>OY728151.1:1048062249-1058062249 GCA_963277665.1 Viscum album | reverse complement strand
AAATTAACACTGAAGATAAATTCATTACCAAATATTTAATACATTTATTCACGTTATAGTCACCTAGAAAATTATTGGAGAATATTAACTTTTTAATTTTATATTTCTTTTAATATTTTTTAAAAAAGTTATTTGATATTTCTATTAATAAAATTATCTCTACATCTTTATTATGTCATAAATAATGGTTATTATTTAATCTCTAAAAATTTTATATAATTTACATGAAGTGTATAATTTCATTAACTTTATGGAGAATATTTATTTTCTATGTTTTATCTGCGTTTTCTCTATATTAACATTATTATACTTCTAATATATATGAGTGTGACATGTTGTCACATTCATTTATTTTAATTATAATTACATTAAATTAATTGAAAAATTCAATTTAATGAAATAATTTAGACACATAGGTGGAATTGGTAGATGTTAGTTTATCCAATAGGATATTTTTCATGTGTTAGAGTAATTTTATTATCATTATCATATTTTTAGATACCCTAATTTAAACTAATTTTCCATTAATTGTGGTAAATAATAATAACTATAGTAAAATCTTAAAAACAAATAAGTAACCATTTAACATAATTTTTACCCACTAATTCCGTATATGGAATCAATTTTTCTTCATTAAAAATATATAATTGGTATAAATTTGTTTTATAATTAATTCCTGTTGTCAAAAACAAAAAAACGTGTTTTAAGATTTTAAAACTTATCTAATGATTTTCATTTATTTATGTCCAATTAAAATGTAAAATTACTTATAATGGAAAAATTTTATGAAATGATAAAAGTATAATATAATAACCCTTTAATACCAATTTAAATGATAATCTAACTATAAAAATAAATTAGGTGAAAAGGTGGTTTTGAATTAAAATGCAGTTACATTCACTATTCATCAAAATATGAATTTTTCCCGAAAAATAAACAAATTTCATCCAAGTAAAATTTTGATATTATACTTACAAATAAAACATTTATTTTATCATATATAATATATAAATGCTAAAAATGTATATTTAATATTTGTGTGGCATCAAAAGGAGGAAAAACTACAATTTTAAAAAAATAGATATTTTATTAGAAAATTTATAATTGTTATTATATCATGTTCAAGATAAATAATAATAATATTTTTAATTTTATATAAAATTAAAAATGTTGTTAATAATATTCATAAGATAAATTTTATACACCATTAAATAATAAGATATTAAAAATATATCATTGTTTAATGAACTTCAATATTGCATACAACACAAGCTATCTAGGATGGTTTCTCTTGCATTAACTCAATCCAAGTTTGTGTTCCATTTTTTGATAGAATATTTTAATGTTTCATATAACATAATCATAAAATAGTTTATTTATACATTGAAAAAAATATAAACCTAGTGCTTCTGGTATCATACGCCAACTCAGTGTTGCATCTAAAATATGAAAAGTTATTTTGGAGTAAATGGAATGTTTGACTTAGTGCATTGCGAAATATAAATGAAACATTTAATTCTTTTGAAAAAATGTCCCTTAAAAACTCATGGTGTTAAATTCTACCCCCTTTAAAATGAATTTCTCCCTTTAAATTTATTAGGGTTATAAGATAATTACTACATGAAAGTAACTATTATGGAAGCCCACATTGTAAAGAAGAATAAAAAATAATATTTTCAAAAAATAATGATAAACATAATAGTTACTCAATGTAAATCATCTCTAGGTTTACACATAAGAAAACATAGGAATGAAGTTATAACATTGATATAAATGAGAAATCTAACCATCAATTTATTAGGGATAGTGATAGAGAACAATTTTGGAGATAGTTAACAACAAGAAATCAATAACTATATACTGATTTTAGGGGCCATTTGTTGATTATATAAGAAATACTAATATAAAATATTTGGTTTTCAAGATCATTTTTCTAATGTTGATTAATTTTACTAGATAAATAATACATACATTATTTTGTACAATATTATCATTGTTCATTCATTGAATTTTTTTTCACTTCATCTCTTATTTAATTAATTGAGGTTGAATATGTCATTATTGTGGTGAAAGTAGATCATGTGATTTAATGATATGAAATAATATATGTCTCTACAAAATGGTTGTTACATGTAATAAAATATTCATAAGTAGACCTACATTGAGATAATAAATTAATCTAACCTATTTCAACTAGAATATAACTTATAGTATACATAAATGGATAACATTACAATCATTGAAAAAACTGAATATATAATACTTCATAAAGTTTTTAACTAAATAGAAACAACATTTAACTGTCTTATAACATAATATAGTTATTCGTTAACACATGTGAAAACCTTAATCATATATTCTCTTGAAACATTTTAATAAATTGAATTACCTTATAACCTTAGTGAAAATAGGAAATCGGTTAAATGTTCAATGCTTCCATATACAAAAAACCAAAAACATTCTATATGCTCAAACCATGATAACCCTTTTTACTTATATTAGTATTTAGGAAATTAATATTATCAAACTTATTGTTAACATTATATCAAATCATTATGCACATATAATGTGCATTCTAAAAATATTCCCATCACATTTCATGGATACCAGAATTATTAGACATATACTTTAAAATATTTGTGAAAAAATAATATTTTTATAATATTTAGATTTTTCTCCATTCCATAATAGCTTTAAATTTCTTATAAAAAAATATTCTTGAAAAAATCACTCCACTATATTTTTATACTAACTACCATGGATCATCACCTTCTTTCATCCCATATGTCGTTCATATTTTCATCATCAACAACAATATTCATAAAACTCATACGACTGTGTTGTTTCACTTCATTAATATTTCCCATACGGCATCAATTTTCACAATCCCCATACATTCCACATATAAATAATTTATCCATAATTAATTCCTTCATAACTCAAATGTACATTTTTTTGTTTTTACTAAACATTTTACTTTTCAATTATTAAAATTATTCTCTTTTCCTAAATCAAAGCATATTCCAGTACCTTTTATACATTCTCTATGATGCCTATTCCCAAATTATTTACATGAAGAAAATTTATCATTCATTCCTTTGTGGTCATCATGATAATCAAACATTCTCTTATTAGGTTTGTCATGAATCTCACAAAAGTTGAAATTGTTGATCATATTTTGAGATTACTGATTAGCCATAATAATTATTTTTGTCCTTCCAAATCACATTTCATTTGGTTTATCGTGGGGAATATCATTAATTTTTCCGGCATAATATCCATTAACATGAATAATCTTGTTTTCATCAATTTTAAAAAACCCAAATAGAATAACGTGAGAGACAAAAAATTCATAATAAAAAAATAACATAATCAAGTTGGAGTACATTATATCTCTAATATTATACGTTCAATCCTAGGTTATTAATTATAATTAACATAATTATAGGACCATAATCTATAGTTAGACTTATCCATTGGGAAATACCAAGAAATACCTATGAAATATATATGCAGATCTCACTAAAGGTTCATCATCCTAGATTCTAACGTTTAAAAAATCTTTCGACAGATACCAACAGTAAAGATCCAAGAATGATCGATAGGTTCATTAAATTACTTTCAAATAATACGTTATAAATGAAACAAATAGATTCCAGAAGACATTAATTGTTTCGTGCCTTCAGAATCTAGGAACATAATATTAATAGATGGTGAAAGATCTTCATCATCTCTTATAATGATCTTAGCATTTTATTTTCCTCCCAAAAGGAATTATTTATTTCATGGTGAAAGAAAACATAATAATGGTTACCTCAAATTCTCATTATGGGTAATCATGGTGAACCTAAAGAAAACCATAAACATAAGAATTGAAAATCATGAAATAAAGAATAAATATCAATAAATTAACTCATGAAATAAATCTTCACAGAACATACAGAATTGATCATAAAGGAACAATAACCATGTTTAAAGAGCACTAAAATAATACATGGAATTTTTGGGAAAAATAATCAAATAATATTATTTCCATATTACCTTATGAATTATTTCTGAGTCAATCATTTTGGGAAAAGTCTGTTACTGAAAAAGGTTTAACTGTTGTTACAGTAATGTATTACTTAACCAGATTTACTTGTTGTTCTAGCTCTATATTATTGAACCTGATTTACATTATGTTATGTCCATGTATATCTGTTGAGATATAAATATTTTCTTAATGAATTTAAGGTAAATATAGGTATAACCCATCTCATAATGAAATAATTATTACTTTTTCCTTAAAAATAAAACCATTCATCATACCATAACCTTGTAAATAAAATTAGTTTCTTAACCATAATTCCATCATAATATAATCCATATAAATATCATTTCATCATTATCATAATTAAATCATTTTAATAATATAGATAGGAACATTACCATATTTCAAAATCATCATCTTTGAAGGAAAATAATATTGATAAAACCAATGTAACTCAACTCGTGACAAATGTATCATTTCTTCTTCAAAAACAATTTATATTCAAAAAATGTGATGATATGTTAAAGGAAAAAAATTTATTTGAATATAAACATGAAATTGTGTAGATACATATTCATTGAAATAAGGAATTATGAAGACATTAAAATATTTTCATGTCGTATAATTTAAAAGGAACACTCTTCTCGTTCTTTTGCCGAAAATTTCACAAATAACCTTATATGGTGAAAAATGAAATATTACTTCCATATGATGTTGTAAAAGTCATAAATGGTTAAAATTTACATTAAAAATATAGATATGAATATTAAAACTTATATAATTTTTATTGAAATCATTGACATGGGTGATAAATATATCCCTAGTAAATACATACGTTTAAATAATCTATGATAAAAATGAGATTGAATTATTATCCCTTACCTGAGGTCTTATTTGATCCATATGGGTCTGAAACTCTAGTATAGTGGGTTTTAACATATATTAACCTTTTACATAACAATAATAATATTTGCGGCATCATATTAGATTCACATATGAATTTATATTACATATTCATTTATCAATTCCATGTAAAAGCAATGTTTTTGGTAATAATAATTTTATTAATCATATGTGTTTCTACTTGTGAATATTGATATTTTTAATTAGATCATGATTAAAATAATTAAAAAATATAAATCCTGATTTAAATTTCATATAAATTCAGTATAAATATTAATATATATATATATAATAGATAGATAAATGAAATGGAATACACCATTCATGGAGATGGTATGTCATTAGTACGCATGAATGATGTTTTTGTTTCCATATTGAATTGATTGGAATCAATTAAATGATACATGTATACATAAATAAATTTAGTATCATTATAAATTCATATATTATAATGCATATTTGTTATATATACTTTTTAATAATTCATGAATGGTTAATTTGGATAATGAATCTAATGGTGTTGTGGATATTGTAAGCTATACGTACTCACGAGCGACGATAACATTCCCCTGATTGTTAAATGTTATATAATTGGATGGTATGTGAATAGTAATGAAATAATTTCATGTTAAATTCCTTATTTACATCAATTTTACATATCAATATACCCATCCAAATTATGTATTGTTTTATAATAAATAACACCAAGGCGTGTAGACGGTAAGTCATACGTGCATAAACATGGTGATATCATTATTCATAGGATGGATAAAAGGAGGAATAAGGATTTCCCATAATTATAATAAATATCTTCAAGCATACAATACTGTAATTATTACATTAGTATGAGAACAACATAATAATATAATATTGAATAATAAAAGAAGTTTTAAATGGGTGATAAAACAATTACCTCTCTTTCGAGTATCTTCTTTTGATTTGCAGAAAATGTCTCACTAGGATGGAATTATTGTAATGACCCAATGTTTTTCAATTGAAATTACGTTCTTATAAATATGTCACTAAATCCCATGAAAACACAACATAATGAACTACTTTGTGTTATGTGACCTTTAAACATATGTTTGTCACTTATTTGTTGGGAATTTTGAAAATCATACTTACACGGTTGCAATCAGTATGTTATTTGGGTACTAATAAGGAAAAAAAATTTGTGAATAATTATATACCCTTATGAATAGTTACATACCCTTATAATTAGTATTATGACCCTTATGAAGGGTAAATTGTCTAAAATATGAGTAAACATACCAATGAATAATTATATAAAATTTAGGCATCTTAGAAAGTTATAATTTGACCATAGTAAATATTTTGGAATTTTGGATGTCATAAATAAATAATTTTTATTAATTATTTAATTTAAAATTAAATTTATCTTCATTACATAATATTTTAAATTATTATAAAATTATTTTTAATTTTATGAATTGTATTTTTAAAATAAATTATGATTTTAATTAAATATTAAATTATTAATTTTATACAATTATTTTTGAAAAATGGTCAAAAAATTTGTATTCTACATGCTGAAAATTGGTTGGGGTCAATTTTTTTGGATTTTTCTGAGATACATGAGTTTATACTGAATAGTAAAATACATTAATTTACAGTATAAATACATTATAATTATAACCCACTATTCATGGCATCAAAAGTGATGTAAGCACTCAAATTGTGAAATCACATGCCCTCCTTTGTTTTACTCGTCGGGGATGACACACTATTCCTTGTCTTGTGGAGAAATAATAAACTAATGTATTTTATATCGATAAACCCTTATCCCATCCACTATAAAAACCTCTCTTCACACCCTCATTTCATCACACCTCTAAAGATTCATGCAATGACTAAAATCTCCCCATGAATCTTCCACAGCCCCTACACCATGTCCAAAAGCATCTGGTCTCATCAAAAGTCCATGCCTAGGACCCTAAAGGGGGGTCTCAATAGGGGGATTCCAGAGGTAATTTCTCTCCATCTTTTTCATTAAATTATATTAAATTTCATGATATTTTCTTATTCTCTCCCAACCATTATTTTTCCAAATGGTTTGTTCTCTCTAGTATTATACATATACTGATATTTTATGATAGAAATGGTTTATTTTATCATCCAACCCCCTTTGTAATTTTTTTATATTATAAAATAAATCGTTGTTCGTGAGGTGTTCCTCTATCACCTTCATGAATGACATGTTTTCATTTTCCATTTCCACCTTAAGATATGGTCATGAAACCATTTTTGTGGTTGAACCCGAATATTTTATAGGTATTATGTCATATTTAATTTTTTGGAACTAACATATGTACATATTAATAAATTATTTAAAAAAACAAGATCGGTGTGGTCAAAAAAGCGCCCAACTAAACCCAAACAATGATCATTTAATTTTTTTATCTAATGATTCATATACATAGTGTTTAATATAATTTATTATAACATCATTTTATATTCTTTGATATAATTAATAACATGTAATATCATTTCTTGATGTTTACAGATGTTCTACCAGAACTTCAATTTATGAATACAAGTGAACAGCTCAAGAAACCCATAAAAAACCAACAATCCCGAACAATATATTTAAACCCTAAAACTCATAAAAAGGCCGGTAAAATAACAGAATGAAACCAAAATGAAACATTTAAATTTATAAAATGGTATTTAATGTCTTCTAAATTAATATATTGTCATTATACATGAAATTAATGAGAAAAAATCATTTAGATTCAACCTAAGGGGAAATTCACGAACCCAATTTCTTCCTTCTGGTTCTCCCTCTTTCAATCCAATTTTGATATTATTACTCATTAAAAATTATTTTTCATCATTTTAATTATTTTTTTGTGATATACATGTTTACCACTATTTTTTATTTTAAAGAAAATTTTTTCCAAAAGAACTCATCTTTTAAGAACTCATATTTTACTTTTCATTCATGATTGATGGTTCTTGTATCATGTATGTTATTCCATCATTATTTTCAGAACCCAATGATTATGAATGTTTTATTATGATATGAAACCCATTACATTCCATTGTTTAGTTATATTCATTATTGATATATGTTCTTTGTGGCATGCATGATAATGATAATCTTATGATTTAATGGTGCACCTGGAATTATATAGTGCAATATGAATGTTTTAATGTGACGAGTGTGCCAGTAATTATACCACACTCCAATTCATTTGTAAGATGATTAATCTAATGATTTATAGTGACATTAATTGTGAAAAATATTCTATATTAATTCACAATTATTTCTGATATTCAACCACTAATACATGATGTTATATTTTTATGCATTTCCTCATTTCATATCTTATATTTATGCTTCCTCTCATGTTCAAGATTTTTTCCTATTTTTTATTTATTATCACCCATTTTAATATTACTATTATATATCCTGTTATTGGGATTTTTTCTCACCTCTTTTGATGTATATTTTTATGTGACTACATGTACTGAGTAGGGTTCATGTTCCAATAAGAAACTAGAGAAGATGAAATAAAAAAAAGTTTATACTCGACGTTGTAATTGGTATGTATGGTCCTAGTTTTCCCAAGACACTAAAAATTTGGATCCTATATGTTTAATAATATTACGTTTTTTATCATTAAAATGTTGTAATTGTAATCTATGAAAATTATGGGTCTCTATAGTAGGTATGAGAGTAATGGGTTAGTTAATTAGGAAATTATGATTGGTGAACCCTAGAAAAACACTCTAGAAAGAGACTATGTACAAATATGAAGACATGAATATTTATATGGGGATCCAATATGTTATCAATTAAGATTAAAATTTCTAAATGAATAAGTTATTAATGTCTTGTTGATATATTTTTTTCCATCATTTTCTATTTTCGTAAATGGTGGGAACCCGGAGAATCCTTGCCAAAAACTCATGTGACGGCCAATGCAATGATTTTCGGAAGGACATCCCCAATGATTTGGGAGGTGGATTTAAAAATCATCATGGTGATACTTACCCAACAATATCATGTTATTTACAATGAAAAATATAATGGTTATCATCCTCCTTCACCAAAGAGGGAGAAATTATCTATCAAATGTTTTATGCAACAACAACCACATACGTTTAGTGGATCTTCTGATACAATAGTTGCAGAATAATGGGTCAAGTCCATGGAGAAGATAGTTTTTGTGCTTCATTATTCTGATATGGATATGGTGACACTATCCATTTATCATCTAGATGGATAGGCTGATAAATGGTGGGATTTTATTAATAACACTAAGCCATGGGTGGAAATTGATGATATGAAATGGGATGACTTTTAGATAATGTTTCAAAACAATTATTTCCCAAGAACTATTCACATGAATATGGAGAGATAATTAATAGAGCTCATGAAAAAAAGCAAGAGAATCTATCACAACCTTCTAAGATAATTTCACAAGTCTTGTAATGTGCGCTTTGTTTTGTGTTACCATCAATCATATCAACATTGATATATTTCTTACTGGAATAAAAACAAACCTTCGTAAGGATCATGCAATTTGAGACTTTGGGAGTTATGGAGAAGTCATTGGGAGTGATCTCAATGTGGATATGGAGTTTCGAGAATGGTCCCATGGATATGGTGATATTAAATTAATGATGGTATTTTAAGATAGATGATTTAATGATAAAGCTGGGAAGCAAACTCAATGACCCACATGCCAAAAATGTTGGAAGTTGCACCATGCGAACTGCCTCTAAGGGATGGGGAATGTCATTATATGTGGGAAAGAATGACACCATGCTCAAGAGTGTTGAAATGAAATAATAATTAAAGAGAATGTGGCCGATGAAAGAATAGAACCACCCATGGTTCAATGTAATAACTGTAGGGAGCAAGGTCATTATGCAAGCTATTAGACTAAACCTCGACTTATAAGGGGTAATCAACGTTATTAACCACCATAGACAGAGGAATAAGGGAAGGCATAGGCCATAACTACTTTGGATGTGGATCAATATAATGAATACATACAAGGTACACTTACTACTCATTAATGAATTGAAAAAGTCTTATTTGATTCTGGTTGTACATTTGCTTTATATCTTACATGTCTGCTAGAACTATAAAATCAATGCCCCAAAACCAAGATTTAGATATATCTATAAAAAAACTAAGAAGTGAAATCATTTCTACCAAAGTGTTTGACTCTTCTACTATTGGTGTATGTGAAATGATTCTTCCAGTGAATCTGGTAACAGTTCCCTTGGGAAAATTCGATTCTATAATGGGAATTGATTAGATCTTGTTATATAGAGAACATTTCAACTTCTGGGAAAAGAGAAGATCTTTTCTTATTCTGAACCATCTCATGAATCTCTACAAATGCATAGAAGAACATGAATCTCATTTGAAAAATCCTTCATCTGTGTGGGTGTTGATTCCCTATGTAGAGGCATTCCAATCCCAAATGGTTGATTCAATGTAAGGTGCAAACCTTGTGGAAATTCCCATCTTGAGGGAATATGGTGATTTATTACCAGAAGAGTTACTCTGAATTCCCCCGGATCATAAGGTAGAGTTATCAATAGAACTAATACCTAGAGCTACTCCTTTATCAAGGTGTCCATATAGGATGGATCCTATAGAATTGTAGGATTTAAATAAGTAGCTTCAAGATCATCTTGAAAATGAGTTCATACGCCATAGTGCCTCTCCTTGTTTTGCTCCAGCGTTCTTTGTGAAGAAGAATGATGGAACATTGTGGTTGTGTATCGATTATCAGGAACTCAACAAGATCACCTTAATGAACAAGTATCCTCTTCCAAATATTTAATACATGTTAGATCAGTTAAGAGGATCTCATTACTTCTAAAATGTGGATATTTATTATCGATATCATTAGCTAATGGTGATGAAGGTTGATTTTCAGAAGACTGCCTTTTGTATAATGTGTAGGACCTAAGACTTTCTGGTGAATCCCTTTGGAAAACACTAATGCCCCTTTAATCTCCATGTATTTGATGAATAAAGTCATTATAAAATACCATGACAAATTTGTGGGTGTGTTTATTGAAGATATTATCATATAATCCAATAAGAAGGAGGAACAAGATGAACATCTATGAACTGTGTTGGAAACCTTGAGAAATGAGAACTTGTATGCCATGTTCGGCAATGGTAACATTTGGATGAATCAAGCCATGTTCTTGGGACATGTGATCAATATTTAGAAACATTATGTGGATCATTCAAAGGTAATGGAGATTGAGGAATAGACCAGGCCCACCAGTGTCACAAAAATCATTAGTTTTCGTGAATTAGTTGGGTACTGCTGATGTTTTGTGAGAAACTTATCATTATTTTCAATCCTGTTATATATGTTAACAAGGAAAGGGGTAAAGTATGTCTGGATGGAAGATTATGAGGGAAGATTCAAGGAGATAAAGGGAAGGTAGATCACTGCACCTGTACTCACACTACTAAAAAGTAGAGAAAGTATTATAATATATAGTGATGCTTCAATGAAAGGTTTGGGTTTTGTGCTCATGAAAAATGATAATGTGATACCCTACACAACATGAATGTTGATGATCCATGAGAAAAACAACCCGATGCATGTCATAGAGCTCGAATTCATGATTTTAGCCTTGAAAATATGCCAGCACTACCATTACGAATTGAAGTGTGACATATACACCGACCACAAGAGCCTAAAATATATATTCACACAAAAGGAGCTAAACATGCATGAAAGGAGATGGTTAGAGATAATCATGGATTACTATTTCCCGATTCACTATCATCATGGAAGGGAGAACAAGGTATATGATTCTCTAAGATGAAAATAACCTACTACTTTATCCGTGTTCTAGATTGAGATATGCACTATATTATTGGATATGAAATGGATGGGTTTGGAAATCATATAGTCTTTGGATACATCCTACCATGCCCCGATGATTTCCAAACCATCCCACCATGTGAAGATTAAGGATGCACAAAGGGATGATGTGGAGATACAAATGAGGGTGAATGATTTAATTGAAGGGAAGCAACAAGAGTTCCATATCGATTATGATTGTGTGATTCGGTTTGAAACGCGACATTGTGTGCCTTCATCAATCGGGATAATGAAGGATATATTTTCAAATTTACATAGCTCAACATTCTCTATCCATCCTGAGAGTACCAAGATGTATCGTGATCTCCGAGAACACTTATGGTGGGATTAAATTATAACGGAGATCCCGAAATATATCTCGAGGTTCTTGGTATGTCACGAAGTTAAATCAGAGAAGAAAAAGTGCAGAGGCTTGATGATGAAATTACTGATACCCATGTGGAAATGATAGAATGTTACAATGGACATTGTCAGGAGTCTACCAAAGACATCAAAGGGTAATAATGTTATTTGGGATGTGGTTGAACAACTCACCAAGACAACAAGTATTATCTCGATTAGACAAGATATATTTCTTGAACAACAAGCAAGTATATATTTGAAGGAATGGGTGATACTGCATTGCGTTCCACTCTCAATTGTCTCAGATCATGATCCGTGATTCACATCAAAATTCTGGAGGAGACTTCATCATTCTTTGAGTACTGAATTTAATTTCGGCACGACCTATCACCCCCAAATTGATGACCAATGTGAAAGTACTATTCTGATGAATGATTATATGTTATGAGCCTGCTCTCTAGAATTCAAATGTGGATGGTATCAACATCTCCCATTGGTTGAGTTCTTATACAATAATAGATTCCACTCAAATATTCAGATGGATCCATATGAAGCCCTTTATGTAAAGTGATATAGAACTCCAACCTGTTAGGATGAAGTTGGAAAATTAAATCTACATGGACCCGATTTTGTGAACATTATGATAGAGAAGGTTCAAGTCATCCAAAAACACATCAATGATGCTCATATTTTGAAAAAGATTTATGCTGACAATGGTCAAAGGGATATAGAGTTCGATGTTGGGGATAAAGTATTACTTCGAATACCATCATGGAAGAGAGTCATGCAATTTGTAAAGAAAGGGAAGATAATCCCAAGGTACATTGGACCCTGGAAATCCATGACCAAATAAGAGTCGTGTCCTATCGTCTTTCACTTCCACCGAATATGGCTCATGTTCCTTTTTTTCATGTATCACTCATGAGGAAGTACAAACCAAACCCATCACATGAAATAAAGTTAGAGGTGGCACACCTGGAAGGTGATCTCTCTTATGAGGAGCAGCCAGTAAGGATTCTGGATAGGAGAGATAAGGTTCTACACAACAAGAAAACCAACCATGTAAAAGTGTTGTGGACATACTATACGTTTTAAGAAGATCCTTGTGTACCAAAGGGGGCGATGAAGGAGTAGTACCCTAACATGTTTGTGTAAAATTAATTTTCGATGGAGAAATTTCATAGTGGGGGAAGAATGTAATTTCTTAAAGTTATTCAATGGAAAATATCTTCATATAAATATGTCATAAAATCACCTAAAAACCCAAAATAATGGACTACTTAGTGTTAAGTGACCTTTAAAAATAATTTTATCATATTTATGTTAGGAATTTCGACAATCTGACATAAAAATTTTCAATTAGTATGTTATTTGGGGTCCTATAAGAATAACTTATTTATTGGTGAATACAAACATACCATTATGAATAGTACCCTACCCTATTGATTTTTAGTACGACTCTTATGAATATTAAATCATCCTAAATAAGAGTAACATTACCCATTAATAATTAAATAAAATTTAGGGATTTTATAAAGTGACAATTAGATCATATTAACCAATTTGGTATTTCTGTAAGTCATAAATAATTAATTTTAAATAATTAATTAATTTAAAGGAATACATATTTCTGTAAAATGTGTTCATTATTTAACAAATATTTGTCTTCTATTTTTTAAATAATTTTATAAGTCCCTACATAATTTTTGAAAGCATTACAAAATCCATTTAGATTTTAAAAACTGCATTTTTTCAATTAAATTAGGATTTTAATAGAATATTAAATTAATCATATTTATAAAATTATTTTTGAAAAATGGAATTCATTTTTGGATTCTAAACGTCAAAAAATGTCAGCTGTGATTTTTTTGGGATTTTTCTCAAATATTTGAATTTTCAGGGAATTGTAAAATACATTAATTTACCTTATAAATACATTATAATTTAAACCCACCATTCATGATATCACAAGTTATGTAATAACACAAATCTTGAACTCACATTCCATATTTACTATTCCTGGTCATGGAAGAGACACTATTATTTTTCTTGTGGGGAAATAATAAGCTAAGGTATTTTATATTGAGAAAGCCCATCTCCCCTCCTCTATAAGAACCTCTCTTCACACCCTCGTTTTCTCACACCTCTCAAGCTTCAATCCATGACTAAACTCTGCCCAATATTCTCCCCTAGCCCCTCCCCCATGTCCAAAAGCTTGTGGTCTCATCAAAAGATCAATCCTACACCCCTTAAGGTTGATCTCAATAGGAGGATTCAAGAGGTAATTTCTCTCCTTATTTTCCTTTAAATTCCTTTCAATTTCAAGGTCTTATAATATTCTCTCCCTACCTATATTTGTCCAAATAGTTTCATAAAATATTATTATACATATAATTGAATTTTATGATACTAATGGGATATTATATCATCAATTCCCTTTTCTTGACGTTTTATTTTCTAAAGAAAACATTTTACATGACATGTTAATTTATCACCTTCAAGAATGACATGTTATCTTTTTTCATTTCTACCATCACATATGGAAATGAAACAATTTTTATTGTTGAACGCAAATATGATTTATGTATTATGACCTATATAAATTTCTGGATCTAACTTATGTATATATTACTAAATTATCTAACAAAATAAGATCCTTGTGGTTGAATAACTTCCCAAATTAACCCAAACAATCATCATTTAATTTTTTTATCTAAAGATTCATCCACATTGTATATATGGTAAATAATTATAACATCATTATAAATTATGGGATATAATTAATAACATTTAACATATGTTTTGTATGTTGACCCATGTTCTACACAAAATTCAATTTATGAATACTTGTGAACACTCAAGAAAATAATAAAAAATGAAATATCCCAAAAATTGTTTTTTAAACCTATAACTCATCAAAAGGCCCATAAAATAAAATAGTGTAACCAAAATGAAGAATTTTCATTTAAAAAAGGTTCATTAATTTCTAATTAATGAATAATATGACTTTATACATTACATAAACGCGAAATAAGCCTTCAGATACTAGGTAATAGGAAATTTCCAAACCCAATTTCATCCTTCGGGTTCTCCACATGTCATAAAATTTTTTATATTTATACTAATTAAAAATCATTTGATCATCATTGTATTTATTTTTATGTGATATAAATTTTTACCACTATTTTTTATGTCAAACAAAATGTGTTACAAAATTACTCTTCTTTAAAGAAATAAAATTTTACTTTTCATTCAAGGTTGATGGTTCTTGTATCAAGTATGTTATTCCATCATTCATTTGGGAACCAAAAGTATATAATGTGTTATTATGATATGAAACAAATTACATTCAATGGGTTAGTTAATTAAATTATTTATTTATGTTCTACGTCGAATGCATGATAATGATAATGTTATGATTTCATGGGTGTGCCCAGGATTATATAGGGAAAAATGAATGTTTGAATGTGATGGGTGCACCTGGATTTATACAGTGCTGCAATGAATTTAGTAAAGTGATGAATCACATTAGTTAAAGTGTAATGATGTGTAAACAAGATTATATTTTTGATCAAAATTTTGTTTTGTAGTTAACCACTAAGAAAAGAAGTTAATTTTTTTTGCATTTCCACATTTCCAAACATATATTTATGCTTCCACTAATGTTCATGATCTTTTTACTTTGTTTTAATTATCCTCACCAATTTTCTATTCTTCATATATATCATTTTACTAGGATTTTAGCTCACCCGTTTTGGAAGATATCCTCAGGAGACTACATATACTATTTAGGGTTCTTGTTCCAATAAGAAGCAAGAGAAGAAGAAGAATTTTCTTTTCCTCGATGATGTAATTGTTTTTAATTATCCTAATTTTCTATGGACAATTAAATTTTTGATCCACTATATGTAAGACTATAATGTATTTTATATTTAATATGATGTAATAATAATGTAAGAAAAGTCTGGGACACTATATTTGTACCCAATGTGTTGTCTCTAAGATTAATTTAAAAGTGTTATTAGTATATTTATGAAGGATTTGGCCGATCCAAATTGATTTGGAGGAGTGATTGAACAAGAAGGAGATGTGCCCTTTTATAATGGATTGGAGGGGCACCTTATGAAAGTCTTCAAATATTAATTTATTATATATTTATTTGAGGTCTATTAATTTCCCAAACACATTAATTTCGAATATAAGATGAGTATGGGTTGAAATACTCTCAACCAGTAATATGTAGACCTGTTTTGAATTTATATTAAACCATATCATTTGGATTTATCTTTATATAAACTATTTAATTTATTTATTTTATTAACATTATAAATATTTAATGTTTATAAATATTTAAATATTTTATGTAAATTGACTATAATTGGATAATTTTGGAAATTTGAAACCTTATATTTTTCACATTGTACATTCTAAATATTTTTGTGATTTTTAAATAATTTAATTTTTTGAAATTTTGTTAAATATCAATTATGTAAATTTTGAGACTATTCATTTATTTGAATTTATATAAAATCCACACAATAGATAAATTATAACCAAAATATTAAATAATATTTTTCCATGTAATAATAACCTACAAAATTCATGGAGAATATAATTTATTTCATAATTTATTTCTTTTAATATTTTGAAATCATTTTTTTTGATATTCCTATTAATAATATAATTTCTACATTAAAATTGTGTCATAATTAATACTATTTATATAATCTATAAAAATTATAAATAAAATCAAGTGATCTAGATAATTTCATTACCATTCTAGAGACAATTTATTTTCTAATATGTATTATTTATATCACTATACTAAAATAATTATAAATATAAGATATATGAGAGTGACATGTTGTCATATTATTTTGTTTTAATTTTAATTACATCACATTAATGGAAAAATTCTATTAGATTACTCAATTTCATCCCATAGGTGATATTTATCAACTCTAATTCATCTAATATTATTTTTTCAGGTGTTACATTAATTTTATTATGTTTATGATATTGTTAGTTACACAAATTTACACAATTTATCTTTATCTATGGTAAATAAAAATTATCATACCTACTATTCATAATATCCAAAAAAATAAAAAGTAACCTATTATCATATTTCAAAACCAATGATTAAAAATATGAAATACATTTTTCATAATTCAAATCATATAATTGAAGAAATTTATTAGAAAATAATTCTTCTTGTCAAAAATAAAAAAGCGGGGCTTTATGAAGTAAAATCTTATCAAAACAGTGTCATATATATATATATATGTCCAATATAAATTTTAACAAACATCCAATGACCAAAATTGTATTAAATTACATAAATATAATTCATCTACGATGTAAATCATATTAAAAATATAATGTCTCTATATAAATAAATTAGTCAACAAGATGATTTTGAAATAAAATGTAGTATTATTTACTATTAATAAAAATATGAATTTCATCAGAAAAATACCAAAATATCATCCAAGATAATTTTTAACATCCCACATCCCAAGAAATGGTTTATTTTTTCAAATAGAGTATATAAATGTTTTGAAAACATTATTTAAAATCGATGTGCCATCAAAATGCGGAAAAATGTATTTTTCCTCAAAATAAATCCTTTATAAAAAAATTTAATTTTTAATTATATCATGTTCTATAAAATAGATAAGATGAATGATAATGAAATATAAAATAAATAAATCTGGTTAATAATATTCAAAATTGATTTTTTATTTTCAATTAAATAGTAATATTTAAATAATATATCATTGTTTAGTGAATCTCGGTATTGTGTACAAAACAGACTATCGTGGAAGGTCGTTCATGCATGTAATACATCCCATTTAAGTGTTGTGTGTGGTGAATGATTTTTTTGCATTGTGTATAAAATAATCCAATCCTAGTTCTTTGATACATTGAATAAAATTTATACACAATGTTGTATTTATCAAATGCCCACCCGGTGTTGCGTGTATTATATGACAAGTAATTTTATTGAGAAAGGGATGTTTGAAACAGTTCATTGAAAGTTATAAATAAATATTTTAATTCATTCGATAAAAATTTAAAAATATGGTGCATAAAAACTCGGGGTGTTAAAATTATTCTCTCATCCCAAACACACTCTCCACGAGATCTATCTTATATCTATTAATCATTCACTAATGATTATCTTGGTGAAGAAATTTTCTACTTGTAATGATTTGTGATGCAAGAAACATCATGTATATAGTAAATTAGTGTAAGAAGATAATGAAAAGTAAATTCTGAATACTGATATAATAGAAATGTTGGTGAACATGTGTGGGATGAGGGAATTATAGTGAATCCATGTCAGAAGGTCAGATAAGATGATATGTTATGTGATAGTTGTCCATCAGTAATAAACAGTACATAGATTCCATAGTATTGTAATTAAATGTGTCAGTGATACAAAACCAATCTATGTTTCACTTCATTGGTCAATGGATCTGAATATATATAAATAATTTTCGTACACATTACATGATTATAAATAGTATCATAAATGTCCAAAATAAAGAATATAATTGATCCTACACATAATGCACAAAAATTAAATTCCAAATAAATATACATATCCAAACTAAAGTGATTGAAATAGGGGAACTAATTCATGAAATTCTAACCATTTAGTGGTTCACATCCTAAAAAATATTTGAACTATGAAAGAGAAAGAGAACAAAAATGAGTAATCCTTGAGCATCTTCATTCCAACACAAGAGAAAACATATGATATAACGTGTTTATGCTTCATTGAAAAAAAATCAATAAAAAACACTTCCATAACAACCTTTTATAAATTGAGATACATGAAGAAGAAGAATCACAACCTTATCTCGAGATGAATATCCCCAATGAAAAGTGAATCATTCAATAGATCTTATGACACCACCTCCAGACCAAATGATTTCATCTCCTTGATGTGTTCAACATTAGACTTCACTATTGGCTGACATTACTGGACAATCATGAGCTCTTCACATTTATTAATATTCACCTTCTCAGGTATAAACCATTATAAAAATTGGGAAATTAAATCTTCCCACATCATCCAAACATCTATTATTCATGGTGAAAACAACTATAATTATTCCAATGCTAGACCCCCGACAAAAACATGAACAACATGAACACTAATAGCTTCTAGAGTTCGGATCATATTGAAGACATGATCTACATCCTCAAGAAACTTCACCTCCTAAAAAATCAAAGAATTACATGGATGGTGGTCTGTAAATGAGTAAATCCAAAAATGGAAATTCCTATTAAAAACATCTAGGACCGACCTTGGATTCATTTTTAGAATATCATGAAAATCATAAAATCCTGATCATAATAAATCTAAAATAGAACCAAAATAAATATCACAGGAAAAAAATAGATCACAATCTAATGATCATAAAAACCAATAATATTATCATCCAAAACAACAATATAATTTTTAATTTCAATCCTAACTCTTCTAAGGAACTATTTATTTACATAATAACAATTATTATTAATAAAAATATATTTCATAAATCATTTTTCCCTTGTCCAATAAACAATTCAGAAATCCAAGGAATGAATTTGATTTAAAATTCCCACCCAAGGACCCCAATCAACAATATCATAATCTACAAGATTCAATCAGAGTTGTTTAATCCAAGGAGAAAGAAGAGGGATAGGAAGTGAATATGAGGCTACTAAACCAAAAAATAGGTGAGAAATTAGATGAATATTTTATGTGGGTGGGGGGGGGGTTAAGTCATTTTTTACCAATAATGATAGATAAATTAGAGGTACATCATAGAGTTTCCAAATACTGTTCTCAGAATCCCTTATTTGGTAACTGGTTTGTTAATAGCCAGCTAGTGGACCATTTCTCGATGCCTAGTGGGACAGAAGCAATAAATTGTTTTCCCATATTAACCTCTTAATCCCCAAATTTTATTGATCCACCCTTTCAATGTCAATGAAGATTTAAACCAACAAAACACATGGGGTTTCTAGATAAATTAATTAGATATCTACCACAAGAAAAGACTGGGTAGTATGATTTCAGACATGAAGAAAACTCTATAAAAGTAGTTTGATATAACTAGTGTAATTGTTTAGTGAAAAAATGTCAAGAATACATAATATGATGGAGACATGATTTAGATATCATGGAAAATAGGTGCTAATGAGAATCATTGTATAAACAATTTGATCGATACTTTTAAATTTCATTTTCCGAACACTGGATTTATGCATCTTATTTATCTGAGTCAATAGTCACTATAAAGATATTAAGAACTATTTCATAAAATCTAGTATTATGATTTTATTTGATTTTCTCTAAGGTTCTTGTTCTTAATTATGTTTAATGGTTTTCTATCAAAAACAAGACCCCTATATCTGGGTTATATTTCCACTAAAAAATGTTTATATGTGTTGTTCCAAAACTGATAAATGTCAAGGGGATTCAGTTGTGTGTTGGTCTAGATAAATGAAATG
Source organism: Viscum album (assembly GCA_963277665.1). Taxonomy (NCBI): domain Eukaryota; kingdom Viridiplantae; phylum Streptophyta; class Magnoliopsida; order Santalales; family Viscaceae; genus Viscum; species Viscum album. The sequence goes on along the minus strand of OY728151.1, from coordinate 1,058,041,567 downwards.
ATTGTTCTTTGTGTACATCAAACGGAATGTAATTTAGTGGGACCTCTAGAGGAGTTGCTTCGGCAGTAGTGAAGATATGATATTTATAGTTCGATAAGGTTAAGAACTGTGAAAAAAAGTAAAAATGCAGAATGAAAAATATAACACAAAGATATAAGAAAAATAGAAAATTACACACATCAGATTAAATTATTTATTCATCTAATGGATCATAGTGGAGTCATGCAGAATGCAATTTATTTTTGCGAGAGATTCAGTATTGCAAATATTGAGTACTAATTAGGGTTTTAAAAAATAGATCCATAACACTGTTAATAGCTCTTTCAAAAATGTTTTTATAAAGATCCCTTTATGAGATTTAAATTAATACAGCACCGATATAATGGTTCTTTAACAATGGTATTATTTTAACACTAATAAAATTCATATTATCAGTTCTTTTATCATTGAAAATAATGGTCGTTTTAGAACTAAAATTTTGGTGTTGATAACATATTTATTTAGATAATTTTTTTATAATTTTATAATTATTAAATATTTATAATTATTGATTTATAATTATATAAATACTTATTTAAAAAATAATGACTATTTATTTCTAATAATTATAAATTTATAAATTTATAAATCTAGTATATATACATATATAAATATATATTTTATATATTTATATCTTCAAATATATTTTATTCATTATTATTGGGAATATAATATTTAAGAAAAGAAATTTAAAAATGAGTTAAATTGAATAATTCTAAATTAGTACACATTAATTAACATCATATTAAATATATATATATATAATATTATTTATTCTTATTTATAATATTTATTTATATATTATACGTATTCGTTGTTATTAATAATTATTTCTCTAATAATTTTTTAAATAAATTTTTCCTATCTTAATTTATAATTTTTTTGTCATATTAAATAACCATTTATATTTCTACATTTAATATATATTATAAATTAATATTTATAATCTATATATATATTCATTTTATTTATTTTTATCAATAATTTTTTAATTAATAAATTTGTAAATATTTTTCTTAATTTACTCATTTGAAATATATATTTATTAATAATTTAATTTCATATATCTATATATTTATTATATAGTATTTATTAATTTTTAAATATATATATATGTGCAATAATTTTTAATAAAAATTACATAATTAATGTTGTTGTTAAGTGATAGTTTAATTTAATTTTGTAACCATTATCGGTGATAACGAAGCATTGATAAAGGTTAATATTTATCGTCGCTTAATTTTTTGTGCTCCTAATGGGTACAAATTATCGGTGCTAAAAATAACTAAAATAGGATAATTATTATCCGCACGAAAATAATGAAATAATTTAGGTGACCATTTATTAACGCTCACGAAAATGTAGTGATAATGGTTTCCCTTTATCAGTGGATAGGTTAGCACTAATAAATATGGATTTCTCAATGAATTTCTCTAGCACTGACAAATTCTGCCACTAGTAATCGCAATTATTGTAGAAGTGATTGATGAATACTGATAACTGGGATACTTGACCATGTATGGTGGTCAGGATTTGAGATCTGGAGGTAGTATCTCTTAGGTTTATTCATTTCCATTTGTTATTAGGATGGGAGATCATTTCGAGTTGGGAATATATTTTTCTCCTTTACAATTTGGTTATATTTCTTTATACTATAATGAATTCTCTACAATATATTACCAGAATGGTTTATCTCTATATTTTACAATCTTTACTTTATATTTCTCTACAATATTTCATAGAAATGGTTGGATGGGTTTTTACATAATAATATAGTAAATTCCTCCCATTATAATTGTTCCTTCACGTCATTTTTTCATTTCCCTTTTCCTATTGGAGACTAGATTGTGTTTTTTAAAATTCATCCTTAAATAGGTCATGTAGGCCATAGTGGGTGAGGTCATTATATAAAGAGTAATTCGCGGAAGGTTAAAAAATTAATACATGCAAAATATTGTATGTTTTGTGTTGGACTCAACATAAAGGATTTATCATCAAAATATCCATTCAATTACACTTATTCGAGTTTCACCAAATTTATTATTTGATGTGTTGTGTATAATACAATATGAATATATTTTTAATTCATTTAATTATATATATTTCGTTTTTAAATACTTATTAATATTTGTACTTAAATTTTCATTTGATTCAAAATTTTCCAACATGGTAATATATTATCAATATAACCATATTCTAAAATTCTCTGATAGAAATCAATCTCTTTTATTGGCCAGATTGTTAATGTGTTGAATGTATTTTATTAAAATATTTTGAATGTGAACTGTTATATATCATTGACTCTTTATAAATGTTCTAAATTAAATTTTTTAATTGTTTCCAAAACAACTATCTTTTGACACTTTTAACAAATGGTAAAAGAATTTATTTAAGATGTATATGGAATAACTGGATTTTAACTTTTTAGTTTTATTTATTAATTATCAATTTTACTCTAATAGTTTCCCTGAGTTTTCAATGAATATACATTTCTATCCATTTTTTTGAATTTTTATATTTGAAATGATTTTAAAAGGAAAAAATATTTCATTTCATTGTTATGAGATAACATTATTTTGTCTCATATAGGATGAAATTCCAATTATATAAGTTTTATGATAAAAAATTCATTTTAGTAAATGTTTTTATTTTTATGATATGAACAATGTGTGTTATTGATGAATATGGGAATGGGGACTGAACCCAAACCCTTTTGGGACTTCATCTAATTTATGATAGGTGGGTATATTAAAGCAATCCATTGTGACGGGGAAATGGAAAAAGATAACTAATATAGGTTACTCATAAGAGAGTGTAGACATAGTAATTTATACTTATGAATTGACAGAGTTAAATTATATATTTTACTCCTAAGTGAATTGTGGAATTATCCTTATCAGTGATTCCATAATGGAATTATAATTCCAATTGTTTATTTTTTTTAAATATAGCTGAAAAAAAGATTTAATTCAAATATTTTTATTTAAAATGTGAAATGATAAATTTCCGAATTAAAGGAAAATTAATAATCTTATAAAAGAGACAGGATTGTTTTCATGGAAAATACTTCAATAATTATGATTTTCTATTTATGTTGTCTTAAAAAAATTAATGAAATCTTTAAGTTAAAATATTTCTATCATTATTCTGTAAATTATTTTTTTGAGCTCCAAATTTTATTATGTACAAATTTGTATTTTCATATGTGTTTTCATGAATTTAAAATGGATAAAAAATTTCCATTTTTTAGATCACATGCTTATCATTTGATTCTCATCCCATGTTTTCAAAAATTTCTCCATAGGGACATGGGATGGATAGGAACTGTTTGGAGTTCAATCATTAAATAAATAATATTTTACATGAATGATGATAGTGTTCCATAAATGAAATGTGACTATTAGTTTCAGAATCATTTTTTTAGTTAAATATGTCTTTTGAGTATAAATTTCCATATTTCATTATAATGGAATGACATGTAATATTTTTTCCAAATTCTATATTTTTCAGTACAAAAAATATCATTGATGTATATGAAATTACATGAATGTCTATATATCATGTGATTATGGGTTGTTTATAGAATGGGGAGTTTTATTTTTTATAAGAATAACTTGTGAAAACATAATACTATTCACTAAAATTTTCATAGATGATCTTGTTTCAATATTCCAAGCATTACGAATTCTTTATGATACTAAAATAATTTATTCCATATGACATGTTACAAATACCAAGCAATGTAAAGTTGTTTAGAAGTCAAATATGCATGCTTTAAGATGATATGATTATTTTTAAATTCATAATGTTCAATGAAGAGTAAATATTTACTTCATTACAAAGATAACATGTCTAAATTTAATAAATTTTTCAAGATATAACAATGAAGAGTTCTAGAAACCATGTTACATAACATTAGAATGTTGTATTAAATTATTAAATTAAAATTATGTCACACCTTATATACCATAATTTTTTTTCAATGATATAAAAATTATTAAATTTTATATCTCTACTTTTTTGTGTAATACATTGGAATATTTTTTGCATCATTTCTTTATTTAGGTGCTACGAAGTAATGATAAACTGAGTCTTGTTAATCCTAGTATTGATATTTAAAATATATTAAATATATTCATATCAATTCCAAATATTATTCCTATAAAAGTGGAAGAAATTATAAATTGATCAATCAAATAAAAATATAATACCATTGTTTATTCTTCGACATGTCCATTTACCAAGGTGTGACATAATATTTGTCAGGCAGGGGGTTTCTTGGTAATGTTTTAGCAAGAGAATATTATAAAATATATTCACTTATTAGTAATTGTTGATGTTGTGACCTTACCCTCTTCTATTTAATATCAGTTATAACCATGTTTCATGTTATTATATAGGATCCAAGAATTTTAGAGAGGAACCAATGGAACATAATCCATTGATGATCATTGTTGTATCATGCTATGGAAATCATTGTGCCAATGGAACCTATGGTTCTAACTAATTATAGTGATGTGTGATACTTCATTTCTAGTGATTTAACCAAGTCCAATTAATTTTATTAAACGAATTATTTCTAAAAAAATTAATACATGACGTTCATAAGTCAAATCAACAAATAGATTAATTTGTGAGAGGCTCATATTATGGGATCATGATCTATTTCCTTAGAATTTGTTAAATATTAGTTTTCATGTAATTTTGGATATTCATTAATCTTTTTTATAAAAATAGATCGAGGTCATCCACAATAGAGACCAATATTCCTTCATCACAATTTTTTTTTGGTTTCTCCCTTGACTACCCCAACCCACATTCTTCGTGTGTTCATTTCCTGTATTTCATTTGGTTGGTAGTTCAATGGAATCCCATAAAATAATCATGGTATATTCAATCATTAGTGTAATGTATCATTTCTTCAGGGCCATATCTGGTATCAAAGATGCAATAGTGGTGTTTTAAAATAGTGGTAAATTTAGGATTAGTGATGTGATTGAGTTGTGTGATTGTGGTGGGAAATCAGGATTAGATAAAGAACATGACATTCGAGTTTTTCATGTGATAGTGGTTATGCATAGCAGTTTCTATTACCCGAGTAGTGAATATTAATATGAATTTGATAATGCTTATCAGAGGGGATAGGTCATCCATATATCCATAACCTGAAAAAAAATTGCAGTGGATTCAGAGGCTATGATATCATGGAAGATGAAGCATGTAGAGAACATAATTTCTATGAAATTACAATCTATACAACATGTAGTCTTATGAACATAGGACATGTCATTTTCTATATTGGGAACTAGTGTTTCTTTAAAAATATAAGTATCACACCCAATATTGTTGAGTCAATAAGGTTTCCTTATGAATTTTGCATTCCTTCATGTTTGGGAACATTGTTGAGTCAATAAGGCTTCCTTATGACATTTCCATTACTTCATTTATTTAAAATCAAAAACACCTTATCATAAGAAAAATTTCATTTTAATCTTTGTTTTACTTGATAAGGAATGTTTTCCATCCCCAAGGAAATTAATCGTGATCATGTTTTCATTTTTCATATTTTTTCTAAGTGTAAAATTTTGTTTCACATCCAATTCCTAGAAATCATATATATTATTAGATATAAAAAATTCTGTATTCAGGATCCGAATTGATGTTCTGTGTAACGCCCCGACCCCAGTTACCCAGAGTCGGTGCATTATTATATAACATTGGCATGATCACAAGAAAGATCAAATCTCGAAAGACCGATTGGTTTAGTAGCCTTGGAAACACTAGATATAATCATAAAGTTTTACATTACATTTCAAAGTGAAAAACTACTACAACAACATAATGTTTCCACAATCCACACTATTAACCCCTCATAAAATCCCTGCAGGTCATTCATAACTTACTTCTTCACATCCTGGGAAAAATAAAACATAGAAAAGGGGTGAGCTCAAATGCCCAGTAAGGATAACAATATAGCGGAAACTTTCATAAATAAGAATAAACATTTAAGGAAATGTATAACTAAAACAAAAGCCTTTTAAATATGAACTTTCAACATGGTATGGCACAAATAAAATGAAATAATTCCATTTACTTATTCACATGGATATTATACTAATCGAATAATCACATGCAAAAATCAATAACCACTTTCATAATGTTGGAATGCATAATGCCAGACTATCATAACCACATAGCCAAGGCCTCATGCCAAGACTACAAATAAGATTTTGTCAAGGACTTTTGCCAAGACACTAGTTTGTCTCATGAGACCTACCGATGCATCGAGGAGCTATAGCGGGCTCCACCCGTCACTTATTAAGTCCAATGCATTCCCATATGAAAAGGTTTAAACATAACATAAACATTCGTATTAAAACTAGCATACGAAATGTCAATACTTTCACTATAAACTATGAATGGTATAAAAATAGCACATCCACAGTCAAACATATCACAAAACCTTCAATAAAATATAGAAGTTTTGTATCATAATAAATCAACTTCAAATAATCTTAAAATCCATCAAAGGATGTTGACATAGATGAAATCAAAATTATTTTAAAAGAAATATCTCCTTTTATTTTGAAATCATTTAAGATCCATATAAAATAAAACATTTTCTTTGAAAATATTATTATAAGCTTGTAAGGGAAGCTTTGAAGATTTTATAACGGCGTAAAATAACTGCACCCGCCGTATAAGTTAAAAAAACATTCTTACCTCAATTCTGTTGAAAAGGTTAAAAAGGACCTTGTTTTGAAAACGACGGAAAGATTCCTTTATAAACCTCTTATAAAAAGTCAAAAAAGGGTATAAATGACTTTAACCCATATTCTTGTAAATAGTAAAAATGTTTTGAAATACATTTTTAAGAAACATGGATGTGGATGATAAAGATATCCCAGTAGATTATTACGTATAAACAACCTCGGATAATGAAGAGATTGTGAAATAACCCTTACCTTGTACTTTTCCTTGGTTGGGGTAGGTTAACCTCCTGTATAATAGTGAAATAATTGTTACTAAATTATACAAGAATCATATACATTAATATGATATCATATATGATCTTTTAATATTGATTTGATAATAATATCTTAGTATTATCGCCGTTTCGGGTGTTAACTTACTCATTTTCTTTATATGTTTTGTTACATAAGTCATGTTTGTTGTATCTTATTCATATACAGAATGATATCAAGTCCTTAAACATCATTTTTAAATCATTAAATGATAATTATACTTGAATGGATACGATGGAGAATGAATCTCATCGCGTTCGTGGAGAGGGTAGTCCGTACGTACGCACGAACGCTATTTCCATTTAATTTTTATTTTAAAAGAATCGAATCCAAATGATACATAGGTATATTACTATTCCAGTATAATATAATATTTTATATATGTTACTTAAGTTCATTAACACCATCCTTTATACGTTCCATGTGTGGTATGAACGAGTCATATCATTTTAAGGGGGCGGTAGTCCGCACTTCCTCAAATGAAATTATCGTATGTATATACAACATGAAACGAATAATGGTATGAAATAAAATGGAATTACAGAAGCTTATATATAAAATATATATCATTAATATCATATTTAATTACAGTTCCATCATAATGGCCACCATGAGAGGCGGTAAGATGTATTTGAACAATCATCGTTTCGCGAGGCGTTAGTTTGCCATCCACAGAAACATTATGTTCATCATCCATTAGATGGAGTTTTGTGTATGTGTAGTTTGAATCCTTATTATAACAACATCCTAGTATATTGAAGATACTGGTGTTGTTACAAAAGAAAGGAAATAAAAAGAGTTTGGGGGTTGGAGAAGCAAAATAAATGAAAATAATTTAAGAGAAATCGTTACCATTAATTTAGGTAACTCACTTTGGTTGGAACCAAAGGACTTCTTTAAATGCTTTCTTCCTAAGGGTAAGCTTCAAGGAGGAGGATAGGGATGTGGGGAGCTTAGTTGGGCAGAGTTTGGACGAGCCAAGTGGCTTGAGTGGTGTGAGGAATGAGTAGAAGTGGTCTCCTTTTATAAGGGAGAGGAGGGGCTCTTTAGGAAAGTGTGAAAGTATTACTTTATAATATATTTGTATTCGGTTTATAATGGTCCAAAAATCATTGAGGTCGAAGATACGATGACTCATATTCTAAATAACATCAACCAATAAGAATTGGACAGGTTTTAGATAATATTTTAATCATTATAATATTATTTATTTCAATGATTTATTAATGAGGTAAACATTGCATCATTATTGTGTCATTAATAATTTATCTTATTTGATGTCTAAAAATTATAAATAAAATATCATCATGTAGGAAATCTTTTTAGCTTTCTAATGAATATTTATAATCGAAAATCCAACATGTATAACCCTATGTAAAAATTGTTCTTCTAAAAGATGTAAGCTTATGCCATTTTTATTTTTATTTTAACTTTATTAATATAATGTGTCCCTACCACATACAAGTGGCTCCATGGGGTCCCCAAATTGACCCAAGGATGCCCATGGTCGGGTATGTGTCCACCAATAAGGTTAGGACACGTTTTAGGGTAATCTTGTATTATTATAATATTATTTTTTTAACCCTTATTTACCGGATTTACCCTTTAACCATGGTAAATAAAATATTTACCACAGTAACTATTCAAAATGTCTAAAAATAAAAGTTACCTATTTACACAATTTGAACATCTTGATTCCAAATATGGAATCCATTTTCCTAAATTCAAAACACAGAAGTGGCAGAAATTAATTTAAAATTAATTCCCGCTGTCAAAACAAAAAGCGTGTTTTTAAGAGATAATAACTATCAAAAGATTGACACTTGTTTATGTTCGGTTTAATTGTAAAATTATGTCCAATGACCAACATTATATTAAATGGTAAAAATATATTCTAAATATACTTTAAAACCACTCAAATTCACAATTTATCACTATTAATTATTTTGATTAAAAAAGTTGTTTTTAATTAAAATTTAGTAATTTTCACTATTCATCAAAATATGAAAGTTATCTGAAATGTACCAAAATTTCACCTTAGGCTAAATTCGATATTCCGAATCCAAAAATGAAGTCCATTTTGAAATATAAAATATATATGATTTCAAAAATTAGGTATTACTATTCACAACGGCTATTTTAATTAGTTGTGGTGTGTGTTAGAACTCGAGGTTGCGTACAACACACGTTATCGCATTATTCGAAGGGAAACGTACCGTAGAAGCTTGCGGTGTTACATTCTCCCCTCCTTCAAATAATTGCGTCCTCTCAATTTCTAGGGTATTACTGCATAAAAAGACTCAGGTGGTTCTTCATCATAAGTTCCTCGGGTTCCCACGTTGCCTCTTCCATCTTATGGTTTCTCCACAAAACTTTTACCAGACGCGTCGTCCGGTTTCTCAGAACTTGTTCTCTCATATCAAGAATTTTTATGGGCTCCTCGCAGTAAGACAGATCGGGTTCCAGTTCTAATTCTTCATAGGTGAGTACATGCGTTGGGTCAGGCATGTATTTCCTCAACAGAGATACGTGGAACACATCGTGAACTTTGGAGAGACTTGGCGGCATTGCCAATCGGTAAGCTACTGCCCCAATTCGTTCTAGAATTTCGAAAGGTCCGATGTACCTGGGACTCAATTTACCATTCTTACCAAAACGTATGACTCCCTTCCACGGAGATACATTTAGGAAAACATGATCACCGACTTGAAATTCCAAATCCTTCCTTCGATTATCGGCATAGCTCTTCTGCCTACTTTGAGCTGCTTTGATGTGATTTTGGATTACCTTCACCTTTTCCACCGTTTCCTCCACCAGTTCTGGGCCTACAAGTTTTCTTTCACCAACGTCATCCCAACAGGTTGGTGTACGACATCTCTTTCCGTATAACGCTTCATATGGTGCCATCTGAATAATTGAATGGAAGCTATTGTTATAGGAAAATTCTACCAGAGGTAAATATTGATCCCACATACCCTGAAAGTCAAGTGAGCAAGATCTCAACATGTCTTCTATGGTTTGAATAGTCCGTTCTGATTGTCCATCTGTCTGAGGGTGGTAAGCAGTGCTCAAATGAAGTTCAGTATCCGGGGATTTCTGAAGACTTTTCCAAAATCTTGAAGTAAAACGGGGATCACGATCAGAAACAATCGATAGGGGTACTCCATGAAGTCTCACAACTTCATTAATGTATAGTCTTGCTAGACGTTCCAGGGGTAGATCTTCTCTTATAGCAAGAAAATGTGCTGACTTGGTAAGACGATCAATAATAACCCATATTGCATTGTTCCTTCTAGGAGTCTTTGGTAGCCCCATGACAAATTCCATCGTAACATTGTCCCATTTCCACTCCGGTATGGGAAGAGGTTGCATGACTCCTCCAGGATGTTGCCTTCCAGCTTTCACTTGTTGACAAACCATACATCTTGACACAAAATCAGCAATCCCCCTCTTCATGTTGTCCCACCAAAAATGTTCCTTCAAATCTCTATACATTTTGGTGCTCCCAGGGTGTATAGAGAAATTGGAACTATGAGCATCATCCAGCAATTCCCTTTTTAGATCAGGTATATTGGGAACACAAAGTCTCTTCCCGAATTTCAAAATTCCATCTTCATACACAAAGTCTCTCAATCTCCCATCATTCACAGCATTAATCTTCTTTTGGAATTCTTCATCATCGGTATGGGAACTCTTAATCCTTTCTAGTAAAGATGGTTTGGCAACCATTTGAAAAAGAATTGATGTTTCACCTTCCCTGGTTATTCCCATGTCCATCTTCTCTAGATCCATGAAAATTGGATCCCTTTCAATTCTCATCATGTTCAGAACTCCATGGTCTTTTCTGCTCAAAGCATCTGCTACTTTGTTTGCTTTCCCCGGGTGGTAGTGTATCGTGCAATCATAATCCTTGAGTAATTCAAGCCATCTCCTTTGCCTCATGTTGAGTGATTTTTGTGAGAAAATATACTTCAAACTCTTGTGATCAGTATAAATCTCACATTTTTCACCATAGAGGTAGTGCCTCCATATCTTCAAAGCAAAGATCACAGCTGCTAACTCAAGATCATGAGTAGGATAGTTTTTTTCATGAATTTTCAACTGTCGTGATGCATAGGCAATAACTCTATCATTCTGCATAAGGACACAACCAAGTCCTTTCTTTGATGCATCACTATAAATAACGAACCCATCATTCCCCGATGGTAGAGTCAATATAGGAGCATTGACTAATCTTCTCTTCAGTTCTTCGAAACATTCTTCACACTCTTTTGTCCAAACAAATTTAACCCCTTTACGTGTGAGCTTCGTTAATGGGTTAGCCAATCGGGCAAAATTCTGGACGAAACGTCGATAATAACCTGCCAAACCAATAAAACTACGTACCTCAGTTATACTTGTAGGTGCTGGACATTCTTGGATTGCCTTGGTCTTAGAAGGATCAATAGAGATTCCATCTTTAGAGACAATATGGCCAAGAAAAGAAATATCCTGAAGCCAGAATTCACACTTGCTAAACTTCCCATATAATTCATGCCTCCTCAGAGTCTTCAAGATAATGCGCAAGTGATTTTCATGATCTTCGTAGGTTCTGGAGTATACCAAGATATCATCAATAAATACCACCACAAATTCATCGAGATACTCCTTGAAAACTCTATTCATCAGATCCATGAATACAGAGGGTGCATTAGTCAATCCAAACGGCATTACAGTAAACTCGTAATGCCCGTACCTGGTTCGAAATGCTGTCTTCAGAATGTCTTCCTTCTTCACACACAACTGATGGTATCCAGATCAAAGGTCAATCTTTGAAAATTATTGAGCTCCATGCATTTGGTCAAATAAATCATCAATACGAGGTAGGGGATACTTGTTCTTTATTGTTATAGCATTGATCTCCCTGTAGTCGATACATAACCTCATAGATCCATCTTTCTTTTTAACAAAAAGAACAGGGGCTCCCCATGGAGAAACACTAGGGTGAATAAATCCCTTATTACTCAATTCCTCTAGTTGTTTCATTAGTTCGACTAACTCTACAGTGGCCATTCTATAAGGGGTCTTCGATATAGGCCTTGATCCAGGAATCAAATCAATGGAAAACTCAACTTCTCGTTCTGGAGGATGTCCAGGTAAATCTTCCGGAAATACATCTACAAATTCTTTCACAATAGGTACATCCTCTATTTGAACATTCCTTTCCTCACCGATAGTTACTTCATTCTCTTCCTCCCCAATAATTGAATTTAGTTGAGCTACTGGGGGTGGATCTAAATAAGAATTAGGTGGTTACGATTCTGCTCTAAAAATAAGGTGTTCCTTATCATTATCATCAAGAATCATAACCTCTTTCTTCTTACAATAAATCATCGCATCATAGTCCGAAAGCCAGTCCATACCGAGGATTATATCAAACTCAATCATAGGTATGACGATGAGATCAGCAGATAAAGAAAATTTATGTGCTCTAATGGGGACTGATTCACAAAACTTTGTTGCAATGATACTTCCCTTAGGAGTTTTAACTGACAACTCCCTTATTAAATCAAATTGGAAATATCTAATTTCTTAGCAAACTGGGAAGATATGAAACAATGCGATGATCCAGAATCAAATAATGCATTTGCTAAACTTGAGTAAACCATTAAATTACCTGCCACCACGTCTTTCGGAGCTTCTACCTCAGCAGTAGTGATAGCATAAGCCTGGCCTTGATCCCTTGGCCTTTTCTGAGGTAAGTTCTCCTGACGCTTAGGACATGAATTTGCATAATGCCCCATCTCCCTGCAATTATAGCAATGAACGTTGGTAGCTTCCTTCTTCCCCTTGCAATCATGAGCTTGGTGGCCTTTTTCACCACACTTGTAACAGACTCCCATTCCCTTCAAGCAAGTACCAGGATGTTTCTTCCCGCATTTACCACAAGATGGATATTCAACCTTTCCCTTCTTCCCCTTATTTCCATTCCCAGATTGATCAGCAGGTCTCTTCTTCTCTTGGTTTGCTTTAAAGTCATAAGACTTAGCGAATTCCTTTTCTGTCTTGATAGCACATGAGAAAATGTCTTCGTATGATGAAAAGGATTGTGAGACTAATGCTCGACGGAGAAATGGTTTTAACCCATCAATGAAACGATCAATATTACTTCTTGGGTTGCAAATATAATCTCCAGCATACCTCGCTAACCTTGTAAAGTTAGCCTCAGACTTTGTGAAATTCTCATCCTCCTTTTGTCTCAGACTCAGAAATTGTCCTTCCATATCTGCTCGATGGTCGCGAGGAAAGTATTTTTCTAAAAATAGAACTTTGAACTCCCTCCATTCCATATTTGATACCTCATCATCTTCCTTCATGTTCTGAATCAATGACCACCATTGATCAGCATCTCCAGTGAGGCGATAAACTGCCATGATAACTTTTTCCCTTTCACTGCTCCCCAAAGCCTGAAATATTTTCTCTAGGGAAAATATCCATTGCTCAGCTACTAAGGTATTTGTATTCCCATTGAATGTTGGTGGTTGTTGCCTCATGAATCGATCTAACATTGATCCTCCACGCTGCGGATCGGGGTGCTCCATACGGGTATGGTTATTATTCATAACCTGAGTAAGTTGTCCCAGTATGGTGATTAGCTGATCGGCACCAGTTGCATCACCAGCCCCACTATAATTATCTTGAGCAGGAGGGCAATCCCTACATGGAGTGCGTGCATTGATACGGTTTCCATTTCTTCCACTAGGCGCCATTTCTAAACAATGGCATAAACTAGATCAGTTTATGAATCAAAATACAAAATCCCATACTTATAAAACACTTAACATAAATTGAACTATTTATGGATATAATCCATAATCATAAAAATGTTTTCTTTGAGGAAGTATATTCTCATAAACCCTTCATAATGATTTTTAAAGAAAATGAGAGTTATCCTAAGCATATCCCCCAGGAGTGTCGTAACCAAGAGTGCAGCAAGGCCCGTTGTCGTGCACCAGTTCCCGTTTGAGTCTAGCTCAAAGCGGTGTTTTCGGGTTTTACCCCTAGGTACATCTGTGCCAGAGCCGCCTCTACCTGCTCGTATCCAGACAGGGATGTATTGCTCGGAAAACTCACAAAATCTCTACAATACCAAAATTCTAGGAAGTTCTTCTATACTAATCCTCAAAGTTCATCTTAGGTCTACGTGCTCTAATCAGAGTTTATCTAAATCTAGTTTCCAAGGTTTGTACTAAACTTCCTCTGATACCAACTGTAACGCCCCAACCCCAGTTACCCAGAGTCGGTGCATTATTACATAACATTGGCATGATCACAAGAAAGATCAAATCTCGAAAGACCGATTGGTTTAGTAGCCTTGGAAACACTAGATATAATCATAAAGTTTTACATTACATTTCAAAGTGAAAAACTACTACAACAACATAATGTTTCCACAATCCACACTATTAACCCCTCATAAAATCCCTGCAGGTCATTCATAACTTACTTCTTCACATCTTGGGAAAAATAAAACATAGAAAAGGGGTGAGCTCAAATGCCCAGTAAGGATAACAATATAGCGGAAACTTTCATAAATAAGAATAAACATTTAAGGCAATGTATAACTAAAACAAAAGCCTTTTAAATATGAACTTTGAACATGGTATGGCATAAATAAAATTAAATAATGCCATTTACTTATTCACATGGATATTCTACTAATCGAATAATCACATGCAAAAATCAATAACCACTTTCATAATGTTGGAATGCATAATGCCAGACTATCATAACCACATAGCCAAGGCCTCATGCCAAGACTACAAATAAGATTTTGTCAAGGCCTTGTGCCAAGACACTAGTTTGTCTCATGAGACCTACCGATGCATCGAGGAGCTATAGCGGGCTCCACCCGTCACTTATTAAGTCCAATGCATTCCCATAGGAAAAGGTTTAAACATAACATAAACATTCGTATTAAAAATAGCATACGAAATGTCAATACTTTCACCATAAACTATGAATGGTATAAAAATAGCACATCCACAGTCAAACATATCACAAAACCTTCAATACAATATAGAAGTTTTGTATCATAATAAATCAACTTCAAATAATCTTAAAATCCATCAAAGGATGTTGACATAGATGAAATCAAAATTCTTTTAAAAGAAATATCTCCTTTTATTTTGAAATCATTTAAGATCCATATAAAATAAAACATTTTCTTTGAAAATATTCTTATAAGCTTGTAAGGGAAGCTTTGAAGATTTTATAACGGCGTAAAATAACCGCACCCGCCGTATAAGTTAAAAAAACATTCTTACCTCAATTCTGTCGAAAAGGTTAAAAAGGACCTTGTTTGAAAACGACGGAAAGATTCCTTTATAAACCTCTTATAAAAAGTCAAACAAGGGTATAAATGACTTTAACCCATATTCTTGTAAATAGTAAAAATGTTTTTAAATACATTTTTAAGAAACATGGATGTGGATGATAAAGATATCCCAGTAGATTATTACGTATAAACAATCTCGGATAATGAAGAGATTGTGAAATAACCCTTACCTTGTACTTTTCCTTGGTTGGGGTAGGTTAACCTCCTGTATAATAGTGAAATAATTGTTACTAAATTATACAAGAATCATATACATTATTATGATATAATATATGATCTTTTAATATTGATTTGATAATAATATCTTAGTATTATCGCCATTTCGGGTGTTAACTTACTCATTTTCTTTATATGTTTTGTTACATAAGTCATGTTTGTTGTATCTTATTCATATCCAGAATGATATCAAGTCCTTAAACATCATTTTTAAATCATTAAATGATAATTATACTTGAATGGATACGATGGAGAATGAATCTCATCGCGTTCGTGGAGACGGTAGTCCGTACGTACGCACGAACGCTGTTTCCATTTAATTTTTATTTTAAAAGAATCGAATCCAAATGATACATAGGTATATTACTATTCCAGTATAATATAATATTTTATATATGTTACTTAAGTTCATTAACACCATCCTTTATACGTTCCATGTGTGGTATGAACGAGTCATATCATTTTAAGGGGGCGGTAGTCCGCACTTCCTCAAATGAAATTATCGTATGTATATACAACATGAAACGAATAATGGTATGAAATAAAATGGAATTACATAAGATTATATATAAAATATATATCATTAATATCATATTTAATTACAGTTCCATCATAATGGCCACCATGAGAGGCGGTAAGATGTATTTGAACAATCATCGTTTCGTGAGGCGTTAGTTTGCCATCCACAGAAACATTATGTTCATCATCCATTAGATGGAGTTGTGTGTATGTGTAGTTTGAATCCTTCTTATAACAACATCCTAGTATATTGAAGATACTGGTGTTGTTACAAAAGAAAGGAAATAAAAAGAGTTTTGGGGTTGGAGAAGAAAAATAAATGAAAATAATTTAAGAGAAATCGTTACCTTTAATTTAGGTAACTCACTTTGGTTGGAACCAAAGGACTTCTTGAAATGCTTTCTGCCTAAGGGTAAGCTTCAAGGAGGAGGAGAGGGATGTGGGGAGCTTAGTTGGGCAGAGTTTGGACGAGCCAAGTGGCTTGAGAGGTGTGAGGAATGAGTAGAAGTGGTCTCCTTTTATAAGGGAGAGGAGGGGCTCTTTAGGAAAGTGTGAAAGTATTACTTTATAATATAATTTTATTCGGTTTATAATGGTCTAAAAATCATTGAGGTCGAAGATAAGATGACTCATATTCTAAATAACATCAACCAATAAGAATTGGACAGGTTTTAGATTATATTTTAATCATTATAATATTATTTATTTCAATGATTTATTAATGAGGTAAACATTGCATCATTATTGTGTCATTAATAATTTATCTAATTTGATGTCTAAAAATTATAAATAAAATATCATCATGTAGGAAATCTTTTTAGCTTTCTAATGAATATTTATAATCGAAAATCCAACATGTATAACCCTATGTAAAAATTGTTCTTCTAAAAGATGTAAGCTTATGCCATTTTTATTTTTATTTTAACTTTATTAATATAATGTGTCCCTACCACATACAAGTGGCTCCAAGGGGTCCCCAAATTGACCCAAGGATGCCCATGGTCGGGTATGTGTCCACAAATAAGGTTAGTACACGTTTTAGGGTAATCTTGTATTATTATAATATTATTTTTTTAACCCTTATTTACCGGATTTACCCTTTAACCATGGTAAATAAAATATTTACCACAGTAACTATTCAAAATGTCTAAAAATAAAAGTTACCTATTTACACAATTTGAACATCCTGATTCCAAATATGGAATCCATTTTCCTAAATTCAAAACACAGAAGTGGCAGAAATTAATTTAAAATTAATTCCCGCTGTCAAAACAAAAAGCGTGTTTTTAAGAGATAATAACTATCAAAAGATTGACACTTGTTTATGTTCGGTTTAATTGTAAAATTATGTCCAATGACCAACATTATATTAAATGGTAAAAATATATTCTAAATATACTTTAAAACCACTCAAATTCACAATTTATCACTATTAATTATTTTGATTAAAAAAGTTGTTTTTAATTAAAATTTAGTAATTTTCACTATTCATCAAAATATGAAAGTTATCCGAAATGTACCAAAATTTCACCTTAGGCTAAATTCGATATTCCGAATCCAAAAATGAAGTCCATTTTGAAATATAAAATATATATGATATCAAAAAGTAGGTATTACTATTCACAACGGCTATTTTAAGTAGTTGTGGTGTGTGTTAGAACTCGAGGTTGCGTACAACACACGCTATCACATTATTCGAAGGGAAACGTACCGTAGAAGCTTGGGGTGTTACATTCTGAATTCCTTGAATTCAGACTCCAAATTATTATGAGTTTTGACTCCGAGTTCTCAGAATTCCATCTCTGAACTCTTGTGAGTACTGAATCTCAGTTCTCTGAATATAGACTTCGATAAATTAGGATTTCTAACTCTAAATTCTTATGAATTCAGACTACGAACATTGAAAGTTTAGAATTCTAATTCTAATGAATTCGGACTCTGAAATATGTATGTTCCGACTCCAAATTATAATGAATTCAGACTCTGAACATTGTATGGTCAGACTCCAAATTCTAATGAATTTAAACTCCAATCATTGTAATTTCAGACTATGAATTATAATTAATTCAGACACTGAACATCATTGAAATTCATACTCAAAATTCTATATAATTCTATCTCTTAATTCTGCTGATAAACCAAATCTGAAAATTCATGTATTATAAACTACAAATAGTTTTTGGGTAGACTCTGAACTTTCATATTTTCTAAAACTCTGAAAAATTAATTTGTTAAAGAAATCATATTTTTTGTTACACATATTTTGTTTATAAAATGATGTCATCCATTCTGTAACTAACTGACCATTGTTTGGGTGACTAGTTTATAGGTCCTGCTAAAATTTAAGGAAAAATATGACCGTTTGAGGAGTGAGTCGGCCATTGGAGCTGTGCATATAAATATGACATCTTTTATAAGATTTCATAACTTTTGAGAATGTTCAATGAATCTAGATATTACATACTTTCAAAGTGATTTCAAGAGAGATACATTCAAACTTAGTGCATATAAAACATCTTGTTCATTATTTATTCGAGAAACTCTGAATGTTGTTGAGTACATTTGAGGGCTTCCTTGTATAAGATTAAATAGGTGCAGACTACCTAAAGTTCGAGGACTTCCTTGCTATGGAAGACATAGGTTTTATCTACCTTAATGTTTGAGGACAACATTGCTGAGGAAGATAGAGGTGCCAACTCTCTTGATGTTGAGGGCTTTCAAGGATATCAAGACAAACTCCAATCTTCATATCGATGGATTACCCTTGTGAGGGTAAGACAGACATTCTTGAAATTATAAATCAATGAGCCATTATCCAAGCTTGTTGGACACCCTTCTCTTTTGGTTAAAAGATTTACAACTTGTTACTTGTTTTGATCCAAGTATTCTGTGGCAATTTTTGTTGTTGATCAATTTATAACTATCTTATACATTCTTATACTTTTACTCTGATTTATAAGATTTTATACACATTAATGTAGAATAATTGTTATTGTAAACTTTTGTTATGTCTCATTTCCGGATCCACTTTTTCGGAATGACATTCTTGGAATCATATTTCTAGAATCAAGCAAGTGTGTAGAACAAGAGGATTTGTGAATTACCTTGTTTAACTTTGTTAAACATCATTATCATTAAACATTCTAAAATAAATTTTTTAAAGTATACATTTCACCCCCCATCTTGTATATTGAGCATCTATATCATTAGATTCTACAATCAGTAACATCATTCATTATTTCGATCCTACATTTTGTATTATAGAGTATATCATAGACCATGCCATCCTAACACATATGATAATTTCCCCAGGATATGTGACCCTTATTTGACCATATCAGTATGTTTAGAGAGTACACTTCTAGTTTTCCATATGGCCCAACACACCATATACTTATGAAATACACGAGCATGGGAAGACGAAATGTGAGGTGCTATCTACGACCCCTAAATTTTAAATGATGAAATTTACATGTGAATGGGTCACAATACCCATGAATGGGAATGCAAAAAATATAGTGTTATCTCAAAATCTACCTGGAATGTACACATAAGGACTCACCTTGTATTGTGTAAAAGTAAAAGTCGTGTGAGTGTGTGGCGCAGACTATACAACACTTAGAGAGACATGTCATGTACCCCAAGGTACACACTGTATAATCCTATTTGGATATGTTAGGGACCTCATCCTCTAAAGTCATTCATAAATGTGTAATTATGTGAGATTATTTAGGAATGTATTGTTTTTTTGTGTTCCCATATTGAATTTCACTAGTGCAGAAAACTTTTTTTACGTCGGTTATTTTTCATTTTTAACGTCGGTTTCTAGCCGAAGATAACACGTGCGATGTTATAAATAAGGTTTTTGACGTCGGTTATTTAAAAACCGACGTCAAAAACATAAAATCGCGATGTTTATCACGTCCGTTATTTTGGAACCGACGTGATAAACTGGGGTGAGGGGGGTTTATGACGTCGGTTCTTATAAAACCGACGTGAAAAACCAGTGGAGGGGGGTTTATCACGTAGTTTATTGAATAACTGACGTGATAAACCATTGTCCAGGCCTTTTATCACGTCTGTTATTGAATAACCAACGTGATAAACCATTGTCCAGAACTTTTATCATGTCAGTTATTAAATAACCGACGTGATAAACCATTCTCCATGCCTTTTATCACGTCGGTTATTAAATACCGACATGATAAACCATTCTCCAGGCCTTTTATCACGTCGGTTATTAAATAACCGATGTGATAAACTATTTTCTAGGAATTTTATCACATTGGTTATTAAATAACCGATGTGATAAACTATTTTCTAGGCATTTTATAACGTCGGTTATTTAATAACCGACGTGATAAACCCATTTTTTTAATTAGAATGCAGTAATCTTCTCTCCACCAGAATCAACCAGAAAAAAAATCAAGAAATCGTACCACAAAAACATAAGTAGATCAAAATTAAGCATGTACATTGATAACATATAAAACTTACCCCCTAGACAGCCCCCACCCTCATTTATACCCCATGGACAGCCCTCCCCCACCCTGTTGGAGCCCTCACCCTCATGTATACCCCCTGGACAGCCCTCCCCCACCCCATTGGAGCTCCCACCATCATGTATACCCCTTGGACAACCCTACCCCACCCCATTGGAGTCCCCACCACACTCTTGGACTACCCCCCGACCCCCGGACACCCCCAAACACCCCTTGACATCCCCCACCCGCCTGAAGAGAACCCCCTCACCCACTCACCCCACTTGACAGTCCCCACCACACCCCTGGACAGCCCCAAACACCCCTGGACAACCCCCCCCCCACCCCTAGAAAAAAATCCCACAACCTAGGACCACCTTCCAATACCCCTGGACATCCCTGCCACCCCCCAAAACTTTCCCCCCACCCCACCGGACAACCCTCCCAGACAACTAGACACCCCAACCCCATTGAACACACCCCCACACCCTTGGAACCCCTCCCCCACAGACCCAAATCCAAACCAGAAAAACCATCAAAAGTAGACCAAAACCAGAAGTAGAGAATAATTTAACATTCACTTAAATAACATTCAAAACATACACTATCAAATTAAAAAAACTAAATCCAACCTAAACAACTACCAAATACACAATTAAAACGACAATATTCCAAATTACATTTTACATTACAAACAACTAAAATTCAATCAAACCTGTAAAATAATTTGACCACTCCACTAGTACATGTTTGATATCTTCAGCAGTATAGGGTTGAGGGTCATCAAAAAGCAACAAATGAAAAATAATATAGTTAACGTGTATAATGAATAAATCAAATTGAAATATTATGGCAAACTTTAAGAGGAAATCGTACCAGGTCGAAATTCACAACTGTCCCAGTTGTTATTATTTCATACATAAATCTTAACATATAATATCCACATTCGATGACGCCTTGTTGTTCATGAAAATTCTGTTTGAATGAGTATAAATTCAATATATTATTTTTATGTAATAAATCTAAAAGTACAAATTATAAATTGAAATTTACCCTTGCATTTACATATTTGATCTTTTCATTTCTTTTCTTTGTGTTTTTTTTGAAAGTACGTCCTTGCACTGTTAGAAATAATAGGAATGGGGTAAATTTAGAATTCATTATAATATATAAAACTATTGAGAAATTGAAACTTAATTTTCAAATATATTCTTAAAAATTTCCCGCACATCACCATGAACAGAGCATATCCAATAAAGAGCTTTCTCCCTTGGGAAAAAAATCCCTAACATTAATGATCACTAATAAAAGTAAATTTAATGTTAGTGGTTTTTTATGTTAAAATATAATTAACTCTTTGAGAGAAATGTGTTTCATACCTCTCACAAAAAGGCATCATCCAACATTGTGTGATTATATTCTTTTCAAATCATTCAGCAATATAAAACATTCTTTGTTCCTCATTAAATGCACATGCTTCAGGGGAAATCAATTGCGGGTCCATGAATCCACATACTTCTGTCAGCTCATTCCTCTAACAAATTTAATAAAGATACCTAATACAAAACATACATAGGTATACATTTTTAATAAATATAACGCAGGGAAAAGGTGTTAAGACTTACATTGAAAAATTTTGCACCACGTTGATGCCCAAATTATCTCCGTTAACAAGCTCCATGATATCAGTTTTTGTAATCCCCACAATTATTTCACATCCACAAACATGAGATTCCAATGGAAACTCATAAAAACTCAACAACAAATGTGAATATATAGACAATCTGTCAAGACCACTAGAATCTGTATCTGATGTCATAGCATGTGGTCTTAGTTGTTGTCTATACAATATTTCTTTACCATTGAAGTATTCATGTGAACAAAAAATTGAAAAATATAGTAGTTTTCAAATGCTAAAACAACATTAATAAAAAAATAAAATAAAATATATAACATTCATACCTCTATGGTAATTAGTCGAAGAAGTCTGGATGGCCAAACTAAAAATTGGCTGATACTCTGTCCATCTATCGCCACCTCATCGGTAGGTATTGGTACCCTAGCTGATCTATCTATAATATCCTGTACAGTGACCCTCGGATTCTCTGCCTCTAATTGTTGATGGGGAACTATATCTCCTATACAATATACCAACATGTATGCTTCTATATGATGTTGAGAATCATCAATATACAACTCGCAAAATGTAGAAAGCTACAGCGGAGGCGTAGGATAAAAAATGGGGTCCGCAGGCTGAGGTGGGGGAGTGGGAGCTACTGGCGGAGGTGGAGGATAAATAATGGGGTCTGCAGGGGGAGGTGGAGGATTGGGAGCTGCAGTCTGAAATTGTCTTTGTATTTCAGCAAACATAGACTGCACCGACTCTCTAATCTTGTCATCCATCGTTGCATTAATATTTTGAACTTCAGCCTCCAAGGATTCTATTTTTTTATAAACCCCCTCAATGATAGAAGTTGAAGAACGTGGAAACACTTTTATTACCGATACACCTGCCGGATATCCTCTTACACGACTAGGATGTTCGGGCCTTCCCAATGCTGCAAATAAAATATCTTCCCTCCCAGTAGCTGTAAATGTCCCATCTGAACTCTTCTCCTCAAGAGAGTACTGTATTAATTAATTGAACATTTCTGTAATGATTGAAACTTATATGAAGAAAAAAGTTAACTTAAATAAATTAAATAGATATCTTACAATCCTCTCAGCTACGATTCACGATTCTTCCGAAAGATATTTACCTTTTTTCCCTTCTGAGCTCTCTTCCATTTTTCATGTCTAGATGGAGTGGATGGAGGGGCCACCTCTCCAGAGCTTGATGCTTCAGCTCTTAGTTGTTTAAATTTTTCCACCATCATTTTTTCTTCCAATAAGGCATACCCTCCCCAAGATAAACTATGAGGGTATATATTTTTAGATTGCAACTCCTGATGATCTTTCCTTGTTTTCTGTAATTTAAGTATAAGAAATCATTAAAAAACCATTAATAAAATCATTTATATAAGAATGTTTATAAAAGTTTACATTTCCCTTACCAGAAATGACTCTTTTTTTCTACTTTTAAAAAATTTTCTCCATGTTTCTTAATCTATAAAAGGATATATACGACATGGATTGTCATTACTCCTATGACCATAAATGAAATCAGATGAGAGGGTTGATTTGAAATCCCTACATCTCCTGGCAGCCAACGATAAGCATTTCTTCCTGACTCCTCCTGTGTCAGGAATATCAAATGTCATCTGATAAAGAAGAGGTTAAAAATATTATATATACTAGAAACATTAAATTAATGGTCAAACAATGACAAAAGATCTTACAAAAATCGTCCCCCAAAACTGAGAGATAATCGCTTTATCCACACCTCTCCAATCATCATACAGAATTCTTAGTTTGGTCTTAGCCTGAGTTGCAACAAAACTCTTAAAATCTTTGGCATTCAGACCACTAGGAATATTATCATCATCGAAATCAACGACTATCCACTGATCCTACGTACGGGCAAGTGATAATTTTGGTAAACATGTGCACCCATTTTTACCAACCTTTGAACTCTTTGTCGTAATAGGAGCATTTGAATGTTCATCCCCAGAGGTATGACCAGCAATATGCTCCTCTCCAGAATCAAGTGGTTGATCATCTGAATGATCTTTCATTATCCTTCAAATCAAAAAAACAAACGTCAGTTCACAAATATAAAAATTCAAATATTTTAATACTATTGTAATCAGAAAATAGAAATGTGTACAATGTTACATAATAGTAGACATTGGTAATTTGGTAAGCATGTTAAACAATGGTAAATATGGAAAAGATGGTCAAGATGGTCAAGATGGTAAAAATGGTAAACATGGTAAACATGGTAAACATTGTAATCATGGCAAAGTAATTGTTAGTGAACAAAAATAAGCATTTTAAAATTCATGTAATGGTTATAAACATGATAAAGTAAACTAAAAAAACTTAAAACAAACAAAAAAATATACTTATTTTATTTTAAAACATGTTTTAATAAATAAAAAACTTACAATATCTAACATTTATGGAAAAAATAAATGTATATAAGAAATAATCATATGTTACCTGTAATTTTAGGAATGTACAAATGGATTATTTTCCCAAATTCATTCGATGTGATCGTTCCTTATAGAACAAACTATGTCTACAACATGATCATCATTATGTTATGTTAATATTTCCATGGAAGTATGGATCTCACATAAATCGGCATATTCTACAAGTTCATCCTCACCAACATATTGTTTTTTCCATTGTAAAACAAAAACCCACTGCATATCTGATTGATCTACTACATAGAAAATTTGTTTTTCATGTGTTTACATTATAAAATAATCAGTTGTGTCTTCCAATCTATTCTGATTAACAAGTGTCATTCCAAATTCATTGTGTCTGACACTATTTTTACCGTTAAACCATTTACAGTTTAAAACAGGAACATTAATTTTAAATTAATCAACTCCCATAAGTCTTCAATCACTCCATAATATGCACTTGATGCATAAATTGGGTTTTTGTCCTTAGCACTTGAAAAATGCATTGCTTTTGCAAACACCAATACACCACTATTCTACACTACACTTCTGTTGTCCTGAGCTTTTGTATGAAATTTATAACCATTAATGTCATAACCGAACCATGTTATCACATTTAAACATGGACCACCCACTCTCCATTTTAATGTCTCTGATACATCTGATATACCAAGCAAAGTCTTTTTAATCCATGACAAAAAAGTTTTGTTTTGCTCATTCAAAATCCACATTTCTTTCTTCTTTGGATGACATTGTATCAACTCATTAATATGCAATGTGATATACGGTTGAGCATCGGCTATGTTATTCAAGATGCATGATTCTAACATCTTCATCTGTTCAGCTGACAATGATTTGACTTTCAAGCCGCGAATCCCCTTTCCCTCATTATTAACTCGTTCATGGCGTGATGGAGGTAAACCTATGTGTTGCACTGCAGCCAAGTATCTCGTACAAAACTCTGCTACCTCCTTAGAAATATACTTTTCAATAATGGAGGCTTCAGGTCGGTATGGATTTTTAACATACCCCTTTAATATTTTCATATACCATTCAAAAGGATACATCCAACGAAGATATACAGGTCCACAAAGCTTTATTTCTCGAACCAGAGGAATCATTAAATGCACCATTATATCAAAAAAAGTTGGAGGAAAATACATTTCTAATTGAAAAAGTATAAAAATTTCACCCTTTTCCAAAATGTTCAAAGCATTCAAAACAATCGCCTTGTTACAAATTGAATTGAAAAAATAACACAAATTTATTATAGTATTTCTGACACGAATGGGCAATATTCCACACAATGCAACTGGTATAATTTGTTGCATCATTACGTGAAAATCATGTGATTTCATACCTACCAACTTCAAGCCCATAAATGAGACAAATTTTTTTACATTAGATGAATAACCTTGAGGCACTTTGGTATCATGAAGACACTGAAAGAAGCTAATTTTCTCCCTCTTCGATAATGTATGACAATCCGTGGGATGAAATGTTCATCTTCCTTTAGGAGTGGGAGCTAACTCCAAACGTATTCACATTAATAGTATGTCTAATCTTGCATTCAACACATATTTAGTCATTCATTTAATATCTAACAATGTTCCTATAAAAGAATCACATATATTTTTCTCCATGTGCATGAAATCAATATTATTTTTAACTTCATGATACCTCCAATATGGTAGCTCAAAAAAATGACCTTTTCATCCAAATGTGTCTATTATTACCAGATTTTGGTGTCTTTCCCAATGTCACATCAAGGTTTTTCACCATATTAGAATACAGATCAGGGGATAAAGGTTTTGGAGAAGTATCAAATTCTTGTTAGCCATTGAATGCCTTTTTTAGTCTTCTATAAGGGTGTTCCATTGGAAAAAACTTTCGATGACCCATGTACACTGTTTTCCTCCCATGATGCAATTGACAATATGAAGTCTGTTGTACGCAAATTGGACATGCTTTATTCCCTTTAACACTGCATCCAGAAAAATTTCCATATGCTGGGAAGTCATTTATAGTGAACAGAAGCACTGCATGCCGTTGAAAATATTTCATTTTATAAGAATCATACACCATAATACCATCAACCCATAACAGTTTCAAATCATCAATCAACGGTGACAAGTAAACATCAATATCATTACCGGGTTACTTTGGACCAGAGATCATTGTACTCAACATGGCATATTTTCGCTTCATACTAACATTAGGAGAGATGATGTAAATTACCAATAAAATAAGCCATGAACTATGTGTGCTACTGAGTGTTCGGTATGGATTCATTCCATCTGTGCACAAACCTAGTCTGAGATTTCTAATTTCATTTCCAAATGTAGAATACTGCACTTCAATTTTCTTCCATTGTGGAAAATCAGCTAGATGACATATGTTTCCATCACATACCCGCTCTTCAGCATGCCATCTTAACCATTTTGCATCACGTGAATTAGCAAATAAACGTTTGAAATGATTAATTATAGAAAGATACCAAAATACCTTTAAAGGGATCTTTGTAATCTCTACATCAGCCTGTGATTTTTCTTTCACCTTATACCATGATGTCCCACATTTAGGACACTCCGATAGAAATTCATATTCCTTCCTATATATAATGCAGTGATTCGGACAGTCATGTATTTTCTTGAATCCCAATCCCAATGGGGATAATATTTTCTTGTCTTTGTAATGTGAATCTGGAAGATCGTTATCTTTTGGAAGAATGACTTTCATCAATTGTAGTAGCTCTGTAAAACATCTGTCACTCCATCCATGCTTCGCCTTCAGGTTAATCAATCTTAACACCGCCAACAAAACCGTAAAATCTGTACAACCAGGATATAATGGTTTTTCAGCATCACCATATAGACGCGCAACTGTCGGTTCTATCTCAATTTGTTCTGCTATAATATCGCAAATAATTTCTTCAATTCCATCGGGGTTACCATCTTGCGAATCATCATCATTAGTGACATTCCATCTAGTTTCACCATGACAAATCCAAGGGCTGTAACTCAGATTAAAACCATGACAAATTAGATGATCTTTTATCTCTATACTTTTCAACATCTTCGTATTCAAACATTTCAGGCATGGACAGAAAAAAAATGTCACTACTTTGAACATTTCATTTTGAAAATTCCAAAAAGGCATCAACACCTTCCTCAAATTCATTGCTCATTCGATGTGCCGTAATCCAACTTCGACTCATTATTACCTATAACTAATATCAACAAAAAATATATATTTTTAAGATAAGACAAATATATGTTTCTATGAAAAAAAATCATAATTAGAATGTAAAACAATTCAAAATATAAAACAAATCTATAGGTACTTAAAAAAATATGCTTGAATATTATTTTTAAAACAAAATATAGTTAGATATAACAGTTTTAAATTTCATTGAATCAATGAAAACCATGATGCCTACATAGTTTAATATTGATTTCGATGTTGATGTTTTAATATATTAGATAAAATACCTATTTAACATGTTTTTAATGGTTTCTGTAGACCCTAAATCCATTTGGTAAATATTTTCACACAATTATAAAAATCAATGGAAGTGTTTTTGGGAGGAATATGTTCAATCATATGATTTTGATGTCCCATATCCTATAACAAAACCAATGTGGATACCAAATCCTTTAGTTTGGTTTTTTATTCTCAAAGGGTTTGTGATGAAAAAGTAGAGTATAAGTTGATGTATATGATAAATAAAATACAACTATATTTTATTTATGGTTATGATAGAATGAATTCATACCATATCATTTAGGATCTGCTCCCACCAAAAGTAACCCTACTCAGTTCGAAATGAATAAATTTAGATAATTATGCATGAATTAATACATGTATTGTTGTACATAAACCAAAAAGAAGATTATTAGTACTAAAAGTAAAACTAGGAAGAAACAATAAACTCTATATTCTCATGAAAGCTACTCCATAACACTTCCATGCTACTAACATCTATAATAAACTACAAATTTCTTTTAAAAACCGAAAAAATTGTTTATATTTATGTATGGTGGGCGTAAAATGTATTCATAGTTAGATCCTCCCTAAAACATCTCATGAAAATGTTGAGGAAGCACAATAAAGCCCTACGAAAAAAGGAATCTAAATCATCACCTAAACAAGGAAAAATAGTTTCATATACTCACTATGGATCACTCACAAAATAATTCATATAAATAAACCTTTTCGTATAAAAAATTATAAATATATATATTAAAATTATGGTTCTCGGATACCACTTATCCACTAGTTTTCCACTCACACCCCAATGTGCTACTCCACAACACATCCATGCTACTAACATCTATAAAGAACTATAAATTTCTTTTAAAAACCAAAAACATTGTTTATATTTATGTATGGTGGGCATAACATGTATACATAGTAATATCCTCCCTAAAACATCTCATGAAAATGTTGAGGAAGCACACTAAAGCCCTATGAAAAATGGAATCTAAATCATCACCTAAACAAGGAAAAATAGTTTCATATACTCACTATGGATCACTCACAAAATAATTCAATAAACCTTTTCGTATAAAAAATTATATATATATATATATATATATATTAAAATTAAGGTTCTTAGATACCACATCTCCACTAATTTTCCTCTCACACCCCAATGTGCTACTCCACAACACTTCCATGCTACTAAAATCTATAAAAAATTACAAATTGATTTTAAAAACCAAAAAAAATTGTTTATATTTATGTATGGTGGGCATAACATGTATACATAGTATGATCCTCCCTAAAACATCTCATGAAAATGTTGTGGAAGATCACTAAAGCCCTATAAAAAAAGAAATCCAAATCCTCACCTAGACAAGGAAAAATAGTTTCATATAATCACTATGGATCACTGCCAAAATAATTCATATAAATAAACCATTTCGTATAACAAATGATATATATATATATATATTAAATTTAAGGTTCTCGGATACCACTTCTCCACTAGTTTTCCTCTCACACCCCAAAGCGCTACTCCACAACACTTCCATGCTACTAACATCTATAAAAAACAAAAAATTTCTTTTAAAAACCAAAAAAATTGTTTATATTTATTGATGGTGGGCATAACATGTATAGATAGTATGATCCTCCCTAAAACATCTCATGAAAATGTTGAGGAAGCACGCTAAAGCCCTATGAAAAAAGGAATCTAAATCATCACCTAAACATGGAAAAATAGTTTCATAAACTCACTATGAATCACTCACAAAATAATTCATATAAATAAATTTTTTAGTATAAAAAATTATATATATATATATATATGTATTAAAATTAAAGTTCTCGGATACCACTTCTCCACTAGTTTTCCTCTCACACCCCATTTCTAATGTCATGGTCTCACCACGCCCATAATTCATCTTACACCATGTCAAATTTTATCACATCCATCAATGAATCATATGTATATTATATTATCTCATCACCATCTTATCAAAATAGTAATGAGGTGCATACTTAGAAACCACTACATCTTATTTACATTAAATGTACAAAAAAACGCAAAACATAATTATAGAATATCCGTGAAAAAAAAACGAACGAAATAAATTCGTGGAAGGCTTACTTGAATGTTGCGAGTTAAGATGATAGATCCAAGAGGAGTGAAGAAGATAAACAATGAAGAAAAAATGAGTTTAACGCAGGTCGATTGACGAGCCGATTAGGGTTTACCGCGCGAGAGAGACGAGCCGGCAGACTGTCAATCGAAAAATCGTAAATGACAGTCCACAGGGCTTTAATTTCTTTAAATGTTTTATAACGTCGGTTATTATATAACTGATGTTATAAACTATTTTTTAAATTTATAATGTCGGTTATTTTAAAACCAACGTAAAAAAGCCTCCGCGCTTTGGTTTTTTACGTTTGTTATTTTATAACCGACTTAAAAAATGAGATATCTATGGGTTTTTTACGTCAGTTATAAAATAACCGATGTAAAAAACCCCCCGTGCTTTGGTTTTTTACGTTCGTTATTTTATAACTGATGTAAAAAACGCGTAGATATATTGTTTTTTACGTCATTTATAAGATAACCGACGTAAAAAACCAATGTGTGGGGGGTTTTTTACGTCGGTTATTTGGAAACCGACTTAAAAAAACCTGATATGTACGCGTTTTTCACGTCGGTTATCAAATAACTGACGTAAAAAAACCAATGTACGGGAGGGTTTTTTACGTCGGTTATAAAATAAGCGACGTAAAAAACCTGTAGACATCTTGTTTTTTACGTCGGATATAAAATAACCGACGTAAAAAACCGCGCGCTTTGGTTTTTTACGTCGGTTATTCAATAACCGATGTAAAAACTGCGTAGATATCGGGTTTTTTATGTCGGTTTCAAATAACAGACATAAAAAACCCCCCGAGCATTTGTTTTTTTGTTGGTTATTAGATAAACGACGAAGAAACCGAACAGGCGCGATTTGTAACATCAGTTATTAAAATAACCGACGTTAAAAATCTACTCTCCGCATTTTTTAAGTCAGTTATATATAACCGACGTAAAAAATGGTGACGTAAAAAATGTTTTCTGCACTAGTGTTTCTATGAGGGTACTATGCAACATCACATACTCATCCTAGGGTTCTAACACCTATTTTTTATTTTTTATTTCATAGATTGGGTTTGTAATATACACCATGACTTTGGGTGTTATCCTCTGTCATAATTTTTCTTTATTAGGTTTATTAAGGTCTTTGTGAAAAACTTTACCTGAGGGTTGATCCTCTATATAGATTTTTATGTGATATTTGGATATTGTTATACCCCATGGACCTGAGATTGATCCTTTAACAATATATCAATATTTAGTCATTTCTAATGAGGTTTAATTAAATAAACTATGTATATTGGATGATCCCACATAGATTCCTTCATGACCTCTCAATAGTTTGTTATCAGTGGAAACATATCTTGTGGAGTGGATTCTCCTGGATGATCGTTACCTTTGACACATGAGTAAAATCCTATGGTTGGTGTTACAATTGTCCCCATGTGCAATATAGTTCCTTTCTGATTATATTTGAGTTATCATTTTTTTAATTATTTATTATTTCATATTTGAAATATGTTTTTTGGGTGATCAAACTACCATAGATTCTTTATTCTTGGTAATTTCAATGTTTCCTACTAGGAATATGTATACACCCAATCGAATGGGATCTACTTGCAAATGTATTATCTTATGTAGAAGAAATAACTTTTTAGAGATTCCTTTGAGGACTGAGAGCTTGTGAAAAATAGATTTGGCTAAAAAGACTAAGGTTTATATCAGTTTTTCATTTGAGAATAGTCCCCTCCCACTGAGTAGGAAGTACTATTTTTTAGTTTATGGTTGGGATTATATTTCTCCCAATGAATTGGATGCTTGGATTTTTCGAAATTTATTTGTAGAGGAAATATATACATGACTTCTTTCATGATATTGGAATTTGTGAGAAAAAATTTGATGGTGTTGATATCATATCATGTTCCTATGGAGTTGATAATTTGTATAGGAATGTCCTCGATGGTTGAGTGTTTCCTTATGTGTATTGGAAGCATATCAAAACCATCAAGATAGATCATGGGGTTATGAAACACAGTTGAGAAATCATTATGTTGTATTGTGAGTTGGATTTTCGTTTTGTAGGATTATATTCATTGATTATGTGTATAATTAATATCAATTTTCTTCTATGTAAGACATTATAGTATTTCTAGTAACATTTTTTGAGCCAATCACTCAGGAAATGTGGGAATATATTGTCATAGGAGCCTTGAATTGATATTATAAAAATATTAAATATATTAATATCGCATGCACTTATTTTTCTAGGAAAAAAATAATTAATCATAAAAGGTGACTCATTATGAAAATTTATGATTTTTATTGAGTCTTGAATACATGCATTATCTTAGGCGCGACATAATCATTGTTGTGATCTAGTATTATTTAATAATTTTTCATGGGTGGAAATAATAAAATTAATTATGTAATTTTTTATCATCGGTATAATTTCCAAACCCAATCCTTTTTAAACCATGATATTATCAAATTTTAGGGTTGTCTATATAATCCTATAATTTAAAAGGGTAACTTCTGGAGACATTTCATTTGATGATCATTGACTGGTCATTATTTGGTGATCAGTGTGCCAAGGGAACTTGTTGATTATAAATATGATGGAAATTTGTAGTTTTCCCTCACAAATGATCAATTCAAAAATAGTTTTTCTGTGATTTAATAACTATTTTATTATCCCATTATTAACAAAATTCAAACCAATCATCTTATTGTTTTTTGAGTTGAAGGTTTTGTGGATGACGGTTATTTTACCTATGATTTGGGGAATTATTATTATTTTATTATTTTTGGTTATATATTTTCATTATAAAAGAGAAATATCTAGTAAAACCCAAACAATGGATGTGTTTAATTCCATACCTTATGTTTTGTGCTCTACACCCCCTCGTTCTTTTTATGTTCATCATTGGTATTTATTTTCTATGTTGGTTTGATGAATACCTAGAAAATGATTGTTTCATGTATGATCATTGGAACAAAAAATCATGTCATTGAATTTACATTTTGAATCAATGGTGTAATTGGGGTACATTTTGAAAGTAGGAGTATAGTATTCGATTGGAGACCCATAGTTTTATTTTGGAATGAAATGATAGTAAGGCTTGGTGGAATGCTTTTCTCGAGCAACCAACTTGTCCAATATCCAGCTACTTGTGATGATTGGGTTTTTTCAATTCAAGAGCCATGTTCTATTTCATGGATTCCAACTAATTTTGAGGCTTTACATCCATTGAATATGATCCATGAACAGTATGGAATTCCTATAATGTTCATGAATACACGGTGAATTTACTCATGAAATCATGCAATTTACTTTTCTCGAAGCAGCATTAAGGTTTCTATGAAGTGATATTTTTCACACACCATGTGACACGTGTCACATGCCATGTTACCCATATATGAGAAACTCAGAATTTTTTTTGATTTCACATCATGTTGTTCATGTTTACCCACATTCCATGTACTTATAATGTACACATGCATATGTAGACATAATTCCATGTGATAGCCCATACCCTGAATTTCCATGTGACAAAATGTACATCATCATGAATCAGATAACACCGAAATTCACATTATAGATTCTAAGAGATAGCTCATTATATATTCATCTTGTAACCATAGGGACATTCCATGTATTTTGAAGAATTCTATTCAATAATAAAAAGAGAAACGAGGTGTACTGGGATTAGTTAGATATAATTTGTACCCAAAGGGACATGTCTTATACACTTTTAATGAAATTTTGGAATCTTCATTCCATTCATTTTATTGTATTTATGTGACTATGTGAGATTACATGGAGTAGTATTGGTTTAGTATGATCCCTTAGTCTGTTCATTTGAGTTTATTATTCAACATCCAAGACTTATCCTAGGATTGTGAGCTCTATCTATGGTTTTTCTTAGATAGTGTTCATAGTATACCCCATTTCCATCTGTTAGATCATCTATTAAATTTGTTGGAATGTTGAGTTCTCATAATTAGTGTGACCAACATTAACAGAGCATTTGTCCCCTACATAGTATGTTAATCCAGATCAGGTTGTTAGTTTACCCCATGACCCTAGGTGTGATCCCTCATCTATGTATTGTTAACTATTCATTTTCCATGAGGTATAGTCTTATAGAGTTTTTATCTCAAATGATGCCTCTGAGTTTTATTTGTGCTTATCCTTGGCTATAATTGACAAGCATTACCGACCATAAAAATTCCATTACTGGAATGAGTCCCATCAATAATGACCACATAGTAGAGTGCCATCAGTTGCATCATTGAATGTGGAGTGGTTTATCCTTAAAAATAATTACCTTTTAACATTGATAAGAATTTAATTTTTGTTGTAATTGTTGCTACCATGTGGTACATTGTGAATTTTTAGTATATATACTTTTTTCCTAGTTTATCGTTATGTCTCATAACATTGTTTGGAATAACTATGTTTAATGTTATGAATACTCCTGATGCCTTATGCTATGTGATTTGGGGGTGTCCTTCATCATATTTTTATACTCACCCTTATATGGGATCTAACCCCAAATGTCATGTCTTATACAGATGACATTCTTTTTAAAGAGTCCTTGGAGGACACAGAGCTGGTGGAGCATTGTTTGGGCAAGACAAACCATGGTGTGTGTAGGTGTTGAATTTTGTGACAGTCCCCTCCCTCTATGTAGGGTGGTATCTTTTTTAGATTCTGGTTGGTCTTATATTTGGTACCTTTGACACTTACAGTACATTATTAAGGTCTATTAATTGTGATATTTCGATTTATTTATAAATTTGGTATCAATTATTCTTAACATTTCAACATCAAATGGGTCTTAGAGATAAGCTTGTTTACATTTACTTTAGGACATGCCTATCAAGTGTATCATATTCCTACATGGAACTATTCATCATCCACTAGACGATTGGTGGTGGGATTGGAATTGTCACACTCGATTCATTACCGTCCATGTGTGCCTCGTTTTGTTGTGAAGTGATATTAAATATTATAGAATCTGAGAATGAATAGCTTGAGGCTTGAGAATAATTCATGTGGATATATTCATTAAAATTATGGAAAAGTGGTGTTTTTAAGATGAAAAATATGATGTCACCTTCAAAATTATAATAAATAAATTTAAATAACAGGATACAATATTCTATATGGGGAATAATTTTTTTAAAATTGGGAATATGTTTGGCAGTTATTTTTTTCAAAATTATATGTTTTTATGCTAAAATTGGGATAAAATGATTTATTTCCGTATAATAAAATCTACGCTTTCAATTTTTATGAATTTTGATAAAAATACTTATGAAGTTATTTTTTCTATGATACTTCATGTTGTTGTGATTATTTTTTATTGCAATAAATAAACCCTTTAAAACACTAGATTTAAGAAAAAGGTGATCATTTTAGATTTATAATAACGAGGGATGTTGTAAATCTAGAATTAGGTGATGATATCATTTTGGACTGACTTAATTCGTGATATTATACAAATAAAAATATGAATGATTGATAATAATTGTTTTCAAGGACTGTTAGGTGTGTCCATATTTTATTCTATTTTGGGGTTTAATCAATGAGATTGATTATATTAATGTTTATTCAATGATTGGATAATAATATAATATTCATTGTGCCCAGTTAATGGATTATTTATATTTGACAATTATCATCTAGGAAGTGTGCTCTGATTATTGTGTTTTTGTTCAATGGTCTGTGAAAATAAAGAAATTAATTAGTGGTTTTAGAATGGTTTTGATATTAAAAATGAAATTTCAAGGTTTTAGAAAGATTTTTTGTTATTAATTTCGGTATTTTGAATGTGATTAAAATAATTTTTGGGGTTTTCTAGAATTTTTATGTATTTATTTGAAATAATTTACTTGTCTGTTTATTTGTTTTTTTATATATGTTTAATATTATCAAAATGTTACACACCCTTACATTGGAAGCACTATTATATAAATGGGAATCTACATACATTTATGAAATGGATATAATAAGTTTTTTTTAAGTAAAGAGATGTTATTATGGGTTATGTAATGTTATCTAGCTATTTGTATGTGTTTGGTAATGGTTATGAGATTTATTAAAGGATTTTTATGTTTAAGCTATAGTTTTCACACATTCATATGGGTCATCCACTATTTATATGAGCTACATAAATATAAATCCTAATTTACAATATCCATATAAAGGTAACTTTATTTCTCTGTAAAGTATAATTATATTTTCAATCCCTTCAAAAAGTTAAAAATATATTTTTTTTCAATAAGGTAAAAATGATTTCATATAGGATACATAAAGGAATGTTTTTTCAATACATGGTTAGTTGTGATTTCTAATATCCTATGTGATGTACCACTAATTTTGTTAAACCATATATAAATTAAAAAAAATTAATTAGAAATATATAGGTCATTCCCAAATTTTCAATCATGTGTATGGATAACTGACTATGTAAGTGTAAAACCATGTTACCTATATTTAGTGTGTGTGTGTCTCACATAGGTATTAGAAAAATAATTTAAAATCAATGATTTTCCATCCCTTTCTTTTTTAAACCATTTTAGGACATTATGTTTAATAAATATTTAAAATAAATAATTTAAAATATTCCTGACTCAATTAAATTTTTATCGGATATTTTTAATGTTGTAAATTAGATCAAAATAAAGTTTTCTTTCAAAATAAAATTTAAAAAAAAATTAATATCATGTGATTTTGTGGGATATTATTTAAACATATATCAATCTTCTTACTATTGGGTAATTTTATTTAATCTAAATAAACGTCACTATTTTCAAAATTATGGGAGATCATAGGTCCTTATTTTAGAGTCTTATAAATCTTATATTGCTCATTAGGGGTTTATTGTTTATAATTACCATTCATTCACTATAATTATCTTGAATCTTTTTTTTTCATCATTTAATGATTATCATCATCAGGTAGGGGATTCGAGTTCTTCCCATTTTATGTGTATTTGTTTTATTTTCATGATTTTTATTATTATTAGGTGTGTGGTATAATTTTACAAATAACAGATTATAATATGAACAATTAAATTTTAAATTGAATGATTTGATACTTATATCCTTACTAGTATTCCATGATATTTTTTTTGAATATTTTAATGATGAAAATTATATAGGAGAGAGAAAACACAACAATCACATGCTACAAGATATTATTTGTTAGAAATTATCACATGATGATGAATGATAATATATTTTCTACAAATTATTACAGAGAGTGAAATATATAAATTCATGTTATTTTCTAATTATTATTTTTCCAAATAAAATTTTTAGAATCATACTGATGTTAATTAAAAAAAATTATATTAATAATAATAATTTAATAATTCAAGATATTATAGGATATAAATGAGGATTATCGCATGTTCATGATGATTAAAATTTATTTTTGGGAGTTAAAATATGTGTATGGTCATTTTGATAAATTCTTTAATGTTTCCCTTTTATATTTATTAGATATTGGGTCATATACTTGGTTTTTTTAAAAAATTTCATTCTGTTGTTTCATGTTATATGATTTATTTGGAATTATGCTTTGTATAAATGGATTAATTTTACAAATACATATTCAATGGTTATATATTTAGATATGGTAAATGAAAATGCAATGTTATGTATTCCTATTTTATGTCATTTTTGTGGATTAGTGACCATAATTGTTTCTGCTAGCTGGCCTTGGTTATTAATGCTTTGTGGCCTTGGGGGTTTTCTAACTTCTATCATTAGTTGTGAGAATATGGTCCATTATGGTGGTTTATTAATATTTATTCGGTAATAATAGAATAATAATAATATATATGTCATAAATATGTTTATTAAAAAATAATTTGGGCTGGAAATTATAACTAATAACTCAATAAACTAGGCATGTTAGTTTTCCATTTAATCAATAATATAGGAAATTAAACTAGGGTTGTGTCCTCTTTTAATGATACTTATGGTTAGATTTTTTGTATTATAATAAGTAGTTTGTGGTGTAATATAAGTAGTGTACTGATGATGGTTTCATCTTTGTGGCTTGTGAAAATCCATAGGTGTGGTATTGTAAATTATTTTTGTATACCAATATAATCCTATGTTTTCTTATCAACCACACCAAATATAGGTGACTTTACTAACACTCAATGTCCATGGGGTTTTATTACCTAATTTCTAGTATGGGTGTGATATGGAATACTAGTTACTCCATCTCCCCCACAATCCCTTTAGCAACAACATATGGTGATACAAGTGGTGGATGATAAGAAGTATGGGGGGATCATGTGTGGTGGGAGAACATGAGGTTGATTTAATATGAATTCTTGACATCCTACAACCCTTGTAACCCGATACATGATATTTGTTTGGTTCCATGAGACTTCATATGTGATTGGTCTCAGGAGACATTATATATAGAATGTGTAATTATTGGAAGTTATAGAAGGGAAAAAATCCAATGATGTTTTCTCATTGGATGATAATTGAAAACATTTGGAAAATGGTTGTTGGAAGATTTATCTAAATTATTATTATATTACATTACAAATCATTGATTAATTATTTATTGAGAGCCATACTGAGGAAGGTGGGAGAACACATACCAAGTGTTTTGGAAGCAATCCGGAGGGTTGCCTTGGCGTTTAGAGGCCGATAGATCGTGGTAAGCCTCATTCGTGTTTTGTTTTCCTAGATCTCCATCTCCCCTCTTGTTGGATCCTTATATCTACGCCCTATCTGGGTAGATTTAAGGTAGTGGGTGAATTCTATGTTTGGTTTTGGACTTTTTGGTGATAGGGGAAAGAATCTAAGGGGATTTTTTGGAGAATCGGCCCAGTATTCTTGAGCATTCTTTATCCATTGCTTGGTTTTGCCCATTTTTTTGAGGTAGTTGGCTTCCATCTCGACCTCTTGTGTTAGAATTGGTTTCCTTAGTTTCAAATTTTTTTTTTGAATCAAATTGACTGTGAAAATCATGTAATAAATCTTCTTTAGTGATGATTTATGGTTTTGATGAAATTATTTAATATTGGTGAATTTTGTGCAATGTGACTTGTCTATTTGAATTTAAAATGTTGATTTTAAATTTTGAAATTGATGAAATTAGAAATGATTTTATGAGAATGGGGTTTTAAAAAAAGGTGTTTTATTGAAATGGTTTTGATGAATTTGTTTTTTAATAAAAAGGAAGTTTATTTAAATGGTTTGAATTGTTTGAACACACTTGGTTGGGATGGAAAATGGTTTTCAATAAATGGTGTTTTATTGAAAGGATGGTTTGGCATGATTGTGGGAAACATGAAGTGTTTGTTCATATTGCATTGTACAATTATTTGTTGAAATATGACCTTGTGCTCAGTGCCAAATGTGTAATGGCACATGGTAACTATATGTACGAGGCTTGGTTGAAATAGGACCATGTGCTTAGTGCCAAAAGTGTAACGGAACATGGGAATAATTACGTTGTGATGACTTGGTAGATCGACGAGAGAACGCTCATGAGTATGGAACTGTCATAATGATGCATGATTGATTGATTTCACGGGTTTGTGAAATGGTTGGGAATTCCAAAATGGGATGTTTGTGAAATGGTTTGGAAACATGCTTGGACATTTTTATGGAAAAACAACATGTTGGAAATGCCAGTTTAAATTTCAATTTGATATGTTCGAGAATGGATGGTTTTGTAAAACTAGTTCAAAATTAGTTCTAAAATGCTTTGGTGAAAATGTTTTACAGAAAATGTTTTATATAAATTTGGCTTACTCTTCTATCCTAATGTCATGAGTAGGGATGTCATTGGGGAAAGCCTACTATGTTTTATACTCACCCCTGCTTTGGCACTTTGGTGATTTTGTAGATGTTGTATTCTGAGGCACTAGAAAAGTTAAAGAATGTCATTACTAGTGGATGTTGGTCATATTTTGGAGATGTTGTGGAGATGGAGCTTGTGGACCACTGAGTTGTGGTTTCTTTTGGGAGTTTTGGGTTATTATCTTTCTGCTTCGTACTTTGATGTTTGGTTTAGTCTTCCTCTGTTGTGTACTTTGACTTGGTAAAATATAAATAAAGTTGATGTTCGGTCTTTCATTGTTCATGCATAATATCATGAATGGTTAATGTATTGGTTGATTTCCTACATGGTAGATCATCCTAAACTTTTATTTTAAACCCTTCAGCAGTTATTTCTAGCCTTTGGTGTCTTGGGGATGACGCGTAAGGCCAAGTAATGACTCGTTATACTCTCAAACCAATGAGAATTGGCAGGTCATTGAAAATGTTTTAAGATATCATCAAACTACACCAAAATACACATATTTTATTTTCGTATTCACTTAATTGATTTATAGTTTTCACAGGGTAATATTTTATTTCATATATTTTTTTTCGACCCTTGGTTTATTATTCATGAAATGAAAATAAAGTCTAGTATTTGTTATTTTACCAAGGAAAAGTAAGGTTCCTGTATTTTTGACTCCAAAAAAAAGGTTGGGTTAGAATATGTTGTGACTCCTCAAAAAATGTCTAGTTAGTTGGGATATTAGGTATTACATAAGGAAGGGTCTATAAAAAGGTTTTAATTCCATTAAATGTTAGATTTCTTGTTGGGTATCTTTCATCTCACTGAAAGAGAATATAGAGTAATAGATTGGGATCGTATTGATCATATTTTTTATAAAAATACCATGTTCATATTTTATTTTAGTTTTATCAGATTCTATATGTGGAACAATATGTTTTCATTATTCAATATTAATCTCTAATTGATTATTTTTTTAATAGATTAAAAGTACTATTTACCCTTCTAATATATTAGTTACATCCACCTAAGACCAATAATTGGAATCAAAGAGAATACTTTAGAATATAGTAATTCATGCTTATTATTATTGTATTATCCAGGACATCATTTACAAAAAATACTAATGGATAAGATTCATAAATATTGTATGTATTAATGAAAATTATGGTTTTTATACCAGAAAAGACTAATTTTTGGATAGAAACAATTATGGGTATTTGAAAAACTAAATGGAAGCCTTATTGAAGTAGACAAGATTATATAACTTTATAATCATTGAGAAACCATAAAATTACCTCATACTAAATACGAGACACTTGTAGGTAATGATATAGAAATGTATGTTTTAAATGATAAATTATATAATATTTTATATTCCACTATTAGTTATGGAATGTAAAACCATGTTTCTTTATATAAGAGATCCCGTGAAATTTATGGAATTATTCAGGTTACTCACTATGAGATTGAGAGTCATAAAATAACCAAAATGGGAGTGTGTCAACAATAATATCAGGACTTGATTATGAGAGAAGTTGATTCACTGAACCAGATATTTTATTGGTTTCAAATTATTCTAAATTTAATGAGTTCACTTAGTGATTCACTAGATAATAGAACTCCAGTTGAGAGGATACTTAGAGAGTTACCAAAAATGTGGTATGAAAATAAATTGGTGATCGATAAAAGAAATAATTTTAATGTATGAAAACCCTACTCATTATTAATCATTAATTAATAATTTATTTCATAATATTACATATAATACAATATTGATGATCGATAAGTCTAGTTTCATTGGGAAATATGTACACTACAGAAAATCCTAAATTAGAGAATACATCATCTTTATTGAAAACATCCTCATCATGCTAATATTATTCAATCATACATACAACTACACGGGATATACTACGGATATAGATTAGATATGGGAGATCTATAAATCCCAATAAGGGTATAAACATGGGATAACATGAAGAAAATGATACATGTTGTAAAATAATTATATAACTGAGTAATAAAAGTGGTGATAATCATAAACATGAATAATGAAGCTTGATATACCCTGATAACAAAAAAGCAAATTGGAAAAGGTGGAAACAACATAAAAAACTATATCATAAACATATGATAAGGAAACAATCATGAAAATAAAGATGAAAAAAGTGTGTTTATTGATTAGTATGAATCCCTAATCCCTTTAATGACATCTCATCATACTA
Organism: Viscum album; assembly: GCA_963277665.1. Taxonomy (NCBI): domain Eukaryota; kingdom Viridiplantae; phylum Streptophyta; class Magnoliopsida; order Santalales; family Viscaceae; genus Viscum; species Viscum album. The sequence goes on along the minus strand of OY728151.1, from coordinate 1,057,999,181 downwards.
AAATGATAACCAATGCATTGAATCAATATAGTATATCGTGCACACCCAACACATTTATTTCACTCCCATTCTTATGTGTTCGACATAGATCCTAAAACAAGGAATCATTTATCATCACCTTTTCATCCATGATTAAGTAGTGTGGAATAAATATATGTATGTCCACAAAAAAAGTTATAATATGTTCATAAAGTTGAACATCCGTCATAGGAAATGGGAATATATATTCACTAAAAAATTGTTTGGCATGGAAATCATTGTGATATTTTTGTGGCATAACAGGGGCCTATAAATGTTCATGGATGGAATTAATGAAAGGGAAAGGGGTATATCATAATTTTGGAATAATAGTTTATATTTCAGGGATATCATATAACATATCCCATTATTTGTAAATGTTGGTTAAAAGGAATTAGAAATTGAGATTCATGAATAAATAGGAGAGTGAGAGGACCCCTTAACATGAGAATTTCATTAAAAATGCATTAAAGGAGATTCTTAAAAGCATTGGGGCACCCAAGGAGGGCTTTATAGAGGAGATGGAATAGTAATTGCATACTAAATGGGTTTTAATTGGGGAATTGTGATATTGGGTGGGTTAATATAGGAAAATATAGGGGATTTCATCATTATTTCCCAAATGTAGGTTTTTTTCTCTCTACAAAAGAATAACCAAAAAACCAAAACGTAACATGTCTTTGTATCAATTTTATTCCAAATATAGGTAGTTTTAATTTTTTTTATACATAAAATGTCAGAAGTTTTTAAAATTTTACTCTTTCTAATGTTGAAGTGGCTCATGTTCTTAATTAATTTACTTGAAAATCATAAAACATAAAATAGGTTTTGGAGGGTTCATAATGGATATCTGAAATTAGTCAAATAGAATTAAAATAAAATTATTTTAATGTTGATACAAATATCGTGTGGTGGATACCCTATAATGTATTTATTAAATCATTTTTTGACCATTATGAGGTCATAATACAGACCATATTTATAGTGTATTTAATTTGTAACTAAAAATTCTATTGCCTCAACAAAGTATGATAAATTCAATATTGGACAACTTCAACATTATTATTCCAAAATAAAACTTATTCCAAATATATAATATTATCAATATGTGAATTTTGAAATTTTAAATAATAATTTTATATTATTGATATATATTGGGTCATTGATAATAATAAATTCTAGCCTCGTAAAAAATTACACTTGACATCATAAATATTAAATGATCATTTAAATTTAATAACTATAATTTAATTATAATATTTTATTTATTTATTATTTATTTCTAAAATACATTAATTCATTAAAATTAATGTCTAAATTGAAATTAATTGTTAATTTTAAATTATTTTTTTGTTTTATTGTATCAAAATCAAAATCGTTTAATAAAATTTAAAGTTAATTCATAGTCATTTGAAAATATAATATAAATATTCATATTATTTGGTTCCCAATACATATATTTTTTACATACAATAAAATTATCTATGGGTATGGTCCACGAGCGTGAGACTTTCATGGTGTGATTTGGCCGACATTTTTTGGGTATTGTCACATCCTGACATCCAAATTTAATTTAATTTTATTATTTTATTATTTCTGGGATTCGAATTTTAGCGCCAAGGTCCGGGCAAGGTCCCGACATAAAATTTTCGGTCGCTTAATATTTTTAGTGGGTTTCGGATTCATGCACGGTCACTGCTTAGTGAACCGTAGCTATGCAGTCAGCCGGGTTCTCGTGCAAATGCCTTACATATAGAATAAATATATATTTCTCTAGATAAAATGAAGTGAATTTTTAATTTGTGATAATAATAATTTTAGTATGTAATTAAAAATAATATTATTGTTGAGTTATTTATTTATTATTATTATTATTATTGTTATTGTTCTTATACTAATTATTCTAATTATTGTTATTATTATCAATACTAATATTAAGATTATTGTTATTATTATTATTAGTTTTATTATTATTATAACTATTGTTATTATATTAAAATGAAAAAAATCTATCTAAACCATAACCAACCCGTGCGGACCCCCCCCCCCCCCCCCACCCCCATTCTCCTTATCCTGCACGCAGCGCGGCAGCCATAGCCACGACCCCCTCCCTCCCTAGTTCGCCCCTGGCCAGCCGACCAGGCTCCGCACTGGGCTCCCCTTCCACCTCTGGTATCCACCCGCACAACCTGAAACCCCCTCACCTGGTGCTCCCTCCACCTAGCCCAACAACCACCCCGTATAGGGCCCCTTCCCTGAGCCTCCACCTGCGTGAGCCGCCCCCCTCTATTGATTCCCCCATGCCGGCTTCTCGTCGCCGATCGATTGTGGCCCACACCGAGCCATGTTCGCCTCCCCCTGCAGCCCATCGCCACGTCGAGTCTCCCCCCTTGCACGACCCATCCAGCAGTGCCCCTCCCTCTTCACGCAATGTCCTCCGCCTCTCGCTGCAGACCGTCCCAACCGGCCAGCGACCTTCGGCCCCCTTTGGTACCATTTCCAGCTCTACCGGCGAGCCCCGCCATTGGCCAGCGGCCTCTGGCCCCCTCTGGTCCCCTCCGGTGCCCCCTGCGTGCTCTTCTGGAGAGCCCCACCGCTGGCCAGCAGCCCTCCGTCCATCATTCCCTTAATGTAGCCGATCTGCAACCCCCGTGGTAGTTTTTCATTGGTTTAGATCATAAATATTTTTAGGTTTTTTTTGTTCAAGGGTTAATATTGTTTTAATTGGAACAATTTTCATTGGATATGGTGCTTTTGGCTTCTCGCAGGTGCGGTCGTGGTAGGAATGATGTTATGCCCAATTTTTGGGTGGTCCTCTCACATTTGAGGTATGAAATTCCACCTATTTTATTTTTTTGATTAATTATTTGCGCGTCTAAATAAATTATCTTGTTATTTAAGTTATTAGTTTATTAGAAAGTCTATTTTCAACATTTGTTGATTTTCTTCGCTTATTTGAGTGTAGTTTTGTGGTAAAACATTGGAGCGCACGATGAGAATGTTCTATTAATTTTCTAACTAATTTATTAAATGATTTTTTGTGCTGCAATATATATATATATAGTGTTTTTAATACATTGATGTGAATTTTAAAATAAATTTTTTAAGGGGTTTAGGTTGGTTTCATGTGTTTAAAGTCAGGATACACTTTTCAAAATTGTTTCTTAATGTCTTAAATGGTTTATTAAGTAATTTTGAGGCTACGAGTTTGGTTTTGAAAATGTTTTTAGGCGCACACACATTATATTTATATTTCACCGTATTGTTTTTTTATGGTTTTTCACTCTACGTGTTTTCTTGAAATGGGTCGTTGGCCTGGCATCGTGTGGTTTTGATAACACTTTGCAGATTTTTAAAGTGACCTAATAAATAATATTGATGGTGTGAGTTGTGTTTTGAAAAAGTTTCGAGGTGGTTATTTCGGGTTGTTAGTTAGTTTGGATTGTTTTAAGTCCATCATTGTATAATTATTGTTTTATGCATTTATTGCACCATGTACACAAGGTAGCCCCGCGATATTGCTGTCATCAGCTTGAGGTTGCTTGTACGCCTACGCGAGGCATGTCATGCCTTTCTGTTTGGACTGCGAGCTGAGGTAGGTCCCCCACTGCACTCACCTTTAAATTTATAATATATTAATTTCTTTACATTTAATTAATTTTAATGAATGAGAAATAATTTATGATAATTAATTTTTTAATGATTATTTGGTGTGAAAATAGCTACCTATTTTATACCAAACACATGAAACTTTTTCTTGGACCGGGGGACACCCAGTATTGAAATATGCATGTTTGGTCTTTAAAGATAATTCACATAATTTTAAATGTTGTTCTGTTTTATTGATAAATGATTTACCTTCACGCGATAACAAGCATTTTGGATCACTTGAGAAAAGATTACTTTCCTTAAAATTGGTGAAGTCCTGTTTGGCACTTTTATAAAATGAATTATTTTGGAAAACACTATTTGGGGTGACACAGACGTGATATTTGGTGTATGATGACTGCATGATTTGTGTGTGATGTTTGTACTACTTGATTGAATTTTTGACTCTACCCTTTTCTTGTTTATTACACTTGTTGACATGTGAACTTTGCATATTAAGAGAATTTTCTGAGAACTATTGTTGCACTAGTTTAGATTATGCACTGGCTAGTGGCCCATAGTATAGATGACACTCTTCTAGGGGATTGGGCCCCTTGGGGTGGCCATGTAGGGAACCATCGAGCGTTAGGGAATTATGACATCATCGAGAGTAGGCATCCCTTCATGATCAGTCACAGGTATAGTAAGTTCAGGATTGGTCACGAGCTCCTAGGTTCGACCCATGCTTCCTTATGTGTTTATTTTTATCTAGAAGACGATTGAGAGGTCTAGTTCGGATACGGGCCCAAGTGTGCAACTTTAATTTTCTATTGTCCGTAGTGTGTGTTGTGTGTTGTGTGTGGTTTTTACCTTTGACTAACAACTAAAATTGGAAATGCTAACTTTTTATTAGAAATGTTTTAAAATTAAATGCACCTGTTCCTTTCCAATAATAAGATTGTTTTTAAATTAAGAAGGGAAATGGACTGTTACTTATCATAGAAATGGAAGAGTGTGTGTGAAAACCAATATTTTTTATATTTAGTTCAATCCTGGAATTAGTGAATTTATTTATTTAAAGGTAGTGCTTTGGGAATTGATTTTCCGGGCTAACCTACTGAGTTTTAATACTCAAGACTATTTTGTTTTCATGTTTTTAGTTCTGTTTCATGATCCAGTTTTAGTATTTTTCCTTGAGCGATGTTGGTTGAGATACTGGAGAGTGAGCCACAAGGTCACATGGAGTTTTGGTCATTGTTAGGTCTGTAGTATTGTTGGTTTCTCTTCATTTATTTGCTTTTGTTCTATTTAATTCCACTGCTTATTTTTTTTTCTTTTGCTCCAAATCGTTCCAACCTGTTTACTCTTGATAGGCAACACTAGTTGCCACCCCATGGGGATCGAGAACTCCCTTCGGGCCATGTCACGGACTGGCTCAGGTGAACGGTTCTGGGTCGTCCCGGGTTGGTACGTGACAGAATGGTATCAAAGGAGGCCCTTTTAATTTATGATTTCTAATCGATGGAGATTAGGTGTGTCGGGACATGGGAGGTACGTACGGGAAGGACGTCATGAAACCTCTCCCGTTCTACACCTCGAGTTACAGGGATAGTTCGGGAATTGAGTCTTTGTTTCGTTCTGGTTTTCTTTGGATTGAGATATGACAACAAATGTAAACCGATGTTACATCGTGATATCCCATGGAGTAGTGAACCATGTGAAGTCCAGTTACACGGTTTTAATTCCTCCATGTTGTGGACGCTTACTTGGGGAATTTCCCAATACCATGTCTCCAGGTTACGTGTGACCGCTTGTCCCTCACTTCGGTGGTTTGATGTAAGTTGAGGGTCCTTTTTATTATGGTTGGTGTAAGTGTGTTTTTTGGAAATGAAAAAAGGTTTTAAAAAATGGGACTTATTTATTTTAAATGAATTTTAATTTATGAAATGAAATTTAAAACTGAAATATTTTTGTTTGGAAAACTGTTTTTTGATTGGAAATTGGTCGAGAATAGTTTGGGGTGAAAAATCAGGTACTTCTTATGAACGTTTGCACATGTGAGAGGATGTATGGAAATTGCATGTTGGTGCGTATTAAAGAAAGTGTATGAAGACATGCGAAACTGTTCATTGGATTACCTGTGTGTGTTTGAAATTAAAGGCTTGACCTTGATTTTTTAATTTGGTTTTAAAGATGAAAAAGGTTTTGGATAGTTATTTTGGTTTGAAATGTGGATTTGTATCTGAAAAGTGTTCTTGAAAGAAAGAGGTTTTGAAAAAAAGGGTAGTTTTAGAATCTAAAATGAAACAGAAATTTTGGACAGAGAATTTTGGGTTGTGTTTGTGGTTGTTTTGTTTTTGAGCTGTTTGTTTTTGGATTAGGGTGCTTTATTGATGTTTCTTCGATTGATATAGGTTTCAGATTGGTGTTTTATTTTTTGTTCAGAACATGCCACACAAAAAGGTCCCCAGAGTTTTGATGAGTCATGCCCAGTTTTTGGCCTTTATCAGACATAGTCTATCTTTCATGGTGATTTGATTCAGTTAGAGGCAATGGAGTGTCCTGAAGAGGTCGAATGCGTCTTTAGGGTATTGGGAACTCCTAAAGTTGTTAGCGTGCATCCTATTTTGGGTCTATTCGAAGGTCTTTCTCTGGATGAGTAGGAGTCGTTCGACCTGCCATTACAGCATTGTGGGAAAATGTGGAATTTTTTTAACATCTTCTTCCTCCAATAGTTTAATCTTATGGAGGTGAAGACGAAGAAAATGTAATAGCTCATGCGTGTTCAACATGGCCAGCAGATGGTGAAAGTGTATGTTAAACATTTCAAGGATCTTGTGTCTCTTTTTCTAGGGGTAGTGTCACAGGACTAGATGACGACTTCTCCCTTCATTAGTGGTCTTTGTCCAAAGATGAAGGAGCGAGTCCTCCCTTTTTGGGGGCATCACATTTGAGATGTTGGTGCATGAGGTGTTCTTAGCTGAGTTGGTCTCCGGATCACAAACGGTTGTCAATACAACGTATCCAGTTCCTCTTGAATGTCCCTCATCTGATGAGCATAGTGTGTTAAGTAAATTTGTTTCTAAAGAGTTCCTTGTAGTGGATTTAACATCCAGATAGTCGGACCGTCTAATGGTGTACCATCAATATGGACTTTTAGGGAATACGAGCCACCATGTCACACCCCTCTGAAGATGTGCCATCATTGTAGGTGTCTGGATCATCTACAGAAGCTTTGAAGGAAGTGTCTCCTATAGAAGACACTGTGACCAGAAATTTCTAGAGACTGACTGTGAGGCAGGAGATGCTTCAACGATCAGAGCCCCAACAACAGGTCTTGGTGTGAAGCTCGCACACAGTCAGGAGTTGTCGGGTGTGTGAAGCCACAGTTCGGTTTTTGATGTTCTGGGTTTCCAATGAAACATTTAATGTCCTTCTATTCACGTTCTTCCACTATTAATGTTTTGGGCATTATTTTAGGTCCATTGATTCGTCGTGACGTTGGGTTGGAAGTGTTTTTTGTAATCCAAACTCTTTGGTTTGTCTAAATTATGATTCTATGAATCGTACTTTTTTCAGTAAAAGTGTGTTTGATGTTTGAATGAGTTATTCTAAATTTTACTGTGTTCATTTCGAGGTGTAAGTGCATATGGAAGGGTCAACATTTTTTGTAATGCTCAAGTTTAATTCTTGGGTTATGTTCTGTTCGGAGGTTTTCTCTAGTGTTTGGGCATTCATTGGTCTATGTCGAGAGTTAGAAGTTTTGGCGGAGGTGTTGTTTCGCTCGTTCTTTAGAGGTTAGTCTGGATCGGTTGGGAGTTCCAACATCTCCCCCCCTTTCCCGAGGTGGTATGTTTGATTGTTAAAATATCCACACTAGTTGAGTTCTTATGGTGGGGAGAACCATCTCGTGTTCTCCCATTCTCTAATGTTGTGGTTTCTTCCAGTTTTTTTGGGCATGGATTCTTGTTTGGTCCATCGTTTGGCTGGATGACTTTCTAGGGGCAGAATTTGTATGTGGTGTGGAGAATTGTCACACACTGAGTTCCAAATTTAATTTATTTTTATTATTTTTTTTATTTTTGGGCTTCAAATTCTCCCTCCAAGGTCGAGGCTAGGTCCCGACTTATAATTTTTTTTGCTTAAAATTTTTAGTGGGTTTCGGACTGTAAACGGTCACCACATGGTGAGGGGTAGCAATGGTGTCAGCCGGGTGCCCTCTCAAATTCTAGTCGTATGGAATGAATAAATATTTATGTAGATATGCTGAAGTGAGTGTTTAATTTGTGATAATAATAATTAAATATGTAATTAATAATAATATTATTAGTGAGGTGATTGTTGTTGTTATTATTTTTATTATTATTGTTCTGCTATTAATTATTATTGTTGTGGTTATTATTATCAATATTAGTATTATTATTATTGTTATTATTATTATTATTAGATTTATTATTATTATAACTATTGTTATTATATTAAAATGAAAAAAAACATTCTATCCAAACCCTAATCTACCTGTGCGGTACCCCCCTTCTCCTTCTCCTGCGCGCAGCACCGTAGCTGCAACCCCCAATCTTCATGGTTCTCCCCTGACCAGCCGATCGACCTCTACAACGAGCTCCCCATCCACCTCTAGTATCCACCCACAGCACCTTAAACCCTCTCCCTCGGCGCTAACTCCACCTCGCCCAACAGCCACCCCGTACGGCACCCCTTCCCTCGGCTTCCACCTACGCGAGCAGCCCCCTCGGAAGCTTTCCCATTACCGGGATCCCGTTGTCGCCTGCCTGCGACCCACACTGAGCCACCTCTACCTCCTGTTGCAGCCTATCACCCCCTCATTCCCCCCCTTCCATGACCCATCTAGCGGTGCTCATCCCTCTTCACACGATGGCCTACGCCTCTCACTGCAGACCGTCGACGCTAGCTAGCGACCTCTGATCCCCTTCGGTGCCCCTGCCAGCGAGCCCCGCTGCCGTTTAGCGGACTCTAGCCCCCTCCGGTGCCCCTTGCCAGCTCTTCCGGTGAGCTCGGTCACCTGTTAACAGCCCTTCGGTCGTCGTTGCCTTATGAAAGCCGATCTGCAACCCCCGTGGTAGTTTTTTGTTGTTTTAGATGTTAAATATTGTTAGGGTTTGTTTCATAGGGTTTAATATGGTTTTATTTGGTATGATTTTCATTGCCTATGGTGGTTTTGGATTCCCGTAGGTGAAATCGCAGTTGGAATGAGGTTTCGCACCATTTTCACGTGGTCCACTCACAATTGATGTAGGCGATTCCACCTAATGGATTTTTTTGATGAAATAATTTGTGCATTGAATTTAATTAGCATTTCATTTAAGATAATTTTTTGGTGCAATGTTTTTTTTTCAGCATTTTTTGAGTTTCTTTGCATATTTGAGTGTAGTTTTGTGGTAAAACATTGTTACGCACCCTGATAATGTTCTATTAAATGTCTAACTGATTTATTAAATGATTTTTGTGCTACAATAATATATATATATATATATTTATTTTAGTGTTTTTAATGTTTTGATGTGAAATTGATCATAAAAGTGTTTTTAAGGGGTTTAATTTTGTTTTGTGTGGTTAAAGTCATGGTAAAATTTTCAAAGATTTTTCATAATGTTTTAAATGGTTTATTTAATAATTTTGAGGCTTTGAGATTGGTTTTGAAAACGTGTTTAGGCGCACATGCTTTAAATGCATATTTCACCGTGTCATGAGATTTTTTATGTATTTCAACTCTAAGGGTTTTCTTGAAATGGGTCATTGCCTTGGAATCGTTTGGATTTGTTAACACTTTGCAGATTATTAAAGTGACCTAATAAATAATGTAGATGGCATTAGTTGTGTTTTGAAAATGTGTCGAAGTGGTTCTTTCACATTGTTAGTTAGTTTGGATTGTTTTATGTCTGCATTTTTGTCATTTTGGTTTTATGCGTTGATTCAACATGTTCTCAAGGTAGCCTCGCGATATTGATGTCATTAGGTTTCACTTTCTTGTACGCCTGCGTGAGGTAATTCACACGATTGTTTTTGGACTGCGAGCTCATGTTGGTCCCCCACTTCACTCACCTTTAAATTTATAATTTATTAATTTCTTGACGTTTTATTAATTTTAATGAATGAGAAATAATATAAGATAATTAATTTTTAAAATATTATTTGGTTTGAAAAGTGCCATCTATTTTATACCGAATACTTGATAAATTTTCTTGACGAGTGGACACCCAGTATTGAAAGAATGCTCGCTTGGCCTTTAAACATAAATCACGTAATTTTAAATGTAGATCTATTTTATTGATAAATGATTTATCTTGAAGCGAGAAGAAGCGTTTTGGTTCACTTTAGAAATGATGATTTTCTATAAAATTGGTGAAGGCCCGTTTGGCACTTTAGTAAAATGAATTTTTTAGGAAAACCCTATTTGTGGTGTCTCAGACATGATATTGTGTGTACGTTGACTGCATGATTTTTTTTGTGATGTTTGTATTGCTTGATTGACTTTGATGTCTCACCACTTTTCTAGTTTGTTACAATTGTTGACATGGAAACTTGGCATAGAAAGTGAATATTATGAGAACGATTGATACACCGGTTTAGATTATACACTGGCAAGTGGCCCCTAGTACGGATGAAACTCTACTAGGATATTGGTCCCCTTGGTTAGGCCATGTTTCGAAACACTGAGTGTTAGGGCGTTATGATGTCATCGAGGGTAGGCATGCCTTCAGGATGAGTCAAATGTATTGTACATTCTTGATGGTTCACGAGCTCCTAGGTTCACCCCATGTTTCCATTAGGGATTATTTTTTGGTGGTGGATGATTGAGAGTTATATTTTGGTTGTTGCCCCATGTGTGACACTTTTATTTTCCATTGTCTTTAGTGTGTGTTGTGTGTTGTGTGTGGTTTTCCCCTTTGACTGACTACTAATATTGGAAATTTTAACTTGTTCTCAAAAATTTTTTAAAATGAAATGCACATGTACGTTTCAAACAATAATCTTGTTTTTAAATTAATGAGGGAAATGGGATGTTACTTGTCATATAAATGGAATAGTGTGTGTGAAAACCAATATTTTGTATTTTTAGTTCATAATTTGATTAAGTAAATTTCATTATTTAATGGTAGTTCTTTGGGAATAGATTTATCGGGCTAACATACTGAGTTTTATTACTCAAGACTATAGTGTTTTCATGTTTTTAGTTCTATTGTAGTTTCTAGTTTCAGTTTTTCACCTTGAGCGATGTTGCTTATGATATTAGAGAGTGACCCAGAAGTTCACATGGAGTTTTGGTCGTGGTCAGGTTAGTATTGTTGTTGGTTGCTCTTCCTTTATTTTCTTTTTTTCAATTTATTTCTTCTATTTAATTTTTTTTCGTTTGGTCCAAATAATTCCAACCTATTTACTATTGATGCCTGACACTAGTTTCCAGCTCGTGGGGATCGTGAATGCCCTTCAGGCCATGTCACGGATAGGCTCGGGTGAATGGTTCAGGGTCGTCCTAGGATGGTTCGTGATAGGAACTGATCTAGATAATCCTAATCATTTCCTAAAATGATTTTTTCATGCTTCAGTTGTTGAATCTCTATTTTTTTTGGTCTAGGGAAAATCACAGTGATGATATCACCATTGGAATCTCCAATAAATGGTATTCATATGGTATGATCCAACTGGTTGAGGACATCACAAATGTTGACTATTTTAATTCGATATTTAATACCCTATAGTTATACTAATAATTTGATTATTGTTGAATGGATATACTATCAATGGTATTTATTCTAAATGGTCCTTTAAATGTGATGGGATTTGAGGAATAAAAATAAATTCATGTGTTTTTTATATCGTTAATATATAATAATTCATTTAAATAAATTGCATGGGGAATGTTATTTAAAAATGATTTTGTCATTACAATATTCTCCCCCTCATTAAATATTCCAAAAAAATTTCATTTCACATACAATAATAGTGAGTTTAATTCTTGTTTCCTCACTTCCTCTAGGTCCCACAATTCATCATCAAACAAATGATTTATCTAGAAAAATTGGACCAGTTTCATAATCATATTCTATATAACATTGTCTTTAATATCTATGATCATCACCACCCACTCCTCAAAATAAATATCATTATTAAATGAAACAGCATCTTTATTCATTACATGTGAGGGATTTCTTATTTATTTTCCCAAAAGTTATTAATTTATTCCATCATATAGTTTTGACATGATAGGTGTGAGTGCTAGCCAATAGTCAACTGATCTGTTGAGATCAATGATCTCTAATAGACTAATGTATATTGGAAAAAGTTTCCCATTATTCCCCAATATCATTACATTCATACTTGGTGATATATAGAGTAATACTTTGTCTCTAACAGAAAACCTTAGGTCTCATTAAATAATTTTTTCATAATACGTTTGTATACTCTAAGTAGGCATGATGTGTTTCTGAATGATGATGATCCTTTTCTCCATCTCCACAACCATTTCAGGACGTAACAACTTACATTCCCCTCCTTCATCCTGAAATGTAGGTATTATATATTTCATGACATAGAGGGAATAAAAGGGATCTATTTGGATTCTTGGGTGGAAACTATTATTGAATGATAACTCTACATGGTGACACTTTTGATCCCATCTTACATTAAAGATAATTGAGAATTCTCTAAACATGTCCTTGATTTTATAGATAGTCCACTCATATTGTCCATAGGTTAGAGGGTGATAAATAATGTTAATGTTCAACTATGTATTTAGATCATGTTGGAGACTATTGTAGAACATAGAGGTAAATATCATACCTCAATTAGATATAATTGATAGAAGTGATCCATGCGGCCACATCACTTATCAAATGTATTTCCTAACAAGTTTATTTAGTGATATGGCTTATCTAATTGAAATTAAGTGATAAATATTTTTCTCAATATCCACCAAAACAAATATTGAATTATTCCCTCTTGATGTTTTTATAAGACCAGTGAAAAATTATATTGTGATGAGTTTTAATTTCCACTTAGGAATGGGTAATGGTTTCATGATCCCCTAGTATTTTTTCATTCCACCTTAAATTGAAAACTATAATGTCCCAGACTATCTATTTTTTAATTTTTATTTTTTATAATTAATTACTTATAAATCAGGCATTAAGACAGTGTGCGATTCTATGTTCCAGGTAGCACGAATTAAATGATTGAAATAAATTAAAAATTAAATTGATTTAATGATAGGTTTTACATAAAAAGTGGAATAACATTTAAATGGGTTCCATATCATAAATATGATTGTACCATTATTTTTAGATTTGCGACTTTACCTTTGGTGGGGATTAACAATATTTGATGTAGGTTGCCTATGAAAGTTAATTTTCAGACATCTTAATGAATAGAATAAATTAAGGAATCCTTTTATATTCATGTTGTGGTGTTGAAAATAGATGTTTTACAATCATAAAAAGTATTGTTGTAGGGACCCAAGTTTATAATTTGTAACCCTAGAGACATCCCTATTTTCTTTGGAAAGGAGGCCCCTTGGAGAAACCTCTCATCAATCAGCAATAACAGATCTTTTTTTGGATCATTTCCCCTACTGAGTTCACGGATTTTTTTTATAATGGTAATGTGATCATACCTCATCAATGATTGATTCAAACTCAAGATATGGTGTGTGATTTAATTTAATTATTTTCCATTTATTGATTTATCAATAAACATGGATCTACCTATGAACATGTTGACCCACATTTCGATCGTTCTTGTGGGAGGGATTGTTTCTAGTTTTTATGTAGTGATTTTATTATGTATTATTCTGGTTTTTTATCATAATATTTGGAGAGGATCAAGGCCATAACAAAAAATGGATGATAATGTTTCCTTAAGTAATTTATTTGATTTATTCCCCTTTTTCCCCCATGTGTTCTTCATTCTTCATGATGTTTGGAATAAAGGACCATTGCACATTTGATTCGCAACAAAATGATCTAAAATTGTAGATCTTGCATCATGATGATCTAGAAAAGGTGTGACTATTTTGGTGATAGATAGATCAATGTAATTTAAGAGATATCATTATTCAAGAATTATTTTTTTGTGATCAAATTCGGTTTTCAGAGAAGATCGAATGGATGAATCCTACAGAATTAGTGATACAAGATGGAGGCGACAATGGAAAATCTGTTTAAATGGGAATGAATCAACAGATTGAAGACCAATTGATTGGCCGAGGCATGCATAAAAATAATAGAAATTCTACAAAATACAAATGAACACAAAAAGTATTCAGAAATACACAGGGCGTCGGCCTGGATAAGTTGTTATTAGGGATTTGGGAATAGATAATGTGTAAGATGTTTTATGACACATGTAACATAGCATGTGGACACATCCTCAGGAATCAGTATGTATCTTGGAGGATACATGAACATGGGGGTGGAGTCCTGACATGTACTCAACCACATGGATATACCCAGGTAGGTTGCATGAGCTACCCCATGTACTAGTATATGTGTAGGCGAAGACAGGTTGATGTTCTATACTGGAACATAGCCAGCAAACACAGAGCAAACACCAGATTGTCTATCCTGGAAAGTAAGCATTTCTATAATAGTAAGAGCTTTATTGGGAAATATTTATTTAATATTGATGATTTAGTGTGTTTTAATCTACAACATGATTATCTTATTCTATACACAACAACGTACTATCTTGGAGTATACACAACAATATACATGGCTTGTGTTATGGAATTTTTTGATGTACTATTGGTAATGTTAATTTAATTCAACACTGAGTATATATTTTTGTCAATTTATGAAATAAATATTATTTTGTTATGATATATGATATATAAAATGAAGCTTGCACTAAACGAACCACTGGCTTGTCTCTAATTACAATTAATATATACCTTCCTCAATAACATTCAGTGTATGCAATACTGATTTTCACTAAACAATGATATGTTATTAAAATTTTATTATGTAATAGGAAAGAAACTAGCTATTATAAATAGTATTAACCACATATTGAATTTTCTATAACATTAACATTCATCTTATGTATTTTCTAGTTCATTATATAAGAATTAATTCAATTTTGTTTTATAAAAGAAGTATTTTTAAAAGTAATACATTTCTATCTCTTTTTGATGGAGAACCAATCTTAAATAGTGTTTTTGAAAATTATATATTTTATATTTGACATAATAAAATAAATATTTATAAGATTGATAAAAAAATTTACCATGGATGGAATTTTGTTATTTTTATGATAAAATTCATATATTAATGAATTGTGTAAAATAATAAATTTTAATTCAAATCTACAAGTCTGTCTAATTTTTTTTAAATATATAGATGATCTTTAAAATTTGTTTAAAAGTGTAATTGGATTTACTTTTTACCATTTTATCAAATAATATTCATTTGATGTATATTCACATTTAAATACGACATAAACACTTGACAATATTTAGATAATGTTTTACTTCTTAAAACCCCATTTTTGAGTATAGACAATGGGAAATAATTTTAAATTAATTTCTACAAATTATCTATTTCAAATTATGAAAAATTTATTCCATATATATAATAATTGTATCTTAATTATGTTAATTGGATCCTTTTATTTTTTGATATTATCAAAAGTAATTATGGTAATTTTTATTTACCATAGATAAAGTTAAATTTGGTAAATTAGGGTAACAAAAAATATGATAAAGATAATAAAATTACCTAACACCGACCAAAATATTAGTGTTATAATTGATGTCTACCAATATCATGTATCTGTTGGAATTAATTCATTTAATTGACATTTCTTAAGAAGTTAGTCTAATTATAATTAAATCAAAAGAAAGATACAACATGTCACACTATTATATATTATAAATATAATAATTTTAATATAGTGATAAAAAACATAAAATATATATCATAAATAGTAAAAAAAATCTAATGAAATTACCTACATCATGTGATGTTATTTAGAATTTTTAGAGATTAAATAATTAAAATTAATGATGAGGCAATAGGTATGTAGAAATAATTTTTTGATACAAGTGTCAAATAAATGTCAGTAAAAATATTATAATAAATATTAAAAGAACTAATTAATGTTATTCTAGAATTATATAGATTTCTATGACATTTAATGTATATATTGAATTTTTTTTCTAAATTTATCTTTGGTATGGATTTAATTTAAAATAATAAAAATTAATACTATCAAAATTGACACATTAAATTTTATAAAAATAACATATCATAATATTATTTAAAAATATAAAAATATTTAAAAATTTAAAATTTAAAATAATATGGTAAATAATGTCATAAAGTATCAAATTATGGAAAATTAAGAACACATATGTAAAAATTTATAACCATTAATATTTAGAATATTATTAATAATATTAAAATTAAATATATTGAATTACTATAAATCCAAATGATATGGTTTAAAATCATATCCAATCATGAATAAATTTTATCGGTTGAGAGTATTTCAAACCATACTAATATTATATTAAAAATAATTGATATTGGGACAATTATAAACAAAAAATTAATTTATAATAAATTAATATTTTATGACATTATAAATTTTCCCCTCCCCTCTCTTATTAAAAGGTTCCTCTCATTCTCTTTTAATCACACCTCCAATGCCCTTTGGCTCATCCAAACCCTAAAAAACTCACGTCCTAACATCCATCATTTACACCTATAGTACAAAACTTTGGAATAAATCCATCTTTTAGAGTCCTTTTCTTCACACCAAAAGTAGATTCCTGAAAAAGAAGAGTTTTAGACACATGTAGTAGAAATCAGAACTAATGTAAGGGATAATTTTTCAAATCAGGTTTTTTAATTGAGATTGTTTATTAAAAATTATTTACTAAAGATATATTTATCAACCTTTTCCATATTTTATAAAAATGTTTTTATGAAATTCATACTATTATTTTATGTAAGTATTATTTCATTTATACCCATTTTTTACTTTTAATACATTTTATAGAAGGAATACTTCTTTTTTATCATGCGTGGTAATTTTTTACTTTTCCGGAAAAAGTAAGAAGATATTTTTTTATAACATATATAGCATGAAAGTATTTTTATGGTTTCATGCCACATAATTTCTATGTATATTCTTCAACATGATTTCAGTTTTATTTTCAACTAAATTCATTTCTTTTAAAATTTCAATGCATTTTTAGAAAAAAATATTAAAAAGAACGGATACATTCCTCAGGAATTATATTCATGTATTTTATCAAAATTATTTCCCATCATTGACGAAAAGGGATTATTTTCTATTAGTATTATTACTATTATATGATTTTGTTAATGATGGAATGATATTTGTTCTGGATTATGTTATGATGGAATGATGTTTATGAAACCCAATTTATTTGTTCGGTTATGCTATGATGAATGAATAATATTTTTGTTTGAAAATTATGAATAATTTCATTATGGGATGGGTGGGTCATATATCTCCCTTCAATGCATTGGGTAAAGATTTATATCTCAGGAGATAGATATGACTAGAATGGAATGTAAATTTGGTTTTCTAATACATAGCTAGAATGAGAAGTTATCTCGATCCAGTAAAGGACATCAGACAATATGATGCTCACGGTAGAAATTACTTCACTACCATGGAAATCATATTATGTACTTTTTTTCCCACAATTTCTTGTTTTATGCCAATCATATCATGGTAAATGTTCTTTTATGATATATAACATACTAATACCATGATTTATTTCATGACTCAAGATTTAGATATATAAACATTATGTTTATCTTTTTACATTCTTATTTTTAATGTCTGGTCTCTATGTTTACCATTACCGAGCATTTGAGATCACCCTTTTTTATTTTTCCCCATTATATAAATAATGGATTTAGGTAGAAATACTAAAGGGAATGATCTTCCTGGGATATTTTTAAGACCTTTCAACGAGTTAGAAGATAATGACCCATGTTTATATAGTCACTAAAATAATACATGAATTGGGAATATATTTGATTCATTTACAACGTATTAGAAAAAATTCACGTAATGATTGTCTACATCAATCATTGGTTGTTTTAGTTGGTATTAAAAAATGTTTTGATAACTTTGGAATATATGATAAAAATTTAATAGTGAGATCCATATAGATATTACTAAGGTTTGTCTAGGGATTTCAAAAAGGATATTTCTAACTAAATAATAAAATCCTATAATTATGATAATAAAAATTAATAACCTATTTTTAAACATATGTTATTATAGATTTAATGTAAATATCGTTAATTATTTTGTCATCCTAGTATGAATTTTTCCACTCACACTATTCATTTTATGTTTTAGACATTGGATAGAACCCAAAGGAACAATGTTAATGATCAATGCACATTTAAATGAAATTATTTTCCTCTTGATCAACCAAATTTTATATGATATGGAATGAAATTATTTATTTAAATACTTAAACAAGCTATGCATCATTCTGGACATCCAAATGAGCTAGGAATGGAACAACATTCAGTTGAATCATTCATGATTCAATTCCCACCTTCATTCAGTGGGTCTTCTGATCAACTTATTCCTAATCATTGGGTCAGTACCATTGAAAAGATATTTTCCATTCTTCACTATTTGAAATATGAAAAATTCATTTTCGCAATTTTTTGTTTAGAAGGTGAAGCAGAACAGTGGTAGTCTCTAATCAAGAACAAAAGGCAGATATATGATATTTAATCCCTAGAATGGGATGAGTTCAAGAACATGTTTTTCAATAATTACATCCTTAGTAATATAAAAAAATTATGAAAAATGAGTTCCATGATCTTAATAAAAAGTAGATGAATCTGTTGGTACATACAAGGAAATTTTTTTGAAGGCATTCCAGAATGCTTTGGGTTTTATCATCCATCTTGAAAGTAATGTTTATCGATTTTATAGTGTCATGAAAGAAAATAATCTAATGGAAATATCTATTTGAGACTTTAGTAGCTATTAAGAGATTGTACATTGTACTTTCAATGTAGATATATAGTTTCTGTTATGTATCAATATCATGGTTTTGAAAAGAAATTAAATATGGAGTTCAAGGGAAAATATAAAAAAAATGGTCAATAAAAGATTAATGTTTTCTTGTGCTCAATGTGTTGTAGGAAGAATGGTGGAGATAGTCTTAATTGGACTAGAATATTTTTAATGTTTGTAAAACATGTTTATCGAGCAGTTTAATTGTAGATTAATTGGAAAAAGTGGATCATGATGTCAATTGAAAAAATACAATATAGAATGCACCTCCCACACTTCAATGATACAACTGTATTGAAATGGGGAATTATGCTAACTAATTCCCAAATATAGGGTTTAATGTTCATGATTGATGTCAAAAACCTCTTAAAAACAATGAAAAAATAAAATCACATGCAATAACTATTGTTGATGTTGAATATTACAATGAAGTGGTTGAATAATTATGTGTTTATGTAAGGGGATTAAAAAATAGTTTTTTTGAATCTTGATTAAAGTATTATTGAATATTAGAATATCTATGTATTGGCCCATTCTAGGTTTCCATATGTATATGGTACTGATAACCATGAAAATTGGTTATAATATTTTTGGAAAGATCATAATATGCTCATAATGAATGGATACTGAGATTATGACATGTCTGATTTATTAGTGAGATTATGACTAATATAATGAAAAATTGATATCATGGTCTGAGTATATAAATTTTTTGGTATTTTTGGTGTGTGTAAAGAAATATTTTTGACATATCTTATTTTTTCACTATGTTTATATGGTAATTCATGTTATTAACATGTTTCATGAGAATATAGTGTTATGGTATTCACATGTTTGGAATGTGATAACAACAAACTACCTTTTGGGATATTGGAGATAAATGTTATGTCAATTTAGTTCATGTATTTATAATGATTTATATTATTTTTTGTAAGGATTTTTATGTTATCCATTTTTTGGATATCATATTCTATATTATGTTTCTTGTTTTTTACATTAATGTATTATTTCCCAATAGGTGGACTTATGCATATTTGATTACCTTTGCTATCATTTTTTTTGAGACAGACAGAATGTCCTATCATTCAATCGCATGATCTGATAACATTTTTTGATTGAAAAATTCATTATAATATTTCAAATAAGAGAATATGTGAAAAATTTCAACAGATGATAAATAGTGATATTATTCCAAAACCAAGGAAGTATTTATTCTCATGAAAAATTCATCAACTTTATGGAATGGATTTTGATATCCAAAAATGTTATCATACTACGTTGATATCTGATGAATCATATTGTCCCATTTCCTGGTCTGACACTATGAAACCCCGACATTTTGGGATTTTTTGGGTGGTTTCTTCCAGCGAGCTTCTTTTTCATGTTTCCTGACCTGCGTTATGTTAGCTCTTCTTTGGTTGTTGTTGCTCCGGTGGTGGCTATGAAGGCAGGTTTCGGGGGCCATGTTCAGAGCACGTTGTGAAGGCCTTAGGTCTCTCCTTTCTCCTCTCTTGCTTCAGGATCCCACCGCTCTTCTCCCAGTCGGACTCACATGGTGGTTTCCATGGTGTCTTGGGTTGTGTAGTTCGAGCGGTCGATGACATTACAAGAAGCGACTCTTGTGGTGGCTTTGGCTTGGTCCATGGGTCCCCGCATGGCTTGTTGTTCAGTGATGGTTATCTATGGAAACTTTTGTGGTGTAATGGTCTTTAGTGGGGATTCGTCCAGTGTTCACGACAGTGCGGTGCATGGTTCTTGGCGATGATGTTTGTTTCTAAAGATTGTTGGTTGTGGTGCTTATTTTTGGATTCAATGCTCGGAAATGATGGTGGAATGTTGTTTTCATTTGATTCTGGTTTCATTTCGCATGGTGGTGGCTTCTTCATAACATGTTTGCGGCTAAGTAATGGACTTTCTTCTCTGTTATGGTCATGTCGATTCTCGCTGCTCTGGCTTCTGGTTCCTGCTTTTCCCTCTTAGTTGGTTGACATCAGCAGTTTATCAGAGGGATTGGGATGTGCGGTTCGATTGACAATCGATGTATTGAGAATAGAATCCTTTACTAGCTTCATTTTAGGATATGGTTAAAACATTTCTACCTTGGAAGTTTCATGATGGTGTTTATCTGTTAACTATTCTGCGGGGTGATTTCAGCGGCTGCGATGAAGGAGTTTTTCTAACAACCTTTTCCCCCAACTTCTCCTACATTGTCTTGACCTTATGTTCTTATACTCTAATCCCAGTTGGATTCGGAGAGGTGGAAACAAAAAGGTTTTGGGATGTGTTGTTCGGTGGATGGTGGTTCATCTGGTGTGTCTTGGATTGGTGTACCCTTTCGTTCGTGGTTGTTTTGTTGATTTCAATTAAGGGGTTATTGTTATCAGTGTTGTCTCTCTAAGAAGACGAAAGTTTTTAGCATCGATGATGTTGTTTTGGTTGATTGGGTCTTCTGTGTTTCATTTGATCCGATAGGCGATGATGGGTGCCGACGACGACAGTGGTGTTTCAAAAAGTGATAATGATTATAGGGATCTATTGAAGATTTGATGGTGATAATGGAAATGTGTTTTTGGTTTGTCAGATCTCAATGTAGGTTGGCGCATTACAAGCAGGTTCTCTTATTCTGTATTTCTCTCCATATTTTGAAATTGGAAATTTGAATTTTGGATGGCTTGATTTTGTATGTTCTCCGCTCTCCTTGAAGAAGATTTTTTAAAATGGAATAAAAATGGTATTTTCATTCCAATCAGATAGTCCCCTATATCATTTGATATTTATCGCTTTAATGTTGTAAAATTTATCCATCCCTGGTTCCCTATCCATATCCATCAGAACATGATGGTTATATTTTCATTCCATATTCATTATTTCACTTCCTACATATATTCTACTTTGTGGAAACCAAGTGATGAGTTACTTTGGGTATCCATTATATTTATTACTTTTCTATTTAAAATGCAGTTTTACAATTACTTTTTATGATTTCTGTTCTATTAAAGAAACATTCAACTAGTATTCCTTTTATAACCCTGTTGAATTTTGAGGGTGAAATTTAGTTTAAGGGTATATAATGTTACACCATAATATTTTATAAGATATATTTTTTATAATCTTTGATATCATGTATTTTATGCAACAAAAAGATTAGGTTTCACTATACAGAGCAATGAATTATATTACTATATATGTAACACTACTCCTGGCTTACATTGCACCAAATTTCATGTTCTATTGACTACTCTTATTTAATAGAATAATGAGTATTGATTTTGTCTAATTTATAAAATTTATATATTTGTATTATATTATACACAACAACAATTGAATCTTTAACTAAATGTAACACTGACTTGGATTTTGTTACATTCAAAAGCATCATTGCTCAATAGTTTGTTATGTAAGCAATACTAAGATTCACTATACTATGAGATGTTATTAAAATAATATTATTTAATGGGATATAAATGAGAGATTATGAATAGTATTAACAACATTTTGAATTTCATGTAAAATTTAAATTCATCTTATGTGTATTCTAGAACATCATATGAGATAAAATTCAATTTTTCAGATAAAAGATTTAGTTTTCAAAAAAATACAATGTTATCACCTTTTGATGTGAACTCAATATAAATAGATTTGTTGATAATTTATACATTATATTGGACATAATAAACATATAATTTATAAGAATATCATAAAAATTGACCTTGGAAGATATTTTAGTATTTTTATGAGGAAATTCATATTTTAATGATTATTGGACATTACTGCATTTTAATTAAAAACTAAATTTTTATCTGATTTATTTATATAATTGGATTATATTTCTAATTTTTTTAATGTGTAATTGGATTATGTTTGAATCATTTAATACATTTTTTCAATGGATGTAATTTCAAATTTAAATTTTAAAAAAACAAATTACAATCATCTGATATGTTTTTACTTCCTATGAATTCGTTTTTTGTCTTGATAATGAGAAAAAATTTAAAATTATTTTCTACATATTCGGTGTTTTAATTTATGAAAAATTGATTACTTGTTTGAAATTATTGTGTCCAAATTATCTTAATAATTTAATTTTATATTTAGATATTATTAATTGTAGCTACTGCAATTTTTATTTACAAAATTTAATGTAAAATTGGGAAAATTAATGTCAGAGATAATTTGATAGATTTTTTAAAATTACCCTTACACCTTAACATATCTTATTGGATTATCTAATATCAACAAATATCACATGAGGTTCATAATTGATTCATTCAATGTAATTTTTCCATGAATGGAATGTAATTTTAATCAAATCGAAATAAAGTGGAAATATGTCCCTCTCTTATATCTTATAAGTATAATATTTTAAATATATTGATATGAATCATAAAAAATTGAACATAAAGTGTCTTAATAATTCTAATTAAATTACCATCATCATGGGAATTTATTTATAATTTTTTGAGATAAATATGTACCAAACAGTACTGATGTAGAAATTATTTTATTGATAGAAAAATAAAATAAATGGTTTAAAAAATGTTGAAATAAATAACATATGAACTAATTAATGTGATCCACGAATTTTCTACATGAATAAGACATGATTGTAGTGTATTGAATTATTTTGTTCGAATTTATCTTATTTTTTATTTTATATAATGTCAAATAATTGAATAGTATCAAAATTGGAACAATTGATTCTTTTTTATAACAACATATCATTAAATTATTTAAAAACTCAAATATTTTAAAATTTTAAAAATGGAAAATTATATGGTCTAAAATTTCTTAATGTATCAGATTATGGAAAATTTAAATCACTTCAGTAAATATTTACAACCATTTAATAATTATAAAATTATTACCAAAAACAAAATTAAATAGATTAAATAAGGATAAATCAAAATGAAAAGTTTTAAAATAAAATAAAATCACGTCTAAATTTTATTGGATGATATTTTTATTATGCTTAAACATCTTATAATCAGAATAAATAAACATTCAAAATTTATAAAAAAATATTATAAATAAATAATATTTCAAGACCTCCCAATGGTACCCCTCCCCTCTTGTATAAAAGGGAACCTCTCTTTCTCTTTTAGTCACACCTCCAAAGCCATTTGGCTTAGCCAAACCCTAACCAGATCTCCTCCCAACATAACTCCCTTAGACTTAGAGGTAGAATTTTGGGCATAAATTCCTCAGATGTATTCCATTTGTTCAGACCAAATTTAGTTACCTTAAAATGATGAGTTTCAGACAAGTATAGAAGAAATCATACATAAGGTAATGGATAATTTTTCTAAACTCATTTTTTATCTGTATTTTTTTATACATATGTATTTATTGGAGATATATTTATCATTAACTTTCATATTATCTAAAAATGTATGAAATTTTTATTACTATTCTACTATTTATGATTGAAGTCATTTTTACCAACTATTTCTTTCACCACATTGCATTGAAATAATACTTAGCTTGTTGACCATATGAGGTACTTTTGATTTCTCATGAAAAAGTACACAAAGAATTTTTTTTCAATTATATGGAATTAATATATATTCAAGGATTCATGAAACATTATTTATATGATGCTTCCTCTACAAAATTTTGTTATATTTTTCATGTAATTTCATTTCTATTAAAATTCTCTAGTATTTTTAGAAAATAAAACATTTTTGAAAAAGAAAGGATATTTTCTTTAAGAATTAAGTTAATGTGGATAATCAAAATTATGTTCCATATATGATTACATAGGTTTATGTTTATATACTTATTATTACAATGATTTCATTGTTTTACTGATGGAATAATATTTCATATGAATAATATTTTGATGGAATTATGTTTAATAAAACCATTTTATTTCATCTATTATGCTATGATGAATGATTTATATTTTGACCGTACATGTAATATTGATATAATTATAAGATTGGGGGGACCTTATATATCCCTCCAATTCATCAGGTAAGGAATTATATCTCATTAGATATACATGAATGGAATGAAGAGTAAATCAGGTTCAATAATACACGGATGGATTTGCAAGTTAACCCTGGTCAGTAAAAGTCTTTGTCCACTGTGGTTGTATTGGCAGTAATGCCTTTCCTAATATGGAAACATAAATATCTGCTTATTTTTTTCCATATTTCTACGTTTTATGCCAATTCTAACCTGATTAATGTTCCATTATGGTATATTCATTATTTACTGAAATGATATATTTCATAACTAAATATTTATATATTTAAACTTTATTTACACGTTTTAAAATTAATATGTTTATGTTGTGTTCTCCATGTTTACCCTTACTGATAATTTGAGATCAACCTTTTTTATGTTTTTTGCCATGTTATGTAGAATGATTTTAGGTAGGAAAACTAAACTAGATGATCTCTATGGGATATATATATAATCTTTCACAATGTTAGAAGATTATGTTCCATGTTTCCAAAGACAGAAAACCAATACGGACTTTGTGCATCATTTTGTGTCATGTGTCATATATTCTGCAAAAGTAATGTAATTTATATTTATAAAAAGAATTGGTCATTCCACATTAAACAAAAATGAATTACTTTTTTAAATGATGAGTTTATTTGGCATCAGCCATTGTACACGAGCTTACTCATGGTCAACGGTCATGGTGTGTTCCACTTCTAAATGTTGTACACTATCTTCTACATGTCATGATCTCTTGTCCATAATATCATGTAATTTTTTTGTTTAGGTTGGTTCCCTTTTTATTATTCCCATGAAGTTCATATTATTTATTTAAAATCTACAAGTCTATGAACCTCTTTAGCAAGAAATTATTGATAGAGTTGGGATTCATCTATGAGAGGGTTGTAGTTGGATCCTCTAACCATTATTGTCCCTTGGTAGAGTCTTGTATCTATTTTACCAATATGACTAGAAGCTGATCCTCTACTTAGCTGGTGAATACTAATGATTTTTTGTATACAAAATATTCTTAACAGTGAACCTCATTAGTGTATCATGATATTATTCACTCATGGAGTTGGTTCTCCTAAATGACTATATTGTATAATCTCTTCAAATCTATTATTTTATCTTTCTCTCTCTATTAGGATGGTTCCTAAAGAATAGTACATATATTATGGACGTAATAAATACTATCAGACCTAGGAGATGGTTCCCTTGGATAAATGTTTCATTGAATATTTATGATGAATCCTTATCGTGGTTACATGGACATCATTTCATAACATTATACTAGGGATTTGGGTTTGAGTATATTAAGATATTTTTTTATTATATGTACTATAGGAATATATTTTGTAGAGATGTCTATACATTTACATTGTGTTTTACATTGTGGGTTTTATAGTGTTCTACATAGTATTGTTATACTCACCTCTACATGTGACATCCCTACATGTGTCATGTCTTGGGTAGATGTATGACCTTTTCTCATATGCTATGATATACAAGCGATAGATAGAGCTTTAGGAGTTCTAGACATATCGAGGTATTCCTATGTCTTCTTTTAGTAATCTTAATACCAATATTATTTACTTGTCGGACATTGTACTTATAGAATATTCTTTTTATGGGCTTGTATTATGGCCCAGATTACTTTACATCTATTTTATTTCCTATTGTACTATGTTAATTGGGTTTAGTTATATTCCATATTTTGAATCCTTTTTGGTTTTTTCATATTCACATATTTTTGTTTTGATATGTGTCTGTGTGTATATACTTAAGCAATACCTCCAATTTGAGTGATAAAACAACTCATTGCTAGTCCCTAGCCCCTGGCCATTTTTTGATGTGGGCATGTGGAGTCATTTCATTGACCCCACTAGGATGGGTCTAGACATTTTTGTGTCATAGGTGGTCGGTTCTACCTTAGGAATGAGAGTTTCTGATATTGGTTTAGGGAATCAGTGATCAGTGTTTCGAGTGCAGCATTCCTGCTCGAGACACCAGTTTTGGTTCATGTGACTAACGTTTTAAAAATCCAGGAAACTAATAACATGTATTTCAACTCATTACATGATTAAAACATTTAGATGGTAGTTAAAATGGTACATTATAATATATTATTTGGTTAGGGTTTCCATGTCCTTGTTGAGTCATCTCTGCTAATATACTCACAATCTATGGGACATATTGTTTTCTATTAGCTTTTAATAACAATGAATACATAATAGGATTAAACAAGACAATAAGGAGGATGAACCCATCAGTGACATGGAATCGATACAAGGACTAGTTCCCAAGGCATTACATTTAGGTTATGTGCTATCTAAACCACAACAAGTGGAGAAGGACGTGGCACATGTAGTACTTACAGACGATGTGAAAAGGCTTAGGACACTACATGAGATTCATAGTTATAAACAACTTAGGATCTAAGATGTGCTTGACCCTTAGGTGGGTGACGACTCTCATGTGTTGGTCACCAAATTTTTGGATTAATATGGACATGATCTGACCAGATGGTGATCCTAGCGACGAGCCTTCTTTGGGGTTCAGTATGGCGATTGTGGTGTTTGACCACATAGACTTTCTATGAGGAGACACTATCATGGATCGAGTTCTAAAATCACTATAGGGAGGATTTATCTATGGTTATTATGTGATTTTTGTGTATACATGAACATCTTCAAATCGATTAGGTTATCTATATAGTGTCTAACTATTCTTCAAGGATTAACAACCTCTAAAGCTGCGCGATGGATATGGTCATGTATCATTACTTAAGGGATCAGAACATTGAGAGAGGATGAAATTAGGAAATCCCAGCCAGTTTTGTTCATCAATGAATTCAAACATATCATGGATTTCTCGAGCAATCATAGGGGTTCAAGGGCTTCTAGGTAGAGCATAATCAGAATGTGGCGGTCAGCCTCTAGAAGACAGCTATAGAGATGTCGATAGTGATAATATGACATCAGAGGCATATATCAGGATGAGGGAGACAGAAAAAAAGGTCCCATGGAAAGGTGATATGCAGTCCATGGATCTCATGTAGGATTTAGTCACCCTAGGGAGAGGTGATGATACAAATGTTATGATATAGGAAATCTCATAAGAGATTTTCCATCCTGTTGAGATACTGATAGTACAGAGGTGGATGGACAACTGAGGATGAGGGAACATCTAGAGAAGGAAGATTCATCATGTGGAAGATGTGGAATAGGATTAATGATATATACATGAGTTGGTAGGTGTTTTAACATGTTACCACCACCACCACCCCCAGGTGGTCCTCTCCATGCCCAGGGAGCTGGGTGTAGGGGAAAGGACAGATATATGCTGTTGAGGCATATGATCTGGGGACCATAGGGATGATCCGAGATATAATTTGTGTCTTTTATATATTAGTTAGTTTATATATAGTTAAATGTTTTAGTAATTCCTCCCCCACCGCCTACCTATAAAGATACCAAGAAAATATGGTAGAATAGTTGACTCGATCATTACAAATGGGGACCCCTATAGGTGTAGACTTGAAGATCACACACCTTTGTTGACAGTTTGATCTTACCCTAAGAGGCAAGAGTTTTCGTCAGAACTTCTTTTTGGTATGTGTCAAATAATTATGAATAAATTCATGGTTTGATTTTTCTATCTTCGTTCCATTCCTAGATTTACTATTTTAGGCTATGGGTGTGGTGTGTCCACAATAATGGAACACTGTTTTCATTTTTTGTTGAAGAGGAATGTAACGACCCAAAGTTTAACTAATGGAAATCCCTCTTGATCTAGTTAAATGTATGATTATATAAAATGTTTATATTAAATTTCAACTTATTTGGATTTATGTTAATAATTGTGACATTTTATTTTATAGTCGTTGAATAGTTATCAGATGATTAGTATAAATATAGGGCTTTAACAAATCCAATTTACTCAGACAAAAGAAGCGATGGCCTCATCCAGTAGAATTTCTACATACGAAGCCCATTTGTCAGACCTCGAAAAAAAGGTCGCATCTTTGGGCTTCTCTCTTGACCAAGCCCAAGCTGAGCTTCATCATGTCAGGCTTAAACAAGACTGTCTATAGGAAAAGTGGAAGTTGATAGAGATTACCACTCGAGCGATGTTATCTGAGCAACCCCAACAGTCTGTCACCATCACGCACGATACCCATAGGTATTATCCGGCCTTTTGAAGGGCTTATGTAAAAAATTGCTATAAATATGTTCATTTATATTATTTTTTGTATATAATAATGAACATACCTTCTTGTCATTATTGACACCTTGTAAATAGTTTATAATGTAAAAATAATGGTTTTAGTTATTATTTAATTAAGAAATATATTTTATTAAATTAATGGATTTTTGAATTAAATAATATTTTAATAAAATATTATTATTATTATTATATTAATTATTATTAAATATAATTATCTTATAATTTTTTTAAAACAATTATAATTTTTATTATGTTTTGAAATCTATTTCTGTCAAAACCAAAGAATTTTCGATAAATGTCAGTTATTATTTTAGAAGTTAAAATTAACATATTTAGAAAATCATTTAGATAAAATAAATATTTTTTCTGGAATCAGGACGTCAAAATTATCCAACGGGGAATTTTTCTTAATTTTCTGAGACAATCAAGTATTTGGGTAGAAATTAAATCCTGTTTAAATATGTAATGTGTTTTATGACATCATAATGACCCAATAGTGATGTAATAAAATACTATAAGCTATATGTTTGGACAATATATGTATTAACATTAATATAATGTGATTTTGGGTTTGAGTATATTAAGATATTTTTTTATTATATGTACTATAGGAATATATTTTGTAGAGATGTCTATAAATTTACATTGTGTTTTATATTGTGGGTTTTATAGTGTTCTACATTGTATTGTTATACTCTTCTCTACACGTGACATCCCTACATGTTTCATGTCTTGGGTAGATGTATGACCTTTTCTCATAGGCTATGATATACAATCGACAGATAGATCTTTGGGAGTTCTAGACATATCGAAGTGTTCCTATGTCTTCTTTTAGTAATCTTAATACAAATATTATTTATTTGTCAGACATTGTACTCATAGAAAATTTGTTTACGGGCTTGTATGATGGCCCAGATTACTTTACATCTATTTTATTTCTTATTTTGCAATGTTAATTGGGTTTAGTTATATTCCATATTTTTAATCCTTTTTGGTTTTTTCATATTCACATATTTTTGTTTTGATATGTGTGTGTGTGTGTATACTTAGGCAATACCTCCAATTTGAGTGATAAAACTACTCGTTGCTAGTCCCTAGCCCCTGGCCTTTTTTTGATGTTGTCATGTGGATTCATTTCATTGGCCCCACTAGGATGGGTCTAGACATTGTTGTGTCATAGGTGGTCGGTTCTACCGTAGGAATGAGAGTTTCTGATATTGGTTTAGGGATTCAGTGATCAGTGTTTCGAGTGCAGGATTCCGGCTCAAGACTCCAGTTTTGGCTCATGTGACTAACGTTTTAATAATCCAGGAAACTAATAACATATATTTCAACTCATTACATGATTAAAACATTTAGATGGTAGTTAAAATGGTACATTATAATATATTATTTGGTTAGGGTTTCCATATCCTTGTTGAGTCATCTCTCCTAATATACTCACTAACTATGGGACATATTGTTTTCTTTTAGCTTTTCATAACAATGAATACATGATAGGATTAAACAAGCCAATAAGGAGGATGAACCCCTCAGTGACAAGGAATCGATACAAGGACTAGTTCCCAAGGCATTACATTTAGGTTATGTGCTATCTAAACCACAACAAGTGGAGAAGGACGTGGCACATCTAGTACTTATAGACGATGTGAAAAGGCTTAGGACACTCCATGAGATTCGTAGATATATACAACATAGGATCTGAGATGTGCCTGACCATTAGGTGGGTGACGACTCTCATGTGTTGGTGACCATATTTTTTGATTAATATGGACATGATCTGACCAGATGGTGATCCTAGCGACGAGCATTATTTTGGGTTCAGTAAGGCGATTGTGGTGTTTGACCACACAACCTTTCTATGAGGATACTCTATCATGGATCGAGTTCTAAAATCCCTACATGGAGGATTTATCAATGGTTATTCTGTTATTTTTGTGTATACATGAGCATCTTCAAATCTATTAGTTTATCTATATAGTGTCTAACTATTCATCAAGGATTATCAACCTCTAAAGGTGCTCGATGGATATGGTCATGTATCATTACTTTAGGGATCAGAACATTGAGAGAGGATGAAATTAGGAAATCCCATCCAGTTTTTTTCATCAATGAATTCAATCATATCATGGATTTCTTGATCAATCATGGGTGTTCAAGGGCTTCTTGGTAGATCATAATCAGAAAGTGGCAGTCAGCCTCCAGAAGGCAGCTATAGAGACGTTGATAGTGATAATATGACATCAGATGCCTATATCAGGATGAGGGAGACATAAAAAAAGTTCCCATGGAAAGGTGATCTGCAGTCCTGGGCTCTCATGTAGGATCTAGTCACCCTAGGGAGAGGTGTTGATACAAATTTTATGGTATAAGAAATCTCGTAAGAGATTTTCCATCCTGTTGAAATACTGATAGTGAAGAGGTGGATAGACCACTGAGGATGAGGGAATATCTAGAGAAGGAAGATTCATCATGAGGAAGATGTGGAATAGGATTAATGATATATACATGATTTGGTTGGTGTTTTAACATGTTACCACCACCACCACCCCCAAGAGGTCCTCTCCATGCCCAGGGAGCTGGGTGTAGGGGAAAGGACAGATACATGCTGTTGAGGCGTACGATCTGGGGACCCTAGGGATGATCTGAGATATAATTTGTGTCTTTTAAATATTATTGAGTTTATATATAGTTAAATTTTTTAGTAATTCCTCCCCCACCGCATACATTTAAAGAGACCAAGAAAATATGGAAGAATAGTTGACTCGATCATTACACATGGAGACCCCTATGGGTGTAGAATTGATGATCACACACCTTTGTTGACAGTTTGATCTTACCCTAAGAGGCAAGAGTTTCAGTCGGAACTTATTTTTGGGATGTGTCAAAGAATTATGAATAAATTCATGTTTTATTATTTCTATCTTCGCTCCATTCCGAGATTTACTATTTTAGGCTATGGGTGTGGTGTGTCCACAATAATGGAACACGGTTTTCATTTTTTGTTGAAGAGGAATGTAACGACCCAAAGTTAAACTAATGGAAATACCTCTTGATCTAGTTAAATGTATCATTATATAAAATGTTTATATAAAATTTCAACTTATTTGGATTTATGTTAAGAATTGTGACCATTGATTTTATAGTCGTTGAATAGTGATCAGATGATTAGTATAAATATAGGGCTTTAACAAATCAAATTTACTCAGAAAAAGGAAGTGATGGCCTCATCTAGTAGAATTTCAACATACGAAGCCCATTTGTCGGACCTCGAAAAAAGGTGGCGTCTTTGGGCTTCTCTCTTGACCAAGCCCAAGCTGAGCTTCATCATGTCAGGCTTAAAAAGGACCGTCTACAGGAAAAGTGGAAGTTGATAGAGATTACAACTCGAGCAAAGTTATCTAAGCAACCCCAACAGTCTGTCACCGTCACACACGATACCCATAGGTATTCTGCGGCCGTTTGATGGGGTTATGTAAAAAATTGCTATAAATATGTTCATGTATATTATTTTGTATATAATAATGAACATACCTTCTTGTCATTATTGACACCTTGTAAATAGTTTATAAAGTACAAATAATGGTTTTAGTTATTATTTAATTAAGAAATATATTTTATTAAAGTAAGCTATTTTTTGAATTAAATAAAATTTTAATAAAATTTTATTATTATTATTAAATTTATTTTTATTAAATATAATGATCTTATAATATTTTGGAAACAATTATAATTTTTATTAAGTTTTGAAATCCATTTCTGTCAATACCAAATAATTTTAGATAAATGTCGGTTATTATTTTAAAAGTGAAAATTAACCTATTTAGAAAATTATTTAGATAAAATAAATATTTTTTATGGAATCAGGACGTCAAAATTATCCAACGGGGAATTTTTCTTAATTTTCTGAGACAATCAATTTTTTGGGTAGAAATTAAAAGCAGTTTAAATATGTAATGTGTCTTATGACATCATAATGACCCAATAGTGATGTAATAAAATATTATAAGCTATATTTATTGACAATATATGTATTAACATTAATATAATGTGATTTTGGTATTGTTTGAATTACTTTTCAAAGCATTAATGGACCCCTCAAGACTTATTAAATATCTTGTCCTTTTAAATTATTTTCCGTGGGAGTGTGACTCACCTACACATAAGCAAACCCATTATTTTATGAAGTTCAGAATTTTTCCATATAAAATATTCTTTTCCTCTCCCCTTTTCCAAAAACCATGGGCAAAAACCATGATCTGTTTTGTGGTTTGAATTAGTTTAATGTAAGGGGTCCCAACCCTAAATAATAATGAATTCACTCACATTTCCTACATAAACCCACCCAAGCTCCCACATCATCCTCACTCAAAGCCTTTTCAGTTCGTCCAAACTCTGCCCTAATCTCTCTAAAATCCTCCCAAGGTTCCCCAAGCTCAGATGAAGCCTCCCTCAAGCCCCTCTCAAGCTTTTGGAAGCACAGTTCCAAGTAAAGGTTTTTTCTTCCTTTCTAATTTTTTTCCTATTTTCATTAAGTTGTTTTCCCTATTTAATTTCAATTATAAATGTTGGGGTATGGTTTCAAACCTCCCTCAGACTACCCTATGTATGTTTTAATGATGGGAGAAATCTTTCTCTCTCATTAGATGCTTTCCATGTATACTTGTTACTATGATGAAATTCCGGAAGGAACTTCTCTCTCCTCATTTACATTCATGCAATACTTTTGTATCATGAATTTAAATTCCATTGCAATTGTTCGGAAATGTATATATATGACATCCATAATATCCATTCATATAAATATAATGATTAAACCATTTACCTCTCATTAACTATTTATATGAATTCTTATGTCACGCCGTTATGCTGCCGAAATCACACCGATTTTCTAAGCCAATTCCATTGTGTAGTGAATACCATGCCCATTTCTCCATCAAGGGTATTCACCTTTAGGCACATTAACATATTTATTATAATGTTTCATGTACGAATTCTACATTCCATTATCATGGAAGAAATGATAATGTTTTATCAATCAATGTTTTATTACCAATGTGGCACACTTATGCATGAAATGAAATGTTTAAGAAGGGTGCACCCTTATAGCGCTCCAATGCATTGGGTAAAGTATAGTATCATGATACGTCATGTTCAATGAGTATTGAATCATGATAATTCAAGTGAAAAGAGGTTTTAATCGTGCTTCATGTGAATATTAGGATTTACTCATGCTCCATGTGCAATGAGCCTTGGCTCATGCTAATTCAATGTTATGTGTTGTTGCCACATTTCCTTGTTATAATTATCATTCTTTATCATGAATTTATGTTCATGTTTACCATATGTTCTATTGATATTACTATTTTTTAACATGTATTGTACTCCTCATGTATTCCATGTTTATTCTCTTACTGGGCATTATAGCTCACCCATTTTCTTATGCATGTCCTTAGGTTATCTGATGCAATGATATGTACGTGGGAATGCAGTGGTCATGTAAAGGATGTTTTCAATAAAGATGTTGTATTTCATGTTTTATGTTTTTATATAATGATCCTAATCCCAAAAGTCACTAGACCTCTCGATCATCAATGTTGTATCAAGTGAATAGTTTATGTAATAAATCATGTTTATGTTTGTAATAAAAGAAGGGTTGTCATAGTTAGTATCAGAGGGAGGATTAGTTATTTTTCAGATTACGATTAGAAAACCCCATTAAATCCATAAAGACAAGACTAATTATAATAAAATCATCCCTAGGTTTTGGTATGTACTTATTAATTGGGTTTTCAAGCAAATACATCCCTCTCTGCATACGAGCAGGGAGAGGCCGGTCTGGCAAAGATTTATCCTAGGGGTAAAACCCAGAAACACCGCTTTGAGCTAGACTCGAACAGGAATTGGTGAACGACAATGGTCCTTGCTGCAATGTTGGTTAAGACACTCCCAGGGGATATGTTTTGACAAATTCACAAGCTTAGTATGAACCCTTATTAAGGGAATTAAAAACATGCCCCTATAAATATATGTTAGAAATTTGATCATGAAATGCCTAGATTGAAGCCTATAGACTCATGAGTTATGAAAATAAAAGTTTATTTATAAGTCATCAACTTTTTTCGTAGGGTTACCCTTTATGTTTTACCCCATAACATTCCATTTATTCTAGCCAATGGTCAGTAATAGGAGGACTCGGGGTAACAACTGATGTGAAGATCATTGTGATGTCTATAATAATGAGATTCCCAATCCAATGGGAGTGAGAATCACGAACTTTGTCATGATTCTATCTCAGATAACTCAAGCTATGAATAGAAACACAAGTCAAGAGTAATGTTCAACCCCCCCTAAGAAGGAACAAGCCACTATAGAGAACCTCATGAGACAAAGGCCTCCTACTTTTAGTGGATCATCTAATCCCACGATCACTGAACAATGGATCAACTCCATTTAAAAGATATTCTCCATCCTTCAATGTTCTGAACCATAGAAGGTTCTCCTGGCGGCTTGTCGTATGGAGGGTGATGCTGATCAATGGGGGATGTTGATCAAAAATATGAAGCCTAAGGAGGAGATCTAGGCGTTGGAATGGAATTATTTCCAGAAGATGTTTTTCGATAAATATTTTTCGTGAACCCTATGGCTTATGATACAAAAGGACTTCCAATACCTCAAGCAAAAATATGGAGAATCCATTGGAGCGTATGAGGCAAACTTTACAAGGCTTGCGCGATATGATTCCATATTTATTGTTACCCATGAATCCAAGGTTGGCCGCATCATTGGTGTGCTGAAGACTAGCGAGCGTAAAGAATTAGAGATCCGTGTCATCAACAACTATGTGGAAATTGTCTGATGGGCCCTCAAGGTTGAAATTGAGATTAGGGATTCACAGGGGTATCATGGGGACAAGAAGTGAAAGGTGGACTTCAATGCTGGAGGTCCGATGGATCAATCCAATTGTTCTAAGAAGATCCAGCACCCCACATGTCAAAATTGTGGAATGAAGCACCCAGTAAATTTTTTCAAGGGGACAAGGAAATGATTTAGCTGTGGACGAGAAGGGAACCGAGCTCTAAAATGTCAACAAAAAAGACCTGCAGGTGCACAAGAAGAGAGGAGCAATCTATTCAAACCTCAACGCATTGTTCATAGCTACAAATGCAAAGAACTGGGGCACTTTTCAAATCAGTGGCCTAACCCAATGGTTTTTGGAGGCCACCAACAACCTCCAAGGCAGCAAGGAAGATCTTTTTTCCATCACTTATGACAAAGAAAACCTCGACAACGAAGTGGTGACAGGTATACTGGTTATTCATTAATGAATAGAGAACATACTTTTTGATTCAGGTTCTACGCATTCTTTTATATCTCGAATGTTTAGTATAACAATCCCATCACCACCACAAATCATGGAAGTGAAGATGTCAGTGAGTACAGAAAATGGGGAAATCATTGCATCCCATGAATATAAGTCCTCCCCTATTATAATCTATGGATTGAATTTCTCGGCGAAGCTCTCAATACTCCCTCAGGTGGGATTTGATGTAATTCTTGGCATGGATTGACATTCCATATATAGATCCAACATAAACTGTTGGGAGAGGGAAATCACACTCTATATGGAGAATCGACCCCCGATTCATTAAAAGTGTAACAAATAAGATGAATCTCCTTTAGCTCTATCATCTCAAGCATGGATATTATTTCCCTATGAGCACGCATATCTGGCTCATAGGAATGAGTCAAAGGAATAAACCATCCTTGAAGAAATGCCTATTGTGAGGGAATTCACTGAAGTGTTTCTGGAGGATCTTAATGGACTTCCTCCTAGATGAGATGTTGAATTATCAATTGAACTTATACTAGGGGCGCTACCAATATCCATGACTCCATATAGAATGGCTATCGTGGAGCTTGAAGTGATGATGAAACAATTACAGAAGAATATGGAAAAAGGGTTTATATGCCCAAGTGCTTCACCATGGGGTGCACCAGTCCTCTTCGTCAAGAATAAGGACGGGTCAATGAGTCTTTACATTGATTATCATGAACTTAACCAAATAACGATAAAGAACAAGTATCCTATTCCATGGATTGATGACTTGTTTGATCAGCTGTGTGGAGCACAATACTTCTACAAGGTTGATTTGCAGTCTGGATATTATTAAGTAAGGGTGAAGAAGGAAGATGTCCCCAATACTGCTTTTCGTACAAGATACATGCACTATGAATTCATAGTAATTCCTTTTAATCACTAATGATCCAGCAATCTTCATGGACTATATGAATAGAGTCTTTTGATATTATTTTGAAAACTTTGTGGTAGCCTTTATAGAAGATATTCTAATATACTTCAAATTCAAGGAGGATCATGAGGAGCATTGAAGAACTACACTAGTGACTTTCGGCAATGAGAAACTCTATGAAATGTATAGCATGTGTGAGTATTGGTTGAAGGAGGTCTCATTCTTCGGCCATATCATCACAAGCAATGGGATATCTATGGATCCCTCCAAACCAGATGGAATTGAGGGATGGTTGAGGCCAACATCCATAACAAATATTCGTAGCTTCTTGGGGTTAGCTGGATATTATCGATTATTTGTGAGGAATATCTCCCGATTTTCCAACCCTATTACCAAGTAAACTCGAATGGGAGTAATGTTTTCATTGAGTGATGAATGTTACGAAAGCTTCAAGGAGTTGAAAAAGAGGCTCATCACTGCACTCGTGCTCACTTTACCCACATGCAGGGAAATTTTTATGGAATTCAATGATGCTTCAATGAAGGGCTTAGGCTATGTGCTGATGCAGAATGATGAAGTGATATCCTATGCCTCAAGGAAATTGAAAATCCATGAGCGAAACTATACAACACATGCTCTTGGATTTGGAGGTGGTGATCGTTTCCTTGAAAATCTGGCGGCATTATCTCTATGGGGAGAAATTTGAGATATATACTGACCACAAAAGTCTTAAATATATATTCACACAGAAAGAGATTAATATGAACCATAGAAGATGGATAGAGCACATCAAGGATTATGACTGTTCAATACAGTACCACCCTAGGAAATAGAACAAAGTAGAAGATGCCATAAGTAGAAAGGACCTAGAATTTATATAAATGATGAGAATTGAGAGGTTTCAAATCATCTTAGAATTGATGAAGATGGACATGGAAATCCTAAATAATGGAACATCATCAATCCTTTCACAAATGATTGCTCAACTATCTCTTTTGGAAAGGATAAAAGATTCCCAAAAAGATGATGTGGGAATTCAGGAAAAAGTGGAAGTTATCAAAAAGGGGAAATCCTCCGAGTTTAATGTTAATGAGGAAGTAATTGTGTGACTTGGGAAAATACTATGTGTTCCGTCATGTCTAGAGGTGAAGAAGGAACTTTTGGATGATGTACATAGTTCAAATTTCTCTATTCACCCAGGGAGCACAAAGATGTATCGAGATCTACAAGGAAACTTTTGGTGGGATAATATGAAAAAGTAGATCGCTGAATATATATCAAAGTCCTTGGTGTGCCATCAAATAAAGATAGAGAGGGAGAAGTATAAGGGGATGATGCAACCATTGACCATAAAAGAATAAAAATGGTAGAACATCACCATGGACTTTGTCACCAGTCTTCCAAGGACATCGAATGGAAACAATGAAATCTGAGTTGTTGTGGATCGTCTTACAAATATTCACACTTCATTACTATTCAGTAGTATTTCATATTGGATCAAAAGGAACAGATATATAACAGGGAAGTGTTAAGTCTAGATGCAGTGCCACTATCTATTATGTCTGACTGAGATCCATGATTCACCTTTATGTTTCGGAATAGTCTTCAACATGCTCTGAATACTGAACTGAACTTCAGTACGGCCTATTATCCTCAAACTGATGGTCAATCTGTGCTGACTATCCAAACACATGAGGACATATTGACAGCGTTCTCAATGGACTTTAAAGGAGTATGGGATCAACATCTTCCTCTAGTTGAGTTCTCTTATAATAACAGTTTCCACTCGAGCATCCAAATGGCACCATATGATGCCCTTTTTAGGAAACAGTGCCAAAAACTGGTGTGTTGGGATGAGGTCGGTGAACATAAGCTGCTTGGACCGTAAATGATTGAGGAAATGGTGGAGAAGGTGAAAACCAATCAGCAGCATATCAAGGCAGCCCAGAGTCGACAGAAGATTTATGCATATAATTGGCGACGATAACATGAGTTTAAAGATGGAGAAATGGTTTTTGTATGCATATTTCCAAGGAATAAGTGCATGAGGATTGCAAAGAATGTGAAGTTAAGTCCAACGTACAGCGGCCCCTTTGAGATTCTTGAATGTGTCAGGGCTGTGGCCTATCGAATAGAAAATCCACCTACCATGGCCATGTTACATGATGTCATTCATGTATCCCTCTTAAGGAAGTACATATCGGACCCTTCACATGTACTCTCTTCTGAGGTAGTAAATTTGGAGGATGATATTTCTTATGAGAAGCAACCAGTGACGATCTTAGATCATAGTGAAAAAGTTCTACGAAATAAGACAAAGCCCCGTGTCAAGGTGTTGTGGAAAAACCACATGTTTGAAGAAGCAATTTGGGAATCAGAGGAAATAATGAAGTTTATTTACCCACATTTGGATTAGTGTGGGAAAAAAGAAATTTTGAGGATGAAATTTCTTAAGGGGGGATATTTTAATGACCCAATGTTTCACTGATGGAAATCCCTCTTAATCTAGATAAATGTCTCTTTATGTAAAATGTTTATATAAAATGTCAACTTATTTGGTTTTATTTTATGAATTGTGATGGTTGAATTAATAGCCCTTGAACAATGATCAGATGAATAGTATAAATATAGGGCTTTAACAAATCCAATTTACTCAGACAAAGGAAGCGATGACCTCATCTAGTATAACTGCTCCTTACGAAGCCCATTTTTCAGTGCTCGGAAAAGAGGTGGCATCTTTAGGATTCTCTCTTGGCCAAGCCCAAGCTGAGCTTCATCATGTCAGGCTTGAATGAGACTGTCTATGGGAAAAGTGGAAGTTGATAGAGATTACCACTCGACCGATGTTATCTAAGCCACACCAATAGTCTCTCAATATCACACACCTTACCCTTAGATCTTATGCGGCTGTTTTAATAGGTTATGTAAAAAATTGATATTAATATGATCATGTATATTATTTATTTTCAATTAATAATTAATATACCTTCTTGTCATTATTGACACACTGTAAATAGTTTTTAATGTATAAATAGTGTTTTTAGTTGTTATTTAATTATGAACTATATTTTATTAAATTATGGGATTTTTGAAATAAATAATATTTTAATAAAATAAGATTATTATTATTATTAAATTTATTTTTATTAAATATAAATGATCTTTTAATTTTATTAACACAATTATAATTTTTATTATGGTTTGAAAGCCATTTTTGTCAAAACCGAAGAATTTTTGTTAAATGTCGATTTTTATTTTAAAAGTGAAAAGTAAAATATTTAGAAAATTATTTAGATAAAATAAATTATATTTTTGGAATCAGGACTTTGAAATTTTCAAATGGTGAATTTTTCATAATTGTCTGAGACAGTCAAATTTTTGGGTAAAAATTAAATACCGTTGAAGTATATAAAGTGTTTTATGACATCATAATGACCCAATAATGATGTACTAAAATAATATAAGCATTTTGTTCGGAAAATATATGTTTTAATATTAAAATAATGTGATTTTGGGTTTGTTTGACATACTTTTCAAAGCATTAATGGACCCCTCAAGACTCATTAAACATCTAGTATTTTGTAATTATTTTCCATGGGAGTGTGAATCACTTCCACATAAGGAAACCCATTATTTTAAGAATTTAGGACTTTGGCCATAGAAAATATTGTTTTCATCTCCCCTTTTCCAAAAACCATGGGCAAAAACCATGAGCTTATTTCTGATATGGATTACATTAATGTAAGGTGTCCCAACCCTAAATAATAATGAAATCACTCCACTTTGCTTTATAATCCCACCTAAGATCCCACTTCCTCCTCACAAACGGATTTTTTAGTTCATCCAACCTCTACCCTACTCTCTCTAGAATCCTCCCAAGGTTCCCTGAGCTCCCAAGAATCCTCTCTCAACGTCTCCCAAGCCTTTGGAAGCACACTTCCAGGTAAGGGTTTTTTCTTCTTATCTCATTTTTGTCCAATTTTTTTAAGTTGTTATGCTCATTTAATTTCAATTATGAATGTTGGGGTATGGTTTCTCACCTCCCTCATACTTACCTATTTATGTTTTAATGATGGGAGACCCATTTCTCTCTCATTATATGCCTCCCATGTCCACACGTTACTATGCCGAAATTCGGAAAGGAAACTTCTCTCTCCTCATTTACATTCAAGCAATACTTTGGTATCATGAATCTAAATTCCATTACAATTTTTGGAACATGAATCTATATGAACCCCTTACTGTCCATTACATGTAAATATGATGAGGAACCACTTTTCCTATCATCAACCATTTTTATGAATTCTTATGTCACGCCGTTACGCTGTCGAAATTGCACTGACTTTCTAATCCAATGCCACTGTGTAGTGAATACCATGCCCATTTCTCCATCAAGGGTATTGAACTTGATGCACATTTATTAATTTATTAATATGTTTCATGTATAAATTCTACATTCCTTTATGATAGAATAAATTATTATGTTTTATGAATCCGGGTTTTATGATCCATGTGGCACACTTATGCATGAAATGAAATATTTAAGAAGGGTGTGCCATTATAGAGCTCCAATGCATTGGGTAATGTATAGTATCACGATACGTCATGTGAAATGAGTATGTACTCATGATAATTCAATTTCAATAAGGTATTAATCGTTCTTCATGTCCAAATGAGGATTTACTCATGTTCCATGTGCAATGAGCATTGGCTCATGACAATTACATGTTAAGTGTCATTGCCACACTTCCATGTTATGATTATCATTCTTTATCATGTCTTTATGTTAATGTTTGTATTATTATCCATTTATATGCCTATTGTATAACATGTATTTTACTCCACATGTATTCCTTGTTTATTCCCTTACTGAGATTTATAGATCACCCCTTTTCTTATGATTTTCCTCAGGTTATCCCATGAAATGCTATGTACGAGGGAATGCAGTGGTCATGAAAAGAGAGTTTTCAATGAAGTTGTTGTATTTCATGTTTTATGTTGTTGTGTAATGATCCTAAGAACCAAAGACACTAGACCTCTCGATCATCCATGTTGTATCAAGTGAATATTTTATGTAATAAATCATGTTTATGTTTGTAATAAAAGCAGGGTTGTCATAAGGAATCCCAGGATGCCAGAGAGGGGTTCATTCATATGAGGGTTCATTAAATCACTATTGGTTTGAATAGACATACCCTCAGTGTATATGATTTTATTGGATTTCAATTCCCAAATGTAGTGGTGGTGTGTGAGGATTTATTTCTATAAAATGATCCCGGTTTTCCTCCCCTTCAAGAGAATAACTTATTCGTTGATATAAACCTCGGGATGAAATCAATATAATCACATGAATATTATATGGCTTCCTTAGAGCTACTAGATCTGAGAGTGAAACTAGAGGACATATAAAGGAATGTATTTTTGGAGAAATCGTGCTTCTAATTTGGTGGCTCGAGTGTTGTTAGACAAAAAGGAAGATGAAAACGTGAGAATATGTGTTGATTACCAGTGTTTGACCCATTTGATGGTCATGAATATGTATCTACCACTAAGGATAATGTAACTCATCAATCAGTTGAAAGGGAAACGATGGTTCTTAATGATTCACATTTGATTGGGTTTTCACCATTAATGCATATATGACAATGATATTATGGAGACGTATTTCAAATTTCACTATGGTCATAATTATTACATGGTGGTTACCTAAATTTTGAATGATTCACCTGATGTGTCCATAGCACACATGAAATAAATCATCTAACTATACATTAACTATTTCAATGTGGTCTTCATCGATGAAATCCTTGTGTACTCGGTGTTTGTGGAGGAGAACACAAGACACATGCAGATGGTGCTGGATGTACTCTAAGAGCATCAGAACTATAGGAATATCTCAAAGTGGTAGTTATGGATTTATGTATTCAACATTATATGACATTTAATATCCTAAGATGGATTAGGAGTTGACCCAACAAAAATGGAAGAAATGTTAGCATGGGAGCCACCTCATAGCATGATAGAGGTTTCAAGCTTCCTTAGGATGGAAATCTATTATAGGTGATTTATACCTAATTTCTCCTGAATATCATCTACAATGAAAGATACAACTAGGTAGGGGAATACTTTAGTATATTTGATGAAGTGAAAACGTGATTTTCTATAGTTGATGATGAGTTTGATGAGCGCCCTGATCATGAGATTTTTAATGGAGGGTGTCGAGTACGTAGTGTTATGTGATGCATTAGGGACTGGACATGGTTATTTCATGATTTAGAGAGAAGTAGTGATTGCATATGGTTTATGCATGTAAATTCCAAATGAGAAGAACTATGTGACCAAGAATATTTTGTTTGAATTAGTAGTCTTCACATCGATGATGGCGTGACACTCCCTCCTGCAGGAGCGGAAAATCATCTACACCAATCAAAAGCGAATAATGTATATATTATCTCCAAATTATCTAAACATGGGACAAAAGAGATGTCTAGTGTACCTTAAGAGATCTATCATTGAGAATATCTATACTCTAGGGAAGGAGAATGTTGTATCTAATGCTATCGGCATGAGATCTAGCACACAGCTGCTGAATGATGTGATAGTATAGTTTCCCTCATTAAAATAATCCATAATGGATGGTGATGATTCAGCATACCCTTAGTTGATGGTTTTTACCCCTCAAATTTTATGATGAGTATAGAAGGCATATTTTGGGGAGACCAACTACGAGACTTTACGTACTCAGATGTCCACATGGGTTGCATCTAATGGATATTCACATTGTGGGTACCAAATTGTTATTTAATGATAATTCATTTTTGAATCAGAGGCATATAGGAAGGACGTTATAATGATGTTTCATACATCCCACATGGTGGTACATCCTTGCGTGCTAAAAATGTACTAGGACCTACGACGTGAGTAATGGATGATAATGATGATGAAGGTTGTGACATGGTTTGTTTCTCGATTACTTACATGCTAGTAAGTGAAGGTTGAACACCAGGTTACAAAGGGTTTAGATCACCACTTAATGGTGCTATAATGGAAGTGGTATGTGATATCGATGGACATCACGATGATTTTACCATGTACTTCAAGGGGAAAATATAACATATAGGTGATCATTTACCGACACACCAGGTCGTCCCATATGCTAGCTATCTGACATTAGATCTCAATAGATAGCTTCTAATACCTCTATGTTAAAGATATTGTAGGTATTCAAGGAGTCTAATAGAAGATATATTCTTACCATGATGCTAGTTTCACTTCCAGGTTGTGGAAGGGATTTTAGGAGGGATTTGGGAATATGATACCCTTAAGAATAGTGTTTCATCCTCAAACAGATGACCAGATGGAGTGGACCATTCCATTCATAGAGGAAATGTTGTGGGATTAAATCTTGAACATCATTCATAACTAGGAGGAACAATTACAACTAGTGGAGTTTTCTTATAATTATAGCTACCACTCCACTATTAGAA
Source organism: Viscum album (assembly GCA_963277665.1). Taxonomy (NCBI): domain Eukaryota; kingdom Viridiplantae; phylum Streptophyta; class Magnoliopsida; order Santalales; family Viscaceae; genus Viscum; species Viscum album. The sequence goes on along the minus strand of OY728151.1, from coordinate 1,057,954,600 downwards.
AAGCACGACTCGAGCGTTTCTATGGGAAACCCACAGGGTCACCACTTTGCTGGACTTACCAGAGAGAGTCAACATGATTACGTCCAAAATTGGTTTGACCTACTACCAAGAAGGTTTAGGTCATCTTGGAGTATATTAAGATTGCGTAGAGCTAATAGAAGACTTATGTTGATAGACTATGGAGACCATTAGAGATTGTGAAAGAGACCGTGTCTTCCTTCAGGTCTCACCTCGATGAGGGTTGTGAAGATTTTTATAGGATTGAATGTCATATCCAGTGTTCATAAAAAAATTAGATACTTCATATATTAGGAATGGTGTGATAAAAACTACCTATACCATCATAGTTTCATTAGGTAAATGACGTCTTCAACATTTCACAACTGAGGAGGTACATGCATGGCCAATGGCATGTCATCGACGAGGTTGACCTAGACATTGATGACTGAGAGACCATTGCTAAGTACCTAGAGGAAATCGAGGATCATATGGGGAGGATCATTCATTGTGGATTTATTTCCTTGTTGTGCATCTAGTGGTAGTAATGGAATATCCAGGAGAGAACATGGGTGCAGGAGGCTCAGATCAGTATAGAGTACCCACAGATTTTTTTATAGACTATTGTTTTTTAGAGGATATAAATCCCTAATGCGGGAGAATTTAATGTCACAAATATTCCATCTATTATTATAAATTATCGTATGGAATTAATTTTAGATCATTAATTTAAACGGCATGTAATTCTGTGGAATGGGGTTCTTGGAAAAAATGATTAAAATAAATTATAAAATAAAAATAAAATGAGATTGGTTTTTTTAGAAAACTATAATAACATTTGAATGGGTTCTCAGATCCTAAATCTAGGAGCACCTTTGTGTCTGAAGTAAATAATTTTCTATTGGTGAGACTTAACATCAGATGGTGTGGGTTTGAAAAAAATTTAAATTTTGGACTTTTTATAGAAATAATTTTAAATATGGAATAATTGTATTTTTACATTATAGTGATGTGCATATTTGAATACAATTTTTAATATGAATTGTGGAGGGGACCCCAGGGTTATATTACTATCCCAAGGAAAATCCATGGATGCTTCGGAGAGGAGGCACCACGGAGTAACCTCCCAATAAATAGTAGTAAATGAATAGATCGTGGATCGTTTCCCCAGCGGATTTGAAGGATTTTATAGATGACAGTTGAACAATCATCTTTCATCAATGATCAATGAAAAATTGAGCTAGGGATTGTGATATTATATACTTATTTGTCATTCATGTGTTTACGAATCAAAGTAGATCAGCTCCCAAACTGGTTGACCCACGGTTCGATCATTTTCTAGATTGGTATATTTCTCTATTTTATTTGGGGATTTGATTCAATTTTATTTTTGATTCAATATATGTGTAACTGGAGTGGACCAATTCTGTAAGAAATATTCAATGAGTTCTGATCCTCATGTTATTATTGTGATTTCGTTCCCCTTTTACCTGTGTGTTCATCAATCTTCATGGGGGTATGACAAAAGGATCATTTCACATTCCATTCACAGTGAAACAGTATAAAATCATAGATCTGGAATTGTGAAGTCCTTGAGGATGTATGATAGTGTTGGAGATGGATTGATCAATGTATTTAGAGATATATAAATCCTCAGGTGTTCATAAAGAGAATGGTCAAATTATCTTTTTGGAGTCAATCGAAGGACCGAATGCTGCTGAATTCGTTATGAAAGGGGGAAAGACCATAGGTCATTAGTTTCGAGGTGAATAGATCAATGGATCTAATATAATAGGATATATAGAGGAATGTATAAGAAGAAAAGTGTTTTTGGGAAATCCCTATGAACACATCGTGTATTTGAGAAGACATGGTGTGTAGGCCAAGCTGAGCTATGTCTCGGGTTTTGGGAAGCGTTAAGGTGTCACAATGCATGTTATAGATTTTACACGGTGTGTTTAGGCTATCCTAGGACTTGGTGCGTATATCGGAGGACACATTGAAACATGGTTGGGTGCAAAATATTTTCTCCACCATATGACCATAACAAAGCTAGTTATATGGGCTACCCAAAGAAATATACAATGCTAGGCGAACAAGGTAAGAAGCCATGTACTGGCACATGGCTAGCATACCCAGAGTGGATCATCGATAGTCAAACATAGGGTGTGTGCATTTATACATGTCATGTATTCTTTTTTTGACATGAAATTTTCATCTAACATGGGATTTTATACACAGGCAGTACCTGAGGTCATGGGACACGGCGTTGACCCATCTACAGATCATGTACTTTCTTCTACATGGCCCATTATCCTATTCTTATATATCATTGAAATGTTTTGTTTAGGATGTTGTCAGCCTTGTCATTCCCCTAAAGTCCTGTGGTGTCTATTCTTTCTTACATGAGTGTGGACCCTTTCAGTATGAAATTATTGATAGTGTTGGGAGTACCCTTTGAGAGGTCTAGATTAGGATCCTATATCAGTTCTTGGTCCTAGTTAGACTTAGGAATCGATGTGACCAATCCTGGAAAATAAAACTTCTCTACTAGGAAATAGAATTAAAAAAGAGTCATGATATACACCATGACCCTGGAAGTGATCATCATTCGGTTATCATGATCCAACTCACTAGTGGAGGTGGTTCTCCATGAGTGATTTCATTTTATTCTCTCTCTAGATATATAAGTGTATCTCTCAAACAAGTGGGTTCCTAAATAACATTTTCTCTTTGAAAGACACCATAATTACTATCAGACTCATGATTGGGTTCTCCCAGATGAGTGCTATATGGAATCATCTGACATAATCCATGGTCTGGGTATGTTGTTGTTGTGACACACAATTTCACTATGGGTATCTGTTTTAGCATATCAATATATTTTCGTGTTATATGTACTCTAGACCTATATTGTGTAGAGCATAATATAAATTTTCCTTGTGTTTTTCATTTTTGTTTCTAGTGTGTTCTACTAAGTTTTGTTATACTCACCCCTGCATAGGAATTTCTCGCACGTGTCAAGTCATGTGTAGATGTGTTACCTTTTGATGGTGTCCAGGGTGTAACTGCACCACACAGTGCTTTAAGAGTTCTATAAAATCTGAAGTTTTTCTATATCATCCATTATCAATCCCAATACCTATATTATTTATTGGTGGGACTATTTAGTTTCAGACCATTTTATTTATGTTCTTGTATTCTGGTCCAGTTTACATTGCTACACTTTTCCTTTCTCCTTACTATATTGTTTGGGTTTTTTATTCATTCCTTTTGTTCCTATATGGTTTTCACATTTCATAATTTTTGTGCTTGGAGATTTGGGAGTTTGTACAAATACATATGAAATACATAACATTTCAGTGATATGACTACTCAGTGCTAGTCACCTACCCCTGGCCTATTGGTGGTTAGATGGGGAGTCATATCACATGCCCCACTAGGATGGGTCATAAAAATCACATATAATAAATATTTATATATATTACAAGATTTCCCTCTTAATATTATCCCTCTAATATTTCTCTTGGAGATCATGATAAATCATTGTAATTTTATGATCGATAGATATGGTCATGCTATGTGAATCATCTAATAGCTCTGTATTTAAATCGTGATTCGATGGTACATATATTCATGACCCAAATCGCACAAATTCCTCTTCAATAAAATTTTACTCTGATGATATCATTTTTATTAGAACTTCCACATTTTCTAAATTCTTAAATTATATCATTGATCAACCTTTATCTTTTATAGAAGGATCTCTTTAGAAATATTTTTTGAATGGATTGATGATTTTCCTTCCCTTCTGATTCCCATATCCATCCTTTTTATGTCTATGACGATAAAATCAATCAAATTTCTCAACAATGATAAAAATGTTTGATCCATTGTAAATATATAATATTCCACTTCATTGTATTTCCCATCATCTTAGTATATTGGAAAATCATAGTCCTTGATCAGTTCTAACTGACTTTAATGGATTATATTCATCCCTTTCTATGTGTATATATACATTAGTAACTTTTGATCATTAAATATTTCAAACTTTTCCTAAAGGAGTTAATGTTAAATTAATTTCAATTATAATATCACTACAACAAACTCTAGATAATGTATTGGGTAGTTTTGGTCATGAAAATTCCATTTCCATGATTCATAGGATATCACTATTTTATTTTCAATAAACTAGTAGTCCAATATATTCATTGAATAATTGTTGAATACCATGAAATGTTTTCCACATGTTTGTGGTGTGAGTACAGGTGCTATGATTATCCTATTTGTCAACTTCTGGATGATCTATTCACCTTCATCAACCAAAAATCATCAATCCGTTCCAAGATTGTTTGTTTTGTGGGGTTTACAATCATTAGATAATAATCACAACATGATGATAATACCGAGCTAACCTAACGAATCATAATATTTCACTCATAGATGTTTTCCTTATACATCCTGTAATTACTTCTGTCATTGAAGGGTCTATATATATACCACTTTTTGTGATGATATTCCCCAATAACGATCCTTTCATTAACCAGAACTCAGATTTTTTATACATTTCGTAATACAACTCCTATAATATGGTTTTTTGGCATAGTTCTCAAATGATCCCCCCTGATTTTATTGTATATTTTAATATCATAATTTTAAACTACAAAACATTTATCAAGGTAATCACTACTGAATCTATCCATCACATCCTTGAATAATTTTAGATCATTATAGAGTATGAAGGGAATTAATTTGAACTTATAATGCTCGCACCTATTCCAAAATAAGTATTTGGTATATCCACCTTATTCACCCTTGCATTATAATACCCTGACTAAAGGTCCAACTTGGAGAAGTATTTTACATCATGTAGTTGATCAATAAATTAATAAATCCATGGTATGGGATACTTTTTAATTATCATGATCTTGTTTATATCCTGACAATTAATGAAAATGGGTATTGAAACATATTTCTTCATAACGAAGTGGACCGATGCATCTCACTGTAAAGAAATTGTGTGTATAAACCCTTTAGCCATATTTTCATGTAGTTGTGTATTAATCTCGTCAAGTTCCACAATATCCATTCTATAGGGATTCTTGGTAAATGTTAATTACCATATGACAATAATGATTCAAAATTAAAACTCTCACCAAGGAGGAAGACTAAAAATTTATTCATGAGAGACTTAAGTGAATTCCCTAACAGTGGGAATGTCTTTATGTATGATATTTTCCATTGAAACGATCATGTGATCTAGATAAGGTTGATCATAGGAGAATAATTTCCATTCATTAGATTTTGGTTCTCAGGAAGATTCATCATTAACCTTGAATTTGTACAGAATCTGATGAAAATTCATGATATGGTGGTTTAATTCCAATTCATAGAAATTTAGGTTGGTTTTATACAATAAATTTTAAATCATTTCAAAAATAGAAAAAAAAATTACTAATGGAAGTATAACATTTTTCACTAAGATTTTCAGCCAATAAAATTTAATAAGGTATGAGTTGGATACTTGGGATACAATAATTGACCTATATTCAATTTTACAAACAACTCTACTTCAATTCATTGTGGTGGTGTTTGTATATTTCTATGAAAATTACATGATATGCATGAATACATAGAACAAATACCAAATTTTAATTTCACTATAAATGAAGGAATCACTAGTATAATTTTCACCACTTCATTGTCGGGATCTTCCACAATGGTTGTGATTGAAAAAATCCCTCCCTTGCTGTTATGGATGTTGTTGTTTGCCTCCAAAAACCATTATCATAGTGTGTTGGTTTACAAAGTTCCTTAATTCTATGAAGGTGAAACAATTAACAATACATTGGGGGATTACTAGAGCATTCCTTTACTATAAGAAATTAGTAGGATTCTCCCATCAGAAATCAATAGTTACATTTCCTTCCTTCCTACTCCTAATGAATTTCAACTCCCCCTTAGGATATTTCCAGAGAGCTTCATTCAACATATTTGAGAAGTGGGATGTTGAAATTGTATATCACCGTTAGATTTCTCCACCGAACCACCTGAATTAAACTCCACATTTCACTTCTTATCCCCATGATAGCATTATCAATCATATATTTACCATTTGTCCATGAATTCACATTAACAAATTTCTCATAGCTATCAATTTCTTAGTTCACTATGTATTTTTTTGAATATTTATTATACCAAAAAAGAAGAAGTCAGCATTCCATTAATGGGTAATGAAAATGATGAAGGTGTATCATGAAAGTCTTTGGAATTTCACCTCATTTTCTGTAATATATTTGTCATCATTTTACATAAGGGAATGGAAACCCCATTCAATTTTATTTAAGGTAGTGAGAGGAAAATAATTATTGATAAACATTCATAATACATTAAACCCCATCACATTGATTTCAAATTCTTTATGAAAGTCCACCACAAATCAATATCTCCCTCAATATGATAAATTAATAATATAATGTTCACTTTCATGTAACATTAATGATTGAAAAGATTTAATCAGTTAATATGATCTATTGTTACATGATTATATTATTTGATGATCCATTGAAAATTTGAATCAATTTTTTTCATAAAGGTCTACATTACAACATAATGTTTCTCGATGGAGTTGATCCATTTTTTGGTAGTATCCATATGTGCATAAGTTCTAGAGCCACAAAAACATGTATCTTTTAAAAAGGAAAGTATATCCTTGATAAATCATTACTATATAATTTACCTAAATTTATGGATTTTTTCTTATTCATAGATTTATTCATAGTTATTTCACTATATTATCCTAATCCTAATCCCAAAAATAAATAAACATTTCTTTTGATACAAACAATGAAAATAATACTTTTTATTACACATAAATTCATGATTTATTGAATATGTTTACACATAATGAAACAAAAATGATATATAAATAATGTGCATATTAAATATAAGAACACTACAAAAGAACATAAAATAAGGAATACTTGTTATTTTTTGTAAACATCATCAACATGCTCATAACAATCAATCATACATAAAAATACATCGGATATCATATGGACAAACATAAGAAATGGGTGAGATACAATGAACATTAAGAGAATAAAAATTTAATAACATTAATAAATTATCTTATGTTAATGAATAGGTATATCAACGTGGCTTAAAATGGGTTACAATCCTAAACATGAACTGTGAGGAATGATATAGCATGATCACATAAAGGTGACATGGGAGGTCTAGCTACAAGATAAAACAATACATCAAAAACAGTGGTCAAGTGTAATTCCATGAAATCATGATGAAAAATATTCAATGTTAATATAGTTTCAATCTCTACTCCCTTCCATTATATCTCATGAAAATAATACATTACCCAATGCATTAGAGCACTATAAAATTCATGGCACACCTGTCACATTCATTTAATTCTCATGCTTAGATGTGCAACATAGACCCAAAAAAATGGAATCATTTATAATCAAAATTTATTCCATTATAAATATGTTTAAAAAAAATTAATCCATCAATAAATGATTTATAATAGCCTATATGTGAACACCCATGATAGGAAATGCTTATGGTTATTCATTTCACAATAGTTTTACACGAAATGATATTCTGAAATTTCTACAATACATCATGGGTGTATAAATGTTCTTGGAAGGGTTTAATGATTTATTAAATGGTTCCGAAATTATTTAGGAATAATATGTGTGATACGGGGTATGGTATAACTTATCCCAATATTATGAAATAGAGATAAAAATGAATAATAAAATGGTGATACGTGAATAAATAAGAGAATTATTAGATTCCTCACCATTAAAATGTGATTCTAAAACTTGGAAAGTTCTTCTTGAGATAATGGGGTCACCTTGTGTGGACTCTAGATAAGGACGGGTAGATTAATAAAATTACACAAGGGTTTTTAGTTGTTAGGAATAGGTGAATGGGATGGTTTATATTGAAAAATCAAGGGGAGTTCTTTGTTATTTCTCATACATAGTTTTTGGAAATTATATAATAATATAACTAAATAACATTCCCATCGGTTCTTCCCTTGGTTTATTTCAAATAGGGAAGGGTATTATTATATTTTAATTAAAATGGCTCAAATTATTACCACAATACCATTTTTGATGTTGAAGGGAGTCATTTCATAAAAAATGATATCAAAACCATAAAATATAATATATGATTAGGAGGATACATAATGGATTTATAAAATTAAATAAATAAACCTAAAATAACATTTTATAAAATGGAAAAATTTATATTTGTTCATTTATACCCTTTTTTGTATTTATTTCATCATTTTTGGGTCATTATGATGTTATAATATAAAACATCTATTTATACATTTTCTTATTTTTACAAAAATTTCAACTATTCAGAAAATTATGAAAAAATCCTTGTTGGATAATTTTAAATATTTATTTCAAAAAATAATATTAATTTTAACCAATTTTTTTCTAAATATTTTAATTTTCAGATTTAAAATAACAATCCTCATTTATTGGGAAATACTGGGATTTTAATAATGACAATATTTGAACCCCTAAACAAATTACGTTTTAGATCGTTAAATTATATGATCATTTATATATAAGAAAAATTATTTTTTATTAATATTTTATTAAAATATTACATATTTAAAATCCAAATTAATTACTACAAATTATGGTCTTAATTTATATTAAATATTAATAAAAAATACAATTGGAATTTTGTTGTATCATAATAAATATCACATAATATTAATTTAATATAACAATTATTCATTAGAAATTACCACAAACATATTCATATTGTTTGGTAAATCACACATATCTTTTTAATGTGTGGTAGTGATGCTTTCATGGGGTGGTTCAGTGTGCATGGTTTGTGTCATGATCTTATATTGCCTGATCATCTCACAAATTTTTTTTTCTCGTACCTATGTTGTTGTTTCATAGATTGGGCTTCCCCCAGGGAAATTTCTAGTGTTATTGTCTCTCTAAAAAGATCTATTTAATGGTATTTTATGGGTGTGATCCTCTTGGTAGAGGAAATTAATTCCTTTTTTTCTGTTAATTGTATTTTCTATGACCCTATATTTTTACTAATAAAATGATTAATATTAAACGACATCATTTTATAGGTAATGATGCTTAAATGTATTTTTTTAATCAAATAAGATATAATGAATTGAAATAAGTGGTTGTGTTGTCTATGTCCTTAATATATAATAATTCATATAATTAAATTTAATGTTCAATAGTTCTTATAACATACATGTTGATACATAAGGATTATTCTTTAGACGATCTAATCTGATCATTGTAACTGTGTGAAATTGAATAAAAAAATGTTGATGATGAAGAGTCTATAAATAAGAAAACTATTTCATTTAAATATAATGTTAATGAATCATATAAATATTCTGAATATGAGTTCAATGAAATAAATAAGAATGTGGATCATTCTAAAAATATGATTGTCAATTTTTGGAAAAACAATGGAGGTAGTATGAAGTTCAATAAAATGAAAACATTATTGTGAATGAATGGTTATACTATAAATAATTTAGATGTTTCATTCATGATCTATATTTATTGTATTAAATACCTAATTATTATTTATTTTTTAGACACAATAACATATTATAATAAATATATAAATGTTTATAAATGACAATTAGATTTAGAGTATGAGATTTTTCTTAAAGTTTATATTCAAGAAATGACTCAAGAAGTGTACACAAGAAAATTAAACATACTTTAATGGATACACATTTTGATATACCTAACTCATTTTTAATTAATTAATATATTTTTTATTGATAATAATATATAAATTAAATATCGAAAATAATCTATATTTGATTATAGTCTTTATTCTAATTTGGTGATTTTGAGATGTCAAACAACTATATAAAGATAATGAATAATTAAGTAATGATGGTGTCAGGATTAATAGAAAATATAATAACATAAAATTAATAAATATGAAATTATTAAAAGATAATTATAAACATTTAAGGGAATATGAAAATATACATATTAGTATTTTCCATAATATGTAATATAAAAAGAGTTAAGATTTTGTGATATTGAAATGAAAAGAAGATAATGACTAAATTATATATATTCTCTAAGTAAATGACAATGACCATGAAAGAAGGTTTAATCCACTCATGAAGTTCATGAGTAAAGGTAACAATCATAACATTATTCTTAAAATTTAAAATCAAAAATAATAAATAAATATTTTGCTTATAATGTGAAAGATTATATAGATTTAAAATAAATTCAAAAAGAGAATGTCGATTTGAAAGAAAAGGTTTCTAATAATAATGAAACGTAGTCTTAATTTTCATAATAGAAAATATATATATGAAAAAATTATTCCATTGATGAAACAAAATATAGAAGAAATGATTTTCGTTATTAGATTGTTTCAACATTAAATTTGGGCCACCTAAAGTGAAAATGCAAACTCTATAAAGAACATGCTCTGAATGTGGTGCTAGTGTTGGTGCATTCACTTAGATGGGCTAACCAGATTTAGAATAATGAGAGGGTATGGAAACCACCATTTTTTACATTACAATACACCACTTTGTAGGAAATTTATCTGACCCTTCATGTGAAGGTGGAGAGAATCATAATGATATTGATACTATTGAGGGGCGCTTCTATGTATTGATTAGATTTATTCCGTCCTTGTTCCTCTAAGACCATTATGTGATGTAATGAATCTCTATATATATGATCCTTATAAGGGTTACCCCTAAACCCTTAAATGGATGATTTTACAGAAATAATTACAAATATTAAGTCCTTTAGACATCATAGAATAATTAATTGAATTAAATAAAGATGATAAAAACATTAGGGAATTAAATTTTTGTTATGATAATGAACACATAATTGATATTTCAAAAATTGCAGGGGGTAAAATATATTCTTAAAATAATCCTAATGATAATAAAATAGATAAAAACATTATATTGTAAAAATAAATAGATAATTTGAATCATTATTATAAACTAGAAACTCTATTAAAAATTATTATGATAAATCTGTATTTGTTGTGAATTTTTTGTTTGATAATATTTGTAATGAATATAATGATTCAAATAGGATTAATGATATTAATGAATAATTAAATTAATTTTATTGATATAATGTTTGTAGTTTGGTTTAAATAAAAAATTATAAACAAATATTAGAAAAAAAATTATTTCTCATAATGAACATATTAATCATAGGAACATAGTTAAAAATTATACAACACTACTAGCTCAAGGATATAATCAGGAAGAGGAAATTGAGTTTAAAAATTATTCTTCCCAATTTATATGATATAGGCTATTAGAAATTTATTATTATTTTATTATATTTAAAATATCAAAGTGTATCAAATGGATTTAAATAGTGTGTTTTTAAATGAAATAATTTGAAAAGAGTTATTTTTTATACAACCCCCATGATTTGAAATTAAAGATTTTAGAAACAATATTTTTTAAAAATATATAGATTTATATGGTCATATGTATTCTCTTTGAACATGGTATGACATACCAACTCATTTTTCATTTGAATATGAAATTCCAAAAAAAATTCATGACTTTAGGTTTTTTATAAAGTTAGCTTTAAATTATATTTTAATTATACAAATATATGTTGAAAAAATAATATTTCGTTTAATATGTTAATTTTTTGTAATTTTTTTATAAATTAATGAATTGTGATTATGATTTTTTCATAATGGGAGCATTGAATTTTTTGAATTATTTTTAAAATAAATCAGAAAAAAAATTCATTTCCATAAACATGTCTATGAATGTTATAAAAAATTTGAAATGGTTTTTCCATGATTAATGGAAGGCTATTAAATCCCCAATTATTTTAAATTACAAATTGGAATGGATTAAATTGGAATGTGTGTTGTAGTTAAAATATATAAAGGGTTGATTGAAATATTACTTTATTTAACTACATCAATAGTTGAAATAATGTTTTCATTTTACTTATGTGATATATTTCAATAAAATCTTAAGGATATTCATTTTAATGATAATTTGAGAGTTTTTTGACATATAAAATGATTTATTTGTAGGTGTTTATTTAAATTAAATAAGGATTTTTAATTGATTATCATATTTTGACTCTGTTTTATTAAGCTGTAGGATTGGATAAAAAAGTCAACAGGGTATGTATTATTTCATCATTAAGAATTTAATTTCATGGAGTTCTAAAAATTTATTTTTTATTTTATTTTATAAATCTGATCTTGAGAATATTATTTATGCTACTTGTTTTTCTCAATGTAATTTAAAAAAACAATATGTGATTTAAATATTAGATTAGGTAAAATTCCATTCATCATTTAATAGTTTAGATCAATTTATATTTCTGAAAAACCTCTACAAAATTCATGATAAATGCATATAAATGATAGTATTAATTTCATAAGGGATTATGTAAATAAAATATATTTGTTTAGAGTTTTTTCTATGTAAAAAAACATGTTGACATATCGACTAAACCATTAGATTATGTATGGTTTTATGAAATGATGTTTGACCGAGATCTATTAAAAGTATAATATATTTTTAATTATCATTAATAATTATTATAACTAGATATATTTTTTCATTTCTCAAATATCTGGTGTCTCTAGTACTATTATATAATGAAATATTTTCATGAAAATGTTCAACTTTTCATTATAATTCATGTTGACAGTCTAATTATGTTACATAATTCTTACAGATATGTGATTTTATTTATTTTAATAAGACATGTATTCTTGTGTAATCATATAATATTTAACACAGTATATATATTAATATACATATTATATTTATTTTTATATATTCATTTATAAATAGGTTTTTTTAATTTGAATGAAAATTCCCAATATTGTTTTTTTAATCAATATTGTCTGAGTTTTTTGTAATTATTAATTATTTAAGAGGGAATATTTGTTTGATAATGATATTATATTTACATATTAGTAAATTTCATGGTGGTTTATTTAGAGTGTCTAAATTAATAATTTAGTTTTAAACATTTAAATTTGGTGATATTGTTTGTGATGTGGTTTTGATTAATTGAGTATAATTGTTTTGATAAACTAAAACCCTCACCTAATTTAATTTAAAATTTTCTATTAGAATAATGATTAATTTCATTATATGAATTAGTGGTTAATAAAATTAACTTAAATTAATATTTATAAATTTTTATAACCATGTATTTATTCTGTTGATTATAAAATAGATATTATCATTAATTAACATTTGAATGAATATCATTTTGATCAATAAATATTTCATTAACAATATCATTTAAATTGAATTAATTCAATTTTATAATTTGATAAAATATTGTTTTAATCATATTATTTAAATTATTTATATATATAAATGTTCTATGAATATAATATCATTTTCATATCCCCTAAAACGTATAAAAACAGACATGTTTTGATATAACAATATTTGGAAACATAATATCTCACTTATTTCTATGAGAAATTTGGAACCTCTCTTAAATTTCATGTTTCTTTACATCGATCTATATATATTCTTGAATCTTATGGTTACACTCAATGACATCATGTCATGAAACCATTTCATCCTCAAATCTCATACGGTAATGGATCTTTTTTTCATTAACTATTTTGAGGTCCCAAACATCCTGATGACTTTCATAGGTTAATAAATATACATATATAGTAGTAGCACTGCCATTAATTTCATTCATATGTCACACGATCATATGCTCAAGAGGTAAAGGAATGTACACATTCAAATGTATAATATCCTTTTCCATGATATCCCTCTTCTTGAACAATTAATATTCTATTTACCATTATCACGAATCCATCATCAAAAAGCTTGATACTTCTAAATCGTAACATTGTCTGCTATGTTTTTTATGATACGATAATCATTTCAGTACGAATGTATCACAAGAGTCTCTTATATGATACCAATAGAATATATGATTCCACTACATAGTAAAAAAATATGTTCAATGGTTGCAGATGTTTTATCCTCTTCAATGGTAGAACCACCACATGAAAGCATATACACTCATATCATGATGGTAGTATGGATTTTTAGCATCCAAAAAATGTTAGTGGAATCATGCATCTATTTCAGAGTTGTGATAGTGCACCCCTAAACTATAGCACTAGGATCTTTTTTAGTTGTAGTAGTGGTCTTTAGATTTTAAAGATAGTGGATGCATATACATCCTGTCCTAGAGGTATAATAATATTAGTGGATGTCCAAGTTATCCTTAGATAGTGGTATCATATATACTAGATATAGCAGAATAGTAGTTATATTAAGTCCAATGATTTAGTGGTAGTAATATTGATCATCTATTATAATCAGTTAAAAAAATTATTATTTTACTTATAAAATGAATGTTTATTGCACAATATCACTACATAAACTTGTATTTTTCATGAACATTTATAAAAAATATATATATTGTTATTTTAATATTATTAAATCAATATTTTCCTAATAATTTTATTAGATGTTTGATAAAATATTTTTGGCATTAATCTATTATTTGAAAACACAAGTATTTTTTTAGTATACAATTTTTAGTAATGAAATTTTATCCAATTTATTTGAAATATTTTATTTATATGAATATTCATTAATAATCCAATAACTATGACGAAAAAATATTATAAACAAATATCATGGAAAATATTTATGGAATTCATGATTTAAAAATTATTTTTCTATAATCAATAATTATATTTTTTAATTATAAAATTACTACATGTTTTTAAATATAATTTTTATTGTTCTGTTTGTATAAAAACTCTCATTTTAATAAACAAGAATATTGGAAGTGTTTTAAATTGATTAATGAAGGAATTGATGTGTGTTGAAATAAACGAGTAATGATATGTTTACATATTTTTAAATATTTCTAACTATTGAATGTGAATGATGAGTTTTGGAAACAACCACATAATAAGAATACAATGATGGAGAAAGATGACCATTAGTTATCTTTCAATAAAATAAATATTATATGATTAATTCACAAGTATAATTGAATCATGATAAGAATCCTAATTCTCTTTTGGATACTATTTAATTGGTTTGATTCCAATGGAACTTCAATGATCTACTCTCCACAATTGATGTGGTTAGATGTTATCATTCTTTATCAAATTACACATCTTCGTTTTTATATTGGTACTCCTTGTTTTCTATTTTTCATAATGTTATATCTTAATTGATATATTTTTAATTGTATCGGTTTATTTATTCTTCTCCAAATAAAAATGACGTTTTGTATTTTTATTCTACCAAAAAACAATAGATCATGGACTGTGACTCCCAAATAGAATTCAAATTAATATAGTCTGTGAAATTTATTAAAATATTTTTTGTATTGGTTCTATGTGTATTTTCTCTGGTAGTGGGTGTGAATATATTATCATTCCAATAAAAGTGTTATCTCATAGTGCATTATGATCATCTCATCATGTAGATAATATTGAAGATTATTATTGGGTCATGGTGATATGATCTACTATAAAAATACTTTGGCCATAGTTTATTTCTTCTAAAATATATTTTTAACACTGAACTAAACTAGTTATTAATTTAATATTGAAATCTACTTGATTAATGGACCCCCACCCTAATACACTATTACCATCAACATAGGACCAATAATTTGAGCATTGTGTCTAATGGGTGGATATCATATTAAGAGAAATTGGTTCCTAAGGGTGTGTTATGGAATCCCAGTAAACTAGTTGAGGTGAGTGTCATATCCAGTATTTATCGCATAATTATACTGAAACACCCTCCTTGAATTCTTCATTAACACCTAATGTGACCACCCTTGTTATTTTATAATGGATGGTTCAATTTCAATCCATTTTATCATAAAGAATAACACCATTTACACCATTGGAATTATTAATTAAAAATGTATTTTTGGACCAAAATTCTTAATTTAAAATCACATTTTTAAATCTATAATATATATATCTAAAATTCATAAAAACCATTCATTTTAACCTGTCACAACCAACGACCACATCAGGGTGTGAATTAAGCCGTATGAAAAATTAATTTTCTTCTTTTTTTCCTTATATTTATTACATTAAGATTTTTTTCTCAAGTTAAAGAGAACAATTTTAAACCTATTACTATCAATGGAACTCTTAATGTGGAATTAAAAAATAAATAAATAAAATGCATGCACATATAACAATTTTAAATAGTTTACCACAATGTGATAATCTATGGACCTTATGTTAATGATGGGGTTGTCTTACCAAAACCCACTACAACACTATTTTAGAAGATACAAATTTTATCATGGTCCCTCAAAAAAAAGGTTCACCCCATAAAATGATTCATGTTCTATAACAACCCACCCAATTATCACATCATCTTCTTCCCCTCCATAAACTACATTAGGTAAAGGATTGAACAATTTATAGACAGGCGTTTATATCTATGATAAGCATAATGAGCATGTTTTATCTGTATTTTTTTTTGGTAAATTCATGTTTTATCATCATGAAATATATAATATTTTTCATGCTATATGAGACCAAACCCACAATGAGATAGTTGTATATTTATCATCATCAACCTCAATAAGACAAAATCATTCTCCACTATATGATGAAAATTCCTCACTAGAGTTTTTATTCAATAACCTTCTATAACATACAATTATTTTAGGGTAGTTCATATTCTCTTCATGTCTTATCTGAGTAATGAAACTGATATGGCATTGATAATATTATATGAATCCTATATATGATTTATCATGTTATTATGATTCAAATGAGATCAATGTGTTTATAATTATTAAAATATCCTAAAATCTATATATATCGACCAGGTACCTCTCCAATACTAGAATGAATATTCAACATCACACTCCTTTTGATTAGTTTCACATATATATTTTTTTGGTAGTTCAGTGACATCATAATTTTTCCTGTCTTTTTAATATCAACATACAAATATAAGAAAAGTCATGTGATGTTTTTCATAAATTTGAGTATACAACTATTCTTACATGCTCATTCTAGACTATCAAATATAATTTTTATAATATCTAGAACCAGGTTTAATCCAATTTTTTTTCCAAATATCATGAATTAATCACATAATTCATGGCTCTTTTATCACACAATAACTCTCCATAAATATCGGATTCACTCCAACACAATTTATTTTAAACAACATGGCCTTTAATCCTTTACAAAATCTACCATAATTTTCAATAAATTTGACCCAATTGTCCATAATAAATTAGGATGTATGATAAGAATTGAAATCCATGTGTCTTGTAAAATATTTCTTAAAAACATGATAACATTGAAATGTGAGAATCCAATTACTTCTGTAACACCCTTCCATTTCTCTAGAGGCAAATTTTAACATCCCACTTATCATGAAACAACTTATATATCTATAAAAATAAAATTTATGTAAAAATAATTCTTACATATTTAGTATAATCCAAAAAATATGAAAATATTATAGAATATTTTTTTAAAATTCCATCCAGTTATCTTACATATGAAACATTACTTCTTACGTGTCATCTCGGTTTTATCATGTATTAAGGAGAGAATTCCCTTTTCCCATTAAACTATCATATGAAAATATACTTCTTATCTACCCAATTGACATTCACATACAGGGATGGTTTTCCCATACTAAATTATGTCTATCCCTAAAACATCTTACATACTTATAGAACTCCAAAACATCTCTATACTTGATTCTTCCAAAATTATTCATCATCCGTACAAATATATTTTTCATAAAAGGAATCCTCAAGAACATTGTGATTTATAACAAGAATCAATAACATATATATACTGGGAAAAATACATATCTAATTTCATATCACCCAAATATCATAGATAACATTCAAAAAAACAACCAAATGTAGAATATCTTCTGGTTAAACCATATTTTTCTACATTTGGTTCATATAATACCTTAAAATTCATGTTATTCCATAAAAATATTCTACCCTAATTTTCAAAATTCCATCATGTATGAGCCCACGTAAACATTTAATCATATAGTCATTCATTAACCTCAGACTTTAAATCAATGTATATCACTACTGCACATTCTCAATCAACACGAATATGATTCAAAGGTGTATGGTAACAATCCGATGATGTGTCCATAACCAGGTCTTCATCTTCATTCTTATTAGATTAAAACAACAATGCATCCAATAGATATTGTTCATAAATCAAACACACAACATCTTGTTATTGTCTACTCTAATGGTTATTACCCGAAAATAATTTATATTATCAGATAATAGAAAAAAACGTAATTATTTGAAAATAAACCATTGAATTCAGGTATAGAACTTTAACTAAATCATTATGGAATTAAATTTAACCCATGGTTTTAATAAATATTTAAATATATTACTTTAATCCATTAGAATATAAAGGAAAGGGAAATTTGTATTTATCATAAATCCTTAAAAAATCAATATTTTATTTTAAATGATAATTAACTTTAAATTAAATCAACTAAACTACAAATATATTAAAATATAAAATAATAGGATTAGGGTCATATACCTCTTTGGAGGACATAAAAAATTAGTGGGTATTATTCATATAATACTTTCCTTTTAGGCCTTTCAAATCATTAAAAAAAATTAGATACCTACAATAAAATGAATGCTATAGTATATTGGGAACATGGATATTTTAAGAATCACTATGAAGTATTAGATTACATGGAAAACATATAACATAGAGAAAATTTTATTCAAAGGGCTTCTCTTACTCCCACGAGAAAAAGTATCACATATTTGTGGAGTTTCACCATGACCTTGAAAAATCACACATAATTATATACAATAGACAATTAGATAAAATGAGTTTGGTATATAAGATAAAGATGAATAACGAGAATATGATGAGGAATATGAAAAATAAATTAAATATAGATGAAGAAAATACCACGGAAATTGTTGATGAAAATGAAAGTGGGAGACATGAAGATTAACGAGACTTCCCTGCCCAATGGTGTGTAATGTGAATGAAGGAGGGGGAAAACATCAACTATTTTTCCATTTTTATGATAATTTGGTATTTTATCATATTCATAATTTCAAATTTGAATTATATAATCTCAAAGGTTGTTTATTATGTACACATATCCAATATTTTTATTAGCAATTAATGAAATTATAATTTTATTCTCATGTTAATTAAAATCAAACATAAATATATATATATATATATATAATATTAAAAAAATTGACACATAATTAACTATTTTATAAAATAACATATATTATATATTTTAATCATATTTAATTTATTACATTATAATGATAAAATACTCAGAGTAACATAATAATAATCCCATAATCAATTTTAATTTTTTTTGATAATTTATATGTAAAATATAAAATGGCAGGTATCATCTATTAGACTATTTCCCCTGTAAGAAACTACAAAGGAATATTATAATTACCAACAAAATTAAAATTATGGTTATTAATAAAATTATGAATATTAATAAATTTTTTATCAAATTTTCATAATTTTTATCAATGACATTAATGCTGGTAATGCCTTTATAGTACTTGTCATATAAAAAGGACATTTAAGTTCTCAACTATGTTATAATCCTTGAGATAAATTGATAGTATTATCAAATAAATTTTCTATGGATGGATGATATCATGTTATGGGATATACATGATGTGGTATATTAAGGGTAGGAGGAAAATCATAAAATAATACGTAATATCAGGGTGTTATCCCATGGTAATATCAATGATGGTATATCATGAGAACATACACACCTATAAGAATTCCACAAATAATATTTCTTGGGAAAACCCTACCTGAGAGCATGTATAATGGTCCTTAAACTTGAGAATATCAATAATTCTTATCACGAGTCATGTACATTGATTCATTGATTACAATTTTGACATCATATATTCGTAGCCATGTAATGTATGTTCGGTGCATCACTATTGACAAATTATTAATAGATAATTCAATAAAATATTTTTACCATTCCAATATAATTGATGAATATTTCTATGTACCATATATGGATATGGAAATTCTTAATTAACTATATTTCCATGGTGTATTTTGAGCATGTTCATTTTGAAAAGTTCAACGAAGTACTTATCAAGCACATATGTCGATGACATGGTTATGCGACATGCATAATTTGAGATACTATGACAAAATAAATTATATTACACAATGAGTTCCTATAAAATGTATATATAATTATTTAAACATCAATTCCTTTCTCAATAAAATATTATATTTTTTACTACATTATATTATACTATTTTAGGATTTTTTTGCATAAATCCACAAAGAAAGGGTTCTAAAGGGTCAAAACCTGAGTGTATCTGAAAACATAAATTATATTTTGTGTACATTTCATATTAGAATAGATTTATATTTAATGGTAAAAACAAATATTTGATCCTGATATATTGACCACAAAATATTTTTGAGAATAATTTATTAGTATTTATTTATATAAATAAATAATTATTATTCAAGGATAGATAAATATTGAGAAATATTGAAGGGACATGGTTGGTTGTGTATAGGAATGATATAATATATATCATTTAAATAAATAAATATTTATTTTTTATGATATTTAATTATCTATAAGTTATGTTCATTAAAAATAAATATTAATATTATTTATATTATTAATTAATTTGGGGTTTCCAAATGGCAATAGAATAATTGGGGGCCTTTTGAAATTATTATTTTAAACAATATCTATATAAACATGATTATATCATTTTCTAGGTAAGTTTTGATGAACATTGACGAGTGTAACATATTCTCTAGATAATAATCTCAAGCAATATAGAGGATGTATCTAACAACACTGTCATGAACCAAGAGTGATCCTGCTCCATCTCTCATGCATCAAGAGGCTCGATGAATCCTTCATGCTAGAAATGGATTCATACTGTGATCATTAGAGAATGATGTAGGTTATATTGAATTTCCTTGTTGTCACTCATCGATTCAATAGATACATAGAATGTTTTTATAGCATGTTTAGATAGCTACAATGGGTTTTCTAAGTTGTACTCATTAACCCAATGTTGTTATACCATGAAATGGTTATAATGATTCAATAAGAGAATATTATTAATAAAAACGTTACATGTCAATTCCTATTAACTAATAATAAATATTATGTGAAATGTTTCGATCAATATAGACACTAATTTGAATTTTTTTTCATACTTATTGTTTATTTTGAATAAATCAATAAAAAACCATGTTTGGTATGACCCCAATAACATTTTCTTAACCTAAAAATATTCAAGTAGTATTGTATAAGTTATTAATTTTTTTATATATGTTTATCGATAAATTTTCATATACACATGTGTTGTAATTTTCATTTATGGTTTATTTTTGCTTAATATAAAAAAAATATTGATATTTTTCACCTTTATATAACAATGAATATATAAAAAGTAATTGAATATTGTTTCAATGAAATTCCTGATGAGGTTCCAGTGTTTTTGTCAAGATGATACAATTACACAATCTGTAACTATAAATATTATGTCAATATTCCTTCGTTCACCACGCATGTATGAACCATGGGATCCATTACATACTATGTGGTGAATGCAATGTATTGTATAACCGAGTTGATAAATCATTGATCTCACTCAAATTTTATTTTATAGAGGAATCAATGATAGGAGTAACGATTCTTATCCTTCACATCTTATATTTGATGATGATGTCCTCCTACCTAGGCATGAAACAAGAAATACCATATCCTGTAATAAATCTATTTTTCACATTATGAAGAGGTATCAGGAAAAACCATAATTTATGAAAAATCCTTTTTTGTTATTACATATAGAAATTTAGTTTGAAGGAAAAATTTGATAACCAATATCCATGGAGTCAGTGTAACACCCTAAGATTTCATAATGTGTTATTTCTTCAAAATAATTCAATAACATTCACTACACACAGCACTGAGTTCAAGCGCACCATGACATACCAAACAAGCTGTTAACAAGAGGTTATGAATAGTATTAACTAAATTTTAAACTTTATATAATCCTTATAATATTAGAATCCATATTATGAGTTCCTTAGACATAATGTAAGAACAAATTCATTTTCAGTATTGTAGTTTTACCAAATTTTAATAGTGAACCCTTTTTAGATACTATATTTTAAACTTTATGACTAAATGGGGACATCAAAAATTTAAAATGAAACATCCCAAGCTTCCACGGTACACTAGCGTGTGTTGTACGCAACACCGAGTTCTAACACACTGTAACCAATCAAACTAGCCATTATGAATAGTAATACCTACTTTTTGAAATTATATATATTTTATATTTTAAAATGGACTTCATTTTTGGATTAGGAATATCGAATTTAGCCTAAGGTGAAATTTTTGTACTTTTCGGATAACTTTCATATTTTGATGAATAGTGAAAATTACTAAATTTTAGTTAAAAACAACTTTTTTAATCAAAATAATTAATAGTGATAAATTTTGAATTTGAGTGGTTTTAAAGTATATTTAGACCATTTTATATAATGTTGTTCATTGGACATAATTTTACAATTAAACCGAACATAAACAAGTGTCAATCTTTTGATAGTTATTATCTCTTAAAAACACGCTTTTTGTTTTGACAGCGGGAATTAATTTTAAATTAATCTCTGCCACTTCTGTGTTTTGAATTTAGAAAAATGGATTCCATATTTGGAATCAGGATGATCAAATTGTGTAAATAGGTAACTTTTATTTTTAGACATTTTGAATAATTACTGCGGTAAATATTTTATTTACCATGGTTAAGGGTAAATCCGGTAAATAGGGTTTAAAAATAATATTATAATAATACTAAATTACCCTAAAACGTGTCTTAAGCCTATTTGTTGATACATGGTCGACCATGGGCATCTTTGGGTCGATTTTGGGACCCCATGGATCCACTAGTAAGTGATAATGACACTTTATTTTAATTAAGTTAAAATGAATACAAAAATGACACAAGCATATATCTTTTAGAAAAACAATTTTTACATAGGGTTATATATGTTGGATTTTAGATTATAAATATTAATTAGAAAGATAATAAGATTTCCTACATAATTATATTTTATTTATAATTTTTAGACATTAAATAATTTATTTTATTTATGACACAACAATGATGCAGTAATTACTATAATAGTGAAAAATTAAAATAATTGATATTATAAATACCCAAATAAATATAATATGAACCTTTTAATGAATTAAACTAATTTTCTAGGATAATATGATATATTAGGATTTATTTAATTGAATTTTGTAGAAGTAATCCATCTGTTATGAGTTTCACAAAAATCAACTATTGAATAGTGTCAAAATTGACATAAAAGAGTTCTTAAAAAAATATTATATTATTAATTGATATTAAATTTCTAAAAATCTAAGGTTCGGCCAAGAGACTTATATCATGATAGGTTCATCATTAATGGACCACTTGGGGGTCTCTTGGATGTATATAGTATGTTTATTAACCATATTATATAAAAATACAAAGAGACATTGTAAAAGTGAAACTAATTAACTTAGAGTTAATACTTAAAGATAAGGTTATATAAGTACCCAAACCTGTCTAAATTCTATTGGATGAGTTGTTTTAGACCCATACCCACCTTAAACTTTGAATAATAATCTTTGGATCCATTAGAAACCTAATATGAATTTATTATAAATTAATATTTCTAGCTTTTCCAAAGGTGCCCCTCACCCCTCTTATAAAAGGGCACTCCTCCTTCTCATTTCATCACACATTCAAAGCCTTTTGGTTCGGCAAAACTCTGCCCAAATACTCTCACAACATCCCTCACTACAACCTAGAGGCCTTAGTTTGATCAGAAAGCCAACTTAAGGAGCCCTTTTGATCAAATCAAAAGGAAGAACCCGATGAAGAGGAGGTTAACCTACCCCAACCAAGGAAAAGTACAAGGTAAGGGATTTTCTTATCTCACATTCAATTCCGTGAGATTTCCATTATTCGCCACTAAATTATTGAAAGTGGTGTATTGTGTAATGACATTTGATATATATTATCATTATTATCTTTATATTCATGTAATTCTGTAAATAATTTTGTGGTTATTAACTATTGGCCATACGACTCAGTTGATTAACGTGGTAAGGGGTTTTCATCTCACTCCTTATTCTTGTGAGATTCATGCCATATTGCCACCATTACCTTTTTTGTGGTGTATGTACTGCCCATAATTATATTCTTTGTGTAATACAGTTTAATTTATGTTTATTTACATATTCATTGTATGATACCTCTTTCATGGGTTGTATGTTTCATAAGTTACAAAATTGGTAAGGGTTATTTCACAATCTCTTCATTATCCGAGGTTGTTTATACGTAATAATCTACTGGGATCTCTTTATCATCCACATCCATGTTTCTTAATGTATTTAAAAACATTTTTACTATTTACTAGATTATGGGTTAAATTCATTTATACCCTTGTTTGAGTTTTTATAAAAGGTTTACAAAGTAATCTTTTTGTCATTTTCCAAACAAGGTGCTTTTTAACCTTTTCGAAAAAATTAAGGTAAGAATGTTTTTTTGTTAACTTATACGAAAGGTGAGGTTATTCTCTTCCATTATTACACATTTGAAACTTCCCTTACACTCTTGAAAGGATATTTTCAAAATAAAGTTTTTCTTTTATAATTATGTGATTTTTAAATGATTTCAAAAAAAGAGATATTTCTCTCAAATATATGAAAATCCAGTGAAAATGTATGCGTATTTAACGCAAGCTTAAAAATGTTTTAAGAAAACCCGACTCTCGAGTTTGGTAGACAGGAAGGGATTGGGAGTGGACCCATCATGGCCTGTAATTAGACGAGAAGTCTCAGAATTAGTTATTTTGTTTTCAGAAGATTGCATAATGTTTTCAGAAAAACACTGGAGTGTATTTCAACAATTTTAAACGTAATTATCTTCTAAAAAATTCCATCGGTAGGTCTCATGAGACAAACTAGTGTCTTGGAACAAGGCCTTGGAAAAATATTATTTGTAGTCTTGGCACGAGGCCTTGGCTATGTGGTTATGATAGTCTGGCATTATGCATTCCATCATTATGAAAGTGGTTATTGATATTGCATGTGATTATTCGATTAGTAGAATATACATGTGAATAAGTAAATGGAATTATTTCATTTTATTTATGCCATACTATGTTGAAGTTAAAGTTTAAAAGGCTTTTGTTTTAGTTATACATTGCCTTAAATGATTATTCATATTTATGAAAGTTTCCGCTATATTGTTATCCTTACTGGGCATTTGAGCTCACCCCTTTTCAATGTTTTATTTCTCCCAGGAAATGAAGAAGTAAATTATGAATGACTTGCAGGGATATTATGTTGGGATATGAGTGTGGATTATGGAGTCATTATGTGGTTGTAGTAGTTTTTCATTTTATTATGTAATGTAAACTTATGAACATATCTAGTGTTTCCAAGGCTACTAAACCAATCGGTCTTTCGAGATTTGATCTTTCTTGTGATCATGCCAATGTTATGTAATAATGCACCGACTCTGGGTAACTAGGGTCGGTGCGTTACAGTTGGTATCAGAGGAAGTTTTGTACAAAACTTGGAAGCTAGATTTAGATAAACTCTGATTAGAGCACGTAGACCTAAGATGAACTTTGAGGATTAGTATAGAAGAACATCCTAGAATTTTGGTATTGTATAGATTTTGTGATTTTTCCAAGAAATACATCCCTGTCTGGATACGAGCAGGTAGAGGCAGGTCTGGAACGGATGTACCTAGGGGTAAAACTTGAAAACACCGCTTTGAGCTATACTCGAACGGGAACTGGTGCACGACAACGGGCCTTGCTACACTCTTGGTTACGACACTCCCGGGGGATATGCTTAGGATAACTCTCATTTTCTTTACAAATCATTATGATGGGTTTATGAGTATATACTTCCTCAAAGGAGACATTTTTATGATTATGGATTATATCCATAAACTATTTAATTTATGTTATGTGTTTTACAAGTTTAGGATTAGGTATTGTTATTCATAAACTAATCTAATGTATGGCATTGTATAGAAATGGCGCCCAGTAGAAGGAATGAGAACTCCAATAATGCACATGATCCAAAGAGAAGGAAGGATCATATCTTTCATGGTCTTAAGCTAGAATTTATAAAAGAAATAGTCTCCCATGTATTATCATCATATAAAGAAATAATATCATGTGTTGATAAGATAAGTAAAGATTTTACTGAGTCCTATGGATTTGAATGGAAGCAAGAGAAGAAAAGGATGTAAGAGAGAAAGATGGATAATGGGAAGAGGGAAAAGATGATTTTTCCCATATGTGGTAACTGTGGAAAGAAACACCCTAGAACTTGCCTGAAAGGAATGGGAGTTCGCTATAAGTGTGGAGGAAAAGGGCACAATGTACGTGACTGAAAGGGTATGAAATTGGTTTCAAATGTACAATGCTTCATTTTCAAGGAGTTTGGACACTACGCGAACCTATGTCCCAGTCATCATACTATGCTGCAAATGATGTTATTGGATAATAATCAAGTTATGATACTACCACAGATGAAGAGGAATGATTAGAGTTCTTATGTTGATTATGTCAATTGAGTGTTGTATCAACAATGTACTTGTTATAATAATTATGGAGTATATAAGGATTGTACTGCAGTACTATTTCATTAAGGACTTGAGATTTTGTGGAACAAAGAAAAGTGACTCAATAGCAGGATAATTTTTTGGAAAATATATGGTTGAGAGAATGATAAACCATAATATAGTTCTGATACCGAGGTAGTGATTTTCGAATAATACATGATTATTTTGGAAAAATTATATTGTATATTCTTGACTACCCTGGAACTGATTAATGATTTTTATAAAAAAAATTGGATTGATGAAGTATATCCAGCATTCTATATGGAATAAGGGAGAATGAATGTAATCAATAAGGAATATGGTAATTCAGGATGTTTCAGTGTATTAAAAGAATACATGATGAAGGTATTCATATGGTATTACGGGGTAAAAAGGATCTACATTATGTTTACCTTCCTTATAAATGTTGGACTGTGAGTTTGGATAGAAGTATTTTGGATAGTTCTAGTTTGGATTATTTTGGATTGCCATAAAAGGACAACCCCGAGGTCGGGCGGCAACCCGTCGCATCCGGCAAGGCTGTGAGACTTGAACCTGCAACCGAAGGGCGACAAGGGTGTATCACCTACCACTGGCCCACGAGGTGTCCTGGATTAAATAATGTAGTTTTTTTTAAAAGATCTGGTAGATGAATTATAAATTCATTTATTTTGGAACCCTGTACAAATAGTATAAATAGAATTTTTTTTTACGTTCTATTATCTTTTAGAGTGAAAGATGAGTTTGTGGTATAAATTTATTAATGGATAAAACACTAATTATAAAGTATGTATATCTCCTTATGATCTTAGCCAATCTCATAAATAAATTCCTCAACATTAATAAAAGGAACTTAGAACAAAAATGTTGTCCTAGATGGTACCTTAAATCATCACTAATTTATGGCTTTGGGATTTTTGGCCTTTTCATAGCCATGTTCTCTACCACTCTCCATCAGATAATTGATGGTTAAGTTTCTCCTCCATATCCATATTTTCCTACATGGAACCCTAGTATGTGTTATTTTCGGTAATCTTCATACTTTCCACTCATTGTTTTAAATAGAGGCCTCGTTACTTCATTTTTCGATATGGGATTTCAACTAAGATATTTTGAAACGTCAAAAATGTGTTATCCCAATACCCTATGTTTTGTTGAACCGATGGTATTTCAAATCATCATAGATTGATGATTTTAAGGACCTCAATTTTATACTTTTTTGTGATTGATGACCTCAATCACTACCTATAAATATTTACGTTTTTCCACCAATTATATGTCCCTAATTTCCACCAATGTTCTCCTAATCGAGATCATAATTTGGTGGTGACCCTTTCATTTCTCTTTTCCTCATATTAAGACTAAATTTTAGTAACCTAATTTTCGATGTGGGTTTTCCCACAAAGATATTTTCTATTTTCAACCTTCTATTTTCGAAGAACGACTTCAAATTGCGAGGATGCAATTTATTGAAGGAGGGGAGAATGTAACACCCCAAGATTTCATAGTGTGTTATTTCTTCAAAATAATTAAATAACATGCACTACATGCAACACCGAGTTCAAGCGCACCATGACTTACCAAACAAGCCGTTAAAATGAGGTTATGAATAGTATTAACTAAATTTTAAACTTTATATAATCCTTATAATTTTAGAATCCATATTATGAGTTCCTTAGACATAATGTAAGAACAAATTCCTTTTCAGTATTGCAGTTTTACCAAATTTTAATAGTGAACCCTTTTTAGATACTATATTTTAAACTTTTTTACTAAATGGGGACATCAAAAATTTAAAATGAAACATCCCAAGCTTCCACGGTACGCTAGCGTGTGTTGTACGCAACACTGAGTTCTAACACACTGTAACCAATCAAACTAGCCGTTATGAATAGTAATACCTACTATTTGAAATTATATATATTTTATATTTTAAAATGGACTTTATTTTTGTATTTGGAATATCGAATTTAGCCTAAGGTGAAATTTTTTTACTTTTCGGATAACTTTCATATTTTGATGAATAGTGAAAATTACTAAATTTTAATTAAAAACAACTTTTTTAATCAAAATAATTAATAGTGATAAATTGTGAATTTGAGTGGTTTTAAAGTATATTTAGAATATATTTTTACCATTTAATATAATGTTGGTCATTGGACATAATTTTACAATTAAACTGAACATAAACAAGTGTCAATCTTTTGATAGTTATTATCTCTTAAAAACACGCTTTTTGTTTTGACAGCGGGAATTAATTTTAAATTAATTTCTGCCACTTATGTGTTTTAAATTTAGAAAAATGGATTCCATATTTGGAATCAGGATTTTCAAATTGTGTAAATAGGTAACTTTTATTTTTAGACATTTTGAATAATTACTGCGGTAAATATTTTATTTACCATGGTTAAGGGTAAATCCGGTAAATAAGGGTTAAAAAATAATATTATAATAATACTAAATTACCCTTAAACGTGTCTTAACCCTATTGGTTGATACATGGTCGACCATGGGCATCATTGGGTCGATTTTGGGACCCCATGGATCCACTTGTAAGTGATAATGACACTTTATTTTAATTAAGTTAAAATGAATACAAAAATGACACAAGCATATATCATTTAGAAAAACAATTGTTACATAGGGTTATATATGTTTTATTTTAGATTATAAATATTCATTAGAAATATAAAAAGATTTCCTACATAATTATATTTTATTTATAATTTTTAGACATTAAATAATTTATTTTATTTATGACACAATGATGATGCAGTAATTACTATAATAGTGAAATATTAAAATAATTGATATTATAAATACCCAAATAAATATAATATGAAACTTTTAATGAATTAAACTAATTTTCTAGGATAATATGATATATTAGGATTGATTTAATTGACTTTTTTCGAAGTAATCAATCTGTTATGAGTTTCACAAAAATCAACTATTGAATAGTGTCAAAATTGACATAAAAGAGTTCTTAAAACAAATATTATATTATTAATTGATATTAAATTCCTAAAAATCTATGGTTCGGCCAAGAGACTTATATAATGATAGGTTCATCATTAATGGACCTCTTGGGGGTCGCTTCGATATATATACTATGTTTATTAACCATATTATATAAAAATTCAAAGAGACATTGTAAAAGTGAAACTAATTAACTTAGAGTTAATACTTAAAGATAAGGTTAATATAAGTACCCAAACCTGTCTAAATTATATTGGTTGAGTTGTTTTCGACCCATCCCCACCTTAACATTTGAATAATAAACTTTGGATCCATTAGAAACCGAATATGAATTTATTATAAATTAATATTTCTAGATTTTCCAAAGGTGCCCCTCACCCCTCTAATAAAAGGGCACTCCTCCTTCTCATTTCTTCACACCTTCAAAGCCTTTTGGTTCGGAAAAACTCTACCCAAATACTCTCCCAACATCCCTCACTACAACCTAGAAGCCTTAGTTTGATCAAAAAGCCAACCTATGGAGCCCTTTTGATCAAATCAAAAGGAAGAACCCGAAGAAGAGGAGGTTAACCTACCCCAACCAAGGAAAAGTACAAGGTAAGGGATTTTCCTATCTCACATTCAATTCCTTGAGATTTCCATTATTCGCCACTAAATTATTGAAAGTGGTGTATTGTGTACTGGAATTTGATATATATTATCATGATTATCTTTATATTCATGTTATTCTGTAAATAATTTGGTGGTTATTAACTTTTGGCCATACGACTCAGTTGATTAACGTGGTAAGGGGTTTTCATCTCACTCCTTATTCCCGTGAGATTCATGCCATATTGCCACAATTACCTTTTGTGTGGTGTATGTACTGCCCATAATTATATTCTTTGTGTAATACACTTTAATTTATGTGTATTTACATATTCATTGTATGATACCTCTTTCATGGGTTGTATGTTTCATAAGTTACCAAATTGGTAAGGGTTATTTCACAATCTCTTCATTATCCGAGGTTGTTTATACGTAATAATCTACTGGGATCTATTTATCATCCACATCCATGTTTCTTAAAAATGTATTTAAAAACATTTTTTCTATTTACTAGTATATGGGTTAAATTCATTTATACCATTGTTTGACTTTTTATAATAGGTTTATAAAGGAATCTTTTTGTCATTTTCCAAACAAGGTGCTTTTTAACCTTTTCGACAAAATTAAGGTAAGAATGTTTTTTTGTTAACTTATACAATAGGTGCGGTTATTCTCTTCCATTATTACACCTTTTAAGCTTCCCTTACACGCTTGTACGGATAATTTCAAAATAAAGTTTTTCTTTTATAATTATGTGATTTTTAAATGATTTCAAAAAAAGAGATATTTCTCTCAAATATATGAAAATCCAGTGCAAATGTATACGTATTTAACGCAAGCTTAAAAATGTTTTCAGAAAACACGACTCTCGATTTTGATAGACAGGAAGGGATTGGGAGTGGACCCATCATGGCCTGTAATTAGTCGAGCAGTCTCAGAATTAGTTATTTTGTTTTCAGAAGCTTATATAATGTTTTCATAAAAACACTGGAGTGTATTTTAGCAATTTTAAACGTAAGTATCTTCTAAAAAATTGCATCGGTAGGTCTCAGGAGACAAACTAGTGTCTTTGCACAAGGCCTTGGCAAAATCTTATTTGTAGTCTTGGCACGAGGCCTTGGCTTTGTGGTTATGATAGTCTGGCATTATGCATTCCATCATTATGAAAGTGGTTATTGATATTGCATGTGATTATTCGATTAGTAGAATATCCATGTGAATAAGTAAATGGAATTATTTCATTTTATTTATGCCATACTATGTTGAAGTTAAAGTTTAAAAGGCTTTTGTTTTAGTTATACATTGCCTTAAATGTTTATTCTTATTTATGAAAGTTTCCGCTATATTGTTATCCTTACTGGGCATTTGAGCTCAACCCTTTTCTATGTTTTATTTTTCCCCGGATGTGAAGAAGTAAATTATGAATGACCTGCAGGGATATTATGTGGGGATATGAGTGTGGATTATGGAGACATTATGTTTTTGTAGTAGTTTTTAATTTTATGATGTAATGTAAACTTATGAACATATCTAGTGTTTCCAAGGCTACTAAACCAATCAGTCTTTCGAGATTTGATCTTTCTTGTGATCATGACAATGTTATGTAATAATGCACCGACTCTGGGTAACTAGGGTCGGGGCGTTACAGTCAGTATGGGATCTCTTCCCTTCAATTATGTTTTTCGGCCATTATTATATATTAATGTCAGAATGTAAAATATGGTTGGGATTTTCATTATAATTTTTAATCAAATGGATATGTGGATAGGTAAATACATATCACTAGAAGGATGGGTTCCCCTTATAAAATCTATGATTATGTTATTGTTTTTCTACTCATTCTCCCCAAATAGATTTCATTGTGGAATCAATAAGAAAATTTAGGGCATGGTAAAAAAAATCATAAGGACTAAATCAACCTATGAAAATAATTTGATCACAATTGCATGTAATTGGTTAGTTAAGACCCTTGAAATTGATATACATGGGATTAAGGACCACATAATTAATAATGATGGTCTAGTTGGAAATTTTAAAAGGAATTTTCTCACTACTGATGCTCCCCATGATTTTTTTTCTAGATGATTCTAATGGAAATTACTGAATAGTTATAAAAATCATATAACATCCTTTTTTTAACTCATACGAAATCAATTAATTTTATCATAAATTAAACAAAGTGGTTGGTAAGAAAGATCACCACTATCAACATATAAACCACTAATTAGATGAAGAATTAACTGTAAAACATATAAATCACCCCACTTGTTTTTTAAACATGATTAGTGAATATTTAATGACAAAAAGTCAGATCTATTGTAATATTTTTCCATCTCATAATATTCTAAATTTTCATAATTACTTTGTTATGGATTGTGTTACTCAAAAAAGGATGCATAATAGAACTGGTCATTTCCCCATAAATGAGTATTACAAACTGAATTTTAATGTCTCTAATAGGCCACTATCGTGGCTAATGAACTTCAAGGAACCATTCATCCATCCTTTTCAATTTTTCTTCCTTCGGATGATATAGATAAATTGGATTATTATAGATATTCAATTTTAATGAAATGGATAGCACATTGCGTCAGTCTTTCACATATTCTTAAAGGCTAAAAAGGATGTAAACCACCTCTTATTTTCAAGTGATTTTTGTCCAAAATTTATGGGCATATGTTACTTACCTATTTAAAATGTAGTTTGAAACTCATATACAATTACATGATCTCATTGAAAATATTAATAGAGCTGGATGAAGTGATCATTTTAAAAACATCATTCTTGTAGTAGTATGACTGATTTTTAGTAGAATAAAATTTCATGAAATGCCAAAATGTTTGATGTACATTCACCCTCCACTTATATGGGAATGCTTGAAATTCACAATGAGGTCTACAATACATTAGTGATGAATAAAGTAGGTATTTATAATATAATTAATGAACAGAAATATCATAGTATTTTGGTCAGGACAATCATTACAAGAAAACCCAAAGTCCTCAAGTACATACGACAAATCATGTCAATCAACTCTTTGATGAAGGTCAAAGTAAATGGTGCAACATCTGGAATGATAGGACCCCCGACATATGAACTTTTTCTCTAAACACATCATTGCATTTTTAATGGTTGATCATATAATTAAATTGGAATTGGCAAGGACAATGAAGCAGAATCATTTGATATTAGGTTTTCAGTCTAATATTCCATCTTATATAAGTAGAACTGCCTATGGATTTAGTATGATGTCGAATTTCCTATCAAATCCTTTCAAATAGGGACAATGAATATTCCCCATAAAATCGGACCTCATTATATTGACTACCTTTCCAATGTTACATGGACCAATTTTGTTATCTCTGATTCATATATAGTGTAAAATCAAGTGGTGGATTCCTTATCAATTAAAGTGGTCATGTGGGTGAAAATGATGTGGCCCTTTAGGGCCCCTGATTATTGTTCATCTATAGTGGATGTTGACATGTGTGTTTCAATACATACTCTCCTTTTTAGTATTCCATTGTAACTATTCCCTTTTCATTAACATTTTTTATATAAATTTTGTGAGACCGATTTGATCAAATCTTTTATCTTTTGGTAATTTTTAAACACTATGTGTTGATTGGCCAAATGAATAATTTTTATTTTGGATTAAATAGTATAATTGTAGAAGACTTGATTTGTAGTCCACTATGTTTCATAATGAAATCCATATAAACTGTAAGGTCAAATAAATTTTATTTATTTATTGCATTATATGTGAGATTACAATCTATGAAACATTAGATTACATGAAATGTGTCTGGATTGTACAAGACATTTAGATCATACCCATTAACATGGAATACATGATGACCCCGGGTAGTAACCTTGTTAATTAATAACATGAACCAAAATTAATTACAATATTAAAATAAACTATATGTAATGTAGCTAGAATACATGTTGTGTAATGTGGTATTAGAATAATAAATTCCAAATTAAAAATTGTCATAATTAATTAATTACACATTCTGTATGGTTATATTCCATATAAACATCATGGTCATTAATGTTGCTAAACATTATATAGTTTAACATGAGTTCATCTGTCATAACTATACCAAGATGTTACATGGTTTGACACACTACACATCATGTAAATACATGACAAACCATATATTTCATATGTTTGGTAAGTATATAGTACATGATGGACGACCATACAATATGTTATGTAATCTAACGGGTATGCACTGTGTTATGATAATGTAAATATAGTTTACTTATTTACTATATATGGAAATTCATTGATTTTTTAAATGAACTATTAAAATAAATTGATTAATTAATAAATTATTTTATTAATTAAATGAATTAATTTAATTTAGGTAAATTTTTCTTCATATATAAGAATAAATTTAAATTATTTTTACCACGTTTTGAAATGTCTATTGGTTGACAGAACATATGATCATGAGTTGGAAAAACCCAATGAATGTTTTGATTCTCTTAATTTAATTATTATTACACGGTTGTACATTTTCTATCATTAAATAAAAAATATAGAATTCATGAAATATATTCCTCTTTATTATGTATGGGATTCTGTGTCCGTTGATTATTTTATATAAATCCTCAAAAAAATCCTCTATTTCCCTTTACCCACATGTGAGTAAAATCATATATAAAGGAACGATATCCCATGAAAGTAGCTCAAATAGATATGAGGTGAAACCATCCAAAGATATTCATATGAGTCTTTGTAGAATGTTAAAACTCATACGAAGTCATGAATCAAGGATTTCTTCCTCCTAGCATCAATTTGTTTTATTATTTTCTATTGAATAAAAAACCAATTATAAATTCTCATTATCATTTCATATTAATTTATTTTCTTTATGTCATGTTAATGGTTATTTATATAGGTGGATGTATGTTTATGTGATCACATATAATGAATTAAATAACAAGTACGGAATATAAAATTAAAAGAAATATATTATGCATAAATAGAAGATTAATTCATGGTTAATAAAATATATAAAATCCATACAATATTAAAATTCACAGCAAAGATTAAATAATCAACATCCATTAATAATTATATAAATCCATCAATAAAAATATTATGTCAGTATAGTATTCAATTCCTTGACTTATGAAATGAATCATAGTTCTAATTACCTTTTGTATCCCATGTTAGGATTATTTCAATTAACATTGAATTAATATATTGGTTTTGGTTTGATATAACAATGTTAAAATCAAGGTTTGACTACCCAAGAATTTCATGGCGTTACATAGTGTAAGGTGTTGAATAAATCCATGTAGTGGGTTTTACAATTATGGGGTCCAACCAAAGGATCAAGGAGTAGTGTTTTGATATAGAGGGAAAGCCATGCATACCCAAATACCACTAAAGAGCTTTCTAGAATCATGTTTAGGTTATGATATGGGAAAATAGATCTATTCCACTAGAATAAACATAGAACTGGATATTTTGAGTATAAGTGATGGATATTGGGACTTGATAAATTAGTGCGAGACTAAAAAATAAATCTATTACATTCATAATATTTCGGAAATGAAGATAATTTTCATACCCTTATATGATTTTTTATAAAAAAATGAAAATAATATAATGTAAAAATTATTTTTGTGATCTATACTAGGGAATGTTAACCTTCTCATTTGAATATAATTTTAGGACTGTTACATGTTCACGAACATTGTACTAT
Organism: Viscum album; assembly: GCA_963277665.1. NCBI lineage: Eukaryota > Viridiplantae > Streptophyta > Magnoliopsida > Santalales > Viscaceae > Viscum > Viscum album. Next base: position 1,057,918,536 of record OY728151.1, on the reverse strand, counting down.
TCCTAGTGTGATAGATTGAGATTTTGGATACCTCGATTACAATGGTTCCATTAAAAGATGATATTGAAGAGGAATTTGGTCTTTAAAAAAGACAATTGGATTTTTCTCTAGATTTACAATGTTGGATTTTATCCTCTATGACAATTATGCTATATAATCTGCATGTTTAAATTCATATATTCTCATTTTTGTCTCATCTTCGTGGTATATATCAACTGAATGAATGAAAATAGTGGTATATGATCGGTAAGGAACTATTAATGCGAATTCATAGATAATAGTCACTAGGGGGTCCTCATGTAGTCAATATTATAAGATATATTTCATAGTTGGACTTTTTTTGCCTCTAATATTTCAAATTAGTTTTGAACAAATCACTTTATTTACATAATTTTTCACACTCTATGTCTTCATTATGGGTTATAAACATGTTAAGGTAGAGAATAAAATCATGTAACTCCTCACATTGATTCTCCTAGTATATTATGATATTAGTCATGAATAACATTAGGCATTATGGTTAAAAAAAGAAATGATTGTTCATCGGTAATAAAATCACTATAGTTTTAATGTTCATGAGACCCACCCTTCTAGGAAGAAGATGATGAAACAAATAGAAAAAATTTTATATTTAGTGACTTTTTTATGTATTTTTATGACATTGGAATAAAAAGTAAACTATTTTAAAGAAGAAGTGTAAAGATACAAGTGAATTTTTTTATCATCTGAAATATTTCTATTTCATCTAATTGAGTATTAGATATTATCTATAGTGCTCACATATCTATCCATATAAATGAACCAAATAGATTCCATATTTTTTAATTAGGTAATGTATATTTATAGGAATATAATTACGTGAGGTTGTATTCCCTATCCATTGGAGAATACTAACATAGATAGAATATTGGAATGATCATGTTTTTCAATAAATGTTATTATGCATATTGTGTTCCCAAAAAAAAAATATCCATGTTTATTTTTGATATATGTGGTTTTATATTCATGTTTGAAAATAAAATCAGGTTATTTTATAGGGATATGATTTTTATGGTAGGAAACATATAAATAATTGACTATATGAACTAAATTTTGAAAACTAGGTGTTTTAAATAGATAAAAAATCATGTTCTCATGAGTCATTTTACACAAATTTATAGTGTCACCAGCTTGGTCATATAGTTGAAAACCATGTGAAAAATCTCTATCAAGATGGCTATCTAGAATCTTTTCTGATAAACCACTTGATATATGTCTTGCTTATATATAATAAAAAATTACTGAGAGATATTTTATTGTAAATGGGGAATGGTCTATAGAAATTCTAGAATTGTTATGCAGAAATTAATATAGAAATTATCCAATATAATAAAGTGATTTATAGTCATTCTTTGATAAATTTACCACCAAAATGAATAAACACTATCATAAAAACACAATTTTTTCTAAGTCAAAATCCATTTAGATATTCAAGAATTTTAAGAATTAATTTAAGAATCATCCTCGTAAGAAGATACATACAATCCTTTCATACTATGGCATTGAAAATCTTAAAAAATTCATAATAAACTCTCTCTGGGAGTATGGGATCTAGTCCCAACACACTCCTACTTATTCACCATTTTGGAATTGTGTGTGTGAAATGATGAATTATATATTACTAAACATAATATTATTGTCATGGGTAAAAAATTGAAAATAATATTCTTTTGGGGGATATTAATATAAATTTATGGTGAACATACTATATCATGTGGAAACAACTAGAAAACAGAATAATATATAAACATATGCATGAAAGAATATCTATTTTTTCAGATACTCATTCATAGGGTTGCATATAATTTGTTAAGGTGTCATTAAAAAAATAAAACCCTAAGGAAATAAATGTGTGTTTATAGGATAAAATGTGGATTAAAGGGGAGATTACCAATGTAAGCCATATGAAAAATTAAATATTTTCATGTAATTAAATTTTTCATGATAGAGAGAACATCTAAAAAAGTGATAGTGGGAGAATTATTAACATTGATAATGTTAATACTCAATATATATAGGATTTATCACTACAAAACATCTACATAGACCCATGAAAGAGGATGTTCCAAAGAAAAAATATCCTTATAAGATAACCATAGAGGATAGATAACAAGAGAAATGTATTTATATATTCACTAAATAAGGTGACTAATTATTGGTCGAAAATAATGGCCCTCTCTCTAACAAGGAGGTAGTTGAGATATGTATGTATTATGATGGAAATAAAACATGAATCATGAGATAGAATCCATGTATCATAACCATGTTTGGGTTATTGTATATCCTATTAATAATGAAACATTCATTGTGTGACAATTGATATTTAAGATAAAACATCATATGGAAGGTAAAATTAATACATATAAATAACTCTTGGTGGATAATGGATTTGAACTATATAAATGTATTTAAAATGATGAACCCAACTCTGAAATATTGATTCTAAAACACATAATTATTGTAATTAAAACATACCATTACATGAAATTTATAATTATATAATGGACATAATTATAGGATTCCTTAATGTGATACTGATGGAAGATTTCTATATAGCATAAACTAAAGGGGTTTTGACTCTTGAAGAAGTCAAGATGTTATGAAAGTTTCAAAGATCTATTTATTGATCGAAACATTCATAAAAATCATATAAAATTCCATTTGTTGAATCCATTAGGTAATGTATATCCATAAATAAATAATTTTATCCATGAATATAGATACGGTTTAGTGAGATTGTATTTGTTTTCATAGAAGTATACATTGATGACATATTTCTTAATATGAATGATACACTTATATTATAGTAATTTAAGGAATGGTTGAAATAATACATTGCCAAGAAGGAGTTAGGTTGATCATTATAAATACTATGGATTAAAATCCATCAAGATAGATATAAAAAATAATAGTTCTATGTTATGGTACATACATTGACTAGATACTGAAAATATTAAGTCTAAAAAAATGCATGTGGGGATTGGATTCAGGGTCACATGGTATAAGACTCTACATGAAAATGTTTCCTTGGACATAAGGGGTGGAATAAATCATTGAAGGAGTCTCATAGACATATACTTTTGGATCTTTCATGTATTCCATGTTATATTCATGGATTTATATTTCCTATGTCTTAAGAATGGTAGGAAGATGTCAAATAGATCCAGGTAACAACCACTATATGGAAGTCAATCCCACTATTATGCATTCAAGTTATAATAAGACTATATTCCAAGTGTATGGATTATAGGAAGGGATAATAATTATGCAATAAATAGATTCCAGATTTTATATAAATCATGATGATCACAAATTACTATCAAGATGATTATTTTGTATAAATGGTGATGTTGGGAGCTGATTGATATCAATTTATTCAGTTATAGCTGATTCTACAGTGGTTTACTAGTATATTATTTCCCCTAATGAAACTATCAATGACTTTTGTATTAATAACCTTATCTACTATAAATATATGGTGCCTATTAGTAAATACAATATAATTTTATGTTGTGTCAATGGTGGATCAGTTGATCTAGACACAGAGCCAAGGCCTCATAAATATATGAAGAATATAGTGTGTATGTATCACTTTATATATGATTATTCACAAAGGGGTGAATTCATAGTTAGTAGAGCACCCATAGAGTAAAATGCGGTTTAAATATTTCTTAATGTTATATCTTAGTAGAAGAATGAGTCTCATTTGGAAGCTATCAGGTTTAATGTTGTATGCCATTTGATCTAGCGTTCATGTGGGGATATTTGAGTTATTGCCCAAAATTTTACTATCTTTTTACATTTTTGTTTCCAATATATAGAAGTTATAAAAATTAATAATTTTTTTATCATATTATTCTAATTTTTTATGACGTCAAATTTGATAATTTCCATAGTGTACATTTTGAAATGAAATTCCATAGTAGTTCCCCACTATAATAAAAATCATGAGATACAATAAGATTTTCATAAATAAATGTTGTATGGAATGATAATATAATTATACAGGATACACTTGATATAGGCTATCAGCGGTAGTTGGTTCATAATATTTTGATAAACTGTATAATGGTTTTCTCCCTAGGTAATCTCTATGAGATGATAGAATGACAATAGACCCACTTGTTGGAATTCCAAATGTAATGTGAAAGTGTATATTATTATATAATAGAATATATAATATTCCTTATATAAAATATAATAACTAATTATTATCCTAAATCTAGTACTCCAATATATTGATGAAAATTGTGACTCCACATGCCAATGGTCTTGTAGGTTGCGTTTGATGCTTCACGAGTGATACATAATTAATTAATATGATAAGAAATGTTATGTAGCTTCATAATTTAATGGATGTAAATATCTTTATCCATTAATGGATATGGAATTGTATTTATATTATCAAATCCATGGTGTATTGTTGTCATGTTTTTTTTGAAAAATCAATTAAATTCATAGTAGTCACATAGGTCAATGACGTAGGTATGAATCCTTATTAATTTAAGATATTATAATAATGGGAATATATATCATATTAAAAATTCATAAATGGTTTCCATAAAAATTGATACATTATTTCCATTCATTATTGAAGACTATAAATTATCTTTTATAAAAATTTAAGAATTTATAATGATTAGAATAATGATACTGAGAAATGGGCCTATAGTGTCACAAGATGATTGTATTTTAAAAAATATATAAAATTCTATATTAATATAAAATTAGAATAGATTTTTATTTCAAGTTAAAAATTGTATTATTTCTGTTTTATTGATTTCTTTATTTGTCAATGAATAATATAGGGATATTTATTTACTGAAATATATAGTTATTATTCAAGGATTGATAAATACTGAAGAGGATTAATGGGATAAGTTAAATAATCTCTCAGAAGGATATATTGAATATAATTTAAATAATTATTGAATAATTTATTAATTTATTATATTTACTTATATACAATTTATGTTCATGTTAAGGAAATAATAATATAATTTTTATTATTAATCAATGTGGTGTATACAAATTATTAAAGGAATAAATAGTTCCCTTCGTGCAATAATGGATTTAATATATCTATATATAAAAAAGATTATATCTCTTATTAGGGATGTGGTGATACACATTGATGTCATTAACACATCCTCTAGATAATCCTCTCAATTCATTGAGATGGATTATATTATCATTCTATCAAGAATTAATATTGATCCATTTCTATATAGCAAGATTCAAAAAACTAAAAGAATCCTCCAAATCACAATGGTATTTTTGTTGTGATCATCGATGAATAATTCTTGGATATAGATTGAGCATGATTAAAACTGATGATTCAATATTTATTTCTTGTGGTTTTTGAATCTTATGTGGATCGTAGATAAAGGAGTTCAACATGGGACTCTTCATCACATTTATTATATATAAATAAATTATCTAGTAATTAAATAATGAAGCATAAATTATAATAAATATTTATTCTAAATTCCAATAAATTAAATATAATTAAAACATTAAAATATAACCTATATGGAGATTATATTTTTCATTCATTCGGACGTGATATTTATTCTTAGGGAACCAATAAAAAATCACGTTGTGTATGAGACCAACAACTTTTATAGTGTTCCACTAAAACATCATCACCAAGCTATGTAATGTATAATAAATATAGTTAAAATAATAATAATGTTGAGGGTTTTACTGGTTTCTCATCAAAAATTATTTGAAAAAATATTTTTTTGGATATTTATTGGTATGGTGGAGGAATTGTTACATTTAGAAATTAATGACCACTCAGTGTGAAAGGATTTGGAAACACAGTAATTATTGGAAATAAATTTTAGAAATGTTATATCATAATTGATAATGGTTTGACGCATGCTATCATGAAGTTTTCATAAATGTTCGAAAACATGTCTATGATTATTCTATAATTGTAGCTATATGTAATGATAAGTATGGATAATGTAATAACAATCATGATGGAAAAGTGAATGAATGGAAATTTATTTTATACTATGAAAGATAAAGACACTTATTTCATAAGTGTGTAATAATGTAATGTGATTTGGAATATAAGACTCCGCTATTTGGGTATAAAGAACATGAAAAAACATATGAAATATAAATCTATGAGAAATATAGTAATTTTTATTATATATAGTAAAAAAACTTCATTCATGTTTCATAATGTAATGATTGTAAAAAAACATCAAACTAGGGGAAATAAAAAAAAGACTCCTTAACTGCTATAGATGGATGTGTGTACAAGAATGATCTTTAGAGTGATCTATAGTGACAAGTAAATTATTAATTTTTTTTATTTTACTTATATAACATATATTTATTTTATTCAAGTGAATCACAAGTGCATAATAATTTTATAATTTATATTGACGTAATAAAAAAAGCAAGTGGAATCTGTTGTCAAAATAATTTGATCAAATTATTGAACTGAATAAAAATTTTATTTTTATATATATTTCATGAGATTAATTAGTAAGGGAATAAATTTAGTTTTTAATACACACAATAAAATATATTGTAACTGAATTGATGAACCAAATTTTGATGTTCATAAGGAGAACAATGTTATGAGATCATTTCATTTAAAAATATTTTTATAGACAAGAGAAAAATTCATTTTTCTATTTTCCCAAGTATCCCATACATTGACAAATTTTATTAAATAAACTATACGAAATGTGGTTTTGGAAGAAACCAACCCCTAAAATGATAATGGTATTTATGAAAAAAATTGATATCAAAAATAAATGAGGACACTTTGGAAAATTGTATGATCCATTTGATGAAGGTAAATTTCATTGATAAATTCCCAATGGAAGGATTTTTTTATGATACAACTAAAATTTGATGAAATATTTTGACATATTATATGTTATTGTTATAGAGGATCATATTAAATTAGGACCAAGATTGATTAGTATTGATGAGATTAATTAAAATTAAAGTGTTTGTAGTGGATATTAGGATGATTTTAAGTAAAGTATTGTTTATTTCTAAAATACCAATGTTTAATCAAATATTTCAATTGATGATGAAGGTCCAAATTAAAGAGGATAATTGTTTTATGGACTTATATTAATTTTCGGTTAGTGAATTAATCATGTACACACCATCAATGTAATTAAAACCTAATGAAGATGGAAAAATTATTTGTAACACCCGAGTATAGAATGCCCATTTGAGTGGGAGTTCCACATGGATTTATGTGCACTACATAGAACAACAGAGGCCTTCATCAAGTGATTTAGGATTTTTTTATACATGGGGATACTATTCACTCAAATAAGAGACAAACCCATTGTGAAAGTAACTAAAATATATATTTTTTAAGAATAAATGTATGCATAATCAAAGAAATATAATGTTATAACAAAATGATATTTGGAATCATACAAACACAAGGTTATTCTAGAAAACAAAACTGATCACCCACTAGGCTAATCACATATATGAAATAATCCACACTCTTACACAAACTCTCCACACCTACTTCAATCCTCAATCTTTAAACCAACTGGTTTCCTAACACACTCAAAATACTCTTTTCTGTTCTACTACATTCCATGTGATAAAGCTAAATGTGGATATAAGGTCTATGTGTTAACCAGGGTTTTCATGCAAGGTGTGAGAAATAAATACCAATATTGTAAAATAAAGGACCCATAATATACTTAATCATATATTCCTATTCTCAATGAAAAGAAAACATGTCACACAGTCATGCACTACATCATTTGTTAAAAAAGCCACTATGAATCCCTATGTATCGGGACACATTTAGTTTAACAGGACACAATAACACCAATCCCTGATTTCTTTTCTGTAATTCATCTATTCAATCATATCATCATGGTGTCGTCCATGTATCCTATCCAATACCTAAGGACTTAGGGTAATGTTTTATCCAAGCCCTGTCTGCTAACCGATAGGGTAGGGGGTCTTTTGCCCAAGTTTTTAAATCTCCGTCTAATATAAGGATGTACTATATCTAATGATAAACAAATAATATCTCAATCTCATTAGGGTTCATCTGTCTATTCCTCCATCATATTTGGGCTCCATATCAATCATGATGATAATTTCATCCAATATCACCTGATTTGACATCATGGACTCCATATCCCTCATAGAAAGAAAATAATATATTCCTAAAGACCAACCATCTCACTCATGGATGGATCATTACCCTTAATACAACATCTCACTCACAGATGACCAAGCCTCAACTCAACTTATCCATCTCACTCATAGTTATCTACATCTAGTTTCATCTCAAATGTTGTTGGGCCAATCCTATCTCAATTTACTCCATCCCACTCATGGATATCATAGACATTATATACCTCTCATATTACATCTCACCCATTTTATTATAGCCAGTGCCATCTCACTAATTGTAGGGATAGGCCTTGGTATCGTCTTTCCATTGGGTTCATCACCTAACACAAGAAAAAACATTCAACAACAAGGAAATAACGTATCCCATCACAAAAAAATTATACATAACACTCCTAGACTATCCTTAATCAATCCTATCACATCATTAATCATCTCATCTCACACATCATGGAATTATTTAGGGATTCTAAAATTTTCCTCATCTCTTTTCATCAATACCAACTCACATCTTTCAACCCTTGATAATACCACAGCCCGTAGGCAAATCTAGACATTGGCCTTATCCAACAGGGTTGAATTTCTCATCTAGAGAAACATCACATCCTAATCACAACACCCTGAGTACCTTCCCAATATAGCCCACTCTAATTCATTCACCATCCCAATTCCATGTTCTTAATAATTATAAATACCAACAACAAAGACCCTTCTAATATTTCTTAAAGGATATCTCTCATTCCATCATATTGAGGGAGCCCATCTCTATCACACTTAATCTAAACTAGATGGTCATATCCTGATCTCCATATATATTAATAATCTCTCCCACCCTCTTGAGATAGTTCCTAGTTACACATGTGGAATATAGTCATCCCTATAGTCAATACATGACCCCATGTCTCTCATACCCAACCACTAGATCTAGACACTCAACTAGATTATCCTTTATCTCTTCTCATAAATGGAGACCTACCTATAACATCAGGTTAACTCGAATGAAACTGTCACCCCCTAGGAGATATATATGTTAGGAAATCCCAAACACCTAAAGTGATAAGTAGAACATATCCAACACATAATATACCCAATGTTTTCTCATCTCTTCTACTCAAGGCACCCTCAGTCCCTAAGACCTGAATGTAAAACCATAAAACATGAATGTAACAAGAAATCATTCATAAATAATAATATGAGATTGAATTATAGGGAAACCTATCACCACCAACGATTTACTAATTTAGTCATTTTCTATATCACTGCAATCAAGACCATCCATTCCCCATCCACGCTCATACCAGAACACAATACCATACCTATCACAAAACAGCAGAAATAATTTTTTATAAAAAATTTATGATTAATTATTTGTTTTAAACCAATGATTAAAATTTTATGAAAAAGTCACCATGCATTTCCATCACACAAAAAATTCCCAAAACCCTAAACGTTCATCCATTCATTTCCTTCACTAGCCTGCATAGATAAAAGATTCATCATTTATGGATGAATTCATCAAGATCATATGCAATCATCACTAAAACCCTTTCCAAAACTGAATAATGAATATGGATAATATTTGAATCAAATAAAATAACGAATGGATTCACCCTCATTATAAAATCATTAAAACATATCTAGAATCCCCCTATAACAAAGGAAATTGAATAGACGGTGTGATATGGGAGAACTAGGTTAAAATAATCTCTCTAGAACACCAAACCCCATAAAACATGATGTCCCTAGAATAGGGAATAATAGAAATCCACCTACCTAGAAAACTAGCCAAGGCATCCTTTTGGATATGAATAGGAGGGTTGTTCCATGAATCAAGGTTCTTCCTGACGAAATTGGGGTTAGATTATGATTCACGACACAAATTACACATTTTCCCAGCATCATCACTATAAGAACATCACTAATGATATGAAGCACATCTATGTAAGGTTGGATCCATTACCTCCTACATTTTTGATGTGAAGCCTCATTCCCATTTCCATTAATACCATAAATCATACCAATCTCTTCATCCATACCATATCGATCTATTATTCACAACATGATCCATCCAAGGTTATGAAAAAAACATATATCTTTTGTTGAATTAGGAACCTAGGACACCTAAACCTACACCAACATCCACTGAATAACCCAAAACACCAATCTGGATTTATTCCTTATCTAACAATAACCCCCTGAGATTCCACAATTCTTAGATTCCAAATTTTAATAAGAATTCCAGAATAAACCCACTCTATGGACTGATAATTCAAATTTCCTCTCTAAATAAAGGATTATAAATATAAGGGTAATTATATTTAAATCATATTGTCTTACCTAAATAGGTAGAAGCGTAGTATTGATAAATCCTTTTAAAATGATTATCATATCATTACCTTAGATGAATAGTTAAATTAGATTGAGATGATTGGCACTCGGGGATTGATTCAAAATTCCAAATATGATAATGTAATAATGATAAAGTTTTATTTTTGGGGAAAAAACTATGAGATGGTATTAGTTGTATTGAATATATCTCATTTAGTTCTCAATTGATACTCTCAAATTGTGGTTATTTAAATTGATTTGAAATTTTATCCCATCACAATGAATGGAATTATTTATATTTTTCATGAGAAATGATGTTAACTAACCTAAAATATATGCCAAATGGATGAGAATTCAATAGTCTTTAATGGAAAACATAATGAGGTGGTATATGTTGAATAAAATAATTTTTTTAATCCTTGGTTATAAGGGTTCATGAGTTTTAAATATATATAAACATTACTGTAGAAATTTTTTTAATAATCATTTTCATTAATGTTTTCATTTTGGTTAATTAGAAATTTCTATGTAAGAAACATTTAGAATATATATTATTTTCATTATTATAGAATAAATGATGAAAAAACTCAACGGAGTATGTAAAATCATTTATCTTTTTTACATCTCATAAAAAAATTCATAAGATATTTTTTATAAATTATTTTAAATTTTATTTTTAACCCGTCCTATAATAGAATAAAACCAACATAAATAGCATCAAAAGATCATTTTTATAAATATCATTTCCATAAAAACTATTTTAATGTTACATAAAAATTATAATATTAAATTAAAACATCAAAATATATATTTCAGAAAAGGATAAACTACATATAAATTGAGCTTTTGAAATGATTATTTAATTCTCCTTCTATAAGATTTAAATATTTCCAGTATAAAGGTCATATTCATTAACAATATATTATTTAAAATTAATGTATTAATCATTTATTATCAATATATTTTTAAGATAAATATTAAATAATTTTTATAATAATATATAACATTGTAGAATTGTTTAAATATCCTAGTCGTGAGTATTTCAAGAATAAATATTAGAACATAATATTCAAATTATGTTATTAAATTTGATGGTAAAAATTACATTTGAATTGATGTTTCATTTTCAATATAGTATTTTAAATATATTCTAAATTATAGTAATTATAAATGATTTTATATTAGAGAGAACCTATTTGATCTTGGATTTAATCTTTTCTATTGAACTATTAATGAAATCTCATTCCAATGTTTAAAATGACATGTATTAAATAAAATTGAATTTTTTTGTAATAAATAATTAGAAAAATAATTTAACATATGAATCAAATACTTCTTTAATTATTTATAATAATTCACTATGTAGTGTGTATAACCAGTTCATTATCTCTTCTTGTAAAAAAATACACCCAATAACTAGTGGACACAAATATAAAAAAAAATAATGTAATCATTTAGTTAATGAATAAAAACCACACTTTATGCAATAAATTTTTCATACCTATCAAGAATAGGTATCATCTAACTCTGAATTGTGTAATTGTAAAATCATTTAGAAATATATAATATTATATCATTATCCTTCTTACCTTCATTACAAGAAAAATAAATAATGTATCTAGGAATTCATACACTGATTTCTTAACATAATAAATACATTATTTATAAATATAACTAATAAAATACAAATACTACTACAAAATTAGATTGATCAAATAAAATTAATTTAAGGAATATGATAATCAATTTACATTGAAAATACATGTATCACGGTGAGCAATAAAATTTCTAAATTGACAATCTCTATAATATATGTATTTCAATATTATATGTAATATTATTCCAAGAAACTTCCTAATACATTGGGATCTTAAAAACATACATAAACATAGATTTATATGTTTATAATTTATAAATATCTTTAAAAAAGTATTTTCTGATCTAAAAAGGGCCTCAATATGTTTTTTGTTTTAATAAAATATATTTTTCCATTAATTTATTACTATATATATATATATTAAAACAAATTTAACAGCAATATGAAAATAAATGGTTATAATCTATGTATAACTCACCCATATGTTATGAAAGAATTATAGATTATCAAAATAAAAAATAAATGGAAGCTTTTTCAAACTATTGAAACAAAATTTATAGGGAATGATACGATAGATAATTACTCTATAATATATTGTTCGGTTACCTTATCTTGATATGTCTCCATATACTGATTTATTAGTGTATCCCAAATATAATTTATATACCCTTATGATGCAATATAATACTAGGTATCCTAAACATATATATTATAATGGATTTTATTTTATGGAAGAGGAGGTGTGGGAGTGGGATATTTATATAGAGGTGGAAGTGAGGGATATGCAGCTGGATGTGTAGGATCTAGATATATTACCTAAGACTGTATATGTATGTTAGAATACATAAACTATACTGAGTCTCCTATCATGTCTTTTATATTCATAACCATAACCTAATATATAGCTCTTAAATTATTTATTTTTCGATTATATACATATTCCTTTGAGGATTTTCCTAGATGACCAAATAATTTTTTAATTGACACCTCAACCTTTTATCTTCATACATGACCTGCATACTAAGGATTTCTTAATATTTTACATAATATATCCATATTACACTCATGAATTAATTCCCAATAAATTCACTTATCCATAAGGTATTCTTGTATATATTATTTTAAAAAAATAAATTAATTGAAACAAATAATGTGTCTCTAAAATAATATAAATAACTCCTTGCAATATTCAATGTAACATCCACCATGTTGTCTTTAAGATATGTTCTCTATTTATTTTTCAATGTTCTCTTCTATTTTTAAAGTCTATATTGGGTGAAGGATGATCAATCTATGTAATTCCTGGTGGCTCATCTCTCAATGTTTAATCGTTACAAGAAATTATTTTCAATTATAATAATGAATACCTTATATAATATAATGTAAGATGGTGTACAATTTTGGATTGGATATCATCATTTGATATCCTCAGTTACTAATAAATAATGATCAATAATTCATTTTAATGTTAATTTTTATTGATTATACAAAAAACATCAAATACCTTACATTACACATATCAAAAATGAATCGTTTGTTTAATTTTAAAATGAGAACATTCCCAAAAGGGAAAGCCTCTTTTATTGGGAAAAAATAAGGGCTATCTTACAGGAGTCTGAAGATAGGATGTTTACATTGGTCCCTCTGAATAAAAGAGAGAATGTCATCAGGGATCATATCACACCATAAGAAGCCAATGCCATTGACACCCTTATTTTCAAGTCCATCTGCCACAGAATTTGCCTCCCTGTAGACATGAGTGATGAAATAATTCATGGACAAAATATGATCCAAGCATTTGTTCCACTTATTTGTAATATTCAAAGATATATGAGAGGAACCATTCCTAATGGCGAGAACAATAGTGGTGGAGTCGCATTCAAGCCAAATATTATTCCAACCATGGTGATAAGATTGCTCCAACTATAACACCCCAGGTAAATAAAGAATATGTAATTTTCACATTGATCCATATTTGTGAATAAAATATTAATATAACTTTAAAGGGGACTCTATGCTCGATGGCGTACCCAATACGCAACAACGAGTTTCTGGGGAATCATACATTGCACTCTATTAATAAAATAATATTATTAAAAATTGTAGTTAATGACTAGCCATTGTAATGGAGGGAATGAATAGAACTAAATATAAAATTTTTATATATGTTTGTAAAAATTTTCTACTTTTGAAAATAAATTTTAGGGGATTGAAAATGCGAATGAATCCAATTTTAAGCGTAAACATTCTAATATTCATTAATAGGTCGATTAACCACCTTTTGATGACGAACCTATTTTAAATCCACTTTTTGACAATTTTATGTGTTATATTTGACAAAATAAAATTCTTCTTTAGAATCGAGACATTAAAATTTACATTGTGTAAATTTTCTGTATTTTTCTGATAAAGTTCATTTTATAATGAATAGTGAAAAATGATGTATTTTAATTCAAAACCACTTTTTAATCTAATTTTCTTATATGAATAGATTATCTTTTGAATTGGTTTTAAAGTGAAATTAGAATATATTTTTACTATTTAATCCAATAGTATTCATTGGAGTTAATTTCATCTTGAAATTGGACTTAAACTAGTGTTAGTCTTTTGATACTTTTTGTTTCATAAAAACACGCTAATTGCTCTGACAACGGGAATTAATTATTAAATTAATTAATGTAACTTATATTTTTTGAGTTTTTTAAAATAGACATCATTTTTTAATTTGGAATATCAAATATAGATTAGGGTGAATTTTTGGTATTTTTCAGAAAAACATCAATTTTTTATGAATAGTGAAACCACTAAGCGATAGTTTAAAAACTGATTTTTCGTTTAAATGAAACATTACCACATCTGTGATTTGAATTTCAAAAATCTGATAGATCTGGTTATCATTATGATGTAAAATGTGGTTCAATGGGATTAATATAATTTTTCGGTGAATAGTAACTTTTTTGTTTTTAATGGTGATTAGAGGTAATTAATGTAATTTAAGGTAAAAATAATGTTTTAATAATATAAAATGACCTAGACACATGTCCTACCCTCATTTTATGTGTCATGTCCGACCAAGATAATCCATGGGTCAACTTGGGGACCCCATGGAGCCACCTTGGTTGGAAAATGACATAAATAACTTTTATTTAATGTTAAAAAAAGGCACAAGCATGAGTTGTTTGACTAAACCAATTTGTAAATGGGGTTATACAAGTCATATTTTTTACTAAAAATATTAATTAAAATGATAAAAATATTTCCTACATCATGATATATTTTTTTTTAAATTTTTAGACATATAATAAATTAAATTATTTATGACATCATGATGATGCAGTGATTACCTAATTAATAAAGGATTTAAATAAAATGAAACGATAAAGTTAACACTATAAAATACACTTGTAAAATTCCTATTCGGTGAGTATATTTTGAACCATTACCACCTTATCCTAGAAATACATCAATTTGGGACCTTTAAAATCTGAAACTCATTTGAAAATAATGTAACATTTTGTAACTTTCCAAGAGTGCCCCTCATGTCCTCTTATAAAAGGCCCCCACCTCTACCACCATACCCACACCTCTAAAGCCTTTGTCTTGGACAACCATTAATAATTTTGTCTCTCCACATCCCTATCTTACTCCTGCAAGCCTCACTTTGGGCAGAAGTCTTTCAAAGGAAGCTTGTGATCTCAAATTAAAGAGAGATAGCCGATTTTATGGTAATGTCTTTACTTGTTTTCTTTTTTGTTTTATTTTGATACTCCAACCCCGTATACACTTTTTATTCATTACTTTTGTAACAAATACATTATATTATATATACTAGGATCTTGTTATAAGAAGGATTCGAGCTACACATACACACAACTACATCTAATGGTTAATGAACATAATGTTTCTGTGGATGGTGAATTTATGCCTCACGATAGAATGATTGTTAAATATTCTTTTGACACCCACAATGGTGTCCATTAAGATGTAACTATATTTATATATGATATATTATATGTTTATGTTTTACTTAAGGTTCTGTATTTTTCCTTTATTGCATACCTTTATGGTTTCCATTATGGTTAAACGCGATATCATCATTTTAGGAAGTGCGGACTACCGCCCCCTCAAAGTGATTTGATTCGTTAATACCATATGTGGTATGTATAAAGGATATATTTAATGATATTATATATGATAACATACTGGAATTATAATAATATTATGTATCATTATGTTTTAATTCCATTAAATAAGAAATAGAAATGGTAGTAGCGTTCATGCGTACGTACGGCTTACCATCTCCATGAACGATGCATTTAATTTCTTACCTCTAAATGTTATGTAATATTATAAATTCATTTATATAATGTATTTATATGATTTATATGATATCTATATAATGAATATAATTCTGGATATAATATATATTTTAACTCATGATCAACTTTTAATTATAAAGAGTTTATTTTTTACTCAAGTAGCAATGATCTACAAAATGACCATTATTAAATTAAATAATTACATAGTGTTCATAGCATGGTAGTATGTGATATAAAAGGAATAATTAACTTGAAAAATGTTCTTACAAAAGTAGAAATTAACTCAAGTTTATTATTGATGAGGTTAAAGAATGATCGAGTCAATTCGGACTCGAGGTATGAGATCCTACCCCTCTCTTTCTTTTTAAGTACACTCTTTTATGTCATTCCTTTTAATCTCATATTTCTTATGACTGGAATGTTATTTTATATTATTCTTACTGTAATTTTTATGTTTATATGATAAAAGACCCTATTTTCTCTCATCAATCCATTTTGGATGTTTTAATTGGCACCGTTAGGCTGCCGAAATTTCGTAAGGGGATTTTTATCTCACTTTGTATTTTCATGAGATTCATGCTACCTTTTCCAATATTTCTTTTTGAGTGGTGTTTTTAATTTCAATTATTCTACTCTTTGTGTAACATACTTTCATTTATGATTATTTACATCAATTTTGTATAGTCCTTCTTTCATGGGGTGTACGTTTCGAAAGTTACCCAAATCGGTAAGGGAACCTTTCACCCTCCTCTTTTTCAAAGACTTATTTTGTTATGTCTTTTAATTTTCATCTTATTATGTGGGGATATGTTCTTATATATCCATATTTCCCTAAATTTTATTTCCAATTTAATATATACCCTTTATCTCTCTCATCAACTCTTTTTCTAAAATTTGATGTGACGTCGTTACGTTGTCAAGGGAACTTCTTAACCCAATTTAGATTTCTTTGGGTTCAACATGTAGTTATTGAATATGTCATCCTTTGAATATGTGTGGATGAACATTGATTATATTACACATAATATCCACTTATATTTGTTGTATTTATATTTGTCACACATAATTATGATATTGATTTATCCTTTATTTAAGGATACCATCTTTATAATGTATTTCATCTCAATTTACATTTCGATTGAGACTTCATTGTCGTTATGCACCAATTCACTCTTATATGGTGTATATACTGTCCTTTGGTTATTATATCATGAATACCTTTATTCTCATGATATTATAATGTTTTTATTAAATGTTATTCATCTATTATTGTATCAAGTGTCTCTCATTTTGTTAAAAACCCTTTAACTAAAATATCATTTTAAATGTTTTAATGATTTTTTATTATAAATATTTCTCATTAATATCCATGTTTTAAATATGGTTTTATGGATTTATTTATATGGATATTAATGGATTCAAATGTTAAAAGCTTGAATGTGGTATGGGTCTTGTCTCAATCTCTTTTCATTGAGGCGTATTTTGCTTTATACACAACCTTCTTTTATACAGTGTATAAACCCCTTTGACTTTTACTTTTATCCAAAAGGAATCTTTTTTATACGAAGCGTTTTACTAAATGACAAAAGGGAATGTTTTCGTCGTACATATGTGGTGAAAATTACTTCTCTGCTGACGTGACCATTATTTGAGTTTCGTATTCCTCTACAAGCCATACATTTTCTTAAAAGAAAAATAAATACCATGTTTTACTTTTATTTTATTGTGGTATTTAAAATGGTTTTAATAATGTATTTATATCAATGTGTTGTATTAATATATTGTGATTGAAAAGTGGAAATTTTATTTTCCTTTATGCATGTTTTATGTGATACGATTATGTTTTGGTTCTTGGGAATTATTATGAAGACGGGTGGTTCCATGATAAACTAAGGGCGGGTGAGCCCGATATAGCTCTCCAATGCATTGGGTTACGGGAAGGAGTTAAACGTTAAGGTTTCTCCGAAGAGATTTAGGGAATATACTGTGATGGTTATTCCAAACGTAACCAATAGGGTTACTCCCTACGTAAGTATTTTATGAATGACTCAAGTTGCCTTTATGTCTTATGATTTCTATGATTTATTCATGATTTTATGAGGAATGCTAAAGTGGTTATGTTTTATTGGTAATGTATGATTTCATTCTTATGTATATATATACTCATGTATCCATTCCATACTTTTTATAACCCTTTCTGATCTTTTTATGCTCATCCCATGTTTTTGAAATGTTTTTCATAGATCAAGGGAAAGGTGAATGATACGATGATAGTGTCAAGGAAGTGTCAAGAAAGAATCCATGTTTTTTTGAAATATGTTTCCTTTGATGGGAAAAAACGAATACTATCTTTTATGTAACCACTTTGTTTAAATGTTGAATTTAATTCATGATTTATGGTCCAATTCTCTAAAAATCTAAACCTAAAAAGATCCTAAATGTGATTTTTTCATTTAAATCAATATTAAGTAAGGTATAAGGCTAGGGCCTTATAGTTGGTATCAATGGTCGGTTTAGATAACATTAGAGGATAGGGTATTCTCTAGGCATAAGTAACATTATCATAATGGTTAGGATTTCAAAAAGAGTTATAGTTTTAGATAAATTGAATGAGTAAGTATATCTTAGTGTTTATCATCCTCTTTAGTACATGATGGTTTTCTTTATATACTCACAAGGACATTTCTGTTTTTAGTGAATGTATGGATCTAGCAGGCACTAAAGTGACAATAGGTTTGAAGGAAACTGTGGTGGTTCTCTAATTAAGAGACTGGATGAAATAGGGTATTCAAAGAGGAAACTCGTGGTTGTTCTAAACCAACTATCAAGGAGTCATGATCAACCACTTGTACCTTGGAATGTTCTGTAATGCATCATGTATGATATGACCAATCGATTTGGAAGTTCAGGTAATAATTATAATGGTAACCATTAGTGTTTATATGATCCTTACTTTTGAGGTAATTATGGGTTATTATATGTTATGATGGAAAATGAAAGGCATGAGATAAACATGATGTAAAAATATGATATGATTATTTTTGAATAATTTATCTCGTGTTGGGGAATGTTTTATGAATTATATAGTTTTGTAAAAAGGACAACACACAGACCATGTGACAACCCGTCGCGTCAGACAAAGATGCGGGAATCGAACCCATAACCAATGTGCGACTGGAATTTATCACCTACCACTGGACTACGAGAAGTACCTGGTTAATTTGACCAATTCTTTTTAGTTAGATGATTTTAGGAATCTAGAGTATGTTTATTTTGAGTTATCTATGGAAATGATTAACCTAACATCGAGGATATTTGATTAGGTTAATTACTTTTCAATATGAGAATTTAAGCTCAACTGATGTTATTTGGAGATAAAATTTAATTTGTACCTTGGAAGACTATGTGATTAAATCATTCAAATATTTGGGATTCAATCTTAATTTGGTTTACTTTGAATAATTTTATGGATAATTGTTTATCGAATGGTCTTCGTTGAACTTTGGGTTTTTTTGGACAATTTTGGAGATTAAGAATAGATTTTCTTTTTATAAAGTATTATACTTTTTTGTATTATCTGATCTCATAATAACAATTTTGGTTTTGGATTTTGTCTAAAGACATGAGAAATATATAGTTCTCTTTTGTGGATTAGGTGATTCTCAAGAAGTTGATTGTAGTACTCTTAATGCGAACAATTCTTCCTATGTACTTGTCTTTTGGAGAAAATATGAGTTTGATTAAGGAATCTAGGAAAAGTTGAAAGTCTACGTGGCAAGTAAGTATATTTCATTATGATTTAGTTATGCTCAAAAATAAATTCCTCAATGAAGAGTAACATAAAATATAAATGTTGTCTGTTAACTTTTCCTACTAGGGAATCGTATACCATTTAACCCATAACAAGTTTGTGATTTTCTTATGGTTAACATTCTCCTAGACATGTTTACTATCACTCTCCCTCAGAACATGACCCTTTGTTTTTTCCTCCATATACATGTTTTTTAAAATGGAATCTTAGTATGGGTTAACTCGGGTGTCCTTTGTAATTCTATTTCTTTATTTTAAAGTGATTTTTTACTGACTCTTGTTCTGATGTAGGATTTTCAATGATGTTTCCAAGCCCAATTTTAAAATTGCGAGGACGAAATTCCCAAAAGGGGGGATGGATGAAACACCCCAGGTAAATAAAGAATATGAAATTTTCACATTTATCCATATTTGTGAATAAAATATTAATATAAATTTAAAGGGGACGCTATGCTCGATGGCATACCCAATACGCAACAACAAGTTTCTTGGGAATCTTACGTTGCACTCTAATAATAAAATAATATTATTTCAAATTGTAGTTAACACCAAGTGGTTGTAATGGAGGGAATGAACAGAAATAACAAAAAAATGATTATATATGTTTGTAAAATAATTTTCATTTTTACAATAAATGTTATAGGATTAAAAATGCGAATGAATCCAATTTTAAGCATAAACATTCTAATATTCAATAAAAGGTCGATTAACAGCCTTTTGATGACGAACCTCTTTTAAATCAACTTTTTGACAATTTTTTTTATTATATTTGACAAAATAAAATTCTTCGTTAGAATAGGGACATCAAAATCTACTTTGTGTGAATTTTTTGTATTTTTCCAATAATGTTCATTTTTTAATGAATAGTAAAAATGTTGTATTTTAAATCAAAACCTCTTTTTAATATAATTTATTTATATGATTATATTATCATTTGAATTGGTTATAAAGTAAAATTAGAATATTTTTTTACCATTTAATCCAATAGTGGTCGTTGGAATTAATTTCATCTTGAAATTGGACTTAAACTAGTCTCAATCTTTTGATACTTATTATTTCAAAAAAACACGGTATTTTCTCTAACATTGGGAATTAATTAATGTAACTTATATGTTTTGAGTTTTTTAAAATATACATCATTTTTTAAATCAGAATATCAAATATATATTAGGGTGATTTTTTGGTATTTTTCTGAAAAAATTCAATTTTTGATGAATAGTGAAACCACTATGTGGTATTTTAAAAACTGATTTTTCATTTAAATGAAACGTTACCACTTCTATGATTTGAATTTCAAAATTCCGACATACATGGTTGTCATTGGGATGTAAAATTTTCTTCAATATGATTAAAATAATTTCATGGTGAATAGTAACTTTTATGTTTTTAATCGCGATTAGAGGTAATTAGTGTAATTTAAGGTAAAAAATAATGTTTTAATAATATGAAATGACCTATAACCATATACTACCCTTGTTTTGTGTGTCATGGACGGCCAAGATATTCCATGGCTCAACTTGGGGACCCCATGAAGCCACTTTTGTTGGAAAATGACATAAATAACTTTTTATTTGAAGTTAAAATAAAAATGTCACAAGCATGAGTTTTTTTACTAAAACAATTTTTAAATGGGGTTATACAAGTAATATTTTTTATAATAAATATTCATTAGAAATATAAAAATATTTCCTACATAATGATATTTTTTTATAATTTTTAGACATCAAATATATTAAATTATGTATGACATCATGATGATGCAGCGATTACCTCATTAATAAAGGATTTAAATAAAATGAAAACATAATGTTAAAAATATAACTTACACTTTTTAAAAACCTATTGGATGAGTATATTTAGAACCCTTACCACCTTATCCTAGAAATACATAAATTCATGACCTTTAAAATCCGAATGTCATTTGAAAATAATGTAACATTTTGTAACTTTCCAAGAGTGCCCCTCCTCTCCTCTTATAAATAGCCCCCACATCTAACACCTTACCCACAACTCTCAGGCCTTTGGCTCATCAAACCTCTGATAATTTTGTCTCTCCACATCCCTCTATTACTCCTAGAAGCCTCACTTTGGGAATAAGGCTTGCCAAGGAATCCTTTAAGCTCAAATCAAAGAGAGATACCCGATTTTAAGGTAATGTCTTCACTTGTGTTCTTTTGTTTTATTTTGCTTATCCAACCCCCTAAACTCTTTTTATTCATTTCTTTTGTATCAAATACAGTATCTTAAATATACTAGTATGTTATTATAAGAAGTATTTGTGCTACGCTTAAACACAACTACATCTAATGGTTAATGAACATATTGTTTCTATGGATGGTGAATTTATGACTCACGAAACGATGATTGTTCAATATTATTTGAACACCCTAAAAGGTGGCCATTAAGATTTCACTATATTTATATATGATATATTAAATGGTTATTTTTTTACTTAAGCTTATTTATTTTTCATTTTTGGAATACTTTTATGGTTTCCATTAGGGTTAAACGTGATATCTTCATTTTAGGAAGTGCGAACTACAGCCCCCTCAATGTGATTTGATTCATCAATACCATATGTGGTACATATAATGGATAGATTTAATGATATTATATATGATACCATACTGTAATTATAATACTATTATGGATCATTATGTTTTAATTCCATTAAATACGAAATAGAAATGGAAGTAGCGTTCATCCGTACGTACGGCTTACCGTCTCCATGAACGGTGCATTTCATTTCTTACCTATAAATGTTATGTAATATTATTAATGAATGTATATAATGGATATATATGATATATATGATATATACATAATGTATATAATTCAGGATATAATATATATTTTACCACATGAACAACTTGTAATTATAAAAAGTTTATTTTTTACTCAAGTAGCAATGATCTACAAAACGACCATTATTAACTTAAATAATTACATAGTGTTCATATCATGGTATTAAGTGATATAAAAGTAAAAATGAACTTGAAAATGATTATTAAGCAATTAGAAATTAACTCAATTTTATTATTCAAGAGGTTAAAGAATGATCGAGTCAAGTCGGACCCGAGCTAAGGGATCCTACCCCTCTCTTTCTTTTTAAGTACACACTTTTATGGCATTCCATTTAAGATCATATTTCCTATGATTGGGATGTTATTTTATATCAATATTATGGTAATTTTTACGTTTATATGATGAGAGACCCTATTTTCTCTCATCAATCCATTTTGGATGTTTTAATTGGCATCGTTAGGCTGCCGAAATTTCGTAAGGGGCTTTTATCTCACTTTGTGTTTTCGTGAAATTCATGCTACATTCTCCAATATTTCCTTTTTAGTGGTGTATGTACTGTCCATTATTCTACTATTTTTTTAACATAATTTCATTTATCAGTATTTATATCAATGTTTTATAGTCCTTCTTTCCTGGGGTGTATGTTTCGAAAGTTACCCAAATCGGTAAGGGAACCTTTCACCCTCCTATTTTTAAAAGACTTCTTTTGTTATGTCTTTTAATTTTCATCATATTATGTGAGGATATGTTCCTATATATCCTTATTGACGTAAATTATATGTCCAAGTGATGAGATACCCTTTATCTCTCTCATCAACTCTTTTTCTGAAATTTGATGCGACGCCTTTAGGCTGTCAAGGGAACTTCTTAACCCAATTTAGATTTCTTTGGGTTCAACATGTAGTTATTGAATATGTCATCCTTTGAATATGTGTGAATGACCATTGATTATTTTACACTTAATATCCTCTTATATAGGGTGTATTTATATTTTTCACACATAATTATGAGATTGATTTATCCTTTATTTATGGATACCATCTTTATAATGGATTTCATCTCAATTTACATTTCCTTTGAGACTTCACTGTTGTTATGCACCAATTCACTCTTATATTGTGTATATAATGTCTTTTGGAATATTATATCATCAATAACTTTATTATCATGATATTATAATGTTTTTATTAGACATTATTCCTCAAATATTGTATTCAAGTGTCTCTCCTTTTGTTAAAAACACTTTATCTAAAATATCGTTTTAAATGTTTTAATGATTTATTCTTATAAATATTTCTCATTAATATCCATGCATTCAAAATGGTTTTAAGGATTTTTTTATATGGATATTAATTTATTGAAATGTTAAAAGCATTAATGTGGTATGGTTCTTCATCTCAATCTCGATTCACTGAGGCATTTTTTCTTTATACACAACCTTCTTTTATACGGTGTATAAACCCCTTTGTCTTTTACGTTTACCCAAAAGGAATCTTTTTTATACGAAGTGTTTTACTAAAAGGCAAAAGAAAATGCTTTTATCGTACGTATAGGGAGACAACAACTTCTCCGCTGTCGTGACAATTATTTATGTTTCGGCTTCCTCTACAAGGCATACCATTTTTTAAATGAAAAATAAATACCATGTTTTACTTTTTTTTGGTATTTAAAATGGTTTTCATAATGTTTTTATATCAATGTGTTGTATTAATATCATGTGACTGGAATGTGGAAATGTTATGTTCCTGTATGCATGTTTTATGTGATACGATTATGTTATGGTTATTGGGCATTATTATGAAGATGGGTGGTTTCGTGATAAA
The DNA here is from genome assembly GCA_963277665.1 of Viscum album. Classification (NCBI taxonomy): domain Eukaryota; kingdom Viridiplantae; phylum Streptophyta; class Magnoliopsida; order Santalales; family Viscaceae; genus Viscum; species Viscum album. The sequence continues at coordinate 1,057,893,667 of OY728151.1, read as the reverse complement.
CTAAGGGCGGGTGAGCCCGATAGAGCTCTCCAATTCATTGGGTAACGCAATGGAGTTAAACGTTAAAGATTCTCCGAAGATATTTATGGAATATACTATGATGGGTATTCCAAACGTAACAAAGTGGTTTACTCTCTACGTAAGTATGTTATGAATACCTCAAGTTACCTTTATGTCTTATTATTTCTATGATTTCTTCATGATTTTATGAGGTATGATAGAGTGATTATGTTTTATGGGTAATGTATGATTTCATTCTTATGTATATATATACTCATGTTTCCTTTCCACACTTTTTATAACCCTTACTGAGATTTTTATGTTCATCCCATGTTTTTGAAATGTTTTTCACAGGTCAAGGGAAAGGTGCATGATATGATTATAGTGTCAAGAAAGAATCCATGTTTTATTTTAAATATGTATCCGTTGATGGGAAAAAATGAATACTATCTTTTATTTAACCACTTTGTTTAAATGTGGAATGTAATTCATGATTTTTGATCTAATTCTCTAAAACTCTAAACCTGAAAAGATCCTCAATGTGAATTATTCATTTAATTCAATATTATGTAAGGTTTAATGCCAGAGCCTTATACCAAAGCTTCCATAATACCGATCATTTCAGCTTCGAGAGATGAAACAAGACCACATGAACAATATAAACAACCAAGGACAACCCCCTTGTGATCTCTGAAAATGGAACCATAGCGAGAGGGACCCGGGTTACCACTTGAGGCACCATCGGAATTGACTTTAATCCATCCCACAAAGGCGGACCAAAAATGAATCATTCAATCTACATTATATAAATAAATTACATTTATCATCATATATAAATTCTATATATCTTGGGTATTTTTATTTTTCCTTTCACCCATAATTAAATATGATGTTAGTGTTGATTTAAAATCCCTTGATTTCATAGTAGTAAAATCCAACCCTTTATTCATATCTTACTAAGATTCAGGTAAATCATAGTTCATCAGATGAATTAGAAAATAATAACAAAAATTATAAAAAACATGTCATGATATGATAAATATTAATAAATTAACATGTTTGTATTATCTCCCAAGTATGAACTTGTGTTTTCATGTTGACAGTTAACAAATATGAAATCAAAATCATTGCTTTTTTTATATATTTCATTTCTAGGAAACTCGTATTTTTTTAAAATTTATTCATCTATGAATACCATTATCATCAAACTTAATGGATACACTCTGTTCATTGCTATAGGCATGTGATAATATATTGAAATGTGTGTTGTCTTGTGTCACGACCCGCCCTCAGGGCGTGTGCCATGACTACCCCAAGCCCGCCTTCCATAGGCCCGGGGCTGGCGACTAGCACCAAGGCGTAAATCCCGGTAAAAAGGGAAGGCATTGCCTTTGAAAAGTAAACAAGCACCACAGAGTAAGCAGGTGGAAAAGTAAACACTAAGTAAAAACAGAGTACAACCGAAATTGCGGAAAAGTAAATGGGACAGTATACAAACCCAAACCGAAATTAATGTACAACTCGAAAGGGAAAACAGCTACTGTAAATTAAAAGCCGCTACGCCGAGCTGTCCACTGGAAATCCCACCTGAATGGTGGGTACAGATAGCTCCACTGCTCCTCGGGTCCCGCCGTCCACTCCAAGAACGTCCCGCCCAGTGGTCCACCTCTAGGTACCGTCCTACTCTGCGAGCCTCATCCACGATCAACGTTGTCTGTAGTCTGCAACCAACACAACGTAGTGCGGGAATAGCCCGTGCAGGGGTGAGTATAAGCTACTCAGTAGGGACCCCGAGATCCCCGAAGGTCTCCCAAAATCCATAAAGGATAAATCAAAAATTAATATACAAACACGAAGTAACAACCGACACTGCTTAGGTATATGCCCATACATATACCTAAGTCATCAATCCCAATATGCTCCAACCTCCGAGCCCAAGTACAACTCAGTCCACACAGGAAAGTAAACGTATTCCACACAGGAAAACAAAACAAAATCCACACCGGATAGCACAACACAATCCACATAGGAAAGCAACAGGATTCAGCTCACACATGTATTCTTCTTCGAGGACGATAGTGATTATCACTGATCCATCTAAGTCGTTGGACCCACAAAGGATCGATAGGTACTAACCCCCGCAAAGACCCACACAGGATCGGAACCACACAGGATCTGTAAGCGTTGGGTCACATAGGACCGCTGAGCGCAGACCCAGACAGGATCAGACCCACACAAAATTGGTAGCACTAATCCACACAGGATCACTGAGTGTTGTAGTCGTCGTCGTCGAATCCACTGAGGATCTCTGCACAGTCGTCGTCACAGTCACAGTAGCAGTCGCAACCAGCTCTAGGGTTCCCACACACAGAAAGCTCGTTCGGGAGGGTCTGCTCCACGAGCCGAGAGGCTGATACATCGACTGTCACATAGTCCAGAGTTGATGTATCCAAAAGTTCTGTATCGTCAACAGGAACTCAACGCAACAGACAGCGCGTCAATCGGACGCCCGGTCTAAGAGTTATTGGCTTTTTCGTCCAGGGGCCCGGTTGGTTTTTAAGAAAAAGCCAACCTGACCATCCTCCACCTGTGTCCAAACCCTAGGTGGAGTATGCCAAAAGATCCGTCTCACTAGGAGGAACTCAACAAAGCTGACGGCACGTCAATCGGACGTCCGTAGCTCAAGATATGAGTGTTTCCGCTCCGAGGGCCCTGTTGGTTTCGTGTACGAACCAACCCGGCCGAACTCAAAGTATTCCGAAACCTTGAGTGCGATATAGCGAAACAACCGCCTCGATCCAAGGATCGCATCGCCGCTGACGGTGCATCGTTTAGAGGTTCGTAGCTTGAGTTATGGGAATTTGAATCCAAACTACTCGGTAATGGGGGTTTCGGGCCCGGGCCGTCCCGGCCCGAGACCCCCCGGTTGACCCGAACAGGTTCGACCCGCCTCGGACAGTGTCGACCCGGCCCTACTAAAGGCCGAGCTCTTGGAAAAATGGGGGGCGCTTTCCCCCCCCAACCTTGTGAAGCCACGACCCCCCTAATTATGGGGGTCCGTTTTGATGGCCGGGGGAATTAAATTCCCCTGGTTCTTCTCCCTTCCGGCCGGCCCGACCTGGCTGGCCGGTTTTTCCTCAATGGGACTGGAATGTTCGGTCCCGTTCCGGCTTCCGACACCAGCGGCCCGGCTGGCCGCCGGTCATCTTGTTCCGCCGCGGCCCGGAACTGGCCGCGGCCTTCGTCATCCGGCACGGTGCGACGACACCGGGCCCCTCCGCTGAGGTCCTGCTCCGGCCGCGGCGCCTTTGATTTCTTTTGAAGTAACATGACTGCGTCGCGTTCTTGAATTTCATTCCACGGTGCGGCATGACGACACCACACAATAATTTCCGTGTGATTCCCGCATGGTGCGATAGCACCACACCATCCCGTTCCATCCGCATGGAAACAAATATGAACATAGGAGGGGGGTTCGGCCGTGTTTGTGTGGTCCGGCCCCCCTCTTGTTAATCTATAAAATTTATTCGTTATCCTCGAAGTTCGACATTCTAGAATCAATAATGGAAATAATTAAATAAAAAAACAACAATTCCCTTCATTATAAAAGATGTCGCACGTCGGGCATCGCGGAAACGGCATCGTTCCATCAACGTTGGTTGAAGAAGCACTCAGTGAAGTCGAGTCGAGTCGAGTCCACACTCTTAGAATACTTTGTGGGCAGCGGTGCTTCCCTTCCTTGCTCCGGTTGAAGAAGGTAGAAGGTGTTGCTTCAGGTTCTTTGGAGACGTGGATCGTTCTTCTTCGAGAGGTTGAATGTCTTCTTAAAGTTCTTCTCCTCTCCTTAGTTCTCCCCACAATGTTTATGCCAACCCAAAGAGAAGAATAGAATCTCTCATTTTAATGTTGGAAAAATGATTTCAAAAGAAATCAAACACTCAAAAAATAATTAATTAAGTTGGTTTAATTAATTAAATGAAAAGTGTTGGAAAGAATTTCAAAATATTGAAGTTCAATTAAACCACACTTAACTCACCTCACTAATTATACAAGTTGTCAACATTAAATTGTGAGTTGTGGGAGTTTTAAGGGGTGTTGATGAGTTAGGATTCGTGTGGGCCCCACCACACTTAATCCTCTCAAGGGAGGTTAAGTGTATGTGGGTCCCACCTCTAACTCTCTTTGGGAGGATATAACCAACATGGTTAGAAAAAATAAAATGTGTTTCCATATTTTATTTAACTTCATTTTATTTCCCCCCAAACTAACTCTCAACTCGCATAAAACACAACCTCAGAAAAGGTCTCCTTAAGCGAATATCGACGCTGCGAGTTCATCGGTGCCCTCAGAATTTGATTCTGGGCACCGGTTCAAAAGTTAAAAATTCCAACTCGTTCGTTCAATGAACGTACCCAAGCCAAACTTCGGGAATTGATTCCGGGCATACTGGGTCTCGAAATCAGGTGCCGTCAGAAACCGCGCTCTGGTAAAATTCTAAATAAAATTAAAAAAAAATTTCCCTTTAATTTTACGGGTCTTTACATTAATCCCACCTCAGGGCTTTACGTCCCCATAAAGATACATCAAAACTAGGGAAACAAATGAGGGTACTGAGCATGCATCTGAGCCACCCGCTCCAAAGTTCTCTCCTGGAGGTTCCCATGCTGCCATCTGATGCACACTAGAGGAATTGACCGTCCATGTAGGACCCAATCCTGTCGATCCTCGATCTCCACTGGAACCTCCGTAAAAGTCACCCCATCGTCAAAGTCAAGCTCCCCATGGTCAATGATGTGCATCTGGTCGTGCACGTATCTCCTCAGCTGAGACACGTGGAAGACGTCATGCACCCGGTGCAACTGAGATGGTAGAGCCAGGCGATAAGCCACCTCGCCTATCCTGCTGAGGACTTGGAAGGGTCCGATTAAGCACGTAGATAACTTGTCGCCTCGGCCAAATCTCTGTATACCACGTCGAGGTGAGACCTTCAAGAAGACGTGGTTGCCATCCTCGAACTCTAGTGGACTCCGCCTCCTGTCAGCGTATGACTTCTGTCAGCTATGAGCTGTCCTCATCTGCTCCTGGATGACTTGGACCTTCTCTATCGTGGCATGAACCATCTCTGGTCCCACAATTGCTGACTCCCCAGGGTCTGTCCACAACAAAGGAGATCTAAAAGGTCAGTCGTACAACGCCTCGTATGGTTCCATCCCGATGGTGGAGTGATAGCTGTTGTTGTACGCAAACTCCACCAAGGGTAGGTGGTCCTCCCAGCTACGACCAATGTCGAGGACACTTGTGCGGAGCATGTCCTCTAGAGTCTGAATGGTTCTCTCTGTCTGACCATCCGTCTGAGGGTGAAAGGCTATGCCCAGACGTAGCTGCGTCCCAAACACCTCCTGCAACCCTTTACAAATCTGGGAAGTAAAGAGATCATCTCGATCGGAGACGATAGATGATGGCACACCGTGAAGCCGAACAATCTCTTGAACGTAAATATGTCCCAAGATCTTCACTGAGCCCTGCTGTCGGATGGGTAAGAAGTGAGCCGACTTGGTGAGTCGGTCGACAATCACCCAGATGGAGTCATGACCTCTGGGTGTGCGTGGAAGTCCAGTCACGAAGTCCATAGATATCCTATCCCACTTCCACTCTGGGACCTCCAAGGGCTGTACCAATCCTGCTGGTACCTGATGCTCTGCCTTCACCTGCTGGTAGGTGAGGCATCGAGAAATGAACTCTGCCACAGCCTTCTTCATGCCCGGACACCAGTGCTGTCGTCTGAGATCCGGGTACATATTTGCCACTCCAATATGTACCACCAAAGGAGACGTTTGATACTACTTCATCAACTCCTCCCGTAAAGAAACTGGTACCAAGGTACATCTTCTGAAAAGGATGTCGTGCTCTGCTCCAATGGAGAAACCATCAGGTGCCTTTCCTGAGGATATCTGTGCACGCCGCGTCTCACAGTCAGTGTCCCCTCGCTGTGCCTCTCTGACCCGCTGTAGAAGTGGAGGAGTGACTGTGAGAGACTGAAGGAAGGCTGCTCCATCTCTATCCATGAAGGATATCTGCAAAGAGGCTAGCTGCTCCATTGCCTCCTCAAGTAGCTAAATGCCCGTCCTCCTGCTGAGGGCATCGGCCACTCTGTTCCCCTTCCCAGGAGTATAGACTATCTCAAAGTCATAGTCCTAGAGGAACTCGAGCCATCGCCGTTGTCTCTGGTTCAGGTCCTTCTGCGAGAAGATATACCTGAGACTCTAATGATCAGAAAAGACTGTAAAGTTCTCTCCCATCAGGTAGTGTCGCCATGTCTTCAGAGCGAAGACCACTGCTGCTAACTCCAGGTCATGGGTAGCGTAGTTTTTCTGATGCGGCCTCAACTGTTGTGATCCATAGGCGATCACTACCCGCTCCTACATCAGAACACATCCGAGTCCGGTCCCTGATGCATCACAGTAGACTACGTACCCTACTCCCTCTTCAGGCAACCTCAAGATAGGTGCGCTGGTCAATCTCTGTCTCAGCTCCTGGAAGCTCTGCTAACATCTGTCTGACCACACGAAGTGTTTCCCCTTCTTTGTCAAAGCTGAGAGTGGTTCCACAACTCTAGAGAAGTCTGGCACGAATCTCCGATAGTATCCGGCAAGTCCTAAGAAACTCCGAACCTCCGTCACGCTCCTGGGTGGCACCCAACTAACACTACCTCGATCTTTGCAGGATCTAACGCAACTCCCACCTCAGAGATGACGTGTCCCAAGAAGTGGACCTCACGTATCCAGAACTAGAACTTCGAGATCTTACCATAAAGATGGTGCTCTCAGAGTGTGTCTAGTACAAATCGCAAGTGGTAGGCATGCTCCTCCTCAGTCGTCGAGTAAATCAAAATGTCGTTGATGAAGACCACGACAAATCGATCGAGGTATGGCTGAAATATCCTCTTCAGGAGGGCCATGAACACTGCTGGAGCATTGGTTATGCCGAATGGAATAACCAAGAACTCATAGTGGCCATACCGACCTCTGAAGGCCGTCTTCTGCATGTCCTCATCTCTAACTCTGAGCTGATGATTGCCTGACCTGAGGTCTATCTTCGAGAACCACCGTGCTCCCTTGAGCTGATAAAAGAGTTCATAAAACCTCGGTAACAGATACTTGTTCCTCACCGTCACCTGGTTCAGGTGACGATAGTCAACACAAAGTCGCAAGCTCTCGTCCGCATTCTTGGAGAACAAGAACAGGTAAGCCCAGGGTGAAACACTGGGTCAGATTAACCCCTTGCCCTACAAGTCATCCAACTGTACCCATAGATCTCAAAGCTCGGCGGGGGCCATCGGATATGCTGGAGTTGATATCGGGGCTGTCCCGGGGTACATGTCAATATAAAAGTATACCTCTCTACGAAGAGGTAGCCCTGGAACGTCATCGAGAAAAACGTCCGCAAACTGATCCACCACTACCGGGAAACCAGGACTCCGCACATCAACTGCTCCTGGGATGAGGCTAGCCAACAGATTAGTGATGGGTTGTCCTATCCTCTGCGGATGTCCATCTTGTGCTGCAAAGGCTCCCTTCTCGCCGGTGAAGGTGAACCTGCTCCCGTCGGTGGGTTAAAATCGCACCTTGCGCCTAAAACAGTCAATCTGGGCATGGACCATAGATAACCAATCCATGCCCAAGATGACGTCGTAAGGCCTCGACGCTGCTACAAGAAGATCCCAGCCAAAGCTCTCGCCTCCTAGAGTAAGCTCACACTGCTGGCACCAGTGCGTAATTGTCGAGTCTGCTCCCATAGGAGTCTCTAGCCGTAAGGATTGAGCCAGCGGCTCTGTCGAAATCACCGAGCTCCGAACAGGGGCAGCAGCTATGAAAGAGTGACTCGCTCCTGTGTCTATAAGTACTATAGCAAGGGTGGAATAGACACAGATAGTACCTCGAATCATCTCTGGCGCGCTGTGGTCGTAGGCCTCTACTGCCTGGAGATGTGCCTGTCTCTGCCCGCCAGCTCCCTGTGGTCGGGGTGGACCTCCTGGTGGTGGTGATGGTAGAGCCTCAAAGCGTCGCCCACCACCTGCTGCTCGGCCAGCTCCTCTGCCTCATCCACCTCCTCCCTGCGGACCACCACGGTCGACCCTCTGCCTCTGCCTCGGTGGTCCCTCAACTGTCTGCTGCTTCTCGGCACGGTGGGTCGGGCAGTCAAAATCCATGTGGCCCTGCCCGCCGCACGAGTAGCACTATCTCCCTCTCAAAGGACTGGCTCCGCGCTGTGTGCCCCGTATTGCTGATCCAGTGTCCTGAGGTTGTCTGCCTGAAGGTCTGGTCTGCCTGGTCCCCTGAGTCATCCGTCGACTGCCTGCTGCAGAAGACTCTGCCACATGCAGCCATGCGGTGGTTCGCGGCGCTGGTGTAGACTCAGCAAGAAAGCTCTCGATCATAAGGTCATGCTCCAGGACTCATTTCTGAGTCGGAATGCTGAGGGAGATCAGTGATGCCCTGATCTCATGTCTCAAACCCTGCTCAAAGGTTCGGTCCCAGAAGAATGTGTCCCGTACCATGTCGGTCGAGTAGCGCGAGAGATCGGTAAATCTCTCCTAGTACTGAGCGACCGTCATGCTGCCCTGCCACAACTGAAGAAGCTCCTGAATGTGCACCGCACAGAGGGTGGCTGGGACGATCTCTGAGTGGAAGAGGCTCTCAAAGTCCATCCAAAGTAGAGATGCCTCATCGTGCACCTAGAGCATCATGCTCCACCATCGGCCCACTGTTTCGTGCAGTAGGCTCACAACGAGGATCTCCATGAGGTCTGCTGGTGTCCTCACTATCCTGAAAACTCGTATGACTGCCTCTAGCCAGTCCTCGGCTTCCTGGGGGTCCATCTCCCCACGAAACCTGGGCAGTCGCTGGTGTTGAAACTCATGCAGTGCGCTGAGGCGACGTGCATCGTCAGTGGCTGGTGCTGGAAGTATCGGGGGCTCGGTGGGTAGTGCTGCCGCCGGTGCCACTGCCGACAAAGGGCCCTGCACCGAGGCCTCGTCGCTCGGTGGGTTGTCATCACGCTCGACTCTCGGAACCCTCGCTGACTGCCGTCGTGGGGCCATCCTGAAATGGAAACAGGTGCGCCACGGTCAGAACAATATACCTGATGAGCTGATATAAAGTAATCACAATGAAACTTGAAACACACACACAATCATTGTTTTCATGCATTAAGTTGGAAATCAGAAGTTAGGGTCCTGGTGTACGGATACGTTGACTCCTGCACCATCACTGGACTCCCTGGACTGATAACCACACCCAATACGCTAAGCACTATTTCTTCACATAGAAAAGATCAGAGTTCGCGGTAGAACTGAAATCCTATGATACCAATTTGTCACGACCCGCCCTCGGGGCCCATGCCGTGACTACCCCAAGCCCGCCTTCCATAGGCCAGGGGCTGGTGACTAGCACCAAGGCATAAGTCCTGGTAAAAAGGGAAGGCATTTCTTTCGAAAGGTAAACAAGAACCACAGTGTAACCAAGCGGAAATGTAAACACTGTGTAAAAATAGAGTAGAACTGAAAGTGTGGAAAAGTAAATGGGCCAGTATACAAACCCAAACTGAAAGTAAAGTACAACTCTAAAGGGAAAACAGAAACTGTAAAGTAAAAGCCTCTACGTCGAGCTGTCCACTGGAAATACCACCTGAAGGGTGGGTACAGATAGCTCCACTCCTCCTCGGGTCCCGCCGTCCACTCCAAGCACGTCCCACCCAGTGGTCCACCTCCAGGTACCATCCTGCTCTGCGAGCCTCATCCACGATCAACGCTGTCTGTCGTCTGCAACCAACACAATGTAGTGCGGGCATAGCCCGTGCAGGGGTGAGTATAAGCTACTCAGTAGGGACCCCGAGACCCCCGAAGGTCTCCCAAAATCCACAAAGGATAAAACAAAAAGGAAGATACAAACACGAACTAACAACCGACACTGCTTAGGTATATTCCCATACATATACCTAAGTCATGAATCCCAATACGCTCCAACCTCCGAGCCCAAGTACAACTCAATCCACACTGGAAAGTAAACATATTCCATACAAGAAAACAAAACGAAATCCACATAGGATAGCACAACACAATCCAAACAGGAAAGAAACAGGATTCAGGTCATAGAGGTATACTTCTTCGAGGATGATAGAGATGATCACTGATCCATCTAAGTAGTCGGACCCACAAAGGATCGATTGGTACTAACCCCCGGAAAGACCCACACAGGATCGGACCCACACAGGATCTGTAGGCTATGGTTCACATAGGACCGCTGAGCACAGACCCACACGGGATCAGACCCACACAGGATCGGTAGCACTGATCCACACAGGATCTCTGAGTGCTTTAGTCGTCATCGTCGAATCCACTGAGGATCTCTGCACAGTCGTCGTCACAGTCACAGTAGCAGTCGCAGCCAGCTCTAGGGTTCCCGCACACAGCAAGCTCGTTCGGGAGGGTCTGCTCCACGAGCCGAGAGACTGATACATCAACTGTCACATATTCTAGAGTTGATGTATCCAAAAGTTTCATATCGTCAATAGGAACTCAACGCAATAGACAGCGCGTCAATCGGACGCCCGGTCTGAGAGTTATTGGCTTTTTCTTCCCAGGGGCCCTGTTGGTTTTTAACGCAAAACCAACCCGACCGTACTCCACCTACGTCCAAACCTCAGGCGGAGTATTCCAAAAGATCCGTCTCACTATGAGGAACTCAACAAAGCTGACGGCATGTCAATTGGATGTCCGTAGCTCAAGATATGAGTGTTTCCGCTCCGAGGGTCCGGTTGGTTTCATGTACGAACCAACCCGGCCGAACTCAAAGTATTCCAAAACCTTGAGTGCGATATAACGAAATGCCCGTCTCGATCGAAGGATCGCATCGCCGCTGACAGTGCGTTGTTTGGAGGTTTGTATCCCGAGTTATGAGCATTTGAATCCAAACCGCTCGGTAACGGGGGTTTCGGGCCCGAGCCGTCCCACCCGAGACCCCCCAGTTGGCCCGAACCGGGTCGACCCGCCCCGACACGACCCGGCCTGGCACGTCTCGGCCTGGCACGACCCGGCCCGGCCCAGCCTGGACTAGCGGACCGGCCAGGCGCCGGGCCGCCGCAGCACGCTGGGCCCGCTGCCATCTCGGCCTAAGGCCGAGCTGTTGGAAAAACAGGGGGCGATTCCCCCCCCCCCCCTTGTGAAGGCGCGACCCCCCCTCATTATGGGGGGCCATTTTGGTGGTCGGGGGAATTAAATTCCCCCGGTTCTTCTCCCTTCCGGCTTCCGACACCGGCGGCCCGGCAGGCCGCCGATCATCTTGTTCCGCCGTGGCCCAGAACCGGCCGCGACCTTTGAAATCTGACGCGGTGCGACGACACCGCGCCCCTCCGCTGCAGCCCCGCTCTGGCCGCGGCGCCTTCGATTTTTTTTGAAGTGGCGCGACGACGTCGCGTTCTTGAATTTCATTCCACGGCGCGGCGCGACGGCGCCACGTAATAATTGATGTGCGATTCCCGCGTGGTTCAACGACACCCCGCCATCCCGTTACATCCATAAGGAAACCAATATGAACATAGGAGGGGGGTTCAGCCGTGTTTGTGCGGTCCGGCCCCCTCTCGTTAATCGATAACATATATTCGTTATCCTCGAAGTTTGACATTCTAGAATGAAGAATGGAAATAATTAAATAAAACAACAATAATTCCCTAGATGATAAAAGATGTCGCACGTCGGGCATTGTGGAAACGGCATCGTTCCGTCAACATTGGTGGAAGAAGCGCTCGGTGAAGTCGAGTCGAGTCGAGTCGACACTCTCAGAATACTTTGTGGGTGGCGGTACTTCCCTTCTTTGCTCCGGTTGAAAAAGGTAGAAGGTGTTGCTTCACGTTCTTTGGTGACGTGGACCATTCTTCTTCGAGATGTTGAAGGTCTTCTAAAAGTTCTTCTCTTCTCCTTAGTTCTCCCCACAATGTTTATGCCAACCCAAAGAGAAGAACATAATCTCTCATTTTAATGTTGGCCAAATGATTTCAAAAGAAATCAAACACTCAAAAAATAATTAATTAAGTTGGTTTAATTAATTAAATGCAAAGTGTTGGAAAGAATTTCAGAAGATTAAAATTCAATTAAACCACACTTAACTCACCTCATTAATTAAACAAGTTGTCAAGATTAAAGTGGGAGTTGTGGGAGTTTTAAGGGGTGCTGAGGAGTTAGGCTTTGTGTGGGCCCCACTACACTTAATCCTGTCAAGGGAGGTTAAGTGGATGTGGGTCCCACATCTAACTCCCTTTGGGAGGATATAACCAACATTGTTAAAAAGAATATGTTTCCATATTTCATTTAACTTCATTTTAATTCCCCCAAAACTAACACTCAACCCGCATAAAACGCAACCTCAGAAAAGGTCTCCTTAAGCGAATATCGGCGCTGCGAGTTCATCGGTGCCCTCAGAATTTGATTCCGGGCACCGGTTAAAAAGTTATAAATTCTCACTCGTTCGTTCACTGAACGAACCCGAGCCAAACTTCGGGAATTGATTCCGGGCACACCGGGCCTCGGAATCAGGTGCCGTCAGAAACCGCACTCTTGTAAAATTCTAAAGAAAATTACGATAAAATTTCCCTTCAATTTTACGGGTCTTTACATCTTTTTTACCAATAAAATAATCCTTATCTATCCTTATGAAGGCAAATGGTTCCTATGAGAAAAGTTGATGAAAATGATATTTAAAATTATATGTAGGTTCCACACTATATGATCAATGTATATTAGTTGTTTGATCTGGAATTATCCTACAAATAATATTAAAAAAAATTAGAAAAAGGTCATAAATATCTAATGGATACATGTAAAATTATGTATAAATTTAAAAATGATCCAACAAAAACACTACTAAATTAAATATATATTTTTATCTTCATTAAATTTGTTATCTAAAATTATAAAAAACACTAACAATCTTTATATGGAAAAACATAATTCCAAAAAATGAAAAAAATCATAGATATAAAATTTTACAAATTTGACTATTATATATATTTTTGAATAAAAAATGTAAAATGTTAAAAACTACACTAATCTATACTAAAATAAAAATATCATATTAATTATAGTAGTATAAAACGGTGTAAAAATAGTGAATATATTTATGAAACATAAAATGGCATAGGAAAATGAAAAATAATATTATATAAAAATTTACACAAATTCAATAGTTACATATAAACTGGATAAATTGAAAAATTATAAAAACTAAAATAAACTAATCTAAAATAATTTTTATTAATATTTTATAATATGACGATTAATCAAATAAATAAAATTATAAATAATATATCTAGAACATGAAAGATTTTAAAATTTAAAACAAGTAATAAAGATATGTATCACCTATAATATTTGGACACTACTAAAGGGTTTCATTCACATATTATTAACTTTTTTATCGTCCCATATGGAACAAACCATTACTACTACAAAATATTCAATATACACTAATTATTTTTCTATTCATGTATAGTTCCTATATAATTCAACACAATCCATAGGTTTTTCACCACTAAAATACATTTTTACCTTACTAAATGTTAGACCTCATCAAATTTAATGGATCAAAAACATAGAAAAAAATCATTATTTTCCATGATAAAAAGTTTATCTGTGCATATTTCCTAGTTTCATATTGAATTCATCATCATTTACACTGTGGATATAGATAACCCATTTACCATTCAACATGTTTACATGAACATTAAAATAATAAATCTCTTATATTTCATTAACTACTCAAAAATATTCACTTATGTAGAGATTTATTTTCTATCTTTTGCACTCAAAAATTGTTTTCCTTATAAAACATAAATACACAATTTTTCTTAACTAAACTATTTTTCATATAATTTGTTATTAAATTTATAATCATTAATTTCATACCAGGATAGTGTCATAATACATAAACATAAACCATAAAAAACTATATCGATTTTCTAATGGATCTGATCTACCATGCGTATTCCCTTTAAGCCCTGAAAAAATTCATATTCTCATTCAATTCACAAATATATTTTTAATTAAAAAATAATTGTTTTAACACATGAATGTATGGTGTTATATATGACTGGTAATAATTTATGCTATACAAAAAGTGTAAATGTTCCTTCAATAGTTATTCCCTTGTAAATGATTGTATTCTAATGAAAAATACCATATTTCCCCAAAAACTAAATAATTAATTGATAGATATATAGATTAACTGGCATTCTCTACTACAAAAAATTATTTCAATCAAAAATATATATTCTGCTACTGAAAATACATTTTCAACAGTGGAGTATTTACTTCCACCAGGATTCATAAGAATACCCTTTAATATTTTCATAATCATTTCAAAAGGAGACATCCAATAATTAATATACGAGACTCCAAAACATTATTTCACCCACTAAATGAACCATTCAGTGGACAATTATATGAAAAAAATATACTCGAATGTAAATATCCAATTTAAATGTTTTATAATGTTCATCATTCTCTAAAATTTTCAATGAATTTATATTTATCAAAATATAGAAAATGAAATTGAAAAAATAACACAACATCCTAAAAGTTATTTTGATGTGGATGGTTAGTATTACATTAAATGAAAATATTATTATCTGTTGTATCATAAAATGAAAATCACAATATTCCATGCATGTTGCATCAAATCATTTAGTGATAAAAAAATTATTACATATAAGAAATAATCGTTATGTGATCTGTTACCATACATGCATTGATAAAAAATTATTTTCTTTTTCTTAGATTATTTGTGAGAAGTCATAGGTAAATATGTTTTTTTCCATTAGTTTTGTGTGCTACCTCCGATCATATTTCCATTACAAATAAATCAAGTGTCTTATATGATACATCATTGATCATTATTTAATATGTATCAATCCTCCAATAAAATCATCAAATTTTTTCTTTTCTATAATCATCACATAAATGGGATGTTTTATCTCACGATATCTCCAATATATAATCTGATAAAGAAAATCATTTTTTCATATAATGGTAACATTCTATCCCTCACCCATTTTATCTCAGAAGAGGTGGAAGATATACTGGTCTTAGATGGCATCCCAAAGACACCAAATCCTAGAAATAAATACAGAGTTATTCCATGAATATCAGGGGATGATTATTCCTTTTAATTAAGATAACTATATGAAAAAATAAAATAAACATACAGTCATATATATAATCCATGAATAAATAATACTAATATGGAAAACGCAATAGTAAACAATAATATTAGAGTGTTGATGGAAACTATTGGCATCAAACATAATAGTCTAAAAACAATTGAACCCAATGACATGAAAGTTGAATTAAAACCAATAACTCCCAAGCTTCTTCAAACACCAACTCCACATGCCTCAACAACGGTATCATGGAGAACCACTATAGAACTGAGATACCATTTCTGTCCCTATGCCCCGATAGATAGAAAATGTAAATAAACTGAATATCCCATGAAGGGGGTGAGTATAAGATGAATAGGGTTTTCAAAAAGACATATCAACTCCTTCAACTATGATAAGAACCAATTAGTATATCTTATATAAAACAACTTAAGATCGTATTAATGATTTTATATAAAAATGAAAAACATGTTTCATAGAATGAAATAAACAAATCCATTTAAACACTTCTCACAAATTCAGAATACCCAATCCACACATCCACACACATACACAAACATTTTAATTGATAGTTCCATACTCATGATAATTCTCCTGTCAATCCACTAAGTCATCGCAATGAGACCATTACCAGGTTCCCAATTGGAATATGCCCTTTCCATAGGGTAACATCTATGAATGCACTCACTCCAACCCATTATGCCATAATAATTTCAAAAATGAACTCCATAAAAAACATAAAAATACTTTACATATTTTTTTCAAAAATATTTTCTGCTACAAAAAAATTTAAAAATTTTAAAAACAACATTTTAAATTTATTACCTATGTTTTCCCCATAATTCATCAAATTTAGAATATTTCTGAAACCATAACCACTATGGTACTTTCATCAATATCCAAAGAACTCATTAAAAAACTATATGAAAAACATTGAGTATAAAATAAATTCATGTTTTATTCCTGATAGATATGAGAGATAAATCACCTACCTCTCAATGGTTTTCAAAACAATAATCAATAATTACAAAATTAAAATCCATTGACGAACCATGTTCTCATCACTAGATCCATCAAGATCCTATCAATATTTATATCACACATCATATATCTGACAATAATAGGCATGATTTTTGTTTTCTGTGAGATTGAAATAATTTATATAAAAAGAGAATGGAAGAAAGTGTACATAACATTGAATCTGGTACTCTTAAGAACATTAATTCAACAGTGAGTCACATTAAATTAATAGTGTCTTGTCTCTTTGTCCTAGGTTGAAAAATAAATTCCATATATTTAGAGAATATGGGATTAACATGGTTTATGGGACATAATTTGAATTAGATCCAAAATATTTATGGTGCTAATTGAATGTTACATTGGTTCTCTACAATTTTTTCAAACAATGTGCCAAGAATGTGGTGAAAAAATATCAATTTAACCCTTCTTATTTTTTGATTGCATAATTTGAAAAACTATGCACCAACCATAATTTCCATTCTATTTCAAGAAACATGGTTTCCCCAAGGAACTCGTACAATTTATCCAAACATTGAACCTTCATAGTTACAATTGTCTTACCAAGCATGGTTTACTCTATATGGTTTAATATTTATAATGATCTTTCACAAATCAATCACCATCACAAATTGATCCAAAATATGCCAAATCATTCTAATAAAATATTGAAACATATCCCAATATTATATAGAGTAAAAATTCATGAATTATGGTCCATGTACCTAAATATGTGGTTTCTAAATTCTACCCAACACGTGTCTTTCCATAGCTAGAATGTAAAATGATTAATTTTACACTAACGAGTTATAGACCCTCTTCTAAAATTTTTGTTTAAATCTCGCATTATTCATCTTAAAAATGTCCCTGCTACTGTAAAACCCAGAAAAAACTGATCATTTACAAACATGTTATTTTTTCATCTCCTATCTATAATTTATACCATCACAGGAATCAATATGGCATCATGTTCAATATAAAAATGGCATCATGTTCAATTGAGATACATGATTCACATTATGCAAATTACTAAACATTAGTGGTAGACCCAAAATATATTCCATCTCACTAATCTATTCAAAAATTTAAAAAGGGATTATGTATTGAGGATACAAATTCCGCTACTTAACAAAATGATGATGTCATGGGCTTGGGGTGATATTCTAGAAAACATGCTATGTTACCTCTATAAATAACATATTTCGATGATGTTACACATTACATTTCTAATTATTTTTATTCTTAATCATTCCATTTTTGATCTTTTAAATCATCTATATTGTCTCGTGCACTAGGATGGGTTCAATTATTGAAATATCACTTATTTCCACCCAAAAAAATAGAACAACATAGGAGGCCAAAAATACTTCTAATAGAATTTTATCTATTAAAGATGGATAACTATTATTGTATGAGAACTCCACAAATGGTATATTATCCACCCCTTAGCCAACAAAATTTGTCACACAATATCTAATAATATCCTCAAGTACTTACATCTTCCTTTCAAATTTCCTATTTGTGTGATGATGCTAATATATGATCATAGTCAGTTTTGTTCTAATGGATTAATGTAATAATTTTAAAAAATGAGATGTAAACCCGGTGTCTTTGTCAGATATAATCGATTCTAGAATACCATGTTTATTTATAATTTCCAGAATATATATTTTTGAGATGACTTCCACAAAATTAGTTTCATTATTAGGGATTAGGTTATATGAATTTTTAATTGAATACACTATCACCCATATTGAATCATGGTTCATAACCATCCTATGAAGATATATTAAAAAATCCATGATTTTCGTATGCCAAATCCAAATTTGGATTGGTAAATATTTCCACATACATGCAAATAGTCGATTATCTAAATTGATCTACTGACATGTTAGGTATATTGAGACATTATTCAGTACAACTATTTTCATACCATCCCACAAAATTTTTTTTCTCAAAATAGTAATCTTTTTTTATTCCTAGGATGAACAACATGTCGAGAATGATAGTAGGCACTAAAGTGTAATTATTGATATGACAAAGGTACAAGCATCTGATCTATAAACCAAAACACAAAACTCCCATCCAACATTCATCCCATAATGGACTACCCACCATTTGTTTTTACCACATGCTTGTATAACCATTATCCAATGTTTTAATCATTCTAATTTGGTTACCCCAGTTTTGAAATAATATAAATATGTTGGAGAAAACATAACACCCTCTTGTTCTGCATAATCTAGAATCATATAATCTATTCATGAGTTAATTTTTCATTGATCTAAAGCCTATTTAGAAATATTTTTATATGAATTTGTACTTCTCATAATGGTGACACTCCCACAGGATGCCCAAACTATATCCAGGTGTTTATAATGGTCCTCATTAACCGTGGAATACAGTAGAATCTAATCATCAAACACCACCCCCAATGGAATCAGGATACCATAAAAAATTTATAATAATCAATTCCATAAATTTTTTCGGTGCATTGGTAAGTCCAAAAGGTATCATAGTATAAATTTTATCAACATATATTCTAATGAAATATATATTATGAATATCATCCTTCTGAAATCGTAGTCGGTGATATCCCAAATATTTGTTAATATTAGAGAACGACTAGGATCCTTACAATTAGTAAAATAATTCATCTATTTGAGGAAGGGGATATAAATTAATTTTCATAAAATTGTTATGAAAATGGAAATACACACAATTCCGAAGAGTTTCCTCCACCTTTTCAAAAAAAAAAGATCGGTGCTACCTATGGATACATTCTTTTTCTAAAAAACAAATTAATTTCCATCTCATCCAACTAAATTTTAAATTCCTTTATTTCTATGGGTTCTATCCTATAAGATTGAAATGAAATAAAAAATATCCATTAATGGAGAGAAACTATAAACTCTACTTATATTTGTATGGAATTATTAATAAATATTCCAGTAAAATTTCAGTGAATTGGTCAATGTTGTTTGGAAAATATATTTTCTAATCAAATACATAGATTCCAACTTATTCTCATCAAATAATAATAGATACTTCTATACATTGGTTTCAAAAATCATTCTCCACCTTCTTTTAAATCCAAATATCATATAAAGATATTTCTAGTGCCATCATGAGTTGTGAAAGAAACCATTTTCGAATAATAGTCGACATGGTCTTTGAATCATGTTATCCAATAAATTCCCATAATCTATTTATATCCATCAATCCTAATCAGAGATAAATCCTGAAGCAACGCATCCATATCAATAATTATAGAACTTGATATCCACATCATTTCTCGACACACTATTTTTCAAAGAGGAGTTCGATGTTTCAAAACAGGAGGTATCATCTAAACATGAAAAGTCACATGATGATAAACATGTGAAGTAATAACAGATGGGGACATGATCATATCAGATAAATATTTCATAAGGGACTAATTCAAAATAACCCTACCTCTTAACATTGACAGAACAAATTAATCATTTGTGATCCATTTCTCATCTCCATAAAATTTCTTACTCATTATTCATATAAATTTTTTATCCTATTGAAAATGCATAGACTGAGGTCCACAGTGTTCCTAGAGGCACCTAGGATCACTCATTGTGGATGAGTTGAATTATTTTTCTTCACTTGTCCCATTAATGGATATAGTTTTTGGGTACAACTAGATCCATCCATACAACATGTTCTTGGATCCTTTTTAAAATATAATTGAATTATTCCCTTCATATTAATATTATGGAAAGAATTATGAGGTCCAATACATTCTCACTTTAAATTCTCAAAGTAACCACATTAAAAAAAATCTCGACATTATTTTCAATCGATAAGGAATGTTCACTGATCCAATGGTTAGATTCAACGGTGTCCCACTAATCTAAAAGTAGGTTTCCCACATTCACATATTCATTGTGTTAGAGATCCAACATATTACTGTAGTAATAAACATTCTCCCTCCAACCGTATTTCCCGAGATATCCCTTTATACACATGTTACTCTATTAACCATTTTTGTATAGTAAATAATACAACGAACAAATATCATTGAGTGAATATCAAGTTGTAACCCCGACTCAATAATTTTTTCCTTCAAGGTAACACTTAATGAACCAATTTGGTCAAGGTAAATGAAATTGATAAATTTCACTGCATGCTCTATTATGAGATATTGTCAAGTTTTATTCTAAAAAATCTATTATTCTACAAATATCAAAGGAGTAGGGATAAAATATCCTATTAAAAAATTTCCAGAAATCCTCCCATGTCATACCTTGGTAAAATTTATCTAAGGAATCCAAATCCCACAATTGGAATGATAGATTCTCTAGGATAAAAATATTTATCATATCTATAAAAAACATTTATGTCCTACAGAAACTGATATTCAATTCATCCTATTCATCCCTACTTGTAATTTTCCTAATTCTAAACCCCCCCCACCAAGGTGGGCGGCTTATTCATTTCTAAATAAACAGAATGGTATACATGTAATGTATCATCATTCCTATTATCCCAATCCTCAATTGGAAAAATCTTGAACAACACATTGGACCAAATGTATGATCATATATGGTTCAAAAGAACTACATTTTCAACCACATCTTCTGGTTGATTTGAATGATGTCTTCCATGTTCAATTATCCTTTACCTAAATAACTCCATTTTTTCTATCACATTAGATACTAAAGGTTTGGAAATTATAATTTTCCATATCAAATTATATAATAATCATTAATTCAAAAATCCATCCATTTTCATCATTTTAAGCTTTTTGTGAAATAAAACCACCACATGTTACAAATTTAAACAATTTCATATATCTTTAAACATTAACACAATTTTATCATATAATAAACCATTAAATTCTTGAAAAATATGTATTCCAATAGGGAATCATTATTATAATTGAATATCATTCAATTATCATCAGCTAAATCCTTGAATTTGAGATAAAGACTCACCTAGAAGTGTCTTAAAACACTTATATACCCAAACTACCTTGTCAAAGGATGTTCATTATAAAAAGTGTAATTGTTTATCTGAATCTATAAATTTCATGTTTCAATGGTCCCATATCATTTCTAGCTTTGTGATGATAGTGAAGACTCATTTCCAACAAAAGGACCAATCAAGATAATTCTATTTTTCCAAAAAGATAGATGAACTAACAAACACTGATTTAATTCGCAACATCCCACCCCTCCCCATTTAATAGGGATGTGGTGGTGGTGATAATAGAAATAAGTGTCATCCACAATACATAAATGGCTTTTAATAAATAAAAAGTGTTTAAAAGAAAATTTGGGGTGGATATTCAATTTTTAGAAAAATAGAAATACAAACATAGACAATAAATATCCAATCCTCTATATGTTGCATGAATAAATAATATAGGAAAAGGTAAATCCAAAAAGTAACAAATAATTTCATATTGCTAATGTAAACCATATACATCAAACAGAAGATTATGAAATACAACTAAATCCAATGACACCAAAGTGGTATCAAGAATAAAAAAAACCCCACCAAGCATCAAGCTCTAACTTCACATTCATCACCTACAACATCGTGGAACACCAATAAAGAACGGAGATTCCATTTCATTAATTTTTTCCTGATAAATGAAATCATTAAAAGAACTATTTTTTACATGAATGGGATGAGAATAATCTCAACACTATTTCCCTACAGAAATCCACATTCACATGACTTGGCCATGAACAAATCAGGGTAATTTAAATGTAACAATATAAAAGAACTTAAAATTTATTATAATAAAACTAGAAAAACATTCTATGGAATGAATAAATCAAATACTTTAAAACAAATATCATAGATATGGAATACTGAATATATTCATCTATAAAAATGTATTCATTCTAAGAGATAGTTCCATACTAAATGGAGATGTGTTGTCGATCCACCAATTTGTTTGAAGGAGACAAATACCAGGTTCCCCATTATTGCAGACCCCTTCGATAGGGTCACAGCTTTTAATGCACTTTCACCAACCATATATTACAAAACCCATGCCAAAAAATACACCACATAAATCTGAATCATCATTTATATAATTTAATCAATCATATTTTGTGTAGCAAAAAATATCCGTAATTTTAAAACTAACATTTTAAAATTAGTATCAATGTTGTTATATTCTGAAATCCATAATATTTCTTATATTTCCAAAGTGATAACTAAAATTGGGTTCTCCATTAAGAATGACCTGAGGCTTTCAAAACAATTATAAGAGATATAGTTAATTAAAATTATACATTCATGTTATATGTCATGGAGAAAGTACGGAGGTGACACCTACCTCACAATGGATGGATAAAACAATGGAAATCATTTAAAACTTATATATATCATCACATTCCATTTTACATTCACTAAATCCAACTATATCATATCAATATTGACATGAAACAATATAGATAAAACCATGATATATTATGTCAATTATTCCAAGAGTTAGAGATAGATAGAGATATATATATATAAGAATAATGGGTCTAGGAAGAAAAAGGATAAATGAGTACATACACATGAATTTGGGTCTCTAACACCAAGAATCAATTCTAGATTAGAGGGGTTAATCTGTCAATACTATAGGGAAATATGAAATCAATATTCAGATTGAATAGGAGATTAGTAATGGTTAAAGGATTTAATTCGAATTAGATCGAAAAAATTTCTATTTATAACTATATGTGAGATGATTAGGCCGAACTATTTTTCAAATAGTATGCTAATTGTGAGGTGCTATTATCTAAATCCAACCCCTCACATAGTTTTACTGAATTGTTATTCAAACCATTATCAAGCCTTTCTTTTAACTATATTTCAATTTTTACATATTTCCCTATGAACTCACATAATATTTCAATATCATGTTCCTATCCAATGACCATTTTATTATCTTACATGGTTTTTTATATATGGTGCACATTTTCTACATAGTTTCCACAAATATGCACCTCTCTAAAGGACTCCAAAACATGTCAACATCCCTTATAACTTCCTTAATCCTAACCTAGATGTTTTATAGCCCACATATACATGAGTAAAAGATCATATAAATAAAACTAAGGGTGATAAAATATTTCTATAATAACATAGTCTTTTTGTCTTTCTGAATATGAAAACAATGTTTTCACTATCTCAAAATATTGAATAGTTGGTGAATTTTATAGAAAAATTTACAATTCTTATTAGATGTAGTTTTTTTAATCATTGAAAACAGTGATCCATAAATAAAATCCTTTAATAACCCATGAACATGGTTTTCCTACGATGTCTCATTTGAAAAAAATGTAGTCCATTCATTACAAATTAGACAAGATTTATTCCCCTTAACACAATATCCAAAAGAATTAATATGTTGGGAATTCATATATACGAAGCATTTTCATGGAAATAAATTAAAATATATATATATGATTCATAAACTCTGATAACTTCCTCTCATAAATGTTTCCAATCGCCAATTAATGGGGAAAAGTAATCATTAATATCGTTTCTTGATAGTTTTATTCATTAAATAAATAAAATAAATATGATTTGTCTCCACCTCATATGAAATTTATGAGATTATTTTTTAATTATTAACAAGACAGGACATGAAATATGTTTTATACAAATACACCCATATAGATTCTATTCATCAATTCAAGATCCATGTCTAATATCTCAATCTTCATTTTATAATTTAGGAAATTATAGATAAATTTTCGTCCTCTCTGGACGCTAAACTAGATGGTGTATTTTTTTCATCATATATTCACTCACCCTCTTTTCATGTAAAAAATTTCTACATGATTTGAATTTATAAATAAATGTTTCCGATAAACAATTAATGGATGATAACAAAATATTATATTATGAGACTTGGTTCTTATCATAATAGATGAATCATTTTATATTTTTTCAACATTTACCATGATATATCATATTTATGAAATTCTAAAAGAACATTTTGTCCCTTCCAACATAGTATTCAATCATTTAGAAATAAACATATATTATTGTAAATTGATTTCACCTTGCATAATATTATTTTCTCAATATAATTTGAATCTGGAATATTGTTGTGCCCATGATGAATATCCTTCAATAATTGTAAAATTTTTATAAAACTCTATTCATTCCAACCAATAGTTTCTTTTATATTTATAAATTACTGTGTTGATTATAAAACAATTAATTTTGTATAACCGGGATTCCATGGTTTTTCAAAATCACCACATTAGAAACCATTCAAAGATATTTTATCAAATTTATACTCTAAAATATCATAAATCTTTTCTTAAATTTCATCAATACATTCCTTTCAAAAATTATAATGTTCATAGAATCATCAATTCTATATAATTTCACCATACTAACTCCATGTACTGTATGAAATTTTATTTCATTACTCTAATACTTTCTCATATTTAAACATTTTTAGAATGGATAAAAAATGAAATCATTGTTTAGAACATTTCATTGGACAAATTCTAAAAAAAATCAACACATTCCTCTTGTTCATCACTTTTTCAGCGTACTATAATCCAATTACAATTCTTTATCTCCTATAAAAAATCTCATGAATTAAATATAAGTTTTTTTATTTCATATATTATACTAAAATTCAATTTCTTGAGTATTAATAAAAAAACAATTAATTAAAAAATAATAATAAAAACATATAAAAGTTATATTACAATTAATAAATATATTATATTTCTTTATTTTAATAATTTATTATTGGTCATTTTTAATCAATAAATGGTAAAAAAATGAAAATAGTAATTATAAATGTGAATAAATTGATAAAAATAGAATGTGTGGAAATTCAAAGAAATAATTTAATAAAGGGAAAATATATTTGTTACATTAATAGTGTTTTTTTATTCAATTAATCATTGGAAAAAATAAATAAAAATCCTTTCGAATTTTATAAAATAAATTTATATTATACAAAGACTTCATATAATAAAACACATGTTGTGAACACCTTATTATTTTTTTAATAGAATAAAACAAATGTTATTTATAAATATGTATTATAGAACACAAGCTATAAAATGATTATAAACAGATAATAAATTTATTATGAAATAACTCATCATTATTTATATCTAATTGTCCAAAAAATTATAATATGACACACAAAAAATAAAAATTAAAATACATACATATATTAATTTATTTAAAATAAAAACAAATTACAAGAGAGGATAAAATTTAATGATTTTCTAAATAAAAAATAGAAAAAACTTAAAAAAATTAACTAATTATAAAAAATGAAAAATGAGAAAAAAAGAAACATTCAATGATTAGTGCTATTATTTCACATTATAATACATTAATTAAATATTTTCCTATATATGATATAATTTGTTACTATATAGTATGTTTATTATAATAAAAATCTGAAATTATGATTTTTTCATATTATAATTTCCAAATAAATAATTCTTAACAATATATAATATTTTCAAAAAAAATATCATTGCTATGAAAAAAAATTCCATGTTTTTGAAATATTAACACAAAAACAATAAAAATATTTCAAATAAAATTAAACTACCTTATTTGGGGATGATGGTAGAGAGAAGGGTCATAAGTAGTAATAAATAAAAGGAAGAAGGTAGCCAATGATGATAGAAACCCATTTTGGGCCACTGATTTTGTTCGATATAAGGTTAGAACACTATTAACAAAACCTAATGTAGGGGTCAATTGGTATTTGAGGGTTGGTATGGGGATTTGATTATAGATTATTGAACAAATAAGGTTTATTGATTGATTCATGAGAGACCCAATGTTTTAAATGGATTAAACAAAACATAATTATGGGTTCCTAATATCATTAACATTTTTAAAAGGTTTTCCATCATGGTTTTAAAATAACCAATGTGAAAACCAATTTATAATGACTTTTTTAAATTACTATATATGTAAAAGTCGTGATTTAAATAATATCAATATTTGTTAATTTATTGTATAATATTAAAAAAGAACATCATGTATTTTAATATAAGATTGATAATACCTAAAAAATCCATAATTCCATGAAAGGTGTAGTGGGTTGTAATCATTTTGTTATCGGAGAAGACAAGAAAAATCACTTATTGTTGTGGTGTATGTCGATGCAATTATTATTTTTTTAAATATTGTGAATACTTGTGAGTATTTCAATGTAAAAATGAAAAATATTTTTAAAATTTTTATGATTAATGAGATATTGTTGATTTTTGGTTTTAAAATTTGGAATATAATAAGATTTATTTATTTTTCGCAACAAAATTAAGATCTTGATGAGCTTTTTAATAGGTATATAATTAAGGAATAATTATTGGCATCCACCTTTATTACACTTGGGAATAATTTTTAAAAGGATAAAAATGGGATGGAGTGTGAATCAACATATATTTTGAAGACAATATGAACACTACATTACTTGACCTTATCATGACATGATATTGTGTTTTTCACTACTATATGAATGATTCTAAACAAATAATTAATCTTATATAAGTGGAGATGATATTACATTATGTTAAAAGAACTCAAACCATGCCTTCAGGTCTTCTAAATGGACTTTATTTGTACATTTTGGATTTACCTATGTTGATTGGGTAGGTGATATTGGATATTAAAAATCAACTTATGGAGGTGCAATCTTTATCAAAGGAATATTTTTTTCTTTATACTATATAAATCAAAACATGGTATCACTACATATAATATAAGATGTATATTTTATAGAATTGTATGACATATTGAAATGATGTATAGGAATTAACAAATACAAGACATGAGGGGGGATATCTCATACCCACTGATTATTTGGTGTGAAAATCAACATGTTACATATTTGTCCATGAATTCAATGGAAGATTCAAAATCTAAGCATATTTCCATCATAGAAGGCATTTAAATGTAAAAGATGTAACATGGAGTGCTTAACATGGATTATGATTTGATATGTAATCGAGTAATGGTTATCATGATGATACTTCCAATGATGGTTTTCATCTAGTATTTGGATGTTTTTTTAAATTATCATTCTATCACAAAATTCCAATGAGATTGTTGACCTGTAAAATTTTGAAATAATCATTCAAGAAGACATCATGTTATGGAAAAAATTCATTGATTGGGAAACATAATTTTAGGGTAATGGATACTTAAAAAATGATGAAAATATGTTAATTATCATGAATAATGATTGTCTAACGTTTTTTAAAGTCACTCTATTATAATAATAAAAAAATTGTAGTTTGGATAGATAATGATTTGTGTGATTTTTTGGAATTTATTTTGACCAAAATTCGACATGTATGGGAGAATAGTTATGTAATGGTATTTATAGTTGAATCAAAATATTGATACCACCAATTTTTTATAAAATTCAACGTGAATTTTTATTCATTTTATTAATATTAAATGGATGATCTTGACCAATATTTAAGGAACACAAATATTGGATGTTCTATGATGTATTGAGTGATATAGTTGATTTATATCCTTCGATACTATGACTTTTTGGCTATGAGAATATGTAAATGTGATGAATTTTGAATAATGTTTTCCAAAATGATCTTGAGAGGACTATTTGTGATTTTATTAACAATATTTATTGGGATATATATTGAATAATCTTTGTGAACCATCATTTGTAAATAAGTATCTAAAATTAATGGACATGTGAAGTTCATCAATTATTATTAGAGAATACGTTTCTAATTGTTGATGATTTGATGTTTATTTTACATCATCATTATATTTTATATTACATATTTGTATATTATCTCTTGAGGCATTATTGATTGAGAAAAAAATCATAATGGTTATCCTATAGAATATATTTACTTCTAAATTTCATTGAATTTATTAATAATAAATATCTCATACGAGGTGGTATATCACCTAATCCACACTAGTAATTTTCATTCAAATCAAATGGTATGGTATTTAAAAAAAAGTGATGGTGTGTTATTTCAATAGGAACTAATAGATGAATTATGGGAGCAATGATATTTTAGTAGGATGTTGCTGTATATTGAAATATGTGATAGAGAAATAACAGGGGAATTTAAAACATGAGTAAAACAAAAAGTGTATCATTATTTTAAAACTAAATTTTAATCCATAATTTTTTCCAAAATTATAGAGGAGTTCAAATATCCTAACCCCATGAATCATTAAATATAAACAATTAAAAAACATGATGGATAAATACCTCAATATGTTCCCCATTTATATGCTATTTTCCACCACGTCTGCATTGACAGGCAAAGATACCTTATAGAACCAATGGCACCTCTACACCTCACCTATCTCCTCGTTGGGAGTGACCTTATTCTCTAGTTAGAAGAAGAAGATTAAAAATTATATTATGTGAATGATATCATAGAAAAACAGAAAGGATTTGAACACCCTATGGCACAACATAGGGAGGAAGTCCTCCATAATATGAAACATGAAGAACATGTTTACTGACACATTCACACTCAATGTCATTGACTGGATCTCCAGCAGGATGATCTCTGAGAGGAAAATACATCCCAGAGGCCACTGGGACCATGAGAACCCTTAATCAAAATAGCATTCAAAAACAAATTCCATTATGGAATTCCACTTGGGAAGCTCCCTGGGTTTATCATCCACTCTGAAAATAATGGTGGTACAAATTGATACAATGACCTAATTCAAACAATTATTATTTTAGATTGAAAACCGTAGCATTCTTATGTTGAAACATATAAAAATATTAAGTAACATACTCAAAATACAAGAATCTAGTAGAAGCCCCATAGTAACAGTAGAATCTAACCCCACTTGTATACTCTAAAAATGGAAACAATGTTGGATATGATGTTGACATGTCCTATATTCATATAATACATTATAGTAGTATTGTCACTGATTCCGATCATCCTAAACAAAAATGGCGTGTTGAACATCATGGCGTTGTTTTCAGTGAGTTACTAGAACATAGGGATCATGATATCAATGGTGAGGTGTGGTCGGTACATCCTCTACATAATGTATCCCCATGGATATTGAACCTTCTATGTGGATGCATTTGGGTTGAACTGGTCAGAGATATCCTCTTCCACATTTTCCACCCCACAGACAAGATTGATCATTATCTTGGAAGGATCACTGAAGATGCACTAAATGATGGATTTGTGAGTGATGTGGAGGAGCAAGGAGTAAGAAGTGATGTTGAGGTAATGGATGAAGGCTCTGATGTGACTCAGACACAACCCCCACATTCCATTGATCATAGAGAATATATTGTTGGGGATGTCGGGTATAAGGATACCGATGGAGAAAGATAGCTTAAAGCTGATTTTAAGAGCACCCCAAAACATTTATGGAGGTATATCAAAGACGTAACACGTCACAGACTATGTTACAATTTCTTTATTCAAAATTTTTAATTGGATAGTCTTCTAGATTGTATATTGTGAAACCAGAAAAAAGCACTAAACACCAAAAAATGAGAGAATAAGTAAAAAATTCTGATCTGTAGGTAAATTATTTCTGACCAAACTAGAGAAGCAAATGCCTAATCCTAGAAAAAAGAGATTTCATATGAGAATCTAAATCCTCTGAGATAATCCATGTATTATAGAACAAACAAATAATTAAATTCTACTGAATAGAATAGACATTTCTCTTAGAAATTAATGATTTAGAGTTGACTATTACAATGAAGACACTAGGGGCGCCACATACAATGATGAGGCGAACAACATAAAAAAATATGACATTTTAATGTGCAATACTAGTTTGTCAATTTACCTCTAGTCAACTTCCTATAGACTAAAGTGAATAACTTCTTCAAGAAGGAAAACACTTAGTTTACACTTCCTTTTCATAATAAAAGGAAACATTAGATCTAATTGTTTTAAAACCCCAAAAATATATAGAAGAAAAATTGAGATGTCAATGTGGTATCCAATGATGAGGACACCCACAGAGGCAACAATTCCGGTTACCATTAAAAATACATTGAGGTTTCCTCTTTAGTCCATATTCTTTCCCAGGCCAATCACTCTAACATATGACATTTTTTCAATTCAATAGACCTTACAGCAAAAAATTCAGGCTTTAGGACAGGTAGACGAAGATAGGGATACAGATGAGTGATGGATTGGATGAAATAGTAAAAACAATAATGTTATGGGATATTATGACTTATAACAACGTAGGTCTTCTTCATTTGTGTTATGATCCACTGTAGAGTAGTATATGATCAGGGGATTTTTAGATATTAGATAAAATTAATCATTTAATTTTTACCATACTAGTAGATTGATGTATGATAAATGAATGGCCGAGTCAACATGATTAGTTACTTAATCCCATAGTGGTAGAATTGTTGATTGGATAAATATAAAGCATAGGGGAAGTAGAGTCAATTCATACATATTATGATGCCTCTGATAAGATAATCATATTTTACACCACTTCCCATTTCCATTAGACTTATTTGGGACACATGTAATAAATGTTAAATATTATATATTTTAGTTACCCTCGACCATGGTATAATAATAGGAAATTATAGAATTAAAACATAAATTTCATCTACACTCTGCATTGGGATGTATATTGTTTATGTTTTTCAATAATATTCCACGTCCATGGGGATTATACTTATAGGGGGTTCTAATATTAACAACCCAGCCCAATTTACTACTTAGATAAGGAATATTAGTGGAGATTTTTTTTCCATCAGTGTAATCAATTAATTATTTAGAATCAATTTAATACATTTAATAAAAATATAATAAATTATCTTATTTATCACAATGTACTATATTAATATTTCGATAAAATATTTTTCGGCCGATAATTTATTACATTATTAATTAATTAATGGACCATGTAATATATTCCCCCAAAAGGTCCAAACCAATTAATTTGAATGAATTAAATATCCATATTTAAAAGAAAACATGATATATATATTATCAACGACTATTCCCATCCATGTATCCTAATATATCTTGTACACTTAGATAACTATATGAATAATCCTTAACCGTATAGTTTTTTCTATTCCCCAAATATATTTCTCAAGTAATTAATGTGTACAGTAAAATTGAAAAGATAAATTCATAAATATATAGAGTTTAAAATTAAATATACATATTCTATAAAATCATATTAAATAATACATTCACTTGTTTCAACTTTAGTAATAAAAAGATATTTATATTTCATTATTTTCATTAAATGATATATTAGATTTATGTTTCATTATTTTCCAACATTTATTATGAATAATAATAATTTATTATTTTTTCATATAGTCTATTGAATTAACAAATTATAATTCCATTATTTACTAATTAATCATTCAAAAGATAATATTGTGATTTTTATAATTTTTATTATGAATTGGGTTTTGTGAGATCATTACTGATTAATTAAAAATTACATATTAACAATTAAAAAAACAAATATGAATGACCTATTTAAAGAGGAATTCAATTATCCCAACCACACAGATCCTTATATATTAATAATTCATAAAAACCATAAACATAAATGTAGCTATGAATTCCTAATTTTTAGGCCCTTATCCCCCGCATATTCAACAAAAAAATCCTTCCATAAATAATGGATCCACCATACCTTAACCATATACTTGAAGGGAATTCCATCAGTCTATATCAGAAACAAGTAGACGATGATCGACATTATAATGTCGAACACCGCAAAAAATTGAGTGTTTGAACATCATGTGTCACAACATGGTAATTAATACCACCACTATTAGAAATGTGAATAATATGTCCACTGATATTTCAATAAAATAGGATTTTTTTATCCCTACAAAAGAATTTTAGCAGTTTTAAAAAATCACTAATATTCCAAGCGTTATTAAGAGGGGGTCAATTTAATTAGTTATAGAAAAATAAATGATAGACTCCCCTTTTATCAGTGCTAAAAACAATAATAAGGGTCCTTTATCCATTGAAATAATATTGTTTAGAAAAGGAAATTTTTTTATCATTATTTTAGTGCTGATAAAAGAAGACTTTTATCCATGCTTTTTTAAATGTAATAAAAAAAGTTAAAAAATTAAAAACAATTTTCTACAAATTGGATAGATTTAACAGTTCTTGAATGTATTTCGACAACAGTATCCATCCATTCCTGCACACCACATCTTCCCCGCTAGCACGCCAAGTCCCCCACCACCCATTAAGAAAGCTAGACCCAATTTTACCCACATGTGCGCCCCTTGTGTCACCATGGATTCGAACAAGAGACCTCTCCCATACATGCCTGGAACCTTTATCAATCCTCCTGGTTTCATTGTTATACATTAAATGATATATCAATTTATTTTAATATATAGTTATATTTAGTTGTATAATAGTAAATGTTTTTTTAATATATATATATAAATATATATTAAGTTTTATAAATATATTGATATTTATTCTTATGTTAATATATAAATATATATATTTTTATTTTTATTTTCTAATTTAATAATTTTTTATTTTTTTATTTATTTGTATATTAATATATATGTATATCATCTTATTTTTATATATGTAGTTATATTTTTTTCCATATATTTATTCATATATCAATATATATTTATATCATTACTTTTAAATAAATTTATAAAATATATATTTTTCTATGTGTTTATAAATAAATCAGTACATATATACATATATACAATGCACGCACACACACACACTCATATATATAATATGGTTCTATGTAAGTATAATTATATATATATATATATGTTTAAAAATATTATATGTTAATATTTATATATGTATGTTATAATATATATATAATATAATTCAGTTTGTTAATATTGAAAATCACATATATTTATATACATGCACACTCACACACATTTTATTGATATATAAATATTCATATATTTTTATAATAAATAAAATGGATATTTGATTCAATTTAGATAATGACTATATATTCTGACAAAAAATTCTTATGTAAATTTGTTTATTTTGTTATTTATAAATTTTTATTTTTATGTGTGAATATAAAGAAATATGTATATATTGTTTTATATTTGATTATAAATAAAAATATATTCCCAAAAAAAATTAATACTCCAAATCCATAAAAACAATATGAATGTAATACCTAGTAATAAGTTTACTTGAAATGAAAAAGTGGAAAAAGATACTTCAATCGAGGGTGAAATTGCATCAAATGATAGAAAAATTGGGAATCTCGAGTAATAACCCATTTTTGGAAGACTTATGGCCCCTATTCCCATAAATAACTTGTATAATAAGTTTAAATGTATATTGATACATTTATAAAACATATTTTAAAATTTTATATTATATTTATTACAATAAAAATATATTTATATTTTAATATTTAAATTTAAATGAATATTTTTTAAA
Organism: Viscum album; assembly: GCA_963277665.1. Classification (NCBI taxonomy): domain Eukaryota; kingdom Viridiplantae; phylum Streptophyta; class Magnoliopsida; order Santalales; family Viscaceae; genus Viscum; species Viscum album. The sequence continues at coordinate 1,057,860,011 of OY728151.1, read as the reverse complement.
TATACCATTTATCACTGTTGGTAAAAAACACTGATAATGTCTCCCCTTTATTAATACTATTGAAAAAGTGTAGATAAGAGAGGTAACATAATTATTACTAAAAACCCAATGTTAAAATAGAACTTATAAGATCACTTTTTTTGTAATGTTAAACATACCCTTTATCATCATTTTTTAACGCTGATAAAGTTATCCCATTTATGAGTGATATTAAAAGTTGGCACTGTGAATTCATATTTTAGTTGTAGTTCGACACATCCACACTCTACTCACTAACCAGATCTACAACAGGATGATCTCTATGCGGATGAGCCAACCCAAATTACCCTATGACCATGTGTACCATGAAACAAAAACTCATATGACAACGGCAAGAAAAGTGCACCACATGGGAATCACCCCCAGGTTCTCATCCACTACAAACATTAAAGCGATGAAAATCACAATCACTATCTAATGGAAACCGTTTCTTATGAATATCACAATATATTGTAATTCCTCAGTTGAATAATATAAAAAATCCTAGAATAATAGTATATAGGAACAACCCTCTTGGAACATCAGCCTGTGACCCCCCTTGTTAAAGCATTAAATGGAATGGAAGGTAAAGACAACGTTCACTAATATAGTGATTGTAGAAGAATTGAGTGAAGTGTTTCTGGGAAATTCGATCATCTTGAATAGCACTGGCATGTAGAACATGATGATGTTGATTACGATGAGTTTCTAGAACATATGGATTTGGATTTCCATGGTGAGGTGGGGTCATTACATACTTTGGATGAGGTTTCCTCATGGATGTTTCAAATTCTCCAAGGCTTCACTGGCCTCCACATGGTCGGAGTGTTTATCCTCCACATTTACCACCCCACATACATGGTGATTATTGCTCGTGGAATCCTCATAGTGGTCACATTCGATGATGGAGTAAGGAGTGTTTTGGAGGAGAGTATCATCGATGGTGAGGATGATGATGGGGATGAAGGCTCTGCCGAGACCTAGCCACCACCCCCACCCGCCCAAGATTTTGGCAAACATGTAGTTTAGGATGATGGGAATGATGATTCCATGGGTGTTGTAGAGTATAATGAAAATTTTAACATCTACCAAATACATTTATAAATCCATCTAAGATATGTACAGTGGCACCGACTATGCACCAATTAAAAATATATTTTTTAAAATTCTAAAAATGAAGTCTCTTTGGGAGGGATAATTATTTTCAATGGTTTTATAAATTTCATTAACAAAAAATTGGATAGGATTGTGTATATTTTCTAAAGAATTATATATTTGGGAGAATACATTTTCTTACAATATGAAAATATAAAATCTAAAAACATGGAAGAAAATTTAAAAAATGAGAATGTGTAAGCTAACAAATGTTTGTCTATATTTGAGAAGGCAACACCTAAAACTAGGAAAAAGAGTCTGATGATGAGAAAGCAATTCTTCTGAGTGAACCAATTGTTGATCGAATAGGAAAATAATATATTTTTTCCGAATATTATTGATAGTTTTCTCCTGAACAACCGAGTCACTATTGACCCCACCAATGATCTAATTATCACTGCCACGTATAAGGAGGATGTGACCAACAAAAAATTATATCTCCGGATGGTGAAATACTTGGTGTTCGATCTATTTTCCATCTACTTCTTATAAATATACTAGATTAACATCTTCAATAAGGGAAACATCAATGTTCTCCCAATTATTCATAAAAAAGTTATAATGAGATAAAGCAGTTTGAATACTCAAAAAATAAAGAGATGAAAACCTTAGATTTGAATGTCATATTCGAAGATGACAACACTGATTATGGTAGCGATGCATCTGACTAGGATAAAAATTGTGATGTTCCCCATGTATTCGTTTTCGTCACAATGCCCAATCACTCCAATGGCATACATTTTTTCAGTGTACTATAACATGTCAAGAAGACTACATTATACTCGTCGGAGAGGCAAAGAAAAGTGAATGTTGGGATGCAATGAGAAGGAAGGGATATTGATACTTATATCGACGTAGATAATTTGGTAGATATCAAATTAAAATAATCCAATGGGTGGTGTATGAAATTATTACTAGATTTGGTGTACTAGAACCAACTATTTGTACTTTGATTACATAAATATTTAATGTATTTAAATATTAAACATCATATTACGTATTTTTCATTGTTCTTCATGACAATAATGTAATATTTACCTTTAGTATTTGTCTCATTAACAAGGTCAATTAGTTCCCTAATATGATAATGACTATGAATTTCTATGTAAATATACATAAAGTTGGATTTGTGGTAGGATGGAATAATATGATTGAACACATCGTTTAAAAATAGACAGGTGTGAGTATACAAGTGTATATGATACATATTCTAATGATGATCACATATGGTATCTCCACGAAGAGAGATTATGTGAAAAGACATGTGAGTATGAATTATGCATGTGTTGGGGTCCTACGATATTCCAATATGTGAGCATGTGTAATGTTCCTTATACTTTAAAATTATAAACAATACATTTCATGACATACAATTATATAGTTTTTGACAAAAACCATCATTCCATATGTTGGTTGGATGTAGGGTATGTTGTGTTTCTCATGAATGGAATGTTAAAATGGACAAGTCAATGAATTATTTTTCCAACCCATTTATTAATGTTGATATCTTGACCCTTGCATTTAAATAGACCTGTCACAATAAATTCGTTGTCCAAGGGGTAATGATGATTTTTTTTTCAGGTTGACAAAGGCAAGTTGATGATGCTATTATGAATCATTATTGATGATATATTGTGGAAAATGGATTATGTTACGTAGTTAGCATTTGTATGTGCTTGTCATCATTGTGACTTATTGATCATTCTATTGGGTTCCTTAACCTACTTCTAGATAGTAATCCTGGACTGTAGGGGGGACCGCCTCATCCCAGTGAGAATTAATCCTAGAGTATCACTCACTAAGTGTTTTTTGTGGTCTCATATAAATTCTAATTGAATTTAATAAATGAAATAAATAATATTCCCTAGACTGAGGAATAATTTTATTCATCTTAAAATGATCACATAATACGAAAAAAAGTTATTCACCAGATATTCAATAATATATATATATATATATATATATTGAAAATTTAATAAATATTTATTTACTAGTTTATAAATAAATATATTTATTTGAGAGAATAAAATATTTAATTCGTTGCACCAATAAATGGAAATGTATTTCAAACTGACCAAGGTTGTGTTCATTGATAAATTAATTATTATAAAGTTGATAAATAATGTATAAAAATTTTGTTCAAGAAAAACTTATATTAATGTTATCATTTTGTGGCACAAAGTTTCTTCTATGGTTCTATTTTTCACATTTTGGTGAACTACAGAAATGGTGCTATTTTTTTATTATGTGGCATGAGTTTTCACTAATAGTTATAATTACATTTAATTTTTGTTCTGTTATTAAATATTGTAACTAAAACCTAATGTTGATAATAGGTACATACATCGATTGTTCCAAACCCCGGTGAATATATAATTTTTGAGGAAAACATTTTCTCTCTTGATTCCTCTCATATCTCCCTGTCAATAATGAGGGAATTTATTCAATACCGAGGAATGAGTCATCAATAATGATCGACACAAGAAATTTTAATCACTATGTCAGGTCCAAGAGAATGACTGGAATAGATCAGAGGCAATTGGATCATGTGTGGATCATTTCTAGAGGGATTCTACTTTGGATCCTCACGAGAAAAAATATGGCAATAAAGAAGGGTAACTTTTAATGATTAATGATTATCATAAAATAATGTACCATGGAAAGGGTATTTTATTTCTTTAGAAATTATTAAATTAATCCCAAACATGATGTGCAAGATCCTCTTTCTCAGAAACTATTTTTTTCCACTAATTTTTCAAATATTTTAATTAAATCCATTGATACAAGAATTCATTATCATATTTATTCAAAATTTGTCATCGATTACCTAAAAAGAAATGTCGGGACACACCCAGAAGATTCGATTCCACTGCGTTGAGATCCTTTATGTGGTATTATAGGGGTAACATTATAATTTATAATTATTTAAATAATTCATTGATTAATTTGTAATTTGTAATTTAGTTTTTCGATTCGTAATTAATCATTATTTGTTTCTCAATTTTGAGATCTATTCATCATCTTTTCATTTCTCACAAATATAAAAAATAATAATAATTTACGGATTAATTTTAAATCAATTATTTCATTATGAAACACCAATGATTCCTTCCAGATAATAGAGGAGTACAGAACTTGTAGTCGGATGTACATGTCGTGTAGTTGGAATCAATTCATCTATAGTAATCCACTAAATAACCCTACTCATGTGAAGTTATTACTCATGGTTTAGTTAATTCTTACATCGTTTATTGACCACGATAAATAGGAACATAATTATCAGATTACACGTTGTTTGGCCCAATGGACATGTGGTGTAGTCCCTTTTGGTTCAGGTTGAAACCATGTATCCTATACCGAACATAGAAGACTGACGATCATGTAACCCAAAGATAATGCCAAGTGTGGCCCACTAGACACACAATGTACTGCAGTATTTTAGATGAAAACATCACTTGTCGAGTCCCCATGAATTTACTTCCTTAAACATTGTGAAGGTTGTACGTGCCATGTAGTCATAACAGAATGCCATGTACTTTACCGAATTACATTAATTGATCACATTAAGGTTTTTGTATAGATCAAAACTAAATATCATGTATAAATCATACTACAGGATATTACCATGTGCATTAAAGCATAAAATGTGGTCGAAAGCATCATGTGATTCGTGTAATCATTCATGAACTACACATTGTTACAGAAGGCATAACATCAGTTATGAGATATGTCATGAGAGTAAAATAGTATATGAATATAATACTTGTTGGGTTTATTCAGACGTGTGTTCAACATCTTACCGTCAATGTACATTAATGTTCATGGATAAATTTAAATGAATTTATTATAGTTAAAAATTAAATGGATGATAATTTCAATTAAATTTTGAACCTGATTAAGATAAAATGAAAGGATAATTAAATATAATAATTAACTTATTGAGAGTGATTTATCTTAGTAAGACTGATTAAATAATTGATTGATTTGTTTAATAAATTTATAATACATTGAATATTTTTGAATGATCATGAGCTCGAGAGGAGAATTGAATGTGATTGGTTTCTTATTAATTTATTTTAAATTAAATTATTGTCATGCATTCCATCTCTCCTCATTAATATATAGGTCATGTATGCCCATGGTTCCTTTTATGATAAACTTCTTTTTACCCCTAATCAATGTGTGAGTTGAAAATAATATTTAATGTATGGAGCTCCCAAACATGTCGAGGTGGCTCAAGTATGGAGGTGAGGTTAAGAAAGTACAAGGAGACACAATGGTGGACAAGTGTAATGTTTTAGACACGAACCATGAATGGTTATTGGTGTTTTTCACCTAGGTCAGTGGTCAGTTTATCAACCTCTATATATTGTTACCATTATAAGATATCACGATCATGCCTTTTATTTTATTTTTTCTAATTCATGGTTTTTCATTATGTATGTACTATCATTACTACATAATTAATTATTTAACAAACTTTCAAGATATAGCTAAAATGAACTAGGATTAGGCGTACATATTTTCGTGGTCAGAAACTTATTTAATTTTCAAATAATAATAAAAATAATGTGATAATTATAATAAGTTAATTAATTCATAGAAGATAATTATCCCTCCGTAAAATATAATGTGATACTAATAATTCTTTTAATTTTTGAGGGGAAAAACTCAATAAAACCATATGTTTTACCTACCCATTTAAGGACATATACTTTAATAGAAAAAGTTATTATGAATGTTTTTTTCCGAATTAAATATTTGACATCATTAGTAGTATACCATGATACACATGGTGTGACCTTTTAGGCATGTGTAGAGGAAAACGATGGCATGGTTTTAGGATTGGGGTGTCCAATCAATGGATCAGGGAGATGTAATTCTATAGTGTGTAAAGTCATGCCTACCAAAATACCTTCAAAAGGATTTTCCAACCCATGTTGGGGTTATGAAAAATGGAATATGGATCATATCCACTGGTATATCATTGAAACGAGATATACCAAGTTCAATTGGGAGGGATATTGGTACATGGTAAAATTGTGGGAGAATTAATTAAATAAATTTATCATTTTTTATAATATGAAATCAAGAATGTACTAATTATATAATATTTTAATTGTAGAATAAAAATTAAAATCTTTTCAACCACACTATCATAATGATCAATACTAGATAAATACAATATCTTCACTAGTAGAAACTTCTTTTAACAGTTTAGATGCCTTTGGATCATTCTACACCGTGAAAGGAAATCTTACATGTTGGAGTCCTCCTTATGTGATCTTTCTACCCAAGAAGTGAATTATAAATAGTTTCCGCTCTATTAGAAACCTATGAATTACTTTTTTGATGTTCATTTGTTGATGTTATCATGAATATTTAGTTAACTCGTGATTTTTCATGAACAAAAGGGTGCATATATCACGCCTTAGAACCAATGTGGCCATTCATAGGAGATAGAAAGACATGAATGGTTTGAGATCTCCAAGGAAAAATTTTACTGTATGATTTTACAGTGTGTCTTATTTGGGATTCAAATAGTCATGTTCATTGGATACATTGAGTACCTAGATGTTATAGGTTTTTAACACCCCAAAAAAACTGGGTACAAGTATCATTCTCACGTCACTCCACCAAGGCTTCTCTAGTTTTTTTTTTGAATTCCAATATAAAAAACGTTGATAAGTCTCTACTAGATCATTCTATCATTATATCCAAATATATAAAGATGTAATGTTTGAAAACCATTCCATCCTTATGATTAATAAGAGAAAATTTAAGGAAAAAATATTTATGCCCAAATCCTTTTCACGCGATTCCAAAAAAAAGGATGATCATGGGGGAGGGAAGGGAACATGAAGCTATTTGATTCACATGTGGCAAGAAGGGCCATAGGATGAATAGTTACACCCATAATAAGAAGTGATGGGAAGAATCATGTGAATTTTTTATCAAGAGCAATATATCTATTTCTAAAAATTATGTAATAGACACATCCTATGGTACTCTCTAATTTATACAAATATAGGAACCATGTAGATTCAAGAACATTTACCGAGGGGAGGTAAATCTACGGGAAGCCTACAGAGGTAAAATTTCAGCTATAGATATATGGGACTACCATATCACAATTTTGATAGGATTTATATATGTATTAAAAGGCTTTCATTCTGTGAATTATGTAACATAAAAAAATATTTTTATAACCATACTAGATACAAATGGATTTATTTTCATGTTTGGAAATGAAATTTTCTCTATTAAGGACTGAATCTAGTTTGAGAATGAAAATTTCTACAGCGGTCATTACATGATGGATTCTACAAACCAAGTAATGTGAATCAATAACAAAGATACTTCACAAGACTCATAAAACAACCAACATTGGAATCACTGACTAGGATATGTAAATGAGAAATGATTGAAAATGTTACACCAAGATGGATATTTAGATTCCTTCAAAATCAAACCAATTGGTGTAGGTCATGCATGTTGACATTCAAAAATGACCAAATCCCAAATCATAGGTAAATGTTAATGGGACAAAGAGCTTCACGAATTGGTTTATACCGATGGGTGAAGACCATGTCTAGATGAAGGTAGTGATGGGTAATCATAATTCATAACATTTAATAATTATTTCAGTATATATGGATATATATACATAAGGAGGTATAAGTTAGATTATTTTGTTATGATCAAGAAATAAATGCATTATGTTGACAAATATATTAGTAAGATGATTAAGAAGCTATCCTCAGAATGAGTTTGAGAATATCATATTGTAAACTTCATTGATTACATATGGGAGTTTTGGATCAAATCACATCTCAATACTCCTAAAACGAACCAGGGGAATGGTTTAAGGGAAAGAAGGAACCAAAACTTTTTGGACATGGTGAAATCAATGATGGTTCATGCTTGTCATCGATTATCCCTTTGGGATATGAATTACAAACAATGAAGGACATACTAAACCATGTACCATGTAAATTGATAAATGGTATTCCATACATGAATTGGAGTTTATGAAAATCCATGTTATTTAATTAAAATGTGTGGGTCAGAAAATTGCGTGTTAAGGCCTATTCATTTAAAAAAACTCACCCTAATCCACAATGTGTACCTTTATAGGAATCCCTAAGGAAACAAGGGTATATTACCTATACGACCACTCATGAAAATAGGTTATAGTGACATATCATTCTATATTCTTTGATTCAGAGAACATCTCCAAAAGTGATACTGGGAGTGTGAATGGCATAGATGAAGTTGTGGATCAATGTATACAAGAGATGGTATATGAGAAGATTCAAGAAATCCCTATGGAAGAAAGATCTATTCCAGACAGACATGTTTTATAAATGTACCAGAGTGGATGGAGAACTGGAATGGTACAGTTTTCTAGTTATCGAGGATGGTGTCTCAATATTAGTTGATAATAATTATCCTCTAACCTATAGGGGAGTAGTAAGTGGCACATACAATGCCAATTGGGAAGAAGCCAAGAATTCTAAATGGACTCTATCTGCCAAAACAATGTCTAGATTTTTGTAGATCATCCAGTATATGTAAATCCATTTTGTTGAAATCATGTATTCCAGAATATGTTTTACATGGAGGGGAAATTCATTACCTATAAGGAACGATAGATTTAAAAAGGTTTTAAGAAGAATCAAGGCATTTACTATGATGAAACATTATTACTAGTTATAATGTTTAAATCCATTAGATTCTTATTTTCATTTCCACATACCATAACTAATAGATTTGGATAATTGATGTCAATACATCCTTTTTTAATGGGAGCCTTTAGGATGATTTCTATACGTGAAAACTGAATGTTTTTGGGAGTCCAAAAAATTCAAATAATATATGAATGTTCCAAAAATCATTTTTTGTATTAATGTAATATTCTTGGTCATTTAACATTAAATTTAATTAGGCCATGATGGAATTTGATTCCATAAAGAATTAATGTGAACCTTGTGAATAATATAAGATTCTTGGCTTTTGAGTATTCCAAATAATAGTATTTTGTAATGAAATATTACTAAATGGAAATGGAATAAATTAATTATAGTATTTTATGGCATGGTTGAATAAATTATTTTCTGTAAAAGACTTGGTTGATGTAGCATATATTCTTGGGATCAAGATTCATCATGATAGATCCAAGAGATTGGTAGTCATATGTCAAACTACATACATTGATATGATATTGAATATTTTCAGTATGGAAGAATCTAAGATGGGATTTCTTCCAACTTTACATGGTATTCATATTTCCAAGATAATGTGTCCTCAAATTGTTGATGTAATAAAGATAATAAAAAGGATTCTATTTGAATTAGAAATTTTGTCATTCGTTTATGATATGATATGTACTAAGATTGATATTTTCTATGAATTGAGTGCAGTAAGAAAATATCAACTTGCTCCAGCTTATTAATTTTTGATGGAGGTCATGACCATCCTTGATTATCTGAATCACATACATCAGATGTATCAACTTTTGAGGTATTTTTCTTAGAGAGGTGGAGATTTAGTGTGTCATATTTCCTCAGAAGAAAATTGTTTTAACTTTTTGTCTTTATTGGATTCACATTCATAGGAAAAATTGTCTATACGTTGAATATGTGAATATTTAATGTATTTAAATATAAAACATCTTATTGTAAATTTTCCATTGTTTATCTGATAAAAATATAATAATTTCCTATTATATTTATGGCATTAATAAGGTCATATCAATTCCCCAATATGATGATACCTTAATGTTATATGAGAATATTCTCAAAGATAGTTATATGATTGCATGAAATACTATTATGGGATACATAGTACATATAATATTAGGTGTGGGAAATCATAAGCAGATGATCCTTTCCCACATGATGTTCACACATGGTAATCTCAGAGATTGAATATTATGAGAATATATCTGGTAGTAGGAATTCCACATGTTTTGTGGTCATCAGATATTCCTAAATTCCATTTTTTGTCATGGTCTGTTGACATTAATAGTTTAAAAAATAAATTTCATGACTTTATCACTTAGATTTTTAGATGAAAACTATAACACCGTATATAGGGGTTTATGTTGGGTATGTTGGGAGAATCACGAATGATATGTTATAAATGGAAAAGTTTTGGATGGAATTTTCCCTTTCATTTTTGAAAGTTGATATTTGGGGCATTTGAGTGAAATATAACTATCAATGTAAAATCCATGCCCATGGTGTAACAAAGAACATATTTCAGGTAGTAAATGAGAAAAATGCCAATAAAATATGTAGATTCCACTATCATAAATCATGCATGATAAGATATTATGACAAAGGGATTATATTACACTATGATATTTTATATGTGATTTTCATTATTGAAATTTAATGTTCATTCTCTTGGATGAGTTTTCCCATTTCTAGAGATTAATATAAGACATTAAGAAAGCCCACCAAATTCCAATGATAATTAATCATAGAGGGTCAAACACAATGTTTTTTCGGTGGTTTGGTTAACAACTAATTGAATTTAATTACTGTAATAAATATTATTCTCAATATCGGGGACTAATTTTATTCATTTTTAAATGATTTCATAAATTTAATAAATATTTATTCATTGGATTGTGAATAAAATAAATTTTTATCTATTTTGTTTAACTTTTAATAAGTATATATTAACATGTTTTTAAATATAAATACATATTCAAGAGAATAAAATATTTTATTCAGGTGTTCAATAAATGGAAGAGTAGTTCAAAGGTACCAAGATCTTGTCTATTGATAAATGAATTTTTATCTTGTCAGTAAATCATCCATATCAAGTTGGCATACAAAATTATAATAATATTGTACTCATTATATGGAAAGGGGTTTCATTTATGGTTCTGTTTTATGTAAGTTGGCGCACCACAATAATGTTGTTTTTATAGTTATTATGTGGCATGGGTTTTCTATAATAGTTATTATTTCATTTAATAGTTTTTTTAAAATTACATATTGTAACTAAAAAGCTATGATGATTATTAGGTAGATATGTCAATCATACCAAACCAAAAGAGAATTTTGTATTGTTGAGCCAAACATTGTACCTCTTGAATCCTCTCATCTCCTTGAAGAAAGAGAGATAAAAAATGATTGAAACAAGACATTTGTTGCACTGTGATTGCATCGGGAGAGCAAGTGGCATAGATCAGAGAACATTGGACTACATGTGGATAACCTCTAGATAGATCCTACATTGGTACCTCGTGAGGGAAATGAAGGAAATATTAAAGTGCCATTTCAGATGATCAAAGATTATCAACAATTAAAGTACTGATGTCCAAAATATTTAACTTATCATTAATTATTTAATTGACTAAAAACAAGATGTGGAAGATCCTCTATATCTGATTCCATGGTTTTCTTCAATTTCTCTAAATCTATAATTTAAATATTTGGATACTCACATTCATCGTTTTATTGATCCCAGATGGGACATAAATTATAGAAATAGAAAAGATAGTCCCCAACTAAATGTCGGGATTCCACTATGGCCAGATCATTCAATTCGAACATATTATGATGTCCTTTGAAACTAATAAGGAAACATACATTGGGTGGTACAATATATTCATTATTGGAAGAATTAAAATTTTGGTATAATGAAAATATTGGGTTTGGGGGTTTCACAGTACTTTCACGGGGCCGCTTTCTTCTTCAGTCCAGAACTATATACTGATAACCCAATTTCATGGAAAAATGTATAATAAAATCAGTCCATGGTTCATTAGATAAAATTCATTATTGAATTCATTCACCTTTTGGTATCAGTATAACTATCAATTATTTTTTACATAAATATTAATCAGAATGAAATTTCATTAATAGAGTCTCTCATTTTTGAGTGTTCTCTCTCTTTGGTATACCTAAGCTCATCCACCCCCAATACATCAATAATTGAATTTTGTTATAGTGGAAAATTTTGTCTTGATTTGATTAAACATTACCACATATCAGTTTAAGGGAAGTGCCATCCATTATCAGGGCTAAGAAAATCATGCCAATAAAACGGGTGTCATTATAAGTGCTTAAACAAGTGATTATGAAGGGTTTCCCTTTATCCGAACTTGTAAATCACTGTTAAATGATATATTTATCATTCCTATTATTACCGATGAAAACTATTTTTAATATTAAATATTATTAATTAAGATAATAGATGAATATTTAACTTATTATGTTCCCAAAAATAAATATTTAATCTATTATGTTCTCATAAATACTTTTAAAATTACAGTAAACAAATTATTATAAATAAATTTATTTATTGTGTTTAAAATTATAATTATTTTATGTATAAATACTTTTTTGATAATTTTATTTAAAATTAAAATTATAACTATATATATATTTAAAATATTAAAAAATTACAAAAGGCCCATCTATTATAATTACATATATCTGTTAATATATTTATTATTATATAATAATATTTATAAAAATATTTATTTATCAATGAGATTATAAATTTACATATATATATATATATTTATTAAATTATAATAAATACATTTATCATACATATAATGTTATAAATATATATAATTAAATATATATATTTATAAATATTTGCAAATATATATAAATAAATACAACTATATGTACTTATAATTTCAAATAAATATGGATATATTTAAATATTTATAAAACTATTATAAATACAATAATTATATATATTTATAAAATTAAATATATAAGAAATATATTTGTTACAATTGCATAAAAATATATGTATATAAATATATTTATAAATATAAAGAAAACTAAATATATAATTTTTTTAATTTTTAAATTATAATAAGTATATATTTATTTATACTTATAATTATTTTTGTGTCTAATTATAAAATTTTGATAATCATTATATATATATATATTAGTTGCCCAGGGATATAATTAAATTAGGCACACATACACCTCATACACAGGCTAGAAAGGCCGCTCATATCCCCTAAGGGATATTCCACCCATCTAGGCCAATATATTTATATATTATAGCCTAGGTAGACCTATATTAGATGGGAACCAAAACCCCATAATTATTTATGCTCCATGCCCACTATTCGCCGCAGACACCTACTGCTCAACTAACATTAATCATAGCCATCACGTGGATGGTATTGGTCCTTCATTACCATCAGAATCCAACCACCTAATCTCATGTGACCCTCAAAATCTCATCCAACCGCCTCCGGCCCACCGACACTTTTGTTGGGTTGAAGCGAGAACCACTCATCATCACTGTTCTCACTATTGAGCCAATATGACTCCCGAACATCGGTATCGTGCCACCCTAACCCTTTGTCGCTCACCTTGGCCACCAGCAACTACAATGCATCATCACCCTACATGTTGTTGAGGTAATATGACACCCAACCTCCAATAGCATGCTTCCATAAAACTCTTTTTTCAAATGGTTCCGCCTAAAAGCATTGTTCTACTGAAATTTTTCCAACCCTAACATCGCTTGATCCCCTCACCCAATGTCATCTTCCATCCTAACATTTTTGGAAGCATAAATCCTACCCTTCCCTATATATACATATATATTTATTATAAATGTTTAATTATAAAAAAGTATGTCTTTATTTAAACTTATAATATATATATATTATGATATATCAAATATATTTATTATACATATAATGTTATAAATATATATAATAAAATTCATAAAATTTATAAATATATAAAAATATATATATTTATATTTGAAAATTAATATTGATCTATTTAATTATTTTTAAATTTATAAAATTATATTAATTATATATAATTATAAATTTATTTGTATAATAAAAACCTATTTTATAATTTAAAAATAATTATATATTTATTAAATATATTATTTTGTGAATATATATTATAATAAAAATAATTTATTAACATTATATCTATATCAACGCTAAAAAATGGTTTATAAAGGAATGTTATATTAGCACTTTTTATTTTAGCACTGATAAATCATATGTTTATCATCTTATTTTATACAGGGTTGATAAATTCCATACCTATTTTTATAAATTAACTCAAATATTTGACTTCTTCTCACGCACAGTTGAAGCGCTGGTGGAAGCCAAACTCTACCTCCAATGAATCCTCCACAGCCATCTTTGACCCCTCCTCTGACACCGTGATTTCCTCCTCCTCACTACATACCCAACATCCTCCATAGACCCAAACTCCATTGCAAACCCCACCTCCATTGAGATCACCACCTCCTCCTACGGACCCCTCCTTGAATGCCGAACCCAACCACCTCCATGAACACTATGTCCACCATCAACCATTCCTCTACCACGAACACACCTATTCCTCCGTCTCTCTCTACCTTGATGTCTTCTCCTCCTTCTGCGCTTCCTTCTTTTCCTACCTCATAACACTCCTTCTTCATCGCTTTCATCGCTCCTTGAAAGGTAAGCTCCATGATTGATGAATAATAATGTTGTATCATGAATGGGTTTTCACATTACCATGATTCACAATATGCATCATGTGGTCAAATATTATTTTGTATTTTTTTCCTTTGATTGATTCTTTTATGTGAATTTACTTCTAGATATAGCCACGAAAATTCATAAGTGTTAGTTTCACCACTTCCTCTATTTCTAAAACTGAATACGTCATCTTTTTAATAATCATTTATCAATAATTCAACTTTGAAACTAAATTTTCAGAACTTATATACATAAATCTATAATATAAATAATAATTACTATAATATATGTTGGATAAATATTTATTTTCATGACCTAAAGAGAATGAGAAAAATAATACTAGAGTAATGAAATGGATAGTTCTAAATGTCATGATACCAATGTCAATGGATTTTAATATGTTAAAATATTAGTCTTGTATAATCTACACATTAAAATGAGGATTAAATCATGTAATATTATAATTCAAATTAAATTATGACACATGTGTTGGTTTTTCTAACCCGTCTATTATGTTGACATGAACTTCTTCATACATGATATCTATTTTACTGAGTTTTGGATGATATCACTAAATTTTATTTTAAATTAAGTGAGTATGGTTAGTTATTTTTTAAAATTTTTTGTTATTTTGTGCTTACATTATGGGGAATCACCATTTATGAAAAAAAAAATTCTGTGACGGGTTTCACCATTATTCTAGTTTATGCATTCATCTTGTAATAATTTAAGGATGAATAGGAAACATTCCGTGAGATCATTGATCAACAATCCATTGTTCAACCACAAAAAATTTATCATAGAAAGAGTTGATAGGACATATGCTGCTACAAAAACTCAATAAAAGGTGACACAATGTTTATTTCAGGGTTTCTCTTATATGAAATTGTCACATAGTTCACATAAATGGGTAATGATATAATTTAGTGTTGTTATGAATGTTGAGTTATCATGATAAGATGGAACTGCCTCTGCTATCATGGACATGTACACAAAGAAGGGGGATATATACATTGGTATGGAAATATAGATTATTGTTCATGGTTTAATTGTACAAGGTATTGAACATCATCATTATGGATGGATAAATACTACATGTCAATGAACTTATGCAAAAAAGTAATCATTCACATACTTGTTAATGAATATATATATAACCATGATCTGGTGCTTGTCTCATTGATGAGTGATAAAATGAAAATAAATATTGAAGTGGTTAGATAGTGCATGGTTCATTATAAAAATACCTAGATGGATACCATGAAACCACAAATCATTAATCAAAGTAATTATAATCAGATCTACCTAGGTATATGTCTAGAATATATAAAACAATAATATTGAAACACTCCCAATAAAGACATAATAAAAATGTAATGTCATAGTCTTAACGACAAACATGGATTCTAGCTTGAATTGTTTCACATATCACTCATATGAGAGAACACACACCATGATTCTAATATCACTGATGATATCCATATAATATTTATTTCTCATTGGGTCTCATCCAAGGATGTATAAGCTGAAAGTCTAAAGAGATATGATATACATATTTGGATCACACCCATTTCCATGGGGTATACCGAGAACTTAATCTGGAATATACTACAATGTATATGATCAATGCCTTCGTGGAGTTGTTCGAAATGATTCCATGTAATCCACATAGGGAGATAATATGATAAAGTATCTCACTCTAGGGATCCTCGATGGATTCCAATTACTATATCCAAGAAGTCATACTAAAGGGATCAATGTACAATGTGTAGGAGGAAATTCTTTACTAACCCTCAGGGAATGGATACAGGGAATGTAACGTATCATAACCTATCTAAGATAAATAGTTTAAGCGATCCAAGAAAACATTATGGGAGTATATGATTTGTAGATAGGGTGCATTCCATGTATATTTGACCCCATTTCATACCCATGTAAACAAACTATGTTAGTGTTAGTGTAATAGTTCACAACATGAAACTTCCCATGTACATCATACCATGTCCCAATATATAGCTTAACCTGTGTACATTTAGATTGGATGTGTCCATGTAGAGTACACAATGTGCCCAAGACAATGTAATGCATCTCGTGTCTATGGAAAATATAATATACAAGACAAGATATTGGGTAATGGGACACATGATGTGTGATAATTATCTTTCTCCCAAAACCATATCTTCTATTGAGAGGTCCTGATTACCATTGTAACCTCGTATTACATAGCATGTAATTCCTAATATCCCAGAATCCCAAATCTAAATCTTGGGTGACTTCTCCACTACACCAGCCACTAATCCAACCAAACATCATTATAAAATCATGGATCGTCAGATTTAAATCCTTGCAACCCATAAATCATCAAATCTATACATCAATCTATTCGATAAATTCTTTTTAACAATGTTCTTCATTGAATGTTGAAGTACACAAAAACAGTAGACATCTACATCATTTGATCCACTACCCCATCTTTCATCACACCACATTCATGTCATCCTATGCCTACAAATTTTATATCGAAAATTTCATCAACAAAGAAGTTTGGATCAATTTCTTCTAGATTTTATGTCGAACTAGGGTCCAAACATTGAATGTCTTTTATTAAAGAAGAATCAGAGAATAAAATCACTACGAATAATCATCAAGAATGGAACTTGATCTATGATCATGTCAATCTCAATTTCTTATTGTTAGAATAATTAATGATTAGATTATAGATTATCATAATGAATCTCCCCCAATTCCCAAAATAACCTAACCCACACATAACATGCATATTTCATGAATAAATTCATTAGTTGGTTGATTAATGTACATCATAATAATCATAAATAGGGAAATAATCGAATAACAAAAAATTCATTATCCATATTTTGAATGATCATTAATGGAGAACAGTGCTACATTGTTATCTTTGGTGAGATCCTCTAATTCTATTTCACACCGATCATCGATCTTTGATCCGGGCATTGTCCACTAACAGAATATTGACTAATTACACCAATGGATTTCTTAAACTCCCAGGGTTATGATTATAACCCTACATATTTTCCATATTTTTATATTTAAATAAGGAAAACATTTCTATTCATCAATGAATAAATAAAATAATTTGTTAAATTATTTTATTCATGTTATGACATCGATGAATTTTGTATAAAAAACCACACATCAACAAAGGATGTGTAATGACTAAGAAAAAATCAAGTTCAAAAATAAATTCTACCATCATATTTTTATTTGGTTCCCCATTTTGGAAATATACACTTCTCATTAAATCATTTCCCATGTTCTATTTAATATATTTAATATATTTCAGACATTTATTCTAGACTCATCGGGCCTCAAATTGCATGTTGTATTAGGAAATGATCTAATAAACAATAAATAAAATATGAACAACCAATAAATGGAACTTATATGTCATTATATACTCCACAACATGGCGATTTACAAAAAAAAATACATGGAATGGGATACTAAAAGTGGTGGGTGTTTTAAGCACAAATATGAGCCTCACTCTTCGATGTGATGTATGAGAGATTCTCGTGTTTCCATGAAACAATAAATAATAGAATATATCACTCATGAAGGATCCCATAATGTTAATCCTTGATATCTAATGGGTACATAGAAATGGTAACTCCATCCTCGAGGTCTAGCTCACCCCAGTAGATTATGTGATAAGGGTTGTGCCCATAATTCCTCGACTTTGACACATGAAAGATGTTGTGTCCCAAGTATAACTTTCATGATAGATATAAGTGGAACAAAACCTCAATATCCAAAAAATGTATATAGAAAGGGCCAAAAATATTTGTGACAGTTTTCCACCATAGCCAAAATCCACAGTCTCGATCAAGGTGAATCACATATATACACATGGCCTCATTACATAAACTCAAACGACCTCCATATTCTACCTCCATAATAATTATTATGGATCTATGTTGTCCCCATATACTCTAATATTATCTAGGGATTCATAGTGGTAGAATTCACCATCTCTGGTTCCATAAGTCCCAAATCTCTTGGGTTTCCCCAGCATAGTGGTAACCTATAGGGTTGGCTGTAAAAATGCATGAATGATTCCTTTCAAATGGTCAAATGGAATATATTATTTCATTGAAACTCCAAAAATGGTAGGTGATCCTCCTAAATAAGGAAACATTAAAATTGGAATTATTATTGAATTTCTATAAAAACATGAATGGTCCACTCAATATGGACATCTGTTTGGAGTCAAATTATATGCTCAAGAAAAAATTATTTCACAAATCCTCCTATAATACATTCCATAACTGATATGTAACGTGTGAATAACAATTAGAAATGATCATTCATGAAATTCCATGGATTCATACTATCTCTGAAACATAATGGAATCATAATATTTCTACCCCATAAGGTTCCAGAATGTATGTGGGATGGGATATCCACTCTGAACATAGTTTTTAGCCTTCATTTGTCAACATGTATGGAATCAACAGAGAAACTATAAAACTCCCTTATTCATTCCTAGAATCCGAAACATATGTTGGAGTTCATGAAACATATTTATCGGACTCAATATTACTCCATAAAAATATGTTTTAATATCTCTTATAATCTCCTCCCACAATGTAATTGGTACCATCATGCATCCCTTAAAAAACCTACATGCTCCAAACTTTCAAAAAAATCACCATGAGAATGTCTAATGGATGTATGAGTATATTGGGCCACACAATATGTATCCCCTTGTTGTACATCCACAAACAGATGTAAATGTAGATAGGAAAAAATAATTTCATAGAGATAAGATTAAACTTCTCTATCCAAAAAGGATAACTGAAATTAGGCCAATTACTCTGATCCCTCACTCAGTAACTGTGAATAAAATCGTATGCTGAGAGTATCTACTACCACTTTCTCCATACTAGGAGTATAGAATAATTTAATAACAAAATTCTTTAAAAAATATATCCCCCAGCTATATCACATTTTATGATACTTCTATCAGAATATATACATGAGAAACTTTTTATATAATATAAAATAAAATACTCACCCATTTGGTAGTGTTGCCACATTTTTTGGGTTAATACATCCACCTCTAACTCAATATTGTCAAAAATGATGTTCTTCTAATTTTATATCAATTGAATTGAATCGTATCCAATCTCAACCTACCTATCCATCATAAAAAATGATGTCTAGTTCGAAATTCCTTGCATAACACTACATACTCAACACCCTCATATAGAAATTTAAAAATTGAATTTCACGTCATTATCTATCTCAAATCATGATGATTATGTAAAAACATCTCCTTAAACAATAAATGATTCACCTTTTAGTTCAAATATTTCATGGGGGTTATATCCTATATAATTTATAAATGAATATCTGGTATTATCATTACAATCAAGGAAGATACACACTACCACAAAGCTCATTGGTGGGTCCTAGTCTAACATTGCCTCATCCTTGTTTGGGTCCACTGACACTCCATATTCTGAGATGATGCATCCTATAATGTGGACCACCTAAATCCCTAGATGAATCCTCATGATATTCATGTAATGTTGGTGTTCATAATGTATTCCCAAAACCATCCTCATGTGTCTCAAAAAAACGTACTCTATCTTTGAGTAGACTAGAATATCATCAATGAAGACCGCTATGAACTAGTCTAATAAAAGATAAATGAACTATATCAAAATTCTTGATAAAACGTTTGGGGATTTCATCACACTTAAATACATAACTATGTACCCATAGTGTCCTTATTGACATCCGAACTCTTTATTCATTATATCGACATACCATACCGGCACATGGTGATAACGCTTCCCAATTTCTTCCTTCGAGAACCATAATTACCCTCTCAAATGATCAAAGTCATCATCAAAACATTGTAGTGGGTACCTTTTCTTCACTATCACCTAGTTCAATCACTAGTATTCCATAGATAACATAATTTTCCCATTCACCCTCCTGGAGAAAAAAGCTAGTGAATCCCAATGTGAAACATAGAGTCATACAAATACCTTCTTATACATGTCTTTTAATTGCACCCTTAAATCTCTATGATTGATGAGATCCATTTTACATATTGGTGAATATATTTTTGTTGTACCATTGTGATGGCCATTGAAAAATTATATTTCAATATGGGGAGGTAAACCAAGAATAGAAACTGTGAAGACATCCTCATACTCCGCCCCTACTAGAGGGACTTGAAAGCTCATAACATCCACTACACCAAGGGTCATGCTATCCAACTGATGAGTAATTAGATACCTCTTCTAATGAATGAGTCTTACATTCATTTAATAAAATTATTTTTCACCCACAATGGAAAACATATCCCCCTCACTAGATGCATATTTCAACCTCCACCAGAAACAATCAATTTTGGATTGAGATGTAGATAACATGTACATACCTACGATGATAGCATAAGGCCTTAAGTCTAATAAAAATAGATTTTAAAAAAATGACACTTACATGAGGCATATCACACTGTTAGAACAAGTTTGTGATCACTGAGTCATCTCTAGTATAAGTCTCCATCCACAAATGTCAAGGGAAGGGATCATCTGGAATCCCTATAACTTGAACCAGATAGATGGAAATTAAATAATGAAAAAAATTCATGGACAATAAATAAATTCACTATGGTTGAAAAGGAAAATATCATACATTTTATAATTTTTAGAGCCTATGGGTCATAAACATCGCCCACCTATAGTTGCACCCTCCCCCATCCTCTCACTCCATATGCTTGGTGGGGACCACCTACTGTGGTGGGGGAAACAGATCAATGAGTATACCACTGCCAGTTTATCCACCATCTCCTATCAGATGTATTCCATCATAATGAAATATCTTCCCTTACACCAACCTCCACCTAGGACTCCCATCCACTATAACTCTTCCAGTTGTATGGGGGGTTGTAAAATATCGTGCAAGATGTCATCTACCAGAAAAAGTGTAACACTACCTCTCCCTAGGCTGATTGAAACCATATTGTAAGATCATAACCATGCACCCTATATCATGAGAGATCCTCCTATAATTTATCACACGTCTAAGTCACAAATATTGACATTGAAACCCTTTCGTTGATGTCTCCTATCATGCAGAAAAACTATTTGCATCCAGTATTTGCATCTTCTTAACCCAGAAAATTCGAACCAAAATATCTCCATCTAGAACCCAATCATTTGAAACAATACATAGTGTTATAGGATTATATCAGATGTATCTACATAGACCTCACATCCAGTTTGGATCCCAATTTAATTTAATGATAATAATATCCAACTAGTAGCAATATATGTTAGTGTACCACGATGAATACTCAGCTTCTACATTGCTACCCTAATGGTGCTGTAGAAGCTCCTAGATACATTCATCACTCAGTTAAGCTGGGGATAATGCCTATAAAAACGTTCTAAGACTCAAAACATGCTAGAGTATCCACTTTTTTAGACTACATAACGAAACCCCACCATCAACATACTAATCCATTGAGAAGGTTTACTTCAAGGGCCACTGTCTAATCAACATTTGTCCTGACCAGATAAAAAAAAGGGCAACCATATCAATATAGTCCTCAGTATCCTGTGGGATAGGATTTCCATAGATCATGAGGGGTCTCTATCACTGATACTCATGAAGTGTTCTCAGCATGTGCAACTCAACCGCTGGTATTTTCGGTACTATGTAGAGCTCTACAAATAGGGGTATAACTGTTGCAGCACATTGAGGTATAACCTCTAGAAGTAGTCCATGTTTGGAGACATCATCTCTAGGGGGATCATACTCTGTTTAAGGATGCTTAATCCTAGCTGTCATTCATCTTAGAGGCATCCCAGAAGTAAACACGATGTGCCATGGTCAATGAGTATATTTGGAGAGCTAACTCTAGAAGTAAATGGAAACCACAACTCAATCATATATGATTAATGTACCATTTGACCCCTACAACCAATGTTCTCATGTACCATGTAGAAATAAGGGTGTTCAGAGTCCTAGTGTATGTATATGTTGGATTTCATACAAACATTGGATTCCTTCACCAGAAATCAAAACTCAAATAAACATAACACTATTTCCTCAAACGAAAATAATAACATCAATGCTAAGGAGAATCAGTTCATTTGGAATCACTAAATCATGTCCCATCCCATTGGGTCCCATGATGTGAATCCCCAATCCCACCTTCAATATGAAAAACTCTGGAGACTAGAACTGATTTGTCATATTACTAATATTAGAGGCCTTATCCTACGATCAAATATACAAAAGAAAACACACATCCTCATCATAATTCTCATACAATGATGAAATAAAAAATATAAGTTAACAATGATGTAGGAATACATATAATTCCCACAATAATAGTGTGACAATTTGTAATGGGACATAATTAGTCATAAATACAAGACAACCAGAAAGAGTCTAAAAAGAAGTCCAACTTTAAGGTAATGATTTGGACGATAGTAAAGATATTGTAGGCATGCACCTCATTTTTTCTAGTCTTACTATGCACCCTATGGTCCTGATCTATCTAAGACTACGTAAAAAGATCAATCACCTTCAATTAACATGACACGTTTTGGAAGAAATTATGTAGAGGGAGAAATAAAATATCATGTAGGACACCCTGAAACCACAAATCATTCTACAAAGGAATAATGTCCATCTCTACATCGGTATATGTCTATAATTAATATAAAAATAATATCCATTTGTACTAAACAATAAATCATAGTCTCATTGAAAAATAACTATTCTAATTCTAGACAATGTTTCTAACTCTGAAGGTTCCACATATCACTTGACCAGAAGAACACAATCCTTGAGTTTCATATAATTGATGTTTTTCATCTGAGAGGTTCTGCTCATCAGGTCATGTCCTATGAAGTATATGTTGGATGCATGAAGATATTATATACACATATTATGACCACACCCAAGTCCATGGGGTATACTAACTATAAAATCCAAAATAAATCTCTATGTATAGGATCAACATCCACTCAATTTTTCAATGATTATTCCATAAAATCGACCAAGGGAATGAAGATAATATTATATCCCTCTCCAAGACAAATGAAAGGATTCAAAAAAAACTATCTAAAATGTTTTGCTAAAAGGTTCACATTCTGATGTTTTGGGGGACATTTTATACTAACCATTAGGCATTGGATATTTGGAATGTACCCTAACAAAAAATTACTATTTTATACTAGAAAATGGATCCAAACCAATATTTATGGAGTTCATGCCATGTATTAGAGGTACATTTCATGTCCAAACAACCCCTAGTTCATGCTTGTGTAAATGGTATTTCTGTATCCATTTATTAGTACACGGTGTTAAACTACATTTTTACTTCATCCCATGCCAAATTATATGGTTTATCACATGTAAATCTATGCTAGTCTTGTTTGGGAGGGAGTGAATGACATATCAATGTCTATTCACACCACCTCATGTCTTGGTATCCTTCAAAGTACACATAAAGCTACTAGGGAAGGATTCACACATTGTGTGACAATGTCATATGACTTTTGATACTTACTTTTATCCAAAAAACCACATCTACTGCATAATGGGTCCTAGATGGCACATATTCCTAGATCACACATCGTGGGTTGTGGGATTTTCCCAAATCCTTGATCTAGATTCCACAGGTCATCTCTATTGTCCAGCCTCCAATCTAGTCGATCCTCATTCTAGGATCAAAGATTGTCATAAATAATTCCTTGACACTACTGGATGGTTAATATCTATCCATCAATCCATTTGAGCAAATTCATCAAGTGGTGTTCATTGTTTCATTCTGAAGAACACCAAAAAACCATGTATCTATATCATCTGATCTATTTATAATTTCATCATTACAACAATATCACATCATGTCATGATCAGATCTAGGATATCGAATCATCTTACCCAAAATTGGGTGGATAGTGATTGATTCCCTAGTGTATGTCAAACCATGAGCCAAAATTAATGGAATCCCCAATGATTGAAGAATCGAAAGGGAAAATCACAATGAAAGATCATGAAGAATGGACCATCGTTGATGTTCATATTGACATTGAATCATTTATATTATAATGATGAATAAAGATATAACAGGTAATCACTAATTAATTCACCCAATTCCCAATAAAACTTACTCATCCCATGACACACATGATCCATGAATCAATTTGATAGTTCATTCATTCACATTAAACATAATAATATATAACTGGAAATAAATCCAATAAACAAATCCCCTAACATGATTCAAATTTATCACTGATGAATAATAGAGATAAACCATGATCGTCAGTGACATCCTCAAATTCCATCTCTCACCTATTATCGGTCATTGTTCCATCCATCGTCAACCAACAATATCCCCTCCAACGTATCCAATTGATCTCATAATCTAATAGGGTTATATGGATGACAATAACAATTTTAGATTAGTTAATATTTTTAGAAGTCATATAGGTAGTTGTGTAAATGATAAAAAATTATTTAATTATTTTATTCATTTTCTACCCATGGTGAATTTTCTAAAAACACCTCTTTCCAAACAAGATAATCTCTCTCCATTTGTAAAACATATATTCTGACCTCAAAGATTCCCCCAAATTCCATTCTTGGTCACCAATTTAGAGTATATTAAACCATCTTTGAAAAATTGTTTTCATGATCTATATAATATATTTAATATATTTAAACATTTATTTCGAGCAAGTGTGCCCTAAAAACCGTATGTCGTCTCAACCCATGGTTTCATAAACAATTCATATGTTATCAAAAAAATACATTGAAATATAAATAATTATAAGCATATATCCTAGTAAATGATATAATAGGCTGTATTTTCTCAACTAACATTGTGTTTGGAATCTACACAATCCTATATCATTCCACATGTGTCGGAAGACAATTTTTACGAGAAGGACGAATGGCATGTGACAATAGAAATAATCCTCTCTATGATTCTTCCATATTGAATCTCTTTTGTATATTTTAAACATATTTAATTTGACTTAGAACAATAATCTGATTGGATATAATAATATTGATCTTCATCCAATGAATATATGTTCCCCCAACTATATCTTTTATAGAGAAGAGTTTATTCAACCATGCCTTAAAATATTATAATATAAGTATTTTTTCTAATGTTTCATATTTACTCAAAATATAATATTAACAAAATTCCACACTTCCACTAATAAATTTATAAAAACATGTCTCCCACTCATTATTTATGAAACAAATTTCCATTATGGATTCATTAAAAACAAATGGTCCATTACTAAGATTCTTTCATAAGTACATAAATGGATTTTTTCTATTACCATATCTTGGTGACATTATTTTTTGTCAAAAACACATTAGGATGTTTCATGTAGACATATATCTAATGTTTACCATTAATGAATTTTTTGGGAATCCATTTTCCAACACGCATTGTCATTGTATGTAAAAATGGAAAGTATAATTATAATGTATTTAAACATTTCAACTACTGAAAATGTTTCATAATAATCAATTACTTGACATTTTTTATTACATTATATATATGGTCATGCAATATAGGTATTGATTTTTCCCCCCACTTTCATTTTAATCTTCAATACCCAATTTTAACCAACATGATTTCTATCCATATGGGTATATACCAAAATCCATACATTGTTTTGGTACATGGAATCCATTTCAAAATTTATTTCATCTTTCTACTATGTAAAATATATTCATAATAATTATTCCTTGTAGGTTATAGTAATACTATTATGTACTAATAATGAATACCATCGGTAGTTACTATAAAACTATACATTTCAGTTATCTAATCTCTCTAATACTCAAGTGTTATAAATTGTTCCTCTAGAAAAAATTCTTCTTCAATGAGGCTTTATGGTATTTATTACGATTCCAACTATTTTTTATCTTTTTCATGTACATTATAAAAGAATATATCACTCATACTATTGGTTTTATATATAAGATCATTCACATTAAATGTCATACATCTGTCATTGATCACCATTTTATCATAAGGATTTTACATTCCAAAACTATTTTTTTCTTTGAAATATTCTATAAAGATAAACATTTAGAATAGGGTTGAAAACTTGTTACATAAAGAGGAAATTAAAAACACATTACAACCCCATATATGTATGTATTCCAACACAACCTTCATTCCATTATAAAATTATTTTGGTATTCTACCTTCCACAATAGTTAGAAGATAATTTATTATATAGGATTTCATTTATAAGGTGTATCCACAAATTGATAGTGGAAAACTCACATGAATCAGCTTGGATCTCTCCATTAATAACATTTTTTAGTCTCCATTTTACTTACAACATTCCACTATGGTTATTATGGAGGAATGAGTTGAGATAAAATCTCAGAATCTTATAGGTAATCAATAAAGTCTGGATTATTTATTCTCCACATTGATCTCAGTGTATTTTCATACTCCTGTTATAATGTAATTTCTAAACACCATTATTGTATTCCTTATATTAGGGAATTTAATCCAACATATACCTTATGAAATAGATAAACAAATATACTCTAAAATAATTAGTAATTGTTATGAATTATAAGTACCCACCCCTTACCTCATTAAGAAAACAATCCACACAAAAATGTTTGAAATAATTACAAAAGCTATTTGGCACTTTCACCTTTTCCTCAAAATGGTTATTTGGATATTTTTTCTTTTGAACATGCATGAAATAAACCAAGTGAATTTATTTTAAAAGTTTATATATATTCATTTTTTTTGTATTTTATTCAAATTCTCTTCATTTACATGAACTATCACCTGATTCAATATTTTTGAGTATTATGAGTAATTTGAAATTATTTTGTTATCTATTTACATTACTATGTTTTGTACTTAAACAAAAAAACAAGGTTTTTTTAAATGTTACATCACATAAAAAATTCATTCAACATAAAATTAGCTATATTTTATGAAATAAATGAAAATAAAAACATTTTTATTAATACTAGATACATAAATACTGTTTTTGGAAAATGATGGAAAATAATATAAACCCAATAAAACCAATGTAATTCTAGTTGGAAATTGTAGGTCATATTTCATGATAGATACAATATCATTTATAAATCTATTGGAATCTATTTTATTTATCTTCCATTGGTCAATTATTTTGAATCTACATGGTTCCTGTATTAGAATACATATTAAATAATGAAAATCAATATCTATTAATTTGTTTTTGAATTAGTTAAATTTCACTTGATAATAATATTATATGAATATTCCCTGTTCTTCTTATTCATGAAATTTCATAAAAGATGGTTCTTCATTCCTCATGAAAAACAAAACACATCATTTTCCCTTGCATTCCCCTTGATCTTCCGCTTCTTGTAAGTGAATTTCATTGAAGCCTTGTACTTCTACATTTATTCATGTTATTTATTATAGTTCACTATAAAGACCAAGGGATTTCACCAATATATCTCCTTATACACATGATTATGGTTAATGATAAAATTTTGTAGATACTTCCCCATGTTTTTCATTTTGAAATTAACAACAAAACTGAGAACCTATATGTGAGTGATTCCACAATGAGATTGTCAACCAATTCATTATGGTGTTTAAACCCTAGAACCTATAGGAATTCAATGTAGCCAATGATATTGAATATGTGAGTCATATCTAGGGATCCCACTCCATGATATCTCGAAAATAGTGATTTGGATATCTCAATCCACTCTTAACTATATGTCTCATGATATAGACCAAAAAAGTGCTTCAACATTCTATATGAATTCATGTTTTCTTTTGATTTTCTCAGGTCACATGAAAGAGAAGGAGGAAAAAAACATTGAACATGAAATGTAGTTTTTATATTTTTCTCGTATAATTGGTTCTCTTTAACACTCCCCTCTTTATAATATAGATATAGAAGTGATGAATCTAGCAAGTATGATTTATTTTTATGGTGCAAAAAAACCTGAAGGTGTCTATAACATTCAGGGAAGTTACTATTAGTGAGGTGGCTTTCCATAACTAATATTTATCATAGGGATAATATTGATTATGGGTATTCCATTTTATTAATTAATTAAATAAAGTGAGGATTATTAATAAAATTATTGATTACAGTTATGTGTAAAATAACTAATTCATTGATTTTATTAATTCTCCCAGTAATTTATCATTCCTAAATAGTCCTCACTACTAAAATTAAAATGCCTAGTTGTTATGAATTATTAGGGGAAAGTATCCCTATCAATTATTTTAATGATATATAAATTAGATATGAAAACTATATGAATATTATTATATCAGTTTTCTAACCAACTGTGGGCATGTAGAACCTAGGTCCATTGGGTGGATTTCCCTATCCTGAAATCCTGACATAGACTTCCTCAACAATTCTCTCAATATTTTTTTGAATAGACTTTGGCTGGTATCCTAAAAATTAGTTCATTTATGTCAACCCAAAACCCTCAAGATAACTTCCCAAAAAAGAATTTCTAGAATTTGACCATGTACTACACATATATTAGTTTTTTTTAATTACATGTAAAGTAAATGATGGATTAGTCTTACATAATTTTAGTTTGAGTGATTTTAATTAATATTGAATAAATTTTATCGTATTTTATAATTTTAATGCCTTGTTAATTTTTTGTTAATGTTATATAATTAATTAGTCATGTTGGATGAATAATTTACACATAATTATGTTATATAGCTTTTTCTCTGTCCACATTTTTTCATTTATATATTTTATTTCATAATTTCCTGAAAAAAATAAATATTTCATGTATTGAAATAAATAAATAATGTAAATGAACTAATCATGAGCTTATTTAATGGTTGATATAATTAATTGACATTAAATACAACATTTATCTAGGGTAAATAACTTTTAATTCAATTATTGGCTGGAGTTACAACATTATCCATTTAAATAGTGTAATAGTTGAGATATAATCATAATAGATTAATCTTAAACCACCTTATAACAACATTTCTCATTATTCCACTTTAAGGAATCATTTATTACATAATGTTACACATAATATAAACATAATGATCAAAAATTATAATGAATTTGGTAAATAGTTAAATTACATTACAACATAATACAAGGAAAATATCATATATAAGGAAAACCACCATAACATGTTCATAATATTAATTCGTACAAAAAACTGTATTGGATAACCTGGGGACATACATAAGAAATTTTTTATCTATAAATCCAATTAATAGAATAAACATCACCTTACATGAAGAAAATGATACATGTTAGATAGTATGAAAATAAATGGCACCTAAAAGGAATGAGAATCATAAACATGGTATATAATGCATTATATGACACGATAATCATAAAGGTAAGATGGGTAATCTGGAAACAATGTAAATAGTTGTATCATTAAAGTTGGTCAAGCATAACTTCCAATACATAATTATGGAAAAAAGTATCATAACGAAATATATTTTCCTCTACATCTCAACATTATATTTCATGAGACTATGAATTTCCCAATGCATTGGATACTTATATAATTTATAGTTCACATGTCATTTTAATTTCATTCTCAGTCTCAATTATGGAAAATAAATCATACAACACGGATTCATTCGTCATTATATTTTATTCAATGATAAAAATTGTGTGGAATAAATAAATGTAATAACTAATTAAAGGAAATATAAATTTATAATGGTGAACACTATAGATATTTAATGGTCATAGTATAAACTACATAATTGTTTTGGTATGGAAAATTTTAGTGAAATTTCGGCAGCATAATGAGATCAGTTAAAAATAGATAAAATTTTGTAATTATAGAGAATTGGTACACTCATAAATTGTACATAAAAAATATAGTAATAGGGTATGTTAAAACATATCCCAAAAAAAGTAATTGGAAATAAAATGTAAATGATAAAGAGGAAACTTGAATAAGGAGGAGAATGAAAAGACCACTTCCCTTGAGAGTGTTACTTCAAATGCTTTAGAGGATCTTATTCAGAGATTGGGGGAACCCTGCGAGGAATATAGAGATGTATGATAATAGTATGTATGTTTTATAATGATTTTTTTGATGATAATTGTGAGAATCGGTCACATATAAAATAATAGTGTGGTGAATTCATTATTATTTATCAAAGAGAGGTTTTGGACTGTATTGAAATAAATTTCCAAAACAAAAAAGATTCACATGGTTTATCCCATTGTTTCTGAAAAAGGTGTGTTGTTTTCATTAATTTATATTTCCTTGGTCCTTAAATAAAAAAATAATACCCTTTCCTATGTGGAAGTGAGTCATACAATTTAATAAATGATTTTGAAGACTTAGCATATATTAATAGTTTTAGATGATTCATATGGTCTATATAAAATTTAATAAAAAATTGAAAAATTATTTTTAATTTAAAACTTATAATTGGTCATTTAATTCATCTATAGTATTTATTAAATCATATTTGGTACATTATAATTTCATAATAGACATACTATTTTTATATAGTATTTAATTTTTAACCAAAAATTTTACTATCTGAGAAAATTATGAAAAATTAATCTTTGGATAATTTGGAAATTCAAAATTCAAAATTAATATTCATTTTTTGAAAATATTCTTATATATATTTATATTTTACTTTTAAAATTAAAAACCATTGTCTATTGAGAAATGATGGATTTTTAGGCAAAAATTATTTTGAGCCCTTATAAATATTACATTTGACTTCAAAAAAGCTATAATATCATTTATATTAAATATAATTTTTTTAAAAATAATACATTAATAAATTTATATTTATGTCAAAAACATTTAATTTCATTAAAATAAAATCTTTAATTAGAATTTAATATAAATTATAAATACAATTTGAGTTTCTTTGTATAAAAATTAAAATCATTTATAATGTAACGATAATAAGAAGTTTATATAACCATTTTTATATGGAAAATAATGTTCATAATCATATTAATAGGGACATGATAAATATCCCTCTAATAAAACAAAATGATCCCTATGGTTAATGTGTACATTAGTGAGACTTTCATGGGGTGGTTTGGTGTACATGGTTTGGTCGATGATCTAAATGAGATTGAAAATATTAAGAAAATGGTTTCACTTAAGATTATGTAACTGGATATCATCTTTGGCATGGTCAAGGTAAAATCCAAGTGATTCTATCTACCTTGTATGCTGTAATAAATGGGATTTACTAGGTATGATCATACTGGTTGAGGGAATCACGCCATTTTTCTGGGACAATTGGATTTATTAAAACCCTATATTTATACTAATCAAGTGATCAAAATTCATGGACTATATTATCAATGGTAAGGATTACTAATGGTCATTAAAATTTGATAGTATATACTAAAATTATATTTGTGAATGGGTTTTCAATGTCCCTAATATATAATAATTAATATAATTATATACAAGGTGTATTTAATATATAAAACTTTGGGTCATTACAATATTTCCCCCTCATAGACATTTTCCAATTGAAATATCCTTTTCCATCTCTAAAAATGATGACGGTAATTATACTTCATTGCTTCCTCTTTTTTCCACACCACTTCATCAAACTCGTTGTTTCTCTACAAAACATTCACATGGTTCATTGTCTTCATTCATATAACTTTGTATCTATAATATATGATCTTCACTGGATTCTTCTCAAATGATAGATCATTATCCAATAGTAACACCTATCAATTGAGTACATGTGATCGGTTTGGTATATACATCCTCATGATGGATACATGGAATACATCATGTAATAGATATTGAGTAGGTTGGAGTGCTAGTCAATAATCCACCGCTCTGGTGCCATAAAAGATAAAAAAAGGGGATGATTTATTGCAGACTATGTTTTCTCATAGTAAAAAATTACATGCCCTTCTTCAACAGATATATGTGATGAAAGACCATGTCTCTAAAATCAAAATATTGGTCACATCGATAAATATTATCATAGATATTCTTTCGAATCTGACCATCCAAGATGTTCTGTTGTATGGTAAAATCCATTAATAACATTTCCTTGCAAATTTTAGGACCAATCAGTTTACATTCCAGAACATCATCCAAAAATGCTGGTGTTCAGCACCTCTTCCCTCAAAGTGCTTTGTAGGGGTCCATTTGGATGCTTGAGTGGAAACTATTATTGTATAATTACTTGACCCAAGGAAGATATTTATCCTATACTCCTTTTAATAAAATGGAGTATTCTCTCAATATATACTAAATTTTTTGGATAGTACCCATGGATTTTCCATCAGTTGGAGGGTGATAATTAGTCTTAAGGATCAACCCAGAATATAAAGTTTGTGGAAAACTCTTCCAGAACATAGCTGTAAATATTGTGTCTTGATCACATAAAATATATAGTGATGTTCCATTAAATTTTAATTCCTCTCTAATTTATATCATTTTAGGTTTATCAATTGAGATCTACGCTTAAAATAAAATGAATTTTTTATCCTTTATAAGATGATCCACCACAAAACATATAGCATTATTTCATCCTGATTTATATGGATTAAAAATTAAAAATACCATGGTATTGTTTTCCCACTTCCATGTAGGTATGGGAAATGGTTGCATCATCCCCTTGTATTTTTTCTATTCTTAAATAACTTAATGAACTATAATATAACATGATGCATATTTTTCAATATTCTTCTTCAATATGTCCCATTAATATTTCTCTCTAAGATATAAATACATAATTATGATTCCTGGATGGATGGAGAAATCTGAACTATGGGAATCATCCAAAAACACCTTATTTAACTCAATATTTTATGGTAGAAATAGACTTAGACCAAATAATACAACTCTTTCTCCATTAATATTGAACTCTATGGTTTATCATTTTGTCATAATTTCCACTTTCTTCTGAATCCCTTGATCATCTATTTTAGAACTCATTATCATATCAATATTGGATAATTGATAAATCATTTGTGAAAGGATTGATAAATTTCCTTCCTTTATGATTCTCATGTCCATCCTTTTTAAATCCATAAAGATCATATCCTAATTTTTTCTCTTCAATGATAAAATTGTTTGATTGTTTTTACAAAGCGAATTTTCCCCATGTTTCGCTCTCCTAAGAGAGTAGTGAATTGAGAAATCATAGTTCTTGTTCATATCTTACAATCTTAATTGGTTAATATTTATCAATTTATTTATGAATATATTATTGAGGGGTTTTAGATTCGTATATATTTTGAACATCTCTCTTGAATAGATAATTATTGAATATTTTGATCTAAAAGATCACTATATCCAATTACAGAACATGCGTGGGGTAGTTTTGTTCATGAACATTCAACTACCTTGATGTATAGGCTAACACTATGTAATTTTCTATAAACACACTACCCAATCACTTCATTGAGGCATCACTGAATACTATGAAATGTTCTCCACTTAATGGAAGAGTGAGTATAGGTGTAGTGATAAGCCACTTCATCAAAACATTGAATCTATCTTTGAATTCATCATTCTAATAAAACATTACTCACATCTGAGTTAGCTTATCTATAGGTTTTGATAATCAAGATACATTTATCACAAATCGATAATAGTACCCAACTAATCTAAGGATGTTTTGGATATCTATAACAGATGATTCCCTCTTTCATATTTCAATTTCTTCTATATTTTATGGATCCATTGATATCTTATTTATTTTGATAATATTCCAAAAAAATTGATAATTAATTCAACTATATCTAAAATTTTATTTTATTTTCATAAAGCTTTCCCTTTCTCATGGTCATTAGCATTATGATAATATGTTCCTGACGATACTTATTTCAATTTAATTTTACTATAATATTTTCTATAATGACTGTTGTCATTTTGTCGATGTAATCTCTAAATACTTTATTCATCATGTCTATGATGATTTATGGGACAATAGTTAGTCTCAATGACATTAATTTGAATTCATAGTGCATGTACCATGTACAAAAAGTTTTATTTGTGTTATACTTATTTATCACCCTAAATCAGAAATATCTTAACCATAGATCCACATTATATATGTATTGTGATCCACATAGCTGATCGAGCATGTCATCAATCCATGGAAGATGTTACATATTAATTAAATTTTCTTTATTGATCTCACAATAATCAATGAAAAGGTTCATTGACTGATCCTTCTTCTTGATGAAGAGGACTAGTGCAGGATAAGGTGATGCACATGAGAATATGAACCCTTTATCCAGATTATCATGTTGGTGTTTCTTCAGATATTTATGTTCCATAAAATCAATTCTATATGGAATCATGTATAATTGTAATGACCTAGGTATCACTATAATTACCTGGACATCTCTAAATGAATACTTTGTAAAAATCATGTACTTTTGGTGATCTGGGGAGTCTTAGTGGCTCATTTAATGAGTTCTCGAAATTTATATTTTTTCAAAGGTTGTTGATTCATGTGGATTTCATCTTAGCAATGGCTCACTGATGTTGAATTTCTAGAAGCGACTCACTAATGGTGACTAGGTGATGGTGAATCATTGGAAGTGAATCATCTAGAAGTGCCTTTTTTGTTAGTGACTCACTGAATGTTGACTGGATGAACATTTACTCACCCAATGGTGAGTTGGTGAATGGAAACAAAAAAAATGACACATCGAATGGTGAATTTTTTATAGTTTTTTCTAGTTTATCCAGTTTAACACCTCTTATGATTAATTATCAATAAATTAGGAACATGTCAATGTTTGACCATTTCTAAGGCCATTTACACCATCTCTAGTAGAATTATGAAATCGTAGATAGAATAACATGTAATGATCCTTCAAATGGCTAAACTGTATTGTCTGACCATGATCTGACTTTTATGTTCTATGAAATTCTCTCATTTATTTTATGATATGGCCTTCTCTTAAGTGCATTTCCTCTATTCATAGAATCTTGTGGCTTTTTCATGGGGCATCAATAACTTTTCTTCCCTATGGAGTAACAATGAGCACATCACTCATGTTTTCCTTAGAGTTTTCCTACTACTCACGTGGCCCTCTATTCTCAAGAAAGAATGAAATTTAGATTACCTATTCTTAAATGTAGGGACTTCCTTTATCTTTAATTAATTGTATATCATGAAGTGTGAAAAATTAATTTCTTATTGAGAATATCGTGAAACCACAATATTAATTAACCTATTTGAATTATGAGTGGACATATTATGATAACTAGTTTTCTTAATTTAGTAATAAATGTGGGGTAGGAAGATAATGTTGATATATGTGTTGTTTTATATGTTATTATTGATCCATGCTATAAACTGTATGGGATATAAGTAATTCTATAAATAATGGTTATTTTTTTCCATTTCTTTCACATAGTTTATGTTTATAAATAAATTTTGTTGATAATTGTGAATAATTGATGCAAATATCAATCTGATTAATCATGTATACCTAGCTAAATAAATTATTTTCCAATGATTAAAATTTTTCATAATCTCCCTTGAATTATGAACAAGGAATCATTGATCAACAGAGGTAAAATATGAATACACTTAATTTGATTGACGTGGTTGTTTGTTGTGTGTTTTTTTTGTTCTAATTTTGAGCCTTGTTCAAGATGTGTGGTACTGGTCTAAGAATCATGGTTGTCTGTTCAAGTCCTGACATAGAGTTGGCTTTGTGGGCATGGTGTGGAATGTTTGTGTTATGAGGCTACGAGGTTGAGATGGTTACTATTGGTGTTTTTTGTTGGTTGTTGAAGGTGGGGTAATGGAATCTCAAGTAGATAGACAGATTTATTGAGGAATGTATATACATGAAGAGTTTTTGGATTGAACTTTGGATATGTTATAGTTATTGGACTAGGTAATCTTGTGTGTAGGGACGGAAAATTAGTTTTGGTTTTATTTTTTACTCGGTGTGGTGTGATTTTGAATAGGTTCTATAGAGTATTGTTGTTATAAGATATGATGGTGGGTACCATTGTATGTTTGTTATTTTTTTCCTCATGTTAGGAGGCATTAATTTGATGAATGATGTTGAATGTGGTTGGATAGAGTAGTTTTTGTGTTATTTTTTCTTATGTGTGGGTTGTGATTTGTGGTTTATAGTTACCCAGTTGGGGATGAAATGAGTAAAGGGTGTTTCTTAATATAGAATGATTGTTGTTTAAAATATTTTTTCATAGTTATGAGTTGGGTATTATGTTTCTTTCTTTGTTCAAGTGATAGTCTTTTGTGTTTGCGTATTCATTTTAGAGGCAATAAAAAGTTGTTTTTGTAAGTAATAGATGGTTGTTTTGAAAACCCATAAGTTGTACTGATTGGTTGATATATATACATACATACATTTAGTTCCTTGTGATTTCTATTCCCACCCCACTTATGATGAGCAATACATGTTGAACCGTAGCATTTAATGGGGAAGTGTGTTTTCCCGACATCCCGATGGGAGGATGGGTGGCTTGTTACATGACTTTTCCATTCTCCTACATCTAGGCATTAATCATGAAAAACACTTAAGGTAGGCAATAATGGATTGTGGTAAATATTAACCCTAGACTCTCGCGGTATTCTATAATGCCTTATGTTTTATTACTAGATTTATGGTACTTGTTGAGTGTGAGGTGGTTCCTTTCCTAGTTTTCTTTTGGATGAAGTGTGTCTTTCTTCCCATGTGTCCTCGAGATGAGGCCCATGAATTATCGAGAAGGATGAGTTTTTTGTCATTTTACTAGGCGTCTACAGTTTGGATGTGGTGTGGATGTGAACTAGGTGTCTGTGGGATGATTGCAATGTGGTTTGTTTCCTAGGTGTGTGTGGGTATGCTGTGATAGTGGGGATTGTAGGAAAGTGGTAGAATCAGAATTTTCACAATTAAGGATGACCAGTTAACCATTCGCAAGTGGTTCACAGTATCCAAATATTGATATGATTATTTTATTACATTACCTGACATGTTCTATTTCGTGTGTGAGAATTGGGGATGCTGGGGTGGATTGTATAATTTCTTAGGTTGTTGTGGTTATGTTATTTTTTCCAGTGTGGAATTAGAATGCTTCGCCCACTTGTGCATGAGAGACATCGGTTTTTCCTACTAATTATAATTTCTTTCATAGAATAAGAATATAAAACTATTTTTAGGATTTTATGATGACATTTTTTACCATAATAGACACTACTAGTACAAACATTGAGATGGTTGTTGTCTTGATGATTAACATGACTTTTTGGTATTTTAATTTAGACTTCTGTTGTATTATCCGCATCATTACGTTGAAATAATGCTTGTGGGAATGGATTTTGTTTTTCTAATTTATATATATCATTTGGAGTTCTTTGGTGTTTGTACATATTATCTTTCAATATTGTTCTTATAAAAGTGTAAAGAATTCCATTTTGAGTGATTATATACCCTTGGTGTTGGTCACCCCCATGGGACCTTCTGGAGGTCGGACATAAGGCTCATTAGAAATCATTATACATTTCCAGCTCAGGAGGGGCATCATTGGAGGGAGGGAGTTGTGAAAAAATGGTATCAGAGGTGATGGTTTAGAGATAGGATGGATTTTGTAGATAAGAACAATGATGATTTCATGGGTTGGTAGGGAAACAATTTTATTTGACCATGTTGTGTGAAATAGTCTAGGGAAGACCAACTAGGATATAAGATATTAGGGACACTTGTGAACTAATGTAAAGAAATTGAGCCAACTGAATGACAATGTAAGGCTAAACCAATTGTTGGGTAGAGTCTCATGGGAAGGTACCAGCATCATATTGATATGAGTTCCTCTATGAATTTGGGTGTTTTGCGAATTATCAAAATAAATAATCAGTTAAAATGGTTCATAATTGAAAATTGAATAATAATTGGTCTTAGGAGATCCTTTGTTTCCATTTTAAGTTATGGAACCTAAACGTTATAGATGATTATCTGAGGAATCTGAGGCTCATCAGGCCAAATCTGACTTTTTAGTGGATTGTTGATCTATAGGAGGAGGATGAATTGTTTCACATGATGTTATATGATTTTGAGAGATAGACATTGGAAATTTATGGGGGTATCATTTCAAAAAAATACATAAGTGTTGGAAAGAGGAGAATGCATTCACCTTCACCATAATCATGGATCTGATGAGTAATGGTCTCTGGTAGATATTATCTCATTGTGGGGAACATCATTTTATTGGTGGAAGCATTACATTAGGGTGAGGAAGGAGACCGCTGACCTGTGGGCTGACATTGAGAAAGATTTCCAGAAAGAATACCATTATTCGACGATGAGTGTGGGGAAAATAAAAGAGTTACACTCCCTCTAGTAAAGGAGTATATAAGTATTTTATTTGGGTATCAAGATCAAGGGTTTCATATATTTTTCTCTTGATATATTTCTAAAAGAGGATTCTTGGGTGAGACACATAGAGTATGCATTCCACCCTTATCTTCAATATGAAATTACTCCATTCACCCTATAGAAATACCTAAAGGTACAGAAAATATATGGGTTAGTTCCGTGAATTCATTCACGTGGACGATTATCAAGATAGGGGAGTCAGCATGGCTCTTTTAAGGGGAAGGATGTCATTAGCATGTCTCAGTTTTCAGGGCCTCCCTAGTTTTGACCAGTGGGGAGTAGTCCTCAGCAACTTCAGTTTCGACATTCTGGTCCTCATTCTTTTCACATGTTCTTAGGATTGGGATGTTTAGATGGTGGAGCTTGTGGGAACCTTCAGGTATTGTACCCCATTCTACCTTAGTATGCCGATGGTGTGCGGCTTTAGAACCTTCCCCATCAGTAGTTTCTGGCAAGACCATTACCACAGCAAGGACAGTAGGATCCCGCTCACATGAGGGGAGATAGAGCAGGTGGGGGCCAACCAGAGGGTGTTACTCATTTACCCTGACTGTGTATTGGTTAGTGAGGTGTCAAATAACTAAGGGGTATAGTATATGGGAATTTCTTTCTACATGAAATAGAGGCAACAAAACTATTGGGGATATGAATCATTCATGGTACAATTAGTTTATTTTCTAATCTTTCCTTTGAATTGTTTGATATAAAAATTTTTCACTCCTTTATTCCACCAAATCTATCCCATGATCTAGGACTATACATATAGAGGCTTCTCATTCCCTTGTTGTTTAATATGTCATTCAGTGGTTAGAGTATATTTTTTGATGGTTTCTGTGGATGTGGATGGCTTTTGGGGCCGCATCATTCCCATGGGGAACTCTTTCTGAAACATATGTACCCATATGATGTTTTCCATGTCATCACAAGGATGTTTTCCTTGTAATATGTCATCGAATTCATCCAGAAAAAAGTCTCATTTCCTGACGCAGATGTCCATAATGTAGTTTTTGATGGTGAGAAGAGTTTTCAGGTGGGAAATGGATATGTGGGGATGCTTCTTTCCTTGTTAGCTGAGAATTCCATGGAATCAATGGATATTTAGATGATAGAGGTTCCCTTGGTTTCTTTAGAGTTATTCAATATGTTCCCATGAGGAATTTGTTAATCTACCTCCTAAACATGACATTGAGTTTGGGATAGACTAACTGCTCGGTGCCCATCTAGTTTCGAAGGATATTAACCAGATGAATCCTTCAGAGCTATGGGAGATGCAGATTCAGATTGGAGACCTATTATTCCATCCAAGTTTGTCACCATGGGGTGCTCCATTGTTATTTACCAATAAGGAATATGGTTTTATGAGGTTGGTCATATACTACTGGAGGTTAATCCAAGTAATGTTCTAGAACTATTACAACCTCTTGAAAATATAAAATATTTTCGACCAGTTATGGGTAGCAAATTTTTTCTCTATGATTGAAATTTGGTCTGTGTATCACCAGTTGAGAATGAAGGGGGGTGAAATATGGGAAACTTCTTTCATATATAGGGGTGGGGACTTTGAATCATGGATAATGCCCTTAAGTTTTATGAATTCACCAGATGTGTTCATTGGGCTCATGAATACTATCCTCCATGAGTTCCTAGACTGGTATTTTATCACATACATCAATGAAATCTCAATTTCAATGGTGTTTGGATAGTAGCATGTCGGGCATATCTAGATTATACAGGAGATTTTTTAACACTACCATCTCTATGGTATGTTTTCCAAGTGTATGTTTTGGACATGATAAGATCACATCCTTTGAAATGTGGTGTATTAGAAGAGGATAAAAGTGGACCCTTTAAAGGTCAATGATGTTGTTTCACGGATATAACCTTATAATGTTGTAGAGGTTTTCACCATCACGTGTCTGGAAGGTTATTTGTAGAGATTCATAACATAATTCACCCAAGTAGAATCTCCATTGATGGATTTGATTAGGGAGTATCATGCCTTTTCATGGAGCGAGATATGTCAGGAAGCATTTAGAAATCTGAAGGGGATGTTGGTAAATGATCCAATGCTTCAGTTTCTAGAGAAATGGTTGATGTTCAAGGTTTTTTATGATGCATTTAGTATGACCATTGGATGTCTACAGATGCAAAAAAATGGAGTGGTATCTTATGGGTATAGGTAGTAATGTCCCCATGAACGTATCTATTCCACCCATGATCTGGATCATACAACAGTTTTGTTTTCACTGAAGTTGTAGAGGCACTACCTCCTTATTGTGTGCTATGTGGTCTTTATAATCATATGATCTTGAGGTATATATTTTCATAGCAAGATTTGAACCTGAGAAAATAGTGATGGGTATAGTTTCTCAATGAATTTTAATTCAATATCTCATACACCTCAGTAATGTGGAACGTTGTTGTTGATTACTTCTGTTGGATGTCACAGAAGTAGGTAGATCAAGATTCTGCAGACACCTAGAAGGTGATGGAGGAGTTGGATACATTTAAACTAGATGAATGAATGGATATTGGAAGATGTATTCTATCCCAAATGACAGAGCATTCATATATGATGTGGATAGTGGAATAATAACAAAGTAGAGATTCATAGGAAGAAGTTATGTGTGATCATGTTGGCCAAGGTGATGATCCTAAGGGGTGGTTGGATGATGTTCATATTTAGATGTTGTTTTGATAAATTTTATTAATTCAGTTGGTGATTCCCAATGATGTTCTCCATGAGTTTTATATCCCACTGTTGGCAGTATACCTGGGAGTTTCCATAATATACATAGGTGTGAAGGAGTTGTTCTAATGGCTTGGGGTGAAGCGAGCAATGGAATATTTTATGGAAATGTTCCTAGAGTTTTAGTATGTAAAATATTATAATAGTGTTCTTGATAGGTTTATTCGCCCATTATATGTTCCAGTGTGGTTGTGGGATGAAATCTATATGAATTACATCATAATAAAACCCATGATTTAGGTAAGAAGTGATGGTATCTTGGTAGTGGGTGATCGACTGATGAAATCATATCACATCTCAATTATCAAGGAGTCATGAAAGGCGGATTCCTTATCAAGACGTATGTGGATGAGTTATTGTAGATTCAAGGGGTTCTGAGATCCATCATGTCAAACTGGGATGCATGGTTTACCTCAGATGTCTGGAAAGGAATGAAACATGCAATTCACACTCAGTTATGCTTTAAAATTTCGTTCCACACTGAGATAGATGGGATGACATAAAAGACCATCCAAAAATAAGAGTAAATGTTATAGGCATGTGTTATGATCATTAGAGGATCATTGGTATGGAATTTTCTCCTAGTGGAGTTTTCATACAACAATAGCTGTCATTATACAATTAGGATGTAAATAATTATATCATTTTATATAAGGTTGTGTTGTTCAATCTTGTGATGCAAAATAGGTTGGAGAGAAAGATATTACTAGTCTAGAGGTAGATCATAGAACAACCATTAAGATTCATCTATTGTGTGAGAGGATGAAGCTATCATAGGACTACTGGGATATCCACTAGAATATCCACCACATTTGAAGAGGATTCACAATTTCATTCACATCTGTTAGATTTTTATATATCTTTACGATGAATCCCATGTCATTGATTGGGGTGAGATCGATATTAAGGATGATGTAACATTTGTGGAGTGGATAGTGGATATTCAGAATCATCCCGAAAACTTGTTGTATAGATTGAACATTCCCTTGGTTTTTCTGTAATGGAGGCCTGGTGGATAGGAGGATTATACATGGTAGTGAGAAGTGCAGATGTGTGACCAGGGCCTGGAGATGTTCTAAGATTTCCATTTTTAATTTTCATTACAATGTGATTTCTGAACCTTGTTTTATATATGATTGG
Organism: Viscum album; assembly: GCA_963277665.1. Classification (NCBI taxonomy): domain Eukaryota; kingdom Viridiplantae; phylum Streptophyta; class Magnoliopsida; order Santalales; family Viscaceae; genus Viscum; species Viscum album. Next base: position 1,057,817,050 of record OY728151.1, on the reverse strand, counting down.
TATTTTTCTACATTATCTAATTCATTAAATTCCTAGCATTTGGGGAGGGTAATAACCAATTAAAAATCAAGATTCATTAATTGAAATGTGATTAAACCCACGTGGGTGAGTCTGATTCGACTAGAGAGGATAAAATCTTGACATGAAGGATGTAATTCCCAAATTAATGGGTTCGGACGGTGTGTTTTGTTATTTTGTGGTGTGTCTTCAGATCGTTATGGTAGTGTATGTTGAAGGATGTTTTCATGGATATTGTAGATTCACTGTAGCTTTCAGACTACAAATGTTGGTTTTTTCCTTGAGAATTAGCTTTCAAGGTGGTTTTTCGGAACCATCATCCTTCTGGGGTTGGTTTTGAATTCCCTAGTGTGGGAATAGTTTCAGTGTTTTTTGATATATTATACTGGACCCCTCTGGACCATTCATGGGTGAAAATTCTATGGTTTAGGTGTTTTGAGGAGTCCTGGTGGCTCATTTCCGGATTTTTTAAAATTTCAATTTTTCCATGAGTAGCTTGTTCGGGTGGTTCCTCATCTTGGAGGTGACATGTTGATAGTTACACGCTAATGGTGAATAACTATTGGTGACTCATCTATTGTTGACTCACTGATAGTGACATGATGATGGTGACTTGATTTTGGTTTCTCATTTGTTAGTGACTCGTATGGTAGTGACTCTCCGAATGATGACTTGTTGAACGGTGACTCGACAAATGGTGACTCCCTGAACAATTTAATGTTTCCAAATTTTCCATTTTTTTCTAGCTAAGCCCCAATTAAATTTCATTATCGTTAAATTAGCTACCTAGAAATTTATGATAATTTCTGATGTTATTTTCACTATATCTGAGGGAATTATTAAAACATAAATATCTTAATGTGCTGATTTCATTGAATTGGAAAAGTTTGTTGTACCTATCGAACCCCTCGTGGTATAATTTTCATGATCACAATCACTCTCTTATTTTACTAATCTTGTTTTCAAGTGTTTTTGTTAATAAGCATGATTTCAGGAGCAAGAAGTGGCAAAGGAAGAAAAGTGGACTGTTTTCATGTCCACCGGCCAACCGATGGCTTCACCACCGGCCAGCCGATGGAGTACTGGACATGAGGCATTCTTCTGTCCAGACCACCGGCCAACCGGTGTCCCACCACCGGCCAGCCGGTGGCACCCAGATAGAAGGCTGAGCTACTGCCTCAGCACCGGCCAACCGGTGGCCTCAGCACCGGCCAGCTGGTGGCACCCAGCCAGAACAGTGTCAGCCACTGCCTCAGCACCGGCCAACCGGTGGCCTCCTCACCGGCCAGCCGGTGGTGCCTGAGCCCGAGCCCTCTCCCATTTTGCAAGCACCGGCCAACCGGTGGCTCTGCACCGGTCAGCCGGTGGACCCAGTCAAACTAGCGGTTGGGCCTTTGACCAGGCTGGTCCACTTGCCTCCCAACGGCTCCGAAGCCTTTTCCAACGGCTCTGAAGACCTCCAAAGGCCATATGAAGGTCCCCCTCTATAAATAAAGGACTAGGAAGCCCCGGAACAATACCGGAACCATAACCAAGCCACGGAAGCCCACGGTACACATTTTGATCATTTGGCGAACCTCCGGCGCATTCCTCTAAGGGAGCCCCACTTGCTCCAACACACTTCCACATCCAAGGAGCACCACCAAAGAAGCTTGGGAGCGCCCTTCATCAGCTTCATCAATCAATTGGCGCCCAAGACTTCCCCATTACAGTTTTTCATTGCTTTATCATTTTTTAGCATCATTTTGGGTTTGTGCCTACAAACCCCCATCTCTTTCTCTCATCCTTTCATTTGGGTTTTCACATCACCTTCAAGGTGTGAAGAGGTTGGTCAAGCCTTTCCTTTAAAAGTCTTGAGACAAAGGTGAGCTAGCCTTCACCTGTAAGAAGGCTAGTGGGTTCTTGCTCAACCATTGAAAGAAAGTGGGTTCTTGTATAACCATTAAAAGCAAGCTGTAATAGGTTCAAGACTAACCTTAAAGTCTAGTGGGTTTCTTGCTAAAACCATTAAAAAGCAAGCGGTAGTAAATCTCTCAACGGTTGAGTTGGGAGCGGAGACGTAGGCTTGGGTTTAAGCCGAACTCCGTTACCAATTGTGTGTCTTGCCTCTTTTATTTCCGTTGCACATTCACTTTGATTTTTAATTTGTTAATTAATTTTTAAAAGGCAATTCACCCCCCCTCTTGCCATCACTTCCTTTTCCTTTTCCGCCCAACAATTGGTATCAGAGGGAGGTTTGAGTAATACCTTAACCGGTTTCAAATTCATGATCCGTTGTGATGGCTTCAATGCCTTTCACCCCCGAAGGCTATTCTTTGGGTCGTGCTCCATTTTTTGATGGAACCGACTATAACTATTGGAAAACCCGCATGACAACTTTTCTTAGAAACATTGGTTATCCCATTTATAAAATTGTCATGCATGGTTATTCTCTCTCTTCCCCCGATGAATCCAAATGGACTCAAGCAGATATTAAAAATTTCGAGCTTGATGGCAAAGCCATGAACGCTCTACATTGCGGCCTTGATCGTAATGAGTTCAATCGAGTTTCCACATGCACCTCATCACATGAAATCTGGAAAATTTTGGAGGTTACCCATGAGGGGACCAACAAAGTCAAGGATACTCGATTGGACATGTACCGTCAATATTTTGAGTCTTTTACCATGCATTCATCCGAATCTATTACTGAAATGTTTACACGTTTTACTGATGTTTGCAATGGGAGAAAGTCCCTTGGTGATGATGTTTCTGCAGAGACGATGGTTAAGAAGATCCTTTGGATCCTACCAAGTTCATGGGCACCGAAGGTGACGGCAATTCAAGAAGCAAAGGACATCAAGAACATGCCGGTAGAAGAGCTCATCGGATCCCTCATGACCTATGAGATCACCATGAGGAGGCAAGCTGAAAAGGAAGGCAAACCGATCAAAACTCCAAAGAACATCGCCTTCAATGTTCAACAAGAAGAAAGCTCCTCCTCCTCATCGTCTTCCTCTTCATGCGGCGATTCTGAAATGGAGAATCTTGCCCGCAAAATGCACAAGTTCATTATGAAGCAGAAGAAAAATAAATCCCGCATGGCTCAACACGACGAAAAATCCGAGCCCGAGGTAACATGCTACGGGTGTGGCAAGAAAGGCCATTACAAGCCCGATTGTCCACTCAACAAGAAAAAGGCCAAGCAAAAGGAAAATAAGAAGGCATTCAAAGCCACATGGAGTGGTAGCTCCTCCTCCTCCTCCTCCTCAAGCGACAACGGTAAAAAATGCCTAATGGAATTTCATGAGGTAACATCTTCCGACTCCTCATCCTCTAGTTCTTCAAATTCTTTCAATCACATGCCTTATGAGGATCTCCAACATGCGAGAGATCAATTGGAGGAAGGTTTTCACGAACATTCTACAAAATTTGATTCTTTAAAAAATAATTTCAAAAAACTCTCTTCCGAAAAGGAACAACTTCTCAAAGAAAAGTAGGAGTTGCCCCTCAAAGTTCAAAACCTTCCCGATGTTGATTCCATGGAATCAACAATCAAGGATTTAAGGGAATCCCTTGCTAAGTTCAACCAAGGTGAACAAAATTTGAACAATTTGCTTGGTTCCCAACGCATATCTAGAACCACCGAAGGGCTTGGCTATTCCAAGCAAGCTTCCTCTTCCCATGCTCCAACTGTTTTTATAAGGGGGAGCTCTCAATTTAAATTTTGCAATTATTGTAAAAAACCCGGGCACTTAATCTATGAGTGCAATTGCAAAAATGCCTGGTATGGTAGGCCCAAAACTATTTTCTTCAATGATGAATTTTATAGTAGAAGACCCGCCACTAGACAAGTATGGATAGAAAAATCCCTCTTAGCAAGTCTCACCGGGCCAAAATTTGTTTCGGTTTCAAAAACCTCTCCCCGGTGATTGGTTGTTTTTATTTAGAGGGAGTTAGGATTGTTTAAGCCTTTTTTCTTTATTCAAAATTCATTCAAAACATTCAATTCAAACTGTTATTAAAGATTCTTTCAAAACATTCAATTCAAACTGTTATTCAAAATTCATTCAAAACTTTCAATTCAAACTGTTATTCAATTTTCATTCAAAACTTTCAATTCAAACTGTTATTCAATTTTCAAATTCTCAATTCAAAATTTTCAATTCAAAACATTCAATTCAAATTTCAAAAATTTCAATTGGTTTAAAAAACTCTATCTTGTTTTTCAACGCTTCCCTCAATAAAGTTTTATGCCCCGTGCTATTTTGATAATCACAAAGGGGGAGAAATTCTTGGTTGATTGGGGGAAAAATCTTTCTCTCATGCTTTGATTTACTTTTCAATTTATCTTTTAAAGCATGCCTTTCATTTCATTTTTACATTGTTTGTTTTGGTGATTGTGATCATCAAAATAGGGGGAGATTGTTGTACGTCTCGAACCCCTCGTGGTTTAATTTTCATGATCACAATCACTCTCTTATTTTACTAATCTTGTTTTCAAGTGTTTTTGTTAATAGGAATGATTTCAGGAGCAGGAAGTGGCAAAGGAAGAAAAGTGGACTGTTTTCATGTCCACCGGCCAACCGGTGGCTTCACCACCGGCCGGACGATGGAGTACTGGACAGGAGGCATTCCTATGTCCAGACCACCGGCCAACCGGTGTCCCACCACCGGCCAGCCAGTGGCACCCAGACAGAAGGCTGAGCCTCTGCCTCAGCACCGGCCAACCGGTGGCCTCAGCACCGGCCAGCCTGTGGCACCCAGCCAGAATAGTGTCAGCCACTCCCTCAGCACCGGGCAAACTGGTGGCCTCCTCACCAGCCAGCCGGTGGTGCCTGAGCCCGAGCCCTCTCCCATTTTGCATGCACCGGCCAACCGGTGGCTCTACACCGGTCCGCCGGTGGACCCAGTCAAACTAGCCGTTGGGCCTTTGACCAGGCTGGTCCACATGCCTCCCAACTGCTCTGAAGCCTTTTACAACGGCTCCGAAGACCTCCAAAGGCCATATGAGGGTTCCCCCTCTATAAATAAAGGACTAGGAAGCCCCGGAACAATACCGGAACCATAACCAAGCCAAGGAATCCCACGGGACACATTTTGATCATTTGGCGAACCTCCGGCGCATTCCTCTAAGGGATCCCCACTTGCTCTAACACACTTCCACATCCAAAGAGCACCACCAAAGAATCTTGGGAGCGCCCTTCATCAGCTTCATCAATCCATTGGCACCCAAGACTTCCCCATTACGGTTTTTCATTGCTTTATCATTTTTGAGCATCATTTTGGGTTTGTGCCTACAAACCCCCATCTCTTTCTCTCATCCTTTCATTTGGGTTTTCACATCACCTTCAAGGTGTGAAGAGGTTGGTCAAGCCTTTCCTTTAAAATGCTTGAGACAAAGGTGAGCTAGCCTTCACCTGTAAGAAGGCTAGTGGGTTCTTACTCAACCCTTGAAAGCAAGTGGGTTCTTGCATAACCATTAAAAGCAAGCTGTAAAAGGTTCTAGACTAACCTTAAAGTCTAGTGGGTTTCTTGCTAAAACCATTAAAAAGCAAGCAGTAGTAAATCTCTCAACGGTTGAGTTGGGAGTGGAGACGTAGGCTTGGGTTTATGCCGAACTCCGTTATCAATTGTGTGTCTTGCCTCTTTTATTTCCGCTGCACTTTCACTTTGATTTTTAATTGGTTAATTAATTTTTAAAAGGCAATTCACCCCCCTCTTTCCATCACTTCCTTTTCTTTTTCCTCCCAACAATTGGTATCAGAGGGAGGTTTGAGTAATACCTAAACCGGTTTCAAATTCAAGATCCATTGTGATGGCTTCAACGCCTTTCGCCCCCGAAGGCTATGCTTTCGGCCGTGCTCCATTTTTTTATGGAACCGACTAAAACTATTGGAAAACCCGCATGACCACTTTTCTTAGAAGCATTGGTTATCCCATTTATAAAATTTTCATCCATGGTCATTCTCTCTCTTCCCCCGATGAATCCAAATGGACTCAAGCCGATATTAAAAATTTTGAGCTTGATGGCAAAGCCATGAACGCTCTACATTGTGGCGTTGATCGTAATGAGTTCAGTCGAGTTTCCACATGCACCTCATCACATGAAATCTGGAAACTTTTGGAGGTTACCCATGAGGGGACCAACAAAGTAAAGGATACTCGATTGGACATGTACTGTCAAGATTTTGAGTCTTTTACCATGCATTCATCCGAATCTATTACTAAAATGTTTACACGTTTTACTGATGTTTGCAATGGGAGAAAGTTCCTTGGTGATGATGTTTCTGCAGAGACGATGGTTAAGAAGATCCTTTGGATCCTACGAAGTTCATGGGCACCAAAGGTGACGGCAATTCAAGAAGCAAAGGACATCAAGAACATGCCGGTAGAAGAGCTCATCGAATCCCTCAGGACCTATGAGATCACCATGAGGAGGCAAGCTGAAAAGGAAGGCAAACCGATCAAAACTCCAAAGAACATCGCCTTCAAAGTTCAACAAGAAGAAAGCTCCTCCTCCTCATCGTCTTCCTCTTCAAGCGTCGATTCCGAAATGGAGAATCTTGCCCGCAAAATGCACAAGTTCATGAAGAAGCACAAGAAAAAGAAATCCCGCAAGGCTCAACACGATGAAAAATCTGAGCCCGAGGTAACATGCTACGGGTGTGGCAAGAAAGGCCATTACAAGCCCGATTGTCCACTCAACAAGAAAAAGGCCAAGCAAAAGGAAAAGAAGAATGCATTCAAAGCCACATGGAGTGATAGCTCCTCCTCCTCCTCCTCCTCAAGCGACAACGGTAACAAATGCCTAATGGCATTTCATGAGGTAACATCTTCCGACTCCTCATCCTCTAGTTCTTCAAATTCTTTCAATCACATGTCTTATGAGGATCTCCAACATGAGAGAGATCAATTGGAGGAAGGTTTTCATGAACTTTCTTCCAAATTTGTTTCTTTAAAAAAGAATTTCAAAAAACTCTCTTCCGAAAAGGAACAACTTCTCAAAGAAAAGGAGGAGTTGTCCCTCAAAGTTCAAAACCTTCCTGATGTTGATTCCATGGAATCAACAATAAAGGATTTAAGGGAATCCCTTTCTAAGTTCACCCAAGGTGAACAAAATTTGAACAATTTTCTTGGTTCCCAACACATATCTAGAACCACCGAAGGGCTTGGCTACTCCAAGAAAGCTTCCTCTTCCCATGCACCAACTGTTTTTATAAGGGGGAGCTCTCAAATTAAATTTTGCAATTATTGTAAAAAACCAGGGCACTTAATCTATGAGTGCAATTGCAAAAATGCCCGGTATGGTAGGCCCAAAACTATTTTCTTCAATGTTGAATTTTATAGTAGAAGACCTTCCACTAGACAAGTATGGATTGAAAAATCCCTCTTAGCAAGTCTCACCGGGCCAAAATTTGTTTCGGTTTCAAAAACCTCTCCCCGGTGATTTGTTGTTTTTATTTAGGGGGAGTTAGGATTGTTTAAGCCTTTTTGATTTATTCAAAATTCATTCAAATCTTTCAATTCAAACTGTTATTCAAAATTCTTTCAAAACTTTCAATTCAAACTGTTATTCAAAATTCATTGAAAACTTTCAATTCAAACTGTTATTCAATTTTCATTCAAAACTTTCAATTCAAAATGTTATTCAATTTTCAAATTCTCAATTCAAAATTTTCAATTCAAGACTTTCAATTCAAATTTCAAAAATTTCAATTGGTTTAAAAAAATCTATCTTGTTTTTCAACGCTTCCCTCAATCATGTTTTATGCCCCGTGCTATTTTGATAATCACAAAGGGAGAGAAATTCTTGGTTGATTGGGGGAAAAATCTTTCTCTCATGCTTTGATTTACTTTTCAATTTATCTTTTAAAGCATGCCTTTCATTTCATTTTTACATTGTTTGTTTTGGTGATTGTGATCATCAAAATAGGGGGAGATTGTTGTACCTCTCGAACACCTCGTGGTTTAATTTTCATGATCACAATCACTCTCTTATTTTACTAATCTTGGTTTCAAGTGTTTTTGTTAACAGGCATGATTTCAGGAGCAAGAAGTGGCAAAGGAAGAAAAGTGGACTGTTTTCATATCCACCGACCAACCGGTGGCCTCACCACCGGCCAGCCGATGGAGTACTGGACAGGAGGCATTCCTCTGTCCAGACCACCGGCCAACCGGTGTCCCACCACCGGCCAGCCGGTGGCACCCAGACAGAAGGCTGAGCCACCGCCTCAGCACCGGCCAACCGGTGGCCTCAGAACCGGCCAGCCGGTGGCACCCAGCCAGAACAGTGTCAGCCACTGCCTCAGCACCGGCCAACCGGTGGCCTCCTCACCGGCCAGCCGGTGGTGCCTGAGCCCGAGCCCTCTCCCATTTTGCAAGCACCGGCCAACCGGTGGCTCTGCACCGGTCAGCCGGTGGACCCAGTCAAACTAGCCGTTGGGCCTTTGACCAGGCTGGTCCACTTGCCTCCCAACGGCTCCGAAGCCTTTTCCAACGGCTCCGAAGACCTCCAAATGCCATATGAGGGTTCCCCCTCTATAAATAAAGGACTAGGAAGCCCCGGAACAATACCGAAACCATAACCAAGCCAATGAATCCCACGGGACACATTTTGATCATTTGGCGAACCTCCGACGCATTCCTCTAAGGGAGCCCCACTTGCTCCAACACACTTCCACATCCAAGGAGCACCACCAAAGAAGCTTGGGAGCGCCCATCATCAGCTTCAACAATCCATTGGCGCCCAAGACATCCCCATTACAGTTTTTCATTGCTTTATCATTTTTGAGCATCATTTTGGGTTTGTGCCTACAAACCCCCATCTCTTTCTCTCATCCTTTCATTTGCGTTTTCACATCACCTTCAAGGTGTGAAGAGGTTGGTCAAGCCTTTCCTTTAAAAGGCTTGAGACAAAGGTGAGCTAGCCTTCACCTGTAAGAAGGCTAGTGGGTTCTTGCTCAACCATTGAAAGTAAGTGGGTTCTTGCATAACCATTAAAAGCAAGCTGTAATAGGTTCAAGACTAACCTTAAAGTCTAGTGGGTTTCTTGATAAAACCATTAAAAAGAAAGCGGCAGTAAATCTCTCAACGGTTGAGTTGGGAGCAGAGACGTAGGCTTGGGTTTAAGCCAAACTCCGTTATCAATTGTTTGTCTTGCCTCTTTTATTTCCGCTGCACTTTCACTTTGATTTTTAATTTGTTAATTAATTTTTAAAAGGCAATTCACCCCCCTCTTGCCATCACTTCCTTTTCTTTTTCCGCCCAACAAAGTTGATTTGTCAAAACATGATCTGACATTTATGTTCATTTAAATCATCACAAGGAATATATGATGTGATCGTTTATTATGATTAGATCCAATTATACTTGGATCCTTTAGTTTCTTCATAATGTGGCAAAAATTTATCTTCCCCATGGATCTTCTAGTCATGCATCATTGTGTTCGTATGCAGGAAATAATTTATTACCTTTTCTTCAAGGAAGGGAATTCTTTCAAAATTATTTAATTATGTATAATGGGGGGTGGGTGAAATCATGTATTCCTAACAATATAGTCAATACCCAATATTAATTAACCTATTATGAAGATCAATATTCCTTTCCAAATAACTATTTCTATCTGTTTTGTAATAAACATAGTTCTGGAAATTATGGTTCATGAATTTGTTGTATTATATGTTACCATTGATCCATTCGATAAACTGTAAGTGTTTAAAAGAATTATGAAAATCATGGTCATTGGTTTTTTTTACAGTTTATGTTTATAAATACATGTTGTTGATCCTTGAAAATAATTATTGAAAATATCAATTTGATTAATCATGTATATCTAGATATATATATTAATTCCCCAGGATTAATCATATTCTTGACCACATGTAATTCATGGATTATAATTAAACTATAGTGTTTGTGAAATATGAATACACTCTATTTGATAGTTTTTGTTGTGTGTTGTCTATGGTGTTGTTCTATTTGGGTTCCTTGTGCAGGTTTTGTGGTGATGTTGTTGGATGAATGGTTGTCTGTACTAGGGTGGATATCAGGTTGGTTATTTTTGGAATGGTGAGGGATTTTTGGGCAGTAGGGATGCATTTTTGGGAATGGTTGATTTGGGTTTTTTGGGTTGGGAACTGCATGTGGTGTAACGGGATATTAGGTTGAGATAATTATTGATTGTGGAATAGATGAACATGTTGAGTAGTCGGATTCTATCTGAAATTTTTTATGGTTCTTGGGAATGATATTCTTCTTCAGTGGGACAGCAACTAGAATGGGATTTAGTTTTTTTATATGGTGTTCTATTGTTGGGAAGTTGTAGAGCATGGATGTAATTCTATATGTTGGTGGGTACTGTTGCGACTTTGTGGCGTTTTCCAGATGTTGTGTGTCTTTAATTTGTAGAATGATGTTGATAGTGGTAATCTAATGTAGTTTTGTTTTGGGTTTTTTATGATGTGTGGGTTGTGTTGTGTGGTTGGTAGTTACACAAGTAGGTATGGAATGACCTAAATATGTTTCATATTAATGAAATATATTTTTTCTTAAATATCTTTTTTTGGTTATTAGTAGGGTATTAATATTATTTCTTTTATCATATAACCATCATTTATGTTCGTTCATGATTTTTAGAGGTATAAAAAAGGAAGTTTTGTGTGTTTCTTGGTTGTTTTGAAAAACCATAGGCTGGGATATGTTTTTGATTACTATTAATACATTCTTTTAGTTCTTTTTTGTTTCTATTCTCACCCAACATTTGTTGAGAATTATTTTCCAAACAACCCAATCTCATGTGTGAGGGTGTCTTCCAAATATCCTGGTGGGAGGATGGATGGATGGTTACATGACACATCCAGACTCCCTCTTCTAGGCATTGATAACCTAATATTCGTTTGGAATATTTTAATAGCTTAAATTTTATCTTCTCCCATGATTATTTGGGAAGGTTCTAATGGCTGGATGTATATTACCATATTTATGGTATTGGTTGTGTTCAAGATGGTTTCTTTCCCAGAAGAATCTGAGAGAATATTTTATTTTCTTACAATGTGTCTTCAGGATAAGGCCAAGGTGTTTTCTTGAAGTATGAGGTTGTATTTAGTGGACCAGGTGTTTATGGGAAGGATGTGTTTTGGTTGTGGCCCTGGATTCAATGGTCAGGATTTGATATGGTTCATTACCTGGGTGTGTGATGGCGAGTTGTGATAATGGGGTATGTGGAAGAGTGGTAGGATTAGGATGTTCCCAACTAGGGATGATAAATTAACCAGTCGAAAGTGTTGTTGGGTACCCAAATATCAATGTTTTTATATTTTTACATTATATGACTTGTGTTATTTTTTGAGAGAGCATCAGTGAGGTAGGGGTGGATAATTAACATGTTTGGTTTTTGTTTTTCTACTATTTTCTTAGAGATGAATTAGAATTATTCTCCCACTTGTGCACTAGACACTTTGAACTTTCCAACTTATTATACTGGTATGGTTACCCGACATATATAAAACTATTTTAATGTCTCCAGCAAGACATTTTGGACTATACTAGACCATACTCATTCAGACATTGGGATTGTTGTTGTGTTTCTTCTTTCCTTGTATTTTTTTTATTTTACTATGGGGTTTTGTAATATTTTCAACAGATTTAAATTGAAATTATTCATATGGGAGTATATTTAGGGTTTTAATTTATATTATTATCTTGATGTTTTTGGTGGATGGTACACCTTATCACCCAATCTTGTTCATATTAAATGTGTAAGTCCTTCTATTTTGTGAGATTTTGTACCATAGGTGCTGGTCACCACCATAGGGAAAACTGAAGGCATGGCACGAAGGTCATTACATCCCTTTCTCCATGATCTACGTAAGAGGTTCATCTTTGGGGGGGAGGGGTTTTTAGACATAAGGTCCATTGAAAATTCATCCTCTCATCTAAGAGGAAGACAAGAAAAGTCATCGGGAAAAACATCAGTGTATTCCCAATTATTAGGCATATCTTAAAAGAATTTTCGTTCCATAAACATAATAATTTGATCTAGATATTATTTCTCATTGGTAAATTTTATACATTCTTGGGATGTTGGTTCTAAATAAGATTCATCCCTGACCATTCAATTTTTCATAATTTGGAGTTGATTTATGATACATTGAGTGATTTCATTCTCATAGAAAATTATTTTTTCTATATATAAGGAATAATAATACATTCCCATAATTTAAAAACATTATATAAAAGGGAGTATGAAAAAATTCACTGGGAAGTTCACTACACAAATATTTATAGGATAGGAGTTAAATACATGGGATGCAATAATTTCCCGATTATATATTCTCGGTGAAAAAATATACATTTATGAATTGTGGTGGTGTTTGAATAGTTCTACCAAACTCTCGTGATATGATGGAACTAATATAACCAGAATCAAAATGTAGGTTCTATATTAATGAATGAAAAAATATCACTACTATCACCACTTGTTTGTTGGGATCCACGTCAGTTGTTGTGATGGAAAATTATCAAACATACAACCTTAGAGGTTGTTGGTTGTTTCCGAAAAACCATTGTCTTAGTGCACTGGTTTCCATAGTTCCATGGTTCCTTATAGTAGAAGTAATTTAAATTTAACTAAGTGATTACTAGATCATTCATTTCCCTAATCAAATTGGTTGGATTCACCTATCTGAAGTCTATTAGTATGTGTATTTCCTTCCTGCAACTAACAAATTTTATCACCCCCCTTACGAAAATCATGTGGATCTTATTTCCACACAATTTAAAAGTTGGATGTTGAAATTTCATGGAACCATTATATTTCTCTATCACAAGGAAAAAAACATAGCCACCATTGATCTAAATTTCAACATTGAGTGATCATAGTAAAATTTCTTTTTATATATGAATGTATTGGATCCGTAGGGATTCTCATAGATTAGGTTATATCCCACCAAATAAGTATTCAACCATACATTCATGTTTAACCAAAATTACATATGTGTATGGTGCAAGTCTTGTGACGTTTTTCTCATACACCCCAATAGATTTGTAATATTCTTTTGGAGGGGAAGAAAATCCCTTTCCAACTTATGTATCAGATGGTGAGGAAAATATTTTATAAAAAAATTCCATAATCCCTCCACCCCATCGCTTCAATATTATCTTTAGGCTTTATAATCTTGACCAGTATCCACCAATGATCAGATTCTCCCACAATATTAAAATATACAATTAGAACATACACTTTTTATGAACAATGAATGATTTAGAATATCTTCTATATAGATTTGTTGCATTGTTCTGCGATTAATGGATTAGATGATATGTTGAATGTTAGGGGCCATTGGTGCATAATAATCTAAATTGTATCTTGTTCAATCTTACAAGGATTGGAGATATCCTGTAGATATAGTTTCCAATCATATTTCCATCCTTTGTTAAAAATATTGAGAAAATAATTGATTTTATTTAAATAATTAAAAACATAAATGGGAATCCATTGATATTAAAGAGGTAACATATAAAATACATGTGATAACTAAACAAAAGAAATTATATTCTCTATGATATGTTATCTATGAAATATTTCCTGAAATATATTCGTATATATTTTTTGATCCCTCTGTAATGGATAATAATTACATTATAAATTTACCAAGTAATATCCCCCATGATTATAAAATAATTTGTGCAGAAAGATCCATTTTTTCAACCTCTTCACATTCGAGTATATCTTAATGAGGTTTTTTCTGGTTTTATAACTATATAAATCTATTCTAGTGGCACATCCTCTTTTATTATCGAGACAGGAATGTTTTCTTAGAAACCCCTTAGTCAATGCTTAATACAATTTATAGAATTTTTTTCTTATAAATAGGTTTATTTCTAATCACACCACTAGAGTATTATAATCCTAATTCCATAAACAACAAAACACTTTATTTGATACAAACTATAATAACACTACTCTTTATTTCACATGAATACATGATTAGTTTCATAAGATTAGACATAATAAAACCCATAATATAGAGACATCCAATGTCTTCTGGAATTAGGAACATTAGATAACAACTTAAAGCATTGAATAAATAATATTTATTGAAAATCATGTTACCATGTGAATAATATTCCATTATTTATAAATATGAAAGGGATAACATGGGGAAATACATATGAAATGGGTGATCCATAATTCCCAGAAACTGAATAAACATGGCATAAAATTATGAAAATAATGAATGTTATATAATATAAATATCAATGGGGAATAAAAGTAATGAAAATAAAAAACATTAACAACAATGTATGATATAATTTGACAATCGTAATGGCAATATGGAAAATGTATCTATAGTGTAAAACACTACAACAAAAACTTTGTTCATTTATAACATCTAAGAAATCCTGAAGGATGATGTCCTATAAGGGAATTAGGTGTAATCCCTTTCCCAACATGTTTACATATGAGACTAAACAATACCAAATGCATGGGAGCACTATATAATTTTGTGTTCAACAATCACATTAATTTCATTCCAATGCATAATTGTTCCCCATAGATCATACAACATGGATTCATTGATTATAATATTTAATTCCAATATCAAGGAGTGTGTAATAAATATATTAAATACCCAATTAAATCTTTTATGCATGTCTAAATGTGAACACTGTTCAGATGAAATAATTATAGTATTCCCTACACAATTGTTTTGGCATGGAAAATCGCTGTAAAATTTATACAGTTGAACAACATCACATAGAAATTTTAAAAATGGGTTCATGAGTGAAAAAGTGGAAACTCATAATTTGGAATTCAAAATAAATGTAACAGGATATGGAAAAACCTATACCAATAATTTAAATTGGAAATATAATTCCAATGATAATGATGAAATATGAATAATGATGAGATAAAAAAGGCCCCATACCATGAGAGTGTGTTATTAAATTCTTGGGAGGAGACTCATTCGATTTTGGGGGAATATAAGGAATAAAATATATAATGGATCATAGATTAATTTCATTCTCTAAGTATTTTTAGTGAAGAGAAGTTGGATCTTTGGTGGGCTTAAAAAGGAATAGTGTGGGGAATTTTTTATTACTTGTCAATCATACGTGTTGGAATATATATAATAAAATAAACAAAACCAAAAATGATATACTGGTTTTTTCCCATTGTTTTAGCCCAAGGGGAGTGGCTTTCATTATTTTATATGGCCAAGAACCTTAATAATAAAATAACACCCTTTTATATGTGTAATTATGTCATACAATTAAACAAAATGATTTTAAAACCTTAAAATATATTAATGGTTTTAGAGGATTCATAAAGGAATTATAAAATTCAAAAAATAATGATAAAATTAAAGTATTTTAAAATATTAAAAATTATTCAGTAATGGATTCCCTATATAGTATCTATCACATCAATTTTTGGTCAATATAACGTTATAGTACACAATATATATTTATATGGTATTTAATTTTTACCCAAAAATTTGACCGTCTCGAATAATTATGATAGAATAATAGTGAGATAATATCAATGTAATGAATCCAGAAATAATATTCATTTTATCAAAATATTTTTAAAAATATTTTATTTTTTACATTTAAAATAATAATCAATGTTTACTGTGAAATTCTATGGTTTTTTTGTCAATAGTTTTTTTCAAACCACAATAAAAATTACATTTGACTTCATATAAATTTTAAGATCATTTATATTTAATGTAATTTTTTTATATCATTAATTTATTATTTATTTCAAAAATATTTTAATTCATTAAAATGAATTTCTAAATTGAAATTGAATATTTATTAAAAATAAAATTTTATTTTATTGGATAAATAAAAAAATAAATTATAACATAACAATAGTAAAATTTAAATATATCAATTATTATTTTAAAAATAATTTACATTATCATATTCTTAGGATCTTGATACCTATCACATTAATACACCACAAAAATCCTTATGTGTAAGGTGCATGATGGTGAGATTTTATTGTGGTGGTTCGTAGTACATGGTTTTTGCTGTGATCTCGATGTTCTTGAACTTCTCCCATAAATGTATTACCTCGTGAATAAGTTGTTGGATTTATCCTTAACAATGATAAATGTAATAACCCAATGATGCTATCTGTAATGGAAGTTTCAATAACTTTTATTTGTAGGGTATTATCCTACCGGTCGAGGTCATCACTTTTCTTGTCTTTATAAATTGAATTTTTTAAAATACTATATTTATATAAAGCATGACTTTACTATTAAAAAAATATATTTTCAATTATATTGATTCATAACAGTATTTTATATCTAATAGGTTATAATGAATCCAAATAAGTTCATATGTTTTATATCCTTGAGAATGCATTTAATTTGATCACACGAGAAATTATACTTAAAATAGTTCAGGTCATTACATGCCTCCAGGTATATAAATATAATCAATTACCTGCATGTATTTATAACTCACACAAGGGTGAGGATAACTAAATTATTGGATAGTGGGTATCACAAAAATAACTATGGATATTTCAGTCCTATATAACAATGGATGGAGTATTGACTCACAAACCATCATTATAATTTAATATTAAATAATTCCAAACCCATGCATGAAATTAAATTATATAAATTAAAAAACATATATATGACTTGGTTGAGATCAGGTTTACTCATACATGCAATGGATATGTAAAATTAAAAACCTATCATTTGTTTATTTATTTGTTCTTTATTATAAAGATAAACTTTATTTTATTAAATTATACATAAATAAATAAATAAAATACAGTTTCATATTGATGATCATCCAAACATAATCATAGATACTCATTTTATAGAGAATTCATGGATAATAAATAATATAACCAATAATTTCATATTTATTGTAATAAAATATTTGATATTTTAAAAAAAATTAAAACCATTATTAAATTTACAAACAAATAATAGTGTGAAAATCATAAAAATAAGGTTTTGATGAATCATTTTTTTCAATTTAATGTAATTATAAAATATATCCTTTAATGAGAGACTACATGGCTTTTATAGACTATTTACACATTTTGAATCTCAATTTCCATGTATCTATTGTACACACATAGGTTAATGATCAGTACCACAGCTGGACTACATGACCTGTACATGCTTGCTACATGTAGTGTATCTTATTTATATGTTCTTGAGATACTTGTAAGGGTATTTGATTTATATCGTTGGGGATTACAGAATTTTTATAGGATAACTACATGTTATGTGGTCCAAATATCAGGTGCTCTTGATACTCAATGAGAGGCTCAAAATGTTCTCATGAGAGAGACTACAAAAGATGTGGAATCTAGAAACATTCCATGTGTCTCTAACATTGTTTGTATAGATAAATTTACATGTTTCTCATAAGTATGAATTTATAAAATACACATTCTGCACACAAAATTCACTTCATGGGTTTCATAAATGTCCATCTAATCAGTATCACATGGTTTTACCATGTATTATTACAACATAGTCTGCTTGATTTATGTTGTTAACTCATGTATACTAAACATCATGTATATCGATACAATCCCTGTAATATGAATATCGTGTCACATGTTGGCTAGTAAACACATTTCATGCAATTAATGCAAATATTTTGTGGAGTGTCATATATACCTTGGCACATAAAAATGTAGTGCACTAGTGTAGACGATGTGTAATTATGAATAAATGTTATGTAACACTGTATTTCAAGAAAAAAAACTGACTGTTCCCAATGGTATCTGTAGTCATTCTACATTTATTATTTGACCCTTACAAATGAAACATTTAACTAACATGATTAATATTTGGAATCATTTTTATTCAAATTGGTTTAATGAAATAATAACTAGATATTAAAATCAATATATTATTACACACAGATGAACAATGAATTAAAAAATAATAAATTTAAATGTGACACCTTTAATACCACTTGATTGTTCCAGGAATTGAGGAATCATGCAGTCATGAGTGAAATATTTAAATTTCATTTAATATTTTTATTCTCAAACCCATGTGTGAGGATCTTTCATGATGATTTTATAACTAATTTTATAATATTTTAAAAAACAAATTAAACCATCATAGGTTTTGTTCTTCATAGTTGGCATTGATCATCTGAAAATATACATCCGTATTTCCTTTTTTGTCCTTGTGAGGATCTTAGGGATGAAACCTTCTGTTGGTGATCCATAGAATCTTCTAATGATCTTCGAACATCAACCCTAATTCTCCCAGTTCTAGAGTGGTGAATATATATTTTTCTATTATTTAGTATTGATTTCTTGTTATTTTCTCCAGAATAAATATGTTTTGTGTCATTGTTCTTGAGAGGTAGCAAGATGGGGGAGTCAACATAGAATTCGTTGTGTGCAACCATTATATCTATTTATATTTTCTAGAATGTGCAAATAAAAAGTTATTTATAGAAGTAGGGTTTATGTTATAATGTTTTTTAATTTCATTTCATCCAATAACAAATATTTAAACCATTAGTAAACTCCATTACACATAAATATAATATAATTACAATAATTTTGTGTGATCTATATTTCCCCAATGATAAATAATATTAACCAGATTATAAATAATTATTTTTAACCTAACACATCTTTATCTGTTCGAAATCCTATTTTTTATTAAATAACTAAGTAATTTTTTATTAATAAATAAATATGAAATAAAATAAATATATATATTTTTTCTCATATTCTTCAGAATAAATTTTTATTTTATTTATGGAAAAATATAAAATTAATAAAAGTATTCCTCCTTCATGAGAATATTAATTATTCCATTAATTATATTCAAATAGAATTTAATTTTTATTAATAGAAACAATTAATGTGCGACCATCTTGGATTATTTTGTGCTAGAAGAAGGATGTCATGATTAATTTCTAAGATAAATGTATAGTAATGGGTCATGGGACCTAACTGAAATAACATAATATTTTATCATAGAAAACCATATAAGAAAACTAATTGTGTAATATATTCATTTTTTCACAATATAACATCATGTTGTTCACACATATGTGTCACCAACCTATATGCTTGATACATATTTAATTGAATATCTAAAAGGAACACATTGTTACACCATGGGCATGGAATCTATGGTCAAGGTTATATTCCAATAAAAGTGGAATGTTTTTTTCTTATATAAATATGGAAGTAATGTATCTTTCTTCCTATTATCCATTAACGACATGTCACTCTTTATGAAATCAATGTTTTTAGAATCTACATGAAGTGTTCTCATAATGGATTATGAAATAAATCTTTGTATGTGAGTCACATCATTCATTAATAATAATATTTATGTCTAACGACCATGGAACATCCTCATAGATAAGAATATCTAATGACACTAAAAAATATAGAATTTATACATGTAGGTTTGTAAGCACAATCTCCCATATTGAAGATTAACAAGGGTTGACATCATGTAAAGAATATTCATCTTCATAAGAGTACTCACACCTAATAGTCCATGTTGTATGTGTCCCAAAATAATTTATTGTCATCCCATAGAACATTATTTAGGAATACCTCTATAGAAAATTATGGTTCCCATCATAGGGAGGAACCGTTATGACCATATTAGTCTGATGTATACTATGGGATATTACTATATTAGAGTCATGATGAAAAATGGACAATAAGTAATAATAATTTTTATTAATTTTTAATGCATCAAATATACATGTAAGCCAATTTATAATAGTTGGTCCTAGGAACCGAAATCCAAAAAAATATGTTACTATTATAAACGTAGTAACATATATTTTTGAACCTTAAAATTATGATATATACATCTAAACATTAAAAAAATATAATTTTTTTATTACACTAGGAGCATAATTATAATTCATTAAAACAATAATTAAAACCATCTACAATTTAATGTGGTATTCTAAAATATCCAGTGTAATAAGTCGTACTACATTGCTAGCTTGAACATCAAGACCACATTATACAACCTTCTAAATCCAACATGGTTCCTATACATGGATACAAATGTAGAAACCATATGATATATATAAATCAGTATTTGTATAAATTGAGATGTAACATTTGATAACAAATTCACCTAATTATTCTTATTCTACATTCACTAAGGTTTAGTTCTTTTATAGGGGATCTTCTCTCAACATTCAAAACAAAATAAGTTTTATTCCATTTCATGTACCTTAATCATCCTACTCCTAGTTGTGAATTGTGAAGAAAACATAAACATGTGTTTATTATTAGGGTGTATAACCTTTACATTCATCTTATTCACCTTTAGTACTAATGGTTTTTCATGACTCGTGTTCCTATTTATCAGGACAATTAGACTACTGATAACCGAGAGTAACATCTAATATTTATTCAAAATATTATTTTCAATAAAACCAAATATGATATTAGTATGTAATGAGAGCATGAGGTTAGAACACAACTATTTGTGTATCATGAAACCCTAAAATTAAAAACAATAAATATATAATATTATCCTGACTATATGAGGACCATCTAACACACCTTTTATAAAATATAATTTAAAGAGTTCCTTTCAAAACTATAACTTCTCATGTCTTACCATTTTCTGAAAAAGAAATTAGATATGAGAAAATATGGTGTTTGAATCCATGTCCTCATGGATATTAAGGATTTAAATTTTTATGTTTAATAAAACTATGAAATGTATATTCAATGAATCATATAAATGATTGAATTATGGAATTTCATCCTCCTCAAATTCTTATATTGATGGTTTTTTATATAAAAGGGAAACTAACATGTAGAACATATTCTATTGGTGTAGTAAAATATCTAAGAACATGTAAAAATCCTAGATGTTTACATATGTTAAGATATCATCATTCCATACTATTGATTAGATGGGTAATATCATGGTCAACATATATTCAATTTTCTATAATAATATGAAATAATATATTATTACGTTATGATAATCACTAAGTGTCATGTAATAAATTCATTTCATAGTGTTCCACTAGTTTTTCAAATCCTTATACACCTCATAATAGTATTTGGAATATTATAACCTATTGATTTTATGTGTGTAAAAGAACCATATTTCACTTATAATAATCTAGAATTTGGATATAAAAATTAATTGAAGGTATTAAGGCCAGTGGTCAGGACAACTACATAAACTAGATGATCCATGATTCCTTGAGAAGACTTTCCATTCATGAAATCCCAAACTAAAATATCCTAAATAAATTCCCCCTACTTACACTATGTCTTTGTTAGAAATTCAATCCTTACTATTAATTAGGTTATGTTGACCCAAAAAATTTGGCAAAACACTCTGTTTTTTTATGAACCTAGACTTGGTCTAGATAGTTACATTGAAAAAAAAAATTATAACATAACTTTTATATATATTTTTCCTGACTAAATTTTATTATGATGGATTTTATCATATCGATAAATTTTGTTTATTTTATAAATTTACATGATTTTTAATATAATATTGATTTTATATAATTAATTAACTATGTATAATAAAATAATTTATGAATAATCAATTTATATTATTCCATCCTATAATTGTTTTTAACTCATGTTCATTATGTGATCATGTTTAAATATATAATAAATATTTCATCACCTTAATAAATAAATCACAATACATTGGAAAAAATAAAATTAACTAGTCGTATAATAATAAGATTTTATCTATTTTTTTGTTTATTTTTAAAATGATAAACAAAAATTTTATCCCAGAGGAATAGTATTTTGATCATGATTTGAATTGACATTCCTCGATCCACATATAAACTATGTATATATTTTGTTGGTCTTAACGTGGCTCCATCTAGAATGACCTTTAATTTCAGGGGAGGTCATTCTATTATATATACATCATAAAACATTGGTGAGGGTAACCTGGGAATTGAGATTACATAAAATGAATCATGGACATGTTGTCCCATACATAATAATAAGGAAGGTATGATTCCTAGATCATAAAATTTAATTTAAAAATAAATTTATCAATAAAAACCATATAATAAATAATTATATTAAATTGAAACACAACAGAGACATAGGATATTCATGATAATGATAATTCATGAATGAAATGACTACATATTGAAAACAAGTTATCATTCATTATAATATTTTCTTTATTAATTTAAAAACATTGAAATATATAATTACTAATATTATTAATTAATTATTTCATTTATCATCATTTTCAAAACAAACAGTTGATATTTCAATCATCTAAAATTTAAATAAATTAATTAAATTAATTTTAATAAAAAATTAACTAGTACATGACATATGCTGATAGGGTATATAGTTTGTGCCCTTCAGGTTAGTTTTAAAATTATTCATGAATTATGTTTTCATGACTTCAACTTGAGGAAATACAACATGATTCCTTTTAATTTATATAAAATGTATTTTCACTCTCATGGAATATGATTAATGCTCAAAATGGACGTATTATTAAACTATTTAAATACACAATATTTATGAAAACATTAATTTTCATGATATTAAATGATGTGTTATTTTGTAGGAATGAATTATAGTATGCTTGAGATTTTTGAACACATTATATACCATTAATATAACTGATGTATATTCTAGGAACATGAAACAGAATAACATCTATTTCATATTACATGATTAAAAGATAATACATGTAATGTATTAATTTTATCTCACATCCCTTGACCAAGAAGATTCTAGGATTCCCATGTGAATGAATTATGATGGGTTTCACAGAGTATATCCTTGCTGAACATGAAAAAACTTATCAAGATGCATGTAAACTATAGTTAAATATATGGAATGTAATGACATCATATCCTATTCTCCCACATGACATGCCATGGTTTGTGTGGATGATCTTTTTTTGTTTGAACATTGGTACATAAAGTTTATTTTTCCTTTTTATGATTTTATTAATTTTTCTCACCATAATTCTCAACACCTCCAAATATGATTTTTAACTACTCTTAAATAGTTTCTGTAGTGTTATTGGTTACATGAAATTGAACAATTATAATATTTTGACTTTTAAATTAACAATGAAAATTATAAATGAAAATCATAAAAATAAATTTGGATATCGATCACGAAGTAAAAAATAATTATAAATTAATATGTGTTAACTTTTATTCCACTTGAATGTGTTTGGGGCATGATGGAAGCAGTCAATCATGTTCCCACTAATGTTTTTCAATGATTTAATAGCATAAAATCCTTATATATGAATTAGCAAAACCCAGTAATATTCCTTGATGGGATATTTTCACAAATAATTTATAATTAATTTATAAACAAGAATCATATTCACATGGAAATATTTCATCATTAATGATTCAGTTGACCTTTTTTAGATATTTTAGTTGTGCTCAACAATCCAAAGAAGATTCACTCTAGAGGCATCTTCACATCCTCCACAAACTTCAGAACATCACTATAGGAAATCTTAATTATACAATAGTATATCACAACATCTTCTATCATTCCATACAGATCATAAAAAGTATATATTTGGACTTGAATGATTCTTCACAGATCCCATGGGATTGAGAGGGTGAAATAGGGTGATCACCTCTCATTGATGAGAGTATTCTTTAGATTCCACTCTTCTATATTGAGATAATTCATTTTAGAAAATATATTATGTACAACAATTAAATTTTCCCTATAAATGATATAAGTTAGGTTATATTCATAGGTTAGACTATTATTTATTTCTTAAAGGCCCTTAACAAATTGGATTATTCTATGTAATCCTCACTTATAATAATAATAATATTATTATTATTATTTTATAAAATTACATAAAATAAATCTTGAATAATTATATATCATTTTTTAAATAGTAAATAAATATTTATTGAGATGATGTTTAGTAAAATATATTATTTATTCTATTCTATTAACTCATCCTTCCAATCATTGTAAGCATTTATCATAAATTCAATGATAAATATTTATTCAATAAATAAATATCACTATATTATTAATTCATTCAATAAATAAATATTATATTCAATAACTAGTGAATAAATATTTATTTAATACTAAACTCAAATATATTCTCTCAGATAATTCTTTACAGAATTAATACAATAAATAGAATCATAATAAATATTATCAATTGGTCTTGAGGAAAATATTTATTCTAATATTAAATTAAAATATTATTTAATGGGATTGTTTGAATAGAAATAGCATGTGATCAACTAAAACACATTACCAGTGGATGTGAGACGACATAATGCCCATGATTAACATCTAGTTGAAATTAAATGAACCCTAATAGAAAGAAGATAATGTCGCGCGGACAAAATACTCATATGAATGCTTAATTTGTAATGTTATCACTTTTTCTCAATATCTCATCAAGAAGTTTTAATACTTGTGTCATAAACCAATATTAATGATATATCTTTCTTCGAATACCAAAATTGAACTCATTAATAGACCACCGTGTCCATGGTCTTATGCAAAATTTTCTATTCCGATAAAATGGCCTAATATATATTCCTCAAATTATGGGCATGGAAAATCATTTCTCTACTTAGTCATTAATTCCATACCCATTTTTATGATACCATGGAATCATGCCCAACATTTATTATACTTCATTAAAAATTTCACCAATACATAATATAAACCGATTCATAATATTCATCAATAATAATCTAATGTACATGGACCAACTCACATGACACAAATATGATTATCCATTGACATATAAAAATAGAGAATATTAATTTGTGGGGATGTTCTCATAACCACTTTTCATATATATTACCATGTGTGAACTTAAATAAAATATGTCCCAATGTATTATATCCCTATAACACCAAATAATAAAACAATGCTTATATCCCATCATATTGATATCATGTGACCATAAAACATATGTTTAAGAATATTTTTATTAAAAAAAGGCTCTTATCCTAATAGGGAACTTAAATGACCTTTAAATATGAAATATATTCTATAGAAATTAACATATTAATATTAAACATAAGAACATACATTATAAGGCATCCTATTTATTTAATCGTCATGTCATTGAATTTGGTATTATCAATTTAATCCTTGACATAATGGACAACTCATTGAATATATTAATATAATAATGCACCCTCCAAACAAATTCTAAGATTCCTCAATAAGTGAATCCAACATACAAGTTTATTTTCCAACTACTATTACTGCCACATAATTAGCTTCTTTAGTGGAACATGTAACCACGAGTTACATTCATGTCACCTAGCTAACTAATATTCCTCCATTGGTAAAAAACTGCGTAGTTCCATATCTAGAATATTAATCTCCACTATGGCTAAAATATATGAACCATGAAATGGAACATTTTAAAAAAATAACTTTCAATATTATTATCCCATCAGGTATTGTATAATTAACTTCAGAGACTCTTATTTTTCCTTCCCAATAATCAGTATACCATTGAAAATGAGATGTACAGTTGAGTACATACGATATCGTACATCAGTTCCCAGCCGGAAATCCAAATTGAAAATTCACCATGAACAATACATCATCTTCTATTTTTAGCACTTTCTCCATCAAAACATGATTTTTTTCAACCAATACTATTAATATCAACTTACAACCAAACATTCTAAACTTAATGAGATCTCTCTAATGTTGTCCATTTGAGATAGAAGCAAATTCCTAAATTCACAATCCCTCTCAACATTAATTCCCAATATGTTCTTATATTTTATTGAATCATTCATATAAAATATTTTGAAAAAATCATGCTTCATATTTTGTATCATATTAATATATTGGGAAAAAAATCAAAATATCATACACATAAATAAATATGATAAAACATCCATCATCATATTCCTTATACTAGCAATATTGACTCAAATTCGATGAGGAAAAACCAATCTCATCATTGAAAGAATTAAATTTATGATTCCACTACCTTGGTGAATTATTTAATCCAAAGATAATTCTATTTAGACTACACACATGGTCCTCATTTTTATAATCCATGGATCCTACCAACTACATCATTTAAATCACTTCCTCTAAGGCACAAAGGGGAATGTTCTTCAATACATCCATCCTTATGTGAAGACTATTGGACACAACAATGATCACCACTATTTATATGGTTTTGTTCTTAACCATTGATGATTAAATTTTTATGTATTATACCCCTTCATATCGTTGAAATATTCTCACCGGCAACATTATCTTATACATTTTATTTACATTATATTCATCATTAAACATAAAAAACCACTTATTATCCCATACATTATTTTTTATGTGCTCACTCAATTAGCTCCCATGTTCAATTTATATGCAATATTTACAATTATTTTTTGAATACTGACTCCGAATATATAGAGTCACAGAGAGTGGCAACCTCTTCCATGCTTTCTAGATATTTAATGTATGTTAAAAATAATAAGAAAATGTCACCTTCAGATCTCTTAGATAGCTTTTCTAACATGTGTAAATATCTATAATTTTACATGTTTCAAATATTCAACAAACAATTCATCCTATAGTGATTTATCATATATATACATTAATTTATAATCATTTATTCATGATTTAGAAATCCTTGATCATCCAGGATCATCTTCTATTGGGATATCTATTGAAATTTTATTACATCCACTAGAACAATCTTGGACTTCTGCTCCTATGTTACCCCCAATCAAGTCAAAATAGAAATAATCAGAAGAATATTTACTCTCAACTTCCTACTCAACCAATATTCAGTCCTTCCATTATAACTTCTAATTAAAGTGAAAATCCCTTCATGAAATTATCATATAATGGTTATCATCCCAGAGGTATAATAAAATATTTTAATCATCATATATCAAAATGAAACATGAATTATAATTTTAATCATGTTTTAATATATTTTTATAATTAACATGGAAATGATCCCTGATTCTGATATGACATGGTCCTTCTCTAATTTAAAACCTAGAATCTCTTCCTGTTAGGGTTTTTCCAACTGCAAATTTCTACCGCTTGGAAAAGGCTATTTCCATATCCTTTTATCTTCGCAATCTGACCTTGATCAGGTATAGAATATTCATAATCTTAACCTGATTCCAGGTTTTCTTAACCTCACTAAGTGAGACGTTACCTTTAATCCCAAATATCATAGGAACAATACCGCTCATGTATGGGTTATGCTTTTTTATCTAAACTATTTTGTGGCACTCACAAATTATGAATGATCTTGTTGTTGGAATTGGTATACCCTTGAATGTTGATCAAAGAACACTTAATGAGGACCTAGGCCAGTATGATAGGGTGATGATCAATGTTAACACAGAAACTAAGCCCCCTCAGTTGATTTCCATCACTAATGTGAAATAAAATTGGTTGGGAAACTGGATAATGAAAGACTCCCCCATTTTTATGAGCATTGCAAAATAGTAGTTCACAGGGTTCATAATTTTAGGAATTTACATAAGAATCATCCCTAGAAAAACCTTACTGGTTAGACTGAAATTAAAAATAATAATAGGGAGAAGGATAATTTTATAGATAAACCAAAAACATCAAAGAAACAGGAGAAAAAATGGGTTATCAATACCAATCCCTTTGGAAAATTGGAATCTAATAAAGGAAAATTGTGGGCTGACCTAGCTGACGAACAACAAATTGAAACTGTGGAGTATGATATTAGAAATGATATTGAAGAGGATGAACTATGTATTATTTAACTCCACCAATATTACTTGGATCATGCAAGTCATCTTTTAAAGGATTATTCTTTTTTGAACCCACTTTAGAAAGAATCATGCATGGATCCATCTGATCAGTGTAATAAGATTCATGACCACTAAAATTTATATAATATAGAGGTTAAGAAACCCTCTGAAAACTATGTCTATTAATCTAAAAAAACTTTCTTGATTCAAAACCCTCATTTGAAAAAGGTGATATTCATAGTAATGTTAAACAAGATTATAGGGATTCTCTCTTATCCTCCCCGAGCAGCAAAGACTGGAAGTAGGAATTCATAGAGATCCCCCCAAAAAATCCTGGGTGGCTGAGCAATTCTCCCCCAATTCCAATCTTTCCTGCTTCCCAGGACATGAAAACTGCATCATTGCATGATTTCAATGAGCACCGACCAGTTGATCCTTCATTTGCCTCAATCTAGAATATTGTCTCAGACTCCTACACCCAAAGTAAGAAACATATAAATTGTATGAGAAATTTAGGTTCATCCAACCTTAATATGGTCCCTCAATCATTACTTGTCAAACATAGTATAACTCCAAGTGAAACTCCTTCTAGAATTTCAACAAGGTCGTGGACTTAGGGTTCAATAAAGAAATGGGACAACCCCACCAAAAAAGGTAAAAATGAATATATTCTTTTGGAATTGTCAGGTAATTTACATCCTTATCACCATTACTGTTTTAAAAAGGTTTATTAATACACACTAACCTAAACTTTTTACTATTTCTGAACCTAAAGTAAATTTCGTAGCTATATTCAATCATTCATCCCCCTTTGGTTATTCTTTCCTAGCCGCGTGAAATAATGGTATGTCTAGTGAATATTAATTGTTATTTGATCACTCTTCTATTCCGAATATTAGTATATTCAATACCCCAACCAAGATATTACATATGATCATATAATTTAGCATTCTCATATATATAGTAATTTGGATTATGCTTGAAATATATACCAAGAGAGGTGATATCATTGGAATGAGTTCACCCAACTTTGTAACACTATCAATACTCTTTGGTTTATAGTTTGAGACATTAATGATATTTTAGATCCTAGTGAAAAATTAGGCCCTCCACATGCCTCCAACTCCTCTAGGGAATTTAAAACATTCATTTAACTTAATAACATTAAAGATGATAATCTAATGGGTACTAAATTAACATTTTATAGAAATCATTATAATAGGATGGTGGCTAGTAAACTTCACAGGGCATTCACTAATGACCATGCCATCAATAAATGGGACAACATCTCTAGTATCACAGTTACAGAGGTTTATTCTTATCATTAACCCATCATATATATATTTTCCCATATAAAATTAAATCATATGACCCGTTTTAGATATAACTCTTATTTTTCCTATGAAACAGACTGTTTGAATATCATCAAAAACTATTGGACTAATATGGATAGTCATTATGATGTGTTTTCTTGTCCGGTGAAATTGAAAATGCTTACGCAAGTACTCAAAGCTGGTGAAAATATAAAACAAATGAAATTTCAAATAATATCACCCTTCTAGAAAAGGAGATAACTCAAATGCAAATGGATAATTCCTCCTCTAACGTTCCTCATTACTCCCAACATGATAGCAACATTTCATTTAAACAAATCAGTTTTCTCAACTTTTAGGATAACCTCATAAGGCAGAACATTAATAAAAAATGGATTAATTATGGGGATGGGAATACAAGATTAAAAAATTCCCTCCATAGATTTAGAACATCCTATAGGCCACTTTCCTATCTTAGAGAGGGGGACAGATTTTTGACATGGAGGAAAGAATTCCCAATCATGTGACATCATACTTTAATAATATCTTCAATGGATCTAGTATTGATAAAGATATTATGCTTGATTTCAATCCAAAACTGGTTACTGATGATGAAAAATTATTTCTTAATAGTATTCCATTAGACCAAGAAATTAAAGACAAAATATTTAGCCTAAACATGGATGGTGCTCTGGGGATAAATGGTTTTAATAATGGGTTTTATCAAAAACACTGGGATGTGATTCAAGATGATTTTTTTTTGCGTGGGGAAAACATTATTTTCTAGAGGAATTCCCCCTAATGGATTAAATTCTCAATTTCTAGTCCTTATCCGTAAAATTAATAATACAGATGAATTATACATTTTCAGTCCCATGGCTCTCATAAACTCCCACTTCATGATTATCAACAAATTTATTTTCAATATAATTGCTACTATTAGCAATAGAATTGTCTCCATGATTCAATTTGGATTCATAAAAGGATGATCTATTAACGAATGTATTTCCATTGCCCTTGAATCCACAAATCTTTTAAA
Source organism: Viscum album (assembly GCA_963277665.1). Classification (NCBI taxonomy): domain Eukaryota; kingdom Viridiplantae; phylum Streptophyta; class Magnoliopsida; order Santalales; family Viscaceae; genus Viscum; species Viscum album. The sequence goes on along the minus strand of OY728151.1, from coordinate 1,057,786,939 downwards.
TATGATAAATCTAGGTGGGAATGTTTCAAATAAACATGACATTGAAAAGGATTTTCATACAATAAATTGGAATTTAATGGATATAGTCTTTATGAAGTTTGGATTCAATGAAAACATTTTAAACATAATAAAAATCCTTTTTAATTGGGCCCATATTTCCATCCGCATTAATGGATCTCTGAAAGTTAATTTTAATTGTTCCAAGGGAGTTTGACATGGTGACACTCTCGTCTATTAATTTGTCAACTGTTGAAGACTATATAAGTAGACTGCTTACTCAATCAATAGAAAAGGGTAATCTAAAACCGATCTCAGCCACTAGAAACATGAAGACCCCCCCACACAAATTTTATATGCTGATGAAATTATTATCTTTATTCCAGGGGACAAAAGAAATATTTATAATCTTAAATCCATCCTTCTTCACTACCATAATATGTATGGTCAACACATCAATAGGAAAAAATCTTAAATTTACATTGGTAAAGGCTATCCCTCCTGTAGGAAACTCAACATCAATAATACCTTAGGTGTTAAGGATGGCTTGTTACCCTACACATAATCAAGTGTTCCAATCATTTGGGGTAGACCCAAAAAGACTTACTTCTCCCACATCATTGACCGAACACTTCTTCATCATTCTTCTTGGACGGGTAAAAACCACTCGATGGTAGGGAGAATTTTTCTAGTTAAATCTAGAATAGTCTTCAAATTAGTTTACACTATGATGACATATAAATGGATGAAGAGTCTCCATCAGTGCATGAAATTTCCTAATAAGAAATTTATCTGGACTGGGAGAGCTTTTGGGAGAAAACTAGTCACAGTCCCCTAGTCCACTTGATGCAAACCGATTGATACAGGGTGTATTGGTATTAAAAACCACTCTAATATTATTGAATCTCTACGTGAAAAGATCACGTAGAACCTCTTTCATAGTAACTCTCCTTACATGGATTTTATTAGGGATAAATTCATAAACAACCAATGAAATAATCATTTTCATATTCTCACGTCATCTATATGGTCCTCCATTAAAAAGACATTCACTTCCATTATGGAAGTTTGAAGATGTATGGATAGAAAAGATTAAAATTGAAATATTTGGCTAGATAACTGGACTGGTGCTCCCCTGATCTCATTAATGCCGAATAATCATCCACCTATCCATACCGACGACACCGTAAAAAATTTCATGCATTCACAGAACTCGTGTTTACTAGAGGATATCAAACACATTGTTGAAAGATATCCCTTAAAAAATATGAATGATTTTCTTACTTGGTAATCTGCACACAATGGGATTCTTTACTCTAAAAAATACTACAATCAATTTTTCAACAATGATGATAACAACTTGTCCTATTTAAAAAACTTCAATAAAGCCTGGTTAAAACCCTCGAGATTCACCTTAGTCTAGCATATCACCAATAGTAGATTCCCCATAGATACCTACATACAAACATTCAAGTTTAATATTTGTTCAAAATTCCATATGTGAAACCCACATTAAGAAGATATTAATGACCTCTTTCTTGTGATACAGGAACAACTCTCTGTCATTATATTTTTGATATTTTTTTGTGCAGATGGTTGTTTTGAACTTCCATAACCTCGTAGCTACAATGGTGTATGGTCATTCTTGACTCCCAACAAATCAAGAACCTTTTTTCTACAGCTATATATGAGCTTCTTCATGTGATTTGGTATGGTAGGATTGATTATACTTATCGAAAAAACTCATTAAATCATAAAGTAGGTGAAATGAGAATCCTCATCGTGGTTCGGGAGGCGTCTTCGATCAAAAGAATCATTGTAACAACTCAGTTTGTGGCCATTGTATTCTTAGACATATTAGTGTTGATGAGGATTACCCTCTACCTTAATATACCTTTGACGTGTTTTGGAAGCCACCTCCCCCAGGCTATATGAATGTTATTGTGGATGGTGCCTCTAAAGTCAACCCTATCCCAGCGAGATGTGATCCATCTTTAGAAATCAAGTTGAGCAGACGGTCGGCTGCTTCTATGGATCTTTATGTCTTTATTCCACTTTAAAAGATGATATAATGAGTGTTATCCATTCTATTTATATTTCCATGATACAAAACTAGAACAACATCTGGATTGAGATTGACTTCACTACTATTATCCACCCCGGTTGGAATGGTTCCATTCATCTTGCTTGGTCACTCACTGCATGCTGGATGGACTGCCAGAACACTCTTTCAGATATCAATTTCATCGTCAATCACACGTATCGTGGAGAAAACAATATCGTTGATGGGATTGCTAATATGGGTGTTGATCATGATATTTGTTCGAGGGATGATCTTCCTCCTGTGTTAATCCCTCTTTATGATAGGGATGTAAACAAAAATCTTTATTTTATAATTGTGTAACCATTTGTTTTTTTCAATAAAATAATTTTTTTTGTTCATTGAACAGAACACTACCTTATCTAGAAAAAATTAACATCTAATTAATTTTTTCTAAAACACCATATGTCAAAGGTTTATATTGAAAATCATCTATATCTAAGTCCCCCTATTTCGACAATCGTTCCAATATATTTCTCCATTATAATCACTATGATTATAAGATAATATATTTTTTTAAATTCTATCATGTTTCCCTCTCCACGATGCCATTTCTAATAATAATGGCTTTCAATACGTAGGACATGTTCTTTAGAATGTATTATCGTACATTACTTTTTCATCATCAATGTTTGTTAAAATCATAGTGACCCTTTAAGTGATTGGACTGGGTATTTCACCCAAAAATCTGGGTGAAAGAGTTATATATTCATGGCACCAGGATTCCTTAAATAAATTTTTAACCACACAATATTCTAATTCCAAAGAACACAACATTCAAAAAATAACATAATCAGTGTGACCAATCATTAGCATGCATTATTTCATCAAAACATTCTTGTTATTCTATCTATGATATCTAAGATGTAAATTCCACACTTCTAGATTTTCATATCTTGTTAAATACCACACCATTATATACTTTTATTATATATAGGATTCAGTCATTGAATACTCATTCCAATAGCATAGATCCTTATGTCACCGATCAAACAAGTATATTAAAGCTTTTTATATAGTGTGACTCATCCAAATGTCCAATGTAAATTAGATTATTCCAAAACCATATGTGTTGTGTAACTTCATTAAACTATAATAAGATTCTATTATTCATATTAATAATAAAATAACCATTCTGAATTTAATCTATATGCTCATCTTCTGCCAAAATAACATTTTCTATTCTTCAAACCACATCATTCATCATGTATCTTTTCTCCATCATTGAGTGAAATGATGTACCTGATTCCAATACCCATGAATCCATCACAATTTTGACATATTGAATAATTTTATATCTCTAATTGGTTATACTCTTATATTTTAATTCTTAGACCATGATATTCCAAAATAATACTTGTGATTTTGTAATCCTTATAGTAATTTAATATTTTCCCACACTTATAACATATAGGTATGTGGAAAACTGATTTGACTCGGCTTATCTCTTGTGACATATCTTTTGATTACTTATTTTGAATTATTCATTGGGTTGACCATTCTGTTCCTTTCTAGATTAGCTTGTTTTCGAATAGTTCATGGACATTCTTGTATATGATTTATTCTTTTAGGATTATGTTCCTAAAATACTCATACAAATAGATGTGTTTTTTATAGGAATCTATAAAATTATTTATTATCCATCCCAATAATGAAATAGGGATGATATTAATATAATATCACAATCATTGGATATGACATTCACCATTATTGACATCAAATTCCACTAAATCTTTTTAAATTCATTCAGTAGATTTTTTACATGTTTATATTTCTATAGCCTCATGCTAAATATCATTCATATCATGAAAACATTGTTATGTTTCATCAACTTATAATAAAATTCATCAATCCATAGGTCATCTTAAAAATGTTCTTCTTTATATAGATGTTAATGTATATGTTTTATTGAACTGAAATCCATTCAACCCAAGTGTTTCCTTGTCTAACCATTACAATTTGTTTCTTCCTCTTTATCCAATATGACATCTGCCAACTCAAAATATAGTTCTCTTCGAATTATATGATCCACTATCTACATTCTATAGATTGTGAAATATATTCCATTGAGCATTTCCATCTATATGTTATATTCTTCGGAATCATTAATATCCATTAATAGTAATGTATCCTTAATATACAAATATCATTTCGTATAGTGATTGATCATTACCTGATCCTCCATCCAGTGTGAATATGAATGAGATGAATCTAAAATAAATGATACCACTTATTGGGAATCCACAGCCATCCAATCATCTAATGTTATAATCTAGATGATATATGCATATAAAATAGACCATTTGGAAGGGCTCCTCCAATCATAGAGAATCAGATGATAATAAAACTTGACCCCCTACTCACCACATCATGATTAAATTAAAAAATATTTTCCTTAAAACTAGTATTATATAAGAAATAATTATTCTATTTTTATATTCATGTTTTAATATTATGATTTGTATGAATTGGGTATATTATTTCATGTATTATAGAGACCAAAATAATTTCACCAATGTAAGAAATCATTAAATTAAATAGTTTCATATTAATATGAAACATACAAAGAGTAAATGAATATGATACATGACACATATATTGAAATTATGTGTGTGTTTTAACACATGGTTCATTGTGGATAATAACTTTCCAGCATCCTTGGGAGACACAAAAATCACTGTCATGCGATGATGGTGTGGTGTGTGTGGATATATATCCAATTACTTCTAGGAATCCAAATCTCACATAAATATTCCTACATTACGTATAATGGTACTAGTATATAATGGATAAAAATGGTTGTGACTAAATTATATTTGATGAAAATACTTTTTTAGACAAATGAATTTTAAACAACTAGATTTGAAATATGTCCCTCACCTATATTAATTATGTTGATGACCTAACCACATTACAAAATAATTTAGTAATTTATAATTATTGAGTATATGTGTATCAATATTTTACCCAAGGAAATTTGAAGTGAACTATGATAGACACCCCTTTTAGAATAAATAACCTTCTGAATTTCAATACCATCAGTAACACTCAAACTCATCACAATTTCAATAACCATATAAAAACTATAACATGATGAAATCTATTATCATGACCGATTTTATAAAAATGACTTCTGTGAATCCCACGACTAGTGCCCCATCATATTATAACCAACAACTACAATTTAATGTTGAGGGGTTGAAAGAATCTGTAAAATATTTTCCATCAAGTTCATAATTATTTAAAATGTTCTCACAAAAAAATAAGGAAACTCCAAATGTTAATGATCCAAAATCATGGAGGGTGTGAGAGTGATTAAAAAATTAATTGGATAGGGGATTAAGTATCTTGAACCATAGAATATACTATGTGAAATTTTTGATATCATGGATGATAATTCAAACAATATCATAGAAGAACATCTATTCCATCCAAGAGAAGAATAAAGAAGAAATAAGATGTTTCGGAATGGATTAGGATTTATATAATTGAAACTCCATTAAAAAATAATAATTGCTAAATTAGGAAATTAACATGCCATTCCAGTCAATGTTCACTAGGTCATAGAATATTGATGAGGAGTAGCTCTAATAAAAACTTGAATAAACCATTCATTTAGAATAATTTCTCATTCCTATATTGTATTCCATCAGAAAATACCCCCGTATAAAATATTTCTCAATGAGAAACGCACCAAAAAAGTAATACATGATGAGAATACAATAATAAAATTTGATAGAATCATCTCATAGCTTTTTAAACTATTGATAAAACAAAAAATTCAACATCTAGAGACATTATTGATTCCATGCTTCATTTGATATTTAAATATTTTAGATTATTAATGTGTTATTAGTTCTTATATTGTTGTTATTCCTTACACTGTGGATACAAATTTTCCAATAGGAAAATTGAAAACAATAATATTGGTGTTCCAATTAAAAAATAGATCAGTGGTTTTCTTCGAAGGTTTTTTGGATGGATTCTTTGTAAATTTCATAGATAAATTATTCACATATAATTTCTACATGATAATCATGGGAAAAAATGGGGGTTCATCACACTCACACATCATTTTATGGAGATAACTCATGAAGAATGAAAAAAACAATCACAAACGTATATGAATCAACACATTCAATGGTGCATTAAGACAATATAGTGTGCTTCAAAATTCATGACATCTTAATGAACCAATCAAGTAAACTTGAACAATATGAAATTTCCCATGAAGATGGTAATGAACATATCATTGAATCTAGAATTATACATGAAATTATATATATAGAGGATATATTTTTCTTTGAAAATACAATATATTTCATAATTTCCTAAAAATCTAGAAATTATGATTTCATTTTTGAAGAAATTATAACATCAAGTTTCATTGATAATTGATTAGAAATTTCCCAAATGATTTATATTACGTTGGAGATTCAATATTGGGAGGTAGGGAATCGAAATTAATTCTTCTCTGAGAAATTTTTTTCTTTATAATATATATAAGAATAATATTATATGATCATAATGTAAAACTATAAAGAAGATGAAAAATAAATGATTATCATGGACCATAAAATGGAACTGACTAAAATGAAGAAGAACCATCTATGATATAAACCCTTCTATAACAGTGAATCACTATTTGAACAAAGGCATCATATAATTTATAAAATCTATATAGGTATGTAAATAATCAACTTGGACCAATAAGAATATTAGTTCAACTGAACAAGGAACATCTTTACAAAAATAATTTTAAAATAGGGTTGTCTTCATTAATAGTAAATGTTGGACAAAAATCTAAGAATATATGTGCTAAGAAAACTGGAGGCAATATTCAAAAACAATTTATGTAAGAATATTCAATTGAGGCCCAAATCCATTATGAAAGTCAATGATCAATTCACAACAGTTAAATAATAACACAAATCTGAATAGATCGATAACAAATACAGAAGAACATATTTTCAAGGATGTTGATGGTGATTTGGCAACAATGGACAAAATTATTATTCTTGCAGTATTTACATATCGTTGATAATATTAAAGATAGAAATAAGGAGAAATTTTTTGTAGTATTGGGCATAAAGTCTCAGATAATGAACCTTTTGAATAGTTGTGTATTATAATTACATACATGAAACAAATTTTAGTGTGTGGAAGAATATTTTGGACATTCAATGTGGAAGGTATGGAGGTAGAGGTTTTAATTGAAACTATATAATGAAAGTTTACGTAGGTTTTAAAAGTGATTTGGAAACAAAATAAACCATCCATTAACAATTAAAATAACGGGTTCCTAGTTGTTTTTATAAATAAACTAAAATTTGCAAAATGAATCTAAAATCACAAAAAAAAATTAAAATAGATATAAAAAGAAAATGTATTGGAAATGAGATGAAACTGAATTCAATTTAATTGATAATAAGCTAAATATGTACCATAGTCACATAACAAAATATCCTACAGAAGAGATTAAACCATTTTAACATGATTATCATTGATGAAAAACTAGGTTATACCTTTCCTTTACATTTGAATAAATATGACTATTCAATTTGAATTATACAAACCTAAATAAAAATTTTAATCAATTGTGGATAATATATAAATTATGTTATAGGATGAAATAATTTATTATTTTATATCTTTTAAATGTTTCATTTTTTGGGTCAACCATATGATATTAACCAAAAGAGACTTCAGGTGGAAACCCATGTTTTTGAATTTTTTTTCATAGTAATCTCTTACAAAGATTTATATTTATGTAAAATTGATCAATCCTACACAATAAGTTATTACTATTATCATTTATAGGACCATAAATATTCCACAATGAATAATGAAGAACATGTATATAATTCAGACTATAAAATAGTAGTTTACACTATGTAAATTGAATTCACTGCATGAAAGGATAATTAATGATGTGAGATGATATAGAATAAAACTTGTATAAACTGGACCCCGTCATCCTAAATTGAACTATCATGGGAAGGGGAGTATGGTTTTAAAATCATTATTTATTTTTAATTCATATATATAAGAATTCCAAATCTATTTTTTGTTTTAATTTTTTTCATTCCAAATATTGAACTCTTGTACTATAGAATAAACATAAGAGACATAGATCATACATAGTATAATCATTATGAATAGTTTAAATTTTAAATATTGACATGATTATGTAGGTGAAATGAGAAATTAATCAGTAAATATAATCATAAATAAATAATTTAAAAAATAATTATTTTTTAGAATGAGTTTATCCTTGAAAATTAAATTATTATTACATTTAGAGGTTTTTGAATTTTTAAAATTGATATTGATTAATAGTCTATTCTTTATAAAATCCATGATTAATTATTCCACACCATATGTTCTCATTCCTAGGATAATTTCCATTCAAATGGTTTCCATCCATTATATATTATATTTTTTTAGAGGCCCAAGCTTGTATTTATTCTATAACATTAATGTCATCTTGTCAAGCTATGACTGAAAATAATCACTTTTAATATGTTTGATACATTTTATTATTTATCCTTATATCCTTGGAACCAACATAATACTTAATATTATTTTTTAACATATAATCCCTGAATGAACCTCATAGGAAAAGGGCCTTGTTTTAATCCAAATATATCTTATCCTACCATACTCACAGTATATTGCATGATATAGTAAATATTGAGTATGGGGATGTTGGTTTCCCATGGTGGGATGGGATGTACCTACTTAATGATTTTTTTCTAAGGCCTTTTAAGGTGATTTGGGGAGAGGTCATATTACCATTTATTAAATTTTTTATTCACCTCTCGAGATAACAAATTAATAGAATTAGTAATACTTAAAAAAATGATAAAAATGTGTTGTGTCTTGTGAGGGTCAAAACAACAATATCCAATCAAATGATTATATGAATATATTGGGTTTGGTGGTGGATGTAAAATTTTTCATAAAAAAACATTCATAAATAAATAAAAAATAAAAAAAATGGAGGGATATTTAATCATTATCCTTAATCATATTGTTAGATTGCTTCTTTTTCCATGTTTCTCCATCTTTGTGTTATTTGATAAAGATCATTCTTTGGATTTCTCCGGTGAGTCTTCTTTAGAGAAAAAGAGTATTTATTGATGAAAATGAAATAATATTCCTATATGTATGTTTATTTGAATTAATATTGTCTATGAATAAACATTTAAAATGGGTTCAAAATGGTTTTCCTTGCTTTATAATGCATTGGAGGTCGTTTGGGTCCATTTTATGGAAACTCAAATGAATACACTCTATAGTGAATTTACATTCCGAATATGTGTTACCTGATGTGTAATGTCAACTATCTAATTTCTATTAACTAGTATATGGCATGATGTAGTTACACATGTTTTAAATCATTCAATTCATGTAGAAGTTGAGCAAGATAAATATTAACCTTTGGCAAGGTTGTTTTCCACATAAATCTTATATGGAAAGTAAAATATATGAAAAATTATACATACCATGAATTTATCAGGATATGTGGTTTTAAGACTACTGTGTGGATGCAATTTCCATCCATAATATATTTTCCATTCCTCCTCTTGACCTGGGATGAATTTAGTGTGTTATTGGATTCCTTTACTCCATTCTGGATGCCTTGTTTGTGGGATTGATCACTAACAAGTATTTAGCATTGTTTTTCCCCTTCACCTCTTTTGTTATACATCATGAAAGTTTAATACTTAGACTTATTATATTTTGGATATTTTCATGTTTTTATTTAGGTTATTATTTAAATATTCATCACATTATTCCTCATCAGGGATACCCTTTTGATGAATTTCATTAGGAATCATTTAAAGGTAGGGACTCTAAAACTAACACTATGATCTATTTAATTGTTTGTATATGCAATATTGAGATTGTACTGACCTATTGTCTGCTCCAGTTAAATTATTCCTTGATTAATAATGAATCATGGATTTGAATATTGGTTGGATGCCTTTGGATTCAATTGTTGATTTGAACTAGATTTTTCCCACCCCATGGGTGATAAATCCTTTCATTAATAATATAACTGAACAATTGATTAATGAGTGTTTAGAATTAAATGGGGAATTATGTCATGTATTGATATATAACCCCTAAGTATGGATTGTATATTGAGATGTATATTGATAAATTAGAAAATAAATTATACTTTAATTGAAGGATAAATGGAAATATTAATACTTATAAATTGTGGCTTATGACGTGACGTTGTGATATCATTTCTATTATAAATTTATTTGTTATCATTTTTAAATAATTATATACTTGAATACGCATTAATATATATTTTAATTCATATATACTGGCCTACGGCTAATGAAATGATGAAATGATTATATATTGGGCTATGTCCCATGACATGATGAAATACATATATACTATGTTGTTTCCTCACACATGTAGAATTAATTTTATATATAAATATTCACTATCACATGTTGAAATGTTTATTAAGTAGGATATTCGATGTGACACATGCTGAAATTCTTTCATAGCGGTATTGGCCCATATATGTGTGGTTTTTCAATTGATATATGGATATGGTTGGGAAGGTTTTGTTATATGCGTAGTGAAATGATGACACAGTGTTAATATTTTTCTTCTATTATATAACATTATCTTATTAATGAATACTAATTTTTTTAACATATTGAATTCACTTATTATCATACTGGTTATGTTGAGACACAATGGTTTCAACCTAATGAGTTTTACTCAGACCCTATCTGGGCCAATGTTTAGTAATTGATCAGATTTAACGGCTGTAGGCTTGCCCAAGTGATAGGGACCTTATTAATGATTTTATTGCTTATTGGATGGGAAGAATTTTCGTGATGAGATCAATAAGGGGATTGAGGCCTCAATACTTTGGATTTACATTTTTTTCTGATTCGTTTTACATATTTTTATTAGTTTTATATTTTTATACATCTCACTATGTCATTACATGGTCCATTACAATTGGAATATTTGTCATCCATTAATCATCTAGTGATATGATATATTTTTTACACATTTTTATTACTGTATTTGTTTTATTAATATTGTTTATTCCCACTTCCATATACAAATATACATGGCGGTATATTCTCCCCACTATATAATTGACACCCTCATGATGGTCATTATCCCTTAGAATTCATTGGGGAACAGATGAGGTCCCAGAACGAACACTTTTCGGCCAATGATATAGTGCCATATTGAGGGATGATAAACAGTGGTATCAATAGAATGCATTTTTTTATTTACTATTTTGGAATGGAATAATGTGGACTACTATGTTTTGGGAATTGGTAATGAGTATGTTCATGGGAGTAGCTATCCCATGTAAGAAGTAAAATTCAAATGTCTGGGATTGGATTATTTTATATACTTTTTAAATATTTATGATGATTTTATTTCACATTGGGTGATGAAAATGTTGTGTGAGGTTATTATTTATAGATTATATGTGTTCTTGTGATTTAAAATCATGTTTTTATATTTTGTGACATGAGTATATATTCAACATAACCAGAACATGGGGATATATATCGACATGTATTTTTTATGATAGAGACATGTTTATTTCATGTGATATATACATTCATGTATGAACATTGATATTGGATACCAGATATATCTGTGAAATGAAACTAATGTATAGATATGTCATACTAAAACAATTTTAATAAATTTATTGGGAGACCAAGTGTCAATGGATTTATTTTTTTGTCACTTGTTGAGTTTTACCTTATCATGGCCACTGTTCTAGGGAGTGAGTTTATCATATAGAGAAAAAGGATCCTCATTATCATTGATTTGAGAATTGGGATACTGGAAAAAAACCCTCCTAAGGTAGATAGGCCACGACTTCCAGTAGAATTTGATGATCATATGGATGTTAAGCATTTCACAACATTATGAGGGACATGAGATCCATGTAAATGAATAATTATTACACCATTCCTTTAATGTGTGAGATGATGAGAGATTTATAGCTGTGGTATATTCCTATATTCACTGGGGAGTGAGGCCCTTAAATAGAAATGTTATTAGCCGACTAATTCTACATGATCGTTAAGCATATTGTGATAGCCAGACATTAGAGGGTGAAGATTGCCACATATTTTCTTCATGGACAAACCAGATATTGGTGGGAAATTCTGGACCACGATGGACAATACAATTTGTTATTATGGATGGATGTTGAGATGAATTTTCAATTCTATTTTCATCCTGATATGGTGAGAATTTAAAATTAACCTATGTTCATAAGCCTGACTCATGAGGTCATGTCATTTTAAAACTACACTTATTGCTTCATCAGACTATAGTGATTTGTAAAATCATTAGTTTTTGATGATATATCATGGGTGATATGATTTTCATAGGGTATTTACTAGGTAATAATGTGACTTGTGAACATTTTCTATGATCATTTTTTAGGATATGATGAATTATACATTCATTAAGGGAGGAAGTCTGAGAGAGGCCCTGAGCAGTCGGATGACTATTTCATCATGGGTAGCATTGAACTCCTCTCCTAGTGGGATGATGTATTGTATAGATAGTGAAATATATGGAAAATTTCTAGTGCATTCAGTGATGTGAGAATCCATATGAGGATAATCTTTAATTACAGTGCTATTAGTGTGGAAAGATGGTGCACAAACTGCCTCAGTGATTGCAACCCTCTACAGAGTTTTGATCTTGTGGATGGATGGTACAACTACAGAGTCTATGTAGCTTAATTTGGTAATAGGGTTGTGGAAGGGGATCAGGATAGGTACCATATTATAGGAAGGTATCATCTACTCCTTAGGTAATAGGTAGCTCGTGTCTTAGGGACATTATGGTCGAGGTAGGGGACATAATACTACAATGCTGGGATCATTGGTCCTTTTGAGAATAACCTATCATCCATAGACTAAAAATCAATCTAAATAGACTATTTATGTTCTAGAGGATATTTAATCAACCCATGTAATGGATTTTAAGGGGGCATCAGATTAACATATGATTTGTCGGAATGGCCTAATGGACATCATTTTTATTAATTTATATATTCCACCATTTAATGGGTGAGGTGAAACCCTTACAAGGCCCGACGACTTAGAGACAATTACATGACCGTTAGGTCTTAGAGGGAATAATCCCGACAAGACACCATAGAACTCCTTCTCCAAAACAAATGTCATTATATCATTACTCCACATTCAAAGGGTTGGCCATCTAGCTATCATGTGCCAAGATGCACATTCCCGATATTAATGGCAATGGCATACCCTCTCATTCATCCAATTACTGTTATATCATCAGTATTGAATGTTTCTTCCATGAATCTACATCTCATGCCTTGTCCCTTATAGTCTAAATTTTACAATTGCATTCATATACCCTGAAGGCCTTGGCGATTTCTTAAGGCCATAAGGTGGTCTGAAGGCCTTGAGAAACTATTGGCCCGAAGGCATTGGGTGGACCGAATGCCTTGAAAGACCTGAGGACCAAGCTGGGGGCACAAAGGCCCAAATGATGAATATTTCAATCTAATATAGTGCTGAAAACAACCTACTATAGCACAACTACAACACTACTACAGGAACTCAGAAAAATGCCTACACCTGGATTTGATGTCATATATCATGGATGCACATGTCGAGTCCTCAAAAACCAGGCTGAGGATCATGTTCTTGGTAGAATCATATGCAACATATGGTGTGTATATATAATAAAATCTTTGTTCCACAAATACAGATGGTACATTTTGTGTCTTTTTGTGGTAGTTCGTGTAGTTCGCTTATTTGATTGTGGATGTAGGTGAGTCATATCATGTTGGGACTTGTATAATGTATGAGTAGATTGATCTTGTTTAGCAGACCAAGAGACTATTTGTGACCATGTAGAGATTTCCCAAATTTTATTCTAACCCTCAACGATGACCATAGTGGTTTGGTGTTTTCATTTGTTTCCTTTTCGGTGTCACCTAGTTTGGGGAAACACCATATTCAAAAAACACTAATTTTAGAACGTTGGTTTGTTTGGCCATTTATGATAGTGGATTGGGTCATTCTAGTGGCATGTTAATTAGACACTCCAGGATGCTATTGTACCATACACAATGTGTTTCACAAGTTTTAGCTACAAAAATATTATCTCAACTGATATCATGTGGTGGAAATCAAAGATGTAGTGCATTATGATGATTTATTCTTGGAGGATAATCATATATGGATTGTGGATCATAGTGATAAGTATCATCCATAAAAGAATACCTTTGGATTGAGTGAAACGGTATCATGGGCATGTTTGGGAGGATACCAAAGGGTGGGAGTTTGATATGTGATCAATGTGGCAATAAATATTCACAGAGACCCCAAAGTGAAGCTTAATGCATCTTGCAAATGATCTATTATATGGTGGAATGATTATAAGATCCCATTTTTTCAAGGAACGTCACTCTATTATTTTTTTTATTAAAAATATTTTGTTGGTATTTCCCTTACATTTAATCCTTGGGGGACATGCCTTTTTTATAGGAAGAGACTCTTTTTAGGAGTAAAGGATCAAATGTTTAGTTATGAATAATAATTCAAATAATGGGAGTCCATGTATAAAGATTTCAAATGGGTTTATGAATGTTTTCCAACATTTTAATGACATAGAGGATGTTTGGGAGATTTTTTAGAAACTATACTAAAATCTATATTCAGAGCATTTAGACACCGTGTATATATAACATGGTATGTAACTACCGACAAAAACATTTCGTGAACCAGCACATGGAATGAATTAGTTAGACATCATGTAATCCAATCACATTGTGTTCAAGTCAGGTGGGATAAATATTATCCTGAGGTAATGGGTTTTTCTGTGTAAATCTTATCTTGGAAATACATGACAAGAAAAGAGGAGGCATTCAATGTATTTAATTTTATAAAATTCTTTATGGATATTTTTTATATTAAATTTTCTTTATTCTTCTATTAATAATTTGTCCTTAGGACCTAGTAATAATTTGATGAAATTTTGGTAGCCTTTCCTCCATTTAAAACATTTGATTTTTTCAATTAATCCATAATAAGTATTTGGATTTATTTTCCCCTCCAATTATTTTGTTCTATATTAGGGTATTGTAATCGTTGGATTAATTTTGGATATGATATTTACCATGGTTTATTTAGTTTATTCTTTCAATCTTAAACACCTTCTTCCTTGTTTGAATTACTCTTTGGATGGGTTGTGTTAATCACTGGTTAAAGGCAGGGAGTCTGAACCTAACAATATGATCTATTTAATTATAAGTATATGAAATATTTTTACTGAAAAATAAAAATGTGAAATAAAATTAAAATTTTCATTGATAAATGGTAAATCATGTATTTAAATATTTTCGAGATATCATTGGATTCAATTGTTAACGCAACATGGAATTTGGATAATAATTAGGTGAGCAATGTAACAGCCCAAGATTTTATAAAAAAATATTCTTTTTAATTTTATTAAAGCCTTGTGTTGTACGCTACACCAAAAGGAGCTTGCACAACACGCATCCTTGACTTGCCTTGCATTACACGCAATCACGACCTTCCTCGATAGCGTGTGTAATACGCAATACCGAGTTTCACTAAACAACGATATGCTATTAAAATATTATTAAAAATAGTCGTTATGAATAGTAATAACAACTTTTTAAAACTCTGTAAATCTTATTTTTCAAAATGAACTTCATTTTTGGATTCGGAGTATCGAATTTAGCCTAAGGTGAAATTTTGGTACTTTTCGGATAACTTTCATATTCTGATGAATAGTGAAAATTACTAAATTATAATTAAAAACAACTTTTTTAATCGAAATAATTAATAGTGATAAAATATTAATTTGAGTGGTTTTAAAGTATATTTAGAATATATTTTTACAATTTAATACAATGTTGGTCATTGGATGTAATTTCACATTTAAACCAGACATAATCAAGTGTCAATCTTTTGATAGATATTGTTTCTTAAAAACACGCTATTTGTTTTAACAGCGGGATTTAATTATAAAATTAATTAATGAAAATTCTATGATATGAATTTGGTAAAATAGACTTCATTTTTGAATTCGGAATATGAAATATAGCTTAGGATGAAATTTTGGCATTGTTCTGAAAAACATCAATTTTTGATGAATAGTGAAACTACTAAGTGGTAGTTAAAAAAATTAATTTCTTCATAAATCTTAATTTTACCGCTTCTGTGAATGGAATTTCAAAAATCCAAGAGACACGGTTGATGTCAGTAAGTAAAATGTGGTTCAATGAGATGAAAATAATTTTTGGTGAATAGTAACTTTTTACTTTTTTTTTACCACGGTTAATAGTAAATCGGGTAACTAAGGGTAAATATGATATTACTATTACCCTAACACATGTCCTAATTCTATTGGATAAGTTTAATTCGACCAAAAACAACCTTATGAATATCATATGACCATTTGGGTCCACTTGGATTAGATTATGACATTTAATATTATATTATTTAATGAATAGTTCAAATAGTTAAAATCAAAATTTAATAACTAAAACATTTTTAATACGGGGTTATACATAAGATAAATTCGACTATAAATATTCATTAGAAAGCTACAAAGATTTCCTACATAATGATATTTTATTTATAATTTTTAGACTTTAAATAAATTAATTTATTTATGACACAACGATGATGCAGTAATTACCCTTTTAAGGAAATATTAACATAATTGATGTTATAAATGCTCAAATGAATGTAATTTGAGACTTTTTATGAATTCCACTAATTTTCTAGGTTACTATGATATATTAATGTTGATTTAATCAACTTGGTTCGAACATATAATTCTGTTATGACTTTCACAAAAATCATATATCAAATAGTGTCAAAATTGACACAAAATAGGTTTTAAATAAAATAAAATATTATTAATTGTTATATTATTCCTAAAAATCTAAGGTTCGGCCAAATGACTTAGATAAGGATATATATATTAATAATAAACAATTTGGGGTTCGTTTGGCATGTTATAATAAGTGTATTAACCATATAGTGAAAGAAAACAAAAAGACACGGTAAAAGTTAAATTATTTAACTTAGAGTTAAATCTAATTGATAAGGTTAAAATAATATCCTAAACTTGTCTAAATCCTATTGGTTGATAGTATTTCGACCCACCCCCACTTTAGCTTCGAAATAAGACCCTTTGGAACCATTATAAACCGATTTTGACTTTAATATAAAATAATATTTTGAGATATTCCTAAGGTGCCCCTCTCCTCCCTTATAAAAGGACACCTCCTCCCCCTCCTCCTCACACCAATTTGAGCACTCAAGCTCGTCCACACCCTGCAAAAATCCCTTCTCCACTTCCCTAGCAACATCCTAGAGGTTCTGGTCTTACTCAAAGACCAATTCTAGTGCCCTAATAGGAGGTCTCAAAGAGGCGCTTCAAAGAAGAGGTAATTACCGTTACCAATTCTTTCATCTTTATTTATTCTTCCACTTCTTCTTCTTAGGTTGTTTCATTATGAAGTAATAACATCAGTATCACTCATATACTGATATGTTATTATAAGTATGAAACAACCCTATTTCACCATCTATCCATCCTACGGAAAAAGAAATCACCGCGCGTGCGTACGTACGGAATACCGTCTCCACGCCGTGGTCTAATCTATTTTCCACCACCACCTTACATGGATGGGTATAATGGTGTAATGAATAACTATACATAGTTATTACAACATCATATTGATTCTTATATATTGTATAATCCACTCCAATTCAATTCAGTATTTATGGAAATGATATCATCGCTCGTGCGTACGTACGGACTACCGTCTCCACGACGCGATGAGATTCATTCTCCATGTTAACCATTTAAGAATGATTATAAAGTATATATAAGATATAATAATGAAATATATGACATTATAAAGCTACTGGATTTATGTATATATATATATATATTTATGTCATCTACTTACTTCCATTCAAGACAATAAGGAAAAGAAAAACAGCGTTCATGCGTACGTACGGACTACCGTCTCCATGAACGGTGTTTTTCGTTTCATTTATCTATCTATTATATATATATTTATACTGAATATATATGATATATAAATCATATTTTATATTCTGGAAGTAATTAAATCATGATATAAGTAATAATAATGTCAAGAACAACAAGTCAAAACACCTACGATAAATGAAACGATTTTACCCAAAACGCTTCTTTAACATGGAATTTACAAAAGAACGGGTAATATAAAGTCATAAGTGAACCATATATGATATCATAACAATGAATATGATTCTGTAATAAGTCAATGACATTATTTAAATCATTATACAGGAGGTTCGGACACATACGAAGCAAATCGGACCTAAGGTAAGGGAAATATCACAATCTCATTTTTATCCGAGATTGTTTATTCGTAAGTATTTACTGGGGTGTATTTTATCATCCACATCCATGTATCATCAATATGTAATATTATTTCCATCCACCTACAATTTTTAAAATCCATTTTTACCCTTCGGTGAGTTTTTAGTAAAGAATATGAAAGGAATCTTTTGTCGTTTTTCGTACGAGGTACTTTTTGACTTTTCCGACAAAAGTACGAAGAATGTTTTTTTTAACTTATATGGCACGAACGGATTTTTACTGTTTTAAAAAGCCTTATTTTCATGAAGCTTCCTCTAAAAGATTTCATGACTATTTTCAATAAAATCTCTTTCTTTTAAAATTGCATGATGTTTTATGAAAAGAAATTCATTTTGAAGAAGAAAGGATATTTTTCTCAAGAATTCAGTTCAAGTGTTTTATCAAAATTATTTTCCATCTAAGATAATAAAGGGTTCTGTTTTTATCCCTTTAATTACATTGATTTGATTATGTTATGAGGGAATTATTTTTATGAAGTCATTTACCTTATATGATTTGTTTTATGATGTCATGATGTTTCAAGAATCCCATTTTTGTTACATGTGTTATGCGATGATGTATGATTTATGATTATGTGGCACACATAAGAAAGGATTCATTATAAGATGGGTGGGACCTATATCTCCCTCCAATGCATTGGGTAAAGATTTTATATCTCATGAGATAGACATGGCTGAAATGGTAGGTTATACCGGTTCAGTGAAACAGGACTGAAACGAGGGCTACTCGATTCAGAAAGGGACTTTGTCCACTAAGATAGTCTTGGCAATGAGTCTTGACTAACAAGAAATGATTCTCTATGATTATGTGTGAATGCCACAAAGTTTCATGTTTTATGTTATGATTATTGTGATTTCATTTCACTACTATGATTTATCCCATGTTATGAAATTATGCTCTCTTTTGCAGGTTATGATTTCCAAAAGTTATGTTCTTATGAATATGATGTGATTGATTTTTCTTTTGTTTACCCTTACTGAGCATTTGAGCTCACCCTTTTATGTTTTCTTTTCCCCAGGATATAAAGAAAGGTTCTAGGTAAAAAAAAGGGAAGATCTTTATGGGAGATATTGAAGATCTTTCACCACGATTAGAAGATTACGTTCCGAGTTTCCAAAGACACTAAACTATTACGATCCTTGTGTGCGTGTTTTTGTTATGTACCAAGTATTCCGCAAAAGTAATGTAATGTCCATGTACGTTAAGCTTCGGGTCTCTACAGTTGGTATCAGAGGAAAGGTTTAGTCAACGTTTGGAAACTAGGATGCGAGAACTTTAGTGAGATCCCTAGAGATATTTCTAAAGTATGTCTAGGGATGTCCCTAAGGTTAAGTATACGTATAGGTTATAGTACTAGAATTAAGCTAACAATCATAGAATTAAAACTAAGATGTTAGATATTGAAGGTACTCCCCCTTACTATGTTGTTTTCTCTAGCATGATTTTTGCCTCTCAATGAATTCTTTTTGTGTTTTAGTAAATGGAGGGAACCAGATGGAATTCGGTTAACATTGAATCCAATGGACAAATTGGTGACTATATGCAACAAAATTATGTAATGCGTAGAGAGAAAGATTTTGTGATTATGCCGAATCAGTCATCGCGATATATGATTAACAAGGTGAAATTTAGTGGTATACCTAATTCATCAAAGAAGAGGAAGATAGACTATTATGCATGTTCGCATGTTGAGCAGCATAAAGAAAGGAAGATTGAGATTTCTAAAGAAGGGAAGAAGAACCTTGAAGAATACCTCAAATGGAGGGACCAATGTTATTTGTGTGGAGATAAGGGTCATAGAGTGACAGACTGTTATGGAGTTCAATGTATTATTTGTGGATAACATGGGCATTACCCAACTCAATGCCCTGACCTAAAAAGTTACTTCTAAATCATGGAAGGAATTATTCCCGGAAAATAATTGAAGAGGATGGATTGAAGTGTATATGTATTGGTATTCAAGAATAATGTTGTTGAGGTACTTTTATTGTTTATTATAATATTTTTGTATTATTGTGGTTTTCAATAATTTTAAGGTACCGGTAACCATGAAAAGTGATTCAAATATTTTGGAAAGCAGATGATATGTGCATAATGAAGGGATAAGAAGAAAAAGAAATGTTTGACAGTATTCATGAGCTCATGATTGATATAAGGACTAAGTGATATCATGGTTTGAGTATATAGAATTTTGAGGATTTTGGTATGTGAAAAGTGTTAAACTTTTAACTGCATTCAAGTTTTCACTATGGTTCAATGGGTATTCAAGAGAGTACAAGATTAAGGCCATTGAATGTTTGGAATGTGTCCAACAAGATATATCTTATGATATATGGGGATCAACGATGGTATTAAATCTCTGGTAATCGTTTTCACTATGTTATGAGAATGGACTGCAGTATTATGGATAGGACTAAAGATTGGAATGGATTATGTTGGACATAAGTTAGTATTGTTTAAGGATAGAAGTTTTTTCGATATTATGGGATGTTATAGTAATATAGTTTTAGAAAAAGGACAACCTGCAGGACGGGCGACAACCCATCGCTTCGGACAAGGCTGTGGGAATCGAACCCACAACCGAAGTGCGACTGGCCTTTATCGCCTACCACTGGCCTACAAGAAGTCCCTGTTTAGTAGAAACTAGTTTTATTATATTAATCAGTATGATATGTGAAGTATAAGTCCATTTTAGGAACCATATATGATTAATCTCACTATAGATCGACTTATGCATATAATTTTTTCTAACCTTTTGTTTGAGACAGATGGAATGACCCGTCATTCTATCACATGATCTGCTAACACTTCATGAATAACAAATTCAACTTCATTTATTTAAGAGATGAAGTGGAAATTGTTCAAGGCACAAACAACATTGAGATTGTAACAAAATAAAGTAAGTATTTATTCTAATTCAAATTTTAAACTTTAGGGAAATGATCTTGAAAACCAAAAATGTTGTCCTAGTGATCTTATACCTGATGAATCAGATGGTACCATATATCATCACAAATCTATGGATTTGTGATTACTGGCTTTTCCATAGCCATGTTCTCTACCACTCTCCATCAGAACATGATGGTTAGATTTCTCTTCCATATCCATATTTTCACCTATGTGGAAACCCAATGATTAGTTTATTTGGGTAACCGTTACGTTTCATACTTTTGTTTTTAAAGATTGGTTTTGATATTCCTTTTTACGATGTGGGTTTCTATTAAAGAAACTTTCGAATAGTAAACCATTTATAACCCCGACGAATTTCGAGGGCGAAATTCATTTTAAGGGGGGTAGAATGTAACAGCCCAAGATTTTATAAAAAAATATTCTTTTTAATTTTATTAAAGTCTTGTGTTGTACGCTACACCAAAAGGAGCATGCACAACACGCATCCTTGACTTGCCTTGCATTACACGCAATCACGACCTTCCTCGATAGCGTGTGTAATACGCAATACCGAGTTTCACTAAACAACGATATGCTATTAAAATATTATTAAAACTAGCCGTTATGAATAGTAATAACCACTTTTTAAAACTCTGTAAATCTTATTTTTCAAAATGAACTTCATTTTTGGATTCGGAGTATCGAATTTAGCCTAAGTTGAAATTTTGGTACTTTTCGGATAACTTTCATATTCTGATGAATAGTGAAAATTACTAAATTATAATTAAAAACAAATTTTTTAATCAAAATAATTAATAGTGATAAATTATTAATTTGAGTGGTTTTAAAGTATATTTAGAATATATTTTTACAATTTAATACAATGTTGGTCATTGGATGTAATTTCACATTTAAACCAGACATAATCAAGTGTCAATCTTTTGATAGATATTGTTTCTTAAAAACACGCTATTTGTTTTAACAGCGGGATTTAATTATAAAATTAATTAATGCAAATTCTATGATATGAATTTGGTAAAATAGAATTCATTTTTGAATTCGGAATATGAAATATAGCTTAGGATGAAATTTTGGCATTGTTCTGAAAAACATCAATTTTTGATGAATAGTGAAACTACTAAGTGGTAGTTAAAAAATTTAATTTCTTCATAAATCTTAATTTTATCGCTTCTGTGAATGGAATTACAAAAATCCGAGAGACACAGTTGATGTCAGTAAGTAAAATGTGGTTCAATGAGATGAAAATAATTTTTGGTGAATAGTAACTTTTTACTTTTTTTTTAACCACGGTTAATAGTAAATAGGGTAACTAAGGGTAAATATGATATTACTATTACCCTAACACATGTCCTAATTCTATTGGATAAGTGTAATTCGACCAAAAACAACCTTATGAATATAATATGACCATTTGGGTCCACTTGGATTAGATTTTGACATTTAATATTATATTATTTAATGAATAGTTCAAATAGTTAAAATCAAAGTTTAATAGCTAAAACATTTTTAATACGGGGTTATACATAAGATAAATTCGACTATAAATATTCTTTAGAAAGCTAAAAAGATTTCCTACATAATGATATTTTATTTATAATTTTTAGACTTTAAATAAATTAATTTATTTATGACACAACGATGATGCAGTAATTACCCTTTTAAGGAAATATTAACATAATTGATGTTATAAATGCTCAAATGAATGTAATTTGAGACTTTTTATGAATTCCACTAATTTTCTAGGTTACTATGATATATTAATGTTGATTTAATCAACTTGGTTCGAACATATAATTCTGTTATAACTTTCACAAAAATCATATATCAAATAGTGTCAAAATTGACACAAAATAGTTTTTAAATCAAATATTATATTATTAATTGTTATTTTATTCTTAAAAATCTAAGGTTCGGCAAAATTACTTAGATAAGGATATATATATTAATAATAAACAATTTGGGGTTCGTTTGTCATGTTATAGTAAGTGTATTAACCATATAGTGAAAGAAAACAAAAAGACACGGTAAAAGTTAAATTATTTAACTTAGAGTTAAATCTAATTGATAAGGTTAAAATAATATCCTAAACTTGTCTAAATCCTATCGGTTTATAGGATTGCGACCCATCCCCACTTTAGCTTCGAAATAAGACCCTTTGGAACCATTATAAACCGATTTTGACTTTAATATAAAATAATAGTTTGAGATATTCCTAAGGTGCCCCTCTCCTCCCTTATAAAAGGACACCTCCTCCCCCTCCTCCTCACACCAATTTGAGCACTAAAGCTCGGCCAAACCCTGCCAAAATCCCTTATCCACTTCCCTAGAAACATCCTAGAGGTTTTGTTCTTCCTCAAAGACCAATTCTAGTGCCCTAAGAGGAGGTCTCAAAGAGGCGCTTCAAAGAAGAGGTAATTACCGTTACCAATTCTTTCATCTTTATTTCTTCTTCCACTTCTTCTTCTTAGGTTGTATCATTATGAAGTAATAACATCAGTATCACTCATATACTGATATGTTATTATAAGTATGAAACAACCCTATTTCACCATCTATCCATCCTACGGAAAAATAAATCACCGCGCGTGCGTACATACGGAATACCGTCTCCACGCCGTGGTGTAATCTATTTTCCACCACCACCTTACATGGATGTGTATAATGGTGTAATGAATAACTATACATAGTTATTACAACATCATATTGATTCTGATATTTTGTATAATCCACTCCAATTCAATTCAGTATTTATGGAAATGATATCATCGCTCGTGCGTACGTACGGACTACCGTCTCCACGACGCGATGAGATTCATTCTCCATGTTAACCATTTAAGAATGATTATAAAGTATATATAAGAAATAATAATGAAATATATGACATTATAAAGCTACTGGATTTATGTATATATATATATATATATATATTTATGTCATCTACTTACTTCCATTCAAGACAATAAGGAAAGGAAAACAGTGTTCATGCGTACGTACGGACTACCGTCTCCATGAACGGTGTTTTTCATTTCATTTATCTATCTATTATATATATATTTATACTGAATATATATGATATATAAATCATATTTTATATTCTGGAAGTAAGTAAATCATGATATAAGTAATAATAATGTCAAGAACAACAAGTCAAAACACCTACGATAAATGAAACGATTTTACCCAAAACGCTTCTTTAACATGGAATTTACAAAAGAACGGGTAATATAAAGTCATAAGTGAACCATATATGATATCATAACAATGAATATGATTCTGTAATAAGTCAATGACATTATTTAAATCATTATACAGGAGGTTCAGACACATACGAAGCAAATCAGACCTAAGGTAAGGGAAATATCACAATCTCGTTTTTATCCGAGATTGTTTATTCGTAAGTATTTACTGGGGTGTATTTTATCATCCACATCCATGTTTCATCAATATGTAATATTATTTCCATCCACCTACAATTGTTAAAATCCATTTTTACCCTTCGGTGAGTTTTTAGTAAAGAATATGAAAGGAATCTTTTGTCATTTTTCGTACGAGGTACTTTTTGACTTTTCCGACAAAAGTACGAAGAATGTTTTTTTAACTTATACAGCACGAACGGATTTTTACTGTTTTAAAAATCCTTATTTTCATGAAGCTTCCTCTAAAAGATTTCATGACTATTTTCAATAAAATCTCTTTCTTTTAAAATTGCATGATGTTTTATGAAAAGAAATTGATTTTGAAGAAGAAAGGATATTTTCCTCAAGAATTCAGTTCTAGTGTTTTATCAAAATTATTTTCCATCTAAGATAATAAAGGGTTCTGTTTTTATCCCTTTAATTACATTGATTTGATTATGTTATGAGGGAATTATTTTTATGAAGTCATTTACCTTATATGATTTGTTTTATGATGTCATGATGTTTCAAGAATCCCATTTTTGTTACATGTGTTATGCGATGATGTAAGATTTATGATTATGTGGCACACATAAGAAAGGATTCATTATAAGATGGGTGGGACCTATATCTCCCTCCAATGCATTGGGTAAAGATTTTATATCTCATGAGATAGACATGGCTGAAATGGTAGGTTATACCGGTTCAGTGAAACAGGACTGAAACGAGGGCTACTCGATTCAGAAAGGGACTTTGTCCACTAAGATATTCTTGGAAATGAGTCTTGACTAACAAGAAATGATTCTCTATGATTATGTGTGAATGAAACAAAGTTTCATGTTTTATGTTATGATTATTGTGATTTCATTTCACTACTATGATTTATCCCATGTTATGAAATTATGCTCTCTTTTGCAGGTTAAGATTTCCAAAAGTTATGTTCTTATGAATATGATGTGATTGATTTTTCTTTTGTTAACCCTTACTGAGCATTTGAGCTCACCCTTTTATGTTTTCTTTTCCCCAGGATATAAAGAAAGGTTCTAGGTAAAAAAAACGGGGAATATCTTTATGGGAGATATTGAAGATCTTTCACCACAATTAGAAGATTACCTTCCGAGTTTCCAAAGACACTAAACTATTACGATCCTTGTGTGTGTGTTTTTGTTATGTACCAAGTATTCCGCAAAAGTAATGTAATGTCCATGTACGTTAAGCTTCGGGTCTCTACAAGCAATCCATAGATTAAAATTGAATAACATAATAGATTATAGTATCTTTATTGTGAAATGAGTCCACAGGTTTTTACATTATTTAGAATAAATCATTGTGGATTGATTATTGGGATTTCTATAGATAAACTAGGATATGAAAGAAATACTAATTTAAGGATAAATTTTTTTTCATAATTAACCATTTTGTCTTATAATATGATTTTGTGATATCATTTTTTTATAAAATGTTTTTTAGCATGATGAAATGGTTTGATATTGGGATATGCAATGATACATTCCGAAATGATTATATACTAAGATATTCCTAGTTACATGTTGATATAAATATATACTAGGCTATTCTTTGATATATTCTAAAATGATTGCATATTAGTCTATGCCCTGAAGCATGATGGAATTCGTATATACATGACTATTCTCAAACACATGTTGAAATGATTTTGTATTTGAATTATCATAGTGAGAAATGCCAATATTATTATAAAGAGGTTTTTGACTAGAATTGTGTTATTTTTCTATAATCATATGGATATTTTTTTCATGGTTGTGTTACACATTGACTGAAATTTTTCAATTGTGCCGAACAATTTTATTTATTATATTTTATTAATTTATTAATTAATATAGATGTTTATCGTTTAATTAATTCATATTATTATAAAAAAATTTATGTATAGAAGTTGTGGGGTCAACAATATGAGTTTTACTCACAGCCGATTTTGGCCTCCATTTGGTACTCGAAAATGTTTAATGGATGCAGGTTTTGACAATGGAAAGAGTGCATTTTTCTAATTTTGTTTCTTTATGGTTGGGATGGAGTTATGATGTTGGACCGACATGGGAATTGGGATTAGAATCATTTGGGTTTATTTTTTATATGATGTTTCTTTTATAGAATTGTTTATATATTGAAATATAGATATATCTCATCGTGTAATTATATGACTAATTACTATTTTAAAATTTTTCATTATTTTATTTCCTAGTTTTATGAGATATTTTTTCCTCTTATATATTACTCGAATTAAGTTATTTACATGTTTTATTTCTATGGATATGTTACCCCTTAATAGGGGTTCTATTCCCCACACTATACTGATCAGACCCCTGATACAAGTCGGTAGCCTTTGGCTAATGTCGGTGTGCACCCGAGGGATTGTAACCAACCCAATATGGAAACGTGAGAGAGTTCCAGATCAGGGGATGTTACACATTTCTTGTTGCTACAATGTGCATCAGGGAGTTTGGGATTTGAAATAGTCATCATTGATGAAGTATTTTATTAAGATTTTTGAGTTCCTAATTTTGGTACCACACACTAGTGCCCCAATTTGGATTGGTACAAGACAATAGACACACCTCCCCATATACTAGGGGCAATCTACTAGCAGTGAGGGACTAATATCAATCATGGGGAGATTATACCCTCTTTATCTGAGTAATAATCCAACATATTCAAATAAAAATAACCAAATTATATGACCATTACCAATCACAATATCTCATGAAGGCCAAATCAGAAAATATTATATCACAGCTGAATAATAGATATTCTATTCTAAAGTACCAATCAAAGGTCAAAATGTAAAGTCCTAATTAAAGATGACGGAATCTCCAAATAATGTCCCAAAACCATTTCATGTTTCACTGTCCATGCTCCATCCGAACACAACTATTTTACATATGACAATTTTCTATAACCCTTCTTACATCCATCAAATTTATGTGAGTGTAGATCTGGAAGTCCGCATAGGGTGTGAGTACAACTTAGAAGGCCATCACCAACGACATATGACACTATATATAGTTAAATAATTTTTTTTGTTTTACAATGAATAAATAATTTCATTAAATAAATAATACACAATTATTCTATTAATATTTCAATAACTATATAAACCATTGGGTTCCTTAGGACACCTGATCTATCAATATCTAATTCAGCCTTTTATGATTTTGGAACCATATATGTTATTCAATTTTCAATTCAATATATCACATTGGATTTCATTATCCATTTCATTTCAATTTATAAAACGTCTAATTGGATTGATGGAATAATTCCAAAATTTTAGGTCCATTTCTCTATGACATGGAATCTATGGGATTTTTATGTCTTTGTTTGTTCCCAACACTAATTTCATAATCAATTTATCACTATTGGATTTTTGAAGCAGCAGACCATGTACCACACATCTTAATCAATCAATTTATTAGTATAGGATTTGGAAGCATCATAATATGTCCCAGATATTTTTATCAATAAATTTATCGCTATGGGATTTTGAAGTAATAGACCATGTCCCAAAATCATTTTCCTGAAATTTTATTACTATTGGATTTTAATGCAACCGACCACGTCACACACACATGTATCAATCAAATTTCCATCACGGTCTTCGGTAGCAGCATACCATGTACCATAGATTTTTATCAGTAAAATATAGTATCTTGTGTAGAAAAACAATATATCAATAAATAATAATATACATTATTCCTCTTTAACATTTCATAATCAAAACATTTTATTAATCAATTCAAAAATTAATTAATCCAATTACACAAATTTTATATTCTCTATAATTCCAATGAATTTATTCAACAATAATTTATTCCAATTCAACCAAGTGCATAATCCCAAGAATATATTAATAAATTAACCAATTAATGAATGTAATTATAAAATCACAATATTCCAATATTTAATTAAAAAATTATTTAAGGACATTCATTCAATGTAATAAACACAACAGTCTTCAATAATTAATTGAACAATTAATTAATCCCACTCAATCAATTATATATACACAACAATATCCATCAATTTATTTAATTTAGTTAATTAAATAGATAATAATTCCAAAAAAATCTACAATTACAACCATTTAATTGAAATCATGACATTGGGAATTGAATAATGGACCACCTAATGTGAATCGTTGATTAGTGATTTCAAGATGGAAGATAGAAAATTTGAATCGGAAAGGTCAAACCCACGATGAGAAATGTAAAGTAGACTCAAATCATAGATCTATGATCAACAAAATAATGATCCATCAAACCTTAATCTTGTTTCACATTGTAGAGAATAAAAAAATAATCTAAAAGGACTAGAGAAGAATCTAAAATAATGATGAAACCACACGAGATAAGATTTATAGACCCAGATAGGTGCAGATCATCAATCCAGAAATTGAATTGAAAATAATGGACGTATGGAGACCACATAATTCATCTGGGAGCCAATAAATATTATAAAATTTTATTATGTCACATTTTGGCTAATTTTTTGGTTAATATATGGGTTCATGTAATTTTAATTAAAATTGGGGTTAATTTAAAATCCACGCATAGTATCCCATGTAGGGTTGCATGGTATTCCAAACCAGCATCCTTAACCATTTTCATTTTCTAGGGGATGTTCGTGGTTTCTCCTAAAAGGGATAATGGTTTATCAAATTTTCACTAGTCATGAAAATCCTATATGTGATGGGTTTTTTGAATTACTAGGACAGGTCCCACAATTTGGGAAAACTGTGTGCCAATATTGAACATCCCTTCTTCCTTCGAATTTTCTCAAATTTTAACCTAAATTCCCAAAAAATAAATCCAATAAAAAACACTCAAAAAATGAAAAAATACCTAAAATAAATATAAATACTTCATATAAATTTTCGGGATCATAAAAGATTATCAAATGATATAATGTAGTACGATAGCATCAATACTCCTTTTAGAATTATTTCTATTCATTACCTTTATACCTTATTAATTCATGATATTTTAAATTTGAATAAAATTCCTCATGATTATTTTTTTTCAGTCTTTATGTAGTAGAGATGTTAGATTCTTTTTAATGCCTATGTAAATTGATATATTTAATGTATAATATCAACTCAAATACATTTATCACCATGAGAGATGAATAATAAAGAATTAAATGTGACATAAATTTCCGATGTTGTGTGCATGATTGATAAACTTTTTAATATAATAATAAGTAAGTATGAATATTTTTATTTTAAAAAGGGTAAATTAAAATACAATATTGGGTTTATTTCATTTAAGAGTGTGGATTAGGATAATTTATTATGTGTTGTATGTGAAAATCTATTTTCAATTGGTGCATATTTGGTTTATTTTATAAAAAAACTAAAATAGGCTAGAATGATCTTCCATAGTGAGGTTGTTGAGATTACATGATTGAGGAAAAAGTTTTCTATGATTGGAGGAAATTATTTAATTTTTTTTCATAATTTGATGTAGAAAATTGTTTCAATAATTAATGGGTTAATTATTAAATTGTTTGATTGTTTTATGATAGAATAACAAAGATTTAAAACAAGAAATGAAAATTAATATTATAATAAAAAAATGCTTTCCATGATGGCCATGAGTATGGGATTTTTACATGGCTTTATACTAAATAACAATGATAAAAAAGAGAGAAAAGAACATTAAAACTCCCATTTACATCATGAATGTGCTATTCATGTTGAAAAAATTGAAGGAAATAATTATGTGAAGATAAAGCATGATGAACTGTTATCCTGATTGGAAAACACAATATTTTATAGTGTGATAGTATTTTGACACCTTTTTTCTTAAACGGTGTACTAAAAAATGTTTCAAAATAAGAAAACATGCCATAAGTTATACAATATGAAATTTTCCAGGAAAATATATGAAGTAAAAGTAAAATATATGTTGTGAAATTAAATGACTAAATGTTCCTGGAAAGTTAGTAATTAAGACCTTACCCTTACCTAGTTGAGGTGCATAAGGCAATCCAAAGGATTACCCTCACATCGAGTAGTCTCTATAAGGGTTGTATCTTCTTACCCTTTTGTATATTATTCCATATAAGTGTCATCAAAACATACCTTCACATGAATTAGCTGTTGTGTAATGGTATCTAAATTTTTAAAAGGGTTATGTAAATATAATTTATTGGTTACCATACATGATACCCTTACATTTAAGGTCATCATAAGGGTATCCTATTTTTTACCTTTTTTCAATTGATTTGTGGGGAAATTCCATAAGTTTACGTAACTGTTATATCATTTCTACAAATTTTAAAAATAATCTACATAAATGTAATATTTTAATTAACTATAAATATTATGTTACTCTTAAAATTTGTAATGTTATATAGTGAATTGTGTTTCAGAATGTGTTTTTAGAAGGTCTGTGTAAGGGTAATGGTCATTAACATTACACAGGAATACCCTTAGCTATATGGGAAATCTTTATTGTTTTTTTAACATAACATTTAATATTATTTAGATGGTTTATAAAATGATTTTTAATCATTATTAAGTGTATTTGGGGATATTTTAATTTATAATAGTTTTTAGAATAATTAATTTTAAATTCATTAGAATTAATTGAATTTTTTAGGAAATATATTTCATATAATATTTAATATTACTATATGTGATACCATTTGTAAAAATATATCAACTAAAATATGATCTAGAAATAAAATTGATTATTAAGATAACATAACTATTAATTTATAATTCATTATTAATTATTAAACAATAATAAAATATCAAACGATTATATTTAAATTATGAATTAGTCAAAACTATGTATTTTGAATTGCTCAAAATAAATTGGTCGGCCTATTTAGATATTATTTAGAACATAATAAATATGTTTTTAGGACTAAAAAATTACATTATAAATATTGATTAAGTATATTATATTTTTAATATATAATATGTTTACAAAAAAGAAAAAGGATAATAAATTTATTATAATTAAAACTATATTGTATATTAAAAATATAAATTCCATATAATGATTTATATCAATGCTTTCATATTAGAATGAATATAAAATGTCTATATCCCAAAATATGTATTTTTTATAATGATAAAGTTGAAAATTATAATAGGGTTTAAAATTATATTCCCTTATAATAAGTGTTTATTTACCTTTTCTATATGATGCATATGGATATGATTGAATATAATTGACTTATTTTTCTTGCTAAATGACAAAAAAAAGTGGGTTGTGTAAATACTTACACATCAATACAATTTGAACATTTTGATTAGGTGGAGAGAATATTATTTCAAAGTAATGTATTAGAAGAATGCATCCATAAAAGTGAATAACATAATATAAAAGGATGAGAATAAAATCTCCAATTAATACTAAGTGTTAGATTCCATCCAATGTTAAACTTTTGAAGACCGCAATCATCCAACCAGGCATGTAATGCAATATCTCATTTCTTCCATATTATCATATGTAAGTAAATAAGAAAATATTTTAATCAACAATTTCTTTTTTGGTAGTTCATTCTAAATCTAGGCGCACATAAAATATACCTTTTTAGCATGTTTTATTTTATTTTATTTGGCTTACACTAGCCGAGTGACCCAAATATGATTATGTTACTAGATCAATAGAGATTATTTTTTCAAACAATGGACTAGAAAATATTTTTTCTACATGAATATCCAAGATAATTATATGATATGATTTGGATGACTACTAAACTAAATAGATAAACAACAGGGTAAATTATAAAGGGACCCAAATATTTTTGAAATATGGATCTTGGTCCACTAATGGATAAAATCTACATAAAAAATGGCCCATTATTTTATTGTGATCCCATTAATAAAATTCAATGTTAAATTATTAATAATAAATGATACCCATATGCTAAATGATTGTATTCGTGATAATATCATTATTATAATCAAGGTTTACATCATAATTATTCCACTATTAGGAGAATATTAATATTAGTAGCTCTCAAGATTGGTAACATGAGAACTGTTCTTCTGAAAAATTAATGAATTAAGAAATATACTTAAATAAATTTATCTATATCAGAATAAAAATAATTATATATGACTGGATTATCCATGATAAAACCAAAAGTGCTTGTGAAAATCCATAGAATGTACTTATTCGATATGGATGCTAATGAAATTAATTCTTCAATTTTAAATGTAATGTGATAATCGATGAATATTTTTCAATGAGTTATAAATTTATAAGAGTTCAAATTAAATTGAAGATTTGATTATGCTTATAATTTATATTCCTAATATATAGTACATTGTTATTGCATTGTGGATTTGAATCTATATGGATTTCATCAAGATCAAATGAATCAAACTAAAATTTGTCTACCGTCATCTTATTTCCCTTATGTGAAAAGAAAAGTTGTATGATTACAAAGATCTATTTTTAACATGTATGAAATGAATAATTTTATACACTTGATTTATGATTAATTAGATAAATGTATTATAGATGATAAAATATAAATATCCAAATGTATATTAAAATATGATTGAATGTTTTCCCCCCACCGATAAAAGTTTTATTTAAATAAATTATTAATTTAAATGAATAATGTTCCAAAAACATAGAATACAGTATTTGAAATATAAAAAATAGTCAATTTGTTAAATATTCAAACTCAGAGATAGTATATGATTTTATTCAAACACAAAAGGGTTTATATATCTTATAATGAGATCCTGAGAAGAATAAATTGTTTAAGAGGATAGTGGGAGTATGAGAAGTGGAAAATTAATTGATAAAGGATAACACCAGTCGTAATTTGAAGTTCTTTTCACTAAATATCCACAAATATATATGATATGTGATGGGAAAGAAAAATTTTAAGTGTTAATTTTTGTTACCAATTAGAAAGTGGATATCAGAATTTATTCACCAAGTACTCCTACATGGCTAAACCACATGGAATCTACCGGTGTAACACTACACATCATTTTGACCCATAAAAATGCATTTAAAATATAATTTCTAACCACCTGTGTTGTTAGTCGCATAGTCGGAGACATGTTTGACTCTACATGGCATGAAAGAATGGAACACAAAGTGTACAACCTATGTTTCATCCACCCATACCATTGGTCACATAGATGGATACTTGCTTCTTACAACACAACATGTACAATCCAGACATGGAATGTTATACCAAATGTTTCCCAACCCCATGTATCGTCACACACAGTCAGTCACATGTTTAATGAATACATAGAATGTACATAAAGTACATGAAATGTACGTAAAAAAATTTGTTTCTTCCATAATTGAAGAACACATGTCATGTGTTTGTAAAACAAAATGTAATGTTTTATGGGTTTCCATACAGTAAGACACTTTAAATTATTTAGAACCCTTAAAAATATATTAATTTTCCCATGTCATGGAATATTCCAACCCATGAGTGACAATACACCCATGAATCGATGTTTTGAATACTTATTCACATTACAACATGACAAAATTCAATTAATGTTCAAACATTATCCCCCAAATTACAAAAAATGGGAGACCATAACACCTTAGTGACCAATTATTGGTGTCCATCTAGACGATGCTTTATATATTCCAATACCATATCAAAATAGTTGGTATTATATCATAGGATTCTATCACAAAAACAAGTATATTCAAAACAACATCTATCACAACAACATTAAATCAGTAATGTACCCTCTACCACAAGAAAAAAATGCATGACATGTGATCTCTATCAATTTCCTACATGATGAATAAGATGGAATGCCCCCATATCATCATGTTTCACTACTAATAGAACCTCAATAATATCAATGATATCAATAGAATACAAGTGAATCACTAAAAGGTGAAATCAAATCATCTGTAACAATTGCAAAACTGCAAAAATAGAAATATTTGAGGTAACATGGATTTTCCCCATTTAGGGGTTAGCTACTACTAGGCACAATGTATTTCCAACTATCCATTACTTCCTATCAATATCTATATGATTCAAATAGTAAGACCAAGAAAAAAACAATCTCCTTGGATTCCACTTTGTATCATCCTTACTCTGGGTGCTGCCCAAAGGTAACTTGAAACTAGTCGGTCACTTAACCTCAAGAGAATTTCCCTGAACGCTAGAGGCTGCTAACTAGCTTTGATGTCCTTTGTTGTGATAGAGAGGAAACTATGACCTCATTAGTAGAGTAACACAAAAAAAATAGTAAACAATAGAAGGATCAGTAAAACCATACAACAATGTAAAAAAAATAAGTTTGATAGTATAAAAAACTTCAACATTTATATAAATAATTATTCATGTAATAAGATTTTTGGAACGCCACTAAGTAAGTCACAATGATGGAAATAGAATTCTGAAACCAATGTACAGAACATAGTAAACTCCAATTGCATCGAAAGCCTCACCTTCATCTGATGCTATCCAGGTCAAACAACAATCAGGTACATAATGAAGAAGGGTGATTTCTCTTATCAATACCAACAACCAAAAAATATATTTGTTCCCAAAAGCATGATCCAAATAGTTTTGAGAAAATTATCAGTAGGTTACCACCAAATAAATATGTGCAAAACACTCATTGAATGTATATAGAAGGAAATAAGTATAACTGAAGAAATATACTATGAAGTACTGAAAAGTAAAAAATACTACAGTTTTTAATTACATTCATTGACATTAATAAATTAGTAAAATCATTAAATAATGTATCCTAGGGATCTTTCCTATTCTCTGTATACAATAATTCAAATAATAGTTCATAACAACCATCAAAGAATTATCTCAAGGTCTCACCCAAATGTTTTATAATAATAATAATAAAAAATTTTGAAACACAACTAGGGCAGCACTCAATGGTCAATACCACTGGGTCCACATGGAATCACTGATTTATACATGACCGTTATGTAAATATCAGATTCAATACCTCTGGGTACAAAATCTTCCCCAATGATCTCACAGTCCATTGTAAATAAAGATGGAAACCCTCAATGTTTTCCTTTTCCTTGTATCTCACAGTACAAGGAAGGTCAGTGTGCATATATCATTAATTAAAGGCTCTACACTCAATCCAAACTATTTCATGGATCAAATTTAATCATATCATTGAAACATGAAACACATATAACCAGTCAACTCCATCATAAACCACTCAAGGAAGGAAAAATGGTACGTATCATTGGATACCTAGGCTAGGAAACCAATATCAGTCAAACAAGGGAATTCACCATGGGGTGTCCCATAAACAACGGTTTACAATCAAATAGATAGGAAACCACACTTAATCAAACTACCAAACAATAGAAGGTATTAAAAATGGTAAAATTTGAAAATATACAATACCCTAGCATGGGTATTTTGCCTAATAAAGAATATATAATTCAAAGATAATCAATGAAAATCAAAAACCACCTACTTTGATGTGGTACGGTGAAAAATGATGAATATTAGCCACCAAATCATCCTTGAACGTCGTAGTTCAACAAAAAGGTCAAAATCATACATCCTTGTATAATCTAACATAGACGAGATATTAGGAAGGGAGAATCAATAAGATATAAGGAATCAATAGTGGGATTCGAAAACACCTTATAGAGAACGAATCAGTCTGTGGATAGAGAAATGATATCTCAAACATTGATCACCACTCCAAGTCACTCCTAGAAGAACCAAGTTTGAAGAAGATCATTTCAGAGATGAGACGCATCCCCACTCTGAATCATCAATATCAAATAAATGTACACGATGTGTTTATTTAATTTACATACCATGTAGTATCCCTAACCAAACACATCTTAAGGTGGTCCTTTAGGTCACCTACATGGCCATTTTCTCAGCTGTTAAAAGGCCAATACAAGACTATACACGGAAACTAGGTACACAGGGTGTACTCAAATGTAAAAAGAGTATATATAGAAAAGTTCAATAACTCGTTTGTCTTCCTCTAAAAAAAACCAAATATAATTATCCATATATGAAATGGAGATCTATGTTCTTACATAGATGACTGTGTTTCTCACTTTTTTTATTTGAGATGAAAATGTGTTCCAATGTTTGTGTTAACTATTTTACATGCCTTGAGAAATTGCATAAACTATTTTATAAAAAAAAATATTCTGCCATTTGATTTAGAAAATTACCTCAATTTAATAGTAATTATTTTTCTAAATTTATTTCCAACATATTAATTGTAATGATTGATTTTTTAAAATATTAATTTGAAATGTATAACCCATTTCATTTAAATAAATGCTCTTTACCTAGTTGTGATACAATCTGAAAGAATTTTTTTCCTTACATACTTCATTTATTGTCATTATACACCTTGAATAGATGGAAATGATTACACTTCATCATTACATATTGAGTGCACATTTTGATATTTTTATTGATTAGCATACATTATCTAGTGAAGCAGTTTCAAAACTTCTCAAGAAAATGTTTAGACCTTAAATGGTGAAATAATACATTTTACATTATTAGTTTCAAAATTGATTTTTAATGTTTGAAAATATACTTTTAAACTAATCATTATACTCTCTCGTTTCTTCTCTTATTGTATCATAACTAGATTTACTTATGAATTGAAGGAATAGAATCTTTGTTAAAATCCAAATAGGTACTTTGGATCACACAGAACATGTACCTTTTCT
This sequence comes from Viscum album, assembly GCA_963277665.1. Lineage (NCBI taxonomy): Eukaryota > Viridiplantae > Streptophyta > Magnoliopsida > Santalales > Viscaceae > Viscum > Viscum album. The sequence continues at coordinate 1,057,749,353 of OY728151.1, read as the reverse complement.
TTTTGGAACCATTATTATTTTATTGAGGGTGTCAGTTTCCTCACATACCTTTTTAATTCTATTCATTGATGACCAAGGGTGGGTGACAAGGAACATGGTGGGTGGCCATGGACCACCAAGAGATGGGTTTCACTTGTTAAGCTCCTCATTCAGTTTCTAGGGTCACTTTGTTCTTGAAATGAATGTATTTGATCACATATATAAATTGATGTTTCTAAATTGTACTCTCTTGTTGTTTTATTTTGTGGGAAATATCATTCCAAATTGGTTTTATTAATTCTTAGGTTCATGACACCAATCCATGGAGATAGTGAATAATCCTTTACTTAGTGGAAAATCAGATCGGGTATCAGTTTAGATGGTATCATTGGTTGGTTTATTACATTGATGATGATGTAATGGATTAGTAGTGTAAGGTATTCCAATAATATATTTCTTAATTTCAATATTTTACCCAGTATAATATTATCTTATGTTTTTATGTATAGACATGGGTTTCATATAACAGCTACTTGATCCGATAAATGTTATTAGATACTAAGAAAACTCTTTAGACCTTACACACTCATAAGGGATCTCTCAACTAAAATAAATTCAAGTGATGAATGAGAATATAAAAAACACATTACATTAAATTTTTAATTAATGATTCCTCTATCCATTCTAGCTATACTACTTCATTTTCCAAAACAATCTGAAGTCAAATAAATTACAATAATTTTTTCAAGTAATAAAATTTGATAAATAATTATAAGTAATATCTAAATATTATTAAGACATGTGTATTGATTGTGACACTTATAGTGAGTATCAATTGATTACAACGTTACACCTCTATCTAAAAGTCTCAAACAACCCAACATTGAACTTGGTGATATATGATCTCCTATAGAAACAAAAAAAATCACCATTGATGTCTAATAAACAATCCACGTTACCCTTATGCTTCTATGAATGAAAATAATGTTTTGATTATAAGAGTACCAATAATACAATTTTCAACTTCAATTCATTCATTGTTCAGACCATTGACCAATGAACATGACCGTTATATGATATCATCATCTTATTAAACTTCCATTACTAACGAACTTATGATTCCACTCCCCAAATACCATGATAGAGATAACATTTGGTTATTATCTATATATTATTCGAATAAACAATGTAAAATTCTTCCCACACCCAACATATTTTTGAGTATGTATATATAAGTATGTGTGTATGTTCATATATGTGTATGTGTATGTGATTGTGTATGAGTATGTATATTTATAATTTGGATGATTTAATATTGACGTTTTTTATATTAGAATTACAATTAAATTATTAATTACAATTTATATATCTATATTTATAAAGGATTATTAAAAATGTTTTCATGTGTTTTCATATGTATAAACTTTTTATCAATTTAATAAATGAAAGTTTTTTATGGTAATCATACAATTTATATATCATTAATAGATAATTATATACTTTATTTATAGTTAATAAAATTTATACATCAATATGATTTATTAGTATGAATAATATAACCAAATATTAACAATTATAAATCTAATAAAATATATATTTTTTAAAATATTTTTTTTAATTGTATAGTTTTATATATTAAAATATATTATGACCAATGTTCTAGGATTGGTAGGTAAAGATACTATAACAGTACTATACAAATATAATAGTAGGTACTATAGAATACAATATAGAGCTATAGGACGAGTAATGTAGTAACCAATACATTTAATTAGAAATCGGATTTAGGGACATAAAATTCGGTCATTAGGTCGCAATGCCACATACCCATCATAGGTATTTGGGTCACAGGGCCTCCAGTGTATAATTGGAATTGGATTCACATGGAAATTGTGACTCCAATTGTGGATAGTAGGTGACATGGAGTGATAAGAAATATCAACTAAACACATCCTGATAGTGGTAAAGGATGATGGAATGAATGCATCATTTAGGGGGAGACCTCAAAATGGGTGGGTTCACTAGAACCTATCAACTAGCTTTCTATCACCGTATATTTATAATATTATATGTATGGGTTCCCTTCCAAGTGAAAATCAAGTAGTTAGAGCATCCAGATTATGTAGGATTACCTGCATTTGATGTAGTGGGGTTTCATCTTAGGCATCGTCTGACGGGAGGCCCAGATAGAGAATGGTTTGATGGAATGAATTATTTGGGTCTCTTCACAAATGGTTCTCTTGTGTGGATATTGGTGTTCACTACCACATTGTGTCCAAGGGAAGCATACTATATATTTTCATGGAAGAGGTTGACACTGAATTCACATTGGTTACACTTTTTTATGACTTCTATATGGGATGAAAATGGGTTAGACTAATTCATTGAATTATATAGGTTGATCCTTTGGGATTGGAGCCATATCCATGGCCATCAGGCTATTGGGTTTTCAGGCCATACAACAACATTCAAGACACTTCACTATCAAGCCTTAATATATATGAAATAGGCCTTGTGGGTTCATTCCATTTTTGTGGGGAGGGATGTGGCTTGTCCCACTGGAGTGTTTTATTGTGTTTATTGTTTGTGGTTTGATATCCCCTATAAATTAGATTATAAAAATATTCAATATATTTATTTTCCATTATATAATACATTTACTATACATGTAATATTATTATATATTATATTAATAAATTTATCATTCATGGTATTAATAAATTTTTTATTCATGATATTAATACATTTATAATTCATAATATTAATACATTTTTATTTATAATATCAAAACAATTACTATTCAAAATATTATATATTTATTACACATATTATTATTAATATTATTTTTCATAATGTGAATACAATTATTATTCTTAACCTTAATAAAATTAAAACCTTAAATAATAATAATAGAACATTTATAGAATTTTTATTCATTATATATATATATTAATCAATATATTTTTTTTCATTAACATATTTATATTTATAATTTATTATACATAATATTAATATAATTAATATTATTCATAAAACTAATATATTTATGAATACATTTATTACAATATTAAAAAAATCAATTTTTATTATTATAAGAAATTAACTAATAAATTTATAAATAAAACATTTATTATTGTGTTAATACATTTATTATAGAATCATTATATTAACCCCTTTATTAATAAATTTATTATAATAAATTTATTATAATTTTCATACATTTGTTAACACATTTGTAATTATATTAATACATTTATCAATTTATTAATATCCTTATTAATACATTTAATATAATTAATATAATTTTCTTATTTGGGATATTTTTATATTTTCATTAATATTATTGTTTTTTAATATTTTTTTAGTGTAACTTTTTTAGAATTTATAATTTCTTATAATATTAATATATTGATTTATAATATTTATCATAATATTAATACATTTTTTATAACACCTATTAAAATAGGTCAGGGTTTTAGTGGATAATGTTTTTCATGCACAGATATAACAACATTTTATAATAATATTCAATATTTTTCAAAAACACAAACTTTTGGTTTATAATAGTTTATTGAAATTTGAGGCCATGTACACAATAATATAATTTGGTAAATGATATTAAATATATCCCATAAAGATATTCCCCATTAGTACTCTTCCGAAATATACCCTACCTAAGACCATTATTCACATCCTAAGGAAATAAAATGTATTAAAGGGCATGGTTAGAGGTATAGTATGTTTTAAAAAGGGAGATTTGTAATCATAACATGAACATAAGGGTTTGAGAATTTTTTCATGAAATTTCAAAATTGTTCCCTCCATATAAAATATCATAATATTGAGTCATGACATTAATATTGATAATTAACTATACAAAAAATATAAGTAAATCAAATAATATGTCACGAACCGCCTTCACCAAAATGAGGGAAGGGACAAAATATTGCCATGCACTTCCTTCATTATGTTGAAATGAAAGATAATGACCACCGAAACCCGCCTTCAATAGTTCCCGGATTGGCGACCCACATGAAGGGTATACAATCTCACAAAAAAGAAGGCATTACCCTTTTATTTTAATATGATCGAGAGAGAAGATGATGAATCTCAACAATGCCAAAACTGGAAATAAGAGTAATGACAAAGAAAACCACTCCCATATGCATGCTTCAAAAGTAAAAGCTAGAAATTACAAGGTGTCTACAAAGGTAAAGTACCAAAAGAAAGGAAAAACAAAAACAGCAACTGTCACGGTGCCCGACACGAACCTCGAAGTCCTCCTAGAAACCTGAAAGTAGTTTTATATACATAGGGTGAGTATACAAGTATAACCAATAGGGAAAACCAAAGACTCTCATGCATAAGTGGGGAGGCATTCTAATGCCCTATGAGAATGGAGATAACTGAAGCACCTCGAAAGGAAAAACTATCAACCCAAGCCTCACCAATGTACACTCCTCAAATAATGCAAGTCAAGTAAGGTATAGTAATATCACATCGATTTTTGGGTACCCCACGCTACTTTCCCACTGGTTATTGAAGACATCCTACGCATCGAACCAATCCCGCCATTCTTACCACAGTCTCACTGCCACACCCCACCGGCACACACCTGGGCCATATCCCCAAGCAGTCCCACTACCAAACCCCACCCATAGACACCTGGGCCACAACCGCATATCCCGACCGCAGACACCTGGGCCACAATAGCTACTGCCACACCAGAAATCACCTGGTCCAGAAAACTACCATCATGCTCGAAGACACCTTGGCATTATCCAGAAGGAACTTGGGAAATAACATACCCATAAACACCTGGGCCAACCACTAAAACTACCCTGATAGAAGATTCATGGGATAATAAGGGACTTCAGGCCATCACATCCTGCCCGAAGAGTCTTGGGATATTCGGGAAAGGGATCAGAATGGAGCTAATAACCATCCACTCATAGGAGTGTTGGAAAAAACACCCTCCCCCTTGAAATGGGGGTGTTCGGCAGTAAATCTTAAACATGGGTGGGGTTCAAATAAGAAACAAAGGAAATAAAATTATATATATAGGTAACAAGCACTCAACCCAACCTAGGTCTCCACACCTAACCCAAGCACGAACAGCCTAGTCACTACTCATAGATAGCATACTACTCACAATCGAGTCACAATTCATTCCCAGAATAAATTTCCCAAGTAACCAATTCAAGTTTTCAGGTTCAAGTGATCCCTTTTAAGTAAATTATGCACTACTGGGAAACTAATAAGAACAAGCACAATCATAGGGGAAAATGTTACATCTAGCATCAATTTAAACATTCAAACTCAGTTCTCTTGTAAATTCACATCAAAGTGAGATCCCTCCATGTAATGGTACCAAAGCAGGCATCAAGATACAGTCCCACATCCCCAGATCCACAAACCAAAAAGGTTTCACAATAGAATAGGATTCCACCCTAATTCGTATTACAAGGAGAGTCACAACCAAAAACCATGCCACAACAGGGGATCCCATCCTCACCCACATTAACCCATATGCAATCAAACAGAATAACACACCCACTACCAAACAAGGCAGGGCAACTTCAATGTTTAAGCACATCATTTATATGTTTCCTCATTATGTTGGTCAACCGGGGGTGATCACACAAGGTTTCATGTTAACTGGGCATCCATTTAATCCACCGAGTTCATGTGATTAATCAATTTCCATATTACAGCCATGTATCCATTACAGAAGACAATAGTTTATTAGTGCACAGAGAGAGACCACCAATGAACAAGATTTTTAGTAGGTATACAATCATACAGTTAACAAAATATAGAAATTAAAAAGAGTACAATAGAACATCAATCACCCCCATTCATTATTTAAAGGTCCATTCATTATCTTCATTATGTTTGGTTACTTCAATTCCCAAAGAGACAAAGGGTACCTACTCCGCATGATACACAGAAAGGAGAGGTGAAGGAAAATCCCTACCTTATTGATCAAGGATCAACGTTTTCCTCCATGCGAAAAGGATAGGCGATGTGCGGCTTGCATGGGAGGAGTTTCGTGGACTCTAAGGGTTGAAGAAAGATCTAGTAGAGGCACACCAGAGGACACGAGAATAAGGGACTCCAGGCGCACCATGGGGAAGAACGAACCCAGGCCAAGGAAGAAGAGGAAAAATAACTTCCCATGTGATACACAGATAAGATCCCGTTGTTATGGGATATGGAAATTTTTAAGGCCTGGAATGTCAGATTGTGGTTTACCATGTGGTTCGGAAGTTACGCATGATGTCATTAATTATTTATTAAATATCCCCCTTAAGGGAAGTTTCTATAGATTTTTAGGAATTAATTGTGGGATTTAAATGTCCTTGAGAGTGTAAAATAATTAATTTATGTCAAAAAAAAGAAAATGTTGGAGCAGGACTGGAAAAAGAAATAGAGGACACGGTGTCGCCGTCATGGTTTTACCCTCACGGTGTTACTGTCACAGTGTCACCTCCATGGTGCCACCCTCACGGTGTCACCCACACAGTGCCCCCATCATGGTGCCACTGTCCTGGTGGAGCATCACATTTGGCAATGTAATGGTCCAGGAGGGTCTAGGACATTACATTATATACCTCTAAAACTATTCTCTCCCTGGAGAATAAAAAAACCAGAAGAGAAGAGAGGGTCCGAACAACCACCATGAAAGATACCTATCAGGAGTGAACCTCATCGTTAAATAGAAACTCCTCCTTCTCAAGAACACAGAAACATACCAGAGTCAAACTGCCCAGTCATATGGGTTGGGGAGTCCCTTCCCCAATGTCAAGATACTATATGCTTTGGGCGGCACTGACTCAACCACATTAGTTTAATCGCATCCACCTTAATGCCTCTTGATTAGGGATCGGGTCCACCCCTCCTCATAGCCAATAAATTTCACACACATTTAGTGAATAAGTAAAACCACACATTCCCGAGTCAACAAGGTGAAGCGTTCCATCATAATCAAGTATAATAGAACATCACAAAACTCAAAACTACTCTAGGTACTGGCCACAAATCTGTGCTACCCCTTCCCAGGTACTTTCCTCAAGCCCACCATGCTTCCACAACACTTGTACTAAAGGGATGGTTCACACATGAAGCACCTTCACTTCACGATCCTCAATCCTCACTGGTCTTTCCACAAAGGTCATGTCGTCCTCAATATCCAGCTCTCCCTAATCAAAGATGTGTGAATCATCATGTAGATCCTGACAGAGATGGGACACATGTAATAGGTCATGTATCCTATGTAGCGGTGTTGGTAACTCTAGCTTATAAGACACTTCTCCGACCCTCTGAAACACTTCGTACGGTCCGATGAATTTGGGAGAAAGCGTACTCACTCTACCGAACCTTTTTTGTCCAGACAAAGTGGAGACCATTAAGAAAACATGTTCCCCAACCCCAAACTACAAGGTTCTCCTCCTATTATCGGCATATGACTTATATCGGTACTGCGATACCTTCATCCATTCTCGTATAGGCTGAAACTTCTCTGTCGGGCTCTGCACTTCTTCTGGTCCATGAAAACTCGCTTCCCCAACCTTCGTCTAGCCCATGGGGGAGTGATAGGGCCTCTCGTATAAGGATTCTAACAGAGCCATGAAAATGTTAGAGTGATAATTATTGTTGTAGGCCATCTCTACCAGAGGAAAGTGTCACACACACGATCCTCCTATGTCCAGAACACATTCCCGCAACATATCCTCCAAGGTCTGGATGGTGCGTTCTGTCTGTCCATCTGTCTGGGGATGGAAGCAGTGCTAAGACATAGCTGGGTGTCAAAAGCATGTTTTAATCCTCTAAAAACTTGTGAGGTAAACCGTGCATCCCTATCCAAGACTATGGATCTCGGAACTCCATGCAACTGCACCACCTCATCCATGTACCTTTGTGATAGGGCATCAATTGCACCCGACTCATTGATCACCAAAAAGTGAGTTGACTTCGTCAACCGGTCCACCACTACCCAGATAGTGTCGCAACCCCATTCATCCATGGGTAGTCCCGTGAAGAAATCTATTGATATGACCTCCCACTTCCACTCGGGGACATCTAGAGACTGTAGTAGACCGCCTGGAACATGGTGTTCTCCATTCAACTGGTGACACATGAGGAACTTTACAACGAACTCTCATACTACCTGTTTTATCTTGGGCCACCAAAAATGTCTCCTCAGACCCTGGTACATCTTGGAATCTCCCAGGTGCACCGCTGGGGTGATTTGTGGAACTTAGTAAGAACTTTTCCTAGCATCGCCTCAGGAACAAACAACTTTCCTCAGAAAAACATCCAGTTCTGACAATCCTCCGTCCACCCTTCTAGAGAATTGCCCTGGTCAACCCGGTCACGCATAACTTCTCTTTCTGAGTCTCCCCATTTGGACTCCTCTACCTCCCACAATAGAGAAGATGGCACTGTCAACTGATACAGTAAACCTCTACCACCTTCCATCCTAGCAACCATGTGCAGGGCCACCAACTCCTACATCGCCATCTAAACATCTGCCGACTCCCGAACCATATCCTTCTGTGACTTCCTACGCAATGCATCGACCACTACATTCCCCTTTACTGAGTTGTAAGAAATCTTGAAGGTGAAGTCTTGAAGGAACTCCATCCAACATATCTATGTTAAGTTCAGGTCCTGCTGGGAGAAGATACACTTCAAGCTCATGTCATCCTAGAAGACAACAAAGTGCTCCCCGATAAGATAATGCCGCCACAACATTAGTGATAACACAACCGCTGCAAGCTCTATGTCATGGGTGGAATAGTTATGCTCATGGGGACGTAACTTCCTAGACCCATAGGAGATCATCCCTTGCCTCTGCATCATCAAACATCTGAGGCAATGCCTTGAAGCATCAAAGAACACTCATGCACCGCCCCTTATTCTAGAAACCTCAGTAATGGGGCACTAACCAACATTTCCATTAGATAACTAATGGCCACCTCACACTGCCCATTCCCCAATAAAGCCTAGTCCTTCTTGGTCAAGGCTGTCAAAGGTGCCGCAACTCTAGGGAACTTGGGCAAAAACCTCAGGTATTAATGTTCCGGCCCGAGGAAACTACGAACCTCTGCTACATTCTTTGGTGCTGCCCAAGAAACAATGGCGTCGACCTTCGATGGGTCCATGTGGATCCCCTTATTAGACACCACGTTTCCAAGGAAATGCACTTCTCACATCCAGAACATGAACTTGGACTGTTTCCCATAGAGCTGTGGACATCGGAGGACATCTAAAACTATCCTCAGGTGCTCTGCGTGATCCCCCATTTATCTTGAGTAGATCAGAATGTTGTCAAAAAACACAACCATGAACTGTTCCAAATATTCCCGAAATATGGAGTTCATGATCACCATGAACACAACAGGTGCATTCGTAACGCCGAATGGCATGAATACTAACTCGAAATTCACATATATACACCTGGAGGCAGTCTTCAAGATGTCACCCCCCTTCATGCTCACTTGGTGATATCCAGACCACAGATTGATCTTTGAGAACCAACCCACTCCCCTCAGCTCGTCAAAGAGATCATCTATACTTGGATGATGGTAGTGATTCTTGACTGTCACCTGATTCAGTCTCCTGTAGTCTATGCATAGACATAGACAACCATATGCCTTCTTCACAAACAACATAGGAGCACCCCATGGTGTTGCATTTGGCCGAACAAACACTTCTTCATCAGATCATAAATCTGGATCCATAACTCCCCATGTTCAAAAGGTGCCATCCGATTGGGGGCCATCGAAATCCAATGGGCACCAGGTTTCAAGTCTATCCAGAAAACAACATCACGTCGAGGTGGTAGAGTCTCCACCTCCTCCGGAAATAATTCCATAAACTTATTGACGATTCCTAGGACTTCCACCATTTCTGCATCTTCTGACTCTACTGATAGTTCATCCAACAAGGAAAGGAGGGGATCCTCTCACATGCTGCCCTTCTAGACACCCCACTCACCGATGACAGTTACACGTTGACCGCCCAAATCTAAAACACAACCCTTCCTCGGAAGAAGTGAATGATTGTACACACAGAGAACAACTATTCAATGCCTAGGATGACATCATATTGATGTATTTGCAACAATACCATATCCCAGATAGACTGATGTGGCCCTATCATCAGTCTACACCCTCAGAAAACATAAGATGATTCGGTCTGACCTCCAACTAGCATGCTCAGCACTAGAGGCACTGAAAGTCTCTCGAAGTCTAAACCCAATGCACGGGACATACCGTGTATAACGAAGGAGTGAGAAGCTCTGGTATTGAACAAGGAATATGCAAGAGTACTAAATAATATGATCGTACCTCGAATGACCTCTGGCCCTACTGGAACGACTACCTCTACTGTGTGAAACTGCCCAGGCCCAGCTCCTCTGCCTCTCTGCTGTCGGCCACCTCCCTGACCACGTCCTGGTCGAGGTCTCTGAGCAGCACCCTAAGGTCGGCCACCTCCTGCATTGTCTGTGCTCGGAGGGGCGGGAGCCTGATGCCCCTGCTACTGCTGCAGAAAGGGCCTAGCTGGGAACTACTACTGATGAGGTGGGTGTTGTACCTGCCCACCGCTGATGTACTACACTCTGTCCGGGAACTTATTCCAAATATTTCCATGGCTCCCATAGACGAAGCACATCGTTCCTGGGCTCCAAGGGAAATGTCGAGGACCAAGAGACCAGAACTGGAACTGATGCGGCCTGCGCCCTGCTGGTCGGAACCTAGAGGGACCTAATGCTGGAGGCCTGCTGCTGACGACCTTCCCCGTTGACAGGCCCAACTGGATCACCTCTCGTGACACACCTCCCTGTATGTGCATTTTCTCCACCACTTCAGCCTTATTCTGCACCTCTTGAGATGTCAGTAAGGAAATGGGAACAACAGTATACTGAAGAGAAGGTCAGAGTGCCTCCTCTAGACGTCTCACCAGAGACTCCTCATCCGAAAATAGGTCTGGTGAAAATCAAAGTTTTTCCTTGAACATGATCCCCAAATCTCTCAATGACATACTCCCCTACTGGAGGGAGAGTAGCTCCTGTCTCTTCTCAGCCTTCATCATGGAAGAGAGGAATTCCGCCCAGATCTCTTTCTCAAAGTCAGTCCAAGCAACATCAGAATCCCTCCTCTCTCCAAAATAAAGCATCCACCATTGACGCACTGCTCCCTGCATCTGGCTGACATCCAGAGGAATCCATTACACCATCGGTGCCCGAATCAAGTCGAAAGCTATCACACGCTCCTCGAGCCAGCCCTCCATATCCACATCTAAGATGATGCCCTCGTACTTCCCGAGGCTCTATCACTGAAACGCTCAAAGCACCTTCTGGAACTAGTTAACCGCATCCTCTCGGTTGGTCCTTTTCTTAACGGCCATGACAAACTCTTGGGCCTCGATCTCCCACACTACTCATGGTCACCTCCCAGGTGCCATAGGTGTAAGGTAAACAAGGAATGAAAAAGCCCGAGTAGTGTAGAATATTGTTCTTAAATTTTCATATAATTATTTTTTTATTTTTTGAATCCTCAAAAAAACCAACAATCATGAGAACACAAGTCATTATAATTCATGTACCATTCCTATGTTCTCTAACCTACAATCATCGTGGCATCACTTAGTCATTCATAAGGTCCAGAGTCCTTGCATTGGATCACGGGGCCCCCTAAAATCACATGTCCTAGCTAGTATTCCCTATCCAAATTCACACAACAAGGTCACCCAACACTGTTGTCCTACCATTCCATGAAATCCTCACTGTGCCTAACTCCAGACTCTATCCTATCTCTCAATCCTTGTTCTGATACCATTCTGTCACGACCTGACTTCACAAAAAGGAGGGAAGGGACAACAAATTCCCAATCCCTTCCTTCTTTAAGATGAAGGATATATATGTCCCCTGAAACCTACCTTCAGTAGGCTCCGGAGTGGCGACCAGCACCATGGGTACTAAATCTCACACAAAAGGAATGAATTACCATTTTATTTTAAAAGGATCTAGAGATAAGATGATGAAACACAACTATGCCAAATCTGGAAGTAAGAGTAAAGAATATGAAAACCACTCCCATATACATGCTGCAAAAGTAAAAGCATGAAAGTACAAGGTTTCTACAATGGTAAAGTACCAAAAGAAACGTAAAACAGTAACTGCTATTGTCACGGTTCCCAAGCTAGTATAGCCTTGCACGAACCCTGAAGTCTTCCTAGAATCCTAAAAGGAGTTTTATATACGTAGGATGATTATAAAAGTATACCCAGTAGGGAAAACCAAAGTCTCTCTTGCAGAAGTGGGGTGGTATTCTAATTCCCTGTGGGAAAATAGATAATTGTAGCACCTAGTAAGGAAAAACTATCCACCCAATCATCACCAAGGAACACTCCCCAAATAACGCAAGTCAAGTAATGCATCGTAATATCACATCAATGTTTGGGTACCCCACGCCACTTTCCCACTGGTTATTGAATAAATCATATGCATCGAACAAATCTCGCCATTTTTACCACAGTCCCACTATCACACCCCGCCCGCACACACCTGGGCCATATCCTCACGTAGTCCCACTACCAAACCCCACCCACAGATACTTGGGCCACAACCATACATCCTGCCCGTATACACTTGGGGCACAACAGCTACTGCCACGCCCGAAGACACCTTGGCCAGGAAAATCCCGTCACGCAGGAAGACACATGGGCCTCATCCCGAAGGCACTTTGGAAATAACCTACCCGCAAACACCTAGGCCAACCAACAAAACTACCTTGCCCAAAGATTCATCGGCTAAAAATGGACTTCAAGCCATCACAGCCTGGTCGATGTGTCTTGGGCTATTCAGGAAAGGGAGAAAAAAGGAGCTAATAACCAGCCACTCATAAGAGTGTTTGAAAAAACACCCTCCCCAATGAAATAGGGGTGTTCGGAACTAAATTTTAAACTTGGGTGGGCCGCGAATAAGAAACACAATAACTACAATTATATATATATATAGGTAACAAACACTCAACCCAACTTAGGTCTCCACACCTAACCCAAGCACGAACAACCTAGTCACTACTCATAGAAAGCATACTACTCACAACCGATTCACAACTCTTTCCCATAATCAATTTCCCAATTAACCCATTCTTGTATTCATGTTCAAGTGTTCCTTTTTAAGTAAATTCTGCACTACTAGGAAACTAATAGGCACAAGCACAACCCTAGGGGAAAAATTTACAACTAACATCAATTTAAACATTCACAACCAATTCTCTTGTAAATTTATATCAAATTGAAATCCCTCTATATATTGGAACCAAAGCTGGCATCAAGATATAGTCCCACATCCCCAGAACCATGAACTAAAAAGGATTCACAACAGAAGAGGATTCCACCCCAATTTGTGAAACAAAAAGAGTCACAACCAACAACTGTGACACAACAGAGGATCACATCCTCACCCAAATTAACTCATAAGCAATCAAACAGAATAACACACCCACTACCAAACATGGTGGGGAAACATCCAAGTTCAAGAAAATCATTTATCTGTTTCCTATTTTTGTTGGATAACTGGGGGTGATCACACAATGTTTATTGTTTACTGGGCATCCATTTAATCAACCGAGTTCACGTGATTAATCAATTTCCATATTAAACACGTTTAATCATTACAGAAGACAATAGTTTATTAGTGCATAGAGAGATACCACCAATGGAGATGATTTTCCGTAGGCATAAATTCATACTGTTCAGAACATATAACAATTAAAAAGAGTACATCAGATCATCGATCACACCCACCCTTCATTCGTTAATGGTTCGTTCATTATCTTCATTATGTTTTGTTTCATTAATTCCCATAGAGACAAATCGTACCCACCCCACATGATACATAGAAAGGAGAGGTGAAGGAAAAATCACTACTTGATTGATCAAGGTTCGACGTTTTCCTCCACGCGCTATGGATAGAGGATGTGCGGCTTACAAGGGAGGAGCTTCGTGGACTCCAAGGGGTGAAGAAAGCTCCATTAGAGGCACACCACATGCCATGACAAGAAGGGACTCCAGGTGCGTCAGGGGGTAGAATGAAGCAAGCCCAAGGAAGAAGAGGAAAAAAGAACACCTGGTGTGATACATATATAATATCCCATTGTTACAGGATATGGGAAATTTGAATGCGTGGAACGTCGGATTGCGGTTTCCCATGAGGTTCGGTAGTTACACACAATGGAATTATGTTGTTATTTAATATCCCCCATCAGCGAGGTTTCTCAAGATTTTTAGGAATTAATTATGGGATTTAAATGGCCTTTAGTGTGTAAAAGAATTAATTTACGTCAAAAAAAGACATTGCAGGAGTGGGTCTGGAAAATGAAACGGAAGACATGATTCCCCCATCACAGTGCCACTATCGTAGTGCCACTGTTTTCGTGGAGCCTCACTTCTGGCAATGTAGTGGGTAAGGAGGGTCTGGGACATTACATAATATGGCTATGGTAGCATAACATTGTCATAAGAAAAAAAAATATGGCATAAACATAAGAAAAAAAATTAATTCCATATTATTCATAGACCAGTGTCGTGGTTTCCATAGTTGAATTGGATCACTCTTCAAACCACCATAGTTGTCAAGGATCACTCCAAATACCATCATCATTGTAAATAGTTACTAACAATACCATCATAAAGGACAATGTCTAATACTGAAAAGGGTGTACTCCCTATTTCAGTCATATCTATCCCATGAGATATAAATTTTAACCTAATTCATTAGAGGTTGATATACGTAACATACATCATATATTGAAAATCATATGTATATTTACCACAATATAATAAAACATTCATCATATCATAATCCATGAAATGAAATGGATTTCATTAATAATTCATCATATAATAACATTTAGATAAGAGACATGTTTCACACTCATTGCATCACTTCATCATTGAATAACCCAGGATATGAAGTTTAATTTTTAAGAGTTATCTCATTGAATAACTATTTGGAAATAAATAGGTTTCATAAATATCAGGTCATCATAAAAATAATCCCTTCATAAAATGAATAATAATGGTATCCCTGAATAATATCCATAGTAAGCAGTATGTAATCTCAAAGTGTGTTGGCCTATATTTAGAATTATTTTGAATCAAAAATCACATGGATTTTTTATTTAAAAAAATTTCATATCTTTTAAATTTAATTTTTAAAACTAATAATTCTAAAATATTTTTGTAATTAATTTCTGTTAAAATAAAATTTAAAAGATAAAAATGAATCATTTAAACTCTTAAAAAATTTGATTCTAAAAATTAAATATTGTATATGGTTTTTTAAAACAAAAAAATTTGTAAATTATCCTTAAAATATTATAAACGATTATTTAAAATCATTCGAAAAATTTCATTAATAAAATCAATTTACTTATATGAAAATAACTTTTAAATTAGATTTGTAAATTAATTTATTAGAAAATAATTTGGGAAAATTATAAAGGAATATTGAACATAATCATTGTTCTATATGGTGATAAATTCAATTAATATCATGCATGCTATAAAATATTCCTTTCACATTATCGATAAAATCCCAATGAGCATTATTTGGAAGGCAACATGAAAATTATTTCAATAATATCAATAAAAAGGATAAAATGGGTAAATAATTATTTAATAAATGTTTTAAATAAATTTGAAAAAAACATTTCATTTTTTTAGAAAAAATAGTTTTATATGAAAATGGTTTTCAGAAAATAAAGGGAAATAATGATGATTAATCATAAAAACAAAATTTAGAACTATTATGTACATAAATATAAGAAAATAATTGGAAGTGATTATCATAATTAAATAAATTGAGGATAATAAAATTTATATGTCTTATGAAAATGAATCATAATATTTCATCGTTGAAAACATAATCATAATCAATCCCAATAAAAATGGGATTTGAAAATAAAACATTTAACATTTTGCTAACATTTAATTGTAATCCTCATAATGGAATAAAATTAAATGAAACATAAAATATCATGAAAAAAATAAGGTCATTATATTACATGTCAATGTGTCTATATATAATCCACATAAAATAAGATATTCAAATTACAAAACATATGATTGATGGAACGCTAATTTTGATGAAGATACCATACCGCTGTAGTAAACCATTGAAACTAAATCCCCAATAAATAATATCATAAAATAAATCATTTAATATCATTAAGTAAATAATATTCATTCTATAAAATTTATAAGAGTTATTATATACAACACAAAAAATAAAAAAGTGTTGAATTTTCATATGTCTCCCAGAAATAAAAGGGAGAATAAAAATCACTTAGCATAATCCTCGACATCCTTCACACATGTTTGATCCACCTATATAAAAAATATTAGATTATTATATATATAAATATATCTATAGTAAATAACCATAATTTTTTATATTATATCATATATTATATATTTATTACTATTCATTATCCTTTATTACCAATTCCTTTATAAAATCATTTTTCAGTTCATAGCCATGTTTTTCATATATTTTTTGATTCATTATTTTTGGTCATATTACACTGATCGTGGTTTAATTATAATAATAATAATAATAATTACATGATATTCTTATTTATACATAAATTATAATTTTATGACCAATCATTAATGATGGATCTACTTAGTTATGTATGTTACGATAAAGGAGACGGTAGACTGTTTGTATGTATGAGTAATGATTCCATTTTTCAACTATCATTAAGGAATTTAGGTAAGTAATATTTTATCTATAAATATTTATTATAGTATAATAAATAATATTTTATTCCATTAAATATTCTTTTAAATATCTTCCATGTTTTTTTTGTGAAAAATGTGAGAGTCATATCACTTAATGAAGACAGTAGTCCACATGTACATGAATGAAATTGTCATTTTTAGTTACTGGGAAGGTGTCAATGAAAATGATATATTAATTTTATGAATGATAAATATGAAATTAATATCATAACAATATATTTTATTTCACATATATTCATTATATTTATCCTTATTGTCTTACTTGTTATGCATTTGTGGAAAACAAATCACATCACTTTGCAAACTAGTATTCTATCATGCAGATGAGAATTTTTATCATATCCACTATAGAATTGATTGTAATAAGATATATATTAAAAAATGAATCCATAAATACAATAATTCTATAAATATAATATATATTTTTTATATCCATCATCATACCCAATCATGATAGATGGTAATAGAATGATGAAAGACATCGGTTCATGAGGTGGTAGTCCGTTGTACACATAAATGATGATTTCATAAGCCATTGGATGGAATTGGTGATGGTTCAAGGAAATTAACATAAAAAATCATAGTATATTTATGATAATTTTGTTATTATATTATCATATTTTAATAATAATTTAATGATATGGAAGACTGAATAAAATATAAAGTCCTGATGAGGAACATTACATCTTCTTCAGGTAAAATGATTAGAATTTCAGAAAAAGCATTCATAGTTTGGATTTATGCCCAAATTAATGCTTATAGGATTAGATTATGAAACATGAGAATTAATTTTTGTTGTTATTGTAAAAATAATAATTTCTTTAAGGCTTAATGTGTTGAGGATAAGGAGTGTTATTTTTTAAGTGAGGTGACTGACACAATTGTAATATAAAGAAAAGATAAAGGTGAACCCAAATATTTCACATTAAAAAGGGTAAAAAAGAGTAATTATCAAAAATATAAGAGATAATATATATATATATATATATATTCAATTGTTTTCTGAAAATTTTTGGGTCATATTGAACCCCCATATTTTTAGTTTAACACAAAATAAACCAATATTTACCATAAGTGCAATAATAAATTTTAATTATTTTATCTATTATTTTTGGTCAAAAATTATGTTGATAATGTTGGATAAAATAAATTATTATTATTCAAAATATAAAATATTTTTTTATATTTTAAATTCATAGAATTAGGAAATTAAAATATATATTTAATATCAAAAACTTGATATGAAAGAATATTTTCATTGGTAAAATGTTCAAATGCTTAAAGGATTTGTATATCCAAATTCAACATGAAAATGAATTCAATGACATAAATTTGATTAATATCTATATAATTTATATATTTTTACTTTTAAAAAATTAATATATATTTTAACATTATGAATAATTTAAATCAAAAGGTAGTTTTCAATTAAAATTTAGTATTTTTCAATATCCATCGAAAAATAAATCATTCCAAAATATTCTTCAAAATTCAGCCCATTATAAATTTGATTATGTGATTTTAATAATTATGATTACTTTATAAAATACATTTTATAATTTTTTGATTATTTAATGTTATTATTTAAAAAAACCCTCTTTTGAAATAATGTTATATACAAAATTTATAGATTTTATTGAGAAATTATGTTTTTTTAGTACTAAATTTTCATCATTTAAATAAATTACTATAAATAATTAAAAATTAGTTTTTATTTTTCAAATAAATTATTTTAACGAATAGTTTATAATAGATGTTTTTAATAATATTAATATTATATTGTGATTTTGTAAATACATAATTTTGTGTGTAACTGTGATATCCCGGACCAAGAGCCAATGGACATTACACTAAGATTGTTGGCCACATACCCTCATACATGCCTCCCTATACGCTAGAGCGTGGTGAATAATAGTGGGGGTATAGTAATTCTATCTTGTCGATATTAAAACCTCTTTTATCAGAATAAATCCCAAAATGAAGCAAATAATAATAACAAAGTGAGGAATCATAAAAATAACTAGACCATATATCTATCATATAATAACCAATACATGAAAATACAATACTCAACTGAATGTTAAAATTTTCTATGACAATGAAAATTTCATTTTTCTATAATGAAACTCAATGTAATGACTCAACGACTCCCAAACCATCCTCAAAACTTTGTATGGTTCCCTCTCTTATGTTCCAGTCCCAAAATGAAATATATCCCATGGATTTTCGATTATCATGTCATGTATCAAAAAAATAAACTCAGGTGCTGATCAGGAGGCCTGAATAGGGTGATAGTACAACTCAGTAGGCCCCCACCAATGGAGATTAAAATGAGTCATGTAAAAAATATTGTGCATACAGAATTATGAAGCAGTAAATACAATAAAGAATTTTAAGAGTTATCATATTATCACTTAGTAATTAATCATCATATCAGGACCAGTTTCTTTTTAATTTTCCCAATTTAAACATCACTCAAAATCATGAATTATTTGTTGTGTGTCTTGATTCCTAGGACCCCAAATTCCAGTATAATCATCATTCATTATTATCATTCATTCAGTGTAGGTCGTCATTCCTAGCACCACAAACTAATTGAGTGTAGGTCACCATGCATAGAATATATTTCTCATTCGGTGTAGTTTTTAATACATAACACACCATAATTTCAATCATGGATAACTATTGGGGAGGAGCACCATGTCCTGGTCACAACATCTAATTTTTCTAGAAATCCATTTCTAAGACCAAAAAAACCTCATCCATTTAATTATTCTTTAAATCACAACAATTTTCCACAATATTAATGTACTAATACAATGATTTTTTAAACATTTCAAAGAAATTTAGTTGAATAAATAATTATCTACGAATATCACATTAATTAATTCATCAATTAGTTAATAAATCAACACAATTCCCATTCAATAAATAGTGCTTTACAATTAATTGTCTATATAAAATCTCAACATGTCATAATTAATTATTAAAATTAATTATCTCTGATCACATCATGACACATAAATAATTCTATCAATTAATTATCATTGGTCAACTTCAGGGAATATAATTATTTCTCAAAACTAATTATCTTTAATAGCTAACAAAATTATATTATAATTAATTCCCCAATTTAATTATCTTATCACAATAAATCCAACATTTCAATTACAATATCTCAACCAATAAAAAATCCCCAAAATATATATTTCTTCAACCCCCTTTATTTTTTTTTCTGTGATTCAATTTTAAAATTATTCATAGAGGAAAAAAATTCTATTATACCCTCCAAATTACTTGAATTTCAGAAATAAATTATCAAGAGAATATATAAAATTGTAAACTCATACACATATCAAATTCATGAATATAGGAGTTCTATTTATACCACCTACCTCAATTTTTCAATGGAAGTTACCCTAAAAAAATCCCTAAAATTAAATTGGCACAAAATCATCGATTGAGATTTAGATCTAATTCCATAAACCAAAAATTAAGATCAAAGGAATAAAACTATTGGAAATATAGATCTAGATCCAAAATCATAGTTATAGATCTCAACTCATTGGTATAGATCAAAGAATAATGGGTTAGATCATCAATGAAGAGATCTAGAAAATTAAATCAAAACAATGGGAGAATCATCAAGATGAAATACACTTATTGGGATGAGGGTGAATCTTCGATCTGAGCATTTTATATCATAGAACATTGTTTGGATCTACTTAGAATCCCTCCGTACGGCATTGGGAACACCTAAAAAAGACATTATCATTCCTAGGTCATAATTTAGAGGTTTTGGGGGTTCGTTTTGTTTTAATAGGAAATTTAATAACCAACTGATCTGTCCACTTGATTGCCACACAGTTAGGGCAAACCATGTGCCATCCGTGTAGTCTTCCACTACACACACGACTTGATGGTGCATTGTTCGTAAAATAGTGTGCCAACGATGGAGACCACCACTGTCAACATGGCTAGCTTGTGAACGGTTTGGCCAAACCATGCAGAAACAGTGTGCACCCCTCTATCTTGACAATTCCTAAAAAACCTCCCCCAAACATACCCAAGGTGATACTCTAACCCAAAGGTAATTTAATAAAAAAATTACCCAAGAAGAGAGCATAATATAACTCTAGAAAAGGTCAGGATCTTACAATCTCTCCCCCGAATAACAACTAATCATGGAGGTTCACTTCCAAACTTCTATATGATTATGGGATAATAATATTGTGCCATTGACCCATAATGTATTCTTTCATTCCCAATTTTCCCCAGGAATGATTCTGTTTCACCATAACACATGAACTAATGGCATGGTCATTCCCTATAACACATTCTCATTACTTCCCTTCTACCCGAATCAGATGCTCCTCAAAGGATGCATATATCATGAGCTAAGCATCCTCTACATCAATCACATGAGAAGGGTCTCAGTGATACTGCAATAGTTTTGACACATGGAAAAAATCATGCGTATTTCTGAATTTCTATTGATGTTATAATTGGTAGGCCACCGGCCGTATTCTACCATGCACCTCAAACAGTCCCACATACATGGGAACTCTCTTTCGCTACCTTTGAATCCTATGGTGATCCATTCAAGGAGACACCCGACGTAATACACAATCTCCCACTATAAACTGTAGGGGCTGTCTTTTTCTATTAACATATTTCTTATGTCTACTCAGTGTCATATCCATATGTTTCATAATTAGCTTTAATGGCTATGATGTCTCCTAAAAAAGATTCTGTCCCAACACATATGTCTCAACCACCTCCAACAAACATAGCGGTGATCTACCAGGTCTTCCATGAAGTGCCTCATATGGTGCCATATGTATAGTTTCCCGATAGGTTTTTTTATAGGAAAACTCTACTAAGGCCAAGTGGTTCTCCCATGAACTACCAAAGTCATGCACACTTTCTCGTAGCATTACCTATAACAACTTTTTGGTATGATATATGTACTTATCTATCTAGGGGTGGAAGTCCATACATAAAAGAACATGTGTACCAAGTGCCTTCTATAAGCCCTACTAGAAGCATGATGTAAAGCATGAATCACGACCAGAAACTATTATTTATGGTACCCCATGCAAACGAACTATCTCCCTCACATACAGTTCCCCCATCAGATTAATTGTAATGGTTAACTTAATAGGAATGAAGTATGTAGCATTCATTAGTCGATCAAAAATGACCCTAATATCATCATTCTTTATAATTTCATTTCTAAGTCTTGCCATGAAATCCATAGTAACATCATCCCACTTACATTCTAGAATAGGTAACGATTATAATTGGCTTCAATGTCATTGATCCTCTACCTTAACCTGTTGATAGGTGAAACATCTTGTTACAGACCCTACTATCTACATTTTTATGCATGGACACAAAAACATTCTTCATAGGTAGTTGTATATTTCTCTCACCCCAAAATGTACCACCCACCTTGTAGCATGAAATTCTCACATGAGTTACTCTCACATAGTAATAGGTACAACAACCCAATTGTTAAAATAGATGATATCATCCTAATCTATTATCTAGTATTGAATTCATGTCTCCACATTCATGGATTTCCCTCAATTCAAAAAATTACAGATCCTCGTACTACCTATCATTTATCTATCTCAAGAGTGTAGACTCCACTACTGCTGAAATTAATTTCATCATATTCTGACTCTCCATAACTACAAAATGAATTTATTATAGCAAGGTCATCATCTTCCACTCTGCATTTGACTCATGTAAAAACATATTTTGAGTTTTCTTTCTCAAGGAATCATCCACACTATTCCCCTACCTAGGTGTTTATGCAATATCAAAATCGAAAGACTACATTTACACTACACAACTTCATTGTAAAATATTCATGTCAAGCTGTGAAAAGATGTAGTTCGTGATTTTTTGATATGAAAGGACTGTAAACTTTGCACACATAAGATAGTTTCTCCAACACATAATAGCATAATCCACAGTAGCCAACCTGAGGTCATGCATATTGTAATTCTGTTCATTCAACCTCACCAACCAAGAACCATAGGAAGTGACTTGATCCCTTTGCATAAACATAGCTTTGAGTATGGTCATTGAAGTGTCACAGTACACCGATTACTCCTCACCTAACACAAGTAAGATCAAAATTTATCCTCAATACAAGCATTTCTATAACTCCTTGAATAAATTATTTCATGCATCTTTCCAAAAAAAAATTATCTATTTCATTGTAAAAAAAGTATGAAGTGTTTCCAATAAATAAAATTCCTGAATGAATCTCCTATAATAACAATATAATCCTAGAATTATTTTTATTACAAAAAAATTATTAGGCTACTCCCAAGAGATCACTGAATTCACTTTATCTAGGTCCACAGCCACACTATCTTCTAAAGTGATGTGCCCTAGAAAGTGTACCTTTTCAATAAAAAACTGACATTTAGATATTGTGGCATATGACTTATGCATTGTTAGTGTACCTAGGATGATGTCAAGCTCTTGGGAATGATAATCATGAGTCTTTGAGTACACCAAGATGTCACCCACAAACACCCCATAAACAGATCCACGTACAGAAAAATATCCTATTAATCAATTCCATAAACACTTCTGCATCATATTTCAACCCAAAATGCATTATAATAATCTCATATTATCCATAAAAACTTCATAAAGAATTTCTCTTAATATCATAACACCAAACTCTAACATCATGATACCCAGATCTCCAATCGATATTTGAGAACACAGAAGCCCCTATCATCTGGTCATACAGATCATTGATACATGGAAGAAGATATCAGTTCTTTATAGTTATTTTATTCATCATTAGGTAATCTACCTGCAAAAGTAAACTCCCCTAGACCTTCTTTGCAAACAAAATAGGTGATCTCAAAGGCATATTACATGGACTTATAAATGATTTATAATCCAACTCCACCACCTGTTTTTTGAGCACTTGAATCTATGTTGATGCCAATCTGTAAGGTGGAATAGATAACGACTCAGCCCTTGGTAGGAGCTCAAAAGTTAAATCTACATATATCTCATGTGGAATATCTGAGAATTCATCTGTGAATACATCCTGGAACTGTTCTACTACTGGTGAAAGGATGTTATTCCTATAACCCATATTATCAAGAAATAGACAAGAAACATGGGCTGTGAGCTCTCCTAGATTCTATATAACTGTCCCAGCTCAACCTTCATGGATATTACATTCTCCATGATGGAAATATTTGTCCCCCACAAGAGATACAAAGGTAACCCTAAATTAGTAGCAATCTATGTGGAATCGTATTGAAACTAGCCAACCCATACCAATAATTAGGTCTAATCCCATTATACCATGGACATATATATCCCAAAGGAAATGATTCTCACTGATCTAAATTTAATAACCCTTAAATAAACAGGTATCCCATGATTGTATTCCGAATGGTGTATCGATATTCATAACATTACTTAAAGACACCACCTACATGCTCAAGACATTAACATTATTTGTAGATATAAATGAATTAGACCTTCCAGAATAAAACAAGGAATTACCTAATGTAGTAGAAACTAGAATAGTTCCTCTCACTTTAGATGGACTCGACTCACTCTCAACAAGTGTATCTTTCACTATATCTAAATGACTAACCCATCTTCCTTGTGGTGTCGTCCTACTCCCCTATATAGAACCACTATGCTGATATGGGCAATCATACCATGAATCCCCACATCCACTGCCACTATCGTCTCATCTGTTAGAAATCTCGATACTAGACCTATTTGGAGTAGAAGACCTCCATCTCACACTGAAATTATGCAACATCTCCCTCAGCACCATCTTGTCACTACTTCCGATAGAACATTGGTAGGTCACCCATTCTTACACAAATCCAAAACTCTGCTAGTGGACGAGAAAAATGTGTACGATAGTGTGGCTGCCAACCGAAATGGTGGAAAATCACTTGATAAAGTTACAATGTAATTTATCCTAAATACTATCCACCATCCTTTCAATTACACTGAATATGATTCTTTTGAAAGAGATTTCTAAATTCCGAAGGCACACTCCCCGATTTTCCAACAACATACCATGTACTGGATGCCTGCTTGAGGTTACTCTCTAAGATGAGAACCTAAATAACCACTTATAATAATTTTTTTAGCCTACAAATATACACCTTTTACATAATTTCTCACTTAAGTCTGTCCTAAAATTTTTTATTCGATGAAGCCTCATCTACCGCCAAAGAAATAGAAAAATGATGTAAATCTATGAAACATACTTTATAATCCATTATAGACATTTTTCCTTAAGTTAAATGCATAAAATATTAATCATTCTCATTCCATTGTGTGTTTTGATAGAAGTGTTCTATGAAATTATCCAAAAAGACATTCCAAAACATCTCATCAGTCTTTCTGGCTAGTACCTAAATGTCACACTAGTGCTTCATTGAACCCTGCAGCATAAAAGCATCCAATATGTCCCTCCTCTCAACGAGAGTCATTTAATTTTTTATATCATATTTATAGATTCAATAAATAAAATATCGCCCCATGTTCGATCCTCTCTAATAAAAGTAAGATAGATCAGTAGCTAAAACCCCATTTTCAACTAAGACATGCTTCTAGGAACCCTCATTAGGTATCTCTCTATAATTTTCATGAAAAAAACACAGTTATTTTATAACTATTCTCCTTCATAATCATCTTGCACCAATCGTGCCTCAAGATCCATGTCTGAAAGTTTCTTCCAGCCCATACGCATCAATCTATCCCTCATCAAGCGTCATGAAAGAATATTTCTACAATGAAAAACACATGTCTTAGAATTCATAATGCAACATTATAAAATTTAATTAAGAGAATAAACTAACCAAACATGTATCATTATTCCATTTCCCCTATTTATCACCACACAATCAACAATGAGGCCTTTTCACTACCATTTAACCATCCTACTCATCGGCCATTGTTTACAAGGATTCATTCATTATCATTAATTAATTCATCCATTATTAATCTAATTATCAATAAATAATTAACTCAGCAATTAATTAATTAACCATAATAAATTCGTCAATCAAGTATATCATTATAAACTCATTTATTCAAATTTTTCATCATTTGTTCAATCTCACAACAAGGAAAATATTTCAAGATCAACAACTTACCCACGAACTGTTTTCCCAAGAGTGCCTAAAGTTGTTCAAGTTACAACAACCCTGAGTTCCTATAATGTTTCTTGTAGACTGAGATATCATTCAATTTTTTTCCACAAATCAAAATGCAACAATTTTTTAAAAAATATCACATCACACCACAAGTGTGTGACCCATTGTTTTATAATATCCAATTGTAACAACAACAAAAATCACCACAATCCCACCCTATGTACTAGGATTTTCCCCATACATGGGTTTGCAATACTCATGCATGAGCTCATTTCCATTCACCGGCTCTTCCTAGTCATCTTTCTACATTTCAAAAGAAATTATGAAAAAAGTTGTAGAATGAAACAAAAACTCCTCTAATACCATTTTGTGACGTCCCAATCCAGGAAAAATGGAAAAATTCCATGATTTGAATGGCTACATGCCCTTAGGTGCACCTTTCCATTTTCCAGAGGGTTTCGACTAGCAGTGAGGGACTACAAAATATGTCTCGGGGAGATAAGAGCATTTTTTATCAGAATAATACACAAACAGAAGAAATTAACAAAACCCTAGATTGGATGAATATAAATAACCAGATCTAGTCCATGCCATATGATTACCAAACATGAAAATACAATACACAACTGAATGTTAAATCATGCTATGGCAATTCAAATGTCATGTGTCTACAATGCAACTACATGTAAAGACACAACCACTCCCAAATGGGCCCCGAACCATGTCTAGTTCCCTTTCCAATGCTCCAATCCCAAAATGATACCTATCCTAGGGCCATGATCTTATACTGTATTACAACTAAAAGTATACATGAGTGCCGATCAGGCATCCAGAATACGGTGTGAGTAAATCTCAGTATGCGAGCACCAAAAGCGTCAAAAACAGTTCCAGTCAAAAGATAGTGCGTGCATATTTATGAATCAATTAATACAATATACAATTTAAACAGTTATCACATTATCATTTAGTCTTTAATAATAATACTTGGCCTAGTTTCAATTAATTTTTCTTTTTTGAATCATCATTCAATGTCATTAATTTTTTTGGTTATGGTCAACATGCCTATCACACAAAATCCATGTTGAATCATCATTCATTATTGTCACTCATTTGGAATATGTCATCATGTATTGAACCTAAATCTCATTATGTGTATGTCATCATCTTCTACTCTGCATTAAACTAAAGTACAAAAATATTCTGATTTTTCTTTCTCATGGAATCATCCACACTATTCTCCTACCTAGGTGTATATTCCAGTTCAAACAAAAATTTATTTTTTTAAATTCATGGTTTTGGATGATAACTGGGTTTTGACTGAAAAGGTAAATATTGTTGTTTTTTATTAAAAATAATTTTATAAACTTTTTGATTATATAAATACAGGTAAATTAATAAAAACAATTTGCTCATGACATAACCAATTGAGAATAAATATCATATGTTTCTTTAGAGATGTTTATTAATATTACATCATTAGAGACATAGACATAAAAAATCTTGATAAACAATTATATTGTAACAAAAAATCATAAACACTGTGCTAACTTTGATTTGTATGCCCCATGAAGGAATGTTATTAAATTAACATAAAATATCATTATAATGAATAAATTCATGATATTATCATTTAAATGGATTCTATATACACATCATAAAATTAGATTGGTCTATAACATATCTTTTGATTGAGGGAAATAAAATTGGGACAAAAATCCATTACCGCTTAAATGATATTTTGAATCATAATAATAAATAAAGAATAGTGTAAAATGAATAATTAAATATCATTAAAAAAAGTGATAATAATGACATAAAATTTCAAGGTTGGAGTATATATTCATCAAAAAATATATTATTATGTAATTTGCATATGTATCTTGTAAATAATGGAGATAAAAAATCATTTACTTTATGTCTTGACATCTTTCAAACATATTCAAAACTCTCGTATTATAATTAATAGTTTATTAAAAATAAATTTGTTAACTAAAATTATAAATATTATAACATAAATTATTTAATTATGAAAATTCATTACCCATTTATTAAAATTTTCTTATTAAATTAAAGTTTCATGTAAGAATTGGTTTTTTTTTCATATATGATTTTATTTATTATTTTCAATCCCCTTACAATTATAATGGTTAAATTATTTAAAGAAAAGTAATAATTATATTATTATAATATTTTTACATCAATTATAGTTTTAATACCACAAATTAATTATGCTTTAGTTTAATGAATTATGATACAATCAAGGTGATAGTAGGTCGTATGTACACATGAGTAACGTTTCCATCATTCAAATACTTTTTTAGAAAGAAGATATGTAATATTTCTTCAATAAAAAAATATCGTAATATCATATGTAAAATATTATTACATTATATATACTTTTACATATCATACAAGTGTTTTAATGATGAAAAGATAGAGTCATGTTTCTTTTTTAAGGCGGTAGTCCACATGTACATAAATGACGTTATCATCTTTCCATCAGATAAAAGGTAAAAATTAAATGATTTATTACATATTAATAATGATAAATATGTAAATAATATCATAATTATTTCATATATAACATTTATTATATAAATTTATCCTTATTATCATCCATATGAAGTGTTAGTGAAAAAATTAAAATCACTTAATGAGGAGATTTTCCACCATACACATGGGAGACTTTATTGAATACCCAAGTGAATGGAACCATAAAATATGTATATATGATATCATGAATCTATATATATAATTATTGTATAAATTTCACATATATACATTATATATATAATCATAATTAGCTGTGAGATATGGTGATTGAAAAACCAATGACATAGTTTCACGAAGCATAGTATATCATACACAAAAATAATGTATTTGAAAACAATTTTATTAGATTGGAGATAGTTTCAGGTCATTTAATTGAAAATAAAGTTCTAATTATATATAATATACTATTTCAATTATAGTATTATGGTTTAATAATAAATAAAAGGGGTGGATGAAGAAATAAAATAAAATGCGTGTTGAAGTATGTTACCTCTTCATTATGATACCTTTTTTGGTTTGCACCAAAATCCTTCCTTGGATGGATTTATAGACAAATCATGGATTAAATTATGATACTTGGGAATTAATATAATTAATTGATAATTAATTGACCATAAAAAAATTATTTAATAGAGAGAATATGATATTATAAGGGGTGATCTTTTATATGTGTGATGAGTGGCCCAATTTTAATTTTTGAAATGAAAAATGCGTACCTACAGTATTCACATTCCAAAATGGTCCAAAATGGGTCATTATAAAACATAAAAGAGATGTGTTCAAAATACATCCATCCAATGGGTGTAAAAAATTACAGGGTCATTTTTAACCTTAATCTTTTTAGTTTTACCCCTATTAAACATATTTTTACCTTAACCGTGAATATTAATATTTACTATTTTATCAATTTATTTTTATCAAATATTATTTTGAAATTGTTAGATAAAATAAATAATTATGATTCTAAAAATGTAAACCATTTTTTCAAATTTAATTTACATATTTCTATAACTTTAATTGAATATTAATACCTTAAATGTGATAATAAAATGGGTTTTCACTAAGAAAACATTCAAAAACGTTCCGTGTTTTTATATCACAATTTAATATAAAAATGATAAAAATGATATAAATTGAATAAATATATATATCTTATAAGTAATTTTACTTTTTTATAAAAATAAAATTAAATTTAACATAAATAATAATTGTAATAAATTATTATTTGTAATTAAAATTAATTATTCTTCACTATTCATCAAATAAATTATTTGGTAATTTTTTAAAAAATATTTCCCCAAATATAAATTTGATATGATTATTAAAAAATATATTTTTATTTAAAAAAAATTTCTAAAAGTATTAGGAATTTAATTTATTAATTTTTACAAAAAAAAAATTGTTTAGAAAATAGAATTTCCAAAACACATTGACTCTTTATTGAGAAATTAAGTTTTTTTATAAATGTGTTCTATTTATATAAAACCATTAAACATAATATTTTTAAATGGGTTTTTATTTTACATCACATTATGTTTAAGGGTTAGGTTATACTGGATGAAAACTTATAACGTTTATAATATATTATGTTTTGATAAAACATAGAGTTGTGTGTCACACAATCTAAACCCAAACATGAATATAACATGAGATTAACATATTGGTGTGTATAATGTAAGAGAACAAATAAATTTAATTTATTCAATATTAATAATAATTCATAAAAACTCAGGGTGTTTCCAGGGTTAAGCCCATTTATATAAAACAATATACCCATATTTCTATATGAGGGATACCATTAAATTGAAAAATGGAACAAATTTAATACCGCCAGATAAAACATGAAAAGAAAAAAATCCTGAAGGCCCGTATATATAAATCCTTAGATAAATAATTTCAATAGACCTTATGTCCTAAAAGGATGTTCTGTCCCAATGGTCATATTTAGACATAACCAAAACTGCATTTCAATCATGGAATGAAATACCATTTTCAAAATGACATACCCGGAAACCCTAAGAAATGGTTACACTCCCGAACATCGCCCAATGCTTCTGCATTTCCATTTGACATTGCCATTAAATGGATCGACACATGATAAATTTTAATCTAGATCAACTTCATTGATGAATCTCATGTAGCCTGTTGTGGATGAGCCACAATGTTGTTTTTAATTTACTAGTGCCGAGAAAACATCCTAAATAATTCCATACTCCATCGATGTACCATGATTAAATATAGAATGTCAGGTGACACCCACGATCTTCTTCCATCAATAGGAGAACCACACTTATCAACTAAAACAACCCTTGACCGAACACCACATAACTCATCAATAATATCATCTTATATAATTCAATGGGATACCTAGATCTACAATGGATATGGATAAGTATCAAGGGTGATGAAATAAAAAATGATCCAGGGATTCCAAAATAGACCGACCAATTCCCCTAGGATGAAAATAACATATTTTATATTGGGAAGTGAGTAATTTAATCATTGAAATAGGAACAATTTACAAGAGATGGTGCCTCTTTTTATGGTGATTTTGGACAATTAATGTATTCCATATAAATCCAATTAATCATATTTTTAATCCATAATAAATAAAAAATGTTAGAATGTAATACATTTTTCATAATATAAATAGATTATGTAATAAATTTCATATAAAATTAATTATTTATTATTTTTTAATATTTATTAATTTATTAATTTTTCATTTTTATTCATTATTTTTCGGTGGGGTTCTTAGAGGAATGGTTGAAAAAAATGTATTTTAGTGGTGGGTAATATAACAATACTATTCATAGTGTGACATATGGCATGTATTTAAGGTCATTTTCCCTTGGGTATATAGGATGTATACATTGGGGTCATTAGTTTATTTAATAGTACATTCTCAACCGAATTAAAATTGTTTTATTTCCTGAATTAAAAGGGGATGATTTAATTTTTTTTACGATTATAATTTAAGAAAATTTAATATTATTAATATTATTTATTCATATTATATATTTATGAAAAAAAGGAAATCCTGATGAGCTTCATAGGAATCAGAAAAAACATATTTTTCAATGAGTAAGGGTTATCAAGACAAAAAACAAATCATATGCATCTATGAGGTGATGATATAAAATGTGTATTGTCACATGGTTACATTTTAGAACCTATCAAAATGATAACGTGGGTGATGTATGAAGGTGGTGAAGAATTATGGAAATGATCAGATCTCTATACTATAAAATCATGAATTGGATTTCCCTCTATAACCATTTTTGAATCATTTCTATCATGGAATGTGAGTAATGGTGGACCTTCAATCTATACATTTGAAATCATCATTACTTTTTTTTCTAATTATATAAATTTTGTAAATTATTTCCCCAAATATCATTAAAATAAAAATGGGGTAAGAAATTTTCATATATATTTCACTATTATGTTGAACATAGGGTGAAAAAATATACAAGGTGGTTATTAGTGTATTACTCTATCAATTTATTATTTTAATGATATGTAATCATGTTTAATTTATTTCAAAATATTTTTATGTAAATTTTCTATGATTAAAACTACATACAGAACATATGGTTGTATGATTTATTTAATCATCTAAGGGAATTTATGGATATATTTGAAAACAATTCATTTCATGTTTGAATATATTTATATTAATTTTCATTCACCTGTTATATTTTTAGTACATAAATTTTCACAAAAATAATTCAAATTAAATCTAAAAATGAATCAATGTAGAGTTGAAAAATTTCAAAAATGGAGAATGTTTTAAAAAAAGAGTTCATTAATGAAATGAATACATATGAATAAAAATATACACAGCCATGTTAAAATACATTGACTCAATCATGGATGATGTGATGTGGATCTTTGTATTTCCACATGGAGAGATATCATATGTGTCCATCCTAGGATGATTTTTTATGGTTTTAAAATATCACTAATAGAATTATGTGAATTCAAATTATGAGAAAATGAGTTGATCCTATGTCATTGCTCGGGGGTGGATTGGATGAATTGCTTTTTTTTCTTTTACAATTTCAATTTCATTATCTTGAGAAGAATTCATACAATGAATTAAAACTAGACCCATCACATACTGATTAATCACCTTAAAAACACATGATAATAATATATACACATGAAGGATCATTTTTTTAGCACTCCAAGGTAAAAGATGTACTTATAACATAAAAGTGGGGTGAATAAATTTAATAAGGAAGAGGAAGAGAGAAAATCATAGAATGAATGAAACTCAAATAAAAGGAATTAATAAACATTGGAGTGTGATAAATATCATCCAATCCAGCCCTTTTCACCTCCCATGTATCATCCCATAAAATATTTATCCCTCCATTGATGAAATTTTTTAAATGAAAGCATGAAGTTGACTTTCGATGGTGGAATTGAAGTAGTAAAAACAACAATATAATGAACACTCCACCGTTGTGTGAAAAAACACACAAGGTTTTGTGTGAACAAGTTAGCACCTTGAGGAAACGGTATCAAGATTATATTAATAAGAACATTATAATAGATTAAGAAGAAATTTTATTGAAAACTAAGGTGATTCAAATAACTTACATGAGAAGGAAGAGCATTGCAAAGACAAATTGGCATAATAACATTACAATGAAAAATAAGATTCAAGATTGCACCAAATCCTCCACCACTACATCCTTAAATAGAAATTGTGGAATCCTATGGTGGATTCCCCATCATCCCTTATGCCTTTAATTAAATATAGTGGGGAAAGTAGGGTGGAAAATTATTGTAGATGATAATTTTCCACTCTTCCCCCGAAATGGCATCCAGCATGCATCCACCGGAATGACGCGCCGAAAAAACTATCTTGATGAAAGAATTAGAGTGGGGTATATAAGAATAAAATGTGTCCCCAGATGTCCTATAAATTTATGGAAAGGTTCAGCCTACAATAAAATGCAGTTAGCGTGATATGTGTTAAATGGTATGCTATTTTTATGGTCCTCAGAATCTGGACCAAAATTTCCTCATCAACATGGGCTGCATAGAACACCATTCAAAAATCCAAATTATCTTTGGAAAATGTGAAATTAAGTGTTCCCAATAATTTCCTCGATCATCAGTTAAATTTTCAGAATCATTGGGTTTCAATTCTATCATCTAATGAACATATATTGGGCTGTTGTCCAAATCACTTCGCCCAGAATGTGGTTGGTTCAAAGCCCACTTTGGTGGTCTTCCAAATTGAATCTCCAAGTGATAAAAAAGATTGAATTGTTTCTTATATCATGTTATTACTGAAAATAAAATATAAACATAAAATCAAGACCATTATTTTTTTATGAGATGTTTAAGAAGGTACCATGTAATAGTGCATTTTATGAAAGAATTAAAATCATAATGTGAAATAATGTTCAATGTGAAAAATGAAATAATATTTGTGTTTTTGATTAATAAAGTACAAGAATATTATATTATAAACATAGAATATTAGCCTCTTTTTGGGCTAATCAA
Organism: Viscum album; assembly: GCA_963277665.1. Taxonomy (NCBI): domain Eukaryota; kingdom Viridiplantae; phylum Streptophyta; class Magnoliopsida; order Santalales; family Viscaceae; genus Viscum; species Viscum album. The sequence continues at coordinate 1,057,715,304 of OY728151.1, read as the reverse complement.
ACCCCCCAACTTTAGTTTTTCTAGATCCGAACAAAATATTTCTCCAAAATATGAAATTTGAATTCCCTTTTCCAAAAACATTTTAATACACATTTCTCACCCAAATATCTAATACCAAAAATAATTATAGAACACATAAAAATTATTTAAAACAAGATTGGTTTATCAGAATATCCCAAGCCCAAGCCCATTCCTTTGTTCCAATTTATCGCAATATTTCATCCAATATCAATTAATCATAATGAATTGTTGTGTGTCATAATAGAAAACGGGTTCATCTTCATTCGAGATAGAAAAGAGGGAAGAGCTATGAGGAATATAAATTAAATTTTAAGATTAATATTCCATTTTTTCAATTTTTTATATCTTTTTTATGCAATTTTTCCATAGAAATTGAAATTGAACTCAATCGATTTAACCCATGTAGTATGAATTTTGCGATGACTCCCAGGCTCAATGACCTTATGGAACCATGTGAAGCTCACATAATTGGGAATCATCTCATGTTAACTCATTAAAAAACAAATTATTATTATTAAAAATAGAGATAGAATTCCCAACTCTGGGCTAGAAAACTATGGAGTCATGATCCCCAAGTGCCGAAAGCCAAACTTTTGGTCAATCCTTTGCTCTACGTGCAATTGATTTTTTGAATACTCCTATTAAAATTAAACTTACCACCTATCCTATGAAATTTAATATGCACCCCCATGTAATCAAACAAATATCCCACAATCTAGGAGATGTACATTGTGTTTTTTAAATAAATTGATGGAAATAAAAATGGTGAAAATCACATTGAACAACCACACTTTCCAAAATCTATGCACATGAACATAAACTTTCATTAAAATCAGAATCTACACATTCATAATTATTTGATATCAAATTTTAGAGTTTTCAATGTATGTTATCCTGTTCAGGGTTTATGAAAATATTCCTTTAATACATTTTATGGTGAAAACAAAATCAATTCGTATATTTTATCTCCCGCACCATAGAATAACACTATCTCTAGTGTTTAAAGAAATAAAAAATTAAAAGGGGGTAGGGTATAAGTTCAATGAATACAATGAAAACTAAAATCATGGAATGTATTCACATGGTTTTTGATGTTGAAAATGTATTCAACCATCACACTTCAGACCTGGTTTGAGTCCCAATGGCTTGGGCAGTTGTGACCAACTTTTCCAAATAACCTAAAACATGCCTTTAATTTTTTTCACAATATATTTTTTTAAACCTATGAAAAGCATAAAAAATAATATTAATTAAAGTGATAATACATTGTCATATCTTAAATTTTTAGTGTATGGTATTATTTAGGGATCAAACTATGTGACATGGATGAATATGTTGCTCCCATTTTATACCCATCCTTACTCATAAAATAAGAATTGGTCAACAATATAAATAATTTTTTCCCTTTAACATAAAAACACATAGAAATAACACAAACTGATGCTACATTGTCTTCACTTCAATTTCTGGGTAAGCTATTACTCAGGGATAACACCTTGTAATAAGGATGAATATGGTGCTCCCCTTTCATACCCATCCTTAATCAGGAAAGAATAACATGTCAACAATCTAATTTATTTTCTTTTAACCTACAAAAAAATAAAAATAAAATAAATTGATTATATATTGTCTTCTCTTATATTTCTTGGTATGGCACTACTCAGGGATCACACCACTTGAGACAAATTAATATTGTGCTCCCCTTGAATACCCATCTATAATAATTAATGAAAAACACATCAACGTATTGAGGTACTAATTAAATGATTGAAAACATAAAAACCACATGACGCCTCCCATGCATCACATTCGTTTAAATCTCTTGCACGACAAGAACCCCCTAACATAACAAATACCAATATTAAAAATTAGAAGGACCAAATATTTATCCATTTAAAAATTTTTTAAATTGATTCTTTGTTTAGAAATTGTGTTATTTACAAAACAATGTTCTACAATGAGTGGGAAAATCCAAAAAATATCAAAAATGGTTGATCTAGTTTCCACTACAGTATTTCCAAAGACATCAATGATAATTCCAACATTTTTTCTTTCAAGATATGAGTGAATTCAAATTGAAATGTCATTAATATATCCTATTATGGGATACTTGAGAGGGGATGTATGGGAAATTATTTTGAGCTCGGTTTGGATTGGACATTCAGACACAGGTTGAGAATTTGAATCTAACTCTATTTTATTTTCCAAATTCCTCAACAAAATTGTTTCATTTTGAATAGAAGATTCAACCAAAAAATTTGAAATAAAAATGTTTTAGAGGGGTATAGACTCGATTTTTTTTATTCATCTCAATGATTCAGGGATTGGTGATTTTGAAAAACCTTCATTATAGTTATACTTAGGATATTCAATCCATGATGTCAAATTTCACTCTTGTGAATACATGAAATCAATTTCTTCTTGATTTAAAGATCATTCACCAATTTCATGATTTAATTCCCCTACCCCAAATCCAAAGTTTGGTTTTTCAAAAAATTCATGAGAGGTTTGTGGGAAACTAGACACTCCACAAAATATTTTGGAAGGTATAATTGGTGTAGGGATGAGTTCCTCACAAGTATTAAATAATTGTAGTTCAAATCTCAAAGATGATATCTCGAAACTCATTATATCCTTTGGATTACAGAATATTTCAATTAGTATTTGAGGAATAGAATTTTTATGTGGTTTATCATCATGTAATCCCCCATGATTCATCTCTTCATCCATCCTTGAGAGGGCTGGAAATTTATCCTTTAAATATTCATCATTCTAATGATTTTAACTGTAACTAGGTGTGTTGTAATAAATCAAGGGTTGATCAAAAAAAATTTCTAATTTATTGGCATCCCAAAATATATTTTCCATTTGATTCCATAATGATTTGGGGAAATGGTAATAGGGATGATACTTCATTGGATAAGATAGATAGTTGGATTATACTTTCTCAGGATAGACACAAATAGAAAGGTGAATTGATAAGAGAGATGGGGTGATAATAGAGAACATGTGGTGAGAAAAGGATGATAGTGTTTATGATAACATACCTGGGTCCCTGGAAATGGCACCTAAATTTGGTGTCACAAAAATTTACTACTGTTCTATGGGTTAAGCATTTTCTTGCAGTGTAGCTTGGGTTGTCGAAACTTCAGAGACCTAAGAAGAAACTTTAGCCAGACAAAATAAAGGGATGGATTATTGGATAAGAAGTAGCGAGCTTGGGATGATTTTATATGGATTTAAAAGAGCACATAGAGATCTATGAGAATTCAAATTATGAGAAAATGAGTTGATCCTAGGTTATTGCTCGGGGTGAATTTGATGAAATAAGTTTTTCTTTTACAATTTCAAGTTCATTATCGTGAGAAGGATTTATATAACGAATTCATAATAACCTCATCACATACTGATTAAGAACATTCACAATAAAGTTCTAATAATCTATACATTTATAGGATCATTTTCATGAGCACTGCAAGGTAAAGGATATAATTAGCACATAAAACATGGGTGAATAAATTCAATTAGGAAGAGGAAGATATAAAATCATTAAATGAAATAAATTCAAATAAAAGAAATTAATAAACACTAAAGAGTTTTATATAACATCCAATCAATCCCCATGATACACCCTTAGATCAACCCATAAAATAGTTATCCCTCAATTGATGAAAATTTTTCAATAGAAGCGGGAAGTAGACTTTCGAGGGTGGAATTGAAGTAGTAAAAACAAAAAAATAATGAACACTCTACCATTGTGTGAAAAAATTCACTAGTTTTATTGTGAACCAGTTCAAACATGAGGTAATGGTATCAAGGTTCTATTAATAAGAACATAATAATAGATGAAGAAGATCATTTATTGAAAATAAAGGTGATTCGAACAACATAAATTAGAAGAAAGAGCATTAAAAAGTTAAATTGGCATAATAACATTACAATGAAAAAAAGCACCAAGATTCTTCAAAATCCACCACCATAACATCACTGAATAGGAATTGCGGAATCCTTTTGTCGATCCCCCATCATCCGCTATTCCTTTAATTAATTGTGGTGGGGAAATGTGGGTGGACAATTAATGGAGATGGGACTTTTCCACTCTTCCCCTGAAATGGCTTCCATCTTGAATCCACTGGAAAGACTCATTGAAAAGACCATCTAGATGAACGAATCATTGTAGGGCCATAAAAGGATAAAATGTATCCTCAGATGTCCTCTAAATTTCTGTAAACTTTCATCCAAAAATAAAATTCAGTAATCGAGATATGAGTTAAATGGAAGGCTGTTTTTCTGGGCCTCAGAATCTGGCCCAGAATTTCATCATCAACTTGGGCCTCCTAGAAGACCATTTAAAAATACGAAATAGATTTGAACAATGTGAAAATAAATGTTCCCAATAATTTCCTATATCATCAGTGAAATCTTCAGAATCATATGGTTACAATTAAGTCCTATAAAGAACATTTATTAGGCTGCTGTCCAAATCACTTCACCCAGAATGTGGTTGGTTCAAAGCCCACATTGGTTTTCATCCAAATTTAATCTCCGTTTCTCCTAAAGAATGAATTGTTTCATATATCATGTTATTCCTGAAAATATAATATAAACCTAAAATCAAGGCCATTATGTGTTTTATGAGATTTTCCAGAAGGTACCATGTAATAGTGCATTTTATGAATGAATTAAAATCATAATGTGAAATAATGTTCAAAGTGTAAAATGCACTAATAATTATGTCTATGATTAATAAAGAACATGAATATTATATTATAAACAATCAAAATTAGCCTCTTTTAGGGGCTAAGCACACCCACAACTGTTGTTTTTCTAGTTCCATGAAAAATATTTCTCAAAAATATGAAACGTGAATTCCCTTTTCCAGAAGCATTTTAATACACATTTCTCACCCAAGATCTGATACCAAAAAAAATTATGAAACCCATCAAATTTATTTAAAAAAATATAGGTCTATAGGAATATCCAAATCCAATGCCTATTACATTAGTCAAATTTATCCCCATATTTCCTCCAATTTCAATTAATTATTATGAAGTACTGTGTAACACCCCAAGCTTCCACGGTACGTTTCCCTTCGAATAATGCGATAGCGTGTGTTGTACGCAACCTCGAGTTCTAACACACACCACAACTAATTAAACTAGCCGTTGTGAATAGTAATACCTACTTTTTGAAATCATATATATTTTATATTTCAAAATGGACTTCATTTTTTGATTCGGAATATTGAAATTAGCCTAGGGTGAAATTTTGGTACTTTTCGGATAACTTTTATATTTTGATGAATAGTGAAAATTACTAAATTTTAATTAAAATCAACTTTTTTAATCAAAATAATTAATATTGATAAATTATGAATTTGAATGATTTTAAAGTATATTTAGAATATATTTTTACCATTTAATTTAATGTTTGTCATTGGACATAATTTCACAATTAAACCAGACATAAACAAGTGTCAATCTTTTAATAGTTATTATCTCTTAAAAACACGCTTTTTATTTTAACAACGGGAAATAATTTTAAATTAATTTCTGCCACTTCTGTGTTTTTAATTTGGAAAAATGGATTACATATTTGGAATCAGGATGTCCAAATTGTGTAAATAGTTAACTTTTAGTTTTAGACATTTTGAATAATTACTGTGGTAAATATTTTATTTACCATGGTTAAGGGTAAATCCGGTAAATAAGGGTTAAAAAATAATATTATAATAATACAAAATTACCCTAAAACGTGCCCTAACATTATTGTTGGACACATACCCGGCCATGGGCATCCTTGGGTCGATTTGGGGACCCCTTGGAGCCACTTGTATGTGGTTGGGACACATTATATTAATAAAGTTAAAATAAAAAGAAAAATGGCATAAGCTTACATCTTTTAGAAGAACAATTTTTACATAGGGTTATACATGTTGGATTTTCGATTATAAATATTCATTAGAAATAAAAAAAGATTTCCTACATAATTATATTTTATTTATAATTTTTAGACATCAGATAATTTAAATTATTAATGACACAATAATGATGCAATGTTTACCTCATTAATAAATCATTTAAATAAATAAGATTATAATGATTAAAATATTATCTAAAACCTGTCAAATTCATATTGGTTGATGTTATTTAGAATATTAGTCATCTTATCTTCGTCTTTAATTATTTTTGGACCTTTATAAACCGAATTTAATTATATTATAAAGTAATACTTTCACATTTTCCTAAAGAGCCCCTCCTCTCCCTTATAAAAGGAGACCACTTCTACTCATTCCTCACACCTCTCAAGCCACTTGGATCGTCCAAACCCTGCCAAAATACTCTCCCAACTTCCCTCACTACAACCCAGAGGCCTTAGTTTGATCAGAAAGCCAACCTAAGGATCCCTTTTTATCTAATCAAAAGGAAGAACCCGAAGAAGAGGTAATGTTTTCACCACCCCTTTTCAGGTTCTTTTCTTCTTCCACTTCTTCTTTCTTTGTTCTTACCATTCTAAAATAATAACTCCAGTATCTCACATATACTGTGATGTTATTATAAATATGGTACAACCATATTCAGTATTCTATCCACCCTTTGAATAACATGTCACCATACGTGCGTACATACGGCTTACCGTCTCCACGTCGTGGTGTAATTGTTATTCAATATATTATTATTTGGATGGGTATAATAATGATGTGAAACTCATGTAAATAATAAATATAACATGTTAATTATTCTGTATATATGATATAACATCCATTTATATATTATTTTAATATCAAAAGAATGATATTGTCGCTCGTGCGTACGTACGGACTACCGTCTCCACGAACGCGATGAGATTCATTCTCCATCGTATCCATTCAAGTATAATAATCATTTGTTGATTTAAAAATGATGTTTAAGGACTTGATATCATTCTGGATATGAATAATATACAACCTATCCTTTAAAAACATGGCTTACGAAACAAAACATATAAAATAAAACAAGTAAGTTCACACCCGAAACAACGATAATACTAAGATATTATTATCAAATCAATATTGAAAGATCTTATATGATATCATATTAATGTATATGATTCTTTTATAAATTAATAACAATTATTTCACCATTATACAGGAGGTTAACCTACCCTAACCAAGGAAAAGTACAAGGTAAGGGTTATTTCACAATCTCTTTATTATCCGAGGTTGTTTATACGTAATAATCTACTGGGATCTCGTTATCATCCATATCCATGTTTCTTCAAAATGTATTTCAAAACATTTTTTATATTTAATAGAATATGGGTTAAAGTCATTTATTCCCTTGTTTGACTTTTTATAAGAGGTTTATATGGAAATATTTCCGTCGTTTTCCAAACAAGGTGCTTTTTAACCTTTTCGACAGAATTAAGATAAGAATGTTTTTTTTTAACTTATACGGCGGGTGCGGTTATTTTCCGTCGTTATAAAATCGTCAAAGCTTCCCTTACAAGCATATAAGAATATTTTCAAAGAAAATTTTTTATTTTATAAATATATGTCTCTTAAATGATTTCAAAATAGAAATAGATATTTCTTTAAAAAGAGTTTTGATTTCATCTATGTCAACATCCTTTAATGGATTTTACGCTTATTTGAGGATGATATATTATGATACAAAACTTTTATATTGTATTAAAGGTTTTGTGATATGTTTGACTGTGGATGTGCTATTTTTTTATATACCATTCATGGTTTATGGTGAAAGTATTGACATTTTGTATGCTAGTTTTAATACGAATGTTTATGTTATGTTTAAACCTTTTCATATGGGAATGCATTGGACTTAATATGTGACGGGTGGAGCCCGCTATAGCTCCTCGATGCATCGGTAGGTCTCATGAGACAAATTAGTGTCTTGGAACAAGGCTTTGGCAAAATCTTATTTGTAGTCTTGGCACGAGGCCCTGGCTATGTGGTTATGATAGTCTGGCGTTATGCATTCCATCATTATGAAAGTGGTTATTGATATTGCATGTGATTATTCGATTAGTAGAATATCCATGTGAATAAGTAAATGACATTATTTCATTTTATTTATGCCATACTATGTTGAAGTAAAAGTTTAAAAGGCTTTTTTTTAGTTTTACATTGCCTTAAATGTTTGTTCTTATTTATGAAAGTTTCTGCTATATTGTTATCCTTACTGGGCATTTGAGCTCACCCCTTTTCTATGTTTTATTTTCCCAGGATGTGAAGAAGTAAATTATGAATGACTTCTAGGGATATTATGAGGGGTTAATAGTGTGGACTATGGAGACAATATGTTGTTGTAGTAGTTCTTTTTTATTTTGATGATGTAATGTAAAACTTATGAATATATCTAGTGTTTCCAAGGCAACTAAACCAATCGGTCTTTCGAGATTTGATCTTTCTTGTGATCATGCCAATGTTATGTAATTAATGCACCGACTCTGGGTAACTGGGGTCGGGGCATTACAGTTGGTATCAGAGAAAGTTTAGTACCAACCTTGGAAGCTAGATTTAGATAAACTCTGATTAGAGCACGTAGACCTAAGATGAACTTTGAGGATTAGTATAGAAGAACTTCCTAGAATTTTGGTATTGTAGAGATTTTATGAGTTTTCCGAGCAATACATCCCTATCTGGATACGAGCAGGTAGAGGCGGCTCTGGCACAGATGTACCTAGGGGTAAAACCCGAAAACACCGCTTTGAGCTAGACTCGAACGGGAACTGGTGCACGACAATGGGCCTTGCTGCACTTTTTGTTACGACACTCCCGGGGGATATGCTTAGGATAACTCTCATTTTCTTTACAAATCATTATGAAGGGTTTATGCGTATATAATTCCTCAAAGAAAACATTTTTATGATTATGGATTATATCCATAAATAGTTCAATTTATGTTAAGTGTTTTATAAGTATGGGATTATGTATTTTGATTCAAAAACTGATCTAGTTTATGCCATTGTTTAGAAATGGCGCCTAGTGGAAGAAATGGAAACTGTATCAATGCACGCACTCCATGTAGGGATTTCCCTCCTGCTCATGATAATTATAGTGGGGCTGGTGATGCAACTGGTGCCGATCAGCTAATCACCATACTGGGACAACTTACTCAGGTTATGAATAATAACCTTACCCATATGGAGCACCCTGATCCGCAGCGTGGAGGATCAATGTTAGATCGATTCATGAGGAAACAACCACCAACGTTCAATGGGAGTACAAATCCCTTAGTAGCTGAGCAATGGATAAATTCCCTAGAGAAAATATTTCAGGCTTTGGGGAGCAGTGAAAGGGAAAAAGTTATCATGGCAGTTTACCGCCTCACTGGAGATGCTGATCAATGGTGGTCATTGACTCAAAACATGAAGGAAGATGATGAAGTATCAAATATGGAATGGAGGGAGTTCAAAGATCTGTTTTTAGAAAAATACATCCCTCGCGACCATCGAGCAGATATGGAAAGGCAATTTCTAAGTCTGAGACAGAAGGAGGATGAGAATGTCGCAAAGTATGAGGCTAACTATACAAGGATAGAAAGGTACGCTGGTGATTATATACATAACCAAATAAGTAATATTGGTCCTTTCTTTGATGGGTTAAAACCGTTTCTCCATCGAGCATTAGTCTCACAATCCTTTTCAACGTACGAAGACATTGCCTCATGTGCTATAAAGACCGAAAAAGAACTCTCTAAGTCCTATGACTTTAAAGCAAAGAAAGAGAAGAAGAGACCTGCTGATCAATCTGGCAATGTAAATAAGGGGAAGAAGGGAAAGGTTGAATATCCATCCTGTGGTAAATGCGGGTAGAAACACCCTGGTACTTGCTTGAAGGGAATGTGAGTCTGTTACAAGTGTGGTGAAAAAGGCCACCAAGCTCGTGATTGCAAGGGGAAGAAGAAAGATACCAACGTTCAGTGCTACAATTGTAGGGAGATGGGGCATTATGCAAATGAATGTACTAAGCGTCAGGAGAACTTACCTCAGAAAAGGCCAAGGGATCAAGGCCATACTTATGCTATCACTACTGCTGAGGTAGAATCTCCGAAAGACGTGGTGGCAGGTAATTTAATGGTTTCCTCAAGTTTAGCAAATGCATTTTTTGATTTTGGATCATCGCATTGTTTCATATCTTCCCAGTTATCTAAGAAAATTAGATATTTCCAATTTGATTTAATAAGGGAGTTTTCAGTTAAAACTCCTAAGGGAAGTATCATTGAAACAATTTTTTGTGAATCAGTCCCCATTAGAGCACATAAATTTTCTTTATCTGCTGATCTCATCGTCATACCTATGATTGAGTTTGATATAATCCTCGGTATGGACTGGCTTTCAGAAAATGATGCGAAGATTTATTGTAAGAAGAAAGAGGTTACGATTCTTGATGATAATGATAAGGAACACCTTATTTTTATAGCAGAATCGTCACCACCTAATTCTTATTTAGATCCACCCCCAGTAGCTCAACTTAATTCAATTATTGGGGAGAAAGAGAATGAAATAACTGTCGGTGAGGAAAGGAATGTTCAGATAGAGGATGTACCTATTGTGAAAGAATTTGTAGATGTATTTCCGGAAGATTTACCTGGACATCCTCCAGAATGAGAAGTTGAGTTTTCCATTGATTTGATTCCTGGATCAAGGCCTATATCGAAGACCCCTTATAGAATGGCCACTGTGGAATTAGTCGAACTAAAGAAACAACTAGAGGAATTGAGTAATAAGGAATTTATTCGCCCTAGTGTTTCTCCATGGGGAGCCCCTGTTCTTTTTGTTAAAAAGAATGATGGATCTATGAGGTTATGTATTGACTACAGGGAGATCAATGCTATAACGATAAAGAACAAGTATCCCCTAACTCGTATTAATGATTTATTTTACCAACTGCATGGAGCTCAATACTTTTCAAAGACTGACCTTCGATCTGGATAAAATCAGTTGTGTGTGAAGAAGGAAGACATTCCGAAGACAGCATTTCGAACCAGGTATGGGCATTACGAGTTTACTATAATGCCGTTTGGATTGACTAATGCACCCTCTGTATTCATGGATCTGATGAATAGAGTTTTCAAGGAGTATCTCGATGAATTTGTGGTGGTATTTATTGATGATATCTTGGTATACTCCAAAACCTACGAAGATCATGAAAATCACTTGCGCATTATCTAGAAGACTCTGAGGAGGCATGAATTATATGGGATGTTTAGAAAGTGTGAATTCTGGCTTCAGGATATTTATTTTCTTGGCCATATTGTCTCTAAAGATGGAATCTCTGTTGATCCTTCTAAGACCAAGGCAATCCAAGAATGGCCATCACCTACGAGTATAACTGAGGTACGTAGTTTTATTGGTTTGGCAGGTTATTATCGACATTTCTTCCAGAATTTTGCCCGATTGGCTAACCGATTAACGAAGCTCACACGTAAAGGGGTTAAATTTGTTTGGACAAAAGAATGTGAAGAATGTTTCGAACAACTGAAAAGAATATTAGTCAATGATCCTATATTGACTCTACCATCGGGGAATGATGGGTTCGTTATTTATAATGATGCATCAAAGAAAGGACTTGGTTGTGTCCTTATGCAGAATGATAGAGTTATTGCCTATGCATCACGACAGTTGAAAATTCATGAACAAAACTATCCTACTCATGATCATCAGTTAGCAGCTGTGATCATTTCCTTGAAGATATGGAGACACTACCTCTATGGTAAAAAATGTGAGATTTATAATGATCACAAGAGTTTGAAGTATATTTTCTCACAATAAGAACTCAACATGAGGAAACGAAGATGGCTTGAATTACTCAAGGATTATGATTGCACGATACACTACCACCCGGGGAAAGAAAACAAGGTGGCAGATGCTTTGAGCAGAAAAGACAATGGAGTTTTGAACCTGATGAGAATTGAAAGGGATCCAATTTTCATGGATCTAGTGAAGATGGACATGGGAATAACCAGGGAAGGTGAAACATCAATGCTTTTTCAAATGGTTGTCAAACCATCTTTACTAGAAAGGATTAAGAGTTCTCAGACCGATGATGTAGAATTTCTGAATAAGATTAAAGCTGTGAATGATGGGAGATTGAGAGACTTTGTGTATGAAAATGGAATTTTGAAATTCGAGAAGAGACTTTGTGTTCCCGATTTACCTGATCTGAAAAGGGAATTGCTGGATGATGCTCATAGTTCCAATTTCTCTATACACCCTGGGAGCACCAAAATGTATAGAGATTTGAAGGAACATTTTTGGTGGGACAACATGAAGAGGGAGATTGATGATTTTGTGTCAAGATGTATGGTTTGTCAACAAGTGAAAGCTGGAATGCAACATCCTGGAGGAGTCATGCAACCTCTTCCCATACCGGAGTGGAAATATGGGTTATTGTTGATCGTCTTACCAAGTCAGCACATTTTCTTGCTATAAGAGAAGATCTACCCCTGTAACATCTAGCGAGACTATACATTAATGAAGTTGTGAGACTTCATGGAGTACCCCTATCGATTGTTTCTGATCGTGATCCCCATTTTACTTCAAGATTTTGGAAAAGTCTTCAGAAATCTCTGTATACTGAACATCATTTGAGCACTACTTACCACCCTCAGATAGATGGACAATCCAAACGGACTATTCAAACCCTAGAAGACATGTTGAGATCTTTCTCACTTGACTTTCAGGGTATGTGGGATCAATATTTACCACTGGTTGAATTTTCCTATAACAATAGCTTCCATTCGAGTATTCAGATGGCACCATATGAAGCGTTATACGGAAAGAGATGTCGTACACCAACCTTTTGGGATGAGGTTGGTGAAAGAAAACTTGTAGGCCCAGAACTGGTGGAGGAAACGGTGGAAAAGGTGAAGGTAATCCAAAATCACATCAAAGCAGCTCAAAGTAGGCAGAATAGCTATGCCGATAATCGAAGGAAGGATTTGGAATTTCAAGTCGGTGATCTTGTTTTCCTGAAGGTATCTCCATGGAACAGAGTCATACGTTTTTGTAAGAAAGGTAAATTGAGTCCCAGGTTCATTGGACCTTTCGAAATTCTAGAACGAATTGGGGCTATAGCTTACCGATTGGCAATGCCGCCAAGTCTCTCCAAAGATCACGATGTGTTCCACGTATCTCTGTTGAGAAAATACATGCCTGACCCAACGCATGTACTCACCTATGAGGAATTAGAACAGGAACCCGATCTGTCTTATTGTGAAGATCTTGTCAGGATTCTTGATACAAGAGAACAATTACTGAGAAACAGGACGACGCGTCTGGTAAAAGTTTTGTGGAGAAATCATAAGATGGAAGAGGCAACGTGGGAACCCGAGAAACTTATGATGAAGAACCACCCGAGTCTTTTTATGCAGTAATAACCTAGAAATTGTGAGGACGCAATTATTTGATGGAGGGGAGAATGTAACACCGCAAGCTTCCACGGTATGTTTCCCTTCGAATAATGTGATAGCGTGTGTTGTAAGCAACCTCGAGTTCTAACACACACCACAACTAATTAAACTAGCCGTTGTGAATAGTAATACCTACTTTTTGAAATCATATATATTTTTTATTTCAAAATGGACTTCATTTTTGGATTCGGAATATTGAAATTAGCCTAGGGTGAAATTTTGGTACTTTTCGGATAACTTTTATATTTTGATGAATAGTGAAAATTACTAAATTTTAATTAAAATCCACTTTTTTAATCAAAATAATTAATATTGATAATTTATGAATTTGAGTGGTTTTAAAGTTTATATAGAATATATTTTTACCATTTAATTTAATTTTTGTCATTGGACATAATTTCACAATTAAACCAGACATAAACAAGTGTCAATCTTTTGATAGTTATTATCTCTTAAAAACACGCTTTTTATTTTAACAACGGGAAATAATTTTTAATTAATTTCTGCCACTTCTGTGTTTTGAATTTGGAAAAATGGATTACATATTTGGAATCAGGATGTCCAAATTGTGTAAATAGGTAACTTTTATTTTTAGACATTTTGAATAATTACTGTGGTAAATATTTTATTTACCATGGTTAAGGGTAAATCCGGTAAATAAGGGTTACAAATAATATTATAATAATACAAAATTACCCTAAAACGTGTCCTAACCTTATTTTTGGACACATACCCGACCATGGTCATCCTTGGGTCGATTTGGGTACCCCTTGGAGCCACTTGTATGTGGTAGGGACACATTATATTAATAAAGTTAAAATAAAAATAAAAATGGCATAAGCTTACATCTTTTAGAAGAACAATTTTTACATAGGGTTATACATGTTCGATTTTCGATTATAAATATTCATTAGAAATATAAAAAGATTTCCTACATAATGATATTTTATTTATAATTTTTAGACATCAAATAATTTAAATTATTAATGACACAATAATGATTCAATGTTTACCTCATTAATAAATAATTTAAATAAATAAGATTATAATGATTAAAATATTATCTAAAACCTGTCCAATTCTTATTGGTTGATGTTATTTAGAATATGAGTCATCTTATCTTCGTCCTCAATTATTTTTGGACCATTATAATCCGAATTTAATTATATTATAAAGTAATACTTTCACTCTTTCATAAAGAGCCCCTCCTCTCCGTTATAAAAGGAGACCACTTCTACTCATTCCTCACACCTCTCAAGCCACTTGGCTCGTCCAAACCCTGCCCAAATACTCTCCCAACTTCCCTCACTACAACCTAGAGTCCTTAGTTTGATTAGAAAGCCAACCTAAGGAACCCTTTTGATCAAATCAAAAGGAAGAACCCGAAGAAGAGGTCATGTTTTTACCACCCCTTTTCAAGTTCCTTTCTTCTTCCACTTCTTCTTTCTTTGTTCTTACCATTCTAAAATAATAACTCTAGTATATCACATATACTGTGATGTTATTATAAATATTGTACAACCATATTCAGTATTCTATCCACCCTTTTAATAACATGTCACCATACGTGCGTACGTACGGCTTACCGTCTCCACGTCATGGTGTAATTGTTATTCAATATATTATTATTTGGATGGGTATAATAATGATGTGAAACTCATGTAAATAATAAATATAACATGTTAATTATTATGTATATATGATATAACATCCATTTATATATTATTTTAATATCAAAAGAATGATATTGTTGCTCGTGCGTACGTACGGTCTACCTTCTCCACGAACGCGATGGGATTCATTCTCCATCGTATCCATTCAAGTATAATTATCATTTGATGATTTAAAAATGATGTTTAAGGACTTGATATCATTCTGGTTATGAATAATATACAAACTATCCTTTACAAACATGGGTTACGTAACAAAACATATAAAATAAAACAAGTAAGTTAACACCCGAAACAACGATAATACTAAGATATTATTATCAAATCAATATTAAAAGATCATATATGATATCATATTAATGTATATGATTCTTTTATAATTTAATAACAATTATTTCACCATTATACATGAGGTTAACCTACCCCAACCAAGGAAAAGTACAAGGTAAGGGTTATTTCACAATCTCTTTATTATCCGAGGTTGTTTATACGTAATAATCTACTGGGATCTCGTTATCATCCACATCCATGTTTCTTCAAAATGTATTTCAAAACATTTTTAATATTTAAAATAATATGGGTTAAAGTCATTTATACCCTTGTTTGACTTTTTATAAGAGGTTTATAAGGGAATCTTTCAGTCGTTTTCCAAACAAGGTGCTTTTTAACCTTTTCGACAGAATTAAGATAAGAATGTTTTTTTTAACTTATACGGCGGGTGCGGTTATTTTCCGCCATTATAAAATCGTCAAAGCTTCACTTACAAGCTTATAAGAATATTTTCAAAGAAAATGTTTTATTTTATAAATATATGTCTCTTAAATGATTTCAAAATAGAAAGAGATATTTCTTTAAAAATAGTTTTGATTTCATCTATGTCAACATCCTTTAATGGATTTTACGCTTATTTGAGGATGATATATTATGATAAAAAACTTTTATATTGTATTGAAGGTTTTGTGATATGTTTTAATTTGGATGTGCTATTTTTTTATATACCATTCATGGTTTATGGTGAAATTATTGACATTTTGCATCCTAGTTTTAATACGAATGTTTTTGTTATGTTTAAACCTTATCATATGGGAATGCATTGGACTTAATATGTGAGGGGTGGAGCCCGCTATAGCTACTCGATGCATTGGTAGGTCTCATGAGACAAATTTGTGTCTTGGCACAAGGCCTTGGAAAAATCTTATTTGTAGTCTTGGCACGAGGCCTTGGCTATGTGGTTATGATAGTCTGGCATTATGCATTCCATCATTATAAAAGTGGTTATTGATATTGCATGTGATAATTCGATTAGTAGAATATCCATGTGAATAAGTAAATGGAATCATTTCATTTTATTTATGCCATACTATATTTAAGTTAATGTTTAAAAGGCTTTTGTTTTAGTTATACATTACCTTAAATGTTTATTCTTATTTATGAAAGTTTTCGCTATATTGTTATCCTTACTGGGCATTTGAGATCACCCCTTTTCTATGTTTTATTTTCCCAGGATGTGAAGATGTAAATTATGAATGACGTGCAAGGAAATTATAAGGGGTTAATAGTGGGGACTATGGAGACAATATGTTGTTGCAGTAGTTCTTTTTAATTTTGATGATGTAATGTAAAACTTATGAATATATCTAGTGTTTCCAGGGCTGCTAAACCAATCGGTCTTTCGAGATTTGATCTTTCTTATGATGATTCCAATGTTATCTAATTAATGCACTAACTCTGGGTAACTGGGGTCGGGGCGTTACATACTGTGTGTCATAATAGACCTGGGGGTTCATTTTTATTTTTGGGAGAAAATAGGGAAGCACTATGAGTAATCTAAAATAAATATTAATATGTTTATTCAATTTTTTTCAATTTTTTATCTTTTATTTTTTCAATTTTTCAATGGTAATTGAAATTGAACTCATTCGAGTCAACCCATGTAGAAAGACTTTGTTGATGACTTCTTGGATCAAAGACCTTATGGAACCAAGTAAAGCTCACATACTCAGGAATCATCTCATGTTAACTCAATAAAAAACAAATTCTAATTACGAAAAATAGAGATAAAATAACCAACTATGGGATAAAAAACTATGGATTCACAATCCCCAAGTGACGAAATCCGCACATTAGGTCAATACATTTCTCTGTGCGCAATTGATATTTTTATGAATACTCATGATAAAATTAAAATGATCACTAACCATATCCATTTTATTATATATCCCAAGTATCCAATCTAATATCCCACAATCTAGAGGACGTGCATTGTGTTTCTTTAAAATAAATTGATGAAAATAAAAATTGTGAAAAATCAAATCGAACAACAACACTTTCCAAAATCAATTCACATGAACTTAAAAATGCATTAAAATTAGAATAAACTCATTCAAAATTATTTGATATCCAATTTCAGAGTTTTCAATGTGTGTTACCATGTTTAGGGATTATGAAAATATTCCTTCCATGCATTTTATGGCGAAAACAAAATCAGTTCATTTATTTTATCTCCCCCAACATATAAAAACATTGTCCCTAGTGTTTAAATAAATAAAAAATTAATAGGGGGTAGGGTAGAAGATCAATGAAGACATTGAAAACTAATCTCATGGAGTGAATTCACATGGTTTTTGATGTTGAAGATGCATTCCCCAGACTCCCATCAGTCCTGGTTTGAGTCCAAATGTATTTGATGGTTGTGAGAAACTTTTCCAAATAACCTACTACATGGATTTAATTTTTTTACAATATAATTTTTTTTATTTTATTAAACCTAATAAAAGAAAAAAAAATGAAGATACATTGTCATATCTTAAATTTCTGAGTAAGGTATTACCCAGGGATCAAACCACGTGACATGGATGAATATGTTGATCCCCTTTCATACCCATCCATACTAATAAAAGATGAATAGGTTAACAATATAAATAATATTTTTTATTTTTCTTTTAACATTCAAAAACATATAAATAATACAAACCGATGATACATTGTCTTCTCTACAATTTCTCGGTAAGCTATTACTCATGGATCACACCATGTAATATGGATGAATATGGTGCTCTCCTTTCATACCCATCCTTAATCATGAAATAAGAACATATCAAAAATCTAAATTATTATGTTATTATTTTTTTTATTAACCTACAATGACATAAATAAAAAATAAATTGATGATATATTGTCTTCGCTTATGTTTCTTGCAATGGTATTACTCAGGGATAACACAACTTGACACAGATGAATATTATACTCCTCTTTCATACCCATCTGTACTAATTATAGAAGAACACGTCAATAGTTTGAGGTACTAATTAAATGAACAAAAATATGAAAACCCTGGGTTGCCTCCCATGCAGTGCATTCATTTAAATCGCTATCTCGACATGAACCCCCTAACAAACAAAATACCAACATTATAAATTTTAAAGACCCCATATATCTCTACATACAATTTATTTAGATATATTCATTGTTTATAATTTTTGTCATGTACAAACCTATGTTCTACAATGAGTGGGAAAATCCAAGGAATATCAGAAATGGTTGATCAAGTTTCCATTATAGTATTACCAAAGAAATCAATGATCATTAAAAAAAATATCAAGATAATAGTCAATTATAATTGATATTTCATGATTATATCTTATTAAGGGATATATGAGTGGGTATGTAAGGTTTTTTATTTTGAGCTCGGTATGGATTGGACATTCAGACACAGGTTTAAAATTTGAATCCAACTCAGTTTCATTTTCCAAATTCCTTAACTAAATTGTTTCATTTTGAAAAAGATATTCAACCAAAAAATATGAAATTATAGTGTTAGGGATGGGTATGGACACAATTTTTTGTATTTCTCTCAATGATTTAGGGATTGGTGTTTTTAAAAAATCATCAATAGAGTTATAGTTAGGATACTCAATCCACGATGCCAAATTTCCCTCTTGTGAATACATGAAATCAATTTCTTACTAATTTAATGAACATTAAATAATTTCATTATTGAATTCCCCTACCATAAATTCATAGCTTGGTTATTCAATAAATTTGTTAGAGTTTTGTGGGAAACTAGACATTCCACATATGTTTTTAAGGTAAAATTGGTGTAGGGATGAGTTCCTCACATGTTTTAATGGGTTGTAGTTCAAATGTCAAAGATGATACCTTGAAACTAATTATATCGTTTTTATTACACAATTTATTAGTTAGTGTTTGAGGAATAGAATTTGTATGTGGTTTATCATCATGGACTTCCCCAAGATTCATCTCTTCAACCATCCTTGGGAGGGCTGAAATTTTATCCTTTAAATATTCATCATTCCAATGATTTTACATGTCACTAGGTGTGTGGAAATTAATAAAGGGTTGATCAAAAAAAATCTAATTCAAAGGCTTCGAAGAATTTATTTTCCATTTGATTCTAGAATGAGATTGTGACATGGTAATTTGGATGATACTCCATTTGAGAAGATTGAATATTGGATTCTAGATTCTCATGACACACACAAATAGAAAGGGGTAATGATAAGAGATATGGGGGTGAGAATAGAGAACTTGGGGTGAGAAAGAATGATAGTGTTTAAAAAAACATAATTGGGTCCCCGGAAATGGTTCTGAAATTTGGTGCCGCCCATATTTACCAACGTTCAATGGGTTAAGCGGTTGCTTGCAGTGTATCTTGGATTGTCGAGTCCTCATAGACCTAGGAAGAATCGTTAGACACACAAAATAAAGGGATGAATTTTTCTATATGAAGTGGAAAGCATGGGATGATTATATATGGTTTTAAAATATCACGTAGATATCTATGAGAATTCAAATTATGAGAAAATGAGTTGATTCTAGGTTATTGCTCAGGGTTGATTGGATGAATTATTTTTTTCTTTTACAATTTCAAATTCATTAACTTAGGAAGGACTCATACAATGAATTCAAAATAACCTCATCACTAACTGATTAAGATACTTTATAAACCAATGATAATATTCTATACACTTTTAGGATCATTTTCATGAGCACTGCAAGATAAAGGATCTATATAGCACATAAAAGTTGGGTGAATAAAATCAATAAGGAAGAGGAAGAGAGAAAATTAATGAATGAATGAAACTCAAATAAAACAATATAATAACCTTTAGAGAGTGATAAATAACATCCAATCCATCCCCTTTCTACTCCCTTGAATCAACACATAAAATAGTTAGTCCTCCATTGATGACATTTTGTCAACAGAAGAGGGAAGTAGACTTAGAAGAGTGGAATTGTAAAAGTAAGAACAATAAAATAATGAACACCCCACCGTTGTGTGAACAAAATCACATGGTTGGATGTGAACAGTATCATAACATGAGGAAATGGTATCAAAGTGATATTAATAAGAACACAAAAATATAATAATAATAACTTTTATTGAAAACTATGGTGATTCGAACAACTTGAATGAGACAGAAGAACATTACACAGAAAAATTGGCATAATAACATTACAATGAAAACAAAGATACAATATTTCTCCAAATACTCCACAACTACTACCTTAAATAGGAATTGTGTAAGAATTTGTCCAATCACCCATCATCCCATGTGCCTTTAATTAATTTTGGTGGGGAATGGATGGGGGAAAATTAATGGAGATGATACTTTTCCACCCACCCCAGAAATGGCATCGAGATCGCATCCATTAGAATGACGCACCGAAAGGAACTTCTAGATGAACGAATTAGAGTGTGACATTGAAGGATACAATGTATCCCCATATATCATCTAGATTCCTGTAAAATATCATCCCACAATAATTTGTTGTTCGCGTGATATGATTTAAATTGTGTAATGTTTTTCTAGGCTTCAGAATCTAGCCCATAATTTCATCAACATATTTGGATGCCTGGAAAACCATTAAAACATCAGAATTAGCTTGGTCCACTTTTAAATGAAATGTTTCCAAAAATTTCCACTATTTTAATATAAATTTTCAGAATCATTGTGATTCAATTATATACTCTACAAAATTTTTATTGGGTTGTCGTCCGAATCACTTCGCCCAGAATGTGGTTGGTTCAAATCCCAAATTGGTGGTCTTCCAAATTGAATCTTCAAATGCTCCAAAATAATGAATGGTTCCTTATATCATTGGAGATCTGAAAATAAAATATAAAAATAAAATTACGATCATTATGTGTTTTATGAGATGTTAAAAAAGGTACCATATAATAGTCCATTTTTAGAAGGAATTACAGCCATAATGTGAAAAACATTCAAATTATCAAATGCACTTATAATGGTGTCTATGATTAATAAAGAATGTGAATATTATATTATAAAATATTAATATTAGCATCTTTTATGTACTAATCACATCGTAATCAGTATATACTTTTCAAATTATTTTTTTTTTCATTCCACGATTTTTTGTAGAATATATTATTGTTAAACTACTATTGAGTTCATTCATTAAAAAGGGAATTATAATATCGTAATACATTAATATAATCTCAATAATAATAGTTAATATAAATTTTCATAATGTAAATAGTGATCCTCTAAAATTTATTGTTGTACAAAAGTGTGTTGGCCTTTAAATTGAATTATCCTTTAATATACAAAAAATTTACCACATATTTCCTTAATTTGAAATTTACATTTTCACATATATTTTTCACATTGAATGATATTTTCTTCCTTAGATGAATCATCAATCATAAATGAGAAATTCCTCTATATTTTTTATTTTTTTATAACATTTCTCTACAAAACATTACTTTCAAACTTCTTTTTGAGAGAGAGGGTGTCATAAGTTGATAGAGATCTATTCCTTATAATTTCATATAATTTAGTAAGTTGTGTAATGACATTACAATCAAAATATTGTGAACATGACATTCCATAGTCTATGGAAGTAAATAGTGTAGGTTTATTTCCACTAATTAGTGGATTCCTATCAATAAATGGATCATTAGAAGTTTCATTCCTCAAATCACCCTCACTCACATAATAACCTAATGCCTCATTGAATACATTCTCAATTTATAAACTACCATAAAATAAATTTGGAGTTTATATAGGGATATCCTTTAAATTTCACTTCTAATGATGGTCATCTTCTTTATAATTTTTTCCCATCACATGAGTCATATGAGGGGGCAAACAATGAGAGTGCTTTAAAGGGACAAATTTTATAGAGCTACCGGAACATGATTTTGTAGTAGTAGGTTTCACATCATAAATTTCATTAATACACATATATAATTACATTAGGTCACTACTATAAAACAATCTAAATAACATTGATGAATCTGTCTAATCCTCCTCATTGACCAGATTATAGGTTTCAGGCACAAATGAAGTACATTGATGGGTGCTGTCAAACTTTTATTTTGTTCCATAATCAATGAAAAATATGGGATCTATGTGATTATGAATTCAATGTTTCTCATATTTGAATAAATGAAAATTAACAATTAATTTTTTTTATAGAAATTGGGAGTGGGATTGTCAAATAATATTTATATTCAATTTAATATAATTATAATAACCTCAATGGAATTAATTCTTCATTAACGAATTAGTGGTAGATCTATGATGCACAATCATTGCATTCTTGAAACAAAATGTAGACATCTTTTATAGGTGATGCACATGAATTCAACTAATCTCCATATTTTTCTAAAGGAATACTTGTGTTCTAGAACATTAGATCCTTCCACTTGCGATGTCCTAATTTAATCACCTTGAAATATAATTCCAAAACATTCTCCATGATTTAGTGGAGAAGGATTGCTCTCCATTATTCAGATAATTTTTGGGGAATTGTGTTATCTAGTAATGAGGGGTTCACCCCAAATCCATTATGCACAAACCAAAAAATGGATTTTTTAATGAGAAAATTATATAATTGGGTATATATATTCCATGATTTAAAATAAAATAATTGTAAAAATTCCATTATTTTTAAATTTTATCCTAGAAAATAACCCATTTTAAATATTAATAATAATATTAGTCATTCATGACATGTTCTTAACATGTGAATTGTGATAAAATATAATTAAATTATATATTATTTGATATTATTTTTTCTCACTATACCATAATTCATGGTCTTCCATTCCTCCATAATATATATTGAACTGTGAATAATGACTATTTATTAAATAAATAAATATCACTATAATATTTTCCAATAAATAAAAATTTAATATATTTAATAAATTTCAAATTAGTATTTATATGCTACTAGAAATACATGAATAACAATTAAACCATATATGAGAATATTATTTATTCAACCTGTTAAAAAATAAATAATAATATATAATTTAACAGGGGATTATGGATACACTTAATGTGAGACCCTGTAGGCCTATATCTAAGTGGAATTAGGTGATACAGCCATAAGTCGAAGGTTAAAATCATGAAACATGCCAGGGAACATATAGAGAATTAAGTTAATGTCATAATGAAATGATAACTCATACGAATGGTTACCTTGTAATATAATACCTTTAACACAATATCAATAATCGAACTGGTTTCATGTCACTGCCATCAAGCTGTATGCAAGATATAAATTTCATTGACTTTTAGAAAATAGATCAAGCCTATAGAGCACCATGACCATGGATATATTTAGGTGATATCATTACCATCAAAGGGCCTGAGATATTGTCTTTTATTAATGAAAATAATAGATATATAATTTTTCACATTATTAATTTGTGATATATTACTCATGATGAACCCATCATATCATACGTTTCAATGAAAATCTATCATCACAGTTTTCATCAACACATATATGTGAACAAATAATAATACTCTCTAATTATAATAACAATGTATATGAAAAAACAACACATTTATGTTGATAGGAATATATAATGACACATAAAAATGTGGATTTTCTACTGAAATGTCTTATTCTGATAATATCATTTTTGATATGATCATGAATGTACGTGTTTTGAAGATTCCATAAAGTACAATGAGTCTTCACCCCAGATAGCCTGTCTAAATTTTGTCCCATAAATGATATTGTATGTCTGTAGAACATATATTCAATATTACATTCTTATGAAATCTGATTTATCATCATAGTAAGAATCTACAATGAAATATTAGCGTTAAATCCATTATTAGGACAATATCACTTAAAATGTTATGCTGCTGAACAATCATGATTTGATAAATTGTGTTTTAAAATTTAAATCTGTGAAAACATGTTAATCATAATTAATAATGAAACTATTTCATGGGAACCATCTCCAATGTATTCCCACTTCAATTAGAGCCTACTTCTATAAACTTTTAGTCTACTGGATCTCAAATGATATTCATGATTCTGCGGAGATTAGAATTTATCATGGGGTCCACCACATTCTCTTTCATGGGTACTCTAGTCGCTGAAAATTCACCCCTATAATAGAGATACATCAAGAGGTGATAATTTCATAGTATTTAATTAGTCCATTTTTTGTTAACTTATAACTTTTACAAGATCCACCATTATAGTATTATCACAATAAGATGGGATAGAATCTATACTTCAAGGTACCATAACAAACTCTTGGACAAAGCTCCAATTCCAAATAGATTCCGTGGATGCAAAATATACCTCTATAAATTTGGAATCTATTATATAATAAGTAAAAACTAAATGGATTTAAATATTCTAGAACAAAACATATCCATTTAGGTTGAAAAATATCATGATTGGGACTTCGTATTAGAATGATCTGTCAAAAAAAGCATTAGTATAACATTGGATGACTAGATCCTTGTTATCATCCATAACCCAAGAACATATCAATAGTTCTTCAATGATACTTAAGTATTTCCTCAATAGAAGTCTAATTTTTTTCTCTCATTTCTTCTTGATATCTACCTACCAAGATCAATGAATAGAAAACATCATGTCCAATTCTTAACATGAGAAACATGATGGATCCTATTTCTGAGGTGTATGGTATCATACTTATTCTATCATTAACATGTATTGTCTAGGGACACAATTTTGTAGAAATTTTTAAAACATGTGACATTGAACCAATCCATTAATTTATTATTCCATAATATTTCTATTTATTATCTAGTCAATGTATTAACTTTTACACAGTCCCAGTAGCCTCTAGGATCTATCAAAAATTATCTTAATCCCTAGAATGTTGGATACATTACCTATGTCCTTCATGAAGAAACACTTGTTTAAATTTTCCTTCATTAATTTTAGGACATGTATGTCTTTACCAATATGTAATATGTAATTAACATATATTACTAGGATAACCACATCATTCCCATTAATCCTCTTGTAAACACATTACTGACATTCATTCTTAATATAATCAAATTATTTTATGGCTTCATAAAATAGAATAATCCATGACCTAGATAATTAATTAAATATAAAAATGGAAATTTAAAATCTTTTTTTAATCACCAGGATTGACAATACATTTTGGTTGTGTGATACAGTCATATTCATGAAGGTATCCATTAAGGATTGTAGTTTGGACATCAATTTGTCAATCCTCATAGTCAACGTAAGCTTTTAAAGAATGTTTGATTCTGATGGATTTAATCATGGAAAATGGTTAATAGGATTTATCATAGTTAATTCCATAGCACTATTTAAATCCTTTATTCACTATCCTTAAATTTTTTGTTTATATATTACCTTTTATTTATAGTCGCCTATTGAATAACCATTTACATCCAACATGAAATAAAAGAATTGGAAAATCGACCAAAACCAAAACACTTTTCTCATACATGGAATCAATCTCAGAATTCATATATTTTAGCCATATTGCATTTTTTGATCTCTTTACAGCCTCCTTATATGAGAGAAGTTCATTATCATCAAAAAACAATGAGTCTCCATCCTCTGTGACTATTATATTTTGGGTTCTCTTACCCCTCTTACACTCCATAGAAGTTGTTATATTTTAGGAACAACATATTTCATGGGGGCTTGTAGATTCTATTTGTGTATCTACATTTGTTTATTTTTATCATCAATTTTATTGAAGTCACTATAGATCCTACTATAGTTTTTAAGAAAGTGCTCCCTCTCTATTTAGGTGACATGTTTTGTGATAACCACATTCATATCTGGGGGTTGTATCTGTAGCATCCCTTTCATTCCATGTGATAACCTACAAAGATTCACTTTGTTCCCCTAGGTTTTTTTGATTCATGATAAATCCTTAACTAACACATCACTTCCCAATACACATGTATGCAACAAAATGGTCTTTTCTCCACTCCACAGATTCAATGGAATTCCATTTTCTACATTATATAGACCTTTGTTTAATATGTATGATGTATTATTTAAATACTATACCCAAAAAGATAATATAATATCAGTATGACACATCATCGACATTTCTACGTCCAACAAGGATTATTTCCTCCATTCACTAACACCATTCCTATTTGGTGTACAAGGTGGATAGAGTTGAAATAGAAACCCAACCTCCAATATAATGTTAATGAACTCTTGGTTAATATATTCATCATCTCAATTCGATCAAATATTATTTATCATCTTACCATGCCAATTCTTGAAATCATTTTTTATTTCTTTTAATTTCTCAATGGACTAGTACTTATACATCATCATATAGTTATATTCATATCTAAAAAACTCATTAATAAATGAAATTATGTAATAATATCAATCTCTAGCTTCCACTAGAAATGTTCCACAAAAATTAGTTTGCAGCATTCCTAGAAGCACTATGGCTCATTCACCCTGTCCACTGAAAGGTGGTTTGGTCATTTTTCATTATACAAAATAATGAAATATATCATGTGATTCTATATCTGAAAATACTAGGTAACTATCTCAATATTGTATTGTCTAACAGTTATTGTTTATTTTTACAAGATGTTGATGCCAAAAATGGGTGTTATATGAGTCTTGTGAACATGATTTTTCTCTATTTTCAACATTTGGGTTTCATATTTTTAAACATCAGGACCATTATTAAAATTCACAATACCATAACATATGTTGTCCTTATAAGATAAATGAATTTAATTTTTAAGAATGGAAAAAAAACCCATCCCCATATAGTAATGATAATAAAATTAAGGGTTTGTTAAATGTAGTTACATAACAATATTCTTATAAAACTAAAATAATTAATATTGGTAATGAAAGATGGTAATAATCTATTTACATAGTATCCATAATCGCACCATTGAAAACTATTATATCCACATATTCTCCTAAAATCATCAAGAATCTACATGGTTCCTAAATTTGGATACATATGTGGGCACCACGGATAGTATCCAATACCTGATGTGTAGACATTGAAAGATGTAACATGATAATGAATGAACCTTTATCTTTCCAAAAAAATTGTATGTTGTTCTTCTTCCAGTGGTCAGACCTTCCACATTAAAAACATACTGCCACCTTTTCTATACCCATGTTCTAGAGATTTCCATTCATATAATGATGGTTGTCAGGATGTTTAGGCTGTTTATAAGTCTTGGTCCCTTTTCCATGCCCATAATTTTCTCATTACCCATACGCAGTGTGTGTTTAATACACCCCATGTCCCTATCTACATGGAAAATGATGGCCAGATGTAATGAATGTAACATCTAATTATTTATCATATTATAATTCTCAATAGAACTAGAGAAGGTCTTAGGATGTGATGAAAGTATGAGGTTTTTATGTAACTCATCTGGGAATTTAATCACTAAGATGTTCATGCGTTCAATGTAACTAATAAGTATTAATACATGATGCCTAGCTGGTGCAGACTCACCAAGAATAATTTTAAACAACGAATTAGAGATCTTGTACATATCTTCTCCCATATTCTCTTTGTAGAGATGCCAATGGTGGGACATCATGTTATAGGAATATATATCCTCATGATGCTTCAAAATCACATTGGACATGAATGAGAGAATGAAGAACTGAGAATATATAGAATCATTTTTATGTTTATCAAATATATATAATTATTTATCACCTACCTAAATTTTAGGAGATACTCATAATGGTTCTCCCAGTACAGACAATTATCTATCATGTTGAATGATGGCACAAAGGAGCCTTTGCTGGTGAAGGAAATCTGTGAGGGAGTGGTGATTTTTCTTCATAATAATGGATCAGAATGATACATTTGATAAAAAAATTTATGCATTTTCTATAAATATTATAAAAATAGATTGATTAATTTATCATTTAAATAATATTAATTTAAATAAATATTATATTTATTAGTCTACCACTATTTTAATGAAACACAATTTCCCTCAACAATGGCTTTAGAATATAATGTTTCTTGGATTTTCATGTGTAATGGATTCATATTTCCCTTCACATTATCCCATTATTGGTTGTTCAATAAAAATTAATGGTTTTTGGTAATCATTAGAAATTAAAATTGCATTAACTCTTAATTCCATGTATTTTTTAGTGGACTCCCCAATAAAAAAACATCATTTTAGATTTCCTCAACCTTTGCCTCTCAGTTACACAATGTTGTAATTTTTTTGTTATCCCGTGACGTGAACTATGTTAAATCAATCTATGAACTAATGTTAGAATTTCTTAATAATTCTTCCCCCCAAAATTGGTTGGTCAATCACTTTGAAATATGGTTTGATTCTAACTAATGCAATGGAAGGCTATACCAACATAATACTTAATTGATGGATTGTATCCATTATGGCTAAATTGAAAATTATTATCTTTAATTATTTATTATTAATAAATTTGGGATTATTTACCTGATTTAATATATCTTAGTAAATATTTATTCATAATATAGATTATTTTTATTCCATATTTCATGCTTGTTGATTCGTTAATTATGTGATCATGAAAAAAACAACCATATTGAAATGACCATGAAACTGAAAAAATTAAAATAAAGGATATTATTTGGATATTTTAATAATGGAAAATTTATATAGAGGTTGATAAACTAAAAACTTACCAAGGGTATAAACAACATGAACCATTGATGTTCGTGTTGTATCGTTCCATATGTCTACATATGCATTTTCTTGGATTAGATTTTCCATAGCTATGAACATGAAAATGACCAACTAGATTGAGAGCTTCATCCATTATATATGGCTTTTACACACTTAAAGGCAAGGGGAAAATGTGTTAAATAAAATATACCATGGCCTCACAGTCCCTACATAATGAATAGAAAAGTCACATAAGCCAAAAATTTAATTTAATAAATTTATTGAAACCAATCACATAAAAATGGTTGGTCTAGTTCACGATCATCAACTATCATGCAACGTGTTACACATTTAATAAAACATGAATTAAATTAGTAATCACTCATTTTTAAGATAAATCACACATGAATCAATCAATTATATTCATTAATTAATAAATCATTTTACCAAAATCATTTTAAGAATTTTCTTTGAAATTATCATCTATTATAATTTTATTCATGTTAAATACATTCAATTAAAATTAACTGTCCACATAACTTATACGTTAGAGGAATCAAGGTGAATACCAATCCAAATCTACAAAACATGTATTTTACTTTAATAAACTATATTCTTTGTAACAAATGGAATGTAATATTTATTATGTACGTTCATGAGATGTAAGATAAACATTATGATATCATGATTTAAATGATTTTTTTGTAACTTATCATGCTTCAATGCATGTTGAATATTATATATAATACAATTCAAACATATCATGTCGATATTTATCATTATTTATATATTTACAAAAATATTATATATAAATATTATAAAAAAATCATGTGGCATGTCCAATCAATTTAATGATGACACAAAAAAACATGTATCATAGTTTATGTAATATAAAAAATCAAATTTTAAATTCGCAAAACTAGTTAAATTACATGGTGTGTAGATAAAATAAAAACGGCATGTACATCCCTCATAGTCCATCTAAGATACATGTATAGGGAATCAGTATCTGAAGCATACAACATAAATTATGGATTTAAAAACATATTTAATGGGACACATGCAATGTTGCCTCTGTGTTATATGGTAACTAGTCCGTTAGGCCATGTATGTAATACAAGACCCTATTTCTCTCCCAATGAGATTATATTCCATGTATATATGCTACAACAAATGTATTGTGTCTGACTATGTACCATTATATCCCAATCAAGACACAGTGTAATAAATTACAACTCTGTGTCTCATCAATGAAAAGACATGAGTAACTGGGAAAACAACTCAGGGGTAATTGACATTGAGTACACGATGTGTAATTATGATTAAACGACATGTAGCCCAAATTTTTCCTTCCATAATCCATGGAACCTCCTAACAAGTACCTTAATTTTATTTTAATCACAAGTCTATTCATTTCCATTTGAATTGTGTTAATAGGTGGAGGAAAAATTATATATCACAATTTATATTAAAGAATTATTAAACATAAATTGAAAAAATAAATCACAAATACATAAATTTAAAATGATTTTAAGTAAATATAAGTAATATTATAACCGGTATCTAATTCCACTTCTAGGATCTGGTAAAAGTTGAAGTGTAGCAATGAGTAGTGCCCTAGTTTTATTATTTTCCATACTCTAAGATCAATCTTTGATCAATGCAATGTTGAACTTATTAATCCACAGAATAGATTCAAATAAAATAGACAATAAAGTATTTTTAATTAACTACATAGAGGGATCATCAAAAAATATTTATAATCAATTAAAAAAAATAAAAATAACCATAAATAAATTATTTCTCCAATGATTAATTGGTGTAAGATCTATGATTCTCATCAATTACATTGTAGAAAACAAGTGTAGATATACTCTACTAGATATCCACATATGACCAATGAATTACATGATCTGATTAAATAAATCTTTGGGTGATAGCTTGATAGATCCATATGCTTTCATCATCCACATTTGATCTCCTTGAGAACTAGTTCCATGGCGTGCTCCTTGATATGATGGAGAATGAGTTCTCTCTATTCCTGACAGCATTCTTGGAGAACAGAGCACCCATGGCTTGAGTGGTATTCTCTAAATCCATTGTATGCAACAAAGAAAAATTAATTAGCCTATTGAGAAACTAATAATCATTAATTTTTATATTACATTAGTTTAAATAAAATAATTTCACACGTTCCTTTATTAATTTTTTTTATCCTATAAAAATCCCCTTGAAAAATAAAATTAATATTTTTTATATTTCACAAAATTTTCATATCATGTGAATTATAATTAAATAATATTGAATAAAAATGTATTAAATATTATTATTTATCACTGAACAATTATTTTCAATCCACCAATAGTCCACAATATTTATTGTTACTAGAATACTATCTATCTATTTTTCAAATAAATATCGATACGTTATTCACCAATAAATAAATAAAAATACTATATTAACTAAATAGAAAATAAATATTTATATTCAATGAGGCGTACATGAATAATTATATGATCACATAAGGGAATAATATTTATTCAAACTGTTAAATAATAATTAATATTATATTATTTAACTTATATTTTGGATACACATAGTTTGTGACCTTCAAGGCCTCTTTCTTAGTGGTAGTAGGTGAAGTAGACTATAGTCCAAGGCTTGTGATTTGCAACATGCCAATCCAACCATAGATAAAGAAGTTGATGTTGTAAGGACATGTAACCTCATATGAATGGTTACTATGTATTTTAATCTCATTATAAAAATATCTCAAATCAAGGAGGTTGCATGTTAGTACCATCAACCTATATGATAGAAATATCATTCTTTGACATTCTATAAATATAACATGACTATAAAACAACATGGAAAT
Organism: Viscum album; assembly: GCA_963277665.1. Lineage (NCBI taxonomy): Eukaryota > Viridiplantae > Streptophyta > Magnoliopsida > Santalales > Viscaceae > Viscum > Viscum album. Next base: position 1,057,683,380 of record OY728151.1, on the reverse strand, counting down.
GAATATATATATGCTATATGATTTCCCTAAAATTGAATGACATATTAAATTCTATTAAATAATAGAGAGTACAAATCCATTTTCGTATTATTTACTAATGAAATATTTCTCATGACACACCCAACATTTCATATCCCACCATGATCATTTGTCGTCACAGTTTTCATCAATACTGATAAGTGAATGAATCAAATGAATCATCAATGATAATATTAATTTATAAGGACTAATACAAAAATCCACAGATAGGAACATCCAATTAAACATAGATATGTTGATTTCTTATTGGGGGGGGGGGTCACATCCACATAATATTCTAGTGGATATTACAATGGGAGTACAACATGAGAAAGAGACTCAAAGTCCTATTAATTTTTACCTATGATAACTACTATCATTTTTGTCCCACAAATGATATTTTCCATCTATAGAAAATATATTCAAGTATAGTATCATATCACATTTGGGATCTTATCATAGCAAGGAACATCTATTACCTTTTTTGTGATAGATACTCTTAGATCATTATCACATACAATATTTCACATACGAACAATCATGATATAATTAATAGTTTATTAATATTCAAGTCCATGAATACATGATTATCATAATTTAAAAGATATTTCTATGGGACCAACTCCAACTGAAAGGATACAAAGTTTTCCAAAATTATACAGGATATTGAAGATGTCGATATGTAATTGATTGATCAACCTGTTTTTTTGTCCGACTATGAATTTTAATATTAAATTCATCTAATGTCACAGAATACATAAAATTAATCAGTCTTGGGGGAGGAGAGCTATAGAAAATAACCTTTTGAGATAAAATTACCTCATCATTATAATGAATTTTCAAATGCATGACTATATAAAATAATAAATAATAAACTTTTATATACTAAATCTTAGATTTTTATTTTTTATTTTTATGTTTGCTATGCTATAATAATTGAAACGATTTTTATATGTTTTCTAAGAGGTTGATTAAAATTATTTTATAAACCAACTGAAACATTGAGGGGATATTATATTTATTTCATCTCATATTTAAAAAACAATCAGTGACCTCTCGGGCATGGTGTAAAATTCTAGCTTCAACCAACAACACAGAATATTAATCTCCATTTTAATGAAATGATGATCACATATGAGTGAGGCGGTCCTAGAGTTTTATATACATAATATTATTTAAGTAGACATGATGTCCTTGAGAAATTATAGAGAGGGATGACACACATTTCATCGATGATGAAAATAATATTAAATTATTTCAAATGATCTAACTGAAAAAAATAGGACATGAAATTACAATTATTCATTAGTCCGTAATACCCTGATCATCTAATGATTACAATTAAATAATCCGATAAAAATTAATACAAACATGAAATTCCAGTAATACATTATATGAGAATTTCAAGGTCACTAGACATTCTAGATTTATGATATAATTTTTGAGATATTTATTATGTTTTAAATCATGGTTCTTTACTTATAACTATATTTAAAAATATATATATACGCTTCTTTTTATATACATATTTTCACCAAGTGTTTTCACTATTATGTGAAAAAATAATACTATAACCATGATCGATATAAATAATCTGACTTTTATACAATATTTATGTATATATGATTACCAAAGTAAATGATATAAAACATTATGTATTTTTATACCACATCATCAGAAGATTAAAATATTTTAATTATTTTTGAATAAATAACCATGAACTGATATCCATTGTTTTTCTATGTATTATTTTATCATTATTTGGTTCAATTTAGAAAACCTATGGGTGAACCCCTAAAGTCTCTATTATTTAAAATTTAAGAAACCCTTAGTCTCCTTTCAAACCATATTGTCTCTTGTCAAACACCTCTTGAAGAACACATTTTTATTACAAAGTTACTCACATGAATATGAGGGGGCAATGGGTTTAAAATACATAATTTTTTAGGGAGACACACCAATCCTTACATACATAGTAAGGGATGACTTGTAGGCCATCAATAATGACATGAATATATAATTATTACAAATTGTATAACCATATAAAAAATACATGAAATTTCAATTATTAATTTTTTTTATCTCATGATCAGTCATCAAACAATATTAATAACATGTATTTGGTATATATATTATGTTATATATATTATATAACTTTACTTATATATATATATATATATATCTAAAAAATAACAAATATATACACATATTTTCCAACATCATATCATGACAATTAGTGTATGTATATCTACATTCTAGTAGATTCACATATTTTACAAATTTGTATGAAATATTATAAATTATTATTATTACCTTATATATAATATTCAATAATATATAAATGTGAATATATTTAAATAATATAATATGTATTTTTATTTTTAAATATATTCCACTTTATTTATTATTATATAAAAATATAATTACGTATAATTTTAAAAATTATATATTTATTTATATAAGTAAATATTTTTAATAATATGTTTTGTTAAATATTATTAATTTATGTAATATAATTTACACTTATATAATAACCATTAGAATATTGTAAACTAATGTTTTTTCAATTTTAGATATTTTCCTACGTATATATTATTATTTTTCATACTTCTACATTCAAAATTTTAATTAAGTATATTTTATAAATTATTACATGGAATAATAATTATTTATTCTTAATATATTTTTTATTTAATATCTTAAAATATTAATTATAGCAATGAAAAATGAATATAATTTATAATTACATAATAGGCATTAAAATATTATAATCATATGTTAATTTAATTTTTATGAAATTACATATGTATATTTATATTTTTTGTCATATATATACATTAAAATATTTATGAAATTTTGTTATATACATTATTAAATGAAATTATTATTATTTAGGAGTAATATCATATAAAATTAATTTTTAAACTAATCATTTATACAAAACAAAATTAACATGATTTACACTTTTATAATAACCATTAAAAAACAATACACAATCATTTTTTGAAATTTTAGAAAATTAAATTTGTATATATAATTTTATTCACATATATATTTCCATAAATCTATGTAATTGTCTATTATATATTATTAAATGAAATAAAAATAGTTTATAAAACATAGTATTATAACTTTTCATTAATTGTAAGCATTTTTTATAATGATAACAAAAGTAATATTATGTATATTTAAATAAATTAAAAAATTATTCTTAATATTACTAGTATATATTTAATAATATATTTGTTATAAAATAAATAGTTAATTACATATGTGTATAGTAAGGTTTAATTTATATTTATATTACTAGAAATATAATGTATATTATAGAAATAAAAATATAATCGAATCTAATTACTCACCATTTAAATTATAATCATATTCATCTTTTAAATCAACATTATTTCCATAAATATAAATTATATTTTATACATAACATAAAAATTAAAGAAACTCCATATTTATTTATCATAAAAATTATATTTTAATTAATTAATACATAAAACAATAATTCATTATAAAATTGATTCATTCGAAGGGAAATTATTATTAAATCAATACATTTGTACATCAAAACATATTAAATAAATAAAAAATAATAATACAATAAATAAAAAAATATACAATTAATATATTAAATAAAAAAATAACATTATTAAAAGACATCAATTATTTTTGAGGATGAATTATAGTAGGGATTCAAAGAATAATATAATTTATATTTTTTGAAAATTGTGGGGTTGGGAAAACATTTTATAGATTTGGGAAGCCAGGAGGCCGGTACCCAGTTAACATCTCCTTTGTTAAAACTGTTAAGGAAGCATGAATTCGATTCATTCTTTACCCATCACACCGAAGAAGCAAGAACAGGGTTCATGACACTTCAATTTTAGATGGAGATATGTGAGCCTCATTCATGTTTCTATGAACAAATTTTTTCAAATACCAAAAATCCCATCTGGATTTTTGAAAAAAGATTTACAAACCAATTAAAAAATATCATTCTCACCACCATAACATTAATACATTTATTATAATATTGAAAATTAATATATCCTAATATTAATACCCTTATTAGAATACAATAATCATAATATTAATACATTTAACATAATATTAATATTAATATTAACATATTTAAAATAATTTATATAATTTATTATTTTTTAGAATTTTATTAATTTATTCACTTTTATTATAATGAATATTTTAATATTTTAAAAATTTATTTTTATATAATTATTAACTTATATTTTTATTTTTTAAAATCATACTTTTAATATTCACTACTGTAAATGGAAATGATAAAACCACCACTTATCCCAAGTAAATTTTATATTGGTAAACTATATCAACTATTTATTCACTTTTATTATAATGAAAATTTTAATATTTTAAAATTTTATTTTCATATAATTACTAACTTATATTTTTATTTTTTAAATTCTTACTTTTAATATTCACTACTGTAAATGGAAATGATAAAACCACCACTTATCCCAAGTATTTTTAATATTGGTAAACTATATCATACTCTTGTTATTTCATATACAACATTAAGACTTAAAAAGTACATTTATCTTATTAGTATAATCCATCTATTCACCTTGTTTTTTAATATCTATCACAAGCTCAAATTGAAGGTCAACTCAACCTGTGATGTATAATTTTCATCATCACTATCGTTAGTTTACATCCAATTAATAAACGATATTGTGTTATCTCTACTAAAATACATGTAAACCTAATGTTCATCTACATTATTCTCATATGAGATTTTTCAATAAAGAAATTAAATCTTTTATGATTATTGAATTTATATTATATTTTTCTCTTTCTTTTGTCATCTTTGAAATATTTATTCATTGAATCATAATCCTTAACATTTTAATTTTTTAAATAATTTTTTGTTTCATGTTGTAACATACCATATCAGAATGGTGCATGGGGAATATTTCCTTTGAGTTTTATATTTCCCCTCTTAAGGTTAGATTAATGGAAATCCGTCACCATATTCACCTCAACATCATATGTGTATTATTTAATAATTGTTGTATTAATTTACATTAATGTAACCTATTGTGAGTTCTTAATAACCCAAATGATGTTTATTTAGATATCATTTAATATGTGACAAGTATACTATGAATTATATCCATTTATATTTAATTTATGTAGTTTTTTAGGCATGGATACCTTTGCATTAAACCACTTATCTAGTTTTCTCAAATTACTTTTTATGATATTAAAATGTTAATATTTTTACAAAGATCTTGTATGGATATTAAAATAGAAATTAAATTATCAATGAACTCATCAAGAGTGTCATTTATAATCAACCTCATGACACTAAAGTTACTCTATATCACTTGAAATATTGCATCTCAGACCTATGAATCAAATTTAGGTATTTTGAAATGCATAATCCACATAGTGGGAGATGATTTGTAATATAATAACATTGTATATATTGGGTTATCTAATGCCCCTACCAATACATTGTATTTCATAGCATCTATATCCATCCCCTTGGGTGCATTTCTAAAATGACCATATATTTGATATTAATAGTTATTCCATGACTGTAAGTTTTTGAAAAAATCATCCCTAATGAATGGAAGTAATGTTGTACCGTATTCATCCATAATTTAGAATTGTTTCCTTCCTAAATTGGTATAACATTGTAATTTACAATTTCCTCCACTTCGATGCCACTTAGAGTGAAACATATGCCCAATAATCCATGATCTAATACTTATTGTTACTTCCTTATCATGGATATTTCATTGAGGCAGCGGGATAATTGTGGAATCATTGGAAAATTATGTTCAAACCATGATCATGATCTTATTCACATAATTTGTGGAATATATCATTAAATAAATTAACTTATCTCTACAAATTATGAAATGAATAAAGACCATAATTGATTTATATATTTAAACAAAACCTAAATATTACAATGACTATTAAAAGATGATGAGCCTATGTAACTGAAACACTAGAGTAACGTAATTATATTGGGTTTACATAATAGAGTAGTCTCAATGATCATTTTAAATAACTCGTCACAAAAAATGAAGTACCCACTATCGTTCCATGGAGTGACGGGCACTTCTTTTTAATAGATAACTCCTTTATTGAAAAAAATAATGTAAATAGACACCTATAGTGTTGTGTATCATTAATACAAGAAGAGTTTCTATCAAGAGAGATGTCCCCTAGAATATATTCTTCTTCAGTTCTGAAATTTCAAATGATATATTGATATACCTCTTCTACTACTTCAAGTTATATCCATTCAAGTTATAGTAGTTCATTGACTTATTATTATTCATGAATCCCTATTATTATATTCATCAAATATTTCCAATATATTCAGAAAAATTGCATGAATGTACCACACGTTGAATTTGATATAAATCCATACAACAGTAATAAAAAATTATAGATTGGATTGTCAAAGATTTCTCAAAATTACATTCATTATGTTACGATATTATTCATAGGGTGACCACCACTTGGGAATAATCACTAAAAATATATCTTAATTTCATTGCGTGATGGGATTATTCATGATGTGAACTTCACATGGATATGTTCGTTGAAATTCTATCATTATCATCATTAGGTGTGGCCTAGAATCATGTAATGAACCCATTTATTTAGTTCATGGTGTTGGAATTATTTTTCATATGTTTTAATCACCATAAATAATACCAATGAAAACACATCTAGATAATGATCATACACCCACCAAATTTATTTTTACCATGATTTTAAATTTTCATGGATTGAACCATTTTTACTCAGCCAAATTTCATTATAGTAAAATACATGATTATCTATCCTATAATGGATGATGGATGAACTATTACGACTTCATTAAACAAATTTAATAAATTATTTCTCCTTTATTTTCTAAAAACAAAAACAAAACAAAAAATTGGAAGAGCTTTTTTCTAATAGAAATGTACATTAAGGTGGAATTGTATCCTTCTAATATTCCTCTTGTAGGTTCCTATAAAAGAGAGTTTTTTAATAACTTTTATTTATATTTTCAATCCATATCTAAGAAACATCATTCTGTTATAGAGTTATAATTTAAAAAAAAATTATGTTTAATCATATTTTTAGGTAATTATATTGATGTGTTATTGGTTAAATATTTTACATTATATTATTGATGGTTTTGAATTTCTAATAAATATATATTATCATTCTATATTTTATATCAAGTGATTTGGTAAATCACATTATCCTTGTATGAATTCATTATAATCAAATCAACCATACTATGATAATCCATAAATTGAAAAAATTATTTCTTTATATTTTATAATTTGGGAATCATTGGCCTACACACAACAACATGAACTATATTTAGTAACATTGGTGATCTTTCCTTTTTCTGATAATAGGATTTTATAAAATCATCCCCCTTTAACAATAATCTCATATGTGATAGTTAACACATTTAACCATGGGGATATCTTATGCTCCCATACTCTTCACCAAATTTCCCATTAAATGTTTTCTCAAATGACCAATTTTTTTGTTACATAATCTGTTTTCTTCTTTCATGGATAGTATGAATAAAATTTATTTACCAATTAAGAAAAGTTACCCCTTGGTTATACTTCATTGTAAGAAGGTTGTTCAATAACTTTACTTAATAGTTGGTTAATTCATGTTGTACTCTACTATAATACCATCATAACACAAATAGAAAACCATTCTCATGTTGTGATTGATACCTTCAATGAAAAGTGGATCTGTTAATCTATGATATTTTATTTATAATAGAACGATGATTAAGACAAAATAGGAGAGTAAATTTTGTCATTTAAAAAATATTATATTTCAAAATCCATCCCTCTTGATCATATAACGTGGGAAGGTACTATTTTATATAATAGTGTTGGATATGAATAAATAAATAAAAGATAAATAATAGTTTTTATTTCGGTTTAATAATCCAAAATCCAATAGTACACTCTACTAACACTTTGTCCATGAGAATGTTGATTTCCAATAGCAGAACCTTTTTCAATGGATCTTGATAGTTGAGTGCAAGAAATTACTAGTTGTAACAATATATTTTATAAATCATTAAAGTAGGATGAAATAAATTCCTTGAAACACTCCATACACAACTGCTTATAAATAATATTAACTGAATTGGGTGGGTGAACTTCTCTATGAAAGAATTTATATGTAGATGATTTAGCCGATAGATGAAGATATCACCAATGTAAAATATTATCAAATTCAATGAAATGTCCTCAAGATGAAGATATGAAGTTATTGTAAGAAATAATCTGATAAATAACTAGTATGAACCACATTAATTTATAGTAGTAAGAATATTTCATTATAGAACCATAACATATCATGCATGTCTAACAATTATTTTACTAAAATGCTTCAAAAATGACTTTTTATTTGTATCATAGATATGTTTAGAAATAGTGAAAAAAAGAATAATATCTTCTATGATAAGAAATATCCAACATAATTTCATCAATGGAGAATCGTGTTACATAGTTCTAGAGATACTGATCATTAGATAAAAATAACATTATTTATCTAGATTCAACCATAGATAATAAATTCCAATTCAAATTTATTTATATTGAAATGAATTTAGAAAAGATACTAGATAAATCAATATTTTGAAATAGTATAGTTAATTTAGATTTTAAATTTTATCTTCCCTGAAAAAAATAAGTTCTCGTAGAATTTGGAATAGATATATCATTGGTGCAGATATTCTGAAATGATTGTTGAATCACACTGTCAAGAGATTTACTATTGTGAAATTATAAAAAAATATCTGAACTGTTAAAAATTTAAATCCTGAATATGAATGGGTCAATATAGGGAAACCCTACAGGCGTTTAAAACCAAATTTATGTTTTCTAGTGTATAGTTAATTCCAAATATAATGTTATATAATGTGGAGTGTGATACTAATTTCTAGATACTTAATTAATGTACATAAAAAATTATTTTCACTCAAATGTGAATTTATTAAGAAATTTTTGGTAATCAAACATAATATTCATTTAAAATATAGAATTCTAAACATGGGGTTGGATATCAATATTAGTTTACTACTCTATATCTTTAAAGTGATTCTAGACAAACTCAAGTTTCTAATAACATTAATATGAGTAAACATGAACCCAAATATAATGATAAGTACCAAAGGAATGTCTTAGAGAATTAAAAGAAAATGAAAATAATTATTAAATAAAAAATACACAAATAATCTAATAAAAGTAACATTATTAATAAAAGATTATAGTATTTATGAGCACAAAAATAAATGAAAAGTTGATATACCAATATTCATAATCCCAAAAATCCCCCCCTTTTGATGATCACAAAAACCATATAAAAAATGAAAAAAATATTAATAAAAATAATCTTTGGTAATTTAAAAAAAAATATTTATTATGTGAAATAAAAAATTAAAATAATTATTGAATACATATAGAATATAAAACATTGTTTTAAAACATTACCATTATCAATACTTCCACCTTTTGTGATATTAAATATTTATCTAAATAGAATATTTATATATTTTTCACAGAACTATTTGTGAATGTCATTTTATCAAAAAATAATATTATATTGAAATGGATATGTTTATGTTGAATGTCTTTATGCAATAGAATAAAAAACACTTAATGGTAATGGATTACAAGAACATTAATTTTATAAATTATTCCATATTAAAATCAAAAGATTCATCTCAAAAGGAAAAATATTAAGGATCAGTGCCTGATGGAGGATTGAAAACATATTGATATTATTTTGAGGATGTTTCAAATGATAAGGAATAGAAGAGTATTTTTTCCACATAACTAAATTTCCATATCAAATATATAAATTTTTTGGTTCAACATGGATACACAATATCTAAAATATTTCTTGAATCCTTTATTAACTATATACACATTAACTATGTTCACCTATAATATTTTGGAAATGTCTCATAAGAAAAAAACATACATGTACTAATTCTGCCAAACTAGTTGAGAATATATCCGATAATGGGATCTATATAAAATACTCCAACAATTATCTATTTCCAATTATCTAAAATAGCATGTAGAGGAACACCATCAAACAGAGATATCTGAATTCGCTCATCAACAACATGGGGATTAGTAGATATGAATTACAGACTTCTGAAAACAACATCACAGTCTTCTACAATATAAAAAGAGTCTCTCCACTATATTAAACTAGAAAATTTCATTTCCTTAAACTAATTTTAAAAAAATTTATTCAAATCAACTAATTAATCCTTTAAAACCATTTCCCTTTTAGATTTCCAAAAATAGTCTTAAGTGTTTCTTTTAAAAGATTCAATGTCCTTCCATGAAATTAATGATTCATTCAATTATGATATCAGGTATGAATAGACTAATATTATACTTTAGAAAAATATTCACTTCTCAAGAAATGGAAATACATCCTATTACTCTCAATTTTTTTTTGAAACATAAAATACTTAAAATTTTAACAAATGATAAAAATAAACTGTATTTGTTGTGAATGATTGACTGTGAGCACCAAAATATTATTCATTTTCATAATATGATGACTCCTTATCGACACTTATTGAGGGTTCTACATATTCAATAGAATTATGGAATAGAACATCAAATACTTGATAAGATATATATAACATCTCCCCAAGAACAAAAATGATCATAATATATTCTACAATAATAATTTTCAAGGAATAACCATTGATATAAATTGATTATTCCATGGTCAAATCAATTGAAGTAGAAACATTAAAACATTTCCAGTTGAATGATGTTCATAGATTTTTTGTATATAAGAATAATTAAATACATCAAAAACTAATTCTTCCTCCCCATGAAAAACATTCGAACCTCTTTCTTCAACAACTAGAACAGGCTTAACAACATCACTTGTAGTAGATACACCAAATTTCTCAAAAAGGGTAGGTTTTTCTCTATTCTACGTGCATTTAACATAAATAAAATCATTATCTACCACAATAGATGGTTATTAATGTACTGTTTTAAATTATATAACTACTCCAATTCTTGAGAGGATGTTCTTACCCAATAATTGACTTATTTTTCTACTCATAGGGATATTTTCACCCCCCAATAGTTTGATTTGTAGTCCTTGTAAATTATCCTCTGGAAACACATGACATAGTAGTAAATCCTTCAACTATTGACTCGCCAATTTTTTGGTACCCTAGAAACGGCTGCCATGTGCACCCGTGGCCCAAGCACCGTTAGACACATGACACCTGGCAAGTCTCTCTATTATCGAGGGCATGACAAATAGCAATGAGTGATTAATTGGTAAAGCAGTGGGGAGACATTTGACCAATATTAGAGTGCACAATGTATATAGATAAAATAATAAATTGGAGAGAAAAATAAATATAAAAAATATATAATCAATATAAAACATGACAACACAAACATTTTAATCATATTAAATATCTAATACAATTATACATGAATTCCATGCAAGTAAAAAATGGGAAAAATTAGGAAACAAGCATACATTATACAGTACTAAAAAAGTGAAACAAAAGACAGAAGATGCTCCATAGCATATAGATCCTGAGCCCGGTCCAGTACTCATAAGCTATATTTATGAAAAGATATTCAACTACCAGACATGTGGTACTTACCTCTATACATACCTACAAGATAGGATTTTTCTCACGTGCCAAGGGTTCCATGAATAGTGTATCAAATAAATCGTAGTATGACACCACCAATGGTGTCTACGTGTAAAATGAGTGGTTCTCATATGTAAAAAATGTACAGCTAATAGTATGAAAGTAATGCAATATAGAATTGGACAATTACACTCCCATTTATGATTGATGAGACACTAATTATGTCTACCTACTTCAACTCAGTGTTGTAATGTTTGATCAAATCACTAGGAATATATATATAGACGTTATCATTGGAACGAGGTATGAATTCCTCTCATAAATATATATATATATAATAGCTTTCATGGCATGAAACGTCCAGAACCTTCTCACCACTAAACCAGTGGTCAGACCGGTAGCCACATAACCTCAAGCGTGTCTTCCCGGACGCCAAAGGCTGCCGACTATCATTGAGGGTGTATGTATAGTCAGTGGGGAGACTATACACTCATATCAGAGTTCAAAAATAGACAATATCAATAAATATAAGGAGGTGTCTAATAAAAGATAAAGCAGTATAAGGAAGATTTTTTAAATCTTGTACAAAAAAATGGCCAACGTCAATTATATAGAAGCTGTATGTATGACATGCTAATGATACAAAAATAAAAAATAGTGAAAAAATTAGAATTCCATAAATTCCAATACATAAATAAAAAAGAAATGACTCAAATACTTAAGGACGGTCTCCTAAAGCTTCCTGAGCTTCTGCTCAGTCCACTACTCCTATCTCCCAAGTAAATGTAAACATCACAATCCTAAAACCAAATATAATATTCTCGGGTACCCCAGTGAAATGGTGGCCCGAGTATGGTGTGAGATATAAATCTCATAAATCTGGTACCACCAGTGTCTACCCCAAATCCATACATTTAATAAATAATTTAAACCATGTGAAATCATGCATAAATAAAGTAAGCAGTAAAATGTAACTATATACCCAAGTACCGGCTTCATCCATAAGGTAGTTTCCGAACCTACATTATATATTTATCATGCATACTCTACAGTAATAAAACAATCATTTTCATTTATCATTTATTCAAACCTCAATAAAATTATGAATTTCACAAGATTTTTCTAAGGCCCAAAATTCCACGTATAAGTCAGTTAGTATATATTTCTTTAAAGACCATCTATGTAATCAATGAAACGACTGAATCCAAGCTTGTACTATGGCTTGGATAACAAGTCAAAAGATATTCAATTTAATCTTTCATATACTATAACTGAGACCATCCACTGATAATATTTATTTTCTCTTGAGTTCATCCACTAACAGGGATTCACCAAATTCATTTACAAGTCTTAACCATTTCTCATAGTCAATTGAAAAATAATTATGTAACAATAGGTTTTAGTCACCAAAAATTCATTTCAGGTACGACCGATTGGCCCCATAGTCCAACGTCAATTAATGGGTGTAGAACATCATGAATAGCACCCTCGTGAGTATTTGGAGCATCAGTACTTCTCTCACAACCCATGGTTATTTGTAGAGTCATTCCTTATCTCATAAAAGATAATTTTGTTTTATGATGGGGGTAGAACGCCATGTCTAGCACCCCGTGAGTATTTGGAGCATCAGCCCTTGTCTCACAACCCATTTATCAATCATACGTATATATTTAACATTGGTGTAGAACAAAATGTCTAGCACCCTGTGAGTATTTGGAGCTTCAGTCCCTGTCTTACAACTCATTTATCATTCATACATATATATTTATCATTGGTGTAGAACTCTAGGTTTAACACCCCAAAACCATTAATTAATTAAATTATAAAATAATTAATCAAATCTGTTAATTAGTTCAATAACAAATTAACAACATAAATCTCTGGTCAAATAAGTCAGTGATTAATTAACCATAAAACATATCATAAATAATAAATAATTAACAATTAATTATTCATATCAAGACAACAAAATAATTAAATCAACATTTTATTTTCCAAATTCATTAACATGTCTAAACCCATCCAATGAAACAGTGATTCATCCAGGACATTAAAAATTTACATGAATGTCATAATAATATACAAAAATGCTAAACAAAGCCAATATATATTGCATCAATATCACAAAAAATATCATATTTTTAATCAAATCCATCCAAGACAACATAAGACATTAAAAAATAACATGCATCAAATAGTACCCTTGGCCAACAGTTGTGACAACCAGTCATTTCACAATCTTGATTTAATGAATGAAAATTAATTTCCCATGTGCCATCAAACCTTTGGCATTGAGAACAAGGTAATATTTCAACCATGACCCATATATACAACATGAAAACAAACCACATATTCCCAACAATCATTCCAAAACAACCCCTTTCATAAAAAACAAATTTTTATTGAAAACAATTTTTATCAAAACCATTTAATTTCCAAACCATTTCAATTAAAAAACATTTCTATAAAACACCATTGTTATTGAAAAACTTTTCTATTGAATATATCTTTTCCATCAACCAGTTAGCAATTCTAGAAAATTTATAATTTAAAATAATCATTTTAAATTCTTGAAACTAAACCCCCTTTCCACAACTATCCAACAAGATCATGCAATTTCGTAGAAGCCATAAATAATAAATAAATAATATTTTTCAATGTTTTTCATAATAAATTAAACAAATTAAATCTATGAAAGTCAATTATATCAAGAGGAGATGAGATTGAAGTCACCTAATTCAAAGGTTTTGATGAAAACCACAACGAACGATGAAGCCTTAAATATCTTCTCTTAACAAGACCAAGACCAATTATCATTAAACTTTTCGTCCACACACATAGATATAACCATAATGGGTGTAGATATACGAAACCCAGAAGAATTGGAAAGGTAGATCTATGTATATCTATGAAACTGAACAAGAACAAAGAAGAACGTCTACATACATCAAGAATCTGACTTTGATTTTCCAAATAATCCTTCAGATCGCCTCTAGAATGATGGGTGAACCTTATATTACATTAGGAGAAGAAAAATCACGGGTAATGGCCTTTTATAAGGATAAACAATTCACTTAGAGGAAAAAATGTATTAGATCCACTTTTTTAGGATCACATTTAAGTGCCCACACGGTTTGGCCTAATGGCTTGACAAACTGTTCTCATACTATGTGTTAGGCAGTTACTTAGAATACCCTCCACGCATGGTTTACCACATGGATAGACAAAATGTGCACCACTTGTGCGACTTCCCCTTTACCTCAAAACATCATTCAATGTTCTCTCGACTCCACCCTTCATGTCCCATAACATTATAACTATGAAAAGAACATTGTAAGGGTTACATACTAGAAACTGGGGGTACTGCATTCTCCCCACCATTGGTCATTATGTACTCAAAAATTAGAAAACCCTCCCCCAACTGAAAGTGTTCTGACCACTGCTAAATCAATTCCTTTTAGGGTTCCCAATTCTATTCCGAGAAACCCACACTAGGATGATGCATTTATCATGTAAGACTTTCTATTGACTATCCACACTCTGTACCGGGATATGTATCAACGAAGCATCTGACTCTAGGTCTGCGTGATATCATCTTATCACATTGTCATGATCAGGCTGTTACTTTATCAACTGGGATACATGGACCACATTATGCACCGAACTAAACCTTGGTGGTAATGCCAACCCATATTCCAACTCTCCAAATCGTTCTATTATCTCAAAAGGATAAAGTATCTAAGAGAAAATGTACCGTACATCATGAAGTGACGATGTCCAAGCATTGGATATATCTGTAAAATACATGATCACCCATGGCGAACAAAAATTGTTTTTGACTGTGATCTGCATAATATTTCAGAGGACTCTGAGCTGTCTCCATCCTCTTTCAAATCAACTGGATCTTCTCTATTGTTTCTTGGACAAGGCCTAGTCCGACTAGTGAATATCCACCTATTTCCACCCCACTCTTTATTTCCTTATCGTCAGATTATGTGTCATACTCCCACCATGGTAAAAGTATCCCTCCTCTTCTTGAACCCAGTGTTAGAGGTCCCACTATTCCCTATGGGTACCACCATGCTTCCTGTGCCCGATGCTCCCAAATGATTCCACTCAGCCAAGATGCTCGATTCACCATCTCTGTGTAATTACTGATACACAACGCTTCTATTTTTTTTTGAACAGATATCTCGACTTAAACCCGGTTCGATTATCATGTCCATCAAAGATGTGCTACCCACCACCTTAGGTGGAAACCACCCTGAGCTCATAAACATAGATGCATACTCCGTCAGAGACATATTCACTTGCTTCACAATGATAAAATCAGTTGTGTGCTAAATTATGAACATATGTGGGTAGAATTGATTATTAAAAAATTCTTAAAAACCATACCACGTCATACCCTGGTCCGCTCAAAAACACACGATTTTACAATATTCCCACCATAAAAACATCACATCCCGGAGAAGCCATCTGGAACAAGTACTAAAACTACCGTCCAATCAAGGACATTTAATCTCGTTAGAACTGACGAATTGAGTTCCCGACTCCAAAACCACCTTTAACCCTTCACATAAATAATGCATATTCCTTTAAAAATAGAGAAAAATCTGACTTCATCACTAAAACATTGAAACAAAGCCTATATATGAGGCCTATAAAAAGACCTCATCAACAAAAATGGATGAATCGTGATGAACCAATAAAACAGGTAGTTCATGCTTCCTTCTACAAACGTCACATACCCTAAACATTGTTTCACCCTTTATCTGAGGAAGTGAATTTAAAACTATCCAAAACCATCTGCATGTAAGAAAAATTCCATACAGGACATTTGGAGAAATTTCCATGTAAATCCCTCATAAGGCTATTTTAAAAAAAATGTGGCCAACATGAATAAGGGAGATGCCCATCAAAAACACACATCCTTCATACAACCCAGATAATAAAAAATCCACAAGGTAAACAACATTTAAATTGTAGCATGACATAAGACCAAAGATATCTCAATGTTCCCATGATGAGGTCAAGATAGGGGACATTCTGCTCATATTCAGAAGAGAACATTATGATAAAACTGAGTTCATTAAGAAGATCCGTCAAACCATTAACAGAAAAAATTGTTCTAAAATCTCAGCATCACATGCCACCATGTTTATCGAAAACAAAGAGACAATGCCCACCTTAGAATTGTCTAGGATTTTGCAAGAAAAGATCAACCACTCTACAACGGTTGTTTTTATAACACATTAACAAATGTGTGTGACATTCCTCGAACCTCAACCACCACGTCAAACACTGGTCATAAAATCCATAGCACAAACCTATCAAGGTTCCATAACACTCAATTACCATGAAGTCCTCTCGAGTAGTGGGACAAACATTCATTAACGATCTAGAACATTCTAAGGGTAATAAATACCATGGGTTAGCCCCTTACAAAACATAAATGTTGAATCTCTTGGTCACATAAAACCAAAATCAAAAGGCTCGAAAACCCATTTTATTTTATGAATTTTAATTAAATCATTTCAACCTTTTCATCATTTGAATGCATTTATACATACAGACAAGTGAAACTACGCAACATGTCAATTGGTTTTCAAAACCACACCCCACAGAAAAAATTCATGCTATCACAAACAACCTCTTTAATCATATAACATTCAGTTCTATTTATATATAAACAAGAATATCAGCATCTAAATTCTATTTACCGAAAAAGGAGACCTCCAATGGTCATATTTCTTCAATCTGGGTTCTTCAAAAAGCAACCCAACAACATTTCATTACAAAAAAAATTCAATTGTATTACATTTTAATCATTTTAACACATATTAGGGTTGTATATGGTTCAAACACATGGGTGTTTATCTACCAATTGATAAGGCGAAAATACACCTTATTGATGGAATTGGTCTCTTATTTATCCCAATCTACATTTATTTAACATTTTAATCATGAGAACCCCTTTGGCATATCCAAAACATCTCTAACATGTTATCATAAGCTGTAACACAACAACATTCTATTACACAGAAGCATGGAACAACAACGAAACATGATAACAACTGTGGATGTAAGGAATATAATCATTTCAGCATGTAAAATCTATCACCAAAACATTTTATCTAGAGTGGCATGTAAAAGAAGATCAAAACATGGCATTGCAGCCTAGGAACTCAAACCAAATTAGCAGACATCCTACTAATGCAACTACATGGAAAGTTATATTCTTGACATGTGAATCTCTAAGTTCCTAAGATGATTCATGTATGAATCTTCCTTACCATTTCAGGCCAGGACAATTATTTTCTAAAATTCTCAAAATCATTAAACAACGAAAAATACACCAGTCACTCATGGTGAAATCATATGAACTATAACATCTAGTAGTACAATCATAAATTCTCACCGCTGTCCACATAGTCATTTCCCGTACATGAGGTGATCAGTCCCAAGAATGACTATTAATCCATGCACCAACACATTCCTAGTATCCTGTCTACCAACCCCAAAATAGTAAGACAAAGTAAAAAAACTATCCTTGATACCACTGTAACGTCTCGACCCGGCTCACCACTAAACTAGTGGCCAGACCGGTCACCACATGACCTCAAGCACGTCTCCACATAAGCCTGAGGCTTCCAACTAGAAGTGAGGATCTATGGATAGTTTGTGGGGATACTATACCATCATATAAGAGTTCAAATATTGGAAATATAAATAAATAACAGAAGCAGTCTAATAAATGATAAAGCATTGGAAGAAGGATTTTATAAATCATGTACAAACAAATGGCCATCACCAATTATATAGAAGATGAATTCATCGCATGCTAGGGATACAAATATAGAAAACTGTCAACAAAAAAACCTTCTTTACATTCCAAAACAGAAATAAATAAACAATGACACAAATCCTTGAGTGTCGTCTCCTTGATCATCCCAAGGTTCTTCTCGGTCCTCTTCTCCTATCACACATGTAAATGTAAACAGAACAATCCTACAACCAAATAGAATCTACTCGGGTACCCCAATGCAATGGCTTCCCGAGTTGGGTGTGAGATATAAATCTTAGTAGGTCGGGACCACCGGTGTCTACCCCAAATCCATGAATTTAATAAAAAAATTAAACCCTATGAAAGCATGCATAAATAAAATATAAATTAAAATGTAACTATATACCCAACTACCTACTTCATCCATCAGCTGGTTTCTGAACCTACATTATACTTTTATCATGCTTACTCTAAAATCATTACACAATCATGTTCATTAATCAATTATTCAAACCTCGTTAAAAATATGAAAGTCTCAAGATTTGTCTGAAGCCCGACATTCCATGTATAAGTCACTCAATATATATGACTTTAAAGGCCATCTATGTAATCAATGTAAAGACTGAATCCAGGATTGTGCTTTTGTTCAGATAACGTGTCATTTTATATTCAATTTAATTTTTCATATACTATAACCGAGCCCATCCACTAAAAATGGTGATTCACTCTTGGGTATGTCCAAGAACAGTGATTCACCCAATTCATTAATAACACTGATCCCATTATTATATTCAATTCACAAATCATTTTGTCACAAAAGTTTTCATTAACCATTAATTCATTTCATTTCAACCGATTTGACCCATAATCCAATGTCAATTAATTGGTGTATAACAACATTTATATCACCCTCTTGAGTATTTGGAACATTAATCCTTTTCTCACAACCCATGGTAATTTGGAGAATCAGTCCAGGTCCAAAAAAAATTATTTTTGTGCAAGCAGGGTGTAGAATGTCATGTCTATCACCCTGTGAGTATTTGGAGCTTCAGTCCTTGTCTTACAACCAATTTATCAATCATACGTATATATTTATCATTGGTGTAGAACACAGTGTCTAGCACTCCGTGAGTATTTGTATCATCAGTCCATGTCTCACAAATAGTTTATAAATCATACATATATATTTATCATTGGTGTAAAAACCATGTCTAACTCCACAATAACATCCATTAATTAATTCATAAATTAATAAATAAAATCTGTTAATTGATTCAACAAATAATTGACATCATAAATATCCCTTAAAATAATTCAATAATTAATTTTTCATTCATCAATTCATTAGTAAATTAGTAATTGACAATTAATCATACATAACAAGCCAACTAAATAAATAAATCAACATTTATTCAACCAAATTATTTAACCAGTCTGAACCCATCCACTCAAACAGGGATTCGTCTATGACTTTAACAATTTACATGCAAATCATAATAATATAGAACCATGATAAACAAAGACAATATATTTAGCCACAATCTCACACAACATATCATATTTTTAAACTATTCTATCCAAGACAACATAAGGCATGGAAAAATAACACACATCAAAATGTACAGTTGGCCAACAGTTGTAACAAAAAATCAATTCATAACCTTAATATAATGAATGGAAATAAAATTCAAATGTTCCATTAAAACATTGGAACAGAGAACAAGGTCATATATTCACCAATCTCCATATATACAACATGATCACACACCACATATTTCAAAAAATAATTACAAAACAACCCCTTTCAATAAAAACTTTTTTTTATTGAAAACCATTTCGGTCAAAACCCTTTAAATTCCAAACAATTTCAATTCCAAACATTTTCAATAAAAATCAATTGTTATTGAAAAAAATATCAATTGAACGTATCTTTTCCATTAACCATTTAACAATTACAGAAAATTCATAAATATAAATAATCATTTTAAATTTAAGAAACATAACCCCCTTTGAAAAAATATTCACCAGGATCACACAATTTCACAAAAGACATAAATAATCACTAATGAATATTTTAATATGCTTTTAACAATCAAAAAACCAATTTTAATCTAATACAAACCATTCTAGCAAGAGGAGATGAGAGTGAAGCCGCCTTCCTCAATGGTTTTGACAATAACCATAATGAGTGATGTAGACATAAGAAAACCGAGTTGATTCTCCATGAACCTGCCTTAGATATCATCCCTTACCAAGGAAAATACCAAATATAATCAATCATGTCATCCAAACACATAGATATACCCTCAACGGGCATAGATCTATGAACCCCGGAACATAAGAGAATTAAATATAACTATATCTAAGAAACTGAAAAAGAACAAAGAAGAATGTCTACATACCTCAAGAATCAGACATTGATTCGACAAGGGAAGCCTTATGATCGCCTCCAAAACTATGGAAGAAGAAACATTGAACTTATTAGAAGAAAAATCCCATGTTATGTCCACTTAGGATAAAATTCATGCCACATAGTGGAAAAAGTGTGTGAAATGAACATTTTTAGGTTCTCATTTAAGTTCCCGCACGGTTTGGCTGCACAGTTTGACAAACCGTGTGCTAACTGTGTGTTAAGAATTTCCTCAGTAGACCCTCCATGCACGGTTTGGCTACATGGTTAGACAAACCGTGCACTACCCATGCAACTTCCCTTTTGGAACAAAACATCATTCAATGTTTTCCCTACCCTCCCATTCATCACCCTTAACTTTATTACCAGGAATAGAACCAAGTAAGGGTTACAAAGCAAAAATCGAGGGTACTACATTATTTCCACCATTGGTCATTCCATCCATGGAATGTAGAAAACCCTCACCCAACTAAAAGAGTTCTGAAAACCGCTCCTTCACATGTTTTTCACATTCCAAATTCTCTTCCTGAAAACAAGTACTAGGCCGATTCTTTTATAACACAAGACATTCTATTGCCTATCCACAATCCATAATGAGATATGTATCAATGAAGCATCTGACTCTAGGTCAACATGATCTCATCTGATCACATGGTCCGGATCAGACTGATTATTTTTCTATTGAGATACATGGAACACATTATGCCATGAACTAAAATATGGTAGTAATGCCAACTGATTTTCCACCTCTCCAACCTATTCATGTATCTCAAAATGGACAAAGTATCTAAGAGATAAATTTCCCTGCTTCTTGATGATGCAATTTCCAAGACATGGAGTGATCCTTAAGAAAACGTGGTCACCCACAATGAACATCAAAATTCATTGATTGTGATCTGCATTATATTTCTGATGACTCTGAGCTATGGCTATCCTCTTTCTAATCAACTGGATCTTCTCTATTGTTTCCTAGACAATGCATGGTCTGACTAGTGATGTTTCACCCGTTTCCAGCAAACTCTTTATTTCCATCCCGTCAGATTATATTTCATACTCCCACCCTGAGAATAAGTTCCCCTTATCTGCTTGGCCCAGCATTAGTGTTCCCTCTATACCCCATGGGTACCACCATGCTTCCTCCGCTCAATGCTCAAAACAGAACCCTCCCAGCCACCGATGCTCGATTCACCATCTCTTTGTAATTACCGATACATAACACTTTTTTTTGAATGGATATCTAACCATAACCCACATTGAAGATCCTTGCCTTCAATGACGTGCTACCCACCTCCTCGGGTGCAAACCACACTATGATTATAAATTTAATTCATACTCCGTCATAGACATATTATCATAGTTTAGATTGAAGAAATCTGTTTTGCACTGAATTCTGAACGTATGTTGGTAGAATTTTTTATTTAACAATTCCTCAAAACCTTCACATGACATACCTTGGTCTAATAAATACATGTGATTTTATAGGTCCTATGAGTTCCTCCCACCCATAGAAGATACTAGAATATGGTATGAATGAAACCCATCCAACTGGATGTTATAACTGGCATCTGGGAAGAATGTGTCCCACCCTAACCGAGATTATAACTGACATAGTCTTAGAATGCACCTACCCATAAGTACTAGATGTTAGAAATGTAATAGGGAATGAATTCCTCCAACCCATCTACATATAAATAGTAATGAGTGTATGAAATAAATAATATACTACAATAAAATATTCAATGAAATTTCCCTTGAATCATCCCATGTTTAATAAACTAAACCATTTTAGTAATGCCATTTTAAAATAATTGAGGACAAGGGAAATAGATTCCCTAAATTAAAATAATTACATTTTTGCCTTTAATTTAATGGATTTCAAGCCAACTCAACCTAGGTAAACCATTATATCAATAACTCCCTTTTCCAATCATATGAAACTAATTTCACGTGCACAAGCCAAGGATAAAAGGTCCATAAAAAAGTCATGGTGTCAAATTGGATATTCCATGCCTAAGAGGTCCACACACCCATGAAATGTATTGGATTGTTTAAAATACAATAGAGACCATGGTAAAATTAATTTTAATCCATGATATAAAATATAAATCATGATTTAACATTGCAAAAAATTGACCTAAAATGCCAAATTTATGTGTAACACCCATTGAGAGTCTATGAATAAAAAGGGACAAATCTAAAACCCTAACTGTAGAGACCCGAAGCTTGACATACATGGACATTACATTACTTTTGCGGAATACTAAGTACATAACAAAAACACACACACAAGGACCGTAATAGTTTTGTGTCTTTGGAAACTTGGAATATAATCTTCTAATCATGGTGAAAGGTCTTCAACATCTCCCATAAGGATCTTCCCTTTTTTTACCTAAAATATTTCTTTATATCTTGGGGAAAAGAAAACAGAAAAGGGTGAGCTCAAATGCTCAGTAAGGGTAAACAAAAGAAATATCAATCACAACATATTCATAAGATCATATCATTTTGGAAATCTTAACCTACAAAAGAGATCATAATATCATAACATGCGATAAATCATATTAATGAAATGTAATCCCAATAATCATAACATAAAACATTTAACCTTGTGGCATACACAAATAATCATAAATAATCATTTCTTATTAGTAAATACTCATTTCCAAGATATCTTAGTGGACAAAGTCCATTTCTGAACCGAGTTCACTCCTCGTTTTTGTCTTGTTTCACTGAACCGGTTTAACCTGTCATTCCCGCCATGTCTATCTCATGAGATATAAAATCTTTACCCAATTAATTGGAGGAAGATATAGGTCTCACCCATCTCATAATGATACCATTCTTATGTGTGCCACAAAATCATAAATCTTATATCATTGCATAACCCATGTAACAAAAATGGGATTCTTAAACATCATGACATCATAAAACAATTCATATAAGATATAGGAATTCATAAAAATAATTCCATCACATCATAATAAAATAAATTTAATAATAGGGATAAAAACATAACCCTTTATTATCTTAGATGGAATTTGATAAAACACTTGAACTCCATTCTTGAGGAAAATATCCTTTCTACTTCAAAAACAATTTTACTTTCTTAAAATTTCATAAAATTCTAAACTAAATGATGTTGATTAAAAATAAACTTGAAAACATGTAAAGGAAGCTTCTTGGAAATAATGTTTTAAAATTACATTCATGTCGTATACGTTAAAAAAACATTATTCTCGTACTTTTTTGCGGAAAAGTCAAAAATGTACCTTGTACGAAAAACGACAAAAGATTTCTTTCATATCTTTTATTAAAATATCACCAAAGGGTAAAATTGGATTTAAACAATTGTAGATCGATGGAAATAATATTACATATTGAGGAAACAAGAATGTGGATGATAAAATACACCCCAGTAAATACCAAAGTATAAACAATCTTGGATAAAAATGAGATTTTGATATTTTCCCTTACCTTAGGTCCGATTTTCTTCGTAAGTGTCCGAACCTCCTGTATAATGATTTAAATAATGTAATTGACTTTTTCAAGAATCATACTCATTGTTATGATATGATAAATTATTCACTTATGACTTCATTTTACCTGTTATTTTGTAAATTCCATGTTAAAAAGAATTTTGGGTAAAATCGTTTCATTTGTCGTTCGTGTTTTGACTCGTAATTATTCATATGATTACGTAGATCATGATTACTTAATTATAGAACATAAAACATGATTTATATATAATATATATTAAGAATATACATATATATAATAGATCAGTAAATGGAATGAAATACACCGTTCAAGGAGACGGTGGACCGTACGTACGCATGAACGCTGTTTTCGTTTCCTTATTGAGTTGAGTGGAATTAAGTAGATGACATACATATATATACACATAAATCCAGTATCATTATTATGTCATATATTTCATGATTACTTATTTTATATACTTTATAATCATTCATGAATGGTTAACGTGGAGATTGAATCTCATCGCGTCGTGGAGACGATAGTCTGTACGTATGCACGAGCGATGATATTGTTCTCATGATTGTGGAATTGTATTAGAGTGTATGTATACTATTTCAGAATCAATATCACTTTACAATTATCATATATAGTTATTTTTTACACCATTATACCCATCTAAGTAAGGTGGTGGTGGAAAATAGATTACACCACGACATGGAGACGATATTTCGTACGTACGCACGCGCAGTGATTTCGTTTCCCGTAGGATAGATAGATTGTGAAATAGGGTTGTTTCATACTTATAATAACATATCAGTATATTATTTATACTTATTTTATAACTTCATAATGAAAAAACCTAAGAAGAGGAAGTGGAAGAAGAAATAATGTTGAATGAATCGTTAACGGACATTCACTCTTCTTTGAAGCGCCTCGTTGAGACCTCCTTCTAGGGCACTAAAATTGGTCTTTGAATAAAACCAGGACCTCTAGGATATTTCCAGGGAAATGGAGAATAGAATTTGGCAGGTTTTGGCCGAGCTTGAAGGGTCAAATTGGTGTGAGGAAGAGAGGGATGAGGTGCCCTTTTATAAAGGAGGAGAGGGGAACCTTTGGAATAACAAAAAATATTAATTTATTATAACGCCAAGTATTAAATTGCTAAAAATTGATTTATTTATAAGATAAGGTGGGTATGGGTCGAAATCCTCTAATCCAATAGAATTTAGACAAGTTTAGGTTTCTATTTTAACCTTATCATTTATATTTAACTTTAAGTTAGATAATTTTACTTTTACTGCGTCTTTTTGTGTTCTTACACTATAAGGTTAATAAAATTAATATAAGAAGCCAAAAGAACCCCAAGTTTTTTATTATTAATATATATAACCTATCTATGTTATTTGGATGAATCATAGATTTTTAGGAATAAAATAACAATTAATAATATAATATTTGTTTTAAAAACTATTTTATGTCAATTTTGACACTATTTAGTAATTGATTTTTTGGAAAATCATAACAGAATTATTAGTTCAAAAAAAGATAATTAAATCAATACTAACATGTCATATTAACCTATAAAATTATTTTAATTTATTTAATGTCTAATATTACTTTTATTTGGGTATTTATGACATCAATTATGTCAATATTTCATTAATAAGAAAATTACTGTATCATCTTTGTGTCATAAATTACATAAATTATTTAATGTCTAAAAATTAAAAATAAAATACCATTATGTAGGAAATATTTTTAGATTTATAATTAATATTTATAATCTAATTTATCTTATGTATAACCCTATATTAAAAATGATTTACTTATTAAACCTTGATTTTAAATATTTTAACCCTTCTTTAAATAAATTAATAATAAATGTCTTAATCTAATTCAAGTGGGCCTAAATGGTCATATTTTATTCCTAAGATTTTTTTTGGTCGAATTAAACTTATCCCATAGAATTATGACATGTGTTATGGAAATAATAATATCATTTTTACCCTTAATTACCCTATTCACTTTTAACCGTGGTAAAAAAAAGTAAAAAGTTATTATTCACCAAAAATTATTTTCAACTCATTGAACCACATTTTACTTACTGATATCAACCGTGTCTCTCGGATTTTTGAAATTCCACTTACAGAAGAGGTAAAATTATGTTTTATGAAAAATTCGTTTTTTTTTACTACCACTTAGTGGTTTCACTATTCATCAAAAAATGAATGTTTCCAGAAAAATACCAAAAAATAGGCCGAAGCTATATTTGATATTATGAACTCAAAATTGATGTCCATTTTAACAAATTCAAAACATATCAGTTGCATTAATTAATTTAAAAATTAATTCCCGTCGTCAAAACATATAGCGTGTTTTTAAGAGATAACAACTATCAAAAGATTGACACTTGTTTATGTCTGGTTTAAATGTGAAATTACATCCAATGACCAACATTGTATTAAATTGTAAAAATATATTCTAAATATACATTAAAACCACTCTAATTAATAATTTATCCCTATGAATTATTTCGATTGAAAATGTTGTTTTTAATTAAAATTTAGTAATTTTCACTATTCATCAGGAAATGAAAGTTATCCGAAATGTACCAAAATTTCACCCGAAGCTAATTTCAATATTCCGAATCCAAAAATGAGGTCCATTTTGAAAACTAAAATTTACAAAATTTCAAAAAGTAGTTATTACTATTCATAATGGCTGGTTTTAATAATATTTTAATAGCATATCATTGTTTAGTGAAACTCGGTATTGCGTACTACACACGCTATCGAGGAAGGTCACAATTGCGTGTAATGCAAGTCAAGTAAATGATGCGTGTTGTGCAACCTCCTTTTGTTGTAGCAGACAACATAAGACATTAATGAAATTAAAAATTAATATTTTTCATAAAATCTCGGGGTGTTACATTCTACCCCCCGTAAAATGAATTTCGCCCTCAGAATTCGTCGGGGTTATAAATGGTTTACTAATCAAATGTTTCTATAATAGAAACCCAAATTGTAAAAAGGAATACCAAAACCAATCTTTAAAAAAAATAGTATTAAACATAACGGTTTCCCAAATAAACTAATCACTGGGTTTCCACAAAGGTGAAAATATGGATATGTAAGAGAAATCTAACTATCATGTTCTGATAGAGAGTGGTAGAGAACATGGCTATGAAAAATCCAACAATCACAAAGCCATAGATTTGTGATGATCTACGGTACCATCTAATTCATCGGGTATAAGGTCACTAAGACAACATTTTTGGTTTTCAAGATCATTTCCTTAAAGTTGATGAATTAAAAGAAATACTTACATGATTTTGGTACAATCTCACTGTTGTTCGTGAATTGAACAATTTACACTTCAACCCTTTATGAAATGAAGTTGAATTTGTCATTCATGATGTGTTAGCAGATCATGTGATAGAATGATGGGTCAGTCTATCTATCTGAAACAAAAGGATAAAAATGTTATCAAAAAATACATAAGTCCATCTATAGTGAGATTAATCATATATGGTTCCTGAAATGGAATTATACTTCATATATCATACTGCTTAATATAATAAAAGTAGTTTCTACTAAACAGGGACTTCCTGTAGGCCAGTGGTAGGTGCTAAAGGCCAGTCGCACTTCGGTTGTGGGTTCGATTCCCACAGCCTTGTCCGACGCGATGGGTTGTCGCCCATCCTGCAGGTTGTCCTTTTTCTATATCTATATTACTATAACATCCCATCAATAATATCGAAAAAAGTTCTATCCTTAAACAATACTAACTTATGTCCAACATAATCCATTCCAATATTTAGGCTTATCTAAAATACTTCAATCCAGTCTCATAGTATAAAGAAAATGATTACTTGAAATGTCACATAACAATCACGTGAATGACATCATTTATCCCCAATATATCATAAGATATATCTTGTTGGTCAAATTACAAACATGTTAATACCTTAATCATTTATTCTCTTGAAGAATTAATAGCCATTAATTGAACCATAGCGAAAACATGAATGCAGTTAAATGTTAACACTTTCCTCATACCAAAATCCTCAATATTCTATATACTCAAACCACAATATCACATAGTCCTTATATCAATCATGAGCTCATGAATACTGTCAAACATTTCATTTTCTCCTTATCCCTTCAATATGCGCATAACATCTTCTTTCAAAAATATGTGAATCACTATTCATGGTTACCGGTACCTTAAAATTATTGAAAACCACAATAGAATAATTAAAAAATATTCTAATACACAATAAAAGTACCTCAACAACATTATTCTTGAATACCAATACATAAACACTTCAATCCATCCTCTTTAATGATTGTCCTGGAATAATTACTTCCTTGATTTAGAAGTAAATTTTTAGGTCACCCCATTAAGTTGGGTAATGCCCATGTTCTCCACAAATAATACATTTAACTCCATAACTGTCTGTAACTCTATGACCCTTTTCTCCAGACAGATAACATTGGTCCCTCCATTTGAGGTATTCCTCAAGGTTCTTCTTCCCTTCTTTAGAAATCTCAATCTTCATTTTTTAATGCTCCTCAACATGCGAACATGCATAATAGTCTATCTTCCACTTCTTTGATGAATTATGCATACCACTAAATTTCACATTGTTATTCATATATTGCGATGACTGATTCATCAAAATCACTATATCTTTCTCTCTAGGCATTACAGAATTTTTTTGCTCATAGTAACCAATTTGTCCATTGGATTCAATGTTAAACGAATTCCTTATGGTTCCCTCCATTAACTAAAAAACAAAAAGAATTCTGTGAGAGGAAAAAATCATGCTAGAGAATACAACATTGTAAAGGGCGAGTACCCTCAATATCTAACATCATTGGTTACATTCTAAGATCGTTAGCGCAATTCCCGGACTATAACCTATACTTATACATAACCTTAGGGACATCCCTAGACATACCTTAGAAATATCTCTATGGAAGTCACAAAAGTTCTCGCATCCTAGTTTCCCAAGGTTGACTAAAACTCCCTCTAATACCAAATGTAGAGACCTGAAGCTTGACGTACATCGATATTACATTACTTTTTCAGAATACATAGTACATAACAAAAACACACACACAAGGATCATAGTAGTTTAGTGTCTTTGGAAACATGGAATATAATCTTCTAATCATGGTGAAAGATCTTCAACATCTCCCATAATGATCTTCCATTTTTTTCCTAAAATCTTCTTTATATCGTGGGGAAAAGAAAAACATAAAAGGGTGAGCTCAAATTCTCAGTAAGGTTAAACAAAAGAAATATCAATCACATCATATTCATAAGAACATAACATTTTGGAAATATTAACCTGCAAAGAGATCATAATATCATAACATGGGATAAATCATAGTAGTGAAATGTAATCCCAATAATCATAACATAAAACATGAAAATTTGTGGCATACACATATAATCATAGAGAATCATTTCTTATTAGTAAAGACTCATTTCCAAGACTATCTTAGTGGACAAAGTCCATTTTTGAACCGAGTTCACTCCTTGTTTCAATCCTGTTTCACTGAACTGGTTTAACCTGCCATTCCATCCATGTCTATCTCATGAGATATATAATATTTACCCAACACATTGGAGGAAGATATAGGTCCCACCCATCACATAATGATACCATTCTTATGTGTGCCACAAAATCATAAATCATACATTATTGCATAACCCATGTAATAAAAATGGGATTCATAAACATCATGACATCATAAAACAATTCATATCAGTTAATGGAATTCATAAAAATAATTCCATCACAACATAATCAAATAAATGTAATAATAGGGATAAAAACAAAACCCTTTATTATCTTAGATGGAAAATAATTTTGATAAGACACTTCAACTCCATTCTTGAGAAAAAATATCATTTCTACTTTAAAAACACTTTTCCTTTCTTAATATGTCATACAATTCTAATCTACAAGAATTTGATTAAAAATATTCTGGAAAAATTTTAATGGAATCTTCTTGTAAATAATTTTTTAAAAATCCATTCATGCCGTATAAGTTAAAAAAACATTTATCACGTACTTTTGTTAGAAAAGTCAAAAAAGTACCTCGTATGAAAAACAACAAAAGATTCCTTTCATATCTTTTATTAAAAACTCACCAAAGGGTAAAATTGGATTTAAAAAATTGTAGGTGGATAGAAATAATATTACTTATTTAGGAAACATGGATGTGGACGATAAAATACACCCCAGTAAATACCCAAGTATAATCAATCTCAGATAAAAATGAGATAGTGATATCTTCCCTTACCTTAGGTCCGATTTGATTCATAAGTGTCCGAACCTCATGTATAATGATTTAAATAATGTCATTGACTTATTCCAGAATCATACACATTTTTTTGATATCATATATGGTTCACTTATGACTTTATTTTACCCGTTCTTTTGTAATTTCCATGTTAAAGAGCGTTTTGGGTAAAATCGTTTCATTTGTCGTCAGTGTTTTGACGTGTAATTATTCATATGATTACATAGACCAGGATTACTTAATTCTAGAATATAAAACATTATTTATATATAATATATATTCAGAATATACATATCTATAATAGATCAGTAAATGGAAAGAAATACACAGTTCATGGAGACGGTAGACCGTACGTACGCATGAACGTTGTTTTTGTTTCCTTATTGAGTTGAATGGAATAATGTAGATGACGTACATATATATTAACATAAATCCAGTATCATTATTATGTCATATATTTCATTATTACTTATTATATATACTTTATAATCATTCATGAATGGTTAACATGGAGAATTAATCTCATCGCGTCGTGGAGACGGTAGTCCGTACATACGCACGAGCGATGATATCATTCTCATGATCATGGAATTGTATTGGAGTGTATTTATACTATTTCAGAATCAATATAACTTTAAAAAAATCATATATAGTTATTATGTACACCATTATACCCATCCAAGTAAGGTGGTGTGGAAAATAGATTACACCACGGCGTGGAGACGGTATTTCGTACGTACGCACGCGCGGTGATTTCGTTATCCGTAGGATGGATAGATGGTGAAATAGGGTTGTTTCATACATATAATAACATGTCATTATATGATTGATACTAATGTTATTACTACATAATGAAACAACCTAAGAAGAAGAAGTTGAATAAGAAATAAAGTAGAAAGAATCGGTAATGGACATTACCTCTTCTTTGAAGCGCCTCTTTGAGACCTCCTTTTAGGGCACTAAAATTTGTCTTTGAAGAATACCAGGACCTCTAGGATGTTTCTAGGGAATTGTAGAATAGAATTTTTCAGGGTTTGGCCGAGCTTGAAGGCTCAAATTGGTGTGAGGAAGAGAGGGAGGAGGTGCCCTTTTACGAAGGAGGAGAGTGGCACCTTTGGAATAACTAAAAATATTATTTTATTATAAAGCCAAATTCGGTATTAAATTGTTACAAATTGATTTATTTAGAAGATAAGGTGGGTATGGGTCGAAATACTCTCATCCAATAGAATTTAGACAAGTTTAGGTTTCTATTTTAACCTTATAATTTATATTTAACTTTAAGTTAGATAATTTTAATTTTACTGTGTCTTTTTGAGTTCTTACACTATAAGGTTAATAAAATTAATATAAGAATCCAAAAGAACCACATGTTGTTTATTATAAATATATATAACCTTATCTATGTCATTTGGCAGAATCTTAGATTTTTAGAAATAAAATAACAGTTAATAATATAATATTTGTTTTAAAAACTATTTTATCTCAATTTTGACACTATTTAGTAATTGATTTTTGTGAAAATCATAACAGAATTATTTGTTCAAAAAAAGTTAATTAAATCAATACTATCATGTCATATTAACCTATAAAATTAGTGTAATTTATTTAAAGTCTCAAATTACTATTATTTGGGTATTTATAACATCAATTATATCAATATTTCATGAATAAGATAATTATTGTATCATAATTGTGTCATAAATAAATTAAGTTATTTAATGTCTAAAAATTACAAATAAAATACCATTATGTAGGAATTCTTTTTAGGTTTCTAATGAATATTTATAGTTGATTTTATCTTATGTATAACCATATATTAAAAATGATTTACTTATTAAACCATGATTTTAACTATTTGAACCCTTCATTAAATAAATTAATAATAAATGTCCTAATCTAATTCAATTGGGCCTAAATGGTAATATTTTATTCCTAAGGTTATTTTTGGTCGAATTACACTTATCCCATATAATTATTACTTGTGTAAGGGAAATAATAATATCATTTTTACCCTTAATTACCCTATTTACTTTTAACCGTGGGAAAAAAAAGTAAAAAGTTACTATTCACCAAAAAATATTTTCATCTCACTGAACAACATTTTACTTACTGATATCAACCGTGTCTCTCTGATTTTTGAAATTCCACTCACAGAAGCGGTAAAATTATGTTATATGAAAAATTCATTTTTTTTAACTACCACTTAGTGGTTTCACTGTTCATCAAAAAATGAAAGTTTCCAGAAAAATACAAAAAATTATGCCGGAGCTATATTTGATATTATGAACTCAAAAATGATGTCCATTTTAAAAAATTCAAAACATATCAGTTGCATTAATTAATTTAAAAATTAATTCCCGTCGTCAAAACTTATAGCGTGTTCTTAAGAGATAATAACTATCAAAAGATTGACACTTGTTTATGTCTGGTTTAAATGTGAAATTACATCCAATGACCAACATTGTATTAAATTGTTAAAATATATTTTAAATATACATTAAAATCACTCAAATTAATAATTTATCACTATTAATTATTTCAATTAAAAATTTTGTTTTTAATTAAAATTTAGTAATTTTCACTATTCATCAAAAAATGAAAGTTATCCGAAAAGTACCAAAATTTCACCCTAAGCTAATTTTGATATTTTGAATCCAAAAATGAAGTCCATTTTGAAAAAAAAAATTTAAAAAATTTAAAAAAGTGGTTATTACTATTCATACCGGCTAGTTTTAATAATATTTTAATAGCATATCGTTGTTTAGTGAAACTCGGTATTGCGTACTACACTCTATCGAGGAAGGTCGTGATTGCATGTAACGCAAGGCAAGTCAATGATGTGTTTTGTGCAATCTCCTTTTGGTGTAGCGTACACCACAAGACATTAATGAAATTAAAAAAATATTTTTCATAAAATCATGGGGTGTTACACTAACCATGAGTCCATTATCATATGTATTTAAACTAGTGTCAATTAGACATAAGGAATTCCACAAAAAGAAGGATCTTGGAAAATCCCGACTCGCAGAACAACATATTTAAGTATGAGTCGACCAAAAATCAAATGGAAAACAATGTGACCACCTACCATAGGGAAATATATGATGACTCGCTGACTATTAGCCTCCAATTCATTATAGGTTATAGTAGATCTGAGATTCCATCGAACACCCTAATAATAGGGAGAATGATTATGTCTCTAAATAGTGCATCAAATGGGAGAATTTATCCTATAACCTAGAGATCATGATGTAGCATTTCCTATATGCATCCAACTCCAATAAAAATCTGACGGTAGGACCCTAGATATAGGAGAAATAGATATTCCAATGAGGAGGGGAAATTGGGAGCTCAAGGGGGTGTACAGGGCTATTGTGTTCATAATGGGAGAAGAAAAAGGAAAAAGGAAACTTAAAGAGGAAGGGGAAAATAGCTAATTTTTCCCTTGAATCAAGCTCACATAGTTTCTATGCACTGTTTGGGAATAATGTGTGCAAGGATCTGTTCTTATACATTAACCCCGCACAGTCACTACGCATGGTTTCCCAAACCTTGCACACATTCCGCACAACCCCCTACATCAATGGGTGCACCAAATGACCTATGCACATGGTTTCACTATATATGTGCATGAAATGTAGATGGGTTCTACAACCCTCTAAAATAGGTTGCACGACTGTCTTCTGAGGTCACTCCGTTACAGAAAAACCATGTGTCCTAACCTATTTTCTATTTTTTGGAACTATGGGCTATGCAAACACCATAGATGCTTTCGTGACCTTCTTTCTTAATTAGGTGACAAAATTAGGACCACATAAAACATTATAAAGGAAGAATAATTTTTAGTAGAATGTTTAAATATGTTATTCTTTACAACCTCTCCTCATTATAGCAACTTGTCCATGAGTTTTCATTTTCACGGTAAATAGGTAATATCAGTAATGAGTATTGGCCATTAAGATCATAGAATATCTTTCTACACACAGTTCTCATCTTATACCCTATCATTCTACAACAGCACCCATAATGGGGAATAGACCTTCCTAGTAGTGTATTTATGCTTCAATCAAAATAAGTACTAGATTATCCTTGAAGGAAACATCCATATCTACATCATCCTCATTATGCTAAAAGACATTAGTTGGGTTGGGATAATATCTGTGAATTTGAGATACATGAATGAAATCATGAAAGTTTAGATACCTCTAAAGATGTTCTAACTGGAAATCCACTGGTCTGATCCACTTCACAACCATGAAGGGTCCAACAAATCTTGATGATATCTTACCCTATTTATTAATACGTCTATTCCATAACATGGGTGATATTTTTCAGAAATCCCAGTCTCCAACAATAATCTCAGCAGTTCGATGATGCTCTTTGGCTTATGAATACAATCTAGAATGAGGTATAAACATTCATCTCTATATCATTTAGACCCGCTCTCATGTGTCTGGCACAAGATGGGGCTCAAGGACAGGGGCTTCTCTTTCCACCAACCAACATAGTGGAGAGCGACAAGGAATCCAATAAAAAAATTAATAGGATCCATATAAATGGTATCCAAGTAGTTGTTGTTATAATAAAACATGATAATGAAGATGTGTTTCTACCATTAACCCCAAAAGTAGAAATCACATGCATGATTTTCTTCCTATAGAATAGAATTTTACACTTATTTAACCCATTAGTATGAGTTTGATGGGTCACTCTTAATTGTAACTTCTTACAAAAGGCCTCCTGTTACCCATGTTGGTTGCATGATGTAAAATTATTATCTCTATTAGAAACAATTATATGTGGTTCTCCATGAATACGTACCACCACCTTGACATAAAACTTTCATATATTATCATTAGAAAAGGTCTCTCTCCCAGGTAATAATTTTATAACCTTAATGAGATGATCATTAACAACCCACACTACATAATTTCCAAGAGGTGATCTTGGTAGTCCAGTTACGAACTCAATTATGACATCATCTCATTTCCACTCATTAATGGAAAACGGCTGAAGATTCCCAACCAAACATTGATATTCTACATTCACCTGCTAACAAGTGGAACATCACATAATGAAACCATCTATATCATGTTTCATTCAAGTTATCAAATTCGGATGACATAGATCTCAGTAATTTTGGTGAAACATGGGTGAACCAATCATGCTGAGGTGTGGAAATCCCTCATCATCTCCTTGTTGATTTTTTCAGGGACCCATACCTGACCAAAGAATAGAAGAGAATCATCCCTATCAAACATCCATCCTAAAAAGGTATTGTAACGGTATGAGATTTTATAAAAAAATATTCTTTTTAATTTCATTAATGTCTTGTGTTGTACGCTACACCAAAAGGATCTTGCACAACACGCATCCTTGACTTTCCTTGCATTACACGCAATCACTACCTACCTCGATAGCGTGTGTAGTACGCAGTTACGAGTTTTACTAAACAACAATATGCTATTAAAATATTATTAAACTAGCCATTATGAATAGTAATAACCAATTTTTGAAATTTTGTAAATTTTACGTTTCAAAATGGTCTTCATTATTGGATTCGGAATATCTAAATTAGCTTAGGGTGAAATTTTGGTACTTTTCAGATAACTTTCATATTCTGATGAATAGTGAAAATTACTAAATTGTAATTAAAAACAACTTTTTTAATCGAAATAATTCATAATGATAAATTATTAATTTGAGTGGTTTTAAAGTATATTTAGAATATATTTTCACAATTTAATACAATGTTAGTAATTGGATGTAATTTCACATTCAAACCAGCTATAAACAAGTGTCAATCTTTTGATAGTTATTATCTCTTAAAAACAAGCTATTTGTTTTGACGACGGGAAGTAATTTTTAAATTAATTAATGCAACTGATATGTATTTAATTTGGTAAAATAAACATAATTTTTGAATTCTTAATATCAAATATAGCTTAGGCCTAATTTTTGGTATTTTTCTGGAATCTTTCATTTTTTGATGAATACTGAAACCACTAAGTGGTAGTTAAATAACTGAATTTTCCATAAAAATTAATTTTACCGCTTCTGTGAGTGGAATTTCGAAAATAAGAGAGAGATGATTAATATGAAGGACTAAAATGTGGTCAATAAGATGAAAATAATTTTTGGCGAATAGTAACTTTTTACTTTTTTTTACCACGGTTAAAAGTAAATAGGGTATTTAAGGGTAAAAATGATATTATTATTACCCTAACACATGTCCTAATTCTATTGGAAAAGTTTAATTTGACCATAATCAACCATAGGAATAAAATATGACCGTTTAGGCCAACTTGGATTAGATTAGGACATTTATTATTAATTTATTTAAAGAAGTGTTAAAATAGTTAAAATCAATGTTTAATAAGTAAATCATTTTTAATATGGGGTTTTACATAAGATAAATTAGACTATAAATATTCATTAGAAAGATAAAAAGATTTCCTACATAATGTTATTTTATTTTTAATTTTTGAAATTAAATAATTTAATTTAATTATGAAACAACAATGATGCAGTAATTATCTTATTAATGAAATATTAACATAATTGATGTTATAAATACCCAAATAAATATAATTTGAGACTTTTTTATGAACTAAAATAATTTTCTAGGTTAATAAGACATGTTAGGATTGATTTAATTAACCTTTTTCTAAGTAATCATTCTGTTATGAGTTTCAAAAAAATCAACTATTGAATAGTGTCAAAATTGACATAAAATAGTTTTTAAAACAAATATTATATTATTAATTGTTATTTTATTCCTAAAAATCTAAGGTTCGGCAACATGACTTAGATAAGGTTATATATATTACTAAAACAAAACTTGGGGGTCTCTTGGATGTATATGATAAGTTTATTAACTATATAATATTAAAATACAAATTGACATGGTAAATGTCAATCTAATTAACCAAGAGTTAAAACTAAAAGATAAGGTTAATATAATGACCTAAACCTGCCTAAATTCTATTGGATTAGAGGATTGCGAACCATCCCCACCTTATCTTTGAAATAACTCAATTTGGAGCTATTTAAAACCGAACATGACTTTATAATAAAATAAGATTTTTTGTTATTCAAAAGGTTCCCCTCACCTCCCTTATAAAAGGGAACCTCCTCCTCCTCTTTCTCACACCACTTTGAGCCTTAAAGCTCGGCCAACTTCTAGAAATTCTCTTCTCCACTTCCCTAAAAACATCCTAGAGGTTCTGGGATTCCTCAAAACCAATTTTAGTTCCATAAGAGGAGGTCTCAAAGAGGCGCTTCAAAGAAGAGGTAATTTCCGTTACCGATTCTTTCATCTTTATTTCTTCTTCCACTTCTTCTTCTTTAGTTGTTTAATTATGAAGTAATAACATCAATATCAATCATATACTGATATGTTATTATAAGTATGAAACAACCCTATTTCACCATCTATACAACCTTCGGAAAAAGAAATCACCGCACGTGGGTACGTAATGAATACCGTCTCCACACCGTGGTGTAATCTATTTTCCACCACCACCTTACTTGTATGGGTATAATGGTTTAAATAATGACTATATATGACTATTATAAAGTGATATTGATTCTGAAATATTATACATACACTCCAATACAATTCCACGATCATAGGAATGATATCATCACTCGTGCGTACGTAAGGAATACCGTCTCCATGATGTGATGCGACTCGTTCTACATGATCTTCATTGCATAGTGATTATATAAATGAATTGAATGAATTAAAATGATATAAATTACACTAATACCATTCTTGAAAATATTTATCGATAACCTAAAGAGAAGAATAAGAATTTATTCGACAAAACACGCATCAGAACAAAAAGTAATAAACACCCGAATAACAAGTAGTAATGAAATATTACAAATAATAAGCTAAGAATATGACCATTTATGATATCATAAAAATAAGTATGATTCAATAATAATTCAATAACATTATTTAAATCATTATACTGGAGGTTCTGACACATACAAAGCATATTGGACAAAAGGTAAGGGATAATTTTGCAAATCTCATTTTTATCTGAGATTGCATATTCGTATGTATTTACAGGTGTTATTTCTATCATCCATGTCCATGTTTTATAAAAGTGTTTTCATGTATGTTTAAATTCCTTTTTACCCATTTATGACTTTTACTACATGGTATGTAATTAATCATTCTTTTTTTTACGTTACGAGGTACTTTTTTACTTTTCCGGCAAAAGTACGAAAAGAATGTTTTTTTAACTTATACAGCACGAAGGGATTTTTACGGTTTTATAAATCCTTATTTTCATGAAGCTTCCTCCAAAAGATTTAATATTTTTATCAAAATCACTTTCATTTAAAATTCCACGACGTTTTGTGAAAAGAAATTGATTTTGAAGAAGAAAGGATATTTTCCTCAAGAATTCATTTCAAGTGTTTTATCAAAACCATTTTCCATCTAAGATGAAATTATTTCATATGTTTATGATTCAAGTGTAATGTCTCTATGATTTATATGGTTTCAATTTTCTTATTATTAAATGATATCAATTTCTTTTATATGTATTATGTGATGATGGGATGATGTTTATGAAACACATTTTATTTTTTGGGCTATTATGAATGATATATGTTTATTTTACGGCACAAGTAAGAATGATTTCATTATGAGATGGGTGGGACCTATATCTCCCTCCAATGCATTGGGTAACGATTTTATATCTCATGAGATAGACATGGCTTGAACGGTAGGTTATACCGGTTCAGTGAAACCGGACTGAATCGAGGTTGACTCGGTTCAGAAATGGACTTTTTCCACTAAGATAGTCTTGGCAATGAGTCTTGACTAATAAGATATGATTCTCTATGATTATGTGTGTATGCCACAAAGTATCATGTTTTAAGTTGTGATTATTGTGATTTAATTTCACTACTATGATTTATCCCAATGTTATGAAATTATGCTCTCTTTTGCAGGTTAAGATTTCCAAAATGTTATGTTCTTATGAAAATGATGTGATTGATATTTCTTTTGTTTAACCTTACTGAGAATTTGAGCTCACCCTTTTATGTTTTCTTTTCCCCTGGATATAAAAAATGGTTTTTGGTAAAAAAAATTATGATCTTTATAAGAGATGTTTATGATCTTTCGCCACGATTAGAAGATCATACTCCGAGTTTCCAAAGACACTAAACTATTACGATCCTTTTGTGTGTGTTTTTGTTATATACTAAGTATTCCGAAAAAGTAATGTAATGTCCATGTACGTCAAGCTTCAGGTCTCTACAGTTTGTATCATGGGAAATTTTAGTCAACCTTTGGAAACTAGGATGCGAAAACGTTAGTGAGATCTCTAGAGATATTTCTAAGGTATGTCTAGGGATGTCCCTAAAGATAAGTATACGTATAGGATATAGTCCTAGAACTAAGATAAAGATCTTATAATTTAACCTAAGATGTTAGACATTCAGGGTGCTTCCCATTTACTATGTTATTTTCCCTCGCATGATTTTTCCCTCTCACACTATTCTTTTCGGGTTTTAGGAAATGGCTGGAAACAAGATTATTCACGATAATGGAGGATATGATGGAAAATGGAATGATATTCTTCATGAGCAACCAAATGAAATGGGATTTGGAAGTCCAAACATCATTATTATGCCGAATCAGCAATCTCATAATA
Organism: Viscum album; assembly: GCA_963277665.1. Classification (NCBI taxonomy): domain Eukaryota; kingdom Viridiplantae; phylum Streptophyta; class Magnoliopsida; order Santalales; family Viscaceae; genus Viscum; species Viscum album. The sequence goes on along the minus strand of OY728151.1, from coordinate 1,057,642,993 downwards.
TGATCAATAAAGTATAATTTGGTAAGATTCCTGACTCGGCTAATAATAGAATGATGGAGTTTCATGATGATCATAGAGGAAAGAAAGTTCAATGTACCCTATGTAAATAATGTGGGAAGAGGCATCAAGTAGAATGTTTCAAAGGAAATGGAAGATGCTTTGGGTGTGGAAAAGAAGGACACAAAGACAGTAAGTGCAAAGGAAAAGGTTCAGTTAAGACCAGGGATGAGGATAATGGTATTGCTACGACATCAACAATGGTTAAATGTTTTAAATGTGGAATGTACGGGCATTATGAAAACCAATGCCCTAAGGGAATGTCTCATGAAGAGAATCATTATGGTCATATGGGTAGTATTTATTTGGATGATGATGAAGAGACTACAAATGATATGTGAGATGAACGAATTGTTGAAGCTCGGTCAATGGTTTAAGAATTTAGTGGAATGATTACATGTTTATCATGTGTAATATTGTATAAGTAATCTCATGGTACTGTGGAATAAAGAGACATCTAAGGATTGTTACACTGTTGTCTTTCCTTGAGATTTGAAAGTGTATGATTAATGTTACCAGTATCCATGAAAGGTTATTCAGATATTTTTGGAATATAGATGATATGCGCATAATGAAGGGATAAGGAGAAAATTAAATGTTTGAAAGTATTCAGGAGCTCATGACTGATATAAGGAGGAGGTTATATCATGGTTTGAGTATATAGAATGTTTGGATTTTGGTATGTGGAAAGAGTTAACTTTTGCCAACATTCATGTTTTCACTAAGGATTAATGGGTATTATTTTTTCAAGGGAATACATCATTAAATTATTCACATGATTGGAATGTGACCAACAAGATATATGGGGGATAAATGATGGTATTCACATTCTTGATTGACAACATTTCAAGTTATCGTTTTCTTTATACTATGAGCTTGGACCGATGTATTTTAGATAAGCCTAATGATTGGAATGGATTATGTTAACCATAATTTAGTATTGTATAAGGATATAACTTTTTTTTGATATTATTTATGTGATGTTATATTAATGTAGTTTTAGAAAAAAGGAAAACCTGCAGGACGGCCGACAACCCATCGCGTCGGACAAGGCTGTGGGAATCGAACCCACAACCGAAGTGCGACTGGCCTTTATCGCCTACCACTGGCCTACAAGAAGTCCCTGTTTAGTAGAAACTAGTTTTATTATATTAAGTAGTATGATATATGAAGTATAAGTCTATTTTAGGAACCATATATGATTAATCTCACTATAGATGGACTTATGTATTTTTTGATAACTTTTCTAACCTTTTGTTTGAGACAGATGGAATGACCCATCATTCTATCACATGATTTTCTAACACATCACAAATGACAAATTAAACTTCATTTCTTTAAGAGATGAAGTGGAAGTTGTCCAAAAAACTACCTACAGTGAGACTATACCAAAATCACGAAAGTATTTCTTCTAATTCTAATTTCATCAACTTTAGGGAAATGATCGTGAAAACCAAAAATGTTGTCCTTGTGCCCTATTATCCGATAAATCAAATGGTACCTTAGATCATCACAAATCTATGGCTTTGTGATCAATGGCTTTTTCATATCCATGTTCTCTACCACTCTCCATCAGAACATGATGGTTAGATTTCTCTTCCATATTCATATTTTCACCTATGTGGAAACCCAGTGATTAGTTTATTTGGGTAATCGTTACATTTCACACTTTAGTTTTTAAAGCCATGTTTTGGTATTCCTTTTTACGATGTGGGTTTTATTAAAGAAACTTTCGAGTAGTAAACCATTTTTATCCCTGATGAATTTCGAGGGCTATATTCATTTTAAGGGGGGTATAATGTAACAGCCCGAGATTTTATAAAAAAAATATTCTTTTTAATCTCATTAATGTATTGTGTAGTATACTACACCAAAAGGAGCTTGCACAACACACATCCTTGGCTTGACTTTCATTACACGGAATCACGACCTTCCTCCATAGCGTGTGTAGTATGCAGTAACGAGTTTTTCTAAACAACAATATGCTATTAAAATATTAATAAAACTAGCCGTTATGAATAGTAATAACCACTTTTTGAAATTTTGTAAATTTTAATTTTCAAAATGATATTCTTTTTTGGATTCAGAATATCGAAATTAGCTTAGGGTGAAATTTTGGTACTTTTCAGATAACTTTCATATTTTGATGAATAGTGAAAATTACTAAATTATAATTAAAAACAACTTTTTTAATCAAAATAATTAATAGTGATATGTTATAAATTTGAGTGGTTTTAAAGTATATTTAGAATATATTTTTACAATTTAATACAATGTTGGTAATTGGAGGTAATTTCACATTCAAACCAGCTATAAACAAGTGTCAATCTTTTGATAGTTATTATCTCTTAAAAACACGCTATTTTTTTGACGACGGGAACTAACCTTTAAATTAATTAATGCAACTGATATGTTCGTAATTTGGTAAAATAAACATAATTTTTGAATTATTAATATCAAATATAGCTTAGGCCTAATTTTTGGTATTTTTCTGGAAACTTTCATTTTTTGATGAATAGTGAAACCACTAAGTGGTAGTTAAAAAACTGAATTTTTCATAAAACATAATTTTACCGCTTCTATGAGTGGAATTTTGAAAATCCATGATACACGGTTAATATCAAGAACTAAAATTTGGTTCAATGAGATGAAAATAATTTTTGGTGAATAGTGACTTTTTACTTTTTTTTATCACGGTTAAAAGTAAATAGGGTAATTAAGGGTAAACATTATATTATTATTACCCTAACACATGTCCTAATTCAATTGGACAAGTGTAATTAGACCAATAAACCTTAGGAATAAAATATGACCAATTAGGCCCACTTGGATTAGATTAGGACATTTATTATTAATTTATTTAAAGAATGGTTAAAATAGTTAAAATCGAAGTTTAATAAGTAATCATTTTTAATATGGGGTTATACATAAGATAAATTCGACTATAAACATTAATTATAAAGCTAAAAAGATTTCATACATAATGGTATTTTATTTGTAATTTTAGATATTAAATAATTTAATTTATTTATGACACAACAATGATGCAGTAATTATCTTATTAATGAATTATTGACATAATTGATGTTATAAATACCCAAATAAATATAATTTGAGACTTTTTATGAACTAAATTAATTTTATAGGTTAATATGACATGTTAGTATTGATTTAATTAACTTTGGTCGAATTAATCATTCACTTATGAGTTTCAAAAAAATCAACTATTGAATGGTGTCAAAATTGACATAAAATTGTTTTTAAAACAAATATAATATTATTAATTGTTATTTTATTCCTAAAAATATAAGGTCCGGCCAAATGACTTAGATATGGTTATATATATTATTTAAACACAACATGGGGGTCTCTTGGATGTTTATGGTATGTTTATTAACTATATAATATAAAAATACAATGTGACATGGTAAATGTCAATCTAATTATCCAAGAGTTAAAACTAAAATATAAGGTTAAGATTATCCCTAAACCTGTCTAAATTCTATTGGATGAGTGGATTTCGACCCATCCCCACCTTATCTTCGAAATTACTCAATTTGGATCTATTTTAAACCGAACATGACTATATAATAAAATAATATTTTTTGTTATTCCAAAGGTGCCCCTCTCCTCCCTTATAAAAGGGCACCTCCTCCCCCTCTTCCTCACACCAAATTGAGCCTTCAATCTTGGCCAACCTCTGCCAAATTCTCTTCACCTCTTCCCTAGTAACATCCTAGAGGTTCTGGCCTTCCTCAAAGACCAATTTTAGTGCCCTAAGAGGAGGTCTCAAAGAGGCGCTTCAAAGAAGAGGTAATTTCCGTTACCGATTCTTTCATCTTTATTTCTTCTTCCACTTCATCTTATTTAGTTTTTTCATTATGAAGTAATAACATCAGTATCAATAATATACTGATATGTTATTATAATTATGAAACAACCCTATTTCACCATCTATCAATCTTACGGAAAAATAAATCACCGCGCGTGTGTACATACAAAATACCGTCTCCACGCCGTGGTGTAATCTATTTTCCACCACCACCTTACTTGGATGGGTATAATGGTGTAAATAATGACTATATATGACTATTATAAAGTGATATTGATTCTGAAATAGTATACATACACTCCAATACAATTCCACGATCATAGGAACGATATCATCACTCGTGCATACGTACGGAATACCGTCTCCACGATGTGATGCGACTCATTCTACATGATCTTCATTTCATAATGATTATATAAATGAATTTAATGGATGAAAATGATATATATTACACTAATACAATTATGTAAATGATGTATCTATAACCTAAAGAGAAGAATAAGAATTTATTCGACAAAACACGCATAAGAACAAAATATAATAAACACCCGAATAACAAGTAGTAATGAAATATTACTAATAATAAGATAAGAATATGACCATATATGATATAATAAAAATATTTATTATTCTGTAATAAGTCAATAACATTATTTAAATCATTATACAGGAGGTTCGGACATGTACAAAGCATATCGGACCAAAGGTAAGGGATAATTTTTCAAATCTCATTTTTATCCGAGATTGAATATTTGTAAGTATTTACTGGGGTTTTTTCTATCATCCATGTCCATGTTTTATAAATGTGTTTTCATGTATCTTTAATGTCCTTTTTACCCATTTTTTACTTTTACTATATGGTATGTAAGGAGTCATTCTTTTGTTTAGGTTATGAGGTACTTTTTGACTTTTCCGGCAAAAGTACGAAAAGAATGTTTTTTTAACTTATACAGCACGAATGGATTTTTACGGTTTTATAATGCCTTATTTTCATGAAACTTCCTCCAAAAGATTGAATATTTTCAACAAAATATATTTCCTTTAAAATTTCATGACGTTTTGTGAAAAGAAATTGATTTTGAAGAAGAAAGGATAATTTCTCAAGAATTCATTTCAATTGTTTTATCAAAACAATTTTCCAACTAAGATGAAATTATTTCATATGTGTGTGTTTCAAGTGTAATGTCTCTATGATTTATATGGTTTCACTTTTATTAGTATGAAATGATATCCATTTCTTTTATATGTATTATGTGATGATGGGATGATGTTTATGAAACCCATTTTATTTGTTGGGTTATTATGAATGATGTATGTTTATTTTGCAGCACAAGTAAGAATGATTTCATTAGGAGATGGGTGGGACCTATATCTCCCTCCAATTCATTGGGTAATGATTTTATATCTCATGAGATAAACATGGCTGGAATGGTATGTTATACCGGTTCAGTGAAACAGGACTGAAACGAGGGTGACTCGGTTCAGAAATGGACTTTGTCCACTAAGATAGTCTTGGCAATTAGTCTTGACTAATATGATATGATTCTATATGATTATGTGTGTATGCCACAAAGTATCATGTTTTAAGGTATGATTATTGGGATTTCATTTCACTACTATGATTTATCCCAATGTTATGAAATTATGCTCTGTTTTGCAGGTTAATATTTCCAAAATGTTATGTTCTTATGAAAATGATGTGATTGATATTTTTTTTGTTTAACCTTACTGAGCATTTGAGCTCACCCTTTAATGTTTTCTTTTAGCCAGGATATAAAGAAAGGTTTTAGGTAAAAAAAAGGAAGATCATTATGGTAGATGTTGAAGATCTTTCACCACGATTAGAAGATTATATTCCGAGTTTCCAAAGACACTAAACTATTACGATCCCTGTGTGTGTGTTTTTGTCATGTACTAAGTATTCCACAAAAGTAATGCAATGTCCAAGTACGTCAAGCTTCGGGTCTCTACAGGTATCATCATTCGAGACACACTTCCATAGGAAAAGACCACCATGTTCATATATCTATCTCAACCATACTCATTCCAGATGTGAAGATGTTATCTCTAAGGATTAGAGGATAGTCTGGACATGGTATTCTTGGACCCCCACATGCATCTCCAAGAATAAATACATTAGCGTCCATCAATCACTAGACTCCTAAACTGAATCTATTTGAGCAATTTATCTTAGAGCACCGACATCTGAATTTTTATTCCCTGGTGTGTAATCATGTTCTAAATAAATAAATTTCAAGTACTTGCCCAACCTACACTGATTGAGATTTTGATCTCACAATGTGATGTTGTATTTAAGGATATTGTGGTTGGTAAACACCAAAAACACTTTCTTAAAAAATAGTGTCTCCAATAGTATATGACCAAAACAAAAACAGTGAGATGTAGGTCATGAATTAGATAATTATAATTGTGAGTCCTCAAAGGATGAGAACCATATGAAACTAATCTCACATCTATCATCAGAATAGCTCCAAGACTGATATCGGATGTGTCACAGTATCATATTTATGCCCTACTAAGCTCTAGTATAATTAGTATTGGTGTTTAAGTATGTCATCCCTTCTACTACTGAAAAGCAGCTTCACATTATTCCATCCTAATTCATTTCACACTTATCTTCATATAAAATCTATTTTGAACATCAAGGAATGAGAATTCCTGATTGAAGAATCAATATTATACAAAAATACAAAATAATATCCAGGTATTACTGCTGTTTTAGGGATTCTCAAAAGAAATCACATCCCTCAATTTATATGGGTCAACATAAACTCTTGTCTCTAAGATGTTATGACCTAGGAATTATGCTTTATCATTCCATAAGTTTCATTTGATGAGATTATAATTGAGGTGATGCTCTATCATGATATTCAACAAAATCTCATGATGGGTTTTAGGGTTGTGTATCAAGCAATAATACACCAATATATCAACTATGAAGATAACCAAAAATGAATCCAGAAATGGGTTGAAAACTAGATTTATAAGAATCATAAAGAAAGATGGTGTTTTGGTGATTCTAAACGGCATATCATGGTAATCGTAGAGACCATACATCCTCCAGAATGATGTTTGTAGTATGTATGATGTCATATAATTCATATGATGGTATCTCAAAGTTAGATCTGTCTTATCAGAAAACATATCTCATTATATCTATTCAAAGAAGTCGTCTATTCTAGTCAAATTTTATGGGTTCATGGTTATTAACAGAATCACTGAATGTTAATCCATGAAATGATTGAGGGTGTTGTCTTCCATCCATGAAAAGAGGACAAGTGAACCCTAATGATATGAGTTTTTGTAAATAAAAAATTTCACCTCCAGATCCTCCAACTAATATTTGAGTACCAGAAGTTCTTTATTTTCCATCCTCTATGGAGGAATTGTAATAGGTGATGCTCCAAACACGAAATCAATGGAGAACTATACCTATCACAATACATGTATATTATAAAATTAATCATAAAAATGTATCTAAAATGCTCCACTACATGAGAAAAATTGTAGTTTTCATCCTTCAGTCATTGAGGAAAATACTGGAATCGTGTATGGTGACACTACACAACTTCTGCTGCATGAGTCCTTCTATTGTCGCTCAAACAGAACATTATCCCTTATGAACATACATGAATACCTAGGATGATGATAATTTCAACATAAAATTATTGTATTAAATATGGGACTATAGAAAACTAGCCCATCCTTTCCATGGATATCATTAAAACCCGAAATATCAAGAACGTATATGTGCCATTTGAGAAGGTAACCAATTATCTCAAGGGGATAGTTCTGACAATTGTGAACACTCACTGAATTGATACATAAGGGTGTATCTAGTGTCATAATTCCATGATAATAATGAATGTTGAGGCCCAGTTGAACATTGATTCACCCATATTAAAATGAGTGAGAAATTATTGTATCAAACGTCGTAAATACTAAATTAGAGGATACTAGAATAATACCATATACAGTAGAAGGTATGGAACCCTACTCTTGTGGTGTAGGGGGGAAATGATGTAACTGGCATGTACCATGACCCAGAGTCACTGCCTAAATGTCCTAAGATGGATTTCTCTTCTCGTGTTGCGAATCATATTCCTAATTTCCTCTAACTAGACCACCACTGTGTCCTGATAGACCAGATATATTTTGGCTTCCTGACATTCATGATCTTGATGACCCATATCATTATCAAGTAGTATAATTAAGTCCCTTACCACATGTAAGTAGTTTTATATGTCAATAGAACCATTGGAGGGAACCCAATCTTCATCATCCTCTTCACTCTACTTGATTCTGTGTACATGGCCTCACGAAATGCTCAGGCATGCCGCATTGGTGAAAGATAAAATAACCATAGATGGAGGTTTATATGGAACTAATAATCCAATGAGACTATCCAAAACATCTCGTTTTCCCCAAATAATATCCATTATATGATTTTGGTTCTAAAATATCCAAGAATGACCCCTCTACATCTCTGATATTATGTTCTATAAATAGGGCCTAGTTGACGATCATTGTAAAAGTTGTTAGCTTAAAAATGTTGACCTGTAACCATACAATGTTACACAAACAATCCTTAGATATCCTAGAATCCATAAGGTCTTATACATCTATCGATTAATTGATAAAATATTACTTAGTGAAATGGTACAAGTACTATATGACAGACATGGTCCCCTACTAAAGATTCTTAAAATCTATAGCTCAATCATCCCCCAATGTCTCGAGAAGGATGTAGTCATAGAACACAGTCTGGATGTTAGTGAAAATCATCTATCTATGTTGTAATGTCTAGATGATCACATCACACAAACCCTTGGCTGAAACACATAGTATTTAGGAACCTATCTTGACCCTCTTCTCTGGAGGCTTATATAGGTTTTCAATGTTATAATGGATCTCCTCAGTCCGAGACTCTACAGAATAAGATCTGATGTTCCCCTAGAATGTGGGAGTATGCTTCTACTGAAACTTATGATTCAACTATACACTTCATGGGGATGTTCTCACTCTTCCATGCATGTTCTCAAAGAAACTCCAGAAACCCACTTGAAGCTGGGTGTCATCAACCAATTCAGTTATTGGAGGAAAGACCATAGGTTGTTCAACTATAACATCAACTGGTGACATAGATCCTGCCAACATAAGAACATGGTAATCACAACCATTAGGGAGCATGAATCAAGGAAATCGTGGAATAAAAAATCTATAATTCCAAGAGAATATCTCAATATTAATTTATCAAATTCATAGGATTCCATTTGAGAATCTTGGAAAGGTTGAATTCCTCCCGAAAAGAACAAATACACTTCTTTTCCGGCATCTAAATATAATACGAGACATTGGAATAGAACTAGAAAATCCATAATAATTATGAAAACCCCTACCCACAACTATGTTTGGTTTTGGACAATATTTTATATTTTTCATGTTTAAAATGATTGTTCACAAATTAAAATTCATTTTAACTAATTTAACCTAAAGATATGTTATTCTCCTGACCATAATGGCCCATAAAACTTATGAGAAAAAAAATATGACACTCACCTAGAAATTGTTTCAATCCAAAAATGTGCCTAGACATGTGATTATATCATTTTCCAAATGGTTGAGTTAGTTGGAATTCCATTAACCTATATGCAATGACCTATACACTTAATGAATATAAAGGTTTCGCCCACTAAACTCAAACCACAAAACTATCAAAATTATATAGAAAGTAGTCATCACATATATATATATATATATATATATCACATCATAAAAATCTGAAATACGAAATTATTGCTTAAAATATAAACATGGCATGGAAAGATGCATGACATATTCATATTGTGCTTACAGTGATACACATTCAAACACATAATCCTCATCTCATCATGTTGAGATATGAAATCACAATACCAATATCATAATTATATTTAACATCATAAACAATGTAAATAACTCGATGGTGAAATGATATTAATAATATCATAATAATTTTTAATAAAAATAATCCATGCTACTTGGTACATACCCCGTACATGGGTTCATGATGCCCAATAACTGCTTATAACAATATCCATGGTGTTCCTAATCTCAATTCTATCATTTTAAATCTGTAAAGAATGAAAAATATCATTTTCACCAAATTTTGATGTCCCAAACATGAATTCCATATTTTCCATGCCCTAAACCCGATAGTCTACATGACCCTTGAAGAATCTCCCAATAAGTAATTGGTTACCGACTAGTAGTTTGGGTGTGATGGTGAAATCATTAGGGAGACATTACCACATTTTTAGATTTCATGGAGGATATATAATTAATAAACAATAATTGCAGAAAAACAAAATTCCAAATAAAAATATTATATAAAACTAGATAATTAATAAAAGGTCCTCATAAGTTGTGTTTGATACAACTATGCATGCATGGAATGCTCGTATAAAAAGGGAAAATAGAATGGAAGATGCATTCATAATAAAATAATAAAAAATATAATCTAAATTCATATGATGTTCCATGGTATATCAATCCTAATATTTGTCCTATTATCCAATGATCCATTTCAGAAAAGAGTTAAAACAATTAGTGGAGTGGTTCTTGCCTCCATCTAAACATTCAAGAAACCAATCTTCTCGGATGCGAAGGGAGGCCCAAATAGTTTTTGAGATAAATCTTAGGTGGCCACCAACAATGGCGTGTACCTGAAATCTTAGTTTTTCTCATATGTAAACAGTTTGTAGCTAATAGAATGAATGTAACACAATATATAATTAAACGATTACCATCCCAATCAGGTTCGACGGGACACAAGGTGCGTCAATCTGCTTCAGCTTAGTGATGGAAGGTCTGGAAAAAATCCCTACTTATATATACAGGGAGGTTATCATTAGAATGAGGTATGATTGACACTAATCCATATATATATATATATAATATTGGGCATCAGGTAAGAATTCCTCCCACCCATATAAGATACTTCTATTGGGTAAGAATACCAACCATCCAAACAAAGGTTATAACTGGAATGGGGTATGAATGTGTACCACCCAAATACTGATTATAAATAGATTGAGGTAAAAACCAATACATGATATAAATATTATAAGGTAGTAATGGATTGGGGTAAGAAGACATCCCACCAATATATTTATTTACATTCCTGAGTTTAATAAATACATTATAATTTTTAATAATATATGAAAGGAAAATACTATTGTATCATCTCAAGATTAACAAACTAAAATATTAATGAAACGAATTTATAAAATAACTAATGAAAAAGGGGAATTTGTGGCATCCCTTTAGATAATTCCATTTACGGCCTTTAATATTATGGGTTCGAAGCCATCTCAACCCATAAAACTCATTCTATAAACCACTCCCTTTTTCCTATCATATAAAACATATCACAATGGATCATGCAAAGGAAAAAGAGGGCCATAACAAAATGTTACGGGTCAAATTTAAAATTCAATGTCTTAGAGGTCCAAAGACCTGTGATATGTATTGGATTGTTCATAATTAACAAGGGACCAAGGTAAAATCAATTTTTTACGATGTCAGGCATTATATTTCATGATTATTCATTTTGGAAAATTGTGGTAAAGATCCAATTTCTATGTAACACACTATGGGATTCCATAAATAAAAAGGGAGAACTCTAAACCCCTATATATGTGTCCATTAACCTATTTCATCACACATGGGTCAATTTTACATGATGTGTTCAACACAAAACATCAAATCGACTTAGTTACGCTCACGGTACAAATAGTTTATGTAGGAGAGAGCCAAACCTCAATTGGAAAATGATGTGACCACTTAACATATATCCATAGAATACAACTCGCTGAGTATCTAAAATCAAATTTTGATTATGACAGAGAAGATTAGAGTTTTTATCCAGTGCCATAAAAATATGGAGAATGGTCTGAATTCTAAATAGCACAACTGATGGTTGAATATAACATAGATAGAGGTGAGAATGAGGATATCCTTTCCTCTTGGCATGAAACTAAAATTAATGACTAAATATTGGACACCTAATGGAGGAGCAATAGATGATCAAAAGAGTAGGGTAACTTGGGATCTCAGAGGGATGAATAGGGATGCTATACATATAAAGGGTGAAGAAAACCAGAAAAGAAACATAAATTGAATGGAAGGATAAATAGTGAATTTTTCATTCAAACTGGATTACACGGTTTCTATGCACAGTTTTGGAAGACCATGTGCAAACTATGTGTATGGTATTGTTTCATTATAATAATCCCCCACAGTCTATGCACATGGATACCCAAACCGTGATCCCACATTGCACAACCAAATACTTCACTGGTCACACCCACAACCTATACACATGGTTTTACAAACTGTGGGCATGCCATGTTGATTGGTTCATCAACTCTATGTAAAAATATGCTCGATTGTGATCCTAGGTCACTCGATTGTAGATATATTGTGAAACGTAGCATGTTTTCCCTTATTTAGGTCTATGGGAGTAGAAGAATCCTGAAATGCTTCAATGTCCTACTTAGATTAATTATGTGACATTATTAGGAAATTATAAGATAATCAGAAATAGAAACTGATGATATCTACCTTCTTAAAAGAGTCATGTTGATACATGTTTCCTTATTACCAATTCAAGTGGATCCAGAAGTATGTAATCATTTATTCTCTCTAATTTCATGAGAACTATATGGTTTATATACTTCAACATCAATCAAAATAGTATTTCCTATTGTTACACTCTAGATGAAACTGATTCTTTTAAAGATTATATTATAAATTTTTTCGACATAGAAAAACCTTAATCTAGTTCTCATATCATCAATCAGCAATAAATTCTAAAGAATAATAAACATCTCCCTTCCATAAGGATACAAATAAAAACTTTCATCCTTGTGAAAACAATTGTTCATTTAAATTGACATGTACAATAAAAAATCTATGTTGATGAAAATCATCATGAGAAACATGATAGACTTACCAGGGAAGAGAATATTTTTGGACTCATAAATCCCTGGCATCAAAATTTTGAATAAACATGAATTGGAATTTTTCTATCATCTTTTATGTCCATTACAATTATCATTCTAACATGATATATTCCAAAAAGAAAGAACATAATGCCGTCAGACATATTAACTCAGTCCTTAATTGATCATATAATGATGTTGAAATTTCTTCAAAAGGATACTAAAATATTTGATCTATCTCTATTGATTAAGTATCAATTTCTTATTGATTCTACATTCAATAGAATATATCATTAGTGTCATTGAATCTAAATTGTGTATTTTTTAAAAATTCTATCACTTACCTTAAAAAACATACATCCTATTTCATACATTGGACAAATATTCACAATCTAGAACGAGTGATAAGTTCTCCAACATCATGTTCATCTAGATCAAACACTCAATGTTGACAACTTTCACTATGAGCACCCACTAATCAAAAATTGAAGGTATTTTTATTTTTCCACTACATGGACCATCATCATCAGTATTTATGGGATTTCACAAATCATGTAGTATTATAAGGATTATGATTCAAAATATCTAGAGTTCGGGAGATAAAATAAACCAATAGAATGAAGTGGAAAGGGTTCAATCGAAGGAAATAGAGAAAATTCCATCTTTGATGGTTTTAGTAAACATTGTAGTTTCTCACGAAAATAATTCAAATTAATAATATTGGATTTTTAGTTGTAATGATGAATTTAAAAAATAAAATATAGAAATATTATATTTATAAAACTACTAAAAATTGAATAAATAATAGAGTAGATAATATTTAATAAATAATTAATTTAAAAATAATTCTAATAAAAAAAGTTACTAAAATAATATTATAACAATAGAAAATTTTAATTAAAGATAAATAATACCATATTCCCATTATAAATATCAAAACTAGATGTGGTGAGTAGTTTAGTAAATATATATTCAATATGATATTCAATATTAAAAAACTCTATTGTGATATATTTCTTTTCGACACAATCCCTAAGAAAATTATGTCAAATATCCTTTTTCATCATTATAAAATAATTGAATATTTTTTATTAAATATTTATAGAACTATTATTATCGCATAAAATAGGAACATGAACAAAATTAAGTATTATGTCAAGATATGTTTTTTCCGTCCACAAAACCTATTCCGTAAAACTACATGAATATATATTTTCTACTTTATACTATTACAATAAAACCGATTATTTATTCTATTTAGACCACAAAACTAGGTAATTAACTAAAAAATAATAGGTTCTTGATGTAATTTTATATATAATATTAATCATTCAGTGTTATCATATGAATATGAAATTAAATCAAAAAAATATGTTTTCTGATAGAAAAATATAAATTCACAATTCCTTTTAAAAAAAAGTGAATCAAACACTTTTATATTTGACTATAATCTTGAATATAAGAAAACTAACAACATTATGTCTATTATACTTGCAGTATGATATAACAAAATAATAAACACAACTCTATATTACGTGTTTTCACATATTTTACCTTCATCATCCAAATGATGTCTTATATTAGTGTACATAATAGTTATAAATGACTTTTAAATTTCAAGCCAAAACATTTTCAACTATTTAATAAAATATTTATATTGATTAAAAATGTCTATAAAATATATTTTAAAAAATTAAAATGAATGAATGATATTTTATTCACCCTATTACTCATTTCATACTCTTTTTTAAAATGTCCTGAAAATTAAATACATTAATTTTGACTAGTCGAACAAAAAATAATATCATCTACATAAATAATATATTATAAAATCTGAGAATAATAGATTTATAAAAAAGGGTAGGATCAGACATCCATATTTTAATTTATTAAAAAAAGTAATTCAATATCTTATACCAGGACGTTGGTTCTTTTTTACAACCATAAGAATATTTAGTACATTTTAAAATAACGATTTTTAAAATGATGATTTTCAAAACCTGGAGGATATTCCACATAATATTCAAACATTAGACAACCATTTTGAAGAATATATTTTACATCCATTAAGTATAATTTAAAATTCATATAATATGCATTTCTAAAAAGGATCCAAATTAAATCAATCATATAAATAGGTGAAATAGGTTCATCATAATATATACATTCATTTCGATTTTATCTCTTATCAACTAGCCTAAATATATTCCTTTTAATTATGTCATGATCATCTAAATTTTGACTAAAAGAACATTAATTTCATATTACAGGATTAGCTGATGGCCTATCAATTAATTCCAAAATATTAGTTCTCTTAAACTATTTCAACTCCTTTAATATAACCAAAAAAATTGTTATCCAACTATTCTTATATATAATTTAATTCAAAATGGGACAGAAATGATTTACACAGAAAAAAAATTAGAAAATATCTCCATGTCCTAACAACCTAATCTAGGTATCCTATATCTATATCTAAAGGATGGTTCACGAATGTCCTAGTTTTTGTATGTAAGAAAATTTAATATTTTGTTGTATCATGTTCTTCATATTTGGATTAATCATGATCATTTTATGATTTAGTATCTCACATATCATTATAATAAACAAATTTCATGTTTTTTAATTAATTAATTTCTTTAATTTTTTTTATGATCCAAGGGATCACTCCCATCAAACATCACGTGACCTGATTAGTCAATTATCCTTGAATTTATATTAATCAATCAATAAGATTTTGAATTTGTTTAAAACCCAAGAAATATTCCTTCATCAATTTTTTTATTAAACATACCAACGGGGTTCTTTATTATTTACGATATACACCTTACATACAAAAACATTAATGTACCTAATTTACTATTTTCTATTATTACATTTCTCATATAGTATATCATTAAGAATTGTCCTAATAAAAAATATATTTATAAAATGGAATGTTTTTTATCATCCACTTACCAATAATAAGTAGGTAAACCATACATATTTAACAAAGTTCTATCGATTTTTTGAATAGTTATATTTCTTCATTCAAATATTTTTTGTTGATCCTAGAGTAGAAAGAATATTTTTATTACCCATATCCGTGTAAAATAAATAAAATTTTTATTAAACAATTATCCATTATGATCACCTATCAAATGAAATTATTTTAAAATCCAATTTATTTTTGAACTGAATTATTATAATTTATAAATATTTCAAATAACAACTTTAAAACATCAAAACAAAAACCCAATAAAATCATGAAAAGTAATTGACAAGAAAATAAATCTACATTCCAAACATGACACAAAAAAATGACTAAATGAATCCATGGAGAAATGACCTAATTTTTTATATGTTCAAATTTAATTTATAAATTTGAAATATGGCATGTATTTCATGCCTGTTTGAAAAACCTCACAATTTTTTTTTTCAATTAACTCTGGATAATGTAGTTTTAAATACAATAAAATTTAATTTAGATAAGGAAAATATATTAAAATGAATAATTAATCTATTAAATATCTAGAATTCAATTATTTCATTGTTTAAATAGTACACACATTGTTCCCATAGGAACCAATGTCCAATGTATAAGCAGTTTTTGTTCTAGGTGATCTACTATTTTGTAACATATTCTTAAAATAGAAGATGAATTATTTGAAAAACCATAATTAAAACCACCATCACATAGTTGATAAAATATCATCATATTATTCCTCAAACATTAAATAGGGAGAACATTATTTATTAGGATAATTTTTGGATCTCTAACTATCCCAACTCCAATAATAATTCATATTTTATTGTCACCATATTTATTAAAAACTCTCTTAACTCTAGAAAGTACACAAACTCTTGAAAAGTTTACATGTAATTTAATATAACATCCACTACCCATATAATATATATAATATTTATTTTTTTGAATTCCCACCTATAAAAATATCAGACAAGAATTCTTTTTACACACATGATTTTTGGTACTATAGTGTCATCAAGCTAGGATTTGGGAAAACATATCTATTTAATTTTACTAAAAATGTCAATGTAAACATTAAATTTCTCTCTCATAACAAAATAATTTATAAAACTACCAATTTTACTATTTTGTAAAAAATATCACAAACAACCTGACCTTTAATTCCTTAATAAAAAACATGTAACATTATACATGATATGATTTAGGAGTTTGGAAAAAAAATATAGTTTAGGTCTCTAAACATTTTTACCAATTCCATATTTTTTTATTATTATGTATATTATTTTAGATAATATTATTTAAATAATATTATCCTTTAAAAAACACTATCCTAAAATTTAAGAATTCTCATTTCATAAGAAAATCATTAATTTTACTATGATGCTCAATATATGATGATGTAAGTATATTTAATATTTTTTTAACTCATAGTATTGTTTTCTCACAACATCATTCATAATTAAGACAACATTTTGAATTTTTGGGGGATACATATTGAGATTTTATGATGACATATTTTCTTTTTTTCATGGAACAATATTCACCTAAATCATTATTGAAATAGTTTTTGAAATCAAAATAAAAAATTAGGTACAATAAAAATGTACCTCATCTCCATCATACATAAAGAACATGTTTTATTTATGATTTTATTCCTCTTACTAGAATGTAGAGATTTAGGAACTATTTTAACCTTCATATACACTCTAGGTAGTCGTTATGAATATATTCCCCTTTGGATAATAATTATCATTCATCATTAATTTCTATTCTTAATTTTATATTTTTTTATTTTCTTTTGATTTGTGAATATATTTTTGATATTGATCACAATTTTTCATTCTTAAAATTATATTTCCTATATTCATCAAATTTGTTCTTATAATAATAGAATTGTTACTTGAAACCATTATTTATATATAGTAGTTTTTTAAATAATTTTAAAAACAAGGAAAAATATGATAGTAAATTCGATAAGATTGAGTCATTATTGAATATATAATCCTTCATTATCTTCTTTTAACCATTATGGAATGATAATTTAAGAAAATAATTTTTTTTGGATCATTCTATGATCGTAAACATTATCTTTCATCCCATTATCATACATCATTATATCCCAAATTAATTCCTTGATCATTATTTTTTTAATAAGAGTTTAATATCTAATTATAGGTAAAGTATAATTAAATATTTTATGAAAAACATTAAGAACCTTTAATAAAATTTTTGGTTCAGAGAAAGGTGTTCTGAGAGTAGCAACAACATTGATTATCTATGTCAATCTTCTATTCATCTAAAAAATAATTTCAAAATCATAATATCAAATAGTATCAACCATTGATTTATATGTAATTTATATAAATTTTATAACATTATCAAAATATTTATAGTATGTAATGATATTATATAAAAGTTTTATGGAGTTGCACATTGAGAAACATGATTTCATATGGCTTTAATTCAATTGATTTATATGTATTTTATATAAAATTTATCACATCTCCTTTATTGTTGATTTCATAGGGCTTTACCACAATTAATTAAACATGAACACTGTCACGATCTGACACTACCCTGGCTCAAGCTGCAACTACCCCAAGCCCGCCTCCATTGGCTAGGGGCTGGTGACCAGCACCGAAGGCACAACAACTCGGGGAGGCATTTTCCTAAGAACCTGTACACACTCACATGAAGCACACTCAAGGAAAAAGTGAAGAGTAAAATAAAAGACAAAGAAATGGAAATGGAAACTGCTATATATATACCACAAAGTGCATCGACCACTACAAGTACAAGAAAAGTGTCGAGAAGGAAAAAGGGGAAAACACGTGCCCATCCAAAAAGTGCCACAACCCAGCAACAGGTAAACAAAAAGGAAACAGCTGATGGGTCTCCCACATAGAACACGGCCATGACCACCGCACACGGTCCAAGCGCCCAAGCTTCTACGATCCACAGAGGTCACGCTCCACCTGTCCGTCATCTTCAAGGGCACACCAAGTGCGGGAAAAGCCCAAGCAGGGGTGAGTATAAAAATACTCAATAGGAAACCATGAAGGCTCGAGGGAGCAACAAAAGGAGGTACCGATGGGTGAACAGTAGAGAGAACAGGGAAAAACAATGGGAGTACAACAGAAGGTGCAGTAAAGAGTCCAGCTCAACCAAACATGAGAAAAGAGGTAGACTCATCCAGACACAAGGAGTTGGAAACGGTGAGAAGATGAACTTAACATCGAGTCTTTGCTACCAATAGCAGAAGATTTGACTCATCCAACCATGAGAATCTAAACACGGAAAGCACGTGGCATACCCCGCACGTCTTCGCCTCTCCTGGAAGGAGAGTAGCAAAAACCCAAGGAGTGGGTACTTGTACGAGGTATATACATATGTATCCTCTACCAAGAAGACCGAACAAGCTCGTATGGGGATCTTCTTCCCGTAGCTCAGCCCAAGAAAAGGTAGCCAACAGTCCCAGAAGCTTTCACCATCGATGCCCAGCATCCCGCACGTCAGCCCCGAATCGCATGTCAAGGGGCTCAAACCACCGCACCTTGACACTATCTGTATTGGGCGGCACTGACTCGCCCACAAGGTTTTAGGTCACGTCACAAAGACACGTCTCAGTGGGGGAAAGCGCCCCTCATAATTGAGAGTTCCGGGTTAAGTCAAACCACGCCTCGTCACTGCCCCGTAGTCGAGAGATCTCCTCAAAGTCAAAGTCATCACAACACTGACCCACATAACTAAGGGTCCTACTCCTGTAATCACGGAGTAAAGCCTCAGAGTAGCCTAGTAGAAAGGACTGATCTTGGAATGCCAATAGGTGTCCCACTACCCAGCCCTGCTGGAGGGTAATTCATAACCAGATATCGGGTGACCCACTGCCAAGCCCTGCTGGAGGGTAAACCCCAACACATCATCAAGCGACCCACTACCCAGACCCGCTGGAGGTTAAACCATATTAAGATACTGGGTGACCCTCAGCCTAGACCTTCTAGAGGGTAAACCATAACACATCATCCGGAGACCCCCTGCCTAGCCCCGCTGGAGGGTAGACCTTATTACATCATCAGGTGACCCACTGCCCAACCCCGCTAGAGGGTAGACCTGGAATAAGTCGACAAGAGACCCACTTCCCAGCCGTGATGGAGGGTAGACCATGAACTAGATGACGGGCGGCCCACTGCCCAGCACTGCTGGAGGGTAGACCCTAAGTGGTCGTCGGGTGACACACTGCCAAGTCTCTGGTAAAGGGTAGTCCCTAGGTGCATCGGGTGACCCACTTCCCAGTCTCTGTTGGAGGGTAGACCCTAATGCGTCTGGTGACCCAATTCCTAGTCTCTGATGGAGGGTAGACCCTAATAGCATCAGGTGACCCATTGCCCAGTCTCTGATGGAGGGTAGACCCTAGAAGCTGATGAGTAACCCACTGCCCAGCCCTGTTGGAGGGTAAACCTGAATATGTTGATGTGTAACCCACTGCCCAGCCGTGCTGGAGGGTAAAACTCAAAAATGCTCTATCCATCTCTACTGGAGGGTACACCACTGGACAACCGAACACATAGTGTGTATCGCCCAATCACCCAACTCCATCACAACTCACCCAAAAGGGGTTCAGTGCATGTTCCATCACTAGGTGTCACTAGCACCGCCACCGGCCGATCCATTGAGAATGAAACTAGGAGGAGACCACTCAACCCTGCTGGTCAAACAAACGAGCACAGAGCCATGGGAAAAGCTCCACCCTCTTGGTCAATCAAATGAGCATAGAGGGACCCTCTATGTCGCGAGAAGTCAAAGTACGCAAAGCAGAACACAACACGATCATGGGGGCCACACGACGTGTGGCGCCAATTCAAACCCCAACCAAGATCACAAACAGTCTCAAGTACAACCCACACGTACCTCCAAGCGCTCCCGTACACTCCCAGAGTATACATCACCTTCATCCCAATGGCTATCGTGCACACGGCACCTCGCGTCATGGAGAATGCGTGACGTAACAACTCCACCTTAAAGGCCCATCCACGACCAACAAAATCTTGTGAAACATTTACATCACTCTCCCAAGAGTGCGCGATCACACGCCAAGGGTCCACTACAAACAAGGTAGGGCGAACCACCACTGGAGCACATTTCATGCTTCCACATTTAACAAGATTGCGCAACAGGCTCCACACAGAAAAACTAATTGTACCGTTGTAATACTCGTGGAAAGACACGTGAGATCGACTACTTACTCACCTACAATGGATATCTGACGGAAAAGTCACCAACACCGCCTCATGCCCGAACGACGTCCCGTGATCCCGAGCCTCAGCCTCAAAAACAGTCGGGCGCATCGTACTATTGCGATCCCCTCGGGAAAACACGTCAAAAAGACTGCTCACTTGAGCGCAATAGATATCTGGAGAAGAATATGCATTCCAGCGCACCTTACATGAGCGGTGCTATGTGGGACCCGCATCCCTGCCCCTAAATTCAATGAACGGATCGCACCGTTGCGATCCTCTCGAAAAAGCACACAAGATGGACTACTCACTTTTCCAAAACGGTCACCCGGTGATAAGGCTGAAAATCACCTTCAACTCCAGGAACGGCCCCCGTGAGACCCGCACCATCATGCATAATTACAGCTGGAAGACTACGCCAATGCGATGCCCTCGGATAAACACCCAACATCGACTGCTCGCATGCCCCGAACGGACGTCCGGGGAAAAAGTTGCTAAAAACTGCACGTAGCTCAAACGATGGGTCATGGGGCCCATGCCTCAAATCTGGCTTCAATGCCCGAAACCACCCTGGAAAACATTGTCCCGACACCAGGGTCCCAACGCCGCTGATAGTCCTCAAAATGGACGTCGAACACGTCCGCACCGTCCAAAATGAGATTCCCGAAAAAACGGCGAACCCCTCGACATACGTGTCGCACCACTGATGCCCCTAGTTTTGGGAATTAAAAATTCCCCAAACCATCTAAAAGCGTTCCCCTCAATGAAAGGTCTATGCTACAATTGACAGCATGCAAAACAGACGCCTGTAGCGAAAGCTACGGGCGACACAACTTCCAAAGGGTGGGGAGCCCCGTTGGGTCGGACCGGCCCTGTTCAGCCGGTCCGCCCACAGCCGGCCCGCGGCCCAGTCGGGGATCCGGTTCGCCCCGCCAGGGCTAGCTGGCTGCGGCCTACTTCCACTGACCATCCTTCAAGGCTGGCCTCTGCATCTCCTGCAGCGACCCGCGTTCCGCGGGTCGCGGTCGCTTACCCCGCGGCTCCTCCCCCTCTTCGCGCTAGGCGGGCGCCGCCCGAGACCCTGCCGACCGCCGCTGTCCGTAGTCGCCCGGGCCCCCACTGACTGCCTCAGTCCATAGCTGCCCGAGACCCACTACCCCGCTGCTGAGAACCCACACCGACAGCCGCCGAAGCCCCTGCCGCCGTGCCTCGGACCGCCGGAGCACCCAAACCGGCCGGGAACCGCCGGAGCAACCCAAAATTCCCACAAACTTCGGCGATCATCCCCGGCCACCTCCGAACTTGGATTTTGATTCCGAAAGAAGTGATTGAAAGAATAAAATATGTACTACACTACCAGGGAAGTTTCTCGAAGATAAATCATCAAATCGATGCTAAAATTTGGGTTAAAAGAGAGGTTCGGGAATTAAAACACAAATACATAACCCTACCTCGTGGGTGTTGCCCGGAGCATCACTGCCGAACCACCGCCTTGCCGGAGCTTCCTTGCCAGAGGTGGAGGAGGAGAGGGAGAGGAGGGACTGACTAGGGGGAAGGGGAAGGAGAAGAGGGAGGTGGGTGTGTTAAGCGTTTAAATAGAAAACACTTAACTACCCATCCGTTGGTCCGAACTAGAACCCTCACCAGGGTCGAGGTTAAGCCTCCCCTAGGGTAAAAACAACCACCTGAGCACGACGGTGGTCTCAGAATTTGATTCCGAGCTTCCGTTTGGATGTTATAAAATTTAACGTCTGAAGACGCTAAATTATGAAAACGCCCATGGGGCCATTTTTCACAGACGGGCTGCGCCCGCGAAATTTATACCCCTCCTAGGGTAAACGGCACGCTCGGAACTCAATGGTGCTTCTGAAAGAGAGCGAGGGGTCCAAACATCCCGCGACGACAAGTTTTATATCGTTCCTAGGGTAAAAACTCCATTCCGGACCCACCGGTGCACTCAGATATCTAACTTGAAGCACAGTTCAAGATTTATCCAATTTATTTAGCATTTCCAGTGTGAACGCACTGAAAATTTAATTCCGGCCACTCTGGGGGTCAGAATCGCACGTCGTCTGAGTGCACTACTCTGAAATATTATCTAGAATATTCCAAAGTCTTTCTCAAAAAAAAAAACGGGTTCTTACATCATTTCCTCTTTCAGGATTTCATCCCCGAAAAGAAAAATTAGGGAGGAACATAGGGTATTAATCCCACACCTAGCTTTCTCATAACCAGAAGAACCCACGCACAGATCTGCATCACCGCACACAGAACAAAGGATTGATCCATTCATGCGAGGTGATCCCACAACGATGTCATGCACCCACTACAGACGATGGGGTTAGGGCAAGGCGGTAGGGTACCTCCACATCCCATTGCATGGTCTCAAACGACCCGAAGGCTCTCGGGGGTAGCTCACATCCCCGAATGAACCTCTATGTCGCACGACATGACTTGAATCACCGCCCGCACCTGAAACAAGGCCCGGTGATTCCCTACATCAGAATATCAATATGGTGAAACACCCAAGGATATCTATTCATGCACGGTTCCACAGTCGATGTCTCTCAATCATGACTCTTTTACATGCTTGGAGAGCGAAGTAGTCAACACCATTGACTAAAGGAAAAGGTCTCATGCCTTTTTCCTTACCAACACAGGGTTACACCGACACCCCTGTGTCACCCTAGTAACACCTCAAACAAGGATCAGGGAGGAAATCATCCCACACGCAGAGTCTAACAATTCTACTGCAAAAAGTAGAATAGCTGTAGAGCGTACCTCTTATCACCTCATGCTCTGTAGGATCGTAAACATCCAAAGCTCGCTGCTGTCTGTGGTCCCAACTGTCAGCTCCCAGAGCCTGATGTGGACCACCTAGTGGTGATGGGAAGACCTCGTAACATCTTCCCCCACCTCTAGGTCCTCCCTCTCCTCTGCTAGCACCACCTCCCAGGGCAATACTCCGATAACGGCGCTGCTTCTACCATGGTTGTGCACCTGCTGCCTGCCCGAAACTCTCCGAAACTCGGGTCGGGCAGTCTTGTGCCATGTGACATCACCCGTCACAAGCATAGCACCGACCCACTCTGGTCTGCACTAGTTCCCTCCAGCGCCACTGTGGTGTATGACCATGGCCTGGGATCCACTCACGTAAGGGCATCCTCGTATGACGGCGTGCGCCTTTTCGTGATAGTGGTATATGACCACGTCTCCAAAACTGGCAGTGAGAAGGCCACCAGAATCAAGGTTCTATCATCTGGCACCTGCTAGCTACAACAGACGACTCGGTTCCATCATTCCCTCTACCACTACCAACCACAAAATGCGACAGGACGATCTCTGTCACCAATGCTTGCTCTAGAACCTCGGTATAAGTGGAACTGCCCAAGGTTACTATGATAGCACGAATCTCTCTGCGAAGACCCATGCTCAGATGTTTTCATCATGGACTATGTCCGAGTAAATGCGTGCATGGTCTGCAAAACTAGCCGCGTACTCGGCCACTAGCATCCCTCCCTGCTGAAACTGAAGGATCTCCTGAATCCGAACGGAGCGCAATCCGGAGGGGCAAAACTCCTCACGAAACAACAACTTAAAGTCGCTCCGCGAAAGCGTTGACTCATCATGACACATAGTCATCAGACCACCAATTCCATGCTGATCCACAAAAAGGGGTGGCTGCCAAAGCCGCTCTCTAATCTGTCAGCGTCTACACAAGCCTAAAAAGGAGAACCACTGCCACTAGCCAAACCTCTGCTGCCTGAGGGTCCAGATCACCACTAAACCTCAGCAGTCTCTACCGCTGGAACTCATGGAGCACGCTCACCCTACACTCAAGCTCAGCCTGCTCTACTACAACTGCCTGCTGCTCAATAGGTGGGGGTGCTGCTACCGACCCACCCGAAGAAAAGGGCTCGCATGATGGGTCCTAACTGTGGCCTCATAGCTCACAGGGTCGCCATCACAATCCAATGCTGGTATCCTAGCTGGTTGTCTTCGTGGAAAAATCCTGAATATTATCATGGAGTGCCGCGGTCAGATGAGCATATATGTATATACCAACAACAACGATGGGGAGCTGACTCAAGAAGAACAGTCAAGCCTCAGTCCTATGTGATGCAAAACCAAATTTTCCCTGCAACAAGTGTCTCAGCATGCCGAGTCGACAAGCGGGTTATAAAAGTCCTAGTAAATAGATACGTCGGCCACCGCAACATCACTGGACTACCTGGCCTGAGAGCCACTCTTGAGACACATTAACAATGTTGCCCTAAACCCAACCAGTTCCTTTTATTTTAGGGACATCCGAACAGTGTCCCAAGGAATGAACCACCTCTAATACCACTTTGTCACGACCCGACCCTACCCAGGCTCGAGCCACAACTACCCCATGCCCGCCTCCATAGGCCAGGGGCTGGCGACCAGTGCCGAAGTCACAACAACTCAGGGATGCCTTTTCCTACGAACCTGTAGACACTCATAGGCAGCACACTCAAGGAAAAAGTGAGGAGTAAAAGAAAAGACAAATAAATGGAAAGGGAAACTTCAATATATAGACCAAAAAGTGCATCGACCTCAACAAGTACATGAAATGTGGCGAAAAGTAAAAAGGGGAAAACACGCACCCAACCAAAAAGTTTCACAACTCGGCAATAGGTAAACAAAAAGGAAACACCTAACGGGTATCCCACCTAGAACCCGGCCACGACCACCGCATGCGGTCCAATCACCCAAGCTCATACGCTCCACTGAGGTCACGCTCCACCTATCCATTGTCTGCAAGGGCACACCAAGTGTGGGCAAATCCCAAGCAGGGGTGAGTATACAAATACTCAGTAGGATACCTCAAAGGCTCGAGGGAGCAAAAAAAGGAGGTACCGAAGGGTGAACAGTAGAGAGAACAGGGAAAAGAAAAGGGAGTACAACAGAGAGTGCAGTAAAGAGTCCATCTCAACCCAAAAAAAGAAAGGAAGTAGACTCATTCAGACACAAGGAAATAGAAATGGTGAGAATATGAACTTCCTGTCGAGTCTTCGCTACCTATAACAGGAGAGTAGACTCATCCAACCATGAGAATATAGACACGGAAAGCACGTGGCATACCCCGGGTGTCTTCGCCTCTCTTGGAAGGAGATTAGCAAAAAACCAAAGAGTGGGTCCTCGTACAAGGGATATACATATATATCCTCTTCCAAGAATCCCGAACTAGATCGTAAGGGGATCTCCATCCCATAGCTCATCCCAAGAAAAAGTAGCCAACAGTCCCAGAAGCTAACACCATCGATGCCCAGCATCCCACACGTCTGCCCTGAATCGCAAGTCAAGGGGCTCAAACCACCGCACCTCGACACTATCTGCTTTGGCGGCACTGACTCACCCACACAGTTTTAGGTCGCTTCACAAGGACGCATCTTGGTGGGTGAAAGTGTCACTCGTACACGAGAGTTCCAGGTTAAGTCAAACCCTTCCTCGTCACTTCCCCACAGTCGAGAGGTATTCTCAATGTCAAAGCCATCACTACACTGACCCGCATAACCAAGGGTCCCGCTCCGGTAATCACGGAGGAATGCTTCAGACTAGCCTAGTAGAAAGGACTGAGCCTGGAATGCCAACAGGTGTCCCACTTCCTAGCCCTACTGGATGGTAATTCATAACCAGATATCGGGTGACCCACTGCCCAGCCATACTGGAGGGTAAACCCTGACACATCATCAAGCGACCCACTACCCAGCCCCGCTGGAGGGTAAACCATATTAATATATTGGGTGACCCACCGCCTAGCCCTGCTGGAGGGCAAACCATAACACATCATTCGGCGACCCCCTGCCCAGCCCCGCTGGAGGGTAGACCTTATTAGATCATTAGACGGCCCACTGCCCAGCACCGCTAGAGGGTAGACCTAGAATAAGTCGGAAGGTGACCCACTGCCCAGCCGTGCAGCTAGGTAGACCTGGATCTAGACGACGGGTGACCCACTGCCCAGCCCTGCTGGAGGGTAGACCCTAAGAGGTTTTCGGGTGACCCAATGCCCAGTCTCTACTGGTGGGTAGACTATAGGTGCATCGAGTGACCCACTGCCCAGACTCTGCTAGAGGGTAGACCCTATGTGCGTCGGGTGACCCACTGCCACGCCTCTGTTGGAGGGTAGACCCTAATAGCATCGAGTGACCCACTGTCATGTCTCTGCTGGAGGGTAGACCCTAGAAGCTGATGAGTAACCCACTGCAAAGCCCTGTTGGAGGGTAAACCTGAAGAAGTCAATGAGTAACCCACTGCCCAGCCCCGCTGGAGGGTAAAACTCAGAACTTCTCTGGCCATCTCTACTGGAGTGTACACCACTGGAAAACCAAACATGTAGTGGGTATCGCTCAACCACCCAACTCCAGCACAACTCACCCAAAAGGGGTTAAGTGCCTTTTCCATCACTAGGTGTCACTAGCACCGCCATTGGCCGATCCATTGAGAATGAAACCAGGGGGAGACCACTCAACCCTGCAGGTCCAACAAACGAGCATAGATCCTAGGGAATAG
This sequence comes from Viscum album, assembly GCA_963277665.1. NCBI lineage: Eukaryota > Viridiplantae > Streptophyta > Magnoliopsida > Santalales > Viscaceae > Viscum > Viscum album. The sequence goes on along the minus strand of OY728151.1, from coordinate 1,057,615,363 downwards.
CTCTACCCTACTGGTCAAACAAACAAGCACAGAGGGACCATCTATGTTTCGAGAGGTCAAAGTACGCAAAGCCGAACAAGACACGCTCATGGGGACCACACGACGTGTGGACCCAATTCAAAACCCATCCATGCACACAAACAGTCTCAGGTACAAACCGCACGTACCTCCAAGTGCTCCCATACACTCCCAGAGTATACCTCACATTCAGCCCAAGGGATATTGTGCACACAACACCCATCATCAACGCGAAGGATTGACATAAAAACCCCACCTCAATGGCCTAGGCACGACCAACCACATTTTGTGAAACATTTACATCACTCTCCCAAGAGTGTGCGATGACACGCCAAGGGCCCGCTACAAACAACGTAGGGCGAACCACCACTAGAGCACCTTTCATTCTTCCACATTTAAGAAGATTGCACATGAGGATCTGCATAGCCAAACAGATTGTACCGTTGTAATCCTCGCAGAAAAACACGCGAGATCGACTATTTACTCGCCTCCAACGGATATCCGACGGAAAATTCACCAACACCGCCTCACGCCCAAAAGGTGTCCCGTGATCTCGAGCCTCGGCCCCGAAAACAGTCGACCGCATCGCACCATTGCGATCCCCTCGGGAAAACACGTCAAAAAGACCGCTCACTATAGCGCAACAAATATACAGAGAAGAAGATGCATTCCGGCGCACCGCAAATGAGCGGTGCTACGTGGTACCCACATCCCAGTCCCGATACTCAACAAAACGGATCGCACCGTTGCGATCCTATCGAAAAATCACACAAGATGGACTACTCACTTTTCCAAAATGGTCACCCAATGATAATGACGGAAATCACTGTCAACTCTAGGAACGCCCCTCGTGGGGCCCACACCATCATGCAGAATTACAGCGGGTAGACTGCGCCAACGCGATGCCCTTGGAAGAACACCCAACATCGACTGCTCGCACACCCCGAACGGACGTCCGAGGAAAAGGTTGCTAAAAGCTACACGTAGCTCAAACGATGGGCCATGGGGCCCACTCATCAACTCCGGCTTCAACACCCGAAACCACCCTAGAAAACTTCACTCCGACACCAGGGTCCCAATTCCGCTTACAGCACTCAAAACGAACGTCGAACGCATCCACGCCATCCAAAACGAGATTTCCCAAAAAATAGCAAACCCCTCGACGTACATGTCACACCACCGAGGCCCCTCGTTTTGGGAATTAAAAAAACCCGAAACAATATCAATGCTTTCCCCTCGATGCAAGGTCCACACTGCCACTGATGGCACGCAAATCAGACGCCCGTAGAGAATGCTACGGGCGACGGACCTTCCAAAGGGGGGGGGGCCTTGGGCCGAACCGGCCCGGTCCGGCCAGTCCGCCCACAGTCGGCCCATGGCCCAGCCGTGGGTCCGGTTCGCCCCGCTGTGGCCAGCTGGCCGCGGCCTGCCTCCACCGACCGGCCGTCAAGGCCGGTCTTGGCATCTCTCGCAGCGACTGGCATTTCGCGGGTTGCGGTCGCCCCGCGTGGGGTCGCGCACCCCGCGGCTCCTCCCCCTCTTCGCGCTACGCTGGCGCCGCCCGAGTCCCCGCCGACCGCCGCTGTCCGCAGCCGCCCGAGACCCCACCGACCGCCACCGTCCATTTCCGCCCCAGACCCGCTGCCCCGCTGCCGAGAACCCATGCCGACCGCCGCCGAATCCCCTGCCGTCGTTCCTCTGACCGTCAGAGCACCCAAACCGGCCGAGAACCGCCGGAGCAACCCAATATTCCCACAAACTTCGGCAATCAACCCCGGCCTCCTCCGAAATCCTATTTTGATTTTGAAAGAATTGATTGAAAGAATATATTGTGTAATAAACGACGAGGGAATTTTCTCAAAGAGAAATAAACAAATCGAGGCTAAAATTGGGGTTCAAAGGGAGGTTCGGGAATTAAAACGCAAATACATAACCCTACCTCGTGGGCGTTTCCCAGAGCTTCACCGCCGAACCACCACCTTGGTGAATCTGCCACGCCAGAGGTGGAGGAGGAGAGGGAGAGGAGGGGCTACCAAGGGGGAAGGGGAAGGAGAAGAGGGAGATGGGTCTGTTAAGCATTTAAATAGAAAACGCTTAACTACCCATCCGTAGGTCCGAACCCGAACCCTCAGCAGGGTCGAGGTTAAGCCTCTCGTAGGGTAAACACCAACTCCTGAGCACAACGGTTGTCTTAGAATTTGATTCCGAGCTTCCGTTTGGATGTTATAAAATTTAACGTCTGAAGCCGCTAAATTACGAAAACGCCCCTGGGGCCATTTTTTCACAGACGGCCCACGCCCGCGAATCTTATACCCCTCCTAGGATAAACGGCGTGCTCCGAAATCAATGGATCCCTCGGTTATCCAATCCGAGATAGCGTTTAGAAGATACATGAGCTTCAACAACAAAAAAATAAATTAATTAATTAATTTATCCGTTTAACCTTCCGAAATAGAGCGAGGGGTCCAAACATCCCGCGCCGACAAGTATTATGTCGTTCCTAGGGTAAACACCCCATTCCAGACCCATCCGTACACTTGGATATCTGAACTGAAGCACTGTTCGGGTGTTATACCATTTATTTATCATTTCCAGTGTGAACACACTGAAAATTTAATTCCGGCCACTCCAGGGCTCGAAGTCGAATGCCGTCTGAGTGCACTACTCTGGAATATTATCAAAAATATTCCAAAGTCTTTCTCAGCAAAAACCGGGTTTTTACAAACACCATGATTTTTCAACTATATAACCATTAGATACTTCAAAAATCCTTAATTTTACCCATTAAATTATGGATTTGTGACCATTGAATTACATTCTTTAAGGAAATCCATCTACATTATACACCATCTTAGTGTCTAACTCAATCATGTTAGGATAAAAATAAATCATTAATAGGTCTCTGGTTTGATTCAAACAATTGTGATTGAATGAAGATGAATACACAAGTGGGTGTGAATTATTTCCATTTTATAACGATTAATAATTTAATATTTATCCCTTGAGAATTTATATGGTGAATATATTTTTTTCTTTTTAAAATAGTATGCATTAGAAAAATAATCAAATGGGGAAAAATATCGTTTATTGTAGTTTGGGGTACAAAGATCCCCTATTCCTCTCCCCCAAAACTAACCCACAATAATGGTTATTTACACTAATATATCCCCTTACAAGGGATCTCCATAGTTTAGTTAGGGAAACAATGTCATTATATAAGAAATTTTACAAGTATTTAATATAGGATAAACATTAATCCCCGAAACACTCTACAATCAAGTGTTTACAAACAATATATATTAAATATTGTTGGAGAAATTCTCTATGAATGCATTTAGATGTTTATTATGTTTCATTAATATGAAGAGATATACAATGGAAAATATTAACAATATCAATACACAGTTAATAGAAAGAATCTGCAGACATTATATAGTAAATAATCAGGAAATGTAACAACAATAATTAATATAAATCTTTTGAAAGAGGAAAAACTCATAGTATAATTTTAATATAACATTTATTTCTCAAATGTGTCATTTTGAAATATTTTAATGGACATTAATAAATTTTTCAAAAATAAATATAACAAAAATAACAAATAAAATAATCTAAGTGTCAATAAAAAATATATAATATAATTTTAGAGACATATATCTTCTTCAAATAGTTTTAGATGGGAAATTTGATAATCATAAGACCATAATTTATCAAAATTAATTGATGAGAATAATTATATATGACAATTTAATTATTGTTAAAAAGATTTGAAGGATATTTTAGATAAAACAAGATTTTAAAAATTCTCCATATTGGTGAAATTTTAATTTTACCATCCATTTAAAAAAACAAATTCATTTAGTAATGAACAAATAAATCCATTTATGTAGATCATAGTTAACACCCTCCTCTTATGTCGCACCTGCTTCTGTAAAAGGGACATCACCCTATGCCACATTTATATTTGGATTAAAATACTCAACATTGCATAGAAGATCAATGAAAATCCAATTAATAATCTATTCTCTGAGTGGATGTTATTAAGTCATAGATCTATGAAAAAATTCTTGGTGAAATGATCCCCCTCTACTTGATTATAGACATGAATGAGGTTGGTGTTATAGGAACCATAAAAAAAATGATTTCATTAAATAATGTACATAAAGAATATTCAACAATAGAGGGGAGAATTTTAGTCAAGTCATGATATCCTTGTTCATTTCATGTATGAATTCCCAATGTGGACTTGCAGTACTAGTGTTTATAAACCAACTGATCTAATAAATGCATATGTATTGCATTATCCCTTATAATTATGACTCATGTATTATGTCATATAGATTAATATAAAATTCATTATATCTCCTCCAATCGATGTCTTTCTTCCCTGACGTATTCAGGGAATGAAGTGAAGTTAACTGACTTGGTGGTTCAAAAATTAGGTGATACAATCTGAAAATCATCATAAACCTATATGTTTTATAACACTCAATAATATGAAAATTAATGAGATAAATTATGCATTAGATGATGAAAAATATGGTTGTGCAATATGATGGGAGACTCTGGATGATATCCTAAAGATATTGTATCCATGAAATCTAATAAAATGAAAAAGAAATTAATAAAGGAATACATATAAAGAAAAAATAATGATTTAACAATATAATTGATAATCAATTGTGTCATATTGTCAAACACTATCCAAAATAAGTTCATAAGTATGGACACCATGTCTGGCTATATCTGAATGTCGATGTCTCAAACTCCCCATTTGGATAGAATTATAATAATAATATTTCAAAATTGAATGTTGTACATTTAATTTTGAAATTATATGTTAGGTCTAATATACCATCATTCATGTGGTACCTCTATTTAAATATCAGCTCGCAATAACATTTGTACATGTTGATCTAGGAGGGGCATGTGATGCCATGTCTATATCAATATAAGAATAACACATCATGTGATTTTTGTCTTACAAATGGGACATCAGCTACACAACATCTTGTATATATAGGTGAGACATGAAAACCCTCATCTATATCACCCTACCTAGTCCAAGTCCACCAATAAAGGTATGAAAATAAAATATACAAATGTAATCAAATGATAAATTTATATCATATCTTTATAAAGAATAAAATGTATGCACGTTCAAATTAGATCATGGTGATCCCATCAACAACATCGATTATATTAGACAAGTGCTAGTATATACATATCATGTTTTTTGTACAACCAATGACAGACCATCCATTTTCCTGGACTTTAATTTCTAGTAATATGTGAACAAACTCAAACTCATCTTCACAAACTCGGTCTATCATAGTCGCACCACCGAACATAATGGAAAAATCATTAAGTGTAATAGTCATATCACCCTATATAAAATTTATTATATGCATCTCTGTACTCTATATCATTATGATCACAACAATGAACTGATGATTAAAAAATGAGATGTCACAAATTGGTACACCATAGGACCCATCACGATGATGATGACAGATGATAGCCGGAGGTGGTGGGGCATGATGGAAATGAGGATATCTTAGTACCATCAATGAAGGCACTATATGTACCTATAAAATTAGGAATTGAACAATCCTACCATTATATGTGAGTAGTGGAAGAACGTACATCTATTCATTTTGTATCATTTATACTTTTTTATAGTTATTTAAATAAATTTGGTAATGTAGTTTTTAAAATATTATAACAAAAAAATGATGTAGAAAATTACAATGTTCCCTTCAGTGTTGTGAAAAAAATAGGTAAACAAGTATTTGTGACTGATTTTGTTTTGTTAATCTATCAATTACTTGATACAGTGATCACTAATATTATTTAATTTATTTCTAAATACTCATATGTAAATCAACCAAGATGAAAAACCCATATAAAAACTACATGACACATTCGATTGAATGTGTGAATTGAAGGACATATTTTAAGATCAATAATTTAGTGTATGAAACTATTTTAACACATTTTCATTGTTTTTTTATTTTTTAATTGTTATAGTATCACAAAATTCATTTTTACTAAATAAAAATATGAATCAAACTATAGTTGAAACATGTTATCTATGGAGTTAATAATAAATAAATGTACTCATTAATGAATCAACTGCATTTGATAAAAAACAAATTCATGATTAATAAAATATATTCAATGATGGATGATATGAAGTGGAATTCTATCCTACCACTTGGGGACATCTCATATGTGTATGATTATCACACCGCGATTAACAGATTCATTTTTCCCCATTTACTATTGTGATTAACTGATTTTATATCACAAATTATATATTTAGTTACAAATTTAACTTCCTATTTGATTACTTTATTTTCTAATTATCACTGTTAAAGTATATTTGATACTTATTTTGATAATTACATTGTATGTGAATGCGATTAGGAGGGCCCATGAAGAAGATCAAGATAAATGGGCCCAACTACACAGTATCCAATCAAACTATTGAACACAATGCTACTAAATAGAACATCCAAATTGGATGATGTTTTATGGTCTGGCACAAAATTTAATGGGATAAATATAATATCAAAACAACCATTCCCCATTTATCCAATAAGGTTCCCAACATAACTGATATATCCAGTGGATCAAATATACTAAAAATTAAAAAGTGGGTTCAATATTTCATCCATGTATCTAGCTGTCATTGACTAAATGGAGAGAAACATTTAGTTGATATAGTTAAGAGGTGGGGATAAAACTTTTTAGATTTTCTAAATGTTAGATAATAATAGATTTCCATCAAAAACTAGGGGCCATGTGGTTTCTCTAAATCAGGGTTCCAAGAACAACCTTCCATATTTCTTGTAAATTAGAATCTTGGGCTCCCAAATTTCATCTTCATCCAAGATAGCGAATTGTTTACAAATTGAAGTTCTAGAATACTAATTTCATCACCGTTGAGGTTCTAGAGCTCTCTATCTTCATACGGGGGGCTAAAATGAAGAAGGGGATGCACATGAGCTTCCTCATCCTCCCAATGTCAGTATAAATATTGGGCGTTAGTTGAGAGGGAGTACCACAACATGTAAATGGAGTTACGAAACACGTAATACTACTTTTTTTTTTATTTTTTTGAAAAAGTTTCATTTATAAGTAAATTTCATTAATTCATGATTTATTTTTTGTTTGACTAAATCTAATGGAATGATCTTCACTTTTATCCAATCGTTTTGATTTATTGAGTGAGGGATTTTTTCATTCCTATTGGATAGTTCTAGAATCAATTTATTACCAAATTATATTAGAATTAAAAATCCATTTTATATTATTATACAATGAATGATATATGGAAACTTGGTATGTGAATGTAATGTCAAGGTTTTTCTCATTGTTCATTGATATAAATGAATATAAAATAATTAGGATTCTTGATTAAATTCATAAAAATACTTACATAAACCCCTAATTGATATCTAATAAATATGAACATGAAATGTGTGTAGTTTACACAAAATGAACACATTTTATCACATTGTTTAAAATACACATGGTTATTCAACTATTAGACTCACTAAATTAATTTGTATTCTTAAAACATCTTTCAAAAAAACCCCTTATTTCTGTATTAATAATTATAAATACAATCATTAAACATAGAATTATCTTTGATAAATGACCTAGGGTCTTCCCTAAAAAATATATAAACAATAAAATCATAATAAATTTTACAAGTCCTGATAGGGCATTCAAATTTAGGTACTGTTTTTGCAGAACGAATTTGTTATTTGTGTTATTTTTTTATAAAATTAATATTTATCTTATAATTATTTGTGTTCTTATTTTCATCCATAAATTTTTGGTTTATTTAAAATACATTACCTTTTCAGTCCTCATGCATGATTTGAGCTTCGAAGGAGGAACTACTAACTTTTTAACTTCAATAGAAGAGCATCCTACATTATTTATGCAAGGATATAGATGATAAAACTTTAAGGAGGAAACACAAAACCTTGATACTCTTCTCAATCATTCTCCTTCTTATGTGACACTCATTAAAACTGAATTAAACATATATAACATTGCTGACAATTATATAATACTAAATAAACTAACTTATCTTGATATTGATATCCAATATGCATACATTCAAATATAAGCTGAAGAACCAAATTCTTAGAATAATTCATGTTTAATAAACTTACTATCATGATTCAATGAACTCATGAGGAAGATCCACATAGGTAAATAAATGAATTTCAAACTGTGTGTTCAAAATTAGAACCTAAAAATGTGGGCAAAGAACAATTAAAGATTTGGTAATACACTTTTTCATAAGAAGACACTGAAAAATATTATATTTACCATGTTAATGCACTAATTAGAGGTCGAGAAGACATATCCCACCATTTTTAGGGAAAATATGTCCAAGTCTCCAGAACTGCACTAATAAGGAATGAATTTTTTTTATAAGAAAACCTCAAGGGGAAATTCATCATGAATAATGATAATGATTTAAGAGGACTTATTCATGTTTACCACAACACAAAAATGTGATCAATAATTAATTAAGTATTTTTATGACGGATTATTTATTATTGAAATAATATATTGTTTATTCTTATATTGGTGGTGCACTAGTTGATAAGATCGTAATTACCACAAGAATCCAAATTTATAACATGGTGTAGATCACGAAGAAATTTATTGGAGGGTATATTGTAACCATTTAATATGTCTATAAGGTATTTAATACTTAATTTACAAAGAAGGTGGACACAAATTTTGAATAGGTAAGTAGCATTCTCCAACATCATTCTCTTTTAGAACAGAAATCTCAATATCCTCCTCTCATCTATTGTGGTAGCTATTATTCTAACGCCCAATATTGTAAAAAATGTCTTTAATTTATAAAACCATAAAATATTTGTGTAGAAAATTTTCATGGATTCCCATATACACAATCCATTATACAATAACCACACTATCAACGTAATTCTTTTTTGAAAGACAACCACGTCTAAAAAACGGTGGTATTAAAACCAACAACCATGAAACCAACTAGGGAAGAGTAGTCATCCACCACCCCCAAACAGAACAATCCAACCACCATGAAAGCCTTTCCAACAACCCCCTCTAAAAAACCAAGCCTTCCCTAGAAGACACTTTGAATAAAATAAATGCTAATAACCTCCATTTCTTAAAAACCAATAAATTAAAAATACAATCACTTGGGATAAGGGAAATTATAGTGACATCTCCCTTAGAAGTTGGACATTACTAAAAATCCCAATTTCCTCTCCATTAGATTCATACCAAAATTTAGAAACCACCATCGCCAACCCTGATAATGGTACTAATGTGGATACACTTTTTCATGAGATAATATATTCCAATGGAAAGAATGCTTCATTCGATGAGCCACCTAGCCCAACCATTCCTATTAAATTTCCCCAAAGGGAATCCCATCAATGAAAAAAACTAAACATGATAATTTACTATTTTATATATTTAAAAATGTGAAATTAAGATCCCATTTATTGTTTTTTGAAGAAAATTCAATGATAAACCTTGTTTCAAATAGAGAAATGTACACACCGAAGGAGAATTTGAGGTGATGTGAAGGTGATATTAGGGAGGTATATATCACAATTGATACAGGAATATCCTCCAAAAAAATGAAATGATCTGTGAACATTATCAATTACATGAACCATGTGGTAGTATTCCATTTCCAATTCTACGATTGATTTGGGTTCTTAAATAAATGTGATGCCTCACATCAATTACGCAACATTTCATGTCAAAGAATTGATTACCATGAGAATTGTATTTCAACTAGAAAATAAGAGTAATTGACACCCCATTGGTGTTCTACAAGATGTACTTTTGGGGGTGAACATTTTAATTTTTCCTGCTGAATAATATGTTCTTAAAATTATCGATGATGGGATAAATCAACATGACCAAATTATATTTGGGAGACCTTCCTAAAATATAAAAAAAATACTTACTATACATTATGGATAATTATCTATGGATATTTGGGGAAACATTTTACACATAGGCATCCTTGATTCAATGAAGCACCCCTAAGAAGAACAATATTCAGTTTCGGTTAATTGAATTGATGTACTCACTTCTCCAAGAAAAAAACCATTTCCCCTAACCCACTATTGATTTTTCAACCTTTTTTTTAAATTCTAGGTAATGAATCATACATTGAAAGTTGTAGATGTCTAGAAATGTTCATGAATGTTTTTTATTTGATGATTTCATGAATAATGATGATTCCATGACCCATGATGATACTTTTAGACTTGTAAAACATCATTCATCATATTAGGATGACAAAACATAGTAGTTAGATGAGATCATTGTCCTCTGACTATTACATTCACTCTCATAAATCAAAAATCTATATGTAATGAAACATAAAAAACTACTTCCAGTTTAAAATTAACCAATCTTGAGAATGGAAACAAGCTGTTTGTCATAATATCTAGGTCATTCCCTACCAAAAATCAGTTGAAACTACTTTCTCTTTTGAGCTAGTTTAAACATGCTTTGGGATGGGCACTTTCTGAAATTTATAGTATTATCCCATCGATTTTCATAAATTACATAATGATTAATAATTTGTCAATATTAGTGATGATTTTGTAACGTCAACTAAAACCAAAAACAAATTATATTTTTAAAAAGGATTTAACAAAAATTGGGGTATTCGATAATCATTTACCACAATTATGATACCCAGCAGATCAGTCCAATTCAGGTAGTTCCTAAAAAACTATTATTTCATTTACTAAAAATGAAAATAATGTATTTTTTACTAACTCATGTTCCGGATAGGTGTCATGCATGTATTATCAATGATTAAAACAAAAAATTAAGACGAAACATTTCACCTTTCCATTCATCAACAAGATTATAGAGAGACTAGTGGGTAATTATAATTTCTACTTTCATTATGGGTATTCTAGATCCATTATGATCCATACTACCACTTCAGATCTATAAAATACATCATCCACATTCCCATGTAGATCATTTAAAATTTGGAGGATTCCATTTGATCTATTCAATGATGAGGGTAACTTCCAATGATTCACTGTTAGTATTTTTCAGATTACATGGTGGATTGAATTGTAGTTTTAATGGATGATTTCACTATTTAGGGATCCTTTTTGATGAATTTCTATGTATTAGTGGTTTAGAAAAGAATCATTATATAAAATATATTATAGATTTAAATAATGAGAAATTCCATTTCATGGTGCGAAAAGGTATAGTATTACGACATGTCATCATTTGGGATGGGATCACAGTAGATAAATCTAATGTGGATTTCAATTATTCACTACCATTCCCAAAAATAGATTGGTATGTTCAGTCATTCCTAGGTAATCGATTATTTTACTATCCTTTAATTCATTAATTTAGTATGATTGAACTCCCCATCTCCTATTCACTCCAAAAATAAAAAGAATTTGATTCTGATTATGAATATAGGGAAGATTTTAATAAAAATGAAATGAATTCCCACATCACCCAAGGTAATCCATACACCATGATTTAATTTACCATTTTATCTAGTGTGTGACACCTCTAACTATGTATTTGGTGTGATCTCATCAAAATGGGTCAATTGAGCTCAAATGTAATAGCCTTTGCCTCACACACATATGACCCTGCCCAAGAAATCATCACCGCAACAAATAAATAATTACATTACATTTTGTTTTCATTGGATTAATTTAGGTCATACATTTTAGGGTCTAATTCCATTGTTTTATCAGATATTACAAGCCTCTTGTGTCTCCATAATAAAGTATAATCCTTAAAACACCTCATTTAATGGATACTCTTCATAGAGGAATTCAGTTGAGAAATTAGGGATAAAAAATGAGCATATATTGTGGTGGCTGACCATATCAATATTATTCTCACATCCTCAGATATTTACTCATACCATAGTATTCACAAAAATTATACGATTTCTAATAAACAATTGTACATAGTCCATGATTATATTTTTATGTATGGTGAAATTGTACATTATTTTTTAGTATCTTGCATTCCATTAATTTTGGAAGAAACAAGGCCGACCATCTGAAACCTGAGTCTCATTCATAAATTTGACACTCATTCTTTTGGTCAACATGTAGTTATAATTTCCAAATGTGTTGTGTTCATGATATTGAGTTTCATTATGTCCTTATGTTCTGTCACACTCTCACTTTTGGGTGGAAAAATTGGTTCCCAAGGGACTTTTTTCAAGGACCCCAATTCTAGTCAATTTTAGAAAACATTATATCGATATTACCATGATTTCGATAAATCATGTCCTCATTACCAAGGAATGTGTAATGACTCTAATTGAAATAAAATGGCACAATATCCATTTCACTTCAATGACATTTTCGATGTTGGGGAATTGAAATTATGTTGCAATTTCCAAATTCCATTAAAAACATATACATTTATCTGGTAGTTGAATACTTGTGAAATGGGTATAGACATGAGTGATGAGTATATATGATTCCAAGATAGTTATAAAACTTTTTACAACCAAAATTTTCAATTGGTTTGGATTACCGAGGTTTATCTTCAATGAACTAGCTTCTAATTTCCGCAACAAAACAATGAAATCACTTTTTCACCAGTTTGGGGTTGGGAGTCGAGTCTCAACTACATACCTGCCAATAATCAATTTCCATGTCAAGGGGTCAAATTGAAAGGTAAAACAAAATCTTGGAAAAAAATTTCAACACAATAGAAAATACACGAGTCTTATAATTGATTCTTATTATAGATTTTTCTTAATTCAATTAAAACACCCATTGGAATTTCAAATTGTCATATTTTTTTTTGAATAATGCTTCACTTATCTATGGAGATATATGACCAATCCTACTGGTCCATTAAAAATGAAATTCTATAATTTATTGTGAATGTTTTCAATGGAAGCTGCAGATTTATGATATGGGGGAAATTATTAGATATTCATATAAAAATTCCCATATTTATAAGGAGAAAAAAAGCATTCCCATGATTAACTCATCCTTCATCTTAAATTATACATCAGAAGACATTATTATTTTACAATTATAGTCTAAAGCTGCATCTATTTATGATTTGTTACTACTAGTTTTTCCCATACATTTTTTTAATGTTTATATTTTTTTTCAGGGTACAATTGATGAAGCCAAAAAAACCTTCACTATTAATGGGTAGTATCTAGAGAATATTCATGAATCCATTATAAATCCCCTAATGGGGGATCTCCAATATAGGATGTAACTTACCAATTACACCGATACGGGTTTCTCCTTACTTCCCACATTCTATTTTATTTTAGAAAGGACGCTACACACTCTAGTTGTGGGGGATGGGTATATTTTTTTCTTCATTATTAATTTCCATCAATTTTTTTTATTCACTATTAGATTTATTTATATTATTTTTAGTTTCCCCTATCATTTTTACCTCACATTTATGCCATATTATTCATATTGTATCCCCACATAATCCTAAAAAATTTCAACCACTTAATCATGTAAATTATTTAACATTCATGATGAATTTCTATATTAAAAGTGGTTTTAACATTTAAATAACAATTATAATTAAATGGGTATTTCAAAATTAATTTAATATTATACTGAGTCATTATCTTGATAATTATATTATTATTAATGATATAAATTTGTGTATAATTATTAAAATGTCGAGAAGAATGGTACCCTTTGTGTGAGAAGAATAAGGGAATATTGTGTCACTTAATTTTTCCACACATCATTGAACCCAACAATAAAGTTTGAAAAATTATATGATATTTTTAGGTAAATATAAGTTATTTTAACATATAAATACTTTCAAAAATTATTTTTTCATTTGTTAATTTTGTATTCAATGTATTTCAATACTACACCATATTAACCTATTCATGTATTCATGTTATCCGACTATTGTATGCCCAAAAAAAGAAAAACATATAAAAATTGTGTTGAGTGATGAAATTAAAAACATATGTGGATATAACCGTTTGGAGATTATGGAATTAATTCATTGAATGCTTTTTAGAGTTGGTCTTAGAATTTATTACAAAGGATATAAGACATGATTAGTTGAAATGATCAAGTAAGCAGGAAAATTTTAAAATGTCCAATTTTTACTTGATAGAATGTTTAAAAATAAATTTAAATGGTTTTCATGAACACAGAAGAAAAATATGGAAATTTTACTTTTTAATTAGTTTCTCTAATTTGTAACATTCAACTACATGAATTTAATTTTGAAACTATTTTTATATGTATTTTTCTATGATCATTAAGAATAAATCCTTAGTGTTATTTTTGATCTGATCGCATTTCTATCAAGAATTAAATATTCAGTGCATTTTAATTTATATTGATGTTAGGAATATATAAATTAATAATTTTTTGAAATGTTACATTTCATAGGAGTGCAAATATTTACATGTGATGGTGTCATCGCAATGGGATTCACAGTTTCTTTTTCACCCTTTTACCATTATGTTAACCTGATTTTGTATAATAAATTCCAAATTTGAGAAAAAATTCACATCCTAAATGATCAATTTATATTTTATCACTCTTAAAAATTGAAATGTTATTTTTGGGATAAATAAATTATAGATGGAGGTTATTTGGAAGGCCCATGATGATGTTCACGAAAAATTGGTCAAATTGCTTTAGATCCAAGCTCAATAGTGGACTAAACCACACAATGCTACAAAACTGCGCATACAAAAAGACACATGGGATCATTAGGACGTTAATTTCATGTTTATTTGTGGAATAATATTCATCTTAAAATGGGTTTCCTCTTCTCCCAAATCAAAAGTGGTATTCTCTATTTTATGTTCAATTAATGGGGCTTCACAGTCAACATTTTCAAGAAATGTAATTAGAAATTAATTTTTTTAAATTAGAACATTATTAATTTAAATTACTAATTATGATATTACTTACAATTATTAATTAAATAATTTTATTTTTTGGTTGAATATCTATAATTGGTAAATATTTTAGTTTTACAAAACTGTAAAAACTAATTAGTTAATTTTATTAGTAATTAATTATTTTAAATTAGTCAAAAACTAATAAAAAATAATGTATTATTTAATTTGATTTAAAAAATAAATAAATATTAATTAATAACAAATCATTAATAATTAATTGATTATGTAATGATTATATTAGGAATCAATAATTCGCATAGAATTAGTAAGTTACAATTATTTACTGATTATCTGAGGATTAAAATATGATCAATTGGGGATTGAATAATAAATAGTTAATGGTTAACTTCATATTATCATAGTATTAAGTTAGAGTCAAATATGACTAATTTTTTGAGTTAGTGATCTAGAACATACTTTTGTATAAATTATGGTAAATTGTATTAATTGTTTTAAAATCAATTAACTCCTTATCAAATTATGATTATTCATATGCATGACAATGTATCTGATAACTTCCTAAGAGTAGTTATCAATCTAAAAGTGAATATAAGTTCCCCACTATTATTAGAACAAATAAGTTCGAAAATAATATTTTTAAATATATTTTCTATTTCCCGATGAAATCATTCAATCTAAACAAATTTTACCATCTATCTGTGGTGGAGACTCATGGGACATCGAGGAAAATAGTCACGGTATTCACCATTGGTAATATCTTCTGTAGGGTACTATATGATTATAACCCAACATTAAGAAATACTCATAAATATGTGTAATTGTAAGTTCCTATCTATTAATATGTGTATTGATCTTTAGACATTATGATTATTACTAATAAGTATTATAAGTCACATAATTTGATGTACTGATGAAAATAATGATTTCATTGTTTCCGGTGAGGTAGGATAAAATGGGTGCATCATGAGTAATATTTCATTAAATAATAATATGCGAGATGATTTTCCCCATATATTCATTAATGGAAAAGTTTATCTCGTGCCCTTTTATGGAAATTATAGAGACTAAAAAACTAAAGTCATAGTGTTTATGTGGAATGTTCAAATTATTGAAATTAAAAGACAGAGACATCGAGCACATTGGTTGATGACACTGACATGAATCCTATTTTGATATAGATATTAAGATAATGTGATTATATTACGTAGTAGAATTTCTTATGAGTTATTATGTCATAAAAAATTACATTGTTTATATATGGATACCTTGTTGTGTTGCTAGATACTAGCATTGGACTTTAGGGTGTATCTCTTAATTATAATAAGAAAGAGGCCAATATTGTTCCACACTAAGCTTATCCAGAATCTCAGTTAAACAATATTTTATTATTTATTATTTAAAAAGTTGAAAAAATATTATTCCAATAACTGGTTTAATAATTATTTAATTTTATTGATGGCATATATTTCGTCAAAAGTTATTCGTGAGAAATTTATGTGAGTAAAATATTTAATAACTATTAATCAACTATTTACGGAATATGATATTTATTATTTTATTGGGAATAATATATATATAAATGTTTATTATATAAATAGTCATTATTTTTGGTCTGATAAATAGTATATAGAAATGTATGATGGAGTTTAGTTGTGTTTTGAGAAACATTATACTTATATTGAATATTATTAGAATAAATTAGATTTCATTTCATTTTATATTTGTTTCCACATCATGAAAAAATATTAATATTATTATAATACACATGGGGTTTTATAGGGCCTAAATAAATATAATAGGGATCTTGTGAAATTATTTATTTGTAAAGCTAGTTTAATATAAACTAAATTATATTATTTTATGAGTGAGATAATTCATTTCTTTTTTAGTGAACAGTGAAATCGATATAATTTTATTGAATCCTTAATTATCTCCCTTCTCTAATAGTTAACTAATGAATGGAGAGTGGTCTTACTCCTCCATCCACTCTCCAGTCATGAGAGATCGAAAAAAATCCTTTGGAAGTGATTCTCGGGGCGATCAGAAGAAAAAAATGAAAGTGATAAGATATGTCATGCTAGAACATTGAGATATCATTGGTGATGTTCACTAATAGTTGGAATACATGTGGATCGCCACTAGAGGAAATTTATTCAATATTCCTACAATGTAAAAATTGTATGATGTAAATATGTTTTTAGATCCATAAATGAAGATATAATTTATCACAAGGTAATTCTTTAATTACTTAAATTAATTATAAATAATATGTGATGATTTTGGGGAAACGTTCTATAATCCATTTTTTGTACTCATCAATTAAATGAAATTGATCATGACATTTTTTGTCATGTAAATGTAAAAATTATCATCGATGAAGAAAAAATGGAATGTTCGAAAATACTCATCAGATAGTTCTACTATGCTCGAACATTAACTAATTTCACAACAATAAGGTCTAACTACACATTGATTTGTGACCCTCAAGAGATCTAATTTATATGATTCAAACCATCCTTCACACATGGTTTGATACTATTGATGGATACGTTTTACATGATTTAAATTCTATTTATAAATAACCAAAACCTCCATCATGAAGCTTAAAAATTATACTATGAAACAATAGTACCATCATTTAAGATATAATATGTAGTTTTAAAAAATTAATTTGGTAGTGATTATGTGGAAAGATAATCAATGAAATCCATATCTAGATACAAAATGTGGATGTATCGTTATCATTGTGTTACCTAATGATAATAAACCTATGACGGGAAATTGAGCTAGATTCGATCATTACATGGTGCACGAAAAAAGTCATTGCTACAAACCTTGTTTCTAACTCTTGAGATATATTATTTATATGATTCAAATTCTTTTTATTAAATATTGAATGTTCCATGTGGAAGATAAAATATTGAAAAATGACACAATAGTTTCATCATATAGAATAAAATAATATATTACTAGATTCCATAACATTAATTATTAAGTTATTGTCTTGGTAATTAAATCATTTCATGAATAATAAAAGTGGATGTGGATCCATCATAGAGTTAATTAAGAGTAACAACCCTATGAATGGTGGTTGAGATTTACTTTATCGTCATCTACTGCATCGTAATGGGCCTTACTGAATACCTGGCATGACCCTCCCAAGGGATATATACATTAGAAGAGTTACATTATCTTTTTAAAATATAGTACACACCATTATATAAAAAAATTGTACTTTGAATCCTTTTTGTCAACTTTAACGATATAGGATGATTATATAAAATTTTATTCTAGTGAATATTGTGTGCGATTCCACAGAAATTATGACATATTTTAAATTCATAATGATTCTAATTTAATTTTTATTTATTAATGATGTATTGTTTTAGATAAAAACTATGAATACACACACATATAAATATTAAAACACTAATATAAATGATACAACCCTTGGATATAGTTATAAAATATTTCTATAAATAGGTTTCATGAATGGGGATATTATATATTAAGAATCTATTCTAACCAAAATTCATTAAAAAATAAAACTACCAGAGAATCAGTTTATAAATTCCACCATATACATTGATCTATATTTTAATGTTATGTTGTGTCGTATAGATTGTCTAGTAACCGATGATGATGAATAAGAACACATATTAAAATTTGTTAAGTAAAAAATTTAAAATAAAATGATGGATTTGTAAGTCCCGATAGATAAAATGAATCTTACATCAATATTGGAAGTTGGTGTGTCACAACTTTATGAAACAATGTCATATCTTGATGCTATAACACCTCAAAAATTGTATTATAAATGGTTGTTTTTCAATTATATCCTCATTTCATTATTTCTTCCCCTCACATTGTGTTGTTTCATAGTGGATTTGATGATTCCATGACTAATCCTCTTTATAATTTGGATCTGTAGGTCGATAATTTTAAGGATGATGAAAATTTTGAACAAGAATATGGGGAGGACATTGAATAAGTATACCATACAGAAGAAAAATTTATAACAACTTCGTTGAGGTTCAAATGAAATATTAACCATGTTTGAATATTAGAGTCATGGTCAACCAAAGGAATGATAAATTTTAAAATTTAATTGTTCAATTATTACACTTAGTACAAAATTTATAATTTTTATTTGTGTCAAAAATAAAGTGTTAGATAAAGTTGTTAGGTATATTGGAAGGGAGTTTGATAATAATGAAACTATAAAAAATATTATAATACTATATACATTTTAATTAAATAATAATTAATGTAATAGAGGAGTCAATGAGATTTTAGTTTTTTGATCGACTATCACAAATATTATTCAGACTATCAGATATTTCTATTAGCCAAAATTGATATCTATTATAACTATTGAAATATTTGTAGATTTCCTCTATAGTCACGTGTGAACCCATGATATTAATAGGATTATTCATAAATATATGTTGAATTATTTTCATTTATTATTTATTTGAAACGATAATGGCTTTTCTAGGTTTCATTTTCTTCTGGTGGGGGATACAATGAACAAGTTTTTCTAGTATCAATTCTCTTACTAGATGGAATGGGGAGAATGATAGAAGGATGTTATAAAATTTTATGTTTACTGGGATGATACTTGTCATATATTAACTCAACTTACAATGCTTTTATGCCACAAAAATAAGGTTATCTATCAGTTACATAATACTGAATATGTTAACCAACACAAACATGTTGATCATACGATTGTTGCTTTTGATAATAATTTAATGATTTTTACAATGTTCAGATTCTTATAGAAATTGAATGAAATTTATTCAGAATTATTGAACATTTTTGTATTGGAAGTATACCAGAATTGTATTAATTTCATCCACACTAGATGGAAATCATGACCTTGACATTTGGAATATTATATTTTTGATAAGGAGAACATCCAGTCTTAGAGATGGATCTTGGATTATCATTGGGAGTATTTTATTTAATAAAAACATAATTTTCTTATTTTACATCTTCATCAACTAGCCAAGGATGTCGTATTGTCTGAGGGTTTACCTAGGAGACCACCCTATTCCCATTAACAATATTTTATTCAACATAATGCCGACAATGTCTGAATGAATTTCATTGATGATTCTAGGAAGAAATTATTACTCAAAATTAGAATGATTTTTTTTAAAACCAATTGTCATATGGAGTTTCAAATGTGTTCAAATTATTCCTTGTTTGATTGAAGATGATTGTTAAAAATTACTTACTGAGGGGATTCTTGATGATATTTAGATAGATAACATGGATATTAATGATTAAATGATTCAAATACCAATGAATAAATGGTCAATGGTGTATGAAGGTTAGAGGATATATAGACACAGGAAGACAAACATCATATAATATATAAATGGGGTTTGAGGATTGTTAGGGTTTGAGTAGTGGGATGTGATACAATCACAATTTCTAGTGCGATAATGATTGTGTTCTTCCGTAGGATGCAATATTTAGGGAAACATCATTTGATCATGAATAGTATAGATCTGACATTGATAAGACATGTGATCCTATTAGTGGGAGTAGTGGTAATGTGTGAGTTGTTCCAGTGGAGTAGTATTACTATGATTTTGGAAACATTCCACCTTTATGATGTCCTTTCAAACATTTTATTGCAATATATGCTTAATTATGCCTATCATGAGATCATTACAATTATATAGTTTATTGAATTGGGAGTATTAACTATTGAAATTGTTACCCATGGATTCTATTTAGGGAATATCATAATTTCATTATGTCTGATGGTACCACCACACTTCAACCAAAAATGACTAGGTGATGACCAAAAATGAATCCTATGTCAATTCATATTCAAAATGATATGGATTGGACAAATGAAAAGGAACCTCCCCAGTAGTGTGGCGTATGTAAGAAACATGGGCATACAAGGAAAATTTTCCCCAGAAATAGAGTGATGTCATATATTAATTAAATTGATTGATGTACATAATTATTTAATGTAAAAAATTTAATTGTAATTGTTTTATTGATAATCATTAGTAGTTCACTGTATTAAAATTACAAGAGGTGGTTGAATTATGATTCAAAGTAAAAATGTCTAATAAAAATTTTAAAAAATAAAATACTCAATTTATAAAAACATCAAATTAAATAAAACTTAACATTTATATAGTTTTATCATCCCTAAAAACTTCTCGATGGTTCAATCAGAACTCAATAATAAAAACCAATAAATATTATTTCTAGCATTAGAAACTAATTTATAGTCATATTCCAATGTTAAATTGTTGTTTAATGTAAATGTATATCCATTATTTCCAAAATCGCATCATTCACATAAAAATAACAACATCCCAACGTACTAGTGAGGTCAGTTGAAATAAATTATTTAATTTAAATAAAAAAAATTATTTCAAAAATTATTTCATAATAAATCATAAAATTATGTTTAATATAAGTAGTTTTTTAAATTAATGTCATACTATTCATATATTCTGTTGTAGAACCTCTATTTTCATCACAAGAGTTTCACGTGTCACATGAAATGTTGGTACCGGTACATTTAAATAACTAAATATTAAAAGAGGGCATCATTTTCATCTCAATGTACCTCAAGATGACATTTTTCATAACTCATGAATTATTGATTTTATGGAGTCTCTAACTGAGACATCAAGACAATTGATCATTATTTGATTACTACATTGGTTAATAGATTGTAACTAGAGACAAAAGTAATTCCTCTCCTAAAGGGGGAGATATACTTTACTTTAGAGGATATATCATACATGCTCATTACACCCATTCACAGGTATACAGTTACTAGTTCCACTATTAGAATCTATTATGTGTTCATACACATCCTACTATGTGTTGATGTTGTCCACATACCCCTTGTATTATAGGGTTCCCTCATACAAATTTATTATCTTGATATGAATTTTTACATCATTAAGGATGATGATGATGCATATGATCTTATTCATCACATGCATGTATATATTATTCATCTTATCTAAGGTTTTTTGTGTGTAGACCAATCTAACACCATGGTACACATGATGTTCCCACCATTATATGGAGATCATGAATAGATGTTTAGATAATATCAGTGGTATGTTGTATTATCACATTATTATAGATTACTTTGTACCTCTAGTCGTGAAAATACATTGTAGGGTGTATGGATTTGGCATAGATGTGGGTCTGAGACAAATTTCCTCACATCACCCCTAGATATTTCATAGCACATACAAAAAATAACATTTTAGGACTATCATTGGGGGGGATAGTTTGATTACATAACAGATTTGAGTTATTTTATAATTGTATTAAAATATTTTATATATATACCATATATTTCATATTTTTAACCAGGAGGATTCAGGATCATCATTATGAACCTAATCTGATATATAGTGTGAATTGATTTTTATAGAATGTTTATTCTATACAATATACTGATATAAGTTAACAAATAAATTATTTTTATGAAAATTAACTATGATAATAAATTTTTAATATATTTCAATATTATATTATCAATATTATCCTGATTATTAATGAATTCATTTTGAGTTGAAATTTCATGTTTCATGGTCCTTGTATACCAGATTTTTCTATATGTTGCATCCAATATATTGTACAACTATGTTTGGAGATCGTGGTGTTCTGGTGCCACTCATCCACTTCTATTTTATTGAGATGAACAAGATAACCAACTCATTCATAAATTCAGATATATATAATATATACCGATTGATCAATGATAGGTTAATGGGTCACATAGATATATGAATGACTAGCTCCGGTTTCAAGCACAATACATAGACTACTAGGATATGCATGCCAAATAATATATCTTTAAACATAGATATCCCACAACACGCTTTTGGTTAGGTGATGAGGGAGATAATGAAAATTGATACTGATGAAAGACATGTACCTTATACATCATGGGATAGTCACTCAAGGGTTGACATGTTTCTATGATTTATTATATTTCTTTACCAAACATTTCAAATTAACATCAATGTTATTTCATTTACAGTTAGATGCATGTGATCGACGGGTACATATAGGAGTTCCTTAGGAGGACGAATTTATTACGTAGGATGTTGTTCAACCATATTTTGTGGATCTCATAGATCCTTTCTTTTTCGTTTGTATGATTTTATATGATATGGATAAATATTTATATCCCAATCCACTTTCTTCAACCAAGGATCATGGGGAAGATGATATCTCTTCTATGTCTACTGGGGACGATGATGGTCCACCGCCATCACCATCTAGGGGACATAAAAGATGAAAATGGAAAGGGAATATGAGAGGACCTATTGAGCGATGATAGAGTTATGCTTCTACAGGTGTTATTGCAATATAAAGAGACGATCATGCAAAACATATTGAGGATCATGGAATAATTAAAGAGTTTTAAATTCCACATTTTCATATTAAAATATCTGATATACCATCCCTATCATAGAATAATAAAATTGGATGAGACCAGGGTATGGTAAACGAACATGTGATAGTCCCCACTCCAAACGACGATGACATCATCGATATCCCAATTTTTCCATATTTAGTATCATTAGGGACTTATGGATCCACATATGATGTTGGGAAATCCACTACATATGTTGTCAGGCAGTCCTCTAACTAGATGTATGAGAAGGAACCAATAAAAATGCATGAAGAGGAAGCCAGACCTTATCCTAGGACACCAGAGTGATGCAAACATCAGACCCATAGTAGGTGTGAGTTTCATAACCCATGTTGTTGTAATGAGGGGCATCGACATTGATTTATTCTAGTGTCACATTACATTTATTTAAAAACCTATATGGTGAGAAAATTATATGTTGTTTTAGATGAATAACAAAATTAATAAATTTGGGGAACAAAAATTATTTTCAATAAAATGATACTAAATAACAACAAACTCTGAACATTTTTATGTTTCACATAGATTGTACTTATAGTTTATAAAATATATTATTTCCATGTGGACTAATCATAACATGTCATTTATACATTGAAATTATTATTAAATTCATTTCACTACTAAAAATGGGATATATACCTTATATGTTGATTTATTCGGTTGTTATAGATCTCATTTCGATTAGTCAAGGAAATATAAAAAATTATGTACAAATGTTATGTTTTTTGACAATGGAATTTACTTCCATTAAATATAACATCAATTTTTTGTATCTTTTTTTATTTCAATATTTATTATATGGTTAGCTAGTTTTCCAATTTATATTTAGATTGTAATTATATTTTATTTTTTATAGACATTAAATATCAAATATTTGTAACATTATTATGATTCATGTAGGTTATTTTGAATGTATATAAAATATAAAGTATAAATACATTCTCAATGAAAATTTTCAAACTGGATAACAATATACTAAAATATTTTAAAGAGAAAAAAACAAAAAAATATAGAAGAGACAAATTAATTTACAAGAAAAAATACATTATTATTTAAAAATATTACAGTAACAATTTACAAAATTTTCGGATATATTTCATATTAATTTTCTAATTTTTAATTAAATGATTTTGAAATATTGTTTGTTATTCTATTATTATTGAATGTTATTAATTTATATATATTCATATATACATATATAATTTTATAATTATAATTAAGAATTAATATAAGTAATTTTGTAAAAATATATACATAAATAAAAATAAAAAAATTTAAATGTAAATAATTATAATTAATAATTAAAATCTTTAAATAATAAATATATTATAATATTTAATATTATATATGTATTAATATATATTTATAATTAAAAATTCATATCAATATTAATAATTTTTTATTTAAACTCTTATATATTTATATTTATTTATAAATAAATTTAAACATATATATTTTCATTTCCTTAAATACTTTTATAATTATATAGATAATGATTTAATATTATATAAATTCATATATATTTATAAATATATAAACTCAATTTTTTATTTTACATTTTTAACTATAGTTTTTATATTATTAAATATTAATTGTATTAATGATTATTAATTATATTAATTATATTAAAATTTTCATTCGTGTACAAATGTATATATTATATTGGGGAGTATATTTTAATAATTATATAATTTTAAATATATTTATAATTATATAATTATAGATATTTATTTAAAAGTAAAATTTGAATATATTTAAAATATATTTAAATAATTATATTTCTTTATAAATATAATTAAAAATAATTATATTTATATTTATAATTAAATTATATATTTGTAATAATATTTTAAAATACATATTTATAATTCCTCTAATACATTTATATATATGTATATTTTTAAATATTTTAAATATAAATATATATAAATATGTATGTATTTATAATACATATGTATATATATGAAAACTATCCTTTTTTATTTTAGGGGGATTAACACCACGTGAAGTTTCATTTACTAATACCCAAAATGTGACACTTCTTGTTGCACTTTTAAAATTTAACCGAAGACCACCACATGAATTGGTTGTTTTACCATTTAACTAAACAATGGTAGATGAACTGGAATTTCAAAAAACCAATTCCTAAAATATTAACATTGCAACCCTATTTAATTAAATTAAATATCACTAATAATGAATATTTTGTCGGAATTATATGTCACGCTTATGAAAAAAATCATCTATTGGGGTGATATTTTTATATAAGTAAATGTGTTTGGGGTATAATGTTTTAAAAAGTGGGATTCTCAAGAACCTATTAGTCTAATTATGTTTAGTTAATGGGTAAGAGTGCCACTTCATGTGGCACATTACAACTAAATTTTAAAAGTGCCACATGAAGTGGTGATTTTGTGGGAATTAAAAAATGACACTACATGTGGTGTTAATCTCCCTAAAATATAATATGGTTAATTTTATAATTAAATTCCACAACAATTGATTTGTAGGTCATACCTATGACTCCATCATTAATAATAAAATAATTTAATACAACGGTGGAAGACATTTATTGAAAGGTTCAAAATTCCAACATTAATGTGAAGAAACAAAAAATATCCCATTAGTTCCAGAAATCCCGCTTGATTCAATGTTCCTTCATATTAAGATTGTATATTTCCTTCTCTTCCATTTCATCGCCCTTTTAGGGGGTTCATTTACATGTTTGATGATTAATTCAATGGAATCCTCCAATGTGTGGCTGATCCTAAATTTCTAAGATAAATCCTAAAATTCTATCATAAATTTTTATTAGAATCCACATTCAATGTAAATTTAAAGTAGATTATAAACTGTTAAATATTCATTTTATCAAACTACTTTGGTCTCCATCATTAAAGTGGATTCTATTTGCAAGAAAAACTATTTAAATGCTTCCTTACGAAGTCCTTTACTAGCCCTTTTAGCTTCTGGGTCCTCGAGAGCATTGAAACTAGGATTTTTAACTCTTGAAATATCAAATAACTCAACTGTATGCTTTCTAAATTGGGAATATATGTTTTTCATTAACATGAAAATCATATATGGATAATAAAACACTGCAATCTCATAATCTATAGAAATACTAGATAATGGGCATACATTTGGTTTTTCAACCAGCAATGGGATCACATCAATAATTTTAATCCGATCAGATGATGGTTGAGAAAACATAGAAACATGATCATTTGCATTGGACCCATGGAATGAAAAACATATAATAATATTTATCTTAAATTTTTTAAATTCATATTCACACTTTTTAATTAATCATGCACTCCAAAAGTAATGGATGGTTAGCAAGATTCTATGTAGTTGATTCATTAATTTAGTGATGAACCGCTGAGAACATAACATGTCCATCCACTTCCACCTTATCATCCAAGGAAACATCTATCATATATGATACCATACCTAGATGTCCCTTCTCCTATTCCAAAACTACATCAAATGAGGGATCTCCATAGTTACAAATGATATGGCCTTGAACATCATATGCCTCTTTCATAACATCTGCCGATAATTTGAGACCCTTCACCTGAAATGGGGAAAACAATGAAATATTTCCCTCAATCAGTTTATGAATTCCAGTAGCAGTCACATTTTCACATCCCATAGAGCCAGTAGGGATTGAAGAATCACCCTTTTTGTCACTATGTAATTCCTAACTTATAGATTATTTCCCAAACTACAAATTTTTAGCAATTCCAATACCCACTTCCCATTAGTTATTACAGGGGCCTACGTTTCCTTCCTTAACATTAGCATTGGAAGAGTTTGTCCCTAGATTCTCATCCAATGCATACCATGTTCCCATGAGGGTTTTCTTATATATCATCTAATACTTCATGAAATTAAAAATATCTTATCCAATAAGCCTAAAAAACAACTTATATAAGGTTAGTACTCATATTCAAAATCACCTTCAATTCATTCACAATTCTCAATAATGTTGACACTATCTAGCCTTCTATTCATGATGTGAATATCAATAAATACATAAAAAATGTAATAGAACGTTCCATTAATGATATTTTTGTGATGCATGAGGGGTGTTCTAATGATTGATGGAATATCTTAAAAAATCTATTGCTACAAGAATACCCAACAAAGGCCATAAATTTGAACCTAGACAGGAGAATTACTATCCCTCTAATTAAGAGCCTTAAAATTGTGATGCCATTTTAAAATGTGATGAGTACCTAGATTTAGGTAATAAAATAAAGACACATAGTGTGTAGATTTCTAAAAAATAGATTGAATTATGAATTAAAAATACTCATTTTCGATGGGGATGATCCTCCAGGCTTGAAAACCACATATTCATGACAATTTCAGTTTTAGGATTCTATCATATGGGGGTTTTCTCCCATCGAAGGAATAAACCTTTCAATTATTTAGAACCAACATAATTCAAAGAATTCCTTCATTGAATTTATATTAACAAGAAATAAATATCACAGAATCCTCAATATTACTTGATTCGATGTGAAATTGATGCTGACACATCCATATTTCCATATAACATTTTTTTTGTGTCTTAAAAAAGGAAATAAATTTTCCATAATATATTTAGATCTCTACTTATGAATTCAAATTCACATGGATCAAACGTTCAAATTCTCTATACCCACTATAACTATGTTTAAATTATATTAGGAGAAAATTTTGTTAGGCATCTGATAACGCATGCATGAAACATGAAGGTGGTGATGGATGCATGACACAAGTAGGTGGTAACACAATCATGAAGCATGAATGATGACATAGGTAGTAAAATTTATCAATGACACTACACTAGTAATTTGGTCTCTTAGGCGGGTCTTTGTTCCAGGTAATGGGTTTCTTTCCCCTAATGTCATTCGGGCCATGTACTAAATAAATAAGTCTTGATGAATAGTTATCCCTTGGGGGGTATGACATGTCATTAAATATTTTGTGTGTGTGGTTTGTGTTTAATGTAATTATACCCCCAACCACCTAATACACATATGTATATATATCTACAGATGTATATTAATTTATATAATTAATATAACTAATAATTTATAAATTAAATAATATTTTATAAAATAATTGATATAAAATAAAATTTATAATTAATAATTAATTTTATATAATTATAAATAAATATAAATATATATAAATAATAATAAGTAACAATAATATTATTTGACTATGAAAATATGATAAAAAATATTTAATAATAAATATATTTATTATTTATATATAAATAGTATAAATTTATAAATATTTAAATATATATTTATTTTCTTTATTATTATATAAATATTTTAAAAAAGATATGTATATTTATTTATAATTAAAAATTTATATATATATATATCAAAATTATTTCCATTCAATAATAATAACATAATTAAATTAATATCATAATAATTTTATTAATAATATTATACATAAATAGACATATTCCGATAAATTATGTAAATTTACTGTATAATCTTTTTGAACTATAATATTTTTCCATGTAATTCTATTTTCTTTTAATATATATTTTTTATTATTTTAATTTTACAGTATTTTATTATATGTTAATGGTTTATGAAATTTAATTTATTTCTATTTATACTTTATTATTTATACACTTTCAATGTAACATACATGAAACCTGATAATGTTATATGTACGTTACATTGAATGCCTATGAATTATAAAGTAGGAAAAATTGTAAATGAAAAATATTAGATGGGCTAATCTTAAAATATGTTTATGAAATAAGAAAAAAAATTAAAAAAAAGTGAATTTTTTTTAATAGAAAATATTACGTTTTTTCAAAACATAATTTATTCAATATTTTTCTATATTCCCCCCACTACTCAAAATGTGTTATATAACAATTGAATAAATCAACATTGATGGTATATATCTCATTTGTAGTAGTGAAAGGATTGTCATAGTAATTTCTATGAACATATGTTACATTACATGTAATCAATAAGATATTAAATATTTTTACAATGTATTTAAATATTAATACTGTCATGTTTTGTGGTCATTTTTTTGTAGTTCATGTAAATTTATTGTTGTTTATGGTATTTTTTAATTTTATTTTTATTTTCTAAAATAAAATTTAATTTTTTTAATAATTTCTTTTTAAATATATTAAATTCGACACAATGATATATCAATGTGGACACCCCATAGTAAAAAAACACAACATATGAAACTCAAACCCAATCTATTACAGACATCTCTATCACTCTAGCTTCATATAAATATACACATTTTCCTCCTCATGTGATATTGTGTGTTCCTCCTTATGATTCTTTGTACAGGACTTCCTAACATCACATGTGGAGGACTGCAAAACATTATATGTGTTTCCATATATCCCTAATGATTTCAAATATGGAATATGTGTGATATGAATGACGTCATCATTGGTAGAAGTGGGGGATACCATAAGTTACATTACCATACCCCTGTCCTATCCCATATAAGTTATCTAAGATAGATATTTTATATTAAATTTTTGAGTAGCCATATAGGAAAATAAATCACTCCCGATGGTGCATGATCAGTACTCCATAATTAATGGTCATCTATCCATGGAGAAACAACATCTATAGGTTCCTATATCAGATGTATCTCTCTATGTCCTTGCCTCTTCCTTCATCTATGTCCACATATCGATCCTATGTTTGGTGGTGAAAGTGGCAGTGCATAATCCATATCAAGAACAATAGGGACATCATCATCCTTAGGTGCCTTAGTGGGAGCCTGATGTTTTGGTATAAAACTGTGGTTCCACAACACAAACACCCTAATGTATGAAATTAAGAGGATCCATAAGATTCGGTGGATTTAGGAGGACTACATCACACCTACTAAATTCCTACCCTTAATGACTAGTGATATGAAAATTTCAATTAATGTTTATTTAATTCAAATGAAATACCATAAATATTAGGTCAAAACATGATCAAAACAATATAATATATCAGAGTAAACATAGAAACTATTGACTGTAAATCCAATGATAAGTATAGTACATGACCGTATGTCATTGGTACAAATATGAATAATTCGCTTAGTCATCTAACTGGAATCCGTTAGTGGTATATCCATGATAAAATATACCGTTTTGGGAATTCTTGTCCTAATACTCAATATATTTTGCATGAATCTACAACCATCCCATAGTCTGTCTTCATATAATCGAAATGGAATGTAACCCATCAACATGTCATTGGTTTCTAGGGATATGACGTACATATCCCATTCTTCACATGACTCGGTCTACATGGATCCACTTAATAATGTGGATGTGTATGATTTGAACCATTGTACCGTGATCCCCAACCATAGATTTTCAGTATGGAGGATGTGACATGTAGTTAAATCCAGTATATAGAGTCCATAAAATAAGAAATTTCAACAGAAAAATTAATTCAAAATTATTAAGATAATGATACTATGATAACATTGATATATTAAAAAAACTAATAATAAAACTAATTTTTCTAAAAGGAAAAAAAATGTTTAACTTTGTTTATCTAGATGAATAACAGCATATATCTATTAGAACCTATGAACACTATTTCTATGATTATGTGCAAAATGCTGATCCTAACACCACCTGGATAAAAAGATGTAACATATGGTATGTTTATAAATGAAATTAATAAAATTACGAATTAACTCAAATTAATTATTTAATCATACCATCATCCATGAGGATAGTTCTGAAAGAGGATTCATGGAATGGTTGTGAAAACTCTAGGTCTGAAGTATGAAAATGATCCCAATACCACATTTGTTTAAATTCAAAGAACCATATAATATGATATGAAACGTCTCAACAACTGGTAAACATTAATTTATGAACATATGATAATATAATGGTTCCAAAACATCAACTACCAATTTGGTCATGATCCTCATGTTATTGTAGCTACATCATCTGTACCATGTATTTGGAGTTCTCCACATAGAACATGTCTTCGATCAGATTTATAATATTTTCACATGTTTTATAAATAAGTACCTCCTTTATCTAAATTGAACGAAATGATTCTTAGTGATAATAAATCCACCCCATGCACAAGAATGACCCATATAGGAAATGTGATGTGACAATTATATCAACTCATAGTAAACAATGTATTATCGTGCAGTTGTCACCAATAGTGGAACTCATGCCTTCATATTCGTTGATATATAGGCAAATAATTTAGGTGACAAAAACTATATTTATGGTAATCTACACCTTAGAGAGATGGATTGTGTATGTCTATGGATACCATATGTCATCCAATATAACTATAAAATGGTGTTTAATAATCATAATTCAATATAGATGGACTCTATAAATCCTGCACATTTGAGTTGTGGATGAATTGAAACTATAGGTGCTTCTTGATGAAAATGATTTTCTCTCTAAATAACAAGATGTAAAACAGGTCTCCACACCAACACATCACACGACATGTGCAACTGTTGGGAATATAATAGTTGATTATCCGTATGAATATATGAATAATATGACATTAATAAAAAACTTATTTAACTAACGCATGGTTAAATGATTTGGAATAAAATAATTTTTCAGTTTCTTTCTGGGCTATATTAAAATTAAGTATGTTATTCTAATTTATCATATATGATCTATTATATGAATTTATTTTGATGTGTAATTCATGCTTGTTGATAAAATAATTTACATTCTTATAATTAAATGAAGAGAAACATACCAATATCACTAAAAATATGTTTCAAATGATATAAATTGTTTCCATACTTTTTTATAATGGTGCTCTGATAAAACCATTGATACAATTTTTGAATGATCGAACTATATAAATATATAGTTTTTATTAATTGGATGAGTTTATAAATTTTTCATTTTGGTTTTAAATTATTTTAATAGAAATTTTTAATTTCAAACATAATATAACCCCCTCATGGATACATTATAGTGAAAAAATTAATATAATTTATAAAAAAATTACATATACAAACTTTTAAAATAATTGACATATCACATCAGCTATTTTAACTAAAAAATTATTTAATTATATGTATGGGTAAATATATACTCATTTGAACTTTCTATATCCATATGTAACACCTCTGTGTAGGTGACCATTCTCTAGGACAATCCAGCTCATTTCAATGTAGAGTTGACTATGGTCTCCCTTTTCGTCATTTCTTATTCATGTTTGTTTGAAGCATGGGTCTTCCATTATACATGATGAAATATTGATATTCCATAGCTGTCATACATGGAAAACTATAGAAGTATTTAATAACATATTGTAAATAAACTATATCAATGAAATTATTATAGGACATGCATATAGAAGATCAATTTATAATAACATATCTGTAATAATATCGTAATTATTAAATGTTATCATAATCATAGTAACATTGATTGAGTAAAATTACACCCGCAATACCACTACTTCTAGTCATATGATTACCTGGATCAATGGACAAATGTATTTTACATTCATTATCAAATAAACTAACACAAAATATTCCAGTTTATAGAAGAAAATTACATATCTGTCACTGGAAATGGTGTCCATATCTCACCCAACATTTCAGACCCTCTCAATATTTCATTCCCGATTCCACAAAATAATTTACAGTGTAATAGAATGTCACCTGTACCAAACCAACAATTTACATTTAAAACATTACACTAATATTATATTATAATCTTTTCTCTACTAATCAACATATAATCTAATATTCCTAATTACTTTTGATTAGTATTTTTGAACTCCCTTGAAAACTGAATATATAAATTCTATGATGTTGGTCATCATGTTTCCTTATCTCAACCCAACCTCATATGCTATGTATGATATAGGATTTGGAATTTTAATCATGTAATCATAAACATTTAGATTAGCATTTTGAATAGCATCGAGATGGTCCTCCCAATTTTTATGTTGAGGAGCATATGCCAAAAATCAAGAACATATCTGAACACATATTACAATAACTATGATAATGAATTTTATAACTAAAATTATATTTAAACCAATTTTATGATTTCAATTTTTTGGGGAATCATCCTTTAACGTGTTTCAGATATTGTTGGAAATGTGTCGAATGCATTATTTATGATTGGAATAGGGTGGTCTCTATGTTCGACCCTCATACTACAGTGCACCCTCGAATGATTGATGATAATATGAAATAATAAAAATTCAATTTGCACCTATAACCAACACTATATGGGAATACATGATACATCATGAATATGTGATGTTCTCCTTCATCAAAATATGAAATTCCAAAGGTATATGGTCTAAATTACCATGTTGTAAATAATCAATATAATTTCAATATAATTTCCACAAAACATCTCCATTAATATGTATAAGATGCCAGAACTATATAAATCCATCAACACATGATAAAAATGTTCAAAAATTATATATAAAAAACCATTTGTTGATTAAATTTATATTGTTTTTTGACATATAATATAGTATGTATCTTATAGATAAATTGATTTTTAGGGCATAAATCCTCCACAATTTGTGGTATAACGCAATAATAATCATACCAGTTACCATAAAATTTTACAATTGCCTTATGAAATGCCCCCCCCCATTCCTACCATTTAAAGGTTTTATACCAATACTGTTGTTTGATTCTCTCTTACAATTTATCAAAACGAACATATTGAAATGATCTAAAAATTTAAAAAAGAATACTTCAAACAAACTCATAATTTATGATCATTGATCCTAGGTAATGATCTGATTTACACAAGTGTGTTGAGTAAATATTGTAATGTTCTAATATTGAAAATAATATTTAATTATATCTCACATACACATCTAACCTTCAGAATCATATTTCTCTCACCAAATTAAATACTGAGATCTCATTGACTCCCCCACAATATAACTATAATTCCATTCAATGTGATATTGTTTTACAAAAGTTTTCATCTCTTCTATTATTTCATATAGTCTTCCAATATAAATAATACCTTTCTTCAAAACATGATTTGTGTCACCAAAAAAATTCTATGAAATTCAATATTAGGATAAATTACTTAGCAATTAAATTATGAAAAGTAGGTCATTCCTTCGATCAACTATAATTCCAATGGTAAAGGATGGTTCAATGGTATGTTAAACATCACCTTAGTGGGAAAAAATGGTATTGGAAATGTCGTTCTTCATCATCTTCATCATAAAATTCATATTCTTTATTTTCATCATCCTCAAAATAATCAAATATTATATCTAAATAACATGTAGCTCTATTGATAGATAAATAACATTATATATTATACATCACAACTTAAGGATATGAAATTATGACATGAGCATAAGATACGATAACTACCACGACAGATGGATCTTATTGAGTTTTTATAGAAATAGGATAAGAAATTGTATAAAGAATTTTTGATTCCCCAAAATCCAATGAAGTTGGACGTTCAGTTTTAGATATAGTGACATACAACTCTTGAAATTTTATTTTTGGGTTGATACTTAACCAATGATAATATGTTTTTCTAATTAACATCATTAATTATTGGATATTATACCATACACAAAATTTCATGAAAATTTATATGCCCATATACGATGTATTCAATCACATTAATGGCCATATGTTTTATCTTTAGATATTTTTTTGTTCATCAGATGAAAAACTCATACAATCTCTAAGAATCAGAACTATTTTTTCCATATACTCTAATGAAAACATTTTTCACTATTAATTATTATATCATTGAAATAAATATAGTTATAAATATGTTTTTTCTATAATAAAAAATCATTATTAATTAATTCTGATCAATGAAACAAAATACGAGTCTCAAATATTTCTATATTTCTACGGAATCACTCACAATATTTACTTTACCAAATGTTTATAATGTCATCATAAATATTCCATGAAGAAACTAAGGTTTTATAGTAAAATTTATAATCATCCAAATTGTATGTTCAATAAATTATAAATATAATTTTAATAATCTAAATAATATGTCTATCGGTTGTGTCAAACCTTGTGTGCATCATGTCTCGTTGTCATGCACCATGTCACAATCATGTCCATCTCAATCTCCCTTTTTACAGTTTCTGCCCCTAGGTACCTCTATGCTAGAATCACATCCAATTGTAGTATTTAGAAAATGATTTCATTTATTTATAACCACATAATCTTAAATCTACGTAAATATTTAAACATATTCTTCTATAAAAAATGATTCTGCTAATGATTCATAGTGAAATTTTTTATCTTACTAGAGGTATGTTTAGTAATTTATAAAGAGAATGTAAATTCTATAAATCATATCCCTTGGTAGAGTTAAACAATGTGTACAACAATGATCATTATCACACACTAGGTGAGCATCGACTCCATCTCAATTTAACATTTCAGGGATGTTACCCCTAGGAAACACTAAGGTAGAGCCTCATTCACTTATTGTTTACAAATAAATATTTGATTTCTTAGAAAACAAAAGAAAAATAACATTAACAAAAATTTTGAATTTATTCTAATATCTAATAATATGACACTATTGTTTCATAGTAAAATTTCTAATAATATTAAATTTGTCTTTAGTGATTTAAAAATATAATTTGAATCCTCAAAAACCTTTTCACAGATAGTATAATCCCACCTGTGTTTCAAGGTATGAATAATCAAAATTAAATCTCATGATAGTTAAAAAAATAGTTTTGTATTATATAATCAGACACCTATTCTTATAAGGATCATCATGAAGTTCCATTTAAATGATATAATGGGAAGTATTTTTTTATAAGAACTCAATTTGGGGAATGAATGTAACACCCCAGGATTTCAGAGTGTGTTATTTCTTAAAAATAATTCAATAACTTGCACTACACGCAACACCTAGTTCAATCACACCATTAAAAGAGTTCATGAATAGTATTAACTACATTTTGAACTTTATATAATCCTTATAATTTTAGAATCCCTATTATGAGTTTCTTAGTCATATTGCAAGAACAGATTCATTTTCAGTATTATCAACTTCTAATAGTGAAACCTTTTTAAATACAATATTTTAATCTTTTTGACTAAATTGGGACATAAAAAATTTAAAATGAAACATCCCAAGCTTCCACGGTACACTTTCTTTGAGTAATACAGTAGCGTGTGTTGTACGCAACCTTGAGTTTTAACACACACCACAACCAGTCAAACTAGCCGTTATGAATAGTAATACCTAATTTTTGAAATTATATATATTTTATATTTAAAAATGGACTTCATTTTTGGATTCGGAATATCGAAATTAGCCTAGGGTGAAATTTTGGTACATTTCGGATAACTTTTATATTTTGATGAATAGTGAAAATTACTAAATTTTAATTAAAAACAACTTTTTTAATCAAAACAATTAATATTGATAAATTATGAATTTGAGTGGTTTTAAAGTATATTTAGAATATATTTTTACCATTTAATATAATGTTGGTCATTGGACATAATTTTACAATTAAACCGAACATAAACAAGTGTCAATCTTTTGGTAGTTATTATCTCTTAAAAACACGCTTTTTGTTTTGACAGCGGGAATTAATTTTAAATTAATTTCTGCCACTTCTGTGTTTTGAATTTAGAAAAATGGATTCCATATTTGGAATCAGGATGTTCAAATTGTGTAAATAGGTAACTTTTATTTTTAGACATTTTGAATAATTACTGCGGTAAATATTTTATTTACCATGGTTAAGGGTAAATCCGGTAAATAAGGGTTAAAAAAAATAATATTATAATAATAATAAATTACCCTAAAACGTGTCTTAACCCTATTGGTTGATACATAGTCGACCATGGGCATCTTTGGGTCTATTTTGGGACCCCATGGATCCACTTGTAAGTGATAATGACACTTTATTTTAATTAAGTCAAAATGAATACAAAAATGACACAAGCATATATCTTTTAGAACAACAATTTTTACATAGGGTTATACATGTTGGATTTTCGATTATAAATATTCATTAGAAAGATAAAACGATTTCCTACATAATGATATTTTATTTATAATTTTTAGACATTAAATAATTTATTTTATTTATGACACAATGATGATGCAGTAATTACTAAAATAGTAAAAAATTAACATAATTGATATTATAAATACCCAAATAAATATAATATGAAACTTTTAATGAATTAAACTAATTTTCTAGGATAATATGATATATTAGGATTGATTTAATTGACTTTGTTCGAAGTAATCAATCTGTTATGAGTTTCACAAAAATCAACTATTGAATAGTGTCAAAATTGACATAAAAGAGTTCTTAAAACAAATATTATATTATTAATTGATATTAAATTCCTAAAAATCTAAGGTTCGTCCAAGAGACTTATATTATGATAGGTTAATCATTAATGGACCACTTGGGGGGTCGCTTGGATGTATATAGTAAGTTTATTAACCATAATATATAAAAATACAAAGAGACATTGTAAAAGTGAAACTAATTAACTTAGAGTTAATACTTAAAGATAAGTTTAATATAAGTACCCAAACCTGTCTAAATTCTATTGGATGAGTTGTTTTCGACCTATCCCCACCTCATCCTTTGAATAGTCAACTTTGGAGCCTTTAGAAACCGAATATGAATTTATTATAAATTAATATTTCTAGCTTTTCCAAAGGTGCCCCTCACCCCTCTTATAAAAGGGCACTCCTCCTTCCCATTTCTTCACACCTTCAAAGCCTTTTGGTTCGGCCAAACTCTGCCCAAATACTCTCCCAACATCCCTCACTACAACCTAGAGGCCTTAGTTTGATCAGAAAGCCAACCTAGGGAGCCCTTTTGATCAAATCAAAAGGAAGAACCCGAAGAAGAGGTAATGATTTCACCACCCTTTTCTAAGTTCATTTCTTCTTCCACTTCTTCTTCCTTTGTTCTTACCATTATAAAATAATAACTCCAGTATCTCACATATACTGTGATGTTATTATAAGTATGGTACAACCATATTCAGTATTCTATCCACCCTTTGAATAACATGTCACCATACGTGCGTACGTACGGCTTACCGTCTCCACGTCGTGGTGTAATTGTTATTCAATATAATATTATTTGGATGGGTATAATAATGATGTGTAACTCATGTAAAAAAATAAATATAACATGTTAATGATTCTGTATATATGATATACCATTCATTTATATATTATTTTAATATCAAAAGAATGATATTGTCGCTCGTGCGTACGTACGGACTACCGTCTCCACGAACGCGATGAGATTCATTCTCCATCGTAAACATTAAAGTATAATTATCATTTTATGATTTAAAAATGATGTTTAAGGACTTGATATCATTCTGGATATGAATAATATACAACCTATCCTTTACAAACATGTCTTACGTAACAAAACATATGAAAGAAAACAAGTAAGTTAACACCCGAAACAACGATAATACTAAGATATTATTATCAAATCAATATTAAAAGATCATATATGATATCATATTAATGTATATGATTCTTGTATAATTTAATAACAATTATTTCACCATTATACAGGAGGTTAACCTACCCCAACCAAGGAAAAGTACAAGGTAAGGGTTATTTCACAATCTCTTCTTTATCCGAGGTTGTTTATACGTAATAATCTACTGGGATCTCGTTATCATCCACATCCATGTTTTTTCAAAATGTATTTCAAAACATTTTTACTATTTACAAGAATATGGGTTAAAGTCATTTATACCCTTGTTTGACTTTTTATAAGAGGTTTATAAAGGAATCTTTCCGTCGTTTTCAAAACAAGGTCCTTTTTAACCTTTTCGACAGAATTGAGGTAAGAATGTTTTTTTTAACTTATACGGCGGGTGCGGTTATTTTACGCCGTTATAAAATCTTCAAAGCTTTCCTTACAAGCTTATAAGAATATTTTCAAAGAAAATGTTTTATTTTATATGGATCTTAAATTATTTCAAAATAAAAGGAGATATTTCTTTAAAAAGAATTTTGATTTCATCTATGTCAACATCCTTTGATGGATTTTAAGATTATTTGAAGTTGATTTATTATGATACAAAACTTCTATATTGTATTGAAGGTTTTGTGATATGTTTGACTGTGGATGTGCTATTTTTATACCATTCATAGTTTATTGTGAAAGTATTGACATTTCGTATGCTAGTTTTAATACGAATGTTTATGTTATGTTTAAACCTTTTCATATGGGAATGCATTGGACTTAATAAGTGACGGGTGGAGCCCGCTATAGCTCCTCGATGCGTCGGTAGGTCTCATGAGACAAACTAGTGTCTTGGCACAAGGCCTTGACAAAATCTTATTTGTAGTCTTGGCACGAGGCCTTGGCTATGTGGTTATGATAGTCTGGCATTATGCATTCCAACATTATGAAAGTGGTTATTG
Source organism: Viscum album (assembly GCA_963277665.1). Classification (NCBI taxonomy): domain Eukaryota; kingdom Viridiplantae; phylum Streptophyta; class Magnoliopsida; order Santalales; family Viscaceae; genus Viscum; species Viscum album. Next base: position 1,057,575,520 of record OY728151.1, on the reverse strand, counting down.
ATATTGCATGTGATTATTCGATTAGTAGAATATCCATGTGAACAAGTAAATGGCATTATTTCATTTTACTTTTGCCATACTATGTTGAATTTCAATTTTAAAAGGCTTTTGTTTTAGTAATTCATTGCCTTAAATGTTTATGCTTATTTTGAATGTTCCGCTATATTGTTATCCTTACTGGGCATTTGAGCTCACCCCTTTTCTATGTTTTATTTTTCCCAGGTAGTGAAGAAGTAATTTATGAATGACTTGCAGGGATATTATGAGGGGTTAATAGTGTGGATATGAAGACTTTGTTGTTGTAGTAGTTTTTCACTTTGAAATGTAATGTAAAACTTTATGATTATATCTAGTGTTTCCAAGGCTACTAAACCAATCGGTCTTTCGAGATTTTATCTTTCTTGTGATCATGCCAATGTTACGAAGTAATGCACCGACTCTGGGTAGCTGGGGTCGGGGCGTTACAGTTGGTATCATAGGAAGCTTAGTACAAACCTTGGAAGCTAGATTTAGATAAACTCTGATTAGAGCACGTAGACCTAAGATGAACGTTGACGATTAGTATAGAAGAACTTCCTAGAATTTTGGTATTGTAGAGATTTTGTGAGTTTTCCGAGCAATACATCCCTGTCTGGATACGAGCAGGTAGAGGCGGCTCTGGCACAGATGTACGTAGGGGTAAAACCCGAAAACACCGCTTTGAGCTAGACTCGAACGGGAACTGGTGCACGACAACGGGCCTTGCTGCACTCTTGGTTACGACACTCCCGGGGGATATGCTTAGGATAACTCTCATTTTCTTTACAAATCATTATGAAGGGTTTATGAGTATATACTTCCTCAAAGAAAACATTTTTATGATTATGGATTATATCCATAAATAGTTCAATTTATGTTAAGTGTTTTATAAGTATGGGATTATGTATTTTGATTCATAAACTGATCTAGTTTATGCCATTGTTTAGAAATGGCGCCCAGTAGAAGGAATGAGAACTCCAGAAATACACATGATTCAAAGAGAAGGAAGGATCATATCTTTCATGGTCTTAAGCTAGAATTTATAAGAGAAATAGTCTCCCATGTATTATCATCATATGAAGAAATAATATCATGTGTTGATAAGATAAGTAAAGAGTTTACTGAGTCCTATGGCTTTGAAGGGAATCAAGAGAAGAAAAGGATGGAAGAGAGAAAGATGGATAAAGGGAAAAGGGAAAAGAAGAATTTTCCCATATGTGGTAACTGTGGAAAGAAACACCCTGGAACTTGCCTGAAAGGAATGGGAGTTTGTTATAAGTGTGGAGGAAAAGGGCACAAAGTACGTGACTGCAAGGGTAAGAAAATGGTTTTAAATGTACAATGCTTCATTTGCAAGGAGTTTGGACACTACGCGAACCTATGTCCCAGTCATCAGACTATGCCGCAAATGATGTTATTGGATAATAATCAAGTTATGATACTACCACAGATGAAGAGAAATGATTAGAGTTCTTATGTTGATTATGTCAATTGAGTGTTGTATCAACAATGTACTTGTTATAATAATTATGGAGTATATAAGGATTGTACTTCAGTACTATTTCATTAAGGACTTGAGATTGTGTGGAACAAAGAAAAGTGACTCAATAGCAGGATAAATTTTTGGAAAATATATGGTTGAGAGAATGATAAATCATAATATAGTTCTGATACTGAGGTAGTGATTTTGGAATAATATGTGATTGTTTTGGATAAATTATATTAGATATTCTTGACTACCTTGGAACTGATTAATGATTTGTATATTCCGTCATTGTTGGGGTTTAAAAGATTTTTGGATAAATGAAGTATATCCAGCATTCTATATGGAATAAGGGAGTATGAATGTAATCAATAAGGAATATGGTAATACATGATGAAGGTATTCATATTCTATTACGGGGTAAAAGGATCTATATTATGTTTGCCTTCCTTATAAATGTTGGACTGTGAGTTTAGACAGAAGTATTTTGGATAGTTCTAGTTTGGATTATTTTGGATTTCCATAAAAGGACAACCCGGAGGTCGGGCGGCAACTCGTCGCGTCCGGCAAGGCCGCGAGACTTGAACCCGCAACCGAAGGGCGACAAGGGTGTATCACCTACCACTGTCCCATGAGATGTCCTGGATTAAATAATGTAGTTTTTATTAAAAGATCTTGTAGATGAATTATAAATTCATTTATTTTGGAACCCTATACGAATAGTGTAAATAGAATTTTTCTTACATTCTATTATCTTTTAGAGTGAAAGATGAGTTTGTGGTAGAAATTTATTAATGGATAAAACTATAATTATAAAGTAAGTATATCTCCTTATGATCTTAGTCAATCTCATAAATAGATTCCTCAATTTTAAGAAAAGCAACTTAGAACAAAAATGTTTTCCTAGATGGTACCTTAAATCATCACTAATTTATGGCTTTGGGATTGTTGGCCTTTTCATAGCCATGTTCTCTACCACTCTCCATCAGATAATTGATGGTTAGATTTCTCTTCCATATCCATATTTTCCTAAATGGAACCCTAGTATGTGTTATTTTCGGTAATCTTCATACTTTCCACTCTTTATTTTAAATAGAGGCCTCATTAATTCATTTTTCGATGTGGGATTTCAACTAAGATATTTTGAAATGTCAAAAATGTGTTGTCCCAATACCCTATATTTTGTTGAACCGATGGTACTTCAAATAATCATAGATTGATGAGTTTAAGGACCTCAATTTTATACTTGTTTGTGATTGATGACCTCAATCACTACCTATAAATATTTACGTTTTTCCTCCAATTATATGTCTCTAATTGCCACCAATGTTCTCCTAATCGAGATCATAATTTGGTGGTGACCCTTTCATTTATCTTTTCCTCATATTAAGACTAAATTTTAGTAACCCAATTTCCGATGTGGGTTTTCCCACAAATATATTTTCTACTTTCAACCTTTTATTTTCGAAGAACAATTTCAAATTGCGAGGACGCAATTTATTGAAGGAGGGGAGAATGTAACACCCCAGGATTTCAGAGTGTGTTATTTCTTAAAAATAATTCAATAACTTGCACTACACGCAACACCGAGTTCAATCACACCATTAAAAGAGTTCATGAATAGTATTAACTACATTTTGAACTTTATATAATCCTTATAATTTTAGAATCCCTATTATGAGTTTCTTAGTCATATTGCAAGAACAGATTCATTTTCAGTATTATCAACTTCTAATAGTGAAACCTTTTTAAATACAATATTTTAATCTTTTTGACTAAATTGGGACATCAAAAATTTAAAATGAAACATCCCAAGCTTCCACGGTACGCTTTCTTTGAGTAATACAGTAGCGTGTGTTGTACGCAACCTTGAGTTTTAACACACACCACAACCAATCAAACTAGCCGTTATGAATAGTAATACCTAATTTTTGAAATTATATATATTTTATATTTAAAAATGGACTTCATTTTTGGATTCGGAATATCGAAATTAGCCTAGGGTGAAATTTTGGTACATTTCGGATAACTTTTATATTTTGATGAATAGTGAAAATTACTAAATTTTAATTAAAAACAACTTTTTTAATCAAAACAATTAATATTGATAAATTATGAATTTGAGTGGTTTTAAAGTATATTTAGAATATATTTTTACCATTTAATATAATGTTGGTCATTGGACATAATTTTACAATTAAACCGAACATAAACAAGTGTCAATCTTTTGGTAGTTATTATCTCTTAAAAACACGCTTTTTGTTTTGACAGCGGGAATTAATTTTAAATTAATTTCTGCCACTTCTGTGTTTTGAATTTAGAAAAATGGATTCAATATTTGGAATCAGGATGTTCAAATTGTGTAAATAGGTAACTTTTATTTTTAGACATTTTGAATAATTACTGCGGTAAATATTTTATTTACCATGGTTAAGGGTAAATCCGGTAAATAAGGGTTAAAAAAAATAATATTATAATAATACTAAATTACCCTAAAACGTGTCTTAACCCTATTGGTTGATACATAGTCGACCATGGGCATCTTTGGGTCTATTTTGGGACCCCATGGATCCACTTGTAAGTGATAATGACACTTTATTTTAATTAAGTCAAAATGAATACAAAAATGACACAAGCATATATCTTTTAGAACAACAATTTTTACATAGGGTTATACATGTTGGATTTTCGATTATAAATATTCAATAGAAAGATAAAACGATTTCCTACATAATGATATTTTATTTATAATTTTTAGACATTAAATAATTTATTTTATTTATGACACAATGATGATGCAGTAATTACTAAAATAGTAAAAAATTAACATAATTGATATTATAAATACCCAAATAAATATAATATGAAACTTTTAATGAATTAAACTAATTTTCTAGGATAATATGATATATTAGGATTGATTTAATTGACTTTTTTCGAAGTAATCAATCTGTTATGAGTTTCACAAAAATCAACTATTGAATAGTGTCAAAATTGACATAAAAGTGTTCTTAAAACAAATATTATATTATTAATTGATATTAAATTCCTAAAAATCTAAGGTTCGGCCAAGAGACTTATATTATGATAGGTTAATCATTAATGGACCACTTGGGGGTCGCTTGGATGTATATAGTAAGTTTATTAACCATAATATATAAAAATACAAAGAGACATTGTAAAAGTGAAACTAATTAACTTAGAGTTAATACTTAAAGATAAGGTTAATATAAGTACCCAAACCTGTCTAAATTCTATTGGATGAGTTGTTTTCGACCTATATCCACCTCATCCTTTGAATAGTCAACTTTGGAGCCTTTAGAAACCGAATATGAATTTATTATAAATTAATATTTCTAGCTTTTCCAAAGGTGCCCCTCACCCCTCTTATAAAAGGGCACTCCTCCTTCCCATTTCTTCACACCTTCAAAGCCTTTTGGTTCGGCCAAACTCTGCCCAAATACTCTCCCAACATCCCTCACTACAACCTAGAGGCCTTAGTTTGATCAGAAAGCCAACCTAAGTAGCCCTTTTGATCAAATCAAAAGGAAGAACCCGAAGAAGAGGTAATGATTTCACCACCCTTTTCTAAGTTCATTTCTTCTTCCACTTCTTCTTCCTTTGTTCTTACCATTATAAAATAATAACTCCAGTATCTCACATATACTGTGATGTTATTATAAGTATGGTACAACCATATTCAGTATTCTATCCACCCTTTGAATAACATGTCACCATACGTGCGTACGTACGGCTTACCGTCTCCACGTCGTGGTATAATTGTTATTCAATATAATATTATTTGGATGGGTATAATAATGATGTGTAACTCATGTAAAAAAATAAATATAACATGTTAATGATTCTGTATATATGATATACCATTCATTTATAAATTATTTTAATATCAAAAGAATGATATTGTCGCTCGTGCGTACGTACGGACTACCGTCTCCACGAACGCGATGAGATTCATTCTCCATCGTAACCATTAAAGTATAATTATCATTTTATGATTTAAAAATGATGTTTAAGGACTTGATATCATTCTGGATATGAATAATATACAACCTATCCTTTACAAACATGTCTTACGTAACAAAACATATGAAAGAAAACAAGTAAGTTAACACCCGAAACAACGATAATACTAAGATATTATTATCAAATCAATATTAAAAGATCATATATGATATCATATTAATGTATATGATTCTTGTATAATTTAATAACAATTATTTCACCATTATACAGGAGTTTAACCTACCCCAACCAAGGAAAAGTACAAGGTAAGGGTTATTTCACAATCTCTTCTTTATCCGAGGTTGTTTATACGTAATAATCTACTGAGATCTCGTTATCATCCACATCCATGTTTCTTCAAAATGTATTTCAAAACATTTTTACTATTTACAAGAATATGGGTTAAAGTCATTTATACCCTTGTTTGACTTTTTATAAGAGGTTTATAAAGGAATCTTTCCGTCGTTTTCAAAACAAGGTACTTTTTAACCTTTTCGACAGAATTGAGGTAAGAATGTTTTTTTTAACTTATACGGCGGGTGCGGTTATTTTACGCCGTTATAAAATCTTCAAAGCTTTCCTTACAAGCTTATAAGAATATTTTCAAAGAAAATGTTTTATTTTATATGGATCTTAAATTATTTCAAAATAAAAGGAGATATTTCTTTAAAAAGAATTTTGATTTCATCTATGTCAACATCCTTTGATGGATTTTAAGATTATTTGAAGTTGATTTATTATGATACAAAACTTCTATATTGTATTGAAGGTTTTGTGATATGTTTGACTGTGGATGTGCTATTTTTATACCATTCATAGTTTATTGTGAAAGTATTGACATTTCGTATGCTAGTTTTAATACGAATGTTTATGTTATGTTTAAACCTTTTCATATGGGAATGCATTGGACTTAATAAGTGACGGGTGGAGCCCGCTATAGCTCCTCGATGCATCGGTAGGTCTCATGAGACAAACTAGTGTCTTGGCACAAGGCCTTGAAAAAATCTTATTTGTAGTCTTGGCACGAGGCCTTGGCTATGTGGTTATGATAGTCTGGCATTATGCATTCCAACATTATGAAAGTGGTTATTGATATTGCATGTGATTATTCGATTAGTAGAATATCCATGTGAACAAGTAAATGGCATTATTTCATTTTACTTTTGCCATACTATGTTGAAGTTCAATTTTAAAAGGATTTTGTTTTAGTAATTCATTGCCTTAAATGTTTATGCTTATTTTGAATGTTCCGCTATATTGTTATCCTTACTGGGCATTTGAGCTCACCCCTTTTCTATGTTTTATTTTTCCCAGGTAGTGAAGAAGTAATTTATGAATGACTTGCAGGGATATTATGAGGGGTTAATAGTGTGGATATGAAGACTTTGTTGTTGTAGTAGTTTTTCTCTTTGAAATGTAATGTAAAACTTTATGATTATATCTAGTGTTTCCAAGGCTACTAAACCAATCGGTCTTTCGAGATTTGATCTTTCTTGTGATCATGCCAATGTTACGAAGTAATGCACCGACTCTGGGTAGCTGGGGTCGGGGCGTTACAATGAACTAATCCAAAAACCCATAAGTGTCCTTTAAATATGATCTCAACATATATACTAGAGTATAAATAGATAATTCAAACTTTAATATATTTTTAATGGTGATATGAAGAACTAAAATACAAATTTGTACCCAGTTATTTCCTAATTATTCTTCAGATCATAGAGGTAATCATTGGATCTCAATTAGGTAAAATGGAATGTTTTTCTTCTTGTGTTACTATGAATCGCATTATGTATATCATAGTTTTTTGGTTGAGTGGATATTACTTGATTTCCAAAAAATAAGATGAATTTTTAGGGTAATCGATTACCAACCAGATTGTGATATTTCATTGGGGTTTCATGTGATGTTCTACAATGAATTAATGTTTATGTTTTCCCATTTTGATATTGGCTTAGAAAATGGATGCATTATTCCCTTAATCCATTTTTCATTCCCCCTTAACACGTTGATATAAAATGAATTGAGATAAAAATTATACAATATATATGTTCATGTTATCCCACATATAAATTATCTTCATGTATATATACATTTTATTTCTTACTCTATCGATTTATAAGGATGATCTATGCGTCTATTTCATAATTACCATCATTCGCTCTAGTTTTGTTGGGAAACATATTATGGTTCTAATCATATTGACATCATATTTATTGAGGATGAGCTATGTAATATTCACAACGTTTTTTATCTCATAATATTCTTTTTAGGGCTCATAGATCGTCTAATTAAAGGATGGTTGAGATGATATTTGAGAAATGTTGGATGAAGTCCCTCTTATGATTTCCCTGCCCATCTTCTCTATGTCCAGAAATATTTGGACCCTTTATCGTCATGGGTAGGTTTGAGTGGTGTTTTATATATAGAGTATATGACACTATGGTTACATTCAAGATTTATATTTTATTGAACAATCATAATCCTTGGTCATGTCTAAACATATTCATTGGCACTTATCAAGATCATTTGTTGTAAATATATTATTCTGACATTCATGATATATATATATATCATACACATCTACTTGTAGATATATTCTCACCAAATCCTTAATATAGAAAAATCTACTTATAATTGTAGATAAATTTGGTTGAATTTCATGTCATGTACATTTAATTTGTGGGATACACTGGTAACCAATATATCATCTTGAATGAGTATAGAAACCAATTATTATTTTTGAAACATCACTATAGATCAAAAATACATCCAAAATAGTGGGTAATGAGAGAAGGTGTACCGGGATTGGTCTAATATTAACTCCTTAAATATCTATTTGTAATTATTTGTCCAAAAGACATCACTTCCATCTATGTTATTCTGGTTAGTGGGTTGAAAAACATGAGATGATTCTTAAAAAATCAATGGTAGTTCCCAACTAATCAAAAGAATCTTAATGTATCCATAAAAAATTATGTAATTAGAATTCCTTTTATTTCTTATGTTTTAAAAGGATCCCTATATTTCCCTTTTTTGGTAATTAAAATCCATAGGAATTAATCTTTCATAATAAAAAATCCTCATTTATTATACATTACCTATAACTCTTCCTTTCACGAGGTCTTTAGTACAACATTCAAATTACCCTCCCACTCCCCTTGATTTTGGAGTATATTAGAATATATTAGCTAATGATACAAAAAATTTGTCAAGGTGACCCCTAAAGGCTATATTAACTAGGTATGTTAAGATAGATGGAGCATTAGTGAGTCCATAGGGCATCACTATAAACTTGTAGGGCCCATAACAAGTATGAAAATCAGTCTTCGGGATACCCTCCTTCTTCAACCTTAATTAATAACATCTTTACCAATGATCCACCTAAGTGATGTTCTAGGAAAAATTTACCTAATTTCACAATCATCAATTCATGAAATTGAGTACTTATTCATTATCATGATATTATTGAAATAGTTATAGTCAATATAGAGGTCCATTGAATGATCATTCTTCTTAATGAAGATGAAAAACACACCCAATGGTTATGAAATTGATAATATATACATTTTCCCTATATTCTAAAATTATTTGGACTTTATCTCGTCATGATCAAATGATTCCATTTATTATGGGGTCTTGTTTATTTTCAAACATCTAGATTTATGTTTTGTTGATAATTCAACCTTATGTTTAGTAAGATGACCAGAAAATTATTCATGAAATACATTTTCATATTCTCTTTCAATGTGTATGTAATCATGGTTGATCACTTCCATAATCTCAATAATTTATGAATCATATGATTTATCCTATGAAATTAATACACATGCTTCATATGATGACTCCAATGTATATTATTCATTATCCTTACACTTGTGTACAATTGTATGGATATTATTTATATGGAGGGTAATTTCAATCTCTTAATAAATAATGTTGTATCTATATTGTGGAAAATAATAAATTCCTAAAATTTCATTGACTTATGATAATGGGTGTCTCTCAATGATTTTGGAAAATCCATCCTTCAAATTTAGATGGTAGAGGATTTATATATATGGGATTTAATAATTTACCAATTTTCTATTTTCGGTGATAAATTCACTTCATTGTTTTGAGGTTGTATTTTAATTGTTGTACAAAACCATCATGATATGAATTAATGCATAGAACCATAATAAAATAGTAATTTTCTTTTCATTTAACGAATTACATTAATACCAATCACCTAGTCATTTTCGGGATCGACCTCAACAATTGTGATGGCATTATCTATCCTATTCTCACCTGGCCATGGTTGTTATCTTTTTTGGATATCATTGACAACTTATTTCATAGTTCATTGATTATCATGGAGTCCTTGTTCCTTATAGATGATAAATTAGATAATAGGATGAGGGTTGATAGGATCATTATTTTCGTCCATTATAAGGGTGGGTTTTATACCTCTACATTCTCTAGCTAGGACCCCTTATTTTCCACACCCAAATAAATTACTTTTTCTCATTTGGAAACTTTTTGGATACTTGTTCCTTCAATATCTTCAATTGGGATGTTGAAATTTATTTCCAGAATTAAATTTCTCCAATTTTCATCGAGAATTTAAATCCATTCTTCATTCCATATCTTCAAACCCATAAGACCCTTGAGATACAAAAATATATATATAAGATTTAATGGAAGATCAGGAAAATTTATAATAGATATCATATTCTAGAATCACCAAACCATTTCATAGATTCTAAATTATACCATTAAAATAGTCATAAAATTTAAAAATAGGGTAAATTGAAAACATCGAGTTATATTGGGAAATAATTTGGAATTTCACCTCACACACCCAGATAGATTTTCTGTTCTTTGTCTAAGGTCTTATAAAATCCTTCACAATTTTATGTAAAAAATTGTGCGAATAATATTTTTCAATTTTTTTTACATAATCCCTTCCTTTCCATCCATATGATATCCTCCTTGGGTTTCATATTTTTGATAAACATTTACCATTTATCTACATCTTCTTTCATATGATATTCAACTAGAAAAAACATTCATTTACTCATTTCATTGAAGTATTGAGAATATTTTTCCAATAGAGTTGATCCATTTTCCATGATTATAGGATCAGATGAGCCCTGAATATTTTAAGGCCTTTGACTCATAGTGTCTCAATTGTGAATTTGGGTATTATAATGGAATATGGGATTCCACATAATTCATGTTTCTGTTAAAAAATGTGTTAATTTATTATGTATTATCATGATGTTATTGATTCTTACTTCTGTCAGATTTAACGTATCATATGGGTATCCATCAAATTTTTGATCATATTGGTTTTTAAATTGGCCACACCTATTTCCATCCATTAACTAAAATAATGGGAATATTGGGGATGATAATTATAAATGTACTACACATTAAATAGTAAAACATATAATCATTTAAGGGAAAACTCCATAATTATTTAAATTCGTTTATCATATAAATTTATAGTTTTTAATATATGTTATACATGGACTATTTCCTAAAATGAAATTTAATTGAAATATTTTTCCCCTAAATTGGTTCTTCGTGATATTATGAATTTACCAAATAATGTCCTCAAAAGTGCTTCACAACTTGTATAAAACAATTCCACATTACCATCCACTAAATAAAGATTGATTTGATAAATAATGCACAATTTCTAGGGTTGTCACTCATTGGTACAACTCATCCAGATCCCCACGATCATTAATTATGGTGACATGAATTTTATATAATAGAAACCACATAATATATATTTTACGAAAATTTAAAATATTTTTATATGTTTATTCTTATCCTTATGTCTTTCACAAGGGTTTTATAATCCTTATCCAAAACAACTACTAGGCCTTTTCTCTAATACCAACTATGAAAACCCAGTTCTATTATATTCCATAATGACATAATATATTAAGATACACACAATACAATCCTAGAATATCAAAAAAAACTTATGTCTTTAGAAAATATGATGTATTAATTATTATCATTAAACAATGATATATAACTTTATTTAAAACTCAATAACACACCCTCAATTTCCTCTGATCAGTTAGTAACACATTGGATAAACATTGGATGTACATTAGAAAGGGGTGATAAATAAATCATTTTAATGAAATAATAAAAACATATTACAAAATGAATGTAATAAATGAGAGTCAAGAGGAATGTCAAGGAGATATAAAAGGGTTAGAATCGTAAAAATGAACATTAAATAATGATATATGATGATAACATCTTGGAAACATAGTAATATGGAAATAAAAAAAAATACATGAATTCATAATCACTTGTCAAGGATAAAACCATGGAAAACATAATTTTGTGTTCTTTTGATAAAATCTCATGAACCAGAGATGGTATCTCTTGAGATACAAAAATTACCCAATTCATTGGAGGGATTTATAATTCTAGGCCAACCAATCACATATTTATCATTTTCATGAGTTTATATGCCACATGTACTATACAAAATTGGAATGTATTTAACCACATTTAATACAATGATAATTTATTTTTGTGTTATAGTCAAGGGATTACCCAATATGTTAAGTATTATTACATTTAGGTGAATACACTTGTGTGGCTATGATAATAGTTGTACAAAACTAAAATTTTTATCATAACAGTCACAAAATAATTTTTTCAGCATAAAAGATGACCATAAAGGATCATGGAAGGGTTTATTGAGATAGAAATGTTGTAAATCAATACATGGGAAACATTAGGATGGTAACGTGTTGGGTGAAAAATATGAAAACATGAATAATTCTAAACTAAAAGTATTATACAAATAAATTTCTTGAATAAATAGGAGGAAGAGATTCTCTTACCCATATAGGGTGCTTCTAAATTCATGGGAGGAGATTCATAAGTGTACGAGAACTCATTGGGAGGTATTTAGAGAGAGATATGGGATGAGATTAATGATCAACTAGAATTTAGTGATCAATAGTGTTATATTGTTTGGGTATTTATAGGAAAAGAGAGGGGAATTCATTACTAACTTTTAAATTTTGATTTAAAAATATAAATAAAAAAATAAACAAACCAAAAACCTTCCCATTGTTTTATTAAACCAATAGTGATTTTCTATATTATTTGTGGACATGAATCGAATGTGTTAAAATAATACAATTTTTTATGTGGATGTGAGTCATGTATATATATATATATATTTTAAAATGTGTATATTTTATATATGTTTTGGAGGATTTATGAATGGCTTATGAAATTAATAAAATAGCTTAGAATACACATTATAATAAAAGGATGGTAATTTTTTTTCATAAATTAAATTTTAGTATTTTTTAAATTATTTTTAGGATATAATTACTCCCTAATAAAATCTATATATTTATACCATATTTAAATTTTACACAAAAATCATACTATATCCACAAAATATAATGAATATACAATTTAATAATTTTGATGTGATGAATTCAATAATAATATTTATTTTATAAAAATAATTATCTAAATATGGGAATAGTAAATTTAAATAAAATTATAATTTATTAGAATATAAATTTTTAAGATACTAACATATTTTAGAACCAGATCATAATTACAATAGATTAATTAAATTAAATTATAATTTATATATAAATTAATATTATTTAATAATAATATTTATGAAAATAAAATTTATTTTGAAATTATATAATTTGTCATAATGACTTTTTTAGTTATAAAAATATATTTATAAAAATTAAAATCATGATTTCATCATATCAAAATCCATTTATTATCAAAGTCATTATATAGTAATTTATAATTAATAAATGATACACATATAATCCATATTTCATTAAAAAATATATATATAATTCATTTTGCTATTTTCTAGATACTTAACCCCCTATTACACTTGCGCATGCCAAAAGGGTAAGGTGTGTGATGGTGATAAATTATAGGGGTAGATTGGTGAAAATGGATTCTGACATGATCATGATAATGGTAAAATTATCCTATGAAAAATTTAGTTTCAGCTTCAGTTTTTGAATACTGTCCTAGTCACGGTCATGGAAAAATGGCCAATGATGCAAAATCCCTCAGAATCTTTTATATATGGGATGTATAGTGTATTATTTGACTCGTTGAGACTATCACTTCATAGGTATTTATAAATTTGACTTATAAATAACCCTCAATATATATTTATTGTAATGGAAATTGCATAATGATTATATTATAAATATTTGGATTATTAAGAGACTATTAAAACTCATAGGTAATATTTTATAATGGTAAAAAATAACCAAATTAGTGCATGTGTTTTGTGTAACTTCATCACATAAAAACAAATTTAATCATCCAAAAGTGAATTTAATTTATATATTTTTGTGCCTTTACACAACCAGGTGATGTATCATAGACACAACATTATCCAACAGAGTTCAAGACACTCCGGACACAGTTCTGTTTCTATGGTATGTGGGATTCCTAATTCAATTACATTATTCAATATCTGATTCAAATGAATTCAACGAAAACACATAGAATGAAAATTGAAGGGATATAACTTCAATGTAATGAGAAAAAATGAAATTAATTTATTGTCATCGGAGCTAAACTATCCATGAAGATCCGCATACCCTTCGTTAATAGACAATTCTGCCCAGATCTGAGGGAATAGACATCCATTTCTCTAATCAGAATCAATCTAGAGGAAAATTGACTAATAAGACAATCAATGATAAGAATATTCTGAGTGAATTTTGATATAAATGAATTTAATGGTTATATAACTATGAGGATAACTCACCCATAATGAATGAAACAATGATACATTTAAGAAGAACAATTGATCTATCCTAATTTCTCTATTTATTTTCATTTAGATGAGCTATAGATAAACTAAATCACATGGATGATGGATAAGATGATATCCTAGATGAATTGATATCCAAAATTTGTTAAAAGAATATTAATATTTAGGGGGTATTGATGGATAATACAACTAAAAGGGACCCCACTGAACAATTACCAAGTCACCACATCGTTTATCTGGTCAAGGTCCAAATGCTTGCCGGTGGGACACCAACTACTCAGTGCAGACTCATCGGCTGAATGATGATTCTTACAAGGATGTATGGATATATTTCATCCCAACAGTTATTCAATGGCTATAATGATTTCCTCAGCTTCCCCATGCTTTCCCCATTGAATTACTTAGCTCTAATTCCACCACCATATCACTTATCATAAATATGATGTTGTGTTAGTATGTGAATGAAAACTTATTATATTCCTATATCAAAAAATAAAATAAGATATCTACCTTAGATCGATTAATGTAAACTAATCACCCCAAGCATTCAGTCATTCTTAACATCCATCATGCTCTTTTAGAATGACTACAATTATGATCCCCAAAATATGAGCCAAATTCTCATTATCATCAATCATCTAAACCTCAATCACCAAATTCATTTAACTCTACACGGCAAGGTTTTTTATACTAATTCAACATGAAGAATTAATTTGTTCCCAACTATAGAAAATAATACACAGAATAATATTCTAAAAGTATAATGACACACCATGTGTAGTTCAATTTCATTATTCCTTATATAGCATAAAAATGAGTTAAAGGATGATACCTAAGCCTCATTATTTTTTTTGAACCAAACCAACAAGTGTATACTAACCAACCACAACCCAAACACACATAACTCTTTCAAAAAGTCCATGTCTGATCCATAAACATTGTTTTCATACCCGATACAAAAATTTCGATGAAATTCCGAACCACCACAACTAGTTTCACATGGAATCATTAGTTAGATGCATTCTGGTTGTCTTTTTAAAAAGTCATACAACCTAAAAAACCAATTCTTCATGAATCCAAAAATCCGGAAATTTTTTGAATTTGAGACATATTTAAATAGATATGACATTCTAATTGAAATATGAACTAATAAAAAAGTAATATTTTCTGTTGGTTCCCCAACAACTCGCTCAAGCCATAATTTTATGAACCATGCACTAATCCACCATTGATCAACTATGTATCAACATATACCAACTACACACCACTTTTTATTCACATATATGGTTTCCATTAAGCTCCAAATATGAATAAAACAACTAAAATTCATCATAGAACCAGAATCTATTGGCTCTATTATATTTCTTTTATATAAAGATACCATGTCCACCAACTTACATTTTTTCACTAAACAAAGACCCTTATCATGAGTGGGTCATATCACTCTTAAAAAGATTTATTCTCCAAAATATTAGAGTAACCATACCATAAATTCGTATTGTAAACATAAGATTATCACTAGATATTATTCAATCACCTTACAAAATGAATATTCATGATTCTCTATTCTTACATTATTTTCATGAAAATATTCATGTTCTATACAGACTTGAATTTCCTAGAATGTAGTTCATAGCATTATGTGGACCACACTTAATGTGAGTTACATCCTCCCTCATCTTGTGCGCATTATGAATTATGACATAGATGTTTTCTGTTTCCCTAGATGTATGATAGTAAACTATACCTCAATATATCTATTAATGAATATCCTAGGATTACCACACTATGGCACCCTGATCATTTTTTGATTACACATCCCACCATAGAGGTATCATAACAATCATCATCTTTTTTTTCTAGAGGACCCATTGAGATTGATTCCAAATACGATAGTTGATAATTAAAAGGGTGACCCTGAATTGAATGTTTTAGTGAGCTACCACCCCCAGCTCATCTGAGTTCATTTATACAATATGAAACATTATCAATGGGAATCTCACAATCTCATTTTTACCCAAACAAATAACTCAAAAATCACCCCAACATGAATTCTAAGTAATTAATATTTCCCATTATAGTCTTGATTACACCACACATTAATTGACTTGCAGTGATTTTCCATGAGTCAATGACCTCTAGGCCAAACATAGAATTCATACATATATTTCAACACACCACAAGGTAAGTTCTATACCTAAGTGAGTATCCTCTACACTCTTTAAAATCATGAATATTATTTCTTCCTAGATATATGATAGAGAAAATATATAATTTTTTTAATATATATTTAAATGAGTTAAATGCCAAAAAAAAATTCAAGAGGATCCAAATTTCATTGTTTTTTGATTTTAGGGTTGTTTTGAATGAAAATTAATAGAATTTATAATTTTATCTCTTTTCAATAAATTCTATATTTTTAGTGAAATTTTTTCAACAATAATTATAATTGAGTAGTTATTTTTTATTTTTTCTATTTACATGGCATGCAACATTGTAATGTCTAAAAATTATTGGATTGAACTAAACAAAATAATGTTTGAATAAATCCTGGTATTGGACACCAAATGAGGTGACTCCAACAGGTGAAGAAATATGACCAAATGGAAAAAATTCATGTTGTGTTTCAATGAAAAATTTCCACTTTATGTAATCTTTACATGATCCAAAGTATTGGAAGATGAAAGTGAATTTCAAATGAAAAAATAATTATGTTGTAAATTAAATATAACATTTTCTAAACATGCCCAAAATACATGAGATTTGGAGGGTTGAAGGAGAATTATATTTTGAACAAATATATAGAATAAAAATAATGGAGTTTTTGATGTAAATGAGGAGAACAGATAATATAATTTCATGAAAAAAAACTATAAAAATGATTTCCCACCCCTCCCCTTCTATATATTTCCATATAAACATATTTTCATGATTTTTTTATAATGAACAGAATTTGTATGTACGAGATAGAGTGTTTAATTATGATGATATGAATTCATGGTAGAATGGATAATATAGGGGTTTCTCAAGTGATTAGAGGGTATGCCCTGTGTGGTTGTGGATGATAATAACTTATGGAATCTCTCTTCTATGTTTTGATATTCTATAATATATTATGAATATCAATTAAACATATATTTTATAAAGAATGGTTTCTTTTATTTCATCAATTCAATTTGAAATATATTTTTTCAAATTCATTTCCAATATATGGTGTGTGATAATTTATTTCTCTATGTAATTTTTCGGGTATGTCTTTCTATTGAGTATGTATGTTTAATTTTTTTGATTACTTGTGGATATTAAGGTAATTGAATCACTTATATATGTGGGATAGTCATATTTAGTTCTTGATATGATATCCCTATAAACATGACGGTTCATGCAGAGTTATTTTGCTGGGAATATATAAAAAAAATGAAACAATGAAGATGGTAGTGCGTCAGAGGATTATGATTTCATTAACTACAGTTTAAATTATTGTTTTGAAACACTTATATTTACTATCAATTTATGTATTTATATTGAAATATAATTTATTTTAGTTTATATTAAATTTTTAATTATTTATTTTAATCACATTATTTAAATTTCTCTTCATGAAAAAACAAAGAAAGAAAATGTGACCACTTTGAAAATCAATATGCATCCTCCTTGGGAGAAAATCTAAGGAATGTTTTATTTCATTTAACTTGGTAGTAAATTTATTATTTTGGGATTTCATGAAAAACCATCATATAAATATGCCTCATGTTATACCACCACTCTAGTGTAACTGTAAAACCATAGGCCTAATATTAAATTATCATCATTCATTAGAAGGCACACGAAGAAGTTTAGAAGGCCAGGTACACAAAATATATTTCCATTCAACTCAAACATCACATCATGTGAAATTTTACTCAAAGATATCTATACTATATGGTTGAAAGGGAACTACGAGGATATTTTTTTTAATCCTTACCATGGTTATTCACATGTATATAGAATTTACATCAATTAAATCCATCCTTCAGGCACAAACCATGAATATTCCTTCAGAAAAAGTTATTATCGATCTAGTTACTCACTAGACGTAGAACAATCCATCTCACTAGTTGCCATATCATCTTCTCTGAGATTAAAATTTTTTTACTCATAACCTGTTAAATGGTCACAATAAGGGTTTGAACAGAAAAAAAACACAATATTGCTATATATACATATAAATTACATGAATGATTTCCCATGGACAAACCATGTTAATGACCCATATAAATATATTTTGGTTAAACAGAATTCAACATTTTGTTAAATGGATTACTCCAAAAATAATATTGTTGGAACTGTAATTAAAAGAAACCATATATTGTATACTAAAAAAACTTATTTAGTAATGAAATTAATTGTGTATAATGACCTTACAAGGTACATTTCACCATGAATTCATTGTGTAACTACATCAGCATTATAGTCATTATCTCCCATGATCCCCACACCATGATTTCAAATGAAATACTGTCAAATGTATACATGAATTATGGTTTAAATTATTAAAATGTTATCATTAAAATAGATGTGTACAGAGAATACATTTTGTTGACACTAAAACAATTGATTCCTATATTATCTATTTAACCACATAAAAGAAGCCTAAATTTCATTTGAAATATATATTCTGAATATGATGCATGAGAATAATATTAATGATATGGCATATATTCAAATCCATATGAAATCATGAACCATAAAATTCCATGGCCATCAAATGAGGTGAAATATTATAACTGAAATATAATATCTACGATCCTCAAACCCATGCCCTAGTAACCTAGACATCCCATAAGAAAGGTGTTTGTGATGCAGTAACTAATGATTCATAATAATTTTTGACTCATTCCTATATCACTTGACATCACAATATCCAAATCCATTAACATGATGGTTATGAAACCATTAATTGTACCTTAAGAGGAATTAATGGGACTGAGATCCAGTTCCAAATGAACCCAAGTGTGCCTCCTTATATTTTAGATGCATTAAACTAGCAATAATGATCCATATTGGATCATGTAATGAAAAAAATTCAAATTATAATACACAATAACATATAAATAACCAAACATGTTATAATATAGGATTAAGTTACATGAAAATTGATACACATACCATTTGTATTTTATGAATACAGAAATAAAAAACATGAACAATCATATCTGAATATAGGATACTAATCAACCACCATGATGATTGTAAACACAATATTAATAACTAATAAAATTAAAAATAGTATCTTCTCCCAACACTAACCATAACATTCACCCAATGTCCATATATATAGTGAACTGTCTAAATAACTAATCAACCCCACCCTATACCAATCATATTCCTGTAATAAGTGAAGTATTATCGAGAACCTATATGTTATGTACTCCCTTGAAGGGTGTATGAAGAGACCCAATTATTGATGTACATATAAATTACATTAATTTTGAAGAATACTTAATACATGACAAAAAATAGACACCCAAATACCATATTATAATAGTGTCTTTGGATACTCAGAACATAATCTTCTAATCATGGTGAATGATCATCAACATATCCCATAATGATCTTCCCCTTTGGTTTTCTTACCTAAAACATTTCATTATATCCTCGGGAAAAGAAAACATAAAAGGGGTGATCAAAAATGATCAATAAGGGTAAACATTGAAAACAGAAAACAATCGCTAACCATTTGAACATAAGAACATGATCATAAAACATCAAATTCATGAGTAATGACATAAATATTGGTAGTTCATAATGCA
This sequence comes from Viscum album, assembly GCA_963277665.1. Taxonomy (NCBI): domain Eukaryota; kingdom Viridiplantae; phylum Streptophyta; class Magnoliopsida; order Santalales; family Viscaceae; genus Viscum; species Viscum album. Next base: position 1,057,555,398 of record OY728151.1, on the reverse strand, counting down.
TAGATCATAAAAGAACATTAACCATGAAAAAATAGCTTGGGAATAAAACATGTAATTTTGGCATCCATTATGCTCATGTTATGATTTCCATAGTATCCAAGGCATTGCTACAAAGACCATCATAGTGGGAAAATCCCATTACTGAACCATGTTTACTTGTCATTTCATCCCTATATTTCAAAACCAGAATCACTTTTCATTCCATCCATGTCTATTTTATGAGATATAAATCATTTCCCAATGCAATGGATGGAGAGAGTAGTCCCACCAGTCTCATAATGAAATAATTCTTTCGCGTGACACAAAATAAAAATAAATCATTCATCATAACCCAATGAATAAAATGGGTTTCATAAACAAAATCTCATCGTGACATAATCCATATAAAAAAATGGATATCATTACATCATAATAAAAATAAAACCATGAAAATAATAAAGGCATTATACTTGAAACATAAACATGATAAATAATGTAATCAAATATGGAAAATAGTTTTGAAAAATCACATGAAATGAATTCTTGCCGAATATATCCTTTCTTCTTCAAAATCATTTTCTTTTCACAAAATGCCATGAAATTTTAAAAGAAATGGATTTTATTGAAAACGATCATGAAATCATGTAGAGTAAAATTAATGAAGATAATACATTAGGAATCCGTAAAAATATTTTAATTCCGTATAAGCCAAAAACATTCTCCTCGTACTTTTATAGAAAAAGTCAAAAAGTAACTCGTATGGTAAAACAAAAGAAAGATTCCTTCAATAAGAAAAAGAAAAAGTCAAAACGTGGTTAACATGGCTTTAAAAATAAATGGAATAATATTTTACACTTTATAAAAACCTTTTATTGGATATTTATGAAAAATATAACCCCCGTAAATACTTACATACATGAAATCCCATATAAAAATGAGATTGGAAATTTTTTTCCTTACCTTATGTCCAATTTCTTCCATATGTATATGAGACTCCATTAGATTTGGTTTAAAAATATTACTCACTTTTAACATAACCATAATAATATTTATTATATCATAAATGATTCACATATAACTTTATATTACTTTTTCATTTATCAATTCCATGTTAAAGCAGCGTTTTGGGTTAAAGTGTTTCATTTATTGAACGTGTTTGGACAGGTGGTTATTGATATTATTATTAAATATATCAGGATTTAAATACATACAAAATTTAAAAAATAATTTATACATCATATATATTCAGTATATATATATATAATAGATAGATAAATGAAATGAAATACACTGTTAATTGAGACTGTAGACTGTACGTAAGCATGAATGATGATTTCATTTCCTTCATTCTTTGAATGGAAGTAAGTAGATGAAATATATATATATATATATATCAATTAGAATTATTATATCATATATTTCATTATTATTTATTATATATATACATTATAATCATTCCTTAATGGTTAACATGTATAATGAATCTCATCGGGGCTTGGAGACGGTAATCCATACGTACACAGGTGCGATGATATCATTCCCATAATTATTGAATGATATTGGAGAGGATTATAGGTTATCTCAGAATTAGTATCATGTTATAATAATCATATATAGTTTTTTACACCATTATACCCTTCTAAGTAAGGAGGTGGTTGAAAACAGATTACACCACGGCGTGCAGACGGTATTCCGTAAGTACGCAAGCGTGGTGATTTCGTTTTCCGTAGGATAGATAGAAGGTGAAATATGGTTGTTTCATATTTATAAAAACAAATCAATATATGTGTGATACTAATGATATTACTTTATTATGAAATAAAAAAAATAGGAAGTAGAAGAAGATTGAATTTGAATGAATTGATAAAGGATATTACCTCTTCTTCGACGCGTATCTTCTAAAACTCCTCTTAGGGCACTAAATTTTTGGAACCAGGGTCTTCTAAGCATGATTTGGCGTACATTTTGTTTTTTTTTTGTCAATCCTCAGTGGATGTTTAGAATGTGTATCAGCAAAGAGATCATACCATTCAAGCATACAACAGTAGTGTAGGTGGCGCCGTTTCCCTGTGTTTGACAAATTTTTGGACCTGAAAATCGACATATAAAGAAAAGTGTTTTTGGAAAAGGGACTTACGCAGAGAGGTCTTGAAAGATAGGAAACTTTCGCGCCATATATTTTTGAGGATCAGAACATCAAAATATGGAAAACTGATTAGGGTCGCGCAAGTGTTGGTTAGGTCGTGCAAGTGGACTTGCGCGCCGTTAAATAACTTGCGCGCTGGTACCTAGAAGGATTCGGACTTGTGCACCTATTGTTTTTTGAAGAACATAACATTGAAAATTGGATATGGAAAGAATGACGTGCATGTATTGGTTGGGTCACGCAAGTGAGTTGTGCGACATAGGTTATGTTATACGAGACTTGCACGCCAATAAGGGACTTGCGCGCCTCCGCACAGGGGGTCCAGTTTGCCTATAAATACTGGACCACCCCTCCTAATTTCTTACGGAGTTCAAGACATAGTTATTTTTTGATCTCTCATCGCGCAGGTGGTTGAGACGCGCAAGTGGTAGTTGGGTCGCGCATGTAGAGCTCACGCGCGGGTTGTTGGCTGCACGTCCAAGGAGGTTTTGGAGAGAAATGAAGTGGACCACGCAAGTTTTTATTTGGGGAAGGAAGCGTTGCGTAGTTGATTTGGTTACACTTGTGTGCTAGTTTGGACTTGAGTGCCCTATTGAGAATTGCATGACTAGCTTGTTGAAGTACTCCATGAATTTCTGAAGCCCACCGGTCGGTTTGGAGCTGCACAAAAGCTTGGAGAATACACGATACATTCGGGGAAAATTGATATTCATCATCTGGTGAGAATTGGACTTCAATAGAGCATCTACATACAACATAGGATGAATTCTTATGAAATGATTAAGAGACCTTCATGTCTATAAACTTAGTGTGACTTCACCAATGGAAGTGAGCCAGGGGGTGACAATGGGAGTGACCCGAGGGAAGCAGTGAGCTATCCCTAAACCATTGTAAAGGCAGTGAGCCTCGGACAGAGTGTCTGTACCCAATCCTTTATAATCCACAGCTAGTGAAGATTAGTGGAATCGGGTACGACTGAAAACTTTCTTGCGTATGCTCCTTGGACGTATCCCTTAATGGTGAACCAAGTAAATAGTGATGTGTTCTCTCTGTGCATGTGAATGTTTACTTTCTAATCATAATCATCATACAGGTTCAACAAGTTCCTACCAACATGGGAACATGATCCACGACATTAAAAGAAAAATTTTTCACCTTGATTCACCCCTCCCCTCTCAGGGTGTCCCAGGGTCCTTCAAGTGGTATCAGAGGGAGGTTTCCAGTGTTGAATCTGCCCTTTTTCGTCATGGAAGATGCAGTCAATATAAGGGAAGTCCCTCACTTCGATGGAAGTAATTTCATGATGTGGAAGAACAAAATCAGATCTCATATAAGGTCTCTTGGAATGGATGTTCTCTTTTTAACTGTGCAAGGATTACAAGTCACTGATCCAATAGGTCTGGCTATGACTGTAACAGATAGGAAAATTCTTGATGCAGATTCTAAAGCACAGAATGCACTCACTACAGCTCTTTCTGATCAAAACTACCTAAAGGTGTTGAATTTCACCTCAGCAAAATCCATGTGGGATAAACTCGAGAATATTTATGAAGGATATAGCAAAGTGAAGGAGGTGAAACTACAATTGCTGCACAATCAGTTGGATTATCTGATGATGCATCCAGACGAGAATGTAGACTCTTTGTTCAATTGAATTACCTAAGTGGTTGGAGCAATTCGGGGTCTAGGTGAAGAAATCAAAGACATTGATATTGTAAAGAAAATTTTAAGAAGACTTCCACCTATGTATAATCAGAAGGTGTCAGCCCTTGAGGAAATAGATCTTTCCAAACTTTCTCTAGATGAGCTACTGAGAAACATGGTAGCATATGAAATGAGAGTCAAACCAGAAGATTCAACGACTAGGGTGAGAATGGAAATGGAATTCAAGGCCATGGATAAAGTAAAAATCTCAAAATATAATAGTGCTGAAGATGATGAAGAAAAATAAATTATTTCTCTCATTGCAAAGAAGTTCCAGAAGGGGAAAGAGAAATTCAAAAGGAATTTACCTCTCGCATGTTTCCGTTGTGGAAAAGTTGGGCACATTGCCTATCAGTGCTTAAGAAAGATCAATGATGAAGATAGTGATGATGAAAACTTCGAGAAGCCTTATAGAAGTTTCTTCAAAAAGGGAGACTTCAAATCTGGAATGAAAATGAAAAGGAATAGTTTTTTCTATGAAGAGGAAGAAGATGATAATGAATTCTTTGATGAAGAAGAACCAGAATTCAGAACTAGGAACCATGCTTCTATGATGGCCACTATTGAAAAGCCAGAAGATGATGATGGAGAAAAACAACTGAGAACTTGTGTAGATCCTGATATGAAACTTAAGGATGTCGTTAGTAAGATTAAGTTTAAATATAAGAGCTGTAATAAGTGGAAGTAAATTGTAGAAGAATCAACTGAATACGTTGATCAACATAAAGCTGAAATTGAACAACTGGATGAATTTGTGAAGGTACAGTAAAAAATAATTGAAAGCAATGATGATGTAGTAGATCTGAAGATGTGAATTGATGACCAAGAAAAGGTCATCAATGACCTCACCTCTAGACTGGATGAAAAATCCAAGACTACTGAGGGTCTTGAGGAGGAAGTTGTTACTCTAAGAAGTAAACTAAAGACTAAATCAGTTCCAAAAGAATCGAGGAGGAAAATAGAGTTTAGAAGATTCTCAGATGCAGAATTACTAGCAAGAGAAAAGTGTGGTCAGATGGGGTTGGAAAAATCTTGAGTGATCAATGACCCTCTTGCATGGGAAAGTGTGGAATTGGCTGTGAGGCTGAGACATCAACTGCAGGAAGTGAAAAGATCCAAAATAAAGATAAGATGAAAGTTGAACATGTTGAAACATTACATAGAGTGCCGAAAAAGTAACCCTCAATCCAAACTAAAAGGAGAACTGAAAATTATCCTCAATCATTCAAAAATGATAGATAGTCTAACTATTCCCCCAAGGAAGAAGTTATGAAGATAAATTCAAGTGAGAAGACATTTCCTCTCATGAAGTGTCAGTTTTGTGGCTATCTGGGACATACCATGTCTTATTATGAAGAGGCAAGAAGCTATCTAAATGGAGAAGATATAGAAGCTCAACAAAGGAGAAAAATTTCATATCCCAATTCTTATAGAAAAAATAATTTCTATGGATATTGCTATTTTTGTTCTAACTTTGGACATAAGGCCACTCATTGCAGGCAGAGAAGGGACATGGACACCTCATACTGAAGTTGAAGACAAGTCAAGTCTCGTCAGAAAGACAATATTGCTCTTTCAAATAGGTTTTCACCTATCAATGAAGACTTTGACTATGAAGAACCTGGGAATTTGTAAGAGATAATTGAAAGGCCATCAGTTCTATATACTCAATCTAATGTCTCATGGAATGAAAGGAAGAATATTGAGAAATCCAACCTTGCAGAGGTGGCCCTCAAAGCTACAAAGTACAAGACTACCTGGATTCTTGATAGCGGTTTTTCATCTAATATGATAGGTAATGCGGGTCTACTAACGAATATCATTAGGAAGGTTGATGGTACAGTAATATTTTTTAATGATGGGGCTCTGAAAATCAAAGGGAGTGGAGGTACCGAATTAGCTAATGGAGAACTAAAGAAGACTGAAGTCCATTACGTAGATGGCCAACGTCATAATCTCCTCAGTGTGATTCAACTCTGTGACTCAGGACTTATAGTTACATTAAATCAGAAAGGCTGCACTATCAAGGGAAAGACTAGCAATTCACTTATGATGAGATGCAGAACTGAAGGCAACTTGTATTAGGTTGATAGTGAATATAATATATGTTACATGACTGTTGAAGAAGAAAACAATTTGTGGCATCGGAGACTAGGACACTTCAATAAAAAAGACATAGAAAAAAATATCAAAATTGAGAATTGTCATGGATATTCTCAACCTAAAGCGTGAGCGTGAAAAATCTTGTGATGCTTGTATTCGTGCGATGTTGGTCTGCAGTACATATCATCCAAAGAAGAAAAGGGAATCTCACCTTCATGATCTGATTCATACAGATGTATGTGGGCCAATACATGTTGCTGGAACTCATGGAGAAAGGTACCTTGTCCTTTTCATAGATTATTATAGTACAATGGAATGTGTGATTGTCATTCACAGGAAACGACAAGTCATTGACTGTGTGAAAACATATCGGCGAATCACTGAGAATGATATTGGACGAAAAATCAATGTGTTGCGATCTGACAATGGAGGAGAATACACGTCCGTTTAATTTGAATATTATCTAGAGAAGCATGGGATACAACATGAGGTAGCTACTGTGAGAACTCCACAACAAAATGGATTTGTTGAACGTAAGAATCGAAAGGTGAACAACATGGCACGAACTATGATGATTGAGAGTCGTATTCCACGACATTACTGGAAAGAGGTTGTTCAAGCTGTAGTATACATTCAGAATCGATCATGACTTTATATTGGTGAGATTAAGACACCCTATGAATTGTGGCATGGACGGAAGCCTTCTCTAAAATACTTTCATGTCTTTGGAAGTAAATGCTTCATCAGGAACAAAGAAGGAAATCAAGGGAAATATGGAGACAATGCAGATGAAGGAATTTTTCTCGGTTACTCAATGAACAGCAAAGCCTACAAATGTTTCAATAAGTGTTTAGGATGGATTGAGGAAACTAGTGATGTTAAGATAATTGAAGAGAAACCCACAAATGCTTCAAGGACGTCATATGATGATGTGATAGAAAGTCAAGAAGAATGTGAACGTGAAGAAAATAGAAATTCATAAATAGAGGAAGATGTTCAAAAAACTCAACAATCACATCATGATGTTCACTCAGAAGAAGAATCTGAAGAAGAAACAATGACTGAAGAGAATGCTACTGAACCTCGCAGGAGAAATCGAAGAGCTGAGATTGATCCATACAACATAACTGGAGACAGGTGTTCACCCACTCAAATAATGTGGATGAGGAATAACACGCACTCTGAATTTCTATTAGTTGTAGAGCCATACTCATTCGATGAAGCTGCAGAAGATAAATCTTGGGTGAAATCCATGAATGCTGAATTAGATCAGATTAACAAAAATCATACATGGGATCTTTTCTACAGACCCGAAGGTCACAATGTGATTGGTACCAAATGGGTCTTCAAAAATAAGTTTGATGAGCATGGAAGTGTCATCATAAACAAGGCACGACTGGTATATAAAGGATACTCCCAGATTGAAGGAATTGATGTTGAAGAAACCTTTGCTCCAGTGGCTAGACTAGAGTCAATCAGCCTTTTCCTTGCTATGGCACTCCAAAGAGGATATAAAGTATATCAAATGGATTTCAAGATATAATTCTTGAATTGTGTACTCGAAGAAGAAGTCTACATTGAATAACCACTAGGATTTGATTTGGGTACTGATGAAACCAAGGTCTGCAAACTGAATAAAGCTCTATATGGTTTGAAGCAGGCACCACAGGCGTGGAACTCTCAACTATATTCATATATCAAGAAGTTGGAATTAAAAAGCGGTTGATTTGATCATTATATCTATTTGAAGAAATCTCCAAAAGATCAATTCATGGTTCTAGACTACGTTGATGATATCATATTTGGTGGCAGTAGGCATAAATCAGTTGATGAATTTTCCAGACACATGAAATTAGAATTTGAAATGTCTATGATTGGGGAGATCACATATTTCATGGGGAATCAAGTGACTCAAAATAAGGAATACACTTTCTTTTCTCATGAAACATATGCAAGAGAGCTGCTGACGAAGTTTAATATGAAAGACTCCAAACCAATGTCAACTCTGATTGCAGTTGGAACTAAACTTGGAAAGCATGAGAATGGGATCTTTGTTGATCAAACCATGTACAAAAGGATGATTGGAAGTCTACTGTACCTGACAGTGAAAAGGCCAGATATTGCCTTTGCAACATGACTTGCATCCCGCTTTCAGAGTATTCCAAAGGAGGTACATATGCAAGTAGTAAAAAGAAACATGAGGTACATTCAAGGTACACATAACTTCGGGTTATTTTTTGCTGCAGGCAGGGACAATGAATTATCAGCGTTTTATAATGCTAACTGGGCTAGTGATGTTGTAGACAGAAAGTCCACTAGTGGTGGAGCATTTTGTATTGGGCAGAAATGTGTTGGCTGGTTGAGCAAGAAACAAGAACGTACTTCTCTTAGTACTGCTGAAGCTGAGTATATCTCTGCCACAAAGGCTTGCATTCAACTCCTATGGATGAAGCAGCAACATACAAATATTTTTGATAAGATGCAGCAACCAATGGTGATTTACTGTGATAAAAAAAGTGCAATTGATCTTAAGAAGAATCCGGTACAGCATTCTCATACAAAACATATTGAAATAATGTATCATTTTATCAAAGAAAAGGTTGAACAAGGCGTTATTAGAATGGACCATGTTGGAAATGATGATCAAGTGGTTGATATCCTGACCAATCCATTGTCCGCAGCTGTGTTTGAGAAGCATCGTTGAACCTCATCTTTTATCCACCTCGTACTGCATACGGAGGCTCCGAAAAACCCCTATCCCAAATTGTTATAACTGTTTTTATCTGTTTATGTCTATGATGCAGGTTTATGGGGGAGATACTATCCAGGGGGAGTATGGTTTGAGCTGAACGTTGAACAACTTATCAGCCTTTGGATTTATTGTCAATGGGGGAGAAAGAAATAAATTCAAGACAAGTAATGCTTCTGTGATGAGAAATATAAGAAGGAAAACATCAGGCATCGTGATGAATTCCAAAAAGACTGGAACCCAATTCAAGCTTCCTCTCTTGTTTTCTACACCAAGCATTACTCACGTAGACATAGAGTGTTGGCTGAGTTGATTCATGCATTTTTTTGAATTTTGCATGGATGGAGATCTATTGAATTTATTTCTTGATTGCCAACAAACCCAAAGGGGGAGATTTTTGGAACCAGGGTCTTCCAAGCATGATTTGGCATACGGATTGTGTTTGTTGTCAATCCTCAGTGGAAGTTCAGAATGTGTATCAGAAAAGAGATCATACTGTTCAAGCAGACAACAGTAGTGAAGGTGGCATTGTTTTCTAGTGTTTTCCAGATTTTTGGGCTTGAAAATCAACAAATAAAGAAAAGTGTTTTTGGCAAAGGGACTCTCGCGACGAGGTCTTTCAGGATAGGAAACTTGCGGGCCATATTTTTTTGAGGATCAGAACATCAAAATATGGCAAAGGGATAAGGGTTGCGCAAGTGTTGGATAGGTCGCGCAAGTGGACTGGCATGCCGTGACATAACTTGCGCGCTGGTACCTAAAAGGATTCAGACTTGTACGCCTATTGTTTTCTCATGAACAGAACATTGAAAATTGGCTAAGGAATGAAGGACGCGCATGTATTGGTTGGGTCGAGCAAGTGAGTTGCGCGACAGAGGTTACGGGAGACGAGACTTGCACGCCAATGAGGGACTTGCGCGCCTCCGCACAGGGGGTCCAGTTTGCCTATAAATACTCGACCACCCCTCCTCATTTCTTACGGAGTTCAAGACATAGTGATTGTTTGAGCACTCGTCGCGCTGGTGGTTGAGACGAGCAAGTGGTAGTTGGGTCGCGCAAGTAGAGCTTGCACGCCGGTTGTTGGCTGCGCGCCCAAGGTGGTTTGGGAGAGAAAGGAAGTGGACCACGCAAGTTTGTATTTGGGGAAGGAAGTGTCGTGCAGGTGCTTTGGTAACACATGGACGCCAGTTTGGACTTGCGCGCCCAATTGGGACTTGTGCACCAAGCTTGTTGAAGCACACCATGTATTGCTAAAGCCTGCCGGTCTGTTTGAAGCTGCACGAAAGCTGGGATATTACCTGATACATTCGAGGAAAATTGATATTCATCTTCCGGTGAGAATTGGACTTCAATAGATCATCTACATACAATAGGGGATGAATTATTATGCAATGATAAAGAGACCTTCACTTCAATAAACTGAGTGTGAATTCACCAACATAAGTGAGCCAGGGGGAGACAACGGGAGTGACCCAAGGGAAGTAGTGAGCTATACTTGAACCTTTGTAAAGGCACTGAGACTCGGACAGAGTGTCTGTGCCCAAACCTTTGTAATCCACAACTAGTGAAGATTAGTGGAATTAGGTAAGACCAAAAACTTGTCGGAGTATGCTCCTTGGACGAATCCCATAGTGGTGAACCATGTAAAAAGTGTTGTGTTCTCTCTATGCAAGTGAATGTTTTCTTTCCAATCATAATCATCATACATGTTCAACAAGTTCCTAACAACGTGGGAACAAGATCCACGGCATTAAAATAAAAAGTTGTCGCCCTGATTCACCCATCCCCTCTCAGGGTGTCCCGGGGTCCTTCATAAATTTGTTCTTTGGAAAAAACCAGGACCTCTAGTATGTTTCTATGGAAGTTTAGAAGATAAATTCTCTTGGGTTGGCTGAGCATGATGGATCAAAATGGTGTCAGGAGGAGAGGGAGGTGGTTCCCTTTTATAAGGGAGGAGAGAGGCACCATTCGAAACAAGAGAAATATTAATTTATAATAAATTGAACCCCACAGAAAAACCTCTTAGATGACTAAAATACATATATTAGAAGGGATAAGGTTGTGATATCATCAAATAATAAAATTTATACATGTGGGGGAAATATTTTAAACTTTATCAACATGATTTATCATTGTATAATATATTTAATTTTAGTTCTGGTAATAAAATTCTAAATTTTAAATTATTATAAATAATTTCTTATTTATTGTGAGTTTTCCATAATTGTATACTTTATGAAATTTTCAATAATATAAATTTCAATTTATAATTTTGAAATATTTTTGTGATTTTTAAACAATATTATAATATTATTTTTTATAAAATAACAATAGAGCCAAATTTGACACTATTAATTTATTTGTATATAAATAAAATCCACACAGAAGATATGCTAAAAATAAAAGATTTAATAGATTAATAAAATGTAATATTTATCTATAAAATTAGTTGATCACATTAAATAGTTCATATAATATTAGTTTAAATATTTTTAAAACCATTTATTTGATATTTCAATCAATAAAATAATTTCAACATCGCTATTTTTTCATAATTAATGATAATTATATAATCCATATGAATTATAAGAAAATTCACATGACGTATATAATTTTATTATATTTCTTGAGACTATTCATGTTTGATGTTTTATGAAGTTTATCAAAAAATTAAAATTACTACACTTATAAGATATAAGAGAGTGACATGTCGCCACCTTCATTTTTTTATAATACTTATATAATTTTCAAGGTCAAATGTCCAGGAAATGAATTTATTCAAACCCCTAAGTGATATGGGTCTACATTTAGTCATGAAATAGAATTTTGGAAGGGGTTATGGTAATTTTATAATATTACTTTTACCTTTAATTATTCGATTTTCCTATAACAATAGTTAAAAAAATTATCGTTGTTACTATTCCTAATATCAAAAAAAAATAAAAGTAACCTATTAACATAATTTGGAACCACTTAATCCAAATATGGAATCCATTTATTGATATTCAACACATAAAATTTAGTGTAATTAATTTAAAATTAATCATGTTGTTAAGAAAATAGGTTTTAAAAGATAAAACATTGTCAATGATTGAAATGTTTTTACTTATGAATTCAATGTAAAATCAATGTAAATGACTTGAATATTATTAAATTGATAAAATATATTCTATTTATACTTGATAACCATTCAATATTATAATTTAACCATATAAATTATGTTGATGAAAAAAGTTGTTATAAATTAAAATTAAGCATATTTTTACTATTCATCATAATATGAATGTTATCAAAAATGTAAAAAAATTATCAAATTTAAATTTTTGTATCATGATTCAAAATAAGATTTATATATTGTAATATTGAACTTTAAAAATGTCAAAAAACATATTTGAAATCGGTGCACCATCAATAGGCGGTAAAACTGCATTTTTTAAAAAATACATCTTTTATTGAAAAAATGATTTTGGTTTCATATCTAATTCTAGAAAATGTGTAAGATGAATAATAATGTTATAAAATTTAAAAATCTGTTAAAAATATTTATAAATTCTAGTTCATATTATTATAATAATATATCATTGTTTAGTGAAACTCGGTACTGCGTACAACACAATCTATCGAGGAAGGTCGCTCTTGCATGTAATTCTAGCCAACTCATGGATTCATGTAGGTAAATATTCCTTTGGTTTTTCATATAACATACTCATAATATAGTTCAGTTATAAATTGGTAAAAATCTATACTCAATGTTGCGTATAATAATTTCAACCAAAAGAACATGAAATTGTGTGGAACACGAGCCAAGAATGTTGTTGGGTATACCACAAACTAATACGGTGTTGCATATTGCACAAGATTGTTTTTGTGTAGCATACAAAAAAATATATTAAATAGAATATATCTCTTAAAATCTCAGGGTGTAACATTCTACCGCCATTAAAATGAATTTCGACCTTGAAATTCTTCAGAGTTATAAATGGTTTACAACTTGATAGTTTCTTTCATCGAATCCCATATTGTAAAAAAAGAATACTAAAAATTTATTTTAAAAAAGAATGTTAGAATCATAACGATCACCCAATGAAACATAGCATTGGTTTTCCACATACGATAACATAGGTGAAAACATGGATATGGAAGAGAAATCAAACCATCGAATTCTGATGAAGAGTGGTAACGAACATGGATATCAAAAAGCCAACAATCACAAAGCCATAAATTTGTGATGATCTAAGGTACCTTCTAATTCATCAGATTTGAGGGTACTACGAAATTTTTTTTGTATTTCATGATATTTTCACTAATTTTAATGAATTTTTTCATAAGGATAAATTATTACTTGATTTCAGTGTAAAATCATCGTTGTTCATTACATGAACAATTTTTTCTTCATCTCTTATTTAAAGATATGAAGTTAAATTAGTAATTCATGATGTATTAGTAGATCATGCGATAGAATGAGAGTCATTACATTTATCTCTATCACAATAATTGTTAGCATAAGATATTAAATATACATAAGTCCATCTATGGTGAGGTTAATCGTATATGCTTCCAAAAAATGGTCTTATACGTCATCTATCATACAACGTATTAAAATAAAACTAATTTCTACCAACCAGGGACTTCCTGTAGGCCAGTGGTAGGTGGTAAAGGCCTTTCTCACTTCGGTTGTGGGTTCGATTCCTGCAGCCTTGTCTGATGCGACATGTTTTTGCTTGTCCTACAGGTAGTAATTTTAATAAAACTATACTATTATAATATTTCAGAAATAATATCTAAAAGTTATATCCTTAAACAATACTATCTGATGTCTAAATTAATCCATTCTAATATATTGTCTTATCCAAAATATTTCTGTCCAATCTCATAGTATAATTAAAAATATTACTATAGAGGTCATCTACCATGAATGTGAATTCAATCATTTATCCCCCATATATCATAAGATATATCTTGTTGATCACATTCCAAACATGTTAATACCTTAATCATGTTTTCTCTTACAACATGAATTACCATAGAACCATATTGAAAACAATAATGATGTCAAAAGTTAACACATTCAACACACCAAAATCTCAAAAATTCATTATACTCAAACCATGATGTCACATTTTCCTTATATCAGTCATGATATCATTAAAAATATCAAATATTATATTTTCTCCTCATACATTCATTATGTTTACATCATCTTCATTCCAATAATATTTCAATCACTTTTCATCGTTATTGGGACCATATTATTATTGAAAACCAAAATAAACCAAAACATAGATATTCCAATATTCCAAAATACTATTAATGAGATTCCACAACATTATTTTGGAATCTCATTACATAAACATATAATCATTCCACAACATCATTTTCATACTCAACATCACCAATATTTATTTCATGTGACGTCCCATTATCCTTTTCATTAAGAGGTTGTTGATGTCGATCATCATTAACCATTGGATAATGGAATCTGTTAGCATAATACCCCATTTCGTGCACATGTAGTATTGAAGTCTTGGTGGTCCATTCTATGTATTATTTTTTCTATTCACATAATGATCTACCTCTTTCCATTACTTCAACACTAAACTACTCGATGACCTTTTTTCCATACATAAAACAATTTATATTCCATTTAAGACAATAACCACCATGCTTCTTTCCACACTTTGAGAATAAAGAAACATTCATCTTATTTTCACCATTGTTTTGATATTTTTCCTTGAACTCCAAAATTTGTTTCTTGTGAAAACCATGAGATGTATTTTTAAAACCAACTTCCAATTCTACCTCAATAGCACAATTCACAATTTCATCATTGTTACTGATGTATCTTATAGATAATGCCATTCGAAGACTCAGGTTTAATCCACTAAAGAATCAATCAACTTTACTTTCAGGTGGGATGATAAAGCCAGATGCAGACCTTGTAAGCCATGTAAAATTCTCCTTTTATATATCATCAGATTAATCATCTTTTTGAATAACCTGAAGGAACTCCTTTTCCGTCTCTGTTTGAATAATTGGAGGGAAGTACTTATTTAAAAACAGCTTCTCGAACTCATCTCATTCCATGGATTCAATTTCATCTTGGGGCCTTGTATTCTTAATTAGAGTCCACATGTTTTCTACTTCACCTTCTATACATAAAAAATATAAAATGACTTTTTCTTATTCTTAATAGAGAATTATGGAAAATATCATTTCATTGGTACTGATCCATTGCATAGAAATAAGTGGATCATAAGACCCATTGAAAAAAGGTGTATTTTGCCTCATGAAGGACTCAATAGAATATTGTTCCTTTATAGGATCATTTGGATGTCCTGAATGATTCAAAGCTTCTGTAAGTATAACAATAATATTTTTCAATCCATCTTCCATCACATTGGTTTGTTCAGGAGGGAAATCATTGCATTGTCCATTAAATTGATCAACACGGTTCCTTCGGGTTCCAGCCATCATCTGAAACCCAAGAAGAATAGTGTGAGAGTCAAAAATCATTCTAGGTAAACAACATAATAAAGGGGGAGTACCTTAAATATATCACATCTTAGGATTAATTATAAGATCATTATCATAATTCTAGGACTATAACCTATATTTATACTAATCCTTAGGGATATACCTTTGAAATATATCTAGGGATTTCACTAATGTTTTCGCATCCTAGTTTCCAAAGGTTAAATAAACATTCACTCTAATACCAACTGTAGAGACGCAAAGCATGACATTCATAGAGATTACATTACTTTTGTGTATTACTTAATACATGACAAAAATAGATGCCAAAACACAATATTAGTTTAGTTTCTTTGGAAACTCGAAACATAATATTTTAATCCTGTTGAATGATATTCATCAACTCCCACAAATATCTTCCCCTTTGGTCTTCATACCTAAAACCATTATTTATATCACGTGGAAAAGAAATAAAATTAGTGAGCTAAAATGCTCAGTAAGGGTAAACCTGGATAACATAAAACAGTCCATAAAAATTTTGAAGGAAGGAGCATGAATGTAAAACATCATAATCATGAGTAATGGCATGAATTTTGGGAGTGCATAAGGCATAGATCATAAAGGAAACTTAACCATGATATAATAGCATGGCAATGAAACATGTATTTGTGGAAACCCTGAAGCACATGTTATGATTTCAATAGTAGACTAGCCATTGCTGCCAAGACCATCCTAATGGATAAAGTCCATTACTGAACCGGGTTTACTTGATGTTTCATCCTTGTATTACAGAACCAGATTCACTTGTCATTCCAGAAATGTCTTTATCATTAGTTATAAATCGTTACCAAATAATGTCGAGGTAGATATAGGTTCCACCCATCTAATAATGAATTTATTCTTTTCTGTTTCAAAAAATAAAAATAAATCCTTCATCATATCCTGAGGAATAAAATGTGTTTCATAAACATAATCTCATCATGACATAATTCATATAAAAAAATTGATTTCATTTAATCATATTAAAAATCAAACCATGTAAATAATAGATACATAATACTGGACACATAAAAATTGTAAATTATGTTATCTTAGATGGAAAAATGTTTTGACAAAACACTTGAAATGAATTCTTGAGGAAAATCTCCATTCTTCTTCAAAACAAATTTTCTTTTCATAAAATGACACACAATTTTAAAAGAATGTGATTTTATTGAAAATAATCATGAATACTTTTAGAGTACGCTTCATGAATAAAATTAAATATGAAACCGTACAATTATGTTCATGCCATATAAGATAAAAAACATCCTCCTCTTACTTTTACCGAAAAACTCAAAAAGTACCTTGTATGGAAAAGAAATGAAATATTCCTTTCATAACATGAAGTAAAAGTAAAAATTGGTAAACATGACTTTAAAAATACATGGAAAAATATTAAACAATTTATGAAAAAAAATTTATGTACATGGATGAAAAATATAACCCCAGTAAATACTTGCGTATATGAAATCGTGTATAAAAATGAGAATGAAAAATTTTCCCATATCTCATGTCCAATTTATTTCATATGTGTCCAATAGTCTTGTATAATGTGTTGAAATATATTATTAACTTTTAAAAAAATCATAATAATATTTATGATATCATATATGAATCACTTATGACATTATATTACCCGTTCAATTGTCAATTCCATGTTAAATCCGTGTTTTGGGTAAAATAGTTACATTTATCATACGTGTTTGGACTTGTTGTTCTTGATATTATAATTACTTATTATATCATGATTTATATACTTACAGATTTTAAATAAATTATTTATATATCATATATATTCATTATATATATATAACATATATATATAAATGAAATAAAATACATCGTTCATGGAGACAGTAGACCGTATGTACGCATGAACGCTGTTTTCATTTCCTTAGTGAATAGAATGACAGTATGTAGATGATATATATATATATATACAGTAGAATTATTATGTCATATTTTTCATGATTATTTATTATATATACACCTTATAATAATTTCAAAGGTTAACATGGATAATGAATCTTATAGTGTCGTAGAGATGGTAATCCGTACATACACACGAGCGATGATATTGTTCCCATAATTATTGAATGATATTGGAGATTATGATAGAATATCTGATAATTAGTATCATGTTATAATAATCATGTATAGTTATTCTATAAACTATTATACCCATCCAATTAAGGTCGTGGTGGAAAACAGATTACACCATGGCATGGAGACGGTATTTGGTTTGTAAGCACACACGGTGATTGAATTTTATGTAGGATGGATATAAGGTGAAATGTGGTTGTTTAATATTTATGAAAAAATAGAAATATATGAGTGATAATGATTTTATTACATTATTATTAAATATCAAATGAATAGGAAGTATAAGAAGAAATTAATTTGAAATAATCAGTAAAGGATCTTACCTCTTATTCGACCTGCCTCTTCTAAACCTCCTCTTAAGGCACTAAAGATGGTCCTTGAAGAAGAACATGACCTCTAGTATGTTTCTTGGGAATTATAGAAGATAAAATGTCTGGGGTTGGCTGAGAATGAAGGCTAAAAATGGTGTGAGGAGGAGGGGGAGGAGTTGGCTTTTTATAAAGGAGGAGAAGGGCACCTTTGGAAACATATGAAATATTAATTTATAATAAATTCAAACCCCATATAAAAATCACCAAAATGGTTCATATCCAATGATTAGATGAGATAGGGTTTTAATATCATCATACAATAAAATTTATACATGTTGGGAAATTATTTTAAACCGTATCAACATGATTCATCATTATTTAATCTATTTAATTTTATATCTGGTAATAATATTATAAATTTTAAATTGTTATAAATAATTACTTATTTGTTGATAATTGTCCATAATTTTATACTTTATGAATTTTTCAACCCTATAATTTTCAATTTATAGTTTTTAAATATATATGTGTATTTTAAAAAAAATTTAATATGTAATTTTAATAAAATAACAATTATGTCAATTTTGACACTATTCATTTATTTTAAGGTAAATAAAATCCACACAGAAGATATGTTTGGACTAAAAGATTAAATAGATTAATAACATGTAATATTTATCTAGAAAATTCGTGGATCACATTAAATAGATCATATAATATTTATTTTAATAATTTTAAAACCATTTATTTGATATTTCAGTCAATAAAATAATTTCAACATCACTGTAGTGTCATAATTAATGATACTTATTTAATCCATAAAATTTCAAAATAAATTCACATGATGTAGAAATTTTAATAGATTTATTTATACTATTCATGTTATATGTTTTATGCAGTTTATCACTATACTAAAATTATTACACTTATAAGTTATAATAGATTGGAATGTTGTCACTTTCGTTGGATTAAATAATAAATATTTTTTTTCTTGGCCAAAAGTGCATGAAATGAATCTATTCCAACTGTTAGGTGATATGGGTATAATTTTATTCATCTAGTAGAATTTTTGGAGGTGTTAGGTTAATTTTATAATCTTATTTTTACCATTAATTACCAGATTTAAAATTAACTATAGTTAAAAATATTACCGTAGTTTCTATTAATTATATCAAAAAAATAAATTTATCCTATTTATATAATTTGGACCCACTAAATCCAAATATGGAATAAATTTTTCAAAATTCAAAAGAGATAAATTTTTGTAATTAATTTAAAATTAATCGTGTTGTTAGAAACATGTTTTAAAAGTTAAAACAATGACAAAGATTGAAATGTTTTTACCTATGAATTCAATGTCAAATTAATTGAAATGACTTGCATTATATATAATGGTAGAAATATATTCTATTTATACTTTAAAAATATTCAATATTATAATTTATCCATATAAATTATCTTGAGGAAAATGATGTTTTTTATTAAAATTTAGTATATTTTTACTATTCATCAAAATATGAAAGTTATCAGAAAAGTATCTAAAATTTATCAAATGAAAATTTTAATATCCTGATTCAATAGAAGATGTTTATTTCGTAATATTGAACTTATGAACTTGTGAAAAATTATATTTGAAATGGGGGAGCCATCAAAAGGCGGTAAAAGTACATTTTAAAAAAAATACTTCTTTTATCAAATAGTTGATTTTTATTTCATATCTCATTCTAGAAAATGTTTAAGATAAATTATAATGTTATAAAATTCAATATTCAGTTAATATTATTCCTAACAGGTAGTTCATTATATTATAATAATATATCATTATTTAATGAAACTCGGTATTGCGTACAACACAAGCTATCGAGGAAAGATTATATTGTGATCATGTACTAGAAAAATGAGATACCCATCCAAAAATAACATGGTAACATTAGTCTCGTCACAGTAAGAAATGGAATGTCACCCACCGCAACCTACCTCTCATTTTATGACACTGCTATCTCTAGTAAACCAAATTTACCAAAATAATAAATCTTGATTAAAACCAACCTTTGTTACCCAACTATTGTGAACATAACCATGTTACCCTATCATGTCTGTACCCAACCAAAACTAACACATATACGAATGACAATGCCAGTCCCCATGGGCTGGCGACTTGCACTCAAGAATAAATAACAACTATATTAAATGTATTAGTGAAACCTAAAAAAACTAAATGGAAAATGAATATACAAAATAATGCAGTGGAGGTGATAAATATTCAATAATTGGAATAATAAAAAGAAAGTGATACAATTAAAAAATAGTTACAACATCCAAAAGTATATATCTAACATCAATTGAAAACTATAATAGAAGTTGTCTACTCCTGTGATTTCATGTGAAATCTTCCACCATCACAACACAATCTACTATTATATTATTTATAGAAAAACCAACAGTATGACTATGGTTCCTTGCCTTTAATTGCATTTGTGGACATACAAAGGAAAACTTACCACCGAAGGTGTGCATTGGGTGTGCGATTAATAGTTTATTAGGATTCCACCCAAGTGTTCAATATCAATTCTCTTAAAAATAATATTATCATTCTTATCTTTAACAAAAAAAATTTGAATGATAAATATTTAAACAATATTTTTATAAAAAAAATGATAACTATTTAGCCTTAAATTTTTTAACTTTTATATAATATTCTATATTATAAAATTTAAAAAAAAATCATATTTATCAAATTAGTCACATCAACGAAAATCATGTATCACGTATCATACCATATCCATGGTAGTAAAATAATTGCAGTTCTAGAAAAATAAGAAGTACTATATTACCCCAAGGATTAATATAGGCCATGCTAGGTAGGAAAAACATATATAAACATAGACAATTTCAAAAATCAATTATCAATATTTCTTAATTAAATCTAGATATATTATGAACACCATAGAAATTTAACCCCCAATAGGTCTATCATTTCCATATAAAAGTATTCAAACAATGAAGATGAATTCCCCATGAGTGAACCCCCAATGAAGGAATGTCGCATATTACTAACCATCAACATAATTGATCAAAGATTACAATGAACTCTATTTTCCATAAAATTTTATAAAAACCATTATTTGAAAATAATTTTAGACACACATTTAACATTTCCTTGATAATACCATTTCTGTTTAAAAAAAAGAAAAACACATCTTTTATCTAAAACCATTTTCCACTAAAAAAATACATTAATCAATAATGAACTTTTATTAATAAAACAATTTATCAATCCTTGAGTAATTTAGTTCATCCATTTATATATATTGATGAATATATCTACCACAATCATAGTTCATACATGCCAATAATTACATACACCAACAAGGAAGAAATAAAAATTAATAAAAAACGCCCTAGATTTTGTCCACACATCACAAAAATGATTAAATTTTTGAAAAGGGTGAGAGATGGGAGAAAAAACCCCATAACTCAAAACAGTTAACACACAGATCCACAACCATCAAAAGAGTTAGCCTCTAGAGTAAGACCATGAAACATATCTACTTGTAAACAATTAGATAATCTCCAAAATTAAGTGCTTTATAAAAACAAAAAAATTGAACTATCATGATCCAATGAAACAAATATGAATAAAGGACTACTTACCAAGAGAAATTAAACAAAAATAAAATGAAAATAATTCAAAGAATGAAATGAATCCGAAAGGGAAGAGGACTCAAAAATGAACCCTAAGATCCACTATCTCGAGGGGGAAGAGGAAGGAATAACTAATTAAGGAAGGATCAGTCAGAAAATTCCATAAAATTCCCACTAGTGAGTCTTACATGATGTTAAAAACCTTTTACAGTTGTATAATCCATGCTACTTTTGTTCTTCAATAAAACCACCACTGTTTAATGAGAAAATTGACTTTACAATTACAGGTACTGTACTGTACATTAATATAATATCCAATTATCATTTAGTAAACTATTTCACAGATTAATCCTAGAAAATTATACAATGTGTGTAAATATAATAAATGACATATATATCCCTTGTAGCTAGAAACATATTCCAAAACAACTCTGACATTCTCTAATCATAGGGAGAACCCCAAATCAATTAATTTTTTTTACGCAAACTCCATTAATTCAATAAAAACCTACATCCATGAACAATAGATAATTTTATAGTGAAAACTATCACAATCATTGGGTGTTCCAAAATTCACCCAAAAAATAAGAAAATGAAACTATAGAATAAAAATACATAATATTTGGTAGCAGTTTGTTACATATCATAAACTATTAAAAAATAAGTGTGTTTCATTATCATTTAATCATGCTATAACCCATGGATGTTAAATGGGATTCATAAAAGTTATTCCATCACAATCATGAACTATTCAGATAATGAATAATAATTGTATCCTTAGAGCATATCCCCAGTACTAAATAAGTAATGTCAATTTATTTAATCTTATATGTAGAATTATTTTGAAATAAAACCCATTTGGATGTATTATTGAAGAAAATATCCTTTTTCATGAAAATAATCATCTTAAAATTACTAATTCATAAGATATTATTGAAATAATTTTTTTTCCTAAAATTTCCATTAATAACAAAGGAATTTAATTTGGTATAAAATAATTGTCATGACATTGAAAAATTTCCATTCATGCCATATACATAAAAAAATTTCACTATATTCCGTAAAATCCAAATAGATCAAATTTGGAAAATGAAAAGAATATTTCTATAAATGATATTATAAAAAATTACATCATTGTTAAAAATTTTATTTATTAAATCATATTTATATATATGAATTCAATTTAACAAATATTTTTTAAAAATTTGGTTTTAATGAATATGTTTTATCGACCGAATAAGGAAATACATATGAATTTAAAAAAATTAACTCTTTTTTAAATAATGAATGAAACAATATGTGAATTTTTGTACCATAAATAATCATGGCATAATAAAAAACATGAGTTTTTTGATATATATATAATAAAATTTAAGCATTAGAAACATAATTTTGAACAATCTGGATAAAAAATGTCACTATAACATAACACTAGTACTACTTTTGTAACAATGGTTCATAATAACCATAGAAGATTAATGTTAAATGAAACATTGAAAATCATTAGAATAAATAAAATAATGATATTACATGTTAAATGATTTCAATATACAACTCATAAAAAACAAACGTGTAAAACATAACATATGTCTCATCGAAAGAAAATTATGAAAAAAATCAAATACCTTAAGTCCCAAATTCGTTCTTACATCATCAAATGTAATCTATAATAAATATACATTTATTATAAATATATCATGGAATCAGAAATATATATATGATATTGTATTAACTTTACATATGACATTATATTACTTATTTATTAACAATTCCATGTTAAAGATATATTTCATGAAATAACATATTCTTTTTTAATTTATTAATTTGTTAATTTGTGTTCCTATTAATATGATCAGGGTTGTAAAATATAGATAATTTTATACTTGTTAGCAAAGTATTATTTTCAATAATGAGTATTAATTTGATTTAAAGGGGGAGATTATTGAAAATAATACTCTGTCTCTTTATAGTAATTTTGATGCTCACAAATACCCTTAGTTATTTTCTAATGATTTCACTTAGTATTTTGCAGGAGATTATTAATTTATTTTACTGTTGAAATAACAAGAATTTATTACATAGCACAGAATCTGTTTTAGAGTGTTCTGGAAATACTGTTCTCATCTTACGTAGATGAATATAGCGTAGAATCTGTTTTAGCGCATTCTAGAATCATTGTTCATACCCTACGTTGATAAACGTAGCGTAAGGATGAAAAGCATGTATAGTTTTTGAAGTATGAGAAAAGTATGGTTAAACAACCATATGTTTTTCAAAAAAGTATGGAAGGGGAACCTTACGATTGGATGGAACCTCATGTTTTGTTATCAGAAATGTATGGAAGGGGAACCGTACGTAAATTCTAAGTGATACGTTTGTTTCTCAACAGTATGGTTCATTAACATTCATTTTGTAAACAACCATACATTCTTGGAAAACTATTGATCAAGTAAACGTATGGATATTTTACCATACGATTGAATGATGAAGAAAAAGTATGAATGATCTACCCTACGTTTGTTATCAACCCTACGTTTGTTATCAGCATTACATTTGTTATCAACCCTACGTTTGTTATCAACCCTACGTTTGTTATCAACCCTACATTTGAAGACTATGTTATTAACCTTACGTTTGGAAGCCACGTCATCAACCTTATGTTTGGCGTCAGAATTTTCGGCAGACAATTTTTATGTACAACGATCAATAAGCAGATTTCTGGGCTGATTTCAAGCCAGATTTAATATCATTTTTAAATTACGACTTTAACTGATTAACGGCCCTTTTATTAATGGATTTAAGATTGAATTAAAAAGAGATTTTTCTCATGAGTCTTAAGGGAAGTTATGACATCTCTATAAATTCAAATTTTTTAATATCGCAAATCAGAAGGCAACTATTATGGATCTAAATGTGCAGTAGATATGATTTATTATTTATGCCCTCTATGAAACAAAAAAAATGAAGACGAGGTGATTGATCTATTATTAAAAAGTGAAAAAATAGAGATTACAACTATTCATGATTGATCTACTGATTCAACAGAAGCGTACTAGCTCTGTTTGCTCAAGAAGAACGAGCTCGATAGAAGATTCACGTGCTCTACATCGAATATCTACTATGTTTCTACTACTGATGAGGTTGTGAACTATATCTCTATATCTAGTACAACTGGGTCAACTGAGAACTGCTTCATCTTGAAGATCAATATTTCAAGAGTTTTTTATTCATCTGCTGTTAATTGCATTTTGATGCAATTGTGAATATCAACTGGAAATTTCTTTCTGAAAATTTTTTATTCTTGAGTAACCAGCTTCTCGTTCTAAGCTGTGTAGGTTCGTGTTTGAACCAGAAGGCTTTGTTTTGCCTTTAATTGTAAAGGTTTCAACAGCATATTCTGAGTTGTGAATCGGTCTGTGGAAAATAGCACCAGATAGTGAAAATCGCCCAGATCGTGGTGTAGAGCCTTGGTGGAGTGGACTAGTGGATTTCTGTTCCCCGAACCACTATAAATCTTCGTTTTAGTGTTTTTACTTTTTCTGCTGAATGATCATATTCGACAAAGTATAAAGGTCAGAACTCGTTCAAGAAAAGAGCTATCAGAAAAATTGCAAAAGACACAATTCACCCCCCTCTTGTGTATAATCTATAGATTGAGATCCAAAAATTGGTATCAAAGGAGTAGATTCTGACAGAGCCTTAGAAAGCTAGAAGAATTTAAGGATTATTCAATAGAGCATTAGGACTAATACAAGATAAGGGATGTTTATGGTTAGAGCACCATATTTTAATGGAGACAACTATGGTTGCTGGAAATGGCGCATGATAATATATCTGAAAAACCTCGGATATAGAGTCTATTCAAAGATTCTGACTCCTTATGAAATTCTTGAAAATCATGATGCATGGAGTGCTGCTATAGAGGTAGAGTAAGATATGAACTCGATGGCTATGAATGAAATTATATGCGGTCAGGACTAGATGAATTTAATAGAGTATCTTAGTGCCCGATAGCATATGAGATGTGGCAAACAATAGCTATGGCTTATGGAGGAATAGATAATGTAAGGAAAATGAGATATGAAACTGTAAAACTGAAATTTGATACTTTCATAATGATTGAAGGTGAGAGAATTATCCAAATGAATGGGAGATTGACAGAAATTGTCAATAACATAACTACTCTATGAGAACCTATTAATTAGGCTTATCAAGCATTAAAAGAACTGAGAGTACTTCCAACTATTTGGAATGGTATCTTTGCTATAATCAAACAATCAACACCTATCAATGATCTAACTATGATAGAGCTGATTGGTACACTGATGATGTATAAAGATGAAATGCAAGATGAAGCTAATGAACATAAAGTGCATATCAAAAGAGAAGATACTGCCTTGAGGGTAACATCACTCAAAAATAATAGAAAAATGAAGAGCAAAGAGATCAAAGACAAATCAGAAAGATCTAACTCATCCAACTCAGATAAAGAACTGGCTCAACTAGATAGAAAATTTAGAAAATTCTACAGCAAGATAAGAGGCTTCAAAAAATACTTTAAGGGAGATAATAAAAAAGTGAGATGTTATGAATACAAAAAGATGGGACATATCAGACCAGATTTCCCACAATTGAAGGATGCAATGAAAAAGAAATGACTTTGTGCAGAAAGACAAGAAAGCTATGAAAGCCACTAGGAGTTTATCTGAAGACTCTAGTAGCTCTTCTGAATCAAGCTCAGAGAAAGAAGAAGTCAATATAAATATAACATGTTTTTCATGGCAGAAACTAATGAGGTACAGTCGTATTACTTCTCTGAATCACATTCTAAATCAAGCAATGAAAATAAAAAACTAGCAGCCTACTGCAATATGCTTGAAGAAATATATTTCTCACTATTTAAAAAAAAAATTCACTGAAAAATATACATAAATCCATTTCAGATGAAAGAGATACAATGCTAAAACAACATAAAGAATTAACTGATAAATACAATTCGATTAACAATAACTACATTAATTTTGAATCAAGAATAAAAATACTACAGGATGAAGTACAATCTAACAAACAGGATGCATTGGTTTTTACAAAAGGATAGAATTTATTAAATTATATTCTTGGAAATACTGTCATTAAAAAAGAGAGATTTGGAATTGGCAGTAAAGGAGAAAAACCAAAGCTATATAAAAATTATTTTGTTCCCAACTCTAAAAGGTTTAATTGTAATTTTTGTGGGGAAAAGGGACATGTAGCTAAAAACTGTTTCTTATGAAAACCTCAAATTTGTGGTATTAAGAAAGCCGATATTTCAAAAGACTTATATGATTTAGCTGATTTAAAAAGAACCAAGCAAATTAGGATACCCCGAACATTGCTTGCTAACACACCTGGACCTAACAAAATATGGGTACCGTTGTAATTTGATTGAATTTTTTTGCAGGTAGCAGGTTACCAGAGAAGAAAAGTTATATGGTACAGGAATAGTGGCTTCACAAGTCATATGAGTGGAAACTCAATGAATTTTTCTTCACTCGCTCAAAATGATGGAGGACTTGTAACATTTGGTGATAATTCCAAAGGAAAAATCATTGGCATTGGAATAGTTGGATATCAAAAAACAGTCTCAATCAACAATGTACTTTATGTACAAGGACTAAAACACAATATGATAAGTATCTCTCAACTTTGTGATGATGGATATACTGTTGATTTTACTAACAATTGTTGTACTGTTTTTAAAGATAAACTGTTTAAATTTAAAGCACCATGAAATGAAAATGTCAATACTTTGGATTTAAATTCCTTGTGTAAACAAAAAGTAAACTGCTTAACTACTAATATAAGTGAATCCTAGATCTGGCATAGAAGACTTGTTCATTGCAACATATATGTTTTACATAAGTTATCTAAGAAACATTTAGTTTCTAATTTACCTTATCTCAAATTTGAGAGTGACAGATTTTTTGATGCATGCCAATTTGGAAAGCAACACAAATCATCCTTCAAATCTGTTAATAAGGTTGCTACATCTAAACCTCTAGAAATTATTCATATGGATTTTTTGGACCATCAAGAGTAGCAAGCTTACCTGGTAAATCATATGTATATGTTTTAGTTGATTACTATTCAAGATTTACATGGGTTTTCTTTTTGAAATTTAAAAATGATGCTTTTACATTATTTGAAAGTTTCTGAAAATCTATTCAAAATGAAAAAGGTTTCAATATAATCTCATTAATAAGTTATCATGGTGGAGAATTTGAGAATCTGGAATTTAATTCATTTTCCTCAAATATTTGTATTAAACACACCTTTTCTGCACCCAGAACACCTCAACAAAATGGGATTGTAGAAAATAAGAAATAGAACAATTCAAGAAATTGCTAGAACTATGTTAAATGAATATATCCTACCTATATATTTCTGGGCAGAAGCTGTGAATATATCTTGTTATATAATGAATAGAGTTTTAAATAGACCTATTTTGAAAAAGACACCCTATGAACTATGGAATAACAGAAAACCTAAAGTAAATTACTTTAAATTTTTTTGGATGAAAGGTTTATA
The DNA here is from genome assembly GCA_963277665.1 of Viscum album. Classification (NCBI taxonomy): domain Eukaryota; kingdom Viridiplantae; phylum Streptophyta; class Magnoliopsida; order Santalales; family Viscaceae; genus Viscum; species Viscum album. The sequence goes on along the minus strand of OY728151.1, from coordinate 1,057,527,578 downwards.
TCTTAAACACCAAGGATAATCTTGGTAAGTTTGATCCAAAATCTGATGAAGGTATTTTCTTAGGATATTCTGCTACCTCCAAAGCTTATAGAGTTTATAATAAGAAGTCAAGGATTGTTGAAGAATCAGTTCATGTGAAATTTGATGAATCTGATCCTTTTGAAAAAAGGACAGAAAAAATGGATGAACATGACTCTTATGATAACATGAGACTTCCAAATTTAAAGAATGATTTTGAAAATGATATAAAAGAAATTCAGTCCAGTTCTGAGGAACATGATACTGACGAACCATTAAATATTTTACCTAGACAGTATATAACCCAATGGAATCATCCTTTAGAATGTGTAATTGGTAATTTAGAAACTGGTATTCAAACTAGAAGAAACTTAAGAAACCTATTGGAATTCTCTGACTTCCTATATCAACAATAACCCAAGACTACAGAAGAAACTTTTGATGATGAAATCTGGGTAATAACAATGAAAGCTGAATTAAACTAGTTTAAATGAAATGAAGTTTTGGTTTTATTTGAATGACCTAAAAATTATCCTGTAATAGGAACCAAGTGGTTTTTAGAAATAAAAATGATGACCAAGGCACAATAACATGAAATAAATCAAGATTAGCAGCTAAAGGATATAATCAAGAAGATGGAATAGATTATGATGAGACATTTGCACTTGTAGCTAGGTTAGAAGCCATTAGATTCTTTTTAGCCTATGAATATTATATGGCTTTTAAATTATTTTAGATGGATGTCAAATCTACCTTTTTAAATGGATATTTAATGGAGGAAGTTTATGTTGAGAAACCTCCTAGTTTTGAAAACTCTCAAAAACCTGATTCTGTTTTTAAACTTAATAAAGCTCTTTATGGCCTTAAACAAGCACCTAGATCTTGATATGAAAGATTAAGTTCTTTTCTTTTGAAAAATGATTTTACTGTTGGTATGGCAGATCCAGCACTATTTAAGAAAATTGTGAAAAATAATGTTTTACTGGTTCAAATTTATGTTGGTGATGTAATCTTTGGATCAACTAATAAAACTTTTTGTCATGAATTTTCAAAATTAATGCAAGAAGATTTTGAAATGAGTATGACGGGAGAATTAAATTTCTTTTTGGGTCTTCAAATATTTCAAAAAAAATTGGAAATGTTTTAAATCAAAGCTAATACATTATAGATTTACTTAAAAAAAATTGACATGAGAAATACAAGACATTTACAACTCTTATGTGTACTAATATAAAATATGATTTGGATGAAACTGGGAAATCAGTTGACAACAAGTTATATAGAGGTATGATTGGTAGCTTGTTATATATTACTGCTAGTAGACCGAATATAATGTATTCAGTATGTCTTTGTGCTAGATTTCAATCAAATCCTAAATAATCCCATCTAACTGATGTTAAATGAATTTTTAGAAATTTAAAAGGAACAATTTTTCAATCTCTTATTTATCCTAAAACTTGTGATTTTAATTTTATTTCATATTCAAGTGCTGAATTTGGATGTTGTAGATTAGATAGAAAAAGTACATCAGGTACATTCCACTTTTTTAGGAAAGCCCTCAGTATCATGGTCTAGTAAGAAACATCATTCATTTTCCCTGTCAATAGCTGAGGCAGAATATGTTTCTACTAGCAGTTGTTGTGCACAAGGGTTGTCGATGAAAAATACTCTTATGGACTTTGGATTTAATTTTAATAATACACCTATTTTATGTTATAATACGAGTGCAATTAATATTTCAAAAAATCCTATAAGCCATTCTAGAACTAAGCGCATTGATATAAGGCATCATTTTTTAAGAGATCATGTTATTAAAAAAGATATATTTTTAGAATATATAAATACTGAAACTCAATTAGAAATTTTTGTTACTAAACCTCTTCCCACTGAATGGATTTATTTTATTAATGGGGAGCTAGGTTTATTTAGTTTTAAAGAATTTTTTTTTGTTTTTGTAAATTTATTTTTTTTATTGAATACTGTTTAAGTATTTCATTCTTTCAACGTATGAAAAATTTATTTATTTTTAAATATACGTAATGATAAGTGATTACACGGGAATCTAGGCTGTCAGAGTCTTCTTGACTTCTAAACCCTGTTCACTTCTATCGAAACCCTTTCGAAATCCAAAAATCGCACTTCCTCTTCTGAAACCCTAAACTTTGAACTTTTGAAACCCTAACCTTCAAACCTTCAGAGGCTCTCGCCGCAATGGTAAGTACTAAAAGAGAAATTGAGGCCTAGACGGGAAATTCCAAGAGATAACACACTGAGGGAAGAAAAATCTTTCAAGGAAAGGTAATCGATCTCGATTGGTTGTTTTAGACAAATATTTTGTTGAAGCGAGCGTTGTCTTTCCAGAATCTTGAACAGATGTTCAACAGTAAAAATACTGAATTTATATATGATGTTGACCATATATACTTCTACAAATCTATACAGTTTAGTCTCAGAGATACAGAAGACAGTATGACGGCTAAAATAGAGCATAGGGATTTCTCAATTTCTTCAGTAGAGATTAGTCAGATTCTCAACTGTCCTCATGAAGGGGTTTTTCATTTTGACTTGAAGAATATAGGAGATTCTGTGAATAAATCCGAAGACATTATGTCTTTACTTTTTGGTAGAAAGACAATAAAAAAAATGTTTGTTAAGGATTTAGAGCCTGATCAGAATATTTTGATAAAATTTATTCAGACCGGAATAACTCCACGGATGGCAGAAATGGAGACGATTTTGTACCCTGATATTTATATAATGATTCTCTTGATAAGTGATATTAGGATAAACTTTCCAAGATACATGATAAGGCATCTTAGTTATTGCTATCAAAGTGAGGCCAGGATGAATTTCTATCCCTTTGGAAGATTTATTTCCAAGCTGTTGTTTAAGAAATACATGGTGAGATTAGTGGAAGAAACAGTTATCTGTCATCACAGTAATACATTTAATGCTTGAACAATTAGGAAAGTTGGATATTTCTGGAGCACAATTAAAGGAATGCTTTTTCCAGTAAGAGCTGAGGATGTCTCAGAGACTGCTCAGGCTCAACTTGCTAAGTCTAAGGAGGGACAAGCTGAATCCAGAGTCAGCAATGTAGCAAGAAGGATTCGCTTTGAAGTGACAGATGTTGAGGAAGACAGAAGCCAAGAGGGACTTCATTCAAGAAGAAAAAGACTAGTAAATGAGGAAGTTACTTCCACTGTTTTGGAAATTCCACCAGAACCTTTAGTTTCTTATTATTTTGTGAATGAATATGTTGATGATAAAACTGTGAAAGATGTTATTGAGAGAACGGCTCCGGTAGAGAAATAAGGAGCTCAAGAATAAGCTTAAAGGGACAATCAGTAACAGATTGTTGCTGATGTTGAAGTTTCACTTCAATAGGAACAAGATATGGGGGCAGTGCCAGGTGAAGAAATGACCAGTCCTCAGGAAAAATCTGCAAATATTATTCTTGAAAACCCAATAGAAGGCATAGATGCTGATGTTTTTGATGATGTTTGTGATGAGCATGTTTCTAAAGCTCAAACAGAGGTACTTCAAGAGTATTTTTCTGTGGAGGAGTTTGAAAACTCTAAGGAAAAATCTATGGACCAACCATCTCAGGAAAAAGAGAAGGAGAAATCTGATGCTGAATCATTGCCTTTGGTATTGCTGCATCAACCTGAGAATGTGAATCATGCACAGGGTGCATCTGATTCAATGAAATAAGAAGTTGAAGAACTGAACAAAAAAGTATCTCAGTTGGAATCTGAGAATTCTTCTCTTTGAAATGCTTTAGACATAAATCATTTGAAGTTTCAAAAGCTGAAGGAGTGTACAGTTTCAAGGAATGAAGTTGAAATTTTGAAAGAGGATATGCTGACTGCTGTTACTCAATTGAAATCTGAAATGGTTATGAAGTCATATTTATCATATCTGAAGATGTTTATGGAGAATCAATTTGCATCATTTGTAAATAATGCAGTTAGTGGTTCATGTACTTCACCAGACATAATCAAGAGGTTTCAGGATATCAAAGCTTCAATGAGAAACCTGAATGATAGGATTCAAGATCTTCAATGTAACAGTGAACCTCTTTTAGTGTTGCTGGAAAATCATAAATTCTTAGTGGATCAACTGACATCTAGTGAGCCATCAATAAGAATTCTGTCAAATCAATTCTTAGAGAAGCTGTCAGTATTTTTTGAAAAAGAGGAAAGGATGCATGAGTTTCTCAGAGTCAATTTAATTGAGGATATACATATGACTCAAGAGAACAGAGAGCTCATTTTCAAGCTTAGATATGGGATGATGAAGAGACTTCGGGAACAGTTTACAAAAATCAAGTCTGCAATTCAGAGGAGATAGACCATGTTTCCTATCTTACCCAAACCTTGATTCCTATGTATATCATTGTCATGTATATACTACTATTTTTGAATGAAAATTTTTCTTCATTGTTTATTTGTCTCTTCCCTTATTTGTTTTACTAATTTTATTTTTAATATGCCAGTACTCCAGTTTTAATTATTGATAAATAGTTCATAAAAGCATTTACTAACAGTTCAATGCAATATTAAACGTGTTAAAATACATGATTTTTCATTCTTTTTGATATCACATAAAGGGGGAGAATTTGGATAAACACAACATCAATATTTAGGGGGAGTTCATTTTATTGGGGGAGAAAATTAGATGGGACATTTGGATTTATAATTATCCTTTTGGTGGAATGATTTTATTTAAAACTTTATAACGAATTTTGAAAGTTAATTAAATACTTTTAATTACTTTATGGCTTTTGTCTTATGGGTTTTGTCATCATAAAAAAAGGGAGAGATTTTAGAGAAGAGTATTGTTTTCAATAATCCGTATTAATTTTATTTAAAGGGGGAGATTAGTGAAAATATTACTCTATCTCTTTATGATAAATTTGATGCTCACAAATACCCTTAGTTATTTTATAATGATTTCACTTAGTATTTTGCAGGAGATTATTAATTTATTTTACTCTTGAAATAACGATAATTTTTTACATAGTGCAGAATCTGTTTTAGCGCGTTCTGGAAAATCTGTTCTCATCTTACGTAAATGAATATAGCGCAGAATTTATTTTAGCACATTCTGGAATCACTGTTCATACCCTACGTGGATAAACATAGCGTAAGGATGAAAAGTGTGTATATTTTTTGATGTACTAGAAAAGTATGGTTAAACAACCATCTGTTTTTCAGAAAAGTGTGAAAGGAGAACCTTACGTTTGGAAGGAACCTTAAATTTTGTTATCAACAATGTATGGAAGGTGAACCGTATGTAAATTCTGAGTGGTACATTTGTTTCTAAAATGTATGGTTCATTCACCATACTTTTTTAAAAAACCATATGATCTTGGAAAAGTGTGGATCAAGTAAAAGTATGGATCATTTACCATACGTTTGAATGATGATGAAAAAGTATGAAAGATCAACCCTACGTTTGTTATCAACCCTACGTTTTTTATCAACCCTACATTTGTTATCAACCCTAAGTTTGAAGACTATGTTATTAACCCTACGTTTGGAAGCCACATCATCAACCTTACTTTTGGCGTCGGAATTTTCGGCGGACGGTTTTTTTTACAACGATCAGTAAGCTGATTTCTGGGTGGATTTCAAGTACGATTTAATGTCATTTTTAAATTATGACTTTGACTGATTCAAAGTTGTTTTATTAATGGATTTATGGTCGAATTAAGAGGTGGTTTTTATGCCGAGTCTTAAGGGAAGTTATGACTTCCCTGTAAATTCATATTTTTTAATATAACGAATCAGAAGGAGAATTTTATGGATCTAAATGTTTAGGAGATATGCCTTATTATTTATGCTCTCTCTAAAACACAAAAATGATGATGAGGTGATCGATCTATTATTAAAAAGTGAAAAATAGAGATTTCAACTATTCACGATTGATCTACGGATTTAACACGAGCGTACAAGCTCTCTTTGTTCAAGAAGAAGGTACTCGATAGAAGATTCACCTGTTCTACATCGAATATCTACTGTGGATCTACTACTGCTGAGGTTGTGAACTATATCTCTATATCATCTACAACTAGATCAACTCAGAACTGCTTTATCTTGAAGATCAATATTTCCAGAGTTTTTGATCCATCTGGTGTTAATTGCATTCTGTTGCAATTGTGAAGATCAACTAGAAATTTATTTCTGAAAATTTTTTATTCTTGAGTAACTAGATTCTCGTTATAAGCTAATTAGGTTCGTGTTTGAACCAGTAGGATTTGTTTTTCCTTGAATTGTAAAGGTGTCAACTTCCTGTACTCTGTTGTGAATCGGTCTGTGGAAAAGAGGACCAGATAGTGAAAATCACCAAGCTCGTGGAGTAGAGTGTTGGTGGAGTGTACTAGGGGATTTCTGTTCCCTGGACCACTATACATCTTCGTGTTCTTGTTTTTACTATTTCAGTTGCATGATCAAATCTGATAAAGTATAAAGGTCAGAAATCTTTCATGAAAGGAGATATTGGAAAAATTGCAAAAGACACAATATACCCCCCTTGTTTATAATCATTAGCTTCATATCCAACAATTGGTATCAAAGGAGGTGCTTCTATTACAGCATTATAAAGCTAGAAGCATTTAAGGATTGTTCAACAGAGCATTATGGCTGATTCAAGAGAATGGATGTCAATGGTTAGAGCACCATATTTTAATGGAGACAACTATGGTTGCTGGAAATAATGTATGATAATATATCTAAAAAACCGTGGATATATAGTCTATTCAAATATTCTGACTCATTATGAAATTCCTGAAAATCCTGAGGCATGGAGGGCTGCTATAGAGGCAGAGTACGATATCAACTCGAAGGCTATGAATGCAATTATCTATAGTATAGGACCAGATGAATTTAACAGAGTATCTCAGTGCCCGACAGCATATGAGATGTGGAAAAAAATAGTTGTGGCATATGAAGGAACAGATAATGTAAGGAAAATGAGATATGCCACTGCAAAACTAAAATTTGATACTTTCAAATGAATAATGGTGAGAGCATTAACCAAATGAATGGGAGATTGACAGAAATTTTCAATAACATAACTGATCTAGGAGAACCTATTAAGCTGGTTGATCAAGAATTAAAAGTACTAAGTGTACTTCCTACTAGATGGAATGGTATCTCTGCTGCAATCAGACAATCAACACCTATCAAAGGTCTTAGTATGAGAGAGCTGATTAGTACACTGATGATGTATGAAGCTGAAATGAAAGATGAAGATAATGAACATAATGTTTTTATAAAAAAAAAGATACTACATAGAGGGTAACTTCACTACAAAAGAATAGAAAAATGAAGAGCAAAGAAGTCAAAGCCAAATCAGAAAGCTCTCACTCATCCAACTCAGATGAAGAACTGGCTCAACTATCCCGAAAATATAGAAAATTATTCAGCAATAAAAGAGGCTTCAAAAAATCCTTTAAGGGAGATAATAAGGAAGTGAGATGTTATGAATGAAAAAAGTTGGGACATATCAGACCAGATTTCCCACAACTGAAGGATGCAATGAAAAAGAAATTCCTAAAAAGAAATGAACGAACGAGTGGGTTTATTTATCTTTTGAACTGGTGCTCGGAATCGAAATCCTAGGTCACTGATGAAACCGCATCGACGGTATTTGCTTAAGAGGACCTTTTCTGAAGGTGCGTTTTCTTAGGAGGTGTTGTTTAAAAAAAGTTGTTTAATTTAAGAGTGAAATAAAATGTGTGTTACTATTTTATTTCTTTTCTATGTGGTTATAACCTATGTGTGGAAGTTGGGATATGATCCACTAGGTTGCAAACTTCTCTTGAGAGGTTATAGGAGAGGTGGGGCCCACACGAGCCCCCACCTTTTCACATTCCTTAACTCCATAACTCCCATTGAATGTGAGAAACTCTTCTCTCTTTCCCCCCCATTAATCATTCCAACATAACACCCCTTCTAATATGGCAAGTCAAGATCATTTAATTAAGTGGTTTAGTTTTTGAATTTGTGTTTTTGAAAAGGAATGGAAAAAATAATAAAATAAGGGGGAGGCCTTATTTTATTAGGCTTCCTAGTTGTGTTAGGAGATTGAGAGAGGGAGAGATCTTGTCCCTTTGAAGAACTTCATCTTCTCCGGCAAAGAACATCCCCACTTCAATGAAGAATTCTTTTTCACCAAGGGAGAGCATCGACTCGGTGACTCGGTTTCTTCCATCATCTTCTTCCTCCATGACCAAGGAGGAGGCACGGATGCGAAAACTCGCCATCAAAATCTCCATTCACTCATCTATCCACATAATAGGAAGGGAGACGTCACTTCTTCATCAGAGGTTATACATTGATGTATATGGAGCTTCAACCCACGATGCCGTTTTCCGCGACGATCATTGTTCGACAACTTGTGTAGAGGTAGGGGTTATTTTTTCATTCAATATTAATCTAACGTTCTTTGTTAAATAAATTGGCCTATTTTTATCAACATAACTGGAGGATATCAGACTAGAAAAACATGGACGATCCTCCTCACCTTTAATTTGTTGATCCTTATTGAACTTGTGGCAAAGGCGGCGCGGTTCCGTTGCACCACGCGGGAACGAAAAGGACAGCGACCGGAGCGGGCCACGGTGGAGGTGTTTGGCGCTTTCGAGTCACCCCGGTGAGAACAAAGGAAACCTCGACCAGGAGAGGGACGCGACAGAGAGGCATGGTGCCCTCGCGCATCGCCAGAGCACAATGGGGCTGCGTCTGGGGTGGGCCGCGGCGGTTGGACAGAAGTTGTGGCCTAAGGCCGCGACAGCTTCTCAAAGGGGAGGCTAGCCGAGCCGGCCATTGGCGCCACCTGAATGAGGGAACCATGGTGGTCCCGTGGTCCCATCAAAGGCCGGAAATCTCGCCCGGCCACTTCCAAAAACAGGGGGTGGCGCCCACTTTGTTCCCCACTCGTCTAGCGCCGAGCCGCCCTGCTTGGCCATTGTCGAGCCGCCCGTGCTGTGCCGGAATGCCCGCGTCGGGCCGGACAGCCCGCGCTGGGCTGGATCACCCGCGATGGGCCCGATCCTGCTGTAGTGGGCTGGACCCGGACCCGATACGGGAAGACACTGTTCAGGCCGACCAATGGGGTATCGGACCGGGTCGGTCTGTGCCCGAAACCCCCTATTTTTGGCAGTTTTGTTCAAACGCCCATAACATGGGCTAAAAACCTCTGTTCGATACACTGTCAGTTGCATAGGGATCCTTGGATGGATACAGTCGTTTTGTTATATTACATTCAAGGTTTTGGAGATCTTTGAGAATGACTGGGTTGATTCATACACAAAACAAACTGGGTCCTCGGAGTGGTAACATTTATAACATTATCTCCAGACATCCGATTGACTTGCCATCGACTTTGTTGGATTCCTCTTAGTGAGACAGTTCTTTTGGGTTACTCTTCATGAGGATTGGACATAGATGGAGTACGGTAGGGTTGGTTTTAGATTAAAAATCAACCGGGCCCCTATGATGAAAAAGCAAATAACTCTAAGACCAAGGGTCTGATTGACGTGTCGTGTGTTGCATTGAGTTCTTATTGAATAGACGGAACATTGTGATACATAAACTCTGGACTTTGTGACAGTTGATGTATCGAACCCTTGGCACATGGAGTGGACCATCCCGGAATCAAGCATGCTGGGTGCGGGATCCCTAGAGCTGGCTGCGACTACGACGACGATGATGAATGTACTTGGATCCTACGTGGGTTTGGTAATGAGGAATATTGTACATGGATCCTCCGTGGGTTCGACATCGATGACAACTATACATGGATCCTACGTGGGTTCAGCAATGATGATTATTGTACTTGGATCCTATGTGGGTTTGGCAGCGACAATATCTGTACTAGGATCCTACGTGGGTTCGACAGCGATGATATCTGTACTTGTATCCTACGTGGGATCGGCAGGGGAGATGATTCAGAGGCTACACATATCATCTACACCCCTCTTCGTGAGTATTATACCTACGTGAGATGAGTCTTGATTTTCAATCATTATCGTTGATATGATTTATCTTGATATCCTGTTTGGATTGGGTTGTGCTTTCCTGTGTGGATTGTGTTGTACTTTCCTGTGTGGACTAGGTTGAACTTGGGCTCATGAGTTGGAGAAGTACTGGAATTGATGACCTAGTTATATGTATGGACATATACCTAAGTAGAGTTGGTTGATACTTCGGGATTGTATCTTTCCATTGTGGTTTATCCTTCATGGATTCTGGGAGGCCTTTGGGAGTCTCGGGGCCCCTACTGAGTATCGTATACTCACCCATGCACGTGCTATGCCCGCACTGCTTTGTGTTGGATGCAGACGACGAACATCACTGATCGAGGTGGAGGCTCTTGGAGTAGGATTGTACTTGCAGGATGATCACTATACGTGACATACATATAGTGGACGGCCAGACCCAAGAAGCTGAGGAGACTATCTGTACCCACCCTTCAGGTGGGAATTGTAGTGGATGGCTTGGTATTGCTACTTTACTTTTCTGCTACTGTACATTCTTTCAGTTGTACATTACTTTCAGTTGGGTTTTTATTCTGACCCATTTACCTTCCAACACTTACTTTTTTACTCATTTTACTTAGTATTTACTTCATCTTGCATACTCTTTGGTGTTTTTTTAAATTATAAAGGCAATGCATTCCCTTTTTATCGGGATTTACACCTTTGGTTCTAGTCTCCAGCCCCTGTCCTATAGAAGGCGGGCTTGGGGTAGTCATGGCACGGGCCCCGAGGATGGGTCGAGACAAAAAACATGTAATTGATGAAATTAAAAAGTTGTAACCATTTTTGTTAAATGCAATTTGGATTTAAAATAGAACATTATTGATTCTTAGGCATTAAAAGGTGTATATATTTCTAGAAAATGTGTTTTTGATAACTTCTGGGTCAGTTTATACACATATCTCTTTAGTTTAACCAAATAGTTAATAGATTTTTACCTTAACCACTAATTTTTTTTATTGTGTTATCTAGTAGTTATGGTCTATAATAAATTTTAATTTTCAATATAAAAAAATTTATGAATAAAAATATGTATTAAATTTTTCAAAATTCAATTAAATTTATTGGAAAAAGGAAATTTAAACTTCAATCCACAAACATGAAAAGAAAACATTTTTCTAAAGGAAAAATGTTCAAATGTTTGAAATATTTTTTTGTCCAAATATAATATAAAAATGAACCAAATAAAATAAATTTTATTTTAATATTTTTAATTGAACTAATATAAATTTTAAAATTATTTTAAATTAAAAGGAACATTTATAATTATTTAATAAAAATGTATTTTTAAATAAAAAATATTATTTTACATTATTAATTTAAAAATTAATCCTTTTAGAAAAATATCAAAATATCACATTAATATAATGTTTAAATTATGATTTATGAAAAATATTTTTAATTTAAAAAATAATAATTATATATATATGTTTTAAAGATTAATTTTTTAAGGAAATAAATATAAATCATTTCTTTTGTGAAAATGTTCATTTTGAAACATATAAATAATATATCGAAAATTATGTACTTATCATAAATATGTTTTATTTATATGAACAAATTATATGTAATATTAAAATTGATAAGGATTCAGTTAATTCTTACAATTATTAATACCATGTAATAATGGTCTTGTTTAAATAATATTATTAATAGTTTTTGATTGTTCATTAAAACTCATTATTGCATGTAACACGTAATATCAATAAAATTCAATTTATTTTAAAAATATTTAATAAAATATTATGTTGTTGAACAAAGAATTTTTTTGAGGAATTACCCTCATCCAATAACATCATGATTAACTTTCATTTCACATCATAACATCAGAATACAGTAAAAACAATATCCTCATCCTTAACTAACATATGATCAAAATTGAATTCAATAAATATTCAGGAACCAACTAGACCCTACCAACTTATTGAATTAATCATCAATCTATATGATAAGGTATTTTTACTTCAATGTTATTTAATTTTGGTGATTTTAATCAATACAATACCATAGATTATAATCGAAATTCATTGTAAATAGTGCTGGAGCTCCCCATGTTGAAATGCTCAACCAAATGAAACCTTACTATAGGTGATCATCGTTATGAATCCAAAAATATCACAACTCAAAATTAATCCCATTATATGTAGGTATCAATATAATAAATGAAATTGGATATAATATTATCCCAAATGTAATCTCCCAAATATTTAGTAACATAAAAACATTATCAAGGAAGACATATCAGTAATATTAATTAACCATGAGAAACTCTTTCGACTATTCCTCTACTGAACTAAACATCAGTTCCATAATCATAGAATATTGAAACCCATCATGAATTTTACCCAACTGAGTGTCTTAATATAAAGTGAATATAAACTGAATGTCATCACCATTACAAAATATTACATGTCTCCTATTAGAATCCATAATAACCTATAACAAAAACAACAAATCCATGTTGAGGATAATTTCATATGGATAAATCTATAAACATAGGGAATCACTATACAAGAAGTGTTTCTCTAGAATTTTCTCATAATACTTAGACATAACATAAAATATATCTCAACCTCCAATTATAATACGCAATTCCCATGTTACTGGATTCCCCTCTATAACATGTCAGAAGGAATTGAGTAAGGTTTAAAAAACAAAGGATTCCACAGCACCAAAATAAAATGATGCATGAACCCAATTAAATATTAGGATGATAGTAAATCACATTACATCTTCCCCTCCGAGATCTAGAAACCATGATACTTACATGTGAAAATAAACACACATAATTACCACACTAGTCGCAATATAGATCACCCAAAAAAATATGCTTAATCTAGTAGTAGGGGTTTGAGAAAATACATGTCTAGAGAGTCATGTTTATGAAGGATAAGACTTGTTCCAATATTTATTAATAATATTATATTTAATAGTGAAAAATTTTAATCAAAAGTCTCCATGGAAAATTTTGTTAACGCTCATCTTAGGATGATATGGTTTTACATTCAATTTTTTCCAAAAAAATTTCTTCTCCAACACCCCAAGATATGAATTTAACTTAAACAGGTAGACATGATGATGGATATATGGATATAAATCCACCATGATATTAATTAGCTTAGCAATATCATTTGAATAAATTTTGGAATAATAATGTAAGAGGTTAATATATGATATACTGAACTCTCACATTCCATAACTCCCCTAATGAAGTGTACAAATCTTATGAAGTCAAGCCACCTGAATGGTAAATGAAAAAACATAACCGAAACTGATTTTGGATAATCCAAATGACTCCTCATGTGTAAAATCTCTATAGAATGTTTCCTTGGATTAGAAATAGTGATGGATCTCTTGATATAAAAACATCATTAAATTCATTTCCTGGGGAAAAAATAACCACCACTGCCATGACTCTACCAATGAGATCGTCAAAAAAAATGAAACCTGGTTGTCATTCATCGTCACATACAATCATGATTCATGATCCATACGTAGGTTATTACCCCAAAAGAAACATCCATTTTTAAATTATTATAAATTAATTCAAATATTTTAATGTCACATCACTTGGGGACCTATATTCCCATTACTTATCTGGTCTCCATAGTTACATTATATACTGAGCCTATGTGTTATTTTTTCCTTACAAACCAATCATGTAATAACCAATTCAGTTATAAAAATAAATTCTATCCCTTAACCATTATCACTAATACCACTCTATTGTTAAACCCCTCCACACTAGTACCCTACATTTTACGAATGTTAAGGGAAGTAGATTAACCACAAATAACTATTCAAATAAATCATTGGTTGGTTACTGTCCCCAAGTGTATAATCATAATAATCCCAAGGCATTAACCAAGATATAAAAATTTAAGGATAAAATAAAATATTATAAACACCAATCAATTCTATATTATAATTAATAAACAAATACTAATACATGAATATAATGACATACATAACTCTTAAAAATAAAAATCAAATAATAAAAATCATTATCAATTACAATGTTATTCCAACATCTCATAAATACCTATTATGAGAAATTAAGTCCTCTTTTGATCACCAAACTGCTCCAATGGAGATAAAAAATATTAAATATATACAAAGGTTGTGTATAACATGGATATTACATATTATACTCCCTATAAACACTCATAAATAATGTGAAATAACCAAATTAAATCCTGGTTATTAATCAAATTAATCTAACTTGTTACATAAGTTGTAAAACATATTTCCCATCCTCATCATGGATCTATCACCATGTTACAAGTAGAAGTAAAATAATCTAAATAAAATAATATATAGTAATGAGGGTACCCTGTTTAAAATTCCTCATTACATGGGTGCTCTCACGCCCAAATAGATCAATTCATGTTCTCATCCATCACATGAATAATCACATTTTCAATGCATATGTATCACAAATATTTTGAATCTCATACTATGTGACACAATCCAACATTTATAATCTCATCTATGACCATATAGATTTTTGGAAGACACTATACTCAATATATGGTGATTTATACCTCAATTAAAAATAAACCATTCATATACACAGTGGAATCCCTCATTTTTGTTTCATAACTTTTCATTTCAATCTACAAACAGAGGATCATTAAAGTCTGGTGTCTTGGAAATCAGGGACATAGAACATGAAAACAACATTAAACATTCTTCAAATCCACTTGTTTGGATTCATCATATGTTCATCCTATGTATAACTAATTTATCTCATATCCAGGAAACATAAAACAATGTAAAGTGTGAGAAATGGGCCTAGTAAGGGTAAATAAGGAATCCGTTTACTGGTGATATCAATAAGAATATGAATTAAAAAAATAACGGCATAAGAAATTGAGGTATAGGAATATCATAATATAAAAAATTTTAAACTTTCTTGAGTATGTGGTTACAAAATTTCATTTTGAAATTCACAAACATATCACCAATGTCTATCCCCAAAGAGTCATAAAAATTTACCAAGGATAATCACCACAATATCGTGAAACTTGTCATCTAAAGAGATTAATTCTTTACACAATACACTGGATTGCTATCAAGTATCACCCTTAACATGTTTTTAATTTCATGTGATACACATAGGTCAATCAAACATTTCATAAATAACACATAGAGAATAATAGAAATGGATTTCGTTTCAAAATCATGACGTTTTATAAAGTACATAAAAAAAGAATATTTTGTCATTTATAAGCCATGGAAAGGGAGTGAGGGTTATATGTATGTCGATTCCAGAATAAAATAAATATATATATATATTTTTGTATTTATTAACACCCATATAAATGATATTGGTCTGAGTATTCAGAATAATAATCAATAGAATTTCATGAGAGAAAGAGGGAGGAATTTTGTGACGTAATTTCTACAGCATAACTACTATATAACGTGGTTATAGAAAATTCAAAAAAAAAGATTGTACAAGGGTAAACCCCTAATAAATAACTAATTTTAAAATATAAATACAGAATATCATGGATATAAGAACATGGTATGGATATTTTAATGACATACCACATGAAAAGGAATCATGAAAGGAAAGAGATTATGAGATTTCTCTTACAAGATGTTCAGTATCATAACGACATAACATAAAATTTCATAAAATCAATTTATTAGAGTAGAAAGTGTCTATAATGATTTGGAAATGAAATGTAGAGTAGTAATGATTTATAATAATAATCCCCCTCATAATAAAATGGAACTATAATATAGAACCTAAATGAAGTCATGACTTAAAAGTGGAGGGTAAAATGATCCCTTACCATGAAAAGTAACTCCGGAAGCTTGTTCGTGGGGACCTTGGGAGGATTTAGGAAACCATGGGAGGACTCCTGTGGAGGTAAATAGGCCAGAACATAAATGAGAAGGATTTTGGAATGAAATGGATGAGGGAATGGCTTGGTATTTTCAGGATAAGTGAAGGAACAAAGCATTAATTTCCAAGGGACACATCATCGGTGGTATTGGAAAATCCATGAGATTAACATGATATTTTCCCATGGTATAGGCCACATTGGACACCTATTAGAATATCTTACTATTTATAAGTAGACCATGTTGTGTACATAATTATTACAACATTAATTATGTCATTAAACACCTGAAACTCAAAACTATATTTTCTCGATTCTCAGAAAATTCAACTGTTTCAGAAAAATCCCAAAAATTCACATTAACCAAATATCGATTATCGGAATTCCAAAATTAACTCCATTTGATAAAAATTATTTTCTATATATTATTAATTTAATTTTAAAATAAAAACATTATTCACTTGGAAAAAACAAATACTTAAAGAATATTTTCTGAAACTATTATTTACTTATTTTATTGCATCACATTACCTAATAATGGTGAATAAATTATATTAATACATTATTAAGTGAGGTTACTAAACAATTTGGTTACATTACTATTCATAATTTTAAAAATACTATTAATTATTTAATTTTCATCAAAATTTTAGTTGATCTTAATAGAATCTAAATTTCTTACTGAACACAACTGTTGTGGTCCATTTTTTGAAATTCCATACTAATTATTATTTATTTAAGGTTTTCATAATTTTTTTAAAATATCCCTTTTCCTTTTCAAAAATTAATCAATAATATACATCCTATATTTATCCTTACATTTGAAAATTAAAATTTTTACCATGATAACAATTTTATTTATTTCAAATGAATACATAACGCAGCTAAGGTCTCGTTACATAGCCCATGTCACACCAGCATATGACCTAAGTTTAAGGTGTGCTAAGGTGATAGAATTTGGGGGCGGCTCTACCAAAATTTCCCAAGTGGTGATTTCTATTAGCGTGAACATATCCCATATGCGATTTCATTCCAGCTTCACACGATGATGTTCGGATTGGATTTGGTCCAGAATAAAGCCCAGTGGTGCAACCTGCTTCCCAAGTTCCATCTGATGGGCTTTGAACGGCCCGAGACTACTAGATGAGGCCATCAAATTTTCATTCTGTATTAATTAACCAAGATCATGTGTATTTATAGACAATAATTGTAATGATAAGTGTTTATTTTTTAATGGTTATATTGACTAATTGTTATATAACAATTGAAACCCAACAGTATAATTTTAATTATACTCATATCATTAAATGATATAGTTTTGTTGAATATAAAATAAAATAACACAAAATAATTAGGAATCAAATATTATTAAAAAGTTCGGGTCATTACATTCTTCCCCCCGTATGAAATTTCTTCCCAGAAATTTTTAACTCGTACCATTAGAAGATAAATGAAGTGGGTAATTTTTCCTCAAAGGATCCAATGGTTCACATGTGGCTTCTTCATATTTGTGGTTCCTCCACAAAACTATAACTTGTTGGGAGGTCATGTTGCGTAGAACCTTGACTATACGATCCAAGATCCCCACTGGCTACTCCTCATATGAGAGGTAATGTTTCAGTTGTACCACCTCTTGATTTAGTACATGTAAAGGGTCTAGTATGTACATCCTCAAGTGGGATATGTGGAATACATAATGATAATTTTAATGATTTCTAGAAAGTGCAAGCTGATAGTCCACTGCTCCTACGCGATCAAGGATTTCATTAAGGCCAAGGTACCTATGATTTTTATTTCCCTTATTCTCAAACCACATGACTCTCTTAAAAGGTGAAATTCAAAAAATATACCTTTTCCCCAACATCAATCTCCATGTCCATTCAACGTTTTCCGACATAGCACTTTTTCTGACTCTTAGGAACCTTAATGTGTTGTTTGATGGAATAGACTTTTTCCGTCATCTCTTGGATAATATCAGGCCAATGAAGCATTCTCTCACCAGCTTCATCCCAATATTTATGAGTTCTACATCGCATCCCATATAGATATTCATAGGGTGACATTACAATGCTCGAGTGGAAGCTATTACTTTAAGATAACTCAACTAAATAGAGATGTTGATCCCATCCACATTTAAATTCCATTGAGCATTTTGTCATCAATTCTTTGAGTGTTTTAATATTCCTTTTAGATTGGACATTAGTTTGGGGGTGATATGCCATACTGAAATTCAATTTAGTTATCAGATCATGTTGAAGACAACTCTAGAATTTCGATGTGAACCATGGATCATGATCAGATATGATAAAAATTGTAACTCTATGTTTCCTTACCACTTCCTCCATATAAATCATGGCAAGTTGATCATGTGAGAAATCATCCTCAATTGAGATAAAATGGGCAGTCTTGGTGAGACAGTCCACAATAACCCATATCACATTGCTTCCTCTGGAAGTTATCGGAAAACCAGTGACGATGTTCATAGTGACACTGTCCCACTTCCTTGCTAGTATGGGTAGTGGTTGCAATACCCCTTTATGATGTTGTCGCTCTGCCTTCACTTTCTTACATACTTGGCACCATGACGTGTAGTCAGCAATCTCCCTTTTAATATTATCCCACCAATAATGATCAAGAAGGTCTTTATACATTTTTGTGCTTCTAAGAAGTATTGAGAAAGTAGAGCTATGAGATTTATCAATCAGCTCCATCTATATTTCTATAATTTATGGAAGACATAGTCTTGTAAAAAATTTTAGAACACCTTCTGGATCAATATTGAGATCAGGTAACTTTTCATCTTTTAAAGCCTCAAACTTCTTCTGTAACAAAGGATCTTCTTTTTTAGCACTCTTGATCTTCTCTTTTGATGACGATTGATAAATCATTTGGGTTGTGGATGATGATGTCCCTTCCCTTATAATTCCCATTTCCATCTTTACTAGGTCATTGATCAATGGATATTTTTTAATCCTCATCATTGAAATAACAATTGGGTCATTCCTACTTAATGCATCCACAAATTAATTTTCTCATCCAAGGTAATAATGAATTGAATAATCATAGCCTTTAAGAATTTATAATCACCTACTTTGTCTAATGTTCTATTCCTATTGTGTGAAAATCTTGTTCAAACATTTATGGTATGTTTATATTTCACATTTCTCCACTCAATGATAATGCCTCCATATATTGAGAGAGAAAACTATCACATCCTGCTCAAGATGATGCATAGGATATTTTTTCTCATGAGTCTTCAACTATCGAGATCCATAAGCAATGACCTTCTCATTTTTCATGTGGATGGATCCATGACCTTTCAGAGATGCATCGTTAAAAATAACAAATCCTTCTCTACATGGGGGAAGAGTTTACACAGGTGCAATGACCAATATCTTCTTCAGCTCTGGGAAACTTTTCTCACACTCCATTGTCCAGATGAACTTGAACCCTTTTTAGGTTAACTTAGTTAAGGGATCATAATGTCATGAAATGTTTTCACAAACCTCTTATAAAATTATCTTAATCAACGAAAACTACGAATCACAGTTATTGTTGTAGGTCTAGGACACTCCTCTAAAACTTTTGTCTTTGTAGGATGAACTGTGATTCCTTAATTAGGTACAATGTTCCCCTAGAAACCAGCTTGTTGTAACCAAAATTCAAATTTACTTAACTTCCCAAAAATCCTCTCATTCCATAGAGTTGGGAAAATTTCCATTATATTATCCTCTTTCTCCTCGCGAATTTAGTAACATATAAGAATATCATCAATAAAAACAACTACAAAATTATCAAGGTAGACCTTAATGAAAGTATTCATCATATCCATAAAAATAGCTGGTGCATTAGTCATTCCAAAGGGCATAACAAAAAACTCATAATGCCCATATTTTGAGCAGAAATAATTTTTTGGAATACCTTCTTTCTTCAACATTTATTGATGATAACGAGATAAAATATCAATCTTATAGAAGAATTGAGCCCCACAAAGTTGGTAAAATAAATCTTCAATTATTGGAAGAGGATATTCGTTCTTCAATATGATCCCTTTCAGTTCTCTATAATAAATGCACATCTGCATTGTTCTATCCTTCTTCTTCACAAAGAGAACTTGTAATCACCAAGGAGACACACTCGGTCAGATAAACCCCATCTCCAAATATTCATGGAGTTGTTTCTTTTATTCTTCTAAAAACAAATTTTTCATCCTATATGGGTTAATTGATATTGGATGAGATCCATGTACGAGTTCAATGGAAAAAATCTTCTTCTTTTTCTAGTGGAGGTCTTGGTAAATCCTTAGGAAATACATCCACATATTACCGGTCGATGGGGATAGTTTCTATCCTTAATCACTCATATCCTTCTTCTTCATCAAAGATATTCTCTATAAATAATTATATAGGTGGTTCTTCTAGAAAAATATCAGGTTTTTATATCTCTCCCTGGAAGATAAATGTAGGTTTTCCATTCAAGACTACTGATATTTACTTGCTTCTACATTTGATCCCAGAATTATACGTTCAGAGCCAATCCATCCCTAGTATTGTGTCAAATTCCACCATGGGAATGACTACTCGATTTGTGATAATATTGTTCTCAGTAATGTAAAAACTAGAGTTTCTAAACAATGACAATGCTTGGATAATCCCACCAGGAGTCTTGACTGATAACTCTAATTTTATAAAATCGGGGTTGAATCTAAATTCATTGAAAAGATGTAGAAAATAATGGAATGTCTAGAACCATAATTAAAAAAAGTAATTTCTAGCTTTGAGGGGACAACAAGACTATATGCTACCACATCATTTTGATCTTCAACATTAGCTGTTGTGATAGAAAAAGCACAACCTTCCTCCCTTGGCCTTTCCAGAGGCAGATGGTGGTTGCCCTCTACTTCCCTTGGATTTATATGGTGGTTGGAAAAGTACCCACATAGTCCACACATAATGCACTAGACATCAGGTATGGATTTCACCATCTTCCCCTTCTTGTTATTGTTTGTAAGTTGAGGTTTCACCTCACTACGACAATTCCTCACAATTTGGCCATCTCTATCACACTTGTTTCAATTCCCACTCCTGAGCAAGCAGTTCTCCGAATTCTTCATCCCAAATTTATTACATGTGGGAAGTTTGTACTTTCATTCCTTATCTTCCTTGATTTAAGATCCTACATAATCTTGGCTTCATCGATCTCTTCTTGAAATTTTATTTATGTGACCACTTCGTCTCACTAAAATCCAACTTTACTTTTATCGCAATCCAAACAATCTCCTCGTTGCTAATATAGTCTCAGTTTGGTAGAATATTCCACAGTTGAGGTCTCAGTCTTCTAAATAATCTATAAAACATCCCATTTGGGTCCATGACAATGCTAGAGGTGTAATGTGAAATCTTTGTGATGTTCATCTCGTATCATCGAAAATATTTTTTCTCTTTATGCTTCAGCTCAAGAAACTCTTTCTCCATTCCTATTCTCATGGAACTAGGTAAGTACATACTAAAAAATATCCCTCTGAACACTTCCCAAAACATAGTATCAATTTTTACTCTTTTCATTGTTTTTTTAATCATTTCCCACCATTGATCAGCTTATCCTTCTCGAGATAGATAGACAGGTTGACCTTCTCATGCTCTGAACTGCGGAGCACAGAAAAGATCATCTCATTGGAGCTAATCCACTGCTCAGTAATCAATGGGTCACTCAATCCACTGAATGTTGCTGGTCGTTGACGCATAAAGGACTCAAGTGAATGTTTTTTCCTTCATGGTGAGATCAGTATATCAACTTGATTCAAGTTCATTCCCATATCTTGAGTCAGTTGGTTCATCATTCACATGAATGTATACAATCCAACTTCCATTGGAGGGTCATCAGTGCATGGTCCATTGTGGTCACCATTTTCATGGTTCCTACTATTACCCTCCACTTTCTAAAAGTATAAATATTTAGTGAGAAAAATGTTTCATTTCCAAATATTTTAACACTAAAGGATTATATGTACTAAAACATCATGCCTAAATAGTTACATTTTTCTATAATTCATTCATAATGATTCATAAAATGATTGGGATGAACCAAACATATCCTATGGGAGTGTCGTAATCAAGAGTGTAGCAAGGCCTATTGTCATGCACTAGTTTCAGTTCGAGTTTTGGACAAAGTGATTTTTTTGGGTTTTACCCCTATTTAAATCTATGCCAGAGCCACCTCTACATGCTCATATCTAGAAAGGGATGTATTTTTTTGATAAAAAACATACTCAATACTCACCAAAATACTGAAACTATTCTTATATTTAATCATTTCTATAGGTTTATTCCTAATGTAATCATAGTTTAATTTCCATAAATAAATATACCTCCCTTTGATACCATATATGGAAGCCCACATTTTTATTTCATATAATTCTATTTCAATTTACAAACAGAGGATATTTAAAGTATAATGTCTTGAATATCAACTACATGGAACATTAAAGAAACATAAAAAATTCTTCCAATACAATTTTAAGGATTCATAATATTTTCATACTCTGTAAAATTATATCATCTTTTATCCTGGAGACATACATCAAAGTAAATGGTGAGCAGAATGCCCAGTAAGGTTAAAAAAGGAATGAATTTACTCGTGATTTCAATAAGAACTTGAAAAAAACATAAAGACGTGATCATTGGATGTATAATAATATCATAATGAAAAGAACATGAATCATTCTTGAATATGTGGTATAAAAAATAATCATGAATGTAATGAACATATCACCAAGGTACATCCCCAAGGTGTCAAAAATATTTACCACGTTCGTTCACCAAGATATCGTGAAACTTATTTTCTCTAGAGATTAATTCTTTACCCGAAGAATTAAAGAGATATCAAGGAAGAACCTCAACATATTTTATTTTCATGTGATTTAATTAGGTAAAAATCAAAAATATCATAAATAACCCATATAGAATAAAATAAATGGGTTTTATTTCAAAGTTATGATTTTTTAAAAAGTACTTAAAATTATGATTATTATGCCATTTATAACCCCTGGAATGTGAGTTATGGTTATATGAATTTCAATTCCATAATAAAATATATCATATTTGTGTATTTATGAACACCCATAGAAACCCAATAGTTTTGTGTATTAACCTAAATAAAACAATATAATTTTTTGAGTTAAAGAGGGAGAAATTTTGAGACGGATTTTCTCCAGCATAACGGCTGTATAACATGGTTTTAGAAAAAAAATGAGAATTTACAAGAGTAACCCACTCATAAATATATTATATTACAATATAAATATATAATAACATGGATATAAGAACATGGTATGGATATTTCAATGACATACCACATGAAACATAAACATGAAAGGAAATAAAAGATGCGATTTCTTTTACAAGAAATTTGGCAGCCTAACGACGTCACTAAAAAATTCAAAAAATCAATTGATGAGGGTAGAAATGGCCTCTAATAATTTAGAAATGAAATGGAATGTAGTAAATAAATATAATAACAATCCAAGATATAATAAAACGTAACTATAAGACATAACATAAAGGAAGTCTTGGCTTAAAAGAGGAGGGTGAAATGATCCAT
Organism: Viscum album; assembly: GCA_963277665.1. Lineage (NCBI taxonomy): Eukaryota > Viridiplantae > Streptophyta > Magnoliopsida > Santalales > Viscaceae > Viscum > Viscum album. The sequence continues at coordinate 1,057,504,058 of OY728151.1, read as the reverse complement.
TACCTTGAAGAGTAACTTCGAAAGAATGATGGTCGGGACCTTGAGAGTATTTTGGGAACCTTGGGAGGACTCCACGGGAGGTAAAGATACCATAAATAAATTGAGGAGTATTTTATAATGAAATTGATGAGGGAATGTCTTAGTACAAATAGGACAAGTGAGGGAACAAAGCCTTATTTTTCAAGGGACACATCATCCGTGGTATTAGAAAAACCATGGGATAGCCCAATGAATTAGCCCATGGAATAGATCACTTGGAACACATCATATCATATTTTATTATTAATAAGTCTACCTGAATTATTATATAATTATTAAATGCTTAATTATGTCATTAAAGACATAAAACTCAAAAAATGTATTTTTCACTATTCACTGAAAATTCAATTGTTTTAGAAAAATCCCTAAATTTCCCCTTAACCTAATATCAATTATCTAATTTAAAAAATGAACTCTTTTTTAGGAAAATATTTTTATAATCATTTGTAATTTAATTTTTAAATAAAAACACTATTCACCTGGAAAAAAACTAATACTTAACTAATAATTTATGAAACCATTATTTACTTATTTAATTGAATTATATTACCTAATAAAAGTGCCTAATTTATATTTATACTTTCTCAAGTGAGTCTACTAATCCATTTGAATAAATTTCTATTAATAAGGGTAAAATTAATATTCATAATTTACAATTACAAAAAATAATATTCATCTTGTTAGACTATAAATTTCTAACTAAACACAACTTTAAAAGAACATTTTTTTAAAATCGTTTCACATTATTAGTATTCACGTTTTATATAAATATTTTAAAATATCATCTTTCTTTTTCAAAGATTCACTAGTAATATACATTTTATATTTATCTAGACATTTAAAATTTAAAAACATTACCATAATACCAATTTTATTTATATCAAAGGATTCCATACATCAGCTAAGGTCTCGTTACATATCCCCTTATGAAACCAGTATTGGACCAAAGTGTAAGGTGTGCTAAGGTGATATAATTTGTGGGTGGCTCGACCATCATTTCTCGAGTTTTTATTTCTATTAGCTTGAACTTCTTGAATAGGTGATTTTGTTCTAACCTCACACGATGATGTTCGGCTTGGGTTTGGTCCGGAGGAGAGCCCAATGGTGTGACCTCCATCCCATGTTCTGTCAGATGGGCTTCAAACGGCCACAAACTACTGGATGAGTCCATCAAATTATTTTTATGTATTAATTAACCAAGATATCATGTAATTATAGAAAATAACTGTAATGTTGAGTGTTTAGTATCCACCAGTTATATTTACCAACAATCATATAACAATCAAAACCCAACAGTATCATTTTAATTATATGAAATTCATTAAATGAAATAATATTGTGGAGTATAAAATAAAATTACACACAAAAATTTGGATACAAAAATTATAAAAAAGTTCAGGTTGTAACATACGCCCACTGGAAATTGTAACCTCCATAATCAGATACATGTACATGATATAACATCTTGCCTTAACGGTCGTAACAAAAAATGTATCGAATGATAGTGACACATCACATCTTTATTGAGACAATATCCTATAGATAAATTTGTCAAAAACCCATATATCCACATATAATAATAATATAGATGAATAGTGAGTGGGGTAGAGGGAGTTTTCAACCATTCATTGCCTCAATAACAAAGGACTTGTTGGAAAACAACAAAAAGTATTTCTGTGTCAATTACCCAATCTACGAAAATGCTAAAGAATATGAAATAAATAAATATAAAATATATCTCAGAAAACAACAAAAATATAACTTTCAATTCATATACTCATCTTCAAAAATAATATCTGATGCCATCTATCTGTAACCACTATATCCTAGGAGATTAAATCTCAATCAATAACACATAATAATTTAGGGTTTAATTATTATTTAATAATTCCATTTAGTAATTTATGAATTTTAGATAATAATTGATCAATCAAAAACCCCTAATACACTTTTAATTTAATTTAAAATTTCACATAATTCTATATTCCTTATTAATGTACGACATCATCATATATAGTATCTAAGAATAATCCCTATTTTTAGTAATTAATTTATTGTTTTGGAAATTTTCTAAACACTATAAGGATTATCTTGGGATACAAAAAATTTAAATACATTATCTGTAAAATCCCAAGTAAATAAAGAATAAATCATTTTCATATTTATTAATATTTACGAATTAAATATTAATTATACTTTTAAGGGGTTTCTATGTTCGATAGCGTACTCGATACGCAACAAAGAGTTTCATTGAAATCTTACGTTGCACACTAGTAATAAAATATTATTATTTTAAATGTTAGTGAACACATATCCGTTGTATTGGCGTGAATGGATATATATAACTAAAATATGATTATATATGTTTTTTAAATGTTTTTACATTTATCCAATAAAAGATAAAGGCTTAAAATATGGAAAGAATTCAAATTTAGGCATATATACACTAATTTTCACTAAAGGTTAAATTATCGCCTTTTGATGAAGAAACATCATTAAATATAGTCTTTTTCAATATTATACATTCTATTGTACAAAATAAAACTCTTCTTTAGAATCGGGAAATCAAAATTTACTTTGTGTAAATTTTTGGTATTTTTCCGATAAAGTTCATTTTTTAATGAATAGTGAAAAATGTTGTATTTTAATTCAAATCCTCTTTGTAATATAATTAATTTATATGATTATATTATCTTTTGAATGGGATTTAAAATTCAATTAGAATATATTTTTACCATTTAATCCAATAGTGGTCGTTGGAATTAATTTCACTTTGAAATCGGACTTAAACTACTGTCAATCTTTTCATACTTACTGTTTCAGAAAAACACGATATTTGCTCCGAAAACAGGAATTAATTATTAAATTAATTAATGCAACATATATATTTTGAATTTTGTAAAATATAATTCATTTTTGAATTCATAATATCAAATATATCATAGGGTGAGGTTATGGTATTTTTCTGAAAAACATCAATTTTTGATGAATAGTGAAACCACTATGTGGTACTTAAAAAAACTGATTTTCCTTTTAAAAGAAATTTTACCACCTCTGTGTTTTGAATTTAAAAAATCCTATATACATGGTTGTCATTAAGAAGTAAAATTTGGTTAAATGGGATTAAAATAATTTTTGTGAATAGTAACTTTTAAGTTTCTAATTGCGATTAGAGGTAATCAGTGTAATTTAAGGTAAGAATAATGTTTTACTAATATGAAATGAACTTGAAACATGTCCTAACATTATTTGATGTGTCATGGCCGACCAATACAATCCATGGGTCAACATGGGGACCCCATGGAGCCACATTCGAAGGATAATGACCTCAATATCTTTTTATTTAAAGTTAAAGTAAAAATGTCACAAACATGAGTTGTTTTACTAAAACAATTTTTAAGTGGGGTTATACAAGTCATATTTTTTACCATAAATATTTATTAAAAAGATAAAAAGATTTCATAAACCATGATATTTGTTTTATAATTTTTAGACATTAAATAAATTAAATTATTTATGACATCATGATGATGCAGCGATTACCTCATTATTTAATGATTTAAATTAAATGAAAAGATAATATAAAATCACAGACCTACACCTGTCAAAAACCTATTGGATGTTTATATTTATAACTCATATAACCTTATCCTTGAAATATATAATTTTGGGACCTTTTAAATTCGAAAAACATTTTATGATAAAGTAACCTTTTATAACTTTCCAAGAGTTCCCCACCTCTTCTCTTATAAAAAGCCCCCACCTCTACCACCTTACCCACACTTCCAAAGCCCTTGGCTCGGCCAAACCCTACCAATTTTATCACTCCACATCTCTCTATAACTCTTCGAAGCCTCACATTGGTCAGAAATATTCCCATGTAAGCCTTTGAGCTCAAATCAAAAAGAGTTACCTGTTTTAAAGGTAGTGTCTTCACTTGTGTTCTTTTTTTTTATTTTGCTTCTCCAACCCACTAAAATATTTTTATTCATTTCTTTTGTAAAAAATAAAGTATCTTAAATGTACTAGGATGTTTTTATAGGAAGAATTCGATCCACACTTACACACACCTAAATCTAATTGTTAAATAACATATTGTTTCTGTGGAAGGCGAATTTCTGCCTCACGAAACGTTGATTGTTCAATATTCTTCTAACACATTCAAAGGTGGACATTAAGATGCCACTATGTTTATATATTAAATATAATATGTTTATTTTTTCCTTATTATTCTGTACTTTTCATTTATGAAATACCTTTATGGCTTCCATTATGGGTATACGTGATATCTTCATTTTAGGAAGTGCGGACTACCGCCCCATCAAAGTGATTTGATTAATTAATGCCATATGTGGGACGTATAAAGGATGGATTAAAAGTTATTATATATGTTGTTATACTGGAACTATAAAACTCCTTTATATCATTATTATTTCATTCCATTAAAGTATGAGATAGAAATGAAAGTAGCGTTCATGCGTACGTACGGTTTACCGTCTCCATGAATGGTGCATCTCATTTCTTATCCACAAATTTAATGTTCTATTATAAGTACATATATTTAATGGGTATATATGATGTATGTTACATCTAAATGATTAATATAATTATGGAATTTAAATATACATATCTCTCTTTTAGTTTTAATTCCATTAATATGACATAGAAATGAAAGTAGCGTTCATGCGTACGTACGACTTACCATTTCCATGAATGGTGCATTTAATTTATTACCTCTAAATGATTATTTAATAGTATAAATACATGTATATGATTGATATATATGATATATATGATATCCAAAACATGAATATCATTCTGGATATAAAGAATCTCTGACCACACGAACAAAAAGTAATTATAAGAAGTCCACTATCGACATAAGAACCAAATATCGACAAAACAAACATTACTAACTTAAATGATTACATAATGTTTATAACATGGTAATAAGTTAAATAAAATTAATAATGAACTTGGAAAAAGTTCTTAAGAAATTAGAAATTAACTGATGTTTTTTATTCAGGATGTTAAAGAACGATCGAGTCAAGTCGGACCCGAGGTAAGGGACTTCATCTCAATCTCCTTTCATTGAGGCATATTTCGTTTTATACACAACTATCTTTTATACGGTTTAGAAATCCATTTTACTTTTACATTTATACAAAACGAATCTTTTTCTACGAAGCATTTTACAAAATGACAAAAAGGAATGCTTCTTTTAACGTACATGGTGAAAATGACATTTTCCGCCGCCGCGAGTATTATTTGGTCTTTGGATTCCTCAACAAGATGTAATGTTTTTTAAATGAAATAAATACCATATACCCTTTTATGTATTTTGGTATTGAAAATGTTTTTTATAATGGATTTTCTATGTCAATATATTTAAGTGATATATTGTGATCAATGTGTGGAAATTTTTTCTTTCCATTATATTTGTTTTATGATTTTATAATGGTACTTGGACATTTGACGGGTGGATATGTGATAAACCATATGATGGGTGGTGCCGTGAATACAAGGACGAGTGGTTACGTTATAAACACCAATGCATTGGGTATGGAGGTTGGTCGTATGGCGATTCCATTAAGTGATATGTGTGGGAAGTCGACTGTATGGTTATTCCTTTTAAGTATGTTTATGTCCCAAGTTACCTTTATATGTTATGTGATCTTTATATGGGTTTTATGGTAATATTTTGGTTACAAAAGGGTAAGTAATGATTTTTTATTCAGTGAAGATTTTTTACTACTTCATAAAGGTGAAAAGTATTACTTTGATAATGTATACATGGTTTACTTGTCGTTTTGATAAACTAACAGTTTTTATTCTTTGTGTATCCCTTACTGAGATTTTTACGCTCACCCAAAGTTTTTTGAAATGTTTTTCATTGGACTTAATACGGAATAGGGTCAAGGATGGGATCAAGGGAATGTTATGCTATATAAAACATGGAACTAGACATGTTTCTTTTTACGAGTTTTTATTCTATGGAAACTTAGTAGATGTTTCTACTTTTTAATCTATTGAGATGTAATAGTTCTGTCCTAATTCTATAAAAATCTAAACCTAAAAAGATCCTCAATGTGAATTATTCATTTAATTCAATATTAAGTAAGGTTTAAGACCGGGGCCTTATAGTTGGTATCAGAGGATGGTTTAGACAACTTTAGGAGTTATAAAATTGTTAAATTATAAATTAATTTATGGTATGACTGAAATGATATAGCATTTAAAGATTACCATGTTGCTTCGCCTAAGATATTTCTGTGTTCATAATGGTTTTCCGCAGAGGAAACAAAGCAGCTATGTTGGGATGACATCAGGAGGAATACAACCTTCTAAATCAGCAACCTGAGATGGTCGGAATCGAAACTGAACAGTTTGTTGCAGTGATCACACATTTGACTCAGGTTATAAATGGTGGTGGTATCCATGAATGAGATCAGCCAGATCAACCACAGAGGAACATGTTAGTGGTAGAACATTTTATGAGGCAACATCCGCCATCATTCAAAGGATCATCTAACCCCGTGAAAGATGAAGGGTGGATTAAAGCACTAGAGATTATTTTTTATGTCATGGGGTGTTCAGAACATCAAAAGGTTAGTCTTGTTGTTTACTGGTTTGATGGTGAAGCTGATCAGTGGTGGTTGATAGTGAAAAATATCATGGATAGTGATGAGATTGATGATCTTCACTAGGACGAATTCAAAGTTATGTTTATTGAGAAATATTTTCCTAAGGTGGTTCTTCTTATGATGGAAAAACATTTCCTAGAATTGAGGCAGGAGGATGACTCAGTGGCTGCTTATGAAGCAAAGTTCACTCGATTGGCAATGTATGCTCCAAACATCATACGAGATCTTGATAGTAAAATAAAACCTTTTTTACTTAGGGTTAAAGCCAAAGTATCTAAGGTATTTGTCTTCTCGTGAGTTTAAATGTTATGAGAAACATGTTCGATGTGCGAAGAAGGTGGAAATGGAGTTTTCTGATGATAATGTGTTCTTAGGAAAAACAACATAATAAGTGGTCCAGTTGGCAGGAAAAGGGGAAGAATTCATCAAAGAAGCAAGGAAGTAAGAAACCCAAATATCCATCCTCTGAAAACTATGGTAAAATGCATTCTGCAAAATGATTATCCCAGTATGGAATGTGCTTTCGGTGTGGTATATCTGGTCATATTCCTTGTAACTATAAGGAGAATGATCAAGAAGGAAATGAAAAGCCAGCGATAAGATGTTTTATGTGTAATGAAATTGGTCATTATGAAAATGAGTGTCTAACGAAGAACTCAAATAGGGGAAAGCAACCAGACTACAAGAAAAATGGGGTGGTGAAATCCATTGCAACTACTTCAGCAGAAGTTGGGCCATCGAATGAGGTAGTATCAGGTACATTGTTTGTTTGTTCAGATTATTCCAATGTGTTGTATGATTCAGGGTCTACACATTTTTTCATTTCTGAGAAGTTTTAAAGTAAATTTGTAATTCCATCTCATGATTTGAATCCTGAACTTATGGTAAAAACATCGGGAGGGAATGTTGACACAAAAAGGAATTATAAGAACCTTCATATCCTTGTGTGCGGAAAGAATCTACCAGTAATCCTTATTGTTTTTCCTCTAGAGAGTTTGATGTTATTTTGGGCATGGATTGGATTTTTGTTTATCATGCTAAGATTGACTTCAGAGCTAAAATGGTGTCTTTTCAGAAAGATTTTTACTTTGTGTACATGAATGAACCCTTTCTTTTGATAAAATATTATGAAGTTGAGAAACTAGTAAATGATAGAAATGAATGTTACCTTACACATATTGTTGAAAATAAAGGAACTGTTTAGATTAATGATGTTCCAGTGGTAAATGAGTATCTTGATGTTTTTCTTGATGATTTTCCTGTTATTATTCATGATTGGGAAGTTGAATTTATTGTTGACTTAGTTCCTCATTCTAAGCCAATTTCAAAACCCCCTTATCTAATGGCTCAAGTTGAACTTTTAGAGTTAAAGAAGCAATTGCAGGAGTTATTAGATAAATGTTTCATTCGACCTGGCACATCACCATGGGGTGCTCCTGTCTTTTTTGTTAAAAAGAAATATGGCTCAATCTGACTTTGCATTGATTATAGATCCTTGAATAATATTACTGTTATGAACAAGTATCCTATGCCTCATATCGATTATTTGTTTGATCAGCTCCAGGGAGATCAGTATTTTGCGAAGATTGACTTGAGGTCAGGGTACCATCAGTTGAATGTAAAAGAAGCAGATGTTTTGAAGACTATGTTCAGTACTAGATATGGCCATTATGAATTTGTACTTATGCCTTATGGGTTAACCAATGCACCGGATGTATTCATGGAACTCATGAATATAATTTTCCAGGAGTTCTTAGAGAAGTTTGTGGTTGTTTTCATCGATGGTATTTTGGTGTTTTCTAAATTTAAAGAAGAGCAAGAAAGTAATTTATGGGTTATCTTGCAAACCTTAAAAGAAAAGAAGTTGTATTGAGAATTTAGCAAGTGTGTGTTTTGGTTACAACAAATTTCATTCCTTGGTCACATTGTTTCAAAAGATGGCATAACTGTTGATCCTGCTAAAACAAAAGTTGTTAAAGAATGGCCAATAACCACAAATGTAACCGAGATCCGTAGTTTTCTTGGTTTGGAAGGTTACAACCGAAGGATTGTTGAAAAATTTTCATGGTTATCTAGTTCAAGGACTACGCTTACTAAGAAAGGTGTTAAGTTTATGTGGACAAAAGAATGTGATGATTGTTTTCAGGAGTTGAAAAGAAGATTGGTGAATGCTCCAGTTTTGGCACTTCCTTCCAGGAATGGTGAGTTTGTTTTCTACAGTGATGCTTCATTGAATGGACTTGGTTGTGTCCTTATGTATAATGATCAGGTAATTGCATATGCTTCACGTCAGTTGAAAACTCATGAGGTAAATTACCCTAAACATGATTTGGAATTACCTGCTATTGTTTTTGCTCTAAAAATTTGGAGGCATCATATGTATGGAGTAATGTGTGAAATATATACTGATAAAAAATGTTTAAAGTATATATTCACTCAGAAATAATTGAACATGAGATAGAGGAGATGGATAGAATTAATCATGGATTATGACTGTACAATTCATTACCATCCAGGATAAGAAAATTAAGTGGCTGATGCTTTCTGTCGAATAAGTAATGCTTCATTAACCATGATATATTTTGAATGATACACTTTGGTTTTTTATCTGATTAACTTTGGAATAGATGTTTTTGGTGCAGGATGTTCTTCTATTTTGTTTCTGGTATCAGTGAGATCATCCATATCAGACATAATTACGCAAGCGCAGAGGGAAGACAGTTGGTTGTAGAAAAAGGTAGAGATGGTTCAGAAGGGTAATTTTTCAGAATTTAAAATTGATAATGATTGTGTTTTGAGGTTTGGGAAGAGATTATGTGTTAATAGTGATTCACAGTTGAAGAATGAGTTGTTATGTGAGGCTCATAGTTCCCCGTTTTCAGTTCATCCTGGCAGAACTAAGATGTATAGAGATATGCAGGAGTATTACTGGTGGGATGGAATGAAATGAGATATTGCTAATTTTACTGTGAAGTGTTTGACTTGTCAGCAGGTTAAAGCAGAGTGTTAGTTACCGAAAGGGATGCTTCAGCCTTTACCAGTGCCAGAGTGGAAATGGGTTAACATATCCATGGAAATTGTTGTGAGATTACTGAAGACATATCGAGGTAAAAATGCAATCTGGGTTATTGTTGATCACTTGACTAAACCATCTCATTTCTTTCCTATTAGAGATACTTTTTCCCCAGATCAACTTCACCATTTATATCATAAAGAGATATAAAGGTTGCATGGAGTTCCCCTCTTCATTGTATCTGATCGTGATCCCAGGTTTACTTCTAACTTTTGGAAAGGCCTTCAGAAGTTGTTGGCTACTGAATTAAATTTTAGTACAGCTTTTCATCCGAAATTAGATGGGCAGTCAGAACGAACAATTCAGACATTGGAGGATATGCTACGAGCTTGTTCTATGGATTATCAGGTATGTTGGGACCGACATCTTTCTTTGGTTGAGTTTTCATATAATAAAAGTTTTCATTCTAGTATATAGATGGCACCGTTTGAGGCATTATATGGGAAGCGGTGTCGAACTCAAGCTTTCTGTGATGAAGTGGGTGAATGGAGGTTGATGGGGCTAGAATTGATAGAAGATTTGGCAGAAAAAGATCAGTTGATTCATAAACCCATGAGAACAGCTCAGAGCAGACAGAAATGTTATACGGATAACTAGTGGAAGGATCTATCTTTCGAGGTTGGTGATCATGTTTTTCTCAAAGTTTCACCGTGGAAAAGTGTGATGCGATTTGGTAAGAAAGGAAAGATGAGTCCAGGGTTAATTGGACCATATGATATTTTGGAGAGATTTGGATCAGTTGCATACAAAGTGGCATTACCTCTGAGTTTATCTCATCTACACAATGTTTTTCATGTTTCGATGTTGAGAAAGTATATGCCAGATCCACCTCATGTTTTGAGCCCGGAGGTAGTTCAGTTTGAAGAGAATCTCTCTTATGAAGAACAACTAGTCTAGATGTTTGACCAAAGAGAGAAGGTGTTGAAAAATAAGGTAATTCACCAGGTATATGTTTTGTGGAAAAACCATATGGTTGAAGAGGCAACATGGGAATCTGAAAATGCTATGAGGGGTAAATACCCCCACTTATTTTGATAAGTGAATGAAATTGTGAGGATTCAATTACCAAAAGGGATGAAGGATGTAACATACCAGGTAAATAAAGAATAAATCATTTTCATATTTGATAATATTTATGAATTAAATATTAATTTTACTTTAAAATGGGTTGCTATGTTCTATAGCGTACCCGATACGCAACAAAGAGTTTCATTGAAACCTTACGTTGGACACTAGTAATAAAATAATATTATTTTTAATGGTAGTTAACACGGAGCCATTGTATTGGAGGGAATAGATAGAAATAACTAAAATATAATTATATATGTTTTTTAAATGTTTTTACATCTATCCAATAAAATATAAAGGTTTAAAATATGGAAAGAATTATATTTTAGGCATATATTCCCTAATTTTCAATAAAGGTTCACTTATCACCTTTTGATGGTGAACCGTCATTAAATATAGTTTTGGTCACTCTTATACATTATATTGGACCAAATAAAAAACTTATTTAGAATCGGGACATCAAAATTTACATTGTGTAATTTTTGGTATTTTTCCGATAACGTTCATTTTTTAATGAATAGTGAAAAATGTTGTATTTTATTTCAAATCATCTTTCGAATATATTTTATTTATATGATTAGATTATCTTTTGAATTGGATTTAAAGTTCAATAATAATATATTTTTACCATTTAATCCAATATTTGTCATTGGAATTAATTTTACTTAGAAATTGGACTTAAACTAGTGTCAATCTTTTAATACTTATTGTTTCATAAAAATAAGCTATTTTCTCTGAGAGCGGGAATTAATTATTATATTAATTAATTCAAATTATATGTTTTGAATTTTGTAATATAGACTTCATTTTTGAAAACGGAAAATCAAATTAAGCATAGGGTGTTGTTTTGGTATTTTTCTGAAAAACATCAAATTTTGATGAATAGTGAAACCACTAAGCGGTACTTAAAAAAACTGATTTTCCGATTAAATGAAAATTTACCACCTCTATGTTTTGAATTTCAAAAATCTGACATACATGGTTTTCATTTAGAAGTAAAATGTGTTTCAATGGGATTAAAATAATTTTTTAGGCGAATAGTAACTTTTATGTTTTTAATTGCGATTAGAGGTTATTACAGTAATTTATGGTAATAATAATGTTTTAATAATATTAAATGAACATGAAAAATGTCCTACCCTTATTGGATGTTTCGTGTCCGATCAATAAAATCCATGGGTCAACTTGGGGACCCCATGGAGCCACTTTGGAAGGAAAATGACATTAATATCTTTTTATTTAATGTTAAATTAAAAATGTCACAAGCATGAGTTTCTTTACTAAATAATTTTTTAAGTGGGGTTATACAAGTCATATGTTTGACTATAAATATTCATTAGCAATCTAATGAGATTTACTACATCGTGATATTTTGTTTATAATTTTTAGACTTTAAATAAATTAAATTATTTATGACATCAGGATGATGCAACGATTACCTCAATATTTAACGATTTAAATAAAATGAAACGATAATGTATAATCTAAGACCTACAAATATCAAAAACCTATTGTATGAGTATATATCGAAATCCTATCACCTTATCCTAGAAATATATAATTTTGGGACCTTTTAAATCCGAAAATCATTTTATGATAATGTAACCTTTTATAACTTTCCAAGACTTTCCCTCCTCTCCTCTTATAAAAGGCCACCACCTCTACCACCTTACCCACACTTCCAAAGACTTTGGCTCGGCCCAACCCTGCCCAATTTTCCTCTCCACATCCCTCTATAACTCTTAGAAGCCTCACGTTAGGCAGAAGTCTTCCCAAGGAAGCCTTTGAGCTCAAATCAAAAAGTGATACCGGTTTTAAAGAGAGTGTTTTCACTTGGGTTCTTTTGTTTTATTTTGCTTCTCCAACCCACTAAAAAATTTATATTCATTTATTTTCTAAAAACTACAGTTTAATCAATATACTATGATTTTTAATATGAATAATTCAAGCTAAACTTACACACACCTACATATAATGGTTAAAGAACATACTGTTTCTGTGGATGGCGAATTTCTGCCTCACGAAACGATGATTGTTAAATATTCTTATAACACTTTAAAAGGTGTCTATTAATATGTCACTAGGTTTATATATGATATATAATATTTTTATGTTTTCCTTATGCTTATGTATTTTTAATTTATGTCATACCATTATGGATTCCATTATGGGTATACGCGATATCTTAATTTTAGGAAGTGCAGACTACCGCCCCCTCATTGTGATTTGATTCGTTAATGCCATATGTGGGACATATAAAAAATGGATTTAAAGTTATTATATATTATTTTATACTAGAATTGTAATATACATTTATATAATTATTATTTCATTCCATTAAAGTATGAGATAGAAATGAAAGTAGTGTTCATGCTTATGTACGGGTTACCGTCTCCATGAACGGTGAATTTCATTTCTAATCCACAAATGTAATGTACTATTATAAGTACATATATATAATGTGTATATATAATGTATGATACATTTAAATGATTAATATAATTCTGAAATTTAAATATACATATCTCTCATTAAGTTTTAATTCCATTAATATGACATAGAAATGAAAGTAGCATTCATGCGTACGTACGGCTTACCGTCTACATGAACGGTGTATTTCATTTCTTACCTCTAAATGATTATGTAATATTATAAGTACATGAATATGCTGGATATATATGATATATATGATTTCCAAAACATGAATATCATTCTGGATATAAAGAACCTCTGACCACACGAACAACAAGTAATTGTAAGAATTCCACTTCCGACTTAAGAACCAAATATCGACAAAACAAACATTATTAACATAAATGATTAAATAATGTTTATAACAAGGTAATGAGTGATATTAAAGTAGTAATTACTATTAAAAAGGTTCTTACGTAAGTAGAAATTAACTCAATTTTAATATTCTGGATGTTAAAGAACGATCGAGTCAAGGCGGACCCGAAGTAAGGGACTTCGTCTCAATCACCTTTCATTGAGGCATATTTCGTTTTATACAGAAATTTCTTTTATACAATGTATAAACCCCTTTGAATTTTAATTTTATACAAAAGTAATCTTCTTTTACGAATCTTTTTACAAAACGAAAAAAAGGAATGTTTCTTTTAACGTACACGGTGACAACGTACTTTTCCTCCGTCACAATTATTATTTGGTCTTCGGCTTCCTCAACAAGCCGTAATGTTTTTAAAATGAAATAAACACCATATACCCTTTATGTATTTTGGTATTTAAAATGGTTTTTATAATGTATTTTCTATGTCAATATATTTATGTGATATATTGTGATCAATGTGTGGAAATTTTTTCTATCCATTATATTTGTTATATGATTTTATAATGGTACTTGGACATTTGATGGGTGGTTACATGATAAACCCTATGACGGGTGGTTCCGTGAATACTAGGATGAGTGGTTATGTTATAACCTCCAATGCATTGGGTATGGAAGTCGGCCGTATGGCTATTCCATTAAGTGATATTTGTGGAAGTCGACCGTATGGTTATTCCATTTATGTATGTTTACGTCCCAAGTTACCTTTGTATGTTATGTGATCATTATATGTGTTTTATTGTAATATTTTGGTTACAAAATGGAATATAATGATCTTTTATTCAGTGAAGAGTTTTTACTACTTCATAAGGGTGAAAAGTATTACATTGATAAAGTATACATTGTTTACTTGTTGTTTTAATAAACTAACAGTTTTCATTCTTTGTGTATCCCTTACAGAGATTTTTATGCTCACTCCAAGTTTTTTGAAATGTTTTTCATAGAACATAATGTGGAATAGGTTCATGGATGGAATCAAGGGAAAGACATGCTATATAAAACATGGAACTAGACAAGTTTCTTTTTAAGAGTTTTTATTCTATGGAAACATAGTAGAAGTGTCTACTTTGTAATATTTTGAGATGTAATAGTTATGTCCTAATTCTCTAAAACACTACACCAGAAAATATTTTCAATGTGAATTATTCATTTAATTAAATATTAAGTAAGGGTTAAGGCCTGGGCCTTATATTATCCATCCATAAACCAATATAACCAGAATGTTAAATCAATGATAAATATCCATAAGGAAATCTAGACATCAAAATAAAATAATAATACTTTAACAATGATAAATTCTAGCTACCAAAACAACTTCACCACCCTAGTGTCATCCCTAGCCTTGTTTTGAAAATTAATGTTAATATCACCATCATCAAAATCAACAATCAATATAGACCGTGTAAATTTCATCGCATTTTTTTCAAGTAATCTGACCCGACTGAGTTAACTTCAATTCAAATAAAATGCAGTTAACATCCCAGGGAATGAACTTATGGAAACCAATATATTTTTAGTACAATATTTCACAGGAAACCAATCACACATTTGTGAGGAATTGAATCCTCTAAAAAATAAGAATGGTCATGATCATCCCATGTTAATCAACTTCTCTAAACTAAAATCTTTATTTCCTTATTTAATTGACTAATTCCTTATGAATTTGATTTTAGAAACAATAATTATATTATCAATATCTCAGTAAATCTATAATTTAATCATTAAAAATATTAATGAATAACATCCATGATTTTTTTTAATTTAAAGAAGTCATGATAATTAATTTACACTCATCTTCCATTAATCATCTTCATTTATTTAGTTTTATATTATTTAAAAAATTCCATGAATATTAACTATACAACATAATAATAATGAAATAGACAACAAAAGATTGGAAATAAATAAGTTCATGAGGCAATATCAGAAAGTCATGGAACCCATGATTTCAAAATTTAAGAATTCCATTTTTTATAATTCTATTTTTTAAAATTTATGAAATAAAATGAACTACAATATCTGCTTCACAACATCCGTTATTTTATTTAATTCCAATTTATTATATAATAATAATATCTTTCATATGATATTATAATTATATTTCTCAAAATAAAATCACGATTATCAAATGGTATATATATACTACATGAAATAATTTGATCTAACCCATTTCATTAATTTCCATATTATAAAATAACAATAATATTTTATAGAATTAGATAACAACTTATTATTATTTATATATCTTTTATTTAATCATTTAAATTATTACTTTTTTAAACATTATCCCATGTAATTATCTAGAAAAATAAATGTATGATTAAATCACACCTTGAAAAAAAAGTGTTTTGTTAAAAGAATAATCGACAATTAAATAAATTCACTAAATTATACACCATGAACCAGGAGAGAGAGAAAAAATGTATAGTCATACGACGACAATGCCTAAGGGATATTATAAATTAAACTTAATATCTAGAATCTAAAGGCTAGGTTTGATTATACAATATTGATAAAAAATAAGAAAACTCAAATTAGGGTAGATAATTTTTCTATAAAAATACATTGAGTAGATAAAAATTCCTTATATTTTTCCAAAATACATTGATAAATTTCAATTATTTAATTCATATCAGTTTGGATTATATTTGTTTATGAAACATCATTATAATATCAAAACTTTATGGAATGAATTATGATATTCAAATATTCTATTTATTTTCATAATAACTTGTTTAAAATAATTTTATTTTTGTATTAATTTTACTTTATTTATCACATTAAATTTAGCAGTGAACCTTAGAGAAATTATACATATTGAGTAAATTGATTATAATATTAATAAAATTTCAAAATTGTACCCTTATACCAATATATCCTTACACGAGATTGGCGTATTTCTTTACAGATTGAGATACATTTACTAATTAAATGATATTTATATATTAAATTTTATGACAAAATGATATACATTGATACAAGATGACTTGACATGAGACAAAAAATACATTAAAAAAATGAGGATTCCTTTATGTAATAGAAGAAAAGTTAATTTATCAGGATGTGAGAATAGAAATGTGTTTACATAGTGAATGATCGAGACTATATTTATTAATACTCTCAAAACCCAACATACATGTACTTAAATCAATAGAATAATGTTTTACACAAACAAAAAGAATGAAACACCAAATATGTGAATGTTTTTTGATTTATCTTCAACCATTGATGGGTTCATGTGTATGGGTATTGAAATAATGTAAAATAATTTCATTTTCATTAAAATATATTAAATAATAACTTATTGAAATTTACTATTATATATGAAAATCTTAATTGATTCTAAAAAATTTAAATCACTTTAAAAATTTCATAATGTTTTTTTTAAAACCCAATTTAAATTAACTATTAAAATATAAAAACTCTGCTAATACTTGAAAAACTCTATAATAAAAAATATATTCATTGAGAAAACATATGTCTTTACATACCCTTATTTTTTATAGTCAATTTATTTAAATTCGGAAGTAGGATTCTTTTGAAATGAGTTGGTAGTATACATAATGTTAGAATCATTGAAGATATCATATATATGTCATATCTCGTGACATTATTTTATATCAATGATATCATGATGAGTTGGTTTTTCTACTACTTATTTAGTTTATTTTCATATCATTTTAATTTAGAGTATTGGATAGGGGATTTAAAATAGAATCCTTTCTATTTTTGTTAGAATAATATATTATATATAGTGTGGTCATTTATAAAATGAGTATTCCATCTTTTTATTGATGATATATTGGTACAACGATCAGTAATTAATTTAAGATAAGTTGGAATTATCATCTCCTTAATCTAATGATTTGTATGTCCAAACTGACTAATATTTCATTTCATTCAGTTTATAAGATACATTTCAGATCAAATACATGACACATTCTCAGAACTGATCAATCATGCTTTTATTATCTAGAAACATTAGGGAAACAACACCCTATTAATTTTTTGATGTGTAGGAACCTTATGAACATAAATATTACATAATAATTAGATGGTATTACTCAATGAACATTGAATCATTATAATGTAAAAATTTAGTTCTCAAAGAATGACTCATAATGATAACTTTGAAAAAAATACAGAAATTGTATTAATAATATTGGAATAAAATAGATAATTAATTTACGAGTACTATAAATTAACAACATTTCAATCAAGAGACCAAGTGTGTAAAACATCCTATAATATAGGAAATATTTTATATATATAATATACATTCACATAATTCGAAATTATATTTTTTCTATTTAATAGAAAGAATTAAAATTTATTATTTATTAATTCATAAAATATATGTATCAAAAGAAAAAAAATATTCATTCATAGAAGAAAATAAAAGTAAAAGTACCTAAAACCATGTGTTTCACACTATAAAATATTTAAATTTTCCAACTATGGAATATCTATTGGTAAATGTAAATTTTCTCTTGGTAAACCATTTTACAAACATATATTTATATGTATCAAATATTTCAGAAAAAACATTAACAATAAATGTTAATGCAACAAATAAATTAGTTCTATTGAAATTATATTAATACCAACATCTATATATATGTTGCTTAAAATGTTTAGTAATGTATTTATTACAAATTTTTCTATTGGTTATAAAAATATATGCAATTAATATCTATTTATGAATTATTTTTTAAATTAAAACTTACATGACATCATTATAACATTTTATGGATACACTTCTATATATATTAAAAAAATTATAAATTATATACTGATTATAATTATTATATAATAAGTATAAAATTAACTTTTATATGACCGTAATATGATATATAGATACCAAAAAATATGCCAACCAAACCACGATAATGAATTTGATTCCATGAGGTAATTTCATCCAATCCAAAAAACCATGGTCACAAAAAATACAATAAGTAATCAAGGTCCAATGATCATTTTTTTCACATAAACCCTACAAAATCGAAGAACTGCTCATGCACTAAAATACACATCACACAACACATGGTCCATACTATAACACCCAAAACAATTTATGGTATTATTCTATTAAATACATTATATTCATCATTATGTATCTTTGAAACAACACTAGGTTATTTATCATATATTCATAACCTAGCCATTAAATATAAATTTTCCACTTCAATATTTTGAATTTTAAAAAATGATCATATAGAGTTGTGATCAGTAAGACATTTGGAGTCTAATAGACCAAACATAATTTTTGGTGAATAGTAACATACCCTTGTGTATTATAATATGAATATTTAAATGAAACTTACAAATAGTAAATAATATTGTTATTTTATTTTCTTAAGGAAATATGATAATGAGATCTTAATTAGTTTTTCGATTAGAATTAAAACTAATTGCACCTTTAAAATTGTTATTATTCGAATTAACTATTACTTTATTTGAAAATTAAATTAAAAATAATTAGAAAATTATTTTCAAAAAATGGACTTCATTTTTGAAATCTAAATGTCGATAAATGGTTAGGGTAAATTTTGGGAATTTTTCTAGAATAGTTGATTTTTCAGTGAATAGTAAAAAATATAATTTTTAGTTTCTGTGTGTTAATGACATAATTAATGATATAATAATGATGTCATAAATCTTTTAAACGTGTGTATAATTAAATTATATGTGAGTTTTCCCAGGTTGCTTAATCCATGGAAAAATTCCATGGGAAAGCCCATGGTTTTGCTAATACCACTCATGAGGTGTCTCTTAGAAATTATTAAAATAATCCCTCACTTTTCCTATAAATACCAACTCCTACCTTCATTTAATTATTTCCCAATTCTCCCTCAATGAATATATGTCCACCTTAACTTTATAGTAGTCCTCCTGAGAATTTCACAATCCCCCAAGTTCCCAACCGTCATGTTCCAAGGTTTACACTACAAGGTAAGAAAATTCCCAATTTCATTCATTTTCATTTCAGGTTCTCTTTTATGTGGTATATATTTCATCATTCCATTCCATGTTCTTATTTTATTCTTATTATTTATTTAATCTATATTATTATTTATTTATGGATAGTTGACCCTTGTCACCTCTCATTTTAATATTTTCTAAAACCATGTTGCTTAGCCATTAGGCTGCCAAATTTTTGTAATCAATTTCCAAAATATTCTTTAATATTGAGTTCATTATTTATTAATTCTTCATATATTCTTATCCAAGAGTAATTAAATCTCCATAATCTTGTATATTCTGGATTTTCTCGTCTTCATGATAAATTCAATATCAATCTTCTTCTTTTTCCCTACTTTTTCATGGAATTAAAAAAAGTGGCTGTGATGTGTCGAATTACCGACATTGTAGATGATGTGATTTCAATTTGGATTAATTCAATTAAGTATGGTCTTGAAACCATTTATATGGTTGAACCAGGTCATAATATATTTTTTATGAATCACACATGGTTCAAGAATTATTTGGTACTGATGATTCTAATTTATAAAACAAAATGACGTTGTTTTTATCAAAGAACCACTTAAACAATCTAAACGAATATCGTTAATGTTTAACTCGTGAATCATAATCATTCTATATATCCCAAAATCATTATAATATCATTTATATCCCCATAATTTCTTTAATAAGTTGTATTAACAAATCTATATGTCTTTCCATGTTTCAAATGAACTTCTATTCATGGAAACAAGTAAACGAACCATGAAAACCCAGGAATGAGATGCTTCCAAAACATTAAAATTGAACCTATTGAACCCATATAAAGGTCTATAAATTAACCTAATATGGTTATAATAAATAAATAAAATGTATAGGATGTTCTATAAATATTAATTAATGAAGCTAAATTGGATTATTCCGATAACTAAAACAAATGAAGAACACACTCGACCATAAGGTAAGGGGTTTCTCATCTCACATTCATTTTTGTGAGATTTTCATTGTTCACCACATATTTTATGTATGTGGTATATGTGTACTATCATTTGATATATAATAACACGGTTATCTTTATATTCATGTTATTCAATGATTCTCTTGATATTTATTATGTCCTGGTCATATGATTTGACCAATCACATTATTGTAAAAGACTTTGTCTCAACTATCATTTCGTTGTGACTAACTATGTATTGTACACCTAATAATCATTAGGTTGTGTACCTAATAACCATTTGAGATCACATTTTATTTGAAATTATATTTATGTTAAATATCCATAATCTCATGTCATGGATATGTTTTTTGTCTTAACTGTATACCATCTTACAAATGGTGTTTACATGGAATGTTATTTTAATTATGGAAATATTGATGAATCCTTATACTCTACTGTATACTGATATTGAAAAGGAATATTTATCACGTATTGAATCAACATATAAAATATTCTTTGGACATGCAGTGGATGGTGGGGCCTGCTATATCCCCTCGATGCATCAGAAGGTCTTATGAGACAAACTGTTTGGCGACAAACCCTTCGAGTTTGTTTCTAAAAAAATCATAAGTGTTTATAACCATAAAACTAAACCGTTTTTATAGTATTATTGTTTCATGTGCCAGATACATGATGTCCAATTAATTATCATTATCTTTATTCATTATCTGTTATTTTTATTATCCATGAGTTTTTCACTATGACAAAATATTTGGATGCAGTTTTATTTTTAGTTTATTAATGGCATTAGTTATTCATCTATTCATTATTCCATATTGATTATGTCAAATGCTTTGTGATTAACTTATTATTGTACTCATGCTTCTTCTATTTTTAACCCTTACTGATTGTTTGATCTCACCCCTTTCATTTTCAACCTCCAATAGGTGATGAAGAGAAGATCTTTTATTGAGCTCCTAGGGATGCCATTTTTAGTTTTTTTTATGTACTGTATTTTGTAATCTTTTGAAATGTAATTTGAGTAACATATATATATATAGTTTCTACAAGACTACTAAATTGATCATTCCTTTAGGATTTTCATTCCATATAACCATGAAAATATCACAATTAATGTACTGACTCCAGCCTTGAGGGGTCGGGGTGTTATAATTTGTATCAAAAGATGTTTATAAGAAATCATGGAAACTATAGAAGGAAATGTATAGTACGATACAAAGAACTAATGTAGTATCTGAGGATTAACATACAAGAACGTCCTGGTTTTTTGGTAAGTAATATTTTATGTGTATATTTTAAGCAATACGTCTTTGTCTGGATATGAGCAGGTAGAGGCGGCTATGGAAAAAATGTATCTAGGTGTAAAACCCGAATACACCGCTTTGAGCTGGACTCAAACAGGAACTGGTGCACGATAGCAGGCCTTGTTTCACTCTTGGTTAAGACACTCCCATGGGATATTCTTAGGATAATACATGTATTCATTACAAGCCATTATGAAGGTGTTAATGTAAATTTTTCCTTAGAGTACCCATGTTTATAATATTATCTATGCATAGAATTTAAATCTAAGTTGACTGATTTTATGTTTGAGATTAATAATCTAATATAGTGTATCCCATTATTTAGAAATTGCATCAAATGGAAGAAGGGGAATCAATTTTCATGGGCAAGGTAGGGATATCCCTACTGAGAAAGTCAACACATTCAATGATGGTGTAGATCAGATCTTGACCATATTGGGACATCTTACCCATGTTTTAATGAATAACCATTCAACACATATATTGGATTTTTTCTTGCAGCAGAAGCCCCCATCATTCAGTGGGACTACAAATCCAGTGGTTTTTGAGCAATGTATCAAGCGGTTGAGAATAAATTCATGGCATTAAGATGAAATGAAAATGAAAAGGTAGTACTAGCAGTATATTTTCTAAAGGTAGACACTGGTCAATGGTGGACCCTGATTCAAAATACCATTGAGGAAGAAGAGATAAAAGATATGGAATGGAGGAATTTATATGAAATATTCTTCGAAAAATATTTCCCTCATGAGAAAACAACTGAAATGAAGAGGAAATTCCATTGCATGAAACAAAGGGAAGAAGATAGTGTTGCAGATTATAAGGCTTCCTTCACAGTGCTAGATAGGCATCACGTGGATTATGATCGTTACTCGGCGGAAAAGATTGATCATTTCATTAAAGGTCATAATCCATGTCTTCAATGGGCACTGGATTTTTAATAATTTTGATCCTATTATGAAATTTTATCAAGTGCCATCAAAACAGAGAAGGAATTTTCTAGATCAAATTTTTTAAAAGGAAACCAATATAAGAAGAGGTACACTGATAAAAAAGGAAAAGGAGAAGCACCAAAGAAGAGAAAGGGAACTAATTGTTTCACTTTATGCGAGAATTGTGGAATGAATCATACTGGGAAATGCTTGATAGGCATGGGAGTCTGGGATAACTGTAGAGAAAAGGGTCATCAATCTGATGAATGTAAGGGGAAGAACAAATACAATTATATTTAATGATACAATTGTAGATAGATGGTTCACTATGAAAATGAGTGTCCTAAGAACCAAGGAAACATGCCTCAGAAAAATCCGAGAGTGCAAGGGAGAGCCTATGTGATTACAACTATGGAGGTTGAAGTTCCTAGTGACGTTTTGGCGGGTACATTTATTGTTTCCTCAAACATAGACAACACATTATTTGATTCTGGATCATAAAATTAGTTTATATCATCTCTTTTTTCCATGAAAATTAGATATTTCAAATTTGATTTAAGAAAGGATTTGTCAGTCAAAACTCACTTAGGATGTATCATTGCAACAAAGGCATGTCGACTAGGTCTTCTCCAAAAACCAAAACATGCTTCAGTTTCTTACTTTATCATCATACCCATGTCTGAATTTGATATAATTCTCATTATGGATTGGAGGTGAAATTATGATGCAAGGATTTATTGCATGAAAAATGATGTTTCAGTTTTTCAAAATGGTGTAGAATCCCTTGCCTTTAGGGTATAAAATCCACCACCATATTCTTATCTAGAACCACCACAAGTAGCTCAATTGAATGAAATACTCGGAGTGGAAGATAAACCAATTTCTATGAGAGAGGAAATAATTCATCAAATTTAAGATGTGCACGTAGTGAAAGAGTAAAGTGATGTATTTTTAGAGGATTTACCTGGACATTCTCCAGATTGGAAAGTTGAGTTCTCTATTGATTTAATTCCTAATGAAAGACCTATATCAAAGACTTCCTATAAAATGGAAATGGTGGAATTTGTATAGCCGAAGTAACAACTAGATTATTTGAGTGAAATATGATTTATTTGACCTAGTGTTTCTCCATGGGGAGCCCCTATCGTCTTTGTCATGAAGAAATATGGATCCATGAGGCTTTGCATTCATTACTGGGAAATCAATGTTATCACAATAATGAATATGTATCCTATGCCTCATATTGATGATTTATTTGACCTACTACATGGATTTCAATACTTTTCAATGATTGATCTTCAATACAGATATCATCAACTGCGCGTGAGGAAGGAATATCTTCCAAAGACAACATTTCGAACAAGGTATGGGTATTATGAGTTTATAGTGATGCCTTTTGGACTGAAAAATGCACCCTCTATTTTCATGGATTTAATGAATAGTGTTTTTAAGGAATATTTTGATAACATTGTTGTGGTATTTATCAATGATATCCTTCTATACTCAAAAATCTATGAAGGCCATGAGGATAATTTTCACACTATTCTAAAAAATCATAGAAGAAATTAATTATATGGGATGTTTAGAAAATGTGAATAGTGGCTTCAGTCAGTATCTTTTCTAGGCTATATTGTCTTAAAGGATGGAATCCTAGTTGATCCTGCAAAAAAAAAAGGCAATCCCAAAATGGCCCATGCCAAAATACATAACTTGGGTACAAAGTTTTATTGGATTAGCGGGTTATTATCGATGATTCGTTCATAATTTTACCAGACTGTCTAATCTGCTAACAAAGCTCACACGTAAAAGAGTTATGTTTATGTGGACAAAAGAATACACAATAATCTTTGTTGAATCGAAAAAAATAATGGTTAATGCTCCAATTTAGACACATACATCTGGAAGTGATGGATTTGTAATATACAGTGATGCATCAAAGATTGAACAGGGATGTGTCCTTATGGAAAATGATAAAAAAATTTCTTATGAATCAATATAGTTAAAGACTCATGAGAAAAATTATCCAACTCATGATCTTGAGTTAGTTACTGTATTCATTGCTCTGAAAATATGGAGTCATTGTCTCTAAAGAGAGAGATGTGAGACTTATATGGATCACAAGAGTTTGAAGTATATTTTCACACCAAAATAACTCAACATGAGTTAAAGAATATGGCTTGAGTAACTCAAATATTATGATTTTTCATTACACTACCACCCATGGAAGAAGAATAAGGTTGTAGATTTCTTAAGTAGGAAGGATCGTGGACTTCTAAGTCAAATGAAAATTGAGAGAGATCCTATATTTATAGATCTACTAAAAATGGATATGGGAATTGTAAGGAATGGGAAAATACTTTTCTCTTTCAAATGATTGATAAAAAATGTTCATTATAGAAGATAAAAATCTCTCAATATGATGATGAGAATCTACAAAAAAAATCAATGCTGTCAGGGATGGGAGACTGGCTGACATCTTGTACGAAGACGGAGTTCTGAAATTTGGAAAGTGGTTATGTGTCCCATCCATACCTGAGATTAAAAAGGGAACTATTAGACGATACTCATAGAAAAATATTCTCTAGAAACACTGGTAGCACCATGTTGTACAGAGATAAGAAGGAATATTTTTGGTGGGATCATATGAAGAATGAAAGTGCTGACTACGTGTCAAGATGTGCAGTTTTTCAACAAGTGAAGGCAGAGAGACAACATACCAAATGAGTGATGCCAACTCTACCTATTCTTATGTGGAAGTGGGATAACATTACGATGGATTTTCTAACTGGACTACTGATGACACCTAGAAGGAATGATGAAATATATTTAATTTTTGATCGTCTCACTAAAATAGCACATTTACTTCCAATAACATAGGATTTACTACTTGAGATCCTATAAAGATATTATATTAATGAATTTGTGAGACTTCATGGTTCACCTATATCAATTGTCTCTGATCTGGATCCACAGTTTATGTCAAAATTCTAGAAATGTCTCAAGAAGGCTTTGAATACTGAGCTTCATATTGGTACAACATATCACCCCCAAACTGACGGACAATCTGAAAGGATGATTCAAACTCTAGAATACATTATGAGGTCATTCTCTCATGACTTCCATGGTATGTGGGATCAATACATTCCTCTGGTGGAATTTTCATTCAATTATATTTTCCATTCTAGTATTAAAATGGATCCATATGATGCAATATCCAGAAAGAGAAGTCGAACTCCAACATGTTAGGATGACGTTTGGGAAAGGGTACTTATAGTCCCAGAGCTTATCTAAGATACCATGAAAAAGGTGAAGAAAATACAAGCTCATATTAAAGCATCCCAAAGTAGGTAGAAGAGTTATACTGACAACCGGAGAATGGAATTTGAAATTCAAGTCGGAGATCAAGTATTTCTAAAAGTATCTCCATGGAAGGGCGTCTTAAGTTTTGGTAAGAAAGAGAAACTGATCCCCAAGTACATAAGACCATTTGAATTTTTGGGAAGAATCAGAGCTGTAGCTTACAGTTTAGTGATGCCGCCAAATCTCTCTAGATATCATTATGTGTTCTAAGTATCATTGTTAAAAAGTAAATGCCAGACCCAACGCATGTACTCACATATGATGAAATAGAGCTGGAACCTGATTTTTCACACTGTGAAATGCCTATCCTGATTCTTGACACAAGGAAGTATGTATTGATAAATTGAAAAACTTTTCAAGTAAAGTTTCATTGTAGAAATCAGAATATGGGGGAAGAAACATGTGAACCAGAGGATTTCATGAAGAAGAACGACCAACATCTTTTGGGGGGGCTTTATACATAAAATTTCTAGGATGAAATTTATGATGGAGGGAATAATATAATACCACAAACATTTTATGGTATGGTTCTATAAAATACATTTTATTTATCACAATTCTCCTTTGAAACAACACTAGGTTATTTAGGATATAGTCAAAAGCTATCCATTAAATATAAATTTCCCACTTCAATGTTTTTAATTTCGACAAATGGTCATCTAGATTTTTGATGAGTAAGTCATTTGGATTCTGATAGAACAAACATGATTTTTGGTGAAAAGTATCATACCCTTATGAATATTAATTTGAATTGGAATATGAACCTTATGATTAGTAAATAATATTATTTTATTTTTATTTTTTTAAAGTAAATAACATAATGAGATCTTAATTAGTTTTTCAATGAGAAATAAAACTAATTGCACCTTTAAGATTCTAATTTTTAAAATTAACCATGACATTATATAAAACATAAATTAAAAATACTTAGAAAATTATTTTCAAAAAATGGACTCCATTTTTTAAATCTAAACGTTGTTAAATGGTTATGGTGAATTTTGTTAATTTTTCTGAAATTGTTGATTTTTCAATGAATAGTAAAAAATACAGTTTTTTATTTTGCTGTGTTAATGACATCATTAATCATGTAATAATGATGTCATAAATCAGGTCAACCTGTGTATAGTTAAATAAGATGTGAGGTTTCCCAAATGGATTAAACCATGGGAAAATACCATGTGCAAGACCAAGGATTTGAAAATACCACTCATGAGGTATCTATTGGAAATTATTAAAATAATCCCTCACTTTTCCTATAAATACCAACTCTTCCTTTCATTGAATTCATTCCTAATTCACCCTCAACGATGATCTGGACTCCTTACCTTCATATGTTTCCTCCCATTTTTTCCTCACTCCCCATGGTCCCAACCATCATGTTCTAAGGGTTACTCTACAAGGAAAGAAAATTCTCAATTACTTTCTTTTTCCTTTCATGTTCTATTTTTATGTGGTATATATTTCAAGTATCCATATCATGGTCATATTTTCATCTTATATTGGATCTAATATATATTATGATTAATTTATGGACAGGTTACCCTTGTCCCATCTCTTTTTAATATTTTGTAAAACCATGTTGCGTAGCCGTTAGGCTGTCGAATATTTGTATGCAATTTCAAAAGTATTAATTTTTTTTGAGTTCTTTTTTATTATTTCTTCATCTATTCATTCCCAAGTGGAACAAAATATCTTAAATATTGTATATTATAGATATTCTCATGTTCATGAGAATTTCATCATCAATCTTATTTTTTCCCCACTTTTTAAATGAATTAAAAACATTGTCTATGATGTGTCGAATTATCGACATCATTGACGATGTGATTTCAATTTTCATTAATTATTTAAAGTCTGGTCATGAAAGAATATATATGGTTGAAACATGTTATAATATATGTTTTATGACTCACCCATGGTTCTGTAATTCTTTGGTACTCTTGATTCTAATTTAGAAAACAAAATGAGGTTGTTATTATCAATGAACCACTAAAACAATATAAACGGACAACATTAATGTTTTAACTAGTGAATCATCATCATGGTATATACCCCAAAATAATTATAAGATCATTTATATATCCATAATTTCGTTACTAAGATGTCTTAAAAATTTTGGATGTTTAACCATGTTTCATATGAACTTCCATTCATGGAAACAAGTAAACAAACCCTGAAAACCAAGGAAAGAAATGCTTCCCAAACATGAAAATTGAAGTAATTGATCCCATATAAAGGGACATGAATGAACCTAATAAGGTTATACTACTTCATGTAATAGTATAGGATATTCTATAAATATTAATTAATGAAGCAAAATTTGATTATTCTTGTCATTAAAACAAACAAATAACACACTCGAGCATAAGATATTGGGTTTCTCATCTCACATTAATTTCTGTGAGATTTTAACTCTTCACCACTTATTTCATGTCTGTGGTATATGTGTCCTTCCATTTGATATATAATAACATGATTCTCTTTATATTCATTTTATTCATTGATTCAATTGATATTTATTAAGTTCTAGTTATATGATTCGACCGATCACATTGCTATAAAGGACTTTGTCCCAACATCCTTTTCATTGTGAATAACATTGTTTTGTACACCTAATAATCCTAATGTAATGTACCTAATTCCCATTTGAGATCACCTTTCAATTGAAATTATATTTATATTAAATATCCATAATCTCACTTCAGGGTTATGTTGGTTGTCTAAACTGTATACCATCTTATATACGGTGTTTACATGGAACGTTATTTTAATTTTGGAAATATTGATTAATCTGTATATTGTACTATATACGGACATTGAAAAGGAATATTTATCATTTATTGTATTAATTTATAACGAATTCTTTGGAAATGAAGTGGCGTGTGGGGCCTGCTATAGCCCCTCGATGAATTGGTAGGTCTCATGAGAAAAAACTATTTGGTGACAAACACTTCGAGTTTGTTTCAAAAAACATCAGAAGGGTTTCTACCCATAGAACTAAACTGTTTTTACGGTATTATGGTTTCATGTTCCAGATACATGACGTGTATATAATAAGAATTTTATTTATTATTTATCTATTATTTTTATTATCCATGGGATTTTTACAATGACAAAATCTATAGATGCAATTTCATTTTTAGGTTATTAATGGCATTAGTTATTCATGTATTCACTATGGTATATTAATTATGTAAGATTTATTGTGATTTACTTATTAATTTACTCATGCTTCTGCTATTTTTAATCCTTAATGAGCATTTGAGCTCATCCATTTCATTGTATACCTTCAACAGTTGAAGAAAGGAATACCATTTATTGAGTTCCTAGGGATGTTGTTTTTATTTTTTGATTTGAATTATATTTTGTAAACTTTTCCAATGTAATTTTGAGTAATATCTATGTATATAGTTTCATCAAGACTACTAAAAATATCGTTCCTTCATGATTTTCATTCCGTCGAACCATGCCAATATCATAAGTAATTCACTAGCTCTAGCCTAGAGGGGTCGGTGTGTTACACAAACACTTTTATCATTCCATACAATATCTATGAAGAGAAACACGTTGAATATGGTCCTAAACTAGTGTACCGTCATGTGTAGGGAACACCGGTAACCAATAATTAAAATAAAAATGGATCCATCAAAAGCGTCCTAAAAATACTTGAAGAAGGATGGTTGAGAAGCTTCGGTAGAGTCAACAACATAACTATAATTACCTAGAACCTAAATAAAAAACACATAATAGTCAATCAAAAACTAGAAAAATTATAAAAAAAATAAGAATGAAAAAGTTAATAAAATTCAACAAAAAGATTGAAAAAAGAGGGAATCAACTAAATAATAATATCATTAATGGAATCAATTACTACCTTTATTTATATTACTTCAAATGCTCATGTTATAATTTGGAATGGTTATTAAACCTTAAAATTTTGCATTAAAATGTATAACCTTCCATTAAACGTTTATATGGGAAGAATTGAAAATATCAGAGTTAATATAACGATGTGTATGATGTTGTCAACAACTGAAACACAGATATCAGAAAGTCTTCCATTTATTCATCCTTTCTAAATAGGGTATATTCCACACAAGCATATACAACTGAAGTGTTATAAGTAGTTCTAAATAATAGTTTCAATACATACCTTAAACAATTTGGAAACATTCCCACTGATGCACCTAACATTAGAACATGGTAAATAAAATTAAACTGAATGGTAGATTCTCAAGAAAAATTTCAGATTTCTGGTTTTTCAGTTCACTTCATTGGGATAACGTATTAAGTAGCCCCAACAATAAACATCTGAGTATGACCTCTAGTATGCAATACACAACTTACCATCTTTAAAAGAAATATCATATAAATTTCAATACAAAACATATAACATATTTTATATAGTCTAATACATTTCTTGAAAATTAATATAGGAAACATTTTCATAAAACAAATGCATCCTTGGATTCATAACATGAGAAAATGTATTTTAATCAATGATCAATGGTGGGAAATTAATTTTTCACCTTATTATGCTTATTCTTATACATGACAGCACATGTAAGCTTTGATGGTTTTAGATGGTTATGGAAATACCTCTTGCCTTTTGAATTTGGAAATATGAATACCTAATTAAACAACTATCAAGTCACCACACTAGTACTGTAGAGCATAAATAAATAATATTATTTCATTAAGAAATTATTTTAAAAAAACCGAATAATGGTACATGAGAAATAAAAACAATAATAATAAATGTGTTTGGTTAAATAGGGCTAGGGGATGGAAGGGAAATGATTCAATATAGGGGTGTAGAGGGAAAATAAACTAACGTCTTATATTTTTTCAGGGGAGGGGAGTGAAAATAAAAGCATTTACTTTGGTTGGTTGAAAGTGGGGGAAGATAAAATAACAACTCCTTGTTAGGTTATCAAGGGTAAATGAGGTATGTTTATTCATTTCAATAGATAATTTTAATTTATTTACCCACTCCTTAAAATTAGTTTATTTCCATATTTTTCATTTCCTACTCTATGAAATCATGAAACAAAAAATGATTTATCTTATAGTAAAAAAAAATCACTACCTTACCCTTACTCCATAAAATTTCAACGATTAAATATTTTGGTAAATAAAATACCCTCCCAAATTCTCACTTTCCCTCCCTCCAATATAATTGATCATATGTTAATGAAATGAAAAAATAGAAACATGAACATTAAGTAATATGGTAAATAAAACACGATATATTACAAGAGAATAATATTTGAAAAATCATATTCCCATGTTATGTAATACCTTTTCTCGCTGAAGTGGAAAGTGCAGTCATGAGATAAGAACATGAGAAGATAAATTAATGAAGTCAAACTATTAGTAGTGAACTGAAAAATTATCATACAGTATAAAAACAATCATTCTTGGTTTTATCATCAATGCATGTGAAATGGTATATCATTCTTGTAAAAAAATATTAAGCATTTCAAATTTCAATATTTTGACAAATACCCCCAATATGATTAATAAAAGCCTTGATAAATTTTCTATATCAATGGTATATCATTCCTATGAAAAATATATTAAGTACCTCATATGTCAACCTTTGAAAAAATACACCTAATATGATTTATACCAGCCCAGTTTATTTCTCTGCATCAATTTCACAGTTGAAATATAAAATCCATTGAGAATTCTTTAAAAGAAATTTTTTGTTATTAGGGTACACTTCACCAAATTGTTAAACACCTTATCAAGGATCAATTGATAAAATATCATAATTTTTAGCACACCAAATTTCAATTTATAAACCCAATTTTATAGAACGATAAACTAATTTAAAATTATTTATCTAGTGAAATTTTAATTATTATATGAATAAAAATTAATTTTTAATCAGCATGTGATCAGTTTTCCATACCCCCATTATGAAATTGAGATTTAACATGATTAATGGTGATTAAATGTAACAAATAATGATACAAATTATTCAATTTAAGGTACCTTTTAAAAGATCAATCGATGTAGAAGATTGTGAATACATTGAATGGTATGTATGTATACATTCCACTGATAGCCCTATTGGTGATCCCTATATAATAGATCACTTCTATGTGAACCACACTTTAATACATAAACATTCAATTCACATTTCCGAATGTATTGACTGGGATTTCCTGAATCATATATTCCATGACAATTGTACATTTATTGTTTCAATTGTGTTTGCTTAAAAAAACTAAAATTCACAATGAAGTGTAATTATTCTAGAAGTGTAGGTAGTGATGCATGCATTGATGTGTCAAAAAAAATTTATTTTCACTATGTGGATATCCATCTTGGACCTTAATAAAATGATTTGATACCAGGGAAACAATGTTTAGTGTACCTTCAAGATATCATGATCGATGCAAAATGATCAAAAGTTTATATAATATAGAAATAGGGGACCATTTGGATAAACATATCAAAAACATCTTATAGACCTCATCACTTATGATAAATGCTCATGTATTACCAAATCTAAATTTATTCTTGATAATGTGTTTTTCAACCACCTATCTCTGGGATTTTATTCCGAAATTTATGTGTATATTGATTTCAATGATTTTGAATGACATGATTAGAAGAAAGTGTTGTGAATAGTTTTAAATAAGTGTGATATAAAGAATTCTGAACCAAATTATATTAATAAAGTCATTGTGTGGTATAATTTATAAGAATTATAAACAATGTTAGAAATAGTATGCAGTAGAAAGAATTGAAAACTGGTCAGCCCACATGGCTACTCACTATATATACATAACACTGCAATTTCAAAAAAAATATTTCTATGTAACTCATGTAACGCTTCTCAGGAATAGAAATAATCAACCAAAATATTGAACTAAAACATACAAAATATGACATTATTGAAAAAATTAAAAAAATAAATCCCAACTTGAAGGCATTATATGGAATTATAATAAGTGTTGATCAAAAAAATCGAAATATTAAATTTGAAAAGTAAGGAAAAGAATCAATAATAAATATATAAAAATAAATTTAATGAATGATAAACCCTAATTAAATTATACACACCAAGTCATTGGAATGAATTACTCTTTTATGCTTCAATATGGTTACCTTTGATACTGATTATCCTACATACAAATGACTTGAATTTTTTGGTAAGAGTGATAAAAATTTGACACAGCACTTCTAAAAATAAAGGTATATTCTACTGGAGACAAGAGTGAAGATAAAAATTGAGATTGAAATGGTAGCCTTAAATCCAAATCATTGACACTGGTGACGTTTCAAACATTCGTACTAGCAGATTTGTAGGCAGGAGCAGTTGTGGCTGATTGAAGAATCAAGAAGGCAAAGGGGTTGTGACAAAGCTGGAGAGCCTCTTTGGGGAAATTATGGTCGATGTGGATGGGTGGGTATAAGTTTTACACTTAATTTATTTTCCTATAATATATTTATATGTTATTTAAATATCAATAAATATAATAAAGTCACTATAACAACCTGAAATTTTGAATAAATTTTTTTTCCTAACTTTGTGGGTTATTTTATTTTATACTCAAAAAAACTATTTCATTATATAAAATGATTATAATTAAAATAAGATTGTTGGGTTTCAACTGTTATATGACTGATAGTCAATATGACTGTTGGAAACTAAAGGTTTCGATTATTTTCTATAAATACAAGTTATCTTGATTAATTTATAGAGATAGAAGATTTGATGGCCCAATCCGGTAGTCTTAGGACAATCAAAGCCTATATGACGGAACCTAGGAAGGAGGTAGTACCATTAGGCTTTGCTTTAGACAGAACCCAAGCAGATTGTCAGCATGAGAAGCTGGAATAGAATCGCCTTCACGAGAAGTTCAAGCTGACAGAAATCACTACTTGTGCAATGTTGGCCGAGCCGCCCCATGATTCTATCAACCTAGAACACCGTATTCTTTGGTCCTATACGGGTGTTATGAGGGGTTTTGTAATGAAATTTTAACTGCCTTGAGTAATCCTTTTATTTAAATAAAAATCTTCATTTCTTCTTTATGATGATGTTTTTGAATTTTCAAATGTCCAGATAAATATAGTATCCATATTATTGATGAATTTTAGAAACTATATATTTTAAAATATTTATGTAATCCTTAAATAATTAAAAATGTGTAATGATTTTCAAAAAATGTTCTTCTACAGTTCTGTTCAGTATGAAATTTAGAGTATAATAAGATCAACTTAATGTTTGATGATTTGTATATTATGAATATTTATTTTACAATTATGATTATTAATGTGATAAAATGGATTAAGTAACCTCACTTAAGAAATTATTAATATAATTTGAATAACTTGATTAAGTAATGTGATTCAAAAAAATAAGTAATTACTCTTTTCGAATTTATGGGTTAACTATTAGTTTTATAGAGTGAATAGTGTTTTTTGTTTAAATATTAATTTAAAAGTATTTAGAAAATTATTTTCATAAAATGGAGTTCATTTTTTAAATAAGAGGATTGATATTTGGTTAAGGTAAATTTTTTCGATTTATCTGAAAGTGTTGAATTATCAGTGAATAGTGTTTTAATTAAAAATTAAATTAAAAATATTTACAAAATTATTTTTTTAAAATGGTGTTCATATTTTAAATCATTGAATCTATATTTGGTTAAGGTGAAATTTTGGGATTTTTATGAGAAAGTTGAATTTTTGGTGAATAGTGATAATACCGTTTTTGAGTTTCAGGTGTCTAATGACATCATTAAGGATGTAATAATTATTAAATAATTCTACCTGACTTATGAATAGTATTATAAGGTATGAGGTGTCCTATGTGACCAATACCATGGTAAAATACCATGGGCATGCCAATGGGTTTTCCAATACTACTGATGAGGTGTCCCTTGACTATTTATGCTTTGTCCCCTCACTTCTCCTATAAATACCAAGCTTTTCCATCATTCATTTCATTTCCAAATCCACCCCAAAGTTTTTCTGGTCTCTTTACCTCCCATGGATTCCTCCAAAGGATCCCCCAAGCCTCCCAAGGTCCCGACCATCAAGCTTTCGATGCTATTTTTCAAGGTAATGGATATTTCTTATATCACTTTTAATTCTGTGATATTTCCATTATTAGACACTTATTAATTGAATGTGGTGTATTGTGTTGTTACATTTGATATATATTATCTTTATTCTCATTATATTTATGGTATTCTTGGATTCTTTTGGTTGTTATTAACTTTGGGTCATTGAACGCAGTTGATTACAAAGTGGTAAAGGGTTTCATCTCAGTTTTTTATTCCAGTGATATTCATGCTATTTTTGCCACTATTTACCTTTGTGTGGTGTATGTAATGCTCATGATTTTACAATTTGTGTAATATAAGTTCATTTTAGAATACTTACATTTTCATTTTATGTCCCTTCATTCATATGGCGTATGTTTTGTAAGTTACCTAATTGGTAAGGGATTCTTTCACCCTCCTCTTTTAAGTCATGAGTTCCTTTATGTTGTGTCTTGTATTTTCAATATCATTATGTTGAGGGTATGTTCTTATATGTTCTTATTATTTTCCATTTCATTTCCAACTGATGATATACCCTTTCCTCTCTCATAATTTTTTTTTCAGAATTTTTATGTAACGTCGTTATGCGGCCAAATTTCTCATAAAATAAATCACATCTCCTCTTTTCTTTCATGTTTCCTTTTAATGTGGTATGTCATTCAAATATCAATATCATGATCTTATTCAGTACCCAGAATTTATTATGAATTATTTATGAATGGGTGACCCTTGTCTCCTTCTCTTTTCATTGTTTTCTAATACTATGTAATATAGCTGTAGTGCTACAGAAATTTCATCTCAAAATTTCTATATATTTTTCTCATGAAATTATCTTTTTTATTTATATGAATACCTAGAAGTATCTTGTCTCTATAATTGATCATAAATATATAAATATGATATATTTTATTCTGTAATTGACATACATATAACCCTGACTCCTTTTCCATGGGTTATAAATGATATAATGATCTTATTTTTAAGATCATTTAAAACGTCACGATTTTAAAATGAAACACATTTCTTTTATTATCTATGGGTTATTAATGAAATGTTTGAATATGATATATGTGTCACACATGTATTTAAATACATATTAAGTGTGCACCCTGATAGCGCTCCTATGCATTGGGTAAAAATTTATCTCTAGAGATGACAAGTTTTACGATAACTTGGTGACTAAACTTGGTAATTTTAATGACACCTTGGGGATGAACCTTGTTGATATGTTCATGAATGCCTAAATGAAATGTTGTAGCCACATATTAATTTTAAGTGTCATGTTCTTTTTTTTATGATATACAGATTATTCCATTGCTTATGTCTTTATGTTTTTATTCATGTTCTTATTGATATCACAAGTACATTTATTCCCTTGCATACCCTTACTAGGATTTGTGCTCACCCTTTCCATTGAATTTATGTCTCCAGGTTATGAGATGCAGTAATTATACTAAGGATGAACTTATGATGAAGTTTTACACGTGTTTCAGAATAATATTTTATCTTGTTTTCATGTATTATGATCCGGATTTCAAAGACACTTGACATTAAATATCCCTTGTATGTAAAATGTAATGAAAATATATGAACTAAAAAGGCGGGATTTCATAGTAACAATATTATTTATATTTTATTTCAATGAATAGTCATATATTATAATTGAAAATTTATATGTTTATACTAAATAATAAATATAAAATAAATATTTATTTAATTATTGATAAAATATTTTTTGGATATTTTATTATAACATATATTTCTAATGGGAAAATAATTTTTGGGAAAATAATTATTATAAAAGATATATTTATTGTTAAAAAAGTATTGGTATTAGTATAATAAAACAATAGATTTAACATTTTGTAACAAATTTGTTATCATTCACCAATTAACACAAATGGATATATTTATTGTTAAAAATAATTATTAGTACCTGCAAAAAATACCATAAAAATATAATATTTGTTGGAATTACTCGTTTTTTCCAACAAATATTTTATCTGACGCTAATAATCTATTGGTACAAGTCAATTTTTGTGTAGTTTCATATGATGGACTATTACCTATCATTGAACATTACATACCATAAAAGGAATAATATAGAGGAGTAAAATATAAAGAAAAGAATAATATATTCACAACATAGAAGTAACATAAATAATCATTATCATAACACATACCCATTAATTAAACAAACCCTGCAATTGAAAAGAATATCATCAAAGGAGAAATAAAATTAAAAAAATATAAAATGAAAAGGAAGGATTAGTGTGCATTAGGCGATATTAATGTTGTGGATTTATAAGAGATAATTATTGGTAATATTGCTATTATAACAGGGTATATGGTTTATGGAAAAATGGTTTATGAAAAAAATTTCATTACATGTGGTGTCATTAGGTATATATACATTTAATAGGTATGTTGAATTTTTTTATATTATAGTAAGAAATATAATGAAATATAATTTTACAATGAAATAAAATAGATAACATTTTATCAAAATATATATATTTATGTGTTGTTTTTCTACAATATTTACAGCATCATTCAATGTATTGGATAAATTTAAAAGTACATTTTAATTCAAATTTATTGAAAAAATGTGACTATTTATTTAGAAATAAATTTTGAATAATTAAGAATAAAATCATTTGTTTTTAAAAATTCTTTTTTTTCAAAGAATTTAACTTTTTCTATATATTGTGTATATGAAACAAATTTATCACTATTGAATAATGAGTTATATATTAATAATTTATATAAAAATAATAATTTAATTTTCATCCATATATTTTTACATGTAAGGGAATACGAATAAATTTTTTTATGCCAAAATATATATTTTTCTAGAAACAGATTTGACGCATCATGCATCAAAAATTAAAAATAATTTATATCAACTTTTAAATTTGATTCTAATAAAATATTTTTACAATTTTTAATCAATGTATCAAAACAAATCGTATAATTTCATTTTATTTTTTGACATAAAAAAATAAATTAACATAGTAAAGATTATTTACAACAACAAAATTTTTTTTTTTTAAATTATTCTTTTTATAAAAATTTATTAATTTTTATCCAATTATACTAAATTGATTTATATTAAATGATTTATCAGAATATTATTTTGAAATATATATTTATGTAACACTTATTTAATTTTTAATTGGTATGGATAAAAAATGAAAAAATTTATTTTTTAAAAAGTCATTTTTCTACAAAAACATATCATTCTATACGTATCATTTTTTAATTTAATAGTTAATGTTACCAAATTCAGAAATTAAATTAAATTAAATAGTGTCATTATTTTGATTCATTTGAAATTAACTTTTTAGTAGCGTCCTCATATATTTTCATTTAAAATATTTCATGATAAATATTTAATCAAGGTTAATAATGGAAAAATGGGTAATTTAATGTGGTTTGATTAATTCTAGAATAAAATGACACTTATATATTATTAAAAAAATTCTGGTTGGAAATTCATAGCAATATTTCATAGAAAATACTCCTCATGTAAATCATCTTACCCTCATGAGATTCCTGCTTTAGCTCTAACCTAACATTCATTTTAATGTAAAAGATCCTTTATATTATCCAATAAATAAGGATCATTTACACTAACACCAAGAGACATATAAACTATGAATTATTCATAAAAACCTACCCATTTACATATCATAAAACCATATTACATAATTTTTTCAATTTGATATAATAATATTAAAAAATTCCCCCAATTTAATAATGTCTTCCAAGAGAATACTTATACTCTAAAATAGATCATTATCCAAAATTTATTTTTATCATATCTATTATTCTAATCCACCATCATCCAAACCTATTATAAAATTAATAACATAATTACATCAGTATCATTATTGTATAATTTTTTTATTAATTAAACATCCTTTAGATATCTTCACACATACAATGCAAAATGAAAATTTCTCTCATGTTATGTATGGAGTACCTCCTTTATGAACGAAAAATTTGGTTTTTCACCAACACCATTAATGGATTGTTTTAAAAATTATTTTTCAGAATTTTTATTATTTTTTTTAAATTATAAATTTTCATTGTCATAAATTATTCGCTCTATTACTAAAATTATCAATAACTGATAATTGTAAATTTTACTATCTAAAATGAGCATAAGATGATGAAAAATGATTTATTATTTTTAAATAATAACTTATTATTGTAACTAATTCATCAAAATAATAAAAATTGTAATTTATATCATAATTTTCTAGTATATATTATAATTATATTTATATAATTATGATATTATATTCACTTTCATTCCCTTCCATTAGTTATATCATGTTCTACTATTGGGTCAATTTGACAATCTTCTTGAACGACGCTTTAATTATTTCATGGATGATTATGGAAAATTATTTATTAATATAAGGGGATATTAAAATAAAAATAATTATTTTAATTTTAGTTATTTAGTTGTTATATTAATATTCAACTCATTGAAAATATACCACAATTATTTCATAATAAATTACAAAAACATGGTCACCATAGATTTCACCTTTATGAATCAGAACTAAAACTATCATATAATAAAATTTTATTTTATAAATTATTATCTAATATAAATAATATAATGAAAATTAATCCAGGAATGATAAATTTTTTAATAATGAACTATAATTGATATGTTCATTATGAATCTTGTATAAAATGAAATAAATTATTATCATCCTACGATTAAAATAATATATAACCAACAAAGATATTTGGGGAAAATGATTCTAAATAATATTTATAAAGGTTATATATAAGTTAATAATTTTTTTAGTTATTTTATTGGAATAGTTATGTTTATTGTACCCGATTTGAGAGCATGCCCGACCAGGAGAGAATCTTTGGTAAGGTAATTTTACTCAATTTCTATTAATCGTGGAATATTTTGATATTTAAAACTTAATAACGTTTTACATGTTGTACATACTAACCCATTAGATTCTACACTTATTATTGAGTTTCATTCATGGGAATTAAAATTATATTCTTCAATGCATCCTTTATATTGTTTTAATATTACTATTTTCGAATTTGTAAGTTGTAGATGTTTTTCAACACTAACTATGAAAATATAGGATTATTATATTCTAAAATTTCATCATTTCTTATGGTACATTATATTTTAATCCTGATAATTAACATTATTACATAAGAAATAAATTTCTTTTATTGTTTCTCTTCACATAAATAATAAGAAAATAATATAAATAACACTTACTATCTAAAATGGATTCTCTAATGGTTTTAAAAATAATATATTTTCTTATTGGGTATTATCAAAATATAATATTTGTCATGATAAATAAATAATCCAATACTTACATGATAAATATTAATCATAACCAATTAATTAATTAAACTATTAATATTCATAAACACTATAACAATGAAGAGGGGCTCAGTTCATGTAAAATTTATGATTAATTTTCTTAAAAGGATTACCTCAATCAAGAGAATTCTCTCGTCTTATAGGAGGTCGATCATATGAGAACAATTTAGATTCACCATTATTACATGAAAGGGATGAAATCATAATACAAATATTATTGATCCACACCTACACTCTTTGATCTCGAAGCATTATTGATGGTGCTTCATGTGCAAGTAAGTTAGTATCAATCATCTTGTATAGCACCATTTGATCACTATAATGATATCTTCAATCACGAAGGATAATATATTTTTATGTCTATATTTATAGAATGATGAAAGGGGAATACCATAGTGTTTCCTTTATATATAACCCAAGAGATGTTTTCCATTGAGATAGAAATCTATAGGGGTAGGAATTTTATACACTACAACTCATCAAAATTGTTTATAACAGAGTGTTTAGAGGCATGTGATAGGGTTTAATATAATTTAATTGAAAAAGGACCATAACATTTCAATAATACCTTAATAAACCCGATTCTATATAAATTAATAAAATTTTTATTTTATCACTTTTTTTGAACTAACTCAGATGGGATCAAATATTATTTTATATTCTAGTAATTAAATATTTATTACTAAACCCAAAACCCAGAATTCTCACCCAACTCGATATTTATTGAATTTTGGAACATATATTTAATGTTTTGTATTTCACTAAAATAAATAAATATTTCATTGATGACATATTTAATATTCCCAAAAAGATATAAATTTTTCACTTAGAAAAAGTTATATATTAAATTGAAAATAACGAGAGCTAATAAAATATTATACATCCACATAGTTAAATAAATATGCTTGGAATAACTATGTATGTTATATTTGTGACCAATATATTGGGAATAAATATTATTCCTCGGTCATGAGATTATCATTTATTCCAATTATTAAATTTATTTATAAATTTATTTATGTCAATATAATCACTACGTGTGAGGCCCTAGAGGCTTCATCCTTCATAATACAAACTATGTTTTCATAATGTAAACTATTAACATCTATAAACACATAAATTCATCATTGATGAGTATTTTAATGGAAAATCATTATAATATACATATGAACTATCATCATGTAATATAATTTATTTGTCTCAATATCTCATCAAGAAAGCTTTCTACCCATTCAATCATCCTATATAATTGATACTGCATTCTTAGACATTATAAAATAAACTCATATATACAATATATTGATGGAATTTTATATTAAAGTTAAATTTATATCAATGTCATATGATATTGACATGCCTAAATATATAAGAGAAAAATAATCCTCTTTAATTCCTTGAACCAAGTTTCCCAGTGCCTGTTCATTATTTTAATACATTATCATGATCACATGAAAATCAAATACAGAAGGACAAATTGGTTTATTATCCTTGAAAATATATAAACAAAAATAATTTTTACATTACATATTCAAATTTAAAATAATATATTATACCCTTCATATCCCATTGAATATACATACAGGTCAATCAAAATATACATTTATGCTTCATATAGAAAAATGAAACCAAATAACGGGGTGATCTCAATTTCTTATTAAGGATAAATAATATAGCGCAAGATATCATAGAAGATAATAATCATTGAAGGAAAGGTATAAAACTAAAACAGAATCCATTTAAAACATTATATTCTGTATAATATTTCATGAATAAATCAAATAATTCAATTTAAACATTTACATGGATATTATATTAGTCGAATAATCAATTTTAAAATCAATTACTAATATCAAATTTAAGAAATACATAATATCAGACATCTCAACCATACTATCAATTCCTCGTGCTAGGAAAATTACCATATCATCAAGTCCTAGTTCCAAGACACTAGTTTTTCTCATTAGAGATAACGATTCATTGAGGGGATATAGTGGGCTTCCCCTGTCCCTTACTTTTTCCAATACATTATTCTATTGAAAAGGCTGGAACACAACATAAACTTTTATATCTAACGTGGCATATGAAATGATAATAAATTAACCATAAAAAATTAATTGTATAAACATATAAAATCCAATGTAAAATATATCATAAACCATTCCATATAATATGGAATATTATATCATAATAAATCTTCCTCAAATAAGAATAATATATATCAATGGATGTAGGAATATATAAAAATAATTTTATATACCCGTTAAAACTATTTGGTGGAAATATCCCTTTTTTACTTTGAAATCACATAGAAGATGGAAAATCATAATAGGATACATTTCATTCAAAAATAAGAATATAATATTTTATGTAATGATTCAAAATGTTGAGGTATCATGACAATAGAAAATATCAACTTGCACAGTTTATGTTAAAAAAGCATTCTTTCTGTAATTT
Source organism: Viscum album (assembly GCA_963277665.1). Taxonomy (NCBI): domain Eukaryota; kingdom Viridiplantae; phylum Streptophyta; class Magnoliopsida; order Santalales; family Viscaceae; genus Viscum; species Viscum album. The sequence continues at coordinate 1,057,460,966 of OY728151.1, read as the reverse complement.
GTCAAAAATTATATAAAGTACCTAATTGGGAAAATGATGAAAATATTCCTTTAAAACATTTTCTAAAATTTGAAATATGGGTAAAACAACATAAAAGAACTATTGAAAATATTTGGAATTACATTTTATGAAACATGGAAATATATGATATGGATGTCCTAGTAGATAGTTACATATAAGAAATCTCGGATAATAAAGAAATAGTGAAATTACACCTTTAGTTTAATTTTCCATTAGTCCAGGGTGTGATAACCTCCTGTATTAAGTTTAAATCTGGGTATTAAATTATACATGGACCATATCCATATTAATGATATCATATATAATCCAATTATATCATTTTGTAATATAATTTCAATATTACCATTATTTCGGGTGATAACTGCTTTGTATTCCCATTCCTTCTTTGAATTTTAAGTCCTGTTAGTTATGAATAAGATGTAGATTATTCATGTCCATAATTAAATTATATTAATAATTATTATTTTTAATTATCATATAAATTTTATAATCCTTCTAGAATTGTTAACGTGGCGAATGAATTTCACCGCATCATGGAGACGGTAGGATGTAGATACACACATGAGACATTATAATTTTGTTAATAGTCAAATGGTATAGAATAGGATGGTATATTAATTTTACATAATAATTATTATGGTATATTAAATATTTATACCAGCTATACTCATTGTAACGTCCCCAGCCCGGAAGCCACTAAACTGGTGCTCTGAGCTAGGTAGTTACATAACCTTAAGCGCACCTCCTCATACACCAAAGGCTTCCGACTAGCAGCGGGGGTATATGTGGACAAGTGGGGAGACTATACTACCTTTTTATCGGATTAAGGCACAACAGAAACAATCCAATAGCAGAAAAAATAATCAATAAACAAGGAACATGTATAATAACCCCTTCCAACGATAAATATGACAGGTCCTACTACAAGTGAAATAGTGAACAAAAGCCCAAAATAAGGACAATGACCAAAATCCCCAAAATGGTCCCGACTCCATGTCTGGATCCTCCACCAAGTGCTACCCACATCCACTCAACTATGTAATAGTGACACTTTCACATCTCTTGACCTGCAAACATGAAGTCTTCTTGGGTACCGAATGGAGGCCCGAGCAGGGTGTGAGTACAACTTAGTAGGCCAACACCAACGATGTCTACAAAATATGTAGTATGAACATGTAGTGCATGAAAAAAATAATATGAATGATATTCTCAATGTAATTATTTAAGGTTCCATGATCTAGTTCAAATAAAAATCCATTTCCGCTTCCATTACCATTCATTTCACACCAATTATCACCACTTACCATTTAATCACATTTACATGGGTTAATCACATACATTATGTTACATGGTTCTAAGGAAAAAAATCAAATGACAGAGGGTAAACACATCATTATCCTATCTCACTAGGACTATCCCCCTCATAGTATCCATATCATCACCTCGAATCCTTAGTCCAATTGGATGAAACCTTTAGGAGAATAGATCATCAGTCCTCATTTATAACCCGTGCATTTTGGGTGGAGTTCAGAGCATCAGTCATCACTCGACCTGTGGACCTCGATCCTCAAGTCATACCCCACTCTACCATGACATGTGCACATGCTTATATATATATATATTTAACCATCAACCCATCATTCCATTTCCTTTGAAAAACACAATTCACAACAACCACATGAGAATTCATATTTTGTCTTCACCCATTTACACCTTACCATTTCACATCATTTAACCATTCACCGAATTCCCATGGGTAATACCTATTTCACTAAGCATTAAACACTAAACCGATAATCTATCTTATTATTGTCTTCAATCAGTTTAAAAATTATCCCATTTAACCCGTTCATCATTTCCATGAATCAACCATTCAACCCATTTCAAACAACCCTTAGGTTATTGCCACGTCTAGGTGCATCACCAAACATCAATTCTAGGTTCAACAAATCATGCGAACATATTCTTCAAGGGATATATCATTTGTTACAACAAGTTCACTTGTTTAATAACAATCCCTAAACCCTAGAAATGCCAGCACATCCCATGGATGGCCCCAATTAGTTCAAGTCATCCTAAATGCATCCCATGGGGATCGTGAGGGTTCCTATTTACCATTATTAATGATCCATTATACAAACGCATCCCGTTTGATCAAAGCACTTCAAAATAAAACCATGAGAAAATCCACACATTCATATATCCACCATAAACTATGGGATAATGTTTGTAGACCACCTACCTCAAAACTATGGTTGAACACACATTCAATCGATTCCTTAGACCTCAATCTGTCCAGCCTTTAGAGCTTCAACCTAGAATTCACCCAAAAAGTAGGGTTTTAGAGCTTCCGAACAAGAGGGAGAGAAGACACAAACCCTAAACCAAAAAAGGAAGAAAGGATGGGATTAGCCATACTAGGAGCTTCGATCAAAATCCAACTGCACCAAAAACGACTTAGAAACGAGGATGATCGACCTCTTGGAGCTCTTGGGATATTTGGTTCATGCCTAGGATGAAGCAGGAGGAATGGAGAGGAAATCCTGAGTGGGTTTTTAAAATCATGGGGTGGAAATTTCGTAATTTTTCCCAACATTAAGTGGTTTCACGGTTTGGAAGCTCGGTTTGACAAGTCTTGCGAAAACCGTGTTCATGATAATATCTGGTAGAAGAGGGTTGCATGGTTTACCTGGGCAGGCCACACGATCTTAAGTGGTCGTGCGCAGGTCGTGCACCCAGGCTTGTCTTGCCCTGTTTTCCTTTCCATCGTGCCCCGAGCCCCCAAAACCCGGCCAAGACATCTCATACTTTCAGAAGACAACCCCTGAAGCCTGAGAAAAGGTATTCAACCAAAAAATAACAAAAACACACCCTTCCAAAAACCAGCATCTTAAAACCTCCCCACCTTATAGCGGCTCGTCTTCTAGCCGCATTTCCAAGCATCATTGATTCACTAAAGAGAAGAGTTCGTGACACTGAGCCCACATATCCGATTCTCAATCCCAAGATTCTTCCTAGACCATTATTTTCTGTCATATTACTCGAACTAATGGAATAACCTTGCCTCGCAAGACCTTTTCACTATGATCCACTACACCAACCGGATGCTCCTCAAAGGACGAATCAACATCAAACTCCACATCCACCACGTCAACCACGTGAGATGGGTCAAGGTGATATCGTCGAAGCTGCGACACATTAAACACATCATGCATCCCACCATACCAATATAGAAGATCCAATCGGTAAGCCACTAGTCTGATCCTCTCCACAATCTCAAAAGGTCCCATATATCTGGGCACCAACTTACCCTGCATTCGAATCTGATGGTGACCCAACTTTGGGGACTCTTGAAGGAACACTTTATCACCCACTGCGAACTCAAGAGGTATACGCCTCTAATCAGCATACGACTTATGCCTACTATGAGCTGTAACCATCTTCTTCCTAATGAACATAACTCTCTATGAAGTCTCCAGCACGAGACATGGCCCCAACAACTCAGATTCACCGGCCTCTAGCCAACACAATGGATATCAACATGGCCTCCCCTTGAGTGCCTCAAACAGAACCATATGAATCATAGCCTGAAAATTGTTGTTGTAGGTAAACTCAAATAACGATAGGTGCCTCTCTCAAAAACGGCCAAGTTCCAAGACACAAGCTCTTATCATGTCTTCCAAAACATGGAACGTACACTCTGACTGCCCATCCGTCTGTGGGTGGAAAGACGTACTAAAAAACCTGCGTACAAGGCGCCTTCTTCAAACCATGCCGGAAACGTGATGTGAAACGCGGATCTCAGTCTGAAACTATGGTTCACAGAACACCATCAAACTACACTATTTCCCAAACATACATTTTACCCAACTGGTTGACTATAATGGTCTCCTGAATCGGTAATAAACGATCCACATTCGTTAACTGATCCACAACCACACTGATTGCATCATTCTTCCGTGGATTCCTTGGAAGACCCCTGAAAAAATCCATTTTTACATCATCCCACTTCCATTCTCGAATGGGAAATGGAAGAAACAAACCCCCTGGGCATTGATGCTCGGCCTTTACCTACTGACAGGTAAGGCACCGTGCCACAAAGCCCGCAACTTCCTTATTCATTCCAGGCAACCAAAACTAACTTCATAGATCAAGGTACATCTTTGTGAAACCATGATACACTACCCACTTTGATGTACGGAACTCACGCATCAGCTCTTCCCACATAAACATTGTCACAACCACACGATCGCGAACACGAACTACAACTTCCACGCTGACGGCCAAACCAGAAGGTAGCTCCCCACCTTTTTGCTTTTCCTTCATGACCAATCACTCAGGATCATCAAGATGACCTTCCTTAACTCGAATCAAAAGAATCGAATCCATCGTTATTGATGAAAGAGTTACCTTACCACACTCCTCCCGCACCACCAGGTGCATCGCTTCAAACAAAGCCATCACATTCTAATCGGTGCAAGACCCCTAAACCACCTGATTCTGAACCACCCTTCTTAGAGAATCAGCTAAAATGTTTCCCTTACCCAGCGTGTACTCCACCTCAAAGTCAAAATACTGAAGATATTCAACCCATCTTTGCTGATGAATGTTCAGATCCAATTGTGAGAAGATGTAATTTATACTCTTATGGTAGGTAAACACAGTAAACCATTCTCCCAAGAAATAGTGCCTCCATCACTTCGAGGAATACAGTATTACAGTCAACTCAAGCTCATTAGTGGGATAGTTCTGCTCATGAGGTCTCAAATGTCTTGACCCATAAGACACAACCCAATCATCCTACATCAATACAACCCCTTGTCCGACTCCGAACACATCACAAAACACGAGGAACTTCTTACCCAGCTCAGGTAAGATCAAGATAGGTGTGGTCATTAATCGCATCTTCAACTCTTGGAAGGAGTTCTCACAAGCCTCAGACCACTTAAACCTGATTCTTTTCTTGGTCAATTCTGTGAGTGGTGCTTTCAATCGAGAGAAATCTTGAATGAACCTTCAGTAATACCTGGCCAAACCCAGAAAACTCCGAACATCTGAAACACTTGTGGGATACTCCCAACATACAACTGCCTGCACATTCACTGGATCCACTATCACACTTTCCTCTGAGAGGATGTGACCAAGAAAATGCACCTCACATATCCATAATTTACACTTCGATAGCATGGAGTACAGTCGATACTGTCTTAGTGTACAGAAGACGATGTCATGATGGTGGGAATGATTGTCCTGAGTTTTCATGTACACAAAGATAAAACCATGAAAACAAATCACAAACAGATCTACATTGGGATGAATTATTCGGTTCATTAAATCCATAAACATCGTCAGTGCATTGGTCAAGCTGAAAGGCCTTACCAGAAACTCAAACAACCCGTACCGACTCCAGAAAGATGTCCGCTGTACGTATGAAGACCCCACTCTCGTCTGGTGATAACCTGACCTTTGATTAATCTTAGAAAACATTGATTCACCCCTCAACTGATCAAACGGGTCATCAATTCTAGGAAGAGGGTTCCGATTTTTCACCGTCATCTGACTCAAATTTTGATAGTCAACACACAGCCTCAATGTCCCATCAACCTTCATTTCAAAAACCACATGTGATCCCCAAGGAGATGTATTAATATGGATAAACCCATTATGATACAACTCATAAATTTGAACCTTCAGTTTCTGGATTTTTTCCTATTCTGTTCGGTATGGAAGAATAGAAACTGGCTCCGCTTCTGGCAGTAAATCTATCATGATCTGGACGTCCCCATCAGGTGGTAACCCTGAGAAATCCTTAAGAATCACATCCTGAAACCGATCAACCATGGGAGGAAAATTAGATTTTTTCCCCTCCCTCATTTTCATAATGCATGAGACATGCCACTTGAGCCATGAGTCCACTCATCTATTGACAAAATGGCCCCACACGCCTAGCTCGAACATCCCATTAGCCACATTGGATATAAGAATCACCTTCAAGATACCTGAATGACACTCTATGATGATAACAGTCTATGAGAGCCTGATACAACACCAAAAAATCCATTCCCAAGATTATGTCAAACCCTGACATTTTGATAACGAACAAGTCCCAGAGAAAACGATACCCACCAACTTCCAGGGAACATCCCTTGCACTACTTGATATCCCCAACCCACACCCCCAATGGGGTTTCATCGGACATTACTCCACGTGCACCCTCCACAGTTAATCCCAGCACTACAATAGGTTGAGAAGAAAAAAAAGGGTGTGTGGAACCTGTGTCAAAAAACGCACTAACATACATAGAAGTTACAAGGATCATACCTCAAACAGTTGACAGTCCAGTCATGGAATCACCTGGTGAAAACTGAACTACCTGAGGCTGACATGCGCCTCTACCCTAGGGTCTAGCCTGATCACCCTACGCTGCACTACCTTGCTAGTGTGAGAGATATTTTCCTGGAGGTCAACGTCCACCGCCCCGGATAGTACGGCCTTTGGAGCTCCAACTGCATGCCTGATAAGGGGAAACATATACCCTTCCCATACCCAGTACCTTCTTTTCATCATCATGCTCACCCGCCTGCCGAGGGTTCATGCAGAACCTCTGCACATGCCCCATCCTGCCGCATGAACAGCACTCAACTAGATGTCGAGGACATTGACCATGCATATTCCCAGCATACAACACTAATAACAGAACAACTATTTCCCACTCAGAGAGGTTGACCCTCTCTTATGACCACCTTGCTAGAATCTTTCCAAACAGCGGTTCTGACCCTCAGAATATGCACCACTTGTCCACCCATCTAGCATGACAGGACCACCACCCGATGCCCCCTTTAGGATCCCTTCAATGATGACTGCCTGATCCATTACCTCTACAAACCTCTTCATGCAAGAGATATTTACATGAGACATGATCTCATGTCTCAACCCATCCATGAAACAAATTACTACCACTACCTCATACACTACTAACACTTGGATAAAGCGTTGTAAATTAGGGAAGCGACTAGCTTAATAAATCACTGATTGAGATCGCTGAGTCAGGCTCATAAGTTCTGCAGCCCGCTCCTGGCTCAAGGTCTCTGGGTAGAAATGCTCCAGAAACTTCTCCAAGAAAGCCTTCTTGAAATCCTCTCAGCCTGTTCATTCTGAGCCTAAATTTATGACTAATGCCTTTCCTAGCCCCTCAACATATATATGGCTAGCTTTAATCACTTTTCAATAGGGGTCTCTAGATGATCCAGTATCTTCTGGACAGACTCTAACAAGAACTCTGCTTCCTTTGTCCCTCTCTCTCTGGTGAAGGTCAGAGGGTGCTGCAGCTGGAACTCCCTGGTCAGATCAAACATGCTCTGTGCAACCCACCCATGTCTCGATCCCTCATCTGCATAAGGAAATCCATGTTCTCTCAGAACTGGTCTTCTCTAACCAATTTATCACCACATTTTCAAGCTCTCCTTCTGGAGGAGTGTTCTCAGCAACATCCTCTCATTTCCCAAACTGTAACCGACGTCATAGTGGCATCTCTTTTCATTTCCTAGAATGATATTTTGGACGCAAATCATAAAACATTCATGAATTCATAAAAATCTATTTACTAGATATAATAGACCATTTTCATATATTCACTCAATTACATTAACAACTCTAATTCACCACTGCAACCATCCCTATCAGAGGCCATGGTCCACATGGGGTAAACAACCAGGCACTACCACCAAACTCACACAACATTTTACAAGGACATTTTCGATTTCATTTCAATCCCTTTTATTTCATTAAAAAACATTTACCCACTTGTTTTATTTTATTCATCCATTTCGTTCTTGGTTTCATGAAATTCTTGATGCACCCTACTTTCCTGCCTCACACACCCACCTCGTGTGTGTTTGTAACATAATGCATTTCACCTATCTCCCTGGGTGGCTACAATGATGCATGAATGAAAATACTTGTGCCGTTATGACCATGAGCCAAATATCATAAAAAAGTCACATAAAACCACATGTGCATCACCCAATGGAGAAATATCATCAACAGTAACAACAATTGACCAAGAACCACATTTCCCACACTGGGTGACATGGGTTTTCCCTCATACATGGGTTAGATACTCCCAAGAACAAGCTCATATACCAAGGATCAACATATCGTAATCCATGGAAACCTATCCTAAATAACTAGACCTCAATGAAGGAGAAGAAACACCTCCTTTGATACCACTTTGTAACGTCACCAACCCGGAAGCCACTAAACCAGTGCTTCCAGCCGGGGTAGTTACATAACCTTATGCGTTCCTCCCCATACGCCAAAGGCTGGCGACTGGTAGCGGGGGTCTTTGTGGTCCAGTGGGGAGAATATACCCCCTTTTATCAGATTAATCCACAACATAAACGAACCAATAGAAGAATCAATAATCTATAAAGAAGGAACATGTATTACAACCATTTCCAGAAATAAATATCACATGTCCTACTTCATTTGAAAAAGTGAAAAAACGCCCAAAATAAGGACAATGACCAAAACCCCCAAAATGGTCCCGACTCCTTGTCAGGATCCTCCGCCAAGTGCTACTGACGTCCACTCAATTATCTTGAAAGGACCCTTGGAATTCTCCTAACATACAAATATGAAGTCTGCTCGGGCACCCATTGGTGGCCAAAGCAGGGTGTGAGTACAACTCAATAGGCCACCACCAACGGTGTCTACAAAATATCCAGTATGAACATTTAGTGTACTCAAAAAAATATGAATGACAATTTCCATGTAATTATTTAAGGTGACATTAACCAGTTCAGAGACAAATCCATTTCCACTTCTATTACCTTTCATTTCTCACAAATTATCATCACATACCATTTCATAACATTTACATGGCCTAATCACATACATTTTGTTTCATGGGTCTAAGGACAACAATCATATGCATGACGGTAAACTCATCATTATCCTATATAACTAGGACTAAACCCTTCATAAAATCCGTATCTTCACCTCGAAGCCTCAACCCGGGTGGATGCAACTATTAGGAGAATAGATCATCAGTAACCATTCCTAACCCGTGCATTTAAGGTGGAGTTCAGAGCATTAGTCTTCACTCTACCTATGGGTGTAGATCCTCAAGTCATACAAAACTCTACCATGCCATGTACACATGCTTATATTTATAATTAACCATCGACCAACCATGCCATTGTCCTTTGACATGAACCATTCACAACAACCACACGAGAATTCATATTATGCCTTAACCCATTAACACATTACCATTTAACATCATCTAACCATTCACACAATTCCAATGTGTAATTCCCATATCAATAAGCATTCAACACTAGACCCATAACCTATCCTATTATGGTATTTAATCAGTTTTCACATTAACCCATTTAACATGTTCATCATTTCCTTGAATCAACCATTAATCCCATTTCATACAACCCTTAGGTTATTTCCATGACAAGGTGCATCACCTAACTTCTATTCCATGTTCAACCAATCATGAGAACATGTTCGTCAAGAGATCTACCATTTATTACAAAAAAATCCCTAATCATTGGAAATGTTGTCACATCCCATGGATGGCCACAATTATGAAAATTCATGCTCAACGCATCCTATGGGGATTGTGAGGATTACCATTTACCATTTTAATGCATTATTCATACGAACTGCATCCTGGTTGATGAAATCTCCTCAAAATAAAACCATGAACAAAGCCACACTTGAATAAATCCACCATAAACTATGAGACTACGTTTGTAGACCACCTTCATCAAAACCGTGGTTGAACACACCCTCAATCGAGTCCTTGGACCTCAATCTGTCCAGCCTTTGGAGCTTAAACCTAGAACTCACCCAAAAGATAGGGATTTAGAGCATCTGAAAAAGGGGGAGAGAAGATACAAACCCTAAACCAGAAAGAGAAGAAAAGAAGGGGATTAGCCTTACCTGGAGCTTCGATCTGCATACAGCAACACCAAAAATGCCTTAGAAATGAAGGATATAAACCTATTGGTTCTCTTGGGAGATTTGGATTGCACCTATGGTGAAGAGGGGGGAATGAAGAGGAAATCTCGAGTGGGTTCATAAAATCTTGGGGTTGTAATTTCATAATGTTTCCCAGCATTATGAGGCTGCACGATTTGGACGGACAGTTTAAAAAACTATGTGAATACCATGCGCAAGCTACTCTATGGAGGAAGAGGGTTGTGCGGTTTACCTAGGCAGGCCGCATGGTTTTAATTGGTCGTGTGCAGGTCGTGCGCCCATGCTTCTCTTGCCCTGTTTTCCTTTCCTTTGTTCTCGAAGCCCCTGAAAGACCGCCATGACCTCTAATACTTTCATAAAACATCCCCTGAAGCCCGAAAAAGGGATTCAACCAAACCATAATGAAAACAGACCCATCCAAAAAATAGGATATTACAGTCATCATTATATCCACCAAATTAATGTAGTGTTGAAAAAAAATTACCCTCATAGTGTGGAGATGGCAAGTCGTTCGTATGCACAGATGTTGATATTATTATTCATATGATTAATAAAATTATGAATATGAATTTAACATGATTATAAATACATATATGTATATGTAAAATAGTGATTTTATTAATTTTATATGAAAAAAATATAGAATGTTGATGTAGAAGAAGAAAATAACATTGAAATATGTGGTAAAAATAGCTACATTTTCAGGAATCTTTTTTCCCAAAAGGACACCATAGGATGGGATTCTTCCAAATGTATGGAATATAGGATAATGTTAGGGACGTATTGATATAAAATGGACATGTTTTAGCCAATATATAAGTCTTTAGAAGTGTGAATTAATGAGAAGGAGGCATGACTTTAATTAAGAGATTGTAGGGGCACCCTTAGAAACACAAATACTATTAATTGGTTATAAATTGATATTCGGTTTCAAATAGATCCAATATTAGATATTTAGAATTTAAAATGAGTATGGGTTTAAATAATATCTACCACAAAATTTGAGACATGTTTTGAATTTATATTAATCATTATAAATTTGAAATAACCTTATTGAATTTATTTAATATTAATAGTTGTGATAATATAATAAATATGAAATCTTATATAAATATTTACTTAGGTTGTGTAAATTGTCCATAATTGAAAACATTATGAAATTTTGGAGCATATAGTTTTCACATTGTAACTTTTAATTATTTATATGGATTTTAAATAATATAAACAAATTTATTTTTTAAATAAATATAAAAAATGTCAATTTTTATAGTATTCATTTATTAGACATTTTAAAAAATAGAAATAGAGGATATATTGGAAATAAAATTTTAAGACACTCTGAACATGTTATATTTACTTATAAAATTCATAGAGAACCATAATTAGTTAAAATTATATTTTTTATATATTTTTATATCCATTTATTTAATATTTCAATTAATAAAATAATTTTTTCATCAATATTCTATCATCAATAATAGAAATTATTTAATATCTAATAATTATTAATAAATATCAATTTTTATGTAATTATATTTGTTTTTCATAGACTACTTAGAGTATTTGTTATATCATTTTTATCTATATATTATAATTAATATACCTATCTATAATGAGACAATGACATTTTTTCAATTTTATTATTTTGTATTATATTCATGTCATATTCGTGGGAAAGTGTCCATTATGTGATTAAATTTATAAAAATATATTATAAAGGTATAATGTTTTCATTTAATAAGATTTTGAAAAGTGTTATTGTAATTTAATAATATTATTTTTACCCTTAATTACACAATTTATCATTAAACATGGTAAAAATAATAATTACATAAGTTACAATTAATAATGACCAAAAATAAAAGTATCATATTAACAATATTTGGACCAATTGATTCCAAATATGGAATCAATTTTTTTAAATTTACAACACATAAGGTTTTAGAAATTAATTTAAAATTAAATTCCATTGAAAAATGAGATTACATGTTTTTCAAAAGTAGAAACTATCAAAATATTAACATTTGTTTATATATAATTTTAATGTAAAAATAATTACAATGAACTATATTATATTAGATGATAAAAAATGATCTGATCGAACATTAAACACAATTAAAAGGTTAATTTATCAATATAAATAAATTACATGAAGAAGCATTTTTGAATTACAATAGACTACTTTTTACTATTTATTAAAATATGAAAGTTATCAAAAAACAGAAAAATTTGTCCAACAAAATTATTATATCTTTACTCATACAAAGATTTTTTTTGTGATATTTAATGTATAATAGTATCAAATATTTTATTTAATAATGTTTATCCATTAAATGGTTGTAAATTTTCGGTTTTGAAAAATATTTATTTTCATTCATAAAATTAAATTTGTTCTTGTATAATGTCAAATAAACAAACATGATGAATATTAAAATAATATGGAAAATATAAAATTCAAAATTTTTGAATACTATTTATATCCATTTCATAAATTCCCAGTATTGGTATTCTCATACTCAGTGTTGTGTGCTACGCAAACTATATAATTCATTAAAAGGAATTGTACCATGGATGAATATTGTGTTATATTCTTCCATATGTCAAATATTTATGTCCTAAAAATTTCAATACTATCTTTTAAAAACATGATTCTATTGGTGATTTATTATATTTTATTCAACTTCACACATCACCTCTTCAATTTTATGGTTTTGCTAAAGAACCGTTACAAGACGGGCAAAATGATTTCTCAAGATTTGTTCTATGGAATCAAGATTCAAGATAAACTCCTCATAAATGGCATATCATGTAAAAGATCTATTTATTAATAGGTGGGTACATGATTTTTTCTGCAATGTAATACCATAACATCGATGCGTGTAAGACATCATGAACACTGGAGAGACTTTGCGGCATTTAAAAATGGTAGGCTACAACTCAAATTCATTCAAGAATCTAAAAATGTATTATGTACAGAGTACTAAATTTACCCTTTATAAAATATAATATAACACCATTCAATGGATATATTCTTAAAAACTTTGATCTCATACTTGATATTCCAAACCCTTCCTTCTGTAATCATCATAGCTCTTTAAAATACACTGAGATTCTTTAATATGGTTTTGGATAATCTACATCATTTTAATTATTTCTTCAACAAGTTCCGGACCTACGAGTTTTCTATCACCAACAGCATCCCAACAAGTAGGTATTCAGAACCACTTTCCATATAACACTTCATATGGTTTCATCTGAATACTTTAATGGAAACTGTTATTATAGGAAAATTATGCAATAGATAAATCCAGATACCACATGCAATGAAAATTAAGTGAACCACATCTCAACATGTCTTCTAATGATTGAATATCCCCCTCAAATTTTACATAAATTTTATGGTGGTATTAGTGACCAATTGAATCTCAATATCTAGGGCGTTATGATTACTTTTCAAGAATATTAATGTAAAATACGGATTTCTATCAGAAACAATCGATATGGGTAGACCATGAAGACTTAAATCATTATTAATATATAGTTTTTATAAACGATCAAGTTGTAAATATTATCTTATAGAATTAAAATTTAATGATTTTTTAACGTGATCATCAATGATCCATATTGAATCATTTATATTTGGAATCATTGGTATCCAAAAAACAATTTCACAGTAATGTTATCCCATTTCTAGAAAGGTATAATAAGAGGTTTCATGACTTCTCTAGGATGTTGTATTCCATCCATCACATATGGAAAAATGAAACAACTCATCACATAATTAACAATATCCCTCTTCATTTTTTCCAACCAAAAACATTCATTCAAATCCATATACATTTTAGTGCCACCAGGTTGTGTAGGAAAATTGGATCTATGAGCATCATCCATTAATTCCCTCATTAGCTCAGGTAAATCTCAAACATAAACCCTCTTCCAAAATTTCAAAATACCATCTTCCAATATGATGTCTATCAATCCCTCATTAATCAATGATTTAATTTTTTTTTCAAAACATCTCATCATCAGACTGATTATCTGTTATCCATTATGGTTAATATGGTTTGGAAACCATTTGAAAAATTAGTGATTGTTCACCATCAAATATAATTCCCAAATCCATATTTAATAGATCCATGAACATAGGATCCCATTTAACGTTTTTTTATATGTCTATGATGGTTTATTCTCAAAGAATCTAAAACCTTATTTTCCTTCCATGGGTGGAAGAGTACTGTGAAATCATAAACCATGAGTATCTCAAGACATCTCATTTGTCTTGTGTAGAGTTATTTTTGTGAGAAAATATATTTAAAACTTTTGTGATTAGTATATATCTCACATATATCAACATAGAGATAATGCCTCCATATATTTTGTGAAATAAATACTGCTGAAAAATGAAGGTCATGAGGTAGGTAATTTTTCTCATGAATATTTAACTGAATTGATGAATATGCAATAACCCAATCTTTTTTATAAGAACACAACAAAATAAATTTTTTATGCATTAACATAACTCATAATCCCATAATTTCTAGATGTTAATGTAAAGATATGGTCATTGAATAATTATTCATCAATTCATTAAAAACATTCTTCATTATCTTTTTTCTAAATTAATTTATCACATTACATGTGATCTTGGTTAATGGATTTTCTGATCAGGAACATTTCTTGACAAACCAGTAATTGTATCCTATTAAACCAATAAAACTGCATACATTATTTATGCTTACTGGTTTTATCCATTAATGTTCTTCTCTTCTACTTATAGGATAAACATAGATTCCTATCTTCAAGATAATATGTCTAAAAAAGAAATTTTTTAAAGCTAAAATTATCACATGAAAAACATTCTATATAGTTTATTTATTTTATGAGTTTCATAACAATTTTCATGCGGTTCTCATGGTATTCGTATTTTCAATATAAAAAATATAATTAATTAGTACTGTGAAAAAAAAATAAATTCCTTCAAACACTCTATTCATTAGATCCATGAAAACAGATGGTTCATTATTCAATCCAATTTTCACAATTGTAAATTCGTAATGACCAAACAACTTTCAGAATGTTTTCTTTGGAATATCTTCCATTTTGTAACATAATTGATGATATCCAGAATGATGTCCAATATTCAAAAAAAATTTACATCCCTGAAGTTGATCAAATAAATAAACATTACTGTGGAGTGGATATTTTTTCTTTATTGCAATATAAATGATTTCTCACTATTCAATGTACATCATATTCATACAATATTTTTTCCTAACAAAATGCACTGGGGATACCCATGGAGGAACACTTGGGAATATAAATTCCTTATTACACATCTACAAATTTTTTTTCTTCATTTTTATTAATTACATAGAAGCCATTCTATATGGTGTTTTTGATATAGGCCTTGAATCATGGATTAATCCAATAGTAAACTCAATGTCCCCCTCTAGAGAATGTCCATGTAAATCCTCTAAAAAATAATCAATATATATGTGTACAATATGTACATTCTCACTAAGAATATTACTTTATTAATCCATAGATGTTATGTCCTCTTACTCCCCTAGAATCTGATGAGTAAAGCAATTGGGGTTGGATTCTGTTAAAAATCAAGTGATGCAGTTTCTTCTCTAAAGTTAAAGGATTATTCATCTTCCTAATAATTCACAACAATCATCCCCTTGCAATAAATTTTCACATAATATTTTTTTATCCAGCCCATACCAAGGATTATATCAATGTAGACCATAATTTTAATGAAAATTTAAATAGATAAAGTACGTTTACATCCCATAATGTGAAATGTGTGACACATCTTTTTTTTGAAATTATACCCCCTTCGGTCTTTTGACTATAAATTCCCTTGTTACTGAGAAATTAAAATGTAATATTTTTTATGAAAAATGGGATGATAGAAATGATATAAAGATCTAGAATCAAAATATTATTTTTTAAAATTTTAGGTAATGATTAAATTACCTTTTTAAAAATCATTACGAACTTCGACCTCAGCTGTTGTGATAGAAAAATCGTGGTCTTTCCCCCATGTAAATTTCTAGAGAAATATTCCTTGACTCATAGGAACAACATTTGAAAAGTTTATCCTATCATTACAATTATAGATCAAAACATTGACAACTTCTTTTTTCCCCTTTCATTTACGAGAATGGTGGATTTTTTATCCACACTTGTGACAAACTCTCATCCCCTTTATGCATGTATATGGGTGTTTATTCCAAAAAATATTATAGGGTAGAATTCCATATTTTCCCTTATTCCCCTTATTTTCATGTCATGTTTTTTCAACAGATATTTTATTCTACTATTTTACATTAATGTCATAAGACATAGAAAAATCTTTTTCTGTCATGATACCAAATGAATCTATAGATTCGTATGATGAGAAATATTATGAGTCCAATGTCTATATGAGGAATGGTTTAAAACCATCAATGAATCAATAAATCATAATTCATGGGATTCTTATAAATTCCGCAACGTACCATGATAACGGTGTAAAGATAGCTATATTCTTTGCAACATTTTCATCGTCCATCATAATCAGACTAAGAAATTGCCTCTCCATATCCCCTCTTAGATAACAAAAAAAATATTTATCTTTGGAAGAGAACTTTAAATTACTTCAATTACATATATGTGTACTCATAAACAAATTTCATGTATTTAATTAATGTCCAACAATGATCTGCATCTCCTGATTGATGATGGATGGAGACCAAAACTTTTCTTGATTTATTACTCCCCAATGAAAGAGGTATTTTTTTCATAGAACATATCCACTGCTCAGCTAAAAAAGGATTTCTAGTCCCATTGAGTGTAGGGGTGTTTCCTCACTAAGTGGTCTAACATTGATCATCCACGTTGTGGATATTGTTGCTCAATATGAGTAAGGATATTATTTATAACCCGAGTCTGATATAACAGTATGGTTATAATCTGTTTAATGCTAGTTATATGATAGGTTCCAATATACTTATAATTCATAGGAGGGAAATCCTTACATGTATTACATGTGTTGATAAAATTTACATTCCTTCAACTAGGCACCATTTCTAAATAATTGAATACACTATATTGGGTCATGATTCTCAATGGATAATTCCAAAATTAGAAAATATTACACAAAAATTAAAAATTAAGGCATACCTAATCTGTAATTATAAAAATGGTTTTTTTGCGATATATTTAAACATAAATCATTAACAATGGTTTGTAAATAATATATAAGTTATCCATTCCAAAACCCCTAGGAGTGTCAATCCTAGTGCGCGTATGGCTTGTTGTCATGTACAATGATACCCCAAGTAAATACTGACACACCTTTTCAGAGTTTTTACACCTAGTAAGATATGTTCTACAACCACATACTCTTATAGTATCTATATAGGTATTTATTTTCCAAGAATACCCACATAATATCTACATAATCCCAATTCTAGGATGTTCATCTATACTTATCCTATAAGTTTATATTATGATATTGTTTCCTAGTCACATTTTTTCTAAATCTAGTCACCAGGGAAAGTACAAAACACCCCTTGATACCAACTGTAACACCCGGACACCAGTTTCAATGATTTAGAAATTATTTTATTAAATTGGAATAATCTCAATAAATTCAAATCCTAATGGAATGATTAGTTTAGTAGTGCATGAAATAATAAATACAAACATAAGTTTTACATTACATCATGAAATAAAAAACAACATACTAACCCATTCATATCCCTTAAACTATCCCTTCAGGTCAATTAAAATAGACTTCTCTGCATCCTGTGGAAAAATGAATCCTACAAAAGGTGTGATCTCATATGCTCAGTTAGGATCCACAATATAGTGAAACCTATAATAGATAAGAATAATCTTTTAAGAAAGGGTATAAAAATAAAACAAATTTCTAAAAAAAATATCTTCAACTTAATATCCCAAGAATAAATCAAATAATTTCAATTAATAATTCACATAGATATTCTATTAGTCAAATATTCACATGTAAAATCAATATCTAATCTCATAATGTGGAAATTCATAATTCCAAGAATCATAACCATACCATCAGAGGCCTTGTTACAACACTATTACCATATTATCATGGACTTGTGACAAGAAACAAGTTTTTATCATGATACCAACTAATGTACTAAGGGGATATAACATGACCCTCCCATCTCATACTATTTCCAATGCATTCATCTTATAAAAGGGATGGAACATAATATAAACATTTATATTAAACCAAGAAAATGAAATATTAAATAAACTAACTATAATCCATGAATTCTATAAAAATTTCATATCCATATGAAAATATATCATTAAACCTTTAATAAAATTTGGAATATTGAGAATAATTTTATAAATCCATTAATACTATTTGAGGGAAATATCACTTTTGTACATTAAAATCATTTTGATTCCATAGAATTTTAAAAGAAAACATTTAATTTGAAAATATCCTTATATTATTTTTTTAATGATTCAACATGATAAGGGGTCATGATAATGGAAAATATCCAGTTTCATGGTATAAGTTAAAAAAATCCTTCCATTGTTTTTTGAAAAGGATTGAATGTACCCCGTTTGATAAAAAGGAATGATTCATTAATTTTATTTTATAAAAAGGCAATGAAGGGTAAAAATTACATTATACAATTGTGGATAATATTATGAAAGAAATTTTATAAAACCTGACCAATGATGATAAGGGTGTAATAGTAGATATATACATATAAGTAATCTCTGATAATAATGAGATTGTGAAATTTACACTTACCTAAAAAAAATTAGTCAAGGGTGGTCTAAACTTCTTTATAATGGTTATAATATGTTATTATTTTATTAAAATACCATATCCATATATATGATATCAGATATGATCCTATTATATCATTTTGTAAAATTATTTCAATATTACCATTATTTCGGGTGTTAATAGCTTCATATTCCCATTTCTAATTTTCCACGTAAGACATCTTTTTTATGCATAGTATATATTTAATTATTTTAAATAATTATATTATGTTCATAATTATTATTTTTAATCATTATATTTATTTTTTATTAATTACTGAATGGTTAACATGGATAATTAGTTTCACCGCATCAAGTATACGGTAGGTTGTACATACGCACGAGCAGCCAAATGATTCTATTGATGGTTAAATGAAACGTAATTAGCTGGTATATGAATTATACATAATATTTATCATGTAATATTCATTATTTATATCTATTATACTCTTTATTATATCAATCCAATTAAAATACTGATGGCTAAAAAATTACATTAAGACGTGGAGACTTTAAGTCGTACGTATGCATGCATAGTGATATAGTTATCTATATGATTGATAAAATGACAAATATGGTTGTACCAAGATTGTAATAACATCTCAATATATTTATAATCCAGGATTTATAAAATTTATATGGAAAAAAATTGATATATTATGTGGTAGAATACAATAACTTTGAAAGAGGTGGTAAAATAATTACCTCGTTTTCTGGTATCTCATTTTGGTTTGCACATAATGACTCCACTAGATTTATTTATGCCTAATGTGTTGATTCTTTGATGAATATAGGGTTGTTTCAAAATTATATGGGATGTTTTTGGAAGTTCCCAAATTTTTTAGAGGTGTGAATTAAATATAAGTAGGACTTCACTTTTATAAGAAATGGGAAGGGAACCCTTTGAATCACTAAATCTATTAATTTATTATTAATTTATTGTCAACATAAAATTGATACGAAGTTATTTTTTTATAATATAATATTATTAGGGGTATAAATAATTTTAAAAAATAAAATTTAGACATGCGTTAATTTTATTTTACAACATATCATTTTTATTTATCCTTATTTAATATATTTAATTTTAATGTTGGTAATAATATTCTTAATATTAAATGCCTTAAATATTTACTAATGTGGCTTAAATTGTCAATAATTGGGACCTTTAGGAAATTTTATACCATTTAATTTTTACTTTTTAATTTAAAATGATTTTATGACCATTAAATAATTAAATAAAACGAAATTTTTTACCAACATCAATAGTTTTATTTTTTACACTAGTCATCTACTTGATTTTATATAAAATCCACACAAAAAATAAATATAATAAAAAAATATTTAATACAGTACTAACTTGTAATATTAAAATAGAAAATTCATGTAGAACCATAATTAGTTCAAACTATGTTTCTATTAATAAATTTCAATCCATTTATTTGATATTTCTGTTATGAAAATAATTTATGAATCATTGTTCTTTCACCATTAATCGATATTATTTAATGCCCAAAAAATAAAAAAATATTCTATAATATATTTAATACTTGTACTATTCAACATAATACCTATATTAGATGTTATCTCTTAGTTATCCATACATTGAAATTAATATTCTTATACTCAACGAGATTGTTTAATTTTGTGACATTCATTAATTTTTATTATATAGATGTCATATTCATGGGAATGTGGGAAATATGGATTTCATTTTTGAAAATAAATAAATAATTTCTAAAATAGTCATCAAATAGAATTTTAACAAGTGTTAATGTAATTTTCTAATTTTTTTACCTTTAATTATGTGATTTTCCTTTACCAATGTCATTAATAATAATTATTAATGTTACTATTAATAATGTCCAAAAAATAAAAGTAACAAATAAATGTAATTTCGAAAAAATAATTAAAAATAATTGATCCATTTTTATAAATATAAATTAAAAAAATTTATATTAATTAATTTAAAATTTATTTCAATTAAAAAAATGGGAACACATGAATTTAAAAAGTAAAACCCGTCAAAATATTAGCATGTGTTTATATAAAATTACATTGTAAAAAAATTCCAATAAACTAAATAATATAAAATCCTAAAATCATAATCTATTTATACATTAAAAAAAATAAAAGGATAATCTCAAAAATTAAATAAATTGGATGAAAAACTAGTTTGGAATTAAAATGAAATTTTTTTGACAATTTTTAAAAATATGAATGCTATCTGGGAAATAGAAAAAAAATTTCTAAATTTAATTTTTAGGACCAATTATAAATAATAAAATCATTTTTCCAAATTCAATATATAAAAGTGTCAAATATTTTATTTAAGAAAGGTTCACCATTAAAAGTTGGTACAAGTGAATTTTTTAAAAATTCATATTCTTTTTCAAAAAAATCGAATTTGTTTATATGTAATTACTAATAAACACATTTTATCAATATTAAGATTATATGGAAATATTAAAACTAAAAATTTGGTTAATACTATTCTAAACAACATCTTAAACAACTAGTCCTATTTGTTCAAAAACTCGGTATTTCATGAAGCATAATATATTGAATTATTTAAAAAGAAGTGTACAATGTAAGCTTGAGGTGTTAGAGCCTTGAATTATTCATAAATAACATATCATTCAATATGAACCAAATTTACTATACATTCCATAAAAATCTGGTATCGTGGATTTGGATAGTACAAAAAAATTTACAATTCATAATAAACATTGAAAATAATATAAATGTATAGTGATCATTACACACCCCTTTATACAAGAATATGCAATGATGTACTAACTATGTAATTCAAACTGACGATTTGGTCATCATAATCTCTAATCATGGAGATTATCAATTGTATATTCCTTGGATTATGGGTAACATCCCAGATAAATAAATAATATAAAATTTTCATATTTATTAATTTTTTTTAAATAAATATTAATTTTACTTTAATGGGGATTCTATGTTCGATGGAATAACCTATACAAAACAATGAGTCTCTTTGTAATCTTAGGTTGCTCAATAATTTTTTAATAATATTATTTTAAAAGGTAGTTAATGGCTTGTCATTTTAATGACGAGAAGAATATAACTAACTAAAATATGATTATAAATGTTTTCTATAAGTTTTTAAGTTTAACCAAAAAAATATTTAGTGAATTATAATGTGAATGAGTATGATTTTATGCATAAATGCTCTAATATTCATTAATGGGTCAATTTACCGCTTTTGGATGGAGAAACCTATTTAAATATATTTTTGGTCACTTTTAAATGTTTGATTTTACAAAAATAAAATAAATTTTCAGAATTGGGACATAAAAATTTACTTTCAATAAATTTTTGTTATTTTCCTGATAAATTTCATTTATTAATGAAAAGTGAAAAATAATGTATTTTAATTCAAAACTGCATTTTAATCTAATTTATTTATATGGTTATGTTTTTTTAGTTGGTTTAAAGGTGTAATTATAATACATTTTTACCATTTAATCCAATGTCGGTCATTGGATGAAATTTGACAATGAAAACGGACATAGACAAGTGTCCATCTTTTGATTGTTAATATTTCATAAAACTTGTTTTTTTACAACGGGAATTAATTTTAAATTAATAAATACAACTACTATGTTTTTAATTTTGTAAAATATACATCGTTTTTGAATTCAGAATATCAAATATAGGTTATTCTGAATTCATTGTATTTTTTTGAAAGACATCAGTTTTTGATGAATAGTGAAACCGGTATGTAGTAGTAAAAAATCTAACATTTTCAATTAAATGATATTTTACCACTTCTATGAATGAAATTTCTAAATTCTGGCATAAATGGTTGTTATTATTAAGTAAAATGTGGTTCAATAAGAATAAGTTAGTTATTGGTGAATATTAACCATTAACTTTTATTTTTCACGGTGAAAAGTTAATAGAGTAATTCAGTGTTAAAAGAATATTAATATAATACAAAATTATCTTAACAATTTTCCTAACCTCATTGGATGAGTCATGGCCGACCATGGGTATCCATTGGTTTATTTTTGGACCCCAATGAGCCACTTTAGAGTGATAAAACCTATCCAATTGTTATGGGAAGATTTTATTTTTACTTGGGGTCATCTTATCTTTGAAATTAATGAGTTTTTGAAGTTTTGAAACCAAAGATATGTTTATAAAAAAATATTAGTTTCTTGTTTTAATAAAGATCCCCTACTACCCCTTATAAAAATCCCTCACTTATAACCCTTTACTCACACCTCTCAAGGGACTTATCTCATCCATCCTATGCCCAAATAAGCTCTCAATATCCCCCTATTCCTTTTAGAAGCCATACCATAGGCAAAAGCCATTTAAAGAAGTCATCTTGGTTCAAACCTAAGTGAGTTACCCGAATTTAAGTTAACAATTTCTCTTAATTTCTTTTCTTTAATTTTATATCTTCAAACCCTAAAAACTTTTTATTCCATTATTTTATAACACCAACAGTATCCTCAATATACTTGTATATTTTTATGATAAGGATTTTAAGTACACTTACACACAACTCCATCTAATGGGTAGAGAACATACTGTTTCTGTTGATGAAAAACTAATGCCTCATGAAACGATGATATTTCAATTATCTCCTTCCACCTCTCAGGGTTTTCATTAATATTGAAATGTATTTTTATATGATATATATCATTTTTATGTTTTTTTATTGTTCTGTATATCAAATTTATAGAATTCCTATATGGTTTCCATTTTGAGTAAACACGATAATTTAATTTGAGAAAGTGCTGACTACCACCCCCTCAAAGTGATATGACTAATTCATACTATATGTGATACATATAAAGGATGGAGTTAAGGAAATTATAAGTTATATTATACTAGATTTATAATATATCTATTTATCTTTAACGTTTCATTCCATTAAATATGAAATAGAACTGAAAGTAGTGTTCATGCATACGCAAGGCTTACCATCTCCATGAACGGTGCATTTCATTTATTTCCTCAAAATGTATTGTACTATTATAAGTAGATATATATATATATATAAGATATATATATGATATATATGATATCTAAATATTGAATATCATTCTAGAGATAATGGACTTTTGACCACATAGAAAAAGTGTAAATATAAGAAGTTCTTTTTTCACTCAAATACCAAATATCAACAAAATGAACATTATTAACATAAATGATAACATAATGTTTATAACATGGTAATAAGTGATATAAAAAGAATAATAATATGAAAAATGTTCATAAGAAATTTTAAATTAACATTATTTTATTATCCAGGAGATTAATGAATGAACGGGTCAAGTCAGACATGAGGTAAGAGATTTCTTATCTCACTTTTAAATCCATTTGATTTATATTGTTCACCACGTATTTATTACATGTGGTATATTTTGAACTGCCATTTGATATATATTATAAATATTCATTTTATATTCATGGTATTTTGTCATTCATTTGGCATTTATTAACTTTTGTTCATAGGAATCAATTGATTACAATGTGGTAAAAGGTTTTATCTCACTTTTTATTATCATGAGATTCATGATATATTTTTCACTATTTCCTTTGTGTGGTGTACGTATTACCCATGATTATTACTCTTTGTGTAATACAATTTCATTAATGTGTATTTATATCATCATGTTATGTTCTTTCTATCATGTGGTGTATGTTTCGAAAGTTATCAAATCGGTATGGGAAGCTTTCACCCTCCTCTTTTTAAAAGACTTTTTTTTGTAATGTATATTAATTTAAATTTTATTACGTTGGGATATGTTATTTTATTACCTTATTGCGGTAAATTTTGTTTCCATGTGATTATATACCATTTTGTCTCTCATCAACTAATTTTCTCAATTTTAATGTGATGTCATTTGGCTGTCAAATTCTTGTAAGGGAACTTCTTAAGCCAATTTCAATTGTTTGGGATAAACTTATACTTATTGATACTGTTGTGCTATGGATATTTGTGAATGACCATTGATTGTTTCACACATAATAACCACTTATATTGAGTGTATTTTTATTTTTCACACATAATTATGTAAATGATTTATCCTTAATCTAAGGATACCATCATTATATGGGATTTTGCCTCAATTTACATTCCATTGAGACTTCATTGTTATTTTGCACTAATTAACATTTATACTCTGTATATAATTTCCATTGGAATATTATATATTTATTACCTTTATTAGTATGATATTATATTGTTTTGATTAAATTTTATTCCTCACTTATTTGTATTCATGAGTTTCCTATTTGGTTAAGAACTCCTTAACTAAAATATCATTTTAGTGAATTAATCATCTAAATGCTTCTTATTAACATATATGTTTCCGAATGGTTTTAAAGATTTATTTATATGCACATTAATATTTTAAAATGTTAATTATTTTAAATATTTCAACGTGGTATAGGACACTTTGATTAAAAAATATAGTTATAAAATTGTTTTGAAAATGGTTTGATAAAGAATTCTTTATTTCAATATCTTGAATTGATATATTTGGATTTTATTGTTGAAATTCTATCTTTCCTTTATGCTTGTGTTATGTGTAATGATTATTTTATGCTTATTGTGAATTGGATACCTATATTGGTGGTTCTGTGATAAACCTAGGGTTCATGAGCCCGAGATAGCACCTCAATGCATTGGGTAATGTGAAAGAGTTAACCATTAAGGAATCTCCTATGAGATTTTGTTAATATACTATGATGGGTATTCCAAATGTGACTCTTTATGTATCTGTGATAGCTACAATGAATGTATGTTATTAATTCCAGAAGTTACCTTTATGATTTATGATTTCTTAACGTTATTCATAAGTCTTATGATTTCATGATGTATGTTATGATTGAATTGTATGGATTCATTGATTAGTATTTGTTGATGATATAATGTTTATTTAATTTATTTTATAACCCTTAATTATCTTTTAATGCTCATCCCATGTTTTGAAATTTTTTTCACAGGACATAAAGATAAATAGGGTAAAGGATGAGATCAAGGAAATGTCATGTCGTTTAAAACCTAGAACTAGACATGTCTCTTTTTTTAAGAGTTTTTATTTAATGAAAAATGGATAATGTGTAGTAGTGTCTACATGTAAAATTCATGTTGTTATGTATTATTTATTGCCTAATTATCTAAAACTATAAACCTGAAAAGATCACCAATGTGAATTCTTTATATAATTTATGATTATGTAATGTTAAAGGTCGGGTCCTTATAGTTAGTATCAATCGTCGGTTTAGATAACTTTAGACGTTAGGATGTTCTTTATGCATAGGAGAAATTACAATAATGATAAGGATTTTAGAAAGAGTCATAGTATTTTTTGGATAAACTGATTGAGTTTATGATAACATGAATAATTATATATTAGTATTTACCTTCCTCATAAAATATTATATGACGATTTTACCGATATAATCACATTGAAATTTCATGTTTTAGAAAATGGAAATATATAGAAGGCACCAAAGTAACAATGGATGTGAGGAAAATTGTGATTGTTTTTTGAATGTGAAATTGAATGAACTGGGAGATACAATGAGAACTCTGGTGGTTATTCTCAACCAACTATCTAGAGTCATGATTGACCACATTTACCTTGGTGATTTTTATAATGAATCATGTATGTGAGCAACAAATCCCCACAGAAGTTCTGGTAATAATCATAAAGCTATGAATATTCAAAAACATATGTGTCAAGAATGTGGAATGAAACACTTAGTAAAATGATTCAAAGGGACAGGATGATGCATTAGATGTGGGAATGAAGGTCATAAATCAATAACCTTCTATGGAAAAAGGAAGCACCTAATAGACTCTCGGAAAGGGATAGAAGTTCTTTATGAGAGTTCAATTGAATGTTTTAGATGTAGTGTGCATACTCATAATATAAAAAGATGTCTTACGAAGAAGTTTCTGGAATGGGATAACTAGGATCATACAAATATATGCTTACCAATACCTAAGGCCATTCTGATTTACAATGAAGAAACTGACAATGGCCAATGAATGGTATGGATTTTTTCATAACATACGTTTTTTTTATTATTGAATATTAGGATATGATTTATGATTTTGTTTTCTAGGAAATAATTTTTTCAAAATATATAGGTAAGTAATGTTTCATGGATCATAATGAATGTTGAATGAGTATGAAGTCAACATATAAGGGATTCAAGATCTATCATCTATTTTAAGATGATGAAATCCTTAAAAGTATTAATTCTCTATTGATGATAGGATTGCATTGGAAGACTTTTTATAGTAAGGGTAACCCTAAATTTTGTTATCTGAAAATGTTATTCCAGTAATAATTATCTTTTCTTTTGATGAGAAATGGTGGAAGTTTTTTTTAGAAGAATATATGTTTTTATTATGGACATATGATGATTTGATTAATTTATGGAAATGATAAACTTATCATTGAGAATAAGTGATATGGTTAAGTACACATCAGAATGAGTCTTTTAGAGTAGCCGATTTTATTTAGAGATAAATGTTTAGATTTACAATGGATGAATATGTGATTAAATCCTTCTAATTTTTGGGTTATAATAATAGTTATCTTCATGTTGTAGCATTTTAATGACATTTATTATTGAATTGCCTTTCCTGAACCTTGGGTTTTCTATGTCAATTTTTGAGCATTAAGAGTAGTATTTCATAATATTTTTTATTTTGTTTTGGTATTATCAGATATTATACTAAATGTTTTGCTTTTTGTTGATCTCTAATGATAAGTAAAATATGTAGTTTATATTTTGTGGAGTATCAGATATTCTAGAAGTTGATTCTATCACTTTTAAAGTGACTTTGTCAGTTTGAATACTAATAGTTTTGAGAAAATATGGGATTGTTATAAAAATTTATTAAATGAGGAAATTCTACATGACATGTAAGTGGGTTTCCTTATGTTTTTATTTAAGCTCGTAAAGATATATCCTTGCATTATGAAAAGTAACATAAAAATTGTTGTCTGTTAAATGTTTATACTATGGATTCAAACACCATTTACCCCTAACAAATTTTCATTTTTTGCCGGTTAACTATCTCCTAATCATATTTTTTATCACTCTCCATAGGAACATGATGCTTTGTTTTCTCCTCCATATAAATGTTTTTCCAGAATCGTAGTATTTGTTGTATCAGGTGACCTTTTTAATTCTCGTCCTTTATTTTAAAGTGATATTTTTATTAACGCTTTTTCTGATATGGGACATTCAATGATGTTTCCATGCCCAATTTAAAAATTGCGAGGAAGAAATTCACAAAATGGGGGAAGGATGTAACATCCATAGTAAATAAAGAATAAAACATTTTCATATATAATAATATTTGTGAATTAAATATTAATTATACTTTAAAGGGGATGATATGTTCAATGGCTTATATGTTTCACAACAATAGGTTTCTTTTATATCTTACGTTGGACACTAATAATATAATAATATTATTTTAAATTTTAGTTAACGCCTAGTCATTTTAATGATGAGAATGAATATAAATAACTATAATATGATTATACATTTTTTAAAAAAATGTTTTAACTTTTATCCAACCAATGTTATAGGCTTAAAATATGAATTAATCCAATATTAAGCATAAATACTCTAATATTCATCAAGGTGTTGATTTACCTCCTTTTTATGGTGAACCCTTTATAAATATAGTTTTTATATCTTTTATGTGTTCAATTTAAAAAAAAACAATTCTTCAGAATCGGTACATCAAAATTTACATTGGGTAAATGTTTTATATTTTTCTGATTAAGTTCATTTTTAATGAATAATGAAAAATACTATTTTTCAATTCCAAAGTGCCTTTTAATATAATTTATTTATGTGGTTATTTTATTTTTTAATTGGTTTTAAATTTTAATTATAATAATTTTTTTCCATTTAATCTTATTTTGGTCATTGGATGTAATTTCCCTTTGAAAACGGACATAAACAAGTGTCAATCTTTTGATAGTTAATATTTCTTAAAAACATTCTTTTTGTTTTGACAACGAGAAATTATATTAAATTAATAAATCCAAATACTATGTTTTGAATTTGGTAACATTGACAACATTTTTGAATTTAGAATATTAAATATAGCATAGGCTGAATTCTTTGTATTTTTTTGAAAAACACCAATTTTTGATTAATTATGAAACCTATAAGTAGTAGATAAAAATATGACATTTTAATTTGAATGATATTTAACCACATCTATGAATTGAATTTCGAAAATCTAACTTACATGATTATTATTATTAAGTATAATTTTGTTCAATTAGATGAATAAGGATTTTCGTGAATAGTAACTTTTGACTTTTATTTACAGTGGTTAAATTTAAATAGGGTCATTCAAGGTAAAAGGAATATTATAATAATACTAAATTAACTTAACACTTGTTTAAACCTTATTGGATGAGTCATATCCAAAAAAGGGCCTACATGGGTCGATTGTGGGACCCCATAGAGCCACTTAAGTATGATAATGACACTTTATTTTAATTAACATAATGTAAAAACAAAAATGACATAAACAAATATCTTTTAGTAAATTAATTTTTACATAGGGTTATGTAAGTTATCATTCTGAATATAATTTATCATTTGAAAGATAAAATGATTTTCTACATCATGGTATATGTTTTAAAATTTTATATATTAAATAATTTAAATTATTTATGACAAAATAATGATGAAGTATTTACCTCAATAAAAAATGATTTCAATAAATAAGATTATAAATATTAAAAAAATATATAACCTGTCCAATTCTTGTTGGATGATTTTATTTTGACTATGAGTCATATGATATTTGAAATTAATTATCATTTGACCTTTTGAAACTGAAGATATGTTTATAATAAAATATTATTTTCAAGTGTTCCAAAAGAGCCACTCCACCCCCTTATAAAAAATCCCTTTACTTCTAACAAATTACTCACACCTCTCAATCCATTTGGCTCAACCAAATTATACCCAAATAATCTCACAATATACCTACATTCATTTTATAAGCCTTACTGTAGGTAAATGGCACTTCAAGATGTCTTTTTTGTTTAAACCAATGTGAGTTACCCAAATTAAGGGTAACAATTCTTCTTAAAATCATTTCATTAAATTTAATTATCCAAACCACAAACTCTTTTTTACATTCTTTTATAAAAATAGTATAATCTTCAATATACTTGGATGTTGTTATGATAAGGATTAAAACTACACTTACACACACCTCCATCTAATGGGTAAGGAACATATTGTTTATGTGGATGAAAAACTAATTCCTCAAAAAATGATGATTGTTCAATTATCTCATACCGCCTCTCATGGTGGACATTATTATGGCATTGTATTTATATATTATATATATTATTTTTATGTTTTATTCATTCTTTTCTATTTTTAATTAATATTATTCCTTTATGGTTTCCATTATGAGTAAAAGTGATAATTTCATTTGAGGAAGTGCGGACTACTGCGCCCTCTATGTGATATAAATCGTCCCTACCATACGTGGGGCATATAAAGGATGGAGTTGTTGAAATTATAAATTATAATATACTTTAATTATAATATAACTATTTATCATTATGTTTTCATTCCATAAAATAAGAAATAGAAATGAAAGTAGCATTCATGCGTACGTACGGCTTACCATTTCCATGAATGGAGCATTTAATTTATTACCTCCAAATGTTATGTTCCATTATAAATACATGTGTACACTGGATATATATTATATATATGATATCTAAATCATGAATAACTTTCTAGATATAATGAACTTTTGTCCTCATAGACAACTTGTAAATATAAGATATTCATTTTTGACTCAAGTACCAAATATCAAAAAAACGGTTATTAAATTAAATTATTACATTATCTATATAACATTGTAATAAGTGATATAAAATGAATAATAATCTAGAAAAAGGTTCTCAAAAAAGTTGAAATTTTCTTTTTTTATTATTCAGTATATTAAAGAACTAACGTGTCAAGTCGGACAAGAGGTAAAAGATTTCTTATCTCACTTGTAATTCCATGAGATTTTTATTGTTCGCCACTTATTTATTGCATGAATTGTGTTGTGCACTACCATTTGATATATATTATTGTGTTTATTTTTATATTCATGGTATTATTTGATTAATTTGGCGGTTACTAACATTTGGTCATATGACTCAATTGATTACAATGTTGTAAATGGGTTTATCTCACTTTTTATTTATGTGATATTCATGCTATATTTGTCACTATTTCCTTTGTGTGGTCTACGTAATGCCCATGATTTATACTATTTGTGTAATATAATTTCATTTATGGTTATTTACATCAACATTTTATAGTCCTTATTTCATGTGATGTATGTTTTGTATGTTACCCAAAAGGTAAGGGAAGCTTTCACCATCCTCTTTATAAAAGTCTTATTTTGGTTATGTCATTTAATTTACATCTTCGTATGTTGGGATATGTTCGTCAATATCATTATTACTAAAAATTTTGTATCCAAGTGATGAGATACCATTTTATCTCTCATCAAATCATTTTCTAAATTTCTATGTGATGTCGTCAGGCTATCGAATTTCTTTAAGGGAAATTTTTAATCAAATTTAAATTCATTGTGTTAAACTCTTACTTAATGATTATGATGTGATATGCATATGTGTGAATGAAATTTGATTTTTTTAACACGTAATCGCAATATATATTGAGTGTATTCATATTTTTCACATATAATTATGTCATAGATTTATATTTAATCTAATGATACCATCATTATAAGGGATTTAGTCTCAATTTACTTTCCATTTATACATAAATGTTGCTATGCAACAATTCACTTTTATATTATGTATATACTGTACTTTGGATTATTATATCCTGAATACATTTATTTTTATGATATTTTATTTTTTTTATTAAATTTTATTCCTCACATATTTTTATTCAAGAGTTTCCTATTTGGTTACGAATTCCTTAACTAAAATATCATTTTATATATTAAATATTCTAAATGTTGCTTATTAATTTTAATGTTTTACATTTTTAAGGATTTATTTATAAGGAAAATACTATTTTCAAACGTTAATTATTTTAAAATATTCAACGTTGTATGGGACACATTGATTCAAAAATATCTTTATTATATGGTTTTTAAAATGGTTTTGAAAATATTTTGATAAAGCATTGTTTATTTAAATATCATGAATTGATATATTGTCATTGGAATGTGGAAATGTCATATTTCCTTTATGCTTGTGTTAGGTGTAATGATTATATTATGGTTATTGGGAATTGGTTATGTATACGGGTGGTTCCATGATAAACCTTGGACGGGTGAGCCCAAGATAGCTCTCTAATGCATTGAGTAACATGACAGAGCTAAATATTAATGTTTCCACAGAGATATTTTTTGAATATACTGTGATGGGTATTCCATATGTAACTCCCTATGTAACTATGATAGATACAATGTATGTATGTTATGAATTCTATAAGTTACCTTTAAAATTTATGATTTCAGCATATTATTCCTAAATTTTTTGATTTCATGAGATATGTTATGATTAAAAAGTATGGTTTCATTGATTTGTATTTAGTAATGGTATAATGTTAATTTTCATTACTTTATAACCCTTACTGAGCTTTTTATATTCATCCCCAGTATTGAATTTTTTTTCACAGGACATAAAGATTAATTGGGTCAAGGATGAGATCAAGGAAAAGTCATGTTATTTAAAACATGAAACAAAATATGTCTCTTTTTCTAAGAGTTTTTATTTTCAGAAAAATGGTTACTAGGTAGTACTGTCTACATGTAATATTCATGTTGTTAAGTAATATTTCTTCCCTAATTCTAAAAAACACTGAACCTGAAAAGATCCTCAATGTGAATTTTTTAAATAATTCAAGATTATGTAATGTTTATGGAAGGGTCCTTATATTATGTGTAATTCTGTTATGTGTATTCAAAACAAAAATTATTCATTATTCATGTCCCATAATGTGAATCAATATTATAGTGGGAAAATGTTCCTGAATATCATCATTTCATATCAATGTTATCATTATATTATAGAACTTAATATGATCATTTCCTTGAAACAAATACTATAGGAAATTTTAACTATAATGTTTTATAGAATAAAAATAAATAACTGATAATATATTAATTAATATTTATGTACATAAATATTGATAAAATATAAAAAATTAATATGTTGATTTTAGTAAAACAACTCTAATAGACATCCAATTGGACTAGAGTCTTTTTTTAATGACATCAAATTCAATACCTCTAATATGATGTCCTTACATATTTTATGATAGTTATTTAACCAACAGATCTTCCAACATTTAGGGAAAAATTTCATGATAGATGAAATTTTTATATTATGTACTTCATTTGTTTATGTGACCTTGTATCTATTGTCGGATCATTCACTAACTTATTGTCACAATATAGTTTGATAGGGCATATACTAAAAGAAACCACATTAAGATATTGGATGAATAATTTTAACCCAAATTATTATTTGGATCCCTTAGAAGCTATAATATACCACAAATCTTCTATATAATCTACTACAATAGACTATTTTGATATTATTGGAACATTAAACTCTCATTGAGAGAAAATATGTACCATTACAATTTCATATACTATTGATATATTTGGAAAATATAATATTTATATCACTTATTGACTAGTTCTTAATCTAATATATATATCAATATCATACCAGTTATATACCTCACATACTTTAGGATAGTCTCTACTAACAAAGAACATCGATCCCCAAGGTTATAATTATATCTTTCTACCATGCATAAAGAATAAGTGAAATATATAATAGTACATTGTGTGGAATATATGACTGAACCAATCATTTTTGTGAATGGAATCCTTACCATTATATGTCTCTACTTATGTCTCTAATGATACATTCTATTGGAGGGTTCAACTCCATGTTACATTTTCAACAATCCCGTATTTTATTGTTTCATAGAGATAACATCAGTATAATTTCAATATATGTATGTTGACATAGTCCATGTAGACTCTCAGATCTATCACAATGGTTCTTTATCGAAAGAATATATACTACCAGACCCTTGTACTTCATATAAATGCATGTTTCTGTCAAATTATTTATGATCTATAAGACAGGTAATTCATTTTCTACCAGTTTTTTTTCATCAAAATATACTATCAAAAATATTCAATCACACTAAAATTTTATAGATCTAAGGAATGGATTAATTATTTATGAATCCAAATTAAAATATGGGCTCATTAAAATTAATGTTCAATGACATAAAAATTTTCATCAATCAATAAATATATATCTACCACATTAATAATTTTTTTGATTTATTTGGGGTCAAAAACCCTTCTAGTTATATCATATATAAATATTCTCAAAGGATCACTTTAATTAATGTTATTTTGAAATCTATATTCAAAATCTCATAGTAATGGTAAGCTTCGATGAAAGGTATATTTATGTTATACATTAGTATAGAAACTAGTGAAAGGGTTTCATCATTATTCATGCCTATACAATATTTAAAACCATTTATATCCATTCATGAATTATAGGTATTTAATTTCCTATCCTCGTATAGTTTCATATTGAATAACCCTTTAATGTTAATAAGATTTAAATACACCAGAGTATCATCCAAAACACTTAAAATGTATTGGTACAGAGGCCCATTTTAAATTTCAGGTCTTGTTTCCATTTGTAAGTTTATATGCCACTTACTTAATTAATATAGGTTACTAGATCATTAATTTATTCTAATAATGAGTAACCATCTTTTATTTTTCTCTTAATGGTTCATATTATCTGGCTATTATTCATTAAGAGTGCCTTGGAGATCTGAGAATTTTCCAATCTATCTCTCTCTAGATAGTGAGCATTGAGATTATTTCAAATGTTATAGATATCCATGTTCTGATGTGATATAAAAAGTTTTTTTAAATAGATGGAATCATAATA
This sequence comes from Viscum album, assembly GCA_963277665.1. Taxonomy (NCBI): domain Eukaryota; kingdom Viridiplantae; phylum Streptophyta; class Magnoliopsida; order Santalales; family Viscaceae; genus Viscum; species Viscum album. The sequence continues at coordinate 1,057,426,092 of OY728151.1, read as the reverse complement.
CAAAAGGAATATTATGTATCATTTAGGTGTTTTTCCAAGAAACATCACTCCTCATCGTACTACTTAATATTATGTAGATCATGGTTTACAGAATTCGGCATATCTTTCTTCCATATACATGGTTATAAAAAAACAAGAACCTATACCATTTATGAAGATGCAAATAGATAATATGTTTTTTTATTTGGAATTTATCCTAGAGATATTACTGATGAAGAACATTCATTTTAACAACAATATAAAAAAAAGAAATATATTCATTATATGATTAAAAATATATAAAAGACAAAATAAATATAATTATTTTTCTACCACTATTTTAACAAATCCAAAAAGACAAAATACTGGACTCATAATGTATTTTAGTAATGCAATTCTAGTGAAAAATATTCAGATTTCCCTCTCATAATTGGGAAAATGATCTCGTAAAGAATGAAATGTTATTTAGAGATACAACCTTTCCATATATGGGATTACATCTCCTTAATTAATTTAGAAAAATCTCCATTCAAGAAATTATTTCAGGGATTTCATCCACACATTCATACAAATATACACCGCGTTTCGCAAGGGATACATCTCTGAAGGAAATCTCGGTTATGTAAACTTAAAAACAATCATTATATATCACTCTAAAATTAATGTTTCTTTCTAAGCGAACCTTAAATACATAGTTCAATAATTTTGTTTGAAATATAGAAATATCATGATGCCTCCCTGTAAATATACCCTTTATGGGATGGAAATGAAGGAAATGAGATAATGACCCTTTAGCCCTACCTGTAGTAGGCCCCAATATGGTGACAAGAACTAAGGGTATAAAAATATCAAACATGGAAGGAATTACACTCAAATAACATAGAATTATGTGATAAGTTAAAAAAACCCAAAGATGAATGCACATAAAATTTAATATTAAACATAATACCATCCTATTACTCATGAATACAATCAATAGATACAAATAAAAATCACCATGTAAATACTAAAAGGAAATTATTATAATAGTGATTCAATAAAAACTCAAAATCCCATGTTTCTAATGTCCAGATTAGTCCAAATTTTCCTCCGAAAAACCAAAAGAATAGTTTATATTCATTTGCTAAGAATACTAGAATAATTAGTAGGATCACAATGAATCACTGAAGTGAACATGTGAGACCAATATATTAAGGAAACTATAAAATAAAAGGAAAAAACAAAAAATAGAAAAATAGTTCAACTAAGAAATCATAGTCTCGTCATGGATCATTATCCAAACATTGTATTTGATATAATAGTATAGAGTCATAAAAAAAGCACCATAATTCCACATCCCCAATAATTTTATACACTTACATCCCAATGATGACTATCTTCTTCTATCATCCCTTACAGGCATTTTCAATAAAAAAAATTCATTCTCAAAGACACTTGGAATGTATCTAATGTTGGTTGGGATGAATCCCAACCTACCCCACCCTAATAAGGTCTATTATACAATGATTAAATCATGCATCGTCATATGACAACTACAAAAAATCACATCTCATAAGAATACACCTATTCCATAACATATTATCTCATCACAATACCATGAAAGTATGTATTCATGAACATGAAGGATGCCATCCTCGTTCCATCCACCTATCATCCATGACCACTACTGTATATCACATCACTTCACTACCTATTCTCATCACATTTTTCATAAAAACTCCTAGACCAACAATACTGGGTAATCTCCCACATCAAGTCATGACTTAACTTCTTCTAATGGAACAGTGGGGAAGATTGGTAGCGAACCATTCATATCACTGCCATCCTGGATGTTTGGGGAAAAAATCGAGACCCAATACCTATGAGAATTGGTAAGGTAAAACGAATTTCATGGGGTGTGTATATAAATTACATAAAATTTATGATATATATACATATATCCACCAATATCCATCCTATGAGTTGAATACAACTGCACTAGCATACAACATCGTGCCACCATTTCACCCAACGTCATATAATTAAACCCCCACCACCACTATATTAAACACACTAGAAAAAAAACCATTGAAGACCACACATTTCCAATTTCAATTAAATATTTCTGCACATTCCATATTTAATGTGTTTCCACAATAACAGATATACAATCCATTCATTATTGAGTTACAAAACCCATTCATTTAATTTAGTTATCAAATATAATTTTCCACCAATTTTTATTAATTTAATAATTCATATCATTTAAATTTTACTTATGAAATTTACCCCATTGACCCCAAATGATCTAACACAACCACACCACATAATTGCTCACCCCTCGTATAACATAAAACAATACATCAAATTATCATATTATCCATATTACAACAACAACCAGACACAAAATCCTCTACTCATTACTTAAACATCATTCACCACAACCACATCATACATCTCCCGCATCATATCGCATTCCATCAAACAACATTACACATAACAAAAACACCAAATTCAATAGTCCAACTGGTAAACAAATTCATCAAACCACAGTACCCATCACACAAAAAAATAAAATATGCATAGCCACAAAAAATGACATATACTGGCTTCCATATTAAATTTATGGGTTCTAATCCTATTATATCTTTATTTAGTGCCAGTATTATCAATCAAACAATATTTACATGAAATACCAATTCATTATTGGAAAAAATGTTCTTTATCATTTTATTTAGGTGTAATCAATGAAAACCACTAAAGGGTCACACATCATAACCAGATACAATATTAAAAGTCTCCCAACAAATGTGATTTATATATTTTCAAATAATCATTCATAAAATCATTATAAATTTCAACACATTAGTAAAATAATCTCATTTCTCCCCAAGCACATCAATTTAATATTTTTCTATTAATTATCATTATTATATGACCCTAAATATCCACCCAATAGAAAGAAAAAGTCACATAATACCCACATATAGAACATAAATTGGAAGAGAGTGTGGATATACTAACTGAAATAAGTTTTTGATTCCACAATACTCTATAGGGTGAAGAAGAAACAACATGAAAAACCCCACTACACTGTGACACACTAGATAAACATGAACTGCATCAATGGATTAAAAAAGACTATTCAAATCTTGAAACAAACCAATAACATGAATGAAAATTCCTACAAGAATAATTGAAATAAAATGAGGGAATTACTGGAAGAACAAAACAACAAAATCCAACAAAAAACTATCATAACCCAATGATAAATTCAAAATTAAATGGGATGGAAGATCCACTAAAAGCATCTCCAAGTATTGATAGGAAACTATTGTTGGTTGACATGGTTCATCCAATAACCAAACCTATAAATATTTTTTATGTTCCAATACGGATGACATGAATTCTATATTCATTTCATGATTTCCACATAGTCTATCTATAACAATACAAAAATCCAAATCAAGTTAAAAACTCCATAAAAAATATCAAAATACAAAAAAAACCCTGGTCTCTCAGTCTAAATAAATTCATGACGTGAATTCCAATTTCATGTTGTGAATTTTTTTAACACATTATTCCACCGCAACATAAAATAAATGATTTTTTAGTTTCACATTTTCCAAAACTCGAAGTAACTCTTTGAATCCCCCATTCAATATATGCATTTCCCACTACGGTTCTATTACGTATCCAAATTCCAAGAAAATATTTAGTGATCCAAATTTCAATTACATTATTGTTACATCACATTCTGGATAATAAACAAAATATTCTACAATCCAAGATCCAAATGATTAGTGATTTGGAATGATTGGGCTAATATATCAATTATATATAATTAAATTAAATATTATTTAAATTAATATTCTTTATCATTATATTGATATCAATACATCCATATTTCATGTAGTTATATAATGATATACATCAATGAATCATGTGAGATATAATCCTAGTAGTAGGAATAATGAAGGATATGAATCAACCGTACATAGTTGAGAATAATCAGCATCATCATCTAATGGGGAAAAATAAACACCATTATCATTAGGAAAACTATTTTTAATCACATGTAATGTTGAACATTAATAATAATGAAACATCAAAACATAGTGGTTAAATACCACACATTGTTTTAGACAATGCTAACATCATGTTCACAGATAACATATTTGTATAAATAATTACATCATTATTGTGAAAAAAATAGAATCATTTCATGAATAATACAAATTATCCCATGAGATATATCACATTATCTAATGAATTGGTGGTATATTTAATTATGGGCCCACACATAATTTCAGAAATGTTCATATATCAGTCATGTCAAATAACATGTTTAATGATCATTATCATGAAATAAATCAACAGAAAGGATTGAGATTCAAAAAATTATATTACATATATTGCATCTTGGAATATCCTATTGGGATTCTTAATGAAATGTTAGATAATACATTGGCATAATTTTATTAAATTTGATGAATAATTAAATAAAGAGGAGTAATATATGTGTATTGAAATGATAATTCAATTTTGAAAAATATTTGTAATTCAACTAAAAATAATTCTGATAAGGTAAGAACAAGTATACACCATATATTAAAAATGGAAAGGATGGTGAAAATTCATTTCAGTTACATTATATGATTTTCCATAAAAAAATTAAGGTGATAGAAAATATAACACAAAAGGATGAAATTGGATCTGAGAATCCCCTTAACATAAATCCATCATATTTTCTCAATGTTCCACCTCTGGAATAATAAATATAGGTTTATGAAAAAATTGAAAAAAAAGTGAATTATTGTTATCAAGGTCACTATTTATAAATTATAGTTATTTTATTATATTTATTTCTTCTTTTTTGTTATATTTTAATCATTTTGGTATCATGTTTTTCGTAAAAAATTTATACTTTTCTTCAATTTCACTATTTTTTTCAAGGTGATTTGATCATATTTAGAATCAATTATGTAATATTAAAGTAAATATATTTATTAATTTATAATTAATAAATAATTTATTATAACCAGATATATTTTTGGTGATATGGAAATAGTTGTAAATATCCTCAATAGTGGTTAATCATCTGTTAACGATACATTGTCCAATAGGGATGAAAGAGATTTGTGGTATGTAAATAATTCACAATTATAATTTTTATAGTAATATAAAAAAATTAGTATAATGTTATCATATTGTCAAATAAATTTAGAATATTTTTTTATATGGATACCAAAAAGTGGAATAGAATAAAAAACTTAATGAAGGGTTGATGAATACATCGGCTATAATTGAGGATTATTCCCTTGAATGTGACTAAAAACATTATTATTAGTGTTGTTTAACTCAAATCATTCATAAATATTATAAATTTATTATAGATAATAATTTTGGAAGATTATTATCTTTCGTAAGTGGGGGTGGAGTTTTCAACCAAGGGAAGGGAGATGACTTATTTTTATATGTTAAGAGGTATATCTATAGAATTATATATTGAATATAATAAAATATCAAAGATAAACCTTATAATATTGATATTAATGATATAATGGGTTGTATATAAATAAATTATAATGTGTTTATGATTTTAAATCCAATTATAATTATAATTTTATATTTTAAGAAAACGGAAAGTGGTAAAAATAATTTTTTTATTGTAATAGATTACATTGGATGTAGACCATTGGAAATTACATTCATGGTTTGGAAAACATATTTGTTTTATATAAATTACATATTTATTGAATTTCACATGATCTTAGTCAATAGAAATTTCCAATAATTTATTATAAAATTGATACATAATTAATGATATAATATAAAATACGTAAGTTATGGAAAATATGTATTTTTTCTATTGACCAAAAAATAACCATGTAGGGGATGTATGGGTTAGTATTTGGGAAATATATGTGTGTATTACCTAAAAATGGAAATTTCCCCAAGTTTAATACTTTCCTTGGACTCACAAAATTTGTAAATGTTTGGTTATTCCATGGGTATTATCACCCACACCATCGGGGGATTTTACAAAAGAGATCCATTATCTACCTTGAAATTGTGAAGGACCATTGGGTAGTTTGAAGTATAAGAATATATTTCCATTTTCAAAATGATGATATATGATTTAAATAATGAAATAAAATCCAATAAAAATATAGTATCATCTTCAAAATGGGAATGGTTTATGAGATTCATTGAGATAATCTTCCCACAGATGTTAATATGAGAAGAATCCAGCAATTTGTTTACAATTACCACTAAACTATGTCTTTTACAGATATCTCTACTTCAAGGTATCGAGTATTCGATTCAATAGTTATATAAATAATAAAGGATATAAATTAATATTTCTAACAAGAATTAAACAAGTCTTACATTCATTTTCTAGTGAATACGATGTTTACCATGAATGAATTCATTTTAATTATCCACTTTTGTAGTAGCAATTGGAAAACATTTTCCATGCTCCATTGGATTTGGTGGTGTCTCACTTCGATTAACCTCAAAGACATTTTGAATAGTTTAATGGATTTTATATTTCTCGTGTTTCATAGAAATTAATAATTGAACCAAGGGTGGTGAATTAAGAGAATCATTCCTTTACTCTGTCATCTTTTATGGATTCTTCATGTCTTTTTTACAGCCATTAGTTTGGGGGCCTTTTATCCCACACGTGAAGCATTTTTTATCCCAATAAAGAAATTAAATTAATTCTTCTTCCATCATTTATGAAAACTATATAGTAGAATCATCATTCCTCATTTTTCATTTGACCAACATAATAAAACTTCATTCATTCATTCTTATCTCAATAACCATTGGACCATTATTTAAACTTCTTCACTACTTTGAGAGATAACAAAACTTATTCCACATAGCTCATAAAGTCTCCAAAATATTGAACCTCTTGAAGGTATGTATTATATACACAAAATTATTTACCCATATTTTTTAATATTATTTTAAAAATGAACTGATGTGTATATTTCAATCCTAGTGTTGTTTTCCTCATATGTTATGATAAATTCACCTTCTTTCTTCATCAACTCTTAGAATTTTCTCTCCATCATTGTTTGAATAATTTTTGGGAAATACATGTTAAAAAATATTTTATTAAATTATTTCCACACTCTATATTTTATTCTATCCTTATTATTGGTGTTATTTTCAACTCCCACATTTATTTTCCTCTTGTACAAAATGATATATGAACATTGTTAACTTCTCCTTTTAAGAACAATGTAGAGTATAAAATTTTTTCATTAATGAATTAACAAACTTTTTAAAAAAATGTTTATTAGAAGTCACATTGAATGTTGGTGTACTTTTAAACATAAATTTTTAAAAAACAATTCTCCTCAATGGATATAGGTGGGTTTCCCACGTGTTAATAGTTATTATTAATTTCATGAGAAAATTGGGAATATATTGTATCATAGTTTTGAACTCTAACTTTCATTGCATTGGGGATATAATTATGATAATCATTATATTACCCTTAAATAGGTTTTTAGTCCACTTTCTCTTGGTTAGTTTAATTTAATTACATTGATAAGGCATTAAAAAATCATAAGTCAAAAAATATTGAATAAATTTTTGATTCTTATGTTCATATTAACATTGAAGGAATGTATTATATGGCTCATATGTAATCCATAAATAAAAAAAATTATTGCACGTTTACATGTATATAGAATAATACTTATGGATTCCGCTATATTTTTTCGAATCCTAATTCAAAAATTAATTAAACCATTTTCACATACCAACCATTATATTCAAATATTTTTTTTACATCACTATTTTATCAATTAATGATGAATATCATAATATTTCTACAAACCAATATTCATATGTTTAGTGTCTTGGGAATATTAGGATTATTCGTCTATTAAACATAACAAAACATAAAATTTATTTAAATTAATCTTTTATAACCTTATAAATTTCTCATGATATCCTTATTAGATGAAGTAACATGATGATATAAATCAAAGAAATGGGTTAGAAAAAACCCATCTAAGGGGATGAACAAGGGACATGAACTGACTGTACATGGGTGAGAATAATAAATATCATCAAATAATAATAATATTACTATGATGAACATCATGAGGGGAAATTATGATAACTGCATGGAATGATTCATATTAATATCATCAAAAAATCATTGCACAGTAATCAGTTTCCACACAATGTTGTCAAAAATTATATAATCATTTTCAAACCAAAAATTTGGGTAGAAATAATAACAAAATTATTATAAACAAATCATTTTCCTTGTTCATGGATAAAAAAAATTTAATCATGATAAATATCACACTACCAAATGCATTGGTGGACTATATAATAATAGGACCTCTCATCACATCATAAATGCTCATATATCATGAATTCCACATAGAAGGTATAAAAATCATAGAAATGAAATAATATTATATAATGGTGTTGGATTTATAATTGATTTCATATTCCTTACATCAATTATTATAATTCAAGTATTTCTAAATGAAAATGTGAGATCTTAATTTGGCCAAAAATATTGTTTTTGTTTGAAGATTAAATAACTCGATAGGAGTCAAATATGTGTTTTGGGAAAGAAATGTATTTCTAAAAACAATTTAAAATAGTTTAGACAATAATATTGATAATGTTAAAAAATTTATATATCTTAAATATAATGGAAAATTTTGATAATATATATTTTAGGGACATTATATATATATATCTATATTAAAAATAATTTGAAAGAATATTCCCCCAAATCAATGATTTGGGTTTGAGAATCCCCTAACATTAAATCCCGCATAATTTTTTCACTTTTACACATCCATAATATTAAACATATCTTATTAAATTAACGATGTCGAATTTAATTATTTTTTTTAATAATTTATCAATAATCATCATTTGATATTTTTTATTTTTTTTATTTTTTATGTTAATGAGCATTAATACCATGTTTCTATTAAAAAAAATTAATTTTTCACTTCGCTTACGCAATTTTTATCAAGGTAGATTGTTCATATGTGGAAATAAATATAGAATATTTTTATATATAATATAATATTAATAAAAACAATGTATAATGTGCAGATAAGGAAATATTTGGAATTTTCCTCCTCTATTGTAAACTAGTCATTGAAGGGACATTGTCTGAAGGGGTAGAAGATATGTACGAAATATAGATACTTTATAATTATTATATATAATGTGGATTGAAATAATTAATATAATGTAAACATACTATCTAATTAATCATTAAATATATTTTGTTTTGAAAGGAATAACTAAAATGAGTAAGATAAGATGAAAACAAAAAATAAGAGAGAATTCAAATATACCCTCTTCTCGGTGTTTCTCTCGTTCAACTACACTAAACTCCCTTGATGATTGGAGTTTTTTACACAGTATATTTTCAATAATTATAATATGAGTCTTAAGAGTGAATATATTGTTAGATTTTTATATTAATTAAGTGATGGAGGAGTGGTTTTCCCGGGGGTAGTGAGATGGGATATTTATACATGAGTATAGGGTTGTTTTTAGAATAAAACTTTTAATATAACACAATATCGAAGGTAAACATTTTAATAGTGATAAAAATAATTTTATGGGAAATATATAAATAAAAATATAATTTTTTGTCACTTTCAAACCATATATAGTTTTTATTCAATTTTTTTAATAAAGTAACCTTTTAAAAAAATTGAAATTTTCTTATTCTAATAGATTAATTTAAGCATTAGACTTTTGAAAATTAATTTTAGGCTTGAATTTTTTTTAATATTAAAATTAAATAGTTATCAAATATAATATTTTCTTGTTCAATATATATATTCTATAATTTATTGCTCCATTATTATGTTAGGAAGGATGAAATTTAAAATACATAGGTAATGAAAAAACATTATTTTTATTATTCATATAAAAATTAATTAAAATTAAAAAATATAAAAAAATAACTCATGGATAATTTTGAAATTTTAATTTATAAATCGAAATTCATTTTATCAAATGAATTTTTAAACATGGGTTTATTTAAATTTTAACATAAAAATTTAATATTTTCACAAAATATTATAAAATATAGTTTATTAAAAATGTGATTATATTTTATTCAATTTTAAATAATGATATCAATTTTATGTTAGTATAATATTTATATTTTCTTAAATTACTCCAGATGAATATTATTTTGAATACAATTTCTTATTCAGAGATCAAATATATATTAAAATGGTTCGATGGCTATTGCTAGTCGTTGGGTTACCATTCCCAATAGTGAGGATACTATTTGAACAATCATATTACAATTCCAATGGTATCATTTCCATCTATAGATACAAATTTAATACTTATTTCAATATTCAATAAAATTAACAAAATGATATTTATTCAAAAAATTTAATATGTTGATCAGTTTAATTATATTTTGTTTCATTTTTATAGTATGGGCAATTTGGGTGATGAATCTAGGAGATTGGTCTAATAAAAAAATTTCCTTTATATTTTCATTAATTAAATTTTTATTCCAAATTATAATGTTTGGATTTTTCATGGACATAGTTTTCATTAATTTAATGATCATTATTAATGAAATAAATATTTTTCGGTTTATTTATTTGATTTATATGTACAAAAGTATCTAATAATATAACATGAAATTAATCCATGAAAAAAATATTATTTATAAAAGAAATTCTTTAAAACCTCACCGATCCTCTACTAAAACACCCCCAAAACTAAAATAAGAAATATAACTGGCCATGTGGTCAGGAAAAATTACATTATAAATATTTAAATTGATTAATGTCCTTTTAAACCATAACCATTATCATGAAAATGATATGTTCTCAAAAAATAGACGACAATATATTATCAAGGATCTCATTATTCCTCAAAACTATTACATATTAGAATACAGAAAAACTCAAAACTATTCTTGGTACCAGACACACAATTCCATTTATCGCACTCATGTAATCACATCCATGCCACCATTCTTCTACAACATATGAACCAAGAGTATTCTTTTTCCATTAAAAACTATTTATTTGTGATTATATATCTCTACATGAAAATCCAAGAATGTAGCATAAAAATTGATTCAAAAATCCCCCTTGTTGATAAAATTGGAATCATTGTGATGATATGTAGGAAGATGGGACACATTGAAGATGTTGTGGACCCTTCCATGACACTACAGTAGTGACAACTAATAAGACATAGTTCCTTCTCTCCCACAAACTTCAAAGGTCCCACGAAATACATTAAAAATCTTACTGCTATGAATAATCCACTCATTCCAATACTAAAGAAAATTCCTCAATAACAAGTTCTCTTAAACCTCAAACACAATGGTCCCATTTCTATGATAATTACAGGGATTCATATGGTCTTGAACCACCCTCATATGCCCACAAACCAACATTATAATATTGTTCATTCTCTTCACTATATCATGAAAAAAAAAATCTAACTCCCCAACCTCAATCCAAAATAAATAGTGAACGGAAATACTTCACATAAAACACCTCAAGAAAATCCACTCCAACAGATGTGCTATAGATATTGTTTTCTAAATACTAAATGAGTTGAAGAAACCTCCCCCATTATTTTCTAATGTCCATGGCCTAGGACCTCAACATATCCTCTAGCATTTGGATGATCTTATTCCTTTAGAAATTTGTCTTGGGATAGGATGTAGTGCCTAAGTGAAATTGGTATAAAACAATGATGCTAAAATCACCTCTAGTCCAATATGGTAAAATTAGGATACTGATTATAGACAATGTTCTACAGTTCCTTGTTATTACTAACTACATTGTCTAAATACATCCTCTACAAGACATCCATGGAACTCAACTTAGAGACCACCATCAAATGATTTTACACTATTAGTCTATCCTTTCTCAAAAAAAATTCTTCAAAAAACCCTTATCCACAGGAATCCAACTAAGGAAATACATCAAGATATCCCCTATTTCATATTAGTAATATCTAAGGTCTATAACAATCATACATGAACACAACGTGATGATTTTGACATCTAACAATTCAAACACTTATCCACAAACTCATCCTCAGGTTATTTCATCATAGGCCACCAATGATACCTTATAATTCCATGATACATCAAGTTCACATAATGATGCATTGATAACACATGTTGATATCCATCATTCACTTCAAATTGGATAAAAATCCACCACCGAAACAATATCTACTTTCAACAAACTCTGACCAACACTCGAGAGAATCACCATAGCCAACCCAGTCACACATCTCCTCTATCACATTTTATTCACACTGAGACTCCTCAATATAATTCATCAAATAGATTCCATAATCATCTAAAAACGACAACAATAAAAACTTCTCTCTCAAAATTCATGATGTATCTCCACAAACACCTAAATCTATTTCCATGAATTGGAAGACTCCTGAACCACATCTCCTTGGGACATCTGACTCATGGAATTGAAAAAAAAATTCCCATATACCAAGGATCAAGAAAAATATGAATTTTAAAAATAAATAATCCTAATCCACTTTTGTGTTCATCTATTTTTATTATATACATAGAAAAAAAATTAAGGATCTTTTGATCAATTAAAATAGAAATTTTCTCTCCAATGAGTTATAGTCATGAAAAATTATGGGAAATCACAACATCCAGTACGTTCAGATCATTTTTGGAACACTCACACTCAAGTATATGTGAATACCTAGAAAAATAAGAATTCATTACTCTCTATTGAATCAAAAAAATGTTCTAAAACTTGATGGGATGCATTGTAGAAAACCTTAAATATCACAACCTCCTCATGTAGCCAAAGAACTAGTTCATTGATCACATTATCCTTCAGATAAAATAATTTTTCTAGATAAATAACTATAAATAAAAAATCCTAGTCATTCTAAGTCGAAATTATCAATGGGAATTTAACTAATGATAAATCAGATGAAAACCTGTGATATTAGATCACCAGGCCCTAAAAAACACATTTTTCATCCTTTTCCTTAGGTGATTCCCAAGGAGACAAAAACGTAACTTTTGATGAGTGCATGAATAAATAGTAATGTGACACCACAAAAATAAGGTAACACAAATATAAAATTTGGGTATTTTAAATGGACAACATTCCCATGAGTTGATAGTGTAAAAGGACCTATAAAAAATAAATTTGATACTCTACATGTTCCTCCTCTAAATTCTTACATACCAGTATATCATCAATGATAATGATGATGAACTGTTCCACATAATCATGGAATATGGATTTCGTAATAACCTTGAAAATGAATAGTCTATTTATATAATAGAGTGGCATAACCAAAAACTATATGTTCACGTACCATCACCCGATGGAAGCCTTGGGGATATCCAAAACATTCACCGTCATCTAATTATATCCTTGATTAATATAAAAAATAGATCCATTATTCTAGTCAAACAGATCATTTAACCACAAGAGGGGAAAATGGTTCCATACCATTACCTGATTCATAATAAGGTAGCATATTCCCAAAAAAACACCACCATCCATCTTCTTGGAGAAAAAAACTAGGGAACCCAATGTAGACAGACTGTGTCAGATGAAAACCCTCTACATTAGAAAATATACATATAACCTCATATATCATAGCTCTATATGCACCATTTTATTTGGATCCATCAATATAATAGGCACACTTGACAATTACTCTATCCAAATGAAGATGACATGTTAATTGTGTAGTGTCAAAACATATACAGTGAAAACGTCGAGGACGTTCTATACAATCCTTTGAATTTCCATTACCTGATATTCAACCAAAAACATTTCTGACTGAGTTAAAATATGTGCAACATGACTTCCCCCCATTTAACATCCTTGATCTCCAATGAACACTATTTAGTAAACATCCACGAATGAAAATGAATATCACCTACGAAAAAATTTAGTGACTAAACAAATAAAATTTAACAAATCTAGGTATAAAATAACATCATATGGTTTAATATGAGGTGAAAAGAAATTTTTCAATAACTAGTGTTTCGCAATCACTAGTATATGTCCCTAAAATACTTACAAAAAATGATCATAAGTCCAACATCTATAGATTACACCAAGGGAATTGAAGACTCTCCACATCCTGTCCCATGTAATGTAGAAAATCTAGAGAAATATAGGATATTGAAGCTCATGAATAAAATATTTAAAAAAATATATTATATATGATAAAATTATCAAACCATGGAAAATGTCAAGCCTTTCTAGAATTGATACCTATAACATATGCATGTAACCATGTATAGCTACTTTCCATCTTTGATGTCATCCTTATAAACCATGCTATGTAATGTGTGCATGTAGATGAGTATTTTCATGAGTCTACCCCTACCAACACCATATACACATAACTTTTAGTGTTGGTGGTCCATACATTAGAAATACATTCAGGGGAACGTACTAATAATGTCGAAAAGGTTCATGAACACCCACCTAAAACTAGTTTCCCTGAGTGTTAATACAACACATTTAGTGGTTTCCCTGTCATCCTAACACATACAATGAGAAGAAAAATCCTATGAAATGTTATCAGAATCTACCTATCCATGATGGATGTTAAATGATCTACATCAATCTGTTCCCCCAAGTGAAATCCTAGACAACTGGAATTCCCATAACCCACTGCATGAAAATCTACTCCTTTAGACTCCGTAATGGCCTATATCTTGTAGAATAATTATAAGGGAATGAATCTTCCTGATAAAATCTACTTTTTAATATACATAATGGTATAGTGAATGTAAGCATGAGGTGACTATAATCATAATCATTGGGTGTAAATAATTTTCAAGGATTCATGTTATGGACTACTATTTTGTAAAAATATATATGCAAAATTACATGATTCCATTTAGATTGATCCAAATCCACCTTGCTCTAAAGCAAATTTAATAAAGAGAGAAAAAATGATATTTTTTATAGCATTTTTTATCAATGATAGGAAATCTAATTGAAACTCCCTCTGAAATTGATGCCACAATATATCATATTTCATTCAATCACTGAGATATAGAATCCTCTAATGATGTGTAGATCCCCACCACCGACTAACTACAAATGACACCTAAAACAGGTCTCAAGAATTAATTTGTCTTGAAATGATATGTATATTGTCCATTGAGTGCACTATCTCAACATATGAGACTCTACCCTCAAAAATTCCCAATAGATTCCAATTAAACGTTTACAAAGCCCTCTGTGAAGACAGATCCTCCTTTATTAGGTAAATCTAAAGATTGTCCATTGGATCTTCCTGTTGAACATCACCCACATGAGGTACTCATGTAAAAAACCAAGAGCCATTCCGCAAATTAAGTTATGAATATGAAGTATCGAAGTACTTAATTTTATCAAGGGGTTATTTAAATAATTTATTTCAATTTCCCTTATTCATCAAATTCAAATATGAACCTGATCAATCATTATGAATTGAATGCTCTTATGTATCTACCCATCAAATAGGTTATCCTAAAATGGTTATTCAACCAGATCATATTTCATGAGATTGTTCATTGTGGAAATAAAATCATATTTTCTAGCTAGTATCCCTAGACTATGTCATGCACCAAGCTCAATTAAAACTTTTTTCAAACCTTGACATTAAATTTTCATAGTTACTAACTCCAAAATCCACATTATATTTCAACCAAAACCTCTAATACCCCACATTAATTACCCCTCTCTCAAAACATAAAATTATTAGGTTTTTGATGATGTAAGGGAGATAATGATCCCTAGAGTCCATCATTTAGTAGGCCACAAGTTGGAAACAATATCGATGTGGGAAATGCTAGTATATAAAAACAGAACAATCAAAGTAAGTAAAAAAGGTATCTCCAATTGCATTGACACTCTACAACTCTAAATACCAATCATGTAATGTCCAACGTGGTCCCTAATGTTTTCCTAAAAATATGAAAAATATATTATATATATTGGTATATTATAAAGGTATACTTAGTATGATTGTTCCTAAGGTATCAAGTGCACATGTGAAAAAAAACCTTTTCTCTACTGAAATAAATAGAATTACCAACGAGCACCAAAACATGTCAAAAAACTAATCTGTGCCTCACTATTGATCAGTCACCAAATAATACATTCAATAATGTACTATAAAATCCCAAAAAAACAACGCACTACACTGCCTAATCCCCATCTATTTTCCACCCTTATTTCCCAATTTTGAACATCGTATTCCCTCATCCCTACAATTTATATCACATCCCAACATGTCTCACCTAAAGGAACCAAGGCCATCCATGATGTTGTTCAAGATTCATCTGTAACTACCCCACCATTGTAAGGCCAATAATCCAATGCTAGCCCCAGTCTTCATCATATCCAAACAAAATCACCTCACATATTTCACAAAGGCAAAATGGGGGTCACATATTGTAAGAACCCAGATTTTCTTTTCTGGTATAATTTCCTTTTTCTGGTGATTTTGAAGAAAAGATGAGTTTCTGGAAATTTCATAAGTACACGATGTGTACATTATAAGTACACACTATGTACTAGGTCATCGCGGGTATCCGTGAGCTGGCTATGTAACGGTTGTGCACATGACCATGTGAGGTGAACTAGATACAGCCTAATGAGGGGGTTGGTAACTGAAATTTCATGCCATGTACTTATTAAATTACTTTCCATGTACATTATTTTTTCATTAAATGTACTAGGATCACGTCTGACAGAAAGAACACATTTCTTCTTCAAATTCTTCATCCAGGAGCTCCCGTACGGCCACATTTCTTCTCCGAGCCCCCAATCAATCATCTGATATCTGATTCGACTGTCGTCGATTGCATTGGGATTGTTATAGTAAGCTTTTCCTTCTACTAGTACACCGTTTCCTAATTCCTCATCCTTCATGAATTATCCTCGGTTGAAAATTTTATATTTTTCTGGAGATCTACGGATTTATGAGGAAATTCATGTCTTGAGACTCATGTATATTGATCTCACAAAACCTATGTAGATGGTGTGTTCTTTTTTGTAAAATGGATTCGAGTTATATGTGCAATTTTTACCAATACCCTTGAACCGGGTATTGCTTGTTTACTGTTCTAGCCCCATTAATTTCATGATATGATTTTATACTTGAGTAGAGGATAATTGAATGTGAATAGGTTTAATTGTTATTCAATGGAAGTGTTTATGATGCATGTTTTCTTGATTTGGTTGTTTGTCCTAGTCTCTCTAATAGAATGTAGTTCATTTTCCCATGCCTACTATTGCAGGATGTTGTGAATATTTTATCAGAAATTGTTGATATATTGTAGATTGTTTAGCAATTTAGTAATAGAGTTTTTCTTTGGTTGTTGTTCATAATTTGTGCAAAATTTCATTACGTGGTGCTTTGGGAACATGGTGTAGTGAAACTATAGGGGAAATTGACACTGAGGGTTTCCCAGAGTGTCTTTAATAATTATCACGCTGTGATACCATAGGGGGGATTGACATTGAGTGCTCCCTCGGAGTGTCTATAGTTATGTTATGGGGCCACAGGGGGAATTGATGTTGAGTTCTTCCTCAGAGTGTCAGTAGGTTTCCATTAAAATCTACAGGGGGAATTGACGGTGAGTGCTTCCTCAGAGAGTCTTTAATCGATTTTGAATATAAGGGGAATTGGTGTTGAGTTCTTCCACAACGAGTCATTGGTATATCCATGTATTTTTAACCATAGAGGATAGGCTATTTGTACTTCCTATAGGGTTACCTTTTTTGATTATTTGTCTACATGATATATATAATAGAATTCTTTGAACTGCAGGACTCTTTACTTTTGAGTTCATTATTGTTTACTACTTTTCATTTCTTAATGCCTTCAATATATTTTCACTGAAAATAAGGCGCAAATTGTTGGGTGGATGTAAACTGGGATTAGTCTCACACCCTATTTGGGTCATGATTCTGGGCTCAAACAGATTATATTGTTGCCGGTATAAATAAGGAAAAGTTCCCTTTCACTTTAAGTACTTTCACTATGGATATGGAGAGCACGGGACCAATGTATCACCCCAAGCTTCCACGGTACATTTCTCTTCGAATAATGCGATAGCGTGTGTTGTACGCAACCTCGAGTTCTAACACACACCACAACTAATTAAACTAGCCGTTGTGAATAGTAATACCTACTTTTTGAAATCATATATATTTTATATTTCAAAATGGACTTCATTTTTGGATTCAGAATATTTAAATTAGCCTAGGGTGATATTTTGGTACTTTTCGGATAACTTTTATATTTTGATGAATAGTGAAAATTACTAAATTTTAATTAAAATCAACTTTTTTAATCAAAATAATTAATATTGATAAATTATGAATTTGAGTGGATTTAAAGTATATTTAGAATATATTTTTACCATTTAATTTAATTTTTGTCATTGGACATAATTTCACAATTAAACCAGACATAAACAAGTGTCAATCTTTTGATAGTTATTATCTCTTAAAAACACGTTTTTTATTTTAACAACGGGAATTAATTTTAAATTAATTTCTGCCACTTCTGTGTTTTGAATTTGGAAAAATGGATTACATATTTGGAATCAGGATGTCCAAATTATGTAAATAGGTAACTTTTATTTTTACACATTTTGAATAATTACGGCGGTAAATATTTTATTTACCATGGTTAAAGGGTTAATCCGGTAAATAAGGGTTAAAAAAATAATATTATAATAATACAAAATTACCCTAAAACGTGTCCTAACCTTATTGGTGGACACATACCCGACCATGGGCATCCTTGGGTCGATTTGGGGACCCCTTAGAGCCACTTGTATGTGGTAGGGACAAATTATATTAATAAAGTTAAAATAAAAATAAAAATGGCATAAGTTTACATCTTTTAGAAGAACAATTTTTTCATAGGGTTATACATGTTGTATTTTAGATTATAAATATTCATTAGAAAGCTAAAAAGATTGCCTACATAATTATATTTTATTTATAATTTTTAGACATCAAATAATTTAATTATTAATGACACAATAATGATGAAATGTTTACCTCATTAATAAATCATTTAAATAAATAAGATTATAATGATTAAAATATTATATAAAACCTGTCCAATTTCTATTGGTTGATGTTATTTAGAAAATGAGTCATCTTATAGTCGACCTCAATGATTTTTGGTCCATTATAAACCGAATATAATTATATTATAAAGTAATACTTTCACTCTTTCCTAAAGAGCCCCTCCTCTCCCTTATAAAAGGAGTCCACTTCTACTCATTCCTCACACCTCTCAAGCCACTTGGCTCGTACAAACCCTGCCCAAATACTCTTCCAACTTCCCTCACTACAACCTATAGGCCTTAGTTTGATCATAAAGCCATCCAAAGGAGCCCTTTTGATCAAATCAAAAAGAAGAACCCGAAGAAGAGGTAATGTTTTCACCACCCCTTTTCAAGTTCCTTTCTTCTTCCACTTCTTCTTTATTTGTTCTTACCATTCTAAAATAATAACTCCAGTATCTCACATATACTGTGATGTTATTATAAATATGGTACAACCATATTCAGTATTCTATCCACCCTTTGAATAACATGTCACCATACGTGCGTACGTACGGCTTACCGTCTCCACGTCGTGGTGTAATTGTTATTCAATATATTATTATTTGGATGGGTATAATAATGATGTGCAACTCATGTAAATAATAAATATAACATGTTAATTATTCTGTATATATGATATAACATCCATTTATATATTATTTTAATTTCAAAAGAATGATATTGTCGCTCGTGCGTACATACGGAATACCGTCTCCACGAACGCGATGTGATTCATTCTCCATCGTATCCATTCAAGTATAATTATCATTTGATGATTTAAAATGATGTTTAAGGACTTGATATCATTCTGGATATGAATAATATACAACCTATCCTTTACAAACATGGCTTACGTAACAAAACATATAAAATAAAACAAGTAAGTTAACACCCGAAACAACGATAATACTAAGATATTATTATCAAATCAATATTAAAAGATCATATATGAAATAATATTAATGTATATGATTCTTTTATAATTTAATAACAATTATTTCACAATTATACAGGAGGTTAACCTACCCCAACCAAGGAAAAGGACAAGGTAAGGGTTATTTCACAATCTCTTCATTATCCGAGGTTGTTTATACGTAATAATCTACAGGGATCTCTTTATCATCCACATCCATGTTTCTTAAAAATGTATTTCAAAACATTTTTTTTATTTACAAGAATATGGGTTAAAGTCATTTATACCCTTGTTTGACTTTTTATAAGAGGAATCTTTCTGTCTTTTACAAAACAAGGTCATTTTTAACCATTTCGACAGAATTAAGGTAAGAATGTTTTTTTAACTTATACGGCGAGTGCGGTTATTTTCCACCGTTATAAAATCGTCAAAGCTTCCCTTACAAGCTTATAAGAATATTTTCAAAGAAAATGTTTTATTTTATAAATATATGTCTGTTAAATGATTTCAAAATATAATGAAATATTTCTTTAAAAAGAGTTTTGATTTCATCTATGTCAACATCCTTTAATGGATTTTACGCTTATTTGAGGATGATATATTATGATACAAAACATTTATATTGTATTGAAGGTTTTGTGATATGTTTGACTATGGATGTGCTATTTTTTTATATACCATTCATGGTTTATGTTGAAAGTATTGACATTTGGTATGCTAGTTTTAATACGAATGTTTATTATTGTTTAAACATTTTCATATGGGAATGCATTGGACTTAATATGTGACGGGTGGATCCCGATATAGCTCCTCGATGCATCGGTAGGTCTCATGAGACAAACTAGTGTCTTGGCACAAGGCCTTGGCAAAATCTTATTTGTAGTCTTGGCACGGGGCCTTGGCTATGTAGTTATGATAGTCTGGCATTATGCATTCCATCATAATGAAAGTGGTTATTGATATTGCATTTGATTATTAGATTAGTAGAATATCCATGTGAATAAGTAAATGGCATTATTTCATTTTATTTATGCCATACTATGTTGAAGTTAAAGATTAAAAGGCTTTTGTTTTAGTTATACATTGCATTAAATGTTTATTCTTATTTATTAAAGTTTCCGCTATATTGTTATCTTTACTGGGCATTTGAGCTCACCCCTTTTCTATGTTTTATTTTCCCAGGATGTGAAGAAGTAAATTATGAATGACTTGTAGGGATATTATGAGGGGTTAATAGTATGGACTATGGAGACAATATGTTTTTGTAGTAGTTTTTTTATTTTGATGATGTAATGTAAAACTTATGAATATATCTAGTGTTTCCAAGGCTACTAAACCAATCGGTCTTTCGAGATTTGATCTTTCTTGTGATCATGCCAATGTTATGTAATTAATGCACCGACTCTGGGTAACCGGGGTCGGGGTATTACATTTGGTATCCGAGGAAGTTTAGTACAAACCTTGGAAGCTAGATTTAGATAAACTCTGATTAGAGCACGTAGACCTAAGATGAACTTTGAGGATTAGTATAGAAGAACTTACTAGAATTTTGGTATTGTAGAGATTTTGTGAGTTTTCCGAGCAATACATCCCTGTCTGGATACGAGCAGGTAGAGGTGGCTCTGGCACAGATGTACCTAGGGGTAAAACCCGAAAACACCGCTTTGAGCTAGACTCAAACGGGAACTGGTGCACGACAACGGGCCTTGCTGCACTCTTGGTTACGACACTCCCGGGGGATATTCTTAGGATAACTCTCATTTTCTTTACAAATAATTATGAAGGGTTTATGAGTATATAATTCCTCAAAGAAAACATTTTTATGATTATGGATTATATCCATAAATAGTTCAATTTATGTTGAGTGTTTTATAAGTATGGGATTATGTATTTTGATTCATAAACTGATCTAGTTTATGCCATTGTTTAGAAATGGCGCCGAGTGGAAGAAATGGAAACCGTATCAATGCACGCACTCCATGTAGGGATTGCCCTCCTGGTCAAGATAATTATAGTGGGGCTGGTGATGCAACTGGTGCCGATCAGCTAATCACCATACTGGGACAACTTACTCAGGTTATGAATAATAACCTTACCCGTATGGAGCACCATGATCCGCAGCGTGGAGGATCAATGTTAGATCGATCCATGAGACAACAACCACCAACGTTCAATGGGATTACAAATCCCTTAGTAGCTGAGCAATGGATAAATTCCCTAGAGAAAATATTTCAGGCTTTGGGGAGCAATGAAAGGGAAAAAGTTATCGTGGCAGTTTACCGCCTCACTGGAGATGCTGATCAATGGTGTTCATTGATTCAAAACATGAAAGAAGATGATGAAGTATCAAATATGGAATGGAGGGAGTTCAAAGATCTGTTTTTAGAAAAATACTTCCCTCGCGACCATCGAGCAGATATGGAAAGGAAATTTCTATGTCTGAGACAGAAGGAGGATGAGAATGTCGCAAAGTATGAGGCTAACATTACAAGGTTAGCATGGTATGCTTGTGATTATATACGTAACCAAAGAAGTAAGATTGATCGTTTCTTTGATGGGTTAAAACCATTTCTCCATCGAGCATTAGTCTCACAATCCTTTTCATCGTACGAAGACATTGTCTCATGTGCTATCAAGACCGAAAAGGAATTCTCTAAGTCTTATGACTTTAAAGCAAAGCAAGAGAAGAAGAGACCTGCTGATCAATCTGGGAATGGAAATAAGGGGAAGAAGGGAAAGGTTGAATATCCATCCTGTGGTAAATGCGGGAAGAAACACTCTGGTACTTGCTTGAAGGGAATGGGAGTCTGTTACAAGTGTGGTGAAAAAGGCCACCAAGCTCGTGATTGCAAGGGGAAGAAGGAAGATACCAATGTTCAGTGCTACAATTGCAGGGAGATGGGGCATTATGCAAATGAATTTCCTAAGCGTCAGGAGAAATTACCTCAGAAAAGGCCAAGGGATCAAGGTCAGGCTTATGTTATCACTACTACTGAGGTAGAAGCTCCGAAAGACGTGGTGGCAGGTAATTTAATGGTTTCCTCAAGTTTTGCAAATGCATTATTTGATTCTGGATCATCGCATTGATTCATATCTTCCCAGTTTGCTATGAAAATTAAATATTTTCAATTTGATTTAATAAGGGAGTTGTCAGTTAAAACTCCTAAGGAAAGTATCATTTCAACAATGTTTTGTGAATCAGTCCCCATTAGAGCACATAAATTATCTTTATATGCTGATCTCATCGTCATACCTATGATTGAGTTTGATATAATCCTCGGTATGGACTGGATTTCAGACTATGATGCTAAGATTTATTGTAAGAAGAAAGAGGTTACGATTCTTGATGATAATGATAAGGAACACCTTATTTTTAGAGCAGAATCGTCACCACCTAATTCTTATTTAGATCCACCCCCAGTAGCTCAACTTAATTCAATTATTGGGGAGGAAGAGAATGAAATAACTATCAGTGAGGAAAGGAATGTTCAAATAGAGGATGTACCTGTTGTGAAAGAATTTGTAGATGTATTTCCGGAAGATTTACCTGGACATTCTCCAGAACAAGAAGTTGAGTTTTCCATTGATTTGATTCCTGGATCAAGGCCTATATTGAAGACCCCTTATAGAATGGACACTGTAGAATTAGTCGAACTAAAGAAACAACTAGAGGAATTGAGTAATAAGGGATTTATTCACCCTAGTGTTTCTCCATGGGGAGACCCGGTTCTTTTTGTTAAAAAGAAAGATGGATCTATGAGGTTATGTATCGACTACAGGGAGATCAATGCTATAACGATAAAGAACAAGTATCCCCTACCTCGTATTGATGATTTATTTGACCAACTACATGGAGCTCAATACTTTTCAAATATTGACCTTCGATCTGGATACCATCAGTTGTGTGTGAAGAAGGAAGACATTCCGAAGACAGCATTTCGAACCAGGTACGGGCATTACGAGTTTACCGTAATGCCGTTTGGATTGACTAATGCACCCTCTGTATTCATTGATCTGATGAATAGAGTTTTCAAGGAGTATCTCGATGAATTTGTGGTGGTATTTATTGATGATATCTTGGTATACTCCATAACCTACGAAGATCATGAAAATCACTTGCGCATTATCTTGAAGACTCTGAGGAGGCATGAATTATATGGGAAGTTTAGCAAGTGTGAATTCTGGCTTCAGGATATTTCTTTTCTTGGCCATATTGTCTCTAAAGATGGAATATCTGTTGATCCTTCTAAGACCAAGGCAATCCAAGAATGGCCAGCACCTACGAGTATAACTGAGGTACGTAGTTTTATTGGTTTGGCAGGTTATTATCGACGTTTCGTCCAGAATTTTGCCCGATTGGCTAACCCATTAACGAAGCTCACACGTAAAGGGGTTAAATTTTTTTGGAAAAAAGAGTGTGAAGAATGTTTCAAAGAACTGAAGAGAAGATTAGTCAATGCTCCTATATTGACTCTACCATAGGGGAATGATGGGTTCGTTATTTATAGTGATGCATCAAAGAAAGGACTTGGTTGTGTCCTTATGCAGAATGATAGAGTTATTGCCTATGCATCATGACAGTTGAAAATTCATGAACAAAACTATCCTACTCATGATCTTGAGTTAGCAGCTGTGATCTTCGCTTTGAAGATATGGAGACACTACCTCTATGGTGAAAAATGTGAGATTTATACTGATCACAGGAGTTTGAAGTATATTTTCTCACAAAAATAACTCAACATGAGGCAAAGGAGATGGCTTGAATTACTCAAGGATTATGATTGCACGATACACTACCACCCGGGGAAATCAAACAAGGTGGCAGATGCTTTGAGCAGAAAATACCATGGAGTTTTGAACATGATGAGAATTGAAAGGGATCCAATTTTCATGGATCTAGTGAAGATGGACATGGGAATAACTAGGGAATGTGAAACATCAATGTTTTTTCAAATGGTTGCCAAACCATCTTTACTAGAAAGGATTAAGAGTTCTCAGACCGATGATGAATAATTTCAGAAGAAGATTAAAGCTTGAATGATGGGAGATTGAGAGACTTTTTGTATGAAGATCGAATTTTGAAATTCGGGAAGAGACTTTGTGTTCCCGATTTACCTGATCTGAAAAGGGAATTGCTGGATGATGCTCATAGTTCCAATTTCTCTATACACCCTGGGAGCACCAAAATGTATAGAGATTTGATGGAATATTTCTGGTGGGACAACATGAAGAGGGATATTGCTGATTTTGTGTCAAGATGTATAGTTTGTCAACAAGTGAAATCTGGAAGGCAACAGCCTGGAGGAGTCATGCAACCTCTTCCCACACCGGAGTGGAAATGGGACAATATTACGATGGACTTTGTCATGGGGCTACCAAAGACTCCTAGAAGGAACGATGCAATATGGGTTATTGTTGATCGTCTTACCAAGTCAGCACATTTTCTTGATATAAGAGAAGACCTACCCCTGGAACGTCTAGCAAGACTATACATTAATGAAGTTGTGAGACGTCATGGAGTACCCCTATCGATTGTTTCTGATCGTGATCCCCGTTTTACTTCTAGATTTTGGAAAAGTCTTCAGAAATCCCTGGATACTGAACTTTATTTGAGCACTGCTTACCACCCTCAGACAGATAGACAATCAGAACGGACTATTCAAACCTTAGAAGACATGTTGAGATCTTGCTCACTTGACTTTCAGGGTATGTGGGATCAATATTTACCATTTGTAGAATTTTCCTATAACAATAGCTTCCATTCGAGTATTCAGATGGCACCATATGAAGCGTTATACAGAAAGAGATGTCGTACACCAACCTGTTGGGATGAGGTTGGTGAAAGAAAACTTGTAGGCCCAGAACTGGTGGAGGAAACGGTGGAAAAGGTAAAGGTAATACAAAATCACATCAAAGCAGCTCAAAGTAGGAAGAAAAGGTATGCCGATAATCGAAGGAAGGATTTGTAATTTCAGGTCGGTGATCATGTTTTCATGAAGGTATCTCCATGGAAGGGAGTCATACGATTTGGTAAGAAAGGTAAATTGAGTTCCAGGTACATCGGACCTTTCGAAATTCTAGAACGAATTGGGGTTGTAGCTTACTGATTGGCAATGCCGCCAAGTCTCTCTAAAGTTCACGATGTGTTCCACGTATCTCTGTTGAGGAAATACATGCCTGACCCAACGCATGTACTCACCTATGAAGAATTAGAACTGGAACCTGATCTGTCTTATTGCGAAGAGCCCGTCAGGATTCTTGATACAAGAGAACAAGTACTGAGAAACCGGACGATGCGTCTGGTAAAAGTTTTGTGGAGAATTCATAAGATGGAAGAGGCAACGTGGGAACCCGAGGAACTTATGATGAAGAACCACCCGAGTCTTTTTATTCAGTAATACCCTAGAAATTGCGAGGATGCAATTATTTGAAGGAGGGGAGAATGTAACACCCCAATCTTCCACGGTACGTTTCCCTTCAAATAATGTGATAGCGTGTGTTGTACGCAACCTCGAGTTCTAACACACACCACAACTAATTAAACTAGCCGTTGTGAATAGTAATGCCTACTTTTTGAAATCATATATATTTTATATTTCAAAATGGACTTCGTTTTTGGATTCGAAATATTGAAATTAGCCTGGGGTGAAATTTTGGTACTTTTCGGATAACTTTTATATTTTGATGAATAGTGAAAATTACTAAATTTTAATTAAAATCAACTTTTTTAATCAAAATAATTAATATTGATAAATTATGAATTTGAGTGGTTTTAAAGTATATTTAGAATATTTTTTTACCATTTAATTTAATGTTTGTCATTGGACATAATTTCACAATTAAACCAGACATAAACAAGTGTCAATCTTTTGATAGTTATTATCTCTTAAAAACACGCTTTTTATTTTAACAATGGGAATTATTTTTAAATAAATTTCTACCACTTATATGTTTTGAATTTGGAAAAATGGATTAAATATTTGGAATCAGGATGTCCAAATTATGTAAATAGGTAACTTTTATTTTTACACATTTTAAATAATTACTGCGGTAAATATTTTATTTACCATGGTTAAAGGGTAAATCCGGTAAATAAGGGTTAAACAAATAATATTATAATAATACAAAATTACCCTAAAACGTTTCCTAACATTTTTGGTGGACACATACCCGACCATGGGAATCCTTGGGTCAATTTGGGGACCCCTTAGAGCCACTTGTATGTGGTAGGGACACATTATATTAATAATGTTAAAATAAAAATAAAAATGGCATAAGCTTACATCTTTTAGAAGGACAATTTTTACATAGGGTTATACATTTTGGATTTTCGATTATAAATATTCATTAGAAAGCCAAAAAGATTTCCTACATAATGATATTTTATTTATAATTTTTAGACATCATATAATTTAAATTATTAATGACACAATAATGATGCAATGTTTACCTCATTAACAAATCATTTAAATAAATAAGATTATAATGATTATAATATTATCTAAAACCTGTCCAATTCTTATTGGTAGATGTTATTTAGAAAATGATTCATCGTATCGTCGACCTCAATGATTTTTGGACCATTATAAACCGAATATAATTATATTATAAAGTAATACTTTCACACTTTCCTAAAGAGCCCCTCCTCTCCCTTATAAAAGGAGACCACTTCTACTCATTCCTCACTCCTCTCAAGCCACTTGGCTCGTCAAAACCCTACCCAAATACTCTACCAACTTCCCTCACTACAACCAAGAGTCCTTAGTTTGATCAGAAATCCAACCTAAGGAGCCCTTTTTATCAAATCAAAAGGAAGAACCCGAAGAAGAGGTAATGTTTTCACCACCCCTTTTCAAGTTCCTCTCTTCTTCCACTTCTTCTTTCTTTGTTCTTACCATTCTAAAATAATAACTACAGTATCTCACATATACTGTGATGTTATTATAAATATGTTACAACCATATTCAGTATTCTATCCACCCTTTGAATAACATGTCACCATACGTGCGTACGTACGGCTTACCGTCTCCACGTCGTGGTGTAATTGTTATTCAATATATTATTATTTGGATGGGTATAATAATGATGTTCAACTCATGTAAATAATAAATATAACATGTTAATTATTCTGTATATATGATATAACATCCATTTATATATTATTTAAATATCAAAAGAATGATATTGTCGCTCGTGCGTACGTACGGACTACCGTCTCCACGAACGCGATGAGATTCATTCTCCATCGTATCCATTCAAGTATAATTATCATTTGATGATTTAAAAATGATGTTTAAGGACTTGATATCATTCTGGATATGAATAATATACAACCTATCCTTTAAAAACATGGCTTACGTAACAAAACATATAAAATAAAACAAGTAAGTTAACACCCGAAACAACGATAATACTAAGATATTATTATCAAATCAATATTAAAAGATCATATATGATATCATATTAATGTATATGATTTTTTATAATTTAATAACAATTATTTCACCATTATACAGGATGTTAACCTACCCCAACCAAGGAAAAGTACAAGGTAAGGGTTATTTCACAATCTCTTCATTATCCGAGGTTGTTTATACGTAATAATCTACTGGGATCTCTTTATCATCCACATCCATGATTCATAAAAATGTATTTCAAAACATTTTTATTATTTACAAGAATATGGTTTAAAGTCATTTGTACCCTTTTTTGACTTTTTATAAGAGGAATCTTTCTGTCATTTACAAAACAAGGTCCTTTTTAACCTTTTCGACAGAATTAAGGTAAGAATGTGTTTTTAACTTATACGGCGAGTTCGGTTATTTTCCACCGTTATAAAATCGTCAAAGCTTCCCCTACAAGCTTATAAGAATATTTTCAAAGAAAATGTTTTATTTTATAAATATATGTCTCTTAAATGATTTCAAAATAGATAGTGATATTTCTTTAAAAAGAGTTTTGATTTCATCTATGTCAACATCCTTTAATGGATTTTACGCTTATTTGAGGATGATATATTATGATAAAAAACTTTTATATTGTATTGAAGGTTTTGTGATATGTTTGACTGTGGACGTGCTATTTTTTTATATACCATTCATGGTTTATGGTGAAAGTATTGACATTTCGTATGCTAGTTTTAATACGAATGTTTATGTTATGTTTATACCATTTCATATGGGAATGCATTGGACATAATATGTGACGGGTGGAGCCCGCTATAGCTCCTCGATGCATCGGTAGGTCTCATGAGACAAACTAGTGACTTGGCACAAGGCCTTTGAAAAATCTTATTTGTAGTCTTGGCACGAGGCCTTGGCTATGTAGTTATGATAGTCTGGCATTATGCATTCCATCATTATGAAAGTGGTTATTGATATTGCATGTGATTATTCGATTAGTAGAATATCAATGTGAATAAGTAAATGGCATTATTTCATTTTATTTATGCCATACTATGTTGAAGTTAAAGATTAAAAGGCTTTTGTTTTAGTTATACATTGCCTTAAATGTTTATTCTTATTTATGATAGTTTCCGCTATATTGTTATCCTTACTGGGCATTTGAGCTCACCCCTTTTCTATGTTTTATTTTCCCAGGATGTGAAGAAGTAAATTATGAATGACTTGCAGGGATATTATGAGGGGTTATTAGTATGGACTATGGAGACAATATGTTGTTGTAGTTGTTTTTTTATTTTGATGATGTTATGTAAAACTTATGAATATATCTAGTGTTTCCAAGGATACTAAACCAATCGGTCTTTCGAGATTTGATCTTTCTTGTGATCATGCCAATGTTATGTAATTAATGCACCGACTGTGGGAAACTGGGGTCGGGGTGTTACAACCAAGTTGAGGCTTGCGATGCAGAGGAGTTGTTTACAAGTTTTTCTTCTGTAATTTTGTTTAGTACTATATTCCAGCATTCTGTCTTGTTTGGCTATTTTCCTATACATATATATCATTCACCATTCATATATATATGTGTGCTCCAATTTATTATTTCTAGTCTTCCGTTGCTTGCTCTTGTATGATACTATCACTACATATTCCAATGTTATCTGTTTACATTTTCTGTGTTACCATACCAATGATGGGATAGTTTTCCCACTATCACACACAAGGACCTCACTAATATTTGGAATCCTATTTTGTTCAGGGAAATGCGCTTGAGGCCATGTGACCAATCGGGTATGGGGTGCCATTGGCTGGCATCCAAAACTAGGATGTTACAAAGTGGTATTAGAGGGATTTATTTTCTTCTTGATGTATTGTTTGGAGCCTATAGTCAGGGATATGATGAAATAGGATCTTGTTTATATGGTGTGCCTATGAGTAGCTAACCCGCATACAGGGATAAGCCTTCATACCTTGTTTATTTCAATTTTTAGGTTTTGCAATTTTACAGTTGATTTGATTTCACCGTTTTGGTGAATCAGATGATTTTTTTCTATTATTTTTGATGTTATTGAGGTTCTATTTCTATATCAACCTGATGAGATGAGGGTATTCCATCTCATGCATCATTAAAAACTTGCTAGAAATCACATGTCATGCATTTTGGCCATGCCATTTAGGGTTCATTAGCGATTACATGTTGTTGTGATTGATGTAGTTCTAGATATTCATTCTGTTATGATATATGCCTTGGTAGAATACCTACTATTTGATAGGGTATTTATTTGTGTATGTTTGGTTTTTAATGAACATCATTCTTTGGTTCTTGAGGTGTTATGGGCCCTCGTGGACTGAAATTATGTCGATCACTGCGTTGTTATCCTTATATATGAATTGTTTACGAGTTCATGTTTTGATTCATGTGGAGTATGGGACCTCACAAATTAGAATTTGGCACTTAAATGCTCATTTCAATGTTTCATGGGATTCCGAAGTAGTTTCTAAGGCTTACTGTCTTCAAAAACCCCGAATACAAAGCGTGTAATGATAAAAACACCTTGTGTGTCCTTATGTTTGGGAAGAAACTATTTTAAGTACACCCCGTGTAATATAATCCAATGCTATGTAGTCTCTAACTGTGTCACTGACAGTGTGGGCAGAGTCATAGGGTTGTGAAAATATTGGTAGAACATGCCATATACCATATGTACATGCCGTGTGTTGAGACCATGTGTCCACCCATGTGACTAACTACATGGGTATATGGAAGCTTATGTTATACGCACCGTGTCAATTATAAACATGTCATGTAGGTGTAACCCAAGTGTAACGACATGTATCAAACAATACAGTTTGGTGATGATTGATAATTACATGGCGTGCCGCGAATGAACAAGACGTGTTGAGTTAGTCGTGTAGCCAACAGTGTGAAAAACAACACGGGTTGGTGAAGTTCTTCTATTACATGTTGTGTATGGAACAAACATTCCATTTCGTCTTGTTCTAGGAGAACCGTGTGGGTTAGACCTGTAGAAGAACTCTGGAAGGGGAAGGGGATTCATGTAAACGTTGTGTGTTAGGATAATAGCTCGTGTGTTTAGTGTGTTACATGACAAGTTTTTATAGAAGTACACACCCATTTGATGTATTAATGGAAAATTCATTGTAGGGAACATACATGCCTTGTAGTCATGTTTTGAAAAACTTTAATTCATTCTTTCTCCGGTTACCTTCTTGGACTTCTACTTTTATGGTCTAGTTGGATTAGTTTTAGCTTCTTCTCTTTTTAATATAGGTGCTTCGAATAGCTTTATATCTGTTGCTATTTTGGAGATCCTTAGGCTCTGTATCTTTTCTAATGTGGATATCATTACGTTAGGCACTCAGTTGGGGACTAGAACAACTAGTGAGAGTTAGTGAAAAGAGTTCCCTCTTGTGGTTGGTGGTTTTCACATCCTATAGGACCACTATTTCAAAGAGATGACAGGCTATGACATCATTCTCGAAATGAACTGGTTAGTTCCCTTCCTAGTTATTGTCCATTTCTATCACCATAGGGTGAGTTTCACATCATAGAAGGCATATCATTTCTTCATAAGAGAGAATGGGATTTCCAAGCGATCATAGAAGGACATTATAATTTTGGGATGAGAGGAGTTACAAACAATATTGCTAGTCTATATTTAGTTGTCTAGGGGACATCACAGTTGTACTTTCAACTAGTGGTGGATCGTTTTTGGGACGTCTTACTAGAGGAATTTTCAGGTTTTCAACCAGAGCACGAGGTAGATTTTTCTACTAAGCTTGTTACAAAGTCGGTACTAGTTTCCATTCCTCCTTATTGGATGGCTACACCAAAGTTACAGGTGCTCAAGAAGTAGTTATATGAGTTGCAGGAACATGGTTTTTCTTACCCAGTACATCTTCTTAGGGTTCGCTTGTTCTGTTTGTGAAAAAGGTCGATTGTACCCTCGAACTTTGTGTGGATTTTCGAATGTTGAACCAGTTGACGATCAAGAACCGATATCCCTTAACGAGGATTGATAATCTATTTGATCAGCTTCAAGGAGACCGAGTGTTCTCATAGA
The DNA here is from genome assembly GCA_963277665.1 of Viscum album. Taxonomy (NCBI): domain Eukaryota; kingdom Viridiplantae; phylum Streptophyta; class Magnoliopsida; order Santalales; family Viscaceae; genus Viscum; species Viscum album. The sequence continues at coordinate 1,057,393,584 of OY728151.1, read as the reverse complement.
TTGACTTGAGATCCGGTTATCATAAGTTTCATGTTAGACCATCTGATATAACTCTTACATCCTTCCAGAGTAGGTATACTATATACGAGTGTGTGTTTATGTTGTTCGGTCTCACCAACACACCTACAGTCTTCATGGAAATGATGATCCGAGTGTTCCATCAATACATGGATTCCTTCGTGGTAGTCTTCATGGATGATATATATTTGTACTCTCACACTGGACTCGACCATGCCCCACATCTTGAAAAAATTTTGAGTACACTGAGAGAGCAATAGTTATATGTTATGCTCTCAAAATGAAACTTTTGGATGGATCATATTCACTTTATGTGTAATGTTATCTCAAAGATAGGAGTATCAGTAGTCCAAGAGAAAGTGAGAATAGTTGTTTCATGAGAGTATCTAGAGAACATATTTGAGATAGAATGTTTTCTAGGGCTGGTTTGATACTACAGAAATTTCATACAAGACTTTTCACACATAGCGGCACCCCTGATGGTCCTGACTATGATGGGTGTCATGTTCTTGAGGTGCGATTCTTATGAGTCATCCTTTTAAGAGATGAAATGTATGTTGATTTCAGTACCGATAATAGTATTTCCATAGGTGGGAAGATCTATACTATTTAATATGATGCTTAAGGTATCAGTTTGGGAGTTGTGCTTATGCAGGGGGAAAGATTCGTTGCGTACGAGTCTTTGAAATTGAGGCCACATGAAATTAATTACGCAAATCATGATCTCGAGTTGGCTATTGTTGTTCAAGTATTATGATGTTGGAGACACTATCTTTTGGGAGAGCATTTTTTGGATTTCACAGAACAAAAATGTCTCAATAATATCTTCACTCAGCATGATCAAAATTTGAGTCAGAGGTGGTTGGTTGAGTACCTTCAGTCCTTTGACAAAGTGCTTGTCTATATGCCTGGGAAAGGAAATGTTGTGGCTCATGCGTTGAGTAGGAGATCTCAAACAAAGGTTGTTTAGGAGGCCATCATTGAGTGGAATCTTATGGCACTGTTCATTAAGATGCATTTGGAGGTATATGACAGACATTGGCAGACTTTTATTTACTATGTAGCATTTAACAATACTATTCTTAATTGAGTGAAAATGAAGTATCTATCATATTATGAAGGCCATGTACTAAGGTAGAGTGTGTCTGAAGAGGGCCCTATTCCTAGATGTACCATATTTGTGGATTAGATGGTGTCTTTCTATGTGTGCATATGGGTTCCGACAGACATACACGAAGAGGTGATATGAGACTATCATTTCATTTTTCTGAAAGTTCATCGCACCATCAATATTTTTTTCCAGGTATGAAGAGAGATATTTTGGGTTTTTCCAGGAGTTGTTCCACCTATCAGTAGGTGAAGGAATAGAATCAGCGAGCAAACAGGATTTTACAGCAGTTACCCATTCCCATGTGTAAGTGGAATGTTGTTGCAATGGATTTCGTGATAGGTTTTTTGAGGTCACCTCATGAGAATGATGTAGTGTGGGATTTCATTAATGGAATCACGAAGGTTTCTCACTTATTTCCGATAAAGAAGACCTTAAGTGTTGATGAGTAGGTAACGTTGTACATCGAAGAGATTGTACATCTACATGGGTTTCCACACTCCATTCATTCAGACCGGGAAACCTGTTTTATTACATGGGTCTGGTAGTGGCTAAAGAAAGATATGGGAACTCATGTAATTTTGATTACAACTTAAAATCACCAAACTGATGGCCAGTCCAAGCATACAATTCAAGTGATTGAGGACATGCATCGAGCATGCATCATAAATTTTGCAGGTTCTTTAGAGTGACACATACCTCTTTTGGAGTTTTCCTAAAATAATAGTTTACAAGAAACTATTCATATGGAACCTTATGAGGATTTATACAGTAGGGGAAGCAGATAATCCTTATATTGGCTGGAGGCAGGAGAGGAAGCTATGATGGGACCTCATCTTGTCCAGGAGACCATAGAGAAGATAGAGTTGATTCATAAGAGGATGGCTATTGAATAGTCTCAACAGATGTATTATGCAGATCGATGGAGACAAACTATCGAGTTCGAGGTAGAGGATCAAGTTTTCCTTGTGTCACACCAAGGATGGGACAGATAAGGATTAGGAGATAGGGTAAGCTTTCTACGAGGTACGTCGGGCCATTTTAGGATTCAGAGAGTGTTTGTCTTGTTTCCTATCAGTTTTAGTTACCTCATTGGTATCAATCTATGCATAAAATCTCCCATGTTGCACAACTTCGATGTTACGTATCAGTCCCATATCATTTCTTCCTACCAGAGGATGATGATTTAGAAGTGGTTGCACCATTCAAGGAGCATCCTATCCGGATTGTTGATCGCAATGCAAAGGTTCTCTGTGGTCAGTCTTTATGGGGTGATTTTTTTTAAGAACTCAGATCTTCTTCTCAGGTCTAATTTCCTTTTTCTGGTCAATTTTATGAAAAGAAGAGATTTTGAGAATTTCATAAGTACTCACCGTGTATTATAAGTACATGACATGTACATGGTCACCACGGGTAGCCGTGTGTTAGTTGTGTAATGGCTGGGCACAGGACTGTGTGTCGGCCGTGTAACGGCCGGGCACACGACCATGTGTGGTGACCTCGAGGCTTCCAAATTCAGGGGACAGTAATGGAAAGTACACACCATGTACTTATAAAAGTACACACCATGTATGTTATTTTTTCATTAAACGTAAATGGATCACATCTAAAGGACAATACACACTTTTTCGTCGCATTATTCATCCATGAGCACTCGTACGACCCCATTTCGTCTCCAATCCCTTGATTGAGAATCTGATCTCTTAATTGACCTCTCTCGATTGAGTTGGGATAGTCACGGTATGTTCTCCATTCTTCTAGAGCATCATTTCCTAATTCCAAATGCTTCAAGAGTTATCCACTATTGAATTTTTTTGATGTTTTTATAGATCTAAAAAATTATAGGGCAATTCAATTCCTGATACTCATGTATATAGATCTCACAACACCCATTTAAGTGGTTTGTTATTTTTTGTAAAATGGATTTGAGTTATATGTGCAAATTTTCCCAATACCCATGAACAGGGTATTGCGTGTTTACTATTCTAGCCCTGTTAATTTCTTGATATTCGTTTATGCCTGAGTAGAGGATAATTGAATTTGAATAGAGTTAATTGGAATTCTATGGATGTTTTTCCCATTCATGTTTTCTTGATTTATCCGTTTGGCATAGTCTCCCTGATAGGTTGTGGTTGTTTTTTCTCATGCCTAATATTCCACGATGGTGTGATTATTTTTCAGACATGCTTGATATGTTGAAGATTATTTGGCTGAGTTGTACTAGACGTTTACTCGGTCTTTTGTCCTTTGCTTTTTCATTATTTCATTGTACGGAGATGCGGGATCCTTGTGTAGTGAGACTATAGGGGAAATTGACAATTAGGGTTTCCCAGAGTGTCTTTTATAATTATCACGCCACGAGACCTTAGGGGGAATTGACATTGAGGGCTCCCTCGGAGTGTTTGTAGCTATGTTACGAAGCCACATGGGGAATTGATGTTGAGTTCTTCCTCAGAGTGCCTGTAGGTTTCCATTAAACACTATAGGGGGAATTGATGTTGAGTTCTTCCTTATAGAGTCTGTAATCAATTTTGACAAGAAGGGGAATTGACGGTGAGTGATTCCCCAGTGAGCCTTTGTTATATCCATGTATTTTTAACTAGATAGGATAGGTTGTGTGCACTTCCCAGAGGGTTACCTTTTGTGATTATTTTTCTACATGATATGTAGAATATAATGCTTTGAACTACAGGATTGTTTACTTCTTAGTTATTCATTGTTTATTTCTTTTTTTGCTTAATTCTTACCATATATATTCACTGAAAATAAGGCACAAATCATTGGGTGGTTGTCAACCAGGATTTTTCTCACTCCCTGTTTGCATCATGATTTTGGGCCCAAACAGATTATATTGTTACCGGTATATATAAATGCAAGTGAATTTCTAAATTAGGTACTTGCACTATGGAGCTGGAGAGCATGGGATCAAGATGATGCTTCCGATACTGAGGAGTTATTTACATGTTTTTCTTTTGTACATTGGTTTAGTACTATATTCTATCATTTTGAATATTTTGGATATTTTCCTAGGAATATTTATCATTCATCATTCATATATATATTTGTGCTCCAATTTGTTATTTCTAGTCTTCCGTTGTTTACTCTTGTGTGATACTATCACTACATCTACCATTGTTATCTATTTACATTTATTGTGTTACTCTTCCAATGAGGGCATAGTTTCCCCACTATCACACACAAGGCCTTCACTGATATTTGGCATCCAATTGTGTTAAGGTAAATGCACTTGAGGCCATGTGACCAATCGGGTAGGGTGTTCCATTGGCTGGTTTCCAGAACCGGGAAGTTACAAAGTTGTATCAGAGGGATTAATTTTCTTCTTGACTTACTTTTTGGAGTATATAGTCATGGATATGATGAAATAGGTAGTTGGTAATAAGTTGTTCCCGTGAGTAGCTAACCCTCATACAAGTATGAGCCTACTTACCTTGTTTATTTCAATTTTCAGGGTTTTCAATTTTATAGTAGATTTTATTTCACCATTGGGTAATTCACATGATTTTTGATATTATCATTAACGATATTGAGGTTCTATTTCTGTTGCAACCTGATGAGATGAGGGTATTCCATCTCATGAATCAAATCTGTACTTGCTAGAAATCACATGTCATACATTCGTCCCATGCCATTTAGGGTGAATTTGTGATTGCATGTTGTTGTGATAGATGTTTTTCTAGATATTCATGCCGTTATGATAGATGCCTTGATAGAATACCTGCTATTTGATAGGGTATTTATTTGTGTATGGTTGGGTTTGAATGAAAATCAAACATTGGTTCTTGAGGTGTTATGGGACCTCATGGACTATAATTTGGTGGATCATTGTGTTGATATCCTTTTATATGACTTGTATAAGATGTCAAGTATTGATTCATGGGGAGTATGGGACCTCACAGATCAGAATTTGGAACTTAAATGCTCGTTTCAATGTTTTCTGGGCTTCTGAAGTATTTTCTGAGGCTTACAGTCTAGATAAACCCCGAATACATGGCGTGAAATGATAAACACACCCTTTATGTCCTTCTGTTTGGGAAGAAATTGTTTTAAGTACACACCGTTTAATATATTCCCACGCCATGTAGTCTCTAACTGTGTCACAGACTGTGTGAGCAGAGACACCGGGTTGTGCAAAAATTGTTAGAACACGTCGTATACCAGATGTAAATGCCTTGTGTTGAGACCATGTGTCCACCCATGTGGATAAATACATGGGTAGATAAAAGCTTATGTTATACAATCCAAGTCAATTATGAACATACCTTGTATGTGTAACCCGAGTGTCCCAACATGTATCAAAAAATATGGGTCGGTGAAGCTTGACTAGTACATGTCGTTCCAGGAATGAACACGGTATGTAGAGTCAGTCATGTAGTCAGATGTGTGAAAAACATCACAGGTTGGTGAAGTTCTTATAGTACATGTCATGTATGGAACAAACACGCCATGTAGTCTTATTCTAGGAGAACCGTTTGGGTTAGTCATGTAGAAGATCTCGGGAAGGGGAGGAGGATTCAAGTACATGTTGTGTGTTAGGATAATAGGCCATGTGTTTGGGGTGTTACAGAACCAGTTTTTTATAGATGTACACACCCATGTTATAGATTAAGGGAACATGCAGTGTAGGGAACATATATGCATTGTAGTCATGTTTTAAAAAATGTGAATTTATACTTTCTCCAATTTCTTCTTACACTTCTAGTTTTCTGTTCTAGTTGTCTCAGTTTTAGATTCTTCTCATTTTGATACATGGGATTCCCATAGCTTTATCTCTGTTGCTATTGTGGGGAGACGTGGGCTAGGTATCTTTTCTATTGTGGATATCTTTACGTTAGGTACTCTATTGAGGACTAGAATGGGTAGTGTACATCAGTGAAAAGAGTTCCCTCTAGAGGTTTGGGGGTGTCACATCCTATGGGACCCTTATGTATTAGAGATGAAAGGCTATGATATCATTCTCAAAATGGACCAGTTAGTTCCCATCCTGGCTGTTGTCGATTGATATCTACATAGTGTGAGTTTCATATCATAGAAGGAAGATAATTTCTTCATAAGGGAGATTGGTATGTCCAAGCAAGAAGAGAAGGAGCAAAGAATTATGTGTTGGGAGGAGTTACATACCATATTTCTAGTCTATATCTGGATGACCAGGGGGCTTCATAATTGGACTTTCATCCATTTGTGGATCGTTTCATATAATTCTTTCTAGAAGACTTTTTAGGTATTCCTCCAGAGCATGATGTAGACTTTTCTACTGAGATTGTGCCAAGAGTGGCACCAGTGTCCATTACTCCTGATAGGATGGCTACACCACAGTTATAAGAGCTCAAGAAGCAGTTAGTGTGGTTGCAAGAACATGGTTTAATCTAACCCAGTACTTCTCCTTAGGGTTCTCTTGTCTTGTTTGTGAAAAATGTTGACGGTACCCTTAGACCTGGTGTGGATTATTGAAATTTGAACCAGTTGACCATCAAAAACCGTTTTCCCTTAACGAGGATTGATGATTTCTTTGGACATCTTCAAGGAGCCCGAGTGTTCTTGAAGATTGACTTGAGATCTGGATTTCATCATTTGCACGTTAGACCATCTGATATACCTCTTACTTCATTCCAAAGTAGGTATATTCTATACAAGTATTTTTTTTATGTTGTTTAGTCTCACCAACACGCCAATAGTCTTCATGGAACAGATGATCCGAGTGTTCCATCCATACATGGATTCATTCTTGGTAGACTTCATGGATGATATATTTATGTACTTTCACACTCAACTCGACTGTGCCACACAACTTTAGATAATTTTGAGTTCACAGAGAGAGAATCATTTATAAGCTAATCTCTCAAAATTAGACTTTTTGATGGGTCATATTCAATTTATGGGTAATGTAATCTCAGATATAGGAGTATCAGTAGACCCAAAGAAAGTGATAACAGTAGTTTCCTTGGAGCATCAAAAGAACAAATTTGAGGTATATTGTTTTCTAGGGATGGATATATACTACAGTCATTTCATAGATGACTTTTCATGCTTAGCATCACCCCTGATGGTCCTGACTAAGATGGGTGTGATGATCTTGGTGTCAGATTCTTGTGAGTAATCCTTTTAAGAGCTGAAAGGGAGGTTGACTTCATCATTTTTACTAATATTTCCATAGCTAATGAAATATATACTAGTTATTGTGATTCTTTATGTTTTAGTTTGGGAGTTGTGCTTATGCAGTGGGAAGTAGTTGTTGTGTACGAGTCTTGGTAATTGATGTCATGTGAGATGAATTACCCAAAGCATGATCTCGAGTTGGATATTGTTTTTCATGCTTAATGAAGTTGGATACACTATCTTTTGGGAGAGTATTTTGTTGTTTTTACTGACCAGAAATGTCTCATGAATATCTTCACTCAGTGTGATCACAATTTGTGTCAGTGAAGGTGGGTTGAGTACCTTTAGACCTTTGACATAGTGAATGCCTATATTCTTGGAAAAGGCAATGTTGTGGATGATGCATTGAGTAAGAGATCTCATAAATATGCGGTTCAGGAGGCCAACATTTAGTGGAAGCTTACGCCTCTATTCACTGAGATTCATTTATTGGTGGATGACAGACAGGGGCAGATGTTTCATTATTATGTAACTGTTAACTATACACTTCTTAATCGAGTTTGAAATATGTAGCTATCAGATTATGAAGGCCTAGTACTAAGGGAGTGTCTATCAAGAGAGGACACTATTTCTCGATGGACCATAACTGAGGATTAGATCTTTTGTTTCTTGGGGTGCATATGGGTGCTGACCGACATACACGAAGAGCTGACACATGACTTTCTTTCTTTGTTTCGGAATGTTCATCATGGTGTCACCAAGATATATCGTGATCTGCAACGTCAATATTGGTGTCTAGGAATGGAGAGTGATGTTTCTGGTTTTTTCATGAGTTGTTCCCCCTGTCAATAGGTAACGGCGGAACATCAGTGACCAGCTAGGATTTTCTAGGTGTTACACATTCTCAACTGTAAGTGGGATGTTATCACGATTGATTTCGTGATAGGTTTTCAGAGGACACCTCATGAGATTGATGCAGTGTCGGTTTTCATTGACAGAATTACAAAGGTTGCTCACTTCTTGAAAATTAAGTAGACCATCAGTGTTGATGAGTAGTTAATGTTTTACATCCAAGAGATTCTACATCTACATGGGGTTCCACACTCCATTCGTTGAGATAGGGACACACGTTTTACTTCTCAGGTCTGGTAGTGGCTAAAAAATCATTGGGCACATAGGTACTTTTGAGTACAACATACAATCACCAAACAGATGTCCAGTCCAAGCATAAGATTCAGGTGATTGAGCACATGCTTCGAGCATGAATCCTAAATTTTGGAGGATCTTGGGAGAGACACATACCTCTTGTCGTGTTTTTTAAAATAAGAGTTTTTAAGAAACTATTCAGATTTAATCTTATGAGGCTTTATACGGTAGGTGAAGTTGATAACCCTTATATTGGCTGGAGGTAGGAGAGGCAGCTATGCTGGGACCTCATCTTTTCTTGGAGGCCATAGAGCAGATAGAGTTGATTTAGAAGAGGATGACTACTGCACAGTCTCAACAGATGTCTTATGCTGATCGGCGTAGACAACCTTGGGAGTTTAAGGTCAGGGATCATGTATTCATTCGTGTCCCACCATGGACGGGAAACATAAGTATTAGGAGACAGGGTAAGCATTTTTCGAGGTACGTTGGGACGTTTGAGGTTTCAGAGAGAGTTGGGCCAGTTGCCTATCAGTTGTAGTTACCTCAGAGGTACCGGGATATGCACAACATCTTCCATGTTTCTCATCATTAAAGTTACTTCGCAGTCCCTTCACATGTCTTCCAACCTGAGGAGGATGATTTGGAAGTGGATTCATCATTCAAGGAGAATCCTATCCGGATTTTAGATCGTAATGCAAAAGGTTCTTTGTGGTCGGTCTTTAAAGGGGGATGTTTTTAAGAACTCGGATCTTCTTTTAAGGTTTAATTTCCCTTTTCTTGTGTTTTTGAGGAAAATATGAGTTTCTAGAAATTTCATAAGTACTCACCATGTAATTTATATCTACATGTACTTTACTCGGTCACCGTGGGTAGCCATGTGATGGCTGTGTAACTACTGGGCACATGACTGTGTGTCGGCCGTGTGATGGACGGGACCACAACCATGTGTGGTGACACAGAGGGCACCTAATGCGGAGGGCAGTAAAGTCAAGTACACACCATGTACTTTATTTTTTTAATTAAACATACATGGCTCACGTCTAATAGAAAAAACACACTTCATCTTTTCCTTCTTCATAAATGAGCGCTCATACGACCCAGTTTCATACCTGATCCCACGATTGAGCATCTGATCTCTGAATCGACCTATGTCAATTTCTTTGGGAAAGTCACGGTATGTTCTTCCATCTTCTAGATCTTTGTTTCCTAATTCATCCTCTTTCAATAGTTATCCTCCTTTGAATGATTTAGTTGTTTTTTAGTTCTACGTCGTTCTAGAGCGATTCATGGCCTAAGACTCAAGTATATCGTTCTCACAATACTGAGGTAGGTGTTTTTTCTTTTCTATATAAATTATTTAATTTATATATGAAAATTTTACCAATACCCTTGAAAGAGGTATTTCATGATTACTATTTTAGTCCTTTTAATATCCTTCTATTCATGAATGCTTGAGTAGAGAATAGTTGAATTTTAATATGGTTAATTGATATTCTTTAGAAGTATTTCCCATGCTTGTTTTCATGCTTTGGCCATTTGGCCTAGTCTGTCTGGTAGGCTGATGTTGTTTTTCCCATGCCTATTATTGAAGGATGGTGTGATTATTTTATCTGACATGATTAATATACTGTAGATTGTTTAGCCCTGTAGTTATAGAGGTTTACTTTAGATGTTTTTCATTTATTGTGCACAATTTCTTTATAAGGGGGTTCCAGAACCTGTTATAGTGAGATTATTGATGACATTTACATTGAGGGATTTCCCAGAGTGTCTTTTATAATTATCATGCTATGATACCATAGTGGGGATTGCTGTTGAGTTCTCCTACAGAGATTCTAAAGATATGTTATGACGACACAGGGGGAATTGATTTATAGTACTTCCTCAGAGTGCATGGAGGTTTCCATTCAAATACTATAGGGGTAATTGATGGTGAGTGCTTCCTCGAGGAGTCTTTAATCACTTTAGACTATAAGGGGAATTGACAGTGAGTGTATTCTCAGAGAGACTTTTTTATATACATGTATTTTGAATGAGTGGGGATAGGTTGTGTGTACTTACTAGAGGGTTACTACTGTGATTATCTGCCTACTTGATATGTTGAATTGAATTCTTTGAACTGTAGGACTATTTACTTTTGAGTTATTCATTGTTTACTTATTCGGTTTTCATAATTTCAACCATATATATTAACTGACTGTTAGGCACAGATCATTTTCTGGTTACCTAATAGGATCAGTCTCACACCAAGTATGGGTCATGGTATTGGGACCAAATAGATTATATTCTTCCGGTTATAGATAATAGAAATTGCCCTTCCACTTCAGGTATTTGAGTTGTGGAGCTGGACAGCATGTTACCAAGTAGAGGCTGGCAATTCTGAGGAGTTGTTTACGTGTTTTTATTTTTTACTTTGGTTTAGTAATGTATTCCCAATTTGTGACTTTTTTGGATTTTTTACTAGACATATGTATAATGAATCATTCATATATATATGGGTTCCCCAGTTTATTATTTACAATCTTCCTTTATTTACTTTTGTATGATATTATTACTACTTCCACCATTGTTATCTTTTTTACTTCCATTGTGTTACTCTACCAATGGGGGAATAGTTTCCCCACTATCACACCCTAGGCCCACTCTTCTAGTCGGCAGCCTCTGGCATTAAAGGAAATGCATTTTAGGGCATGTGACAAACCGGGTATGGGCACCTTTTGGTGGCTTCTAGAACCAGGACATTACAGTGTGGTTATGGAAATCTCACATCAGTGGAGGAGAAGCATGAATCAGCCAATTATATGGTCTTGGGGATACATATCTCATCATGAGGCCCTTTTTCGGGGGTTGCCTGATGGGTAGAGCCCAGGGAATGCAAAATTATATGGGCTAGGCCCAAAGATGACAATATAATGATCATGGGATGGACTTGTATGTTACAAATTGTATATGATCCAGTGTCTATTTGATGTGCCAGTAGGGACGATGGGACCTTCTAGGGGGGTGGGGTGTGAAAATCTCACATCAAAGGAGGAGGAGTAGAAAAAAATCTATTATAAGGTTTTGTGGATACCTCTACCATCATGAGGCCTTTTCCTGGGGTTTCCTGATGGGCAGAGCCCAGGGAAAGAAAAATTGTGCGGGCTAGGACCAAAGATGAAAATATCATTACCATGGCCTAGAATGGGCAATTTAACATCTCATCTCATCAAAAAATCTTGGGAAATATTGTACCCTGACTGTAATTGAAATTAACCTCAAGTCATCCTACTACCACACATGACTCCAACAAAATATCAAATCACATCAGTACCTCATCAAATTAGGTATCACCTAAAAACACCACTTCCAACACTACAATGAAATCTGTAGAACCAACATGTGATGTCATTTATATTTGAAGAAGATTAACGAGAAAGGAATAACTACCCATCAGTTTCACCAGAACCTTCGATGTTGCGTAGGAAACTTAGAACCCATAACATCTACATGTTGGTATGTTTATCCCACTCTATTGAAGAATGTATAAAATACATTATTTATATATATTTAACACGATACCCACCATATGGGTTCACAAAACCTAAAATAACATACACCACAGTGCTATAGATTCATCATATGTCAATCACTACAAATGATTCCACTAATATATGAAATACTCTATAAAAACACCACATAAAAACCAGATTTAAACATTTAATTATTCATTTATCAAATTTATAGATATTTGAGTATTCAAAAACATCCATTTATATAAATCTCCCTAATGGCCAGATCAGGTAATTAAATCCATTTTATCCTTTTAGAACATAAATTGTTAATTCTTTTCTTATTAATATACTAACACATTTAATCTCATTCAAGTATAAAAAATTTATCCCATGGATACTCGATTAGCGTACACAATTACACCATGAAACAACTCAACCATCACGTATCATCGATCACCACATATCCTCAATAGAAAAACAATGTTACAACAAAAAATCGCATGTCACAACCTCAACCAATCGATACTAAATCTTACACCACAACCACATTTCATATCTACCTACATCATATACCATACCAACCATCGACATTACAAATCACTCTCCACTTATTCTTATATCACAGTCTACTACTACAATAATTTAACCATGAACCTCATCAAACAGGGGGGAATACATGCTTATCCACACACAACAAAATATCCTGACATCCCTAATTGATTTGCGTTTTTTCACCAAATTACGTCTTTATTTTTCTTGGTTATTATCACAAAAACAATATTTATATGTGAAACAGATTCATTAGACAAATATGAATTCATTAAAACATTATTTTGGGGTCTATTAACAAATACCACAACATGGATCCATCATATACATCAGTTATAAATAAAATACGGATCACATCTACCTTGATTTTTTGTACTATAAGTAATAATGAAAAATCACATCATCAATATCATCCAATAATAAATATCTTGTGATTTATCTCTATTCCCAATAATTATATATTTTTCATTTAATTTTTTTAATAATCAAAGACATAATATCCACCTAAATGAAGGAAAATGAATGAAATCACCACATATATCATGTAAATAGTTGAAGAATGATGATACCCTACCTCAGAGAATAATTCGGAATCCAATGTGCACAAATGGAGAAGATGAAAGAACCCAAAAACAACCAGCAAAATATGAAAACATAGATCAACCTAAACAACATTAATGGATCATAAAAAACATATATAAAAATCACATGAAATAAAAAATATCATAGTGATTCCCTAGTAGAATAATGGAAAGAAAATATTGGAAAGAAGGGAATAAATTGCGACCTATCACCAAACAAACTACCAGAACCCAATGATAGATTCCATAGGAGAGTGGATGGATGAACCTCCAAAAGCATCCTGGGTTCCCACAAAACTAGAAGAAACATATTTCATATGACATGGTTTGATGAACCAAAAACACAATAAATAGTTTTTATGTCACAATATTCATGGTGTAAATTCAGTATTCATGTTGTGAATTCCATGGGGCCCATGGATTAAAAGACGTGAATAACAGAAAAGGGGTGAATTCCATAAAAATTTCATGTTCCACCAAAATTCTTGTCATCATGTCCCTAATATACCACAAAGTGAATTCCCATTTCATGTCATGAATTCGATTCATTTATTATATCACTGCTACATTCAATCCCTGAAAATCATGATTCACCTTCCGTTGAACACCAAATCACATCGTGAATCCCCCATTCCAAAATAGAATATAAAACATTAGTTGGGTTGCCACTCTAACCTCCACTGAATCCCCTCATTCCGCTTTAAAGACACACTATTAAACTAAAAAATGATAATTAATAGGATAAGAAGGAATATTCTATTACATCAGAGAACTTCAAAAGATTCTCATTCTCATGAATCAAAACCAAACCTATAATAATTAAAATGATCTGAAAAACTCTTTATAAGGTAACTATAATGTATAATATTCCACCTCAACACTACCGCAATCCCATTACATCAAAATAAAATATCAACTAAAACACATTGACGACCCACATCCCCATAACTCATCATGCACAAAAATACACCTTTGAAAACAAACCACAATAAATATCCTTTTTCCATATAATTATATCAACTAGAACCTCAAACTCCACATATCCTAGGACCACATTCACTATAACCAACACAAAAAACTATTCAGATGACAAAAATAATGTAATTACATCATCTATATCTTGATAATACCCTCTTGGTGAGGCACCGACTTCCACACATTGCATTAAACGTGTGATAGTATAACACAAGTTCATTTGAAACCATGATTTCCCTTATTCACATGTAAAAATACTTTTCAAAAACCACATCATCAAGAGAACAAAAAATATAGTAAATTAATTTTATCCAAACATCACATCATCACAAAAAATTGAATAGAACAATGATCAAAACAAGTCTGCATAATAGGTAGGCATTTGAGTCTCCTAGTCCCATGTACATTTTTATAGGACACAATTCCTCCACAAAACACAATCTAAAGGTATGGTTTATCCACATAAAACATTTTCTCAATTATAATATATCTCTACTAGACTCTACATGAATTTCAGATCATCATATATATTTTACACTACCATGTTAATGGAATGGTAGTCACTTTGAATATACTAATGAATTAAGAAAACATAAAAAATAAATTAATCGATCCAATATATATATGTTTTGGTAGTTCCAATCAATACCCCACCATGATAACTCAACCAAAAACCTCAATAGACAAAACATGATAGGCGGAAATATTACTTCCCTTTTCAATCCTCTTCCACCCTCATTGAATATTACCCCTCAAGAACACTTGTTATCAAACATAAAATTCTAAGGGACTCTACAAGGGATCAACATAAGAATTATTATAGCCCTTTTACATCCTCTAATATAGTTTTAATAAATATATCATATTGATTATGCTCTTCAATACGTCATGACTGAAAGTTATTGGCTCCCCATCTACCGTCCAAAACAACCGACAAAAAAATAGTATCCCTATACATCCTAAAATGAAGCCATACAATTGGATAAGTTGTAACACCCAAAGATTTCATAGTGTGTTATTTCTTCAAAATAATTCAATAACGTGCACTACACGCAACACCGATTTCAAGCGCCCCATGACATACTAAACAAGCTGTTCAAAAGAGGTTATGAATAGTATTAACTAAATTTTAAACAATATATAATCCTTATAATTTTAGAATCCATATTATGAGTTTCTTAGACATAATGTGAAAAAAATTCATTTTCATTATTTCACTTTTACAGCCTTTTAATTGTGACCACTTTTTAAATACAATAATTTAAACTATTATATATTCAATTTGACTAAATAAATTTACTTTTTAGAATGGGGACATCAATAATTTACAATGAAACATCCCAAGATTCCATGGTACGTTTCCCTTTGAAATACCCAATTTAACTAGCCGTTATGAATTGTAATACCCAATTTTTAAAATTTATAAATTTTATTTTTTAAAATTGACTTCATATTTGGATTCTGAATATCGAAATTATCGTAGGGTGAATTTTTGGTGTTTTTCTGAAAAACATCATTTTTTATGAATAGTGAAATAACTAGGTGGTAGTTAAGAAAACTAAATTTTTCATAAAACATAATTTTACCGCTTCTGTAAGTGGAATTTAAAAAATACGGGAAACGTGGTTAATATCATGGACTAAAATGTTGTTCATTGAGATGAAAATATTATTTTGTGAATAGTATCTTTTTATTTTTATTTACCACAGTTAAAAGTAAATAGGGTAATTAAGGGTAAAAAAGATATTAATATTACCCTAACACATTTCCTAATTCTATTATATAAGCATAATTAGACAAAAAACAACTTTAGGAATAAAATATTATCATTTAGGTCCACTTGGATTAGATTAGGACATTTATGATTATTTAATTCAAAGAAGAGTTTAAAGATTTAAAATCAAAGTTTATTTACTAAAACATTTTTAATATAGGGTTATACATAAGATAAATTTGATTGTAAATTTTAATTACACATCTAAATATATTTCTTACCTAATGGTATTTTATTTAAAAAATTTAGACATTAAATAATTTAATTTATGTATGACACAATGATAATGCAGTAATTACCATAATAGTGAAAAATTAAAATAATTGATATTATAAATACCCAAATAAATATAATTAGAGACTTTTTATGAATTAAAAATATTTTATAGGTTAATATGACATGTTATAATTTATTTTATTAGATATTTTTGAAGGAATCATTCTGTTATGAATTTTACAAAAATCAATTATTTACTAGTGTAAAAATTGACATAAAAGAGTTTTTAAAATGAATATTATATTATTAATTGATATTAAATTCCTAAAAATATAAGAATCGGCCAAGAGACTTTTATCATGATTGGTGTATCATTAATGGACCACTTGAGGGTCTCTTGGATGTATATATTATTTTTATTAACCATATAATACAAAAATATAATGAGACATTGTAAAAGTGAAACTAATTAACTAAGAGTTAATAATTAAATATAACGTTAATATAAGGACCCAAACCTGTCTAAATTATAATGGTTGAGTGCTTTTCAACCCGTCCCCACCATAACCTTTAAAAATACACTTTGTTGACATTAGAAACCGAATATGAATTTATTATAAAATAAAATTTTTATCTTTTCCAAAGGTGTCCCTCACCCATCTTATAATAGGGATCTCCGCCTTCTCACTAATTTACAGATTCAATGCCTTTTGGCTCAGCCAGACCCTGCCCAAATAATCTCTAAACTTCCCTCATTACAACCTAGAGTCTTTAGTTTGATCATAAATCTATCCTAAGGGGCCCTTTCGATCAAATCAAAAGGAAGAACCCGAAAAAGAGATAATGTTTTCACCACCCTCTTTCAAGTTCCTTTCTTCTTAAACTTCTTCTTTCATTGTTATTTCTATTCTAAAATAATAAATCCAGTATCTTCTATATACAATAATGTTATTATAAATATGGTACAACAATATTCAGTATTATATACATCCTTTGAATGGAATGTCACCATACGTGTGTACGTACGGCTTACTGTCTCCAAGTCGTGGTGTAATTGTCATTCAATAAATTATTATTTGGATGGGTATAATACTGATGTGTAATTCATGTAAATAATAAATATAACATGATAATGAATCTTTATATATGATATACCATCCAATTATATATTATTTTAATATCAAAAGAATGATATTGTCGCTCGTTCATACGTACGGACTACCGTCTCCACGAACACGATGAGATTCATTATCCATCGTATCCATTCAATTCTAATTCCAATTTAATGATTAATAATAGTAACTAAGGACTTTATATCATTTTTATATGATTATGATAAAACCTATCCTTGGAAAACACGGCTTATGTAACAAAACATATAAAAACGAGCAAGTTAACACCAGAGACAACACTAATACTAAGATATTATTAATAAATCAATATTAAAAGATTTTATATGATATCATATTAATGTATATGATTATTTTATAACTTAATAACAATTATTTCACCATTATACAGCAGGTTAACCTACCCCCAACCAAGGAAAAGTACAATTTATGGGTTATTTCACAATCTCTTCATTATCCGAGGTTGTTTATACATGATTATCTACTAGGACCTCTTTATCATCCACATACATGTTTCTTAAAAATGTATTTTAAATCATTCTTACATTATTAACGACTATGGTATAAATTAATTTATACCCTTTTTGACATTATATAATAAGTTTATAAAGGAATATTTCTGTCATTTTCAAAACAATGTCCTTTTTTAACCTTTTCGACAGAATTATGGTAAGAATGTTTTTTTGACTTATACGGCGGTTACGGCTATTTTCCGCCATTATAAAATCTTTGGAGCTTCCCTTATAAGATTATAAGAAAATTGTCAAAGTAAATGTTTTATTTTATAATTATTTGACTTTTAAATGACTTCAAAAAAGGGATATTTCTTTAAATAGTTTTTATTTCATCTGTGTCAACATCCTTTGATGGATTTTAAGATTATTTGAAGTTTATTTATTATCATACAAAACTTCAATATTGTATTGATGGTTTTGTGATTTTTTTGATTGTGGATGTGTTATTTTTATACGATTAATTGTTTATGGAGAATGTATTGACATTTTGTATGCTTGTTTTAATACAAATGTTTATGTTAGGTTTAATCCTCTTCATATGAGGAATGCATTATACTTAATATGTGACGAGTGGAGCCCGCTATAGCTCCTCGATGCATCAGTAGGTCTCATGAGAAAAAATATTTTCTTGACACAAGGCCTTGAGAAAATCATATATGTAGTCTTGGCACGAGGCCTTGGCTATGTTGTTAAGATAGTCATGCATTATGCATTCCATCATTATGAAAGTGGATACTGATATTGCCTTTGATTATTCGATTTGTAGAATATCCATGTAAATAATTAAATGGCATTATTTCATTTTATTTTTTCCATACTATGTTTAGGTTCAAGTTTAAAAGGCTTTTGTTTTATTTATACATTTCCTTTAATGTTTATTCTTATTTATGAAATTTTCGCTATAATCTTATCCTTACTGGATATTTGAGCTCACCCATTTTCTATGTTTTATGTTTCCCAGGATATGAAGAAGTAAATTATGAATGACATGCAGGGATAGTATGATGGGGTAAGAGTGTAAACTATGGAGACTATGCTGTTGTAGTTTTCATTTTTATTATGTAATGTAAAACATTATGAATATATCTAGTTTTTCCAAGGCCACTAAACTAATCAGTATTTCGAGATTTTATCTTTCTTGTGATAATGCCAATGTTATGTAACAATGCACCGACTCTACGCTACTGGGGTCGGGGCATTACAGTTGGTATCGGAGAAATTTTAGTACTGACAATGGAAGCTATATTTAGATAAACTCTGATTAGAGCACATAGTCCTAAGATAGACTTTGAGGATTAGTATAGAATAACTTCCAAGAATTTAGGTATTGTAAATATTTTGTGAGTTTTCCGAGCAATACATCCCTGTCTGGATACAAGCAGGTAGAGGCCGCTCTGGCACAAATGTACCTAGGGGTAAAACCCGAAAACACCGCTTTGAGCTAGACTCGAACGGGAACTTGTGCACAACAACGGGCCTTGTTGCACTCTTGGTTACGAAACTCCCGGGGGATATGTATAGGATAATTCTCATTTTCTTTACAAACTATTATGAAGGGTTTATGAGTATATAGTTCCTTAAATGATACATTTTTATGATTATGGATTATATCAATAAACTATTTAATTTATGTTATTTGTTTTACAATTTTGGGATTAGGTATTGTTATTCTTAAACTAATCTAGTATTTTCCATTGTTTATAATTGGTGCCCAGTAGAAGGAATGAGAACTCCAGCAATACACAAGATCCAAAGAGAAAGAAGGATCATATCTTTCATGGTCTGAAGCCAGAAATTATAAGAGAGATAGTCTCCCATGTATTATCATCATATATAGAAATAATATCATGTGTTGATAAGATAAGTAAAGAGTTTACTGAGCCCTATGGATTTTAAGGGAAGTAAGAGAAGAAAAGGGTGGAAGATGGAAAGATGGATAAAGGGAAGAGTGAATAGAAGAGTTTTCCCATATGTGATAACTGTGGAAAGAAAGACACTGGAACTTGCCTGAAAGGAATGGGAGTTTGTTATAAGTGTGGAGGAAAAGGGCACAAAGTACGTGACTGCAAGGGTAAGAAAATGGTTTCAAATGTACAATACTTCATTTGCAAGGGATTTGGACACTACGCGAACCTATTTCCCAGTCATTAGACTATACCGCAAATGATGCTATTGGATAATAATGAAGTTATGATAATTCCACAGAAAAAGAGGAATGATTATAGTTCTTATGTTGATTATGTCATTTGAGTGTTGTATCAACAATGCACTTGTTATAATAATTATTGAGTATATAAGGATTTTAATGCAGTACTATTTCATTAAGGACTTGAGATTGTGTGGAACAAAGAAAAGTGACTCAATAGCTGGTTAAATTTTTGTTAAATATATGGTTGAGAGAAAGATAAACCATAATATGGTTCTGATATCGAGTTAGTGATGTTAGAATAATACATGATTGATTTGGATAAATTATAATGGATATTCTTGACTACCTTCAAACTGATTAATGATTTGTATATTCTATCATTGTTTGGGTTTACAAAATTTTTGGATTGAAGGAGTATATCTATTATTCTTTAAGGAATAAGGGATCATGAATGTAATCAATAAGGTTTTATGGTAATTCGGGATGTTGCAATGTTTTAAAAGAATACATGATGAAGGTGTTCACATGTTATTACGCCGAAAAAAGGACCTTCATTATTTTTACCTTCCTTATAAATTTTGGACTGATGTATTTTGGATAGTTCTAGTTTGGATTATTTTGGATTGTCATAAAAGGGCAACCCCGAGGTCGGGCGGCAACCCGTCGCATCTGGCAAGGCCAGGAGACTTGAACCCACAACCGAGGGGCGAAAACGGTGTATCACCTACCACCGACCCACATGATGTCCTAGATTGAATAATGTCGTTTTTAATGGTTCTTCTAGATGAATTATAAATTCATTTTTTAACCCTATATGAATAGGATAAATTGAATATTATTTTTAAGATCTATTATCTTTTAGAATGAAAGACAAGTTTGTGGTAGAACATAGTTAAACGATGATACTCTACTGGTCAAGTATATATTTTTCTTCTTCTATTATTAAATGAAGAAATTAATTCTTATACTGTAGTGAAGGGATTTTAAAACAAAAAATGTTTTATCCTAAAACAATATGTTTTTCTGAACCGATGGTATTTTAAATCATCATAGATTAATGAATTTAAGGCCCTAAATTTTACACTTGTTTGTGATTGATGACCTCAATAACTACCTATAAATATTTACGTTTTCCTCTAATTACATGTCTCTAATTGCCCCCAATGATCTCCGAATAGTGATCATAATTTGGTGGTGACCCTTTCATTTCCCTTTTCCACTTATTAAGTTTAAATATTATTAACCCAACTTATTATGTGGGTTTTACCACAAAGATATTTTCTATATTCAATCTTTTATTTTCGAAGAACAATTTCAAATTGAGAGGACACAATTTATTGAAAGAGGAGAGAATGTAACACCCCACGATTTCATAGTGTGTTATTTCTTAAAATTAATTCAATAACTTGCACTACACACAACACCGAGTTCAAGCACACCATGACTTACTAAACAAGCCGTTCAAAAGAGGTTATGAATAGTATTAACTAAATTTTAAACATTATATAATCCTTATAATTTTAGAATCGATATTAGGAGTTTCATAGACATAATATAAGAACAAAATCATTTTCAGTATTTCACTTTTACAAACTTTTAATAGTGAACCCTTTTTAAATCAAATATTTTAAACATTTATATATTCAATTTGACACTATAAATTCACTTTTTAGAATGGGGACATAAATTATTTACAGTGAAACATCCCATGATTACACGGGACATTTCCCTTTAAATAATGCAATAGTGTGTGTTGTACGCAACATCGAGTTATAACACACCATAACCAATCAAACTAGCCGTTATGAATAGTAATACCCACTTTTTGAAATTTATAAATTTTATTTTTCAAAATTGACTTCATTTTTTGGATTCGGAATATCGAAATTATCCTAGGGTGAATATTTGGTGTTTTTCTAAAAAACATCATTTTTTGATGAATATTAAAACCACTAAGTGGTAGTTAAAAAAACTGAATTTTTTATAAAACTTAATTTTACCGCTTCTGTGAGTGGAATTTTGAAAATTCGAGAGACATGGTTAATATCAATGAATAAAATGTGGTTCATTGAGATGAAAATATTTTTTGGTGAATAGTAACTTTTTTTACTATTATTTACCAAGGTTAAAAGTAAATTGGGTAATTAAGGGTAAAAATGATATTAATATTACCCTAAAATATTTCCTAATTCTATTGGATAAGCTTAATTTGACCAAAAACCACCTTAGGAATAAAATATTATCATGTAGGTCCACTTGGATTAGATTAGGACATTTATTATTATTTAATTTAAACAAGAGTAAAAAGAGTTAAAATGAATGTTTATTTACTAAAACATTTTTAATATAGGGATATACATAAGATAAATTCGATTTCAAATATTAATTAGGAAGATAAAAAGATTTTATACATAATTGTATTTTATTTAAAAATTTTAGATGTTAAATAATTTAATTTATTTATGACACAATGGTGATGTAGTAATTACCATAATAATGAAAAATGAAAATAATTGATATTATAAATAACCAAATAAATATAATTTGATGCTTTTTATGAATTAAACTAATGTTATAGGTTAACATGACATTTTAGGATTTATTTAAGTATATTTTTTTGAAGTAATAATTCTGTTATGATTTTTACAAAAATTAATTATTGAATAGTGTAAAAATTGACATAAAAGAGTTTTTAAAACAAATATTATATTATTTATTGATATTAAATTCCTAAAAATATAAGGTTCTTCCAAGAGACTTATATCATGATAGTTGTATCATTAATGGACTACATGGGGGTCTCTTGGATGTATATAGTATGTTTATTAACCTTATAATATAAAAATACAAAGAGACATTGTAAAACTGAAACTAATTAACTAAGTGTTAATACTTAAAGATAAGGTTATTATAATGACCCAAACATGTCTAAACTCTATTGGTTGAGTGTTCATCGACCCATCCTCATCTTAAAGTTTAAATAATCCACTTTTGATCCATTAGAAATAGAATATGAATTTATTATAAAATAATATTTTTAGCTTTTCCAAAGGTGCCCCTCACCCCTCTTATAAAAGGGAACTCGTCCTTCTCACTAATTCACACATTAAAATCCTTTTGGCTCGGCCAACACCTGCCCAAATTCTCTCTAAAATTCCCTCACTACAACCTAGAGGCCTTATTTTGATCAAAAAGCTAACCTAAGGATCCGTTTTGATCAAATCAAAAGGAAGAACCCGAAGATGAGGTAATGTTTTCACCACCCTCTTTCAAGTTCCCTTCTTCCTCAACTTCTTCTTTCTTTGTTATTTCAATTAAAAAATAATAACAAAAGAATCTCCTATATACTATGATTTTATTATATATATGGTAAAACCATATTCAGTATTCTATCCATCCTTTGAATGGCATGTCACCATACGTGTGTACGTACGGCTTACAGTCTCCACATCGTGGTGTAATTGTCGTTCGATAAATTATTATTTTGATTGGTATAATACTGATGAGTAATTCATGTAAATAATAAATATAACATGATAATTATTCGGTATATATTATATACCATCCAAGTATATATTCTTTTAATATCAAAAAATGATATTGTCACTCGTGCGTACGTACGGACTACCGTCTCCACGAACGTGATGAGATTCATTATCCATCGTATCCATTCAAGTCTAATTATCATTTGATGATTAATAATAGTGTCTAAGGACTTGATATCATTCTGGATATGATTAAGATACAACCTATCCTTGAAAAACAAGGCTTACGTAACAAAACATATAAAAAAATGAGTATGTTAACACCCGAAACAAAGATTATCTAAGATATTATTAACAAGTCAATGTTAAAAGATCATATATGATATCATATTAATGTATATGATTCATGTATAAATTAATAACAATTTTTTAACCATTATACAGGAGGTTAACCTACCCCAACCAAGGAAAAGTACAAGGTAAGAGTTATTTCACAATCTCTTCATTATCCGAGGTTGTTTATACGTGATTATCTACTGGGACCTCTTTATCATCCACATCCATGTTTCTTAAAAATGTATTTCAAATCATTCTTACTATTTTAAATACTATGGTATAAATTCATTTCTACCCTTGTTGACTTTATATAATAAGTTTATAAAGGAATATTTCTGTCGTTTTCCAAACAAGGTTAGTTTTTAAACTTTTCGACAGAATTAAGGTAAGAATGTTTTTTTAACTTATACCGCAGGTGAAACTATTTTCCGCCATTATAAAATCTTGAAAGCTTTCCTTACAATATTATAAGAAAAATTTAAAAGGCAATGTTTTAATTTATAATTATTTGACTTTTAAATTATTTTAAAAATAGGGATATTTCACTCAAATAGTTTTGATTTAATCAATGTCAAAATCCTTTGATGGATTTTAAGTTTATTTGAAGTTGATTTATTATGATACAAAACATCCATATTGTATTGATGGTTTTGTGATTTGTTTGACTATGGATGTGTTATTCTTATAACATTCATGGTTTATGGAGAAAGTATTGACATTTTGTATTCTAGTTTTAATACGAATGTTTATGTTATGTTTAAACCTGTTCATATGAGGAATGCCTTGGAGTTAATATGTGACGGGTGGAGCTCGCTATAGATCCTCGATGCATCGGTAGGTCTAATGAGACAAACTAGTTTATTGGCACAAGGCCTTGACAAAATCGTATTTGTAGTCTTGGCATGAGGCCTTGGCTATGTGGTTATGATAGTCTGGAATTATGCATTCCATCATTATGAAATTGGTTATTGATATTTCATGTGATTATTCGATTAGTATAATATTTATGTGAATAAGTAAATGACAATATTTCAATTTATTTTTTCCATACTATGTTGAAGTTCATGTTTAAAAGGTTTTTGTTTTAGTTATACATTGCCTAAAATGTTTATTCGTATTTATTAAAGATTTCACTATATTGTTATCCTTACTGGGCATTTGAGCTAACCCCTTTTCAATGTTTTATATTTACCAGGATGTGAAAAAATAAATTATGAATGACCTGAAAGGACAGTATGAGGGGATAAGTGTGTAGACTATAGAGACTATGTTGTTGTAGTTTTTATTTTTATGATGTAATTTAAAACATTATGAATATATCTAGTGTTTCCAAGGCTACAAACTAATCATTATTTCAAGATTTGATATTTCTTGTGATCATTCCAATGTTATGTAACAATGCACCGACTCTAGGTAACTGGGGTCGGGGCGTTACATAAGTGATAACTATTGGTTTCTGAAACTCATCCTAAGTCTAGTGAATTAACGACGATCATCCAAGGTCCAAGATTGAATCTCATAATAAATACAATGTCTAGATAGTCCACTGTTTCATCCCATCTAACTAAGAGTTGAAATCTATTCAAAGGCGCATCTACAATCGAATTTTATTGAAATCCCATTAATACATATAAGGTAATATTAGTATCCGTATAAGATATTATCGTCATAATTACCCCATGATACTAAAAATATCATCCACATACCTTTTTCCATAAAATCCATGAAACATGAATAACAAATATCCAAAAAATGAGAATCATTTATCATTAATTAAACTATCACAAAAAATACTTCTTATCCTCCCTCAGTATGAGGGATCCCCTTGATTAAATCGATCTATATGCCCTCATATTTCCACATATGAATTCCATGAATGGAAAAAAATCCTCCAAATACATGGTGATCTAATTTCACCTACTAAAACAAGAGATATTTTTACACATAGTCTTCCATTGACTATTTCATCTGAGGACACCAATGGGTCTTCCTCGAAACATGATACTTCTTTTTCAAATCATAATTAAAAAATAATGGTGTTTTTTGAAACTCACAAATAATTCCCTTCCCACTACCAACTGAATAGACAACCTCATATGAAACAACATTCAGTTTTGAACCCCCCTCATCAATCCTTGAAATCATTAACTATTTACAACCTAGTCACACATCCCATCTAGCTTGAAATCATCTCATTGAGACTCCACCACCTACTACACCGAGAATGATTCAACTGTATTCTAGTAAACAAAACTATGACAACTAATTTCCCTAGAAATTAGATGAATCAACACTAAAACACTCACACCTTTGAAAATATTCTTGGACACCCAAATAATGTCTCCTCAATACTTATGAATCAGTGATTCGGTAAAACAATCCCCTTTTCTGGGGTGTAATAGATATAATAGTGGAAATTATAATGAAATTATATACACATCATCATTCATATATTCATATATTAGTGTCCTAATACATTTTTCTTACCCTTGTGGCTTTTGATGACAATACATAATTCATTAATGAGGGAATTATACCATAACATTAGTAGAATCACAAATACCACTATCTGTAGATCATGGGTGACCTAGTTATGGTTAAGGGGGGTTTTAACTGAATAACATTATAAATTATCACTAATCATTACTACTACATCCAACATCTAAATTACATTAATTATTCCTTATTAAAAATCTCAAACACCAAACCCCACTATAGTTTTCGAAGAAGTGGGGAACTCATAATATTCAAGGTTTGATAACTGAACGTTTTCTAGCACTGATAAATCAATAAAAAGTTGGTGATATTTCTAGTAAAAGATGTTAGTAGGGATGAAACATGGGAAAAAGAAGAAAAAATCTTATAATATCATACAATACCAAGTAAATTAAATATCTCTTCCAAATTCCTGGGAGCTACACAAGAAATAACTACCTCATCATTCATTGACGTATTAGGCAGACAATACTGGGAAATGAATATGTCACATGAAACAGACATCCTTATTCCAAAACCTATATGTATATAGACTTACCTTGGGAGGATTGTGTCAAATGTCTTACAAGACATCTCTATGATACTCAACATGCTCCTACATTAACATAGAGTGGGTCACGATACTATATATGATCTCAATGATGATCATTTCAATGTAGTAACAGAATTTTGATTTCACGATCTCTATGAACATGGATGGGTCACTTGTGATATTGAGAAGAATGACCACAAACTCAAAGCACACATACCTACACCTAAATATAGTCATTGAAATATCCAATCATTTCACTCTCATCTGGTGATATCTTACCTACAAGTTATCCTTTAAAAAAATAATATATCCATTAAGACGGTAGCGAAATCATTGATCCACAGGAGGGGTGATAGTTCTTTATTGTTAGCTAATTCATCCTCATGTAGTTTATATAAACGAATAGTGCAACGTACACCTTTTTACAGAACTACATTGGTGAACCACAAGGAGACACACAATGTTAGATAAAAGCCATTTAAATTAGATAATGCACTAGAAAACTCAACTATCCCCATTACTTTAGTGATATTTGAAACTAATCCCTCAAAATAGATGAAATTCTCTTCTGTAATTGTATCCCAAACAATATTCTTTACCAAGGGGGAATTGTGATAATCTCATCTGGGAAACTGTCTAAAAAATCCTCCAAAACCAATTTAATATCCTCTATGTAATATTACATTGATTTATCCACTAACTAAGAAAAATAAACTCCACATTCCATCAACTCATATGATAACCTTTCTCACCAATGAACACCACTCACTAGGATTACACATTAAAAATTGAAAAACTCATATGAAGATAGTTGATGAATTTAATCATAGAATACAATCAGTATATTCCATGTATAAAATCATATGGATGTATATTAATAAATATGAAATCTACCATTGACTAATTTTACCCCATCAACAATTTTTATACTTGAAAAAAATAAAGTAACAGGAAATCAATCCATTGTAGATAACAACATGGGAACTAAAAGCATATTCACATCCAGTCCCAAGACATAGAACAACGTTGGAGAAAAAACTAATTCTTGGATCTTGAATTAGAAAAATAATATCCAATAGTATATGATAGGCTGATCAAACCATAGATAACCTCTATACCTATGTGAACTGATAACTAGAACATGTGCATCTAACCATGAACATCACCTCTACCTTTCTTCAATCACTGTCCATGACCATGTTCTAAAATAGGTCGCATTTTGAGAAGGTGAATCTAATGGTTTCCACTTCTAACACAATCATCCCTCAGTTGTTGAATATTCACCAATTGTCCCAACCATTGGACATTTCAGGGAGGAAAATAATGCTGCTACCAAAAATGGGCCTCAATAACTACCTAAAACTATAAATAATTAGTGCCCAGACATTGTCTCATGTAGTAAAAATATACTCCATAGAATAATCATGATAATGGAATGTCCCCTGTGGGTTATTGGAAATCACATTTCCTAGATATATAAGAAAATAATAAACATTGTCTTTTCCCCATAGGAAGAAAAAAAAGGAACGAATTTCCATGATCTTCTACATGATACTATACTCTTAGGGATGATCTAATGGCCACTGTCCCCTAGTTTTATTACAAAGGAATGAATCCACTTGATAAAATTTTCGTTCTTCTATAGTTCTATATATATATAATTCATGAATATGGTGACCATGTACATGAGCACAGGGTGAAAACCTTCTCTAAATATGATGATATGGACTCCTCATACATATCAATGTATAGGGAAATGTGAAAGTGGTCATTTATCATAACTACAAGATCCCAAAAACATATGGTCTCTTATTCAATAGATAAAGAACCATTCCCTTTAGATTCCTTTTTCACTGAAAAAAGTACCTCCAAATTTTACTTCGTTTGAATATATAGAAAAAACACATAATCCTACTTTTGGTAGAAAGGATAAATCATCCTCTACTGATGTGAAGCTCCTCATACTGACTAAAAACTAGTAGCAATGAAAACTCATCCAAAGAAAACAATATACCAAAAATGATGTTGACCTCCTACAACCATTATTATGTATCCACATCTGAGATTCTCACCTCATATGTAACTAAACTTCTCCAATGAAAGGAAGAAGAATCCATCTTCCAAGCCTTGTCCTACACTACTGGGTCAATCTTATGATGATCAACCATATCAAGATGATGAACCTCAACCACATGGGCTACATGAGAACAATGAATAGAAGCCATTCATAAAACATAATGGAGGAATCCTAAGATATGTAGGATAGACGTTTATCATAAGTTTATTTTATTATTACATTTTAATTTCCTATAATGTGACAATTTAGATATGAGCACAATGAACAATGACTTATGATCCTCCCCATGGTCTATTCCATATAATTAATTCCATCTCACATAAAAAATACATTATTATAGAGTCCATGCATCAGATCATAGGGTCGCCAAAGATCCTATCTCCTATCTGATCACCCAGGACAAAGTCGCACACCGAAGTCAACAACCACCATTTACCTAATTTCCCCTGAAATCCAAACAGTTACAAACTCAAAAAACGACCCCATATATAAAAAAACCACTATTACCATTAATTAATAACATAATCCCTCCAATGATACTCTCTCTATGTTGGAAATGAATGATTTGAGATAATGAACCCAGAGTCCTGCCATCAAAAGGATCCCTGTAGGTAATACGAATCGAGAGTACACTATCTCTAACATGAAATCCATTACCATTACAATACATAGGATAAGAAGATAGGATAAACAACCTCCAAGATGATTCCTAAATTGTTAAACCAAACCATAAATATTCAACAATACATGAAAAATTTCAATACCTATGTCTCCTAGTAATCACCAAATAACAATTCCTATAACA
Organism: Viscum album; assembly: GCA_963277665.1. Lineage (NCBI taxonomy): Eukaryota > Viridiplantae > Streptophyta > Magnoliopsida > Santalales > Viscaceae > Viscum > Viscum album. The sequence continues at coordinate 1,057,364,081 of OY728151.1, read as the reverse complement.
ACAACATAGTAATTGATCAAAATTCCAAACAAGTTATATCCAGATTGGTCCTCAAACTCCACATAAAAACAGATAAAATATTTTATATATTTAAGGATATCATACAATAATAATAAGTATGTTCATTCCCAAGGTCTAATGAACATATGTGTATATAATACACTAATGTACTAATGAAATAAATATTATAACCAACAGAAACATAAACTGGTCACCTAAAAATCCAATCCTCACCAATGGGTCACTCGGGAAATCATGCTTCCAATGTTGTCGTACATAATCAAAAACATAATAATGTGAACCACTACCACGTCCCCATTAATATTTCTCTGTCATTTCCAATAAATAAATTTCATTTTATCCCATTACATCCATGAATATCACATCATAACAAGTATTTTCCAAACACACATTGGAAATTTTAGATATGGGTTGGGACACGTGCCTTCCAACCCCACCCTCAAAAGGTCTAGAATTGTTTTCTAGAAATAGGAATCATGACCTGAAAACTGTATCAAATCATGTATCACCAATAGAGAGATGGTATATCGAGCCTCATACTATCATGAATCAATGGTAGAAGGATATCAAAAATGTGAAGAACATTAATCATGATCCCTCCTACAGCCATGCATGACCTCAAACACATGTCACATGACATCATTATCTCATCAAATAAAATCATTTCCTAAAATATCTAGGAAACCACTACAAGTTAATCTCTGCCACTAACCATTGACAACACTACATTTAAAGAATGAGTGGGGATGATGGGTAGCTATCCATTCCAATAACCACTTTCCTGGATGCAAGGGGGAAAATGGACCCCAAAATGCATGACAAATGATATGCTCATCAATCTTGGGTGGGGTGTATATAAAAATAACATAAAATAAATGATATATATATTTATATATTACACAAAATAACCATAATATGGATTGAAAAATTCAGTAGTTTAAACCAGTATACCACCATTGTACCCTGAGTCAACCATATCCATCAAAACCACCACTACATAAAACACACCACAACACAAATCCACACATTTCAACATTCAGTTAGATGTTTGGGAACATAACATATTTAATGTCTATCCACAAACTCCCATTTAAAATCAATAAACTACACATTTAAATAGTCCATTTTTTAATTCAATTAATTTGTGTCATTTAGAACATATAAATGTAAAACTATATTCTTATTCATTTTCCAACCAATGTCATATAATTTTATCATTGTGAATTTATACCATGGTTTTCTATGAAACAAATAACACACACAATGAAAAATAGCTCCCATAACATACCAACCATATCCACATCCCCATAATTTCCTTGAAATATTACCACAATAACCACACATCACAACCAGAACACACAACTATAATATCACAAGGCACAACAAAATTGCACAACTACCCTCATCACATCCCACACCATTCATCCATATTGATAATTACATCGCCAATTTTTTTAAAAACCAATCTGGTCACCAAAATCATATGACCATTCCACTCATCACCCATAATAATTTAATAATCATAACCACACACAAATATACATCATAGATTTCACAGTTAATTTAATGTATTCAAAAACATTACTTAATTTTTTAGAAAGTATAATATCACATAAACCATATTTTCTTTGGAAATAAATTCATTACCCATAAATACATTATTTAAAGTTGTATTTTGGGTGAAATTAATCAAAAATATAGAAAATTTCACCCATACACATAAGTTACAAAAAAAGGCTCCAAAGTGATGTGATTTTCCATAGTAGCAAAAAATAATGAAAAATATCATCAATGTGGTAAAACCATGTGATTTATCCTCACCCCATAAATTTTTGGGTTTTCAATTAATTATATTTATTAATTTGATCATTAATATCTACCCAAAATTTGGGAAAATAATTAATTTTCAACAAATATAATGTTAATAGGGATATAAAAAGGACACTATACCTCAAAGTTGATTTCTGATTCTACTTTGCACCATAGGGAAAAGAAGATAAAATCATAGAATCATTACCCACCTAAAGAAACACTATCGAATCGAGAAATCAAAAAAAATTACATCCATGATCATATAGAATAAAAAAACAACATCACAATGAATATTCATAAAAAAAATTGAAAGGAAACATGGGATAAATGGGAAGTAAAGACCACCAATCCCAAAATAACCACTTACATAACTCCAAAATAAATTAAGGAGAATAGGGGATGAAAGATTCATCGAAATTGACTGTCATTCATCCAAAATCAGGAAGAAATTAGCAGAGAGGAGGGGGATTGTCTAAATTCATACCCTTAAAATTAGATAGAAGTCATCTTTTTCATGTTGTGAATTCAAAATTCACACCATGAACTAAACATTCATCATGGATTACATATTTTAAATCAAAATCAATGATTTCATTACTCATTTATATGAACTTGTAACAAAATTCATTGTTCTCTTAAATGAATAAACCCATTACCAGAATTGAAATTTCACGTTGTGTTTTTTTTATATACTAATATACCACCATATATATATCTTGAATAAGTGTTTCCACATATTGTGAAGCACCATCACATTTAATTAATCTCCCATTCACTAAATTAATTGCCCACTACCATTCTATTATAGGTCCATAGTCCACCAAACTTCCTAAATCCTCATATTAAGCACCCCTAACACCAAAAATGGTAATTTAGTGGCCATAGATGGTGGAATCATTATTTATAGTTATTTCAGAGATTTAATTAATATTTTAGTTTGTTATTTTTTCATTATATGTAAATACTTTATATTTTACCATTTTACTAGTATTTTAAATATTAATTGGTAAATACCCTCATATTCTCATTGTCAAGAGAATAAAATTAATCATTACACGGACATATGAAACATCACAAAGACACTACATGATGGAAAGAAATACTGAATGGTTTCATTACATGTGGGGGAAGATTTACCCTTTATGAATAAAACCATTATCCAAACAAAAAATCACTAGATAAACTCATTATATGATTGTAACACCCCAAGATTGTATGAAAAATATTATTTTTAATTTCATCAATGTCTTGTGTTGTATGATACACCAAAAGGAGCTTGAAAAACATGCATCCTTGACTTTCCTTGAATTACACGCAATCGTGACCTTCCTCGATAGCGTGTGTAGTACGCAATACCGAGTTTCACTAAAAGAGATATTATTATAATATTATTATGAACTAGCCGTTATGAATAGTAATACCCACTTTTTGAAATTTTATAAATTTTATCTTTTAAAATGGACTTCATTTTTGGATTCATAATATAAAAATTAGCTTAGGGTGAAATTTTGGTACTTTTCGGATAACATTCATTTTCTGATGAATAGTGAAAATTACTAAATTTTAATTAAAAACAACCTTTTTAATCGAAATAATTAATAGTGATAAAATATTAATTAGAGTGGTTTTAAAGTATATTTAGAATATATTTTTACAATTTAATAAAATGCTGGTCATTGGATGTAATTTCACATTTAAACAAGACATAAACAAGTGTCATTATTTTGAAAGTTATTATCTATTAAAAACACGCAATTTGTTTTGACGGCGGGAATTAATTTTTAAATTAATTAATGCAAATGATATGTTACAAATTTGGTAAAATATAAATCATATTTGAGTTCATAATACCAAATATATCTTTCACCTAATTTTTGGTATTTTTCTCGAAAACATTCATTTTTTTATGAATAGTGAAACCACTAAGTGGTAGTTAAAAAAATGAATTTTCCATAAAACATAATTTTACCACTTCTGTGAGTTGAATTTCAAATATCCGAGAGACACAGTTGATGTCAGTAAGTAAAATGTGGTTCAATGAGATGAAAATAATTTTTGGTGAATAGTAACTTTTTACTTTTTTTACCATGGTTAAAAGTAAATAATGTAATTAAGGGTAAAATGATATTATTATTAAGCTAACACATGTCATAATTATATTGGATAAGTGTAATTCGACCAAAAACGGCCTTAGGAATAATATATGACCATTTTGGCTCACTTGGATTAGATTAGGACATTTATATTTAATTTATTTAAAGAAGGGTTAAAATAGTTAAAATCAATGTTTAATAAGTAAATCATTTTGAATATATGGTTATAAATATGATAAATTCGACTTTAAATATTCATTAGAAATATAAAAATATTTCCTACATAATGATATTAAAATTTTAATTTTTGAACATTTAATAATTTAATTTATTTATGGCACAATGATGATGCAGTAATTATTTTATTAATGAAATATTAACAAAAATGATTTTATAAGTACCCAAATAAATGTAATTTGAGACTTTTTATGAATTAAAATAATTTTTTATATTATTATGCCATGTTATAATTGATTTAATTCACTTTTTTTTGAACTAATGTTTCTGTTATGATTTTCACAAAAATCAATTACCAAATAGTATCAAAATTTACATAAAATAGTGTTTAAAACAAATATTATATTATTAATCAATATTTTATTCCTAAAAATATAATGTTCGGCCAAATGACTTAGATAAGGTTATATATATTAATAATAAACAACTTGGAGTTATTTTGTCTTGTTATAGTATGTTTATTAACCTTATAGTGTAAGAAAACTAGAAGACACGGTAAAAGTACAATTATTTAACATAAAGTTAAATCTAAATAATAAGGTTAAAATAGGAACCTAAACTGGTCTAAATTCTATTGGATGAGAGGATTTTGGCTCATCCCCACCTTATCTTCTAAATAAATAAATTTTGAGATATTTAAAACCGAATATGAATTTATAATAAAATAATATTTTTAGTTTTCCAAAGGTGCCTCTCTCCTCCCTTATAAAAGGGCACCTCCTCCCTCTCTTCCTCACAACACTTTGAGCCTTCATGCTCGGACAAACCCTGACAAATTATCTTATAAACTTCCCTAGAAACATCCTAGATGTCCTGCTCTTCTTCAAAGACCATTTTTAGTTCCCTAATAGGATGTCTCAAAGAGGCCCTTCAAAGAAGAGGTAGTGTCTGTGACCAATTCTTTCAACTTTATTTCTTCTTCTACTTCTTCTTCTTTAGTTATTTCATTATGTAGTAATAAAATCAGTATAAATCATATACTGATATGTTATTATATGAATTAAATACCCCTATTTCACCATCTGTCCATCCTACAAAAAACTAAATCACTGCACGTGTGTACGTACGAAATACCATCTCCACGCTGTGGTGTAATCTGTTTTTCCAACACCACCTTACATGGATGGGTATAATGGTGTAAATAATAACTATAAAAATTTATTATAACATAATACTGATTATGATATATTTTATCATCCTATCCAATCCAATTCAATAATTATGCGAATGATATCATCGCTCGTGCGCACGTACGGACTACCGTCTCCACGACGCGATGAGATTCATTCTCCATGTTAACCATTTAAAAATGATTATAAAGTATATATAAGCAATAAAAATGAAATATATGAAATTATAAAGCTAATGGATTTATGTATGTATATATATGTATGTAATCTACTTAATTCCATTCAACTCAATAAGGAAATGAAAACAACGTTCATGCGTACGTATGGCCTACTGTCTCCATGAACGGTGTATTTCATTCCTTTTATTGATCTATAATATATATATGTATATGATGAATATATATTATATATAAATCAATTTTTACATTCTGGAATTATTTAAATCAGGATATAAGTAATAATATCAAGAACGACAAGTCAAAACACATACGATAAATGAAATGATTTTACCCAAAAAGCTCATTAACATGGAATTTACAAAAGAACGGGTAATATAAAGTCATAAGTGAAACATATTTGATATCATAAAAAGGAATATGATTCCCTAATAAGTCAATGACATTATTTAAATCATTATACAGGAGGTTCGGATATGTACGAAGCATATCGGACCTAAGGAATGAGATAATTTTGCAAATCTCATTTTTATCCGAGATTACTTATCCGTAAGTGTATACTGGGGTTATTTCTATCATCCATGTCCATGTTTTATAAAAGTGTAATCATGTATGTTTAAAGTCCTTTTTACCCATTTTTACTTTTACCCCATGGTATGGAAGGAATCTTTTTTTTAATTACCCTATAAGGTACTATTTGACTTTTTCGACAAATGTACGAGAAGAATGTTTTTTTAACGTATACGGCATGAAATGATTTTTACAGTTTTATAAAGCATCATTTTCATGAATATTTCAACAAAATATTTCATGACTATTTTCAAAAAAATCCTTTTATTTTAAAATAGCATGACATTTTGTGAAAAGAAATTGATTTTGAAGAAAAAAGGATATTTTCCTCAAGAATTCATTTCTAATGTTTTATCAAAACCATTTTTCGTCTATGTTTACATTATTTCATATGTGTATGTTTCAAGTATAATGTCTCTATGATTTACATGGTTACACATTTCTTATTAAGAAATGTTATCCATTTCTTTTATATAGATTCTGTGTTGATGAGATTATGTTTATGAAACCCATTTTATTTATTGGGTTTTTATGAATGATGTATGATTATTTTGTGGCACATGTTAGAATGATTTCATTATGAGATGTGTGGGACCTATATCTCACTCCAATGCATTGGGTAAGGATTTATTTCTCATGAGATAGACATGGCCGGAATGGTAAGTTAATCTGTTTCAGTATTACATGACTGGAATGAGGAGTGAACTCGATTCAGAAAGGGAATTTGTCCACTAAGATGGTCTTTGCAGAAATTCCTTGGGTACTATGGAAATCATTACATGTGCTTAATGGATTCCACAATTACATGATTTATTCTCATCTTATTTTATAATGATTTATGTTCCATTATGATCTATGCCTTATGTACTTCCATGTTTGATGTCATTGCTCAAGATTTTGATGTTTAAACATTATGTTCATGTTTTTAAGTTCAAATGTATATGGTATGTTTTATTTTATCCATGCATACCCTTAATGAGCATTTGAGCTCACCCCTTTTATGTTTTCTTTTCCCAGGATATAAATAAATGTTTTAGGTAAGAAAAAAAGGGAAGATCTTTATTGGGAGATGTTGAAGATCTTTCACCACTATTAGAAGATTTTATTCTAAGTTTTCAAAGACACTAAACTATTACGGTCCTTGTGTGTCTGTTTTTGTTATGTATTAAGTATTCCGCAAAATTAATGTAATGTCCATGTACGTCAAACTTAGGGTCTTTACAATGACGCATGAATAATTGATAAATAACTTAACCAATTCATTTATTTCAAAACCAAACCATAGATTACTATAGCGGAAGATAATGAAATTTTCAATAGAAACCACATAAAAAAACAAAATACTCCAATATGACCATAAGATTATATGATGAAAAATATATATTCTCCAATATCACCCAAAAAACCAAGTATTAAGAGGTGGTTATAAATTTATTTGATACTTTACCTTATCCAATGTCTCATAAGATATCATATTCAAAAGTAACAATGTACCTTAGCATGGGTGAGTATAAAACATAGCATGATTTCTACAATGACTTCTCTACTCATGCCACTTGGATAAAAAGAATGAAAATGATTATTTTTCAAAGATTATATAATTTTTTTTCCAAAACATTGTATAAATATATATATACATGATCCAAATATCATTTATTTCCAAACGTCATCAAGTTATATTTTAACCAATTTTCCATCAAGTCATATTATAATAAAAAACAACTCGACGAAGACATAAAAAATTTATAAATAATTTTTTTGAATTACCATTCAATTATTCACAACAGACCCACAATTTTATGCTATTATTATAGTTCTATTATCATGAGTAGTATCTCATCAATCTACCAAGTTGTCACAAGGTGATTATATCCCATGTTCCATTACTCCTTTTGTAGTGAGCACAAGCTCATATTTCAACCAAGCCTTGTAAATGAAATATAAACACACAAAAACATTATGCCATTTCACATGTCGAACCATGAATAAGTTTATATTTCATTAAAGAAATTTTAATTCAATATGAACACACAAAACCATAGTTCCATTGATCAATGCCAAAACAATTCATTTAACCATTTCAATAAAATCATTTCTTTTGTGAAAAAATTAAACAAAAAATTCCAAAAAACCATATCATTTCAATAAACCATTAATTTTATTGAAAAAAATTTAATGAAATACATTATCTATATTTCTATAAATTCCCCAATTTAATGTTTATATTTTCAAATTAATAACAAAAGAACAATTTCATTGACACCAAATTTTCTAGATTTCCAGAATTTACTGATTCGCCACTAAAGTGGTATTCTAGAAATTAATAAAAAATTTATCATAATATTTTAACATATGAAAATAATATTTTAATCATTAAAACATGTTCTACTAAGATTTTTTGAGAGTTAGTCCACCTACATAAAATATTTTAAAAATTACTAAAAATTGGTGAAAAATTCTCAAGAAACTAGGTTAATTTTCCACGGAAGAACATTTGATTGATTACACCATTATGGTCATGACCAAATATCAATATATTTGAAATCCATAAAATTAGATCCAACCACATTGAGATTAGAACTATGAATAATTGAATATGGGTGAAGAAGATATTTGAAAATTCTATATGAAATACGGCGAACGATTACATACCATAAGAATCATGATTCAAAACGTTAGGGGAAAGATCTATATTGATTCCAGTTTGACAATGATAGGATCTATAACATAAAATGGGGAATTATATAGAGTAAGGGAAACATTTTAGAAAAAACTATTGAGATAGTGTAAAAAACTTGTGGGATCCATATTTTTTGGACATAACCATGACCCCACAAATAGTTTAGTCACACACATAAACAATTTGGGACCTAAATACTCATTAGATACGTCCTAGGATAACAATTTCATGGCCTCATTGCACGGTCACCCTTACTGTTTTCCCACCATGCCAAAGCTATTGCCCACCATTTTTCAAAGTGCACGGTTTCTTCTAGGATGGATACATGGAATAGACTTACGGTGTGTATCCCATTCACTTCCACGTTCACGAAGAAAAATCCATGAATGTTCCCCTAACTCTCCAAATCATCACCCACATACTTAATATACATTAAAATCCCAAGATGAGGGTTTCATACTAGAATCCAGGGGTTCTACATAAGTGGATTGAACTTAAATGATTAAACGTGGGTGTGATAAAATAGATAAAAATATTTATTTTATTCTTTATTCCACATGGGAATGAATATAGTTTTCCAGATTTATTTTTATGATTAATATATATTATCCATAAAAAAAACAAATAACTTTTTACCCGAAAAAAATAAATATATGTCATGTTCATGAGATTTTTCATCAGGTTTATTTGTTTATAAGACTATAAAAAACCATTAATCTAAAGGAAATAACTACTTATGCGGGTCATGTAAAGAGATTAAGCATTTCACCTTTTTCATATATATAACATGGGTTCACTTAAATTCTATTCCGTTTTCAACTTACTCCTAAATCATGTGATCTATACATTTAGAATGCATTTACTACACATACACATGAAGAGTACCAGAAAAGGAGTTTACAAAAAGGAACCCACTAGTATGACAGTAATCATTATAATTTATTAATAGTAGTTTTTTAAAAATGATGCAGTAAAAAAATTAAATTAAGACACACACAAACACACATAGTCCTATCTTATCTTATGATCATCCAATAATTCAAAAATTACACATTTAATAAATCAATATTTAATTCAAAAATTCTTTATAAAATCAAATATTATCGAGTAAATTAATTATCATTAATAATAAATTTAATTATCATAATTTATATCCAAACTATCCATGGGATTCACATATAGTGAACTTTTATGTTAAATAATTTAATTATATATATTAAAAATTAATTATGTGCATGACCTGATCATGGAGAAAACATAATTTGAATTTTTTCGAACTACTTAACATAGTCCTAGTCATGTACTATTTACATAAATTAAATCTACAATAGAAGGATTGTTATGTATGTTCATGACATGTTCAAATAATAAATGGAACAAATACCCATTATTGTTAAACAATATGTAGTTAATTTTAATTCAAGAAGATTACATAGGTGTTTATGAGAATACATGGTGTCTAGTTTGAGAAAATATGTTAAAATTAATTAAATAGTTAACTAAAATAAAATCTTTTAAATTTGGTTCACAATAAATAGATGACACATAGGCACTTGTTGAATATGTTTAATTGATAAATTTGTTATTTTATTTCATCCATGTAATTAGGTTTCGGATAAACTTCATGAACAATATAGTGGCATTCCTTGTAAAACACTCTCTATATATTCAAACGACATGCCAAGAGACTAAGGTTTTTTTCTAGTCATAGATATTCCTGATGTATGTCAAATGTAGGCCAACTGCACAGTGGGTGACCATTAATAACCAAAAACATTATAAACATATTAACTTTTGATTTAATTAATCTCTATATTATGTTTATAGAATACTCATCCACTTACTTAGATTTATTATATCTTATGAACATGGGATAAAATTAATAATCATAACCATTGATAATATAGTTGTTGAATGGTGATCATAGTATTAGAATAAATATTGTGTTATGATAACTCCAATTGACCTATAAAAATGAATTTATGGCCTCAAATAGTTGGATCATACCCTATAAATACCATTATTGGAGCTTCCATGGCTGATATCATCAATGGGTATTCCCTTGACCATTCCCAAGTTGAGATCCAACCACTAAATCATGATAAAAACAATTTTCATGATAATTTCATGCTCATCGACATAAAAAACCAAACGAAATCAACTAATCCATCCCATGGATATATCACCATTGTGAACCTTTCCCATATGCGGTCTGCAAGTGTAATAAATGAATATATTTCATAACCCTAATAATACGAATATTTATAATGCATTTTTAATATAATAGTGGTTTTATTTCATTCTCATTATTTTTACTTCATAAATTATTATTATTTATTCGATATAACCAAAATTATATTTTCTGTAATATTTAATTTTTATAATAAAAGTCATTATGATGAATTAAATTTTTTAATATAAATTATATTTTAATCACATATTATTAATAAATAATATTTATTAATCATTGTGTATAATATAATTTTATGATGATAAAAATATATTTACAAAGGTTTAAAAATAATTATTTTAAAAAAACTATAATTTCTTGATAAATGGTGATTATTATTTTAAAATTGAAAATAAAAATTTAACAAAATAATATGGATAAATATATATTACTTTCTAGAATAAAAAAATCATAGTTATGAAATGGACAATTCCTCATAATTTTAGGAGACAATGAAGTTTTTGGGTGAAATGTGAATATGGTATAAATATTTAGTGTATATTATGACATCATAAAGACTTCAATGTGATCTAATAAATGAAATTAAATATATACACTATCAAATATCTATTACCAATTTAAAATGATTTTATTTATAGGTTATTTGTATTGTATTTAAATATCAATATGATTCCTACCAAAACCTATATTATATTTTATTTCATTGGAATCATTCTTTTCTGAACCTGATTCACTTATACATCATCCATGGTAATATTGTAATTATTTTTACCCTTGAAAAAAAAACAATTGAAACCACTATATTTTTTTATAAATCATTTGGAGAAACCTCAGGAGGTTTTATAGTATTCATTGAATTGTTATATAGATTCCAAAACCTATGTTTAGGAAATAATAATCATATCGCATCTCTTTTACCATATAATCCTCACCATATCCAATTTCAATACACTTAAAAACATTAAAACTTTTCCTTACTCATCCCTACCCATAATATATTCCCCCATCATTCCCCCCAATACCTAAATAATCTTTTTCTCAAGTTTTGGGAATCACGGTCTATTAGAAAGTAATCATTTCATCCTCCTCATTATCCAATCATCTCCTTCGTTATATGCCTTCAATTTAAAACACGTAATGCTATGACATGATTTTACACATCCATATTATTGTCCATTTGATGACCAAATGATGTGTTACCCCTTTATATCTCATTAAATGTTTTATTAATCTTTATGTACTATCATTATGCTAGAAAAATCTAATTAGGATTTCTTGATTCCAAACCATTGTATTGTGAATAAAATAGTTATTTCCATTCATGGATATTCCAATAGACATATCTATAATAATTTTATTTTAGAATGTAATTTATTTAAGCCACAATCCTTTATCATGGGTTTTTTTCATGAAATATGATGCTATTTTAAATGGTTTATGTAGCACTCTCATGTAAATTATAAGAAAGTGGTTGGTGCACTAAAAATATTTTAATGATCTAACACATTTGGTAATGGTTCAATATCATGTGATTTCATCCAAGCGATTAGAAACTGAACCTAATCCATCATGGGACTTTTTCACCACATTATTATATCTAACCATTATCCTTGAACTATGTATAAGAAGTCATTTTTATAGTTAATACTATTTTCTGAATATTACATTATGTTATTATTATGTCTCATGTCGTCTTCTTTAAATCCATGATTGTCACTAACTTTAATTTCCCATTGATATTATTATTGTAAAAATTGTAATAATTTCATCATTTTATTCCATATTTATTCCCATATTAGGATTTATAGATCACTCGTTTCTTATGTATAAACCCAAGTTATCCCATGCATTGTTAGGAAGGATTTAATATTCTAAGAATGTCATTGATGTTTTCAATAATGCCGATGTACCACTTGTTTTTATGTTTCAATTCAGTTAAAATAATACACCAAAGATAACAATCCTATAAATTTTTTATAATATATTCATGCTTATTTAATAAATAAATAATAAATTTGAAAAACAGAAAGGGTTTTTCATAGTTGGAATAAAAATAAAGATTAATGTTTTTATGATTAGGTTTAGAAAACACTAGAGGAAGAAGTAGGGATAAGACTAAATATAATAAGACATCCCAAAATTTTCATTGTATATATTATATGGTTTATATGAAAACACATCCTTGTATAGAATCTAAAATTGGAAGTCATTATATAATAGAATTACCAAGGGGTTACACCAGAACACAACGTATCGAGATAGGATTGACCAGGAGCTACTCCACATAATCTGTAATGACATGATCATTGTGAATAATATTTGATTCAAAAAAAATATTTTATATTATTTTGTACACAACAAAACTATATCCCTTTATTAATGAAATGAGTATAATTCCAATGAGACTTTTGGGTTTCGATAATTATATTACCATTTATCAATTTTGATTATTGGAAACTAAACTATTGAACTTAATATTAGTATAATAAATTGAAATGATTATAGTGTATTTATTTAGAAATTAGATTAGATGGTCTCATCGAGATGACACAGGCCATTCAAAGCCAATTTTTCGAATCTTCAGATGGAGGTGGAATCACCTGTATTCATTTTTTAACCAATCCCAATGATTAGCTTAAAAAAATTGAGATATAAGGAATCTCTTACTAGGGAAGTTCATGTTAGTTTTGATTATCAACTGAGCTATTTTTTTGAGATGGACCATGAGTCTATCACAATCAAAGACCATACACTTATGACATATGCATCGCGTGAATGTGTTATGTTTCATGGACCTAGTTACATAAAATTTAATCCCATTGATTAAATAAAATTTTTATTTAATCATTCCATCTTAGTGAATATATTTTATTAAAAATTAAAATTGAATTAGATAAATTGAATTTTCGGGTAAAAATTATAACATTCAGAGTGATAGAAATTATTATATTAAAAAATATTGTTTTTATTGATGTTTATTATAAATTAAATGTTTTTTAAAAATAATCCTTTTTAATTAAAAAAGATTAATAATTTAATTTTTTCATGTGTCGATAATTTTATTATGCATGTTACTATGCATTTTTTGTCCACTATAATTTTTCATAATTAATTATTTGTGTAAAAAAAATATTTTATTTCCCATTTTTATATATTTATAAAAAACATTATTATTTAATTCCAAATGTTGATACAATTTTATTGTGAATTTATGAGAATTTTATAAAATATGTTTGTTTTTCGGGAAAAAATAAAATGAAGTTTGAGTTTTTTGGTATGTTTAATGAAATCATTTCTATTTCATAATTTTCTAATGATTATTTTAAAAGGATGGTTGATTATTTTGTGTTGATTTAACATTAAAAGTGTCTCTTAAGGCCTAAACTATATTAATGACTATGGTTTTGAAAATACAACAAATTATGTGTCCATTGAAATTATTAAAAAACACCCTCACTTTTACTATAAATACCTACAAGTTCCATTATTAAATTTCATTAAAAAATCATACCCCAAGAATATATAATATAATTCCGTCTAATGTAGTCATAACATGGTTCCCCTATAAAAATAGTGGGTTCCCTAGACCCAACTATGTAGTAATTTTGATTACTGTATCATGTGAACAGCGAGATATGCATGATGATATCTTACCATTATAGTGCAGACTTTTCACCATCCACTATAATAATGGTAATTTCTAAAGGTTTATAGTCATGTCAAGAGGTTATAGTTGATCATAGGCTATAATTAGAACCTCAAGATACAATTTCATTGATCTCAAATATATTTTCTATAGTCTAGATCCATCTTACTGATTGGACACAGTAGATGTCTGACTATCAGGTGTTGGGGGATCATAAGCATTGAGACTTATTCTCAAGATGTTCACACTTGGGGATCTCTAATAGTGAGATCATGAGGATAGACCCGTCAATAATAACACCACATGTTTTGGGTTTCATTGGTTGTTCTTATCTACGGAATTGTGTATTGGTCTCCTAACTTGAGACCATTACCAATGTATATCATTTAATTACGTACTTTGATATAAGGCGAAAACCTGGGAAGTAATGTCGTGGAAAGGTATTTTTTGTTCGGTACATCATTGGTGGTATGACATTGGTTGAATGGTCAAAAAAGGATTTGTCGACTCCATGTTTAGGAAGTTTTATAACTTAGGCCTCGTTGATCCTGATGGATACGCCGTAATAAGTATTTGGCCAAAGCAATAGAAAGGAAAATCCAACGAGACAGATCAAAAAATTATAAATCAAGATAGGAAAGTTCACACAAGAGTGCATACTGATTTATTAGATATTTAATGACAAAGAGACTATAGTACACAATCAGTGTTTGTAGGTTGGTAGTCATTTCCATGACTATACTTATATCATTAGGGGCCATGAAGGGTTTCTAGACTCTAATCTTGGTCTGTGGATTTTATTAACTACTATTTAGATAAAGGCCTAGAGGGTCACACACAACAGCGTATCCAAGAATCCGCACCTATTCAGTGAAATAGTAATATTGGACATGGTGGGCCCCACAACTGGGGTCCAAGTGTTGCCCAAATTACTAATCAAAGGTTCATTTAAAATTAAGCAAGACCGCGAGTCGAGTTAAATGGCACATATTTTATCACGTAATATATTTCATATATATTACAAGTATGTGATAAAATAAATAAATAATGTTGACGCAGATTTATGTCGTCATAGTTTTTTATTTAGTGGACGTGGAATTAATGGGGGCTCAGGAACCCAACCAGGTAATTTCCACAATCCTCTATAAATACTGGAGAGGGGATCAAGCGGAACAACTATTCATGTCATTTTGTACAGAGCTCCTCTCCCCCCCTCTCTAGATAGAGAAGTTGTCGATCTATGTTCGGATCTAGTATATACTAACCCATCGTAAGATCGACGATGCCGCGATCGTCGGGACGTTGAATATATCGTCGGATCAACGTGCTAGCACCCAGATTTCAACAATCGGACTTCTATCTGATTTATGAAGTGAATGAGGTTGATCTAGAGGGATCCTACTACAGATCCTTTGTACAATGATCGCCGAAGACAAGTTGCAGTCGACAACAGATTCAGATCTGAAACGGGTATGTTTTTTGTTTATGTTTGTAATCCTTAAAATTTAAGCGAGTTCATCGGACCTCTATGGGGATTGGATCGTCAGTGACGACAAGTTTCATCATCCCTCAGATGAAAAATTTAAAATCCTCATCCCACCTTCATATGATGCGGGCCCTGGAAACCAAACAGTGGATTCAGAGGGATCGAGTATATTTTCTAAACCAAATAAAATTAATTTGCATAAAATTAACTATAGGGTTTAAAAATGATCAAAATTAATTGAACCTCCTTTCAATCCTATTTCAAACGACAAAGATATGGTCATTTTAAATGTTTGGAATTGATTATGTTTGTGTTTTTACTTGGGTTTTATTAAATTTTGTTGATTATTTCCGTTTATCAGAAATAATGCATGTTTTTATGAAATTATAATTATAATTATTATCATTATTATCATTATAATTATTATAGTTATAATAATATATATAATAATATTATAATAATTAAATATAATTAATATATGAATAAAAAAATAATAAATTAGTAATAAATTATAATAATTTATGTATTATTATAATAAATGGCTAATAGCCTTTAGAAAAACATTTTTTTTAAAACGGTGAGATGACCTCACTTGCTATTAATGTCTGAAAATATAATAAAAAAATAAAATGACTGGGCGGTGGAATAAAGTAGAAGAAAAAAAACAGTAAAATTAAAAAAGGGGTTTTCCGCGTTGATAGAGAACAAAAAAAAAATCGAATGCAAGGGGTCCGAGCGGATCCCCACATTCCTCCTCGCGCGGCACACTGCAGCGCCATAGGGACACCTCCGAGGGATATCGCGACATCCACTATGGAGGACCCCTGTTTCCCCGCGCGGCACATGGCTGCAGCACCAGGACACTGCACAGGCACCGCTTGCACCTCCGGCGTGACCTGATGGAGTACCCGGATCTCCTTGTAGAGCCTATGCAGCAGCCTTTTCACAGGCCTTCGGTGCCCCTCTCCCGACGGACCCGTATGGCGCACCCCACCGTCCCACATCCTTGGCGCCACAAGTAGGGGTCCGATTAGACCCCTCTACCTCTTTCACGACACATTGTAGAACCACACTCCAGCGCGACACACAGCGTCGGGCTGTCGGCGCCGCACCCCCTGCCTCTGCCGCATCTCTGACCAGGCCCCGGCCATCTGCCTCTTCTCTCACACACCGCCTGCATGCCCAGGCCGAGCCGCCGCTGGGTTTCCACTTGGTGAAACTAGTGTAGCAGCAGCAGGCCGCCGGTGGCTCTTCGGTTCTGGATGAACTCCGCCGCGACTACGACCGAAGCGACCCACCTTTTGAGAATGCTTTCTTCGGTGTCGGGCCAGCCTCTGCACTTCGCACATGTCGATCGCAAGGAAGATCCAAAGGCTTCCTCGGCTACCAGGGAAAGCCTTGGCTGAACCCTCCCGCATGAGATCCATGTGGCAGGATGCCTCCCTGGTACCTCACACTGCAAGACCCCGGAGCAGCGCCATTACAGCTCGGCTCCCACGGGTGTCCCTACCTCCCGCCACCGCCTGGTCCTCCTAGAAGGCAGGTATCCCTTGACTCGGGTTACGTTTATCCATTTAATATAATCAATTAATTTAATTTAATTAAAATAATTAATATATTAATTGTGGTGAAAATAAATTTTAATTCCCCAGTATAAAAATAATTTAATTTTTTTATTAAATTTATTATTTAATTAAATAAATTCTATATATTATAATTATATTAATTACATGACCAATTAGAAATTAAATTATTTTAATTTATTATTTCATTTAATTTAATTAAATTAAATAACCCTCGTACATATTTATGCATTTTAATTTTTTATTGCACTGTAGTTCCCTGACTACTGGTCTTGAGCATTGGCCCCATATATCAGCCTTTTATTTATTTATTTAATTAACTATCTCTGTGAAATGTCTGTAAATTAATTTAAATACGGTGTGTGAATCTTCTTTTTTTTTGTTTAAAATTTATATGGACCTGCATGTCAAATTGATTTGATGCAAATTTATACCTTAGTCCCCCTCGCCTGTGTTTGAGTAAACTTGTACCACATACAGAGAAAATTCAAAGACATGACATGGAACCCACCAAGATGAGGCAGTACTCCGAGACGTAATGTGGACTCCATCAAGACGAGGCGATGCTCCAGATGAGAAGCAGACATACAACATGGGTTGAGATGCATCTAGTGTCATGTTTCGACATATGTATGATGACCCTAAGGTCGTTTAGATCTCAGGACCAGTCATGTAGTAGTTTGGAATTTATGCATTTATTTATTATTTTATGCATTTTAGAACAGCAGGAAAATATATAATATATTAACTAAAAAAATGAAAAAAAGTATATTTTGATTTCTATTGATGTTGAGTTTTGTGTGTGACAACGTAGATGAAAAAGTTTAATAGAAATGGGTTACATTCTTCGAGAGAAAAACCAATAAAACCGTCAATGAAAATATTAAGTCACAAACAACATTCCATTAATTGAGTTTGAACAAAACATGGTGTTTGAGTGTCAGTTCATGCCTTAGTTGAGGGTTCTCATACTAATGGGGAGTTATTATTCATGTGGTGGGTCTACATAACAAAAATTACATCAATGAAATAACCTTATCTATCTTGTTGTAATTTTAGAGGCAAGCGTTGAGTAAATCAGTAAATGATTTCTGAAGCTCGGAAGTCACTCAACAGATCAAGGAACCATGAGAAAATGCAGTTGGTTAGTCAAAATCCTACCCTAGACTCTCTGAGTAGTGGCCTAGCCCTTGCTTGTAGACTATGATGGAGGTTCATGGATGCTTTCCACTAGAATACTCAAGAGTATTCTGATTCTAGTACACTGGGCTCTTAGAATTTGAAAAATTAGTGGGAGACATTTAATGAATAAATAATAAGTAATTCCACATTAGGTAATCACATAAAAGTACAATCTTCTAAAGTCTATTTGTATATAATGGAGAGAAATACCATAATAAAACCGCGATAAATATTAGAAAATGTTAATGTCTAAACCTAAGCACGAATTTCTCAAATGCAGTATAGGTGCTTGCACACATTAGTACAACAATAGAAATTCAAGGTGCTTGTGTCCCAACCTGTTAAGCCACCTCATGAAGAGAGGGTGTAAAAATGATTTCAGGAGACACATGAATAAATCATATGATGGTTCATTCATAAAGCTATAATAAAATTATGATGTTAGTTGTGGTTTCTACATCATAACTTGGATGATGATCACATGTAGTCTCATCTCCAAGATCCTTTGGAGGAGAAGGTGAAGCAAGATTTGAATGTGATGGTCGCACTCGGTTTGTGTAAAGTGAAAGATAGTTCACAATCATTCATGACATCCCATTTCTTATACATTTTTCAATCAATTAATCTATTTTTTTTATGGATAAAAACTAATGGTATGGAGTAAGTGCTTCATTACTTTTTGGTTTGATTCACCAAGTAATAAGAATATTGGAGACAATACAATATTTTATTCTTATGGTGAATATATAGAAAGACATGGTAGATAGGATTATGGATTGTTATGCCAAAGCCACCTTCGTCATGTCCTTCAATGAAAAGTGGTTGGTTATTTAATAGGAGGTCATTTTCATCAAATATTTAAATAAGTCATGGATGTTTAAAAAATGAAATACAAGAAGCAAGTACCCGCTTATCGTTTAGTTTATATTCAACCAACAAAATTATTTTTTTCTCAAATACTTCTTCGGTATTAAAATAAACTATGAATTTACCATATATGTATTGAAATAGAATAACAAAGTATGTAGTAAAACATTACAAGAGTCAATGCATCTTCTTCAAGAAGTTGCGAAAGGGTGATTCCTGAGTCAACGGCAGGAAACACATAACTTATAATTTCCAAGTGATTGATTCAAGATGAAAAATTTGTTGAGTATAACCAAAACATTTACCTCAAATATAATTTTTGTCCTGATGATACATTATTCCATCTTTTGTAATGAATGTTGTTTATGGTAACATACTCAAAAAAATATCTCGGACATACTTGAATCAAAAGAAATACATGATGAATATTAAGGGTAAGACCTATCCAATTTTGGAAAGAAGATTCTTTGTCAAGAAAAAAAAAGTGGATATCATAAATATAAAATGTATGGTATTTATGCTCAGAATATCTAAACACCTATGATATAATTGACATCTTTTGTTTAGACAAATAAGCCTTTAGAAATAGAGGTATGCCACAAAGCATTAGAGGTTAGTTCAACACAAGAGTGGGAATTGTTCCAAATAAATATAGAGGTAAAATATACTTAAAAAGATTCCTTTATGTCATTAATCAATGTACCCATGAAGTATAAGTTTGGTCAGAAGATATGAGTTTCTTCGGATCGGCAGGCCGAAGAATATCTTGACCTAGAAATCATCGATCATGATATTTTAGGGTGGAGTAATTCCAATATGCATGTTACCTTGTCTACATCACCATGTTTATGTTCATAATTTGGATCAATTATAATGTCTTACATATTAACATTTGTCAACAAAACATGTAGTGTGGATAAATTCCTAAATGAATATGTTACACATCAATGTTATGATGTAAGTTATATCAATCTTGCAACTTGCGGAAACTTCTAGCATATTTCAAAATGTGATTGGAAAATAACAGCATAAACCCATAACCAATATGCAAACTAAAATGAAAAATGGATATCATATGAGTCATAGTATGATGGAAATACATTATGTCAAAAATCATGTGTTAGGATTCAAAGAGTTTGTTAAAAAATAAACAAAAATGCATCAAGATGAAAACATGGTGCATCTAAGTAATTATCCTAATAGTTGGTTAGGATATTACATAATTCCATAAGATAGAAAAAATATATTCAATTATTAGACTACATTTTTACAAAGTTGCACATCTCTATTAGAGATAGTGAGAGTACAATTGACTTGAGTATATACAATTCTCAAGATGAACATATGGTTGGTATAGGGAAAAAGTTACACATGTACTTGTGGAATAAGAATGTTCCAGAGACACATAATATGTAGGAAATATAAAACCATGGTGATGGTTTTATATTCACTACAGTCAGTGATATATTATTCATTTAGAATAATAAATCCTACAGGTAAGAAGTATCTGGATATGAGCTTAGATTTTCATGATCAAATAAAATTCAATAATGGATTCCATGTATCAAATTACAATGGGGCGTATGTATTTAATACTGTGGTGGGTATTCAATTGAAATGATACATGGTTGGTACAATTATGGTACCAATAAGGCTACATTAGTTATACCAAGTCAGTACACCTAAATATATTATAATCATACTTGTCATAGATGAACTTCTATGATCATTCTATTGGTAATTGGATGTAAGGATCATCATTCGTGTAAGGTGACTATATGACGCAACCAGAAAGTGATTAATACATAAATTGATTGCAATAAGGGTTGCAAGTTATTGAAATATATTATTGGATTAAAGTAAGTGAAAAGATCATACAACATTAATTATAAATGAATTTTTGTGTTGTGTATACTAAAGGTTAGTGGGAGTGCCAATGTTTTCCATGTGAAATATGTTCGGAAACATATGAAAAATAGATTTTGATCTTACAGTATGATAAGATCAAGTTAAAAGAAATTATCTAATGATTGAATTCAATTAGAAACCTATTTTCTAAGAAACATGATCAACTGAGGTATATCCAAAGGTTTCTTGGTACTAGTCAATCGTGCATATTGTGACGTTATATCGAAAAAATACAAGTTGAAACAATTCAACTTCAGAATTGTTGCATATGTCACATGGCTTAATCTCTTCAAGTTGACATGTTCGGATCATGGGAATATATTAACATTGGTGAATTGAATCCATACACTTCATTGATGGATCAATAACACATTCTATTATATGTACAAAAATTGATATTTCAAGTATATACTTTATAGTATGCAGATATCAATTGTTTCCAAGAGTACTGCATGTGATGAAATCAGAACTATCATCTTGTACTTTGGCAAGAACAAATGATATTTACCTGGAATATAGAGAGGAATGTATACTAGTTATGGTGGGACACATACTAGTTTTCATTAGATCAATTTGATCTTGTATCACAGATAGGAAACGAATATGAGCGAGTCAAGATCATAAAAATAGTGGTAGTCGTAACTACAAATATCGAGTATGTTGCAGCTTCTAAGGCAGCTAAGAAGCAGTTATAAATTGCAACAATTTTTTTCTTCCAATTATTGGATTCTTGCGTAGTGAGAAAACTATTATCATAATGAGAATTATGATATTATTACTAGACATGTTGTCATGTTGTGATAATGAACAATGTGATATACTCAGGAATACCCTATCATGAGAAGTTCTACTCAAGCATATGAGATCGCATATAGCAGATATGCCACAAGGAAAAAACGTGGCAGGCCTAGCAGTTAAAGCCATTACTCAACAGAAGAATGGTATTTATCATGTGAGTAGCTTGAAAGATTATTTAAAATGTTGGATCTAGTTCAAGTGGGAGTGTTGAATTAGTGGGTTCCCTAGACCCAACTATGTAGTACTTTTGATTACCGTATCATGTGTACATTTATATATGCATGATGATATATTACCATTATAGTGCAGAAATTTCTGCATCCACTATAATAATGATAATGTACAAAGGTTAATTTTCATGTCAAGAGGTTATAGCAGATCCCAGGCTATAATGAGAACCTCAAGATACAATGACATTGAACTTAAATATATGTTCTATAGTCTAGATACATCTTACAGACTGGACGTTGTAGATGTCTGACTATCAGGTGTTGGGGGCTCATAAGCCTTGAGACTTCCTCTCATGATGTTCTCAGTTGGTGATATATAGTAGTGAGATCATGAGGACATACTCATCAATTGGAACACCAAATGTTTTGGGTGTCATTGGTTGTTCTGATCAACATACATGTGTATTGGTCTCATGACTTGACACCATTAACAATGTATATCATTTAATTACGTACATTGATGCAAGGAGAAAGACACATAAGTAATGTCATGGAGAGGTAGTTTGTGTTGGATGTGTCATTGGTGGTATGACGTTTGTTTAATGGTCAAGAATGGATTTGCCACTTCTAAGATTAGGAAGTTGTGTATCTCAGGCCCGGTTGATCAGGATGGTTCCACATTGATAAGACTTTGGCCAAAGCAGTAGAAAGGCAAATCCATCCGGATAAATAATCAAATAATAAAGCAAGATAAGGATGATGAAATAAGAGTGTGTCATGATTTATGTGATATTTAATGATAAGGAGACTATAGTACACACTCTGTTTTCGTAGATTGGCTGTCGTTGAATGACTATACTTATCTCTTTTGGGGCCATGATGGGTTGATAGACCCCACTCTTGGTCAGTGGATTTTATTCACTAATATTTAGATAAGGTCCTAGAGGGTCACACAAAACTGTGTATTCAAGAAACCGAACCAATTTAGTGGAATATGAATATTGGACATGGTTGGCCCTGCAACTGGGGACCGAGTGTTGTCCAAAGTACTGATCACCAAAAGAATTAAATAAATTCCTTAATATCAAGGTATGAATATTTGTGATTATTTAATGTATTTACGAGTTTATTAAATACTAGAAATTATTAATCAAAGGAATATTATTTTAATATTCTAAGGTTCGTATAATATTAAGTGGGACAGCGAGTCGAGTTAAATGGCTCAAATTTTATCACATAATATATTTCATATATATAAAAGTATGTGATAAAATAAATAAATAATATTGATGATGTTTTATGTCATCATAGTTATTTATTTGGTAGACTTGGAATTAATGGGGGATGGGGAACCCACCAGAGTAATTTCCACAATCCGGTATAAATAGACGAGAGGGGCTCAAGCACAAAAACTATTTATGTCATTTTGTCCAGAGCTCTTCTATCCTCGTGCTCACTATAGAGAGAAGCTGTCAATCCTTGCACGGATCATGTTTCTTCTCACACAATGTAAGATAGACGATGCGGTGATCATCGGAATGTCGAATATATCGTCGGATCTCCGCACAAGCACCCAGTGTTCGATGATCGACATTGTAGCGAATGTTTGATGCATGTGTGGATGATCTAGAGGTATCCTACTATTTATCATTCGTACAAAGATCACCGACTACAAGGTGCAATTGACAATGGCTTTGGATCTGAAACATGTACATTTTATTTTTTATGTTTGTGCTCCATAAAATTTATGTGAGATCCCCGGACCTCTGTGGGGCTCGGATTGTCAGTGAAGAAAAGTTTTATCATCCCGCCAATGAAAAATTTAAAATCCCCAGCCCACCGACATCCATTGATGGCCCTCGAAACCTAACATCCCTCTGTCCCTTAATGTCTCAATCATGGAGTTTTAGATGTCACTCTTCAAGGAAGGGGAATTTTAAACCTCTCATTTCCATTTATGTTCTATTTTAGGGGATATGACCTTCTAATTTCCATAAAAAGATTCTTATTTCAATTTTATCCAATCCCTATAATATATTATGAATCATTTATGAATGGGAGACCCATGAACCCTATAATTTTAATTTTTTATACAAATATTTAATACCTGTTATGTTGTACAATTTTCATAAAAAATTATCAATATTTTTCTCATGAAATTATTTTGTATTTATTATTTGAATACTTGACCAAAAATTAATTTAAAAGTTAATTAATCAATATAGAAAAATGATTTACATTTTTTCTATAATTGACATACAAAAAAATCGTCATTCCCATTGTGTGGGTTATAAATGACTCAATGATCATGTTTGTAAGTATTTTTTAAAATTCCATTATTTTGAAATGAAAACCATTTTGATTATTCTTTATTTGGTATTTATGAAATATTTTATAATGAAATATGTTTATTAGTTGATATAAAGACATATTAATTGTGTTCCCTGATATATTTCCAATGAATATTCTATAAAATTAATTTATAGATATGAAATGTTTTACGATACCTTTTAGAATGACCTCGGTAATTATTATGACACCTGGGGGATAAACCTTACTGATATTTTTATTAATTAATAAATTAACTTTTTTAGCCAAATTTTCAATATATATTTTATTATAGTTTTATTATGATATTACTATTTTTCCTTTTCTAATTTGTTTATTTATTTGACCATTTTCTTATTGATAACCCTTGAGATCTCAATTAAATTGTTTCACTTGTTTTCACATACTTGGCCTTCTGGTCACCCTTTCCATTTATGTATGTCCTCAACATATGATATGAATTAATTGTACTTATTATAATGGAATTATGATTACTTTCAAGTGGAATTGAATTATATTTTAATTTTTCAATTATTATTTACCATTTTTGCAAGACACTAAACTATAATAGATCCTATATTGTAAAATTTCATGTCTGTTATGTAATAAAAAGGAAGGATAACATAGTTGGTATCAATATGTATTTTAGTTATTTTTGGAAATTAGGATTTCAGAATGTTAGGATGAACCCTATGAACAAGTTTATTTATAGGAAACCATCCTTGTTTTATGGAGAAATATTATATAAGTTGTTTCCATACAAAGAAATAATTTTATGGATACAGATAAGTGTATGTGGCTCTAGAATAAAATTATCTAGGGTTAAATCCAAATAACACAACATTGATCAAGACTCCAATGAGAACTGGTGAAAAAAACATACCTTTTTTCACTCTTAGTTTGAAACTCCTAGGGGGATATGTTTGGATAATCAAAAGATATCAATGAATAATTTTGAATAATTTATTGAATGTATAAATTTTTTTCAATGAATAACATTTCTATGAATCATGTTGTATAAATTAGATGTTACTATAGTAATATAAGATAATAAATTGAAGAAAAAGTCTCACGGAGGACTTATTATTTTAGGGAATTACGGGAAACATGAGAAAACAACATAAATGCTGAGAGAAATAAACCAGACCCTAAAGGACTTCTGATAGAAGCCATAATGAAATTTTCTTGGAGAATGATGAATCTACTAAAAAATGATATGTGAAATAACATGAAAGATGCTCAAAGACCAGATTCACCACCCAGTTAAAAACAGTCTGTTATGTCCTTAATGTGTCAATAAAAACCAAATTTTTTTGGATCTACTGACCCATTGATGAATAATTAGTGGAGAAGAAGTATAAAAAAGATCACTATTATAGGTCGTTGTTCAGAACATGAGAAATTCACCATGGCGGTTTATCGCATAGAGGGAGAAGTTTATTAGTGGTGGATAGTGGTTATAAATGTAAATCCAAGAGTATAGAATGATTATACGAAATGTGACATGTTTAGAATATTGATTTCCAAAAAATATTTCCCCAATTCATTGTGAATGAAATTGGAGATGGACTTCCTAGAGCTGAAATAACATTACAATGAATCTATTTGATGATATGATATGAACATCACAAGACATTCCCTTTAACCATCAAGAATTTTCATAGATACGAATGGGATTTTTGATGTATTTTTTTGGTGACTAAGACTAGATCTATAGAAGAATCTAGCCAATCGAGACTATGATAGCTATAAGAAGATAGTATGATGTGATATTATGGTTGATCTGGACTTCATTATAACACAGTGTTATCCCAAGTCAAATGAAAAAAGTGATACATGGATCCAAATGTGGGGATGAGATCTTAACACGGAGGAGGAGGAAATAAAGTGAAGCATCCACATGTGAAAAATGTGTGAAGAGGCATTTAGAGAACTTCCTTCATTAAAGAGAGAAATGTTAAATGTATTGAAGTGAACTCCATATAGCTCATAAATATCATAGTGAAGAAAAAATATAAGATTCTCAATAGGAATAAAAAAACATATGATGGTTTTGGACCTATATTATATCCAATGCTTTCATTGCGGACAAATTTGTTATTTTTTCCAATAATTATACTAATAGAAGGGAGATGGAGGGGAGTCACCATCAGACTATTCATTTTCCAAGGGATAAAGGACATGATTTTATTATCATGATAGATAAATTTAAATCTTCAAAGGTTTTGGGGGTATGTACTATTGTTTCTCACTCAATTCTAGAAAGTACATTGTTTTTTCTATTATATGATCTTTTTTCTTTCGTATAAATTTTCAAAGATTATAGAATAAAAATCCTGAACTTATGAATGTAGAGTAATAAGTCAGGACTCATGGAGTGATTATCCAAGCTTCAATAGTGTTGAGATATAATTTTATTCATTTTAGTGAGAACAATATTATCTAAAATATAGAATTCATTCTCATGTAAGAATTTAAAATTATACTTCGGATTGCATTTTTTTCAATTTATAATGCAATGATCTAAAGAATAATCAATGTAATATTAGTAGTATTTAGTAGACAAGACACATTTATCTTCGAATGAGAGATATCTCAACCTCATATTTTTTTAGAATAACCACCAACAGCCTTTTTATGCAGTTGATCAGTAATGAAGAATAATGAAACGGGAGTTTAAGGAAAGAGAATTTCCCCATCATTCCGGATTACAATAAAATATTTACTAAGGAGTTACATAGATTGCCAAAAAAATAGAGGTAGAGTTATCCATTTAACTCATACCTAGATCTCATCCGATATCAAATCCATCATATAGAATGGTGAATATGGAGCTGGAGGAATTAAATAAACAAATCCAATATATTTTGTTTAATGAGATTATCTGATAGAGTGTTTCTCCATAGGGAGAACCTGTTATCTCTGTGTAGAATATAGATGGATCAATAAGGTTGTGCATTGATTATAGGGAACACAATTGGATCATATTGAAGAACAAATACCCTCTATCAAAAATTGATGACTCATTTTACCATCTTCAAAGATTGCAATTCATATACAAGATAAATATTTGATATTGTTATAATTAATTGAGGGTGAAGAATGAATATTTTCCGTAGACCTCAACCCGATCATGATATTGTTATTTTAATATGGTTGGTATACCCTTAGGCTTGACTAATTCACCTGTTATATTTATTGAATTGATGAATAGAATCCTTATAAAATACCTTGATAAATTTTTTGTTTCTTTTGTGAATGATATAAATATATATTCAAAAACTCTCAAGGATCAAGAGGACCATATATGTGTAATTTTTTCAATGCTATGTAATAAGCGGATTTTTTGAAAGTTAATAAAATGATAATTTTTATTATAACAAGCTTCGTTGCTGGTGAACATTGTAACCAATGATGATATCTGATTTGATTCTGCAATGTTAAATTATGTAGAAGTGTATACTCATCCTACCATTATAACTAAAATTCATATATTCTTTGGATTAAGAAGGATATTCTAGTAGGGTTGTGAAAAAAATTTCCTCACATTCTAATCCATAAGAAATGTTATCTTGAAAAGGGGTAAAGTTCATCTAGAAAATGGACTATAAATAATGATTAAACTTTCTAAAGAAGATATTGTTTACTCCACCATAGTAAAATCTTCCTTCAATGGTATAAGAATTCGTTATTTTTAGTGATGTGTATCTAAAATGAAATGGTAGCATCCTCATGAAATATTAAATGATGATTTCATATACATCCCGGTAGTTAAAGAATCATGAGCAGAATAATCTGACACATGATCAAGAGATGGATATGGTTGTTTTTGTTCTAATGATATGTAAGCACTATAATTTGTGGGAAAAATGTTATAGATACAGTGATCATCAATTATTAAAACATATTTTTATGTAAAATCAATTGAACACGAGACAAAAGATATGGTTGAAACTTCATTAAGAGTTATATGGTTTAATTAATTATTATCCTAGATGAGAAAAAAATGTTATTGATGTATTAATTAGGAAAGACCATTTTGTTCTAGAAATGATGAGGATTCATGGAGATCCCTCGGTTATTGACATAGTGAAACTAGACATGGGAATCATAAGGGAAGTGACATCATCATCCTTATACCATATTATTTCTCAACATACATTTCTAGATAAGATCAAGAAAAATAAGAAATAAAATCCTTTGTTACATAATATATTGTACATTTTGATGGATGGGAATATTTTTGAGATCAATAATGAAAAAGGAGTACTAAAATATTATACAAGACTCTGTGTTCTATCTACTTTGGAAATAAACTAGGATAGGTTGGATTAAGGTCATTTCTATAGATTCTCTATATATCAAGGTATCATTTAAATGTATAGTGAACTTCTTGATCATTATTGGTTTGATAACATGAAATGGATGACTGCCAACTAAAATACATGGTTTTTGGTGTTTTAGAAAGTGAAGGCACATCGAAAACGTCATAATGGGGAATTACAAATAGTACACAATGTATCATTAAAGTGAGATAATATCAGTATGGATTATTTCACTAGTATCCTAAGAACATAAAAACTAAACCATCTTATATGGGTTATTGTAGAACTTGACACCAAGAATAACCTTTAAATCATTAATTCTGTAAACTTTTTCTCTTGAGAATCTTTCCATGAATTACGTGTTGGAAGTTTTAAGGATTCATGATGTACCACTCTCTACCATATCATATCATGATCAAATGTTCACATAAAAATTTTAGAGACTTATTCAACATGGAATGGGTACAAAATTGAATTTTTGTACTGTATATCTCACTAATGTGATGGAAATATCAAAGGACTATTAAAAACATGAGGAATTTTTGTGAAAATGATCAATGGAATTTAATAATGGATGGTCTGAACATAGGCCATTAGTTTAATTCTCTTACAATAACATCTTCCATTCGTGAACTAAAATGGATCCCTATGAATCTCTATATGGGACTCGATGTAGAACTCAAGCTTGATTAGATAAATCTAGGGAGGGAATGATTTTTGGGCCTGGTATTCTTGAAGTGATGACATTGATGGTTCATGATTTCCAAAAACCCTTTAATACTGCTCACATTCAGAAGAAAAGATTTTTTGACCACTGATGATGGGACCTAGAGTCTGATGATGGTGAAAAATCCTTCCTCTGAATATCAACTTGAAAGAGATTAATGAGGTTCGGGGATAATTTAATGCCCATCCCTGGGTACATTATACCTTATGAAATCATTGATCGCATAGGGGAATGGTCTTAACTTATTTCAATTCCTCCATATCAATATAATGGCTAGGATGTATTCCATTTATCTCACGTGAGGAAGTATATACATTAACCCTGACATGTACCTAATTTCTAGGTGGTATAACTTGAATATGACCTCTCTTTTGAGGATAATCTAGTAGAGAATGTTGATCAAGTGGACAAGATTTTATGCAAAAATATTCCCCATATTGTTAAGGAGCTGTGGAGGAAAAACATTTACTAAGAAAAGACATGTGATCTGGAGGGAACAATGAAGCAAAATAAACCGCAAATATTCACAACTGGGATAACATGTTGAAATTTTGGGCAAGAAATTTCTTTTGGGGGGATGAATTTAATGGCCCAAACATTTTTAATAATTATTTTTTTCTTGAAAATGTGTGATATATTATTTGGTAATCAACACAAATATATACCATTATTAATGAGTTGGTTAAAATTCATGTGTGTCCATTAGGTTTCGACCATTATATAGCCATTCTTCAAAAAGGCCAATGGATACTATGCTCATAATGTTATGATTATATTTATAAATGGAAATGATAATGGTTAATTAGTACATAATGAATTGTCGATGGAGTCATCCATCAGACCTGGGCCATACGATTCCTATCGGTTAGATCTTTGGAAGGTGGTGGAGTCACTATGATTTTATCTAGACCAAACCAATATTTGCATCAGCACATCAAACCTAAAAGAAACCGAATATGGGAGAAGTTCAATTAGTAGAGATTACCTCCAAGGTGATGATATTATTGTCTCCCCAAGAGCCTATCACCATCACACACCTTACCATTCATCGTATGCAAATGAGTTTAGGGGTTCTTTGTCACATCCCTAGTTACATGAAATGTAATTTCATTGTTTAATATAAATTTTTATTTTATCATTCTTGTTTTAATAATTGGGTTGCGTAAAAATTAAAATGGAATTTGATATATTTAATTTTCATGTAAAAATAATATTTCATTGAGAGATATAATTTAGTATATTGAACTAATTTTTTATTATAATTATTTATTATAATGATATTTTATTATAAAAAACATATTTTTAATTAATAATGATAAAAAAATTATTTTCTTTGAGTGTCCAAAATTTTATTATGCATGTTACTATGCCTTTTGTGTCCGCCATTATTTTTATTAATTAACTATTCATATAGTTAATTGATTAATTTATCATTTTCCTAAGTTTATTTTGAAAAAATATATTTAATTTTTGAATTCATATTGTTGATAAAATGTTGCTGTTAATTTCTGTGAATTTTATAAATATTTAATTTTTCATGAATAGATAAAATACATATTGATTTTTTGCAATGTTTAAAAACATAATAGATATTTAATAATGTAATAATAAATTATAAATAATTTTTCCAGTCTCTTATGTGTTACATTAACTCAATACATGTCCCATGTTTCCAATTCCATTGTAAAATACAACGGGCAATCCCATGGTTTGGTAGATACAACTAATGAAGTGTCATATGATATTAATAAAAAACACCATCTCGTTTACTATATATACCCACCAATACCTTCATTATAATTCATTCCAAAATAATTCCACTTGATGCTTTGATTGTATTACCTCCCATACAGTCCTCCCAAGGTGTCTTCAAGCACTTACCATAAGAATCATAGTTTTTTCGATGTTACACGACATGGTTAGGGAATTATGGACTTCTCTTTTCCTTTCATGTTCTATTTAACGTCACATGTCATTAAAATTTCCATACCAATTTATAATTTCATTTTTATTATATCTATCTACAAAAATATAATTACTTTATGAATTGGAGAACATTTCCACTCTATATTGATATTTTTATAAAAAGATGTTTCATACCTTTTATGCTGCATAATTTTCATCTCAAAATTCCTTTCTTTTTCTCCAGTAATACTATTATCTATATTATATGAATACCCACTCCCAATTAATTTATAGGGATATTCACCAAAACATAAAAATAATTTATATGATTTTCAAATTTACCTACATAAATCAATCATTTCCTGTATGTGGGTTATAAATGACATAATGATCATGTTTTTACTCATCATTTTTAACACCATGATTTTGATATGATTCCAATTTATATTATTATCAATGGTTTATATTTTCAGTAACCATCCCATAGGGCCCATTGTGTGACTACCTCAAGCATTCCTTGCATAGGCTAGGGGATGGCGACTATCCCCAAATAGGCAAATCCAAAAAAAGAAAGGCATTTTCATTTAAACCTTTACACAATCACACAACTGAAACTATGGAAAAGTAAACACTTTGTAAACCACTATAGTCATAATAAAAATACTATGAGTATAATAAGACCTAAAATTGATTGGGATAGAATACTAACCTAATGAAAGAAAACTACAAACCAAAGGTAGTACAATATCTTGGATAAGTTGTCCATTAAAAACACCACATGATGGGTATGTGTAGAGTAGATGATGGAAGTTGTAGAAGAATGAACCATGTACCTGATCTCACTAGGTACCACCTGGTCCTAGGCCACTGACTCCTCCATAAAAGAGTCAGTTATCATCCCATGGCATGTCACATGCAAGAGAAGCCCTTGTAGGGTGTGAGTAACACAATACATAACAGGGACCCAAATCTACAATGATGGGCCACCATGAATAACAAAAATTTAAACCTTAAAGAATGATTTCAAAGAAAAACAACTCACACTAGGAATAACACAAAGTATATGTAGTAGAATTGTTATTTATAAAACTGAACAGTTGTACTGCTGAGGGATTCATCATATGGGCATGCTCATCACCTGCTCCAGTTGAATCATTGAGACCCAATCGTCTCAGGGGATATCTAGATCACATAGAAAATCTCATCTCTAGACCAGATAGTTTACCTAGACCCGCTCGTCTATGACGAATTTTGATCACGTAAACATGACCGGCTCTGGGAAATCTTGATCACAAAGACATGATCACCTCTAGGATAGTTGTATCACTAAGACCTTCATGTATCTTGTCCAGCTAGATCTTTATGACCCACTCTTCTCATGACCAGTTGGATCACTATGATCAGCTCTTCTCTTGACCAGCTAGACCACTATTCCTTTATTTTCATATCCCTCGTATCATAGTCGATCGTTGGTATCCTGCTCATAGCGCTATTTTTTCAAGGATTATCAAGTTGGTAAACCATTGGTCAAATAGAAATGATCATAAAATATCAATTAGACTATTCCCAGAGGACCGTCTCATTATTAGGGTCCCAGCACTATAGATGGTGAATCAATCAGATGACTGATCTAAAAGATATTTTCATTTTAGTAAACAGGGGCCAATTCTATCTTGGCCTGGTCCAACCTAGTGT
The DNA here is from genome assembly GCA_963277665.1 of Viscum album. Classification (NCBI taxonomy): domain Eukaryota; kingdom Viridiplantae; phylum Streptophyta; class Magnoliopsida; order Santalales; family Viscaceae; genus Viscum; species Viscum album. The sequence goes on along the minus strand of OY728151.1, from coordinate 1,057,330,551 downwards.
GACTGACCTGACCATCCTAGCCGGTGGGTAACTCTTGATGTGATCCGTTTGGGCTGACCCAACCCAACTGAGTGGGGTTTAGATTGGACCGATCCTACATATCCACTATTCTAGGCCCATTGTCCCTTGATGGACCAACCCAGTTCGGTCATGGATCTGGCCTGTCGAGTTTTCTAGTGACCATGTTTAATCTGGCTTAGCCTACAACTGGTGGGATGATTCCTTCCAAACCCAGGCTCCCAGTGCCCCAGTTTGTCATGTCGGCCCATCCTACATCAACAGTCAGGCTCTTCTCTGTCTCGGGAAGCCTAGTGGCCTAGTCTTCATGGCAGGCCTGTCCTCTTTCTTCTTGCATGCCTTCTAGGGATTTTTTTATGGCACAAAAGACCGACAAGAGCTGACTACTCCCCTTTCACACAATGCATCCCACAAATGTGTGTCACTCATCCAATGTGGAATCCATTTTGTGTCGCCCACCAGCACTTTTCCGATCGTCGAAAAGTCCTTCTGCATGTCCTGGGACTATAGATTAGGTCCCTCTCATCACCACGATCTACGAATCATGACTTTGGCGATGTGGCGCCTCCGACGCGACTTGCTATCCACATCCACCAGCCGCTATCCACCATCCTACATACCATTGGCTACTAGTGCCACTACTTTTTGGGTGCTACATCTTGGTGCCACCCCTGTGGCAAGGTGATGTGACCTCTTGTCACCACCACTACCTCTCGCCAGTGCCACAACCTACCTGGTTGTGGACCTTCCACATGGATCCTCCTCGACTAACACACTACCTCAATTTCTCCACCATGAACAGAAGGTTAAAATAAGAGGATAGGGGAAGGCTTCACACATAGAAACAACCCAACAATGATCAGGGTATTTTTTATTAATGAACCAGTATCGTTGTTGTTTGTATAATCATGAAAAAACCATATATAAATAGGAAATATCACTAAATTTAATATCAAATTTTTTCAGAATTAGTAACCACCCCCCATGAATGATTGATTCTCTAGTTAACATAATTTTGAGTTAACATTTATTTTATGTTAGATGAAATGAAAAATTAAATTAAAGAATATCCATAATATAAAAACCCCAAACTAGGATAGATTTTTTTGTTGAGGAAGAATAAGATCATGTTCCTCGATTCCTTTTTCTTGATTTGTATCCAATAGTTAAAGAAATTTCCCAAATGGTGGAAGAAGGGGAATTTTTCCTTCATCGTTTCTACCCACCAAAGCCTCAGAGAAATTCAAGGATTGTGACAACAATACTACATTTTATGATAGGCTATTAATTGAGGAATGTCAATATTCATTTCTATTACAGTGCGTTCTAGTGTCATATTTCTGGCTAATTAATGGGGTTCACTAATGGGATTCGTTGTCACCTCTCTTGTACACCACTGAACTAACGTGCCACTGGAAAATGATGAATAAAATAATTAAAATAAATTTATAATGTCTTTTAATTCATTCTTTCAAAAAGTACAAAAATTAACATTCACCTTAAAACTACACCGGTCAACGTTAAGCACTACCTAAGGGAAACACACCCTTAGCTACTCAATAGTAATCTTGGATTTCAAATAGAATTTTCAATTTAGGATTTATATGGATTTGAATATAAAATAATTTTTTCATAAATAAAATATTTATGACCAAAATCTATTTTCCACTTTTGGCTTGTGCCGACCAATGTTAGGAACCTTCCAAGACAATACCAATGATCTGAGATTTATGATGCCTTCATATTTTTAATTTGGGGACCAGTTTAAATGTTACAATAATCCACTGTCACAATTTTTCAATAAACTATATAAAATAATATGAAAATTTTTTCTAACCACTCTAGGCCTCAGAATCACATTCTATCTCAGAGCCTAGTCTCTAAATAATCCCATTTAATATTTTTATAATTATTCATCCAATTATATTGTATTAAATTACTCCCCCCATTAAGGATTTCTATCCACATAAGGATAATAATGGGATAATCATACAGATGGGGGTACTAAGAAGGAATGTTAGCCTCCTGCACCCTCATGGACTCCTACAGATCCTTGTGAATCCAATAAACACGCACCCGAGGATTCATCCATCCATCAAGGGTACTCTCATGTCAATTATGTATCATAACTAGGTACTCCATGAATTTCACCATGTCATTAATATGTAGCTCACTATGGTTTGATTACCTGAGAATGGTCGTGCATGTATCTCCTAAACTAGGATACATGTAATACAACATGCCCATTCATTAACAGCTATAGTGGGGAAAATTGGTTTTCCACCTCACACACTCTTTGATTTATAAGGGATGGTCTAATGAACCTGAGAGATAACTTAATTACCCAGTCAAATATATGTATCAATCATTGAGGATTGAACCATAGGAATATATTTCCCTCCTCTTCAAACTCTATGGGCATCCATTACTTATCAGCATCAGACTTCTATTAGATCTGTGTAGTTTTCATCTGCTATTAGATTACTTGCACCTTCTCAGTTGTATCATGTACCATATATGGTCCCATAGGTGATGACTCTCATTGGTCAATCCAACACAATGGTGACCATTACAGTCGTCAGTATAGTTCCTTGAACTCTGTCATACCAATGGTGGAGTGGTAGATATTGTTGTACGCAAACTCCACCCTTGGTAGGTTGTCCTCCCCACTGACACTAAAACCAAGAACACAAGAACAAAGCATGTTTTCCAGGGTCTATATGGTCTTATCTATTTGAAAATTAATCTGTGGGAGATAGAATGTGATAATGCATATATAATTCCCAAAATCCTCCTGAAATCTTTTCATGAAAAAGTATTTAAAACATGTTTCATGATCCGAGACAATCATAGATGGAACTCCATGGACATGAAATATCACATGAATGTAGTGGAGTCTCATTATCACTATTAAACCTTTAACTCGAATAAGATAGAAGTGGAAAAAATTGGTGAGTCGGTCAACGATCATCCAGATGGTATTGTTCCCCTTGGACTAACATGGTAAGACCATCATGGAGTCCATCAATTTCCCACCCCACTTCTACTTTTGTACCTCATGAGGTTATGTTAAACCTATTGGAACATGGTACATAGCCTTCACATGCTGACACATGAGGAAATTCATGGAAAATTATTCCACTACCTTCTACATCCATGAATACTAGTACTAATGTCGGAGGTCCGGGTATATCCTCACCACACCTAGATGTAAATCCAATGAGTATTTATGGAACTCCCTCAACACTTCATCCTATACCTTTGGAGTATCCATCAGGGCATACCCTGTGGACATCTGGGCATGTGTTGTCTCACAGCTGGTATTTCTAAGATGTTCTTCTCTTAATCCCTCTAAGATGGTAGGATCAACTATCATCTACTAAAGAAGAGATACCTCACATCTATCCAAAAAGGATGTCTGAAGGGTGGCCAACTGCTCTAAGGACTTGTTCAGTTGTTGTGAACTCGATCATATACTGATATCATCAGACACCATGTTCCCCTTAACAAGAATATAGACAATCTCAACGTCATAGTCCTAGAGAAACTCTAGACAATGTCTCTGGCTAAGGTTAAGATATTTATGGAAATAGATATACCATAGACTATTGTTGTCAAAGTAAACAATGAATCATTTCAACATAAGGTAGCGTCTCCACATATATAGTTCGTATAATTCCACATCCAACAAAAACTCCATATTCATATAGTTTTTCTTATGTGGTCCCAACTATTGAGATCCATAATCAATTACTTATTTGCCATGTATTAGTAAAAAAACCATCCCCCGTACATAATGTGCCACTGTACGCAGTGTAGTTGGCACCCTCCTCTAGGAACTACAAAATTGGGGCATTCATCAAGCTTTTCCTTAGCTGCAGAAAGCTCTACCAGAATACTTATATCCACAAAAGGATTCCCATTCTTTTTTAACATCTTCATGGGTGCTACCACTATGAAGATGTCGGGTACAAACCTCTTATAGTACCTTGATAACCTGAGGAAGCTCTGCACCTTGGTAGTAGTCTTGGGTGGATCCCATTAATGCACTAACTCTTTATTAGAGTGTGTCTAGAACCATCCTATGGTGTATCTCTTGCTCCTCCTCTAGAACTGAATACACTATGATTCAATCAATGAGGACCACAACAGACTGGACTATGTTCACCTATAAGATCATGTTAATGCATCTCATGAAATCCTATGGGGCATTAGTCAGAACAAATGGAATCACTAAGTACTCGTATTTTCCATAGACACATTTGAATGACATCTTTGAGACGTCATCATCTCATCCTTAATATGGTGATAGAATGATCTTAGGTAAATCATTGAGAACCATCACACACAATTCTCCTAATCAAAGAGGCCCTCATTCCTCAATAAAGGATACTTGTTTTTCCTGATCACATGGTTCATGCACATGAAGTCCATGCATGACCTCAAGAATCCATCTACCTTCATGGAAAACAACATTGGTCTAGCCCACGGTGAAATGATGGTCCTTACGAAACCCATCCACTACAATTACTCCAACTATACTCTCAACACCCTAAGCTCTTTAGGATCCATATGATATGCACATGTTGATATAGGTTTCATCCTAGGTTATAGATAAATACATAAGTCTACCTCTATATTAGTAGGTAGTTGTGGAATATCTTCTTGAAATACGTCCTCATACTCATCCAACGCTGTAGGGAACTATGGACTCGTCTCATGAACTACATAAAAAGTAATGCTATCCAACTGATGAGTGATTAGTTACATCCTAATATGTGTGAGTCCATCTTGTAATGAAAGGACTCCCTTATCACCAGTAATGGAAAACATGGTACCATCTGAATGGACACACCACTTTATATTCCTCAAATAGCAAAATTTAGGAATGAACTGTTGATATACAGTCCATAACCATGTTGATGTCTTAAGGCCTTGATGCTGATACTAGGTGATCTCAGTCGAAGCTCTTGCATCCTAGGGGAAGCTCACAGTGATGGCGCCAGTGTTTATTAATATGAACCCCTCCCATCGGAGTCTCTAATCTTAGGGATTGAACCAATGAATCGATCAAAATCTCCACCCTCCGAACAAGGTCTTTGTAAAGAAATGAGTGACTAAAACCTGTGTTCAAAAGACCAACATACATGGTGGGAAATACATTTATCGAACCTATAATCATATATGTAGCATCGTGGTCATAGGCCTCCATCGCCTAAAGTTGGTCTCTCCCTTTTCCACCGACCACCAGATCCCATTTTGATCTACATGGTGTAGTGATTGTAGCCCCTCAAACCTATGTCCACCCCTACCACTCTTCCTACTCCCCAACCACATCGTTCACCCTACCAACACCCTTTCTTGAATCTATACCACAACCTCATCGACCCTTAGACTATATGATGATCATTTGTGGAGCGGTTAAGGCAATGGAAATCCATGTGTCTCTTCCCGGAACACATGTAGCACTCCCTTCTTCTATGGTGACTCCCGTTATCCCGGTGCCCTCATATAATTTATATCATGTTGTGGGGTCGTCCTCTAGTGGTCTGACCCCCTCGGGTATATACATTAACTATTAACATCCTTCCTTAAATGACTAATCCAACTATCACTTAGTGGTATCTCCCAGCGTCAATGCCATCATTGTGAGGAAGACCTCCATATGTAGACCTCACTCCAGCATCCCAGCATATGTAGGGATGCAAATAGAAATTATTAATGCCCTGATCTACCATCGGTGTCCCGGATAACATATCTCTGCCTTAAATAATGTGTTTTTTACCATATCATTAGAGTAACAACAATGGTCTATGAACCTCTAATAGTACTAATCCACTGTCAATATGTCCGACTGTAGGTGAATCAGTTGCAATATGATCACTGACTAAAATTTCATAGGGATGATTTCATATTGAAAATGTGGCTCATTGTCAGACTAGGTGAGGGTCGCCCCCTCGTGAGTTTGTATGGTAAAACACCACCATTTCCCTATCATTACCTGGAGAAGGCTCAGTTCTAAAACCACCATCTGGTAAAGTGGTGTTCTCTATAACAGAAAGATTCACATCACCACTCGAAGGTTCCATATCATGCCATAGTTCATATACTAAAGCCTCATCACTATGTACACAATGCTTGTGGTCATGAACTAGCATCCTGGCTAGCTATATTAATGGAGGCATCCTAAAAGGGATTATGATGAACCATGACGAATAGATTATACTGAGTGAGATGACTCTGACTAAAAAATATCATGAGAAAACAGTCAAATATGATTTAAACCGATGTTTTCTTATACAGGGTAAGAAAGGAGAATTTGGGGTACATGGGTATGGAAACATTGACCGCCACACCAGCAGTGGTACCCAAAGCCTGAAACATGAACTCGAAATATTTAATACTATTTCCCCAACAAAAGTTACAGTCTCTCAGTTATTCTAGTATAACAGACCCTCTATGGTACCACTATGTCGCAACCTATCTCCAAGGGCCCACATCATGACTACCCCAAGTCCACCGTCCACAGTCTAGGGGCTGGGGCTTATAATAGAATACGAATATTCCAAAAATCTAGGAATTTAGATTTAAACCAGTACACACACACATCCCAAACTATGGAATGTTAAACATTATTAAAACCAAAAGTGTCAGAAGACAGCTACTATTAGTAAAATAAAAAATAATAAAAACGGGACATAATAGAATCCCATATATTGAAAATTGCAATAAAAGAGAGTAAAAATCACTGATAATCCATCCAATGAAAACCTTACGGGATAGATATGTGTAGAGTAGGTTATAGAAGATGTACAAGTTTTCCCCTCCATCCTCATATCATAGGGAACCTCCTGGTCATAGGAATAAAATTCCTCTATCAAGGAGTCAGTTTTATGCACAAGACATTATATGTTCGGGCGAAGCCCTTGAAAGAGTGAGTGACACAATAATAAATAGGGACTCTTATCCACCAAAGAAAATACATCAATGAAAAACCAAAATTCAAAACTACAAAGCATGATCACAAAAAAAAATAGCTTACACTAGGTATAACTCAAATAATAGGAAGTTGAATTATAAGTTGTAAAGTTGATTATTCATACTTCAAAGGGATTCATAATCTAGGCCCTCTCATAACCTTGAAAATAAAAATCTCTGAGGCCCATTTGTCTAAGGGGCCAGATCGATATCATAAAACTTCTCTTCTCTATGATAGTTGGATAACATTGATTTGCTTGTCTGTGGGCTTGTTGGATCACTTATACCTGTTCATCTTCGAGATAGCTGGCTCAAATAGACATGCTCGTATATGGGCCATATGGATCACGTAGACCCACTAGTCTCTGGGATAGGTGGATCATTTAGACCCCCTCATCTCTAGGAATAATAGATCTATATGACTCTCTCATCACTTGGAAAGCTGGATCACTATGAATCGCTCGTTATATTCATCATCGAGCAACCAGCCATAGGATTCCATCATGTAGCACACTTGATTCTCATATAATCTACCCCTCAAGCCAGCATTTTTATATCAAATACCATGAATTATAACTTAGATTATACCCAAAAGATATTATTGAAATAAGGGTCCCAATTCCACATATGGTCCATCAATCAGACACCATGTATGAAGGATATTAGTGACTTAAGAAATATGGTTCGGTTGTGGCCTTGATTGGTCCAACCAGGTTAGACCAACCCAACAAACATGGACCGGTTCGGGCGAACCCACCAGACAAAGTGGGGTCCTGACAGGCTCTCCTTTATTCGGTCGTGGGTCCATATCTTTGGTCACCATGAGACTCGGTTTTATCGCACATAGGTAAAATATGGTGGGCCAGTTCTTTCCCAGTCCAAGCCACCCAGTGGCAGAGTTTGTCCCATTGTTTAGGATTAGATCGGTGGGCTGACACTTCTATAGACCAGGTTTCCAAGATGCTCAGTTTGTCACATCATCCATGCCCACATGGAGGGCATGTCCTCCGCATCCCTAGATTCTTACTAGGCATCTGATTGGGGCCACACAAGGCCGGAAGAAGATTGCCACCCCTTTTTTTTCACGCAGTAGCCCACATATATGGGTTGCTCCTACAACATGGTGATTCCCTATTGACTAGGTCCACTCATGAAAACTAGTCCTTTAGAGTTAACCATGGCTCTTCCACTTGTCTATCTCACCGCCACAGTCTGAAGACAACGCACATGTTCCATGTAGATTCTCTGACATTGATGGATGTCCACATCTTCCTGCCACAAACATCTATCCTTCATTTACGATTCTCCTGTTGATTTTGTGTCCTAGGTGGCATGTCCTAGTGATACCATCGTTGTGGGTGTTGCGGAACATTTTCCCAGCATCGGCATGGGCAATGCGCTACCACCATTTCTTCACAATGATCTAGAAGCGAGAAAGAAGATGAGAGGGGAAGGACTCACACAAAATAACACCCAAAGAACGATCTGACTCTTTGTTCGTTTTGACCCATATGATTTAAAGTTAGTAAGATCACATATAACCCTAAATAAGGTTGAGAAAATACTATGATAAATATCCCCTTTGTCCAAGTATCATTAACCACCCTATTTGAATGATCGATTCGCGGGTTAACATGTTTTGTGTGTTAACCCACATTCAATGTTTGAGGAAAAGAACGAGGAAAAAATATAATTCACATTAAATAAAACCCCCTACATGGGATTGAATTTATTTTGAATGAATAATAGGATTGAAACCCTCTTTTCCTCATTCTTTAACTATATACTATAGTTCATATAGATTTACCATTGGGTGAAAAAGGGTTTTCATTATTCATCATTGCCAACCACCAATGACCCAGAGTAATTCCATGATTTTCCCAAAAATCAGGAATTTATTGTTTGAATTTTAACTGAAAAACATGAATCAGTGTTTCTGTTATGCATCATTGTAGCATCATTACACTGACTCATTAACATGTTTCATTGATGATATGTATCATGTCATCATCATTTCACCCCATCAATAATGTGACACAACTCAATGATGAAGAATAAAATAAAATAAAATTTTATGTTTTTTTTCAGAAATGTCCTAAAAGTAACTTTCACACTCGGCTCGCGCTGGTTGAGATTCAGTTATGTATAAGGGAAACACACCATCAAGAGCTCAACAGTACTATATAAATTCCAATATGACTTGGTTTTTAAAATTTATAATTAATTGAAGATAAAATAATTTTTATAGAATTATTTTATTTATGGTCAAACACTTCATTCCACTATTTGAATTTGTTGGCCAATGTTAGTCCCTTTCATGGTGAATCGTGATTCTTAGAATTCAATGGTTCCCTTGGACTTTTGATTTGGGCCCCAGTTAAATAATTAGTTAAAATTACACCCATTATTTTCTAATAAATTATATAAATATTTCAAAAATACATTTCATCCACTCCAGGCTTTGGAATCACGTGTTTTCTTAGAGCCTAGTCTCAAAATAATCCGATTTAATTTTCAAAAAAAAATCATGAAATTATAGAATATTACATATTTTAATTTTTTATTATGATATATTATTATCACAAGAAATAAATAAATATTTAGTTTTCAACTTAACAGAGATCACATTCATTGTGTAAGGAAATTAATCACAAAAAGAGAAAATATTTTTGATACCTTGGTTGATAACATTTTAATTTTTATGACACCTTGGTGATGAAACATGGTGATATTCTAATGAATATCTAAATAAAAGGTTATATCCACCCTTTAATGTTTTTATTTATGTAATATTTATTATGACATTGCACAGTTCTCATTTATCACATATTTATATATTTTATCAAGTTCATATTGATATTCCTCGAGATCACAATTGAACTAGTTCCCTTGTTTATCCTTGCGGGGCCTTATTCCCTCCCTTTACATTGATGTGTTTCCCCATGTAATATGATGTAGTAATTTTACTAAGGATAAACCTAGGATGGATCCTTTCATGTATATTAGAATAATGTTTTAATTTTACAAGTAATATGTACCTTTTTTCCATGACACTAAACATTAAAATATCCTCTATTGTAAAATTTAATTTAATTTTATGTAATAAAGACATGGGATTCATTAAATACGTGCATTGATGAACAACTATTTTGACACTCATTGGGGATATGATTTGAAAAATTCCAAATATCATCATAAACAATTTTTTGGGGAATAAAAACTCACAAAATGTTCTATGTTAGGAAATATATCATCGAAGACATAGATTGATACATATAAATTCATAAATTATGTAATAAAAGTCATTTATAAAATATCCCCTTGATGTTATTGGATTCCCATTTCTCTGATTTATAGTGGAAATATTTATTCATAAATCATTATCCCTTTTTTCTAGAAAATTATTAGATATAGGATGAACCATGTAAACAATCAATGTGAAGGGAAAAAAGATATCTTCCCAGTCCGAATTCCCATCCAAAATACAGTAATAATTATAAACATTGAGACCCTACAATCTAAGTTGAATGAAGTTCAAAATATAAACATGAATCATGAAGAGTTCCCAAATCCACCTAATAAAGAACAAATTTTTATTGACAACATTATGCAAAAGGGGACTCTAACATTCAATGGATTATCTGATCCCTTAATTATGAAAAAATGGATCAAATCCACATATATGATATAGATAAAAAAACTAAACACTGTATATTTATCTTATGGAGGGATATGTTGATCACTTTTAGATATTAATCAAGATTAAAATCCTTGAGGAGATGAACTAAATAATGGGGTTCAAGGAAATCTAAAAATTGTCTTTAGATTAATATTTTCCATTATTTTATTCACATTAATTATAAAGGGATTTATTTTCCCTATATAAAAAGCAGGATGAGTCCATCATGGTTTATGAAGTAAACATTACAAGACATGATCGATATGACTCTATATTTTTCATTAACCTTGAATTCAATGTTTACCACTTCTATTGTGGTATAAAACTGAGCATAGGGAAATCCTTGGAATTCTGAGACTTTGGTAGATATAACAAAATTTATTGATGCTACCTAAATACCAAAATAATGATTACAAAATATGAAGCGTAATATGTGGATAATAACAGGAATGTAGTGTTTAATTGGTGAGGTACAATGGTGTAAACGAATGGTCTGAAGAAATTTCAACATACAACTTTTCAAAAGTGTTAAAAAAGGCACCCATGTAATTTTCTGATGTGAATGATGAAATGGATTATGTGTGGGTTGAAAGGGATCCTATCAGCTGATTTCTGATGGGATAAACAAACAAAAGTATTGGAATAGCGAAATGATATAGTCAACCCTCATACTTTTGTCCAGTAATCTGACATCAAGGAACACGGGGGCTTTACAAACCAAAAATCACTAATCCATGGGTTGTTAGAGAAAATCAGTTCTAACAACCTCCATGGTAGAAATAGTGATTTTATAACCTTAAAACCATTAAAGTGGATACTGACAATGGCTTGTTGAATGGTACACTAGTTATTCATTCAATAATATTGATCCTACATTTAAATCATGGTTCTATGAATTCGATCATATCACACAAGTTTTGTAGAACTATTCAGACAGCACCTCAATGCATGGATGTATAACTATAGGTGAAATTAGAAATTGGGAAAATTATTCCTTCCCATGTATATAACATCTACCCTATCAAAAATCACGGACTTAACAACCCAAAAACCATATGATACACCCTATATTGGAATTTATTGAAATTCTATGTATGGATTGTATTTACTTATATAGAGCGAACATAAATTTCCATGAGAATGAATAAAATATTTGTATTTTGAATAATCTTTAATAATTTATATGTGTATAGAGAATGAAGAACCTTCTGTTAAACCCATATCTCAATCATGGATATTATTTAAATATGAGAAATTGTTTCTTGTTGAAATGATTATCTCTAAGGAAAAATCAACCTCGATGACATTCCCATTGTGTGGGAATATGGTGATGTGCATCCAAAATAATTTCATCATCTTCCTCATAGTTTAGAGGTTTAATTTCTCATAGATCATATACTTAGGGAATTTCAAGTATCGATGAATCCATATAGAATGGATATTGTGGAAAATGTGTAGTCGTAGAATAAAATATATGAGAATATGGGTAAATAGTTCATATGCCCATGTATGTCACTGTGGGGTGCACCAGTCATCATAATCATACAGAAGGAGGGTGGATTAAAATTTTAATTTATTATTGAATTTTCAATAAGAAGGTTCATAAAATTTATTATCTTGATATGGAAATTTATCCTCTTCCATATATTTATTACAAGTTTGATCATCAATGTCGATCCAAATATTTTTCTAACAGAGATCTTTAGTTGGGATATTATTATTTAACGGTGACCAAGGATGATATCCCCATGACTTCATTCTATACATTGTATGGGAACTATGAGTTCATTCTAATTTCATTCAGACTCACTAATTTTCCAAATATATTCATGTAATTGAGGAGTAGTGTAATTGTTTATTACCCTGAAAAATTAGTTGTAGAATTTATTAAAGATATTACAATATACTCCAAAAAATGGAGGTGACTGATAGACATACGATAACTATGTTGAAGTCCTTTGGAAATGACATGATTTATAAAAATGAATAAAAATTGAGTTATTTTTGAAAGATGTATCTTTATTTGGGTACAATATGAAAAGTATTTGGATATATATACGCACCTAAATAAAATAGGTAATATAAGGATGTCCAAGGAAAATATTGGTAATATATATCCCTAGGTTCTTTGTACTGGCATAGTATTATCATTGATTTGTGAGATATTACAAATGATTTTAAACCCCTCTAAGAAAGAAAACTTGGAAGGGACTAATTGTTTTTTTGCATAATTAATGAAAATAATTCCTCAAGGTGTTGAATATGATTATTATAACTACACCTATACAGATTCTACCCCCAATGTGGGGATCTTTTTAGTCTATACAATGATGCTTTGGAGAAGGTCTTAAGCTATGCCCAAATGAATAATGAAAAATTGATATCAAATGCCTCATGGATGATTTATATTCATGAAGAAAACATACCAACTCATGTTTTGGAGTGGGACACGATAATCATCATATCGAAAATCAGGTAGTAATATATATTTGGTGACAATTAGGAAATATTTATGGATCATTAGAGCCTCAATTATATATTAATATAGAATTAAAAAAAATTATAAAAAAAATTGTTGGAACCTTGTAAGGATAGTGACTGTTAATCCAATACAATAATTGGAATTGACATATATTGGAATATTATATATGTAGAAATGATTATTTCATCCCGAAAAAATCCATGAGGGGTTGGAATCGAATTTTGTGGTTTTGGTGGAATAAGCTTTACATAAAACAAAAATCCACATCCCTTTTGGATGTTTTCCAATGGGGTTTATTCTTATAATTTGATGCACAAACTTTTTATATATACATGAGGGAAATTTTTTCAATACATTGAAATTTTTTGTGATATATGGCTAGTGATACAAAAGAACACACTTTGGTAGGGAGGATGTGAATTTAGTCTTATTAAAAACATTTTGGAGGGAATTATTGCCTACTCCAAGCCTATATTATCTTTTTAACATATTTCCATGAATACTTCATTAGTTCCCAGGTATGATGTCGATAACCCTTGAATTGAAATTTTTTTTTATCATGTATGAAATTTAGAAACATCGGTTTGAATCCACGATTCTCCATCAATGATATCCTCATAGGTTTTTATTAGAGATTATTTGTTCATTATTATGATGATATTGGGTTTTTAACCTATTTGGGTGATATAGAGCGTATCAGAATCTATAGATAAAATATTTAGTTCGATGTCGAGATCGGCCCAATAAGATTGGCTTCCTACACATCCTTTTGAATGTAAACAGAACCCACATAGATCAGCGCCACATAATAGGGAACGTCATTCCATTAAAGATCATTTTAAAAGGACCAACCCAGGTAGTTGAACATCATAAGATGAGGACTACTGGATAAAATTCACATAGTAAATTCTTGGCATCAGACTTCATTTGAGGTGGCTGAGGAAACCTGAAATGGAGATGGATTCTCAAGTTTCATAAAAATGTACCGGGAATGTGGTCTAATGATAATTATGGTTCATTTATGGTATTGTTATATCACCATAGGTTGGCTTACTACATCTCACATTTGGGAACGAATTATGGTCCACATAGTAATGTTTTGAGGACCCGTACATATGGAGACCCTTTGAAGAGTCGTCTCATATTGGAGTATGGCCCTTTATGGGGATTAATTTTGTATAGATGCCAGTTTGACTCTTTTTTTGGATTTTTAAGTCTAGATTATTTATTGGATGTTCTAATTGATCTCCCATAGGAGGAAGAAATGAAAGGAGACAGTTTTATGAAATTGGTGTCTTAAATGAGGACTAAATGGGGGTTATCATAAAGGTACTGGATTAGAGATAAATGGTTCTTAGTGTAGGTCTTAGTAGTAAGTAGGGTTTCCTCACACATGGGGTAGGAATGCATGAGTTAAATAAAATATTAGTAATGTTTAACCCTTTAAAAGAAATTAAGAGGCTTTATCTTAGGCACCACAAGTCTCCCCATGTGTCTATGGGTGAGTCTCAGATAGGTCTCTTATTCAGGTAGGGTCCTGGGATAGGTGGTAGTCCATTATGGAAAAATTTGGTGCTCACGCAGGTGTCTTGCATTCTAGATCATGGATGTACATTGATACCAATATCACCCATAATTACAGATTATCTCTGGTTATGAAGGGATTGCATATATGTTTTTTGAGACCTTGGTGAAGGGGTCATGCAACTAATGAATAGAGGATTATTTTATTTTTTTTATTCCGATGAAGATCCATTGGGTCTATATATAGGAAAATATGGAACCATTGAAAAAGGAGTTACCTCATTTCGGTCTATGGAAGAGGTACTCAGAACTGGTACTCAGCATATGTTGGATACACATTCAGTGATGTGTAGGGTTGATAAATTTCAGTGCCCAACGCTGGGGTGGATGTTCTATCTAGGCTATTCAAGAAGGCCCCACAAGTGCTTCTTGGAGCACATGCTTTGTGAACACAGGACCGCTTGGGTGAACCAATACTTCATTGTGTGGGGGATATGCCCCTAAACTCTACTAATTATTGGTGTCATGTTATGGACCTAGACCTTTAGGAATGTCCATTTGTTATCATCACTCACTACCATGGAATATGTAGACTCTCACAGAAATAATAAAATTATGCTATGATATTTAATGTCATACAATAAATTAATTAATATATGATGTTTAATGGTTTTCAATGAGGTAATTTTGGTATGGATATATTATATCGTAGAACAATGAAAATATGTGGGGGTATAATTTATGGTCATTAACTTTGACCAAATGGTAGAAATTTCTCCCCTTTCACAATAATATATTTGTGTACAAAACAACACTTCCAATCATGAGGAGGGGAATATTGAATGATCTAATTTGGGGATTCATGGGTTCAATGAGTGGAATGGGGAATGGTATTATTGATATAGAGGAATTATTTCTTATATTCTTAATTAACACGGGTTGATAAAATATTTTGTGGGAAACTATAGGAAAATCCATATTGGCCATATTACAACATAGTCAATCAGTGCAATCCTTTTGTTTATAGGATATGAAGTTTCGTGATTGACTAATGTAATGTTAACTGGGACATGTGACAACATATTCATGAAATTGAGTTCATAGGAATTCAGGAATTCTAATGATGATAGCTGAAGGAATATTATAGTGATATCAATTTTCCCTAAACCAACATCAAGTATTTTGGATGGAAAGTCCATGAATATGAGTATATCATTTTAAGTCAAAAGTATTCTTGAGTTGGGGAATAATATTTCTAAGCTATTCAAATCAAAATGTATAAAATATTATACTTGTAGTT
Organism: Viscum album; assembly: GCA_963277665.1. Taxonomy (NCBI): domain Eukaryota; kingdom Viridiplantae; phylum Streptophyta; class Magnoliopsida; order Santalales; family Viscaceae; genus Viscum; species Viscum album. The sequence continues at coordinate 1,057,314,570 of OY728151.1, read as the reverse complement.
TTTGCTCATATGGTTAGGGAAAAAACATTATGGAAACAATAGGTGTTATGTGGCCTACTAAATCAAGATTTTTTTTCATAATTTAAAATTGAGGGAGGAAATTGTGAACAACACTATTGTGGGTTATCAAAAAGTGTGTAAGGATGTGATACATATATGTGACAGATGACCATAGAATAATTTGTATCACATGAGGAAATATAATTCTTTCAAATCTTATGATTGGAGAAGAGGATTCCACTTACCATAGTGTTACAACTGGTTGGATATACCACTTTATTGGTTAAATTACAAAATATTAACTAGACATATTACTACACTATCATGCAGTGGAATATTTTTTCTTAAAAACATTTTCCTTTGATTACTTTATGCATATCCAACTATGGTGTTTTACTTCATAATAAAGAAAACATGTCCACTTGTATCATACATTATATCATTGGGGTATGTAGAATGATTATAATGATCTAAAATTTTCCTATGATTTGGAATACAATGGATGGAAGTAATATTTAGGAGAATAAAAGAATAATTTATATATATATTGGACATGAAGTGTAGAGTTTCATGAATAATGTAAGGGGAATATCTATATCCTCTGTGGACCCACTAATGAGGTAACAAAAATTAAGAGCCCCGAAATAGATTTTTATTTGTACATAGAAAGGGTTTTATGTATTTTTATATCATGAGTGGGACTAGAACATGAGGCATTGTTCGCAACGTGATTATCATTATGTTGGGAATCAAGGTGAACATTGATTTTGAGGTACCATGAAGATTAAATTCATCTAGATAAGAAAATAGACATTATGTTTAAACTCATGTGGTAAGGAAGACAGTTTCTCGACATGAGAAGTGAATATTGTGTTTGGTCCATGATATAGGATTTGAGTATCACTACATATCATGTTGGAGGAAAAATCAAGATACACATAGATCACAAAAAATATTCTCGTGACTAATTGAATTCGTGTGTGGAGAAAAATGTGTTTTTTAATATGGTTTCATGCATGGGGTGAGAAAACATATTGAATCTTTCTATCTATACCAGCCATATACAAGAGAGAATGGTGTCATTTAATTTATTGTGTAATAACTTGGTAAAATATTGAAGAACCAAATTTCACTACATAATTCATTAGGATGAAAATTAAGAAGAACATAGTTCATGTAGAAAGCATGCAGATAAATGTAATATGTAAAATAAATTTAATTTTTTTTATGATCCTATGGTTATGAAAATGGGAACCCTAGTGCTAATTGATAGACCCTACTCTTATAATGAACCTTCATTAACAAAAATACAAACCCCAGATGAGATATTTTCAGTGTGATAAATAAAGAGTAGTAAGGCTTTATTCTAATACACTATGAAAATAAAAGGAATGGATATGGGAATCTATATATTTTAGTGTCTATACGAAAACATGAGATCAAAATGTTGCAACATATCTCATCAAAATGATGACATTGCGTTATGTAGTTATGAAATCACATGAATTTTTACATCATCTTATGAGGGAAATAGATAATTGATGTGAATGAGAGTAAATTTTGTAGCCGGGACTAATGATGGAGAAATAGGAATCATTAGGTATCTCATTGGGATGAGAATCAAGCCATATTCAGTTACAAAATATTGTTCAATTTATCCTTTTCCAATTTAGAAGTCGACCATGCAGTTTAACATCATGGGATAAGGATATTTGTCACCTGATGAACAAATGTGTATTAAATATGGACTATGAGATATATGAAATGTGTTACTACATTACATGTTTAATCAAGAATCAAGCCACAAATATTTCATGAAATATATTCTCACATCAAAAAGATTTTGACATAGAATAATGAGGGATTTAAAATTTTACAGAATGATGAGTTGGACAGTGATAATGGGAATATGCATCAATACATAGATCATTGTAAGGTGACTCAATCCATATGTAATTCTATAAATGTTCTATGTGTAGATCATATTCATTCATAATGAATAATTTTATTTTTTAATTATCACAGAAAGATAATGGATGGGAGGTTTTGTCATCAAAACATATCACATTGGGAATATAATCAATACATATGGAGATATTGAATAAATTTTTGGTTGGGGAACCGAGGATGATTATCATGATCCACTCAAAAATGGTCAACAATATTCATTTTTTTACATCATGAAACAAAGACATGGACCATGTTGTTTATCATCATACTATATGAATGAGATACTATATTTTTTAGAGTCTTATATATTGGACTATATGTAGCTGTTTGAATTATAATTTCCTGCATGAATTATGATATTTCATGACTAGTATAGTCATGCAAAAAAGACAATATATGTAGATTAAAACAAGGTAGTTGAGATGATTATGGTATGATTACAAGTAACATTTCATTAGAAATATATCAATGTTATGGTTCATAATGGTATCCTCATCCATTGAGAATAAGGTATGACATCCATTATAGTGGACCTTGTGTATGAATTAATTCACCTAAAAGTATGGTTCTTGATTTGTGGGCTTCTTTCCAAGTTTCATTTGTGTCCTAAAAACCAAACTAGTTCTCCCTGGAAGAACTAATGGAGTTGGACCTTTTTATAATGTATCACACCATCTAGTATTGATAATTACATGTGTTTCAAGGTGTTCAATATTTTATTATTGTGAAATTCAAATTCATCCCGCAATATTCTGTATTTATCATATGTGGATAAATGCTCACATATTGTATAATCGAGAAATAGAAATTCGACCTCAATGGCCTGGACAACCACTATTCAGTACCAGATAATATACAGGTTCTCTCATGTAGCGATACAAGTTGATGTTTGGAAATCCAAAAAGGACTGCAAGAGCTTTTCAGGTGATGACTTTTTATCTTTATCTGCCATCTTTTTTAGTATGTTTGATAGTGTCTTGTTCAAGTCCTCTATATATCCATCATGCGCTGCATGATTTCACGATGAATGGTAAGATTTGTTATTGTTCTCGAGTTATATCTTCTAATCCTAAGAAAAATGGAAATTGGGTCCAGTGTATTTCCACATTGTTTTAGAGAAACCAGTTTTTTTCATGATGTTGGAATTCAAAAATATAATAATGATTTTGTCCTTGAAATTATTTAGGGGAACTGCCTCCACCCATATAAAGAATAAATTGGTTTTAGTTTATTTATATTTGAACCCCTTGGTCATAACTAGTGGGTATGGTCCCGAAACATCCATTCCCTATATGAAAATTTCTAGTAGTATTTCACTGTATGTAAAAACACTAGGGGTTAATGGTTGAATCTAACATTCGAATGGTTGGGGTGACACATTTTGGTGAATTCAGTGTATTCTTACAATATCAATTTCCATAATTATCCAAACAATATTTTTTAATAGAGAACTTATACCCTAACAAGTTGGAATAAATGGATCCTATTTGTAATTCCATCCTAATATAAGTATTCTCTTTTATTTTTATTCTTGTGATAAGGACTCCATCAAAGCCTCCATTATTGGAGAATTTATAATAATTTAGGCAATCATAATTAGTGAAATTGGTTTCTCACAACAATATTTAATCTTACTCATCTTTGTCAAATATATGTACTCATTATAAAGTTATTACATGATTGAAAAAAAACTATTTTGGTTGGACAATATAGTTAAAGGATAGGGATTATTTCATTGATCTATTCTATGTTGAATCAAACAAAATGTGGCATGATTCAATGATTGGAAATGTTGATGACATTTTTGTCCCAATTTGGATCCTCCATAAGTATAGATGTATTCACCAATTAATATTATAGGGATTTTTTTGGTCATGATATGTGAATCAATGTTTTTTAGTTGAATTCCACAATTAAAACATGAACATAGTAATGTAGTGGGATTGTATCTTCTATTTTGATGGAAGAAATCCCCATTGATCAATTTGATTAACTTTTATAAGATTCTAATCACCTCTAGGTAGTCTAATTTTATTTGGAGTACCGGTTTCTGGCCTGTTTTGAGGCTTGATATTCTGGATCATTATTTGTATGTCATTTTGACTGCTAGAAGTAGTATGGGTAAAATACCATTATTGTGGTAATGAGCAAGATAATGACCTTAAATTTGTTTAGTAATGGTTCTACCATTCACATTCTTTTTGGGAACCTAGATCCTCAATCAAAGTATATCTCACATGTCTTGAGGACAATTTTAAAACAAAATATCTCTTCATCTTCCAATTCATTAAAAAACTATTTTTTTCGATATATTGGTTTTACACAAGAAAATATCTAATTGAATGGTCTTTCATCGATTTATGAGGAACAAATTGTGTATCCAATTATTGAATAATAACCTCCCACAATATTCGATATAATGTCAATATAGTATGAATGAAGATGTATTTGAGTTGGTTATTGTGACATACCATATGGGATATTTAGTGCTTCAAGTAGGGTATCACATTGAGAATCATAAATATTATTGCAATATAAATCTTCTCAATATTAGAATTATGTGTCTCGGTGTAGGCCATGGTCCTACTTAGATAACAGAGGCGTTTTGTTTTCTAAAATAATTCTTTTTTATGAGGATTTCTCCTTGTGATTTCTCTGGGGTTGTTACATATATAATTAGTGTAATTCCTTCAATCAGTGACATTAATACAAGTTACATAATATATATTTCTTGATATTGTGACATAATTAATGATTTTTATCTTTCCATTGATATGAAAACCCTATCATCATCAATTTGTAATGGGAACACACTTTCTTATGTTTTTTTCTATAAATAATTTGATATAGGCCATGTGTACTATATTTTCCCTAAAAACATTGACTTTTTAACGATGAGACATTTTGGGATATCAATTCATTCACAGGGTTGACATCAATGTCACGTCAATGTAGGAGAAATTTGAAAACAATTCCGGATGTTACCCAAAATGAACATTTTAGGGGATTATTTTTAAAGCTATGATGTCAAAGCCTACGAAAGATGGTTTCATGATTATCCATATATTCATAATGCAGTCTAGGTGTAACTAGTATATCTTCAACATATATTTCAAATATCTTCCACTAGAAAGGATTCAGGATGTGACTCATGGATTCATGGTTTGTGGAACTATCATTTTTCATGAAAAAAGGCATTACACAATATAAAAATAATCTCTAGGGGCACTAATCGGGGTTACATTTTATTATTTTGGGCCCATTTGATTTTTCGCACTTAATATCCATCAATTAAGGATAGTTCAGGATCATCAGTTATCACATCAATCAGGATATTAGCGATTGGATCAAAGAATTCATCTATCAAACAATACAAGTTTGAATATCTGAAGACAATAATAATAATTATTTTACTATAATCATTATTTATATAGAAAATGTTTTTTTAACCATTTTGGATAATTTTTCACTCCCATGAAGATGAACTTGATTATCATTTCCTATTTTGCCTCAAATTTTCATGTGTGATATGTGTGTGTTTGACTAGCTTCCTGTATCAATCCATATTATTCTTCTGAGAAATCCTTGTGATGGGTGTCCACCAGCATATTGAGGCTTCGAATATCCATGTAATACTTGGAATACACATCCATGTATTACATAAATAAATAAGTATATAACATATGTTAATTTTAATATTGACTACCCAAATCAATGTTGTTTGTGGATATTCTTCCTTAATAATATTTTGTTGTCTAATTTCATCAAAATTTGGTGTGGAAAATTACTTGAATGTTTGGGGGAATTCCTTAGGTCTTCATCCTCTCCCTATTCCACATGATTTACCTCCTATTATTATTATTTTTATGATGGTGATGAAGTATGTTTCATAGTTTTAGGGGAGGATTACAAATGTGGACATTAATAATATTATGTGACCATTTATTTCCTGATTTATGGTGTAATAAAATTTTAGAGATCTTAAGTGGGGGAAAATGGATTGAGATCACAAATCATTATTTTAACCTATTATCATGAATTTTTTTTCATCCAAGATAATGTAAGAAGGAATTTTTTGAATATATGGTGAGGGAATGAAGACATTTTAATCTATGATTTCATCACTACTCGGAGTCTGGACAACTTCCCCATTGCATATGAGATCAATCATCATGATTGAAATTATAGAAATAACTGAATGTGCACTCCAACCTAGACCCATGTTTTTTATTTGATTTATGAACTACATGTAATCAAAATTAAGCTTCTTGGAAATGATAATAATGTATCATAATTAGTCTATTTTTAGAATTTATTAAAGTGATATGTTTAGCAACATATTTTTTCTATACCCTCTAGTATAATCTTACGCCAATGAAAAATTATTGACCAGATTTAAATGTGGATTTTTCAAAATAAAATGTATCTATATAACCATTGATATAATATTTCATACATTGGATGTATAAAGAGGGGATAACTACATGATTATGTAGTCATAATATTCCTAGTGGAACCATCAAGTTCATATCCTCCATAACTACCATGAATTCCATGTTATTTAAAAGATCCCCTAACTATGTTCTTTGTTGGATATCACAATGTTTGTTTTTCTCATTCCTGCTATAATTCTATAAGGTTAATGTGGATGAGGGCAAGTGAGATATCTTGAAACCCAGTTGAGAAAATAGTCTGATTAGAGTGAGGTTATCTCTAGACCTGTTGTCAATGAAGGCTCATATAATATCATTGTCATTTATCAAACCTTGTATATACTTAAGAATTTCACATCCCTGTATGATGGTGTCATCCTTATTTTTTTTGAATGATACGATCATATGGAATTCCAAAAGATCATTTTATATATGATATTCATTGGTAGCAGTATCATCAACATCAAATTCTTTAGGTATTTACAAGGAGTCTAGGATTTCTTCTTGGAGTTTATTTAAAAGAATCATAGAATAAATGATTTAAAACATGGACGACATGAGGAATAATTTTGTAAAAAATTCATACATCTAGCCCAATGGTCAGCGGTTACATACAACGTAAATCTCCTTTTCATGTTCTATAGAAGACGAATTACATTATGTGGAAGGATCCACCCATGGAATAGGAACTAATGTTTGTTATACTCATGGTTGATAAGACCGGCAAGGCTTCCTTACGTGCCATTGTTTATTTGTCAATGGAACATCCTCTAACTGGTCTTCAAGGATGAACCTTTCATGGTTTACCATATCATGTTTTTGGGAACACACTTTATCCAAATGATATCACTAGAGGGCTCTATAATGAGTTTTTTTTTATCATTTATGGTTCATGAAGAGACGTGGCTAGAGTAACGACTTCTGGCTTGACTCCTTCTTCCCTTGTATCCACAACTAGTATGAACTCTTACCCATGATTCCAAATCAAATATTTTTAATTAAGGTTCATATTTTTTCTCATCATCTGAGAGGGGATCTGTTAAGTGAATAGCATTAACGGAACCAATGATCAAATCCACATCTGATGGAGATTCCATCTGTCTGGTTATCACTTATTATACTATTTGTTGGGGTGTTTCTCTTCCTTTAATGTCTATAGGCATGAATTATATTATAGTCAAAGCAAAATATGGAATTTTAATAGGTTCACATCCATGTGTTTTATTAATTCCCTTTTAGCCATGTATTTTTCTAGAATACTGGATTTCAGATGACTTAACTAACAAGAGGGTCGGTTATTATGTCATGGAAGTTGTCTCTGCCTCATCTGGATGATACAACTATTATAAGAGAATAAATTGATTTAATTTGATCATTTATATATCCACAAAATCACTAAAATGCTATGTTACCTTATATTAACTTCATAAAATTCATTACCATTTTCCAAATTAGTGGAAAAAACACATTCCACAAGAGATGACAGCCTTCCTAACTTTACATGCTTGAAGTCCCCCAAATTAAACAAAATTTATTTGAAAGGAAAACACTAATGGATGTTGTACAACATAAATTGATGGAATGGGGAATATTTTAGAGGTCTTAATCACCATTCGTTATTGTCATTTTGGTCTATAGAAACGTGATCAAGTTGTTTTACAATTTCAAGATAATATAGATCGAGAATTGGTCGTTTCAAAAATAATAGAAATTGTTTTGAACACCCTAAAATTATTTTTAGAAATACTCTACTTGATAATCCTAATTGACCAGGAATTTATATAATGCTTAGTATGTGGAATAACATGATATGGTGTAGGATCCGGAGCAAGAGAATGTACATGGTCATACATTATCACAACAATAGAAGCCTTTTCTTTTAATGTTCTCATTCCTTGAGTTGATGGAATTACTACGAGATTAACATTAGAATATGTGATCGATTCATCCACACTTTGAGTGATCATGATATTTTCCCAAAACCCAACTATATATTTCAAATTTGTAAGTGTTGTGTGAAAAACATTTAAGGGATCCATTATTTAGATGGTAAACAAGTATTATTTAGTGAGTTTCAGTTTTAATAAATATGTCAATCTATTCAACCAAAACAAAAAAATATCAGAACCTTTTATTCTCCAGCAATTTTCATTTTGAAAGGTCAAGGACTATTTTCTCATATAACATCGAGTTAAAGTGGAAGATATTTTCTTTATTGAGGTCATCCCACCATTTAATTGATTGAGGTGGAATTTTGGTGTACCATTTAATGTCTTGAACATGTTGTGATTTCACAAAAATGCTAGAGTTTCAATACAACATATTGTTCACATTTCCCCATTAGGGGATCCCAGTGAGCTGAAAAATGCATCAATTTCTATTATGGGTCTCTAGAGATATAAAAAATTAGAAATGTAGGCTTCTCAATTTCCTAAGGGGGAGAGTCAGATATACCCATTTGAGGTAAGAATTGTGTTAATATTTTATCAGTATGATCCATTCCTCAATAGATTCCAATTGAACCATTACAGACTCAATAATGTTCATGATCCAATTGGAAATGTCTACCCATGTCAGAGCTTGAACTGGTTCAGATATCCATGAGGACATCTATGGTGGAATGACTAGCCATTATAATGGGTAGACTATTGGGGAAGGCGAGTAATGATTACCATGGCCCTATTCCGGTTTTCACCAAATGACAAGAATTTATTTTTTGATGATACCAGATCCATATATACTGGAGGGTGATAAGAAACATTTTATAGAAGTTCTAGTCCTACTTCATTCACTAAGATGAATCCTCTTGAATGATGTATTTTGATTGGGGGTGATATTTTTGGATCTTCTTGGAGAACATTTCTAGGGGATATACTGAAATTGAATATTTTTTTATTGAGTCTCATTAATTCATTCATATATTCAACCTATTGAGAAAAATTTTTTTCTTGTGAAATTAGGTGAAACTTTTTAAGAGGTAGATTATCCACAATCTTACCTTTTCCCTTTTTCTTTTTGGATAGATTTCAATGATGTAATGGTAGAGTAATTAATGAAATTTTCAGATTCAGGGAGAGTATCATTTTCTTGTGTATGCACACCACCTTCAACTGTTTTCATGTGTACTGTATTTCAATATAAGACTTCCAAATCCATGTACCCTTAAAAATTAGCCCTGTGATTGGTAAAGAATATAATGGTAGTGTTAATGACATTCACTGATGATTAAATCATTAAAGGAATTATAATTTTTATTTTTGAGACATAATTTTTTTAAGACCTCGATAAGGACGTTTACTATCCTACATAGATTCTCTAGGGGTCGTTTGGTGGATGATAATCTGAAGGGAATCTCTAGATAGTTAACTCACATGTGTTCCTCATGAATGAATCGAATCATGGGATGATATGAATAGTGATGATACATTCTACTTCATTTCCCCAATTTTCGATAATGACAACATCCATTTATGAGGATGTTGCTGAGGTGAAAAATCCCCCATCCTTGATGGATAAGGTTACGAATGTTCCACAAAAAAAATCAGCAGTCATCATTTTCCAACATCTAATGTTTTGTCTAAAAATTAACTATATTTATGGGAGGGAGTTTCTCCAAAAATGTAATGGATGGTACTACCATATATCCCCTTTTGATTTTATAGAGTTTTTCTCAAACATAGTCAATGTGCATCATTTAGTATGAAATTTTATCACCTATTTACAAATATCATTGTGATATTTTCTATACTAGGACTATCCATCGACTGTCATGACCTATGTGGGAGGCATTTTTAAGATTTTCAGATGCCTAATCTAAAGGTATTACAATATTATACATTCATCTAGAATTATTTTGGATAGACTCTCTCATGCCTTTTTTGAGCATATCATCATTTATTAATAGATTCTATCCATTAAATCCCACCTGAAGGTATGACTTATTAGGATGCCACCTTTGATGGAATTATATTATTTGGGAGTAATGTGAAATTTAATTCTCTATATCCAATATATCCCCTAATATTATCACTATATAGGGTATCTTCAATCAGCTATCCCAATATTTTTATAACACTGAGACATGCGTGCTGGAGGGATCCTTATAGTTTCTATATCCTTGTAAGTCATAAATATTGGAGTGCCTCAATGTCAATTTCTTGTGCATACCTATAATATAAATAATGTGTCTTAGAAAATTTTCATCAATTAATTGTATTTATCTCATGTGATAATGATTTTTTCTTATATTTAGGTAGATTTTGTTCAGTCAGTGTTCCGACAACTGATTCAGAAAATATTTATTATGTAATGGCTAAAGGTCAGATCATGATATGAATGTCATCATTAGCTAGATGTTTCCATGTAATTTTCATTTCATCATTGTCATTTTCCAAAGAATCCTCATCCTAGTCTGATAATAGTGGACAGTTTTCTAAAACATCATAATAATCAATGATATTGGTCGGGACATCATTTGTTATATTTGATGGTAGGTGATCCAAGGAGGGTTCAAAGAATGAAATTCACCTTAGTATTTCATATAAATGAGAAATAATATCAAATTTCAAGGAAAAGGCATCAAATATGATTGAAAATTTTCATAGTTACTCCTGGTAAGAGGGATTTCAAATAATTAAATCACCAAGTGGAAGTCATTTTTGATGAAATAAGAAAATACTTTAGATAAACAATTCATAGTGAACTGCATCACGAGGAGGAATACTTGTGGATGCCAAAATCCGTGAAAAACAATAAAAATCTGACAACATTATGAGATACCTCGTGATGACCAATCACGGAGCCCCTGTGGCCCCATTGTAGGTGCAGAGCCACCATTTTGCGACCTACCACAAAGCAAAGAGGTAGGATGCTCCACAAACCTCTTTGACGTTTGCAAACCCACCTTGAAGCAAAGAGGTGGGATTCATTGTTAACCCCATTGACGTTCAGGAACCATCCATGAAGAAGGATGTGAGATGATCCATAAAAACCTTTGACATTCACAAACCCACATGGAGAAAGGAGGAGGGATGCTCCGCGAAAACCTTTTATGGTCATGTACCCACCATGGATCAAGGAGGCGGGATGCTCCACGAACCCCTATGAAGTTTGTGAGCCCACCTCAGGGCAAATAGTGTCTTTGAGCCGAGCGATACCTGATTTGCGTTGCCTTTTGCCGATAAATAGCATACTCCCCTCGAGCCCCAAGGACGAATCCTCTGACCATTCCCTTTATTAGCTCCAAAATCTCGACAAAATATCTGATATGAAAACCATGAGTTCTTCAAGGTACATTCTCATCATGAATTTCCTTTACCTTGGATTAAATCCAGCCCTTCTCCAAGGTGGGATGCCCTTCACAGAGCCTATGGGCCATTGCGAAGGAAAGGGGATCCCCAAGAGGACTTGGGTATTCATGGAGCACTTTTGGACCACAGAGGACCCTCCATGAACATGTGACCAATATGCAAATGTAGGGACATTATGCTTCATGAGGAACATTTCCTCACCGTACTATCCTTCGTTGGCCACCCTTGATTCTTGAGGAATTTGTCCACGATTGATTTTCCACTTCATGATGCACCTTCCGTATGCACTTGTTTTTTATTCCTTGGCTAGGCCACATAAATTCGCGAGGAACACCCCTTCGCAAAACCCCTCTACTATATGGAGAACCAGAGCTTCTTGAGGCCTCAACATATGAACCTCTTTGCTCCACAACTCATTTTCCCGTGTTACCCTCCATGTTTGCACGATGACATATCATGGTCTCTTGGGAGGTACTTCACATTTTGTTGCTTCGCCTAATGCTTTTTCACATTGGCATGCTAATGACTATTTCTTTTCCGCATAGCAACGATACCATGTACCCCCTAGTGGCTCACTCCATGACACCCCATCACCATGGTATTACTGACTTCTTCCCTTCCCCAAGGGTGGGTGTGTATCCATTATGTATGTCCCAGGGGTGCAGAGTGAACCCACCTCGTCCAAGATGCAGGATGATAAACTGTCAGACACCATCATCCTCAGTACATGACGTTAACCTGTGACCTCGCCCCTTGCGTCGTATGCAGGGTTCCCATCTCAGACATTCTCCATGCCCAATAGTCTCCATGGGAGTGACATCATTCCTCACATGGAATGAGATCCTCATTATTGGAGCATCGTACTTACGTGGTGGAGGGTAAACCACCATGTTGTAAGCCCTAGCCTTTTCTGTAGGAGGCATCACCCCTACTTCTCGTATCTTTTTCCTGGCTAAATACTAGAGAAGATGGGATGGGAACTAGATCAATATTTTCGTCAGTGCCTAATCCCACTACATTCAGGCATTATCTCCACCTGGGGCTCCACCCAGTATTAAGTCCCAATCTCCATCAACCTGGGCCACTCCACATGTAAGCCCATGTTTCCTCTTTGGTCCACTCAACGCGTTTGCCCCTATTTCCTTTATGGTCTGTTAACCACGTGTAAGACCCATTCTACATCCAACAGATTCAACTTTCTTGAGGTTATCATCTGGTCATTTATACATATTGATTCTCACACCGATCATGAATCACGTATAGACATAGTAAGCATCAACCATGACATCTTATTTGGGAAACCTAGAGTATTATCCCCAAACACCAACCTGAACTATGTAGACATACTTCCTTGACAAGGTATGGTATGTTATAATCCTCCTAGAGGTTTATGCACAACAACCATTGGTTCGACCATCTTCATGTCAGATCTCCAAGCACCACTTCCAAACAACATGGACATCGGTCCATGCTATGACATGGTACATAGGAAGCCTCACGGAGGTTCAAGCCCAACACCCTATCGTTTCAGCCCCATTCATGTTGACTCACCAAATCCCACTCTCAAACTATGTGGACCTTGATCCTTTCCATGGAAATGTATGTAGGAATATTCATAGCTGTTCCAGCCCAGCAACCATTGTATCTAACCATCTTCACATCGGTTCACCATACACCAATCTCAAACTATATGGAATTTTATCCTTTCCAATGCAGGGTACGTAGGAAGACTCCTTGAGGTTCAAGCCCAATACCCATTGGACCCTACCACTCTTCGTCAGTCCACCCTCATTCTTCAAGACATTAAATAATACTTCCCTTTAGTTCCACATCCATTGGTAATCTATTTTAATCCCCTACCCAATGTTAAGTTGTTGTGAACCTCATGCAGCGGTAAGACACTGTTATCCCCACTCAGTAGTAAGTTGTTGTCAACATCAGTCAGTGGTAAGTCGTTTTCAACCTATACCCAGCAGTAAGCTATTGTCATCCCCTTTGTTGGGTCCTATATCTCAGGTCCATCCTAGTGGCATCAGATCAACCTCAGGCATGTACCCACACGAATGCCCTATTATATCATCATTACATTGTATTCTGCACACACCCCAATCATATGCCCCATGATGAACTATGTATAAATTAATTCCCTACCATAGGGATACATAGGAGGTCTCTTTGAGGCTCAATCCCAACATCGTCGTCGCCCTCAAGTCGACTCCATTTCATCCGCCATCCAATTCACATAACCATCAATCATCCATGTTGATTATTACCTAGGCCGCAAAATCACAGTATGATCATTCTAATTCACCTCTTCACTACTCCAAGTAGTAACTGGGTAACTAACAGTGTGTTAGTACTGAATTCAGTGTTCCTTCCAGGGGATGCACCCATGTGATCCACTCTACTAATTGTTCTGATCAGTCTGATCCATCTCTGATAGAGGATAAACATGCGGAATACCGTGTGTTAATCATGGGAAGATGAGGAAAACCTCATAGACATACCTAGGGAATATAATTCCAGCATTCTACATTGGATGCCTCAGGCTCCACACTCTCTTAAATCCCTATATGATGGGAAATAAGTCAGACGCTCTAGTGTTCCAGTGTCCAGACATGTTGGTGATGTCAAACCTGACTACTCCCCAAACCGAAGGTTCCTACCCTTGTGGGAACCCTTGGAATGTCCCGATAGAAGCAGTGTAATAAAATGGCGTCCATAAGGATATGGACCTATTAAGAGTCTCACGAAAAACAACTTCCTTCAATAAGGGATACCCGAACTAGGTGATGAGTTATGAGGAGGAATCCATAGATGGATGAAATGACATCCCATAATACTCTTTCGATCATGGAGGAAACATCCCTAAACAAGAGACGGATGGTACCGACATTTGGAAAGTAGGAATGCATGGCGACAGCCAGCGCATCCTAGTTGTCCAAAAACTGACGGATGTGCATGTCCTGGAGAAAGAATCAGAAACCAAAATTGTGAACTCGAAATGAATGACTTCTCCACAATGTGGAGATTAGTATCATTCGAGATAATATGGGAATAACATGTCACCAAATCTAGTTATCCTGCCTCGGGTCCTGCAAGGAAAATAGTGGTCCTGGTGTGAAACTCAACAGATGTTGGGGCAGTCAAAAAGTTGGGCAACATAATGTGCAACATTAACGAAGTGGATCCTTCATACCATCCATGGAAGAAGAATTGGAGTTGGGGAACTAGACATTTATTTCTCTATTTTAGCACTAATGGATTAATATCCCTACTTTTCAATGTACCAAGTCACTGCACCAGTGTCCCGATCACCACCTGCCCACAAACGTAGGGGCAGAGGAAACGCCAATGCGGAAACCCCGTGAGGCTCTCATGCTTCTGTGATGACCTCCAAAACCATAGATGTTGGGCTCCCATGCCCCATCTCTCCATATGATGTCATTCAACGAAGGGTCATAGACGACTTCGTACGCGGATACGAGGATGAGGGAATTATACCAGCTCAGGATATGGCCCCCCAGGATCTAGAGGTGTCTGTGCCTTGCCACCGCCACGAGATTTAGGGGCCATGTCGAGATCCACTACCCCCACCCCAATGAACAATCTTTTTGGGAGCCACTCCCTCAAAATACTTGAAGCCTATCTCCCCTACGCTGATGAGGTAGGAGATGTCTAGGCAAAACGAACTAGAATCTCATTTTAGGGGCCCCCAAGTAGGATCCCAATAGGTCGCACCAGCGCCGCCACCTTGCCCCCCTGAGCTGAAGTGTATGTCTGCTACATACCTTCACCACCAGCCCCTGTCCGAATGACCCAACTCCAGAGTTGAGAACATACCGAGGAGGATGCCCACAAAGGGGCGTTGACCTCAACATCTACTATGGCCCGCAACATCACTAACCGACCCATGCAGGCAGGGTCGACTCTGTCGGATGCCGGAGCAGGGGATAACCTCCGTGGACCGACCCATGTTTGTAACAGCCTGTATGAAGGTCCTCCCCGTACATCCACCATGGTGAACGCTGGACCTCCCCTCTTCCATGATCTATATGGAGGTCTGCCACATTCTTCCTTCATCTTTAATGAGGGACCTACCCATGATGGTGACACCCAGTATGGAATCCTCTCTCATGCTCACTACATCAGGTATAGATTCATCACTCCTGCCACAGACTGTCGGTGTGGGGAATTTGCACATCCCGTCAATCTCAAGCATGGGGGGCCTCCCCATGTCATGAAAGCTTCTGGTGAAGGCCCTCCACTCCACTGCAATCAGAGGGGTGAAGGCCAGCTTCACTTCACTATCTCTTATCGTGGAGGTCCTACCCATGTTCGGCTTGACCATTATGAGTATCTTCCTCATGCTAACAATGTCATGGGAAAAATCATGGAGTTCCTACATGTGCTTATATCAGCTCCAAAATAGGTATTAACCTCTCTAGAACTTCCAGCAGAGGTCCTCACCATGTCAACTTTGATATCAGTCTCACTGCTCCTTGCACCCTAGCTTACGCAGGCGGGAGTCCTCCTCGCCCCAGTACCAGTACGACTGAAGGTCCTCCGCTTGTCGAGAGACTAACATATCCTGATGAACCATCTCAGAGCAGTAGGGTGGGTCATTGCCACTATAATAAGAACACTGAGAAGATATAAATTGAGATCAAACCTATTTTCTTCTTAGATTCTGAGGTAGAATACGGCTTAGCGAGGGAACCATCACCTAGATCCTCATTGTCATGGGCCAGGATAGGAACAAGGTGCATTGGCCTCATAATTCCAGAATGAGAGGACTGCCAGATAATCACCTACCCATGTTTGTATATCTAGTAGGATGAATATTTGGCAACTGCATAGGTTACAGTCATGAAATCTCCACCATCATCAGCATAAGCACTCTATACTTGGAATAGAGATCATAGAGTTCTATTCTAGGGATCAGTGGTGGATGAGCAGAAGCAATGTCCATCACCATCATTCGTTGTCCCTATGCCAGAAACTGCAGTTGTCTGCCTGTCATAATGAAATTTGTTGGCTAAGTCAGTAGAATATTTCTATGGTAGCCCAAGATGCAGCAGTTTGTCGACACACTCGTTGTATTCTCCACTGACAAACCTACCATCATAGTGGGATATTTCGGTACCTCTACTAGTTCTCCAACCACCTACAATTTATGAGTGGCACAATAAAGGGTAAAACCCTAGATCTAAGACCATGAGCTTATGAGATATCCAAACAGTGGACCATTTCCCAGAGATGTTTTTTCCTGTTACAGCCCAAAATTTTTGTGTGCCAAAATCTCTCAACGAAGAGGAATTCGAGTGTTTCCGCCAATCCCTCTTGGCAACTCATTTCCATCTTCTTCATCATCAAGTGTCTTACCCATAGTTCCCAGAACATTTTGTAGATATATTATAACAATGATGTCTCATTGATATGGCCTCACTACCCATGACACAAAGCCCAATGTAGCCAGGCCTCCATAGGGCCCTACTGCACCGATACATTCAGAGTTTCAAAGTAATCAGCTAGATTATCAAAGAAGATTGTCCACATGTAATGATCTGTGGCTGGGGGTAGTATGTTTCCCTCCTCTTCAGTCCTTTCTGGTGATAGTACAACTTGTTAGGTGATATCGAGGACATACACATAGGTAGAGTCACAGTCTACATGTCCACCCAATCAGAAAAGGAGAATGAGTTGGAGCTCATTGAGATATAACTAATCCATGAAGGCATGACACAACTGCTGGATCTGTTGGGAAGGTTTACCGGCCAACATATGAGCATTTTGGGTCTCCTAGCACCCATCAAGGCCTTAGTTCATAGACAAAATCATGTTAAGGATATAGAGAATCTCAGATCCACCACACCCTCCGAACGATATGGCTTAGTTCAGAAGACGGAGGAAGAACCAGAAAAATTCGCATTGCATCAGTAGCTCACTGAACCAAAGAATATGGACGATGACCTCTTGGCTGAATGTTCTACAGAGTTAGGGCGAAACTATAGTGATGCTAGAGCGATACAATAGGGGAAGGCACAAATTCCCCTCAATGAACTGCCCCCGAGTGACCCTTACCATCATGATCACGCATACAGGCTTGAGTCTGGAACATATGGCAAGAGGGAGCATTATCTCTCACCCATCCCTCATGAACTATTTGAAAATTCTTAGGACCCATCTCATGTTCCCCCTAGATACTCTACATGTCATTCCACTAGCCGATCCGTGAGCCGCTTGGCCAGTTTATCATGTTGAAGAATCCACCAATGCCATGGTGGTCAGGGATCCCAGTTATGATGGGGACCCCCATCCAGATGATCCAATGGAGGCACTCATTACTCCCCTCGATCCATTGGAAACACAATATATGGCACTCCCACCTGATGTAAATCATTATCTAGCATGGGTTAATGATATTCCATCACACCCGGGATTCAGAAATCCTCCCTTTTCCCCTTCAATGGAATGGGGGACCCGCCACAACACCTGGCCCACATGATCTCATGTTGTGGGACCATGTTTGGAATCCTAGATTTGAAGGAAGCTTCCATACTCTGGTGTTTTTTGCTAACATTGGAGGGGCTAACATTCATCTAGTACTGCTAGTTCCCCATCAGATTAGTAGTCAACTAGGAAGACATCTGGTGGCAATTCCTCTACCAATTATGTTCCGCCACCCAGTATATGGGTACATTAAAACACTTCATGTGAATGTATAGGCATGATGACTATGTTTCAAACATTGTTTCCTTGTGAAAAGGGCTCACATACTATCTTGACATGTCGATGAATAAGGAGATATTTTCTATAATTGTGCGTAGGGAATTTCTAGATGGAAAATTTCCCCATTTTGATCATACAGAAAAACTTAGTGGGATTCTGAGACTTATCTGATAAGGACTGGTGCTGAGAAGAAGCCTTACAGCAGGCTATGTAGGCATGTCTCTTGCCTCCTCCAATCCTTGTGAGAATGGACACCAGGGTAAATCTTGTTTTAGTGGACCAAATAGAGGCCCACATAAAACAATAATTATTATCAGTGGAGCCTCCTCCATAGCCTTTCAGTGTCCCTCCACCACAGGGGTAGCCTCTGACCCAGCAATACCCCCATAGAATCAGTAGGTTCCCCCACGTAATGTGACACCGCTGCCAAGGCGAGATAACCAGGAGCAATTTCCTCAATTGTCTCAAAATGATCCTTATTAGGTTTACGATCCAAGGAAAACGTTTTTGGATAGGAGAAACTGGAACTACTCGCTCAAGGGGGTTGTGTTCTCCAGTTACAGTTGTAGATCCTTGGAGAAGGATATTGTACATTTTCATGAGTCTACAAGGCCAGAAGAGGAAAATTTCACTTATCTCCCTAATTACTGCACCTATCAGCGGATCTTGGTGCACACTCTCTTGTCATTCTATTTTTAAAAAAGAATGGATTCCTGGAAATGTGGTTAATAACATAGTCTGTTTAGGCCCAGCTCTGGACTAGGTGGCATGTGTCTTAGGGAGGCTAGACTACATCATTAACAATGAATACAACAGGCGTCAAGTTTCTAATCATGATTCCCAGAAGTATGACGATAGGATTGATTGTAAAATAGTCACCCATGCGCATGGTGTCAACCAGGAATGCCTGAATCGGCTAGAGCCTTTATAATATGCAGCCACCACTTCAGTATCTTTGTCTTGGCTATCCACTTCCCAAAAGAGAAAACACCAGCGACGCAACCAAATCCAATATCCCCCGAAAATTCCATCATCATTCCATAATC
The DNA here is from genome assembly GCA_963277665.1 of Viscum album. Lineage (NCBI taxonomy): Eukaryota > Viridiplantae > Streptophyta > Magnoliopsida > Santalales > Viscaceae > Viscum > Viscum album. The sequence continues at coordinate 1,057,295,100 of OY728151.1, read as the reverse complement.
TCGTTGGCTTCATGCCCCCGGAGAGGGCAGTTCCCTCCAAAATCCATCCAACATTGAATGAATCTTCGAGTGACTATCAAGGGTACGCCTCAGTTAATACAGTGGAGCTGCTAAACCCCTACATGATTCCTGATGATGAGGACCACCGAGAGGATCCTCCCATTGACCCTATTTGTCATCTACGTCGACAGAGTCGTGGATATATGGGCCATATATGTGGCTCGTTCATCACTTCCAACCAGTATGTTCAGGTTATTAAAATCATGAATAATTCTCAATGAAGATCTCAGTAGGTTCAACATTCTCATCTAGTGAAATCATGCCCTCTTTCGTCATTGATCATGTTGTTGGATCAGCCAGAGCCACCTCACCCGCTCTGTGACCATCCATGCCCTGCTACAGACCAGACATAGTCATTGGGCTATCTTCTTGTATTCACTCTGGTTGGCTTCAACTATGGAGTAGTGGGATATTATAAGTACCAATCATCCAATGGTCTAGTTGACAGGTCACACCACAACTCTAGTCACATCCCGACCAACTCAAAGTATAATTTCATGCCTGACACAAAAGTATGATGTTCTCAAACATCATTCCAGCATTATAGTATGGATATCCATCCCTGAGGCACTTCTCCTGTCACCAGACATGAGTGAGGCCCTAACCGAGCCTTTAAGGAGCCCCTCTAGTTTGAGACGGAAGTAGCAGCCATGAAATCCATTCATTTCGAGGCAGTAGAGAATGCTGAATTCCAGGACAATATCTATTTCTATGAAAAATATATAGGCTCTTTCATAAGTGGCACACTCACCCATTGTACATCCCATGAATTTTCAATGGCGGGGAGATCTGTCACTACCTCGTAGACACGGGTTCTAGGATTAAACTAATACCGAATAAAAAACTACCAAAACCGGGATTCTCTGAAAATGATCTGAGCCCCTTTGACCTAAGAATACAAAGTTATGATAGGAAGAAGTAGACAATGATCGACAAGAATCAGTTGAAGACCCAATTTGGTGGTCTAGTTGCTAGCACCGAATTTATGGTTTTCTATTAGGACACCCCCTACAATTCATTGATGGGAAGGTCATGTCTCTACATGAATGTGGTGGTACCCTCATCATATCACTAGTGCCTCAAGTACTCCCTTAATTTTCAAGTGGGTGTGCTTAAAGGTGACACATCTCCCATTTCCTCTAGTGAATCCCACTATCTGGATGCTGACTACTAATAGAAAAAGGACGAGCAGATTCAGACTAACAAGGAAAATCCTGGAATGGCCTAATTACACAGTGCCTATATACCACCCATTTTTTGTTTTCATGGAAGATACCTAATTAAACAACAAATATATACTTATCTATCTTCTATATTTTAATATGCATGATATTAGGTAATAAATAAGGAATTAATATGTAATAATAAAAATGATTTTCTAATGACTGATGTGTTTCATTGATATTAGTAACATACATCCTATAAAAAATACAAAACACATATTTGTATATAGAGTATCACCATGAAAATTCATGTACTAAACAATGTGTAAATGAGATACATAATGAATACCATATGAAAACATATGATGGGATAGGATAGAAAACACAGAGTGTGTAATAAAACATGATTCAAGTATTTACTATACAATGAAATGAATTTCTGATTGTTCATAATTTTGTTGTGCATAAAGGTACACAACATGTACTAATAGGCTATACGATGTGCACTCATGTGCTATCTGACTAGAAATCATTGCACCCTTGGATGGTTTCTCATTATTTTATTTTCATATTATTAACATTTTTTTGACAATAAGGTTGAGAAAAATTATGAATAAGAGATGATATTAAAAACAATATTTTAATTAATGAATTAGAGAAATGAAAAACTAAAAAACCCCATATATAATTACATTTTAAAAATATATATTTATATTCGAATGTGACTGATCTGATTCCACGTGGAGGGTTCAGATGCAGTAGAAGTCCCTAATGGGAAGCATAACACCTTGATTTTTTAGTAATTAATGAAGAATACATGATGTACATTACAGAGAGTGAACCGTACTAATGAATTAATTCAACAATTAATCAGCATATACCAAAGGATATATTATAGTGGATCATTTTACAATAAATTTATTATTAATTTAGTTTTAATAATTAACTCAATCATAGTTATTATTTATTGATATAAAAAGTTTATAATTAAAATGTTATTTTATTACAAAATCATTGCCTTAGAGGATCCAATGTAATATCCCATAGTTGATGACCCACACATAATCCCTCTGATATTGACTCATCCATAATTTTACTCTTTGTCCAATTGATGTGGTAACACTCATCTTTTGTTCCACCATTTGATCTCTAAAAAAAGATCTTCGATCATTTAGGATCAAATCATACTCTCAATGTCATGGGAGAAGGAGTAAGGAGGACGATATTGTATAATGCTCAAGAGAGAACCCATGTTATGTTCTTTGTTGAGAGTGACTTTTACGGGGTTGATAATTTCTCACACACTGACCCTTCACAGTAATTTTAATTGAGTATTTATATAATAGAGGAAGGGTTTAATATTAATTAATGAACAAAAGGACCTTATTTTTATATTAATCCTCTATCAATCCCCCTTACATATAAAATAATAAAAATAATAAAATTTTATCTCATGGATTATGCATACTATCTTGGTGAAAAATATTATTTTATATTCCAGTAATTAAATTTTTATCACATAACCCAAAAGAATCATCAATTACATTAAACAATATTTATTTATTTCTTGAATATATATTTCAATAAATATCATTCAATAAAAAAATAACTATTCTATTCAAGGTATGGTGAATAAATGTTTAATATTGAAATAATTATATAAAAAATTTTATTTAAAAATATTTATTTATTACCTGGTTAATATTACGAGATAAATAAATATTACATATCTATGTAATTAAATATTACATTTTGAGTGATTTTTTAATTAACATTTTGATCCAATAATTTCTAAACACATACAATGTATCATTATGGAGATTAATATTTATTCTATAATTAAATTCAATTTTCTGTTTAATATGATCAATAAAAACATTATGTGTGATACCATTTAGGATTATTCTTTGTGGAAATTAGTATATTTTTTATGAAGTCTAATATCAATGTATGTAAACTTGTGTGTCATCCATTAAGAATAAGTTAATGTCATAAAGAAGAAATCCACATACAAATGCTCATTGGGTAATAAAATCCAGTTCGATCGATATCATATCACGAATATAAAATACCCATATAGTCAATCTATATGGTTGAGAGGTCTTTCATTGAATTTTTAATGTGAACACATATTACACCGTATACAAGATTTTTTTGGGAGGTTCAATTTCTATCAAAGGGGTGGTATATTAATTTTTATAAATACATATGTGGAAAATCCTTCTGTAACATATTCATTAATAAAATATCATTCATGAGGTAGCAAACAATCACTAATTACATTGATCATATAGAATTATACATTTTATTAGTTTATCAGGGATTATGAGTGAGTATAGTTATTATTAATAACCTTAATAATTCAGGATCATTATAGATGCTCATATATAGAAATATCTAACGACACAAAAACGTGTGTAATTATTACTTGTGGGTTTTTTTCACATATTATATCATCAATGGAGGTTAATATGTGTGAAATTGATGAGATTAATTATTCTATTTTTAGGTCTACTCACACTTGATTTTCATTATAATCCCTGTCCAATAAGATTACATCATTTGATTGTAAGACAATCTATATGAATATTTTCATTTCATATGATGGTTCTCATCAATATAGTGAACTACTTTTGATATTTTTTAATAATATATACTCTATGTAAAATACTAAATTTAATATCTTCTGAATAAAACACGAAATATTATAATATATTAATTAATATTCAGGTTTATGATTAAAAATTTAATCTAATGTACAATTGAATTGGATATGGGACACTAAATCCAACATCCCTCCCCTCTATACCCATATTATTACATTCTAAAAATACCCTATTATTATTTTAAAACACAATTTTGTATTATCTCATGTGATATTTATATTTCATATTGTCTATTTTCAATAGGAATATTTAATACTCTATCAAATGATGTTTATTTTAATAAAAAACATTTAGGAAAAAAATGTATTTCATTTCTGGATCATATATTTTATCTTGAAATTCATTTCATTTGAATTATACATTATTTCCTTTAAAGGTTATATTATTGGGATTTATTTTATAGTTTTTTTTTAAATTTTATTTTCATATTACCTTCATGGGAATTAGTTTTGGAAGTGACTCAAAATTTCATATTTTTACAATAATGTGAAAAATGTTTTATGAAATATAATTTTCTGATTTCACTCCAATATTTTTCTGAAAATTAAATATCCCTTATGGAGTTATATTTTATGAAACACCCACTAAATTAATAAATGTTTTACTCCTTTTGGGTGATTGAATTTAGGGTATAAATTTATCGAATTGTTGAGGTATTTTTTAATTCCATTTGAAATTGTTACGAAACCCATTTCGTTTCTATGGGGTTTTTTCGATATAGTGAGCGATTTATTTAATATGGAAGACATATATATGGATGAATATTATGTGATAGTGGAGTAATATATCCCCCTAAAATGAAATGTTTTATATCACATGGTATAATTATGGTGATTTCTTATTAATGGCTGCTTTAGTTCTAAAATGTTACATGAATAATGTAGTGATATTAGCTTCACAATATTATGTGAAATTTCTATTGATAACAGATCCATTTTGTAATGATTTACTATGATTTTGTTTATGAAACATTTTTATGGTATATGATTATGTTCTCTTATATGACACAATTTTTTTTATTGTGATCCAAACTGTTATACAATGGTATATATATGATCAATTGTGGTGTTACATCATTATATGAATCTTTATAGAGAATATGTATTGTTATATATTTCATGCATTATTCTAATATGATTATGATTTAACAAAATAAGTACTCATTGACATGTTTTTCTCTTAATTAATAATTGATATAACCCTTACTTATATTTTTCTTTTCCCTAGAAATTTATGTAAAAGACAATGTGGGGAATGAATTGTTATGTAATGATGTTGTGGGATAAGATGAATCCATTACATGATGTAATATTGTTCATATAAAATGACCGTATACCATTTTGTCCCCAGATTGTGTGACTATTATCAAATTTAATGTGTGAATTATAAAATATAGGTATGTTTCATTTGAGTCACCTCAATTGGTATCAATGATAATGATTAAGGAATGTGTTTTAGCCCCAGATCTGGGAGCGTTTGTTTCAGTCACCTCAATTGGTATCCGAGTGATTATTAGTTTTTTTAGAATTAATTTAATTATTTTGTATTATGATTATAAAAAATAGGGAATTCTATAATGAAATGTCAAATATTCGTGATTTTATTAATGTTTGGTAACGTACTGAGTGATTGATTGAATTAAAATGGAATCACAATCTTGATACAACATATAGGCTTTATAATTGATGCACATAGAAGAAGGAATCCCTAAAAACACTTTATATGTATTAATTTCTATCATCACTAGGCAAAACCATGTGCGAAAAATTGTAAACATGGATTAGAACTCATAATGGATTTGAATTTTTCAATTCACATGATAATTATTAACTAATATAATGGGATGAAGTGAAATTGGATGTTGTATTGTATCACATGTTAGTTTAGAAAACTCTATGCTAAAATAGACATTGATCTACCATATTAATTTTTATAAAATCATTGTACAACTGTTCGGTAAAACCACTGGTAAATAATTTCAAACATTTTTTTTGTTTTTGTATCAAATTTTTAATTTTAATTTTTTTTTGAGTATTTTACAATTCATTTAATTAATTTAATATTTATTTATTTATTTATTGTTTTCTTATTTTATTATTATCATAATAACTTATTTATTATTATATTGTTATTATATTAATATTATTATTGGTAATTTTTTATTTCTAATAATTTCTTTCTTATTTATTATTATCAAAATTAATTGTTAGTTATATATTAATAATTAATTAATTAATTAATTAATTAATTATATTTTTTATTTTATTAATTTTTTTATATTAAATTTGTCATTATTTATTTATGTATTTATTAGTATGCATATACACATGAAAAAATATGCACCTATATGCCTAATATAGAGAGTATGCATTAGGTGAGACTTAAACCCCTTATTTCGTGCTTCTTCTCCAATGAATTTACCACTCCAGCTGACACATCATGTGGTGAATATATAGAATTTAATATATAAATATATACATATTGAAAAAAATATTAAAAAATAAATAGATACAAACCATTTAATTAATAATAAATAATTGAAAAATAATAATTACTAATTAATAAACAAGATTTAATGTATAAAAATAAATACTAAATAAATAAAAAATATATTTATATCAGTAAAGTTTGATATAAATGAATAAAATATTTTTATATAATATTGTAATAAGTGTTAAATAAAAAATTTCAAATAAGAAATATTGAATAATGAATAGTGAATAGTAAATAATAAATAATAAATTATAATTACAATATAATAAATAATAAATTTCAATTAATAATAAATAACTATATAATAAATAATATATAATATATACTTAATATGTAAATAATAAATTAATTGAAGTAATATTTTTTATGTGATAAATAACTAAATAATTTATAAAAAAAATAAAAAAAATAGAAAAAAATAAAAATACTTTAAATTAATAAGTAGTAAAAAATTAGTGTATAATTAATACACAATAAATAAGTAATTAATATTACTTTAATAAAAAATTATTAACAGATATGAAGATAATCAAAAATTATAAATAAATTAATAATTGATGTATAAAAATAAAATAAATCATACATAAATGAATAATAAAGTAATAAATAAAAAATAAAAAAACAGTAATAATTTAAAAAAATACATAATAAATAAATACATAATACATAATACATAATAAATATGATGTAAATAATAAATTAATAATAAAATTATTTTAAATTAATGTAGTAATAAAAAGTTAATAACAAATTAATAAGTAATGTTTACACAATTGAAAAATAATAAATAAATAGCTAAATATTAAATAACAAATAATTAAAAAATAACTAAAACATATTTATTAAAGTAATGAATTAATAATGAAAAAAATGAAAGATAAAAACAAATAGAAAATATAAAATAAAAAATAATAGTAAATATATAAATAATAAATAGATAATTATATAAGTAAATGAATAAATCAATAAATCAATAATAAAAATAAAATTATAAATTAATAATAAATAATAAATTTATTTTAAAAATTTAATAATTAATTAAAATATTATAAATAAAAAATGATTATTCAAATAACATATAACAAATAATAATTAATAAACAATAAATAAAAAATATTATAAAATAAATGATTAATGATAAATGATAAACAATAAATAATAATTAATAAGTAAAAAATAAATAAATATTTAATATAGAATAAAATAATAGGTGGATGTAAACATCTATAAATATATATTCATATTACAATTTATCCATGGCTCGCGCCATTCCATGTTAATGAAATGTTATATAAATATATATATGAACACAAATTTATATGAAAAAAGTATATATAATAACACCCATATATATATATATAATTTTATATTAATAAATATATATATATATACACTTGTAAATATTAATATATCATTATATATATATACACACATATATACAAATTGGGGCTTACCAATGTTTTAGAGACTCCTCGTAATTCTGCACCAGACCCAGGTTCAAATTTGAGTGGTTGCATGTATTTTTATAGTACTATGTTGGATGTGATTCAGCTTGATGATAAAGGCAGGATGATGCGTAAATGAAACTAAACTAGGCTTTCAAGCCTTTTTGAGGGCTTGTTGCCCACTGGACCCATGGGCCACGTACTAAATAAATAAGGCTTAATTGATGGTATATTTCCTTGAGGGAATATGGAATACCTTTCTATCTTCTGCCTATAGTCTGTGTGCCGGTTTCAATGCAATTGTACCCCCAAGAACCTAATTTGTATGTGTACCCTTATATGACAAAAAAAATATAAAAAAAATATGAATAAATATTTACAAATGTATATAAATATAAACAAATATTTATAAATTCATATAAACAAATATATATATAATTGATAATAAATTACCAAAAGTGGTGAAATCAAAATAATTTGAACACCACCAATTCAATTCGAATGTTAATCAATGTAAATAAATCATAAACGATATAAAAATCATATGACGACACTCTTAAATGATGATTATATCCCATTGAATGTTTATAACATATATATACATAAAATAAATAAAATAAATTATATAATAATATTTATTTACATATATTACAATATAAATACAAATATATATATTATTATCCACACAAACATATGTATATTAAATATATATATATATGTAATTATATAAATATATTACATTATTCAGTTAAATATAGATATTTATATTGAAAAAACATGATTATATGTAAACATTACTTTTTTTAAAGATGAGACCATGAACTAAAGAGATGGTATCTCGGATAATTAAAAGAATTTACAACTTAATAATGTCTAAAAACTGGAAAATTTACTTTTATCCCTCAAAAGGAGAGGTATGAGATCATCAGGATCGAAAGTATACCAGCCCATTACATAACCATCAACACCCATATTGGAAATCCTATCTATAATTGAATTGGATCCATGTATATTCGGGTCACAATTTTCTCGATAGAGGAAATATAATATAATAATGTAATCCATATAGAGGTTTACATCTATAAAAGATTCTAGTTACCTTCTCTCAGAGGTTGGAAAATTTTTGAAGAGTCACATTCCAACCAAAGAATACCCCATACAAGAATTTAATCACATTCAATAGCCTCAATTATATACCACGTTGCTATATCATGTGTAGAGGAAAACCCAAATGATCCATATAGGCATCCTGAAGCATCCAAATGAATATTTTTGAAGATAATACCATAACTCAAAGGACCCAGGTTACCTCTTAAAGAACAATAAATATTGATTTTAGACAATCCAATGAAAAGTAATTTCTAGAATACATCATAAATTTTATAAGTCTGATGGATGTTACCAAAAATATCAGGCCACCCAAACATTGATAGATCATGTAAATAGGGGAATGAAAAACCCTTTTTGAGTAAATTAGCTTCTATAATAAGAACTAATAAATGGGAAATATATGTTTATAAAAAAACATAACCTTGTCACGTAACCATTTTGTTCAAGCATTCTAGATAAGGGAGATAAATTATTTTACAAGAACCCAAAAGAGATTTATCATATATACCGATTTCTAAATTAACGAACGAATAATAAGAAAATAGTGAGAAAAGAACATATAGGGTGAATATATATTGAATACATAATAACAATAATTCCACATTTATGATGTTATATAATAGCTAAAAATTTGCCAGTCAACATCATCCATGTTTCTATGGTAGACGGAGCATGCTGAACAATGGGAAATGTCATAATCATTTCAAAAACGATAAGTCAGTAACATATTGTTTGTTGTTCACTAGAAAAGGATTGACCGCTAATGTTGAATAATGATCCTGTGGATTTTTCTCCTCCAATAAATGTTTATATCCAATCCATTGTGATGGATATATAAATACTCTGAAGTCCAAATTACATTCATATTGGGATCCCATATATATAAATCGGACTTGGGAGAAAACTGATACTTATTGACAAGAACTCTGATGTTTTTTGGAAGCTCATTTAAATTGGGAAATTTATTTGAGATTAAATAGATTAATATGTTGTAATATCATTATCAAATATGGATTCCACCAGAAGAACTCTGATCCAATTTGAAGTAATAATGTTTAAAGGTGTATCTATATAGACAACCACCTTGAAAAAAAAATAAATTGCATAAAAGATGTATTTTTGGGTTAAAAAACTGAGGAATTCATATGAATTAGATTTCCAAATTTATTTTTTAGAAGAAATATTACACGAATAATGTGATTTCACACAGATTTACCATTGAACAATCTCCATATATAATGAACATGCAAAGATTTATTTAAAAAATTATTTTTTTTGAACCATGACCCTGGATGGAAGGAGCTTTGAAACACATTTTCAAGGACAGAATAGCTAATTTCCTTTCCAAAATACTACCACTCCAACTGAATTTATAAATAGGGATGTGAATATTTTTATTAGGTGAATCGGTACATTTTTCTGAACCATAAATAAGTAAAAAACCATTAATTTAATATTGAAATTCCCAAAAAATAGCATCTAACCATAAAAAGAGACTTAAGCTTCCCTGATGAAAAATTCTTCATAATTTTACAGATGATATTAGCAACATTTAATGCCACTGGCCTTCCCCATAATAAATAATTATGAGAAAAAAAGGAAAAACCCCAAATCTAAATCCCAGATTCAAAATAATTCCAAAATTTCATGCTATATAAATTCTTATACCAATGAACATGTATGATTTATTCTAGCTATCGACATGACCAAAGGCTTCCTCATAATGCAAAAATAATTTATTCATGTTTCTAATATTATCATATCCCCTTTAGTAAATATAATATTTTCATTTGCGTATAAATGATGAGAAAGAGTAGATATTCCTCTTCCCAAACTAATTGATTCCATTTTCCCATTATCAACCATGATATAGAAAATAAAACTGAGATAACGAGTAAATAATGTTAAAATAATAGAGGATAGATGATCACATTGTCTTATACATCTTGAGAAATCAAAATAACCATCAGGGGAACCATTGATCAGAAATAAAATCTTCGCTGGGTACAAAATTATTTTAATCATATTGATGAATAAGCTATCAATACCAATATAGGAATGATCCTTTCAAATAAATTTCAAAATAATATTTTCAAAAGACTCAATAATATCTTGTTTCAGGTAAACATTACCATCTCTAATAGGCTTCTTAGGGAGATTATCCAAAATTCAGAGGCAATGATAAGAAAAACTTGAATAGTCTAACCATTGATGAGAATAATTTTCATGGTAGAAACATTTTATATGATATAGAGGATACAATTTTACCAAAACTATCCACAGGATTTTAGAAATTTTTCTTATATAATAAACCATCATAAAGAGATGAATTTTCTTGGAATTATCAACATTGGTTATCAAAGAATGAAAATTTGAGTTCAATCCTTGGGGAAGAGACCGAACATTAAAAGAATGGAGGAAAATATGAAAAAAACCCACATGAATAATCTCCCAATATGAATGAATGAAAACATTTTCCAAGATATTTGATTATGTATAACATTCCTAGGTACGATGAAATACAACATCATTAATATATGAAATCAAAGGGATGGTCGTGAGCCAAAAATAATAACCCAAATTGACATTATGTTCAGTAATACCATCCACAGACTAAGAAATAATAGAGGAAAAATTGACAATATTACTATATTAGGAAACCACATGATCATAGAGATCCTTCCTATTATCCATAACATAATAAATATTCATAAAAATTTATAAAGTATTATAAATTCTTCTAGATTGTTGACGGGAATTAATGAACATGGAATTAATTTCGCCATCAATGACAAATAGAGTATTAAAGGATTTCCTCTATAAAAAATACTTAATTTTAAGAAAATTATTTTTCTTATGAGAAACCTTGTCCTCATTTACATTACAAACAGAGAAGACATTAGACATATTGAGTTCCTAGATTTTTTGAACAAAATTGTCATGTCATGATACATCACAACTAGGTGGTCAAAAACTATACTCGATTCAAACCATAACCCTAATTTTGACTAATTATAATTTGATAATATATTCTAAAACATAATATCAGAAAGCAATAGGGTTACAAGCCTCCTAAATAATTTTCCTGCAATCGTGTTGAGACATCCATGCATTGCTGAAATTAATGGTAGAGAGGGTATGGAGTTCCTGGTTGCATGATCAAGAAGAATTTGTGGTGATATTTATATATCCACGACTAAGTGGTGAATTATATAGATGCACAGGTAAACAATATATCTTCATTGATAATGGATCTATAAATTTCATTAGAAACATGACATTTAAATGTTTCTTATTCCTTTTATACTCGGTTCCAACCATATTTATCTCAATCAAATTATTACATTAAATGAATTCATTAAATTATTTACATGAAATGTAAAAGGTGATAGTTCCCAATTTTGCATCATGATTCATAATTTATATAAAATCCCCAATCATGGACAAAATGGTAGAAATAATGTTTTCCAATGCTTCTTTATCTATACAAAGTCTTCATCAATATTGATATCGATTATGAGAATAAATATAAAAAGTAAAACTAATTAATCCACATATAATTAAAACATAATCTAATTTGTTAAAAAAAATTGGACAATAAGACAAGATTCACCAAAGAGGAACTAACTATGAACCAAATATTTGTAACATGTGTAGAAGATCTATTGGTGACCAATAAATTAATGCATAAATTTTCATGAATAGAAATATTAGGATAGAAATATTTTTCAGTTCAACCACCCCAGTTAAAATAGATTTATGTTTTATAAAATAAAGCCTATTGGACCACAAAGGATCACTATAGGCTAGCCAAATGAGATTATAGAATCAAATATAAATTTAGTAAAAAATTTGGGGTTAGTCCCCCCTTATTTTACCCACCCTCTTTGCTAGATTAAAATTTAGGAGTCTTTCAATCCATCCTCTTAGTTATTGGATCACTCTGAATTAAGGAATCTATGTCACAACTCATAACGAAATTATTATCAACCCCCTTATATTATGGGGATAATAATCCAAATGATAAATTTTTTAATATGGGAATCTCCCAAAAATGGAAGTCCCAATCAAGTCTTACCCTTATTATTAGTATCCCTCATATCTCTTTGAGATGTAGTACTAATTGGGGAATAAGGATGAAGAGTAGAATTAATTTATATACCCAAGTTTTTTGTAGAAATATTATCTAAAACATGTGGATCATTTTTTAATCTAAATAACAAGCTCTCTAATGTTATATTCGACGTCAGATGTGGTTAATTAACTAGGATGATCATCTTTAATCTAAAGGACATTCACATTGATATATATTAAAATTATAATGTAAAACGAGTGGTCATATGTGGTTGTGTTTTCTCAAAATGCACCTCAATCCACTAAGTTTAAATATGATGTATTAAGAGGATGATCATCCTCCTTAGCAATATCTACCCAATATTTTTCAATTGAGACACTGTGAGGGGAAGTGAATGATGTTTCGTGTCCATTGAATCATTGGAGGCACCCCCTATTTCAATAATAATACCATTGTTCTTGCTATTTTATTTCTATTTCATTCTATTTGTTATCTTTGGGAACATCTATAAATTTTCATTAAAATAGCCAATAGTTTTCTACAATCTGACCTACAATGATTCATGAATTATATAATGGATGGAAAACATCAAATTCTACTTTGACATTAATTTTAATATTATTTTATGTCATAGTAATGTTATCTTGATATTTAGATTCTAAATTCACATCAACGTGGATATGTTTTTAGAAACCTTGATCACCATCAATACTGTGTTAATCCATTAGGATTAGGGTACCAATGCAGCCAGCCAAGTCATTAAGAATTTGGGGTTTCCCACACACCCAATTCAATCCATGTAAATGAATCAATAGATAATCATTTTGTCACTTCTAATTGATGGTATAAAAATTAATATACAAATCAAAGAAACAAAGAATACCACATTTTAGAAGTAGATTGTTCATATTCATAAAAACTAAATGATCCTCTCCTCATAGAAAGACAATGTGGAATCCCCGTAGAGATCAAAATGAGATTCGAAGAGTTATTTACCCATCAATAAGCGATTCAATTATTCAAGTACACATAAGACAATGGATTATCTTATCTTGTGTAAATAACACGCCCAAGAAGAAAAAAAAATTATATATTAAATCTTTCTTGATGTTATATCAAATTCTAAATGACATAAAATATATATAATCGATCATGTTGATATTTGAGAGACATGGGGGACCTTCTTTAATCAAATATGGAACCCTTTATAAATCCTCAGGAAAAGAGACACTTGTTCAATTCATATAAGAACAAAAAAGAGATTCCATACTGGTATGTGAATAGTAATGTGAGATTTCATGGAATTCAAACACCCAATATATATTGAAATAATCAATTATCAGTCTAAGAATCAAAGGTAAATATTATTAGTTATATGAAAATCACTAGTTCTCACTAACCAATCAACACCTTTTCAGAATTTATTCAATTTTATATTTATTATATAAAAATTACATATATTGGTTAATATATATACCAATTAATTAATTTATATAATTTAAAAAGAATAGATAATTATTCATTATAAATGAAATGAATAAAAACATTTATTTCTAAATGGTTTAGATTTTAAACAATAAATTTATATATACATAGGTATTTATAAAAGTGATTTATTATAATTAAATATTGAGAAAAAATATGTTAAGGAAATATATAGGCGTTTTTGTGTGTGATTGTGTTTGTTTAAAATATATATGACTGATTATGAGTGTGGTTGGTGTTTGATGAAGTTGTTTTTGAAGGATTAAAGACATCAAAAATTTTGGTAAACTTTTGGGTCTCAAAATCAATAATTTTTATTTATAAAACAAAATTTTGTAGAGGATATCACAGTATGTATATCATGAAGGATAGATCCTGAATGAATAAATTTGTTCTTGGAAGACTGAAGGAATATTAAAAATGGTTGGGTATTTACATAGTAGAGCTATGTAGACTATAAAGTGTGATTCATGGACCACATTCAAAAAATGGTTCACTATAAGATCATTGTTCATCGGAGGCATGAATTTCATGGGAAGGTCATTGTTTGTGGTCAGTAGGTGCTGATAAATTTTCATAAATAAATTTTCATTATGAGGAAAAGATTAAGATGATATGTAAACATAATAACTTAATCTGATGATAATGTTTTATTGAAATGAAGATCCAAGAATCTATGATTAATATATATTGAGGATCAATTTTTATATATAAGGATAAATAATCAGATACTTGATGGGGGTTATTAATTGAAAACATCTTCCCTATATGTAATAATTCATTGAATTCTGAAATAGTTCATGAGGAATGATTTTATAAATTATAAATTTCATGGGGAAGAAATTATGTGAAGTGTTATCCATGAAGGTAGTTCAATGAAATTGGGTTCTATTACATTGAATCCCACAAGGGAGAAGTTTCTTCCATGAAGATGAAGACTTCATTCATGAAAAATATATATTACACAAAATACAAGGAGTTCCACAAAGCACTAACACCATGTGGTGCAATATAGTTTTTAGAAAAAGCAACATAGATCAAAGAGGAATCTATGAAGTGTCCAAAGAGGCTAAAATAGTTCACGAACAAAATTTACAATGTCTATCATTTCAAAAAAAGTATATTTCAAATATATTTGATTTTTTGATATTAATATAGAATATACCAATTGTTTAAGAGGAATTAATTCATTCAATAAAAGGGACCTATACATCTATAAACTATTTGTGGATACCTTCCAGTGTAGTGGGAAAAGGAAGATAAATATGGTCATCATTTACTGCAGCAAGGATCCATACAATGAGACATATGGAGTGACCATTGGTAATGTAGTGATTTTTCAATATACATTGTAATGGAATTGATTATAGTAATAGAATTACTCTTGTCTAATCCGTGTAATTTGGGAGTAAGATAGAGGATTTTCTATATCAACACATCACCATAATTTTCTCATTGGATATAGCCTATTTAAGGTGAACCAAGTTGAATTGTTGATTCTAAATCATGATTACAATAATATTCATACATTATAATGATAAAGAGAGGTAAATGATTTTTTAGTTAATAATGGAAGAGGATATGAATTGGAAGTTGTCTTAGTCTTTCACACCATAATTAACCCCTCTATTAGGGTATTTAACATAATTGTACTAACAATAAATATAATAAAATATTCATTTATTTAATTATAAATAAAAATACATTATAAATAATGAAAACATATAAAAACCACAATATAAATCTCTATGTAATCCTTATGAGTAAATTTAGATCCCATAAAAAATAGATATTAGTATACCCATAAACATTGCTGAAATAACAATGAATATTAAAAAAATTATGATTCCTAGACTAAATACTCAATTTTTGAGTTATTATTGTCCCTTTCCTTAAAAAAATGAATTAGGTTCTCCATAGCCCATAGGTCAGAGAGTTCACTAATTTAAATGATTTGATATGTGGTAGATTCCAAATAGACATGCATATCCAATGTTATGTCCATTTGAAGTTCAAATTCAATTTATTACTTTTATTGGAACTATAATACATTTTATTCATTTCATTCATAAAAAATTGAAATATAATTTTTAGTTAATTTCATAAGCATTGATTTGATAGGTGTAGAGAAAAAATGGACTCACAGATAAAATGTTGTGGCCAATTGATGTAGATGTATGATTTTCAACATATTGATGATTTGTTTTGAGTTAAAAATTATTATTAAATAATTACAATTATAAAAAATCACATAAAAACTTTTTAAATATTTTGCTTTATAAAAAATCACATAATTTTTCAGAAGATTTTTTGAAAAAACCCAATAAAAGTAGTTTATTTTTATATTAAAAACCTATATATGAAAATTAATTATAAATCATATATAATATATAAATAGTTTAATTTTTATTTATTTTTCATTAATTTTTATATAGTATAAAAAAAATCTCGTCAAAATTAATGTAGTTTTTTTAAAACATTGAAAGTAAAATTATATTTAAAAAACAGATAGTTGTGATTTGAAAAACCCTTGATAAAAAACCTTCATGATGAAACCACTATTAAATCATGTTTATACATTAGTTATTCCTAAAATTAATATGACTATGTATAACATATATTTAAAATTAGAGACTCATAAGTTAGGTTATATATTTTATTTTTTGAGTACATTTCTATACGTTTTTAGTTTTATATTTTATGTATCCATAAACATAAAATTATCTTTATTTAATGGGATGGATGAATCCTGGAGAAACTGAGATGACCATTGATTCAATAAAAAATATCATTATTTTCCCATTGAATTACCAAATGAGATATAAACTTGGCTGACCAATTTTGTTATTATGTTTAACTAGATATCTATTGTTATAATTAACCATATGAACTTTTTTGAATTTATAAACACATAAAACAATAGAAAAAAATATTTTCATTAAATTTTTTAATATAATGACTATCGAGGAACATGTATTCAATTTCATACACCTCAATAATGTGTTTAGAGGAAACAAAAGAAATGTCTCAAAGTAATGGACAGATTTCTTATTCTTTGTAAAGGTGGTGATTATTCAATCAACTATCAATGAAAGATGAAGAGTTTTTATAGCATGTTAGCGGAAAATAATTTTCCTCAGAAGGAATCACTATTAATTATATGTTTTAAATGAATGGACTTTGTTCATTACCAAATTATATTCTCTAACTCGTGGTATAATGTCAATAATATACAATAAGATCCTTTAAGACCATGCTTCCAAGGTGGAACCTATGAAATAACAACTACTGTAGTTTTTCATTAAAATTAATTTACAATTATTCTCCACTCTAGACCTGTGGATATCTTATAAGATTCTTGTTATAGAAACTATATTATATCTAGGATATCTCAATGGTCATCAAATGTCCTCCCCAGATGATTTATTATTTTATAAATAGTGAAATTACAAGTTGTATGTTTATTTAATCATTTGGTAGTGATTTTGGGAATATGTTTCATTGAAATAATATTAATATTACTTAATAAATTTTTTTATTCTGGAATGAGTTTTTCTACCTCCATATAGATTATATTCTAATAACTGTAACTGAGAAAACCCATTTCATATTTCAAGTCCTCCATAGATATTATATTATTTAATGGATGATTATAAACACATATGAAAAATTAATTCTATTATATGATTATTAATGTACAATTATGTGGGTTGGGGAATATTTGTTTTAATTACTGGATAAAATCTAATTATTTGGGATATTCTTATTTTGAGGGAAAATAGATATTTTATATTAAAAACAAAATATAGTAATGTATATATTTAATTAAAAAATTTATCTTCTATCATTTGTATATTTTAGAAACCCTTAAAAATTATTATTTAAAGGTGAATAAATGTTTCAGGGGAATAATTTAGTTAGAGGTGTAAATGTGAGAAATAGTGGATTAGGAAAATATTTTATTTTTTTAAACTAAATGTAAATAATCGTAAATCATTTTTATATTTTTTTTAAATGAATTTTATATTTTTAGTAAATAATTAACTTATGATATTAACCAAAATATAAAAAATTATTCACTCATAGAGGAACACTATGAATAAATTCCAAGAAACCATGAATTGGATACAATGTATAATTACATATCCTTGATGATTATTGTCATTAAAAATGAATAATTTAAATGAGGAAAATAATAAAAAATTATTAATATATTCATAAATAGGACACCGGCTTTACCATCATCACCATTTAGTATAACATTTTGGAAACTAAACCTTAAATAAGAAATAATAACATCGAAAGAGAAATAAATGTGAGATATCAATCATTAAATGTAATGGGTAGTGTGATTTATGTGTTAATAATGGAATGAAATTATATGATGTAATGGGGGGAATATAATGATTATAAATTGTTATACGGTTAATGGATATGTGGTAATTGGATATATGGTCTCTAGATATGCATTCATCCAACATGAATTCTGTAATTTTTAAAACGATAGAAATAAATTTTCTATATTATAATTCTAGAATAAAATAAAATAAAAATTTCATTGAAATATATAAATTTATATATTAATTACATATTATTATTATTATTATATGAATAATGATTTTTTGTATTTACGAAATAAAAATATAATATTTTAAGACCAATATATTTAAAAATCTTAATTATTTATTCAAAAACAACTAATCAATTTCAGAGAATTATAAATGAAATATTTTTTGATAACATTACATTTCCTCAATGAATTAAACCTTTTATATATATTGTGTAGTTTTAGACCAATTGGTCACAGTTAAATGACGTTTAATATATTAATAATTTATATAAATATATAGATTAGTTTTCATCTTTATATTTTCTTCTTTTATAGAATATGAATAAATAATTGTTATGCTTATAAAATAATTGTTTTCGAACAATTTTATCTTGTTGTGAATATTTATATTAAAATTAAACTGTATAATATATCAAAATTGATTGGAATAAACCGTATTAATATTTTATATATAATATACTTAATTTGTTTATAATTCGATTTTCAATTTTTTCATAGAAATCTAACAATGTAAAAATTAGTTGCCCTGGTAAAACAATTTTTTGTCAAATAATATTTTTAAAAAAGTCCTTTAAATTTTATATAAATATATTAAATTGGATTATTTTAAATTAGTAATAGAAGTTTATATTTTAATATATAAATAAATTAACAAATATTCATTTAGTAACTGATAGGAAATATGAATGATAATAATATATATTTAAAAATCAATTTTCAATAAAAATGATTTTTTCAATATATCAAATGTTTTAAATAAAAAGTAAATATTATTAAATAAATAAGTTATATTAGATTAAATGGAATCTCTATTTGGATTCAGAAACATTAAATTTAGTAATAAGGTTAATCTTATTTTTTTAGTGAGAATATAATTACCGGGGAAAATATTTAATCAAGGATAATTAGGGTAATGATGGATAATATAATGTTGATAAAATTTTAATAACTAAAAAGGACGAATTGAACATAAATAAGAAATTTTTAAGGTTATAAATACTTATATTTATGACTCAACAACAATTATTCTCCAAACTCACCCACCTCCGTTCATATTACATTAATCCCTCACGAAATTTTCATTTAAAAGGAAATTCCCTTTTTTAACTTCTAGATGGTGCACAATTCGACTCACAACCAACAATGCCTACCAATATAATTACACATAAATCCTAACATCATATTCCCATCCTATAAATTAGTTACACATTTATCACTATTTATTTATTTGTATCTTCCACATGACATCCATTTTTAAGTGGACGTTAAAATGATGGTCCATGCTATCAATGTTAATGTAATCTCCTCCCGAACATTTTCAATCCAATTTTGTAACCCGAACACCTCTAACAATATTTCTAATTTATTAAAATAATTACATCAATACCACTAGTATACTCTAATATATTTATATTAATGTACAAACCATTATCTATTCCCCCCATATAATTGAAAATGAAAATGTCACTTGAGTAATGTGAAGAGCACCACCTCCATAAATGATATATATGTTTTTTCATAAATAAATTTTACAAATTATTTTAAAAACAGATTTAGTGAATATAAATATCTTAATATCATGATTGATTTTATTTAAATAATAATTTGGTATTCTAATGATAATAATACAAATAATAATTTATTATTTTAAATTTAACTGTCTAAAATGAGAGAACAGAGGGGGAAAAATTATTACTTTTAAATAATCACTTTTTATCCAACCTTATCACCCACATGTACTCAATTATTGTAAATCACATTAAATTTTTTAAAATAATACCATGATTCATTTGGAATAATGATATTAAAATCACTTTTATACTCATCCATTTCTTATAACATGTTTTAGTTAAGGTTTTTTAAACAACCCACAAGAATAATGATATAAATTTTAATAATTTCTGTTTATAGAACCATAACAACTAGTATAAAGTGAAATAAATATTTAAATTATTTATTAATTATGTATGGGTAATATTAATATTTAAATCATTTCTAAGAGACCACCTTTTTTCAAAAATTATTTTACATTTAAATTCTGAATACGACACATTTATTATCTCATGAGACCTTTATATTTTCATTAATAATTTTGAATGAAATTAAATTATTACACTTTTGAACTATGTGAGTTTCAATAAATATATTTTATAATATTATATGTGAATTCATTTTCAGGATTATATCTTCCATAATTCACTGTATATTTTTAGATTTAACATTTATTTCCATTTATGTATATTTTCATGGTATTTATTTTATTGTGCTTGTTTAAAAAGGATTTCATGTTACCTACTCGAATATGAATTTTTAAATTGAATTTTTACATTATATTTTTACAAAAAGGTATATTATTTTATGAAAAATATTTTTATGAATCCACTGTAACATTCTTATTTATCTCTAAAATTACTATCTCCTATGGAGTTACGTTTTTTAAAATCAACATCTAAATGATGTTATTAAAAAATATTTTCTAGAGATTTAATGATTGGTATCAATAGATCTAATTAATTATTTTTTATATGATAACATTTATAATATTATCAAAACATTATTTACATACCATGGGTTATTTATGATATGATGAATTATTGCTTTCATGTGTCATAGATAATTGTGGATGACTTTCTTTATAAAAATTATTTTTCTAATTCACCCTCCTATGCGTTGGTTATTGTTTTATATCTCATGAAATTATTATGGGAAACAAGTATTGATGGTTTATCCAATATGGGAACTAGGATGTTGTCCATGATCTACTATGTTATGGTAATTCAATACAGATTCATACAAAAATATTTTCTTGAAAACATGTATTTGAGTGTTCTATGTTTTGTTATTATTTTCTTTACATATCCTTATACCACATTTCATTGTTATATACATATGTAATTCTACGTGGAAAATGATTTATTCTATCATGTTTTCACACATTTATTCCAAGGTATGTTTTTTATCATTTAAGGATACATGTCCTTATATCTTATTTTATGTACAAATATTATTATTATAAATTTATATAATGCTTCATCATGTACATATGATATAAAAAATTAATGAACCACTAATGAGTTTTTATATTATTTATTATTTGATATCTCCCCTACGTATATTTTATATTTGTTATTGAAATACTGAATAATATTATATGTATATAAAAGTATTATAAAGTGATGTTGTGTGAGTGGTGAAGAAATTTGGTGAAATAAAATTTATCAGTTGTTTATCAATAGAGACACTAATCCATTTGGTTATGTTGTTGTGTTTATATTGTGAGATATAATATATGAATCGTGAAAATATATTTAAATGTGTCTTGTGTCATCTCACATGGTTTTAAATATTATAATTAATGTATGTGTTTTAGCACATGATCTTGGAGTGTGGGTGTGCATCCCCACACTATGAGTAGATTTTTTAAATTTGTGTATTTTTAGTTTAAAAGTGATATTTCAGTAAATATCACATGGTACATTCTCATTAAAGTAAAACACACATGGATTATCATTATAATTAATGAGTATAATCCATTAAAAAATTGTACAATTCTGAATAAAAATAATATAAATCAGATAAATGGTGTCGATCTATGACTCAAAGTGTGTTTTTTAGTTTTAAAGAGACAAATTATTTCACAACACGTTCCACCCTTAAAAACCGAATAAAATTGCATTGGTTTTCCATGATAATTTATAAAATTTTTTGTAGTTAATTTTTTTAATTTGGGAATTTACCTAATATGTATCAATTTATCACTAGAATATTGAAAAAAACTATGAATTAGGGAAGGTAAATTTGAAGTGGTATTTTTAAAATTTTATATTATTTATCTGTAAACCCTGAACCGTGTTAGAGTTTTTATTTATCCCAATGGTATTATTATAATGAACCTATTTTGGTTCAAGGGATTACTTATTAAATGAATCCACAAAAAAAGTTTTTGATGATCTATGAAATATCATAAGGATGAAAGTCCCTCGGATTTTATACATCTAGTAGGTGTTTAAGTGGTGCGACCTTCATCTATCTAGTGTACTCCTTCTGTCTTGAGACACTAAAACAACACATACTTTCGTACATGAGTTCCATTATTTTTAAAAAATATTGCACCTTAAAAGAAACTCAGACCGTCTACCTGAAACACTATGTTCAATAACTAAATCTGAATTCTTTTCCTAATTATTATTATTAGTTCCCATTTTCATCGATAAAATTTGTTTTGAAACTCTCTTTACTAAAATATTTGGATGTCGAATCATTTCCTGATATCTATGATTTATTATATTCTTAAATACATTATATATTTTCCACTTGAGAACAATACTACATTTCATAATATACCTACACCATATTTATAAATTCAATCAAATGTGAATAGTCAGGAAGAAAATTTCATTCTCTATCGCAGATAAATTTCTCTATTTTATTCTAAATTATTATATTGTATTTATAAAGCCTCTTTAAAAATCCATCATTCAAAAAATTCATCAAAATAGTTATCCTCAATGTTATGAAACATATTATATATGTTTTATCTCATATAGATATGTTAATGTTTATAGATCAAGATAACATCTTCAAAGTAACGGTATATACAATGTTATTACATTATTATGAAAATATCAATTTAATAGAATTTTTTTCTGATTACTTCGTTGATAACTCCCATGCCCAGTGGAAAGATTTCCACTTTTGAAATTTTCATCATCAAGATGACTCTGATTTTTCATCATGCACCAGCTTAGACTTCATACATCACATTGATCCACAAATCATAGTTTGTTAAAAAATCATTAAATGATACAATTGATTTCAATGATAAATTTTTTCGGATGTTCCCTATTTCAATGAACCCTTTTAGATATATTTTTCTACATTGAATCTATTGGTATATTCTCATTTTGATAACATTCTCAATATAATGGTTCTTCTTCTAATGGACTCAAACTAAACCTTCATTTCTCCTCTTGAATATTAAATTCATATAAGATGTAACATATGTATTGTCCATATGAAATTTTTTAAATATTAAATCCAAAATCACTATTTGTATATCTCTGTAGAACATAAATGTCTAATGTTATTTCCCATTGTTTCATATTTTAAAGAAATATTTAAATGAAAATTTTCAACATCTTGTTAAAAAATTATGATTCAAATATTTGTCCTTATTTTTTATTTGAACTTATTAAAAAATTCATATATTTAGAAACATTATATTCTTATAAATATGAATCCAAAAACACCATTCAAGTTACATCTAATATTTCTAGGCACTAGGAAATAGAAACCTTTATGCAATGGGTATACTAACCCTATACAAGGCATAATGATATTTACCCTTACGAGAGGTTTCCATAACTCCACATACAATTCAAACCTAATACTATACCCATATACAACTAATGAAATACCATTAAATAATATATATCATATAATAATATGTAGAGTTTTTATGGTACTCTAGCTCAAACATGATATACTTTCTCATTTTATGACTACTCCCCTGTGGAATTCATTCCACTGACTCACCACCTATTTTAATCTATATGGTAATCTACAGAAGATGTTGTCTGTTCAATAATATTCTTCTCGTTAAATAGATATAATTCCCCCTTTAAAAGAAACGTTATTTTGTCATGTTCAACCTGATAATCTTTGTATAATGGTTGTGATATCTCCCTTTGATAAAAATCTTGGATCATTTTATTTTTCATAATTTCAAATAAATTTACATACAACATCTTATTAACATCCATATTTAATATTCCATAATAATTAATAGTTATCTTCCATGCTTCCACAAATTTCACTTTATCTATTTTCTTGAAAAAATACATAACAATGTTAGATAAAAAAATATCAAACATGTTAAAATAACTTCCCAACATACCATTAACATTATCCTTTAGATTTGTTGGAAGAATTTTTAATAATCATTTAAAAATTCATTTTTAATGAACAATATTTATATCTTTTATTAAATTTATCAAAATATATTCATTCTCATTGATAATTCATTGAAACCTCATTTTTGGATAAATTAATGTTTTTAAGGAATTTACATCCCTTGGTGATAATAAATAATGAAGATATATGAAGATAAACTCCACTATAATTTCATATTCTCCCCATTTTATGATAATCATAGATTCAAATTCATAATAGAAATAGTAATTCACCTTTTTAAAATATTATATCCAATTTCCCCATTTTTTAATATAATAAATATCATAATGGTGGAAAATAATTAATTATATTAGGAATTAAATGGGGGTATATGAACATGCAGTAATATCCATAATTATATAAACAATTCCATTAGTATATATTTTATGAATACATCCACAATTTAATAATTTTATTGAAATTTACTCATGCATAATATCTCCACTATTAATTTTATATTATTTGAAGTGGAACATTATATCAATTATTTCATATTGAATGTTTTATTATGATTTTTGTAAATATCAATTAAACATTGTTTTTAACAAATATTATTCACTGTTTTACATAAATTTACTCTCATAGATCCCTGGTAATCTTTAAGCGATGTCATTTGAGTACAAGCATCAATGGCATCAATATATTTTGTTTCCACTATAATTAATGTAAATATAATTTGATTCTTACTCTTCCAACTCACATAACATTCTACCAATGAAAAATGATCATCAAAATGTTGATCTTTTATCATTATATTATACAGGAAAATCTACACTAGTGTATCCAACAATGATTATGGAATAAATTATTTTATAAAAAAACACATAAAAAGATGTTCCATTTACAAAACGAAGAGTTATTTTATCTTCTAAAATGTATGATTATATAGGAAAACATTGATATCATATTCATATTGTATCAAGATAAACATTTTCTATCTGGGATAATGTAATATATAGAAATATTCTTATCAAGATCCAAAATAATTTTTGATTCACTATTTTCCCACCTTCATATTTACTCATATTCATGCCAATAGAAATACAAGTTGAAACATGTATGAAAATCTACATGATTGAATTTTGAAACAACTTCATGGAATATTTTTTTATGATTTAAATATACATCAATTTAACTTGAAATCCTTAATAGATTGAAAATTCTATAAGAATTTAAATTTCACAGATATATTCATTTATTTAGAAAAATCGTTACATTTTTACTTATATAATCTTCAAAAACAATTAATAAAAGTAAAAAATAAAAATAATCATACCATATTACATTTCTCTTACATAAAATTTCTCATCCATTTTTTCTTTAAAATGTTTCATCGTATTCAATTAACAATAATTTTTTTATATGGTTTTGGTACTTGTTTTATCTTGTATAAATCGTTTAGGAACATTTGTACCTTAGTATAGAATTTATCATGTTTGAACTATCTAGCTTACTAAATGAAAACATATTAATAAATTTATTCATTAAATAAATATTATATAATATACATATAAGAAAATTTGTAAAAATAATTTCAAATGACTTCCATAGAAATTATTATAAACATCAATTACAAAATATAAGAAATTTTTTCTTCAAAACATAAAACTAACAATTGTCAGTAACCACTGTGAAGAGGATGATAATTATTTCACAAAATTTCACCATGTTCATTAATCATTATATTATACAAAACAATTTCATAAAAAATTATTTTCTATATGACTTGGAACATGTTATATGGTGTTAATTTTCCCAATTCGGTTAAACTATTTATTCACAAATTGTACACATAATTTATGAGCTGCTTCATATGTGACATATTTTTATTCAACCAATGTGATTTGTGATATATAATTTTATAGACTTAAAACTTACTCAATTTAAAAATTATCATTATAATTTACAATGATTTTGTTACCGTCCAAATATTTTAAAATCAAATTAAATTCATTATTTTTTCAACCCATCTCATATTTTGCGTCAACCAATTCATCTATTTTACTTTATAGAATTTAGAGATCACATTCAACTATTAATTTTTTATTATCATTTTAGTTTTTAAATTTATCTCTTATAACATTTTGAACATTTTTTTTGATGTTGGATCTTCAATAATTATCACATCATTATAATCAATAATGTTTTTAATTGTTTATTTCATAACTTTTAACATAATTATATAAATTAATATAAAATGATAAATCAATCCTCTTATTTATTCATGATTCATTTTATAATAAATTGTTTTATTCTTCAGAATGAAAAACCTCACAAAAAAACTTAAGGTATTCCACTAAAAGTTTTCTCTTATTTCAAATATCAAAGATACTCATTAAAGAATTTTAAAAAAAACATCTATATTGTACATGAACATTACTTTTAATAGAATCTATCTAGAGAAACATAGAGTGTTTATATCCTACCATCTTGCTTCAACTGATTTCTACAATTGTTTTTTTAATCCACCATATTTTTTTTTGAGGTGTGCATAGATCCCTGAATTATGTTTGATTCCATTTTTCATAAGATTGAGTTCTAAATAATTGATGATGTAATATAATCAATTGTTAGTTCCTAGTTTCAAAATATATACACCCATCTCTCTATCAACATCCATTATTAAATTTCTAAACAAATTAATAACCAATGATTTATGTTTAATAAAAATTATATTAGTTATATGAGTAAATCAATAAATAAATGTTATATATTAAAAAACAAATTATATAATTAATATCTCCTCAGTTACAAAAGATTATACTGTATAATATCAATTGTTCTGGAGTATTGGATTCAAACATCAATTCAGCCTTCTTATACAATACACTAATAACCTTCTTTTTTAAGATATTGTACAAACATAAATGCATTATCATTTCAATATTGGTAATATTATTATATAATCTAAATTGTAATATTTTATCATTATTATCAAGAAAATATTCCCTTTTCTTGGAATCCATATCATATATTCATCATCAAAACTTAAGAAACAATTGATACAAATATATCCAATTTAGAAATTATGCATACTGGTTTTTTCACCCTTAGTAAAAAAATCTATATTTCAATATTATAGTCATAAAAGAATCATTCCTAATGATAAATTCCTTACCAAAATCATAATTTCAGATAACACTCAGAAGGTTCTGTTTGAATCCATCAACGTACAAAATATCATTCCTTACCATTTGGTATTAATTTTTAATGATTTCTGAGGTGTCTCAATGAAAATATATGTTTCCTCAACATTGTTATTTCTTGTTCCATTTTTATTAATTGCATAGGAAACAGTTCCTAGAAGAGTTTTCAAATATACATCAACAATGTGACCCTGGTTGTCATACCATAAAAATAATATTCATCCAGGTAATCAAAATTTTTTTTCATTGGAAAATATCATCCATAAAATAATTATGTATTTCATTCTTCCTACATCATAGGAAACTAACAATGTTTTCGTCAACTAATTACCCCCATGTATTCATCCTTATTTATCAGGATAGAAATATTATTCGAAATTTCATACTATTTATGACCATATAACGAAAAACAAAAACAAAATAGATTAAATATGTGTCTTCTATAGATGTATGTTGTAACCCTAACAAATGTTTTCATGGGTTCATAACTTATTTTTTGTTTTCTTCTTTTTATCTGGGGGAATCCCCTTGTGTTTGTTATTTTCAGATTTTGTTTTTTCGATTTTTTTGGATATCACTTATAAATATATGGCTTTTTATTTTTTTCTCCTAACTCCCTATTGGTTTGAAAGATTATATGAAATTTATTTTTTATTTTTTATTGATGTAACCTGATTCTAGTGAAATTTATTATCATTAACTATATATGTTTCTAGTATTTCCTTTGAATCATTTTTGTTATTTTCACTCATCTTCGGTAAAATATTTTGAACCTCAATGAATATTTATTATGTTTAAAAAATCATATATATAAAAAATATTCATACTATGATCTTTTATAATAATTCCTCGAGCATTAACAATAAATTTGAGGTTATTAATTATCTTAATGTACAGATATCCCATATTATAAAGATATCCATTAACTATATTATTTAGATGAAATTATTTTTTTGATCATTATCATTAAATTCATGATATTTGTGTGTTTTTGATGACATGAAAAATGTTATGATCTCAACTGATTAAAATTTAGTGATTCCTCACCTCTTTCCTCTATTATTTTAGGATTATTTATTTTATAGGAACCTTTTTCAATGGAAATTATGAATTTATCAACTTTATCATCATTTAATGAATTACTGTCAGTAGTTTCACACTCTATATTGTTACTAAATATTTTTATTATATTTCCAATGATCTTTTTATTAGGATTAATGGGTTTTTGTCTTAAATTAGTGTTTTCATCCACTTATTTCTATGATATTTTTCTTTATATTCTCCCTCATATTCTCAAAATTTCATATTAGGGGAATTCATTGGAAATTGGACAATATCAGTACACACAATAAATTCAGGTCAATGTTTTCCTATATACATTCCATTTCATATTTGGAAATTATTATAGATCAGAGATGCTATTTTCTTCATTCATTTAATCATTTTTAGTATATTCCAAATCACTAGGAACATCAATCTCAACATCATGGATTTTTTCATTTTTCCTAGATTCCATATATATATTATGTGAATGTTTTTTAACATTAGATAATTTCTTATCTCAAACAAAATAAAAAATTTATGCAATTAATCAAGAGATAAATAATATTTATTATTTAAATTAATTATTTTTGAATTAAAAAAATTATACATAATTCACATGAGTTTCCTAATAGTGGTAGAGTATTCCAAGAAATCATTTAATTCTATTATATGAAATAAATTTCATAGAGTCTTATGGAATAATTTCTAATATTTTCCCAAACATCAATTTTGATATTCTTTTACCTTTCTATGAAAGACAAGAATATTTTCCTCATTAACATTGGTTCATTCCTAGATAATACATTCTAGTATATCCCATAATTAATTATACAATTTTAAAACCAACAAATTTATAATAAAATATATTTCAAAAAGAAATATCAATTCGTACATTCCCATAAACATTAATATTTCTCTTGTTGAAAACATCACATTATCATCTCTCTAAATAAGTGGATACCCAAATATTTTTGCATTAATTTCTTATAGGAAAAGAGATAAAATATATGGTACCATTATAATTTTACAACCATCATAATTTTCTCAGAAAAGATAGGAACACCACTCATATTAACTGATTATATATTTTCCTTGATACGTATCAACAAGTTCATCCATTGATCCGACACGAATTAATGTTCTCTAGGATCAGGAGAACCCTAATGAGAGGGAGGATGATTGGTGATCCTTTTCAAATATTTAATTATATAAAATTAACCCCTGTAACTTATTAAAGGCTTTATTAACAATAAATATTTATGTAAACCACAAAATCATGAAATGATGATAATTTAAATCAATTCATGTAATATTTTTATATTTTAACCCTATTGTGATGACTATATCCTTTGCACGGTGATTCCCAAAAATCAATGGAATTCACTTTAATATAAAAGAGTATATAATGATACACCTCCATTAATGAAACATTTATATCTTTAAACCTATGATTATACTAATTATTTACACATAAAAAACATTTCTTATGAAACTATTGAAGAAAATAATTAAGAAAATATTTTCTCATCTCTCTGAATATAGTGTGGAAGAAATTATTTCTAATTATCTCTATTTGATCTGTGTCAAATTTTTTCACCCTACCTTCACCCTATGTACTCTATCCAGTGCAACTCACTATTACTGTGAATTTTTATAACCAATATTATATCAGTTAAACAAAACAGGTGTGCATTGTAATCTACACAAAATCACCATTATATAATACTTGAATGTTATCAATGCTCAACATTTTCTATCCAATTACTATTATTTGTATATATTTTCTAAACCTAAATTAAGTTATATACTAACAGTGCTAATAAGTATGGATGTTGGATCATTTTAAAGAATATATCTTGATAATTTAATTTTTTAAATGTACCACAATGACATGTGTGAATAATACTAATTTTCATACTACACATGTACCTTTCTTATTTATTCACTTGAATGAGAAAATACAGGAACAAAATTTAATTTTCTAGATTCAAATAATTTTCCTATATGATTCTCAAATACTCTAGAGTCTTCTTAATGATTTTTTAATTTTCTAGCATCTAAAACCATTTCCAACATCTTTATACCCAGTGTTGAGGAACATATTCTAGCTTCGTATTATTATAGATATATAATAAAACATTTATATAAAATAATAACATAGAAAATGTTTTGGGATTATAATGTTATGTAAAACTTTTCAAACTAATAATATTGTTGAATGTGTGTCTGAATTCTTCATTAGGATCACCTAAATCAAGTTATTAATATTAAATTCTCTACATTTATTTAACTACATGACTCTATCTATTCATCCTACCTCATCACAATGTCTATTTATTTTCTTGATTCAAAAAAGTCAAAATGATAACTTTTACTTGAAACATACATCCCTTGTAATGGATATTTTTAATTAGATATTTTCTCATCTGATGGAGACTTCTATATTCAATTTAATAAATTTCAAATGTTTGAATATTATATATTTGATAATATTATTCATTATATGGCTCATGATTGGATGGAATAAAAAAAACATTACTTATCAACACAAATCATGAATTCGAGATTCATAAAACATGTTTGGTAGAACATTACCATTTGAATTTTATACAAATATTTTTTCTAGAAACAACATCTTCCTCTATCTGTATTGACTGAATGATATATAAGATTAAATATTGTTGAAAATTTTAATTTCATATTGAATAGATGAATTTACTCATCCCATTACAACCTCATGAAATGTATCTTCATAATTATTACCCTGGAAGAACTTTTTATCTATATATATTCATAAATATGAAATTATTTAAAATTATCTTCTTCTTACACTATGCATGTTCAATATGGTATCTAGTCACTGTACATCATTTAACATTATGTAATTGGACTAATAATAATACAAAAGATATAATGCAATATACCCTTATAAGGGCGTCTTAGACTTTTAAAAAACATCCGAACTCATCCCATAACCTTATTCAACTAAAAACAATCCTCTAAACAATATGTTGCTAATAAATATATGAATGGTCCATCAGACACTATTTCATAGACATAGTACGCCAATATAGACAATGAATTCTTCCCATGGACTTCATACCCCTGAATCTCTTCCCCCATTAATATTCATAGCTATCAATGTTCGATGGTTATTTTTTGTTATTGTGTTTCTAATTTTTTTTATACATCTCCCCCTTTAGAAATTTCTTTATCTGATCACTATCATTCCGGTCATCTATGAAAACTGGCTGTAATCTCCCCCATTTTTTAAAAATATTGGTTCAATATATTTTCCATCATGTTTCATGAATTTACTAATAGATTAGAATCATTATACTTAGGGACAGATTTAAAAAAATGTAATGGGAACTTCTTTTATTTCTCTAGAAACTACTTCTCAAATGTCTTAAAAAAACACTCATAACAATGTGTATCTACAACTAATACAAAAAATATTTTCAAAACATCCCAAAGTATCGTCATAATCCAATAGATGATTTGTATTAATAGACTATGAATGAATGATTATATTTAAATGTGACATTTTAGTTCAAGAAAATCATAAAATTCTTAAAACTAATAAAAATACCTCATATATTGTTAATACATTATTAAAATAACACATGATTCATTTCATGACATGTAACAATCCACCAAACATTAATCTAACAAAATATATGGTTGGTATTACTAAATGTGCGTTTTATCATTATAAAAAGTTCTAGTTCATGACACTTTTTATTTATTAATCAATGAAGAAATATTTGTTTCTTGAATTTATATTTAATAAAATGATACATGATTCACCTATGATGTATATGAATTAAATTCATATAAATTTGATGCACAGTTTGGTTGGATTAACATAATGTTTATTATATAGTCATCAAATTATATTTTAGTCTAGAACAAAAATCACGTACTAAAAAATGATTAAATATAGTTATCTCATCTAAATACTTTAGAAAAAATATCTACATGTCAATTATGCCATTTTGGAATTAAACTCACATCAATCTAAAAAAAATTCCAATAAATTGTTTGAATATCACTCTTTTAGTTTAAAATTTACTTTATATTCTAATAAATGCATCACACATGAAGCAATGAGCTTACACACTAATATTATATGACACTCTTTTAAAATGTTACACAAATTATTTGTGGTATGTCAGAATTAACCTCACATATTCCTGACAAATGGTGTGAACATTATGAGGGAATATAACATCATGATATTAATATAAATATGTTCTTTGAAATTAATTTCATTGACATATTTCATTAAATGAGTTGAATAGTTTAGATTGTTTTTTACAAAACACCATTTTTATCTGGTATTTCATCTGACATAAAGTCTCTTCGATAATTTGTGTTACACATAAGACTGTGTTTTACAAAACTAAAATTTACAATAATATTTAATATTATAATTATCACCACACTATTATAATGGAGGGAATTAATGTGATGAACTATATTTTTACAACATTATATAATTTTGTTTATAAATGGAATTCTTTATAATTAATTTCATGTGACCAATTTCATATAAAGGGTGATTTTTTATGGAAGAATATTTTAATGACCGGAATAGAGAATTATCATAATAAATTATTTTAATCTATATTATTATAGTATATTAATGAAATATATAATTTATATATTTAAAAAAATAAATTCAACCAATATGTTTTATAGGATGTAAATTATAATAAATAATATTTTAGGCATAAAAAGTGGAATTTTTCTAAAAGGTGGTTGGATCCTTTTAATGGAAGACTTGTTTTAAAACATAATTTTTTCCCAATTATATAGTTTATTTTACAAAATGAACTTACATATATAATTATTTATATAGAAATTTACTTTTCTAATACATTTGGTATTTTTATTGAAAATGTTCATATTTTTATGAATTGTAAATGATAAAAAATTTTAAATCAAATAAATGTATTCATCTAATTTATTTATTTTCTAAATTTATATAAAAAAATGATTTTAAGTGATAATTAGTTTATTAATAAATAAATCAATCCACTTTTGGTCAATGAAAATGATTTCACACCTAAATGATAAATAAGAACACTTCAATATTTTGAAGTTTTTACTTTAAACAGTCGGTGTTTCGTCACATCCACAAGATCAATTTTATGTTAAATTCAACAACTTATATGAATGTAATTTTGGAAAAATGTTTCAATATTAGTAAAAAACATTAATTATAATGTTAAATTTGTTAGAATTATTTTTTTAACAGCAATATTACTGAAAAAAGGAAAAATAATTACTATTATTTATATAAAAATGAGTTTACATAGTGTTTAAAATTTAATCCTATAGGGCCATAATTCCTTGAAAATTTCCTAGTAGCCCTTTTATGGACACATTTCTACCCAAATTACTATATTTATTATTTATATTAGTTAGCGGGAATAATATTCAACGGATGTGACCCATATAATATGTTTTGAAAGTAAAAAAAATAAAAATTTAATTTTCTTCATTTTATTTTCAATACATTCTTGAGGATATGGAGAAGCTATATAGGTTTGGTTATAAATATTATTTAAAAAAGAATATTTTTAATCATAGTCATTTATAATTAATTTTTACAGATGATGTGTTGGCATTAATGTTTTATTAAAAAATTGCACATAGATTTTTTTTAATAAAAATATTTAATAAATAATACTGAAAATTTTAAAAGTGAGGTAATCATAATGACCTTTTTTGTTAATGAGTCACATAGTGTTAATGATATAACTCAATCTAAATATTTCTAATATAAAATTAAAAATAACATTATAATATGCATCACATATAAAATTAATTTAAATGAAACCTCAATTTTATTAATTACTTATAAAAATACAAATAATACATTTTTGATGTACTCGCCTAGGTAATTATAATTAATATAACATTTTTTTATTTATTATTCACACTTTGAATTAAATTTATTCAATAAATATTTATTTATAATTAATATATAAATACTCTATTAAACAAAATTTATTATATAATAAAATTACATACTCATTAAACATTTAAAATTATTTTATTTTCTTTTCGATATAAAAGAAGATTTATTTTAGGTTTAAATATGATTTTCAAAATGATATATTCAAAGGATCTATTTAAATAGTTATTAATTATTGTATATTTTATAATTGTATATTTATATTAATTTTATGGATTTATATTGATATTTATATAAATTATATTATGAAGGAGTTATAGAAGTATATGATTTTTCATTAGATAAATAATTGTTTTTTATTCTAAATAAATTATTATTCAATATAATATAATTAATTATTTAAATTTTAAATTTATAAATTAAATAATTTTAATTTAATAATGTTGTATTTATTTTTTTCATCACTATGAAAAAAAACTGTTTTAGTTAATTTTTTCCATTTTCATAAGAATGTTCATTTTTTAAATATTTTAAAAATAACTTTTTAAGAATACCATTTAATTTATGATGTAATATTGATATGAACATGGTATACCATTTTTTAAACTCTTTGAAGATATCTAAAATAATTATATGATAAAAATATCATATAAATATTATCCAGTTAATAAAATTAACTGTTTTTACATGATAAATATGTAATTATTTAATTGTTCTAACGTAGTGAATACACCATAATGAAAATATGAATTAAATTAATTAATATAATATCATGGAATGGATTATTTGTTTCTCGAAAAAAGAGTTAAAATTTATGAATAATAATTTGTTTTTACATATATAAATTATTTTTAATATTACTTATCATGTTAATTATAAATATATCTTTCAAATGCATGTACAAGGTATGAAATGTCAAAATAATATATTATATATTTTATTTTAGTAATAATGTGTGTAAAAGGGAATATTAATCGTTCTATGTGATAAATTGGATTAAGAATAAATTATATTTATATTATTAGTTTTTTCTATCTTTAAATTAATAGGATAATTATCAAAAACTCTTATTGAACATCGACACAATTCTTTTGTTTGCAAGAGAGAAGTAAATGTATTGGTTTATGAAATGTTAAAAGTAATAATATTAAAATATTTTTTGAAATTTTTGTTATTTGGTATATATATGAATGGATGTGAATCAACTATGTATTTAAAAACTTATTTCATACTTATCTATTTATTTTTGCAGATGAATTATTAAAATTACCCCGAAATGTTTTTAGAAGTGTATTTAATATTGTAAATGTTTTTAAAATTAATAAATAATAATAATTTATGTATACAAATATTTAATGTGTAAGGTTCCACAATATCATGCATTTTTTTATGAACAATTTTCCATTTTAAAATGTCCATCTAATGTGTTAAAAATTAATTTTTATGAAAAAACACATTTGAATTTTTCTTATAAGTAGGGTATCACTATAAAAAATCCAAAAAACATATCAATCTTTATTTTCTTTTCATTTTCTAAAAAAAATTTAAAATCAATTCCAATAGTTATATACCTCTTTACATTCCAAAATTCAATCATCCAAAGGGTTTATATGGAATCTAAAGGTGGAAATTCAAATTGAAATGTAAGAGTTTTTCTACCACTATATCATTTTTTATTTATTAATCTTTTATTTGAAATATATTATAATTATTTTTTTTAATTTTAATCAATGAAACAATCATTAAGTAATTGACATAATCTATTTTTGTTATTATTCTAGAACACTCATTACCACTCACTAAACTCTTTTTTATAAGACGTTACTATGTCAAAAAATAGGTTACTCCAAAATATTATCTTTTTCATTTTAATTATTATATTACACATTTCAAAATCATATTTAATCTTATAAAATAACAAAAAATTATTAAATTGTTCAAAATATAAATTTTTTACATTACTAATATATTTCCATGTTTTTTTAGAAACTCTATTGAAAAACATTTCCCATTGTGGTGTTCTTACACTACCTAAGAGAACAATCTTGTTTAAAAAACATATAATTTTCATTTATATTATTTAAAATTTGTTTTATTTTCTAATATAACCATAATATAAAATTTATTTTATAATTATTTTTATGTAATTGTCAAATCTCATTCATAAATATGATAGTATAATTTATTTATAATAGAAAATTCAATAGTAACAAATAATTTTATCAAGGTAGTGTAAATGAATGGTAGATAAATCATAGGATATTAAACTTATATACTTCAGCAATGATATAAAAAAATTACTTAAAAACCTATTTAGCTTATGGGGCCATTTTATGGGGACATTTTATAGTTATAAATATACCAAATCTATTTTGGAAAATATGAACCAAATGACCTCATAACAGTTGATGTGGGAGGATCTAAAATAAAAAATGAATGAGAAATTATAAAAAAATATAATAAATGGAATAATAATAATATGTCAATTTACATGAACATGTTTCCTAATCATGTAAATAATTAATATATTTTTATATTAAGGACGTTATAGGACGTAAAATGTGTAACAACCTGAGATTGTATAAGATATATTCTTTTAAATTTCTTTTATATCTTCTATTGTACGCTACACCAAGATTATCTTGCGGTATACACAACACAATATTAACTTGCAGTATACGCAACACTAATCTTGGATCGTGTTACACACAATTTCATGTTAGTTTGAAAGTAGTTATTCAATGCAACATTTATTATATATATATATCCAATGTATAAAAGAAATATGGTTGTATTTTGTTATACGCAACAACAAAGGAGTCGTGCACTACACGCCACCCTGACTTGGCTTACATTACACGCAATCACGACCTTCCTCGGTAGCGTGTGTTGTACACAATATCGAGTTTTACTAAACAATGATATATTATTATAATAATATTATGAACTACCGTTATGAATAGTATTAAATAAATTTTTAATTTTATAACATTATTATTCATCTTACACATTTTCTAGAACATGGTATGAGAACAAAATAAAATTTTCGAGTAAAATAAGCATTTTAAAAAACTGTAGTTTTGCCACCTTTTGATGGGGCACTCACATTAAATCTTGATTTTGACATGTTTATAAGTTCAATTTTAAAAAATAAATTTCTTCCTAGGAATCGGGATATAAAAATTTAATTTGGATATATTTTTCACATTATTCTGATAACTTTCATATTTTGATGAATAGTAAAAACACGATATATTTTAATTGAAAACAAATTTTTTCATCACAATAATTTATATGGTTACATTATAATATTAATTGGTTTTAAAGTTTAATTAGAATATATTTTTACAATTTCATCCAATGTTGGTCATTGTAATTAATTTCACTTTGAAATTGGACATAAAAAAGTATCAATCTTTTGAAAGTTATTGTTTCTTAAAAACACGCTATTTGGTTTGATAACATGAATTAAATTTTAAATTAATTAATGCCATTTCTATGTTTTGAATTTGAAAAAATATACATCATTTTTGAATTCGGAATATCACATATATCTTAGGCAGAAATGTTTGTATTTTTCCAAAAGACTTCAATTTTTTATAAATAGTGAAAACACTGAGTTTTTGGTTAAAACCGAATTTTTATTTAAATAATTATTTATTTGATTTAAATTTATATTATGATGAAATGGATAAATAATACTTATATAAGTTCAATTAAATTCATTGGA
The DNA here is from genome assembly GCA_963277665.1 of Viscum album. Taxonomy (NCBI): domain Eukaryota; kingdom Viridiplantae; phylum Streptophyta; class Magnoliopsida; order Santalales; family Viscaceae; genus Viscum; species Viscum album. The sequence goes on along the minus strand of OY728151.1, from coordinate 1,057,256,235 downwards.
ATCATTTTATAATAATTATATATTTAAAAAGAAATTATTTAACTTTTCACCGTCTTTTACCCACCTCCTAGGAGCTTTTGCAATTGTTCATAAAATATAATTTTAGTGCTTCTGTGAGTTGAATTTCGAAAATCTGAAAGACACAGTCAATATCAAGGAGTAAAATGTGTTTCAAATAGATAAAAATAATTTTTTTTGAATCGTAACTTTTTACTTTTATTTACCACAATTAAAGATAAAATAGTGTAATTCAAGGTTAAAAGAATATTATAGTAATTCAAAATTACCTTAACACTTGTCCAAACCTTATTGGATGAGTAATGGCCGACCATGGGCATCCTTGGGTCGATTTTGGGACCCTATGGAGCCATTAATAAAAGAAAATGACACATTAGATTAATTAATTTAATTCAAGGACAAAATTGGCATTAACAAAATTCCTATTGTAATTAATTTTTATAAGGGGATATATAAATTATCATTTCGACTATAAATATTCATTGGAAAGAAAAACCGATTTCATAATTATTGGTATTTTTTTAAAATTCTTAGACATTATATAAATTTAATTATTTATGACACAATAATGATGCAGTATTTTCCTCATTAATAAATGTTTTAAATAAATATGATTATAATGATTAAAATATAATAAAAAACCTATCCAATTCCTATTAGATGATTTTACTTCGAATATTAGTAATCTTATCTTTGAAATTAATGTGTTTTGGACCTCTTGAAACCAATGATATGTTTATAATGAAATTATGTTTTCACACATTTTTAAAGAGCCCCTCCTCTCTCTTATAAAAGGCTACCAATTCTATGAAATTCCTCACACCTATCAAGAATTTTGGATCATCCAACTCTGTCCAAGTATGCTCTCAACATACCTCTCCTCCCCCTAGAAGCCTTACATTAGTCAGAAGGCTATTTTGGACGTTCCTTTTGTTCAAACCAAATGAAGTTACCCAAATTAATGGTAATAGTTCCTCTTAAGTTGTTTTATTTTATTCTATTTCACCAACCAATAAATACTTTTTAATCATTTTTTCTAACAGAACCAGTATCCTCAAAATACTAGTATGTTTTTATGAGAATTATTAGAACTACACTTACACACACCTCCATCAAATTGATGAATAACATAATGTTTCTATGATGGAAAATTAACGCCCCACAAAACGATGATTGTTCGATTTTCTTCTACCGCCTATCATGGTGGCCATTATGATGGAACTATATTTATATATGATATATATTATGTTTATGATTTAATTATAATTCTTTACTTCCCAATTATATCAATACATTATGTTTTCCATAGTGGGTAAATACGATGATCTCATTTGAGGAAGGGCGGACTACCTCCCCCTTAAAGAGATGTGATTCGTTAATACCTTATGTGGGATATATAAAGGATAGAGTTAATGGTATTATATATGATATTATACTGAAATGATAATATAATACAATTAAATTAAAATATAAAATAGAAATGAAAGTAGCGTTCATGCGTACGTATGGCTTACTATCTCCAAGAATGATGCATTTCATTTATTACCTCCATATGTTATGTACTATTATAAATACATGTATATGATGGATATATAATGAATATATATGATATATAAATAATGATTTACATTCTTAATGTATGTAAATCATGATATAAGTAATAATAACATCAAGAAAAACAAGTCCAAACATGTACGATAAATAAGTTGCTTTTACCCAAAACATTACTTTAACATGAGATTTACAAAAGAACAGGTAAAATAAATTCATAAGTGAACCATATATGATATCATAACAATGAATATGATTCATTAATAAGTGAATGACATTATTTAAATCACTATACAAGAGGTTCAGATACGTACGAATCATACTGGACGTAAGGTACGAGATAGCAATTCCAATCTCACTCTTATCCGAGACTGTTTTTTCGGAAGTATTTTCTGTGGTTAGGTTTATTATCCATTTCCATAAGTTCTAAAACTATTTTCATAAAATTTTTAATTTACTTCCAGGTATGTTTAATGAAATTTTAACCCTTTTCTTACTTTTACCATATCTAATGGAAGAAATCATTCTTTTATTTAGAATACGAGGAACCTTTTGAATTTTCCGACAAAAGTACGAGGAGAATGTTTTTTTAACATATACCGAATGAAAGGATTTTTTTGGTTTTATAAAGCCTTATTTTCATGAAGCTTCCTCCAAAATATTTCATGACTGTTATTATCAAAATCTCTTTCTTTTAAAATTGAATGACGTTTTGTGAAAAGAAATTGATTTTGAATAAGAATAAATATTTTCGTCAAGAATTCATTTCAAGTGTTTTAACAAAACCATTTTCCATATAAGATGACATTATTTCATATGTGTATTTTTAAAGTATAATGTCTATATGATTTAAATGGTTTCAATCTTATTATGATGAGATATCCATTTTTTATATGAATAATGTGATGATGGGATGATGTTTATGAAACCCATTTTATTCTTTGGGTTATGATGAATGTTTTATGTTTATTTTGTGGCACAAATAAGAATGATTTTAATTATGAGATGGGTGGGACCTATATCTACCTCCAATTCATTGGGTAAAGATTTTTATCTCATGATATAGACATGGATGGAATGACAAGTAAATCCGGTTCAGTAATACAGAGCTGGAACGACACGTAAACCCAGTTCAGTAAGAGACATTGTCCACTAAGATGGTCTTGGCAGAAATGCCTTGGATACTATGGAAATAATATCATGTACTTAATGTTATTCCACAATTATATCTTTTATTCCCATTCTATTTTATCATTATTAATGTTTCTTTATGATCTATGACTTATGTACTACCATGTTTTATGTCATTTCTCATGATTTTTATGTTTAAACATTATGTTCATGTTATCAAGTTCAAATGTATATGATTTGTTTTATTTTATCCATGCATACCCATGATGAGCTTTTGGGCTCAACCTTTATATGTTTTCTTTTCCCCAAGATTTAAAGAATGGTTTTAGGTAAGAAAACAAAAGGGAAAGATATTTATGGGAGATGTTGAAGATCTTTCACCATGATTAGAAGATTATATTTTTAGTTTCCAAAGACACTAAACTATTATGGTCCTTGTGTGTCTATTTTTGTTATGTATTATGCATTCTGAAAAAGTAGTGTATTTTCCATGTACGTCAATCTTCGGGCCACTATAGTTGGTATTATAGGAAATGATTAACTAATATTTGGAAACTAGGATGCGAAAACATTAGTGAGATTCTTAGATATATTTCTAAGGTATGTTTAGGGATGTCCCTAAGGATAAGTATAAGTATAGATTATAGTCCTAGAATTATGGTAAAGATCTTATAATTAACCCTAAGATGTTAGATATTGAAGTTACTCCCCGTTTATTATGTTGTTTTCCCTAGCATGATTTTTGCCTCTCACACTATTCTTTTTGGGTTTTAGAAAATGGGTGGAAACAAGAAGATTCATGATAATGGAGAATAAGATGGACAATGTAATGATATTCTTCATGATCAAGAAAATGAAATGGGATTTGGAATCCAAAGCATCGTTATTATGCATAATCATCAATCTCATAATATGATCAATAATATCTTCTTTGGTAATTTTTCTAACTCAGCTAATAAGAGATAGATAGAGTTTCATAATGATCACAGAGGAAATAAATTTCAATTTACCTCATGTAATTCAGGTGGGGAGAGGCATCAAGGAGAAGGTTTCAAAGGAACTGGAAGATTCTTTGGGTGTGGAAAATATGGACACCAAGTTAGTAATTGTAAAGGAAAAGGTTCAGTTAACACCACGGACAAGGACAATGGTATTGCTAAGACATCAACAACGGTTATTTGTTTTAAATGTGGAATGTATGGGAATTATGCAAACCAATTCCCTAGGGGAAAATCTCATAAAGTGAATCAATATAGTCATATGGGTAGTATTTATGTGGATGATGATGAAGAGACGACAAATGATATATGAGATGAAAGAATTGTTGAAGCTCGGTCAATTGTTTAAGAAGCTAGTGGAATGATTACATGTTTATCAAGAGTAATGTTGTATAAGTAATCTCATGGTACTATGGAAAAAAGATACATTTAAGGATTGTTACAATGTTGTCTTTCCTTACGTTTTGAATGTGTATGATGAATGGTACCAATAACCACGAATGGTTATTCAGATATTTTTGGAAACCACCATATATATAAGGCCCCAGCCTTAAACCTTACATAATCTTGAGTTATTACAAGATTAAACCTTGAGGATCTATTCTGGTTTCGAGTTTTATAGAATTAGAACATAAAACATGCATTACATTACACATTTAAACAAAGTGGATACATAAAAGATAGTATTCATTTTTCCCATCAATGGAAACATATTTAAAATAAAACATGGATTCATTCTTAACACTTCCTTGACACTATCATCATATCATGTACCTTTCCCTTGACCTGTGAAAAACATTTCAAAAACATGGAATGAGCATAAAAAGCTTAGTAAGGGATATAAAAATATGGAAAGGAAACAAGGGTACATATACACATAAGAATGAAATCATACTTTACCCATAAAACATAAGCACTTTAACATACCTCATCAAATCATGAATAAATCACATAAATCATACGACATAAAGGTAACATGAGTCATACATAACATTCTTACGTAGGGAGTAACCCTCTTGGTTACGTTTGGAATACACATCACAGTATATTACCTAAATCTATTCAGAGAAACCTTATCGTTTCACTCCTTTGTGTTACCCAATGCATTGAAGAGCTATATCGGGCTCAACCGCCCTTAGTTTATCACGGAACCACCCATCTTCATAATAATTCCCAAGAACCTCAACATAATCGTATCACATAAAACATGCATATAGGAAACATAACATTTTTACCTTTCAATCACAAAATATAAATACAACAGATTGATATAAAAACATTATGAAAACCATTTTCAATACCAAAACAAAAGAAAAGTTAAACATGGTATTTATTTTTCATTTTAAAAAAAGGTATGGCATGTAAAGGAAGCCGAAACTCAAATAATGGTCACAGCGGCAGAGAAGTCGTTGTCTCCGCATACGTATTACAAAAATATTCCCTTTTGTTGTTTTGTAAAATTATTCGTATAAAAAATTATTCCTTTTGGATAAACGTAAATGTCAAAGGGGTTTATACACCGTATAAAAGAAGGTTGCGTATAAAACAAAATATGCCTCAACGAAAGGAGATTGAGACGAAGTCCAATACCTCAGGACCGAATTGACTTGATCATTTTTTAATTTCCTAAATAATAAACCTGAGTTCATTTTTACTGTCTTAAGAACCTTTTTCAAGTTCATTAATCCTTTTATATCACTTATTATCATGTCATGAACACTATGTAATTATTTTAGTTAATAATGGTCATTTTAACGATCATTGGTTGTGGAGTTAAAATATGCTCTTTATAATTACATGTTGTTAATGTATCCATTATATGCAGAGTTATAATCATGATTTATATATCATATATATCCAATATATACATGCATTTATAATATTACGTAATCATTTATAGGTAAGAAATGAAATGCACCGTTCATGGAGATGGTAAGTCGTACGTACGCATGAACGCTACTTTCATTTCTATTTCATATTTTATAGAATGGAATAATAATTACATAATGTTATATTATAATTTCAGTATAATATCATATATAATACCATTAATTACATCCTTTATACGTCTAATATATGGCATTAACTAATCAAATCACTTTGAAGGGGCGGTAGTCCGCACTTCCTAAAATGAAGATATCACGTTTACTCATAATGGTAACCATAAAGGATATGCCAAAAATGAACGATAAAAAAGCTTTTGTAAAATATAATCATATTATATATAATATATAAATATAGTTACATCTTATTGGCCACCTTTAAAGGTGTTATATGAGTGTTGAACAATCATCGTTTCGTGAGGCAGAAATTTGACATCCACGGAAATAGTATGTTCTTTAACCATTAGATGTAGGTGTGTGTATGTGTAGCTCGAATAAATCTTGTAAAAATATCCTAGTATGTTGAAGATACTGGAGTTGTTACAAAAGAAATGAATAAAAAGAGTTTAGGGGGTTGGAGAAGCAAAATAAAACAAAAGGACTCAAGTGAAGACATTACCTTAAAATCAGGTAACTCCGTTTGGTTTGAGCTCAAAGGCTTCCTTGGGAAGCCTTCTACCCAATGTGAGGCTTCAAGGAGTAATAGAGGGATGATAAGAGACAAAATTGGAAGGGGTTGGCCAAGCCAAAGGGTTTGGAAGTGTGGGTAAAGAGGTAGAGGTGGGGGCCTTTTATAAGAGGAGAGGAGGGGCACTCTTGGAATGTAAAGAAATGATACTTTATTTTAAAATGATTTTCGGATTAAAAAGGTCCCACATTGATATAATTCTAGGGTAAAGTGATAAGGGTTCAAAATATACCCATCCAATAGGTTTTGGACATGTGTAGGTCATAGATTTTACAATATCTTTTCATTTTATTTAAATCCTTTATTAATGAGGTAATCGCTGTATCATCATGATGTCATAAATAATTTAATATATTTCATGTCTAAAAATTATAAAAAATATCATGATGTAGGAAATACATTTATATTTCCAATGACTATTTATAATCAAAAATATGACTTGTATAATCCCATGTAAAAATTATTTTAGTAAAACATTTCATGTTTGTGTCATTTTTACATTAACATTAAATAAAAAGTTATTTATGTCATTTCCGAACCAAAGTGGATCCATGGGGTCCCCAAGTTGACCCATGGATTTTATTGGTCGGACATGACACATCCAATGAGGTTAGGACATGTGTCAAGCTCATCTCATATTATTAAAACATTATTTTTACCTTAAACTACACTAAATACCTCTAATCACGATTAAAAACATAAAAGTTACTATTCAACAAAAAATTATTTTAATCCCATTGAACCACATTTTACTTCTTAATGAAAACCATGTACGCCATATTTTTGAAATTCAAAACACAGAGGTGGTAAAATTTCATTTAAACAGAAAAACAGTTTTTATAAGTATCACTTAATGGTTTCACTATTCATCAAAAATTGAAGTTTTACACAAAAAAACCAAAACTTCACTCTAAGCTATATTTGATATTCCGAATTCAAAAATGATGTCTATTTTAAAAAATTCAAAACATATAAGTTTAGTTAATTAATTTAATAATTAATTCCCCCTGTCAGAGCAAAATACCGTGTTTTTAGGAAACAATAAGTATCAAAAGATTGACACTTGTTTAAGTCCAATTTCAATTTGAAATTAATTAAAATGACCACTATTGTTTTAAATTGTAAAAATATATTCTAATTTCACTTTAAAACCAATTCAAAAGATAATATATTCATAAAAATAAATTATAATAAAAAGTAGTTTTGATGTAAAATGTAGTATTTATCATTATTCATTAAAAATGAACATTGTCATAAAAATACCAAAAATTCAAACAAAGTAAATTTTGATGTCCCAATCATAAACAATAAGTTTATTTTGACAAAAATAGCTTATAAAAATGTCAATAGATAGATTTAAAAATGGTTTTCTATCAAAAGGTAGTAAAACAATCTTTTAAAAAATATTAGTGTATTCTATGCTTAGGATTGGATTTATTTTCATTTTAAGACTCTAAAACACTATCTAATTCATTAATAGACATAGATAAAATATATATATTATTCATTACTTACTTGGGATGTTACATCCTTCCCCCTATAGAAAATTGTGTCCCCAAAATTTATTTACTTATCAAATAAGTGGGGGTATTTATCACTCATTGCATTTTTAGATTCCCATGTTGCCTCTTCAATCATGTGGTTTTTCTAAGAAACATTTACATTATGAATCACCTTATTCTGTAACACTTGCTCTTTGTGGTCATGAATCTAGACTGGATGTTCCTCATTAGATAGGTTCTCTTCAAGCTGAACTACCTCTTGACTCAAAGAATGAGATGGATCTAGCATATACTTTCACAACATAGAAACATGAAAAACATTGTGTACCTGAGATAAAATCGGAGGTAAAGACGGTCAGTATGCAACTGATCCAACTCTCTCCAGAATTTCATATGGTCCAATTAACCATGGACTCAGCATTCCTTTCTTACGAAATCGCATCACACTTTTCCATGGTGATACTTTGAGAAAAACATGATCACCTACATCAAAAGAGAGATCCTTCCTCCTATTATCCGCATAACTCTTCTGCCTGCTCTGAGCTGTTCTCATGTGTTTCTGTATCAGCTGAACTTTTTCTACCATCTCTTCTACCAATTCTGGTCCCATCAGCTTCCTTTCACCTACTTCATCCCAAAAAGATGGAGTTCGACACCACTTCCCATATAACTCCTAAAATGGTGCCATCTGTATACTGTAATGAAAACTTTTATTATAAGAAAACTCAACCAAAGAAAGATGTTGGTCCCAACTTACCTGATAATCCATAGAGAAAGAATGTAGAATATCCTCCAAAGTCTGAATTTTTCATTCTAACTGCCCATCTGATCAAGGATGAAATGTTGTACAAAAATTTAATTCAGTACCCAATGACTTCTAAAGTCCCTTCCAAAAGTTAAAAGTAAACCTGGGATCATGATCAGATACAATGGAGAGAGGAACTTAATGTAACCTGACTATCTCTTTAAGATTCAAACGGGAAAGTTGTTCTAGAGAGAAAGTATCTCGTATAGCAAGGAAATGGGCAGATTTGGTCAAGAGATCAACAATAACACAGATTGAATTATTACCTCGAGATGTCTTTGGTAATACCACAACAAAGTCCATGGATATATTCTACCATTTCCACTCTGGCACTGGTAAAGGCTGAAGCATCCCTTTTGGTAACTTCCACTCTGCTTTAACCAGTTGACAAGTCAAACACATCATAGTAAAATCAGCAATATCTCTTTTCATTCCATCCCACCAGTAATACTCTTGTAGATCTCTGTACATCTTAGTACTGCCAGGATGAAATGAAAACGGAGAACTATGAGATTCACATAACAACTCTCTCTTCAACTGTGAATCACAAAGCACACACAATATCTTCCCAAATCTCAAAACACAATCATTATCAATGTTGAATTCAGGCAACTTACCCTTCTGAACCAGCTCTGCCTTTTTATGCAACTCACTGTCTTGCTTTTGTGCTTTATTGATTTTTTCAGATAGAGAAGATCTCACTAATACCTGAAACAAAAATAAGAACTTCCTGCTCCAACAACTTCTATGCCAAAGTTCATCAAATCCTTAACCAAAGGATCATGTTAGAAACACAACATTGTTAATGATGAATTACTTTTTTGACTCGAAGAATCAGCCACTTTATTTGCTTTTCCCGGATGGTAATGAATTATACAATCATAATCCTTCATTAATTCTAGACATCTACTTTGTCTCATGTTCAATTTTTTCTGAGTGAATATATACTTTAAACATTTGTGATCACTATATATTTCACACTTTACTCCATACAAATGATGCCTCCAAATTTTTAAAGTGAAAACAACAGCAGCTAATTCCAAATCCATTGTAGGGTAATTTACCTCATTAGTTTTCAACTGTCGTGAAGCATAAGCAATTACCTAATCATTCTGGATTAGGAAACAACCAAGTCCTCTCAATGAAGCATCACTGTAGATAAAAAACTCCCCATTCCTGGAAGGTAGTGCCAAAACTGGATCATTCACCAATGTTCTTTCCAACTCCTGAAAACTATCATCACATTCTTTTGTCCAGATAAACTTAACACCCTTCCGAGTTAGCTTAGTCATTGGAATAGATAACCATGAAAAATTTCTAACAAATCTTTGGTAATATCCTTCTAAACCAAGGAAGCTACGAATCTCAGTTACATTTGTGGGTCTTGGCCAGTCTTCCACAACTTTTGTTTTTGCAGGATCAACAGTTATCCCATTCTTTGAAACAATGTGACCAAGGAAATAAATTTGTTGCAACCAAAACTCACAGTTGTTGAATTTCCCATACAATTTCTTTTTTGTTAAGGTTTTCAAAATAACCGTTAAATGTATTTCATGCTCCTCTTTAATTTTAGAAAAAAACAAAACATCATCAATGAAAACCACCACAAACTTATCCAAGAACACATGGAAACTTCTATTCCTTAATTCCATGAATACAGCAGGTGCATTTGTTAGTCCAAAAGGCATTACTACAAATTCATAATGGCTATACCTTGTAGGAAACACAGTCTTCGGAACGTCTACTTCCTTTACCTTCAACTGATGGTACCCCGATCTCAGGTCAATCTTTGAAAAATACTGAGCTCCTGGAGCTGATCAAACAAATCATCGATATGAGGCAAATGATATTTGTTTATAATAGTGATGTTATTCAAGGCTCTATAATCAATGAAATGTCTCATAGAACCATCTTTCTTTTTAACAAATAAAATAGGTGCACCCTATGGTGATGTGCTAGGTCGAATAAAAACATTCTCTAATAAATCTTGTAATTGCTTCTTCAACTATAAAAGTTCAATTTGAGCCATTCGATAAGGGGGTTTGATATTGGTTTAGCATCAGGAACAAAGTCAACAGTAAATTCAAATTCCGGATCTAGTATTATTCCAGGAAACTCATCAGGAAAAACATTAGGATACTTATTTACCACGGCACATCATTAATCTGAACAGTTCCCTTGTTTTCAATAATATGTGCAATGTAACATTCATTTCCATCTTTTACATGTTTCTCAGCCACTTGATATGTTATAAACAGTAAGGGTTCATTCTTGCACACAAAATGAAAGTCGTTATAAAAAGAAACTTCTTTAGCTCTACAGTCAATCATAGCATGGTAAATAGAGAGCCAATCCATACCCAGGATACCATCAAACTCTACTAGAGGTAAAACAATAAGGTTTGCAAGTAGGTTCTTTCCAGGATACAGACAGGAAGATCCTTATAAGTTCTATTTTCCTCAACATTTCCCCCAGGTGTTTTTACCACAAGTTCAGGAGTCATTTCTTGAGATGGTATTCCCATTTTACTAGAAAAGTTTTTAGAGATGAAAGAATGTGTAGACCCCGAATCAACCAACACACTAGAATAATCTAAGAAAACAAAAAATGTACCAGATACAACTTCATTAGATGGCCCGACATCTGCTTAAGTAGTTGCAAAGGATTTCACCACCCCTTTATACTTGTAGTCTAATTGCTTCCCATTACTTGAGCTCTTTGTTAGACAATCGTTTGCATAGTGACCCATCTCATTGCACTTAAAACATTTCACTAACTGTAAATCAAATTTGAACTTACCATCACCTTGATCTTTTTAAGTGAAATCACGAGCCTTATGTCCCATCTTACCACATCGGTAGCACTTTCCAGAATTCAGAAGACATTCTCCAGCATGCCTTTTTCCACATTTATCAAAAACTGGAAACTTAGTTTTCTTACCATCAGACTTTTTTGAAGAATTCTTTCCTTTCACCTGCCACCTCGGTATCTTCTTTTGTTGGTTTTTATATAACACTAGATCATCTTCAAATTCCATTTCGACCTTCTTAGAACATCAAAAAATCTTTTCATAACTATTAATCTCACGAGAAGCTAAAGACCTTAGATATTTTGGCTTTAATCCTGAGTAAAAATGATTGATTTTACTATCAAGGTCTCAGATAAAATTTGGAGCATACCTTTCCAATCGAGTGACCCATTCTTCATAGGCAGCCACAGAGTCTTCCTCTTGCATCAATTCCAAGAAATGATTTTCCATCCTAAGTTGAATAGCCTTAGGAAAATACTTCTCAATAAACATACCTTTAAATTCATCCCAGTTGAGATCATCAATCTAATCAGCGTCCCTGATATTTTTAGCCATCACCACCACTGATCTTGTTCACCCTACAAACGGTGAATATCAAGACTAAACATTTGATTGTCTGAACACCCCATGACACCGAAAATATTTTCCAGTGATTTATTCCACCCTTCAGCTAGCACAGGGTCAAATGATCCTCTGATTGATGGGGGATGTTGCCTCATGAAATGTTCCACCGCTGACATGTTCCTCTGTGGTTGATCTGGCTGATCTCATGCATGGATACCACCATCATTTATTGCTTGAGTCAACTGCGCCATTACTGCAACAAATTGTTCAGTTCTAATTTTGAACATCTCAGGATGCTGATTCAGAAGGTTATTTCCTTTTGTATGCCTTCCAAGCACTGCTTTCCTATTTCCTTTGCGGAAAACCATTCTGAACAAACATGTCTTAGATGAAGCAATATGGTAATCTTAAAATTCTTTATCATTTAAATTTGACCATAAAAAAATATTTTTGGATAATCATTTAATTGGATTCTAACTCCTAAAGATATCTAAACCGACCTCTGATACCAACTACAATGCCCCAGCCTTGAACCATACATAATCTTGATTTATTACAAGATTAAACCGTGAGGATCTTTTCAGGTTTAGAGTGTTAGAGAATTAGAACATAAAACATGAATTACATTCCACATTTAAACAAAGTGGTTACATAAAATATACTATTCGTTTTTCCCATCAATGGAAACATATTTAAAATAAAACATCGATTCTTTCTTGAAACTTCCTTGACACTATCATCATATCATTTACCTTTCCCTTTACCTTTGAAAAACATTTCAAAAACATGGGATGAGCATAAAAAGCTCAGTAAGGGATATTAAAATATGGAAAGGAAGCAAGGTTACATATACACATAAGAATGAAATCATACTTTACCCATAAAACATTGGCACTTTAACATACCTCATCAAATCATGAATAAATCATAGAAATCAAAAGACATAAAGGTAACTTGAGGAATTCATAACATTCTTACGCAGGGAGTAACCCTCTTGGTTATGTTTGGAATTCCCATCATAATATATTCCCTAAATATCTTCAGATAAAACTTAACGTTTCACTCCTTCACGTTACCCAATGCATTTGAGAGCTATATCGGGCTCACCTGCCCTTAGTTTATCTCAGAACCACCCGTCTTTATAATAATTCCCAAGATCCTCAACATAATCATATCACATAAAACATGAATATAGGAAACATAACCTTACAACCACAAGATATCAATACAACACATTGATATAAAGATATTATGAAAACCATTTCCAATACCAAAACAAAAGAAAAGTAAAAATGGTATTTATTTTTCTTTTAAAAAAAGTTATGGTTTGTAGAGGAATCCGAAACTCAAATAATGGTCACGGCGGCGGAGAAGTCGATGTCGCCGCATACGTATGACAAAAACATTCCCTTTTGTCATTTTGTAAAACTCTTCGTATAAAAAAGATTCCTTTTGGATAAACGTAAAAGTCAATGGGGTTTATACACCGTATAAAATAAGGTTGTGTATAAAACAAAATTTGCCTCAATAAAAGGAGATCGAGACGAAGTCCCATACCTTGGGACCAACTTGACTCGACCGTTCTTTAATGTCCTGAATAATAAACTTGAGTTAATTTCTACATGATTAAGAACCTTTTTCAAGTTTATTATTCCTTTTATATCACTTATTACAATGTCATGAACACTATGAAATTATTTTAGTTAATAACGGTCGTTTTAACGATAATTGGTACTTGAGTTAAAATATGATCTTTATAATTACAAGTTGTTGACGTATCCCTTATATTTAGAGGTATAATAATGATTTATATATCATATATATCCACTATATACATAAATTTATAATATTACATAATCATTTAGAGGTATGAAATGAAATTCACAGTTCATGGTGACGGTAAGCTGTACGTACACATGAACGCTACTTTCATTTCTATTTCTTATTTTATAGAATGTAATCATAATGATATAAAGGTATATTATAATTACAGTATAATATCATATATAATACCATTAATTAAATCCTTTATACTTCCCACATATGGAATTAACGAACCAAATCACTTTGAGGTGGCGGTAGTCCGCACTTCCTAAAATTAAGATATCGCGTTTACTTATAATGGTATCCATAAAGGATATTCCAAAAATGAAAAATACATAAGCTCAAGTAAAACATAAACATATTATATATAATATATAAATATAGTGACATCTCAATGGCCACCTTTTAAGGTGATATATGAGTGTTGAACAATCATCGTTTCGTGAGGCATAAATTTTCCATCCACGGAAACAGTATGTTCTTTGACCATTATATGTAGATGTGTGTAATTTTAGCTCGAATAAATCTTATAAAAACATCCTAGTATATTAAAGATACTGTATTTGTTACAAAATAAATGAATAAAAAGAGTTTATGGAGTTGGAGAAGCAAAATAAAACAAAAGGACTCAAGAAAAGACATTACCTTAAAATCGGGTAACTCCCATTGGTTTGAGCTCAAAGGTTTCCTTGGAAAGACTTCTGCCAAAAGTGAGGCTTCAAGGATTAAGAGAGGGATGTGGAGAGACAAAATGGTCAGGGGTTGGCCGAGTCAAAGGCTTTGGATGTGTGGGTAAATCGGTTTCGGTGGGGGCATTTTATAACAGGAGAGGAGGGGCACTCTAGGAAAGTAAAGAAATGTTACATTATTTTAAAATGAGTTTCGGATTCGAAAGGTCCCACACTGATATCATTAGATGATAAGGTGATAAGGGTTCTAAATATCCCCATCCAATAGGTTTTGGAAATGTTTAGTTCATATATTTTACAATATCTTTTCATTTTATTTAAATCCTTTATTAATGAGGTAATCGTTGCATCATCATGATGTCATAATTAATTTAATATATTTAAAGTCTAAAAATTATAAAAAAATATAATGATTTAGGAAATCGTTTTATCTTTCAAATTGCTATTTATAATAAAAAATATTACATGTATAACCCTAATGTAAATTTTTTTTAGTAAAACATCTCATGTTTGTGTCATTTTTACTTTAACATTAAATAAAACGTTATTTATGTCATTTCCCAACCAAAGTGGCTCCATGGGTTCCCCAATTTGACCCATGGATTTTCTTGGTCGGCCATTACACATCCAATTAGGGTAGAACATGTTTCAAGCTCATCTCATATTATTAAAACAATATTTTTACCTTAAACTACACTAATTTTCTCTAATCGCGATTAAAAACATAAAAGTTACTATTCACCAAAATATTATTTTAATCCCATTGAATCACATTTTACATATTAATGACAACCATTTATGTTAGATTTTTGAAATTCAAAACACATAGGTGGTAAAATTTCATTAAAATGGAAAATCAGTTTTTATAAGTACCACTTAGTGGTTTCACTATTCATCAAAAAATGATGTTTTCCAGAAAAAAATCAAAACTACACCCTAAGCTATATTTGATATTCAGAATTCAAAAATGATGTCTATTTTAGAAAATTCAAAAAATATATGTTTCATTAATTAATTTAATAAATAATTCCCGCAGTCAGAGGAAATAGCGTGTTTTTATGAAATAATAAGTATCAAAATATTGACACTAGTTTAAGTCTAATCTCAAAGTGAAATTAATTCCAATGACCACTATTGGATTAAATTGTAAAAATATATTCTAGTTTCACTTTAAAACCAATTCAAAAGATAATATAATAATATAAATAAATTATATTAAAATGCAGTTTTGATGTAAAATGCAGTATTTTTCACTATTCATGAAAAATAGAACATTGTCAGAAAAATACCAAAAATTCACACAAAGTAAATTTTGATGTCCCAATTATAAAGAATAAGTTTATTTTGAAAAAACATAGCTTATAAAAGTTTTACAAGATATATTTAGAAATGGTTTTCCATCAAAAGGCAGTAAAATATTCTTTTAAAAAATATTAGTGTATTCCATGCTTAAGATTGGATTTATTTTCATTTTAAGCCTCTAAAACACTATGTAATTCATTAATAGAAATAGATAAAAATATATATTATTCATTACATTCATTGGATGTTACATAATATGTGCATAAAGACTTGCTAAGGAGATAATGAAATGTTTGATCGTGTTAATGAGCTCATGAATTATATAAGGACAAAGTGATATTATGGTTTGTGTATAATGAATTTTTGGGATTTTGGTATGTGGAATGAGGTAACTTTTGAAAGAATTCATGTTTCCACTAATGTTCAATGGGTAGTCATTTTCCAAGAGAATACATGATTAAGTTATTCACATGATTGGAATGTGATCAACAAGATATATCAGGGATAAATGTAGGTATTTACATGCTCAGTAGATGACATTTCATGTAATTGTTTTCTTTATACTATAATCTTGGACAAAATTATTTTGGATAAGCCTAAAGATTTGAAATGGATTATGTTGGACACAAGTTAGTATTGCTTAAGGCTAGAACTTTTTTTCGAAATTTTTGATGGAATGTCATAATGATGTAATTTTAGAAAAAGGGCAACCTACAAGATGGGTTAAAACCCTTCGCGTCAGACAAGGTTGTGGGAATAGAACCCACAACCGAAGTTCTAAAGGCCTTCATCACCTACCAATGACCTACAGGAAGTCCCTGGTTAGTATAAATGAGTTTTATTTTATTAATCAGTATGATAGTTGAAGTATAAGTCCATTTTTGGAATCATATACGATTAATCGCACCCTAGATGGACTTATGTATAGTTGAGAATATTTTCTAACATTTTGTTTGAAACAGATAGAATGAATCATCATTCTATCACATAATGTGCTAACACTTCATGAATGATAATATTCAACTTCATTTCTTTAAGAGATGAAGTGGAAATTGTTCAAGGCACGAACAACGGTGTGATTGTACCAAAATCAAGTAAGTATTTCTTTTAATTCGAAATTTCTTCAACTTTACGGTAATGATCTTGAAAACAAAAAAATGATGTCCTCGTGTCCTTATAACCGATTAATCAGATGGTACCTTAGATCATCACAAATTTATGGCTTTGTGATTGTTGGTTTTTTCATAGCCATGTCCTCTACCACTCTTCATCAGAAATGATGGTTAGAATTTTCTTCCATATCCATATTTTCACCTATGTTATCCTATATGGAAACCCAATGATGAGTTACATTGGGTATTCATTATGTTTCATATATTAATTTTTAAAATAAATTTTTAGTATATCTTTTTACGATGTGGGTTTCTATGAATAGTAAATGATTTATAACCCCGACGAATTTCAAGGGTGAATTTCATTTTAATGGGTGTAGAATGTAACAAACCGAGATTTTATAAGATATATTATTTTAAATTTATTTAATATCATCATTTTTATACTATAAGATTATTATCTTGCGCTATTCGCAATACCATATTAGCTTACAGTATATACAACACTAATCTTGGATCCTGTTATACACAATTTAATGTTTGTTTAATAGTAGTTATTCTACACAACATTGAGTGTGTGTGTATATATATATATATATATATTAAATGTATAAATGAAATATGGTTGGATTTTGTTATACGCAACAATAAAGGAGTTGTGCACTACATGCAACCCTGACTTCACTTGCGTTACATGCAATCACGACCTTCCTTGATAGTGTGTGTTGTATGCAATACCCGGTTTTACTAAATAATGATATATTATTATAATATTTTTATGAACTAGCCATTATGAATATTATTAACTAAATTTGGAATTTTATAATATTATTATTCATCTTACACAATTTTTAGAACATGGTATGAGAACAAAACCAAATTTTCGAGTAAAAGAATTATTTTTTAAAAAATGTAGTTTTGCAGCCATTTGATGGCACACCCACATTAAATCTTGTTTATGACATGTTTATAATTCAATTTGACAAAATAAAATTCTTAACTTGTAATGAGGATATAAATATTTAATTTGGAAATTTTTTTTCATATTATTTTGATAACTTCCATATTTTGATGAATAGTGAACACATGCTATATATTAATTAAAAACAACTTTTTTCATCGCAATAATTTATATTGTTAAATTGTATTTTTAATTGCTTTTAAAGTTTAAATAGAATATATTTTTACCATTTAATCCAATGTTGGTCATTGGAATTAATTTCACTTTGAAATAGGACATAAACATGTATCAATCTTTTGATAGTTATTGTTTCTTAAAAACACGCTATTTGTTTTCATAAGGGGAATTACATTTAAAATAAATTAATTCAACTTATTCATTTTGAATTTGGAATAATAGACATCATTTTTGAATTTGTAATATCAAATATAGCTTAGGATGAATTTTTTGTACGTTTATGAAAAACTTCAATTTTTGATGAATAGTGAAAACACTGAGTTTTTGGTTAAAACCATCTTTTTATTTAAATAATCAATTATTTGATTTAAATTTATTTTATGTAATATTCGATAAAAAATACTTATATAAGTTCAATGAAATTCATTGGAATCATTTTATAATAATTTTAGATTTATAAAAATTTTATTGAACTTGTCACTGTCTTTTACTCACCTCCTAGGAGCTTTTGCAGTTGTTCATAAAACATAATTTTACCGCTTCTGTGAGTTGAATTTTGAAAATACGAGAGACACGGTTAATATCAAGGATTAAAATGTGGTTCAATTAGATGATAATAAATTTAGGTGAATAGTAACGTTTTACTTTTATTTACAACAGTTAAAGGTAAATAGGGTAATTCAAGGTTAAAAGAATATTCTAATAATTAAAAATTAACATAACACTTGTCCAAGCCTTATTGGATGAGTAATGGCCATCCATGTTAATCTTTGGGTCGATTTTGGGACAACATGGAGCCATTTATGAAAGACAATGACACATTAGATTAATTAATTTAATGTAAAGACAAAATTGGGATTAACATAAATCCTTTAGTAATTAATTTTTATAAGGGGATATATAAATTATCATTTAGACTATAAATATTCATTGGAAAGAAAAAAAAATTTCCTACATGTTGGTATTTTTTTATAATTTATATACATCAAATAAATTAAATTTTTCATGACACAATAATTATGTAGTATTTACCTCCTTAATAAATGATTTAAATAAATAAGATTATAATGATTAAAATATCATCCAAAAACCATCCAATTCCTATTGGATGATTTTATTTCGAAATTAGTCCTCTTATATTTGACATTAATGTGTTTTTGAAATCTTGATACCGAATATATGATTATAATAAAATAATGTTTTCACACTTTCCTAAAGGGCCCCTCCTCTCCCTTATAAAAGGATTCCACTTCTATGCAATTCCTCACACCTCTCAAGCATATTGTCTCATCTGAACTCTTCCCAGCTAATGTCCCAAAATCCCTCTACTCCCCCTAGAAGCCTTAAATTTTTCATAAGGCACATGAAGAAGTAATTTTTGTTCAATCCAAAGAAAGTTACCCAAATAAAAGGCAATAGTTTCTCTTAAGTTGTCTTCTTTTATTCTACTAATCCGACCCCTAAACTCATTTTAGTCCTTTCATTTGTAAAAAAAACTCTATCCTCAAAATACTAGGTTTCTTTTATGAGATTTATTAAAACTACACTTCAACACACCTCCATATAATGGATGAGGAAAATAATGTTTCTGTGATGGGAAACTAACGCCTCACGAAACGATGATTGTTCGATTTTCTCGTACCACCTCTCATGTTGGAAATTATGATGGCACTGTAATTATATATGATATATGTAATGTTTATGATTTCCTTATGCTTTTTAGCTTCCCAATTAAATCATGCCTTTATGGATTCCATAGTTGGTAGATACGATGATCTCATTTGAGGAAGTGCGGACTACTGCCCCCTTTAAGTGATGTGATTCATTAATGCCTTATGTGGGATGTATAAAGGATGGAGTTAATGATATTATATATGATATTATAATGTAATTATAATATACCTATTCGATTAAAATAATAAATATAAATGAATTTAGCGTTCAGGTGTATGTACGGCTTACTGTCTCCATGAACGGTGTCTTTCATTTCTTAGCTCCATATGTATTGTACTATTATAAATACGTGTATATGCTGGATATATAATGAATATATATGATAAATAAATCATGGTTTAAATTCTTGATGTTTTTAAATCATTATATATTTAATAATAACATCATGAACAACAAGTCCAAACATGTAAGATAAATAAGATGAATTTACCCAAAACGCTACTTTAACATGCGATTTACAAAAGAACGGGTAATATAAAGTCATAAGTGAACCATATATGATATCATAAAAATGAAAATGATTATTTAATAAGTCAATGAAATTATTTAAATCATTATACAGGAGGTTCAGATATGTACGAAGCATATCGGACCTAAGGTAAGGGATAACTATTCCAATCTAGCTCTTATCCGAGATTGTTTTTTCGTAAATATTTTATAGGGTTATGTTTATTAACCATGTCCATATGTTCTCAAAATGTTTTCAGAAAATTTCTAATTTCCTACCATGTATGTTTAAAGATAGTTTTACCCTTTTCTTACTTTTACCACATCGTATGGAAGGAATCGTTCTTTTTTTTCCATACGAGGTACTTTTTGACTTTTCGAAAAAAAGTACGAGGAGAATATTTTTTTAACTTATACAGAATGAAAGGATTATTATGGTTTTGTGAAGCCCTATTTTCATGAAGATTACTACAAAATATTTCATGAATATTTTCGACAAAATCTAATTCTTTTTAAATTGCATGAAATTTTGTGAATAGAAATTGATTTTGAAGAAGAA
Organism: Viscum album; assembly: GCA_963277665.1. Taxonomy (NCBI): domain Eukaryota; kingdom Viridiplantae; phylum Streptophyta; class Magnoliopsida; order Santalales; family Viscaceae; genus Viscum; species Viscum album. The sequence continues at coordinate 1,057,235,481 of OY728151.1, read as the reverse complement.
TGGATATTTTCCTCAAGATTTCATTTCAAGTGTTTTATCAAAACTATTTTCCATCTAAGATTAAATTATTTCATATGTGTATGTTTCAAGTATAATGTGTCTATGATTTCCATGGTTTCAATTTTCTTATGATGAAATATCCATTTGTTTTATACAGATTATGTGATGATGGGATGATGTTTATGAATCCCATTTTATTCTTTGGGTTATGATGAATGTTTTAAGTTAATTTTTAGGTGCAAGTAAATATGATTTAATTATGAGATAGGTGGGACCTATATCTCCCTCCAATGCATTGGGTAAAGATTTATATCTCATGAGATAGACATGCTAGGAATGGAAAGTAAATCTAGTTCAGTAATATAGGGCTAGAACGACAAGTAAACACGGTTTAGTGAGGGACATTGTCCACTAAGATGGTCTTGGCAGCAATGCCTTGGCTACTATGGAAATCATATCATGAGCTTAATGTTTTTCCACAATTACATGTTTTATTCCCATGCTATTTTATCATGATTAATGTTTCTTAATGATGTATTCCTTATGTACTACCATGTTTTATGTCATTGCTCAAGATTTTGAGGTTTAAACATTATATTAATGTTTTTATGTTCATGTGTATATGATTTGTTTTATTTTATCCATGCTTACCCTTACTGAGCATTTGAGATCACCCATTATATGTTTTCTTTTCCCCAGGATTTAAATAAAGGTTTTAGGTATGAAAACAAAAGGGGAAGATCTTTATGGGAGATGTTGAAGATCATTAACCATGATTAGAAGATTAAATTCCGAGTTTCCAAAGACACTAAACTATTACGGTCCATCGCTGTCTGTTTTTGTTATGTATTATGTATTCCGAAAAAGTAATGTAATGTCCATATACGTCAAGCTTCGGGTCTCTACACAATGCAATTTTATACTTTAGGTAAATGGTTTCTCATTTAGAAATTTATGTTAAAATTTAAAATTTTCACTATAGACTATTTCTCCTATATATTAATATTTATTATTTTCTGATATGAAAATAATTATTTATATCGATAAATTGAATAATTTTATTTTCTATTGGACATGGATGTTCATAATAATTACGTAATGTAATTCCATTATAAAAATTCACATATGAATATTATTTACAACAATTTTGATGGGAATATAAATTAAAATGTGTGTTTTCATGATCACATTAGTTTTATATATCTATGGATTTCAATATAATGAATAATTTATTTGTTTTATTGTTTTGAGAAATTAATTACTATTCTCATTGATTTATAAATTATTTTCTTTGATATGAGATTGAATTTCATCTCATTTTTATATCACAATTTAAATATTAATGTTAACAAATACAAAAGGATTTTAAATGAGATTTATAGTGAAAGGTGTGAGATTATAAATAATTTTGTTCAAATTATGATACTTCTTGAAACTATGTGAAGAAAATGGGAGGTCATATATAATCATACATGTTAAATGTTGTTGGATTTGTGTGAGGGTTTCCCAACCATTTCAATAACCATTTAGTTTACTTTGTGCACCACGTAATGGGAGCACAATATGTTCTTGATTTCGTAAAATATTTGTCAACCATTTTATTCACCTAGATTTTTAAATTATTAAATTATAAAATTAACCTATCTGATATTTTAAAAAAATCTGCTATCCCCATCCACCTTATCATAAAATTATCTCTCCAGAAGGACCCTTGCGTGCACCCCACCAATCATCGACTTCAATTTCAAGCCGTAATTTTTAGATTGATTAATCTAGTTAAAGGTTCCACATTCTCTTTCAACTTCATAATATTAATTCTTATTCTTATTTTTTTCTCATCATATAGCATTGATGAAAAATTATGATCCATAGGGTATTATATTGGAATATTATTATGAATTCATTTCATATATGTTCATAGAACCTATTCAACGGTCTTCCTCTTCTACAATCAAAGGGATAATACTTCTCCTACATCTGATGCATGGATATACTTCCATAGTTTCACTTTTTCATAACATTTCATATGTTATTGGGTGACATTTAGTAGTTTATATTCAAATATTACATGATATTTTAGTTCAATGAGTTTAAATATTTTTTAGAAATTATTCTATGTAATTAAAGAATATTTATAAGTTGGTTTCTTTTATATATTTTAACTTATTATCTGTTTACACATAATGAATATTTTCATTTTTCATAATATATATTAATTATGTTATTTATTTATAAAATGGGTATGTTATCATTATTCAATATTATTTATATGATTATTTGTGTGTTTTCATGAGTCTAAGATGTTGATTTAGTTGGGGTTTCCATATTTTAATATACTTGTTATGTTTAATTGTTTAAAAAATATTATATTCTTATGTGATTAATCTGCGAGTGTTTAATATAGTGTTATGTGTTTATAATAGTATGTGTGGTTATATTTATATACATGTTCATATATTCACATGAGAATATATGAATTTGGAGAAGTATAATCACATATTTATTAGAATGTATAAATGTAAAATGATAGAGGGAAGCATTCGATGAAAAAAATAAATATTTGAAATTAGTTTTTAATCTAATACTTAAAATGAGATTTTTTTAATTTTTTTTCAAAAAATTATTTATGGGCTTAGTCAAAATTCATCATATGGTTTTCTAAAAACATGACTCAATTGTATTTTAATCCCCAATTTTTATATATATATAATTCATTATATTATGATCTAAAACGGAAGATGTGGAACTAATTGTGAATTAAATATCTATTGATATTGGTTGTTATTCTTTCCTAAATCTCATGTGAATCTCTGGGTACATTTTTAAGTGTACATATAACAGATGAGATTGCTTTATACTATCTATAATAATGATTTTCGAATGATATCTACATTTTGTAGTGATAAGTTATGATTTTCTCTATTTAAGTGTGCGACACTAGTTAATGATATATTTCTCGGTTCCCTTATCTCTAATAACCATTGGGTGTTTCAAACTGAATTCTCTTTTTAAATTAATATTTTATTTCTATTACTATAAATTAATATTAAAATTCTCATGTTTATATATTCCATTTTACCAAGAAAAGTAATGTACTTCTTCTTGATTATATATGATCAAGTCTTATTTTCATAGATTTCAAATCTTATTTCTACAGATTTTGGAGATCTATATTCTTGATTAATTAGTTTAAAAATTTTGTGTTATATTGAGGGTTTTATCAAGAATATTTTTTTTTATTTTTTTAAAAAAAATATGAAATAAAAAAATTGGATTTTAAGAATCATTTTTATAATGAAAGCATGTGTATTTTTTATAATGCATATTAAAAACATATTTTTAACTAGTAATTTTAACAGTATCATTTCCTATTTTTTTTAATCTTCAACTCATATACCCATTAATGAAACCCTACATGATTATTTATCTCACAACATACATACACCAATTAATGTCTATAGACTCATTGAATTTTATATGCTCAGGTTCCATATATAATTTTTCTATCTCATGGGACCTTTTTCTCATCCACTCATAGATAATGATTTTATATTTCTTGATGTAGAATAACCATTGGTCACATAGGATAGATTTATTATGGTTTTCAACATTTATTCTTTCTAACATAGTAGTTTCTGACAAATCCCCCATTTCTTATTTACATTGATCAGTGGATCAGAAGATATATATTGTATAGGGAATTAAATGTAGTGGATGTTTCTACGGTTTGAGAGAGAGGGGAGATGAGGGATTTTTTTATAATATTATATTATATAGTTTTATTTTTATCAAATTATCTAATTTGGAATGGGTGTCCAATAATTTATGATTCATGTACAAATATCATTAGTTTGTCTACTGCTTGTTAAATAATTTGATTTATTTTGGGGTAAATAATTCCCATATGGGGTTTCCCAGATTCCCAATAACCTATTTCTAACTCAAGTGACTTGGAAAACCCATATGGTGTTTCTCTAACAGTATTTGTTATATGGTTATTCACGGTTTTAATGGTTTTTATAAAACCATTAAATAATCTCTTTTTCATATATGTTTTATATTTCAAATGGGTACATGTTTGTTTTGAATATTTTTAATGATTTATTTGATCATAAATTATTCATTAATTATATATAGTCCATTGAAATGGGATTCATTTTATTCAATAATGAATTAAATATGATTCATTAGTGATTTCACATGAAGTAATATCCTAGATGAATTTATAGATCTTGAAATAGCAAAATTTAATTTTTTTGAAATTAGATGAGTTGTTCTCAAATTATATTAAAGCGGTTTTGAAGGATATTATTATTCATTGTTATATATTGTATTAGTTGTTCTAAATAAGATATCGAGATAAATATCACATGGATATAATTTATTTCTATTTATCTATTCCTGAGAATTACAAATGAATTCAATGTGAAATTTTGAAATAATTTTATTTATTAGAAAATGTATGCTATGTATCATATAATTTATTGTAGTATTATGAAAAAAATTATAGTCATTTATTTATATATGTACTATGGAATTTAATGTTTTTTATTATAAATGTTATTTTTTACAATATGATTTTTATTTTAAGAGTATAATTAAAATGTTACTCTATGTGATTTTCTTTACCATTTCAATTTATGTAGGAGGTTTATTGAATTTATGTGGTTAAAAAAATGACTATAATTATAGTTTATAAAAATAATAATGCATGAGGTGAAGAGATAAGTAACATGAATTTTTTTCTGTAAAATGGTGCATAGTCTAATTCATTATTTGGGAGATTCTTAATCATATTCAGGGATTAAGTGCACTACTAGATTCGTGAAAATCACAATTTCAATATAGAGAATGGATATATACCTACTTGATTCATATCTGATCATCTTCATAAAATATTATTCCATGAGTTAAATTGACTTATTTTTTCATTTTTCTATAATATTATATGTTGTATTGTCTCACACAGTTTGTCATGTACTGGGTTACACTACCATATACAAATTTGCATTTGGTGTTCATTGTCTAGTAACAATATTTTTTGAACCCCTTATATACTAGAGAATTAGAAAAACCCTCCCCTTGTGAGCATAATGGATGAAAATATTCTTCACTCTCCATAAAAAATTGATATTCCATAGTGGGTTCCATACACCAGGTTAGTGTGGGAAGATTATAATTACGACCATTTAAATTTGAACTGCTATAAAAATATTTTGTGTCCATGTTATACATTATCGTATTTTATCTTCTCACCATTTTCTTATATTATTTTAGTGATTTTTATAATATACAATCCAATCGATTTATAATAGCAATGTTTATAATATTATTAATGTTTAAAAAAAAATCACACCATATTTTACATTTCCATCACTCATCTAAGAACTAAAAATTTGTATCAGAGTATGGATATTATAAGGATAATTTAAAATGGATGATTTTTATTATACCCAACTAATAGTATTATTATAAGGCCCCAGCCTTAAACCTTACTTAATCTTGAGTTATTACAAGATTACCCATTGAGATCTTTTCAGGTTTAGAGTTTTAGAGAATTAGATCATGAAACTTGCATTACATTACACATTTAAACAAAGTGGTTATATAAAAGACAGTATTCATTCTTCCCATCAACGGAAACATATTTAAAATACAACACGGATTCTTTCTTGACACATCCTTGACACTAACATCACATCATGTACCTTTCCCTTGACATGTGAAAAAACATTTCAAAAACTTGGGATGAGCATAAAATGCTCAGTAAGGGTTATAAAAATATGGAAAGGAAACATGAGTTCACATAAACATGAGAATGAAATCATACTTTACCCATAAAACATAGGCACTTTAACATACCTCATCAAACCATGAATTAATCATAGAAAACATAAGACATAAAGGTAACTTGAGGCATTCATAACATTCTTACGTGGGGAGTAACCCTCTTGGTTACGTTTGGAATACCCATCACTGTATATTCCCTAAATCTTTTTGGAGAAACCTTAACGTTTCACTCCTTCGTGTTACCCAATGCATTGGAGAGCTATATCGGGCTCACCCGCCCTTAGTTTATCACGGAACCACCCGTCTTCATAATAATTCCCAAGAACCATAACATAAATTTACCACATAAAACATGCATAAAGGAAACATAACATTTCCACATTTCAATCACAATATAACATTTTAGTATATTGAAATATTGAATCCATTCCAAAAGAAACCATTTCCAAAACCATTTAAAACATTTAATAAAGAGATTTTTGAATCAAAGTGTCCCATGCCACCTTGAAGCTTAAAACATTAAACCATTAATATCCATATAAATAAATCCTTAAAACCATTTTGAAAACATGGATATTAATAAGAACAAATAATTAAAACATTTAAAATGATATTTTGGTTAAAGTGGTTTTACCAAAATTAGAGACACTTGAATACAACAATTGGGGAATAACATTTAGTCAGAACTTTATAATATCATGAGAATAAATGGATTCATGATATAATACTCCAAAGGACAGTATATACACCATATAAGAGTGAATTGGTGCATAACAACAATGAACCCTCAATAGAAATGTCAAATGTGATGAAATCCCTTATAAAGAAGGTATCCTTAAATTAAGGACAAATCAATCCCAAAAATATGTGTGAAAAATATAAATACACCCAATATAAGTGGATATTAAGTGTAAAACAATACAATTTCATTCACACATATTCAATGGATGACATATTCAATGACTACATGTTAAACCCAAAGAAATCAAAATTGGGTTAAAAAGTTCCCTTGACAGCCTAACGGCATCACATCAAAATGAGTTGATGAGAGATAAAAATTGTATCTCATCACTTTGACATAAAATTTACATCAATAAGGATATATGAGAACATATCCCAACAGAAAAATATGTAAATTAAAAGACCCAACAAAAGAAGTCTTTTAAAAAAGAGGAGGGTGAATGGTTCCCTTACCGACTTGGGTATCTTTCAAAACATACACCCCATAAAAGAAGGACAATAGATCATTGATGTAAATAATCCTAAACGAAAGTTTATTACACAAAGAGTAGAATAATGGGCAGTAAATACACCACTCAATGGAATTTGTGTCAAATGTAGCATAAATCTCACGGGAATAAAAGTGAGATGAAAAATCCCTTACGAAAACTCGGCAGCCTAACGGCGCCACATAAAACTTCCGAATATGGATTGATGAGATCAAATAGGGTATCTCATCACATTACAATAAAATGTACAGCAAGAGGAATATAAAATAACATCCCCCCAACATTACAAAGAGGAGATTAAAAGAAGTGACACAAAGGAGAGTACTTAAAAAGAAAGAGACATGTTAGATCTCTTACGAAAATTCGGCAGCCTAACGGCGCCACTCAAAACTTCCAAAATGGATTGATGAGATATAATAGGGTCTCTCATCACATGAAAATAAAAATTATAGTAGGAGTAATATAAAATAACATCCCATTCATAAGAAAGATGAGCTTAAAATAAATGACATAAAAGAGTGTACTTAAAAAGAAAGAGAGTTGTAGGATACCTTACCTCGGGTCCGACTTGACTCGATCGTTCTTTAATCTCCTGAATAATAAACTTGAGTTAATTTATACTTCCTTAAGAACCCTTTTCAAGTTCATTATTCCTTTTATATCACTTATTACCATGTTATAAAAATTATTTAATCATTTAAGTTAATCAGGTTTGTTTTGTCGATATTTGGTTCTTAAGTCGAAAGTGGACTTCTTACAATTACATGTTGTTCGTGTGGTCAAAGGTTCCTTATATCCAGAATGAAATTCCTGATTTTGATATCATATATAACATATATATCCAGCATATACATGTATTTATAATATTAGATAATCATCTAGATGTAAGAAATGAAATGCACCATTCATGGAGACGGTAAGCCGTACGTACGCATGAACGCTACATCCATTTCTTTCTCATATTAATGGAATTAAAATTAAATGAGAGGTATGTATATTTTAATTCCAGAATTATATTCATCATTTAGATGTATCATTCATTATATATATCCATTATATAAATGTACTTTTAATAGTACATTACATTTGGGAATAAGAAATGAAATGCACCGTTCATGGAGACGGTAAACCGTACGTACGCATGAACGCTACTTTCATTTCTATCTCATACTTTAATGGAAAGAAATAATAATTATATAGAGGTATATAATAATTCCAGTATAACATCATTTATAATAACATTAAATCCATCCTTTATACATCCCACGTATGGCATTAACGAATCACATCACTTTGAGGGGGCGGTAGTCCGCACTTCCTAAAATGAAGATATCGTGTATACCCATAATGGAAGCCATAAAGGTAAGACACAAATGAAAAATACAGAATCACAAGTAAATCATAAACATATTATATATCATATATAAAAATATTTACATCATAATGGCCACCTTTGAAGGTGTTAAATGATTATTGAACAATCATCGTTTCGGGAGGCGGAATTTCGCCATCCACGGAAACCGTATGTTCTTTAACCATTTGATGTAGTTGTGTGAGAGTGTAGCTCGAATAAATCTTATAACAACATCCTAGTATATTGAAGATACTGTTGTTGTTACAAAAGAATTAAATAAAAAGAGTTTAGGGGGTTGGAGAAGCAAAATAAAACAAATGAACATGAGAGAATGAATTACCTTTAAAAGTGTAACTCCTATTGATTTGAGCCTAAAGGCTTACCTTGAAAGGATTCTTCCCAAATTGAATCCTCTAGGATGAGGAGAGGGATGTTGAGAGAGTAAATGGGCAGGGGTTGGACGAGCCAAAGGCTTGAGGAGTGTGTTAAATGAGGTAGAGGTGGGGGCCTTTTATAAGAGGAGAGGAGGGGCACTTTTGGAATGTATAGAAATATTACTTTATTTGAAAATGTGTTTCGGTTTCAAAAGGTCCCACATTGATATAATTCGTGGATAAGGTGATAAAGCTTCTATGTCCACTCATCCAATAAGTTTTGGTCATGTTTAGTTCATAGATTTTACATTATCTTTCCATTTTATTTAAATCCTCAAATAATGATGTCATCACTGCATCATTATTATGTCATAAATAATTTAATTTATTTAATGTCTAAAAATTATAAAACAAATACTATGATGTAGGAAATCGTGTTAGCTTCCCAATGAATATTTATAATAAAAAATATGACTTGTATAACCCCAATTAAAAATTGTTTTGGTAAAACATATCATGTTTGTGTCAATTTTACTTTTACATTAAATAAAATGTTATTTATGTCATTTCCCAACCAAAGTGTCTCCATGGGGTCCCCAAGTTGTCCCATGGCTTGTATTGGTCGTCCATGACTCACCCAATAGGTGTAGGACAAGTGTCATGGTGTTTTCACATTCTTATAATATCATTTTTACCTTAAATTACACTAATTACCTCTAATCACGATTAAGAACTTAATAAGTTACTATTCACCAAAAAATTATTATAATCTCATTGAACCACATTTTACTTCTTAATGACAACAATGTATGTTTGATTTTTGAAAATCATAACACAATGATGGCAAAATTTAATTTAAACGGAAAATCATTTTTTATAAGTACCACTTAGTGGTTTCACTATTCATCAAAAATTGAAGTTTTTCAGAAAAATCCCAAAAATTCACCCTAAGCTATATATGATATTCTGAATTCAAAAATGAAGTCCGTTTTACAAAATTAAAAACATATAAGTCACATTAATTAATTTAATAATAAATTCCCGCTGTCATGACAAATAGCGTGTTTTATGAAACAATAAGTATCAAAAGATTGACACTAGTTTAAGTATGATTTCAAAGTGAAATTGATTCCAACGACCACTATTGGATTTAATGGTAAAAATATTTTCTAATTTCACTTTAAAAACAATTCAAAATATATTATAATCATATAAACAAATTAGATTAAAAAGAGGTTTTGAATTAAAATACAACATTTTACACTATTCATTAAAAAAAGAACTTTATCGGAAAGATACCAAAAATTTACACAAAGTAAATTTTGATGTCCCGATTCTTAATAAGAGTTTTATTTGGCTCAAAAGAATGTTTAAGAGTGAACAAAACTATATTTAATGACAGTTCTCCATTAAAAGGCGATAAGTGAACCTTTATTGAAAACTAGGGCATATATGCCTAAAATTGAATTCTTTCTGTATTTTAAGCCTTTACCTTTTATTGGATAAACGTAAAAACATTTAAAAACATATATAATCATATTTTAGTTATTTCTATCCATTCCCGCCATTACAACGGCTACATGTTAACTACCATTTAAAATAATATTTATTTATCATTAGAGTGCAACGTAAGATTCCCAAGAAACTCGTTGTTGCGTGTTGGGTACGCCATCGAGCATAGAGTCCCCTGTAAAGTCATATTAATATTTTATTCACAAATATGGATAAATATGAAAATTTCATATTCATTATTTACCTGGGGTGTTACATCCTTCCCCCCTTTTGGGAATTGCGTCCTCGCAATTTTAAAATTGCGCTTGGAAACATCCATGAACGTCCCACATCGGAACAAGAGTCGGTAAAACAATCACTTTAAAATAAAGAAAGATAAGCACAGAGGTCACCTGAGTTAACCCATACTAGGATTATATGTATGAAAATATGGACATGGAGGAGAAAACATAGGGTCATGTTCCGATGGAGAGTGATAGAAAACATGTTTAGGAGAAAGTTAAAAATAAGAAAATCACAAACATGAGATGGGTTAAACGGTATTCAATTCCCCAGTATGAAAAGATAATAGACAAAATTTTTGTTTTAAGTTACTTTTTATTGAGGAATTTATTCATAAGGAAACATAATCACTTATCATGTTGACTTTCAACTTTTACTAGATTCCTTAGTCAAACTCATATTTTTTTCCAAAAGATGAGTATTTAGGGAGACATTTTCACATTTAGAGTACTATAATCAACTTCTAGAGAATCACCTAATCCCCAAAAGAGAACTATATACTTCCCATGTCTTTAGACTTTAACCAAAACCAAAACCAATAAGGTTAGTACAAGATCAGATAATCCAGAAAAGGATAACCCCTTATAAAAAGAAAATCTATTCTTAATCTCCAAAATTTGTCCAACAAAACCCAAAGTTCAACGAGGACCATTCTATAATCAAATTTGTCCATATAAATTCCTAAAAGTAAACCAATATAAGATTGAAACCCAAATATTTGAAGGATTTAGTCGCATAGTCTTCCAAGATAAATCATAACATTTATCTCCAAACAATATCAGTTACTCCTAAAGTCTCGTTTTGAAAAGTAATTAACCTAATCACATATCCTCCATGATAGGTTAATAATTTTCATAAATAACCAAAAATCAACTTACTCTTAATTCATAAAATCATATAACTAGAATGAATCAGTCAAACTAACCAGGGACTTCACGTAGTCCAGTGGTAGGCGATAAATACCAGTCGCACTTTGGTTGTGGGTTCGATTCCCGCAGCTTTGTCCGACGCGACGGGTTGTCACACGGTCTGCGTGTTGTCCTTTTTTCAAAACTATATAATTTTTAAAACATTCCCCAAAATGAGATAAAATCTTCAAAGATTATCATAACATATTTTAACCTCAAGTTTATCTCATGCCTTTCATTTTCCATCATAACATATAGTAACCCATAATTACCTCAAAAGTAAGGATCATATAAACCCAATGGTTCTTTATAACTATGTCCACTAAAGAAAAGCTAACTATTACTTGAATAAAATTTGCCTATATTAAACATTAGGGTTACACATAATATAAAAAGTCTTCTAATGTAACCCCATCATCAAAAGAGACTTAATACTCTTAAGAATTTCACCATAACTCTTGAGGCCCTTATATGTTGAAATCTTACTCATTCAACATTCTTCATGATCCATTATCCATTCCTTTCCAACTTATTCCGAAATACCTCATTCCTACAAACAAAATCATGAATCATATCCTAAGATTCCAAAATAGGAAAACAATAGTCATGAAATACTACATACCTTTGATTGTTCATTGTCAGTTTCTTCATCCTCAATCGGAATGGCATTAGGTATTGGTAAACGAATATTGGTACGCTCTTGGTGACCCCATTCACGAAACTTCTTCATAGGACATGTGTTTGCATAATGACCATGCACACCCCGTTTAAAACATTCAATTGATCCCTCAGAAAGAACTTCTTTCCCTTTCCTCGAGTCAACTGGATGCTTCCTTTTTCCATGGCAGGTTCTTGCTTTATGACCTTCATTTCCACATCTATAGCATATTTCTGTCCCTTTGAAACATTTTCCAAGGTGTTTCTTTCCACATCTTTGACACATGGGTTTTTGAACACACATACCTTTATGATTATTACCTGTACTTCCGTAGGGATTTGTTTCTTGCATATATGATGTCTTAGAGAAATCTCCAAGGTTTAGGTGGTCAATCATGACTCCAGATAGTTGGTTGAGGATAATCACAAGAGTTCTCATTGCAGCTCCCATATTATTCAGTTGCTTGCTCAAAACACTGTCACAGTTTCCTTCACATCCACTGTTACTTTGGTGCCTGCTAGATCCAGCAATTTACTAAAACCAAAAAGGTCAGTGTGAGTATATCAACAAAACCATCATGTACTAATGAGTAAGATAAACAATAAGATATACTTTCTCATCCACCTTATCTAAAACTAGGACTCTTTCTGAAATCCTAACCATTATGGTAATGTCACTTATGCTTAAAGAATACCCTAATCTAAAGTTATCTAAACCGACCATTGATACCAACTATAAGGCCCCAGCCTTAAACCTTACTTAATCTTGAGTTATTACAAGATTACACATTGAGGATCTTTTCAGGTTTAGAGTTTTAGAGAATTAGATCATGAAACTTGCATTACATTCCACATTTAAACAAATTGGTTACATAAAAGACAGTATTCATTCTTCCCATCAACGGAAACATATTTAAAATATAACACGGATTCTTTCTTGACACATCCTTGACACTAACATCACATCATGTACCTTTCCCTTGACTTGTGAAAAAACATTTCAAAAACTTGGGATGAGCATAAAAAGCTCAGTAAGGGTTATAAAAATATGGAAAGGAAACATAAGTTCATATATACATGATAATGAAATCATACTTTACCCATAAAACATAGGCACTTTAACATACCTCATCAAACCATGAATAAATCATAGAAAACATAAGACATAAAGGTAACTTGAGGCATTCATAACATTCTTACGTGGGGAGTAACCCTCTTGGTTACATTTGGAATACCCATCATAGTATATTCCCTAAATCTCTTCGGAGAAACCTTAACGGTTCACTCCTTCGCGTTACCCAATGCATTGGAGAGCTATATCGGGCTCACCCGCCCTTAGTTTATCACGGAACCACCCGTCTTCATAATAATGCCCAATAACCATAACATAAATTTATCACATAAAACATGCATAAAGGAAACATAACATTTCCACATTTCAATCACTATATAACATTTTAGTATATTGAAATATTGAATCGATTAAAAAAGAAACCATTTCCAAAACCATTTAAAACATTTAATAAAGAGATTTTTGAATCAAAGTGTCCCATACCACCTTGAGGCTTAAAACTTTAAACCATTAATATCCATATAAATAAATCCTTAAAACCATTTTGAAAACATGGATATTAATAAGAACAAATAATTAAAACATTTAAAACGATATTTTGGTTAAAGTGGTTTTACCAAAATTAGAGACACTTGAATACAACAATTGAGGAATAACATTTAGTCAGAACTTTATAATATCATGAGAATAAATGTATTCATGATATAATACTCCAAAGGACAGTATATACACCATATAAGAGTGAATTGGTGCATAACAACAATGAACCCTCAATAGAAATGTCCAATGTGATGAAATCCCTTATAAAGAAGGTATTCTTAAATTAAGGACAAATCAATCTAAACAATATGTGTGACAAATATAAATAAACCCAATATAAGTGGATATTAATTTTAAAACAATAAAAGTTAATTCACACATATTCAATGGATGACATATTCAATGACTACATGTTGAACCCAAAGAAATCAAAATTGGGTTAAAAAGTTCCCTTGACAGCCTAACAACATCACATCAAAATGAGTTGATGAGAGATAAAAATTGTATCTCATCACTTGGAAATAAAATTTACATCAATAAGGATATATGAGAACATATCCCAACATAACAATATGTAAATTAAAAGACCCAACAAAAGAAGTCTTTTGAAAAAGAGGAGGGTGAATAGTTCCCTTACCGACTTGGGTATCTTTCAAAACATACACCCCATGAAAGAAGGACAATAGATCATTGATGTAAATACTTATAAATGAAAGTTTATTACACAAATAGTAGAATAATGGGCAGTAAATACACCACTCAATGGAATTTGTGGCAAATTTAGCATAAATCTCACGGGAATAAAAGTGAGATGAAAAATCCCTTACGAAAACTCGGCAGCCTAACGGCGCCACATAAAACATCCGAATATGGATTGATGAGATCAAATAGGGTATCTCGTCACATTAAAATAAAATGTACAGAAATAGGAATATAAAATAACATCCCCCCAACATTACAAAGAGGAGCTTAAAAGAAGTGACACAAAGGAGTTTACTTAAAAAGAAAGAGAGAGGTTAGATCTCTTACGAAAATTCGGCAGCCTAACGGCGCCACTCAAAACTTCCAAAATGGATTGACGAGATATAATAGGGTCTCTAATCATATGAACATAAAAATTACAGTAGGAGTAATATAAAATAACATCCCAATCATAAGAATGATGAGCTTAAAATAAATGACATAAAAGAGTGTACTTAAAAAGAAAGAGAGTTGTAGGATCCCTTACCTCGGGTCTGACTTGACTCGATCATTCTTTAATCTCCTGAATAATAAACTTGAGTTAATTTATACTTCCTTAATAACCTTTTTCAAGTTCATTATTCCTTTTATATCACTTATTACCATGTTATAAAAATTATTTAATCATTTAAGTTAATCAGGTTTGTTTTGTCGATATTTGGTTCTTAAGTCGAAAGTGGACTTCTTACAATTACATGTTGTTCGTGTGGTCAAAGGTTATTTATATC
Source organism: Viscum album (assembly GCA_963277665.1). Classification (NCBI taxonomy): domain Eukaryota; kingdom Viridiplantae; phylum Streptophyta; class Magnoliopsida; order Santalales; family Viscaceae; genus Viscum; species Viscum album. The sequence goes on along the minus strand of OY728151.1, from coordinate 1,057,220,294 downwards.
CAGAATGAAATTCCTGATTTTGATATCATATATATCATATATAACCAGAATATACATGTATTTATAATATTAGTTAATCATCTAGAGGTAAGAAATTAAATGCACCGTTCATGGAGATGGTAAGCCATACGTACGCATGAACGCTACTTCCATTTTTTCTTTCTCATATTAATGGAATTAAAATTAAATTATAGGTATGTATATTTTAATTCCAGAATAATATTCATCATTTATATTTATCATTAATTATATATATCCATTATATACATGTAATTTTTATAGTACATTACATTTGGGGATAAGAAATGAAATGCACCGTTCATGGAGACGGTAAGCCGTACGTACGCATGAACGCTACTTTCATTTCTATCTCATACTTTAATGGAAAGAAATAATAATTATATAGAGGTATATAATAATTCCAGTATAACATCATTTATAATAACATTAAATCCATCCTTTATACGTCTCACGTATGGCATTAACGAATCACATCACTTTGAGGGGGCGGTAGTCCGCACTTCCTAAAATGAAGATATCGCGTATACCCATAATGGAAGCCATAAAGGTAAGACAAAAATGAAAAATACAGAAGCATAAGTAAATCATAAACATATTATATATCATATATAAAAATAGTGACATCATAATGGCCACCTTTGAAGGTGTTAAATGAGTATTGAACAATCATTGTTTCGGGATGCAGAATTTCTCCATCCCCGGAAACCGTATGTTCATTAACCATTTGATGTATTTGTGTGAGATTTTAGCTCTAATAAATCTTATAACAACATCCTAGTATATTGAAGATACTGGTTTTGTTACAAAAGAATTAAATAAAAAGAGTTTAGGGGGTTGGAGAAGCAAAATAAAACAAATGAACATGAGAGAATGAATTACCTTTAAAAGTGTATCTCCTTTTGATTTGAGCCTAAAGGCTTCCTTTGAAAGGATTATGCCCAAAGGGAATCCTCTAGGATGAGGAGAGGGATGTTGAGAGAGTAAATGGGCAGGGTTTGGCCGATCCAAAGGCTTGAGGAGTGTGTTAAATGAGGTAGAGGTGGGGGCCTTTTATAAGAGGAAAGGAGGGGCACTTTTGGAAAGTAAAGAAATATTACTTTATTTGAAAATGTGTTTCGGTTTCAAAAGGTCCCACATTGATATAATTCGTGGATAAAGTGATAAGGCTTCTAAATCCACTCATCCAATAAGTTTTGGACATGTGTAGTTCATAGAATTTACATTATCGTTCCATTTTATTTAAATCATCAAATAATGATGTCATCGCTGCATCATTATTATTTCATAAATAATTTAATTTATTTAATGTCTAAAAATTATAAAAAAAATACAATGATGTAGGAAATATTTTTAGCTTTCCAATTAATATTTATAATCAAAAAGATGACTTGTATAACCCCACTTAAAAATTGTTTTAGTAAAACATATCATGTTTGTGTCAATTTTACTTTTACATTAAATAAAATGTTATTTATGTCATTTCCCAACCAAAGTGTCTCCATGGGGTCCCCAAGTTGGCCCATGGCTTGTCTTGGTCGGCCATAACTCACCCAATAGGTGTAGGACAAGTGTCATGGTGTTTTCACATTCTTATAATATCATTTTTACCTTAAATTACACTAATTACCTCTAATCGCGATTAAGAACTTAATAAGTTACTATTCACCAAAAAATTATTATAATCTCATTGAACCACATTTTACTTCTTAATGACAACCATGTATGTCGGATTTTTTAAAATCATAACACAATGATGGCAAAATTTCATTTAAACGGAAAATCAGTTTTTATAAGTACCACTTAGTGGTTTCACTATTCATCAAAAATTGAAGTTTTTCAGAAAAATCCCAAAAATTCACCCTAAGCTATATTTGATATTCTGAATTCTAAAATGAAGTCCGTTTTACAAAATTGAAAACATATAAGTCACATTAATTAATTTAATAATTAATTCCCGCTGTCATGACAAATAGTGTGTTTTATGAAACAATAAGTATCAAAAGATTGACACTAGTTTAAGTCTGATTTCAATGTGAAATTGATTCCAATGACCACTATTGGATTTAATGGTAAAAATATTTTCTAATTTCAATTTAAAACCAATTCAAAATATATTCTAATCATATAAATAAATTAGATTAAAAAGAGGTTTTGAATTAAAATACAACATTTTACACTATTCATTAAAAAAAGAACTTTATCGGAAAGATACAAAAATTTACACAAAGTAAATTTTGATGTCCCGATTCTTAATAAGAGTTTTATTTGTCTCAAAAGAATGTTTAAGAGAGAACAAAACTATATTTAATGACAGTTCTCCATTAAAAGGCGATAAGTGAACCTTTAGTGAAAACTAGGGCATATATGCCTAAAATTGAATTCTTTCTGTATTTTAAGCCTTTATCTTTTATTGGATAAATGTAAAAACATTTAAAAACATATATAATCATATTTTAGTTATTTATATCCATTCCCGCCATTACAACGGCTACATGTTAACTACCATTTAAAATAATATTATTTTATCATTAGATTGCAACGTAAGATTTCCAAGAAACTCGTTGTTGCGTGTTGGGTACACCATCGAGCATAGAGTCCCCTTTAAAGTCATATTAATATTTTATTCACAAATATGGATAAATATGAAAATTTCATATTCATTATTTACCTGGGGTGTTACAATTATTGACATAATCTTTTAATGGGTGAGAAAATTTATTTTTTATCCGGATTCCTAAAAATTTGTATGAGTTATTGGCTCTTGTATTTTTAATATTAGTCATCTGATATTCCTATAACCATATTCGTTGTATTATACCAACACCCATTTCATATAAAACATTTTTTCAATTCCTTTTTTTTCGAATAATTGAATAAAATGTTTGATAATTTAGGATATATTATCCATAATTTGTTTTATATTAATTGATCACACTTTTTTTCAAATACCATAATGAGACTAAGGGAAAGATATTTTTTGGGATGTCTAAATTGAGGAAAAAAAGAAGTTTGAATCTATAATTTCCACCACACTACACTAGAAGTGTGTATAGAATGTCTAAAATCAGTACATAATCTTATCTAAAGTTTATTGATATTAAAATTTTGGATATTTTGTTCAGATGATATGATTTAACTAAAACTAATTGGATTATTTCAATGAATAAGATTTAGTTAAATATGATCTTAATTATAATGTCATAAATATTATTTATTTTTGTTTTTAGGGAAATAATTTTGATACTAAATGTTATTTGCAATGCTACTTATGATATATGATAAGAGCCTGAAAAATATATCATTAATAGAGAATATTCCACGAAATGTTTTTTCCCTAATTATAGTAATTTCAGATAGAAGAAAAAGTAGTTTCTTACAAAAAAACTAAACAAAATCATTTCTAAGAAGGTAATGTCATTTAATGTAAATCAAATATGATTTTATATTGTTTGAATAATAATTTTTATTGATGTTAAAAGATATGATAAATTAATTGTGATATCATAATTTCTAAACCCATGATTAAGGTCATGAATAATGAAAATAAATCAACGAAATCATGTATTTATTCCAAAACATCATAGAACAATTTTGGAAATCTAAAATAAATTTTAAATTAAAATCATCATGAATAATATTTTAATGTATCATTTTCACCTCCACATACTATTTCATGTGATATTTTCTCATTCACTAAAATATATGGAAATATATCATTGAAAATGACAACAAATTATATTGATTAAAAATATAATTATCTTTCATCATTCAATTCTATAAATAATTAGCCATGTGTTGATCATATTAATGAAGTACATGATTTATAAAATGATATCAAATTTATTGACATCTATAAAATTGTCCCTCTAAGATAAATATTAAAGAAATTAGTAAAAGAAGAGGATATTATCTTCCAAATACAATATTTATGTTGAATATATGAATTATTTGTCATCTCTTTTTTAAAAAATTGGAAAAATATTTTTTGATTCTGAAATGCTAAATCGGAAATCTTAAAATGATTGCACTAAATTTTTTCATTCACATAACATTGAATATCAAGAAAAAAGATTTAATTTATTTTTCAATGATATGACTAATGTTTATAATCAATATAATAATCATAATAGTTAAATTTAATACATAGAATCAAATCTACTTCCTCACATGAAAATTCTTGTGATGATTTCGAATTCAATCAAAAATAAAGTGACTACATGAATAATAAATTAGATAAAGTTAGTAATGAGAATGGTTTTTTTGTAAAGAATTATTTATGATCAATGTTCTTAAAATATCAATATTTGCATGAATTCTTATTTAAATAATTAAAATGATAAATATAATTAACATAATAATGATTCTTTTGTCCCAATAATGATTAAAATATATTTTTTGAATGGAATAAGTATTAGAATGTCATTATTAAATTGATTTAATTATCCATATTAGAGTCATTATTCATGTTATTTTCCATTTATTTTTACACAATATCTTGGTAAAAAATTAATTTCATGTCTAAATGTTTTTCAATTTGAATGTTTCAAAACAATATATTCTTGGGCACCTAATGGTATCTTTTATAATTCAAGTAATATTAATCCTTTCTTTATAAAATTTTAATAGAAATTTTATTGATAATTATGATTAATATTAATTCAATTTTTGTTTTATTCATGGTAAGTTTCTATAATAATTATATGATTTATCATTTCATTTTGGCTATGAATGAATGATATATTTCATTTTGGGATGATATCATATATTTTTCAAATATATTTAATATCTTTATAGTCCTAGTTAATATATTCTTTTAGTTGTAATTTCTTGTTTAAATTTATGATAGTATTATTTCTATACATTTAATATTATTTTAATATCATATTACTTGTTTTATTGTTCCTTGATATATTTAACTATGTTTTGGGGGGAGATTTCTCTACTCGAATTAAATTCTCCTCATATTGATTTTTTTTTCAATTTTTATAAGATAGAATCAATTTAGGGGGATCTATTCTTGTTTTGTAAATATTATTTATAAATTGAAATTGTTTTACATGGAATCTCTATTTTATATATGTTAGAATAGAGGTGAGATTAATCTTAAAAATTTATATTAATTTCATTGATATATAAAATACATTGATTATGGGAGAGAAAACCTTATTTATATACTAAATTATTTTTTATACATTTTTTATTTCATTATGTCTATCACATTCACATTATAATATGATATTTATTTTTATCTGGGAATACCGAATATTCTCATTAGTGCATAACATTATAAATTAAGGGGATTCTAATATGTGTTTTCTCATCAAAAATTTTTCATGAAAATTTATGTTTATCAAATGGAAATTTTTTGAATCATTTAAACTAATGAATAATATTATTTAATAATCATATCTATGGGGAGTTAATATTGAGTGTGTGTTATAATGTTTATAAATATATGTAGATTGAATGTGCATGAAATTTATAATTCATTTGATATCTTTAAAGTGTTGTGACCCCATTACTGGAAGACTATATATATTATATTTCTTTGTTACATAGGAATAAGATACAAGGAATATCATAACAATTAAATGAATAGTTTTGTAGTCTTGTAACATTAGATACATAATGAGTATTGTTTATCATTTGAATAATAAATATACAACTATTTTTTTGAACAATATTATTCAATATAGAATATCCTCTCATATCAATTATCGTAAATATTATGGTTACATGAGAATGAAAGAATTAATGTTGAGATTAAATACTTAGTATGGGATATGTACAATGGAAGCTAACATGTGTAAATGAAGCGTCATCAATAAGGGATGAATAATATAGAAGGGTAAATATTTTAACACAAATTCCAATTAAATAATTTACTAGAATGACTAATAAAATATTAAATAACATAAAAAAAAATATTTTATCAATATTCTGACTATCATGAATTTGTAAGGCACAATCAATATGTAATAGTAAATAAATCAAAATACATGAAATTTAATGAAAATATTGAAAATGAAATTCATTCAAAGAAAATATCTTTGTGAGAATCACATGGATAATAATAACTATATTCTGAATGAATTAATTTTTGAATTTTTTAAAATCATGTCTCCCATGCACATGATGCCTTTACCGTAATGATCTATCCTCAATAATGATTTAAACGTACTATTTAAATTAAATTTGTATGTTACCAACTAATTCCGGGCATGAGACTACTGATACTTCAAGGGTATTTCTATAAATGTTCCACAACACATTTATTGTTTTTCCAAATAATTCCTCTTATATCAAATAATTTATTTTAATTCATTAGTAATATGGAATATCTTCAAAACCCCATATTGACTAAATACTACAGATTTATTCATATTTCCCAAAAAATGCAATTAATGTTAAAAAATTGTGTTAAATAGTAATGTAATTCATGTAATTATCATATACATGAAAAATAATGTGGATATTTAGGGTAGATTTAATTTCTAATTATCACATAAAAGTTAGTATTTCAATGGAATGTTAAATAATATATAAATGAATCAAGAAAGTGAATGTCAACGAATTCCTTTGTTAAACAGATCAAAAACGATGTATATAAATAATTAGGATGGTATCAATAAAACATATACCCACTTGAGTCAAAATAGAGGACATTATCATTGATAAAGATAAATAATAAACTACCATTAGTTATTTTCCTGAGGAAAATATGTTTTTCATTTAAATTTTTTTTGAAAATCCATTTTCTTTGAATATAATTTTTAAAACCATGTTATCTAAATTATAATTATAAACCTGAAAAAAGCCAAAATGAAATGATGTTCATTATGGTAGTTAATTCCCAACATTCACTGTATGTTAAAAATCACATTCATTATTTAATTTAAAATTTTAGGAAAATGCATTGTTTAGAAATTTATTCAAAGATTCCTTTAACCTTTTTTAAAAAAATCATTACAGAACTATTTTGAAAATGATATAAGAATCATCTTAAAAAAGTTTTAAGGAGTAAAAATGGGGGAAAATTACATTATTAAATAATTTTGAAAAGGATATGAAATATTTGAAAACATTTTATAGAAATCATATTTTTGGAGGAAAACTGATTTCCCATTAAGGAGTGATATGAAGTCATAATTTCATAAAAATAATATAATTTTTTTGTACCAAAGAGTGAAAAATTAATTATTATTTTATATTGTCTAGAATAAAAATAGGATATGTATATTAAATGTTTCTATTATATAATGGAAAAATAATTCCCTTAAAAATCAACAGTCTACTATGTCGATTTTAGTGATACATTTAAATAATCCATTAAAATTATAATAACGATGATGTGAGAATTAAAAAATGAATATATTATGTGTTTAATCTACAAATACACATAAAAATTGGTTTCAAAAAAATAATTTTATCAAATATTGTCATACACATAATCTTATAATAACATAGTCAGTGACATAGAATATTTAATAACCTCACTCATTATTTCACATTAATAGATGATTTATTACCTACATTCGAGGGCTTTTTAGAACATCATGGGATAACCTGGGGACAAACATAAGAATGGGGTGAGGTTTATAACCAAATAAAATAATAATGAAGTCATACCATGATTATGGTAATAAATTATAGACAATATTCATAACAATGTTTTATAAAAGGATCATGATTAACCAGGCATGGTATAATAATTCAATTATGAAATGGGAAATGTTGCTACAACATAGAAATCGGAAACATAAACAATGGTTAGGGCTAATCCCAAAAAGGAATCATGGTGGATAAACTCACATGAATTAATTTTTTTCATTATCTATGAAAACATGACATATAATGATACAAAACATTACACAACGCAATGGAGTGCTATATAATTTCGGGTTCACCCATCACTTCCATTTCATTTACATTCATAAGTGTGACACATAGATATTTCAACATCAAATGGTTTTATGAGAGGAAATATGGTCTCTCATCAATTAGATATCAAATGGGATGTAATAAAGACATGGAAGAATGAATACTAACATATAAAATTAGAGATAAAATTCATAAGGAAATGAAGAAACATAAATAAGGAAAACAATCATAATTATAATTCGTAATGGTAATGGGTGTACAAAAATAATAATAGGAAGAATAATGAGAGTGAAAGGGTGGGTCTCCATATTTATAGATAAATTTTAATGTATGGAAAAAATTTTAAAACATATCCCAACATTATAAAACTAAAATAAAGAAGCATAACATAAAATTGGGTTCTTGAAAGAAATGGGAGGTGGGATATACCTCAGAAAATTTTGTCATAGTACCAACTCTGAAAATGGTAAAAATGAGACAGTATAAATGATATGCAATTTGAAAATAATAAATTGTACAATATGGATATTATTATAAAATAATTAAAATAAAACAAATTCAAATTTATATGGATATTTTAAAATAATGTTCTTGAATTGAGAGGAGGATAGTATGGTGCCTTACTTAAGTGTGTTACTCCAAATTCATGCAAAGGGATACTTCACAGCTTCATAGCACATTGGTAGGACCATATAGAGTTGATGGAATTGTGTGAACGTGAGTCATGAAGTTTGGGTGATGATAGATGAGATAATGGGAGTATTTATATTGGAAATTAGGGTAATATCTATAATATTAAGGTTTTTGACATTACATAACAAATTAAAAAAATCCACAAACCAATAAATTGGGTTTTCTAATGCTTTCTTCGAAATGGGAGAAGATAGAATTATTTTTTCTGGCCAACATGTGATAATAATAAAATTATTCCCTTACTTATGTGTAGGTAAGTCACACACTTAAATAAATGATTTAAAAAATATATATTACATTATAAGTTTAATAAGATTTATAATGTATTTAAAAGATAAATGAAATAAAATTAAAATCACATTATTTAAAAAAAATTGATTTGGATTTTTATCACTTTTATAGTAATTATTATATAACATTTGGGCCATTATGATGTCATAATAGAGAAAGTATATTTATGTTGTATTTAATTTTTACCAGAAAAATTCGCTACCTCAAAAAATTATGAAAATTTATACATAATATAGTTTTTACATTTTGATTCCAAAAATGAATTTCTTTATCTAAATAATTTTCTAAATAATTTCATTTTCACTTTTAAAAATAGATACAATATTTATTGTGAAATATAGTATTTTTGACGATAATAGTTTCTGAATCCTTAAAAAATTACTTTTGAATTCATAATTTATTTTGATAATAATATTTTATTAAAATAATATTTATATAAAAATACAATAATTCCTAAAAATAAATTGAAATATTAAATTTTAATATTACCTAATAAAATTTGTCTTTTTATTTTATAAAAATATAATTTTTATCAAACTAATTATATAATCATTTATAATGTATTAAAATAAAGAAAAAATATAATGAAAATATAAATGAAACATATATTTAAATATTAATAATAATAGTGTTTATTTGTTTCTAGTCCTTGTTAAATTATTATTACCCCAATTTAACCAATTTTATTTTTTCAGTGGTAATAAATGTTTACTATATTTACTATACATATTTCTCAATAATTATGTAACAATATTAAATAGTAATAATTATGATGATTCAAATGTGGATTGAAATTTATCAAATTAAATTCATATTTCTGGAAGATTTTAATTCTATATGAAAACTGGAAGCCTGATAGATTATATATATATAATCTAAAATTTTCATTTAGGTAAATTTTTATTAGGGGTTTCTATAATAAAATATAATTTAGAAATATTAATCATTTTAAAACAATTTTTAGAAAAAAAATTGTTTTATTAAATCCTAAAATTAATCTTATACTAAAATCTAGTATATAGATTTTTTAAATATAAATAATTGAATTAAATATAACAATTCAATAATCATGTTACCCTGAAATAAAAATAAAATTTTTATTTTTATTTTAAATTAGTTAATTTATGGATAATAAAGGATAATTATATGTAAAAATGTTATTCTTCAATATTAATTTAAAATTTTAAAATTTTCAAGAAATCCCAAAAATTCACCAATGAATTTTTATGATACGATGATACAATAAATTTAGGTTATGTTATCATAAAATTTTAATAAATGATATATAAAATGACTAAAATATATTACTTTTTATAAAATTAATTAAAAATTATTTTAGATGAAAACATATTTTGAAGAAGAGAAAAATATTAAAAACATTTTTTGATAATTTAGTATAAATTTATCTAGATATTTAACATATATATAAATATCATAGATTTTTTAATCCAACTCATTTCCACGATTTAGTGCAATGTATAAAATAGTTATATATTAATAATCATAGATTGATTGGGTTGGTGTTCTGTATCACATACTCTATCGAACACTGTTTTCCTTTTAAAAAAATTTGACGCATTAGATTCTTCTGCCTTTAAAATTTTGATTCCTAAAAATTTAAACATTATCTCAATATTCATTGCATTGAATCTTGTTATTATCTTCATAAAAATATGAAATTGTAAAAAGGGTTAACAAAAAATCTACAAGAAAAGAGAGAAAAATTAGTTTTGTGGTCATCACCTAACAATTTTCCCTATAAACTAACCTTATTCATACAAAATTATATTTTTATTGTAAATAACTTTTATGGAAAAAGTGATAAACCATAGATCAATCATAAAAGGGGAGAACCGTTCTTTTAAAGTTCCTTTTCAGCCTACCATATTTTATCACCCAAAACATTTTCCATGAGATATTGTTTATTTGAGTGTTCAGATCCTCAAACAGAATATCATCAATCATTGGCACCATCATTTTCTAGGGATTGATGTACGACTAAATTCTAATAATCCCCTTGTTGAATGAACTAATTAAAATAAGATCATTATTATCAATCAATGATCCCTAATCCTATCTTGGAATCACCCTTAGAAATCATTATGCCATTGTTTTTCCACCTTGTTAGGAACATTAATTGTTATAGTGGTTCAAAAAATATTTTCTTCTGAACTCATATGCAATTCCAAAGACTATTGGGGCATAGCATCAGGCTCCCACTGCAGAATAGATGACTTGATGAGATGGTGATCACAGTCCATCTGATTGGCCATCGACATCTACATAGATCGAGTATCCATTCACAGAGGTAAATTTGAGTAATCCTTACATTATTTACAGTTGTATCCCCTAACAATACTTCTCTTTTAGTTTAGATACTTAATATCCTAACCCTCACCCTCTGTATTTCTTGTAATGTGGTCAAAATATTTATCATTGGACCCATTCTCAGGTACCTTCTTTTCATCATAATCAGTTTGGACTGGATAAATTTCAAAACATGGGACAAGTTCATTATGGGATAAAAGATCGAAATAGTTTCTTATCACAGTTCCTTCCACCTACATTGGGATCAACAGATTTAAGACCTTAGCCTGACTACATGATTCAGAGCATTGACTCCTTTGTGATTATTCTCTCTATATTCATTTTTATCCTCAACTTGGATAGTTTCATTTATACCATTACCTAAGAGAATCACCTTAGTTTTTGTCACATTCTTAGGAGTAGTAGTACCTCCCTCAACCACCATTCTTGGTTCCACATCAGGGATATGCCCACTGACACAATATGTACACTAAATAGGAGGTTCCATGTATTATTAGTTATATCCATATCTGATCTGGATTTCATCAATGAAATTTTCATTCTAGATTGATGTTCTCCCAAATTCTTCTTCAAAAAGAAAGAGTTATAATATTTTTTCAGATCGATGGTAACAATTACCAAACTATATGTTCATTTATTCACTTTATGATGTTGAAACTAGTGACATGGGGTATACTACAACCACCATTTGAGGATCCACTGAGTTGAGATGACTGTCAGGTCACTCCCCCTAAATAGAATTACACTATATTCTTAAAGCAGTGGGTAGAGGAGGTTGAGATATTCCCATAGCATTCCACATTCTACCAAAGTCATCAAAAACTGAGGGATTCTCACCCAAGGATCAATGAATCTTGCCCGTTGTAGATTTAAACCCAAAGTCCACTACCATTAGCTTCGGTTTTGATAGGACTAACTAAGTACTAGGTTCGTTTCCCTTTTCACTTCCCACACCCATCTACATTTTCCGATTTTGGGACCCCCATAAATAGATTTCCATTGAATGTCCCAAACTATTTTAGATAGAATATAACTTAGACCATGATTGATTGACCACACATTGTTTTCACAAATATTATTCAACAACTACAATCCATACATAATAAAATGAAAATTGTGGAAAATCCATTTCAACATGGACATGTAGGAAATCTAGATGAAAAAATATGACGACCCACACAATGCATACATTGTTATTACTTGAAAATTGAAGCACACTTATTACAGCATATAACAAAACCCTGAAAGGACCGTATAAGTATAATATCTTTAGAATCTTGGAAACATAATCAACTAGTTCATAAATCTTATACATTGTCTCTCTATTATTCGGTCATATCTATAGTTGCTTTTGTCATATCTTACTAAATACCCTTCTTCATGACATGGGGAAAATAATACATACAAATGGGTGAGCTCAAATTCTTAGTATGGGTAAACAAAAAAAATATCAATCACATAATATTAATAAGAACGTAACATTTTGGAAATAATAACCTGTAAAAGAGATCATAATTTCATAACATGGGATAAATCATTGTAGTGAAATGTAATCCCAATAATCATAACATGAAACTCTGTGGCATACACACATAATCATAGAGAATCATTTCTCAGTATTCAATACCCATTTCCAAGACTATCTTAGTGGACAAATTCCATTTCTGTACCGAGTTCACTCCTCGTTTCAGTCCTATATCACTGAAACAGATTAACCTGCTATTTCATCCATGTCTATCTCATGAGATATAAATCTTCTCACAACGAATTAGAGGGAGATATAGGTCCCACCTATCTCATAATGATACAATTCCAATGTGTGCCATAAGATCATAAATCATACATCATAACATAACCCATGTAATAAAAATGGGATTCTTAAACATCATGACATCATAACATAATCCATATATGATAAAAGGAAATCATAAAAAAGATTCCATCATAACATAATCAAATCAATGTAATAATAGGGATAGAAATAGAACCCTATATTATCTTATATGGAAAATAATTTTGTTAAATACTTGAACTCCATTCTTGAGGAAAATTTCCTTTCTACTTCAAAAACATTTTTTACTTTCTTAACATGTTTCACAATTTTAAACAAAAAGAAGTTGATTAAAAATAAACATGAAATCATTTAAAGAATGATTAATGTAAATAATGTTCTAAAAATCCATTCATGTCGTATAAGTTAATGAAAGAAAATTTTCTGGTATTTTGGCCGGAAAAGTCCAAAAATTACCTCGTACTAAAAATGACAAAATATTCCTTTAATTAATATTACAAAAATATCAAAAAAGAGTAAAATTGGATTTAAACAATTTTAGGAGGATATAAATAATATTACATATTGGGGAAACATGGATGTGGATGATATATATTCCCTAGTAAATTCTGATGTATAAACAATCTCGGATAAAATGAGATTGTGAGATTTTCTCATTCCTTAGTACCGACTTGCTTCATATGTGTCATAACATCCTGTATAATGATTTAAATAATTTTATTGCATTATTCCAGAATCTTACTAATTGTTAGTATATCATATATGGTCATATTCTTAGCTTCGTATTATTAATATTTCATTGCTACTAGTTATTCGGGTGTTAATTGTGTTTTGTTCATATGTGTTTTTTGTCGAATAAATTATTATTATTCTTTTTAGGTTATAGATACCTCATTTCCAGAATTATATTATTGTAATATATATCATATTTATTCATTCAATTCATTTATATAATCATTATGCATTAAAGATCATGGAAAACGAGTCACATCACATCGTGGAGACGATAGGCCGTACTTATGCACGAGCGATGATATCATTCCCATGATTGTGGAATTGTATTGAAGTGTATGTATAATATTTCAGAATCAATATAACTTTACAATAATCATATATAGTTATTCTTTACACAATTATACCCATCCATGTAAGGTGGTGGTTGAAAACAGATTACACCAAGGCATGGAGACAGTATTCCATACGTACGCACGCGTGTTGATTTCATATTCTATTGGATGGATATATGGTGAAATATGGTTTTTTTATATTTATAATAACATATCAGCATATGATTGATACTGATGTTATTACTTCAAAATGAAACAACTAATGAAGAAGAAGTAGAAGAAGAAATAAAGTTGAAAGATTCAGTAATGGACATTACCTCTTCATTGAAGCGCCTCTTCTCAACATTCTCTTAGGGAACTAAATATGGTCTTTGAAAAAGACCAGGACCTCTGGGATGTTCTAGGGAAGTGAAGAAGTTAAATTGGTAGGGTTTGGCAGAACATGAAGGCTCAAAGTGGTGTGAGGAGGAGAGGGAGGAGGTTCCCTTTTATAGGGGAGGAGAGGGGCACCTTAGGAAAAACATAAAATATTATTTTATAATAAAGTAAAATTCGGTTTTTAATAGCTCCAAATTGATTTATTTCTAATCTAAGGTGTGGATGGGTCGAAATCCTCTCAGAAAATAGATTTTAGGAATGTTTAGGTAACTCGTTTACCCTTATCATTGAGATTTAACATTAAGTTAAATAATTTAACTCTTACATTGTCTTCTTGTTTTCTTACACTATATGGTTAATACACATACTATAACAAGAAAAAGTAACCCCAAGTGGTTAATTATTAATATATACAACATTATATAAGTCATTTGTCCTATGAATATATTTTTAAGAATAAAATAACAATTAATAATATAATATTTGTTTTAAAAACTATTTTATGTGAATTTTGACACTATTTAGTACATGATTTTTGGGAAAATTATAACAGCATGATTAGTTCTAAAAAATAAAATTATATAAATACTAACAAGTCATATTGACCTATTAAATTAGTTTAGTTCATAAAAAGTCTCAAAATACATTTATTTTGGTATTTAAAATATCAGTTATGTTAATATTAATTTAATAAGGTAATTACTGCATCATCATTGTGTCAAAAATAAAATAAATTATTTAATTTCTAAAAATTATAAATAAAATACCATTATGTATGAAATTTTTTTATATTTCTAATGAATATTTATATTCGAATTTAGCTTATTTATAACCCTTTATTAAAAATGTTTTAGTTATTAAACCTTGATTTTAACTATTTTAACTCTTCTTTAAATAAAATAATAATAAATGTCTTAATCTAATCCACGTGTACCTAAAGGGTAATATTTTATCCCTAAGGTTGTTTTTGGTCTAATTACACTTATCCAATAGAATTAGGACATGTGTTAGGGTAATAATAATATCATTTTTACCCTTAATTACCCAATTTTCTTTTAACATTGGAAAAAGGTGAAAGGTTACTATTCACTAAAAATTATTTATATCATAATGAACCACATTTTAATCCTTGATATTAACCATGTCTCTCAGATTTTCTAAATTCCACTCACATAAGTGGTAAAAATAAGTTTCATGTAAATTTTCAAATTCTCCTAGGAGGTTGGTAAAAGATGGTGAAAAGTTCAATAAATTTTTTACATATCTAAAATTATTATAAAATGACTCCAATTAATTTCTTTGAACTTATATAGCTAATATGTATCAATTTTTACCTAAAATAAATTTAAATAAAATAAATTATTATTTAAATAAAATATCTGTTTTTAAATATTAACCTAGTGTTTTCAGTATTCATCCAAAATTGAATATTTTCAGAATCTTACCAAAAATTCTCCCTAGGATAATTTTGATATTATAAATCCAAAAATGAAGTCCATTTTGAATGATAATATTTTTAATATATCAAAAAGTGGGTGTTAATATTAATAACGACTAGTTTTAATAATATTTTAATAGCATATCGTTGTTTAATGAAACTCGGTATTGCGTAAAACGCAAGCTATTGAGGAGGGTCATGATTGCGTGTAAAGCAAGCCAAGGTAGTGTTATTTGTAGTGAAAGATTCCTTTGATGATGTATATTCCAAAAAAACAACACATTTCTCAAAAAAAATATTAGGTTTTACATTCTACCCCCCTGAAATTTAATTTCAACCTGAAATTTGTCACTTTGTAACAAACAGATGAGGATACCTGTCCCACATCATATCCTCGAGATACCATGTAGCTTCTTATAATTGGAGGTTCCTACATAAAACTTTCACCATGCGAGTGGTGTTGTTCCATAGAAATTTTTCGCTACGATCCAGAATCTCTATCAACTGTTCTTCATAAGAAAGATCATACTCCAGGGATACAACTTCTAAGCTGACTACATATGAAGGATCAGGTATGTACTTTCTCAGGAGAGATAATGGAACACATTGTGAACTTGAGAGAGATTTGGTGGATGTTCCATTTGGTAATATACCTTCCCAACACGATCCAGTATTTCTAAAGGACTGATATACCTAGGGCTCAACTTTCCCTTCTTTCCAAATCTCATTACTCTCTTCGAAGGATATATTTGTAAGAACACATTATCACCAACTTCTAACTCAAATTCCTTTCTTCGATTGTTGGAATAAGTTATTTTTCGACTCTAATCTGCCCTTATGTGTTGTTGAATAGATAAAACCTTTTCTGCCATCTCATCAACAAGATTAGGTCCTAATAGCTTTCTTTCCCCAAATTCATCCCAGAAAGATGGAGTTCTGTATTTATTTCCATAGAGTGATTCATAAGGAGCCATCTTTATACTGGAGTGAAAGCTATTATTATAAGAAAATTCCACCAAAAGTACCTGTTGATCCCATCCTTCTTTGAAATCCATAGAGCAATCTCTCAACATATCTTCTAGATATTGAATTGTCCTCTTAGACTGATCGTCTGTCCAACGATGATAATCAGTGCTGAAACTCAACTCTGTATCCATAGTATGCTGAAGACTTCTACAAAACATTGATGTAAACCTCAGATCCTGATCAAATATAATGCAAAGTGGTACTCCATGCAATCTATCAACTTCCTTTACATATATCCAGTCAATATTATCAAGAGGTAAATCCTCTATAATAGCAATGAAGTGTGCCGACATTATAAGACGATCAACTATGACCCATATAACATTATTGCCTTTGGATGTTTTAGTAAGTCCGGTGACAAAGTCCATAGTGATGTTTTCCCATTTCGAGTCTGGTATTGGTAATGGTTGTAGCAACCCCTTAGAAATCTGTCTATCAGCATTAACTTGCTGAAAAACCATGCATCAAGATACATATTCAGAAACACCTCTTTTCATTCCATACCACCAGAAGTACTCTTTCAGGTCCTTATACATCTTCGTGCTTCTAGGGTGAATAGATAATGAAGATCAATGAGCCTCTTCCAGTATATCCTTCTTTAATTCTGGGATGGGAGGAACACAAACCCGATTCATGAACTTTATTATCCTATCACAATAAATGTTTAATTAAGTAACATTTCTCACCATCTTTTATAACTCTACATCTTCTTTCTGTGCCTCTTTAATCTTCACATGTATTGATGGTTTAACATTCATTTGAGAAAGATAAGATTTTTCCCCTTTCATTATAATTCCAAGATCCATCCTTTGTAAATCCATAAATATTGGATCTTTTGTGATCCTCATCATGGATAAGCTAGCATGGTCTTGTCGAATTAATGCATCTTCCACCTTGTTTGATTTCCCAGGGTTGTAATGAATTGAGCAGTCGTAATCCTTAAACAGCTCCAACAATCATCATTGACAGATATTCAGCTCATTTTGTGTGAAAATATACATTAAACATTTATTAACAGTATAAATATCACACCTTTAACCATAACAATAATGCATCCACATCATTAATGAAATGATTACCGTAGCTAAATCTAAATCATGATTTGGGTTATTTTTCTCATGGATTTACAACTGTCATGATGGATAAGTTATCACCATATCATTTTTCATGAGAACACATCCCAATCCCTTCTTGGATGCATCACTGTAGATCACAAATATTTTTCTTCACGACAAGGCAGTGTGAGCACAGGTGCACTGGATAACCTTGTTTTCAACTCTTTGAAATTATCTTCACACTCCTGCCTCCACACGAACTTAACTCCTTTTTGAGTCAACCTGGTAACCGGATTAGAAAATTGTGAAAAATATTTCACAAAATGTCGATAATATCCAGCCAATCCAAGAAAACATCAGATCTCAGTTACTGTTGTTGGTCTCGACCATCTTTCAATATCCTCTATTTTTGCTAGATCCCCAGATATCCCCTCTTATGAGATTATGTGACACAAAAATTGAGCTTTTTGAATCCAAAATTCACACATGGTAAATATTTCATAGAGATTTTTCTTTCTCAAGATCTTCAATAAAATTCTCAGGTGATCATCATGTTCTACAATTCTCTTTGAATAGACAAGAATATCAACTATAAAGACTACCACAAACTAATCACTATAGTCTCTGTAGTCTCTATTCATCAGATCCATGAAGATATAAGGGGAGTTAGTAATACCAAATCACATCAATATAAATTCATATTGTCCATACCATGTATGGAAATCTGTCGTTGGTATATCCTCCCTTTTACCCTTATTTGATGATACCCTGAAAGAAGATCAATCATGGAAAAGTACTAAGCTCTGCATAGTTGGTCAAATAAGTCATCAATGCGTGGGAGAGGATATTTGTTCTTGATAGTGATCTTGTTAAGTTCTCGATAATCAATGGAGAGTCTCCTTAATCCATCTTTCTTTTTAACAAACTGAACAGGTGCTCCCCAAGGTGACTCACTAGGGCATATGAATCCCTTATCAAGATTCTCTTGAATTTGCTTCTTCAATTCCGGCAACTCAATTGGGGCCACTCTATAAGGTTTCATTGAAATGGGAATAGCACCCAATATGAGTTTAATTCAAAACTCAACTTCACGACATGGTGGAAGACCTGGTAATTCCTCCGGAAAGACATCATCAAACTTTCGTACAATGGGAATATTCTTAATCATGATTTTCTATCCAATTATTTGAGATAAATAACCTTAGTTTAGTGGAATCAAGACCCATAATATGGATGAAATTTCCACTGGAAGGTTATTATCATCATTGCATCGATAGACAATCATAGATTGATATGGAATATGAAATGTGACTTCCCTTCTTTGGAAATTGATATGAGATCCATATAAATAAAGACAATTCATGCCAATAATCACATCAAATTCCACTATAGGAAGGATCACAAGATTTTCAGGATGCACTTTCCCACAAACTTAAATCAGAGAAGAATTATAAACTTTTCATTTGACTGTTGTGCCATTAGGGGTCGTCACAGCTAACTCAACATCTAATTGATGAGGTAATAATATTATACCCTTAGAAAATTCTTCAGAAATAAAAGAGTGGGTGGATCCAGAATCAATTAAAACATTTTCTACTATTGAGTGGAGGGTAAGTGTACCTTTCACCACATAGTTATCATACTCCACATCTCTTATATAAATTTCATGTGACATTCCTTTGTCAATGGCCTTAAGAGTTTGTTGACATCGATCATCATCAAAAACCATTGGATTAAGGAATTTATTGGCATAATTCTCCACTTCCTTTCACCTGTAACATTGAAGTGTAGGAGTTGCACTCTGTGTAGTCTTTTCATTGTTCACGTCACTAGAAATCTTCTTCCCATCCTTGCGGTATTCAAAAGCCCGATGACCTTCCTTTCCAAGATTGAAACATTTACTTGTCCCTTTAAGACAACTCCCTACATGTTTCATTCCACACTTTGAGCATAAGGGAAAACTCATCTTCTTTTAAGTGTGGTGTTTATATTTCTCATTGAATTACATTTTCCTCTAATTATAAAATGCATATGACTGATGGGTTACTCTAATCTCTATCTTAACCTTGAGAGAACATCGAACTATTTCCTCGTAGATATTGATGTCTCTTATGGATAACACCCTTCGAAGACTTGGTTTAAAGCCACTAAATAATAGATCGATCTTACTCTCAGGTTGGATAATAATCCCAGATGTGAACCTTGAATGTCATGTAAAATTTTCTTCATCGGTACCATCATATTCATCATCCATTAGATTCAATTCAAGAAACTCCTTCTCCATCTTTGTTCAAAGATTACGAGGGAAGTACTTACTGAAAAATAAGTTCTTGAACTTGTCCCATTAATTTGACTCAATTTCATATCCTGGAATCATATTCTTGATAAGATACCACAATTGATTAGCTTCACCTTCCAAACGATATACTGCTAATATGAATTTATCATGTTCAAAACATTATATAATTGAAAATATATTTTCAGTGGTACTGATACATTGTTCAGCCACTAATGTTTTAGTAGACCCACTGAATGAAGGTGGATGATTCCTCGTGAAGGATTCAATAGAATGTTGCTCCTTAAATTGCTCGTTTGGAAGTCCTGCAGGATTCATACCATGAGAATGTTGTGTGAGCATGGATACATGATTATGCATTCTGGCTCTCATAACATTTGGTTTCTTCGGGAGACAATCATTGCATTTCCCGTCATATTCCGCATCAACATGGTTCCTTCGAGTTCTATCCATTGACTAAAACCAAGAAGAATAGTGTGAGAAACAATAATTATAATAGGAAAACAACATAATCAAGAATAAAATTTCACACATAAGTTCTTATCATAGGATATTCTTGTCCATTTCTAAAAAACTAATATTGTGTTATATGCTTAGATATATCCGTAGTGTTCTTACTAAGGATTTCACATCCTAGTTTCCAAAGGTTGACTATACCCTTCCTCTTATACCAACTATAACGACCCATAGTTTACATATATTTTTATTACATCAAAATTTAAGCACACTTATTACATCATATAACAAAACAATGAAGGGACCTTATGGGTATAGTTTCTTTACAAACTAGAAAAAATAAACAACTAGTTCATAATCATCAAAATTATCTCCCTTTTATTTTATCATATCTAGAGTCCCTTTTGGAATATCTTACTTAATACCCTTCTTCCTGGATTGGGGAAAAGAAAACAAACAAAATGGTGAGCTCAAATTCTCAGTAAAGGTAAACAAAAGAAATATCAATCCCATCATATTCATAACAACATAACATTTTTTAAATCATATCCTGCAAAAGAGATCATAATTTCATAACATGGGATAAATCATAGTAGTAAAATGCAATCAAAATAATCATAACATGAAACTTTGTGGAATACACACATAATCATAGAGAATCAATTCTTAGTAGTCAAGACTCATTTCCATGACTATCTTAACGGAAAAAGTCCATTTCTGATCTGAGTTCACTCCTCGTTTCATTCATGTATCACTGAACCAGATTAATCTACCATTCCTTCCATGTCTACCTCATGAGATATAAATCATTACCCAATGCATTGTAGGGAGATATAGTTCCCTCCCATCTCATAATGATACCATTTTTATGTCTTCCACAAGATCATAAATCATACATCATAGCATAATCCATCTAATAAAAATGGGATTCTTAAACATTATTCCATCATAACATAATCCATATATGATAAAAGGACATCATAAAAATAATTCCATCATAACATAATCAAATCAATGTAATAATAGGGATAGAAACAGAACCCTATATTATCATAGATTGAAAATTATTTTGATAAAATCCTTGAACTCCTATCTTGATGAAAATATCATTTCTACTTCAAATTTTTTTCCTTTCATAACATGTCATTCATTTTTAAAATAAGATAAGTTGATTAAAAATAAACATGAAAACATGTAAAGGAATATTTATGGAAATAATGTTATAAAAATCAATTCATACCATATTTGTTAAAGAAAAACATTCTTCTCGTGCTTTGGTTGGAAAATTCAAAAATGTACCACATACTAAAAATGAAAAAAGATTCATTTAATATCATTTAATAAAAACTCAACGAAGGGAAATATTGGAATTAAAAAATTGTAAGAAGATATAAATAATATTAAATATTTATGAAACATGGATGTGGATGATAAATATTCCCCATTAAATTCTGAAGTATAAACAATCTCGGATAAAATTAGATTGTGAGATTTTCCTTTACCTTAGGTCTAATTTTCTTTGTACATGTCCGAAACTCTTGTGTAATTATTTAAATAATGTTATTGACTTATTCCAGAATTTAACTCATTGTTATGTTATCATATATGGTCATATTCTTAGGTTCTTATTAGTAATATTTCATTACTACTTGTTATTTGGGTGTTTATTTCTTTTTGTTCTTATGGGTGTTTTTTTTAATAAATTATTCTTCTTCAATTTATGATATAGATAAATCATTTATACAATTATTTTACTTTGACATATATCATATTTATTCTTTAAATTAATTTATATAATCATTATGCATTTAAGATCATGTAGAACGATTCGCATCACATTGTGGAGACGGTAGACCGTATGTACGCATGAGCGATGATATCGTTCCCATGATTGTGGATTTGTATTGAAGTGTATGTATGCTATTTCATAATAAATATCAAATTAAAATAATCATATATAGTTATTGTTTATACCATTATACCCATCCAAGTAAGGTGGTGGTTTAAAACAGATTACACCACGTCGTGGAGACAATATTCAGTATGTAGGCACGAGTGGTGATTTCATTTTCCATAGGATGGATAGAATTTTAAATAGGGATGTTTTGTATTTATAATGAAATATCATTATATCAGTGATTCTGATGATATTACTTCATAATGAATCATCTAAATAATAATAAGTTGATGAAGAAATAATGTTCGAAGAATCGGTAATGGAGATTACCTCTTCTTTGACGTGCCTCGTCTTAAAATTCTCTTCGGGCACTAAAGGTTGTCTTTGAAGAAAACAAGGACCTCTAAGATGTTTCAAGGGAAGTTTAGAAGTGAACTTGGCAGGGTTTGGTCGATCTTGAATGCTCAAAGTGGTGTGAGGAGGAATGGGAGGAGGTTCCCTTTTATAAGGGAGGAGATGTGCACCATTGGGAAATCTTAAAATATTATTTTATAATAAATTAATATTCTATTTTTAATAGCTCCAAATAGATTTCATTTGATTATAAGGTGGGGATGGGACGAAATTATCTCAAAAAATATATTTTATACATGTTTAGGTTACTATGTTAACCTTATCATTTAGATTTATCTTGAAGTTAAATAATTTTACTTTTATAGTGTCTTGTTGTTTTCGTACACTATATGGTTAATAAAAATACTATAACAAGAAAAAAGAACCCCAAGTGGTTAATTATTAATATATATAACATTATCTATGTCATTTGGACGAACCTTAGATTATTAGGAATAAAATAACAATTAATAATATAATATTTTTTTGAAAAACTATTTTATGTCAATTTTGACACTATTTGGGACATGATTTTTGTGAAAATAATAACAGTATGATTTGTTCGATAAATGTAAACTAAATCAATACTAACATGTCATATTAACCTATAAAATTAGTTTAATTCATAAAAAGTCTGAAATTACATTTATTTGGGAATTTATAAAATCAATTATGTTAATATTTCAATAATAAGGTAATTACTGCATCATCATTGTGTCATAAATAAATTAAATTTTATAAGGTCTAAAAATTATAAATAAAATACCATTATTTTGGAAATAGTTTTATCATTCTAATTAATATTTATAGTCTAATTTATCATATTTATATTTCTATATTAAAAATGTTTTACTTATAAATCATTGATTTTAACTATTTTAACTCTTGTTTATATAAAATAATAATAACTATCCTAATCTAATCCAAGTGGACCTAAAGGGTAATAGTTTATCCCTGAGGTTGTTTTTGGTCGAATTAAATTTATCCAATAGAATTTGGACATGTGTTAGGGTAATAATAATTTCATTTTTACCCCTAATTACCATATTTACTTTTAACCGTGGTAAAAAAAGTAAAAAGTTATTATTCACCAAAACATATTTTTATCTTATTGAACCATATTTTAATCCTTGATAATAACCATGTCTCTCAGATTGTCTAAATTCCTCTCACGTAATTGGTAAAATTATGTTTTATGTAAATTTTCAAATTCTTTTAGGAGGTGGGTAAATGACGGTGAAAAGTTCAAAAAAAATTTTACATATCTAAAATTATTATAAAATGACTTTGATGAATTACTTTGAACATATATAGGTATTATAAATCGATTTTGACCTAAAATAAATTTAAATAAATTAAATGATTATTTAAATAAAAAGTCATTTTTCAAATATTAACCTTGTGTTTTCACTATTCATCAATAATTGACTGTTTTTAGAAAAATACAAAAACATACCTACAATAATTTCGATATTCCAAATTCAAAAATGAAGTCCATTTTTAGAGATAAAAATATAAAATTTCAAAAATTGGTTATTACTATTCATAGCGGCTAGTTTTAATAATATTTTAATAGCATATCATTGTTTAGTGAAACTCTGTATTGCGTACAATGCACGCTATTGAGGATGGTCGTGATTGTGTGTAAAGCAAGCCATGCTAGTGTTGTGTGTAGTGAAAGATTCCTTTGATGATGTATATACCATAAAAACAAAATATTTTCATAAAAATCACAGTTGTTACAAAAAATATAATTAGTGCGTTTATCAGAGCACATGTATCTACAAACTAGGTTCCCAAGAATTATAATAACTGAGGGATTTAAATAAAATAAGGGAAAATTAGGCCACTCAAAAAAATTTCCACTTTAGTGGAATATATCATCATAAGGTAGTTTTATATCTATTTAAAAAGTTATAACCATGATATTTCTAAGATACTTGGGATCTATACAAAACTATGACTAATTCATCCTATGATGAAACATGTATCGTAATATGATTGATGTCGAGCGCACCCACTACCACCTTCTCCTACAATTCCCATGATCTGAACGAATAACTGTCAAACAAATCAATCAAGGGACATCAATTATTGAAACACGCAATTTGGTTAAAAATCAAGAGAACTGAGGTTTTGGTAAACATCAATCTCCATAACGGGAGGCTAGGGAACCAATTGAACAAAACATGGAATTTTGGGCACAATGAAGATTGTGTAAAATGGGTAAGGAGATCTGAGGTTGAAAAGTGAGTAATTAGGATCTGACACCCTTGTTATATGTTGGAAGTCCCTCCACCACCATTGGGAGAGGGACCGTCTCAATGGCCACCATCGTCATGAATATGTAGAGATAATCAAAAATAAATATATTTCATAATTTGTAAGAGAATAGTATTTGGAGGTAGAAATATAGACATGGAAGTAGAAACAAACAGTAAATGAAAAATATTTAACAATCGTGAACATTCTTAGGATAATGTCAAGGGTTAAAAAACCATTAATATATTATGGTTTATATAACTATTAATTCATCATAAATGGTTTTAATGGTATAAATTATAAACATATTTTATTCCTTAAGTAATTAATTTATGGGATTGAGTCAAAGTTATAAATGATATATTTCCTAACATATATTATTTTGAGATATTTTTTCCCATAATAATTGTTCATAATGTGAATATGAATTTACCAATAATTTCTCTCAGGATTGTCAAAACATGTACAAAATAGGGTCAGTTTTCATGTAGTAGGTTACCATGATTTAGGTACATAACACCTTTTCAGAGTTGTTACCCCTAGCTATATCTATGCTATAACCTCATCCACTAGTAATATATAGTTAGGGATTCATTTTAATGATTAATGTCTAGCTCTATAAATAGATAAATTTAGGGATATTTTCTTGAACATATTCTTAACCCAAAAGATTTCTCCAGAGTTTTCTAATGCAGATCCAAAATATAGAAATTTTTTTCTCTAACAACACCATTAAAAACCATGGTGTTTATTTCAAAATAATAATTTATTTATTACATAATATTACAATTAATTCATCCCCAAAAGATTTCAAATTGTAGTGTTTTTTTTAATTAGGTAATAACAAAACATTTTTTACATCGTACACAAAAACATTATTAAATACTTTTGTAATAGTCTTTTAAAATTTCATGGAATTTTAAAATTTCATTGGATAACCTGGGAAAAAACATAATAATGGGTTGATCTATATATCCATATAAAGTAATAAAAAATGAGTAAAATGAAGTGGAAAAAATATGCGAGACAATAAGAATATCAATGGTGCATAAAACGAACTGAATAATAAGGTGTTGTATAAAATTATAATCCTAAAATTTTAAATGTGTCAACAAATAAAAAAATTGTAACAAAATCCAAGGTAAAGAAAAATAATGAAAAAAAATCCTGATGTACAAACTTCCATAAAATAATCAGGGTCACTGTTTACCCCAACCTGATGTATCATGATACTAAAAAATACCCAATTTATTGAAGCACTATATAATTCCTGGCACACCCGTAATCATAATTTCATTTACATGCCTATATATACCATGTAGATCATAGAAAATAGATTCATTCAATGTCATTTTTTTCAATGATCGAGAAATGTGGAATTCAAACACGAGTGTCCCCAGAAAAATAAGAATAATTGTATATTGGAGAACACCGTTGATATTAAAGTATTATGGTATTCCATATACAATTGTTTTGTGATGGAGAATGTTGTTGGAATTTTGAAAGAATAATGGAATAACTTGAACTATAATAAAATTTTATTTTTTGATAGAAAGGAATCTCTGAAAACTTTTACATAAAATGGTTAGTAACAGTGACAAGGAAAAAAATATCCTAACATTAGTTTTTTGAGATAAAGGGTATAAGGTAATGAAGAAACATGAATAAGAAAAGAATCCAATTTATAATTCGGTAAGGTAATGAGTGTACATAAAGAATTTTACAAGTCTTAATGAGAATGAAATGGGGGATATCATCAATTATAAATGAAATTTTGAGTAAGGAAACCAATTATGAATAAATCCTAAACTGATTAAACTGAAATTAAAAAGCAAAAAATAATATGGGGATCATGAATAAAAAGTGGGAAGAGAAATACCTTTCCAAATATTAGAAAATTAAGGCTAAGATAAATGTAAAAATGAGAGAGGATAAATGATATATCATTAAAATAACATAAATGGGTAATTAATGGAATGCTTATAATTTATTACAGAATAATAGATTGAAATTAGGAATACTAATATCAATGAATGTTCATTAATTGAATGGAGAAGTGGTATGTCTCATACTTTAATGTCTGACACAAAATGCAAGGTAGGCGATTCTTGATAGTTTTTTAAAACCTTGGGAGGACTCTATAATGTTGATTGTATAGTATGGATGGTATTAAATTAGTTTTCTTGTAGTGAAATTGGAGCCTATGTGATTTTTTCTATAAAATGAGAGGGATAAACTTATTATATAACATTTAGACTCTATATAATAAATTACACAAAACAACAATGCATTTAATGGTTTTATCATGGATTTTTTTAATATAGGAGTGTTTCTCATTACTTTATATATCTGTGAACTAATTAAATAAAATAATATTTGTTTTCAGTATGAGCAGAGTCATACTTTTAAATAAATGATTTTAAAACCCTAAAATATTCTATATGTTTTGGTTGAATCATAATTGATTTATAAAAAAATTAAAATAAACACCAAAATAAATTATTTTAATAGGAACAATTTTAATTAATAATTTATACCATTTATAATAATTATTAATTTTTTTTTGTATTTATGATGTTATAGTACACAATTTATATTTATATAGTATTTAGTTTTAACATGGATATTCTACTGTCCCATTAAATTTTGAAAAATTAAACATTTGATAATTTATATGTTATGGTTAAAAATATAATACTCATTTTATCAATTTTTTCTAATAATAGATTTTTTACTTTTAATATAAGAATTGACATTTATTGTGAAATTATGAGTTTATGATGATAACAATATTTTAATCCTTATAAAAATTACATTAGATATCATAAACATTATTTGATAATGTATATATAATAAATTTTATTGAATAATAATCTTTTTTAAAATTATTATCTATTTGAAAAATTCATTAATTCATCATAAAAATTACATAAATAAATCTGAATATTACCAATTTTTATTTTATTATACCATTAAATATATTTTATCAAACAAGTTACTTAAAAATTTTGAACGAAAAAACAAAAAAAAAATTATTATTTTCAATAACAAAAAAACAAAAATACTCATAATATTTGGGTAACATTTCTTCTAGTCTACTATAATTTTTGTTACCCTTAATTAACTAACCTATTTTCCTTTTATGGTGTTAATAAATATTTTCAACATTTAGTATTCATAATGATCCTAAAATAAGTTTAACGTATTAAATATTATTAATTATTTTGATTAAAAAATTATACCCATTTTATCAAAATTATTTCACATATGCAGAATAATTTAATTTCATATCATTCTAGAAACCATGAGAGAATGTATTATAATGATAAATAATAATTTTTTTGTAAAATATGATCATTCATAAAAATTTTAAATGTTAATATTCATTACATTGATTTCAAATCATATGTCTAGATTTTTAAAATAAAAACCACATTTAGATAATTTATCATTAGGGGTTATTTTAGTCAATTACAATTTAGATACATTACACATTCTGAATTAGTTTTTAGAAAAATGTATTTTTAAATCCAAAAAATAATCCTGAAATAAAATATATTATAAAGATGTTTCAAATATTATTGTTTTAATTAAATATAAGTAATGAATATTTATATTACAATTAAATGACATAAAATGTATAATTAAACTTTTAAATTAATTATCTTAACAAAATAAATGACTATTTTAAATGAAAATGGAAATTTTCTATATTTACTGAGAAATCATTATTTTATAAAAATTACCAAATTTACACTATAGGTTAATTTTGATATAAATATACAAAAAATGGTATTCATTTTATCAAATAAATTTCAAAATATTATATAATATGATTATAATATATACTTTTTCATTAAAACAAATAAAAACCCATTTTATGAAGACATATTTTTACGAAAAAAAGACAATACAAAAAATTGATTGAATATTTAGTAATCAATTTTTAGTATATTTATGATATATATATATATATATATCATAAGTTATTTAATAAAACTCATATCAATAATATAATAGAAAAAATAAAATACAAATATTAAATTATTCATCGTTTTTCTGATCTCTGTGTTGTGTGTCACATTCTATATCAATCATAGTCTTTTATTAAAAAAATTGTGTCATTAATTAAGAATATCCCAAACAACATAAATTGTATTTTGAGACCTCTAAACTCACATTCCCATTTGATTGAACATTCATTAGTGTCATGAAATTTTGTTTTAAAAATGTTATTAACTTATTACAGAATCATATTAATTTTAATACTATTATATATAATCCTTTAATAACATTTGTTTACATATTCATTAATAATGATTTATTATATTCATTATTTAGTGTGCTAATTTCCCTATTTTTAATGTATGTTTCACCATAAAAGACCCATTTTTGGTGTATATTATATAGATATATAAAATAAATATTAATAATCATGAAATATGTTTCATGTTTTTTCAACAATTTCTTTTTTAAAATAAATCATTACTGATTGTTTTAATAAATGATGTCTTTTACGATGATTGTGATGACATGTCGTACTAACGCATGGGTATCATTTCCGTTTTTCCCTGATATCTACGGAAATGTGGTACGTAATATTTTATATTTGAATAACAATAACTATATCATTAATTTTATATTATATACTAATATATATCATCCATGTAGTGCGGTGATGAAATGAGAGTCACTTTAATTCGTGAAGGTGTTAGTCTACAAGTACATAAAGGATTTTATCATCCTAACATGAATGAAAATTAATATAATAAGATTATATATATTTTCTTTTAATAAAGATAAATATGTCATTAATATTATAATAATATCCTTTATATTACATATAATCATCAACATAATCTTTATCACCATCCATTTGAAGCATTAGTGAATGATAAAAACCATCGCTTCACAATGTTGTTGTCCAACATACACTTGATTGACATTATCGTATACCCCACAGAATAGAAAGTTAAAAAAGATATATATATTTTAATGTTACTATATATGTATAAATAATATATAAATATCATATATATAACATTCATCCATCATCATTCTCAAACATAATTGTTGTAAATTGAAAAGATGGTTGGCACTGAGTTTTGAAATGATAGTCCTCCATATATTGAAATTATGATTTCAAAAACAATTTCATGAATGTGTATATGTGTTTAATTTATAAAAATATTATAAAAAAATTCTATATATGGAAGATAATATTTTTATGAAATAAATTTTAAGGATTTGGAGAAATAATCAATATATCGAGGCTAGTTGATGAACATTACCTCTTCTTCAGGTATCCAAATTAGGATATAAATAGGTATATAAATGGTGCCATTATTCCAAAACTATTGACTATAGGATGAATCTATGAATCATGGTATGTTAGTTGGATAATTTATTTTTTATGAAATGATCTATGGAGGTGTGAAGATGTGAGGATAGTGGTAGCCTTTTATAATTTTGGAATAGAATACACATGGTATTGATGAAATTAATTGAGTTCTCAAACATATTTTATGATTTAAAAGGATCCCAAGTGTATAATTATCTACCCTTATTCGGTTATTTATAAAAATATTTCCATATAATAATATTTTTACAAGTTCATTAGAAATTTTTACTCTAATCTTTATATGTTTACCAACCGGTAATCCCATTTTTACTATAACTCTGGTAATTAATTTTTATAAAATTCACTATTCAATTTTTTAAAGAATTTCAGTTGAACATATTAAAAATTACAAATATTATGATTCCAAATTTAGAAACCCATTTTAAAAATAATATTAATATAATTTTTAAAACATAATTTAAAATTAATCCAATAGACATGATGAGAATTCGGGGATTTAATGTGAAAATATTCAAATGATAACGTTGTTTTTATATAAAATTTCAATATTAAAATTATTCCAATGATATATATTTGATTAACTGATATGAATTAAAACTAATTTATGTTTATAACAAATTAGAAATAAAATTTTACTTTATAAAAAAATTTAATTAAAAGAGAGATTTTGATTGAAATTCTGTATTTTTCATTATCCCTTAGATAATGAATCATTTCCAAAAAATCTAACAATTTCACAGAATCATTATTTTTTATTAAAAATTGAATAATTATTTATAATTATTAAAATAAATTTTCTATAAATAAACAAAATTAATTTTAAATCATGTGTGGAATGTGATCTTAATCTATCTTTTTGAAACATATAATTTTTCTGAAAATATTTAAGTTTTCATTTAAATGACTGTTATTTTATTTCTAATAAATTTCTAAAAAAATAATTATTTTTCTAAAGTATAATTTAATAAGTAATTTAATACTATTCATGTTAAATCATCTAGTGTCTAGGTAATATATATTTAATGAAATAATAATATTTTAATAATAATTTGTTTCCGAAAAACAGATTCTTGTGGGTATCAAAAGATATAAAAGACACACATTGTTGCATGTGATGAAAGAAGAAATTTGTGTTGTGTATTGAAAATTGTTGAAGATAATAATTTTGTTAAAAATTAAACATATCATAGGTTATTAGGTTTTAATAATCCCTAACACGCTTGGTGTTGGACGCCATATTATCTATCTATTAAAATTTCCATATTTTTTAATTTCAAGGTGTATTATTATATCCATATTAAATTAATTGGATCCTCAATATTTAAAACTGATCTTGATAATCAAAGGATGAAATTTGTAAAATAAATTTATAGAAAATTCATATCATAAAATGATTAATAAAACATCCCCTTAATAAGAGTTAAAATTGATGTTTAATTATCTCATTGAATGACACAGAACTAGGTTACTACATAAGAGATTTTTGATGGACGTTGATAATGTGGAATTTGAATAAAATATTTAATAATTATATATAATGATATAGTTCATTGATCACAAGAATGCTAATGATCAATGGATATTCAAGGTCTACAAAATCATATATCAGTGATAATTTAAAAGACTATCATCTTTATCAAATATGAATATAAAAGGATAACAATATTTATTCAACATCACATTCTTAATAATTTGTAATTATACTACTCTCTATGAATATAATGAAATATACATATTCTATACCTTTATATGTCATAATAACAATCTTGTCATCTGGATTTTCTTTGAGGAATTTCAGATTCATCTGTTACTCCGATCAGTAATCATCCAAAAATGATTTTTTATTTCTAGAATCCCTAAATTTAACTTTAAATTGCTCTTATGATACATTAAAGAGTGTTGAGACTTCCCTCTTACCGTCGAAAATTTTACAATCCAATATGGTCATCAAAAGTTATCCAATACGATGAAATTTCTATAAAATGAATTAATACCTTCATCATTAATTCATCGACCATAGTTAAAATTATATAATTTCATATATGGGTTTTTATTACCCTTCCAAAAAAATTTATGTATCTCTTAATTGTCACATATCAAACATGTGAATATCATCATCATATATTCTCTTGAAACATGGTAATAATATGGATTATATTAAAACATTAAAGAAAACATGAATTTTTAGTTATTCCATAAGAAAAAAATAGATTATTTTATATATTACATATATCCAAAGATGTTTAAGACTCCATAAATGATAGAATAAAATACTTCATCAACAAATTAATAATCAATTCCTAGGTAGTCACTACTATTCTATTTAATTTATCAATCACAATCATCTCTTTATTTCAACATCATTGTCCAAACATTATTAACAAATTAATAAAAATCGTACCCTAAAAAATGTTCTTCAGAATATAATCAACATTATAATGATTCAATTTTCTTGGTCATTGGTACCATTCAAAACATTCTTTCAAATCCTATATTAATATTTACTCAGGTACAATTCATATATATTTTATAATTATTATAACCAATATTTACTAAATAAAATAAGAAAATGAAATAATCAATAAATCATTATTCAATAAAAGTAATCAATCTCCCTCATATGATGTAGTGGAATAAACATGACCATGATACATTAGCTACATTATAGGTCAACATCATTTACTCTTGGGATATTTATTTTCATAGTGCCTCATCTCATTGTAGTTAATGAATTGTATCGCATGAATTTTTTTCCTTGAAATCAAGAGCACGATATCCTTTATTGTTCACATGATGAAAACTCATTTTCCATTTATTTGTGTACCATAGTGTTTCCTTCCACACATAACACTTGTTGAAATATACTTCATTTGATTCATCCCTTTATCTATATTTATTTAAATCATCCACTTATTATATTTATTTCTTTTTAGTCCATAATAATTATATATTTCATTATCAATTTTTTTTCAACACGATATAATGTAATAACACAAAGATAATGTTTGTGAGACTATCTCAACTCAAAATATTATATTAAACACATAAAATAAATGACCATTACTACTCATCATATTATGCACATTTATGTGTCTCTCATTCTATCTTATTAACATCATTTCAGCTTTATGGAATATAATTTCTTAAATCATATTATAATGATTCATAATATATGATCCTAAAACTAGTGAAATACAAGACATAAATTGATGTACTTATATACATCTAGTTTCATAATCAGAATCATTTTTTATTTGTAGACATTGACATTTCAAATACTTCATATTTTTTAATTAGTATTTTATCTAGCCTAAAAACGTCTCATATGTTTTTCTAACCATGTGCGTAATAAGGCCCATTTTCAAGAACCAACTGATGATAATGTCAAGCCTAATGTTCCTTTTCCAGAGTTATTATCCCTAGGTAAATATGTTATAGAACTACTTCAAATTTTAGTATCTAGATAAAGATGTATTACAAGGGAAAAATCACTACATGTTTTAGATGTTCTTCCATACTAATCCAAAAATTATATCTTATGGCTATGTTCACAAAAAAATGTCATCTTAACTCATCTATTAAATGTTCTAATAAATTTTTTTGATAAAAAATGATTTAAAAAAACTCTAGTAGTATAGATCGTGTGTCTTACTTTATTATATCGGCATAAGATACATTGTAACTAATCCAGAAGGACCAAAAATTATAGTAGTCTTGGTATACTAGATACATTAATATGTCTTAGATTAAATTTTAATATACAATTTACAACGCATTTTTTGGAAATATGATTATTCAATCCATTAAATCATTTCATATTATTTATTAGACACATCATCGATTACTATGAATGGAAACAAAATATATTGTATCTATAATTCTTAAAATGATTTTTTGACAATAGATGTGATTATGTAAAAATGAAGTGTAATCCATAATTAGTAGAGAATATGGAATTTTGAAAATTGGAATGAAAATTCCATATAAATAATTGTACATAATAAATAATGGAAAATTTAATAACTAAAAAACATTACATTTAAACAATATAATCACTATAATAATTTCATAAAAAGAACAATCATTATTGAAAGGTAAATAATTTAAAACATATGCCATTTAGGCTATAAAATGAGAATGAAATCCATTATGACTTAATATAATTACAAAAATATCATTGATAATAATATATGAATTATAAATGAAATATATTCATAAATATTTAATGTAATGTTTCTGATTAATATGATACAATTACCACCATTTTATTTTATCCAGATTGTTAAAAAAATACATGGTAAAAACCCATCTGACATGCCATATGTTTCATCACATGAGACTACCGATGCATCAATGGGATTTTTATAAATGATATCCAACACATGTCTTGCATGTCCAAAAAATTATTCATATATCAAATAATCTATATCATTCATAAATAATGTTCATTATCATCACATATCTATATTGATGAAATAATATGGATTTATAAATATTTACCCATAAAAATAAATAAATTACAATGTAAAAACCATACGATATATTGGTGTATGGTTTAAGAAATTTGTATATTCGTGATAAATAATAAAAAAATTCTAGGGAAATGTAATTTTTAATGAACATAGTATACTGAATATTTCAAGTGATAGATAATGACTATAATAATTAATCCTTAATTTGAATGTTAATACTCACCTTGGTGAAACAGATCATAAATGATCTATAAAAATAATAAGGATGATATCTATACAATATATATTGCTTTAGTAATCATAAAGTGTTATTTTTATGGTGAATATAAAAACAAATTTGTGATCATTAAAAACATTCATGAAGAAAATATCTACTTCATTTTGATAAAAATTTCAAAAATACATATATTTAGACTAGAATTAAAAATATTTATTAAAAGCATTACAAAATGTTAAAATAAAGATTCAAAAAATGTTGTTCATGATGGATATTAGTTATGTAAATTCCATTAATGGTAAATACACATTTTCGTATTCACATTATAACTATTTGGAAGGTGGTTGTTTCAAAAGACAAAAAATAATTCATTTCATATTATCTATAAAATCCAAATGGGAATTTCTTTTAAACTATATAATTTAACATTAATAATTTTTTTTTAAATGGTGAAAATTATTTAAATATATAGTAAATATATTTTTTTTCAAAATGTTATTTTTTTAAAAAATATTTTTATAAAACATTATTTTTGGAAGAATACAAATTCCCAAATTAAGATAAAAATGAATGCGGATTTTCATAAAAATATTTCCAAAATAATTTTAGTAGAAAAGAGGGAAGAAGTAAAAATATTACATGAAAATATCAAGAATGACTATAGGATAATAATATGATATTTTTTTATGAACTGTATGAATAATTTCTTTCAATTTAAATTAAATGGAAAGTAATCTCTATTTGAATGAGATTATGAAATATGACTTCACAATGATCATAATATTGATGTTATAATTATTCAAAAAATTGATTACTTGTTTGAATAATTGGTCTACATAAAAATCTGAAAAAAAATAATGTAATTATAAAAAAATCACACCTAATATTAGAATAAAACAATCAATGAAATAAAAGATCAACCTTATGAACAAAAATTGTCTTAAGAAATACCTTACCTCACTCTTAATAATAATTGAAATTTTTTTGACCACTTGTAAGGGGATATTAAACATTAACTGATTCCAGATATATAAAATTATTTATAATATAATATATAATACTTTTTTATCATCTTATTAATAACTAATTAATATTTATTGATTATTTTCTTTGTTTTGATTGTTTTTTTAATTGTTTCATAAGAAAAGATTAGTTTTAGGAGGATATTATATAGTTATATAATCTATAGAATATAAATAAAGAAATAATCATCAATTTTTTATTTTAATTATTAATACGAATTATTTGTTGTGGTTATAAAAATGAGGTATATTACGGTTATAGAGAGGGTTGTTTGTATGATCTCAAGGGTAATATATTGATTTTTCATCGAGCATCATGGAAAAAAGGATATTAAGAATTTACCTATCTAGAATGATCGTAATATCCTTAGTAACATCCTATATACATATATACATTATCCATGAGGTGTGGCAATGAAAAGAGAGTCACATCGCTTTACCATTGTGGTAGTCCACATGTACATGAATGAGGATATAATATTTACATGAAGGAAAAAGATAAGAATAAAATGATTTATATTATCATTAAAATTTGAAGAAAAATAATTTTATATCATAATTATATAATATATATATAAATTTATTAATTAAATATTTACCACCTTCTATTTAAAGTGATGGTGAATGAAGAATCATGATGCTTCCAATGGGAGTTTTCCATCGCACAAACGAAAGATGTTATCATATTTTATATGGAATGGATGGTTAAAAGGTATCTTTTATATACTGATTCCTAATGTCTAATAATATTTTAAATATCATATATATACATTATATACATCTTCAAACCAATCCTTGGGTGGTGTAAATGAATACATGAATAGAATTGTCTCGTGAGGAGTTAGTCTATTGTATATATGTATGAATATTTTGTTAACCATTTGAAGGATGTTGAGATTTTTTTAATGTCCTGACATTTTTCAAAAATCATTCATTTATTTGGGATATTTTTTTTCTTTATATAAATGTGATTTAATAAAAATTTTGGATGGTTGATTAATAAGTAATATAAAGAAACTCATTGAAAAAAATTACCTATTCTATTGGTATCCTACGTAGGTTTGATCTTAGTCATTCAATGGATGGGTAACTGTGAAAAATAAATCTTATAGAATGAGGGGATGTAACATTGGAAGTTATTTTGTTATTTATTGTTCTAACCAAATAGGTGTTTTAGGGTAGAGTTGATAGGATTTCAGGTGGCCTTTTATATGTGTGGGTGAGTACCCAAATGGTATCTTGGAAACAAATTAGGTGATCCTACTTTTTCAATAGTTTAAAGGGTCCAAAAGGGTCCAATATAGAACCAAGGAGATTATTGGCAAAAATATGGATAAAAAATAGTTTTTTACATAAATATTGTACATTTTAAAAATATATTTATTGATTGACCATGTACTAGAATTTTTAATGAATAATTGAGAATAAATCATGATCACCAAATCCAATATAAAATTAATAATATGAAGTTGTCTCCTTAAATTGGTTGCAAAGAGTTTTATATACCTATAAAAGAGGGAGGAAAAATCATCTAATTTAAATAAATAAATATATATTATCATATGCATAATTGTTTGAAATACATAAATAAAATGTCTTCAAATGATCATAATATTTGGTGTGTTTCTGGATCCCTGTTTCTTTATAATTTATATAGCAGCATGAAATTAATTATATATATATAAAATTTGTCTCTCGATAAAACCAAAAATCTATTAAGGATTATCAAATTGACACATTTTTAAAATTTTAAATTTAACAAAAAGATGGTGCTCACTATAGCCTACTATAAATATAAGAACAACCCAAATTCTAAACACAAAAAATGATCAAATCACATATATCCATTTTTTCAGTGAAACAAAATACCCCCCATGTGTTATTTCATCATTGGAGATAATTTCAGGTAAGGGTTTTATTATCCAAATTTATGTTTACTTTCCTTGAAAATAACATATATATTTTCAATACATAGTAATAAGAAAATAATTTTCAAATATAATATTGGTATCAATTTTCATAACTATTTTAAATGAAGGAAATCCTGTATATGGGTAGTTAAAATTTTATATAAATTATTTACATTAAATTTATTGTTTAATTATTATTTAATTTATGTTTTTATTACTATATTTAGCTTTACACTATATTTTAGTGATTACCCAAGGATGAAATAAATTTTTTACATTGAATCAAAATTTATATTTTATATAAATATGTATAACATTTTATGTTTTAATTATTTGGGGAAATTATCATTTTTATATGTAAATATATTAAACTTTTAAAATAAATTTTTCTTGGCATTTTTTTTGAAAAATTATTATTATATTCAAAATTAATTGAAAAAATTATGTATTTTTAATTTTTAATTTCAACGTATTATTTAAGATTACAAATCGATAACAAAAATGGGTTTGTTATTTTTTAATTTAATAGGTTTTCCGTGTTATTAAAAAATATTTTAAATTTATAATCTATTAATTAATGTGAAATATGTCTTTCAATATTTTAAATTTAATTAATGTTGTTAGATATGGCTATCATATATTACTATTGACAATTAAGTAAATTTTTACATGCTATTTTAATTTTAATGTGTTTGTGTCATATGATTATTTACATTGAATATAAGAATTTATTTTGGAAATATGGATTTATCCTAAACATATATGTATTATATATATATATTCCTAAATTATATGGTGTTATATTGATATTTTTTTCATAAAAGTAATTTATGTAAAATTTTTAAAGGACTTTATTTAGTTATTTATATGATAGAGAGATCTTTATAAAAAAAAATTCTTACAATAAAATCTAGTTCTTGTATATCAAATTTGATAATGAGGAATAGGGAATAAAATTGTAACCTTAATGGGATGCTGTCCTACGAATGTTACTGCTATGTATCCATAAGGTTTTATACAATCTATCCAAAATCATTTTAACCCATAAAGGTATAATTATGTTCAAATGATTTTTTAAGGATAAATCAAAATATTTTCAAATAATTTTTAAAAATTATAGGTAATTTTTAAATACATGGAATATGATTTTATATATAAAACATTAATATTTTATAGAAATTTTATTAAAAGTGTTTTTAAATAATTATTAGCTAATAAATTTTTCATTGGTTTTAAAACCCATCAGTGGTCAATTCTACTCTCATCACATGTCATAAATATATTTTCACATCTATCTTATATGTTAAAAGATTGATTGATATGTTTGAGGTGTTTAAAGACATAAATATAATTAATATTTTCAAAATTGTTATTATTTTCAAAAATATTCTAATTTTTAATAAATAACCTAATTTACTTTTAAAAAGAATGTAAATGGCCCTCATAGGTATAATGTATTATGTGTTTTTTGTTATATTGTATAAAAAGATAAACATAAAATTTTTATTGTTGAATCTGGGAGTGCAGGTTTGGGTCATTAAATTATTTTTCAGAGGGTGTTTCTAGATAATTTTTTAAACAAAAAATGTTCACGTAAAATCCCAATTCCAGGTGCCACCCAGAGATGCCTTGTACCTAGTTAGTCCCATGGCCTCAAGTGTATTTCCCCAAATTCCAGAGGCTACTGAATAACTAGGAGGGCCTTGGGTGTGATGGTGGGGAAACTATAACCCCATCGGAAGTGTAATGCACTAGAAATATAAATATAACAATAGTAGAATCATAAATAACATGAAATAAGTATACAACAGAATACTGAAATTAATAAACAACTTGTGCACATTTACAAATGATGTTTTATTCATATTCATAGTAATGTAGCCAAAAAAGTCAAAATTCATGAATATGTTACTAAAAAAATGTTCAAATGAATTGGATGTAATGAGATTCATAGCATCGCATGCCTCAACTTGATCCTATTCTCCCTAGCTCCACAATAATCATAAGTATAAGGGATATATCTATTATATAGACCTTCAAAATTATAATCTATTTGGGCCCAAAAGCATGACCCAAACATGTTGTGAGACGAATCCTAGTAACTAAGCACCCAAGGATCATCTCCTAATAATCAGAGAATATATATGGCATGTAATATACAAAATAAAATAATAATAAATAAGGAAGTACTCAAAATTAAACAATCATATGGTTTAGACTACATTCATTTTCATTTATCAATGTAATAAATGAATCAAAAATATGTTAAACCCTCTTAGAATGTTCCTAGAGCCTATCCCTTCTTGTTAATGAAAATAACTCATGATACCCTCTGGGTAGTTCTTATAGCCTAGAACCCGTGGTTATTTATTAAAAATGGACATAACGACCCTTTGGGATTGCACAGACATTCTAACCCATTTGGCCGCATGTAATCAATGACTCTCTCAGGAACCATTTACCATCAATTCCATTTATAGTCTATTAATGGTAAACTACAGACAATTTAAGGAAGAACTCAATGTAAATTCCTCTTGTGTTCTCATAACAGAACTATAAAAACTCTGAGGGAGCACTCAATGTCAATCCAGACTTGGTTTTACATTTTAATTATTATAAAAGACACTATGAAAAATACCTAAATTCAATTTCTCCTATGGTCTCACAACTAAAGGTTCCTGTAGCCCTATGTAATTAAATTGTTCACAAATGATAATCAGTAGCTGAAGTAAACCTCAATGCACTACTTGAATAACTATCACTAAGTCATAACACAACATAAATTATAAAAATAATAACTATATCCGAACAACACTAGGAATGGAAAAAATATCCTAACATGAAAATAAATGAAAAACAGTCAAAATCAAAACAAACACATGGGAAAACACATCCATAGAATGGAAAATAAACCTATTCACAATCAAACAACCTCTACTCAGACACACAAGGGATAACATGCATTAATTGGGATAAAATTCCAAAACACAAAATATCTCATCATAGGGTATTGTAAAAATATTCACATAATATTCAATAACTAACTATGGAAATAATCAAATAATAAACCTTAGTGTACACTAATAAATATATGCAATATTCTGGCCTTGATTCTCCCTAGTATATTGTTGATATAAAAAATGAATAAAAAATCAACCATGGATATCTCAAGAAACAAGATAAATAATGAAATTAGGATCTAGATAAAGGAAGAGCTTACTGTGGTGATTCCAATGCAATTGATGATGGTTGATTCATTGAAAGGATGATAAGTCTTATGCTCATAGAAGATTTTCTATCCTTGGTCACTCCTGGATGATATAGACTTAGAATAAGTGTGTTCTGTTGATTAGATGTGACCCCGATTTGATTAATAAAATAAAATTAAGAGTATATGGTGTGTTCTATAGGGTTACCCGACATGTACTTGCATTAACCTGATCATTCCTTATGTATCCCTTCCACTTCGTCACACGGCCTTGTACACTTCCGTGAAATGTCCACACAAGGCCTTGACATGGCACTAGAGTACATGGCCTGTACAATGTAGTACATGACATGTACTACTAAAATTTTTCTTCTTCCCACTTTCCCTTGAAAACAATATGAAAATAAAAAACATACATTAATAAAATATATTGTTCTTAATTACTCCCCCTTAAATAAATATATACTCAAATTTCCCTAGAAAGGAGGCGTAGAAGAATAATCCTCGAACAACTGCAACCACTATGACTGAATGTCAGCCTTCCTCTCACAGGACTCGTCCAAAACTCCCTTGTTCTGTCATTAAACTCATACTGGAGGAACAGACCGACCATGATGAACCTTTTCACTATGTTCAACAATCTGGGAAGTATTCTCCTCGAATGATGTGTATATC
Organism: Viscum album; assembly: GCA_963277665.1. Lineage (NCBI taxonomy): Eukaryota > Viridiplantae > Streptophyta > Magnoliopsida > Santalales > Viscaceae > Viscum > Viscum album. The sequence continues at coordinate 1,057,178,154 of OY728151.1, read as the reverse complement.
GCATGCTCAACCTCCTTAGGTTAAAAAACATGAGATAGTTCCGAGAAGTAATGTTGTAGGTAAGAAACGTTGAAAATATAATGAACACCCCGATACCTCTGAGGTAACTGAAACCGATAGGATACTGGCCCGACTCCCTCCAACACCTCAAATGGCCCAACATATCTCATTTAAAGCATTCATTATCTCCTAATCCTCCTATGTCATAAACTCAGAGTGACACACAAGAAAACATGACCTCTGACCTTGAACTCTAGAGGTCATCTCCATCGATCGGTATAAGACATATATTAGGACTACGCAGAAGCCATACTTTTATGAATCAACTCCACCTAATCTATAGTTTCCTGGACAAAATGAGGCCCCGTCATAGCTACCTCTCTTGCCTCCAACCAACATTGTGGTGATCAGCATGGCCTACGATTAAAATCATCATAAGGTTCCATATCAATTGTTTCCTTAAAACTATTATTGTAGGGAAACTCCACCAGTGGTATATACATCTCCAAATAACCTCCAAAATCAAGGAGGCATTGTCTCATCATTTCCTACTACACTAAAATTATATGTTCAGTTTGGTCATCTATTTGGGGATGATAAGATGTAATCAGATGTATTTGTGTACCCAAATCCCTTTTTAATCATTTCCAGACATGGGAAGTAAAACAGGAATCCCTGTCTAAAACAATGGAGTGCAGAACTCCATGTAAACAAACAATCTCTCAAATGTAAATGCTTCCAAGCTCATTAACACAGGATGTTTCCTTGATCAGCATGAGGTGTTCAGCCTTTGTATGTCTGTCAACAATAACCAAAACTGCATCACTCCCTAGAGGCGACCATGAAAAACATGTCACAAAGTCTATAACAACAACATTCCTCCTCCACTCGGGAATGTGTAACTGCTGAAAAGGAACTGTTGGTCACTGATGCTCTGCCTTCACTTGCTGACTATTATAATACCTCACGAAAAACCCATCAATATCTCTCCTCATACCTTGCCACCAATAAGGATGGTGTAGATCATGATACATCTTGGTTAACCATGATGAACTTCCCAAACTATCTAATTAATGACCGACATCAGCTCATCGCGTATGTCTACTATCACTAATATGTGTCCACAAAAACACAAGATATCATCAATGATTATGGACCATTGAAGAATTGGGTCCTCTCTTGACACATGATACCATAGAACAGGGCCATCTATATGTGAATGGTACCTCATTCGGACATGATTAAGAAGAGTTGAGGTAATTAGTATGGTATAAATAAAAGAAATTCCATGTATGTCGTGCACCTCCAAATGCATCTCGGAGAATATAGCCAGAAGCTTCCACTCATTGTTGGCCTCCTGAACTGCCTGTATATGAGTCCTCTATTGAATGCATCAGCCATTGTGTTTCCTTTCTGAGGCGTGTAGGAAAGCTCAATGTCAATGGAATGAAGGTTCTAAACTCACCTTTTTTGTCTAATGTTTAGTACATGATGAGTGAAGATATACATGAGACATTTCTGGTGAGTAAAAAACACAGAATTATCTCCTCGAAGATAATGTCTCCAACAACATAAAGCATGAACTACTGTAGCCAACTCCAGATTGTGTGTATTGTAATTACACTTATGTGGCCTCAACTGCCTAGACCTATATGCAACGACTCCTTCCCCCTGCATAAGCACTGCTCCCAACCGAATAACCAATGTATGATAGTAAATTGTATAGCTATTGCCTGGTTTTAGAAAAAATAGTATCGATGCTGAAGTCAACCACTCCTTCATCTACTGAATGGTTGACCCACACGAGTCTGACCACAAGTACTTTCTGGCCTTCTTATTCAAGAAAGTTAGTGGTGCAACTAAGAGTGAAAAGACATGTATTTAATGTCTGTAGTAACTAGCCATCCTATGAAAGATTCATACCTCAAAGGAAAACTTATGCTAATCCCAATAAACCACTACTCTCACTTTTTCTGGGTATACTGATACTCTTGTTTATAATATAACAAGACCCAAGAAGAGAATCGGGTCCATCCAATAGTGTAATATTGAGTTATTAGCATATAACTGATTCTCACTTAGTGTACTCAGTATTATTTCAAGTTGTGTGGCATGGTCACATCGAGTGTGAGAGTACACAATAATCTCCTCTATGAAGACTACCATGAGAGAATCCATTTATGGTTGTAACACTAGGATCAGCAGTTCCATGAAAATAGTTTACACATTCTTATGACCGAACAACATAATAAAATACTCGTATAGGTCGTACTTGATCTGAAAGGATGTTAGAGGTATATTAGATGGTCTAACATGAAACTAATGATTATCAGATCTCAGGTCGATCGTAGTGAACACCCATGATCCTTGAAATTAATAAATGAGATCACAAATCCTCCGTAGGGGATATCAGTTATTGAACATCAGGTCTTTCATCTTCTGATAATCTGCACAATGTCGGAGGGTACCATCCATATTCTTTGCAATAAGGACATTGGAAGGCCAAGGAGTAGTATTGGGTCAGATGAAACCTTTTTCCTGTAACTCCTCTAGCTCCTTCTTGAGCTCCTGTAACTCTGGTGTATCCATCATATAAGGAAGAATGGACACTGGTGCCTCTCCGAAAATGATCTCTATATAAAAGTATACCGCTCTCTCTAGAGGAAAAAGTTAAAAGTCCTCTACAAAGAAATCTCTAAAATAATCCACCACTGGAGGAATGTCCATCTACGTTGTTCTATGGTCATCTAGATATAGAAAACCATTCTAGAGAGTAACTCCTACCAATCCATGATTCTTGGGTACCTCTCTACATTCATTTACTTCCAATATTACATTAGACATAAACAAACCACCTACTGGTTATGTGAAACTCACCCTACAGTGATAGTAGAATACAACAACCTAAAAAAATAACTAACCACTCCACTCTTAGAAAGACCTCATTTCATGTCATCTCTAAGACATATAGGTCCCATAAATAGTGACACCCACCAACCTCAAGAGGGAACTACTTTCACTAAACTACACTAGCTGTTATTTTCCAAAACTGAGGGACTAGCATCATGATATCAGTAGATTGAATGATAAAGAGCCCAAGCCTCTCTAAAACACAAATAGATATTATCCTATATGAAGCACTAGTATCAAAAAGATTATAAGCTTAAAAAAGGAAACTTGAATAGTACCCCTAACTGTATATGGGATAGGGTCCTTCCCCGGTTGGGTCTAATCCACTAAAAAAACATTATCTATAGAGTATCTATCTAACCCTACCAGACCATCTTGAGATGATCCACCTTGTTTTCATTATATGCCTGGTGATTTTCTACCCTAGCCATGACCTACACCTCATCCGGAATGGAAGAAAGAACTCCATTTCCTGGTTGGATGAGAAACTAGTTGTCCCTCTCCAGAACACAGAGTCTTAGAAGAGCCCAAAAAACTATCTGTCATTGAATAAAACTAACAGAAGTGATTAATATTCTGAATATTTCCTCAAGATCGGCACTCAATTGGGTCTCTCGGAAATGTGGCATCGTATGCGCTCTCATCCCACACTGGTAGCATTCCACCTAGCTACCTTAACATGTATCTCTCTTACTTGGATATCCATGTGTAGATTATTTGAGGCACTTCATAATATCGGTTGAAGAATCACCAACCCAAGATACTGAATTGCACTGGCCCGCATCTCTTGAATCCCTCAGTTTCCACTCGGTGATAACCACTTTATTGACGATTAAAGATATAGTAGTCAATCTAATGATGTTCACCGGAGCCTGAATGTCTTTCCTGGTATTGTACTCAAACTTCTATACAATAAAAAACTCATCTCCCACTAGAAAGGGTGTAAAGAAATTCAAAAATGTGATGTGAGAAGAATTTTCTAGGACTGAAAGAGTACACTAATCCAAACACTTGAACTCTCGGGAAACAATTGTCCCTCAATGTTTTTGGGTATAATTCATAGTAAATGGTACACTAAAATTCATCCCAAGACATTTTCTAATAGCATCACTCATTTTAGATCACATAACACCATTTCTAGGTCGAACCCCAAAGCATATACATAGCGAGCATGACCCTCCTCTCAAGAGGCATCTCCATATTTTAAAAGATCATAAGTAAAGATTTTAGCCATGAATCTCCACCCTGGGGTCCCCATCCCATGAGAATGTGGGAGGACTCTTGTCTTTAAAGTCCCACGTCAATTCTACCATCGATGGGCGTGTACTCTTTCCAAACCTGGCCATGTAACATCCCACACATATGGTGTGTCCTCCAAAAACACTGAGTGTACTTGTATAAACTCACCCTTGCTGATTTATTCTCTTTTTCCATAACCAAGACAATTCTACTAGAAGAATTATAAACATCGTGTTTGTTCCAGACATGGTGTATAGAAAAAAGAACCTCAACAACCCATGTTGTTAGTCACACGAATGACTCTATAAGGAATGTTTACGCCTGACACGACATGTACTAGCTACCCATGATCCACCCATATCATTAGTCACACGTCTGGACACATGGCTCCTAACTCACAATATACACATAGGGTACACAATGTGTCCCTCAAAAAATTTCCCATCCTCCAGTCTCATTTTTGTAGGAATTATTTTCAATTAAATTTATATTCAATTTAATTGGTTTAAACACAAAAATATATTACATTAATATGAATTGATGCATTTTTATGAAATAGGTGTTATCTTGAGCTGAACCGTAAAAATGGACCATTTCGGATTTTTAGCTATTTTATTTATTTCAGTATTTTGGCCAAAACATTTTCTACCCTAATTCAAGATAAAAAATTCATTCTTTTCTAAATTCAACACACCAAGGGAATAATTTCATCCTTCTATTCCAAAAGCTGAATCGACTATATGGAATATCAAATGAAGAAAACAATTAGGACCAAAATATGTTTACAAATATACCATGTTATGGTGTGGGGTTCATAAGTCATTAATGGTGTGTCTAAATGGTCTAACATTCATTGTGTGGATGATAAAAAGTTTTATAACATCTTTCATGAAGGCTAGGCTGTATAAAATTGTCTTTTTCTGTGTCATTAAAGCATTATAATCCGTAGGACTATGATTTGGAGAGTCTTACTGGACAGAATAAAAGGTCAGAGTAAAACATAAATAACTATCGGAATACTTTTACAAATAAAATGAGATGTTGAGGGGAAATTCCTATGATAATTATAAACATCATTTAAGAAGGGTGAAACACTTGAATATGTCATTTAATTGGGCTACAAGGCATCAACATTCTATGTAAAATTCTATCTATAAATGAAAGAGCAATACTCCCTCTCAAAGAATCTCTCATTCCAACCCATTCCTTCTAGGACACCAAGAATGAGAACTACTGTGATTTCTTTTTTTTTCAAATTCATTGTTTTGTAAAGCCTTGTTCTTCCCAATTCATCTATATTACCCTTATGATGGTGGGTTAAAAATTTTATAGATTGGGAAAGAGTGCTTTTAATAATTTGTAATGTTTGAGTTTTTGGAAGTAATTGAAAGAAATTTCATTCTTCTTCAAAGTTGTTTTCAATTTCATAGAGTAGATTTTATTATCAAGGGTTGTCACTCCATAATTTTATTTTATTTATTTATTATATCCTTAATAAAATATTCATTATCTCTCTTCACTAATATTTTTTTATATACGATGAAATACACCAGGAATTAGGGATGATGTACTGGATGATCGTCAGTACATGTAAAAGGGGTAGAGAATGTTATTGATTTTTTGGGACAAAAAAACGATATGGTATTTTCCATGTCAATTGAGGATATTCAATTGATCTATTTTCCACATGGAAGGAAAGTTGACCAAACTGAGATCTTGGTAATATTTTCTCTCACCATCATAATTTCACGAAGGAAGTGGGAGGAAATGATTGTGGAATCTGATTTTAATCAACTAATAAGAATAAGATTAAATTAAATAAGAAAAGTATAATATTACAATAATGAAACATACCCTGATCTGATTACCCTTCTAATATCATTATTTTCAATATTTTTAATTTCAATTTCATTCAATAATTTTCTTAAAAAATACAACATTTTAACCCTCTTTAAAAGTGACAAATTTTTTTTGTGAACATCTCATTGGGAGACATCCATGTTAAACCACTTTACTGCATTTTAAATTACGAAATAATTTTTTTCCCATGCCTTACGATAGGCGTGCGCCATTATTGGACCCATTGTTGTGGAGGTAGTGACACAAATTAATTATAAATATTTTAATCTTTTTAAATAAAAAAACAAAAAATACTTTCCATGTTCATTTTAAATGAATATTTCTTTAATTAATGGAAAAATTTCCCACCGATAAATGAACAAATTATTGACTCAACCTTTTTCAAGGAGAATGGTGTTTCTTAAATTGATGTATATGTGAGGTTATTTTGGAAAAAAATTATGGGATGAAATTCAAGGTATTCATAGATGGACAAAGGGAGGAAATTAACATAAATTTTTTTGATGCAATGGCTCAAAATATAACCGAGTTCACCAATTATGTTCTATAATTTTATGAAGATTCCAATGTCTAAGTAGACCCCCTAGTCACCCATGATTTTTTAATGGAGATCAAATAGATGGTGGAGACTAACTCCATGCACCTATCTACTACTAATCAACTTTAATAGGTGCATTCCAATTAAGAAGATATTGAAGATGAATAAACGATGGGTGATAATCTTTTCATGAACTCATTATCCGTTGATTTTTTTGAAACTGAATTAATTATTACCTCCCCTTGTTTTATGTTTTAATATTCAAACAACTAATGTTTTTCCTTGGGGGATGATTATGGAAATGAAGATGAACCTAAATAAGGACAACTGGAGCTCCACAAACATTTTGATCAACTATTGGAGGGAGATCATGAGAAGATCATAATTTATTTTAATGAAGCGATCAATTACCAAGATGAATCACTATAATGGGAGGATTTAATTTTAAAATTCATCATGTTTTAATATTATTCAAGAAAAAATGTTTTCTGATTTCTCTTCCTCTGAAATTTATGACACAACACTATGGAAGAGACATTGGATGTTAATGAAGAGACTACTCTTGTGGTGGTGATTAACGAAGAATATTTAAGCAAGAATCTGGTGGTGCGACTACATTCTCAAAAACAATTTAAAAAAATATAGTGTAGGACACCTTGAAAGTCAATATGGTGAATTGATATATTTTATTCCCACTCACCATTGAACTAAAATTGTTTCTTTTTAATTTTTTGAGGGTTGTAAAGTTTATATCTACTTTGGGGTTCTCTACATTAAGTGTTTACTCATTGAAATCATGAAAATTCACAAGTGGTGGTTCATCTCAAATAATCCACACCCACCATCAGATTGGGGTTAATCAATTAGAACTGCACATCTGGAGGTAGTCAAATCCGAGGGCCCACTTGGGGGGATTAAACCAAGATTTATCCTTCATTTCTTATTCAAATTATATTTTATTTTCATTTAATTAATTTATTATTTTAACTTTTTTACCATTTTTAGCTTTTGAATGTGCAACACATAGGATCCTAAATCAATGTTTCATTTCAAATAAGTCAGGTCGTACTTCTCATTTAAACATACATGTTTTTTTAATCAATAAAAAATCTACTTACATGTTATATCCATTTGAATGCATTGCTGAAACTGCATCATTAAAGTGTGGGGGAGGTAAAATTTTTAGTTAAGGATTTTCATTTATATTTTCATTTAATGTTTTAAAAAAATTTGTAATGTTGTTTTTTGAATTATTGTGTGTTTTTAAAATATTGTTTATTTATATTTGAAAAGTAGTGTGTTGTCAGAAATTATAAACTGAAATGATTATAATTTTAATTTTTGAATCCCATGTCAATGAATTATGAAATCGATTCCATGAAACTGAGGTTAAATTAATGCTGAAATAAAATTGTTTCAAGTTCAAATATTGTGGAATTTCATGAAATGTCCTCTAATTTTTAAATCCCATGCCACTTCTCACTCTCTTTATTTTTGAAATCACTTTTTTGGGAGTCTTTTTTACCATTTTTTTCATATTAATTACATTCAACTCTTTTCATGATAGAACCATACCATGTATGTTTTAACTGGAATTTGATTTATTCTTGTCAAAACATGAGGGTTTGAGGTACTTTTGTTTTAAATAATTGATGAATTTATTTGGTTTTTTTACCCCTTTTCAAAATATTACTTTTTAATTATGATCTTCCATATCAATTAATCCTTTTAGACCTTAGAAGACATGAACTTCAGGTTTGGTTATCCATATTAAAGTCCATGTTTCCCTATCCAACCTTCTCTTGAAGTGAAATTCCATTCTCTAGTTGTAATTAAGTGTAGGGGAAGATGTCATGTTGTGTACTACCTCACATGGTGATACATTGGGTGGAAAATTAAAATTTTATACACATTTGTTTCAATAGAAGAGTTAATTTTGTTATAATTTGTGCCTTTCTGGTGCATTATTGATAAAAGAATTCGTTCTTTTCTAGAGCATCCAAATCAGAAAGAATGTTTTTCTTATCTAGAGCATTAAAAAAATTGGGAAGAATTTTTTTCAGATGAAATGCTAAATTAAGTGAACATTACATGATTTATTATGATGATGGATCACATATTCGACAATGGGGAAGAGAAGGTGACCATGATTGAGAGGAAATTAAAATCTTGCAATTTTGCTTCAAAAAGATCCTAACCCTCCCTTTTTAGCCTCAGAATTTTTAATATCTAAATCCTACCTACCGAAAGCCACAGAACAACCGTGAAATGTTAAGTTCATAAATACATGTTCTTGAATCACATCTGGTGGAGAAGTAGTAATTTATCAAGCATATAGTGACTCTTGTGTGAGTTTGGATGTACAAATCATAGTTGAAAATTTAGATTAGCGAGATGGGTGATAATTCATGTGAGGTAGGTTTTTTGTGTGCATGGGATTAGAAATTAAGTGGAAATATATTATATAATCAAAAATGGAGAACATGAAAAAGTTCTTTCTGAAGAGGAATGATATATATTTGTTTCATATTATGGATTTGGTAGATCTCATGGGTTTGTGTACGAGATATGATATGATTTGATTTTGATGTCTACTTATCCTGGTGTCCTTGTGCTATGTGTGGGGGAATTCATAGAACAAATATTTTCAATTAAATTTACAATCAACTTAATTGTTTTAAACCCACAACAGTGTTACTTTACAAATATTCCATGTTTTGTGTGGGGTCCATAAGTCATTCATGGAGTGCCCAAATGGCCTAAAATTCGGTTGGTGGACGTGAAAGATGTTTTTAACATCATTCATGAAGGAAAGGCCATGTGAAATGGAAGTTTATGGTTTCTTCAAAGCTTCCTAATCTAGAGGTTTGCAATTTCTAGAGTCTTACTGGACAGAATAAATGGTTAGAGTAAAACTTTCATTACCCTCTGAATATTATTGTAAATATGATAATATTTTGTGGTAAAACCCCCATGGTAATTATAAACAACATCAATATGGGTGAAATTTGTGAAGATTTAATTTAATGGGGCCTAAATGTGTAAAAAATAGGGGGGAAATTCTAGATATAAAATGATGGGAGATCATCCTCTCAATGCAAATCTCATTCCACCCCATTTCATCAGGGATACAAAGAAGGAGAAAATTTTGGTTTTCACTTTTTATTTCTCTCTATTGCATAGTTTTGTAATGCCTTCTTCTTTCCCATTGGTCTAGATTACCCTAACCATGGTGGGGAAAACATTTTGATTGATTGAGGAATGGTTGGTTTTCTATTTTGTAATGATTGAGTTCATGGACGTAATTGAATAAATTTTCTTTCTTGCTCAATGTTGTTCTCAATATCATATAGAGGATTTTATAATCAAGTGAAATCATTCTTGAATTTTATTTTCGTTATTGATTTTTTCCTTGGTGAAATAATAATTATCTCCCTATATTAATTTATTATTTATATACAATGGAATAGACTAGGAATTAGTGGTGAAATACTTAATGATCGTTAGTACGTGTAAAAGGGGTAGTGAATGTTCTTGATTGTTTGGGACAAAAAAACCTGATTAGTTATTTCCTTATGTAAATTGAGGATATTTGATACCACTATTTTGAAAATGATGGATATTTGACCAAACTAAGATTGTGGTATGGTTTTCATTCACCGTTATAATTTCAGCAAATAAGTGAGAGGAAATGATTGTGGATACTCCCTTCAATAAACTAAGAAGAAGGGGTTTGATTTAAATTGAACAGGGGTAGCATTTCAATTGTGAAACTGACCATTAACTGATCAACCTTTTAATATCATAGATTAGAATCATTTGAATTTGAATTTCCATTCAATCATTTTTTAACGAACAAAAAAATATTACCCTCATTTTAAAGTGAAAAACTATTTTGTGTGCACTCCTCATTGGGAGACAACCTAGTTCAACCACATTAATGAATTTTATCTTAGGAAATATTTTTTTCATGAACTATGACAAGAATGCGTCAAACATGGGGTCATTGTTAGGGAAGTAGTTCCACAAACTAATAAAAAAATATTTGACTCTTTTGAAAATAAAAAAAATAATAAAAACACTCATTCCATGTTGTTTTAAAATGTCTATTTCTTTAATTAATGGAATAATTAATCACTGATAAATGGACCAATTATTTACTAAACCTTTTATATAGAGGATGTTGTTTCTTATACTGTTATACATGTGAGGTTATTTTTGAAAAAAAAATGAAGGTAATACAATCAAGGAATTCATAGATGGACTAAGGTAGGACATGAACAAAGATGTTTTTTAAGAGATGGCCCAAACGGTAATTGGGTTCTCCCCATACTTTCTAGAATTTTATGAAGTGTCCATTAAACTAGAATACCCCCCACCAGTAACCCATGATTTTTCTTGGGAGATTTTTAAAATAGTGGAGACTAACTCCCTATGCCTATCTACTACTAACCAACTCCAAGAGGTTCTTTACAATGACTAAATATTGAATATGAACTATATGAGGGAGAAAATATTTTCATGAACTCATAATCTATTGATTTTGTTGAAACTGAATTGATTATTACCTCCACTTGTTTTATGTTTACATATTTAGACAACCTCTGATTTTACTTACAGTTTAATTATGAAAAAGAAGATAATCCTAAAGAGGAACAACTAGATCTCCCCAACATGATGATATTTTATTACATAGAGATCAAGATGATATAAATGTCCATTTTCATGATGAGATCATTTAGCATGATGAATTACATGAAATGGAATATTTATTTATTAATTCTTCATGTTTTAATATTGTTCATGCAGAATTGTTTTATGATTTCCTTTTCATAGAAATTTATGATATAATACTAATTGAAGAGACCATGGATGTTAAAGAAGAGACTACCCATGTCTTGGTGATTAAAAAAGAAGAGTTAGAAAATCATGTGGTGGGGCAACTACTTCATGACCAATAATTTACATACCATATTGAGGAGGACACCATTAAAGTCAATTGGGATCTCCCCTATATTTTATTCTCACTCCCTATTGAACTCAAATTTTATCTTTCTTCTTTCTTGGGTGTTGGAGTATTTTTTATCTTATTTGGAATTCTAAAAATTAATTTTTTACTCATGGAAATTATTATAATTCACATGTTATGGTTCATCTAAAATAAATCACACCGACAATTATATTGGGGATAATCGATTTGAACTACCCATCATGAGGTAGTCAAAACCCAGGGCCCAGTTTGGGGATTAAACACAGATTTTACCTTCATTTAATATTCAAATTATTTTTTCATTTCATTTAATAATTTTCATTTGTTAACATTATACCTTTTTTGATGTTTTTAAGGAGATACACTTAAGAGCCTAACTCAATGTTGCATTACCAATATGTCAGTTTGTATTTATCTTTTATACTTACTTGTTTGTTGTGAATCAATCAAAAATATACTTACATGTTAAATCCATTTGAATGCACCGAGTAAACTGCATCATTTATTTTTTGGGGAGGAAACCTTTTATGATAAGTATTTTCATTTATATTTTGTTTTAATGTTTTTTTAAAAAATTGATTTTTTTTTAATTTTAGTGTTTTTTAGTATATTGTCTGTTTAATTTTGAAATGTATTGTCTTTTAAAAAATTATGAGCTGAAATGATTATCATTTCAATTTTTGAAAATCCTATCAATGAGTGAAGAAATATATTCCATGAAATTTATCTTTATTTAATTTTGAAATATATTTGATTAAAATGAAATATTTTGGAATTTGATACAGAGTTCCTTGATTTTTAAATCCCATGCCACATCTTAATATATTTATTTTTGAAATCACATTCCTTTGTGGCATATTTCCCAATTTGTCATATTTTTAACATTCAACTAATTTCTTTAGTGAACCACACCATGCATGCTTTAACTAGAATTTTATATTTTCTTTTAAAAACTTGAGTGTCTAAGGTACATCTATTTTAAATTATTTAGGCATTTATTTGGTTTTAAGAACCCTTTTAAAAATAATTCTTTTTTATTATGTATTAAATTATACATTAATAATTGTAGCCCATATTTTCTATGAACATCCATTTATGTTAGCCATATTACAAGCTATTTTTTTGTATCTATCATGGTCTTGAATTAAAATTGCACAATCTAGTGGAACTCATGTGTGGGGGAAGATGCCTTATGGTGTAATATATCATTAGGTGATACATTTTGTAGAAAATAAAATGTTTAAGAGATGATGTTTCCATTGAAGATTTAATTTTGTAAAAATATGTGATTTTCTAAAGCATTGGTGATAAAAGAAGTTATGCCTTCCTAGAGCTTCTAATGTAGATAGAATGTTCTGCCCATTTAGATGATTCAAAAAAAATGAGAAAAATTTTTGCTGGTGAATTATAAATGGATTGAACTTTACGTGATTTCTATGATGATGGATACTATTTCCTACAAAGGTTAATATAAGGATACCATGTTTGAGTGAAAATTAGAATCATTCAATTTTTCTTCAATAAGAGCTAAGCCCTCCTTTTTCTGCCACATAATTTGTAATATGTAAATCCTACCAATCAAAAGCCATAGAACAACCGTAAAAATTATTTCTAATAAACACATGTCTTTGACTCACATTGGGTGGGGATGTAGTAATTTATCAATCCTATGGAGACACTTGTGTGAGTTTGGATGAGAAAATCCTTGTTGAACATTGATATTTGTGATATGAGAGAACATTCATGCGAGGTAGGTGTTTTGTGTGCATGGGATAATAAATGAAGTGGAAATATATTATTAAATCTAAAATGGAGGAATTTATATAATTTTTTTAAGTGGAATGATATCTTTTTGTTTCTCAGTATGGATATGGTATATCTCATTGGTATGTGTTTGGGAATTGATTTGATTTGATTTTGATGCCTACTTGTCCTGGAGTCCAAGTGCTAAGTGTGGGGGAATTGATAGAGATGATATTTTTAATTATATTTACATTCAATTTATTTATTTATGCACAAAAAAGGTTACATTACAATGAATTTCTTCATTTTTAAGATATTGGTGTTATTTTGAGCTAAATAGTAAAAATGGACCATTTCAGATTTTTAACTATTTTAAATTATTTCTATATTTTGTCCATTATATATTCTATAGTAATCAAAATTGAAATGTTATTTTTTTTCAGATTCTACATATCTATGTATTCATTTAATCCTTTTGGAACAAAAGGTGAACTGACAAAATAGATACTCAATAGAAGATCTCAATTTTGTCCATGAAAAATGTCTACAAATCTAGAGAGTTTTGGTGTGGGGTCTATAAGTGGTTCATGGTGGGACCAAATGGTCTAAAATTATGTTGGTGGATGAGATAGTTTTTCTTTACATCATTCATGAATGAAAAGCCACGTGAAATGGCAGTTTAATGTGTCTTTAAAGCATCTAAATCCCGAGGTCTGCGATTTAGACAGTCTTACTGAATAGAATAAATGGTTATAGTAAAACATTGCATAACTCTCAGAATATTTGTCCAAATCGGCAGATATTATTAGGGGAAACTCCCAAGATAATTTTGAAAAACATTCACAATGGATGAAACACATGAATATGGCATTTAATGGTGATACAACGTATCAAACGTAAGGGAATAAATTCTGGCTGTAAATGGAGGAGAGCTTCTCCCACTCAAAGCATCTCTCATTCCACCCCATTCATACTCGGACACCAAGAAGGATAAATTTTCATCTTTCTTTTTTATTTTTATATTTTTCATAGTTTTGTAATACCTTCTTCTTCCCCAATTATATTGATTACCCTTACCATGGTGGGGTCAACATTTGGAGTGATTGGGGAAGGGTTGATTATCTATTTTGTAATCCTTGATTTCATGGACGTAATTGAATGAAATTTCATTATTCTTCAATGTTGTTTTCAATTTCATAAAGTCTTTTTTATTTTCAAGTGTGATCATTCTTGAATTTTATTTTGGGTATGGATTTTTCCATTGTAAAATAATCATTATCTCCCTCCACTAATTTCTGGTTTATATATGATGGAATAACCTAGGAAATAGTGTTGAATTACTCGATGATCATCAGTACATGTAAAAGGGGTAGTGAATGTACATGATTTTTTGGGACAAAAAAACCCGATCGGGTATTTCCCAGGTCAATTGGGGATATTCAATACCACTGATTTGAACATGGAAGGAGATTTTACCAAACTGAGATCAGGGTAAGGTTCTATATCACCATCAAAACTTTACCAAGGAAGTGAGAGGAAATGACTGTGGAAACTCACTTTAATAAAAAAAGATTAATAGGCGTGAATTAAATTGGACAAGGATAGCATTACAATTAGGAAACTGACCTTGACATGATCACCATTTTAATATCATTGTTTTTAATCATTTGAATTTGAATTTCCATTTAATCATTTTCATATAAAACACATCATTATTATCCTCGTTTAAAAGTGACATATAGTTTTGGGTGCACCCCTCTTTGGGAGACATCCTAGGTCAAACACATTGCTGCATTTTAATGTAGAAAATAATTTTTTTTCCATGACCAATGATTTGCATGTGTAAAACATGGCATGGTTTCTCGGAAGGTAGTGCTAAAACCTAATTATAAATATTTTTTTCTTTTCAAAATAAAGAAAACAAAAAAACAACTTCCATGTTGTTTTCAAATGACTATTTCATTTATTAATGGAACAATTATTGACTCAACCTTTTCTGGAGAGGAAGATGTTTCATCAATTTATAGATAGGTGAGGTTATTTTGAAAAACAAAAAATTATTGGATGAAATTCAAGGTATTCATATATGGATTAAGGGAGGACTTGAACAAATATGTTTTTCATGTGATACCCAAAACCTAACTATGTTCTTACATTACTTTCTAAAATTTTATTAAGATTCTATTGTCCAAAACGACCCCCCCCCCCCCCCCCCCGTAGTCACCCATATTTTTTCTATGGGGATCTATGAAATGGTGTAGACTAACTCATTGCCTCTATCTATTACAAATCAACTCCAAGAGGCTATTTCAAATGCAGAAGAGATTGAATATGAACAAAATCATGGAGATAATATTTTTATGAACTCATTATATCTTGATTTTATTGAATCTGAATTGAGTATTACGTCCCCTTGTTTTATGTATAACATTCAGACAAATTATGTTTTACCTTGGAGGATGATTATGAAAAAAGATGAACCTAAATAATAACAACTGGAGCTCCCCAAAATGATGATCAATTTTTAGAGGTATCTCAAAAATAGATCAAGATTTATTTTCATGATGAGATCAATTACCAAGATGAATTACTTGAAAGGGAAGATTAATTTATTAATTCTCCATGTTTTAATCTAATTGAATATGAATTGTTTTCTAATTACTCATTCTAAAAAAATTATGATACAAAACTAATGGAAGAGACCTTAGAAATTAATGAAGAGACTAACCATGTGGTGGTGATTAAAAAAGAAGAGTTAGACCAGAATGTGGTCATGTGACTTCCTCCTCAAAAAGAATTTACATACCATATAGAAGAGGACACAATGATTGTCAACAGGGAGCACCCCTATATTCTATTCTCTCTCACTATTGTACTAAAATTTTATCTTTATTATTTCATGGGGGTTAGTTAGTTGCTTATCTAATTTGGGGTTCTCAATTTTATGTGTTTACTTAGGAAAATCGGGAAAATTCACATGTGGTGGTTCATCTCAAATAAAACACATCCTCTATCAGATTGGGTATAGTCGATTTGAACTTCCCATCTAGAGGATGTCAAATCCCAAGGCCCACTTGGGAGATTAAACCGAGGTTTTTCCTTCATTTCTTATTCAAATTATATTTTCATTTCATTTAATAAATTTCTAATGTTATCTTTTTTACAATATTTATGTTTTGAAAGAGAAACTCATAGGAGCCTAACTCAATGTTTCATTTATAATATGTCATGTCATTCTTTTCCATTATACATTAATATTATATTTGAATCAATCAAAAATAGACATTTTTGTTTAATCCATTTGAATTCAATGAGGACAGGGCATCATTTATATGTTGTAAGGGAACCTTTCTAGTTAAATATTTTCACTTATATTTTGTTTCAATGTTTTTCAAAATAAACCATAATGTGTTTTTTTGAATTTATGTGTGTTGTAATAATATTTTTTGTTTATTTTTGGAATATACTGTGTCATCAATAATTATGAACTAAAATGAATATCATTTCATTTTTTGAAACCCATTCCATTGAGTGAAGAAATATATTCCATGAAACTAAACATAATTGAAAGGTGACATAACTTTGTTTCATGTTCAAATATTTTGGAATTTCATGAAAAGAACTCTGATTATTAAAAACCATACACATCTCATGGTATTTATTTTTTAAATCACATTCCTGTGAAGATTATTTACCATTGTTTTCATATTTACTAAATTCACCTCATATCTTGACAGAACCAGAAAATGCATGCTTTAACTATAATATTATTTATTCCGTTCAAAACATGAGGGTTTGAGGTACTTGTGTTTCAAATATACGTGGCATTTATTTAGTTTTATGCACCCTTTTGAAAATAATTCTTTTTTATTATGGCCTACATTATACATTAATCCATAAAGATTTGATGTTAATATTGAGGTGTTAATTTTTGTAAAAATATGTGCATTTCAGGAAAATTCCTATTAAAAGATGTTGTGCCTTTCTGGAGCATCCAAAGTATAATGAATGTTGTTCTTATAAGGGGCTTCCAAAAAAATTGAGAAGAAATTTTTATACTGAAATGATAAAATTAGTGAACTTTCCTTGAGTTCTCATGATTATAGATCTTATTTTCTACAAAGGGGAAGAGAAGGAGACCATGATTGAGTGAAAATTATAATCCTTCCATTTTCATTCAAAAAGTTTCAAGCACTCCATTTTCGACCTCATAATTTTTAACATCTAAATCCTACCAATCGAATTCCATAGAACAACCCTAAAAATTCCTCCTGAGAAACACATTTTGTTAGCTCAAATTAAGAGGAGAATTAGGAATATATCAAGCCAATGGTGTTTCTTGTGTGAGTTTTGATGAGAAATGCCTTGTCGAACATTAACATTATTGGGATGAGAGAAAATTCATGTGATTTAGGTGTTTTTTGTGCATTGGAAATGCAATATAGTGGAAATATTTTATATAATCTAAAATGAAGAACATGATATTTTTTTTTGAAGAGGGATGGTATATTTTTATTTCTTAGTATGGATTTGGTAGATCTCATTTTTATGTTTTATTGATTTGATTTGATTTGGTTTTGATATTTATTTTTCTAGGAGTCCAAGTGCTATGTTTGGGGGAATTGATAGTGAAAATAATTTCAATTAAATATAAATTCAATTTAATTTTTTTAAACACACAAAAGAGTTACTTTATAATTAATTGCTGTATTTTTTTATATTGGTGTAATTTTGAGTTGAATAGTAAAAATGGAAAATTTTGGATTTTTAACAGTTTTAAATTAATTATGTATTTTGGCTATAATATATTCTAGATTAATATAAGTTAAAATATTCATTCCATTCCAGATTCAACACATCCAGGGATTAATTTTATCCTTATGGAAAAAAAGATGAATTGACCATAAGGAAGATAACGAAAAGATAATAATTAGGGCTAAGAATTTTTTTTACAAATCTACAAAGTTTTAGTGTGGGGTCCATAAGTCATTCATGGGAGGACCAAATGGTCTAAATTTTAGTGGGGGGATGATCAATAAATTTATGAACACCATTAATGAAGGTTATGCTGCGTGAAATGGCAGTTTAAGGTGACATTAAAGCATCTTAATCCAGATGTTCTTGATTTGGAGAGCCTTATGGGGCATAATAAGTGGTCAGAGTAAAACGTGCATGACTCTGGGAATATTTTTCTGAATCCATTGATATTTTGAGTTGAAATAGCCAAGATAAATATGAAAAACATTCAAGCATGGTGAAATGCATGAATATTTCTTTTAATGTGGCATAAACGCATCAAAATTCAGTGGACAAATTCTTGCTATAAAAGCAGGAGAGAACCTCCCCCTCAAAGAATCTCTCATTACAAAACCTTCCATATGGGACATAAATAAGGGGAACATTTTGACTTTCACTTTTATTTATAATTTTCTTTATAGTGTTATAATGCCTTATTCTTCCCCATTCATCTCTATTACCCTTACTATTGTGGGGTAGGCATTTGTAGTGATTGGGGAAGCGTTGGTTTTTACTTTTGAAATGATTAAGTTATGGATGTAATTCAATGAAATTTCTTTCTTTATCAATGTCGTTTTAAATTCCATATAGAGGAATTTATTATCAAGTTCGATCAATCATGAATTTTATTTTGATTATTTATTTTTTTTCCTTGGTAAAATAATAATTATATCCCTGCACTAATTTCTAGTTTATATACGACGTAAACAACTAGGAATTAGTGGTGAACTACTCTACGATCATCATTATTTTAAAGAGGGGTATGAATGTTTGTGAATATTTCGTAAAACAAAAACCTAATCTGGTATTTCCCATGTTAATTGAGAATATACAATACAACTATTTCGCACATGGAAAGAGTGTTAACCATACGTAGATCTTGGTATGGTTTTCTCTGACCATTATAATTTCACCAAGGAATTGAGATGAAACATTTGTGGAAACTCACGTTTTTCAAATAATATAAATAGAGTAGAATTAAATAGGTCAAGGATAATATTAAAATTTATAAACTGGTACATACCTGATAACCCTTTTTATAGCATAGTTTTCAATCATTATCTTATCAAACACACAATATTTCTCTCATTTAATTGTGAAAAACTATTTTGTGTCAACTCTTATACGGGAGACATCCTAGGTCAACCGTATTACTGTATTTTAACTTTGAAAATAATTTTTTTGTCATGCCCTAAGACAGGCGTGCATCAAACATGGCGCCATTGATGGGGAGGAAATGTTACAACCTCATTATAAATTTTTGACACATTAATAAAACAATTGGTATATTGTTTTCAAATCAATACTTATTTATTTAATAGATAAATTAACCACAGATAAATTAACCAATTATTGACTCAAACATTTCCATGGAGAATTGTGTTTCTTTTATTGTTAGGCAGGTGAGGTTATACTGGAAAAATAAAAATATTTGGAATACATTCAAGGAATTAAAATATGGACTAAAGGAGGAGATGAACAAAGATGTTTTTGACGCGATGACCTGAATGTTAACTGAGTTCTAACATTACTATAAAGTATTTCATGAAAATTCTAAGGTTCATGAAACCCCCCTAGTAACCCCTGTTTTATTTATAGAGATCCAAAAAATGGTGGACACTTACTCCCTACCTATATATACTACTAATCATCTCGAAGTGGAGCTTTACAAGAAAGAAGATATTTAATATGAACAAACTCAGGGAGATAATCATTTAATGAACTCATTAGATCTTAGTTTTGTTGAAACTAAATTGAGTATTACCACCCCTTGTTTCTTCTATTCAGATTTAGAAAACATATTTATTACCATGGAGGAAGATTATGAAAATGAATATGAACCCAAAGAAGAACAAATAGAGCTCCCCAAACATGTTGATAATTTATAAGAGTGATATCAAAAGTAGATAAAGATGTATTTTCATGAAGAGAGAAAATACCTAGATGAATAACATGAAAGGGAATATTTATTTATAAATTATTCATTTTTTAATCTTATTCAAACTTAATTGATTTCTGATTTCTCTTTCTGATAAATTTATGATACAACAATAAAAAAATATCCCTTGGATATTAAATAAGAAACAACCCATGTGGTGGAGATTATAGAAGAAGAATTATACAAGGATTTGGTGGTGCAATTACCAGCTCAACAACAATTTACATAACATATAGATGAGGAAACCATGCAAGTCAACTTGTAGAACACCTATATTCTATTCCGTCTCACTGTTGAATACATCTTTTATATTTATTCATTGATGGGGGTTGGGAAGTTTCTTATCAGCTTTGGGGTTCCCTATATTCAGTTTTTACTCATTAAAATTTGGAAGATTCACATTTGGTGGTTCATCTCAAGTAAACCAAACCCACCATCAGATTGGGGATAATCGATTAGAACTGACTATCTGGAGGTAGTCAAGACCTAGGGCCTAGTTGGGGGATTAACCATGATTTATCCTTATTTTCTTATTAAAATTATATTTTCATTTCATTTAATAAATTTATAATGTTATCTATTTTACAATTTTGGTGTTTTAAAGAGAAACACTTTTGAACCTAACTCAATGTTTCATTTCCAATAAGTCATGTCATAATTCTCCTTTATACTTACATATATCATGTGAATCAATCAAAAATATACATACATGTTAAATATTTTTTAATGCACAGAGGAAACTACTTCATTTAAGTGTAGGGGAGGGAACCTATTTTGTTATGGATTTTCAATTATATATTGTTTATATGTTTTTTAAAGAAATTAATTTTTTTTGAATTATTATATATTTTTAAAATATTGTATGTTCATTTTGAAAATATAGTGTGTTTTCAGAAATTATCAACTGAAATGATTATCATTTCAATTTTCGAAACCCATTTCAATGACTGAAATGATAGATTCCATAAAACTGATCTCAAATAAATGCTAAATTATCATTGATTCAAATTCATATTTTTTGTATTTTCAGGAATAGTACACTAATTTTTAAATACCATGACACATTTATAGGTATTAAATTTTGAAAACACTTTCTTATAAAGATTATTTACCATTTTTGTCTTATTCTTTAGATTCACCTCATTTCTAGATAGAACAAGACCATAGCTGCTTTAATTGGAATTTTATTTATTCCAGTCAAAATAAGAGGGTCTGATGAACTTGTGTTTTAAATGATTGAGGTATTTATTTGGTATTATGCACCCTTTTCAAAATAATCTTTTTTTATGGAATAAGTTATACATTAATCCTTTTACCCCATTGATTCCATGGAAAACGTGTTAGGTTATCAACATTACAAGAGAATTTTCCCTATCCAACCTTCTCTTGAAGTAAAATAGCATGATTTGGGTTGAAAATTAGTGTGGGGGAAGATGTTTTTTGTGGTAATACCACCTTTTTTGATACTTTGGGTGGAAAAAAAATTTTATGAGATGATGTTTCTATTTAAGGGTTAGTTTTTTAAAACTATGTGCATTTCTGGACCATTCATGATAAAATATGTTGCTCCTTTATAGATCTTCCAAAGTAGAAAGAATTATTTTCCTATCTAGAGCTTTCATAAAACAAATTTGAGAAGAAATGTTTCGAGGTGAAATGCTAAATGGGGTGAACATTACTTGAGTTATCATGATGATGGTTCTTATTTTCTAAAAAGGGTAAGAGAATGTGACTATGTTTGAGTGAAAAATGTAATCTTTAAATTTAGCTTCAAAAAGAGCCAATCCCTCCTTTTTCGGCATCCTAATTTTTTATATCTAAATCCAACATACCCAATGCCACAGAACAACCCTGAAAATTCTCCATGAGAAACACATGTACATGACTAAAATTGAGTTTTTTTATGTTTTTAAATTCCTCACTAGAAAAATATATAATAGAAAACAATATAAATTTTTTCAAATGCAATCATTATGTGATGTTATATTAGATTATTATGAATATAAATTATTTATTCAAAATAATAATTTACCATCTCCATGAAAGAATATCTATTTATATGTTATCCTCAAACATAACAATTTTTGTGATTATCAATGATAAATGTAAGGGCCTCAAATGATATCCACATGACAT
The DNA here is from genome assembly GCA_963277665.1 of Viscum album. Taxonomy (NCBI): domain Eukaryota; kingdom Viridiplantae; phylum Streptophyta; class Magnoliopsida; order Santalales; family Viscaceae; genus Viscum; species Viscum album. The sequence goes on along the minus strand of OY728151.1, from coordinate 1,057,155,783 downwards.
CTCAACCAATACGTCCTCATTTGATGTCATTTTTATAGTAATCCTAAAATTAATTTAAGTTAATTCCATTTGATATATATTTAGGACCATGATTATAAATCTTTCTAATCTAATAGAATAAATCCATATTACAATAGTTGAAACATCCACAGTGATAGAAAAAATATTAACCCACATATAGAATAAATATAAGGACACCAATAGATTAGATATCACCCCACCAATATACTCAATATAGTCATGCCAATAAATTAGATATCATCACAATGATGGATTATATATCATCACAACAATTGTGGTGGATATTACTAATCTGTAGGATTCTTCTTTAGTTAATCTTATATACAGGTGTTATGTTAATATGATTAACTGGTCATATATCAGTCTGATGGAAAACATTATGTCAATTCCAATGGATCAGGTTTTTATTTAATTATTATATATGATTGTTAATAAGTTATACTATGTCTGATAGAATGAATTTTTTTTCAACATAACCAATCTAAATATAATTGGATGTACAATATTAGTAAAAAATAATTTTAAGAATTTGTTAATATTTTCAAAACTAAGGATGTTAATATTTAATTTAATATTTTTAATCAATATATAATATTTATCATTTTAAAAAATACTGTAATCATAGTTTTAGTATTAATTCTATACTAAATTTACTCAAACATAGATAATTAAATATTGAATCATTTTTATTGTTAATAAATTTTAATTTTAAAATTTCATTGAAATGGATTTTTGATATGAACCTTATAGTTTAATTCAATGAAAAAAAAGTTTCATTGATTTTTAAAAAACATAAATTGGTATGTCAATTATTGATTTTTTTATAAACATTACATCTAAAAATCTAAATTAAAATTGCTATTTTCATATTTTTATCAGATATTAACATTAATTACAATATAATTTCCACCCATTATATTATTTCATCGAAGTGTTCAAGTAGGTGGTTAGACAAACCAAAACATTATCATACCTTAATTAATGGAATATTATGATAACAAAAGTTATTTAAATTGGACTAATTTCACTATTAATGGAATTTTATGTCATTATTTATATAATTTAATAGTAAAGATAATTATTTTAATAGATTTTAGTACATTATTATGAATCTTGTTGAATAATGAGATATTATTCTTCATGAACATCTTAGTTCAAACAAAAAATGGTTAATGTTTTCATTTCATATAATTTTAAGTTGAATTTTGTTGGATTATAATTTACATTTAATAATATTTAAATTTTATATGAAAAACATATTTATTAATTTAATAATTATAATCTATGAAGATATTATATGGTGGAAAATTTGAATGTAGTTTCTTATTGGTGGTAGTAGTTCTCATAACGCATCATTGAAGGCTTCCTTATAGTTACTAGAAAATGGTAAATGTGTTTCATTTTTATAGCCAATTAATAATTATATTTTTTATGATTAACTACTTTTTTATATATAATATAAAATTTTATATTTTTATGGTTATATATATATTAAATAAAGTAAGGGAAAAAATAAATCACATTGAGAATATTTTCTTAACCATTGAATAATTCATTGTGATTAAGGTCTTAAGCCAACAACGTCTGACCAGAGAAATGAAGAATATGACGAGGGTAATTGTGGAAGGATAATGGATATATTTTAATGTATATGATAAATTCATTAAGTATCCTTATATTGTCACGAGAGATCCGATTATAGGTTCTGAAAATGAATTTTTTTAATTATAACCACTTAATATAATTGTAGCACATTTTAAATATATCAACTCTCCCAAAAATAGAAAATTATTAAATGGGATAATTATATGTTGATAAAAAACCTCTCCCCAATAAAAGAAACATTATTTAACATTTTTGGCATATTACTCATAGGATATTCCCTTTAACTAGATTAGTTTTCCATGACTCTAACTAGTTTTTATTTAATGATATTTAAACATTTTTTCACTATAATAAACTTGTACTTATTGAATAATATGGAATGTAAAATTTAACATATGAAAAATATTTCATTATATTATACTTCACAAATTTATGGAAAATGATATCAAATATAAATTATTTAGTTTATTAAAATTTTCCAATATACAATATTAAATAACATCTAAAATGTCAAATATATATATTTAAATTTTTTATTTTTTTTATTATGTAACATATTTCAAAAAATATATTCTCTAGAAAATAGCATCATATTATCCTATCTCATAATTATATACCTAAAAAATTTTAACCATCAATGTGTAATTAAAAACATTTTTTTCAATATTAATCTAAAAATCAATCATCATTGAAAATACCCAATAATAAATATTTAAATAATTTTTTAATGATATGTCCAAGTTATAAATTAGTTTTTGAAATTTTCTAAAATAATATATAAATATAATTTTTTTATAAATTCATAATGTATAGAAAAAACTATTTACTATAAAAAGGTGAATCATTAAGATATGAACTGCTCTTCAAATATTTATTTAAAAATTTTACATAGAGTAATGACAAATCACACTAATAAATATAATACATAGATAATTAAATTAATGTATAAAGAATTATATTTCATTCATAGTTACATAAGTCCAAAAAATTATTAAAAAACATTTAATTTATAATGTGGTTATATATATTTTTTGATTTTTAATTGATGTCTACGTTGCTATGGATAGTTTTTATTTCATAGGAATTGGTTGTGGTCTATGGATGTTCAATGTTCTATAAAATGGATGATATATGAAATTATATAGAACTAAGGAGTAATATTACACAATATTCATGCGGAATTATAGATATCCATGTTTACAATTGTTATTTTGGGGATTCAAGAATGTTTCCATATATATAGGAGTCTGATGACTAAATGGAAAATAATTACATATTTTATAATTCCTAATTCATTAATATATATATTTTATTTAATCATTTATCCATCATATTCATTTTCATCAATTCTTTAACCGTCCATCTTCAATTATCTATCCACCCCTAACAGTGGAGTTGTAGACTATGTAGATAATGGAATAGAGGAAGATAGAAGATTATTTATTATTAAAAAAATTTATCTTTTTTTTATTTTTTATTTTTCTATATTATCATTGATATTCCTATTAGTGGTATAAGGCCCTATCTTTAAACTTTACTTAATCTTGAGTTATTACAAGATTACACATTGAGGATCTTTTTGGGTTTATAGTTTTAGATAATTAGATCATAAAACTTGCATTACATTCCACATATAAACCAAGTGGTTACATAAAGATAGTATTCTTCTTTCCCATCAATGGAAACATATTTAAAATAAAACTTGGATTCTTTCTTGACACTTCCTTGACACTATCATCATATCATCTACCATTCCCTTGACCGGTGAAAAACATTTAAAAAAACATGGGATGAGCATAAAGGAGTAAGAGAGGTATGTGTAGAGACAATATGGGCAGGGTTTGGCCGATCCAATGGCTTTGGGAGTGTGGGTAAGGAGGTAGAGGTGGGGGCCTTTTATAAGAGGAGACGAGGGGCACTCTTGGAAAGTAAAGAAATTTTACTTTATTTGAAAATTATTTTCAGATTCAAAAGGTCCCACATTGATATAATTCGAGGGTAAGGTGATAAGGGTTCGAAATCCACCCATCTAATAGGTTTTGGACATGTTTAGGTCATAGAATTTACATTATAATTTCATTTTATTCAAATCCTTTATTAATGAGGTAATCGCTGCATCATCATGATGTCATAAATAATTTAATTTATTTAAAGTCTAAAAATTATGAAAAAAATACTATGATGTAGAAAAGCTTTTTATCTTTCCAATAAATATTTACACTCTAAAATATCATCTATATAGACAAAATTAATGATGTTTTAATCAGGTAATACATTCTTGTTATATTTACTTTCTTTAAAAAAAATAAAAAGATAACAAGTCACTTTCCAAAAAAGTGAATACATGGGGTCCCAAAGTTTTGTACAAGGCATCCCATGGTAGGACATGAGACAACCAGTAGAATTAGGACACATGTTAGTGTCATTTTTTATTATTATGATATTATTTTATTATCCTGAACTACCCAATTACTCATTAATCAAGATAATTAAAGATAATTATCGTCGTTACTATTCATAATGTACAAAAACAAGAGTCTTGATTAAAAAATTTGGACCTCATGATTGAAACTATGTAATAAATTTTACCAAATTCCAAACACATAAATTTCAATAATTTATTTAAAAATAATTCTCGTTGTCAAAACAAATAGCGGGTTTTTTTGAAATAATATCTATGAAAAGTATGGCATTAGTTTTTGCCCAATTCCAAAGTGAAAATAATACTAATGTCCACCATTGGATTAAATGGTAAACATATATTCTAATTTAACATTAATACCAATTTAGAAGATAATATAATCATATAAATAAATTAGATTAAAAAGCTGTTTTGTTTTAAAATGCAGTATTTTTCACTATTCATTAAAAAATGAACATTATTAGAAAAATACCAAAAATTCACACAAAGTAAATTTTGATGTCCCAATCATAAATAATAAGTTAATTTTGAAAAACATAGCTTATAAAATTGTCAATATATAGATTTAAAAATGGTTTTCCATCAAAAGGCAGTAAAACAATCTTTTAAAAAATATTAGTTTATCCAATGCATAAGATTGGATTTATTTTTATTTTAAGCCTCAAAAACACTATATAATTCATTAATATAAATAGATAAAAATATCTATTATTCATTACTTACTTTGGATGTTACATCCATCCCCCCTTTAGAAAATTGCGTCCCCACAATTTATTTACTTATCGAACAAATGGGGGTACTTTTCCCTCATTGCATTTTCAGATTCCCATGTTGCCTCTTCCATCATGTGGTTTTTTCACAAAACCTTTACATAATTAATAACCTTATTTAGTAACACTTGCTCCTTGTGGTCAAGAATCTGGACTAGTTGTTCCTCATAAGATAGGTTCTCTTCCATCTGAACTACCTCTGGATTCAAAACACGAGATGGATCTGGAATATACTTTCTCAACATCAAAACATGAAAAACATTATGTACCTGAGATAAACTTGGAGGTAAAGCCACCCGGTATGAAACTGATCCAACGCTCTCCAAGAATTTCATATGGTCCAATGAACCTTGGACTCAGATTTCCTTTCTTACCAAATTGCATCACACTTTTCCATGGTGAGACTTTGAGGAAAACATGATCACCTACCTCAAAATTTAGATCCTTCCTCTTATTGTCTGCATAACTCTTCTGCCTACTCTGAGTTGTTCTCATGTGTTTTTGAATCAGCTGAACTTTTTCTGCCATCTCTTCTACCAATTCTGGTCCCATCAACTTCCTTTCACCCACTTCATCCCAGAAAGCTGGAGTTCGACACCGCTTCGCATATAACGTCTCAAATGGTTCCATCTGCATACTGGAATGAAAACTGTTATTATATGAAAATTCAACCAATGAAATATGTTGGTCCCAACATCCCTGATAATCCATCGAACAAGCTCGTAGCATATCCTCCAAGGTCTGAATTGTTCATTTTGACTGCCCATCTGATTGAGGATAAAATGCTGTACTAAAATTTAATTCAGTACCCAACAACTTCTGAAGGCCTTTCCAAAAGTTAGAAGTGAACCTGGGATCACGGTCAGATACAATAGAGAGGGGAACTCCATGTAACCTGACTATCTCATTAACATACAAACGGGAAAGTTGATCTAGGGAAAACGTATCTCGTATAACAAGGAAATGAGAAGATTTATTCAAGCGATCAACAATAACCCAGATTGCATTATTACCTCGAGATGTCTTTGGTAATCCCAGAACAAAGTACATGGATATATTCTCCCATTCCACTCTGGAACTAGTAAAGGCTGAAGCATCCCTTTCGTTAACAGCCATTCTGCTTTAACCTGTTGACAAGTCAAACACTTCATAGTAAAATCAGCAATATATCTTTTCATTCCATCCCACCAGTAATCCTCCCGCAGATCTCTGTAGATCTTAGTACTTCCAGGATGTACTGAAAACGGAGAACTATGATCTTCACATAAAAACTCTGTCTTCAACTGTGAATCACAAGGCACACACAATCTCTTCCCAAATCTCATAACACAATCACTATCAATGTTGAATATATGCAACTTACCTTCCTGAACCAGCTCTACCTTTTTCTGCAACTCATTGTCTTGCTTCTGTGCTTGCTTGATTCTGTATGATAGAGAAGATTTCACTGATACCAGAAACAAAACAGAAGAACTTCCTGCACCAACAACTTCTATGCCAAAGTTCATCAAATCCTTAACCAAAGGATCACGTTCCAAAGGCAACATTGCTAATGAAGCATTACTTTTTTGACTCAAAGCATCAACCACTTTATTTTATTTTCCTGGATGGTAATGAATTATACAATCATAATCCTGGATTAATTCCAGCCATCTCCGTTGTCTCATGTTTAACTCTTTCTGAGTGAATATATACTTTAATCTTTTGTGATCAGTATATATTTCACACTTTACTCCATACAAATGATGCCTCCAAATTTTTAAAACGAAAACAATAGGAGCTAATTCCAAATCATGTGTAGGGTAATTTACCTCATGAGTTTTCAACTATCATGAAGCATAAGCAATTATCTGATTATTCTACATTAGGACGCAACCAAGTCCTTTCAATGAAGCATCACTGTATATAACAAACTCACCAATCCTGGAAGGTTGTGGCAAAACTGGAGAATTCACCAATATTCTTTTCAATTCCTGAAAACAATCATCACAATCTTTTGTCCAGATAAACTTAACACCCTTTCGAGTTAGTTTAGTCATTGGATTAGATAACCGTGAATAATTTCTAACAATCCTTCTGTAATAGCCTACCAAACCAAGGAAGCTACAAATATCAGTTACATTTTTGGGTCTTGGCCAGTCTTCCACAAATTTTGTCTTTTCAAGATCAACAGTTATCCCATATTTAGAAACAATGTGACCAAGGAAAGAAATTTGTTGCAACCAAAACTCACACTTGGGGAATTTTCCATTCAATTTCGTTTATTTTAAGGTTTGTAAGATAACCCTTAAATGTCTTTCATTCTCCTCATTACTTTTACAAAACTCCAAAATATCATCAATGAAAACCACCACAAACTTATCCAAGAACTCATGGAAAATTCTATTCATTAAATCCATGAATACAGCAGGTGCATTGGTTAGCCCAAAAGGCATTACTACAAATTCATAATGGCCATATCTTGTATGGAACGTAGTCTTCAGAGCATCTGCTTCCTTTACCTTCATCAGATGGTTCCCCAATCTCAAGTCAATATTTGAAAAATAATGAGCTCCCTGGAGCTGATCACACAAATCATTGATATGATGCAAAGGATATTTGTTCTTAACAGTGATGTTACTCAAGGCTCTATAATCAATGCAAAGTCTCATTGAACCATCATTATTTTTAACAAATAAAATAGGAGAACCCCATAGTGATGTGCTAGGTCGAATGAAACCTTTATCTAATAAATCTTTCAATTGCTCCTTCAACTCTAAAAGTTCAATTTGAGCCATTCGGTAAGGCAGTTTTGAAATTGGCTTAGCATCAGGAACTAAGTCAACAGTAAACTCAACTTCCCAATCTGGTATTATTACAGGCAACTCATCAGGAAAAACATCAAGATACTCATTTACCACTGGCACATCATTAATCTGAACAGTTCCATTATTTTCAATGATGTGTGCAAGGTAACATTAATTTCCATCTTTGACAAGTTTCTTGGCCTCTTGATAAGTTATCTATAGTAAGGGTTCATTCTTGTACACAAACTGAATGTCCTTCTGAAAATAAACTTCTTTAGCTCTATAGTCAATCTTATCATGGTAAATAGAGTGCCAATCCATACCCAGGATAACATCAAACTCTACAAGAGGTAGAAGAATAAGGATTGCAAGAAGGTTTATTCTACAGATAAGGATAGGAAGATTCTTATAAATTATTTTTGTCTCAACATTTCCCCCAGGTGTTTTTACCAAAATATCAGGAGTCATTTATTGAGATGGTATTCCCATTTTACTAGAAAAGGTTTCAGAGATGAAAGAATGTGTAGAACCCAAATCAAACAACACAGTGGAATAATCTGAAAAAACAAACAAAGTACCTAATACAACTTCACTTGATGGCCCCACATCCGCTGAAGTAGTTGCAAAGGATTTCACCACCCCTTTCTACATGTAGTCTAACTACTTCACATCACTCATGCTCTTTGTCGGACACTCGTTTGCATAGTGACCAATCTCATTGCACTTAAAACATTTCACTAACTATAAATCAAATTTGGTCTAACCTTCACCTTGATATTTTTCAGTGCAATCACGATCCTTATGTCCCATATTACCACATCGGTATCACATTCCAGAATTCAAAAGACATTCCCTATCATGCCTTTTTCCACATTTATCACAAACTGTAAACACAGATTTCTCACCATCAGACTTTTTTGAAGAATTCTTCCATTTCTCCTGCCACCTTGGTCTCTTCTTCTATTAGTTTTTATAGAACACTTGATCATCAACAAACTCCATTTCCACCTTCTCATCACATCGAAAAATATTTTCATAACTTTTAAACTCACGAGAAGGTAATGCCCTTCGATATTTTGACTTTAATCCTGAGTAAAAATGATTGTTTTTACTATCAAGGTCTCGGATATAATTTGAAGAATACCTTGCCAATCGAGTGAACCTTTCTTCATAGGTAGCCACTGAGTCTTCCTCTTGCCTCAATTCCAAGAATTATTTTTCCATCCTAAGTCAAACAGCCTTAGGAAAATACTTTTCAAGAAACATACCTTTGAATTCATCCCAGTCGAGAGCATCAATCTCATCAACGTCCCTGATATTTTTAGCCATCGACCACCACTGATCTGCTTCAACCTCCAAACGGTAAATAACAAGACTATCCTTTTGATTGTCTGAACACACCATGACTTTGAAAATATTCTCCAGTGCTTTAATCCACCCTTCAGCTAGCACAGGGTCAGATGATCCTCTGAATGATGGGGGATGTTGCCTCATGAAATATTCCACCACTGACATGTTCCTCTGCGATTGATCTGGAAGATCTCATGTATGGATTCCACAGCCATTTATCGCTTGATTCAACTGTGCCATTACTGCCACATATTGTTCAGTTCCAATTCTGACCATCTCAGGATGATGATTCGGAAGGTTATTTCCTTCTGCATGCCTTCCTAACACTGCTTCCCTATTTCATCTGTGGAAAACCATTCTGAACAAACATGTCTTAGATGAAGCAACATGGTATTATTCAAATACTATATAACATAAATTTTACCATAAACAAATATTTTTGGATAATAATTTAATAGAATTCTAACTCCTATTGTTATCTAAAACGACCTCTGAAACCAACTATAAGGCCCCAGCCTTAAACCTTATAAAATCTTGAGTTATTACAAGATTACACATTGTGGATCTTTTCTAGTTTAGAGTTGTATAGAATTATATCCTAAAACTTACAATACATTCAACATATAAACAAAGTGGTTACATAAAGATAATATTCTTCTTTCCCATCAATGTAAACTTATTTGAAATAAAACATGGATTCTTTCTTGACAATTCCTTGACATTATCATCATATCATGTACCTTTCCCTTGACCTGTGAAAAACATTTCAAAAAAAACATGGGATGAGCATAAAAACCTCAGTAAGGGATATAAAAATATATGGAAAGGAAACATGGGTACATATATACATAATAATGAAATCATACTTTACCCATAAAACATAAGCACTTTTACATACCTCATCAAATCATTAATAAATCATAGAAATCATAAGACATAAAGGTAACATGAGGCATTCATAACATTCTTACGTAGGGAGTAACCCTCGTGGTTACATTTTGAATACCCACCACAGTATATTCACTAAATCTCTTCTGAGAAACCATAACATTTCACTCCTTCGCATTACCCAATGCATTGGAGAGCTATATCGAGCTCACCCGCCCTTAGATTATCACGGAACCACCCGTCTTCATAATAATTCCCAAGAACCTCAACATAATTGTATAACATAAAACATGCATAAAGGGAACATAACATTTCCACATTTCAATCACAATATATCAATACAACACATTGTTATAATAAAAACATTATGAAAACAATTTTCAATACCAAAATTAAAGAAAAGTATAACATGGTATTTATTTTCTTTTAAAAAGAAGGTATGACTTTTAGAGGAAGCCGAAACTCAAATAATTGTCATGGCGGCAGAGAAGTCGTTGTCGCCGCATACGTACGACAAAAACATTCCCTATTGTCTTTTAGTAAATTCTTTGTATAAAAAAGATCTCTTCTGAATAAACGTAAAAGTCATAGGGTTTTATACACCGTATAAAAGAAGGTTTTGTATAAAACAAAATATGCCTCAATGAAAGGAGATTGAGACGAAGTCCCATACCTCGGGACCGACTTGACTCGATCGTTCTTTAATGTCCTAAATAATAAACATGAGTTAATTTCTACTTGCTTGAGAAACTTTTTCACGTTCATTATTCCATTAATGTCACTTATTTCCATGTCATGAACACTATGTAATTATTTAAGTTAATAACGGCCGTTTTAACGATCATTGGTACTTGAGTCAAAAATAAACCCTTTATAATTACAAGTTGTTCATGTATCCATTATACCCAGAATTATAATCATGATTTATATATCATCTATATCCTTTATATACATGCATTTATAATATTACATAATCATTTAGAGGTATGAAATGAAATGCACCGTTCATGGAGACGGTATGCCGTACGTACTCATTAACGCTACTTTCATTTCTATTTCATATTTTATAGAATGGAATCATAATGATATAAAGGTATATTATAATTCTAGTATAATATAATATATAATATCATAGTTCCATCCTTTATGCGTCCCACATATGGTATTTAACGAATCAAATCACTTTGAGGGGGCGGTAGTCCGCACTTCCTTAAATGATGAAATCGCGTTTACCCATAATGGAAACCTTAAAGGTATCCCCAAAATTAAAAATAATTAAGCTTAAGGAAAACATAAACATATTATATATCATATATGAATATAGTGACATCTTAATGGCCACTTTTGAAGGAGTTAAAATAATGTTTATGAATCATCGTTTCGGGAGGCATAAATTCACCATCCATGGAAACAATATGTCCTTTAACCATTAGATGTAGGTGTGTGTAAGTGTAGCTCGAATAATTCTTATAACAACATCCTAGTATAATGAAGATACTGTAGTGGTTACAAAATAAATTAATAAAAAGTTTTTAGGGGGTTGGAGAAGCAAAATAAAACAAAAGGACTCAAGTGAAGACATTACCTTAAAATCGGGTAACTCCCTTTAGTTTGAGCTCAAAGGCTTCCTTGGGATGACATATTCCCAAAGTGAGGCTTAAAGGAGTAATAGAGGGATGTGGAGAGACAAAATGGGCAGGGGTTGTCCGAGCCAAAGGCTTTGGGAGTGTGGGTAAGGAGGTAGAGGTGGGGGCCTTTTATAAGAGGAGAGGAGAGGCACTCTTGGAAAGTAAAGAAATGTTACTTTATTTGAAAATTATTTTCGGATTCCAAAGGTCCCACATTATTATAATTCGAGGGTAAGGTGATAAGGGTTCGAAATCCACCCATCCAATAGGTTTTGGACATGTGTAGGTCATAGATTTTAAATTATCATTTCATTTTATTTAAATCCTTTATTAATGAGGTAATCGCTGCATCATCATGATGTCATAAATAATTTGATTTATTTAAAGTCTAAAAATTATGAAAAATTACTATGATGTAGGAAATATTTTTAGATTTCCAATGAATATTTATAGTCTAAAATATAATCTATGTAGACAAAATTAAAAATGTTTTAATTAGGTGATACATTCTTGTTTAATTAACTTTCTTAAAAAAAATAAAAAGATAACAAGTCACTTTCGACAAAAGTGATTCCATGGGGTCCCCAAGTTTGTCACAAGGCAGACAATTGTCGGTAATGAGTCAAACAGTAGAATTAGGACACATGTTGGTGTCATTTTGTTTATTATTATGATATTATTTTATTATCATTAACTACCCGATTACTCATTAATCAAGATAATTAAAGATAATTACAATCGTTACTATTCATAATGTCCAAAAACAAAAGAGTATTGATTACATAATTTTGTCCTTCTGATTCTAAATATGTAATCCATTTTACCAAATTCCAAACATAGAAATTGAAATAATTGATTTAAAAATAATTCTGTTGTCAAAACAAATAGCAGGTTCTTTTGAAACAATATCTATGAAATCTTTGGCATTAGATTATGCCCAATTAAAAAGTTAAATTAATACTAATGACAACCATTGGATTAAATGGTAAAAATATATTCTAATATAACTTTAAAACCAATTAAAAATATAATCTAATCATATAAGTAAATTAGATTAAAAAGTAGTTTTGATGTAAAGTGCAGTAATTTTCACTATTCATTAAAAAAATGAACATTGTGAGAAAAATAACAAAAATTAAAAAAAATTAAATTTTTATGTCCCAATAATAAAGAATAAGTTTATTTTAAGAAAAATATCATATAAAATTGTCAAAATATATATTTAAAAATGGTTTTCCATCAAAAGGTAGTAAAACAATTTTTTAAAAAATATTAGTGTATTCAATGCTTAAGATTGGATTTATTTTCATTTTAATCCACTAAAACACTATCTAATTAATTAGTAGACATAGATAAAAATATCTATTAATCATTACTTACTTAGGATGTTACAAGTGGGGTGGGGGTGTTATGATTTTTTTACTAAGTTTTAAACATGTACTATTTATTATTCATTAATTTCGTTCATTCCTCTAGTTTATTTATTATTACTAAGATGATCTATATATAGGGAATGAAAATTAGAATTGAAGCCCAATATCTAAACATAATAAATAGTCTTTAAATTCCAATAAATGGACTTCATTGGTATATGGTGGAAACATGATTAAATCATAGGAATTTACAATCTTCTATATAAGTACAATATTAACCGCATGGTGATTAATTACATGTTATGAAAATATCTTTCCAATATGAGTCTTGTGTTTATAGTTATGTTCATGATACCAATTATCTTATATTTTCAATTCATTTGAAATTTAAGAGGATGCTGATTAATAATATAACCCTATCATATAAAAAAAAATCAATGAAAATTCAATTGAATAGAATTATTATTTTTCTTACCACTTATACCATACACACATACATACAAATTATAATTAAAAAAATGATCATTATATTTTATGCATAATTTAAACAAACAATAAACATTATACTTATTTTTTATCATTAACTATATATGAGTATATTTTTGGTTAAATTATATACACCAAGGGAGATTTCACACTAATAACAAGTATTAATGCTATCATTTTTAGAATATAATTATTAATATCATTTTAAGGAAATATTTATTAGTTAATTTATATTTATCTATTTATATTTATCAAAAATTAAAAAACTATACAATTCTAGAATTAATTTTGACTAAATGTTTTTAAAAATAATCATATTACATTGTTATAAATATAATAACATGATCCTCATGTATTATTGGATCCATTAAAGAATATCCATTTCACCCTCTTCAAACAATTTTTTATATTTTTACACAGTATTTTCATTCATGGGTATTGTATCTTTTTAGTTGAATATTAAATACCTAATAAAAACATTAATATGAACCATAATAGATCAGTCCAAGTAGAATAATTGAAAAGAATCTTCAAAATTCATGAATTGTCTCCAACGTCTACCAAAAACATATCCCACTCATGTACTGCATCATAAAAACATTCTTCGTTACTAATGGATAGAAAAAACAACAAGGGGTGACCCTAGATGCTTTCTAAGGTTAAAAAAGGTAGACACATAAGCATAACATGTACATATAATAATGCAGTTGATAGCATAACAATTGAAAACAATAACATTTAAATGTGCGATTATATTTTTGGGTCATTGAATATCGATTTCATGTTCATAAAAAACCATAATTAAGAAATCAATGAACATTATTCATGACAACATTAAATTAGATAAAGAAATATATTTATTGCATAAAAATAACCATAGAAAATTTTCAGGTCAAGTATGCCATCCAATATATTCGTAACAAGATTGGATTTTTCTAAAACCTTCGATACCTACATTAGGCTTGAGATGACCTCATGTTTACCTTCATCTAGGTTTCTACTGAACACTCATGTACCCTATTATTTATGTTTGGCCTAACCACCGATGTGACCATTTTTGGATTGGGATAACCACCCATGTATTCTATGATCTCATAGATCATTTATCATTACCCATTTAATTAGAGGGATATATGGGTTTACACCATAAAATTTGGTAAATAATAAATAAGTATTAAAAAATATTATCAAATTTTAATCATATCATAACCCCTGAAATGAAACAGGTTATATAAAAATTTTATTATATCCTAACTTGGATAAAATATAAATTTTACATAATCATTCTATATTTTTATATTATCAAAATTCAAGAAAAGATGCAGGTTTCCTACTATTTTATTAATGGTATAACTCACTGAATGGGAAAGGGTCTTATAGAAATCATGTAACCATAAAAAATTAATAAATTATAGAATGTACAAAAATATTATCCTTGGATCATATCCTAAAAAATAAATATTTATCCTCAAAATAATTCATCTTATATGAATTATTATATTGAAATAAAAATCATATGGAATTTTTATGGAAGAATTTTTTTTATTTGAATAAAACCTTTTAAAATAGAAGTCATTTTGAAATTATATTTCATAAAAAGAAAACAAGAAATCTTATAATGTAATCTGTAAAAATTATTAAAAACATTTCATGAGTAAAATTACCTTTCAATATAAAAACAATGTTATTTATATAAAATACTTTTTATATAATTTTCATTTTTTCATAATTTATTTTCAATCAAAAAATATAAAAAATAATAAGAAATAAATTTTAAATGAAATAACCATTATAACATAGTAATGCAATCTTGAAATATTTGAACATTCATGATAGAGTGAAAAAATATATTTGTCATACAAGTTAAAGACAAAACTATTATTCATATTTTTTGGAAAATCCAAAAGACAATTATTTTGGTATTCGATTTGAAGATTACATGAATTTTTTTTCATTAAACAAATAATTGTTAAATATTATTTTTAAAACATAATTTAAAAACGATAATATATATTTTTAATAATTTTTTTAATTTTTTTTTACGAAAATGGTTCACAAATAAAATTTTGGATTTTTTTAAAAAATTATTTTGATTTCATTAGTAAATAAATTATAAAAATTGATTGTAAAAGATAACATTCATGAATGTACATGAGAATAATAAAATTATTTTTTTTATTGATATATGTTGCAAAATATTTCATCATTTGTATTTTAAACATTAATAGTCCTGATAAACGATGAGGATGTATCACAAAAGATATACCAATTTGGTAACCTATGAACATAATAACTTTTAAGAAATAACTAAAAGTAAACATAAAATATTAAGATTAATAATAATTTCTTGATATTAAATGTTAATGATTCATCATATAAATTTTTGAAATAATGAGAGGGGCTTAAATTAATAAATATCTCAAAGAAGGATAATTGAGAAAAAATCCATTATAGATTTTAAAACAGTAGGAAATTATACCATATGAAAATATATACTAATATATTTATTTAAAAATATTTCTATATGAGAATAATTAAATGTGTTCATAGGAAATATATGAACCACATAAAATACATAGTTTGAGAATATGGAATTTGGATCAAAGATAAAAATAGTCAGTTGGATATCTCATACCATAATAGAAATATTAATAACCATATTTTCCAGTTAAGATGAAGATAAAATGGAAATTTAAATATAATGAAAATAATGATATTCATTATATAGAATTTTAAATTTTAATTATATTCACTACTCAAATGAAAATAGAGGTGAATTTTTTTATGTCTCTCACAAATAAAATAAAGAAGAAAAATTCCCTTACCTTTACAAATGACATCCATCAAACTTATTCTATCCTCTTTTATAATAAATATAAATTTCTAATAATTATTTTATATAATATTATGTATAAATTTATTAAATTTTTATATTTTTTTTATTTCCATCAATTACCCATTCACGTAAAATTCAATGCTAAAGTAATATTTTCAGTGATAATCGCTTTCTATTTTATATATGTATTTATTTTTTATTTTGGTCCCCTTACATTGATCATGGTTACATAATAAATTTTATGTGTTAAATTAGATAAAATATCATATATATTTAGTATCTATTTATTTATATTAATATATAAAATACATATATATAATATGAAATACATCGTTCATAGAGATGATAGTTCGTGCGTATGCCTAAATGAAGTTTCTACTTTAAAAATGTACTTAAATATCATATTCACACAAAATGGAAATTATGAAGGTATATATCATATAATAATTATATAGTCATAATAATCACATACATATAATATAAAAATAATTAATTCAAATTAATTATTAACTATGATAGGTGTTAATGGAAAAACAAATGACATTGTTTAGTGAGGTGGTAGTCTACCGTACACATAAATGATGAATTTGTATCAAATTTTTCTGAAGTGAAGATAATTGTAGGTAATTAACCTAAAACAACAAAATATTTGTACATATTTGAAAGTAATTATGCAATATTATAATGGTATACTTATAATTGAAGTATTTTGAGGATGAAATAAAAAGAATCTCACTGGTGAATGTTTCCTATCATTATAGTGTCCTACATAGGTTTTCTCCAAAATAATTCTTAGGATTCATTTTATCCAATATAATGAATATCAGATGAGGGGAGGTACATTGAAATGTGATGTTTTTTGTAAAGTTATCATCTAAATGGTTATTATATTTTATATCTGATAATAAAAGGGATGAAGTTTTATAATTGATGTGAGTTCCACAATTTTAAATTATTGAATGGAAGAATTATCAAAGTGGTTTTTATTGTCAAAGGAACAAATATTTGTCAATTCATGATGATATATTTTATAACATTGATATATATTCAATAAATTGGTTTTCGAAATGTGTTTGATAATTTTATACCCTTATCTTTTATGTATTACACCCCCAATAAACACATTTTTACAATATAAATAGAATATAATATATAAAATTTTTCAAAAGAATGTTTTGTAAAAAAAAGTCAACATATTAGATATAAAAAATTATTATTTTTTTCAAATATAGTTTCCATTTTTCATATTTATATTATCATATGAGTAAAAAATTTAGTAACACCCAAAAGAATTTTTTGAACAATTTAATATAGAATGTAATGCACGCAACACTGAGTCTTGGAGGGAAAAAACTGTTTTATAATAATTATTTAAACACGATAGTTATAACATAGTCTTTAAACATAGTATTATTAAAATTCATAAATAATTTTACATTTTTTTTAATTTTTTCACATAAATAAAACATATTTATGACGATATATGTAAATTTTTGTCATATAAATATCATTCTTTCACAATTATTTATGGGTTATTATTTTGTATTTTTTTGAGAAGTTTAATGTATTTTAATGATTAATGTGGAATACAACATTTTGATTAAAAAATATTTTTCCATATAAATGATTATTATTCTTTAATTTTTTTTAAATACAGAATAGATCAATTATACATTTATTAATCAAATTTAGATAATGGGAATAATTTCAATATTATAATTAGATATAATGACATATTAAACTTATTAATGTTCTTTTCTACCATCACCTCACCACACCTACATGATTACTAATAAACATAATTTTTTCACATAACTGAATTGAATTTCAAAAAATTATTCTTTCATAATTCTGATCTGAAAGAAATTTCAAGTATGGTAGGATGAACATGAATTTTTTTGGTGAATAGTAATTTGACCCTTTACAATAATAATATATCCCTTATGAATTGTTATTTCATTATTATGAATTTTAAATTATATAAATGAATACTAACCATAGCAATGAAGGTATAAATAAAATTTATATGTCTTATAAATGTAGGTATAATATAACTATATCATTGTATAAGTAAGTGATTTTTTTAGAAATTAATAATTTTTTATGTTTATTTTTGAATGTAATAATAATTTAATAAATTATAATAATCAATGTCGTTATTTAGAAGAAAATTTATATTTATATAACGTATCCTTATATTCTTCTTTTTTTATCTTATTACTTTAGGACATTTTTATAAGACCTTATATAATTTTTCAGAGTGTCATAAAATAATTTGTAATTATAAAATCTATTTTTTTAGTAAAGGAAGATATTAATTAAAAATTGAATTAATTTTATATAAAAATATATTTCCATAATAAGAGTTCATTTTTAAATTTTACACTTCTATAAATTGTAACCATTAATTTTTTGTATTTTTCTAAATTAAATGATTTTTTAGTATTGTAAATTACAATAATAAATGGTAAATGATGACTACAAGACATATAGAGTCTTAGATGGAGTAAGGATAAAATAATAAAATATTCTCAAATTATAATTCATTTTTAATTTTGTTATGATAATTCTTAATATATTCATATTCTTGAGCCAAATATTAACAAAATTAATAATATATTCATATTATCAACTCCTCTACTACAAATACCACCCATCACCGACTCTTCTTCACAAATCCTCCATGATTTTATCCTTACACAAATTCTACCCAATACTCTTAACCATCCTCATTACCATGTCCACTACCTACTGGTCTCTCCAAATGGACAAACCAAGGGCTTTAAAGAGGTTATCATGTAAGTGAAATCATTAGGTAAGAATCAATTTTGTTTTTATTTATGTTTTTTCAAATTTCATTAGGTTATTATAATCTAATCTCCTAACATTATCAAATTAAAATGGTATCTATAATATTTTATATATAGTATAATATATTTTTTAGGTAATAATCCAATATCATGTCACATTTCCATTTCTTTTATTGTTTATGAAGAAAGCATCATGGGTGAAGTTAGGATTTACTACCATAGTTGACGATGTGCTTTCATCATTCAATTCAACGTTAAAATATGGATATGAATCAGTTATTATAGTTGAAACTGAATATAAAATAATTATTATAACACATTTAATGTTTTTCAACTATTATATATTCAAATTATTAATTAATTTCCCAAAATTAATTTGTCTGGATCGAAAAAAACCAATATAAAATAAATAATTATTGCTTAATGATCATTCTAATGACTCGTCAGTATAAAATATAAAAAAATTAATTATATAAAATTTTAATATTTCATATGGTCATTTATATCATAAAATTTCAATTATGGATAATTTTACCCATTTACCATGACCTTCCATACTCATATACATGTATACCAATCATGAAAACGAAGGAAATTAATACTCTATAATGATAAAATTGTATCCAACAACTCAGAATAAAAGATATAAATTAAAATAAAAAATAATAATAAATCATATAAATATCTAATAGGTTCGGAATCAAATTATTAATGAGTATAATTTTATATTATAGGATATTATTTACACCTCTAAAAAATTTAGACATCAGGTAAGGGGTTTATCATCT
Source organism: Viscum album (assembly GCA_963277665.1). NCBI lineage: Eukaryota > Viridiplantae > Streptophyta > Magnoliopsida > Santalales > Viscaceae > Viscum > Viscum album. The sequence continues at coordinate 1,057,136,020 of OY728151.1, read as the reverse complement.
CCAATTTATTTTAATGAGATTTCTATTATTCGAAACAATAGCCTCTATGTATTATATTTATACTAAAATTTGATATCTCAAAATAATGCCTCCATGATTCATCAAACATTTTATCCATCTCATATGGATCTTAAAATATACCATTATTTTATATTTAACTTAAATGGTATCAATATAACTATAAAAAGAGTTTTTACAAGTTTGTGGTTATTTTTACCCTTATTTTTATAGTTTATCCCCCACCCTCAAATCCCATGTTAATCGTTCATTTACCGTAACAATTCTAAATATGTTTTTACTATTTACACTGTGAACATTTTAAAATAATATAAAACATATTATGTAATATACATTATTATCATTTTTAAAATAGAAATTTTTTATATAAATTCTACTCGATGAAGTGAAAATTTTTAAATTAAAATTTATGTAGTGTGTGTGAGGATAATGCTAGATTCTTATGTGGAAATATTATAATGTTTAAAAGGATTATATATATTAATATAAATATTGAATTAATTCCAGTCAAATAAATTGGATTAAGGTTTATATAACCTAACTGATATTACAATGAAAAAAATATAAAATATAATTAACAATATAAATAATTAAAATGAAAATTCCTTTATCAAATAATATTCAATATTTTATTGTTTTAATCAATAAATTAGTCATTTCAAATAATAATAAAACATACATCAAAATGAAATTTTTAAATTATATTTTAAAAAATTAATAATATTTTGTCAAATAATTTTTCCTATAATGGAAGAAGTTATATCTAAAAACTCCCATTGACTCGATGAAAATGTGGGTTTTCTAGAATTTTATTTTTCTTACAAGAAATGATATTATATTAAATCTATTTCAAATTATAATAATTTTATTAATCTCCAATAAAATATATTGATATAAAATCTATAATATTCATTTAAAAAATATCTCATTAATAATTATTTTAATTAATTATTGAGGACAAATATTATGTACATTAAAAGTTTTTTTTCATAAACACCCTAATTTTTCAAACAAAAATCATATTCTAAAATTCATTTAAAAGGATATTCAAAATTAAGTATACGATTAAATATAACTAAGTAATAATTATGTTCCATTAAAACAAAAATGGAAATATAAATTACTTAATTTATTTACATAAAATTATATTTTTACAAAAATATATATTTTTGACTTTTCACTAAAAAATCTTCATTTTCTGAAAAATACCAAAAAATCAGCATATGTTAATTTATTAAAAACTAATTTTAAAATTAATAAAATTTTAATAAATTTATATTATAAAATATCCTTAAATTATTTATATTTTTTCTTTATAAAAATCAATAAAAGTAATTTTAAAATAAAACAAATTTTATTATGAATATAACTAATTCACTAAAACCTAATTGATTATTTTCTAATAATCATTATATTAATTTATATTTATTAGAAAATTTAGATGGATATTTAAAATTTTATTATAAAAATATTCTTAAACATTTACTTAATTAAATGTTTATAATATTATTTTTTCATTGTTTGCTAAAGAACAGTGTCATATATCATGCTTGTTATTAATGGACTCGATTTTGTGTGTAACAGAAGCAAGAGATGGTATTATTTATAATGAATGTTGTCATTAAAATTATTATTTTTAAATATCATAAAATCATTGGATGTTAAATTTTTTGGAATTAATAGAACACAAAAATGGATATGTTCTTCACCAAGATAGTGGAATATAATGGTGGAAAAATAATCAACAACAAAGGAAAATAGAAGAGAATATCTACCAAATTTTCACTTATATAATTATTTTAAAATGTCACCCAATTCGATAAAACTCTAAATAATAGAGTGTATGAAATTAAAAAATTATTAAAGTTATCAATAATATAAATGTAAAATGATACCTGGATATATAAGTTATATTTTTTAATAGTCATTTATTGAACACAGAGAGATGATGGATTGATATTTATTAAAAATATCATTATTTAATAGATTCTCACTTAATGGGTTAATAAAGTACTAGAATTTTATAAAGATATTAAATTCATATTTGATAATTTATAATGGATTTTTCCTCCGATAAAGTGGTTGTGTCATTTTAATCGTCATAATATTTTCCAGGGGAATTCATGAAGGGATAAAAATGAATTTAAAAAACAAACAATATTATTTGAAAATTCATGATCATCACATAAGGTGATGAAGAAAAACAATATAATTATTAGGAGTGGATTAATAGATACTATAAAAAATAACCAACTCATATAATGTACTTCTCATTTCACAAGAAAAGTTTCTAATATATAATCAAACATTATCATTATGATCTTGTAAAAAAATTCAAATATATGGATCTAAAAAAACATTATTTTTGTTGAGATCAAATTAATTTTCATCATATTTTCTTTCACTACTCTGGAAAAAGAATGAAGTGTTATAAAACTTTATGACTAGGGAGGAAAATTAACAATATAATGCGAAAATATTAATTAATACACATAAATATCAATTTCATGGACTCGTTTCAAATAATTATGTGGAGAAGGTGTTGGGTTACTAACATATAGTGATTGAAAATAGTATTAAAGTGGGAATAAAATATATAATATCATCAAAATTATGAACATAAAATATAATATAATATAATATTGTAAATAGTAGAAAATATTAATAGATAACCTAATTTTTGACAATGTTTTCATAGTCAACATGGGTATTATTTTTCTTATATTAAGGATAGATTTTATTTAATCCAATCATGATATTATAGATTTTTTTTAAAATTTATTGAGAAAAATAATATTTTTTCGAATTTAACCAATTCAAATTTATGGGAACATAGAAATACATTTTCATGAGAAACAATTACTCATGTAATGAATAAAATATGGGATATAAAGTATATTCATGGTTAAAGGGCAAGGGATGTAAGTCAATAATGATCCATATACCAATTGAAGTCATCAAAATTAGATGAATAACACTAAATCTTCATAGTGAAATCATAATATTAAAATATCAATAGGAATTAACTTCCTAGATAGTAGAAGAGGAAAACATGACAACTATGTTTTAATATTCATTTTATTGGTATTTGGAATTTCAAATTTCAAGGTATTGCATGGATAAAATTATATTAATTCCATAATAATTCTTTCGTTTATGGTAAAATCGGTTACATATTTTTCATGTGAGAACTCTGCAACAAGCCTTCAATGGTAGAATAGTCGAACCATTGATCTCAGATGGTACATGAGAACTCTAGAAATATATAATCCAAAATATTATTCAAAGATGAAAGAGTTGAGGAATTAAGAAATAATGAATAACTTATCAAAATAAATCAATCTATCATCACATTAATGGATGATAGGATTTGAAAATTTTAATTAAATTTTCAATCATGCCACTGAATCATTGATAAATAAATAGAGTTAATGGTAGATAAAAATATTTATAAATGAAATAAATGTAGAAAATAAATCACAGAATAATCTTTATATAGTATTCCACTAAAATAAAATCATGAAATATATATTAAATCGAATTAAAAATGAACATTGAAGGGTTGTAATAAATTTTAATAGAGGAAAAGAACAACAAATTTCATTATTTTTATAATATTTTACATAGTGGAGTCTTTATATATAGAATTTTTAAAATATTAAAATGGAATAAAAATATAAAAATATAACTTCAAGAAGGAATATGAAACATGAAATGGTTAACGTTGTAGGAATTTGGTAGAAATATCAATCAATTATATGAATCATTTTGTACTCCACATTTCTAAACATAACGAGAGATTATTCATGCATCATGATGTTTTCACACTGTCTATATGTATTATTCAATAAAAAATTGAAGGTAAAATTGATGTGAATTTTTGTATGTTTAAATCACAATGTGGGAGTTCATATATGAATCCATGTAGTTTTATAAATATTAGAAACCCATGGGTCAATGAAAAAACTACCAATTGTAATGAACTAGCCATAATATCCATAGTTATCAAAACATTTTCATAGAATGGTCTCAAAAGTAAGATGAAAATATTCCTTATGGGATGATTGTGGAGGAAATCTATATTTCTGAATTAAATTATCATATATAGAGATTTCAAAAAGATGTCAATGATCTAGAAACCTATGTTATTTTAGAAAAAATAAATTTCAATGATCCACCTACATTCCAACTAATGATAATTGAATATAAATGGGTCATAGGAATGATTATGATAGATGATTCCACGAAGAAAGTATGAAATATTTCATATTTAATGGTAGGGTAGGCCATAAAATTTTTCATTTATTCACTTTTTATAAATTATTTGTTGTTTTATTAAGAATGTTCCAATTCATTGTGTTTCTATCTATTTTTATAGGATGTCAGACATATGTATTGAAGATTTTCATTTCCAATATCATTGATAATTTATTTAATATTGATGTGTAATAAAAGGGTTACCGAAAATGGTGAAGGGGAAACTCATATGAACAATATTGACATTATCTTAATTGGTTGTTATGAGTGATGAATACTTTATTAGGTAAAAATTGGATGATATATTGTGGGTGTGAGTGTGTAACTGAAATGATGTTTCATTTTAAAATTTCAATCTAAATAATTCCACGATAGTAAATATTCAATGAAATGTGTCTTGACATTATGTTGAAATATATTCATGGTGAGAATATTTTTCGGAGAACATAAATGGGGAAAATGAATTTTCAATTTTGAAGGAAATTAGAAATAATAATTCTATCATTAAATTTATATAATAAATACTATTTATTTTTTACATATTATTATATTTTTTTAATAATTAGTATTAATTTAACATCTTGTAATGGTTAAAATATTAATTAAAATTCGATATTTAATTCATTGAAAATAAAAAAAATAATTTTTTCCTTGAAAATGTAAATTATATTAGTAAATAAGGTAATAAATATTTAAATTGGATTAACTAATGTCTACCTATATATGTAGATTTCAAAACTGGCATGGTTTGGGAATGTAATAAAGGGGAATGAATGGTAAAATTGGGGGGGGGAACTCACATAATAGCAACCTATAGTCATTCAATAAAAAATTTCAGAAATGATACCCACTATCTAAACACCATAAAATATATCTCCAATAAACACATTTAGGACATCATATCCTCGTATCAAATCACTGCTACCTAGAGGTCCAACAACATATTGGGAATTCCCAATGAATATCTACTGCTCAATTTTATGTTAGCATCCATCAATAATATCAAAGGTACTAATATAATCATTATTTAATCAAATGAAATTTCAAGGGATGATATATCCAGAAGATTTTAAAATTCCATATATATTAAAAATTCCTCAGTAGGATTTATAAATAAATATCAAGGCCATATGAACACTATTAAGACTTCTAGTGAACTCTAGATTTAAGTACCATTCCAAACTCATGTAGGGACACTAAAGCTAAATATTAGCCAGGTATTTGATCTCAATTCCTTATACATCACATGAATTGGTGGGGGAGTATATTCTACATTATTGTCTTTCAAAATTTGGAAATCTATACTGTTAATAAAAATTTATAGTATACCAGGATTTTTGAATATTAGTCTTACTCACATTCTTCGATATAAATTTTTAATCTTTTTAAAGACATTATAAAATGAATTTGATCATGTAACATAGAGTCATTAAGGTTAATGATGTAGATTTTTTGGGATACTATAAATTCTACAAATACATGGATGACAATTACTAACGGTAGAGGGTTCCAATCATATATATTTCCCACATAATTTATATAAACATCCTTCTATATCCATTCAAACATTCTATAATCTTATTCAAAACATTATCTATATAAAACCATCCATTAATCCCCCAACCCAAAAAGTTCAGTTTGATATTATAGAGCACATGAACATGATTATGTTGATAATTAGACCATTAACTGAAAAATTATTTTTCCTTGGATTTCGGTATATAATAAATTCTAGTAAAGTGTTGTTTTATGAGATAATGTGAGAAAATTATAATATAAATTAATTCCATGAATTTAATAAAGGGCCTTGTTAGCATAACAAATAATAGTTTTAAATCCGTTTTGGAAATAAAATAAAATAAAATTTACTTTTCCATTATTGTCCAAGGATTTGAGAATCCTCAAGGGGACTATTAAAATTAGTAGTGTCTATATAAATACCATGAGTGTTTAGTTTAGGGATATTGGGATATTTTTAATCATCCTAGGATGGAAATGAGTTTTATATTCTTTTTAGGGGTGATCATTAATTTTATCAACCATACATCATTATTATAATTGAATCCTTTTGGTTAGAAATTTTTCTTTCTCAAAACTCCTTTAACATAAATGATTAAAAAAATTATGACTAAAGAAATTTATATTAATTAATTAATTTGAATAATATTATTGCACAATATTCATATTTGTTTCACATTCTCAACAAAATGTACATGATGGGATCAGAACCTATCACTAAGGAGATGACCTATTACTATTTGGTATTTATGCTCACATTTTCTACAACCCCAACCCGAAATCTCTATACCACCATTGAGTTACATAATATTTATATACGAACTATACATTATATCACCCCATATATGAGGCCCAAAATACATTCCCAAATATACTATTTTTTTGGAGATTTAAAAAGATATTGTAACACAAATAATGTGAGTAAAATATTTTAATCAATGACTGTTACCCCGGACACCAAAACACCCATCCAAACCTAATTTATCAAATAATATTGAATTAATTCAGAATATTTTGAGGGAAGTTCATTAATAGAATAAATATTTATATTATTCTATATATATTCGTACTAAGAATAAAATATTATTTTGGTAGTGAATAAAAATAGTGGGATGAACATATTTTGTTAAAATAAAAGAGCTTATTTTTTTATTTTTTTTAACTTTTCTAAAATAAAATAAAAATTATTTCGACATTCGAAAGGCATAAAAAATTTATCCATGTGAAATGGTCTCCCATGTTATTTATTACAACACACAATTTCATCTTAAAATCCCAATATTTGGTACTAATAGTATTAAAAATCGATTTTTAGAGTCAAGGACACTACATATACAATATATCATGTCATATAAAACGCTAAATCATGAGAAATTCCTAATAATAAGTGTCATGTTTAATAAAAATCGATAAGGTAGATCATTAAATATAAATACCCCAAGAAATTATATTATATAACCTATTATTTGATGGTGGAACTGAAAAAATGTTGTCTCATTGTTCTTGATCTCTATAATACTAAAATACTTATATACATATAAATAACAAAAAGTCACCCCATGGAAAGCATAACCTATGATTTATATCATTTTCAAAATCCATAATATCAAGAAAACCCCATATCCAAACTCAAAACCCTAATTAAAGGAATACATGATATACTCCCTGTATCTGTAATAGGAACTATCACAAACCATGAAAAATATATAACTCTAGAAAAAATGTATTTTTATATAATTTCAGTTATTGTAGACGTGGATTTCTATCTATTGAGCATTTGGGAAACCATTTCCCTATATATCACAAGAAATATAAAAAACTATTCCTCCAAAAAATTTCATTTCCATCAGTCACATAATGGAATAAATTTCATAGGTATTTCCATGTTTAGATATTTGAGACATACCCAACAGCTAAATTAAATCACATCTACTATAAAGAACCATAAGAATTTTTAAAATCTCTCGATGATGATACAATAAAATATATGATAATATTAATTGTGAAAACCCATTTCCATTCAAATTATAAATCTAATCATATGGTTTCAAACTTTTGAAACAACCCAAAATAGTTTGAAGACATCTCTCAAGAACCATGAATTTATACTAAGGAAATTTATGTAAAAATATAACTGAAAGACAAATATTTAAAATACCCCACACTTCCTCATAAAAAACGCATAAGTATAAACCATTATAGAAATAAATAATAAAAATAAATATAGTGGAATCACCTCGCTAAAACTTGTCAATCCATAAATAGATTATACAATAACAAACTAAGATCCACTAGTAAAATCATTCCATTAAATAATGTTTTTAAACAATAAAGTCGATAAAACTATAACCCTACCAACTAGAAGGAAGACAATATACCATCCAATCTCCATTGCCTATAATAATAGTGTCTATGATTGGATATTTGATACATGACCCAATAATATAAACTTATTCAATGTAATGGACTAATCTAAATTAAATTTCTATCAACCTAGTTATTACAAATACCTATAGTATACCTACCTATTTCCATATAATAGATTAATCATTTCTAGATAACGTTTTATAGAGAATTAATACATTTTTAAACATTACAATCATACTAGGGAAATAATACAAACTCCTATAGCACAAAACTATCATGAAGCATTCCCAAATGAGAGTACTGTTTAAAAGAAACCATTACAAAGTGAGTAAAATTACAGACATGGTTTCATATGATACATATATATTAATATATATTAGATTCTATAATAATGTGAATGCATAATAAAATAATAGATTTAAATATTAGAATGAAACCTTCTACACATTAAAAAAATAAAAATAACATATAAAATCCAATTAAAAAATAGAAATCCCAAAAGTGAAAATGTTGGGAATCATCTATAAATTTTCACATAATTCCATTCACAATGAGTTCCACATGTTAAAAATATATGGATATCATCCATAAACTTATCTTGTTATGGATGTAACAGATGTAGAGCTCTGGGTTGAGGCATCCTCTGAGGATCATCATAATCATGTTGTGGGTCATAATGAGAAATATTATTTGTGTAGGATTATAACATTGGTTTGGGTGTATAGGAATCATAGTTTAGTTCAAGAGGATAACTATGATTGAGATTATGAAATGTGAACCTAGTGTATTTATTTTTTCATTGAGACCTCACAATTTCATGTAGATCATCTCTAAGAAGATCTATATTATGGTGGGTTGGTCACAATATCATAGCCATTTCCATAACTGTCTCTGTCAATGTTTTATGTTTTATCCTTAGTAGTCATGTATTTTTTAGATATTGAGAGCCGTTTTTCGTGAAAATTTCATAATGATTACGTGGTGAATGATTTTTTAAATAATTGGATTATGATTATAACATTTTATGTGATTCATGAGATCATGGTTGTTGGTTATATTTAAAAGAGAATGTGGTTGTTTAAAATTTAATTGGGATGAATAATCAACAACATAACATTTACATTACATTTAATGGCATAACACGTCATTTTATTGTTTGAGGATTTTAATAAAATCAATCATATGAAATGGTGGTTTCTATATAATTCCATTAAAAAAATTCACTATGTTTAATCATGTTACAATTTGTGTAAATTCCAAACATAATTTTTTAAACATACAATGTAGCTGATTTTCATTCTTATCCATTGTATATCTATTCTTCTTAACAATGGGAAAATCTCTAGGCATTTTTGGGGTACCAATATCCTGATTGAATATCATGTTTTTGTGATAAAGCTCTGGTAAGTCCTTTTGTATTGTTTTCATCATTCTCTTCATTCCTTATCAAACCATTATATTTAAATCTTTTATCTAATTGTGTATTTAGATTTGATCTTGGTCAATTTTGATCTCGGAACCTATTTTCAGTCATCTGAACCTTCTTCCGAATGAGAGTTGGTTATTGATGAATTTTTGTATCATTAGTTAATGGTATAGGGTCTAAAATACAACCCCAAGGTTTTACAATTTCCATGTTTATGGAATAATGTGATGGATCCATCATTATATGTAGCAAAACATATTTATTAAATGAATAGAATTATCCTTCAAAGTCATAAGGTTTTTAATTAGTTATTTAATGCCTTATGGTTTCCCATGGGGTGTGATGATTATGATTATAATTCAATTGAAAAATAAATTATGGTATGTTTTTCATGAAAATTGTCCAAGAATGATTTCTTGCTATAAAATCCCTTAATTATGGATTATTTCGTACTGATGTGATTCTTAATAAACTGTGAATAATGTTTCACATATAATATGAAATAAAAATTAATATTTTCATAATTATCTACTAATAATATTAATATAATATTATAATATCCATTTTGTATGAAAGGGATTGTGTTTCATATTGTAATGCTTATTTATCAGGATCAACCCTAGTACTTCCAACCATATATGCTAAAATGATGATATTGATTAATCGTGACCTTGTCACATGCTACAATTCTAATAGGTAGTGGTCTATGAACATTCCCATGTTGTAATTTATAAAAGGCATCAAATATTAATGTTATCATTTTTATAGGTACTTGAAAAAAATGGGACTATAACAAGGCTATATGGTTGAGGTTTCTATAATAAAAAGAAATGCACCGAGATATTCTAGAATGGTATTGAAGAATTTAATTTTCCCTAGTTTCAATGGTGGTGGATGGAATGTTTATATGACATGCATAGAGATATTTTGGCATGAAACCAAAGTAATTTATTTTAGCTTGGTTATATAGTTGTAGATGACATTTCCTATAATACATGCTAAATGATATTCCTTCAATGAGATGAATCATGTACTTGTTGTATTTCATTATTTTATAATTTATGTATTTCACATGTTAATCAATTTATTTCATACACTTCTTATCATACATGTTTTGTTTAGAAATTTTGGTGGTGACCTACATTTCATTACAACCACCCTATATGGGCTGCTATATTTTACAGTAGAATATTTTTGAATATAGAAATGGAGATGGGAAAAGGACCATTAAGTTTATTTTTTTATTGATGTTGGTATTAAGAATCAATATGGTACATATGTGGGGTTCAGGAATCAGGACATTGTTTCATTTATTTTAACAAGATATTATTTTCCATTTATTATTACCACATGACATTTGGTTATACTAAAAAAATCATTACATTATTCTTTCAAATTGACTAGATTATTCAATTTTATTTTATTATTTCTTCCTCTGTGTCTTTACGTTGATTAATTCCATAGTAGTATTATTTGTTTCTATTACTATGACAATTTATACCAGGGGTATTGTTTATAACCTAAAAAATTTTCACCCTCCCTACTAGTTGGTACCATTTCACATATGGGTAGTCATACGTGAGGCCTTATAACCACCCCTTTATAATAACTTGAGAGAGTTCCCAATTGGGGGATGATATATTTGGGATGATTTTAGAAAAATTCAAAAGGATATAGTGGATTCATTTAATACCCCAATTACAGTACAATTCCACAAGATAGATGGATTAGATCAACAACAATGGAAGTTTCACCCATTCATTATTTTGCATGGTACATACATTGAGATATCACTTGGGCCACCACGTTACACTAAAATCTGGATTTTCCTCCTAATGTAATTCAGTTGAAACACCCTGATGGGTATTCCTCCTCATTTCACCATGGAAGACTCATCTCATATTTGGAATGTCTCTCATTTTTTTGTAGCATTTGAGAGCCTTTGGTAAGTTTACAATTATATTAGTATCATTCTTTTAAGTCTATAATTTACATGTTTTCCATTCATGTATTTAAAAGATGATTCCAATTAATCATTATATAATATTACTGGTTTATTGGGTTTCCTGTTATACTATGTTAGTAGATTTTTTTTCAAAATTGATGCATTCAATCACCATTCATTTTGAGGGATTTATGTCCATATGTGACTTCTCCAAGTGTTTTGAGAAGAATTTTATGACTTGTATTATGGTTGGAGTTTTGGATATAACTATTTAACCTTTATAGTCTCATGGAGAATAGAATAGATCATTAGATGGACATTGTTGTAAGATTTAATTCTTTTACAGGTAATTTCTCTCAATATTTTCCATTTGAAACATGGTGGATGAGTCTGGTACAGATATGTAGATTGTTTGTGGGTATAAATTATCTAAAATTTAAAGATTGTTTCATGTATTATATAATAGACTTTGTGTATCAATGGGACTACGTTTTAATTTAAACTCTATATGAAATGAGATTCTTTAAAGGGGGTTTTGGTTGTTTAAAAGGATAATGGACTGAAACAACATTAAATTTAATCATTATGTAAAGGGATTCAACATTTTGTAATATTTTGTGGGTTTTTATAAAATAAATCAGAGGTGAATTTTCATTTTAATTATTTAATTAAATACATCCACCTGATGTGGAATCCCATTATATGTCATAAAAATGGTTGGCCTATAGTTTAAAACTTTCTATGAGTCTTTAATTCAGCTTATTTAACATTATCTCCTCTCCACAAAATCCTAGAGAACTCTCTAGATGATTTTGATGTTCCATCCATCTTTATAGAATTTTTTTTAAAATTATTAATCTCTAGTATGTTATTTTAGATCATATTATTCCTTCTATCTTTTCATTCTCAATTCATTTTTTTAAATCCCTTGACTGACTGTTTTTTTGTTTTGATCCTTTTTTTAATCAAGGAACAATGTTTCAATCATACACACCTTTATCCACTGGGGCATTGGCCATAGGAAGCTCTTTTTAATCATTATTTAATTGTTGGGCATCAAAATCCTTACCTTATAGATTGAGAATTTCAATGTTTGTGCATATCCGGATCACGTCATCATTTTTTTTGCTGAAATTAATTACATATATATTAACATATTTTTTTGCTGACCTATTTTTTGAGTTTCATGTGAACAAGGGTAAATTTTTATTGTAGAGTCCCCCAATTTCATCTCATTGATTATTGATATAATTGATAATAAAATGTAAGTTAAATTGAATGTGCCTTATAAATAAATAATGGTAATTCACATAATTAACCAATAAGATATATGATTTCATATTGTGATATCCATTCTTCTTTATATGAATTGTAATCCATGTGGTTATTCATATAAAAAAGGGATTTTCCCATGTACATGAACACATATATTATATAATATTGATAGTGAGTTAGATCGGAAATGAATAATGGTAATTCACATAATTAACCAATGAGATATATGATTTTATATTGTGATATCCATTCTTTTTTATGTGATTTTCCTTCCATGTTTTTATTCATATAAAAAGGGATTTTCCCATGCACATGAACACATATATTATATAATATTGATAGTGAGTTAGATCAGACCTATCTTTGAGGGAATAAATATATAGATAAGGCTATTCTATGTACTGGGATGTAATAATTTTACTGATATGTCCCAGAAATGTAGTAATTTTTACAAGGATAGGACCTGGACTACTTTTTGGATGATATCATGGTTATACAGTGGTGGATCAAATGGTCATAATATATAATAGATATTATGGAATGGTTCCAAATAGGCTATATAAACATTGTTATATGGTTGTAGTTGAAATGTTCATAAACAAAGTTTAGAGATATTCTGACGTGCTGTAATATTATATAATTTTTAATTTGATATATTTTTATAGAATGAATGGTTATAACACTATCTCAGAGAAGTTATGGAATGATGTAAAACTAGGTTATGTATGTATTTTGTTAATTATTGAATAAATTAGTACACATATTTATCAACATATTTCATACAATTATTATCAAAAGAATTTTTTTAACAAAATTATTTTGACCAATTGAGTTATACTCAAACAGTATCCAGGCTTCAATTTAGAACCTAAAATGATTTCATGTATTTATTATTGGGCAAGAGAAAAGAACCTTCATGTTGTTTCCTATTTTCTTTTGGGATGGTGATTCTATATGGGACTTACCAGGGGATCGGAACATAATACATTGAGTCATTATTTGATATTTCTGGTTTTTTCATGTGTTGATCAAGAATTGAATTTAGTTTAGTTATAAAACCTCCTTACATTATTCATTATCTACATTAGATTATTCCATTTTTTATTATTCTTGTATTCTAAAAATATCTTTACAAAGATTATTGATTTTTAATTATTATTTTTTCACCTACTATGTAACATTATAACATGTGGTATATTCTATCAAAAATACAATTCACACTACTACGTCTAGTCGATAGACATTGGATTACAGGGAGGCACACATTATGTTTTGTAACAAACACTTTATAGCGACACGATAGAGTACTAGATTGGTGAACATTATAGTGGGGAATTACTTGAGCATGGTTCCTTTTCATATACCTTAATATTTTGGAAAAGGTGAAAAGGAGGCTATGATGTTTCATAACATGGTAATGATCATTTTAATGGGTGGTACTGTCCCTTGTTCAAGGTAAAATATGATTTCCTAGGTGTGGGATTAATGTTTTTGATGTGTTCTTGTAACAGTTGGTGTCATTTTACCTTATCAGATTCACAAATACTATGAGGTTACTGTTTTTGGATGATATTGTATCTTCATTTTGAATTGGTATCAAAGTATAGTATGAGATAATAATACATTCATTGTAATAGTCACATAGGGATATATTTTATAGAATTGTTCATGAAAGGTACATATCTATCTTTTAAAATAATATATACATTCCTGTTGAAATTTAATATGAGATATCAGTTTAACTAGATAATCTAATGAGTTGATGTTTCATGATAAAATACATCTAATCCAGTTCTAGAGTGACCAAGAGTTAGTTTTTCTCTTTTTAGGACACTTGATGGGTTGATTATATTCCTAGCCAGTTCTTTATGGTGTGTGTTTTTATTGTAGTGAAAATGCATCCACATCAACTTCAACTAGAGCATCAAGAGAGTTTCACCCATAAAACATTTAACATAGATGAACTAAAACATCCTATATTTTATATTGTGAATATAAATATTCATTTGTATTAATGAATCTATAGGATCATTTGATCCCTCGTGTAAAATATTGTTCATACAATACCTTCGAGTTCTATGTTAACAATCGTTTCAGATTGAGAATCCCCATATGTATACTAAGGAAGGGGTCCCTGGTAGCTAAGTTATGGATTGAGATAGTATATAGAATCTTTATGAATCTCTAGACACCCATAGATATGAGGGTAATGTTTGTTGTGTATTTTCTTCGAGGAATATCCAAGTAGTGGTGGGATATTCAACTGGATGATGGGAAGCATGATAAGATATCTTGGAAGTATATCAATACAATTTTCATAATCCATTTCAATCATGAAACCATGAGGGGTGAAAAAAAATTTGTTCATGCATATAATGAATGAGGGATTCTCAGTGCTTGAATCTTATAGACATTTTACCAACCAACAGTGCTTTAACCCTTCATTTATTTAGATGAGTTCTATGAGGTAAGATGTTTCCAAGATCATCTTTGTTATGAGATTAGGACATAGGTAAACATTTTCTACTTGAGAATATTTGAATACGTGATGAATCAAACACTAATCATTGAACAAAATATCATTGAGGCCATGGTTAGTTATCATGTTGTTTCAATGAGGTATAATGGGTGTTCTTCTACGAGTGGTATGAAGTGATTTTATGAAAATATCTTCCAATATAATAGTAGATAGAGTAGTCAGGGTAGTGAACTACGATCTCAAGAACATGTTAAATTCCATTGTTATCAGTGTGGAATGTTCAAACAAAAGTGAATATCATTTATTTATACCATATTAGTGTTTCATATCTGAGACATACTATATCATCTTTATCTGTTATTTATGAACATTAACTATTATACCTGGGTCTGAGGATCATGATTCACACCATATTAGGTAATCAGATTCACTACAACATAGTTGGAAGGTATTAATAGTTTAGGGGGATATTAAGGATGAGGAAGGGGAGGTGGTACCCAAATGCAAGAGAAATAATACAAAGTGAGGGATGCAACAATGGGACAGTTTGATAGAGATCAAGGTTGATGGACACCTCAGTATCTTGTCATGTAGTATTATCCTAATAATGTGGATACAAGACCATCGACCATTAAATGTATGATTATATTATCATTTACCTTATATTTTATTTTGTTTTATACAGGATCATCCCATTATATAATATCTAATCTCTTTGAAAATGTTATGGGATTAGTTGAAAAAAACTACATTTTTTAGACATTGGATATCCATTAGAAGTACGTTAATAGAGTATAAAATGTTACAATGCCTATAATTTAGAGATTAGTGGTTACTATTTCTTTTGTGAACTGCCCATAATGAATATGACTGGATTCGAGAGCCATCATGTCATTGATTGGTTGGTTCTATAATATTCTAATATTAATGGTTACAGGGTAAGAGTTACATTCATATATCTATAAAGAAATATTTATTCTCATAATGGTGAGTGAGATATTTATTATTTTTAAGTGGGGCCAATTCAGTGCATATTGGACTACCTCAAGCCTAAAATTGTCTTAGTTTCTCTAGATAATGATGAAATATGGAAGAAATATTTCCTTATAATGGAATATTCTTTCCACGATGTTTTCCTCAATGAGTTAATTGGCTGACAGCCTAATATAGTTATAGATTTCATGGTCTTGTTAGTGTCTGGAGCAAAGCTAGTTTCGATCCCACATTACCTAATGGAACTAGAATTTCATTAGAAGTTTACATTTTAGTTGAATGTTATATAATATATATTATTCGTATGGATGAGTGTATCTATTGAACGTTTTTAGTTATCATCACTAAAGAGATGAATGGATCATTATGATTATGTATGGATTATCATGAATTGAACTATATGATATTCAAGAACTTGTACCCTCTTCTACATATTCAAAATATTTTCAAAAAATTGAGAGATTCCATGATATTATCTATGTTTTCCATTTCTTAAAAATATCAACATCTAAGGGTGAGAATATCTAAAATATATTAGATTACATTCTAGAATAGATATGGCCTATAATAGTTTGAACTGATTCATTTTTTGATGACTAATGTGCCCTCTAAATCTATGTCTCTAATGAGTTAGATATTTCATCCTTTCCCTGAATAGTATGTGGTGAATTTTTTGATGATATATTAGTGCAATCCTAACCAATAGATGATCATGAGAAAATTTTCACATCATTTCGAGTGCAATGAGGGAGAATCATATGTATATTATAATAGCCAATTAAAATTTATAGATTAATAAATTTCACAACATGGGCAATGTAATATTAGATACATGAGTTTTGGTTGACCTAGAGAAATTCGCATCTATCTTATCCTAGGAAAATCCCAAGAATTCTTTTGTAATTCCCAACATTATGGGTTTACGATGTTATGGATTCCATTTTAGACAAAATATCTCTCATTTGGAAGCCCAAATGTATAGTCTGACCAATAATTGTGTGAATTTTTCCTGATTGGATTCTTGTGTGTGGTATTTTTAGGATATGAAAGTCATGTTTTCATTAGCACCTATCATCAAATTACATGTGATGGGAAATTCATATACAATGTAATATGAAGAATATAAATTTGAACACAGAACATATCTAATGTAGTAAGATTATGTTTTTTCTTATTGTTCTAGTAATCTAAGAAAGCCTATGTGGAATCACCTTAATCACAATCTATAGATAACTCTAGTGGTAGGTTCTCTATAATGTATGAGACACTATCTCATGGGTGAGTTTTTTTGGAATACATGGTTCACAAGAGCATCAATTGCATATTTTTTATCTAAAACCATATCCTTCTATATATAAGGTTGGTCAAGTATCATTAGAATTTCAACATGGAATTTGATTATAATATGGGGAGTGGAAATGACTCTTTTAATTGTTCGAGCCACAATATATAGATAGAGGTATTATAGTAGTCTTGTGATGAGTTACACATAATGGAAAATTATATATATATATATATATCAAGATGTTCAGAAATTTCATGGGAGAGTAAATGTAACTTGGACATTTTTCATACCAATCCTTTTGAATTGGATTAATACCATAAATTTTTATGATCTATATGGATTAGTTCTGTGAGAACCTTATATTGGTGGGGAGATTCCATCATGATAGTATCACAATAGTAGGAATTGTCTTCTTATCTATTCCCATGATTGGGTTCCAACTGGATTATGCGAGGATATGATATGGGAGTATCATTCTTATAAAATGGTGGGTAATCCATTATTATCAAATATGTATCATGACATATATAGATAATTCTAGTTTTATTAATGAAGAAGGAGGTGAAAACCATCATGGATTTGTGTTTATATTTTTAATAGGGGAAATCAAATATATAGATTCCATGTATGATTTTGCAGCCTTTCCCTATCATAGAGTGGAAAAAGGATGACGTCATAATTGATTTTTTATGAGATTACCTAGGAAGACTGGTTATAATTAAGTTGTATGGTTTTTTGGAGATTGAATATATATTTATTAAAATATCATTCTTATTAAGAAAACATTTATAGTTTCATATCTAGTTAATATTTATGTTTGTTAGGTTTTACTATTTCAAGGTTTTTTGAGGAGTACCATTTTTGATAGATTTCATCATTATACATCACGGTCTAGGGAGGGTCTTTAGAAATCACTATGATAATGATCCCTTTTAATCACATCATATCATGCACATAAAACAAGTCAATCAAACCAGACTATTCAGGTTCTATAGGATATGTGATGATCCAATGTTTATGATTTTGGTTGTTCATCGATGAAACATATGGAACAAATCACTTTTTCATAAAACATTTCTTCCAAATATCAACCCAAAGAGAACATTTTGTTGTTTTGAATGGATTTTTGTGTCATTCGCCTCATTGTTGACTTATGGTAGGTGAATATGAACATGTGGTACCTAGTATCCTATAAGAGACATTTAGAAATTTTTAATTGAATGTATATAGGTTTTGGATCGTTTATTGATGAAAAAAATCTTAAGATTACCATTATAGGTGACCTCTAGAATTAGAGGTTTAACATCATGTTTTTTATGAGTCACCGGGATTGGGGGAACACTTTTTCCAGAAATAGGGAATGCTAGCTCCCATGTTTATTCGGGAATATGATATACATGGAAGGATCGGCCTAGGGGTATACCATTTTCCCATCCACAATGCTACAAAGCCTTGCATTATGTGTTCCACCTATCGTTAATAAAAATATATCATCCATAATCTTCCATTATAATATATATAGTAGATGTATAGGTTTATGCAGCTGCATCATTTGAGGATCATTTGACACGTGTTTTAGATCATAGTGTGAAATATCTTTAGGGTCACACGCTATAGTTGGTTCGAGTATAGTGGAATAATGAGAGAGTTAAGAATGAGACCATGGTGGGGGAGTATGATATCCAAACATAGTGGATAGAAAATGTTCATTCAGACATCACAGTGCCAATTACAGTATCTAGAAAATGGGATATTTTAAGTATTATAGGAAGAAGGGTCTTGATATTTACCATGTACGATTCACGTTGATATTATTCATTTGAGTCTTGGTGGTTGAGTTTTGCTCAGATACTAAGAGCCTTTGGGGGAGGAATTTACCTATTTTTTTGGATGTATGTTCTTTTTAGATGATGTAGATTATGTCTAAAAATGACTTTGTATTAATATGAGTTCTTGGTATGTTGATAAGAAATAAAAAGGTTGAAAGTTGGTTAAAATGATTATGGATGAAATGTCATCTGGAAAAAATTTACACGTAGTGTAATGTGATTAAATATCATGTAATTTTTTGAGAGTTTTAATAAAACAAATCATAAGCGACTGGGTTTTGAACGTATTCTGTTAAAAAAAATACATGATTTGTAATCACAAAATATTATGTCTAAATTACTAACATGAGTTTATAAACATTCAATGAGGAAAAAATCCCTTCAATTTCACCACATCTCCATGGCTCTCAATCCATTTTTAATTTATAGGATAATTTGTAGCACCAACCTTCATTTAAAATTTCTCATTCATGTTTGTCATTCCCAAGAAGTTTCATTTTGTTTGGTTTGGTAATTATCTCCATTAAATTAAAAAATGTTGTATTGAAATACATTGACCAATTCCATTGTTATTTTTGATCATGATTAGTATAGATCAAGGATCCTCTTTGAAATCTCCTACACCATCTTCCCTATGGGAGTTGTCCATTTCTTGTATTTGTTGTTTCAGTTTTCAACGGTAGGAGGTCTAAATATATAACCTATTACATTATAATTTTCTTTCCAATATCATGAGCCCAAAATCACTTTTTCATCCAAAATTAATTAAATATAAATGAATTTGATTGTTTAATAAAGTATTCATAGAGTGACATGAGATATTGGTTTATTTCATGATATAGAATCTATTTATTTTTACATATTCCATAGTGATATATTTTTTAGTTAAATTTTTTTAAAATTACAGGTGTTATATGAATGAATAATGGTAATTCCCATTATTATCAATTAAAATATATGATTTGTCTTATGATAACCATATTGTACAAAAATAATTTTTCTCTAATTTGTGATGATTATAAAATGGGCCAGTCCTAGGAACATGAGCACATATTTGTTGTAATGCTGATAGTAAGTTGGCTCAGCCCAGTCCATTCTATAATGAATATAAGGAATGATATATGTCTTGTTTCATGTTGTAATTACTCTTGGGATTTCTCCCACAAATGTTGTCGGGCTAATATAGCTTTGAACATGATTGGTTTTTGTTTTGATACCATTGTTACATAGAGGTGGTTGGAATGATCATAAGACACGCTCATAGAAATTATATCACGATTCCAATGAATGTTATTTTTATTTAGTAATATGATTATTATAGTTATGGATGTAAATAATTTTCATTGGTACTCCTTCATTAAACTGAAGAAGTATGTTTTACCATGGATATTATTATTAGGTCGGCATGGTCATATTGTAAGCTCCTAGAAATTATGTCATTGAGATGAATTAGGTTATGGTTTTATTTTATAAATTTTTTAATTTATTAATAAAAATATATTTTTTATATCATTAACATCAAATGGGATTATTTTTTTAGAATACATTGTGTGGACATACTGAGTTATACTCACACTCTATTCATTCCATTTTTTTGGAACCATATCATATTTTGAGGATGCCTGTTTGGAAAATAGAAATACTCTTTATTGTTGAATTATTATTTGTTGTTGGGAATGAGTTTTGATATTGGACCAATGTGGGGTAGATAAAAAGAGATTTTGAGTATTTATTTTATTATTCCAGTATTTTGTTTTGTTTTTATAGAATATAATTTCATTACATTCCATCATGTCATTATATTACTCATTGTCTATATTGGATTATTCAATTGGTTTTTGTTATTATTTTATTCAATGTATTTACATTTATTATTTAACACTATTTTTTAATTGTTTCTACCACTATGACCCTTTATACTAAGTGATATAGTCCATCAAATATACTAGTCAAACCCCTACTAATAGTTGTTAGCAAATAGAATATGGGTATGCCTTCTTGAGAAATCATAATCCACTGTTTCCTGCAGAATACGATAGTTCTGTATTTGGAGAAATTGTGGTTTTTCTTTAACATTGTATGAATATAGATCCTGGTGAGTAAATGGACATTTCTTATAATATTAATTATATGAGATAATTATTGTATGATTTTAATTAATTATAATTTCATCATAATAAAATAGTTTTCTCTTGCATATATGTTTGGTTCATGGGTTGTTTAGTGTTGGTTATCAATCCTAGATGAGCATGGGTGGATGATTCCTATGATTATGACTAATAATAAAACTTTTTATATGACATAGGATGAACCTCAATATACCCATATTATTACCTTATTCTATTGTTTAGAAACTGTGTCCTTTGCTGGGACTTCCTATTGAGGACATTGGGAATCTCTTATATTATTCTACAATTCAATTTCATCATTTGAGTTATTTTGTATTTTAAATATTCTATATACCAGTTATGTAACAATCATCCAATGGAATATATATTAATATATTACCTTTTAATTTCCATACCAATAAACTATATCCCCTTGGAGTTGTTACATGATACCATAGAATGTTGCCTCTTAAAATTTATAGTCGGAGAGAATTAATAAAATTATATATTATTATTTCTATTTTAAAATGCATGATAGAATAGTCTATGAATGGTATCATTGATGAAATTTCAAAAATTAAAAATTCTAGATTGATTTTGATGAAACTACCAGGTTACATAATTAATGAAAAGAACCTATTAAATTGGAATTTGGTTATTTAAATAGAAATCAAATTCAAATGTAAGAATTGTATTAAAGGTCAATGAAATGAGTTTCTCCTTTTAAGATGACATTTTAAAAAAAAATTCAACTAAGAAACATATATGGTTTATTATTTATAAATTTTTTGAAGAATAATATTAAACACAAATAAGGTAATGTGGGTATCATTGTAATATCAAGAACTATTATATTAAAAACATGGGAAGTAATGAAACAATTCTTTTATTAATTATAATTAATGATATGATTTATTAATAATTTCATTACAATTACATGGTGGATTTACATTTTTTATAATAGAAATTAGGGGTGTGGAATTTCATAGAGATCATAAAATTATAATAGTGAATAGGGATGAATTTTAGGGTGTTATGATTCTTGTTAATTAAATTAGGTCTAATTCTATGGAATTATTTTATATTCCACTAATATTTACTTCCAAAAAATGAATTTGGGATGCTCCCCTATTATTATATTAAATTATAAATAACATAAATTTTTGTATTATTGTTATTTATTTTTTCAAGGTACCATTGTTTAATTTCATGGAATGAGATCTGTATATTTCACCTCATTGATTTGGGTTTACTTTAACATGATATTATTTTTCATTTATTATTACCACATGACATTTGGTTATACTAAAAAGAATCATTACATTATTCGTTCAAATTGACTAGATTATTCAGTTTTATTTTATTTTTTCTTCCTCTATGTCTTTACATTGATTAATTCCATAGTGTTATTCTTTGTTTCTATTACTCTGATAATTTATACCAGGCATATTGTTTATAACCTATAAATTTTTCACCATCCATACTAGTTGGTACCATATCGCATATGGGTAGGCATACTTGAGGCCTTATAACCACCCCTTTCTAATAACTTTAGAGAGTTCCCAATTGGGGGATGATATATTTGGGATGATTTTGGAAAAATTCAAAAGGATATAGAGGATTAATTTAATACCCCAATTATAGTACAGTTCCACTAGATAGATGGATAAGATCAACAATAATGGAAGATTCACCCATTCATTATTTTTCATGGTACTTACATTGAGATATCACTTGGGCCACCACGTTACACTAAACTCTGAATTTTCCTCCTAATATAATTTAGTTGAAACACCTTGATGAGTATTCCTCCTCAGTTCACCAAGGTATACTCATCTAATATTTGTTATGTCACTCATGTTTTTGTAGCATTTGAGAGCCTTTGGTAAGTTTACAATTATAATAGTATCATCCAATTAAGTCTATAATTTACATGTTTCCCATTCTTGTATTTTAATGATGATTCCAATTAATTATTATATAATATTACTTGTTTATTGGGTTTCTTGTTATACTATGTTAGTAGAATTCTTTTCAAAATTGATACATTCAATCACCATTCATTTTGAGGTATTTATGTCCATATGTGACTTCCCCAAGTGTTTTGAGAAGAATTTTATGACTTGTCTTATGGTTGCTGTTTTTGATATAACTATATAACCTTTATAGTCTCATGGAGCATAGGATAGATCATTATATGAACATTGGTGTAAGATCTAATTCTATTAGAGGTAATTTCTATCAATGTTTTCTATTTGAAACATGGTGGATGAGTCTGGTACAGACGTGCAGATTGTTTGTGGGTAAAAATCATCTACTATTTAAAGATGCTTTCATGTATTATATTACAGAGTTTGTGTATCAATGGGAATACATTTTAATTTAGAATCTATATGAAATGAGATGCTTTAAAGGGGTTTTTGGTTGATTAAAAGGATAATGGGATGAAACAACATCATTAAATTTAATCATTTTGTAAAGGGATTCAACATTTTGTAATATGTTGTGGGTATTTATAAAATAAATCAGAGGTGAATTTTCATTATACATATTTAATTAAATACATCCACATTATGTGGAATCCCATTATATGTCATGAAAATGGTTGGCCTATAGTTTTAAACTTTCTATGAGGCTTTAATTCAGTATATTTAACACCATCTCCACTCCAAAAAATCCTAGAGAACTCTCTAGATGATTTTGTTGTTCCATCCATCTTTATAGAAATATTTTTTGAATTATTAATCTCTAGTATGTTCTTCTGGATCAGATTATTACTTTTATCTTTTCATTATCAAATATTTTTTTTTAAATCCCTTGACTGACTGTGTTTTTTGTTTTGATCCTTTTTTTAATTAGGGAACAATGTTTCAATCATACACACCTTTATCCACAGGGGAATTGGCCATATGAAGCACTTTTTAGTTATTATTTAATGGTTGGGAATCTAAATCCTTACCTTATACATTGAGAATTTCCATTTTTTTTCATATACGGATCACGTCATCGTTTTGTTTGCTGAAATTAATTAAATATATATTAATATATTTTTTTGCAGTCCTATTTTTTGACTTTCATGTGAACAAAGGGTGAATTTTTATTGTAGAGTCCCCCAATTGCATCTCATTGATTATTGATATAATTGATAATAAAATGTAAGTTAAATTTAATATGTATTATAAATGAATAATGGTAATTAACATAATTAACCAATGAGATATATGATTTGATATTGTGATATCCATTCTTTTTTATATGAATTGTCATCCATTTTGTTATTCATATAAAAAGGGATTTTCCCATGCACATGAACACATATATTATATAATATTGATAGTGAGTTAGATCAGAAATGAATAATGATAATTCACATAATTAACCAATGAGATATATGATTTGATATTGTGATATCCATTCTTTTTTATATGAATTTTCTTCCATGTTGTTATTCATATAAAAATGGATTTTCCCATGCCCATGAACACATATATTATATAATATTGATAGTGAGTTAGATCGGCCCTATCTTTGAGGGTATAAATATATAGATAAGGCTATTCTATGTACTGGGATGAAATTATTTTAATGATACGTCCCAGAAATGTAGTAATTTTTATAGGGATTTTACCTGGACTACTTTTTTGATGATATCATGGTTATATAGTGGTGGATCAAATGGTCATAATATATGCTAAGAGATATTATGGAATGGTTCCAAATAGGCTATATTAACATTGTTATATGGTTGTAGTTGAAAAGCTCATAAAAAAAGTTTAGAGATATTCTGACGTGCTGTAATATTATATAATTTTTACTTGGATATAATTTTATAGAATGAATGGTCATAACACAATCTCAGAGAAGTTATGGAATGATGTCAAACCAGGTTATGTATGTATTTTATTAATTATTTAATAAATTAGTACACATATTTGTCAACATATTTCATACAATTATTATCAAAATTATTTTTTTTACAAAATTATTTTGACCAAATTAGTTATACTCAAACAGTATCTAGGCTTCAATTTGGTACCTGAAATTATTTCATGTATTTATTCTTGGGAAAGATAAAAGAACCTTCATGTTGATTTCCTATTTTCTTTTGGGAAGGAGATTCGAGATGGGACTTACCAGGGGATCGGAACACAATACATTGAGTCATTATTTGATATTTCATGTTTTTTCATGTGTCGATCAAGAATTGAATTTAGTTTAATTATAACACCTCCATACATTATTCATTATCTACATTAGTTTATTCCATTTTTTATTATTCTTGTATTCTAAAAATAACTTCACTATGATTATTTATTTTTAATTATTATTTTTCAACTGCTATGTAACATTATAACATGGGGTATATTATCCCAAAAATACTATTCACACTACTGCATCTAGTCAGTAGACATTGGATTACAGGGAGGCACAAATGATGTTTTGTAACAAACACTTTATAGAGACATGATAGAGTACTAGATTGGTGGACATTATAGAGGGGCATTACTAGAGCATAGTGCAATTTCATATACCTTACTATTTTGGAAAAGGTGAAAAGGAGGCTAGGATGTTTCATAACATGGTAATGATCATGTGAATGGGTGGTATTGTCCCTTGTTCAAGGTAAAATACGATTTCCTAGGTGTGGGATTAATGTTTGTGATGTGTGCTTGTAAAAGTTGGTGTCATTTTACCTTGTCAGATTCAGATATACTATGAGGTTACTGTTTTAGGATGATATTGTATCTTCATTTGGAATTGGTATCAATGTATAGTATGAGATAATAATACATTCATTTTAATAGGCACATAGGGATATATTTTATAGAATTGTTCATGAAAGGGACATATCAATTTTTTAAATTTATATATACATTCCTGTTGAAATTTAATATGAGATATCAGTTTCACTAGATAATCTAATGAGTTGACATTTCATGATAAAATACATCTAATCCAGGTCAAGAGTGACCAAGAGTTAGTTTTTCTCTTTTTAGGACACTTGATGGGTTGATTATATTCTGAGCCAGTTCTTTATGGTGTTTTTTTATTGTAGAAAAAATGCATCCACATCAACTTCAACTAGAGAATCAAGAGAGTTTCATCCATAAAACATTTAACATAGATGAACTAAAACATCCTATATTTTATATTTTGAATATAAATATTTATTTGTATTAATGAATCTATAGGATCATGTGATCCCTGGTGTAAAATATTGTTAATACAATACCTTAGAGGTCTATGTTGACAATCTTTTCAGATTGAGAATCCACATATGTATACTAAGGAAGGGGTCCCTGGTAGATTATTTATGGATTGAGATAGTATAGAGAATCTTTATGAATCTCTAGGCACCCATAGATATGAGGGTAATGTTTGATGTGTATTTTATTTGAGGAATATCCAAGTAGTGTTGGGATATTCAACTGGATGTTGGGAAGCATGATAAGATATCTTGGAAGTATATCAATACAATTTTCATAATCCATTTCAATCATGAAAACATGAGGGGTGAAAAAAAATTAGTTCATGCATATAATGAATGAGGGATTCCCAGTGCTTGAATCTTATAGACATTTTACCAACAAATAGTTCGTTGACCCTTCTTTTCATTAGATGAGATCTATGAGGTAATATGTTTTCAAGATCATATTTTTCGTGAGATTAGGACATAGGTAAACATTTTATACTTGATAATCTTTGAATACGTGATGACTCAAACACTAATCATTGAACAAAATATCTTTGAGTCCATGGTTAGTTATCATGTTGTTTCAATGAGGTATAATGGGTGTTATTCTATGAGTGGTATGAAGTGATTTTATGAAAATATCTTCCAATTCAATAGTGGATAGAGTGTTCAGGGTAGTGAACTACGATCTCAAGTACATGTTAAATTCCATTGTTATGAGTGTGGAATGTTCAAAGAAAAGTGAATATCATTTCTTTATCCCATATTAGTGTTTCATATTTGAGACATACTATATGATCTTAATATGTTATTTATGAACATTACCTATTATACCAGTGTCTGAGGATCATGATTCACACCATATTAGGGAATCAGATTCACTACAACATAGTTGGAAGGTATTAATAGTTCAGTTGGATATTAAGGATGAGGAAGGGGAGGTGGTACCCAAATGCATGAGAAATAATACCAAGTGAGGGATGCAACAATGGGATAGTATGATAGAGATCAAGGTTGAGGGACACCACAGTATCGTGTCATGTAGTCCAATCCTTATAATGTGGATACAAGACCATCAACCATTAAATGTATGATTATATTATCCTTTACCTTATCTTTTATTTTGTTTTATACAGGATCATCCCATTATATAATATCTATTCTCTTTGAAAATGTTATGGGATTAGTTGAAAAAAAATACTTTTTTATAGACATTGGATCTCCATTAGGAGTACGTTAAGAGAATATAAAATGTTACAATGCCTATATCTTAGAGATTAGTGGTTACTATTTCTTTTGTGAACTGTCCATAATGAATATGACTGGATACGAGATCCATCATGTCATTGATTGGTTTTTTCTATACTATTCTCATATTATTGGTTACAGGGTAAGAGTTACATTCATATATCAATAAGGAAATATTTTTTCTCACAATAGTGAGTGAGATCTTCAGGATTTTTATGTGGGACCAATTCAGTGCATATTGGACTACCTCAAGGCTAAAATTGTCTAGGTTTCTCTAGATAATGATGGAATATGGAAGGAATATTTCTCTAGAAGGGAAGATTCTTTCCAGGATGTTTTCCCCAATGATTTAATTAGATCACAACCTAATATAGTTATAGATTTCATGGTCTTGTTAGTGTCTGGAGCAAAGCTAGTTTCGATCCCACATTACCTAATGGAACAAGAATATCATTAGGGGTTTACATTTTAGTTGAATGTTACAGAATATTTAATATTCATATGGATGAGTGCATCTATTGAACGTTTTTTGTGATCATCACTAAAGATATGAATGGATCATTATGATTATGTATGGATTATCATGAATTGAACTATATGATATTCAAGAACTAGTACCCTCTTCTTCATATTCAAAATATTTTCAATAAATTGAGAGATTCCATGATATTCTCTATGTTTTACATTTCTTAAAAATATCTTCATCTAAGGGTGAGAATATCTAAAATATATTTGATTACATTCTGGAGTAGATATGGCCTATAATAGTTTGTACTGATTCATTTTTTGATGACTAATGTTCCCTCTAAATCCAGGTCTCTAATGAGTTAGATATTTCATCCTTTCCCTGAATAGTATGTGGTGATTTTTTTGATGTTATATTAGTGCAGTCCTAACCAATAGATGATCATGTAAAAATATTCACATCATTTCGAGTGCAATGAGGGAGAATCATATGTACATTATTATAGCTAATTAAAATTTATAGATTAATAAATTTCACAACATGGGCATTGTAATATTAGATACATGAGTTTTGGATGACCTAGAGAAATTCGCAGCTATCTTATCCTGGGAAAATCCCAGGAATGCTTTTGTAATTCCCAACATTCTGGGTTTACGATGTTATGGATTCCATTTTAGACAAAATATCTCTCATTTGGAATCACAAATGTATAGTATAACCAATAATTTTGCGAATTTTTCTTGATTAGATTCTTGGGAGTGGTATTTTTAGGAGATGAAAGTCATGTTTTCATTAGAACCTATCTTCAAATTAAATGTGATGGGTAAATCATATACAATGTAATATGAAGAATCTAATTTTGAACACAGAACATATCTATTGTAGTAAGATTATGTTTTTTCTTATTGTTCTAGTAACCTAAGAAACCCTAAGTGGAATCACCTTAATCACAATCTGTAGATAACTCTAGCGGTAGGTTCTCAATAATGTATGAGAAACTATATCATGGGTGAGTTTTTTTGGAATACATGGTTCACAAGATCATCAATTGCATATTTTTTTATCTAAAACCATATCCTTCTATATATAAGGTTGGTCATGTATCATTAGTATTTCAACATTGAATTTGATTACAATCTGGGGAGTGGAAATGACTCTTCTAATTGTTCGAGCCACAATATATAGATAGAGGTATTACAGTAGTCTTGTGATGAGTTACACATAATTGAACATTATATATATATATATATATCAAGATGTTCATAAATTTCATGGGAGAGTAAATGTAACTTGGACGTTTGTCATACCAATCCTTTTGAATTGGATAAATACCATGAATATTTATGATCTATAGGGATTAGTTCTGTGAGAACCTTATATTGGTGGGGAGATTCCATCATGATAGTATCCCAATAGTAGGAATTGTCTTCTTATCTATTCCCATGATTGGGTTCCAATAGGATTATGTGAGGATATTATATGGGAGTTTCATTCTTATAAAAGGGTGGGTAATCCATTATTATCAAATATGTATCATGACATATATAGATAATTATAGTTTTATTAATGAAGAAGGAGGTGAAAACCATCATGGATTTGTGCTTATCTTTTTAATAGGGGAAATCACATCTTTAGATTCCATGTGTGATTTTGCAGCCTTTCCCTATCATAGAGTGGAAAAAGGATGATGTCATAATGGGTTTTTTATGAGATTACCTAGGAAGACTGGTTATAATTATGTTGTATGGTTTTTTGGATATCAAATATATATTTATTAAAATATCATTCATATTAAGAAAACATTTATAGTTTTATATCTTGTTAATATTTATGTTTGTTAGGTTTTACTATTGCACGGTTTTTTGAGGAGTACCATTTTTAATAGATTTCATCATTACACATCGCGGTCCAGGGAGGGTCTTTAGAAATCACTATGATAATGATCCCTTTTAATCACATCTTATCTTGCACATACAACATGTCAATCAAACCATACTATTCAAGTTCTATAGGATACGTTATGACCCAATTTTTATTATTTTGGTTGTTCATCGATGAAACATATGGAACTAATCACTTTTTCATAAATAATTTCTTCCAAATATCAACCCAAAGAGAACATTTTGTTGTTTTGAATGGATTTTTGTGTCATTCTCCTCATTGCTGACTTATGGTAGGTGAATATGAATAGGTGGGACCTAGTATCCTATAAGAGACATTAGGAAATTTTCAATTGAATGTATATAGGTTTTGGATCGTTTATTGATGAAAAAAATCATAAGATTACCATTAGAGATGACCTCTAGAAATAGAGGTTTTCCATCATGTTTTTTATGAGTCACCTGGATTGGGGGAACACTTTTTCCAGAAATAGGGAATTCTAGCTCCCATGTTTATACGGGAATATGATATACAAGGAAGGATCGGCCCAGCAGTATACCATTTTCCCATCCAAAATTCTACAAAGCCTTGCATTATGTGTTCCACCAATCGTTAATAAAAATATATCATCCATAATCTTCCATTATAATAGATATAGTAGATATAGAGGTTTATGATGCTGCATCATTTGAGGATCATTTGACATGTGTTTTAGATCATAGTGTGAATTATCATTAGGGTCACACTCTATAGTTGGTTTGAGTGTAGTGGAATAATGGGAGAGTTAGGAATGAGACCAAGGATGGAGAGTATGATATCCAAACATAGTGGATAGAAAATGTTCATTCAGACATCACAGTGCCAATTACAGTATCAATAAAATGGGATATTTTAAGTATTATAGGAAGAAGGGTCCGGATATTTCCCATGTACGATTCACATTGATATTATTTATTTGAGACTTGATGGTTGATTTTTTTTCAGATACTAAGAGCCTTTGGGGGAGGAATTTACCTATTTTTTGGGATATATGTTCTTTTTAGATTATGTAGATTATGTCTAAAAATGACTTTGTAGTAATATGAGTTCTTGGTATGTTGATAAGAAATAAAAAGGCTGCATGTTGGTTAAAATGATTATGGATGAAATGTCATCTGTCAAAAATTTACACGCAGTGTAATGTGATTAAATGTCATTTAATTTTTTAAGAGTTTTAATAAAACCAATCATAAGCGACTAGGTTTTGAAATTATTCAGTTAACAAAATTACATGATTTGTAATCACACTATATGATGTCTAAATTACTAACATGAGTTTCTAAACATTCAATGATGGAAAAAGTCCATTCAATTTCTCTACATCTCCATGTCTCTCAATCTATTTTTAATTTATAGGATAATTTTTAGCACCATCCTTCAATTAAAATTTTTCATTCATGTTTGCCATTCCCAAAAAGTTTCATTTTGTTAGGTTTGGTAATTCTCTCCATTAATTTAATTTTTTTTTTGTTGAAATCCATTGACAAATTCCATTTTTCTTTTTGATAATGATTAGTATAGATCAAAGATCCTCTTTCAAATCTCCTACACCATCTTCCCCATGGGTGTTGGCCATTTCTTGTATTTATTGTTTCTTTTTTCAACAGTAGGAGGTCTAAATATAGGACCTATTACATTATAATTTTTTTCCAATATCATGAGCCCATAATAACTTTTTTATCCAAAATTAATTAAATATAAATGAATTTTATTGTCTCATAAATTATTCATAGAGTGACATGAGATATTGGTTTATTTCATGATATAGAATCTATATATTTTTACATATTCCATAGTGATATAATTTTAAGTTATATTTTTTTAAAATTAAAAGTGTTATATGAATGAATAATGGTAATTACCATTACTATCAATTAAAATATATGATTTGTCTTATGATAACCATATTGTACAAAAATAATTTTTCTCTTATTTGTGATGATTATAAAATGGTCCAGTCCTGGAACATGAGCACATATTTGTTGTAATGCTGATAGTAAGCTGGCTCAGCCCAGTCTATACTATAATGAATATAAGGAATGTTATATATCTAGTTTCATGTTGTAATTATTCTTGGGATTTGTCGCAGAAATGTGGTCGGGATAATATAGCTTTGAACAAGATTGGTTTTTGTTTTGATACCATTGTTACATAGTGGTGGTTGGAATGATCATAAGACACGCTCATGGAAATTATATCATGATTCAAATGAATGTTATTTTTATTTAGTAATATGATTATTATAGTTATGGATGTAAATAATTTTCATTGGTATTCCATCACTAAACTGAAGATGTATGTTTTACCATGGATATTATTATATGGTCGGCACGGTCATATTGTAAGCTCTTATAAATTATGACTTTGAGCTGAATTAGGTTATGGTTTTATTTTATAAATTTTTAAATTTATTAATACAAATATATTTTCTATATCATAAACATCAAATGGGATTATTTTTTAGAGAACATTGTGTGCACATACTGAGTTATACTCACACTCTATTCAATCCCTTTTTTGGAACCATATCATATTTTGAGGATGCATGTTTGGACAATAGAAATAGTCCTTGTTGTTGAATTGTTCTTTATTTTTGGGAATGAGTTTGGATATGAGACAAATGTGGGGTAGATAAAAAGAGAAATTGATTATTTATTTCATCATTCCAGTATTTTATTTTGTTTTTATAGCATGTAATTTAGTTACATTCCATCATGTCATTATATTACTCATTGTCTATATTGGATTATTCAATTGGTTTTTGTTATTATTTTATTCAATGTATTTTCATTTATTACTTATCACTATTTTTTAATTGTTTCTACCACTATGACTCTTTATACTAAGTGATATAGTCCATCAAATATACTAGTCCAAACCCTAGTAAATTTTTTCATAAATTAGAATATGGGTATGCCATCTTGATAAATCATAATCCACCCTTTCCTGCATAATACGATAGTTCTGTATTGGGAGACGTTGTGGTTTTTCTTTGACATTGTATGAATATAGATCCTGGTGAGTTAATGGCCATTTCTTATAATATAAATTATATGAGATAATTATTGTATGTTTTTAATTAATTATTATTTAATCATAATAAAATAGTTTTTTTCCTTGCATATATGATTGGTTCATGGGTTGTTTAGTTTCGGTTATCAATCCTAGATGATCATGGTTTGATGAGTCCTATGATTATGACTAATAATAAAAATTTTCATATGACATAGGATGAACCTCAATTTACCCTTATTATCACTTTATTGTATTTTTTAGAAACTGTGTCTTTTGCTGGGACTTCCTAGTAATGACATTGGGAATAACTTATATAATTCTAAAATAAAATTTTATCATTTGGGTTATTTTTTATTTTAAATATTCTATATACCAGTTATGTAAAAATCATCAAATGGAATATATTTTAATATATTACCTTGTAATTTCCATAACAAAAAAGTATATCCCCTTGGATTTCTTACATGATACCGTAGAATGTTTCCTCTTAAAATTTATAGTCGGAGAGAATTAATAAAATTATATATTATTATTTCTATTTTAAAATGCATGATAGAATCGTCTCTGAATGGTATCAGTGATGAAATTTCAAAAATTGAAAATTCTAGATTGATTTTGATGAAACTACCAGGTTACATAATTAATGAAAAGAACCTATTAAATTGTAATTTGGTTATTTAAATAGAAATCTAATTGAAATGGAAGAATTGTATTAATGTTTAATGAAATGAGTTTCTCCTTTTAAGATGACATTTAAAAAAAATCAACTAAGAAACGTATATGGTTTTTTATTTATAAATTTTTTAAAGAATAATATTTAACACAAATAAAGAAATATTGGTATCATTGTAATATCAAGAACTATTATATTAAAAACATGGGAAGTAATGAAACAATTGTTTTATTAATTAGAATTAATGATATGATTTATTAATAATTTCCTTACAATTACATGGTGGATTTACCTTTTTATAATAGAAATTATGGGTGTGGAATTTCATAGAGATCATAAAATTCTAATAGTGAATCGGGATGAATTTTAGGGTGTTATGATTCTTGTTAATTAAATTAGGTCTAATTCTATGGAATTATTTTATATTCCACTAATATTTACTTCCAAAAAATGAATTTGGGATGCTTTCCTATGATTATATTAAATTTTAAATAACATAAATTTTTGTATTATTGTTATTTATTTTTTCACGGACCATTGTTTAATTTCATGGAATGAGATAGGTATATTTCACCTCATTTATTTGGGTTTAATGTTTTAGGTGAATGTTGTGATTCTAATGAATTAATTATATTAAATGTAATGGTTGGTTCCATTAAATAATTTCGTTATACATGATTTAGTTATATTCAAAGGGTCACCCCTTGAATTCAATTATAGATTTATGAAGGGAGAATTCATGATTAAGTCACATGGGTTGCCTAAAATAATTAAAGCTAGGATTTCCTTGATTATATACCTAGTAACTATTCAGTACACAATGTGTATCACAAATATATACATACCGACAAGGGAAGATTGATTTTTACTAATGTAGGGTGTCAAAATGGAGCATGATCGTCTGTTATTGATTTCCTACATTTTATATTAATTATAAATTTTTTATCTACTAAATTAATCAATTGGAAGACTAATTAAATGTATATTTTTAATACTTATATGTGGTAATAATTTTAAAACATATTTTTTAGGGAAACCATTAGTGTTGGCCAATTGAGATATACTGAAGCACTTCTCTGGTAGTTCTTCTACATGGGAAACTGGAAAGATCCCATTTTTCATTAATGGTTCAAAAAATTTATTATTCTCAATGTTATTGATTTCATGGTCTCATGGATTAATAACATAATTTATTATTGGTCATAAAATCATTATATATATGTTGTAATTTCATGTTAGACTTTTATATATTGGGAAATTTTGATTATGGCTTTTAGTTGTATACCATTCACACTTGTACAAGATTCATTACAATATAACATGTCTTATTTTATTAATTATCTTATATTTCTTATATTATATTTAATTTCCTAATTTTATATCAATGATTATTGTTACTTACTTATTTATTCAATAAGTATCAATCAGATATGCACGTTTAGTTTCCCCACTATCCAGCCTTAGACCCATGCTACATGTCAAAAACTGATTGTATACGAGGAGGTTATCTTGATGTCATGTGTCTTTTTAAGATAGAACATCATATTAATAGATAATGGGGGTATATAATTATAGTATTAATATTGAAAAAATGCTTGTGAATAATTATTCACATCCGACTGGAAATGGGGAACAATAAGAATATTGATATCATAGTACATATCCCAATAATACAAGCATATCTATCATTAAAACCTATTTTAGATTAAGTAAATTTATATAAACATAATAACCCTTTCATTTTAATGGTATAAAACTAAAAAATACATATTCATATATTATAAAAAATAAATACACTACTAATAAATATATGAATATTTTATTTATACATAATATATATAGTATGATACCAAAAGTAAATAATATATCAATAATGGAATCATGTAATAATAGTAGTAAATCATGATTTACTCATTCGATTAAATTATTATTTTTAGCATATAATTTATCAAAAAATTTATAATGATAAAATTATATTTCCATGTAAATCACTTATAGATCTTGTCAATAAAAACAAAAAAAAAATAAAATATATGGAAGTGTGAATGGGTATACAAAAATCTCAATATTGTAACTAAACTAGAATATAATTGAAGAATAAATCGTTCCATAATATGGAATAGAATAATAATGAATATTTTAATCTTGGGGTTTAACACACTTCACTATAGAGGAACTGTTATTCGAATAATGGTAGGGGATTTAACTCAACATCACTAACAATGATTTCATATAAATAATTTACACAATAAGAATTAATGGAATAAACAAACTATAATTGAAGGATATTGGATATTGGAATGAAAGGGAAATCATTGTCATGGAATTTATGGTGATTCTAGTTCTTCCAATAATTTAAATTTTGGATGGTTTATATTTAATGATACTAAAAGATTTTAACTTCCTATATTTTCTAAATATAAAGATTTCATTATAATACAAATGAATGATAATGTATATTAGTGTTTAATTTGATAAGGAATATCTAATCTTGCTAAATCCCCTTAAAATAATCATTCAAATATATTAATAATGTAAAGTTTTTTATAACTGTTCAACTTGTTTTTTATATTGGAATATTTCCATTGAAATCGATGGACCATATGAGATGATTTTCCATTGTTTTGGGTTTCTCATACTATTAATGCATCCCATTTGGTTGAAAATTAATCCATATCATATTCCCTTAAAGTTAATTAAATATTCATATTGGGGGGACATGGGACAATTAATATAAAACAATGTATTCATACCTTCCATTATTGATATTCCCTTTTCAAAACATTCATTATAGAAAATCTATGGTGTATATATTATTTACAATATTATGGATTGATAATATTTTGTGGTATATTTGTTTTTTTATTGATATTGCATTATTAGTGGAAATTTCCATAAATATTGAATGGTCTATAGAGTTTTCTTAGCATTATTATTATTCCCTTGTCATAGTAGTCGTTTACCTTTATAAACCACTTCGTGATTAGTTGTATCCCTAAATGTTAGAATATGATATAAATATGTATATTTATTTTATAATTCTTTCTAATGTTTGTGAGGTTTTCTAAGAAATTAGTCCAAAAAATAAACTTTTCATAGAGAATATTCATTATATTATTTTTTATTCTAAAGTAAATGATAAAAAATTATTATAAATTACAAATAATGAAATGAAATCCTTTTTAGGAGTTTCTATGAATGTTTCGTAGGATCTAGGGAAAAAATTTAATGTTAAGTTTTAGAATGGGAATATATCTATATATTCTAAAGGAGTCCATGAGATGGATGAAAAGATACAAATTATAAGAATTTATTATCATGTTAAATATTTGTAACCAAAATAATATCAAAATATTTAAGTTATATATGATTTATATGGAGTTAAAGGGTAGGGGAAGACATAAAATGATGTGATAACTATAATTTTGGATGTACTTATGTAGCATGAGAATCATGTTGATATAAATAATCAGCATGAATCTCTTTGATCTATTTAAGTATATTATTGGTTGATTAATCAATAATTTCATCACAAAATTATCTTTTCATTTTGCCGACTTATTAGGTTGATTGACATGGATGAACCACTATTCAGTTGGTAGGACCCATTGATGATTTTTTTCACACCCACAATTGAAAACAATAGAATTGTGTAAATTAATGTATACAAAATTTTGGAAAAATATATTAAGACGGTGGTGGAAATATATTGAAATATGAATACATTTCAAGATTCAATTAGAAATTTTTGAATAATATGGATGATAATTACATATTAATGATCACCCAAAATGAAATATATATGGGGAAAACTATAGTTATCTTCATAGAAAAATGGTTAAAATAAATCAAGGGCACATTACCTATAATAATGAATATAAAGAGTAATTTTATTATAATAATGTGTTTTTATATCATTACTATTAATTTTCTCACATTTTATCGGGTCTCACTAGATTTAGGGTAGTTTATAATGTCTCTCCCAATCCTCCCCTCATATTATTTATAAATTATTTATTTAATGGTTTGGGATATTCCACATATTTAGACTTATTTATATATATTTATAGTAATATACAAATTTATATAGATTGATAAAGGAGGAATTAATTTTATTTTGTAAAACAATGTATGAAATTATGGAAAAATAGGTTTCCCTTCCATAAATTCCCTAAAAGTGAACTCTAGTGACATTATGGAATTATTCCAAATTGAAAATTAAAATAAAGTTTCTTAAGAATATGATCGGTAAATGGGTAAAGGGCTTAAGAGTTCTATGAGTGATTTTATCATTGAAAATTCAATGTTATTGTTAGATAAAATTTTCAAATATAATTTAATTTAATAGTTTAATCATATTTTTTTGAAGGACCATAGTAACTTGACTATGTAGGTAGTACACGAAAAATAGGTAAATAGTTGGTGTTCTAATACACATTGTTGATTACAAAAGATACCACTGTGTACCTAGATACCTTATATAGATGTCCAAGCTTTTTAATTCATCTAGTCACTTACACTGTTATAGAAATGTCTTTATTTTTACATTAAATACCACTTAATCACTAAATGAAATTTTTTAACCAACTAATGAATTTAATAATTAATGATATTAATAAACTATAATGATATAGTTTATTATAATAAATCCACCATCCTTATTATTATCTTCATGTATCATCAAATGTTATATGAATAAATAATTTGGTAAATTTATCCTTGATTATGACCTCCCACTACTTTATCTCACATATTTCTTGATAATATTCACATAATACACATACATTATTATTTAACATCAATTATAATGCCTTGTCACTCTAATTGGTGACATATGTTGATTTTTAATATGAGAAACATTTTTTCCAATATTGCTACAATTTCACATAATGATAACAAAAATATCTAATATATTACTCCATAATTAGTGTATATGAATGAAACTATATGTGATTAAAAATGTGGAGCTAATTATATTTTATAAAATAATATTATAACACCCACTAAAATTCCAAATCGTCAAACTAACCATGGTTTCAACATGCCATTCTTTCTCATCCATCATTTAATCAATCATATTGAACATTAAAGGGGAAATTTATTACTATAATTATATTATAATTCTCATATTCTATGAAAAAATATTAATTTAAAACCTCTAAGTAGATTTTATTCATATTTTAATAAACCATAAGTACTATATCATCAATTGATCAATTGTATGTCCAT
Organism: Viscum album; assembly: GCA_963277665.1. NCBI lineage: Eukaryota > Viridiplantae > Streptophyta > Magnoliopsida > Santalales > Viscaceae > Viscum > Viscum album. The sequence goes on along the minus strand of OY728151.1, from coordinate 1,057,096,775 downwards.
CTAATAATGAATCACTAAAACATGGTCTATCTTAGCAAGGAATGAAAAGGAAGACACTAAAAACACTAAAAAGGATAAATATAAATAAAATATTTATAAATATTATTGTAGTTGAATTATTGAAGAGATAGGTTTACTTTTTATCTCATTAAAATCATACTAAAAAATTATCCATAAATAAGTCAATGGTTTTGGTAGGTTTCACCACATGAAACACCGAATTAAAAAAAATCACATATTTTTCCCTATAAAACCAATCCATTTTATTACTATGAATGTGTTGTAGTAAAACATTTATCAGTATTTATACAATTAATATAATTTATTATTTTAATATGAATGATATTCAATTAGTATAACAAAAATAACCAATATTATTATTTAATGATAAAAAAATTAATTGTTTAAATATTTCCATTTTATGTGATATGTAGTTATATTTCATGAAACATGATATTAATGATGATAATATATATTTGATATGAATTATTATTAAATTAATACTTTATTATGAAATAATAAAAAATATGAATTATAGTGGTTAATATTTTGTAACACTATTTTGTAATAAAAAATATTATTCTTTACATCACAATTGTTTATTTAAAAGTAGATTTATAAAATTAACAATTAAAATATAAAAACTAACATTATTATTGGTTTTTTCATCATAATATTTTTTTATGATAGATTATTCATATTTTAATAAAATTATTTATTTATTAGTGAATAATGAAAATATTATTTTTATAAATAACATGACTTTTATGTCCATATTAGTATATACGAATTTTTTGGAAATTAATTAATTCTATTAATAAAATAACAAATAATTTTTATAATTTAATATATTATTTTAAATTTTATTTTCAATATTCTCAAAATATTTTGAATTTTAAATTGAGGATATTTTTAAAAAAAATTATTTCCAAAACATTTTACTTTCAATATTTTTAGATTAATTTTTTAACACATCCATAAATTTACTGAAATAAAATAGATTTAATCAATCTAATAATGGGGTCAAATTTTTTTAACATGTAACCCACTTTATTTTGGAATAATGATTACATTAATTTTGGTAAAACTACTTACTATAGTAATAGTTTAAATGAAGTTCACAATGCAATGGGTAAAGGGAATAAAACATGTTAAAAATATTTTCATTATTTATTAGATGATATATTATAAACCATATCTCAGCATACACTTGAATATTAATTAATTTTAGAATGGCATGACATGTTGTACATGTTCTCCCTGTATATTATTTTAATCTTCTTCAAAATTTTAAAAATAACATTTATTAAAGGGGACTATAACCACCCAATAAATACCACAATAAAATTATATTTCCTCTAAAAAATACCCTTTTCCTTCACCTAGAATCAAAATCTCTCTTTTTTGGATATATTTTACAATATCTATTAGCATATTTCATCATTTTTTAAATTATCTTCCATGGAAACCTTAATGTTATCAATGTGTGAATTTATTTACAATTTTTTTATTTATATTTATATTTTAGTTTTGAAATTATATTTTGATATACTTATTGGTCATATAATAATCATTTTTATTCTATTTATATTATCATGAATCATATTTTCCATTTCCCATTCTGAATTTTTAAAATTCCATCCTTATGTGTATGTGTGTGGACTACCACCTCATCAAATTTTCAGGATTCATTATACTTCACCACAATGAATGAATTTTATAAAAGGGGAAAACATTAGATGATTATGATGTAATGAACTGAATTTGGTCACAACCTATAATGGCACCAAACCCGGCCATTGACAAGGCCCGTAGGGCATTCTCTCACCCCACATGCTGGCCCAATTGCCCGGGTATCAATTATCGTTGTTTGGGAACGATTTACCAGAATATGTATACATAAAAAATAAAAAACATTTGATAATAAATATCTGAAAAATTCAAACAAATCATGGTTTATACATAAATATATAACTGAATAAATAAGTTATAATACACAAAAAAAATGTCCAAAGAAACAACAAAACAACACCAACACAGACCCAAGGACTCCACACGATCTGGGGTCATCACCCACAAGCCATCTACAAAATTCATCACAATTAAATAGAAATTTTATCTACTATAAATTGATTCCAAAAAAACCCCCATGATAAGGAAAAATTCCACAAATACAATGAGAAACAAAATCATGAACACCTCAAGGATCATGATAGTCTCGGGCCCCATAAACCTCACACCTTGATTTAAAGTAACAGCTGTAAAATCCATTCTCATGAATGAGACACTTGTTGGGAAAATAACCATTACCTATTAGTCCCCAATTATCATCCACATAGTTTAGTTATAGTTGTCATTATCCAAATTCTGGGTGAAATATGGACAAAACCCATCAAGTCTACTAGTCGTACTAGTACACATCTACCCTCACTTATGTAATCGGGCTTCCCCCATTGTAGTAAAACAATTTAAGCATGAAAAAAATATCCATTAAAATATAAAATACCATTATGGTTCACATATACCCAATAATGTAGCTATCTCATTTCACACCACTTAAATCACACAACAAAAACATTGACTTTTTATAAAACAATTTCTCAAAATCACGCATTATTTTGCCCGAAAACCCAAATAAAAAACCCACTTCTACACTATTTGAACCCTTTTAAGATAAAAAATAGTAACTTTATCCAAATACATTTAAATAAAAACCAAAAATCAATTTTAGGGCATCCAATGTTAATCAAGAAGTGATGACTTTGAAAAACCTAAATTTTCACACAAAATTGTCCCCAAAACAACCCATTTTTTACAAAAACCATTAAACCAATTTTTTTAAGATACAAATTAATAGGATAAAAATCATAAATAGCATGTACAAACTTATTAAATTTCAATAAAAACAACTAAGTTATTACAGCAGCAACCCCAAATAAACAAATAAAACAATTATTCGAGAAACACCCAATTTGAAAAAAAATTGGCGTTTAAAATTAAATTCCAATAAAAACACCACTAAAACTAATATTTAAAGAAATTATAAAATGAGATAAACCTAAATATATGATATTTACTACATTATAATACACAATTATTTCATAAAAATTGGAATCACCTTCCAAATCAAATGAAACCCTTGAATAACCATGTGAAAATCATGTCGCTCCCCCGTCGCACCAAGAGGGATTTATATCAAACATAAAACCTCAAGAATTGACCTATTAAACACCTGGTTAAACACTATATTCAAAACCCCTACACTCTGGTCATTTGGAACTTCATGTAAATTGAATGAACTTGAGATTCATTGATGTTACTCCAAAAAATCCCCCTTTAAAAGGGTTTTCAATGATATTATTGAGACAACTGGAGGGATTCCATTGATATTAGGTTATAAGAGGATGGGAAAGGGTCAAATTAGGAACTGGAATGGATGTAAAAGAGTAAGAATTTTGAGAGATAATAAGGAAAGATGTCACCTCTACAAATCTGGTCAATTTGAGAAACCAAATGATGTTTTGAACTAAATCGCAATGGAAAAGTCCTCCAAAGAAGAAGGTAAGAAGTGGGGTACGTGTATAGGTTTAGTGAACCAGGGTGACACTTGGAATCAAAAAAAATCATTAAAATATAATATGTTATTGGGTAATCAAATTTATAATAAAACTGGAAAAGGGCTTTTGTGCTTGCCCAATTATTTATATTAAAACCCAAATCCATCATCATTATGGATTCCTAAATGGTACAAATGGAAATGGTGGGGTCAATAGGTCAGGGGAAGCTATTTAAGAATTGGAATGGGTGAAGAATATTAAAAAAATGAAAATGTTATAAAATAAACATAATTGGTTTTTAAATCTGGAAATGGGCTCATGGTTTGTCCCAAAAAATGAAAACTCACCCATTACTCAAAAAAAGTTGGGGAAACCCCCAAAACAAAGGTAGATTGAAATTAAATGAAAAATAAATTTAATTTTTTTTTGATGTGACAATTCTCCCCATAATGTAAACATTATGTCCCTAGAATGCCACAACCAAGCCAAATACCAAAACAAATCCTGACTGATAAACCAAGGTGTACTTAATTTCCATGCTTCTCTCCCAAAGGTCAAAAAACCTCCAATGATCAGTTAAGGGAGGATTACTCTCACAACCATAACATACATTACATTCTTAAAATGATCAATCACATTCATATTATTCCCCAAATGAAAACTTCTCAAGAACTCTCTGAACAAGTATCTAGAAAATCACCCAAACAAACAACAACTTCAAAAAAGGTTACACTTACCTTACTATAACTAAACTATTGGGTGCTCTCCAAACCCATCATTTACTCATTTATTATTTTGATTGATAGATAACTCTGAATGATACTACATACCTCCAAGACATGATCATGGATAAATTTGAGTTATTGGTATGAGGGGGGAAAATAGGCTCCTCACCAGAAGAGACGACCTGTATTTTTTTGAGACAAAATCACGACACTAACAGGGGGAGGCCAGAATGGACCCCCTTGTACAAATGGAAGACATCCATTCAAAATTTATGAAGGAACATACATGAGAGTCATATTGGGTCTTTGCACCATAAGAACAAACCATCTTAACTGACCAGCATGGGTCGGCACAAAAAGACACAAAAATTTAATGATTTGGGAAGGATGCATGGTTAGTCTACTTGTTTTGGGAAACTGTGTAATATTTTTGCAGATCATTCATTCCACATGGCTTCCTAGCCCACAATAACTACTAATCAGAACAAAAAAATAAAGACGATAAAACTATAGGTTTAAACTCTTCCTATCAATCATACGGAGGATCGACCTTTGTATAATGTTTTAAAAGACCCTATAATTTCCCCTAACTACAATACAACATCGCCGTAGGACAAAAGGATAGTTCTCAAATGATTGGAGCATCATCGGCTCATAGTTATGCTTTGGAAACCCCCTGAATGAGAATTATTCTTTATGGGCCACCAATAACTACTCTACAATCCCCGATAAGTTTTACAAGACTTAACAAATTCCAAACACCCTTTACCCTTACATGATATTTCACTGAAACATGTTCATAGAAGATGCATACATGTCACACCATATTTCTAGGGTGAGAAACTATAGAATTAAAGAACACATATACTCTCATTCCTCCAAAAATGGATGAATTTTATGTTTTTTCAAGGAAGAAATTCTCCCAACATAACAAAGACTTTTAGATTGTTGCAAAACATTTACCATTACAGCCAATCGTGGACAAGACATCACAAGGAATCACTGAAAATGACCATTGTGACTGATATAATCCATTCATGGAGAGGGACCTTATACATTATCCCCAAATGACACACAATTTCAGAAAGTGGCCATAATATCCTCTTATGACCATATTTCGCACAATGGAAGTTTAACATAAGATCTTTCTTTGAAGAGACTACGAAGAACTGTGAGGACCTCATAGATACCATCTAGATACTCATCCATGAAAACAACCCTTGACCACACCCACCTTCATCAAATATGATAACATAAGAAGATAAGGTCTCTTTTACCTTCCCTGATCACTCTCCTACTACTAGAGGATATAGAAAACCAAAAATGGAATAGGTGCATACTCGATCTTCAAATATTGAGAAAATGATTCCATATATTGATCAAATTGAGGGTCATCAAATGGAAAAACAATTTGGGTTTCACATCAGTTGTGCACTAACACTTATTGGGGAATACCATATCAAATTATTGAAACAATGGTCAAAACAAAGATGATTCTTTGATCAAGATATACCAAAAACCAGATCCAAAAACATTTTTGGGAAAAATGTAAAGGCTTCCCAAAATATTCCTCAGAAAAAACAACCAACTGACCCTCCAACACAGCTTATTGACCAAACAAAAACTCACAAAACATTTCAAATAGGATATGTTCCTGGACTCTAAACATCCCACAAAATCAAAATTTTCATAAACACATAATACACAATATCACATCCTAGAAAGAATGATATCATGTTTTTTCGTTTAAAATAATCATTTTGGTAATAAACAGTTCAGCGATTAGTGTTTCTGCTAATTGTACCCCATGGTCCTCACACATGAATTATTTTGTGCCACACCAGGAACCCTCCTCATATACATCTTGGAACTCTTACAACCAAGAAATCAACCATCCATCATCACATATAACCCCATTCATGTGTTTCTCACTAAAATACAAATGGTTAAAATAAATATTCATTCCACTTTTCAAAACCAAAACAGTCAACCAATACCTCGTTTTTTTCAAAAACCACTAACCACGAAATCAAACCCAAATTACAGCATACCAAAATTTTCAGAAATGAAAAATAAATTTAAATAAAACTCACATTCATTTTATAAACATTAATTTCAAAATATTACATACCATTAAAACACTTCTATATTGTTTAGAAAACTACATTGGGAACACTTTTTTAAAACAAACATTAACACAATATTTTGCATTCGTAAGAGGTTTAGAATCAACATTTTCCTTTTCAAAACAATTTTGAAATTGTAATTCCATCATTTCACAATTAAAACACTTCAAATTTGTTTTAAAATAATTTAAATAAACAACACTTCTTAGATCCATGCCTTTTTTTTAAAACCTATCTTCCTTGATTTCAAAACTAAAGGACACAAGACAATGCACGGGAAAACTAGCTTCATTGGGTGACATGGACATACGGTTTGTGGCCATAATAATGTCCCATCACCATCACATAGAGTTTTCTAGAGAAATATCACAAGCTAAAAATGGATTTCTAGAACATGAGATCTTAGTGAGACCATTAAACAATCTCTCTTTTCATTACCCCTAATCATCATCAAACCATGAAAACCTATGGACATAGAAAATTCCTGAATTCCAATAGTGACTTGAATCCCATCATGAGTTGTGTTGATCAGACAAATTACTCATAACTATAATACCGTGTCCTGACAGTGACATGCTCAAACCATCCTGACTTTTCCCCAAATTACATGACTCAATGAGAGCGAACCTCATCTAATACCATTTTGTCACGAACCAAATGAGGTCGCCACCAATACCGGCACCATACTCAGCCTGTGACAAGTCCATAAGGGAATTTCCTATCCCCATTATCTATAAAAAATTCCTTGGTATCATTTTCCATGTGTTGGGAACGATTTATCTAAATATGTATACCTAAAAATTCATGATCATTAGATAAACTAAATCTGAAAATATCCTACAAAACAATGTTTATGGAAAAAACCATAACTGTATACATAAGTTCAAATGCACTAAAAAAGTTCCAAAGATTCAAATAAAAATCATCAAAAAATACACAAGGACTCCGCACAACATGGGGTCATCACACACATTCCATCTCTACAACTCCGCAACAAGTATGAGAACTGACACCCCGTACCGCCATCACCCATAGCATTCCCCTTAACATAGTCAAGCATAATAAATTATAATTACACACATGGGATGTAAGTAGGTTGTGAGACTAATCCCAATAAGACACTACCAAATTATTACAATGTTCTAACAATACATTGTGAAATGCAAGCAGTTTTAATACGTAATGTAAAGCTGTGATAACATCCATGAAATGCAACAGTCAATTGAAAAAAGTTTTTAATTTAAAATTTTCATAATTTTAACACATTTAAATATAAAAGTTATATACATTAAATTAAATCTATTTACACAACATGACAATAGAAAATAGCACAAATACAATGAGTAATAAAATCTGGAACAACCCTAGGCAATAGATAGTCTCAGTCCTTATATACCTCAAAACTCGGTGAAAAATACCCATAGTAAAGTCCATTCTCATACACGAGCCACTAGTAGAGAACATATGCATTACCATGTGGTCCCGAATCCTTATCCACATAGTTTGGTTAGTGTTGTATTTATCAAAATTCTAGGTGAAATAGGGACAACACCAATCTAGTCTACTAGTCGTACTAGTACACATCCGCACCTCCTAGGTACTCAGGCATCCTGCATTGTGCTCAATCAATTTAAGCCTGAAACACATATCTATTTTCAGGTATAAAACAAATACAGGTAATATTCACCCAATAGAGTATCTATCTCATTTTATATCTCTTAAAACACACCAAAAACACTTAAATTTCTTAATGAAAGAATTACATGTATCATGTATATGAATCACATGGGTTTTAGGACACGGTAGTCTAACCACCAAAAATGACATTATCATATTTAAAAAAAATGGAATGATTCATTTATTTTGATATAATATAATTACATAATAATTTTTATAATATATATATCTTATATATCATATATAAACCTTTTTTCAATCATAATTCGCATCCATGAATGGGGGTAATTGAAAAATGAACAAGATCATTTCGTGTAGTGGTAGTTTGATGAACACGTATATAGTAATTTCGTTACCCATTAGATTGATGTTTTTGTGACTGTTGGTCAAACCCATAACATAAACCAATCATTTTGTACTTTTGTATACATTATATAATATGATTTTAGGGGGTGAAAACAATGAAACCAATGAATTTTGTTACGTCAATTTTGGGAAACTCTTTTTGGTTTGCACCAAAGGGATTCCTTGAATACATTAATTCTCATATGGAGGCCTCTAGGATGTTTTTATGGAATTTCAGGAAATATTTCTTTTAGATATTGTTCTAATTAATGGGATTTGAGTGATTTGATGATGTTTGATGGGAGAATGACATTTATAGTGGAGGAGTGGCACTCATGTAAATATTTGGACAGGGAATTCCAGGAACATTTTATTCATTTCATGTGGATCCAATAATGAAAATAGAATATAAAATAAATGGAATGTTCAATATATGTTGGGAAACTATAACATAGAAACGTTTCTATGTCATTTGGGACCTTTAGATAATGGTTATTTTCCTTATTAATTTTAATTTTACCTTAATCATTGTAATTATTTTTAATTACATTCAATTTTTGTTTAAAATGTTGAAATTTTATACATTATAAATATTTATGATCAAAATTACAAAATCAATATTTCTTAATTCAAATCACATTTTTTGCATAAATTCATTTGAATTTAATCCCAAATAAATGAGAAGAATTCACATTTTTTAAGTAAAAACTTCTAATGGACTACTATGTTATAATAGTAAATTTCAAAATTAAATTGAATATAATAAACTAAATTTGATTCATTGATAAAAAATTTATCAAATATAACATTAATTTTTGTTGAAATATTATTTTTCATTATAAATAAATTAAATGAACAATAAATTTTGATCTAAAATTTGTTTTTATAATCTTTTCATTAAAAAATTAAATATCATAGAGAATATGAAAAATTCATCCCAAACAACATTTTATTACTATCTTTCAAATATTTAATATTTTTTCAAATAAAATATCAAAATGATCTCAAATCTTGATTTAAAATAGGTTTTCCACTAAAATTTAATAAATGTGACTTAATAAAACTACAATAATTTATGCATAAAATTAGTTTTATTCTTATCTTTTGTATATATAATCAATTGAATGAATATGAAATGTATTTTAGTGAATATATAATGTATATTGTTTTATTAAAACTCAATAATTGTAATTAATTTATATTATTACAATAATTCAGCTTTTCATGTAAAAAATATATATTTCAATAAAAACATACAAATTATATTCAATTGGTTATTATATTAGTTTATAATTAATTTGTAACCAATGAATTTGTTTTATAATTATATAAACTATATATTTTCAGAAAATATAATATTTAAAACAACTACTTTGTATATTATTATATTAAATAATATTATTTTAATAATATTTTATTTTTGTGGAAAAAATTGTTCCTGTGTATAACAAAAGGCATCAATGAAACTCAATATTATATGAAACATATAATAACTCAGTATTACTTAAATTTCAATTGATAAAATACATTTAATTTATTTAAATTAGTAAAAATATTATAACTTGTACGGATAATATATTCCCTTACTCTATTGGTGTTGTGTGTCATATATTATATTAAATACAATGTCATTACATTATATATTTGGGGTGTTACATTCTCCCATATTAGTTAAATTGTGTCCTAAAATTTTAATGTAAATATTGGTGAGAGATTGTTTTATATTTAATATGTTTTAAACTCAAAATCATGAGAAGGATTTATAATAAATCTTCTATATAATATGAATGTTAATTATGAATCTCACATGGACTAACATGTATCTATGTATCTTTCTTGAAGAACATTAGTAGTATATAGAGTTATGTACTTTATAGAAAGGAATATATATTTTATTTGATATATTTAGAACATAAATCACAAAAAAATAATGATTATTGGAAATTTGCGGGACTTAATCCCATAAATGTACAATTATTTAGAAGTCCATTGGTTTAACAAGAAATACAGTATTAAGGAGAAATTTTTTTAAGATCATTATTTAAAAGTTGTAAAATTATATAACTCTCTAAGGATATATGGATATTTAATTACATAATAAATTTTAATTTTAAATAAAAATATATATATATTTGTTTGTGCTTCAATCAAATTTCAACCCATACCTTTCTTCATGAAATGTATATAAAAAAATTAACATTGATTTATGATGCAGTTAAACAAACATTTATTTGATCATAAGGCCCCTAAAATAGTCTAAATACTAACTATTTGTCTCTAAATATCCACCAATGTCGGAATGGAAAGCACATTAAACTCTACAACAAAATATTTACAATACTGGTTCGTCGTTAATATTTATTTATACAATTTATTAAGTAAAACAAATGACATAATAATAAATACATTGAATAGTGCATTGGTTTGAATTAAAACCCTATAGTTATTCTGTTTTTGGTTCATGGCCTTTTAAATATCCACACTTTATAGTTTGCCACCCGACATATAGGTTGTTTGTTTCTTAATAAAAATTAATATAATTTACAAAATTTATATGATTTACATACTTGAAATATGGTTATTCACTAAATACCCTGTTAAAAAAGGATTTCAATATGACCATAATACATAAATACCAAAAACCAATTATTTTTATAATGATTATTACTTGGTTAGGAGTTTATCCTACAGATGAGGTTTTATCCTAAAACCAAAAATAATGGTGTGATAATCAATTATCATATTAAGAAAAATTAGTATAATCATTTTAAGGATTTATAAATACTGACGCATTAATTTCAATATAGGACACTATAAGTTTTTCATAGTTTTTTTTTAATTTCAGTATATGTTCAAATCCCTCATAATGGATTGTAGAAAAATTTGAATTATCATAACTATTTCTCCTATGACTGTCATAAAATTTTCATATTAAGGGTCTTTTTTATGTACCAAATTACACTGATTCTGGCCCGACACATCTTGTTAGAGTTATCACAACTAGGTACATATATTCTTGGACTAAATCCACGTATAAAATCTAAATATGGATATATTTTTAGGACAACTATATAATATCTATCTAACCAAAATATTAGGATGTTCTTCTATGAATATCATTCAATTATATTGTCATGACCTGCCTTCACCAAAAGGAGGGAAGGGTTAACAGATTGCTAGGCCCTACCTTCTTTAAGTTGAAGGAGAGATAATGACCCCCGAAAGACGCCTTCAATAGGTCCCGGAGTGGTGACTAGCACCATGGGTATATAAATTTCTCACAAATGGAAGGAATTACCCTTTTTATTTTATAGGATCGAGATATAAGGAGAAGAAAACCCAACAACTCCAAGCCAGAATGAAAGGTAAATCCAAAAGTAAACCATTCCCACATTCATGTTTCAAAAGTAAAAGCCACAAAGTGCAAATGGTGACTACAAGGTAAGTACCAATGTGGAAAAGAAAACAACAACTGCAACTACTCCAATGGTCCGAGCTAGTAAGGTCCTGCTCGATCCCCGAAGTCCTCCTAGAAACCTGAAATCAGTTTTATATACGTACGGTGAGTATACAAGTACACTCAGTAGGGAAAACCAAAGACTCTCGTGCACAAGTGGGGGAATGTACTAATGTCCCATGAGAAAAGGAGTTAACCAAACAACTATCAAGGTAAAATATCCACCCCAGGCCTCACCAAGGCACACTCCCCAAATAACATAAGTCAAGTAATATATATAATTAGAGCACATCAATGTTTGGGTACCCCGCGCCACTTTCCCACTGGTTATTGAGGCATTCTACGCATCGGAATAATCCTGAAATTCTCACCTGAGTCCCACTGCCACACCCACCCGCACACACCTGGGCCACAACTGTCACATGTAACCACGCCTGCAAACACCTAGGCCAGAACCACCACCACCATGCCCGAAGACACCTGGGCTAACAGGATCCACTTCCACGCCCAAAGACACCTGGGCCTCATCCCAAACACACTTGGGAAACCACCTGCCGCACACACCTGGCCAACCACCACACTACCCTTCCCGAAGGTTCTTGGGCCAATAATGGAGCTCAGGCTATCACAGCCTGCCCGAAGGTACTTAGGCTATCCGGGAAAGGGAGCAGAAAAAGAGCTAATACCCAGCCACTAAGAATAGTGTTGGGAAAACACCCTCCCCCATGAAATGGGGGTGTTCAGCACTATGTGATCAACTTGGGTGGGGCGCGAATAAGAAACACAAAACTACAAGTATAGATATAGGTAACAAGCACTCACCCAAAGCTTGGTTTTTCTTCAGAAAGCCTAGAGATCACAACAACACTCATGTCTGAGTCACGACTCACGCTAACAACCCATTTGTCACCTTTCTTATTTCATGTTTAGTAATAAAGTTTATGTTTAAGCACTACTGGGCAACTAGTAGGCATATGCATAAGTCCAGGAAGGTAAAAAATCAAACAACAACCAAAACGTCCACACCCGGTTCTCAATAACAGAGGATTCCACCCCAATTCACGATATAAACAAGTAACCAATCGGATTTAAAACTTACAACCACTGATTCCATACCAACATGAGACCACATCCCCCAAATTCACACAACAACTGAGAGTATAAATGAAAAGGGGATCCCATCCCCTCCCAGATCTCCAGCAATCGGCCCGAAAGGAAAACAACCAACTACCACCATAAACACAAGCAGGGCCTTGCAGGTATTTTCAGATTTAAATGACCTAACACACTCCATGATTCAAATTTCCGTGTATTTTAACAGGGAACTATCACAGAAGGGTTGATCCTGGGGCTTTCAATTCATTCACCTGGATATACGTGATTCACCAATTCACTTTTCACGGCAGGAGTTTACAACCACAAACAAGCCATTTAAAACATCAGTAGAGTTCATTAGTGCACAAACAACGACAACCAAGGGCCTCGATTTTCTGGTGGCATATGCCAGCTCAACTCAACACGATGTTCATAAAAGAAAAAGCATCAAAAAAATATATGACAACATCAACAATCACAACCCCCCTCCTTTCTTTATAGAATTCGTTCATTATCTTTAATTAGGTCTGGTTTATCCAATTCTATAGAATCGAAAGCACTCCCACCCCGCATGATACACAAAACACAGAGGCAAAGGAAAATTCCATACTTGTTGAATGATGATCGACGTTTGGGCCGGGGGTGCGGAACATTACGGATAATGATGCGGCGGACCCGATGCACCAGAAGCTGTTTGTGAAAAACCACGATTGAGGAATGGAGAAACAATGGCTAACCCTTAGTTTATAAGAGCCGTGGACGGTTGAGGAGAAAACGCGAAACCGCGTAAGGCGCGGGGGTCGTGGGTTGACCACACGGCTCCACTCGTGGGCCGGGTGGTTTAAACTGACTCATTAACTGTTTAAGTATTTAATTAAAATTATTATGTGGGTTACGGTCTTTAAAACACACTTAAACGAGTCAAAATAGGGTTTAAAAACCTATTTGCGCTAAAGGGAGCATTATTGGAAATAACCCGTGGGGTAGGCCAGAGCAACTGGTAGGTTGGAGGTACCAGTAGCCGAGCTACTGGTAGGCAGCAGCTACCGGTAGGCGGAGCTCCCGGTAGGCTGCAGCTACTGGAAGCCTTAACCTACCGGTAGGCGGCAGCTACCGGTAGGCCGAGCTACCGGTAGGCTACAGCTACCGGTAGGCTAAAACTTTCTGTAGGCCTACACCACTGTGATTCCAAGACCAGAAAACCCAAAATGATATTTTCACAATGTAATGGACCCCAAAAACCCAGGCCATTACATCAGATACCTCTTAAACGATTATCGTCCTTGAGAATAAAAACAAAACCAGAAGGGAAGAGAGGGTCCGAACAACCACCTCTAAAGATACCTCTTAGGAGCTAACCCATGCTAACTAAAAAATTTCCCCTCCAAGAACCAAGCAACATACCATGCCATACTTCCTGGGCATGTGGGTTGGGGAGTCTCCTTCCCCATGTCACGATATTATCTGCTTTGGGTGGCACTGACTTGACCGCACGGGTTTAATCGCATCCACCATAATGCGTCTTGATTAGGGGTCAGGTTCTCTCCTCCCCAATAGCCAGATATTTTCACACACAAACAGAGGAAAGAATCCAGTACATTTTATAGCCAAAAGACAAAACGTTCTATCACAACAGGTACAACAAGGAACAAAACTCAAAACAACTTTGGGTATTTTGCACGCATTTGTGCTTCCCTGTCCCACGTACTCTCCTCAAGCCCACCTTGTCTCCACAACAAATGAACGAAGGGGATTGTTCATCCACGAAGAACCATCTCCTTGCGATCCTCGATCATCACTGGTCTCTCCACAAAGGTCACGTCGTCCTCGATGTCCGGATCACCCCAATCAAGGACGTGTGAATCATCATTCATATACTGATAGAGCTGGGACACATGAAAGACATCATGTATCCTTAGTAGCGGTGGTGGTAACTCTATTTGATAAGCCACCTCGCCAACCCGCTGCAACACTTAAAAGTGTCCAATAAACCTGGGAGAGAGTTTTCTCCCTTTACCGAACCTACACTGCCCACGCTGAGGGGAGAACTTCAAGAACACGTGGTCTCCAACCTCAAACTCCAAGGGCCTCCTCCTGGTATTCGCATACGACTTCTGTCGGTCCTGGGCCGCTTTCATCCTTTCCTGTATGAGTTGAATCTTCTCTGTCGTGCTCTGCACCACCTCCGGGACAAGGATGCCAGCCTCTCCTACTTTGGTCCAACACACAGGTGAACGGCATGGCCTCCCATATAGGGCTTCAAACAGGGCCATGCTAATGGTAGAGTGATAGCTATTATTGTATGTGAACTCTACCAGGGGAAGGTGTCGCGCCCATGATCCCCCTGAGTCCAGAACACATGCCCGTAGCATATCCTCCAAGGTCTGGACGGTGCGCTCTGTTTGTCCATCTGTCTGGGGATGGAAAACAGTGCTAAGGAATAAATGGGTGCCAAACGCATGCTGTAATCCTCTCCAGACTCATGAGGTAAATTGTGCATCCCTATCCGAGACTATAGACCTCGGAACTCCATGAAAACTCACCACCTCATCCATGTATTTTCATGCCAAAGCATCCATGATACTCGACTTCCTGATTGCTGGAAAGTGAGTCGATTTGGTCAACCTGTCCACTACCACCCAGATGGAGTCGTACCCTCCTTGGGCCTTGGGTAGTCCCGTGACGAAATCCATTGAGATGTCATCCCACTACCACTCGGGGACATCTAGGGGCTGTAGTAGGCCACCTGGAACTCGGTGTTCAGCCTTCACATACTGAGACACTAGGCACTTGGCCTCAAACTCTGCCACTTCTCTCTTAACTCCGGGCCACCAAAACTGCCTCGTCAAACCCTGGTACACCTTGGAATCTCCTAGGTGTAACACCAGTGGTGAGTTGTGGAACTCACTGAGAACCTTTCCGTGCATCGCCTCCAAAACAAACAATGTTTCCTAGAAAAGCATCTGGTTCTGACTATCCTCTATCCATCAATCAAGAGCATTGCCCTGGTCAACTCGGTCACACATCACTTCGCACTCTAGGTCTCCACAATGAGACTCCTCCACCTGCTGAAACAGGGATGAAAACACTGTCATCTGATATAGGCAGCCTCTGCCACTATCCATCTTCGCATCCAGGTGTAAGGTAGCCAAATCTCCCATCGCCTTCCAGGCATCTGCCGACTCTCGGACCACATCATTCTGCATCCTCCGGCTCAAGGCATCGACTACCACATTTCCCTTTCCCTCAGTATAAGAGATCTCAAAGTCGTAATCTTGGAGGAACTCCACCCATCTCCGCTGTCGCAATTTTAAGTCCCGCTGGGAGAAGATATACCTCAAGCTTTTGTGATCCATGAAGACCACAAAGCGTTCCCCGATGAGGTAGTGCCACCATAACTTTAGCGTAAAAACGACCGCTGCATGCCCCAGGTCGCGGGCAGCGTAATTACGATCATGGGAACACAGCTTCTTCGACCCATAAGAGATCACCCCTTGTCGCTGCATCAACACGCATTCTAGGCCCTGTCCTAAAGCATCAAAGAATACCTCATAGGCCACCCCTTCTTCTGGTAATCTTAGCACTGGGGCACTGACCATCTTCTCCATCAGATAGATGAAGGCTGACTGGCACTGTTCACTCCATACGAAATCCTGGTCCTTCTTGGTCAGAGCCGTTAAAGGGGCCGCAACTCGGGGGGATTTGGGTACAAAACTCAGATAGTAACTTGCCAGCCCAAGGAAACTTCGGACTTCTGCCACATTCTTTGGTTCTGCCCATGAAACAACTGCCTCAACCGTTGATGGGTCGACTGCTACCCCCTGCTCAGACACTACGTGCGTGAGGAAGTGCACTTCTCGTGCCCAGAACTTGCATTTTGAAAACTTCCCATAGAGCTGGTGCTGTCGGAGGACCTCCAAAACTGTCCTCAGGTGCTCTACATGGTCCTTTTCTGACCTCGAATAGACCAGGATATCATCGATGAACAGAACCACGAACCGATCCAAGTACTCTCGGAAGATGGTGTTCATACGCCCCATGAACACAGCCGGGGCGATCATAAAACCGAAGGGCATGACTACGAACTTGAAGTTTCCATACCTGCAACTGAATGTGGTCTTTGGGATGTCGCTCTCTTTCACCCTCAGCTGGTTGTACACAAGAATGCAGTTTGATCTTCAAGAACCATCCTGCCCCTTTCAGCTAGTCAAAAAGATCATCTATCCTTGGGAGAGGGTAGCGATTTTTTATCTTCACCTGATTCAACCTCATGTAGTCTATGCACAACCTAATAACACCATCTGCCTTCTTTGAAAACAAGATCGGAGCACCCCATGGTGATGCACTCGGAAGAACATAACCCTTCTTCATCAGATCATCAATCTGTATACGAAACTCCCGTAGCTCCGAAGGTTCCATCCGGTAAGGATCCATCGAGATCGGTCGAGCGCTGGGCTACAGGTCTATCCCGAACTCGATATCACGTCAAGGGGGTAGAGTCGTCACCTCCCCAGGAAAGATGTCCATAAACTCACGGACGATCTCTGGCACTTCCCCCATTTCAGCATCTACTGATTCCACTGTCAGCTCGGTCAACAAGTAGAGGAGAGGTTCCTCTCTCCTGTTTCCCTTTGGACTACTCCGCTCGCCGGTGAAGGTAACATGCCGACTGTCCAAGTCTGAGAACACCACCCTTCTTCGAAAACAGTCGATGATGGTGCACACAGAAAATAGCCATTCGATGCCTATGATGACATCGTATGGATGAATCTGTAGCAGAAGAAGATCCCTAACCGACTGATGTGGCACTATCATCAGTCTACATCCCCGACAAACGAATGACAAGTCGGTCTGATCTCCAAATAGTGTGCTCCACACCAGGGGCACTGGAAGTCTCTCGGAATTTATACCCAAGGCACGAGCTAGACTGGGTGAAAAAAGGAGTGCTAAGCTCCGGTATCGAACAAAGCATAAGCAAGAGTGCTTATCAGACTGATCGTACCTCAAACAACCACTGGCCCTGCTAGAACTGCTGCCTCTGTGGCGTGGAACTGTCCATGCCCAGCTCCCCTGCCCCTCGGCTATCGGCCACCTCCCCGACCACGCCCTGGTCGAGGTACCTGTGGATCTCCCTGAGGTCGGCCTCCTCCTCCTACGTCTGCCATCGGAGGAGCGGGAGCTTGCTGTCCCTACTGCTGCTGCTGGAAAGGTCTGGCTGGAAGTTGCTACTGGGGCGGGTGCTGGGGATGACTGCCACTGCTGTAATACACCCATTCGGGGAACTAACTCTAGAGATGCCCATGGCTCCCATAGAAGAAGCACCATGGGCCAGAGCCCGTTGGAAAAGGGCGAGGGTTGGGGGATCGAAACTGAAACCGCTGCGGTCAGCTCCCTGCGGGTCGGATCCTAGAGGGTCCTGCCGCTGGAGGCCTGCTGCTGACGGCCTTCCCCATTGGTGGTCCCAGCTAGATCCCCTCTCGCGACACTCCTCCTAGAACATGCATTCGCTCCACCAATTAAGCCTTCTTCTGGACCTCCAAGTACGTTGGCAGGGTAAAGGGGGTAACATCATACTGGAGGGAGGGTTGGAGTGCCTCTTCTAAACGTCTTTCCCGAGACTCCTCATCAGGAACGAGGTCAGGAGAAAAACATAGGAGTTCCTTGAACTTGATCCCTATCTCCCTCATGGACAAACTCCCCTGCTGGAGGGAGATTAGTTCCTCCCTATTTTCTGCCTTCATCGTCAAGGAGAGGAATTCTGCCCGGAACTCCTTCTCGAAATCCACCCAAGCCACCTCAGACTCTCCATTCTCCCCCAAGTAAAGCATCCACCACTGACGTGCCGCTCCCCGCATCTGGCTAACGGCTAGAGGAACCTAGTACTCGGTCGGTGCCCGAATCAGGCCGAAGGCTATAACTAGCTCCTCTAGCCAGCCTTCCGTCTTCATATCGGAGGTGCTGCCCTCATACTTCTCGAGGGCCTGTCGCTGGAAGGCTCGAAGAGTCTTCTGCCACTGGTCGTCCTCTTCTTCTCGATCATCTCTCTGCCAATCGGCCAAAGTAGTCTTTGGTGTCCCCATCACCTGTACCACACGTGGTCGCCTTACAGGTGCCATAGCTTCAAGGTAAACAAGGAATGCCTAAGGCCAAGTAGTGAATAATATCGTTCTTAAAACTTTTAAAATTTTATTTATTCTTAATTCCCATTACATCCCAGAAACACAAGAACACTAGTCATTATGATGCATGTACCTTTCCTAGGGTCTCTACCCTGCAATCAGTGTGGCCTCACTTGGTCGTTCGGTAGGTCCAGTGTCCTTGCATCAGATCACGGGAGGCCCTAAAATCCCATGTCCTAGCTAGTCTTCCCTGACCTAATTCACGCGCCATGGTCACCCAACATTGTTGCCTTACAATCCCATGCAATCCTCACTGTGCCTAACTCCAGACTCAATCCTATCTCTCAACCATCTCCTTTGATACCATTCTGTCATGACCCGCCTTCACCAAAAGGAGGGAAGGATCGGTATATTTCCAAGCCCTTCCTTATTTAAGTTGAAGGAGAGATAATGACCCCCACAACCCGCCTTCAATAGGTCCCGGAGTGGCGACTAGCACCAAGGGTATAGAAATTTCTCACAAATGGAAAGAATTACCCTTTTTATTTTATAGGATCTAAAGATAAGGAGAAGAAAACCCAACAACACCAAGGCAGAAAGGAAAGTAAATCCAAAAGTAAACCACTAACACATGCATGTTTCAAAAGTAAAAGCCACAATGTGTAAAAGGTGACTACAACATAAGTACCAAAGCGGAAAAGAAAACAACTGCAAGTACTCTAAAGGTCCGAGCTAGTAAGGTCCTGCTCGATCCCCAAAGTCCACCTGGAAACCTGAAAGCAGTTTTATATATTTAGGGTGAGTATACAAGTACACACAATAGGGATAACCAAATACTCTCGTGCACAAGTGGGGGATCGTACTAATGTCCCATGAGAAATGGAGTAAACCAAACAACTATCAAGGTAAACTATCCACCCCAGGCCTCACCATGGCACACTCTCCAAATAACACAAGTCAAGTAATATATATAATTAGAGCACATCGATGTTTGGGTACCCCGCGCCACTTTCCCACTGGTTATTGAGAAATCCTACGCATCAGACCAATCCCGCCATTCTCACCATAGTCCCACTTCCACACCCACCCACACACACCTGGGCCACAACCACACACAGTCCCACTGCCGAATCCCGCCTGCACACACCTGGGCCACAACTATCACATGTAACCACGCATGCAAACACCTAGTCCAGAATAACCACCACCATGCCCGAAGACACCTGGTCTAAGAGGATCCACTGCCCCGCCCGAAGACACATGGGCCTCATCCCGATGACAATTGGGAAACCACCTACCACACACACCTGGCCAACCACCACACTACCCTTCCCGAAGGTTCTTGGGCCAATAATGGACCTCAGGCCATCACAGCCTGCCCAAAGGTATTTGGGCCATCCAGGAAAGGAAGCAGAAAAGGTGCTAATAACCAGCCACTAAGAATAGTGTTGGGAAAAACACCATCCCCCATGAAATGGGGGTGTTCGGATCTAAGTGCTCATCTTGGGTGGGGCGCGAATAAGAAACACAAAACTACAAGTATTTATATAGGTAACAAGCACACACCCAAAGCTAGGTTTTTCATCAGAAAACCTACAGATCACAACAACACTCAAGTCTGAGTCACGACTCACGCTAACAACCCATTTGTCCCCTTTCTTATTTCATGTTCAGTAATAAATTTTATGTTTAAGCACTACTGGGAAACTATTAGGCATAGGCATAAGTCTAGGAAGGTAAACAATCAAACAACAACCAAAACGTCCACACTCGGTTCTCAACAACAGAGGATTCCACCCCAATTCATGATATAAAGAAGTAACCACTATGATTTATAACTTACAACCATTGAATCCATTACAACAGGAGATCCCATCCCCCAAATTCACACAACCACCGAGAGTAGAAAAGAACTAGGGATCCCATCCCCTCCCACATCTCCAGCAATTGGCCCGAAAGGAAAACAACCAACTACCACCATCAACACAAACAGGGCCTTGCAGGTATTTTCAGATTTAAATGACCTAACACATACCATGATTAAAATTTCCGTGTGTTTTAACCGGGAACTATCATTGAAGGGTTTATCCTGGTTCTTTCAATTTATTCAACTAGATATACGTCATTAACCAATTCACTTTTCACAGCAGGAGTTTACAACCACAAACAAGTCATTTAAAACATCAGCAGGGTTCATTAGTGCACAAACAACGACCACCAACGACCTCGATTATCAGGTGGCATAAGCCAACTCAACTCAACACGATGGTCATAAAAGAAAAAGCAACAAAATAATATAAGGCAGCATCAAGAATCATTGCTACCCTCCTTTCTTTATAGAATTCGTTCATTATCTTTAATTAGGTCTGGTTTATCCAATTCTACGGAATCGAAATCACTCCCACCCCGCATGATACACAAAATAGAGAGGCAAAAGAGAAATTCCCTACTTGTTGAAAGATGATCGACGTTTGGGCCGGGGGCGCAGAACTTTACGGATAACGATTAGGTGGGCCCAATGCACCAGAAGCTGTTTGTGAAAAAACACGATCGAGGAAAGGAGAAACCATGACTAACCCTTAGTTTATAAGAGCTGTGGACGATTGAGGAGAAAACGCAAAACCACGTAAGGCGTGGGGGTTATGGTTTGACCACACAGCTCCACTCATGGGCCGGGTGGTTTAAACCAACTCATTAATTGTTTAAGTATTTAATTAAAACTCTTATGCACGTTATGGTCTTTAAGACACGCTTAAACAAGTCAAAACAGGGTTTAAAACCCTATTTGAGCTAAAGGGATTGTCATTGGAAATAACCCACGGGGTAGGCCAGAGCTACCGGTAGGCTGTAGCTACCGATAGCCGTGCTACCAGTAGGCAGTAGCTGCTGGAAGGTTGAGCTACCGGTAGGCTGCAACTACCGGTAGGCGAGCTACCGGTAGGCGGTAGCTACCGGTTGGCCTAGCTACAGGTAGGAAGCATTTACCAGTAGGTTGAGGCTACCAGTAGGCCTACACCTCCATGATTCCTAGACCAAAAAACCCAAAACGTGATTTTCACAAAGTAATGGACCCAAAAAACCCGGGCCATTACATATATCTTCAGGTAATTTCCCTAAAATATGATTTCCAAACTCTAGCTTACATGTTTTCTACTAAACATCCACTATTACCATCTATAGCGATCCAACTCCAGCAATCTCAGCTCTAGTGTTTACTATCATAACATTGGCATGATTACATATAATCCAATCCTAAAGGAATCCAAATTTTAGTATTCTATGTAATCCATATACATATACGTGTATTTTATTTCCAATTAATAAACAAATTACAACATTATTTTTTTAATTCAATGATATGTTGTAGGATAATAACATCATTAAATATTTTATAACCTTGTATATAATTTTTACTTCATGGATTCATTGAGAGAGGAACCATAATAAGTGTAAGAACAAATACTCTTTAAGGGAAATTTTTTGTTGAAGAAATAATAAATTAATTAGAACAAATCAACATGTCCCAGAAAATAACATAAAAATATTAATTGTGATCTATATGATATAAATGAATTGATTAAAAATATTGAAAGTTAAATAAAAACATATGTGATTAAAATAAGATGATAAATTAAAATGAATATGGAATGGTAATAAGATGAAACACATGCTATATATTTTATTAAATTAAAATGAAATTAATCAAATGATTTTTCGAGGAAAAATCACATGTATTAATATACTATAAAAATTCACATACCCACACATCATTTCCTATACAAATAATTCCTTATTTCGAATAGTCAAACAAATTATATTCTATATGAAATATATGCATAGAAAAAGAATACAGAGATATTTTTATTTCCCAAAATAGTCCAAGCAAATATCACAATTGTCACTGTATTTAAAATAGAATATGTATTATGTAATAATAATATCATGGAATAATGAAATTTATAATTTATTGGAAATTAAATGATTATTGACAATTTGATATTGATTTTTTCAAGGGGAAAAAATGAATCAATGAAGTGAATGGAAATATTATCCTTTGTCAAATAAATCATATATTAACTAGAGGAATAATAATGATGGTTTCAATAAAATATATATCTCATGTGAAGTAAAATATTTTATTCATTGATTAATAAATATTCAATATTATTTTTTAAAAATACACATGGAGGGAATATCCAATTGATTTCAAAAAAAATTATATTTGTAAATGACTTTTGAAAAATCATTATGTTTAAATAGTATCCTAACAAATGTAACAATTATTATTCAAATACTTAATGGAGGGTAAATCAACACATGTCTAACTTATTATACAGAACATCCCCTTTCTACTATATATAATTATGATAATTACTTGTTTGAAAATTGATAAGATGATTCAGTTGAAAAATAATAATAAACATAAAAAGGAGAAACGAATCATAACAAATTCATTTTAATTGGGATAAAAATATTTTTTAATTTTTTAATAAATCATTTTTTTATTAGAAAAAAAATTCTCTTTATAAAGAGAGAAATGATTTTGGGTTTTCATAGAAACTTATTTCAATACATCTATAGTAAAAAAGAGTAAAAAATAGGAATTATTAGTTTAAAGGTCATTAAAAAATAATGGAGAATATAATGAAATGTTATATAATAAAAATTATCAAATAATGTTTTTCATATGGACCTACATGTTTAAACAATTTCACATAAAATTATATTGTAATGTAAACCCATGAAAAGAACTTAACATAGATATGAATCAAATATAATAAATAAATTATGTGTGTCAAATGAAAATTCATATAAATGAAGATGAAATACAAAATATGATACTGAAAAGTCATTATACACAAAATCATTGAAATTAAAAAATAATGAGGATGTAATATAACCTAGTGAAAATGAATTAGTTTATGATATTTTTTCCCATAAAACAACCTCTAGCTTACATCCCATTAAAAGATATAATCTAAACTAAAACTATGAATATCACGAATAAATAAATAATGATGATTTTATTAGTAAATGTGTATGTATATACATCATATATAAAAAATTAGTCTCACAATAATTATTTTATTGTTTGAATATAATGTTATGAATCCCAAATGAATGTGATGTAATGCCCTAACCCTAGTTACCCAGAGTCGGTGCATTATTACATAACATTGGCATGATCACAAGAAAGATTAAATCTCGAAAGACCGATTGGTTTAGTAGCCTTGGAAACAGTAGATATACTGATAAAGTTTTACATTACATCATAAAGTGAAAAACAACCACAACAACATAATCTCCATATCACACACTCATATCTACATATACTATCCCTGCAGGTCATTCATAACTTACTTCTTCACATCCTGGGAAAAATAAAACATAGAAAAGGGGTGAGCTCAAATACCCAGTAAGGATAACAATATAGCGGAAACTTTCAAAAATAAGCATAAACATTTATGGAAATGTATAACTAAAACAAAAGCCTTTTAAACTTGAACTTAAACATAGTATGGCAGAGGTAAAATGAAATAATTCCATTTACTTATTCACATGGATATTTTACTAATTGAATAATCACTTGCAATATCAATAACCACTTTCATAATGATGGAATGCATAATGCCAGACTATCATAACCACATAGCCAAGGCCTCGTGCCCAGACTACAAATAACAATTTTTCAAGGCCTTGTTCCAAGACACTAGTTTGTCTCATGAGACCTACCAATGCATCAAGGAGCTATAGTGGGCTCCACCCGTCACATATTAAGTCCAATGCATTCCCATATGAAAAGGATTAAACATAACATAAACATTCGTATTAAAACTAGCATACAAAATGTCAATACTTTCACCATAAAACATGAATGGTATAAAAATAGCACATCCACAGTCAAACATATCACAAAACATTCAATACAATATAGAAGTTTTGTATCATAATAAATCAACTTCAAATAAGCGTAAAATCCATCAAAGGATGTTGACATAGATGAAATCAAATCTCTTTTTAGAGAAATATTTCATTCTATTTTGAAATAATTTAGGAGTCATATATTTTTAAAATAAAACATTTTCTTCGAAAATATTCTTATAATATTGTAAGGGAAGCTTCGACGATTTTATAATGGCGGAAAATAGCCGCACCTGCTGTATAAGTTAAAAAAACATTCTTACCTTAATTTTGTCGAAAAGGTTAAAAAGCACCTTGTTTGGAAAAAGACGGAAAGATTCCCTTATAAACCTCTTATAAAAAGTCAAACAAGGGTATAAATGACATTATCCTATATTCTAGTAAATAGTAAAAATGTTTTGAAATTTATTTTTAAGAAACATGGATGTGGATGATAAAGATATCCCAGTAGATTATTACGTATAAACATCCTTGGATAATGATGAGATTGTGAAATAACCCTTACCGTGCACTTTAACATGGTTGAGGGTAGGTTAACGTCCAGTATAATGGTGAAATAATTGTTATTAAATTATAAAAGAATCATATATATCAATATGATATCATATATGATCTTTTAACATTGATTTGTTAATAATATCTTAGATTATCGTTGTTTCGGGTGTTAACTTACTCGTTTTCATTTATATGTTTTGTTACATAATCTGTGTTTGTCATGGATAGGATGTATCTTATTCATATACAGAATGATATCAAGTCCTCAAACATCATTTTTAAATCATAAAATTATAATTATACTTGAATGGATACAATGGAGAATGAATCTCATCGCGTCCGTGGAGACGATAGTCCGTACGTACGCACGAGCAACAATATCAGTCTTTTGATATTAAAATAATATATAAATGGATGTTATATAATATATACAGAATCATTAAAATGTTATATTTATTACTTAAATGAGTTACCCATCATTATTATATCGATCCAAATAATAATATATTGAATAACAATTACACCACGACGTGGAGACGGTAAGCCGTACGTACGCACGTATGGTGACATGTTATTAAAAGGGTGGATAGAATACTGAATATGGTTGTACCATATTTATAATAAAATGAAATTATATATATGATACTTGAGTTATGATTTTATAATGGTAATAACAAAGGAAGAAGAAGTGGAAGAAGAAAGGAACATGTAAAGGGATGGTGAAAACATTACCTCATCTTCGGGTTATTTATTTTGATTTGATCAAAAGGGCTCCTTAAGATGGCTTTATGATAAAAATAAGGCCTCTAGGTTGTATTTAGGGAAGCTGGGAGAGTATTTGGGCAGATTTTTTCTGAACCAAAAGGCTTTGAAGGTGTGAAGAAATGAGAAGGAGGAGTGCCCTTTTATAAGAGAGGCGACATGCACCTTTGGAAAAGCTAGAAATATTAATTTATAATAAATTCATATTCGGTTTATAATGGCTCCAAAGTTGATTATTCAAAGGTTAAGGTGGGTATAGGTCTAAAAACATTCAACCAATAGAATTTATACAGGTTTAGATTACTATATTAACCTTATCATTTAGTTTTAACTCTTAGTTAATTAGTTTGATATTTACTATGTCACTTTGTATTTTTATAATATATAGTTAATAAACATACTATATACTTACAAGGGACCCCAAAGTGGTTCATTAATTATGAAACTATCATGATATAAGTCTCTTTGCCGATCCTTAGATTTTTAGAAATTTAATATCAATTAATAATATAATATTTGTTTTAAAAACTTTTTTTGTCAATTTTGACACTATTCAATAATTGATTTTTGTGAAAATCATAACAGAATGATTACTTCGACCAAAGTTAATTAAATAAATCCTAACATGTCATATTATACTATAAAATTATTTTATTTCATTAAAAGTCTCAAATTATATTTATTTGGGAATTTATAATATCAATTATTTTAATATTTTAGAATTATGGTAATTACTGCATCATCATTGTGTCAAAAATAAATTAAATTATTTAATGTCTAAAATTTATAAATAAAATATCATTAAATAGGGAAATCATATTAGCTTTCTAATGAATATTAACAATCTAATTTAGATTCTTTATAACCCTATATTAAAAATGTTTTAGTAAATAAACTTTGATTTTAACTCTTTTAACTCTTCTTTGAATTAAATAATAATAAATGTCCTAATCTAATCTAAGTGGACCTAAATGATAATATTTTATTCCTAAGGTTGTTCTTGGTCGGGATACACTTGTCCTATATAATTAGAACATGTGTTAGGGTAATATTAATATCATTTTTACCCTTAATTACCCTATTTTACTTTTAACCATGGTAAATAAAAGAAAAAAGTTACTATTCAACAAAAATTATTATCATCTCATTGAACCACATTTTACTTCGTGATATTAACCGTGTCTTTCGGATTTTCAAAATTCCATTCACTAAAGTGGTAAAATTATTTTTTATGAAAAATTCAGTTTTTTAACTACCACTTAGTAGTTTCACTATTCATCAAAAATTGAAGTTTTTCAGAACAATGCCAAAATATCACCCTAAGATATAATTGATATTCTGAATTCAAAAATGATGTATATTTTACAAATTCCAAAAATATAAGTTGTATTAATTAATTTTATAATTATTTCCCGTTGTCACAACAAATAGCGTGTTTTTAAGAAACAATATATATCAAAAGATTGATAATTGTTTATGTCCAATTTCAAAGTGAAATTAATTCTAATGAACACCATTGGATAAAATGGTAAAAATATATTCTAATTATGATATAAAACCACTCAATAATATAATCTATCACTATAAATTTTTTTGATTAAAAAAGTTGTTTTTAAGTATTTTTCACTATTCATAAAAATTGGAAGTTCTCAGAAAAATACCAAAAATTCAACTCAGGATAATTTCGATATTCCGAATAAAAAAATGAAGTCCATTTTGAAATATAAAATATATATAATTTCAAAATTTAGGTATTACTATTCATAGCGGCTAGTTTGATTGGTTGTGGTTGTTAGAACTTGATGTTGCGTACAACACACACTATCGCATTATTCAAAGAGAAGCATACCGTAGAAGCCTGGGGTGTTACTTTCTCCCTCCTTCAAATAATTTCATCCTAGAAATTTTTAGAATACTTATCACATGAAAAGACTCGGGTAGTTCTTCATCATATGTTCCTCGGGTTCCCACGTTTCCTCTTCCATCTTATGGTTTCTCCACAAAACTTTTACCAGACGCGTCGTCCGGTTTCTCAGTACTTGTTCTCTCGTATCAAGAATCTGACGGGCTCTTCACAATAAGACAGACCGGGTTGCAGTTTTAATTCTTCATAGGTGAGTACATACGTTGGGTCAGGCATGTATTTCCTCAACAGAGATACATGGAACACATCGTGAACTTTGGAGAGACTTGGCGGCATTGCCAATCGGTAAGCTACTGCCCCTATTCGTTCTAGAATTTTCGAAAGGTCTGATGTACCTGGGACTCAATTTACCTTTCTTACCAAAACGTATGACTCCTTTCCACGGAGATACCTTCAGGAAAACATGATCACCGACTTGAAATTCCAAATCTTTCCTTCGATTATCGGCATAGCTCTTCTGCCTACTTTGAGCTGCTTTGATGTGATTTTGGATTACCTTCACCTTTTCCATCATTTCCTCCACTAGTTCTGGGCCTACAAGTTTTCTTTCACCAACGTCATCCCAACAGGTTGGTGTATGACATCTCTTTCCGTATAACGCTTCATATGGTGCCATCTGAATACTCGAATGGAAGCTATTGTTATAGGAAAATTTTACCAGATGTAAATATTGATCCCACATACCCTGAAAGTCAAGTGACCAGGATCTCAACATGTCTTCTAAAGTTTGAATAGTTCGTTCTGATTGTCTATCCATTTGAGGGTGGTAGGCAGTGCTCAAATGAAGTTTAGTATCCTGGGATTTCTGAAGACTCTTCCAGAATCTTGAAATAAAACAGGGATCACGATAAAAAACAATCAATAGGGGTACTCTATGAAGTCTCACAACTTCATTAATATATAGTCTTTCTATATGTTCCAGTGGTAGATCATCTCTTATAGCATAAAAATGTGCTGATTTGGTAAGACGATCAACAATAACCCATATTGCATCATTCCTTCTAGGAGTCTTTGGTAGTCCCAGGACAAAGTCCATCGTAATATTTTCCCATTTCCACTCTGTTATGGGAAGAGGATGCATGACTCCTCCAGGGTGTTGCCTTCTAGCTTTCACTTGTTGACAAACCATACATCATGACAGAAAATTAGTAATCTCTCTCTTCATGTTGTCCCACCAAAAATGTTCCTTCAAATCTCTTTACATTTTGGTGCTCCTAGGATGTATAGAGAAATTGGAACTATGAGCATCATCCAGCAATTCCCTTTTTAGATCAGGTATATCAGGAACACAATGTCTCTTCCTGAATTTAAAAATTCCATCTTCATACACAAAGTCTCTCAATCTCCCATCATTCACAGCTTTAATATTCTTTTGAAATTCTTCATCATCGGTCTGAGAACTCTTAATCCTTAATATTAAAGATGTTTTGGCAACCATTTGAAAAATAATTGATGTTTCTCCTTCCCTGGTTATTACCATGTCCATATTCACTAGATCCATGATGATTGGATCCCTTTCAATTCTCATATTGTTCAAAACTCCATGGACTTTTCTGATCAAAGCATCTGCCACCCTGTTTACCTTCCCTGGGTGGTAGTGTATCGTGCAATCATAATCCTTGAGTAATTCAAGGCAACTCCTTCACCTCATGTTGAGTTATTTTTGTGAGAAAATATACTTCAAACTCTTGTGATCAGTATAAATCTCACATTTTTAAACATAGAGGTAGTGCCTCCATATCTTCAAAGAAAAGATCATAGCTGCTAACTCGATATCATGAGTAGGATAGTTATGTTCATGAATTTTCAACTGTCGTGATGCATAGGCAATAACCCTATCATTCTGCATAAGGACACAACCATGTACTTTCTTCGATGCATCACTATAAATAACGAACGCATCATTCCCCGATAGTAGAGTCAAAATAGGAGCATTGACTAATCTTATCTTCAGTTCTTCGAAAAATTCTTCACACTCTTTTTTCCAAACAAATTTAACCCCTTTACGTGTGAGCTTCGTTAATGAATTAGCCAATCAGGAAAAATTCTGGACGAATCGTCTATAATAACCTACCAAACCAATAAAACTACGTACCTCAGTTATACTTGTAGGTGCTGGCCATTCTTGGATTGCCTAGGTCATAGAAGGATCAACAGATATTCAATCTTTAGAGACAATATGGAAAAGAAAAGAAATCTCCTGAAGCCATAATTCACACATGATAATCTTCCCATATAATTCATGTCTTCTCAGAGTCTTTAGGATAATGCGCAAGTGATTTTCATGATCTTTGTAGATTTTGGATTATACTAAGATATCATCAATATATACCACCACAAATTCATCGAGATACTCATTGAAAACACTATTCATCAGATCCATGAATATAGAGGGTGAATTAGTCAATCCAAAAGGCATTACAGTAAACTCGTAATGCCCATACCTGGTTCGAAATGCTGTCTTAGAAATGTCATCCTTCTTCACACACAACTGATGGTATCTAGATCAAAGGACAATATTTGAAAAGTATTGAGCTCCATTTAGTTGGTCAAATAAATCATCAATGTGTGGTAGGGGATACTTGTTCCTTATTGTTATAGCATTGATCTCCCTGTAGTCGATACATAACCTCATAGATCCATCATTCTTTTTAACAAAAAGAACAGGGGATCCCCATGGAGAAACACTAGGGTGAATAAATCCCTTATTACTTAATTCCTCTAGTTTTTTCTTTAGTTAAACTAATTCTACAGTGGCCATTCTATAAGGGGTTTTTGATATAGGCCTTGATCTAGGAATTAAATCAATGGAAAACTCAACTTCTCTTTCTGGAGGATGTCCAGGTAAATCTTCCGGAAACACATCTATAAATTATTTCACAATAGGTACATCCTCTATTTGAACATTCCTTTCCTCACCCACAGTCATTTCATTCTCTTCCTCCCTAATAATTGAATTTAGTTGAGTTACTAGGGGTGGATCTTAATAATAATTAGGTGGTGATGATTCTTCTCTAAAGATAAGGTGTTCCTTATCATCATCATCAAAAATCGTAACCTCTTTCTTCATACTATAAATATTCGCATCATAGTCTGAAAGCCATTCCATACCGTGGATTATATTGAACTCAATCATAGGTATGACGATGAGATAAGCAGATAATGAACATTTATGTGCTCTAATGGGGACTTATTCACAAAACTTTGTTGTAATGATACTTCCCTTAGGAGTTTTAACTGAAAACTCCCATGTTAAATCAAATTGGAAAATATCTAATTTTCATAGAAAACTGGGAAGATATGAAACAATGCGATGATCCAGAATCAAATAATGCATTTTCTAAACTTGAGGAAACCATTAAATTACCTGCCACTATGTCTTTAAGAGATTCTAGCTCAGCAGTAGTGATAGCATAAGCTTGGCCTTGATCCCTTGGCATTTTCTTAGATAATTTATCCTGACGCTTAGGACATTCATTTGCATAATTCCCCATCTCCTTGAAATTGTTGCACTGAACATTGGTAGCTTCCTTCTTCCCCTTGTAATCACGAGATTGGTGGCCTTTTTCACCACACTTGTAACAAACTCTTGTTCCCTTGAAGCATGTATCAGGGTGTTTCTTACCAAATTTACCACAGGATGGATATTCAACCCTTCCCTCCTTCCACTTATTTCCATTACCAGACTGATCAGAAGGTATTTTCTTCTTTTCTTTGCTTTAAATTCATAAGACATATAGAATACCTTTTCGGTCTTGATAGCACATGAGACAATGTCTTCGTACGATGAAAAGGATTATGAGACTAATGCTCGATGGAGAAATGGTTTTAAACCATCAATTAAATGATCAATCATACTTCTTGGGTTACGTATATAATCTCCATCATACCTTGAAAACCATGTAATGTTAGCCTCATACATTGCTACATTCTCATCCTCCTTTTGTCTTAGACTCAAGAACTGCCATTCCATATCTTCTCAGTGGTCACGAGGAAAGTATTTTTATAAAAATAGATTGTTGAACTCCATTCATTCCATATTTGATACTTCATCATCTTCCTTCGTATTTTGAATCAATGACCACCATTGAGCAGCATCTCTAATGAGGCGGTAAGCTACCATGATAACTTTTTCACTTTCACTACTCCCGAAAGCCTGAAATATTTTATCTAGGGAAAATATCAATTTCTCAGCTACTAAGGGATTTGTATTCCGATTGAACATTGGTGGTTGTTGCCTCATGAATCGATCTAACATTGATCCTCCACGTTGTGGATCAGGTTGCTCCACATGGGTAAGGTTATTATTCATAACCTGAGTGAGTTGCCCCATTATGGTGATTAGCTGATCGGCACCATTAGCATCACCATCTCCACTATAATTATCTTGAGCAGGAGGGAAATCCCTACATGGAGTGCATGCATTGATACGGATTCCATTTTTTCCACTAGGCGCCATTTCTAAACAATGGCATAAACTAGATCAGTTTATGAATAAATATAAATAATCTCATACTTATAAAACACTTAACATAAATTGAACTATTTATGGATATAATCCATAATCATAAAAATGTTTTCTTTAAGGAAGTATATACTCATAAACCCATCATAAAGATTTGTAAATAAAATGAGAGTTATCCTAAGAATATCCCCCGGGAGTGTCGTAACCAAGAGTGCAGCAAGGCCCATTGTCGTGCACCAGTTCCCGTTCAAATCTAGATCAAATCGGTGTTTTCGGGTTTTACCCCTAGGTACATCTGTGTCAGAGCCACCTCTACCTACTCGTATCCAGACAGGGATGTATTGTTCGAAAAACTCACAAAATCTCTACAATAAAAAAATCTAGGAATTTCTCCTATACTAATACTCAAAGTTCATCTTAGGTCTACGTTTTCTAATTAGAGTTTATCTAAATCTAGCTTCCATGGTTTGTAATAAACTTCATCTGATACCAACTGTAACGCCCCGACCTTAGTAACCTAGAGTTGGTGCATTATTACATAACATTGGCATGATCACAAGAAACATTAAATCTCAAAAGACTGATTGGTTTAGTATCCTTTGAAACACTAGATATATTAATAAAGTTTTACATTACATCATAAAGTGAAAAACTACTACAACAACATAATCATCATATCCCACACTCATATCCTCACATACTATCCCTGCAGTTCATTCATTACTTAATCTTCACATCCTAGGAAAAATAAAACATAGAAAAGGGGTGAGCTCAAATGCCCAGTAAGGATAACAATATAGTGGAAACTTTCAAAAATAAGCATAATCATTTAAGGCAATGTATAACTAAAACAAAAGCCTTTTAAAATTGAACTTCAACATAGTATGGAAAATTTAAAATGAAATAATTCCATTTACTTATTGACATTGATATTCTACTAATCGAATAATCAAATGCAATATCAATAACCATTTTCATAATGATTGAATGCATAATGCCAGACTATCGTAACCACATAGTCAAGGCCTCATGCCAAGACTACAAATATGATTTTTCCAAGGCCTTGTGGCAAGACACTAGATTGCCTCCTGAGAACTACAGATGCATCGAGGAGCTATAGCGGGCGCCACCCCTCACATATTAAGTCCAATGCATTCCTATATGAAAAGGTTTAAACATAACATAAACATTCGTATTAAAACTAGCTTACGAAATGTCAATACTTTCACTATAAACCATGAATGGTATAAAAATATCACATCCATAGTCAAACATATCACAAAACTTTCAATACAATATAGAAGTTTTGTATCAAAATAAATCAACTTCAAATAAGCGTAAAATCCATCAAAGGATATTTACATAGATGAAATCAAAACACTTTTTATAGAAATATCTCTTTCTATTTTGAAATCATTTAAGATTCATATATTTATAAAATAAAAATTTTCTTTGAAAATATTTTTATAATCTTGTAAGGGAAGCTTCGACTATTTTATAACGGCTGAAAATAGCCGCACCCGCCGTATAAGTTAAAAAAACATTCTTACCTAAATTTGGTCGAAAATGTTAAAAAGAACCTTGTTTGGAAAACGACAGAAAGATTCCCTTATAAACCTTTTATAAAAAGTCAAACATGGGTATAAATGACATGAGACCATATTCTAGTAAATAGTAAAAATGTTTTGAAATTTATTTTTAAGAAACATTGATGTGGATGATAAAGAGATCCCAGTAGATTATTACATATAAACAACCTCGGATAATGAATAGATTGTAAAACAACCCTTACCATGTACTTTTCCTTGGGTGAGGGTAGGTAAACCTCCTGTATAATGGTGAAATAATTGTAATTAAATTATAAAAGAATTATATATATCAATATGATATCATATATGATATTTTAACATTGATTTGTTAATAATATCTTAGAATTATTGTCGTTTCAGGTGTTAACTTACACGTTTTATTTTATATGTTTTTTTACATAATATGTGTTTGTTATGGATAGGTTGTATCTTACTCATATACATAATGATATCATGTCCTTAAACACCATTTTTAAATCATTAAATAATAATTATACTTGAATGGATACGATGGAGAATGAATCTCATTGCGTTCGTGGAGACGATAGTCCGTACGTACGTACGAGCGACAATATCATTCTTTTGATATTAAAATAATATATAAATGGATGTTATATAATATATACATAATAATTAACATGTTATATTTATTATTTACATGATTTACACATCATTATCATACCCATCCAAAAAATTATATATTGAATAACAATTACACCACGACGTGGAGACGGTAAGCCATACGTACGCACGTATGGTGACATGTTATTCAAAGGGTGGATAGAATAATAAATATGGTTGTACCATATTTATAATAACATCACAGTATATATATGATACTGGAGTTATTATTTTAGAATGGTAATTACAAAGGAAGAAGAAGTGGAAGAAGAAAGGAACTTGAAAATGGGTGTTGAAAACATTACCTCTTCTTCGGGTTCTTCCTTTTGATTTGATCAAATGGGATCCTTAGGTTGTATTTATGATCAAAATAAGGAAACTAGGTTGTAGTGAGGGAAGTTGGGAGAGTATTTGGTGAGAGTTTGGCCGAACCAAAAGGCTTTGAATGTGTGATGAAATGAGAAATAGGAGTGCCCTTTTATAAGAGGGGCGAGGAGCACCTTTGGAAAAGCTAGAAATATTAATTTATAATAAATTCATATTCGGTTTCTAATGGCTCCAAAGTTGATTATTCAAAGATTAAGGTGGGTATATCTCGAAAACAATTCATGCAATGGAATTTAGACAGGTCTGGATTACTATATTAACCTTATCATTTAGTTTAAACTCTTAGTTAATTAGTTTGATATTTACCATGTCACTTTGTATTTTTATAATATATAGTTAATAAACATACTA
The DNA here is from genome assembly GCA_963277665.1 of Viscum album. Classification (NCBI taxonomy): domain Eukaryota; kingdom Viridiplantae; phylum Streptophyta; class Magnoliopsida; order Santalales; family Viscaceae; genus Viscum; species Viscum album. The sequence goes on along the minus strand of OY728151.1, from coordinate 1,057,061,158 downwards.
TATAAATCCAATCGACCCCCAAGTGGTCCATTAATGATGAAAATATAATGATATAAGTCTCTTGACTGAAACATAGATTTTTAGGAATTTAATATCAATTAATAATATAATATTTGTTTTAAAAACTCCTTTATGTCAATTTTGACACTATTCAATAATAGATTTTTGGGAAACTCATAACAGAATGATTACTTCGACCAAAGTTAATTAAATCAATCCTAACATGTAATATTTGCCTATAAGAATATTGTAATTCATTATAAGTCTCAAATTATATTTATTTGGTAATTTATAATATCAATTATTTTAATTATTCAGAATTATTGTAATTACTGCATCATCATTGTGTCATAAATAAATTAAATTATATAAAGTCTAAAATTATAAATAAAATATAATTATGTAGGGAAATATTATTATCTTTGTAATTAATATTTAAAATCTAATTTATCTTATTTATAACCCTATATTAAATTTTTTTTAGTAAATAAACTTTGATTTTAACTCTTTTAACTCTTCTTTTAATTAAATAGTAATAAATGTCCTAATCTAATCCATGTGGACCTAAATGATAATATTTTATTCCTAAGGTTGTTTTTGGTCGGTATAAACTTTTCCAATAGAATTAGTACATGTGTTAGGGTAATATTAATATCATTTTTACCCTAAATTACCCTATTTTACTTTTAATCGTGGTAAATAAAAATAAAAAGTTACTATTCACCAAAAATTATTTTCATCTCATTGAACCACATTTTACTTCTTGATATTAACCATGTCTCTCGGATTTTCGAAATTCCATTCACAGAAACGGTGAAATTATGTTTTATGAAAAATTCAGTTTTTTAACTATCACTTAGTAGTTTCACTATTCATCAAAAATTGATGTTTTTCAGAACAATGCCAAAATTTCACCCTAAGCTATAATTGATATTTAGAATTACAAAATGAGGTATATTTTAAAAAATTCCAAACATATAAGTTGCATTAATTAATTTTATAATCAATTCCCGTTGTCACAACAAATAGCATGTTTTTAAGAAAAAATATATATCAAAAGATTGATAATTGTTTATGTCCAATTTCAAAGTGAAATTAATTCTAATGAACACCATTGGATAAAATGGTAAAAATATATTCTAATTTTGATTTAAAACCACTCAATAATAAAATTTATCACTATAAATTATTTTGATTAAAAAAGTTTTTTTTAAGTATTTTTCACTATTCATAAACATTGGAAGTTCTCAGAAAAATACCAAAAAATTCAACTTAGGATAATTTCGATATTCCGAATCCAAAAATGAATTCGATTTTGAAATATATAATATATATAATTTCAAAAAGTAGGTATTAATATTCATAATGGCTAGTTTTATTGGTTGTGGTGTGTTAGAACTCGATGTTGCGTACAACACACGATATCACATTATTCAAAGAGAATCGTACCGTAGAAGGTTGGGGTGTTACAAGTGATATTTGAATGAAAATCATTAAAAAAAACTTTTGAATATGATAGGCATTGAATATTCCATTATTTCCCATAATACATTGAATCATTTAAATCATAATATAAATGATGTAATATGAATAAATTAAACATATAATATCATTTTAAAATATAAATTCATGATATAAATGTCAAAGGTTAGTATATACACCGTATAAAAAATATAGGTTTGTAACAACCAATAAATCTTAGTGAAATGTAAAATGGGAGGAAATCAATTACCTTAGGTCTAAAATCCATTATATGTCTTTATATTCATTAATAACAAACATATGTTTATTATTTATGTTCTTAGAAACATTTTTTCATGTTTATAAAAACATTTATTTCAGTTACTAACATGTTGTATACAACTAAATAAACAATTAATTTTATGTCAGGTGTTTTGACCAAATTCAGTTCAGGTGTTCTGAAATAACATTCGTAAGTAAACTGTTGTCAATGGTGTCATTATATATCATCATTATTGTAAAAATAACTATATAATAATAATATTTTAAGTCAATTATACTTTTAATACCATTTATTAAATGTCTAATGAAAACAAACCAACATTAAAATCATGTAAATTATTGTTCGTACATACACATTTGTAACGTTATTATTCCGCAATGATCAATATGGACAGATTGTAAGTATCATTATATCACTGTATAAAGATCAATAAATCATAAATAAAATTTTATTTAATAATCCGTAGTTATAAATAGATTTCTTTAGATTTAAAGCGGAATCCCTTTGTTTAGATGAGGTGGTAGTCCACACATCTATGTGTGACATAATCACCTTCAATGTAAATGAAGTGGTAATACGAAATGGTATATATATATATATATTATTTACAAATAATTAATTATTTCATTATTTTAATTTAGTTTATTTTTTTGTCTCTTATGATTAATTATAATCATATATTATACAATCCATGTATCATGAGAATGAATCACATTTCTTTTAGAGGTGGTAGTCCACACATCTACAAAAGATGTTGTCATATTTAAAAAAGTATAATAAATAAAGGAATGTTTTATAATATAATTAGAGGAAAATAATTTATTTTTATATATTATAAATATTATATATATATTCATTGTATCAATCATAAATACCATCCTTGAATATTGGTTAAGAAAAAATGAACAATTTCATATCCTAAGGTGGTAGTTCTCCATACACATAGACGTTATCCTTATTAAATGTTAGAGTAAGTGTTTTTGTGTTTATGTAAATCCCTCAACAAAAAATCCCAAGAGGAGGATTAGATGATGATGTGATGGTTTTTTTTGATATATCTATGCATTTCATTTTCAATCATATATTGATTCATTGGTGTGTGTTAGTTGGAGAGACGAGGAATTTTCTAGTGGAGCAGGAGTGACACAAATGTATAATTGAAGAATGGGAATTCCACCATCCTTTTTTCTATTGAAAGTGGATATGATAATGGGAAAAATTCAATATAATAGAAAACTGTTTTAAAATTTGTCAATAACATGTCTCTTTGACAGGTTTCTATTTCATTTGGCTACTTATGATTATGTTCTACTCACTTATTAGGAAAATGTTTAACTTTATCTGCCGTAATTAATTTAATTTAAATTCGTTAATATTTTTGGAAAAATATTAAAATTACCTTTTAAAAGAATATAAATTTTTATAATTCCCCATAGGGGTTCCATTTTTATATATTTAAATCATATAAGTTATAAAATTTAAATTATGTTTAATCCCTTATATCAGATAGAAATTCATGTTTTTAGAATAAAAACACCTAAATAGATTATATGTTTTTATATTAAATTACAATGTAATATTTAATATAATGACATATATTGTTATAATTGAAAAAATTTGATCTTATTAAACATTAAACAAATATACAATATGATTTATCCATATAAATATTTTTATATGAAAATGTATTTTTGAAATAAAATTTAGTACTTTCCACTATTCATTAAAAATTGAATTATCATAGAAAAATAAAAAATGTATCCCAAAAAAATTTATTTTTTTAACAATCAAATAATTTTTTTATTTTCGGCACATAAAATTTATAAAAGTTATAGATTGTTTCTTTTAAATTGGTTCCCCATTAAATTTTGTAAAAGGGTTATAATAAAAATATAGTATTTTATACATAAAAATTTGTTGGTTCTCATCTAATGTCTATATAATCTATTAAATTATTATAAGAAATATGTTTATTTAATATAATATATATATGAAATTGAAATTAATCATAAATTTTAATTAATATCATTTCATAGGATAAAATTTTTTTGAGGACAAAAATAGTTTTCTATTAAAAGAATCCCTTTATATTTAATTGGTTTTTATAACCCTTTAAAATTTATTTGTAATTAATGATTTAGTTTTATATTTTTTTAAACATTAGAATTTCTTAACATAGTTAATAATATTCATAAAAAATAATTTTCATATTACTAGATTAAATAATACTTCTTTTATAACATATTAATGTTCGACAAAACTCTGTCATTCATGTATAGAAAATCATCAAAGAAACTAATTGTTTTTCGAGAAGTATGCCTATCATTGTCACAATAATTTCTTTATATTAAATTTATATTTAATTTATTTAAAAAATAATATATATTATAAATTCTTGAGATATTCTATTTCCTAAATTTCGTGGTGGTTTTTTTCATACATGTGATTTAATATAATGTAGAGACATTAGATTTTAGGGAGCTATATTATTCATTATAATTTTATTATAATGATATTCTATAATGTTAACAATTTTTAATTTTAGTAATGGGAGAATCATGATGTAATCATTATAATAATGGATTTCATAGAAAATTTTTGAACTATTTCAATTAAATATGTAATTAGATAAGAATTAGAGAGATAAATATTAATATCATTTCAAATAATCATTAATGAATTCTAATTAAAACATTAAAATAATTGAACAAATGTATGATGGAATATCAGAAAATTGTATATATCAAAAATTACATAGGAATCGATAACAGACATTGTATATGTCAATATTATAGGAAAAATAAAACTGAAAATTACTTTAAAGGTATTGTAAAAAATTACTTTTTCAGAGATAATGGTCATTATACATACTTGTCTAATTGAAAGAGATAATTTAAAAAACACGTTTATTCAATTTTAAGAGAGTTGGGAATTGTGTCACTAAAGGAAAAAATTTATTGTATAATTTAGAAAATGGTTACTCAAAATCAAGAATAAATTTAGAACCCTATATAAGTAATACTATTGAAGAAGATAGTGAGTTTTCACACTAAAATTTATATTATCCTATGTCTTATAACTTATCACAAACTACTCGATATTGTGTTTTTACCATAGACACCCAGTGATTTGGTTATCATATTAATCATGTTCAATGTTCCGGGGAAGTAATTATTTATGGATATAGAACTTTTTCAAATATGATTATTTTTTGTGAACATAAGAATTTGTTAGATATCATTATACCATGTTTAGAATTATTTTTTATACTGATAAAAATCAACCCAGAAAAAAAAAATATACCCCTTATAATAAATTAATTTATAATTAATATTCCATTACATATAGAAAATAAAATTATCTTATCAGTCAAAGGATTAGAATGTTATTTATTTAGTGGGGGGACCATGGAACATCCTCCAAATCATTAATATATGTTTACCATTAAATAATTAAATGATATGTATATCTTATTCAAAAAGAAACAACAATCTAAAATGAAACATAAATATGCTTATAATTCTAAAACATAGTCATTGAATTTTTAATAATATAAACCAGTAACCAATTTATAAAATATATATAGAATGAATGTATTGACAACATGTTATATGAATGAAATTTATAAGGTATAATTGGAATGAATAATATAATAATTTTAGTCATTGAAATACATTTTTATCAATATTTCCATTTTAAATCATGTGAATTTATATTTCCTAAAATATGGTGTAGATAATGATAAAAAAAATTGATTTGAATAATTTACTAATAAGTAAATATTTATGAATCTGAATAATAATGGTTAATAGTCTAAAAATATATTTTCCTCTAGAACTAGTTTTTATAATATCACTCTTTATTAATTGAAAATTTAAATTCCTAAAACATTGAATTTTATTTATTCAAAATTAATTTTTGATTATTAATATTAATATCATTTTTAGATGATAATTTTAATTTTTTTTAATAAATAATGATTTTTAGATCAATTGGGGGAAATACAATATTTACAAATAACATATAATTTTTTAAATTAAAATAATATATTTATAAATTTTATATAAATGAAAAAATTTATATTAACACATATTCATTTTATAATACACTTATTAAAATGTAATTTTTTTTATTTAAAAATCAATATTATTCATTTAATAATTTTCAATATATTTTTAAAAAATAGTTTTTAATTATTTATAATCTACTATTCTAAAACTAAATTTTCTTACTATTAAAAATTGATTCAAACAAAATTGATTTTATATTTTTTAAATATTTGGAAAAAATTAAGAAATATTGTCGACATTATTATCATGCATAAATATTATGATATCTTACCCAAAAATAGATATTGTAGTAATATAATAAATATGAAATTAATAAATCAAGGTGTAAAAGGATTGAATAATTTAAAAAAATGTTTATAAATTTATTTTAAATATTATCAAAATTGTCTCAAAGTCCTATAAATTGTTATCTATGATCAGATCCACATGATGTTTTAATGATTGATTCTGTTATATTATGTTGAAATATTTTGACGAATTTATTCTCTATACTTTTCAAAGAGTCCCCTCACACCTTCAATACCACTCTAATTATTCCTTATTCTCCTAAAAACATGAATATTATTTTATCCATGTACTCATTTTCCTCTTCTTTGAGCTTATGGCCATATAATATTAGCTAGTCCCATCAATATTCATATTATATTTTCAGGATGTCACAATTTTCGCAATAAGAGTGGTAGGTTTTACATATTTTTTTCATTTCTAATATAAATTATGAATTTTAATTTTAAAATATGTAATAATTTGAGTCATTTTTGGTTAAAATGTTAATTTAATTATGTTATTTTAATAATAATTAATCACATTTTACTATTTTCTCTTAAGAAAAGAAAAAACAACATTCTCGTGTGTGTGTGTTTGTCTGGAATACTAATTCCACAAAAATTCATCTATAATAATCCAAAAACACCATAAAAGACCATTAAAAAAGTTTTATATAAAAAATTCATTTGATATTTATATAATTTTTATGAATCTCTAACACCAATATATATTACAACATCCTTTCATTCTATAAAAAAATCATCACTCATGTGCACATGAAGACAACTCCTTCCATATAATATTGTATTATTTTTTCTATTAAATCTATTCTTTTTTTTTTGACAAATTCTGTTAAATCTATTCTTGAATATACATAAGGATGGTATTAAGGTATAAAAATTATATTTATTTTATATTTTACTATGCAGTTTGAAAAATGTTATGGTCAATTTATGATATGATCGATAAATGATAATCATTAAGTGAAATGATAAAAAAATTTGTACAAAGAGAAAATTATTATCTTAATTCAATGTAAAGACAATAAAAATTATAATTATATAAAAATAAAAATAACACTAATAAAATCATTATTGTTCTAGTATAATGACATTACATTTGAACCATCTCATAATAATCCATTAATCTTGGTAGGTTCATGTATGGGTCTGTTTAATTACATTGATGAACAATACTTTGAATGTATATCATGGATGACTATGAGAAATTTTTTATTAGTATAATATAATTTATTCAGGTATATAATTATACTATTAACTATAATGATTATATAAAAATTGTACTCATTAATTAATAAACCCCTTATCATATAATAAGAGTCACAGAGACATGATGATCATCGATTCAATCCTCATGTATAATAACCATAACCTCCATGAAATAAAGTTATAGATTTATATAAATCCATGAATAATATACTATAGTAACAAAGATCACATATAAATATTCTAATTTATTAAAATATTATAATCCAATATAGGTTTTATAAAACTATATCATTTTGATATTGAAAAAACACACACACACATATATGATGTTGAAGTTAGTTAAAAACATTCTAATATAAATATATATGAATGGAATCTTTATAAATTTGAAATATAAGTTGATATCAGTATTAATAAGGGTCATTAATAATATTTTATGAAATATATTTATTTATATAACATTTTTTGTCATGTTTTTGTATGAATCTGGATCACTGTAAGGGGTTTCAATTGATATTTCCCTCCCATGAACATGTATGGTAGAATGAAACTATTTTAATTTATAGGTTCTATATACATATTCTTTGATATTTTATATAATTATTTTTGGAAATTTATTTTTTATGTTTAATCACATATCCCCTAAATAATGGTGTTTTAATTAAAATATTACATAATACATAATGGTTTATTACCTCCAAAATTAATTCCTTGAGAAATGATTATATGGTGATCCATGTTTTCTGTTGAATTGTGAATTCACTTCCAATAGATTCACCTTCATCATAATTTTATATTATTGTGAAATAATATGTAAAATTAGATTTTTTTATAAAATTATTTTGAAATTTGTTTTTACACAAGTTGAATGGATGTTTTTCAAATAATTTTCATTCATTGATTAAAGATATTTTATATAAAATTTATTTCCTTTAATTTGGATAAATATTGAAATTTTAATGTATTATTATATAATTTCATTATTTATTTCATAAAATAGTTTTCTTATTGAACGTTTCATTGATAACTAATGTCTTTTTGGATTGAGTGAAATTATTTCAGCATGAACTACCTTTTTCTATGCATGGGTTCTTCGACCCAAATATATTATTATATGTAAATTTCCCTAAATCAGTAGTTAAGGAATATATTTTTATATTAATGAATTATTTATTACACTTAATAAAATATTTTTTTTAAACAAAAGTATATTTAAAATAATAAAATTTTATTTTACATTCACATTAATATTATTTGTCTACCATACAACATTAATGAAACATAATCATTTTATATTTCCAATGATACCCAATTTGATGATTGTAACATCCCTTGAAAATAAAGACTATGAAATTATTAATATTATTGAATTAAATATTAATTTAATATGGTATTTAATATTCAATGGAATACTTGATACACAACAATGGGTTTCTCTGATGTCGAATGTTTCCCACAATGATGAATCATACTAAAAAATAAAAATATATTTTTTAAAAATTATATTTAATGCCTAATACTTTAATTACATGGAATGAATTGAACTAAATACTATATAATTATACATGTTTGTAAAATGTTTTTACATTTATCCAATAAAACATAGGGGAATAAAATGTGAATAAATCCTATTTTAAGCATAGATACTCAAATATTATTAAAAAGGTGGATTTATCGTCTTTTAATAGAGAACCCTATTTTAATCTAATTATTGAAAATTTTATATATTATATTTGACAAAATAAATTTCTTATTTATAATTTAGATATAAAAATTTTCATTGGGTATATTTTTGGTTTTTTCTAAAAAAGAACATTTTTTATTTAATAGTGAAAAACACTATATTTTAATTCTAAACCGCATTTTTATATAATTTATTTATTATGATAGATTAAATTTATAATTGTTTATAAATTTTAATTAGATTATATTTTTTATCATTTAATCTAATTCTGGTCATTTATATTAATTTCATGTTGAAATTTGACAGAAACATGTTTTAATCTTTTGATAGATATTATTTCTTAAAAACCTGTTATTTGTTCTGAAAAAAGGAAATAATTTAAAATTATATAATGAAACTCATCGGTTTTTAATTTTTTTAAATATAAATTATTTTTCAATTCGTAATATCAAATATTTCTTTGGCTGAATTTTTGGAATTTTTCTAAAAAACATCAGTTTTTGAAGAATTGTGAAACCACAGTGTAGTAGTTAATAATCTGACTTTTTCATTTAAATGAAACTCTACCACTTAGTTGAATTAAATTTAATAACTATAGAATACATGGTTTTTATTATTATGTAAAATTGGGTTCTATAAGATGAAAATAAATTTTTTTCAATATAAGCTTTTGACTTTTATTTACTGTAGTTAAATGTAAATAGGGTAATTCAAGGTAAAAAGAATATCATAATAATAATAAATTACATTAACACTTATACGAACATTATTGGATGAGTCATGTCTAACCAAGGTAATCCATGGGACTTTTTTGGGACTCCATGGAGCCACTTCGGAGTGATAATGACATATAGATTTACTAATTTAAGGAAATGAAAAAAATGACACAAACAAATATCTTTTAGTAAATAAATTTTAATATGGGGGTTATGTGAGTTATCTTTTTTACTATAAATATTCAATATAATGATAAAATGATTTCCTACATCAATTTATTTGTTTCATAATTTTAATAAATCAAATAAATAATCCAATTTGAGACATAAAAAATATGTAGTATTTACCTCATTAATAAATTATTTAAATAAATAAGATTATACATATCAAAATTATATCCCAAAACTATTCAATTATTATTGGATTAATTTATTTCGACCAGGAGTAATCTTATCTCTGAATTTAATTTATAAATGAGATTCAGATGCTGAATATCATTATATAATAAAATTATATTTTTACACTTTCCTAAATAACCCCTCCTCCCCCTAAAAAAGGACACCACTTCGAACCCATTACTCACACCTCTGAAGCCCCCTTTCTCATTCAAAACCTGCCAAAAAAAGCTCTCAACATCCCTCTATTCCACCTATACACCTTAATCTACGTAGAAGGAATGTCAAGAATTCCTTTTGGTTCAAACCAATAGGAGTCACCCGAATTAAAGGAAACTATTTCTCTTAAAGTCATTTAATTCATTTTACTTCTCCATCCCCTAAACTATTTTTATTATTTTCTTTTGTAATGACACAAGTATCCTTAATATACTTGGATGTTTTTAAGAGATTTATTCTAACTACACTGACATAGAACTCCATCTAATGTGTAATGAATGCATTGTTTATTTGGACGTTGAACTACTGCCTTACGAAACGATGATTGTTCAAATATATTTTACCACATCTCATGGTGGCCATTATGATGGAACTATATTTATATATGATATATATTCTATTTGAATGTTTTATTTATTCTTCAATATTTTTTTATTAATATCATACCATTATGGTGTACATTATGGATAAACTAGATAAATTGATTAAAGGAAATACGTACTAGCGGCCCCTCAAAGTAATATAACTCATTTATGACATACGTGGAACATATAAAGGATATAGTTAATGGAATTATATACTATATTATACTATAATCATAATATACCTATGTATCACTATATTGTCATTAAATTATATACAACAATGAATAGAATGTAGCATCTATGCATACGTATGGCTTACCACCTCCATGAATGGTGCATTTCTTTTCTTACCAAAATATTTTAGTTAATATAACTAATAAATATATATACTGGATATATATGTTATATAGGATAAATAAAATCATGAATATCATTCTGGAGATAATGGAATCTTGACCACACGAACAACTTGTAATTATAATGTGTTCATTTTAACTATTGTACCAAATATCGCCTAAAAGACCATTATTAACTTAAATGATTACACAATGTTTATAACTTGGTGACATGTGAAATAAAAGGAATAATATACATTAAAATTTTTCTTCATCATGTATAAATTAACATAAGTTTATTATTCAGGATGAACAAGGATCAAACAACTCATGTCGGACACAAGGTAAGGGGTTTCTTATCTCACTTTTAATTCCATGAGATTTCCATTGTTCGCAACGAATTTATTGAATTTTGTGTATTGTGTACTTACATTTCATAAATATAATAAGTATTATATTTATATTCGTGTTATTTTTTGAATCATTTGGTGTTTATTTATTTTTGGTCTTACTACTTGATTGATTACATCGTTTTAAGAGATTTTCATCAAACTTTTTATTCCCGTGAGATTCATGCTATATTTGAAACTATTTCCTTTTCTGTGGTGTATTTACTACACAAAATTGTATTCATTATGTAATATACTTAAATTTATGGGTATTTACATATTCATATTGTGATCCTTCTTTTATGGGTTGTATGTTTCGTATGTAACCAGATCAGTAGGGGATCCTTTTAACCAACTTTGCATTCCTTGGTTTAATCCTCTAATTCATAATTATGTAATTCTATGATTATTTGTTGAATCACTATTTATTAATTTATGTTGTAATTTACACTCCCCTTTTTGTGGATATTATTTGGATACAAATAATGACACCATTGATAAATTCTTATGTCATCAATATGAACATGATAAGAGTAATTTTAACTCAATTTCCATTCATTGAGTTAAACATCAAAGTCATTGGTTTTTTCTTAAAAAGATAATGTGTGAATGTCCTGTGATTGATTTACATTGTATATCTAATCATATGTAGTTTATTTATATTTGTCACACATTATTATGTAATTTATTTATCCTTAATATAATGAAACAGTTTTTATAAGAGATTTCGTCTCACATTACATTCCATTGAGACTTCATTGTTGTTATGCACTAATTCACTCTTATATTCTATATATAAATTCCTTTGACAATTTGAATCTTGAACCTATTTATTCTCATTCTATTATAATTTTTGGTTTCAATGTTATTCCTCAATTATTTTTATTCAATAGTCTCTCATTTTGATAATAACTCTTTATCTAAAATATTATTTTAAATGTTTTATAGATTAATTCCTCTAAATCATTATCATTAATGCCAATGTTTTAAAAATGGTTTTAATGATTTATTTATATTGAAATTAATGTTTTAAAATGATAATTTTTTTAAAAGTATTAATGTGGTATGGGACACATTGATTTGAAAATCACTTTTTAATGTTTTAAATGGTTTTGATAATGGTTTGATAAATCATTGATTATGTATATATCATCAAATGATATGTTCTGATTGCAATGTGGAAAGGTTATTTTTCCATTATTCTTGATTTATGTGTTATGAATATATTATGATTATGGAGCATTGTTCATGTATAAGGGTGGTTTCATGATAGTCCTACGGTGGTTGAGCCCGAGATAGCTCTCCAATCCATTGGGCAATGTGACAGAGGTAAATGTGAATGTTTACCGTAAGATATTTAAGCAATATATTATGATGTGTATTCCAAATTTGAGTCCTACAGTAGATGTGATATCTTCAATGTAATTATTATATGGATGCCTCAAGTTACTATTATGATTTATGATTTTTATGTGTTATTCATTAATATTATGATTTCAAAAGTTATTTTATGATTGGAAGTTATTTTTTCATTTATTATTATTTAATGATGGGTAAATGATTCCTTTCCTTATTTTATAAACATTAAACATATATTTTATTCTCATCCCGTGTTTTTTAATTTTTTTAAACGGTTTTAATGAATTTTAAGAGAAAGGAAGTATTCATGTTGATTTATATCAAAAAATGAACTATTGTTTTATTTAAAAAGTGTTATTGTTTTGAAAAAACTATTATACTAGAAGTGTCTAATTTGAAAAAATCAAGTAGATATGTAATATTTATGGCCTAAATCTAAAAAACTATAAACCTAAAAATATCCTCATTATGTATTCTTGATTTTACTCATGATTTGGAAATATTTAAGGTTAGGTCCTTATAGTTGATATTAGAGGTTAGTTTAGAAAACATTATAGATTTAGAGTTTTTTTATGGCATGTGGTTAGTCCATATGTCTACTATTTTAGATAAATAATTGTTTTATATCTTTTTCAGATCAAGAAAATATAGTTACAAATCGAAGGAGGAGGATCTCAAATGACATTACAATATCTTGATGATGACATTCTTGCAATAATTATTGTAAAGTCATGTTCGAATGATTGTGAAACTTTTTTTAGCATAAACTCACTTGCAAGTAGTTTTTTGAGATATCAAAATCCTCCACTATACCTCATTATCATCGTGGATCATTTATTGAATTTAATCATATCCTATTTTCAAAATATTCTCATATTTCCAAGAATGGTAAATATTATCAAGGCATTTTTAAATATTATACCATATCAAAAGATTTTTAAGAATATTATTATTTTCAATAAGGTGATAAAAAATGAGACCCTTACACATCCTATTTATATTTTCTTTTACAATATAGTCTCTTTGCACATACCTATTGTATTTTAAAAGGACCATTAATTGAATGATTCAGCACAAATTTAGTCAGACTGTATTATAGAAATCAAGTTTCATAAGAAGTTTTTAAATTATATGTAATACATGATTATTTTCAAAAATTATTTTTCTGTGAAAACCCATATGACCCACGTAGTACAAAGTTTATTGAGATGAAGGAAGAAAATGATTTTGAAGGATCTCAATATAATTGTTTCAATGAATGGATCTTCTACCTTTGTGAACAAGATACTGATGAAACCTAGTGGACACCATGATCAAGGAATGAGGTTCGTTATTTTGGGGATCGTTTTATTTTGTCATATTGTTGTGAAATAAAAAAAATGACCATATACATAAGATATTAAGAATTAATATGTTGACATATTAATGAATTGGGATGAAAATTGGATGAATTTGAAAACCATTGAGTTTATTATAGGTTAGGGATATTTTTTTGTTTTATAAAAAGGACAACATGCAAACTGTGGGACATCATGTCGTGTCGGACAGAGATACAGGAATCGAACCCACAACCAATGTGCGATTGGGATTTATCGTGTACCACTAGACTACATGAAGTCCCTGGTTAGTATGACTTATTCTATTTAGTTAAATTATTTTATTGATCTAGAATATGTTTATTTGGGATCTTATGTTTTATAAAATTGATATCCTTAGTATAAGAAAATGTTTTGGTGATTAAATGATAAATCTTATTTTAGAAAATGTTCTATCTTTTGGGAACACTGTATGCTTAATAAAGAAAGAATACTGTGGGATTACATTTGTGGAGTAATAGTTAAAATTTTATTTTGAAATAATATCTGTTTTTATTGTTGATATATAGATATTTGGTTTATTTATGGAAATGATTAACCTATCATAGAGAATATGTGATTTGGTAAATTTTTCATCATTATGAGACATTAATAGGAATATATGTTTTTAGAGTAAAATGTCAAGACATAATGTGGATGATAATGTGATTCAATCCTTCTGTGTTTTGGGTTTCAATATTATTTTGGATTATTTTGAAGAATTTTAATGAAAATTGTGTATTGAATGTTCTTTCTTGAACTTTGGGTACTTTTTGTTAAAATTTAGATAGTAACGGTTGTATTTTTTTAATAATGGATTATCCTTTTTCAAGATTATATTATCTCATTAATTCTATTTTGTTTTTAGTTGATGTCTTAAGTAAAGGGGAATATAAAATTCTTCGTTTTTGGATTATGTGATTATCTAGATTAGTATTGTTGTGCTTTTTATGTCACCAAGTCTTCTTGAATGCTCATTGTTTGGAGAAAAGATTTGTTTTCGATAGAATCTTATTAAAGGATGAAACTCTACATGAAGGTAATTATATTTTATTATTTTATTATTCTACATAGTATATGAATTACTCAACATTATGAAAATGAATGTAAAACAAAAACATTATTGGTTTACATTTCTTACAGGGTAATCAAAGACAATTTAACAAATCATAATATTTTGTTTTTCTGGTGGTTAACTTTCTCCTAATCATAATTTCTATCACACTCCAACAGAACATGATGGTTTGTTTTCTTTACTCTATCAAATATTTCCTCTATGGAATCCTAGTATGGGTTATCTCAGGTGACATTTGTACTTACATTTCTTATTTTAATGATATAGTTTTACTTACACTATTTATGATGTGGGACTTGCAATAATGTTTTCAAGACAAAATTTAAAATTGTGAGGATGCAATTTCCAAAAGGGGGGACGGATTTTACATCCCAGGAAAATAAAGAATATGATATTTTTTAAATTAATAGTATTTTCAATTTAATATTAATTTTAAATTGGATGTTCTATTCTAAGTCAGACTTGATACACAACAATGGGTTTATCTAATGTATTCTATCGCAAAGAATGATGAATTGAAATGAAAAATAATAATATATTTTTATTATAAATGGTAGTTAAATCCTAGTCATTTTATTCAATGGAATGAAAAGAACTAACTTCTATATGATTATAAGTGCATTTTAAATTTTGTTACATTTATCCAATAAATGTTAGAGGCTTAAATTGTGAAGGAATTAAATTTTAAGCTCAGATACTATA
The DNA here is from genome assembly GCA_963277665.1 of Viscum album. NCBI lineage: Eukaryota > Viridiplantae > Streptophyta > Magnoliopsida > Santalales > Viscaceae > Viscum > Viscum album. The sequence continues at coordinate 1,057,045,253 of OY728151.1, read as the reverse complement.
ATATTTTCTAAAAGGTTGATTTACAGTCTTTTAATGGAGAACCCTCTATAAATATAGTTTTGGCCACTTTTAAATGTTCTATTTGTGAAAATAAAATTCTTCTTTAGAATAGAGACATGCAAATTTACTTTGGGTAATTTCTTTTTCTGAAAAATTTCATTTTGAATGAATTGTGAAAAAATACATTATTTTACTTCGAAATTGAATTTTTATATAAATTATTTATGTGGTTATATTATATTTTTAATTGGATTTAACGTGAAATGAGATTATATTTTTACAATTTAATCCAATGGTGGTAATTGGAATTAATTTTACAATCAAATTGGATATAAATATGTGTTAATATTTTGATAGATATTGTTTCATAGAAACCCGCTATTTGTTTTGGCAACATGAATTAATTTTAAATTAATTAAAGAAATTAAACTTTATTGAATTTTTTATAATAGAAATCATTTTGGAATTTGGAAAAACAAATATATCTAAGGATAAATGTTTTGTATTTTTCTAAAAAAAATTAATTTTTGATTAATAGTTAAACATCTAAGTAGTCGTTAAAAACAAACTATTTCATTTAATTAAAAATTTAACACTTCTATGAATGAAATATTTACAATAGGACATATATGGTAGTTATTAGTCAGTGAAATGTGGTTCAATAAGATGTTTTTTGTTCAATATAATCTTTGGATTTTTATTTACCACAGTTAATGGTCAATATGGTAATTCAAGGAAAAAGGAATATTATAATAATTCAAAATTATCATAACACATGTCATGACCTTATTTTATGATTCATGGCCGACCAAGGGAAACCTTGGATCGATTTTGGGACCTCATGGCAAAACATGGGAGTCATTATGACACTTTTTGATTAATTCATTTAATGTAAAGACAAATATGACACAAACAAATATCTTTTAGTAAATTAATTTTTACATGGGTCTATATAAGTTATCATTTCTACTATAAATATTATTTGGAATGATAAATAAATTTCATAAATCATGGTATTTTTTTATATTTTTTAGACATCATATATATAAAATTATTTTTGACACTAAAATGAAGCAGTATTTACCTCAATAATAAATGATTTAAATAAATAAGATTATATGTATAAAACTAACATCCAAAACACTTCAAATTATTATTAAATTAATTTACATTGACACCTAGTCATTTTATCATCAACTGTAATTAGTTTTTCAACTTTTGAAACAGAAAATCCTTATATATTAAAATAATATTTTCACACTTTTGTAAAGAACCACTCCTCCAACTAATATATGGACGCCACTTCTACCCCATTTCTCACACCTCTCAAGCACATTGGCTCATCCCAACCCTTCCCAAATAAGTTCTATGGTTCCCTATATTCCTATTAAAATCCTTAATCTTGGAAGAAGGAACGTCAAGATGTTTTTTTGGTACAATAAAAAGAGAGTTACTCAAATTAATTGTAAATGTTTCTCATTAATTCTTTTCATTTATTTTACTTCTCCAGCCCCTAAAATAATTTTATTACCTACTTTTATTGAAACAATAGTATCCTTAATATAATATTTTGTTGTTATGAGAAATATTCTAACTACACATACACACACCGCCATCTAATAGTTAAAGATGATATTGTTTCTGTGGACGACGAACTACAACATCAAGAAACGATGATTGTCAAAAATATATTCAACCGCCTCTCATGGTGGCCATTAAGATGGAATTTTTTTTATATATGATATATATATTATGTTTATTTTTTCCTTATGATTCTTAATTTTTTAAATGTATAGCATACCTTTATGGATTCTGTTATGGGTAAACCCGCTAATTTAATTAGAGGAATTGCAGACTACCGACCCCTCAAAGAGATATGACTCGTTCATGCCATACATGGGACACATAAAGGATATATTTAATGAAATTATATACTATATTATACTGTAATTAATATATAACAATTTATCACTACTTTTTTAATCCATTAAATATGAAATTGAAATGAAATTAGCGTTCAGGCGTACGTACGACTTACTGTCTCCATGAATGGGCCATTTCATTTCATTCCTCTAAATGTTATTGAATATTATATATAAATTTATATAAAGTATATATATATATATATGATATATATGATATTTAAATCATGATTTTCATTCTGTAGACAATGGAATCGTTACTACATGGAAAACTTGTAATAATAAGGTGTTCATTTTAACTCAAAAACCATATATTGACAAAATGACCATTATTAAAATAAATGATAACATCATGTTTATAAAATGGTAATAAGTGAAAAAATGAATAATAAAAATGAAAATGTACTTCATCTAGTATAAATAAACATATTTTTATTAATACGTAAGAACCAGGAACAGACAAGCAAAGTCGGACACAATATATGTGGTTTCATATCTCATTTTTAATTCCGGGATATTTTCATTATTCGCCACTTATTTATTGAATTCAATGTATTTTGTACTTCATTTTAATATATATTATCAAGATTTTATTTATATTAATGTAATTCAGTGAATCATTTTGTGGTTATTAACTTTTCGTCATACGACTCAACTAATTACAACTTGGTAAGGTATTTTTATCTCTCTTTTTATTCCCATTAGATTCATGTTACATTTGAAACTATTTCCTTTTTCATGGTGTTTGTAATGACCAAGATTGTATTAATTTTATACTATACATCAATTTAGGGGTATTTACATCTTCATTTTATGATCCTTATTTTCTAGGTTGCATGATTCACAAGTCACCAAATTGGTAAGGGAACCTTTTTACTTAATTTTCATTCCTTGGGTTAATATTCAAATTCGTAATTATGTCATGAAATTATTATGTGTGTAATCCCTATTTATATATTTATGTTGTAATTTCCACTCACCATTATTTTTATATACTTTTGATACACACAATCACTCCATTGATAAATTCATAAGTCATCGATATGAACATGATAAGAGTAATTTTAAATCAATTTCCATTCATTGAGTTAAACATCCAAGTCATTGGTTGTTTCTTAAAAAGAACATGTGTGAATGTCCTTTGATTGATTTGACACTAAATATCCAATAAAATTGAGTGTATTTATTTTTTTCACACATTATTATGTAATTTAATTATCATTTCCCTTAGGATAGAGTTTTATAAGGGATTTCGTCTCAATTTACATTCCTTTGAGACTTTATTGTTGTCATGAACCAATTCATTCTTACATGGTGTATATACTTCCCTTTGAAAAATTAAAACACGATCCTCTTTATTCTAATGATATTATAACTTTCAGACTCAATTTTATTCATCAATTATATTTATCCAAGAGTAACTCATTTTTTTTAAAAAATATTTTACTAAAATATCATTTTAAATGTCTTAATTATTTATTGTTCTAAATATTTATCATTAATGTCCATGTATAAAAAAATTTAAGGTTTTTTATAGACATTAATGTTTTAAAATGATAATTTATTTATAGTTTCAAAGTGGTATGGGACAAATTGATTCAAAAAATAAATTAAATGTTTAAATGGTTTTGAAAATGGTTTGATAAAGCATTGATTATGTCGATATCTTGAAATGATATGTTGTGATTGAAATGTGGAAATGTTATATTTCAATTATTCTTGATTTATGTATTATGAATATGTAATCATTTCTGAGAATTGATTATGTATATGGGTGGTTTCATGATAAACCATGGGTGGTTGAGCCCGAGATAGCTATCAAATGCATTGGGTAACGAGACAGAGGAAAACATGAAAGATTCCCCTAAGTGATTTAAGGAATATACTATGATGGGTATTCCAAATGTGACTCCCTCTTAACTTTGATAGTTACATTGTAAGTATGATATGGATGACTCAAGTTACCTTTATGATTTATGATTACAATTTTCTATTTATAAATATTATGATTTCAGAGGGTATGTTATGATTGAAAAATATGAATCCATTGATTTTTATTTGTTAATGTGTTAATGATTCCTTTCCTCATATTTTAACCCTTCTATATATTTTTATGCTCATCCCATGTTTTTGAAATTTTTTTCACAGGTTATAATTAATGGTAATTGAAAAGAAGTATTCAAGATGATGTATATCAAGAAAACAACGCGTGTTTTATTTAAGGAGTTTTATTGTTATGAAAAATCTGTTATAGTATAATTGTCTACATTGTAACATTCATGATCTTATGTAATAGTTATGGCCTAATTCTATAAAACTATAATCCTTAAAATACCCACCTTATTGATTGTATATTTAAAACTACATTATATATTGTTAAATGTCAGTTTCTTATAGTTGGTATTAGCGGTTGGTTTAGACAACATTATAGATTAAGAGTTTTCCTCAGAGACTTGGTTAGTCCCTATGTCTATTATTTCAGTTAAATCCTTGTTTTATACCTTTTTTAGATCATGTAATGTCATTTACAAATGGAATTAGGAGGATCTCACAAGAAATTCCTATCTCTTATTGATGACTTTCTTGAAATAATGATTGCAAAGTCATGTTCGGATGATTGTGAAACTTTATTAAGCATACTACACATTTGCAAGAAGTTGTTTCAGATTTTAAACACATCCATTATACCTCATTGTCATCATGGATTATGGGTTGTGTTTAAACAAATCATTTTTTCACAATACTCTCATATTTTCAGGAAACGTAAATAATATCAAGGAATGTTCAAATATTTTACTGTATCACATGATTTTGAAACAAGTTATGATTTTTGAAAAAGGTGATGAAAAAGGAGACCCATGCACAAACTATTTATATTTTCATTTACAATATAGTCTCTCAGCACATATCTATGGTATTTTAAATGGACCATTAATTGAATTTTTTATCTTAAATTTTGTCATTATTTATTGAAAGCATGTATTATAACATGTTTTGCAATTATATGTCATTGATGATAATATTCCAAAAATATTTTTCTGTGAACACCCAAATGAACCATGTTGTAAAAGGTGTATTTGGATGAAGGATGAAAATGATTTTGAAGGATCTCTAAATCATTTTGCAAAGCATGGACCTTCTAACTACATGAACAAGATAATGGTGAAACAAAGTGGACACCATGATCAAGGTATGATGTTCATTATTTTGGGGATCATTTAATTTTATCATATGGTGGGGAAATAAAAAATTGACAATATATATAAGATTTCAAGAATTAAGACGTTCAGATCATAATCAATTGTGATGAAAATGAGAGGTATAAGGTAACCATTGAGGTTAAACCATGATTGGGTTATTTTTTAGTTTTATAAAAATGGAAACACACAGACCCTGTGACATCTATTCATGTTAGACTGTGCTACGCGAATCGAACCCACAACCAAAGTGTGATTGAGATTTATCGCCTACCACTAGACTACGTGAAGTCCCTATATAGAATGACTGATTTAGTTTAGTCAAATTATTATATTGAAAAAGAATAAGATAATTGGGGATCATATGTTTTATCAAATATATATCTTTAGTATAAGAAAATGATTTTTTGATTAAGTGAGACAATAGAATTTATAAGTCTTTCTCTCTTTTGTGAACATTGTATACATATGAAAAAATAGCATACTATGGGATTAAAATTGTAGTGTAATGGTTGAAACTTTATATTGAATGAATATCAGTTTTTATTGTTGAAATATATAAATTTGTGTTATTTATGGAAATGATTAACCTATCATAGAGAATGTGAGATTTGGTTAATTATTCTTTAGTATGATTTTTTAACACTAGTCTATGTTTTTTGAGTTAAATATTATGATTTATTTTGGTAGACTGTGTAATTAAATCCTTCTGAGTTTTGTGTTTCTAGTTTAGTTTGGATTCTTTTGATGAATTTTAAGGACAATTGGGTATCGAATTTTCTTTCATGAACTTTGGGTACTTTTGTTGTAATATGAATATTAATAGTAGTATTTATTTTATAAAGGAATATCTTTTTGGAGATTATATGATCTCGTACTAACCATTTTTTATTTGATATTTAAAGACAAAAGAAAATATATGTTCTTTTTTTCAGGATTATGAGATTCTCTAGAAGATTATTCATTTTCTTTGGATGTGACTAAGTCTTTTTGAATGATCATTGTTTGAAGAAAGGACTATTTTTTGGCAGAAACTTATTAAAGGATGAAACTCTACATTAACGTAAGTATATTTCTTTATGTTATTATTCTATTTAGTAAATAAATTACTCAAAATTATGAAAAGAATTATAAAAAAATGTTGTTGGTTTAGATTTCATAATGGGAAATCAAATACCATTTAACACATCAGAAGTTGGTGATTTTCTAGTTGTTAAAATTCTCTTATTCATGATTTCTATCAATCTCCATCAAAACATGATTCTTTGTTTTCACTACCATATCCATGTTTTTTACATGGAATACTAGTATGGGTTTTCACTGGTGACCATTGTTCTTATCTTTCATTCTTTTAATGTGATATTTTTATTTACTGTTTCTCTAATGTGGGACTTGTAATGATGTTTCCAAGCCACAATTTAAAATTTCGATGATGAAATTTTCAAAAGGGGGGAAGGATGGAACATCCATGGAGAATAAATAATATGAAATTTTCATATTTATTAATTTTTTGAATTAAATATTATTTTTAAGGGGATGTTATATTCATTATTGTACTTGATATGCAACAATGGGTTTCTCCAAAGTCTTATGTGGCACACAATGTTGAATTATACAGAAAAAAAATATTTTTTTATTTTAAATGGTTGTTAATGACTACTCATTTTCTTAGTGGTAATTAATTGAAATAAATACTATATGATTTAAAATGTTTTTTAAATGTATTTACATTTTCCCAATAACTGTAAGAGGCTTAAAATGTGAATGAATCTTATTTTAAGCAAAGATACTCAAATATTCATTAAATGGTCGATATATCCTCGTTAAATGCCGAGAAATATTTAAATATAGTTTTGATCATTTTATATGTTTGATATGACAAAATAAAAGTATTCTCCATAATCGAGACATCAAAATTTACTTTTGGTAAATATTTTTATTTTTTTGATAATGATCATTTTTTAATGAATATTGAAAAATAATGTATTTTAATTCAAAATTGCATTGTAATATAGTTTATTTATATGGTTAGATTATATTTTTAATTGGTTTAAAAGTGTAATTAGATTATATATTGACCATTTAATCCAATTTTTTCATTTTAATTAATTTAACGTTGAAATTGGACATAAACAACTGTCAATCTTTTGATAGATATTGTTTCTTAAAAACCGGCTATTTTTTGACAATAGGAATTAATTTTAAATTAATTAATGAAACTACTCTATTTAGAATTTTTTAAAATAGGCAAAAAAATTTATTTTAAATATCTTATATAGATTAGGCTGAATTATTGGTATTTTTCTGAAAAACACCAATTTTATATGAATAGTGAATCTACTAAGTAGTAGTTAAAAATAGAATGTTTCATTTAAATGAAATTTTACTGCATGTGTGAATAAAATTTCAAAAATCAGACATACATTGTTGTTATTAGTATGTAAAATATGGTTCAAAGATATGAAAATAATTTTTCTTGAATAGTACATTTTGACTATTATTTACTGTTGTTAATGTTAAATAGGGTAATTCAAGGTAAATATAATATTATAATAATAACAAATTACCTTACCACTTGTCTTATCCTTATTTTATGTGTCATGGAAAACCATTTGAATCCTTGGGTCTATTCTGTCACCCCATGGAGCCACTTGGGACTGATAATGATAGTTTAGATTAATTAATTTAAAGTAAAGAAAAAAAATACACAAACCAATATCTTTTAGTAAATTAATTTTTATGTGGGGTTATATAAGTTATCATTTTGACTCTAAATATTCATTCGAAAGATAAAAATATTTCATTCATCATTATATTTGTATTATTATTTTTTGACATCAAATAAATAAAATTATTTATGAAATTACAATTATGCAGTATTTACCTCATTAATAAATGATTTAAATAAATATGTTTAAAAATATTAAAATAAATCCAAAACCATTCCAATTATTTGTGGATGAATTTATTTTGACCATTAGTCATCGAATCTTAAACTTTAATTTTTTTTTGGAACCTTAGAAAATGAAAATCTTTATATAATTAAATATTATTTTCACACATTACTAAAGAACCTCTATTCTTCCTTATAAAAAGACACCACTTATAACCCTTTTCTCACCCCTCTCATGCCCCTAGAATCATCCAACACCTGTCCAAATAATCTATTATGAGACCTTGTTTCCTCCTAAATTCGTTAATATAGGTATAAGTCACTTCAAGTAGTCCTTTTGGTACAAACCAATGGGATTTACCGGAATTATAGGTAACAGTTTCTCTTAAATTCTATTCTTTTATTTTACTTCTCCAACCCCTAAAATATTTTTATTCATTTATTTTATAACATCCCAAGTATCCTCAATATATTAGGATGTTTTTATGGGAAACATTATAACTACACTTACTCACACCTCCATCTAATTGGTAAATAACATATTGTTTCTGTGGAAGACGAACTACTTCCTCACAAAACGATGATTGTTCAAATATATCCTACCACCTCTAATGAAATCCATTATGATGAAACTGTATTTATATATGATATATATATTATTTATATGTTTTCTCTATTGTTATGTATTTTTTCATTTATATCATACCTTTATGGTTTCCATTATTGATAAACATGATAATTTCATTTGAGGAAGTGCGGACTACCGCCCCCTCAATGTAATAGGACTTGTTCATGCCTTATGTACGAAATATAAATGATAGAGTTAAAGTAATTATATATATTTTTATACTGGAATTAATATATACCAATTTATCACTATGTTTTAATTTGATTAAATACAAAATTGATATTAATGTATCCATTTTGCGTACGTACGGATTGCCGTCTCAATGAACGGTGCATTTTATTTCATAAATCTAAATGTTATGTAATATTATAAATATATATATACTGGATATATATGATATATATTATATCTAAATCATGAATATAATTATGTAGATAATTGAAACTTGACCACATGGACAACTTGTAATTTTAAGGTGTTCATTTTGACTAAAGTACAAAATATCTACAAAATGATCATTATTAACTTAAATTATTACATAATGTTTATAACAGGTCTATAAGAGAAATAAACGGAATAATAAATATGAAAAGGTTATTAATAAAGTTTAAATTAACTTCATATTATTATTTAGGAATAACAAAGAACAAACAAGTCATGTCAGACATAAGGTAAGGGGTTTCTTATCTCCCTTTTAATTCCATGAGATTTCCATTTTTCGCCACTAATTTATTGAATGTGGTGTATAATGTACTACGATTTGATATATATCATAATTATTATCATTATATTCATGTTATACTTTGAATTATTTGTTAGTTATAAACATTTGGTCATATGAATCAATTCATTACAACATGTAAAGGGATTTCCATCTCACTTTTTATTCCCATGAGATTCATTCTATATTTGAAACTATTTCCTTTTGTGTGGTGTATGTATGTCACAAAAATATATTCCTTGTGTAATATACATCAATTTATGGGTAATTACATCACCATTTTGTGATCTTTTTTATGGGTTGTATATAAGGAACCGACATTAAACAATACATAATATTTAATTATATGAATAATTAATGTTAAAGATCATTTCAGGTTTTGAGTTTTATAGAGTTTGTCCATAACTATTACATTTCAAAATATTAAAATATAGACACTTCTACTCAGTTTCCATTTGTTTTCAAAACATTAAATATTGAAAAAAGAGTCATGTCTAGTTCAATGTTTTAGATGGCATGAATTTTATGTGATCCCATCCTTGGCCCTGTTCCACGTTATGTCCTAGGAAAATATCTCAATACTTGGGATGAGCATAAAAATCTTGGTAATGTAAATAAAAAGAAATAAAATAGTTAGTTTTTTCAAACAAAAAGTAAACCATGAATAATTTAACATAATTAATACTTTTCACGTTTATGAAGTAGTTAAAACACTTCAACAAATAAAAGATCATTACATACCCTTTTGTAACCAAAAGATTATCATTAAACCCATATAACGAACACATAACATATAACAGTATCCTGGGACATAAACATAAATAAATGGAATAACCATATAGTCTACTTCCACACATAAAAATAAATGGAATATCTATATGACTGACTTCCATACCCAATGCATTTTAGGTTATAATGTAACAACCCATCCTGGTATTGATGGCACCACCCGTCATTTGGTTTATCACATAACCTCCCATCAAATGTCCATGTACCATTATAAAATCATAAGTCATGTAAAAAATATAAAGGAAAGAAAATATTTCTACATTTCAATCACAATATATCAGTTAAATATATTGACATAGAAAATCCATTTCCAAAAACATTTTCAATATAAAAAATATGTAAAAGTGTATGTGGTATTTATTTTCTTTTAAAAACATTACTACTTGTTGAGAAAGCCAATTATCAAATAATACTCACGGCAGTGGAGAGGTCGTTGTTAAAACTTATGTTAAACGAAACATTCCTTTTTCTCATATTGTAAAATGCATCATTGAAAAATATTCCCTTTGAAAAGTCAAGCGTTTTTATATAGCAAATAAAATAATGTTGTGTATTAAAACAGAATATGCCTAAATGAAAGGAGATTGAGACGAATTCCCTTATCTCGCGTACCACTTGACTCGATCGTTAGTTAATCTCCAGAATAATATAATAATCTAAATTTCTACTTGATTAAGAACCTTTTTCATGTTTATTATTCTTTTTATATAACTTATTACCATGTTATAAGCATTATGTAATCATTTAAGTTAATAACGTTCATTTTGACTATATTTGGTACTTGAGTCAAAAATTAACACCTTATATTTACAAGTTTCCCATGTGGTCAATAATTTATTATATAAAGAATGATATTAATGATTTAAATATCATATATATCATATATATTCTGTATATACAGGTATTTATAATAGTACGTAACATTTGGAGGTAAGAAATGAAATCCATCGTTCAGGGTGACGGTAAGTCGTACGTACGCATGAATGCTAAATTCATTTATATTTCTTATTTTAATTGAATTAAAACATAATTGTACATAGTTATATTATAATTCTAGTATAATATCATATATAATATCATTAACTATATCCTTTTACATCCCAAATAAGTCATTAACGAGTCATATCACATTAAAGGGGCGGTAGTCCGCACTTCCTAAAAAGATATTATCGTATTTACCCACTATGGAAACCATAAAGGCTTGATATAATTATAGAGTATAGAAGCATAAGTAAATCATAAACATAAGATATATATTATATAAATACAGTCCCATCATAATGTCTACCATCAGAGGTGGTAAGATGTAATTGAACAATCATCTTTTCATGAGGTTTTTGATTTCCATCCAGAGAAACATTATGTTCTTCATCCATTAGATGGAGTTTTGTGTAAGTATATTTCGAATATTTCACATAAAAACATCCTACTATTTTTAATTTACTGGTGTTGTTACAAAAGAATGTATATAAAAATTGTTTACTGTTTGGAAAAGTAAAATAAAAGAAAACAATTTAAGAGAAATCGTTACCTATAATTTGGGTAACTCCCTTTGGTATTAACCAATGGTCTTCATGAAGTTCCTTATGCCTAAGTTAAGGATTATAAGAGGAGGAGATAGATTTAGGGAGCTTAATTGGGAAGATTTTGGATGATAAAACTATCTTTATAGGTGTCTAGAAATGGATAGAATTGGTCTCCTTTTAGAAGGGAGAGGAGGGGATATTTAGGAGAGTGTGAAAACATAATTTTATTATATAATTATATTCGGTTTCTAATGGTACAAAAATACTTTTAGTCGAATATAAGATGACTGATGGTCTAAATAAAATCATACATTCAAAATTATACATGTTTTGGATAATAGTTTCATCCTTATAATCATATTTATTTAAATCATTTATTAATGAGGTAAATAGTACATCATTATGGTGTCATAAATAATTAAATTATTTTTTTCCTAAAAATAATATTAAATTACCATGATATAAAAAAAAATTTTATCTTTCCAATGAATTTTAAAGTCGAAAATATAATTTATATAACCCCTTCTAAAAATTAATTTACTAAGAGATCATAGCTTTTGTCATTCTTGCCATTACTTTAAGTTAATTAATCTAAATTGTCATTAACACTCCCATGTGTCTTAATGGGGTCTAAAAATCGTCCCAAAGATTCCCATGGTCGTTAATGACTCAACCAAAAAAATTTGGACAATTGTTAAGGAAATTTTATATTATTATAATATTCTTTTTACCTTCAATTACCTTATTTACCTTTAACCGCGGTAAATAAAAGTCAAAAAATACTATTAACCAAAAATTATTTTCATCTTATTGAACCAAATTTTACATGTTGATAACAACCTTTTATGTCATATTTTCAATATTAAATTAATAAAAGTGCTAAAATTTCATTTAACTGAAAAAGTCAGTTTTTTAATACCACTAAGTGGTTTCACTATTCATAAAAATTGGAGTTTCTTAGAAAAATACCAAAAATTCAGGCTAAGATATATTTTATATTATTAATTCAAAAAATGATGTCTATTTTTCAAAATTAAAAACATATAAGTGGAATTAATTAATTTTAAAATTAATCCCCGTTATCAAAACAAATAGCGTGTTTTTAAGAAACAATAACTATCAAACGATTGGTACTTGTTTATGTCCAATTTCAAAGTGAAATAAATTAAATGACCAAAATTGGATTAAATGGTAAAAATATATTTTAATTTCAATTTAAAACCAATTAAAAATATAATCTATCCATATATATAAATTATATTAAAAGGAACTTTTGAATTAAAATAAAATATTTTTCACTATTCATTGAAATATGAACATTATCAGAAAAATGCCAAAAAATTACCTAAAGTAAAAAATTTATGTCCCCATTGTACAGAAGGATTTTATTTGGAAAATTATAATGTATTATAGTGACCAAAACAATATTTAATGAGGTTTCTCTATTAAAAGGCGGTAAATCAACCTTTTAAGGTAAATTATGCTTAAAATTAGATACATTCACATTTTAAGCCTCTAATTTTTTTTATAAATGTAATTAAATTTAACAAACGTTTATAATCATATTGTAGTTAGTTTCATTCATTCCCCCCAATACAATATCTAGGAGTTATCTACCATTTAAAATAATAATATTATATTATTAGTGTGCATTTTAAGATTCCAATGAAACCCGTTGTGGCATATCAGGTACACTATCGAACATAGAAACTCCTTTAAAGTAATTTTAATATTTAATTAAAAATATTAATAAATATGAAATATGTCTTATTCATCATTTACCTAGGATGTTACATACTTCCCCCCTTTTGGGAATTGTGTCCTCACAATTTTTATTCACTTATCAAAATAAGTGGGGGTATTTATCTCTCATAGCATTTTCAGATATACACATTAAATATTCGATAATATGGTTTTTCCAAAAAAACGTTACATGGTGAATTAACTTTTTTCATAACACTTCCTCTCTACGGTCAAGAATCTGGACTATTTTTTCTTCATAAGAGAGATTCTCTTCCAACTGAACTACCTCTTAGGCTCAAATCATTATATGGATATGGAATATACTTTCTCTACATCGAAACATAAAAATAATTCTGTACCTGAGATAAACATGGAGGTAAAGACACTATATTCTCTATATATTAATCATTCTCTTAATTTAATAAGGTCCAATGAACAGAAGACTAAACTTTCCCCTTTTACAAAAATGAATCACTCTCTTCCATGGAGAAACTTTGAGAAAGGAATGATCACATAACTCAAATGAAGGATTCTTCCTCCAGTTATCTGCCTAAGTTTTCTATCTGCTCTGAGCTATTCTCATGTGATTTGGAATCAACTGAACATTCTCTACCGTCTCTTCTACCAATTCCGGTCCCATCAGCATCCATTCACCTCTTTCATCCCAGAATGATGGAGTTCGACAATGATTTCCATATGATGCCTCAAAAGGATCCATCTGTATACTAGAATGAAAGCTGTTATTATATGAAATTCCACAAAAGAAAGATGTTGGTCCCAACATCCCTGTTAATCCATCGAGAAAGCACATAACATATCCACCATGGTCTTAATTGTTCATTTTGACTTCCCATCTGATTAAGGAAGAAAAGTTGTACTAAAATTTAATTCAGTACCCAATGACTTCTGATGGCCTTTCCAAAAGTTAAAAGTGAACCTGAGATCATGATCAGATACAATGGAGTGAGGAACACCATGGAACCTGACTATCTATTTAACATAAAACTGATCATGATGATCTAGAGACAATGTCTCTCTAATAGGAAGGAATTGAGGAGATTTAGTCAATCGATCAACTATAACCCAGATTTCATTTTCACCTCGAGATGTCTTTAGTAATCCCACAACAAGGTCCATGGATATATTTTCCCTTTTCAATTCTAGCACTGGTAAAGGCAGAAGCATTCCTTTCGGTAAATGTCACTCTAATTTAACCTACTAACAAGTCAAACACTTCACAGTAAAATCATCAATATCACTTTCTATTCCATCATACTTGTAATAATCCTGATGATCCTTGTACATCATTGTACTGTCAGAATGAACTCAAAACAGATAACTATGAGCTTCACATAACAACACATTCTTCAACTGTGAATCACAAGGCACAAATATTCACATTCCAAAGCTCAAAACACAATCATTATCAGTGTTAAATTCAACCAACTTACCCTTTTGAACCAACTCAACCTTTTTCTGTAACTCATTGTATTCTTTCTGTGCTTGAATTATTAGGTCTGATTGAGACGATTTCACTGACACCTGGAACAAAACAGAAGAATTTATTGAAACAACAACTTCTATTCCAAAGTTCATAAAATCAAAAACCAAAGGAACTCATTCCAAACGTAACATGGATAATGATGTATTAAATTTTTGACTCAATGCATCATCCACATTATTTGTTTTCCCCGGATTATAAAGGATTGATAAAACATAAACCTTGATTAATTCCAACTATCTCCTCTGTCTCAAGTTCAATTATTTCTGAGTGAATATATACATCAAACTTTTGTGATAAGTATATATTTCACACTGCACTCTATACAAATGATGCCTCCAAAATTTTTAAAGCAAAAACAACAACAGCTAATTCCAAATCATGTGTTGGGTAATTTAACTCATTAGGTTTCAACTGATGTGAGGCCTAAGAAATTACATGATCATTCTGTATTATAATACAACCCAGTAATTTCAATGAAGCATCACTATAGATAACAAACTAACCATTTCTGGAAGATAGTTCCAAAACTAGAGCATTCACCAATCTTCTTTTCAATTCTTGAAAACAATCATCGCATTCTTTTGTCCAGATGAACTTAACAACTTTTAGATGTAACTTAGTCATTGTACTAGAAAACCATTCACAATTTTCAACTAAACTATGGATATAACCTTCCAAACCAAGAAAACTACAAATATCTGTTATATTTGTGGGTCTCGTCCATTCTTCAACAACTTTTGTTTTAGTACGATCAACAGTTATTCCATTTTTTGAAACAATGTGACCAAGGAATGAAATTTGTTATAACCAAAACTAACATTTGCTAAAGTTCCCAAACAATTTATTTTCATTTAGGGTTTTCCATACAATTCTTTAATGAATTTCATGTTCCTATTTACATTGGGAATAAACCAAAATATGATCAATGAACACAACCACAAACTTATCCAATAACTCATGAATAATTCTATTCATAAGATCCATGAATACAGCAGGTGTATTGGTTAACCCAAAAAAAAAATATAAATTCATAATGGCCATATCTAGAATGAAACACGGTATTCGCAACATCTACTTCTTCTATGTTCAACTGATGGTACCCTGACCCCAAGTCAATCTTCGAAAAATACTGAGCTCCCTGGTGCGGATCAAACAAATCATCAATATGAGGCAACTGATAATTATTCTTAAAAGGTATGTTAATAAGATCTCTCTAATCAATGTAAAGTCTCATTGAACCATCTTTATTTTTAACAAACAAGATAGAATCACCCCATGGTGATGTGCTAGGTTGAATGAAAAATTTATCTAATAACTCCTACAATTGATTCTTTAACTCTAAAAGTTCAATTTCAGCCATTCAATAATGGGGTTTTTAAATTGGATTAGCATATGGAACTAATTAAATTGTAAATTCAACATCCTAATCAGGTATAATTTCTATCCACTCATCAAGAAAAACATCATGGTACTCATTAACCACTGGCACATCATTAATCTGAACAGTTCCTTTATTTTCAACAATATGTTCAAGGTAACCTTAATTTCCAATTTTTACTACTTTCTCAGCTTCCTGATATGTTATCAGAAAAAGGGTTCATTCTTTTACACAAACTGAAAATATTTCTGAAATGAATCCTCTTTATCTCGACAGTAAATCTTAGCATGATAAACACAAATCCAATCCATTCCCAAAATAACATCAAACTCTACTAGACACAAAACAATAAGTTTTACAGGTAGATTCTTTACCCACATAAGGACATGAATGTTCTTATGTTTTATTTTTGTCTCAACATTTCCCCCCGGTGTTTTTACCATATGTTCTGTATTCATATCATGATATGGAATTCCCAATTTACTAAAAAAATTCTATGAAATTAAAGAGTGTGAAGAACATGAATCAAAAAACACAATGGAATAATCTGAACAAATAAACAGTGTATCTCATTCCTCTTCATTTGATGGCCCAACATCTGCGGAAGTAGTTGAAAAGGATTTCACCACCCCATTCTTCTTGTATTCCGACTAACTTCACTTATTTGAGGTCTTTTCTAGAAACTCATTTGCATAGTGACCCATTTCGTTACACATAAATCATCTTACTGATGGATTTTCATTTCCTGCTTGTACATCTTCCTAACAGTAACAAGCAATATGACCAGACATACCACACTGTAAGCCCTTTCCAGTCAATGAAAAACAACCACCAAGATTATTTTTAACACACTTCTCACAATATGGATATTTAGTTCATTTACCTCCAGGATTTTTTGATAAATTCTTCCCCTTTGCCTGCCAACTGGAGCTCTTATTCTTTTGTTTTTTAAAGAACACATGATCATCTACAAATTCCATTTTATCCTTCTCTACACATCGAACAAGTTCTTCATAACCTTTGAACTCTTGAGAGGATAACAATCTTCGATATCATGGCTTTAGTCCTGAGTAAAATCTATTTATCTTACTATCAAGATCTTGGATGAAAGTTTGTGCATACCTTTCTAGTCGAGTGAAATTTACTACATAAGCAGCCACTGAGTCTTTCTCCTACCTTAATTCTAGGAATTGTTTTTCCATCCTAATACAAACCACCATAGGAAAATATTTTTCAAGAAACTTGCCTTTGAAATCATCCCAATCAAGTGAATCAATATCCTCACCATACCAGATATTTTTCACCATCAATCACCACTGATCTACTTCACCTTTAAAACATTAAATAACGAGACTAACATTTTGATATTCTGAATAACCCATGACATCAAAAATCTTCTCCAATGCTTTAATCCACCCTTCAGCCTGCACAGGGTCAGATGATCCTCTGAATGATGAGGGAGGTTTACTCATGAAATGTTCCACTACTGACATGTTCCTCTATGGTTTATCTAGCTGATCTCGTGCCTGGATAAGACCACCATTTACCACCTGAGTCAATTGTGCCATCACTACAACAAACTATTCAGTTCCGATTCCGACCATCCCAGGTTGCTGATTTGGAATGTTGTCTTCTTCATGATGTCGTCCCAACATAACATCCTTGTTTTCTCTATGGAAAACCATATTGAACACATAAATATCACAGGTGAATCAACATGGTAATCTGTAAATGTTATATGATATCAATATTAACATAAATTACTTTATGGATATTAATTTATCAATACCCTAACTACTAAAGTTATCTAAATAGACCTCTAATACCAACTATAAAGACACGACCTTAAACCTTACATAATATTGAATTAAATGAATAATTCACGTTGAGGATCTTTTCAGGATTAGAGTTTAGAGAGTTAGGTCATAACTATAACATTTCAAAATATAACAAAGTAGACACTACTACTCAGTTTCCATTTTTTCTACAAAACATGAACTCTTGAAAATAATAGTCATGTCTAGTTCCTTCATTTAGATGGTGTGAATTTTCCTTGAACCCAACCTTGACACAATTCCACTCTATTTCCTGTGAAAAATATTTTAGAACTTCGGAGGAGAATAAAATGCTCAGTATGGGATATACAAAGAAATAAAATTGTTACTTTTTCAAAACAACAATAAAACCCTGAATACTTTAACATAATTATTACTTTTCATCATTATGAAGTTCAAAATACTATTCACTAAATAAAAGATCATTACATACCCTTTTGAAAACAAATGATTACCATAAAACCCATATAAACAACACATAACATATAATAGTAACTTGGGACATAAACATGCTTAAATTGAATAACAATACGGTCGACTTCTAGACATATCACTAAATGAAATAGCCATACGTCTGACTTCCATACCCAATGCATTAGGGGTTATAACGTAACCACCCATCCGGGTATTCACGGAACCACCCATCATTTGGTTTATCACATAACAACCCGTCCAATGTCCAAGTACAATTATAAAATCATATGACTTAAAACAAATAAAAATGAATGAAAACATTTCCACACTTCAATCAAAATATATCACTTAAATAAATTGACATAGAAAATCCATTTTCAAATTCACTTTCAATACCAAAAATACATAAAAGAGTATATGGTATTTATCTTCTATTAAAAACATTACTACTTGTTGAGGAAGCTAATAATCAAATAATACTCGCGGCGACGGAAAGGATGTTGCCAGTGCTTATGTTAAAAGAAACATTCATTTTTTTCATTTAGTACAACACTTCGTATACAATAATTCCCTTTGAAAATTCAAGGGTGTTAATACAACAAATAAAAGAAAGTCATCTATTAATACAAAATATTCCTCAATTAAATGATATTGAGATGAATTCCCTTACCTCATGCCGGACATGACACAATCATTCATTAATCTCCTGAATAATAAACTGAAGTTAATTTCTACATTCTTAAGAAACTTTTTCATGTTTATTATTCATTTTATATAAATTATTACCATGTTATAGACATTATGTAATCACTTAAGTTAATAATGTTCATTTTGTCGATAATTGGTACTTTAGTAAAAAATGAACACCATATATTTATAATTTGTCATGTGGGAAATATTTCATTATATATATTATTATATTAATGATTTAAATATCATATATACCATATATATTCATTATATAAAAGTATTTATAATAGTACATAACATTTGAAGGTAAGAAATGAAATGCACCGTTCATGTAGATGGTAAGTCGTACGGTTGGATGAACACTAATTTCATTTCTATTTCTTATTTTAATGGAATTAAAACATAATAATGCATAGGTATATTATAATTCCAGTATCATATTATATATAATATCATGAAATCTATCCTTTATACATCCCACATAAGGAATTAACGAGTCACATCAATTTAAGGGGCGGTAGCCCAAACTTCCTCAAATGAGATTATTGTATTTACCCACTATGGAAACCATAAAGGCATCATATAATTGGGATGTACAGAAGCATAATGAAATCATAAAAATAATATATATATTATATAAATACATTTCCATCATAATGTCCACCATGAGAGGCAATATGATGTAATTGAACACTCATCTTTTCGTGAGGCGTTAGTTTGCCTTCTACGGAATCATTATGTTCTTCATCCATTATATAGAGTTTTGTGTAAGTGTAGTTTGAATATTTCACATAAAAACAACCTAGTATATTGATTATACTGTTTTTGTTACAAAATAAAGTAAATAAAAAGAGTTTAGGGGTTGGAAAAGTAAAATAAAAGAAAACAATTTAAGAGAAACCATTACATTTAATTTGGGTAACTTTATTAGGTTTGAACCAAAGGACTTCATGAAGTTCCTTATGCCAAAGGTAAGGAATCTAATAGGAGGATAGGGATTTAGGGAGCTTAATTGGGCAGAGTTTGGATGATAAAAATAGCTTCAGAGGTGTGTGGAAATGGTTGGAAGTGGTATCCCTTTATAAGGGAGAGGAGGGGCTCTCTAGGAAAGTGTGAAACATTATTTTATTATATAATGATATTCGAATTATAATGGTCCATAAATCCATATAGTCGAATATAAGATGTCCCATGGTTGAAATAGAATCATGCAATCATAATTGGATATGTTTTGGATAATATTTTAATCATTATGATTTTATTTATTGAAATCATTTATTAATGAGGTAAGTACTGCATCATTATGGTTTCATAAATAAATAAATTATTCTTTTTCTAAAAATAAAAATAAAAATACCAAGATATAGAAAATATTTTTATCTTTCCAATGAATATTTATAGTCAAAAATATAATTTATATAACCCCTTCTAAAAATTAATTTACTAGAAGATCATTGCTTTTGTCATTTTTTCCATTACTTTAAGTTAATTAATCAAAATTGTCATTATCACTCCCAAGTGGCACAATGGGGTCCCAAAATCGACCCAAAGATTCCCATGGTCGTTAATTAATCAACCAAAAAGTTTTGGAAAAGTGTTAAGGTAATTTGTGGATTATTATAATATTCTTTTTACCTTGAATTCCCTTGTTTATCTTTAACCACGGTAAATAAAAGTCAAAGGTTACTATATATCAAAAATTATTTTAATCTTATTGAACCAAATTTTACTTCTTGATAAAAACCATGTATATTTGATTTCCAAATTCAATACACAGACGTTGTAAAATTTCATTTAAATGAAAAATTTAATATTTTATCTAAAACTAAGTGGTTTCACTATTCCTCAAAAATTGAAGTTCTTCAGAAAAATTCCAAAAATTCAGCCTAAGATCTATTTGGTATTTTGAATTCAAAAAAATGTCTATTTTTCAAAATTCCCAATATAGAAGTGGAATTAGTTAATTTTAAAAATAATTCATGTTATCAAAACAAATAGCATGTTTTTATGAAACAATAACTATCAAAATAATGATACTTGTTTATGTCCAATTTCAAAGTGAAATTAACACCAATGAACAACATTGGATTAAATGGTAAAAATATATTTTAATTTCACTTTAAAACCAATTAACAAGATAATCTATCCATATAAATAAATTAGATTAAAAGGAACTTTTGAATTATAATACAATATTATTCACTATTTATAAAAAATGAACTTTAACATTAAAATATCAACCAAATTACCAAAAGTAAAATTTGATTTCCCCATTATAAATAAGGATTTTATTTGGTCAATTATAATGTATTAATGTGACCAAAACTATATTTAAAGAGTTTTTTCCATTAAAAGGTTGTAAATCAGCCTTTTAATTTAAATTATGCTTAAAATTAGATTCACTGACATATTAAGCCTCTAATTTTTATTGGATAAATTTAAATAAATTTAAGAAACAATTATAATAATATTGTATATAGTTTTATTCATTCCCACCAATACAACGACAAGGAGTTAAATATCATTTAAAATAATAATATTATATTATCAGTGTGCAACGTAAAATTTCAAAGAAACTCGTTGTTGCGTATCGGGTATACTATCAAATATAGAAAACCCTTTAATGTACTTTTAATATTTATTCAAAAATATTAATTAATATGAAATATTTCTTATTCGTCATTTACATAGGATGTTACATTGTATGTTTCGTAAGTCACCAAATCTGTAAGGGAACCTTTTAACACAATTTTTATTCCTTGGGTTAATATTCTAATTCATAAATATATAATGCTATGATTATGTGTGGAATCACTATTTATTTATTTATGTTATAATTTAAACTCCTATATTTGTGGATATACATTGGATACACATAATCACTGCATTGATAAATTCTTAATTCATCAATTTGAACTTGATAGGAGTAATTTTAACTCAATTTTCATTCATTGTGTTTAACATACAATTCATTGGTTTTTTCATAAAAATAACATGTTTGAATGTACTGTGATTGATTCACATTGAATATTCAATCATATGGAGTGTATTTATATTTTTCACACATTATTATGTAATTGATTTATCCTTAATCTAAGGATACAGTTTTTATAAGAGATTTCATCTCAATTTACATTTCATTGAGTCTTCATTGTAGTCATGCACCAATTAACTCTTATATGGGTTTTATACTGAATTTTG
This sequence comes from Viscum album, assembly GCA_963277665.1. Lineage (NCBI taxonomy): Eukaryota > Viridiplantae > Streptophyta > Magnoliopsida > Santalales > Viscaceae > Viscum > Viscum album. The sequence continues at coordinate 1,057,022,812 of OY728151.1, read as the reverse complement.
TCATATTAATTCATGAAATTATTTATTCTAAGGATATTATATTGTTTGGATTCAATGTTATTCCTCAATTTTTCATCCAAGAATCTCTCATTTTGTTAAAAACTCTTTAACTAAAATATCATTTTAAATGTTTTAAAGATTTATTATTCTTAATATTTGTCATTTATGTTCATATTTTAAGTATTTATATAAAGATTTAATTATATTGAAATTAATGTTTTCATATGATAATTAATTTAAAATTTTAAATGTGGTATGGGACACTTTGATTCAAAAATCATTTTTAATGATTTAAATGGTTTTGAAAATGTCTTGATAAAGCATTGATTATGTCTATATCATGAAATCATATGTTGTGATTGCAATGTGGAAATGTTATAATTAAATTATTATTGATTAATGTGTTATGAATATGTTATTAATATTGATCTTTTTTTAGTTATACGGGTGGTTTTTTGATAAACCTCGGCCGGGTGAGACCGAGATTTCTCTCTAATGCCTTGGGTAACAAGATTAAGGTAAACGTGATTGTTTTTCCTAGGATAAATAGGGAATATACTGTGATGCGTATTCCAAATGTGACTCCCTCTATAGTAGTGATAGATACAATGTATGTATGATAAGAATGCCTTGGGTTGTATTTATGATTTATGATTACTATCTGTTATTCATAAATATTATCATTTCAGAAGGAATGATATGATTAAAAATTATTGTTTCATTGATTTGTATTTATTCAAGGGTTAGTGTTTCTTTTCATTATTTTAAAACCCTTACTGAGATTTTTATTCTCATACCATGTTTTCGAAAAAAATTTCAAATGTTATAAGCAAGGTTAAATGGAATGATGTATTCAGGATGATTTATATCAATAAAATAACTCTTGTTATATTTAAAAAGTTTTATTACTATGAAAAATTCGTAAAATTAGAATAGTCTATATTATAACATTCATGTTGATATGTAATAGTTATCGAATAATTCAATAGAACTATAAACCTGAAAGAATTCTCATTGTGAATTCTATATTTAACTCAAGATTAAGTTTTGTTTATGGTCGGGTCCTTATAATTATATTATTCAAATTATATTTCGTGGAGATAATTCATGTCACATTTTTAAAATTTACCGTTTAGTGCAAAAGGAAAATTTTTATTTTATATCAACATTGCCATTATTAATCGTTATTTAATAATTCATGTCATATATTTCGTGATGTATTCACATTATTAATGATTATTTAATATCAATTCTAGTTTATTATGTTTTGAAATTTAATATTTTTATTATAAAGATATACATATTTTTTATATCCATTGTTTTCTAAGAGAATAATATAAATTTCTTATCAACTCTTATGGTGAATTCATTATATTTAATCAAGTAACTACTGGGAGAAAAATTTTATATCCCTAAGATGTAGTAGATGAACTCATGTGAAAAAAACATGGGTTATGGTGTATAACTATAATTGTATCAATATAATATCTTATCACAGGGCCTTCACAATCATTTATTTATACCCAGATATTTTATATAAAAAACTCAAAGATCCATAATTTCATTGATAACTTCTATTTCATAAAAAACAAAATTTAAAAAACAGGAAAATATTTTTCATTATTATTATTTATTATGGTAGTATTTGACTATAATTTGGTGTGGTGGGTATAATTTGGATTAAAAAAATTAAGAAAATATATGGTTTAATCATGTACCTATAATGTTATATTTTGTAAAAAAGTAATAAAAATTGAAAATAAAATCCATCTACAAATAAATGATATATTTTACGTAAACACAATTCTTATGTACATAAACATATTTTACCAAAATAAATTAAACAAATCCCTTTTTTTGAATGATTTTAATATATTTATATATTATATATTTATTCATATTTTTGACATTCAAATTTATTTTTTCACGAAAACAAATATAAATAAATTAAATTTTTCACATAAAGAATGATTTTTTTTTTAAAAAGACGTTTCTCCACATTTTATGTGACTATATAATAATTAATTTTATAAAAAAATAATAAATTTATATGAAATAATCAAATTTCATCTTTTATGTAATACGTTCAAAATATTCATGGAATTATTTTTATAATTTATTGAAATGATATATTTTCTACAAATAGTGAAAAATATTCGTTTTTAATAAGAATATCATTTCATTTAATGAATTTAAAGTAATACATATTGAATTATTGTTGTATTAATATTAATGAATGATAAATAATATATCTAATTATCCATCCTAGGCCATGTAATAAATTTTTTATCGAAATTGATATTTAATCATTATTTACTTATGAATATTTTTCTCTTGAAAACACATTTTCTTGTCAAAATTTTGGAAAAAATTGTAAATTAAATTATATAAATTATTTATGTTAGTTTTTTTAAATTATATTCCATAGTTTTAATAATATTAATATATATTATATAATAATTTTATCTTTTTTCACTATAATATATAAATACTATACAAATTATTTAACATACATGAAATTAAATAGTTTTTTAGGAGTTTAACTATAGTGATAAATGTATATAATGTACATGAATAATTTATAAAACCATTGGAAGGTAGTTTTTTGACCTTATAAAAAAATATTTTCCTATATTTTCCCATTTTGGACCTTCTAGATTAGAAAAAATATGTTTAAAAATTTTTCTATAACAGAATTACAAATGTTCATCTCACCTCACTTATAGAAGGACACCCTTATTCTCTTATCTACACACTTCCAAAAAACATTTGATCAAAATATAAAAGATAAAAATATTAATTAATTTCATCATATCTTTATATATATATATATATATTCCTTTGGTAAATAATCTACTATATGATTGAATTTCAAACAAACAATATGTTATTTTCCAAGAAGATGTGACATCCATTGACGATCATTTTGTATTATTTTATCCTCCACCACTTCAATTATCATTAAAACATGATGATATAATAACCATATAATATTATATATTATGATAGATTATTAGTTTTTGTAAAACAAATATAACGAGATTTACTTCAATTAAATGCGATAAGAAAACTTTTTTCGTGGTAACGTTTGATTAATGATGCATGAACTAATTTAATATATTTGCTATCACCCCATCTCACAGATATATAAAATTACAGACTTATTTTATATATATGATATTTATTATATAATTAATCATATATAATTATAATAAAACATATTCCTTTTTACCTCCCTACCCTTTTCAAAATAATAGTCTCTCATGTGTTTAGAAGACTACCCCCTCACAGATTGTTAGGATGTGTTTATGTCATTTCCATTTTTACATGGACTATAAAAAGAATAAAAAATTGATATATATATTATACTTATAAAATCATTGTACTTATTCAATTATTATTTCATATATAACATCATTCATTCGATTTGGTGGGGGTATGATAATGTTGTTCTTGTGTATATCGGCCTATTGCCTCACGAAGCGATGTGATTCGTTTTTTAATAACTCATTCCATAGAATGTAATATGAGAATATTTAATGAATATATTCCATATATATGAAATGAAAATTTATCCATAAAGGTAAAATATTATTTAATATTCTTTTATCATCCGCTGGAAAATGGAAGTACTGTTAATGAATATGAATGACCTCCAGTGTCAATAAATAAATGATATTGTTTTATATCCCAACTTTTTAATGATTAATATATATATATATATTTGCTTATTTGGGGTATAATCAAATTCAAATATACACAAACAAACCAAATCTATTGGTTTAAAAATTAGATAATATCACCCCCAATGTGTTAACCCACCCATCACGCCTTAATTATATAGTACATGTCTCTTAGTCCCAGAGGGAATGAATCCAATTATACAGTTTTAAGGACAATTGCATCATATTTCCTACAACATCTTTCCAACATCACCAATACTACATCATGAAAATTAGATTACCTTCTTGTCGCATCCTTGTGCCACCACATGTATAGTACAATAACAACACATGCACCAAACATTGGTTGAACCCAGGATATTGTAGACTCCTAGAAGTAGCCTTTATCTCTCAGGTTCATGCTCATTAAAATAAATATAAATATATATATATTGAAAAAATATATGATATTTATAACATGTTTAAAATTATTTATTTTTGTTATCAATGATAAATGTAATATGTTAAAATATTAAAAATCCAAACATACATGACAAACAAAACTGTTATTACACAGAGCATGATTTTAACATTGAATTGATAAAAAATTAGTAATAAAATTTCAAAAGTATTTCATATATATTATGATATATATAATTATATATTTTTAATATTTATAATGAAATTTTATTTATTATACAGCAGTATCTAACATATATGAATGAATTTTATACATAAGTTAAGGGGTTTCCATACCACTGACTTCTATGAATTTAATTCCATATTCAACCCCTCTTTCTATAATGTTTTCTATAAAATCACCATTATTTGTTTTATTCTGATCCATAAAATTATATTTATTTACATATTAATTTGAGTATTTTATTTTCATTTGGTTTATAGATAAAAATTATAAAGGTTAATTATAGGGGTATAAACATTCCTTCATTGTAAAAATTGTAGTGTTATTCACCGAAATTATTTTATGTGGTGCATATAAAATGCGTTTGAAATTCTAGATCATGAATAATCATCAAAACTAGATAATTTATGCTACAATTATTGTTATTAGTTCCTTGTGATTATGATTCGTGGTTACAAAAGTGGTGATTTTATTATACAATTTAAATTTTCTGGATTATTTATGTTTATAATTGTGATGATGAAATATTATGACCCATCACTCAAGAAAATAATGAATATTCATATCCTCTATTTATATCAACATTTTAATTTTTACCCTTCATTTTCATCTATTTATTTATGATCCTATTTCTATGTTCAGAATTTTATTCATAAACCCGAAAACATGTCCACAATGTAGTCTCTTGACCTCATGAAATGTTCAAAATGTTATATGTAAACTTAATTATATGTTAAAAGTGTTATTCATGTACATAGATTTCATTTTTATAAGGTTGTGGGTGGACCAGGTGGCATGTACAAAATATTTTGAAAAGGCCTGATTTCATGTCTATAACATTAGGAGTGAACTCATTTCTATTCATAGATCTTCACACTGTTGTATGGTTATATGTATTTTATAAATCCATGTACCATGAATGTAAAATATTCTCAAGTCTCATTTTAATTGATTCAATTATGCTTCATATCTTTTTAACATACAATCATTAATTGATGACACAATATTTTGATCTTTGATAAACTTGGTATGGTTTCTTATGTCATACTCAATTTCTCATATGATTATGCTTTGGTTTACTGTATTTATTTTCAATGTTTACTATCAATAATAATATAATATTGACAATTCATATGAATCAATTAATATATTCTGGTGAATGGTTATAAGTATGTATTTTTTTGAAGGTTAGAAATGGGAATATATTTAGGATAGGTATTGTAGATCATTACAGAAATAAATTTATTGCTTACCTAGTCTCAAAAGGCATTACATCATTTAAATTAACATATGTGAGATTGTGTAATGTTAGTAATATACATCTAAAATAGGTAATATGTATTTATAATATGTTTTTTTCTTTGCAGATGGTATTAGAAGATTGGTTTAGTTAGTCTTTGAATCTAGGATGGGAAAACATTAAATAAAACCCTATGGATATTTAATTGACTATGTTTTTGTATGTGTTTATGGATAATCTATTTATTAATAAAATTATAATAAAAATACTTTTAATATTATGAATTGATAGTGTGGCTTCATATAAATTTCATCTCTATCAAGATAATACATGTTGATGTGGCTCTATAATAGACGTATCTAGGGGTAATAAAATCTAAAAGGGAGAATTCAACTATACTCAATCATCTCCTGGAGCATGAAAATGTGATTCCCTTCAATCCTAGCCTTACACAGCTTAAGGATATGTATTTTAAATTCAACATATATTAATGTACAATCATTATGGATTTCAATAATACCCATTATAAAATTACATTGATCCTTTGGATGTATATATTTTATTGAAAGTATAATGATTTATACTGCCTATAATTTTATTTCATGGTTATTGGTACATCCACATTTTTTTATGACACATTGATTTCAAGATATATTGAATATATTTCACCCAAAGGAACATTGTTAATGGTTAGTATGATGGAAAATGAAATTAGTATCCTATAGATAAAAAAATTATTATGGATGCTCAATGGAAAAAATATTATTTTTATTCATTGAAAACATACTCTCTAAATAAATCATTTTAAACATACTAATGAATAAATTATTAAAATAATTCTTAGAATCAATTATTGATATATTGTCTACCTTCTTTTAGTGGATACACTTATCAACTAGTAGCTTAACCAATGGTTAGTGGCACTAAATATATATTTTCCTTTCCTTAGTTTTTTTAGAATGAAAAAGTCATTTTGATGTATATTTTTAGAAAGTGAAGAACATACACGGTGGACACTAATTAAGAAATTGAGGGATCAAGAATAAATCAAATAAAAGTTAATTGATGAGTATATATTGATATTTTCTGTATGTAATTCCATTATATACTATATATTAAATGTGACTAAAATTTATTGATCTTAATAAGAAGAGTAATTAATTTATCGGTATCAATTAAGATAATTTTAAATGAAATTCTAGGTATGATTCATTTCTAATCATCATCCATGAATGTATAATTGATCTTCTATTTTATAGATTGAACCTGGTTCTTTAAATGTCCACTGATTGAATATTTTTTAATTTCTATTAATAAGTATTACAATATGAAATTAATGTATAAATTTACATTAGATAATAAAAAAATTCTATTTTTTTAAAAGAAAATAAATATCGAGTCTCAAGAAAAATCATTAAAACCCAAAAAGGGTTTAATTTTTTGTCCAAAAAAACAATAATATGGGAATATGGAATCAGATTAATTACTTAATGGACTAAGATAATGTTATAAATAAGAACCTATTTTTCCACTCAGGTATGTATTCTTCAAATTTCATTGTCAATATTTTAATTGGACCCAATATTGATTCATTTTTAGTTAGTAATGGTCTCACGGGTGTTTAGGAAGGTTAGAATCTTGAAACCCATCTTTTTGGTAAAACTAGACATGTCCCATGGTTAGCATAAGGTTATCGCCTAGTTTGAAAAACCATAAATATTGAAATTTCGGGATAGAAGAATGTCGAGTAGTTTTTACACTGTCATGCAGACTAACCATGAAATGTACCCACTATACCTATAAAAAACTGCATAGTTTATGTGTGGTTTGTCAAATCATGTGGAGAAATTTTCCCATTAAATTTTTATATATAAAAAGTTGAAATTTCCATTATTGAGCTTATTAGAACCCCACTTCCTCCCTAATCATGATATTAGTGAGAATAACCTATTTTTCCCTTAGTTGAAACATTTTTATTCCCAATGAAAGGAATCATGATATATCCTTTACATAAAATATGATTGATCTTTCGTTCAATGTGTTAGATGTGAAACTATAAGTACTCGATTCATATTGAGCTATTATACTTCTCATTTTCACTCAACCATGATGTTGTCGTGTTTGTATTTTTATCCTGTTATTAGATCTACTATGATCTGAGACAAATCAATGGCTAATATCGAAAGAGATGAATCATACAGCCGAAATGATGGATATAAATAACTTATACAAAATTTTCAATCATTTTCTTCAGTTTTTTGGTCCACCTATTTTATTGCATGTAGTTACTTGAATATATTTTCCCTTATTTTAATCATTAGAAACTATCATTACGCTCAATAAATATATGTTATTAAATTCTGGTGGTTATTCCCCTAACTCCATTTATCCCATGTGGGATTTCATTAAATAATATCTGTTTTGGTGTTTTTGCGATATTTAACCCATCATTTTGGTGTTCCATTACAAGACCACTCTTAGAATAATATTTTATATATTAATTTTATTGATTAATATTTTCAATTACATAATGGCGTGTACCATTTATGCATACCACTTGACCTGCATAAGGTATGCTCTTTTAATTGAAAAATGATGTTAATGATTAATTGGATTCATATTTGCAGAACCCCATACCTAATTAATGAAAGGTAGAAGATTGAACCATTAATGTTGAATATTCCGTAAAAATGTATTAAATGGTTTCATGCAACATGTCCCTATCATAATCATTAATGGAAATGATTAAACCAAAGGACATGATTAAAATGATGCATGCTACATGACCTTATAAGACCAATTATTGGAAAGGATTCAAGAAAATAAAATATTGAATTAATTATTAATCAAATAGGAATAGCTTGACATGATATTTCCTTGGATTCTGAATGGAGAATCACATGAGCACTCTAAAACACTATTTTTATTCAAGAATGCAACTTTTTTAGGTTGAAATCCACCTAGATTCGGATCCTGGATTATTCTTGGATGCCCTGTATGCCATAGTAGGATCCATTCATTCTCATTGTAGGATTCCTTGAATATGCTCCCTGGATCCATAATAGAAAATTAGGTTCCATGGTTGAAGCACATCAAACCATGTCTAGGAATATCTTGTTTTTAACTAGGTCGATAACCATAGACTCAATAGGCTCCTCAATGTGGAATACATAGGATGACCATGTTGAATTACACTCATACCCAATTCAAAGATACAATTATTAGTGATTTGGTGACTCTTTAGGCATATGTCACCTTTTTTGTTACAATGTGATGTCACTATTAAATTACATTGATCATTTTTTCTTTTTTACATCATGTAACCTTCGCTATTTAACTATCATGATGGGACTTCTGTGTTCGATAGGCTTCAAGAGACCTATCAATATAAAATTTGTAAATACATAATTAATTGAACTAGTTACATGTAAGACACCTGTAAAATGATGAAGTAGGTACATGGTTATTTGTTTCATTGTACTTCGTCACTTTATATATGAATTCTTGCTCACTGTTAAATTTACAATACAAGTGCATGATGTTATAGAAACTGTTGGTGGTGGAAAAAATTTATTTATATCGCACCCTATGGAGGAAATGTTTAGTACTGTGAATTTATTTCTTGGTTGTAGATGTCGACAATGGGAAGCATACAACTATAGAAAATTTTATTTCTTGATATTACAAATGTATCTTGATAATAGATGACTGATACAAAGCTCGATATTCATGGAATAATCTTTGATTTAATTGATAATTATATTTAACATGTTATTCCTACAATATTTTATACACGATTTCAAGTTTCTAGTGACATTAAATACCATTAGTTGTTGTATTTTATTCAATTTATTTTTTTGTATCTATTTTCCATTATTCCTTTTGTTTACTTATATTTCATTCAATATATACCTAGTTTCACATCCATCCAATGTGTTATACACTGTTAACGGGGAAATAGTATCCCAAACGACAAACCCTAGGCCATCGCTACTAGTCAAAAGCCTCTTGCATTATATCAGATGTCCTTGAGGCCATGTGGCCCACTAGTCTTAGAGAACCCATTCAGTGGCAACATTGTATGAGATGTAACAAATTAGTATCACATGCTGTTTTTTTTTCTTGCATTACTATTTGGAGCCAATAGATTGGATATTAGGAATTATTGGGACTTGTTCATAAGTCATGCTTGGGGATTTTTAAACCATGATTAGGGTAAAAAAAATGATGCTGGAATTTATTTTGCGGTACTACATTTTCCTATTACAGTTGATATTATTTCACCTTTGGGTGATGCATGTGATATCTGGTGATGTTGATTATAACTCTATTTGATTCTTTTCTTTCATCTGTAGCTGATGATATGAGGCCAAGTCTCATTGTTATATTAATCATTATATGTACCCATAATTTACTTTTCATGCATATTTCCATTCTATATAGGTGAATTTCACAAAATTTCATTATCGATATGGATGTCTGTTTTATATGCTATTGTGATATTTATCTTGTTCATGTATTACACTTTGCTGTTATTGAGTGATTGTATGTCTCAATTCATGTTGTGTATAGTCCCTCATGGGTTGGTAAGTGTAATTTACCAGTCAATCCATTATTCTACAAATGAATTGCTTTTGATTCACCTGATAGAAGTATTGAAACAGTTTCATAGGAAATTGCTATCCATTATTATGTGAATCAAGAAATATAAAATGAATTTGTTGAACATCAATATCCCACATTGTCAAGTATATAAAAGGTAATGGAGTGAACCTGAGAAATAAATGTAAAATTAAATGATACTTATACATCAACACTTACTAATACAGGGTCATCTAAGTGGGTATTTGGGTTGGTATTCCTTGAGGAGTGAGATTTATTATATTGGATATTGTAATAATGATGCTATCATTCATATTTTGCTTCTTCTGAGGCATTTTCTTTGAAATTGAAGACCTTTTTCCACCGTGACGTCCTCGTTTAATATACTTTGAAGGTTGTGATGACCATGCTCTAGTATGGGTGGACCCTGACATGCCAATTTTTCCTACAGGACTTTCACATGGTGCATCGACATGTGTACCTGATTTGGGCATCAAATACCACGTTTGTGATTATTTCATATGGAAAATGTTTTCCATGCACAATACTCCATGTAATTAACTTATTATGAATGATCAAACTCATTTGTTTTAGCAGAAAAATCCTCATATCTTTTCAAGGGATGGAGGTCCCCAACCTATTAATTTTTAGATAGAAGCCACATAATATACTAATGATAATCTAGAGATTCATTTTAAGGGAATTCTTAATATGACAACACATAGGGTTTGTGATTCTACCAAGAACTAGTGGGTTCTGTTTACCCAGTCTTGTCATCATTATGGAATGTTATGGAATAATTTCTAGACATCCTTACAAAATTAGTTCTTTCTTCAGAAGCTGAGAGCTGACAAAGCATGATAGTTCATACATCTTATATACTGTTATATGTTAGTTAAGGAATATTCAGAATGTTTCATAGAGTTTCAATTATATTCATCGCATGTAATTGGACATACGATTTTTTGTGCTAGGCGGCTTGATGATGGGATCAATTATTCTATCAATATGAAGGTCAATGTATTTTTCAAGCCCAATTTTTCTAATATTTTCAATTATTCATTAAATACTAAGAGAAACATGAAGGATATCAATAATATTGGGTATAGGGGACCAGAAGCATGTCAATACAAAATTTCTTCCGGTTGTTGGAAGCGTTCTACCAAAAATTCATATTAGAGAAGTGTCTACCTGAGTATCCATTTCGATATCATAAATTTTTTCAATTAGAATGAATGATAAGGGAATTCAAAGCCTTAGTGTGGTAAATATCATTCGGAGTGTTGGGCTTGAGACATTATGGGGAATCTACATCACTTATGCAGGACCATTCCACCTACCTTATGTGGAATGGATCAATACCATATCCACCTTCCAGATCTGGTTCTTTTACTATCCATTAGGAGAGATTTTGTAATAGAATCGGTAGTTCTTGGATAATAGGAAGTAGTGGCTAGGGAAGCTAGACCCCAGATCCCCAGTAGTACCAAAGAGATGTTATGATCTTGGTAGCCGCTCTATTATTCAAAGAATTGTAAGAGGTCAGTTGAATTCACTAATGGAAATACACAAGGATCAAGTTGTTGGACCATCTATAGTATGTGGTACTATTATAGTATCCTCAACTATACTATCACTGTTATTTAATACAGGGCCTTCAGACTCTTTTATCATTGTATCTATTGGTATTTTTTTGATTAGGGATAATATATTACGATGAAGCAATGACTAAATATACAAAATTATATATACAAATAGATGGAATATGCATATGCAGGGACGATCCCCTTAAGGAAATAAGTTACGCATTCTTAAGGAACCTCAATAATCATTATATGAAAAGCATTGATTTGATTCATGGAATAGGATGGTGGTTCTACTATCATGCATTTGATGACTACTATCTTTGTAGGTTATATTCTACATCACCATAGGGAATCAATTTTTTATTTAAGGGAGAGTGGAATATCCATGATGATATTTCTGGACTAGATAATCATGGGCTAGGTGGAGTGACATCTCAGATTGAAAATCTCTTCTTGAAGGATTTGGGATTACGATTAGATTAATTCTCCCTGTGTTGGATTGGTTTAGGGATTTCATTCCAAATGTTTTTCCCATCTCACCTCCTGAGAGATAGGTAGAGAATACAAATGAATTTTTTCTAGTAGAACATCATGTTTCCATTCCCCCATATAAATTTAGGCTATTGAGTTTCAGGATCACTAGAGGTAGTTAAAGGATATAGAGGCCAAATGTTTTATAAGTCCAAGTACATTATCTTTGGTTTCTTCATTGCTTCTTTCAAAGAAAAATAATTGTATCTTATGTCTATTAATATATTATAGACTGTTGAACCATCTTAAAATGAAGAATTGATATGCCATACCTCGATTGGATGATATCATCGACTATCATTAAGATGAAAATGTTTTCATTAAGATCAAAATGATATCGAGTTATCATCCTCTGTCAGTCGGACTATCAGACATTCCACATACAACTTTTGATAGAAAGTATGGTCTATTTGAGTAAATTGTTACACAGTTTAGCCTTACAAATGCACCTTATATTTTCATTTATCTTATGAATACTATTTTTCATCCCTCTGTGGACTTTGTTTTTTAGGACTCTGTGGGTGACATCTTAGTGTATTATCACACTCATTATGACCATGAAAAACATCTTGAGGTCTTTCTTAGTTCACGAAGATAGTACCATCTTAACACCATGATTTCTATGGGAAACGTCTAGATTGAGAAATTCCACTTCATGGATCATATAATATTATAAGCATGGGTATCTATTGACCAAGAAAATGTTAGTGTTGTAGTTTCCTAGAAGCATCCCAAGAACATGTTTGATATTAAGAATTTCATAGGGATTTTTTGGATATTATAGGTATGTCTTCAAAGATGTATCATTTCATTATTCACCTCTAAATGGTCTCACAAATAAGGGTGTCATGTTCATATATTCATAATAATTTGTGAAATCATTTTATGATACAAAAATTGAGTCTTGTTTAGAACTTATTTAGATTCTACCAGATCCATGAAAAGGTTATAATGTCTTTTTTTTTGGCATAAGGTATTGGACAAGGATTAGTGTTGATGCATAAATACTTAGTTCTCACATATGGTTATCAGTATATAAGGCCTCATGGGAAAAATCAACCAACCCCTGACCTTGAACTAGTAGTAGTAGAACATGCCTTAAGTGACTAGTGACATTATCTGTTGGGTGAGATATTTTTGGTGTACACAGACTATCATGGCCTGTCCTCAGGCCCCGTGTCGAGTCTACCCCAAGCCCACCTCTCATAGGCCAGAGGCTAGCGACTAGCACCAAAAGGCGTAACCCTAAAATGGAAGGTGTTGCCTTTAAAATTGTTACAAACACAGTCTGAAACACAAGCAAGAGTAAGAAAAAACCGATATAGGAATATTGCTGATAGTATTTGGTCCAGTATATAAACCCAAATTAAGAACAAGTACAAGTAAAAAGGGAAAACAACACCTTGATCATCCACTGGGGATATTCCACCTAATGGGTAGGTACAAATCTCGAAAAACTCCTCCGTGAGGTACATCCCGTCTAGTCCAGCTCTGAGCAGCCTCTCGTCTGTCTCTCTTTGCCATGATCACTACTGACCGTCATTTGAATAGATCACAACGAGGTGAGGGTGAAGACCATGCAGTGGTGAGTATAATAATACTCAATAAGGGACCATGTGGCTCGGAAGGTCTCCCAGAATCCACCAATGATAAACCATAGTAGCAATATACAATCACAAATTATCAACCATCCCTTCTTTGGAATATTCCCATAAATATATCTAAGTTAAAAATTTCAGTCCGACTCAAACATTCAAGCCCAAACTCAACCCATTCCACAAAGAATGTAAATTCATTCATCTCAATGATAAAAACCTAAAGTAAAGAATCAACTCACACCGATATTTAACTCATGTAGGGGGATGGAGCTGATTTTATATATCCCCTGAATCATCTCCCCTGTTGAATCCACATAGGATCCTGGAACAATATTGGTGCTTTCGAACCCATGCAGTATCCCGGTACAGAAGTAATCACTATCGAACCCATAGAGTGTCCTAGTCCAATATCGTCGCTGTTGAACCCATGAAGGAACCTAGAAAAGTATATTCACTATAGAACCCATGGAGGATCCTAGTCTAGTATCATCGCTATCAAAAATACAGAGGAGACTATCATCTCAGTCGCATCCAGCCATAGGGTTTCCACACACAACACGCTCGTTTCTGGGAGGTTCTTCTCCTCGAGCCAAGTATCGATACATCAACATCCATGAAGTCTCGAGTTGATGTATCACGTAGTTCCTCCTCATCATAAGGAACCCAACGCCATAGTCGACACATCAATCAGATGGATGGTCTGTGATTTAATGGTGTTTCTACTCTGAGGGCCCGATTGGATTTAGTATCATTCAAACTAAGCCATACCCCAACTACATCCAAACATCGATTGGGGTATTCTAATCGAATCGTGTTACTCCAAGATTCATGTCTCCATATATGGTTCGTCAATCGGACAACCATAGCCCAAGATATGGGAAAATAGGTCAAATGGGTAAAAAATGGGTCCGGGTCCGGGTCCGGTCCTGCCCAGCCGAGCCGACCCGACCCGACCTGGACTGGGCCAACCCCACCCGGAAAGAACTGACCGGACCCCGACTAGGCCGGCTCGACCCAGATCGGCCAGACCCGACCCAGGTCTGGATCCTGTATGGGGTCCGACCCAGTCCGTGGGTTCGACCCGGCCCACCGGAACAGGCTCGGCCAGCAGAAACAGGACCGACACGCAGCGGACGGCCTGACCCGCACAATGGCATAGCCTGGGCGGCAGCCTGGCCCAGGACAGGTGACCCGGCCAGCGCAGCGGTTCGGCCTGCAGGTGGTGCGGCATGCATGGCTGGGAGGCTATTCTCCATCTAAAGGGAGTGGTGGCAGCACCACATGGGGCCCGCCCTGACTGGGCGAACGGGGGGGGGGGGGGGATCAGTGCCCCCCGCCTCTCTGTAATGGCCAGCACGTGACACCGGCCTAGTGACCGCGGGACCTGAAGGGTCCCGCCTGTGGTTCCCCCAACGGCGACTCTCTTATCCAGCCACACACCTACAACCGTCGTGGCCTGCATGGCCATGGCTTTGCGCGGCGTGATGGCATGGCACCCAACCTATGGTCATCTGAATGCCTTGCTCTGCCACCGTTTGCGCTGGCCATTGGCCGATCCTCCCTATGACGTGACAACACTGCACTCTACCAACGACCCGGCATCCCTTGTGATGTCTGTTCCTTTCGTGGTCGGCCCGTCACTGGCCACCATTGCTCCACCATGGCGCACCCTTCCGACGGCGCCGTTGTGCTACAGTCGTCGCCAAAAAGTGAGGAGAAAACGATGTTAGATGGTCAGGTCGTGTTCGTGTTGTCTGATCCCTCCTCATTATGGAAATAACAATCGGCTATTCACATTCCAAAAATATTGAATGACGACGAATAAAAATTAATTCAACTCAAATCAACTACCTTTAATTCACCAGTCTTCATTCGTCATTTTTTGACAGTTTTGAGGAAAGGATGGAGGTCGATTCATCATTCGCCGCATTTTTCAGGAACTCCCAATATCAATCTCTTGCGTAAGAACGTGACGAAGTCGAAGACAATGTTCTTCGCATTCCTCGATGGAGGGTTCTTCTTCATCTTCCCAAGTACTACCAAAAGATTATGCCAACAACAAAATAATAAAATATGACAACTTATCAATTTGTTGGCATAATGAATTCAAAATAATTAAAATTAATTAATAAATTCCATTAATTAATTTGTGTGGTTTAGATCATTTATGAGGGAAGATCAAGGGTTTCCCCCACTTATGGAGAGTTCAATGGGTTTTAATTCTATGGGGTCCCCACCGATAAATATCATCCCAATGGTGGTTATGTGGGGGTGGGCCCCACCACCATAACCATTCATGGTAGGTTATGGGATGCTGTCCCCCACCTCAACCACCCCTTTGATGTTTTAACCACCAAAAATAAATAAAAGGTACACACATATGTTTATTTAATTTTATAAAATACCCCCAAACTATCTTCCATTCTCGACCATCTACCATCGAGGTGAAAGACATTAAAAGTGAATATTGTTGCTACGAGTTCAATGGTTCCCTCGGATTTCAATTACGAGCATTAGATCAAAATATATATAATCTCACTCGCACGTTTACTAAACTTACCTGAATAAAACATTAGAAATTGATTACGAACACACCGGGCCTCAGAATCAAGAGCCGTAAATTTTCATGGACTCATTTAAATCCAATTAAATTTGAAATAAATTTTCCATGGAGTTTCCGAGTATTTACATTCTCCCCACCTCAGGTATTTTCATCCCCAAATGCCCAAATCAAAACCAGAGAAACAAATGGTGGTACTGAACACAAATCTAAGCCTCCCACTTCAATGTAATCTCCTGGAGGTTCTCGTTCTACCACCCTATACACAGAAGAGGTATCGACCGCCCAAGAAATAATAACCCTTGTTTATCCTCTATATCCACAAGAACCTTTGTGAAAGTAGCTCCATCGACAATGTCAAGCTCACATCAGTCTATGATGTGAGTCGGGTTATACTTGAATCTCCTCAGATGTGAAACATGGAATACATTGTGCACTCGGTACAACTGAGGTAGAAGTGAAAGGTGATAAGACACCTTTCCTTCTCTGCTAAGGAGCTGGATGGTTCTGATGATCCTCAGAGATAACTGGGCACTCTGGAAAAATCTCTGTAAACCTCATCGATGTGAGACCCATAGGAAGACATGGTTACCATCCTCAAACTCCGGAGGTCTCTGTCTCCTATCAGCATTGGACATCTGCCTACTCTTTGTAGTCATCATCCGCTCCTGGATGATCTGCACC
The DNA here is from genome assembly GCA_963277665.1 of Viscum album. Taxonomy (NCBI): domain Eukaryota; kingdom Viridiplantae; phylum Streptophyta; class Magnoliopsida; order Santalales; family Viscaceae; genus Viscum; species Viscum album. Next base: position 1,057,005,706 of record OY728151.1, on the reverse strand, counting down.
ATATATATTGTACGCAATCTCTACCAAGGGTAACTAATCCTCCCAACTTCGACCGTTGTCGAGGTCGCATGCCCGGAGCATGTCCTCAAGACTCTAAATGGTCCTCTCAGTCTTGCCATCCGTCTGAGGATGAAGGAGGTGATCAAGCGAAGATACATCTCAAAAGACTCCTACAACCCCTTCATTATCCTGGATGTGAAACGAGAATCTCGATCAAATATGATCGTAGAGGGCACACCATGATGTCGTTCGATCTCTTATATGTACAGGCATCCCAAGCTCTCTACTGAACCCTACGCTCTGATCGGTAGGAAGTGGGCTGACTTGGTGAGTCGATCGCCAATCACCCAGATAGAGTCGTGACCTCTAGTTGTACGTGGAATCACCATCAATAAATACAAGGATATCCCTACCCAAATCCACTCTGGGACCTCTATGGGCTGAACTAAACCTGCTGGAACATGGTGCTCCGCCTTCACATGCTAACAAGTGAGGCATCGTGAGACAAACTATGCTACTGCCTTCTACATACCTGGCCACAAGTGTTGTTTTCGGATGTCCTGGTACAACTTTTCGACCCATGGAATCACTAATAAAGGTGACATGTGAAACTCCCTCAACACTTCCTCCCGAAATGACATTGGTACCATGGTATATTATTTTAAGAGAATGACGTTCTCCCCACCTATAAAAAATCCATTAGGTTCCTGCCCTATGGATATATGTTCACGTCAAGCCTCGCAGTCAACATCCCCTTGCATCTTATCCCTAACTCTCTAAAAAAGTGCAGGTGTGACTGTAAGAGACTATGAAAAGTTTTCTCCATCTTGATCCAAAAAGGATATCTACAATGCGGCCATTTACTCTATTGCCTCTCCTAGCAGCTGAATACCTGATTTCCTATAGAGAGAATCATCTAAAATGTTCCCCTTCCCAGGAGTATAGACTATCTCAAAGTCATCATCCTGAAGGATCTCAAGACAATGTTGTTATCTTAGGTTCAGGTTCTTCTGCGAGAAGATATATCTGACACTCTGGTAGTTAGAGTAAACTATAAAACTCTCCCCCATCAGATAGTCCCTCCGCATATTTAAGGCGAAGACCATTTATGCTAACTACAAGTCATGAGTGGCGTAGTTCTACTAATGTTGTACAAGTTGACGAGAACCATAAGCTATCACTGCTCGATCCTGCATTAGGACGCATCCAAGCCCGGTCCCTAATACATCGCAATAGACTACATACCAAACACCCTGTTCTGGTAGCATCAAGATGGGCGCACTAGTCATCCGCTTACTTAGCTCATTGAAATTCTACTGGCATCTCTCGGACCACATGAATGGTTGTTCATTAATCATCAATGTTGAATTTGGTGCTACAACTCTGGATAAATTTGGCACCAATCATGGATAGTACCCAGCCTGACCTAGAAAACATTGTACCTTCGTCACACTCATGGGTGGATCCCAAGAATGTACTGCCTCGATCTTCGCAAGATCCATTGCAACTCCTTCCTCTGAGATGACATGTCCCAGAATGTGTACCTCTCAGAACCAAAACAGCCAAATCGAGAGCTAACCATAAATATGGTTCTCTTGTAGTGTGTCTAGTAATACCTACGAAAAGGTAGGTTTGCGCCTCCTTGGTAGCGGCATAGATCAGAATATCATCGATGAAGACCACCACAATGCGAACAAGGTATGGCTGGAAGATCCTGGTCATGAGTCCCATGAACACAGCATGTGCATTTGAAATTCCAAATGGCATATCCAAGACTCATAGTATCCATACCAACATTTGAAGGTCGTCTTCTGCAGATCCTCATCCCGTACTCTGAGATGGTGATAGCCCGATCGATGATTTATCTTCGAGAACCAACATTCTCCCTTCAGCTTATAAAAGATGTCATAAATTCTTCGAATTGTTTACTTGTTATTCACGGTCACCTGGTTCAGGCGCAAATAATCAAATCACAGTTGCAAGATACCATCCTCCTTCTTGGAATACAAAATCCGGGATTCACAGGGTGAAGCACTGGTTTGAATGAATCCCTTCCCCTGCAAGTACTCGAGTTATACACTCAACTCACAAAACTCATTTGGAGCCATCTGATATGCTGGAGTAGATATCGGTTCCATCATGGGGTATAGGTCTATGTAGAAGTCCACCTCTCTACGAGAAGGAAGTCCTGAAACATCGTCATGGAAAAAATCGGTGTACTATTCCACCACTACAGGATAAGTTGGTCTGTCAACATCAACTGCTCTGAAGTTAAGGCAAGCCAACTAGTGATTGATCGGCTCCAACCTCCTCCGAGTAAGTTAATCATGTGCTGCAAAGGTTCCCTTCTCTTTGGTGAAGGTAAAACTTGTCCCATCTGTATAGATACACTACACATTGCGCCTAATTCAGCCAATCTAAGAATGAACTATAGATAACCATTCCATACCCAAGATGAAGTCGTAAGGCCTCGACGCCTCTACGAGGAGATCCCAACCAAATCTCTCACCTTGTAGAGTAAGCTCACACTACCGGCACCAGTGCGTAATCATTGAGTCTACTCCCGTAGGAGTCTCTAGCCATAAAAATGAGCCAACGGCTCCCTCGAAATCTCTTTACCCCGAACAAGGGTAGTGGAAATGAATGAATGAACAGAACATGTGTCTATATGTACTATAGTAAGGGTGGACTGGAAATAGATAGTACCTCAAATCATCTAAGGTGTGTCATGGTCGTTGGCCTCGAATGCATAGAGCTGATCCCACCCCTGTCCGCCAGCATCCTGTGGTCGGGGTGGACCTCCTGGTGGTGGTTCTAGGACCTCGAAACGTCTTCCACAACCTACTGCATGGCCAACTCCTCTACCACATCTGTTTACTCCTAGTGGGACACCATGTTCAAACCACTACCTCTGCTTGGGAGGTCTCTCTACTTTCTGTTGCTCATCTGCTTGGTGGGTTGGGCAATCACGAGCCATGTGACCATACCTGTCACATGCATAACACTGCCTACTCCTTGTATGTCTAGATCTGACTTATGTTCCCCACACAGTTGAACCTGTATGCTAGGGTAAACCACCTAATCATCTGGTCCCCTGGGACCTATGTGACATTTGTCTAATGTTGGCTATAGAAGACTCTGCTACGTTTTACCCTGTGGTGGGTCTCCCTGCTAGTGACATCTTAGCAAAAAAAATCCACATGAAGGGCTTGCTCCAGCATCCTCACATACATTAGAATACTGAGGGAGATCATAGAATTCTTTATCTCATTCCTGAGTCCTTTCTCAAAGGTCCGGGCCTTGAAGAATGGTTCTCGCACCATATATGTGGAGTAGCCCAAATTGTCAGTGAACCTCGCTGAGTAGTTTTCCACTATCATGCTGCACTGTTGTAGATGAAGAAGCTCCTAAATTTGCACAGTATCGAAGGGTGACTGCAAAAAACCATGACAAGAAAGGGCTCTCGATGTATTCCTAGAGAAGTGATGCATCATCATGTAACTATAGAATCAAGCTCCATTATATGTCTGCTACTTCCTGCAAGAGACTTGTGGAAAGGATCACCATGAGTTCGGCGAGTGTCCCTACAAATCTGAAACCTCTCACAACAGCCTCTAGACATTCCTCAGCTTCCTGTGGGTCCGTCACTCCCCTGAACCTAGGCAGCCTCTGGCACTGGAACTCATGAAACACACTCAGATGGTCTGCACTCTCTGTTGCTGAAGGTAGTGATATCGGTGACCCATCGGGTAGTGGTATCACTGGTACCTCCACTATGATGGGGCCCTACAATAAGGACTTATTGCTTGGTGGGATACCATCTCATACAAAACTCAGAACCCTGGATGGCTGCCTACATGGGGCCATACTAAAATGAAACAGGTGCTCCATGGTCAAAACAATATACCTGGTGAGCTGGATCAAATTAATCACGAAGAAAACCTTTCAAATGAAACACACACGCAACCATTGTTTTCATGCACTAATTCTAAAATAAGAAGTCAGAGTCCTAGAGTATGTATACATCAGCCTCCATACCAACAATAGTTTTCGTAAACTGATAACCCCACCTAAAAAACTTAACACTATTTCCATTAATAGAATCAGTGTCCATATTCTACGGTAGAACTGAATCCTCTAATAACGATTTTCACAACCCACCTCCCCGGGCAATATACCATATCATCTGATCTCATGGGTCTCCTGTAATAACTATAGTGTGATGGGAATGCAACCAAGGTATTACAGGAGACCCATGGTGTAAGATGATAAGGTTCATGGCCTGGGGAGGCAGGTTGTGACACATACCACAATATTCTCAAATATATATTTTAATTGCATGACATGAACCTCAGACAGGGGAGATTGATTGAATATCTACAATATTTTTTATTTTTATATTTTATATAAACCTGGGAAGGGAAACATTGTTGCAGATGTGCTGAGTTTTATGACCAATACATCAGCTTTATGGATTGAAAGTATTGAATATATGTTAATGGCCCTCTTTTCATTGTAGTATCTTGAGTTTCATGATGGCCTTGACAAAACACATCTCTCATCCATGATAGTTACCACATCCCTCCTTGAGATGGTGAATAGTACATAATTTTCAGGTCATAAATACTCAGTTCTTCGTGAGAGAAAAATAGAAGATAACCCACCTATATATTTGTCGGTGGTCATAGACGATGTTAGGCATCTATGTAGATGATTATGGGTTATTAAAAATATAAGAGAGATGATGATTAATGATTATAACTCTTATCCATTGTAAATTCATCTTGTCATCTCTAACATGTATAGAGATATGAGATGCTAGTTTTGGTGGCCTAGAATCAAACATCATATTGCAGGCCCTATCCAGAGGTGTTCCACCTCTTATCTAGTGAATGCAGAGCACTTGAAATAAGCTAGCTATCTATATATTCTTCCAGTACCAGAATGGAAATATGAATATGTTTCAAGGGATTTCATAGTTGAAAAAAATAGGTCACTATGTTTTATATGTTCTTTATATGTAGTCATTGAATGTCTAATGAAATCATCCCACTTCATTTGTATTTGGCAAACTTTCTTAGTTGATGAGTTATGTAGAAGATATGTTAGTTTTTCTATATAACTAAAATTGGTTCCTCATATTATCATTTTTAATGGGGATTCACATTTGAAATCATTGTTCTAGTAGGGATTGAAAAAGGCTATGGGGACATAGGTGATTCTAGGAACATCATTTTACCTTTAGACATATGGAAAATTAGAATGGACATGACATGTTTTGGATGATATGGTATGAGAGTTTTTCCCAGATTTCAGTGGTTCTTGGTAGAAGTGTATCCTTCAACTCACATTCTCCATTAAAAACAACATTCAGGAGACAATTATGATTGATTTTTTGAGGCCTTATTTGGTAGGTCATGTTGTTCACTACATTGTTTTCTACTAGTAGGTGAAGTGGGTGTACAAGGTCCTTGTCTGGTTCATGAGACTTCAAAGTAGCTTCAGAAGATCAAAATGATAATGACTACTTCTCAATATTGAGGAAAATATTATGTATATATCCATCAATGACCTCTTTATTTCAATGTTATATATCATGTTTTTCATTGGGTATCACCAAACCTGGGGCATATATGGTTATGAATTTAGGGAGAGAAATCACATCATTTTTTATAGCCTTTTGAAAAACTAGGGAGAACCTAGGTCGGTTGCATATCAATTTATTTTACCATAGAGGTATCGTTGAAAGCACTATATCCTCTATGTTTTATGGCTTCTCCAACATTTTTCTGACTCATCTCATAATTTTTATTCCAAGGAAGTTGAGTTAATTGATGATTCTACCTTTGAGGAGTATTTAGTATGCATCGTCAACCAAATCATGAATTCTCTCTGAAGACTATATGTCCCTATTGTATCAGTGCTATGGTAGCATGATTGATTACATGATGATAAATAGGATAGGGATGTCTCCATACATGATTATTTTCATGATTTATTCTTAGAGAGTGCTTCTACACCCATGGAAGGTGAACTCATGGATGATTTCATTTTAGAAAGGAAGACTCTAAGAACCTGGTTTTTCAAAAAGGTATACATCAATTAATTTTCAGTCTTAATAATTAATTTAGACCCATGATCGATGACTTTTTATATAATGAAGTATCTCATGAAGGTATGGGGAATGTTCAGAGCGGGGAACCCAACATTTTTGTGAAAATTGGATAGGTCACAAGGTTAGCGCATAATTGGCGCATGATTTAGCTAGCCACGTAGATTGAAATATTTTTACAGAACCACTTCACATGGTGTGTGCATGTATGTGTGGCCTAACTGTGCAATGTGACCCTTCATACTTAAAAACCTTGCATGGTTTGTTCATTTTCAGTCAAACAATCTAGACAGACCATGCAAATGCCATTTTTCTAGCTAAAAAGTCAAAATTACACATATTGACCAAATAAGAACCCCTCTTCCTCCATATTCTCTATTTCATATGGATTAAACTATTTTTCTCCCATTTCGTATATTTCATATGGAAAAAGGTTTTATCCAAGAGATACCATTTGTTCCAGATCTGATCGAGCTTCTTTTTTTCACGTTGGATGTTTAATGGTATGCACTCAAGTCCTCTTGATCCGTTCTCCTTCTCTTTTTCCCTCATCCTATATATCTTGGTGTGAGAATTTTTCTCCTCTTCTTAGATATACTCTGATCTGATCCAAATGATGTAAATATATTGAAGGAAAATTATTTTAAATGACTAGGTTGGATGGTCTATAACACATCTATAGAATTCATTGATTTTGGAATGGTTGTGTGGGCCCCAAATATTTCATCAGATGTCGTTATTTGAAATTATATTTCATTATTATAATCATTATAACCATATTGTTATGATAATTTAATATATGTGGTTATGTTTTGGGGGTTATTCCCTCAACTTTATTCATCCCATGTGGGATGTTATGACCTAATTGTCGTTATTTTATTTTGACATGTTTGAGCCACCATTCAGGTGTTCCTTTGCTTGGCCACTCTAAGGTTATACATTTATATATTAATGGGAATAATTTATATTTTGAATTTAATAATTTAATGTACCATGTATGTGTACCACATTCCCCCCCCCACAAGATAAGTCAATTAAGATGATAATTACATGTAAACAATTATTTGGTTGCATTTCTGTAGAACCCCATAACACATTAAAGGAAGGTAGGGGACTGGTTAATGAATATGGAATACTCCTTATATAGATTATATGTTAAAATGATACTTGTATTTTCTATATAAATGAAAGGTGAGGAATAATATAAATTACTTGATTAAAATGATTTTTCCTTCTTGAACTTATTACATTAATGAAAGGCAAGGATTGAACAAAATGAAATATTACATTACTTCATAATAAAATATGAATACTATAACTCGAGATTTCCTTGGATTTTTATCAAAGAATTTCATGAGCACTAAATAACTACATTCTAATTCAAGGATATATCTTTCTTAGGTTTATACACACATAGATCATGATCCTTCCCTATTATAGGATTCTTGGTATGACACTATAGGATATGTTTATTATTTTTATAGGATTACTAGGTTACACTCCATGAATCGAGCATTGAAAAGTATGTTCAATGATAAAATCCCATCGTGCCCCATATGTACAAAGACCTTTTTTATGTTGGACGATCACCTTAGACTCGATAAGCACCTCAATGTTGAATTCCTTAGATGAAATACATGTATTACACTATTACTTCATGCTATGAGACAATTATTAATGTTTTTGTAACCCTTGAGATGTATGTCACCTTATTTGTTACCTTGGGACATCTTTATCAAATTTCATTGATCATCGGTTCCTTGTTACATATTGAAATGTTGACTATTTATTCTATCGTGTGGTGGTGTCAATTTTGGATATGGCTCAAGAAAAGTCACATTAAAAAATTGTAAATTACATAATTAAATGAACTTTTTATGTGGTCAGACACCAGCCTAAGGATGAGGCTGGTAAATGGTTTTTTGTTAAATTGTACAGCTTAAATTTTAATATTCATTCATGCATACTATTACATTACCATTACACGGGCTTGATGTTATAGACACCATTGGTGGGGACCCATTGGGATTTACCTCACAAAATCCCAGGGCATCGTTTGGTACACAAAGTATATTACATGGTTTAATGTTTTGATTAAGGGGATGCATATGAATTCTTATAGTTTATTTCTTGATATTCAGTATAGATCGTTATATTACATGACTCATCTAGAGCTTTGGATGATTGAGATAGGCTTTTATTTATATTTTTCATATATGGTACATATTTTTCCTACTATCTGGTGTCTATGTTTTCTAGATTTATAGTGACATGATATATCATCAGTGTTGGTATGATATTCTTTTTTTTTTGAGTTATAGTATTTATTTTCCCTATTTTCTATTGTGCCTTCTGTTTACTGATATTTCATTCAATATATGCCAATGTTCAAATCAATCTGTTGAACTACACATTGGTAATGAGGGCATAATATCCACACAAACACATCATAGGCCCTTGATACTTGTCAAATGCCTATATAATTTTGGATAAGTACTTGAGATGATGTTTTACACTAGGATCGAGGCACCCGTTCAGTGGCATCGAGATCCGGGATGTCACATTATTCATTTTTTAAGAATGTCCATCAAGTTAACAAAATTAGTTCTGATATAAATATACTAGTAAATAATGGAAAGGAGAGATAACACAATATTATAATCGACAAATAATATATTCATTAAATTGAAATTAATGTGATATTTATTGAAATTAATTATCTCATCCAAGGCCTAAAGTGGATTATATGATGAAAAAACCACTAAAAATTTACCAAGGAAATGATTTTGTAGTCCCCACAAATCCCACCCAATCTTCACTTCACTTCAAACATAAACAAAAATTAGTTCAAAAAAGTCTATTGTAGAACTATTCTATAATTCCCTAATCTCATTCTTTATGGAATATTTTTGTCGAAAATCCAACCAAATAAGTCTTTTGGGGAAATCCAAAAGTGGTTTTCTGAAATAGTGGTAATGTCCCAAACAGATAAGTTTATTTTCACTCTTTCTCAACATCATTATATTATTATTAAACAATTATATAATAACCAAATTATTTAAAATTTTATGAAAATTTTTCATGTTAATGTAATGACCTAGGACCATCTCCCTACCATCAAATTGGATATGAAACCAGCATTCTTGTGTAGGGACGATTATTAACTCACAACCCATTATTATTATTTTCATATCCACCTACCAAATAAGAATTCAAAGAACTGTTTAATGTTTTAATAATATATTGATGATATTTTTTATACCTATATAATTATAATTCAATCTCGTCTTTATTAACTACCTACTCTTTGGAAAATAATATCCTCGCTCCTGGTTAAGGTAGACTACCACCTCAATACCTAATGTGATGTGTTTTTCCACATCCTTTTTAAATAGATGTTGTTGTGGATAGATAAAATGAATATATATATATATATATATATGATATTATTAATATTAATATATATTTGTAATTACTATTTCATATACACCATCTTACATTTTTTTACATTGGAGATACAAAATATCAATTTCTTTGTGCAGCATAATAATACCTCACTAAGCGATGTGATTTTTTTTCACTAATTATTTTATTGGTATTTAATAACAATAAATTTAATAATGTAATGTGATATATGTTACATGAAAATTATTCTATAATGTTAATATATTATTTACCATTAATTTCAGACATCAATAAAATATAAACATCATTCATGGGTACATATGTTCTATCATCTTCATGGATATTATATTACATTTTCTATCTCTATAATTTAGGGATTAATATAAATATATAAATTAAAAGAATATATGAAATATAAATATAATTGATAATACTAATTGTATTATAGAAACATGATCTATTAAATAAGACAAAATAATATGAAAATCAAATAATACATGAAAAATAATGCATGTATTACATGAAACATGATTTTAATAAGGGATTGATAGTAAATGAGTTATAAAATATCATTACAATTAAAAATATAACTTGATATATATAATTGAGGTTCATAAATAGATTCATAAAAATTTTATATTAATAATACTTTTTATTCCAAACAAGTATGATGAATGTTGATACTTAAGGTATGGTATTTTAATATTAATTTTTTACATTAATGATATTGATTTAATATTCAACACCTCTTTAATTTATGTGGTAAATATATATTCAAAATTTTAATTTTAATATTATTATATTTACATTTATTATAATTTTAATATCAATTTTTGGATCTATCATTCGTACGGTATACAATTCAAAATTACTAAAGCGATAAGGTATTTTTGACTCAATTTTCTTTCCATTACATATATTTTGTGTTATAATCCTATCTTATTTTGTGATGTGTATATACATCCCCATTGACATGTAACATAATTATTATTATATTGAAGATATATTATATTTAAATTATTTTTATTATTTTAGGGGCATTATGATTCAATGTTACTAATGATGTAATAATATTTTGATACAATGTCATCAGATACCTAGATTGTCTATGTTTTTGCAATTAGAGATGAAATATCATGAACCATATATCAAGAAACACCAGAAATATATTATACTGTATTTGTGTAATAATACTAAAATTTTTCATTTTATTTTCCCCACTTTAATTGCTTAAAATTCCCAAAACAAATATAATAATTCAAAAATTGTTTCCCATTTTATTCGAAATAGATTATTCATGCTATCAATGACATATAAAATTATTTGATTGAATATTTTATGATTAATTAAAGGATTAATTTTGGAATTTTCAACCATGTATATATTTTAAAAAAATTTACTTAAAATGAATTTTCATGTCATCTTTAAAACATGTGTGAGTTTTCTTTTATCGATAATTTGAATGGAATTCTTCTTTAAATGCATCTAGTATTTCCTCTATCATGAACCCTAACTGATTTAATATTTCCATTACATGTTTATATAGTTATTTTTAATTAATGATATTTTTAAAATGTTTAAAAAATACATGTTTTTAATGATATTTTCCCGATGAATCATAAAAATGATTTTTATCATTTCCTTAAAAAGAATCAATGGGTATTTTCAAACCAATTTAATTTGAAAAAAATTTCATTTATAAAATATCATTTCCAATGTGGAATTTTTTTATTCATAAATAATTTATCTATATGATCTATTAAAATAATTTTTTATAAAAGATGGAATTTTTAGGTCACTTATTAATTACTGGATATATTACACATGGATACAATTATTTTTATTTCTTTGAATGGTTTCTGATTATGATCATGAGATTTTTTTGAAACATGTTTAACATCCACAAGTTATATAATGATAATGTTATAATGAATCCCAATTAATATCCATGGGTTATGTTATGGTAAAATGATGAAGTTATTATGAAACATAAATGTTTTACAAGGATTTTGATATGATGAAATGTTTATGAATCCCGTTTCTTTTTATTAGTTATTACATGATTAATATTTTTTTATCTTGTATAATTTATATGTTTTATAAAAATTATGTAGTGTATGGGATGTATATCTCCCCCTAATAAATTGGGTAAATTTTGATAAACCAAAAGTAAATATGTAATGCGTGAACCTGATTAAACATTCAAAATGATGCAAGTAAACATGATTACCTAATCACAATGTCATTTATAAACCAGATAAAAATAATAAAGTATTATTACAAAATATTATAACATGATTATAATGGTTTTCGTGAACCTGGTAAATGTTTTATAGTATTATTCATGTATTTATATTTCGTGTTCTTATGTTTATGTGTTAACCAAGTTCATTGTGCATACGTTTATGTGTGAACCTGATTTCATGTCCTTAACAAAATGCCTGAACAGGTTTCTATTTATATATGTTCATAACATTATATCATTGTTGTAATGGCCTGGACCTCTCCAGCCCATTCCTTTGTGAAAAAGAAGGTCACGAAGTGTTCTGGAGGGTAAAATGGAATTTTCCCACACTTTCCAGAATTTTGAAACTACACGCCATGTAGTTTGAGTACACGACGTGTACCCCCTTTCCGGGTATACCCCATGTTGTAGGACGTGTCCTCGATGTGTGAAATGATGGGTGCACGCCATGTGTCCAGTTCTACACGCCATGTAGTCCTTCCCCATGTACGCGATACCAGTCAACGACCGTGTACTGTGTTGGAGTCGTGTCCTTTCCGTGTGCAATAAATGATTACATGCCGTGTGTCTAAACTACATGGTGTGTAGTCCTTCCCCTTGTATGTGTTACCCTCAAACCGTGTGTTGACCAGTCAACAGCCGCAGAGCCTTGTTGGAAGCCGCGTGGAGACCATGTAAAATAACTGAGTACACACAGTGTACCATAAAGTACACGCCATGTACTTTTCCTTTTATCGCCTATAAAAGGAGGGGTTCCCTCCTCCATTCAATTCACACCTCTCCTCTCATTTCCTCTGAGTAGAGCTCTCCTAAGAGACTCGAAGGATCCTTTTCTTCAATAACTTCTTCGTCCGAGCTCCGATTTACGATCCGTCAGCGGGCACAGGATCATAATGACGATGTGAAACATCCAAGCCTGGGTCCATTGTCTTTACTTTGGCCATTACATTCCGACTTCCAACTGAGGAGGTTTTTCTGGGACAAAATAGAAGTGATGGATGCCAACGGACGTCTTCTAATGTTGATCCGGGGGAGCACTGTAATCAGAATCTGTTGATCTAGAGATCTTACCTTCATCTATCTAATTTGTGAAACATGTGGGGTGGGTGATCTCTTGTTTATGTGAAACACTTTTGAAATGGTTTAATAAAGATAATTATTGGCTTATATAATGGTGTTGGGATGTTTGATATTGTTGTTACTTTATATCCTGTGATATTATTTTGTGAATTTAATGAGTTTCTGCCTATTGAAAATCACGGTCGTTGGGGGCCTTTTCATGTGCAATTAAATGTTGCCCTATCTTTCTAGACCATTTTTGTGGATGGAAACTTTGTGGAATGTGTAATTTGGTTAATCACGTAATTTTGGATGTTTAAAATCAGAAACCCTTGTGTGATCACCCCGGTTAAACAAAATGGAATAATGAACATTTGGGTGTTTTCATGGATACATAGAATGTGATGGGGGCGTTTTGTGGGTTCTTGTGGATAGGGTGAGCAACGAGGTTGCGATTGACTTGGTTATGGGTCAGTGTGAATGTTGTGTTAGTGACGCGCAGTGGGGCTGCGATAAATGGTATTAAAGGGATAATGATGTACGATACGGTTATGGTTATGGTGGTTTGCTATGGGGCTACAAGGATGGGTTGGAATGTGAACGAATAGTTGGTTGTGAATAATAAATAAAACTGGAAGAGTTAATGAATGGTGGGGCGTGGTAATGAAACAGAGTTAATAAATGAGGATGTTTGGTTAATAATAAGGGATTGGTTGTGTTTCTTGTGTTTTCCTAACTTGATTTGTGGATTAAAGGGATATGTTTTACAAATGATCGATGTGGTGGGTTGTGGATAGTTTCCCAGTAGTTAAGGAACTAAATAAACTAATTTCTTCTGAAACGTGATAACCTAAATGGAGTTGAGGTTGTTTGTTATATGCATGCTTCTTAGTTGCAGTGTCGAGGCACGTGCTCAGTTTCTCTATTTAGAATCCACAGGATGGGTTGTGTGGTTGTTATATATATATCTATATCTTTTGTGTTTTATCTCACCCTACCCATGTTGAGCACTTAGTGTTGAACACTCCCATTTCATGGGAGATGGTGTTTTTCCCTTAGTTACTATCTCTTTCCTGCTCCTTCTCCCCTAGTCTGTGATGGATTGACGTGACCTTACACCTCAGAATCATCAGGTAGGTTTCGATTGGAGTGGATATATCCCAAGACTCATCGGGCTAGTTCTATTATTTCCCAAAAATCTTCGGGATGAGGCCTAGGTATGTGCGGGCGGGATACGTGGTTGTGACGCCTAGGTGTGTGCGGGCAGGATATGTGGTTGTGAGCCCCAGGTGTGTGCGGGTGGGATACGTGGTAGTGAGGCCCTGGTGTGTGCGGGTGGGGAGAGTGTGGCAGTGTCAGGACGTTCACCGTTTGGAAGAGCAGCTAACAAAAGGGAAATGGTGCGGGGTACCCAATACTCTTGTTTCTTATATACTACTTCCTATTGTGCATGTATTTTTTGTGAGTGTGGCTGGTGAGGTTAGGTGGATAGAATTCATTGCTAGGTTTCTTCTATTGTTCTCACGGGACATTAGGATGTATCCCCACTTGTGCGTGATAGCGTTAGGTTTCCATACTCAGTATATTGGTATGCTCACCCTACGTTTACTTTCGGGATTCCAGGAGGACTACCAGGGCCGTGCGGGACCCTACTAGTCATATAGTTGGAGTTGTTGCGGTTTTTGTTCTCTTGTTTTATTTTGGTATTGTACTTTGGGCATTCTTGTACTTGTACGTTGTTATAAAATTATTTAGACATGTATGCGGGCTTGGTTTGGGTTTATTTATATACACTTGTTTTTTTGGGGGGTCGACTTGTCCTATTTCCCGATCCTAAATAAATAAAAGGGGTAATTCCTCCCATATTTGTGAAAACTCATACCCTTGGTGCTAGTCGCCACCCCGGGGCCTACTGGAGGCGGGACTCGGGGGGTCATTATCTCACTTTCACCATTGCAAGCTCAGAATGGGCATCTTTGGTGTGAGGGGGTCATGACAGAATGGTATCAGAGGCAGGTTCGTCGAGAGATAGTATGGATTCTGTATTTAGGAATAGTGAGGATTACATGGGATGGTAGGGAAACAGTGTTAGTTAATCTTGGTTCATGACATAGGCCAGGGAAGACTGGCTAGGACACAAGATTTTAGGGCCCCCAGTGATCTGATGCAAGGAATCTGAGCCTACTGAACGACCAAGTGAGACTACATTTATTGAAGGGTGTATACCCTAGAGATGGTACATGCATCATCATTAATTTTTTTAACATGATTTGGGTGTTCTGGGAATGAAATTAAAATAAAATTATAAAATAAAACCTTGAGTTTTCCTTACAACGTGTGCTTAGGTGATCATCGTTTACCGTACAACTATGGAACCTAGACGTCATCCTCGAGTGCCTCAGACGGCCGAGGCCCAGCAGATTTGGGCAGTCGATCAGCTGAGGATTGACTGAGAAGAGGAAGATAGGAAGTCACAGAAGACTCTCCGTTATTTCCAGGGGCAGACCCTCAAGATGTACGAGGTTAGTACATCGGATAGAGAGTGTGAGGGGTTTTTGGAGGAGCTAGGGATCACTTTTACCTTGATCCGTGCTCTGAGGGAATACTGGGTTCCCCTAGCAGTCAGTCAGTTGAGAGCTGTGGCGCGACAGTGGTGGAAACTCTACCTCGGAGAGAGGATAGAGGCAGATGTTCCATGGGCTGACATTCAGAAGGAATTCCAAGAGGAATTCCTTTCTTCCATGATCAAGGAAGAGAAGCAGCAGGAGTTACTCTCCATTCAGCAGGGGAGTATGTCGGGACGAGAGCTGGGGATCAATTTCAAGGATCTCATGTGCATTTCTCCAGATCTCTTTTCGTATGAGGAGTCTCGGGCGAGACGTTTGGAGGAGGTGCTTCGTACTTCGCTCCAGTATGCTGTCACCCCCTTCACCCTTCCGACGTACTTGGTGGTAATGAAGAAGGCAGAGGTTGTAGAGAGGATGCACTCGCTGGGAGGGGCACCCCGAGAGGGGATCCAGCCAGGCTCATCGATGTGGAAGGGAATCAACAGTTGGTCTCCTGCAATGGGACCCTCCAGATTGACGCCAATGGGGAGCAGGCCCCAGCAGTTCTAGTTCAGATATTTGGATCCTCGTCCCTTTTTCATGAGACCAGGACTGAGGTGTTTTTGTTGTGGAGGTTTCAGGCATGTTCAAAGTCGGTGCCCGACCTGAGAATAGTACGATGGAGGTGGGAAAGTTCAGCGCCCACCTCAGTAGCACCAGTTTCCAGCGATGCCCTTTCACAAGCAGCATGAACATACTCCTCCGAGGGCAGACTTTGCGAGAGGAGGCCGACCACAGGGTGCCCCTCAGGGACCTCGACCAGGGCATGTTTGGGGAGTTGTACGACATCAGATTCAGAGTTGACAACTCCAACAGGTAAAGAAGTGGTGCGAGGTACGATTTGTTTGTTCATCACTCTTGTTTCTTCTTTGTTCGATTCGGAAGCTTCACACTCCTTTGTTTCACCTGGTCTAGCCCATTTTTTGGACTAGATGTAGAAAGACGTTCCATACCACTGGTGCTGAGTACACCAGTTGGAGGCCAGACTAGTGTATCTTGTGTTTGCCGGGGATGTGGGTTGACGTTGGGAACACATCGATATAGTGGGAACATCCTTTTATTACAGATGCAGACAAACAATGTCATCCTAGGCATCAAATGGTTGTTTTCTAATAGTTTCGTTATAAACTCATTCTAGAGAAGGGTCGTGTTCTCCGACATGGACGGACAGCGTGTTGCTTTTGTTGGCGAGAGGAGCAATCAGGTGGGAAGCAAGCGTGTTGATACTCTTCTTTCCTTGTTAGGTGGGATATTGGTGGTTCCAGATGATACAGAGATGATGGATGTCCCAGAGGTTGTTGGGGAGTTCCTTGATGTTTTCCTAAAGAGGTTGTGACTCTAGCCCCCCGACGTGATGTTGAGTTTGGGATAGACTTACAGCCTGGTGCCTATACGATTTTGATGGCCCCTTATCGAATGGCACCTTTGGAGTTGCTGGTTTTGCGGATTTAGATTGACGATATGATGGAGAAGGGTTTTTTTCGACCCAACGTATCCCCATGGGCTGCTCTATTTTTGTTCGTGAAGAAGGTAGATGGTGGTCTCAAGATATGAATACACTACCAAAGGTTGAACATGGTAACAGTCAAGAACCGCTACCCCCTCCCAAGGATAGACGATCTCTTTGACCAAATGAGTGGAGAAGGTTTTATTTCCATGATTGATCTACGATCTGGATATCATCAGTTGAGGGTAAAGGACAATGACATCTCGAATACAGCTTTCAGGTGTAGGTATGGGCACTTCGATTTTGTAGTGATGTCGTTTGGAGTTACAAATGCACCGGCTATGTTCATGGGACATATGAACTTTGTCTTCCTAGAGTTTTTGGACCGCTTCATCATTGTGTTTATCGATGAAATCCTGATCTACTCAAGATCAGAGGAGGAGCATTTTGAGCATCTCAAGGCAGTGATGGAAGTCCTCCGACTCCACCAGCTTTACAGGAAATTGTTGATGTGTAAGTTCTTGACACAAGTTGTACACTTCCTTGGTAACGTAGTGTCTCAGCATGTAGTGTCAGTGGACCCGTCGAAGGTGGAGTCATTTGTTTCATGGGCGGCACCCAAGAGTGTAGCGAAAGTTTGTGGTTTCCTGGGGTTTGCAGTTAACTATCGTAGATTCGTTTCGGACTTCTCTCGAGTTGCTGCTCCATTGACGGCTTTGACGAGGAAGAACTTGGTCTTCCAATGGAGCGAGCAACGCTAGAATGCTTTCGACTACCTGAAGGAGAAGTTGGTCAGTGCTCCCGTACTCAGGTTTCCAGAGGATGGGTGGTTGTATGAGGTTTTTTGTGATTCTTCTGGCCTTGGTCTAGGGTGCGTGATGATGCAAAATAAGGGAGTGATCTGTTATGGGTCTATACAGTTATGCCCTCATGAGCGTAACTATGCCACCCATGACCTAGATCTTGCAACAGTAGTGTTAGCACTAAAGTTGTGGCGACATTACCTCTTTGGGGAGTGCTTTGTGGTCTTCTCAGATCACAAAAGCCTACATTATATCTTCTCCCAGCGTGACATGAACATATGGCAGTGGAGATGGGTCTATTTTTTCCAAGACAATGACATTGAGATCTCTTATACTAAAGGAAAGGAAAAAATTGTTGCTGATGCCCTGAGCAGGAAGTTGCATCATGAAGTGGTTTGGGAGTCCACTGATGCTTGGAAGGTGATGGGAGAGTTGGATGCCTTTCACTTGGATTCCAGGGTAGAATGTGTTAGAGGCTATTTCATTCAGATGATGGTACAATCCTCCTTACTGCAGCAGGTGGATGAGTCTCAGTGGAGCGACTCCGTGGTAGAAGTGATGCGGGATCGTGTCAATCAGGGGAACGATCCAGAAGGATGGTCAGAGGACAACTGACATCAGATGCTTTTCCTTGGAAGGTTGTTTGTCCTAGAGACAATGTGCGAGGGAGTTCTCCATGAGTTCCATAGCTCAGCCTTGGTGGTACATCCAGGAGTTTCAAAAATGTACCAAGGCATGAGGGAACAGTTTTGGTTTCCCAGGGTGAAATGGGCAGTGGCGGCGTTTGTGGCTAAATGCCTAGTGTGTCTGCAAGTGAAGGCTGAACATCGGGTTCCCAGTGGTTTGTTGCATCGTTTAGAATTCCCCAAGTTAAAGAGGGATGACAACTCAATGGACATCATTACATGACTACCCAGAGCTCAGGGTGGTTTTGAAGCTATCTGGGTAATGGTGGATCGGCTGATGAAATTGTCTCACTTCTTAGCTATTAAGGAGTCAGGCCCAGTGAGTACCTTAGCACAGAGTTACGTAGACGAGGTGGTACGTTTGCATGGGGTTCCAAAGACTATCATCTCAAATTAGGATACTCGTTTTACCTCACGAGTCTAGAGGGGGTTACAACATGATTTTGGAACCCAGCTAGGCCTTAGCATTGCTTTCCACCCCCAGACCGATGGGCAGACAGAGCAGACTATCCAGACGATGGAGGACATGTTGTGAGCATGCGTTCTGAATTTCGGAGGATCATGGGTACGACACTTGCCTTTAGTAGAGGTTTCCCACAACAACAACTTCCACTCTACTATTATCAAGGAACCGTATGAGGCTTTGTATGGAAGACCATGACGTTCACCCATTTTATGGGCAGAGGTTGGTGAGACAGGGGCTCTTAGGCCAGAGGTAGTGAAAAGCACCACAAGGAATGTCCATCTTGTACGTGGAAGGATGAAAGCGTCTCAGGACCGACAGAAGTCTTATTCTGATCGTCGGAGGAGGCCCTTGGAGTTCGTGGTGGGAGATCATGTGTTCTTGAAGGTTTCCCCTCGATGGGGGTAGTGGAGGTTTGGGAAAGGGAGTAAGCTCTCACCTAGGTTCATTGGACATTTTGAGGTGCTGAGGAGAGTCGGTGAGGAGGCATATTAGCTGGCCTGCCACATCAGTTGGAGAAGGTTCATGACGTCTTCCACGTCTCCCAGCATCGTCAGTACTAACACGACGACTTCCACGTTATCGACTGGGGAGAGTTAGATATGGGAGATGACACGACATTCGAGGAACGACCAGTCAGAATCGAGGATCGTAATGATAAGGTGATCCATGGATGAACCATTCTGTTGGTTCGTGTGATGTGGGGGCATGGAGGACTCGAGGAAAGCGCTTGGGGGCGGGAGACCCAGATGCACGCTCAGTACACAGAGTTGTTTTGGTTTGTGTTTTCCCTTGTTCTTTGAAGCTTTGTGTAGATGTTGCACTCCATACCTTTGATATATGGAATACTTGGGTTGTCGGTTGTGAGAACTTTTTTGTTTCCATGTTCCATGGTAGCGTGTATCCCGTTCGGATTTCTGGGGAAAGGGAAAAACCTGATCCTTAATCGAGATGCATTAATGCGGATGCGATTGAACCCATGCGGGCGAGTCAGTGTCGCCTAATGTGGATAATATATCGACGTAGGAGAAGGAATGTTTCCCCAAACCACATTTTCGGGTAGTGTTTTTTTGTGTGGTGTTGGGGGTAGTGTGTGTTGATGAATCCAAATGTATGAATTTGGGAAGACCCAATTCTTAATCGGGACACATTAACGAGGATTCGATTAAACCCGTGCAGGCGAGTCAGTGACGCCTAAAGTGGAAAATATCTCGACATAGGAGAAGGAATTCCTAACACATATGATTCGGGTTGTTGGTTAGGTTCCTATTATAACAAGAACCCTACGAGGTATACTGTTGGGTTCCACTGGGTTGGTTTTTGAATTCTCAGTGATGAGAATGTTTTAGGAGGTATCTGATGTAATGGCCCAGACCTCTTCGGCCCATTCCTTTGTCAATAATAAAGTCCCAATGTGTTCTAGATGGTAAAATGGACTTTTCCCACACATTCCAGAATTTTGAAACTACACGCCGTGTAATTTGAGTACATGTCGTGTACCCCCTTTCCAGGTATACCCCGTGTTGCAGGCTGTGTCCTCGCTGTGTGAAACGATGGGTGCACGCCGTGTGTACAGTTCTACATGCCGTATAGTCCTTCCCTGCGTACATGTTACCATTCAATGAACGTGTACCATGTTGGAGCCGTGTCCTTACCATGTGCCATAAATGAGTACAAGCCATGTGTCTAAACTATAAGCTGTGCAGTCCTTCCCCGTGTATGCGTTACCCTCAAACCGTCTGGTGACTAGTCAACAGCCGCAAAGCCGTGTTGGAAGCCGCATGGAGAATGTGTAAAATAACTGAGTACATGTCGTGAACCATAAAGTACACACCATGAACTTTTACTTTTCTCAACTATAAAAGGAGGGGTCCCCTCCTCCTTTCAATTCACTCCTCTCCTCCCCTTTCCTCTAAGCAGAGCTCTCCCAACAGACTCGAAGGCTCCTTTTCTTCCATAACATCTTCATCTGATCTCCGATTTACGAACCGTCAGCGGCCATAGGATCGAAACGACGAGGCGGAACTTCTGAGCCTGGGTCTGTTGTCTTTCTATAAGCCTTCACTTTCCGACATCCACCCGAGAAGGTTTTTCCGTGACCCAACAGAAGTGACGGATGCCGACAGACGTCTTCTAAATTTGTTCCGGGTGAGCACTGTGATCAGAATCCATTGAAGTAGGGATCTTACCTTAGAATATCTAATTTGTGCATCATGTGGGGTGGGTGTTCACTTTTTTACGTGAAACACTTTTGAACTGGTTTAAAAAATATAATAATTGGCTTATATAATAGGGTTGGGATGTTTGAGATTTCTATTACTTTATATCCTATGATATTATGTTGTGAATTCAATGAGCTTCTGCCTACTAAAAATCACGGTCTTTGGGGGTCTTTTCTTGCACAATTAAATGTTTCCCTATCATTCTAGACCATTTTTGTGGATGGAATCTTTGTGGAATGTGGAATTTGGTTAATCACGTAAAGTTGGCTGTTTAAAATCTATAACCCTTGTCTGATCACCCTGGTTAAACAAAATGGAATAATGAACCTGTAGGTGTTGGATTGGATATGTGTCATGTGATGGGAGTGTTTTTTGGGTTGTTGTGGATACGGTGAGCAGCGGGGCTGCGGTTGACTTGGTTATGGGTTGGTGTTAATGTTGTGTTGATGATGGGCAGTGGGGCTGCGACAAATGGTATTAAAGGGATAATGATGTACGGTACAGTTATGGTTATGGCGGTTGGCAGCAGGGCAGCATGGATGGGTTGGAATGTGAATGAACATTGGGTTGTGAATAATAAATAAAATTGGAAGAGTTAATTAATGGTGGGGCATGGTAATGAAACAGAGTTAATAAATGGGGATGTTTGGTTAATAATAAGGTCTTGGTTGTGTTGCTTGTGTTTTCCTAACATGATTTGTGGATGACAGGGATATGTTTTATGATAGATCATTGTTGTTGGTTGTGGGTAGTTTCCAGTTGTTAAGGAACTAAATAAACTAATATATGCTGAAACATGAAATCCTAAATGGGCTTGTGGTTGTTTGTTATATGAATGTTTCGTAGTAGCAGTGTCGAGGCACATGCTCAGTTTCTCTATTTAGAAGCCATAAGTTGGGCGGTGTTGTTGGTATATATATATATGTGTATCTTTTGTGTTTTATCGCTCCCCAACCATGTTGAGAACTTAGTTTCGAACACTCCCATTTCACGAGAGAGGCTGTTTTCCCTTTGTTACTAGCTCTTTCCTGATCCTTCTCCCCTAGGATGTTATGGCCTAAGGAAAACATACACCTAATACTCTTCGGGTTGGTTTCAATTAGGGTGGATTTTTCCCAAGACACTTCAGGCAGGTTCTACTATTTCCCATGAATCTTCGGGATGAGGCCCAGGTGTGTGCGGGCAGGATACATGGTTGTGAGGCCCAGGTGTGTGCGGGCGTGATAGGTGGTTGTGAGGCCCAGGTGAATGTTGGCGGGATACGTGGTTGTGTGTCCCAAGTGTGTGATGGCGGGATACGTGGTAGTGAGGCCCAGGTGTGTGCGGGCGGGGAGAGTGTGGCAGCGTCAGGACATTCGTCGTTAGGAAGAGCAGCTAACAAAAGACAAATGGTGCAGGGTACCCAATACTCTTGTTTCTTATATACTACTACCAGTTGTTCTTGTGTTTTTTGTGAGTGTGGCTGGTGAGGTTGGGTGGATATAATCCCTTTCTAGGTTTCTTCTATTGTCTCACAGGACATTAGGATGTCTCCCCACTTGTGTACGAGAGCTTTAGGTTTTCCTACCGATTATACTTGTATGCTCGCCCTACGTTTACTTTCAGGTTTCCAGGAGGACTACTTGGCTCGTGCGGGACCCTACTGGTAGGACAGTTGGAGAGGTTGCAGTTTATGTTCTCTTGTTTTCTTTTGGTATTGTACTTTGATATTTCTTGTACTTTTACCTTGTTATAAAATTATTTATACATGCATGTGGGCTTGGTTTGGGTTTATTTATATACACTTGTTTTTTTCTTTTTGGTGGTTGACTTGTCCTATTTCACGATCCTAAATAAATAAAAAGGGTAATGCCTTCCATATTTGTGAAAAAACATACCCTTGGTTCTAGTCGCCACCCTAGGGCCTACTTCAGGTTGGACTCGGGGGTTACTATCTCCATTTCATCATTGTCAGCTCAGGAGGGGCATCGTTGGTGGGAGGGGGTCGTGACAGTTATGTGCATGAAACAATTCCATATCTTATTCCAATTTTATATTCTCATTTCTTAGTATCTTTGATTCCATTGTGAATCATGTCTTATAAACATGCAATCATTTAATAATGAAACATTATATGGATATTTCATATATAGAGAGTGGTATTATTATGTTATGATCTTGTGTTTGTACTCTTATTCTGATGTTAGGTTTAAGAATTTCCAATTTCAGTCATTATTTTTAATCTTATCTCACTCTTTCTGATTCTTCTATTCTTAGGTTATTGAGAATTTTTGCAATTATTGTAAACATAATTTGTGTAAAATGTTGAATATCAATATGGATGATGTTGAAGATCAGTCACAAAATTAAAATATTTTGTACCTAAAACAAAAACGCACTAAAAAATTATGATCCTTAGTCATGGGATTTTGTATAGATATGAATATTTTACTAATTAATGAAAAACCAATGAATTGTCATTTTCAATCATTACATTAACTATTTCACAAAATAAAATTTCCAATTTCATTATATTAGTATTATAGATATCCATGTTTCTATTTATTGACATGGATATATAATTATCTCAATTTTAGAAATATATGTAATATTTTATATTATTTTATATTATAATATTATGTATTCCCTTACTTTTTTAAATCAAAAATTTTAAATTTCATTTTCAATGTGTTTTAACTCACCCAAATATTATGATTCAATTCCCCAGGTTATGAAAAATATTAGTAAACATGATATGTGTATATGGATACCATGTGTGGAAGAATTTTTTGGTGCTAATAAATATTTCTTAAGGATTAATACGATTATTATATAGTGAATAACATATCCATTAATTGGGAAATACATGGTAATTATTAGTTTTCTGTTTTACTTATTTCATTAAATCACTAAAAACAAAACAACTAAGTAAGGTAACTAATGAAATATTTCTTAAGACATGTTAGTATATAATAATTATCTCTCAAAATCTAAAGTAGGAATTGAACCCAGTATGTAGCATAGGAGTTTATAGAAACTAAACCGAATGTGTGGGTAAACAAAATCACATCAGACCATGAGTAAATAAAATGAAATATATAGGTCTATAACAAGTCATCATGAAAATTTATTCTACTATGATGGGATATCCATCATTAGGTGATAAAAATAAACTATATTTTACCTGAATATAGTGATCAGTTTAAATCATTTTCATGATGTAACATGTTATAATTATTTCATAATAGATCAAATGATATCTTTAATACCATGAATCATTAATATAGCATTGACATACAATTTTACTATCATATCCATGGAAAATTATTTTTGAATTGGTTGAGAGTTAGTAGTATTTTTCAAGTGTTCCAGGATCTCCTAAATTTCAACATGATTATTCTTTGATAATTTATAAAGTGTAAATAATTCTATTATGATCCCATAACACTATCATATTTGAATATTATGTGGTTCAAGACACATTTGGGTACATTTGTATTATAATTTCATATACTACCAAGTAAAAAATGTTAAAAACTAGTTATGGAACCTTATTTATAACCAACATATACATCCTAAAAATACCGAGATATGTTTTAATTACACTACAATGAGAAATCCACTTCAATATGTGATGAAATTTTATCACATACCCTCTCATACAAGTAGATTTATTTATACTTCATAAGATATAACGTAATTTAATGAGATAAATATAGTATATTTGGAGTATCTAGACATTGTTTAATTATACCCAGATAATGATATTATCAATGATACATCTATAGAAAACCATGATTCCTCTTGGATTTTTGATATGATCTCATAGTGGGATTTATATACACAATAATATTCCTCTACAAAATCTTAATTATTTTTATCCAAAAAATATATCAACTATAAATATTAATTCTATACCATCGAAAATATGAGGTTGATATTTATTGATATTCTTATCAATAATGAAATTTCATCTCTAGTTTTTTATAAGACATCAATTTCAATTTCTTAATGAAATTAAATCATGTAATAAAAGATTCATTTTAATATCAGAAGGAAAATGTACATATAAGTCCTCTATAATTGGTGTATTCCACAAATATTTATTTGAAAAATATTGAATCTGTTATAAATTATTGCATGTTAAAAATTATCAATTTCCATTTCATGGATGGGGTAGTTATTTAATGTAGATAAAGTATAATTTGGTTATTACTTATTACATAACAATACTATAAGATAACAAATCCATTTCCAGAAAATGATCATTATAATAAAATATAAATCATTTAGTTTGAAAACAAACGAATAGAATTTGACATGTTTTCAACCCCTTCCAAATCTCTAAAAAAGATAAATTTTGCTTTAAATATTACATGAACATCACTCGTATCAGCAGATGTGTTGTTGTAAATGTTGAATTAAATAAATATATGGTCAAACAATCATAATATACTAACTATCCTTGAAATATATTAATATCAAATACATTTATGGGGACATTCCATTTCATTACACTATTCACCTAATTTGGCTATATTATATTTGCACCAATGAAATATATATGGAAATAGATTTTAACATCCCAAATGAATTATTATGGTTTAATAAGTTTAACATATATTAATATATCTCATATATTTTTAAATATAGTCGGATGATGTTTATCATGGCTAAATGATATTATAAGTATAGATATATATAATAAGAAAATAATGACATAAAAATGAATAAATGTATAAAATATCACTTAAAATAAAAAATAATCATTTTAGGGTCATATTTTAACATAAATTTAATCACTGAGAACTTAATGTGACCATATATGCTTTTAAAAAATACAAATTTAATGTCATATAATCCCACATATGGATAGTGATAAGTATGTCTGATGTTTTTATAACAACCCTTATTTTACTTACAAACATTGACATGATTAATTACATAAAATATTTACATGATTCAATATAGATTATTGAGATTTATAATGTATTTGGGGATTAGTAACAGTACATAGCGACTTAACACATGAAATACATTGTCTTTAGGGAAAACATCCTTTACATTACCACTTCATTCCCTCGTACATAGCATTAAATGGGATAACCCGAGGACACACAAAAAATGGAGTGAGATATAAATCCCAGTAAGGGTGTAAATAAGTAATAACCTTATTAATTCAATAAATTTTAGGCAATAGTCATATCAATTGATCATAAGGGAAATACAACCCTAAATTTATGATATAGCTTTATTATCTTAACATGAAATTGTGGCTACATCATTTTATATGGTAGAAGCATGATCCAAGGCTTATTTCACATGGATAATGAGGAAACCCTTATTTAACATGAATTATATTGAGTAAACCCTCATTTCAAATTATGTTTAATGATACTAAACATTACCCAATGCATTGGAGCTCTATTAGGGTGCACCCTTCATAACCATTTCATTTCTTGCGTATATGTGCCAATGGATTGTAGAGACCCAAAGCTTGATGTACATAGATATAACATTACTTTTTCGGAATACTTAATACATAACAAAAACAGACACACAAGGATCGTAATAGTTTAGTGTCTTTGGAATCATGGAAAGAAATCTTCTAATCGGGGTGAAATATCTTCAACATCTCCCATAAAGATATTCGACTTTTTGTTTCCTTACCTAAAACATTTATTTTAATACTAGGGGAAAAACATAAAAAGTGTGAGCTCAAATGCTCACTAAGGGTATTCATGGATAAGATAAAACATACCATATACATTTGAACTTAAAAACATGAACATAAAGATTAAACATCAAAATATTGATCAACGACATATAACCTAGAAGTACATAATGAATAGATCATAATGGAACAAAAATCATGATAAAATAGAATTGTAATAAAACATGTAGTTTTGGCATCCATTAACCACATGTAATGATTTCCATAGTATCCAAGGCATTGCTGCCAAGACCATCTTAGTGGACAAAGTCCCTTTCTGAATCGAGTTCACTCCTCGTTCCAGTCCTGTAATACTGAACTATATTAACCTACCATTCCATCCTTGTCTATCTCTTGAGATATAAAATATTTAACCAATGAATTTGAGAGAGATATAGGTCCCACCCTTCTCATAATGAAATGATTCTTACTTGTGCCACAAAATAAACATACATCGTTAATAATAACCCAACGAATAAAATGGGTTTCATAAACAGCATCCCATCATCACAAAATCTATATAAAAGAAATGGATATCATTTTATAATAAGAAAATTGAAACCATTTAAATCATAAAGTCATTATACTTGAAACATAAACATATGAAATAATGTCAACTTAGATGAAAAATGGTTTTGATAAAACACATGAAATGAATTCTTGAGAAAAATATCCTTTCTTATTCAAAATCAATTTCTTTAAACAAAATGTGAACAATTTTAAAAGAAAAGGATTTTGTTGAAAATATTCATGAAATATTTTGGAGGAAGCCTCATGAAAATAAGGAATTATAAAACCATAAAAATCCGTTCCTGCCGTATGAGTTAAAAAAACATTCTTCTCGTACTTTTACTGAAAAAGTCAATAAAGTACCTCGTAACATAAAAAAAAGAAATATTCCTTACATACCATATAGTAAAAGTAATAAATTCGTAAAAATGACTTTAAAAATACATGAAAAATCTTTTATAAAACCTGGACAAGGATGATAGCAATAACCCCTATAAATACTTACGAATAAGCAATCTTAGATAAAAATCAGATTTGAAAAATTATCCCTTGCCTTAGATCTGATATGCTTCATATGTATCAAAACCTGATGTATAATGATTTAAATAATGTCATTGACTTATTAAGGAATCATATTCATTGTTATGATATCATATATTTTTCACTTATGACTTTATATTACCCGTTCTTTTGTAAATTCCATGTTAAAGAGCGTTTTGGGTAAAATCATTTCATTTGTCGTCCGTGTTTTGAATTGTAATTATTCACATGATTAATTAGATCATGATTACATAATTACATAATATAAAACATTATTTATATATAATATATATTCATAATATAAATATATATAATATATCAATAAATGGAAGGAAATACACCGTTCATGGAGACGGTAGGCCGTACGTACGCATGAACGTTGATTTCGTTTAATTATTGAATTGAATGAAACTATATAGATGACATACATATATATAAACATAAATCCATTAGCATTATTATTTCATATATTTAATTATTATTCATTATATAAACTTTATGATCATTCATGTATGGTTAACATGGAGAATGAATCTCATCGCGTCGTGGAGACGGTAGTTCGTACGTACGCACGAGCGATGATATCATTCCCATAATTGATGAATAAAATTGTAGTGGATTATATATTATATCAGAATAATTATGATGTTATAATAAATATAGATAGTTATTCTTTACACCATTATACCAATCCATGTAAGGTGTTGATGGAAAAACAGATTACACCGTGGTGTGGAGACGGTATTCCGTACGTACGCACGCGAAGTGATTTCATTTTCCGTAGGATGGATAGATGGTGAAATACGGTTGATACATACTTATAATAAAATATCAGTATATGTGATATAATGATTTTATTACTTCATAATGAAAAAACTAAATATGAATAAGTGGAAGAAGAAATAAAGTTGAAAGAATCGGTAACAGACATTACCTCTTCATTAAAGCGCCTCTTTGATACCTCCTCTTAGGGAACTAAAATCGGTCTTTGAAGAAGACCAGAACCTATTGGATGTTTCTATATAAGTGTAGAAGAGATTTTTTCATGGTTTGGCCAAGCATGAAGGCTCATAGTGGTGTGAGGAAGAGAGGGAGGAGGTGCCCTTTTATAAGGGATGAGAGGGGCACCTTTGGAAAAACTAAAAATATTATTTTATTATAAAGTCATATTCTGTTTTTAATAGATCCAAATTGATTTATTTGGAATCTAAGGTGGGTATGGGTTTCAATCCTCTCATCCAATATAATTTATACATGTTTAGGTCATTATATTAACCTTATCTTTTAGTTTTAACTCTTAGTTAATTAGATTGACATTTACCATGTAACATTGTATTTTTATATTATATAGTTAATAAACCAACCATATACATCCAAGAGACCCCCAAGTGGTACATTAATGATACACCTATCATTATATAAGTATATTGGCCGAAACATACATTTTTAGGAATATAATAACAATTAATAATATAATATTTGTTTTAAATACTATTTTATGTCAATTTTGACACTATTTGGTAATCGAATTTTTTGAAACTCATAACAGAATGATTAGATCTAAAAAAGATAATTAAATAAATACTAACATGACATATTAACATAGAAAATTATTTTAATTCATAAAAAGTCTCAAATTTCATTTATTTGGTTATTTATAACATCAATTATGTCAATATTTCATTAGTAAGATAATTAATGCATCATCATTTTGTCATAAATAAATTAAATAATTTTATGTATAAAAATTAAAAATAAAATAACATTAACTAGGAAATCGTTTTAGATTTATAATATATATTTTTAGTTTAATTTATCTAAATTATAACCCAATATTAAAAATGATTTAGTTGTTAAACTTTGATTTCAACTATTTTAACCCTTCTTTAAATAAATTAATAATAAATGTCCTAATCCAATCAAAGTGGGCCTAAATGGTCATATTTTATTCCTAAGGTTGTTTTTGGCCGAATAACACTTTTACAATAAAATTTGTATATGTTTTATGGTAATAATAATATCATTTTTACCCTTAATTACCCTATTTACTTTTAACCGTGGTAAAAAAAGAAAAAAGTTACCATTCACCAAAAATTATTTTCTTCTCATTGAACCACATTTTAGTCCCTGATATTAATCGTGTCTCACGGATTTTCAAAATTCCATTCACAGAAGCGGTAAAATTACATTTTATGAAAAATTTTGGTTTTTAACTACCACTTAGTGGTTTCACTATTCATCAAAAAATTAATGTTTCCAGAAATATACCAAAAATTAGGCATGAGCTATATTTGATATTATGAATTAAAAAATGATATCTATTTTACCAAATTCAAAACATATCAGTTACATTAACTAATTTAAAAATTAATTTCCGTCGTCAAAACAAATAGCGTGTTTTTAAAAGATAATAACTATCAAAAGATTGACACTTGTTTATGTCTGTTTTAAATGTGAAATTACATCCAATGACCAATATTGTATTAAATTGTAAAAATATATTCTAAATATAATTTAATACAAATCAAATTAATAATTTATCACTATTAATTATTTCGATTAAAAAATTTGTTTTTAATTAAAATTTATTAATTTTCACTATTCATTAGAGTATGAAAGTTATCCGAAAAGTACCAAAATTTCACCTTAAGCTAATTTCGATATTCTGAATCAAAAAATGAAGCCCATTTTGAAAGATAAAATTATAAAATTTCAAAACGTGTGTATTACTATTCATAATGGCTAGTTCGTAATAATATTATAAAAATATCTCGTTTAGCGAAACTCGGTATGGTATACTACACATGCTATCGAGGAAGGTCGTGATTGAGTGTAATGCAAGGCAAGTCAGGGATGCGTGCTGTGCAAGCTCTTTTCGGTGTAGTGTACAACAAAATACATTAATGAAATTAAAAAGAATATTTTTTATAAAATCTCGGGGTGTTACATTCTACCCCCCTTGAAATGAATTTCACCCTCGAAATTCATCGGGGTTATAAATGGTTTAATACGCGGAATTTTCTTTAATAGAAACCCTAATCGTAAAAAGGAATACCAAAACACGGATTTAGAAACTAAATTATGAAACGTAACGGTTACCCAAATTAACTCATCACTGGGTTTCCACGTAGTAGAACCTAGGTGAAAATATGGTTATGGAAGAAAAATCTAACCATCAAGTTCTGATGGAGAGTGGTAGAGAACATGGCTATGAAAAAGCCAAATAACACAAAGCCATAAATTTGTGATGATATGAGGTACAATATGATTCATCAGATATAAGTGCACTAGGAAAATATTTATGGTTTTCAAGATCATTTCCCTAAAGTTGATGAAAATGGAATTAGAAGAAATACTTTTGTGATTTTGGTATAGTCTCACCGATCGTCATTCTTTGGACAATTTCCACTTCATCTCTTAATGAAATGAAGTTGAATTTTTCATTCGTGATGTGTTTGCAGATCATGTGATAGAATGATGGGTCATTCCATCTATCTCAAAAAATACATAAGTCCATCTACAGTGAGATTAATCATATATGGTTCCTAAAATGGACTTATACTCCATATATCATACTGATTAATATAATAAAACTTGTTTCTACTAAACAGGGACTTCATGTAGGCCGGTGGTAGGCGACAAAGGCAGGCCGCACGTTAGTTGTAGGTTCGATTCCCACAGCCTTGTCCGACGCGATGGGCTGTCGCCCATCCTGCAGGTTGTACTTTTTCTAAAACTACATTACTATAACATCCCATCAATAATATCGAAAAAACTTCTATCCTTAAACAATACTAACTTATGTCCAACATAATCCATTCTAATCTTTAGGCTTATCCATAATACTGCAGTCCACTCTCAAATTATAGTGAAAACGATTACCAAAGAGTTCATATGACAAGCATTTTAATACCATCGTTGATCCCCATATATCATAAGATATGTATTGTTGGTCACATTCAAAACATTCGAAGTCCTTAATCATGTATTCTCTTGAAAAATGAATACCCATTAAACCTTAGTGAAAACATGAATGCTATCAAAATTTAACTCTTTCCACATCCCAAATTCCAAAAATTCTATATACTCGATGCATGATATAACCTTATCCTTATATCAGTCATGAGGTCATGAATACTGTCAAACATTTCATTTTCTCCTTATCCCTTCATTATGCACATATCATTTTTTTTCAAAAAAATCTCAATCCCATTCCATGGTTACCGGTACCATAAAATTATTGAAAACCAGAATATACCAATACATAAATATTCCAATATTCCATGATACTATATACAACATTATTTGGGAATCCCATGACATAAACACTTAATCATTCCACCACATCGTTGTCATATTCAACATTGCCAATAGTGATCGCATGTGACTTCCCTTTGTCCTTTGCCTTAAGTGGTTGATCATGTCGATCATCACTAACCCTTGGATTAGGGCATTTTTTACCATAATGCCCCATTTCCTGGAACATGAAGCATTGAAGTGTTGGTGGTGCATTCTCTGTAGTCTTTTCTTTATTCACATCATTAGAAACCCTTTTTCCATTACATGAACACTCAGCTGCTCAATGACCTTCTTTTCCACACTTAAAACATTTTCTAGTCCCTTTAAGACAATCAACACCATGCTTCATTCCAAAATTTGAGCATAAGGAAACATTCATCTTCTTTTCACCATTATTCTGAGATTTCCCCTTGAACTCCATCTTTCGTTTGTTGTCAAAAACATGAGATGGATAATTAACACCAACTTCCATTTATACCTTGATAGAATAACTCACAATTCCATCATAGCTACTGTTGTCTCTTATATCTAATGCCCTTCGAAGATTTGGTTTTAAGCCACCGAAGAATCGATCAACTTTAATTTCAGGTTGGATGATAAAGCCAGATGCATACCTTGAAAGCCATGTAAAATTCGCTTCGTATATACCAACACATTCATCATCCTTTTGGATTAGTTCAAGAAAATCATTCTCCATCTATGTTCGAAGAATACAAGGGAAGTACTTATTGAAAAATAAATTCTTTAACTTGTCCCATTACATGGACTCAATTTCATCTCATAGCCTTGTATTCTTGAGAATATTCCACCATTGATTAGCATCACCTTCAAACGATATACTGCTAAGATGACATTATCATGTTCAGAAAATTGAAGAACTGAAAATATCTTTTCAGTGGTTCTGATCCATTGTTCAGCAACAAGTGGATCAAAAGACCCACTGAAAGAAGGTGGACATTGCCTCATGAAGGACTGAACATAATATTGTTCCCTTCTCTGCTCATTAGGAAGTCCAGAATGATTCATATCTTGTGTAAGTATAGCAACAAGATTTTCCACTCCATCTCCCATAACATTTGTTTGTTCAGGAGGAAAATCATTGCATTTCCCATTGCATTGATCAACATGGTTCCTTCGGGTTCCATCCATCATCTAAAACCCAAAAAGAATAGTGCGAGAGGCAAAAATTATGCTAGGTAAAACAACATAATAAAGGGGGAGTACCGTCAATATCTAACATCTTAGGTTAAATTCTATGATCATTACCATAGTTCTAGGACTATATCCTATATGTATACTTATCCTTTGGGACATCCCTATACATACCTTAGAAATATTTCTAGGGATCCCACTAACGTTTTCTCATCCTAGTTTCCAAAGGTTGACTAAACCATTCCTCTGATACCAACTGTAGAGACCCAAAGCATGATGTACATAGATATTACATTACTTTTGTGGAATACTTAATACATAACAAAAACAGACACACAAGGACCGTAATAGTTTAGTTTCTTTGGAAACTTGGAACGTAATCTTCTAATCGTAGTGAAAGATCTTCAACATCTCCCATAATGATCTTACACTTTTTGTTTCCTTACCTAAAACCTTTCATTTAATCATGGGGGAAAATAAAACATAAAAAGGGTGAGATCAAATGCTCAGTAAGTGTAAGCATGTTTAAGTTAAAACATACCATATACATTTGAACTTATAAACATGAACATAATTTTTAAACATCAAAATCTTTAGCAATGACTTAAAACATGGAAGTTCATAAGGAATAGATCATAATGGAACATAAATCATGAAAAATATCATGGGAATAAAACATGTAATTGTGGAATCCATTAAGCACATGTAATGATTTCCATAGTAGCCAAGGCATTGCTGCCAAGACCATCTTAGTTGACAAAGTTTCTTTCTGAATCGAGTTCAGTCCTCGTTCTAGTCCTGTAATACTGAACCGGATTAACTTATCGTTCCAACCATGTCTATCTCATGTGATATAAAATCTTCACCCAATTCATTGGAGGGAGATATAGGTCCCACCCATCTCATAATGAAATAATTTTTACTTTTCCCACAAAATAAACATACATCATTAATAATAACCCAATGAATAAAATGAGTTTCATAAACATCATCCCATCATCACATAATCCATATAAAAGAAATGGATATCAATTTATAATAAGAAAAGTGAATCCGTGTAAATCCTAAAGACATTATACTTGAAACATACACATATGAAATAATGTCAACTTAGATGAAAAATGGTTTTGATAGAACACTTGAAATGAATTCTTGAGAAAAATATCATTTCTTATTCAAAATCAACTTCTTTTCAAAAAATGTGATGCAATTTTAATATAAAGTGATTTATTTTAAAATAGTCATGAAATATTTTAGAGGAAGCTTCATGAAAATAAGGCTTTATAAAACCATAAAAATCTGTTCGTGCCGTATAAGTTAAAAAAAATTCTTCTCGTACTTTTCCCGGAAAAGTCAAAAAAGTACCTCATAACATAAACTAAAAAAAGATTCCTTACATTTTTTTTCAATTTAATGCATTCCAAATGGAGAAACAAACACCATACAAGACCCAAAAAGCTCATCACCACCATACCCCTTGAGAGGACCACAAAAACCAACCAAAACATGCACAGTCGACAAATCAATGCAGAGGCACCCTCAAACGGAAGGACAGATCGGCCCCACTGCCGACTAAGGACTCCCTGAAGAAAAGGTTATATGGTCCTCTTCGTGACTAACTCCACAAACCATCTACTCCGCTACACCAAAACAAGAACACGTAGCTCCACCACAACAGATCACGAATATGAAGCCTCCCTAAGAAACCCCGTGATGAACTCCGCGAAACTACTGCTCCGTCGTAGTAATCACCGAACCTGCTACACGGTCACATCGACCACGAACCTGCAAATTCGACAGCGAAAAAATTACCGCAACCCCAAACCCAATCCATGAAGACTGGGGATCTTCACTGTGGTGAAAGACGCCTGGGATCAACCGCAGACCTCCACCGGCCAATGGAACAACGCTGCAGAGAAGGCCGGGGGACCTCGCCGTGATGAACCAACACAGACTCACGAAGCCACAACAGCACACAACAAATCCTTTGTGCCACCAGAGAGAAGGACAGAAGGAGAACCACCAAAGGAATCTCGCTGCAAAGTCGCGGCACTGTCACAATAACAAGAGCCCATGACGCCGCAACAACAAAACACACCACCCCGCGACGCTGCCACTAGAAGAGGAAACACACACTGCAGATCTTTTGAGATGAGGCACCGAGGAGAAAAGCAGCCTCCAACATGAGAAAGAGAGGAGATGGCAGTGACATGAAAACCCTAATTGCCATTGTGCCCCATACGGGCCCATCATAAAAATAGGATGAAATACATGTGTGAATATCCCAATGAAAGATTCCTTACATACCATATAGTAAAAGACAAAAAATGGGTAAAAAGGAATTTAAACATACATGAAAACACATTTTTAAAACATGGAAATGGATGATAGCAATAACCCCAGAAAATACTTACGAATAAGCAATCTCGGATAAAAATGATATTTGAAAAATTATCCCTTACCTTATGTCTGATATGCTTCGTACATATCCGACCCTCCTATATAATGATTTAAATAATGTCATTGACTTATTACATAATCATATTCATTATTATGATATCATATATGTTTCACTTATGACTTTATATTACCCGTACTTTTGTAAATTTCATGTTAAAGAGCATTTTGGGTTAAATCGTTTCATTTGTCATCCGTGTTTTGACTTGTAAGTATTCATATGATTACATAGATCATGATTACATAATTGAAGAATATAAAACATGATTTATATATAATATATTTTCAGAATATACATATATATAATAGATCGATAAATGGAAAGAAATACAAGGTTTATTGAGACGGTAGGCCGTACGTACGCATGAACGTTGTTTTCGTTTCCTTATTGAATTGAATGAAACTAAATAGATGACATAAATTTATATATATACATAAATCTAGTAGCATTATTATTTCATATATTTCATTATTATTCATTATATAAACTTTATGATCATTCATGTATGGTTAACACGGAGAGTGAATCTCATTGCGTCGTGGAGACGGTAGTCTGTACGTACGCACGAGCGATGATATCGTTCCCATAATTATTGAATAGAATTAGAGTGGATGGTATAATATATCAGAATCAGTATGATGTTATAATAACCATATATGGTTATTCGTTACACCATTATACCAATCCATGTAAGGTGTTGATGGAAAAACATATTACACCACGGCGTGGAGACGGTATTCCGTACGTACGCACGCGCGGTGATTTCATTTTCCGTAGGATGGATAGATGGTGAAATAGGGTTGTTTCTTAATTATAATAAAATATAATTATATGTGTTATACTGATGTTATTACTTCATAATGAAACAACTAATGAATAAGAAGTGGAAGAAGAAATAAAGATGACAGAATCGGTAACAGACATTACCTCTTCTTTGAAGCGCCTCTTTGTGACCTCCTCTTAGGTCACAAAAATTGGTCTTTAAAGAAGAGAAGAACCTCTAGGATGTTTCTATGGATGTTTAGAAGAGAATTTTTCAGGGGTTGGCCGAGATTTAAGGCTCAATGTGGTGTAAGGAAGAGAGGGAGGAGGTGCCCTTTTATAAGGGAGGAGTGGGGAACCATTGAAAAAACTAAACATATTACTTTATTATAAAGTAATATTCGGTTTTTAATAGCTCCAAACTGATTTATTTCGAATCTAAGGTGGGGATGGGTCGAAATCCTCTCATCCAATAGAATTTTGACATGTTTAGGTCATTATATTAACATTATCGTTTAGTTTTAACTCTTAGTTAATTAGATTGACATTTACCATGTCACTTTGTATTTTTATATTATATAGTTAATAAACATACCATATACATCCAAGCGACCCCCAAGTGGTCCATTAATGATACAACTATCCTGATATAAGTATCTTGGATGACCCTTATATTTTTAGAAATATAATAACAGTTAATAATATAATATTTGTTTTAAATACTATTTTATGTCAATTTTGACACTATTTGGTAATTGATTTTTCTAAAATTCATAACAGAATGATTAGTTCTAAAAAACTTTATTAAATCAATACTAACATATAATATTAACATATAAAATTATTGGAATTCGTAAAATGTCTCAAATTTAATTTATTTGGGTATTTATAACATCAATTATGTCAATATTTCATTAATAAGATAATTACTGCATCATCATTGTGTCATAAATAAATTAAATTATTTTAAGTCTAAAAATTACAAATAAAGTACCATTATGAAGAAAATATTTTTATCTTTCTAATTAATATTTATATTCAAATTTATCTTATGTATAACCCTATATATAAAAAATTATTTAGTTGTTAAACATTGATTTTAACTATTTTAAACCTTCTTTAAATAAATTAATAATAAATGTCCTAATCTAATCCAAGTGGACCTAAATTGTCATATTTTATTCCTAAGGTTGTTTTTGGCCGAATTACACTTATCCAATAAAATTAGGACATGTGTTTGGGTAATAATAATATCATTTTTACCCTTAATTACCCTATTTACTTTTAACCGTGGTAAAAAAAGTAAAAAGTTACTATTCACCAAAAATTATTTTTATCTTATTGAACCAAATTTTAGTCCTTGATATTAACCGTGTCTCTTATATTTTATAATTTCCCTTCACAGAAGCGCTAAAATTATGTTTTAGGAAAAATTTAATTTTTTAACTACCACATTGTGCTTTTACTATTCATCAAAAAATAAAAGTTTCTAGAAAAATACCAAAAAATAGGCCTAAGCTATATTTGATATTATGAAATCAAAAATGATGTGTATTTTACCAAATTCAAAACATATCAGTTCCATTAACTAATTTAATAATTAATTCACGTCGTGAAAACAAATAGCGTGTTTTTAATAGATAATAACTATCAAAAGATTGACACTTGTTTATGTATGGTTTAAATGTGAAATTACATCCAGTGACCAAAATTGTATTAAATTTTAAAAATATATCCTAAATATACTTTAAAACCACTCAAATTAATAATTATCACTATTAATTATTTCGATTAAAAATGTTGTTTTTAAATAAAATTTAGTAATTTTCACTATTCATCAGAATATGAAAGTTATCCGAAAAGTACCAAAATTTCACCGTAAGCTAATTTCAATATTCCAAATCAAAAAATGAAGTCCATTTTGAATGATAAAATTTATAAAATTTCAAAACATGTGTATTACTATTCATAACGTCTAGTTCATAAAAATATTATAATAATATCTCGTATAATGAAACTCGTTACTGCATACTACACACGCTATCAAGGAAGGTCGTGATTGCGTGTAATGAAAGACAAGTCAGGGATGCATGTTGTGCAAGCTCCTTTTGGTGTAGTGTACAACACAAGACATTAATGATATTGAAAATAATATTTTTCATAAAATCTCAGGGTGTTACATGTATCATATAACATCAATTCATTAAACATCATCATTTGTTACATAATAATGGAATTTTCAATTCATACATGACAAAAATATACTCAATTGGTAAATTTGAATAATGAAGAATACACTTGATGGAGAAATGGTAATGGTATTCTTTACACAATGATTATATCTTGGAAAATCACAATGCAATTTTGGAAGCATAACAACGTAACGTACAAATTCATAAAAATGGTTGATTATAGAGAAAGAGGTTCTTGTAATATATATATGAAATGAATTTAAGGGTTCATATAGATATATTTCCCAACATATATATTGGAATTTAGATGCAAAAAATATAATAATTTCTTGAATGTAATTGAGGTGAGAGAAATTCTTTATGGAATTTCGGTGTGGTAACTGGTGTACATGGGAGGCATTAATGGGTGTTAATGATGTATCTAATAATTTGAACATATATATAGAAGTATGTGAGAGGTTAGATATCATACCCCAACCTTTTTATATGAATATTAAATGTTATTTAAATATAAATAATCACAGACAAAAATGATTATGGATGAAATCCTTTATTTCGATGTGTTGTACCAATGGCTTGGATGAGTCTTGAGAGAGTCATCATGATATGTTGGGGGACCTTGGGAGGATTATAGTAAGATGAGGGTAGAGTTTTATCAAACCAGAAAGGCTATGAGTCAAGAGGAAGTGGCAGCATGGGTGTGTTTATATAGGAAAAGGAAGGGAATTATGTATTATTTATGTTTTGGACCCTAATTATTAAACTAATCAAAAACACAAACCATCCCATGATTTCTGCCCTTAGTTTCTTCAATGGGTGAGTGAAAAAATATTAATTTATAAGTCCAGTATCCAAAATTATTAAAATATTTGGATTTCTTATGTGATGGCGAGTCACACTCTCAAGGAAATAAATTTAAAAAGTTAAAGGGTTTTATATGTCTTGGAGCGTCCACTAAGGCACCATAAAATTAGTTAAAAAAATATAATCACATTATTTTAAATAAAAAACATATTTTTTATGAACATATCATTTATAGTATTTTATTACATCCCAATTTTTGTAATTATGAAGTCATAAAACACAGTATATAGTTAAATGGTATGTAATTTTTACACAAAAATTCGTCTGTTTCAGAAAATAATGAAAAACTCATCATTGGAAAAGTTCTACATCATGATTCCAATAATAATATTCATTTATATAAATATTTTTCAATATAATATAA
Organism: Viscum album; assembly: GCA_963277665.1. Taxonomy (NCBI): domain Eukaryota; kingdom Viridiplantae; phylum Streptophyta; class Magnoliopsida; order Santalales; family Viscaceae; genus Viscum; species Viscum album. The sequence goes on along the minus strand of OY728151.1, from coordinate 1,056,965,825 downwards.
TTTTTATTTTAAAATAAATAACAAAATTTATAAAAAAATAATGGGTTTCGACAAAAAAAACTATCAAACAATAATAAAAAACACTAATTTTTCATAAATATTACATGATATTTTATATTTAGTAAATTTTAATTTTGTAATAATATATTATTAAAATATTATTTAATTATGAAATTCATTATTTCATCATAGTAGATATCCTAATTATATATTAACAAGAAGTTCCATTTTTTTCTTTAAAAACCATTTAGAAAGTAAAAATAATAAAATAAATGTGTAATAATTATTATTTACAAAAATTATGAACATAATCATAGTGAAATGGTATTGTTACAGAATCCTTTGTAACACATACATAATACAGACGGGTATGGTGTGCGATGGTGACATACTCTTGGGGTGGCACAAATAACATCTCTTGTGTTGTAATCTCTATCAACATCCACTTCTCTTATATGTGGTGTTATTTGAGCACAGTATGTTGAAGATCCACATGAACATGGTCAAAAGAGAAGCCCGATGATGAGAGTAGCTTTTCGAGATCTTTAAAATGGGATTCATATAGAGAAATTTTTCTAAACAAGGCAATCACTTCCTTTGTCTTAGAATATTTGATTTGTTAATTCCCTATTTTTATACAAACTATATGATCAATGTTCAATTTCTATATTAGAAATGGTCACTATTTTTAATGGTATTTTGATATGCAAAATCATAATAATAAATATGTGAATATTTTATAAAACCATTTTACATAATAAGACATTTATTAGGATCAAGATGAATTTTCATTAATATAATATTTTGACATTACAATCATTCCCCCTTTAGAAATTTTTCCCTTGAAGTTTCATTTTTCCAGACTAAAACAGATGTGGGTACCTCTGCCTCATTACATCCTCTAGTTACCACATTGCTTCTTCAAACATGTGCTTTCTAAACAACACATTCACAAGGGGCATTGAATTATTTCGTAGTAATATTTCTTTATGATCTTATATATACACATACTTCTCTTAACAGGAGAGGTCATTCTCCAATGGTACCTCTGATGGATTTATTATGTGCGATGGTTGATGTATGTACTTCCTTAAAAGTGATACATGAAATACATCATGTACTTGAGATAGGTACAATGTGAGTTCCAGTCGATAGGACACTACTCCAATGAGATCAATGATCTCAAAAGGGCCTATGTACCATAGAAAAACAATTCTATTATTCCAAAATCTCATAACTATGTTCCATGATGATATGCATAGGAATATCATTCTTCCAAAATAATACTATAATTCTCTTTGATAATTACCATCACAGATCATTGGTCAACTCTAAGCATATTTACTATGTGGTATGATGGTCTTAACCTTCTCCACCGTTTCATTGACCATTTCAAGACCTAAGAGTTTTATCACCCCAACATCACCCCAACATGTTAATGTTGTGCAACTCTTCCCATACACAACATTAAAAGGAGCCATTTGGATCCTTGACTGGAAATTATTATTGTATGAGAACTCAAATATAAGAAGATGTTGATCCAATCCACCTATAAAGCCCATTGAACATCATCTCAACAACTCCCCGAGTTTTACGATACTCTACTCAAATTGGTCATTAGTTTGAGGATGATAAGTCGGACTGATGTTCAGCTCTATAATTGGATCATGTTGAAGACTCCTCCCAAACACAGAGATGAATCTTCAATCTCGATTGGATACAGTCGATAGTGGTACTCCATACAGACATACCACTACTCTGATATATATATGTGTCAATAGATCCAATGAGAAATCCACTAGAATTATAATTAAGTGTATATTCATTGTACGTTGATCCACAACAACCCATATAGCGTTTTTTTTCTTTCAATGTCATTTGATGTCTATTGAAAATGCCCATCATGATTTTCTCCCATTTCTTGGCTGTTATGGGTAATAGTTTCACCATACCTTTAGACATCATCCTCTCAGCCATCACTTACTTATATACCAGGCAGTTTTATGTATACTCACTGATCTCTTTATTCATTTTATCCCTCAAATAATGATCTTAGATATTTCTATACATCTTTTTATTTCATGGGGAGAATGAAGAAATTAGGAAAATGTGAATCATCTTAAAGATCAATCTTTATATTTATATTTGATGGAATGTATATTCAGGACATAAATCTCACAATTCCTTCATTAATAACATTGAACTACAAGGATTTAACTTTTTTGATAGTATCCACATTCTCTTGAATTCCAACATTATCTTTTTGAGCATCCTTTAATCGTTCCTAAAAAAGATGGTTGAGCGATCATTTTTGAATGGATTGTTTATGTAACCTTATTTATAATTCCCATTTGCATATTCATCAAATCTAAGAAGATTTAATTATTATCTATGTTTCATAGTCTTTGAGCATCTCGAACCATCTACATTAGTGATAGATCAAATCTTTCAGTGGGAATATATACATGGGGTATTTGCGATTCATATATATTACACACTTATCCCCAAAGAATTAATGACACAAAATGACCAATGTGATGATTACTATAACTGCCTCTAGATCATGTATGGGATATTTTTTTCTTATGATCATTGAATTTCCATGTATTAAAGGTAAAGACATTGTCATTTTTCATCCACAGAAAACTCATTATCTTCTTCTAAGCATCACTAAATATCACAAAATGTTATCCACTAGTGTGTATTGTGAGAACAAGTGGAGTTATTAGCTGCATTTTTAACTACTTATAGCACTCTTCATATTCATCACTCCAATAAAACATGAATCACATCTGAGTTATCTTGGTAAAAGGGTTGGAAAATGTTGATAAATTTCTCCCAAATCCCAGATAAAATCTAGCTAACCCCATGAAGGTACATATATATATATTACTAATGATGGACTTGACCATCCCTCTATTGCTGCAGATTTAGAGGGATCCATAAATATCCCATTTATTTGGATTATATGATCCAATTATGATACCTACTTCAACCACAACTCACACTATATGTACATTTTATAGAGATTATACATTTTCAAGGTCTTTAGTATAGTTCTTAGATGCTCCTCATGATCATAAATAGTTTTGAAGTATATTGGAACATCGTTTATAATGACTACCAAATAATTATCGAGGTAATCTATAAATACTATATTAATACACTCCAGGAAGATTGATGGAGGATTAGATTGATTGAAATGAATTACAAAGAATTCATAGTTCCAATAATATGTAAAAAATTCATATTTGGGGATATCCTCCATCTTCAACCATACATGGTAATATCCCAACCACAAATCCACCTTGAATTTTTTTTTCTTCATGTAGCTGATCGAAAAAGTCAAAAATTCAGGCAAAAGGATACTTGTTATTTATCACGATTTTGATGAGATCATTATAATAAATGAAAATTCACATTGACCTATATTTATTAATGATGAAAATGGTTGTTTCACCCCATGGTGAAGCACATGGATGTATAACCACTTTATATAGAATATAATGTAGTTGTTTCATCAGTTCCTTATACTCTAGAGTATCCTTTCTATATGGAGACATGGATATTAGAAACACCATAGGTATAAAATAATTTTAGAATTCAACATCTCTTCTAGGTGGAAGAGAAAAAAAAATTCCTTAGGAAACACTTCAGTGAATTACCTCACAATAGGCATGTCTTCAATGATGGTCTCTTCCTTAGAATCAATCATCTAAACCATATATGCATGCTTATTGGGAAGTGATATCCACCCATGATATGATGAGGTTATAGATGATTCATCCTCCTCCTTGCACTTGTAAAGAATCCGAGGATGATTTTCCATATGCAGTGTGATTTGCCTCAAACATAAATATATGTTGGCTCTATATAAGGAAAGCCCATACATGCCATGAATTGCATCAAATTTCACAGGAGGGAGTATAAAGATTTTAAATGGGAAGTTTAGTACACAAATTCTTATTGGGAGTTATTTTACTGGGTTGTAATGATATCTCCATTATCTGTACTCAATGACATCTTTACATCCCTGATTGTAGACGTGTTTGGATTTTTCTACAAAACATTAAAGATATTAATGATTGCGTAAAAACAGAAACAAAATGTATTTTTTCTATTATCGAATGAATAACTAGTTTAAATATCACCACATAATTTTAGGGGTTAAAATCAGTGGTATTGATGGAAAAATCACTCCCTTTATTCAATAGAGGTTGCTCATTGCCTCCAAAAACCATTGTCTTCGGGAATTTGTTTTCAAAGTGCCCTGATTCATTCTAGTTATAGCAATGAACAACGTGTTGAAGGTATAATGAAGTGTTCCTCTACCCTTTTTCAGATTCATGTTTTTTATATTAGTTAATGGCCAGGTACCCTTCTCTTCCACACCTATAGAATTTTCTTGTCACCTTCTGGAAATTTCCTTGGTGATTTTTCCGCACCTTGGGTGACTGGGTTTATGGAATATACTAGCACCATTGTATTTATCCATTTGACCCACAAAATTGAAGTCTACATTACGATTCACATCCCCATGATACCCCTGAGATTCAATGATCTCCTTTTCGACATTAAGTCCATACAGAATAATTTCTTCATAACTATCGATGTCACAGATTTCTAGGGAATTCTATTAGGTAGGTTGTATCCCACCCAAGAAGTAGTAAACCTTGCATTAGGGGGTAACAACAAAGAATGAGGTGTGTCATGAAAGAATTATGATTTTTTCCTCATACACTTTGATGGATACATCTTCATTTTTCTTGTGGTCATGGATGTCCCTTTCTATCATCAGTCGGATGGGGCGAGAAAATTATTTAATCAAAATCATTTTCTGGAAATCATTCCATTCCATTGCCTTGATCTCCTATTCAGACGTGGTATTTTTGATCAATTCCAATCAATGTTCATATTCACCCACCATATTATTAACTTCTAGAATAACCTTCTCTTGTTTGAATCATAGATTGATTTAGAATAAGTTTTCAATATATTTGATCCATTTTTAGGCGATTGATGTATCAGATGATCCATTAAAAGTAGGAGCCGATTTTCTAACGAAGCTCTAAAATGTGACTTCTTCATTCACGGGGTGTGGGGGTGAACATTCCTATTTACCAATGTTTTTATCCAAAAATTTAATTAGCTGATGTAGTATAATGGCAATGTTCATGATTCCCACTCCCATTGAATTGGGCATCTCATTCAAATTGTCATCACATTGATCTTCACATCGGTTATTAACATGAGTCCTCCTATTACCGGTAATTGGCTGGAATAAAATGAGTTTAAGGAATATCACCTAACGAGTAGTCTGAAGGAAAATATTGATGACTTATAAATTACTTTCACTTCCTTATATATGAATTCATAGGATTCAATCTCTGTTATCCACGATCTACTTCCCAATATATATACTCAGGGGAATTCTTTTAATTACCTTAATAATGGTTCATATTATGCTTTTAAATTTACCATAGAATGTCCCATGGGGGTTTAGTAACCCAACGTGCAGTAAATCCCATAATCATGCACCGGTTCATGTTCGAGTCTAGGTCAAAGTTGTATTTTTAGGTTTTAACACTTGATTTATCAATGCTAGATCTGCATATACCTGCTCATATCCAGACTTGGATGTATTTTCATTATAAACCATTTAATCCAAACTCACCAAATTTTAGGGATGATTTTATTATAAACAGTCTTATCTCTAAGGCTTTCACTAGGGTATTCTATTCCATATCCCAAAATAAAAACCCATTTTTTACTACTCACATGAAATTGATTTATTGCATTAAATTTTCACTGAATAAAATATAGAAGATAATGAGGTATAGTGTATTTGTTTCTTAGGAACATTAAATAACGACATAAAACATGAAACACAACATCTTTATTGAAAACATCTATTACATTACCCCTGAATTCCCCCATACATAGCATTACATGGTGTTATATGAGGACATGCATAAAAATGGGTGAGATATAAAGCCCAGTTAAGGAGTAAAAAAGTCATGACATGAATTATATAAAACACTTTCCCAATTATGAATATAAATATAGCATAATAGAAACATGATCATGAAGGTATTATACAACATGACTATCATAACAAGGAAACGTGACAACAACATTTAACATGATATTAGCATGAGCCAATGCTCATGGAACATGGAACATTAGTAGACCATAATTTATCTATAATATTCATGAATATACCCGAATTTCAGTTTATGTGTCATGATACTAACCATTACCCAATGCATTGAAGCTCTATTAGGGCACACCTTTCTTAATAATTTCATTTCATGCATAAGTATGCCCCATGGATCAAATAACATAAATTCATTAAACATCATCATTTTTTATATGATAAAGGAATGAGGAATTAATACCTGAAATTTGTATAATAATTTTGTAAATTAGAATAATTTTTAATACCATTTATATAAAAATGGGCATCGTATTCACAACATAATGACATTATCTTGGAATATATGGGGGAAATTTCGGCAGCATAACAATGTGCCATAAGAATTCATAAATTTTTATGATATTTGTTAAAGGGGTGTATCTTTATATGTTAATGAAATTGAATGTAAGTTTTTCATATACATACGTGTCCCAAAATATATTTTTTAATTTAGAGGTATAATATGAATTAATTGTTTGAATGTAAATGAGGAGAGTGAAATTCCTTATGGAATTTTGGCATGGTAACGAGTGTACATGGGAGTAATTAATGATAGAGAAATTGGTATCTCATCATTAAAATTAAAAATGGAAATATGGAGTGGTGGTATATAATTCACCAAACAATTTTAATTGAAATGAAAATGGTATAGGAACATAATGAATCTTGAAAAAAAATGAGAAAGGTACAAATACCTTTCTTAGTTGTGGGATCCCAAAGGCTTGATAGAGGCATGAAAGAGGAGTTCTGGGAGATTGGGACACTATTAGATGATTATAGAGTGTGGAGGGAAGAGGTTTTTCTTCCTCTAATGGATTTTAGTGGAGAGGAATTTGTAGCTTGGGTGTGTTTATATTGAAAAAGGGAGCAAATTCATTATTATTTAGGTTTGGGGCCCTACACATTAAACAAATCAAAACCACAATCAATCCCATAGTTTTTTCCCAAATTTATTTTCAAGGCAATGTGGAAAAAATTATTTCATAAGGCCAATGTAAAATCATATTAAAATAATAGGCTTGATTATTTGAAGGTGAGTCACGCTCTCAATGAAATCATATTAAAAAGTGGAAATGATTTATATGTATGGGAGGGTCCAATAAGGTTCCAAAACATTAAACAAACAAATATAAAATAACATTATATTATTGATAAAACATATATTTTCCAATCATATCATTATATTATTTTACTACATCAACAATGGGTCATTATGGTGTCATAAATCAAAAAATATAATTAAGAAATATTAAATATTTACCCAAAATTTTGACTGTCTATGAAAATTATGAAACATTCACCAGTGGATAATTTCAACATCTTGATTAAAAAAATAATATTCATTTTAAATTAATAATTTTGTAATAATTTAAATTTTTTTCAAATAAAAACAGACATTTATACAAAATTCAGGGTTTTTTACATAAAACACCATTCCAACATTAATTAAATTAAAATTGTTTTCATAAAAAATATATAATAATTTATATTTAATTAAGATTAATTTAGTAATGATATTTCATTAAAATTTTATTAAATTAGAAACCCATTATTTCATCATAATAGATATATTAATGAAATACTAACTATATGTACTATTTGTGATTTAAAAACTAATTACAAAGTAGCTGTAATAAAATAAATGTATATTATTTATTATATACAAAAAAATGAAAATAATCATACTGATATGGTTTTGTTAAATAACCCCTTATAACACCCGCATAATACTAAAGGGTAAGGTGTTCAATGGTGACAGACTCTTGTGGGGGCTCAGATAACATCGCTCAGGTGGTAATCTCTATCAAATTCCACTAATCCCATAGGTAGTCTTGTTCGAGATTAAGATCTTGAAGTTCAGTATGGTCAAGGTCTGGAGTAAAGCCCAGTGGCATAAACTCATTTCTGAGGTCCAACAACTGGGCTTCATTTGGATAAATTATTCTGGATCATGCCATCACATCCTTTGTCTGAGTAAATTTTATTTTTGTAAGCCCTATATTTATACTAATCATGTGATCACTGTTCAATGGATATATTAGAAATGGTAAAAATTTATAACTGTATTTTGAAATCCAAAATCATAAAACCAAAGAAGATCATATGTTATATAACAACTTTAGATAATAATACATTTAAATGTATCAATAATAATTTTTATTAATAAAAGTTTCAGTCAATACAATTTTCCATTGAAAAATAATTTCCTTTTTTAGTTTATATAATATATTTTTTAATATAAATAATATATAGTGATTTTTAATAGTTACCTAGTTTATCCATTTTTTTTCTACACAAAAATAATATGGACATATCACATTTTGCGGTGAAATAAAATAGGGATCCCCTTAGTGAAATTTCATGCCTGAAAGACCCCTTTCCCTTTACCACATCTAATTGAATATTTATCACGCATAACTTTATTTTATTTAAATGATATAGATAAATTATATTTTATTTTATTCCAAAAATAATATATATAGAAAACAAACAATATAATTGAAAATTAATTCTTAAAAAATCATCTATAAAAACATTCATTATGAGGTCAACTATATAAGGTAAGATCCCAATCCCTCTGGAATCAATCACTCAAATTTTGATAATATTTTTTTTAAATAATATAACCCACTGTACCTAAATATAGTCTTAATAAATTGGGTTTGAATTCATATTCCCTAAAAAATTATAATAGTATAAATTAGTTGGGATAATGTGAAAAACTATTTGAAATAATTAATATGGGATTAAAACTAATATAAATATTATATTGTAAAAATAATCTATCAATTCAACATATTATGCATCAAAAAATCCAATATATTACCAAAGACAACAATTAAACTATCATAATAGAGTTATTTTTTTCCATACCCATTCATTGTAAAGTAATAAAACACATCATTTCCAAGTATTACAGTACTCTAAATATCGGAATACATTGTCAACAATTTTATGTAAATGATTTATAATAAAATAAATTAAATCTATAATATGATTATATAAAATAAAATTAAATTGTATCATTAAAAAGGTCATTTGATTGCATCAAGTATAGTCATCACTTCTCTTAAAATTTTTATGAGCTCAAAAGATAACCTTGACGATAAAAAAATATCTCATATTCAGTAAAAACTAACTACATGCATTGATAACCTATCCTAAAAACCAACCCAAATCACCCAATTGATGATTGACTATAGAATATTGTATTTCTTTTGACATAAATTGGGATATTCGAGTGTTTTGACCATTATGACTAAGGGTGTTGGAGTATTTAATTTTAATGAACTTTTAGATATGAATTATACATCTAAATAGACTACCCTAAATAATTTAAAAGAAGAAAATAATATTCTTTTTTCTAGCATGCCCATATTAATAATTTTTCCATGATGATCTCGTCAAAATATGATAATGTATAACACACCTATCTCGGTTTCCCAAAAATGACGGAGCACAAATATTCTTTTTCAAACACGTATTTTATGAATTAGAGGATATTGAATAGTTTAAGCTATAATATACCACATATTTAAATATTTGATACATTAAAATGGGCTGAAATATTTAGCATGGTGGTTGTCACATATGATGGTTGTCAAACTACCACATTAGTTATTTCATAAATAAAATAAACCATTTCAATAAAATAATAAATTTTAAATAAAAAATTATTATCCCATATCATTAATGGATTATAAAATTGTAATTATCTCATGACATTATAGTTGGGGTCTCCCACAAGGTTTTGAAAACCTAATATTAGTCAGTAGATGAAAAATTCACTTACAAACCTATGAATCCACTAAAGGCATTGAAGGTGCATCATACCCATATCCTCCATCAAATATGGATTTAAATTCTTATCTTAGTGGAATACATCATATTTTATTATATAATATTTTTAAATATTAATTCCATGAATTGGGATCATATAATTATATATAATATTGTGATGTGAAAGTCACTACATCTAACCCTCCCTCATTTCTCCAATTTTACAAATTATTTAATAATTTTAATAATATTTATTTTGTGTTAAAATAAATACTCAATACATATTGATTAAATATTATGATCAACACAAGAATAAATTTATTTTGTCAATAAAATTATTCAATTATAATTTTATATTATAATAATCGACAGTTCAAAATCTCTATGAATTTTTTTTTATTTATTGTTGGTGTTTTAATTCATATACATACACGGATGAATATAACGACTAATTTAAATTAAACATATTTTTAAAGTATTCTATTATATAAAACTATATCGTAATTATATTTTCCTAATCATGATACCTCTCAATCGAAGATAATGTGATATGTTTATAATGTGATAAAATAAATTCTAGAATAAAAAAGGAAACACAATCCTATACTCTAATTATGGAATATATTCATATTTTTATATTACATATTGATTTTTAATAATTTTATCACATAAATATCCACAATAATATTATATTTTATGTGGGCTATGACAATATTTTGTGACTACCCAAACCAAATCCATCACTGACGTGACACAAGTAATAAAATACTTTAGGGTATCCTTCATGTCACCAGTGGTTGGAAATAATATTGAAGGAAATGGTATGATATAGTCAAATAAAATATTTTATATTTGTGACCATATTATTTACAAGTTAAAATAAATCCGAGATGAAAAAAACAAGGCCCAATAAAAGGAATAAACACAAAAAAATCAGGTATGTTAAGATAGTAACTTATACATCTTGTGTTTTTTTTTACCTATATATTAATTTATATAAGATTTGTAATGTATTTTTGGAATCAATATATTAATTTTGAAAAATCAAACATTGAAAAAATTAATCTATTATAACATAACAGAACTAAGACTTATAATAAAAATTGAATTAATGATGGTACTACTTTGTGTAATTTTGATTGTTCAACATGATGTATCTCAAAAATGAAGCTTGCATATAACCCATTACATTATCTCCATATTCCCATAATTAATGATCAAAATATTTCATGATAAATAAGTGTTTTAAATACTATAAATTATTTTTATTGTAGTTTAATTTCTTTACTATGATTACATAGGATATGGGATATGTTCATACAAAGGGGATACCAATTTGCTTTGTGTTGGTCATAAAATTATTATTTTCACTACGTTTCTCCTTTCCAACCTAAAATAAAACCAAGTGTTAATAATGAATGTAAATTAGTATTTATTAAATTATTATGTTTATTACATAATTATTGAATATAAATAATTATATTCATACAATTGTATCAGTCCCTCTATGTCATATCAATTGTGGTGGAATTGAAAATAAATACTTTAACAATATTTATGAATATGGGAAAGTGAAATCATATTGGTCAAGGATACTTAATTAAAATCACATTGGTAATGTAAATGATGAATAATATTATGGTAAACATTAATACCATCAAATTATGTAGAGAATTTTTTGATTTTATTTGGTGAATATAGTTCACATATCATCTCTAATAAATAGTTGTGTTGTCGAATGGGTACCTAATTATGAATTGTATAATAGTACCCTTTTCTCATATTATATCATTTAATAAATTTATTTAATATATATGCATATATTAAATTAAAATCACAATACAAAATATATATATTAAAATATTTGTATCATTAATAACATATATATTATGATGAAAAAAAATAAAATATATCACATAGATTAATCAAGGAATACTATTTGGGTAACATGAATTACTAAACGTGATCAGAATTCCTATTTAGTATTCATGAAAAAAATGTATCATATAATATTAAAAGAATAAAATTATTTATAAGAAATGAATCATTTCATTCTAATCTCATTAATTCACCAATAATTTCTATCCCATGCACTTAAAAAATATGGATCGAGTGAGCACCAATTAGAATATTTTTATGGATAAAATGTTGAATCTAATTAAAGAAGTATATCCAGAACAAGAAAGATTATATAAACATATAATTTTGATATATAGGTGTCTAACTTATAACCCTATACCGTAAACTAAATTAAAATCCCAATAATTTGTATTTGCATCATTTTCACCTACTATTAAAACTTATTAAAAAATATAAAAATAAAAGATATTGTAATGGATTTGACTACTAAAATAATGGTAATATTAATAAATGAAAAATTATGTTATTCCTACCATATTTACAAATATTTTGATTCTCTATAGTAGCCTTCCATAAATTTAATGGAATATTGATGTTTAATTCCAATGAAATGATAGATAGAGATGAACATTAGAGTGATTCAATTGAATTTATCCCCTAATATTATGTATTTGGGGTTATTTATGTTTAAAATATGTTATTTAAAATAAAATGTTATTACTATTTTAAAAAACTGATCATTATGATATGGGGAACCTAGAACCATTATAATGGGAACCTAGTGGATGGAATGGTAGCCATTATAGTAAATAATATTTTTTTTCAGGGTATTAAAAACACATTCACTAGTTAATCAATGAATATATTACAAATTCACACATTAATTTCTCTTCAAACTTCATTTTATGTTCCACCAATTCAACTAAATCATTAAATTTTATCTATTTAGAAACCAATGAACAAAAAATCCAGGAATATTCCATCATATTATGATATTTGTTATTATAATTGAGTTAATAGTAAAAAATAAATTTCCTATGACCAATTGGGTATATAAAAATTGGTAAACCTAAAAAACACCAAACATATCCTGGATATCGTAATATAAAACTAGAATAGTCATCATGATCTATCTCACCTTAGAGGAACTGATTAGTGGCATTTTTATTCCACCAAACCACAACCCCCATGAATAAATTCATAATCAATCATAAAACACTATATATGTGTATAAATAAATAATTTATTACCTACCATGATATATTCACCTTTGAATCTTCTTGTTTGTAAGATTATTAAGTATTATTCCCCAAAAATTTACAAATCGGACCAAAAAACATTGTGAATTATCAATTTATTCATGATGAAACACTAACAAATTTGATGAAGGATAAAAGTATTGCATTATATATTTCAATAGGATCCAACCATAATAAGTGGAACATTAATGAGTTATAATGATGATATTTTAGAAGTGGAGAAAATATATGTAGATGTATAGAAACAGTTTGGGGGAGTCGGTAATGTCAATTTTATAGTGTAATGGAAAAGGGGAAAGAGTTTCATATTAAATTTTAAAATAAAACAATAACTTAATAAATGTTTAAAAACACAGTATAATCCCACTAGACTCATAATATCCCTAAAAGAAAATTACCATGGATGTTGGGATTAATATGGAATGGTGTTGAAGTCCTAGTGGAACCTACAGTAACACAATAATTTTTCACTAAAAAACTATCATATATAACAATTAAAAGCCTATTATATGGATTTTTTATTTTTAAACTGTTAAAATTTCATATCAATGTAGTTTTTTTGTCTACCACCACATCTGAAATATGATTTTTAAAACCCCAAACATATCCAAACTACCTTTTTTCTAATATAACTCTTCAAATTAAAATTTCTAATGGATTTATTTCTATATGAGTCAATACCATGTTATATCTGACATAACCATAATAAAATTGTTCTTTAATATTTTGATATGTTATTAACAATGTCTATCCATTCAATATAAAATATTCTATCATATATGTATGTATGATTGATTCTATGTTATTTACCTGACCATCACCTAGAGAGACTATCCAATCTATGAAAATATTCATTATTAGTAATGTTTTAATAATTTCATTTATTTTTTTAATCGGTATATTGTTAATAGAATCATTGTGATGTGGATTGTTTTCTATATATTCACCATAGTTATTATAAGGTGAAATACCATGTAACCAAGGTCGTATTTGATGTAATTTGATATAAAATCAATTTTTTATCTCTGATTTTGATAATTTTATAATTTAGTTTTATCTTACTTATTAAGGTTACAGAAGAAAGGTGTGAACTCATTAATGAATCTATGTAAATAGGATGTCATTATATTGGGTAGTTTCTCTATATGTAATTTGTTTTGTTGATTTTTATTTTATGGTGGAATGAAAATTGTTATTGTATTTAATTAAGTCAATTATTAACATTTATCATTTTTTCAAATAAGCTTGTCACACATCATAATTAGTTATTCTAATTTATATCACTATTTCCTTATAGATGTACTATTGTAGCACAATTTTTATACTAATATACACACGTTATGAGAATTAAATTACCAAGTAATGATTTCCCAATTCTAACTTTTTATAGTCTATAACCACTAATAGATAATTAATATATATTTAAATTTATAATAATTAAAAAGAGAATGTAAAATAATTATTTTGAATTTCAAACTGAAAAAAATTCAACTTTTGTTGGAAAAACAAAATAATAACTAAATTATTATTTATTTGTATGGATAATAAACTATTTGAGTGAGGTTTTTTCAGATTAGATTAATGAATTTCAATCAATATGAATATATATTAATAGTGAATGTATTATTTATTGATGTTCTATATCATGTTGGTATTGGTTTTAATAACATAAATAATAATTATTATTAATTAATAAATGTTTTATATGTATTAAATGATTTATGATGTGTTAACATTTTAGATTATTATTCAAATCATTTTAATATTAAATATAAATATTTTTTTAATGGGGTTTTATGAATTATTAATCATATTTGATACAAAAAAATCAAAAATTATTACTTTTATAAATATGATGGATAATTATATTTGAATGGAGAATATCTAATGAATTAGATTATGATGGTTTCATTAGGAATTAATATTTATTTTATGATGTTATCATTTCATTATATAATGAGTTATGAAAAATAAATTGAAAACATTAATAAGGATTTATAAATAAAATAAATAACCGTTTATAAAATTTAAAGTTTACAATGATTATGAAATTATAATGATCATAATTATGATATATTTTTATGATGATTATTATTATTTATTTATTATAATTCATATATTGTAGTTATTATTTTATTGACAATGTTTGTAATCCAATACAATAGTATGGAATGATGACTTAAATTAACTATTTATTTTCATATTGATAATAGTATGATAAATTAATATTAGAATATTATGAGGTGAAATGTCATCTAAAAGAAGATATAGTATTCATCTTGCACAAATGGTGGTTTGAAAGAAAACTAGATGTTGAATGGTGAATACATGGGTTTTGAAATGCCTAAAGATGATTTAATCCTATTAATGGGTATATTTTGATTAATCTGTATGTGATGTGAACAATCATAATAATTTAAATTATTCTCTATCTTTTTAATTCTATTGTCAATATAATTGTGACATGATATTTTGATCAAAATGATTTCTCCTATTACTATGGTATTCAAGAAGAAAAAAATCATGTTGTGGGAATCAAAATCTCTTAGTATGAAGACATAGAATAAGATTATTTTTACTCCATATCAATGAACAATTAGTGATAGCACTTAAAATGTCGTAATGTTATTCTCTTCAATGAATGGATTACTGGATATAAATATTTGACCATATTTATTTCATTCTAGAAGAATGATTCTCCAATGAAAAAACAATATGTTTTATGATATTTTATTCATTTCAATATCAAGACATGGATTTTATTATTAAGGATACAAACTGTATCCTTGTATGAAAGGATGATAAGAAGATGATTTCGTCCTTATTAATAATTGAATATTTATTCTCCTCCCCCCTATGAATGAATTAAGATTTAATATATTTGTGAAGCCCATGTATTATAGTCTTCTTTATTCCATCCTTGTCACATACTTATTTGTGAATGAATTACAATGGATAAAATACTATGATGTGATATTTTGATGGGGTTTTATATCTTATAAAATAATTAATAAAAAATAATTTTGTGATATATTTAGGGGATATGGTATAAAATTAAAATGTGTTCTCACCTTATTTGATCTTAAATATTTGGGATTTCAAACTTTGTGTGCCTAGTGATTTAATGGAAGGATTAGGGGTGGTGGGAAAATTTATACATTATTACATTTTATAACTCTAATTGGGTAATTATGTAATAGTGTTGAGAAGCCTTAGAGGCAATTGAATTATGATCCATCATTTTTATATATACCATGTGTTGTGAATAGTTTATTTCCCTCATGAACATTCCCTTATACCAAAACTAGCTAACACTAGTAAACTTGTACAATATTACCTTCACACTAATGTACCATCTTCAATTATAAAATATATTCCTATAAATATACCCCATTGGATCCTAATTTCACACATGAAACCCACATTATGGGAGATTAAGGCTCAATTGATTCTCACCGCCCATAGGTCTCCAGAGACCCCTTAATGTGTAATATTACTCTTAATACAAAATGGAATTACAAAACATAATGTATAATTGGTTTTTATATTTGTTAAAACATCATTAAAAAACAATTAACACATAGTCATTTTAAAATAGGTTGAAGTTCCCATGTCATTAAATATATAAGACTGTCATTAAACCATGACCATTGGGAATAGATTCATTTTAGAAAATAATTACTACATCCCCTAATGAAAATTATTCAATGCTGAATTTTTTTCAAAATCATATTCTATATGAAAACATTTCTTCCAAACAAATATTGGGAGATGAACCTCTCCAAGCATATATTTGGGTAAATATTTTCAACCATTAATCATTACGGTTATGTACTTCACCAATCAATATCAAGTGAAAATAACCTCTATTATCCCACTCATGGGAGATGAAGAAATGCAATAACTCCCTGGTGATAATCATCCTTTATAACCTATGCTATTGTTTAGAACTATCATAGACTCCCATACTATTATTTCATGAACAAATTTATGATAATTTTGTTGAATCCCCTCAACCATGACTCCTACAAGGGTATCCAATTATAAATAAACTATATAAAATATTCATATCCATATGATCAAAGAATTAATTATGTCATTAACTCATTCCATCATGTATTAAATTGGTAAAAATGGGACTATAATATTCCTCCACAATAGGTAGTTCCTTATGGCTGATCATATTGATTTACTAAATTGTTTATGATTGTCTCTATCATGAGGAAAATTGGGATGTCTCTCATTTCCATTCAACTCAACATGTATGACCCAAGACTAAACTAAATGGAACACAATTTGTGGTGGATGTCCTACTCCACTCAATAATCCATGAGGGAATGAGAATTCTCACGATGTTAAATCCCCCAAAACAATTCCTTTTATAATTTAATCACCTAAAATGATAATGAAGACATGGAGATCCATTACCTAGTATCATATATTCAAATGAATGACCCAATAATTATCTCCTTATTATATGATCCTAGACTTTTCTAGAGTAATTTCAAGGCTTTTTAGGTATAATTTTATCAATAATTGAAAATACAATAATTTGGATTTTCATTGTGGTGTGTTTGGGTAAAAAATTCGAAAAAAATTGAGAAATTTCATTGTTGGATAATGATTTGAAAAACTATGCAACATAGTCTACAAAACCATGAATCCCTACATATAGAAGAATTGCATAGCTGGCACATGGCTAGTTTAAACTGAACCTTAATAGTAGAGACCATTCAACCCCTTGAAGAGGTGCAGTGTTAGGGGTGTCATTTTCCCCTTCACTATAATCATTTCCCCTAATTTAAATATACCCAAAAATAGTATTAATAATCTTCAACACCTTCCCATTTCAACCCCTAATCGACCACAATTCATCCTAAAACTATCCTTCATGATTTTGGATGTATTGGGAAATATGTAAATTTTTCTTGACCTCTGTTCTAGTAAAATTTACAGGCTAATTGAAGTCCTTCACCATTATGGGTATGTGTTTTATTAATATATATATATATATATTTATATTTATATATATATCTGTCCCATACTCCCATTTCCAAATAATATAAGGATATTTATCATCAATTAGATCTATATCAATATAATTTTTTCTTATATCATAGATTAAATTAAATATTGGATCTATGAATTAAATCTTGATATTATTAATCATCATTGTTCCTCGCAAATTAGGGATATTGATTGGGGAGTATTATCATCATAAAATTGTTGTATATTGTGTATTATTCAAAACACATGGAAATTATTTGAATTATGAGTATTTAATTATATAACATCAAGTGTTTTCTTAGTAATTAAATATCAGATTAAATTAAATAGTTATGAAAATTATGTAATTGTTGAAATTTTGGATTTGGGAATAATTAATTGTCTATTTAATTATTATAATACAGAATTTTAGGAATTTGGGAAAAATAATTATTGAATTAATTAAAAGAATATTAATATTATTAAATTTAAAAAAACTATCCATTTAATTAATTTTTATAATATTGAGTTGTGGGACATGGAAATAATTATTTGTTTAATAAATTATAAGAATATTGAAATTGGGTTTTGGGATAAATTAATTTTGAAATTGATTATTAGAATGATATCATTCTGATTTGGGAATAATTAATTTCTGAATTAATTCTAGTGATGTTGTGATTGTTCTTCGTGGAATATTTAATTGTATAATTTTTTATTGCAATTGATGTGATTATTTAATATTTGAATAAATTAATTAAATTAATCTGATTAATTGATCATATAAATAATTAATGTACTTTGGTTTATTAGTGTATGAATGTATTAATGTAATATAATGACAGTGAATGGTGTTAATAGTATTAATACTTATTAATCAGTAATGATATGATAGAGTAATTGATGTGATATTGTGTTTTATTTTTATGACTGATATATAAGTATGAGACATAAAGTAATACTCCAAATACACATGTGTTATTTATTGATAAATTGGGTGTGGGTCATGATTTTTTTCTCCAAAAACAAACAAATACCTAACTATGATGTTTAAGGAAAAAGGAGTGTATGAATATATTACGGTTTGGGACATGGATTGATTATCCAAATACTCATGGGGTGTGGGACATGTACTTACACACAAAATACCCACATTGTACTAGACATGACATTTTTAACCCATTGGTTGGCATTGAACTATCGTTCCATTTTGACATTCAATGATTTGAATTGAAATGGATAATGATATATATTATGATTCAATGATTTTGGATTGTTTTTGTGGAATTGTTTAGAATCATGCATGGGATGAATTAGGTTTTGAGAGTTCTATTGTCTGTAGAAACCTGAGGATTTATATGGATAAATAATTAATAATTTATAATTTTATAATTGGTTACATATTAATTGTACTTATTTATTTATTCAACAACAGGAAATGTAGTTGATATTATATTTTTTTAGACCCCATTGGTGGTAGTTTACATTGTTTTAGTCACACCTGACTTGGGATATCAGATATGTAGACGAATTGATTTTATTAATGTTGGATATGGTAAATAAAACATCTCTATTTGAAATAGAGGATTTGGTAAGGATCAGGGACGGTGGAACTAGACGTGTTTCGTGACCCGGTGGGTAGTATTTACTAAATTTACATTTGGGTTTCAAAATAACACATTCCATGTACATTGGAATGTTATATATACTTCACAGATTTGATATTGTATATATAGTATTGTTCATTTGTTATACTAGTATTAATTTTTATGGTTATATGACATGCTTCCATTTATTATTTATTTTAGTATCAGTAGTAATCAGGTGGTGAGGGTATGGAATCCCTATGATCAGTGATAGAACATATTTTCTTGTTGACAACATCTGATTCATAGGGAGGCATCCATGAGGTCATGTGGCAGTCTAGGTCAGGGTAGTGGCTTGTGGAACCCAGGTAGGGACATTACAAATTTATTTCAGAACCCATATTTCTTCTCTGTTCATTATTCCAACTATAAGATAAACAATCTCAAGAGACTAAGATGATCTGATCCTTGGTTATGATCTTCTATATGGGGGTATCTACACCATATATGGGGGATACTCTAAGTAATTTTAATGGGGTTGTTTTTATTATTTTTTTCCTTTATATTTGAATATCATATGACCTTTGGGTGTGCACTTTCTATGTAATGAGTTTTTTGTTTCATATATTTTTTGATAATTGACTCATGGATTAACAGGGAATGATTTGTTATTAATAATTAATCCTCTAAAGCACTATAAATGTTCTTGACATGCATCATTTTAGGCATGCATGGGAAATTAGTTTTTGGATATATTGATGAACATGGACTATTTTTCATTTTTTGTAAAATTGAAATTAAAATGTTTCTATTATTAAATTTTAAATTGTGAAACTCTACAAATATGTATGAATTGGGTGATTAATGTGAAACATAATATGAGTATTTTTTTAAACTTGTTAACCATTACCATGGTTTGGGATGATTAAGGGTAGTGATAGTGCAACCTTTTTTACTATGTGGATGAGTATTTGGAAATTCCTTGTTGTGGAATATTTTATTTCCCATTAAAGAATTAGTGTTTTAAAATGTGTCATAAGGTTCATTTTTTACATTTATAATTTAATCCTCTGTGGATATTCTTGTTGCGAGGATGATAAGAGAACATGGTTATGAACAATATGCCAGTGGTGGAACATGATGAACTGATAATGGTGGATGAATAAGCTAGAGAACGATTCCATGATCATTTTTCAGGATTAAAAAATAAGGGGTATTGAAGATAATATGTACCATAATATGAGTTTTTCAATTGAAAAAACTTCTTAATTTTATATGATCCGGTGGACCTATTGCATATGAGTAGTGAATTGAGTTCATAAAGAGTATACATGACTACATGGAGACCCATGATGATAAGAATTTCACATTGGTTTCTTATATATAACATGATCCTGAATATGTTTCTAGTGAATTACATTCTCAATATTGAATTCTAGAGACTATGGAAATGATGAAAATTCAAGAGCAGTTCATGGAGCACATTCATCTTGAGATGCTTCGGAAGGTGAGAACATATGAGTTCATGATATTAACTGAAGTGAGTAAATCAGTAAAGGGATATTATTGATGATTTATAGATTTTCATCACTTTTTTCTAGTCTGGGTAGTGGGTGAGGGTAAATTATTAAAAATATATTTCTAAATGGAAATATGTATGATATTGTGTCCAAGGAAAATATCATCCGGGAGAAGAGAATTTCCAAAGTGGTGAATTAGGATCTAAAAAATGGGGGGAATCTAAAGAAGGAATTATATTGTGGATATGATGTTTTCTCTAGTCCTATAGGAGGTAATTCTTCTGATTGTTTTGAGAGTCCCAAAAATAGTTTTCGATATTGGATTGGGATATATAGTGGCTATATAGATGGAGTAGTTAATATGGAACATACCCCGGTTCTTTTCCACTAGTGTGGCATTCTGGGAAACATTTGTATACATTGTCTCCAATAATCAATGGAGTACTAAACATGTGGAAATATGAGAAATATATAGTGGTTTTGCAATAAATCGTGACCGATTAGTACTGATGGGAGTCTAGACATAAACATTATGAGTAAAGGGGATCTTATACACCATATCAGTTTGGTAGAGATAGTGATATTGGATAGAGATATAGAGGAGTTGGATGTGGACATTTTAGGAAATAGAACATATATCATCAGGTTGGTACAGCTCAGTGTAGTTTGACTACATCATAGTTAACATGTGTAGGAGTATTTCATGGGGTGTATCCTACACTTTTGGAATTTGTGGATATATCATAGACTATGGGATATACAATTCTTTTAAATTCTATAATATTAATTTCCTTGTTTGAAATGGGTGATTCAAATTTCATTTTTTCTTACAAATAATGTGAATGTTTTGAGAATTACTATACTGTTTATCGGAGGGGTGGGGATGATAAATAAAACATTTGGGTTTCAATCTAGATACATCAGTTTTTTGAAATGGGTGTCCTATCATGTTCACTGAGTATGGTTTTCTATGGAATATTTACATCCTATACATGTTATGATTTAAATGGATTATGGGTTTGGATTGGCTAGTATAATACCATTCCTGTCTTTGTTGTCACCAAAAAAGAGTGACATTTACATCTCATATGGAAAAAAACTATAATCACTATTTAGAGTGGGATATATAGTCAGACCGAGTAGGGCCAATTACTCACCAACTGATAGAGATCATAATCTCATATTATAGTTTATTACTAGACAATAGATTTGAAATAAAGGATGTATTTCCATTTTTATAGGACCATTTTAACTATGTGTTCCCTAAAGGCATATCATAAATTCCACTTAAGAGATGTCGAGTTTTGAATTGTTCTCAATCTAGGGACTGATCATATCTCTAATACACTACAAATAATGGCTCCAACAGAGCTTAAACATCTCAAGACATAATAAGAAGAGATGGATGATAAAGAGTTCATCAGTTTGAGTATATTATCATGGGATTTTCCATAGTTGTTTTCAAATAAGGATTATGATATTTTATTCTTGTGTGTTGATTATCAGATGATAAACATGATCATAGTGAATAACGGGTACCCCATTCTTCGTATCAATGATCTTTTGGACTAGTTATAGGGAGCTTGTGTTTTCTCCAGTATTGGATTGAGATCATTAAATCATTATTTAAGGTTTCTACAATCTGAAAAACTATGAAATTAATTTAGAATCTTGTATTGATTGAATGAATTATTTTTAATGGTATTGGGTTGATAAATGCACAAGTAGTGTTTATGGTTCAAATGAAATAAATCATCCATCAAAAATGGATTAGATTGTGGTTATTTTTCTGGATGACATCTTGGTATATTTCAAGGCTCATTAGGATCATGCCCAATATCTTGACATCATCCAAATTATATTTAGATAGAAACATATATACACAGAGCTGTCAATATTTTTGTTCTAGATTAATCATCCACACTTCATGTGTCACATAATCAAATTGGAAGGCATGATAGAGAAAAATATATAAGGATAAGGCATTGGTTTTGTGGGAGAATACCGAGATTTTTTTGATATCAATAGCTTTCTAGGATTTTCTAGATATTATCAAAGATTCATTCCATACCATTATCATTTTTTCTCACCTCTAACAAGCTTGAAAAACATTGTGTAAGGAATGAAATGTTGAAAGCATCTGTTGATGCCATCCAAAAGTCGAATAATCAGTTTACATCATCATTAATGTTCACCTTACCTAAGCGAGGTCAAGAGTATATGGTGTGGTTTTATTCTTATAATATAGGACTTGGATCTATGTGAATGAAAATAAATCTAGTGGAGGCTTATGGCTTTAAACAGTTGAATCCACATAATAATAATTACCCTAAAAACGACATTGAGGTTTATATAGTGTTTTATTCTTTGATGTGTTAGCATAATTTTGTATTAGGAGAGATGTTTATAGTTTATACGGGTCATATGATTTTAATGTATATTTTTTCATTGTGATATTTGATTATTATGATGTGGAGGTGTGTTGAGTATTTGTAGTCATTTTATTTTGGTCTATCAAATATGCACAAAAATGTGAAACAATGTTTATGAGTCTTTGATTTGTAAATCTCATACTCAAGTAGTTATAGAGTTTATTACTGAGTAGAAGATGATGAATTTTATGGTTAATTTTCATATTGTAGTTTATGAGAATCAATTAAAGACGAATTGTTTACCAGTTTAAGTGGAGTCTACAATTTTGAATCGGATTAAATACATGTGGTATGAGGATCTTTAATATATGACCTTTAAGAGAATTCTTTGATGTGTGAAGTCACCTTTTTATTGAAGAATATTTGTAGATGATATCATATAATTTTAAAACATAATGATTTTTTAGACTAGCATGTGGCGGGGGGGGGGGGGGGGGTTGAGCCGCTAGTTTCATTCCTCAGAGAGGGTGATATATCCATGAATGAACAAAATGTATGGTGACAAATAATGATAGTTATGTTGGAAGGGATTGAAAAATGATATTTAAGGGTTTGAGAAGTGATGCTATAACTATCAGTATGTGAATTACAATCATTGGCAACCTGTTGGATTACTAATGTTGTTGAACATTCAATAATGGAAGTTAATGAAGTTACCATTGATATTATGGTTGGTCCCCTAAGGACGCCTTATAAAAATGACACTATATTGGTGATTTTGGATTCTTTAACTATGTTATGACATTTAATTGTAATAGAGGATAATTACTATAGGGGTTCTCTAATATATTTTCTTGTTTGGGAAATATTTCTTTGGAAATGGTTTCCTTTGATAGTTTTTTAAGAATGTGGTTCTTCTTTTACTTCCATCTTATGGCATGGATTATATATTACTCTGGGTATAGAATAGATATTGAGGTATTCTTTCAACCCATAGACAAATAGTTATTCATAGCATACTATTGAGATTCTTTAAGATATGATTCCGAAATTTGTCCATGACTTCATGTGGTATTAGGATAAGTACCTATATTTTGTAGAGATTTATTATAAAAACACTTCTTTGGAAATTATACATATGTAACCATACAAGTACCTTTATGGTATTTCATATTGATCACCTCTATTATGGATGCTGAAATTTGTGTCTATGTATTTCAGACCTTGTATAATTTAGTTTATGTCAGAGCAGGTTCGGATTATTTGATTGTAGTTTGGTATGACTCAGCGTAGATTGAATTAAATCACAGATAGACATCGAAAACAACTAGAGTTTTCCAAGGGTGATCATGTATTCCTTTGGCTGTTCTCTTGGATGATTCATTATATAATACACAGAGATCAGAATTTTGTGCTAAAGTTCATTGGATGGACTGAGGTTGTCGATATATTAAAGATAGTTTTTTATATAATGTCTCTTCCATAGAGATATGGTTTTATGCATGTTGTTCCCCATCAGTCAAAACATTGTTGGTATCACCCTGAACCTTCTCATGTGATCTATTTGTTTTATGATTAGCATGAGACAGATGCATACTATGAGTAGCATAACATAAATTTGTTGGATAACAGGGAGAATGTGTTGTGGGGATATATTGTCCCGACATTTCATTTATTCTTGAAACATGGAGTTGTGTAGGATGAAACATGTGAGCGATAATCTCATATATGGTCACAATGGGTAGATTTTTTTGACATGGAATCAAATATATTCTTGGGATTACTATTCATGAATGAGATATTATATGGTTTGGAGATTGTATTATATTAATCATTTCTAGAGATGCCCCAAAATTGTTTCAGGGTATTCTTTTTTCATTATTTTACAAAAAATTAATTGGGTTTTACAAATTGGTTTGATTGGGTAAAAATTTGAGTATAAATGAACCATGTAGGAAAGTTCATGTTTTTCCATACCATTCACCTTGGACTACAAACACATGAAAACCTTGGAAAAGAGAAATTAGTTTGATGGAGCATAATTTTTCATATTTTAAAACCCCTTGAATAGACGATCCATTATGGTTCATGATTTTTGGAATCATTAACCCCTTCCCACTAAACTATGTGCAAGATTAACATTATACCCAAAATTAGTTTAAAATTTTCTGACCCCCCATCAATTATAACACCCAATCATCCCACATTCATCCCTAACCAATCATTCATGATTTGAGATGCTCACTAATAGATTCCATGCCTTCTTCATCTCATTTATTGGACAATCATGTGGAGGATTTTTGATCTGCACCTCCATGTATATGAGATTAATAACAATTTAGATATCTCTCTCTCACTCCCACTCCTTTTCACTAATAAAAGACGAATATTTATTCAATATAGATTATCGATCAAGATTTTGGTTTTTAGATCATAGTTTTTTTAAATCGTTGATAAATAATTCAATCATGATCTTATTCATTGATATTGTTCCACCCAATTTGGGAATCCTTATTTGTGAGGGTTCATCATGAACAAATTGAGGTGGGTTCTCTATTATTCAAATCCCATATTGAAGATAAAAAATATACAATTATAAATATTGAAATTATAGGATTTTTTAGATGTTGATTTTTCTATTGAATTAATTAATATAAGTAATTAATTAAAGGATTTTTGGATTTTTTAATAATTAATTATTGAAATAATAATCCGTATATTGAATTTTGGGATTTAGGAATAAATAATTATTTAATTATTTATTGGAAGTTTATATTTTGGGTTTTAAGAATAATTAATTAGGGAATGAATTAACAAAATGATGATTTATGTTATATGGGAATAATAAATTGTAGAATTATTTATCGGAATATTGAGAATGATTTTTTTGAATATCTAATTATAGAATTAATTATTCGAATATTCAAATAATGATTTGGTAATTATTAATTTTTGAATTAATTATTTGTATATTGATATTGTGTTCTGGAAAATTATTAGTCATTGAATTTTTTACTATAAATCATGTGACTTATTAGTTATGTTATTAATGAATGATATTGATTCGAAAATTTAAATATTGAATTAATAAATTGACTTGGATTATTAAATTAATTAATTATTAAATGGAAGATTTTGATTGTTAAAAGATATAGTAGGATTAATTAGGATTCATAATGAATGATGTGATATTCTGTAACATGTGATATTGTGATACATTGGATATCTAGATATGTGTGTCTGACTGATATATGAGTATGGAAAACAGATTGATGCTCTAAATAACAATGTGAGATTTATTGATAAACATGGTGTTGGAAATGGAATAACAATTCAAATAATAATGGGGTCCTATACAAGGTGATCTAGGACCATATGCATGCACGAAAATTCTATTTAATGGGATAAGGACTAATGCTCCAAATACACATGGGGTGTGGGACATGGGATGAAATAAAAAATAACCACATTGTGCAAGAAAATGAATTTTTTTCCTATTAGTTGGTATTACACCTGGATTTTTAATCCCATTAGTTATTATTATTATTTTTATATTTTTTAGAATAAATCAAGAAACAAAGTATGTATTGAGATTTATGGTATCTCTGAGAAACCAAGGGTATTATGTGATTAAATTATGAAAAATTGATAATGTTATAACTCAATAAGTATGTATTGTACATAATTATTTATATAACTCCACACACTATTATTAACATGATATTATTTTTTACATCCTTTATCGTGGCCTACGCAGTTATACTCACATGGTACTCAGGCCTCCAAATTAGTACTCAAATAGATTTCATTTTAACACTTATTATTTAGATTATCCCCCAGTAAACATGTGTAATATTTCATAAAAATAACATAAGATCACTATTTTTACTCTATATTTAGAATAATAAATATATATATTAATATATATATATATATATTCTTATTCAAAATATGTAATTCATTTTATCAAATTCAATTCATTGATGTTGATTATTTTAAATTAAAATTAAAACTACAACCATTACATTTGGTATGATCTTTAAAAAATGACCAATACATTGTAATTTCATGTCTATTATAATGTTTTGATATTATTTTTTTAGTTTTGATATATTTTTTTACTACTATTGTGCTGGTTAGGGTAAAATTTAATTGTTTAATTTCATCATTTCCACCTATTATATTAATATAATAAAGTTTTTATAGCATATCGATGATGTATATTTGGACAACAGTACTAGATTGTAGCCTTTGGCATATGAGGAGGCACTCTATAGGTCATGTAGATGTCCCACTTTGGGAAACGACATGTGGCACCCAGGCTGGGATGTAACACATATTACTATGAAAGAACCTTTCATTCTTCCAAATTCATAATTATCCCATATATTCTCCTTGATAGATTAATGCATTTGATCTATTCAATTATCTATGGTCTTCTAAAAAGGATGGCTATGAACCATCACCAATGTCTTCATCATGGTGATATAGTCTCTAGGATTTAAGTATCCTACACTATATACACATCAATGAAATTTCTAGATACCCTTTATTGGATCCAACCAAATTTGATTAGACCCTATATCCTTATCAAATAACCATATTACCCATTAAAATGCCTTCATAGTGGATATAGTACCTATTTATTACCTAAAGAGATCACCAATGTGTAAGCCACATTCAATCATTTGTTGAAACCTCTTTCATAGTTAGAATTTCCTCTCATAATATTATTAAGAACCATTTTATGGTCATATCAATTTACATTAATATATGGATAAAAATAGATGTGTGTGTTGATTATATTATTATAGGACCTAAAGGTAATCACCCTATTTTTATGTAAATTATCGTATATTTTATGACCTTCGTTATAATGATATATTACTCATGGGCCTCGATATATCAGGTCATCATTTAATATTTTCCATTAGTTCCCTCATTCTATATATGAAGCTCAATATTCTTTATAAATCTATATTCATGGGGAATCAATACTCATCATATTAATTACATCAATACTTGCTGGTATATAATCCTTTCGAGTCTGAATACCCTACCGGTAATTATGTAATGTTTCTAATGAGGTTGAATCATACATAATATGTCATATCACTATAATATAATCCTAAAAATTATCATATAACACCATCTTCACTTTATGTAAACGATTTTCATAATAGAATATTCACTTCGAGGGTAACTAGAAATTGTTTCTTATGAATAAAATGAACACCATACATTTTTATAAATATTTGACCTTCTAACATGTAGGTCATAGATGTACCAAAATTATAGGTAAATTGATATGTAATTGTCTTTTAATTATAGAAGAAACCCTGCTGTTTATTTTTCATGACAATAAAATGTGTTATATTCTCTATTATGTGGAACTAAATAAAGTAAGTTTTAATAACCTATATATTGATATATTAAATGGACTATCACATAAATGGTACAAACAACACAATACTAACAAAAATTCTAGATGGATAAAATATATAGTTCAACAATCAATGAATATTTAAAATAATGCATTACAACTCACCAAGGGAATGATGGGTAACTTTTAATTCGAATAGATAAGGATAATTTGACACATTCATATGCATTCATAACTATTCATGATCAAATTATAATCAGTTAAAATGTGTAAATAGTATAGAACTAGAATATAGGAATTATTCTTGAACATATCTAAAATATATAATCAGTTCTTAGTTTAGACAATAATTCACATTAATATTGTTAGATAAGTCCCACATAGCATCCTCTAATGAACATTCCAATGAGTCACTGGTAGTTTCAATGTAGTCTACTTCATTTTGATGGAAATTATAAGAGTCGACAATAAAAAAATAATCATTTCATATATAATAACAATTAGGGGGTCTATAAAAAATCTACCCAATGTGAATGTTTTACCAATGAATGTGATTTATTGAGAATTATTTTTCATTTGATAAGGAATCCATTTTTTTATTTATTTTTCACATAATATATAGTATCATCTGTGAGCCCCATATAATTGAATAAAATCCCCTATATATATTGTGATAGAAGTGTCAAAATAAATGATATACACATTTGAAACCCCCACTTAAATTTATAACAATGCTGTTATTAGGAGAATAATTTATTTAATAATACTACCAAAAAACACATGAAATTATTATTTTTGAGTAATAGAATGATTGCAATTATTATCAATAGATAATGAGAATGAGGTATAAAATCTCCCCTTATCAATGTTCCCCATTTTATGGTATATATTGAATTCCATAGTCACCAGTGAAATATATTCACTAAAAATCATGGATCTACTAAATATGTTATCTAGTAAATCATGGCCTTTAGCTCAAAGTCTCGAGAACAGAAGAGGAGGTCCCACAAGCGGTAACAATACATTGACGATAAAGGGTGATCTCACATATGAATTCACTATAAATGCGATAGAAAACATATTATCATTACTAGTGATAGGGAGTTATTTCTTCATAAACAAAATTAATAAATACAATACGAATAAATTATTTTGAGAAAGGTATAAATATTATGACTTTAAAAAAATTTCATCAGAATTGACTAACATAAAAACTAATTTTTTGTATCTAATAAACATAGTATTATATTATTATGTTAATTAATTTAATAAGTATTAAAAAATGATAAAGTTCTATCATTTACTATTTATGAGTATAATGAGAACAAATATTTGACCATTATTCATATTCTTGGGAGAAAATATTTATATTGGAAATTTAGAATGTGTGAATTTTAAATTTATACTGATTCACTTCTACGCTATATTATCTTCACTAATTTAATCTCAATTAATATTGTGTATAAAAATGTAGTCAAAGAATATTCTACACCAATGATCATAACCTAGGTACATAGATTAAATGATGTAGAATGTTACAATCGTCTATTTTCTAAAAAAATATTTGGATTAGATAACCCATTAAATATGTTTAGATGTAAATGGGTAATTTCATATTTATGATTGAATTTTATGAAGATTATGATTAATTGAAGAGGATATTGTAAAATTTTATTATATTGACCCTACAATCAGGAAATGAAGGAATTATTACATATTCTGATGCACTAAAGAATAGACTTATTTGTTCTGTTATGAAAAATCATAACACTATTTAATTTTCATCAATGTAGTTAAACACCCAATAAAAAATCTACAAAACACATTATTTTATGAGGTATGAAATTTAATTTACTGTAAAGATATGAAGAAGTTAACTCTTTAGAAAAATATGTGAGATATAAATAAATCATAAGAATTTGAAATAAATCTTTTCATAGAGTGTTCCCCACATAATGAATTGATGATTGATCAGATAACTTAAGGAAAATGATTTCCAAATAAAATATCATCATGGAATTAAATGATTCTATTAGATTCACGAAGTACTTATTATTATAGATTTATGACAAAAATTATGATTATAATGGTTCATATGTTCCTCGATTTTCCAAATATTGATATTGGAATTGTTAAAGAATGAAAATATAAATACATTTTCAAAATATTTCCAAACTATATTTTTTTGAATAGATAAAATTTTCCCATCCTTATTAATGGAATTTTCGAAATAAAATTTAATCCATGAACGATTGAAAAATGAATGACATCATTTATGAATGTTTTGTTCTTAATTTTGGATAGAGGATATGTCTTCCATATATATCTGATTTGAAAATTTAATTATTAGGTAATACAAAAATAATTATTTTCATTTTGAAACCTCATATATCTATGATTTATAGACATTTTACATATTTTTTTTAGAAATAACAAGAAGTTCTAAATCACTAAGTATAAATAAAAATTAATGGTTTTATAATATTTTACTTCTAATATATAACACCTGATAAGAGTTACAAAACTTCATCCTAATCTTATTTTGATATCATGTTACAGTACTAAAGGCTTTTTACATGATTACCAATGATTTCAAGAAATAATGAATGAATATTTTTTATTGCAGATCTTCAATCAAAATATTCACATTTCTATTAAATATGATAATATTAACCTTAATATAACATTGCATGACATTATATTAATTAAATATAAAACTTAATGGGACACCTATTTAAATTTTGTATGACTACGATCAATTATTTACATCTAAATTTTATAAATTTTATTCAAATGGTATTGATAATGGGATTCTTTTGAGGAAATAAAATCATTAATTGGACAATAGATACAATAAAATGACTATTAAAACATTAGAGACCATTTTGAGATAAAAATCACTGGAATTTCAAATAATGATGGATTAGTATTTAAATTTGGTGGATTTTTTCTATAATTATTTCATCCTTATATGTATAAAAATTATTTGATAAGAATATTAAAATGGTATGAGATATTTTACTCCATCTTTTTTTGGATGAAATTGGTGAATGGAAACTTATAGTCCTATAACATGTTGAGAAGCCAATGAATATAGTAATAACTATTCAAACTCATATTAATGTAGCTAATGGACGGGAAAATATTTATTTAGATTACTAGAGGAATGATTTCAAATTTCATGTAATATTTCACTTCTTCTTAACTGTATCTCTATTGTATAGAGTTATAATGTTCAGTACGAAGTGAATATTGATTCATATGTACATCAGGCATTTTGAAATTATGTAAATGATTGGGGCTGTGACATACCATTTTTCAATTCCCCAAATCCTATCCAATGTACACGATGTGTTACATATCAGCATGTTAAGGATGTATATTATATACCGAAAAAATTTTCTCACTTCTATGGAAAATTTATTCTAACTCGATTTATCACATTATAAAGAGCATATCCAGATTCGTTACACTATAGAGGATGAATTAAAGAATCAGAGGATTGGATTGGAAATGTTAATTTTAAAATATCCTAAAATATGGGAAGATTCATTTTGACTAGATTATGATATATAGTAGATTAAATATCTGTTGTTTACAATGTAACATCCATAATAATTCTTAAGATGAAATTTTCTTATGCATTAAGAATGTATGAACTGAAAATAAATTATGGAATGGAAATGTTATATTATAAACTGTTCATTTTTATATTTCATGTAACAAAAAATCATAGTTTATAAGATGAATATTTATTTTAAAATTACATGGTCTATATAACGGTAGAATGTGTTTTGGAAATTATCTCTTAAAAATAATATTTTATTTATAATAAAATTTCCTTAATTTAAATATTATTATTCATAATTATAATTAATTTTTATAATATATAGAATATATTATTTATTAACTATATATTTAGTATGAATAAATTTAAAAACAATTGGATGTAAAAATGTTTTTTCAAGAGAAAACAATTTTTGATTCATAATGTGTTTCCATTTTATTTTTTTTAATGTATAACGGTGAATGGTTTTTCCATAATTTATAAATTTTATATTTTATCAATTTTGTTATCATTCATGTATGATTATTTTATGAAATTGATTAGTGTAAATAATGATTATTCATATAAACTGTATATTTTGAAAATAGGTTTTGTCATGTTTTTGTAAAAAAAATTAAAAACACATTTTCCCTCATATAAACCATGTATTTGAAAGAACTAACAAAATTTCTGAATTCAAAATGTAAATTTTTTATTAGAAGTAATTTATGAGTATATTATGAAATGATATATATTTTATAGAATATGAAAAAAAATACTAACATGCCTTTAAATAAATATTTAAAATAATTTACAAAAACATTCTTTAATAGGATTTTAAAAGTAGGGTTAGATCAATTACATTATTATGGATAAAATATATTTACATGGTATAATTTTTTTTGAATTATAATATAACAAATATAGTATATAATGTAGATTCTTTATTAGAAACCCCCAATTTAATAATGAATGATGTTTTAATTTTAATTTAAAATAATCAACATCAATGAATTGAATTTGATAAAATTAATTACATATTTGGAATAAGAATATATGTAATTATATAATAATATTATATATTTATTATTCTCAATAGAGAGTAAAAATAGTAATCATATGTTATTTTTATGAAATATTACACATGTTTACTAGGGGTTAATCAAAATAATAAGTATTAAAATGATATAGTTTTTTTTAAATTCTATTTTATGGCCATATATCGACATTATATAATCTAATGATTATGAATGGTACATTTGGAGACATTTTCCAATTAATTTTAATTGAAATTATTTTAATACAATGAAAAATTATATCTATTACACTAACTATAATTATTAAAGGGAATATTATTCCCACATAATTTCTCCCCAAATGGGAAAAATTGGAAGAAAATACCTAAAAAATTATCCCCAAAATTATCATAAAAATTCCTGAAATTTATTTCTTTCAAAAATAGAATCCATTGGGTTCTTAATAACTGCTCCAAGGAAGGTTTTTCTAAGAGAAGGAAATCATCCACACCGAATCATTTCTATTTTACTTCTACATTATCAAAATTAAATTACCTAAGTAAAATTCCAATATAATTAAATCAGTATCACCACAATACTAGATGATATTATAATGATTATATAATAGTTATCCATCTCAACTTCTATCAACCACAAAACAGAACTATCATTGTTGTTTTCAACACACGACTTCATCAAAAATTGTTAGAATTATTTTCCCAAATCAAACACAAAAGTCTTATTATAATGATGTATTGAATTTATATATATATATATATATGATATTTGTTAAATATTTATTCTTTTTTAATTATAATATAACATTTTCTTTCCCACCATACATCGAATTTAAAATACATAATTTTTCTCATGTGTGCGTGGGGACGACCTCATCTATGAAGCGATGTGATTCATTTACATTTTATTTTTACATTGATGATAATAACGTGATATTAATTTAATATATATGATATATATAATAAAATAGTTATTATATAAAGTTTTATTTAAATTTATGGTTCTTTTATCCCACTATCTCAATGTGAAAACAACATTCAAGTGTACATATGACCTACTTTCTCTACGAACGGTGTAATTATATTTTTATACTTATATATTTTATTAATTACTATAAATATATATATTAAATATATATATTATTTATATCATTATAAGAAAAAATTTGTTTATTATACCATGATTACAGTATGAGGAATAAAACTAGTAGACTGACTCTATCATGAAAAATGAAATTGTTAACCAACAAAAATGATGAATTAAATAATTTTTTGATTAAAAGGTATTGAAGTTTTATTATTTTATCATATATTGATGTTGATTATTTATTTATTATAATCCATATATTGAAGTTATTATTTTAGGGCCATGTTTGTAATCAAATACAATAGTTTTGAATGATGACTTAAAATAACTATTTAAATTAATATTGATAATATAATGATAAATTAATATTGGAATATTATAGGTAAATGGTCATCTAAAAATAGATATAGTTTTCATATTTCACCAATGGTGGTTTGAAAATAACACAAGATGGTGAATGGTGAATACATGAGTTTTGAAATGTCTCAAGATTGTTTAATCCTATTAATGGGTATATTTTGATAAATCCACATGTGATGTGACCAATATTAATAATTTAAATTATTTTATATATTTTTAATTTCCTTGAAAATATAATTGTGACATTCTATTCTGATCAAAACTATTTCTCTTATTACTGTGGTATTCAGGTGGAATATATTCATGTAGTTGGAATCAAAATCTACTAGTTTGATGACATAGCATAAGATGATTTTTATGTCATATCAATGAACAATAAGTGATAACACTAAAAATGTAATAATGTAATACTCTTCAATAAATGGATTATAGGATATAAATATTTGACCATATTGGATTTATGTTACAAGAATGATTCTCTAATGAAAAATTAATATGTTTTATGATATTAAATTCATTTGAAAATCAATACATGGATTTTATTCTTAAGGATAAAAACCTTATCCTTGTATGAAATAATGATAAGAAGTTGATATAATCCTTATTATCATTTTAGTATTTATTCTAATCTCCCTTATGTATGAATTAAGTTTCAAAGAATGTTTAAAACACATATATTTGAGATGTCTATATTTTTTCCTTATCGTATATCTATTTGGGAATGAATTACAATGGAAACAAAACTATGACGTGATATTTTGATGGGTTTTTCTATATTATAAACTAATTATTATTGAATAATGTTTCTGTTATATTTAGGGGATATTGTATAAAATTAAAATGGGTTCTCACCTCATATGATTTTCAATATTTGGGATTTCACGCTTTGTGTGCCCAATGATTTAATGGAATGATAATGGGTCGTGGAAAAATTTAAATATTAGTACATTTTATAACTCTATATGGGTAATTATGTATCAGTGTTGAGAATCCCAAGAGACACTTAAAAGATGTTCCATCATTTTTATATATTCCAAGAGGTGTGAATAGTTTAATTCACTCATTAACATTCCCTTATACCAAAACAATATATCACCAGTATACTTATACAATATTACATCCACACGAATGTCCCATCACAAATAATAAAATAAATTCTTATAAAAATACCCCATTGGATCCTAATATCAAACTAGAAACCCACATTTTGGGAGATAAATGGTCATTTGATTCTCACCTCCCTTAGGAATCCAGTGGTACCTTTATGTGTAATATGACTCTTAATCAAAATGGAATTACGAAAAAAATATAAATGGATCAACTATGATTAAACACTTCATGAAAGAACACTTAACACGTATTAATTTTAAAATAGTTTGAAGGAACCATGTCATTAAATATAAAATTGTGTCATGAACCCTTGACCTTTGAGAATGGATATTTTTCAGAAAATAATTAATACATCCCCTAATGATCTTCATTCAATGCTGATTTGTTCTTAATTCAAATATATTTGAAACCCTTTCTACTAAACACATATTGGGTGATGAACCACTCCTAGCATATATTTGGGTAAATCTTCAAAACCATCAATCATTAGTGTTATGTACCTCACCAATCAATCACTAGAGAAATTAACCTCTTTTATCCCTCTCTTCGGTGAAGAAGAAATCCAAAAAATCACTGGTGATAATCATCTTGTTTCACCTAAACTATTGTTAAGAACTATCATAAACACCCATACTATTATTTTATGAACAAATTTAACCTAATTTTGTTGAATCCCCTCACCCATGTCTCCTACATGGGAATCCTATTATAAATACATTGTCTAAAATGTTCATATCCATATGATCAAGTAGTTAACGATGTCATTAATTATTTCAATAATCTATTAAATTGTTAAAAATAGGATTATAATATTACTCCATAATAGGCAGTACCTTATGGGTGATCATATTCGTTTATTAACTTGTTGATGACTGCATCTATCATGAGGAAAATTGGGATGTCTCTTTTTCCCATTCAACTCATCATGTATGACCCAAGACTAAACTAAATGGACCATAATTTGTGATGGGTGTGATACTCTCCTATATAATACATGAGGGAATGTAAATTCTCACGATGTTAAAGCCCTCAAAACAATGCCATCAATTATTTAATCACCTAAAATGATAATCAAGACATGGATAGCCATTTCTTAGTATCATGTACTCAAATGAAGGAACCACTGATTCTTTCCCTATTAAATGATCCTGACCATTTCAAGAGAAATATCTAGATTTTTTCAGGTATAATTTATTCATTCATTGAAAATAAAATAATTTGGGTTTTCAATGTGGTGTGTTGGGGAGAAAATTTTAAAGTAAATTGAGCTTGTTCTTGGTTGGATAAATATTTGAAATACTATGAAACCTAGTCTAGAAAACCATGAATTGAAACACATAGAGGAATTGCAGAGCTTCCACATGATTGGTAAAACTCTAAATGATATCAGTAGAGACCATTCATCCCCTTGAAGAGGTTCATAGTTATGGGTATCATGTTCCCCTGCACATTAATCATTTCCCATAATTTAAATATACCCAAAAATAGTTTTAATAATCGTCGACCCCCCTTTGATCCCCTAATCAACCACTATTAGACCCAGAACTATCATTCTTGATTTTGGATGTATTGGGAAATACAGAAATCCTTCTTGACCTTTGTTCTAGTAAAATTTATTGGCTAATTAAATTCCTTCAACATCATGGGTATGTGTTTTATTACTATATATATATATATCTGTCCCAAACTCCCATCCAAAATAAAATATAGATATTTATCTACATTTAGATATAGATCTATATCTTGTTTTCTTATATCATAGATTCATGTAAATATTGGATCTATGAATTAAATCATGATCTCATTCATCAACATTGTTCATCCCAAATTGGGGATATCGATTGGGGAGTTTTCTCATCAACAAATTGATGAACAATATCTATTATTCAAAACCCATAGTAATCACTAGAATTATGAGTAATTAATTATATAAATTCTTGGGTTTTCATAGTAATTTAATTTCATATTAAATAAATTATTTATAAAAATTATGTAATTCATGAAATTATAAATTTGGGAATAATTAATTGTTTTATTAATTTTTAGTATACTGAACTATAAAATTTTGTAAATTTTTAATATTAAATTAATAATCTGAATATTAATTTTTTCTTAATTGAAAAAAAATTAATTAATTTTAAAAATATAGAATTGTGGGAGTTGGGGGTAATTATTTATTTAATTAACTATTAGAATATTGACATTGTGTTTTGGGATTAATTAATTGTGAAATTCCTTATTGGAACGTTATGATTCTGATTTTGGAAGAATTATTTACTGAATTAATTATCGTGACGTTGTGATTGTTATTTTTAGAAAATTTAATTGTATAATTTTTTATTGGTATTGAGGTGATTAATTAATTTTGAGTTAATTAATTAAAACATTCAGATTAATTGATGGTTATATTAAATAATGAACTTTGGTTTATTAATTTATGAATTTATTAATGTAATAGTTTGACAGTGAATGGTGTTAATTGTATTAATACTGATTAATATTTAATGATATGATAGAATGATAGTTGTGATATCATGTTATATTTTCATCCCTGATATATAAGTATGAGACATGGAGTAATATTCCAAATACCCAAGATTGATTGATTGATAAATTGTGTGTGGGACACGATGTTGTGCTCCAAAAACCCACAATGTCCTAACAATGATTTTTTATAATAAAATGGAGTGCATTAATATATTATGGTTTGGGACAATGATTGATTATCCAAATACCAATGGGGTGTGGAACCTAGATTGACACTCCAAATATCCACAGTGTACTAGACTTGACATTATTAACCCATTTTTTGGCATTGAACTATCAATCCATTTTGTCATTCAATGATCTGAATTGAAATGGATAATAAAATATGTTACGATTTAATGATTTTGGATTGTTTTGTAAAATGGTTTAGAATCATGCATGGGTTGATTTAGGTTTTGAGATTTTTATTCTCTATTGAAACCATAGGGTTTATATTGATATATAATGAATAATTTATAATGTGATAATTGGTTATATATTAATTTTACATATTTATTTAGTCAACAACATAGAATGTATTTGATATTATTTTTTTAGACCCCATTGGTGGTGTTTTACTATGTTTTTGGCACACCCTACTTAAGATACATGTTCGGTAATCGAATTGATTTCATTGTTGCTGGATATGGTAAAGAAATCATATCTATTAGAAATAGATGATTTGGTATGGAGAATGGATAGTGGAACTGGTCATGGTTCAAGACCTTATGGGTAGTTTTTTGTGAATTTACTTTTGGGTTTCACTCTGACACATGAAATATACATTTTCATGGTATATCTACTTCTCAGTTTGGATATTTTTTTCTAGTATCGATCATTTGTTATAATAGTTTTGTTTTCATTGTTATATGACATGTTGTTATTTATTATTTATTTCAGAAGTGGTAGTAATCAGGTGGTGAAAGTATAGGCTCCCTATGATCATTGATAGAACCTATTTTCTTCTTGATAACATCGGATGTATGCATAGGCATGGATGAGGTCATGTGGATGTCTGGCATGGTGTAGTGGCTTGTGAAACCTGGGATTGGACATTACAATGTTATTTTGGAACCCATATTTATTTTTTGTTCATTTTTAATATTGTCTAAGAAACATACTCAAGAGATAAGGAATATTTTATCCTTGTTTACGAGCTCTTATATGGTTGTAGAAACCCCATATATTGGGGGAGAATCGAATTACCCTTGGTGGGATTGATTTTATTGTTGTTTTATATTATAGTTGAATATCATATACCCTTTGGTGGTTTACGTGTTGTGTGATGTTTTTTTTACTTCATATATTTTTTGTTATTTGACTCCTGGATTAACATGGAATGATTGTTTAGTAATCCTTAATCCATCAATTCTCTATTTTTTTTACATGCATCATTTTTGACTTTCATTGGAAACAGTTTCTGGATATGTTGTTGAACTTGAAATATTTTTCATTTTTTATTAAATTGAAATGAAAATATTTTTAATATTAAATTCAGAATTGTGAAATTCTGCAAATATGTGCTGAATTGGGAGGCTAATGTGAATCATATTCTGAGTATGTGTTTAAAATTGATAACTAGGAAAAAGGTGTGGGATGATTAAAGGTAGTGACAGAGCTTCATTTTTTACTATGTGGATGATTTTAGAGAAATGAATAGTTATGGAATATTTTTTTTTTAAAAAAATTATTAGTGTTGTGAAATGTGTCATAAGGTTCATTTCTAATATATATGATTTTAGCATCCATAGAGATTCTTGTTGATAAGACGATAAGAGAACATGGTTATGGACAATCTTCCAGTGCTGGAACCTGAGGAACCAATAATGGTGGATGAATAAGCTAGGGAATGGTTCCCTGAGAATTATTCTTGTTTCACCAATATTGGGTATTGAAGAGAATGTGTGCCATAATATTTGTGTTTCAATTTCAACACAATCTTAATTTTAAATGTTCTGGTTGACCTAAGGCATATGAGTAGTGGAATGAGTCTATCAAGACATTACATGAATACATGGAGACCCATGATGATAAGAGTCTCACATTGGTTTCTTATATGTAACACAATCATGAATATATTTCATGTGAAATCTAGACTCAATATTGAATACTAGAGACTATTGAGAAGATAAAAACTCAAGAGCAGTTCTTGGTGCACATTCATCATGAGATTCTTAGGAAAGAGAGAACCTATGAGTTCATGATTTTAATGAAAGGGAGTATATTAGTAATGGACTGTTATAGATGCTTTATTGATTTTCATCACTTTTTACTAGTGTGGGTAGTGGGTGAGGATAAATTATAAAAAACTATTTCTATATGGAAATATGAATGATATTATGTCCAAGGTGAATATCGTTAGGCAGAATAGGATTTCCAAAGTGGCGAATTAGGATCTTGAAACTGGGGGTAACATAAATAAGGCATTTTGTTGTGGATATGATGTTTTCTCTAGTCCACCAGTAGGTACTCCTGATTTTTTTGAGTGTCTCTAAAATAGTGTTTCATATTTGATTAGGCTGTAGAGTTGCTCTGGAGATGGAGTAGTTAATCTGGATCATACCCTGGAGCATGCCCTCTTGTGAGGAATGGTTAGAAACATACGTAAAAATGGTACCCAATCATCAATGGAGTATGAAACATGTGGAAATATGGGAAATATATAGAGGTTATGCAGGATATCATGACTGATTAGTACTGATGGGTGTCTAGACATAAACATTATGGGAGGATGGGATCTTCAATACAATATCGTTCTGGTAGAGAGAGTGATGTTGGATGAGGATATAGAGGAGGTTGATATGGACATTATAGGAAATAGAACCTATATCATCATGTTGGTACAACTATGTGGAGGTAGACTACATCATATGTAACATTTGTAGGAATATATCATAGGGTTTATCCTACACTTTTGGAATCTGTGGATAGATTATAGATTATGAGATATAAAATTCTTGTAAACTCTATAATATTTAGTGCCTTGTTTGATATGGGTGATTTAATTTTGTTTTTTCCTACAAAGAATGTGAATGGTTTGAGAATTACTATGACTTTTATCATATGGCTAGTGATGATAAATAAAACAATTGGGTTACGATCTATATACATCAGTTTTTTTAAATGGGTTTCCTCTCAAGTTCAGAGAGTATGGTTTTTTGTGGGATATATACATCTTAGACATGTTACGAATTGAATGGATTATGTATTTAGATTGGCTAGAATGATAACTAGCATTTCTTTTTTGTCACTACAATAGAGTGACATTTACATCTCATACTATAGAAAACTATAATCACTGTATATAGTGGGATATCCAGTCAAAACGAGTAGGGCCAATTAATCACCAACCAATAGAGATCACATTCCCATATTCTAGTTTATTATAAGAAAATAGAGGTGACAAAAAGGAAGTATTACCAACTGTATAGCAAATGTTTCACGATCTGTTCCCTAAATACATATCATAAATTCCTACTAAGATATGTCAATTTTTCAGTTGTTCTCAATATAGTGGTTGATCATGTTTATAATAAAAAACAAAGAATGGATTCAAAAGATTTACAAGAGATCAATAAATAGCAAGAATATATGGATCATAAGGGTTTCATCAGTTTGAGTATATTGAAATGGGATTTTTCATAGTTGTTTTCAAATAAGGATGATGAGAGTTTATTCTTTTGTCTCGATTATCAGAAGTTAAACATGATCATTGTGATGAACGGGTACCCCATTCTACATATCAATTAACTTTTAGACTATTTGTATGGAGCTAGTGTTTTCTATGGTATTGGATTGAGATCATTGAATCAATAATTAAGGATTATACCATTTGATATAATATAAAATTACTTTAGAATATTATATTGATTGTATGAATTCTTTTTAATGGTCTTGGGTTGATGAATGCACTAGTACTGTTTATGGATCAAATGAATTAAATCATCTATCTACAGTGGATTTGATTGGGGTAATTATTCTGGATGACATCTTGGTATACTCCAAGACTCATTTTGATCATGAACAATATCTTGACATCAGATAAATTATATTTAGATAGAAACATATATAAACTGAGCTATAAATATTTTTTTCTAGATTAATATACCACACTTCATGGGTCACATAATCTCATATGAAGGTGTGATAGAAAAAAATATACAAGGATTAGGATTTGGTTTTGTTGGTAAATCCCGAGATTGTTTTTGATATAAGTAGATTTCTAGGATTATCTTGATATTATCAATGATTCCTTCCAGATCGTATTCATTTTTATTGCACCTCTTAGGTGCTTGACAAACATGGGTAATGAATGAAAAGTTGGAACCATCTGAAATTTCCTTATAGGAGTAGAATAATCTTTTTACATCATCATTGATCTTACTCTTACATTATCGAGGTTAGGAGTATATGGTGTGTATTTATTCTTATAGGATAATTCATGGATCCATTTTTATGAAAGGAAATCTAGTGGTGGCTAATTGCTTTCAACAGCTGAAGACACATAATAATAATTACCATATAAACAGAATTGAGGTTGTTATAGTGTTTAATTGATTGATGTGTTAGCATAATTATCCTTTGGGAGAGATGTTTATAGTTTATATGGATCATTTGATTTTAATGTATATTTTTTCATTGTGTGATTTGATTATTCTAAGGTGGAGGTGTGTTGATTATTTGTAGTCATTTTATTTTGGTCTAACAAATTTGCACGGAAAGGGAAACAACGTTGATGACTCTTTGATTTGTGAATATCATACTCATGTAGAGCTCGAGTCTATTACTAAGTATAAGATGATGATTTTTCTTATTAATTTTCATATTTTAGTTTTTGAGAGTCAGTAAAAGATGACATTTTGACCAGTTTAACTGGAGTATACACTTTTAAACCAGATTAAATACACGTTGTATGAGGATCTTGAATGTAGGACCTTGAAGTGAATACTTGGATGTGGGAAGTAACCTTTTGATTATAGAATATATGATGATGATATCATATATGTCAATTATAATAACATTTTTCGGACTAGCATGTGGCTGGGTGGTTGAGGCATTAGTTTCATTCCTCAAGGGGGTGATATATCCATGCATGACGAAAATTTACGGTGACAAAGGATGATAGTTATGGTGGCAGGGAATGAAAAATTATATTGAAGTGATTGAGAAATGATGCTACATAATTCATTAGTTGAAGTCCAATCATCTATAACTTGGTGGTTTACTAACACAATTGAACATTCAAGAATGGAAGTGAGATAAATTTACCTTCGATATTATGGTTGGTCTCAATAGGAAGCCTCAGAAAAATTACACTATATGGGTGATTGTGTCTAATTTGACAATGTAATCACATTTCATTATAATAGTGGATACTTACTCTATGTATAAGCTAATAGATTTTCATGTTTGGGAAATATTTCTTTTGAAATGGAATCCATAAATAGTTTTTTAATAA
The DNA here is from genome assembly GCA_963277665.1 of Viscum album. Lineage (NCBI taxonomy): Eukaryota > Viridiplantae > Streptophyta > Magnoliopsida > Santalales > Viscaceae > Viscum > Viscum album. The sequence continues at coordinate 1,056,921,762 of OY728151.1, read as the reverse complement.
TGTTGTACTTGTTTTACTTCGATCTTATGGAATCTATTATACCTAACTCTGGGTATAGAGTATATTTTGAGTAATTATTTCAACCCATAGACTAATAGTTATTCATAGCATACTATAGAAATGTTTTACGATATGATGCGAACATGTGTCCTCGACTTCATGTCATATTAGGATAAGTACATATCATTGCTGGAGTTTTATTATAAAATCACTTCTCTAGAAATTATACAAATGTAACTATAAAAGATCATTTATGGTTGTCCTTATAGATCACCTATATTTTAGATGTTGGAAGGTGAGTCTGAGTTTTTGGGACCGTGTATAAGTTTATGTTGGAGCAGGTTCAATTTATTTTATTATAGTTTGATATGACTCATTGTAGATTGAATTAAATCACAGTTAGACATTGATGACCACTAGAGTTTACCGAGGGTGGTCATGTCTTCCCCTAGGAGTTTCCTTGTATGATTCTTCATAGAATACATATATATCAAAATATGGTGCTATGTTTCATTGGATGGTTTGAAATTGTGGATAGATTAAGAAATCTTTCTTACATAATGGCTCTTCCATAGAGATATAGTATTATTCATGATGTTTTCCATCAGTCACAACTTTGGTGGTATCACCATGAACCTTCTCATGTGATCTATGTGGATGATGTTTAGCATGAGATTGATGCATCCTTTGGGGAGCATACCATAAATTAGTTGGATAACAGGGAGAATGTGTTGCGGGTAAATATTTTGCCGACATTTGATTTATTCTGGAAAGACGGAGTTGTGTAGGATGAAACATGTGAGATAGAATCTCATATATGGGATAAATGTCCCTATTCCTTTAAATGGATTCAAATATTTTCTTGGGATTACTATTCATGAATGATATATTATGTGGTTAGGAGATTGTATGAGCATAATTATTTCTATAGATGTCTTAAACTTGTTTCATGGTATTATTTTATAATTATTTGACTATAAATTGATTGGTTTTTACAATTTGGTTGCATTGCGTAAAAATTTTTGTTTAAAAGAACGATGTGGGAATGGGAGCAATTTTCCAAACCATTCACCCTGGACCAAGAAAATGTGAAAACCCTGACAGAGAGGATGTAGATGGATGGTGCACCGTTTTTTCAAATTTTAAAACCCCATGAATAAATTCTTCCTTATGGTTCACAATTATGGGAATCATTGACCCCTTCCCATCAAAATATGTGCTGGATTATAATTATACAAAAAGTTTGTTTAAAATTTCCTGAGTTCCCCCCCAACAATTCAGACACATAATCATGTAACATTAATCCCTAACATATCATTCATGATTTTGGATGCTCCCTAACAAATTCCAGGCCTTCTTTATCTCATTCTTTGGACAGTCAATTTGAGGATTAATGATCTGCATGTCCATGGATATGAGATTAATTACAATTTATATCTCTCTCTCACTCTCACATATTTTCACTAAAAAAAGATGTATGTTTATTCAAAATATAATAAAGATCAATAATTGGGTTTTTATATCATAGTTTATTTAAATAATTGATAAATAATTTCATCAAGATCTTGTTCATTGATATTATTATACCCAATTTAGGGATCTCTATTGGTGAGGGAACGTCATCAAAAAATTGATGTAGGATCTCTATTATTTAAATCCCATAAACATGATTTTAATTATTTGTTTTGAAATATTTAATTTATATGATTTTTTAAAAGTTTTAATTTTTCTATTGATTTAATTAATTAAAGGATTTTTGGATTTTGGAATAATTAATTATTGAAATAATTATCCGTTTATTGAATAATGGGATTTAGGAATAAATAATTATTGAATTAATTAATGGAATTTTTTATTATGGTGTTTTAGAATAATTAATAGTGGAATGAATTACTAAAATGTTGATTTATGTTCTTTATGAATAATATATTATTGAATTATTTATTGGAATATTTATAATGAGCTTTGGGAATATTTAATTATATAATTAATTATTGTATTATTTATATAATGATTTAGTAATTATTAATTTTTGAATTAATTATTTTTATATTGATATTGTGTTCTGGAAAACAATTAGTCATTGAATTATTTACTATAATTCATGTGACTAATTAATTATTGGGTTAATAAGTGATATTAATATTAAAAATTAATAACTGAATTAATTAATTGACATGGATTATTAATTTAAATAATTAATAAATTGAATATTTAGATAGTAAAATGATATAAGAGGAATAATTAAGATTTATAATGAATGATGTGATATTTTGTTACATGTGATATTGTGATATATGAGATATCTAGATATGTGGGTCTGACTGATATATGAGTATAGAAAAGAGATTGATGCTTTAAATAACCATGTGAGATTTATTGATAAAAATGTGGTTGGACTTGGACTAACACTTAAAATACTAACGAGGTCCTATCTAGGGAGATCTATGACCAAAAACATGCGTGAAAATTATTTTTAATGGGATAAGGACTAATGATCCAAATACACATGGGGTGTGGGACATGGGATAAAATTAAAAAGAACCACATGGTGCTAGACAAGGAATTTTATTCACATTAATTGGTATTACACATGGATTTTTAATCCCATTAGTTTTATAATTTTTTATACTGTTTAGAATGCATCAAGAATGAATTTTGGAATTGAGAGTTAAGGTATCCATGAGAAACCACAGATATTATGAGATAAAATAAAAAAAATTTATATTCTTATAAGCCCATATAGATTTATTATACATTATTATTTATATAACTCCATAAACTATTATTAACATGATATTATTTTTAACATCCTTGGTCATGGCCTACTCAGTTATACTCACATGGTACTCAGGCTTCCGGATTATTACTCAAATATATTTCATAGTTGTTGGATAGGATTGTTGAAAATGGAAAATATTGGATGGATTTCTTTACATTGAGCCTGCATTTGGGAACCAAACAAGGTTAGTGATACACTTGGTAGTTTTAAGTATCATTGCATTTGTGAGGATCTTTAATACATGTCCCACACATTGGAATTTCATGCCTATTATAATGGTTTGATATTATATTTTTAGTTTTGATATGTTTTTCGCTACTAATGTGCTGTTTAGCGTAAAATTTCATTTTGAAATTTTATAATTTCCACCTATTATATTATATTAATACATTTTTATAGTCTATAGATGATGTATATCAGGACATCACTACTAGTTTACAGCCTCTGATATATGAGGAGGCACTCGAGAGGTCATGTGGATGTCCCATGTTGGGCACTTCCATGTGGCACCCAGACTAGGATATAACACATATTACTAAAAAACACCCCTTCATTCTTCAGAATCATAAATATCCCATATATTATCCATGATGGATTAATCCATTTTATCCATTAAATTATCAATGTTCTTCCGAAAGGGATGACTTTTCACCATCACCAATGTCATCATCATGGTAAAACTGTCTTTATGATTTACGCATCCATGAATATTTAAACATCAAAAAAATAACTAGATACCCATTATAGGATTCCAAAAAATTATATTAGACCCTATATCCTTTTCAAAGAAACATATTACCCATTAAAAATCCTTCAATGTGGACATGGTACCTATTATTTAAATAAAAAGAATCCCCAATTTGTAATCCTCATTCAATCCTTTGTAGACACCGCTTTCTTAGTTAGAATTACTTATCATAATAATGTTAAGAATCATGATATAATAATATCAATTTACAATAATCTATGGATTAAAATCTATGTGTGGATTTATTATATTATTATTGGATCTAATGGTTGTCACCCTATTGTATATGTCAAATATCGTACAATTTAAGTCCTTCTATTTCATGATATATTACTCATGATCCTCGACATATCAGGTCAACAGGTAATATTTCCCCTATGTTCCTGCATTCTATATCACAGGGTCAATATTCCCTACAAATCCATATTCATGGGGAATGAATACTCATCATATTACTTACATCAATCCTTGTCGGGATATAATCCTTATGAGTCCTAATACCCTACCAGTCATTATGTCATATTTCTATTGAGGTTTCATCATATACAATAGGTCAAATCGCTATAATATAATCACAAAAATTATCATATAAGACCATTTTTAGTTTATGAAAACAATTTTCATAACATAATATTGACTTCAAGGGTATCTAGAAATAATTTTTCCTGAATAAAATGAACAACAAACATTTTTATAAATATTTGAACATGTAACATATAGGAATCAGATGTACCATAATAAATGGAATATCGATATGTAATAGTTTTGTAATGATATATGAAACCATGATGTTTTTTCATGACCATAAAAGGTGATAAATGTTCTATTAAGTGGCACTGAATAATGTGAGTTCTAATTACGTTAATACTGATATATTGATGGCCCTATCACCTGAATGGTACAGATATCACAATACCAACTACAATTATAGATAGAGAAAATATATAGTTTAACAATTAATGAATATTTAAAATAATGCCTTACAACTCACCAAGGTAAACATCGGTAACCTTCAATTTAAATAGATAGGGATAATTTGACACATTCATATGCATTCATATCTATTCATGATCACATTATAATAATTAAAAATGTAGTAAATTGAATAGAACTATGATTTAGGAATGAATATTTATCATATATAAAATAAATAACGCATTCTTTGTTTAGACAATAATTCCATTTAATATAGTCAGATAAGACCCACATCGCTTCCTCTAGAGAGCATTCCAATGTGTCATTGGTAATTTAAAAGTAGGATACTTAATTTTGATTGAAATTATATGATTCCAAAATAAAAATATAATAATTTCATAACGAATTACCATTAATGGGTCTATATAAGAAATATTCCCATTTGTGAATGTTTTACAAATGAAAGTGATTTATTGAGCATTATTTTTCATTTAATAAGGCATCAATTTTTTTAAATTTTTTTATCACATATTATATATTATCCTCTAAGAGCCCCATATAATTGAATAAACTTCACTAAATATAATCTAATGGATGTTCCAAAATATTTAATAAATACATTTGAAACAATAAGGTGTGTCACATTTACAAATAAAAGAACTATTATAGTTACATAGTGCGTCATGAACCAAGTGATGTATTAACTGCTATATGAATAATATTTTAGTGGGCATCACATCCTTGAAAGTATCTAATAATATAATCTATGATTTGAAACCGCAACTAAAATTTCTACAAATAATGTTTTTAAAAGAATAATTTTTTAATACAACCACTACTAAACACATGATATTATTTTATTTTGACGGAGAGAATTATTAAATTTATTATCAGATAGAGATTGAGAATGAGGTAAAAAATCTCCCCTGGTCAATGTTCCTCCTTTGATGGTATATATTAAATTACACAGTCACCGGTGTCATATTTTCACTAAAAATCATGGATCAACAAAATATGTTATCCAGTAAATCATGGCCTTAAGATCAAAGGCTCGAGAATATAAGAGGATGTCCCATAAGGGGGAAAATTCATTTATGATAAAGAGTGATATCACATATGTTTTTCTTGTAAACGGGATAGAAAAAATATTCACATTACAGGTGAAAAGGATTTATTTCATCATAAAAAATATGAAGAAATACAATATGAATAAATTATTTTGTAATAGATATAAACATTCTGATTTTATGATAATGTCATCTGAATTGACTAACAGACACACTAATATTTGGATATAATGACCACTGTGTTAAATTATTAAGTAAATTAATTTATTTGGTTCTAATTAATGTAATAATACTATCAGTTAAAAAATATTTTAATAATGAGAACAAATATTTGACCATTCGTGAGATTCATTGGAGAAAATATTTTAATAGGAAATTTAGAAACTATGAATTATCCATTTAGAATGATTCACTTCTTGGTTATATTATCTTTAAGGATTTAAAATCAATTAATCTTGTAAAGGATAATGCAGTCAAAGAATATCCTATACCATGGAACATAACCTATGTACGTAGATTTAATGATATAGAATGTTACAATAGTCTATTTTGAAAAACAATCTTGATTAGATAACCCATTAAACAAGTTTGGATGTAAATGGGTCATTTCAAATTGATGAATAAATGTAAAGAATTTTATTACGAAATGAACAGGATATTGGAAAATGATTTTATAAGGACCCTACCATCAGGAAATGATGGAATTAATATATATAGTATTTCATTGATAATAAGACATATTTGTTTTTCTAGGAAAAATGATAATGTTATTTAATTTTTTTCTTAGTAGTTAAACACCCAAGAAAAAATCTATACAAATCATTATTTTATAAAGGAAGACATATAATTTACTCTAAAGATATGGTGAAGTTTTCTCTTTGGAAAAATATTTGAGATATAAATCGATTATAAGAGTGTGAATCAAATATTCTCATAGAGAGATCCCCACAAAAGGCATTGATGAATGATAAGATAAAATAAAGACTATGATTTCCAAATAAAATATCATCATGGATTGTAAATATTATATTATATTAACTATGTAGTTAAGATCATATAGTTATGACTAAAATAATGATTATAATTTTTCATATGTTTATCGATTTTCAAAATATTGTTCTTGGAATTATTATAGAATAGAAACATAAATACATTTTCAAATTATTTCCAAAAAATATTTTTTATGAATAGATAAAATTTTCTCCTCCTGATGAAAAGAATTTTCAAAATTAAATTTAATCCATAAACTATTGAAAAATGAATGATATCATATATGAATGTGGTGTTCTGAATTTCAGATATACCATACATCCTCCATCTATATCTGATTTGGAAATAGAATTATTAGATGATTCCAAAATAATTAATTTATTTTCGAAACCTTATATTCAACAATTTATAGTCATTTTATATATTTATTTTGAGAAATAACAAGAATTTCTAAATGAAAAAATATGAATAAAAATTCATGTTTTTTTAATATTTCATTTCTGAGATATAATATCTGAAAAGATTCATACAATTTTATCCTAGTCTTATGTTGTGATGATATTACATTATTATGGGTTGTTTACAAGATTACCAACGATTTCCTAAATAATGATTGAATATTTTTTTGATGTTGATCTTCATACAAAATATTCACATTTCCTATAAATATGAGAATATTTACCTTAAGATAACATTTCACGACATTATATTAATTCAATATAAGACTTCATGGGACACCTATTTAAATAGTTTATTACTATGATCTGCTATTTACATATAAATTATTGAATATTATTTCTAAGGATATTTATTATGGGATTTTTCTTACGACATTAAATCATTCATTGGATAATAGATACACAATATAGACTATTAAAACATTAGAGGACATGTAGAGATAAAAATAACATGAATTTCAAATAATAATGGATCGGTAGTGAAATTTTGTGGATTTCTCTATAATAATATCTTCCATATTTGTATAAATATTATTTGATATGAATATTAAAATCGCATCACATATTGTACTCCATCTTGTTTTGGATGAAATTGGTGAATGGAAACTTATTGGCTTATAATAGGTTGAGGAGATGATGAATTTAGTAATTACAATTCAAACACGTATTAATGTAACTAAATGATGGGAAACGATTTATTTCGATTACTAGAAGAATGATTTCGAATTTCATGTAATATATCACTTCATCCTAACTGTACCACCATTATATAGAGTTATAATGTTCACTACGAAGTGAATATTGAGGCTTATGTACATCATGCATTTTGAAATTATGTAAATCATTTGGTCTGTGACATACCATTTTTCAATCCCACTAATCCTCTCCATTGTACATGTTGTGTTACATATCGGCATGTTAAGGATGTAAATTCTATACCCAAAAAAAGTTATCACCTCTAACTAAATGTTATTTGAACACGATTTATCACAATATAAAGAGCGTATCTAGATTCGTGACACCATGGAGGATGAATTAAAGAATTAGATGATTTGATTTGTAAAGTTATTTTTAAAATATCCTATAATAGAGGAACACACATTGTAACTAGAGTATAGTATAAAGAAGATTAAATATCATTTGTTTACAATGTAATATCTATAATTTTTTTATGTTGAAATTTTTGTATTCGTTAAGAATTTTAGACCTAAAAATAAACAATAAAATATGAATATTATATTATAAACATTTCATTTTCATGTTTAATGAAACAAAAAATCAGAGTTTATGTGATGAATATTTATTATGAAATTACATGGTCAGAAAAGGGTTGAATGAGTATTAAAAATTATCTCTTTGAAATAATATGCTTTTATAATAATTTTTTTTATAAATATTATTATTAAAAATAATAATTAATTATTACGTTCTGTTTAATAAATTATTTATTACCTATCAATTTCATATAAATGAATATAAAAACATTTAAAATAAAAAATGGGTTTTCATAAGAAAAACATTTTGGATGCATAATGTGTTTCCATTTTAATTTTTTTAAATATATAATGGTGAATGATTTTTCCATAATTTATATATTATATATTCAACAAATTATGTTATCAATAAAGTATAATTTTATAGGAAATATATAAGAGTAAATATATTTTATTCATATAAATTGTATATTCATGAAAATGGTTTTTTAAATTTTTTTGAAGAAAAATGAAAAATTTATTTTCCATCATATAAACACTTTTTTTGAAAGAACTAAAAAAATATCGAAAATCAAAATGTAATAATTTTATTATAGATAATTTATGACTATGTTAATAAATGATATATTTTTTATGGAAGATGGAAAAAATACAAACATGAATTTAAATAAATATTTTAAATAATTTAAATAAAAAATTTTAAAAGGATTTTAAAAGTATGGTTAGATCAATTATATTTTTATCGATAAAATCATTCTACATTGATTAAAGTTTATTATGAATTTAAATATAAAAAAATTTATATTTATGGGAAATTGTTTATTAGAAACCCACTATTTAATAATGGTTGATGTTTTAATATTAATTTAAAATAATCAACATAAGTGAACTGAATTTGAAAAATTGAGTTTTATTTATCAAATAAGATTATGTATAATTATATAATAATTTATACATATTTATTATTATAAATAAAGAGTAAAAATAGTAATAATATGTTATTTTGATGAAAGATTACACATGTTTACTGGGGGTGAATCTAAATAATTAGTGTTTAAATGACCTAAAAACATTATTAAATTCAATTTTAGGACCATATATTAGCATTATATCATCTAAGGATTATGAATGGTGCGTTTGGAGTCATTTACCATTAATTTAAATTGATATTATTTTAATACAATAAAAATTTAAAACTATTCCACTAACTATAATTATTAAAGGGAACATTCGTCCCACATAATTTATCCCCAAATGAGAAAATTGGGAAAAAAGTTCCCTTAAAATATATCCCCAAAATCTACATAAAAATTCATGAACTGTATTTCTTCCAAAAATACAATCCATGTGGTTTCTAATAAGTAATCCATGGTAGGTTTTTCAAAGATAAGGAAATCATCCTAACCGAATCCTTTATATTTTACAACTACATTATCATAATTTAATTTCCTAATATAAATTACAATATAATAAAACCATTATCAACCAAATAACTAGATATTATTATTATTATGACATAATAATTATCCATCTCCTCTTATATCAACCATGAAACTGAACTATTGTTCTTGTTTCCAACACAAGCATTCCTCACAAATCGATGCGATTTTTTTCCAAATCAGACACACAGATCATAACATAATAATGTATTTAATGTATATATATACATGATATTTTTGAAATATTTATTCTTTTATATTAATAATATAACTTATTCCTCACCACCTTGCATCCAATTGAAATATAATAATGCTGCACATGTGTGTGTGGGGACGACCTCATATATGAAGTGATGTAATTCATTTACATTTTATTTTTACATGGATGATAATAATGTGATATTAATTGAATATATATGATATATATAATAATAATGTTATTATATTAAGTAGTATTTATAATTAAGGTTCTTTTTCACCACCATCTCAGTGTGAAAAGAACATTCATGGGTACACATGACCTACTTTCTCTACGAACGGTGTAATTAAATTTCTATACTTATATATTTTATGAATTAATATAAATATATATATTGAAAATATATGATTTTTATATCATTATAAGAAAGCATTTTATTATTATCCCATCATAACAGTATGAGGAATGAAACAACTAGACTGACAATAACTTGAAAAATGAAATTATTAACAAACAAAAATGATGAATTTAGTATTTTTTTTATTAATAGGTACTGAAATGTTAGTATTTTATCATATGTTATATTATATTATTTTATATAGTTATAGTATATAATTAATGAAAACTCAAATATTTATATAGGATAATTAAATTACTTCAAACTTAAATCAATCAATATGTAAGGGTTTACTTCATAATTTTACCATTAATCAGGACTTTTTAAATTTATGCCTCTATTTAGAGAATAATTTTTTAATTCAATATTATATATAATATATTTCAATCACATCAATTTTTTATTAAAATTATTTGTCTTTGGTTTAATTTTTTTTCTAATTATGTACATAAGCTATCTAAATAATTTATTTTTGGAAAACCGACATTTTTTTTATCTGGTATATAATTATTCTCTTCTATATCCACATTTATCGAAATATATATAATATAATATAATTAATACACAATGTTTATTTATTTCTGACATTTTACCCATGATTTAATTATTTAAAAAAAAGTAAAAATTAAGATTTCTTTTCTTGGCAGAATAACGTACTTTTTTCATTTTTAAAAAGTGTGAATGGATTGTTTTATCACATATATATTATGAATAGAATTTTAATCCATCCTGATGAATCATTTCATTTATGAATCTGTTCATAGTTTACATAATTCAATTCAAAAAAATTACTTATTAATTGGAAGGCAATAGATTTTGTTTTTGTTATTTTAAAATGAAAATGTAACATCCCACTAACGTGTTCTATATTTAATAAAAAAACTATTCTATAAAAAATAATAATTGAAATTATGTGTTTTAATTCCTCAAAAATAAAATATTGTTATAAATAAATATAAATATTTCAAATTATATAAATAATTGTTTTTATATAAAAAATTTATACTTTTAAATATAATATTAAAATAATAAAAGAAAATACTATTTTATAATATTTTTATATTTAAAATAATATTTAATTATAAAAAATATAGTATTAAATTTAATGATTATATTAAATACATTAACTATCATCATAATTATTTAATTTATAACACTTAAAATATTAATTATTATATTATGATACGAATATTTTTAATTTGGTTTCTTATAAATTACATTTTAAAATTACAATATATACATATAATTATATGATGTTAAAATTTTTAGTTTTTATTTGTAAATCATGATTATATTTTTTTAATAAAATTAATTCTATTATAAATTTTGGTTTAAAATTTTATAAATTATTTTTATATGTTATAAATATTTATATAAAAGTGTTACATATAATATTTTAAAACATACAAATATTTTCTTATTGTGATTTTATGTTTCTAACATTAGAATTTATGTTTTAAAAAAACACAATTTGCAATTAGATAAATGATAAATTAAATTCAAAATAATATAAATTACTAATCAAAGATAAAATTATAGAAAATGAAATAAATGATTTATAAAATAATGATATGATATGAAGACCCCTTAAAAACAAGTGAAATCTTGATAAGAATAAGAAAATGAGGGATTCATTGAAAACATACTAAAATATAATAATTTTTAAAAATATAAAATAAAATAATAATAAATTTATCATGATACGGAAAAAGTAACTAAAATATTTTTCATCAGTCACACTATCGAGTACCAAATTCATCCTAAAGAAGCATTGAAATTATATATTATATCAGAAAATTGATAATCGTACCACTTGAAAAATTTAAATTTAATTGTATTTATGAAATTCACTATTCTGCTTGTTCTTTTAATTCATTTGATTTTCGATTCCTTACGTTGTATGACCCTAAACCCTAATCATTTTATGATTCGATCTCATCTTCTTTCAATATCCAATTTTTTTTATTTTACTTAGAGTGAGATTCCATTATCTCATTTGATCCATTTTCATTCCTATAAGGAGATTGTTTTTTTATTTATCAAAGGGTTTGATATTTTTTTTCAATCCATAATTTTTTTTAAATTTAAATTGATAAATAAACACACACACACACACACACACACATATATATATACATTCATAATTATTTTTATATTCACTCAAAAATAATAATCACTAATGTTTGAATTTACATGAATGGGTTTCAATTTGTATCTTTAATGTATCATTTTATGTTTCATTTAAAATATTACATATATATATATAATTATTTATGTTATAATATATTAATATAATCTTATATATGTTTTAATATATGTTTTGTTGGTATTTATATTATAAATCATTCAATTTTATTCGTTATACTAGGGGGATTATGTTATGTTTTAATTTTTTAAAAAACATTATAATTATACAATAAATTTTTTTGGATGACAACATGTTAGTGTTTTCAAATATATTTATTAATTATAATTTTATTTCTAATATTATATTTAAACTCAACGATTTACAGTCAAACATAATTCAAGGAATAAATATTATGATGACTTATCTCGTACGAAATTTGAATTCCATAAAACTATAACAAAACAATGTTTTGTAATTAGTGACTTTATATTCTATACATTAAATTTATTTAATTTAAATTCTTTCCATATAAAATATATAATCTATATGAGAGTAGTGCCCATTTTTTGGTTAACATCATATATTTTTGTTTTATTTACTAATGTTCAATTATATAATTACATCTATAAGTTTTATATGAATATTGTTATTTCTAATGGAATAATGCCACTTATTATCATTATATTTCATCTATAAATTAGGTATGGCCATCATCAATGTTATCAATGATATCCCATGATTTTTTATTTTATATATTCATTTATTTTCTTAATAATTTATATTTAAGTATTCTAATTAAGAATAATTTTCTACTATAATGGGGTTTTCCATAATATTATTTTATGAATTCTCAAAAAGATGTTTAAAAAATGTAATGATTTATATAGGTTTATTTTCATTTAATCAAAGTAAATAATGTAATTAATGTTTTAAAACGTGTTCAGGTTATGATTGAGAAATTTTGGATTGTTAAAATGTTTTCTTAAAATTCTCAATATAGTGTCGAATGTTAATTTATGTTAAAGAGAGTTAACCCATTAACATAAATGGGCATTGTCCTATATGAGATACAGTAATGTGGCCTTATTATTTTATTATGGCCTTCTCTGTTTCATAAATAATCTGTAAAAATTAATATTTTCAAATGTAGAAATCCAATGTATTATTTAAAAATATAATTATTTGGTAAATTTATGGTTCTTTTAAATTATATTAATTTATTAGATTTAAATGTTTTGAATAAATTATTTATATTAATATTTTTATAAATAAAAATATTTTAAAAATATTTATCTATTATTTTAAAACATCTTAAGGGGTAAATTATTTTCATTCTTATGTTTAAAATATATTTTCACAAGTATAATATAATTTCATTAATGAGGTAGTGCAGACAATTTATTTTTTGTTTAATTTAAATTATATTTTATAGTGTAGTTATATTATATGAAAGTTAACTAATCTTCCAAAACATAGACCGATAAATATTCCTTAAATTTAATCAATGGTTTAATTTGTTTTGTTTTTTATAAAAACATTACACATCATTTTCATTTGTTGATCCTAGAAGCATGGTTTGGGGTATTTAAAATTGATATTAAAGAAACAATTTAGAAATATTAGGATATTAAATGTTATTAATAGAGTATATAATCATAGAATTCCTTTTATTTCATAATACAAAACACCAAAATTCATAATTTTATAAATACATATGAAAAATATGCAAGTGGTTAATTTCTTTTATGGGGAAGAATATATCATCCCACTAACTTTCTTAATATATTTAATTAAACTATGTTATGAAAAATAATAATTGAACATAATTTCCTTTATTCAGCAAAAATAAATATAGACAATAAGTTATTAAAAATATATAATTGAAAATAAATAATTATTATTATAGGAAAATAATATAGTTTTATATTAAATTTTAAATTAAAAAATAATATTATTCAATAGTAATATTTTAAATAAAATTATATTTTAGTATAAATAGTTCATTATAAAATTTAATGAATCTAATTAACACACTATCTATGGTTATAATTATTTAATTTATAAAATATGAAATAACAGATAGTTATATAAATATTAGAATATAATTAATTTGGTTACAAAAAAATTGTTATTTTAAAACATAATTTATATGTAAATTTATATTAAATTTAAAGTAATATTATTGAATTATAAATAATACTTACATTATTTTTAGAAAAATATTTCAATTAGAAATAAATTTTTATAATGTTATAAATTTATTTTTTATATTATAACTATTTTTATAAAATTATACATATATTATGAGAAAATATAAATATATTATATTATAAAAATATTTTTTCTTTAAAATAAAATTTCAAATATTAAGAAAAATTTATTTTTATTTTTTATATGTTACATATAAATCAAAATAATAAAATGATAGACCATGATAAAAAGAGAAAAATAAGATAAATGATTGGAAAAATGAAACAAAATGACAAACCCAAAAAAATATGAATCACTGTATGAATAAAAAAATGGATTGAGAATGACAAAAATAAAATATAATAACAATTTACAAGATAATATAAAATAATTATTATGGTATCGTGATATGAAAATAGGAACTCAAATATTTTTTTCAATCACAACACAAAATTCTAGCTACTTCCCGATGAATCATTATATATATATATTATGAAATAATATATAATCTCAGATTTTGATAAATTAAAAATGAATTTTATTTTCAAAATACACTATTCATCGAATTCCATTAATCCATGGGATTGGAAAACTGTAAAATAAATAACCCTCACCCTTTCTCACTTGAAGTCCCAAGTTCATCTTCTCCCAAAATATCAATTATTATCTCTATTCTCAAGGAAATAAGATAGTATCCCCATTGAACCATTTTTATTCAGTTAAAGGGTCTTATTTTTAATCATCAAATTCTTTGAAAACGTTTTGAATCCATCATATTATGTTTAACATTCAAATATATATATATATATATATATATATAATCTTTTATATTGATCTGTATTTATAATTAAAAAATAAAAAATAGTTGATTTTTTATTTTTAACCAAGGGTTGGAATTTGTTTCCATAAGCTATCATTCTATGATTTATTTAAAATGATGTATAAATATCATACTATTTATATTATAATAGTTTGATTTAGATATATTTACTTTATAATTCATTATCAATATATATCTGTTTTATAAATTGTTCGTATTGATAGTTAAATTAAGAGGTTTTATTTAGAGTTTTATTTTTAATATTATACATTATCCTTCATTTTTTATAAAGAAAACTCTTAACAGTTTTAATATTTTTTTAGAAAAAAATCATTTCATTTATTTTATTTGAGAATTAATAAATATAATTTAACATCATGTAAGGAATTAATGTTATACTGATTTACCTTATAAGAAACTTATTTTTTTAGAACAATAAAAAAACATTATTTTGTTAATATATATATTAAATTTTTTACATTTAAATTTCCTACATTAAATACATAATTTTAAATTTATTCCTTTTATAAAATTTCTCTATGAGAGTTAAAATCACGTTTTTCTCATCATTTTATATGTATCATTTAGTTATTGAAATGATATGTTAATATTTTATGTAAAAAATTTAGAAAAATGTTTTTATTTCATGTATGTAAATGTCTCTTATCATACATATATTTTATTAAAAAGGTATCAATATAAATCATCTATGATATCTGTGAAATCCGTCATATTTTTATTACATTATTAATTTATTCAATCATGATTTTATATTTATGAATTTTAAATAAGAATAGTTTCTTATAAACACTGGGTTTCTCTGAAATATGAATTGTGAAATTCTGAAAAAAATGAATTAGTGATGGAAAGAAGTATATAGTACTACTTTTTTTTAAATAAAATTATTTATTATGTATTATTTTGAATGTTTTCCAACTTATTATAGATAATGGCATGATAATTGAATATTTTCCAAAAATTTGTAGAAGTGTGTTGAATGTTATGTTATGGTATAGTGAATGAACCCACAAACCTAATATGACATTGTCATGTATGAGATACAATCATGTGGTGTTACAGGTTTTTATTTTTGATGAGTATCATAATTAATGCACCAAAAACTATTATTTTCAATAGGAGAAATCCTAGTAATTATTTCAAAATATTATAATTTTAGAAATTGACATTTTTCAATAATATATTATCATTTTAGATTTAGAAATTTAGAAGAGAAAATTTATATGTAATCTTTTTATAAAATGAACTACTGTAATTTTTTTGAAAAATTTATTAAAACCCATTAAGGGGAAAAATAATTGTACAAAATCTTATTAAAATTATTGATCACAGTTTGAGTAATTCTATTGGAGGAGGCCTCTCAAGTGAATTCTTTTTGATTATTTTGTTTTTTTTGTAGGTTGTTGTAATGTAGTATGTCATGTTTCAAATTATCCAAAACGTACATGGGTAAAATAACATAAAATTTAATCTATATTATTTATTTATTAGGTATTTTTTATATAAATAATACACAACATTTTAACTTGATAAACCCGGAAGAACATGTTTGGGGACATCACCGAAAATGTTACATCCCTCAAGAAATCTTATAGTGAAAATTAAAAATTATATTTATCAATGCCAACATTATTCCAACAATATTATGCATTACTATGTCTGAAACATTATGAAGAAATTCACCTCAATACTCAATATATATTTTAATTATTTTTATTAATATGTTATTTAATTAATTTTGGATGATAGTTTTTCAATTGGAATATTTATAATGATTATGATCAAACAATTTTATATGACGAATGAATTAGACATTGTTTGTGATTGGTAGGGCCCTATATATCTGATTCATCCATCCGTAAGTTATCGAAGAAAAACATTTTTTTGGTTCAACATAACTATTAATCGATATTTTATTGGAAAAGGCCTTAATGGTGAGATTATGATATTTATTTTTATGCATTCAATCATCATGAAACTTATTATTATTCAAAATTTTATTTTTTATGTTGTTATGTTATCCATGTAATTAATCCCCCAATTAAGATATAATTTGTATGAAATATTTCAATATTGATTATCTTAGAAATATTTTTCATGTTTTATTTACATTATGATAGATTCTGTTCTAGGGTTTCTATTACTTAGAAACTGAGGAAAACATTTTTTTTCATTTCCTGAATATAAGATGAATGGATCTATAAATGAAAATAGAGATTTATATGATTAAATAATAACATATTGAAAATATTTCTTATATTATATCTTAGTATTTCATATATAATGCAACACCTAGATATCATAAAAAAATTTATATGCTTGATAGTATGCATGGCACAAAACAATGAGCTTAGTCAAACAATGAAATATTATTATTTTGAATATGATCATTATAAACTAGGTGTTAAATTTTATCATATCAATAGTATTAACTAAATATGAAATATATATAAATATATATTGTAATTAATATAATTTTTTTGATAACATCTTATTTAATTAAAACAATTTTTTTGTAAAGTTTTATTGTTAATTAAAAATATGGTTTCTTCATAAATGATTTTTATATAAATATTTGGGAAAATATTATAATTATTTTTTGAACATGTAATAAATTTCTAATATAATACTAATTTATTTTTAAAATTACAATATCAATATAAAAATATGGTCAAATTTTGATATTATTCATTATATATGTATTTTTTAGTTAATAGTGAAATGAATATTTTTTTTAAAAGAATTGAATTATTTTCATAAAATTAAGTGATCAAAATTTAAAATTAGGAATTTTAATTTAATTAATTTTAAAAATATATTATTTGATTATATTTATTCAAAATAATTTCATTATAATAAAATTTATACTATATTTATTATAAGTTTATTTTAGGGTATAAATCTGGTTTTTTCTAAATACCACTATAATTTGCATAAACGCTTTTACATATAATTAATTAAAACGAAATTTTTTGAGTGACATTTTAAATTAAATTAATATATTATATGTTATTATTTTTATTTAAATTAATAAACTGAATATTAATATTTCTATTGTTAATATAAAATCCCCTTAGGCTTAAAAATTATATTTTATAAAACCTGTTTTTCACAATTACATGTTTAAATTTTAAATTAAATTATAGAATTAATTTGAATTGAATCATCTAAAAAGGATTCTATGTTACAGTAATGAAAATTTATATTATCAAATAATTTAAATGTTTTTATATGTTATAATGAATATTTAAACTATTAAAAATATTTTACCATAGTTATAGAGAAAACTGGTTTACCATGGGTTAGAGCATACAAATTAAGGTTAAAATGACATAAGAACTACTAAAAAATATATTTTCCAAAATTAATTTGACTTGATAATGACCAATTATTTATAGTGGTCAATTTTGGATCCCTTTATAATGTGAAAAAATTGAGAACATGATATTCTTTCAAAAATTACATATGTCCCACTAACCTAACATAAAAAAGGAAAACCCCTATTATCTCCCTTTTACATAAAAAAATCCCTTTGTATTTACCAATTACTATAATAAAAACATAATTAAATCTCTCTAATGTACTAGATCACATTTATTTATCATAATTAAATCATATGAACTATGTTTTTTTAGTTATTAGGAGGACTTCTGAAGAATAGGTGTCATGGTTTACTGATCTATTTTATTTTATTTTTTCTCCACCTACTTCAAATATTATTCTATTTTAATTATATAATATCTAAATTATCCAATTTTTATTTATATTTGATTATGTTAATTGGATATCATAAATTCATGTCCTATTTATCCATAAAAAAATAAAACCTTAATTCGTCTCTAATTTACTGTACCAGCTCTCGAATTGATGAAATCGGGTTTCCCTCTAATCATCTTAATGCTTGTAATAATGACGAGTTTAACAAATATATATGTTATTTATAAAATAATTATAATTTTTCATATTTTAATCAACTATACATAATTAAATTCCAGTCAATTGGAGATACAATAACAATGTTCATGCCTACGATGGGTTACCAACTCACAAAGAAATATGAATCATTTTTCACATAGGATTTACATGGGAGGAAATAAAGATAATTTTAATGAATATATATGATATATATGACATATCATTAAGAAACCAGTTCTGATTGTTGAGGTACAGGTTTCTTCTAATCCTTTTCTTTTAAGGTTTTTCGGAGAATAAAGAAAATGTGGAAAATTCAAAAATTTGTGGGTACACGCCATGTACTTTTCCACACGTTGTGTACATTGGCCTTGTGGGAAGAGTATACAGGGGGTATAGGTCTGTCGGTAAGGAGGGTTGTAAAAACTGACTACACGCCGTGTACTTAGTATATAAAGACCATGTAATCAGTCAGTAGGTGAATAGTAAGGTGGTTGGAGTAGATGCAAGCGAAACAGTAGTACATGCCTTGTAATCAGAAAAATATGCGGTGTAATCAAGTCGGCAAAGGAACAGTGTGGTGGTGGAAAGTGGCGACTAGGGGAACAATTTAAAAATGTAAGTACACACCATGTACATGAGAGTATGTGTCATGTAGTTATGTTTTTTGGATATAAACTGGCATTAGCCTCGTCATTCGGCAGAGGAGGTAGTGTGTTTGTTTGGAGCACTGGGAGGGGAGGCCGAAGACTGGAAGGGCTCATGATTGCACACTAGAACTCGGATATTTTTGTCGTCGATCATGTTTGGACCGCACGGGTAACACTATCCACCCCTTTGAGTTCTCAGATCAAATTCTTTCTCAAGGGGAAGTTATTTGAGTTTGAATGGGTGAAAATTTATCCCAAATCTACGTCATTGTCAGGTGGTTCAACAGGCGATGTTCACATATATTGATCAGAGGAGATTGAGGTAGGTGATCTGGTGTTTATTTCCTACTGTCAAGTTGATTTTGTGTACCATTTTGCTAAGCGCCCATGGTTGGGGTGTCTTATGTTAGATTCCTTGACTGATAAAATACCTATAATAGCATATGGAATTTATTTAATATGTTTAAACTGCTGTTTTGGATCACTGCATTGATCCAATGCCACCTTGTGGGTGCATTTCCCTTGATTAGTGGTTCGTCTAGGATACTCGTGCATATGCTGTGATTATAGAATGATTTGTGGTTTTTTGAGAGAAAATATATATATATTGCATGATTATGTGTTGGGCTCGGCCTGGTTACTTTTATATCCTGAGGGTAGTCTTTTTCTTAGCATGAGGGCTGTGTTTTGTTTAGCATGAGGGATATGTTTTGTTTAGCCTAACAGAATAGTTTGTTTGGACTGAGGGAAAGGTATGTTTATCCTAAGGGATATGTTTCATTTGCCTGAGGGTAGTTTCTTGTGTGTTTGAGGGAAATATCTCGTACACCTAAGGGAAATACTTTTTATAGCTGAGGGCAGTTACCTGAGGGTTTTGTTTCTATTTATCCTGAGGGAACGGTTCTGATTATACTTAGTGAAAGGTACTGTTTATCCCAAAGTAAACTTTCACATAAATATTCCCTTGGTGTTTTCTTGTGTTATATCTGCCAAGCTAAAGCACATGAATGGTATTTTCATACCTTCTATTTGTTAAAAAGACTTTTGTAGTCTTTCTGAAGCACTGTATAAGAGATTATTGGCTGAGGGTGAGTCTTGGAAAATAATAATTCAATTATATTTAATTTTTAAATTTTAATAAAATAGAAATGAAACTGGTAGGTGTAGCTGATTTTGAGTATTTCCTTTTTTACTACATTTCATTATTACACAATGTTGTTTCACATTTTCAATGACAATTGGGCACAAGCCATTGGTAGTAGCCTACTAGGATTTATTTCCCCCACCATGTATGTTTCATGTCTTGGGCCCAAGAATATTATATTTTTGTAGGTGTTGATAAGGGGAAGAGTCCCTATACAACTACCTGATTATTGCATAGGAGTAGGAGAGCATGTGACAAATATTAGGCTAGCGATGCTTCTGATTTACAGCTACACTATTTTAGTTTGCATCATTGTACATGGAACATTGTACTATATTATATTTGATTGCAGTGAATCCTAATTTGACCGCTTTGTTAGAAATAGGACATATTGCACCATCATGTATATCTGATGGTTGGATATCTTTTTATTCTTTATTGATGTCCTTTCATCTTTGAATTATTTACTACTTCCACTTTTAGTATGTATATTGTTTTCTTCTTTTTTACACTTTGAAACATCAGGGAATAGTTTCCCCACAATCAGACTATGGACCTCGCTGCTAGTCGAAAGCCTCTTGTGTTTGGGGAAATGTGCTTGAGGTCATGTGACCAACCGAGTTTGAGGCACCCGTTGAGTGGTACCCTGATCCAGGATGTTACAAAGTGTTATCAGAGATGCGTTTTCTTCTTAACATACTACTTGAAGCCAATATCCAAGGATAGTACAGAATATTTACTTGGTAATTAGATGTTCACAGGAGTAGCTAACACGTGTACATTGAAAAGCCAGTTTACCTCATGTTGTAATTTTTTCTTGTATTAATATTTTACAGTTGACATGATTTTCACCATTAGGTGACGCACTTGTGGTGAGTGATTTATATATTTATACTTGGGTTCTCTTTAGTTGAAATCATATGAGATAAGGTTGTGCCTTATAATACATCATTTAGGCACATGATAGAATCACATTCCATGCATAGTTTCCATGCCATGTAGGTGCATTAGAAATTTCATGTTGTTGTGATAGATGATGTGCTAGTAAATGGAAATTGTTGTGATATATTCCTTGATAAAATACATGATATAAGATAGGGTAATGTTATGTATGGTTTTTGGAATGAACACCAATATTTGGTTCTTGTTGAGTATGGGACTCATCAACTGAAATTTGGTGGATGATCGACTTTTTTACATTGTTATAACATGTATAAGATTCAGGGCTAGGGATCGTTGGGAGTATGGGACCTCACTGGTCGGAATTTGGATGTGTTGAGTTCTTTTAGAGGTTTTCTGGACTTTGGACTAGTTTATGGGACTTACTCACCAGAAAACCCCAGAATACATGCCGTGTAATTTTTATTACATGTCTTTTACTCTTCTGTATGGGATGAAGTGAATTTTTATAAGTACACTCTATGTACTATATAAACACATTGTGTAGATTCTAACCATGTATTAGGCAGTGTAGTCCGAAACATGGGATTAGGGAATCTCTAGAGGGAATACGCAGTGTAATGGTTATACACACCTTGTCCTGTTGAACCTGTGCCTTCTGTTTAACTAACAACACAGATTGTGAAATCTACGAATAAAAATGCACTGTCACCTTTGATCATGCCGTGTAGTGTAACCTAGGATTCCAGCTGTATAACTAACAACACATGTCGATGGTATCCTTCCTTGTACATACCGTGTGACTGTGGTACATTACGTGTACTCTTGGCTGGTGAAATATCATGTAGACTTTGTCATGTGGCTCGGGAAACAGGGTGGTTCACACGCCATGTGTAGGTGTAACACACTATGTAGTGTCATTCGATTAGATGGATGCATCCCTAACAATACATACAACTGTAGTCTAGGTTGTGCATGTCATGTCCATCTGAAACACGTTGTGTAGTTTGAGCTCTGTACCCGGTTGTGTCACGAACAACACGGATCGGTGAATCTCATCTAGTACACACCATGTAGGAAATATACACACCGTGTTTCTAGTTATAAGGAGAGATGTGTGGCTATGTCGTGTATAAGGACTCGCGTAGGAAAAGAAAATTCAAGTACACACCGTGTGGGTGGAAAACATGTCGTGTGTTTGGGTTGATATAAGACCAGTTTTGGCAGAATTACATGCCCATGTGAAATACTTAGGGTAACATGCACTGTAATTATTATACATGTCATGTAGTATTATTTGGTAAAACATGAATGTTATCATTCTCATGTTCCCTTCATTTGTTCCAATTCTTTGTCCTTGATGATGTTAATCTAAGGAATGTGTTTGACCGTGAAGATTCATGCCACTGAGGCTTCCATGAATTGTTCACCAAGATAATGGAAATGATGATTCTATATTGGTGGTAGGCCATGGGCTAGTGATGGATCCTCTTTCGAGGCCAGATGCGGTGCCAGCCATTACACAAAACGCAAGAGCCAAGGATTAGTTCCATGAAGGCTTCATGTTATTTATACAGACCTTCCAGGGAGCACTTATGAGAAGGTAGCTAGACAATCATCGAGCATCTGGAGATGCCTCCAGGGAGGAGGGACAAGCTCGCTACATTCATGTTGTGTGATTCCACCAAGAGATGGTGGGATGTTACCACCAAGACTAAGCTTCACTGAGACCTGGCATGGGATGTTTTTTCAGGTAGTCCTCTATGAATGTTTCTTTCTAGAGACACTAATAGCAGATTGTGTTCCAGAGTTCATGAATCTATAGCTGGGTGCCATGTTAGTGATAGATTATTCTCCCCATTTCATAGAGCTACATCATTTTTCACCTATCCTAGTTGGTGATGAGACATTGAGGGAAAGACTCTTCAATAATGGTTTTCAATATGACATCCACATTTAGGTGAGCATTTTTAGGTTTCATATAGTGCATGCTATTGTGATTCAGGCACTAATTCTGGAGTGGAACTTGTGGGAACCTAGTGATGCGGACCAGGGCAGTTCAGCACCGGTCTGTGGTACTATTCCTACCAGCAAATTAGACTCTACCACACCGTACCTCTCTGTTCATGCATTCACTAGAATCTAGGAATAAATTCACATCAAAATCATTTCTACCACATTTTTGGATTCAAAAATTATATTGTAGTTTTGGTAAGGAATTTTTTAAAAATTTCTTGACTACTATCAAATATGTTTCATAATTTCACACTCAATAGTATAATTTGAGAATAAACCTCATGAAACTATCCATTTCCTCATTTTATCACAATATGGGTTCAATGGGAGAGAAAAATGTGGTAGTGGTTTTTCATTTAGGTCAAAAATGGGATCAAATATATAAGAATGTCTATAAGAATATTTCTAGTTATTCAAATAATTTACCCTTATAAAGTAATCTATCGAGATACATGGATTCAATGCATAATTCTCATAGTAATATTTAGGATATGTAGTTTTTATTATATATGATCAAACTTCTATTGAAGCTATACTAATGGAACATGTATATGAAAAAAGTAACTGATATGATTTTTTTTTGTTTCTATTTGATGACATTGATAAATCATGACTTTTAAAAGATTATAGCATGAAATTGTGTGATAGAATATCTAAAAATCAAATGGTTGATTCCTGTGGTTTCATTACTCTGATTATCATGGAATGTTTAATATTTTGGGAATAAACAATTATTTTCGAGAACTATCATCCACGATCCCTAGAGTCCTATATGAATAAAAAAGTATATATCTATTCAATTTCCATGGATCATAAACCTTTGAATTTATACTCTAAATAAAATCAATTATGAGAAAATATGTTCTATGAGGAATACGACCCTATAGTGAGGGATGATAATAAAATTGTATAGAAATATTATTTTTCAATGGAAAGAGATATATTCTATATTAAATGGTCATCAATTATAAAATTAATTTCCACCATATTCCATTTAGTATTGTAATATGGTATATGATGTTTTTTCAAATAATGTATCTAATGCTGATGAAGGCCCATTTTTTTAATAATTATGGAACTCCAATTTGGACGGGTCTTAATTAGAATTGGTGCTGAACACACTCATTTTAATGTTCCATTTAATCTAATGATTTTGGGAGCTATTTGACATGAGTTTTTTTATTCCTTTATACTGTATTCAAATTGAGATTCAAAATTTTTTATTTAATATTCTTTTCATTCTATGATGTAAAATCACGGTATTGAGATGATTGAATTGTCAGGATGGTGGTAGTCATGATTTCAGGTCAATAATTTAGATCCCTCTAATAAATCTGAAGTTACTATGGTTTTTGGAATACTTTATGATAATCAGACTTATTGAATCATGTATAATTTTTATATGGATTACATTTTTTAATTAACTCACTTGAAAAAATTTATGACTATTCATGTTTATTTTTCTTACCAGACCTCTTTTTTTAATTCTTCATGTTTGTCTGTGAGCACCTCAATTAAACGACAAATGATCTCAAATTTTTTTCCACAAATTAAGAGGAATTCATTTTTGATTTCGATGGATTATAATAATATGGAATGATGTATAAAATTGGTATGATACATACTCTTATTTTAGGTGTAACTTTATGCTCATTAAATTATTACTCAATCATTTATAAGATTGTGTTAGATTGTTACACCTCATGATTGTACTTTTGAACAATTATTTCAATAAATTTAATATAGTCTTATATTTGGTAACATTTTAGGTCATTGTTTTTTTAATTATTACACTTTTCTTATTTTTTAGTAAATTAACACATTCAACTACGCATCAATGAATGTTTTCAAAAATAGATTACATTGTTCATGGAAGATGTAGTCCATAAATTTGCTCGACAACATAATCATTTTTCAATGGGTTTTAGGAGAATGCATAAAATGGATGTTATAGTTGATTAAAAAATTGTAGAATATTAATTAGTCTAATTTTAACATACTCTTATGTATAGAAAATATGTGGTTTATGAATGTAGAAAATTATTAATGGGTTGTAGAAATTATAACTTTTTTCTTTGGATATTCTCATTCAGTCCCCACATTAAGGAACGTTATAATGGAATATTTGAAACAAAAAATAACCTAGTACATAAATGATAGGGTTTAGGATAGAATATATAATAATTTTTGATTATCCGGTGGGGTTTTATGTTCATAAACGTGGAGGTACGGTGGTACCTTTAATAATTGAATATTGGGGAATATTTAGAAACTATAACTATTCAATAAAATGAGAACAATTGATCAATAAGGAATGTGAATAAAATGTAGATAATAGTAGAATGTTGGAAGGGGTAAGTATGATAAATCCTTATATATAATGTTTTACACATTTTATAACATGTTTAATGTTATTTACTCTAAGATTCGTACTATTTCATTTTTTTTATTTTTAATAACAAAACTGATTTTCAACAATGCAACATTTTTTTAATCACTAAAAATATAACTATCCGTAGTAGATAATTAGAACTAACATATTATTAATATTAAATTAATTTATCATAAACATTTCTATATATTGGGATTATTACTTTTATGATTAGCACATGTAATATTCAAAATCATCTTTTTATAAAAGGTTTATTTTTAGTCATAAATGTTATGTTTAACCTAAATATAAATATGTTATTGATTAAATTTATTTTATAACGATGATTTAGAATAGAATAATATTTAGATAACATTACATGTTGTCTAAAACCAGATTAGACCATGTGAAATAAGTAAATAGATATAGAAGAAAAATAGTTTTCATTATAACATTACCTAAATATATAAAACTGTTGAGAATGGGTTTTTAATATAATCATATAAATTTAAAATAAATATTTAAAATTATAAAATATGTTATATAAACTATTCACATAAAAATCAATTGTTATAAAACATTCTTAAAATATAATATAAAAAATATTTTTATATTCTAAATAAATATATGTTGTTTCATTAATATATTTTAGATACTAAAATATATAAAACTATCTTTTAAATGAGGATATAAAATTTATGTAGATGTAATTTTAATAAAAATTGATATTTTTAATCATTAAAGTTTCATAATATAATTCCATATGAATTAATATTTTAAAATATATTCACGTGATAGTATATATATAAAATTATAGAGGTTATAAATCTAATATAATATTATATAATTAATAATAATAATGAAACATATTAAATGAATAAATAAATATTATTTTTTTTGTAAATTATAATTCACAAATACCCTTAAATGTTATTCATTTTATAAAATAAAAATCTATTCCCCAAATTTTATAAAATTTTAGTTATAATTATATATATAAATCATATTAATATTATAATTAAATTTATATTTAATTTTATAAACAACCCATATTTATGTATATATTTTATAAAATGTTCATATCATATTTTTTCATTATATGTTATGTTCATTAAATTTACTTCATAGAAATACATGTCATGCATATAGGATATATGTCCAATGATAATATTTTCAATGAAAATATTTTAAATAACCTTATTTGAAATGAAAAAATTTATAACGGTTAGGCATAATTATTATATAATTATTTATTTAATCTTTTTTTCATTCCACTAGATATTCAAAAGGCATGGTTCTTATTTCATATTATATATATTTCATTATTCAACATCCTTTCATTGTTCTCTTCCAGATATATATGTTTTCTGGGATATTAGTGATCCTGATGTATTGAGAAGATCTAGGAGATGTCTTAGGGAAGAATTTATGTTTGTTATTTATATATTTACCCTACTAATTTATGGGATTTTAATGTAATCACTTTAACCATATTGAGAAATAATCCAGCATGTCTTTTATGAATCCACATTCAAGTGTCACACCACCAGTTTCACAACAATCCTGGAACTCTAGTACTTCTATCCGTTCAGGGCAAGGTGGAGGTCTCATCTGTGGTACCTAGTCGGAAAAAATTCATCAAAAAAAGGATGGATCATCTCAGGGTGGTCAGGTAGGGTAACATGGCCATGGTAAATTATAGACTATTAATGTGGACCAAACCCAATAGGATTTGGATCCAAGACCCTTGATAGTATGAATTGTGATTCTATTATCCTCGGTTTTAGCTTCTAGACTTTTTGATACAGGGCCTTCACATCGATTCATATCTATTGCTATTTGGAACATCCATAGGATTTATATCATTTCTTTTGCACTTTTCTGGATGATAGACACTCTATTGGGGACAAGAATGAATAGTGTACATCAGTAAAAGGAGTTCCCTCATGGGGTTTGTGGTTGTCACTTCATATGGGACCTCTATGTACATGAGATGATCGGGCTATGATGTCTTTCTCAAAATAGACCGATCAGTCACATCTGATGTTGTTGTCGACTTTTATCACTATAGAGTGAGTTTCACATCACTATAGGATGGTTTTATATTACATAAGGATGTATGGGATGTCTAGTAATGTAGAAAAGGACTCCAGCTTCATGGTTTTGGAGGAGTTATAGCCTAGATTTCTAGAATATATCTCGATTACTATGGGACATCATATTTGGACTTTCTTCTAGTGGTCGGTCATTTATTGGATGTCATTAAAAATGACATTTCTAGTTTTTTTCAAAGTGAGGGGAAATTTTCTATTGATATTCTTCCAGGAGTGGCACCGGGGTCCATTCCACCTTATAGGATGGCTACACTAGAGTTACAGAATCTCAAGGAGCAGTTGTAGGAGTTGTAGGCAAAGGGGATCATATGACCCAATACTTATGCTTGAAGTTTGCCTATCCATTTAGGGATTAAGGCAGATAGTACCCTTAGACTATGTGTGGATTATCAGTATCTAAACAAAAAAAATTCAACAACATATATCCCTTGTTGAGGATTGATAATCTCTTTAAACAGCTACTTGGAGACTGAGTGTTCTCATAGATTGACTTGAGATTTGATTATCATCAGTAGCACATTTGACTAATAGACATACTAAATACATCTTTTTGGAGTAGTTGTGGTCTATACGAGTATGTGTTTATGTCGTTTTGTCTTATAAACCACCTATTGATTTCATGGTACTGATGAACTGAGTGTTTCATTAACACATAGATTTTGTCATTGTAGTCTTTGTAGATGATTTCAGGGTGTACAATCAAACTCCACATGACCTTCCCACAGATCTATAGATCATTTTCAATACACTGAGAGATAATCAATTATATGCATTACTCTCAAAATGACACTTTTGGATTGACATGATTCACTTGTTGGGTATAGTTATCTCTAATATGGGAGTATCAGTAGACCCAGAGAAATATAGTGTAGAAGTTTCCTGGGAGTGGCCAAAAAATGTATTTTAGATATGATGTATTCGAGGGTTTGCTGGATACTACAAATGATTCACACATGACTTTTCATGCTTAGTAGCTCCACTGATAGGCCTGACTAAGAATGGTGTGATGTACTTGGGGTCAAATTCTTGTGATTTAGCATTTTAGGAGTTCATAGAGAGGTTTACATCAGCACTGATAGTAGATTTTCCAAGGCCGGTCAAGAGTTATATTGTTTATTATGATGCATCAGGTATCAGGTTTAGATTTGTGCTTCTGTAGGGATAAGGGTTCGTTGTGTATGGGTCTCGGTAGTTGAGTTCACATGAGAGGACATACCCAATGCACGTTATCGAGATAGCTACAATTGTTTATGACTTATGTTGTTGGAGACATTATCATCTGGGAGATAATTTTGTGGTTTTCACCAACCAAAAAAGTCTCAGGTATATATTTAAATTGTATGAAATGTATTTGATTCATCGAAGGTGGAATGAATACCTTTAGACCATTGATTTTGTTATTCCCTATAAACCTGGGAAAAGCAACGTAGCGAATAATGTGTAGAGCAAGAGGACACAGATACATGCAGTTCAGGATGCCAGCAATCAGTGATAGCTTATGGTTCTATACACTAAGATGCATTTAGAGGTTCACGAAATACATGAGAAAACATTTCTTACCTCTATAGTTTTTACCTCTTCTTTACTTGATCGTGTTCGAATGAGGAAGTTCTCTGATTCTAAAGGCATAGTCCTATGAGAGATTGTGTCAGGAGAGGACCCTATTCCTAAATGGAAAGTGTGAGAGGATGTCATCTTACGCTTTCATGGAAGTGTATACATGTCTACAGACATACTTGATGGCTGATGCGAGACATTTGTTCCACAATTTGTCCAGTTCATCTTATTTTCACTAAGATATATCGTGATCAACACCGTCAGTTTTGGTGTTTGGGGATGAAGAAAAATGTTACTAGTTTTGTGATGATTTGTTCCACCTATCATCAGTTGAAGGAAGATAATTAGAGACTGTTAGATATTTTTAGTAGATACCAATTCCCCATATAATGATGTAGTTCGGGTTTTCATTGATAGACTCACGAAGGTAGCAAACATCTAATCGTTCATGGAGACTTTCATTGTTGATGAGTTGGGAAAGATGCACATTTGGAGATTGTGTTCTTAATGGGGTTTTACACTCCATCATTTTATATTGGTATTCCTGTGTTTGTTCTTGGGTCTAGTAGGGACTATTAAGGGAATTGGGTACATAGGTACATCAAAGAATATCATATGATCCCCAGAAAAATGGCCAGTCTGAACATAGAATTCTTGTGCAAGAGGACATTCATATAGCATGCATCTTAGTTTTTGTAGGTTCTTGGGAGAAGCACATAACTAATGTTTTTTATCCCCTTTATAATTGTTTTCAAGTAACTATTTAGATGGAACCGTATGAGGCCTTCTATGGAAGGCCATGACGATCAACACTATGTTGGATAGAATTAGTAGAGACAACTATACTGGGACATCTTCTTTCTCAAGGGACCACTGAGCAGGTGGTGTTGATTCGAAAGAGGTTGGCTATTGCACAGTCCTGAAAAGATTCTTATATTGATCAATGGAGATAACATTTGATGTTCGAGTTTGGTGATGATGATTTTCTACGTGTCACAGCGAGGTTGGGACATAGGTGGATTATGAGACATGGCAAGATTTCACTGAGATTTGTTGGATTGTTTGAGTATTTTGAATGAGTCGGACTAGTTTTTTATCAGTTTAAGTTATCTCAGACATATAGGGCTATTTAGTAAGTTTTCCACATTTATCATCTATAACATTACTTATATAACATGTCTCATGTTCTTTAACCTAAGGATGTTGAGATTAAGGTGGATATATCGTTCAAGGAGCATCCTATCTAGATTTTTAATCCCAATGAAATTTTTCTCTATGGCTTGTCTGTTCCCCTGTTATGAGTGCTATGGAATAAAGGGTGAGTATTGGATGAGACATGTGGGAGAGAGGCTGATGTATGATCCCGGTGTCTGGGGTTGTTCAAGGGTTCATCCTCTACGCCACCTTTCTAGGGAAAATTGGGGAAAATTTTCTTCTAACTGAGAAATTTTGTAAAATTCGGGTCCTTTTTTAGTTATGTGTTCTTCATTTTAGTTGTTTTTGAGATAAATAATAGAATCATGAAATTTAAGGAGTACACTTAGTGTACATAATATTTTATGTCTTGTACTAGGATGTTGTAGGGGTCCATGTACTAGCCGTGTAATGGGCGAGTATATGGTTGTGTGGCGTAACCAAGAGACCACATAATGAGGGACCCAGTAAAGGCATATACATGCTGTGTAATTTTAAAATACATGTCTTGTAATTTTTTTTAATTTTATAAATCGCACCGGGGTAGTGAAAAATTAGATGAAACACCTTCATCTCAACTCATATTGTCTAGGAGTTACCATAGGGCATGATTATTCATTGAGCCCTCGATAAACCATCTATTCACCGAATCAAACAATTTCAATTGTGTTGGAATCTCCATAGTTAGATCTTCATTCTTATATAGCCTCATTCTTTGACTTACCCTCTTTTGTGAGATATCGTTAGTTGAGAGTTTTTGTTGTTTTATGAATCTACTATGTTCTAGATCTATTTAAAGATAGACGACATAGTATATCTATCATACAAAGATTATGTGGGTGGTTTGTTCCATTTCTAAGATTAACATTGAGTTATATATGAAAAAGTTCCCAATTCCTTTGTTTAGGTTATTGTGTGTTTCGGGAATTTAACATTGTTATTGTCTACAATGCATTGATTGCTTGAGTTAGGGATCATTTTTGTGAATAGGGTTCTTTTCTATTATATGGATGTTATTTACCATGTTTTATTTGATATTGGTTGTTGGGACTAGAATTTATTGTTAGGCTGCATTGTTTTCCAAGCCTTGTGTTGATAGGATGGAGTGATATTATCTAACATCATTGTGTTACACTTTGTATCTATTAGCCAAGTAGTATATTGTAGTTTATATTGGTTTATTAAGATTGTTTGTTTACAATTTCTTTACACAGGTTTGTGGGAACTTGGTGTAGTGAGACCATGGGGGGAATTTACATTGAGGGATTCCACATAGTTTTTTCTATTTTAATCATGTTGTGAGACCATAGGGTGGATTTGCATTGAGTGCTCCCTCAGAGATTCTATTGTTACCATTAGGAGACCACAAGGGGAATTAACATTGAGTTATTCCTTAGAGTGTCTATAGTTTATAGTTAAAAGGATATGTGGGGGAATTGACAGTGAGTGATTTCTCATAGAGACATTATGGCATGAGACCAAAGGGGTTAGACCATTTGAGCAAACCAGAAGGTCGTTATTTCCTTATATTAATGGAAGCCCCACCTCACCTCCCACGTACACACCTTTCCTGAATTGATCATTAGGTCACTGATACCTATTGTTTCTTAGACTGAGCATGACTCACATGGGCTTAGAGTGAGCCCCGTTTATGACATCTTCTCTGGGAATCCTAGTGTATACACCTCACGCCATCCGAACTATGAGAACATTGATCATTGCTGAGATAGGGTACGTAGGAAACCTCCCTGAGGATCATGACCCCCACCATCCAATGGTCCCGACCATCTTCATGTCAGTGTACCAAGCCCCCATAACTTGAACTGTGAGATATTTGTTCCTTGCTAAGGCATGGAATATAGGAAGCCACCATGAGGTTCAAGCCCACCACCCAATATACAATCCAACCCCATTCACATCGGTTCACCAACACCTTGGGCCACCTCATAGCGTAATCCCAAAAGGCCCCCATAAAGTATGAGGTCATTGATCCTTGCCAAGGCAATGTACGTAAGAAGCGTTACTGAGGTTCAAGCCCAAAATTCGGTCGCTCTGACCCCCTTCATGTCGGTTAGCCCCCATCCCACATGATGTTAAACCATGGACCCCAATCATTGGTAAGCCATTGTTTCCCCAATTAGCGGTAAGTCATTGCACATAAATACTACCCTAAACTATGTTGTATTTGATATTTTCCATGGGAGGGTACATTGCAAGCCTCCATGAGGTTCATGCCCACCATCCACCTAGACCTCAGGTCCTCACTCATGTCAGTTCACCGACTCCTGCCCCATACCCGAAAAACTTGGACATTTATCCTTGCCAAGGCAGGGAACATATGAAGCCTCCCTAAGGTTCAAGCCCAATAACCAATGGTCCTGACCACTTCACATTGGTCCAAAACCATCCTTCATGATGTTAATTTGTATTCCACTTTATGTTCCCCATTCAATGGCAAGCCATTGTCACTCCATTCAGTGGTAAGTCACGGTCAGCCTCTTTCAGCGGAAAGCTGTTGTCAATCCATTTGGTGGTTAGATATTGTCAGCCTATTTCAGCAGTAATCCATTGTCACTCTATTCAATGGTAATTCTTTTTATCAATGATCTACGTTCACAGAACTACGCAGACATTGATTCCCTTCCATGTGGATACATTTTAAGTCACTTCATGGCTCATGTCCAACATCACCATCACCATTGCATTGGTCGTATTTCATTCTCCCTCCACATCATTCCTCCACCCATCATCCTTCCTAATTATTATCTAGTCCACCACATCCCAGTGAAATCATTCCATCTAATTCCTTTTTTCCATCAAAAGTGACCGTGAAGTCAACCTTATGTTGGCCCCAACATCAATGTTCCCTCTAGGGGTTGCACCTATCTAATCCACGCTAGTCAGTGTTCTGGTTAGTCTGGTCCATCTCCACTGGACGTTAATCATGCAGCATACCCTGTGTTTAATATGGGAAGATGAGGAAAACCTCATATATATGCCCATGACATTTTATTTCTAGCGTTCTATGTGGGATGCCTCAGGCTTCGGCACCCTCGATAATCCATATAATAAGGGATAGAAGACAGACGAGCTTGTGTACCAGCGTCTAGACAAGAAGGTAATGCCCAACATGACTACTCCCCTGACCGAAGGTTTCGGCCCTAACCTGACCCATTGGAATGTCCCAATGGAAGTAGTGTAATTAAGTGGTGTCCACGAAGATATGGCACTTGGAAGAGTTTCACTAACAACGTATTATGTCTATAAGGGAGACCTGGACTAGGTGATGAGTTCTGAGGAGGAATTTAGGAAAAGAATAACTGACATCCCATCATCCTATTTCGATCAAGGAGAAAACATCCATGAATTGTGATGGATGCTGCCCGCCTTTGGAAAGCGGGAATGTGAGGCAACAAAAACCACACCTTTCGTCCTCCAGAGATGGATGCGAGAACCCCGATGAATGCGTTGGAAACATAATTGTTGAACCCAATTTGATTTTCTTTTACTCAAAATGAATATTAGTAGTTCTTGTGGGATCAATGGATTGATGTGTCACATGATCCTGTTATCCGGTGCCCGGTCCTGCTAAGCAAATAGCTTATCGGGCATGAAACTCACCATAAAATGGGGTAGTAGAATGTTGGAAATCACGTTATACAATGTAGTCAGTGTGGATCCCTCTTACTGGACATGGAAGATGGGATGGCACTGGGGAATTGGTCATCGATTCCTTTTTTCATTCAGCACTGATGAGTTAATCTCCCTAATTCTCCGAAATCATGTTGCTTCTCTAGGTATGCGATCACCAACTTGGAATCAATGCTTGGGAAGGGGCATCACCGAAATTCCACTCCATGAGGCTTCACCTCTTCCATGATGGCCTCTACATCTACGACCAAGGGTTTCCTACACCCCCCTCTCCCCTGTCCGAAGTAATTCAACGTAGGGTAATCAACGACCTCGTGCGCTGTTATGAGGAGGAGTTTGTCATCCCTATTTGGGATATGTCCCTCTTAGATCTGGAGGCGTATGCGCCTCATCGCCAATGCCTCCCCCATGGGCCGTGTAGTGAGAAGATGCTACCCACACCAACATATAACCATTTCGGGAGCATTTCCCTGGAATGCTTTGACGACTCCCCACCTTACACAGACGAGGTAGGTGAGGTCTGACCCATTCTGGTCAGTGTCCCATTCCAGGGGCTCCTAGCGAGGGCTCCCACCTAGTCGCATCAGTGTCACCACTCAGTCTTTTTGGATGAGGAGTTGGTATGCAACATACCTGCAACACCGGCCCTGGTTCATCCGACCCAATGCCAATGTCGGGCACAAACTGAGGAGGATGCCTGCCAACGAGCGTCTACGTCGATGGCTACCGTGGCCTGATCCACCATCAATACATATAATTAGTTCCCTGCATACACTATGTAGGGGCACTTTGAGGCCTACCCATGATCAAGGCCCCAACCGCTC
Organism: Viscum album; assembly: GCA_963277665.1. Classification (NCBI taxonomy): domain Eukaryota; kingdom Viridiplantae; phylum Streptophyta; class Magnoliopsida; order Santalales; family Viscaceae; genus Viscum; species Viscum album. The sequence continues at coordinate 1,056,886,064 of OY728151.1, read as the reverse complement.
CACGGGTAGGCTAGTTTGACTCTCTTGGTCGTTGGCACAAGTAGTGCTCGCCGCAAACCAACATGCAACGATGCCACCCAGTACAAAGGTCCTCCCCCTACCTCAACCGTGGAGAATGTGGGCCACCCCCTCTTCGAGGATCGGCATGAAGGTATGCCATATGTCACCCCCAATTTGAATGAATGTCTTCCCCGCAGTGGTGGTACTCGGCACGCAAGTCCCTCCCATGCCCATTACACTGGGTGTGGAGTCATGTCTCCTGCCACCGATAGCCGGTATAGGGACATTAAACATCTCATCTCTCTCTAATGTGGGGATCCTATATATGTCTACATAGAAGCTTGTGAAGGTACTCCTCGCCTGAGAAACCAGTGGGGTGAAGGCCAGCCTCGCCTCAATAGCGCCCAACACGAATGTCCTAACTGTGTTCGGCTAGACAGGTACAGGGAACCTCCTCATACTGAGGTCACCAAGGAAAACAAGCATGGAGGTCCTCCCCATGCTTATGCATGTTCTACAAGAGGTATTCCCCACTCCAGCGCTACCAGTGTAGGTCCTCCCAATGTCCCCTTTGACATTTGTGCTGGTGCTCCTCACACCCGAGCTTTCCCAGGTGGAAACCCTCTCCACACAAGAACCTGTACAGCTGAAGGACCGTGTGTCAAAAATCGACCTGTCCCAAAGAGCCATCAATGGGAAATAAGGTGGGCCATTCCCTCTATAATAAGAATTTTGGGATGGTCCAGACTGAGATCAGACTAGTCCACCTTTCAAACTCTGAACTGGAGTGCAGCTCATCGTGGGAACCCTCCTCTCGCACATCTGAGTCAATGGATGGGGCATGGACGACGCACATCTGCATGGTTCTACCAAAAATATAGGTCCATAATATTCCCATCACCCTCCATATGTATATATATGAGGATGATAATATTGTGACCCCAGAGGTTACGATCATGCAATCACCACCATCATCACTGGAATGGCTCTCTACCTCAAAAAGAGATCACAAAGAGATATTCTAGGGACCAATGGAGAGCGTTCAAAGGCATGGACTATTGCCAGTGGCCCTAGATCCTATGCCAGGAACTATGGCCATCATCACATCATATAACGACATAGAGGTTCAATTGCTACACTCTTCATAGGACAGCCTATGATTTGGCAGCAAGTCAGCCACCTTTCCGTACTCCCCACCGGCCAGCCTGCCATCCCAGTGGTCTGCCTCAATACCCCAGCTGGTTCTTCAACAACCCCAAGGTGATGAATGGGGCAATCAATGGCTTGACCCTAAATCTATGCCAAGGAGCATATGGAACATCCTCACACCCGACCACTTCGCTGATAATTTTAGGCCTGTGGTAGCACCGAATTTTTAAAAACCGGAATCCCTCACCTCGGAGGAAGTTGAGTGTTACCACCACTCACTCTTGAAGAATCATTTTTGTCTTCATCATAAATTAGAGGTTTATCCTAGGAGCCATGTGCATTTTGAAGACAATAGTGACCAATGATTTCTGGTCGATTTGGCCACACTCCCTTTGGCCCAGCGCCCTGAGTCACCAGGTCGCCATGAGGCCCTCTAGCAGCAATGCATTCATGGTAACAAGGTACTCCACAAAAATATAAATGAGGATACCCACCCCCCCCCCTAGTGAAAATCCATGGTTGGGGGAAGTATGTTTCACTCCTCTTTAGTCCTATCTGGCAGAATCCCGACTCACTATGTGTATCGAGGACATGCCCCAAGGATGGGTCACTATCAACATGGCCTACATAGTGGACGAAGAGGACGAGTGGGAGGTTCTCGATGAAGACATACCCCCCGAGGGTGTTCCACCTCTATTGTAAAAGTTGGGAAGGATTAATCATCAGTAGAGGAACCTACATGGTCTCCTTGATCCCATTGAGGCATTAGTACTCAGTTGGAATGCCAGTAAGGGTATGGAGCATGTCGGAGATACCAAGCACATTGACCCATCCGCCTTAGTGCTGAAGACAGAGGAGGACCCTGATAAGTCAAAATTGCACCATGAACTTCCCGAGAAGATGAAGTTGGTAGATGAACTCTTGGCTGAACGTGATATAGAGTGATGACCTGACTACGACACACAGAGGCCAGTATAGTAGGGGTAGGAACAACATCCCTTCAGCGAGCCGCCCCCAGGCAACCATGATCATTCTACTCCCGCGGACAGGTTTGAAGCTGGATCTCACATCATGAGAGAGAGATATGTCTTTTCAAACCCTATGGAACGACGAGAAAATCCAAGGAACCTAATTCAGGTTCCCCGAGCTTCCCTACAGGTTGCTCCACCAGCTGCTCCACATGCCGCTGATCCTATATACCATATTGAAGAACCTGCCTACGATCTCGTAGTTAGGGATCCCCACCAAGGCAGGGACCCCCGCCTATATGATCTAATGGAGGCACTCATTACTCATATAGAGGTGTTAGAAATGCGATAGGTGGTGATCCTGCCTGATGGAAAGCCATATCTGACATGGGTGGATGATATGTCAGCTCCTCTGGGTTTTGGTAATTCCACATTATCGCACATTAATGGGACATGGGACCTACCGCAGCACATAGACCACTTCATCTCAAGGTGTGGTCCCATGTTAGGGACTCTAGTGCAGTAGGAGGCTGCCAAGATTTGCTGTTTCGTTCAGACATTTGAGGGACAAGCATTCTTCTATTACAACTAGCTCCCCATCGGATCCGTAACTACCTGATAGGACCTTCACAGACAATTCCTCTACCAGTTGAGCTCCACTATGCCGAAAACCAGCATCGCATACCTCTTCAGGTGAAAACAAAGGCCTGATGAGCATTTCTTGGACTTTATCGCCTTGTGGAAAGGGCTCAAATACTCCCTTGACAGTCCACTTACTTAGGAGAAATTATTGATGATATGTGTAGGTAATGTCAAGAAGAAACGGGTTCCCTCTATGACCACCCAGAACTACCTGTAGGGGTTTGAGACTTTTCCGATAAGGTCCTACGCCTAGAGAATGCTCTGCAACATGCCAGCCAGGCATGTCTATTGCCACCCGTAATTCACGTGAGAAGGGTTGTCAGAGCCGAGACCGCCATGGTGGGCCAAAAAGAGGCCCCCAGACAGATGGAGTCATTACCATTGAAACCGACTCTACAACCTCGCAGAGGCCCCCCACCATGGGCATAGCCTCCATCAAGCAGCATCCAGCCTAGAATCGTCAGGTTCCCCTCATAATGCGCCACCACCAATGAGGCGGAACAATCAGGGTCTGCCTCCTTGACTGGCTCTTACTGCTCCACATTAGGGCCAAGCCCCAAGGGACCCTTTCCTAGAAATAAGAAACCATACTTAATCTTTCAATAAGAATCATGTTCCTAGCTTTTTATGAAATTCATTAGAATAATGGATCGTTGGTCTGAGTGAGTGTAGAAGGCCAGAGGAGGTTAACCTCACTGATATCCCCAACTATAGCCCCTATAATCGGATCCTGGGGAAAACCCTCTAGCAGTGCTATGTGTTTAGTGACTGGCATCAAGACCAGATCTATAACTACTTAGTCAGGATTGGCCCAGCCCTAACATAAGCGATGGGTGTCTTTGTATGGCTGGAAAGTGAAAGAGACAATGAAGGCGAGTGGCAGTAGGTTTCTAACTACGGGTCCCAGAAGTGTGATGATTGGATGGATCTAAAAATGGTTTCCCATGCCAATGGTATCATCCATTCATGTCTGAATCATCAGTAGCCTTTAGAAGCCACATACATCACTTCTACATCATCATCTCAGCCAGCCTCTTCCCAGAAGAACATGCAGCAGCGGTGCAAGGGAATGCAATGCGCGCCACCAATGCCATCATTGTCTTGAAATCTCAGTGACTTCATGCCACCTGAGATGGGGATTCCTCAGAAAATCCACCATGTAGTCGATGTCTCTTGAAGTGATAATCAAGGGTACACTTCGGTCAACATCGTAGTGTGGGTAATCCTATTTATGACTCCCGGTGATGGGGAGCACTTGACAAACCTCCCCAATGTCCCCAACCGACACCAACTTCGGTGGAGCCACGACCATATGGGTCATTGAGGCACATCAGTTGGAACCTCCTTCTAGGCCGTGCTTGCTACTGAGACTAGACAGTAGGCCTAACACATAGCCCCTCATGCACAGCCTTTTCATATGTTGTCATCGGGCCCGCCTCCACCACCATTTGTGCTATGGGATCAGGAAGAGATATATTGACCATTTCGCAACCAGCCTCGCCATGATACAGGCCGATCTCAGTAGTCAATCCTCTTCTAAAAACTACTCTTTGGGCTTCGACTATTGAACAGAGGGACATGCCCAGCACCAGCCAGCCACTGGTCCTATCGACAGGGCCCACCGTGCATCATATCATAGTGTGGCCTCCTACATGTAGTAGTTCTCTCCTAGCATCGAAATATGATGTCCCCAAGCACCTTTCAAGCATCCCAGTGAGTTTTTACATCCTCGAGGTCCTTAACCGGTCATCAGATATGTGTGAGGGCCTCGCTGAAGCTTTAAGAATCACCCTCCAGTTCAAGACAAATGTAGCAGCTGCAAATGATTTTCACACTGAAGCATTTGAGAATGTAGAATGCTAGGGAATGAGATGGTAATCTAGTGATGATGAAGGATATCCAATATAGGGGCACATCTTCCCACTGTACATCACCAAAAAATTTAATGGCCTGGAGGATCGCCGTTGTATTATTGGCACCAGCTTCGGGATTAACCTTATCTCGATGCGGACGCTGCGGAATCTAGGTTTATCTGAAGATGACCTGACTCCCTCCGACATAAGGATCCAGGGATATGACAGGACCGAGCAGTCCCCAGTCAGCAATATTCATTTGAATACCCAATTTGGTGGTTTAGATTCCATCACCAAGTTTATGGTTGTCTCCCAGGACACCACATAAAATTAATTGATAGGAAGACCATGGCTCCACCTGCAAGAGGCATTCCCCTCGTTGTATAACCAGTTCCTCAGGTACTCCCTCAACGATCGAGTAGGCGTACTCCAATGTGATTTATCTCCTTTCACCACTTGTAAATCCCTCTATCTGGACGTTGACTATTACAAGAGATAGGACAAACAGTTTCAGCCAAGTGAGGTTGCGCCCACCATGGTCATAATAGACCGATTGGCGGGTCTGGATGACTCCTACATCTTTTCAATCCACTGATTGTAGGACACTACCCTTGACATTGGGAAATGATTTTTTGTCTCTGGTAACAGAGGGATGCATATTCCCAATTCCATGCGACGGGGGAAAATCACCTCGTACTCCTACACAAATCAGTCTTAGGTGATCCCGGAGCCTCTTACCCCCATACGGTATTGGGATGTCCGCCCCATGGCAATGGATGTACGTCATTTGTGTCTATTTCGCCGGGAAATAATTAACCAGATAAATATGAAGTTCCACTATTTTATTGATATCATCAAGTGTATCCCCTTTGGCCGAAGACCATATGGGATCAGATCAACTTCATTCATTTCTCTAGTTTCCGTAGCATGTGAATCTCACGATATGTTGTCCTCTAATGCGTTAGCTGGTACCATCCTCCCAACGGGATCTTTTGAACTAGAGAAACCTTATAATGCTGGTGATCTGTCCTCTGCAACAGAATAATTGAATTTGGAGGATACTCCCCCCCAACTTCGAAGAAGGCATCTCCACCACGATCGATGAACTGGTACAGGTGAACCTTGGTAGTGAGGTGGAACCGAGTCCCACATTCATTAGTGTAAACATGTCCCTAAAGGAGCAACAACGGTATATAGACCTCTTGAAACAACACATGATGTGACTTGTTGGAGTTACGATGAGATGACAGGACTAGATCCTTAGGTAGTCGTCCATCACCTCAGTCTCCAGAAAAATGATCACGGGTCCAAGCAGCCTCCCGGGAAGATGTACCCTTCCCATAGTTCCATGGTTGAGGAAAAAGTTGAAAAGATTATCAAATCCATCTTCATCAAGTAGGTCCAATACCCCATGTGAATATCAAATGTTGTTCCAGTCAGGAAAAACAACAGATAAATCAGAGTCTTCATCAACATCCTAAATCTCAACCATCACTACCCGAAGGATGCTTTTCCCCTACCAATGATAGAATTGTTGATTGATGCTACAACTGGGTTCCATGCCCTCTCATACATGGATGGTTACTCTGAATTCAACCAAATCTGAATAGCCCATGAGTACGAGGAGTCCAATGCTTTCTGGGTGCCACGTGTTACGTTTTTTTACCAGGTCATGCCCTTCAGTATAAGGAATGTAGGTTCCACCTATCAGCGTTCCATTCACTGCATATTCAATACAATCCCCAAGACATTGGTGTAATGCTATGTGGATGATCTAGAGATCAAATCTCGCTAGTTCCACGATATTATCAAGGACCTCAATAAAGTGTTCTACTTCCTCTGTTCCCTCCACCTAAAGATGAGCCCATTGAATTTTGATTTCGGGGTAACCTCTGGGAAGTTTCCTAGCATTTTTGTCTGGTTCCGGGGCATCATGATTGACCCAGGGATGATAAAGGCCATTAGTCAGATGCCTCCCCCAAGAAATATTTGGTAGGTTCAATATTTCCAAGGCCACATAGCCTACATTCACCATTTCTTTGCAAATTTGGATTCTAAGTGTAATTCCTTTTCATAGATTATGATTAATGGAACCACCTAAGAGTGGTATAAAGATTTCCAGAACACATTAGAGGAAATCAAGAAGTATCTACTTTAACCTATGGTCTTGATTCCACCCGTCTCCGGAAAACCACTGATCGTGTACGTGCTCGCCCTGGAATGATCTCTTGGCACCCTTCTATCCAAAATGAACAATGAGGGGACAAAAAACAGACATTACTACCTCAGTTGAATTCTCATCGATATGCGGACCAGATACCCCCCATTGAAAAGAGATACCATACACTGGTGTTCGCAGTACAAAAATTGTGACACTAGTTGCAACCCTCTGAGGTACAGATGGTGTATCGTGTAGAACCGTTGAAGTACATTATGAAATGTCGCATGTTGACTGGCCATCTAGCATCAAGGGAAATAATCCTCCAATAGTTCGACATCAGGATTGTGCCTTAGAATGAAATAAAGGGAAAATCATTGGGAGATTTTCTACCTATACAGCTAACCCCTGCGGACCAATCCCTATACCTAGATTTTTAAAATTAACAAATCCTCTCGGTAGATCATTTCATCCCATGTTGGAAAATTCACCTTGATGGTGCATCACGAATCCCCAATGGTTGGAGGCTCAATGATCCTAGGCTCTATAAGGTAGGCATGGGTATTGCCTTTATTAACCCTGTGCAAGCTATCCTGCCGTACTCATTCCTGCTGTCAGAAGGCTGAACCAACAACGAGGCAGAGTATCAGGCTCTTATCACTGGGCTTGAGATGGCGCTCATGATTAATGTAACCGATTAACATGTGAAATAATATTCTAAACTAGTCATCAAGAAATTAAATGGTGACCGCATCATGAGAAAACTAGAGCTAATATCATTTTTGGATTGCACCCTCCAGCTAATGGCCCAGTTTCCATCTCGACTGGATGTCACTAATGTCCCTCGATCATAGAATGGTCGAGCCAATGGCCTGGCCTACCTGGTTTCATCACTTATATAACCTAAGAAGGATGATCTGATTATACACGTTGCACATCAGGGAGTCTTCTATCCCGTCACCTCAGATGATGACGACAGCTTGCGAGTAAGCCATCTTACCGTCGGAGCCTCCAAGTCAGGACCCCCAAGATCCTTAGATGTAGTGGTTGATGTGAACTCCAACTAGATATCCCCTTTTGTTGAGTATCTCCAAAATGGGTACCTCCCAGCTGATCGGGCCGAGCGCAAGTGAATCTGATGCCACACACTGCAGTTACACTCCAGAGTGGTCCGAGTCTTGAGCAGATTATCTACAAGAATAGGTTCGATGGTGTTCTCCTCTATTGCATCCATGAAATCTATATTTCTCATGTCATGCTGGAAGATCATGCCAGTTCTTGTGGGGCTCACCAGGCTGGGCCAAAGCTGTCCCATAAGATCTGGAGACTGTGGTACTTCTGGCCCTATATGATCCATAATTTCATCGTGTTCAACAAGAGGTGGCACGCATTCCAAATTCGTGAAAACTTCACACATCAGCCACTAGAACCTCTCCACTCCATCCAATTATCTTGTCAGTTCGTGGTGTGGTGACACTATGTCGTGTGACCATATCCACTGACGACAGCTCGCCAGTTCAAGTTCATCCTGACTGTCACAGATTTCTTTTCCATGAAGGAAGTGGCAATTCAAGTCAGAGAGTTTGAGGCTCATTCTATCATAAACATCATGAGATCCAATAACATATTCCAGTGCGGAGTCCCTCACACCATCCTCATAGATAGAAGCACCAACATCTAAGCAGCCGAGATGAAGAAAATTTACACCAAGTACAACATCTATTCTAACCACACCTCCCACTACCACACGCATGAAAATGAACAGATCAAGGTTTTCAACAAAACCCTCTCTAACATTCTACAGAAAATGGTTGGTCGGAATAAGATGAGTTGGCCGAACAAGCGCCCCAATTCTCTCTGTGCTTATCAGACAATGGCTAGTAATTCCTCCCAGGTGACCCCATATTCCCTATTGTACAGAGATGAGGATGTCTTGCACATCGAGATCCAGTTGACTTCATTAATCATAATATTCTATTACTAGAAGGCACCAGATTAGGTATCCAAAATTACTCTAGCTGAGTTGGATGAAAATGACAGGAATAGGCTTCGTGGGCTGCACAATCTGGGAAGACATCAGAACAGGATAGCTAGAGACTTCATCATAAAGGTTCTCCTCTGCTCTTTCCAACATGGAAACATGGTATTGGCTTGTTGGACACCAATGATCTCTGGCAGGAAACCACCCATGTTGGAGCCCAAATGGGATGGAACATACATAATCTATAGAGCTTACACCAATGGAGCATTCTTCCTGGTGACCATGGATGGTGACTGAATAACTCCTCCCACCAATGAAAAGTTTCTTAAGAAATAAATTTCATGATCGACTTTTTCTAGAATGACCTTGAAATATTTAGTCCAACATGAATTTAAACTATGAATCATCCTTCTTGACGTTAAACTGCATCTTCATGAACGATGTATGGCTTGATTCCCATCCTCACGGGATACGTAGGAATGCTCAGACACCTCGTCTTGAGTCCATCCCAGCTCCCTCTTTAACTATCCCATCCTAGGCATAAATAATTAATATTATCTCCCTTGGCATTTATTATGAATCTTTTGCCCCACCCATGTTAGGGTTACGATTATTGCACCATGTTCCCAATCCCCGTTCTTCAATCCTCCCAAGTCCTCATTATATGATTCTAAACTACATGACCATCAAGAACAACATTCTTCTTGATACTCGCCTTATGGGATACATAGTAACTCCCAGAAATTTCGTTTGTTGGCCCAGTAAAATCATCAAAATCTCTCTTCGGGTCAAGACATATTGTGTAGTGCATGCATTTCCCCCAATTCGCGTCAAGCTCATCTCGATCCCGCCATATGTCCCACTCCCCGGAGGTGTTTTCCTCTTTCAAAGATGGGCACAACTATGCCTCACCCACTCCTTTGATTGGGACTCCATCATATTTCTCATCCAGAAGGTGCCCCTAATGGCAGGTATGCTAGGCCCCAGGGCACTCCTACCACATCGGGCCAACACACTCGAGGATATTGAGCAACAAATTGATAAAAGTCTCGCATTTTGAATATGTTTAGTGGTCGATGCCCATTTTTTATTCCCAATCTGGGACATATAGGGATTATGTGTTTCAAAAATGGTCAACAACTATCCTTTCTTCTTAGAACCTCCCCACGATGTCCCAAAAATTGATTGTAGTGGTCCATTCTGCCCCATTGTATCTCCAAGAGACGAACTCCATTCGTGTGAGGCATGATATAAGACCCCTATATGGCAGGGAGATCTATGTCAAGATCCTTGTTTCCCACACCGAGAACTTCTCACGTGGGCTTATAAGCTATTATGTGTTGGTAATTTCACAAGAGGTCATATGGCTACCATTAGTCGGGACGCCCAGCCTCAGGCCCCTTGGCCTTTTCGTACTCATGGCGTATTTTCTCATTAGGGGTTGTGTGGTGTGGAGTGGACTTACGTGCTCATTTTTGTGCACACAACCCATGTATTAACTTGTACAAGATTGTACGGTGTGGTATAGGATTATGTCCTCATTCATGTCGGATTACTCGCCATGTCATACACATCCCTTGTTTAGGGTATCTTACCCATTTCATCATCCTCACTACAAGACGTTAAAATGAAAACTGGTTGTGCATTTCCATACGAGGCCCAACCTTAGGCCCCTCAGCCTTTTCGAGGCACCGGCCCAGGTTCTCACATTGGATTGTATGGTGTGGTATGGGATTATGTCATCATTCAATTCGGTTTACTCTCTGCATCGTACACCTCCTATGCATGTGGTATCTTGCCCATTTGCGTCCCTACAGCGTGAAGACAAACTGCACATTACTCTATTCAAGAACTACATGTGTCTTGATTCCCATCTTCATGAGATGCGTAGAACGGCCCGAATGTCTATACTTTGGGTCCACCCACATTTCATATAAATCTATATCTCATCTTGGCCCCTTGGCCTGTATTCCCCATGAGTGAGGAATATATAGTGCAGTATGTGATTACGTTCTCACTCATGTCGGGTTTTGTAACAACTATTCCATTTACCTCATCCACCTCAGAGTTTTCTATACCATTGTGCTAGAATCGCCTTTTCAAATCGGCCACTCTAAAGATTTGCCACTTGGTCCTCTTCGACGATTCACTTATGTGCCTAAGGGTATTCTGGGTTAGTACATGGAATTTTAGACTCTACTCGAACATGATTTCAACCATTTTTCAGGCTCTGTGTTCTCCTCCATTAGGTCTTCCATCACATTTCAAATCCAACGTGACCCTCGAAGGGAATGGATGCTCAGCCTAAGGGACCTCCTACCATTACGGGCCAACGTTCTCAAGGGTTTTGAGAAAAAAATTGATACATGTCTCGCATTGAGAATTTGGATAGCGGTCAACGCTCATTTGTTGTTATTATTCTAGGTCACACAATATAGATATCATGTTTTGAACATGGTAAATAGTTATCCATCCATCTTCACACCAAACCCATCAATCCCAAAGTTTTTTTTACATGATTCACACCCTTGTACACTTAATCACATCCAGGTAGAAATTTAAAACTCTTTGTACTATTCCTCAGTGCGTGTCTACACGTTAGGAAGAGAATGCCACGATAAGGCAATCATTCGGGGCACCACACCAATTTCCTCATTCCATGTATTCCATGTATCGCAAATACCTTACCCGCCCTTGTTTCCTACATCCAGTTTGACTCACGTTGGCTTAGGGATCAGAATAATGTATGCACTTACATGCAATAGTTCTGCTTCTCCATGGTCCAGGTTTTAAGACCATAAACTATGATCTTTTCATATTTACTCATTGTGAGAACTACGTATAGAATGATTCCCACCCTTATGGGATATTTTGTAGCACCTAGGAATCTTATCTTTGGATCTAGCTTAACTTTGAGCCATCCTCTCCTACTTCATGCACTGCGACCTCCTTTTGGCCCCTTGGCCTGACGTCTCTATCTCCGAATTGCACATGGTGGGTTAGGGGATCATGTCATCATTCACATCGGGTATGATTTATTTCACTATTAGCATTCCCACATTATCCTCATTTATACAATGTGTATGTCGCGCGATGTTGAAATTCATAGTTGTTCCCATCACATGACCTTAAACAGAGACAATATCGTCATGGTCACATGACGAAATCAACACTACATTATGATGTCCTCACTCAAGGGACATCATGTTTGGTATTGTCCAAACACCATACCATTTATCAATTCCTTCCTTTTCATTAATTCTTTTTGCGATAATGGGAATTTATATTATAGGATTGTCACTCCACACAAATAAACCTCCACTCACCTTAATGGAAAAACAAGAATTATTAAATTCCTCTTCTATTAGTGCGAGGGCCAGACCACTGAACTCTATTATCCCCAAATCTGGTACCTTACCGTGCCACCCCTCTAAACTATATGCAGCTTGATCCTCATCCTCATGGGGAACGTCACAACGCCTGGTCCCTTCCCCTGCGGGCCAAGCATAACTCTCTGTTCCGGTCTATCGACCTAAAACATTCCCCGGGAACACATGGTGGTCCAATCACTAGGTTCCCATTCACATCTAGTTATATATTTACCCCATTGATTGTTTCCTTAGTTTCCTACCTTCTATGGTATGAGCTAAATGTTAATAAACTAAGACCACTATGTGTCCTCACCATAATATGTTAAACTACACTACATCTTCTATAACAATGTATGACTTTATTACCATCCCCATGGGATACGTAGAGACACCCAGGAATTTTCCTTGGGTCCATCACCAGGAATCATAAATCTTATTCCTCCTCATTTTTAACCCCCTGGACTGACCCCTTGTGGGAAACCATGTAACTGCAGCTTTTCCCTAAACAAGTTTGGGATGCCCCGTGATGACATTGGGAAGCGACGAATCCCTCACCAGAGTGGTCATGTCTAAAAGAAGGAATGATACATGATCAGGCTGATACGCCTATATAATATGCTTGCACCATGGTGGTGTAATTTCATGAGTGTTGGATTCTGTATGAACATACCATCACTCCCCATTTCACATATTGTGTGCCTCTTATTCAGACCCCCATCCTCTTTCACGTCTAAAGGAACCTCGTGATAGTATTGATACTCGGCCTTTGGCTTGCCTTTTGTCCTGGGGAAATGTTTCATAAGACTAAGGGATGACATTTTGTGTCATGCCTAGTGTTTCGAACATAGTTAGCGGTCGACCCTCATTTGTTTGTCCCCATTTTAGGCTAACACAATAAGGATACTATTTAGAATGTGGTTAATAGTTATCCTTCATTTTCATTCCACCCCCACAGTGTTCCAAATCATATGTATCATGATTCATATCTTCCATTCCCATCTATTCGAATTGATTCCAGCACCCCTACCATTACCCTATTCGTGCACAAGAGCACAATGGGAAAATGGTAATTTGGCTTTTCTGAGAGTTTCATTCACCAATCAGGTCACTCCAATATCTTATTGGTAATATAGGTTGGTTGTTAATACCCCAGACTCCCACAACTTTGTTATCACTTTTATTTCTTGGGGAAATGACATAGAGTTCATCCTTTTATTCTCACATTGGGCTCGACCGACGTGAGCTTAGGATTGATCACTGGGTGTTTTTTGAATATAACACATGCAGGTAAAACCAACACAAATATATGTACTCATGCAGGATATGGAATCAAAATATCAATGAATGAAAGTGCGTTTGAGGGTTTGTAATCATTATAGTACATGAGGGTCGTTTCCCCCCATGGGTGGGTTAACCTCATCAAAAGAGCATAGCAGCTCTACCAACCTCTGGCTGGTGACTTCCAGAAGGTGATGCCGCCTATTCAAATCCTAATCCTCCATGGCTGTGAGGGGGCACAATTCATTAGCTACAATTAGGTCCCGCTCCACATCAGTCTCGATGGCGGTCATCTCCTCAGAGGCTCGCTTCATGCCCTCTTCGGCCTCTGTCAACTGAGCCTTTAATCGCAATATTATCTCAGATTGCGTGTTGAGAGAGGTCATGTGCTCGCCACAAAACACTACAACCTCTGGACCACATCTTCTGCCTCTTGGATCCCCTTGATGATTGATACTTTACTCCACTTCTGGCCCACACTAAGTCCACAGTCATACTCTTGAATCTTTTTCGCCCTAAGATTTCTTATGAGCATGTGCGAATGTTGGGCATCTACTCCCCCATTACGTCGTTTAGGAAGTCGAGGGAAATGTATGTCCATATCATACATACATATTGCTTGGGGGGGTATCATCAATGAAGCGCTTTATCAGCTTCCATGATCGGAAACAAACTGTACTACCATCCTCTTCGTCAAAGTTCATCTCGTACCAATCTGCGCAGTTGGAAGGATCATATGCGGGGTACGCTCTTTGGATCTCGTTAGCAGGGTCAACATCAGTTGTTTGATCAGGCGTGGTGGGACCTGGAAAATCTAATTGATCCTCATCAACTGATCAATTTACAATTATCTCAGGCACAGTCCCACTGACAGTCCCATTGCTGATCGGGAGTGCCGCACTTAGGTCGGTTTGGACCTTCGCCTCTACAACCACCGTCATTCCCTTGGTATGGACACTGCCAGAAGCACCGAACTACCTCGCCAAAAAGGCCCATTCCTTTTGAAGAACTGTACACCCCAAATGGGGGGGCATTAATGTCAGTTGGAAGGGTTTGGGGATGGCAGTCATGAAATTGGTAGAAGGGACATACATAGATCGAATTTTTCATCTCCATCTTGGGTTGACATCGTCGAGACCCCGAAGCGTGGCACCCCATATGTGGTCATATGGCGTGAATGCTCGAGAGGGGTTTCCTCAGGTATCTGAGCCCCGCTGAACATAGCAATAGATGTGGTCACAGGCGTACACCCCACAGGTCCTGCATCTGCATCCACTGAGGGAAGAGAACATCTTCTATATATAAGACTCTCATGAACGATTCAAATGTTATCATAGAGTCCATAATAACCTCAATGAAATTCATGGAGGATGGGGTTTCATATTTTTACCTCAAGGGCCTCTGAGAACTCATCATAATCTGAGTCTTGATCTCTAACTTCACCCTCTTCCAACGAGCTCCCTCTCCAGGTCTCATCTCACCAGGAGGACTCTTCTGATTCTTCCAGTAGAGGGAAGCTCTATCAAAAATCATTGGACGACAACATCAGGGGATTAGTTCGATAGATAAACACCATTAATCGATATTTAATTGGACAAAGAACACCCAATGCGTGCACAAAGTTCTCCGTCTCATTCAGATATTGTTGTCGTTTAGATTGGGACACCACAACGCCGGCCCTGATAGGGCCATTTCTCGAAAAATCAATCCTTAAATGGTTCAGGTGATTCCATATCTCTGATAGTCCTAGGAATTTCCTCTTGATGTCCTCAATGTCCCAAGATTCTGTGAAGTCTTCATTTTATGGCATGTCGATATGGCCCAACCGCATCCCCATAGCCTGAGTAGGTATTCTACAGAATCCTATAGGTGGACACCCCTCAAGATTACTATGCTCTTATGGAATCACCAGGTCGGCTGCCGCTACTAGATCCACAACCACTACTTCACCCTCAACTGGTTCAGGCCTCGTTGCCCTGGTTTCCCAACCACCATGGGATTCCTTTACTACCTTCTAGCCCCATCCCTGTGGTCGGGAAAGGTCAACATCACCGACTCGAATGGTTGTCTACTTCAGAATCTCCTCCGAGTTGGCCACATTCCAGATTTGGGAAAATTCTTTTTCCATCCCAAGGATGGTGGTCAGTGATGGAAACTCGTTCCGCATTTTCCCATCTTCTCATGTGAAAATGAGCACTATCTACCTCATCACGCATGGTTGTTATTCATAGCGCACCTCCAAATAGTCCTCTTGTAACACCCCGAACATTGAATCCCAGAGTTAGTGCATTATTACTTATCATTTACATGATCACAAAATATCTAGTCTCAGAAGAATGATTATTTTAGTATCATTGGATGTAATAGATACATTGTTAAGGAAAACATTACATCATAAAATGGAAAAATACCACAAAATTTCTTCCATTGAAAACACTGAGATCCCGTATACTATCCCTATAGGTCAGTTATAATATAATTCATCACATCATGGGAAAAATAAAACATAGAATGGGTTGATCTCTAATGATCAGTAAGGATAACAATATAGCATAAACATCATAAATAAGAATAAATATTTAATGAAATGTATAAAACTAAATCAAAAGCCTTTTCAACATAAACTTCATCATAATATGGAAAATATAAATCAAAATAATTCTATTTACATACACACATTGATATTCTACTAGTCGAATAATAAAATGTAATAACAATATCCACATTTATATTGACGGAATACATAATTCTAGATGTTCAAAACCACATAGTCAAGGCCTTGTGCCAAGACTACAAATATGATTTTGTCAAAGCCTTGTGCCAGGACACAAGTATGACTCATGAGACCTACTGATGCATCGAGGATATAACATCCTGAGATTTTATGAAAAATATTCTTTTTAATTTCATTAATGTCTTGTGTTGTACACTACACCAAAAAGAGCATTCACAACACACATCCCTGACTTGCCTTTCAATACACGAAATCATGACCTTCCTCAATAGCGTGTGTAGTACGCAATACTGAGTTACACTAAACGAGATATTATTATAATATTATTATGAACTACCCGTTATGAATAGTAATACGCACATTTTGAAATATTATATATTTTATAAAATCAAAATGGACTTCATTTTTGTATTTAGAATATCCAAATTAGATGGGGGTGAAAATTTGGTACTTTTCGGATAACTTTCTTATTCTGATTAATATTGAAAATTACTAAATTATAATTAAAAACATGTTTTTTAATCAAAATAATTAATAATCATAAATTATTAATTTAAGTGGTTTCAAAGTATATTTAGAATATATTTTTACAATTTAATACAATGTTGTTCATTGGATGTAATTTCACATTTAAACCAGACATAAACAAGTGTCCATATTTTGATAGTTATTATCTCTTAAAAACAGGCTATTTGTTTTGACGACGAGAATTAATTTTTAAATTACTTAATGTAACTGATATGTTTTGAATTTGGGAAAATAGAAATCATTTTTGAATTCATAATATCAAATATATATTAGGCCTAACTTTTGATATTTTTCTGGAAACTTTCATTTTATGATGAATAGTGAAACCACTAAGTGGTAGTTAAAAAACAGAAATATTCATAAAACATAATTTTACCACTTCTTTGAATAGAATCTTGAAAATCTGAGAGTCACGGTTAATATCAAGACTAAAATGTGGTTCAATGAGATGAAAATAATTTTTGGTGAATAGTAACTTTTTGTTTTTTTTACCACAGTTAAAAGTATATAGGGTAATTAAGGGTTAAATGATATTATTATTACCCTAACAAATGTCATATTTTCATTGTATAAGTGTAATTCGGCCACAAACAACCTTAGGAATAAAATTTGACCATTTAGGCCCACTTGGATTAGATTATGACATTTATTATTAATTTATTTAAAGAAGGGTTAAAATAGTTAAAATCAATGTTTAACAACTAAATCATTTTTAATATAGGGATATACATAAGATAAATTAGCCTATAAATATTCATTAGAAATATAAAAATATTTCCTACATAATGATATTTTATTTGTAATTTTTAGATTTAAAATATGTTAATTTATTTATGACACAACGATGGTGCATTAATTATCTTATTAATGAAATATTGACATAATTGATGTTATAAATACCCAAATAAATGTAATTTTAGACTTTATATGAATTCCAATAATTTTATATGTTAATATGACGTGTTAGTATTGATTTAATTAACTTTGTTTGAAATAATAATTCTGTTATGATTTTCAAAAAAATTAATTACCAAATAGTGTCAAAATTGACATAAAATAGTATTAAAAAAAATTATATTATTAATTGTTATTATATTCCTAAAAATATAAGGTTCGGACAAGATACTTATATCATGATAGGTGTATCATTAATCGTCCACTTGGGGGTCTCATGGATGTATATGGTAATTTTATTAACTATATAAAATAAAAATACAAAGTGACATGGTAAATGTCAATCTAATTAACAATGGGTTAAAACTAAAAGACAAGGTTAATATAATGACCTAAACATGTCTAAATTCTATTGGATGAGAGGATTTCGACCCATCCCCACCTTATCGTCGAAATAAATAAATTTTAAGCTATTAAAAAATTAATATGGCTTTATAATAAAATAATATTTTTTGTTTTTCCAAAGGTGCCCCTCTCCTCCCTTATAAAAGGGCACCTCCTCCATCTCATCCTCACACCACTTTGAACCTTAAAGCTCGGTCAAACCCTGCCAAATTATCTTCTACACTTCCATAGAAACATCCTAGAGGTTCTGGTCTTCTTAAAATACCAATTTTAGTGCCCTAAGCGGAGGTCTCAAAGAGGCGCTTCAAAGAAGAGGTAATGTCCATTACCGATTCTTTCAACTTTATTTCTTCATCCACATATTCTTCTTTAGTTGTTTCATTATGAAGTAATAACATCATTATAACACATATACTGATATGTTATTATAAGTATTAAACAACCATATTTCACCATCTATCCATCCTACGGAAATGAAATCACCGCGCGTGCGTACGTATGGAATACTGTCTCCACGCCGTGGTGTAATCTGTTTTTCCATCAACACCTTACATGGATTGTTATATTGGTGTAAATAATAACTATATATATTATTATTTTAAATTGATATTGATTCTTTAATATTATACATACACTTTAATACAATTCCACGATCATGGGAATGATATCATCGCTCGTGCGTACGTACGGAATACCGTCTCCACGAACGCAATGAGATTCATTTTCCATGATTAACCATTCAAGAATGATTATAAAGTATAAATAATGAATAATAATGAAATATATGACATAATAATGATACTGGATTTATTTATATATATATATTTATGTCATCTATTTTATTTCCTTCAATTCAATAAGGAAACTAAAACAGCGTTCATGCGTACGTACGGCCAACCATCTCTATGAACGGTGTATTTCATTCCTTTTATCGATATATAATATATATGTGTATAAGATGAATATATATTATATATAAATCTTTTTTTACATTATGGAGTTAATTAAATCATGATATAAGTAATAATATCATGAACAACAAGTCCAAACACGTACGATAAATAAAAGGATTTAACCCAAAACGCTGCTTTAACATGGAACTTACAAAAGAAGGGGTAATATAAAGTCATAAGTGAAAAATATATGATATAATAACAATGAATATGATTCTTTAATAAGTTAATGACATTATTGAAATCATTATACTGGAGGTTCGGAAACGTACAAAGCATATCGGACCTAAGGTAAGGGATAATTTTGAAAATCTCATTTTTTTATCTGAGATTGCTTATACATTAGTATTTACTGGGGATATTGTTATCATCCATGTCCATTTTTTTCTAAAAGTGTCCTTATGTATGTTTAATGTCCTTTTACCCATTTTTTACTTTTACTACATGGTATGTATGAAATATTTCTTTTACGAGGTACATTTTTTACTTTTCCAACAAAAGTACGAGAAGAATGTTTTTTAACTTATACGGCACAAACAGATTTTTACTGTTTTATAAAGCCATATTATCATGAAGCTTCCTAAAAAATATTTCATGAATATTTTCACAAAAATCCTTTTCTTTTAAAATTGCATCACATTTTGTGAAAATAAAAAGATTTTGAATAAAAAAGGATATTTTTCTCAAGAATTCATTTCAAGTGTTTTACCAAAAACATTTTTCATATAAGTTGACATTATTTCATATGTGTATGTTTCAAGTATAATGCCTTTATTATTTACATGGTTTCAATTTTCTTTTATAAAATGATATCCATTTCTTTTATATGGATTATGTGATGATGGGATGATGTTTATGAAACCTATTTTATTCGTTGGGTTATTATTAATGATGTATGTTCATTCTGTGGCACAAGTAAGAATTATTTCATAATGAGATGGGTGGGACCTATATCTCCCTCCAATGCATTGGGTAAATATTTTCTATCTCATGAGATAGACATGGCTGGAACGATAAGTTAATCAGGTTCAGTATTATAGGACTGGAATGAGGAGTGAACTCAATTCAGAAAGGGACTTTGTCCACTAAGATAGTCTTGGAAGCAATTCCTTTGCTACTATGGAAATAATTACATGTTCTTAATGGATGCCACAATTACATGTTTTATTCCCATGCTATTTTATCATGATTTATGTTACATTATGATATATTCCTTATGTACTTCCATGTTTTATGTCGTTGCTCAAGATTTTGATGTTTAAACTTTATGTTCATGTGTGTAAGTTCAAATGTATATGGTATGTTTTATCTTATCCATGCTTTCCCTTACTAAGAATTTTAGCTCAACCTTGGTATGTTTTATTTTCCCCCAGGATTAAAAGATAGTTTTTAGGTAAGGAAACAAAAATTTGAAGATCTTTATGGGAGATGATGAAGATCTTTCACCATGATTAGAATATTACGTTCCAAGTTTCCAAAGACACTAAACTATTACGGTCCTTGTTTGTTTGTTTTTGTTATGTATTATGTATTCCATAAAATTAATGTAATATATATGTACATCAAGCTTTGGGACTCTACAGGGGAGCTTTAATGGGCACCACCCGTAACTTACTATGTCCAATTCATTCCTCATATTAAAAGGTTTAAACACAACATAAACATTCATATTAAAACAGGCATACGAAAATGTCAATAATTTATCCATAAACCATTAATTGTATGAAATAACATATCAAAACACAATCATATCAAAAAACCTTCAATACAATATGGAATTTTTGTATCATAATAAATCGACTTCTAAGAAACATAAAATCCATCTAAGGATGTTGACATAGATGAAATCAAAACCTTTTTAGAGAAATATCTCATTATATTTTGAAATCATTTAAAAGTCACATATTTATAAAAAAATTATATTTGAAAATATTTTAATAATATTGTAGGGGAAGCTTAGACAATGTTATAATGGTGTAAAATACCCCCACCCTCTGTATAAGTTAAAAAAAATTTCGTAACATAATTTTTTCGAAAAGGTCATAAAGTAACTTGTTTGGAAAACAACAGAAGGATTCCTTTATAAAAATTATATAAACGTAAAACAAGGGTATAAATGACTTTAACCCATAGTCTATAAAATAGTATGAATGTTTTGGAATGAATTTTTAAGAATTATGGATGTGGATGGTAATGAGGTCCCAATAGATACTAACCTAAAAACAACCTCAAACAATAAATAGAATATGAAATTAACCCTTACCTTGTACTTTTCCTTGGTCAATGGTAGTTTAAACTCCAATATAATGGTGAAATAATTGTTATTAAATTATAAAATAATCATATACATTAATACGATATCATATATGATCTTTTATTATTGATTTGTTAATAATATCTTAGTATTATCGTTGTTTTAGGTGTTAACAGATACATTTTCATTTATATTCATTGTTATGTGAGTCAAAAAAATTAGGTATGGGATTTATCTTATTCATATTCAGAATAATAATACGTCTTTCTGCTTTATTTTTAATCATCTAATTAAAATTATTCATTAATGGATTGGATGGGTATTGAATCTCATCGCGTTCGTGGAGACGTTAATCCGTACGTACGCATGTGAAACAATATCATTAATTTGATATTAAAGTAATATATAATTGTATGATATATCATATATACATAATAATTTTGATTTTAGTTTTATTATTTACATCAATTACACGTTATTGTTACACCCATCCAAATAATAATGAATTGAATAACAATTACACCACGACGTGGAGACTGTAAGCCATACGTACGCACGTATGGTGACATGTAATTAAAAGGATATATAGAATAATGAATATGGATGTACCAAATTATTAATAACATAGTATTATATATATGATACAAGAGTTATTATTTTAGAATGGAATCTATAATGAAAGAGTATGTTGAAGAAGACAAGAACTTGAAAGAGGTGATGAAATATTTACCACTTTTTCGAGTACATCCTTTTGATTTGATCAAAACTGATACATAGGTTGGATTTATGACTAAGGGAAGGCTTATAGGATGAAGTGATTATTGTATAATGGGAATTTGGGGAGGTTTAGGCCGAGAAAAATGGATTTTATGTTGTTAATTAGAGAGAAAGGAGAGTACCCTTTTATAAGAGGGGTGAGGGGCATCTTAGGATAATATTGAAATATTATTTTATAAAAAAAAATTTCGGTTTCAAAGGGCTCAAAAATAAATTATTGAAAGAATAAGGCGGGGAGGAGTCAATAACAACTCAAATAATAGGTTTTAGGCAGATTTTGGTCCCTACATTAACTGTATCTTTTAGATTTAAATCTTAGTTAAATAGTTTGACATTTACCATATCTCTTTGTATTTTAAAATTATATGGTTATTAAACATACTATAGACATCCAATAGAACCCCAGGTGGTTCATTAATTATAAAAAATCATTATATATGTATTTTAGTCAATAATTATATTTTAGGAATTGAATAACAATTAATAATATAATATTTTATTTAAAAAACTTTTATTTAAATTTTGACACTATTCAGTATTTTGTTTTTTCTAAATTCGTTACAGCATTATTACAACAAAAACAATTCTTCTAACTAACTATAGCATGTAATATTAACCTATAAAATTTGTGTAATTCATAAAAAGTCCCAAATTAATTTTTTTTGTAAATTTATAATATGAATTATTTTAATATTTCATTAATTAGATAATTATTTCATCATCATTGTGTCTTAAATAAATTAAATTATATAATGTATAAAAAATATAAATAAAATACCATTATGTAGGAAATATTATTAGCTCTCTAATGAATATTTATAGACGAATTTATCTTAGGTTTATCAATATATTAAAAAATCTTTTGTTATTAACCTTTAAATTTAACACTTTTAACTCTACTTTGAATTAAATAATAATAAATGTCCTAATCTAATCCAATAGGACCTAAACGAACATATTTTATTCCTAGGGTAGTTTTTGGTCGAATTACACTTATCCAATAAAATTAGGACATGTTTTAGGGAAATAATAATATCAATTTTACCCTTAAATACCCTATTTACTTTTAACGGTGGTAAATAAAAGTAAAAGAGTTACTATTCACCAAAATAATATTTTCATCTTATTGAAGCACATTTTACTTATTGATATGAACCTTGTCTCTTTGTTTTTTGATATTAAACTCGCAGAATTGGTAAAATTATGTTTTATGTAAATTTGCATATGCTCCTTGGAGGTGGGTAAAAGACGATAAAAAGTTCAATAAAATTTTTATATATCTAAAGTTATTATAAACCAAATCTAATTAATTACATTGAACATATATAGGTATTATGTGTCTATTTTGACCATATTTTTTTAGTAAAATAAAAAATTAATTAAATAAAAATTCGGTTTTAATCTATAAATTAATGTTTTTTCACTATTAATAAAAAATTTTAAGTTTTCAGAAAAAAAAAAATTAAACTTAATCTAATTTCGATATACTAAATCCAAAAATGGAGTCCATTTTGAAAGATAAAATTTATAAAATTTCAAATATTTTGTATTACTATTCATAATGGCATTTTTGACTGGGTGTGGTGTGTTAGAACTTGATGTTGCATCCAACACACGCTGTTGTATTTTTCAAAGAGAAGAGTATCGTGGATTCTTGGTGTGTTAAACCTATGGGGTTAGTCATTGCTTGCACCGTAATTGCCTTGCCAACTGATGTGGGTTGTATGGCTCGCAGATGGGCCCACAATCCACCATCACCACCAAGACTCCACCTAGAATGTCCAGGAGATAGGCCCCGTGCTCTTCTATTTCACAACAGTAATTATTGAATACACCTGTCGGCAACAGAAAAGGATGGAAATTGAATTGCACAACCCACCACACCCGATTCAGAACTGACGGTGTGGTCTACTTAGCTGGAAAGGTCCCTGTAGCGTTCAGGATTGATCTTTTTATGTTTGATCCCAAATGAGAGACAGGGTTGTGTATTCGTAGACCCCCTTGATGTTTTCCACTACCCACACATACATTAGGGGGAATGGCCCACAAATCCCCTACGGCCTTTTCCCCTCACTTATTGTACACAACCCCTAATAATGTTTGGAAAGCATAGAGATTCCTAGGTTGAACCACCCTCATGTCACCAACTTGGACGCCCTGATTAATGTGCATGGTCATACTCCCATGTTGGTATCCCTCACTAGCAGGATCCAACCACAGATAAGAGCATTGATGAACACTGACAACCTGATTATTGGTTGTTTCTTGGTGCTGACACTAAATCCCAACCCCTCCCACTGGATGTTATCCAAAAGACAATAGTATGAGTTCTCCTTACTTTGATCCCCCTTCGGGAAGATCTAAGGCCTCTCCTGAAACTGCATGTTTTTTGGGAAATTTAGGAACTATTTGAACCACCGCCTAATGTGGAGATCTCTTACTGCTTCATGATCCTCCCCATCCACAAGATCCATCGACACCATTTCCAGACATGTAATTTGATCTGAATCCTCCCACTCCCTCATGACTGGGAGGAATTCATTGTACATCCCCCTAAATATCGGGACCTCCTGAGATCTGGTGGAAATCCCACAAGATGATACCAACCTCCCCATGGTGTAAGTGGAAGGTATTGGTCCTCGATGAGCATTTCTTGAATAGCTATGGCATAAACTGTTTTGGTTGATATATGTGGAATTGGGAGGCCTAAGCTGCCTCATAAAAACCCACTCTCCTAAGCTCAGCCGCAAACTCCTCACATGTGGTCCCTTCCTAGAAGGCCTTTACCAATCATTTGTGAAGTTACCGCCCTAGTGTAGGTCCCATTCCTCAGAACACCCCTTCCTTCGGTTCCTCAAATATTAATTCAAAATCGTATGGTACAGAGGGGTGTGAAATATTCTCGTGCATGAACATCATCTGACCTAAACCATCGAGGCTGGCACGACGTGATCCTAAACCAGTAAGAAGGTTAATCCCAACTTCCTTTTGGGATGAAAGAAGTCATCCCTCAGCCTAAAACCAAACAAATGAAACCTCTTACATAATGGGCAGTTCTTCTGGCTCTCCGATAGCAGCTCCACCAACGAACTATGGTCAGATTGGCTCTGAATCAACACCCCTAGGCCCAGACTATTTTCAATCTTGTCCCTCCGGGATGCATCTGAAAGGACCTCTTAGGCAGCTTCATGACAAGCCATTCTGTTATGAAATTTGGGTGCTTTTCGGGATGCTTCATAAAGCTCATTCGTAGATAACCTTCATAAATCCTATCCATGGAGCCCTACATCAACCTTCAAAAGGAGTTTCACAAAGCGCTGAGACATGAAGTCAAAGACTCACTAAAGCATTACGAAGCAGAAGGCCAGATTCGTAGAGATAAATTGGCTAGATTGGAATGGTTTTCATATTTGGAGTGGAAAAGACCAAAATCATGGAGAGGAGTAAAGAACAATGATATTTCAGGTCCCTTATTTATAGGCATGGGACCCTCAAAGCATCTTGGTGCATTCGGTCAGAGCTCTGCATTCCATCTTGGTGAGCCCTCTTCGCGAGCCAACATCGCGAATGGCCAAGGGATTTTGGAGGTTGACCCTCGTTCTTAGACCCTTGATTTCTCCACAGATCCATGTCTAAGGGGGGGGGGGGTTGTTGGAACTATATGGGTGAAGATGAAGAAGAAAAAAAGCATGCAAGGACACCTCGTAAAGCCCCTTCACGGAGGCACCCTATCCTCGCGACTTCCACTGAGCAAGGGGACACGATGCTCTGTGACAACCTTTGACAATCACGACACACCATAGAGGAAGGAGGCGCGATGCCCTGCAACCTCCTCTGACAATCGCGCACACTCCACAGAGCAAGAAGGCATGATGCTCTTTGACCGAATTTGATGATCGGTATGCGCGGCGGAGCAGGGAGGCAAGGTGCTCCGCGAATGAATTTGACGTTCACGAACCACCATAGAGCAAAGAAATCCAGATTCGCGCCTACTAATCTCTTCATCATAGTTCCTCTTTCCAATAAATAGTAGCCTCCCCCCATTTCCATGAGTTAGATCATCGGACCATTCAACTTCCAAGCTCCCCAATCATGAAGCAGCTTTTTCTCTGCGATCCATGAGCTACGCGAGGTACTTCTGCTCTGTGAAGTGCTTCCCCCATGCCTTATTTAAACCCCCTCTTTTGAGAGTGGTGCCTTTCGCAGATCCTATAGGCCTCCACAAATGAAGGGGATCCCCAAGGGGACCTGGGTCATCACAGAGAGTTTATGCTTCACAAACCACCCTTTATGTAAATATTATCCACTTGCTAAGGCGGGGTCACTGTACTTAACAAACATATTGATTCATGGTACCTTGCTTTACGAGGAACCTTTTCTATACCTGGTAGTGCACTATGAATTCCTTTAAAATTAGTGAATCACCTCCTATATGAACTTCTACCATATTCTTAGTATGAGTCACTCCACATCGAGAAGCACACCCCTTCACATGTACCCTTCACCACACAGAGCACCTAAGATTCACAAGGCCCCTACCTATGAACCCCTCTACTTTGTAATTCTTTTTCCCATGTGACCCTCCAGGTTTTCACGATGTGATTTCAATGTCCATTAGAGGATACAACCTATTTCATTACTTCGCCTCATGCTTCTTCGCAAAGGAATGCTAACGACGATTGCTTCTTCGAATAGCCACACCAACGTGGTCCCCTGAATGGTTCGCCCCATAACACCCCTACCCCTGGTGTTGCCTATCCCTTCTATTCAAAAATGTGAAGAGGGTATCGATTATGTAATTCTTACAGGTGCAGAGCAAATCCACCTTGTATGAGAGGCATGAAATTAAACTACCATGAACCATCATCCTCAGCACATGATGTTAAACTGTGACCTTTCCCCGAGCCTCGCACGAGGGGTGCCTCCACCTTGGACCTTATGCAGACCCACTGGTCCCTAAAGATGTGAGATAATTCCTCACATGGAATGAAATCATCTTTATCAGAGCAACATCAATCTGCATGGAATGGGAAACTACCCTAGTATAAGCCCCTAGCATTCTTGTAGGAGGCAGCATCCCTGATCCTCCTTTCTTATTTGGCCCCAAGGACCAAGGGGGAATGGACAATGGACCCCTCCTTTTTTGGTGCAAAATTCCTCTCCCACTAGAATTTATCGCTATCAGGCCTCCATCCTAGAGTAAGTCCCAAACCTCATCTCATTGGGCTATTAACCAAGCCTAAGCCCATGTTTCCTCTCTAGGATGCTAACCACACATAAGACCATGTTTCTTCTTTGGGCCGCTAACTACGTGTCAACCCCACTTCACCTCCCACAGGCGGACCTTACATGATGTGATCATCAGGTCTCTGGTACATCTTGTTTCTCACACTGAGCATGAATCACGTTGTCATTGAGTGATCATCGACCATGAAATATTCCCTTGGCAGCCTAGAGTATAAGCCCCACACCATCCAAACTACTAGGACGTTGATCTTTTCCAAGGCATGGTACGTTGGAAACCTCCCTGAGGTTCATGCCCACCACCATCCACCGGTCCCGACCATCTTCATGACGGTGAACCAAGCCCCCAAAACCTAAACTATGAGGTATTTGATCATTTCTAAGGAAAAGTACATTGGAAGCCTCCATTAGATTCATTCCCACAACCTATTGGTCATTCCGACCCCATTCAAGTTAGTTCGCCAACACCTTGGGCCGCCATAGAGCGTATGACCCAAATGCCCCTAAGAACTATGAGGTCTATGATACATGTTAAGGAAAGTTATGTAGAAAGGCTCCCTAAGGTTGAGGCCTAAAATTTGGTCAGTCGAAACCCCTTAACGTCGGTTCTCCCCTGTCCCGCATTACGTTAAAATGTGGACCCCAATCAACAGAAAACAATTTTTTCCCCAGTCAGCATAAATCTGTTGAACAAAAATCCTACAATGAACTACATTGTATTTGATATTTTCCATGTTAGGGGACATAAGAAGCCTTCATGAGGTTAAATCACACTATCCACCAGGTTCCTAAATCCTCACTCACGTTAGTTCACCGACTCCTACCCCATACCTGAACAACATGGACATTGATCCTTTCTGAGGAAGGGTACATAGGATGCCTCCATGAGGTTCAAGACCAAAAACCAATGGTACCGACCACTTCACATCAGTCCACCCCCATCCTACATGACGTTAAACTGAATTTCACTTTTCATTACCAATTCAATGGTAAGTCGATGTTATCCTCTTTCAGCGGCAAGCAGTTGCCACTACATTCAGCAGTAAGCCGTTGTTAGCCTATATCAGTGGTAAGTCATTGTCACTCCATTCATCTATAAGTCGTTTTCAAGATGAACTACATTCACCGAAATATGATGAATTTGATTCCCTTCCATGGGGATACGTAGGAATTCTTTCGTGGTTCATTCCCAACATCAACATTTCCCTTCAGATGGTCCTATTTATTTCCCCCTATACTTCATTCATCCACCCATAATCCACCCTGATTCTTTTTTAGGCTGTCTAATTCCTAGTGAAATCACGCTATCTCCTTCACCATTCCCTTGAATAGTGACCAGGAAGTCAACCATATGTTGGCCCCAACATCAGTGTTCCCTCTAGGGGTTGCACACATCTGATCCACTCTTGTCAGTGTTCTGATTACTCCAATCCATCTTTTCTGGATGTCAATATTTCTGCAAACCCTGTGTCAAAAATGGGAAGCTAAGGAAAACCTCAGATACATGACCATGGAATATGATGCCCATCGTTTGATGTGGGATTCCTCAGGCTTCCGCACCCTTGATAATCCATATAATAAGGGATATAAGACAGAAGCACCAATGTACCAGCATTCATACACCCCAGGGATGCCAATATGACTACTCCCCAGAAAGAAGGATACTAAAATGACTATACCCATTGGAATGTCCCGAAAGAAGCATTGTAATTAACTGCTGTCCATTAAGATAAAACACAATGAAGTGTTTCACGAACAACATATTAAGACTATATGGGATACCCAAACTATGTGATGAGTTCAGAGGAGGAATCCAATGAAGGAAAAACTGAGATCCAATCATCCATTTTTATCATGGAGAAAACATCCTTGAATAAGTGACGGATGCCACCCGCATTTGGAAAGAGGGAAGTAAGAGCAACAAAACATTGCCATTTCTTCCTCCATAGACAAGTGTGTGTGCCCCAGTGATAGCGTCTGAAACACCACTGATGCCACCAGCATCATCTGTAGATATTTTACGAAGATTGAGTGTGTTGCTTGAGTTCTAGTGCTAGAGGCCACCAAGGTTCCAGGGAAAGACAGACCCACATGCGTCTGAGGATTGGTTAGAGGTTGTGGTGAGAGTCTTCTGACAGGTAGGGATACCAGATTATCTCATGTTGAACCTTACCGCCAGCCTTCTATAGGCAGCAGTAGGCATATGGTGGAGCTTGATGCTCTAGGCTCACGATGAGGTGAGATTTTTCAGGGCAGACATTGGGAGCCTGTTCCAGGTAGAGCATGTCCCAGAGACCCTCCACACAGTGCTCATTCAGGAGCTTATTCAACTACAGTAGGGCGTCATGATTATGGAACAATACTCCATGAGGTTCACCAACCTCTCGTGCTACTCCACTAATATGGTATGGGACCAATTCATCAGGGCCCAAACATTCATGTTGGGACTCAGGCAGGAGATCACAACTTTGATGATTTCTCTCAGCATCCCGATACAGGCAGGGCGGTTAGATTGATCCCTAATAGTGTTGAGTTTTTTTACTTAGCAGTCACTAGCAGTGAGACCCACCACCGGGCATCACGTAGAAGAGTCTTATAGAGCTGGTAGGAGACAGATGTCAACAAGGTCAAAGAGGACCATACCTACAGGTGGATGACCGTAGGATTTTGGGTCGGTTGTGTGGGGAACTGGAGACTGAGCTACTAATGTGAGGAGAAGACTGTGTTACACATGCGGTGGGCACGATCACATTGCTCGTGACTGTCCAACCCATCATTCGGATGATCAGCAGAAGGTCGAAGGACTGCCCATGCAGATACATAGGTTCGACCAAGGAGGTCCACAGGGAGTAGGAAAATGTGGAAGAGGAGTAGCCCTTGCATTAAGGGGTGGGTGATGATTAGAGATGTTACTACCACAACCACCAACTGGTCCTCCCTGACCAAATGGAGCAGGTGGACTAGGGCGATCTCGATTCTATAGAGCTGAGTCCTATGACCACAACATTATATAGATGATAAGAGGAATGATATATGTCTACTCACCCTTATCTGTGGTAATTATAGACACAGGTGTTGATCATTCATTTATTGCCACTTCCCTTTTTCATATCTCGAATATTCTGACAGATCCATTGGCTCGATTCATAGGGCTAACGACTTCTACGGGGGAGGACACAATGATTACAGACTAGTGAAAGTATTGTGAGATTACTCTATCAGGCGATATCTTCGGTTGGCATCACTTAGTAGCAGCATTGAGGCCTTATGACATTATCTTTGGGATGGATTGGTTATCTACAGTCCATGACCTGATTGAATGTATTAAGCACAAAGTATGTTGTGTTTTCAAGGATGGGACTAGGTTTACCTTCACCAGTTAGAAGGGAGCCTTTGCATCATAGGATAGACTTACTTGAAGGAGAGTACAACCGATCACTCATCAGTTTGGTAGCCATAACCTCGAAGTGGTTAATGTGTATAGTCTGAGGTACCGTATACTGATGGACAAGTACGCAGATGCCTTCCCTGATGATGTTATAGGACTACCTCCTCAAAGAGAGGTAGAATTTTACAGTAACTTATACCCTAGGATGACACTGATATATACACCAGCGTATCAGATAGCTCTCGCAGAGCTTTGTGAGCTACAGGTATATCTAGTTGAATTGTAGATAAAATGTTTTTCCCGGCCCAGTGTTTCTAATTGAGATTCCTCAAGCTTATGTGCCTAGCATAGAGTATTACATGAGGATGTGTAGAATACTATTTTCAGATGTCGGTATAGCCACTACGAGTTCTTTTTTATGTCATTCGGCATGACCAACGATCTAGAAATGTTCATATGATGCATGAACATGATATTTCATCCATATAATGATAGCTTTGTGATGGTATTCATCGATGAAATTCTGATCTACTCAGCTATTGAGGAGGAGCATGCCTATCATTAACATATAGTTTTAGACGCACTCCGATAGCACCGGAAACATGGTAAGCTCTTGAAGTGACATTTATAGATCTAGGAGGTCCTCATTCAGGGACACGTCATCTTAGAGGTTGGAGTTGTAATGGATCCAGTGAAGATCGAGACGGTACTTGCTTGGGTTCCACCCTAGTGTGTGACAGAGGTACATAGATTTCTGGGTTTTCCAGGATACTACCAGATGTTTTTTCAAGATTTATATAGAGTTTCAGAACCTTTATCAACATTGATGAAGAATGGTCAACCCTTCGGGTGGTCGGAGAGATTCCAACGGAGTTTTCAGGTGCTGAAGTAGAGGCTGACTAGTGCCCCCATTTTGAGGCTTCCAGGTGAGGGAATTAGGTATGTAGTCAATTACGACACATATAGTTCTGGGATCGGATGTGTCCTGATGCAAGAGTGAGCATTTATCACATATATTTCATGACCACTGAGACATCATGAGAAGAACTATGCTACCCATGACCTGGATTTTGCAGCAGTGGTTTTCTACATGACGATGTGGCGACCTTACATGATGGGAAAACGTTTTAATCTATACCTTGATCACAAGAGTCTCATGTATATCTTCTATAAGAAGTACATGAACCTGAGATACTGGTGTTGTATTGAGTTATTCCAAGACAATGGCTTCTATATTGTATATATTCCAAGAAGGGGGTACATTGTAGCAGATACACTCAGCATGAGATCTGGTATACATCTTCTAGATGAGGTGATGAAGTTGCTAGCCACATTGTAGATATCCATTGTGGATCGTGATGGAGAAGATTTTATTTAGACTTTTACAGACACTCCCACAGTTCTTCATAGATTAAGAGAGGTATAATGTGGGGACACTGACTACAAGGCTAGACGTGCTCAATTATTTGAAGGATAATAATTCATCCATTTCAGAGGATATACCATGGTACCATGGTAACATCAAGATGAAGTGTTGTGGGAGTTCCACACATCCCCTCTAGCGGTACATCCAAGAGTGGTGAATATGTACCATGATATTTGATGACATCGTTGGTGGCCAAGAATGAAGAATGTAGTAGTAGAGTTTGTTTCTCGGTGCCTCACTTGATATCAAGTGAAGGTAGAGCATCATTTACCAGTAGAATTAGTTCAGCCTATAAATGTCCCTCAGTGGAAGTGGGATAAGATATCCATGAACTTCGTGACAGGACATCCACATACATCTAGGGTTCATGATTCTATTTGGGTGATTGTTGACCAACTCACCAAGTAGGACCACTTCTTACCGATCTGAGAGCAGGGTTTAGTAGAGAGAGTGGGACGACTCTATGTGTACGAGATTATGCGGCAACATGGAGTAACATCGATGATTACCGCCGATCATGATACACATTTCACTTCTCAGCTACAGATGGGGTTGCAGGATTATTTAGGTACACATATTCATTTGAGAACTACCATCCATCCTCAAACGAATTGCCAGACTAAGAGGACCATTCAGACAATTAAGGACATGTAGTGAGCTTGCATCATCAACTTCGGTTATAGCAAGGATGAACACTTACCCTTTGTGGAATTTTCATACAACCACAACTATCACTCCAAAATTTGGATGAAACCTTTCAAGGTGTTTTACAACAGAACATTTAGATCACATTTGGGCTAGACTGACCCAAGGGAGTCAACACTCATGGGACCGGATATAGTACGGGCTACGACAGAGAAGGTGCCAATCATCCAGGAGCAGATGAAGATGACACAGAGCTGGTATAAGTCTTATTCCGATAGGAGTCTGATCCCTCTGGATTTCGAGGATGGTGACCATGTCTTTATATGAGTCTCCACTCAATTATTTTTGAGGAGATTTTGTCGGGGTGATAAGATATCTCCGAGGTTCATCCGACACATTCAAGTACTCAGTAATGTTGGCAAGGTGGCATACCGCTTAGCTCTTCCACCTCAGCTGTAGCCAGTGCATGATGTCTTCCACATATCATAGCAGAGGATATATGGGCATGACTCTTCATATATCATTGACCACACGAAGTTGGACCTCGAATATGGGGTGAAATTTATAGAGGTTACATTAGAGATTGAGGATCTGCAAGAGTTGGCCATTCATGGGAAGTTGATACCTTTGGTGCGCAGAGGTTGGTATCACGAGATCCTCTAGGAGAGAACATGGGAGCGAGAGGCTCAGATTCATGCTCAGTACCGCCACATAATTTCTATGTTTTTGTAATGTGGATTTTAGAATAGAAAAGCCCTTACGGGGGGAGAATGTAAAGACCCCAAAATTCCATGTAGTTTTTTTGATTATGTGAGAATATTACGAGTCTCTGAAAATTGACGGCGCATGATTCTGAGGCCTGGTGTGTCCAGAATGAATTTCCGAACGTTTTTTCTGGTATGTTTAGTAAAAGATCATGTGGTTTTTATAACATTTGAACCGGGCACAGAATTGAAATATTAGCGCACCGTTGAACTTGCAGCGTCGGTATTCGGTTACGAAGACCTTCACCTCGACCGTAGTAGGTCGGGGGATGAATTAAGATTTCCACATTTTCAAGGAAGAATAGAAAAATCAAAATTATTTACATTTTCATTTTTCTCATAACATCCTTTTGATTTATTTGGTGCGGAACACCTAAGCTAGAAAACCCCCAATTCAAATCCATGGTGGTAGGGACCACCCGAAGCCCTCTTAATGGGTGGAAAACCTCTCAACTCGCCATTAATTTATTTATCTCACTTAATTGAGAAAATTAATTATGTTAAAAAATTAAACTATTAAAATTAATTTAATTTATATTGGCTCCCTTCTACTTTTGAGCGGATTGATTGGCGATGTGTTGGAAAAGAAGAGAATTGGGGGAATACTGTGGAGAAACTATTCCTCTCCAACAAAGATTGCCTCTCCAATGAATAATGAGAAACCGTCCCGAGCCCAGATCCGAAGCTCCTTGTAGGAGCAATGAATGTCGACGTTCTCCAATGACTTAGTCTTCTTCAACTGAAAAAAATCTCCAACAAACCCTTTAAGGTAGGTGAGTGATTTTGATTTATCTTTGTTAATTTTCATTTATGTTGTATTTATCCCCATGGGCTTCTTGCTCCAGCTCTAACGCAGAGGGTGCCATCTAAATAATCATGGCCCGACCTCTCGCAACCCTTATGGTTTATGATGAGTTCTTCGTGATGGAGGAGTATGGAGATTGGTGTATGAAATTGACACCGGTGGGACTCCGGAGCGGCGGCTGGCACCACAGGCGGCCGCAAAGACAGCGGCGGTGCAACCACACTGCCGAAGAAGGGCTGCTTCCGGGTTGCGACAGAGTAAGGGAGGAAGACAGTGTCTACTAACCTCGTGAAGGCAAGGCAGCGGCATGCAACCACACCTCCGGGAGAGTAGGAGTGGCAGCCTTCTGCTCCGGTGGAGAAGGATGGGCGACCGCCATAGCCGGCCATTCAACCAGCCACAGCGTGATGCCGCGCCGCCGGCCGCCCTGCATGTTTGACTATATGAAATGATCCCTGCTGGTCCCATTGGGCTGAGTCTACCTGAACAAGGTTAGACCAGACCTGGAACATCTTGGACCCCTTTTAATTCATTCAGACATATCTTGAGCTACATGCGACTGCTTGATGAACCGTCTGTGGTGAAGGAAACTTTGGATCAAGATGAGCTTTCTGGTATACCGCACATGGGTTGTGGATAATGTCGGTTATGGCCGGGTAGGATCAAACACGATTCCAACTGGGCCCGTGGGACTAAAAGGCTAATAACTTACAATCCGAGAATCCAATTGATGCACCTTCTATTGCGTTGAGACCCCATTTACGAGTCAGTCCTTTGGGATACATCTTCATGGGACTTCCTGGTAGTTTGAGTATCGATCATCATCCAGAGAAGAGGATCCACCTGGAATCATGCAAGCATAGTGTGGGAACCCTGTAGTTGGGTGTAACATGAGAAAAAGGATCCTATGTGGGTTTGTGCTTTGGGATCCTTTGTGGGTCTGTGCTTGAGAGTTTCACTTGGATCTGCTCAAGGAATCCAAGTGGGACTACTCTAGGATCCTATGTTGGTCAGCTGTATTAGGATCCTATGTGGGGCTGATGATGTACAATGATCCTATGTTGGTCTAATGATTTAGGATCCTATGTGGGTCTGATAATTTAGGATCATATGTTGGTCTACCTGTTAACAGTTTAAGATGATCTAGTAGCTACATCTAACCATTTTTACTACCATACCAAATTTATACCTGGTTTGAGCCGAGTCTTTACCTTTGTGGTAGTCTACTTTTGGGAAAACCATGGTTTTACTTTCCTCCATGGTGATACATTTTTGGTATTATTCTGTGTGGAGTTACCTTGGTGGTACATACCATTGTGATGTTACCATCCTAGTATTCTATCCTTCTTAGACTAGTTTTACAGAGTCTAAGTATTTGGCCCTTGATTTTACTCATGATTGAGATGGGTATACATGATAACTAATGAAAAGGTATGGGCATATTCTTTATTAGGGTTGTTAGTTGTTTCCATGAATTTTGGTTTATCCATTGTGTAATTTGTGATACCTTTGAGGGTCTCATGGTCATTACTGAGTATAGTTATACTCACCATTGAACATGATATGCCCGCACCTTGTTGTGTTTGGTGTAGACGACAAACATCACAGACGGAGGACAAGAGTACCAGGACAAGAGGTAGCTCAGAGGTGGACATTAGACGAGGCGTACCGCTAATACGACTGTTCGATATCTTTACCTAACCATCATGTAGGATCCTTGGTGGGAGTCCCTAGGAGCTGATTTAGTTTACTTGTAGTTTTTTTATTTTTCATGTACTTTCTTTTTGGGCTTTTATTCTGTCCCCTTTTACTTACTACACACACTCTTTTTTTTACTTTATAGTTTACTCATCTTTGTATCTTTTTGTGTGCTTGGTTGAGTATTCTTACAAGATATAAAGGCAATGCCTTCCATGTATTAGGGAATATGAATTTTAGTGCAAGTCGTCTGCCCCTGGACTAAGGAAGCTAGGCTTGGGGTAGTCATGGGATGGGCCTCGAGGGACAAGTCGTGATAGTTATTACTATGGTGTATATATTTAACATAGTTCATGAGTCATACCTTGGAGGATTCCTTTCCAAATCAAGTGTATTATAAAAATGATTAACTTAATATATTCCAATATAAAATATTATGTTTATTCATGTTAACATGAAATTTTATTCTAGGGTTTTTATTTTATTATGAAGTTATAATTTTAGTGAAACAATGGATGATGAATTGACATGCTGTTTTGAAAAAAATATTATTCATCAAGGGAAAAAACGATTAGGATTTTCCAAAAGTATTAGTCTCTCTTTATATAGGTTGATTATCACAATATAACCACCACATAACCATGTTCCACAATAATAAAATTTTGGGATTCAACAAATATTTGGTTAATTTCAATATAACTATGTTTCATTGACATATTCTTCCCAGAATAGTTTCGTAGTCCAATAAATGTTGGTATTATATTCAATTTAGGCCTCGTTGAGAAATAATTGTTATATTTAATCCAATATTTAACATTGTATTTTTATCACTGGAGGTTTTCCAATCATATGGACTAATGTTCTACTAAATCTTAATCCTCTTCAACCACCCCCAATGCAATGGATTTCTCCCTAGAAGAATTTTAATGATATTTTAGTGAATTGTGCTTCCAGTTTCAATATAAAATTTAATTATTATGGTTCATCCATTATTTACAATATATATGATATTTCTTTCATTGAATAATGAATATATAGATACTCATAGAGACCATAAACTTATATTATAAACATGTGAGTAGTATTGGGAATATCAGTTGTAGAGCCCCAAATGGTGTTTCTAGTACAATTAAAAAACTATTTTACTAGGCATATCAAATAACATTCAGGTAACCATTTGGACCATCCTCACTAGACACTTGGCCACACATGGAAATTTCAATGTACTTAAAAGTAATTTATCATAAAGGGGGAATTGTTATTATCTTATTAAATATGATTTTCCAAATATTAGTTTTCCCCATATACATTTTGATGGTATGGATATGAGGTTATGATCCCTTTATGTGATCTCCACTATTAGGTTTTATTCGTTTAAGAATGAATAATGGAAACAATTAAATATAAAATTATATATAATAGAAAAAAGTAAGGACCCCAAAAGAACTGACATTATCATCAATATCATGTTTTTTTTTGTTTTTTTTTTAGATAATTTATAAAATGTGTATCTTCCATAGAGGGGACTCCACCATTTTCAAGGGTAGTTCCCACAGTTATCTGTACTAGGAGACATTGAATCCTCATGTGATCATTTACATATTCGTATATGAATTGATGGACAATGGGTCCTCTATTGTTTCCCCTAGGTGTGATAAATGGTTCCCCATTTATAACTCTTTTAAATGTGTTATCTTCATCTGGAATATAGGGAATTCCCTATTTTAATATTGATATAGTATTTCAAAAATGTTTTATGGGATCAAATTTGTGTGAGTCCAAATGCTAAAAAATATTACAATATATGATTATTTCAAGTCTAAAAATGAGAATGGAATTAATACACACTTCTAGATCCATATGGAAGCTTCTAATCAATTATATTGAGGAAAAGACATCATTATTCATGAAAATACCTTCTATCATCACACAACATATACAATATGATATGTCTTATAATAATATAATAGGTTAATTGGTGTTTATTAATTCCATATTAAATCTTTCACTCCAATAAATATCTATCACATTCTCCACCAATAAATGTTTTTAGAACATTCACTATCCCCCTGTACCCCTCATTATAGTTTTTTTATTACTATGAATTTAGTATTCCATCAGGATCCCCTTTTTGGAATCTTCAAAACATTATTTAGGCCATTCGGGGGGGGATAGACTATACATGAAAATAATATCAATGTTAACATGTGTAATGAAGGATAATAGGTAATGCATACACCTAGAAACAATCATAATTTACCATGAAGGATTATCATGGACATCATAATTATTCTCAATCAACCTTTGAAATTGAAGGGTCATGGATCCATCCAGGACTCTAGATAGGTCTGTATAAGATGTTAAATATTAGGATAAAAATATCATTACACATTTATAATAATATTTTGTTTGGTGATATTTTAACAAACTAATCACAAGATACACACCGCTCTGGGTAATCCATTGTAGTATCCCTAACAATAAACAAATAGTATTCAACATCCCCCACAATTACAGTAATTCTATTTGAGTACAACATGAAAAAACATAAAATTGAATTCCAAATTCAACCACGTAATGGTATTGATGAAAAAACATATATAATTACGGTTGATAAATATAGCCCATTATTATTAAATATTCTAGTTGATCACTACTTTGATTCTTCCATAATCTTTCACATCATGGCCCCATATCATTTAGAGCACCCTATAGTTGGTTCCCATGACAAGCATATTAACCTATTGAATTTGTTTCCCCACCTCCAAAAGGATGATATAATTGTTGTATTAAAAGGGATAATTAAACTTAAAATTATGATAAATGTAAATTTCAATATATAGGACTACCAATAGATCATATATATCATTATAATTTGGCCACTTTTCTGAAAATTGACAACCTCAATAAGAACATCCTCTGATGGGTTGTTAGTTGGATTTTGGGACATCCTTAAATGAGAATCATGTTATTCTAGAATAGAATAATTACATGGCTTATCTCATTCCCCATGTACCATAACCCATTATTGTTGGATAGACCACCATTGTACTATCTCATGATTTTCCATCTAAACCAACAGATGGGGAGAAACTAAATGTTTAGGACAAATTGATGAATCAATTAACTCATTCATTAGGTATAATTAATTAGGATTTTAGGTTTATTGTCTCCAATTGTCTATATATGACTCAAAAGTGGACATGGGGATTGTAATGGATAATATATATCAATGAAATGAGATACCCAACAGTGGAAATCATTAGAGAATAACCTCACAAATTCATCATTATGAGTGATTTTCATCATGAAATGTATAGTTCCTTGGATCATCATTACTTGAGATCTAATTACACCACGGTATTTTACTCATTGATTATTAGAAATATATGTTACATTATCTAGTTGCAGAGAATAATAATTGATTCCATAATCGGTAGGCTGTATATAGATCATAGATAAAGTGATTAAAATGCAACTATGATCACACACACTTTAATAGCCATGATTTATGAATATAAATTTTATGGGACACTTAAATCATCATTAATATTTATATGGGCAGCCCATATTGGTATTACATTGAATCTGATTAATAAATAATGATCTTGAGATTATCCTCCCAATATAATATAAATGGCCCAGTTATATAAATAGACCCGATGAATGGTCAAAATAGATGTCAAGGGGTTTTAGCAACACAATATATCTTGTTGGTGAAAATTCTACTCTTTATCTAGATACATATTATATATAATTGAGTCAATATATAAAATTAGGACATCCCTAAATGAAATTTTGATGAAATTGATGACTTTTTCATGTATCACCCAAATTAATACCACATGTTCCACTCAAACCATCTATCCATACCTCAAAAAAGTATTTTCTTAATTCCATTATTAGAATCATATACTATAAGTAGAAACCCTATTATAAAATGTCATTTAACACAACCAAACATGTTATTGAGGAGTCAAATTATTGATTTCATACCCCCCATTTGTCATATTGGCACTACTTTAGGTATAGTGACTACATACTACAGACTCGAATTTTCCCCAGAGAGGTACATCATGTTGTGTTTTTTAACCTGAGTAAAACTCCATGAGGGTTTAAGAAGACATTAATCCATTCCATGAATTTTTTTTCTAAATGGGGGACTGATTTTCTATTATGGTGTCCTTGAATTCTCTAATTTTATTTTTATCCATGTATGGTGTCCTCCTATAATCTTTTTACATGACATGGATGTGAACTAAATTTTCAAAATTGGACACATGGATTTACTCCATATAACACTTATAGAAATACCACAATTTGATGTAAACATTATTATGTGTTTGGTGGATGGTATTATATTGAGGACACCAATAATTAATAAAATATAGTATTAGATTATAATTCTGGTAAACATATTTATTGGAAATCTATATATCATCATGAATGATTGTTTTGATTACATGGGAGTAAAATTCCATACTTTTAACACCATAAAATTTTGGAATG
This sequence comes from Viscum album, assembly GCA_963277665.1. Lineage (NCBI taxonomy): Eukaryota > Viridiplantae > Streptophyta > Magnoliopsida > Santalales > Viscaceae > Viscum > Viscum album. The sequence continues at coordinate 1,056,845,640 of OY728151.1, read as the reverse complement.
TATTTTTACGACATTAATATTTTATTAACAATAATTATTTACATGAATAATAGAAAAAATGATGATTTTTGAAATACTATGAAAACATTATTACGAAATTATAATATGAAAAAATATCTATAAAATGAAATTATAGTAATAAATTAATATTTTTTTATTCATAGTGTATAAATATTTAATATGATTTAATTTTAGTATCAAATAAGTTTTCGATGATTTATTAAATAAAATTCACAGCATTTAAAAATATAAATATAATATGTGATATTTTAATAATTAAACTAACATATTAATATTCATATATTTGGAAATTTATATGAAATAATATTTAGAATAACTATTACATAAAACAAAATATTTAAAGAAATTTAGTTTTTTAATATAAAATGAATTTTCATTTAGAAGAAAAATTTATTGTATTTTTTCGAATTAAAATATTCCAAATTAATTTAATTTAAGTATTTCTTACAAAATTATTATTATTGGATTGGTATTTGTAATTTATAATGCATCTCTAATTTTAAGTGAATATTGGAAAAAATAATTTCGATATTATTTTGTTTTTAATTATATAAGAATTCACATGATGTTTATAAAAAATTTAAATGTTAAAATATGTTTCTGAAGACTAAAAATATGATATTTTTAATACCATTTGTATATTATAAATCATATTTCCATAAACTGATGTAATATTTTCATATAAAAGAAATTTTTTTACCTTTAGATTTAATTCAATTTCAATATATATATATAAATATTTTATTGGATTGAATTGAATTAAAATAAATATTTATTAAATTATAAATAAATATATATCATAATTACCAATGACAATTATAAATCAATATTACAAATAATTATTATTCTTAAAAGATTTTTTTTTCTAAATAAAGATTTTAATTCTGACACGCACTAATTTAGATATTAGTTTCCCTTAAACATATATATTTCATTTGATAAAATGGGTTTAATATTTGGAATTTTTATTATTTGAATTATTCGATAAGGTCTATTTTATTTTTTTAATAATAAATAATTTTTGAGATAAATTTTATTTAATTTTGTAAAGGAGAGTAATTGAGATAAAGGTTAAATAAAAGGATAAATGACCAAAAATGAAAAAACCATTATTAATATATTATTTACTATGATTCTGGTGATTATTATATAAGAACATTACATTTATTTTTCAATCTTCCAAAAACATGAAATAATTTCTTTCTTTATATGAAGAGAAAATATTTATAAAATTACATTCTAGAAAATAAAAATGGAGAAAATCATCTCCCATTGAAGAACACATAGAGAATTTTTTATCCAAATAAACCTCATCCAATTATCCATTATTTATAGTTATATTACAATTACAAGAACTTTGGGAAAATAAAATTGGCTCTAAACCTCTATATATAAGTATAATTCATTGGGAAATCACTCTTCCTCAATATGAGTATTTTTTTCTTAACTTCTTTACATTTTTTTGTTTCATTGTCTAACCTACAATTATAGTCCCAAAATATATTTATTTTCATTTATTTAATACTGGTTGTTTTTATTATAATTGAAAACATAAGTTAACCCATTTCCCTTTAATAATATATAAAAACAACAATACATTTCATTAGTTGTGCAGACTACCGCCACAATGAAAGGATCAAACCCATTTTCCACCACCGATTTACTAAATATAATATTAGTGTAAAATATTTGGATAAATTATAAATATATAATATAATTAATATTATAAAAATAAAAAAATATATCAAATTGTATTTTCCCCTCATTCACTAAGTAATAAATATTTGAAGAATATTTATTCTGGAAGACCAATGTTAAGAAGTAATATAAATATTTTATGTCGATGAATCATTAGTATTGATTATAATATATTATAATATTTTAAGAATTTTTATAGTATCGATATAATATCATTTTAATTAAAAAATAATTAAAATTTTCCAAAATAATGGACTTTTTAATGATAATCATCCATTAAATATTTTATGACCAATTTTGTGTCAGTATTTCCACCTACACGAACAATGCTATAAAATACTATCATGGATAACTATGATAACACAATTAATCATGATATATTAAATAATTAATTAAATAATTATTTTATTTTCTATTTTGGAATTGTATCAATAGTATTGAACAGATTAATTCATATACCACCATTATTTTTTTAATGATGATTGAAACATGCATATCATGAATTCAGTATACAAGAAATGTGACAAATATTTAATTAAATAAAACTATAAAATTTTAAGACATATTTAAACTTGTGTTATATTTCATTTTATGATATGGTAATTATGAACTTCATATGATGAATGAATAAAAAAATCTTTATTAACAAAGTAGTTCTAAACAATCATTTTTACTCACAACAAATACTAAAAATAGATAATAACATACTAATTTAAATTTAGAGAAGAATAAAAAATAATTATTTTGAAAGGTTATAAATATGAATGAGGTTATAAAATAGGTTATGATAGAATTTAATTTTTATACATGAGTTTCATGTGCTTTAGATGATTTATGGAATTTGGGTAAGGGGTACTTTTTATCAAATTTAATTTCATGCGACATATTTCATATTATGTAATATGAAATTTGATATTCAATATGATTAAAAAATAAATAATTTTCTAAACCATATTAACTTAATAAATTATTTTTTAAGAGCTATATCGTGTTCTCAATTAAAATTTCTTTCAATTAAAAAGGATAACAAGGTCCTAATGATGCGTCTTAACTCAAAACCCTTCATTTTGTTATATCCCTTATTCATGAACTAATTTATTCAATGTTTTTATTTATCCACCTTAATATTTTATTTCACATTCCATTATCATCATATAGATGAAAATTAAAATTTTTTATTTAAATATTTCACTTCAATGAAATAATTCTACTTAATATTAGTTTATATTCATGGATAATTCTCAATATCATTAATGATGATTTTTTATTCAGGTCCATATTTTATCTTTTTGATAGTGTAATATTTTATGTTTATTAAAAAATATTTTTAAGTTAATGTGACACTCATATTTCAATTTCCAATGTTCAAAAAAAAATCACATAATGTGGGTTTTCATAAATTTATTTCAAAATATTATAAAGTGTTTTTTCCATACATTAAAAATAATATGTTTTATTTTCAAAACCATATTCATGATGATCAAAATGATTTAATATGTAGGGAATATAATATATGTTATATTTCTATGATAATTGTTTTATAAATATTTATATTCACATTTTAAATCCACTAAGTTATTGTTATGGATTTATTATTTATGAATCATTTTGATAATTAAAATCTTTCAATGAGTTTTCATGTCACCTTTATGAAATCATTATATCTGTAGTAGGGATCCACCTTAGAAATTTATTTATAATATAATTATTTAAATATAATCACATAACCTTTTTAAATATGATTTTATGACCTAATTATAAATACAACATTCAATCAACATTTAATATCCACTTCTTAATAATCATTTAAAATATCACTTCAAAAATATAGTTGACCACAAAATTGATTCCATTATTTGAGGATATTCTTGATAATAATCAATCTAAATAATATTTGAAAAAAATTAGTTTATTTAGTTTTTACTGTAAACCATTTAATATCATGTGTTCTATTTGGGTGATACCATCGAGAAATTTTGTGTACACTTTAGTAACATTTCTCTTTTTTGATGTGTTGATTGAATAAAATTTTATTTATTAGGGTTTCATGAAATTTTTATGTTTTGAAATATTATAAGATATATATGTATATTTTCACTAAATCATTGAGGTTCCCTATATATTATGAAAAATGGATTGGTAAATATTTTTATCTTGGAATATATTGTGAAAAATGTTATAGTCGTCAATTTATTAGAGGAAACTAGTTGGTAAATCCTAATCCACAAAGGGTATCAGGTGAATAAAGACCAATATAGTATTAAATATAGGTTATAATGATTTATTGAATGTGTAATGATTCATATTCTCTTATTTTTTCCAAATTTTTAACTTTTTAAATGTATTTATACTATGATTCATCATGTATTATAAATTATTTTTAATATAGGAATCATTTCAAAATGATAGGTTTTTGGATTTGGATTATGAAATCTATCCAACACAGTTATAGTTTTTTACTTAGGTAATTATTGGTTTTCCCTTATTGTTCTCTTTATAAGAATATTAGATCACCTTTTTTATTAATTATTCTCTATGATATAAAGTTAAAAATTACATGTGATATTTTTAGAATATGGTTAAGTGCTAAATGGTTAGAAAAAATATCATGACTATTCTAAAATAAGTTTTTTATGCGGTTAATGATTCATGAAAATAATTTTTTTTCAATTTTAATTACTATTGGTTTGATTGAATTACCACTCATAGAAAACACTAAAAAAATCTGTTTATTTAGATTAGTTCACCATAGTGAAAATTTTAAAAAACCAGTAATACTTCATACATTCGGTCTATCCACCACATCTATGGTGTAATTATAACTCATTATTGTATCCCTATAATATTTATATAGTTGAGTGATAGAAAACATATGGATAAAAGTTTCATTTGTCTAAAAAATATCATTTTTATACTAAAAAATATGGTTGTCATGAAGAAATCAGGTCAAATGCTTATCCCATTAGGGTTTTGCATGCACGTAGAGGAGGTGTTTGTGGTTATGGGTTTCATATCTTCAAAACAAATGAGTTTTTATGGATTTAATATGTTAATTATCTATTGATATTGTTATATAAAATTTGAATCTATGAAATTAATGTATCTAGAATTAGTTAATCCTAGTGATGTTTATTTGTGAATTTTATAACAGGTTGATGGAATCACAATTTCTAGAATGTAATCCCTTGATCATCATCTACCATCATGAATATTTCAAAAGTTTCCCTTTTCTGTTTATTAAATTTATTTCATATTAATATATTTTGAACCTATTAATTGATTTAAATGATTTATTATTATTATACTAATACTACATGAGGTGAGGGAAATCAACCAAAAAGATAATAAGGGAAGAAATTTCTGTATGACAATTTCTTCATCCAACTGGCTCTGAAAATATGGTTTCCCCAAAGTAGGTTCTCATATCTTAATTCTATAATGTTGATTCTCAAATGAATTTTTACCCATGTTTAATTTCATAGTTACATTTAAAAAATTCATTTCATTTGGGCTCCTTCAATAAGAACTGTCAATAAACATTGTGGTTATCATGGAACGATGAATGATGTTCCACACATATACCTTAATAAAATGTGAAAAAACTAGAGTAAATCGAGATTTTGAATTTGAATATCTCACTCAATTAAATATATTGGTTTCCAAGGGTGGGGGAAAGATTATTTTAATACATTTATTTTTCACTTTTACCTACTCACTAAAGTTTTCCCCTACTACATCATCATGTAGATATCATGAAACACCAATGAAAACAATGTTCACGTGGAATGGTTCATAGATGTGATATAGGAATTCTAGCCTCAAAATTTGACTCTATTTATAATTAGTATATCTTATTCAAATGGGTGAATTTTTCTGGTTATCCATTAATTTTGCAATGGACCAATAATTATATGTCTCTGGGTCCCCAGAGAGAAGCAACACTATTTATCCTAAGTGCCTGGAGGAGATTGTATTTCAATCTTCCTGGTACCATATACATGATCCTAATATAATTGAACATTGATTACCAATATTAACTATCCTCGGTGTCTTTGTACATTATCGAAAACATTAAATTCATTCCTACAAATCAACCCCTCCAGATCCAATTTTGACTTGAGATTACTACTTTCTAGTAGAAAAAAAGATACTAAGAGCTCTCATCCCTTTATTCAGTAGATTTCTAATCCAATTGAGAATTATTATTAGAAAAAAAATGAATTATCTCAAATTTTGGTTTATTATTCATCTAAATATAAAAAAATTATGCAAAACAACTTCACATATAATCCAATTATACATGGGATAATGATCCATATCATCAACCATGTGATATATTCATTCTCTCATCCCCTCAATGGAGTGAAACTTAAATTGGACGCATTCCCAAGTACCCAAGGAACACTGTTACTACGTAAAAACTATCATATCATACGTATAATATATCGACAACCCATTAACCCATCATCAAATAGGGTGAAGAACCTTACTCACCCATCACTATTGAAAACTAACTCACTGAACCCTCATAATAGGTAATCACCTTTCATATCCCTCTCTAGATAGAAAATCCTACCTGAAACCTATATAAATAGAAGAACCTCATCAATTTATAATTGGTGTAATGAAAATCATATAAGATTATCTTGGAAGAATTTTCTTATTAATAAAAATCTAGGAAACCAATATACTTTACTAATGTTTTTGTGTAATAGGGAGTTCCAAGTCCTTATTTTAATGAATCCCTTCAACCATGTATGAATACAATGAATAAAAATATAAATTTTTCTGCCAATCCAATAAGAGAAACTGTTTATGGGCATCAGTAGTGTCATTTAACACTTTTATTCCACTAAAAAAAGGAGTCTCTAAAATTATCATCATAGATAGGAATGAAAATTTGGGTGATCATAATCACGACATCTCAAAATAACTAGGGTTTAAATTAGAAGGAAACTAAAGTTTACTCTCCATTGTCATGTTTCTCAACACTGATGACCCATACCCCCAATTTAATCAGTCCAAGTTCTTGGTAGATTATCTAGTCAACCATGTACTCCATGAAAGTATTGTATTTTAGACAATGTAAAATGCCCAAAAAATTTACCATAGATTATATTAACACCCAGTATAATCAATGATAATGTTATAAAAATATACATCTACTATATAATTTGGAATAATCTCTAATTGTGTTCTCTATGTTTCAAATAAAAAGCTTGTGCCACATATATTTTATAATCCCTAACCATATGCTAATTAAATTTGTATTCACAATATTCTAGAAAGTGATCCATTATCTCAATAAGGTTGGCCCATGTGTAATCCCAAATCACATCCTCGGTGTGACATATTCCACATGAGCCTATTTTTCCATCATTATCCACAAATCAATTCTTAGTACGTATACACCTATTATTGTCCTCATACTAATAGGTTTATACCTCATCTTATTATCTATGTACCACGTACCAGATTGTATGTGTTTCAAAGGGATAAAAATAACACAAAATAACATAAACGGTATCCCCAATTCATACAAATCATTAAATCGTATTTCATCTCCGCATTCATGGAATATACATCATTGCCAAATTATGATAAACTATGAGGTATGATCAAGTCACATAATATTAATACGTGGGACTCAATGAACATGATAAATGATACTAATATCAAAATGATACATAGGAATCCTACTTGATGTTCAAACGGAATATCAAACTCATCATTTTATATCCCAAATTATGAAATAATCACCTTTGGTTAGAAAATATTATCACATTGGTCTATATTACTTATAATATACCATTTTCACCATATGTAGGACCATATAATCGATAATACCAAATTTTTTTGATATATTCCTCAATAAATCACTTATGTACTTCCCCATTGGAATATACTATCGATTAACAAAAATATCCCCCATCATTGTAGCATATTCCTCATGATGTTACATCTCATTCATTTGGGACAACACATATATCTAGACTACATTAATATGTCACATGTTATATTCCCTATTAAAATAACCATTATAATTAAGATACATTACCTTTTATTTTAATAAAAATTATAATATTGCTCATAATCCCTACCACAACCATTGCTTGGAATTTCATAGCTAGTAATGGGTTGTTCAACTTAGGAAAATCATTTATGGATCTTCATAATGTCTTGGTTAAAAAACATTAAAATGAATCGTGATTTACATTTTCATATAACCATAAAATCAATATCATATCACATTATTTGTCACTAAACATCACTGAATCTGATTCCTATAATAAGAAAATTAATGAATCCTAATCACAAACCAAACCCCAAATCATAAATCATAAATAGATTTCTAGGATAGAAATAATGTATAGAGTTACCAAATATAATTTTTAAGAAAATAATCATTGATAAAAATGATAAATATATGTAAAATCTAATGAATATTGGTGGGAAGCAAGTAATAGTTGTATAGTCATTCACGTCAACATGTGATCTTGATCACATCCTAATCATGGTGGTAAACATTCACACAATATGATTATGTAAAAATATGTCAAACATTTCACACTTCTATGATAGAGTTCTGGAGTAAAAAATCACCCTAATTGTGTGAATTGACAAAAAACATACGTCCTATTGACCAAGGCATAATTCATGGTTTCACTAGAAGTTATGAATTATCCCATGAAATTTTCAAGAATTTTATTGAATCCTTTAACTACAAATATTAAAAACCAATTCAATACAGGTGTGAGTTTCAATTGGAAATTGAACCGAATTTTGTAATAACCCATGTATTGAGAAAATATTAGTCTTAAATATGAGAAAATATTGATTTAAAATAATATCCTCATGTTTGAATATATTTTTTATGAGTGGTCATTTTCATTGTGATCATAATTTATAAATTTTATCATTTTGTTTATCTGTTATGGAAGTCCACGGAATAAGATAGGAATGGTTAAAAGTATTCCAATAATTTTTTTATTCATTTATTATAATTAGTTTATATAGATTATATAGTATAAATCCATAATTATTTGTATGGAACTATAGTAACATTAATTATGGTTAAATTAATTTGTTTTCACATATAACATAATGATATTATTTATATATTATATATCAAAGAATGAGTATATAATAATTTTTTTATATTTAAATGTTCCTTAAAACACATATCCAAATATTAATATACTCTTTTTTCAGGATGAAATATCAGTATGTAGTCAGTGTGTAAATAATGGTGGAAGTAGAGCGCCATTTAAATTTTTTATGTCAACAAAAGAGGAATGATGAATCGATAAAAGTTGAAATATTCTGAAAAGAATTAAAAAACATTAGGTTATTATATTTAAATTTATATGTTTACACTATTATGACCTATAATGGAGGGTATAATATTGTATAAACAATATAGAATACAATTACAGATTTTATCTATAGGTAGGAATGAGATTAAGGAATAACAAAATTATATATAATGGGACCACATATAGTGGTCGTAAAATAATCCATAATGAAATGATAGCGGCATAGAGTCGGCATCCATGGAACTATCAGGAAGTAAAGATAGTATGTTAAAAAATAAGTTGGTAAAATTTAAAATAAAAATATAATTATTGGGTGATAATTTTATATATATTATTTTCTTACTATTTAGAGGTAGGTTTGCAACAACCAATTTTTATGGGAATTTCATTGTGAGTATATGTTGAAGTAAATTGAACATAGGTCATATATAAGAAAAAAAATTATTATCTAATATAAAAAACTCTTATATATTTAACTATTATTAATGAAATATTCACAGCATGGATATTACAAAAATATACATCTCTATCTACATATCTATAGAAAACAACTAATATGTTGTAAAATAATTGTCAATACATTTGAAAAATGATGGAACTAAATGAGATCTTCATTTTCTCATTGAATGGTTAATATATTTATTATTTCAAAATAATACTATATGTGTTTATATATTTTATAATTAATGTATACATAATGTGGTTTTATGTGATTTTATTAAATCCAACACCAAAGGATGATGTTTTAGATTATACAATAATCCTATATATAGGGTTTGTTTACATGTCTCTTCACCATAGAGATCATAGGATATACTAGAGTTTAATATCCTAGATAACGACTTAAGGTTCATTTAATATTTTATTTTCATTTATGAAGTTAATGAGATAAACTTTAAGCTATGATTTTAATCATGATTGATAATGTAAGCATGTGACATATAAAAAATATGGATTTAATGGATCCTCAATAATGGATTTACTTTTCATCAAGTTGATTTTCTTCTTATTATATCATATGTATATTATATTAGTGATTTATATCTCTAATGTGTTTTAATATTATAATTTATTTCCTTATATCCTTTTATTATTATATTGATAACATCCTCAAGTTATTCTCTATGATTATGATCTGACACATTATGATATGTTTTTTATTATAGAGAATATATGCTCACCACATTATTATGTTTTTAACATTCATGTATAAGAAGGGTCTATGAGAGACTGATTATAGAGAATAATTTACAATTAGTGTGAAATATTTTTTTCACGTAATTAATCATGAAGTCATTGAACCACTAATTTCTCTTGTTTTTTGACTATTTATGAGATGTAATATTTATATCATTAAATTAATAAACTATTTATGTTTTTTATCTGGTATCACGATATCTAGAATTGTACGGAGGTTTTATTATTTTTGGTATTTTTTAGATGAATTTTGTGGAAACCATAATGATATAGGATTTGGAAAAATATTCATGTAGTATAACGACATGATGTTTTGGAAATGTATAGATTTGGTATTTTTTTGGAAATTATATCATTCCATGATACTAGAATGTAGATGTTTTTTATTGACAAATTCACATAGGTATAAATGTTTTGAAAAATTTGTTGAGAATTAACTCAATATAAACACATGTTCATGATGGGTAGCAATAATACTACACAACTAGCCAAAACACTAAGGGTATATTGTTAAAAAAAATTCTACATAAAGCCTATTGTAATGGATTTAAATTGTAATTTATTTATAGGATTAGTATAAAATTAATTGGTGTTAATTACATAATGTAACCTAGGTGGAACCAACATATTAATAGGATGAAACATGAATGAAATGTTTTTTTTAAAACTTTTTATATGTCTCCAAACTATAGGATTAGAATATAAAAATGGTTTGGAGGCTAATTAACCACATTGTCATTGGTATAAAATTGTACCAATAGTTCTGGAAAACCATTTACATGGACCATTTGAAAATCAAATATCAATGTTTTCAAAAACCTATTTGTATATGTAATATAAAAAATTTCATCATTGTTTTGATTCCAGCACCATCAATTTATATTACATTGATAAAACCAAAAAACTAAGATGTTATTTTGGTATATAATTAAATTTATATATATATATCTTTGTGTATTTAAAGCTAAATTAAAATTTTTGGTTTTTCAAATTATTTTACAAATTAATACATAACAAATGGCTACCTATAACAAAGTTTCAATAGAATATTTATATAATCATATAGAAATGGTTTTGAAAACTATTCATATAGATACACTTATTTCTATGACCAATCCAAATATATTTACAAAATTTGATGGTATGGGGTCTCTACAAGGCTCCATAACTAGTGGTTCCTTATAATACTGTTGGTAGGGGTCTCTATAAGGGACCTATATTAACAATTTTTACAAAAAAATTGGTATATGGTGTCTAGAAATAATATTTATAAATAGTTAGTTTATAAAACATGGTTTTTGGTCCCTAAATGGACCTATACCATTGTATTTACTAAAACAACTATTATAGGGTATAACTAAAGAACCTATACCATTGGTTTAGTCTAAACCATTTTTTAGGTCTTTAGTGTGGCTCTATTTTTTTGGGGGAAAAATACAAAAACAAATATGCCATATAACATGAAAATATTGCATTGTAAAATGGTAATGATGTTTTTAAAATTACTATTACAATGGAAATAATGAGATTATTATCAACACAACAATTTTATTGCTGTTATTATCTTAATTTAAATTTAATCATTATATTTATAGATATTCCCAATAGGGATTGATATTTTTCAACGATATTTATTATATCATAAAATTCATGATGATTCTATGAAATATATAAGGATTATTAAAAATTTCTTTTTTCCTTAATAGTTTGGAAACATATATAAAATGGTATTAAAAACCTTGAACATTGATATTATTTATTGGATTAAATTTTCTGGGATAACAGTTAGAGAATGAATGACATGGTAATATATAATATATAGGATGAATATATATTAGAAGTTGATTTAATAATGGGGTTTTAGAGTTTGGAAAAGTTAAACTAGATGGAATTTATAGTATTGTAATTTCTTATACATTTAGTAAAAAAAGTAATCAATAATATTTTAGGAAATTTCTTTCTTATTTTGGGGATTATTATTTTCTGTCATTACTGAATAGTGATTAGTATATTTATGGGAAAAATATAATGTTAATTTTTGGAGGAATATATGATCTCATAATGGTTTATTGTCTTAGATGTTCAATAGGTTTTAGGGAAATGTATGTTGCATAAAATATATTATTATGTTAAATTCATACTTGTTTAGATGATTGTATGAAGTAATACCATTTTTTGATTAATTATATGTATCTTATATATCCAATGATATTAAGGATGATATCATGCTAGTTCTAGTTACCTAAATAATGAATACTCTACGAATTTTTATAATAATATATTTAATATCGTCTAAATTTATAGAAATTTTATTATATTTTTTAAATTATATAATTTAACTTATGTTGATTACTTTAAGTTGATTTAACGTGGCTGTGTTTGTGTGAATGTTGAGAAATGTTTTAAAATGAGGGGTATTAAATTGATGGAAAAAGGTTTACCAAATGATCCAATCTGAAAAAATGATATTCAAACAGCTGGGGAATGGAAATTCAAACTGTGTGCCCTCTAAGAATTAATAGAGGACCCACCTTAATGATCAACATGGTTAAGGCTTCTGTTTTGGGGATGTTATGTGCCTAGGAAACAAACCCTGCATATGATATTTTAATCCAAAAATAATATGTTTAAAACATTAAAGAGGCCACATTTTTACCACTATTTATACCTGACTCATCCAATAATTTGTTTGACAATTTCAGAGCCTCTCTAAAATATTTCATGACTTTCAGACCCCAGTTCTTCCTAATCTAAATACTTAATTGATGATATTCACCACTCTCAGTAAGATGATGTAATCTTGTGTGGTTTATTAATATCTCTCATCTATCCCTCATATTGTTTTAGGGATTTTAACCTCTATATTATTGGATGATGATTTAGGATTGATAAATTTATATATGGGATTCTGGGATCTTGATTGTTCATTCCTAAAAAATGTTTTAGAATCTATATCTCATTTTTCATCATTGTGGATGATAAACTCCATATTTACATTGGATAATAACTCATCCAAAAATGAAGGTATGTGTCATATTAAAAAGAATCACATAATCATTATTTCAATTGTTTGTATGCAATTATTGAATTTCTAGTGCTCATTTGACAATTTAGTTTCTAATATGAATTAATTAACATTATGATTTTATTAATTAAAGGATTGTAAATTGGTAATATTTCATTGGTGGGTTTATTATTATAATAGTGAATTTTTTGATTTTTTGAGTAATTGACATTGAATAAATTGAGATAATTAATTTTTTAATTAATTATAGATATATTCAGTTATTTTATTTATATAATTAATTGATGAATTAATTATACTGAAACATAGTTGATTGAATGAAATAATTATAAGCTGAATTAATTATAGAGTTATTGAGTTTTTCTATTAATATAATTACTTTTTTAATTAATTACAGAGATATTGACTTGATTTATTTGGATAATTAATTTTTGACATTGTTATAGGATATTGAAATTGTGGAAATTTATTAAATAATTATTGAATTAATTTTTAATTCATTGGGATTGTTAATTTTTATTAATTTAATGGTGAATAAAATATTGGGATTGATTTGATAAAAAAATTATGTAATTAATTAATGGGATTTATGTTATTAACTAATTTTTATTTAGTAATGGAATGATGTAAATATGGAATTTTGTATTTTATAATAAAATTGTTAATTAATTAATGGTATTATTGGATATATATGAAATGACATAATGACTTGTAAAAGTGGAATTCAGCCATGTTTTATGATATATAAATGGTAACAATGAAAATAAATTGTGAAATGATAAATGGTTACTATTGTATTCAGTCATGTGTTATAATATATGAAGGGTAACAATGCCATTAAATTATGAAATGATGAATTGTAAAAATGGAATGCGGTCATGTATTATGAAATTTCCATGGTTATAATTGTAATCAATTATGAAATTATGAATTGTATAAATTGGATTCAGTTATGTAATATAAATATGAATGGTAACAATGAAATTTAGTTTTGAGTTATGTATGCTAACAATGGAATTTAAATATAAGATATTGTTTGGGATGCCCTAGAAACCTAGTGGATTATGTGGTTAAATAAAGTAACACTGAATAAATACCTATTATTCAATTTTTTACTAGTATTTATATTTTATAAACTTACATTCAATTTATTGAAAAGATGAGGGATCCATCTATTGTTCATGACATACAAGGGTGTTTTTAGTGTATTTTATTTTCAGATTTATATTGACAGTTGGTACATATATTTACCAGGAATATTTACTATTTAATTTTGGTATTGTGTTCTCTTATTTGAAAATAATTTAATATATCTACAATTATAGTTATGGTCATATATCATTCATTCATTGTTTCTTATTTTCCATTTCTATATTACACTGATAAAGATGGTATTGACTTGCCAAGAATGATATTAGACCCCTATTGTTATTAGGTGTAATTTTTCTTATAGGGAGGCATGCATGAGGTCATGTGATTGATCTGCTCAGGGAACCAACATTGATCACCAATGAAGTGACATTAAAAATTTGTATTGGTGCCAATTTTATTTTTTATTAATATTTCCTACTATTTGGTCATGATTGAAAGTAGACTATGAATATTTGGTCCTTCTTTATGATAACATTTATAGGAGTAGCTACCCAATTTATCAGAGAGAACCCATGTACCGATGGCAATATTATAGTTATTGAATTTTTCTATTATAGATGAATATTATTTCACCAAGGGTGAAGCACTTATTCTGTGATTTGATGATTGTTTCATAGAAGTTTTATAATTAACACGTGGACTAATAACGGTTGAGAGTTTAGTATACATTTATGAATCTATAAACCCAAGATTTTTTTTTAACATGCATAATTTTAGGAATGCAAAGGAAAATGGGTGATGGTATGATGTTTAACGTGAACAAATTTTTATAGTTTGTGAAATAGAGATGAATATGTGCCAAATATGGAATTGAGAATTATAAAATGATGAAATATATGAATAAATATGTTTCTGCAAATATATATTAAATGAGAATGATTTTACCCTTTGGTAACCATTACCTATGTATAGAATGGTTTTGGGTAGTTATTGCGCCTTAGTTTTGACAAGGTTGTGGCGTTAGGGGGAATGAATTGTAGTTTCATGTTGTGTTACCACTAACGTAAATGTGATTATGTTGTTATATGTGTCATGAGAAGACTTTTTGGAATTATATAGGCATTTCTCCAAGATGGAACTTGCTTAGGGGTCAAAATGACGATATGGTTGGTGATGATCTACATGTATTGGAACCAAATGTACAAATATTGTAGGGTTAGAAATAAAGGGATAAGTTTAGTGATATATTTTCTTGATTCATGGGGCTTATGGAATGATACCCTGGGTGGTTTGTGAATATTTTTTCAAAAGTTACATGTTTTTTATGTTATAGAACATGCCAACTTTAACGTTATAGGTTATACATGATGTAGTGGTGTTTAGGATTGAGACCGTCGAAAATATACATGATTATTTGGACACTGATTCTGAAAAAATTGTCATGTTGGAATCTTATATACAATGAGGATCAGGAAAGAACCAGTTGGATATTCAAGATCGTACAGTACCTATTAATTATATGTTATAGAATGATTTTTTCTTGAAATGTTCGTTTATCACATATATGTTGAAATGTTGAAGAAGGAAAAAATATTTAATTTCATGTGGTTGACTCAGGGGAGTATGTCAGGGATGGAATATGTTAGATAATTTATTGATTTTCAATTCCATTATATATTGTAGGTATGGTATAACACAATTAAGGTAAGTGGTTTCGAAGGTGGACTTAAATATGAGATTAAGACCCATGTTAACCACTTTAGGTTAATGAAGATTTCTAGGGTTGGAAATCTTGATCAAATAGTTGATGGGAACATAAATAAGGCTTCTAATTTTGGATAGGGTGATTATTTTGGATGATACTTATGTATATAATTTGAGAGTAGGATGTGTTAGTATTAGGGAATTATTTATGGAGATATAAGGATATGTGTCAAGGTGGATGGATCAGTTACCTTGGACCTTAGCTTAACTATTTTCATTAGTGTGGTAGGTTGGGAAACTATCATAGACACTATACTAGACCATCATTGGTGTTTTTCTGATGTATAAACATGGAACGTCTATAGATATTCTGTAATAAGTCGGGATAGATGTGTAGTGATAGGGGATCTAGATAGAACCAACATGTGGGAAGGGGATCCATGAAACCTTATGAGACAAGAAGCTATAGTTATACTATCCATGATTGTAGAGAAAGTGGACATGGTTGTTTTTAAATAGAGATACCATATCATATTATTGATCAATCATATGGAGCTCTAACATCCTCATATGGGAGAGGGGTAGGATAGTTTTTATTCAATTATATATAAACTTTAGGATAGTGAGGTTGGACTATTGATATTGATTTGTATAATTCCGTTAGATTCTATGCAATCTAGTTATTTTATTGATACCAGATCTTATCAATCATTTATTTATGCACACATATTTAGTATTGGAATCCTACTAGAGGAGATCACGAGAAGGGTATTGATGATAGATACACTATAGGGTGTACGTTTGAGGGATGACTTGTTGTGAAAGAAGTGTTCTCTTGAGGTTCGATGTATCTTTATTATTGGATATTTACATTCTACAAATTCAAGGTTTTGGATAGATTATGGGAATAAATTTTTAGTATCATACAGACCCCACATTTATTTTAACCGTAGGTGAGTGACTTTTACATATCTTAAGGCTGAAAATTATATTCAATATAGATACTGTTATATATAGAAAGGATGATCATGAAAAATTACTCAGCAACTAGGAGATATCGCTATCTAGTTTTCATGTCTATTGATGGATGAAGAAGGAGTAAAGAGATATTTATTTCAACCCATAGTGCAATGGTTTCATGATGTCTTTCTGGATGACTTCATAGGGATCCCATCAATGATATACATGGAATTTACCGTTGATCACACGATAGGGGATGATCCAGGATATATCCATCCATATAGAATATAAAAAGAAGAGATTCAAGGGAACATGACTCAGATAATGGTGTTTAATGATATAGTGCTTATATGTCTAAGAACATTACATTAGGTTTCTATAATACTTTTCGAAAATAAGGTTGAAGGGAGTTTATGCTTGTTATTGGATTACCAAATTTTGAAATGGATGACAGTGAATATTCAGTATCCTCTTCTACAAATAATCACTATTTTTAACTAGTTGGGGGTGGGAGATTGCATTATCTCCAATTTTGACTAGGGATAAGGTTATCATCAGTTGAGAGTTAGAACATTCAATATATCGATGAAATTTTTTAGAATTAGTTTTGGATTATATGTGTATGTTGTAATTCTTATTTGGTTGATTAATTAACTAAATGTGTTTCTAACCTTGATGAATAGAATCTTCCATCCATATTTTTATCACTTTTTCATAGTGTTTGTGGTTGATGCTTTTGTGTTCTCCAAGACTCATTACGATCATTCCCAATATATTGACACCATAATGATTAAAATGAAAGGTAATTGGATATTTTACATGACATATAACTGTTATATTTCGATTATTCATGTAACACCCCAAGCATCCACAATATTATTCTCTTTGAATAATGAAATAGCAATTGTTGTATGGAACATCGAGTTCTAACACACCAAAACCATTCAAACTAGCTGTTATGAATATTAATACCAACTTTTAGAAATTTTATAAATTTTATCATTCAAATTGGACTTCATTTAGGGATTTGGAATATTAAAATTAGCTTTGGGTGAAATTTTAGTATTTTTTTTAAAACTTTCATTTTTTGCTGAATTGTGAAAAACACTAAGTTATAGTTTAAAACTGATTTTTTATTTATTTAATTATTTATTTTATTTAAATTTATTGTAGGTAAAAATAGACAAATAATACCTATATATGTTCAATGTCAATCATTGGATTCAGTTTATAATAATTTGAGATATATAAACTATTCATTAAACTTTTTACTGTCTTTTACCCGCCTCCTAGGAGCAATTGAAAATTTACATAAGACTAAATTTTAATGCTTTTGTGAGTTGAATTTTAAAAAATTATAGAGACACGTTTGATATCAGTAAGTAAAATGTGGTTCAATAAGATGAAAATAATTTTTTGTGAATAGTTACTTTTAACTTTTATCTACCAAGGTTAAAACTAAATAGGGTAATTAATGGTAAAAATGATATTATTATTACCCTAACCCAAGTCCTAATTTTATTTGATAGGTATAATTCGACCAAAAAACAAACTTAGTAATAAAATATGGCCCTCTTTGGTCCTCTTGGATTACATTGGGACATTTATTATTATTTAATTCAAAGAATAGTTAAAAGTGTTAAATTCAATGTTTAATAACTAAACCATTTTTAATATAGGGTTTCACATAATATAAGATCGACTATATGATTTCATGAAAAAGATAATAATATTTCACACATAATGGTATTTTTTTGACTTTAAATAATTTAATTTATTTATGACACAATGATGATGCAATAATTACATAATTAATTAAATATTAAAATAATTGATATTATAAAACTTTAAATAAACGTAATTTTTGAACTTTTATGAATAAAACTAATTTTATTGGTTAATAAGACATTTTAAGATCAGTTAGACGATTTTTTCTCAAAGTAATAACGCTGTTATGAATTTAGAAATAATAAAATACTCAATAGAGTCAAAATTAACCTAAAAGAGTTTTAAAAAATATTATATTATTAATAGATATTGTATTCCTAAAAATATATGGTTTGTATTGAAGACATACATAATGATATGTGTGTCATTAATGTACCACTTGGGGTTCTCTTGGTTTTGTATAGTATGTATATTAACCACATAATATAAAAATACAAAGAGACATGGTAATGTTAAACTATTTAACAGAGAGTTAAATCTAAAAGATAAAGTTAATATAGTGTCCCAAACCTATATAAAGCCTATTGGATGAGTGTTTTTTGACCCATCCACACCATAGACTTTAAATAATTCATTTTTGATCCATTAAAAATAGAAAATGATTTTATTATAAAATAATATTTCTAGCTTTTCCTAAGGTTCCCCTCACCCCTCTTATAAAATGGAACACCTCTATCTCTCAAATTCATACCTTCAATGCCATTTGGCTCGGCCAACCCCTACCCAAATACCCTCTCAATTTTCCTCCCTTCATACTAGAGACCTTCCACTAGTCATAAATCCATCCTATGTATCCCTTTTGATCAAATAAAATGTAAGAACCCGAAAAAGTGGTAAATTTTTCATTACCTCTTTCAAGTTCCTTTCTTCATCCACTTCATCTTTCATTGTTGTTACCATTATAAAATAATAACTCTAGTATCTTATATATTATATAATGGTATTATAAATATGTTAAAACCATATTATTTATTCTATCCATCCATTGAATGACATGACACCGTACATGCGTACCTAAGGCTTACTCTCTCCACGTCGTGGTGAAATTGTTATTCAATACATTATTATTTTTATGGTTACAATAATGATGTGTAATTGATGTAAATAATAAATATAACATTATAATGATTCTTCATACATGATATACCATCATATTATATATTATTTTAATATCAAATGAATGATGTTGTCGCTAGTGCATACATACGGATTACCGTCTACATGAATGCGACGAGATTCATTACCCATCGTATCCATTCAGGAATAATTTTCATTATATGATTAAAAATAATTTTTAAAGACATAATATAATTGTGAATATAAATAATATACATAAAATACATAACGAACATTACTTATGTAACAAATCATATAAAGTGAAATGAATCAGTTAACACCTTAAACGACGATAATACTAAGATATTATTAAAACAACAATGTTAAAAGATCATATATGATATCATATGAATGTATATGAAACTTTTATAAATTAATAACAATTATTTCACCATTATAAAAATGTTTAACATACCCTTGTCTAAGGAAATGTACATGGTATGGGTTAATTTCACAATCTCTTTATTATCTGAGGTTGTTTATACGTAATTATCTACTGACACCTCTTTATCATCCACATCCATGATTCATAAAAATTTATTTCAAAACATTTTTATTATTTAATAGAAAATGGGGTAAATTAATCTACACAATTATTTAACCATATTTGTTTTTAAAGGAATCTTTCTATCATTTTCCAAATAATGTACTTTATGAACTTTTTAAAAAAATTAAGGTAAGAATTTTTTTAACTTATACAGTGGGTGCAGCTATTTTCCACCGTTATAACACCATTGATGCATTCCTTACAATCTTATAAAAATATTTTTAAATATAAATGTTTTCATTTATAATTACGTGACTTTTATATGATTTCAGAATAGAAAGAGATATTTCTCTTAAAAGGTTTTCATTTCTTCTATGTCAACATACTTTGATTGATTTTATGTTTGTTTATAGTTAATTTATTATGATACAAAACTCCATATTGTATTGAATGTTTTGGGATATGTTAGATTGTGGATGTGTTACATTATACCATTCTTGGTTTATGGATAATTTACTGAAATCTTGAATGCCAGTTTTAATAGAAATGTTTATGTTTTGTTTGAAATTTTTTTATAAGGAATGAATTTTACATAGTAACTAAAGGGTGGAGACCTCTAGAGATTCTCAAAGAATCAGTAGGTCTCATTGGAAAAACTAGTGTCTTGGAACAAGTCCTTGACAAAATCATAGTTGTAGAATGGAATAATGGCTTTGACTATGTGGCTATGAATGTCTGGAATTTTTCTTTCCATCATTATAAAAGTGGCTATTGATATTGCATGTGATTATTAGACTAGTAGAATATCCATGTGAGTTAGTAAATGAAATTATTTTGATTTATATTTTCCATATTATGATGAATGTAATGTTTAAAAATCTTTTCACTTTGTTTTATACATAACCTTTAATGATTATTCTTATTTATGAATGTTTATGGTATATTGTTATCTTTAATGAGCATCTGATCTCAACTGTTTCTATGTTTTATTTTTCCTAGGATGTGAAGAAGTATATTATGACTGACCAGTTGGGATAGTCTATGGGATCTCAGTGTTGTATATGGAAGAAATTTTGTTGAAGTTTTCTATTTTATGGTGTAACATAAACTATATAAATGTATCAAGTACTTCTAATGCTAATAAAATAATCGGTTTGTCGAGACATGTCTTTTGTGATCTTTCCAATGTTTTTTAATAATGCACCGACTTTGGGTAATTAATGTTGGGGCATTACATAAGGTATCTGAGTATTTTTAGTACAATCCTTGGAATGTATATTTAGATAAACTCTGATTAGAGCACGTTACCCTATGATAGACTTTGTGGATTTGTATATAATAAAATCATAGAATTTTGTTATTGTAGATATTTTTTGTGTTTTCCAAGAAATTCATCCTTGTATGGACATGAGCAGGGAGAGGTGGCTCTAACACAGATGTACCTAGGGGTAAAACCTAAAAACACCATTTTGAGCTAGACTCGAACGTGAACTGGTGCACAACAATGGGTCTTGCTGCACTCTTGGTTATGAAAATCCTGGGAGATATGCTTAAGATAATTCATGTTTTCTCTAAAAACCATTATGAAGGGTATATGAGTATATAATAACACAATTAAAACATTGTTATGATTATATATTATATCCATGAATAGTTTGATTTATATTAATAATGTTATATGTTTGAAAATATGTATTTGGATTCATAAACTAATCTAGTGTATGTCTTTGTTTAGAAATGGAGCCTAGAGGATGGAATGGAAAATGTATCTATGCACACACTCCATGTATGTATTTACCTCCTACTTAAGATAATTATAGTGGAGCTGGTGATGCAAATAGTGCTAATTGGCTAATCACCATATTGGTACAACTCACTCAGGTTATGAATAATAACCTTACCTGTATGGAGCACCCTGATCTGCTGTATGGATGATCAATGTTAGATCTCTTCATGATGAAACAACCACCAACATTCAATGGGAGTACAAGTCCACTAGTAGTTGAGCAATGTATAAATTCCTTAGAGAAAATATTGGATGCCTTGGGGAGTATTGAAAGGGAAAAGGTTGTAATGGTAGATTACCGCCTCCCTGGAGATGGTGATCAATGGTGGTCATTGATTCAAAACACAAAGGAAGATTATGAAGTATAAAATATGGAATGGAGGGAGTATAAAGATATTTTCATAGAAGAAAACTTTCCTCATGAACATCAAGAAGATATGGAATTACAATTTCTGAGTCTGAGGGAAAAGTAGGATAAGAATGTCGCAAAGTATTAAGAAAACTTTACAATTTCAGCGGGGCATGCTCCAGATTATATATGTAACCCAAGAAGTAAGATTGATTGTTTATTTGATAGGTTAAAACCATTACTCCATCAAGCATTAGTCTCACAATATTTCTCATCGTACGAAGATATTTCCTCATGTGATATCAAGATAGAATAAAAATTTAATATGTCATACGACTTTAAAGTAAACCCAGAGAAGAAAAGATCTACTGAACACTCTATAAATAGAAATAAGGGGAGGAATGGAAAAGTTTAATATCCATCCTTCAGAAAATTTGGGAATTAAAACCCTGGTACATACTTGAAGGGAATGAGATAATGTTACAAGTGTGGTGAAAAAGGCCACCAAACCCTTGATTGCAAGGGGAAGAAAGAGGTTATCAATGTTGAATTCTACAATTTTAGAGAAAGGGGGAATTATGCGAATTAATTTCCAAAGTGTTAGGGGAACATACCTCATAAAAGACCAAGGGATCAAGAATATGCTTATGTTATCACTACATCTGATGTTGAAGTTCTGAAATACATGGTGGCTGGTAATTTAATGGTTTCCTCAAGTTCAGAAAATTCATTATTTGATTCTAGATCATCGTATTGTTTCATATCTTCGAATTTTTCTATGAAAATTATATATTTCCATTTTGATTTAACATGGGAGTTATCATTCAATACAGCTAAGGGAATTATCATTGCAACCATGTTTCGTAAATCAGTCCCCATGAGGGAATATAAATGTTATTTGTTTTATGATATCATCATCATACCCTTTATTGAATTTTATATAATCCTCTGTATGTATCGGATTTCAGACCATGATGGGAAAATTTATTGTAAGAAAAGGTAGGTTTCAATTTTTTATGATGATAAATAGTACCTTATCTTTAGAGAAGAAACATCACCTACTAATTCTTATCTAGATCCACTCCCAGTAGCTTAACTAAATTCAATTATTGGGGTGAAGAGAATGAAATAACTATGGGTGAGGAATATAATGTTTAAATAGAGGATGTACCTAATTGTGAAATAATATATTGATATGTTTCAATAATATTTACCTGGAAATCCTCCAGAACTAGAAATTGAGTTTTCCATTGATTTAATTCTTGAATCAAGGCCCATATGGAAGACCCCTTATAGAATATCCACTGTGGAGTTAGTAGAAAAAAAGAAACAACTAGAGGAATTGAGTAATAAGGGATTTATTCACCATAGTGTTTCTCCATGGGTAGCCCCTGTCCATTATGTTAAGAAGAAAGACAGATCTACGAGGTTATGCATTGACTACAGGGAGATCAATGCTATAATAATAAAGAACAAGTATCCCATACCTCGCGTTGAGGATTTATTTGACCCACTACATAGAGCTCAATACCTTTCAAAGATTTAACTTTGATATGGATATCATCAGTTGTGTCTGTAGAAGGAATACAATCTAAAAACATCATTTTGAACTAGGTACGAGCTTTATAATTTTACAATTATGCCTTTTGTATTGACTAATGAACCCTCTGTCTTCATGCATATAATTAATAGATTTTTCAAGGAAATTCTTGATGACTTTGTAGTGGTATTTATTGATTATATCTTGGTATACATCAAAAGCTACAAGGATCATGAAAATCACTAGAGCATTTTCTTGAATACTCTTAGATGACCTGAATTATATGTGATGTTTAGTTATGTAAATTTTGGCTTCAAGATATTTCTTTATTTGGCCATATTTTCTCTAAGGATGGATTCTCTATTGAACCTTATTATTCCAAGGTAATCCAATAATTTCCAGCACCAATGAGTATAACTGAGGTACATAGTTTTATTTTTTTAGCATGTAATTATCAATGTTTCTTCCATAAATTTTCCCGGTTGTTTAACCCATTAACAAAGCTCACATGAAAACGGGTTAAATTTGTTTGGTCAAAAGAGTGTGAAGAATGTTTTGATGTATTGAAGAGAAGATTAGTCAATGCTACTATGTTGACTCTACCATCAGGGAATGATTGGTTTGTTATTTATAGTGTTGCTTTAATGAAATAACATGGTTTTGTACTTATGTAAAATTATAGGGTTATTGCCTATGCATTTCGACAGATAAAAATTCATGAGAAAAACAATCCTCCTCATGATCTTGAGTAATCATCTATAATCTGTTCTTTGAATATTTGGAGACACCGTCACTATTGTGAAAAAAGTGAGATATATACCGATCACAATAGTTTGAAGTATATTGTTTTCATAGAAAGAACACA
Source organism: Viscum album (assembly GCA_963277665.1). Lineage (NCBI taxonomy): Eukaryota > Viridiplantae > Streptophyta > Magnoliopsida > Santalales > Viscaceae > Viscum > Viscum album. Next base: position 1,056,820,756 of record OY728151.1, on the reverse strand, counting down.
ACATGTGGCAAAGGATATGGCTTGAACTACACAATGATTATGATTGCACTATACACTATCACTTTGGGAAGGAAAATAATGTGGATGATGGTTTGAGTAGAAATGATCATGGTGTTTTGAATATTATGAGAGTTGAAATGGATCCTATATTCATAGATCTAGTAAAGATGGATTCGGTAATCCCCAACGAAGGTGAAACATAAATAAGTTTTCAAATGGCTTCCAAACCATCATTACTAGAAAGGATAAAGAGTTCTTAGTCTAGTGATGAAGAGTTTCAAAAGGAGATTATTGCTATGAATGATGGGAGATTGAGTGACATTGTGTATGAAGATGGAATATTGAAATTTGTGAAGAGACATTGTCTTCCGGATATACCTGATCGAAAAGGGAATTTTGGGATGTTGTTCAAAGTTCCAATTTCTCAATATACACTGGTAGCACAAAGATATATAGTGATTTGACGGATCATTTTTGGTTGGACATCATAAAGAGGGAGATTACTGATATTGTGTCAAGATGTATGGTTTTTCAAAATGTGAAAGCTGGAAGGGAACAACCTATATGAGTAATGCATGCTCTTCCCATACTGGAGTGGAAATAGTATAATATTATGATGTACTTTTTCCTGGGACTACCAAAGAATCCTAGAAGGTACAATGCTATATGGGTCATTGTTGATCGTCTTAACATTCCAGCACATTTTCTTGATATAAGATGGGATTTACCACTTGAACATCTTTCATGACTATATATAAGTGAGTTGTGAGACTTCATGGAGTAACTCATTCGATTGTTTTTTATCACGATACATGTTTTACCTAAAGATTCTAGAAATGTATTCAAAAATTCCTAGATACTGATCTTATTTTGAGCACTTCCATCCACCCCCAACCTAATTGAAAATCAGAATAAAGTATTCAAACCATAGGAGACATGTTGAGATCATTCTCACTTAACTTTAATGGTATGGGGGATCAATATTTACCTATGGTAGAAGTTTCCTATAACAAATTCTTTCATTCAAGTATTCTGATGTCACCATATGAAGCGTTATACAGAAAGAGATGTTGCAAACCAACCTGTTGGGATGATTATGGTGAAAGAAAACATGTATTCCCAGATCTTATTAATGAAACTATTGAAAATTTAAAGGTAATACAAAAACACATCAAGGAAGCTAAAAGTGGAATGAAGAGATATGATGATAATCGAAGGAAGGATTTGGAAATTTAGGTAGGAGATCATGTTTTCATGAAGGTATTTCCATGTAAGGGTGATATATGTTTCGGTATGAAGGGTAAATTGAGTCCCAAGTACATCATACCATTCGAAATTCTAGAATGAATTGGGGTTATAGCTTACCATTTGGAAATGTCGCCATGTCTCTTCAAAGATCACGATCTGTTCCACGTATCACTGTTTAGAAAATACATGCCTGACCCAACGCATGTACTCACCTATGAAAAAATATAAATGGAACCTGATATGTCTTATTGTGAAGAGCCTTTCAAGATTCTTGATACAACAAAACAAGTGTTGAGAAACTAGACGACTTGTCTGGTAAATGTTCTATGGAGAAACCATATGATGGAAGATGCAACGTGGGAACCCGAGTAACTTATGATGAAAATCCACCCACGTATTTTTATGCAGTAATATCTAGAAATTTTGAGGAAGAAGTTATTTGAAGTAGGGGAGAATGTAACACCCCAAGATTCCATGATACAGTTGTATTTTAATAATACAATAGCATGTGTTGTATGCATCTTAAAGTTCTTACACACTAAAACCAATCAAACTAGCTATTATGAATAGTAATACCCACTTTCTAAAATATTATATATTTTATTTTTTAAAATGTACTTCATTTTTGGATTTAGAATATTGAAATTATCTTAGGGGGGATTTTTGGTATTTTTCTTAAAACATTCAATTTTTGATGAATAGTGAAAAACACTATGTTATAGTTTAAAAAAGAATTTTTATTTAAATAATTATTTATTTTATTTAAATTCATTTCAGAAAAAAATAGATTCATAATATCTATATTTGTTCAATGCAATTCATTTGATTCAGATTAAAATATTTTTAGATATATAAATATTTTATTGAACTTTTTACCATCTTTTACACATTTCTTAAAAGCATTTTCAAATTTAAATAAAAAATAATTTTACCACTTCTGTGATTTGAATTTAAAAATTCTGAGAGAAAGAGTCTGTATCTGTATGTAAAATGTGGTTTAATATGATGAAAATAATTTTTTTTAATATTAACTTTTTACATGTATTTTCCATGGTTAAATGTAAATACGGTAATTAAGGGTAAATATGATATTATTATTAACATAATACATGTACCAATTCTAGTGTATTAGTATAATTTGACCAAAAAACCTTATGAATAAAGTATTAACCTCTTTGGTCCACTAGAATTAGATTAGGAAATTTTTTATTATTTAATTCAATGAAGAGTTATAAGTGTTAAAATCAATGTTTAATAACTAATAAAATATTAATATATGGTTACACATAAGATAAATTAACTATTAATATTAATTAGAACGATAAATATATTTCCTACAAAATGATATCTTATTAATATTTTTTATAAATAATATAAATTATTATATTTATTACACAATGATGATGTAGTATTTACCTAATTAATGAAATAATAAAATGATTGATATTATAAATATACAAATAAATGTAATTTGAGACTTTTCATGAACTACACTAATTTTATAAGTTAATATGAAATTTTAGAGTTGGTAATATGAATTTTTTTCAGAGTAATAATGCTATTATGAATTTAGAAAAAACAAAACACCAAAGAGTGTAATACTTGACATAAAAGAGTTTTTAATACAAAATTTATATTATTAATTGACATTATATTTCAAAAAATCTATGGTTCTTCCAAAAAACATATATCATGATTATTGTATCATCAATGAACCTTCATAGGTTCTCTTGGAAGTTTATAGTATGTTTATTAACCCTATATTATAAAAATAGAAAGATTCATGGTAAATGTCAAACAATTTAACTAAGAGTTAAATCTAAAATATAATGTTAATATAGTGACAAAAACCTATATACTGACTTTTGGTTTAGTGGAGTTCGACCCATAACCCCCTTATAATTTAAATAATTCATTTTTTATCCATTAGAATCTGAAAATTAATTTATTATAAAATAATATTTCTAGCTTTTCTTAAGGTGCCCCTCACCCCTCTTATAAAAGGGAACTCCACCATCTCTCTAATTAAAACCTTCAAAGCAATTTTGGTCGGCCAAAATCTACCCAAATACCCTCTCAGTTGTCCTACCTTCATCCTAAAGGCCATACTTTAGTCATATAGACATCCTATAGAGCCATCTGGATCAAATCAAAAGGAAGAACATGAAGAAGAGGTAAATATTTCATCACCACTTTCATGTTTCTTTCTTCTTCCACTTCCTCTTTTTTTGTTGTTTCAATTCTAAAATAATAACTACTATAACAAATATAGACTATCTGGTTATTATAAATATGGTACAACCATATTCATTATTATATCCATTCTTTGAATGACATGTCACCATTGATGCATACGTACGAATTACTGTCTCCAGGTCATGGGGTAATTGTTATTCAATAAATTATTATTTGGATGTGTATAATAATTATGTGTAATTGATGTACGTAATAAATATAACATGATAATTATTATGTATATATGATATAATATCCAATTATATATTACTTTAATATCAAAATAATTATATTGTCACTCGTGCATACGTACGGATTACCATCTCTGTGAATGTGATGAGATTCATTCCCCATCGTATCCATTCAAGACTTATTTTCATTAAATGATTAAAAATAATGTTTAAATAATTTATATAATTATGAATATGAATAAGATACATCCTATACATAACAAACATTACTTATGTTACAAATCATATAATGGAAAACGAATCAGTTAACACCCAAAACGTCGATAATACTAAGATATTATTAAAAATGAAATGTTAAAAGATCATATAGGATATCACATTAATGTATACAATTCTTATATAATTTAATAACAACTATTTCACCATTATAAACTATTTTAACTTACACTTGACCAAGGAATTGTACGTGGAAATTTTTAATTTCATAATCTCTTCATTATCTGATGATGATTATACGTAATTATCTACTAGGACCTCTTTATCATCCACATCCATATTTCTTAAAAATGTATTTCGAAACATTTTTACTATTTACTAGAAAATGGGGCAAAGTCATATATTCATTTATTTGACCTTATATGTTTTGAAATGAATTTTTCCGTCATTTTCCAAAGAGGTTACTTTATTATCTTTTCAAAAAAATTATCATACAAATGTTTTTTAACTTTTAAGGCGGGTGCCTCTATTTTCAACAGTTATAATATCGTAGAAGATTCCCTTATATGGTTATAAAAATATTTTCAAATTTAAATGTTTTCATTTATAATTACATTATTTTTAAATTATTTCAAAATAGAAAGAGATAATTCTCAAAAAAGGATATGATTGTATCTATGTCAACATCCTTTGATGGATTTTAAGGTTCTTTGAGGATGATTTATAATGATGCAAAACATCCATATTGTATTGAAGGTTTGGTTATATGATTGAATATGGATGTGTTAATTTATACCACTCATGTTTTATGGTTAAATTATTGACTTTTCATATGCTAGTTTTAATATGAATGTTTATGTTATGATTAAACCATTTCATATGAAAAATGCATTAGACATAGTAAGTGACGAGTGGAGCCCGCTATAGCTCGTCGATGCATCGGTAGGTCTAATGAGACAAACTAGTGTCTTGGCCCAAGGAATTGACAAAATATTATTTTTAGTCTTGGAACAAGGCCTTGACTATGTGGATATTAAAGTCTAGAATTATACATTCCATCATTATGAAAGTGCCTAGTGATATTTCATGTTATTATTCGACTACTAGAATATCAATATGAGTAAGTAAATGCATTATTTTGATTTATATTTGTCATATTATAATGATGGTTTTGTTAAAATGGATTTGGTTTTAGTTTTATAAATTGCCTTAATTTTTTATGCTTATTTATGAAGGTTTCTGATATATTTTTATCTATACTGAGCATCTGATCTCAACCCATTACATGTTTTATTTTTCCCAGGATGCAATGAAGTTTATTATGATTGACCTGAAGGATTAGTCTATGAGATCCCAGTGTTCTCTATGGAAATAATGTTGTTGTAGTTTTCCATTTTATGATTTAATGTAAACCTTATGAATGTATCTTGTACTTCCAAGGATACTAAACTAATCGGTATTTTGAGACATTATCTTTGGTGATCATTCTAATTTTATTTAATAATTCACTGATTCTAGGGAACATGGTCGAGGTGTTATAAATCAGGTACATTTCATTGGTCACACCATATTTGAGTAAGGTGGGTTTGTGGTCCCAGAGAATGTACAAGAAGTTTTTTTGGGGAACACCCGAAGAATAATTTTTTTTATATGTAGATTTTTTGAACTTGATGAATATTATTAGATGTTCATTGAAGAATTTTTTCATTTGGAAGAAACAATTTCAGTATTGACTTAGAAGGGGGAAAGAAATTTATTTTTGGAAGAATGTGGGAGTGCATTCTAGTATTGAAGAATTGGTTGAAATCAAAAACATTATTGATCCTACCTAATCCATGTGAGGAATAAACATTAAGATGTGATACATTGGAGATCCAAATCAGAGAAGCATTGATGTAAGAAGATCAGGTTGTGGAATATGGGTCTATGTAGTTAAGGAAACATGAATAGATTTAAACTACACAAGAATTCAAGTTGGTTATAGTTGTTTGTTCATTAATTTATTTGAAGCATTAAACTTTGGGAGAGAATTTTAATGCGTACACAGATCACAAGAATTTAATGTATATCTTTACATAGTTTAATTTTAGTCATTATAAGTGGTGATGGGTTAATTATATGTTGTAATTTGATTTTATGATAGAATATAAGCTTTGGATTGGAAACAATGTTACTGATGCATTGATAAGGAAAACTTAGATCAAGGAAGATCATAAGTCTAGTGGTGACAAGAATATGATGAATATGATGGCTGAGATTCATTTTGTGCTTTAAGAGAGTAAGGAACACATGACTATCATATCAGCTTCAGTAGAGTCTACACTTTTGAGATGTATCTCTGACATACAATATGAGTATCTAGAGTTATTGACCAGGAGAATAAGTGTTGAAAAAAGAGAGTAACATTCATATTGTAGAATTGATGATACAACTAGGAAACTATGCTACGACCACAAATTCCATTTCACTAGTTTGGAAAATGATTTCCATAAGTAGCTTATAGAAATTTTTTCTAAAAATCATGGATATAGGTCAAATATATCCATGGTTATATGAAATTATGTCAAAAATCCTCATTGGAAACCACAAAATATGATGAAATTGGAGGGAAAGGGATAATTAAATGGTTTAGTATGATGATTCCATAGAATCCTAATTCTATGGTTTTAAATACGTCCATAGAAATTTTTTTCAATGGTGAAATGCAAGGACATAGTTTCTTATTTCCATAGTTTAATGTATTTTCATTTCCACCTATTTCCATGGTTTATGCCATTTCCATTGGTATAAATTTACATAGTTTAAAAAATTTACATAGACACATATTTCCCTAGTTTTCAATGGTTTCATTAAAAACCTATTTCAATCATTGAAATGCGGAACTATGGTTTTTTCATTTTTCAATGTTTTTTAATTATAATAACAAACAAAAATTTATATATTTAAGTGTGTTTATATAAATAATTATACATATATATACATATAGTATTAGATAAGATAATGGTAATGTCTTTGAAAGAATATTGACGAGGTTGAAGAATCAAACCTCTTTAGAAGAATTTTTGAAATTTTATATCCAATGTTTCAAATAGTAGAATTAGCCACCTATGTATATGGTTATAAACTATTTCCACAACCACCTATTTGCCCAGTTTAATCTATGGTTGTAGACACCTATTACTAGGGTTTAAACTGTGTCTATAGAAATCTTTTTTATTTGTTTAATTCATGGAAATAATTATATTATTCCATTTTTTAAACCATATAAATAGAAACATATCTGAATGATCTGAACTAGGGAAATATAAACCTATTACCAAGGTTCAACCACATAAATAGGAAATACCCTATTGTAACAAATATAAAAGACACAATTTAGAAAATATTTTGTGGAGTTTATGTGATTGGTTTTTTACCATATTTATATTGGTTAAAATAGTGGAAATAGGAAAACATTCTAATTCTATGAATATGAGATCATATATATTATAATTCAAGTGGTAATACATTTATGTATTTAGGGGGAGGTGATGCATGAGTTACATTTTTTTATGTGTGTGTTACATCCTAGTGAGGAAAAAATATTCCAAGACCTATAATAATAGTTGTGATGTTAGGGAATGAAAAATGATATTGTAGGCTTTGCGTCCCGTTGTTAATTATTTCAATAGGTGATCGTAGAGATTAAATGACCGGGAGGTTTACTACCACAATTTCCCAGTTCAGAATGGTAGTGGGGGGACATTACTGTGTAATCTATGCTTCTTATCAAATGGATACGTAACAATGATGATTCTATTTACGTTTTGGATAATATAATCATGATGTTTGTCAATTTTTAAAACTACAAGATACTCTATTAGTAAATAGATAAGGGGGACTATATGTTAAGGTTATAGTTAATCTACAAAGGGTTTTATATACTATAGTTCTACACAATGATTGAGATATAACTTCATGCTTATAAATGGACTTACATAGGACTCTCAGTATACCTGTTTCATTGAGTTTGGCTTCCAACTCAGAAACATCAAAGCAGTTAGAGGATACCGTACATGTTCCTGATGATACACTGTGAGAATGTGTTATAGTTTTTTGTTTCTCTTTATAAAATCACTAAGTATTGTTGGAGTTCACCTATAAAAATAGATATAATGAATATATATAGATAAAACTATAAAAGTACCCTAATGGTTTTCTATAAAGATATCATCTATGATGGATAGAGGTTGGTGTGTCATAGATATTGGAACTGAGTCTCACGCATGAGAGATCAAATAAGGATCAAATTACCCAAAAGTTTATGAGAATTCTGTAGAGTATACAGATGTCCAATGTTGATTGACAATGACATACCATAGAGATTATAAATGGTGATCATGTATTCCATTAGGTATTTACAAGATTGGATCACCACACGACATAGATACATGGGCAGTTTGTGACTTGGGTTTTCATACTGTATTACCTTTGGGAGTGAATCATGTTGGTGGAATACCTATCGTATCATTCACAAAGACAATGTCCTATGTGTTATCATTTCCATTTATCACAAAAATGATGGTAACACGTCCAACCCTTCCCATTTAATATATTTGGATTACGTTGAGCGTTGGAAGAAATTTTCCTTTGATGAGAATTTGATACATGTGTTGGATCCGACATAGAATGTGATATATGGAAAGACCATGAAGTGAGTCTTTGTATCGAAAGAATAATATGGTCTACATGAGAAAACATGAAAAAGAATATGATATATTGTCTCAGTGGAAAAAAATATTTACTCAAATTCATAGTGATTCTTGGGAGTACAACTATAGGAATAGATGTTATAGGGTGTGTAGATTGTAAGATCGATACCTTTTCTGAAGATGTTACAAGATAATTTAATGGTTCATGATTCCTTGTGTTTATTTAATTTCATTTTTGTTTCACCATGGGATGATTTTGGGGGAAAATTGATTTTTTTCTTGAAAAATGAATGCGAATGCATGGTTGGCGTATAGTATTCACAAACCATGTGCCTATACCAGCTAGCCATGAGAACCCAAATAGAGGGGATTCACATGGCCAGTTTATGAGTTATCAAACCATCAACATTGTTTCAAAAATTTATGCTCCCCTGATGAGGAACATGGTTACAGTGTAATGTTTGGATAACCATTTTACTTTTAGAATCAAACCATACATACAGGATTTTGACCCCCTAAAATTAGTTTTATAATATCACGATCCTCCATTTCAACCCCTATTCGGACCAGAAACTACCCCTAATTAATTTTCACAATTTTATCCTCTCATAAATATGAAAAGGCATTATGACCACTATTATTCATGATTATTAATCCTCGATTGAAGATCTACATCACTCACAATATGAGAATATAATATTGTGTTGATATCACCTTCTCTCTCATATCCCCCTCATCATTAAGATGGAGGTTATACTACGTCTTATTAGATCTAGGTCGAGAATTGTACGATCCAGATCTAGGATTATGAGAACATGATTTTTCAATAATGAATTAGGGTTTAATATCTAGAACTCATTCTAAGTCATTGTATTGTTGAAATTTCATATTTACATTGGACGATCAATCATAAAAAAAGTGAGGTAATTAGTCTATTATTTGAATCATATAGTCATTAATTTGATAAAATAAAATTACATGAATAAATTATATAGTAAATTTGGTTATTGGGTTTTTTAATTGAAAAATTTAATTTGGTGATTAAATAAAAAATGCGGTTTTAAATTTAAAATTATTAATTTCCCAGTTATTTATTATAATTTTTAATTTTTGGATTGAATTAATAAATGATATTTATTGGAAGGAGATATTTAATCGTTGAATTAATTATAGAAAAATTGTGTTTTTTTATTTAGATAATTAATTTTTGAATTTATTATAGTGAATATTGAGTAATTGTTTTGAGATAATTAATTATTTAAGAAAATATAATGATATTGAGGGGTCTGATTGAGATAATTTATTATTGAATTAACTATATATATATATTGAGTTGTTTTGTTAGTGCAATTAAGTGTTGACCTAGTTATAATATATTGGAAATGCGTAAATCGAATAATTAATTTTGGAATTAATTATGGTATCATTGGGAAATTGTATTTAGTTTATTTAATAGAAAAACTGTTTACTGGGATATATGTTCCTAATTGAATTGAGAATTAATTAAGGGGATTTATATGATAAACTAAATATTTAATTAGTAATTTAATGACCTGAAAATCTAAAAGTAAACTTTAATTAATTAATTTTTAGGTTAAATAATTTTATTTTCTGATATATTATACATGAAATTTAGAAATGTAATAGTGTTATTCAGTCATGTATTATTATATAATAATGGAAGAAAAATGGAATTCAAATATTAAATATATAATCGATACAATAGAATCCAGTCATGTATTATTAAATATGATTGATAAACATGGAATTAAGTTATAAAATGATAAATGGTAAGATTTTAATTAAGTCATTTATTATTACATATTTATTGTAAAAATAGAATTAAATTATGAAATTTTAAGTAGTAAAATTTTAAAGAAATCATGTATATAAATATGAATGGTATCAAGGGAATTCATTTGTGAATTATGAATTGTAATAATGGAATTCAAATATATGATATCGTATGTGATTCCAATAGAACCAGGTGGATTTTGTTATTAAATAATGAGTAATGGAATAAATGTAAACTATTTACATTATTTATGGTATTTATTTTTTATAAAATACTATAAAATGTTTTCAATGATATTAAATAAGTCGACATTGGTGGGGGCCTAAGGAGTAGTACACACATCTTACAAAGGTACCTTAATTAGTATCAGAGGAGATCACAATGTTTCCAAAAATTGATAAGGTAAGAGGGCCTATTTTAGATGTCCATGTTGGGATGAAATATGAATGAGGGAATCAAACATGGTTATGGATATGCATGGGGGTTTTCAATGACATTAATTTTGAGTTTCATATTATCACCTGGAATGTACATTGGCATGGTTTAATAACTATTTATATATGGAATTGTTTTCTATGATTTTTTCTTTATTTTACACTGGCACAATTATGGTATGGGTTATATATCATTTTCTCATTGTTTCTTATTTTCCACATATGCAGTACACTATTTAAGTTGGTGTAATCCCTCCATGGTGGATATTTGACCCCCGCTTCTAGTTGGTATCCTCTTACATTAGGGGAGGTGCACTAGAGGACGGGTAAATGACTCGCTTGGATAACCAATGTGTGGCACCAAGGCAGTGATTTTACATATATTTATCGATAAGTAGTAATAAAAAATGAATGAATTCATTATCTTTATGGAGGAGAATATAATTACATGATATTTCTCTATACATTTTCATGAAATAATCAATGTTTTTGATAGGTTTCTCTTCATTAAATACCAAAATAAAAAAATATGTTATATGTGGGTATATATAGACATATATATGTATTATAAATATTAAATATGTCCACTAGATCTACATATTGGAGTAGTTATTATGAATATTTGTAATATAATTGGAATATATATATATATTGGTTATTTTTTAAATAAATCATTCAGGAAATATTTTTATTAATATTTTATATTCATATAAGGCTTACATTATTTTAAAGAAAGTTATTTATATTATTTTTAAATGTTGCTTTTAAACCTATATAATATTGCTTCATTAATTTTAGCTTTATTATTCTTTTATAGAAATTATAAATAATAACTACTAGTATTTTAAATATTTCCGTACCAATAAAAATAATTTTTGATTGTATTATATGAATTTATATAAGATAAATTTTAGTATAATAAAATTATAATTTAAAAAAAATTAAAAAAATATATTATTTTTAATTTCAATATTAATTTTAGATTAATTGTTATTTTTTGTGTGAAAACATTGATTTTCATAATAGTAAATATATCATTTTTCTAAATAATATGAATTTTCATAAAATTTTACTATATAAGTATGAGATTTAATTTCATAAAACCAATTTGTTGGATAATATATTTATTCATATAATTGAATTTAAAATTTTAAATATGTTGGTTTTAATATATAAACCAATATTTGACATTTTTTAAAATTTGTAATGTTTTTTCAGAATTTGTTTTTTATACTATACATTTATTGTTTTTAAATTTATTATTATCACTATTATAAATTTATTATTATTAAATGTATATTAAATTAGATATTTTTACTTCGAGTTTATTTAAAAAAAATAAAATAATTTCTTTGACCTTTAGAGATAAATTACCTAGGAAAAAATTAGTTACAATGGATAAAAAAATAGTAAAAATGAAAAACCTAATATCTAATGTTCTGAAGAAAAAAATATTTATTTAATTGAGTGGTTTTTTTGAGAACTATATTTTTCTCTTGAAAAATCTATTTCCTCTCAATTTTGGATCCATAATCATTAAATATTACTTCTTATTAGAAGAATATTTATGGTATTTTCTATAATTCCATCTTTTTTTAATTTGTAAAGGAGAACTCTTGTCCTCCTATCACCTCACACCATAGCCCCATTTGTAAATATAACACTACAAAAAAATCCCAAAATCCACTATAAATATGCTATGATCTTCCGAAATTATTATACAATGATGTTTTAACTCACTTCTCAATGGATATAATCCTACCTATAGGAGAAAATGTTTTAATGGTCCATCAAACATTTCTATTTAGTTATTGGGAATTATCCATCACCAAATCCCATTTCCTCATTTTAAAATCATAAAATATATATTATCAGTATTATTTCAGGTTTTTATTATATCGTAATAATCATTTACCGCTAATTCTATTTCATTTTATGGTAAAATTAAATGTGGATCATGCAAGTTTGAGGACTAGAACCCCCAGTAAGTATTATGTTTTATTTCCATCACCAACGTAAATTTAAGGTAATTTTAGGGAATTTAATATATTAGTATGATATTTATGATATATTTTAAATTCAAAAATGATGAATCATATAAAACCATTCACATATTCAATGAAAAAAATCATTACCCAAACGTATGTACATACTACCACATCCTTATATTACTGTTCTTCTTCATTGGCGGCTTTGTTGGTTAGTTATAAGAATTAATTAAAAGGATAAATATTATAAAATTTTATTAATATGTTTTTGGTGATAAAATTTAAAATCCCCTAAATTGTAATAATGATAAATATTTTTTGTAAAATTAATCATTTTATAAATGAAAACTAAGAGGAAAGAAACAATTTATTCATAAATAGCGATATTTTCATGTACATTAATTATTCTTATAATTCATTGAAAGTGTGATGTATCAAAATAATAAATATTATATATTGTCAATATTCTTGTATTAATATTATATTAATACTATTCCACCACAGAATTTTCCATAATTCAAGGCATGTTCATGCTTGGTTCTTGCATAACTACCAACCTAAATACAACTATGAATTTACAGTAGGGATGACTATGCCTGAAAACAAAAATATTTTATAATCCATAAAAAAGTATTAACTATATAAATTTTAAAATATTATATACTTGAAATATCATGTTCCCATGTTTCATTGGGTAATAATATATATAATCCAATAACTCAAAATAGGTAAATGACAAAAATGTTTCATTCCACCACTACATGATCTTATAATAAATCGATTTTGTAATACTACCTAGGAAAACCAGGGGGCGTAAATAAAATAGGGCAATATATTAAAAACCATAAGGAAATAATTAATTCAATGACTAAGGTAAAAAATTATATTTTATTCAAGAGGCTTGAATATATTACATACACATATGATAATAAAAACCCTGAAAATCAATGAATATATTAATATTATTACTACAAAAAACATATGAAATGTGGAAACCACATTACACATGAAGTTATAAATTTAACTCAAGGATAAATATCTAGAAATTATAACATAGTGTGCTTATGATAAACTACAATGATCATACATGGTATCTCTAGAGAAAATATCATTACCTACTGCATTGGAGGGATATAAAATTATTAGCCCACCTGTCATATCCATTGATTTATATGCCATATCTATCATAAACCAGAATAAATTAATTTATTACATTTAATATAAATATCAATGAATTTAAGATATATACATGTATTTATCCAATAGATGATCCATGGGTTCATATATGTGAATAATCATTACGACAATAGGGGATGGGTGTCCACAATAGATATGTTTGGAATGGAAAATGTTGGGATAATAATGGAATCATCATGAGTGTAAAAAATGTTTCATGGATGGGATTAATGAATGACGAATGTGTTAAAAAATTACATTGTAATGGCATAGAATGTGAATGGAATGAGTAAAAATTATTTAAATCATTATCAATTTTAAATCAAAAGGATTATTAGTAAGAACATACATCAAAATATAAGGATGTGTAGATGATATCTTACCTTTAAGGGATGCCTGTAATGTATAGGTAAGAGCATTTTAAGATCATGAGATCACCTTTTTAGATGTTTTGATAGGTATACATAGGGGATATTAATTATAAATAGGTTTCGAGTAAAGTGTAGTGTATGTATTAGTTTTTATTTATATCTAAAGAGGGTGGAATTCTTTATTAATTTAAAAAATATGTTTTGGACAATATATGATAATCTTATCAAAACCAAAATCCTTCAGATGTGTTTTCCAATGATTTATTCCAAATGGGATTTTTTCACAATTTTTTATAATTCCTCCATCAAAATTTATTAACATAATAATATTTTTGATGATGAATTCAGTCATATTCATAAAGAATTAATCCCAAAAATATAAGTTATAATATTGGTTTCGTAGGGTTCATTAAAGAATAATAAAATTGATAATATAAAATAATACAACATTAGTTTAAAGGGGGATATATAATTTTGTTATGGGATAATCCATATATAATTTATTAAATCACTTTTGAGACATTATGATGTCATAATATATACAATTTATAATCTATTTATATTATATCAAACATGTTAAATATCAAAAAAAATTATAAAAAATCACCATAAAATATTGTAATTATGTTGACTAAAAATATATTTATATTTTTAAAATAAATATCCCAAAATAATATGTATCAAATTTAAATAAAAATCCATTTATATTAGAGAATGTATTTTTTAATGATATAATATACTTTTTAAAAATTATAAAATATAAATTCGAATTTATAAAATTACTATATTCATTATCTAATATAATATAATATAATATAAATATTTTATTAAAACATTATTTATTTCAAAAAATCATGATTTTTTCAGAATATTCTTATAATGGGAAGGTTATATTCCAAAAAATATAATATTTTTTTTCATTCATGTAAAATTATTATTTTTATCAAACTAATAATCTAATAATGTATTAAATAAAAATAATAGAAAAACATGTTATTTATTTAGTTAAAAAAATTGAAAATCCTATTATTCGGTTCCATATACTTAACACTATATTAAACAATTTTATTTCCTAAGAGTCATGTTTCTGATTATGGTTCAATCATTGGGTCGTTCGGTGATAATTGTTTTGGTCAGGAAAACAAAAATATTGAAATTTACCCATATATAGTTTTTCTGGAGCTTTAGTTTCTGGATATTGGTTTGGGATTTCTCATGTGAAAATCCTTATGATTTTATTTACATCATTAGATATGATAAATAATATTGATATCGTATGATCTTAGTAATTGAGAAAATGAATACTTCTATCAAATGTATTAAGATTTTATCATCAACCTAAATATATTCTAGTCTTAACAGACACTTTACAATGTATATATTGTCAATTTTTTATATTCTAAAAAGAATTTTAAATCAGAAAAGAAATAACTTATTACACTAAAAAATTGTTAATTCAGTGCATCATTTTTTAATTTACATTACCAAATAATTAATTTATTAATTTAAAGGGAATTTCATTTTTACCTGGTTGTGTAGTTACATTAAGTACAATAATCATACCATATTCCAAATGATTAATTCCCTTGCTATATCCTATATAATTATGGGGATATACTATTAGGATATCTTAATACCATCATTTGACTTCAAACCATGGGTATATATATATAATTATGGTTCATGAAACTGGGGGTATAGAGTGGTGTCTATAAATCATGTATACCCATGGTTCTGTGAACAGTTTGAATATACACCTATCTCCATTGTATATTATCATTATAATCCATCACCTATCAAGGAAACATCAAATAAATTACCCATGGTGGTAGACATTTAATATTATACAATTATTATATATTAACTATTCATACATAATGGTTTATATACCTATCCAAAAATTTACAGTAATATGACATAAATATATAAATAACATCATTATTTATTTCAAATCAACTACACATGTCTATTTACCAAAAATATAAAATGAATGGATTCAATATCTACCATATCACCACAAGTTCAATTATAATCGTCACTAAGATCAGTGTCTTGAAGAACCAGCCTCATAATCAACCTCATCATCATCATCTTCATCACCAACACCCCCACCAGTTCTCTTACAGTCATGACCATCATCGACACCTAGAGAACCAAAATCATCTTCAAAATCATCATCATCATCAGCAGCAGCACCTCCATCACCACCACTAGTACCATCATCTTCAAAACCAAAATAACACTCATTTACCACATTTGGAGCATCATATAAAGATTTAATTGGTTCCATACATGAAAAAAACAACACAATCCTTTGATGGAATTAATTGAAACATGACATAAATATCATTCTAGAATTATTCGGTGACCATTTTCCATATTTAATGATCCTATATTGATATCTCGATGGCCCCATATGCATTGGATCGTGAATTTTTCAACTCAGTGATGTGAGAGATTTTAGAGGAATCTAATTAGAGATAATACCTGGTAGTGGTGATTATTTTCTAGTCAACATTGTATTCTCCATGGGTTATCCTCACAAAATACTTAACTCGTGTTATCAGTTAGGCCAAATCTATCATCTTTATTCTCATTGTGGGCCACTATGTCACTCTAAAAAAACATAAATAAGATATTTAATTATAAATTATGTATAAATATTTAATATATCATTATAAAGAATTAAAATATTTCCTTATGTCTCCCATTTATAGTACATCTATTAATTTCCTTCCTACTCATGAAAAATAATTTTCCTTGAGGAAGGAAACCTTGGATGATCTATGTCGCTTGATGAAAATAGAATTGATAAATATAAGAATATACTATTGAATAATTTAAATTTGTTAAATGAAGCATGAATTAGAATAGCACCTATTATAGAAATCATGAATATGAAGAAGCTAATAAATATTCATTTAATTAAAATTTAATAGTACTAGAATAACATAAATAATACGAACTACTAGCAAACTTAATGTGGGTTTCATGTTGAGTCCACTCATATTTTAATTCTGATCCAATTATATTTTTGTTACCATCATTGGATATTTAGATAGATGATAATTTGGTCATTAGTTTCATGTTTTTGGTAGTTTTTTTGTTAATGTTGTAATTTTTTCATTTCTATTTTTGTTCATTTGTCTATTTGGCAATTTATAAATTTTAATAATTCTATTTTTCCAATTTCATATTGGGCCTTTTCCATATTTTTTCAATTTTGTTATTGATTATTTAGTGAATTATTTATTCACATGGAAATTTTTATCATTACATTATATGGTTCAGTTTATGGTCAGGTTATTTTTTATTTTACTATTTTTTCATATAGATATTTGGATAGATAGAAATTTTACAATAGTGGAATTTTGGAACTTTTAAAATTTTTCATTCCATTATTTGAGAATATTTTTTATTTTTTAATAAGTCCATATGTGTATTTTGGAATTAAAACCTTTTTCATTTTAACATTTTCCAATTGGGATGTTGATATTTTGTAAAATTTTACAATTTTCCCATGTGGCTATTTGAAAAAATTATATTTTCTCTAATCGAGCATTTGACTATTTTTTCACTTAGGGATTTGTCAATTTTACCAACTCGCCATTTCCTATATAGTGATTTATCCATATTCCAATTTGAATATTTGAACATTAACAAATATTATTAGTTTGGAATTTGGTAAAATTGGTCAATTGGGAAATTTGGAAATTGGATATTTTTCCACTTGGTCATATGTTAACATGTCCAAGTTGAAAGATGTGCATTTTTAAAGGGACATATAGTTATTTTCCCATATGGGGAATTTGGAAAGTGGGAACATGTTTTATTCATACAAATCAGATTTGATAGTTTTCTATATTATCCCCAAAAATACATCATCTTTTAAGAATTGAAATCATTTATATTCAACATAAGGGAATCATACAACCAAAAATATATTCTCAATAGAAACATTGAATGTGTACACACCCATACCCCAATGCAGGTTCAACATTCTTATTAAATGTTGTAAGTATACCTCTATATTGTTTTAATGATCAAAAGTCATAGATATTAATATTCTTAATAATGTGGATATATTTCATACACATCCAAGTATGAAGATTAAAAACATGAATAGAAAATATAAACATGTTGTGATATGTAAGAACTGAACTAGATGATTAAAACCATTAGAGGATAGACCAAATCTTTTATCAATCACCTTAGTTGATAAATCCAGGTTTTTTACATCAAATTCCATCCAAGATAATCAACTATAAGTTAAACCTACTCATATTTTTCTTCAATTCATTCTTTATTGATACATAACATATTTTTGTGATTTTTTCAAACTTGAATAGTATTTTATTCCATGGAATAAATGGAATGTGGTGCATGACATTCTGTAGAGGATGAGTTGGTTGTCAATCTACATTTACCTTCTATTGGGATGTACCACATTCGTTACAATCATATAGGTGTTTTGTGATCCATAATAAGTTATTGTATTTTCAACATGCATGGAATTTATAATTAGAAAATTAATGATTTATAATTAACAACCATGACTTATAATGATTTGAGTTAATATCTTCATCATTAGGATGTAATTACGATAACATTATTTGAATATAATCCTAGGAATTATTATCAATTACATACATTTTTTACATGATATAACTAAATTAAAAATTCCATCTTTTTTATTTTAGTACATTAATAATATATATTTGTTTTGGTATCATCAACTAATTTTTTCAATCACTAAACATCATCATATTCATTATTTTCTTCTTTTTTATTCATAACATTGTATCTTGAAAAAATGTACCATCTCTCCTAGTAAGATTCTTAAATGGAAATCAATCAATTATCTAATTATATAAAATATATGTTTATTTTCATTCATGATTAATATATGATTGTCTTATCTCCCAATTATGAAACTAAGCACAATAATTTTTTTCAATTCCTCCAAATCATTTTTTTTGTTATTTTATTTCCATATATTATTAAATGGAACAAAATTCATCCCAAAAAAAAATTTCCCTCAAACACAATTATAACATAGAAACTATATGTGACCACCAGTTAAAGCATTGTTAAATGAAAAATCATAAACAAAATATCCATATTCATTTGAGACATGGATGAATTCTTATCTGTATGATATAGATATCTTATATCATTTCTATTATAAGAATTAATATTATTTAAAAAAACAAATTTAAACCATAATTCTAAAATTCATTACAACCAATTTTTTTAAAAAAAATAATCAAATTATAAAATAATAAAGAATAAAAATAAAAATATAAACAATATATCATAAAATTGATTCCCATAAATAATGAATCTGACATATATTAATACATGAAATGAGAAAACAAATTACAAAAATATAAATAAAAACATATTTATTTTTGAAATTTTTTTTAAAACATCCATGTTTGGGGTATGCCATTATTCCATAGAAAAAAATTATCTTTTTTATGGAAAACATTTACTCAGTAACAATAGTAATCTCTCACCCTATGTCAAACCTAGATATACATTGTATAATAATATAATTGAAGTTCAACCAAAAATGATTTAAATATAAATAATCCTATAATATTAATATCATAGAAACTATGATATATAAAATGATATTAATATTTCCAAAATTCTATAGTTTATTTGAAATCTTGATATTGTAAAATATATAAAAAGGGAAAGTGTATATGGATTTAAGATACCTTTAATTCCATAATTTTGGGAATGTAAAAATTGGGTAGTTTCAGTGGAAAATGACCATATCTCATGTAGAGTAAATGTATCAAAATTCAAATAACTTATTCCAAAACCAATTCATCATTGGGTATGATACCTTATTGTTTAATATATCATTGAAATGTATCACCTTTTATATTCTTAATAATTAAGAAATAAAAATAATAATGTATACTACCGTGACTATAAGGCTTGAATGATATCCATGTTCTAAGAAAAATTTAAATTATTATATAGAAAAAATGTAAAAACACTAATAGGATACCAAATATAAAACAACGCAAGATAAAAGAGATCATTATATAATGCTAATATCTATCCCAACAATGAAAAATTATTATCATAAGAAAAAATAAATGCATACTCATATAAATCAAAACAATACATATATATTAGAATAATTATTAATAATAGAATTATAAATGAATAATATTTATTTATTATCCATAATGGTCTTCTTACTTGAACACATAATTGCGGATAAGAATTATATATAAAAATAATTTTATTTCACATTATCATAAATTATAAAAATTTAATATAAATAAAATTTATCTTACATTACATTCATCCTAAATTTTAAAATTGTTTAATTTGGGGATGATCTATCGACACTAAATAATTAATCCATTTCATCACATATTATAAAACCAATCCATTAACTCACCACTAATTAATACGTTAAGATTTGTTAATATATTCTCATATGGTTCTTAATTCATTTAATGATTAGGGTAAACAAATAGATAACTACTATATACATGATATATATTTTGAGGAATCGTTATTTACATTATACTGTGATATATTAAAAGTAAATTAATATAGGTAAAACTATGGTTTATAATATTAAATATTTCTCAATGAACTAAATATTTATATAAAACCTTTTCAATTGAATGTTTTCTTAATTAAAATAATATGATCCCAAAAATGTTCTATGTTAATATATATAATAATTTTTTCAAATTTACCAAAGGATTCAATAAATATTTTCACATAATAAAATATTCTCAATTATGAAAAATTGTATATATAAATATTTTTTTATTTGATATAATATTATATTTTTCGATCATGTCAAAAAAACCATAATATATTCTAAGAAAAATGAATGAAATTTACTATATATAAAATTGTGAATTCCCATAGAATCAGATGTCATATAAAATGAAATATTATTTATTTACATATAATATTATAGTTATGTACATCATCGAATAACTATTTATTTTTGGCATAAAATAGTCCAATGATGAGTTTAACAATAGTTCATGATATAAAAATAAAATTACATTAATTGAATCCCATAAATTATGGAATAATTACAATCATTAAACCATAATTATAACCAATAAGGAAAACGAAGAGTAGGACTCATCTCATCCCATAATATAACTATAAAAAATATCCTAAATATCTAATAACAAAATACTAAAGGTTAATCAAAATTAAAATCATTAATCCCAAAAAACAAAATTAATTAATCCCATACAATGATCCATATGTCATAAAATATAGATGAATTTTGTTGGGGTAGGATACCTAGGTAAATATGAGGGAACCTATTAAAATTGGTTTTCAAATACAGTTTGGATATCATGTATATTCCAATAATTTACGGAATTCATGGGTATGGATTGTTTCTAGATGTCCTATATCTATGGTTTGTATAATTTTTGGGTATATATCTACGGTGATAACCTAATTTATCAGTATTTATTATTAACCCCATAAAAAAATTCTCCCAAAAATTTCATTTCAAACAATATTGCATACGATAGTACTTTTTTATCATCACTTATTCTAGTTCCCATGTCTCCTCCTCAAAATTGTGGTTACACCAAAGTACTTTAAATAGCTTTTATAAGATCACTAATAGATATTTTTATCTATAATTAAATATATTCAACAATTCATACTCATATGAATGGTCATTTTACAAGGTTACCACCTATGTATTCAGTATATGTCACTGTTAATTTAGGAACATTCACAATCATGATATGTTGAACACATCATGTAGTTGAGATGGGATAAGTGCATGTCCAAGTTCATAATACAAAAACTCCATTGAGCACAATTGTTTCAATAGGTCAAATCTTTCTAAGAATTTTCTCAACCATCACCCCAAAACTCATGACATTCATTCATGTAGATATACAATGGAACATATTATCTCTGACATCACTCTCTATATATTATCGATTATTGTATTCTAGAAAATTTTATTACGACTATATATATTTAAATTGATTATGAATGACTTAATATTTTTGTACCATTTCCTAGATATGATTAGTTCCTATAATCTCAAACTCTACATCTTCATTTTATTCTGTAATAGGAAAGACACCTGTTACTAAAGAGATTATAAAAAAGTTTCATCTAATTGAAACAATGTATGTAGTTATTATATTAATACTCCACCATGATATGTTTTTCATCCCAACATCATTAAAATCTATCGAACATGATCATACCATATACTCTGAGTTTTGAAGGTTATATTAGAATAAATATCCATATGGGGTGATAAGTAGTAGTAAATCTCATATCTGTATCAAATAGGGTCTAAATGCATCTATATAAACATGAATTATACCTCCAATCCCAAACAAATACAATGAATGTGGTAGACATGGTGGGGAAATAACTCATATTATGTTATTTACATTAGGAGTACTAGGGAATCCTTTGATGAAATTCTAGGTTAGGTTTTCCCATTTCTATAAATTTAAGTGAAATAGTTTCCTTACACCCTGATAGTTTTATCATTACTCTTTATCTTGTTAATAAACCATTAATAAATATACAAATTTTTTAATCTCGATCTTCACATTATACCACTAAATTTCTTTATTCAAATCTCTTTACAGTTATATCATTCCTATGTCAATATATTAGTATGATCTATGTGTTCCATTTAGATTTTTCTACCCTAATTTTTTTTATTTATGAGACACATATCTAGGTGCCAATCCTTAAAAATCCATCTTTAGAGAAAAAATTCATTTGAGTTTTTTTCTATCATTTTCCAAAGCACCATATCATTTTGAGGTCCTCTATGATCATATAATGTATCTATGATTGATATGTTTTTTTAATGGTAGGAATAATATTTTCTTAATTTTCCCATGTCGAACTAATTCATTTACAAGTAGATTTGATACCATTAGATCCTCATCATGTATAGGGGAGATGGATCCTCTCTACTCATTGAATATTCCACTTCTTTATATCCATTGATGTTAATAGATTGAAAAATCATAATCAATAACCACATATATATATATATATACAATAAAATTTGTTAATATTTTACTCGTTTGCGTGATTATATAAATGAGTCCCTTATTATCTATATCATTATAAAAATTCTCCCCATACTTATTATGTTAACAAATCAATATTATAAAGATAAATAAAGTAAATTACATATTTTGAGTAGGGTATTTATTCCCATTGGTCTTTAACAGATGGGAAGAAAAATCTATCACATGTATATCATCCAAATATATACAACCATTGTACATTTTAGAGGAATCATTATAGATCATAAATCATTCCCCAATTGTGGGTAATATTATACTAGTATAAATGGTTAGCCTCTTTATTAGATGACAAAATATTTTTGTGAAATAATCATTCTATACAAGAATCACTAAAATATGAGTCATCACAGTATGTGGGCATGACATTCATGGGATGTTTCTAAAAAATAATAATAATTCCTAGATAATTGATGGAAACACCATATATCAGTCTTGTCTATTTTTTGAGAAATAATTCAGTTTCCTCTATTTTGAAGGATCTACAAATACTCATTTACTAATGAAAAAATTCCTTATAAATATTTTATCTCTACCCAAAAAGTTAATTAATTTCCATTCATATATGATGATTCATTTCTATAAATTTTCCATATATATTTCATTTCCTCATCATGTTAATCCTTTCAATTTGAGAAGAAAATAATATTTTCTATATTTAAGTACTCAAATTTTTTCGGTTAATCCATAATGACATTATTAAATATTTTTATGATGATGACGGGAGGACAAGTGAGTTTAAATAGAAAAAATATGAACTCCTAATGTTTTTACCTTGTATGATATTTAGTTTGGATGATATCCTCATTCATCTCCATTCCGTGATAATAACATGACCAACGATCTGTCATGTATAAGTATAGGACACCAAATAGTTGATCAAATAATATTTCCTTCCAAGGTAGATGATTCATTATATATATTTTTATATATTTTATATCTTGATAATAATAGATATGTAACATTTCCCATCCTACTTCTTGATGAATAGAACAGACAAACACTATAGTGAAACACTTTGGGGTATTAACCACATAACAAAATCCATATTGATTTTTTTCTTTAACATATCAAGTTAATGATTTACCATTATATATGGAGTCCTTAATATTAAAAAATCTTGAGGTACAAATTTTATTCATAACATAACATCAATTATTTGAGGATGAACATAAATTTTTTTAGGAAACACATCATCATGTATACTAACAAAGGGAATGTCATCAAGGATGACATTATCCTTAGTCTTAGTGATTGGATCTAGACACCCATTATCATAATGAAATAATATCCTGGTCATATATGATTATACCATATTAGAATAATCATCAAACTAAAACACCTTTACAATTGGAGAGATACTCATCATAGGAAGGGTGATTTCATTCTCCAATAAAAGAATATTTACTATATATATGGAATGTGCAATCATACACATAATAAATTCAATTAATCTAAAGGGAGCCTCACAAGGATTCCTTAGAATCTCCCCCAATTAATATAGACATATAATGGGTTATATTAATGGAATATAACAAATTATGAATTTCATATCTACAATACTAAATAGAATTTTATGTTTTTTGGGGGTGATTGAATAATTATACGCAACTATTGTGATATGAATGAATTCATAGAACCATAATAAAAAATAATTATTGTTATCATTTAATTAGTTGCTATAATTCATTTCACAACATTATTATTAGGATCCACCATAATATTTATGATTAAATAATCATTCCCCTTCTCTCTCGGCAAATGATTTTTTTGTAGTGGGTTATAAATAAAAGATCGTATCTAAGTGCATTGATTAGTATATTTCTCTAAATCCATTTTATTGTAACACTATAAATTATATTGAGGATTTATTGGAGGGTTAATTTGTTCCATCCTAACAGTCGGTCTCTCCCATATGCATTATTTAGAGAGTTATCCTTCCTTCCCCTTACTATATGATTTTCAAGTCATATTCAATAAATAACTATGATACATATTCCAACAATTTTGTGAAGTGGGATACTGGGCATTTTATCTAATGTAAAATGTATCCATATCTCCAAAATAGTTAAAATCCTTTATCAACATACTATATTTATACCAATGTGATCCCGGATAATCCTAAAACACCAATACAGTTGTAAGCGTTCGTTGAAAAATCTCATCATAGATTTCAATGTAATCAATCACTAAATATTTTCAAAGTCTATGATTTAGTTCAATAAATTATTTGTCATCATTACATTTTATGTTGGGTTAAAATCAAAAGGAAAGTTAATAAAAAAATTTATATTCAACCTCATACACCTTAATATATTTTTCATCATTCTTATATAGTCTAAATATTTATCTCTCATTTATAATTTGCTGGGTGTGATGAAAAAATTTACCAATTTTTTTTTCTCAATTTATTCCACATCATCAATTTTATATATTCCACAAGCTCATATTTTTTTCAAATTATAATATTGATATCTATAATCCTTTATCGGATAAAATGAAGTATTATATTACTTTTAAAAAAAATATTGATGGATTAGATCTTTTCATTTCAATTCATCAAATTTTCATTGATTATGGGATTAACGGATCCAATGAAATTTAATGGCCATTGATTTATAATGATCTCATTTAAAACACTATATTTATAAAGGGATTTTTTTATTCCTCTAGATATTGATTTTATTAAAAAATTTTGTAAAATAATGAAAACTATTCATGAATTTCGTGATTCCTACCCACATAAGCTGGGGAATCACATTTGCTATGTCATCATATATACCCTCACATCATCTTTAGATTCAGTTCCTCCACTTTCCAGTCATCAAATTGAATAAATGGATAATAAGAGAGGATAATTTCAAAAACCAATCACGTAATTGGGGAAATCTAATAATTGATGGAATAACATATAAAATCTTTAATATATGTATTTATAGGTTTCAATCTCTGTTATATATGGTCTACTTCCAAACATTAAATTTTATGATAGTTTTTTATTCACATAATTATGGTTTATAAAAATATGATAATGATTCTAATTTATATATACTATTAGTTTTAAACATAGTTTATAATAAGCCCTTTTTGGTGGTTCATCAGGTTATGATCGGGTTAATCACCAATGTTTTCTTTGGGGGTTATTATGCATTGGTAGAAATTCGCTAAAAAAATTCCTACTTATATTATACAGACATAAATGGGTTTTCATAGAAACAATTTACTCTATAAATTACCACATTTTAGCTATATTTTCTTATGTTTTTTATCACACATTTTTTTATTACTAATATTCTGTAATCATAATTCCCAAAAAATACAAACATTCCTTTGAATCCAACCATTACAATATATATCATCAATTAACCTTCATTTATGTTTTACTCAGTAATTATACACATATTAGAAGCATGAAATATCACGGGGATGACTTATTTGGATAATTAAATACATAAAATAATTAATAAAAATAATGATATAATTATATTATTTAGAAAATTTGTAATATTACCTTTAAATGAATTGATCTTATAATAAGACATGGGAAAACCTTAGGATATATAATAGAATAGGATTAGATATAAAGCCTATTAAAGGAATAATAAATTCATAGAAAATGGTAATGTAGTATATTTGTATCAAGTGGCATGACATGTTGTTATAGAAATATGATAATCATAATCCTAAACATTTAATGATTATATAAAATCAAAACATTAGGTAACCATAAGAGATATATAAATAACCTAAAACATGTCATCAGAATTATAAGATAATGATAATCTCCAAGAGAACATAAAATAGTTTAATTAGTTTGACCTAACATTAACCATACATGGTATCTCATGAAATAAAAACATTACCCAATATATTGTAGGGCTAAATAATTATGGGTTGTCCCATCATAATTATATAAGGTACATACATTTATATACCATACAGATCATAAATAATAATAATTTAATTACATTTAATTCCATAATTAAGGATATTCGGATACACAAATGGAGGAATAAAATCAATGATGACTATTACATCCAGGGTAAATACCATGGAGTGGAAATTGGGATCGGTGTCTACTATATAATCATTTTGTATGGATAATCTAGAGACAATTTCTAACACAAAACATGTGTATATAACGGTTCATAGAAGAGAATAATGGGAGTTTAATGAGTAATATCATTACAATAACAACATAAGAAATGTAAAACTAATTTTTAAATATAAATTAAAATCAGGTATATTTTTAAATCAATTGTCTTAGCACAAACAAAATACATGAAATAAAAAGGAAAAAGATAGTATTCTTTACCTTAGGAGGGAACATCAAAAAGCATTATTGGAGATTATAAGCACTTGATATAAACTGTTAAGGGATTAATGGTGGATATGAATATTGAAATCATGAAAATTTTGTAATTATTGAAGATGAGTGGGTCTATTTGTTGATATTTATATAAAATAGATTATATTTTTTTTCTAATTTTTGAACATTCATTTTAGACATTATGTTGTAAAATAATCAAAAACACAACCCGAAAAAAATTCCACATAGATAATTCTATATAATAGAGGATTAATATAATTTATAAATCCAAAAAATTATTAATATAATACCATTTTAGATCTTGAAATGTATCTTGTTTATAAATAATTAAATTTAAAACATTTAAATATAGTTTCAGTTTTTTAGAATTCATTAATGGATTATAAAATTGATAAAATAACATTAAAAAATTAAATTTAGGTGGTAACATAATTTCTCGTTTTAGGATACTCTTTATAAAAATTTATTACATCAATTTTGGGATATTATGTCATCACTATACATATTATAGATTTATAAAATATTTATTTTTAATAAAAAACAGACTATGTCAAAAAATTAAGAAAAAATCACCATAGTATAGTATTTACATAATGATTTCAAAATTTATATTTATATCATCTAAAAATTAATAAATTTAAGAATGTAACAATAAAATAATAAATATATTTATTGGAAAATTCTAGTTTCTATAATATTAAACACATTCGAGGGTTATAAAATTTATATTGGAATATTTATTAGCTATAAAAAATATTTTATAAAAAAATAAACTACTTAAACTATTATTGAATATATAAATATATTGTCTTACCTGGTAGATTTTATTTCCCAAAAAATAAATTTTGAATTTTTTTGTCAAACTAATTTTTTTAAACTAATTATATAATTATTGATTATGAAATAATAAATGCGAATAAATATAATAATTATTATATTAAAACAAAAAAAATTATCATTACTAGGGTCAAGATTCACGACACCTTATTACACTTGTGTACTCTATTAGGGTATTATGTGTCATTATAGATCATTATTGGGTCAAAATGGTGATGTTTTTATGGTTCTAGATCACTATAATCTAAAAATAACCCAATAAATTATTGATAAAAAACATTAGTTTTTTTATCGTGTTTGGAATTACTCTGTGGAATATAATGATGTTTCTTATTTAATAACTGCATTGTTAAATGGCCATCATAGGGAATTATCATACGGGTTTAGGTCATCATTTATTTCATCTGTGTTGGAAATACATTATCAGAAACATTAATATATACTCTTGAAAATGTTAAAATTTTTGTGGAAATATAATAAATGTAAAATATATTTTATATTTTTTTAATCCAATAAAATACACATTATTGTTGTCAAAAATAGGTATGTAGCTCAACTTTTTTCTATAATTACATTATAGAAAAGTAATTAATTTTAAATAAGGGAAAATTATTTATATTTTCCCATCATTAGACTATAGAACCAAATTTGTGTAACAATATTATTGAAATTTTTTAATATTTTTTATTGATATGTAACAATATTATTTTATTCTTTATTTAAGAAAAAACATTTTCATCATCAACAATAACTAAATCTTGATTGTTATCAATTTTGTCTTCAAGTTTAAAGATAAAAATGCTCATTAATTAAATTTAACAAATCATAAATAATTATTGTAAATGCATTAAAATAATATTAATGATATTTCAATTTTTTACATTTTAAGAAGAAGGCATTATAATACTTCTCTAGTAATGTTAGTAAAACTATAGACACATGATGTGAAATAATAGTTTAATATTAATAAATATTCCTATAAATAATAGCTATAAATTAAAATTATGAATAGTTTTTTATTAATATGGTTTTAAATTAGTTATTAAGATATTTATGTTTGTTTTATAGGAGGTTGTAGTGTGATAAAAAATATATAATTCAAGGTATGAGTGTCCTTGTAACATTTTTGACTTCATCAAATATTTTTGATAATGATATAGAAGATTTAATTTACATGGTGTATTGAATCAATAATTTAATTCTCATCTGAAAATATCTTCTATTTTATGATATTATAATATCTACATCATGATATTTCCCTCAAGGTCCTTTCATTATTATGTTAAAATTTCCATAGGAACTTTATCAATGCAATTTCTAATAAATTTGGTCTTAATCATTCAAAATTATATATAATTGTAAATACATATATTATCAAACCATTCCCATATTGTATACGTTGATTCATTAATTTATCTATTTATATTATTTTCATCATCAATAAAAACTTCTTTGATAAAATCTATTTTGAAATAAATTTTGGAGATTGTTAAGAATAACTCCCATTCTTACTGATGAATATTTTCTCCCATTACAATAATTTCTATCATAATAATTTCATCCTATATTCATGATATATTATATATGTATTACATTAAAAGATTATAAAAACAATTTTAATCCATATTAATTGGAATAAGTTATTCCCTTTTTGTCAGGTGGGATTTAAATGAAAAGTATTTCAAAATATTTTAAGTAGTTCCCCATCGATTACAAGTAAATTTTTTATTCTCCACAATGTTGAGTCAATAAGGTTTTCCTTATGACTTTCCATTCCTTCTTGTTTTGAAAATCACAAACACCTTATCTTTAAGAAATTTGCTTTTATAAGGAAAATTTTCTTTTATAAGGAAAATTGCTTTTATAAGGAAATTTGCTTTTATAAGGAAAATTGCTTTTATAAGGAAAATTGCTTTTATAAGGAAAATAGCTTTCTTAAGGAAAATCGCTTTTATAAGAAAATTTATCCTTATCACATTTTCATCTATATTTTTCTTGAGTATAAGATTCGGATTCATTTTCTCGGAATCATTTAAACTTTGATATAATGCATTCTGTTTTAGGGTTCGGATTCTAGATAAGAACTATTAGGAAGTTTCATTCCGAATTCCGGATAAGAACTCTGACTGAGTTCTATTCCAGATTCAGGATACGAATTCTGAAGAAGAATTCCCATTACGAACTCTAATGAAGAATTCTCATTACGAATTCTCATTACGAATTCTGAAGAAGAATTCCTATTACGAACTCTAATGAATAATTCTAATTACGACTTCCAATGAAGAATTCCCATTACGTACTCTAATGAAGAATTCTCATTACGAATTCTCATTATGAATTCTGATGAAGAATTCTCATTACGAATTCTAAATGACAAATTCTCATTACGAATTCTAATGAAGAAATATCATTCCGAATTCCCATTACGAATTCCAATGACAAATTCTCATTACGATTTCTGATTCTGAATTCTCATTCTGAATTCACCTATTAAACAGAATCTGATTATCTTTGTTTTATACACTCTGAATTTATTCACTCCGAACCTTCACTCCGAAGTTTTCATTCCGAAATATTATGTTAGAATTAAAACGATGTCGTACATTCTGTTACACCTGTTTTGTTATAAAACGATGTCGTCCATTTTGTTATAAACTAACCGTTGTCTAAGTGACACGTGTACAGGTCCCTCCGAACTTTAAGGAAAATGTGAACGTTGGAGATGGAGCCGACCTTACCTATAAATAGGAGCTCATTCGAAAGAGCTCGAGCGGATGAGATTTCTGTTGATGTGCCATTTTTCTAAAAAGTGCATACATGTTGTTGAAGTGATTTCTAGAGAGAGAGACTCTTATTAAACTCTCAAAGCTTCGTGCGACTCCGAATGTTGGTGATTACATTCGAGGGCTTCCGGGGATAGGAAGACAGAGGTGCCGACTACCTTAAAGTTCGAGGGCTTCCTTGCTGAGGAAGACAGAGGTTGCCAACTACCTTGAAGTTGAGGGCTTGCAGGGATAACAAGACAGAGACACCGATCTTCGTATCGAGGGCTTACCCTGGTGTGGGTAAGACAGACTTTCTTGAAAGTATAAATCACAGGACCTTTATCCAAGGTTGTTGGATACCCTTCTCTTTAGGTTAAAAGACTTATATTTTGTTACTTGTAGTTCTACTACTTGTTTACATTCCTCTGCAAATTGTTTTGTAAGGAAAGTATAACTTTCTTATACTTCCTTATTTGTACTCTGATTAATTTAGATTCTATACGCTTTAAGGTAGAATCTCATATTGTATTTCTTTGTTAACGTTTCATTTTCCAGAACTATATTTCCAAAACCTACTTTCGAAATCTCTTATTCCTAGTTTACTTTTGGTGTTAGAGGTGTTGTGAATTTGCCTAGTTTAACTTTGTTAAACTTAGCCTTTTCCTTTACTTAAGGAAAACATAGTTATTCTTAACTATCATTAAAGGTTCCAAAGGAATTTTTAAAGTATACAATTCACCCCCCCTCTTGTATATTGAGCATCTCATACTATATTTCGATCCTACACACAATAAATTTATTTTTATTACCTTTATATATTATTATTGGAAAATTATTTAATTTTTTTCCAAAATTATATGTTTTCATTGTTTTCCATTCTGAGTTTTTGAAAAAATTCATTTGAATTTGACCGAAAAATCACCTTTTTATCTTCATGTTAAAAAAAATTCTGGATTAATTTTATGTTTTTAATCCAAGTGAAAAAAATCATTAATCAAATTTTATGTGAAAATTTACCACTATGATTTCATCTGTTCTAAAATAGATTATTTTTTACCAAGTTTTATAAAATACAAATTTCAAATTATGTTAAAAATATTAAGTTAATTTAAAATTAAAAATAGTTTTTAGAAAATTTCAAAATTATTTTTATTATACACTATTGTCGGTTGAAATTTATCATTCATGATATAGGGACATTATTAAAATATTTCAGTCAATCCCCTTTTGTTGAATTTGTAATGGATTTGTTTTTCTATCATCGAACTAATCCATCACTGCATTTGTTATTCCTTATAATTGATGGTTTATAAACCCATTTTTTTCTCCAGATTCGTTCCTTCATGAAATATTTCAATTATTATTCAATTGATCAAATGGTATTCATGAATTTTATATATATCTGTTAATTTGTTAAATTATAATTTTAACATCATATACATTACCATTGAAGTGTAAACACCATATTCATTATTTTCTTGGATGAATAGTATTTAATCTTAAAGATACTTGATGACATGTAAAAAAATTAATTATCCATGGGTTTATCATGTAAATTTATTTAGGGGGTCCATATACAAATTTTCCATGGAATTGTTATTCAAAATAAATATTTAGACTATTCTAGGGAATAAGATTTTATTACAATTTCGTTAATTATGGGGAAACTGGTTAGAAAGATGATCAACCACCCAAGTGATATAGGTGATAGTTACCTTGATTATGATTCCATCCAAAACATAGTTTAACTACATATAAAATTTTTTATAATGAAATTGATTATAGACAGATATTTTATACATTCCACTTATCGAGTAATAAACCTCTATCAGAAGATAAAACATACAATTTCACATAGCTTAAACAATGGTAGTGGCACACATATTTATGGATTAAGATAGGAGACATCCTATATTTCCCCCAAAAGAATTATTATTATTTAATAACACATGATATAATTAAGAGTATACATACATATATTAATAACCTTATAATGTGCTTAATATTTTTCCCCACATATTCAGGAAGTGACATAATGATTTTATCCATATAAGTGTTGTAATTACATGGCTTCTAACATAGGTTTTATTATGTATATTTTATTTGAACATTTAAATGATTTTTATAATTTTATTATATATTTACATGTCACAAATACAAATCATGATATTTCATATTTTCAATAGTATACCTTATTTTTGTTGTATTCAATACATTTGTAACCTTATCACACATTGTATGATTATTGATATGCAATTCAAATGACATCATTTCATGTTATACTTCATTAATGATATTTTTTTGATATTATCTTTATCAATAACATTTTTTGTTGTCATTTTTTGTATTATTAACTTGAATTATGAAATTATTTATCTTACTCACGTACTCTTTCGTTTTATGGGTCGAATCATTATGATATGTTCAACAATTACAATGCCTCTAACCTATATTCATTCTTATATTACCACCTCCATTGTTATGAAGATTATAGTATAATGTTACCTTCTCAAATTAGTCTATGGGATCATTATTATAGTGTATAGTATTTATGTGTTGTATAATAAGTTTCTTATGTATAAAATATTCATTTCAATAAACCATTTTATCCTTGGTTAGTGTGATATTGTGTGAGATGTATTATCTAAAACATTAAATTAATGTGAAATTTTCATTTTTTAGCTTGGGTTATTTTTGGGTGCCCATTAACTTCCTATAAATTATCATTTATTTGATAAAATCTATATAATTTACATTCCTCCACATGTACCCTACAATAATAAATTTACTAAATTATTGAAATTGATCCAAATATCGTGAATTTTATTCATCCAATTTTTTACCTCCATTAAGAGAAATATGAATTCGAACATTTCTTGACGTATGAGTAATTTTAAAATCATTATCCATATAATTTCACTTATTCCAATCAATCATTTTCTATGTCTTTCAATGTATTGAAATCATTTTTGACCCCGATTTAAAATAAAAATCAAATTAATTTTTATTTGGAAATTTTATTGACCCCATATGAGAATCACTTCACCCTTTGGGTCAATAATAAATTTATGGACTTCTGAAGTTTACAAATTATTATCTGAATAACCTTGTTATATTTGGAATCAAACATGCTTCTAAAAGAGACAGATGCACTTGTAGGGGACTAGAAATTCTTTTCTCTATCCCTTAGTCAAGTATTGTATTAATTGTTAACATTTTCTTATTTTTTATTTTTTATCTTCTAGTATGGAACATATTCAATATTCTATTTTATTAACACCTTATTATCTATCACTATTTTTAACCAGTAAATATCTATATCACTATTTATTATATGTTGTTTAAAATTCATCTAATAAATATCTAAAACACTATTTTTTACATGTTTTTCATCTTTTGTATCTTCATTTCAATGTAAGAGTCTTTCCCTGTAGGAAATATTATTCACAGATTATAATCAAATCTAACATCAATATCTTCATTTTCAAATTATAATGAACAACTTATAATAATGTGGAAAATATTACCCCATCAAAAAAATTATGAGGGAAGAAAACCTTCAAACCTTATCTATCACTCCTGATTTATATAATTTTTTGTTGATTGTAATACATCATTCACCACATATTCATATTCTCCATCATTAAAAATTTCATGTTTTAATTTTAAATTGAAATCCAACTAAAATTTTAATGTCTATATTCTCCTTCCATATTCACACTCATTTTATAGTATACTAATCCTTGTAAGATAATATCAATAGATAACAGTTCCAAATCCAATTCATTAGGAGATGTAAATTGTTAATATAAATATTTATATACTATTTAAAATAAAACTTATAAATGTGGATATTTTTTTATTCTTCCTAATGTACTCAAATAAATTCAACAGCTATAATCGTTTGTTTAAAATATTATAATTATTCTAATCATGAATATTTTTTATCATTTAATATTTTTAGGGGAACTATATGTTGAACTCACTAACCTTTCTATCTCCTTCAAATAATTTCTATAATTTCTCCATAATTTTCATGGATTAGTGAAAATCATCAAATTCATTTAGATATTATCTGAAAGATGTGTAGATAAATAATTTTGACCATGGGTAGAATCATACTTCAATTTTAAATTATCCCAATACATTTGATATCCTACAACATATGTAATATCTGTCGCAAATTATTTTTGAGATCTAACTGTCATCCTGAGGGGTCAATGTTGTAATACAATCATATTAATCCAAATCCACTACTTTTAGATATCAAAATAGAAAAAAATCATTAGAATTTATAAAATAATGAACTTAAAATAATTTCATAAGTAATATTTTTCTTCATAATCATTGGATCTGATACCAATTGTCATACCATAAGAAGACCAGATAGGGGAGGGGTGAATCCCAGAATCAACCATTTTTTTAAATTTAATGATTATTATAAAAACATTGTAAAAACTATAATTAACATATCATATTATAACTAAAATTATCCTAATACACAATTTTATAAATAAATTAAAACACAATAATTGTTTATTGGTTCACTACTAAGGCCTCATATAATTATTATATTCTAATGATGTATCAGTTATAGAATATACCACTATATTTCAATGGATATAAGGGATTAAAATTAATCATAAATGGTTAACCAATTCCAAGAATATTAATATTAAATTGCTTTAGCTAGATTACAATTAATCTTCTAAAGAAACAATATCTACTACTCCATAGGCACTAATTTAGATTAAGTATTCCTCAATTTATTAAATTGATGGCCAGTCTTCATCCTTAATTTTTTTCCTAGATTTTAATCATGAAATAATGAGTATGGAATTCCATTGTGATCATTGATATGTAATATTCCCACCAAAAAAAATTTAGAGATAATTTTCTGATTATAAGAAACATGTATATAGATATTATATAGGCCTATATTCATTATACACATATCGAGTGAACACTCTGCATGTGAAAATCCTCATTTCATTAAATTCTTATGCCACCAGTATAATATTTATTCATGAAAATCATCTCCACAATATCTATAATCCATTTACATAATATAAATTTGATAATATTCATTTTAATCCATTATACATTATAATTCACAATATCATTATATGCATATACTGATCCTATTTCCCTTCTGGAAATGGACCTTATCCTTTTGTAAATCTTAAGGTAGTGACCAACATAGAATTATTTTCCTTTAAAAGTATTCAATATAAAATCCATAATTCTATCATTAAAATTTTATTTCTATTAAAATTTTCAAAATTTGGAATATTAAAATGAAATACACTCGAATAATCCAATTAATCATCATGATTAATTTTCAATGATTCATTAAATCACATGTTGAAATATTCTTCATACTTCTCTTACTATAGAACTGTATCACAAAAAATCACGCTAATAAACACACCACCATGTCATGAAAACATCTTCCATCAATTGATATCATCCACGAAAACATAACATATTCACCATGAATATCTAACCACTTCTCACTTAAAACAAATAAATCCTCTTAAAAAGCATCTCCATTGCACAAACTTATAACTACCAACATTTTATATAGGATTCCCATGTGTGGAATCTTGCAAAATCCATTCTCTTCATGTCATATACCAATCCAGATCTGTAACAACCCCTGATTTTCCAAATTAATTTAATATTAAATGAACGAAATAAGGAGTCACCAAAAAACCACACTTTGTTTTGACCAAGGCAGTAAGAATAATTTTTCCACCAATGTGATTTGAATTTTGAAAAACATACAAACAAGAGATAGTTTATGGTAATATTTATAGTCTTATAGAAATAACTTAGTTTATAATGAATAATAATATACCCCTTTGAATAGTAACATACACTTATGGAGATACAAGAATTACAAGGACAAAAAAATTGGCCAACCAATTGAAACTTAACCCATGAATGTATAAATTCAATTTATAGAAATTATAAATGATAAAATGATCATAGTATAAGTATTGTAATTTTTTTATGTCATTAATATTTTAATTAAAATTTATTTTTAATTTAAAAATTTAATATGGAAATTTATTTTCATAAAATGTTATCAGAAATTTTGATTTAATATTATTATAATACAATAGAATTATTTGGGATCTTGAATAATTTATCAATGTTTTACAATTGTAGATCTAGTTGTAATTTTATTTTATTGAATATATTCGAATTATATTTTAAAACAAAATTAAAAATATTTAGAAATATTATTTTTTAAAAATTTATTTCATTAATTAATTCTACATGATGAAAAATGGTTGGGGTTAATTTTTTGTATTTTTCCATAATACTACAATTTTTGTTGATTAGAAAAATACGAAAACATATGGTAAATGCTAAATAGACGATTTATTGGGTCCTGAAATATGTATGGCTGGTAGAATCCCACATGGATCGAAATCACATGCAATTACTACAATTAATGGTCACAATAATATATTCTATAAGTTGTCTTTGGAGAAATAAAATAATAATGAGTAAAATAATCAGAAAACCCTTATCTCCTACTCAATAAAATCCCCCAATCAAATTCATCTCTTCACGCTAATAAATCCTTATTACATCTCTAAATCCTACCCTTATTTCCTCCCAAGATTCTCCCCCACATAGATCAGCCCCTTCTCTCATAAATAGACCACAACATCTCCCCAAAAGTGTATGTCAAGAATTTTTACTTCAAGAGGTAAATTCATCTTTCATTAATTTTATTTCACAATAAATACCTTTCTTTATATTTCTTCACGACTTTTTATCCAGATGTTGTGATGACTATAGTACATTACTTGTAGTAGAATTGTTTCATGATAATGGAATAATTCTTCATCATATCTACTTTTCCTCACTTTTATACTTGAAATGAATACACCATATAAGATGTGTTATTTATCACATTGAAAGGACGACAGGTGTTCAATTTATATTACCATATGAAATATTTTTCCATGAACCCATTTTTATGGTCTAACCAGACAATAATATATTTATTAATACTTATTTTAGGTTTTTGAAATCCTATTTCTCACATGATATTAATTTATATATAAAAATTCGTTCATTGTGATCAAGAACCATCAAATTTACCTAATCAATTATTGTTAATGATTTATATAATGAACCATTATCACTAGCCATGACCAAATGAATATTATGACCATGTAATATTATGGTCATTCACTAATATCATAAAACATATATTCTTTAAATCCATTCTCATTCTACATATATATCTATAAATGAAAATAAGTAAACTGATCATGAAAACCAAAGTAGAGACCACTACCAAACAATGATATTTGATATCTTAACCCATCAAAAGGCCTTTAATTGACCTAATAATTTTTTGGTAAATAAATTAAATGTATAGGATGTTTTAGAATAAATAATTTATAAAGAAAAATGTGATTATTATTTTAATTAAAATCATGTGGGGAACACCATCGAACATAAGGTAAGGGTTTTCTACCTGATCCTCCATTCTCTTTCGGGTTTCTCTTTGTCTTAATTCATCCAAATTAATTTTATAATAATTATTTTTTACTCTTAATTTTTTTTATTGAATTTTATATGTATATTTACTAATAATAATACTTCATTCATTTATGGATGTTACATTTTTTAAAAGGAACATTCCAAATTCAAACCTAAATACAAGAGCGACTCAAGGGAATTTCTCATCATATTACATATTTTCAAGGCCCTCTATAATATTTGTTTAGAAAAATCTATACTTATAAAATCAGAAAACATATAATGAAAATTATATCTTATTTCACTTCTGTTTTAGACAATTAATCTTTAAAATAAAACTTCTTTTCAATGTAAAATTGTATTTCTCTCAAGAATTACTTGATTATTTTGTAAGAGTATTTTCATCTATTGCAACACTATTTTTATGTATTATTGAGAAAAATATTTTAGGATATCATATTCCATAATATATTGAATATGTTATGATAAATTTTTCTATGGTTGTACTATATTGATATCAATCATCTTATTATTCAGAATGGTTAGTGATTATTTTGCAGATTAGGGAAAGTTATTTACATCACATTTGTATATGTTGTTCAGTTTTAACCCTAATTATATGAAGAATAATTCTACATATTATGTGATTGGTGGGGGCTAATATAGGCCCCCAATGCATCATTATGACTCATGAGAGAAATATATTTTTAATTGGTTGTGGCCTTGCCCATTTTTAGATATGGTTTTGGCTGAGTACATAATCATTATTAAATGTCTTAGCCGAGATGTTGTAGTATGTGTTAGAATTCCCAACATATTCATTTTCCACATTATGAAGCTATAAATTCATTATTCATTAGGTTATTTGAGAAGTCAAATACCCATATTTTTGTTTTATTATTGATTTATAAATGCTGATCATATTCCCGTTATAAAGTGATAATTTTTTTTTATTTGTAGAGGCATATATTTTAAATTATGGAATGAGCCAAATGTTTTTGATTATGATATATTACAATATATTTATTACCCTTACTAAGTATCTGAGCACACCCCTTATAATGTTTGATTTTTCTTTGGATAGGATGTGGTATATTATGATTGACATGCAGTGATAATATATGAGTTGTGGATATTACCAATAGAAATTTAATGTTGTTTTTTATTTCATGCCATAATGTTGATCTTATGTACGTATCTTGTTTCAAAATCAACTAATCTACTATTTCCTTCAGGATTAATAATCCTTGTCTATATTAAAATATAATAAAACCGGTAACTGAATATGAGAATCTATGGTCAGTTCCAAATAGTTGGTATCAATGGAATTTATTTAGAAAACGTGGAAACTAGATTTAGAGAATGTATATTGGGGAATAAAATCCTAAGATAGTTATTGAAGTAAATAATACAAAAACTTCCTTGAATTTTTGGTTAGAAATAAATTATGTGGATCATTATTGAAAATACATCCATGTATTGATGCTACAAGTGGATGTGGTTCTGGAATATAACTACCTTGGGTAGAATAACTTGACAAGGAGTTTCAAGCTTCACTCGGTGTATCCTGGTACATGACAATGGGATTTACTACGCACGCGGTTGGACACCCCATGGGGATATTCTTAGGATAATTCACATATCATTTACAACCCATTAAAATGATTTAAATATAATATTTTCCTCAATGAAACCATGTTTATGATTATGATAATAGTTATTAATAGAATTACACATTATTCTAAGTATTCTACTAATTTGAGAATGTAAAATACCACTCATATCCTAATATTGTGTATTCCATTATTTAAATTTGGTTCCTAGTAGAATGATACTAAACCACATCAATACACATATCCCATGTAGGAATTTCCCTCATGTTCAAGATAATGATGTTGGATTTGGATCTGCGACATGTTCAGAGACACATATAACTATAATGGAAAAAATACATACTAAAGTTAAGAACTAAAACCATATCAATTTAGAGCATCTGTATCAACAATGTGGAGAATATAAGTTAGTTCCTTATACGTGACAACAACCTCCATCATGTAATGGCACTACAAGCCAATCTGATTATGAGTACTAGATATGTTCATTAGAAATGATATTTCATGACATGGGATGTAACGAAAGATAAAAACATGACATGAAAGGTAATCATTTGTCAAGAGATGTTGATCAATGGCAGTCACTAATTCAAAACAAAAATGTGGAGGAGGATATATAAATCATCTAAGGGAGTGAATTTAAATAAGTTGTTTAGAGAAATACATTCCATGTGAAATGATAGGTTATATGGAAACGTATTTCCAAAATATGAGGAAAATGGAAGAAGATAATGTTTCGATATTTGGAGATAACATCACAAGGTTAGAAAGACATGTTGGGGACTCTATAAAAATTTCAAAGAGAATTATTGAATGAATCCATGATGTCCTAAATCCAATCCTCTGGTGGTTTTTGGTCTTCCATCCATTCTTACCATATGACAATATAGTCTCATGTTCTATCGTGATTGATAAGTAGTTCACTATACATTATGAATATAATAGAAATAAATATAATAAGTGGGTTGTTGAAAATTGTAGAATATGGATTAAGTAAATTATTAATAATAGAAGAATTTATTTCAAAAGTGTGATAATTGTGGAAGGAAAAAACATGGTTCCTACATAAAATGAAAATTGTCATTCTATATGTGGGGAAAGAAAGGAAAACATGGTGATGTATGAATGATGATGAAAACATAAATTAATGATAAATTATATAAACTTAGTGTGATGGGACACTATGATAATGTTTTTTCAAATTTTCAAGGAAACATTCCATAGAAATGGACAAGGGTGCATGGACAAGTTTATGTGATCACAACAGATGAAATTGAAGTTCCTAATGATGTGGTGGTAGGTACATTAATTGTTTCCTAAAACATATCCAATGCATTATTGGATTATGAATTATCACATTCTTTCAAATCTTTCAAATTTTCAAGAATATTAGATTTTTCCAATATTATTTAATAAGGGAGTTGTCATTCAGTACTCTTAAGTGATGTATCATTTCAAAAAGGTGTTTCAGGTTGTCTCCATTATGGAATATAACATTCTTTATATTTTGATTTTATCACCATAACAAAGAATTTGTTTGATATAATCCATAGTATGGGTTTAATTGAAAACCATTATTTGGAAATTTTTTACATGAAGAAGGATGTTACAATTTTACGGGATGATGTGGAATCCTCTATTTTTATGGCATAAACATTACAATCTGACTCTAATCCTAATCCACCCCTAGTAGATCTACTGAATTCAATTATTGGGAGCATGTTAATACAATAACTATGGGTGGGGAAAATATTGTTCAAATTGAGGCAATACCTATTGTGAATCAATATGATCATTTAATTTAGGGGATTTACTTAGATATATACTATAATAGGTTGTAGAGCACTCTATTGATTTAATACCTAGTTCATGTCCTATATCAAAGTCTCTCTATATAATGTCCACTGCATAATTAGTAGAACTGAAAAAAAAACAAGTGGAATTGAGTGATAAATAATTTATTCACCCAAATGTTTCCCCTTGGGGATCCCTTATTCATTTCTTCATTAAGAAAGAGAGATCTAGGAGGTTTTTTATTGTTTATAGAGACCAAGGCTATAAAAATAAAGGACATGTATCCCATACCTTAGAATGATGATTTATTTTATTAATATCATGAATTGCAATATTTTTCAATGATTTACCTTCAATCTAGATATTATATTTTTTCTGTAAAAAATGCATATATTCCATATACATCTTATCAAACTAGATATGGGAATTATGAGTTCACAATCATTTCTTTTGGAGGGAAAAACACACCATCAAATTTCATGGATCTAATTAATACATTTTTCAAGGAATATATTGATGAATTTTTTGTTGTATTTATTATTGATATCTTGTTATAGTCGAAAATCTACAATGTTAATGAAAATACCATGGTTACTATTTGAAGACTCATAATAGAAATAAATTATATGCGATGTTTAGAATCTATGAATTTTGGATTCAATTATTTTATATACGTGAAAAAATTGTCTCTAATGACAAAATATTTGTTGATAATGTAATGTAAAATGTTGTTTCATAGTTTCTTACTCTAATGAACATAACTGAGTTAAATAGTTTTATTGGTTTAACACTTTATTATCAGCACATCATTTATAACATTTCCCATTTATCCCACCCAATTGTAATGCATACACATAAATGGGTTAAGACCATATAGAAAAAACAATGTGATGAATGTTTTGATGACATGAAGATAAGATTTATCAATGCTCTGATAAAAAATCTTCCATTGGGGAAAGATGTCTTTTTGATCTATAATGATGCATGAATGAAAGGAATTTGTTGAGACCATATTAATAATGATAGATTTGTTTCATATTCATCAGGGTAGTTAATTATTCAAGAAAAATACTATCCTACTCTTGATCTTGAGTTATCATCAGTATTATTTTCTCTATTGATATGGGGACAATATCTCTATGGATAAAATGTTAGAAATATACGAATCATAAGAGTTTGATATTTATATTCTCATTGATACAAGTCAACATGAGCCAAAGGTGATGGATTGATCTACTTAAGGATTTTTACTATTCTATACAATACCACCCAAGAAGCGAAAAAATGGTAGCTGGAGTATTTAGAATGAAGAATGATTTGATATGGTTAATTGTTGATTGTCTTAGGAAATATAAAAATTTCTTCTCAATAATGGATGATTTTCCACAAGAATCTCTATAATGACTCTATATAAATGATGTAATGTGACATCATGGACCACATCTATCAATTATTTATGATCGTGATCTATGATTTAAATCATAATTATGGAAACTTTTTCAGAAATGATTGGATACTAAATATTTATTGAGTAATTTTTGTCGCAGACAAATATATGGGAAATTTGAAAGGATGATACATACCTTAGGGGACATTTTGAGATCATGTTCACATGACTTTTAAGGTACGAGGGATAAATATTTACTTTTAATAGAATTTTTCATACAATTATAGTTTCCATTATAGCATTCAAATGGAACCATACAATGCATTGTATGTAAGGGCATGTCATACACCATCATGTTGTTATGAAGTGGGTAAATGGAATCTTGTGTATCGAGAGATTGTGGTGGAATCAAAAATGAAGGTAAAAACTATTCAAACCCATATAGAAGTATCTAAATTTAAACAAAATGTCTATGATTATAATAGATTGAAGGATTAGGAATTTCATGCGTGATATTTTTTTTAATGTATATTCATTGAATGACGTTTTATGATTTGGAAAGTAAGGGAAACAGAGCCCTAGGTACATTGGCCCTTTTGACATTCTATATTGAATTGGAGTTGTTGCATATCATTTGGATATTCAATCTCTCGTGTCTAAAGTACACAATGTGTTCCATGTCTTATTGCTAAGAAAGTACATGCTAGACCCAAAACATTTCCTTACTTCTAGAAGAATAGAATTGGAACCTGACCAATCTTACTATGAAGATCCTATTCAAATTATGGTACTAAAGAACAAGCGTTGAATAATTAGACAACTCGAGTGGTAATGGCATATAGGAAAAATCATAAATTCGAAGAGGCAATGTGGGAGCCTGAGGAACTTATGATGAATAACTATCCAATTTTTTCTATGAGGTAACATTTTATTAATTTATAGGATTTAATTTTTTTGAGGAGGGGATAATGTAACACTCTATGTTATTTCAAATAAATTTTATCATTAATTCATGAAACAATGAATCTCTACACAATACCACTTTGTTAAAACATAGACAGTAAACATAAATTTTAAGCCTCTTCATTTTGAATTTTCGAAAATCTAACATACATGGGAGCATTCGTGGTGATATTTAGA
Source organism: Viscum album (assembly GCA_963277665.1). Taxonomy (NCBI): domain Eukaryota; kingdom Viridiplantae; phylum Streptophyta; class Magnoliopsida; order Santalales; family Viscaceae; genus Viscum; species Viscum album. The sequence continues at coordinate 1,056,775,944 of OY728151.1, read as the reverse complement.
GTCTGATAGAATTAACATAGCTTTTAATGAATAGTAACATAGTCTTATGAAATGTAATTAATTTCAAGGATTAGAAATTTGGCCAAAAAATTGAAATGTAACCTGTGAATGTATAAATAAAATTTAGACATCTTATAATATATAAAATGATCATAGTATAAGTATATTTATTTATATATATTATTAATATTTTAATTAAAATTTTATGATTAATTTAATCATTTAAAAAAAAATTATATTCATAAATGAAATCATTAATTTTTTTATTGTAATATTGTAAAATAATAAATTTAGTGGACCTGAAATTATCTTTTATGTTGTCAATAAACGAGTTATAGTTTAATGTTGTTTTTATTCGAAATAATTGTAATTTTATTAAATAAATTTACTAAATTTCATTATAATTATATTTATTGAAAATGGATTTCATTTTCTATTTCCACAGAAGCAAAAATAGATGGGGGTATTGTTTGGATTATTCTAAAATACTTGAATTTTCGTTGAATTGTAAAATATGATAATTTAAGATAAATGATAAAATACATAATTTATTGGGACATAAGTGATATAACGCTGATATAATCACACTTGGATTGAACTCAAATCCACTTAATACAATTCCTGGAAACAATAATCAATAATATTTGTTTTATCTGGAAAAATAATAAAATTATGAATAAAATTATGGGAAACCCCTCTTCTCATCCACTATAACCCCCCACCCCCCAATAACTTCTTTACTCCACTAAAGCCTTGTGAATTATCTAAATCTTCACAAAATCACCTCCCAAGATCCACCACCACATCCATAAACCATGATCTAATAAAAATACCAAACCCTCTCCACTAATGTTGCTCTTAATGAAGGTTACATCAAGAGGTAAATTCCTCTTTCATTTATTTTATTTCAAGTTCCATTCATTTATTTTTCATTACCCAACTCCATTCATCCTAATTCTATGATGACTCTAGTACCTTATGTGAAATTTAATGGTTCTATGGTTAAAAAATAATTATTCATCATCTCCCTTTTAACATTCTTTAATACTTGAAATGAAATCAACATCCGAGATGTGTTAATTTATCACATTCAAGGATGAGATGTTTTCAATTTCAATGAACATCATAAATTATTGTCATGAACCAATTTTTATGGGTAAAACAGACTATGAAATATTTATTATAACTTATTTAAGGTCATTTAGTAGTTTTCCAAAGTTTAAATTAATTTATAAATAAAATGAGTTATTTGTGGTCATGAACCGCCAATTAACCCAAACAAATGTCATTAATGACTAATATATTAATTCAACATCACTAACAACAACCAAATGAATTTTATGACCATGAAATCTACTAGTTTATATTTTAAATCAAATAATTTATTTTTTGGAAAAAATTCTCATTCTACATGTTTATCTGTACAAGAAAATACGTAAACATATCATGATAACCAAGGAAGAGAACACTTCCAATCCCTGAAATTAATTCTATTAACCCATCAAAAAGAAATGAATGAACATAATAAGTTTATGATAAATAATATAAATGTATAGTAGGATATAGAATCATTAATTTATGAAAATAAATTATAATCTTCAAGTCATTAAGATCAGTAGGGGAACTCGTTCAGACATATTGTAAGGGTCTCCTACCAAAACCTCCATTATCATGCGGGTTACTCTTTGTCTATATTAATTGAAATAAATTTCTCAATATTTAATTTTAATTCCTAATTAATTATTTTTCAATATAATATTTATGTATGAAACACATAATCCTTATTTCTTTAATGATACTTACATATTTTAGAAGGATCATTCATAATTAATTCTAGAATACAAGCCTGATTAAGGGGAATTTCTCCAATTCTTATCTAATTTAAAGGGAAAAGTATAGTATGTTTATATAAATCACTAATTATCTAAAATTAATAATTTTATAATGAAAACATCATCTTAAATAACTTATGATTTTTTACAAATATTCATCCAAAACATGTCTTCTTTTCAGAGTAAATGTGTACTTATATAGATAATTACTCGAAGATTTTTATTAGAGTATTTTCATCTATTTTAACACTCTTATTGATTTATAATTGATACCGATATTTTATTATATAATATTAAAATAAATTTTGAATGGTTTATGATTAATTTTACTATGTATGTGCTATTTTGATACCATTGACCTTACTACTCAGAATGGTTAATGATTATGCATCGGACTGGGGAAATTTAATTACGTCTCAAGTGTATATGTTTTTCATGATTACCCTATTCATACATTTAATGAATTGGAAAATTTATGTGATGGTTGTGGACTGATATATATTATCGATGCATTGATAAGTCTCATGAGGCAAAATGATATGTAATTGTTCGAGGAATTTCCGAATTTTATATATGGTTTTCACAGAGGCCTTAATCATTTTTAAATTTCTTGTCCAAGGACTTGATGGTATGGTTTAGCATGCCTGGATTATGAATTTGCCACATTATGATGATAGAAAATAATTTCTCGTGAGGTTATTTTACTAGTAGAATACAAATTATTGTGTTTTACCAAATTCATAACATAGAAGTTTCTTTAATTAATTTTATAATTAAATCCCGCTGTTAAAACAAATAGCGTGTTTTTAAGAAACAATATCTATCAAAAGATTGACACTTGATTATGTCTGGTTTAAATGTGAAATTACATTCAATAACCAACATTGTATTTAATTGTAAAAATATATTCTAAATATACTTTAAAACCACTCAAATTAATAATTTATCACTATTAATTATTTCGATTAAAAAAGTTGTTTTTAATTATAATTTAGTAAGTTTCACTATTCATCAGAATATGAAAGTTATCCGAAAAGTACCAAAATTTCACCTTAGGCTAAATTCGATACTCCGAATCCAAAAATGATGTCCATTTTGAAAAATAATATTTAAAAAATTTCAAAAAGTGGTTATTACAATTCATAACTGCTAGTTTTAATAATATTTTAATAGCATATCGTTGTTTAGTGAAACTCGGTATTGCGTATTACACACGCTATCGAGGAAGGTCGCGATTGCGTGTAATGCAAGGCTAGTCAAGGATGCGTGTTGTGCAAGCTCCTTTTGGTGTAGCGTACAACACAAGACATTAGTGAAATTAAAAAGAATATTTTTCATAAAATCTTGGGCTGTTACAATCTATAACCAATTTTACAATCATCCCATGTATCGAAACACACTACAAGTTTATTCCCTTCCTTGGATACACCCCCTCTGAGAACCTTCGTATGGGGCTGAACACTCAATGTAATGATCTATTCAAAACATACAACCACTTGAACCCATGTTAATAATATAATATTTAAATAATTAAATATTAGATATTCCTCCAAAAAACAACTTATAATTATTCAAATCACTTATCCTAGTGTAAAACCGTTATTATGGAACCAAAAATGTGGTCAAAAAAATTATCAAAGGTCATATGTTAGATATAAATAAGTGCTTTAATGTATTAGAAAACAAAAAAATTCATCATCCTTATCAAGGTTTAATACAATTAAAAAACATGGTTCTCTTTAAATTAATCATTTTATTTATTCACAATACATTTATTTATGTCCCTGAAATTTTCACTATGAGAAAATATATGGATGCATTTAATTATTATTTTATTAAATTAAGGGAATATGTTTTCAATTATTTATCTTTCCATATTGATTATTAATTAGATTATCATGATAGTCATATTATATAAATGTAATGTGTTTGAATTAATTTTCCTTTTATTAGTATTTATGAATATAATTCTCAGTTTATTGAATACTTGTCATGTGGTTATAGCTGTTAATGTTCAATATTTATTTTTATAATTCATCAATTATTGATACTAGTATCATTAACCCATACTGAGAACTTTAGATCACCCTTGTTTTTTTCATTTCTGTATAATTCTATAATGTTTTCTATGATAGATATATGGAAATAAACATAATAGAATAATGTTATTTTAAAAAATATAAATTATTTAATATGTGTATTAAAAATGTAATATAAAACACATGTATGTAACTATTTTATGAAAAAAACAATAATTATCAATACATTATGATGTGATTCCTTATATATTAAGATAATTTATTTGTTGTAGGATCATACTATGGGATTCTAGGGTCATGCTTTCTATAGTTTGAATCATTTTTTGTTTAGTATAATCCATTGGAAGAAGACTTATAAAATCATATCTTAGGGAAAATATCTGAAAATAGTTCCTTCAGTGTTTTTATATAATTACATTCTAATGTTTTAGCAAGGATTGGATTACGTGAACATTCTATTAAATAATTACCATTCTAGATACAATATGTATACATGGTTCTATCACACATAAACACATGGTTAACAATTCAATAATGGGATCACCATGAATTACCCGAGCATATAATGGTACATGAAAATATTCCTTACTGCAAACCTAGTTTTAACTCCCATGATATATGCTTAGGATTATTTATATTTTCTTTACAAACCATTATGAAGTAAATAAATTGATAATGACATTAAATGACCTATGATAAACCCTATTCCAATGAAGGAGATTTCAATAAATAAAATTCATGACGTAATTATGTATTTGGGTTAAAAAATAAAATTTTAGAATTATTTTTAACAAAGGAAATATAGTGACAATTGTTATGAAACAGCTAATTTTTTTAAATATTTTAGATGATATTTTTAATTTATTCCCATTTTAGATATGAATACAATCATAAGTGAATTATTTTATTAATGAACATTTGATAAAATTGCTAAGAAACAATTTTTATTTATCATATGGTAGGAATGCCACAAGAATAATGATATTTTGGGAGAAATTTATGGCACGAATAACTTTTATTAGAAATTTTGTTTGAGGCAAAATTCGTTCAAATTTTATAACTATAAATTTAAAGGTTTGTCAAACAATTATATTTTATATGATCCTTATTGACTTTGAAATAATATAACAATTAGATTATTTGTCATTGAAAAAATTTATAATAATTTTTTTGAAAACATTTTTTAAAAAGTTATTTAATGATTACCTATTCTGTTTTTAACCATATTTTGAAAGTATATGAGTGTAAAGGTAACATATACCTAGGAAACATGGAATCCAATAATTAATATTTTTCAATAATAGGAATTTTGTTATTACTATAAACGACATTTTTATAATGAAAAAAGATATTTATGTATTTCATTCTTAGATTAAAAATTAAATTGAATGTGTTTTCATTTACAGTTTTTTCCATGTTTTTTTTTTGCCTTATCATAAAATTATGGTCATGTTCGTTAAATGTAATGTGTTTTTAATTATTTAGTATTACACATTAGTTTGGAATTTCCAACATTGTTTTCCAGTTATATGGTATTATATTTTAGTTATTTACCATTCTGTATTTATTAATCTCAATGATTTATACTTATTTGTGTTTTATTTATTCCATTCAATTCATATGATCTATCACTTAATTTGTTTCATTTCCCCATGATCCCATGAATTTCACTATGATAGATATATTGGGATATGATTGTTTAAATAATGTTATATTACAAAATCTATAATTTTTCTATTTTAACTGTAATAGGTGTACACACTAGCTTTTAGCATATGTGTGGTCATTATAGATGGTATTAATGGATGTTTAAAAGAAACTATTGGAATAATATTAAGGAGAACATATATTAGGTAACATAACCCTAAGATATCTTTTTATGATTTATGTGGAATAAAATTATAATGTTATATATATATATTGGGTTTTCCCTTTAAATACATCCTTGTAAGGATACTAAAAGAAGAAATGTTTCAATAACATGTGTCACTTGGGTTAATAAATTTGAAAAGGGATCATGAGTCATGAATTGAGTGTGACATGGTACATGATAATTGTAAAGACCCAGATATTTGAAGGAAATTATTTTATTATTTTCTTTGGAATTTTACGAGTACGCTGTTTCTGAAGATACTTGATTTCGATGCCCGGTGTGACCAAAATCAATTTTCAAAGTTTATCTCTAGTACGTTTTATGAACGAACGAGAAGGTTTGTCTATCTATTGAACTTTTTCTCAGAATTGGAATATGAGGGCACCGATGAACTCACAGTGCCGGTAATTGCTTAAGGGGATTATTATCGTTGTTGCGTTCTATGTGGTTTTGATGTTTTAAATTGTGGTTTAATTACGAAGACAAATGAAATTGGTGGAACAATGTTATATAACTTTGGATGTTAATTTCTCCCATGGGATGTTATTGGTGGGGCCCACAACAACCCAACATCCCATGTGTGGATATTTGAGAGGTGGGGCCCACACAAGCCCCAACCTTTCATATCCCTTAACACTCTTTAAACCCCAATAATTATGTTTTAAACTCCCTTGTTTAATTCTTCAACCCCAATTATTTATGAAACCACTTCAACTTCCAATCTCCCTTAATGTTAGCCACCACTCACATTAATTAATTAATTGAATATCCTCTATTAATAAAATAAAGTTTTTTGAATTTCAATGGCTTGTGTGAATAAAATTATAACTTAGAATTTATTTTATTTTGGGCTTTTGATGTGTCGGAACTTTGGGGATCTCTTGAGAATTAGAGAAGGATGTTCTTCTCTTAAAGAAAGAACACCATTATTCCAATGAATAACCATCGAGGAACGTCCTCTTCACCTTCAATATTAGTCCTAGAAAAAGGAGAAGAATCCACTAGCACGGAACACCAATGAAAACATGCCTTCCTTCTTTATCTCTACAACATGTCAGGAGACATTGTTTCCTCCTTGGATGCACTCTGACATCGTCAACGAATCCACTTTCCACAATGCTGTCTTCTAAGACACTCAGCTACCAGGAATCTTATAAAAGGTGGGGGTTTATTTTGAGTATGTTTATATTCCCATGTTCTTCCCTTCTAAAACAATGAACATGGACAAACACATTATCATTTTCATCCAAGGATGTTTTTCTTATGGGGGTTGGGAATAGTTTTTCATGGGGGAATAGTTCGGTGGTTTGTATCTATTTTATTTGAATAAAATTGTTTTAGTTCTATGTGAAACCATGATTAACTTGGACAATTGATAATTCCTAATGTGGAGGGAGTGGGACGAACAGACACGGTCTGAAGACCCTCTACAGGTTGTTTGTCTATGCGCGGATTGATGGGCGATGATGAAACAGGGCTGCAACGGCGTTTTGGGGCCTTCGAAGTAACCTTCGGGACCCGAGATGAACTTCAGAACTAACGGAAGGTAAAGCGGACCACCGAAGTGACTACGTTAGCCCACTAAAACTTGTAGCGGAACAGTTCACCAGCACGGTGGCCCCGACTACTGATGGAAGCGTTCGGCGCCTGCCGGCCGCCTGGAGGCAGCGGCGCCCCAGCGCATTGTCGGAGAAAATTCGCTGCGACATTAGCCGTATCGGTGATGTGGTGGATCCTGTGGCTGCACGTGATCTGTTACGAGCAGGGGTGGTGGAAGCTGGTGCTGCCGATTCAAAATAGTGGGGGGCCCGTGTCCCCTACGCTCGGCCAGTAGGCCGAGCTAGCACACCCCCCAGTCGGGGCGGGGGGGGGGGGGCACCCGGGCAGCTCCATGCCGATCGTGCTGAACCGTGCCGGCCGAGCCGGGCCATTCACAACCTAGCTGGGCCACGCCTTACCAGTCAATACCAAGACCCGGAATGGGTCGACCCGGTTCGGGCCGACCCTTAGGGTGATGGGTCGGGTCAGACCGGGCCCAGACCCCATATTTTCTGACTGTTTTCGGTTAAACGGCCATAACATGAGCTATGGACCACCGATCGACACACCGTCAATTGAGTAGGATTACTTGGATTGAGACGGTAGTTTCTGTATATGAAAACCAAGGTTTTAGAGAAGTTTGGGTATGGCTGGGTCGGTTCAAACTCGAAACCAATCGGGCCCTCGGAGCAGATACGCTTATAACTTGTGAACCGGATATCCAATTGATGTGCCATCGACTCTGTTGGATTCTCCTTGATGAGACTATTATTTTTTCATAGTCTACATGATGTTTTGATATAGTTGAGTTATGGTCAGGTTGGTTCGTATACGAAACCAAACGGGCCCCCGAGACTAAAATGCTAATAACTCACAGATCGGGCGTCTGATTGACGCGCCACCTATTGCGTTGAGACCTTAATGACGGGGTTGTACTTTTTGATATTTACTTTGTGTAACATTAAAATACATGGAGTATCGACCAGTAGCTCGTGGAGCAGATCCTCCCGGAGACGAGCATTCGGAGTGCAGAGACCTAGTAGTTCAGTGAAACCTGATGACTGCTTGTCCGATTCATTTCGGAGTGACTTGAATAGCCCAATGCGGAGAACTAATGTGTTGGGGTGGAAGTCCCATGTCGGAGGAGCTCTACATTGTGAGGTGGCAGATCCGCGTTACTCAACAGAAGGAGTACCACTGTAGTCTATGAGGGAGAGCACTACTGTGTGAGGTGGCAGACTCATGGCGGGGGAGCACTACATTGTGAGGTGGTAGACCCGCGGTACTTGACAAGAGGAGTACCTGAGAAGTCCAAGGTTAGGGAGTAACACATAGGAGTTGCAGCAGGATCACTATACTAGACAGAGGAGGAGTTCTCCAACAGCTGTGGTTTCAATATCGTGAATAAAAATCTTGGTCTGATCTAAGTCTATGACCTTTTTTGTTATCTTCATGATTGAGATTGGTAACATGATAACATAGGTATATGTTTGGGAATATACCTAAGTGAGGATTAACTGTTGTGATCCTTATTTGTGGTTCTCTTTGTTGGATTTAGTGAGACCGTGAGGGTCTCAGGGTCCCTACTGAGTAACGTTATACTCACCCCTACACGAGGTATGCCTGCACCTCATTATGTTGGATGTAGACGACGGACAACGCTAGCAGAGGCTGAGTGTACGAGGACTGGACCACACCTGGTGGTGGAACTCACGACATGTCGGTTCACGGAGGTGTACCTAATGACGAGTTAGTACCCAGAGGATGTCGACGGAAAAGGGTGCCGAGGAGGCTATCTGTACCTACCCTTCAGGTAGGATCTATGGTTGACGATCCAGGATCATCTTGTCACCTTTCAGCTATTTTGTCTTCTACCTTGAACTTTTTAGTTGGGATTTTATTTCTGACCCCTTACTTTCATCACTACTTTTGTTTTCAGTTATTCTTAGTGTTTGCTTCCTCATGTACACTGGTTGAATGTGTTTATATTTTCTAAAGGTAGTACCTTCCCAATTTTAGGTATTTACGACATTTGGTGCTAGTCTCCAGCCCCTGTCCTATGGAAGGCAGGATTGGGGTAGTCCCGGAACAGGCCCCGAGGACAGGTCATGAAAAATTGGTATCAAAGTAGTCAGTTCAACTGTAGAACATAGGACTTTGATCATTCTTTTCTGCGTAGCAATAGTGTTAATGGTACTAAGTGTGGTCATCAGTTTAGGGAGTCCAGTGTTGGTGTGGGCAGCCGACGTATCCATACACCAAGACCCTGACATCTGATTTCCAACTCATTACATGAAAATAGTGGTTGCGTGTGTGGTTTCAAAAGTTTAAATTATGGCATCTCAAAATAGGTTAGCTCACCAGGTATAGTTTTTTGATAGTGTCGCATTTGTTCTTTAAATATGACTCCTAGCGGACGACCAGCTAGAGCCTCGAGAGTTGTACGTAGTGAAAGCCCACCGAGCGATGTGCCCTCAGTACATGGCCCTCTTCTAGTTGAGGCACCGGCGGTACTACCACCCGTTAGGCCACCGATGCCACCAGCCCTAGCAGTAGGCGATACAAGCCACTTGAGCTCACTGCATGAGTTCCAGTGCCAGAGGCCACCTAGGTTCTGTGGAGAGACAGACCCAAAGGTGGCTTAGTATTTATTGGAGGTTGTGGTGAGAGTCTTCAGGCTAGTGGGGACGCCTGCAAACTTTATGGTGATCCTTGTTGCCAGCATCCTTCAGTCAGCAGCTGGAAGATGGTTGAACTTGATGCTCCAGATGCATGACGAGGTGACACTCCTATGGGAAGTCTTCGAGAGCCTGTTCTTGGTGGAGATTGTACCAGCCACCCTTCGAGCGGTGCAGATACATGAGCTAATGCATCTGTAGTAGGGCAACATGACCGTAGCACAATACTAGGAGAGGTTCACAGACATGTCATGCCACTCTACAGACATGGTACGAGACCCGTTCTTCTAGGTATGGACTTTCGAGCAGGGGATCAGGTGAGAGATTAGAGCTTCATTTTTATCTCACAGAATACCGATGCAGACATGGGTGTTGGAAATATCCCTGTTACTGGAGAGGTTCCATGATGAGTAGTCTAAAACAGCGAGACCCACCACTAGCTGAAATTCATAGGAGTCTAATACAGCTGGCAGTAGACAGATGATGTAGATGTCCAAGAGGACCAGACCTACAAGTGGTCGACTGCATGACAGAAGATCGGTAGTGCGAGGCACCCTGGGTAGAGACAGAGCCAGACCTTCCATGCTGTGTTACCAATATGGAAGACAAGGTCACATGGATCATCACTGTCTGACCCAGTGCTCGGATGATCAGATCATAGTTGAAGGACCTCCCATGCAGAGGTGGGGGTTCGATCTAGACAGTCCATAGCTTGAAGGCAGACGAGGCAGAGGAGTTGGCCATGCAGCTGGAGGTGGAAGACGCATCGAGGTGTTGCCACCCCCACCACCCAGAGATCCACCACAACCACAATGAGAAGGTGGATAAGGGAGACAAAAGCTTCTATCAACTAAATAATACGACCTTTGAACTTTTGAAGCACGTGGATGGGAGAGAGAATAGTTTCAGGCATGGATGCCTTTGCTCTTGGTGCTTCTAGTTTTTATGTTTTTTTGTGGTCGTTATGTGACTTTTTATTTTGAGCTGCAGTAATAAAATACACTTATCCTTGTGACATTATTTTCCTTCCTTTTTGTGTGGTTAATACTAAGTGGTTCTATTTAAAACTGTTGACCAGACCCTCACTTTCAAGATTTCTACTGGAGGAGACACAAGGACCACACACTAATGCCGACATTGTGACTAAACCCTTGGAGGAAAGATGGACGGTTGGATCTCCTGGTAGTAGCATTTAGGCATTACGATGTTGTCCATGGAATTAATTAGTACCATTCATTTAAAGATTTCTTGTATTAGGAAAGGGAAGTGGTTCATCCAGGGGATGAGTCTGGATTTCTCTTTTCGGAAAAAATGAAATCATAGAAGCTCTTATAGGACCAGAGATGGTTCGGTCTATGACGGGGAATGTACAGATCATCCAGGAGAGGATGAAGACTACACAGAGAATAAAAAAGTCATACGATGATAGGAAAAGAAGACCATTGGAGTTTGAGGATGGCTACCACGTCTTCTTCCAGGTCTCAGCTAGACGAGTTCTCAAGAGATTTGGCTGAGGTGGCAAGTAAAATCGACGATTCATCAGAATTTTCTAGTTCCTAAATGAAGCAGTTGAGGTGGCTTACCTCCTGGCCCATTTACCATAGTTTTTCTCGGTGCATGACATCTTCCCCATATCTCATCTCAAGATATACAAGCATGACCCATCACACATAATCGAACACTAAGAGACTATCACAGAGGCTCCAGTGGAGATTGAGGATCAACAGGAGTGGGTCCTACGTGGATGGTCGATTCAACTGGTGCGCATTCGCTGGTAGCACATGAACCTCCGGGGAATCACATGGGAGGAAGAGGCTCAGATACGTGCTCAGTACCCCATTCATTTCCCTAGTGTGTGTTGAAGCTTTACAAAGATGTAAATCCCTGAGGTGGGAGTAATTTAAATACCCGTAAATTTCTAGGGAATTTTTTTTATTAATTTCAATGGAATTATATGAGTATGCATTTTTTTACAGCACCTGATTCTGAGGCCCGCTGTGCCTGGAATCAATTTGAGAAGCTTAGTGTGGGTAAGTTCCATGAACGAATTCGTGGTTTTTTCTATCTTTTGAACTAATGCATAGAATTGAAATCGTTGGGAAGCGATGAATTCATAGTGCCGTTAATTGATGAAGGGGAACTTTACCGTAGTTGTGTTCTATGTGGGTTTGAAGTTTTAAATTGTGGTTTAATTAAGAAGATAAATAAAATTGTTGGAACAATTTTATATATCTTTAGAAGTTATTTCCTCCCATGGGAAGTTATTGGCGGGGACCCCAACAACCCAACATTCCATGTGTGGATATTTGAGAGGTGGGCCCCACACGAGCCCCAACCATTAATCTCCCTTAATCCTCTATAAACCCCCTTCATTATGTTGTAAAATACCTTGTTTAATTCTTCAACCCCCCTTATTTTTGAAATCTGTTCACCTTCCCATCTCCATTAATTTTATCCAACATACAATTTAATTAATGAATTGAATCTCCTCAATTAATTAATTATTTTGGTTTGAATTTGAATCGCTTGTTTAAATAAAATAATAGATTAGATATTATTTTATTTTGGGATATTGTTGTTTTGTAACTTTGGGGATATATTGAGAATTAGATAAGGGTGTTATTCTCTCAAAGAAAGAACATCATTCTTCCAACGAAGAACAACCACGAAACGTCATCTTCACCTTCGATCGTCGGCCTAGACAAAGGATATGAAGCCACCAGCAAGGAACTCCAAAGATTATGTTCGTCCTTCTTCATCTCTCCAACAAGTGAGGAGACCCAGTTTCCTCCTCGGACGCACACCGACGTCCTCAACGAATCCACTTTCTGTGACACTGTCTTCCATGACGCTCGGCTACAACGAATATTTTTCACGGTAGGGGTTTAATATGAGTATGTTTATATTCCCATGTTCATTGCAGGGTAATTGTTGGGTGGTTTGTTTCAATTTTTATCTGAGTAAATTTTTTTCCATTCTACGTGAAACCATTATTAAATTGGACTATTGATAATGCCAAACACGGATGGTGCGAGCCGAACAAACACGGTCCGACGACCCTCCACTGGTTGTTTGTCTATGCGTAGATTGGTAGGAGATGATGAAACGAAAACACAATGGTGTTTTGGAGCCTTCACAGTAATGTTATGGACCTGAGATGACCGTAGACACTGACAGAACGTAAAACAGACAACCGGAGCGACTCTGGTGGCCCGCAGAACCTCATAGTGGCTGGGGTCACCGGCGCAGCAGTGCCGGTGACCTGAGGCGGAGGCGAGCTCCGGCTAGCCTCCTGGAGGCAGCGGCACTCCAGTGCACTGCTGATGAAAATCCTCTGCAAAAATAGCAGAAGCGGCAATGTGGTGGATCTTGCTGTGGCACGGGTTCCAGAATAACCGGGGGCGGCGCCAGCTTGTGCTGCCGGTTCCAAATATCAGGGGGCATGCTCCCCCCACGCTTGGCGAGCTGCCTGAGCCAGTCAGGCCAGACTGTGCCGGAAGGGCTGGGTCGCGCCACACCCGACCCGACAGGACCCGGACCTAGGTTGGGTCGCACCGGTTTGGGGCGACTCATGGGGTGTTGTGCTGGGTCGGACCGGGCCCAGACCCCCTATTTTCATACCGTTTTCGGTTAAATGTCCATAACCAGATATAAAAACATCTAATAGACAAACCATCAGTTGTATAGGATTCCTTGGATCGAGACGGTCATTTAGGTATACTACAATCAAGGTTTTTTCGATGTTTTTGTACGACTGAGTTGGTTCGAACTTGGAACCAACCGGGCCCTTGAAGGAGAAACACTTATAACATGATGATTGGACACCTGATTGACGTTCCATCGACTATGATGGATTCCTCAAGATGAGATAGTTATTTTGGAATAATCCACTTGAGGTTTGGATAAAATTGAGTTATGGCCAGGTTGGTTCGTACACGAAACCAACCGGGCACATGGAACTAAATGACTAATAACTCATAGACCGGGCGTCCGATTGACGCGTCGTCTATTGCGTTGAGACCTCTATTACTAGGCAGTCCATTGTGATATTTTCTTCATTGAAATTTGGGATTCCTTGAGTATCGACCAGTATATTTTGGAGCGGATCCTCCCGAAGATGATCATTCGGAGTGCGGAGACCTAGTAGCACAATGAAACCTGATGACTGCTTGTCTGATTCATTTCGTAGTAACTTGAATTGCCCAGTGGGGAGCATTGCTGTGTTGGTGTGGCAGAACCATGGTGGAGGAGCACTACATTGTGAGGTGGCAGACCCGCAGTACTCGACAGGGAGAGTACCTCTGTAGGCTATGAGGGGGAGCAATACTGTGTGAGGCGGCAGACCCATGGTGGGGGATCACCACTTTGAGAGGTGGAAGACCAGAAGTACTCAACAGGAGGAGTACCTCAGCAGTTTAAGGTTATTGAGTAGAACCTCTAAGTCACAACATGATCACTATACTCGATAGAGGCAGAGTTCTCCAGCAGTCGTGGTTTCGATATCGTGAATCAAAATCCTAGTTTGAGTAGAGTCAATGAGCTTTTGTGTTATCATAATGACTGAGATGGGTTAAATGATAACATAGGTATATGTATGGGTATATTCCTAAGTAAGGGTTATCTATTGAGATCCTTCTTTGTGGTTATCCTTTTTTTATTTATTGAGACCTTGAGGGTCACGAGGTCCCAACTGAGTAACGTTATACTCACCCCTGAATGGGATAAGATCGCACCTCGTTGTGTTGGATGCAGACGAAGGACATCGCTGACGAAGGCCTAGTGTGCAAGGACTGGACGACACCTAGTGGTGGTTCTCATGATCAGTCAGTACATAGAGGTGGACCTCACGACTAGTTTGTACCCAGAGGTGGTTGACGGACGAGGGCGATGAGGAGGCTATATGTACCTACCCTTCAGGTAGGATCTGTGGTGGATGATCCCGGAGCTACATGTCAACTTCCAGCTATTTTGTCTTTTACATTGTACTTTTCAGTTAGACGTGTATTTCTGGCACCTTACATTCTTCACTACTTTATGTTTTCAGTTTTACATAGTGTTTTCTTCCAATTGTACTCTGGTTCAATGTGATTACATTTTATAAAGGCAATGTCTTCCCAGTTTCATGGATTTATGCCTTTTTGTGCTAATCGCCAGCCCTTGGCCTATGGAAGGCGGGCTTGGGGAGGTCCTGGAACGGGCCCCGAGGACAGGTCATGACAATAATGGTCCTTAATACTAACCTCATATGACAAACCTCATTGATATGCATTGGATAATTCATATTTTATATAAAAACCATTCAAAGGGATTTAAATTGATAATATATGTGAATGCCCAAGGATAAAATCTATCCCATGCTAAGAACTGTGTATAAATAAAATGGATGAAGTATTTTTTTAAGAATCATTAAATAAATTTTTGAAGTATATTTAGCATAGAAATTATTTGAGAATAATTCTCAAATACATATCGGTTATGATAGTTTTATTTTGGAAATTGGTTATTCATTAACATCGGTGATATGAAAATCATTAGGGGTTAATGATATTTAGAGTTATCATAAGATCACATTCCTGAGCATATATTTTTTGTTTTGGAGTGGTATGGATGTCACATGTTTAATGATATTTTTGGAGGTATTTATGGATTTCATTTATTTTAATGGAGAGTTTAATTGCGGAATAGTTCATATAAATTTTAAAGGAATACATCTAATGATTTTTATAATCATTAGGGGTGATATGAACCTTAATAAAATTTTAATAATAGTCAAATATAATTATACTACCTTTAAAACTAACAAAAAATAAATAAATTTTGTTTTAAGGATTAGTAAAATGGATATTTAATTATTAAAGTTTCATCAAATATTTACATCATATATTACTGTAACTTTATATGAGTCATATAATTTTTTTTAAAGGACAACCAAAATACATTGTTGAAACCCATAGTATCTAGGAAGGATATAGAGAAGGATCCCATGACTAAAGCATGATAATTGTTTAAATACCAACAAAAACCTACATGATATCCTTGTTAATTTGTAATTTCAATAATTTAAACCATATGATGAATATATATAAATTATGAACCTAAAGTGTATCTTCTTAGGATTATATATGAATGTATCAACCAATTATGCATTGGAAAATGTTTATTGATAGAAGGAATGGTTTGTCACACTATTATGGAAATTTTGATTTGTCAAATGGGACTTTTTTTACATTATGCATAAATAATTCTTTTTAGATAATTATTTCTTATAATTATTTTTGAATTTTAATTTTTTTTGAAGTACCACCAAGGGATTAAAATGTCCTTGTGAAATTGAAACATAACAAGAAAATTTATTTTATTATATTCTTATGTTACAAAATAATTATTAAAAATTATAAAAATGATCTTAATCCAATAATATTTCCTAATACATTAATTTATGTTGAAATGATGTTCTTTTTAATTTACATTGAACTATGATTTATATATAATTTACTTTACAATGATCATTCACTTTCTACTGATCCTTGAAACTAGTAAATTTAAATAAATATCTATGGTTTTCCTCCATGTGAACTTATTCACTGGCCACGAGTTTTATCCTACATAAAATCCTATATATTATTTTTTACTTTATGAAATATATACATATATTTTAATTTATTTAATAGATATTTTATCTAAAATTTAATGATGTTGGTTTTCAAAAAATGATTTTAAAATAAAAACCCCTTAATTATAATGATCATATTTAAATTACGAGGACACTATTTTTTTCTGCGGGGATACTTTTACAGTATTAAATTATAAATAATAAAATCATATTAAATTGTTTGTGTGACACAGAACACTATGTATAGAAAATAATATAACATCCTGAGAAATTATAATATATTAATCATTTTAAATAAATTCAATCTATTCTATATACTAAATTACACGTATTGATGATTTTATCTCAAATTACAAGCAACATGGATTTTAGTTCATTTTATAACCTACATTGTGGTCCTTAAATAATATGAAATATAATGAAGATCATGTTTTAAGAAAGAAAATATAACATTAATATTATTTTCAGATATTATAGTTTTCACATATACATAGGATTGATGAAAATGAATATAATTAAATAACTTCTGGATTTATATTTTTTTCACATGTTTACTTCCAATATATTTTTTATTTTTAATGATAATAATAATATATTTTATATAAAATTTTTTTTAAAAAACAATTTTTTTCTAAAATATGTTTTAATGTTCCATTTAGTATATAATTTAAAATTAATATTTAACACTTATATAAACATTATATGGTAAAATATAATTTATAGTTCATATCATAATATAATAATTATATATAGGTGAATTATTTTTATTTTTTTGAGATGATTCATTTATTTTTTGTATTATAAAAAATATTGTATTTTAATTGATTATTGAATTTATATATTATAAATTTATAATGTTAAATTATATTTTTTTATTAGATTTAGAGAAAAAATAGTTCAATAAAACATCTAAAATAACAAATTATATCGTTGTAATTATTTTCATACTGAAATTAAATATAATAAAATTTATATCTTGCAATCATTTCCTCTTATAAAATGTGATTTTTTTCTCATCCATGGGATTAATTATATTTTCAATTACAACAACTTTTTTGTTATAAAAAACGATTATATATTTTTAATATTTTTTTATTTAATATAGATTCATATATATAGATTTATTTCCTTAGTGATAAGTGAAATGTTAAATTAATTATATAGATTAATGTTAAAAATGAGTTTACTTTGTGGTTATCCTATTAATATTAGGGCTAAAATATAATACACAGTTTTCTAAAAACCATTTTTGTGTCATATTTTTACCCCTTTAACATTGTAATCTAATTTCATGTCATTGTGGGACACTTTACTTTTATAGTGTCCCACATAATATGTTATATAAATAAGATGAAACAAAATTTACTTTGCATTATTTTAATATCTATAAATCATTGATATAATGGGATAAAATACAATGGATTGGTTATAAATAATATTATTAAATATAAATTTGATTAATTTTTTATAAACATTGTCATTAATTTATAGATATAAATCAATGAATTTAAGGGATTAAGAATCTGAAATGGAATAATCAATTAATTATTAATTTTATAAATCAAATAATACTCATAACCAAATGGTGAAATAAAATTAATGTGTAATTTTATTCAATTGAAATTTAATAATAATAAGCCATATTAAAATTATTGAAAATATTATATTTTAACATAAAAATCATCTTCATATTTTTTAATTAAGTTAAATTTAAAAATAAAAAATTTCGAGAATAATGATATTTAATGATTAATTATATATTTTGGGATTAAAATAAAATTACTAAAAATAATATCATAAATTAAGTGATTTAAAAATGATAATAAATAATAAATATTTTATATTTATTTTCTACTTGGTAATTTATAATGAACATATTTCCCCATAATTAATAATAATTTTTTTTTTGAAAAATTTTAGTTAAAGTTTAATTTTAGCATTACATGTGTTTCATTGAAAATTAATTCCATAAAACCCTAGGAATATTATATAAAAAATTAAATATAATATTTAGAATTAGTGTTTTGAAATTTTATAATAATTATCACTTTATTTTTTTCATAATGGATAAATAATCTAAGATAGAAAAATAATTACATTAATAAACAACATAATGGTAAAATTAGGTAATCATACAAGATAAGGAAAAACGATAAAGACATGTTTTTGTATGGTGTATGTATGTAAATGAAATAAAATCCTTAAACCAATATAATTATAATCATTGGAGAAACATGAAGTAATATGGATCTCCCAATTGTGAATATTTTTGGTTATATAAAAAAGTGATACTCCACATCAACTATACTATGAAATTCACTTCCCTCACATTCCAACACCACTCAATCCATTTCGATTATCTAGGAAACAAAAAAAATTAATACCCAACATACCTAATCTCATACTATAATATTTATTTTGTGATTAATACCATCCAATAAATGGATTATTGAAAACCAATAAAAGATATTTAGAGGAGAGATAATGATTCTCATAAACTGTATTAATTTCATTTCCTCCTCGATTATCATTAAATTAATTTAAAAAATGATTTAAAAAAAATTATAATCCAAATAATTAGATGTTTAAATTTTATGATTATTACCTAAAAAATCACAAACATACATCGAATGGGTTATCAAATAATCATTCATGTTTATGGCAGACTACCACCTCACTAATTGATGTCATTCATATTCTAAGAACAATGATAATGGGTGTGAATAATGATTTATATATAGTGTATATATAATATTTACTAAATTTATGATAATTTTATTATTATGATATTATTATTTTATACACACCCTTATTGTTTCTATTTAGTGGGAACATGATAACGTTTCTCGTGTCTATATTGGACTAAAACCTCATGAAGACATGTGATTCATTAATGCTTCACTTGAAATATATAATCGATTGTTTTAATGAAAATATGTGTTATATATGAAATAAAAATGATATTTTAATGATAATATATATATATAATTATATATCAATAAATTAAATAGAATTGAATATTATATGGGGATTGAAACATTGGTCATGTGTATATACAACCTACCATCTCCATGAATAGTGTATTTCATTTCATATAACCAAATTTAAATATATGATTAATGAATATATAAGATATTTATATATTTGTTTAAATAATTTAAACAATAAAATCCAGATCAATGTAAGTGGGAAAAAAATTCAAGCCAATAAATTCTCGAAAATCAATGATATTAGCACTTAATATAATGAATATATTGATATATTATTAACATATGTTTTATAATGTAACGCCCCGACCCCAGCTGCCCAGAGTCGGTGCATTACTTCGTGACATTGGCATGATCACAAGAAAGATCAAATCTCGAAAGACCGATTGGTTTAGTAGCCTTGGAAACACTAGATATATTCATAAGTTTTACATTACATCATAAAATGAAAAACTACTACAACAACATAATGTTTCCACAGTCCACACTATAATCCCCTCATAATATCCCTGCAGGTCATTCATAACTTACAATTTCACTTCCTGGGAAAAATAAAACATAGAAAAGGGGTGAGCTCAAATGCCCAGTAAGGCTAACAATATAGCGGAAACTTTCATCAATAAGAATAAACATTTAAGGCAATGTATAACTAAAACAAAAGCCCTTTTAAACATGAACTTTCAATATGGTATGGCATAAATAAAATGAAATAATGCCATTTACTTATTCACATGGATATTCCACTAATCGAATAATCACATGCAAAAATAAATAACCACTTTCATAATGTTGGAATGCATAATGCCAGACTATCATAACCACATAGCCAAGGCCTCGTGCCAAGACTACAAATAAGATTTTGTCAAGGCCTTGTGCCAAGACACTAGTTTGTCTCATGAGACCTACCGATGCATCGAGGAGCTATAGCGGGCTCCACCCGTCACTTATTAAGTCCAATGCATTCCCATATGAAAAGGTTTAAACATAACATAAACATTCGTATTAAAACTAGCATACGAAATGTCAATACTTTCACAATAAACTATGAATGGTATAAAAATAGCACATCCACAGTCAAACATATCACAAAACCTTCAATACAATATAGAAGTTTTGTATCATAATAAATCAACTTCAAATAATCTTAAAATCCATCAAAGGATGTTGACATAGATGAAATCAAAATTCTTTTTAAAGAAATATCTCCTTTTATTTTGAAATCATTTAAGATCCATATAAAATAAAACATTTTCTTTGAAAATATTCTTATAAGCTTGTAAGGAAATCTTTGAAGATTTTATAACGGCGTAAAATAACCGCACCCGCCGTATAAGTTAAAAAAAAACATTCTTACCTCAATTCTGTCGAAAAGGTTAAAAAGGACCTTGTTTTGAAAACGACGGAAAGATTCCTTTATAAACCTCTTATAAAAAGTCAAAAAAAGGTATAAATGACTTTAACCCATATTCTTGTAAATAGTAAAAATGTTTTGAAATACATTTTTAAGAAACATGGATGTGGATGATAAAGAGATCCCAGTAGATTATTACATATAAACAACCTCGGATAATGAAGAGATTGTGAAATAACCCTTACCTTGTACTTTTCCTTGGTTGGGGTAGGTTAACCTCCTGTATAATGGTGAAATAGTTGTTATTAAATTATACAAGAATCATATATATTAATATGATATCATATATGATCTTTTAACATTGATTTGTTAATAATATCTTAGAATTATCGTCGTTTCGGGAGTTAACTTACTCATTTTCTTTTATATGTTTTGTTACATAAGACATGGTTGTTGTATCTTATTCATATCCAGAATGATATACAGTCCTTAAACATCATTTTTAAATCATCAAATGATAATTATACTTGAATGGATACGATGGAGAATGAATCTCATCGCGTTCGTGGAGACGGTAGTCCGTACGTACGCACGGGCGACAATATCATTCTTTTGATATTAAAATAATATATAAATGGATGGTATATCATATATACAGAATAATTAACATGTTATATTTATTATTTACATGAGTTACACATCATTATTATACCCATCCAAATAATATTATATTGAATAACAATTACACCACGACGTGGAGACGGTAAGCCGTACGTACGCACGTATGGTGACATGTTATTCAAAGGGTGGATAGAATACTGAATATGATTGTACCATATTTATAATAACATCACAGTATATGTGAGATACTGGAGTTATTATTTCAGAATGGTAAGAACAAAGGAAGAAGAAGTGGAAGAAGAAATGAACTTAGAAAAGGGTGGTGAAATCATTACCTCTTCTTCGGGTTCTTCCTTTTGATTTGATCAAAAGGGCTCCTTAGGTTGGCTTTCTGATCAAACTAAGGCCTCTAGGTTGTATTGAGGGATGTTGGGAGAGTATTTGGGCAGAGTTTGGCCGAACCAAAAGGCTTTGAAGGTGTGAAGAAATGAGAAGGAGGAGTGCCCTTTTATAAGAGGGGTGAGGGGCACCTTTGGAAAAGTTAGAAATATTAATTTATAATAAATTCATATTCGGTTTACAAAGGCTCCAAAGTTGACTATTCATAGGATGAGGTGTGGATAGGTCGAAAACAACTCATCCAATAGAATTTAGACAGGTTTGGGTACTTATATTAACCTTATCTTTAAGTATTAACTCTAAGTTAATTAGTTTCACTTTTACAATGTCTCTTTGTATTTTTATATAATATGATTAATAAACTTACTATATACATCCAAGCGACCCCCAAGTGGTCCATTAATGAGGAACCTATCATTATATAAGTCTCTTGGCCGAACCTTAGATTTTTAGAAATTTAATATCAATTAATAATATAATATTTGTTTTAAGAACTCTTTTATGTCAATTTTGACACTATTCAATAGTTGATTTTTGTGAAACTCCTAACAGATTGATTACTTCGAAAAAAGTCAATTAAATCAATCCTAATATATCATATTATCATAGAAAATTAGTTTAATTCATTAAAAGTTTCATATTATAATTATTTGGGTATTTATAAGATCAATTATTTTTATTTTTCACTATTTTAGTAATTACTGCATCATCATTGTGTCATAAATAAAATAAATTATATAATGTATAAAAATTATAAATAAAATATCATTATGTAGGAAATCTTTTTAGCTTTCTAATGAATATTTATAATCGAAAATCCAACATGTATAACCCTATGTAAAAATTGTTCTTCTAAAAGCTGTAAGCTTATGCCATTTTTATTTTTATTTTAACTTTATTAATATAAAGTGTCCCTACCACATACAAGTGGCTCCAAGGGGTCCCCAAATTGACCAAAGGATGCCCATGGTCGGGTATGTGTCCACCAATAAGGTTAGGACACGTTTTAGGGTAATTTTTTATTATTATAATATTATTTTTTTAACCCTTATTTACCGGATTTACCCTTTAACCATGGTAAATAAAATATTTACCGCAGTAATTATTCAAAATGTCTAAAAATAAAAGTTACCTATTTACACAATTTGAACATCCTGATTCCAAATATGGAATCCATTTTCCCAAATTCAAAACACAGAAGTGGCAGAAATTAATTTAAAATTAATTCCCGCTGTCAAAACAAAAAGCGTGTTTTTAAGAGATAATAACTATCAAAAGATTGACACTTGTTTATGTTCGGTTTAATTGTAAAATTATGTCCAATGACCAAAATTATATTAAAATGTAAAAATATATTCTAAATATACTTTAAAACCACTCCAATTCATAATTTATCACTATTAATTATTTTGATTAAAAAATTTGTTTTTAATTAAAATTTAGTAATTTTCACTATTCATCAAAATATAAAAGTTATCCGAAAAGTACCAAAATTTCACCCTAGGATAATTTCGATATTCCGAATCCAAAAATGAAGTCCATTTTGAAATATAAAATATATATGATTTCAAAAAGTAGGTATTACTATTTACAACGGCTAGTTTGATTAGTTATGGTGTGTTAGAACTCGGTGTTGCGTACAACACACGCTATCACATTATTCAAAGAGAAGCGTACCATAGAAGCTTGGGGTGTTACATTCTCCCCTCCTTCAAATAATTGCGTCCTCGCAATTTCTAGGGTATTACTGCATAAAAAGACTCGGGTGGTTCTTCATCATAAGTTCCTCGGGTTCCCACGTTGCCTCTTCCATCTTATGATTCCTCCACAAAACTTTTACCAGACGCGTCGTCCGGTTTCTCAGCACTTGTTCTCTCGTATCAAGAATCTTGATGGGCTCTTCGCAATAGGAAAGATCGGGTTCCAGTTCTAATTCCTCATAGGTGAGTACATGCGTTGGGTCAGGCATGTATTTTCTCAACAGAGATACGTGGAACACATCGTGAACTTTGGAGAGACTTGGCGGCATTGCCAATCGGTAAGCTACAACCCCAATTCGTTCTAGAATTTCGAAAGGTCCGATGTACCTGGGACTCAATTTTCCTTTCTTACCAAAACGTATGACTCCCTTCCACGGAGATACCTTCAGGAAAACATGATCACCGACTTGAAATTCCAAATCCTTCCTTCGATTATCGGCATAGCTCTTCTGCCTACTTTGAGCTGCTTTGATGTGATTTTGGATTACTTTCACCTTTTCCACCGTTTCCTCCACCAGTTCTGGGCCTACAAGTTTTCTTTCACCAACGTCATCCCAACAGGTTGGTGTACGACATCTCTTTCCGTATAACGCTTCATATGGTGCCATCTGAATACTCGTATGGAAGCTATTGTTATAGGAAAATTCTACCAGAGGTAAATATTGATCCCACATACCCTGAAAGTCAAGTGAGCAAGATCTCAACATGTCTTCTAAGGTCTGAATAGTCCGTTCTGATTGTCCGTCTGTCTGAGGGTGGTAAGCAGTGCTCAAATGAAGTTCAGTATCCAGGGATTTCTGAAGACTTTTCCAAAATCTTGAAGTAAAACGGGGATCACGATCAGAAACAATCGATAGGGGAACTCCATGAAGTCTCACAAATTCATTAATGTATAGTCTTGCTAGACGTTCCAGGGGTAGATCTTCTCTTATAGCAAGAAAATGTGATGACTTGGTAAGACGATCAACAATAACCCATATTGCATCGTTCCTTCTAGGAGTCTTTGGTAGCCCCATGACAAAGTCCATCGTAATATTGTCCCATTTCCACTCCGGTATGGGAAGAGGTTGCATGACTCCTCCAGGCTGTTGCCTTCCAGCTTTCACTTGTTGACAAACCATACATCTTGACACAAAATCAGCAATCTCCCTCTTCATATTGTCCCACCAAAAATGTTCCTTCAAATCTCTATACATTTTGGTGCTCCCAGGGTGTATAGAGAAATTGGAACTATGAGCATCATCCAGTAATTCCCTTTTCAGATCAGGTAAATCGGGAACACAAAGTCTCTTCCCGAATTTCAAAATTCCATCTTCATACACAAAGTCTCTCAATCTCCCATCATTCACAGCTTTAATCTTCTTCTGAAATTCTTCATCATCAGTCTGAGAACTCTTAATCCTTTCTAGTAAAGATGGTTTGGCAACCATTTGAAAAAGCATTGATGTTTCACCTTCCCTGGTTATTCCCATGTCCATCTTCACTAGCTCCATGAAAATTGGATCCCTTTCAATTCTCATATTGTTCAAAACTCCATGGTCTTTTCTACTCAAAGCATCTGCCACCTTGTTTGCCTTCCCCTGGTGGTAGTGTATCGTACAATCATAATCCTTGAGTAATTCAAGCCATCTCCTTTTCCTCATGTTGAGTTCTTTTTGTGAGAAAATATACTTCAAACTCTTGTGATCAGTATAAATCTCACATTTTTCACCATAGAGGTAGTGCCTCCATATCTTCAAAGCAAAGATCACAGCTGCTAACTCAAGATCATGAGTAGGATAGTTTTGTTCATGAATTTTCAACTGTCGTGATGCATAGGCAATAACTCTATCATTCTGCATAAGGACACAGCCAAGTCCTTTCTTTGATGCATCACTATAAATAACGAACCCATCATTCCCCGATGGTAGAGTCAATATAGGAGCATTGACTAATCTTCTCTTCAGTTCTTCGAAACATTCTTCACACTCTTTTGTCCAAACAAATTTAAACCCTTTACGTGTGAGCTTCGTTAATGGGTTAGCCAATCGGGCAAAATTCTGGACGAAACGTCGATAATAACCTGCCAAGCCAATAAAACTACGTACCTCAGTTATACTCGTAGGTGCTGGCCATTCTTGGATTGCCTTGGTCTTAGAAGGATCAACAGAGATTCCATCTTTAGAGACAATATGGCCAAGAAAAGAAATCTCCTGAAGCCAGAATTCACACTTGCTAAACTTTCCATATAATTCATGCCTCCTCAGAGTCTTCAAGATAATGCGCAAGTGATTTTCATGATCTTCGTAGGTTTTGGAGTATACCAAGATATCATCAATAAATACCACCACAAATTCATCGAGATACTCCTTGAAAACTCTATTCATCAGATCCATGAATACAGAGGGTGCATTAGTCAATCCAAACGGCATTACAGTAAACTCGTAATGCCCGTACCTGGTTCGAAATGCTGTCTTCGGAATGTCTTCCTTCTTTACACACAACTGATGGTATCCAGATCGAAGGTCAATCTTTGAAAAGTATTGAGCTCCATGCAGTTGGTCAAATAAATCATCAATACGAGGTAGGGGATACTTGTTCTTTATCGTTATAGCATTGATCTCCCTGTAGTCGATACATAACCTCATAGATCCATCTTTCTTTTTAAGAAAAAGAACAGGGGCTCCCCATGGAGAAACACTAGGGCGAATAAATCCCTTATTACTCAATTCCTCTAGTTGTTTCTTTAGTTCGACTAACTCTACAGTGGCCATTCTATAAGGGGTCTTCGATATAGGCCTTGATCCAGGAATCAAATCAATAGAAAACTCAACTTCTCGTTCTGGAGGATGTCCAGGTAAATCTTCCGGAAATACATCTACAAATTCTTTCACAACAGGTACATCCTCTATTTGAACATTCCTTTCCTCACCGACAGTTATTTCATTCTCTTCCTCCCCAATAATTGAATTAAGTTGAGCTACTGGGGGTGGATCTAAATAAGAATTAGGTGGTGACGATTCTGCTCTAAAAATAAGGTGCTCCTTATCATTATCATCAAGAATCGTAACCTCTTTCTTCTTACAATAAATCTTCGCATCATAGTCCGAAAGCCAGTCCATACCGAGGATTATATCAAACTCAATCATAGGTATGACGATGAAATCAGCAGATAAGGAAAATTTATGTGCTCTAATGGGGACTGATTCACAAAACTTTGTTGCAACGATACTTCCCTTAGGAGTTTTAACTGACAACTCCCTTATTAAATCAAATTGGAAATATCTAATTTTCTTAGCAAACTGGGAAGATATGAAACAATGCGATGATCCAGAATCAAATAATGCATTTGCTAAACTTGAGGAAACCATTAAATTACCTGCCACCACGTCTTTCGGAGCTTCTACCTCAGCAGTAGTGATAGCATAAGCCTGGCCTTGATCCCTTGGCCTTTTCTGAGGTAAGTTCTCCTGACGCTTAGGACATGCATTTGCATAATGCCCCATCTCCCTGCAATTGTAGTACTGAACGTTGGTAGCTTCCTTCTTCCCCTTGCAATCATGAGCTTGGTGGCCTTTTTCACCACACTTGTAACAGACTCCCATTCCCTTCAGGCAAGCACCGGGGTGTTTCTTCCCGCACTTACCACAAGATGGATATTCAACCTTTCCCTTCTTCCCCTTATTTCCATTCCCAGATTGATCAGCAGGTCTCTTCTTCTCTTGCTTTGCTTTAAAGTCATAAGACTTAGAGAATTCCTTTTCGGTCTTGATAGCACATGAGACAATGTCTTCGTACGATGAAAAGGATTGTGAGACTAATGCTCGACGGAGAAATGGTTTTAACCCATCAAAGAAACGATCAATCTTACTTATTGGGTTGCGAATATAATCACCAGCGTACCTCGCTAACCTTGTAAAGTTAGCCTCATACTTTGTGACATTCTCATCCTCCTTTTGTCTCAGACTCAGAAATTGCCTTTCCATATCTGCTCGATGGTCGCGAGGAAAGTATTTTTCTAAAAACAGATCTTTGAACTCCCTCCATTCCATGTTTGATACTTCATCATCTTCCTTCATTTTTTGAATCAATGACCACCATTGATCAGCATCTCCAGTGAGGCGGTAAACTGCCATGGTAACTTTTTCCCTTTCACTACTCCCCAAAGCCTGAAATATTTTCTCTAGGGAAAATATCCATTGCTCAGCTACTAAGGGATTTGTACTTCCATTGAACGTTAGTGGTTGTTGTCTCATGAATCGATCTAACATTGATCCTCCACGCTGCGGATCAGGGTGCTCCATACGGGTAAGGTTATTATTCATAACCTGAGTAAGTTGTCCCAGTACGGTGATTAGCTGATCAGCACCAGTTGCATCACCAGCCCCACTATAATTATCTTGAGCAAGAGGGCAATCCCTACATGGAGTGCGTGCATTGATACGGTTTCCATTTCTTCCACTAGGCGCCATTTCTAAACAATGGCATAAACTAGATCAGTTTATGAATCAAAATACATAATCCCATACTTATAAAACACTTAACATAAATTGAACTATCTATGGATATAATCCATAATCATAAATATGTTTTCTTTGAGGAAATATACTCATAAACCCTTCATAATGATTTGTAAAGAAAGTGAGAGTTATCCTAAGCATATCCCCCGGGAGTGTCGTAACCAAGAGTGCAGCAAGGCCCGTTGTCGTGCACCAGTTCCCGTTCGAGTCTAGCTCAAAGCGGTGTTTTCGGGTTTTACCCCTAGGTACATCTGTGCCAGAGCCGCCTCTACCTGCTCGTATCCAGACAGGGATGTATTGCTCGCAAAACTCACAAAGTCTCTACAATACCAAAATTCTAGGAAGTTCTTCTATACTAATCCTCAAAGTTCATCTTAGGTCTACGTGCTCTAATCAGAGTTTATCTAAATCTAGCTTCCAAGGTTTGTACTAAACTTCCTCTGATACCAACTGTAACGCCCCGACCCCAGCTGCCCAGAGTCGGTGCATTACTTCGTAACATTGGAATGATCACAAGAAAGATCAAATCTCGAAAGACCGATTGGTTTAGTAGCCTTGGAAACACTAGATATATTCATAAGTTTTACATTACATCATAAAATGAAAAACTACTACAACAACATAATGTTTCCACAGTCCACACTACAATCCCCTCATAATATCCCTGCAGGTCATTCATAACTTACATCTTCACTTCCTGGGAAAAATAAAACATAGAAAAGGGGTGAGCTCAAATGCCCAGTAAGGATAACAATATAGCGGAAACTTTCATCAATAAGAATAAACATTTAAGGCAATGTATAACTAAAACAAAAGCCCTTTTAAACATGAACTTTCAATATGGTATGGCATAAATAAAATGAAATAATGCCATTTACTTATTCACATGGATATTCCACTAATCGAATAATCACATGCAAAAATAAATAACCACTTTCATAATGTTGGAATGCATAATGCCAGACTATCATAACCACATAGCCAAGGCCTCTTGCCAAGACTACAAATAAGATTTTGTCAAGGCCTTGTGCCAAGACACTAGTTTGTCTCATGAGACCTACCGATGCATCGAGGAGCTATAGCGGGCTCCACCCGTCACTTATTAAGTCCAATGCATTCCCATATGAAAAGGTTTAAACATAACATAAACATTCGTATTAAAACTAGCATACGAAATGTCAATACTTTCACAATAAACTATGAATGGTCTAAAAATAGCACATCCACAGTCAAACATATCACAAAACCTTCAATACAATATAGAAGTTTTGTATCATAATAAATCAACTTCAAATAATCTTAAAATCCATCAAAGGATGTTGACATAGATGAAATCA
This sequence comes from Viscum album, assembly GCA_963277665.1. NCBI lineage: Eukaryota > Viridiplantae > Streptophyta > Magnoliopsida > Santalales > Viscaceae > Viscum > Viscum album. The sequence continues at coordinate 1,056,746,416 of OY728151.1, read as the reverse complement.
AAATTCCTTTTAAAGAAATATCTCCTTTTATTTTGAAATCATTTAAGATCCATATAAAATAAAACATTTTCTTTGAAAATATTCTTATAAGCTTGTAAGGAAAGCTTTGAAGATTTTATAATGGCGTAAAATAACCGCACCCGCCGTATAAGTTAAAAAAAAACATTCTTACCTCAATTCTGTCGAAAAGGTTAAAAAGGACCTTGTTTTGAAAACGACGGAAAGATTCCTTTATAAACCTCTTATAAAAAGTAAAACAAGGGTATAAATGACTTTAACCCATATTCTTGTAAATAGTAAAAATGTTTTGAAATACATTTTTAAGAAACATGGATGTGGATGATAAAGAGATCCCAGTAGATTATTACATATAAACAACCTCGGATAATGAAGAGATTGTGAAATAACCCTTACCTTGTACTTTTCCTTGGTTGGGGTAGGTTAACCTCCAGTATAATGGTGAAATAGTTGTTATTAAATTATACAAGAATCATATATATTAATATGATATCATATATGATCTTTTAACATTGATTTGTTAATAATATCTTAGAATTATCGTCGTTTCGGGAGTTAACTTACTCATTTTCTTTTATATGTTTTGTTACATAAGACATGGTTGTTGTATCTTATTCATATCCAGAATGATATACAGTCCTTAAACATCATTTTTAAATCATCAAATGATAATTATACTTGAATGGATACGATGGAGAATGAATCTCATCGCGTTCGTGGAGACGGTAGTCCGTACGTACGCACGGGTGACAATATCATTCTTTTGATATTAAAATAATATATAAATGGATGGTATATCATATATACAGAATCATTAACATGTTATATTTATTATTTACATGAGTTACACATCATTATTATACCCATCCAAATAATATTATATTGAATAACAATTACACCACGACGTGGAGACGGTAAGCCGTACGTACGCACGTATGGTGACATGTTATTCAAAGGGTGGATAGAATACTGAATATGATTGTACCATATTTATAATAACATCACAGTATATGTGAGATACTGGAGTTATTATTTCAGAATGGTAAGAACAAAGGAAGAAGAAGTGGAAGAAGAAATGAACTTAGAAAAGGGTGGTGAAATCATTACCTCTTCTTCGGGTTCTTCCTTTTGATTTGATCAAAAGGGCTCCTTAGGTTGGATTTCTGATCAAACTAAGGCCTATAGGTTTTATTGAGGGATGTTGGGAGAGTATTTGGGCAGAGTTTGGCCGAACCAAAAGGCTTTGAAGGTGTGAAGAAATGAGAAGGAGGAGTGCCCTTTTATAAGAGGGGTGAGGGGCACCTTTGGAAAAGTTAGAAATATTAATTTATAATAAATTCATATTCGGTTTACAAAGGCTCCAAAGTTGACTATTCAAAGGATGAGGTGTGGATAGGTCAAAAACAACTCATCCAATAGAATTTAGACAGGTTTGGGTACTTATATTAACCTTATCTTTAAGTATTAACTATAAGTTAATTAGTTTCACTTTTACAATGTCTCTTTGTATTTTTATATAATATGATTAATAAACTTACTATATACATCCAAGCGACCCCCAAGTGGTCCATTAATGAGGAACCTATCATAATATAAGTCTCTTGGCCGAACCTTAGATTTTTAGGAATTTAATATCAATTAATAATATAATATTTGTTTTAAGAACTCTTTTATGTCAATTTTGACACTATTCAATAGTTGATTTTTGTGAAACTCCTAACAGATTGATTACTTCGAACAAAGTCAATTAAATCAATCCTAATATATCATATTATCATATAAAATTAGTTTAATTCATTAAAAGTTTCATATTATAATTATTTGGGTATTTATAAGATCAATTATTTTTATTTTTCACTATTTTAGTAATTACTGCATCATCATTGTGTCATAAATAAAATAAATTATATAATGTCTAAAAATTATAAATAAAATATCATTATGTAGGAAATCTTTTTAGCTTTCTAATGAATATTTATAATCTAAAATCAAACATGTATAACCCTATGTAAAAATTGTTCTTCTAAAAGATGTAAGCTTATGCCATTTTTATTTTTATTTTAACTTTATTAATATAAAGTGTCCCTACCACATACAAGTGGCTCCAAGGGGTCCCCAAATTGACCAAAGGATGCCCATGGTCGGGTATGTGTCCACCAATAAGGTTAGGACACGTTTTAGGGTAATTTTTTATTATTATAATATTATTTTTTTAACCCTTATTTACCGGATTTACCCTTTAACCATGGTAAATAAAATATTTACCGCAGTAATTATTCAAAATGTCTAAAAATAAAAGTTACCTATTTACACAATTTGAACATCCTGATTCCAAATATGGAATCCATTTTCCCAAATTCAAAACACAGAAGTGGCAGAAATTAATTTAAAATTAATTCCCGCTGTCAAAACAAAAAGCGTGTTTTTAAGAGATAATAACTATCAAAAGATTGACACTTGTTTATGTTCGGTTTAATTGTAAAATTATGTCCAATGAACAAAATTATATTAAAATGTAAAAATATATTCTAAATATACTTTAAAACCACTCCAATTCATAATTTATCACTATTAATTATTTTGATTAAAAAAGTTGTTTTTAATTAAAATTTAGTAATTTTCACTATTCATCAAAATATAAAAGTTATCCGAAAAGTACCAAAATTTCACCCTAGGATAATTTCGATATTCCGAATCCAAAAATGAAGTCAATTTTGAAATATAAAATATATATGATTTCAAAAAGTAGGTATTACTATTTACAACGGCTAGTTTGATTAGTTATGGTGTGTTAGAACTCGGTGTTGCGTACAACACACGCTATCACATTATTCAAAGAGAAGCGTACCATAGAAGCTTGGGGTGTTACATATAATGTGTTAAAAAATAATTATATATGCTAACAATTATATTAAAATTGTTTTATATAATTCAATAAATTTTTTAAACTGGTATATTAGATGTTAAAACAATAATGATGATAATGGAATGAATGATGTAAGGGTTTTCTACACAATTTCAATTTATAAAGATATAATTTATTATAATTATCATAATTTATTTTCTGTGTTTTATATAATGTCATGTAGACATGTAATATCATAAATAAATCAATATCAATGGTAATTTTTGTTTCAATATCAATTATGTCCTCAATGGGGATTTGAACATATTGTTACCAAGTATAGAATAACTTAATAACTGAATTCCTTTTCATTGGATTAAATTACATTCAAATTGTCATTAAATTTCAATGATTATGTGCATAATATATTTTAACTATGTCAATTTTTTTTTCATTTTTTATATGGATTTAGTGTTTACATATATAATTGATTTGTTGATTAATTGTCATTTCAATATTTTGATAATTTTAAGTATTTATTTAATAAACTCATTCTAATCGATATGATTAATTCATGAATATTTGTTACATTAAATAATATGAATTTTATTTCTAACCCATTAATATTATTTTACATTGGTTACTCATGAAATGTTTCTAGTGAAAGTTATATTTTTTAACTCCGCGGTACATAATATAATTGATATTTATTTTTAATAAATCTTATTTCATTTCAATTTTTGGTGGGAAATCTGTTCTCTTACAGAATAATGTTTTATAAAAATTCATTGAAAAATGATTTATTTAACCAATTAAAAATTTATTATTAAATGAAATTGTACACATTTTGTATATTTATAAAAATAATCATTGGAGTCCTTTTTCAACTATTTAAATAAGTCACATTTAAAATATAGTTTCCATGAAAATGGAATATTTCTTATAGATATTTTCTATTTACGAAATTTCATGATATCCAATTCATTGAATAATATTTTTAGACATTTTGTGGTTTTATTGAATAATTTTTTTAAAAAAATCGATGAAACTTATTTTCAAATTTTTATTCGAAATTAATATGGTATAATTCTAAACATCATTTTATGTAATATTTTTATCGCTTTATCTATTCATAACTAATAATAAACCATTATTTTACATTTATTGATGAAAAACTTATTAATACTAATGATGCTTTATTATAATTTTGAATAAGGAATGCATTTTCATTCAGTTCCTTGATTAATCTTTTTAGTTAATTACATTCCCCAAAAATGACCAATTTTTAATGATCATTGGAAAATAAATTTCCAATAATTATCAATTTTACATGTCAGGAACTTCTTTATTTATTAAACCATATATCATTGGATGAATCAGTTGGCTAGAATTAGTAAACTTGTTTTTTACCTGGTAAGTTCTGAACAATATTGTGAATGGTCATAATGTTAATGTTACCACGTACCTGGTAAAAATAGATAAAAATAAATATTCATTTTTTATTTATAATTAAATTATTATTATCCATGATATTTTAAATTTAAAGTATACATGGATTCATTTCATTCTATGTTTATCTATTAAATGTAATCTTTTTCACTTATTTTGTTATCCATATTTATTCTTCCATATAATTTCATGATAGTAACATTATTTAAATTGAATCTTTTTTTAATTTTTTTTACCATTCCGAATTATTTAACAAAATCTCGTCTATAGTTACATAATACACAACATGTTTGTTTACATAATGAACCTCCCAGATTAATTATACTTATTAATTCATTACTAATTCCCCTATATTTAACCCTTTATGAACCTTCATGATCACCTTTGTTTTTATCATTTTCCTTAGATAGCATGATGTTTTCTATAATGGATATGAAGGTATATTATATATGGAATACATTTATTTTAAAAATTAATTGATGCAATTTTTGGACCCAACATGAAATTTATGACTCGTTTCTGTATCTAGTTACCAAAACATATAAATTGTAAATTAATTTGAGATAAGTTTACTTCTGCCATATTCTAATATAATTGTAGTAGAAACCTTATCAATGATTATTTGGTTTAGGTTTCTACTTCATGGGCTCAAAATGTGTGGGAAGGAGTTGGGAAGAGGTGGCCATTTATTTGTGATTTGAGTGGATCTGTTGGAATATCATAATGTACTAAATTGATATAAATTTATTTTCATAGAAATGACTTAGAAAATTAATAAATTATAAAATAATTTTACAATGAGAAGAAATAATTGACTATAGTAAAATTAAAGACAAATATAAGTGATAAGTTATCCCTTATATCATTATTTAAACAACTATTATCTCATTTAATTTATACAATGATGTATGATTATTTATATTTTTTATCAATAATTCAACAATAAATGGAATGATTTCCCATAAATGGTTAATTTTTCATGTGGTTTACACTATCCCATTTTAAAGTCAAATGGGATATTTTATTGAATTTTAAATAAAATAATAAATTATTATTTATTATAAACTTTCAAAAAATCCATTTTTTTATATTTTCAATTATTTTTTAATTATGTCAATATAGAAAGTGTTAGATTTAATTATAATCAATTTTAAAATTAATTTTTCATGAGTATTAACAATAAAATTTACGATTCACCATAATTCCTAAAAAATACATTACATCTAACAGTTTTAGAATACATATATTTATCTTCCCACTACATTCAAAAAAATTGTGTCAAAATGAATTTTCCATTTAAGTTGATTATATATTAAATAATATGAATAAAAAAATAAAATAAAATAAATATTTTCAATTTGATCCAAATAAATTTTTAAAATATTTAATAATTAAATTTTTTTCTATATGTACATGTAATAGAATATAGTACCCCACCTGTGCATTTATACAAAATAATATTTTTATTTGAAATTCACATAAATACGCATGTAATTTTAAGTTATAAAAATCATTTTACATATTTTATATAGGAAGACATTGAAATTTATTAATAAATTAGATTTAATAAATAAATGAAAAGGTAATAAAATTAAAAATTGAACACGATATTTAGGTTTTTGTTAGACTATTGAAATATAATCTTCATATTAATTTATGTTCTTCAAAGATATATTTTTTATCCTCTAATGTTGAATCTTATTTTATTATTTTTTCTAGGATTCAAAAAATATTAAAAACATAATTATTGAACGCTTGTTTTAAATGTCTCTACAGATAAAGTGTAAAATAAAATTCAAGGAAATGTTCATAGAATGAAAGGAGAAAACATGGAAATTGTTTTGAATAAATAACTCATTACCACCAAGTAAGATTAATTATTTATTTATACATTTCATATGGATGTAATAAAAATAAAAATAAAAATGAAATGAATCTATTTAAAAAATGAAATTTACAAAATATGTTATATATTACAAGTAACAAGGGAGGGCACATAAATGTATATATAGAAAACTATATTATAATTATTAAATAAAATCTAGAGAATATATTTAATATTATTTATTGATCATAGTGAAACTATAAAAAAATAAACATGTTAATTTTAATATTGAATAAAATCTTTTAATATGATAATAAATAATTTCTATTATAAGTTAAATAATAATAGAAAAATATTTTAATCCATTTTGTTGAAAAATAAGAGCACTAACCGAAATATATTTTGTTGTAGAAAATGATGGTTTTTTTCTAATAATCATTAATTCATTTAATTGATATTACAAAAAAATTTAATTGAGTACCCAAATGTATTGTATAATTTTCGTCACTATAATTTTTTCATTCTGGCTACCCTCAGAGGGTCATCAATGCATGGTTTGTTGTTCTCACCATTTACATGGTGGCTACTATTTCACCATATATTCTATCTAAATAATATCATACTAAGATATATATATTTAATTTAACAATATCATAAATCTAAATGATTTTTATGATTTTAACATCATTCTTAAATATGTTATTTATTAAAAACCATTATAATTTCTACATTTCCATCAAAATGGTTCATAATATTCTTTGGGTTTCCCAATAATATCACTAGGTAGTGTCTGACTTAGAGTGCAGAAAGCCTCAGTTTCATGAACCAATTCACATTAATGACCACCTCAAACTGTTTCTTTTGGGATTTTCCACTCGATACATATGGGTCTAATCAATGTCCACTTGTTCATATATATAAAATGATTTATCTACTAAAAAATAACTTACATTATAAATCACAAAATTTCTTAGATGTTTTCCAATATTTAATAATTTTAATATGGTTTTCCAAAATAATTCAAATCATAATTTTAAAAAATAACTAAAATAGCCTTGGACACAAACTATTAAATCCCACCTTTTTATTACATAACATTTCTTTAGACTATACAAAAATATGGTATTTTAAATTTTATTTACGTGGAAAAAACATTCATAATACATAAATACATAAAAACTCTTTTATTCCACATTAATATATTTTAAAAAGTATCATCCTAAGTATATTTATAGTGTATCATAACCTGGGGGCATAAATAAAAGTAAAGGGTGAGAATAAGGACAAATAAGTGAATTAAGGGAAACATTTTACATGCTATCTTGAGTAATATTAATAAATATATGATGAATATCAATATGGAATGATAAATTACCATGAGGAATCACATAATAAAAATTATGTTAGCAATAACCTCAAAATGTTGCCAAAAAAGTTAAAAGAGAAATTCAAAAATCATATAAATATGTTTTTTCACTATGGTGTTTTAAAAAATAAAATCGTTATTCACCAAGATAACATAAAACATTTTATCTATATATATTAAATTCATTACCCAATTAATTGGATCACAGTCACGGTGAACCTTTCATAATTATTAATTCTAGGTAATCATTATATATCATAATAAAAAATATCATAAATAACCTGTAGATAATAAATGTAATGTTTTTTACATCAAAATCATGGTGTTTCAAAATGTTCTTAAAAACATAATCATTTAATCATTTTCAACTTAAAATAGTGGAAATTTGGATTCATGCATGTTAATCCTAAAATAATGTAATTTTTTTAATCTATTGAAAATACATGGATAATTATGTTTCTTACGTATTCCAAAAAACATAATTTCTTAATGATCTGAGGGAAATTTTGAGATTTAAATTCAACAACATAATTGTTATAAAACGTGGTTATGAAAAAATATTTAAAATTAGAGTGGGGAAATGTATCCCATTAATTAAATATTTTCTCATGTTAAGTGTGTGAATAAAAGGGTCAAAAAAGGGAGTAATCATAACATTAATATGATAAATATTAATATATTTAATTAATCAAATAGAAAAGAAGTATAATTCCCTTGGTATAAAAAGTAACACCTTAAATATGAGAATTGGGATCTTTTGGGCTTAAGGAATCATTAGGAGGACTCCATGAGTTGTCAAACTACTATAGATTTAGGGATGATTCAATTTATTGAATGTAAATAGATAAATGGAGTTTATTTAAAGAAATCATGGAGGATTTCATTATTAATTATAAAATATAGTCCATGGAAACCTTGGTTGTGAAAATGAAAACTCAGTCGTTTAACCATTGAATTTTTACACGGTTATAGAAACATGTGTAATATTTTATGTTATTTCAATCCACAAGATTCAAAAATCATTTACATTCCATCTTTTATAATATAAAAGTTATGTTTACAAAAAATAATATATTTTAAATTAATGTTTTTGTTTTAGAATTTGAAATGGAAAATATAAATTTTTCTAAATAGATGAAAATATATTAGAATAATTGATAATATTAAAATAACATATCATAGGACATGTGTTGTGGTTAAATATTAAATGCAACATCATGAAATAATTATTATTTCATTAATCGTAAAAAATAATGGAAATTTAATTTCTTCAATTTATGAAAAAATAAACCTTTTATAGAGTTAGGATAAATTCACCCTAACTGGATTTTTATTTGATGATATCAACAATTAAATTAGTTTATCAAAATGAGTCTATAAATTTGATAATTATAACAATAAAATATATAATTCATTTTTTATTAAATTAATTATTTTTCTATATATATTCATTTATTATTAATGTTTATAATTTTTTTAAAGTAAAATTTCTCTCAAAAATAACTATTTATCGAATTCTATATAAATTTTATTAAGAAAAATTTTCTCAAAAATGAATTAATCATGTAACAAGTATATTTATAAAATATGATTTCACATTATTTTTCTAACAATGTCATTGATATGAAACCCATTATTACACCCACATACTCTCTAGAAGTATAGTATCTGATGGTGGTAATTTTTTGTGGTGCCTCAGCTAACATCGAATGAATATAAATCTCTAATTACATAAACTTCTCTTGAAGGTGATGTAATTTGATATTATGATATTGATTCTCGGCCTGATATTGGTGGAGAGAGAATCACAGTGATGAAAACACCATCCTAATCTTCGATAAATGGTCATTATAGTTCATGACCCTATTGGTTGAGGACATCGACTCTTCTTTCTATTTCAATTATCCATTGTCAAGATTTAAATTATAATCACCAATTATAACATTGAAATTATTATCATGAGTAATTTTCTCAATGGTCATAATGACCAATGGGAATAATTCAGATATTTTATACTAATAATTGAAACTAGGTGATCATTGTTCCCATTATATTTACGTTATTATTAAGGAGATGTTTTTTTGTTTTGTTTAATAATATATATCATCTATTTTCATATGAAATTAATCATATTTAAAATTTCCTGGTCATTACATTTCTAGATATAGGTTATTCCATGGAATCCCATGTTCAATTTTTTTGTTCTCATTTTAGAGTGTGAAATAAAATACAAGTGAAATATAATAATCAATTTTCTAATATCCCAAAATAGAAGTCCCCACTTTGCATTTCTTTTAAATAATAATAATCCAAATAACCAACCCACCTTTTATGATTATTTGAATTATCATGAATTAAGAAAAAATAATATAGGGTGTGAATAATTAATTTGAATGCAATGTTGCTTATTATAATGTTATTTCAAGGTACATATTGTTTCAAATGAGAAAATTGATCATATATCTAAATTTAAGATGGTATAAAATAATATCCGTATATACATAAATCATATTTAAGAAGATAAAATGTTTTCATTACTCGATAAGAAAAGCAAACAAGTTGTAGTAGTTGTACACAATGAGTACTTTTGTGAAGAAATTGGACATTATGAAATATAATTTTCTACATGGATCAATATCCACTAGATATTGGGAATTTAAATATCTGAAAAATCAATTATTTTCATGTACATGACTAATTGGTCTAATAAATGGATACTTTAAGGAAAAAATAACATGTATGAATTTTGTATCAACAAAAATTTGTTAATAACTCACGATTGGTATTAAAATGTTATTTTCATAAATTTAAATTTATATATTTTCTATTTTTTGAATAAAAAAGTGAAAATATTCTTCCATCAAAAATTAACCCCTAATTAATGATAATATAATGGTTAGTTGATAATGCTCCAATATTATATATCTAATATATTTTAAATACAGGAATGATTCTATTTTTAAATGACATAAAAATAATTATTTATTTTCCTATATTTCAATCTATTCAATTACACATAATTAGATTTTTTCCACTCAACCTCCAAAAATAAATTCTATAATTAAAAGTGAATATTACCTTTCCATTTATGTTTTTTTAATATTGTGAGAAAAAAATAAACCACCAATACTGTTCTAGTATCAACAATAAAAGTATTCAATAAACTAAATATAATATTTAAATTGATTACATGAAATTGTAAAAAGTACGGGATTCCATGAGAAATTCATTATTTTAGGTCATTTTGATATACTACATACATTGGGTGTCAGGTAATTTGAGTGTGATATTTTTTTAACATCTCTAGATTGTGATATGAATTGGGATGTTCTTAAAATCTATATATTGTACTATTCCTCCATCACCTCAACTTCTAGGTAGCGTATAATGGTGGAATCCAAATGGTAGAAAGATTCATTTGACGAACAATGATATAAATCTCGATCTCTATTTTTTCACTAATTATAAACAATTTCTTATTTCATAGTTTGTTGGAATTCCATTACTGATCATTGAATTTTCGAAACACAGACATCTATTCCATGTGTTAGAGTTAACACATTCCGTGAATGCAATACATGTAAAATATTCATCCCCTTTTAGAATATATTATTTTTTAAATTCAATATTAAAAAAACTACTTACAAAACACTTTATTCTCTTATACATGTACAATCATGTGTTTTTTAATAAATTCATTGCATTCTACTTTTCCTTCCCTGGAGTTCGATCAACTTTTTCTAAATATCTAGAAACCTCAACCAAATAATGAACCACCACTTTCTGATATTCCTATGGATTCACATCTATAGTTTCATTAAAATCATAGTACCCTTTGACAACTGAATAAATTTCATTAACCTTAACATTGAAGGTGGTGACCATCATGGGATATCCAGTAGCTATGTCAACATTTTTGTGTCAAGTACGTTCTTCTGCCAAAAAAATTCTTATAAGTTCAGCATACCAATTTCATTTTATAATTCCATCCTTAAATACTTATTAATTTGTATTGTTGGAGCTCATAATATAAGTAATTATATCCTTCTATTAGTGATTCAAAAATACCACACTGTCTATGGAATTAGTTTGGGAACAATAATAGTCCTTTTCAATAGGTTCCATGTTTTCATTGTTTAAGAAATAGTGCATCAATTATATTGTACTCTTCAACTATTTCATTATTATTATTATTATTTAAATTTATTATTGAATATTACAAATTGAAAAAACCGAATCCTATCTATACACCACTTAAGATATAGTTTCAGAACCATATTTTATGTTTATTAATTTTATAATTTATATTATAATATTCATCATGGATTTATAATATATTATGATAAAAAATTTAATAAGTCCCACTAAACATAATTTTCCTGAATTATAGAAGGGACCATGGTTTTTTGATCATCCTCCTACTCTACTACTTGTAATGTCTTGGTTTTTTCAGGAAATAGTTTTCTTAATTATGGAATTATTACAAGTCTACCAAAATTTTTAATGAGTGATTCCGAGGCAAAGAGGGCCCCGAATGAATTTCTGAAAAAGAAATAAGGTAAATTCTGTAAACGTGTTAGTGTCATTTTTTTAACATTTTAACTATTAATCAAATAAAAAATCCAACGGAACCATTGAATCTGTAGTGCCGAGATTATATTAAGGGAGGATTTACTTTTATGTCATTAGGTCTGAAGAAAAAGATATGTTTTGAGACTATTCAAAAAAATGAAATAAAATATTTTTATTATTTTATTTCATACCCTCTAATGGAAAAGACAAGGGGTGGAGCCATTGATGTGTCAAACAAATAAATGGCTTGACCATTGATCCCTATATAATTTCTCAATTGGGGAATTTTGAAGCAACCAAAATAAGGAGCCCCATTAAATTCCAATGTCGTTACATACCATCCTCCTCTCCTTTATATTTGGAGCATGGGGGTGGTAACGACACAGGTTCGCCAAACCTTGATGTGTTGATGGATCACTGTGATGCCGGAACCTTAGAGGACAGAGCCAGTCCCAGCTAAAGGTGATGTCCAATGCTGAAATCCCAAACTAGAGTTTGATTTTGTTGTGGAGATGGAGGTGACTTGTTTTGGGGACGACAAACAACGAAAAATCATCAATCGTGAGCGCTCTCCAATGTTTCTAGGTAGGGATTATGTTGATTGATTTTGTTTACCCCACATTTCATTATAAAATTATAACAGTGGATAAACTCATAAAAAAGTTGATATGTTATTATTTATATATATGCAGGATGGTGTGAATTATCATTGGGATTAGGATTGAAATAACAGCCTAAAATTCTATTGAACTTTTTTCGTAACCCCGGATTTATTTTTTTCTAACTCGTAGGGAATGAGATGACACAAACAATGCTCGAGCCCCTCTACATGTGCATTGATTTTGATCACCCATTATAGAGATAGATAGAAGCTAAATTAGGGACTACCGATTTGAAGAACCATATCCTAGGAGGCCAAAAGGCTCAGAAAATGTTTGAACGGGACATTCGTGTTCAATAAATGACCCCAAAAGCTTCCTGCCACCAGCACCGGCATCGGCGGTGGCACACAAAGGCGTGGCAGCAGCACGCAGTGGCTACAGCCACGTGCTCAAAGCAAGGACATGTCATCACCCCTAGAAGAAATGGAGAAGGGGTGGGGCGCGCCTACATGGTAGCACGGTCGTGACCTGCGTTGGCCGCGGAGAGATCAAGGGACACAAGATCGATAGGTGGATAGTTGATGAGGTGTGTTCTAGTGGCGTGCTCAGTGATAATGTAGCGGTCCATTGTACATGTCACAAAGGATCTGGGGCACCACGTTGGGACAACCCCAGCAGTGTGACTCGTTTTCGTGGCTTCATGCCATTTCATCCCTACCCAGACATGTTGTTTAAGGGTATCCATGGTGGCCCGCACCGCTAGGTGGGTGGCACCACTGGGTCGGCACATCAAACAGACCCACCACCATGCTGGCCGACCCGCGATCCGACTCGTGGCAAAGTCGGGACGGGCCGGGCCCAGCGGATTGTGTCTACCCCAGAAGGGTGGGACCCGAGCTGGGATAGGTTGTCCCTAGTGGATCCTGGTTAGTCCATGACGAACCTGCTCAGGCTGGTCCAAATGAGGTGGACATGATCCAGACCGAGTACTAGCCAGTTATTCTAAATAGGCCCTAACATCTAAATCGGACGACCGATTGACGGACTGTCTTTGGAATTAGGATCCTCAGGACAAGGAGATACTTTTTTGATACTCCACATGAATTTTATTAAATTTTGTGGTACAACTGAGTTTCCACAAATACAAATCCAACTGGGACCTCAACACTAAATCACTTGTATCTTGCAGACTGTGCATTCTATTGATTACTCGTTTGCGGCTTTGGGACTCTCTTGTAGGGACATATCGTTTGGCATATTATGTGGTGAATTCCATTTATATCACGATACAACGACCTGTTTGATATGTAGTTCTACCAAGTAGACTAGATATAGAACCATGCGGTTTGTTGAGACCTAAAAATAGCTTTATGATGGCCCAGTGGGAAGTGGCTTTATGTGACCCAGTAGGCCCATGGTGGGGAGAGGCTCTGTGTTACCAGGAATACAAAACTATACTCTATAAGATGAGTAACTCAGTTCAACCAAGGTTGGAAGTTTCTCTATGTGACTCAGATGGCCAATTGTGGGATGTGGTTCTGTGGGTCCGAGCATGTACATGGTACCTATCAAGGATAGGTACCTCATCAGTTCAAGGTTAGTGATAAATAGAATTATGTGACCCAACATCAACATTGTACTAGATAGATGTGGAGTTCTCCTATAACTGAGGAGTTTGTCTATTTTATGATTCTTCTATCCTTGATCTAATGTGATACCTGGTGTGTGTTGACTTGTGTTGAGTACATTTTATTTGTGCTACACTACTAGTTTTCTGTGTTATATTACCTTGTTGTTTTGGTGGTTACTACTGAGTTTAGTGTTACTCACCCCTAGATGGTCCCTGCCCACATGTGTGATGTGTCCCATGGAGATGATCAATTCTTCGATGATGAAGTTGGTGGTGGTGGACTTTTCAGACCACTACGAGATCTGGCATATGAGATGTACTCCATCGGCTTCTTGTAGCTATACTACTCCTAAAATTAGGTGGGGATTTCTGAAGATGTACATTAGATCTTTCATGTTCTTTTCATCATTCGGTACATTATTTTGGGGTTTTTATTTTGGCCCATTTACTTATAGGTGTGACCGTACTCAGTTTCCTCTCAGTGGTATACTATCTATATTCTTGTTAGATGGTATTTGGTTGTTTTTGTGTGTGTCTACAGGTATCTGAGAAAAATACCTCCCACCTACATGTTTATGACCTCGGAGCTAGCCTCCAACACCTAACCATCCAGAGGTGGGCTTAGGGTAGCCACGACATGGTCCCTGGTGGACTGGTCATGAAAAAGTGGTATTAGAGGTGGTTTGTTCTACGTCAGAGACCGGGTGTCTATTTTTTTTAACAAGACAGTTTTAAGTGTTTTGAGTCCGACCATCATGTTCAGGGAGTCCAGGGATGGTGCGGTAGCTGACATATCCATACAAGGGAACCTTGAGTCCAGCTTTTCGGCTCAATGTAAGAAAATACTGGCCGCGTTTTCTTTTTTTGAATTTGAATAAAAGTAAACTCCCCATGTATTATGTTCTATATGTGGAATGACTTGATTGAACTCAGCATCTGTCCATGAGGACAACCATCCAGGATCGAGATGCGAGTGGACAAACCTCCCATCGATGAGGCATTCTTCCATGGACCGGTTTTTGAGATGGCCCCACTAGGTAGTACCTCAATTCAAACACAACACAATGATTATCCCTTGCTACAGGCGGTTCTTGTAGAGGATGTTTGTAGGATCAACAACCTACATGAGTTTCATAAGAAGATACCTCCCATGTTCATGGGGAAAATAGATCCTTGAGTCCCTGAGGATAGCCTAAAGGTCGTGTAGCAGGTCTTCCTCATGGTGATGACACCACCTAATCCAGATGGCGATCTATTCGGTGGGCCTTCTGTAGGGATGAATTGGGAGATGGTGGAGCTTGACTATATATGTTTATGATGTGGAAACCATCACATTGGCTGACATCAAGAGGCTTTCAGGTGTATTTTTCCTTGAAATGATGCATTCGGTGTGCCTTTAGGACCTGCTCCACCTTTAGCAGGGCATCGTGACAGTGGTCGAGCTCTTAGCAAGGTTCCCAGAGCATTCCCACTATGATACATATATTTTGAGAGACATGTTCTGTAGGGATCTAGCTTTCGAACATGGGATTAGGAGGGATGTTAGGGATTCAGTGGTTACCTATAGAATCCCCACCAAGGATGGCATGCTAAAGAAGTCCCTTCTTGCGGAGAGTTTCCTGGAAGATCAGCCGTTGATATCTAGAGTTACTAGCAAACCCCAGGCTACAGAGTCTTTGGCAGGCATTAGGAATCTGGATTTTTATAAGGACCCATCCTTAAACCTTACTTAATCTTGAGTTATTTCAAGAATACACATTGAGGATCTTTTCAGGTTTAGATTTTTAGACAATTAGATCATAAATCATGCATTACATTCCACATTTAAACAAAGTGGTTACATAAAATATAGTATTCATTTTTTCCCATCAACAGATACATATTTAAAATAAAACATGTATTCTTTCATGACACTTCCTTGACACTATCATCAAATCATGTAAATTTCCCTTGACCTGTGAAAAAATTTTCAAATACATGGGATGAGCATAAAAATCTTAGTAAAGGATATAAAAATTCTGAATGGAAGCATTAGTACATGTATACATAAGAATCAATGAAATCATAATTTACTCAAAAAACATAAGAACATTAACATGCCTCATAAAAAATAAGATTTATGAATAACTCATAGAAATCATAAGACATTAAGGTAACTTGAGGCATTAATAGCATTATTAAGTAGGGAGTAACCCTCATGGTTATGTTTGGAATACCTATCATAGTTTATTCCATAAATATATTCATAGAAACCATAACATTTAACCCCTTCACGTTACCCAATGCATTAGAGAGCTATATCGAGCTCACCTGCCCTTAGTTTATCATGGAACCAACCGACTTCATAAACAAAGCCCAAGAACCATAACATAATCATAGTACATAACATAAGCATAACAGAAAGATAACATTCCCATATTTTAATAGGAATATATCATTTTAAGATATTTAAATAATGAATCCATTCTAAAAACCATTTTAAAACCCATTTAAAACATTTAAAGAGATTTTTGAATCAATGTGTCCCACACTACTTTGAAGATTTTAACATTTTAAACCATTAATATCCATATAAATAAATCCTTAAAAACCATTTTGAATACACGGATATTAATGATCAATATTTATTAGAATAAATCATTAAAACATTTAAAACAATAATTTAGTTAAATGGTTTTTAACAAAATGAGAGACACTTGAATACAATAATTGAGGATTAACATTTAATAAAAAATTTATAATATCATGAGAATAAAGGGATTCATCATATAATTTTCCAAAGGACAATATATAAACCATATAAGAGTTAACTGGTTTATAACAACAATGAAGTCTCAATAGAAATGTAAAATGAGATGAAATCCATTATAAAGAAGGTATCCTTAAATTAAGGATAAATCAATCTCATAATTATGTGTGAAAAATATAAATACACCCAATATAATTGTATATTAAGTGTAAAAAAATAAAAGGTCATTCACACATATTCAAAATCTAGCATATTCATTAACTACATGTTGAACCCAAAGAAATCAAAATTTGGTTAAGAAGATCCCTTGGTAAAATTCGATAGCCTAACGATGTCACTTTAAAATTCATAAAATTAGTTGATGAGAGATGAAATGCTATCTCATCACTTGTACATAAAATTTACATCAATATGGATATATAATAACATATCCCAACATAATAATATGTAAATTAAAAGGCATAAAAAATGAAGTCTATTAAAAAGAGGAAGGTGAAAGGTTCTCTTACTGACTTCGGTTACTTTCAAAACGTACACCCCATGAAAGAAGGACTATAAAACATTGATGTAAGTAATCATAAAAGAATTTATATTACACAATGAGTAGAATAATGATCAGTATATATACCACTCAAAGGAAATGGTGGAAAATGTAGCATAAATCTCATGGGAATTAAAGTGATATGAAAAATCGCTTACGAAAAATCGGCAGCCTAACGGTGAAACTTAATTGATGAAATAAAATAGGGTATTTCATCATATGAACATAAAATTTAGTGTAATAGGAATATAATAGAACATCCACCAACATAATAAAGAGTACCTTGAATGAAACGACATAAAAGAGAGTACTTAAAAAGAATGAGATAGGTACGATCCCTTACCTCAAGTCCGACTTGTCTTTTTCATTTCATTATATTCCAGAATAATAAACTTTGGTTAATTTATAATTTCATATGGTCCCAATTTAATGATTATTATTCAGTTCATATCAAATATTATAATGTTATAATAATTGTTTCGTAATGTGAGATCATATCAGACATTTTTTGTCGATGTTTGGTACATGAATAAAAAGTAAACTTGTTTGAAAATGATTGTCCATGTAGTTATATGTAAATCATCTCCAAAATAGTATTTATTTTTTAAATATCATATATATCCAGTAAATATTCATTTTATGCAATTACATAACATTTGGATATTAAAAAAATGAAATTCACCACTCATGGAGACGGTTGGTCGTACGTACGCATGAACGCTACTTTCATTTCATTATCATATTAATGGAATTAAAAACAATTGACAGATATATATATTATAATTTCAGTATAATATATATGTTTTATAGGTCACATAAGTTCAATAATTTCATTTTTTATACATTCCATTTATTCCATTAACGAGTCACATCACTTGAGGGGGAGGTAGTCAACACTTCCTCGTATGAAATTATCGCAACTGCACAACATGAAAAGAATAAAGGTATGTTTTAAATATAAAATAAAGAAGCATATGGGAAACATAAATACAATATATATCATATATAGAATACAGTTACATCATAATGTCCACCATTAAAGGTTATAAGAGAATATTGAACAATCATCGTTTCGTGAGGCAGTAATTCACCATCCACAGAAACAGTATGTTCTTTAACCATTAGACGGAGGTGTGTGTATGTGTAGCTCGAATAATTGACATAAAAACATCCTAGTATATTGAAGATAATTTTTTTGTTACAAAATAATGTAATAAATTGAATTTAGTATTTTCGAGAAGTAAAATAAAACAAAAGAACACTGGTGAAGACATTATCTTTAAATCGGGTAACTCATATTGGTTTGAACCAAAAGGGTTACTTAAAGAGCATTATTCAAAAGGTGAGGCTTCAATGATGAAGATAGAGATGTGGAGAGTTGAAATGTTCAGGTTTCGGCCGAGAAAAAGGCTTGAGAAGTGTGGCTAAGGTGGTATAGGTGATGGCCTTTTATAATAGAAGATGAGGTGCACTTTTGGAAAGTTATAAACTATTACATTATTATAACATAATATTTGGATTTAAAAGTTACCAGAATGATATATTTCGAGGCTAAGGTGATAAGGTTTCGAAATACACCCATAAAATAGGTTTGTGATTAGTGTAAGACTTAAATGTTTACCCTATCTTCTCATTTTATTTACGTCGTTCGTTTATGAGATAATCACTGCATCATCACAGTGTCATAAATAAATTAATTTATTTAATGGCTGAAAATTATAATAAAAAATATCATGATGTAGGAAATCGTTTTATATTTTTAATGAATATTTATAGTCAAAATTATGACCTATATAACCCTATGTAAATATTTTTTTCGTAAAACAATACATGTTTGTGACATTTTAATTTTAACATTAAATAAAAAGTTATTAATGTCATTTTCCAACCAAAGTGGCTCCATGGGGACCCCAAGTTGACCCATGGATTTTATGGGTTGGCCATGACTCATCTAATAAAATTAGTACATGTGGCAAGGTCATTTAATGTTATTATATCATTATCATTACCTTAAATTACACTAATTACCATTAATCGCGATTAATAAAACTTATAAGTTACAATTCACAAAAGAAATTATTTTATTATCATTAAACCATATATTAATTCCTATTTATAACCATGTATGTTTCATTTTTAAAAATCAAATCACATAAGTGGTAAAGTTTCATTTAATTGAAAAATCAATATCATTAACTACAACTTAGTGGTTTCACTATTCATCAAAATTTGATGATTTTCAGAAAAATACCAAAAATTTACCCTAAGAGACATTTGATATTCCTAATTAAAAATTGATGTCTATTATAAAAAATTAAAAATATATAAGTTGCATTAATTAATTTAAAAATTCATTCCCGCTGTCGAAACAAATAGCATGTTTTTAAGAAACAATATCAATTAAAAGATTGACACTAGTTAAAGTTCAATTTCAAAGTAAAATTAATTCCAATAACCACAATTGGATTAAATGGTAATTTTTTTCAATTACATGTTAATATCATTTAAATATATATTCTAACCATATATTTAAATTAGATGAAAAACATTTTTGATGTAAAATGCAGTATTTTTTCAATATTCATTAAAAAAATGAACAAGGTCAAAAACATACCAAATATTTAACCAAAGTAAATTTCAATTTCCCAATCAAAAATAATAAGTTTATTTTGACAAATAGATCCTATAAAAGTTTAAAAGTATAGATTTAAAAATTATTCTCCATCAAAATGCAGTAAAACAATATTTTAAAAAAATATTAGAGTATTTATTCTTAAAATTGGATTCATTTGGATTTTAAGCCTCTAAAATTTATTGGATAATTGTAAAAATAATTAACACACATATTTAATAATTTTGTAGTTATTTTTGTTCATTTCCAACATTACAACGACTAGGCTTTAACTATTATAATATTATTATATTATTAGTGTGCAACGTAAGATTTCAAAGAAACATGTAGTTGCGTATTGGGTACGTCATCGAGCATAGAATTCCCTTTAAAGTAATATTAACATTTCATTCACAAATATTGATAAACATAAGAATTTTATATTATTTATTTACTGGTGATGTTACAAACTTCCCCCCTTTTGGGAATTGATTCGTCACAATTTCAAAATTGGTCTTGGAAACATCATGGAATGTACCACATCGGAACAAGAGTCAGTAATACTATCATATTAAATGAAAGGGGGAGAAGTACAACGGTCACCCGAGTTAACCCATAATAGGATTCCATGTATGAAAATATGGATATAGTGGAGAAAATAATGGGTCATTTTCTGATGGAGAGTGATAGTAACCATGTCTAGGATAATGTTATCCACAAGAAAATCTCAAACATGGGATGGGTTAAACGGTATTCTATTCCCCAGTAGGAAAAGTTAACAGAGACAATTTTTGTTTTAATTTACTCTTCATTGAGATTTTTTTTTGATCATAACAAAATCATAATGAAACATACTTACTTGTCACATAGACTTTCAATATTTACTAGATTCCTTTATCAAACTAATATTTTCTCCAAAAGACTAGTATTTAGGAAGACTTGTTCGCATTAAGAGTATTATAATCAACTTGTTGAGAATCACCTAACCACAAAAAAGAACTATATATTTCCCATGTCTTTAGATCTCAACCAAAACCGAACCAAAATGTTTAATATGAGATCAGATAATACCCAAAAAGGATATTTTTTTTAAAAAAATAAAAACTACTTCTAATCTCTAAAATTTGTCAAACAAAACCCATAGTTCAACGAAGACCATTAAATAAACAATTTGTCCATAAAATTCTTCAAGGTAAACCCAACTAAGATTGAAACCCAAATATTTTAAGGAATTAATCACATAGTCTCCCAAGTTACAAATTATCATTTATCTCCAAATAACATTAGTTTCTCTTAAAGTATCATATTGAAAAGTAATTAACCTAATCACCTATCCTTCATGATAGGTTAATAATTTACATAGATAACCCAAAATAAACATACTATTGATTCATAAAATCATATAACTAAAAAAATATTCAATCTAACTAGGGACTTCATGTAGTCCAATGGTAGGTGATAAATACCAGTCGCACTTTGGTTGTGGGTTCGATTCCCACAGCTTTGTCTGAAACGACGGGTTGTCACATGGTTTTCTCATTGTCCTTTTTTCAAAACTATATAATTCTTAAAACATACCCCAATAAGAGATAAAATCTTCCAAAATTACTATAACATAATTTAAACTAAATTTTACCTCATTCCATTCATCTTCCATCATAACATATAGTGACCCATAATTACCTCAAAAGTAAGGATCATATTAACCCTAATGGTTTCCTTTATAATTAACTCATGAACTTCCACATCGAGTTGGTTCTCTCGTACAAGATGCATTAGAAAACTCAACAAGGTTCAAGTGTTTGATCACGACTCCTGATAGTTGGTTTATAATAACCACAAGATTTCTCATTGAATACCCCATTTCATCCAGTCTCTAAATCAGAGAACCACCACCGTTTCCTTCAAACCTATTGTCACTTTGGAACCTGCTAGATCCATCCATTTACTAAAACCTAAAAGGTCAGTGTGAGTATATAAACGAAAACATCATGTACTAAAGAAGAAGATAAACACTAAGATATACTTATCCAAGTTATCTCAAACTTATTAAAACCTTTAAAAATAATAATGACTCTTCCTAATATAATAATAATTGTGGTTATACAGAACTAGTCACTTATGATTAAAAAACACTCTGATCTCTAAAGTTATCTAAACCAACCTCTGATACCAACTATAAGGACCTGGCCTTAAACCTTACATAATCTTTAGTTATTTCAAGAATACACATTGAGGATCATTTCAGGTTTAGAGTTTTAGAGAATTAGATAATAAATAATGCATTACATTCCACATTTAAACAAAGTGGTTACATAAAAGACAGTATGCATTTTTTCCCATCAACAGAATCATATTTAAAATTTAACATGGATTATTTATTGATTCTTCCTTGAAACTATCATAAAATCATGTAAATTTCCCTTGAAGTGTGAAAATTTTTCAAAAACATGGGATGAGCATAAAAATATCATTAAGGGATATAAAAATTCGGAAAGGAAACATTAGTACAAGTATACATAAGAATCAGTGAAATCATTATTTACTCATAAAACATAAGCACATTAACATATCTCATGAAATCATATGATTTATTAATAACTCATAAAAATCATACTTCATTAAGATAACTTGAGGCATTCATAAAATTATTATGTAGGGAGTAACCCTCATGGTTAAGTTTGGAATACCCATCATAGTATATTCCCTAAATCTTTTCGGAGAAACCGTAACGTTTAACCCCTTCGCATTACCCAATGCATTGGAGAGATATATTGGTCTCACCCACCCTTAGTTTATCATGTAACCACCCGTCTTCATAAACAATTCCAAAAAACCATAACATAATCATAATACATAACATAATCATAAATTAAAGATAACATTCCCATATTTCAATAACAATATAACATTTTAAGATATTGATATAATGAATCCATTCTAAAAACTATTTTCAAAACCATTTAAAACATTTAAAGAGATTTTTTAGTCAATGTGTCTCATACCCCTTTGATGCTTTTAACATTTTATACCATTAATATCCATATAAATAAATCCTTAAAAACCATTTGGAAAACATGGATATTAATGATAAATATTTATTAAAACAAATCATTAAAACATTTAAAACGATATTTTAGTTAAAGGGTTTTTAACAAAACAAGAGACACTTAAATACAATAATTGAGGAATAAAATTTGATCAGAAATATTCCGAAGGACAGTATATTAAACATATAATAGTGAACTGGTGCATAACAATAATGATGTCTCAGTAGAAATGTAAAATTAGATGAAATCCATTATAAAGAAGGTATCCTTAAATTAAAGATAAATCAATCTCATAATTATGTGTGAAAAATATATACACACCAAATATAAGTGGATATTAAGTTTAAAACAATCAAAGGAAATTCACATATATTCAAATGATGACATATTCAATAACTACATGTTGAACCCAAAGAAATCCAAATTGGGTTAGGAAGTTACCTTGGTAAAATTCGACAGCCTAACGATGTCCCTTTAAATTTTTTAAAATTAGTTGATGAGAGAGGAAATGGTATCTCATAACTTGGACATAAGATTTACATCAATAAGGATATAGAAAAAAATATCCCAACATAATAAATGTAAATTAAAAGGCATAACAAAATAAGTCTTTTAAAAAGAGGAGGGTGAATGGTTTCCTTGCAGACTTGGGCAACTTTCGAAACATACACCCCATGAATGAAGGACTATACAACATTGATGTAAATACTCATTAACAAAAGTATATTACACAAAGAGTAGACTAATTGTCAGTACATATAACATTCAAAGGAAATGGTGGCAAATGTAGCATAAATCTCATGGGAATATAAGTGAGATGAAAAATCCCTTACGAAACCTCGGTAGCCTAATGACGCCACTTAATTGATGAAATAAAATAGGGTCTATCATCCAATGAACATATAAGGTACAGTAAGATAAATATATAAAATAACATCCCACAACATAAGAAAGAGGATCTTGAAAGAAACTACATAAAAGAGAGTACATAAAAAGAAAGAGATATGTACGATCCCTTACCTCAAGTCCAACTGGACTTGTTGGTTTCATAATATTACTGAATAATAAACTTTGGTTAATTTATAATTTCTTAAGGTCCTTCTTTAAATATTATTATTCAGTTCATATCGCAGATTATAATGTTATAATAATTAGTTAATAATGTGAGTTCATATCAGATGTTTTTTGTCGATGTTTGGTATATGAGTCAAAAAAGAACATGTTTGAAAATTATTGTCCATGTAGTTATAAGTAAATAATCTCCAGAATACTATTAATTATTTAAATATAATATATATTCTGTAAATATTAATTTTATAATATTCATAAAATTTGGATATAAAAAGAAATGAAAATCACTGTTCATGGAGATGGTAGGCCGTACGTATGCATAAAAGCTACTTTCATTTATTTTCCATATTAATGGAATTAAAAATAATTGAGAGATATATATATTATAATTACAGTATAATATATATTTTTTATAGGTCAAATATGTTCATTAATTTCATTCTTTATACATTCCATGTATTTCATGAATGAGTCACATCACTTGAGGGGGCGGTAGTCCACACTTCCTCGTATTAAATTATCGCAATTGCACAACATGGAAAGCATGAAGGAATGTTTTAAATATAAAATACAAAAGCATATGGGAAACAAAAATACCATATATATCATATATAAAATACAGTGACACCATAATTTCCACCATGAACGGTGTTAAGAGAATATTGAACAATCATCGTTTCGTGAGGCAGTAATTCGCCATCCACAGAAACATTATGTTCTTTAACCATTAGACGGAAGTGTGTGTATGTGTAGCTCGAATACATAACATAAAAACAACATAGTATATTGAAGATACTTTTTTTGTTACAAAACAAAGTAATAAAAAGAGTTTAGGGGTTTGGAAAAGCAAAATAAAACAAAAGAACACAAGTGAAGACATTACCTTTAAATCGGGTAACTCCTCTTGGTTTGAACCAAAAGGGTTTCTTGAAGAGAATTATTCCAAAGGAGAGGCTTCAATGAGGAAGATAGGGATGTGTAGAGATGATATGGTAAGGGTATGACTAATACAAAGGCTTGAGAGGTGTGGCTAAGGTGGTAGAGGTGGGGGCCTATAAGTGAAGAGGTGGGACACTTTTGTAAAGTTATAAACTATTACTTTATTATAAAATGCTTTTTGTATTTAACAGGTACCAAAAGGATATATTTCGAGGATAAGGTGATAAGGTTTAGAAATACACTAATATAATAGGTTTTTGACAAGTTTAAGACTTAGATTTCAACCTATCTATTCATTTTATTTAAATCCGTCATTTATGAAGTAATCATTGCATCATCACAGTGTCATAAATAAATAAATTTATTTAATGTCTAAAAATTATAAAAAAATAACATAATGTACGTAATATATTTATATTATTAATGAATATTTATAGTAAAAAATATGACCTGTATTACCAAATGTAAAAATTGATTTAGTAAAACAATACATGTTTGTGACATTTTAATTTTAACTTTAAAAAAAAGTTATTAATGTCATTTTCCAACCAAAGTGGCTCCATGGGGTCCCCAAGTTGACCCATGGATTTTCATGGTCGGCCATGAATCATCAAATAATGGTTGGACTTTTTGCAAGGTCATTTCATATTATTATAACATTATCTTTTCTTTAAATTACACTAATTACATTTAATCGCGATTAATAAAACATAAAAGTTACTATTCACTAAAAAATTAATATAATCTCATTGAACCATATTTTACTTCCTATTGACAAAAATGTATGTTTGATTTTTGAAAATAATATCATAGATGTGGTAATGTGTCATTTAATCGATAAATCAATTTCATTAACAACCACTTCTTGGTTTCACTATTCATCAAAAATTGAAGTTTTTCAGAAATATACCAAAAATTCACCCTAAGCTATATTTGATATTCCAAATTAAAAAATTGTGTCTATTTTCAAAAATAAAAAATATATAAGTTTCACTAATTAATTTAATAATTCATTCCCACTGTCGAAACAAATAGTGTTTTTTAAGAAACAATATCTATTAAAAGATTGACACTAGTTTAAGTCCAATTTCAAGTGAAATTAATTTCAATGACCACCATTGGATTAAATGGTAAATTTTTTTTCAAATTACATGTTAAAACCAATTAGAAATATAATCTATCCATATATTTAAATTCGATGAAAAATAAGATTTGATGTAAAATGCAATATTTTTTCACTATTCATTAAAAAAATGAAAAATGTCAAAAACATACCAAAAATTTAACCAAAGTAAATTTCAATGTCCCAATGATAAATAATAAGATTATTTTAAAAAATAGAGCTTATAAAATTTTCAAAATTAATATTTAAAAAAGGATCGCCATCAAAAGGCTGTAAAACAATCTTTAAAAAAAATATTAGAGTATTTATTCATAAAATTGGATTCATATGGATATTAAGCCTCTAAAATTTATTGGATAATTTTAAAAATAATTAAAAATCATATGTAATCATTTTTTAGTTATTTCTATTCATTCCTACCACTACAATGGCTAGGCGTTAACTATTATAATATTATTATATTATTAGTGTGCAACGTAAGATTTCAAAGAAACACATTGTTACGTATTGGGTATGCCATCGAGCATAACATTCCATTTAAAGTAACAAAAACATTTTATTCCCTAATATTGATAAACATTAGAATTTAATATTATTTATTTACCTGGAATGTTACAATTGTGGGCCGAAACGGGTTTGGTTTTCCAGAGTTGTGGTACCCTTTTTAACATTGAAAAAGAAGGGGAATCCCTTCTTATAGACAGGGAGAAACAAAAAGGTTTTCCAGGAGATGATGCAGAGACTGAAGAGTGCCCCAATATTGAGGCTACTAGATGAGGGAGTTTGGTATATATTCTACTACGGCACAACAAGGACTGGGCGTGTGTGTGTCCTGATATAGGAGTAAGAAGTGAGTGATTACGGATCGCAATAGATGATAAAACTTGTGCAGAACTATGGTACCCACTACATGAAGATATCAACAGTGGTCTTCACCTTGAAAATGTGGCGAAATTACTTGATGGGAAATGTTTTACAGCCTACTCAGATCACAAGAGTCTCATGAATATATTCTCTCAAGAGGACATTAACTTGATAAATTAGATATGGCTAGAGTTAATGTATAAATATGACTTTGATATAGTATACACTCTTGGGAAGGGGAATGTGGTAGCAGATGCCCTCAGTAGGAGGTCTAGTCTGCAGTTACTGGGTTAGGCGATAGAGCAGCTAGCCCTGTGGAAGATATCTTTCATGGATAGAGATGTAGCAGTAGACATCCAGTCTATGATAGTCACTCCCCCACTCATTCACCAGGTCCGGAGGATCAGCTTGGGGACACTGACTATGAGGCATGATGTGCCGAGATATTCTATGGACATGCACCTGAAGGATTTTCTGAATGAGGGGAGTACTTCATCCTCTTCAGAGGATGTACAATGGTAACAGTGGTGCTACGCAATGAGGCATTAATAGAGATCCAAATGTCAACTCTGTAGATACATCCTTGTGTGGAAAAGATGTACCAGGGCCTATTTCTTTTGCACTGGTGGCCAAAGATGATGAAGTAAATGGCATAGTTTGCTTCACAATACCGCATTTTACAGCAATTAAAGGACGAGCATCAAGTTCCAACAGGCATAGCTCAGCCACTTGAGGTGATGGAGTGGAAGTGGGATGAGATCTCTATGTTCCTTGTGACATGGCTTCCATGTACATCCAAGGGACATGACTCTATATAGGTGATCGATGAACAACTCACCATGTCGTCCCACTTCCTACCCATTTGAGCATATGGATCAGTAGAGGGATTGGGACACCTCTACATGTAGGAGATCATGAGACATCAATGGGTGCCATTGACGATCATCTCTAGATGTAACACACGTTTTACATCCCGATTGTGTAATGGATTGTTGGAGGAATTCGAGACTCAGTTATGTTTGATCACTCCCTTTCATCCTCAGAGGGATGGTCAGATGGAGAGGACCATTAAGACGCTCGAGGACATGCTTCATGCATGCATATGAGATTTTGGCCACATTTGAGAGGATCAGGTGACCTTGTTATAGTTCGCATACAACAATATCTATCACTCCACCATTGGTATGGAACCATTCTAGGATATTTAAGGTTGACCTTGTAGATCAGCTCTATGATGGAAAAACATAGAGTTATAAGCACTTTTGGGAGCAGAGTTGGTACGAGATGCCACTGAGAAAGTGCAGATCATTTCAAAGCGGATGAAGACTGCACAAAAAAGATAGAAGTCATATGCTAACATGATATGGAGACCATTATAATTCCATGAGTGGGACCATGTATTCTTGTTAGTCTCTCCATGACCGGTACTATGGATATTTGGCTGAGGTGAGATGTTATCATTGATGCTTATAGCATCGTTTCTGGTAATTTTTTAGGATAGGAGAGGTGACATACCACTTGGAACGTCCACCAATGTTGGAGAGGGTCTATGACATCTTCCATATACCCCTGATGAGGAGATACGTGAATGACCCTTTCAAGTCATTGACCATAGTGAGATGGAATTAGATGATGAGGGTACGTTTAAAGAGGTTCTATTATAGATTGAGGATTTCAAGGAGTGATTCCTTCATGGGTAGTTAATACCTCCTGTGCACATTCACTTTCTACACGGGAACCTCCAAGAGATCACCTAGGAGTGGGATGCACATATTCATACTCAGTACCCCAATTATTTCCCTTAGTCTATGTTTTGGGTTTCACAGATTAAAATACCTAAGGTGGGGACAATGTAATGTCCTGGATTTTAAATAAAATTTTAATTGTGAATTATGGAATTATTACGAGTCTTTGAAAATTGACGGTGTGTGATTCCGAAGCCTAGAGTGCCTGAAATGAATTTCAGAACCTTTTTTTGGGTATGTTCAGTGGAAGTGTGGTTGGTGTTTTCAATCATTCGAACCATTTCTCAGATTAGAAATCCATGGTGACCATTGAATAAAAAACATAATGGTTTGCTTAAGGGAGGAATTACATTGACCGTAGTAGGTCCGGAGATAATGTTATGTTTCGTGACATTTTGAAAAAAATTAAATAATATTATTTTATTATTTTATTTCATACCCTCAAAAGGAGAGTCCAAGGGGTTGGTCCAAGAATCTGTCCAGCCAATAAATGGAATGACCTGGAAACCCTATGTAACAACGTCTTTGGGAAATTAAGATAATTACTAATTAATAAGCCCCATTAAATTCAAACGTTGTTACCTACCACCCCAATCCTATATATATGGATATTGGGGGATGGTACCAACACAACTTCACCAATGAACGAAGTGCTGAAGGAGCACCGCGACGCGGGACCCCTAGAGGACATATCAAATCCCAGTGAAATGTTATGTGTGGAACTGAAACACGATTCAAGAGTTTGATGTTTGATCAGCGATGGGGGATGCTTATTGAATGGAAGTAGAAAAATGATGTCTCCTCAATTGCAAGCGCTCTCCAACATCTTGAGGTTGGGGTTTTGTTGAAAGATTTTTTTCCCATACATTTCATTCAAAAATGTTAAGAACAGATAATCTCATAAACAATTTGATCTATTATTGTTTTTATATATGTGAGATGGTATGTATTATCATTGGGATCAGGATTGAAATCAAGGCATGAAATTCTTGTGAACATTTTTATTAAAACCCCAGTTTTTTTCTAGCGTGGAGGGAGAGGGCCCAGATGAAGAAGTCCTGAGCCCCTCCGCTTGTGCGTTTATTGTGATTGACCATTTTGGAGATGGAGAAAAGATGAATCATGGCCTACCTTAATGATGAACGCAATCCTAGGTGGATATAGTCTCAGACGATGCAAGAAACAGGCCACCAGTGCATGACTGGTGGACCGAAGAGCACCCTATCGCTTGAATCAGGGCTGGAAGTGGTACATAGATGAGTGGCGGCAGCAGGCGGAGGCACTAGCCGCTCGCCCGACAGGAAGACTGGATGACATCATATGTGGTAGTATAAAATGGGGGGGCACACCCCCAGGGGCTTGCCCACGTGGCTTTAGGGCAGCGGCCTGCATTGGCCACAGTGGGATTAGGGGTCGCCTGATCGACTGACGACATATGGCTGGGCCATGAGCCCTCATCGTGCCTGGTGGCAAAGCCACCACCCGTCGACAGTGGCATGGAGGACTGTGACGCAATGTGGCACCACGTTAGGGAAAACCTAGTGGTTTAACCCACTGACATGGCTATGCACCACGACATCACTACCCGGACACGCCACCAGGTGGGTGGCACCGCCAGGTCAGCCCAACTGACCACCAATAGCCTAGCAGGTTGACCTGCGGCCCATCCAGGTCGGGTCAGTCCAAGCTGGCTGGGTGCACCATGGCCGGGTTGGACACAAGGATGTTTGACATGGGTATAGGGACCCTGACCTCATACGTAAGGTAGTTATAATTTCTGAGATAATCTTTTTACCATCACATACAATATTATACCATTCAACATTATGTGATCATGAATTTTCACAATATAGTACCTCATATCCCACAATCCAAAAATTCCTACCATACATATGAAATATCAAAATGGATCTCATCTCCAGCTAGCCTTTGGGCCACATACATGTTTTAATCCCCTTGTTTGAGGGCTTTTTAGCTCATGGAATTTGTATTGGCATAAATTCATATTATTTTTAACAAAAATCTAAAATTACTAATGATTGCCATTTAGACTCAATGAACCCTTATTTAACAGTAAGATAACCAATTACCCAAAAATCATAATGTACGAAATTTATAATGAAATAATTAATTAAAATAATAATAATCAGAAAAATATAATTAAAATAAACACTATAAATGAAAAAATTTTAATTACTACATATTGTCATCCATTAGAAATATTTGAATCATAAAGTTAGAAAAAAAACATTGGATTCTAGATAGTTTGTATTCCTCCAATATGAATGTAGATAAGAAGATGAAATGTAATTAATGAATGATAGTGAGTGGAAATTAATTTAGGAAATGGTAATTTCATTAAAATATCTGGGACAGGAACTATAAATATTAGAGTAGTAATAAAAAAATTATAAGAAGAATTTTACATCGATTGGATTTAAGGAAACTATGAAAGTGTTATAAAACATCGCGATGACTATAAAGAATAAAATTTTATTGAATATCATTGGATAATCAGATGTTTTATTAATGTAAATATTGTTACAATAGGACATAGAACAAACTTACATCCTTTTCTCATTTGAAATAATTGTAACACGTGTTACATAATAACTACGGAGGAAAAAATTTATAACCTCAAATACAATGGAATCAAGTCTGAAAAACCATTTCAGAACATTATATGTAATTTGAATTAAAAATATATCCACAACTACTATGGGAAGACAATTCCATTAATAAAACATGCCAGATAGGGAATATTGGTAGCAACAAAAAATATAAAGATGAAATATAATATTTAATACCACTAGATCTACTTAGATCAAATATTTTATGATATATAAGACATCGTTAATCAAATTACCATATTT
Source organism: Viscum album (assembly GCA_963277665.1). Lineage (NCBI taxonomy): Eukaryota > Viridiplantae > Streptophyta > Magnoliopsida > Santalales > Viscaceae > Viscum > Viscum album. Next base: position 1,056,714,543 of record OY728151.1, on the reverse strand, counting down.
ATTTAATCATTTTATTAACAGGTTCAACAGAATTAAAAATATTGTTTTGTTTTGAAATGAAAATGAGACAATGTGTAGATTTTTTCATACAACACAATGGAATTTTACAAATATATTGATGACATTATTTTAAAATTGAGAACTAAAAAAGGAAAGGGGTATAAAAGAATTGATTTTAAAAAACATTTTAAGAGATATGAAATCAAAAATCAATTTTTTTCTATATAGATTACTCATTTACACTACTGAAAATATGTCCTTTATCCGGGATAGAAAATGTCATTAAGAACACTAGAAATGCGATATTAATCACGGATAAGATAATAGGGGTCTGTTTTGTATGTGCTCCTAAAAGAGATGATTAATTATCCTTTTATATGTGCTAAAATAACCACTGATTAGAGGTTTCTTTTATATTTTCTAAAAAAGCTGACAAAAGGGTCCTTTATTTATTCTTTAAAGAGGTAACAAAAGTCAATTAAAATTTAATAAAAATTATAAAATTTATATAATTAGGGGGGAGATTTTAACAGTTAGACAAATAGAATAAAATGAAATAATCATTGATATTATATGTTGTATAGTCCTAGAGGACGTCTAGATAAGAAGTTATAGTTGTTTGAATGTTTAAAATTTGATTTATCCCAACAAAAAACTCATTTGTGGAGGACTTATCGTAATTTTTGTCCTTTAAAAATGTGATGGAGGAATCTCATATATCACAAGTGTGTATATTTCATCGCATGCTTCAATTTATTAAGCTGTATTGCGCAAACGGATACCCAGATCGAAATTTATGTGACTTTGAAGTTAGAGTAACAATTTCAACTTATTTTAGATCTTTTATTATTATTATTTTGATTTTTGGGTCTTCAAATTTGTATTAAATAATTACTATTTGAGGATAATTAAAAAATTATTATGTAATAATATTTTTTAAAATATTTTAAATATAGTTTCACTAATTTTCTTATATATTAAATGTAATAGTCTATTTATACTTTTCAAAAACAAATTTAAAAATTATTTAATACATTTATTTCAATATAAATATATTTATATATAAATATATTATTTTTCATGAGAAATTAATTTTGTTGAAGTATAAACATTATAAATGATTTGATGAAGTGCTGCTAAACCCCCTATTATCAGCATACTATAATAACAACTAATTAAGGGGTCCACTTTAACAGCACTAATAAAGCACTGATAAAGGGGGTGCCTTTATCAATGCAAAAAAGAGTGATCATAAATGGACATATTTAACAACGCTTTATTTAGCACTATAAAATGTACCCTTTATCAGTGATTTTTTTAGCGCTGATAAATGCTGGCACTGTATAATCTTAGTATTTTGTTCATTTGAGATGAAGTATTAAAAAAAATTAATATTATGAGAAATTCAAAGAATAATCCTCCCAGAAAATGATTATACTAAATTATTTTGAAGACACGATTTAAATCTAGATGTTCATTTTCAGTGTATATTTATATTTTATGGAAATTCTAAAATGACTTCATTTGGGATGTTGTATATCAAAAAGGAAACCGTGAATTATTTTATTGTATTTGGGATACTATTTATTATTATGTTAAAAACTGGAACTCTTGAATTATTACTAAAAAAATTGTGATGGGATTTTCATGTGATATTGCATAGATTTTTTTATTAATTTTCTACAATTTTTGGTTCACTGATAATATAAGATATTTATTATAAATTACAAATCATTAAAAAAAGTCGATAAATTGATGGATTCCAATGATGATAAAAAAATGGATGAAAAATGTGAGATAAATATTTGTATTAAATGATTATTAAGATTATTTTAATGAAAACATTATTCCAGATGAAATTATATATTTTTTATTTCATTATAGAAATTGGTTAAATCAGGCAACATTATTAGAAATTTGAATATTCCAGGTTAGAGCATAATGATTCTGAGATTAGATAATATGATATAACATATATTTAATTGGTATCCATATATATATTCATATATATATTGATATCGTGGGTGTATATAAATGATGAATGAAGAATTGTATCATATTTTGAAATAAGAAACCTAGATTCTTGTTCAATGAAAAATTTGAAAGAATAATATATGAACAAGTTTTCTATGAAAATATTATTTCAGTGAACATGGATAAGTTACAAGAAATGAAGCATCACAAGTCTAATAATTGTACACAAAGAAGGAAGGTGTTTATTTTTAATAAATATTTTCCCCTATTATGAGACAATATTTCATAATAATTTTTTTATAGGATTCATCATCTGTTAATTCAAATGTATATCATATGTATGTAATGTCAGCTTTCATCAATAGTGTCATTAATTATGAAGTTTATATAGGTCATCGTAGTGGGGTTTAAAGATAAATATGGAACCTTTGTTTTTAAGATGTAGCATTCATTCTGTTGAATGAAAGTGTTTCCCTGCACAATGACATCCAAAATTGGCATTTTCTTGAAAATTTGTGAATTTTCAAAGGAAAATTTGATCCAATTTTTAATGTTTTAGAAGTGAAGATCGGTTACCTAATTTTCATCATATATGATGATAATATAATAATAATAGAAGTTAATAATAAAATTATGATTATTTATATGAACAAAAGACTAAAATCATTCAAATATCTATTATTTAATAGTTAATTTATAAGATAAAATTACAGTTTTACAAAAACACGTTAATATATTTCCGTTATAGAATATGAATTACAATGAGATATTATAGATGTTTTTTATTGAAGAAGATACTGATGTTACTACACATATCTCAATTGGTTTAATATTCAGTAAAGATTAAGTTGGGAAACATGTTAATCAGAATGTCATATAATGATTGAGAAAAAGATTTTCCTTTCTCATAGATTTCATAAAAACAATGATTATTTTTACAAAATATGTGTTAAATATCATAGTGTTCATTAGAATCATTCATTTTTGAAGATAGAATTTTACTCATATAATTTATGGAAACACATTCTTGTTCCTTTCTATATAAAATATATTTTTACATGATCATTCATGGACACAATAATGCATATTGGGATAGAGATTGTACTGATTGAAATTCATCCTCAGTATGAATGTTTTTTTTGGGAGAATATTTTGTATGAATACATTAATAAAAAAAATTAACATAATGTGCAGTGGGTGAAGAATATGTTTCATCCACCAACACCTACACAAAGATAGAAGGGATAAAATTTCCAATAGTTTATTTGAGAGTTAATGTTTGAAAACAATTTTCAATTCTTTTCATTAATAAATTATTCATTAATGATCTCAAATATACACAACAAAATTAAAGATAATAGAATAATGATATTTAATAAAAATTAATAAAAGTGAATGTGTAATGTGGATATTTTATGCTTTGGTATTTTTCAACAGTATTTTGAATTGATGGATTTTCACCAAATATATGATATAGGAATGATTTAATGAATTGACCCCATTATTAACTATTCTTCATCTAAATAATATTTCCTAATGTTCATAATGAAATTCTGTTTGACCTTTGTTTGTGTTATATTTTTAAAGGTGAAGAGTAAGTATAACATTGTATTAATAAGTACAAATATATTATTATATGAATCGAAATCAATTATTATAATAAAAATAGGGGAGACTTAAAAATTCTTGTGATTTTATCCTTTCGTGATTTTCAATTTACAGTCCACCATGTTATGAAATGGATTCAAAAACATTTATTTGTCTTGGATAACCATTTCTAGACTTCATAAATGAGAAATCCTATATTTGGAAATTTTATTTAGGAAACATTAATTTTCAAAGTGAATATTTTTTATCAATGTTACAAAAAAATATATAAAGGGAGAATTGAGGTTCTTCTTGTGTTTCTTTACGAATTTATTTTAATTTTTTTTAACTATTTTATTAATGAATGGTTGTTTATATTGGTGTTAAATATTTTCATAATGTTTTGTAATGTTTTTTCTCATGATGTATTTGGTGAGATAAAATATGTTTCTTTATTCAGGTAAGATGACGTTCTTTGTATTATATGTTGAATTTATAATATATAGGTTCTTATTAAAATAAATAAACTCATTATATATGATGATTTTGTACACATAATTAAAATGGGATATAAGTATATAAAAATCACTAGAAAGACAATGCAAAATTTTAACATGTTATTGTAGTATGATGTAAATCGATGGATAATTGTATGAATATATTAGTTAAGCTAATGGTATGATGATTTTCAATGTTATTAGATAGAAAAGGAATATGATTAATGAATTTTGAAAAAAATAATGTAGCAGTTAGAGAGTTTGTAAACACTTTAAAAAAGTTTAATATGTATACTCGGAGATATGTAATTTTTTTAAGGTTATTGATACTAATGTAGAAAGAAATTATTTATAATATAATATAGGATGAAGTGGGGATGTTGTAATCAAACAATTTAGGATCGATAAATTATTGAGTAAACATAATCCAATAATATTCCGTTTCAAAAAAATTAATTATATAATGAAATAATTTTATTTTATAAAAAATAAATAGAGTTCACCAATGAGAGGATTCTATAGTGATCGAATATAATTAGTTTACAAACTTGATGCATGGATTTGATGTCATCAATTAGATTATTTATCAAAATGATTAATTGGATGGATATTTACCATCCAATGATATATATTAATGTGTTTTTGAGAAATAATGTTCTTATAGATCGATATATATATTATTAAATTAAAAAAATATTAACTAACCATTCACGATGCCATCATACATATGGTACAATGTTGTTGTTATGAGAGGATTTTTTATCTAGTTTCAAAGTGATATATTCCAGATGAGGTCGTATAAATCTACAGAGTCTTGTTTTATCATTAAAAAATTACATTGGATGGAAATAGATAAAGTATATTGTCCAAATTATTCATTTTTATATCATTATTCAATGTGATTCTATGTTCACATGAAAATGTTTGTGGGTCTAATAAAAAAACAGATATCTAGAATTTTAACAATTCATAGGATTTTAAAAAAATACATATGAAAAAATTCCACCTGATATATTTTCTATTTTAAACATAAATATGGTAAGTACCTTTACTATGATTATTTTAAGATAATATATTATGGTGTTTTATATATTTGAAGAATTGTAAATAATGATGTTAAGGAAGTTAAAAGATCGATGTCAGTACTTGAGTTTTTAATAATCCTTAACAGTACTCATGAAATGATAAGAGGCATGATGTTAAATTATGTTGCATGAGAGTATTGAAATGATAGATTTCACTATGAAGTAAAATGAATTTTTGTTCTCACCATTCATCCCACGAGAACACTTATCAAATGGGGTTAATGTACCACTCATTCTAACACTATTTATCCCTATGAAGAGATGATACTTTAAAAACATTCATGCATCATGAGTTCTAAATTAGGTTAGTATTTCATCGATCTTGATGTATATTTAATATAGGTGTGTTGATAAGATACCAGATATTGGTTTTGATTTGTGATATTATAAAAAGTTGTTTGTTAGAGTATACGAGAGAGGTATTGTTTTTGAAAAAGATTATTTATATATTTTATGAAGCTTATGTTTCTTATTCATCATATAAAATATAGATCATTAGATGAATTACATATTTTCATTAGAGTGTGTACTTTAGAAAAATATATCATTTACGGGAAAGATCCGTACTAAATTGAGAAAATTTGATAGTTGATTTATTGATGATATTTTAGGGTGTTAATTTATAAATATTCATACCCTGGATTACCTATGTTTTACATGAAACTATTTCTAATTGAACGAATTCTATTATATATATTTTATATGTAGATAGGATAATTATTACCAGATTTATCTCATAAATTATAACATCTAATAATATTATATTTCTATATACCAATGGGAGTCACCAATGAAAGGAAGTAGTCAACCATAATATGTGTGATCATTTTATAACATTTTTACCAAACATTAAATTTATATCATTTCATTCTTGTGAGGTTTTTATATATTTTTTATATAGATTAAATCCTAAAAACCTAGTATGGAATAATTTAAAAAGAATAATTTTTTTGAAATATATCAATACAATCAACCCTCTAGTATTTATCACGTTCTTAGGGTACCTTTATATTAATATATGATAATCAATGTGACTAATTTTTTTATGTAATATAGATATGAATTCCACATAAATATATATTGACAAAATGTTTTATATTATGATCAAGAGAGTTCCAAATGTGTAAGTGAAGTTCAAAAATATTTCAAAAGTGTATCTAATTTTTTATATATTTGTTAATTTATTCCGACTAGATTAGTTTTAGTATATAAACATTAAACATCATATTCATCATTCTCCTTTAATTATTGGTATGTTTTGGTAAGATCCCACAATACTCCCAAGAATATGTTGTTAGTGGGGGGAGAGGATATTATTTTCGAAAAGAAGGATAAATTTTTTATATCATCTTATGATATTAATATGATGATATTATAATGATTATTTTACAAAATTGAATTAAATTTTGGGGGGAGTTATAGAATTTCTGATAGTAAAAAGTTTCATATCATTGAGGGGAGAAATTATTTAAAAAGAATGAATTTTATAGTTTTGTGGTTTCATGGAATTTTTAAATGATATAACTATTATTAAGTTGAAATGAAATCTTTTTATTTTTGAAAAAGGGTTCATTCTACAACAAATCCAATAAAATATTTTGATGTATCCCAAGAACTATGACAATGTTATATTTGTTTCCAAATCTATTTGAATAGTCATATTAAGGTAGGGATATAATTTATTTTATATACATGTTAATTATTTATGATTATTTTGTATATCCACTAGATCTTATATTTAATAAAATAATTTTTGGTTTACTCGAGGATTCCGTAGATGTGTTTTGGAAAAATTTAATTAGATTAATAAATAGAAGAACATCACCATGGTAGAATAAAAATATTGAATCTATTTGAGTTTGTTAGATAGTACATCAACAAAAGGATTTTTTTATCAAAGACCAAAAAAAATCTCTATTCGTTCATGGAATTATAGATCAAGCACAGACTGGATTGAATATTGATCTGAAAAAATTTAGTACAGCTGCAGATCATGGTGTGATAGTAATATATTTATATAAATAAACTTCTTTAGTTTTATTTATAAATCAATTGAACTTTTGGTGGATATATAGTGTTAATTTAATCATATATATAACTGTAATTTGAGATTTAAAAGATTTAATTATATATAATTAAATTCTATACATGATTCTAAGTGAAATCACATTACAATTTTCAATTCACCAAAAATAGAGAATATTATATGACAATTGGTAGGAGTTTTATTTTTGTGAATGGCTATTTGTCAAGCGTCGTATGTTTTTTCAATTATTTGATATTGTTTACATAATTTTTTTTATATTATTTAATGAATTTAGAACTACGATATCATCAAAATTTATTCAAAGATAATTTCAATTATATAAACTGAGATAGAGTTTTATAAAATATCTCAAACATTCCACAAATTTATTGGATGTTTTTTTAATATATATGGGGAAAATAATTCATTTTTTTCATGTTTTTATTTCATATAATTCTAGCTATTCTGCGTAATGAAATTTTTAGAGATCCTTACCTACATCCATATGGAAATACATAGTGTTATTGAAGGAAATTTCTAAATTGAGATTATCAAATATTTAGAAGAGGAAGATTGAGGTTATGGTGGTCTATTTTTTGGAAATTGGTTTTTTTAGTAAAATTTTATTTCCTATTAAAAATCGATAAAGGAAAATATATACATTTTCACATGTATGAAATATTATAATCATATTTTGTAGAGACATATGTGTGCGACAATACTAAAAAATATTCCACTAAAAATTACCATAATCAGTGTAAGAGAATACATGAATACAATAGAGTGATAGAAATACATAATGGTTTATTAGTGGATTTAATATATATAATAACGAGGCATAATATTTTTTAAACAACACACAACAACACAAGTGTAGTGTGTTGTGATAAAACACTGAGGCATTAGAAAAAACACTTGAATATAATAAAGTCAATTAATAAAGCATGATTTAAATAAAATAATAATTATAACACTTGTATAATAAATAACACTATATTATTGAAAATTAAAACATTGTTTTATAAAATTAAATGAGTTTGTGAATATTATTACATAAATTTAAAAACATAATTATACATTTGTTATTTTCCATTGAACGGAACTATATATACCCCAGAAAAAACCACCCGTACTCGCGAAAATGAATGAACCAATATAAAGAATAAAATTAATATGTTTTTAATAATATATATAAATAAATTACATGCAAATTTTTAATTTTAAACTAAAATATTTTTTATTCAAGGAACATTTTGTATAAGACTGTGTTGTGATTGATTCATGGAAATCACACCATTTATTGTTTTTCTTTAAAAATTATCTCTACAAAAAATATCTAAATATGTATTAGATATATATTTTAAGGAAATTAATTGACTAATAGCTTCATGAATGGTGATAAATAATTCTAGACTCATTTTCTCAATTTTAGATATTTAATTTTGATTTTATACTAGATTGAAACTTATTTATATAAAAGGCTCACATGGAGTAATATTTTCCTCATCATGCATTAAAATTAGGTGGAGATAATTCATACATATCCCAAATTATTTAGGGATCATTTTCAAAATTTATTATAGAAATAGAAATTAATTTTGCCATTTTTGAGTATGTCAAATGATTTTTTACTAAAATATAATTTTAGATAGTAAACATACAGATTATAAATAATAGTCACATAATGTTTAATAATTTTGTGAGACAGATTCCAACATGTCATGGAGGAAATAAGAATCATTCTATTATCTTTTCAATGCAATACGAGCATGATTGTTGGTCATTAGCGAGTGAATCTTTTTGAACAAAAATGTCATCTTATAAATTATAACAGACATATTGGGTCATAATAGGCATTTCATTTATCAAATTGATGTGTGGATGATTCTATTCATTAAAAATTTTGTAAATACTCATTTCCCAATGTATCAAAAAAATCTGAATATTTTTAATGGTTATGAGTAATTCAGTTGAATTTTTTTACTAATATTAATGTCAATTTAAAAAAAAAGTCTCATATGGATCCATACAGGTCACACCATGCATCATATTGTGGTGTGGATAATTTACACACATAGAATTTATTATGTATCATTTTCCTAATTTATAAAACTATTATGAATTTGTTTCATGGTTTTCTATTCATCACATGACTTTTTTAATAAAATATCATTTTAAACTAGAGACAAGAACTCTATGTAATACTTTTCACAAAGTTTGACGTTTTCATTTGGTATTAATTCCTAAAATTCCAATAGGACATATTTTATTTGAAATGAATCATTAGAATTTATACATGTTTTCATAGTTTTTTGTGAGTTACACATATTTACCTAAAATGATAATTTTTAAATGATTACATACACTTTTAGTCAGACCAAATGAATAATTTACCAGATTAATGTCATTGTGATTCCTAAATGAAATAATGGGTTATGGATTTCATTCATATAATGTCAAATTAATATGAATGTGTTCACATTATTTTGAGTAAGTCAACTGTCATTTTAAATACAAGTTATTAATTTTTAATTAAAAAGATTTACATTGACTAATATTGATCACACAACAGGTCATATTGATGTGAGTTGTATTTCAACAGGTACAAGATTACTTAATGTTCAATTTACTAATGTAATAAAAAATCCAAATACTTTTTACTGATTTTATGAATTATTTTTTCTAAAATGAAATATAAAATAGCAAACAAAACTTTTGAGTCGTATATATCACATAATTTATTATTTTGACATGAGATTGATTCCTACATATCATAAATGATTTATTAATATTTTTAAATTATTTTCAAGATAATATGAATAAAATTATTATATTTCATTTAGTGACAATATTTGAGAAAAAAATAAATTTTAAACTCATAATGATTTATTTTCATAATTTCTTCTGCATCTTGAATTGGTTGAGGTGTGCCTAATTAATTCAAATAAAAAATGATTTTAGGAAAAATTTTCTAAATTATAAAAATTATCCAAATGTGAGTTATGAATTTTTATTATATCCATCAAATATTAATTTAATTTAATGTTAATTTTAATTAAGAAGACGCACTAGGAGTCATAATAGTTGTAGTATGTATTGGATTGATGTTAAGTTGATTCCTACATATCCAAAATGACATATGGAATTTTTTCATTATGTATTAAAACAATCCGACAATGTTTCCTTAGTTTTGTGTATGAAACATGTGTTTGTTACAAAAAAATAATTTATACTTGAAATTTGAATATTGAGTTATTCTAGCCACATCGTATGTCGGTTTGATGTGATGTAGACTCCTTCACATCAAAAATGACATACAAATCCCATTCAAAAATAATCATGAAAATAAATATACATTTTCCCCATTTTTTGTTAGTGACACATTTTGATCTATGATGATAAATATAACAAGTTAATAGAGATGTGTAGTTAATCTTTGAACATTATGTTTTACATTCAGTAGTTACTATTCCCTACAAAACAGAAAATTTATACATATAATTTTCATATAGTAGCAAAAAAAATTATTTTAATTTTTTTTGAATATTTTATTATTAATTTTAAAAAATAATACATACATTTTAAATAAAAAGTCACAATAACAGTCATACTAGTTACACCACGGGTCATATTGTTGTTCAGATGATTCCTTCATATCCCAAATGAAATATGTATTCATGAACTAAAATATTAAAAATTATGAATTAATAATGAAACATTTCATTACATTTCTTTTATATGTAGAACTACAGACATTGTATATTGAATAAATCTTATTAGCTGAAAATGAGTTCACATTAATGAAACCCATTATCTTCGAGGAATATACTATGATCGTTATATAACTAGTCATCACCAAAAACACTAGGGATGGGGAAACCCATTCTAGTTACATTTAACCATCAAAACATTATTTTGATGTCTCATGATATGGATTGAATATGAGATACTTCTACACTAATGGTTCTCAAAAATAATAAATGTTATTAGGATAATAACCTATACTCAATAAATAGTATTGGAAGTTAGGAAAATAAATTCATTTGAATGCATGGTAACATTTTTAGAAATGGACATGTTATTTATTTTGTGGCTAGTTATAGATAGATTAATGAAAAATATTACATCCCAAAATAACATTAAAAGAACAAAATAAATATTAAAGAAATTTTATAATCAAATAAACATAAAAATTGAAGATAACATGATGAATAAAATAATTAAATAAGTAGTATCAAGTCAACTTCCAATTATGGTAGTATAAATTTTTTACCTATTTTAAATTTTTTCTTAACTCGACTATAACCTCAAATTGAAATATCCCATAAGTATCTTCGAAAAAACCACCCCAAATCAAAAGAAAATCCACCTTTATTGGAAAAAAATCATATATGAGTAATACTAATATAAAAAAGAAATAATTTTTTTTGTAACACCTAATATTTTTATGATAAATATTTTTTTATTAAATATACATCATCAAAGTAATCATTCACTACACACAACACTAGATTTTCTTGCTTTACATGCAGTCATGATCTTCCTCGATAGCTTGCATTGTACGTAATACTAAGTTACACTAAACAATGATATGCTATTAAAATATTATAAAAACTTACTATTATCAATAGTAATACCCACTTTGTTAAATTTTATATATTTTATCATTCATAATGGACTTCATTTTTGGATTCAGAATATCGAAATTATCCTATATTGAAATTTTGGTATTTTTCTGAAAACTTTGAATTTGTGATGAATAGTGAAAACACTAGGTTACTATTTAAAAACCGAAATTTAATTTAAATAAGTATTTCTCCTATTTAAATTTATTTTAGTTCTATATTGATACATAATACCTATATAAGTTCATAGTAATTAATTGGAATCATTTTATAATATATATATATATATCTTATTTAACTTTTCACCGTCTTTTACACACCTCTTAAGAGAGTTTGAAAATTTACAAAAAACTTAATTTTACCACTTCTATGAGTGGAATATCAAAATTTGTAGAGACATGGTTAATATCAATGAGGAAAAGGTGGTTCAATAAGAGACAAATAATTTTTATTGAACATTAACTTTTTATTTTTTTATACCACGGTTAAAAGTAAATACGGTAATTAAGGGTAAAAATGGTATTGTTATTACCCTAACACATGTCCTAATTCTATTGGATAAGTTTAATTTGACCAAAAACAACCTAAGGAATAAATTATAACCATTTACGTCCACTTGGATTAGATTAGGACATTTATAATTATTGTATTTAATGAAGAGTTAAAAGAGTTAAAAACAAAGTTTTAAAACTAAAACATTTTTAATATAGGGTTATACATAAGATAAATTAGACTATAAATATTAATTATAAAGATAAAAAGATTTCCTACATAATGGTACTTTATTTATAATTTTTAGTCTTTAAATAATTTAATTTATTTGAGACACAATGATGATAAAATAATTACCTTATTAATGAAATATTAACATAAATGATATTATAAATACCCAAATAAATGTAATTTTAGAATTTTTATGAATTAAAATAATTTTATAGGTTAATATGACATATTAGTATTGATTAATTAACCTTTTTCGAACTAATCATGCTGTTATTATTTTCAAAAAATCAATTACAAAATAGTGTCAAAATTGACATAAAATAGTTTTTAAAATAAATTTTATATTATTAATTGTAATTTTATTTCTAAAAATCTGATGATTATCCAAAGGAATTAGATAAAGTTATATATATTAATAATGAACAACTTGGGGTTAGTTTGGCATGTTATATTATGTTTATTAACCATATAGTGTAAGAAAACAAGAAGAAACGGTAAAAGTTAAATTATTTAACTTAGAGTTAAATCTAAATGATAAGGTTACAATAGTAACATAAACCTATCTAAAATCTATTGGTTGTGTGGATATCGACCCATACCTGCCATATCTTCGAAATAAAACTGTTTGGAGCAATTAAAAAACTTACATGACTTTATTATAAAATAATATTTTACGTTCTTCCTAAAGTACCCCTCTCTTCCCTTATAAAAGAGAACCTCCTCCCTCTCCTATTTACACAACTTTTAGGATTCAAGTTTAGCCAAAACATACCAATTTCCCTTATCAACTTCCCTAGAAAAATACTGGACGTCTTGGTCTTCTTCAATGACCATCTTCAGTGCCCTATGAGGAGTTTAAGAAAAGGCGCTTCAAAGAAGAGGTAATGTCTATTATCGATTCTTTAAACTTTATTTCTCTTTCTACATCTTCTTAATTTGTAATTTAATTACTAAGTAATAAAATCAGAATCACTAATATACTTATATGTTATTATAAATATAAAACAAACCAATTTCAGCTTCTATCCATCCAATAGAAATTGAAATCATCGCGCGTGCGTACGTAAGAAATACCATCTCCATGCAGTGGTGTAATCTGTTTTCCACCACCACCACACTTTGATGTGTATAATGGTGTAAAAAAATAACTATATAAGATTACTGTAAAGTAATATTTATTCTGAAATAGTATACATACACTTCTGTATAATTCCACAATCATGGGAACGATATCATCGATCGTGCGTACGTACGGCCTACCGTCTCCAAGATGTGATGCGACTCGTTCTACATGATATTCATTTCATAATGATTATATAACTAAATTGAATGAATAATTATGATATATATTACACTAATACCATTCTGTAAATGATTTATTTATAACCTAAAAAAATAATAATTTATTCGAAAAAACACACAGAACAACAAAAAGAAATAAACACCCGAATAACAAGTAGCAATGAAAAATTACTAATAAGAAGCTGAGAACATCACCATATATTTTATAATAAAAATTATTAATATTATTTAATAAGTTAATAACATTATTTAAATCAGGATATAGGATGTTCAGACATGTGTGAAGCAAATCAGACCTAAGGTAAGGGAAAATCTCTCAATCTCAATTTTTATCTGAGATTGTTTATACATCAGAATTTATTGGGGAACATTTATCATCCACATCCATGTTTCCTCAGAACATAATATTATTTATATCCTACTACAATTTATTAAATCCAATATTACTTGTTGGTGAGTTTTTAGTAAAAGACATGAAAGGAATCTTTTATCGTTTTTAGTATGAGGTACTTTTTGACTTTTTCCAGCCAATGTAAGAGAGGAATGTTTTTCTAACTTATACAGCCAGAATGGACTTTTAGAACATTGTTTCCATGAATATTCCATTACAAGTTTTCATGTTTATTTTTAATCAAATTCTTTTAGTTTAACATTATATGACATTTTAGGAATGGTAAAATGTTTTTGAAATAGAAAGGATATTTTCCTCAAGAATGGAGTTAATGTGTTTTATAAAAATTAGTTTCCATCTAAGATAATATGGGGTTTTGTTTATATCCCTATATTTACATTGATTTGTTTATGTTATGATGAAATTATTTTTATGATTTTCGTTTATCTTATATTTATTATGCTATGATTGCGTGATGTTTAAGAATCCCATTTTTATTACATGGGATGTGCTATGATGTATGATTTATGATCAAGTGGAACACATAATAATGGTATCTTTATGAGATGGGTGGGACCTAATATCTCCCTAAAATTCATTGGGTAAAGATTTATATCTCATGAGATATACATGGATGGAATGGTAGGTTAATTCGGTTCAGTGAAATAGGACTAAAACGAGGAGTGAACTAGGTTCAGAAATTTTATTTGTCCACTAAGATAGTACTGAAAATGTGTCTTGACTACTAAGAAATTTTTCTATATGATTATGTGTGCATGAAAAAAAGTTTATTTTTTTAGGTCATGATTATTGGGATTACATTTCACTACTATGATATATCCCATGTTAGGAAATTTTGATCTCTTTTTCATGTAAATATTTCCAAAAAGATAGGTTCTTATGAATATGATGTTATTAATATTACATTTGTTTACCCTTATTGAGAATTTGAGCTCACCCTATTGTATGTATTCTTTTCCCAAGCTCAGGAAGAAGGTTATTAAGTACAATATGCCAAAAAGGGATTCTAGATATGATGAAAAAAATGGGAGACAATGTAGATGCTTTATGAACCAGTTGTTTATGGTTCCTAGTTTCTAAAGAAACTATACCTATACGGTCCTATTGTGGTTTTGTTATATGATGTAATACGTATGATTCAATTATGAATTAATAATAATGTATGTAAAGTATGGGTCGTTATAGTTGGTATCAGAGGAAAGGAATAGTCAACCTTTGGAAACTAGGACGTGAATGCCTTAGTAAGATCCCTAAGGATTATTCTAAGCATAGAAAGCAATCATTGTGTTTTATAAAGGACCACGAAAAACAAATGATAAGACCATAAGTGTGAAATTTTATTCATGATTATGTTGTTTTTTCTATTATAATTAGTTTTGATCACACTATTCTTCTTATTTTTAGTCAATGACGGTAACCCGAAGGAACCATGTTAATGTAGAATGAAACAGGCAATGCAATTATTGTCACCCTGAGCAACCAAACCTTATGGAAGATGTAATTAAAAATCTTATATCCAGGCTTAGAAAAATTTCTCAAGCTATGAATCATACAGGACATCCAAACGAGAAAATGAAGGAGAAAAATTCTATTAAATCATTCATGAGGAAGCATCCACCCTCATTTAGTGGCTCTACTGATTCATTAGTAGCTGAACAATGGATCAGTACTACTGAAAAGATATATTCAGTTCTTCAATGTTCTGAACATGATATAGTCATCTTAGAAGTATATCGTTTGGATGGAGAAGCTGATCAATGGTGTAATCTAATTAGGAATAGGAGGCAAAGAGATGAAATTGATTCCATGTAATATGACGAGTTCAAGAACTTATTTTTCAATAAGTACTTCCCTCATATTCATCGAACAAAGATGGAGAAGGAGTTTCTTTAACAGAAGCAAAAGGATGAAGAATCTGTTGGTACCTACGAATCCTATTTTACAAGACTTTCAAGGAACACTTCCGAAATTATTATCATAACTGAGAGTAAGATTGATCGATTCATTAGTAGAATAAAAACCAGTCATCGAAGGGTGTTATCTATAAGGGACATCAGTAGATATGAGGTAATCGTTCGATGTGCTCTAAAGGATGAGATGGAGATTGGAGTAACCCATCATTCATATGCGTTTGATAAGAAGAGGAAAATGGAATTCAACTGAAAATATAAAGATCACACTAAAAAGAAGATGAGTTTTACATTATGCACAATGTGTGGAAAGATACATGGAGGTAATTGTCATAAAGAGATAATTAAATGTTTAAGATGTGGAAAAGAAGGTCATCGGGCATTTGAATTTTGAAATAATGGGAAGAAGATGTCTAGTGATGCGAACAATGAAAAGTATACACAGAGTGAACATCCTATACATCAATGTTACAAGTGAAATGAAATAGTGAATTATGCCAATCAATGCCCAAATCCAAGGGTTGTTGATGATGATCGAAGTCTACAAACTCTTAATTCTAAAGACAAAGGAATGTAACATGCAATTTCTATCAGCAATGTGGAGTATGATAATGAAGTGGTGAAAGGTACACATACCATCAACTCTAAAGTAGCAAATGTTTTATTTGATTCTGGATCCACCGACTATTTTATTTATGAAGAAATTTCTAAGGGTATCTCCATATTTCCTTAGCAGATTGATATTGAGTTAGCCGTGACAACCCCTAATGGAACAACATTCACATCAAAAGGTTACAATTCTTCTCCCATTGAGTTTGTGGGAATGTGCTTCCTGCAAATCTTGTGATCCTTACTCTAGTGGAATTTTATGTGATTCTTGTAATGGATTGGCTTTCTTTATATGGAGCTCATATCAATTTCCAAAGAAGTGAGGTCACAGTTCATTTTCCCGATCAATCTATGATCTTCTATCGATGCAAGGATGAACATAATCTTCCAGTGGAAATTGCTTCCATCTTATGGGTCTTGATTCTACTAAATGAAGGTTATATATCTCAAATGGTTGGGGAGAAACTCATGATTAAGAATATTCCCATTGTAAGAGATATTGATGATGTCTTTCAAAAGGAATTTTCGGGTCTTCAACCAAGTCGTGAAGTTGAGTTTTCAATAGAACTCGTACCGGGTGCTTTACCTATTTCAAAAACACCTTATAGAATGGCCCCAATTGAGTTGTAGGAATTGAAGAAGCAACTCCAAGAGAAACTTGATAAGGTATTCATATGCCCTAGTGTGTCACCTTAGGGAGCACCTATTCTATTAGTTAAGAAGAAATATGTACCAATGAGACTCTGCATTGATAATCGTGAACATAAAAAGATCACTATCATGAAAAATATATACTCTCCCACGCATTGATGACTTATTTGACCAACTACGCGGAGCTCAATAATTTTCCAAGATTGATCTTCGTTAAGGGAATCATCAATTAAGGGTGAAAAGGGAGGATATACCAAAGATGACTTTTCGTATAAGGTATGGACACTATGAATTTATAGTGATTCCATTTGGTCTTATTAATTCCCCTGCTATCTTCATGTATGTAATGAATTGATTCTTTAGAGACTATCTTGATCAGTTTTTGGTGGTATTTATAGATGATATTTTTTTCTGTTCAAATAGAAAGGAAAAACATGAAGATCACTTGAGAATTGTATTGAAGACCCTGAGAAAGGAGACGATTTATTCCAAATTTATGAAGTTTGAATTTTGGCTTCAAAAAGTTTCATTTTTCTGTCACATAATCTCAAAAGATGGGATATCTGTGGATCCAGCAAAAATAGAGGTTATCGAAAGATGGTCGAGACCAAAAACAGTTACTGAGATCTGAAGTTTTCTTGGTCTAGCTGGATAATATTGACATTTTGTGATAGATTTATCAAGATTATCTAATCCAGTCACCAGGTTGACTTGGAAAGGAGTAAATTATGTTTGGATAGAGGAATGTGAAGTGAATTTCAAGGAGTTATAAAGAAGATTTTCTAGTGAACATGTGCTCACACTGCCTTATAGTGGAGAAATATTTGGGATCTATAGGGATGCATCCAAGAATGGGTTGGGGTCTGTTCTCATGCAAAACAAAATGGTGATAGATTATTCCTCACGACAGCTGAAAATCGATGAGCAAAACTACCCAAATCCGGAATTGGAGTTATTTGCGATAATATTTGCATTAAAAATATGGAGTCATTATATTTATGGTGAAAGTTGTGATATTTATACTAATCATAAAATATTAAAGCATATTTTCACACAAAAGGAGCTAAATATTATCCAAAGAAGGTGGTTGGAGTTGATTGAGGACTACAAATGCTCAATTCATTATCACCCAGAGAAGGACAACAAGGTGGGAGATGCCTTAAGTCGACAAAACCATGATAGATTATCCATGATGAGGATCACCAAAGATCCAATATTTAGGAATTTACAAATAATGGATCATGTAATTATAATGGAAACAGAAAATTCATATCTTTCTCAAATGAATGTTGCACCATCTATACATGTGAAGATTAAAGAGGAAAAAAATGAAAATATGGAGTTACAAAAGAAGGTGTGTAATGTTGCTGAATTCAACCTTGATTGTGATGGGATAATAAGGTTCAGGAATCGGGTTTGTGTTCCTCCCATCCCAGAATTAAGGAAGAAAATATTCGATGAAGCTCATATTTCTTCATTCTCTATTCATCTTCAAAGAACGATGATGTATAGGGACATGAAAATGTAATTCTGGTGGGATGACATGAAAAAATATTTTACTGAATATGTCTCTCTATGCTTGGTTTTTCAGCAATTTAATGCTGAGAGAATGAAGTATAAGGGGATGTTATAACCATTACCCAAACCTGAATGGAAATGTTAAAAAATCACTATGGACTTTGTCACCGGACATCCTAAAACATCCAAAGTCAATAATGCTATCTGGTTCATAGTTGATCATCTTACAATGTCGGCACACTTCATTGCTATTAGAGAGGATTTCTCGCTAGATCAGCATTCCAGGATATATGTAAAGGAAGTGGTAAGATTTCTTGAAGTACCACATTCCATAATATATGATTGGGATCCGAGGTTTACCTCGAAGTTCTGGCAGAGTCTTCAGCATACATTAGATACAGAGTAGAGTTTCAGCACTGCTTATCATCCTTATATAGACGGTTCGTCTGAGAGAACAATTCAAACTTTAAAAGTTATATTAAGAGAATTCTCTATGGATTTCAAAGGTTCTTGGGATAATCACCTACCATTGGTGGAATTTTCTTATAATAATAGCTTTCACTCCAGTATTCAAATGGCTCCTTATTAATCTCTCTTTGGAAAGAAATGACGAACTCCGACTTGCTGGGATGAAGTTAGGGAAAGAAATCTATTAGGACATGATCTTGTTGATGAGATGGCCGAAAAGGTCCTATCTATCCAAAAACAAATAAGATCATCTCAGAGTCGACAAAAAAGTTATGCCCACAACCGAAGAAATGACCTAGAGTTTTAAGTGGGTGATAAAGTGTTCTTACGAATATCTCCTTGGAAGAGAGTAATGAGATTTGGAAAGAAGGGAAAGCTGGGCCCCTGGTATATTGGTCCTTTTGAAATACTGGATCATGGTGGGAAGGTAGCTTACCGATTGGCTCTTCCAATTAATCTCTCTCAAGTTCAGGATGTGTTCCATGTATCTCTCCTAAGAAAGTACATACCCGATCCTTCACATCTACTCAACTCAAAAGTTGTATTGCTGGAGCAAGATTTTTTTATGATGAAAAGCCAATAGAGATTCTAGATCGTAGTGAAAAAGTCCAACGGATCAAGAACACTCGCTATGTAATATTTTTATGGAGGAACCACTATCTTGGCTTTCTTTACACGCAATAGAGACCTTCCTTGATAGTTTGCGTTGTATGCAATACCGAGTTTCACTAAACAATGATATGCTATTAAAATATTATTAAAACAAGCAGTTATAAATGGTAATACCAAATTTTTTAAATTTTATAAACTTTATCATTCAAAATGGAATTCTTTATTTGATTTCAAATATTTAAATTATCCTATGGTGAATTTTTGTTATTTTTCTAAAAACATTCAATTTTTGATGAATAGTTCAAACACTAGGTTACTATTTAAAAAACGACATTTTATTTAAAAAATTATTTATTTTATTTAAATTTATTTTAGAAAAAATGATACATAATATGTATATAAGTTAAAAATTTATTCATTGGAGTGATTATATAATAATTTTAAATATATATAAATCTTAGTGAACTTTTCACTGTCTTTTACCCACCTTCTATGAGAGTTTGAAAATTTATATAAAACATAATTTTACCACATAGGTGAGTGGAATTTAAAAAATCCGAGAGACTGGGTTAATATCAAAGAGTAAAATGTGGTTCAATAATAGAAAATTAATTTATGGTAAATATTAACTTTTTTCTTTTATTTACCACGGTTAAAAGTAAATAGGTTAATTAATGGTAAAATGGTATTTTTATTATCGTAACACATGTCCTAATTATCTTGGATATGTATAATATGACCAAAAACAACCATAGAAATAATATATGACCATTTAGGTCCACATGGATTAGATAGGTCATTTATTAATATTGTATTTAAAAAAGTGTTAAAAAAGTTAAAAACAATGTTTAATAACTAAAACATTTTTAATATATGGTTATTCATAAGATAAATTATACTATAAATATTGATTAGAAAGATAAAACGATTTCCTACATAATTTTTTTTATTTATAATTATTTTACTTTAAATAATTTAGTTTATTTATGACACAATGATGATACAATACTAACTTTATTAATGAAATATTAACATAATTGATATAATAAATAACCAAATAAATGTAATTTGAAATTTTTTATGAATTGCAATAATTTCATATTTTAATATGACATATTAGTATTGATTTAATTTACTTTTTTCGAACTAATAATGGTGTTATTATTTTCACAAAAATCAATTACAAAATAGTGTCAAAATTGACATAAAATAGTTTTTAAAACGAATATTATATTATTAATTGTTATTTTATTCCTAAAAATTTAAGGATTGGCCAAATGACTTATAAATAGTTATATATATTAATAATTAACCACTTGGGGTTCGTTTGTCTTGGTATAGTAAGTTTATTAACCATATAGTGTAAGAAAACAAGAAGATACAGTAAAAGTTAAATTATTTAACATAGAGTTAAATCTAAATGATAAGGTAAAAATAGTAACCTAAACGTGCCTAAAATCTATTGGTCGAGAGGATTTCGAACCATCCCCACCTTATCTTCCAAATAAATCAGTTTTTAGCTATTAAAAACCGAACATGACTTTATTATAAAATAATATTTTACGTTTTTCGTAAAGTGCCCCTCTCCTCCCTTATAAAAGGGCACCTCCTCCCTCTCCTCTTTAGACAAAATAGAGCATTAATGCTCGCCCAAACCCTTCCCATTTCCCTTCTGAACTTCCTTAGAAACATCCTATATGTCTTTGTATTATTTAGAGACCATCTTTAGTGCCCTAAGAGGAGGTTAATAAAAAGTGCTACAAAGAAGAGGTAATGTCCGTTACTGATTATTTCAACATTATTTCTCCCTATACTTATTATTATTTAGTTGTTTCATTATGAAGTAATAACATTCATATCAATAATATACTGATATGTTATTATAAATATAAAACAAACTTATTTCACCTTCTATCCATCCTACGAAAAATGAAATCATGGTGTGTGCGTACATACAAAATACCGTCTCCACGTGGTGGTGTAATCTGTTTTCCACCACCACCATACATGGATGGGTATAATGGTGTAACTAATAACTATATATGATTATTGTAAAGTGATATTGATTCTGAAATTGTATACATACACTTAAATACAATTACACAATCATGGAAATGATATCATCGCTCGTGCATACGTACGGCCTACCGTCTCCACAATGTGATTCTACTCGTTCTACATGATCTTAATTCCATAATGATTATATAAATAAATTGAATAAATAAATAGGATATATATTAAAATAATAACATTCTAGAAATGAGGTATCTATAACCTAAAATGAAGAATGATAATTTATTCCACAAAATAAGCATGAGAACAAAAAGCAATAAACACCATAATAACAAGTATCAATGAAATATTACTAATAAGAATCTAAGAACATGATAATATATAATATCATAACAATGACTAAAATTCAGGAATAAGTCAATAAAATTATTTAAATCATTATACAGGAGGTTTGGACATGTACAAAGCAAATCAGACCTAAGGTAAGGGAAAATATCTCAATCACAATTTTTATCCGAGATTGTTTATTTATCAAAATTTATTGGGGAACATTTATCATCCACATCCATGTTTCCTCAATACATAATATTATTTATATCCTAATAAAATTGTTTAAATAAAATTTTAATTATTGGTGATTATTTATTAAAAGACATGAATTGAATCTTTTGTCGTTTTTAGTACAAGGTACTTTTTGACTTATCCAGGAAAAGTACGAGAAGAATGTTTTTATAACTTATACGGCCTGTATGGAATTTTAGAAAATTATTTCCATGAATCATCCTTTATAAGTTATCAAGATTCTTTTTAATCAACATCTTTTAGTTTAAAATTTTATGACATTTTATGAATGGAAAAATGTTTTTGAAGTAGGAAGAATATTTTTTCAATAATGGAGTTCAAGTGTTTCATCAAAATTATTTTCTATCTAAGATAATATGGGGTTCTATTTATAACCCTATTTTTAAAGTGATTTGTTTTTATTATGATGGATTTATATTTATGATGTCCTTTTATCTTATATATATTATGTTATGATGTCATTATGTTTAAGAATCACATTTTAATTACATGGGTTATGCTATGATGTATGATTTATAATCATGTGGAACAATAAGAATGTTATCATTATGAGATGGGTTAGACCTATATCTACCTCCAATGCATTGGGTAATGATTTTTATCTCATGATAAAGACATGGCTGGAACAACAGTTTAATCCAGTTAAGTGAAAAATGACTGAAACGAGGAGTGAACTCGGTTCAGAAATGGACTTTTTCCCTTAAGATAGACTTGGAAATGAGTATTGACAACTAAGACATTATTTTATATGATTATGTTTGTATTCCATAAAGTTTCATTTTTTATGTTATGGTATTGGGATTACATTTCACTACTATAAATTATCCCATGTTATGAAATTAGGATCTCTTTTGAGGGTTAATATTTCCAAAATGATATGTTCTTATGAATATGATATTATTGATATTTCTTTTGTTTACCCTTACTGAGAATTTGAGCTCACCTTATTGTGTGTTTTATTTTCCACAGGTCAGGAAGAAGGTTATTAAGTAGAAAATTACAAAAAGGTATTCTAGATATGACGAAATAAATGCGATACAATGTAGATGCTTTATGAACTAGTTGTTTATGTTTCCCAGTCTCTAAAGACACTATACCAATACGGTCCTATTGTGGTTTTGTTATATGTTGTTATAAGTATGATTAAATTATGAAGTAATAAAAATGTCGGTAATGTATGGGTCTTTATATTAATTCTATGGAAAATGTTCATACTTTAAGAACATAGACATTGCCACTCTGATTGATAATATGAAGCACTATTTCTATTCCTATAAAGGAAGTGGACGGAATGTGAAGGGATGTGGTAAATCCCTTTACAACAGTGGTGAAAATTTTTTTAGGGAGAATATTAATTCGGATGTTTTGGTGTATAAAGGAATGAATAATAGAAGAAAACTCTAAAATAAATGAATTTTTCATGGAATAATGAAAATTTAATCATCTTTAATAATATATTTTTTCAATAAAATAGATAATTAATAACATAACATTGCATTTACATCTATACTAGGAATTGAACTATGTAATTAATTATTCAACAAACTATGTAACAAACTATTAAGTGGTAAAAAAATTTTAGGGAGAAAATTTATTCGTATTTTTTGGTGAAAAATGGAAGGAATGATAGAAAAAATAATTCATAAATAAACAAACTATACAAGGAATAAAGATATTTAATTAAACTTTTATTATATATTTCATCAGTAAAATAGATAAATTATAACATAACATTTCAATTACAACCTTCCAAAGGGTTTACTTCATTATAGTCTATACTCCCATGGGATTGGTAATTTATTCATGTGAAGAAGACGGTACCTTCATGACTATTCAGATATATAAAATTGATTTTGTTAGAGAAGTATGGAAAATATAATAATTTGAATGAAAATTAGATGTATATTAAATGAAAATTACATTATCATTGACGACAATTTTAGTGAATTATATGATATGGATAATATATTATGAATAGTATTCCCCTATTTACGGTACCCTCTATCATAAAACACATTTTCCAAATTAGAACCAACATGAACTAATTATGATCTCCCACTAAAGGGTTTATCCTCGAATGAATTTTCATCTAAACCAATATTTTTTTTTCTGCCTTGCTGGACAATTGAGAAATTCATCTTCTTTGTATCTAAAAGAAAAAATACTTTAACCACTTTTGATTACAATATGAACAGCTGAAAATTTTCTCATTCAACACTATTATTCAACATCCAAAATCCAACATCATCAAAATTCACTCCAGTAATATTATAAAATAAATAAATTGATAATTAGCTTATAAAATATAGTATATCCCAACTCTTATATTCATTAAATAATTATAATTTATAACATTTTAAAAAAAATATATCCTCCATTAGAGAACACACTGCAGAATCTGTTGGTTTTTCAAATTCCTCTACCTGTTATTCCATTGGCTCTACTCATGCTAGTTGTTATGCCTTCTTTAGCGATTGGGGTAGATATTTTTGGGGAGCAAAGAAGGTGTGTGGAAATAATAACACATAAAATGAGGATCAAAATCGAGAAACACAAAATTTTAGCGCAGTTTAGAAAATTTCATACATCAAAGGGATAATGATGGCTTCTTCTCTATTCAATTCTCTTTGGTTCTTTTCGGAGGATTACAACACACATCTTACAAAAAAAGTAATTTCGTCCCGTTTAAAAAGAGGAATAAATTCATACTTCTCTTTCAGTTGGTGGGTAGCTCATGTACGCATGAAACTTCTTCTCTTTTCCAGCTGCAGTCCACTATATTGGATGCCTACCTTGGTGAATTTTTCAATAGCCACCTCAGATGGATGCCACCTGCTAAAAGGTGATGTCGACAATAAATCTTCCTCTAGTGGAAAATTATAACCCATATTCAGATTTCTCCCAAAAAATAATCCTTCCATGAAAAATTTTGGGGAAGAAACCATACATTATGCCTCAATAAAGGGATTGAAAACATTATCAAAAAATCAAAAAAAATTCTTCACACCAGATAACATGTCACATCAACCATCTTCAATTGATCTCAGGCTGACTGTTGTCCCCATAAAATGATACAAACCGTGAGACTCCTTCCCAGCAAACTTCTATACATACCCACATGAGAATTCCAAAACCTAACCTTCATTGAAAATATTTTATTCTATCGCATTGAGCTTACTTAATGATACCATTTTCTTTCTGATCCTCAATATAAATTTCACTTCAATAGGTTTACGAACATCTCTATAAAGGGCCCTCAATTTCACCATCCTGACTCCCCGAACCATGCATGTTGACCCATCACCATGTCTCACCAAATATTGAACCTAATAAAAGGTATTAAATGAACCTCTCGTCATAAACATGTGTGATGAGATCCCTGAATCCAAAAACCATCCATCATTTGTTGGATTTTGAGCCTGCTTGTTTTTTCTTTTTAGAAAATGACATTACCACATTATCTGCATGAATATTTTTTTGTAATGACATTTCACATCACCACATTCAAATTGCTCATCATTGTGAAAGCCTCTCGTTGTCAAGCATATTTAATCATCTTTTAATAATCATATGATGTTCATATCCCTCTATTAAACTTTATCTTTCCCTAAAAAGTACTGTTTTCATTATTCATAATCACTATTATAGTAGACCTTTTTACTCGCACTAGAAACATGTAAATTCACTCAGATAAATTTTTCTTGATATTTTGTTTTCATTAATTACCTCTGGAATACTGATGTCAGATCCTCCCATGCTAATCATCTCGCATCTCCATGATTTTCTCTATTGAATGTGTCACAGATATTTATAATGCCTCCAAATCTTGAAGTGATGACATCACCTTTTCCAGCTTCAATATATCCTTCCCCATGAGCAAGGCAGTAATAAGCCTAACAAATGATCATGGTAGTGTTGAAAAAAGAAAAATTACTATGCCTTCCTCTCCAACCATCACACCGAGCTCCAATAATTATGTCACGATACTATTGAATTTGTTTGTGTGATCCATCAAATTTATTCCAAGATTCATGCAAACAGTTACAATTTCTTCTTCAATAAAATTTTTTCATTAGTTACATCAACATATACCACTACTCCAACTTCATCGAGATCTCCTTCGGTGATGTCTCGTCCCACACAATGTAAATTACCTCATTCGCCTGACAAAGACAAATTGTGTTGACGAACCAT
The DNA here is from genome assembly GCA_963277665.1 of Viscum album. Taxonomy (NCBI): domain Eukaryota; kingdom Viridiplantae; phylum Streptophyta; class Magnoliopsida; order Santalales; family Viscaceae; genus Viscum; species Viscum album. The sequence goes on along the minus strand of OY728151.1, from coordinate 1,056,687,755 downwards.
ATCTTGAGCTCTTATCAATCATCTTTACTCATTGCCTCAGGATTGTGTTAGATCAACCGTCAGATCATGGCCTGTTGCGCCGAAATATATTTCACTATGATTTTCCACGGGCCAAAATTGTTTCATCCATCGATCTTCTCGATCTCAAATCATGGTACTGATCTACCACCATCCATCATCATTATCACAGAAAGTGAAAACAAATATTGATTTCTCACCCTTATTAAAACTCCAGACACAGTTCTAATTTTGAAAAACTAACCTTATAGATGTGTCCAGATCAATCAAATTCATTGGAATCGATTCGTGGATCATTGAAATCAACACTGATTAAACAAGGAATGGTCAATATAGGTTCAATGGTCCGGATATCCAACTTACCTGGACCACTAACGTTCCTACAAGAATCTCGTTGGAATTGTCACCAGCTGCGTGAACAGTGCCTCCTCCATCACGGTAGTACTGTTCAGCCGTGAATATGACGAAATTGAGACTGTGAATTCCGATCTCATTTCATCTCCATGTGCATCGCCACTTGCTCTATTGAAATTCTCACTCCGTCCTATTCACATTATGGGATCAGAAATATTTCTGACCTACATCAATTTTCAACCAAAGTAAAATTCGGTGCATCATTTCCAGCTCGACTTTTCTCACTCTGACTCACCTATGATCCCACTTTATGGTGTGCAGCGGAGTGGCGTGGCTACAAGAACACATAAAATAGATATCAAAATGGAGAAACACTAACAATTTACATGGTTTGTAAATTATCCTACATCTACATGATAAACCAGGCCACTTCTCTTTTCAATTATCTCAAGTTCTCATTAGAGGATAACAACACGCATATAACAATAAAATGGACTTAATCCCATTTAAATAGAAGAACAAATTCAACATTCTCCTTTGGTTTGTGGGTATCTCATATACCGATGAAACATCCTCTCACCGCCTACTACAGTCCACTACTTTGGAAGCCTACCTTGGTGAATTCTTCCATAGTGGCCTAGGAAGGTTTCCACCTGTAGAACGTTTATGCCTACAAAAAAGCTTCCCTCAATTGAAAATTCCACCAAATATTGGGAGTGAACCACATAGATATGCCTCTCACCTCTTCAAATCACTATTCAGATCTTGTTTCTTCACATCAGGCACATGTACCTCCCTCATTTTCATGAAGGGTCACTCCCACTAAAGCTTATCCATCATCTTACCTTGGAAAGTCTCCCTTGGGACCGTCGCTAAATATGGTCCTACCTCATCCCACCCCTCATGGTATGACTATATTTGGAAGATCCCTGATAACCGGCAGGATAAACCATTTTCTTCCACTGTGGATAGATCCTCGCCACTATATTTTCCTACCATGGTTTTTGAGGTGGTGGTGGACAGCCACTAATAGACCTTGGTGGCCAGGATTGTGTGTATAAGGTGGAGATTCCCCATTTCAAAAATATTTTCCCCTCGTGGAGGCTATAGGCTCCTTCCAGGGTGTCCCTGATAAATCGTAAAACCATCTATATTGTTCTTGAGTCTTGAGAATTCTTTGTGATGACATGGTCCTACAACCTTCAGTTTCTAGGAATATTGAGGTTCAATCTCCTCTACTGGTCTCAGGATGTTCATTTCGTTCGGGACTATCCACAAGGGGCAAAATAGATTAATTTACCTAGTCTTTCACACCATTTTATCAACAATGGATTTCTCCCTACCATTCGAAGAAAATTTGGTTCATTCCTCTGTACCGATGAGAGCACCCTCTATATTTAAGATATAGGCATCACTCAGATTTGTGTAGAAATGTATCTCTCTCAACCCCTTCCTGAACGGATTCTCCTTAGTCAATGTGATGTTTTCTCTTTGTGGAATGCCTTGATTTTACTTTCGCCATATCATTTTTTTACATGATACCTTATTTAGGGAAATTTTGTTGATGTTTATTGCAAACATCTGGATAGGGCACCAAACCCCATTCGATTCCTTATTTTATCAATTTACGTCACTCAAATTCAAAGTTAACCACTCTGGGGAAACCCTCCTAGTTTGTTCTTCATCCTCTACCTCCACTTATACCTCTACTCCTACTCATTTTGTAATGTTTGATCCTTCTGTGGTTAATGCCTCTTTGATTTGGCATCCATCCAACTCCATTTCAAATAATACATTTAGATATCATGTAATTCTTACCTGGACCCTACTCCTTTCACATGGATTGGATCCTCACATTCCACATTACCCATGTATTTGTCATCTCCTATCATTGAGGCTACTGCTGATTGTCACAGTAAGGTATTGGTCTTCCAAAAAAAATCTATTGAAAGTAATCTGTCTCACTCTACACACATATAACTCATCAATGGATTCTTCTTATTATTGAATTTGGAATCATATGTGGTTGACCCGCCATACCCCGCATGCAGCCGAGAACATACCCAAATTCGTTCTTAATTGGATAAGGAATAGGGTTATCACTTTTTTATTTCATTATTTATGTCTACACATTGGGGACAATTCTTGACAACCTCAGTTCCAAGGTTAACTGCTATTTTCTCGAAGTCTAGTGTCCTGGGACTATGGAAAAGTCAGAAATTATATGTTTGGAACACCGTCTTGCTGAGGGATCCCTAGGTCACTATTCTAGAGAAGAATCATCAGAATTCTAATATTGCAGAAAATTTCTACAAGTTGGGACACCACAGTTGTTTTAATGGGTAGCATAATAGTTGGAATATTTGGGTTTTTAGGGGAAATTATACTACTATTGAGAGAGATTATATGTCTCTTTAACATGTTTCTATGATGATTCCGCCAGATAGTTTTTTATATCTCTATTTTGTGTATGGAATGTGTTGTCTTAGGGAGAGGGAATCCATTTGGAAGGAATTAGAGAATTTGATCACTGAAGATTTAGCATTGTTCATTGGTCGTGATTTCAATGTCATAATGGGTGAATCAGAGAATAAGGAGGGGGGTCTATCAAATTATTGATAGTCATGCTTTTATCAGTTTTTCATCACAGAATGGTATGTTGGACTTGGGTTTCTCCATGTATAATTTTACTTGGTGTTATATAAAAAGGGGTGGAAGGCGTACAAGGTGCAGGATAGATCGATTCTTGGATAACATCCCATCTGTTTCCTATTTTCCTATTGCACATGTTCTACACCTTTTACGGGCTTTATCAGATCATTCAACTTTTCTTATTCATTTAGGTGAGAAGTAGGTTTACAATATATGTTTTTTCATTTCAGGGTGGTGGGTCAAAGATCCAACCAATCATGATGAGGTTAATGATACGTAGAGTAGTGGTTACAATGGGGGATCATGGGTGGGGTTTCATAATATGATATAGCATAATATGGGGGGCCTTTAGATAGTGTAGTTTAATAGGCCTTATTAGTTTTTCAACCTTGACGGTTTGATGGTTGATATTGATCAATCTGAGAAAAATCATGAGTATTTCTATGATGAGTATATATTAATAACATGGTTGGAATGAATCTAGATATTTCTGAATTATTTCTTGAATTGGAACAGATAGCGAGAGAGAAGTCCAGAGTTCCCTGGCTCATGTGGGGGACATAAACACTTCTTTTTTCTAAGAATGAATCCCGGAGAGGAAGCGATCTATTACTCCAATCATTTTTCACGAACAAGGTTCTTACAAAAATTACCCTCAAGTGGTTATTGGCATGGAAGTATCCTTTTTTAATTCATTAAATGTATATGTAAACCCATACATGAAATAAATATACCTCGCATGTCAATCAGATCATTTTGACAGTATTTCTCAGTGTGTATCCCCAAATATCAATGCATTCATCAAGGATATTCTAGATGAGGGGGAGGTTTTGGAGGTTATATCCTCTCTTAAATCTAGATGTTGTTTTAGTACTGATGGATTATTTAGGGAATTTTAAATTATGTCAAGTTATATTATCAATATGGATCTTGTGGATATTATTCAAGACATTTCCTACGGCATGAGTTTACCAAGGTTGTCCTGTTCCACCACCTAGATCATCATTCCAAAGGCCACAAATCCAACTTATCGCAAGCAGTACTGACCTATTAGTATGTGCAACATCCCCTACAATGACCTAGAAATTGATAACAATAATCTATTCTCCATATATCAATAGACAGGGTCTCTTATAAATATAAAGATTTCTTTCGAGGTAGATACACTAAATCTTCCATTTCCATTTCTTAAAAAATGATATATGATATAAATATGAAGATCGTTGGGTCTAACAATAACGCCCCAAACCTAGTTATACAAATTATAGTCATTATTATATAACGTTGTCATGATCACTAGAGATCATGTCTCAAAAAAACCATTAGTTTAGTTGACATAGAAGTACTAGATACATACATAAGTTTTACATTATATTATGAAATTGAAAAAACCACAACATTGTGTCCCCTTTGAAAACATTTATATCCCTTATCGTATTCATAAAGGTTAATCGTAATATGCTTCTTCACATCTGAGTAAAAATAAAACATAAGAACGAGGAGAACTCAAATGCTCTATAAAGATTACTATATAGCAGAAACTATCAGAAACAAGAATACTCATTTTATGCAATATATAAGACCAAACCACAATCCTTCTAATCATAAAATTCAGCATTATATGGAAAAAATAAATCAAATAATTCAGTTTAAATATTTACATGGATGTTATATAGGTCTAATAATCACATGTAATATCAATAGTTAATTTCATAATGATGGAATTTATAATTTCGGACATCATAAAGAGATAGTCAAGGCCTCATGACAAGACTAAAAATAATATTTTATCAAGAAATTCTTTCAATACACAATTTTTTCACATGAGACCTACCGATGAATCAAGGAAATATAGTGGGCTCCACCTGTCACTTAATATATCCGATGCATTCCTCATATGAAATGTTTGAAACGTAATATAAACATTCGTATTAAACCTTGAATACTAAATATAAATAAATTAACCATAAAACATGAATGATATCAAAATAGAATATCCATAATCAAACTTATGAAATAACAATGAATAGAATATAGAAGATTGTATTGTAATATGTCAACTTCAAACAAAAGTAAAATCCAATGAATAAAGTTGAAATAGATGAAATCAATCAAAATACAATTTCAATGACTTATTTCAGTCTACATGGAAATAATATAAAAGTTACGAAATCATTAATTTTTAAAATATTTTTATAATCTTGTAAAGATATATTCTAAGGTCTTATAATGGCATGAAAATAACCGCACAGGATATATATGTTAAAAGAACATTCCTTCATTAATTTTTTAGAAAATGTCATAAAGTACAATGATTGGAAAACAATAGAAAGACTACATTCAAAAAATTTTATAAAAATTAAAATAAGTGTATAAATTACATTATCCCATAATATAGGAAATATAGAAAAAATGAAATGCATTTTTATTAAACATAGATGTTGATGATAAAAAGGTCCTAGTAGATACATACATATAAACTACCATGGAAAATTAAGAGATTGTAGTGTTAAACCTTACATTGTATTATTCCTTAATATATGGTATCTTAACCTCCTATATAATAGTTAAATAATTGTTATTTAAACATACAATAACTTCATACTAAAATATGATATCATATATGGCCTCATAATATTGCTTTGTTAAATATATTTTTGTAGTATCATTTTTTCATGTATTAACAGATTCGTTTTCAATTACAGGTTTTGCTACATAAGTCATGCTTGTTTTGGATAAGAGGTTTTTTATTCATATGTTTAATTATATAATATTCTTAAACATTATTTTAAAACAAAAAATGTATATTATTATTGAATGGTTACATTGGGGAATAAATCTCATCATGTTCATGGAGACGGTAATCTGCACGTATGCACGAGCAACAATATCATTTTATTGATAGTTAAATTATATATAATTGGATTTAATATTACATATAAAAATTCATTAATATGTTTAATTTATTATTTACGTCAATTCTTTTTCTTATTATACCCACCCAAACAATGTAGTTTTGAATAACATACTGCAGCACGACATAGAGATGGTAAGTCGTACGCATTCACGTATGGTGACTGCATCATTCATAGGATGTATAAAATAATAAATATGGTTGTAAGATTATTATAACAACATCATAGTATGTAGAAGGTTCTAGAGTTATTATGTTAGTATGAAATCAATAAATAAAGAGGATGTGGAAGAAGAAAATAACTTTGAATGTGGTTGTGAAATTATTACCACATCTTCAGGTTATTCCTTTTTATTTGATCAAAAGGGATAATTAGGCTGGATTTCTAATCAATGTTAGGACTCTAGCACGAATTGGGGGTAGTTGGGATGATATTTTAGATATGTTTCGTAGAGACCAAATGATTAAGAGGTGTTAAATTAAGAGAAGAGTATGTAGACTTTTTTAAAAGAGGTATGAGTCAATTTAGGAAATTCATGAAATATTATTTTATTATAAATTAATTTTTTATTTATAATGCCTCAAAATATATATATTTAAAGGATAATTTTGGTATACTTATAAAACCAATCAAACAATTGGTTTTAGAAAAATTTATGTCTCCATTTTAACCATATATTTTAGATTTAACTATGTTAAATAGTTTAACATTTACGTTCTCTCATTATATTTTTATATTATATGATTCATAATCATACTATGAATAGGAAAGTGAATCTCAAGTGGTTCATTAATGATATATATATCATTTGATATTTTATTATTATGAAAATTTTATTTTTGTAATACTATATCTTTTAATAAAATAGTATTTGTTTTAAAATCAAAGTAGTGTCAATTTGGACACTATTTAGTATTTGGTTTTTATGAAAGTAAAAAAACATGATTACATTGAAAAAAATAAAATAAATAAATACTTATATGACATATTATCCTAGAAATTTTTTATGCAACAAAAGTCTAAATTTAAATTTATTTGCATATTTATAATATATATTATTTTAATCATTCAATAACAAAGTAATTAATGCATCAGCTATGTGTCATAAATTAATGTAATTAAATAATGTATAATATTTATAAATAAATTACCATGATGTAGGAAATATTTTTATATTTCTAATGAATATTTATAGTCGAATTTATCTTATGTACAACCCTATATTAAACATGGTTTTGTTATTAAAATTTTAATTTAACCCTTTTAACTCTTCATTAAATAAAATAATAATAAATGACAAAATCTATTCCAAATGGATAGAAAAGTATCATATTTTATTTCCCAAGGTTGTTTTTGGTCTAAATACACTTATCCAATTGAATTAGGACATGTTTTAGGGTATTATAATATAATTTTTACAATTAATTAACCAATTTACTTTTAACCAGGGTAAATAAAATTCAAAAGTTACTAGTCACAAAAAATTATTTTCACCCTATTGAACCACACATTACATACTAATTCCAACTATGTATCTTTTATTTTTTATATTAAATTCATTAATGCGGTCTAATTCTGTTATATGCAAATTTGCAAATGTGGCGAGAAGGTGGGTAACAGACATTAAAAATTACAATAAAATTTTATATATCTAATATTATTATAAATTGATAGCAATTAATTAAAATAAACTATTATATTTATTATTTATCTATTTTTACTATAAAATAAATTTAAATAATAATATTTATTATTTAATAAGTCATATTTAAAAAATAACATTATTTTTCACTATTCATCCGAAAATGAATTTTTTTAGAAAAATTCTAAATATTCACACAAAGAAAATCATGAGACACAAAATTCAAAAATTATTTATATTTTACCATATTAAAAACATATATTTTTCATTAATTAATTTATTATTAATTTTTGTTTTCAAATCAAGAAAGCTGGTTTTTTAGAAATAAAAATTATCAAAAGATTGATAATTCTTTATGTCCAATTTAAATATAAAATTATATACAATGATCGAAATTGGATTAAAGGATAATAATATAATATTATTATACATAAAACCCATTCAAAATAATAATTTAACACTATAAATTATTTTTATTAATAAAGTTATTTTCAATTAAAATTTTCCATCTCTCGTTATTCATCAAAATATTAAAGTTATCAGAAAAACACAAAATATTTATCGATACTACACTTTTATTTCCCACGTCTAAATAAGTATTTTTTTTCATCATATTAAATATCTTAATGTGTCAATTATTGGATTAAAATAGGGTTCTCCACTAAAAGGAGGCAAAACTGCATTTTATAAAAAATACTTCTTTTATCTGTAAAATTGAATTTGTCCTTATATTATGACTAAGAAACACAAAAGATGAAGGATAAAATTACATGGTATATATATTAAAGTCAAAATTTTGTTATTACAATTTATAACAATTTTTAAAATGGATTTTCTTATAGGTCGTGTTGCGCTTGAACTTGGTGTTGCGTACATAGAACATTAATATATTACTCAAAGAGAAATTTACTGAGGAAACATGGGGTGTTATATTCAACCATTCTACCATAAATTGAGTACTTGAAAATTGATATTTTTATTCAAATGTATACGGTTAAAGAAATAAAAAACCTTTTTTGGAAACCCCACATCGAAAAATGGTTTAATAAAATTTTTCCTTATTGAGAGGGAAATGGGTATGAAAAAGTCCCCACCAAATTAGGATTTATAATAGGAGTACATTGGTGGAAATTATAATTGGATAGAAAATGTCAATATTTATAGGGTTTGATTGAGTTCATCAACCAAAAACAAGTGGAAAAATATTGAGATCCTCAAAGCGAAAAATCTAATATGATTCAAAATATTTCCATTTCAACAAAATATAATGTATTAAAAGAACACATATTTTGTTTAAAGATCCGTTCCTTAAATTTTAATAATTAATTTCATCATAGAATAATAAATTTGTATACTTTAGAAGTAGGGTTCCATCCTTTATCTAATTTATACCACAAACTCATATTTCACACCAAAAGGTTATAGAACTAAAAAATATTCTATTTATCCTAATCAAATAGGGTTCCAAAAAAATGAATTTTAATTCATCTTTTTGACCATTTAAAAAATAAGTACATTTTAAAAACTAGGACATCATGTAGGCCAGTGGAAGGATTTTCACCCTTGTCGCCCTTCAGTTGCGGGTTCACCTCTCGCGGCCTTTTCTAACATGATAGATTATCACCCAACCATCAGGATGTCCATTTTATAACAATATATAAATGATTTTATGAAATATTTTAGTCTTAAACATTATTATCCAATGTATGACATAATCCATTCCAACCATTATAGTTATCCAAACTACATCTGTCCAACCTATCACCAAAAGGTTTAAAATCCAAAAATCAATAATCACATTTAATTCCCTAAAAACGTAATGTTTCTCTTATTGATACATACTAAAAATATGATTATGTTCATTATCTCAAAAAATTAATAAAAAAACATACTGAAGTAAAATCCTTATATATATAACATTCTTCTTATAACCAGAATATAATTCTTGAATCCTTAAACACAAATACATTAATTATTCCACATGAATGTAGTAACACCATATGTATGGCCTTGAACCCATTTTCATTTTTGAGGTCTGTTTCCTTATCTCATAGTATATTCATTTACAAAATTCACCATTTCATTACAATTGTTGCATTCAACATTGATAGCCTCTCTCATACCCTTGAAATAATGGGCTTAGTGGCCTTTTCTCTACATTTTTAACAAACTCCCATTCCATTTAGACCCGTATTGGGGTGTCTCTTCCCACACTTATCACATAATGGAAAATAATTCATTCCATATTTTCCTTTATCTGTCTCTTACTAAATCATTCTCTTATTTTATTTCTTTAATTTATGTCATAAGACTTAGATAAATATTTTTTTTCTTGATAGTACATGAAACTATATCTTCATACAATGAGAAGGATTGTTTGAGTAATACTTGATGTATAAATGGTTTTATCCCATAGAAGAATCGTAAAATAATACTACATGGGTTACGTATATTATAAGTAGCATGACTTGCTAACCTTGTAATGTTAGCCTCATATTTTATAACATTCTCATACTCATGTTGCCTCAGACTGAGAAATTTCGTTTCTATATCTGCTTGATGGTTATGAGGAATGTATTTTTCTATGAAAATATATTTAAACTCCCTCCATTCAGTAATTAATACTTATTCATCCAACATTGTATTTTGAAATAATGAAAATCATTTATCTGCTTCTTCTGTGAGGTGATAAACTTCCATGAAAACTTTTTCCATTTCGCTACTCCCCAATGCCTGAAATATATTCTCTATGGATAATATCCATTGATAACCTATATATAGATTTGTAGTCTATTGAATGATGGATGTTTTTTCCTCATGAAGCGGTCTAACATTGATCATCCATGTGGTGGTTCAGGTCACCCATATGGGTAAGGTTATTATTCATAAATTCAGTGAGATTTACTAGTATGGTGATATACTAATCAGCCCCAGTTGCATCACCATCTCCCCGATAATTTTCATGCATAGAAGGGAAATCACTATATGGATTATGTGCATTGATATTGTTTCCATTCCTTCCAATATGTTCCATTTCTAAAAAAGGTCATAGACTAGGTTAGTTTACAAATCACAATGCATAATTTAATACTTGAAAAATACCTAAGACAAATTGAATAGTTTCTGCATATAATCCATAATAAAAAAATCATTGAGGAAGTATTTACATGTAAATTCATCATCATGGTCTGTAAAGAAATTTTTTATTATCCTAATCATATCCCCTTTTAATTTTGCAAACAAGAGTGCAGTATGGCCTGTTGTCATGTCTCAGGATGTCCTTGGTCAAGCCCTAAATTCCTTGTCGGAGTATTCACTCATTGGTACATCTATGCAAGACCTGCACTTACCTACTTGTATGCAGAAAAGGATGTATTTCATGAAAAATAATCACAATATCTACAATACCAAAATTTATGGATGTCCTTCTATACAAATCCTCAAAGTCTATCATAGGGTAATGTTATCTGATAAGAATTTTTCAAAATATAGCTTCCCTGATTTGTACTAAACTTCTTTTGATACCCGTTGAAATGTCCTAAACCTAGTTACGAAGATTCTGTGCATTATTACATAAAATTGGAATGATCAAAAGATATCAAGTCTCGAAAGAGCGATTAGTATAGTAGCTTTGGAATTATTAGACACATACAAATTTTTTTCATTACATTTTGAAATGAAAAAACAACAACATTGTGTCCCCTTTGAAGACACTAATATCACATAGACTAATTCTGTAGGTTGATCGTAATATACTTCATTGAATCCTGGTTAAAATAAAACATAATAATGGGGTGAACTGAGATGCTTAGAAATGATAAAATTATATAAGAAAATATTAGAAATAATAATATATATTTTAGGCAATGTATATGACAAAAACAGAATCCTATTAAATATAACCATAAGAATAATATAACAATGATAAATCAAATAATTTCATTTACTTATTACATGGATATTCTACTACACGAATAATCACATGTAATAATAATAGATAATTTCATAATTATGGAATTCATAATGACGAACATTATAACCACATAATCAAGGCCTCTATCCAAGAATATAAATATGATTTTATAAAGGCCTTGTGCCAAGACAATAGTTGGTCTCATGATATCTACTGATTCTTCGAGGAGCTAAAGTTGGCTCCACCTGTCACTTACTATTTCCAATTCCTTCTTCATATAATATGGTTGAAACATAATAAAAACATTTGTATTAAAAATAGCATTCGAAATTTCAATATATTAATCATAAACCATAAATGGTATAAAATTAACTCATCCATAGTCAAACATATCAGAAAAAATCAATAAACTATAGAAGATTGTATCATTTTAAATCAACTTAAAAGAAATAAAATCCACATATGGATGTTAAAATTGATGAACTAAATCCATATACTATTTTAGTGACTTATTTAATTCAATATTGAAATAATTTAAAATTGAAGAAAAAATTTATTTTTAAAATTTTCTTATATCCTTTTAAGGGAAGCTTATAATGTTATATAACTGCGGAAAAATAGCTGCACCCGCCTTATATGTTAAAAAAAATTATTTCCTTAGTTCTGTCGAAAACGTCATAAAGTGACCTGTTTGGAAAACAACAAAATGATTCATTTAAAAAAATTATAAAAATTTAAAAAGGGTAAAAATTAATTTGACATATCATCTAAGAAATAGTAATAATGATTTGAAAAACCATTTTATGAAACACATATGTTGGTGATAAAGAGGTCCAATAGATACATATAATCAACCTCAGATAATAAAGGGATTCTATAATAAACCCTTACATTGTATTCTTTCTTAGTTGAGGGTAAATTATCCTCTTATATAATAGTTAAATCAGTTTTATTAAATTATATAATAACCAAATATATAAATATGATATCATATATGATCTTATAATATTGCTTTGTTAATAATATTTCAGGAGTATCATTATTTTTGGTGTTAACTGATTCATTTCCCTCTATATGTTTTGTTATGTATGTCATTTTTGTTATGGATATGATGTATCTGATTCATATAAAAAATGATATTAAGTTCTTAAACATTATTTGAAATCATAAAATGAAAATTATTCTGGAATGGTTATGATGGGGAATGAAGCTCATTGTAATCTTGGCGATGGTAATTCGTACGTACACACAACCAACAATATCATTCTATTGATAGTGAAATCATATATAATTAGATTTTAATATTACATATACAGAATAATTAACATCTTAAATTTATTATTTATATCAATTATACTCATTATTATACCCATCCAATAATTATGTTTTGAATAACAAACAACCGCCCCACGTTGAGACGGTTAGCCATACGTATGCACGTATAAAGACTTTATTATTCATATGATGGATAGAATAATGAATAAGGTTATACAATATTTATAATAACAAAATATTATATATAAGGTATGGAGTTATTATTTTTTCATGGGAATAATGAATAAAGTGGATGTTGAAGAAGAAAATAACTTGGAATGATGTGGTGAAATTATTACATCTTCATCTATTTCTTCCTTTGATTAGATGAATAGGGCTCTCTAGGTTTACTTTTTGATCAAAACAAGGACTCTATGATGATTTTAATGTTTTTGGGAGAATATATGAGATGGTATTTTCTATGTCAAATGACATTGGAGGTGCCAAATTAAGAGAAGGGGAAGTACCCTTTTATAAGAGAGGAGAGGCTCACTTAAGGAAAAACATGAAACATTATTTTATTACAAAATCATTTTCTGTTTATAATGGATACAAATGGATTTATTTCTAGGATAAGGTTGTGATAGGTAAAAAAACTGTCACCAAATAATTTTTAGACAATTTGAGGTCACCATATTAAACATAACTTTTATTTTTAACTATTGGTTTAATAGTTTATCATTTACCATGTCACCATGTATTTTTGTATGATAGGGTTAATAAACATACTAAAAAATACCAATCAAACATAAAGTGGTTCTTTAATGGAATAAATATCCTTATATAATTACTTTTGTATAACCGTATATTTTTAAGAAAATTATACCATTTAATAATACAGTATTTGTTTTAAAAACTCATTTTTGTCAATTTTGACACTATTTAGTATATTTTAGTCAAAAAAACATGGTTACGTCGAAAACAATACATCAAATCAATCATAAGATGACATATTTGCATATAAAATTATTGTAATGCAATAAAATACTAAATTAATATTTATTTGGATATTTGAAATATCAATTATTTTAATCTTTCATTTATAAGGTAATTAATTCATCATTATTGTGTCTTAAATAAATGCAATTATTTAATTTCTAAAAATAATAAAGAAATCATCATTATATATTAAATATTATTATATTTATAATGAATATTTATAGTCTAATTTATCTTATGTATAAACCTATATTAATGATGGGTTATTTATTAAAATTTCAATTTAACACTTTTAACTATTCATTAAATAAAATAATAATAATAGTCTTAATCTAATCCATGTGGTTAGAAAAGATCATATTTTAATAATATGTCTTATATTGGTCAATATACACTTATCCAATATAATTTGGACATGTGTTAGGGTATTTATAATATAATTATTACCTTTAATTTCACTATTTACTTTTAATCGTGTTAAATAAAATTCAGAAGTTATAATTCACCAAAAATTAAATTCAGCCTATAAAACCACATATTACATACTGATGAAAATTGCGTCTCTTGGGGTTTTGAAATTAAATGTATAGAATAGGTAAAATTAGGTTTTATGGAAATTTGAAAATTTTTGAAGAAGGTGGGTAAAAGATGTTAAAAAGTTCAATTATATTTTATATATATATTCTTATTATAAAATTACTCCAATGAATTAAATTGGACTAATATATACATTATTTTCCTATTTTTACATTAAATTAAATTTAAATCAAAATAATAACTATTTAAATTAAATTCGGTTTTTAATATTAACTCATTCATTTTCACTATTCATCATATATTCAATGTTTTCAGAAAAATAAAAAACATTATCCCAATGCTAATTTTGATATTAAAAATTCCACAATGATTTCTATTTTACAAAATTCAGAAATAAAAGTTTCATTAATTAATTTAAAATTAATTCCAGTTGTCCAAACTAGAAAGTGATTTTTGAGAAGTAAAAACTATCAATATATTGATATGTCTTTATGTCCTATTAAAATTTGAAATTACTTCAAATGAAAAATATTGATTTATATTATAAAAATAAAATATTATATTACTAAAAACAATTCAAATTTATAATTAAAAACTATAATATATTTTTATTAAATAAGTTGATGGTAATTTAAATTTTGTATCTTTCACTATCCATTAAAATTTAATGTTATTAGAAAAACCAAAATATTTTTCAATTTTTTTAAGTTAGTATTATAAAGAAGAATTTAATTTCATCCGATTTGATATATAAAAGGTATCAAATAATGGATTTCAAAAGGGTCCTCCATTAAAATTCAAAAAAACTACTTTTTTAAAAAAATACTTCATTTATCTAAAAAATAGAATTTTTCCAGATATTATGTCTATGAAACCTAAAATATGAATGTTAAAATTATATGGGATATATATAAAATTCAATATCTTGTTATTACTATAAGTAAACATTTTTTAGATGTGAAGTTTTATAGGTAGAGGTGCACTTGAACTCAGTTGTGAGTACAACGAACAATATTGTATTATTCAAAGTGAAACATATAGTTGATTCTTGGGGTGTTACACTAACATTGTATATATGTTAAATATGGTTAATGAATAGGATTGAGTGGATTGGTCATTCATAATCAATGTATTGTGGAGTATTGTGTCATTGAAAATGTTATTGATATTTTATTCAAATGAATTATCTCCCCTTGTTTTAAGTCTCTTTCATGGAGAGACATCATTGTTATTTCATGTCAGGTCGGGGTCTTCGTCATGGGGATCCATTCTCTTCCAGTGTCTTGATTCTGGTTCAGGACCCTCTTAGTATGTATGTTAACAAATGTACCAGGTAACATTGTGTGGGTTCATTTCGATGTAGGCCAAATTTCAATGGTCCCACTCTCATTTTATTTGTGAATGATTTCCTCCTCTTCATAAACGGTAATTATAGATCTATCCATGATCTTGATCGCATACTCGTCTTGTATAGCCAATGAAGGGTTCAATCCATTAATCAGGATAATAGTTTTAATTACCATGTGATGTCCTACCCGGATAGAAAGGTTATGAATATTATTGACAATCTTGGGATACATAAAATGAGATTTCCCATGGAGTACATGGGATCCCTAATCAGTCCATTCCACATTTGTATCCATCACATTGATAGGATTGTCAATATAATCTCCAAACATGTTCTTAATTAGATGATCTCTCTCCTCTATTTGGGTTTCTATATTACTCTTGTTAATATCATTCTATCCTCCATTCCCATGAATGTTATATTCACTCTCATTACTACCAAATTTGTTCCTTAGAATAGTGATAATATATTATCTTCTCTTATCTAGAATGAACATGTGGAGGGTTGATACCATGGGGAATCATGGGGTTGGTTGGATCTTGATCCCACCCATAGAGGAATTGAGCTAGGAATCGTCATTGAATATTTGGGAGGCTTCGTTGGTTCGAGGGAAGAGTCATCATATTATGGGAAGATATTCAGGGGAACTTACCTCTCTTAAAAAAACACTGTAGTTGGATTGTGGGGTGTGGAAATAGCTACTGTTGGTATAAGGAACCGACCTTAAACATTGCATAAAATTGAATTAACTTAATAATTCACATTGAGGATCGTTTCATGTTTACAACTTTATATTATTAGGTTATAAAATATACATAACAACTTGAATATTACATGTAGACACATCAACTCAGTATCTATTTTTTTCATAAAATAACAACTCTTTGAAAAAAAGAGACCTGTCTAGTTCCATGTTTTTGACATCATGACTTTTCCATGATCTCATATTTGACCCTATTACACTTTATTTCATGTGAAAAACATTTAAAATTCATGGGATTAGAATAAAAATCCCAGTAAGGGATACACACAAAATAAAACTATTAGTTCTTCAAAATATCATGTAAATCATGAATACTTAATCATAATTAATACTTTTTACTTTTATTAAGTAGTTAATACTCTTCACTGAATAAAAGATCATTAATAAACATTTTTTAACCAAATGATTAACCTAAAACCCATATATAGGACACATTACATATAAATGTAACATGGGACATAAACATGCATAAATGAAATAACCATTCAGCCGAAGTCCACACATATCAATAAATGGAATAGCCATACGGCCGACATCCATACCAATTGAATTTGAGGTTATAATGTAACCACATGTCCTGGTTTATCACGACACCGCCCGTCATTTGTTTTATCAAGTAATCACCTGTAAAATGTCCACGAATCATTATAAAATCATAACACCTATAACTAATATAATGGAATGAATACTTTTCACATTTAAACAAAAATATATCACCTAAATATAGTGACATAAAAAATCCATTATTAAAACCATTTTCAATTCCAAAATGTGTAATAGTGTATATGGTATTTATTTTTCATTTAAAAACAATATGGATTGTTAAGGAATCCAAATATCAAAGAATAATCATGGCGGTGGAATGGTCAATGTCACTGCGTACGTTAAAAAGAAGCATACATTTTCTTGTTTAATAAAACGCTTCTTAGAGAAAATATTCCTTTTGAATAAATGAAATATTAAATGGTTATCATACACCGTATAAAAGAATGTTGTGTATAAAAAAATATGCCTCAATGAAAGGAGATTGAGATGAAGTGCCTTACCTCGTGTCTGACTTTACATGTTCTCTATTTAATCTATTGAATGGTAAACTAAAGTAATTTTTTACTTGAATTATGACCTTTTAAAAGTTTATTATTCCTTTTATATTTGTTATTACCATGTTATAAACATTATGTAATCATTTAATTTAATAATGATCATATTGTAGATATTTGGTACTTGACTCCAAAATGATCTTCTTATAATTACTTTTTTTTCATGTGGTCAAAATTTTATTATATCCAAAATTATATTCATGATTTAGAAAACATATATAACCAGTATATATATGTATTTATAATAGTGAATAATATTTTGAGATAATAAATAAAATGCACCATTCATGGAGACGGTAAGTCAAACGTAAGCATGAACTATACTTTCATTTTTATTTTGTGTTTAATGTAATGAAAAAAATGATACAGAGTTATATTATAATTCCAGTATAGTATATTATATAATATCATTAACTCCATCCTTTATATTTACCACTTATGGTAGGAATGATTCATATTATTTTGAGGGGGTGGTAGTCCAAACATTCTCTAATGAGATTATCGTGTTTACCCATTATGGAAACCATAAATGTATTCCATAAATAAGAAATATAGATAAAAAATGAAAACATAAACATAATATATATAATATATAAATAATGTTCCATATTTATGGCCACTATGAGAGGCGGCAAGAGATAATTGAACAATCTTCGTTTCATGAGGCGTTAGTTTGACATCTACAGAAGTAGTTTGTTCTTTTCACATTATATAGTGGTGTGTGTAATTATATTTTGAATCCATAAAATAACAAAATACAATTATATTTAGGATACTTGGTTTTTCACAAAATAAAGTAATAAAAAGATATTATGGGTAGGAGAAGTAAAATAAAATAAAATAATTTAAGAGAAATTGATACCTTTAATTCTGGTTACTCCCATAGATATGAATCAATATGGTTTCTTGAAGTACTTTCTGCCAAAAATAAGGCCAATTTGATGATTAGAGGGATCCTGAGAGCTTATTTAGGTTGGGGTGGGATGATATAAAGGGCTTAAGATGTATAAAGAATTTGTTATAAGTGATGGATTTTTGTAAGGGAGAGGAGGGGATCTATAGGAAAGTGTGAACATATTATGTTATTATATAATGATTTTCGGTTTCTAAAGGACCAAAACTAATTAAATTCAATGATAAGGTGAATCATGGTCGGAATGAAATCATCCAATAATAATTTGACACGTTTTGTATATTATTTTAATCTTTATAATCTAATTTATTTAAATCATTTTTTAATGTGGTAATCACTGCTTCACTATAGTGTCATATATAATTTATTTTATTTTATGTCTAATAATTATAAAAAAATAACAATGATGTATGAAATATTTTTATATTTTTAATGTATATATATAGTCAAATATATCAATTATAAAACCCCACATTAAATTTTTTTTAGCAAAACAAAACATGTTTATGATATTATTTTTTTACTTTTAAAATTTTTGTATTAATATCATTATCATACCCAAGTGGCATTAAAAGGCCAAAAGTCTCATCGAATGATTTTATTGGTTGTCCATTACTCATCCAATATAGTTAGGACATGTTTTATGGTAATTTTATAGTAATATAATATTAATTTTTTCGCGAATTAAAAAATTTACCTTTAAAAGCGGTAAATAAAATTAAAAACATACTATTAAAAAATAATAATTATCATCTTATTAAACCAAATTTTACATATTAATAACAATAATGTATGTCTGATTTTTAAAATTCAATACATAGAAGAGGTAAATTTTAATTTAAATGAAAATGTCAGTTTTTTAAATACAACATAGTGGTGTCGCTATTCATCAAAAATTGAAGTTGTTTATATAAATACCAAAAATTCATCCTAAGCTACATTTGATATTCCGAATTCAAAAATAAAATATATTTTACCAAATTAAAATTATAGAAGATACATTAATTAATTTAAAATTGTCTCATGTTGTCAATACAAAAAGCATGTTTTAAAAAAAATATCTATCAAAATATTGAATGTTGATTATGTTCAATTTCAAAATGAAATTTCACCAATTGACCAGAATAGGATTAAATGGTAAAAATATAGTCTAATTAAAATTTAAAACCAATTAAATATATAAAATATCTGTGTAAATAAATTATATTAAAAGGTGGTTTTGAATTAAAATACATTATTTTTCACGATTTATTAAAAGAAGATATTTTATCAGAAAAAAAAAATTACCCAATGTAAATTTTGATGACCCGATTCTAATGATGAATTTTATTTTTTAAAATGGAACATATAAAATTGACAAAATTTAGATTTAAATAGGCTTCCCCATCAATAGGCAGCAAATACACCGTTTAAAAATTATTAGACTATTTTTGTTAAAAATTTGACTCATTCACATTATAAGCCTCTATATTTTATTAGATAAAATTTAAAACATTTAAAAATCATTTATTATTATATTTTAGTTAGTTCTATTCATTCCGGCCAATAAAAAGGCTAGGTGTTAACTAACATTTATAATAATAATAATATATTATTATTATGCAATGTAATATTTCAAAGAAACTTGTTGTTGCGTATTGGTTAAGCCATAAGTCATAGAATCCAATTTAATGTAAAATTAATATTAAATTCACAAAAATTAATAATTATGAAAAATGGCTTATTATTTATTTTCCTGGGATATAACATATTTCCTCACTTTTGTAAATTTCATCCTTCCAATTTATATTCACTTATCAAATAAGTAGAGGTTATTATACCTAATAGCAATTTCATATTCTCATGTTTCCACTTCAACAATATGGGTTTTTCACAAAACATTTACCTAATGAATTACCTTATACTACAACACATTATCTCTCTATTAAATAATCTTTACTGGTTTTTCTTCATAATAGAAATTATTTCCAACTGAACTACCCATGGGCTCAAAACATGAGATGGATCTTGAATATACCTTCTCAATATTGAATCATGAAAAATATTGTGTAACTGGAATAAATATTGAGGTAAATCCACTCTATACACAACTAATCCATCTTTATCCAGTATTTCATAAGGTCTAATGAACCTCAGAATCAACATTCCCTTCTTACCAAAAGTCATCACACATTTTAATTGGGAAACATTGAGAAAAACATGATCACCTACCTCAAAAGAATGATCCTTATTCATATTATCTTCTTTACTTTTCTGGCTACTCTAAGCTATTATCTTGTTCTCCCAAATCAAGAGATCTTTTTATTCCATCGCTTCTACCAATTATTATTCCATCAGCTTCCTTTCACCTACATCATCCAGAAAATATGGTTTTTGACAATGCTTTACATATAATGTCTCAAACAGAGCCATATGTATATTTGAGTGCAAACAATTATTATAAGTAAATTCAACCATGAAATATGTTGTCTGATCTTCACTAATAATCCATCGAGAAAGCACGTCACATATCCACCAATGTCTAAATTGTTCGTTCTGACTACCCATCTGACTGAGGATGAGAAGTTGTAATAAAATTTAATTCAGTACCCAATGACTTATGAAAGAATTTCCAAAATATAGAAGTAAAACTGGGATAATGATTTGATATAATGGATATGGGAACACCAAGTAACATTACTACATCTTTAACATATAACTGAAAAATTTGATCATGAGAAAAAATATCTCAAATGGGAAGGAAATGAGAAGATTTAGTTAGCCGATAGATAATAACCTAGATTGAATTGTATCCTCAAGATGTCTTTGGTAATCCCACAACAAAGTCTATGGATATATTTTCTCATTTCCACTCTGGCACCGGTAAAAACTGAAGCATCATGTTCGGTAACAGCCACTCTGCTTTAACATGTTGAAAAGGAAAACACTTCATAGTTAAATAAAAATATCTTTTTTCATTACATCCCAATAGTATAACCTTGGTGATCTATGTACATCTTAGTACTTCCACGATGATCTTAAAAAGATGAACTATGATCTTCACGTAACAACTCATTCTTTAACTATGAATCCCATGTCATATATAATCTCTTTCCAAACAACAAATCACTATCATTATCAAAGATAAATTCGGACAACTTACCATTCTAAACGAACTCAACTATTTTCTACAACTCACTCTCTTCCTTCCATACTATATTTATTCTGTCAGATAGAGATGATCTCACAGACTCCTGAAATAGAAAAGAATAAATTCCTATACCAACAAGATCTATTTCAAAGTTCATCAACTCATAAACCAAATGAAATAATTCCAAACATTTTTTGGTTAATGAAGCATTCCTTTTTTGACTCAAATCATCATCCACTTTATTTTCTCTTCAAGGATGGTAATGGATCGTGCAATCACAATCCTTTATTAATTTTAGCCTTCTCATCTGTTGCATGTTAAGTTTTTTATGAGTGAATATATACATTAAAAAGTTTGGTCAGTATATATTTCACATTTTACTCCATACAAATGATGCCTCCAAATATAAATCTGAAAAACAACATCATCTAATTCCAAAACATGTGTAGGATAATTTAATTCATGAGGATTCAATTGACATGAATCATTAGATATTACCTGTTCATTCTTCATAAGGACACAACCAAGTCCTTTCAACGAATTATCACTATAGATAACAAAATCACCATCTCTGGAAGGTAATGCCAAACCTGGAGCATTCACCAATATTATTTTCAAATTCCTGAAAACAATCAACACATTATTTTGTCCATATGATCATAACACCTTTTCGAGTTAATTTAGTAATTGGATAATATAACCATTCACAATTCCCAAAAAACATCTTGTAATAACCTACCAAACCGTGAAATCTATGTGTCTCAATTATATTTGTATTTTTTGGCCATTCCTCAACAAATTTTGTTTTAAGTGGATCAAAAATTATTCAATTTTTTTAATAAATGTGACCAAGAAATAAAATTTTATTAACTAAAACTCACATTTGATGAATTTACTGAATAATTTATTTTATTTTTAGTTTTTTAAGACAACCCTTAAATGAATTTCAAGATCCAATTTTCTTTTCAAATAAACCAAAATATCATCAATGATCACAATGATGAAAATATCCACCAACTCACCGAAAATTATATTCATAACTTCCATGAATACATAAGGTGCATTGGTTAAACCAAAAGGCCAAAAAAATTCATAATGTTCATATCTAGTACAAAACGCGGTATTCGGAATGTCTGATTCCGTTACATTCAATTGATGGTACCCAGACCATACATCAATATTCAATAAATTCTGGGCTCCCCGGAATGGATAAAACAAATAATTGATATGAAGAAAAGGATACTTATTCTTAATAGTGATGTTATTCAATACACTATAATCAATGAAAAA
The DNA here is from genome assembly GCA_963277665.1 of Viscum album. Taxonomy (NCBI): domain Eukaryota; kingdom Viridiplantae; phylum Streptophyta; class Magnoliopsida; order Santalales; family Viscaceae; genus Viscum; species Viscum album. The sequence goes on along the minus strand of OY728151.1, from coordinate 1,056,664,927 downwards.
TAACATTGAAACATATCTCTTTTTAACTAAAAATACAACATCACCCCTTGGTGACGAGCTAGGTCTAATGAAACCTTATCTAATAACTCTTGAAATTTCTTATTTAACTATAAATGTTCAATTTGAGCCATTCTATAAGGGGGTTATGAAATTGGATTAGCATTAGGAACTAATTCAATAGTAAATTAAACATCCTGAATAGGTATAATACAAGGAAACTCATCAAGAAAAATATCACACTACTCATTTAGTAATAAAAAATAATTAATATGAATAGTTACATTCTTTTAAATAATATGTTCAATGTAACATTCATTTCTTTATTTTACTACTTCCTTATCTTCCTAATATGTTATCAAAAGAAAGTGTTCATTGTTGTACACGAACTAAAAATCATTCAGAAAAGAAACATCATTAGCTCTATAGTCAATATTAGCAAGATAAAGAGACATGCAATCCATACCCAAAATAACATCGAACTATACTAGTGGAAAAAATAATATTTGGAGCTAGATTCTTTCTGCCCACAAGAATAAGAAGGTTATTATAATTTATTTTTGTCTCAACATTTCCCCACTATGTTTTAACTATTGGATTAGGATTCATATCTTGAGATTGAATCCCCAATTTACTAGAAATTTTATCATAAATGAAAGAGTGTGTAGACCCTGAATCAAACCAAACATTGGCATAATCTGAACAAACTAACAGTGTACCTGATAATACTTTATTCGATGGGCCAACATCTTTTGAAGTTGTTTCAAAGAATTTAACCACTTCATTATAATTATAGTCTGGATGCATTCCCTCAATTGCGTTATTTATTTTACACTCATTTTCATTATTACCCATTTCATTACTCTTAAAACATTTTACTGATATCATTTCATTGACTGATATTTTTAACCATAGACCACCACTGATAATCTTCCCCATCAAAATAGTAAACAGTGAGACCGAACTTTTGATATTATGAACACCCCATAACATCAAAAATCTTCTCCATTGATTTAATCCACCCTTCTTCTAGCATAAGGTCATGTGATCCTTTGAATGATGGGGGATTCTACCACATGAATTTCTTCACTACTGACATATTCCTTTGGGGTTGATCAAGATGATCTCAAGAATGGATACCACCAACATTTATAACCAGATTAAACTGTGCCATCTCTATAGCAAACTATTTAGTTCCGATTCAAACAATATCGGGTTGCTTATTTGAAAGGTTTTCTTCCTCCTTGTGTCGTCCGAACATTGCTTCCCTGTTTCATATACAAAAGTCCATTCTGAACAAAGAAATATCTTAGGCAAAGCAAAATGGTAATATGGAAAATATATATCATTTAAATCATAACCTAAATTAATTTATGGACATTAATTTAACAATATTATAACTCATAAAGTAATCTAAACCGACCTCTAATACCAACTATAGTGTCCTGGCCTTAAACATTTCTTAATCCTGAATTATGTTTATAATTTACATTATAGTTTTTTTTAGTTTTAGATCTTTACAGAATATGGTCATAATATATACATAAAAACTTGAATATTAATTGTAATAACACATACTCTGTATATATATATATATTCATAAAATAAAAACACATTAATAAAAAGATTCATGTCTAGTTCCATGTTTTAGATAGCATGACTATTCCTTGGTCCCATCATCAATCCTATTCCACATTATTTTCTGTGAGAAACATTTCAAAAACTTGGGATCAGCATAAAATGCTCTGTATGGGATACACAATGAAAGAAAACTGTTAGTTTTTGGAAACACAAAGTAAACCATGAATACATTATCAAAAGTTATACATTCAGCTTTATGATGTAGTAAATACTCTTCACTGAAGAAAATATCATTACATACACTTTTATTACAAATAGATTACCATATAACCCATATAAAGGACACATAACATATAAAGGTTACTTGGGACATAAACATATTTAAATGCAATAAACATATGGTACACTTCCAAACATATCACTAAATGGAATAGCCATTTGGGAGAATTCCACTCCCAATGAGTTAGAGGTTATAAAGTAGCCATTCATCGTGGTTTATCACAACACCACCTGTCATTTGGTTTATCACGGAACCACCCTTCAAATTTCCATGTACAATTACAAAATCATAATGCATACAACAAAAAAAGAGGAAAAAAACATTTCCACATTTCTATCAAAATATATCACTTCAATATATTGATATAAAAAATACCATATAAAAACCATGTTCAACACCAAAATATGTAAAATAGTATGTGGTATTTATTTTTCAATACAAAACATTACATTTTTTAAGGAATCTAATGTTCAAATAATACTCACAGTGACAGAAAGGTTGTTGTCACTGAGTACAATAAAAAGAAACATAAATTTTATCATTTAGTAAATTTATTCATATAGAAAATATTCTTTTTGAATAAAAGTTAATGTAAATGGGGTTTATAAACCGTATAAATGAATTTTATGTCTAAATGAAAATATTCTCCAATTAATGGAGATTGAGATGATGTCCTCTACTCTTGTCAACATGACCCGTTTATTCATTGATCTCCTAAATAATACGGTAAATTTGTTATCTACTTGATTAAAGGCCTCGTCACATTTATTATTCATTTTATATTAATTTTTTCCATTTTATAGTCATTATGTAATAATTTAAGTTAATAATGGTCAATTTGTTGATATTTGGAACTTGAGTCAAAAATGATCATCTTGAAATTACAAGATGATCATGTGGTCAAAATTTTATTATATCCATATTATATTCATGATTTAGATTTCATATATATAATTTATAACCAGAATATACTTGTATTTATAATAGTACATAACATTTGGAGACCCGAAATGAAATTCCACGTTCATGGATTGGGTAGGCCGTACATATGATTGAACGCTACTTCCATTAATATTTTGTATTTAATGTAATGAAAGAATAATGATACATATTTTTATTATAAATCTAGTATAGTATCATATATAATATCATTAACACCATCCTTTATACATCCCATGTATGGTATGAATGAGTCATATCTCATTGAGGTGGCGGCCGTCCGCATTTTCTCAAAATAGATTATCGAGTTTACCTATAATAGAAACAGTAAAGGTATTCTATAAATTGAAAATATATAAGAATAATTAAAAAATAAAAAGAATATATATAATATATAAATACAGTTCCATCTTAATGGACACCATTAGAGGTGATAGGAGATTATTAAATAGTAATTGTTTCGTGAGACGTTAGTATGGCATCCACTAAAATAGTATCTTCATTACCCATTAGATGGAGGTGTGTGTATGTGTAGTAAGAATAACTCTAATAAAAACATTGAAATATATTGAGTATATATATGTTCTTATAAAATAATGGAATAAAAATAAGTTAGGGGTTGGATAAGTAAAATAAATTAAAATAATTTAAGAGAAATTTTTACCTTTAATTCGGGTAACAATCATTGATATGAACCAAAGGGGTTTGTTGAAGTGACTTTTTCCAATGTTAAGGAGTCATGGAGTAGTATGGGGGTCCATATATCTTATATTTTCAAGGTTTGGATGATCCAAGGTTCTTGAGAGGTGTGAGTAATTGGTTATAAGTGCGAGCTTTTTATAAGGGATAAAAGTGTCTCTTTAGGAATGTATGAAAATATTATTTTATTATCTAATGATTTTCAGTTTTAAAAGGTCTAGAACTAATAAATGTTGAATATAAGATGACTCATGGTCAAAATAAAGTCATCCAATAAGAATTGGGTAGTTTTTGGATATAGTTTTAATATTTATAATCTCATTTGATTAAATCATTTATTAATGAGGTAAACACTGCATCATTATTTTGTCTTATATATTTTTAAATATTTGAGGTCTAAATTTTATGAATAATTTGCCATTATGTAGTAATTTTTTTATCTGTATAATGAATATTTATAGTCATATAAATCAAATATATAATGACACATTAAAATTTATTTACAAAATAATACATTTTTATGATATTTTTATTTTTACTTTAAAAAAAGTTATTAATATCATTATCTTACCCATGTGGCATTAAAATGCTAAAAGTATAACCCAAGGATTTTAATGGTCGGCCATTACTCATTGAAAAGTTTAGGAATAGTGTTAAGGTAATTTTATATTAATTTATTATTATTTTTACCTTGAATTACCATATTTACCTTTAACAGCGGTAAAAAATAGTTTAATGTTATTATTCACCAAAAATTATTTTCATCTTATTGAACCCAGTTTCATAATTAATTATAACCATTTGCCTTTGATCTTCAAAATTCTATTCAAAAAGGCGGTAAAATTTAATTTAGATGAAAAGTTAAAATTTTTTAACTACTACTTAGTGGTTTCACTATTCATCAAAAATTGATGTTTCTTAGAAAAATAACGAAAAAATATCCTAAACCATATTTGATGTTCTGAATTCAAAAATGATGTATATTTAAAGAAATCAATTATGTAGAATTTTGATTAATTAATTTTATATTAATTCCCATTTCAAAAACAAAAAGTTTGTTTTTATTAAATAATAACAATCAAAAGATTGATAGTAGATTGTGTCCAATTTCATAGTGAAATTTCTTCCAGTGAACAGAATTGGATTAAATGGAAAAAATGTAATCTAATTAAATATTAAAACCAATAACAAATTTAATTTTTCCATATAAATAAATTATATTAAAAGGTAGTTTTGTATTAAACTACAGTATCATTCAGTATTCATTAAAAAATGAATTTTATCAGAAAAATACCAAAAAATTACCCAATGTAAATTTTAATGCCCCTATTCTAAAGAAGAATTTTATTTTGTCAAATTGATCATATAAATGAGACCAAAAAAATATTTAAAGTGGGTTCTCCAACAAGATGTAGTAATTCGACCTTTTAAAGAATATTAGACTATTTATTCTTAAATTAAGCCTACAACATTTATTGGATAAAACGAAAAACATTAAACAAACATGTATAATCATATTATAGTTAGTTACATTCATTCCCATCAATAAAATGACTAGTAATTAACTATTATTCCAAAGAATTCTATAATTTTGTTACTGTAGAATGTAATATTTCAATGAAACTCGTTGTTGTGTATCAGGTAAGACATCAAACAAAGCAACAACTTTAAAGTAAAATTAATACTTAATTACAAAATATTAATAACTATAAAAAAAATTCATTATTAATCTGGGATGTTATAATTGGTCTGTGAACATGGTGGGATGTTTTCTAGGCTTTCCAATGTGCCAGCTACCTAACTTGTCCTATGCTCAGGCATTTAGTCAACTAGATCTGATTTATACCACCCCAAAACACTAAATCAAAAGATCTGTAAAAGTGATATACTCTCTTCAGATCCAGAACAACTGGTTCTCAAAGCATCCTAGTTTGTATTTTTTCCCTCAATAGAATATAAATAGGTTTTAAATGTGTTTTTAGCTGGATACTTGGGGAAAGGATTATGGTGCACTATGATTCTTGTTAAGAATAAATTCCTTATATGGTGTCTCCTTAACTGAGCCTTAGCTGTGGATACATAGGTGCAAAGAAGGGGTTTCTCTCTAGTCACTCAGTTTAACTACAATATTAGTCCAATAGTGGAATCAACCATCCACATTTTCATCAAGGGAGAGTGGGTGTCCTCTGTTTTTCATAGCCTTGGTGTCCTCAACAGATAGGATAGTAAGATTCACTGTTTTTTTGACATACTTCATTCTAGGTTCCATGGATCCTGTGGTAATATTTCTAAATGCATGGTTAGGTGTATCCTCCAAGCCGCTAGATGTTGGAGTATTTTCGGTGCACACAATAGGGTCAGACACAATGGTAGTATGAGCATTGTACTTGGATTTTTTTGTGGGTTCATTCCTTGGAGGTTGAGTTGGTTCCCCTTTTCATGTATTTGAATATATCTCCCTCATTTCAAATGATAATCGATGATTTTTTTATCCTCAGTTCAGAATTTGTTTTACAAGGATGTTGGTTTTCAGGTCCCCTCCTTCTCATAGCCTCATGTTTAATTTTGATGGGTCATTTATCGATAGTTGTTTGAGGGGCCATGGCGGCGTTCTGAAACTGGATGGGTCTATTCTTTATTTTCATTCAATTATTTTTTTGGAATTGTGATTCACTTATTTTAATATTCATCCATGCTGAAGGGGATTGAGTTGGGTCTTTTTCATAGTTTGCTACTGAGTAGGGTGTAGACAGATTTTTTGGTTTTGCATAGATCCATCAAAGAGGTGATTCCTTCCCCATGTGCTATCAAAAATTTATTTCACCGATGAATATAACCCCTCTAAAAAAACATGGCATTCTATCACATATGTATAGAAGGGAATATGGATGTGGAATTGTTGGACTTTTAGGCCATGCCTGGTCGTTAATTTATCATTTTAACTACTACTAGTTATCTCCCAACGTGGTGTGTTAATATTGTATGGTGGGATGCTCTTGGTATTCATTATTTCAGACATCCATGACTTTTTTTGGATTTCCCCCCATTATTAATAAAATATGGTATTGTTGGATGGATGCAAAACTTTCATAAAATAGAATTATATCTTTGGATGATGATATTTGAATCAATTTCACTACAATATTAACTCCACTAGTATTCATCATACTATAGATATTATGTACTTTTGTACTAAATGTATAATCATTGAATACAAAAACATTTTTAAATATAACATTTTCATTCAATCCCTTTGATATCCATAAAATTTAATTCGTAATGAAAATTAGAATTTCAGATAACATCTTATATATTATACCTCAGAAATATCCTATAAATTTCATATTTTTTTGTATTTGATAACAATCCTTTAGTCAATCACCCGTCATTTGGTTTATCACGTAACCACCCTTCAAATTTCCATGTACAATTATAAAATCATAACGCATACAACAAATATAGAGGAAAATAAAATTTCCACATTTCTATCAAAATATATCACTTAAATATATTGAAATAAAAAATACCATATCAAAACCATGTTCAACACCAAAATATGTAAAAGAGTATGTGGTATTTATTTTTCATTACAAAACATTACAATTTTTTAAGGAATCCAATGATCAAGCAAAACTCACAGTGGAGGAATGGTTGTTGTCACCGAGTACATTAAAAAGAATCATAATTTTTATCATTTAGTAAAATTATTCATATAAAAAATATTATTTTTGAAAAAAATTTATTGTAAATGGGGTTTATAAACCGTATAAATGAATGTTCTGTCTAAATGAAAATATGCTTCAATTAAAGGAGATTGACATGATGTCCTCCACTCTTGTCAACATGTCCCGTTTATTCATTGATCTCTTAAATAATATGCTAAATTTAATTTATACTTGATTGAAGGCCTTTTCACATTTATTATTCATTTTATATTACAATTTTCCATGTTATAAGCATTATGTAATAATTTATGTTAATAATGGTTGTTTTGACGATATTTGGAACTTGATTCAAAAATGATCTTCTGGAAATTACAAGTTGATCATGTGGTCAAAATTTCATTATATCCAGAATTATATTCATGATTTAGATTTTATATATATAATATATAACCAAAATATACTTGTATTTATAATAGTACATAACATTTGGAGATACGGAATGAAATGCCCCGTTCATGGAGAGGGTAGGCCGTACATATTCATGAACGCTACTTTCATTTATATTTCGTATTTAATGGAATGAAAACATAATGATACATAAGTTTATTATAAATATTGTATAGTATCATATATAATATCATTAACACCATCCTTTATACATCCCATGTATAGTATGAATGAGTCATATCTCATTTAGGTGGCGGTAGTCCGCATTTTCTCAAATTAGATTATCGAGTTTACCCGTAATGGAAACCGTAAATGTATTCTATAAATTGAAAATACAGAAGAATAATTAAAAAATAAAAACAATATATATCATATATAAATATAGTTCCATCTTAATGGACACCATGAGAGGTGATAGGAGGTAATTAAACAGTAATTGTTTCGTGAGACGTTAGTTTGGCATCCACAAAAATAGTATATTCATTACCCATTAGATGGAGGTGTGTGTATGTGTAGTAAGAATACCTCTAATAAAAACATCCAAGTATATTGAGTATATATATTTTATTATAAAATAATGTAATAAAAATAGTTTATTGGTTAAATAAGTAAAATAAATCAAAATAATTTTAGAGAAATTTTTACCTTTAATTCGGGTAATAATCTTTGATATGAACTAAAAGGGTTTCTTGATGTGACTTTTTCCTATGTTAAGGATTCTTGGAGTAGGATGGGGGGTCTTGATATATTATATTTTCAGGGTTTGGATGATCCAAGGGTCTTGAGAGGTGTGAGGAATTGGTAATAAGTGCGAGCTTTTTATAAAGGATAAAAGGGGATCTTTATGAAAGTGTGAAAATATTATTTTATTATCTAATGATTTTCGGTTTCAAAAGGTCCAGAACTAATAAATGTTGAAGATAAGAAGAATAATCGTCGAAATAAAATCATCCAATAAGAATTGGGTAGTTTTTGGATATTTTATTATTATTTATAATCTCATTTATTTAAATCATTTATTAATGAGGTAAACACTGCATCATTATTTTGTCTTATATAATTTAAAATATTTGATGTCTAAAAATTATGAATAATTTAACATTATGTAGGAATTTTTTTATCTATATAATGAATATTTATAGTCAAATAAATCAATTATATAACAACACATTAAAATTTATTTACAAAATAATACATGTTTATGATATTTTTAATTTTACTTTTAAAAAAGTTATTAATATCATTATCTTACCCATGTGGCATTAAAAGGCCAAAAGTCTAACCCAAGTATTTTCATGGTCAATAATTACTCATTGATAAGTTTAGTAATATATTTAAGGTAATTTTATATTAATTTATTATTATTTTTACCTTGAATTACCCTATTTACCTTTAACCGCGGTAAAAAATAGTTTAATCTTATTATTCACCAAAAATAATTTTCATATTGTTGAATCCATTTTAATAATTAATTACAACCATTTCTGTTGGATCTTAAAAATTCAATTCACAAAGGCGGTAAAATTTAATTTTGATGAAAAGGTGTAATTTTTTAACTACAACATAGTGGTTTCACTATTCATCAAAAATTGATGTTTCGTAAAAAAATAACAAAAAATTTTCCTAAGCAATATTTGATGTTCCAAATTCAAAAATGATGTATATTTAAAGAAATTAAATATGTAGAATTTTGATTAGTTAATTTTAAATTAATTCACATTTCAAAAACTAAAAGTTTGTTTTTATGAAATAATAACAATCAAAATATTGACAATAGATTGTGTCCAATTTCATAGTGAAATTTCTTCCAGTGACCACAATTGGATTAAATTGAAAAAATATAATATAATTACATATTTAAAACAAATAAAAATTTAATTTTTCCATATAATAAATTATATTAAATGGTAGTTTTGTATTTATGTATAGTATCTTTCAAGTATTCATTAAAAATGAAATTTATCAGAAAAATACCCAAAAATTACCCAATGTAAATTTTTATGTCCCTATTCTAAAGAAGAATTTTATTTTGTCAGATTGATTATAAAAATGTAAAGAAATCTATATTTAAAGAGGGTTCTCCAACAATACGTAGTAAATCAACCTTTTAAAGAATATTATACTATTTGTTCTTAAAATAAGCCTCTAATATTTATTGGATAAAACTGAAAACATTAAACAAAAATTTATAATCATATTGTAGTTACTTCCATTCATTCCCATCAATACAATGACTAGGAATTAACTACTATTTCCAAAAATTATAATATTTTATTTGTGTGGAATGTAATATCTCAATTAAACTCATTATTTTGTATCAGGTAAGACAACAAACATAGCAACCACTTTAAAGTAAAATTAATATTTAATTCACAAATACTAATAATTTAAAAAATTTATTCATTATTAATCTTGGATGCTATAATTGGTATGTGAACAAGGTGGGATGTGTGCTAGGCTTTCACACGTGGGAGCTACCTAACTTGTCCTATTCTCAGGCATTTAGTCAACTAGATCTGATTCATACCACCCCAAAACACTACATCAAAAGTTCTGTAAAAGTGATATACTCTCTTCAGATCCAGAACAGCCGGTTCTCAATGCATCCTAGTTTGGATTTTCCCCTAAAATGAATATAAACAGGTTTTAAATGGTTCTTTAGCTGGATTCTTGGGGAAAGTCTTATGGTGCACTAATATTCTTGTTAAGAATAAATTCTTTATATGGTGTCTCCTCTACTGAGCCTTAGCTGTGGATGCAGAGGTTCAAAGAAGGGGTGTCTCTCTAGTCACTCAGTGTAACTACAATATTAGTCTTATAGTGGAATCAACCATCCACATTTTCATCGAGGGAGAGTGGGTGTCCTCTGTGTGGCATAGCCTTGGTGTCCTCAACAGATAGGATAATAACATTGAATCTTGTTTTGACATACTTCATTATAGGTTCCATGGATCATGTGGTAGTATTTCAAAATGAAAGGTTAGGTATATCCTCCAAGCCGCTAGATGTTGGAGTATTTGGGGTGCACACAATAGGGTCAGACACAATGGTATTATGAGCTTTGTACTTGGTGTTTTGTTGTGGGTTCATTCCTTGGAGTTTGAGTTGGTTCCCCTTTTCATGTATTTGTATCTATCTCCCTACATTCAAATGATAATTGATGAGTTTTTTTATCCTCAGTTCAGATGTTTTTTACAAGGATGTTGGTTTTCTGGTCCCCTCCTCATGGCCTCATGTTTAATTTTGATGTGTCATTTATCGATAGTTGTTTGAGGGGCCGTGGTGGCGTTCTGAAACCGGATGGGTCCATTATTTATTTTAATTCAATTATTTTTTGGGAATTGTGATTCACTTATTTGAATAATCATCCATGCTGAAGGGGATTGAGTTGTGTCTTTCTCATAGTTCGCTACTGAGTAGGGTGTAGACAGATTCTTTGGTTTTGCACAGATCCATCAAAGAGGTGATTCCTTCCCCAAGTGCTTTAACATATTTATTTCACTGATGAATATAACCCCCCAAAAAATGGAATTCTATCACATATGTATAGAAGGGAATATGGATGTGGAATTGTCAGACTTTTAGGCCATGCCTACTCATTCATCCATCATTTTCACTACTACTAGTTATCTCTTAATGTGGTGTGTTAATATTGTATGGTGAGATGCTCTTGGTATTCATTATTTCAGACATTCATGACTTTTCTGGGATTTACCCCCATTATTAATAAAATATGGTATTGTTGGATGGAATACACACATTCATAAAATAGAATTATATCTTTGGATGATGATATTTGAATCACTTTCACTACAATATTAACTCCACAAGTTTTCATCATACTACATATATTATGTACTTTTGTACTGAATGTATAAACATTGAATAAAAAATCAATTTAAAATATAACATTTTCATTAAATCCCTTTGAAATCCATATAATTTAATTAGTAATGGAAATTATATTTTTAGATAATATCTTATATATTATATCTCAGAACCATCCTATAAATTTCATATTTTTTGTATTTGATAACAATCCATTAGGAAATCTCATTGTTGAGAATAATGATTTCAGTATATCATAGTTAATTGATACAAAACTCAACATTATCATTAACAATAAATTTTTATTTATTAAAACCTCCAGAATATATTTCATTTCTAATATACCCATTAAAAATAATTATATATAGCTCAAGGGGTTACATCCATCTATAATATACAAGACCACTTATTTGAACATCCCTAACCAAATGATTCATCAGGTGTAATATTATTTTGAATAATAATAGTTGAAAATATCTACAATTCACAGATATGAATATAACCTCATAATTCGAGATTATATATATTTTAGGCTATATAGTGTTATTGTAAATGTCCTTGAATAAAGAATATGAGTATGATTTATCTATGATTTCATTTTTATGGAAATTGAGATGGACTAAAAATGATAATAATTATGGAATTAAAACATGATTTTTTTTGAATTTATACCTTGTAGATTGAAATTAATCATTTACTCTACATTCTTGATATTTGAAAATTACCCCATTATATCATTTACACTATTAAGGGAGTGTAAAATTTTTTGTTTTTCCTATTTGGATAGAGAGTATGATGTGGGTGGATGAAAATTCCACCCATTAACAATTAATGGTTTTAACACATCTAGTAACCCCATTTCATTCATGTCTATCGTATCCTTATTTACGTCATTGATTTTTCACTGAACATTTATTAACATTCCAATAAAACTATCAAATATATATTTTTCAAGATGTGTGACATGAAAGAAATGTCTGATATACAATCAATTCAAATATTTTAATTCATTAAAACTTTATCTCTTCATCCAAAATTATATTTTATGGTTGTTCTAAAATGGTTTATAGAAATAATTTCACTATCAATCACTTTATTGAAAAGTAAATATCTAGTTAGTGGATATAGTGTTGTACCTTTTTTGAAATTCTATTCCAATTATTTAATCATTGGATTTTATTTATGTCATTGAGGTAAAAAAACTTGTTGTCTAGAAAGAAAAGTTTTCAACAAATGATCAAAAAAACTACGTGTCTAAATTATTCAATATGGGAAACACCAACATTTCCATACCATAATAAATTTCCATAATAATGAAATCAATCTATCATTCCATAAAAAAACTCCCTCAATGATAATTGAACACTTCTATGTGCATGACACATTGTAAAACATGTATCCTATGTTATATAAAATATTGGATAAATGGATTCAATAAGTCATCAATATCATTACAATAGTCCATTTTTAGGATATATATAGCACCAATATATTGTATATTATATTCATTCATAACTTTTCTGGAATGTTATCATTTACCAACATGATGTGACATGAACTATGTGTACCAATCTATACTTGAAAATGATTTTTTCTATAAGTAGATAACACAAGATAAATGCTTATTGGATTATTTAATAATTTAGGATACTCATAATAAATTTTCATCCACTAAGGAGAATGTGATAAATGACATGTGTTCCAACATTTAATTCTTGTAACTACATTTAAGGGTTATTAACTCATAGTTTCATGACATATATTTTTTATTATAAATATATAATGCAAGGAATATAATGTACAAATTTTGAATTACATAATTCATTTTTCTTTTATAGATCCATGGCACGAATAAAGAATTATTTTGACTAATTCATGGATCTTTGGAAAGAATAACCAATTGTTTGGTCAATAATTTTAATTTTTTAGATCATTCCCATTTAATATATCATCTGGTTAGTGTCATATGTTTAACAACATAGTTCATTTTGTTTGAGTAGCATTTCATTTAGGAGATTAATTAGATCTGTAAAGTCATCGTTCTTTATACAAATACCACATTTATAATTTTATAATATTAATATAGCCAAAAAATTTATGTATTTTAGTACACGAGTATTCAATTGTCTCATAGGATAACTATTTAAATTCCCAAAAAACATTGGGAATCCCTATTTTCCTCTTAAAATAAATTTTTCATTCATTAAATGCAATCTCCATAAATATTTACAGTAGTATTTATATCAATTGATTCATAAACCATAGTATCATCTCAATCACTATGCACATTCATTTTAGCTCAATGGTTAGTCAAATATTATATGATCTAATATATTCCATGAATAAAAAAATATTATTACAACAATTCCAAACTAACATTCCAAAAAAATATAAAAATAGAAATACTATTTGAGAGGGTTCAAATTCATTCTTTATAGGAAACTTGATGAACTCCACGACACCACATTCATACATTTTTTTAAGCACAATTAAAATCAACCAATTTTCAATTCTGATCCCTGCTATTTGTTTCAAAAAATATTCATTTTTTCAAAAAATAAATACATACAGATAACATATAAACTATCAATGTTTAATGTGGTAAATAATTTTAATATGGGGAAATGAACATTTTATTGATTAAAATTGTATGATTAATCATTAAATGAAAATGGGTAATGGTATTCTTGAAAAAAATTTATTCCACTTTGGTTTGCGTCATCCTCTAAAATCATGAAAATGTGAATGTTATAGACATCATTTAGCTTCATTATCTTCATCCACCATATATTTATTATTATTTTTTATTTCTTGAGACTCATCCCCCTCTCTTTTATACAATCACCTATAATTAACGGATAAATCTATGTAGTAGTCATCCCATTTTGGGAAATGAAGATCACTTTTTATGACTAATGGTTAGCGTAGTGAATGAATCATAGAAGAGATGTGGATGAGCCTCATGAAAAAAATATAATGTTTTTTGAAGATGAAGCTAATGATGATGATTAAAACCGTTTATTATGTTATATAATCATGTCGATTAGCAGTTCTATATATTATATTCATTAAATAATAAAAATTTAATAAAAAAGAAGTAAATATATTTCTTTCTATGTAAAATAATAATAAATCATTTAGAATAATTCACATAGAAGATAATTTAAATTTTGAAAATACAGTTTAAATATTTTTTTTTGAAAAATTACTATAATGGTTTTTAGAATACTATTTTCCCTAGTAGTAAAAAACCTAGTGTTTTATATAGTTATGATATAATGTGAAAAAATAGCTTTGAATTATGAATTGTAAGTAAATTGAATACATGAACCAGAATGAATAATCATGAAAATCATGAATTCATATATTTATGTTCAATTAATTTTTTTATATAGATATTCAAAATAATATACTAAAAAAATATCCTATTGTGCTGACCATAGATGATGATCTAATGTTATATAAAAGAGTATTGACTTCAAAATATGATACATTCTATAAAACAAGATGAAATAATGAAAAATATTCTATAATGCGAAATTTTACTTCTATCTTTATGAATTTCCAAAAATATTCAAATAATATTTTTTATAAATTTTTATTTAAAAAATATTTATTACTCACATTTTAACCTGAATGTTTTCAAAATCTATATTAGTAATCAAATTATTCAATAAAATTTAAGGGAATGGATATTATGTAATTTTTACATATTTAGTTCAAATTATGACAATAAGGATATTGTTTTTCATTAAAATAGATAATTGATTAGTTTATTAAATAACAATGGTAAAACTATATTCCAAAATTGAAATATTTTTAATGAATTTTACATGGAATAATATGATTTTTTTTATACTTAATATATTTATAATAATTTTTGTAAACTAATTACATATAATTATAATATGCACCAAATACAAAAACAATGGTAGAAGTACGATTCAATTCTTTTATCTAGTGTATTTTTACAAAATAATGACGTGATGTGTGATTTATTAGTGTTTTTAAAATATTAATATGATATTCTGTGTATCTATTTGATTAAAAATTCATATTTTAAAAAATGGATGTTATTATTGAGATGAGGAAATATGTATATTCCACAATTTGAATGAATAAAATTATAATAATAAATACTTTAATATTTAAGAATGTAAAAATACATTTCTAGGGTTATTATTTATAGAAGTATAATTATATTAGGAATATATAGAATTTAATTGGTCTTATTGTGATAAAAGATTCTAATAGTCAATTTTTCACAACTAATAAATTTTTTAATAATATATACACAACTATATCACAACTTGAGTATTCTAGTGAGACATTTTATTATGTATATGTGATATTATATAAAAAATAAATATCAAATTTTTTGTTTTTCATGTTCATTCAAATTCTATTAATTTTATTGAGGATAATTGGAAATGTAAATTGGAATCAGGTTACCCTTAATGAAATCTAAAAGACCGAGTTTATTTCCATATAAATACATAACCAGTTTATGAATACACATATTCAAGTTGAAATACCATCGTGGGATATAATAAATACCTATATATATGGATTTTTACTATTTTATATTGATCCATTTCATTGGTGGGAAATAAAAATTCAATTAACAATCATAATTAATGATATAATTCTAAACTTCATCTACTTGTAGAATATAAATAATATAAATCAGAAACATATTAATGGATTTTATTTTATGTAATATCCCAATGAATCTTATTTCCATTAATATTGAATTTGAAGCAACAATATCCAGATATTTTAGTTTCATGTTTAATGAAATGTATAAAATTATTACTTTTATACATAACATGTGAGGCAATTTTTATAAAATGAGACCATAATAATTGTTTTTGTAAATTCTTTCAAAAATCATAGTGATCAATTTATAATATGTATATCAAGTGAAATTGTTGATCAAAATAAAATATAAATTGGGATAAAATACTTAAACATAAATATTTAGTACAAATTGTGATGATAAACTAGTGAAACACTCTTAATACATCATTCACCATGATACCCAAGGTGTATTGCGACATTTAAGACGAGTTGAACAATATAATATGACACAAATAAATTCAGTAAAAAAAGTTATAAAAGAAGTTCAGTAAACATAAACATATTGGATCCCCAAAACACACTTTAATGACCAATCCCAATCGTAATAACATAAAAAATATAATGATATCAATTGTAACGCACCGACCCTTGTTACCCAGAGTCGGTGCATTATTACATAACATTGGAATGATCACAAGAAAGATCAAATCTCGAAAGACCGATTGGTTTAGTAGCCTTGGAAACACCATATATATTCATAAGTTTTACATTACATCATAAAATGAAAAACTACAACAACAACATAATGTCTCCACAGTCCACACTATTATCCCCTCATAATATCCCTACAGGTCATTCATAATTTACTTTTTCACTTCCTAAGAAAAATAAAACATAGAAAAGGGGTGAGCTCAAATCCCTAGTAAGGATAATAATATAGCAGAAACTTTCATAAATAAGAATAAACATTTAAGGCAATGTAAAACTAAAACAAAAGCCTTTCAAACATTATCTTTCAACATTTGGTTGGAATAAATAAAATGAAATAATGCCATTTACTCATTCACATGGATATTCTACTAATTGAATAATCACATGCAAAATCACTAACCACTTTCATAATGTTGGAATGCATAATGCCATACTATCATAACCACATTGCCAAGGCCTCGTGCCAAGACTACAAATAAGATTTTTTCAAGGCCTTGTGCCAAGACACTAGTTTGTCTCATGATACCTACTGATGCATCGAGGAGGTATAGCGGGCTCCACCCGTCACATATTAACTCCAATTCATTCCCATATGAAAAGGTTTAAACATAACATAAACATTCGTTTTAAAACTAGCATAAAAAATGTCAATAATTTCACCATAAACTATGAATGGTATAAAAATTGCACATCCACAGTCAAACATATCACAAAACCTTCAATACAATATAGAAGATTTGTATCATAATAAATCAACTTCAAATAAGCATAAAATCCATCAAAGGATATTGACATAGATGAAATCAAAACACTTTTTAGAGAAATATCTCTTTCTATTTTTGAAATCATTTAAGTTCCATATAAAATAAAACGTTTTATTGAAAATATTCTTATATTCTTGTAAGTAAATATTTGAAGATTTTATAACGGAGGAAAATAACCGCACCCACCGTATAAGTTAAAAAAACATTCTTACCTTAATTCTGTCGAAAAGGTTAAAAAGGACCTTGTTTTGCAAACGGCGGAAAGATTCCTCTTATAAAAAGTCAAAAAAGGGTATAAATGACTTTAACCCATATTCTTGTAAATAATAAAAATGTTTTGAAATACATTTTGAAGAAACATGGATGTGGATGATAAAGAGATCCCAGTAGATTATTACGTATAAACAACCTCGGATAATGAAGAGATTGTGAAGTAACCCTTATCTTGTACTTTTCCTTGGTTGGGGTAGGTTAACCTCCTGTATAATGGTGAAATAATTGTTATTAAATTATACAAGAATCATATACATTCATATGATATCATATATGATCTTTTAACATTGCTTTGTTAACAATATCTTAGATTTATCGTTGTTTCGGGTGTTAACTTACTTGTTTTCTTTTAAATGTTTTGTTATGTAAGTCGTGTTTTTCATGGATAGATTGTATCTTATTCATATCTAGAATTATATCATGTCCTTAAAAATTATTTTTAAATCATCAAATGATAATTATACTTGAATGGATACGATGGAGAATGAATCTCATCGCGTTCGTGGAGACGGTAGTCCGTACGTACGCACGAGCAACAATATCATTATTTTGATATTAAAATAATATATAATTGGATGTTATATCATATATACAGAATAATTATCATGTTATATTTATTATTTACATGAATTACATATCATTATTATACCCACCTAAATAATAATATATTGAATAACAATTACACCACGACATGGAGACGGTAAGCCGTACGTACGCACGTATGGTGACATGTCATTAAAATTATGGGTAGAATACTGAATATGGTTGTTCCATATTTATAATAACATCACCTTATATAGAATATACTGGATTTATAATTTTATAATTGAAATAATAAACAAAGAGGGAGTGGAAGAAGAAAGAAACATGAAAGAGGGTGATGAAAATGTTACCTCTTCTTCGGGTCCTTCCTTTTGATTTGATCCAAAGGACTCCATAGGATGGCTTTCTTACTAAATTAAAGCTTCTAGGATGAAGGGAGAGAAGTTGGGAGAGTATTTGGGCAGAGGTTGGCCGAACCAAAAGGCTTGAAAATGTGAATAAGGTGGTAGAGGTGGGGGCTTTTTATAAGAGGAGAGGAGGGGCTCCTTTGGAAAGATTGAAATGTTACATTATTATCGATGCTTTTCAGATTATAAAGGTCCAAAACATATATAATTAGTGGATAAGGTGATAAGAGTACGAAATCTCCTCGTCCAATAGGCTTTGGACAAGTGTAAGCCTGGGATTTTGCATTATCTTCTAATTTTATTTAAATCGTTAAATAATGAGGTCATCGCTGCATCATAATGATGTCATAAATAAATTAATTTATTTAATGTATAAAAATTATAAAAAAAATACTATGATTTAGTAAATCCTTTTAGATTTCTAATGAATATTTATAGTTAAAATTTGGTCTTGTGTAACCCCACTTAAAAACTGTTTTAGTAAAACAACTCATGTTTGTGTCAATTTAATTTTAACATTAAATAAATATATATTAATGTCATTTTCCAACAAAAGTGGTTCCATGGGGTCCCCAAGTTTACTTATGGGTTTTCTTGGTCGGCCATGGCTCATTAAATAGGAGTAGGACAAGTTTCATGATCATCTCATATTATTAAAACATTATTTGTACCTTAAACTACACTAATTACCTCTAATCGCGATTAAGAACTTAAAAGTTACTATTCACCAAAAAAATTATTTTAATCTCATTGAACCAAATTTTACTTCTTAATTAGAACCACGTATGTCGTATTTTTGAATATCAAATCATAGAAGTGGTAATATTTCATTTAAACGAAAAATCAGTTATTTAACTACCACTTAGTGGTTTCACTATTCAAAAAAAATTGAAGTTTTTCAGAACAATGCCAAAATTTCACCCTAAGCTATAATTGATATTCCAAATTCAAAAATGATTTCTATTTTAAAAAATTCCAAAAATATAAGTTTCATTAATTAATTTTATAATTAATTCCCGCTGTTACAAAAAATAGCGTGTTTTTAAGAAACAATTTATATCAAAAGATTGGCAATTGTTTATGTCCGATTTCAATGTTAAATTAATTCTAATGACCACCATTGGATAAAATGGTAAAAATATATTCTAATTATACTTTAAAACCACTGAATAGTATAATTTATCACTATAAATTATTTTTATTTAAAAAGTAGTTTTTAAGTATTTTTCACTATTCATAAAAAATTAGAAGTTCTCAGAAAAATACCAAAAATTCAGCATAGGCTAATTTCGATATTCCGAATCAAAAAATGAAGTCCATTTTGATAAATAAAATTTATAAAATTTCAAAAATTAGGTATTACTATTCACAACGGCTAGTTCAATTAGTTGTGGTGTGTGTTAGAGCTCGAGGTTGCGTACAACCCACTCTATTGCATTATTCGAAGGGAAACGTACCGTGGAAGCTTGGGGCGTTACATTCTCCCCTAATTCAAATAATTGCATCCTCGCAATTTCTAGGGTATTACTGCATAAAAAGACTCGGGTGGTTCTTCATCATAAGTTCCTCAGGTTCCCACGTTGCCTCTTCCATATTATGATTTCTCCACAAAACCATTACCAGACAAGTCGTCCGGTTTCTCAGCACCTGCTCCCTCACATCAAGAATCCTGACGGGCTCTTCAAAATAGGAAAGATCGGGTTCCAGTTCTAATTCCTCATAGATTAGTACATGTGTTGGGTCAGGCATGCATTTCCTCAACAGAGACACGTGGAACACATCGTGAACTTTGGAGAGACTTGGCGGCATTGCCAATCGGTAAGCTACAGCCCCAATTCGTTCTAGAATTTCGAAAGGTCCGATATACCTGGGACTCAATTTACCTTTCTTACCAAAACGTATGACTCCCTTCCATGGAGATACCTTCAAGAAAACATGATCACCGACTTGAAATTCCAAATCCTTCCTTCGATTATCGGCATAGCTCTTCTGTCTACTTTGAGCTGCTTTGATGTGATTTTGGATTACTTTCACCTTTTCCACTGTTTCCTCCACCAGTTCTGGGCCTAAATGTTTTCTTTCACCAACGTCAACCCAACAGGTTGGTGTACGACATCTCTTTCCGTATAATGCTTCATATGGTGCCATCTGAATACTCGAATGGAAGCTATTGTTATAGGAAAATTCTACCAGTGGTAAATATTGATCCCACATACCTTGAAAGTCAAGTGAGCAAGATCTCAACATGTCTTCTAAGGTCTGAATAGTCCATTCTGATTGTCCGTCTGTCTGAGGGTGGTAAGCAGTGCTCAAATGAAGTTTAGTATCCAAGGATTTCTGAAGACTATTCCAAAATCTTGAAGTAAAACGGGGATCATGATCAGAAACGATCGATAGGGGTACTCCATGAAGTCTCAAAACATCATTTATATATAGTTTTGCTAGACGTTCTAGGGGTAGATCTTCTCTTATAGCAAGAAAGTGTGCTGACTTGGTAAGACGATCAACAATAACCCATACTGCATCGTTCCATCTAGGAGTCTTTGGTAGCCCCATGACAAAGTCCATCGTAATATTTTCCCATTTCCACTCTGGTATGGGAAGAGGTTGCATGACTCCTCCTGGCAGTTGCCTTCCAGCTTTCAGTTGTTGACAAACCATACATCTTGACACAAAATCAACAATCTCCCTCTTCATGTTGTCCCACCAAAAATGTTCCTTCAAATCTCTATACATTTTGGTGCTCCCAGGGTGTATAGAGAAATTGGAACTATGAGCATCATCCAGCAATTCCCTTTTTAGATCAGGTATATCGAGAACAAAAAGTGTCTTCCCGAATTTCAAAATTCCATCCTTATACACAAAGTCCTTCAATCTTCCATCATTCACATCTTTAATCTTCTTCTAAAATTCTTCATCATTAGTCTGAGAACTCTAAATCCTTTCTAGTAATGATGGTTTGGCAACCATTTGAAATATCCTTGATGTTTCACCTTCCCTAGTTATTCCCATTTCCATCTTCACTAGATCCATGAAAATTGGATCCCTTTCAATTCTCATCTCATTCAAAACACCATGGTCTTTTCTACTCAAAGCATCTGCCACCTTGTTTTCCTTCCCCGGGTGGTAATGTATCGTGCAATCATAATCCTTGAGTAGTTCAAGCCATCGCCTTTGACTCATGTTGAGTTCTTTTTGTGAGAAAATATACTTCAAACTCTTGTGATCAGTATAAATATAACATTTTTCACCATAGAGGTAATGTCTCCATATCTTTAAAGCAAAGATCACAGCTGCTAACTCAAGATCATGAATAGGATAGTTTTGCTCATGAATTTTTAGCTGTCGTGAAGCATAGGCAATAACCTTATCATTCTTCATAAGGACACAACCAATTCCTTTCTTCGATGCATCACTATAAATAACAAACCCATCATTCCCTGATGGTAGAGTCAATACAGGGGCATTGACTAATATTCTCTTCAGTTATTCAAAACATTCTTCACACTCTTTTGTCCAGAGAAATTTAATCCCTTTACGTGTGAGCTTTATCAATGGGTTAGCCAATTTGGCAAAATTCTGGACGAAACGTTGATATTAACCTGCTAAACCAATAAAACTACGTACCTCAGTTATACTCGTAGGTGTTGGCCATTCTTGGATTGCCTTGGTCTTAGAAGGATCAACATAGATTCCATCTTTAGAGACAATATGGCCAAGAAAAGAATTCTCATGAAGCCAGAATTCACACTTTCTAAACTTCCCATATAATTCATTCCTCCTTAGAGTCTTCAAGATAATGCACAAGTGATTTTCATGATCGTCGTAGGTTTTGGAGTATACCAAGATATCATCAATAAATACCACCACAAATTCATCGAGATACTCCTTGAAAACTCTATTCATCATATCCATGAATACAGAGGGTGCATTAGTCAATCCAAAGGCATTATAATAAACTCGTAATGCCCGTACCTGGTTCAAAATGCTGTCTTCAGAATGTCTTCCTTCTTCACACACAACTGATGGTATCCAGATCAGAGGTCAATCTTTGAAAAGTATTGAGCTCCATGCAGTTGGTCAAATAAATCATCAATGCGAGGTAGGGGATACTTTTTCATTATCATTATAGCATTGATCTCCCTGTAGTCGGTACATAACCTCATAGATCCATCTTTATTCTTAAAAAAAAGAACAGGGTCCCCCCATGGAGAAACACTAGGGAGAATAAATCCTTTATTACTCAACTCCTCTAGTTGTTTCTTTATTTCAACTAATTCTATAGTGGCCATTCTATAAGGGGTCTTAAATATAGGCCTTGATCCAGGAATTAAATCAATGGAAAACTCAACTTCTCGTTCTGGAGGATGTCCAGGAAAATCTTCCAGAAATACATCTACAAATTCTTTCACAACAGGTACATCCTCTATTTGAACATTTCTTTCCTCACCGAAAGTTATTTCATTCTCTTCCTCCCCAATAATTGAATTTAGTTGAGCTATTGAGCGTGGATCTAAATAAGAATTTGGTGGTGACGATTCTGCTCTAAAGATAAGGTGTTCCTTATCATTATCATCAAGAATTGTTACCTCTTTCTTATTAAAATAAATCTTCACATCATAGTCCGAAAGCCAGTCTATACCGAGGATTATATCAAACTCAATAATAGGAATGACGATGAGATCAGCAGATGAAAAACATTTATGTGCTCTAATGGGTACTGATTCACAAAACTTTGTTGCAATGATACTTCCCTTAGAAGTTTTAACTGACAAATCCCTTATTAAATCAAATTGGAAATATCTAATTTTCTTAGCAAACTAGGAAGATATGAAACAATGCGATGATCCAGAATCAAATAATGCATTTGCTAAACTTGAGGAAACCATTAAATTACCTGCCACCACGTCTTTCGGAGCTTCTACCTCAGCAGTAGTGATTGCATAAGCCTGGCCTTGATCCCTTGGAATTTTCTAAGGTAAGTTCTCTGGCCTCGTAGGACATTCATTTTCATAATGCCCCATCTCCCTGCAATTGTAGCACTGAACGTTGGTAGCTTCCTTCATCCCCTTGCAATCACGAACATGGGGGACTTTTTCACCACACTTGTAACAGACTTCCATTACCTTCAAGCAAGTACCAGGATGTTTCTTCCTACATTTACCACAAGATGGATATTCAACATTTCCCTTCTTCCATTTATTTCCATTCCCAGATTGATCAGAAGGTCTCTTCTTCTCTTTCTTTTCTTTAAAGTCATAAGACTTAGAGAATTCCTTTTCTGTCTTGATAGCACATGAGACAATGTCTTCGTACGATGAAAATGATTGTGAGACTAATGCTCGATGAAGAAATGGTTTTAACCCATCGAAGAAACGACCAATCTTACTTCCTGGGTTACGTATATAATCTCCAGAATACCTTGATAACCTTTTAAAGTTAGCCTCGTACATTGTGACATTCTCATCCTCCTTTTGTCTCATACTCAGAAATTGTGTTTCCATATCTGCTCGATGGTCGCGAGGAATGTATTTTTCTAAAAACAGATCTTTGAACTCCCTCCATTCCATATTTGATACTTCATCATCTTCCTTCATGTTTTGAATCAATGACCACCATTGATCAGCATCTCCAGTGAGGCGGTAAACTTCCATGATAACTTTTTCCCTTTCACTGCTCCCCAAAGCCTGAAATATTTTCTCTAGGGAATTTATCCATTGCTCGGCTACTAAGGGATTTGTACTCCCATTGAACATTGGTGGTTGTTGCCTAATGAATCGATCTAACATTGATCCTCCACACTGTGGATCAGGGTGCTCCATACGGGAAAGGTTATTATTCATAACCTGAGTATGTTGTCCCAGTATGGTGATTAGCTGATCTGCACCAGTTGCATCACCTAGCCCCACAATAATTATCTTGAGCAGGAGGGAAATCCCTACATGGAGTGCGTGCATTGATACGGTTTCCATTTCTTCCACTAGGCGCCATTTCTAAACAATGGCATAAACTAGATCAGTTTATGAATCAAAATACATAATCCCATACTTATAAAACACTTAAAATAAATTGAACTATTTATGGATATAATCCATAATCATAAAAATGTTTTCTTTGAGGAATTATATACTCATAAACCCTTCATAATGATTTGTAATGAAAATGAGAGTTATCTTATGCATATCCCCCGTGAGTGTCGTAACCAAGAGTGCAGCATGGCCCGTTGTCGTGCACCAGTTCCCATTCGAGTCTATCTCAAAGCGGTGTTTTCGGGTTTTACCCCTAGGAACATCTGTGCCAGAGCCGCCTCTACCTGCTCGTATCCAGACAGGGATGTATTTCTCGGAAAACTCACAAAATCTCTACAATACCAAAATTCTAGGAAGTTCTTCTATACTAATCCTCAAATTTCATCTTAGGTCTACGTGCTCTAATCAGAGTTTATCTATATCTAGCTTTCAGGGTTTGTACAAAACATTCTCTGATACCAACTGTAACGCCCCGACCATAGTTACCCATAGTCGGTGCATTATTACATAACATTGGCATGATCACAAGAAAGATCAAATCTCGAAAGTCCTATTGGTTTAGTAGCCTTGGAAACACCAGATATATTCATAAGTTTTACATTACATCATAAAATGAAAAACTACTACAACAACATAATGTCTCCACAGTCCACACTATTATCCCCTCATAATATCCCTGCAGGTCATTCATAATTTACTTCTTCACATCCTGGAAAAAATAAAACATAGAAAAGGGGTGAGCTCAAATGCCCAGTAAGGATAACAATATAGCAGAAACTTTCATAAATAAGAATAAACATTTAAGGCAATGTATAACTAAAACAAAATCCTTTCAAACATTAACTTTCAACATTTTATGGAATAAATAAAATAAAATAATGCCATTTACTCATTCACATGGATATTCTACTAATCGAATAATCACATGAAAAATCACTAACCACTTTCATAATGTTTGAATGCATAATGCCAGACTATCATAACCACATTGCCAAGGCCTCGTGCCAAGACTACAAATAAGATTTTGTCAAGGCCTTGTGCCAAGACACTAGTTTGTCTCATGAGACCTACCGATGCATCGAGGAGCTATATCGGGCTCCACCCGTCACATATTAAGTCCAATGAATTCGCATATGAAAAGGTTTAAATGTAACATAAACATTCGTTTTAAAACTAGCATACGAAATGTCAATAATTTCACCATAAACTATGAATGGTTTAAAAATAGCACATCCAAAGTCAAACATATCACAAAACCTTCAATACAATATAGAAGTTTTGTATCATAATAAATCAACTTCAAATAAGCGTAAAATCCATCAAAGGATGTTGACATAGATGAAATCAAAACACTTTTTAGTGTAATATCTCTTTCTATTTTTGAAATAATTTAAGAGCCGTATAAAATAAAAAATTTTCTTGAAAATATACTTATAATATTTTAAGGAAAGCTTTGAAGATTTTATAACGGCGGAAAATAACCGCACCCGCCGTATAAGTTAAAAAAACATTCTTACCTTAATTCTGTCGAAAAGGATAAAAAGAACCTTGTTTTGAAAACAATGGAAAGATTCCTCTTATAAAAAGTCAAAAAAGGGTATAAATGACTTTAACCCATATTCTTTTAAATAATAAAAATGTTTTGAAATACATTTTTAAGAAACATGGATGTGGATGATAAAGAGATCCCAGTAGATTATTACGTATAAACAACCTCGGATAATGAAGAGATTGTGAAGTAACACTTACCTTGTAGTTTTCCTTGGTTGGGGTAGGTTAACCTCCAGTATAATGGTGAAATAATTGTTATTAAATTAGACAAGAATCATATACATTCATATGATATCATATATGATCTTTTAACATTGCTTTGTTAACAATATCTTATATTTATCGTTGTTTCGGGTGTTAACTTACTTTTTTTATTTTATATGTTTTGTTACGTAAGTCGTGTTTTTCATGGATATGTTGTATCTTATTCATATCCAGAATGATATCATGTCCTTAAACATTATTTTTAAATCATAAAATGATAATTATACTTGAATGGATACGACGGAGAATGAATCTCATCGCGTTCGTGGAGACGGTAGTCCGTACGTACACACGAGCGACAATATCATTATTTTGATATTAAAATAAAATATAATTGGATAGTATATCATATATAAAGAATCATTATCATGTTATATTTATTATTTACAAGAATTAAATATCATTATTATACCCACCTAAATAATAATATATTGAATAACAATTACACCACGACGTGGAGACGGTAAGCCGTATGTACGCACGTATGGTGACATGTCATTCAAATAATGGGTAGAATACTGAATATGGTTGTTCCATATTTATAATAACATCACAGTATATAGAAGATACTGGAGTTATAATTTTAGAATTGAAATAATAAACAAAGAGGGAGTGGAAGAAGAAAGAAACATGAAAGAGGGTGATGAAAATGTTACCTCTTCTTCGGGTTCTTCCTTTTGATTTGATCAAAGGAGTCGTTAAGATGGCTTTATGACTAAAGTAAAACTTATAGGATGAAGGGAGAGAAGTTGGGTGAGTATTTGGGTAGAGTTTGGCCGAACCAAAAGGCTTGAAAGTGTGAATAAGGTGGTAGAGGTGGGGGCCTTTTATAAGAGGAGAGGAGGGGCTCTTTTGGAAAGATTGAAATGTTACATTATTATACAATGATTTTCGGATTCTAAAGGACCCACACTTATATAATTCGTGGATAAGGTGATAAGGGTTCGAAATCTCCTCATCCAATATGCTTTGGACAAGTGTAAGCATGGGATTTTTCATTATCTTCTCATTTTATTTAAATTGTTAAATAATGAGGTCATCGCTGCATCATAATGATGTCTTAAATAATTTAATTTATTTAATGTCTAAAAATTATAAAAAAAATACTATGATGTAGGAAATTTGTTTAGCTTTCTAATTAATATTTATAGTCAAAATTTGGACTTGTGTAACCCCACTTAAGAACTGTTTTAGTAAAACAACTCATGTTTGTGTCAATTTAATTTTAACATTAAATAAATATATATTAATGTCATTTTCCAACTAAAGTGGCTCCATGGGGTCCCCAAGTTGACCCATGGGTTGTATTGGTCGGCCATGACTCATCCCGTAGGAGTAGGACATGTGTCATGCGAATCTCATATTATTAAAACATTATTTGTACCTTAAACTACACTAATTACCTCTAATCACGATTAAGAACTTAAAAGTTACTATTCACCAAAAAATTATTTTAATCTCATTGAACCAAATTTTACTTCTTCATGACAACCATGTATGTCGGATTTTTGAAAATCAAATCACATAAGTGGTAATATTTCATTTAAACGAAAAATCAGTTATTTAACTACCACTTAGTGGTTTCACTATTGATCAATAATTGAAGTTTTTCAGAACAATGCCAAAATTTCACCCTAAGCTATAATTGATATTCTGAATTCAAAAATGAGGTATATTTGAAAAAATTCCAAACATATAAGTTCCATTAATTAATTTTATAATTAATTCCCGCTGTTACAAAAAATAGCGTGTTTCTAAGAAATAATTTATATCAAAAGATTGGCAATTGTTTATGTCCGATTTCAATGTTAAATTAATTATAATGACCACCATTGGATAAAATGGTAAAAATAAATTCTAATTATACTTTAAAACCACTAAATACTATAATTTATCACTACAAATTATTTTGATTTAAAAAGTTGTTTTTAAGTATTTTTCACTATTCATAAAAAATTAAAAGTTCTCAGAAAAATACCAAAAATTCAACATAGGATAATTTCAATATTCCGAATCCAAAAATGAAGTCCATTTTGATAAAAAAAATTATAAAATTTCAAAAAGTAGGTATTACTATTCACAATGGCTAGTTTAATTAGTTGTGGTGTGTGTTAGAGCTCGAGGTTGCGTACAACACACGCTATTGCATTATTCGAAGGGAAACGTACCGTGGAAGCTTGGGGTGTTACATCAATGATGCATGATCAATACATATTAAAATGAAAAACATTTCTCTTATAAATTTTTAAGGGTCATAACATCAATAGTGTATAGAAAAAAATATATTAATCTAACTGAAAAAACATATTAAGCATATATTAAAGCCTTGTACAATATTGTAAAAAAATTCAAATGATCCATTTGAAACCCATCCAAGACACCTATAACAATTAAAGGAAAACATCCAGAATTATCATTTCAATCATAAATATAATTAATGGAAACATCCAAACATTGTTTAATTAATAGTAAAAATTGATCAAAACATAGTGGTTAGTGATTATGATTCAAAAGAAATCATTACACGAATTCAATTTTTATTTATTCAATAAAACCCTTCCTTGGAGTTTTAATAAACACATTGAGAGTGTTTGTTCCATAGAAGGAAGTTGAGAAAATATGAACATAAGTAAATCAACATTCTTGTTAATGAAAAAACAAGAAAAAAAATATAAATCTGTAACCCTATATTCTATAATTATATTATGTTTTACAATAGATAATTTTATTTAGATTCAAGCTTTCATGGATAAAAATTAAATGAAATTTTGATGGAGACACCAACCAAAATGGATGTAATCAGTGTGCGGAAGTATTAATACACATAATGTAAAAATGAAAACTTGAAAAGGGTCAAAAAAATCCAAAACCATAAAAGTTCCAATTATATATTCCTTAGACTTGTGAAAGTAGTGATAGATGGTAAATTGAAATATATGATGATTAAAAAAATTAAACAATATATTATCATACAATGAGAACCTGTGGGGAGGATGATAAAAATTAAAATTAAAATTGATTAATTATTTAATTGGTTAATGTGGTGGAGGAATATATGTACAATTTGAATGTCAACATCATAGAAATTCCATGGAAATGAATTTAAATTTTTATAATATTTCTAAAGATGGTTTCTATCTAATTTGATTCATTCCTTAGACATTCTAGATCTCTCTCAAAATGATCATGAAATCATTGGATAATTTTATTTCTTCGATTCTTCATATAATTTTTTTAATTTAGTCATCTTGTAGGATCCTATGTTTTTTCATATTGTTTTGTAATTATGATGGGAATTAGTACATGCATAATTTTTCTACTCCAATATTAATTATTAGATAGAATGTTGATACTCACTAAATAGTGATTGACCTTGTTCATGGTCATATCTACTTGAATCATAGGGTAAAAGTGTTTGAATACTCAAAATTTCTTTTATATATACTTAGTGAATTTGTACTCACATTTTGCAAGAAAGGAAAACAATGCCCTATAACTTTCCCATCAGGAGACCCTATCACTTGTGTTTTTTATTCTACCATATTTGGACCAACATTCTGGAAATGGTGGATTCACCTATGGATGTTGTTTCATTTTATTCCATTTTTACGTACTATCTATATGGTTTTATCTATTAGATGGTTTTTAGTCAATAAAAAATTTCTTCTCCACATTGTTGTTCCTTCGGAAGTGTGGCTATTCAACATAGATGTAACAAGAAATCCATGTTTAGACAAAGCTATAATGGTTAAATTCATGTAGGTGATTATATCATTAGTTATATGATTTCTCCATGTTTGTTTTATTCTCTTTTCTATAATTTATATCTCGGAGTAAAACGTCCTCTAGTTCCCGGAGGATGACAATATTGCATTTTCCTATATGTATAATAAATTTTGGTTATTGGACATCATATTTCTAGTGGATGTGTCTTCTGATAGAGGTGGATCCATGATTTCCACATGGAGAATCTATTCTTTTATGATATGGTTTCTTCTAAGATAGAATGTTGTTTCAGATATGTTTGTTACGTTGTGCAAATCATTATATATTATTTTTTGTCTCTCAAGCATTTATTTCCATCAATTACATGATAATTTAAGATTGTCAGATCTTGAGTTTGTAAGAGTAATATTTAATTTTATTAAATTTCTTTAAGGCCTAAATTAAGTAACCAATTCATGTCTCGGTTTATTATAAAAGAAGTAAAATTATAATTAATGACATTGTAAGTATATTTATATATTTATTAATTATAATTTTGTAATCATTTAAATATATAATTATTTAATTATAAATATAGAAAAATCTAAAAATAATAATTTTATATATTTATATTTTTTGATAATAATTTTTTTAATCTATTAAATATACATTTATAAATATATTACATACATATTAATTATTATTTATATATAAATATAAATATATTTTTTTCATTAAAAAAATTCATATATATATATGTATTATAAATATATATAAATAATAATATATTTAATATATTCATTATTTATTTATTTTTTCTCTTATTTTTTAATTATAAATATCTTATTATAATTATACATATAAAATATATATATATATATATTCATTATTTAGATATATTTTTTAAAAACATTATTTTTGTTTAAATATATATATATATTAATCAACCAATTTTTTAAATATATAATTATATAATTAATTTTTTATAAAAATTATTATTATATATTTATATATTTATACAAATGTTTATATTTTTATATATTTATATATTTATATATATAATAAATATATATTAATATGTATATAATTAAAAATATTTTAAATATAACAATTATTTAAATATATTTTTTATAATATTATAATTTTCTTATTTTATAGAATTATTTATTTATATTTATATATGGACTTTTTATTATTATTTTTAGATATCCAAATTTATAAATATAGTTAACATACTTTAATAAATACATTTATTTATAATTATTTTAAAATGTAATTTTTACATTTTTGAGAAAAATATAATCCAAAAATCATGCATGTAAAAAATGAATGAAATATTTTAAATAATAATGGTTCAAATTAAAAATATTAAAAAATGGATAAGTATTATTGAATAAATGTAGTCAATTAAAAAATATGGATATCTATTGAAGTAATGATGAATTAATATTGTAATATTCAAACATAGTATATAAATATATAAACATAAATTATACAAAATAAAAAATATTCCCATAAATATCAAAAATAATATATAAAAAACATAAAAAATGTATTAATACATAACAATAAAAATATAAAAAATAAATTAATAAAATTTACATATTAATGGAATAATATTTAATATCTGTCATAGTGTTCTAAAATTCACAAATGACTACTAATATTTGCATAAATTACAAAAATATTTGGTGTATGAGTTTATGTATGATATTTTCTTAATTTCATAAATAGTTTTTTGTTGTGTTCTGTATTAAAATTCATTAGATACATATATGTAAGTGTAGCACCCCAGGTAAATAATGAATATGACATTTTCATATTTATCCATATTTGTGAATAAAATATTAATATGACTTTAAAGGGGACGCTATGCTTGATGGCGTACCCAACACGCAACAACGAGTTTCTTGGGAATCTTACGTTGCACTCTAATAAAAAAAATATTATTTTAAATGGTAGTTAACATGTAGCCGTTGTATTGGCGGGAATGGATAGAAATAACTAAAATATTATTATATATGTTTTTAAATGTTTTTACTTTTATCCAATAAATGCTAAAGTCTTAAAATACGGAAAGAATTCAATTTTAGGCGTATATGCCCTAATTTTCACTAAAGGTTCACCTATCGCCTTTTAATGGATAACATTCATTAAATATAGTTTTGATCACTCTTATACATTCTTTTGGACCAAATAAAACTCTTATTAAGAATCGAGACATCAAATTTTACTTTGTGTAATTTTTTTGGTATTTTTTCGATAAAGTTCATTTTTTAATGAATAGTGTAAAATGTTGTGTTTTAATTCAAAACCTCTTTTTAATATAATTTATTTATATGATTAGATTATATTTTGAATTGGTTTTAAAGTGAAATTAGAAAATATTTTTACCATTAAATCCAATAGTGGTCGTTGGAATTAATTTCACTTTGAAATCGGACTTAAACTAGTGTCAATCTTTTGATACTTATTGTTTTATAAAAACACGCTACTTTCTCTGACAGCGGGAATTAATTATTAAATTATTTAATGTGATAAATATGTTTTGAATTTTGTAAAACTAACTTCATTTTTGAATTCGGAATATCAAATATAGCTTATGGTGATTTTTTGGGATTTTTCTGAAAAACATCAATTTTTGATGAATAGTGAAACCACTAAGTGGTAATCAAGCAAACTGTTTTTTCAGTTAAATTAAAGTTTACCACTAATGTGTATTGAATATTGAAAATCCGACATACATGGTTGTCATTAAGAAGTAAAATTTGGTTCAATGAGATGAAAATAATTTTTTTCGTGAATAGTAACTTATTAAGTTTTTAATCGCGATTAGTGGTAATTAGGGTAGTTTAAGGTAAAAATAATGCTTTAATGGAATAAGATGAGCTTGACACATGTCCTACCCAAATTGGTTGTGTCATGGCCGACCAAGACAAGCCATGTGTCAACTTGGGGACCCCATGGATCCACTTTGGTTGGGAAATGACATAAATAACATTTTATTTAATGTAAAAGTAAAATTGACACAAACATGATATATTTTACTAAAACAATTTTTAAGAGGGGTTATACAAGTAATATTTTTGATTAGAAATATTCATTTGAAGGCTAAAAATATTTCCTACATCATAGTATTTTTTTATAATTTTTAGACACTATATGAATTAAATTATTTATGACATAATAATGATGCAGTGATAACATTATTATTTGACGATTTAAATAAAATGGAAAGATAATGTAAAATCTATGAACTACACATGTCCAAAACTTATTGGATGAGTGGATTTAGAACCCTTATCACCTTATCCACGAATTCTATCAATGTGGGACCTTGTAAAACCGAAACACATTTTCAAATAAAGTAATATTTCATTACTTTCCAAAAGTGCCCCTCCTCTCCTCTTATAAAAGGCCCCCACCTCTACCTCATTTCACACACTCATCAAGCCTTTGGCTCGGCCAACCCCTGCCCATTTACTCTCTCCTCATCCCTATCCTCATCTTAGAGGATTCCCTTTGGGAGGAATCTTTTCAAAGGAAGCCTTTAGGCTCAAATCAAAAGGAGTTACACTTTTAAAGGTAATTCATCCTCTCATGTTCATTTGTTTTATTTTGCTTCTACAACCCCCTAAAATCTTTTTATTTACTTCTTTTGTAACAACACCAGTATCTTCAATATACTAGGATGTTTTTATAAGATTTAATCGAGCTACACTCTCACACAACTACATCAAATGGTTAAAGAACATACGGTTTCCGTGGATGGTGAAATTCTGCCTCCCGAAACGATGATTGTTCAATACTCATTTAACACCTTCAAAGGTGGCCATTATGATGTCACTATTTTTATATATGATATATAATATGTTTATGTTTAATTTATGCTTCTGTATTTTTCATTTTTGTCTTACCTTTATGGCTTCCATTATGGTTATACGCGATATCTTCATATAAGGAAGTGCGGACTACCTCCCCCTCAAAGTGATTTGATTCTTTAAATACCATATGTGGGATGTATAAAGGATGGAAATATGATATTATATATGATATTATACTGTAATTATAATATACCTTTATATCATTATTATTCCATTCTATAAAATACGAAATAGAAATGAAAGTAGCGTTCATGCGTACGTACGGCTTACCGTCTCCATGAACGGTGCATTTCATTTCTTTCATCTAAATGATTATGTAATGTTATAAATGCATGAATGTACTGGATATATATGAAATATATGATATCTACATAATGAATACAATTATGGATATAATAAACATTTGGCCACACGAACAACATGTAATTGTAAGAAGACCACTTTCGACTTAAGAACCAAATATCGGCAAAACAAATATTATTAACTTAAATGATTACATAATGTTTATGACATGGTAATAAGTGGTATAAAAGTAATAATTAACATGAAAAATGGTTCTCAAGGAATTTGAAATTAACTCAAGTTTATTATTCAGGAGATTAAAGAACAATCGAGTCAAGTCGGACCCGAGGTAAGGGATCCTACAACTCTCTTTCTTTTTAAGTACACTCTTTTATGTCATCTATTTTAAGCTCATCTTTCTTATGATTGGGATGTTATTTTATATTAAATTTACTTTAATTTTTATGTTCATGTGATGAGAGACCCTATTCTCTCTCATCAATCCATTTTTTATGTTTTGAGTGGCGCCGTTAGGCTGCCGAACTTTCGTAAGAGATCTAACCTATCTCTTTCTTTTTAAGTACTCTCCTTTATGTCACTTCTTTTAAACTCCTCCTTGCAATGTTGGGGGATTTTATTTTATATTCCACTTGATTTAAATTCTATTGTAATATGATGGGATACTCTATTTTATCTCATCAATCCATATTCGGAAGTTTTAGGGGGCGCCGTTAGGCTGCCGCGTTTTTGTAAGGGATTTTTCATCTCACTTTTATTCCCGTGATATTTATGCTACATTCGCCACAAATTTGATTGAGTGGTGTATGTACTTCCCATTATTATACTCTTTGTGTAATATACATTCATTTATGAGTATTTACATCATGACCTATTTCTTTCTTTCATGGGGTGTATGTTTTGAAAGATACCCAAGTCGGTAAGGGAAACTTTCACCCTCCACTTTTTTAAAAGACTTCTTTTATTGGGTCTTTTAATTTACATATTTTTATGTTGGGATATGTTCTCATACATCCTTATTGATGTAAATTTTATGTCCAAGTTATGAGATACACTTTTTATCTCTCATCAACTCATTTTGATGTGATGCCGTTAGGCTGTCAAGGGAACTTTTTAACCCAATTTCGATTTCTTTGGGTTCAACTTGTAGTCATTGAATATGTCATCCATTGAATATGTGTGAATGACCTTTTATTGTTTTACACTTAATATCAACTTATATTGGGTGTATTTATATTTGTCACACATATTTTTGAGATTTATTTGTCCTTAATTTAAGGATACCTTCTTTATAAGAGATTTCATCATATTTGACATTTCTATTGAGGGTTCATTGTTGTTGTGCACCAATTCACTCTTATATGGTGTATATACTGTCCTTTGGAGTATTATATCATGAATCCATTTATTCTCATGATATTATAAATTTCTGACTAAGTGTTATTCCTCAATTATTGTATTCAAGTGTCTCTAATTTTGGTAAAACCCCTTTAACCAAAATATCGTTTTAAATGTTTTAATTATTTTTTCTTATTAATATCCATGTTTTCAAAATGGTTTTAAGGATTTAATTATATGGATATTAATGGTTTAAAATGTTAAGCTTCAAGGTGGTATGGGACACTTTGATTCAAAAATCTCTTTATTAAATGTTTTAAATGGTTTTGGAAATGGTTTCTTTTAGAATGGATTCATTATTTCAATATACTAAAATGTTATATTGTGATTGAAATGTGGAAATTCTATGTTTACTTTATGCATGTTTTATGTGATATGACTATGTTATGGTCCTTGGGCATTGTTATGAAGAACGGGTGGTTCTGTGATAAACTAAGGGCGGGTGAGCCCGTTATAGCTCTCCAATGCATTGGGTAACACGAAGGAGTGAAACGTTAAGGTTTCTCCGAAGAGATTTAGGGAATATACTGTGATGGGTATTCCAAACGTAACCAAGAGGGTTACTCCCTACGTAAGAATGTTATGAATGCCTCAAGTTACCTTTATGTCTTATGTTTTCTATGATTTATTCATGATTTTATATGCCTATGTTTTATGGGTAAAGTTTGATTTCATTCTAATTTATATATGAACTCATGTTTCCTTTCCATATTTTTATAACTCTTACTGAGCTTTTTATGCTCATCCCATGTTTTTGAAATGTTTTTCACAGGTCGAGGGAAAGGTACATGATGTGATGATAGTGTCAAGGATGTGTCAAGAAAGAATCCATGTTATATTTTAAATATGTTTCCGTTGATGGGAAGAATTAATACGGTCTTTTATATAACCACTTTGTTTAAATGTGGAATGTAATGCAAGTTTCATGATCTAATTCTCTAAAACTCTAAACCTGAAAAGATCCTCAATGTGTAATCTTGTAATAACTCAAGATTAAGTAAGGTTTAAGGCTGGGGCCTTATAGTTGGTATCAGAGGTCGGTTTAGATAACTTTAGAGGTTAGGGTATTCTATAAGCATAAGTGACATTACCATAATGGTTAGGATTTCAGAAAGAGTCCCAGTTTTAGATAAACTGAATGAGTAAGTATATCTTGGTGTTTATCTTACTCATTAGTACATGATGGTTTTGGTTGATATACTCACACTGAAATTTCTATTTTTAGTGAATGGATGGATCTAGCAGGCACCAAAGAGACAACAGGTTTGAAGGATACTGTGGTGGTTCTCTGATTAAGATACTAGATAAAATGGAGGATTCAATGAGGAAACTCGTGGTTGTTCTAAACCAAATATCAAGGAGTCATGATCAACCACTTAAACCTTGGTGAGTTCTCTAATGCATCATGTACGAGATGGCCGACCCGATGTGGAAATTCAGGTAATAATTATTAAGGTAACCATTAGGGTTTATATGATACTTAATTTTTAGGTAATTATGGGTTACTCTATGATATGATGGAAAATGAAAGGAATGAGATAAACTTGAGGTTAAAATATGTTATGATTATTCTTGAAGATTTTTTTCTCATTTTGGGTAATGTTTTAAGAATTGTATAGTTTTGAAAAAGGACAACACGCAGACCGTGTGACAACCCGTCGCGTCGGACAATGCTGCGGGAATCGAACCCACAACCAAAGTGCGACTGGTATTTATTGCCTACCACTGGACTACGTGAAGTCCCTGGTTAGTTTGACTGATTCTTTTTAGTTATATGGTTTTATGAATTAATAGTATGTTGATTTTGGAGGATATGTGATTAGGATAATTACTTTTCAATGTGAGACTTTAGGAGTGACTAATGTTGTTTGGAGATAAATGTTACGATTTATCTTGGAAGACTATGTGACTAAATCCTTCAAATATTTGGGTTTCAATATTATATTGGTTTACTTTGAAGAATTATATGGACAAATTTTTTATCGGATGGTCCTCGTTGAACTTTGGGTTTTGTTGGAAAAATTTTGGAGATTAAGAATAGATTTTCTTTTTATAAGGGGTTATCCTTTTCTGGATTATCTGATCTTGTACTAACCTTTTTAGTTTTGGTTTTGGTTAAAGCCTAAATACATGGGATGTATATAGTTATATTTTGGGGATTAGGTGATTCTCTAGAAGTTGATTACAGTACTCTTAATGCGAACAAGTCTCCCTAAATACTCATCTTTTGGAAAAAATATGAGTTTGACTAAGGAATCTAGTAAAAGTTGAAAGTCAACATGATAAGTGATTATGCTTCCTTATGAATAAATTCATCAATAAAAATTAACTTAAAACAAAAATGTTGTCTATTAACTTTTCCTACTGGGGAACCCAACACCGTTTAACCCATCACAAGTTTGTGATTTTCTTATTGTTAACTTTCTCCTAATCATGTTTTCTATCACTCTCCATCGGAACATGACCCTATGTTTTCTCCTCCATGTCCATATTTTCATACTTAGAATCCTAGTATGGGTTAACTCGGGTGACCTCTGTGCTTATCTTTCTTTATTTTAAAGTGATTGTTTTACCGACTCTTATTCCGATGTGGGACGTTCAAGGATGTTTCCAAGCGCAATTTTAAAATTGCGAGGACGCAATTCCCAAAAGGGGGGAAGGATGTAACACCCCAGGTAAATAAAGAATATGAAATTTTCATATTTATCCATATTTGTGAATAAAATATTAATATGACTTTAAAGGGGACGCTATGCTTGATGGCGTACCCAACACGCAACAACGAGTTTCTTGGGAATCTTACGTTGCACTCTAATAAAAAAAAATATTATTTTAAATGGTAGTTAACATGTAGCTGTTGTATTGGCGGGAATGGATAGAAATAACTAAAATATGATTATATATGTTTTTAAATGTTTTTACTTTTATCCAATAAACGCTAAAGGCTTAAAATGCGGAAAGAATTCAATTTTAGGCGTATATGCCCTAGTTTTCACTAAAGGTTCACCTATCGCCTTTTAATGGAGAACTGTCATTAAATATAGTTTTGATCACTCTTATACATTCTTTTGGACCAAATAAAACTCTTATTAAGAATCGAGACATCAAATTTTACTTCGTGTAATTTTTTGGTATTTTTTCGATAAAGTTCATTTTTTAATGAATAATGTAAAATGTTGTGTTTTAATTCAAAACCTCTTTTTAATATAATTTATTTATATGATTAGATTATATTTTGAATTGGTTTTAAAGTGAAATTAGAAAATATTTTTACCATTAAATCCAATAGTGGTTGTTGGAATTAATTTCACTTTGAAATCAGACTTAAACTAGTGTCAATCTTTTGATACTTATTGTTTTATAAAAACACGCTATTTGCTCTGACAGCGGGAATTAATTATTAAATTATTTAATGTGATTAATATGTTTTGAATTTTTTAAAACTAACTTCATTTTTGAATTCGGAATATCAAATATAGCTTATGGTGAATTTTTGGGATTTTTCTGAAAAACTTCAATTTTGGATGAATAGTGAAACCACTATGTGGTAATCAAGCAAACTGATTTTTCAGTTAAATGAATGTTTACCACTAATGTGTATTGAATTTTAAAAATCCGACATACATGGTTGTCATTAAGAAATAAAATGTGGTTCAATGAGATTAAAATAATTTTTTGGTGAATAGTAACTTATTAAGTTTTTAATCGCGATTAGTGGTAATTAGGGTAGTTTAAGGTAAAAATAATACTTTAATGGAATAAGATGAGATTGAAACATGTCCTACCCTAATTGGTTGTGTCATGGCCGACCAAGAAAAGCCATGGGTCAACTTGGGGACCCCATGGATCCACTTTGGTTGGGAAATCACATAAATAACATTTTATTTAATGTAAAAGTAAAATTGACACAAACATGATATGTTTTACTAAAACAATTTTTAAGAGGGGTTATACAAGTCATATTTTTTATTATAAATATTCATTGGAAAGATAAAAAGATTTCCTAAATCATAGTATTTTTTTATAATTTTTAGACACTAAATGAATTAAATTATTTATGACATAATAATGATGCAGTGATGACATCATTATTTGACGATTTAAATAAAATGGAAAGATAATGTAAAATATATGAACTAAACATGTCCAAAACTTATTGGATGAGTGGATTTAGAACCCTTATCACCTTATCCACGAATTCTATCAATGTGGGACCTTGTAAAACCGAAACACATTTTCAAATAAAGTAATATTTCATTACTTTCCAAAAGTGCCCCTCCTCTCCTCTTATAAAAGGCCCCCACCTCTACCTCATTTCACACACTCATCAAGCCTTTGTCTCGGCAAAACCCTGCCAATTTACTCTCTACTCATCCCTCTCCTCATCCAAGTGGATTCCCTTTGGGAAGAATCCTTTCAAAGGAAGCCTTTAGGCTCAAATCAAAAGGAGTTACACTTTTAAAGGTAATTCATCTTCTCATGTTCATTTGTTTTATTTTGCTTCTCCAACCCCCTAAACTCTTTTTATTTACTTCTTTTGTAACAACACCAGTATCTTCAATATACTATGATGTTGTTAAAAGATTTATTAGTGCTAAAATCTCACACAACTACATCAAATGGTTAAAGAACATACGGTTTCCGTGGATGGTGAAATTCTGCCTCCCGAAACGATGATTGTTCAATACTCATTTAACACCTTCAAAGGTGGCCATTATGATTTCACTATTTTTATATATGTTATATAATATGTTTATGTTTTATTTATGCTTCTATATTTTTCATTTTTGTCTTACCTTTATGGCTTCCATTATGGGTATACGCGATATCTTCATTTAAGGAAGTGCGGACTACCGCCCCCACAAAGTGATTTGATTCTTTAAATACCATATGTGGGATGTATAAAGGATGTAAATATGATATTATATATGATATTATACTCTAATTATAATATACCTTTATATAATTATTATTCCATTCTATAAAATACGAAATAGAAATGAAAGTAGCGTTCATGCGTACGTACGGCTTACCGTCTCCATGAACGGTGCATTTCATTTCTTACCTCTAAATGATTATGTAATGTTATAAATGCATGCATGTACTGGATATATATGACATATATGATATCTACATAATGAATACAATTATGGATATAATAAACATTTGGCCACCCGAACAACATGTAATTGTAAGAAGACCACTTTCGACTTAAGAACCAAATATCGGCAAAACAAATATTATTAACTTAAATGATTACATAATGTTTATGACATGGTAATAAGTGGTATAAAAGTAATAATGAACTTGAAAAATGGTTCTTATGGAATTATAAATTAACTCAAGTTTATTATTCAGAAGATTAAAGAACGATCGAGTCAAGTCGGACCCGAGGTAAGGGATCCTACAACTCTCTTTCTTTTTAAGTACACTCTTTTATGTCATCTATTTTAAGCTCATCTTTCTTATGATTGGGATGTTATTTTATATTAAATTTACTGTAATTTTTATGTTCATGTGATGAGAGACCCTATTCTTTCTCATCAATCCATTTTTTAAGTTTTGAGTGGCGCCGTTAGGCTTCCAAACTTTCGTAAGAGATCTAACCTCTCTCTTTCTTTTTAAGTACTCTCCTTTATGTCAATTCTTTTAAACTCCTCCTTGCAATGTTGGGGGATTTTCTTTTATATGCCACTTGATGTAAATTCTATTTTAATATGATGGGATACTCTATTTGATCTCATCAATCCATATTCAGATGTTTTAGGGGGCGCCGTTAGGCTGCCGCGTTTTCGTAAGGGATTTTTCATCTCACTTTTATTCCCGTGAGATTTATGCTACATTCGCCACAAATTAGATTGAGTGGTGTATGTACTTCCCATTATTCTACTCTTTGTGTAATATAATTTCATTTATGAGTATTTACATCAATGACCTATTGTCTTTCTTTCATGGGGTGTATGTTTTGAAAGATACCCAAGTCGGTAAGGGAAACTTTCACCCTCCTCTTTTTTAAAAGACTTATTTTATTGGGTCTTTTAATTTACATATTTTTATGTTGGGATATGTTCTCATACATCCTTATTGATGTAAATTTTATTTCCAAGTGATGAGATACACTTTTTATCTCTCATCAACTCATTTGGATGTGATGCTGTTTGGCTGTCAAGGGAACTTTTTAACCCAATTTCGATTTCTTTGGGTTCAACTTGTAGTCATTGAATATGTCATCCATTGAATATGTGTGAATGACCTTTTATTGTTTTACACTTAATATAAACTTATATTGGGTGTATTTATATTTGTCACACTTATTTTTGAGATTGATTTGTCCTTAATTTAAGGATACCTTCTTTATAAGGGATTTCATCACATTTGACATTTCTATTGACGGTTCATTGTTGTTATGCACCAATTCACTATTATATGGTGTATACACTGTCCTTTTGAGTATTATATCATGAATCCATTTATTCTCATGATATTATAAATTTCTGACTAAGTGTTATTCCTCAGTTATTGTATTCAAGTGTCTCTAATTTTGGTAGAACCCCTTTAACCAAAATATCGTTTTAAATGTTTTAATTATTTTTTCTTATTAATATCCATGTTTTCAAAATGGTTTTAAGGATTTAATTATATGGATATTAATGGTTTAAAATTTTAATCTTCAAGG
Source organism: Viscum album (assembly GCA_963277665.1). Classification (NCBI taxonomy): domain Eukaryota; kingdom Viridiplantae; phylum Streptophyta; class Magnoliopsida; order Santalales; family Viscaceae; genus Viscum; species Viscum album. The sequence goes on along the minus strand of OY728151.1, from coordinate 1,056,622,405 downwards.
TGGTATGGGACACTTTGATTCAAAAATCTCTTTATTAAATGTTTTAAATGGTTTTGGAAATGGTTTCTTTTAGAATGGATTCATTATTTCAATATACTACAATGTTATATTGTGATTGAAATGTGGAAATTCTATGTTTACTTTATGCATGTTTTATGTGATATGACTATGTTATGGTCCTTGGGCATTGTTATGAAGAACGGGTGGTTCCGTGATAAACTAAGGGCGGGTGAGCCCGTTATAGCTCTCCAATGCATTGGGTAACGCGAAGGAGTGAAACGTTAAGGTTTCTCCGAAGAGATTTAGGGAATATACTGTGATGGGTATTCCAAACGTAACCAAGAGGGTTACTCCCTACGTAAGAATGTTATGAATGCCTCAAGTTACCTTTATGTCTTATGTTTTCTATGATTTATTCATGATTTGATATGCCTATGGTTTATGGGTAATGTTTGATTTCATTGTAATTTATATATGAACTCATGTTTCCTTTCCATATTTTTATAACTCTTACTGAGCTTTTTATGCTCATCCCAAGTTTTTGAAATGTTTTTCACAGGTCAAGGGAATGGTACATGATGTGATGATAGTTTCAAGGATGTGTCAAGAAAGAATCCGTGTTATATTTTAAATATGTTTCCGTTGATGGGAAGAATTAATACGGTCTTTTATATAACCACTTTGTTTAAATGTGGAATGTAATGCAAGTTTCATGATCTAATTCTCTAAAACTCTAAACCTGAAAAGATTCTCAATGTGTAATCTTGTAATAACTCAAGATTAAGTAAGGTTTAAGGCAGGGGCCTTATAGTAAGAAAAATTAATATTACACACATTTGATAGAAGATAACATAAAAAAATCATATGATACTCAATTAAGTCAATCAATCGATGAAATTAGTCAATATTTTTATTTATTATTAATTTTTATCTATAATCTATTCTTCAAATAATATTTTTATTATTTAATGTAAAGTATAAATATTTTGTATTACAGAAATCACATTTTTTGAAATATTATATACATTCATATAAATTTATACATTATATACAATATCTATTAATATTTATAACATATATATTTATATTTTAATTTTTTATTTATATTTATAATTCATTTATTAATAAAAGGCTGAATAATTTGTTTTATTGAAATTTTAATTTTTGTTTATAATTTTTTTATTTTTTTTTTACACACACAAACATATATATATATTAAATATATTAAATTTATGATAATTTATAAATTATATTTATCATATTAAATTTTTTCATATTTATCAATAATTATTTTATTTATATGTTTTTTAATATACCTTTATGTTCCATTTATATTATTAACTTTATCATTATATTTAGAAATTTTACTTGTGCTAAAAATAAATACCTAATATCGGGTACCATTTATCGACACTAAAAAGGATACCTTTTATCTATGCTATAGATGATCACTGATAATGGTTAACCATTATCATGACTAAAAAAATTGTTGATAAAGGGTACCTTTTATCACCGCTAAAAAATATCACCGATAAAATGAACCAATTTTCAGCGATTATATTAACACTGATAAATATTACCTTTACCAGTTATTTTTGATAGCGATGATAAATTTTCGTTCTATTAAGAACATAATTTTTATTATTAGGGTTTAATTTTCGGTAATGCATGATCCCTTAACAAATGATTGTAATTTAGAATTTATTAATCTAGAAAATAAATGAATCAGACATCATGAGTGTAATGTTGGGGTATTGGTATAAGGGTAAGGGAACCCCAAAACACCATACCTCATGGTGCGATCATTGCCTCCCTGGCCCCATTTAGGTATAATATAAATGTGGGTGTTTTGTATCCATGTGGTTGTGAGTGTAACGAGGGAAGTGTTAGGAGTGAATTTTTGTGCAATGAGTATCATCTTGGTCAAGGACAGGATGGTTGTATAGATGGTCCTACCATTGGTTGTCATGTGAGGGGATTGTCGTCTATTAGACTATAGTTTTGGGATTGGGTGTGGATGGAGATAAATTCATGGTGAGGAGTCATAGTGAGGTGTGACAGACTTGGTGGCAGTCAACAAGCAAGGGGGTAGACCTCTATTGGACTATAACAAACATGTTTGGAAAGAGATACATATAATTGAAACCAATAAGATATATTCCATTTAATCATGAATCATTCTCCTCCATATCCATATTTAGTGTAATTTCTTATGTAATTCAATTTATATCGATGAAAAATTACATAATGTAATTATAAAATGTCATTATCAGTGCTAAAAATTCATTGAATGAATCTTATGATCATTTCCCAAACAAGTACTTTTTTATTCACATTGAGTCTTCTTATAATAAATAAGAAATAGAGTCCGAATTTCAACACATTATATATGGAAATTTTTATCTCAATACAATTAATGTTTGAAATATTCTATTATAATGTTCATGTTTTCAAAAAAAATTACCCTTCTATTTTTATAAAAAAATTTCTTTAAAATTAGTTTCTATAAAATTTATGGATTTTTCATGTTATTTTTCAATTAAATTTTTTAGATATCTTATAATGAAGAATGTACAATACATGATATGTGGAGTTTATTATACACCATAATGTTACCATCTACTTTAATCCTCTATATGTTTTTGACATGTATAGTGGAAATATTATGAAGGCACATTCTTTATCACATAATCATTAATTTTTTATATAATTTTATTTTTTTATTTATCCATGGTGCATTTATGTTTTTTGTCATTTTATAATGGGTTGGTCTATTATATCCCGCAATTTCATTTGGTAATTAATTTTCACATAAGGTGATAATGAATGGAGATTGATCAGGAACCATTGTGTTTCACTTTCTACTACGTGATGAGTTGGTCCATGAATGACCTTTATTGCATTATATATCAAGAGATTACATGTTTGGGTATAAAGATTAAAAAATACCTATTAAGGGGAAGATTTCAGTTTTTATTGATTGTCTTAGTGTAGATCATCGATATAAAAGACATATTTATATGACTTTATATAAGACACATTTTCAATATATTGTTATGTTTTCATGGTTCATGATAGTTGATTCTCTTATTATCATGGAATATGAATTTTGAAAATATGTATTCGAGGATTCATGTCATCTGATATACTTTTTGTAGTATATGTCTCTCTTATATTAAAATATACAGAGTGATTATATTCACTTCTCCTCATTCTTAAGATATTATCAAATATATTTATTTTTTTGATGTCTCTCATGTTTAATTATTTTGTGCATATAATGTATCAAAATTCAGTTATTTCATTCAATAAATTAAAGGATGATTAATTATTATTATTTGTCAAAAATTGAATCTTATGAGAAAACTATAATGAGATATATTAGAAATATTTTCAAATAATGTTGTCATGTATATAATTTCCAAATTAACTAAGAAAATAAGTTATGTGGTCTCAATTTTTACGAAATGAAATAAATAATCATATTAAAATATGAAATAAGTTTGTTTTCATTGGTAGAGAAATATAAATTCATCTCCCAATATAAATTAATTATTAAATCCTATACCACTAATATGAGTTAATTTATATTCCCATATTCCTCTTCAAATATTTTTTTTAGAGGAATAGTTCTATATTCTCTCTCTATCGATTAAGTTGTTTGTTTATTTGACATATAAGAAATTTCTTCAAATAAATCAATTAGATATTTTTTGATCAATTTTTTTTTGAAATAACTCATTAATATTGACACAAACATGCATAATACATTGATAATATTTAACAAATTAATCTATAGATATACATATGTTATACTTTTTTAACTTTATTATATTTTTTGTCTCATGGGAAAAGAGGGATTATATTCTCTTTTTCATGGTTTTGCATGATATTGAAGATATGGTTGTCACAACATATACAATTAGAAATGACAATTAAGACACAAGTAATTCTCAGATTGATCATTCAATTTTCCATCACACAATAAGGATGTTAAAATGTGTAGTCTTATACATGAAATGGATAATTGTTTTTAGAAATATGTAGGGAAATCCCAACTAATTAAGGTTTGGGTATTCATAACATCGAATTAATGGGAAATTAACCATGAATTTTAATTCCTTACATTAAAGATTATTCTTTTCTTGTAGTTTAATGTCATACAATTATTACTTTATGTCATTTAGATTATTTTCAAGCGACAAGGATGATGATTCCACAATGTTTCATGTCCTATGGCATGGAAATTAAATTAGTTCATTTCCTGTTTATTTCATGTGATAAATAACTATTACATATTCTAATTTATTTCTATATGGATGTATGTAGTGATATGTAGATTAAAATACAATGTTAAGGATGAATTTTGTGTGATTACATGAATTATTAATTTATTAACACTCATTTTATGGATTATTAATGATCTCCCTACACACTGAGATCATGGAATAAGCTCTGTTGCAGTTGAACTTTTATATAAAATGCGATCTATCCTACAATGGATAAATATATGGAGGATTCATTCCTCATATTATTTGAGTCCTATAGTCCAACACCAATTTTCCATGGAGGAATTAATAGAGGTGATACTTCTTGATGAATGTTTTTCTATTTGGATCTAATAATCCTCTAGGTGATGTAATGTTTGAAATGTAATTTAATCCAGCCATTCTGAATCATATAATAGTTTCTCTGATTTACAATCAATGGATTACTGATCACAGATTGAAACATAGTGTTATGTCAACTGAACCTCATTGGGAAATACACTTTCTATTCCATATATCAATGAGTATAGGATCATCCACATGGAAATATGAGTCATAGTTTAGTATCCCCTTACAGAATGAAAAATCATCTATGACCATGATTAATTATATTTATCCGCTATCTTATTGTGCATGTTTGATAGGGTCTTGTTAAAAAAAACTATTTTCCACTTATTTAGTGCATAATACAAGGATGAATGGTTGTATTTTATATGTAACTCTAGTAATAGCTTCTAAATATATAAAGAATATAAATTTGTGTTTTTTTCTATTAGAATGGTATGGGGGAAAGACATTTGGTAATGATGTTTGACTTTAAAAAGATGAAAATGATTTTGGGTAGGTCTTCGTTATGAGGAATTTCTACCATCCACATATAATAGAAATCTTTAGTAGTATAGATGTAGCTGCCTATTTTTCTATAGATGAATGTTATGGGACCACTACATCCATTCAGTACAAGGAAAATTGTAAATGAGCATTTGGATGTATTTAAGAACATTGTAAGTTGGTGGATAATGTTGGAATGAACCATGTATGAAGTAATTTTTTATTTAAACATATTTGAAATAACATATCGTGGAAGGATAGAAATATCCAAGCCTTCATTTCTATTTCAAAATCAAATATACTAATAGATGTAAAGAAAAGGGATACGTATTTGTTTATTCAATGGTAATCACAGTCTCTCCCCCATTAAATCATCCGGTAAAAATTCATTTATATTGTTGATTTTATTGGATCTTATGGTGACACACGCTACCATATAGAGTGAATTAGGAAATTGACTACTTCATTTTCTCTCTATCATCTCTCCCTAGTAGAATAACATTATCATGAATATTTTCTATGATGGGTCTCATTCATCCCATGGAAGGAAAATGAGGATTAGATATGAGGATGAATTAAATAATTTCATAGGTTCTAACAATAAATAATGATAATACCATGTATTCATCAAAAATGGTTATTACTGTTTCATCCCAATTTGGATATGTTATGGTTTTTGATGAATTTGACAATGCATTAGCTAGGGAATTTACTGATTGTGGGACATGACTCAATGTTGGATCTGAGGTGAATTAAACCATTGACCCTCATATATAATCCCATATGGGAACTAGATCCACATTTTCATGTCTTAATCTATGTTTATATGAATGATTACCAACTCTGAGTCACTATTTATATCATGGTGGTTAATCAGTATTTCGAGTGGAAATTCATGGAATTCAATGAGAGCACAATATTTTACATCTTTTTTGGTAAAAAATTCATAAAAATGAATGGAGCGTGAAAGCACTACTTTATCATGTGATATAAATCAAATTACTAAACAAACATTCATGAGATTAATGTTTTCCATTATCATCCACAATGGACTTATGGATGCACCATAATAGTGTATTTTCAATGATTTGGGAAGACCAAGAAAAGAAAATATTTATTCATGAGTAAATTTACTATTTATTTACATTTCCCCAAAAGATAGATTCTTGATGGGGAAGTCTAACAAGGATCTTATATTCACATATTTCTACTACGTAATATATATGTCTAACTACTCTAGGATAACATTACACTATGAAATATTTCAATTAATCTTAGTATTACTGATGAATATTTTGAGTCAGTTATCATGAGAATCAATGTGGATATTTTGTTTTTGTAGATAATGTTTCAGTTTTGGAAAAAAAATATTCAAACTAGAAAACATTAATCAATATATTAATATTGTATATATGTGTTGAGGATGGTTAAAATGAAATAATAGTGGTTGTTTTTATTCGGAAATTTTATTCTTATATATGATAACAGTTCCCAATGATTAATATAGGTCCATCATGTGATGAATGAGTGTATTTCCTTCCACAAGAGGAATTAACACAAGTGAAATGAAGAGATAATTCTTGAGGTTATATAATACATTGTGATAGTTATTTCCCCATTGTTATCTCAACCCTGGTTCATTAATTTTTTGATGGGTAAACACTTTCCATGGTGGTAATCTATAACATGTTTGATTTAGCAAATGTATATTGGAAGACCTCTAAACTCTTTCATGAATTTAGGAGGTGACATTACATTAATATATATCCTATTATCATGATCCAAATTGATTCTGTGATGACATACACCAATGATGATAAATTTTTCCAAGGATACCCCAATTTCTAATTTCAAGGTATTTATCATCATTTTATATTTATTGAAAAATTTTAATGATGGTTTATAATTCAACCATTTCTTCAGAATATTGACGATAGTTGAACACTAGATCATCAACAGAATATTCAAAAAACATCCCTAGGAAGGGGATGAAGATGTGGTTCATGGAACATCGGTATGTGTAACCAGTTTTATTCAAACAAAAGTGAATTACTCAACATCAAAATAACATCTGGATGGAATATAAGTATATTGATTCATTTTATACTATGACCATATGAATTTGGTTTTACAAATAGTTTCCATCCATAAATGAGAGAGTATGATAAACTGTTGTTGCATTAATTAATAGATATCTAATTGAATCTGGGAAGTCATCCATAGGATAATGGTGATTGATATAATTGAATCAATGAATAATTTTATTTTACAATTCTTATTATTCACTCAAACCATATTTACTAGGCATATTTTTTTCCCATCTCAAATTAATTCAAAGCTGTTGAGTTTGTCCACTTCGACCATAATTTTAGTGGTGTGAGTTTGGTGTTCCCTTCTGTTAACTTGTATATATCCCCAATGGCCTTATAAAAAACCCATTTATGGGTTTCCACCATATGATCAAGACCTAGAATCTCCATGATTCTCAAATAAAACAAGACTTGATGCTGTAGAAAAAAGGAAATATGAACCTCATGTTATTCGGAATTCTTGGATAAGCTAATAAGAGTAGGACTTGGATTTTCCACTATACCCATATTTATCGGTCTGAGTTCATAAACAATGGTGGAGAAGCCTTTCTCAAATTTTTTGAGGACATTATTGAGGTCATACGATTCATCTACATCCTTAGGATTTACAAATTGTTTCCTTTTTCATGGGATGAAAATGATTAAGATTTAAATTCTGATTTAGGGGAGGAATTGGGATTTGGACATCCTGACAATGAAGTAATCATTTCTCCATCAATCAGAGATGTAGGACCTTTTTATATTTCTGATGGGACTATAGAGGATTGAAAATGATATTCTCTATCATTTCCCATTAGAGTGAAAGCTTCTCCTATAATATCAAATGTAAGAGTGACTTGTTGATTCACGGGGATAGAATGATGATATTTTCATCTAGGAATTCAATACAAATCATAGGGATGATGGTATATCCTATGCTTTCAGGTTCAGTTTCCCTAACTAACACCACATATTCCTGTTATTTGCTGTTTAAATTTGGTCCCACCATTTCAATTTGGTTGATGGGTTTTACATAATATTAATTGACCTTGTTTAAAGAATTATCTATGACCATCTCAAGACTATTCAGCTAAATGAATCATGTAACATCATCATCCATGGAATATTTCTCACCCATATGATAGACCCATATGTTAATGAATTTTTACTCATAAGATTTGAATAGGACTTTGTGACCATAAAATTTCCAATTTTTAACATTGAAACAATAATTTAGACTTTGGGAGAATGTAGATGGAATTGAAACATGATGATGTAGCCATTGTCTTCTTAAAAAAATATTGATAGTTTTATCCTGTAGAACAACTTTGAATTATATGATTTTCATAATATCCCCAAAATTAATTCTAATTGTGATCTCATAATGTGGTTCTTGTCCCATCTTTTCATATCCTTTCAGCATTATGGTGTATTTATATAAATGTATTCATTATGAACATGTTGGTGATGTTTCCATATTGTGATGATTTTTACCCATATTACATTGTCAATAAAGGTTGTTCTATTATCATGGGTAGTTATTATTCCATTTATATACATGTGGATTATGTTTCTTTTAATGAAAAGAATATTTTTCTGGGTCTTTGAAATAAATAATTGCATGGAATTATGTTGGATAGTTCTCTGAATGATCCACTTCATCAGTTGCAATATCGCCTTAAAAATATTGAGGGCTTAACAAGGCCATATTGGGTGATTCCCAATGTTTTTTTGATAAACCTAGGTAATCATGGATTGATAACTAGATGAGGCATGGGATAGATGATTAAACTCATAAAATTTCTAAACCAAATGCATGATTATCAGCATTTTAGTATGTTCATTCATTTGTTCTTTTGGATCATATGTTCCTAAGATATATAAATAATATATATTGGAGTAGGAGCTGGTACTGCTTCCACACAGGAGGGTTAGGTCAGCGAGGTCTTCCCACATGCTTGTGTGGATCGTGTGATGACATATCCTCCAATAAATATTCCACAATTATTTTGAAAAAGATGATACATTCATGCATGGGGAAATTATATTGTCCATGTTATTCTCTACAATGGGAAATTCCATGAGAATTTTCTACAATTATGGATCATATAGGGGTATGATTCATGTAGTGACTTCTAGTGCGACCATTCCATCCCCTATAACCTTGACTCAGATGGCCGCTTCAACCATTTTTAAAACCATCTGTGTCAAATTTGTGTTTGTATCCATATTATTAATATTTGTACAGATAATTTTAGTTATTTAAATTAATGGAATTAATAATAATATATTAATATCATAATTATTCCAAATAATAAGTGAAATTTTGGTGTGTCTATTTGGAGGGTGGTTCCCATGAATTTGGGAATGTTGGCCTAAATTTTTCTATGTTCAACAAAATTGTTGTACATGAAATGCGGTCATCTTATTATTTAGTCTTGCTACAATTTTTCAATATCACTTTTTAGTGTAATGACCATCAGAGGATTGGTATTTTGTTAATGTTGGTTTAACTATAGATGAAGTGGCTAAGGGAAATGTTTTTTTTCATACGTGTCTGCAGAATAACATGAGACTATTCGATCATTTTACCGAACATATAGTCTTAGAATATTTGTGTTTTCTTGGTTTTAACATCATTAAATTAATTATAATTCCCTATATTTATGGTATAATGAAATAATTATTAAAATTTTAGATTCTCAACCCCAGATTCCATAGTCATTTACTAGAGTAATTTGAATACAAATAAATTATGGATGTTACATCTAGGAATTTGGTGGAAGGGTTAATTATTTTTGGGATCTTTATTGCCTTATTTTTTAGTCATCCTAGGAATTGAAAATTCTAATAACATTTTCTAAATTACAAGATGTTGTTTTTTAGGAAATTGTGATTTCAAATAAAATAGAACTTGTTTTTCTATAACTCAACTATTTTTAATATCAATTAATTCTAATCATCCAATTGATTCATGTTTTGTTGTTGATGCTCGAGAGGTGGAGTCACATGATATAATATTGGGATCATGTTTCTTCATAAGTGTTACAATAGATTCCACCATTTTTATCATTGTCCTTCTCTGAGAAGATGGAATTAATTGCTACATTTCACTATCCTTAGCTATTGAGTTTTCGACCAGATGAGAAATTGAAATAAGATCCCACTACCCCCATTTGTATTTCTCAGGAATTATGGTTGTTCAAAACATTCCATGATGATTCTACAAACATATTGGAATAAATAATTTTGAGGGAGTGGTGGCTCCAAGAATATTTTAGTCAATTCCACCAGGAATTTAAATTTAATACTCATTCGTTATCTCTTTTTTATATTTTTGAGGTCAAATGTTTTTTAACTCTAATTATTGTTTCTGAATTGAAAAATGAAATCTCGATAGAGGTCTTCCCATACAGTGATTGATTGGGAAAGCAAACAAGTGAACCACAAAATTCCACTCCGTGGTGTAATTTCATGATGGGCCAAAGTCTCAACAATTACTATTTTTTAAAGGTACCAATAATGCGATAATAGAGTGATATTAAATGATTCATGTATTACTATGGGTCTCTCAGAACATTTAATATTGAAAATTTAGGATTACCAATGATTGATGGGTGGATTTATGCCTACAAAATCATGGTACGACTAATTTTACATCTATATTTGTGAATTTTAGTCATCCATTTCTTCCAATGGAGCCGCTTGGGACTCAATAGTGATCATAAAAATGTGAGAAATGTTTGGATGATACAATAATTTAATAAGTGATCCATCTTGATAGTGGATAGGTATTTTGACTGGAAAGGATGTTTGTGGTAGAATTGAATGTACCTACAATGGGTAACAAATATGGGATGGCCAATAAGGAAGAGCATGGCCTTTTTATATTTGTGAACACAACACAAGGAATTATTGATCTGCTGTAGCAAGATTCAAATATATTAGTTATTGGTATCCCATATTGGGGGGATATTATAGATATAAATCAGTTATTTTAGAGAATATTCTATATTGACATTCTTCAGTTAGAGGGTTATCTTGAAGACATTCTTGAAAAAAAATCCTAATATGAATGCTACCTAAGAGTAATTATTCATTTCATATCCTTACTTATTCCATATAGTCATACATGTGTGAAAGAATTTCCTATATAGAAAGGAATATATTTTCTCTTCAATGGATGTGAGGAAAAATTGGACCCATTCCATTTTCCATTTATTGAGGAGGTATAGGTGCATTTTTTGGAAGAGAACAAAAATTTAATGCAATCCCCTATTTTCGGGTGCATAAACATCCGTCAGTCATTTCTGTGTGTACCACCTCATGAACTATAACATCATCCTATGAATATTTCTTTGAGTAACCCTTGTGTTTTTTAGAATATATTGGGAAAAAATTAATGACATTCATTAAAATGAAATGCATTTCAAGCATTCTATCTGTGACTTTACGAGAAGTTCATTTTTTAATCCCTCCATGAATCCTTATCTTTTCAATTTCTGATTCTTATTAGAAAACTCAGTGGAAGGTAAATTGTAGGGAATATACAAGTAATTTAGTTTCACATGTTCATTGAAATGGGATTAGATCAGAGGATGTGATTAACTTGGAGGAACCACATTGTGTAATTTTCCCTAATTCGGAGAAAAATAATTCCGATTTTAGATGGGATTGTTGATTTTAATAAACCTCTATACTTAATGGAATTTTACTCTCAGGTTTTAAATTAAAAAAACATAGGTTTTGAATTTTTGGTATCAAGGGTTTAGTTAGAAATTCCCTCAGCCATGTTGGTTGTTGATCTACTAAACTGTCACAATTGATACGTCCATGACTACTCTTCTGGGTCTACGACATTTCTTTTAGAATTTGTTGAGTGTATATTTTGTTATGCAGTTGGGTAATAAATTTAAAATGTTTGTTGAGAAATATAATATATTTCATATGTATGATTTTTAAAATCCTATAAATTAGAGACTTTATACGTATTCATAGATGCATTACGAAAATTTTTCTAAGTAGTTGGCTCTCTTCTAGTCGGATTATAGTGAGAGTTAGTTAGGGCATGTTTTTACCCACTATGTCATGTATGTTCCTTGCAAAGGATTACTTCATTGGTCTGCATTGGATATCTACACTACATTTATAACACCCAGGGCTCTACCAACATTGAGTATGCACACAGATGTTTATTTGTGAAAACCCATTTTTTCCTTCCATATTTTTTTAACATTATCATTCCCATGTAATTCAACAAATATATTTTATACTCCTTGATTAAAAATGAGTTTCAATACATCTATTCCCATATTTTATGAAAAACCCGAACACAAGAAATATAAGATGTCTAATATATTACAAAAATTAATTTTTAGAAACATTTTCTAATAATCACAAGTCATCTCAACACCAGTCCCAAAAATAATTCCTTGATATTTATCAATTCCATGGGTGAAAAAATGATAGTGTTTTCAATTTAATATATAAGATATTTGTGTATAAATTTACATTGGTTATAAATTCCACTTAATCTATAGAAATATAATCATTTCATTCAGTATTAATAATCTATAATGTGTTGGATTAATGTAATCAGTGGAATGAACCACTAGTAATTTTCATATCTAGTTGGGGTCCCCCAAAACCAATATCTTGAAATTATGTATGATAAAAAGTTGTTTCATTATGATAAAGAATTACATCAATATTACATTTATCAAAGATATAAAATATAATTGCATCATCTAAATTGGATTCCATTATTAAAGATTAAAAATTAGAGAAAAGTCACACATAAAACATGATATCTGGATAGGTTCTTGTATTGTAAAGTACAATTCCAAAAAAAATCATTAATGCATAATTTCAAATGGTTTATCAAATCCTTCCATATTTTTAGGGATGTTTCTTTCATGTTTTTTAAAATGTTATTTCCATTATACATTAAAAAATAGAAATATATCTTATTACTGTATTTACATTTATTCAATATAGTATGTTTATAATTTTGAGAAATTTTAAAATTATAAATGAATTGAAATTGACCCATAAAATACATTTCAAGTCCATCATTCCATAAACTAGAAATTTTTTGTGAATATGTTATTTACATGAGATGCATATACCACCATAATCATAAAATTGAATAATAAATAAATCATTGGAAGGTTATAAAAAATTTATGGACATGTTTTTCACATATTAAAACAATATGTCAAAATGAATATTAGTATAATTTCATGTGATTTCCTATGGTCTTGTTTTAACCAATAAATTTTTGGATAAAATAAAAAATAGAAATTTTTTATTTCATCAATGTGTTTTTGATCCCAAAAAAATCAGAAATATCAAACTTAAAAACTAGGTGACTCCATATAGTAAAAATGATTAAAATTGTATTGAATAGTGAATTCAAAGAAGTTTAAAATTTATACTAGCCTTTCAACATTTTTAATGGTTTCATAATAATAACTAAATTGTTCATTAATATTTTATTTAGTAGTAATTTGAGTCTTTTATAGATAATATATCATTTCACATCATATTTTATTCAATGAACAAACATATTGTCAACAGAATGATGATTATCATGGTGTTCCTTGAGATAGAAAACATTATCTCTTTTATATTGATTTAACTACTCTTTCATGTAATATATCCAAATATCAATATAAATATCAAAACAATGTGATTTAGGATCATGGATTGATATAGATGATTTATTTCCAACATCATTTATTGTTATCCTTCTAAATATGATATTCAAATTGTGATTGACCTATAACATGAAAAGAGGTTAGATTATATAATAGATGGAAATGATTGGGTTTCTGGAGAATTATCAATTTCTATATATTTTTGAGGTAGTTTAATGTTAAATAATCATGGTTAAAATTATCCTCAATGTGGGTATCCGTTTTGGTAAGACTCTCATTAGATTTGATGTGAATTGACTCTAATAAGGACTTGGTCAACTTACTAAAGAATATATAGTCTGTATTTGTGTTTTCGTACAAAATAATGATACAAACCTATTATATATAATCATATTATGAAATATTATCTATTTTATTTATGAAAATAAATTAAGAAAAGAAATTTAATGAATCCATCTTTTGGAATTTTACCATTTCAATATTCAAAATGGATTATTTCATAGTTGAGTCTTATGATAACATTATTAATATATATAAGTTTTTATTTACCCTTGACCAAAACGAAATTAGGTTGATTTATCTCATTCATGTGGTTACTATAAATTTTATGAAGAATCCAAATTATCATATCGATTACCCCATTTTGATGAACTACTTTAATAACAGAGAAAGAATGATGAATCATTGAGTTAAAATAAAATTATCTGTGAATTTATTTAAAATTACTGACCGTGGATATTACAATGTAAAATGTATGTTTGTAAATGTTAATTTTTAATCTTCTCATGATATTTTTTTAATCACAAATGAACACTAATTATTACATGTTGTTGAAGATATCTATATAAATAAGGTATTATTATTGAAAAATAGAATTGTGTAGGATTCAGATCCAATAATATTAACATGATTCATTCCCAAAAGATCAAGGAAACCAGTTATATTTTATTGGAGGAATAATTTATCTTGTTATATTAGATATAATATTAATGTATATATCCATTTGGACACAATTCAGAAACCATGTTATCATTGAAATAAACAGTTGTTAATCATGATGTTACCAACTATATATGAACATAAAAATAGATATAATTATACAAAAACCAATGCACAAATGAAAAAATAATGAATTATTTTATTTGATACTTAAAAAATAAAAAATTGACATTATATATAATTTAAATCTAATATACCTAAATTTGGTAAATGAGATTCTTGAAGTATAAGTTTTCCTTTTGAATTAAAATGATTAAAAATATAAATTTCAAAAGTAATTCAAAAAAATTTAAAACATTTTAGACATATAATTCTAAAAAATATTATTAAATATATTTATTAAAAAATACCCTTAATTAATTAATCATTTTAGTGAAAAATTATAACAATGCCAGTGATTTTACATTTGGAATCATCTTAATAACTAATATTTCTTACAGCATTATCTTAGTAATTATTGAATTTGAAATAATCACTACCCATGTGTCTTTAGCACCCATTTCCAATATAACATGTAGCATATCAAGACATTATATTTATATCCTAATATTATAAAATATTAATTGGAAAATAATAAATTTAGTGAATTGATATAACATTTCAGTTATTTAATCAAAACAATTAATTAAGAAACTATACAAGTACTATCCAAAATTATCTAATCGACTATCAATGAATTTTTTCTCTGATTCATACGTTAAATATAAATGTTTCAAATTTCATGTTCTATTTTTAATCTATAACTTTTAGTAAATTCATTGTGTTTTAAACCACATGTCTTGGTGTACATATCTCTAAAATCTAATCCCAAAAATCAAATCATAATAAATGTATATTGTTCATCCTATAGTGTAATATGAGTACTGAAAATAGACAAATATGAACCATACATGATATAAAATAGTTATAAATATGTTAAAAAGTGTTTATTAAAAAAATAACATTTTTTATATAAAAAAGGATCACAAAACATAACATATCTAATGGGAGAACCAAGGGTTTTTTTAAAAGTAAATTTACAAAAAATATTTATGAAAAATTACTATGAATATTAAAAATTCCATTGAATATGGATTGCATTTAATGTATAATTTTTGAAAGATATCTTGGAGATGTATAACACCCCATAAGTGAAGGTAGGACATTGGTCGGTACAAATATATTAGACATTAAAAAAATATATGAGAAGTAAATATGAATAAATATAAATTTAATTGAGGTAATTAGATAATAAGAATAACCTAAATGAAAAGGGGGGTTGGGGTAGAAAACTCTTACCTTAATTGTGAAGTTGTTACTCACATGATCTTAATGACCCGAATAATCAAATTTAGTTTCATAAATTATGGATTCAATAAATTACCCTATATTTAATTGATTTATAATAATATTATTAGGTTCAGTAATGTCTATTTGATTGGTTAAGGGATTAACTTTCATTTTTTTGGAGTGTTCTCTTCCTTGGTTTTCATGATTAGTTTACTTATATTCATGTATCGCTAAACATGTAGCTTGAGAATGGTTTTCTAAAATATAAGTTTTATGTTACTAGAGAACAATCATAATATTACATTGTAATAATATTCATTTGTTTATTTTGAGTGTAGATGAATCATTATATAAAAAATTAATAAAAATTGTTTTGAATATTCGGTGTATTTTTATGACAACTAAATAATTTAGATTTATAAATTAATATCATGTGTAAAAAATAATACCAAACCCTTAAATAAATTATATTACATATATAATAGTCTTGTTAGACCATACAAATATTTTCATGACCACTATTTAAGATGGTAATAGGAATTGAAATCCCGTATTCATTGAATTTGATAAATTTACACATCTCAGATGGTGTTTTCATTTCTAGTATTAAATAAGTGGAAAAAAGTGATGATGAATAATTATTACTTTATCATAACAAAATTATAATATGTTTATGGTAATAGAGTAATCTTATCATTTGAATGAATGATAGTGTGAAAAAAAAGGAATGAAATGTACTTGAAATAACAGAAATGAAAACTTGAAATTACATCTTTATGTAATCATCCTTAAGTTCCTCATTATGGGTGTCGATTGGGACATTTTACGAGACCAATTTTATGAGGGATGTTGTGGAGTATCTTGGGGGGATATTTGAGAAGAATTTAGACATGACACAAGGATTGAGTGTAGTGATGAGAATTGGGATTGAGGGTTGGATTTTATAGTGGTGGAGATGCAGGATTTAGCATTATTTTACTAATTATTTTTTTTTTCAAATAATACCAACATTATTGATTCTTTCGACTTAAATTAGTAACATGTTCATGTGACTTCAAACCATGTGTGAATACAAGTAAATACATAAGCTTCACATACATGTACATTACTTTTCTTTTCCAGAATACATAATTAATTACACTAATATACACTGAAATAACATATTAGTTTAGTGTATATTGAAACTATGAAAATAGTACTCTAACATGGTGCAAGATCTTCAAAATCTCTCATAATGATATTCAACTATAAATTTCATACATAAATATTTTATTAATATCAATTTTAAAATAATCCTCATAAAGGGTGAGCTCAAATTCTATGTAATGGTAAACATGGATCCATAAAACAAACCATAAACATAAGAATGTAAAAACATTCGCATAAAGATTAAATATTAAAATCATGAGTTGTGAAATAAATCATTGGAGTCTGTAAGGAATAGATCATAAATGAACATTATCCATTATAAAATATCATTAGTATGATACATGTAATTGTGGTATACAAATAATCACATACTATGATTTCCGTAGTGGCCAATGCATTCTTCCAAGACCATCATAGTGTTAAAATTCCATTAATGAACTGGGTATAGAAGAAATTACAACCATGTATTATAAAAAATGATTTTCTTACAATTCTAGCACTATATTATTGAACCAGATTTACTTTTCATTCCATTCTTCTCTATCTCATGAGATATAAATCTTTACCCAATTCAATAGAGGGATATATTGGTCCCACACATCAAATAATTAAATCATTTTACATGTACAAAAAAACATAATTAATTCATCCTTGTATAACCCATGAAATAAAATGGGTTTCTTAAACATCATTTCATCAAAACAAAATCCATATAAAATAAAATTTAAACTCTTACAATATCAATTCATAGTAATAATAGGGATATAAAAATTAAAATATTTAATGAGTAACAACTTAGAGGGAATTTTTTTTAATAAAACACATGAACTCAATTTTTGAGGAATATATTCTTCAATTTTAAGAAACATTTTATTTTCAAGAAATCCCATGAATTTTTATAAGAAAATATATTAGATGAAATTAACCTTGAAATTTTGTGGAGGAATATTCATGGAAATAAGTAATTATGAAGGCGTAAAAATCCAATCATGCTTTATAAGACATAAAAAGATTTTCGGGTACTTTTTCCAAAACATTCATAATGTACCTCATGTGGTAAACAAAAGAATGACTCTTTAAATACAATGTAATAAAAATAAAAATATTATTAAAAATTTAATTAAACATATGTAGATTATTATTTATCATTATATGAAATCATTTTTTTAGAAAACATGTACATGGATGATATATATATCCCTAGTAAATATTTTTGTATAAACAATCTCGGATTAAAATTAGATTGCAAAAATACACCTTACCTTTGGTCTGAATTCTTCTATATATGACCAAAAATCTTATATAGTGGATTTGATATTGTAATTATCGTGTAAAAACATAATACTATTTATTATATCATATATGATTCAATAATGTCTTCATATTATCTGTTCATTTGTAAATTCCATGTTAAAGATATTTTTTGGCTAATAATGGATTTTTTATCGTACATGTTTATAATTGTTATTATTTATATTATTTCATAGATCATGATTATATACATAAATAAAGTAAAAAATGACTTATATATCATATGTATTATTTTTATGAATATATATAGTAGATATATAAATTAAATGGAATACATCGTTCCTGGAGATCATAGGTCATACTTACGCATGGACGTTGTTTCTGTTTCCTTGCTGAATTTATTGGATGAAAGTAAATGACATATATATATATATATATATCCAGTAGAATTATTTTGTCATATATTAAATCATTATTTCTTATATATACTTTAAAATCATTCTAGAATTTATAACGTGGAGAACGAATCTCATCGCATGGTTGAGATGGTAAGTCGTACGTATGCGCGGGCGACAATATCATTCCTTTGATTGTTAAATGGTATTGAATTGGATGGTATATTAATTTGAATGAAATAATATCCTATTATATTAATTATTTACATCCATTATAATCATATATATACCCATCCAAATTATGTATTTTTGAATAACAAAATACACCATAGCTTGGAAACAATAAGCCGTATGTATGCACGCATGGTGATATTGTTATTCATAGGATTGATAAAGAGAGGTATATGGTTGTCCCGTAATTATAATAACATCCCATCATATAGAATATATTATATTTATTACATTAGTATGATATCAACATCATAAGAGTAAGTACAATAAAAATAAATTTTTTGAATGTTGTGATAATAGAATTAAATATTTTTTCAGGTATCTTTTTTGATTTGCACAAAATAACTCACTATAATGGTTTTCTACTCAAAGGATGGTCTCTAAGATGAAGTGAGGGGTGTTGGGAGATTAATGTTTCTGGGTTTGGCCAAGTAAAAGTGATTTTTAGGTTATATTAAAAGAGAAGGTGATGTTCCCTTTTATTAGAGAGGGGAGGGGACCTTTGGAATGTTTCAAAATATTTATTTATTATAAATTCATTTTCTTTTTATTATAGTATAAAAAATTCATTTTGATGATAATATGAGTATGAGTCAAAATCATCTAAACAAAACAAATTATATATGTTATGATATTATTTTAAACCTTATCATTTTGATTAATATTTATTAAATCTATTTAATTTTATTTGAGGTAATAATATTATAAATATTAAATGGATATAAAAAATTTCATATGTGTTTTAAATAGCCAAAATGTTGAAACATTATAAAATTTTAGACAAGATAATTTTCACATTGTAACTTTTATATATTTTTAGCTATTTAATAAATCTAATGATATTTTAGTTTTATAAAATATCAGTACTCTCAATTTTGAAACTATTACTTTATATGAATTTAATTAAAATTCATAGGGAATATAAATTTGAAAAACAATTATTTAATAAACTCATAAAATATCATAGTTACCTATCAAATTCTTGTATAATATTAATTAGTTTATATTATATTTATTTGAATATTTTTTTAAACATTTATTTTATAATTCTATTATTAAAATAATATCTACATAACTATTGTGTCATAATTAGTTGTAATTATATAATATGTAAAAATTATAAATAAATTCCCATGATGTAGAAACATTTATTATAATTCATGAGACTAATTATGATAGAATTATTATTTTGTTTATAACTATATTAAAAATTAATATAATTATATGATATATGAGTGTGACATGATGTCTCTTTCTTTGTATTAATTTTAATTACATCACTTACATGGAAAAATTCCATTAAATGAAAAAATTTAGACCCATAAGTGATATTGTTAAACATAAATTCATCAAATTTTCTTTTGAATGTTATTAAATTAATTTTATTGTCTTTATCAGAATGTTTGTTACCCTAATTAGACTTGATTTACCCCTAAATGTGGTAAATAAAAATGACAATATTTACTATTCATAATATCCAAAAAATTATACAAGTAACATATTATCATAATTTTAACCCTATTATTAAAAATATTGATTACATTTTTCATTATTAAAAGAACATAATTGTCAAAAATTAATTTAAAGTTAATCTCATTGTCAAAACAAAAAAGGGGGTTTTATAAGTAAAAAATTATCAAAAGTTTTTCAGGTGTTTATGTCCACTTTAAATGTGAAATTACTTCCAATGAAAAAAATTGGATTAAATGATATGAAAATAAAAAAATTTCACATTAAGCTCTATTAATAAGTTAATCTAACTATACAAATAAATTACACAAAATGACCATTTCGAAATAAAATCTAGTATTACTCACTATTCATCAAAATATGAATTTCATTAGAAAAATTTTAAATTGTAATCCAAGTAAAATTTTTATATCTTTCTACCATATAAGGAATTTATTTCTTAAAATATAACATAAATTATTTTAAAAACTAGATTTAGAATTTTTTCACCATCAAAAGGCAGCAAAACTGCAGTTTTTAAAAAATTATTCTTCTCTCTGAAAAATTGAATTTTTTCTTATAAATTGATCAAAAAAAATAATATGAATTTTAATGATACATAAAATAAAAAAAAGTTTAATAATATTCTTAAAATCTAGTTTATATACCATAAAATAATAATATTTTAATAATATATCGTTTTTGAATGAAACTTCGTATTTTATACACCGAAAGCTATCGAGGAAGGTCACTCTTTCGTGTAATGAATGCCATGTTAGTGTTGTGTGTACTACAATATTTCTTCTTTTTTTAATATATAATATTCCAAACATAGTTCTTTTATACATTGAAGAATATCGATAATTAGAGTTGCATGAATCATATTCCAAATCAGTGTAGCGTGTAATATATGAAAATTCAGTTTAGTGTGAACAAAATGTTGGACATTCTGCATTTTACGATATAACTGAAAAATATAATTTATTTTAAAAAATAGTCCATAAAAACATAGGTTGTTACATTATACACCCCTTAAAATTAATTTATCCATCAAAATTCATCGGGGTTATAATAGGATTAATACATGAATGTATCTTTTATGGAAACCCATAGCATAAAAATTTATAATAAATCATTATTTTAAAAATAAACATTAAACGTAATGGTCACCCAATGTATCAAATTATGGGGTTTCAACATAGGATAACATAGGTGGTAATTTAAAACATGGATATGGAAGAGAAATATAGTTGTGATGTTCTAATGAGTAGTGATAGAGAACATGTTTAGAGAATGTAAAAATTATGAAAACAATAAATATGTGATGATTTAAGGGTCTATAAGATTCATCAGATAAGAAATTACTAAGATAATTTTTTTATCAGGATCCTTTATTTAAAGTGTAATAAATTTTCTAGATAATATATAATTAAATAATTTTAGTACAATCTCACCATTGTTTGTGCCATGAAGAATTTCCCCTCCATTTATTATATAAAGAAATAAAGATGAATTTTTCATTCCTGAAGTGTTACGAGATCACATGATAGAATGACAGATCATTCTATTTCTCTCTACATAAATGTTATCACACATAATCAAAAATTCAGATTTCCACCTATAGTTAGATTATACACTAATCTAACAAACATAAAATATAAAATAACTTCTACTATCAATAAATGAATAACATTAAAATCCTTCTGAAAAATTAAAATATAAATCATTAGATAGAGGTGAACCAAATTGACATGTCATTTAACTCCAATATCTCATAAGGTAGTTATTGGTTGTCACATGTCAATACCATAATCATGTATTCTCTTGAATCGTGGTAATAACCTGAATTACTATAGAACCTTTGTTTAAACATGCTTTCAGCTAATTGTTAACTCCATCCACATATAAAAAACCCCAAGAAAATTCTAAATACTCAAACCATGATAACAAATTTTAATTATATCAGTCCTTAGGACCTTAATACTAGGAAATTCGTCATTACCAGCTTATCATATTCTTATGCGCATATCATGTGCTTTCTAATGAAATTTCCATCTCTCTTCATGGTTACCAGTACCATTCAACATATATTCTAAAATACATAAGGAAAATTAATAGTGTAACAATCCATAGATTTTTCATTATTCTATAATAACGAAAAATTACATATACAACATTATTCTTGGAAAAAATTCAGTCACTCCACTATCCATTTAAGACTTTACCATGATTTACCACCATCTATCATCTCATATATCGTTAGTAGTTTCTTCTTCATCGACAATATTAATAAAACTCATCTGGACATGATAATTCTATTAATTATATTTTCCCCGAGGGAATCGATTACCATAATTCTCATACATTCCAAAAATATATAATTTCAACATAATTGATTCCTTTGGAACAAAATTATATTTTTCCATTTTTAACTAAACCATTTCCTTGTTTATTACTTATTTTATGTACATACTTTCCAAATTCAATGCTTCTTCGAGTAACTTTGAAAAATTATCCATGTTTCCTATTTCCACAAGAATTACCTGAGGAAAATTGACCTTTCTTACCTTTTTAGCCATCATGAAACTCCATATTTCCCATAATATGTGGCTCATAAAACTCACCAATGTTGAGATTGTTGATCATATTATTATATTTATGATTAAG
The DNA here is from genome assembly GCA_963277665.1 of Viscum album. Lineage (NCBI taxonomy): Eukaryota > Viridiplantae > Streptophyta > Magnoliopsida > Santalales > Viscaceae > Viscum > Viscum album. The sequence continues at coordinate 1,056,599,168 of OY728151.1, read as the reverse complement.
TCTTATAATAATGGTTTGCCTTCTAACTCCCATTTCATTTGGTTACTCATGGATAATTTATTTCCATTGTGCATAATATTCTCCATTAACATGAATACTTATGTTTACAACCATTTTCTACAACCAAAAAATAATAGTGTGAGAGGACATAAAATAATACTACGAAAAAAACATAATCAAGGGGGAGTATATTCAACCACTATCATCATATGTTTAATCCTAGGTTATTCATGATTTTTACAATAATTCCAGGACTGTATCCAATATTTAGATTTATTATTAGGGAAATCCCTATACATATCTTATAAATATCTCTAGTGATCACATTAAATATCTCACATCCTTGTTTCCAAGGGATAACTAAACCACCGCTCTAATACAAACTTTAATGAACTGAGATTGACTTACATGGACATTACATTTCTTTTGAGGAATACTTAATAAATTACAAAAATATTCACCCAATGATCGTATTTGTTTAGTTACTTTTGAAACTTATAACATAATATTATATCTTTGTAAAAGATCTTCATCATCTTGTATAAATAATATCCATTTTTCCTACCTAAAATTATTTTCTTTATATTTGGAAAATCGAAACATAAAAAGGGTTATCTTAAATTCAAAGTAAGGGTAATCTTATAGGACATATAAGAAACTATTAACATAAGAAATTAAAAACACGAGCATAATGTTTAAATATCAAAATCACGTGTTATGAAATAAACATTGGATGTATGTAAGGAATAGATCATAAAAGAAAATTATACATGATAAAATAGTATTTCCAGAAAACGTGGAATTGCGGAAAATAAATAATCACATAATATTATTTCTGTAGAATCTAAGTTATTGATACCAAGACCATTATAATAGACAAAGTCCATTATTGAACTGGGTTTACTTGTTGATCGAGCCATGTATTACTGATCCAAATTTACGTGACATTCATATCCAGTATTACTGAACTTGATTTACATTACATTCTAGTAATTTCATTCTTATGATATATAAATATCTACCCAATTCATTGAAGGGAGATATAGGTCCCACACATCTCATTGTTAAATGATTTTTACATGTAATATAAAAACATAAATCCTTCATCAAAGCATAACCCATAAAATAAAATGTGTTTCTTAAACATCAATCAATCATATCATAGTCCATGTCAAATATAATTCTAATATTAATATAAGAAAATCATAGTAATTATAGGGATTGAAACATGACCCTATTTCATGATCATCATGATCTATGTAAAATAATTTTGATATAAATAATTGATCTTAATTCTTGTGGAAATTATCACTTCTTCTTCAAATAGATTTTCTTTTATCAATATGCTAAACAATTTTTGGAAAAATTATTTTAGTTTAATATAAAATTAATATTTCGAAGAGGAATCATTATGAAAATATGGTGTTATGGAGATGTAAAAATCCGTTCATGCTGTAAAAGATAAAAAAAATTCTTTTGGTATTTTTTATGTAACTGTAAAAAAGTACCTCATATGGTAAATAAAATAATGATTTGTTCTAGAACATGTAGTAAAAGTAAAAAATGGGAAAAAATTACAGTAATAATATATTGAATAATATTAATTATTTTATTATTTTTTATAAAAAACATGGTAATTGATTATAAATATACCTCTGGTAAACACATACCTATAAAAAATCTCAGATATAAATGAGATTGCATATTTTTCCCTTATTTTAGGTTAAATTACTTCTATATGTCTCCAAAGAAAATATAAAGTTGGTTTAAACATGATATTAAATTTTAATAGTACCATATTAATATTTATTACATCATATATTATTCACTTGACTCTTTATATTACCTGTTTATTTATCAAGTACATGTTAAAACAATATTTTGTGTAATAATCGCTTTTCTATCAAATGAGTTTTGACTTGTTATTCTTAATATTTTTACATTGATGATTGTTTAATTACTTAAAAAATGTAAATAATTTTTTATATGTCATTTATATTCAGTTTATAAATATATATAATTGATATAAAAGTGAAACAAAATACACCGTTTATGGAGTCGATAGGTCGTACGTACGAAAGAACACTATTTCTGTTTCCTTATTTAATTGAATAGATGAAATTAAATGAATTATAGAAATATATATATATATATATAAGACTTATTATGTAATATATTACATTATAATTTATTATATATACTTTATAATCAATTTTTTAATGGTTAACATGCCGAATGAAACTCATCGTGTAATGGAGACAGTAAGCCGTACGTACGCACGAGTGACAATATCATTACATTGATGGTTAAATGGTATTGAATTGGTTGGTATATGAATTTTAATGAAATAATATCATCTTATATTAATTATTTAATTCCATAATACTGATAAATATACCCATCATAATTATGAATTGACGATTACAAATTACACCACATCGTAGAGACGGTAAGACGTACATACAAATCTATGGTGATATAGTTTAGTGTAGAATGGATAAAAGGAGGAATAATCTTGAACCAGAATTATAATAACATATCATCATCTATATTATTATTTATTTATTACATTAGTGTGAGAATGACATAAGATAATTAATTAGAAGATGAAATAAATTTTGAAGGAGGTGATAAAGCAATTACCTCTTTTTCTAGTATCTCCTTTTGATTTTAAAAAAATGTGTTCCTAGAATGGTTTTGTTTCAAATGATTGGTCTCTAGGTTGATGTTAGGAATGATTGGATGAAATATTATAAGGTTTTTCCCATACAAATTTCAATGGATGTGTTATTAAAAGAGAAGAATAATTCTATTTTATATAATAGTGGAGGGGAACCCTTGAATTTCTAGAATTACTAATTTATTATAAATTTATTTTTGTTTTATAATGGTCCCAAAATCATCTATTTAATATATAATTTTAATATGGGTTTAAGTACTATCAAACAATAATATTTTGAAAATACTTTTTTTATACCTTGTCATTTTGAGGTATCTTTATTAAATATATTTAATTTTATTTGTGTAAATAATATACTCAATAGTAAATAGATTTAAATATTTACATATGTTTTTTAAATTTTACATAATTGAATACATTAATATATTTTAGACCATATAATTTTCACTTTGTAATTTTTAAATTATTTTGTAATTTTTAAATAATTTAGTAAAATGTTATTTTTATAAAATTTCAATACTATCAATATGAACAATATTCATTTATTTGGATTTAAATTAAATCCACACAGACAATAAAAATATATTTAATACACTCATAAAATAACATATTAACCTCTAAAATTCGGGTATCATATTATTTATTTCATATAATAACACTTTAAAAAATTTAAAACTAATTTATTTTATATTTCTATTAAAAAAATATTTTCTACATCAATGTTGGGTCATTATTAATGGTAATTATTTATTCTATAAAATTATAAATAAATTCAATTAATGTAGATAATTTCATTATATTTTATAAGTCTATTCATTTTCTATGTTTTATCTTGTTTTCTACTATATTAAAATTTGTTATACTTAAACGATATATGAGAATGAATCATTGTCACATTCTTTTAATTTAAATATAATTAAATCAATTTTATTAAAAAAGTAAATTAAATGAGTAAATTTATAACCATATGAGATATTGGTCAACTTTAATTCATCCAACATGATTTTCTCATGTTCAAAGGTAATTTTATTATCTTTATCATATTCTTAGTTACCAAATTTTATATTATTTACCATTAACTATGGTAAATAAAGAATATCGTAGTTACTATTCATCATATAAAAGAAATATAAAAATCACCTATTAAAATAATTTGGATCCACTGATTCCAAATATGTTATCAATTTTTAATGATTCCAAACAAATAATTTTATGAAATTAATTTAAAAATTATTCCCATTGTTAAAATCAAAAAACAGCTTTTTAAGAAGTAAAATCATATCAAAATATTGTAATGTGTTTATATCCAATTTAAATGTGAAATTACAACAAATGAACAACATTGGATCAAATGATATAAATGTAACCAATAAAAATTTTAAATACATTAAAAACATAATCTAAATAAATATAGAAATTAAATGAAAAGGCAGTTTTGAATTTAAATTTAGTATTATTTAATATTTATCAAAATATGAATTAAATTAGAAAAATATCAATATTTCACCAAAGCAAAATTTTAATGTCCTTCTTCAATGTAATATAATTATTTTGTGAATCATAATATAAAAAGGTGTTAAAAACAATGTTTAAAATTTTTGCACCATCAAAAGTCGTCAAAATGTCATTTTTTGAAAAATATTTATTTTATCTTTATATTTGAATTTGTTATTATATCATGTTCTAGAAAGTAGATAAGATGAATTTTAATAATATATAAAATACCATATGTGGTTAGTACTATTAATAATGGATAGTTTATATCCCATTATGTAAAAATATTTTAACAATATATCGTTGTCTAGTGAATCTCAGTCTTGCAAACAACAAAATTAGTGAGGGAGGTTGCTCTTGCGTGTAATGGAAGATACGTTAGGGTTGTGTTTTGTGAAATATTATTTTGTAAATGACTATAACAAAATTCTATCATAGTTATTTTATAGATACAACAAAATCTATAATCATTTTTGTGTGTATCGTACGCCATCATAGTGTATCCTATAACATACGACAAGCCATTTTAGTGTGGAAGGAATGTTTGACTTAGTGAAATTCAGTATATAAATAAAAAAATTTAATTTACTAAAAAAATAAAAAATGGCCAATAAAAACATGTGGTGTTATAATAAATTATCCATGATGATAAAAATAGTTAATATTACAAATATTTTTTATATATGAAAAATTACCACATTTCACTTTTTGAAAAAATTGACTATTTCAGAAAAATCCAAACAATTCACCCTAACCATTTTCAATGTACATATTTTAATAAATGAACTAATCTTTTTAAAAATAAGTTTTTAAAAAATGTAATTTAATTTTAAAATAAAATCATAATATTTTTGAAATTAAAAATATTGAAACTAAAATTCATTTTACAAAACCATGAAAAATTAATCAATATCTCATTATCATAAATCTTTAACACATGAAAATAATAATTTATTTACTATTCATAAGGGCCATGTTTTTATTTATATTAATATTCAAAATGGTATGTTACTATTCCTTTAAAATTTAGTATCTCTTATCATACTATTATATCTAGTTGAACTGATCTGTGTTTTTCAGTTTAACGAAAATCATATCAAAGAGGTGGAAAAATATTGATTATTCACTAGGCTATAACAATGTAGTTTTTTATAGAGACTTAGTGTTTCATGCATTCAATATTAAATTTATTGAAAAATTATGGGGTCCAACAATATCCCAAACATACAAAAACATCATCCTCAAAATTAACAAAATTTTAAATCACATAATGATTTGGGATGTACTTCATCATAAGATCCACAGGCTCCCATGTTGCCTCGACAATTTTATGATATTTCAAAGTATTATTACCAGTCGAGTCATCTGATCCTTCAACAGTTGTTCTTTATTGTCCAAAATGCATATAGTCTATTCAAAGGAATATAGGTCAGGATTCATCTATATTAAATAAGAAGTGAGGACATGTGTTGGGAATGACATGTACATTATCAGAATTGATACACGAAACACATTTTTTACTTTAGAGTAGACAGGAAGTAAATCCAAACAATATGAAACAACTATATTTCTCTCAAGAATTTCAAAATGTCCTATTTACTTAGGGATCAATTTCTTTTTCATCTGAATTATTATAACACATTTCTATATGGATGCTTTTATGAAAACATGATCTCCCACATTAAAATCCTAATCCTTCCTTTTATTATCATAATACAATTTTTTCCTGTATTGTGGTACATTGATATGGACATGAATAATCTTTACCTTTTATTTTATTATCTCTACATGCTCTGGGCCCCCATCCTTCCTTTAATGAAATCCACCCCAACATTTTGTGTATGACATCTCTCTCCATACAATACCTCATATGTTGCGATTAGAATAGTGTAATGGAAATTATTATTGTAGTAAAACACCACCAAGGGTAATATAATTATCCCAAATTATATGAATGTTGAGTGACCATTATCTAAAAATGTCTTCTCTATATTGGGTCATCCTTTCTGATCTGAAATCATTTTGGGTATGGTAAGAAGTACTCAAGAAAAGCATAGTACCCAATAATTATGAACACATTTCCAAAATTTTGATGTCAATCATGGCTAAAAATAATAAAAAATTTATATATTTTCTCAATAAAGTCTCACAACATCATTGATATAATGTCAGGCTAGCGAACCACTTTAAAATTTTCCCTCCTAATGAGTAAATTTGCAGATTTCATATTTTTATCAACAATTAACCATATTTCTTCAATATTTATTGTTGTTTTTTATAACCCAGTAACAAAATCTAGGGTACTATCATCCCATTTCTATGTAGGAATAGGTAGAGGTTTCATGAATCATCTTGGATGTTGTAGTTCGACTATTACTTGTGGATAAACTATGAATATTGATATATAATCATCAATTTCAATATTCATGTTGTCCCACCAGAAGTATTCCTTCAAATATCTATAAATATTATTTCTACCAAGTTGTGTAGAGATATTAGGCCTAATAGCATCATCTAATAACTCCCTTTTCATCTCAGGAGAAGGGAGAACATATTTCCTCTTCCCAAATTTCAAAATCCCTTCTACACACACGATGTAACCGAACATCCAATCTTACACAACATTAATTTATTTCTAAAGATTCACTTCATTAGTCTCTGATTCTTTAATTCTATCCAATAAAGATGTTTGGGATACAATTTGAAAAAAGTAGTGATGTTTCGTCTTATTTTATAATTCCCATTTACATCTACACTAGATAGAGGTTCAAAGGATCCTCGTCAACTATCATTATATTTATAACAACATGATCTTACCTACTCAATGAATCATCCACCTTGATTCCCTTTATTGGGTGATAGTGTATGCTTAAATTACAGTTCTTTAGTATTTCATGACCCCACCTTGGCCTCATGTTCAGTTCTATATGCGATACGATATATTTCAGACTCTTTTGTTCTAAATTTATCTCACATTTTTCTCTATATAGATAATACATACATATAATTTTAAGAAATATTACAACTGATAACTCAAGATAATTATTTGGATAGTTTAGTTCATGATTTTTTAGATTCTATGATGCATAGTAAATAACTATATCATTCTGCATCAGTAAACAACCAAATCCTTTATTTGATTCATCACTATATATCACAAACCCATCATTCACCAATAGTATAGTCAGGATCGAAGCATTCATTATTATCCTCTTGAATTCCTCAAAATATTGCTCATAATCTTTTCGATACCAACTTAACACCGTTACCTTTATTCTAGGTCAATGGGTTGTCTAATAAAAAGAATGTTTGAATAAAACACCATAGTAATCTTCTAAACCAATACTATTATGTACCTGAGTTATTTTCATTTAGTATGAAATTATTAAAATGCCAATTTCCTAGTATAATCAATAGATATTCCATCCGTAGAGTCAACGTGGCTTAGAAAGGAAACTGATTGAATCAAAACTTCACAGTTTCAAAAAATAATATATTATTATTTTCTTCTAAGAGTCTTCATAATAGAGTGCATTTGATTTTCATTATCTTCATTAATTTTAGATTATATAGCGATATCATCAATAAAACCCACCACAAAGTCCTCATGATATTCTACGAAAATAATTATCATTAAATACATGATATATGCGGGTGAATTAGTCAATCAAAAATGCATTACAATAAACTAGTAGTTCCCATTACTGGTTTGAAATTATGCCTTTGGAATATCTTCCATCATCACACGCATCTGATGATATCCAGATCAAAGAACAATTATTGAAAAAAATAGGGCTCAATGAATTTGACCAATAGATCATCAATAAGAGGTAGGGTGTACTTTTTCTTTATTTCTATATTATTGATTTCACTATACTCAATGATATTTCTTATATATCTATCTTTCTGATAGAAGATAATAAGAGAGGTTCCTCATAGTGTAACACGAGGGAGAATGAGTTCTCTATCAAAAAATTCCACTAGTTGTTTCTTCCGTTCTACTAATTCTACTAGAAAAACTTCATAAAAATATTGGAATGTATTTATGTCCTCAATTTGTGCATTACATTACTCACCCATGTATTTTTCACTTGATTCCTCTCTAATAAATTAATTTAGTAGAGTTATTGTGGGTTGATCAAGATTAAAATCAGGTGGTGTTATTTCTACCCAAAAGAATGGGATTCCACATCATCATCAAAAATTGTAGCCTCTAACTTATTACAATAAATATTCCCCTAATAGTTCGAAAACCAATCTATATCCCGGATTATTTCAATATTAGCCATTGTTTTGATAATAATATTCATAGATAAACATCATTTATTTGTTTTAGTGGGGACTTCTTGAAATAAAATTGTTTTAATGAGTCTTCCCTTATATTGTTTGTAAAAAAACTCCCTAATTATATGTAATTGGAAATATCTATTTTTCTTGGAAAACTAGAAGGATATGATTGAATGGGATTACCTTGAATCAAATAAATCATTGTCTAATATCATGGAACGAAATAAAGTACCTACCCCAAAATCATTAAGAACATTAAACTATGTAATTGTGACTATATAGGCTAGGCCATGCTCACATTGCTATCTATGGGGAATATTTCCCTAATGCTTAGGAAATTTATGTGAATAATTTCTCATATACATGCAATTTTAGTATTCATCAATGGAATATTAATTTTCCCATTACAATCCCAAGATATGTGGCCTTTTTCATAACATTTTTAACCGACTCCCACTCTCTTCAGGAAAGTGATACGATGTTTCATTCCAAAATTACTATAGGATGGATGGTCAAATCTTAACTTCTTCCCCATTTCCATAATTTTTTATTACAGAGTTTTCAACATCCCTCTTCTTCTCTTACTTTCCTTTATTGTCATAATACATAGAATTTTGTTTTCTATCTTCATATTACTTGAGACTATGTCATCAAATGATGAGATGCTTTGGGAGACTACATGCCATCAGATGAATGGTTTTAAACAATCATGTAATAGATAAATCCTGATCCTTGTATTATGTATATATTCCAAAACATGTCAATCTATCCTTGTGTAGTTATCTTTATTCTTTTCAATAATGTTTTACACTTTTTGTCATAGATTTAGAAACTACCTTTCCATATCTTCTCTCTATTTATGAGGGGAGTATATTTCTAAAAATTATTTTCTAAAATCCCTTCATTATATTTCTTCTATTTATTACTCCTAAATTATATTTTGTATTAAATACCACAAATGATCCACTTATCCTAATTTTCGATAAAATACCATGACAACCTTCTCTCCTTCATTACATTACAAAGTGAGAAATATATTCTCTAATGAACATATCCACTACTAAGCGATGAATGGGGTTTTTTCCCACTAAATGATGGAGGTTGTTTTCACATAAAGAGATCTAACATAGATCCTTAATGTTATGGATATGAAGGGTCAATATGGGTACATTTATTATTTATAACCTAAGCTAGCTATCACAGTATAGCTATATGTTGTGCAACACCAGTCACAACACCAAAGCCAACATCATTATCTTGATTTAGAGGGAAATCCCTACATGGGACACATTAATTCATGCTATTTCGATTCCATACATTAGGAACCATTTCTATATAATATAATAATACATATTAGGTTATGAATAATGATGTATAATCTCATCGTAGAACAATACAAAGCATAAATTGAAATTTTATACATAGCTAATCTTAAAAATAATAAATAAGGTTTCATTGAGGAAATTTTATATTTGAATCCTTAAGAATGGAATCTAAATAAAATAAAACATATCCTCAGAATATTACCTTGCATTGTGAAAACAAGTGTGTAATATGGACCATTGTTGTGTATCATGATACCCCGAGCCAAGACCAAAAGTCCTTGTCCAAGTTTTCACTCTTAGGTACATCTGTGGTAAATCCATGTACACATGTAGTATCTAGATAGTGATTTAATTTCCAGGAAGATCCAAATAATATATTTCTTAAAAAATTATATTATTTTCTTGTATATTTATCATCAATGACAATATTAGGGTTTTTACATAATCTATGTTTTCAACTTTGGGTTTCCAAGTATTCTAATAATCCTCCTCTGATACAAACTATAAGGACCCAACCCTATTTTCCTCTAGATGGTTCCATATTTTATTAAATAGGAATATAAGAAATAAAAATGCATCCTGATGGAACATGTTTTTTAATTGATTTTGAAACTAGATAAATACATTATTTCAACATAACAAAATGAAAAGAAATAAAACATAGAATCAAATTTTACAACATCCATAACTCCTATGTTACTTTTTTATTTCATTCATAATATACCTCTTCATGTAATGGAAAAAAGAACTTATGAGATGGGCGAGCTAAAAAGATCAGTAATGGTATGATACACATTGGAATTTATCATGAACAGAAACATTAGTTATGGAGAATAATATAAAAAACATGCCTTTAATAATAAACATGAACATAATATAGAAAGAATATAATCTGAATAAACAATTCCACAATAAAACATAATAATGGGTGTTCTTATAGTCAAATAAACCAATGAACTATCATTTATTAACTTCATAATTTGGGAATTCATAATACAATACATCATAACCATATCGTCAAGGAATCGTGCTAAGACCATAAATATCAATTTTTCCACGACCTCATGCATGTACAACAGCTTTTCTCATGAGACCTACCGATGCACTGAGGACCTATAACAGGCCCAAAAAAACATTTACTAAGACCAATTCATTACTCTTATGAATTAGGATAAATATAAATAACATATAAAATCATATTTAAAATAATATATTAAATGTATGTAACTTTCACCAAACAGTAGAAATAAACACTAAACATTTGGATTATATTGGTCAATGGATTTAATATAGCACATAAACCATAAAAATATTCATAATTAAATAAATTAAATAGGGTATATGATATCATAAAATATTATTCCCAATAATACATAACAATGAAAATGAGTGTTGAAATAGATGATGATATTCTTATAAAATATCATGTTATTCTTCAGATAAATGCACATTTACTTTGGAAAAAGGATATATTTTGAAAAAATATTCATATAAAAACAAGAGGTGAAGAAATTAATTATATTAATAATAAAATGTAATATTATATAATGATAATGGTTTCCAAAAATATATTATAGAGTTCCCTTTAAATGGGATTGTGTTTTATAAAGAATATTTCAAATGTCATTTTAAAAGGTATTACTGACCAATTATGATGGAAAGAATATGGTTTCTTGAAATATAAAGAACATTCAAATAGATTAAATTGAAGTGTAAATATGATTAAATAATAATTTAATTGAGTTATTTAGATAATAAGTGTATCCCAAATGAAAATGGAGGTCCGTGTAGAAAACCCATACCTTCTGTCTGAAGGGGATACTCACATGATCCTAATGACGTAAATTATCAAATTTAGGTACATAATTTAATGATTCCAGAAACATATCAAAATTTATTTTCTTTATTCTAAACATATCAGGTTCATTCATGGATTTAATGTTTTAAGAGATTAATTTTCATTGTTTGGGAGTGTTTTCTTCCTTTGTTGTCATGATAGGTTTACTTATATTCGTGTATGGATAAACATGTAGAATGAGAATGGTTTTCTAGAATAGAAGAGGTATGTTATTAGTGAAAAAATAATAATAATAAATATTCATATTATTCTATTGATTATTAGGAATGAAGATGAATCATTATAAAAAACATTATTGACAATGTTTTTGGGTTATTTGGTGGTTTTTTTATCAAAACAAACGCATTTCGATTTATAAATTAATATCAATTGTAAAAAATTATTCCATTGCTTTAAATAAGTTATAATAGATATATTATATTATAGATCAATAATAAAAATTGATTCATGTCCTGAATTGAATATGGTAATAGAAATTTTAAACAAGTCATCCTTAAATGTCATTAATTAACACATCTAAAATGTCATTTTCATTTCTAGTATTAATGAAGGGTAAAGGTGAGAATATGAATAATTTTTAATTTATCATTAAAAATTATAGTAAATTTAAGTTACTATAATCATAATAAATGTTGGATGAATGGATTTGAGTAAAAAATATAATACATGACCTTGAAATAAAAGAAATGAAATGTGGAATTACCTCTTGATGTAATCATCCTTGAGACCCTCTTTAGTTTAGTGGTTTGGGACATCTATTGAGACCAATTGATGATGGAAGTGGGAAAGTATCATGGGAGGATATTTGATCATAATTTATATTAGGATGATCTCTTGAGGGGTGTTAAGAGAAGAGGGAGTGAGGAGGATTTTAAAGTGTGGGAGAGCATGGTTTTGTTATTATTTGACCCATTATTTTATTATTTTTCCAAAGAAATCCAACAGTATTGATTATACTAATCATTAAAAGTAATATGCTAATGTGAGTTTAAACCATGTGTTCTTATATCATTCAGGAATATATTATTATGGAATTTAAATGATAATATATAAATATATATATATATATAATAAATTACTGTATTTTATTATTCATAAAAAGTAAGAGTTTTTATGAAAAATCCAAAACATTCACCGTATCCATTTATTGATGTGTATGATTAAAAAATGAAATCCATTATTTAAAAATTACATTATAGATATTATTAATTTAAATTTTAAATAAGATCATAATTTAATGGGAAAATTAAAATTTTAAAACTATAATTAATTTTATATAACATAGAAAAATAAATAGACATCACAATCACTTATAACTATTAGAAAATAAAATAAAAATTGAATTAGTATTTATAAGAGGAATATTACTATTCATATTACTATTCATAATGGTGTGTTACTATTTTGAAAATAATATGTTTTTATTAACAGACTCTAAATATCATACTGAACGCAACTACGTATGTTTGTTTTTCAAAAGTCAAATCATAGAGGTGGAAAAATTATGTTTACACATTAGGATATTAATAAGTGGTGTTTTTTTTATAATTAAATTTTCCTAAATTAGATATTAAATTTATTTTCAAACAACGGGGGTGTTACATTGATGAACCCAATATCTAGTATGGATGAAACATAAGTCTCTATATTATTTTTTCAACACAAAAGCATTGAATGATTGTTGATGTCTTTGACAATGGAGATTCAACAGTCATGGAGCCAGATGGATTGTTCCCAAAACTAGGGATTTGGGTCCACTTGATCCCACCTCATTTGAATAATGCACAACCACTTCCTTCAATGAAATTATATATACATTGTTATTTTATTGCATGTTCTCAAATCAATACAATGATATTTATATGATTATAAAAATATCATCATGGACTCAAATAAAAATTCAATTAATTTATCAATGAAATGTTAGATTCTATAATAAATACACTATAATTTCTGATACAAAATCATTATTCACATTAATGAGTATTTTTTTAATTAAAAATAATAGAGGTGAGATTCACAACCATGATAAATTCGCTATTATCCATTCATGTTTCATAATCCATGGGATAATTCCAAGACCATGGAATGGTATATATGTAAAAATTATTAATGAATAATGATTGAAGTGCTTTTATATTGGGTTTAAATAATTATATTGTTGAAATTTTTTTCAATGATATTATGGATTTATGAATCAATGAATTTCAAAGGGTTGTTCTACCATTGCTTTTATTCATGGATGCGACACATTTTTCTTAATGATCATGTATGCTTATATTCTCTTTATTTTTCTTGATGATATGATATCATGAAAAATAATTCTCTTTTTTAATGTCAATAAATACAACATCATCATACAATAAAACTGTTAAAAAAACTACTACCCTATAGCGATTTGAAAAAATACCACCAATTTAATAGTAAATATTTCTATCTAGATCCCTTGTTTATTCAAAAACATGTATAAATAATAATATAATTTTATCGCCATATTTTTCCCAAAATTATTATTCATTCATATTTATAATGAGTAAATTCATCTCCAATTCATATCATTATTCCAAGGGAAATTATTTCTCATTGCATATCACACTAAATGTTCGACATTCCATGATTTACATTTCATTATCCATCTTAGTATTTTGGATGACTGAACACCAATAATTGAAATCCCCTATTTAAATATATAAATCCAGAATAAAATTTTCATTTCTATTTCATTAAAATTCCTAGAATATATTTTTGAGGGACATTATCCACTATTAAATTACTAGTGGATTACTATTACCAATAAAATATGGTGGTTTTTTCACCTGAATTGATCCAAAAAAGGAGAATGTCACTCTATAAGAAGAAATTATTAAATATGTATATGGTTATTATTCATAAATTATTTCAGTTACACTAGTAAAGTAATGATATACTAACTTACAACACCAACTTTATTGGATTTCTCGGATAGGTAATCATTACATTATCTATGGGTAATGATCCCATTTATTACATTGGTTGATATTGATAACTGATGTCACACATTATTTACACATAATTATCATGAATATTTCATCACAATATATAAATTACACAAATTTAAAAGGGTATCCAAACTATAAGTGATTATCATAACTATCTTGTTATTAATGTTCATTTAAAATCCACTTCCCATGGTTTTTACATTACATCTTATTATACAATTTATCGTAAAATAATATTCTAAATCCTAGATCTAGTTTCTATATTATTATCTTGAAAGAAGATAATAATGATTTCACTTTGAATGGCCAATCAGTCTAGTAGTATTGTTGAACCAGATACATAAACAAATCATGTATTAGAATTGAAATATAAATTACACAGAATGGGAACCATAATTAATCCTTTATATTTATAACAATATCATTCAACATAATATAAAGAAATTTAAAAAATAAAATATCAAAGATATATTTACATTATGATTTACATGATGTAGAAGTGTTCATGAATAAATAAGTAATATTCTATATGGAATGGTATAGAATTGAAAACATAATCCATTAAATCAAAAAAATTCAAAGAAGTGCATATTTGGATTATAAAAATGTAGTATTATCTTTGATAAGAATTACTTTAATGAGAATGATAAAAATCAATGAAACTAGATTAAATTATTTCTTATATAATGATATAAATACCATCAAATCCTTATGCTAAGACAATTTTATTGAGGGAATGTTTTATACTTGAAACACAGATAATTTAGACTACTTATTCTCCTCGAGAGACATGTTATTGCATCAATGGTTTTTCATAACCCATCCCCACCTGTCACTACATGAAAAATGAACTAAAAATAAAAACATGATAAATTTAATCTAACAAAATATACTTTTTCAACAATTATCTATATATTATACAGAAATATACATATTGGTAATTCCCCATAAAAATGAATATATTTAATAATAAAAATGATTATATAAAATTGAAATATGATTTATGGAATAGTCACATTCACTATTAAATATATATATATTTTTATGAAATTTATTTCTTAATGACAAATTTAAAAAAATTAATTTGATCTATTGAATGTAAAAAACCAAAAAATAAATAAAGTGATAGAATATATAAATCAATCCATGGTTGATATAATTTATTTAGTGAAATGATTTTTTTTATAAAATATTATAGATGTATTAAAATAATATATTATTTAACTGTTTTATTTGTAAAACCATTTAAAATATTTATAATAATCTAAATAAAAGGAAATGATTATGATTCCAAGAAATTCCATTAATATTATATATATCAAAAATATTACTTTTGAATTTGTATAGGTAATGTATACAATGAATATACAAAAAAATCGGAATTATTTAAATTGAAAAGGAAAATTTTCAATAGAACGATAAACTTTTCATAAGGATTAGTTTTAGTAAATAAATACTATTTTTAATATTAATATTGCAAATTTATGATGTCTATGAAAACATTAACCGATAAAAATGAACAAGATCAATATGTATTTTTAACATTATTCATAAAAGTATATATTTTATTTTATTCTTATTTATCATTAATTACTACATTCATATATATTTAAAATATATTAAAAGGGCATTATGTGAACCATATAAAAATAAATTAATACATAATAACAAATTATCACTCAATCGATTGAAATTGATATTTAATCCCCTACCTCATGTTTCAGATTCCTCATAAGTGATTTCATCCTTAAAAATAATTAATTTATAATTACTAAACCAACATAAGATAATAAAATAAATAATATCATATATAATATTTTTATTTCATTTACCACTTTTTTTACCAATGAATTTATATTATCATTATTAGATGTGTTAACTACAATGTATTCTAGGAATTTTTTTATTCGGTAATTTTATTCCATGTACATTGAATATTGGTCATTAATATCCATAAATATTTTCATGATAATAAAATTACATATACTCAATATTTATATTTTTTTATTAATTAATAAGAAATAGATATATAAAACTGAATTACACAATTCCTAGAGACAGTAAGCCATATTTTTTCATAAACACAATTTTTACATTTTCATGGATGGAATGAGATTAATGTAAATAATAATTCCCATTTCCATAATCATTATTATATCATATATATCATATATATTCATCAAAACTATATTTTTTAACCACACATGAATATTATAAAAATTAACGAAAATCTTATCACTTCATGGTCGTGGTAGTCCAAACATAAGCACTAGAACCATTATTGTTTTCAAATTGATTTCAATGTAAGAAGTTAGAAATAATAAAATAATTTTAGAAGAATAATTTTATAAAGAATATCATATTTTTAATTTCATCCTTATATAAATCAATATAACGTGTAAAAATGAGCATGTAGCAAAGTTTGTAAGGCTCATGTTTGGCATTCACAAGACCCAAGATCGAATTTGAGACTAGATGTATTTTTGGCTACTGTAGTAGCACTATAATAGTTAACTGTAGTAGCTTGGTAGCATTGGAATAAATATAGCAGCATTGACACAATAACAGCCATCTAACTGTAGAAGTGGTGGTACTGTAGCTGGTAATATATTTTCCTGGGTACTGTAGCATTAATATTCACCGAATGGCTTATTGGAAAAAAATGGGCTTTTTAGGACTTGAATTTTATATTTTATTTCCCCAGACAAATTTTCTATGTAAAATAAAAAAAATAAGTCTTTGCATTTATAATAAAAAGGTTTCGTTTTCCTCAATCGTAAACAAATCCATGTGAGGAGGTAAATTAAAACTTGATAAAATATTTCTTAAAGAGGTAGTTTATCATATGAATGAGGGAAATTTTTATTTCCCATTATATAGGGAATGGTATGGAAAGCTATTATCCCATTGACATAACAATATATAATTTTATTATATATACTAGTGATTTTAAATTTTAATTTTTACAGAAAATATATAATTTAGTGAATGAATAAGTTGAATTTATAATTTCAATGAATATGATACCCATCCTTTGAAAGATCCTATTTAGATATCCACTTATTGGACCTAAAATTGTCCACTTTAAAATACTACCACCTTAGAAACTTAACTTGTAATTTTTAGAAGAGTCATTGCAATGGTTTGGATGTGGTATATTTCTCAAGATGATGTATTGAATAGATATTTTGGGTGTCCTTTTAAGAGTGATGGTATGAGAATTCATGGATTCTTATAAATTATTATATTTTTATTATTTATATTTCCCATACAATTGTTCCAAAATGATTTAATTATATATTTAATAGATTTTATTCAAAATAACCTCCAAAAAAATATAAATATTTTTTTCCAATCATATTTTTTTTAACCACAAATTATCCCTTTTTGAAATATTTGAAATATTAGATTATTTGGTACGTTTATGATCATGAATGATAGAATAATTGAAAAAATATCCAATAAATGGAAAATTGATTATTTTTCAACCATGTCATCTTGACTTTTATTGATAACCTATTTTTTTAATTCTACAACTTTTAAAAAATTATTATTTGTTTTAAAATATCATTAATTTCATTTATTTACATTTTATGTAATTATACATAAAATAAATAAATAAAATATTGAATTCAAATCTAATAGTTTCACACATCCATAACATGTCACCAATATCTATATAACCTGTAGAACACTTTGAATCGCCCAATTTTTATTATTTAAAATTTTTTTCAATGTTATTTATTTTTTTTCATATTATTTTAATAAATACTATGTTAGTGTTCTGTATGAATTTTGGATAATATCAAAATAACTAAAAATTTAATGTTATTTTCATTGTTTAAAAAATAATATATCATTAAAATGAACTTATTAAACTAAAAATAAAAACTATTTATCCTCTATATAAATACTGTAAAATGAAAAAATTAAATATAATCTATTTATTAAATATTATTAATAAAATTTTTAGAATTTAATTTTATTTAAAAAAGTAAAATTAAATTAATAACATTTTTTATAAAATAATTTATTTTAGGTCCAATAATTATATTCTACTAAAATATAATATAAAAAATATTAAAATGTATTAAATTATATTTATTCAATATAAATGAATATGATGTTAGTTTTTGATTTATTTCAATGAATTACAAGGATTTTAATAAATGAATGGAACAAAATTTTTATTAAAATCAATTGTTTTTTCTATTGCTTAAAAATAAAACATTTTTTAAAATTACAAAATTTTATTTTATGATAACAAATACCAAAAAAATTATAAAATGACTCAATTTTCATTAAAATATATTTCAATTATTTTTTGTACGTATACACTAAGTGTTGTGTGCCATAATTTTATAAGGAAAATTATTTATATGGAAGTATAACATAAAATCATAGGCTGTTAAAATGTACATAGAGGGCTTGGTCATGAAATAATTCCATGATAATTTCATTAAGAACTACTCTATTTGATTTAGAAATTTTACCCATTCTGTAATATATGTATACCAATACTCATTTAATGATAATTATGTATTTTTTAGAACCATTAAAAATTTGATGGATTTAAAAATATTTTTCACAAGTAAAATATTATCACATTGAATGATGCTATTATTAAATGTTACAATGAATAAAATTATATAACAACTTTATGTTCTCATAATATCATATATATTAATTTGAATTAATAAAAATGACATATTTTTTACATTATCCATTTCTAATAATAAGATACAAGGTGATTATTTATCCATAAATAAATAACTATGAATTTACTAACTCATAATAAAATGTCTGAAAAACCCATTCTTCATATTTTAATAGATTACATTTCTTAGATATAAGATTTTGGGGATATTGGAAAAAAAATTGGTGTTTGTCTCATTTCTATTACTTTATTATTTTTAATATTATATTTTAGATTTTCTATATTTTGAATGATTATGAAATAACCATATTCCCTATACAGGAAAGAATATATTCCATTATAATGTAATTTGATATTCATTAAAATTAAAATTTATACTTTCTCATCCCAAAAAGATTGAAAAATTAAATTTTCATGGGAATAATGTAATAAATTTATATGTAGGAACTGATAATTTAGGTAGATATACATTTATATACTTACTTCCAATGGAGTAAAAATTTATCAATTTGAAAAAAATATATCAATGGCACTGTTATCTGTTTATATTTAATTTCTTACATTGTTTACATCCAAAAAAATATGTAACAGTTATCCAATACGTATTACTCATGAATAAAAAATAGCTAAATTTATTTTAATTACAATTATGTTTCTATACTTAATAATGTTTACATGAATCTAAAAACACTTCTCTCAATATCAATTAAATATCATCATTTATAATACGAAACATTGATTGATATTAAAAGGTTTTTTAATTTCTATTAATCTATAATTTTATTATTTATAATGTAAGTATCTCTATTTACAAAATTATTCAATAATGTTTTTAGGAAATATATTTCCTCCTAAGTTATTACCCTATCACATAATGTCTGTTATCATAACAAATATTATATTTCAAAATAATTTAAATTATATTTATTTATTCTCACATTACATATATTATAGAAGCTATTACTATTAATTAAATAAAATATATCTCCTAGAAATTTCATATAATAATATCATTCAAAAATTCAGGTAAATATTTTTTTTAATTCCAATCCAATGGGAGTGTAATTTCAAGTGTCACCCATATATGTAAAGATCAATGTTAAAGATAAATATATAAGGACATGACCTTACACATTACATATTATACATAATATATACTAGAATTCATATTATTTATCTCCCAACTAACATTCATGTATATTATTTCATAGATTTATAAAACAATATCACAAAGTAACCCATATGTTACAAGTGGAAAACTATAAACATTATCATTATTTTATTCAAAAATTAATATATAAAATGTTACATTTTCATGATAAATCTTCTAAATTTTCTTTTTAACCACATCATTTCCGCTAGTATCCCATAAGATGTAAGAATAACATATAAAATATACGGATGAACAAAAATAGTGTTGTAAGAGACAATAAAGAATTAAATTATTAGTCTAGTGAAAAAACAATAAAAACCAATAAAACATATTCTCAAAATTGGATTTTCATCTGAAAAATAGATTCATATTTACATTTATAATGACATCATTATCATATTGATTGGAATTAAATGATTTCCATGATTACTCATTTTACAGAATAAAAAAGTATTATATATATCTTGTAACACCATTTCTATATAAAAAATTGAGTAATCCATATAGTGGGAATAACAATAAGATTGAATTCAATATATAAGTTACCCAATGCATTGGAGAGCTATAAATAATGTCACCTATTAAATCATGAGATTTAATGGGGCTCAACCCATCATATGATTACCAATAATAGTGATAAACCAATTATATCATCATCACTAATGGTTTCAACACATAAAAAAATTTAAAGAACATTTCATTAATAAAATACATTGAATACACTTAAAACCCATGTTAATAATATTTTTGGCTATCAAAATACCCATTTATAGTAAAAATATATCTTAAAATATACAAATTCTGGTGAAAATATTTAAACCATTAATATTTTATGTATATAAGGATAATTTTAATCAAATAATTGAATCACTAAATCATCATGGATTATTTCAAATTACCTCATGATTTTTCTGAAATAATAACATTCATTTTTCAGTTTTATAGAAAAATGAAAGAATAACATTAAAAAGGGTTCTTAAAATAAATTAACTTATAATGATTCTGTATCGATAATTATGTCCCACATCATGCAGAAAAAATTAATGTATGTTATTTATTTACTTTTAGAATAATATTTTTAATGTATAATTTTTTTTTACATTTTTATACAATATTTCAGAATTATTAAAGTTATCCACATTTTTTTGATGATTTTCATTTTAGAAATCCGTTATGATGATGGTTGATTGACTTTGTTCAAAGAGATAATTCATCCAAAATATCCATAATATTATCATGATATAGTTACAATTCATATAATTCAATTATAATTTTAAATCCATCGATTATATATTGTTTTAAAAAAATTAATTTGTTACAATCATTGAGATGGAAGGATGTACGTACACATCAATAACATTTCAACATTCTACATTCATAATAAATAAAAACTATCAATTATCATATCATTATAGAATGATTATAATATCGTATATGGAATATAAATTATTTAAATATAATTTTATATATAATCCTTGTTATTTGATGATGAAAAATGAATCACTTCCCTTTGTGGTGGTGGTAATACACATGTTCAATAGAATGAAATTACCATTTTTATCATGTAATTGTAAGAATGAATATCATGTATTTTAAATGAAATATGATAAATATATCATTAATATAATAAATATTTTATTAATATAAGGTGTATTTATAAACAATATACTTATTTTCTTCCATGTAAATCATTAGTGAAAAACGAATAACATTACATCGTGAGGTGGTTGTTTTTCACACATTGGAGTGATGTTAAAATATCCACAATCGAAATGAATGTAATATATAATATGGTATATAATATCTCCATAAGTATAATTATGATTTATATATCATATATACACTTTAAATACATCATTATATTATTCCAACAGAGGTGATAATGAGAAACAAAAGACATCGCTTTGGGGGGCGGTAGTCCATCTTACGCATGAATTGTCATTTTGAATATCATTTGATAGAATATGAGACAATTATGGATCAGAAGACATTAATAATAAAATCTCAATGTATAGAGCATTCTAAATCGATAATTTTATTACAGTAGAAGAAAATTTCAATGAATTTGAATAATAAATAAGACTAAAACATTCTGATAAAATTATTCATCTTCTCTAAAAATCCCCCATTCCATAACACATTATGAACACTTAGGATTATATTTTTCTAAATAAGGACCTCAAGAATAACTGGAGATACTCTATAAAACTAATTTCTTAGTATTGGCTGACGGAAATGGGGTTGGCCTTTGTGGAATTGATATGTAGTGGTGGTATTTTATTTGATAGGGGAAGGCCACTCTTGTCATTTCTCAAAATATTAAAATATAGTAAGACTATTCAAGAGATAAATGATTCTAAATGCCCAATAAATGCCCATAAGATTATTTTATTGAAAATATATAATCTCTCTTGATGTTATTTAATATTTTTGTGTTGTTAAAATTATTTTTAAAATGTTAATTCAAAATCATATCATTATTGTCATATTTGATAGTATTCCTAATATTGACATTAAAACCGAATGAAAAAAATTTAAAATTTATCCAAATTATTTATTATATCATTATATTTCAATGGTATCCTTATAATTCATGTATTATATTAATTATATAAAATTATAATTATTTTAAATATAATAATATAATTTAAGAGATTTTCTCCTTAATAAAATAATAATCATGTGATCATTTTGACAACATTTAAGATAATTATTTTTACCTAATAAATAAAAATATGTTAATATAGAAGAGAAAAATATATTTTATTTAAAATTACATTTTATATTAAAACTTATCCTCTGAGTAACACTATTAAAAATATTACAATTATTAAAAAGATGAATATTGAAAGTTCGATTACATTTTAAATAAAATAGTATAATTGTAATAATATTATATATGTGTTCCCAAGAGGTCATAAATTCAATATATAGTTGGAATTGGTTGAGATATACACTAAAAATAATATTTTTGAAAGTAATTGGGTCATTTTAAAACACATATAACATTTTTTTGTAACCAATATTTTTTGATTTTGGCTTTATCAAGGTAATATATATTACTGTGTTTATTAATCATACTATAAAAAAATAAAGGGGAACAATTTACTAAATTTGGATCCACTGATATAAAATATTAAATTCATATTTAAAAATTAAAAAGACAAAATTTTTAGAAATTAATTTAAAATTAAAATTACAAAACACATATGGAATCTAGTTTTTTAGAAAAAAAATTCTTTTTAAAATATAAAACTTTTTAATGAAAACTAATAGTGAAAAATATATTTATGAACTATAATTTAGTTAAATTAAATAAGAATGAACCAATAAAACATAAACCTAATTAGAAACCAAATTTTACCTTCTAAAAAATTTAAAAATATTGTTTTCAATAAAAATCTATATTTTAAATTATTTATTTAAAATAAATATTTTAAGAAAAATCTAGTAATAATACATATTATAATTATCAAATATTTAATAAATAAATTAAAAATAAAACCAAATTAAAATATATAATTCAAAAATTATTTTCCAAAATATAATCGTATATGAACTCATTTTGATAAAAAAAATCTTTTTTTAAATTTTAGGAATTATATGATATATTTATAATAAATTGGAATTTATAATTTTATAATCCTAAAAAATAATACAAACAAATATTCTATCAATTTATAGGTTTTTATATTATCCACATTTTTCAAATTTCATCCTCGATATTTTATTCCAATATTTTACTAGTGGGGATTCTATTCCCTCATAGAACATCCATATGCATATTTTTCTTATTCAACATTATTATTTATCTAAAGAAACAATAAATAGAGAATTTTATAGTTTCATAGTAGATAATATCTATGTTAATGAATATTGGGCTTGGAGGATCAACTTTTATATAAGACATTGAATTAATTTTAGCCATATATTTAGATCTATGATATAAGACAATGTGCAATTCGAATACATAGAGTGCCAAAACATATTTTTATAAAAATAATAAATATATTGTATTCGACGCATGGATCGTTTCTTAAGTAAAATAGGATAACTCTTAAAAGTAAACTCAAATTTATTATCCTACACAACTGTTGTGTTTATAATACAAGGTTTACCATAGAAATTACCAAGAATACCTTGACATTAGTTGGTTGAATAAAAATAGTTTTCCGCAACTACCTTTATATAAATATATAAATAAAGGTATTTATTTAATTTAAATCACTTAAAAAATAAACCTTTAAATACCCTATTATAATAATTTTCCATGTTTATCTACATTAACATTTTTTAATCTAAGAGGCTTTCATAAACCCAATCATTAGTGATTCATGATTCAACATTGATTAAATGATAGATTAAAGGAGATTGATAATGAATGAACACAATGACTCAGATTCCTTATTTGATAGTGCAATCATCAATGATGAGGGATCCAATACTCTGTAGACCCCATCAATTTTCTGTTTTATCTCTAATTGATAAAACAATTTAGAAAGAAATCCATATTATATATAATTTGTTTCATATTTAAACTATATGATGCACCACATTATTGACCATACAATTTTTAATCTACATTTATATTTTTTAACATACTTTCTCACATGAATATCCCCAATTATGAATTTATTAGGCGGGAACTCTTAGGAAAATATTGTGTCATATTTTTTTCTTATATTTTTCCCTCGAATCATCGTATTATTTCTTGATTGGAGTATAGGGTCTAAGTACAACATTCCCATTTTCTAACAAGTTTCATCAAACTCATGGTATTGTGGAAGAATCATGTGGGGTGAACGGAACATTGAACAAGGTTTGACACATTGGTTTCTCTAGTTTTGAGTGATCGATTGGTTTAATCCAGAACCATATTATTGAAGGTGGGTAAAATCAGTGCATGAATGGATATTTTCACCTTAGAAAAACCATAAATATCTTATTTATAGTAACCAGATAGTGGTAAACAATGTTTGAATAATTATTACACTATTTTCAGGTAGTCAAGCAACATATTCGAAGTTGAAGCGGTAGGATATGGAGTACAAAAGTAAATTTTTATTTTCAATGAAAATCTCCACTAAACAGATTTTGGATCGATGAAAGTTTGAAACATAGTGTATTTTACATCACAAAAAGGGTTTCTCATGGTGTGAAATAAGACCTTCCATTTGGAGGAGCAACAAACCATGTACATCTAGCTGACCGCCATAACATGTACTTATGTTACATATTCAAAATCTATCGAGCCCTTCAACATAATTTATTGAACCTGGGACACCACATTCACCAATGAGTAAATGGGATTTAGTAGGAAGTATATACCATGTTCCTGATTGTACCCCTCTCATAGTGTATCCTTGTACACCAACATCGGAAGACATAAAAGGACATGACCAGGAGCTTGTGATGGACCGTAGGAGTCTGAGGCTTGAGATGTAATATGCATACCCTATATGTAGTACTACGAGGTATGTCATCCATGTTATATTAGTCCCATATCAAATAATAATAATGTGAAGTCATTCCATTGGGGTTCTTTTATGTGACATGTAACCCTTCATTTATTTTGATCAATATTCATCATGTCATAACTCTGTGATTTGGAATAATATATTTGAATGTGAGTATCCTTTGAAGATAATCACACAATTTATAATGAGATGAAGTTATTTATATTGGATTTAGAGATATGATGTGACATGTTCATAGTGTAATTCTTCTTTAAGCCTGGCTCAATGACATTAATGATCGGGAAAGATCAATAGGGTGAACCCCAATTACGAGATTGGGTGATGGATCTCAATAAATATACATATTATAACTCCTATTTACTTCTTGTGTGGGTTCTACATCTACATAGCTGTACCCCCAATCATGATAGTGTTAATTCCCTCTATCTAATGAGATTTAACCACCCCTGCATTTGAATTTTGGGGCAGTTCATGTATACATAGTGTACCCAAGAATAGAGTTAGGTTGTGATCCACTATCTACTGACTGGTAACCCTTATCAAATTAGGGGATGGTTCCTATATGTACCATGTTATTCCCCCATCATACAAGATGCCTGTCCACCATACACTAATTTAAAACCCACAGATACAATATAGAGCGGGTCCACTGCAAAGAGATTGTGCCCCCTCGACTATGAAACATAGTGAAGAAGCATTGTCTCTCCTCAATGTTACTTATATGAATAGTAAATAGATAATTCCGAAATCATCGATTGGTGTCATGGAACTATTTTCTCATCTTCTTGGTCTGGTCTATGTCATAGAGATCCCCTTCCCCTCTAGTTTAGGATTCTTCGGTTTAATCTTGTGTGTGTGTGCTTGGGTCCATGTTTTTAGATTTTGTACTCTCATACAATGTTATGCTACATCTCTCTATTGTTATCTTGTCGTTTATTGATCCCACTTAATCTATTAGGTAATCATAATGGGTATGTTTATACTAGACTCTACATTTTTGCTTCTCATAAGTGTTATGTTTTATTCAGAAAATATGTTTTCTATGGTGACTACTGGAGAGATTTGAGATATATAATGCCTTGGGCATCATATAACATTCAAGGTGTGGATATCTAGATCATGGATCTCTCAGTATTTAAATTTATAGATTTTTATAGTTGGTATATTTTTCTTTTTTGGTATATACTTTTCCTATTTACATTTTAGTTTTCACCGTCTTACTATTATACACTTTATTTGGTTTTTCATGAATGTTTATTCTGTAGACATTGTATGTTTTTATTCCAACTCCTATTAACATATGTATTTTGAGTATTGAGTGTGTGTGTGTAGTTATACTATGAAAATTTCTCCAATTTCAGTTATGCCTTTTAGTGTTTGTCGCTAGCCCTTAGCCTATATAAGCATTATTGTGGTAGTTTTGGCATGCTCCCATCTTGGTCATGACATGCATGATTGGAATCAAATTCATTAATCTAACTGATATGATATTTCAAGTAGTCCCCTTATGGGGATGTGTTTGGGATTAATGGAAATATTGTCAATGTTTTTCTTTTTTAGTTTTAAAGTTATGGAATCTATTGTTTGTATAACAACCGTGTATCCATTCACTAGGACATTGGAGACCTTCTACTAGACTCAGTATACCAATAAATCCATTATATAAATTAATGTTAAATGAATTATAATGGATTGTGATTTTTAATACCCTAAATGTGTTATCTAATCATTATATAAATATATATATGCTCATTTGACCATGGTACGTCATGATTAAATTTCAAGAAACCTCCATGATAACAACCTTTCTGTACACATGTTCCAAATTGTGATGATAAAATGATGGGTGTTGATGCCCATGTTTAGGTTGAGTATATGTTTGTTGATAGAACACTATGCATGTTCCAGTGAGAGAGGCGTATACATATCTATTTTGAGAAAGATAAGCTGGTTTTGAAGTACTAGCTTGAGTAAGTGGTCTGTATTTTGTGTCATATTTGATAACTAACAAAACAAGTTGATGGACTTGCTGATATCCTTTTCCATGGAGCATATGATACCTGATAATGTCTTTATTAATAAAATAAATATATTGTTAAATGTATAATATTTGTTTAATATAACATTTCATCAATATTAGTAGACACATTTTTCATTTATTAATTCCTATCATTACTACAATTAAAAGAGATAAAGATACCAATTATAGATTATCCCAGTACCTTTTTATTATGGTTCCTATTGTGAACCCTTCTTCTATATCATATATATCATATATATTCATTACAAATATATTTAATACAATACACGAAAATTATATAGGAAAAAAAAATAAACACTTCGTGGAGCTTGTAGTCCATACAGAAGAACAAGAAACATTAATCCTTCAAACTAATTTCAATGTAACAAGGTTGATATAATAAAATAATTTTATAAGAATAATTTAATAATAAATATAACATAAACTCAATATTATCATCTTTATAACAATCCATGTGATGAATTTAATGAAAGAAATAATATATTTCTTGAGGAGGATGTATGTCGAATGCATGCACAACATTTTGATTTCCCATTATATTGAGAAGTATATGGATAAATATTATTCCACTGAAATAACAATATATAATTATAAAATAGATACTAGTGATATAACCTTCTAATTAACATGAATATATTTATGGATCTAAATTAAAGAAAAAAATTTATGATCTTAATGAATG
This sequence comes from Viscum album, assembly GCA_963277665.1. Classification (NCBI taxonomy): domain Eukaryota; kingdom Viridiplantae; phylum Streptophyta; class Magnoliopsida; order Santalales; family Viscaceae; genus Viscum; species Viscum album. The sequence goes on along the minus strand of OY728151.1, from coordinate 1,056,570,536 downwards.
TGATTACCTTTCCTTTCAGTGATCACATTTAGATATCCTCAAAGGGGTCCTATGTTTGGTACCACAAGTGAAGAGTTTTCCAGACTAATATTTTGATGTTGACCTTAATATGTTTCTACAAACACTACGATTAATTATTATTCCCTTTGGATTGAACAATTCCCTTAACTCTTTTATAACATTGATAAAAGGGACCTTCCAGCTGAAAATTAATGACTTTCTGGATTTCATCATCGATGAGATACTCATATGCTCTACATCAGAAGCATATAACATGCTAAACCAGAGTATGGTACTAGATTTTCACTGGGGGCATCATATTTTTTTGAAAAATGATTTTTTTCTAGCTTCAGATTCATGAGGATTGATTTATATGGAATGTCCTTTTTTCCATATTTTAGTTGTGGGATCAGATATGACTAATGTAACATTTAATGTTATCCACCCAAGATTATGTTAGAGGTGAATTGTTTTAAACTATTATTGGGATAATATCATAATATTATAGTATACTTATACATGATTTCATCCCCTCTGAAAAACCATACATGAAAATGTGAGTAATTTTAAAAGATTTCCCAGTGCAAGACGACCATTTTAGTGGCGATGCTAATGATAAGGAGTGATAGTATTTTCAAAATACCAATAGAGAATTTGTAGTAAGTCATTTTTTATTATACCTCATGATATGGGAAAAACTATGTGATAATGCACTGATAAGAAGTTATTACATAATTTTTTAGATAGAATAGACCCCACGGGTAATGCCACATGGCTCATAACGTATAGATGTTAGTTGTATTTGTCACTCTGAATATCTAGAGGAAATAACATATAGGGGAGTTCAATTTTAATTACATAGACCATCGATGTTGTTGGGAACTATTCAGATATATATACATGAACATGTGATAGAGGTGTTTGTTGGAGTTTTGGAATGTCTTTGATATTGAGAGTGTATATACATCTAAGAGTAGAGTGTAGTATAATATTCCAGTATTATGAAGTCACATGCTCATTTGATAAAATAGTATTCTATGAATTTAGCTTCCATATATCAATGCCCTGTTGGGAGTAATGGTAAAGCATTTCATCCTTCATTGGTGTTTTCACCACCACTCATATTGCATTTTATGGAGTTGCTATTGGGATACATTGATTCCCTAGACATTAATACCCACATAACCTATTGAGATTCACATGGTGAATATTATGATGGTGGGAATCACATCATCCTTTTCTTGGGATATATGGTGGTCCTAGCCACAATGTGGGATAAGGTGATGAGATATTTTCATAAATCTTATTTGGTTCTACAACCCAGTATGGTGAATATTTATGTAGTCCTTCAAAGGTATTTTTGGAAGTAAAGAATAAGATGGAGCATGGATGTGTTTTTCTCTCAATGCTTCACCTATCTATAGGTGATGTCTCAGCATCATGATCTGAATTTTTTTTGTAGTCCCATGAGATCCTATAGTTAAAATTGGATAGAATTTCCAGTAAATTTGTTGTGTGGAATCTACAGATATTGAAATGACATGGCTCCATTAGAGTGAGAGTCAACTGAATCACAAAGTCGACATAGTTACATGTTAACATGAATTAGTCTTTGTTGAAAAATATATATATAATGTACATATGTGATATTGTTCTAATAAATTATGTTTTCTTGATTGTTTTCTCTGATTTGGGGGCATTATTCCAACACGGTTGTGGAAAGTCACACAATAGGAATTTGGGAACCATATGAGGTTGCCTATATCCTATCACCACTAAAAATAATTGTAGAAATTCACACATTCCACGTTTTGGAGGATATAGTGAGAGGTTTTATGTTAGAGTCTATCAAGAGTAAGGAAGAACATTTTACCTTGTCAGATTTATCATACAGTAATATCATCCACTACACTATTAGAATAAAACCACTTGTGGTCCTATAGTGGAGACCATTTTGGTCACCATTTTTTGGGGAAATTTATCAGAATGAAATCTCTATTATGTCCTAAAATGGTGAATGATATAATAGATATGTTCTATTCCATCTATGAGTGGTTGAGGGCATCCAAAATAAGGAAATAATCTTGTAAAAATCATCATCAAAACAATGTGGTATTCTACTAGGGAGCCCATTATCCTTTTAGTATATCAACGATGTGAATTTTAGAGATTTAGGCGAGGGTGTAAATATATCCCCAAGGATTAGCAGGTTGTTTGATATAATTCCGAGGGTAGTCAAGTATTCATACCACCTTTTCCAACACCCACAATCAGAGATGGAGCAAGTTGTCATTAAGGTGTCCTAGTAGAAGAGATATATTCACTACCCAATACATGTTATTTGTAAGGGAGAGCTGGGATTTGAGAAGATATAATGTTTTCCATAGAACCCAATAGTTAGAATGGAATTTTAGGAGAGGACCCCTCATGGATTCACTATCCAATTGTCTCAGGTGTTTTGGAAGCACAAGAGCATGGAGGAGTCCTCATTGGAGTGTGATAGATAGATGCAGAGTCAAAATCTCGATATTTTTAATTTTTTGGAAAAAAATATTGATTGAAAATAATATTTAAATATTATCTATTTTCAATATAATACAATGAAATAAAAATTAAATATACATTTAGATTTGGGCTTTGAGACGATATTCAACACTAATTACCGATTTTCCAAAAAATTATTATTGTAAAAATATTTTTTATATATTTTATTACATGAAAACAATTTATTAATTTTAATTTTATAAGTCCTAAATGATATTTTGGACTTAAAATCTGAGTCCAAGGCTGATTAATAAAATTTATGATTACCATAGGTGTGACCTATGATTGTTCTGTGTGAGGTTTTTGGATAAATGATGTTGTGGGATGTTTTGTAATGATAAAAAATTAATTTAAATGATTTAATTAAAATATGATAATTTCCTTTTAATTAAAATTTTATAGTAATTATTCAGGATTTAACGAACAAACCAATTTTGAATTGAGGGGCACTCATCACTCTCTTATTTACGAATAATTGTAAGATGATTAAGAAATACTGGATTCATGCCGATAGAGATTACATGAACCCAACAAATCAAATTCTTCATTGGTCTGAAATTTCCTCGAAGAGTGGGGATCCAAATCATGTTTGAACTCATAAATTTTTGGATTCCAGAACAATTGATTAAACTATTGAGTATGATTACCTTCTTACATTTGATATTTGTCTATCATGAACCATTATATTTTCTCGAGTATCAATATTATATTGTTTAATCAATTTGAATATATTATTCCATGCATTCTCACCATAGTCCCCCAAAATATGAATTTATTGGATATTATGATTTCTACAATGAGTGTTTCACATTTGTGTATTGGGGTTTCCCCCATTCTTTCTTCATGTTATTCAATGATTTTCCTAAATGGTTTCAAGTCAACATTTCTGGGTTATATCGTCCCTAATCTGACCCACAATGTTGTCATGTAATTACATATGATAAATGGAATGTCGAATAAGGGATAAATACATAAACATTTTGGGTTTTGGGTGTTCAATATATTGATCCTAGATGAAAATCAATGAAAGGGGTTGACATAAACACAAGTGAGGGAGTTTAGATGTTAAACAAAACATCATGATCTGAGGTACGGTCACTGGTGGGTGAATACAATGGATACAAGAATATTCTAACATTTTAATGTATACATGAAACGAATTTAAAAGTAGATTAGCTCGATCTGGACAATAGATATTAGATCATTATTTTTTAGAAAATTGGGACTACACACCATGTAGTTCAAATAACAAATTCCATGTAGTCCAATTTCTTTAGTGGATAGGATTTTCATTGATGATAAATATAATACACCATGTGGAGGGAACACATCCCATAAAACCCAATAATATTATCTCTATGTGTACATATTTTACATTCATATGATCCCAGGTGCCTTAACAAAAAAACCTGTTAGTAGGTATTCTATGTACATTGAAGAATATTTGGTCTTGAATAAGCAGCACACAATGAGTACTAGAATAGACCAAAAACCCTATATATCCATATATACAAACATATGATGATTTACATGTAAACATCAAGGAGAACTAGCTAGACCCCATTATGTTGAGCCTTGATGTGTATTTCAACAAAATTTCTTATATTTCTTCCAAGTTAGTGATCCACCTACTGTTTGGAACACAACCAGGAAGCGATGTAGGTCTATAAATTGATTTTCCCCCTATACACGACACATACCCCTTCCTAAATTTTGTTGAAACATCAACATATCAAATATCCTTATTTTGGACTCATATTATTTCATGCAAGTAGCCTATCCTATGTTTATTTCAACATTGATGTAAAATGGTGGACAAAATAGTGTAATTTGAGATACAATTAAGTTTCAAAGAGTGTGATACTTATTTAGGATATTCATAATGATTGAAGTGATCAAGAATGAATCATATAGTGGTACCACGTTGATGGGCTGGTTCATGTGTCATCTAACTCTAAACTCAGTGGTACCTCCAATTTTGATAAAATGTGGGTTATATATATATATTGTAGTACCCCATCTTGGTGTTATTGTTTGGTTCATCTATCTTCTTTGTTATGCTCAACGTAAACCTTTAAGGTGGGGTTCCACTATCCATAGAGTGGTACACCCTTATTATGTTATGGTGAACTTCCACTATCTATTGAGTGTTACACCCATTTGGAATTATTGAACAAGTCATCAATCTACCATTTTTTCCACCTCGTTGATTTGTAAAAACTCCTCCATACATAGAGTGGAACCCCCTAAAATAATTGGGAACACATCCACTAAATAGAGAATATGCTCCCTTGGATGTGCAACTATATGGAGAGGCGTTAGTACTCATCAGGGATACTTAATTGGATAGATTCATGTGATCATGGGTATTATTGGTGGAAATTTTTGAACTATTGGATAGCTATCTAGGGATGGGATGTGAGATATAGATCTAAATTCTCTCTCATTTTGGATTCATTAATATGAGAATGTGTGTGTGTGTGTATTGTATCAGTTTTTACAATATGTATTTTAGCTGAGGTCTCTCTCTATTCTTTTAGTGTCTCCTACATCTCCTAATTAGGTTTTTTGGCCTCCAACATGGTTTATTTATATACCCTCCCCAAAATGGGCTTCTCCCACACATACGTTTTCATATGAAGATGATTCATCGATCCATGGTGATTAAATAATAGATTAGGGATACATGTTGATGAAGATTATATTACGGTTGAAAGATCTTGGAGAATTGTAGAAAGGTTCTCTAAACCATTACATTTCCAGTTTTATAAGGTTGGGGAATCAGTATAGAAGGTCAATTATTTTTTCCTTCTATTTTTTATATTACATTTTTTTACACTTATTAACCATTATGTTGTTTTTTTCATCCATATTTTTTCACTATAATTTTCTTATATTTATTATCATTCATCAAAAAATCTAAATTGTGTAGGATGGTTTCATGAATACAGGTACTTTAGTTAAAATATACACACATTAGATATGACTTTTATGTGTTTTTTCCATCCCCTAGAATTTAAATCCTAGCATGGGTTAGTTATAACCCGATTCATGTTTGGATAGTTCATGAAATATAAATATTTTTTTATAATAATCAATGTCTTTCATGAAAATTTTTTCAAGGGGTAAAAAACTGGGATGAATCCAGTGTAATCATTCTTATAATCAAAAAAGAAAATCATTCTTTACCTATGATAAACTCAAGGGAAAGGACACTCGGTAAGAAACCAATCCGAATTTCTCAAATATTTTATATGGAGTAATGAATCATGGACATAACATTACCTTATATCCAAAAAACATAAAACAGTTCCATATTTATATTTTAACAATAACATGATCACCTACACCCAAAAAATGTAGGAAAAAATCATAAATTCAATAACCAAATGGTTTGGTTCCAAACATAAAAGTATTAATCATGAATTATTTTTCGCATCGTAAATCGTCTACCTCATTTTTTTCTAAGATGATTAAAAATAGTGAAATTTTAATCCATAAACCTACTCATCTATATTCTCTTACTCATGATAAAATCTTTATTAGTGAATATTTTCATTAATATTTTATGGACATTATATATTTAAAATTTAGATTTATATTAAGTATTTTTTTATATTTTAAAGGAAAACAAACAAAAAACTATTTTGAAAAAATATCTAGGAAAATTTATTATTTTTGGTTCTGGTTTTTTTTAGACAAAAGAAATTAAAAGATATTTCTACACTATAGAGAAATCATATACCTTGAGTTACGAATCAGTGTAGATAAAAAAATATTATTTCATTAGGGTAGGGATAAAACCAATGAATTAAACTATATAAAATTTTAAAACCAAAAAACTCTATCTCATTCTATTTTATATGTAAATATGAATCATTTTCATTTTATCATATTTAGTGGGATAAATAAATAATAATGAGTTTCAAGAACTCAATATGGGAAAGAAACCAACTAAATAAAACAATGAATCTCCATAACATATTTCTTTTCTTCAACATTCATCAGCATCAATTATTTTTTTAATATAAGAAATAATTAAATGATTAGTAATAATTTCCTAAATGGATGAAATATTATTAATATGAAATCACATTTGATAAATTTCATATATCGAATATTTTATTTAATGTATTTTAGAAGAATCATCGAAATTTTTCAATTATCCTTTTTTCATTCTGAATAAAAATAATATCATTATAAAAAATGCCTAATAACTTATACAAAAAATCAAGGAACCCCTTATTAATTACATATATAAATTCTATGGGGTAATTAGTCAATATAAATGGGTATTGAAAACTCATAAATCTCGTATGATGATTGAAATGTATTTATTTTAATATCTTAATAATTCAGATTAAAATGATGTTACAATGACATGATATCGAGTTTGAAAAATATAATAGAATCCATGGAGCTAAAAAATCATTGATATGAAGAAAATGGTAAATGTTCTGGAAAGTGATGACATTAAATGGGCTATAATAAATTGAATGTCTTACTGAACAATCATTATTTGTATCAAATAAAATTTGAGAATACCATGAAGATGTTTTAAGTCATATTAAACTATTAAATAACAACTAATAAAAATTATTTATTAGTTCTGAATGTTATACTTAAGATATTCAACCATGGGGTTTTAAAATTGGAATATAATGAGGGAGTAATTAAATAGTAATCTCAACCTATTGACCATGAATTACACTACCAAAACAATCAATAAATACTCCCATATATACATTCATAACTAGAACCACACTAATTTGAACAGTTTAAAAATTTGAAAATAAATTTACTAAGTATCATTCAATAAAATTAAATATAAATTTCTCTATAAATTTTTACATTATTAAAGCATTATGTCATTGAAAAATATATATTAGGTTTTCAATATATTATATCATGAAAAACTGTACACCAAACCATAAAAAATTAATTTCCAAACAAAATATGTTATGTTTCAAAATATTTTAATGAAAAAACTCATAATTGATAATTGTTTGAGGAATCCTCTAATTCAAGGATTCATTAATGTTCCAAAAAATTATCTTCAATGATATTTATTTCATACGTTTATTATATATTATTCCAATTATTTGTTAAATCATATTAGAAATGATTTAATTTCAAAATCCGAAATCAATTGGGGTATTGCAAAAATTCTAATATATAAGAAACATATTATTCATCAACTCATTAGATGTACAATTATAAAACTCAGTAGTAGAAATAGAAATTATAACACCCATATGATTCTAGTGTAATTGATTACCCCCTAAGTGACTAACATTTGAAACACATTATATAAATGACCCAATCACAATAATATAGAAGAAACTTATATTGTGATTATTTTTATTTTACCGGCCATATTATTTTAAATCACAAGACTCCTATAAATTTTTTAAAATTTGGAAACACTTACTACAATAAATCAAGTATTATACAGTATTATTGTTGACATATCTATTACATTATGATAATGTTTTTTCATGCATCCCTATATCATTTGTTTTTTCTTTTCCTAACAACATATTCATTGCATACTAATTTCATAATGTGGCACATATGTGTCAAAAAACTCCATCTTGTAATTTTGATGAGTGTTATCAAGTTCCACATCTTTTTTATATTATAATATATCCATTGTTCATTTTTAACTTACATTCAATATTCTTTAATGTATATAAATTTCACAAATATTTTCTAAAAAAAAATTATACATAAATGGACAACCACGTAATGTTTTTTAATATGGAACCATAGAATCATAATCATTATAAAACTATTAATAGTGTTTTGTCTCAATTCTAAATCAAACATTATTATGAACGTATTTTCCCATAAAACAATATTAATCTCATCCCATTACAAAGATATAATAAAATATTTCCCCTCACTAACGTTATCCAGAGACCACAATCGATTGGATTCATCTTCCAAATGATAACTGGGATGGGCTAAATTTTATCATCTGAACATCCCATTATTTCAATCATCTTACCAAGGGAATAGATCAATATATTATCTCCCATCGGGTAATATTATTAATTGAATTATGGGTAATTTTTTCTCATAGAATGATCCACTATTAACATATTCTTAAATGAATTATATGGATTCCCACTATCATTAATAACAATTCAATTTATAGTTTTTATTAAATTTGAAATCACAATATTAAACTATTCAGTTCCAATTCCAAACATCCCGGGATTATAATTTTGAAGGATATTTTTTCTTCAATTCCTTAACACTATAATTTCCCTCTTTCTATATTTGGAAGACATTTTTATTAAAAATATTTCAATGTATCATAACAATAATATTAATATTTTATGTCGTTTCCATTGGACCATAAAGAAAAAAATCATTTATAGGAATTATATTAACATTATTACACACACTAAGGTTATATAAATTGGGATTTGATATAAAAAATAAGGACACATCCGTAAATATTACATATTCTATTTACATTACTCTAGAATTAACAATATTTCATTCCAAATGGCCTTTAAGGATTTTAGTATAAAATAATCTGGAAAAACTCTTACAATTAAAACACCGATATTACGAATCTACATATCTATATAATATAATTTTATTTAATATAAAAAATTATTAAAAAAAATATTTCTTTTGATAATAAATCATCACAATATTATTCTTTGCCTCATCCTTTTTCCTACACCCCACTTGAAAAGGTTAATTTTTTTATACATGGGATTTGTAAAAAAATATCAGTAGGTGTAATAAAAGAAGATTTGTTTTAGAGTATTAAAAATCAAAAAACCCCATTAAAAATAATTTCTAAAAAATGTACAATTTAATCATAATGGAGATTGAAATTTCTAATAAAAATAACATTATCATTTCTTTTTGTATCAAACATTTTACATGATATTAAATTATCAGGAATATAAATAATATGTAGGTTCATTAGAAGATAATTTCCATATAATACGTATAATAACCCTTTCAAATGGAATAATAATATGTATGACTTCTATTTTAAGAGTATTGGTAGCCCATGGGGAATAACAAATTTCCTACTAAGATAAAAAAATTTAGTAACTTATAAATGTCATAAAAAATAACTAAATATTATCATTTATTAATCCATATTATCAAACCCATAGAGGGGTCCATTTTTGTATGTAAATTAATGAAATTTAAAATGAAATTGACTAATTGTTTATAGATTGTTAATAAACGTTAAAAAATAAGCTTTGATTACAGGAGAGGAGGAATAAATGGTTTATATATTTTCATGTTTTTTGTATTGTTAATTTCATTATTTCTGGTTTTATTCATGTTTTTTGTTTGAATTGTGTTATTAGGGGTCTATTGTCTAGGTATCATACTCTGATCTTGTGATGGAACAATTGGGATAGTCCCATACAAGGTGAAATCACAAAACGAGAAAACCAAAACCCTATTTTAAAATAGAAAACATAGGTTGCATAATTTTTATACAAAAGGTAAATTAATGGATTAAATAAGATAAAAAAACCTAAAATAAAACACAATGGTCTTATAATTCAAAAATAACAAGAATTAAACCGACTATACAAATATAAAAATATAAAAAATTAAAAAAAAGTAGAAATAATCCTTATTTAAAACTACCCCTATAATAAACTCACCCATCATAAGTTAACCTACATGTTAATTCTTGGAATGTTGTGAACAATTATCATGTATACCAAATAAAGAATTAATGTGATTAACATAGAAGAAATAGTTCTTTGATTCTTCAAGCACCACTAGTGTCCCTCTACGTTATATATCACTCTACAAGGAATATGAGGTATTAATAAATAATAATTTTCCTCAAACCCTCACCCCGTTGAGTCAATATTTTTTCATATAATAAATAATAGATGATGTTTTTTTATATTTTTAATACTTTTAATCTACATGAGCATAGGCATTTTATATCATCCTCTTCTGGAGGATTCATGTCGTGTATAGTGATCATGAAGGGGAATTTCATTTAATAGCATGTATTCTTTCCTGAATATTCATAGGAAGCATAAAATACTATTGAATGTAAAATCATGTAATGAAATACATGCTTTTTTAATTTTCTTATCATGTTTTATAACTCCAATATTTCATTAAAATTCTGGTGTCACGTTGCTTCGCTTCCCCAGTGGTGTAAAGGGAAGTTTCTCAATAATATATCTATTTTTGTTTCAATTCCCAATATCTATTTTATCAATCCATGGAATATAAAACAGGTTTATTATTTAAATATATTCAAGAATATATTTAATTAAATGAAAAATGTATTAAAATACCACAATATATAGGCATTAAATATAGATTTCAGGTAATTAATGCATTTGAGACATATAATGGGGCTCACTTGTCAAATAATGAGGTATAATTAAGCTCAAAACATTGTATTAGGAGCTATAATGAGGGAAACCCTTCATATCACATTCTATAATAGTATAAAAATATCTTAATTAATTTTCATATACCATATTAAGAAAATAACCCTTAAGAAATCTATTAAAATACATGGATTACATGTAAGAACATTTGTCAATTATAATAACTATTACAATAAATATTTTTTATCTAACTTCTATAATATTTGAATTGATTAAATATTTTTCATTAATAACATTAATCAATTATAAGATGATAATAAATTGTCAAAATCTGTTTTCGATCCTATATAATAGATTATGTATTTTATAGTGATGATAAAGTATGGAAGGATGGTTTGATTATATTTTACAATGGTACATTCTTAAATTAATGTTTTAATTAACTAAAATTTTTAGATGTATAATTATTTTATTCGTATATGAGATAAAAAAATTAATTGTAATTTTAATGATATTATATTCTCCCAACGTTTTTGTATTTACGTCCACTAAATCCATAATAAGGTATAAACAAAAAATGGGGGTAGAAAGCAGGAATTTAATCCTCCAACTCCCATTTTCTATCCTAGAGATTCCCATTCTGCCACTGAAAGAACACCAAAGGTGTCTAACGTCCACAATAGATCTTCTTCTATCGTTCATCTGTCTCTATCGAAACACCACAAATGTTTCACCATCATCAATGTACATCTTTCCCTAGTTGATGACATGTGATGGATCATGCAAATATCTCTTGAGCTGTGACACGTAGAATACATCATAAACTTGAGTTATATGTGTGGGAAGTGATATACGGTATTCCATCTTAACAAATATGATCAATATCTAGAATTGGTTGATGAACCTCATAGATAATTTGTCCCCCCAGGACAAATCACTAAAATTACCATTAGTGTGATACCCAAAGGAAAACATTGTCTCCCTCCTCGAACTCCAAGGTAATCAATCTCTTATCAAAATGATCGTTTTTCCTCATATGTGCAGTCCTCATCAGCTCCCATTTGATCTGAAACTTCTCAATGTTTTCCCATACCAACTCTAGACCTATGAGTGATGACTCCCCATTGTCTATCCATCATATTGGGTATACGGATGGTTACCCGTACAAATCCTCAACCGGTGACATGAATATTGATGTGTGATAATTTTTCATGAATGAAAACACCACATGTGACAGGTGGTCCTCCTATCTATGACCAAAATCAAGGATGTAAACACGAAGCATGTTCATCAAGGTATTTATTTTCCACTCAGTCTGACCATCCATCTATAGGTGATGGGTTGTGCTCAAGTGCAACTGAGTCCTAAATGAATCAGCTAATCTGTTCTAAATTCTGGATGTGAAGTGAGCATTATGATCTTAGATGATCATCAAAGGCATCATATTAAGATTTAATATCTCACAGATTTAGTGGCATCCAAATCCCTTTACAATTCTATTTCCTGGATGGGTAGGAAGTGAGACAACATGTTGAGTTGATCGATGATCACACAGATAGAATAAGGGCCCCTAAATGTGTTTGGTAATGTTTTCATGAGGTCCGTCGAGATAACATTCTACATCCACTATGGGACCTCAAGTTTCTACGAAAATCCTAAGGGAATATGATCCTTGACATTGAATTGATGTCAGGTGTGGCATCACGAAACAAACTCATCAACTAATTTCTTCATCCCCATATACATGTACTAGCATCAATGAGCATGGTATATCTTTTACACTTCAGTATGAACCACTAAGGGGGTGGTGTGTAACTCCCTCAAAATCACCTCTCCAAACAAAAATGGTACTAATATTCATCCTCAAAAAAGTATTACATGCTACCATCCATTAAAAAATCCATTAGGAGACCATCCTATGGATAAATGAGCATGTATGGGCTCATAATCAGCATCCATGAACTTTCCCTCCCTAACTGACTGTATGAGTAGTGGATGATAGACATCGATTTATGGTAATATACTTCATCATCATCCATGAAGGATATCTAATTCGTGGGTAGCTACTCCATCACATAACTAAGATGCTACAAACTGAATTTCCTATAGAAAACTTCTTCAACCATGTTCCCCATCCAATGAGTACAAACAATCTCAATGTCAAAGTCCATGAAGAACTCCAGCTATCACCAATACCTCATGTTCATTTCCTTCTTGGAAAAGATATACTGGATGCTCTTTTTGTTGGAGTAGACTATAAACCGATCAACCATCAAGTATTGACACTACATATTCAATGAAAATACAAATGTTGTAAACTAAATGACATTGGTCTCATAGTTTTTCTCATGCTACCTCAACTACTGTGTACCAACGGTGATCATTTATCGATCATACATCAGGACACAACCCAGTCAAGTACCTGATGTGTTGTTGAATACTACATACCTAATACCCTCCTCTAGTAGACTCATGATGGGGGAACTGGTCATTCTCCACCTTAGCTCTAGGAAACTAAGCTGGAACTTCTTTGTCCACTGAAAGTGATGTATCTTCTAGGACAAATTCCATTAGGGTACTACTACTATATAAAATTTAGGCATTCACCACCGGTAGTATCCATCAAACCCCAATAAACACCTCACCGTAGTCACACTCATAGGTGGCCCTCATGCAAGAATTATCACTCTCTTCAACAGATCTACTACAACTCCAGCCTCTTGGATTACGTGTCCCTGAAAGAGGAACTCACAAATCCATAACAATCACTTCGAGAAATTCCCATAACACTTGTGATATTAGTGTGTATCTAGAAATATCTGCAGTCCTGTAGAATGCTCCTTCTCTGCCGATGAGTACACCAATATGACATCAACAATGACCATCATGAATTGATCATTGTAAGGCAAGAAGATCCTTTTCATCGGTACCACTATCAATGTTGTGGAATTTTTCATTCCTTAGGGAATCACCAAGAACTCATAGTTGTCATACCAGCATCTGATGGATATCTTTGTTATATAATCATCCAATAACCGAATCTTATGATAGCCAAACCTGAGTTCTACCTTAGAGATCCACCTAGATCCCCTCATTAGGTTGAAGTGGTCATAAATTATCATCTGTTAATATTTTTTCTTCACAGTCAAAAGGTTCAGGTGGCGGATGTTCATGCATATCCTCATGATGTCACCTTCCTTCTTGGAATACAGCTTTGGGACAACCCATGGTGAAATGTTGGGCCTCATGACGCCCTTCTACTAAAATTACTCCAGATATAAAATTATCATGTATGACCCTGGATCTTCGTTCAGGTATGTTTTTTCCTCTTTTCTGTAGTTTTTAAGAAAAATGATTTTTTCAGGAAATTTTCAAAGTACATGCCATGTACTTTCTGAGTACACGCAGTGTACTCTGATCCGGCTCGAAGCCATGTGTTGGCCATGCTGGGGCCACACACATGGTGTGTAGGGGTGACGTAGAGACCGATTTTGGCAGAGTACGGAAAAGTCCCAGTACCCGCCATGTACTCTAAAAGTACACGCCATGTACTTTCTTTATTTCACTAAACGGACCGGGGTCGCGCCTAAACCCAAATTTCATATTCTTATACAGCATTCATCCGCGTGAGAGAGACTGTAGGGACGAATCTTCGATGAGATTATTCCTCGTCGTCCATTATCTGATTTGAGCATGGACAATTGCATTGGAATCACAGCGATGAGCTCTCCCTTATGCTTGATTATTGTTTCTGGATTCCTCCTAGTTTCCTTGTTATCGTTGATTGAGTGTTTTGTGCGTTTTCTCAGATCTACGTCATTCCAAGGTGAATCAGTCGTCGTGGATCACTTATATCGACCACCTTGGATCAAGGCAGGTGGTTTGTGCTTTTCCATAGAATGTTGATTAATACATTGTGCAAATTCCACCAATACCCTTGAATGTGGTATTGCGTGTTCCTGTTTTTCCATTGTTGTATTTCCTTATTTGTTTGATTTCTAGAGTACATGTCTTCCCTCTGATTATGGTAGTTTTTCTGTACCTTGGATGTTTTCTATGCTTGTTCTGCCTGTTTGGAATTCTTCCCATTGCCATGCTTTGTCGTAGGATAGTGGAACTGCTACCTTTTTTTGTTGAGATTTAGTTGATAGCCAAGTAATTATTGAGGTTTACTTGGACGATGTACATGTGCACTGAGCATGTTTAGTTTCACTCAGGACTATGAGAACCTAGAGTAGTAGACCAAATGGTGAATTGACGAAAGGGCTTTTCCGGAGTGTCTTTAAATTAAGATGAGAGACCAAAGCGGGAATTGACAATGAGTGCTTCCTCAAATAGTCTGTAGTTCCTAAACTCGGGCCACATGGGGAATAGATGTTGACTACTTCCCAAGAGATACTTTAGCACGATACGAGAATATAGTAGGAATTGATGGTGAGTGCTTCCTCAGAGAGTCTACTTAATTTCATAGCTGGACCTGAGGGGTGAGACTATGTGTTCCTCCTAGATGGTAGCTAGTACTTATAGGTTGATCCATAGGGGTTAGGCAGTGAGAGCTACCCAGAGGGTTACCTGTTTTCTTCTTGTTTTTGGTTGTTTATTGTGTACTTTTTTTTGTTAGAACAGTGAATTGTAGCTGCTTCTGATTTCCTATTTACTGCTTCTTGTTTTATTATTTTCCTTGTATTCATTTACAATTAGGAAAAAATATTTGGTTGATTGCCTACTGTGATTGTATCTCACACCGGGTTTGGGCCATGAATTTGGGCCCAAGAATACTATTTTGCTGCAAGAATAGTTATGGGCAAGCTCCCTTTTACTTCAAGATCATGATGGCACTGGAGCTGGAGAGCATGGGACCAAGTCGGGGATCGCGATGTTGAAGAGATTTTTTTTTCTGTTGTATTCCAGCATGTTGATGTGTTTGATAATTTCTATAGATACTTGTACCTACTGCATCATTGTCATCATTGCTATATATATTCATTGCATCCGTTGTTTACTATTTTTTCCATTGTATACCTTACCAAATGAGGGAATAGTTTCCCCACTAACTCACCAAGGCCCTTGCTGCTAGTCGGCATCCACTAGCATTTTGCGAAGCGTGCTTGAGGTCATGTGGTGAACTGGGTACGGGGCACTAGTGGAGGGGCTCCGAATTTGGGTCGTTACAAAGTGGAATCATAGGAGTTATTTTCTATTGATTTACTATTTGGAGACAATATCTAGGGATTGGATGGATCTGGTACCTCATATTAAACTATTCTCGGGAGTATCTAACCCGTGTACAAAAAAAGGCCATACAACCACGTTAATTGCATTTTGCTGGTTTTGAATTTTTATGGTTGATATGTTTTCACCTAGAGTGATTCACATGACTTATGTGGTTATTGTTTTTATATTTCAGTTTCATTTATGTCGCAACCTAATGATATGAGGGTATACCATCTCATGCATCATGTAGGAACTTCTAGAAATCACATGACATGCATTATTGTAATGCCATCTATGGTGCATTAGGGATTTCAGGTTGTTGTGTTAGGCTTTGTGTATATTATTCATGTTGTTGTGATAGATTCTTGATATAATCCCTACTGTTATGTTAGAGAGATGTTGTTCTCCCTTGTATGTGAATACAGGAGACGCCGAGCATTGATTTGTGGGGAGTATGGGCCCTCACGAATCAAAATTTGGCACCTATTTCTCTTTTTTAGTGGTTTTGGGAGTCTGAGAAGTTTCGGAGCTACTGCCCAGAAAACCCCAGAATACACGGCGTGTACTTTCTGGATACATGTCGTGTGGTGTTCATGCTGTGTCACTGACCGTGTGAGCAGAACACAGTGTCGAAGGAGTAACTTCAGGAACACGCCGTGTATGAATGGTCCACGCCATGTTTATTCGGAGCCATATATTCAGCAGTGTCACAAAAAACACGGGCCAGGGAAGATGGGGTAGAACATGCCATGTCCTTAGTGAACTCACCGTATAGTCCTGTCCTGGTACCTGGCCGTGTCACGAACAACCCGGGCCGGTGTTAACTTCTTTTCCTCACGCCGTGTTTGTTCAGAATATGTCGTGTAGTCTTGTCCAGGTACCCAACCGTCTTGCGAACAACACGGGACATGGGAACCTTACATATGCACGTCGTGTTTGTTTGGTGAACGCGGTGTATGGTTCAGCCATGTAGACGGTTGTGAGTTTCACAAAAACGGGACACTGAAACCTTGTCTAGTACTCACCGTGTGTGTTACGAACACGTTGTGTTGTCTCAGGTTATGTCATACTGTGTGGGTTAGCCAGGTAAAGAGACTCGGGCATGTGAACAGATTTCAAGTACACGCCATTTGTGGGGTCAACACGCCATGTAGTTTGAGGTGTTACAAGACTTGTAGGGAAGGAGTACACACCCATGTTAGTGGATAAAGAAGACAGGTTGTGTAGTTTTTATACATGCCGTGTAGTCAATTTATGTAAACTTGTGTGTTTTCTTCCCCTATTTTAGTTCTGTACTCTTGTGTTCTTTGTCTTGGTTTTTCTAATCCAAGACGTGATTTTGATCTTTCAATGTTATTCCTCTGAGATTTCCTCCGGTTCTGCGTCTGTCATCGGGCAGTGATCATACACCTAATAAGGTTGATTAGGGACATCCTGTTGATCCTCCAGTCGGGCCAGCCTTGGCACCAGCTGTTATACCAGTTGCAGGTGTAGATGTGCAGTTCCGGGATGTTTTCATGAGGATGATGCATGACTTACAGGGAGTGAAACCTTTTTCCACGTCTATGGTTGATTTGACACCAGTTTTTTAGAAGCAGCATCCTCCCACGTTCTCCGGAAAAGGAGGACCTCAGGCTACAGAGTCATGGATGGAAGCCATGCTGACTATCTTCGAGCATCTGGAGACGCCTCCAGAGAGTCGTTTCAAGCTCTCCACTTAGATTCTACGAGACTCCAACAAGAGGTGGTGGGACGTGATCTCACAGGCAGGTCAGCAGGAGGTTATGTCTTGGGATGAGTTCAAACGCGTGTTCAGTGACTACTTCTACCCGAAGACCTAGAGGGCCGACCGAGCCTGGGAGTTTAGGAGCATAGAGAAGGGTACTCTTTCTATTATTTACTATTATGCTCGTTTCACTGAGCTGAAGCGCTTCACGCCCCTCCGAGATTGGAGTGGGGTGTTCTTGGCAAGGAGGTTCGAAGATGGTCTCTGGTGGGTGTTCCGGTCATAGGTGAACATCATCCAGCTGACTTCCATTACATCTATCGTCAACTAAGTACAGATTGTGGAGTGCAATCTGAGAGACTCTAGAGCTGCGAGCCAGGGCAGTTCTTCTTGCTGAGCAAGTATTCCACTAGATGATAGTATGAAGCATCGTAGAGAGCCTACACGCGGTGATCCGAGGAAGTGAGATGCATAGTTAGGAATCCAGGTGACATGCTACCAGTGTTGCCAGTTAAGGAACACGAGGCCGCAGTACCAGAGGGACCCTATGGAGTTCCGATCACACAGCAAGATGAGTCAGCTTCATCATTTCTTCCAGGTTTTCTCACCAATAGGTGGTGACCAGGGTTCTTCCATGACTCCTCATTCAGGAGTAGCACCACCAGTTTCTCACCAGTCGGGGAACTGGAGTTCTTCCAACCATTAAGGCCTACTTGGAGGTCGGGGTCGTGGTGATCAGCCACCAGTTCCTTAGCACCATCATGGAGGTTCAGCTCAGAGTGATCAGCCAGGGGTGCAGGGCCGCGATGCAGGCCTGCCATTCGCCATGGAGAAGATCTATCAGGAAAAGGATCCCGACAGTTCGAGCTACAATTTTAATAGCCTTAGTCTTATATTCTTCCCTTTTTGATATTGGTGCTACGCATAGATTTATCTCTGTTTCAGTTGTGGAGAGCCTTGGACTCTGCATCTTTTCTTTTGTCGACTTGTTGACACTAGACACAACTTTGGAGACGAGGACATCTAGTGTACGCCAATGTAGAGAGTTCCCTCTAGAGGTTGCAGTGTATCGCTTATTATAGGATCATTATGTCCTAAAGATTACAGGCTATGATGTCATACTTATCATGTTTTAGTTGATTCCCTTTAAGGCATTAGTTGATTGTTATCACCGCAGTGTGAGTTTCATTTCACCAGAGGGCGAGCCTTTTCTTCATAAGGGAGAATGGGACGTTCAGGCGAGTTGGGCAGAACTCGAGCATCTTGGACTAGGAGGGGTGACAACCCAAATTGCTAGTCTTCATCTAGATGATCAGGGGACTCCACAGTTATATTTTCCTCCAGTGGTGGATCGCTTTAGGGATGTATTTCCAGAGGACTTTTCAGGACTGCCTCCAGAGCATGTGGTAGAATTATCTATTGATCTCATGCCTGGAGTGGAACTAGTATCCATTTATTCCTATAGGATGTCTACACCTGAGTTGTAAGAGATCAAGAAGCTATTGTAGGAACTACAGCCTAAGGGTTTCATCCAACCCAGTACTTCTCCTTGGGGTTCGCCTGTCTTGTTTGCAAAGAAGGAAGACGTTACCCTTCGGCTTTGTGTGGTTTATCGGAAGATGAACCAGTTGATGATCAAGAACCAATATCCTTTGCCAAGAATTGATGACCGTTTCGATCATCTTCGAGGAGCCCGGTTGTTCTCGAAGATCGACTTGATGCCCAGTTATCATCAGTTGCGCATTAGACCATCAGATATACCTCTGATAGCCTTCAGGAGCAGGTATGGTCTATACGAGTTTACAGTCATGCTATTCGGTCTCACGAACGCACCTACAGTTTTCATGGCACTGATGAACCGAGTGTTCCATCCCTACATGGACTCCTTCATCACGGTCTTCATGGATGATATCTTGGTGTACTCTTTCACTCGACACGACCATTCTACAAATCTTGAGATCGTTCTGAGTACACTTAGAGAGCATTATATTTCTGCTAAACTCTCGAAGTGCCACTTATGGATGGATGAGATTAACTTATTGGGTCACATCACCTCAGAGGCAGGAGTATCAGTGGACCCAGAGAAAGTGAGAGCTATAGTTTCCTGGGAGCAACTGAAGAACGTCTTTGATGTACAAAGTTTCCTAGGGCTGGCTGGATACTACATACAATTCATTCAGGACATTTCTCGTCTAGTAGCACCTTTGACAGGTCTGACCATGAAGGGGATGAAGTTCATATGGTCAGATTATTGTGAGTCAACCTTTCAGGAGCTGAAAGGGAGGTTAACGTCAGCACCGATACTAGTCTTGTCGGAGCAAGTCAAGAACTACAGTGTGTAATGTGATGCTTCAGGTATCGGGCAGGGAGCTATGCTTATGTAGGGGGATGGATTCATTGCATACGGGTCTTGGCAGTTGAGGCCACATGAGAGGAACTACCCTACGCACGATATGTAGTTGGCAGCTATTGTTCACGCCTTACGTTGTTGGAGGCACTATCTGCTGGGAGAGAACATTATGGTCTTCACCGGCCACTTGAGTCTCAAGTATAATTTAACTCCGCGGGATCTGAACCTGAGGCAGCTCATGTGGGTCATGTACCTTTAGTTTTTTGATTTTGAGATTGCCTATACGCTGGGGAAAGGCAATACAGTGGCAGATGCGTTCAGCAAGAGAACTCATATTCAGACATTTCAAAAGGCTAGCAGTGAGTGGCAGGTGATGGCTCTATTCTCTAAGATGAATCAATAGGTGCATGACAGACAGGGATAGACCTTCCTATCATATGTAGCTGTTACCTCTACACTTCTTGATTGAGTATAGATGAGGAAGCTATCGGACGTAGAAGGCTTTGTCCTGCGGGAGAGTGTGTCAGGAGAGGACCCTCTTCCTAGATGGGCAGTGGGAGAGGATGAGATCTTGTGTGTCCATGGATGCATATTGGTGCCATCAGACATATGCGAGGATATAATGCGGGATTTTCATTCCTGAGTTTGGGAAGATCATCCTGGCGTCAACATGATGTATCTGGATCTTCATCGCCAGTACTGGTGGCCAGGTATGAAGAAGGATGTTTCTGGTTTCGTCATGAGATGTTCAACTTGTCAGCAGATGAATGCACAACATAAACGACCAGCATGCCTTTTAAAGTAGTTACCCATTCCATAGTGTTAGTTGAAAGATGTCATGATGGACTTTGTAACAGGGTTGCCGAGGTCGCCTCGAGGGAACGATAATTTTTTTGTTGTCGTCGATAGGCTTATGAAGGTTGTTCACTTCTTACCAATTAAGGAGACCTTCAGTGTTGATGATCTGGGACGACTTTACATCTGAGAGATCATTCTTATGCATGGAGTTCCACACTCCATTGCTTCAGATAGGGATGCACGCTTTACCTCTAGGTTCTGGCAGGGAATTCAGAAGGCCTTGTGTACCTAGGTACTTTTGAGTACAGGATACCATCCCCAGACTGATGCCCAGTTCGAGTGCACGATCCAGGTGCTTGAAGATATTCTATGAGTTTGTATCCTAGACTTTGGTGGTTCTAGGGAGAAGCATATCCCTCTGGTGGAGTTCGCCTACAACAATAGTTTCTCGGTGACCATTCAGATGGAACCATATGAGGCATTGTACGGTAGGCCATCTCGTTCACCCTTATGCTGGTTGGAGGCAGGAGAGGCAGCTTTGCTGGGACCTCATCTCATTCAAGAGACCTCAAAACAGATAGAGCTGATTCAGAAGAGGATGGCTACAACACAGCCTCGACAGAAGTCTTATACTGATCATTAGAGACGACCTCTGGAGTTCGAGGATGGGGATCAGGTTTTCCTATTCATCGCACTGAGGTTGGGACACAAGAGGATTCAGTGATAGGGTAATCTTTCACCATGGTACATCATACCATTTGAGTTCATGGAGAGAGTGGGATAGGTCGCCTATTGGTTGCAGCTACCTCAGAGGTATTAGTCCATGCACGCCGTCTTCCACGTCTCTCAACTCTGACGTTACTTTTCCGACCCGTCTCATGACTTTCAGCCCGAGTAAGTCGAGATCAAAGAGGATGCTTCATTCGAGGAGCATCCTATCCGGATTGTCGACCACAGTACAATGGTTCTCTGTGGGCGGTCTATTCCTCTGGTACAAGTGTTACGGCATCACAGGCGAGTACATGATGAGACCTGGGAGAGGGAGGCCGATGTACGATCGCAGTGGCTGGAACTATTCGGGGATTCTTCTTCTACGCCCCGTTAGGGAAATTCAAGGACAAATTTCTTTAAGGGGGGAAGTTTTTAAGAACCCAGATATTTATTCAGGTATGTTTTTCATTTTTTCTAGAGTTTTTAAGAAAAATGATTTTATTTTTAGAAATTTTCAAAGTACGCAGCGTGTACTTTCTGAGTACGCGCCGTGTACTCTGATCCGGCTCGAAGCTGTGTGCTAGTCGTTCCCATGACACACACACGGTGTGTAGGGGTGACGTGGAGGCAGATTTTGGTGGAGTATGGAAATGACCTAGTACACGCCGTGTACTCAAAAAGTATACACCATGTACTTTATTTTTTTCACTAAATGGACCGGGGTCGCGCCTAACCCCCAATTTCATCTTCTTCTCCAGTTTTTGTCTGCCTGAGAGAGACCGTACAGAAAGATCATCGACAAGATTCCGCCTCGCCATCCATTCTCCGATTCTAGAACGATCAATTACGTTGGAATCACAGCGGTGAGCTCTCCCTTTTACTCGAGTCTTGTTTCATGATTACTCTTGTATTCCTAGTTATCATAGATTGAGGGTACTTGTGCATTTTCCCAGATCTACGACATTCCAAGGGGAATCTGTCATTGTGGTTCACTTATATCAACCAACTAGGATCGAGGTAGGTGGTTTGTTCCTTTCCGTAGAATGTTGATGAATATTTTGTGCATATTCCACAAATACCCCTGAACGGGCTATTACGTGTTCCTACTTTTCCCTTGTTGTATTGCATGCTTTTCTTGATTGCTAGAGTAGATGTTTTGCCAGTGATTATAGTATTTTTACTGTACTTTGAATGTTGGATATTCTTGTTCTTCCTATTTTGCATTCTTCCCATCGCCATGCTTAGTCATAGGAAAATGGAACAGCTAACTTGTTTTGCTGATGATCCTTAGTTGATTGCCAAGTAGTTCTTGAGGTTTACTTGGACGATGTACACGCACGCTGAGCATGTTCAGTTTCACTCAGTATTGTGACATCCTAGAGTAGTAGACCAATGAGAGAATTGACGGAAGGGATACTCCAGAGTCTCCTTTAATTACGATGCGAGACCAAAGGGGTAATTGAAATTGAGTGTTTCCTCAAAGAGTCTGTAGATCCTTGATGTGGCCCACATGGGGAATAGATGTTGAGTTCTTCCCCAGAGATCCTATAAAACAATATGAGATTATAGGGGGATTTGATGGTGAGTTCTTCCTCATAGAGTCTGCTTAAATTCATAGCTGAACTAGAGGGGTGAGAATGTGTGTGCCTCCTATATGGTAGCTAGTACTTATAGGCTGAACCATAGGGGTTAGGCTGTGAGAGCTACCTAGAGGGTTACCTGTTTTCTTCTTGTTGATGGTTGTTTACTTGTGTAAATTTTTTTTTAGATATGTGAATTGTTGCTGCTAGTGATTTCCTGTTTACTGCATCTTGTTTTATTATTTTCCTTGTATTCATTGACTGTTAGGCACAAATCATTGGATGATTGCCTTCTGGGATTGTATCTCACACCCTGTTTGGGCCATGCTTTTGGCCTCAAGGGTACTATGTTCCTACAGGTATAGATAAGGGAAAGCACCCTTCTACTTCAGGATCTTGATTGCACTGGAGTTAGAGAGCATGGAACTGAGCCGGGTCCCGCGATGCTGAGGAATTTTTTTTCTTTTGCACTTGTGTCTAGTTGTATTCCAGCACATTGTTGTGTTTGTTGATTTCCATAGATTCTTGTACCTACAACATCATTGTCATCATTGCTATATATATTCACTATTTCCATTGTTGACTGTTGTTTTTCCGCTGTATACCTTACCAATTGAGGGTATAGTTTCACCACTGACTCACCAAGTCCCTCACTGCTCGTTGGTAGCCTCTAGCGTTTGGGGAAATGTGCTTGAGGTCATGGGGCAAACCAGGTATAGGGCACCGGTGGAGGGGCTCTGGATTCGGGTCATTACGTATCTCATGACACTCCATTGGGGCCATCCGATATTCTAGTGTGGATATGAGTGTCGTCCTATGGTAAATATTAATTCCAAATTCTACATCCCCATGAGAAGGAAGTCCTTAAACATGCTTAGGAAAGACGTATTTACACACATCCACCAAATTAGGAAGGTGATGAATCCTATAATCCACTGCTCCAAGGGTGAGGCAATCCAATTATTGAGTGATTGGATGCACCCTCCTCCATGAAATATTGTCCTGTAATGCAACAGTTTCATTCACAATGATGAAGGGAAACCTGGTTCCAACCTTGCAGACACACCACACTATATGATTAAGATAGTTGATATGATTATGAACTGTGGGTAACCATTCTACATCAAATATTAAATCGAAAAGCCTTGATGCCACTACTTGGTTATCCCATCTGATGATCTCTCCTCCATAAGAATGCTCACACTACAATCACTAGAGGGTAATCCATGAATCCCCTACCATAGGAGTTTATAATCGTAAGGATCAAACCAACGGAACCAATATAATCACTGAGCCACAAGTGATGTCAATGGAAACAAAAGTGTGACTATGAAAATGATTTTATAATAACAACAGCTAAGGTGGAGAAGCGACATATCATACCTCTAATCATATTCAGAGTGTTGTGGTTATAGGACTCCACTACATGAAGCTATGCTCTCCCATATCCTCCTTATACGTAAGGTCGTGGTGAACCACATATGTGTGGTGGTGGTAGTACCTGAAACCATCACACACCACTTGTTGTATGTCTCGATCCTCTACAACATCCATCACTATGAAGACCTCCTTGATAAAAGATTTTATTCTACTTTTGCAGTCCCTTGACCATCTGCTGATTGACTATGTGTCAGGTCGGGCAGTCCCAAGCCATGTGTCCTCGACCACTACATGAGTAGCATGTCGTTCTCCTCTGTTGAGTCAAGATACCCTGGTGTCCTCACGCCACTAATCCAAAGTCCTCAAGACATAATTCTGATGGTCCATCATTCTTGGGCCTCTACATCAACTATCGAAAGCTAACCAATTATGACTCTATCACCTATCACCCAATGGTAGCTCTCACCCTTGGAGCCTACACTGTGAGAATGATGTATACTAGTATAGCTCACTCTAGTACTCTAGCCTACGTAGGGATGATGAAGGAAATAATAGACTCCTAGATCTCCCATCACATTCAATTTCAAAGGATTTGGAACTATAATAATGGGTCTTGAATCATATATGTAGAGTACAAGGAGAGGTATGTCAACCTCACGAAGTACATTGCCAAAAACATTCCTCCATGTTGTAGGTGATGAATCTCTTATATGCAGACTAAGAACATAGTCACGGGGTAGACCTCCTCCAGAAAAAGTAACTCAATGTCTACTTTAGAGAGCTTTTCTAGTAATGTTCCTAGACAGTAAAAAATCCATCGGCTCCCTATCGATCCTTATAGAAGGATCATGACTTGAACTTCCATATATTCATATCTCATCCTCACTAAGAAGAATACACGCATCACTGATTACATCCAGTCCTTTGTGACCAGAGGATCTGTCTCACCACTTAACCTGGGAGGTCTCTATCCCTGGAACACATGAGAAACGCTGACCCTTCTTGTGTCATTAATTGGTAATGCCAGTAGTAACTTCTGATAAATGGGTGGTGGTAACAATACGGGACCACCCAATGGGGCCATCTCTATCACAAATCCTTGAATCAACACCTCATTTATATGTGGGATATCCCCACGGTCATGATTTAGGATCATAACAAGCTATATCTATGGAGGAATCCTTATAATGATCAATATATACCATGTTCAATTGATTAAACATGGTGAGCTGAATCTAATTCAATAAGTACATGATGAAGCAGTCAATTACAATGCGTTCCACATCACTAGGGTTTTTATGAATAGAGATGTATATAATAATTCAATGTCTTGGTCAATGGATACATCAGCAGCCCCACAAATAGTAGACTACCCAAATCTTATTATCAAACCCGAAACATATAACATTGTTTCTAAAAAACAAAACAACATACTCTACGTATATAAGGTTCAATCGACTACCTTTAATACCACTTTTCCTCGACCCGTATCTCGAGTCCCGTTCCATGAAACCCCCATGCCTTCCACCCAAATGCCTGGGGATGGAGACTAGCACCAAAGGCGTTAACATGCATGTGACATGAAGTTTCCCGAGTACCTGTATACATACACACAACCACAACCAAAAAATTAGATAGGTAAACATGAATGACCCTAAACATCTACTGAGTGAAGGTTAAATATTTATGTCAAATGGGCCATAATACAAACCAAAAAATAGACAAACAGAAAATAGTAAAGTACAAATGATCTCTAAAATTCCTTCTACAGAAAACCACAATTGATGGGTATGTTTAGAGAAGCTATCAGATGTCGTATAAGTCCACACCACCTGCATAATCACACTGTTATCCAATAGGTACTTGGACAACATTTCTTCCATTATGTCGTTGGTCACCTCATCGCTACACTTTTGTGCTAATGTGCCACTACTCAACGGTGAAGAGAAACATATAAAATTTCATAATATAGTATACTTAATTCTATGTCATAATTAATATATAAATAAATAAATATCATACTTATTATTAAAACATGGTTTTTTATTACACGTTCATATGTAAATATAAAATTCTCAAAAAATTGGACATATATTTGATAAAAATGATTTCATATTTATAAAATGTTTCCAAATATATTCAAAAAAAATTTATATACATTTATATTATTGGATAAACTACAAGGTTTAAATGAAAACAAATTTTTATAGTGAAAAAAGTTTAATATTTTTTAAACATTAATAATAATGGAAGAAAATGTTTAATTTTTTTTTAAGTGTGGTTAAAACCTTCCATCCACCAAATAAATTATATATTTGTGTTTATTTTAATTTATTTTGGTAGTGACATCATGTTATTGAATATTAATGATTATTAATAAAATATAACTCCTCTAAAATTATAAAATGAAACATTCTAAAATAATTCCATATGAATACATAAGACATTCATCTTAATCAAAACCTACAAACAAATCTTCCCAAAATACTTATCAATGATTTATATCTAGATATATTACAATTAGAACAACCCCAATTCATTTAATAATGTATCCAAAGAATGATTTTATAAGTGAAGTTAATTGTGTTATTCATGATCTTATAACCTTCAAAATATCTTCTCATTTAACAAGATCATTGATTGATATATCCCATGATTAGAATAAATAATAATATAAGATCTATTTTTATTATTTTCTATTTCTAAAAATTATTATCAACTATTTTAAATATGTATATTTTATAAAAATTTACTAAATTGGATGATCCTTGGTGGAATGTTCAAGATCATTCCTGAAATAAGTTGATTGGGTTTCTAGTTTTGAAAGACAATGAAAGATTATGACCTTGGGAAATATTTTTAATTAATTAAATAAATAATGACATAAAAAAAGAAAATATTTATGTATGAAAATACAGTGTTGTTGTATCAGGTCAGAAAACCTTACTGATCAAGTCATTTTAGACAACCTTTAGATAGGAAACTTGCTACTTTCACCGATTGTTTATAATTAGTATATTACTATTTTTCTAAATACTCATGACCCATTTCCTTGAGAAACCATGATAATATAATCACCTTATATTATATATGAAAATTTTATGTAATTTAATTGTGGATTTGGTGATTTAGTTTCAGACTCATAACTTGTGGGTTGATGTTAATTTGGAGTCGCATTAATTATTATATATGTAATTTTATAAATAAATTATATCATTTTAAATTCGATATATATTATATAAATTATTGTTTGTTTTTACATGAATTAAATTTTAACAATGGATTATTTTTCCTTCATAAGACAATTTAGGTTATTTCATACCATTCTATTGTACTACACCCTTGACAATAGTGAACAACCTATAACAAATACAGGATGTACTCTGCTAGTCTATTAATTCGTCAATAGAGTGCATATAGGTATTATATTAATGGGATGTCATAATAATGTAGTATTGAGTTCAGGTTTACAAATTGTTGTGAAAATTATTATTGTTTAGCTGTGAAACTGTATCTCAATATTAGAACATGTGATGCAGAAAAGAAAGATCAATTTTGAAAAGAAATGAATAATGTCGTCTATTGTAATTCCATTTAGCTGAATAAATATGATTAATTATAACTATATTAATTTCATGGAAGAGTATATATAGTACAGTAATTTTATAAATTTCAAAAAAGAAATTAATGGATGATAAGTGGAATTAATTAAATAATATTATTTTCGATAGATTAAAATAATTTCAAGTTCATAGATTGGGAGTTTGGTTTAGAATTTATGAAGACAATATATAGAATATATCATCATGATGATTAAGTTAGGGATAATATATGTTATGTTATAGTTGATTATTAGTTAAATAATAAATATTTACATTATTTTTAGATTATGGTGGTTTATTAGTTTCAATGATATATTTTTATAATTTAAAAATGACAACCACTACCTTTGAAATAAGGATGTTCCTAGGGGAACTTGAAATTTAATATGGTTCAAACATATAAAGGACTGAGAATCAAATTTTAAAAAAACATTATTCATTTTTATCGGGCAAAATGATTTATCATGAATTCTTTTCTATATCAATGTGATGTAATACAAAAATATTTGACTACATATCCATTCTGATTTGAATATATACGATTTATTATTAATATTTTTAGTCAGAACATAATACAAAAAATGATAATTTTTATTGAGATAAAATAATAAAATAATAGATAATAATGAATACATTTTATGAAAAAAACATAAATAAAATTATGAAATGTACTAAAAGAATAAATATGAAACCAAATAAATAAAATATGAATTTAAATCCTTTTTTCATTATTTTTTTATAGGATAGTCACTACCCAATACCACCCGTTTCCAAAATACTCTCCCACATAATTAAAATTATAATCATTTAAACTATGATCAGATCTCATACCCTCACATATAAATATATTATATAGGTTCTAGTATCACGAAAATTCTTCCCATTAAAGTAATAATATAGATTGGAATGGTTTCATCAGAATGAGTAATTTGTGATTTCAAATTATTCACTATCAATTTTATTAAATTTAAAAATATTATATCTCTTAAAAATTCAATTGAAAATAATGATATATATTTATAAAAATAATTTATATAGTTAAATTTTAAGATATTTAATGAATACAAATTATCATAATCCCCACACTAATTCATAAATGAATTTATTTCTAATAATTTGGTTTGTTACAAAACTCTATAGACAATGTATTTTCACCATTACCACTATTTCTAGTTTAGATATGAAATTATTATATAATTAATGTAATAAAGAATATATTATGTCATTATAATTATTATTTAATCATAGAATGAAAGTAATATAATATCACATCTAATGTTTTTATAAACACTCTTCCATTTATAACCTGTATATCAACATAATAGAATAATGATTATAAACATGTTTCACCTCATATATGAATGATTACTGAAGATTATTTAATTGAATAATATGAACATAATAATAATATTATAATATATTTCATAACAATTAATGGATAAATTGTTTTAAAATGAAATAAAATGAAATACATTAAACATTCCTGATAATTTTACAAGAATGATCAAAAATTAAAAATATAACATTTATAATATATAAATCAGTATTTTTTCTTATGAATATTTTATATTTAAAAATAATAATTTTAAA
Organism: Viscum album; assembly: GCA_963277665.1. Classification (NCBI taxonomy): domain Eukaryota; kingdom Viridiplantae; phylum Streptophyta; class Magnoliopsida; order Santalales; family Viscaceae; genus Viscum; species Viscum album. The sequence continues at coordinate 1,056,540,690 of OY728151.1, read as the reverse complement.
ATTACATTAACACCATTAAAATCAATTTTTTTATTATATAAATTTTAACAAGAATATCCCTGATTACCATGAAAATAAATGTTACCATGAATTGTGACAAAAATTCATGGATTAATATAAATTAATACAATGTTTAATTACAAGGATTTATGATTATAAAATATTCATAATATAGTAAAAATACTTAATAAATTCAGATTTAGGTGACTAAAATAATAATTTGATCATTTATCAGTATTGGCGTTCATAATAAGATGGGTTAAGACCCAAGGCAATGGATACATTTTGAATCTCGCATTGAAATCGAGATTGTTTTTTAGTAAACATCCATAAGAGTACATTATATATTCATAACTTAAGGCCTAGATATAATTTCTTAATATATATATTTTTTCATGGCTTCCATGATTTCTTACCATTCCATCACCCTTTTGTTTATTATTTTACTAAAAAAAGCATTACATTTGATCCTACTATATATCTCATTTATGGATGAGATTTATTATCCAAAACATTAATATTAAATATATTATTATACATATAAAATGACACTTATATTAGGGACTAATTATGGCCATTTTCCTCTACATTTTCAAATATTAATGATTTTTAGAGGAAATTATTTTCTAGTTTTCTACAATAGTCACATGTTGTGGATTAAAAATTATTGAATGAAGTGAGAAATAAATATTCCAATGAAATTATTATCAAATATAAAATTTTCATATAAATATATTTTTCACTTTGAAGCCTTGTTTTTATTTTATAAGATTTATATAAATAAAATATTATTCACATTTTTAATAAAATATATCAGTTGATTTTTTTAAAATAAATTAATGGTATTTAAACTAATTTGTCATGGATATTTTATAATAAATTATGATATATTTTCAAATTTATAATAATAATTAGATATTAAACATGATCTATTTTGGATATTAATTAATGAAACCATCCACTTTCTTCAACCATATATCTTACTATCATTTCATTAGTAAACCATTATGTGATCTATTTCATTATAATAAGTTAATTAATCTACGATGGTTCAATGAATTATTACATTCTATTCAAAAAATATGTGTATATTTTGAAATCAAAAGATTTTTCGGTCCATTTTACCAATCTAATTTACTTAATAATGTTAAATATCATGATATTCTGATATAGAATTTTTGTTTTTCCCAGTAATATTATATTAGGGTATATAAATGTTTAGTAATAGTGTAATTTACTTTGTGTGGGTGGGAAGCCAATTCCCTTATTATATGAATGTATTAGGGGATATCCATTACTTATGTGACAATTTTTAGCTTAATTTTTGTGTAAAAATCATATGTCATGAAACACTGTTATGCTATGATGACACATATATAATTACAAATTTTTCAACAACCCCATGGGTCATGTATATTATTATTTTTAACTAATAAAATAAATATTTTTTTACTTATAATATTCTAATAGTTTCTTCATACACATTTATATATATTTCACACATTAAATAATATATTGGTCTTTCTTATATCTCAATTTCATCTTTTATATTTACTATTACTAAGAATCTATTTAACCATTTATTTTCATTCTATTTTAATGATTATGAAGTTGAATAATGGTTATGATTTATTTGTAAAGAAACCATATGTTTATATATTGGTTATAGATATTTTTTAATTATTTTTGTAGAGACCCGAAGCCTGACTTACATGGACATTACATTACTTTTGCGGAATACTTAGTACATAACAAAAACACATACACAAGGATTGTAATAGTTTAGTGTCTTTGGAAACTCGGAATAAAATCTTCTAATCGTGGTGAAAGATCTTCAACATCTCCCATAAATATATTCCTTTTTTTACCTAAAACCTTTCTTTATATCCTGGGGAAAATAAAACATAAAAGGGTGAGCTCAAATGATCATTAAGGGTAAACGAAAGAAATATCAGTCACATCGTATTCATAAGAACATAACATTTTGGAAATCATAACCTGCAAAAGAGAGAATAATTTCATAACATGGGATAAATAATGGTAGTGAAATGTAATCACAATAATCATAACTTAAAACAGGAAACTTTGTTTCATTCACACATAATCATAGAGAATCATTTCTTGTTAGTCAAGACTCATTGACAAGACTATCTTAGTGGACAAAGTCCCTTTCTGAATCGAGTAACCCTCGTTTCAGTCATGTTTCACTGAACCGGTATAACCTACCATTCCAGCCATGTCTATCTCATGAGATATAAAATCTTTACCCAATGCATTGGAGGGAGATATAGGTCCCACCCATCTCATAATGATACCATTATTATGTGTTCCACAAAATCATAAACCATACATCATTGCATAACCCATGTAATAAAAATCGGAATCTTAAACATCATGACATCATAAAACAATTCATATACAATAAAGGAATTCATAAAAATAATTCCTTCACAACATAATCAAATCAAAGTAATAATAGGATAAAAACATAACCCTTTATTATCATAGAAGGAAAATAATTTTGATTAAACACTTGAACTTCATTCTTGAGGAAAATATCCTTTCTACTTCAAAAACACTTTTCCTTTCTTAACATGTCGTAAAATTATAAAATAAAAGAATTTGATTAAAAATAAACAAGAAAACTTGTAAAGTAAAATTCTTGGAAATAATGTTTTAAAAATCCATTCATGCCGTATAAGTTAAAAAAACATTCTTCGTACTTTTGTCGAAAAAGTCAAAAAATACCTCGTACAAAAAACGACAAAAGATTCATTTCATATCTTTTACTAAAAACTCACAAAAGGGTATAATTGGATTTAAACAATTGTAGGTGGATGGAAATAACATTACATATTGAGTAAACATAGATGTGGATGATAAAATACACCCCAGTAGATACCAATGTATAAACAATCTCGGATAAAAATGAGATTGTGATATTTCCCTTACCTTAGGTCCGATTTGTTTCGTATGTGTCCGAACCTCCTGTATAATGATTTAAATAACGTCATTGACTTATTACAGAATCATATTCATTTTTATGATATCATATATGGTTCACTTATGACTTTATATTACCCGTTCTTTTGTAAATTTCATATTAAAGAAGCGTTATGGGTAAAATCGTTTCATTTATCGTAGGTGTTTTGACTTGTTGTTCATGACATCATTATTACTTATATCATGATTTACTTACTTCCAGAATATAAAATATGATTTATATATCATATTTATTCAGTATATATATATATATAATAGATAGATAAATAAAATGAAAAACACCGTTCATGGAGACGGTAGTCCGTACGTACACATGAACGCTGTTTTTCTTTCCTTATTGTCTTGAAATGGAAGTAAGTAGATGAAATTTATATATATATATATATAAATAAATCCAGTAGCTTTACAATGTCATATATTTCATTATTATTTCTTATATATACTTTATATATCATTCTTAAATGGTTAACATGGAGAATGAATCTCATCGTGTCGTGGAGACGGTAGTCCGTACGTACGCACGAGCGATGATATCATTTCCATAAATATTGAATTGGAGTGGAGTGGGTTATACAATATATCAGAATCAATATAATGTTGTAATAACTATATATAGTTATTCTTTACACCATTATACACATCCATGTAAGGTGGTGGTGGAAAATAGATTACACCACGGCGTGGAGACGGTATTCCGTACGTACGCACGCGCGGTGATTTCTTTTTCTGTAGGATGGATATATGGCGAAATAGGGTTGTTTCATACTTATAATAACATATAATTATATTAGTGATACTGATGTTATTACTTCATAATGAAACAACCTATGAAGAAGAAGTGGAAGAAGAAATAAAGATGAAAGAATTGGTAATGGTAATTACCTCTTCTTTGAAGCGCCTCTTTGAGACCTCCTCTTAGGGCACTAAAATTGGTCTTTGAGGAAGACCAGAACCTCTAGGATGTTGCTAGGGAAGTGGAGAAGAGATTTTGGCAGGGGTTGTCCGAGCTTGAGTGCTCAAATTGGTGTGAGGAGGAGGGGGAGGAGGTGCCCTTTTATAAGGGCGGAGAGGGGCATCTTAGGAATATCTCAAAATATTATTTTATATTAAAGTCAAAATCGGGTTATAATGGTTCCAAAGGGTCATATTTCGAAGCTAAAGTGGGCATGGGTCGAAATCCTATCAACCAATAGGATTTAGACAAGTTTAGGTTATTATTTTAACCTTATCAATTAGATTTAACTCAAAGTTAAATAATTTAACTTTTACCGTGTCTTTTTGTTTTCTTACAGTATATGGTTAATACACTTACTATAACATGCCAAACTAACCCCAAATTGTTTATTATTAATATATATATCCTTATCTAAGTCATTTGGCCGAACCTTAGATTTTGAGGAATAAAATAACAATTAATAATATAATATTTGATTTAAAAACTATTTTGTGTCAATTTTGACACTATTTGATATATGATTTTTGTGAAAGTCATAACAGAATTATATGTTCGAACCAAGTTTATTAAATCAACACTAATATATCATAGTAACCTATAAAATTAGTGTAATTCATAAAAAGTCTCAAATTACATTTATTTTGGTGTTTATGACATCAATTATGTCAATATTTCATTAATAAGATAATTACTGCATCATCTTTGTGTCATAAATAAATTAAATTATTTGATGTCTAAAAATTACAATTAAAATACCATAATGTTGGAAATCTTTTTAGATTTCTAATGAAAATTTACAATCGAATTTATCTTATGTACAACCCTATATTAAAAATGTTTTAGTAAATATACTTTGATTTTAACTCTTTTAACTCTTCTTTGAATTAAATAATAATAAATGTCCTAATCTAATCCAAGTGGGCCTAAATGATAATATTTTACACTTAAGGTTGTTTTTGGTCGAGATACACTTGTCCAATAGAATTAGGACATGTGTTAGGGGAATATTAATATCATTGTTACCCTTAATTACCCTATTTACTTTTAACCATGGTAAATAAAAGAAAAAAGTTACTATTCATCAAAAATTATTTTCATCTCATTGAACCACATTTTACTTACTGAAATCAACCGTGTCTCTCGGATTTTTGAAATTCCATTCATAGAAGCGGTAAAATTAAGTTTTATGAAAAATTCAGTTTTTTAACTACCACTTAGTAGTTTCACTATTCATCAAAATTGATGTTTTTCAGAACAATGCCAAAATTTCATCCTAAGCTATATTTCATATTCCGAATTCAAAAATGAACTCTATTTTACCAAATTCATAACATAGAAGTTTCATTAATTAAATTTATAATTATATCCCGCAGTTAAAACAAATATCGTGTTTTTAAGAAACAATATCTATCAAAAGATTGACACTTGATTATGTCTTGTTTAAATGTGAAATTACATTCAATGACCAACATTGTATTAAATTGTAAAAATATATTCTAAATATACTTTAAAGCCACTCAAATTAATAATTTATCACTATTAATTATTTCGATTAAAAAATTTGTTTTTAATTATAATTTAGTACTTTTCACTATTCATCAGAATATGAAAGTTATCCGAAAAGTACCAAAATTTCACCTTAGGCTAAATTCGATACTCCGAATCCAAAAATGAAGTCCATTTTGAAAAATAAGATTTAAAAAATTTCAAAAAGTGGTTATTACTATTCATAACTTCTAGGTTTAATAATATTTTAATAGCATATCGTTGTTTAGTGAAACTCGGTATTGCGTACGACGCAAGCTATCGAGGAAGGTCACGATTTCGTGTAAAGAAAGCCAAGAAAGTTTTGTATAGAAAAAGATTCCTATGATGATTTATATAACATAAAAGTCTCGGGTGTTACATTCTACCCCCCTTAAAATGAATTTCGCCCTCGAAATCCGTCACTTTGTAACAAACAGATGAGGATACTTCTCCCTCATCATATCCTCAAGCTCCCATGTAGCTTCTTCAAGTTGGTGGTTCCTCCATAAAACATTCACCAAGCGAGTGGTCATGTTTCGTAGGACTTTTTCTCTACGATCCAGAATCTCTATCGGATGTTCTTCATAAGAAAGATCTTGCTCCAGCGGTACAACTTCTGAGCTGAGTACATGTGAAGGATCAGATATGTACTTTCTCAGGAGAGATACATGGAACACATCGTGAACTTGAGAGAGATTCAGTGGAGGCGCCAATCGGTAAGCTACCTTTCCAACACGATCCAGTATTTCGAAAGGACCGATATATCTAGGGCTCAACTTCCCCTTCTTTCCAAATCTCATAACCCTCTTCCAGGGAGATATTCGTAAGAACACTTTATCGCCCACTTCAAACTCTAGGTCTTTTCTCCGGTTGTTGGCATAACATTTCTGTCGACTCTGAGATGCTCTTATGTGTTGTTGAATAGATCTGACCTTTTCTTCCATTTCATCAATGTGATCAGGTCCTAATAGCATTCTTTCCCCAACTTCATCCCAACAAGTTGGAGTCCTGTATTTCATTCCATAGAGAGCTTCATAAGGAGACATCTGAATACTGGAGTGAAAGCTATTAGTATAAGAAAATTCCACCAAAGGTAGGTGTTGATCCCAACCTCCTTTGAAATTCATAGAGCAAGCTCTCAACATATCTTCTATGGTTTTAATTGTTCTCTCAGACTGACCGTCTGTCTGGGGATGATAAGCAGTGCTGAAACTCAACTCTGTATCCAGAGTATGCTGAAGACTTCGCCAGAACTTCGAGGTAAATCTCGGATCCCGATCAGATATAATAGAATGTGGTACTCCATGAAATCATACTACTTCCTTTACATATATCCTGGCAACCTGATCTAGAGAGAAATCCTCTCTAATAGCAATGAAGTGTGCAGACTTTGAAAGACGATCAACTATGACCCAGATAGCATTATTGCCTTTGGATGTTTTAGGAAGTCATGTGAAAAAGTCCATAGTGATGTTTTCCCATTTCAATTCGGGTATGGGTAATGGTTTTAACATCCCCTTAGACTTCTGTCTCTCAGCTTTAACTTTTTGACAAACCAAGCATCGAGAGACATATTCAGCAACATCTCTTTTCATACCATCCCACCAGAAGTACTCTTTCAGGTCCCTATACATCTTCGTGCTTCCAGGATGAATAGAGAATAATGAACTATGTGCCTCATCCACCAGCTCCTTCTTTAATTCGGGGATGGGAGGAACACAAACCTGATTCCTGAACTTTATTATCCCATCACAATCAAGGATGAATTCAGGAACATTTCTCACCTTCTTTTGTAACTCGACATCTTCTTTCTGTGCCTCTTTAATCTTCACATGTATAGATGGTTGAACATTCATTTGAGAAAGATAAGATTTTTCCTCTTCCATTATAATTCCAAGATCCATCCTTTGTTAATCCATAAATATTGGATCTTTTGTGATCCTCATCATGGATAAACTAGCATGGTCTTGTCGACTTAATGCATCTTCCACCTTGTTTGCTTTCCCAGGGTGGTAATGGATTGAGCAGTCATAATCCTTAATCAGCTCCAACCATCTTCTTTGACGCATATTCAACTCCTTTTGTGTGAAAATATACTTTAAACTTTTATGATCAGTATAAATATCACACCTTTCACCATAAAGGTAATGCCTCCAAATCTTTAATGCAAAGATTACCGCAGCCAACTCCAAATCTTGTGTTGGGTAATTTTGCTAATGGATTTTCAACTGTCGTGAGGCATAAGCTATCACCATACCATTTTGCATAAGAACACACCCAAATCCCTTCTTGGATGCATCACTGTAGATCACAAACCTTTCTCCACTACAAGGCAGTGTGAGCACAGGTGCACTGGATAACCTTCTTTTCAACTCCTTGAAATTCTCTTCACATTCTTCCGTCCAGAAAAACTTAACTCCTTTCCGGGTCAACTTGGTGAGTGGATTAGATAATCGTGAAAAATCCTTTACAAAACGTTGATAATATCCAGCCAAACCAAGAAAACTTCGGATCTCAGTTACTGTTGTTGGCCTTGACCATCTTTCGATAACCTCTGTTTTTGCTGGATCCACAGATATCCCCTCTTTTGAGATTATGTGACCCAAAAATGCAACTTTTTGAAGCCAAAATTCACACTTGGTAAATTTGGAATAAAGCTTTTCCTTTCTCAGGGTCTTCAATATAATTCTCAAGTGATCTTCATGCTCTTGATTGCTCTTTGAATAGACAAGAATATCGTCTATAAAGACTACCACAAATTGATCAAGATAGTCTCTAAAGACTCTATTCATTAGATCCATGAAGATAGCATGGGCATTAGTAAGACCAAATGACATCACTATAAATTCATAGTGTCCATACCTTGTACGGAAAGCCGTCTTTGGTATATCCTCCCTTTTGACCCTTAATTGATGAAACCCTTAACGAAGATCAATATTGGAAAAGTATTGAGCTCCGCGTAGTAGGTCAAATAAGACATCAATGCATGGGAGAGGATATTTTTTCTTGATAGTGATCTCGTTAAGTACTCGATAATCAATGCAGAGTCTCATTGATCCATCTTTCTTCTTAAAAAATAGAACAGGTCCTCCCCAAGGTGACGCAATAGGGCGTATGAATCCCTTATCAAGATTCTCATGGAGTTTCTTCTTCAATTACTGCAACTCAATTGGGGCCATTCTATAAGGTTTCTTTGAAATAGGCAAAGCACCCGGTACGAGTTCTATTGAAAACTCAACTTCAAGATTTGGTGGAAGACCTGGTAATTCCTCCGGAAAGACATCATCAAACTCCCATACGATGGGCATATTCTTAATCGTAAGTTTCTCACCAACCATTTGAGATAAATAACCTTCATTTAGTGGACTCAATACCCATAAGATGGAAGAAATTTCCACTGGAAGGTTATGTTTATCCTTGCATTGATAGATGATCATAGATTGATCTGGAATATGAAATGTGACTTCCCTTCTTTGGAAATTGATATGAGCTCGATGTAGAGAAAGCCAATCCATACCAAGAATCACATCAAATTCCACTAAAGGAAGGATCACAAGATTTTCAGGAATCACATTCCCACAAACTTCGATCGGAGAAGAATTATAAACATTTGATGCGACTGTTGTTCCATTAGGTGTTGTCACAGCTAACTCTACATCTAATTGTTGAGGTAGTACGGTGATTCCCTTAGAAAAGTTTTCAGAAATAAAAGAGTGGGTGGATCCAGAATCAAATAAAACATTTTCTACTTTAGAGTGGATGGTAAGAGTACCTTTCACCACATCGTTATCGTACTCCACATCGCTGATAAAAATTGCATGTGGCTTTCCTTTGTCTTTAGCCTTAAGATTTTTTTGACGTCGACCATCATCATCAACCCTTGGATTTGGGCATTGATTGGCATAATGCCCCATCTCCTTGCACTTGAAACATTGAAGTGTAGTAGGTTCATTCTGTGTATCCCTTCCTTTGTTTGCATCATTAGACATCTTCTTCCCATTGTCGTGGCATTCAAATGCCCGATGACCTTCCTTTCCACATTTGAAACATTTACTTGTCCCTTTAAGACAACTCCCTCCATGTTTCTTTCCACACTTTGAGCATAAGGGAATGCTCATCTTCTTTTCAGTGTGCTCTTTAGATTTTCCTTTGAATTCCATCTTCCTCTTCTTATCAAACCCATGTGACTGATGGGTTACTACAATCTCTATCTCGACTTTGAGAGCACATCGAACGATTTCCTCGTAGCTATTGAAGTCCCTTATGGCTAACGCCCTTCGAAGACTTGGTTTTAAGCCACTAAAGAATCGATCGATCTTACTCTCAGGTTGGATAATAATACCAGAAGCGTACCTTGCAAGTCTTGTAAAATTTTCTTCATAGGTACCAACAGATTCATCATCCATCTGCTTCAGTTCAAGAAACTCTTTCTCCATCTTTGTTCGGAGAATACGAGGGAAGTAATTATTGAAAAATAAGTTCTTGAACTCGTCCCATTCCATAGACTCAATTTCATCCCTTTGCCTCGTATTCTTAATAAGATTCCACCATTGATCAGCATCTCCTTCCAAACGATACACTGCTAGGATGACTTTTTCATGTTCAGAACATTGAAGAACTGAAAATATCTTTTCAGTAGTACTAATCCATTGTTCAGAAACTAATGGATCAGTAGACCCGCTGAAAGAAGGTGGACGCTGACTCATGAAGGATTCAACAAAATTTTGCTCCTTCCTTTGCTTGTTTGGAAGTCCTGCATGATTCATAGCTTGAGAAAGTTGTGTGAGCATGGCTACAAGATTTTGCATTCCAGCTCCCATATCGTTGGGTTGCTCAGGGGGACAATCGTTGCATTGCCCATCGCATTCCGCATTAACACGGTTCCTTCGGGTTCCAGCCATTGACTAAAACCAAGAAGAATAGTGTGAGCAACACTAATTATAATAGGAAAAACACATAATCAAGAATAAAATTTCACACGTAAGGTCTTATCCTAGGGTATTCATGGCCATTTCTAAAACACTAAGATTGTGTTCTATGCTTAGACTTATCCTTAGGGTTCTTACTAAGACTTTCACATCCTAGTTTCCAAAGGTTGACTATACATTTCCTCTGATACCAAATATAACGACCCATACTTTACATACATTGTTAATACTTCAAAATTGAAGCACACTTATTACAACATATGACAAAACCACAAAGGACCGTATAGGTATAGTGTCTTTAGAAACTGGGAAACATAAACAACTGGTTCATAAATATTCTACAGTGTCTCCCATTTATTTCATCATATCTAGGGTCCCTTTTAGCATATTCTACTTAATATCCATCTTCCTGACCTGGGGAAAAGAAAACATAAAAAGGTGATCTCAAATGCTCAGTAATGGTAAACGAAAGAAATATCAATCACATCGTATTCATAAGAACATAACATTTTGGAAATCATAACCTGCAAAAGAGAGCATAATTTCATAACATGTGATAAATCATGGTAGTGAAATGTAATCACAATAATCATAACATAAAACATGAAACTTTGTGTCATTCACACATAATCATAGAGAATCATTTCTTGTTAGTCAAGACTCATTTCCAAGACTATCTTAGTGGACAAAGTCCCTTTCTGAATCGAGTAACCCTCGTTTCAGTCATGTTTCACTAAACTGGTATAACCTACCATTCCAGCCATGTCTATCTCATGAGATATAAAATCTTTACCCAATGCATTGGAGGGAGATATAGGTCCCACCCATCTCATAATGATACCATTATTATGTGTGCCACAAAATCATAAACCATACATCATTGTATAACCCATGTAATAAAAATGGGAATCTTAAACATCATGACATCATAAAACAATTCATATACAATAAAGGAATTCATAAAAATAATTCCTTCACAACATAATCAAATCAAAGTAATAATAGGATAAAAACAGAACCCTTTATTATCTTATATGGAAAATAATTTTGATTAAACACTTGAACTTCATTCTTGAGGAAAATATCCTTTCTACTTCAAAAACACTTTTCCTTTCTTAACATGTCGTAAAATTATAAAATAAAAGAATTTGAATAAAAATAAACCTGAAAACTTGTAAAGGAAACTTCTTGGAAATAATGTTTTAAAAATCCATTCATGCCGTATAAGTTAAAAAAAACATTCTTCGTACTTTTGTCGAAAAAGTCAAAATGTACCTCGTACGAAAAACGACAAAAGATTCCTTTCATATCTTTTTCTAAAAACTCACCAAAGGGTAAAATTGGATTTAAACAATTGTAGGTGGATGGAAATAACATTACATATTGAGTAAACATAGATGTGGATGATAAAATACACCCCAGTAGATACCAATGTATAAACAATCTCGGATAAAAATGAGATTGTGATATTTCCCTTACCTTATGTCCGATTTGCTTCGTATGTGTCTGAACCTCCTGTATAATGATTTAAATAATGTCATTGACTTATTACAGAATCATATTCATTTTTATGATATCATATATGGTTCACTTATGAATTTATATTACACGTTCTTTTGTAAATTTCATGTTAAAGAAGCGTTTTGGGTAAAATCATTTCATTTATTATAGGTGTTTTGACTTGTTGTTCTTGACATCATTATTACTTATATCATGATTTACTTACTTACAGAATATAAAATATGATTTATATATCATATATATTCAGTATATATATATATAATAGATAGATAAATAAAATGAAAAAGACCGTTCATGGAGACGGTAGTCCGTACGTACGCATGAACGTTGTTTTCCTTTCCTTATTGTCTTGAAATGGAAGTAAGTAGATGACATACATATATATATATATATATACATAAATTCAGTAGCTTTACAATGTCATATAATTCATTATTATTTCTTATATATACTTTATAATCATTCTTAAATGGTTAACATGGAGAATGAATCTCATCGCGTTGTGGAGACGGTAGTCCGTACGTATGCACGAGCGATAATATCATTTCCATAAATATTGAATTGGAAGGGATTTGATTATAAAATATATCTGAATCAATATAATGTTGTAATAACTATGTATAGTTATTCTTTACACCATTATACCCATCCATGTAAGGTGGTGGTGGAAAATAGATTACACCACGGCGTGTAGATGGTATTCCGTATGTACGCACGCGCGGTGATTTCTTTTTCCATAGGGTGGATAGATGGTGAAATAGGGTTGTTTCATACTTATAATAACATATCTGTATATGAGTGATACTGATGTTATTACTTCATAATGAAACAACCTAAGAAGAAGAAGTGGAAGAAGAAATAAAGATGAAAGAATTGGTAACGGTAATTACCTCTTCTTTGAAACGCCTCTTTGAGACCACCTCTTAGGGCACTAAAATTGGTCTTTGAGGAAGACCAGAACCTCTAGGATGTTGATAGGGAAGTGTAGAAGAGATTTTGGCAGGGGTTCGGCTGAGCTTGAGTGCTCAAATTTGTGTGAGGAGGAGGGGGAGGAGGTGCCCTTTTATAAGGGAGGAGAGGGGCACCTTAGGAATATCTCAAAATATTATTTTATATTAAAGACAAAATCGGTTTATAATGGTTCCAAAGGGTCATATTTCTAAGCTAAAGTGGGGATGGGTCGAAATACTATCAACCAATAGGATTTAGACATGTTTAGGTTATTATGTTAACCTTATCAATTAGATTTAACTCAAAGTTAAATAATTTAACTTTTACCGTGTCTTTTTGTTTTCTTACACTATATTGTTAATACACTTACTATAACATGCCAAAAGAACCCCAAATTGTTTATTATTAATATATATATCCTTATCTAAGTCATTTGGACGATCCTTAGATTTTTAGGAATTAAATAACAATTAATAATATAATATTTGATTTAAAAACTATTTTGTGTCAATTTTGACACTATTTGATATATGATTTTTGTGAAATTCATAACAGAATTATATGTTCGAAACAAGTTTATTAAATCGACACTAATATATCATAGTAACCTATAAAATTAGTGGAATTCATAAAAAGTCTCAAATTACATTTATTTTGGTGTTTATAACATCAATTATGTCAATATTTCATTAATAAGATAATTACTGTATCATCTTTGTGTCATAAATAAATTAAATTATTTGATGTCTAAAAATTACAAATAAAATACCATAATGTAGGAAATCTTTTTATATTTCTAATGAATATTTACAATAGAATTTATCTTATGTACAACCCTATATAAAAAATGTTTTAGTAAATATACATTGATTTTAACTCTTTTAACTCTTCTTTGAATTAAATAATAATAAATGTCCTAATCTAATCCAAGTGGACCTAAATGATAATCTTTTACACTTAAGGTTGTTTTTGGTCGATATACACTTGTCCAATAGAATTAGGACATGTGTTAGGGTAATATTAATATCATTCTTACCCTTAATTACCCTATTTACTTTTAACCGTGGTAAATAAAATTAAAAAGTTACTATTCACCAAAATTATTTTCATCTCATTGAACAAAATTTTACTTACTGACATCAACCGTGTCTCTAGGATTTTTAAAATTCCATTCACAGAAGCGGTAAAATTAAGTTTTATGAAAAATTCAGTTTTTTTAACTACCACTTAGTAGTTTCACTATTCATCAAAAATTGATGTTTTTCAGAACAATGCCAAAATTTCATCCTAAGCTATATTTCATATTCCGAATTCAAAAATGAAGTCTATTTTACCAATTTCATAATGTAGAAGTTTCATTAATTAATTTTATAATTAAATCCCACTGTTAAAACAAATAGCGTGTTTTTAAGAAACAATATCTATCCAAAGATTGACACTTGATTATGTCTGGTTTAAATGTGAAATTACATTCAATGACCAACATTGTATTAAATTGTAAAAATATATTCTAAATATACTTTAAAACCACTTAAATTAATAATTTATCACTATTAATTATTTCGATTAAAAAAGTTGTTTTTAATTATAATTTAGTAATTTTCACTATTCATCAGAATATGAAAGATATCCGAAAAGTACCAAAATTTCACCTTAGGCTAAATTCGATACTCCAAATCCAAAAATGAAGTCCATTTTGAAAAATAAGATTTAAAAATTTTCAAAAAGTGGTTATTACTATTCATAACTGCTAGTTTTAATAATATTTTAATTGCATATCGTTGTTTAGTGAAACTCGGTATTGCGTACAATGCAAGCTATCGAGGAAGGTCACGATTTCATGTAAAGCAAGCCAAGCAAGAGTTGTGTAGAAAAAGATTACTTTGATGATTTATATAACATAAAATTCTCGGGTGTTACAATTTTAACATATTTTAATTATTAATACTTACTACAAATAAAATAAACTTTTTTTTTCTTGGGAGGTAATAATTATTAGGTGAAATTATTATTCTTGAATGATATTGTACTTTATTTAATGTTGTTATTAGATCTCCCAATATTCCATCACAGTAGGTATTCAATATCATATTAGTATTATACAATATAAAATAAGTTTATTTATCCCATTAAATAAAAATAAATACCAATGTTTTGAAATTTACATATGTAAAAATAATATTTTTATAGTTTAGTGTATTTTTTGGATTATTTTAATTATCATATAATTTTATATTGTGAATATTTTTTCATGACACACACATAAATCATTTTTGGTGTAATATTATTTAAAAAAATGGAGGGATTGAGTACAATAATTTGTAGTAGAATTTTTTCTGATTTTCCTCTTTAGAGACTAAATATCATGGTAAGTGTAGTAAAAAACATTAGGGATATTCATACCCAATTATATTAATATATGTAAAATAAATTGAATCACGATGACTAATAAAATACATCATTGAAGGGAAATTTTACATCAAGTAATGCATGTGGGAATTTCAACCATCCATTAGTTGGTATTAAAATCCTATAATTATTATATTCAGGATTAAAAAATAGTAAGATATTTTCTAATATTATTTTATTCACTAATAGAATTTGTTATTTAAATTTTATCAATTAATTGGTGAATGAGATCAATTTTTGAAACTATTTATTAATTTTTTGAAATATTATTATATTATATATATATATATATTTCAATTAATGAAAGTATATTTCGATGAATATTTTCCCAAACAATTCATACTAAAATAGATTGATTATTCCATGAGATGAAATAGAAGGACAATAAATCCATGGTACATATGAATAAATAATCAAGTTACTTTTAATGTATGGTTCCATTTATATATTATACCATGAATATAAAATAAATAACGTATTTAGGGTCTTAATTCCTTGACATCATAAGGTGTTATCTATATGGTATCTATTTAGCATTGAATAAATTAAACAATGTGATATTGTGGTATATAAAGATATTATTGACAAAGATTGTTCACATTAATTTGGGAATATGAAAAAAATATTTTATGTGGAACAAAAATAAATTAACCCAAATTGGGGGTGTAAATTCAACATCATACATATAAAAATAAGGGAATTCATATGGTAAATATCTCAAAGGAACATGTAAAATATTCATTTCTGGTGGTGGTGAACTCAAAAAATAAAAATTCCAATGATATGAGAATAGTCAAATCAATAAAATTGATATAGTTAATGATAATCCTAATACACCCACACCCTAAAATTATTTCATTCTTATAAGTATAAACATTATTCAAATGAGTGATCAAAACTTGATGTTAGTGAAAGTATACTTCAAAAAACTATTTTTGTACTGTACTAAATTTAAATCATATTCAATCACAACTAAAAATGTGTTCATAAAAAATATTTTATCATTGGTAGAGATATCATAACCTAATAACATAACATTTATATTTTTTTTGTCTTTTATAAACTCCTTAATATATAAAAAATATTAAAATTAAATTAAATAACCACATATGATGGTTTATATTAAAATATATGTGATGATACCCTATGGTGTAATGATTACACCCCATTATAATACTTATCACTAAGAGAATAATATTATAATGTGATATTTATAAAAAAATTATTTGATCCAAAATAATATGAATTATCATATGGGATGACTCTCTATTAATAGGTATCAATTCTGTCAATATGGGAGAAAAATAACATTTCATATCCAAAAGTAGTCATTTAATTTTTTTCATTATAAGGATAAAATCCTAATATGAATATCCAACATTATATGTTTTTATACCGAATATAGAGAACCATTTTTATTAATGGATTGTGGAGTATATCAATAATTATGTTACCATTATTGTCCCAATATATGTCAAAGTGATTCCTTCTTTGTTGTCTCATATTCCTCTATAATATTAGGTTATCATATAAAATTAACCCTTTATAGTTTCTATTCCAATATACCAAATTTCATTATACAGTGGATCCTATTATTTTTTATTAATTTTTGAAATATAACCATCTAAATCATGAAAATGGGTTTATATTCACTCATGTATGAAAAATAGGTTCACCAGTCCTTTTTATTATAATGAAACATGGATCCTCACATCCGTATGTTTTTTAAATTTAACATAACATGATCAAAACTAAGAATAAATATCAGATAAACCGATTTTAATACATATAATTTCAATTAAGAGGTACTTTATACCTCATAAAAGCTATAATCTAATTTGAATACCTTATACTAAGGGAGAAAAGGGAGGATATACCCAACATTGACTTCCATAAATATTTTTATACTACAAACATCACAACGATTCCATTTTGAATTATATATGTTATGTCTATCTTTATGATGATATGGAATTGATTCATTATAGATTTAACCAATTATTTAATTATAGAAAAAATAAATTAAATTCTTATATATTCCTTTATAAATAAATAACATTAGGATCATTTTCATTTTCTTATATAATCATTTAGATGGTACAAATGTATTATTTTTTAGTGATTGTGAATTCAGGATGAAGGATATGCCATTATTGTGTCCTACAATAACACATGAATATATATATATATATATATATATATTTGACACCTTCTGTGATGAAAATAAATAATCATTGTAAAATAAAATAAACTGTGAAGAATATTTTATATTGTATTTGATTTGAATGGTTCTATCATTGAGTTTTTATGAATTCTAATTGTATTATAATTCATGAACCATAATATATATGAAGGGAGTTGAGTTCCAAAAAATTAATGATTATGAAGAAGATATCATGGGTCTCATGTGAATACATGTCACCAAAAGCCAATTATTATTAACGTGTAGTATATTAGGATTTTTGATAAGAATTTATCCAGTATAGATTAATAGGGATATGATCTCTCGTAAAATGGCATGGCGGTATCATATGATTCATATTAATTTAGATTTTATTAGAAAAAAATCTCAATTCATGGAATTTAAATAAAGGAGATAATTAATTAATTCAATATACCGAGATATTATCTCTATGTATATTAGTGCGTCCTATATATAATTAATAAGATATTAAAATATATCCCTACACTAAAGTTCTTAAGAATTCAATAAAAGAGATGGCTAAATTTTATCATGGTTTATGAATGATCAATACATCTATCTATGGGGAAAGAAATAAGATATATTTTTATCAATTTAAATAACATCATTTTTACTAACACAGGATGAGGATTTGAAGAGACACAACATAAAAATATTTTAATTGTATTTTCCTATGAATAATAATGGAATTTCATGAATCGTATGATTAACAAAATACTATATAACCATCCTTCCATAGAATGATAAAAAAATAATCAATGGATGTTGTGGATAAATATATTAATGTTGGGAATATTCAAATGGTTAACATTATAATTTATTTAATAATTTTTTTTTCAAAAAGAAATTGTGGTATATAGATACTATAATTCGATATGGATCTTTGGATGGTTCCCATTTCTCATAATTGTCTATCTATCCGAGAAGAAAACATCAATAGATTAATCTCTAGGAGAAATTCTATGTGGGAAAATTTAATGTTGGATTTTTCTAATTGTTTACATTGATTATTAATATAATATAAAGTTAAAGAGGATGGTGGTAACAATAAATTTATGATGAAACAATTTCATAATAATATATGGAGATGAGGAAAGATCAATGTAGATTTAATAGTTGTTATTATTAATAAATCTAATGCCCACAATAAAAAAGTGGTTGTATTTTATAACTTTATGGGGTATATGTATTTTTTTTAAATTTAATGTGAATTATTATTTGATAAACAATAAATAAAATACATTAAGTAGGTTTTATGAATTCAAAGAGTATAGATCACAATTGTATTTGATTGAGATCCATGGTTTGCCTTGATGATTTGGAGAAGTATTTACTTTAATATAATATAGATATGAGATTATATAGAATACATTCTATATGGAAATAATGTTTTTAAAAAATATCTTATTATTTTATGATTAATTTATACTATATCCTATGTTGTTTTGTGTTGTTGAAACCAATTTGTGGATAGAATATGGGAGTATAAGTTACATCATAATGTGAATGAATATTAACAAAATGAAGTGTATAGGAATTTTAAATGGTAATATATTTTATGTTTTTAAATTTTTGTTATTTCAAACATAACCAGAATAGAATTTACAACATAAATATATATTAAGATATATGTTATAAAATAACTATGGCCGTAGATTAAATGAACCACATGATTTTCTGGTATTTTGTTCCTATGTTACACTCTAAATGCAGTCTAGTCCATCTTGGGAAGAAATTATATCACCCCACTAGAATTGTAAAGATATTTACAAATTCTCACATTTTTTTGGTGAAAAATAGGTGAATATGGAGGAATTTTGGCAATCTTCCCCACATATTGATCTCTATTATTAAGGGATAGATTAGATAAATTCATAAATTGTTTAGGGATCTCTTTATTTTAAATTAATGTGATGATTAATCCAATTTGGTTACATCATAATGTGATTTACTGGATAAATGCTTTTAATATAGGTGAATTCATGAATAATCAACTAATTACAAACTAAAATTAATATTTATTTTATTTATAAACCATTTATTTTGATGTATTTTAATCATGCGAAAAATAGTTTATTATGAAGCATTATTTATTTCACTAAAAATATATATCAATGCAATCACCTACAACAAGTATGATAAATTGTGGGAATGATATATTATATTAATATCTATGTTTTATTGAGAACATGTCATGGATATTGTTATGAGAGAGTATTAATAATTATTTAAAGGGATCATCATGTAAGAAACGTTCATAGAGTCTTTTTTTACTCAATGATTATGATCTTTTGGTGATGAATATCGAAAGGATTTCATCATGTTAATCATGGTTTCAGGGAAAAATTATATAAAAGTTTTTTTACATAGAAATATTTGCATAGGTCTGGTGGGATGGGTACTAATCGTGAGTAATGTGTGTTATGTGGTGGTTTTTATGGTTTTTATTACTTGTTTGAGTTCTATTGGTGTGAATTTAGGATATGGGATACCTATATAGTTCGATTATTTTCAGTTTTGTTATATCTATCTCATTTCTAGCCCAAAAACTTTTATGGTATTTAATACATTCATATATTAATATTTATATACATTTAAATGTTATGAGTGTACTTTTTCATGTCTTAATATAGTGTGTAGGAAGCCTCCGATGTATTACCTATAAAGGTAAAATAATCAACCCTTATATATGAAATTTACCACCTTTAGAAACACTATTTTTCATTCTTATGTTAAAGGAAAGACATTATATATTAATGGTGGCCCACCTAGAGTATGTGGTTTGATAAGTTGTATTGTATTCTACCAAAATGATTATTCTTTTCTAAATTTTTTATATTGTTTAATGCTCTGTTTTTATGACATGCATATTGTAACCTCTCTTCATTTTAAACTATGTTAGTTTCATAAAAATGAAAAAATATCCCACATAATTAAGTAAAACCTAGTGTATTTATGTGAAACATTCAGTTCGTAGGGGATATATTCTAATTTTAGTACCCATTTTGTTAGTCTCTATATAATAGGAAAGTTTTTTTGATTTCCAATTCATGTATGATATGAATGCTCAATTTGTTGGGATAGTATATGCAGAGATAGTATGTGTCAAGACATTAGAGGTAACACTAATAATTTGAAGCTAACTTCTTTCAACTAAAATTTAGGTTACCAGGGAGCTTCATGTATTAATGTTATTGATATTGATATAAAATCCTATCAACAACTCTTAATAAGTGGTTTTATGGTTTTACTTTTGTACTATTCATTTTTACGGTAAATTGCCAAAATGATAGGAAGATTTATGTTATATTTTATTAGTTATTCATTGTTAAATGGAATCTTTATTTCATTTAAGGTAGAAATGGTATGTTATAATTATGGATAAAATATATATTTTCTAGTAAATATTATGCGGATTAATGTAAATATTCCTTCATGTGGTTTTATTGTGTAATGTAACATTAATTTTATGTAAAAATGAAACAAAAAATTGTTATGAATTAAATTCAAATAAATTAATGGAATTATTATTAAATTCTAATTTAAATTAAGAGAGTTTATAAAAAGTTTAATGAGTGCCAAAAATCACAAATCCATATTTCCTCTTTTTCATTATTAATGAAAATTTCTTTATCTATACACTAGTGAAGTATTACAAATATTTGAATGTGTTCTATTTTATTATTAAATATTATTATTTTTATGACATTTTTTGAGTTAATTTATATTCAAGTATATAAATGTTTTTTCATGTTTACTATATTTATAAATATTTCATAGTAGGACATTCGGGTTTTATTTCATTTCATAATATTAATATATATAAAAATGTAACTAATTTTTTTATTCAGTGTTTTCTAGGAATATATAGTTGCATTCAATGTTTATGCAAGAATGTAGTGTGTAGAATAAATATATAATAAATATAATATTCTATTTAAATGTTTTTCTTCAAAATATTTGGATTATAAGACATTCAGTCATGAAATCATGCTAAAATCATATATATATATATATATATTAGTATTTTCATTGCCTTGTTTTTATTATTAATGACGAATAACTTTTTATGAAATTGCATTGAAAATAATTTTTTTTGAATATGATGGAATTAAAATGCCAGTAGGTATGTAATGAATATTTCCCACTTTTTCATGAAATAAACTCACTTACTCTTAATTTTTAGAAACTCCTATAACATACCATTGAATTATAATACTTTATAGATATTTAATACTTATTGAAATTAGTAATCCATTCACTTTGATAGATGGGTCTTAAATTTTTTAACTTATTCATTTTTTCATGGTATTTTTTAGTCATTATTTAATTTATTTCATGATAACATATTTTTTGACAAAGTCGATTGAAAATAAATAAATCATTATTAATTTAATTTTTCGAAATATTTCCATGAGATAAATAAATATATACAAAGGATTTCATAAATAGATAATAAATATTTTTTGATGTTTGGTTATGAAAAAAAATAGGTGACTTTTTTTCAATATTCATTTTCTATGTGGGACTTAAAGGAAAATAATTTCTTTAATGAGATTTTATATTGATCTAAAACATTGAATTTTCATGATTTAAGATATTTTTTAAAGAAATATTCATTTATTATTAATAGTTATCAATGTACATTAAAAAAAATTCAAAATAATTTATTTTTATTAAATCACAAATAAGTATATAAATTAATTCATTAATAAAATTTTTTCAATGAAATATATTAGATAGGGATATAATGATTTTTTTGTTACATAGTAATATAATGTGTTATTTTTGGGGATATTATAACATATTATACTATTGAATAAGAATATTATGTATAATTTTCTAGAATGACCAGTATATATGTAATGGTATTATAAATGATTTTTTTGGATACATCCATAGTGTATTTTTGTGATTGGATGTTTCTTTGTGTAGTTATTCATGTTTTCATTTTTTTGTTTTTAGGTGTTATCGTGTTGACTATAATAGTTATCATGAATCTTCATGAATACAATATTTTTCAATATTGATTATATTTTTTCGTCATCAATTACATATTTCATCGAATGTGAATAATAATATAGGGTAAAATATGACCCATCTGTTGATAAGAAAGACATATCGAGTATGGAGGGATATTCTAGGATTAAGAGTTGTCACCATTTATCAGTTACTACTGACATTATATATCATGTGTTAAATTCATTATCATAGTAGTGGGTTCACTGTAATATATTTAAATATGGGTTTATCTATCATTAAATGTCATTTTGATTGCTATGATTGGTGAGTGACTCTCATAGATCCTGAAGTATTTTTTTAGTTTTTCTAATGGATATGGGACATGTAACAAGATATAATAGATATGAAATATATTAACCATATCTTGTATTATTCCATCTAAATAGTGGGAAATCATAATCCAGTTATAGGGGATGATCTTTAACGATCACCATTTCATTTGTAACAATAAATAATTTGAATTACTAAGATATTTTTGGTATTATTGAGTTCATCTTTACCGGAAACCATCTATGATATTTCTTGAAATATAGAACATGCATTATTGTGTCCCATTCTTCTGAATTGAGTGAGTTTGATCATATATATGTCAGAAAACATACCCATTTTTCATGGTGTGTTATTTTTGATTCTATTCTTGTGTATTAACATGTATTTACTTATGAAGTACATCTCTAAACCTTTATCATATAACATGATTCCAAGGATGGCGTTTCTCCCATCTCACATGACACTTAGTATCAGTTTTGTGATGTTTTGGACAATAAACGAGTCATTTGATCAATTAGTGACATTCACTCGGGATGTATGTGATGAATATGATGTCCTATTTATAAATTAGTTGGATATAATTTATCAAATTGGTGACCATGTATCTAGATATTCATTGTTTGAATTTTCATTTAATTACAGTGGATTTAATCATTAATGGCTTTTAGGTACTAAAGGATTAATAATAGTTGAATGTTATCCCTTATGTTGTTGGATCTTACTCTAGCATCACCTTTTTTAAAGATAATCATAAGTTTTTTAATGTTATATAATTAAAATATACATAAATTATAAATTTATGGACTCTAACTAGGGGGAATGTTATGACTATTGAATGATAATTTTTTGTAGTATAATTGAATTATCAGAGATCAAATATCTAATTTTCATATAAATCATGATGAAATAGAGGTGGTTGTAAGATAAATATTTTAGGTTTTATTTTTAATTTAGTTTGATTTTTCGGTGTGTAGTATGATTAGTTATAGTTGAATTTTGGTGAAGGGTGTGCCTTGCATCATTTTTATTTTTCCATCCAATTGGCTGAGACCAAGATTCCATTATCAATTAACATCATGATTTGAGTATCTATAGTTAT
The DNA here is from genome assembly GCA_963277665.1 of Viscum album. Taxonomy (NCBI): domain Eukaryota; kingdom Viridiplantae; phylum Streptophyta; class Magnoliopsida; order Santalales; family Viscaceae; genus Viscum; species Viscum album. Next base: position 1,056,516,802 of record OY728151.1, on the reverse strand, counting down.
TGGATACCATCAACTATAACAATAAGTAGATAAAATATTATTTAATTTAATAAGAAGATTTTAGTAATATTTAGTAGTTTATGTAAGTATCTCTTTACATTCATTGAGAGTTAATAGGATTCTAATAAGCCGTATATGTTCCAAATAAACATAATTAGAGCAACGTAACATCACTTTTATCGAAAAATCATTTGTTTGTTAGTTTTTCATTGAATTATATTATAATTAGTGATGTATTATTGGTTATAAATTTAATATCAAGGATTCAGGAGTTGACCAATGGGTATGTTAGTGATGTTAGTTCATTGGTGGGTTAGACCATTCATGTTTTTTTGAGTGTTTCATTATGGTTATTTTTTTGAAGAATTTAATTCCTAATTCAATGTATTGAGTGTTGTTATCATATATCATATTGATCCAGTATTTTTTTAGGTTCCAATAAAATATTTGTGTCACTCATTTCACTCTTGAATAGAATTATAATATTTTACCCAAGTATATTATGTCTATCAAGATAAGAATTTTATAATACATCTAGTATAACATGTACATTATGTGACCCTATTGTTGATTCATCATCAGGTAAATTAAGAGGTTGTAATGATGTAATTTTTCACCTAAGTATAATATTTTGATCTTCTATCTAAACACTTCCAATATGAATATTTCCATTGTTATAAATAAAAATGGCGAGGAGTGTGTTTTAGACAAATTTTAGCTATATATTAGATAAATAAAATATTTTATTGCACTACGATGTATTTATTTTGGGGTAAAATTATTATTTAGAGGAGGAAATATATCTAATGTATATATGAGGTAGATTATTACATGATTTATTATTCACTGAATGTTTCATTATTAAATATTTAATGTTAACTTTTTGGGCTATTCAAGATATGAAATTTTATAAAAAAACCATCTATAATCATTTATTGAATAGGTTTCAAAAAATATATATTTTTTGTGCCTCATTGTTTTTCATATAAGGGAATCCACATGTTTCATGGCGTGGATGAATATTCCATGTTGTGAATAAATTTTTATATACATAGAATATAGTTTCTATCACCCCTTAAAACCTAATTAGTTATATTTATATTATCTCATTTTTAGGAATGACTTAGAGATTTTTTGGGGATGATGAGACTTCCATATCAAAATAGGAGTTTTGGATTTACCTAATTTAGTTTTGGAAATATATAATTTTCCCTGCTTATTTTTTACTTTAATGAAATAATAATCAAGTTAAATTTCATTTTCATGTTTTTATTCATATGGAATTTTTTGTGGTCGGTGAATTCACTTCTAGACATATATTTCTTGAAGGTAAATTTCTGGAATTTTTTTGAAAATGTAAATGTTTTTTATCAAAAGATTTCATTTAATATGAGTTTTTGAAAACCCATTTTATTTGTCATTTAAAATAACTATTGAGTGAATTTCCCACTAAATTCTAAATAACTTAACAGAATTTTTTTATAAAATTACTATCTATTTTGAATTATTTTTATGGATGTGAGTCCATGAATGAATAATAAATGTGAATCATCATTGTAGGCTTTGTTATAGGGTCCATTCAGATCCAGTTCATTTTTCTAACTAGTTAGGAATTCCTTTTTGAGTTATTGGTACCCCTTATGAGTATGGGTAATTAGTTGGAGTTTATTAATAAAAACATTATTTGGTGTATGAGTTATATGGGTCTCAATTTATGACATGTGATCCATATATTGTTTCATTATTTATAGCAACATATTATTAGTAACATTACATTCCATATTGTCTTCATACCATTTTGGTATATAAATAAACATAATTGAATCTGTTTTAACAATATAATTCTTATCATAATTTCACGCTCAATAATCTAATGGTAGATTCTAAAATATTAAAATAAAATCATTCCGTGTATTTTCACCATGGAATGAATGAAAATGCTATCGATCGTGATATTGGTTAAGGGAAGACATTGTATTATACCAGGGGGACACCATCGAGGATGCAGTTTGATCAATGGTAGTTGGATCCTAGATATATTTTATATTGAAGTTGGTTATGTTTCCCATATAGATGAAATTTGTTTACTTATTTTATTTGGTTATTTTTTGGTTGTGTACCCCAATTTTATTTAAATATTTTTATACTATGATTTCTTCTTATAATTACAGTGATTTTAATATCATGCATCTTGTTCTGTCACTTCATTATTTTCTATTACATGTTTTTAATTAATAGAAAGCAATACAAATGGATCAATAAATCTCAGTTAAGTGATTTCATGTCGTTACTCTGTGGATTCCATATAATGTATGTGGTACGTTGGTTATTCATGAGCCATTAGTTCTGGTTAAGGTGTAACATATTAAAAAAATTTATATTACAAAGATGAATTTTTAATTTGAAATGGAAATTAAAATATTCAAATATAATAAAAAATCTTGATTAATTTATATAATTGTATGATGGGATCCACATCATTCCCTGATAGAGGTCTCATATAATAAAAGACCAAATTATTTTATTTAAATGGAACCATATGAGTCTCTCTACTTATAGTGGATTATAATTTATGAATAATAATATGATGTAATAAATAATAATGGGATGGGATTAAAAAATACTTGATAGAAAATTGAGAAGATCCCAACTATATATGAACACATTAAAAATAAATAAGTCCCACATAATAGAAACACTTATATAAATTGATGAAAATTCAAATTCAAAATTAATGATGATGTATTCTGTTGAATATCTCTAGAGACGAGTGTTTTGAGGGTTCAAAAGAACATAATGTTCGGTCACCATTACAATATCTCATTTTTGATCTGTTATCTTATTGTTGTAACATTATCAGGTCAAAGTTGTTTATTATTTTATTTTATTTATTACTGAATTTTAATTGAATTTTTAATTATAAATTCAACAAATTTTATTCTATTTTATTTTTTGTATATAGTATCCACATTATCTCATTAACCATGTTTATGATCTATTCCAATTACATTCCATTTTTTTAGTGATATTCAAGGAACAATATATATGTAGAAATCATGGATTCGTATTTATTGGTGGTCTTTTTAGGAGATTTTTGTCATGAAAATTTTTCTATTTAGAGGTAATATATGGTTTGGTTTAAACAATTCATGATTATATATATATATTTGATTATTGTTTTATATAGGGTTCATCAGACATTTATTTCACGAGGTTAGTAGTAATTTTGTGCCTAAATAATGAGAGGATATGTTTTAGGATGTTCAATCATTAATGATTGTCCTATTATTCACCACACTATTTATCCTAACAATACATGATGACTATAATTCATATAATGAATATATTTCCCATTTCATTTTTTATTTTATATAGGAAATCCATCATTCTAGTCATTCCCTTCCACTGAAAAAAATTCACTCAGTTTTGTTTTATTTTCTGAACCCTACATACTATAAAACATATATATGGAGTCTTTGGATACATATTATCAAGTGTTTTTCTTTTAAAGGTATGTTGATTTATTTTAGTATCTCGGTAGCACATTCCCTTTTATAGGTGAAAAAATCAAGACCTTTTATAGATACATTACTATTGTTTTGATAAATGATTTTTTTTTCAAATTAAGAGAATAAATTTAATTGGTAGTTTATTCATAATTCCCTATTAGTTTAATTAATCATTGACATGATACATAATGTGAATTTAATAATGGTATGTATCATTTTTCACATTGAATATAAAGGTGTTATTGTAGAGACCTGAAGCTTAACGTACACATACAATTCATTACTTTTGCGGAATACTTAGTACATAAAAAAAACACACACACAAGGATCCTAATAGTTTAGTGTCTTTGGAAACTCACAATATAATCTTCTAATCATGGTGAAAGATCTTCAACATCTCCCATAAAGATCTTCATTTTTTTACCTAAAACCTTTCTTTATATCCTGGGGAAAAGAAAACATAAAAGGGTGAGCTCAAATGCTCAGTAAGGGTAAACAAAAGAAATATCAATCACATCATTTTCATAATAACATAACATTTTGGAAATATTAACCTGCAAAAGATAGCATAATTTCATAATATGGGATAAATCATAGTAGTGAAATAAAATCTGAATAATCATAACATAAAACATGAAACTTTGTGGCACACACACATAATCATAGAGAATCATATCTTATTAGTGATTACTCATTTCCAAGACTATCTTAGTGGACAAAGTCCATTTCTGAACCGAGTCACCCTCGTTTCAGTCCTGTTTCACTGAACCGGTATAACCTACCGTTCCAGCCATGTCTATCTCATGAGATATAAAATCATTACCCAATTCATTGGAGGGAGATATAGGTCCCACCCATCTCATAATGAAACCATTCTTATGTGTGCCACAAAAAAATCATAAATCATACATCATTGCATAACCCAAGTAATAAAAATGGAATTCTTAAACATTATGACATAATAAAAAAATTCATATAAGATAAATGAATTCATTAAAATAATTCCATCACAACATAATAAAATCAATGTAATTATAGGTATAGAATCAGAAACCTATATTATCTTATATGGAAAATAATTTTGATAAAACACATTAACTCCATTCTTGAGGAAAATATCCTTTCTACTTCAAAAAAATTTTCCTTTCTTAACATGTCATAAAATTTTAAACTAAAAGAAGTTGATTAAAAATAAAATTGAAAACTTCTAAAGGAAGCTTATTGGAAATATTGTTTTAAAAAATCCATTCATGTCGTATAAGTTAAAAAAACATTCTTCGTACTTTTGTCGGAAAAGTCAAAAAGTACCTCGTACAAAAAACGACAAAAGGTTCCTTTCATATCTTTTACTAAAAACTCACCGATGGGTAAAATTGGATATAAAATATTGTATAAGGATATAAATATTACATATTGAGGAAACCTGGATGTGGATGATAAAATACACCCCAGTAAATTTCAAAGTATAAACAATCTCGGATAAAAATGATATTGTGATATTTCCCTAACCTTAGGTCTGATTTGCTTCGTATGTGTCCGAACCTCATGTATAATGATTTAAATAATGTAATTGACTTATTCCATAATCATACTAATTATTATTCTATCATATATGGTTCAATTATGGATTTATATTACCCGTTCTTTTGTAAATTCCATGTGAAAGAGCGTTTTGGGTAAAATCGTTTCATTTTTCATCTGTGTTTTGACTTGTAATTATTCATATGATTAGTTAGATCATGATTACTTAATTCCAGAATATAAAACATGATTTATATATAATATATATTCAGAATATATATATATATAATATATCAGTAAATGGAACGAAATACACCGTTCATGGAGATGGTAGACAATACGTACGCATGAACGCTGTTTTCGTTTCCTTATTGAGTTGAATGGAATTAAGTAGATGACATACATATATATACACATAAATCCAGTATCATTATTATGTCATATATTTCATGATTACTTATTATATATACTTTATAATCATTCATGAATGGTTAATGTGGAGAACTAATCTGATCGTGTCGTGGAGACGGTAGTCCATACGTATGCATGAGCGATGATATCGTTCTCATGATTGTGGGACTGTATTGGAGTGTATGTATAATATTTCAGAATAAATATCACTTTAAAATAATCATATATAGTTATTATTTACACCATTATACCCATCCAAGTATGGTGTTGGTGGAAAATAGATTTCACCACGGCGTGGAGACGGTATTCCGTACATACGCACGCGCAGTGATTTCGTTTTCCGTAGGATGGATAGATAGTGAAATAAGGATGTTTCATACTTATAATTACATATCATTATATTAGTGATACTGATGTTATTACTTCATAATGAAACAACTAAATAAGAAAAGTGGAAGAAGAAATAAAGATGAAAGAATCAGTAACGGACATTACCTCTTCTTTGAAGTGCTTCTTTGGGACCTCCTTTTAGGGCACTAAAATAGGTCTTTGAAGAATACCAGAACCTCTAGGATGTTTCTAGGGAAGTGGAGAGAAGAAATTGGTAGGGTTTGGAAGAGCATGAAGTCTCAATGTGGTGTGAGGAAGAGGGGGAGGAGGTGCTCTTTTATAAGGGAGGAGAGGGGCACCTTTGGAATAACTAAAAATATTATTTTATAATAAAGTCAATTTCGGTTTTAAATAGCTCCAAATTGAGTTATTTCAAGGATAAGGTGGGTATGGGTCGAAACCCTCTCATCCAATAGAATTTAGACATGTTTAGGTCATTATATTATCCTTATCTTTTAGTTTTAACTCTTAGTTAATTAGATTGACATTTACCATGTCACTTTGTATTTTTATATTATATAGTTAATAAACTTACCATATACATCCAAGAGACCCCCAAGTTGTGTTTTATTAATAAATCTAACCTTATTTAAGTCATATGGCAGAACCTTAGATTTTTAGGAATAAAATAACAATTAATAATATAATATTTGTTTTAAAAACTATTTTATGTCAATTTTGACACTATTCAATAGTTTATTTTTTTGAAACACATAACAGAATGATTACTACGACCAAAGTTAATTTAATAAATCCTAACATGTCATAATAACCTAGAAAATTAGTTTAATTCATAAAAAGTCTCATATTATATTTATTTTTGTATTTATAACATCAATTATGTCAATATTTCATTAATAAGATAATTACCACATCATCGTTGTGTTATAAATAAATTAAATTTTTTAATGTTTAAAAATTACAAATAAAATACCATTATGTAAGAAATCTTTTTAGATTTTTAATGACTATTTATAGTCGAATTTATCTTATTTATTACCCTATATTAAAAATGATTTACTTATTAAACTTTGATTTTAACTATTTCAAGCCTTCTATATATAAATTAATAATAAATGTACCAATCTAATCCAAGATGCCCTAAATGGACATAGTTTATTCCTAAGGTTGTTTTTGTTCGAATTACACTTGTCCAGTAGAATTAGGACATGTGTTAGGGTAATAATAATATCATTTTTACCCTTAATTACCCTATTTACTTTAAACCGTGGTAAAAAATTTAAAAGTTACTATTCACCAAAAAATTATTTTCATCTCATTGAACCACATTTTACTTTCGTGTCTCTTGGATTTTCTAAATTTCACTCACAGAAGTGGTAATATTATGTTTTATGAAAAATTCAGTTTTTTTAACTACCACTTAGTGGTTTCACTATTCATCAAAAATTGAAAGTTTTCAGAAAAATATCAAAAATTAGGCCTAAGATATATTTGATATTATGAATTCAAAAATTATGTCTATTTTACCAAATTCAAAACATATCAGTTGCATTAATTAATTTAAAAATTAATTCCCGTCGTCAAAACAAATAGTGTGTTCTTAAGAGATAATAACTATCAAAAGATTGACAGTTGTTTATGTCTGGTTTTAATGTAGAATTACATCCAATGACCAAAATTGTATTAAATTGTAAAAATATATTCTAAATATACTTAAAAACCAATAAAATTAATAATTTATAACTATTAATTATTTATATTAAAAAGGTTGTTTTTAATTAAAATTTAGTAATTTTCACTATTCATCAGAAAATGAAAGTTATCTTAAAAGTACCAAAATTTCACCCTAAGCTAATTTCGATATTACAAATCCAAAAATGAATTCCATTTTGAAAAATAAAATTTACAAAATTTCAAAAAGTGGTTATTACTATTCAAAACGGCTAGTTTTAATAATATTTTAATAGCATATCGTTGTTTAGTGAAACTCGATATTGCGTACTACACACGCTATCGAGGAAGGTCGCGATTGCGTGCAAGGCAAGGAACGTCAAGGATGCATGTTGAGAATGCTCCTGTTGGTGTAGCGTACAACACAAGACATTAATGAAATTAAAAAGAATAATTTTTTATAAAAGCTCGGGATGTTTCATTCTACCCCCCTTAAAATTAATTTCGCCCTCGAAATTCGTCGGGGTTATAAATGGTTTACTACTTGAAAGTTTCTTTAATAGAAACCCACATCGTAAAAAGGAATACCAAATCCAATCTTTAAAAACAAAATTACAAAACGTAACGGTTAACCAAATAATCTAATCATTGGGTTTCCACATAGGTGAAAATATGGATATGGAAGAGAAATCTAACCATCATGTTCTGATGGAGAGTAGTAGAGAACATAGCTATGGAAAAGCCCGCATTCAGAAAGCCATAAATTTGTGACAATCTACGGTACAATCTTATTCATCAAATATAAGAGCACTAGGACAACATTTTTTGTTTTTAAGATCATTTCCCTAAAGTTGATGAAATTAGAATTAGAAGAAATACTTTCGTGATTTTGTTATAGTCTCACCGTTTTTCGTTCTTTGTACAATTTCCACTTCATCTCTTAAACAAATGAAGTTGAATTTGTCATTCATGATGTGTTAGCAGATCATGTGATAGAATGATGGGTCATTCCATCTGTCTCAAACAAAAGGATAGAAAAGTTATCAAAAAATACATAAGTCCATCTATAGTGTGATTAATCATATATGGTTCCTAAAATGGACTTATACTTTATATATCATATAGATTAATGAAACTAGTTTCTACTAAACAGGGAATTCATGTAGGCCAGTGGTAGGTGATAAAGGTCAGTCACATTTTGGTTGTGGGATCAATTCCCATGGCCTTGTCCGACGCGAGGGGCTGTCGCCATCCTGCAGGTTGTCCTTTTTCTAAAACTACATTTCTATAACATCACATAAATTATATCAAAAAAATTTATATCCTTAAACAATAATAACTTATGGTTAACATAATCCATTCTAATCTTTAGGCTTATCTAAAATATTTCGGTCCAAGCTCATAGTATAAAGAAAACGATAACTTGAAATGTCGTCTACCAAGCATGTGAATACCATCATTTATCCCCCATATATCTTGCTGGTCACATTCCATTCATCAGAATACCTTAATGATGTATTCTCTTGAAAAATGAATACCCATTAAACCTTAGTGAAAACATGAATGCTGTCAAAAGTTAACTCTTTCCACATACCAAAATCCAAAAAATTCTATATACTCAAACCAGGATATAACCTTCTCCTTATATCAGTCATGAGCTCATGAATACTATCAAACATTTAATTTTCTCCTTATCCCTTCATTATGCGCATATCATCTACTTTCCAAAAATATCTGAATAACATTTCATGGATATTGGTAACATTAATCATACACTTTAAAAACTCAAGAAAAGAAAACAGTGTAACAATCCTTAGATGTCCCTTTATTCCATAGTACAATGAGATTACTTATACAACATTACACATGATAAACATGTAATCATTCCACTACATTCTTAAACCATTGACCGAGATTCAACAATTCTTTCATATCACATATCATTTGTAGTCTCTTCATCATCATCCACATAAATACTACCCATATGTCCATACTGATTCTCTTCATGAGACTTTCCCTTAGGGCATTGGTTTGTATAATGCCCGTACATTCCACATTTAAAACATTTAACCATTGTTGATGTTGTAGAAATACCATTATCCTCATCCCTGGTGTTAACTGATCCTTTTCCTTTGCACTTACTGGCTTTGTGTCCTTCTTTTCCACACCCAAAGCATCTTCCAGTTCCTTTGAATCATTCTCCTTGACGCCTCTTCCCACATGATTTACATAGGGGAAATTGAACTTTCTTTCCTCTATGATCATCATGAAACTCCATCTTTCTCTTATTAGCCGAGTCAGGAAACTTACCAAATTTTACTTTATTGATTATATTATGAGATTGCTGATTCGGCATAATAATGAGGTTTGAAATTCCAAATCCCATTTCATTTGGTTTCTCATGAATAATATCATTCTATTGTCCATCATATCCTCCATTATCGTTAATCATCTTGTATCCAGCCATTTTCTAAAACCCAAAAAGAATAGTGAGAGACGCAAAAATCATAATAAAGGGGGAGTAACTTCAATATCTAACATCTTTGTTTTAATCTAATATCGTTACCATAGTTCAAGGACTATATCCTATACATATACTTATCCTTAGGGACATCCCTAGACATACCTTAGAAATATCTCTAGAGATCTCACTAACGTTTTCGCATCCTAGTTTCCAAAGTTTGACTAATCTTTTCCTCTAATACCAACTGTAGAGACCCGACGCTTAACGTACATAGAAATTACATTACTATTGCGGAATACTTAGTACATAACAAAAACACACACACAAGGATCGTAATAGTTTAGTGTCTTTGGAAACTCGGAATATAATCTTCTAATCGTGGTGAATGATCTTCAACATATCCCATAAAGATCTTCCTTGTTTTTACCTAAAACCATTCTATATATCCTGGGGAAAAGAAAACATAAATGGGTGATCTCAAATGCTCAGTAAGGGTAAACAAAAGAAATATCAATCACATCATTTTCATAAGAACATAACATTTTTGGAAATCTTAACCTGCAAAAGATAGCATAATTTCATAACATGGGATAAATCATTGTTGTGAAATGAAATCCCAATAATCATAACATAAAACATGACACTTTTTTGCACACACACATAATCATAGAGAATCATATCTTATTAGTGAAGACTCATTTCCACGACTATCTTAGTGGACAAAGTCCATTTCTGAACCGAGTCACCCTCGTTTCTGTCCTGTTTCACTGAACCAGTATAACCTACCGTTCCATCCTTTTCTATCTCATGAGATATAAAATCTTTACCCAATGCATTGGAGGGAGATATAGGTCCCACCCATCTCATAATGAAACAATTATTATGTTTGCCACAAAAAAATCATAAATCATACATCATTGCATAACCCATGTAATAAAAATGGAATTCTTAAACATCGTGACATAATAAAACAATTTATATAAGATAAATGTATTCATAAAAATAATTCCATCACAAAATAATCAAATCAATGTAATTATAGGGATAGAATCATAACCCTATATTATCTTAGATGGTAAATAATTTTGATAAAACACATGAACTCCATTTGTGAGGAAAATATCCTTTCTGCTTCAAAAACATTTTAACTTTCTTAACATGTCATAAAATTTAAAACAAAAAGAATTTGATTAAAAATAAACTTGAAAACATGTAAAGGAAGGTTCTTGGAAATAGTTTTCTAAAAAACCCATTCATGCCGTATAAGTTAAAAAAAATATTCTTCGTACTTTTGTCGAAAAAGTCAAAAAGTACCTCGTACGAAAGTGACAAAATATTCCTTTCATATATTTTACTAAAAACACACTGAAGGGTAAAATTGGATATAAACTATTGTATAAGGATATAAATAATACATATTGAGGAAACATGGATGTGGATGATAAAATAAACCCCAGTAAATTTCAAAGTATAAACAATCTCAGATGAAAATGAGATTGTGATATTTCCCTTACCTTATGTCCATTTTTTGACTTGTAGTTATTTATATGTTTACTTAGATCATGATTACTTAATTCCATAATATAAAACATGATTTATATATAATATATATTCAGAATATATATATATATTATATCAGCAAATGGAAAGAAATACACCGTTCATGGAGATGGTAGACCGTACGTACGCATGAACGCTGTTTTCGTTTCCTTATTGAGTTGAATGGAATTATTTAGATGACATAAATATATATACACATAAATTCAGTATCATTATTATGTCATATATTTCATTATTACATATTATATATACTTTATAATCATTCATGAATGGTTAAAGTGGAGAATGAATCTCATCGCGTCGTGGAGACGGTAGTCCGTACGTACGCACGAGCGATGATATCGTTCTCATGATCGTGGGACTATATTGGAGGGTATGTATAATATTTAAGAATCAATATCAATTTAAAATAATCATATATAGTTATTATTTACACCATTATACCCATCCAAGGAAGGTGGTGGTGGAAAATTGATTTCACCACGGCGTGGAGAAGGTATTCCGTACGTACGAACACGCAGTGATTTCGTTTTCCATAGGATGGATAGATGGTGAAATAAGGATGTTTCATAGTTATAATAACATGTCAGTATATGAGTGATACTGATGTTATTACTTCATAATGAAACAATTATATAAGAAGAAGTGGAAGAAGAAATAAAGATGAAATAATTGGTAACAGACATTACCTCTTCATTGAAGTGCTTCTTTGAGAGCTCCTTTTAGGGCACTAAAATAGGTCTTTGAAGATGAACAGAACCTCTAGGATGTTTATAGGGAAGTTGAGAGAAGAAATTGGCAGGGTTTGTCCGAGCCTGAAGGCTCAATGTGATGTGAGGATGAGGGGGAGGAGGTTCCCTTTTATATGATAGGAGAGGGGCACCTTTGGAATAACTAAAAATATTATTTTATTATAAAGTCAAGTTCTGTTTTAAATAGCACCAAATTGAGTTATTTCGAAGATAAGGTGGGGATGGGTCGAAAAACTCTCATCTAATATAATTTAGACAAGTTTAGGTCATTATATTAACCTTATATTTTAGTTTTAACTATTTGTTAATTAGATTGACATTTACCATGTCACTTTGTATTTTTATATTATATAGTTAATAAACATACCATATACATCCAAGAGACCCCCAAGTTGGGTTTAACTAATATATATAACATTATTTAAGTCATTTGGCCAAACCTTAGTTTTTTATGAATAAAATAAAAATTAATAATATAATATTTGTTTTAAAAACTATTTTATGTCAATTTTGACACTATTCAATAGATGATTTTTTTAAACTCATAAATGAATGATTTATTCGACCAAAGGTAATTTAATCAATCCTAACATGTCATAATAACCTCGAAAATTAGATTAATTCATAAAAATTCTAAAATTATATTTATTTGGGTATTTATAACATCAATTATGTCAATATTTCATTAATAAGATAATTACTACATCATCGTTGTGTCATAAATAAAATAAATTATTTAAGGTTTAAAAATTACAAATAAAATACCATTATGTAGGAATTTTTTTTTTGATTTCTAATGACTGTTTATATTCCAATTTATCTTATTTATATCACTATATTAAAAATTATTTACTTATTAAACATTGATTTTAACTATTTCAACCCTTCTTTAAATAAATTAATAATAAGTGTCCTAATCTAATCCAAGTGGGCCTAAATGGTCATATTTTATTCCTAATGTTGTTTTTGGTCGAATTACACTTATCCAATAGAATTAGGACATGTGTTAGGATAATAATAATATCATTTTTACCCTTATTTACCCTATTTACTTTTAACGGTGGTTAAAAAAAGTAAAAAGATACTATTCACCAAAAAATTATTTTCATCTAATTGAACCACATTTTACTTACTGACATCAACTGTGTCTCTTGGATTTTCTAAATTCTACTCACATAAGCGGTAAAATTATGTTTTCAGAAAAATTCAGTTTTTTTAACTACCACTTAGTGGTTTCACTATTCATCAAAAATTGAATGTTTTCAGAAAAATAAAAAAACATTAGGCCTAAGATATATTTGATATTATGAATTCAAAAATGATGTATATTTAACCAAATTAAAAACATATCAGTTGCATTAATTAATTTAAAAATTAATTCTCGTCGTCAAAACAAATAGTGTGTTCTTAAGAGATAATAACTATCAAAAGATTGATAGTTGTTTATGTCTGGTTTTAATATAGAATTACATTCAAAGAACAAAATTGTATTAAATTGTAAAAATGTATTCTAAATATACTTTAAAACCAATCAAATTAATAATTTATAACTATTAATTATTTCTATTAAAAAGGTTGTTTTTAATTAAAATTTAGTAATTTTCACAATTCATCGGAAAATGAAAGTTATCCGAAAAGTACCATAATTTCACCCTAAGGTAATTTCCATATTACGAATCCAAAAATGAATTCCATTTTGAAAAATAAAATTTACAAAATTTCAAAAAGTGGTTATTACAATTCATAACGGCTTGTTTTATTAATATTTTAATAGCATATCGTTGTTTAGTGAAACTCGGTATTCCGTACTGCACACGCTATCGAGGAAGGTCATGATAGCGTGCAAGGCAAGTCAAGTCATGGATGCGTGTTGAGAAAGCTCCTTTTGGTGTAGCGTACAACACAAGACATTAATGAATTTAAAAAGAATATTTTTTTTATAAAATCTCGGGCTGTTACAGTTATGTTCTTCCATGATTTCCCATTATTAATGAAGGAATTTTTTTTAAAATATTAAAATAACTATTTATTAATTGATATATATTGTTTAAATTGAATTCACCCCATTTGGGAACATAAATAAATGTTCTTTGAATAATTAGTTTTTTTAATTGTATACGGGGTATTAGAAAAAGATTTCTTATGTCAGAATTTATATAATGAATTTATTATAAAAATATTAATGAATGTGAGTAAGGTGGATGGAATATCCAATAATAAATTATATACTCTATTGGATCTGTTATGGTGTTTTAAAAACCATTTGTGAGGTCCTTAACTGTGAAACTTGTTATTTATTAGTAGATATTTATTTGGAACTCATTGGGAATATATATAACTTTTTGTATATATTGATGCTTAAACATGGTTGTGAAAGGAGATGTTTCATGATAACTCTGAGGGTGGATATTTTTAAGAAATTTTATTTGATTTTAAAAGAAAATCCGGACAAATTTTTGTTTTTTTTATGATCTACTCCATCGATATATATGGTAATCATATGTGGGTATGTTGCATTTATGCACATCAAAAATATTTTTGATTGATTTTTTTTTCAATGGTAACTGCATGTGTTAGAAGTGTGCATCCAATATGATTTACAAGCTCATATAATATTTTATTCCTTGAAATGGAAATTGGGATTAGTTAACTTGAAAATTATCATGGCGAGAAATGATATTATATTGCTACCTATGGTTTATTCCAGAAGTTCATCATCTGGATACATGAGAACAAGTGATCTTCATATGATGATTATTCTTCTTAAGGACTTCTCTTGGGTTTTCAATGATATATTTATGAGTATCTCAATGATTTGATATTATATCTTGACACCCCAATAGAGGTAGAAATTTTTTTAAGGTTATATATATATCTAGTATACTAATGATTTTTTTTATTTATGTTTTCATTAATTTTTCGTTTTCATTTTTTGTGGATAAATTGTTCAGAATTAGAGATAATATAATAATGTGATGTGTTTTCATGAAATATATTGTTGATAAATATTTGAAAAAGGAAAAGTGGAATCATAATTGGTTTAGAAAAATTACTTTTGAAAACAAATTTACTATTTATAATTAATAATTTTAATGAAAAAATATGGTTTTTAAAATATATAATAACATTTAGTATTTTTGTCAAATTCTACTGGGAGGGTTTTTTTGACATCATGCATATTTCATTTGGTGAATACATCTCTTATGTTTTCTCAGAGGTACTATAGTAAGGGAATTTTTTTTTGTTTTTATTGGTTATAATTTTTATTTATATTACTGCGTCTTGGTCTGTGACGTTGTATAATGAGTAGGTGGTTAATTATAGATTATTTTTTATTTCATTTCATTGGTATTTTTATGTAATTTCTAATTTTACTTAGTAATTTCATCTCATTTATAAATATTTATTTTTCTTGATATGTATGTTATCATTATTATCTAGTATAACCATGATTGATTTTTCTATATTTATGGATGATGTGAGTTTCTATAATATAATATTTTTTTTAATATTATATATTTTCATTTTCATAACATTGACACTCACCTTTTAAATGAGTTATTTAATATATCTTTTTGTATACATTAATTGATAAATTAATTTAGTGGTTAAAATGATTCCCATTTATTTTACACATAGGATTCGTTCATTCTAATAGGGATTAAGAACATCATTTTATCCATGTGTTGAGTTTTTTCGTGATATTTTAGGTTATCAAATATCGGTTGTTTAAAACAAGTTACTATATAATAGGATTAATAAATTTCTTAAATATATAGGATCACTATGATTATATATGAATTAATTTAGTATATAGATAAGATTTCAACAAAAATTTCATGGACCTGTTATGTATTATTTTTTGATTTTGTTTAGATTATTTTTGAGAAATGGGGATGAAACGAAAATCCATTCTGGGGCATGGTGTGTTCAAAATATATTATTGTAATATATTAAATATATTTAATAATAGGTATGTGTAATTTTAGTAAAAAAGATTATTATTTTTCAAATATGGACCTATATAAAAAATTTATTGTCAACATTGAGTTCAGAATATATGTTTTATCCTAGGAAAGAGATCACATTTTTTGTGTGGGGAATAAGAAGAAAAATCATCATGGTTATGATAATGAATTAAATAATTAATAAATTATGTTATTTTATTATAGTACATGAAATGGATGATGAGACATTATGTAGACAATTATGATGACATTTGATGGTTAGTTTCATAACCCGAGAGCTGTTGTGGAGCTGTTGGAGAGAGAATTGGTGGGTATCTCTTAGATGAACTGCAGTCAGATCATAGGTTGGAGATTAGCACATAATTGGATTCTGAATCTCACAACAATATGATTTAAGATAATTCTTCATTAGCAATGGATCAATCTCCATGTAGAATTTTGTTTTATTTTTTCCTTTTCCCATAATTAATTTCTATAATTATCAAGGTTCAATAAAACATTGTAATGATCCATTAACCTTGTTTATTAATGTTTTTGATTTATCGAGGGGATTTTATTTATAGAATGACACTGTGATAAAAAAATTTCTCTATTAATCAAAATACCAATAGTGAATAGTGGCCAACCATACAAATGATAGTGGTATGTTCCTCATGATAGTTATTTTTCATTTCTCCACAGGTTATTTGTTCATTGTGGGAATTCCAATTTTGGAATGTGGTTCGATAAAGCCTAATAGAACCATCGGTGCACACCATTTTCATGGAACAATAATTGATATTGTAGATCTTAAATAATCACAATATGAAAGAGGTGTATTAATAGAAGAAATATTGGATCTGATTGTTTTTTATACACAATTTCATGTTCTTCGGTTCACAATGATGAATGTCTTCATAACTCAATTTCCTAATGGATTTTATGTTTTTATTTTGTTTTTCATCAAACTAATGGAATAATTGACATTTATCTTTTTTTGGAGACTCGTGGATGAATTGGATGCACATTTGAATTAATGGATGACTGAACAAGATCTGAGAGTCTAGAAATTTATGCAAGACACAACTTATAACTCATATAAACACATTGTGTGGGAAACTATCAGTGGGGTAAAAGGGTTTTTGGAAATAGTTAATTATCAAATAGCATGTAACACAGTAATACATAGTGTGAGATCTCCCTTGTGGATCGGTGTGTACATTAGAGGGTATATAAGCATAGGTTTTAGTACATAGGCCCATGCTTGTTGTGTCTTCCAAGATGGACATGTACAAGCTGGGAATACATTTTCTAAGACATATCTTAGGACATGAGGTGTAGCATATGAGGAGAACCACATCATTTACATCCAAATGGTTGGAAACAAATACATTGACACATGTGACTTAAATGGGTATGAGGACAATGTGTCTTGGTTTATATTCTTTATTCTCGTAGTGTACTCATAAAAACATGGAATAAACAACTTTTCAACTTTATCTTCCCCAAATATATTTTGGTTGAATTCCACATATCCATTCAATGATTTTTAGTATTGAATTACCTCATATAGTTAGGAAAATGATATCTTTTGTAGGACTTATTTGATAGAGATTTATTAATCCATTCATGAGTTCTAGATTTTATATATTCTATTCATTTTCTTCACAAATGTGGAATTATTGGAATCTTCATGACCAACACAAAACATGCATTGTTTTCCATCTTAGTGATTTAATAATGATTTTGTTGCTGGTATACCCCATGAACATGGGAGTAATGATCATAAATTTGAAATATCTCTTCAAACATCCAACATAAATTCCTAATGGTGAACTCGATGAATAATAACTATTCAAAATACATCCTAAGTATTATCATTATTCGGAGTGTGTTCTCCCCCAATGAGTTTATTTGTGGAATTTTCGAGATGAAACCGTTGGCTAACATTATAGTTGCATGTTTTATTTATATTACTGGTCATTGTGAAGTATATTTCAATATTATTGATATGTATTTTCTAGAAATATTACAATGTATAACTGATTTTATTTATTTTTATTGAATTATTTTTTATGTTGTCATACTAGAAATATTTATACTCACCCCTACACAGTGTTTTCCAAATGATGTATTCTATTGTGCATATGGTCGACCTGTTGATATTTTTCTAGATAGTCCATGACCGAATAGAGCAATATGAGACCTGAAAGATTGAGGTGTGTTCTAGAGGAATTTTGAAATTAGTCCATAGTATTAATTTTAGTTTGGGAATGTATTCTTACTCTTTATTGTGGGATTTAATTTTTCCATTTTGTAAGTCCTTTACATCATGTCGAACTAGAGTTTTGTTATTTAGATGTATGCCTAAATGGGTTTTCAATTATTTTTACATTTATGCGTTGTATAGGCTTGGAGATGTTTACGAGTGTACATGTACATAGACTAAGGCCTCCCATGTAAGTGATATTACTACATAGTGAAAGTCTCATAACAATGTAATATTAGAGGCATGATTGGGGAGTCAAGGCATGAGACCCTTTTCTTATGGTCATGAATGTGTGGTATTAGAGTAGTAAGTTGTACCATCAGACATGATCCTATAATATGGGTTTTGGGAGATATTGTTGTGTGTTTAAAGATCAATTTTTACGGTTGGGACTCTAGTACTAGTGTAGTAGTCTACATATACATGCATTATAAATCTGATCACCTATATTTTGAAATGGTACAAGAAAACAAAAGATATTGAGAAAAAACTTTTCAAGAATCATATATGAGTTGGATGAGGTTTTCATGTGCTTCTTATGTCACCACTCTAAATAAACTCGTTGATCAATGCATATCTTTTTTACCATCAGGAAGACTTCATGTCAACTTCTAACTAGGTTTCAACATCAGTATCATGAATATGATCCCTTTAGGGATGTGACATCGATACATGGAGATGTTACCACCAGATTTTACACCAACTATACCATAACTTATAGCTAAAACATTGTAACCACGATAAGAGTCGATTGGGTGCTTAGGAAAAGAACTCTTTATGAGTTTCAGTGATAAAGAACTCTCAGGAACTATGATGGCCTCAGCCCACATGAATATGAATGCAGGAATGAGTTGATGACTTGTTTTTTCCAACTAGTTTGGACAACATCAAATAAGATGGTAGTCGTGGAGGGAATACCACTCCTTTTTTCAACCTGATGATGGTGGGGGGTTGGTTCCAAGTCTTACGGTGAGGAATCACTAGCATGGTCATTGTTTGAGATCTTATTTATATAAGTTTTATCCACACATAAATGGATGGTTTTGAATATTCAGGAGCTTCGATAGATCCAATAGGGTATCATGAATCTTTCATATTATTAAACTCTGTTTTCATACATCTTTTTTTACATGAATGATATAGTTCTTGATCTGTTATTTAGGACTCATATAATTGTGTGATGGTTAAATAGAGAAATATGAGGAAATATTGTACCTCTAATCATTATTTATTATCATGGAATGATAGATCAATGATTTTTGGATAATTGTTTCATAGTTGGGGTGATAAAAATGGTGGAAGATGATATTGGGAAACAACGAGTTGAGACCTCACCATCCTTGATCTAATTTCAGTATCAGGGAGGTGGATGTGTGAGACATTTGGATGAATGTACCATGATAGATAATATTTGGTGTAGAGCTCACATGGTGGGTCTAGTGATACCATCGGTATATGGTGATACTCAATTTATGTAATGGAACATTTTTCATTAGATTTTATGTCCCATAATACACCTGATATATATCCCATAGATTGCCTTTAGTGGCAGATGTTGTTCCTAGAACATATAGGTTCTCCACGAGGTGGGCATGCATGGGGATATGGGAGAGTAGTAAGAGGTGGTATGTGCATTGACTTGTTACCACCACCAGCTCCATGTTCTTTGTGCTAGTATTAGGGAACTAGATGATTGAGA
Organism: Viscum album; assembly: GCA_963277665.1. Lineage (NCBI taxonomy): Eukaryota > Viridiplantae > Streptophyta > Magnoliopsida > Santalales > Viscaceae > Viscum > Viscum album. Next base: position 1,056,496,648 of record OY728151.1, on the reverse strand, counting down.
TATAAAAAAAATATAGGCAGTCGAAGAAAACCACCTAGATGATCCATGAATGATATGAGAATTGACATGTGTTCTTTATGACTCAGATTAAACAATTATTCACATTGGTTCTAGTTAATATTTTATTTCAACATTCCATGTTCAAGACTATGGAGTCATGTTTAGCCCTTTGATCTAGAAAGTGTCTTGGAAACACCTTCTAGAGATGACTCATTGTTCACACACTAGTGCCGATAATATGACCTTACTCATAGAGGTCAATGTTTATATTTTCATCGCTTAATATAACTGATGTGGCCTTAGAACATTATAATTGGTTTGAACTATTTAACAATATTCAATTATGTGACTGACTATTTTTGGAAAAGTATGTGTTCTTTACATAGTAATGGAGCCCATTTCTCTATTAACAGTCAAATGGATACCAAGGCGGCATATGATGCACCTGTGCGCAGGAGGGTAGATCTAATTATTAATCAGTTTTCAAGGATGATCCATGGTTTAGTAGATGTTATGAGTTATTAAATTCCTAATGTGGTGGCAGAGTAAGAGGACGTCTTCCCTGATAAAGTTCAATATTTTCCTCTCTAAAATGAGATATAATTAATCATTGGTCTGCAATCTGGGAGGACACCCAAATATGTTCTATAATAATCAATGGCCCTCATCAATAATCATTGTCTAAGGGATATTTGGTAGTACTTTTAGGGGAATATATCTGATAGAACCATTATTTTGCAACGGGAATAACCTATTTTGATACCCAATAAGGTGGACAGAAGATTGAGGTTCTTTGTGTTTAATGATTATTAAACAAGTTTACCATGAGAAATAATTATCCACAAATGAGGATCTATTACATATTGGATCATTTTTTATGTATGTGTTGGTTTTCAATGGTTTTAATTAGATCAAGAAATCAGTAGTTGTGAGTATGGGTTGAAGATATAATGAACAATACATTGATATGCTCATATAGTCACTATAATTACATATTGATTCCCCTTACCCTAGAGTAATCTATAGTAGAGTTCTGGGGACCTATAAATTTGATCATTCAACCTATCATAGATCTGGTTGTGGTGATCATCTTCATTATCATCCTTGTAAACTCAGGCTGCTTGGTGGAGCATGAAGGAAATTGGGGAAGGATCTAGGAGAATTGTGAGAACACCAATTTATAGAAATATTTTGATGTATTTGTTTTTGATTCATGATGTCAACATTATTGTACATGTTATCTCAGTGGATATAGTGATGCTTGAAACATCCAAGGTTGATGATTTGTTATCATGATGGAAAACTAAGAGAGTTTTGGAGGTGCAGAGTTTCCGTGACTTTTGTAGCTATTAACGAAGATTCATACCTAATTTATCTGGGATATCAGCACCAATGATTTATTTGATGAAAAATTTGAAGCTCATATGAATGAAGATGTTCCAAATTTCCTTTCAATAGTTGTGGTTGTATTTTTGGGGCACTCCAATCTGTTTTTTCTAAAGGAGGTTGTTTAGTTTATAGAGATCATTAGATCATGATAGATCATACATGTGTGTGTTTTGAGGGATAGGAATCCATTGATTGTCTATTGATCATGTATGTTAAGACCACATGAAAAGAACTAACTGAACTGAAAATATTGTGTTTTCATTGGTAGTCTTTTAATTATTGAAATAGAAACACTACCGAATGGGAGAGAAGTCTATCATCTACCACTTTATCGATTGTTTCATTTATACATTCTCTCTGATGTATCATTACATGAAATAGTGGAGATGGATAGAGTTCCTCAGGAATTATGAATCATATATTTTCTATAATCAAGGAATGGGTAACAAGGTAATAGAATCTCGAAATTAATATAATGTTCCTGGTTTATAAATGATGAGTCAGACACATTGGAGCCAACAAATTTTTTCTATATTGTGGGAGATGGACCAACTTATATCCAGTCTATGGTTTTCACCCATCCTGTCATGAAACATGTTAGGGAGGAATAGATTTGGAATATTGAATATGATACCCTACATACACTGATATCCACTATATATGTTTTCATAGACTTTATAATGTTATAAAACATGATGTTCTTTCATATTATCCATGATGGTAATCGTGACGTTGTAGAAGCATATTCTAAGAGAGTGTCCTACATCTCATTTAGCTTTACATACATGTGTGGAAATGATGATCCATGAATTTGAACATCAGTGTTGGTGTCTATTGATAATGAAGGGAGTGGAATATTTTGTATCATGATGCCTTACATGACATCAAGTTAAGCATAATCACCATGTTCTGGTGGGTATAGACCAAACCATGGAATTAAATTTTGGATTTGGGTTGGGAAATCACTATAATTCATTATGATCCGAACATAAACTTCTAGGGGATATTATTCCATATGTTCATTCATATCCTCACTCACAATGTTGAATGACATCTTATCTATTCGATAAATATATTCAAAAAAAATCTTGGTATTCCTTTACATATAGAAGATTGTATAACTCCATGGAGTACAATTGAAAATAATTTATGACTATTATCATCTCATCGCATCATGGTTATGGAAGGGATTATAAGAAGTTTTAATGAAATATATAATCTTGATCAAAGTGATACAACATAATACTAATGTCCAGAAAGTGAAAATAATTTACGTTCAAAATGACATGTTGTGAGCTTGATTGTTGGACATTTGTCGTACATTGGATGATCAACTTCGACTGGTGGAGTTTTGGTACAAGTTATACATTATTCCACCATTGGAATGAAACCGATTGAGATTTTTTAGAAGCTACCCTCTAGGTCAACACTTTACTATAATTTCCTAGGATAGTCGACACTCATGGGAATAGAGTTTCTACAAAACACTACTAGGAAGAATCATGTCATCCCAGAACAAATTCAGACTTCAAAGATATATCTAATGTCTTATGCAGACAGATAATAGAAGACATTCTAGTTTTTGTAGGTATATCATGTCTTCCTATGGTTGACACCTTGACATGGAACATAGGGATTCGGCTAGGCGGTAGGCTATATTTCATATTCATGTTCCCTGTCAAAATATAGTGTAGACATGTAAATGTGGTGTAGTTCGTAGCTCATCCTCCATGATTTGAATGAGTACATAATTTATTCCCAGTTTTGTAGTAATGGGGGTACATTCATGACCAATAACTTATTATATTATAAGGCCATATGGACATCATGTATGGATCTACCTTTTCTGGTTTTTTGGAATTCCCATAAGAAATGGTTGAAATATATTAAATAGTATATGCGGATAATTTTATTTTCATGTGGAATAAAATTTAAATTTTTTCTTGGATTAGAAATCTATGGGCACTATAGTATTCAAAAATAGATTTCTTCTCTATGTTGGATATAACATTGGTCATTGTTGGGTTTTTGTACATAAGTATTTTTGGGTTTGAAAATGAATAAAATAATCAAATAAATCAACACTATAACAGTGAAATTTTTTTATGGAGAATTAATATTTGATTTTTTTGGTTTAGGCAAGCATGAATGATGGATAGAGAACACAAAATCCAACAATAAAATCCACCTATATTATAATAACAAATTTTTATGAGTAATACTAAAAATAAATAAATAAAACATATACATGGAAAAATACTTCAATTCTATGGATAATGTTTCTATTATACTATAAAAAATCAGCTATTTCATTCACTAGATGATGAGTCATTTATCTTGTTAAAAAAAGTAATGGAATGAACATGAATGAATGTGATAAATTTAGCACATCAATGGTGAAGATGTTTTTATATAGAATAATTCATTAAGTGATTATGTGTAGAAAGGAATGATGGAATGAGAGGGAACCCAAACTTGAAATAATCCTCATTTAATAGAAAACAATTATTGTGTGAGTAATAATAAAAAGAAATAAACTTATCATAAATATGAAATAATCACCAAATTATAAGGATAATTATTTTTCGATGATAACATCATGATTATCTATGTCATTTAGAAGATGTAATGATGCCTCGCTTCTTGTGAAGGCAGCATAATGAACCTATATGAATGTGATAAATGAAATACTGTAAGGGAGATATGGTTTTGTGGTGATCATTTCATCCATTAATTTATACCAATACTATGAAAAGGCATGATACATGAATAGAAATATTATAAAATAAACAATATAAACAAGGAATAATGGAAATTAAATTAACATTCTATTATATTTTATTTCTATAAAATAGAGAAAGTTTATTTTTAACATTATCTTTACATATTAAAAAAATGGATTCCATCATTATAGTTTTTCTTCTGAGGTAATTGTATCATCTTCATGTGTAGAAGATATTTTTTTCATGAGTAGTCAAACATTTAATTTATTTTATTTTTATACAATAGATAACATATAATATTATTTTGAAAAAAATAATATATTAAAAAAAACCTTCCCATTGTGCTCTTATTCTTTTTTAAAAAGTTTGAAGGAATGGGTTTCTCTTTCAAGAATCCAAAATCAAACATTATGATTCCCTCTAACAAACAACATATTGTATAAATTTTGACTGTATGGAACCTATTTTCCCAATGAAATTGTCATCTTCAATTGAATTTTTATCTGACACAATATTTGTTTTAGTCACCGGCAGGATAACCATCAAATTCCTGACATTGGATCAATGACATAAAATAATTTCACTCATTTTGATTCAATAAGCATAACACCACTGTTTTTCATCATAATTAATTCATCAGGGTAATTTTTATGTTAAATATAAAAATTGATTTAAAATAAATGGTTATATATAACGTTTAATTCAGTCCTATGGATATTTGTTAAATTTATTAAGTAATTTAATTTTAATTTTCAGATAAATCATTATAAATGTGATCTATGAACCATTGAATAATATATTTATTATATGTATTTTATAACCATCCTTCATCACTTGATGGTTTGAAATATTTGTGAATTTCATTGTTGGATTCAATTTTTGGATTAACATATTCACTATTATGTAATAGGTAAATATGTCATTGTCCTACTCTATCAGGGCAATTATAGAAACAACAATTCTGAAAATTGCTTTTCCCAGAGCTTGTTCAATATAATAAGACTTTGGGAGACAGAAGCTTCCATCATCTGATAGGTAATCAATATAGAATTATAAAACATCATCAATAATTATTCATTCTACATTACAATGTTCTGATCAAATTCAATTATTGACATACCTTTTCTAAATCATCATATATCATTCAATGGAGTTAATCAATCCATTATTTATCGGACCACATAGATTGACATCTCTATCCATGTGAACCATCATCAAGTAGACCATTATATCAAAAAATTATGGTTGGAATAAATTATATAATTCTTATAATATGACTACAATATCCTTATTCATGATCAGAAACATCACTGAGTTTAAAATTTTCATGCATATTCTTTTTAACAAGAATAAAATATTCGATAATTTATGTCATTCATTTTGAGGAAAAATTAAATGGGAAGAAAAATTCATTAAATCATGTATCAAAACATGACTGTTATATGATCTTAGTCCTCATAACATAAAATTAGTCATTGAAACGAAATTATTTATCTTTAATTAATACCCATGTGAAAAGTTTCCACAATTATAGAATTGGAAAATTTGGAATTTTTTCAATATTGTTAGGGTATAAGCTGATGGATGTAGAAATTTCCACGATTTACCCCCCACTAGTGACAAATCATTCATTATCCCCGTTTCAGTCAATTCCTTTATATCCTTGATTCCATCTATAATTTTCCCAAAAACATTTAGTAACATTCCAATAAAACTATAAAATAAATTTTATTCTACATGGATTACATCAAGAAAATAACTGACATTAAAATAATTCCAAGATGGTAATACAACAAAAATTGTTATCTTCTTCCAAATAGTATTTGTATGGTTTTCTGAAAATGGATAATAAAAAAGAGTGTAAATAGTTTTTACATTTGTATATAGTTTATCTCCCATCATTGGATTCATTGATGTAAATTGATTGATTTTCCAATAAAATGATTTCATCTAGGAAATATATTTATGTCATTGATCTAAAAATTTATGATATAATATAAACACAGTCATCGTGGAATGTTCCAACTGAATAGAGCATGCAAGTAGTACCCTCGGATTCTAGTAAGTAATGCGTCTTTTATGAATTTTATGTACATGAATCATATGAGAAATGGTAGGGAAAGATTGGAGACTTTTAAAAGGGTCAAAGGGAAAAGGTGGTGACACATGGGCTTCACACAAGTTTCCAAAATCGGGCGGAAGCCATACTCGTGGTGTCACCTTGGGCAGAGGATTCTGCACGGTGTGTACATGATTTGGGAAAACTATGAGAGGAGGCCATGTAGAGTGTACCTTCCAAGAAGTGACTATCGCACGGTTAGCCCACGATTTGACTAAATGTGTGGACTAACCCTACGCAAAGTCCACATAGATCCTATTTTAATGGATATAATATGTTTTATCTTTAAAACCACACTTTTTTTATCATAGATGGCCCTAACTTGGGATTTATCTCTAGTGAATGTGGGAGAACACTTTCCATGCGTTTTGGAAGTGATCTAGAGGTTTTCCTCGGTGATTAGAGAATGGTTGATCATGGTGAGTCTCGTTTCCTTGAGTTTTAATAGATCTCCATATTCCCTATTGATGGATAATTATATCTATGCCCAAGGTGGGTAGATCTAAGATAGTGGACGACTTTTATGTCGGGTTTTGGTCTTATTGGTGATAGGGGATGGAATCTAAGGAGGTATAGTGATGTTTCGATCCGGTTCTTGGTTTTTTTGGCCTAATTTTTTGAGGTAGGTGGAATCACCCATGACTCCTCCGGATAGAATTGATTGGATTAGTTTCAAATTAGGTTATTTTAATGGAATTGATTGTGAAAAGAATGGAAAAAATATTCTTTAGTTATGATTTATGGTTTTAATGGAATTGTGAAATCTTTGTGAGTTGTTGTGTAAAGTGATTTGGATTTTTGAATATAAAATGTCTATTTTAAATTACATATTTTCTGGAATGGGATATGGTTTTATGAAAGATTGGTTTTCCATAAAAATGGGTGTTTTATTAAAATGGGCTGAATTGGGTGAAGACACTTGGTTTTGATGGAAATTATTTTCAATAAATGGTGATTTTTGGAGAGGATGGTTTTGGAATGATTATTGTAAATATGTGGTGTCTAATCTTGTTGAAAATATGGGGCTTGGTTGAAATAGGACATTATTCTCAGTTCCAAACGTTTAATGGCACATGGGATTTTCAAGTACGAGGCTTGGTTAAAATATGACCTTGTCCTCGGTGCCAAAGGTGTAATGGCACATGGGAAACAATTACCTCTTGATGAATTGGTAGATCGACGAGAAACCACTCATTAGTATGGAACTGTCATAATGAAACATGCATGTTTGTTTTCACGTGTTAGTGAAATGGTTGGGTTTCCATAAGGGATATTCTGAAATGGTTTGAAAGCTTTTTTGGTTATATTTCTGAAAAAAATTAACTTGTTGGAAATTGGTTTCAAATACACTTGGATGTTTTTGGATATGTTTGGTTGTGGAAGATTGTCTATATATTGTAATAAACTGTTTTGAGAAATTGTTTTATATAAACTGATTTATATTAATGTTGGCAAACTATTCTATCCTAGTGTTGTGATAAGGGAAGTCATTGGAGAAAACCTATTGAGTTTAATACACACACCTTCTTTGGCACTTTGGAGAAACTGCAGATGTCATCTTCCGGGACACAGGTAATGGAAAAGCATATTAGTTATAGTGGTTAATGGTGATGCTTGGGAGATGTGGTGGTGCATGGTGCATGGAGCATGGTGTGGTGTTGTGGAGAGTGTCTTTGCTTGTTTTAGGACTTTTGTTTAGTCTTCCGCTTGGTATGCTGATTTTTGGTTGGTTTTTATTTGTGGTGGAATAGTGTTGTTCTCTTTTGGTAATGCATGAATTGGTTTTTGGATTAAAGTGCATCAAATAGTTGTTGTTAGTGATGGTTTGGTTGGTTTATTTCTCAAAGGGTAAATAATCCCCCACATGCATTGAAACCCTTTGACATTTATTGGCAGCCATTGGAATCATGGGGATGTTGCTTAAGGCCAAGTAATCCCTTGTTGTATTCTCATTCCAATGAGGATAAGCTAGTTATTACAAATGGTATTAGCTTGTTCTGTCCTTGCCTACCAAGTAGTCATCGATCTTCATAGTCCTGGAGTTGAAATTCATCCATGTCTATTACTTGGGTCAAAATGATAGAGAGGAGTAGGATTGTTGGAACATGAAATGTATAGCATACAAGGACATATCTAACCCATTTATGATGAACTTCATGTTACAATGGTGTTCAATACATAAGTGTTTTGAATACATTTCTATAATGTTGGAAATCTCATTGTCATTGGTTTATCCAATGAGATTAGCATGACATGCATTATAGAGGAATTAATTCCCACTACGAATGCATATCTGATTATGAGGAATGAGTATGGCTTTTATGAAATATGAATTTTATTAAAAAAATTACAGGAATTGAATTCATGTAAAGGATTTTGAAAATAGGGTATTTGTTTTATTTTAAAAATGGAATGATTTTCAAAAAGCATGCTGAATGTTTAAAAAAATGGTTGAATATGAGAAAAATTTTGTTTTGAGAACAATGTTGTGATGGATGATGTGATAGATTTTTAATACTAACCCATTAGTTTCTATAGTGTGATATTGACGGATGTTATTGTTTGTTTAGAAAAGGTCACCCTATAGGCGCCATCAGAACGAACACGAAAAGGTGTGGAGAATGTGGTTACACCCAAACCATGTGTGAACCATTATCTGGTTCAGTGGGTTGTCCAAGATTTTCAAGCTATGGATATGGGGAACCGGTGGAATTAACCAAGGAATGCGGATCATACCATCCAGTTAATGAATCAGAATCCACCATCCTTTCATGGTGATGATGAACTCGAAAAGATGGAGGTGTGGCTAGTAGGATTAATCGTATAACTGATTTCATCGACACACCATCAGAGCTCAAGGTCAAGTTGTCAACGTATATACTGGAGGATCTTGTATGACAGTGGTCTGAGCTAGTGGTACAGGCTAAGGTGGATCAAGGCTTGTGCTACGACGAATTTGAGGAATTGTTCAATAAACATTTCTATCCTCACACATTCAAGATCTAGAGGACGACAAAAGTTTTCAGCCTGAAGATGGAGAATCTCTCTGCCATAGAGTATGAAACTAAATTCATGAATTAAGTATGTTTTTCACTAGAAGTTGCTGAAAGTGCTTCGCTGAAGGCACACATCATTGAATCACGGTGGCGATAGGTGGTTTGCTCGATGATAGTTGTGCTATATATTACAGATTATACGAAGATGGTAAACAGAACAACAATAGTTGAAAGTTACATATTAGTTGTTATGGGAGGAGGACGTATGATGATACCCATGGGACAGGGTGGGAAATCTAATGCTGGGAAGAAGCGAAATAGGGACACCTATTTCCAAGGTGGGAGTGAGAATCAGAATCAGACGGCTAGATCGTTGAATATTCATCCACAACCCATGAAGAATGTTGGGTGTTTTCAATTTCGCTTGATTGATCACATGAAATGAGAATGTACAGCACCACCGAGAGAATTCCACAATTGTAAAGAGATGGGGCATCTTCAGCGATATTGTCACAGTGCTCCACGGTCGGGTGTTTGTGACACTTCTAAGGTGTCACAGGAATATTATGCTTCAACAGGGTGAGGACATCAATATCAGTCTCACCAGCACAACATAGCTAGCCATGGTGATTCCAGGAATACCATGACTCCTCACATAGGGAAATCTCAACAAGGCAGTAAGGAGAAAAGTGCAGGAACAAATCAATTGTATGGAGTAGATCAAGTAATTATGGATGACCAGTCTAGACCGTCTACGGTGAGAGGTATGATTCTTTTGAATTCTACCCTCATGTAGGTGTTGTTCGATATTGGTGCATCACAATCTTTTCATGCTTCTCATATTGCATATTTTCAGAACATAAAACCTGAAATGATGCTTTCTATGATAAAACATCAAACTCCTCTCGATGAAAGAGAATGTAGAGACTTCATGTGTAGAGAACACTCTATAAATACTGATAGAGATGAGCTGAAATGGGATTCCACATTGATGGATGTGGATGTCTAAGATATATTCTGGGTTATGGATTGGTTGACAGAGTTCAGGGCACACAACGACTGTTATAGTAAAACAGTCAGTTTTGAGACTCAGGATGGCATCGAGCATCTCATTACAGATGAAAAAGTGGTGAAGGACGGTGCAAAGGGATTGTTTTCAATAGTTGTGGCAATGATCATTTACCAGTTGGATGCATTAATGTTGTAATCAAGGTATGATATCATGAATAATAGCTTTCTAGTAGTCATGGATCAATTTACTTATGTTTTTCTTGAAAACATTCTAGGGATACCACCTGTAAGAGAAGTGGAGTTTACGATTGATCACCTTTTGGGGACTAGTCTTATCTATCATCCATATTATAGGATGTCACCTATAGAGTTAAAGGAATTGAAAGTCAAGTTGGAATAATTGGAAAACATAGGTTTAATTCAGCCAAGCATGTCCCTGTGGGAAGCACTAGTTTTGTTTGTAAAGAAATCAGATGGAACTTTAATGCTATGTGTGGATTATCGTAAAGTTAACCATGTTTTGATAACGAATAGATATCCACTACCATGAACTGATGACATGTTTGATCAATTGAGGGGAGCTCAATGGTTCTCTAAGATTGACTTGCGGTCAGGATATCACCAGTTGAGATTTCGGAAGGAGGATATTCCAAAGATAGCCTTCAGAAGCAGATATGGCCACTATGAATATGTAGTCATGCCTTTTGTTATTAAAAATTCACCAACAATATTTATGGAATTATTGAATCAGATATTTCAGCAATATTTGGATTCTTTTGTAGTGGTTTTTGTGGACTACATATTGTTGTATTCAAGAACAAGGGCTGAGCATGAGAAACACTTGGAGATAGTGTCAGAAATATTGAGAGACCATCAGTTCAATGTATAAAAATCAATGTACAATTTTTGGATACAAGAGGTACGGTTTATGGGCCATGTTTTTTTTATAAAGGTGTATATGTGGATCTAGAAAATATATAAGCTGTTCTTTCTTGGAAACCACCAAAAAAATGTCTTTGAAATATGATGTTTTCTTAGACTAGATGGTTATTACTGATGATTCTTGTGTGAATTCTCATGACTAGATTTTCTTATTACAACATTGACAAAAAAGAACATTGCATTTCAATGGACAGAGGAATTCTAATGATCTTTCCAAGAGTTAAATGTTCGCCTTACATCAACACCCATCTTGATTTTTCTGGAATCAGGACCGGGGTACATGGTGTATTGTGACGCATCAGGATCTGGTTTGGTTTGTGTTCTCATGTGAGGACACCATGTTGTTTCTTATGGCTCATGAAAATTGATATCTCATGAAAATAACTACACAACTCATGATTTTGAGTTGGCTGCAGAGGTCCATGCATTGAAAACATGGAGACATTATCTCTTTGGTGAGAAATTCACTCTGTTTATGGATTATAAGCGTTTGATGCATATTTTCCCACAATGAGATTTGAATCTTAGGAAGAGGAGATGGATGGAGTATCATCAAATGTTTGACTTTGACTTGATGTATAAATCGGGTAAAGGCAATTCGGTGGCCGATGCATTAATCCTAATGTTGTATACATAGTTGGAGAAAGAAGCTTTAGATGCGTGGTAGTTGATGTTGGTCCTAGATGACATGCATGTGGAATGTGAAGACTGAGGTGATGTTGCAATTTTTTTTCCAGTTTCTCTTGGTCCTGATTTGGTGAAGATAGTACAGGAGGAAAAATCATTCAATGTAGACTGTGTTACAATGAGTTCAATACTCAATGGTGGGGAGACCATTGAGGGATGAAAGCTGAATGGGATTTCAGTTTTGGGGATTAGAGATCAGATGGTTGTAACTTTAACTACTCAAGAATAACTCCTTCATTTTTACCACTATTCTAGATGGGTTGTTCATCCAGGAATACAAAAATATGTATAAGGTAATAAATGCACAATTTGAGTAGAGATGCATGAAACAGAAGGTAGTTGAATTGGTTTCAAGGTGATTATCTTGTCAGCAAGTCAATGTAGAACATCAGCGGCCAGTAGGTATCTTGCAGTCTCTTCAAATTAAAGTTTGTAAATGGGTGTAGATAGATATGGATTTCATTACAGGTCTCCCAAGAATGGTTCGGAATCACGATTCCATTTGGGTTAATGTTTATAATCTTACCATGTTTGCCCATTTCATCCCTATTCATTAATATAATATGGTGGAGGATGTGTCCAAAATCTATATCTGAGACGTGGTAAAGAGTCATGTCATACCGGTTTCAATTGTGTCATAATATGATCCTAGTTTTACATCTCATTTCTGGCGATCCATACAGAAATCCATGGGAACAATGTTTAATATGAATACGACGTATCATCCTCAGACGGATGGACAATCCAAAAGGAAGATACAGACATTGGAATACATGTTGCGGGCTTGATTAATGTATTTCAGTGGATCATGGGAAGAGCACATGACTTTAGTAGACTTATTATATAACAATTGTTATCAGGCCTCGATTCACATGGCTCCATTTGAAGCATCGTATGGGTGTCCTTATCGTTCTCCACTTTGTTTGGTGGAAACAGGTGAGACATCAATAGTTGGGCCGAGACTTGTCCAAGAAAATACAGAGAATATTCTATTGATTAAAGAGCAGATAGAGACAGCAAAGAGTCTTCAAAAATCTTATGTGGATCATCACTGAAGATTGTTTTCCTTTGCGATGAGTGATCATGTGTTACTGAAAATCTCTCCAAGGCTTGGACATCATGTTTTTTGGATGTAGGTAAATTTATCTCCTCGATATATCGGCCCTTTTGAGATACTGGAATGGGTTGGCGAGGTGGCGTATCGGTTGGTTTTACCACCATGGTTCAGTGCAGTGCATATTGTGTTCCATGTATCTCAGTTGAAGAAGTTTCAGCATGATCCTGACCATGTGATTATATGGGAACACATTGACCTACAGTTGGATGCATCGTTGATACATATCCCGGTACAGATTGAGGATAGTCCAGAGAAAGTCTTGCGTGGAAAAAGAATCGGTATGGTGCGTGTTTTATAGTAGCATGGAAAAATTCAGGAAGAGCCCGTAGAGTCCCAAAGCTTGACGTACAAGGAAATTACATTACTTTTTAGGAATACTTAATACATAACAACAATATAAACACAAGGACCATAATAGTTTAGTGTCTTTGGAAACTCGGAACATAATCTTCTAATCAAGGTGAAAGATCTTCAACATGTCCCATAAAGATCTTCCCCTTTTTGTTTTCTTACCTAAAAACCATTCTTTATATCCTGGGAAAAGAAAACATATAATGGGTGAGCTCAAATTATCAGTAAGAGTAAGCATGGATAAAATAAAACAAATCATATACATTTGAACTTAAAAACATGAACAAAATGATTAAACATCAAGATCTTGAGAAATGACATAAAACATTGCAGTTCATAAGCCATAGATCATAAAGAAACATTATTCATGATAAAATAGAATTGGAATAAAACATGTAATTATAGAAATACATTAAGAATATGTAATGACATCCATAGTTTCCAAGTCATTGCTTCCATGACTATCTTAGTGGAAAAAGTCCCTTTCTGAATCGAGTTCACTCCTCATTCCACTCTTGTATTACTGAACCGGTTTATCTTTCCATTCCATCCATGTCTATCTCATGTGATATAAATCGTTAACCAATGTATTGTAGGGTGATATTGGTTTCACCCATCTCATAATGAAATAATTCTTACTTGTGCCACAAATTAAACATAAAACATTCATCATAACCCAAATAATAAAATGGGTTTCATAAACATCATCAATCATCACATAATCCATATAATACAAATGGATATTTCATCATAAGAAAAGTGAAATCATTTAAATCAAAGATTCATTAAACTTGAAACATACACATATGAAATAATGTCATCTTAGATGGAAAATGTTTTTGAAAAAACACTTGAAATGAATTCTTGAGGAATATGTCCTTTATTTTTAAAAATCAATTTCTTTTCACAAAATGTCATGCAATTTTAAAATAAAGAGATATTATTGAAAATATTCATGAAATCTTTTGGAGGAACCTTCCTGAAAATAAGGCTTCATAAAAACGTAAAAAACTTTTCATGTCGTATATGTTCAAAAAACCATTCTCCTCGTTCTTTTGTCAAAAAATTCAAAAATTACCATATAACGTAAACCAAAGAATGATTCCTTAAATACCATGTAGTAAAAAAATGTGTAAAAAGGACATTAAACATAAATAAAAACACATTTAGAAAACATGGACTTGGATGATAACAACAACCCCAGAAAATACTTTTGAATAAACAATCTCAGATAAGAACGATAATGGAAATGTTATCCCTTACCTTAGGTCTGATATGTTTTGTACGTATCCAAACCTCCTATATAATGATTTAAATAATTTCATTGACTTATTAAACAATCATATTCTTTGGTTGGATATCATATATGGTTCACTTATGACTTTATATTTCCCGTTCTTTTGTAAATCCCATGTTAAAGAAACGTTTTGGGTAAAATCATCTTATTTAGTGTACGTGTTTGGACTTGTTGTTATTGATTTTATTATTAATTATATCAAGATTTTCTTACATCCAGAATGTGAATCATGATTTATATGTCATATATATTCATTATATAACAAGAATATATGTGTATTTATAGTAGTACATACCATATGGAGGAATGAAATGAAATGCAACTTTCATGGTGACGGTAAACCGTACATACGCATGATCACTACATTCATTTCTATTAATTATTTTAATGGAAAAAATATAATGATACATATTTATATTATAATTCCAGTATAATATCATATATAATATCATTAACTCCATCCTTTATAATCCCACATAAGGAATTAACAAATGACATCACTTTGAGGTGGCGGTAGTCTGCAATTCCTCAAATGAGATTATCTTATTTACTAACAATGGAAACCATAAAGGCTTGATGTAAATATGAATTAAAGAAGAATAAGGATATAATAAACATAATATATATCATATATAAATACATTTCCATAATAATGTCCACCATGAGAGGTGGTAGTTGAAAATCCAACAATCATCATTTCATGAGGCATTAGTTTTCCATCAGAGAAACATTATGTTTTTCATCCATTAGATGGAAGTGTGTGTAAGTGTAGTTATAAAAAATCTCATAAAAACATCCTAGTATTTTTCGAATAATTTTTTAGTCCCAAAATAATGGATTAAAAAGAGTTTAGGTGTTTGAGAAGTAGAATAAAAAAACAACTTAAGAGAAACTATTACCTTTATTTTGGTAACTACCTTTGGTTTGAACCACAAGGGATTCTTGGAGTGTTTTATGCCTAATGTAAGGATTAAATGGGGAGGATAGGGATTTATGAAGCTTAGTTGGGAAGATTTTGGACGAGCCAAAAGGCTTGAGAGGTGTGAGGAATTGCATAGATGTGGTCTCCTTATATAAGGGAGTAGAGGGGCTCTTTTGGAAAGTGTGAAAGCATTATTTTATTATAAACATATCATCAGTTTCAAGAGTTCCAAAACACATTAATGTCGAATATAAGATGACTAATAATCTAAATAAAATCATCAAATAGGGATTGGACAGGTTTTGGAAGATATATTAATTATTATAATCCTATTTATTTAAATAATTAATTAATGAAGTAAATACTGCATCATTATTGTGTCATAAATAATTTAATATATTTGATGTCTGAAAATAATAAAAAAATTAACAACTTGTAGGAAATCATTTTAGATTTACAATGAATATTTATAGTCTAAATGATAGTTTATATAGCCCATTATAAAAATTAATTACTAAAGGATATCTGTTAACTCAAATTTTGTCTTTACATTAAATTAATTAATCTAATGTGTTATTGTATTTCATAAGTGGCTCCATGGGGTCCCAAAATAGATCCAAGGATGCCCTTGGTGGAACATTACTCATCCAATGTGGTTTGTACAAGTGTTAAGGTAATTTTGAATTATTATAATATTCTTTTAACCTTAAATTACCCTATTTACCTTTATTTGTGGTAAAAAAAAGTAAAAAGTTAATATTCACCAAAAATTATTTTTATCTAATTGAACCACATTTTACTCCTTGATATTAACCGTGTCTCTCGGATTTTCAAAATTCAACTCACAGAAGTGGTAATATTATGTTTTATGAGCCATTGCAAAAGCTCCTAGGAGGTGGGTAAAAAAGGTGAAAAGTTCAATACAATTTTTATAAATCCAAAATTATTATAAAATGACTCAAATGAATTTCATTGAACTTATATAAGTATTATTTACCTATTTTGACCAAAAATAAATTTAAATCAAATAATTCATTATTTAAATAAAAAGTCCGTTTTAACTAAAAACACAGTGTTTTCACTATTCATAAAAAATTGATGCTTTTCAGAAAAATACCAAAAATTCAGCCTATGCTATATTTGATATTCCGAATTCAATAATGATTTCTATTTTTCCAAATTCAAAACATAGAAGTGGAATTAGTTAATTTTAAATGTAATTCATGTTATCAAAATGAATAGCGTGTTTTTAAGAAACAATAACTATCAAAAGATCATCCCTTACTTTTGTCCAATTTTGAAGTTAAATTAATTCCAATGACCAAAATTGGATTAAATGGTTAAAATATATTCTAATTACACTTAAAAAAAATAAAAAAATATAATCTAGACATATAAAAAATGGCGATGGAAGAAATTGTTTTTAATTAAAATATAGCATGTTTTTACTATTCATCAAAATATGATAGTTATCAGAATAATACGAAAAATTTATCCAAAGTAATTATTTTATATCCTGATTCCAAAGAAGAATTTTATTTTGTCAAATTGAACTTATAAACATGTCAAAAACAAGATCTAAAGTGGGTGCGCCACCAAAAGGTGGCAAAACTGCATTTTTTGAAAAATACTTATTTTACTCGAAAATTTGATTTTGTTCTCATACCATGTTCTATAAAATATATAATATGAATAATAATGTTATAAAATTCAAAATTTAGTAAATACTATTCATAATGGCTAGTTAATAATAATATTATAACCATATATCGTTGTTTAGTGGAACCCGATATTGCGTACTGCACACGCTATTGATGAACATTGCGATTGTGTGTAATGCAATCAAAGTCAGGGTGGCATGTAGTGAAAGACTCCTTTGTTGTTGCGTATAACAAAATACAACCATATTTCATTTATACGTTAAACAATGTCTATACTTATTGTTGTATAGAATAATTTCTATAAAACGAACATGAAATTGTGTGTAACACGAGGCAAGAATAGTGCTGCGTATACTAAAAGATTATACGGTGTTGCATATAGTTCAAGATAATCTTGGTGTAGCATAAAACACAAGACATCAACGAAATTTAAAGAATATTTTTCATAAAATCTCAGGGTGTTACATTCTACCCACCATAAAATGAATTTCTCCCTCGAAATTCTTCAGGGTTATTAATGGTTTACTACTCAAAAGCTTCTTTAATAGAAACCCACATCGTAAAAAGGAATACCAAAACAAGACTTTAAAAACTGAAGTATGAAACATAATAGTTACCCAAATTATCTAATCACTGGGTTTCCACATAAGAGAATGTAGGTCAAAATATGGATATGGAAGAGAAATCTAACTATCATGTTCGGATGGAGAGTGGTAGAGAACATGGCTATGAAAAAGTCAACAATAACAAAGCCATAAATTTGTGATGGTCTAAGGTACCATCAGATTCATCAGATATAAGAGTACTAGGACAACATTTTTTTCCTTTCAAGATAATTTCCCTAATGTTGAAGAATTTTTGAATTAAAAGAAATTCCTTCTTGATTTTGGTACAATCTAATTGTTGTTCATGTCTTGAACAATTTCCACATCATCACATAAAGAAATGAAGTTGAATTTGTTTTCCATGAAATGTTAGCGGATCATACGATAGAGTGATAGGTCATTCCATCTGTCTCAAACATAATGTAAGCAATGGTTATATACATAAGTCCATCTATGGTGATATTATTTGTATATGGTTCCAAAAATGGACTTATAATTCAACTATCATACTGCTTAATAAAATAAAACTAACTTCTACTAACCACTGACTTCCTGTAGGGTAGTGGTGGGCGATAAAGGCATGTCACCCTTCGTTTGTGGGTACGATTCCCAAAACTTTGTCTGACGTGACAAGTTGTCGCTCGTCCTTTAGGTTGTACTTTTTCTAAAATTACATCATAATGACATTCCATAGATAATATAAAAAAATGTTCTAGCCTTAAACAATACTAACTTATGTCTAACATAATACATTTCAAATCATTAGGATTATCCAAAATACATCTATCCAAACTTATAGTATAAAGAAAACAATTACTTGAAATGTCATCTACTGATCAAGTGAATACCACCATTTATCTCTGATATAACTTGTTGATCACATTCCAATCATGTGAATACCTTAATCATGTATTCTCGTGAAAAATTAATACCCATTTAACCTTAGTGAAAACATGAATGCTGTCAAAAGTTACCTCTTTCCACATACCAAAATCCCAAGAATTCATTATACTCAAATTATGATATCACTTTGCCCTTATATAATTCATTATCTCATTAATACTATCCAACATTTCATTATCTCCTTAGCACTTCTTTATGCACATATTAGGTTCATTCCAAAAATATCTGAATAACCTTTCATGGTCACCGGTACCATTCATTATACACTTTCAACACTTAAGGAAAGAAAACAATGTAACAATCCTTATATATCATTTTCTTCTATAGTACCATGAGATTACTTATACAACATTACTCTTGAAAAACATTTAATCATTCTACTACCTTCTTAAACCATTTACTGAGATTCAACAATTCATTTATCTCACATATCATTTATAGTCTCTTGATCATTATCCACATAAATACTACCCATAAGGCCATACTGATTCTCTTTATGAGATTTTCCCTTAGGGCATTGGTTTTCATAATTCCCGTACATTCCACATTTAAAATAGTTAACTGTTGTTGATGTCATAGAAATACCATTTTCCTTGTCCTTGGTGTTAACTAAACCTTTTCCATTACAATTACTAGCTTTGTGTCCTTCTTTCCCACACCCAAAGAATATTTTAGTTCCGTTGAAACATTCTTCTTGATTCCTCTTCCCACATGACCTACATGAGGGAAATTGAACATTCTTTTTTCTATAGTCATCATGAAACTCCATCTTTCTCTTATTAGCTGAGTCAAGAATCTAACCAAATATGAGATTATTGATCATATTATGAGATTGCTGACAAGGCATAATAACGATTTTTCTTCTTCCAAATCCAATTTCATTTGCTTGATCATGAAAAATATCATTCCATTGTCCATCATATTCTCCATTATCGTTAATCTTACCGTTTCCAGACATTTTCTAAAACCCTAAAGGAATATTGTGAGAGTAAAAAAACATGATTGGTAAAACAACATATTAAAGGGGGATTAACATCAATATATAATATCATAGGTTTAATTCTAATATCATTACCATAATTCTAGGACTATAACATATACATATACTTATCCTTTGGGACATCCCTAGACATACCTTAGAAATATCTCTAAGGATTTCACTAAAGATTTTGCATCCTAGTTTCCAAAGGTTAACAAAACCTTTCCTCTAATACCAACTATAGAGGCCTGAAGCTTAACGTACATGGAAATTGCATTAATTTTGCGGAATACTTAATACATAACAAAAATAGACACACAAGGACCGTAATAGTATAGTGTCTTTGGAAACACGGAACATAATCTTCTAATCATTGTGAAAGATATTCAACATCTCTCATAATGATCTTCCCCTTTTTGTTTTCATACCTACAACCCATTTTTATATCCTAGGGAAATGAAAACATATAAAGGGTGATCTCAAATTCTCAGTATGGGTAAGCATGGATAATATAAAACAAATCATATACATTTGAACTTAAAAACATGAACACAATGTTTAAACATCAAGATATTGAGAATTGACATAAAACAAGGAAGTTCATAAGGCATAGATCATAATGAAACATTAATCATAATAAAATATTATTGGAATAAAATATGTAATTGTGGAAAAAAATTAAGCAAATGTAGTGATTTCTATAGTAGCCAAAGCATTGCTGCAAAGACCATCTTAGTGAACAAAGTCCCTTTCTGAATCGAGTTCACTTCTCGTTCCACTCATGTATTACTGAACCAGTTTAACTTGTCATTCCAGTCATGTCTATCTCATCAGATATAAATCTTTACCCAATGCATTATAGGGAGATAAAGGTCCCACCCATCTCATAATGAAATAATTCTTAATTGTGCCACAAAATAAACTTAAAACATTCATTATAACCCAATGAATAAAATGGGTTTCATAAACATCATCCCATCTTCACATAATCCATATTAAATAAATGGACATTTCATCATAAGGAAAGTGAAACTGTGTAAATCATAGAGACATCATACTTGAATCATACACATATGATATAATGTCATCTTAGATGGAAAATGGTATTGATAAGACACTTGAAATGAATTCTTGAAGAAAATATTCATTCTTCATAAAAATCACTTTCTTTTCAAAAAACGTCATCCAATTTTAAAAGAAAGAGATTTTGTTGAAAATTGTCGTGAAATATTTTGGAGGAAGCTTCAAGAGTATAAAGCATTATAAAACCGTAAAAATCCTTTAATGTTGTATAAGTTAAAATAACATTCTCCTCGTACTTTTGTCGGAAAAGTCAAAAAGTACCTCATAACGTAAACAAATGAATGATTCCATACACACCAAGTAGAAAAAGAAAAAATGGGAAAAAAGGACATTAAACATACATAAAAAAACTTTTATAAAACATGGAAATTTATGATAACAATAAACCTAGAAAATACTGACGAATAAACAATCTCAGATAAGAACGAGATTGGAAAGGTTATCCCTTACATTAGGTCTGATATGCTTCGTACGTATCCGAAACTCCTGTATAATGATTTAAATAATGTCATTGACTTATTACAGAATCATATTCATTTTTATGATATCATATATGGTTCACTTATGACTTTATATTACCTGTTCTTTTGTAAGTCCCATGTTAAAGCAACGTTTTGGGTAAAATCATCTTATTTAGCATACGTGTTTGGGCTTGTTATTCGTGATGTTATTATTACTTATATCATTATTTAATTCCTTAAAGAATGTAAATAATGATTTATATATCATATATATTCATTATATATCCAACATATACATGTATTTATAATAGTACATAACTTATGGAGGTAAGAAATGAAATGCACCATTCCTGGAGACGGTAAACCGTATGTACGCATGAACGCTACATTCATTTATATTTATTATTTTGATGGAATTAAAACATAATGATACATAGTTATATTATAATTCCAGTATAATATCATATTTAAAATCATTAACTCTATCCTTTATACATCCCACATATGGCATTAACGAATGACATCACTTTGAGGGGGCAGAAGTCTGCACTTCCTCGAATGAGATTATCGTATTTACCAACTATGGAAACCATAAAGGAATGATATAATTGGGAAGTAAAGAAGCATAAGGAAATCAAAAAAATAATATATATCATATATATATACAGTGTTATCTTAATGGCCACCATGAGTGGCGGTAGGAGAAAATCGAAGAATCATTGTTTCGTGAGGCGTTAGTTTTCCATCACAGAAATATTATGTTTTTCATCCATTAGATGGAGGTGTGTGTAAGTGTAGTTCTAATACATCTCATAAAAACATCCTAGTATTTTTAGGATACTGGTGTCATCACAAATGATAGGATTAAAAATAGTTTAGTGGTTATATAAGTAGAATAAAAGAAAAAAACTTAAGAGAAACCATTACCTTTAATATTGTTAACTTTCATTGGATTGAACCAAAAGGACTTCTTGGAGCGTCTTCTGCTTAGTTTAAGGATTCAAGGGGGTGTATTGGGATGTATGGAGCCTTTTTTGTCAGAGTTTGGATGTGCCAAAAGTCTTGAGAGGTGTGAGGGATAGCATAGAAGTGGTCTCCTTTTATAAGGGAGTGGAGGTGATCTTTAGGAAAGTGTGAAATCATTATTTTATTATAAACTTATATTCAGTTTCAAGAGGTCCAAAACACATTAATTTCGAAAATAAGATGAATAATATTAGAAATAAAATCATCCAGTAGTAATTCGACAGGTTATGGATTATATTTTAATCATTATAATCTTATTTATTTAAATCATTTATTAATGTGATAAATACTGCATCATTATTGTGTCACAAATAATTTAATTAATTTGATATCTAAAAATTAAAAAAAAAACATGTATGAAATTTTTTTTTCTTTCCAATTAATATATATAGTCTAAAAGATAATTTATATATCCCCTTATAAAAATTAATTACTAAAGGATATTTGTTAATGCCAATTTTGTCTTTACATTAAATTAATTAATCTAATGTGTCACTGTCTATCATAAGTGGATCCATGGGGTCCCAAAATCGATCCAAAGATGCCCATGTTCGGCCATTACTCATTAAATATGGTTTGGACAAGTGTTAAGGTAATTTGGAATTATTATAATATTTTTTTAACCTTGATTTACACAATTTACCTTTAACCGTGGTAAATAAAAGTAAAAAGTTACTATTATCCAAAAATTATTCATATACAATTGAACAACATTTTACTCCTTGATATTAACCGTGTCTCTCAGATTTTATAAATTCAACTCATAGAAGTGGTAATATTATGTTTTATGAGAAATTGAAAAAGCTCATAGGAGGTGGTTAAAGACGGTGAAAAGTTCAATACAATTTTTATAAATCCTTAATTATTATAAAATGACTCTAATGAATTTAATTGAAATTGTATAAGTGTTTTTTAAGTATTTTTTCTTAAAATAAATTTTAATCAAATAAATTATTATTTAAATAAAAAGTCGGTTTTAACTAAAAACTCATTGTTTTCACTATTCATAAATAATTGATGTTTTTTAGAAAAATACAAAAAAATCAGCCTAAGATATATTTGATATTACGAATTCAAAAATGATGTCTAATTTTTCAAATTCAAAACTTAGAAGTGGGATTAATTAATTTTAAAAGTAATTTCCATTATCAAAACAAATAGCGTGTTATTATGAATCAATAACTATCAAAAAATCATCACTTGTTTATGTCCAATTCCAAAGAGAAATTAATTCCAATGACCAAAAATGGATTAAATGGTAAAAATATATTTTAGTAACACTTTAAAACCAATTAAAAGGATAATCCATCCATATAAATTATTATGATGAAAAAAATAAAAATTAAAATATAGCATGTTTTTACTATTCATCAAAATAAGAAAGTTATCAGAATAATATGAAAATTTTATCCAAAATAATTTTTTAATATCCTGATTCCAAAGAAGAGTTTTATTTTTTCAAATTGAACTTATAGACATATCAAAAACAATATTTAAAGTGGGTGCTCCATCAAAAGGCGGCAAAACTACATTTTCTGAAAAATACTTTTTTACTCGAAAAATCGATTTTATTCTTATACCATGTTCTAGAAAATATGTAATATGAATAATAATGTTATAAAATTAAAAAAAAAATTAATACTATTCATAACGGCTAGTTTATAATAATTTTATAAGCATATATTGTTATTTAGTGAAACCTGCTATTACGTACTGCACACGCTATCGAGGAAGGTCGCGATTGCGTGTAATGCAAGGCAAGTCAGGGTGGCGTGTAGTGTAAGACTCTTTTTTTGGTGCGTATAACAAAATACAACAATATTTTTTTATACAATAAAAAAAGTCTATACATAATGTTGCGTAGAAAAATATCTATAAAACCAACATGAAATTGTGTGTAACACGAGCCAAGAATAGTGTTGCATATACTGCAAGATAATATGATATTACTTATAGCTCAAAATAATATTGGTGTAGCGTACAACACCAGACAGAAATGAAATTAAAAAAATATTTTTCATAAAATCTCAGGGTGTTACAGAGAATTAGGATCGCGATAATGAAATGAAAGAAGATTGTCTAGAACACTTTCAACAAAGCGATGGTTTTCTAATTTCCGAGGACGGAAAGGACAATTGTGGGGAGAATGTAGTACCCCCGGTTTCTGGTAAGTAACCCTTATTTTATGATATTTAAGTACATGATTCAGATGAGAAATGGTTGGGAATATTTAGATACTTTTAAATGGGTCAAAGGGAAAAACGGTGGTGAAACAGGGGATTCCCACAGGTTGCCCAAACTGTGCGGAAGCCTTGCTGGTGGTGTCACCTTGGAAAAAGGATACCGCACGTTGTGCGCACAGTTTGGGAAAACTGACCGAGGATGTTGTGTGGAGCACCCCTTCAAAGTAGTGACTACCACACAGTTTCCACATGATTTGACATACCATGCAGAATCACCATGTGCGAAGTCAACACATATACTATTTTTAAGGATCTAATCCATTATATCTTTATACCTGCTCGTTTTTTATCCTAAATGTCACTAACTCGAGTTTTCTCTCCAGTGAAGGTTGGAGAACACATATAAGGCATTTTGGAAGTAATCTGGAGGATTTACTTGGTGTTTAGAGGACGGTTGATCAATGTAAGTCTCATTTCGATGAGTTTTCATAGATCACCTTCTTCCCTCTTGATGGATCCTTAGATCTACACCCGAGGTGGGAAAATCTAATAAAATGGATGACTTTTAAGTCATTTTTTGGTTTTGTTTGTGATAGGGGAAGGAATCTATGGAGGTTATGTGTTGTTTTCACCCGATTCTTGGTTGGTTATGCATAATTTTTTTATGTAGGTTGTTTCACTATTGACACCTCTTATTTGAATTGATTGGCTTAGTTTCACATTGGGTTATTTGAATGTAATTTATCGTGAAAAGCAAGTAATAAATATTCTTTAGTGATGATTTATGGTTTTGAAGGAATTCTAAAATCTTGGTGAGTTGTTGTGTAAAGTGATTTGGTTTTTCGAATTTAAAATGTCGATTTTAGATTATGGATTTTATGGAATGGGATATGGTTTGATGAAAGATGGGGTTTCAATAAAAAAGGCGTGTTTTATAGAAATGGGTTGAATTGGTTGAACACAAATGGTTTTGATGGAAATGGTTTTTAATAAATGGTGTTTTATTGATAGGATGTTTTAGGAATTATTGTTGTTAATGTGTGGTGTATGTTCATGTTGCATATATGGGGCTTGGTTGGAATAGGACCTTGTTCTGATTGACAATCATTTAATGGCACATGGGACTTTTATGTACGAGGATTGTATGAAATATGAGCTTCTGCTAGTTGCAAAATGTGTAATGGCACATGGGAAACAATTAACATGTGACGAATTAGTAGATCAACGAGAAATAACTGATGTCTATGGAACTATCATAACCAATAATGCATGGTTGATTTCATGGGTTTGTGAAATAGTTTTGTTTCCAAAATGGATATTGAGAAATGGTTTGAATGCTTGTTTCGTTATTTTTCTGGAAAAAAACAACTTGTTTGAAATTGGATTCAAATGTATTTGGATGTTTATGTATATGATTTGTTGTGGAATATTTTTTATATCTTGTTTTAAATTTTTTTGAGAATTATATATATAAACTATTTTATAATAATGTAGGATAACACTTTTATCCTAGTGGGGTGAGTAGCGAAGTCATTGGGGAAAAACTACTACATATTATACTCACCCATGCTTTTCCACATTGGTGCTTTTGCATATGTCATCTTCCAGGACACGGGTAAAGGAAAAGCATCTTATTGATAGTGGTTCATGGCGATTCTTGTGGGATGTGGTAGTTCTTGGTGCATGGAGCTCGGTGTGGTGTCGAGGAGAGTGTCTTAGCATGTTTTGGGTCTTTTGTTTAGTCTTCCTCTTGGTACTCTGGTTTTATGTTGGTTTGTATTTGTGGTGGAACAATGTTGTTCTCTTTTGGTAATGCATGAGTTTGTTGTTGGATTAATGTTTATCATATAGTGGTTTTTAGTGATGGTTTTGTTGGTTTAATTGTCAAAGGGTAAATTTTACCCCACATGCATTGAAACCCTTTGTCATTTATTGCTAGCCTTTGGCGTCTTGGGGATGTCGCTTAAGGCTATATAATGACTTGTTGTATTCTTGAGCCAATGAGGATAAGTGGGTCATTAAAATGCATGTTTTTCACAAACTCTACAACTCAAAATTATTTTAGTGTAATATCTAAATAAATTTCTATAAGTGGGGATGCCACTTTTCATTCCCTTAAAATTGTTCTGCAATGGTATTTATTCAATTATATAAGCATCATACACTATAAAACTTGTATCCCACATCAATTTCCTCTCTTAAATAAATGGATCTAGGTAGACATCAATATCATTACTAGGATAATTTGGTCCATATACATGTAAAGACTACATACGGTATTTCCACTTCATGAATAACCAAAGAAGAACGATATAATTTAACAACATGATGGGACTTGTACTTTGCGTAATACGCTATATAACAAAAATATTTATTCTATCTATAGATAGTGCAAGAAAAATGTTTCATGGAACCTCCCTAAATTCTAGAAACATGTAATGAATTTTCATCCCCTATGGAGAATATATTGTATGATCAAGGTTCCCCTTATTAATTCATGTATGGTCATTCCGTGATTATTGTCTTGCAGTTTCCTGACATCCATGTACTTTTCCAAAATATGGAAAGCTGGGAATGTACCATAAAAATTTAAACGTTCATTATTCATGTTTCTTTTATCGATCTCTTACACACATAGGGAACTTTATTAATCATTCATGGTAATTTTGAAGCAAAATGAAATCATATGGAAAATCATGTATTTCATAGATATCATTCCCAATTAATAATACATTCATTTACATTCACATATTCTTCATGTGAGTTGATTTTCTTTTGGTAGAATATCTTTCACAAGACCATGTAATTATATATTTCTAGTTTCACTCCATCTCCTACCAACAATAAAATTATATAACTTTAATACTACTGAAAAATTTTGTTATTTGTTACAACATGGATAAAATGATTTGGAATAGATATTTATCTCCTCAAACAATTTGTTCCAATCACCAATGTCATCTTCAATTACCATTTTAACTTCTTCAGCTTGATCTCAATCATTTTTTATAAAGGTATTCATGTGAAATTATGTATAAGTTATTGAATCATCCCAATATATGTCCACATTCAGTTTTTCCTGGTGTTTATTCCAAAATTGGTAACTTTGATCTGTTCAATGATAAATCAAATGTTCTTAAAACACGTTATGACAAATAATTCTTCAATAACAATAATGTAAACTTGGACGGATGATTTTAGACGGTCGTTCTAAATTTTACCTTGCAAAAATAATCAAATATATAACTTCATATACATATTTGTTTGTCAAGCGACTAGCATGCTTCTATTTTTTGTTCATATCCATCAAATTGAGTTCAAATGAAGGTAAATTTTTTACAATATTTAATAAAATATAAATAATATTTCATTATAAAAAGTGAATATTATAATAAATTATAATAAGGGAAACTCAACATTTGTTGGCTTCCATGAATATGATTATATTGGAGAAAATTGGTAATAAGATTTATATAAAAAACTACTCCACAACATTGAAACTAGTTAATAATTTGACAACTCCACAACCAATTAATCCTTCTAAATAAAATAATTAGATGACAATAGAAATTATAGAGTGATAGGAGGGAAATAAAGGGCGAGGGTGGGAACAAAACAATAAGAATACATAACTATATTGTTTTGTAGTCCATGGAACATGATTTTATATTGTGTCATTTCATTTGATGATTCTATGTTACGTGAATGAATTTATTTTATATGATGTCCAGAAGCAGTTGATGATGAATTGCATTAATTTTTATCCTAGAATCTATGCATAAGAATCCAAATAATAAATTACTAAAAAATTATTTAATAAATAGTTTATAACTTTTTTCGATAAAACTTTGTCTTTAATAGATATTGTTTTATTAAATATTTTTAGGGTTTAATATGATTAGAAAAATATATTGATGGATTCAAGTACATTTTTTATAGGTACCATGATAGGCTATAAACCTGAACTAGGTTCACACATTCCACCCTTGATGACTATAAAATGGAGGTAACATCTCATTCGATCGATATTTAATAAAGTGAATCTACATAAATAATATATATAAATTTATACCTCTTATATTAGTGGATTTATTTGAATAGAATTATATATATAATTATATTCATTATAATGAAAATAAAAATATACTATTCATAAAAATTTATAAAATATATTAACTATAAATAATTATTATTATATCTGATTTTGTAAAGTTGAAAATTATTAAATTTTGAAAAGATAAAATATTTCAGAAAAATGTATATATATTTACAAAATTTCATAATTTTTAATGTAATTTACAAGAAATTACAATATATTGAGGTGTATTTAAGAATAAATTATTATATCGTCAATTACATGAATATATAAATCATAAATGTATAATTAGATATAAAATGATTAATTACTAAAAATAGTTTAAGATATATTAAATTTTATATCTTTCATTCTATTCTTTTTCGATGAAATGATTTTTCAGCACAATGATTATTGGGAGACCATATAATATGAGTTGACTCATCCATGAGATTATAGAGAGGAATATAAATATGATGGCCTAATGTAATAATACAAATCTCAAAGGCATATCCCAAAAAAAGGAAAAAACAAACCAACCGTTCCAAATACAATCCAAATAAAGATGATTAATTATTATTTAATTACATTATCTATGATCCGAGATGATTCACTAGGGTCAAAAAACCCCAAATAATTAATAATATGGTGAAATAAGGGGTTTAGATGTAGAAAATGATTAAATTTGATTCAAATGACAATTTAAATAGACAAGAACATGATATGAAATGTTGTAGTCCTGAAAAAATGGATCATAAACAAAAGGAAAATAGTATAAAACTATGACAACTCAAATATATAAAGAATATCAGAACCATAAATGGAAAATAAAAAATGCTCATATAATGTTAACAAAATAACAAATAAAAAATAAAAATTCAGAACATATAAATGAAAACAATGGGATAGATATCTAGTTTGAATGAAGTCCAAGACCCATAGATCTTAATCGTAATGTGTATGTTTGAAAACATAAATCCAACAAAAAACAAGATATGGGTCCATTTGCATGCAACTAGAGGATGTTTGTTAGTTTGATTCAAGTGGTATTGTCTGATTCATGCTTCAATTCACCAAGGAGGACAACCAAAAAGGGGTGGCTTCCAGGAAAAACTTCTGATATCATGATGGGTTCACAACAGTTTAGGTGATTAAATTCCACTGGGACACTTTTATTAGCGCTTTATAAAAATCACTGATCTAGAGTAATTTTACCAACTCTTATTATTTAATTTCTTAAAAAAAGTAAAATTTGTTAGATCATTTTTAGTGATAATGATGGCAAGACATTATCAGCATAACAAAAGGATTGATAAAATCAATATATATCATCATCAATGTTTTAGCCCTGATAAATATGTATTTTTCAATTAATTGTTTAGCACAGATAATTCTTATCATTTTCTATTTTAATAACTTTTCTTATAAAAGTAATATTTATCATTGCTTTCTTAAATAAATGTTGATAAAAAATTTATAATTATAAATATAAATACAAATTTTTTAAATAAATATATATACTTAAAAAATAAATATTAATATTAATATTTTAAATATATACCTAATTGAAATATGAAATTATTTATTTATAAATATAGTATTATTATTAAAATCAAATATTTAAATCATTATATATATTTATATAATTTTATATATAATAAATATATATAAATATAAAAGTACTATATATAATTTATTTACCGAAATTTATAATAAATTTAATGATTATTTAGATAAATATAATTTTCTATTTATAATTATAAAAAATATTTTACAAAAATTATTTATGTATTTTTAATTATGAATAAAAACTTTTATAAATATTATATGTACTTTTATAAATATATTTAGATATAAATATTGTAAAAACCTAGGTTTTTGAAAATAAATATTTTATGTAATAAAAATTGAGTCTCTACACAACACCAATTTATTATTACCTATCTAGTAAACACAATTCATTCCCTTCTTTTATTTGAAATACTAAAAACTAACATACAGAGTTTTGCTTAGTATGAAATTTAGGGTCTTAAAGAAAAATAAAATTTTGGTGAATAATAACATTACCTTATCAATAATAATATGAGTAGTAATATGAACCTTATGAATAGTATATAATAATATTATTTTATAATATTATGTCAAAAAGATAATGAGATCTTGATTAATTTATCAATATGATATAAAATGAATTATAGTTTTAAATTTTTTATTTTTTGAATAAACAATGATTTTATTTATAAATTAAATTAGTAAAATTTTTTAAATTATTTTCAAAATATGGAGTTTGTTTTTAAAATATACATGTTGAAAAAAATTTATATTGAATATTCGGTATTTTTCTGAAATACAGGAATTTTTTATTTATAGTAAAACATGAAAATTTATGATAAAAACTAAATACATGATTTATTGAGACCCAGAATATTTAACGATGATTTTAGAAAACAAAGTTCAAAATAAAATTTACATTTTACTATTCAGTGTCACAAGAATAAATACAATTTGTTGTCTTTGGAAAAATAATAAAATAAATATTATGATATAAAAAAATTACTCATCTCCTCCCCTAAACCCCCCCTGAGTTCATCTTCTCTTCAGTACCCTTTAACTTGAATATACTCAATGTTCTTCCCAAATACCCTTACCTTGTAAATCACCATGTCCAAGTTCTCCTGTTATTTCCAAAATACAATAAGCACTTCCCAAAAAGTTATTATCAAGGAGGGGGGTTCAAGAGGTAAATTCACATTTTATTTCTGTCATTTACATATCAATTTCCATTTTATTGTTATCATCTCCTCACCTATCCAATCAAAAAAACCATGGTAACTCCCGTATCATATATATAGTGGAATTATATCAATTTTTTGGATGAACCATAATCAATATCCTTACTCTCTATGTTTTATTTTCTAAACAAAATCAATGTATATGAGGTTCCAATTTAAAACCTTTGTTGATGTCATGGATTCGTTCATCAATGTCTCCTTCATTAATGGTCATGAAAGCATTTTTATGGATGAAAAATACAATAATATATGTATTATAACATATTTAATATTCATTAACCAATATATGTATGTATTATTAAATTATATGAACATAATAGTTTTTAATAATCCAAATACCACTAAAATAATCATAATTTTTGACATTAATCTTTCATCTAATGATTAATCCCCATGAAATGTATAAAAATATTTTAACTTTCCATTAAAACATATTTATGATTATAAATAATATTTAAATTCAATTCATGAAATTTTAATACATTCCACATGATCTCTAATACATAAAATCATCTGAACTGATAATGAAAATCCAGAAAACAATTACTCTAGAATGATAGAATTCAGTACTATAACCTATCGATAAGGAAATAAATGAAATAAAAAAAATTATGAAAAAATTTTTTAATAGGTTCTGAATTAAGTTATAGAAAAGTATACTTTCATATTATAGGACGAAAAGTTCAAGAGCCAAACATTTATACTTAAGGTTTGTGTTTTCCACACAAATGTTCATTTTCATTCAGGTTAATTTTATTACTCAATTAAATTAATATTCATTCATATGTACTCTTTGTAATTTATATGTGAATGTTAAATATATGTTTCTCGACAAGAATCATACCTTAATTTATGGATTGTTAATTTTTTTATGGGATCCTTCATAAATTCATCACAATATACATTCTTGTTACAAAGGAATCTCATAAACTCATACATATTTTCAAGGTAAATCTATAATATATTTTATGAAAGTATTATTTTTATAAAATTAATCATTTTATTATGAAAATAATTTATTACATTTCACCTGGATTTATCCAAATATTTTTTTCATATAAAACTTCTTTGAAAAGTAATGGAGTATTTATGTCACGAATTACTCTATTGTTTTAAATGAGATTTTTTATATATTTCAACACTGCTTTTGATTATTCTGTATTATAGGGATTAATATTTATTATATCCTCTACCAAATTTGATTGAACGATTTCTGATTAGTTTGACCAGGGATGTTCTATTTGTATACAATTCATCATATTATTCATAATGGTTGGTTTATATGTTCAATGATTGGGGAATGTTCTTTACATTTCATAATGAATGTATAAGTTCAATATGTTTTCCCCTTTTGTAAGAGTAATACGATAGACATATTAAGTGAACGGTGGTGCCAACAATGGCCCCTCAATGCATATATAGGTCTCATGAGACAAATATATATTGACATGGCTGAAGCCTTGCCCATATTGAGTTATGGTTTTGGCCGAGGCCTTAATAATTTATGGACATATTGTCCATGGCCTTGATGGTATGTTTTAAAATGTCTACCATATTCACATAACATAGTATTAATCTATTAAAATGAATTTATTGTTGTTATTTGACTATAAGAACACCCATGATTTTGTTTTATTATTGAATTATTTTGTCAACTTATATGCCTTACATATTGAATTTATGTTTATTATTTGTAAAGGAATATGTTTTCTATTATTGACCATGCATTATTTTTATGTTTATCATATCATCCACTATATTTCTTAATATTACTGATTGTTTGAGCTCACCCCTTACTCATTTTTTATTTTCTCATGGTATGATGAAGTTTATTATGAATGGCCTATTAGGATAAACTTGTAGTTGTGGATGATTCCTTTAAACTTATATGTTGTATTTCCATTTCAAGTAGTAATGTTGAACATATGCATTTATCTTATTTCTAATGATACTAAAATAATTGTTAATCCGTGAAGCATATTAATTGTTTATATGACAATGTAATAAAAAAGGAACTCACTCTAGTAAACTGGAGTCAGATCCATAGAGCTGGTATCAGAGGATGTTTAGTTGAAACCATGGAAACTAGTTTTAGAAAAAATAGATTAGAGAACAAAACCCAAATTTTTTTTTGAGGATATAAGTACATGAACATTCTGGTATTTTGGTAAGGAATAGATTATGTGGATATTTTTAAAAAATGCATCTTTTTTTGGATAATACAAGTGGATGTGGTTCTGGAACAAATATACCTATGAGTGAAAAATCATTAAATGAGTTTTGGGCTTGACATATTGTATCTTGGTACATAACAAAAGGACATACCATGCACCTAGTTTGACACTACTATGGGATATGCTTAGGATAATTTACAATTTCATTATAATCTGATATGAATGATCTAAATGTAACTTTTACTTCAATGAAACCATGTATATTATTAATGGATTATACATACTTAGTATTTCAATTTATGCATATTATTTTTCTATTATAAGATTATACATTTTGATTCATAAACTTATCTACTGTATTACATTATCTATAAACGGCACTGAGTGGATGAAATGGGAACCACATGTACATGAATATTCCATGTAGGTCTTTCACTCTAATAAAAGATAATGATTTTTTTTCTGGAGATACAAATGGTGTAGAGAAACTTTTAACTATTCTAGGAAAACATACTATGATTATGAACAATAACATAACTTGTATGGAGCCTATGGATCCACCATGTAAAGTATTTATATTATATTTCATTATAATACAACAACATCCATAATTAAATTGGACTACACAACCATTTTTAGTTGAGAAGTGGATAATTTCCCTAGAGAATATATTTTTCACATAGGGATGTAATGAAATGGAGATGGTCATCATGGATATTTATTGACTATCGAGAGATGCAGATTAGTGGTGGTCGTTAATCCAAAACAAAAAGGAGGATAATGTTATATAAGACCTGGAATGGAGGATCATTAAGAATATATTACTCGAGAAATATGTTCCTCATGAAAATTGAGCAGATATAAAAAAGTAGTTTTTGTATTTGAGGAAAAAATGAAGATGATAATTTTTCCAATTATCTTGATAAAATCACAAGGATAGAATGGAATGCGGTGGAATGCATACAAAATCAGAGGAGAAAGATTGATCAATTATTTGATGGCCTAAAGGCATTCCACGAAAACGGAAATGGTATCCCAATTTTTATCATTATAGGAAGAATTAGTTTTATGTGAAATCAGGTTAGAAAAAGAATTATCTATGACTAATGAAATTAAAAGAAAGAAGGAGGATAAGAGGGTTGTTGAAAACACTGGAAAAGGATATAAGGAAATGAGGAAGAATAAAATATTTGAATTTATACCTTGTGATAATTTTGGAAGGAAACACATGACTACCTACTTAAAAAAATTAGTATGCTACAAATGTGTACCTAAAGGCCATATTTGTGGTGATTTCATGGGGATGAAAGAAACTACTAATGTTCAATTCTATAATTTTCGAGATATGGGATACTATGGTAATGATTTTCCAATGAATCTTGGAAACATGCCACATAAAAGGACATTGGAGTTGGGATAGGCTTTATCAATCACAATTTCTGATATTGAAGTTTCTAAGGATGTGGTGGAAGGTATATTAACTATTTCCTCAAGCTTATAAAATATATTATTTTATTTTGTATTAACACATTCTTTCATATCATCTGAGTTTTCCATAAAAAATATATATTTCCAATTTGGCTTAATAAGTGATTTTTCAGTCAAAAAACAGAAGGGAAGTATCATTGCAAAAATTTTGTGTCATGATGTCCCCATTATGGGATATAAAAGTGATTTAGATTCTGATTTTATTGTCATAAACATGATTTAATATGATATAATCCTAAGTATGCAATTGATTTTGAAACATGATGTGAAAATTTATTGCAATTCGATAGAGGTTACAATATTTTAGGAAGATGTGGAATCCCTTATCTATAATTTAGAAACATCACCATCATATTCTCATATAGATCCATCCCCAGTTGTTGTAATGAATTAAATTATTCGGATTGACTGGAATTACTATGGGAAAATAAGGGACTCTTTCGATAGATGAAGTATGACTAATCATATTTTTATTGAATATTTGTTTGGTGAATAATGATAAAATTTCGTCACATTGTGTTAAATATGTATATTTATAATATATTTGGGATTAGATAATTCATTTGAAAATTTTATTGGAATTCCAATTTTATGCTTTATTGTGAATTGTAGTGTTTTGAAGCTAAATATTTTAATATTTATTATGTAAAATTGAAATTTGGTAAATGTGTTCTTGACATAATGTGAAACAAGTTTTTTTCAAGATATTGGAGAAAAATCATGGATTTGGTTGGACTAAATAGACCATGAAGTCAAAGGTTGGATGGATCCACCAGATTGGACATTGGTTCTATATTTGGGCCATAGAATCTTCAAAAAAGGTTGGATTGGGCCCATATATTAGAGGATCTATATATCCCAATTTGGAACAAATAATTCTTTTGTAAGGACAGCATATTCACACGTTTTGGAGGTCCAATTGGCTCTGAAATCTGGATTAAAATATTTGGCAGAGATTCCCTATTCACAATTGAAACCTTTTTAAAAACCAGCCTCCCCTCCACTCAATAAATTATTATATTTTCTAATTTGGAGTGGTTAGGACGTCCATAATTAGATTCCATGTAAATGATAATTGGTTTCACCCATATTCTCTGACCATTATTAGTGGGGTAACTCTTGAAGCAAGGATCCCCTAATCGAATCCTTCTTCTATTATTCATGTTGTATTTTTTTTATTGTGTAATAATCATATTTTTTCTTATTTTATTTATTCTCTTTTCTCATATTTAGTTAAATTATCCCTTTCAGTAGTCATGCATTATGGGTTGGAATAAAGAGTGGAGATGATATTGTGTTCTACACTATCAATTCGTTGCTCATCCAAAACGTCTCCATAATGACCACACCACCCATAGAAGAGCAGCTCTCATAGTGATCGATATATCATATACCCACTTAATTTAATTATTTTGAATCATTGATATATTGAAATTCACATAATATGATCCATGAATTTTTTTTAAAATAATATGAAACTAAGAGATCTATTCAACAATTAACAAAAAAACAAGCGAGATCGATTATTGTTTAAATTGTGTGAGTGAAACATTAATGGGTAAAATAAGATCATGCATG
Source organism: Viscum album (assembly GCA_963277665.1). Classification (NCBI taxonomy): domain Eukaryota; kingdom Viridiplantae; phylum Streptophyta; class Magnoliopsida; order Santalales; family Viscaceae; genus Viscum; species Viscum album. The sequence continues at coordinate 1,056,460,086 of OY728151.1, read as the reverse complement.
ATAAATTTATAGAGTTAAAATATAATACATAAGATCAATTAATAATCTATTTTTATAATCGAAATGTGCCCTAATTTAACATTGGGAATAATCTAGATATAGAATAGAAATCAAAGTTTGGTGTCGCGATTGAATGTTTCCATGCTAGCCTAGATTATACTTAATTTCATATTGGGGGATAAATTAATTCTTTTTAGGGTTGGGGGTTATCAAATTGTTGTATTATAATATAGTGGATATTGATTTGAATGAAAATGATATATAATTATGTCAATAGGTATAGTTAAATCAATTATTCCTTTTAATTTATTTTCTAAAAAACATCTTTTTATTGCGTCGAATATAATTTCATCTTTTAAAACATAAAACTGTAATATTCTTCCAGAAATATTATTCTATTTTTATAGATGATAAAAAACCCCAATAAATTAAATTAGGTTTTTATTATCTTTTATTTTATTTTTATAATACCTTTAAGAAGTTTTTTAATTTACTTCCTCATTTTGAGAGAAGACAATGGTCAGCCACTTTACTAGTCCTAAATAACTAGAAATCGAACATCATTTGAAAGAACCAAAAACAATGGCTTTTAAATTAGAAACATTGCTGGGGATATGAAACACTTTCTCAAAAACAATCCAAAATGGGGACATACAAATTGGTGTCTTGTATGTGTTCCTATAATCCCATAATGCATCATCCAATCACTTTCTCTAATCCTTCCTATTTGGCTGTACGTTTTAATCCAACATTTATTTCAATTTCCTATTTGAAACCTTATATTGGAATTTTTTTGTGGATGGTATGGTGTAGATGTTTTGTGTTTCCCCCCATACATTTGATGGAGGGAAGAAAAATTTTGATTGCAAAATTATGTCCCTTTGTCACTTAAGATTGTGTTTGGTACTCGAAACCTAATTTTTTTTATCTTGACAGATTCAACTACAAAATTAGAATCATAATTTGTAACATACTACGTAAATGAGGAATATGAGACTTTCATATTTATTAATATTTGCGAATTAAATATTAATTTTAGCTTAAATTGGTTTCAATGTTTGATAGCGTACCAGATACACAACAACGTGTTTCATTGAAATATTACGTTGCACACTAATAATATAATATTATTATTTTAAATGGTAGTTAACTCCTAGTCGATGTATTGTCGAGAATGAAAAAACTAACTATAATATGATATAGATGTATTTATATTTATCCAATAAAAGTTAGATGCTTAATATATGAATGAATCTAATTTTAAGCATAATTTACATTAAAAGGCAGATTTACCACCTTTTAATGGAGAACCCTTTTTAAATCTATTTTTGGTCACTTAAATACATTCTATATGAAAAAATAAAATCTTTCATTATAATGAGGACATCAGAATTTACTTTGGGTAATTTTTTGGTATTTTTAGGATGGAGATCATTTTTTAAGGAATAGTGAAAATATTGTATTTTAATTCAAAACTATTTTTTAATCTAATTTATTAATATGGATAGATTATCCATTTAATTGGTTTAAAAGTTTAAATATATTATATTTTTACCATTTAATCTAATTTTGGTCATTAGAAGTAATTTAACATTTAAATTGCATATAATCAACTATCAATCCTTCGATAGTTAATATTTCTTAAAAACACGCCTTTTGTTTTGACAGCGGGAATTAATTTTAAATTAATTTATACCACTTCTGTGTTTTGAATATGTAGAAATTGATTCTATATTTGGAATCATGAGGTTCAAATTGTGTAAATAGGTAACTATTATTTTTAGACATTTTAAATATTACTTCTGTAAATATTTTATTTACCATGGTTAAATGGTAAATCATTTAAATAAGGGTAAAGAAATAATATTATAATAATATAAAATTACCCTTAAACGTGTCCTAATCCCATTGGATTAGTCATTGCCGACCATGGGTATCTTTGGGTCGATTTTGGGACCCCATTTAGCCACTTGGGAGTGATAATGAAAATTTAGATTAATTAATTTAATGTGAAGGAAAAAGTGACATTAACAAAAATTGATTAGTAATTAATTTTTATATGGTGTTATATAAGTTTTAGTTTTGAATATAAATATTAATTGAAAGATAAAAGGATTTCCTACATCATCATATTTTTTTATAATTTTTAGACCTCAAATAAATTAAATTATTTATGACACAATAATGATGTAGTTTTTACCTCATTAATAAATTATTTAATTAAATAAGATTTTAATGATTAAAATATTATACAAAACATGTCCAATTCTTATTGGATGATTTTATTTCGATTATGAGTCATCTTGTCTTCGACCATAATTATTTTTGGACTATTAGAAACCGAATATCATTATATTATAAAATAATATTTTCACTCTTTCCTAAAGAGCCCCTCCTCTCCCTTATAAAAAGATAACACTTCTATACAATTCCTCACACCTATCAAGCCATTTGGATCATCCAAAATCTGCTCAATTAATATCCCTACATCCCTATCCTACTCTTAGAATCCTTACCTTAGGAAAAAGGCACTTCAAGAAGTCCTTTGGTTCAATCCAAAGTGAGTTACCCAAATTAAAGGTAACAGTTTCTCTTAATTTATTTTGTTTTTCTTCTCCAACCCCTAAACAATTATTATTTCCATTATTTTGTAACAACAACAGTATCCTCAATATACTAGTATGTTTTTATGATATTTATTCGAACTAAACTTACACACACCTCCATCTAATGGATAAAGAACATAATGTTTCTGTGGATGGCAAACTAACGCCTCAAGAAACGATGATTGTTCAATTACATATTACTGCCTCTCATGGTGGAAATTATGATGGAACTGTATTTATATATGATATATATTATGTTTATAATTTCCATATACTTCTGTACTTCCCAATTATATTAAACCTTTATGGATTCCATGGTGGGTAAGTACAATAATCGCATTTGATGAAATGCAGACTACCGCCCCCTCAACGTGATATGACTCGTTAATTCCCTATGTGGGATGTATAAAGGATAGAGTTAATGATATTATATATGATATTATACTGGAATTATAATATAACTATGTATAATTATGTTTTAATTCCATTAAAATAAGAAATAGAAATGAAATTAGCGTTTAAGCGTACGTACGGCTTACCATCTCCATAAACGGTGCATTTCATTTCGTACCTCCAAATGTTATGTACAATAATAAATACATGTAAATTCATGATATATATGATATATATGATACCCAAATCATTAATATCATTCTGGTTATAATGAACTTTTTACCACGTGAACAACATGTAATTATAAGAAGTCCATTTTTGACTCAAGTACCAATTATCGACAAAATGAACATTATTAACTTAAATGACAATATAATGATTATAACATGGTAATAAGTGATATAAAAGGAATAATAAACTTGAAAAAGGTTCTTAAGAAAGTATAAATTAACTTTATTTTATTATTTAGGAGATTAAAGAATGAACGGGTCAAGTCGAACACGAGGTAAGGGACATCGTCTCAATCTCCTTTCATTGAGGCATTTTTAGTTTTATAAATGACATTCTTTTCTACGATGTATAAAACAATTTGAATTTTACTTCAATTCAGACGGAATATTTTCCCTACAAAGCATTTTACTAAATGACAAAAAGTACTGTTTCTTTAATGTAAGAGGGGACAACGACCTTTCCGCCGATGTGATTATTATTTGATCTTTGGATTCCTTAACAAGCCGGAATGTTTTTAAAGTATAAATAAATACCAAATACTCTTTTTACGTATTGTGGTATTGAAAATGATTTTTAGAATGGATTTATAATTTCCATATCTTGAAATGATATTTTATTATTGCAATGTGGAAATATTATCATTAATTTCTGCCTATGTTATGTGTTAATATCATGTTATGGTTCATGGGAATTATTTATGTATACGGGTGGTTATGTGATAATCCTAAGTCAGGTGAGCCCGAGATAGCTCTCCAATGAATTGGGTAATGTGAAGGAGGTAAGTGTGAATGTTTCTCCTAATAGTTTTATGAAATATACTATGAAGGGTATTCCAAAGTAACTCTCAATGTATTTGATAAAGCTATAATGTAGGTATGGTATGGATGTCACATGTAACCTTTATGATTTATGATATCTATGTGTCCTTCATAAATATTATGATTTCATGAGGTAAGTAAAAGAGTTCATGTTTTGTATGTGTTTATGAAAAAATGTATTCATTAACTGTTTTATAACCCTTACTAACCCATTAATGCTCATCCCATGTTTTGAAATGTTTTTCATAGGACTTAAAGATGAATAGGTTCGAGGATGGGATCAAGGAAAAGCCACGCTCTCTTTAACATGGAATTAGACATGAATTTTTTTTCAAGAGTTTTTATTTTATAAAAAAAGTTCATTCTTGGTAGAAGTTCCTACTTTGTAATATGTTGAGATGTAATAGTTATTCCCTAATTCCCTAAATCTCTAAACCTGAAAAGATCCTCAATGTGAATTATTCATTTAATTCAATATTATGTAATGTTTAAGGCCGGGTCCTTATAGTTAGTATCTTGGGTTGGTTTAGATAACATTAAGAGTTAGGATATTTATAAATTAATATCCCTAATGTAATTTATGTTAATATTTACATCATATTGAATTTCTAGATTACCATGTTGCTTCGCCTAAGATATTTCATTATTTCGAATGTTTTTGCACAAAAGAAACGTGGCAGCAATTATGGGACGACATCAGGAGGAAGACAACCTTCCAAATCAGCAACCTGAGATGGTCAGAATCGGAACTGAACAATTTGTTACAATGATGGCATAGTTGACTCAGGATATAAATAGTGGTGGTATCCATTTATGAGATCATCCAGATCAAACACAGAGGAACATGTTAGTAGTGGAGCATTTCATGGGGAAACATACCCCATCATTCAAAGGATCATCAGATCTAGTGCTACCTGAAGGGTGGATTAAAGTACTGGAAATGATTTTTTATGTCATGGGTTGTTCAGAACATCAAAAGGTTAGTCTCTCTGTTTACTATTTTGAAGGTGAAGCTGATTAGGGGTGGTCGATGGTGAAAAATATCAGGGATAGTGAGGAGATTGATTCTATTGATTGGGATGAATTCAAAGGTATGTTTCTGGTGAAATATTTTCCTATAGTGGTTCATTATAGGATGGAAAAACAATTCTTGGAATTGAGGAAGGAGGATGACTTAGTGGCTGCTTATGAAGAAAAATTCACTCTACTGGCAAGGTATGCTCCAAACATCATACGAGATCTTTATAGTAAAATAAAACATTTTTACTCAGGATTAAAGCCAAGGTATTGAAGGGCTTTAGCTTCTCGTGAGTTTAAAAGTTATTAAAAACTTGTTCTTTGTGAAGAGAAGGTGGAAATGGAGTTTTCCGATGATCAATTATTATTTGAAAAGCAACAAAATAAGAGGTCTGGGTGGCAGGCGAAAGGAAAGAACTCTTCAAAAAAGTCTGATGGTAAGAAACATAAGTTTACATTTTGTGAAAATTGAGGTAAAAAGCATGCTGGGGAATGTCTTTTGAATTCTGGTAAGTTCTACCGATGTGGTAAAATGGGACATGAGGCTCATAATTACACATAAAAAGATCAGGGTAATGGTAAGAAAAAATATGATTTACAGTTAGTAAAATGATTTAAGTTAAATGAAATGGGTCATTGTGCAAATGAGTGTCCAACAAGGAACTCAACCGAAGGAAAGCATCCAGACTACAAGCAAAAAGGGGTGGAAAAATACTTTGCAACTACTTCAGCAGATGTTGGGCCATCAAATGAAGTTGTACCAGGTATATTGTATGTTTGTTCAGATTATGCCAATGTGTTGTTTGATTCAGGCTCTACACACTTTTTCATTTCTGAAAAGTTTTCTAGTAAATTGGGAATTCCGTCTCATGATATGAATACTAAACTTATAGTAAAAACACCTGATGGAAATGTTGAGACAAAAAGAAAACATTAGAACATTCATGTCGTTGTGTTTGGAAATAATCTACCTGCAAACCTTATTGGTTTTCCCCTACTAGAGTTTTATGTTATATTGGGAATGGATTGGATTTTTGTTAATCATTCTAAGATTGACTGCAGAGCTAAAGCGGTGTCATTTCAGAATTATTTTTTGTTTGTGTACAAGAATGAACCCTTGCTTTTTATAACATATCAGGATGTCGAAAAAATGGTAAAAGATGGGAATGAATGTTTTCTTGCACATATTGTTGAAAACAAAAGAACTATTCATATTAATGATGTGCCAGTGGTAAATGAGTACATTGATGTTTTCCCTGATGAGTTTCATGGTATTATACTTGATCGGGAAGTTGAATTTACTATTAACTTTGTTCCTGATTCTAAGCCAATTTCAAAACCCCCTTATCGAATGGCTCAAATTGAACTTTTAGAGATAAAGAAGAAATTGTAGGAGTTATTAGATAAAGGTTTCATTCGACCTAGCACATCACCCTGGGGTTCTCCTATCAGGTTTGTTAAAAAGAAATATGGTTCAATGAGACTCTGCATTGATTATAGAGCATTGAATAACATCACTATTAATAATAAATATCCTTTACCTCGTATTGATGATTTGGTTGATCAACTCCAGGGAGATCAGTATTTTTTAAAGATTGACTTGAGGTTGGGGTACCCTCAGTTGAATGTAAAAGAAGCCGATGTTCTGAAGACTGCTTTTCGTACTAGATATGGCCATTATGAATTTGTAGTTATGCATTTTGGTTTAACCAAGGCACCTGCTATATTCATTGATCTTTTTAAAAGAATTTTAGGTGAGTTCTTGGATTAGTTTGTGGTTGTGTTCATTGATGATAATTTGGTTTATTGAAAAAGTAAATAGGAACATGAAATTCATTTAAGGGTTGTATTTAAAACCATAAAAGAAAGGAAAATTTATGGAAAATTCTGCATGTGTGAGTTTTGGTTACAACAAATTTCATTCCTTGGTCACATTGTTTTAAAAAATGGCATATCTATTGATCCTGCAAAAACAAAAGTTGTTGAATAATGGCCAAGACTCACAAATATAACCGAGATTCATAGTTTTCTTCGTTTGGTAGGTTATTACCAGTGGTTTGTTGAAAAAATTTCACGGTTATCTAGTCGAATGACTTTGTTAACTCAAAAAGGTGTTAAGTTCATCTGGAAAAATGAATGTGATGATTGTTTTTAGGAATTGAAAAGGAGATTGGTGAATGCTCCATTTTTGTCACTCCCTTCCAGAAATTTTGAGTTTGTTATCTACATTGATGCTTCATTGAAAGGATTGGGCTGCATCCTAATTCAAAATCATCAGGTAATTGATTATGCTTCACGTCAGTTGAAACAACATTAGTTAAATTACACTACACATGATTTGGATTTAGCTACTGTTGTTTTTTGCTTTAAAAATTTGGAGACATCATTTGTATAGAGTGATGTGTGAAATATATACAGATCAGGAAAGTTTGATGTATATATTCACTTAGAAATAATTGAACATGAGACAGAGGAGATGGTTGGAATTAATCAAGTATTATGATTGCACAATCCATTGACATCCGGGAAATGAAAATAATGTGGCCGATTCTTTGAGTCGGAAAAGTAATGTCTCATTATCCATGCTAAATTTGGAACAAGATCCATTGGTTTTTGATTTGATGAAATTTGGAATAGATGTTGTTGGTGCAGGAAATTCTTCTATTTTGTTTCATGGGATAGTGAGATCTTCTCTATCAGACAGAATAAAGAAAGCGCAGAAGGAAGACAATGAGTTGTAGAAAGAGGTAGAGTTGGTTCAGAAGGGTATGTTGCCTAAATTTAACATTGATAATGACTGTATTTTATGTTTTTTAAAGATATTATGTGTGACTTGTGATTCACAGTTGATGAATGAGTTGTTATGTGAAACTCATAGTTCTCCATTTTCAGTTCATCAAGGCAGTACAATGATGTACAAAGATATTCAGGAGTATTACTGGTGGGTTGGAATGAAAAGAGATATTGCGGATTTTACAGTGAAGTCTTTGAATTGTCAGCAGGTTAAAGAAGAGCGAAAGTTACCGAATGAAATACTTGAACCATTACTGATGACATAGTGGAAGTTGTAAAATATATCCATGGACTTTGTTGTGGGATTAACAAAGACATCTCGATGTAATAATTCAATCTGGGTTATAGTTGACCGATTGACAGAATCTACTCATTTCTATCCTATTAAAGATACATTGTCTCTAGATCAACTTTCTCAGTTGTATGTTAAAGAGATATTCAGGTTGCATTGAGTTCCCCTCTCCATTGTATCTGATCATGATCCCAGGTTCACTTCTAACTTTTGTAAAGGCCTTCAGAAGTCATTGGGTACTGAATTAAACTTTAGTACATCATTTCATCCTCAATCAAATGGGATGTCAGAATGAACAATTTAGACCTTGGAGGAAATGTTATGTGCTTGCTCGATGGAATACTAGGGAAGTTAGGATAAAACATCTTTCTTTGGTTGAATTTTCTTATAATAACAGTTTTCATTCTAGTATACAGATGTCTCCATTTGAGGAGTTGTATGGAAAGCATTGTTGAACTCCATATTTTTGGGATGATGTAGGTGAATGAAAGCTTATGGGACTAGAATTGGTAGAAGAGATGGCAGAGACAGTTCAGTTGATTCAGAAGCACATGAGAACAGCTCAGAGTAGACAGAAAAGTTATGCAGATAACCGGAGGAAGGATCATTCTTTTGAGGTAGGTGATCATGTCTTTCTCAGAGTTTCTCCTTTGAAAAATGTGACTCATTTTGGTAGGAAGGTAATGTTGAGTCCGAGGTTCATTGGAACTTATGAAATTCTGGAGAAAGTTGGATCAGTTGTGTACAGAGTAGCCTTACCTCCAATTTTATCCCAGGTATACAATGTTTTTCATGTTTCGATGTTGAGAAAGTAAATGTCAGATCCATCTCATGTTTTGAGCCCAGTGGTAGTTCAGATGGAAGAGAATATCTCTTATGAAGAACAAAATGTCCAGATTCTAGACCATAGAGAGCATGTGTTGTGGAATAAGGTATTTCACCAGGTAATGGTTTTCTGAAAATCCATATGGTTGAAGAGGCAATGTGGGAATCTGAAAATTCAATGAGGGATAAATACCCCCACTTATTTTGATAAGTGGATAAAAAATTGCGAGGAAGCAATTTCCAAACGGGGGAAGGATGAAACATCCCAGGTAAATGAGGAATAAGATATTTTCATTTTTATTAATATTTGTGAATTAAATATTATTTTTAGCTTAAAGGGGTTGCTATGTTTGATAGCGTACCTGATATGCAACAACGAGTTTTTTTGGAATCTTACGTTGCACACTAATAATATAATATTATTATTTTAAATAGTAGTTAACTCCTTGCCGTTGTATTTTCCGTAATGAACAAAACTAACTATAATATGATTATAAATGTATTTATATTTATCCAATAAAAGCTAGAGGCTTAATATATGAATGAATCTAATTTTAAGCATAATTTACATTAAAAGGTCGATTTACCGCCTTTTAATGGCGAACCATTTTTAAATATAGTTTTGGTCACCTTAATACATTCTATATGACCAAATAAAATCCTTCTTTATAATGTGGACATCAGAATTTACTTTGGGTAATTTTTTGGTATTTTTCAGATAAAGTTCATTTTTAAGGAATAGTGAAAATACTGTATTTTAATTCAAAACTATGTATTAATCTAATTTATTTATACGGTTATATTATCATTTAATTGGTTTTAAAGTTTAAATATTTTATATTTTTACCATTTATTCAAATGTTATTCATTAGAAGAAACTTCAAATTTAAATTGTATATAATCAACCGTCAATCTTTTGATAGTTAATATTTCTTAAAAAAGGCCTTTTGTTTTGATAGCGGGAATTAATTTTAAATTAATTTCTGCCACTTCTGTGTTTTGAATTTGGAGAAATGGATTACATAGTTTGAATCATGAGGTTCAAATTGTTTAAATAGGTAACTTTTATTTTTATACATTTTAAATATTTACTTCAGTAAATATTTTATTTACTGTGGTTAAAGGGTAAATCAGGTAAATAAGGGTAAATAATTAATATTATAATAATATAAAATTATCCTTAAACGTGTCCTAATCCAATTGGATGAGTCATTTCAGACCATGGGAATCTTTGGGTCGATTTTGGGACCCCATTGAGCCATGTGGGAGTGATAATGGCAATTTAGATTAATTAATTTAATGTGATGACAAAAGTGCATTAACAAAAATAATTTAGTAATTAATTTTTATATGTTGTTATATAAGCCCTATTTTTTACTATAAATATTCATTGGAAAGCTAAAACTATATCCTAAATCATGGTATTTTTTTATAATTTTTAGACATCAGATAAATTAAATTATTTAGGACACAATAATGATGCATTTTTTACATCATTAATAAATGTTTTAATTAAATAATATTATAATGTTTAAAATATTATCCAAAACATGTCAAATTCTGATTGGATGATTTTATTTCGATTATGAGTCATCTTATCATCGACAATAATGATTTGTTGACCATTTGAAAACTAATATAATTATATTATAAAATAATATTTTCACTCTTTCCTAAAGAGACCCTCCTCTACCTAATAAAAAGAGACCACTTCTATGCATTTCCTCACACCTCTCAAGCCATTTGGATACACCAAACTCTGCCCAATTAATATCCCTACATCCCTATCCTCCTCCTAGAAGCATTACCTTAGGATTAAGGTACTTCATTAAGTCATTTGGTTCAAACCAAAGTGAGTTACCCAAATTAAAGGTAACCGTTTCTCTTAAATTGTTTTCATTTATTTTCAATCTCCAACCCCTAAAATATTTTTATTTACTTTCTTTTGTAACAAAACCAGTATACATAATATATTATGATGTTGTTATAATATTTATTTGAACTACACTTACACACACCTTTATCTAATGGATTAATAACATAATGTTTCTGTGGATGGAAAACTAACGCCTCACGAAACAATGATTTTTCAATTACATCTTACCGCCTCTCATGGTGGCCATTATGATGAAACTATATTTATATATGATATATATTATGTTTATAAATTTTTTATGATTCATTACTTCACAATTATATCATATCTTTATGGTTTACATGGGGGTAAATACGATAATCTCATTTGAGGAAGTGCAGACTACAGGCCCCTCAAAGTGATGTGACTTGTTAATGCACTGTGTGGGATTTATAAAGGATAGAGTTAATGATATTATATATGATATAATACTGGAATTATAATATATCTTTTTATCATTATGTTTTATTTCAATTAAAATATGAAATATAAATGAAAGTAGCGTTCATGCGTATTTACAGCTTACCATCACCATAAACGGTGAATTTAATTTCGTACCTCCAAAAGTAATGTACTATTATAAATACATGTAAATACTGGATATATATGATATATATGATACCAAAGTCATGAATATCATTCTGGATATAATGAACCTTTTACCATGTGAACGACATGTAATTATAAGAAGTCCATTTTTGACTCAAGTACCAAATATCGACAAAATGAACGTTATTAACTTAAATGATTACATAATGATTATAACATGGAAATAAGTGATATAAAAGGAACAATAAACTTGAAAAAGGTTATTATGAAAGTAGAAAATAAATTTTATTTTTAATTCAGGAGATTAAAGAACGAACGGGTCAAGTCGGACACGAGGTAAGGGACTTCATCTCAATCTCCTTTCATTGAGGCATTTTTAGTTTTATACATAACTTTCTTTTATATGATGTATAAAAGCCTTTGAATTTTACTTCATTTCAAAAGGAATATTTTCTCAATGAAGCATTTCACTAAATTACAAAAAGGAATGTTTCTTTAACGTAAGTGGTGACGACGACCTTTCCTCCGCCCCGTGTATTATTTGATCATTGGCTCCCTTAATAACCCGGAATGTTTGTAAAGGAAAAATAAATACCAAATACTATTTTTACGTATTTTGGTATTGAAAATGATTTTTAGAATGGATTTATTCTTTCAATATCTTGAAATGATATTTTATTATTGCATTGTGTAAATGATATCTTTCATTTATGCTTATGTTATGTGTTAAGATCATGTTATGGTTCTTTGTCATTATTTACGTATAAGGGTGGTTCCATGATAAACCTAGGGCAGGTGAGCCCGAGATAGCTCTCCAATGCATTGGGTAACTTGACGGAGGTAAACATGAATGTTTCTCCTAAGATATTTAGGGAATATATTGTAATGGGTATTCTAAAATAAATCCCTATGTAGCAGTGATAGCTACAATGTACGTATGGTATGGATGCCAGAAGTTACCTTTTTTGATTTATTATTTCTATGTGCCTTTAAAAAATATTATGATTTCATGAGGTAAGTAAAAGATTTCATGTTTTGTATGTATTTATGAACAAATTTTTTCATTCACTGTTTTACAACCCTTACTGATCCTTTTATGCTCATCCCATGGATTGAAATGTTTTTTTACAGGACTTAAAGATGAATAGGTTCAAGGATGGGATCAAGGAAAATCCATGCTCTTTTTAACATGGAATTAGAAATGACTTTTTTTCATGAGTTTTTATTTTATGAAAAAAAGTGGATTCTGGGTAGAAGTTCCTACTTTGTAATATTTTGACAAGTAATAGTTATGTCCTAATTCACTAAAACTATAAACCTGAAAAGCTCCTCAATGTGAATTATTCATTTAATTCAATATTATGTAATGTTTAAGGATGGGTCCTTATATCAGTCCAAATGGCCTTATATCCACCCATTTACTCACATAAAAAATAGAAACCAAAATATAAAAAAAATAACTAGGAAAATGACACATTAAATAGATTACATATACATCAACATCACATAAGATAGTATGGGTTGTTGCAGAATCTCATGTCTCCCAGAAATGTTCCCAGTGTGTCGGAAATGAGGGAATTAATTAAAAAAACATGGGAATCAAAAAATAAGCTAGGAAAATATAATATATTGTCCAAAACCTTCCTAGATATCCATTGGGGTCAAAAGTTTCCACCATAAGATAGTGTGTGACAAAAATGTATAATATACTCCAACTCATGATCAGGAACACCCATCCTAATTAATTTGTCACTACACATCTTCCATAAGTATGAATCATCCCAAACATAAATTCATTACTAACTCTTTAACTTTTAGACATGATTATTCTATAAATGTGTATAGATTTTAGAGGAAACAAGTATGTTAACTAAATCATCAAACCAATTATGTGTACCTCATATGAAATAATGATGATCATTGAGGAATGTTTCCAGAAGTGGTACATGGTCCATGGTGTCATCCACTAGTGTGTGAGTAAGTCTAATCATGTTTTCTGCCACTATGTTTTTGAAAACATCTTCCATTACCTAAACTTCAAATTCCTGATGAAGGATAATACATTAGATAAGTCTAGTCTTTGCATCTGGCTACTCTAAGAGCTACCTTAAAGATTCATGGTCAGAAAAAACATCTACATTAGAGCCCAATAAATTTTAATGGAATTATCTAAAGAGAATTTGACCACAAAACACTCTTTTTTTTGTGGTTCTGTAGATTGATTTGTATGAATTCAGTTCAAATTCAATGATAAAACAATAACCAATGGCTAAAAATAATCAAAATGTAATTAATATAACCGTTATAGAATTAGTTGCTCCTGATATTAATTATCAAAAAAATTAAATTTCAAACCCAAATCTCGAATTGAAAATTGAACTGAAATATAGAATAATTCACCTTCTTCCAAAATTTCATGCCCACTTTTGTGAGTATCCCTATAAATACCTAAAATAAATTAATGTGGTATGCTCAACCTTAAAACAATGAAATGTTTTTGAAGAACTACAATGGGTTGGATGTATTATCTCCAACCTCAAGATATTATATGTTTCAACGATTTGAAATGCCTTTTCTTGAAGATATTTTTCCAATATAAAGGACCACTTATATACGTAAAGAGATATTGGGGATCATGAAATTCCAAGGGGGGTCAATGTATGATTATATGGAGTGATTCAAGAAGTTTTGTGCAAGCTACCCACATAACTAAATCAGTGAGAAACTACTCTGCCAAAACTTCTATAAAGGACTCATACCAATGGAGAGGAGCATGGTGGATGATGAGGTCGGAGGAGAATTGGTGGAAAAGACAACAATAGCTGCACATGCATTGATTGTAAAGATGCACCCAAACTCCCAACAATTTGGAGATCGAGGTTCACCACATGTCTAGCGAGTACATTAGGTAAGTCCATATTTTCATTAAATTCATTTAATTGATACCATGTTGGATGAAATAACAACTATGATGAGACATATTGTTTTGGCTCAAAAGACATCCTAACACCATATTTCTTTTCCATGTTGTATTTTCATTGAGACAGGCCACCCAACTGAATGTTTCCCCCAACAACAGGAAACATATGATTGTGCAGCAATGTTTCCTGGGGGACAATATCAGCAGAAACAACAGCCACATCCCCAAAAAACATTTATTCATTTTATTCATCACACAACAAATGGTGGATGGAGCTATCATACATGAGTTATGGATCAGGACAATAACAAATACCCCATTTTCCAAACAACTTCCAACAACCTCCACCTTACCAACAAGGATTCAAAAAACCCCAAAGCTGATTTGAAGCTCAGGCATCAAAAAGTCCACAAAGGTGAGAATACCCAAACCAAGGTATATTATAACACTGATAATCATTTGAAACATGTTTTTCTCAAACATTAGAATGTGGAGAAGAGTCAAGGACCAGAGAAAAGGGAGTTGAAGACTCAAATGAGGCAGATTACTATTTCCATCCATGAATTACTAAGTATGTATTCTATAAATCTACCTTCCCATCCAACACAAAATCCCAAGGGTATATTTAGTATGATCACATTGAGAAGAATAATGAAAATGAATGATACATTTTTACCTACCATTCCACTGGGATTCATCTAAACTCCAGAAAATCCTCATTCCACACCAACTGTTATGAAACACAAGGTGAATGATTAATGTAACAAAATTATTGATGATGATCCTCCTATACCCCATCCATTGTAAAATAGAGTTGTAAAAACCCAGATTATGGTTCAATAAGAGATACAAAAAGATGCTTCGGACACATTCAAGAATGTGGTGATCAAAATAAAGTACCTTGAAGCCATCCAGAAAATACCAATGTATGAAAAATTCATAAAAGAACATTGTAGAAATAGAAGAGGTCTCAAGGGAAATTAAATGTTTAATGTAGGAAGGAATGTGTCATCACTAATTACTCATACTCTAGGAATGGTAACAAGGTACAAGGATCCATGGATAATCATCATAACACAAATCATATGAGAGTTACACATTTTTTATGCTTTATGTTATTTAAGTGCTTCCAAAAATGTAATGTCTCACTCTATTTTTTCTTTATTACAGGTTGGTGATTTGAATCCCACACGAGTGGTGGTGCAATTGGCGTAGAGAGCTTCAACATATCTAGCGAGATACCATGAGGATGTACATCGCTGGGTAAGATACCGGATCATTCCATATAATTTCTATGTGAAAAAAATGGAGGATGACCAGGAAAGAACACATGATCCATTTATCTTAGGTAGAAACAACCTTAAAAATACAAAAACTATAATAAGTATCAATGTGGTTACACATTACTTGGAATTTGTTAGGTTAATATTTGATATTATATCTTATATACTCCATGAAGTACCCCTCAGAGGAGTATTCTGCATGTGTTATCATCCATTTTGAAACACAAAATAAAAACCCCATGGAATTTGGTAATCCTATGCTTAGTGAGATAATCAGTGATGGTTCATGTTTTATGTCTATGATTACATACACACTAGTTTATAATGCTCAATACTCTCTAAGGTTTGATTTTCAAATTAATTCATATTTTGATTTTGATCATGTGTACTCTGATTATGACTTGTCTTTTGAGTTTTCTGATGTATTTGGGGTTTTTTCTATGACTGTGATGATTTCTTTAATAATACTAATGGAAATTGTGCACATATTTTAGTTCCTTCGATGTATCCATCCATATGGAACCCCCTTCACTGGATCTCATGATATTTCCCTCAAATCTCATTACTCATACTTGTTGAGTGGTAAACGATTCCCTGTTATCATTGCTAATAGTCTCCCTTTTGTAAATGAATATTAATTTTTGAATATTCTGATGGAGTAAATTAAGGATATTGATTATTCCATGGATGAAATATTAGGTTATAGCCCCTTAATCTTCATTCATAAGAATATTTTGGGGGATAGGGCTATAATGGTTAGGAAGCCACAAAGGAGACTCAATCCCACACTTTTGGGGTTTTTTAAAATAGAGGTTGAAATGTTTCTTGAGGAATGTATAATACATCCCATTCCAGATTCCTAGTGGGTGAGTACTATTTATTTTGTTCCAATGGAAATTGTTTTTGATGTTGTTAGAAATGATAATGAGGAGTTAGTTCAGATGAGGTTGAAAACAGTTGGCATGTGTGTATTGATTATAGGAAACTAAATCAATTGACATGCAAGGAAAATTTCCCCACCCCATTAATTGATCAAATGCTTGAGAGACTAGATAATAAGACACATTATTTTTTATTGGATGGAATTTAGATCTATATTCAGGTTCTTATTGCTCTGAATGATCAAGAGAAGAAAACATTCACTTATCCATTTGGTACATTTTCCTACCAAAGGATGCCATTTGGACATTTCAATGCCCAAGGTACCTTCCAGAGATGAATGGTGAGTATTTTTTCTGATAATATTGAGACCTTCATGGAGGCATTTATGGATGATTTTACAGTGTATGGATCCACATTTGATGAATTTGTATGTTGTTTTAGAAAGGTATTGAATTATTTTTTAGGAGATGAATCAGGTCTTGAACAATGAAAAGTGTCATTTCATGGTAGATCATGAAATTTTATTAGGGAATTTAGTGTAAATAAATGATATAGAGTTTGATATATACAAGGTAGATATTATTTCAACCATACCATATCCTTCATGTGTGCGTGATGTTAGATCATTCCTAGGACATGCAGGAATTTATCGCCTCTTTATCAATGATTTTAGTAACATTGATCTTCTTATGTCATGATTACATAAAAATGATTATGATTTTGTGTTTGAAGATTATTGAAGTACTTCCTTTGATTATATAAAGATGTGTTTGACCACCCGACCGATCATAAAGCACCCACGGTGCTATATTTTTTATTGATTATGATTGATGCGTACATCTTCACATTTGAAGATGTCTTATCTCAGAGGATAGAGGGATGTTCACATGTGATTGAATATGCATCGAGGACACTAGATTCTTCCAAATAGAACTAGAAAATCAATGAAATTGAGTTTCTTGCTGTCATATTCCCATTTGATAAATTCAGTTCATATTAATTGTTGTCTAAAGTAGTTTTTTTATGACCATGAAGCTCTGAGGTTCCTCTTGAAGATGTCAGACGCAAAGCCCAAACTTATCCAATGGATTCTCCTTCGTCAAGAATTTAATATTGAGATAATGTACATGAATGGATTACGAAGCATTGTGAAGGGCCACATGAGTAGGATTACACACACACACAGTAGAGGATGACACCATGGTCTAGGTACCACTTCGGTACACTACCCGATGAGCATCTTTATTCCATCTTAGGCACACATCCTTGGAATCTGATTAGGTTAACTACCATAGTTCCTCTGAAGTCCTGAAAAATTTAAAGAATAATTATGTCCAAGAGATAAAAAGATTGTGAATATTTTATGTTTGGGATTATCCAAACCTATGGAACATGTTTCGTGACCATGTTATTAAGAGGTGTGTTATTGTTCAATAGTTGGGGTGTGTTTTACATTTTTGTCATATAGTTGCTTGTGGGGACACTTTGGACACCAAAAGATAACTAGGAATTTTTTGGAATATGTATTATATTAGTCTAGCTTAGTCCATGAGTCCCATGTGTTCTGTAAATCATGGTCTAATTTCCAACACACTGGGAACATTTCCAGGAAACATGAGATGCCTGAACGACCCATAATATTCTGTGATATTTTTATTGTATGGTGAATAAATTTTATTGGTTCATTTCCTAGTAAATTGTAATTTTTTTTATATTTTGTATGTTGTTGATTATGTGAGTAAATGGTTTGTGTCTAAGGTCACCAATACTGATGACTCTCATGTTTTAGTCAACTTTTTCACAACAGTATTTTTTAGTAGGCTTAGAGTACCAAATGTAATCATCAGTGAACAAGGGAAACAATTCTATAATATGAATTTGGATTACCTCCTTCATAAGTATGGGGTGAACAAAAAACATCAACACCATACCACCACCAAACAATGGGCCAGGATGAGGTTTCAAAGAGGGAGTCGAAACAAATTTGGAGAAAACCATGAATCCAAATAGGAACGATTAGAAAAAGCACTTGGATGACGCATTGTGGGCCTATAGGAAATCAAAAAAGACACCCATAGGTATGTTTCAATTTCATATTTTATTTGAAATCATGTCATATCCCTGTTGAAGATGATTGTAGATCTTATTCGGCTATAAAGAAATGGAACATGGATTTGGCCAAAGATGGAATCCTGAGGAAGCTGCAAATTCATGATTGTGGGTAGATTCGATTGACTTCATATGAGAACTCAAGGATCTAAAAAGAACGATCCACAGAAGATCATGAAAAAATGATCCATAAAAGACAATTTCATGTTTTAGATAATGTATTTCTCTATATTTCAGGACTGAAGCTGATGTAGTGTATTTCATCACAATGCATGACCCCATCATCAAATGAAGATATCAGGATCCTCCTAACCCTTTAGATTTTTTATTCGTTTTCTACTTCAATTTCTTCATTTGAAGTGCATATATCATCTCATGGGTTCACATTGAGGATAATTAAATATTTTATGTTTGGGGGAGGGTTCTTTTGGGTTTAGTAATTTCAATTGTTCTCCTGTTGTCAATTATTTCCAAAAAAATTGTGTTTATTTTACAATTATTTTTTGTTTTTTTTAAACATTTAATCTGAAATGATTCTCATCACCATTTTTAAATCCATACCAATATGTAAAAAAATTTATCCAATGAAACTATGCTAAAAATAATACATAAAATGACTTTGTTTCAAGTTCCAATCATTAGTAATTTTATGAAAAGTAATGTGAACTTTGAATCCCATGCCACATATCAATATATTTATATTTAAAATCACTTTTTTGTGAGGCTTTTGAACAATTGTTTCCATATTCTATACATTAACCTCAATTTTTTAGAGAACCAAACCATGCATGGTTTAACCATAATTTGATTTATTTCTACTGAAACATGAGGTTTTAAGGTAACCATGTTAAAAAATATTGATGCCTTTTCTTGGAATTAATGCCCTTATTTCAAGGAACCAATTTTATGATGTCCTAGCTTGAAAATGTAATTTTTGTAACTCATAGAATCCATGAATATCCGGTTATGATTTCTACATTACATTCCAATTTTCCCAATCCAACAAAAACATGAAGTGAAATTGAATAATCTAGTCGATCTTTAGTGTGGGGATGTTGTATTTTGTTATGCTACCATATTATGTGATACATTGGGTAGAAAATTAAATTATGAAGAGAATTTTTTTTCTTTATAAGTAAACCAATATATAGAATGTTATTCCTTTTCTGGATATATCATGATATTTTAATATGTTACTTTCTATATCTTTTAATAGAGGGAGAAAATTGTGCATATCTGGAGATTTAAGAAAATCATGTTTGAGAAGATTGAAATTTTTACAACTGAAATTTTGAACTGTGTGATCATTACATTTCTTTTCAGGATGGTGAATATTAATTTATGCTCTATGGACTTAAGTGGAGACCATATTTATGTGAAAATTAGATTAATTCCATTTGGATTCAAAAAGATTCAAGTCCCCCTCATTCAGCCTCATAATTTTTCACATCTTAATTCTACCAACCAAAAGCCACAAACATCCATGAAAAGTCATCATGTTAAACATATTTACTTGACTATTATTAATTATAGATGTAGGAATTTATCATGCCAATTATGACCCCTTTAAGTGTTTGGATGATAAAGACATTGGAAAAAAAATTAAAATTTGTGTGATAAGAGAAAATTCAATTGTGGTAAGTGTTTTGTGCATTGGAGGGTAAATTAACTGGAAATATATTAAATGATTTAAATGTAGAACATGATATAATTATTTTTTATGAGTCACGCTATTTTTTTCATGGTGTTGAATTGTTGGATCTCAATGATATGTGTTTTAAAATTGGTTATGATTTGATATTGATGTTTACCTGTCAAAATTTTTCAGAATATGTGATATGAGGTTGGTCCCTAGAGTGAAAAAGGGTTAGTGTGGGGGAGCTAATAAAACACATTATTTTTTAATATTTTTTTATAATAAATGATAATATTTTCTCACATTGTGTAAAATATGTTTGTTTATAAAATATTTGGGATTAGATCATTCATTTGATAATTTTATGGAAATTCAAATTGTACCCTTTATAGTGCACTGTAGTATTTCGAAGATAAATATTTTAATATTTATTATTTGAAATATCAATTATGTAAATGTGTTCATGAAATAATGGGATACTGTTTTTTTTCAAGACATTGGAGCTAAATCATGAATTTGGTGGGACTAAATTGACCTTGAAATCAAAATTGGGCTAGACCCTCTAGATTGTACAATAGTTATATATTTTGGATGTAAATTGTTCATACTAAATAGGATTGGGCCCCAAATTTGTGATGAGATTGAAAATCAAATTATAATGAAATAATTCTTTTCGAATAACAGCTTGATCAATGGTTTTTTGAGGTCCAATGTCCGGTGCAATTTGGATTGAACTATTTGCCCGAAATTCCCCATTCCCACATGAAACCAATTTAAAACCTATCCTCCCCACCTATAAATAAATTTGTTTTTTATAATTTTGCGGGTTTAGTACATTAATTAGGATATTTGTTGTAGAGGGTAATTGGTTTCACCCAAATTATCGAACCATTTTAAGAGGGGAAGAAATTGAAGAAAGGATCCCCTCATAATATCCTTATTATTTTCTTCAAGTTGTAATGTTGTCATTTGTCTAATAAAAACATTTGGTCTTATTTTATTTATTTTATTTTATTCTATTTTGATTTATTATCCTATTCTTTACTAATTCAATTTTGGTTGGAATCATGAATGCTGACGATATTGGGTACTACCCTTTCAATCCATTGCTCATTCAAAAAGTATTCATGTTGACCTCACTACCCATGGATTAGTATTTATCTTAGTGATCGATCTATTTTCTACCCTCTTAAATTAATTATTTTGAATCATTGTTCTTAAATTATAACAAACTATGAATGAAAATGGACAATTAACACAAAAACAAGAGAGGATGCGTATTGTATAAATTGTGAGATCGCAAACAAAACTTGTAAATCAAGAACACGTGGGACAAATATGTAGAGTTAAAATATAATCCCTAAGATAAATTCATCATTATTTTTTAGAATGTACATCTTCCATAATTTACCATTGAACATAATCCAGATTTAGATTATTAATCAATTTTGGGTTCCACGATTGAATGTTTCAAAGCTAGCCTACTGTTTAATTAATTTCATATTGGTAGCTTGGTTAATTTTTTTTGGGTTATGGGATTATCAAATTAAGGAATTATAATGATGTGTATATTTATTTAATTGAAAATGATAAAAAATTATGTGAATATTTAGAGTTAGATCCATAAATCCTTTTAAAATATTTTCTAAAAAACATCTTTTTGTTGTGTTGAATTTCATTTCAAAACTGAAAACAAAAAAATAAATATTCTTCTATAAAAATTATTATAATTTTATAAATGATAACAAAACCCCCATCTATTCATCTAGTGTTTATAATCTATTTTATTTTATTTTTATAATAACTTTAAGATGTTGTTTTAAATTACTTCGTCCTTTGAGAGACTAACTTGCTCATCCACTCTGTTAATCCTATGTAACCTGACACCTAACATCATGTTAAATCTCCCATGACAACTCCTTTAAAAAATGTTTCATTTTTGGGAAGATGAAACACTTTCCCAAAAATATCCAAAATGGGGACATTCCAATGGTTGTATTGTAAGTTTTCATATAAGCCCACAATGCATCATCTAAGAGCATTCTCCAATCCGTCCAATATGGCTGCACTGGTTTCTCAAAAATTTATTTCAACTCTCTATTTGGAACCTCTTCCATACCATTAGTTTGAGGGTGGTATGGTTTTTATTTTTTCTGTGTCACCCCATACTTCCTATGAATCCAAATTCCAATTGAAGATGTGTGACCCTTGTTAACTAAATATTTCCTTTAGTACTCCAAAGCATCAAAAAAATATGTGTCTTGACATTGTACTCTACAACATGAGAATCATTAGTCCTGCTAGCCTTATCCTCCACCCACTTACTGACATAATCAACAGAAACCAAAATACACTAAAAAAATGGAACACAGAAAAGGAACCCTAAAATTGATTCCCCATACATAAAAAATATGACAAAAATGTATTGGTTTTTGGGGAATCTCATATATCCTATAAATTATCCATGTGTGTTGGAAATGACAGCATAACTTAAAAAAACACATGGGAATCATGGAATAAGCTAAGAAAATATATTCCAGAGTCCAAAACCATCAAAGAATTCCATTGGGGTCTAATGTTTCCCCCCAAAGATTGTGTGAGACAAAAATGTATAACAGACTCCAACTTATGATTAGGAACTCACCTCCTAATAAATGGTCACTACACATGCGCCATAGGTTTGGATCATCCCATTAATAAAATATTAAATCACTCATTAACACTTGGACATGAGGTTTCATTAATTTTTTTTTGGATTTCAGAGGAAACAATGTAGTTAACTAAATCAGTATACCAAAGATGCATACCTGATATGGAATAAATATGATCATCACAGAAAGATTTTAAAAGTGGTACCTTGTCCAAGGTGGCATCCTTTTGTGTTTGAGTAATCCTACTCATGTGATCCTTCACCATGTTTTATGACCCCTTCTTTTCCTTTATCTTAATATAAAATTCTAAAAGAAGTTGAATCCATCGGATTATTTTGGGCATTGAATCTAAATTCTTCCAGAGGTACATCCGAGCTGCATGGTCAGAAAAAACAACTACTATAGAGCACAATAAATATTAATGGAATTCAACTAAATTGAACATGACATCATGAAACTCCTTTTCAGTGGTTGGGTAAAATAATTGGTCATAATACAGTTCAATTTCAACCATAAAACAAGAACCATTGGATGAAAATAATTAAAATAATCTTAATAGAGCCAGCGTAGGATTGGTTTCACCTGATATTAATAATCAACAAATTTTCATTGCATACCAAAATCTGGAATATAACATTGAACTATAATCTGTATTAATTTACCTTCTTCTAAAACATCACGACCTATCTAGTGAGGATCCCAATAAACACCATATAGAATTTAATGTGGTCTGGTAAAACATAAATCCATGAAATGTTTCTAAATAACTAATAAAACTAAGATAATTCCCTATTTAAACATTATGAAGTTGCAGAGGAATGGATGTATTATTTACAACCTGAAGATGTAACTTGATGGACAGAATTGAAACATATTTTCTAGAAGATATTTTTTCTCGCATAAAGTACCACTTCCCTTCGTATGAAGTTCTCATGGATCAGGAAAGCCCAAGGGGAGACAATTTATGCGTACTAAAAGAGATTTAGGAACATGTGTTCAAGCTTCTAACATCATCCAATTAGTAAGAAACTGCTCATCCATTTCCTCTATGAAGGAATCACTCTTATGGAGGGGACCATGTTGGATGTCGCAATTGGAGGAGCCTTGGTGGACAAGACACTAGTAGTTGTACATGCATTGATTGACAAATAGGCCCTATACTCCCAATAATTTGGTGATTGAGGTACACAACATGTCAGGGAAGTACATTTTGTAAGGCCATATTATTTTTAATTTCATTTTATTGATACCAAGTTTAATAATTAAAAACTATGGTGATACTTATTTCTTTGGATCAAATGACATCCCAACCCCATCCTTCATGGCCGTGTGACATTTTCACTGATATAAGCCACCCAACTGACTATTTCCCCCAACTACAAGAAACAAAATATTTCAAATCATTGTTTCCTAGGAGACCAAATCCACAGCATGAACAACCACATCCTCAAAAGTAGTTGTAATCATTTGAATCGACATACAACATTGAGTGGAAGGATCAATCAGACATGAGGTATTGACCTGGACAACAACAAAGGCCTCATTCTAAGCCGAACTTCCAATATCTTCCACCTTACCAATTTAATTTCCAAAAAACCCCAATTACAATTTGATGCTCATGAATCATCAAGTAAATAAAACGTGAATCCACAAACAAAGGTAATTTTTATCACTGATTATATTTTGATAAAAAAATTTCCTCCATCAATAGAATGAGCTGATGAGTCATGGTTCTGAGATAATGGAGTTGAAGACTCAAATGACCTATATTTCCATTTCACTCCTTGAATTGGAAAGCAATAAATCTTGAAATCTACCTCCCACCCTACTCCAAATCACAAGGTTAATAAGAGTTAAATTACATTAAGAATTTGGGAGCAAATGAATGACACATTGGTAAATACCTTTCCTGTAACAGCCCAAGATTTTATAAAAAAAATATTCTTTTTAATTTTATTAAAGTCTTGTGTTGTACGCTACACCAAAAGGAACTTGCACAACACACATCCTTGACTTGCCTTGCATTACACGCAATCGCGACCTTCCTCGATAGCGTGTGTAATACGCAATACTGAGTTTCACTAAACAACGATATGCTATTAAAATATTATTAAAACTAGCCGTTATGAATAGTAATAACCACTTTTTAAAAGTCGGTAAATCTTATTTTTCAAAATGAACTTCATTTTTGGATTCGAAGTATCGAATTTAGCCTAAGGTGAAATTTTGGTACATTTCGGATAACTTTCATATTCTGATGAATAGTGAAAATTACTAAATTATAATTAAAAACTACTTTTTTAATCGAAATAATTAATAGTGATAAATTATTAATTTGAGTGGTTTTAAAGTATATTTAGAATATATTTTTACAATTTAATACAATGTTGGTCATTGGATGTAATTTCACATTTAAACCAGACATAATCAAGTGTCAATCTTTTGATAGATATTGTTTCTTAAAAACACGCTATTTGTTTTAACAGCGGGATTTAATTATAAAATTAATTAATGCAAATTCTATGATATGAATTTGGTAAAATAGGCTTCATTTTTGAATTCGGAATATTAAATATATCTTAGGATGAAATTTTGGCATTGTTCTGAAAAACATCAATTTTTTTATGAATAGTGAAACTACTAAGTGGTAGTTAAAAAAATTAATTTCTTCATAAATCTTAATTTTACCGCTTCTGTGAATGGAATTTCAAAAATCCTAGAGACACGGTTGATTTCAGTATGTAAAATGTGGTTCAATGAGATGAAAATAATTTTTGTTGAATAGTAACTTTTTACTTTTTTTTACCACGATTAATAGTAAATAGGGTAACTAAGGGTAAATATGATATTACTATTACCCTAACACATGTACTAATTCTATTGGATAAGTTTAATTCGACCAAAAACAACCTTATGAATATAATATGACCATTTAGGTCCACTTGGATTAGATTATGACATTTAATATTATATTATTTAATGAATAGTTAAAATAGTTAAAATCAAAGTTTAATAACTAAAACATTTTTAATATGGGGTTATACATAAGATAAATTCGACTATAAATATTAATTAGAAAGCTAAAAAGATTTCCTACATAATTATATTTTAGGTATAATTTTTAGACTTTAAATAAATTAATTTATTTATGACACAACGATATTGCAGTAATTACCCTTTTAAGGAAATATTAACATAATTGATGTTATAAATGCTCAAATGAATGTAATTTGAGACTTTTTATGACTTAAAAAAATTTTCTACGTTACTATGATATATTAGTGTTGATTTAATCAACTTGGTTCGAACGTATAATTCTGTTATGACTTTCACAAAAATCATATATCAAATAGTGTCAAAATTGACACAAAATAGTTTTTAAATCAAATATTATATTATTAATTGTTATTTTATTCCTAAAAATCTAAGGATAGGCCAAATGACTTAGGTAAGGATATATTTATTAATTATATACAATTTGGGGTTCGTTTGGCATGTTATAGTAAGTGTATTAACCATATTGGGAAAGAAAACAAAAAGACACAGTAAAAGTTAAATTATTTAACTTAGAGTTAAATCTAATTGATAAGGTTAAAATAATAACCTAAACTTGTCTAAATCCTATTGGTTGATAGGATTTCGACCCATCCACACTTTATCTTAGAAATGAGACCCTTTGGAACCATTATAAACCGATTTTGACTTCAATATAAAATAATATTTTGAGATATTCCTAAGGTGCCCCTCTCCTCCCTTATAAAAAGACACCTCCTCCCCCTCCTCCTCACACCAATTTGAGCACTCAAGCTCGGCCAAACCCTGAAAAAATCTCTTCTCCACTTCCCTAGCAACATCCTAGAGGTTCTGGTCTTCCTCAAAGACCAATTTTAGTGCCCTATGAGGAGGTCTCAAAGAGGCGCTTCAAAGAAGAGGTAATTACCGTTACCAATTCTTTCATCTTTATTTCTTCTTCCACTTCTTCATCTTAGGTTGTTTCATTATGAAGTAATAACATCAGTTTCACTCATATACTGATATGTTATTATAAGTATGAAACAACCCTATTTCACCATCTATCCATCCTACGGAAAAAGAAATCACCGCGCGTGCGTACGTACGGAATACCGTCTCCACGCCGTGGTGTAATCTATTTTCCACCACCACCTTACATGGATGTGTATAATGGTGTAAAGAATAACTATAGATAGTTATTACAACATCATATTGATTCTGATATATTGAATAATCCACTCCACTCCAATTCAATATTTATGAAAATGATATCATCGCTCGTGCGTACGTACGGACTACCGTCTCCACGACGCGATGAGATTCATTTTCCATGTTAACCATTTTAGAATGATTATAAAGTATATATAAGAATTAATAATGAAATATATCACATTATAAAGCTACTGGATTTATGTATATATATATATATGTATGTCATATACTTACTTCCATTTCAAGACAATAAGGAATGGAAAACAGCATTCATGCGTACGTACGGACTACCGTCTCCATGAACGGTGTTTTTCATTTTATTTATCTATCTATTATATATATATATATATACTGAATATATATTATATATAAATCATATTTTATATTCTGGAAGTAAGTAAATCATGATATAAGTAATAATAATGTCAAGAACAACAAGTCAAAACACCTACGATAAATGAAACGATTTTACCCAAAACGCTTCTTTAACATGGAATTTACAAAAGAATGGGTAATATAATGTCATAAGTGAACCATATATGATATCATAACAATGAATATGATTCTTTAATAAGTCAATGACATTATTTAAATCATTATACAGGAGGTTCGGACACATCTGAAACAAATCGGACCTAAGGTAAGTGAAATATCACAATCTCATTTTTATCCGAGATTGTTTTTACTTTGGTAATTACTGTGGTGTATTTTATCATCCACATCCATGTTTCCTAAATATGTAATATTATTTCCATCCACTTACAATAGTTTAAATCCAATTTTACTCTTCGGTGAGTTTTTAGTAAAGAATAAGAAAGGAATCTTTTTTCGTTTTTCGTACGAGGTACTTTTTGACTTTTCCGACAAAAGTACTAAGAATGTTTTTTTAACTTATACGGAAAGAATGGATTTTTAAAACAGTATTTACAAGAAGCTTCCTTTACAATTTTTCATGTTTATTTTTAATCAACTTCTTTTAGTTTAAAATTGTATGACATGTTAATAAAGGAAAAGTATTTTTGAAGTAGAAAGGATATTTTCCTCAAGAATTAAGTTCAAGTATTTTATCAAAATTATTTTCCATCTAAGATAATAAAAGGGTTCTGTTTTTGTCCCTATTGTTACATGGATATTGATTATGTTGTGATGAATACATTTTTATGAATTCCCGTATCTTATATGAATTGTTTTATGATGTCATGTTGTTTAAGAATCCCGTTGTTATTACATGGGTTATGCGATGATGTATGATTTATGATTATGTGACACACATAAGAAAGGATTCATTATAAGATGGGTGGGACCTATATCTCCGTCCAATGCATTGGGTAATGATTTTATATCTCATGAGATAAACATGGATCGAACGGTAGGTTATACCGGTTCAGTGAAACAGGACTGGAACGAGGGTGACTCGGTTCATAAAGGGACTTTGTCCACTAAGATAGTCTTGGCAATGAGTCATGACTAACAAGAAATGATTTTCCATGATTATGTGTGTATGCCACAAAGTTTCATGTTTTTAGTTATGATTATTGGGATTTCATTTCACTACTATGATTTATCCCATGTTATGAAATTATGCTCTCTTTTGCAGGTTAAGATTTCCAAAAGTTATGTTCTTATGAATATGATGTGATTGATTTTTCTTTTGTTTACCCTTACTGAGCATTTGAGCTCACCCTTTTATGTTTTCTTTTCCCCAGGATATAATGAAAAGTTTTAGGTAAAAAAAGGGGAAGATCTTTATGGTAGATATTGAAGATCTTTCACCACGATTAGAAGAATACGTTCCGAGTTTCCAAAGACACTAAACTATTACGATCCTTGTGTGAGTGTTTTTGTTATGAACTAAGTATTCCGCAAAAGTAATGTAATGTCCAAGTATGATATGCTTTGGGTCTCTACAGTTGGTATCAGAGGAAAGGTTTAGTCAACCTTTGGAAACTAGGATGCGAAAACGTTAGTGAGATCCCTAGAGATATTTCTAAGGTATGTCTAGGGATGTCACTAAGGTTAAGTATACGTATAGGTTATAGTCCTAGAATTGCGCTAACCATCTTCGAAATTAACCTATGATGTTAGATATTGAGGGTACTACCCCTTTATTATGTTGTTTTCCCTAGCATGATTTTGCCTCTCATACTATTCTTTTGGGGTTTTAGACGATGGCTGGAACCCGAAGGAACCGTGTTAATGCGGAATGTGATGGGCAATGCAATGGTTTTCCCCCTGAGCAACCAAACGATATGGGAGCTGGAATGCAAAATCTTGTAGCCATGCCCACACAACTTTCTCAAGCTATGAATCATGAAAGACTTCCAAATGAGCAAATGAAGGAGCAACATTCCGTTGAATCCTTCATGAGGCAGCGTCCACCTTCTTTCAGTGGGTCTATTGATCCATTAGTTGCTGAACAATGGATTAGTACTACTGAAAAGATATTTTCAGTTCTTCAATGTTCTGAGCATGATAAAGTCATCCTAGCAGTGTATCGTTTGGAAGGAGATGCTGATCAATGGTGGAATCTTATTAAGAATATGAGGCAAAGGGATGAAATTAAGTCTATGGAATGGGACGAGTTCAAGAACTTATTTTTCAATAAGTACTTCCCTCGTATTCTCCGAACAAAGATGGAGAAAGAGTTTCTTGAACTGATGAAAAGGGATGATGAATCTGTTGGAACCTATGAAGCAAATTTTACAAGACTTGCAAGGTACGCTTCTTGTATTATCATCCAACCTGAAAGTAAAGTTGATCGATTTTTCAGTGGCTTAAAACAAAGTCTTCGAAGGGCATTAGCTATAAGAGACTTCAGTAGCTATGAAGAAATTGTGCGTTGTGCTATCAAGGTAGAAATGGAAGTTGGTGTTACATATCCATCTCATGGGTTTGACAAGAAACGAAAGATGGAGTTCAAGGAGAAATCTCAGAATAATGGTGAAAAGAAGATGAATGTTTCCTTATGCACAAAGTGTGGAATGAAGCATGGTGGAGATTGTCTTAAAGGGACTAGAAAATGTTTTAAGTGTGGAAAAGAAGGTCATCGAGCAGCTGAGTGTCGAAGTAATGGAAAAAGGGATTCTAATGAAGTGAATAAAGCAAACACTGCAGAGAACGTACAACCAACACTTCAATGCTTCAAGTGCAAGGAAATGGGGAATTATGCTAATAAATGCCCTAATCCAAGGGTTAGTGATGATCGACATGAGAAACCGCTTAAGGCAAAGGACAAAGGGAAGTCACATGCGATCACTATTGGCAATGTTGAATATGACAACGATGTGGTGGAATGATTAAGTGTTTATTTAATGGGATTCCAAAATAATGTTGTATCATGGAATATTGGAATATTTATGTATTGGTCTAATGTGGTATTGAAAGTTATTGAGATATTATGCGCATAATGAAGGGAAAACGAGAAAATGAAATGTTTAACAGTATTCATGAGCTCATGATTGATATAAGGGCTAAGTTTGAGTATATAGAATTTTGAGGATTTTGGTATTTGAAAAGTGTTAACTTTTAACTGCATTCATGTTTTCACTAAGGTATTCAAGAGAATACACGATTAAGGACTTTGAATGTTTGGAATGTGACCAAAAAAACATATCTTATGATATATGAGGATCGATGATGGTGTTAAATCTCTGGTAATCGTTTTCACTATATTATGAGAGTCGACTGCAGTATTATGGATAAGCCTAAAGATTGGAATGGATTATGTTGGACATAAGATAGTATTGTTTGTTTTTTTGATATTATTGATGGGATGTTATATAGTTTTGGAAAAAGGACAACCAGCAGGACGGGCGACAGCCCATCGCTTCGGACAAGGCTGTGGGAATCGAACCCACAACCGAAGTGCGACTGGCCTTTATCGCCTACAAGTGGCCTACAGGAAGTCCCTGTTTAGTAGAAACTAGTTTTATTATATTAAGCAATATGATATATGAAGTATAAGTCCATTTTAGGAACCATATATGATTAATCTCACTATAGATCGACTTATGCTTATAATTTTTGCTAACCTTTTCTTTGAGACAGATGGAATGACCCGTCATTCTATCACATGATTTGATAACACTTCAAGAATAACATATTCAACTTCATTTATTTAAGTGATGAAGTGGAAATTGTTCAAGGCACGAACAACAGTGAGATTGTACCAAAATAAAGTAAGTATTTATTCTAATTCAAATTTTCAACTTTAGGGAAATGATCTTGAAAACCAAAAATGTTGTCCTAGTGATCATATACCTGATGAATCAGATGGTACCTTATATCATCACAAATCTATGGATTTGTGATTACTGGCTTTTCCATAGCCATGTTCTCTACCACTCTCCATCAGAACATGATGGTTAGATATCTCTTCCATATCCATATTTTCACCTATGTGGAAACCCAATGATTAGTTTATTTGGGTAACCGTTACATTTCATACTTTTGTTTTTAAAGAATAGTTTTGATATTCCTTTTTACGATGTGGGTTTCTATTAAAGAAACTTTCGAATAGTAAACCATTTATAACCCCGACGAATTTCGAGGGCGAAATTCATTTTAAGGGGGGTAGAATGTAACAGCCCAAGATTTTATAAAAAAAATATTCTTTTTAATTTTATTAAAGTCTTGTGTTGTACGCTACACCAAAAGGAGCTTGCACAACATACATCCTTGACTTGCCTTGCATTACACGCAATCGCGACCTTCCTTGATAGCGTGTGTAATACGCAATACTGTGTTTCACTAAACAACGATATGCTATTAAAATATTATTAAAACTAGCCGTTATGAATAGTAATAACCACTTTTTAAAACTCTGTAAATCATATTTTTCAAAATGAACTTCATTTTTGGATTCGGAGTATCGAATTTAGCCTAAGGTGAAATTTTAGTACTTTTCGGATAACTTTCATATTCTGATGAATAGTGAAAATTACTAAATTATAATTATAAACAACTTTTTTAATCGAAATAATTAATAGTGATAAATTATTAATTTGAGTGGTTTTAAAGTATATTTAGAATATATTTTTACAATTTAATACAATGTTGGTCATTGGATGTAATTTCACATTTAAACCAGACATAATCAAGTGTCAATCTTTTGATAGATATTGTTTCTTAAAAACACGCTATTTGTTTTAACAGCGGGATTTAATTATAAAATTAATTAATGAAAATTCTATGATATGAATTTGGTAAAATAGACTTCATTTTTGAATTCGTAATATTAAATATAGCTTAGGATGAAATTTTGGCATTGTTCTGAAAAACATCAATTTTTTATGAATAATGAAACTACTAAGTGGTAGTTAAAAAAATTAATTTCATCATAAATCTTAATTTTACCGCTTCTGTGAATGGAATTTCAAAAATCCGAGAGACACAGTTGATTTCAGTAAGTAAAATGTGGTTCAATGAGATGAAAATAATTTTTGGTGAATAGTAACTTTTTACTTTTTTTTACCACGGTTAATAGTAAATAGGGTAACTAAGGGTAAATATGATATTACTATTACCCTAACACATGTACTAATTCTATTGGATAAGTGTAATTCGACCACAAACAACCTTATGAATATAATATGACCATTTAGGTCCACTTGGATTAGATTATGACATTTAATATTATATTATTTAATGAATAGTTAAAATAGTTAAAATCAAAGTTTAATAACTAAAACATTTTTAATATGGGGTTATACATATGATAAATTCGACTATAAATATTCATTAGAAAGCTAAAAAGATTTCCTAAATAATTATATTTTATGTATAATTTTTAGACTTTAAATAAATTAATTTATTTATGACACAACGATATTGCAGTAATTACACTTTTAAGGAAATATTAACATAATTGATGTTATAAATGCTCAAATGAATGTAATTTGAGACTTTTTATGACTTAAACTAATTTTCTAGGTTACTATGATATATTAGTGTGGATTTAATCATCTTGGTTCGAACATATAATTCTGTTATGACTTTCACAAAAATCATATATCAAATAGTGTCAAAATTGACACAAAATAGTTTTTAAATCATATATTATATTATTAATTGTTATTTTATTCCTAAAAATCTAAGGATCGGCCAAATGACATAGATAAGGATATATATATTAACAATATACAATTTGGGGTTCGTTTGGCATGTTATAGTAAGTGTATTAACCATATAGATAAAGAAAACAAAAAGACACGGTAAAAGTTAAATTATTTAACATAGAATTAAATCTAATTGATAAGGTTAAAATAATAACCTAAACTTGTCTAAATCCTATTGGTTGATAGGATTTCGACCCATCCCCACTTTATCTTAGAAATGAGACCCTTTGGAACCATTATAAACCGATTTTGACTTTAATATAAAATAATATTTTGAGATATTCCTAAGGTGCCCCTCTCCTCCCTTATAAAAGGACACCTCCTCCCCCTCCTCCTCACACCAATTTGAGCACTCAAGCTCAGCCAAACCCTGAAAAAATCTCTTCTCCACTTCCCTAGCAACATCCTAGAGGTTCTGGTCTTCCTCAAAGACCAATTTTAGTGCCCTAAGAGGAGGTATCAAAGAGGCGCTTCAAAGAAGATGTAATTACCGTTACCAATTCTTTCATCTTTATTTCTTCTTCCACTTATTCTTCTTAGGTTGATTCATTATGAAGTAATAACATCAGTATCACTCATATACTGATATGTTATTATAAGTATGAAACAACCCTATTTCACCATCTATCCATCCTACGGAAAAAGAAATCACTGCGCGTGCGTACGTACGGAATACCGTCTCCACGCCGTGGTGTAATCTATTTTCCACCACCACCTTACATGGATGGGTATAATGGTGTAAAGAATAACTATACATAGTTATTGCAACATCATATTGATTCTGATATATTGTATAATCCACTCCAATTCAATTCAATATTTATGAAAATGATATCATCGCTCGTGCGTACGTACGGACTACCGTCTCCACGACGCGATGAGATTGATTCTCCATGTTAACCATTTAAGAATGATAATAAAGTATATATAAGAAATAATAATGAAATATATCACATTATAAAGCTACTGGATTTATGTATATATATATATATGTATGTCATATACTTACTTCCATTTCAAGACAATAAGGAATGGAAAACAGCGTTCATGCGTACGTACGGACTACCGTCTCCATGAACGGTGTTTTTCATTTTATTTATCTACCTATTATATATATATATACTGAATATATATGATATATAAATCATATTTTATATTCTGGAAGTAAGTAAATCATGAAATAAGTAATAATAATGTCAAGAACAACAAGTCAAAACACCTACGATAAATGAAACGATTTTACCCAAAACGCTTCTTTAACATGGAATTTACAAATGAACGGGTAATATAATGTCATAAGTGAACCATATATGATATCATAACAATGAATATGATTCTTTAATAAGTCAATGAAATTATTTAAATCATTATACAGGAGGTTTGGGCACATACGAAGAAAATCGGACCTAAGGTAAGGGAAATATCACAATCTCATTTTTATCCGAGATTGTTTTTACTTTGGTAATTACAGGGGTGTATTTTATCATCCACATCCATGTTTCCTAAATATGTAATATTATTTCCATCCACTTACAATAGTTTAAATCCAATTTTACCCTTCGGTGAGTTTTTAGTAAAGAATAAGAAAGGAATCTTTTGTCGTTTTTCGTACGAGGTACTTTTTGACTTTTCCGACAAAAGTACTAAGAATGTTTTTTTAACTTATACGGAAAGAATGGATTTTTAAAACAGTATTTACAAGAAGCTTCCTTTACAAGTTTTCAAGTTTATTTTTAATCAACTTCTTTTAGTTTAAAATTGTATGACATGTTAATAAAGGAAAATTATTTTTGAAGTAGAAAGGATATTTTCCTCAAGAATGAAGTTCAAGTATTTTATCAAAATTATTTTCCATCTAAGATAATAAAAGGGTTCTGTTTTTCTCCCTATTGTTACATGGATATTGATTATGTTGTGATGGAAACATTTTTATGAATTCCCTTATCTTATATGAATTGTTTTATGATGTCATGTTGTTTAAGAATCCCATTTTTATTACATGGGTTATGCGATGATGTATGATTTATGATTATGTGGAACACATAAGAAAGGATTCATTATAAGATGGGTGGGACCTATATCTCCCTCCAATGCATTGGGTAAAGATTTTATATCTCATGAGATAAACATGGCTGGAACGGTAGGTTATACCGGTTCAGTGAAACAGGACTGGAACGAGGGTGACTCGGTTCAGAAAGGGACTTTGTCCACTAAGATAGTCTTGGAAATGAGTAATGACTAACAAGAAATGATTTTCCATGATTATGTGTGTATTCCACAAAGTTTCATGTTTTAAGTTATGATTATTGGGATTTCATTTCACTAATATGATTTATCCCATGTTATGAAATTATGCTCTCTTTTGCAGGTTACGATTTCCAAATGTTATGTTCTTATGAATATGATGTGATTTATTTTTCTTTTGTTTACCCTTACTGAGCATTTGAGCTCACCCTTTTATGTTTTCTTTTCCCCAGGATATAAAGAAAAGTTTTAGTTAAAAAAGGGGAAGATCTTTATGGGAGATATTGAAGATCTTTCACCACGATTAGAAGATTACGTTCCGAGTTTCCAAAGACACTAAACTATTACGATCCGTGTGTGTGTGTTTTTGTTATGAACTAAGTATTCCGCAAAAGTAATGTAATGTCCAAGTATGATAAGCTTTCGGTCTGTACATTTCAACAAGGATTCACCTCCACTCCAGAAAAACCTCATTACATACCAACTATTGAAAAACTCAATGATAATGATAAAGGTTAGAAAAATATTGATTATGTTCCTCCTAAACAACTTACATTTCCAAATATATTTGTCCAAACAAATAATATAGCTTAAGAGTTGATACAAAAATATTTTTTGGGCACAATGAATTGTGTGGAGATCAAAATACCTTTATATGAGGCCATCAAAAAAATACCAAGGTTATCAAAAGTCTTAAAAGAAAATTGTACTGATAGAAGTTGGATCAAGTGTAATGGGAGGATCAATCATGAAAAAAATGTATCAACACTCATTACACCCACTTTGAAAATTCCAATAATGTGAAATGATCCAGATACATTCACCATAAACTATACTATATGGGAGTTACACATTTTGGATGATTTATGTTATTTTGTGGATTCCACAAATTTGATTCCTCACTCAATTTTTCCATGTATACAGGTTAGTGAGTTCAATCCCACAGGAGTATTCTTGCAATTAGAGAATAGAGCTACAACATATCCAATGGATGTCCATGAGGATATATTGGTTTGGGGAAAAGACATGATCTTTCCAGCACATTTCTACATGCATAAAATTTAGGGCAATCTTGTATGTTCACACGCTCCCATTATTTTATGTAGACGATTCCTCAAAACTGCAAAATAAATAAATAATGTTAATGAGGATACACATTCTAGGGTATTTTGAGATGAAGTAGTGGTATTTAATGTTATGTACTCCATGATGTATACCTTAGAATACAATTTATCATTTTTATCTCATATTTTGAACCATAAAATAAAAACTCCATGGAATTTGATTGTCCTTTGCTTAGAGAGACAATGAGTATTGGTTCTAGTTTGATTTCTAAGAGTGCATACACTCCTATATATAATGCACAAAACACTCTTAGATTATATTTTGAAATTGATTCATATTCTTATTTTGATCATGTAAACCCTGATTAGGACTTGGTTGTTGAGTATGCTGATGTATTTGATGTTTTATTCTCTGATTGTGAAAAATTACAATTTTGATAATGAGGCTCTTTGGAAAAAAAATTCAGTTCCTTCGATGTCTCCATCCATACACCACCCCTACACTAGAACGTGTGCCATTATCACCAAATCTCAAATACCCATACTTGATGAGTGTTAATGGATTACTTGTTATCATTGCTAACAATATCCCTTTTGAACAAGAATTTTTTTTTTTGATTTTTTTGAGGGAGAAAATGAAGGCAATAGTTTGGACCTAGGCTGACATATCAGGTATTAGCCTCTCTATTTTATTGCATATGAATCTTTTTTATGATGTGAATAAACTGGTAAAGATGCCACAAAGGATACTCAATTCAACACTTTTTTAGGTTATTAAAAAAGAGGATGAAATATTCCTCAAGGTAGGTATAATATATACCATTTTAGATTCCTGGTGGGTGATTCCTATTCAAGATCTACCTAGGAAAATTGGTGTTACTGTTGTTAAAAATGATAACGTGGAGTTAGTTCTGATGAAGGTGAAACACAGTTGGTGTGTGTGTATGGATTATAAGAAACTAAATCTCTTCACTTTCAAGGACCATTTACTACTCCCATTTATTGATCAAATTCTTGAGAGACTAGCTGGGAAGACACATAATTGTTTCATGGATGGATTTTCTGGATATATTCATGTCCATATTGCTCTTGAGGTTTAGTATAAGACAACATTCACTTGTCCATTCAGTACATTTTCCTATTGAATGATTCCATTTGGACTTTGTAATGCCCCATGTACCTTCCAGAGATGCACGGTGAGTATTTTTTATAATATTATTAATACTCTCAGGGAGGTTTTTATGGATGATTTTACATTTTATGGATCCTCATTTGATGAATGCCTATGTATTTTGGGAAATTTGTGGAATCATTATATTCAAGAGAATTTGTTCTTGAACATTGAAATGTGAAATTTGAATGTAGAGCATGTCATTGACTTCAAGATTGTAGTTTGAAAATATAATGTATAGGTTGATAGGTCTAAGGTAGATATTATTTGATCCTTACCATATCCTTCATCTGTGCGTGATGTTATATCTTTACAAGGGAATTCAGGATTTTATCAGTGTTTCATCATATATTTTAGTAAGGTTGATTTTATTATGTACCAATTAATTCAATATGATTATGATGTTGTGTTTGATGATTCTTGTAGGACTACCTCTGATGATCTATATAAGTGTTTTACCTCTACACTGATCATAAATCCCCCACGGTGGGAGATTTCATTTTGAGCTTATGTGTGATGCCTCCAAATTCGAAGTTGGTGATGTCTTATCTTAGAGGATGGAGGGATGTTCAGATGTGATTGCCTATGCATTGAGGACACCTGATTCATCCAAATAAAAATACACAATCATGGAAAAGTAGTTTCATGTTGTCAGATTCAATTTAGATAAATATAGTTTATATTTATTTGGCTCTACAGTAGTTGTTTTTTTTCTGACCATGCAACATTGAGTTACCTCTTGAAAAAGTCAGACCCAAATCCCAGACTAATTCGATGGTTTCTTTTTCAATAGAAATTTTATATTGAGATATGGGACAATAAGGGTTCAGAAATAATAGTGGTGGACCGCATGAGTAGCATTACTCAAACACTAGATGATGACACCATGAACCAGGTACCACTTTGGTACACTTTACTCGATGAGCATCTTTATTCCATTTCTTATACGCATCCTTGGAATGATGATGATGTTAACTACCTTGTTGCCTCTGAAATCCTTGAAAATTTAAATATTCATCATGTCCAAAGGTTGAAGACAGTGTCAAGATTTTATGTTTGGGATGATCCAACCTATGGAACTTGTGTAGTGAACATGTTTTTAGGAGGTCTGTTCCTAATCATGAGTCAGAGCCTATTTTAAAATTTTGTCATTAAATTTCTTATTGTGGTCACTTTTGTACCCAATAGAGAACTATGAAATTTTTGGACTCTAGATTACATTTTCCTATATTATAACATGATCCCCATGTGTTCTGTAAGTCATTCTCTCTTTTCCAACAACTTGGGACGATTTCTAGGAAACATGAGATTCCACAACAACACGTAATATTATGTGATATTTTTGTTGAATGGGGAATCTAATTTTTGGGTACATTTCCTTGTTCCTTTTATTTTTTGTATAATTTTGTTTCTATTTATTATGTCAGTAAATTACTAGAAGATAAGGCCACCAGGACTAATGATTCTAATGTAATAGTGGGCTTTTTCAAGACGCAGATTTTATGTAGGTTTGAAGTACCAAAGGCTATCATCAGTGACCAAGGGACACAATTCTACAATAATAAATTGGTTTCCCTCATTCAAAAGTATGGGGTCATACCCACAACATCAACATCATTCAACCCCCAATCAAATGGCCATAATGAAGTTTCAAATAGGGAGTTGAAAAAAAATTGGACAAAATTGGGCAACCAAATAAAATGGATTGGAGAAAGAGAATACATGATTCATTGGGGATTTATAGGATAGAATACCTGACACCCATTGGTATGTGCCAATTTCAGATAGTTTTTGGGAAATCATTTAATCTCCCCATGGATGTTGTGCATTGAGTTTAATAGGATATAATGAAATAAAACAAGGATTTGTTCCAAGATGCAATCCAAAGAAAGCATCAAATTCATGAGCTTGAAGAGATTCAATTATCATCATATGCTAACTAAAGGATCTACAAGGAAATATCAAAAGAAGATCCTGACATAATGATCCATAAAATACAATTTCATGTTAGATATAATGTCTTTCTCTATAGTTCATGACTGAAGCTAATGCCTGGTAGGTTGTGTTCTTGGTGGTTAAGTCATTATGTTGTGATAAATGTTTTCCCTCATGGATTAGTGGAGATAAAAAGAGTGGACATAGGAAAGAGAATTACTGTCAATGGGAAATGATTGATGAAATACACTGAGGGTCTTCCTACAGATGTTGGGGATTTAATCACACTGCATGAACCCATCATCAGTGGAGCATATAGGGCAGTTCCTAACCCTTTCAATTTTTTATTCACATACCTATTTTAAATAATACATTTCATGTGAATATATCATCTATGAGTTTCAAATTAAGGACATTTAAATATTTTATGTTTGGGGGAGGAAACCTTTTAGATTAATAATTTCAATTTTTTCCTTTTTTCTTATGAATTTAAAAAAATTGTTTATTTTTCAAATTTTGTTTGTTTATTTTTCAATTTTGTGTCTGTTTTTGAAACATTTGATCTGAAATGACTCTCATAAAAAAAATTTAATCCTTATAAAAAATTTAATCAATTTATCCCATGAATCTAAGATAAAATGATTTTTGAAAATGACATTGTTTTCTTGTTCAAATCAGAAGTAATTTCATGAAAACTAATCTGAATTTTGAATCACATGCCACATATGATTGACATTATATTTGAAATCACATTATTGTGAAGATTCTGAAACATTTTTTTCATTTTCATTACATTTACCACACTTTTTTCTGATAACCAGTCCATGATTGATTTAATAGTATGTTGATTTATTAATGTCAAAACTAGAGTGTTTAAGGTACTAATGTATTAAATGATTGATGCATTTGTTTGGTATTAAAGACCATATTTCAAAGAAACCATTTTAATATAATCCTAGATGGAGAATTTTATCCTTGTATCATTTAGAAACCATGAATAAACTGTTAGGTTTACAACATTACATGGCAATTTTCACAATCCATCAAAGTCCTGAAGTGAAATATCATAATCTAGTTGAACATAAGTGTGGGTAAAGTTGACTTGTGTTATGATGACACATTCGGTGATACTTGCGGTGGAAAAATAAATTTTGATGAGATGTGTTTTATTCTAAAGGAATTTAGTAGATTTGAAGTTGTTCATTTTCATGATCTATCATGATAAGGGAAGCTCTTCCTTTAAAGATATTCTATGAGAAGGATAAAGTTGTTCTTATCTAGAACATTCATGAAAATCATGTTTTAGACGATTGAAATTTTTAATGCTGAAATGTTGAATGGTGTACACATTCATTTAGTTTTCTTGAAGATGAACATGAATTAATTCTATGGGGACTGAAAAAGAGACCATAATTAAATGAAAAGTATATTAATGAAATATTTCATCCAAAAAAGTCAATCCCACCCACATTCACCCCCATAATGTTTTACATATTCCTCCCACCAACCGAAAGCCACATAACAACCATGAACATTACTCATGATAAACATATATCCTTGACTCATATTGGGTGGTGAATTAGGAATTTATCAAGCCTATGTTGTCCCTTGTAAGAGTTCGGATGAGAAAGGCATTGTTATAAAAAATTGAGATTTGCGTGATAATAGAAAATTCAAATGAGGTAATAGTTTTGTGAATGGGAGGATAAATTAAGTGGAAATATATTCAATGAGAAAAATAGTGAACATAAAATAATGGGTTATTATGAGGAATAAATATTTTGTTTCTTGTTGTGGAATTTTTGGATCTCGTGTATATGTGCTTTTTTTAATTTGATATTGATGTTTTTTATGACAATTTTACAAAATGCATGATATGTGGTTTTTCCCTGAACTACAAAAGGGTATGTGTGGGGGATTTGATAGAACATATTTTTTTATAATATATTATTGATAATAATTGATAAAAATTCCTAAAATTGTGTTAAATATTTCTATTTATAAAATATTATGGATTAGAACACTCATTTGAAAACTTGAGGGAAATTCCAATTTTACCATTTATAGTGCACTATAGATTTTCAATGCAAAATATTTTCATATTTATTATTTTTACAATAAAATTTTTAATTGTGTTATTAAATTAATGGGATTAAACTTTTTATTCATGACATTGGTGTTAATCAAAAATTTTGTTGGACTAAATGGACCATGAAGTCAATGGTGTGTTGGACCCCAAATATTGGACAATGGTTCTATATTTGGGCAATAACATCTTTATACAAACTTGTATTTGGCCCAAAATTTGGGAGGAGATCTCCAACACATTTTCGAATAAATAATTCTGTAGGATGAACAACTGGTTGACACGTTTTTTAGGTCCAATGGGCGGTTCCATTTCGATTAAAATATTTTTCTGAGATTACCCATTCACATTAGAAAACTCTTTGAAACCTACGTCTCTCTTACACTCTATAAATTAATATTATTATCATTTTAAGGGTTGTTACGTGAATTAGGATATTGAAGGGTGAGTAGAATTGGGGTCACCCAAATTATAAAACCATTGTATGAGGGGTATCCCTTGAAGCAAGGATCCCATCTTCGAAGCCTTTTCTCTTCTTCATGTTATAATGTTTTCATTTGTGATATAAACATTTTTTTCTTCTATTATTTATTCTATTTTCCTCTATTTTGTTTAATTATCAAATAATTTACTCATCCAATTTGTTAGGAACAAAGAGTGGATACATGATTGAGTTATACCCTTTCAATCCTTTTCTCATGCAAAATGTCTCAATGATGACCACACCTCCCGTGAATGAGTAGTTCTATTAGTGATCGATCTATCATCTTCCATATCCCTTAAATTATTTGGAATCACTGATCTATTTTAATTTACATAATATTATCCATAATTTGAGTTTTTAAATTATTATAAATAATTAATGAAATTGAAAAATTAACACAAAATTATGCGATGTCGAGTATTGTCTGAATTGTGAGAGCAAAAACTTAATTGGTAAAACAAGATCACACGGGATAAATTTGAAGAGTTAAAATATAATCAACATGCTCAATTCATACTCATTTTCTATAATGAACGTTTTCCTTAACATACCACTAACCATATGGTAGATTTATAATATGAATCAAAGTAGGGTGTCGCGGTTGCATGTTTCACTGCTAGCCTAGGGTTTAATTAATTTCATCTTTGTGGTTAAGTTAATTCCAATAGGGTTTAGGGATTAAAAAATTAAGGGATTATAATGATGTGGAAACTGATTTAAATGATAATGATAAATAATTAGGTGAAGTGGTATAGTTAGATATATTATTCCTTTTAAAATATTTTATAAAAAATACATCTTCTGGTTGTGTTGAATTTCATTTCAAAAATTAAAAAAAAAGAAATGCAATCTTCATACAGAAAACTTATTATATATTTATAAATGATAAATCCATCCATCCAGTCATGTAGTGTTTTGATTATCATTTATATTATTTTTTGAATACCATTAGTAATTTTTTATAATTTACTTCATCCTTTGAGAGATAACCTTGGACTTCCACTCTGTTGCACCTATGTTACCCAAAGCCCATCTTCATTTGAAATTTCCCATGAAAGTGTCTTTCAACATACCAATTCTTCACGAATATGTTAATTTTTATCTATGGGATTTAACTGGACAAAATATAGATTATGAAATTGAATTTTCCATAGACTAAATTCCTGGTTCAAGGCCCCTATCAAACATCCCTTATATAATTGTCGTTGTGGAATTAGTGGAACAAAAAAAAAATAGAGGAATTTAGTGAATAAAGATTTATTCACCCTAGTTTTTCTATATGGGGATCCTCTATTATTTTAGATAATAAGAAATATGGATCTATGAGGTTTCTCATTGAATAAATTCATATCAATTCTATAACAATAAATTAAATTTGTCACCTACATCAATTTGATGATTTATTTGATTAACATCATAGAACTCAATATTTTTCGAAGATTGAACATTGATCTGGATAG
The DNA here is from genome assembly GCA_963277665.1 of Viscum album. NCBI lineage: Eukaryota > Viridiplantae > Streptophyta > Magnoliopsida > Santalales > Viscaceae > Viscum > Viscum album. Next base: position 1,056,416,382 of record OY728151.1, on the reverse strand, counting down.
CATTATTTTCTTATGAGGATAGAAAACATTCCAAAACACACATTTCAAACTAGGTATGGGCATTAAGAATTTACAGTAATGCGTTTTGAACTAAATAATTGACCCTATATATTCATGGTACTAATAAATATAGTTTTCAAGGAATATATTGATGACTTTGTGGGGGTATTTATTGATTATATATTGGTATAATACAAAAGATATGAGGATGTAGAAAATCACTTGAACACTACTCTAAATAATATTATAATAAATTAATTATATGGAATGATTAGCAAGTGTCAGTTTTGGCATTAATCGGTTAACATTCTTGGACGCATTGTCTTTATGGATGGAATATTTGTTGATCATATAAAGACAGTGGTTGGGATTGAATGGAATAATCCAATGAAAATAACTTTGGTTTGTAGTTTTATTGTATTAACAGGATAATTTATGTGATTCATTCATATATTCTTCCATTTAGCTAACCTAATGACCAAGGTAGTTTAAAATTCATGAAAAAAACTATCCAACTCATGATCTTGAGATAGCAGTGGTAATATTTTCCATGAAGATATGGATATGTTTTTTCTATGGATAAAAATTTGAGATATAAACATATAATAATATTCTAAAATATATCACATCATAAAAAGAACTCAATATTTGGTAATGGCGATGTCTTGAACTACATAAGGATTACAATTTTACAAAATTCTATAATCAAGGACATGAAAAAAAGGTAGTAGATGCATTGACCATGAAGGATCAAGGAGTTCTCAAAAAATGAGGATTGAGAAGTAACCTTTGTATGTGGATCTATGGTGGGTGGATATGTTAATTATCAATGAGAGTGAAAAATCTCTACTTTTTGTGAATGGTGGGATGATGTCTGACATTTTTTGTGTTGATGGGGATCTAAAATTTGGGAAGAGTCTTTGTGTTCTAGCTATAACTGAGATAAAAATAGAATTATTAGATGAATCCTGTAGTTAAAATTTATTTATAAATCTTGTTAGCTGAATGATTTATAGTGATTTAAAAGAATATTTCTAGTGGTATAACATGATGATAAAAATTGTGGATTATATATCAAGATGTTTTTCAGCAATAAGTGAAGGTTGGACAACAACATGACCTAGTGGGTAGGAATCCTATAACTATTCTTACATGTAAATTGGTTGAAATAAGATTGTATTTTTTCATTATATTACTGAAAACTCCCTGAATGAATGATGAAATATGGGTAATTGTGGATCAAATTATGACATCTACCAATTTCATCGTTTTAATGGAGGATTGACCACAGTAGTGCTTATAAGGTCATTATATCATATAGTTTGTCATAATACACATATCACCACTCTCACATGGGTCTTAACATGATCCACAATTTAATACAAAATTCATGAAAATTCGTCAAAATCATTTGGATATTAAGCTTCGTTTGAGTAATGTATGTCACCCTCAAACTGAAGGGAAATCAGAAAGGATTTTCAACACCTTATAGGACTTGTTAAGATCATGTTCACTATAAATTCAAGGTATATGGGATAAATATTTACCTTTTATGGAGTTTTACTATAGTAATAGATTCCATTCATCTTATCAAATGAAACAATATGAAGAATTGTATAGAAAGAGTTGTCATACACATACTTGTTAGGATGCACTTGGAGAAAGGAAGATTTTTGGACCAATGAATGTCAAGGAAACATCAAGAAAGAAAATACTATTCAAGTCCATATCAAAGAAGCTCAGAACAGAAAAGGGAGATATATTGATAATCAAAGGAATGATTTTTAATTTCATGTGGGATATCATGTTTCATTAAAAGTATCTCAATGGTAGGGAGTTATAATAATTGGTGTGAAAGGGAAACTGATCACTTGGTACATAGACCCTTTTGATATTATAGAGAGAATTAGAGATGTTTCACATCAGTTTGATATGACAAAAATCCTAGCTAAGGTGCACAATTTGTACCATGTATCACTTTTGAGAAAGTAAATGACAAACCCAACACATGTACCTACATTTGATGGTATAGAATTGGAACTTGACATATCAAAATGTGAAGAGCCTATTAGGATTTTGGAAACTAAGGAATAGTTTCTGAGTAATCATATTACTCGACTAGAAACAATACCTTGGAGAAATAATAAAATTGAAGAGGTAACATTGGACCATTAGGATCTAATGATGAATACCTACCCAAATAATTTTTTGAGGAAAATTTCTATCAATTTCAAGGATGAAATATTTGTAAGGTGGAGAGAATGTCACACCCAAAGGTTTTGAAAATAAATATTGAATGCATGAAACATTGATCCTCTACACAACACCACTTTATTATAACCTATATAGTAAACATAAATCATTCATCTCACTTATTTGAAATTTAAAAAACTGACATACTCAAAAGTGTTCAGTAAGATTTTAAGAGTTGGATATGACCCAATTACTCATATCCTCTACTATAATCTCGACATCACTACCACTTCACTAAAAAAATCAAATTCTTTTACCAACTCAATGTTCATTACAAATAAATATCCCCAGTCACTCTCCACATCCAATAGCTCATGGTCATTCCAAAAGGCCAAAACCCTTTACATTAAATAGATTCTCAAGATGGTGGCTTCCAAAGGTAAATTCACATTTTATTTCCTTCATTTTCATTTCATGTTTCACTATATTGTTATAATATTATCACCTACCCTTTACAAATGAGAATGATAATATTTTATCATCTAATACTAGAATTATATCTTTTCAATTGATGAAAACTAATAAATATGCATACTCTCTCTTTATTATTTTATAAAATAAATCATCACCTACGAGGTTCAAATTTAAAACCTTCGTGGATGACAAAGTTTAATTCATCAATTTCTCATTAATTATGACACATGAAACAATTTTTATGGTTGAACCATACAATTATATATGTATTATTACCAATTTAATATTCACAAACTAGTATATTTATGTAATATTAAATCAGATGAGAAAACTCGTTCTTAACAATCAAAATACCACTGAAATAATCTAAGTGTTTTTAGTAAAAAATTTTCTAATGATTAAACCTCATTCCATGAAAAAATATTATGAAAATATCCATTAAAAATATTTTATATTCATAAATAATCAGTAAATTCATTTCTGGAGATTTACAACCCTTCCACATGAACTCCATTACATAAAATCAAGTGTACTAATTATGAAAATCATGAAAACGAACACTCCAGTACATTAGAATTAAATATTATAACATAGAAATAAATATATAAAACAAAATATATATTATAAAATAAACAAATGAAAAATAGTTTATTAATTAAGTTATTAATTTGTCTAAATTCTTATTCTAGGACCTGAAGTCCAAGAGAAGAACATTCAGACTTAAGGTAAGGGTTTTCCACCCCAACCTCCATATTCATTAAAATTAAATTCATCATATACTTACCACAATTAAATTATTATGAATTCATATTGACTCATAATAATTTATGTGTGAATTTAATATATATGAGTCCCAATAAGAAAGATACCTTCATTTATAGGGATTAATATGTTTTTAAAGGGAATTTATAAATCCTTCCCAAAATACAAGAATGTTTCAACAGAATTTCCCGAACTCTTAACTATTTTTTGGGAACACTATAATATTTTTTAAGAAACAATTATTTCTTAAAAAATAAAACATTCTATTATCGAAATATTATCTTACATCACTATTGTATTTATAAAAATATTTTTCCAAAAGAAATATTATTTTAAAAAAAAAATTATTTATCTCAATAATTACTTTATTGTTTTATGATAGTGTTTTCATATATTTCATAACTGTTATTTAATATTATTTATTATTGTGACTAATATTTAATATATAATCTACAATTTTTTATTGAATGGAACCTTATTTTTTTTACCATGGATGTACTATTTTTATAACATTCCTCATAGTATTTAGAATGGTAAGTGTTTATGTTCAATGATTTGGGAATATTATTTCAATTTCAAAATTAATGTATATGATCAACATGTTCACCATATACATATAAATAATAAATTGGACATATTATGTGATGGGTGGGGCATTCCATACCCCCTTGATGCTTCTTTTGGTATCATGAGACAAATAGATATAGGCTTGGTCTAGTCCTTGACCGATTTGAGATATTGTTTTGCTCATGGACTTAATCATTTTAAGACATCTTGGCTGAGGCCATGACGGTATTTATAAAAATGTATGACATATGTACTTCCACCAATATTAATCTAGTAAATGAATGTCCTTGTTGTTATTCGACTAGAACCATACAAATGATTATGATTAATTATTTCATTATTTACTTAGCTCATATTCTTTTCATAACGTGTCGAAGTTTATTATTTGTAAATCATTTGTTATAAATTATTCACCATTACTAATGTTTATTATTATGTTATCTTCTGTTGTATTTCGTAATATTACTGATCAATTGGGGCTACAACACTTTTATGTTTTATCTTCTCGTGAAATGATGATTATTATTATGAATGACCTGCAAGAATAAATATATAATAATGGATGCTTCCAATAAAACATATATGTTGTATTTTGATCTCATGTTATAATATTGAACTTATGTATCTATCTTGTATCCAATGAAACTAAACTACTCGATCCTTTGGGATTTATATTCTTTGCTTACATGACAATTCTATAAAATAATGCATCAGATCCTGTTATCTCAGACCAAGACCATACAAATAATATTTATAAATATTTATTACAAATATTTTTGTACAAATATTTTTCAATAATTATTAATGAGTATCTAATTTTAACTACATTCATGTTAAAAATGAGTTAAATTGAATAAAATAAAAATATGTAAATTATAATAATATTGAATAAATGAATAAGTTTTGTGTGTACTTATTTTGCATAAAAAATCATTAATTACCTAAATGTGAAATAAATAAAACAAAAATTTTATATATATTAAATTGAAAAATTGAAAGACATTCAAATATCTATCCATTAATCTATGTAATTAGTCAATACTTTTATTCATAAAAATTTTTAATTATAAATAATTATTTTAAAAATATATAACATAAATATGTTGTAATATATATAAATCATATATATATACACTATTATATATCTATATTTTTAATATATGATATTTGTTAACAATATTAATAAACATCTATTTTATAAATGATTAATATTTTTCTCAATTTATTTATTTTTAATATTTATTTGTTTAATTTACATTATTCATATCTATAAATTTAATACATACTAATTATTAGTATTTAAAATATATATATTATACAAAAAATTTATCCATTTTTATCAATCATTAATTAATTATTAAAAATATATCACTGATAATGTGTAACCATTATTGGTGCTAAAAATATTGTAGTAATAATGGGGACATTTATCAACTCTCTGAGAAAGTGCTTATAAAGCGTTATATTTATCAGTGCAATAAAAAGTGATGATAAATACTATCATTCTTAAAGGTTGTTATTGTAGTAGTGAATGATCCTGATATTTTTTCATTAAATAATTACTGGAAGTTAAAAGGATGTAAATCAAAATGTATCAAAAGAACATGATCCTAGATAGAATGAAATTGGCATATGACATATACTTGTGGCATAAAAATCATCTTATAAATATGTAAACACACACACACATATATATATATATATTGGATCACTCATTAACATTATGAAATGATATTAGGCCCTCACCTAAACTAATAAAAATTTAACCAGATGCTTTAATAACATTGAGGACATGAAATATTGATCTATGCATTTAATTTTGAACATGTAAGAATGAAAATTCATTAAATTTTGAACATGTAATCAAGTAAATTCATATAATTTTGAACATATAATCAGGTTACCACAGAATGTTTTGAACATTTATTCAACATAACACATAACATTATTAAAATGTATTTAGATTCATAAATAACATATTTTCTCCCAATTTATCCATATTTACATGAGGAATTTGATTGGGATATAGGATCCACTCATCAAATAATTAAATTCATATTTATGTTTGACATAAGGTCATTAAATGTTAATCATATCATAAAAATACATAATTATATGGTTTTTATAAACTCTTCATCATATCATAACCTTTGTAAATGAGACTGTAATCATATTCATTTTCCATTTAATCGTATAACAACTCATGAAAAGAATCTGGTTTCATAATAGTTATATCAAGGTATAACTCAAGGAAGAGAAATGACTTCCTTAAAAAATAACACGATCATAGAAATAACAAATCTATGAAAAAATCCTAATGGTGTTCTGAAATTTTATCTATATTAAACAACATGTAACCTCAAATGATGAAAAATTATTTGGAGAATTATTTTTGAAAATCATTATGATCATTTTTTTGTCGAAATGACCCTTCATAGAAATTATCTTTTTGGAACCAAAAAATTATAAAATATATTGAATTTTTTTTAAATTAAATTTTAAACATTATAAAAAATCATCCATGACTATAATGGTCATGAAGAATGAAAAATAATTTATTTCTATAAACATTAAAATAATGAATCCATTAATGCTTCAAGTAATATCCATATATGCATTGTATGGAAAGAAACCTCAAGATCCAATTAAAATTTTTTATATAATATTAATACGTGGGTAAAAAGGCATTTAATAAATAATTTTTAGAATTTCCAAAAAAATTCAAAAAATATTATAGAAAATATTATTTTGTGATAAAATTATTTTAGAACTGATGTGAGAAATAAATTTATTTTTTCATAAAATCAAGATTTTTATCTATCGAGTAAAATAAGAGGGCAAAATGTAGGGTTAAAAATTATTATCATCAAATAATCAATGGAGAAAAAAATAACTTTTTCGAGAAATAGATCATAATATTTCATTATAGTAAATATAATCATAAAGAATCATTATAAACAACGATACTAATACATTAAATATTTACCACATTGATATCATTAAATTGTTATCCTCATGATGGAATAAATTTATATGAAACTGAAAATATCATGAAGTTATATAAAATCATTATATTACAAGAAAAATGGAATAAACATACACATCATTATATATGATTGGTGCATAACATAACATATGACTGAAGTAAAAAAAAGGGAAAAATTACATTACTGAAAAAGAAACATTTAAACTATAGACCATATGAATGATGGACCCTAAATTAGTTATTTTGATAGATATAATTAACATATTTATAACATTAAAATACAATAAGGGGTATTATATACAAAAAAAATATATAATATGTAGTTAACAAGTCTTATGTCTCATAAAAGTTACAATTGAGACAAAAATCCCTAACCAATATAATAATTTTTTTAATTTTACTCCCAATTTAATAATAAAACTATATAAAGAAATAAATATAATTAAAATAAAGATAATGTATATATAAAATTTCTATGGGATGGTATTTAAACCACAAATAATAATTATTTTATTATTTTTATCTATCTCCTATAAATAAAAGTGTTTCTATAAATCTCTCACCTTATATATCAATATACATTGTAGATATTCTAACCATATATATAATAATTATATATTTATAGAAAATATATTATATAAATATAATTATAAATACATTAACCTATATGATTTACATATGACCATGAATTACCCAATTATTTCCATTTTAATGTTATAATCATGTTTTAATTAAAAATTTTGTTGTTTTTAAAATATTCCTTGATATTTTATTTTTGGTTCTCTAAATATAGTCTTGATTATATTGTATAAAAAATAATAATATTGAAATAGATTAAATAATTATACATAAATTATAATTTGATGACCAACCATAAATGCTGTTTTTGTGAAATAAATTATGTTAGGATCCTGGAGACTATATGTCATATGTGTGCTAGGTTAATGTTTCAATTATTTAGTGAGCATTTAGTAAAAAAGGAAAGAAACATAATTTAATTAAGAATGATAAGAATATAATAAACAGGTTATTAATTATATAAATATACTTATAAAAATATTCCATGTTCATTGGTGCCCAAATTTAATAGTATCAATGCTTCATGAAGGTGGAATATGACACAAACATGAATGTCATTGTAATATTTCAATGGGTCAATTGGTAAGAAATGAAATAATATATTATCATTCTTGGATGATAATAATTCTATAAATATCATATTGAGGAATGTTGTTTCATGATTATTCATCTAAATTAACTTTATTATCTTCAATATAATGCGTTACTGAATATCATATCACATCAGTTCGTGAGGCGGTAGTCGCTTTTACACAGTAGCAATGTTAACAAATCTCCATCAGAATTGAAACATCAAAAATTTATATTATATAATGACTTCAGTAGTGTAAGCATATTATAAACATATAATATATACTTTATAAACATCATTATTCCAAACCATGAAAGATGGTAATTGAATGTAAAATTACATTAGTTTATGAGGTGGTAGCTTGAGATGCACACAAATGATGATTTTATAACTAGATTGATTGATTTAGATATGGTTATAAGATAGAAAAAAATAATTAAAAATTATTGTATAGGATAATGTTTTTAAATTATATTATATTTTTTAACTCATATTTATATATCTTTTTTCATATATAACCATTATATATTTTGACTACCCCTAGGTAAACCCATTTGTTCTTTGTCCTTGGTAATTAATTTCAAATTATTTCACTATTGTTATTTTAAAATAATATTTATTATAATGTAATATTAGTTATTTTAATTTCAAATATGGATTAAATCATTTAATTAAATTTCAAAAAAATAAAAAAATAATTTAAAATTAATTTTCAAGACATGATGGGAATGATGGTTTTTTAAAGAAAATTCAAGGGTTTACAAGGTTTCTATATAAAAAACAAATATTAAGATGAATTATAATACATAAATATTAATACTAGATATATAAAATAATAAATTATTAGTAACAATATATTAAAAATATAATTTATCTTAATATTCCATTGAAAAGAAGATGACATTTTCAATTAAAATTCCATATTTTCTATATCCATATAATTGATAATATTTTCTTAAAATTAAAAATACTTCACACTTATATTATTTTTTCATGATGAAATAAAAATCAACATTTTTTTTAAATAAATAATTTAAATTTTTCGAAAATTATATTTAGAATATTTGTGCGAAAAGGGTTCAAAATTGATTTTCTTAAAGTATTTTTTTTAGAAGTAAATTTTGAATTATTAGAATATCCTTTCTAAAAAACAGAGAAAATAAATGTTAAAATATTTACATAATATATAATTTATTAATAAAATTAAAACCATTCACCTAATGTGATCTTCTGTTAAATTATGTAAAAATAATTTTATGAAAAAAATATAGCATTTCCAAAAATGTTTTCTTTTATATGAAAAAATATTATATTATATTTCATAATTAATTAGAAACCAATTATAAATTTTTATATAAATTTGGGAGCTATATAATTTCATACTTTAGTTAAATCTATTTAAAACAACGATTTTAAAGGGTATGTGAAATATAGTATATGATTATTTTAATAATAATTAATATTTCATTCATACTCAAAGTTTCGTGTGATAAAGCTAAACTAATTGTAACATGTAATTTAAAAGGAATATAATGTCAAATGATTTCAAAAAATCTATTTCAACCATCCTCAATTTTTAACATTGTACCACCATGAAATGAATTCCACCATCCAAATTTTTCATTGTCATCAGAGGATTAATTTTTTATAATTACTTCTAAGAAACCAACATTATATAGAAGAATAAGGAAAATCTTCTTGAAAAAGATAAAGGTATTTGTGAAGTTATTCTATAATTAAATTTAGTTGGATCCCAAAGAAGAGTACTTGGATGGGATGCGATGATATAGATTTGGAAGAAATCTGTAAATAATTATAGAGAGTTAAATAAATCCTTAATCACAATAAATTGGATGATCTTGTGAATGTTAGTGAACAAACACTCTAATCAAATGAGGATATACAATTTTCACTATTAATGTAAAAATTATGATAGTAGGAAAAAATTATATTTCCTTGCCCTCTTCTAAATTTATTGGAATTATTTTTCAATAATGACTGAGAACATATGAAAATGTACATACATGGTGTCATTTTATATCATTGGAAAAATTTAATTTTTTAGATCTACAATTATAATTTTCCACTTTATCTCATACTCAAATAATTTTAAATTTTTTATTTAAAGATATACATTAGAACAAAAAATTATAGATAATTCCTTAGATTGACCACTAGTTAATGTTATGGGTGAGAATGGATAAGTATTTATATGATGAATTAATACGATAATCTCTCATTAATCATTCATATTTCTACATAATTCATTTACTAAATCATAAACCTTATTAGAATTATAAAATTTTAAATTTATATATTATATAACTAACTGTATTTATATAAAATTAACATAAATTCCCTATATATAGTAATGTAAGTCTTGATTTTAACCTACAAATAATTATAATACAATCATCATGTATTCTATTTAAATATATTAATAATGTAATATATCATAACTAATTTTTTTAATATTTTTTCTTATTACTTAGATAATAAATAAATTATTTGACATATTCATTTAATAAAAAAAGAAATAAAATCCATGAAATATAGTTGAAACCAATTTGTCAACAAATAAATAATTTTTTCCAATGTAATTAGTACTATCCATTTTACCTATTGATATCTATAATCTATTTATCACAACATCATTATCTCAACATCTTGAACATATTAAGTGTTATTTTCCATTATAAAAATATCACCTTTCTATAAAATCAAATTTTACGTTCATCCATGACATTTAACATATTTGTACATATCATTAATGAAAACCATATAATAAATAACCATTATATATTTCTCATTCCAATAATTTGATTACATTAATACATCAGTCATCCCACAAACATCTCAAAGTGATATCTATAATTCATCATCTTTTCCACATAAAATATTTAATTTTATATGTTATTCATCGCCTCTTTAACATCAAAAACAATAAAATAACTCAAAAGACATTTCTAATTCCCTTCCCATGCATTAAACCTTGATAATTGATTTTAATAATTCTCATCCTATGGATATTTAAAACATAAAATAGACAATGTTATCATTCAATGAATCTCATCTAACTTGTTAACATAACATTTTATTTTTTACATTAATTTTTTTATTTCCATTTTTTCCACAATGAAAATATACTCTCATCCCTGTAATAAATTCTCCTAATTATTCTTCCCACAATCTCAATATATTGGAAAAGGAATCTTGTATCCTCCATTGTCTCTACTATATGAAATCTTAGTGAACTATGTCCTTCTATAGTTAGTGATATCTATAGTTGTTTATAGAGAATGTTATTATTATTATTTATGGATTGATGGTTAGGAACAATTTAAAATTTCAATCAGTCCATCATAATCACATTTGGATGATCATTAATATATTTTCCATTAAATTTGATGATGACACAGTAACATCATGTTTCATCAAATGACTGAACCCAAAATCAAATTGTGAGAAAAAATATCATAGGGGAGAACTATATATTATTGGAAAAAATAATATTCTACATAAATCATGCCACCGTATTTTTATTCTATTATACATTAGGATTATAAATGTTCACTTACTTACATATTCAATTTATATCCATCATAATGGTTCTTAATTGTTTTTGAACTTCCAAAGCACACCCACATGGAATATCAAAAGTTCTCTATAATAATTCCCTTAGTTGTGATCCAAGTGATCGAATCATGCTTTTTAGAGTTATTACACCTGGAATACACTATGTCAGAGAAACATCCAATTTTAGTTTTCAAACCATGATTTAATTTCATAGAAACTACATTCACTAACCTTTATATAATTATATGAGATATTACTATAAATTGAATCCACCATAGAATTATCCATATATTTATCCCTTGTAATGGCCTAAGCTAGAAGATAATATCATAATGCCCTAATCTAGTCTACTACCTGACCTCACCTATACCTACTCATTTGCTAGTGGATGCTACATAGTATAGATAATATAATGATAAACATGAGGAGATGATACAATATTAATCATAATAATCCATGGATAATGAAATAGGAATAATTAAATAATTTATAAGCATAAAAATGAATAAAAAATAATTTCCCAGTATTTTATTCATTCCCATAAAAAAACAGAAAAAATGGAATATCATTTCATACAATAGTATGACTAATGAATTCACAAGAATGATTACAGCTGGTCAATCCACAAAATGGTTCTTGAAACCAAGTCTAGTTTGATCATTAATTCACCATCCATCTACACATAAACCATCTTAAATAGGGACTTTCCCATATCCTGAACCGCAACTAATAAGTCTAATAGGGTTCCGAATGGGGGCCCACCAAGTGATTGATTACTACTAGGTAGTCGACCACTATTGGAATCTAAAACTATATAGGGAACATAAACCATTACAACATAGGTTAAAGAAACAAAAGGAAAAATAAAAGAGAATTCATGTTACATCGTTTAACCATATTTATTTTAAACATGATCACTTTTAGTTCTACATTCTATAAATATTTTTCAAATTTACTATAAACTATTCTTATAAACTAAAAAACATAAAATGGGGATCAAGTTATCTAATTAAGAGCGAACATATTCTAAAAAAAAATTGGAATATCAAAACATACATCATAGTGTCATTACATGTTATCAAACCACATGAATTCATTTGGGGCATAGTGCCTCAATCTGACACCCTTACACATGTATTTTATTGGTGGTTCCTTGTGCTTCATTCTAGAATGAATCACGTCAGTAGAGGCTTAATAAAATAACCCAAACATACAACATAGACCTATGAACATTTTTCATTTTCTATTTAAAACCATTTATATAGTCATTCATTTACCTATTAAACACATTCATGTTTTACGAAACACCACATATTCCATGTTATCAACTAATGATTATTAACATAAATTTCCATTCAGAAACCCATGTAAACAAACTATGCATTTTTTTCATTGGAATACAACCAAATGTTTGTTAAAAATGATAAATTTGAATATCATATTTTCTATCTCATAAACCCTTAAATTTTATATATAACACTCCAATTCCATGTTAACAGAAGTGTAACACCCAATGGATGACCAGAATTATATATAATTGAACTCATAAAATACCAAAAGAATCATGAGGGGATAAATTCATTATTTTAATTACTATTATACCTTTCCCTATCATGGAAAGAATATATGGATAATATCTACTCCAAAAGAACATTCACATACATAAAAAAATATTAGGACTCTAGTATATATCATCTAGACAACCTACATATTGTTTTTAGATTAATTATAACTTTATCCTCGAAAATTACTGAATATATTACCTCATTCAAATACATATACTTATTTCACTATAAGAGTCAGGTTTTAGTGCTTTATAATGATAATGTCGATCATAAAATAGATATTCAATAATTTTGATGATATAAGAGTGTTAGACACTCCTAGATCAATGAACCACTCTCAATATCAATCCATTTGGCTTATATATAATTTATATTGATCCATAAGAATGATGGGAAGAATAATTAATCACCCTTGCCTATTCTTGGAATAAAGGAGATGATAATATTCTAGGGTTTCATAATGCGTTAAGCGGAAAATAGTAAGTTTCCCCATTTTTATGAGGATCATTGTTTTGTATCATGGTTAGCCAAGGCATGCACTACCCTTTTTCAATTTTGGGGATATATAGAACGAAATCCTAGGATTCCATCACAGTTTAAAAATGATATAGTATCTAAGTTGTATGGCTCTATCAAAGGCTACATAGTTTGGTCCCCTGTCATGCGTGGTTTTACCATCCGTGCAACATCCCTGATTAGGGAACATGATTATGGAATACTCTTAGAACTAATCTTGCCCCAACCCTAAAAAAATCACAATAAACCCCCTTTTTCTCAAAATAATTTTCATTATCCACTATGAAACTAATGTGTCAACTCTTTTCCTTGGAAACATTTCATTAAATTTTTTATGGGAATTAAACAGATTATTAATGAAGAACATTCGCCAATATATGTTCAGGATCATAAAACCACAAAATATTGTGAATATAATCCTCAATCTACCTTCCAAATCATAACTACACATCCATTGAATGGATATTGGGACATTGGTCCCATATAATCATATTCTTCTCCCCAGTATCTTCTAAAATATTGTAACCACGCCATAAAATTCAAACTAATGGAACTGTTCAACCTCTTTAAACATTCTCTATGTGATCTAAAATATTAATAATATTCTCCTCAATATATGAATGATCCTAAAGATATAAATCATGTAAATAAATCAAATGATATTTTTCGGGGTGTAACTAATGATGTTGGGAAATGGGATAAACAATGTGCATGCCACTATATTATTGTCGAAGATCTAATTGGTTCACCACCCAACCGATCCATTCTATCTTCTCAAATTTCCCCACATACCAGGGTTCCACCTGTCACAACCATCGTTTCTAATTTATTTATGTTATTAATTTTCATTGAGTCAGGTAGTTCAGGTCAAAACCCGACTTAAGTTTTCGAGTTCTTTTTGTCTTGGCCTTGTTTGCGTCCAGTGCAACAGAGTCGAAGCTGCACAGCCTCGCTTGGGTCGTTGCACAGCCCTGCCTGGTTCGCCGCACACCTTACCGATGTTTAATTAATGAAATAAAATTAATTAACAATTGTTTTAATAATAATAATCATAATATTGTCATTTGAGATTATTATTATTATTATTATTGTTGTTGTTGTTATTATTAATTCTATTTTAGTTTATAACAATTATTATTATTTTGTTAATATTACAATCACTATTATTATGCTAATTATTATTATTAGTATTTTTATTATTACCACTTGTTTTGGTTTTGAATTTTTTTTTATGTTTTTATTTTGTTTTATTTTTAATTGAATTTTGTTTTATGTTTTTAGTTATTTTTAGTTTTATTTCATTTCACTGATTTTTTTCCTTTCCCTTTTGCGTTGTGACCTAGCTCCTTTCTTTACGCCTTGTTTTTTTCTTTCTTCTTCATCCCGTCGAATCCTTCCCCCCTTCTCTGAGGTTTTGCACTGCCACCCACTCCGCCAATTCGGCAGCCTTCCCCTCTCGGCCCGGTCGAGGCGTGACCCCCCCTGCCCTATCCGCTGCAGGCCGCCACACCAGCTCCCAGGCGCGGTGCTCCCCTGACCATCGTCCCGCTTTGTCCCTCAGACCGCACCCCTGCTCTTCTCCTTGCTCGTGCCGTCCACCAGATCCACAGCCCCTCCAGCAAACCCCCATCCCAACCCCTGTCGGTGGCCCTTGCCGGCGCACCCTCATCCCATCGCGACCCACCATGCCCCGGCCAGCTGAGAACCGCACCGCACCACCCTGCGCATTGCACCATGCCACCGAATCTCCCCCTCTTCACCCGGCCGATGCCCCACCTCCCTTAGTTTAGACCACCCCTCTTCACCATGACGCAAAGCCGCCCTCGCTGGTCTTCTCTCAGCCATGCACCACCCATGTCGTACCCTCTTAGCATAACCGCCTCTTCCTCTCCGCATTGGGTAAACCCTCAGCCTCGTATCTAGGGTTTGGATCCTTGTTTTTGTGGGGGTGTGTGGTTTCAATTATTGTTTATGGCTTAATCATTGATATTTGTGTTGAGATTTGCATGTGATTTAAGTTTCACACCGGTTTTTGGGGTTTTGGGTGTTTTTGACTCCATATTTTTTTCGGTAAAGCGTTGGATAGTTTCATGATGGTTCGCCTCGTTTTGGTTCGTGGCCGTCACCCGAGGTAAGGGTTTTGCCCGTTTATGATTTTTGCATCCTCTAAATTAATTTCTTTAGTTGTTTTAAGGTTCTTGGTAGTTGTTTTGTTGTGCAGTTTGAGTTTTGGAGTATGTTTTTTCTAGAAATTGGTTTTCATTATGTGTTTGGTTGTTTTGTTGCTTTAAGACTTGTTATTCATTTTTAGGATGTTTTACAAATTGTGTAAGTGGCTTATTTATGTTGTATAGATGATGCGAATTATGTTTTTCAATGGTTATGACATGCAGATGGTTTTAAAGTGGTGCTTTGATATGAAATCGAGTGAGTTTTTGGTGTAAATTTTATAGTGTTAATTTGAAAGTGTTTCCTAAATGGTTTTATCGATTTATTCAATTGTGTGTGAGGTGAGAAAGTGGTATTCAAAAAGATTAAGTCTGCGTTTGATTTTTTTTAAAGTGGCTTTTCCTACGTGAAATTGAGTGTGTCTTTGGGACAAGGTTTAGTTTTTCATCTTGGGAATGTTTTATTATGTTTTGATTGATTTATTAAATTATCTTGTCGTGTGTTGTTCATCGCATGGTGAGTTCGTGTGGTTGGCAACAACCACCTACATGTATATACATGGGTAGGCATGTATATATACATATAATCCTTGCGCATGTTCCCTCATGGCACAGGGAATATGTGACTAGATCAAAGGATATATATATATATATATATAAATGTATATGTGTGTAGGTGATGCGGTCTCAGGCTGCCATCGTCAAAAGCTGCGTGTCTTGAGTTAGGGCCCCTATGCCCTAATCTTTAATTAAAATTTCAATTTTTCCTTGGTGTTCATTAAACGCGTATTCTACATTTATATGAAATGCACAAGATATATATATATATGTATATACAAAAATGGTCGTGGTTTTTTAAAAGTTGATTGCTTAATGATTTTAGTGTTTAATAAGTATACCCAATGGTTTTTTTAATTTAAACATGTTTTCTAGCTTTCATTTAAATATATAGTACATTGGTAGTTTAGTTAAACTTTCAAATGGTTTTGCAAACTTAAATGTTGGGTGATTATGTGTTCAAAAATGAAAAGTGATAATTGTAATTAATTAAGCTCATCTGGAACTTTGAGAATGGTTTGTGAAAGTGAAACAAACCACCTCATAAGGCATGCCCCGTTGTTGTAGAAACATGATGTGTGTGCTATGTGTGTGAATTGTGATATGTGCCTAATAAAGAGGTTTTTGCAATGTTATGTGACATAAAAAGAGGGATGCGATTAAGGAAGGAGAACGATGGTGAGAGGTGAAATGGACTTTGGATAAGAAAGTTTTATGTTCTTTATATGTTTTTGATAAAACCACACCACCCTTTGAAATAGAGGACATGGGAAACCCTGGGTACCTAGGTGGGCGACCAGGACTCGTACGTTAGATGACACGACAGGGGTTCATCTCGGGTTGGCTAGCAGGATTGACGCAACAACACTAAATAAACATATGTATTTCTGAGGGTCATGGCCATCTAAGCCACGTTTTCTGAGGGTCGAGGCCTTCTAAGCCACATTTCGCCGAGGTACGAGGTCTCTAGGTTCCCACTTGTTCTAGATACCTATAGGTATTACCCATGGTGCTCATTTGTGACATGATTCTAGCGATGTATCATTCTTTTCAGTTGATTCATACATATTGTCTCATTGTGAAAAACCCCGTTTCATACTAAACTGCTTTTCTTGCAATTTAGAAAGGTGAATGCACTCTTGGAATTGATTTTGAAAATATGGTGGACTAAAAATGATTTTCATAAAAATTTCAACATGTGATTTGGATTTGAAAAGAATAAAAAAAAATTATTTTATTATGTCTTATTTAGAAACTAGATTAATTGGATTTCTTTTTAAAGGTAAGGGCATAGGGAGTGGTTATTCCTTGGATTTCCTACTGAGCATCTCGGTGCTCACGCCTACATTACATTTCTATTTCAGGTTATATACCTGGATCGATATTCCAGCGAGCGTGGTTATAAGTTTTGTGGTGACCCATGAAGTCACTTGGAGGTATGTCTAGTTGCATATGTTTATTTTATTTCCCGATGTTAGTGTTTACTTGTTTTTTCTATTTATTTTTGTTTATATGTATTTTAATTTCTGGGCTAAATCATTCCCAACTACATGTTTTTATGCCTGACACTAGTTTCCAGCCTGTGGGGATCGGGGACGCCCATCGGGCCTTGTCGCGGACCGGGTCAACGCTGGGTCGGATGGCGAGCCGACTTGGTTAGTGACAAAATGGTATCAGAGGGCAAGGCTTTCTCTCTTGGGTCGTGTTCTTTTGAGATAGAGTCAGTGTAGACCAAAGTTAAGGGTGTCAAAACTCGACGTTTTGATTATGAGTAAGGAGCATATCCAGCACACCTTGTGGCAGGAATTGAGTTACCAACGTAAGTTGAGGTTTTCCTCAGTCGTTGGTTCTTGCGGTTAAACAAGTTTTGGGGAAATGAAAATGGAGTAGGTTCTGTGGTCTTAGTGGGATCGCAGGGTCTGGAATGCCTTGTGGAGCCGGGGACACTGTCCTAAAATACTCTCCGTGTCTAGTGGTGTGATCGGCGTATGGCCACCATCCATATGTTCTAATCACCCACTGACCCTAGTTTCCTCCTTCTTTGCTTCTCCTCTCCTTGTTTTCGAAATGTGAGAATTTGGTTTTTATGTAAAAATGATTTGTTCTTGGAAAATGTTTTGGAAAATGTTTTGAAATAAAGCACATTAGAAAGAAAATGAGGTGTGTGGTTTGAAAAGTTTGGGTTAGATGTTTTGGTTTTGAAAATTGGAATGGTTTGATTTTGACACTTGGTGTTCTTGTAGGAAACCACATGCATGAGTGTATATGGAATGTGAAAGGGTTAATGGCACGATTGGATGAGTGTCTGGATGGATATGAGGTGGGTTTCGGTGTGGCATAGGAACATGTATGTGCGAGGCCCATGGGACACCATTGGTGTTTGTGCAACCCACTGGTTTGTTTATCATCAAAATGTTTTGTTAAATGAAAATATGGTGTTTTAGTATCCGGAGATTACATGGTGTGTCCTTGTGTTTTTGAGATGTTGGATGTGTAGCGTTTTGAGCCGAGTATTCTTTATGAATGGTTTGAGTCCTGAGTTTGAATTCTTATTTGTAATTTGGTATGCAAGCGTGTAGCTAGTTAATTATTTTGAAAAGTACATCAGGGAGCCCTTGTAGTGGTTTCCCCTGCACGTTTGGTTTTCGCTTGTGGTATGTCCTGATCATTGGACCAGTTCGGTTAGGTCCATGGTTTTCATTCTTGGCTAGTGTACGCCCCCAATAAAGAGTTAATGTGAGACTAACATGCGGCAACATATGGTTCATCATTGGCCGACCCTGCAGTTGACTAAATTAAGGACACTTACTTTTTAGTGACAATTCTAAGTCTTATTCTTTTTTCCTTGATTTAATCGGATCCGCTAGCAGCGTAATATCCGATGTGAGTGGAGTTGAAGGTAGTTTTGGTATTTTTGAGTTGTCTAACTCGTCAGGTATGAAGTTGTCATCATGGTGCCTGAAGGTTCCCCTGGATATGGTGAAAGATATTCCAGCAGGGAAAGTTGAAGGTGGTTCAAAATTATCAGTGCTGACCAATGTCTTGAAAGTATTTGTAGTATATTCATTGCCCTCAAGGGTGATGTTAGGTGACGTCTTGTAGTGTGAGTTCTCTTTGATAGTCAAGGGTGAAGTTTGAACTCATTAATTTGAATGTTCTGTTTGGAAACGGCGAAGGAGATCCCAGTGGGTAATGTTTGAAGCATCATGTAGTGGTCGGTACGTGCCACCCATTTCGGACCCTCTTAGCATAGCCGCCTCTCCCTCTCTGCACTGGGTATACCTCATCCTAGTATTTGGGGTTTTGATCCTTGTTTTTGAGGGGGTGATTGGTTTCAATTCTTGTTTATTGTTTAATCTTAGATTTTTGTGGTGAGATTTGCCTGTGATTGAAGATTCGCATCGGGTTTTTGGGTTTTTGGTTTTTTTGACTCACTATTTTTTTGGTAGGGTGTTGGTTAGTTTCATGTTGGTTCACCTCGTTTTGGTTCGTCGCCAACACCCGAGGTAAGGGTGTTTCCCGTTTATGATTTGTGCATGCTCTAAATTAATTTCATTAGTTGTTTTAAGGTTTCTGGTTATTGTTGTGTTGTGTAGTTTGAGTTTTGGTGTATGTTTGGTTTGGAAATTGGTTTTTATTATGTGTTTGGGTGTTTTGTTGTTTTAAGCCTTGTTATTCCTTTTTAGGATGTTTTAGAAATTGTGTAAGTTGCTTATTTAAGTTGTATAAATGATTCAAATTATGTTTTTCCATGGTTTTGACTTGCAGGTGGTTTTAATCTGGTGCTTTGATATGAAATCGATTGAGTTTTTGGTTTAAATTTTATAGTGTTAATTTGCAAGTTCTTCATAAATTGTTTTATTGATTTATTCAATTGCGTGTGTGGTGCGAAAGTGGTCTTCAAAAAGATTAAGTCTGCATTTGATTTTTTTAAAGTGGATTTTCCTACGTCAAATTGAGTGTGTCTTTGGGGCGAGGTTTGTTTTTGCATCTGTGGAATGTTTTATTATGTTTTGATTGAATTATTAAATTATCTTGTATTTAGTTGGTCGTCTCATGGTGAGTTCGTGTAGTTGGAAACAAATGCCTACATGTATATACATGGGCAGGGATATATATATTCATATCCTCCTTGGGCATGTTCCCTCATGGTGTGGGGAATATGTGACTGGATCAAAGGATATATATATTATAAAACGTATATGTGTGTAGGTGAAGTGGTCTTGGGCTGCCATCGTCAAAACCTGCGTGTCTTGAGGTAGGCCCCCTATGCCCAAATCATTAATTAAAATTTCCATTATTGCTTGGTGTTCTTTAAACGCATCTTCTGCTTTTATATGAAATTCAGATGGTATATATATGTGTGTATATACATAAATGGTCATGGTTCATTAAAATTGATTACCTTAAGGATTTTAGTGTGTAATAAGTATTCCCAATGGTTTTTTTATTTAAACATGTTTTCTAGCATGCATTTAAATATATAGTACCTTGGTTGTTTAGTTGAACTTTCAAATGGGTTTGGAAACTTATGTGTTGGGTGATTATGTGTTCAAAAATGAAAAGTGTTTATTGTAATTAATTAAGCTCATCTAGCACTTTGAGAATGGTTTGCGAAAGTTAAACAAAACCCCTCTTAAGGCATTCCCCGTTGTTGTAGAAACATGATGTCTGTGTTAAGTGTGTGATTGTGATATTTGACAAATAAAGAGGATTATGTGATGTTATGTGACATAATAAGAGGGATGCACTTAAGGAGGGAGAACGGTGGTGAGAGGTGAAATGGACTTTGGATAAGAAAGTGTTATGTTCTTTATATGCTTTTTACAAAACCTCTCCACCCTTAGAAATAGAGCACATGGGAAACCCTGGGTACCTAGGTTAGTGACCAAGAATAGTACGTTAGATGACACGGCAGGGGTTCATCCTGGGTTTTCTAGCAGGATTGACGCTACAATATTAACTAAACATATGAATTTCTGAGGGTCGTGGCCATCTAAGCCACGTTTTCGGAGGTTCATGGCCTTCTAAGCCACGTTTCGCCAAGGTACAAGGTCTCTAGGATCCCACTTGTTCTAGAAACCTATAGGGATAACCCATGGTGCTCATTTGTGACATGTTGAAAGTGATGTAACTATCATTTCAGTTGTTTCATACTTACTGTCTCATCGTGAAAAACCTCATTTCAAACTAAACTGCTTTTCTTGCAATTTCGAAAGGTGAATGCACTATTGGAATCAATTTTTAAAATATGGTGGAATAAAAATGATTTTCATAAAAATTTCACCTTGTGATTTGGATTTGAAAATAATGAAAAAAAACATTATTTTATTATGTCTTCTTTTCAAACTAGCATAGTTGGATTTCTTTTTAAAGGTAAGGGTATAGGGCATGGTTATTCCTTGGATTTCCTACTAAGCAACTCAGTGCTCACACCAACATTACTTTTTAGATTCAGGTTATATACATGGATCTCTCTTCGAGTGATCATGGTTATAGGTTTGGTGGTGAACAATGGGGTCACTTGGAGGTATGTCTAGTTGCCTATATTTATTTAATTTCCCGCTGTTAGTGTTTACTTGTTTTGTTCTGTTTATTTTTGTTTATGTGTCTTTCATTTTCTTGGATAAATCGTTCCCAACTGCATGTTTTTATGCCCGGCACTAGTTGCCAGCCCATGTGTATCAGGGACGCCCTTCGGGCCTTGTCGCGGACCGGGACCGGCGCCGGGTCGGATGGCGACCCGACTTGGTTCGTGACACCACCATAACCTGTTTTCATATACAATTGATACTATATATTGTTGGCACTTGGAGAAATACATGATCACTAATTATACATTCAATAGTATGATGACATAGAATAACACATGTAATCTATCATATCAGAGTCGTATCCATACATTTTGAAATTAACTAATCCTTCTCTAATCATTGGAAAATGAGACTCATCACCAAAAACATTAATTCCTTATCCTCCATACATAATTAGGGGGATCTACATGCCCACCATGCAGAACTTCAATTGGTTCAATCTGAATAGTCTCATGTTAAATATTTTTACATGATAACCATATGAGCACTATATAAAATACAATGTATACATGAAATAAATAAAAAAGTCCCTAAAATGTGTTATAGGACATGAATTGTATGCTCCAATTATGCGACTATCTACAAGATGTAATATATAAATAATTACACTTAGATACAAATCATCTTATGTACCCCTTTCTATAAATGAGAATTATATTTTTGTTCCCGATTAGAAACATTAAACATGGTTTCCCAAGAAACGAAACTGTATATATGACATCTAGGTCTCCTATGTAAACCATGGTAAAAGACACATTTATTGGAATGAATTTGGATACATTTTTCAATTGATAAATAACAACACATAAAACTCTATTCTTCATGGTTTTCCTCATAGTAAGAGAAACCATTACATGGTGACTTCATCCTACATCTATTCTATAATGGGAAGCAATTGTAACATTTTACCTACCCACTAAGGCTCAGCCTAAACCTACTAATAGGTATCCATTAAATCACAAAACATGCAGCTTACATATTTATCCTTGACCCCCAATATTTCGTACAAAGGTCATGATAAATATTTTTCAAACATTGGGGTACTACTCAATTAATTTAATGGAATTCACACATAATATCACCACTCTTGAAAGAAAGTACAATAACACATCCATGAACATGCATTATCAAATCATTATCGATAACCTTGTTTGATGGTGTCATCCCACAATTAATCTTATCCCTCAATGTAATGAACTCGGGGTTATCATACTACCTCCCTATGAGCTGGATCAAATGTATAATCCCAAATTTAATGGACTCAAGGATTTTCTATCTATGGTTATGAAGAACCTCTGTATGCATACCGGTAAAAATCCCATCACATTCTACTCAGAACAAGAGAAATGGACGACCTCGAAATGTGTATTCCTAATCAATGAATGAGTGAAACTGTTTACGTTCCCCAGTGTGAAATATAACTAAAAAATGAATGACTGCATATCCTCAACCCATCTCTTCTTCCGAAGATCAAAATAATGTTGGGAAAGATTTACTTATGAAATTTATGAGCAATATTGACAACAAATGTTCACCTATAAAATACTATAATTAATATTTAAACTCATAGACCACTTCACGAAACATGAGATCATATATAGGGTACTTTCCATCATGTGTCCAAAACTATCTTTTCCCATAATCAATAACTTAATCTCCCTACATTAACACATCCCTAACACCTACTCATGTTTCATTACACAACAAATTATAATAAATATTAGGATTGAGTAGTATAAAAATTTATGTAGTCACCATTTTTTTCTTAAACTCTTGGATGGAATTATCACATTTATTGGACCACTTTTACATGGCACCAATATTGGTTATTTTGGAAATTATTGCACCATTTTGAGAATCTAATATGGTGATGATGCAATAATATCCGTCTTAATGAAATTTTTTTTTTTAAAAAAATTATCCAGATTATCCCAAGATACAACTACCATATCCTTCCCTGAGTACACTCATACACCACCATTAGTGATGTTGTTACCCATAAAATGTACATTTTCTATGAATAACAGACACGTAAGTGGATTACCCTATAGATTGTTATACAATATTGTACTCCATACATATTCATGTTTATTCACATGATTGTCATGAGTTTCAGAATACACCAAAATTCAATCCATAAAATGAACATATCAATCAAGGTATATATAGAAGAAATAGTTCATTAGATCCAAAAAATTGATAGAAACTTATTTCAACATGATTTGAATCACCACAAACTCATTTTTTACAATCCTAATCCTGAATGTTGTATGTGGTATTCATGGAAGTCTCAACCATAAATAATTATAAATCAACCTCAATAAATCTAATGGAGGAAATAAACAAAATTTTGTCTTAAGAACAATTATATCTATTTTTCAGAGAGGACGGAGGTTTTTAACTATGTTATGATTAAATATCCATTAATTATCACCCAACAATAACTTGTTGACACAATTATTTGAAAAAATTAAATATATCCAAATGGTTACATATATGGAATGATAAAAACATTAAAATATAGTTCATATAACTATGTTTTATGATACTTAGGATCTACTGGTGACATTCTATATAGTATAATAGAAATAACATTATCTCCATGAATTAGATCAATAGTTATGTTACCCACTCTCTTGGGTAGTTTCCTCAATAAGTCCTCATGATTCACATATTCTATCAAATCAACCATAATATGAAAGAAAATATTCTCTAATCCATTTAAATCAAGTATAATACATGACACTTGTAATGTGAGATCACATATCTATTTGAACACTAGCTCAGTACATCCTCTCCGAGTATTCCATTCCCCTCTATAAAAATATGTGCCACCCTCATGTGACTATAATGATAACCATTATTTATAATTTTCAATATGGGATATATATATAGACCTAAGAAATCTGTTTTGAATATCTATTCAAATCCTGACATGTCAATAAAGGTCATATTTTAAAGGAAAATGTACCCACCAACCCTGAGGGATCACTCCATACATCCAAAAATATTTTCTTTTCGCACTCCCAATAGTGTGCCAATTGACTTGACACCATGCATATGATTCATCTATGGAATAAACTCATTTAAAAACTGAATAATGATAAAATATTATGAGGAACCTATTTAATATAATAACCTGGAATGTTAGGAATCTATGTTGACCATGTCTTGGAAATTCAATTGTCCAGTATCTCCACTGCAGCTGTCGACTAAACTACATGAAGATGAAATGTACCTCTCCCATATATCTTAGTATGAGTCCTTAGTGTTTCACTCCACTAATGATAGGGATGTTATGGTCATGAAGCACCAAAACCACAAATTCAACTAGTACAACCTATAAAACTATAAATGTATTCATTGTATGTGTTATATTACTCGCTTAAAGAACTTTTAATCTACAATAATCCATTACCAAATCACACCTACTGTGGATTCCTATAGAAACTAAATACATTCCCCACACAGCCTCAATCTTGTATCTTAGTTATATGTTGGTGAAAATTACATTGTATGTGTCACATCCTTACTCATTTATAAAAAAACACATGGTCACCCCCCTAAATGATAAAACTAATTATCAGGGTGCTCCATCCACCACTGCCTCATTTCCATCAAATACTGGAACAAGAATTTGTATTTTAATTATCTGTCCATCATTACCCATCACTGACATAGTTATCACTGTAAAACTTATTAATTACGGATAAAAGAATTATCTCAATTTCATTGAGGGTAAATATTCTAAAAAAATTTAAATGAAATAGTAGGAAAACATTCCATTATCTTGCTCAGTCTAAACCAATATATCAAACCATAGCTTTATTAATCCTCCCAATTTGTAATCCACCCACATGACACCATTCTAAATAGTATTCTCTAAGAGATCCTAAATCATATATATGGAATCTAGCTATAACTCTTCTTCCTCAGTTCCACCATATATACAAAACATTGAAGGGTTCCCCATATGAAAATATATAGATAGATAAAACATACAAAGCAAACACCCCCTATATCTCTTTCTATCATTAACATATAAGGATGATGTTCTCAAGAAACATCACATCCCCTACAATATCTAGAGCCAATAGGGATTATTAACCCTCTAATTGTATATCATTCTAGGTGATTCCATCTTGTTTTCTAAATGAAAGAATCCATCATGGTGGAACCATTCTACAATGAAAAATTCACATATCTCAAAACATTACAAGAAATTTTAAAAATTATACAATAGAAGGTACACAAACAGCCATTAGTTAACAATTTTACATACAATATCCCAATAATAAGGATTATGAATCTAACATTAAACTCAACGAAATTTATACTAGTCTATGGTCATCATTTATTAAACCACAAACATAACCAAACACATTCATTTCATAAAACCCATTTTTGAATCATTTCACATTCCCTATGATGATTTTCCCCATTTAGTCAACAATTTATATGTTTCTTAATTATATATTAATTGTTTATACAATTATTAATTCTCTATTATAGACACATTCCTTAAAAACTGTGGTATTTTAAAAATACATCCCAATTAACATTCATAAATGAAACATTTTTCCCTTGTATGTTCCTAAGATGATGTCGATAACATGTAACCTTATGTACCTACTATTATACATTCAATTGAGAAATCATGTCATATATACCCATGAGATAAATGTTACAAAATAGTAATAAAAAAGATCCATTACTTCACACAAGGTGAAATGAAAATCAACTGTAATAAAGGAAATTAGTGTCACCTTGGGAATATTGGTTTTCCTAAAATAAATGGGTCATAAAATCCAATGTGTGATCTCAATTATTGGACTTGATACATGAAACTTTGTAGCATAAACACATAGTCATAGAGAATATATCTTATTAGTGGAGACTCATTTCCTAGACTATCTTAGTGGACAAAGTCCATTTCTGAACCGAGTCACCCTCGTTTCAGTCCAGTTTCACCGAACTGGTATAACCTACCATTCCAGCCATGTCTATCTCATGAGATATAAAATCTTCACCCAATTCATTGGAGGGAGATATAGGTCCAACCCATCTCATAATTAAATCATTCTTACTTGTGCCACAAAATAAACATACATCATTCATAATAACCCTACAAATAAAATGTGTTTCATAAACATCATCCCATCATCACATAATCCATATAAAAGAAATGGATATCATTTCATAATGAGAAAATTGAAACCATGTAAATCATAGGTAAATTATACTTGAAACATACACATATGAAATAATGTCATCTTAGATGGAAAATGGTTTTGATAAAACACATGAAATGAATTCATGAGTAAAATATCCTTTATTTTTCAAAATAAATTTCTTTTGACAAAATGTCATGAAATTGTAAAAGAAAAAGATTTTGTTTAAAATATTCATGAAATCTTTTATAGGAAGCTTCATGAAAATATGTCTTTATAAAACCGTAAAAATCCTTTCATGCCGTATATGATAAAAAACATTCTTCTCATACTTTTGCTAGAAAAGTCAAAAATACCTAGTAATGTAAAAAAAGATTCCTTACATACCATGTAGTAAAAGTAAAAAATGTGTAAAAATGACATTAAACATACATGAAAACATTTTTAGAAAACAAGGGCTTGGATGATAAATATAACCCCAGTAAATACTTACAAATAAACAAACTCAGATAAAAATGAGATTGATAAATTATACCCTTACCTTTGGTCCGATATGCTTTGTACGTGTATGAACCTCCTGTATAATGATTTAAATAATATTATTGACTTATTACAGAATCATACTTATTTTTATAATATCATATATGGTCATATTCTTAGCTTATTATTAGTAATATTTCATTACTACTTGTTATTCGGGTGTTTATTACCTTTTGTTCTTATGCGTGTTTTGTCGAATACATTCTTATTATTCTCTTTAGGTTATAGATACATCATTTCCAGAATGGTATTAGTGTAATATATATCATATTCATTCATTCAGTTCATTTATATAATCATTATGAAATGAATATCATGTAGATCGAGTAACATCACATCGTGGAGAAGGTATTCTGTACGTATGCACGAGTGATGATATTGTTCCTATGATCGTGGAATTGTATTGGAGTGTATGTATACTATTTCAGAATCAATATCACTTTATAATAGTCATATATAGTTATTATTTACACCATTATACCCATCCAAGTAAGGTGGTGGTGGAAATTAGATTACACCATGGCGTGGAGACGGTATTCCGTACGTACGCATGCGCGGTGATTTCGTTTTCCGTAGGATGGATAGATGTTGAAATAGAGTTGTTTCATACTTATAATAACATATCAGTATATTAGTGATACTGATTTTATTACTTCATAAGGAAACAACTAAATAATAAGAAGTGGAAGAATAAATAAAGATGAATGAATCGGTAACAGACATTACCTCTTCTTTGAAGTGCTTCTTGGAGACCTCCTTTTAGGGCACTAAAATAGGTCGTTGAAGAAGACCAGAACCTCTAGGATGTTTCTATGTAAGTGGAGAGAAGAAATTGGCAGGGTTTTCTGATCTTGAAGGCTCAAAGTGGTGTGAGGAAGAGGGGGAGGGGGTTCCCTTTTATAAGGGAGGAGAGGGGCACCTTTGGAATAAAAAAAAATATTATTTTATTATAAAGTCAATTTAGGTTTTAAATAGCTCCAAATTGAGTTATTTCAAAGATAAGGTGGGGATGGGTCGAAATACTCTCATCCAAAATAATTTAGACAAGTTTAGGGAATTATATTAACCTTATCATTTAGTTTTAACTCTTAGTTAATTAGATTGACATTTACCATGTCACATTGTATTTTTATATAATATAGTTAATAAACTTACCATATACATCCTAAAGACCCCCAAGTTGTGTTTTATTAATATATATAACCTTATCTAAGTCATTTTCCTGATCCTTAGTTGTTTAGGAATAATATAACAAATAATAATATAATATTTTTTTAAAAACTATTTTATGTCAATTTTGACACTATTCAATAGTTGATTTTTATGAAACTCATAACAGAATTATTACTTAGACCAATGTTAATTAAATCAATCGTAACATGTCATATGAACCTATAAAATTCGTTGAGTTCATAAAAAGTCTAAAATTATATTTATTTGGGTATTTATAACATCAATTATGTCAATAGTTCATTAATAAGATAATTACTGCATCATCATTGTGTCATAAATAAATTAAACTATTTAATGTCTAAAAATTACAAATAAAATACCATTATGTAGGAAATATTTTTATCTTTCTAATAAATATTTATAGTCTAATTTATCTTATGTATATCCCCATATTAAAAATGATTTAATTATTAAACATTGATTTTAACTATTTTAACCCTTCTTTAAATAAATTAATAATAAATGTCCTAATCTAATCCAAGTGGGCCTAAATGGTCATATTTTATTCCTAAGGTTGTTTTCGCTCGAATTACACCTGTCCAATAGAATTAGGACATGAGTTAGGGTAATAATAATATCATTTTTACCCTTAATTACCCTATTTACTTTAAACCATGGTAAAAAAAGTAAAAAGTTACTATTCACCAAAAATTATTTTCATCTCATTGAACCACATTTTAGTCTTTGATATTCACCGTGTCTCTCAGATTTTCAAAATTCCACTCACAAAAGCAGTAAAATTCAGTTTTATGAAAAATTCAGTTTTTTAACTACCACTTATTGATTTCACTATTCATAAAAAATTGAATGTTTTCAGAAAAATACCAAATTTTCAACCTAGGCTAATTTCAATATTACGAATCCAAAAATGAAGTCCATTTTGAATAATAAAATTTATAAAATTTCAAAAAGTGGTTATTACTATTCATAACAACTAGTTTTAATATTATTTTATTATCATATCGTTGTTTAGTGATACTCGGTATTGCGTACTACACATGCTATCAAGGAAGGTCTCGATTGCGTGTAACGAAAGGCAAGTCAAGGATGCATTTTGAGAAAGCTCCTTTTGGTGTAGCGTACAACACAAGAAATTAATGAAATTAAAAAGAATATTTTTCATAAAATCTCAGGCTGTTACATTATCCATATTCATCATATTCAAATTTTCATATGCTGATCAACTAAAAGACATATATGGGGTATTTGATTACAAAATTAATGGGAGAATCCATTTATCACATTATTATTATAATAACATCATAACTCAGATCCGTATTCCATGTTTTCATATCATGTTCATTTGTTAGGGAATTGAGACTTAGTCTGACACCATAACTCATTCAATTTAGTGGAGGTCATATGGCCTCGGTCTATCTTGATACTTCAGAGTGGAGACTATGTATAAAACCCAACCCGTATTACTCAATTATGTGTTCTTTATTTATTAAATTTTTGTCAATATTCCTATTTACAAGACCTAACCCATTTGGCACAAATGAGTCTGGCCAAATTCCCAATTATTTCATGTTATAAAAAAACGTAATTAATATCAATTTCATTTAAAAATCCAATGTCAAGAATCAATACACAATATTTATTTGTTTCCCTTCCTATCCCATATTATCAAGATTAATGTAACTATCAGAGGTTCTATGTCATAAAACATTCAATAAAATATTTAACACCACAACTACTTTTTCATTGAAGGGTCACACCAATGGGAGAATTTTAACCTATTGTATTTATCCTCAATGGATCCCATGTGTTTCAAGAGGGGTTAAATAGAATAATTAATTATGAAATTTACCTTTCATCTTGATAGAAATTTTTTTTGAATAACATAACCAAAAGAATATCCACCTATACATTTTAAATTTCAATGGAATGTGATATAATATATAGAACACATGACTCATGCTTAAAGATGAATGATCAAATAATCCCCACACATGATTCAATATCAAACCAATTTCAATGCTAGAAATTATATTTTCTTATAGATTATTTTAGTGATTTAGAAGGTGATGAAAATCAATAATTTCAGCATTCTTAATTATATATGCGTATTGAATGTTAAACTCAGCCATATCTTTTATCTGAATGCAATGACAATCCAAATAGATTAAAATCGAGAGAATCTACTCATTTGGGATATTTGGTAGGATTAATAGAACACCCTTGGATAATATACGATGTTGTGGAATTTAAATCATGTGATGATTCATAAATAACAAGGGTTAAAATCAGTAATTTCCAAAATTTTAAGGACACACATAGTTTTTCTTCAAATTTTGACAAACATTACGAAAACTATTTTCCAAACCCTTTCAAAGTTGGACCTAAGTTCCATGAACTCTAGAAAATCAGAAACAGTTTGAATAACCATGTGATTGCTATTTGGGATGGATTTTTTCGATCAATTTTGTTTTGGTTCCATATCGTGAATGGTTTTACCAACCATGAGTGAACCCTCAATAAGGGTCATTGTTAAAGTTAACGGGTAGACATAAAAATGACCCAAGCATCCCACATACACCAGATTCTTTATTCTCTTCCACTTCCACATCCCAATCCCTTGAGACATCCCCAAGTCCCCTAATATTCTCTTGAAACATTTTAGTATATATTTTACGTATGTAATTCACAAATAAGATCATACATCATTAGAATTTTGCGGTCTTACATCCTTATAAATATCATTAAAAATATCTCTTCGGTTCTTAAAGAAGATTTCACATCCTAGATTCCAATGAATAACTAAAATTTTCCCTTGATACCAACTATTCTAACCAATGTTTTTACATTAATAGTGAATATATTTATATGAGTATTCAACATATTAATGAAAAATAAGCATGGTGATTATTATAGTTTTTTGTATTTATTTACTTCTCACAGACTCAAAATTTATATAATGATATTCAAAATCTCTCCTAATGATCAACCACCTTATTACTCTTCACAAAAATACAGTATATATAGACCTCCATCATAAACATGTTGGATTATTCATTAGAAATTCTGATCTAGGATGCTCATTAATGATAAAATATGGAGTAACAAAAGCATGACATGATTATAATGTTATGAGAACATGAGAATATCATTCAAAAACTATACATTCCATATAAATGATCAAAATATAAAGTCATTAAATAAATTTTGGTTTGTCCAAATCACATTAATTATATGAAATTAATTGAACATGAGATATGAGAGTGTATCATTGGAATAAGAAAATTATTTTTGGAACACACATAAAAAAAATAACAATATTAACATGTATAAATAGATATAATTTCATTCGTTATGTTAAATAAAAAAATAAATACCTCTATTAAACATATAGATACGAAACCAATTCGAATATAAAAGTGATGATATGAATGATAGGTCCACACCTAACATTGTGAACATGTAATTAGGTTTAGCTATAACATTGATAACATGTTGTAATCACTCAGATACTTATAAGTTTTGTCCTTCATTTATTTTATGTTTGATTGATTTTTTTGGGGATTAAAGATGTGTTTTATGATCTTAAGGGGGACTTCAGGGGTTTGTAGTGTGTTGGGAGCAGACTTGAAGTGAAACTAGTCAACCTATTATTGGTTCATGCTTATCACATTGTTTATTTTATAGTGTGGCATTCCAATGGGAGTTTTGGACCACTAAAAAGCGACATTTCACATAGTTGCATCATTGCTATCATTCTATTGAGATTATCCAAGGTAACCATGATACCCAACGTCCATTGGATTGTGGGTAGTATATGGTTTGTGTAAATTTTGGGAAATTGTGATGATTAATAGATTTCTCCTTTAAAGGTAGTAAAAATTACAGTTTTTCCTATATGGGTTATAAAAAACAACGACTACATTTCCCTCCAATTCCCACCTTTCACGCCATCTAAATAAATAAAACCCCCACAAGATCCCAAGGATTTTATATCTCTTCTCTATGATATTGGGGGCACCATCGATTGTGGATCAATGCACTGGGTAAGATTAAACATCTCACCCATTACCATTTCTGTATTTGGCATAATATTTTGGGAAATCATATTACAATGTCATAAAAACTTCTTTTTGTGGTCAAATAATGGTTGAATATTCAGGTGGTTTTTGAATCTGAATCAGACGCTACGATTATGTGTGTATTTTTACAGGAATTTCGGATAGTTGGTCTTTATGTTATATAACATATATTTTATAATGATATGTGAAAATGTGTTTTTGTTATCGTTTCCCATTTTTTTCTTCTTACCATTACTAATATTTTGTAAATGGGTGTATAAATGTGGTATTGAAACCCACATGATCAATTAGGGATGCGTGTAGGACTATATGACCAATTTTGGGAAACCCATGGGGTGTGAAAAACTTTTTAAACATGGTTAACTAAAATTTGATGTATGAAATTGAATTATGAATTTATAGAGAAAATGGTGAGCATGTAAATGGATATTAAGGTGATTCCAAAAATAATATTTTTACATGTGTTGAGATGTTCCAAATGGTTAAGGGATTATTTTCCATGTCAAAAAAATGGGTTAAATAGAATTAATGGGAACGTAGCTATTGTATTATGTATTGTACCATAAATTACATAGTGGACTAACACATAGAAAATTATGAATGTTTTATTGAAATTAACATATAGGAATGGTGGGATGTGTCTAACTGGTTAATGTAGGGAACTAGTGAATATTCATTATGACATTGTAATAGAAATTAGAAATCAAGTTGAAGATTAATGTGATATGAATGATAAATATGTTAATGGATTATGGAATATTATTTATCTCCCATAACATTGGAATTGTTTTTGATACTATTATTTGTATTGGATATGGTTGGTTGTGATGTGGTTAATGGATAAATAACAATGTTCCCCTGGATTGGTAGTATAAGATAATGATTTGAGGTTCTAATTCATTTGGTTGAGTTTTAATAAGAAATAAAATGCTAACCAAAATGGATGGGTTATAGAAGAGGATAATGTTCTATTCCACTAATTGTTTCATTCGATGAGACCACACAGACCGAGGAATCACGATGTGTTTTCTATTTATGTTGTGATGTGTTTATCCCAAGAGAGATTGGAAATTTGTATTTTTATGCTAATTCATTAAGATTGATGAATTTTAATTTTCAATTATACATATAATAAAAATGAATTAATAAATAAATATTGATAATGTTGAGAAACTAGTAATAATGGTTGGAATTACATCATTGAACCATGATAACTAGTGGTACCAATCAATATATTACTTAATATTTAATTTTTAGACATTCCAGTCAAAATATGAAAGAATGGATATTTTGTAGATAGTTTTTATGGTGTCCTACTGAGTTTTACTCACACCTTGGATGAGCCACCATTAGGTACCTGAGCGTACTTCATGCTTGCAATCCGTGACAGGTGGAAAGACCCGACACTAGGGAGCTGTGTCAGGATTGGGATAAGTGTGGATGAGGATTTGTAGATGGAATAGAGATTATTTTTTGAGATTTAGATGATTTAATTATTTTTCATTTTCTACACTATTGAATCTAATAGCATGAAATGACGTATAAATATTCATTTGGTGGTTTTAACCCTATTTTGGTAGATATTCTTTATGATATTTTTATGATATTATTATTTTATCCAATTTTTAATTTATTATTTAATGTGGAATACTCTCTTAAAAAGGTATAATCACCCAATACGGATTACTAGACACATGGTGATAGTCACCAACCTATGGCATATGGTGAGGCGCTTGAGGTCATGTAATGACCTAGCTCAGGGGACTGGTTTAGTGGCTTCTAGATCGAGGATGACGCACATGTAGTCAGATTCATGCATATCATTATTATCGTGTCATCTAGATTCTTCGTAACATTGTGAATATATGATTGGTATCACACATAAATTTTTTAAATTGTAATCATTTACCACATTACATATTTTCCCATGAGTTATCCATATAAACCAATTCATTAGTGTGAGATATAGTTCCCTCTTTAAACATAAAAAATTTCACATGTATGTGTTCCAAAAGATCATAAAATGATAATCAGTTTATAAAACCTGAATTTAAATGGTTCCCCAAAAAAATGTATTATATCATATGTTTGGGTAAATATACATCATTGAGTATCATTTCATCATTTAATCATTGCATAAACCATGAAGAGAAGAGGGTTATATTTATGTTCAATCATGGTATAACACATGCAAGGGAAATTTTATTCATAATTATAAAAAAATCATAAAAATAATTTGAAATAACACAAATGGGATCCTTGGATGAAATAAAAAATAAATCATTATTAATATCAAAGTATTCCATTATATATGGAAAATTATTTTGAAAGATAAATTGAAAAATTGCATGAGAAAAAATATATTATTTAATATAACATTCATAAACTAATAACCATTAAAAACATTGATAATCAGGTACTTTTAATTTTCTCTTGAAAAAATATAGTTTTATTTTAAATTAAACTAAAGGAAATGATTGGTTAAATTGTAATTCCTACAGTACAAGTTAAATCAATTAATAATTATACGTTTTTGATAAAACAAAAAATTATATTGTATGGAAAATGACATGCTTATTCATGTTAAATAGTTTTTAAAAGACATAAAATTGTATAGAACATCTTTAATAAATCATTTGTTGGATATTAAATATAATTTGACAAAAATAATTTAGAAACAATTGATTTGGATGAAAATGGGGATCTCATGAATGAGAATAATAATGCTAATTTTTATGAACAAACATTATTTTGAAATCATTTTTCTCTTAATATAATTTTTTTTTGGAAAAACATATCTTCTGATCAAATAATACATAGAGAATAATATTCATGTTTTCATTAGAAAATGGATCAAAAAATTTCATCCTAAAAATAATATTATTATATAATTATAGTAAATGGCGATATTATAACATAAAATCATTATGATGTTGGTTACATTGAATTGTAATACCCAGAAAGAGATGATGATGAATAATACAATAAATATCATGTTATTAAATAAATTTACGATATTACATTTCTTAGTTTATTTATTTATAATATTAAATTAATATTGTTCATAACATAAAATATGATTCCGGGTAATGAAATTTCGACAAAAATCCCTTATGAATTTAGTGATTTCTGAATTGTAACCCCCATGAATGATAAATCAAAAAAATATATATAAATATCATTATTTTTATTGACTTGAATCATAAAATACATCTACATTGATTATACATGAATCAAAAATTAAATATGATTTCAATATTTAATTTTTCTCGCAAACGTAAATACTGAGAAGATAATCCCACACAACATCAGTAATAATTTGAATCAAAATACCCATTTAATATTAAATTAAAATTTATCATTAAATATTATTTAATATAGGATATTCATGATATTAAAATTCAAAACTATGTATATACACAAAAAACCATAAATTTGTATTTCACTTCGAAATAAAAGAGTGACAAAAAATCACAATCCTTAATCGTTGAATTCCTTTGTACACATTTGAGCAACGCGTGTAATATATAAATGGTTAACATGTGTATTTTTTGGAAAATGATTATATATAAGATACCACATATGAATTATTTATGTTCATTCACTACCAATTTATTATTGATCCATTATTCAAATAACGTTTTAGGTATTAACAACATTTTTTCATATTTGTTTTGATTTGATATTTTCAATAATCATTTACAGATAATGGTTTCATACTCTCAAGAATTATAATATTTTTAAATTAAAATATTTTCATAGTAATTATGATATATATTCTTATTCTTAATATATTTATTTAATAAATAATATACATTACAATCATAACTATGGTAGGTCGTACGTACACATCAGTTACATTTCGCTTTTTCTATTATCGTTTTGGAACACGGGTATTATATATTTTCAGAATAAAAATATTATTTCATTAAATATAATTACACAAAATACCTATGATGTCTGATGGTAAAATTATATAGTCACATCAATTTGAGAATTTGGTATTTCTCACATAAATGAACGTTGTTATCATCATTTATTGATTGAAAATTTAGGAAAGGAAAAGATATATTATCTTTTAAAATGATAAATATATAATTTATTTAATTATTATTTTACATATATCACATATATTAATTAAAATTAAACTTATTATTTTCCATGTAAAGTGAAATTTATAAATTAATCACATCTTTATGTGAGGTAGTAGTCCCCCATTCACATGAGATATATTATTGTACATATTATTAAATTGAATGTAGATTGATATATATGATACATTAAACACTGATATATATTTATGTGGTAAATATCAAATACACAATTTCTATATATCATCACACCTAGTATGGAGATGTTGTAACTAAAAAATGAATGACATAGGTTCTCGTGACGTTCAGACATCACACACATGAATAAAGACATTATAGCCCATGTAATAATAGTTTAAATGGTTTTAGGATATAAAATAAAAAATAAAATTGATGTATAATTGATGTACTACAGTTATTATCCTAGATATTTGACGACCTAATTTCATTCTAAAAAAGGATAATGAAAAAGAGGGTTCTTAGTAAAGGAAATTACCTTAGATTCGATGCACCTCCATTAGATCCCATATTAATGACCCTTATGTTGGAATTTTGGTATGATTGTAAGTTCTAGAATTAGGATAAGGATTTTGGTGATATATTTTTATATGGTCTAACTAAATCTTATGTCGTATGATGATTAATTAACTAATGGGTGTGGAATCCTTTTATATTTGGGAGGAAAAATCCAACATAGAAATTTCATAAAAATTTCAAAAAGGAATCCATAATGATAGATATTTATTGGAAAAATATTTAAAAAAAACTTATATTCTAAATTTTGAATTTTTATATTAAAAAATGAGCACATAATATAATTTAGGAATGTTTTCAGTTATTTTTAATCCATTTTTATTATATTTTATCGCCCTTATTAACCACTTTTACATTTACCATTGTAAATAATTTTTATTATGTTCAGTATTTATTTATGTAATAATTTATGTAAAATTTAATAGATAATTTAAATTATTATAACTAAAAATTAATAATTCATTTTTTGAAAAATTTAGTTAAATTAATAATATTATTATAATATAAATTTTTTCTCGCATATACACTAAAAATATTGGTTTCTAAAGAGAAGTAGTTTAAATGATTAAAATATTTTTAAATGAAAATAAAATATCAATGTGATTTCAAAGGGATAAATTATATATATATATATTAACTAATGTTAAATTTAAAAAATAATAAAATACAATTAAAAATTATTACTAATTTAACTGAAAAGGGTTTTTTTTAAATAAATTTCATTATTTTCACTATTTTCCCTAAATATAATAATTTAACAAAAATTCAAAAGTATCATTCCTTATATAAATAATTAA
The DNA here is from genome assembly GCA_963277665.1 of Viscum album. Lineage (NCBI taxonomy): Eukaryota > Viridiplantae > Streptophyta > Magnoliopsida > Santalales > Viscaceae > Viscum > Viscum album. Next base: position 1,056,377,867 of record OY728151.1, on the reverse strand, counting down.
TGAGTATTAAATAAATAATTTATTTTTTAGAAATAAAATAATTTTTTTTAAATAATGTTTAAATTAATTTTTTCAATAATAGAAAAACAATCATTATAAAAAATACAATTTCAAGTGTAAGACAATATTTATTATTATATATTATATAAAAAACATAAGATGAATGTGAAATATTAGATTGAATTTATAGATTATTAATTAAAAAATTTAATGAAAGTTATAATTATAATTTATTTATTTAAAAAAATTCCCAAATAAAAATATTGATAAAAAACAATTTCTATTTTTTTGATTATTTATTATTTTTAATTTTAATTCATTTTTTATTCAGTATTTAATTTTATATACATGTTTAAGATATGTATGTTTAAAATTTAGTTAATATTTTTCATAACATCCATCCTAAAAGCTAGGTGATATATATCATATAATAAAATTTTCATAATATGAAACATTTCATTTAAACTCAGAAATGTGTTTAATTTATGCTAAATTTAGTGATACATTTAATTAAGAACATTTAAATGAATAAATTAATTATTAATAAAAAAATTAATAAATATTATGGTGTTATATGACCCTATGAATCCATAGCTTTGACAGGTTGATAGAGAAATACATACATCTGAAGAATATTTTGGAAGAGTAGTTGAATAATTATCATTTTAATTATAGTCACACGGGAACATAAATATTTTTTTTTTAAAATGTCCAACTTGTTGATCATAACACATGATGAATTGAAATATACTATTTGGATCATAGCACATGATTCACCAATGTATTCTAGTTTGATGAGTGGGTTGTGCTATTATTCCTATTATTTGAAATGACACATCAATCTATATTGAACAAACCTATATATATAATTTGATAGAATCGGTGTATGTGGACTTCATTGTGAAAAAATTATATATATAAGAGGTGTTTTAGGGTGTCAGTCATGGTAGAGATACAGAGAGAGGTACATGTCTTAGTCAATGCATGGATATGATTCCACCACTACCACCTTGAGGACAACCATGTAAGGATCAATGAATTTTCTCTTAGGAATATGGTCAAATGTACAAATTGATTTTTATAATTTTTAGAATTATAAAGTGACATGTGGTTTTATTATTTTCAGATATTCAATAATATAAATTTTCATCGTGAAAAAAACCTATACCCACACATGATGATCTAGTGAAACAAACATGAAGTAAATTATAATTTTCTAATTTCAATTAAAAAAAATAGACTATATACCATTTTGATATATATCATTTTAGGATTATTTGACCTTAAACAGTATCATAGATTATAAATAATTCCTTGAAAACGTATCAGAGTTCCGTAAAGTGGGATTCTTATTCAAGACCAATCAACCTTGAACATTTTGAAATCACTATACTAAAGATAATCAATTGAAACCATAGGCAGAGAAATAAATTTCTCAGTATGGGTATATAAAAAATAGGGTAAATCATTTGACTTATTAAATTTATTATAATTATTTCTATAACATTTCATTTTATGTAATATTAGAATCATTGATATAACTAATAATTTTTTCAATAAAAAATCATGGGTTTTGATATTATATAAGTTTTCTTTTTTTAATCATTAAAAAAAATATTACATTGAAATCATAATTTCCATTCAAAACATAATATCCATTTATATAAATATCATAGTAAATAATCCAAGATTTCACAAATCTATCATCAAAACATATAATGTAATATTATATTTCCTTACAATATATAATGATTTATAATGAACATTATAAAAACTATTTTTCCACATGATGTATTGATTTATAAACAATAGGACCATGTCCCTAATAAAGAGGTGAGATTAATCCTCTTTCCAGATCATTATGTAGAATATATATTTTTTAAATTTTAATCTATAATATTTTCCTAGTGACTGATTTTCCAAATATAAACCCATTAAAACATTTCAATAAAATTACATAAATAAAAATTATTTTCGAAGATTAAAATAAATTAATATCTCATTAAAAATTATAAATATTTCGTTTAAAGAGAAAAATTTTGTCTGAAATATCTGGACAAATAAATAATTAATAAGAATCATATACAATAAGGCATGAAAATGAAATAAATTGACTTCCCCATAGGAGTTGTTAATTTCTACTATGTTACTATATTTCAAAATATAAAACCCAAAAATACACTTAACTACATTATAGTATAGTAATTTCAAGTATGAGTTCGAACCCTCAGAGATAAAATTAGAGAAAATATTATCTAAATAAAATAAACCTAATTTATTTTTTATTAGAAAAAAATTAAATATAAGATATATAGAATTTGATTGGTGGATAATGGATGAGATGTAAATATAAAATGGGAGTAGGGTATCAATGAATCTGGGTTCATGGGGAAAATGAAATAAAAAATATATCAATAATTATGTAGTCATTGGAAGTGGTTCAATGTGAGTCCAATGGTCATGATAAACACAATCAATACAAAACTACCATTTTATCATGATTAGGTACTTCAGATTACAATGGATGGGCATCCTAAAAACATATATAATCATAAGACATGGGAAAACCCAATGGTCATAGTGGATGTATAGAATTTTGATCACATATTATTTACATGTATTTGATAAATCTGTGAAACGGACTTTCCAAAACACACAAATAAATAAATACAAATCTATAAACCCACACATAATGGACATGCAAAGTTATATTAGGGAAATGATTGAATTGAAGGTAAAATATTAAATCCCATCATGAAATTTATCCAATATAAAATACCATATAAAATCAATCCTCATTACCCATTCATGCCTCTGTAAAAATAAATCACCCCTAATCACTACTGGAAATCTAACCTATACCAATGCATCTATACCAAATTCATGTAAAAACATTGGTATAGGTCCCCTTTCCCAATGGTTTGGGCAAACCATTGGTAGAAGACCACTTTAAGGCCACGTTTCCCAATGGTTTTCCAAAAGCATTGGGAAAGGGTATGGCTTTCCCAACGGTTTAGCCAAACATTTGGGAAAAGAAAACATTGTGGGTACTTTTTCCATCGGTTTATCAAAACCATTTGGAAAAGCCCACATTGAGGCCAATTTTTCAAAGAGTTTAACCAAACTGTTGGGAAAATCCCTCATTGAGGACACTTTTTCAAATGGTTTTTCCAAACTGTTAACAAAGGGTGGGTACCTGTCCCAACAGTTCTCAAAACTATTGGGAAAGGCCAATCCCAATGGTTTTGTGAACTGTTGATATATGTACCCTTATTTTTTTATGAATTATTTTTTGAAATATCATCAAATAAATACGTATATAAATTATATATATATATATATATATGAAAACATATTAACAATGTTAATTGCTGGATAGTGGTAAACTCTTTGATATATTATCCAGAGGTTATGGGTTCCGACCTCTGTTGTTTATATTTTTTTAATATACTTATACAAATGATTTGAGAAATAGTTGGGTGATTTGGTGTGGGGATAGAACTATTCCAATGTATTGGATAAAAATGTTGGGAAAGACCCATCCCAACTATTTTAAAACCATTGGGAATGATCTATTACCAAGTTTTTCAAACCGTTGGGATAGGTCTTTCCCAACAGGTTTCCCAAAACCATTCGAATAGGTCAATACCCACGCCAAATCACCCAATGGTTTCCCAAACCATTGGTATAGGCTATACCAATGGTTTGGGGACCTATACCAACGGTTACAAAATGATTGTATATGTAATTTTTCCATTAATGCATGTGAGCCATCAGAGGCTGTAGAAATAGATTTAGGGAAAATCCTATATAATGTCAGTTGAAATAGGTCGATGTATTAGTAAGGAACATATAATTAATTTTATATTCACCGATAATCCTCCATAATGATCTACAATGGTATGGACAAGTCCTATTTCATATTTTCATGATTTTTTCTTCCCAACCATTTTCATGATTAGTATTATGTTTACAATTCATGGAAACAAAATCTGAATATTCCTCTTCTATTTTTGAATTTGAATCAATCTCGAATTAATCCAATTCATATATTTGGATAGTTGAATCATTTCATGAGGTTTATTTTTGTAAAATGGTTTCTATCTTATTTTTAGGACTATTAATGTTGTTAGTGTCGGGAATGTATTTTCACAACAATAATCTATAATCAATGATGATTTTGATGCTCGCATATACCCCTTTTCTTCTAATGAAGGTGTTATGTGTATGTTTTTAAAGATTCGTTTTTCATATCAAAGGAACTCAAATGTTACGGGATTTACTATGGAAACATTGTTTTCATTCCTACGTTATGTCGTAGTGAATAGTGTGCGTATGGATCATCATCCCTACACCATGAAATTATGATCGCTTATGGATCAACATCTCTACGTTGGAATATAGATATATTGTTCATAATACTAATGTTGGAAGTATGGTTCATCAAACTGAAGTGACATCCCTACAATACACAGATGACCATATGGAAGTTGAATGCAACGTGACATACCTACATTACATAGATGAATGTATGTAAGATGAATTTTACATGAAATCCCTTTGTTACACAAATTAACGAATGGATGATGAATGCTACGGGACATCCCTATGTGACAAAAATGAATGTATGCAAGATGAATGCTATGTGAAAGCCCTATGTTGCGTATATGAATGTATGGAAGGTTAATGGTATGTGACATCCCTATGCTACACATCTTAACCAACATTCTATTCTCAATGGTAGTGATCTGTGAAGCCGCATTTCTTATTCAAATTAGATTCAATGATTTAATCAGGCTTAATGAATGATTCAAATATCTCTATGATCTGTTTCGAAGAACCCTTTTTCTCAAAGAGCCACATAGATTGTTAAGGGTTGTTCCACTTACGATTTGAATTTCAGTGATTAATCAGTAAAAAATTATGTATATATAAATATCAAAGAAAATCACTTGATCTATTTTATCATTATAGAGCCAAGAAAAAAGATAATGAATGTATGTATATAAGAATAGTTGTTGATACTAATAATATTTTAAAGTTCTGATATTATAGTTGATCGTATGATGACCATCTAAAATAGAGGAGAAGATTTCAATTTTTTTATCATTCTAAACCACATTTTGATGATATTTTATTGAAGATCATTGTGAAACAAGAATCTCTTCAGACTATTACTTCTCAATGAAATACTTTTCTAATGAATAAGATCCATCAATTGTCAGTTTCTTACTAATGAAACTATGATGTTCAATTTTATTATTTTATGAATCAATTCTCATTTATTGAAGTTTTAACCAATCATACTCTGTTGTGGTGGAGAATCAGCTTCCCAGTCTAAGTTGTGGCTAATGGTTCTTTGTTATAGATCCTGAAATCTTTTTGTTTTACACTCATTTGTAAAGGTGTCAACGTCCAGCACTCTATTTTCAAATGAATGTCTTGGGATAAGAGGACATGTTCTAGTGAAATCACCATGCTTATAGAGAGACTGATTGGTGTAGAGGACTAGGGGATCATTATGCCCCGAACCACTATAATAATTTGTGTTCATTACTACGGTATTTTTTTAAATTTTTCATTCAGAAGTACAATAATACAAATCATCATATTTTATAGAGGGATTTAGAAATCTTAATTGTCGATGGTAATTAAAAAAAGACAATTCAGTCACCTAATTTGATACATTGTGAATTTCTATATAACAACTGCTATAAATGGAATTTTTTTTTGATAAAGATATAGCAAGCTGAAGAGTATATGATCTGTACAATGAAGATTGAAATGGATGATCCTAGATAAGGAATTTCAATGGTGTGTTCTCAATATTTCTATGATGAAAACTATTGATACTGGAAGTGAAGGTGATAATATATCTAATGAATATTTGATATAAAGTCTACTCAAAAATCATATCCTCTTACCAGATTCTTGAGAAACCAAGGACATGGGATGCTGCTATTGAAGCAGATTATTATTTGAATTCAAAAGAAATGAATGATATTATTTATGGTCTTCGACCAGATGAATTCGACTTTATATCGCAATACCCAACATCCTATGAAATGTGGAGATAAATTGCAGTATCTTACAAAGGAACTGACAATGTTAAAAATATGAGATATGCAATAGAAAAATTAAAATTTGATACACTGAGAATGTAGGATAGAGAAAGAATTACATAGAAGAATGGAAGGTTGACTGAAATTGTTTATAATGTTAAATCCTTGGGTGATCATATCAATCAACCTGATCAACACTTGAATGTAATAAGAGCACTACCAGTAAGGTGGAATGGAATTTCAGCTGCAATTTCGTAATCATATTCTATCAAAACATAGCAATGAAAGATTTAATTGGGACTATAATTATATATGATGTATAAATTCAATAAAAAAATGATGATCATAATGTTTATTTGAAAATAGAAAACAGTCCCTTGAAGGTATCATCTGAGAACCAAAGTAGAAAGTCACACAATGAATAATTGAGAATAATTTAGACTCCTCAGATTTTGATATTTATCTAACTCAATAATCTTGAATGTTCAACATGTTCTAAAAAAATATAAAATGAATAAGAAAACCCAACAAGAAGGGTGAGAGTGATTCAAGAGAAGTTTGATGCTATTCTTTCAAAATATTGTGACACATCAGAACTTATTTTCCTCAATTGAATGAATAAGGAAAAATAGCTGAAAAAAATCAGAAAAATGAAGATTATGAGAAAAAAGGGAAAAGTGAAATGAAGGATAGATGTAGTTTATTTGAATAATCTAATAGATCCCCAGAAACTAATTTAGAAAATATCGATTGAATCTAAAATCCAACATGTTCATTATGGATAACAAAGAATAATCGGTACAATCCTATTTTTCCTTTAATTTTGATTCTAGTTGTTGTTAAAATGAAAAGTTTGCTTCCTATTGCTTAATGTTAGAGAAAACTATTATTTGCTAATAAATAAGCACCAATAATTAAAAAATATTCATAAAGAAGTATTTTTAAAAAGAGACACTATAATCAAAAAATATCACGAGTTGAATGAAAAATTAAATTCATCTACTACAAACAATGATCATCATGAAATCTGGATCAATGATTTACAAGATGATGTAGAATCCTTGAAAAGTAATTCTCTATTTTTTACTAAATGATAAAATATTTTGAATTATATTCTTATAAATATTTTAATCAAAAATGAAAAAACTTGGTATAGGAAGTGAGGGTGAAAACCCCAAGCTTTATAATAATTATTTTATTCCAAAAAGTATAACATGTAATTATTGTGGATCTAAAGGTCATATATCAAAAAACTATTAATTAAGAATCATTAGATATGTATAATTAAAAGGGGTTTTATTTCAACAAGAATATATGAAATAAATGATATGGGTTGATGAAAAAATGTAGATCTGGGTTCCCATAAGTTTGCTAGAAAAATAACTAGACCCAAGATGATTTGGGTACCAAAACAAACTCTTTTTTATTTGACATTGCAGGAAACATGTAATAGAATTAGAAAAAGTGTATGGTACATGGACAATTATTTCTCAAGGAACATGAGTTGAAACTCATGAAACATCAGTACACTATCTCAAATAGATAAACGTCTAGTTACATTTGGGGATAATTCCAAAGGAAATATAATTGGACTTAGAACTGTTGGTTATAAGAAATCTATTGAAATTAACAAGGTACTATATATACAAGATCTGAAGCAAAAGTTGACAAGTATTTCTCAACTATGTGATGATGGATATTATATTGATTTCTTTAACAGTTTTTTAGTATATAAAAATGAGATGCTTAAATTTAAATCATAATGAACTGAAAATGTTTATACATTGGATTTAAATAAATTGTGCAAAAAAGTGTATTGTGTGATAGCTAAGGTAAATGAGTCATGGATTTGGAATAGACGTCTTGGTCATTGTAATATATATTCTTTACATAAATTATCTAAGACACAATTAATTTCTTATTTGACATGTCTTGAATTTGGTAGTGATAGATTCTATGACACATGTCAAATTGGAAGACAACACAATTCATCCGTCAAATAAATTAACTAAATTTCTACATGTTAAAATTTAGAAAATATTAAAAATGTATTAATTTAGACCAACCAAAATAGCTAGTTTTGATGGTAAATAATATTTATATGTTTTAATATTGGTTATTCAATATTTACATTGGTTTATATTCAAAAAATCTAAAGGTAAGTGTTCACTATTTTTAAAAGTTTTTGAAAAATTATTCAAAATGAAAAGATGCTTAAAATAATTTCATTAATAAGTGATCATGGTGGGGAATTATAGAATCATGATTTCATTTCATTTTTCTCAAATCTATGTATTAAATACACCTACTCAACCCCAAAAACACCTCAAAAATTTCTTTTTGAACAAAGAAATAAAACTATTCATGAAATGTTTGGGACTATACTAAATGAATACAGTATTCCTACCCACTTATGGGAAGACGTTCTAAGTAAAATATGCTATATAATGAATAGAGTATTAATTTGAAAATTTTCCAATAAAATAGCCTATGATCATTGGAATAACATAAATCCTAATGTAAATTATTTTATGTTTTTTGGACACTATTAGAAGATCCTGATGACAAAATATAATAATGGTATGTTTGATCAAAAATACAAAGAAGGAATATATTTAGGATATTTTCAACCATTAATTCTTTTAGAGTTTTCAATAAAAATTCAAGGATTTTTGAAGAATCAATCCCTGTGATGTTTCGCGAAACTAACACATTCAATAAAGAGAAAGATTAAACTGATTAAATTACAGACACTAATGATAACATGAGATTAGTGAACATAAATATTATTTTTTAAATAATAAAACACATTCCAATTTAGAAGAACATTAAACTGCTCAACCAATTAGTGTTATACCAAGATAGACTAGAACCCAAAAGAATCATCCCAAAGAAACTGTAATAGGAGACCTAGACAAAGAAATAAAAACTAGAATGAGTGTAGGAAACATAACATAATTCTATTACTTTATAACACAATTAGATACTATATATATTGATGAATAAATAGAATATGACTGTAGGACCATAGCAATGCAGGAAGAGCAAAACCAATTTAAGAGTAATGTTATTTGAATGTTTGTTGAATTACCTTTAAATAACAAGTTATAGGAACTAAATGGGGGTTTAGAAGGAAACAAGATAATCAAGGAATAATAACTAGAAACAAATCTAGGTTAGTTGCTAAAGGATGCAATAAAGATGAAGGTATATATAATGATGAAAATGTTTCTCTTGTAGAAATATTAGAATCCATTAGAATTATTTTACCATATGAATGTCATAAGGATTTTAAATCATATCACATGGATCTAAAATCTACCTTCATAAATGGTTATTTAATGGATTAAGTCAATTTTGAACAACCTCGTAGTTTTTAAAATTATAAAAAACTATATTTTTTTAAACTCACTAATGCTTTATATAGCATTAAACAAGAACATTGAGCTTGGTATACAAGATTCTGTTCTTTTATTTGGAAAACTTTTTTACTGTTGGTTTTGAAGAACCAATACTTATTAAGAAAACAATTTTTCAAAATATTTTATTAGTTGAAATATATATTTATGATGTAATTTTTTGTTCAACTAATAAAAATATTTTTAATGATTTCTTAAATTTAATGGAAAATGATTTTGAAATGTGTATGATTGAAGAATTGATTTTTTGGATATCTAATTTACCAAAAAAAAAATTTAAAAATTTTTATTACAAAGAATATACATTATTGATTTAATAATAAAATTGACTTGAAAAAAGTAATACATATACCACTCTTATGTGTACTATTATAAAACATGATTTGGATGAAGCTTAAAAACCAGTGGATAAAAAGTTATATAGAGTATATATTAGTTTTTTAATGTATATTACTACTATAAGGCTATATATTATGTATTCACTTTGTCTTTATGCATGAATTCAATAAAATCCTTTGGGATCCCATCATACTACTATTAATAGAATTTTAGATACATAAAATGAAATGTTTTTCAATCTATTATTTACATAAAAACTTCTAATTTTAATTTAATTTAATATTAAAATGTGGATTTTGGAGGCTATTATTTATATAGAAAAATAAAATCCAGAACCGAAAACTTATTAGGAAAATCATTAGTATCATGGTCATGTATGAAAGGACACTCAGTTTCTCTATCAATAGCTGAGGTAAAATCTGTATCATCAGGAAGTTGTTGTGCACAAATATTGTGGATGGAAAACACTATACTAGACTTTAGAATAAGTTTTAATTGTAAAACTATTTTTGTTATAATTCTATTTCAAAAAATATTTCAAAGAAACCTATTATTCACCCAAGGACAATGCACATGGATATAAGGCCTCATTTTCTAAGAGATCATGTCCTTAAAAAGGATATAACATTTGAATTTGTTAATCCTGAATATCAAATAGCTGATATTTTCACCAAACAACATCCCAATGGATTTTTTGATGTTATTAAGGGGGATTTAGGATTATTTAATGACTGGTAAATATTTTCATTTAGTTACTCTATTTTTTAGTGCTATTTTAGTTTTTTTTGTTAATAGACATTAAAATTGCACAAAAATTTATTTATTTAATTAATTTTGTAATATGTAACATTAAATTTCATTTTCAAAAAGTGAATAAAATAATTTTTTGAATGTAATTATTATCAACTCCATCGACGTGACAAAAATATTTTCATCCTTCCATCGTCATTATTCTCTCTCAGACATCTTAATGGTTAATCCATAACACTCTCTAGAAATCCCATTTAAAATACTTCAAACCCTAAATCATCTATCCTTAAAACCCAAAACCTTTAGAAATTGATAGCTCATGGAGATCATATGATACAGAGTGGGAGCAGTCTCTCTATCCACTGAAGATATCCATATGAATTATTATAGGAAGTGTAATTAATTTTACTTGATTGGTTTCGACAAACAAGTCTCAAAAGAAATCAATAAGGATTCATTGGACAGGTTTTATCTTTAGAGAAGATCATACCCAAGTTTTGTGTGACTTAAATGTTATGGAATTCTATAAAAATGGTTTTTTTTTTATTTTTGAGGAATATACAGTTATTTCTAAAATTCAAGAAAAATAATCCACATTCTCTTCGTTCGAGATAGAAAAAGAACTGCGTTCACATGAGGGGGAGTAATAGTTTGATTTAAAATCTATTAGTTATGGTATGTATCTCCCAAGGTATTTAATGGTTTCATTATTCATAACATGAACCATAAAGAATAACATGTCCATAGAACTAATTCCAGATATTCAAGTTATAATGAATTTCATACAGTCAACCATACTGTCGAGGGCGGTAGATCTATTGAATGTTTTATATTCGACTATGTATGTGATGATTTTATTTTATAACAACATCATGTTCAATTTATTTTTTTAGATGTTGAAGTATTAAAGACATTTTTGCCATTTTGAAGAAATGATGGGATATTATCCCAGTGGCAGAATTCTCTTTCTGCTTTTAAGGAAAAATTTCAAGATATCATTTATGTTTTCATTATAGAGGCTCCACCAATCAAATACTTTGACTACCGGGGTGGTCAAGAAGTATGGTTTTGTATAAAAATAATAGTTCAATATTTTATTACCTATTGTTGCTGAGGAATAGAAAAATATGTTGGCTGCTGCTAAGTTGGAGAAGAGAATTATTCCATCAATTGGCCTTGTGATACAGATGCCAGAGGAGGCCAGTGGATCAAGGAAAAAAGAAACATTATTTCATTTCAAGTGATGAATAACATTAGTTATTTTACCATGTAAAGTGGATGAACTGTTATACGTACCAGAACCTGAGGCTTAATAAGGTGAACAAGATGAATAGGATGAGAAAGAAGCTCAAATCCATGAAAATTCAAGGTATGTTGTACCAAACACTGCATATCATTCCATAATTATAACAGATTCATTGGAAATTGGTGAATCTATTCATAGAACATGTCCTGAAGTGAACCATGATTTATGACTGGCTTTGGTTGGTTCTAAATAAGTAGGAGAACAATCTGAATCATCTGACTCGGAAACCAACGCTCTGGTAATCCAAATTTGTCTCTTGGAAGCTCAAAATTCATTTTTAAGGGAACAAATAGGAGATGCAAATAAATTTGTTTAGAAATAGAAACCCACATTATTGCCCAGATCAGAATTTCATGTTCAGAAGCTTCATTTGGTGGGTTAAAAGAAAATGGAATTTTAGTAGGAGATCATATGGAATTCATAACAATGCTATCTGGAGAGATACATTATATTAAAGGTGATGTTTTGAAGAAATGTGATTTTGACTATTTCGAAAAAATAGTTGTTAGGAAATTTAAACCATTTAAGTATAGTGAAAGATCCTTTTAGTTGGCTCAGCAAACCAATATATACCATATTATACAATTTGAATCCATTACAGTAGTATTGGATGACATTAATGACTGATTGAACTCTCTCCGGTGTGAAAATACACCTTTGAATGAGATTATTGATAATCAAAGACATCTAGTGAGCCATCTCACTTAAAAATATTCAAGGATAGGCTTGGTGGGGACTCAACTAAAGGTCATGTTCTATTCAATCATTCAGTCATAATATGAAATGAATGACTTCATGAATATAAATCTTATTGAAAACATAATGGATGTCTTGGACTCAAAGCATCTTCTTCAACAAATGATAGATTCATTGAACAACCACTTCCAGAGTATGTTGATGATGATCATAGATCTTACCAATGCAGTATAATCCATTTATCAAGACCCTATTTAACCCAAAGTTTTTTTCAAACTTGATTAATGCCCCTCTTTTTAACCCTTTCTTTGGTGATTGAGGATGACACATAAACTCAAACATTTAATTTTTATTATAATTTTATAATTTTTTATTTGAAGATGTGATGATTTTATTAACTTCCAAGACATTAATACAAATCCATAATTTATTTCTCTTAATAGTTTTAGTATCTATTCCTTTATTGTTATGTACTACATTAAACTGGTACATATAGTTTGTTCCATCAAATCATTTTCTTGATGTGACATAAAGGAATACATTGAGATGAAACATGGATATAGTTAGAAAGGGGGTATCTATATTATTTTATGGATTTTGTGATCATAAAAAGTTTTAGATTGTTTGGGAATGTATTGTCACAATAGTACACTATATGAAATGAAAATTTTGATACTCAGAAACATCCTTGTTTGTTTTATATTGATGTTATATGATTACTTTTTTCATGAATGTTTTTCATATCAATGGAACTCAAATTTTACAGGAATTACTCTAGAAACACTCATTCCATCCCTATGTTACTCCGTAGTGAACTTTGCGTGTATGGATCATCATCCCACTACATTGCTATGACGATCATGTATGGATCAACAACCATACATTGGAATCTATAAATATTGTTCATAAACCAAATGTTGAATGTATGTTCCTTCAACCCTACATGAAATCTCAACGTTACATAGATGAATGTATGGTAGATGAATTCTATGTGAAATCCATACATTATGCAGATAAATGTATGTAAGATAAATGACACGTGACATCCCTACATTATGCAGATGAATGTATAGAAGATGAATGCTACGTGACATCCCTATGTTACACAGATCAACATATGGAAGGTGATTACTACATGACATCCCTACATTACTCATATGAACGTATATAAGATGAAATGTATGTGAATTCCCTATGCTACGTAGCTAAACCCCATGTTGTGCTGTCAACGGTAGTGAGTTGTGATGCCACATTGCATATTCAAATCTGCATGAATGATTTAATCAGAGTTAATGTCTGATTAAATGATCGTTATGATCTGTTTAGAATAACCCTTTTTCTGGGAGAACAACTTGTATTATAATGGTATGTTATGTTTATGAATTGAATTCCAACTATTAATCATGAAATAATTTCATATATATAAATATTAGAATAAATCTATTTCTATATTTATTCATTACAGAGCCGAGAAAAAAAGATAGGATAAATTTATATATTAGCGAATAGTTGTTGAAACTGATAATATATTTAATTGCTTCTATAATATTTTATCGGATCTTGATCATCTGCAAAAGGGGATATGTTTTCAGAGACTATTATTTATCAACATCACTTTCTTGAAATTTTATAAAAGATCATTGTGCATTAAGGATCTCTTTAGACAATACATTCTCGATGAAATTCCTTTCTGAAGAATAATATTCATCAATTGTCAGTTTCTTACTGTTTCAACTATGAAGATTAATTTTACTATTTTACAAATCATTTCCCATTGATTTGAGCTTCGACTGCTCATACTTAGTTTTGGTGGAGTATCAGCATCTCTATCTCAGTTGTGTATAGTGGTTCTTTGTTATAGAACTAGAAGACTTTTCCTTTTTGATTTATTTGTAATTGTTCCAACTATAAGAACTCAGTTCTTGATTGATGGTCATGTGATAAGAGGACATGTTCTATTGTAATCACCATGCACGTAGAGAGAGTGATTTTTGGAGTGGACATGGGGAACTGTGTGCCCCAAAAAACTATAAATATCTATAATGTATACTTCTTCATATTCATGTAACTTCTTTGTACATAAGAAGAACATAGTTAATCTTCACAATTTCTAGAGGGATTAAGAAATCAGAATTGTCAAAGGTAATTAAAAAATCCAATTCATCCAATTCTTGTGTTACATTACACATTCCGATATAAATGTCAGGACTTATAATGGTAGGGTAACTACTCTCTAAAATCTCAAATAGGTTAATGAGATTACATGAAAAATAATTGCATTTCAAAGAATTTAATATGGTCACAGCATGACCATTTAGTTCGACTATTTCTTCAAAAATAGAGCCTCACGCTTCGAGCAAAGATCACGACATGATGATTCTTTGACACCATAATTTTACCAATTTTATTATTATTTCATTAATTCAATATTTTCTTCCAAAATCTTAAAACTAGTCAATTCGTTATAAAATTGGAAACATTCATGATTTGATTTCATAAATCTATTCAATAAAATAATCTAAATTTTTATCATGAAATACACTTATCAATTATAAGGAGAATATTAAATACATAAAATATAGAATCTCAATGATTAATATATTTTACAAACATGAAGTACATGTAATCATGAATGACATCCATCAATTATAAAAAACATTTCACACATGGAATGTATATATATACTTTATAAAAACATTTAATAAAATAATAAAACCATTATAAAATATTTCATAGAAAATACTAATTTGAAAAGAAAAATTAGAAAAAAAATACTTTATAAAATATATTTATATTACATTATAGGGTTCCAGAGTCAATAAAATTTATTTAAAAAATATTCCTCAAAAATATATAATATGATATCTTATTGTAAAGTATATAATTTCTATTTTTTGACTCATCACATATGTTCTTAATTTTGGCTAAACATTAAAAAAAATTAGTTATTTGAAATAATTTGATCCTTTATTATTGTAAATCAATAATTTATTTTATACTATGTGAAATTCAATTAATTAATCAATTAAGATCATGTCATAGATTTTGAGGATATATTTCTCATAAATCAAAATTTGAATTTATAATATTTATATGGAAAGTTTTTTTTTATTTCATCAGATATAGACAATAATATTAGGAATCAGTTATCGTTTTTATACATAAATTAAAATTTAAAATCCATAAAATAATTATGGTTGTGAAAAACGAACTATGATACATCCCTGGAGACAGTAGTTTTTAAGTACGCATGGGTAATATTTTTATTTTCAAATGCTCATTATATGAGAAATGTATTTGTAATTATAGTATTTAATAAAGATAAAAAAACATAAATATATAATTATTTTTCTTAATACACATAAATATATCATCTAGGTTACATTTTAATGAAAAATGTAACACATCGCGTTTTGGATGTGGAAAACACATGTACACAGCAACGATGTTATTATTTTTAATGAATATAATGGTAATAAATTAAAATATATATTATATATTAATCATTATTAATATATCATGATTATTATATATATATACAACAATAAATCATTATATACAATTGTGAGAGATTGCTTTGGAATCCAAATTACATCAGTTCATAAGGCAATAGTCTGACGTACACATGAACAATGTCTTTTCATCCCATTTGATTGACTATTAGTTAAATATGGGTTATTAAATTAATATATATATGTATGTATGTATGTATGTCATTTTTGTTATATTTCATAAATTTCATGAATATTTTATGGATGTAATAGTTGAAATAATTTGAAAATGATTTGTTAAAAATAATATCTCATCTTAATACATCCTCTTATGGTTAACAAAAAAACACATTCCAAATTTGGCTTTAGGATGAAACCATGGAATATAGTAATTGTAATGAGAATTAAAAATGTTATCTAGGAAGGATTTTTTATGAGAATATCTTCTTTTTTCTGTGCAAATAACGGGTTGGGGGTTTCTCCTTTATAAGTGAGTGGATGGGTACTCCATAAATATATAAGAACACTAAATTAATATTAATTTTTTTTAAAAGGATCTAAAATCAATTAATAAATGTATAGAATGATAATGGGTTTAAATCATCTGACTAAATAAAATTTTCACAACATCATGTTATTATTTCACTCTTATCAGTGGATCAAATCCCCTTATTATCCCTTTAGATATTTATTATGTTAATACAGAATTTTTTTAGTAGTTATGTAAAATTAAATTACAATGGATTTGGGGGCAGTGGCATGATACAAGTTGATGAGGAAATAATCATGATATAGGCATTATTCCACAATTGTCTTTCAAGACAGTTTTGGGGCCTTTGGGTCATGTAATGGGTTTTATTCCCAATACATCTTCTGGCCATGTCTAGAAAAATTAATGCTTTATGGATTGGATATCCCCAATGGGGGGCTATGGTCTATAATTATGTACATTTTGTGGTGTGTGTGTGTGTGTGTTAAATTTAATTATATTCCAACCACATAATTTATATATATAATAAATATTTTCTCAATATTTCATATAAATTTATCATAGTTATTTGTTATAAAAAAAGTTGAAATAAATTACCGTGATAAAATAATTTATCCTAAAAATTACATTATAAAACTTATAGTACCTTCTTATTCACCATATTTCATAAATTAAAATATAATAAATAATATAGAATGACATTTTATATATTTCCCTACAAAAAATGTTATAATTGTAACACTCCTGGCCATATGAAAATTAAACAAATAATATTCTAGATTTTGATGATTATAGATGAAATATACTTATCCAATAAATATATGTAATGTCTTAAGTTCAATTTTTAGTCCCTATTAAATTATAATTTTACCTTAATTAACAAATTGTACTTTTAAGGTTGATTTTTTTACTAATATTGAAATTAATAGTATCAAAAATGAAACAAGCCTACTAATAATTTTTGGACATCCTAATTCTAATTTTGGAATATATTTTGTAAATATTATATTTATAAAATTAGAATATTATAGTTTATTGGTACAGAAGAAAATTGAGATAAAAATTGGCATTTTGACAAATTCATTTCATGTATAGAATTTTAATGAACAAATATTTCATTATATAATTCACTAAAAATTCCCAAAATTTAATATATATAATGGAAATTAACAAATTAGGTTTTAAAACTAATTAATAATAAAAATTTAAAATTTATATACATTAAGTTGTAATAAAATATTCAATAAATATATATATTTTTCACTATTCACTGAAAATTGAAAATATTTAGATATATATTGAAACTTTAATATCTAATAATTTTTATATAATGAACTCAAAAGGGATATCATATTTTTAAAATTAATAAATAATATATAATTCTATTCCATTAAATATGTTTTGAACGGATAATATTTTTAATGAAAAAATAACATTACTAAAAAAATACTGATTATTTACTATGATTTTATCTATAAAATTCAATTAACACAGTACTTATTATATATTTAATAAAATTCTCAATCTTATTTATACACTGTATTTTAATGACTATGTTATATTTATTACATATAATCCTAATAATTATTTTTTCATTCACATTCAGTGTTACTTGTTTTATCCTCTATCAAACAAGGTTTCTTTTAATATTCTAGATTTTACAATCTACCACACATAATTTAATTTCATCCTGAAAATATTAATTTACATATTAATTTATTAATTCTTAATTTCAAATAATAATAAAGATCATATGAAGCCTAATGTTATTAAATAACAATAATCATATGTTCATAAAATAAAACGATATATTTCTTAAATAAACTACTCACCAAAAAAACCTATTAATCCAATTGGTATTATAACAATAAATATCTCAAAAAAATTAGGAAAAATTTGAACACCAAATATTATATTAAAAAAATATCTTAAATCATATAAATACATATCTCTAAAAATATATGAAGAAAAATTTTTCTAGCCAAACACTTTTGATTCTCCATGGGTGTCTAAATCATTACTCAAGTATGAAATGAAAAGGCCCAATCTCCAACCCCATGATTTGGTTCGACAAACATGCTATATATTTTTCAAAAAACTATTAACTAAATAATATAGAACATACGATCTTATTAATTTGGAACATTGGTGTATTTGGAAATCAAAATACATAGTAGATTTTATAACAACATCACCCAGAACACGTATTAATTCACTTTATTTTTATTCTAAAATGATAAAAAACACTATTGTACTTTTACTCATCACAATACAGGTGAAAATCATTTAAGAAATTATGATTGGATCAAAATTTTACATTATTTAATTTTAAAATAATATGAGTAATCCATTCCATTTCCTAAATCAATAAAATTATTTATTAAATAATTAAATATATCCCAAAAATAATACATTGGATTTAAAAATATATTCATCAAGTAGATATTGAAGTCTTTAAAACATATTAAAAAAGATTATTTTCTTCAAACATAATATCCTTTGAAAACATAATATATTTTGATAGAAATAAATATTCCACATTTAAATAATCAATGAAATATGTTTTAAAATAATATCACCTTATGTAATATAATGAAACTTTCTAACATTTAATAAACCCTTATTGCATGTATATTTATTGATATGTAATCATCAGGACTCTGTCTCTTTTGAGGTTGTAAGAACACCACTGAATCCTCATCATCACAATCAACACACCCATCCCAAAATTTTTAATAAAATTATGTTTTTGAAATGATATCCATTCATATTATAAATCTATTATATCCCTTAAAAATAATCGCATATATGTATATTTTTATACAATTAAAAAAATAATTTCATTCCTAAAAAAATTAAATAAAATATTCCTTCATTATATACTATTCTATAATAGATATTATGAGACATCATTTTTTCATAATAAATTCATACAATGATTCATAACAAGGATTAGCAGGAAATATGAAAAATGATTTGATAAAATCATGGAATTTCATTTATATATAAATCCATGGTCATAAAACACATGAAATAATGAATGACATCCTTGAATATTAATGGCCATTTCAAAAAGGAGATAATAAAATAAATAATCAGGACAATAATTTTATAAAATAAATAATACATTAAAATATATTTCATTATAAAATACAAATAAAATTTAAAAATTATTTATTAAAAAAATATTTCATAATGAGATATGGTTTTAGAAAAAAAAAATTTTAATTTTAAAATGTTCCATTTAATCATTTAAAATGATTTTTTATTTAAAGTGTCCCCAAACAGGAGTTTAACTCATCACATATGATATTCATTATTCAGAATTATAGAATTTTGTTAGTTATATAATAAAATAGGAAAATTATATAAAATTTATTAATCCATTTGATTTATTTAAAACCCATCCATATAAAATAACTTAATCAATTAATTTCAGGAATTGTTTTTACGATATGTAGCTTATATGTCATAATTTGATTTTTTCTGGTTCAAAATGATATAATAGGACAGTATTACATATTTGACTAAATAATAATGATTAAATGATTTTAATTTCAATATATAAATGTTTTTTATGATTTCACTATGTCATGCCACCACGCCAAATTTCATAATGCTATGTGAACAAGTACATTTTTACCTCGCTCTCCCAATTTCCAAAAGTGAGTAATAATTGTTGCTTTCTTCTCAAGAATTGATTTCCCATTGATTGAAACTATATGATGTGATGTTAGCTTCTCCTTCAATGGATTCCACCTTATAACTCATCTCCTAGTTCGGGTCTCCCTTACTGATTTTTGATATTTTTCGTCAACCTCATTCTTGGTTTTGTGTCTTCTTGGATTAGAGTTGATTAAGATTATTCTTCATAGACAATCCAAAGGGTATTAACATGGAAGAATCCTTTGATTAGGGATGTAGTATCATTTTGTAGTAGTGTATTGTATTGGCATTGGAATATGGAGAACCTATATTCTTCCTCTAAAGAGGGGTTCTCAAGGGAGAAAAACACAAGTCATCTTTTCATAATAAAAATGTATCTATTCCTAATGAATGTATTTAAGGTATTATTTGGAATACCATGATTAAAATAGGGAATTACATATGTTTAAAATCATGTGGATATGGATCATACTAATCTAAAAATTATGAGAGTGGATCATATGGGTACATCCATAGAATGGGGATCATTAAAGGTTAACAAGCTGGGTAGATCAACTACCTTATAAGAATAGATAAAAGTGGTGAATCTAAAATTGAAGAAGTATAACACCATGATGGTTGATATGGAACACCGTAATGGGAGATCAAGAAAATTGAATCCAAGAAATGGGGACACCAAGTTTTACTATTAGTTGGGATTTAACATCGTGGAGTCTCTTAACGTACAATTCATTGAAAGATGGTATTAAAAACGAAGTATTTAGAATAATTGGAGGTATAGTATTAGGGAATGAAAAATATATACAGGCCTGGATATGAGCTAGGGGATTACACATAGTTAGTTTCCCTTTCCAATAGGTTCACTCTTGGTTAGAAGAATATGAATTTTTTGGGTCTGATATATGGTTTACTACATGGGTCATACTAGGAGAAAAGATGATGTTGATGGCATGATTTGACTAGGATGTGGCAACCCAGGAATGAATTAGTATGAGAATAGAGGGTGTTATAATTAATGGTAATGATATGGACTCACCGATACTGATGTGAAGATGATGGTGCTGGGTTTATACCATAGAATGGATTCCAATGTATCATTCACTGAATGTAGAGATCAATGTACATTTAGTTTAAGAAGGGGTGATGACTCACAAAAAAGGATACCAAGGGTAATGGACACTATGATTGGGACCCAACAGAAAAAAGAACCTCAAGGATGGGGTATGACCATTTCAATTTTAAAACACTTTAAGGAACGATAGGGATGAGGGTGGATGATGGTATTTATCCTCAGTAAGGCTTTATATGTAACCTGAAAGAATAATTGAGATAAAATTCCATGTCATTTATGAGGATGGGGAATATAATTTCTGTGTAAAAAATGAAAAAAACCTACATATAATATATTGGGTACCACATTATTAGTGTCCATTATGAAGAGGAACACTCTTGGTTAGTAGGAAATGGAATTTGTTTGGATTTTTCCCACCCAGCTTCCTAGGAGGATCAATACTCATCATGGGATGGATCTCAATGGTGTGCCCGAAAGGGTCTAATTGTGTGGTGCATACGCACTGTGGAAATACATTTGGATCAGAACACATGGAGGGGTGGATATGAGAGATGTTCCCCAAAATGGTAAAATGTTCCAAAATTGGATAATTTTCACATCACGAGTGTAAAAACTGATAAGGGAGTTCCATATTTTACCAATGGTTGGAATTGGACCTCGAGGAGTCTTCCTATGTACCATGAATTGAAGGAAGGGATCAAATCCTGAAAAATTTGGAGGATACAATTTATCATCTTGCGGGAAAAAGGGTTTTACTATTTAATGTCATGTTGGACGAAGGTGAACACTGAGAATGGTCAAAACATATGAGTTTTTAGGGAGTTATGAGAATGATCATCAAAGTAGCATCAAATTTACCCTACATTAACTGTATTTATCAATGTTCATCTGGTTTAGTAAAGAGGGGCATGGGGATGAAACATGTTTAGTGTTCCAAATAGTTTCTATGAATTACGCATTGTCAGATACCCAATGAGGAAGCCATGGTCACTATTTCACAATTACCACATGAGTCATGCTCAATGTGATAAACAAGAGGAAAAAAACCATACGATTGTGTTTTGAAAGGTTATACAATTAGGAAGGATTGGGGTTTTATACAGGGTGAGTTTCCTAGGGAGAGGGAAATTCGGAGTAACTATAAGAAGGAATACTAGGGATGATATCCTTCCAATGGAGGAGGATTTCATTCCCAAACTGTAGGGGTAGAAATATCTCACTCCCATGGAGGAAGGTGGGTGTGGAGAATGATAAAGGTAGAACACCACGTTTATGGTTCTTGGGGACAGAGCACAATTTAATATCATGTGACGAGGCTGAAGTTGATTGGTATTTTATCATCTTAGAGCTCAGAATATTTGAATTCAATCCTCACCCCTTGGAAATGCCTAAATGATACCCACCAACACATGGGAAAGGTAATGAATCAGAAAGTCCCAACATGAAGTGGGTATAATAATGGTCAATCATGGGGTTTAAGTTACTGAGGAAATGATAAAAATGAATTATCCCTTACAGTAACTTTTATAATAATTAATAATTAAGGAAAACTGATGGGGAAAACCACATGAGTAACGAAGAAATAAATTTTCAAAATCATGTAGTTCCATACCGAAGGAGGGTTCACAAATGTGAAGGCCCCATCAAGAGGGGCTTCATGTGCCTCAAGTGATTCATGAAGGAGGTTTCTCCATGAAAATAGGAATGGGTTTTTGAGAACGGAGGATCCTCGATATGAATGATGAACTAGACAAGGAATGGAGAATACATGTTCTTGAAGGGTGATTCGAGATGGGAGAAAGCTTCAATAAGCCTCGAGTACCCTAAAGGGACACCTTCATTCATGATGGTTGAGGCACTTCATGAAGGGAACATCCATTTCAGTAGAGGTTAAATGAAATAAAGTGAAAACGTTCCCATGATTTTCATAAAATATTTTTGATGCATTCTCATGATGGTTAGTGGAGAATATGGATCTTCATTAATTGAATGATTTGAATGAGAATTGAAGGTGTGTTTATCCTTTGGAATGGGGGTGACCATCCTATTTATAGGAACTGGGTATCACGATATAAAAGGACACGCCATGAAGAAAATCAAGCTCCATAAAATGGGTCATATCCATTCTATTCAATGAATTCTACTTTATATTGGGTTATTACTCCATCAAGGGAATTTCGATAGTTGTAGGGATCTTAAAACTCATAAGTTTTTTTGTTATCCATCTCATTGTCATTCATGGAGGGCACTAGCTTAGTTAATTTGCATCTCAAAGAAGGGTCCTATGTGGATTTTTTATTCCAAAAGGCTTGAATTTTACTTCGATTGGTCGTTTTCTACAACATTTTATTATAATCATGATTTAATTTTCTAAAACATCCCCCCACAAGAATGTGTACTAAGGGAATTGTAGGGTCAAATTCTGAGTGTAAATCACCGAAAACCATGATGTTTTCCAATAATGGTTAACACACAGTGTGAATAAAAGAGTTCTATGAAGCTCGCAAGTACTGAGGGGTGTCGCGAAGCTTGTAGGGGTCACTACCAATAATTATCATGAGGGGGTACCTTTGATGTCCCTGATCTTCATGAACCATAGTACATGAGCTCTCAAATCCCGATGCTGTAGCACCCCCAGTGAACGCTCTTTTCAAACAGGGGTCCACGAACCACTACACTAAGAACAATTTTTTAAGAACTTGTGCATATGATACATTGATACATTTCGAATCTTTCTCAGTCCACCGAATTTTTATGAAACCTTTATCCATGATGGTTTTTCAAGAAGGAGCTCTTCAAAACATTTAATAAAAATCAACTATGTCCAATTACAAAAAAATGTAAATTAAGGAATCTAACAAGGATGTCCTTGACGATGCTTCTCAAATGGATGAAATGGGAAAAAACATCATGATCAGAGACTATGTGTGTAGTAACAATGACCATGAATTGTATATGGGGATATTGATTGAAGAGTATAAGGATTACACAATTTTCAATTTGTTTCTATTGTAAACCATTTACCTGTGGGATGAATATCACATACCCAAAGCAAGTAGGGACGATTTAGCATACTATATCATGGGAACACCATGTTAGTAACATTGGTATCAGGCTTCTGAGGGCCACACCTAGAATGATCACACACATGTCACTATTGAATTTATATACTATACTGTTAATGATATTAATGGGAGATATCTATAAAAAAATATTCCGCACCAACGTATTGTACCATTCTTAAGGTGGGGACTATGTATACCAGAAGAGTGATGAACTAATAAATGGGACATACAACAATGTAGTAACTTCACCAATGAGTTGGCCTATGCATATTAGTTATGCACATCCTATGATGAATTTCAATAAGGTGTGGGGAGGGTACTCTTCTACAAGGCCACATGGGCATCATGCTCCAAATCTATCCGATAAAATACATAATACTAGATCTATTGAAAATGCCTTCGTTAAGGAACAAAAACAATAATTTCCAACATGGCGAGGTCAGTATCATCAAGAGGGACCATCACTACATTTATTGAATACCAATCATTGGGGAAATATAAGATGAACTTATCCCTAGAAATAATTCATGGGTGAATCGAGAGAAGATTCTACAGTTACAAATAAAGAAGATGTATATGGTTCGTGGGGAAGATAACGAAGAATATCAATTAGTGTGGTATGTACATATCATGAATTTGTACAATTGTTTTTTAAATTTACCACCTATTGATCCTAAAGAATGGGAGGAGGCACTGGTGATGTTGAATATAAGGGCATGGACCTATCTTTGGGGATCTCATCATAGCCAGGAAGGCTCGTACATGTAGATCCTAGAGGATACACAAATAAAATATTGTAATAATAGATTCAATACAATATAGAAACAAGTGGATAATAATTCTGGGATCATTTCCATGCTAATTTACGGATTGATGCTATCAGTTCAGGATGCACACATGGGTGCTCAACGGATCATAGATATCATAGATGCTATGATTGCAATAGGGAAGACCCTCAAATTGGGAGTCCCAATGTCGGCCAAGATTTACTAGGTGTTGGGGAACATTAGTGAGGTTTGGAATCCACAACACATGTGTAGACTGTTTAATTTATTATATAGATTAGTGGTGACACCTAAGAGGGTATATGAAAATATGAATTCCATATCTCCTAGAAGTTCAGGGTTCTGACTAGCCATCCTTAACACAATGGGTAGTTTTCTGCCAAATATGAATTCTATGGTGTTGCTGAAAAATATTTTGAAGGTAGAAAAGCATAATTTCACCCATTTTGTCGTTGATGGTAATTTCTAAAGATAATCAACATGGATCTAATGATTAAAGGGATTATATCCTAGAAATTTAGGGAGTATTTCTTGTGGAAATGGTGTATAGTGAGACCATATTCAATCTTTACACTCCACATTACTTCGTGAGATAGTTTTAGTGCCTGCAAAGACTAACTCCATTGGTTCATGTGGGGTGTGTCATTAGGACAACTCATGCGTGATGAGGATGATATGGCTCATGTTCCCATGATAGGATGATAAGGTTTACAATGAGAATCCTCCACATAATTCCACCTATAGGATAGTCTAGGAGTACATGAAGTGTTGGGAGGAAGACTATCCAAGGGAGATTCTAAAAGAAAAAACCATTCGGTCCAATGATGGGGTACCCCATCATCCTCAGTAATAGGGTCTGAAAGTGGCATGGTCGCCTCCCTATGGTAGGGGCCGAAATATCACAATGGAGGATCTACAGGTGGGATGATAATTTATAGGATTTAAAAATCTAGATACTAGGTACCGGCAATGATGGAAGATCCAAGAGCTTCATGTGCACTAAATCATGAAGAAGAAGAACACTCAAAGGGGGTTCAACAGTGACCACCTCTAGGTCCAGGGAAGAATCTGTGTTCTGTAGTGGTGCATGAAGACATTGTCTATCCTAATGCAATGAGGTATTCCAACATGATTAAAAAACTAAAAATTAGTGATTAGTGGGGTAGTTTCAACGAGTTTGGGAGGTTACATCTAGGGGATTGGTCATGTCGTGGTCATTTTTATATTATCATCAACGGAAGGGGAGAGATACATTACTCCATTAGAGGAAAAAGTGTACATTATAGGTACCCCACATTCAATGTCTCCCCAGGTGAGTGTTATGTTAAATATGACATATCTTCCAGAGCATTCCATCACCATGAAGGATATTTGTTTCCCTCTACTAGAGGGATGATATGGTTCATGTATGGAGGAGGGTTATGAATAAATTCCTTTATAGGATGGTGTTGTGGTTGCCTCATAAAATGGAGAGTTCTTTGAATCCCTTATGTTATGTTCTGAACCAGTCCTTCTATGATACGATCAAACACTAATCATCCATGATTCATGACTAACATTTATTCTATGCATGATAGCCTTATAGAGTAATAAATCGATTAACCCACACCCATACAAAGAGAGATTGTAGTGTCCATCCATGCTATGGCTACTGGGGTGGACTATCTAGAATCATTGGAGATCCCAATTAAATATAGGGGCCATGCTTCAGGGTTCCTTTAATAATTACCAAGGGTAAAGAAAAACCTCTAGACCATGGTACATGTCCCATTATAAAGATTCATACTAGTATTATAATTAAACAAATCAACTAATATCGTCCTTGTTTGAACATTCCATGAAACAATGGGTAGTTCATTTTTTAGAGTGGTCAAGGGAATCATATACTATTTAATGAGGGGGAACATATTAACAGGGAGTGTGGTTCTCAAACTGACCACACCATGGACATTTTAACTATGAGAAGATCAAGTGATGATTTGTTGTCCAAATATGATGGGGAAAACATCATTGAGGTGGGATCAAGGTATAGAGATCAACTACATGAAATGGAGCCCTACCCATCTGATATAAGGCCATAAGAAGATTTTACAAAAAAAAATATAGTTACATTTCCATATTATGAAATGGCCTTTGCGGATGATATAGATATTTTAGTGTTTGATGCTGATGATAGGTGGGAATTCTACCACCAGTCGTGAAAAAAAAATCAAGTGCCTTATTAAAGATGTCTTAAAAGATTAGTGGATAAGTAATATGGATCATTTCACCCTTGTTAAGGAAAAATATGTGAT
This sequence comes from Viscum album, assembly GCA_963277665.1. Lineage (NCBI taxonomy): Eukaryota > Viridiplantae > Streptophyta > Magnoliopsida > Santalales > Viscaceae > Viscum > Viscum album. The sequence continues at coordinate 1,056,350,432 of OY728151.1, read as the reverse complement.
GTAGGAGAGGATTAATGGGGTCTATATATTATCTTTAGAAAATATATTGCCGATAGGATACAATATTGGGGAGATTTCATGGTCGTTTCTTAGCATTACCTGAAATCCATAAACACTTACAAACACCAAGAGGTTGAACAACATATCCAATTCATGATTGCATGGGTAGAAGAGTGATATTCATTATCCAGTACCCAGTACGAACTCGTATCACAACTAAGGGTCCAGTTGGTAGACTTTGGGAGGACAATGATTAAAAAACATCCTGAAATGGACAATTTCTGAAATATACAAGACCATGTTCAAATAAAAGTTTATAATTTTTCCCTATCGACGATGAGGAAGAATAAGATCTTAGGTGACAAAAATAAATCATGGGGGGAACATTCCCAGAGGTTTCTGAGCTACATTGCATAATAGAAGTTGCAATCCATAGAGGTTGTATTATAGCTAAACTCATATGATTAACATTTTTTCATGTTGATTTGTATTTAATTCCATTCACATTTCCTAAATATTTATATTCTCACACCTTTTACATAGTTATGAAACAACCATTGATCGACTCCTATGATCATGACGGTCATGTCTAGTATGAGAAACATAGGAATATAATAAAAATTTTCATTTCTCATGAGGATGATAGATGATTAACCAGTGATTTGGGTCTAAAAATATTTACTGACCACCTGAGGAATTTGGAATACGAGTTTGTGGTAGGAGAATAGATCCATTAAGACATCCAATTAACTTTATCCAATGCATGCAACTGCATGTGTGGGGAAATTCCTAGGGAACTGGAATCAATCTGTACAAAGGGGAATGATAAAGTGTAAATCACAATACAAATACTCAGAATATGTTGAGGGTGGTAGGATGATGGACGATAATTGCTGGCCATATTTGAGACACAACATCTGCACCTTGTTAGCCATGGGTGGAATCAAATAACAATGGTCCCCCACTGACCACGTCATATAAAATGGGGGTAAAATCATTGTTTAATCTAATTATCTTCTTGGTTGTTAGCCATGAATTGTTGGTGATCCAAAAATGTTGATCAATCTTATCATTAGGGGGGACCTTCATACATGAATGATGAGTTTGTCTCTGAATAAGGGTCACATAAAGAATGAGGTGGAGTGATGGAATGTTTAAAAGGGTTCCATTAATCTTGATTTTATGAAATTGTAACTAAGGGATCATAGTTGATGGCATATTGGTCTTCAAAAATGTCAAACATGACTCTAGAGGGAAAACCGAAGAAACCATATTGTTTTATACCATGAAATTATGGATGGTGAACAGGTATTTTAACATCATATAGTAAGGAAAAAATAGTGTAGTTTAACATCATAAAATTTGGATGAGTATCAAAATTTAATGTCAAGAGATGTGGATGATGCACCTCTTTTATAGTCATAATTCTTGGACCCCAGGGAATAGTTCATGTTCATTTCACACAGACTATTGTAATGTCTATTAGCGAAATATATATGTATCATTGAAGAAATGAACTCAACAAATTTGATCAACATAGGCTTGCCAACTATACACATACAAGGGGATATATGGTAAAGATTCACATGTGGCATAGGGAGGGGTGAATTTCACAATGAAGCCTTTAGTATATGTCCATGATGTTAGAACCACGATCTGTGGAAAGGGACCAATTGGTGGAAAAAGTCTATGGTTAGGGCCCTGTCAAATTTTGGGGACTCTCTATATATCCCATGAGAATGAGAATCAATATAAATGTAGAGCACGAAAGTCCATACAATTTAAACATCATGCAATATGGTTGTATTAGAGACATCCTAATGTAAAAAGGACATGAATACACATCTCAGAAGGTAGTTTTGAGGAACAAAAAGAAAAACATGACGTGAGTGGTGATTATAATGTCCCAATAATTTATTTTTATAATCATGATATGTGGAAACAATATAATGGTCACTATGGTTGATGAAGTACAATATGGAAATAATAATACGACTAAACCAAGGAACAATGGTCTGATGTATCTACATATACAATGAAATATGGAATGAGGCCACACAATGATCTGGAATTCCATGATGTTTATTTTCATGTGGAAGGGACATAGTTGAAGAAATAATAGAATCCCTTAGAGATACATTGACATGGAAGTATAACCTGATGTGAATGATCCATGGAGGCTCTGGTGTTCCAAAATAACTTTAGGAGCCACATTTATAGTATAACATCTAGAAGATGAGATATGCTCATGAGAATATTTGGCTAGGCCCAAATACATGATTTCTAGACATCACAGTGTATCCCATAGTCATGGGATTCATTCCAAAAATAGTTCTTGAAGATCCATCCATTATAGAATAATGTGATATAGTTTAATGTGGGAAAATTACTAAAGGAGGTATGTGGTGTCGCTGCTATAATCCCAAGATGATTAAGAATCGAAAATATCCACAACATGTGATCCAATTGGAGGACATATGATACAAGGATGAAAATAAATAAAAACTATGGGATAAACCCCAAGATAATATGTCTCAGTGATCCTACATATCCCATGAGGATGGGAATAAAACCATAAATAGTTCTTGAAAAGGTGTACTTCCTTATGTTGTTATATTTCATAAACTGATTGAGAATGCATTGGATATGCGTTTTTTGTAAATTTTATTCTTAATTTTTTTGGAACAGAAACCCCATTATTAGTCATCTGGGAACTATTACCATAATCAAACCCAAACTGAATTTTCAAGTGGCATGATTAGTGACCAATGTTAAATGTGATAATCTCTATAGAGATAAATCCATATTATAGTTCATTTTTCCATATTCCAGACTTGAAGATGGTGTCACAATTTTAGGTATTTTGAAAAGACCGAATCATGAATTTTAACATCATTTGGAAGGAATAAAGTAGAGGACATTATAAAATAAAATGATTTGTGTAGCATGAAAACTGATAACCAAACAAGAATAAAGAAGAAAATGATCTATAGCACATGAAACAATTCTCAAGAAGCATAACGGTGGTTCTCTTAGTTTAAGGTCATACAATTTGGAAAAGAGAAATTCAGTAATTATAGTAGTCTTATACAAGGTTGCGATTGAGATTCCCAACATGAATAAGAGACATAGAAGCCCAATTCCACACAAAATATTACAATGAGAATCACTAGGAATATCATAGATTAAGGACCTAGTGTTTTGACCGTTGGGGAAGGAAATGTGTAACGTGATAGAAGAGAAAACCCAATATGAATGTAGACAAAAAATACCCACCCCACACATCCCCCAAAGGTAATAAAGAAAATAATCATAGTTTATGGTTATAATGTTTATACTAGATATTGGAGTTTAGCTTCATCATGTCGATTGATCCCACCATGACTCCAAAGCTCATTTGGTCTATGATCTAGGTGGGAAACAAGTAGTGATGTCATAATTTCACTATAATATGTTTTTTAGAAAAAAATGAAAGGGAAATTCCATTTGGGAAATATCCTAGGGTACTATCATTCCAATGTGACATGCTCAGATGCATGGTGGGACAATACCAATGGTGTTTTGGATCTATCAATACATAAGAATATGGAATGAATGAGTTGAAAATATTGATATCTAGAAGATTATGGGAGGGAGGAGTGAAGAGGGAGGAAAAATGATATCCATATTTGAGACACAAAATTCATATTCTTTTAGCCTGATATGGAATAAATAGAAAAAAGGGCAAAAGACTGATGATATTTGAAAACACAGGGGGAAATTCGATGTGTTTTAAAATTATCATTTAGACCATTGGTCTAGAATAGTATGGGATCAAGAAAGACCAATGAACTAAACCATTTTAGGGGGGGGGGTCCATTCTTAAATTAATGAAAATTAAGAACTACATTAAGGTACACATGATGCGTGGAAATAGATCATTGAAATGCCCTGATAGAATCCAAAACCGAAGGCCTCATACAAATTCACATTCAACCATTTAAATAATGAATATCAATAGACAGAATCAAACTAGGATTGGGATCCTAATATAGGCTAAAGGCCATAGAGATCGGGATGAATGTACCTAAATTTACAAAAAATTTAAGGTCATGTGAAAGGACCCTATTATCTTCGTATATAGTCATGAAATTTGGACCCTATGTTTACTAGATTAACATCATATAGATTTAAAACATCTAAAGAGATTATCATCATATATTGATTATGAGGAAATAAATTTAATATCATCAAACTAGGAAAAAAATACAATCCAAAGGGAAATGTGAGGGGTGAAGAAAACAATATGACTTGAATGGGGTTGGGATGACCCATACCACAAAACCCATTTTGTAATTTAATCCAAGTCCCACAACGGCCGAAGAGGGTGTTTGTAAACCAGTGATTGGGATCCAGATGAAATTTATAATCTCTAATATGAATAACATAAGGATGGGAGTCATGACATGTATAATTCATGAATGTTTCATGGTACTTTTATAGTGCAAGGGGAAATATATTACCATATTGTCAAAATATGAGAAATTCTATAAAGTTTATTGTCATACATCATGGACACCAATTGTCATATTTTATTTTTCATAGACCTCAGAATAATAGAAGGGGATCTTTACATGGAAACTTACAGTGAACCATAATTAGGTAGCATTTCATAAATGTGGATCAGAAATCATCCACAATTACCGATGCATTACCAAATAAAACATACACATACAATGAATGAAAATGTAGGGAAATGATTTTTGAGTGGATGGACCCAATAAAAAATGTTTTAGCATTCAAATATATCCTATAAATATGGGAATAAATCCAAATACAGTTATTAAAGTTATATATAATTTAACTTCATGTGGTATGAATGAGGGAAAATAGTGGAATACAAACATATAAGACAATTTGGGAATTAGAAGAATGACAGATGTGAATAAGGGTAAGGATTCCCATACAAAAATATAATATTGGGGAAAATAACATAGATGAGAAATAAATTGTAGTTTTTATTGTTAGGTCGGTGGAAGATACATCACTACAGATCCAATCAAAATGGAATAATGGAAAATATAGTTTGGAATTCCCATGTAATTTATCATCTTGTGCTGAGGAATTAGAGAATTTAATAGTTTACTGTCATGTTGAATTATAGAATTCATAGTATAATGTCATTATGGACGAATTGAGGGGTGGAAATATGCGGTTTTGCGATATCAGAACCCAATGTAAATGTTGCTATGAGATCCATGTCACACATAAATATTTTCTAAAACCCCCAATTTTGATCAAAGTTTAAGGGAATAAAGTTTGAACCATTGAAATAAATTATAGGTTTTAGAATCCCAACCATGTTGAAATTTCTACTCAATGTACATAAAATAACAGATGAATAATAATCGTGGTGACAGAGATACATGAGCAATTAAAATAAAAGGAACGTGTGAATCACTATGTATAACATTTGGGATTAAAATGTATGGATATAATGATAAAAAAGGTTAAACACAACCATATTAGAAAAAACGACACCAATATCACGTTTTCCATAGATGAGAATATAAATAAGAAAGTTAACCACTGACAAAATTAGAGACCTTGAACCATTTTAAATTTTATCTTTCATTGTCCTATGCATCATTGTACAAGATAAAAGGTGATCCATAAGGACAACCAAGAACACAATTATGGGTCCCTTCATACATGAATGATTACTAGAACATAAATGAAAGTGCACATGATGTATGAAAATGGGTAGGGAAAATACCTTGTGTAATCCAACAATACAATTTATATGCCACACAAAATTTTGTACATGAATTAGGCTTTCAAAAAGGAGGAATTTAATTAAGGACATCTATATCGAGAATATGAATAGTAAGATGAAAAAAAATCAGATGATATACTTGGGGTTGAAACCTAAGGACAAAATGACTGGGCATTCCATCATATCCCATAAGGATGGGAATGAAATCAAATGTGGTTCTTGAAGATCCACACAATTTATCTTCTTGAGGAAAGGACAAGGGATATATTTTAACATCAAGGGGGGTGGAATATATCTTAGTTAAAGGTTATATATCTCGATTAATGGAACCACATTCCCTAGGTGGAAGCATGCGGTGCAGCCCCAAGTGAAACAAGACATGAATGAGGTCCATGAAGATCCAAATAACAGTATACACTCATAGTAAGACATAACAATGTGTGGTCATGTGGGATGAAATATATCTTAGTTTATGGTTATAGAACTCTATCAATGGAAACACATTTCCCCATCATGGGAGAATCCAATGGTGGTATATGAAACATGTCATAATGGGTTAAAATAAATATCCACAACACACTACATACTCATGGAAAATAAGAGAAATTCCCAGATGGGGGAAAAAATAAAACGAATATGGGCAACCCATAATGAATAAGGACCATATAGGGTATGTCGCCACACCACATGATCCTGGACCACATAGGCCATTGGACCAGAAGGGAGAAAAGATCTAGCGATCTTGGGGCTATAAATAAAGATAAAATATATGGGTTTTCTTATGTCTTCCATAAATATGGGAATCAAGACATACATATATCATGAAGGCCGATGCATTTTAATGTCATGAAGAAATGATGATGGTTTATATTTTAACATTATAGAAGATTAAATAGATCCTAGTATATGTTTATAGATCAAAAACAATGGATGTTGTATTTCTAAATACAAGATCATATTTCTGAAGTATAAGTAACCAGACATGAAGGAGGACCAGAAATATCCACAACACACTACAACTCCTGGAAAATGTAGAACAATTGTATCCATAAAGGGATCTTATTTTAGAGTCATTGGGTTTGGACTGTAGTTATAGTTTAATGTCTTGTTGGGTAAAATTTTAGTTTAACACCTTGCTAAAATAAATTACCAACATAGATTACGGTTCTCGATATTAGACTATAGATGTCAATGTCAATCATAGCGGTATAGGAATCCCATCATGAGTGAGGACCAGAATGGTCCACAAAACACTACAATTCATCTAATAAGAATAAAAGAATTGAATCTCATAGTTTAATGTCATATATTTTGGACCATACCTTTGGATTAAAATCAAGAAGGATGATTACAGTTTGATTTCATGTTGAAAAATATTTTGTTTAGATTATCTTCCTGTAGTAAAGATGGAACTATAGTTTAACTCCCTACTGGAAATGAATTCATACATTTGATGTACTATTTTAGAAACATAAAATTTATGGCAGGAGTAATTCCCTCAATATCCATGGAACCAATGAAGACGAGCCATATGGACAAACCATTTGATTGATATATGGCCCTTCCAACATGTGTTATAGTTTCGACAGTTTATTGATGGGTTTCATTGTCGACATCATGGATAAGAACATGGAACCTTCAAACAAGGAGCAGAGACAAATGATATAAATAAATTATCTTCATATCATATTCAGTTTTCGCTCAAGATTATGCATTACCCAAATTCAGGATCGTCTCAAGATTGTTATGTCCTCTGATAATTAATAAACCAACTTCAAATCATTGGGAAAAACATGTACTTCCTTGATTTTGTCATCATAAACATAATTTTTTTATTCAACAGTGATAATATTATGAAATTATTTTCACTTATTTTAATAGGATTTACAGTCAATACACATAATTGATTAATTAAATTTATTATCAATTTAATAAAATGACATTAATAAGGGACATTCGTTCCAAATTATCTTTTTCTATTTTTCTATTTAAATTATGCTTTTTATCCATGACAATTATTTCTGAAATTGAGTCAATACTATTTTTATGATTGTATTAATATTGTTTAATTTCATTTTCAATTATATTTTTATTTTTATAAACATTTTTTTAGGATATTATATTTCATTTTAAAATAATTTTGTTTTTGAGTTGTATGAATAGAATATTAATGAAATGTCTTTGTAACTTATAAAATAGTATAATGTTTTACACCTTTATGAAGCAATAATTCCTTGAGACATACATTACAATTATGTATAGTTTATCTGCATAAAAATTATTATAAATTATAATTATACAAAATTACTTTTTATAAAAAAATAAAAGGATATTTTCATTAGGAAATATTTGAAGTGATCCTATAGTTAATTATTTTTTAACTCAAATAATATTATTTGATATTAAATTTTATATTTCTAATATTTTTATAAATGGTTTATATTTTTATTCGTTTTATGGTAGGTTTAGTATTATGACGGCCTGATTTATATGAATCACATTACATTTACATGGGATGCTCTATGAAGAAATATTTTTGAAACTAGTTTATTTTAAGGATTTCTAAAATATTGAATGATTTATTTTCTGGTTAAACACATATGCATGATTAAAATTATGTGATTGGTGGAAACCATATAACCCTCCACTGTTTTGGGTTTATATGGATAAGACATTAGATAAATGTCTTATTTTTTAATCAAATTTAATGTTCACAAATATATGCCTGGAAATGGTTTTTATATCTATAAGATTATTCATGGAGCTTGTTTTATGTCCACATGTTTATGTATGGTCCTAATATCATGTCCTATAATTAATGACTGAACCACATTACATTTATAAAAGTTTACAAAGTTATAAATTTTATTATTCATCATTACATGTCTTATGAAAATTTTAATCATTTATGTATAATTGTTTTATGATACATGGATTGTGATCATCCATGATATATTGCGTTACTCATGATTATTATATTTGTTATGAATATTTTAATTTTTAAATGTTATTATCATAACCATAATATTATTATATGATTGTTATCTCTTAGGTTTATGATTTTTATACATATGATCTCACTGTGTTCTATATTTGTTTTCCAAAATATATGAATATATATATTATATATGAGATGTGATAATAGACTTTAGTAATGAAGGAATAAGTGGGTAACAATGTATATGTGTTATAAATTGTTTCATCATATTTTCATATATTATTTAAAATAATCCCATTTTGTTCTTTCAGGGTTTAATGTTTTATGTTAGGAACATTCATATATTTAGATGTTAAATCTATGTATGAAAGTAGTGGCTATTATAGTTAGAATAAGAGGAATTTTATGTTATCATTTCATAAAAATGATATGAAAACTATAACTATGATCCCCAAAGATTAGTATAAATATATTTGTCAATACTATATACTATTTTATATATTTTGAATAAAAAGTGATTAAATATTTGGTGGCATATTTTCAAATTTAAATTGTAATATCTCTTCAGTATGTGGTTTCTGACTATGACTAATATTACTCACATTATATTATAATGGTTTTATGGAATGGATAGAACCAAGGGGAATGATTTTAATTATTAATGTGATGAAAAATGTTATGGTTTTCCTTTTGAGAAAATAAATGAAATGTGGTTATTTGGAAAACAATTGTTATTATTCCAATTCATATATATATATTAATATAAAATATAATCTCATCATTTCAAATTTTTTAGACCCATAAAATTGTTGAATGATAGGGTCTCATGGTGACCACATAGGAAAGAAAGTTACATTTTCTTCATGAAATGAATGTTGGAAGAAGAATAATGGAGAATTTTTAAATGGAAGTAGATGATTGTTTGGGTGTGAAAAACAAGGACACTAAAAAATATTTATAATGGATAATTGAAAACTTTAGGTAAAATAATTGATTATAATAATGGTATTGTCAAATTATTATAAACAATAAAATGTTTTAAATGTGAAATGTATAAAAATTATGAAAATAGATTCCCTAAGGGGATCTAAAAAATATAATTAGAAAGTATTTATAAGAAATGGTTATATTTATAAAGACTATGGATTTAAAATAATCATATGATTTCAAAGATGCGTTAAGAAATAAAATTACAAACCATCGTTAAGCATTTAAGATAGAAGTTTAATGGTTTATTGTTTATGTAATTTATCTCAAGAAAAATTTTATTGATGTACATTTATGGTATTATAGTAGAATACAACATTTATGAAAAATTAAACTATAGTTATTCCTTAAGTATTCGAATGTATATGATAAATGGTTCGGGTAATGCTGAGAAGTGATTCACATTATATGGTAATATTTTTATATAGCCCATGGCTAAGGGAAATATAACCAATAATATTCACATGATGATGGTATAATAATTAGATTAAGATGTGTTTTTTTTGTGATAAAATAAATGGGATAAAAATTATAAACTTTTAATTAGTTAGTATTATGATGAAAATTTTGTTTATGGATTGTGTTTATTTAATTTTTAAATTTATTTTATAAGGAAATAGATCATTTTACTATGAATACATGTTTTCAACAATGTTGTATGGTAATTCATGCAACTAAAATATTTTTATAGAATACCTGATAATAATCGTCACATGTTTATTTTGTGACAATTAAAAGAAACATAAAATTGTTTGGGGGATTAATGATATGTTTATTTTTAAAAATTATTAACATTCATTGAAATTTTTTGGATTTTCATAGTCTTTCGTGTTTATATGGAAAATAATTTACAAAATTTTATATAGTAAACATTATATAATGTTTCATAAAATAATTTAATACATAACCATATTAATATTATGTGAATCGAAAAATATATGCTAACGATTTTTTATTTTAACTATATATATAAGGAATGAATTGTAATCGATTTATGAATCAAAAGATTCTCTAATTCTGTAGGAATTAATGTTTGAAAAATTTTCATTGATTAAGTAATTATGTTGAGATTTATCAAGCCAATCCCAAATATATTGATTGTACATATTATTAAAAATATGGAATGTAGACCATCTAAAATTATAACTAAAATAATTTATGCCTTAACCATCATAACTAATTTTATCAATGACACTTTTTATACCTATTAGGTCTATGGTAATGTGGTCATTAACCTATAAATGAAAATTTTAACTGTAATTTTTCTTCCAAAATTATATACTAGAAATTTCATCCATGTCCATATTTTCCCTTCCCAAAAATATTTATTGAATCAGAATCCTACTTTTATAATGATCATTTCCTTTTAATTTATATGTTAATAATATTATGTTTAATTAAACCTTATTATTATGTGGGTTTATCATAATTTAATTCTCAAATATCAAGCATATATTTTCAATTTGTAATTTTATATTTCGTAAAACCGACATTCTTAACATTTATACTCATATTATCATGGTATCTTATCAATTATAACTTCTACAAAATCACTCTCAAGATCATGATTTCATCCATGTATCACCCTAAGTGAATTAAATAATTATTCATTCATATGTACAAAACATGAATGTCATATCATTATAGAACAATGTTTCATATGAATAATAATATATTGAGATTCTAGATTGTAGAGATAATTTTCTACAAAACTAGACCAGCCATTATATTAAAGTTTTTTGTCAAAACCTCTTGCTTGAGGAAGCCACATTAGAACATGCAGATGTGAGGAAAAAGATTTATCATCATCTGTTTGTTTACGAGTGAATAATTTCAAAAGTCATAAAAAGTTTCATGAGGTATAATTTACCATCCCAATATTTTATGGTATGTATATTTTGAATAAAATTACTTTCTTTGATAGTTTACACTGTACAGATCACTAATCATAAAAAAGTAAAAAATAATATTATTTTAACACCACAATTACAACATTTCGATTAAATTAAATATAATAAACTATATAAAATAAGTGGAATATATAATTTTTCTTCATATTTTTAATATATTATTTTATTCATTGGAAATAAACACATAATTTTTTCTAATGTCATTTTGTTCATAAAATATATGTTTTTTTTCAGAATGGGAGATTTATTTTTTTCAATTATAAAATTATTTAAAATTATTTTCGAAACATTTATATAATTTAGACTGTAAAATTAAAATCAATTTTCGATATATCATGTAATTATTATATTTTAATGAATTTTTTAAAATTTTATTAAAATTTGTTTTTTTTCATTAAATAGAGAAAAATACATATTTTTATAACATATTCATTTCCATATTATTTATAATTTTTTATATGAATTAAATATTACAAAATTCAATTTATGTAATTTTTATTTATATATTAAATAATTAATTAAATTTAAAAAATATTTATAACTTATTTTTTTATTAGTAAATTATTGGGATTAATTTTTTTTCAAACTAATTTTTTTTATTCCATTATGTGATTTTAATTTTAAATATAATTATTCCACTTATTTGTTTTCATATTTTATCTTTGAATTCAATATTTTCAAATAGGTGGTCCAAATGAGGTTATAATTTCATTTTAATTTTTTTGTATTAAAAATATAATAATGTAATACATTTATTCGCAGTAATATTTGTAGAATGATGTAGCTTTATATTTCTTAATTTTAAAATATTAAAATACCTAAAATCTAGAAAAAATAGTTTCTTGATGTTTCTATTGACCCTAAAAATATATCAAATTATTAATTATAACGCATAATAATTTGAATCAATGACACAAAAATGTTTTTGGAAATGATTATAGGTTAATCATAATCTAATCCCATAGAACCGCCCCTCTTAATGTATGAATATCACTCCTCACAACTAGATTTATTTTAAAAATAATTAAATAATTTATAGTATTTACCAAATCATATCCTCCCCTCTCTACCCATGTACATGTGATAATTTTCAAACCCATTAAAACATTACATGTTCCTTATTGGGACTTCCATGGAGGTAATATTGAATAGATAACATTATCATTACAAAATATATTAATTTCTTTTATTTTTCTACCACCACATATTCACCATCATCCATCAAGGAATATAATTCAAGTATAATTATTATACATTATTGATATGTGGGTAATTTAATGTCTTATATCTATTCATTTTATTTCATCACCATATTAAATAAAATGAATCCATAGTCTAAATTATGGTGGTAAAATATATTTGTGATGGACTAAAAGGCATGATGGCCTTTTTATTGTATTTTATTATCTATTAGTTTTATTACATCACTCTATTCACTGAAATGAAACCATATTCCATTTTGTGGTGGTAAAATATGTTTGTGACTAAATAAATTTTCTGATGGCATTTCATTATTCTTTTTTATTATCCATTAATTTTATTACATCCCCATATTCAATGAAATGAAAAAGTTGTCCAAATTATAGATGTAAAATATGTTTGAGACTGACTAAATAGCCCAAAGGCCTTATTATTATTATTTTTGATAATCCAAATTTCAATGATGGTCATATATGTATAATTATTTTAAACTCATATTTTAAAATTTATTTAATTAATCATTTAATTTTGTAGAAGTAATATATTTACATTATATTATATATAATTATACGAGATTATGATGGTCGGAAATACAACAAAAAATAAACAAAAAATTTATCAATAAAATTTTATCTAATGAATCGTCCTCATGTCATAAAAAATAATATATGATACTACATTAAATTAAATTTTTTTGTGAAATATATTTCAATTCACTTTGGGTGTTTTATTTCAATTTTTAATGAAATTATAAATTTTTACAGAAATTAACTTATCATAATCCATGAAAATAATGCAATTGAATCTATGAAAAAATGATATATTATTAATAAATGTTGGTAAAGTTGTTATAAAAGTTTCACATAGGGTATAAAAATATTAATACTGATTTATAAGTAGTTAATAAAATTAATTAGACATTCATATATTCAGATATTGTATTAAAATATAAATTGAATCTTGTGTGAAGGTTTTCTCACAAGTTCTTTATTCTTGTATGATACATACCATCTTCAAGGATTATTTCTTTTGTGTGGTTTATATATAATTTAATTTGATATATAAAATCATTAATGTCATTTTTTAATGTTATTCAATGTTTTAATAGAATATTATTACATTTTCTGGTTCTATGATTCGACTAATTATAATGTGGTAAGGTGATTCATAACACAACATCCATTAATTTTTTAAACATCTACATCCATGATACTGTCATACTATGTTTTATTTTGAAAAATATTTTTTAATTTTAATATTTTGATTTCGACTTATTCATGTTTATTTAGATAAAATACAAATAATAAATTAATTTCAATATTTATCACATCATTGATATGTTATTTATAAGGAAATTTATTATAAAAAATAACTTATAAATATTTTCCTTAAAAAATTTTTTACTTCTGATCCCACGTATTCTAAACAAAATTCAAAAAATATTTTATTAATGATTTATGATGGTTTAATCCATTTTTATTTGGGACTTAAATTTTAATTTTTATTAATGTATTTATTTAATTTTTTTCTATGGTAATATATTTATAACTTTTAAAAAAACACCAATGTTTTTTTTTCTAACATATATGATCAGACAAGTTATTATTTTCATCCTTATTCAAAAATTAATTGATGATTACTTTACAATATTATAATGTTAATTAAAATGAAAATCAATGGTATAATATTTAATGATATTTTAAATGGTTTATTAAAAATAGTATAGATATTTTTATCAAGAATTATCATCCAACAAAAATTATTTTCCCATATGAGATAAGATCATTTTTTGATACATATGATTTACAAGGTTTATTATTCAAGGATTTTATTGTTATTCATTATTTTTTATTAATATAAATATAATTTCATGATATTTATTAATCATTTTAATTTTTATATACAATTTATTTGAATAAATATTTAAAAAACACTTTAATTTTTATTATTTTTTATATGTGGAATGATTTATGTTCATGTGGAAAAAATATATATGATTTTCTTTAAATATAATATTGGACCCGTATCTTTATTCAGTGCATTTGTTAAAGGTTGAGATGTCATGTGGAAAATGTGTAATTAATGAAATTGATATCCTGTTAACATATCTATTAATAGACATGGTTTTTGAATCTAAAATACTATTCCTAACACTGTTTTTCTGTCCATATATTAATTCTAGTACCTCACTTCATGTCCATAACATAATGTGTAGACCTGTTTCTATTTATAAATGTTCACAAAACATTAAGATTCTATATCCCAATGATATTCACTAATGTCTCTTTATATTATATGATTCAATTTTTAGGAATGTCAATGATTTATTCCATGAATAATGAATTTGAAAATTTTTATGCATGGAAAATTTTGCAAATTTTATCATTGTGTTTTTATTCCCTTATGCCTGTGTGATTATTGAAATAGACATAGTTTACCATTTTTGAGCACCTATTCATGACATATTTTTATTTATATTCTCCCCAGTACATGAATAAGGGTATTATGTATGATATTTGAAAATTATTCTTGTTATGAAGAAATAATCTAGAGATGATGTAGATGTTTTGTGGACAACGCCATTAAATTTAGATGTTTCCAAGGAGACTAAAACCAAATGATTATTTATTTCCTTTTTGTGGAATTTAATGACTATTATTCTATTTTATAATAATATCTTTGTAAAAAAATATTGGGTCATTATAAATAGAATAACATATTTTTATCTCTACTTCTATAAATGAGAACTAAAATGATTGGTCGTTTGTATGGAAAAATACAGCCTTCTAAACTGATGTTATTCCTAATCCATCATTTCCCCCAGCCCCACAATTATTTATATTGATTAATTTATTATTTATTTATGAAATTTATCATATTATAATACCGTTTATATTTTAATATTAGACAAATATTCTTACATTCCAACCCATTGTGATATAATAATTTCGCCCGTGTGTACAGAGGAGTAATGCATATCGAACAAATGTTATGTGTTTTTAATTTATATTTTAGATGTATGGTATTCGAGATGGATAAAATGATTTAATGTTATATTTTTTAATTATTTATAATTATATAATGAATATATCACATTGACCATTCTAATTTCTATTTTGTGGTGGGATATGATAACATTATTCATGTGTACGATGGACTACACCCCATGAAGCGATGTGATTCTATTATCACTAACTAATTGAATTGATAGTAATTATGATAATTTTATTTAGTTATATTATATATATTATATTGATATTATTCATGAATCATAATATATTATTTACCTTTCATTGATTTCATCCATCAAAACATTGGAAATAATGTTCATCAATTCGTTGGTCAAACAATCAACCTGAATGATATATTTCATTTTATATGTAAAATTATTATCAATAACCAAAAAAATATTTTAGGAATTTAAATTAAATTTACATAATTTTAACTAATCTTATATTAATTAACCAATAATCAAAGTATGAATATGAAAAATATAAATTCAAAAACTTCATGTGAAACAATGTAGTTATTGTCATAAATGTGATTTTAAATAGACTTGTTAATAAATGTGACTTCAATAGTTATTTGAGAATCATATATGGTGTCATATATATAATTATTTTTATTTAATATAGGTTTATAGGTGTATATTTTTTATATTGGACTACTTAATCATAATGAATGATGTTGATCCCTATGCTAAGGGGTTATTGCACAAAATTGTATTATTTGGGAAAAACAATATTTTATACTCATTTCATATTTTATAATATATATATATACATTCCTAGTAAGATATTATTTCTTGAATATAATTATATTAGTTATTTTGAATGTAATTTTTCATTAATTAATATATTGTGGATTATGATTCATAAATTATGAATTTGGTAGGGGATTGAGGTTAGAAGACAGAAGTTCATCAACTCTTTTTTATGATGTTTTCGATATTGAAATAATATTCTCCCATGAAACTGAAGTTGTTTCATCCCATATGGTTATTTCATTATAAGAAATGTTTTACATTCATATCCCTCTCATTTTTTTTCATTATTCAAAAATAATGTAATTTAAAAAACTAACTATATTTTTCATTTAGGTAAATATCTTTTTCACTTCAACATACATGGCTTTTAAAAAATTCATCAAAAATTTTGTATTGTTCATCTAGGTGTTTTAATGACATTTTTTCTAATATTTACACATTAAAAAATATTTTAATATTAATCTTCATATTGTTTTATAAATAAAACCCATTTTGTTTTTATCAAAAGTGTCTAAAGAATAATTTTTAAACATATATGGAATTTTGTACTCGATAGAATGATAAATTTTCTAAACATTACATAAAATTTCTCAAAAGATATTTTATAGAAAAATGTATTTGAAAATGATTTATGTTTTAGGAATTTGACTTCCAAGACGAAACACTATTAACTAAAACAATTATTTAAAATATTTTTATCACTTCCCATATATATTTCTATGATTTTTTAAATAAAACTATTTTCAAATTTTTTTTAATGAATTTATATTTATAAAATGGAAATTTAGAATTAATTCAATTTTAATAAAAAATGTTTCAATTTAGAATTTATTGTTTATTTATATATTTTCATGTTTAATTTCAATGAAAATAATTTCTAAAATATTTAATGAATTCATTGTTTCAGAATGATTTTTTTCAATAAAATGTTATTTCCCTCAAGAAAGTATCAATTTGATTATCATTTAAATATAATTTGTGTTTTTTATTATATACTTTGATGATAAATAATAATTAATCTAGATATATTCAAATAATAACACCACAATTACTCATTTTTTTGTTTTATAATTGTGATGATATCATGTTTATGAAACCCATTTCATTTTTCATGGGTATGAAATGATTAAATATTTTATAAATTCAATTTATTTTCATGTGTACTGATATGATAAATGTTTTATAACCTTTTGGTATAAAAATTAACAATTTTATTTATGTTATTGGAGGGGCCTATATTTATTTATAATGAATTATGTAATTCGTAATGTATAATGAGATGAAAAGAAACATTAGAGGTTATCTAAAGACATCACAATGAGTAAAAATTAGGTTATCCCAAGACTTAAGCAGGTTACTGAGTTGTTATACTAAACATAAAATTTTATCACTATCGTTTTGGGTATCCATGATATAAAATATTCCATGCATATATATTTGAAACATCACATTATCTTATTACAATGTTAATACACAAGGAAATTTATATTTGAAATATTTATTATTCATAATGTATAAAATACCATGATTTATTCTAGGAATCATGTTCTAGATCTATTATATGAAATTTTTGGATTTAAAATTTCATTCTCATGTCATCATATAATTTTTCTCATGATATATAGATATATATATATATATATCATTTTTCCTTACAAATAATTTGAGTTCATCCATTATTATGATTCCTCTTTCAATGTTATGACGAATATAATTATATATGTATCATTTTAAAAGTGTGTCAGTTATGCTGATGTAGTTTGGAGATAAACTAGATTTCACTTGAATTAGTTATTTTGGTTTTCATGATTCTAAAAGATCTAGACCAATATGATTCAATAAAAGATCATTATGTTATATAATAAATATTCACACATTGAGACATAATATTTATGAATGATAAGTATGGGTCTCTACATTTTTACACAATGAAAGTTTTGGTTTATGATTTGATACAATGATATGAAACTATTAATCAGATTCCAAAGGATATATTTAGGTATAATTAAATTGATATGTAAACACCTATGAAAATGATCTATAATATTGGTGAATTATGTAGAAAGTTATTTTTATGAAATTACATCCCTCTATATATAGAATATTTTATTATAGATCATTCATAGTTTTACGTTGGGGTAAAACCTCTAAAAACTGAACATTGACTTTGAATTTGTATTCACCTTCTCCAAAAATACTAAACTTACATCACTCCTAGATTTAATCTCTTGGGTGATATGGATTAGAATATACCGCTTCTCATTAACCATCATAAAGAATTACAATATATGATAACCCTAATGACCATGGATAAACATAATGTGTTATATTTTGATAAGTATGTCCAATGATTTATATATCCCCTAAATAAATTTTCCTGAATTTATGTTTTCTAATTATTATAATAGTTTATCAAAATATTATTTTTTTTGTCTTAGTCAATGAATGGTATTAAAATAATAATTTATAATGTATAATTTAATGTATAATGAAATTTATTTCCTTGTAAAAGATAATTTATAGAAATGAATAAAAATTATTGTTGAAATTATCATAAAACATTCACAGTCTATGAATATTGATGAACATCATAATGAGAAAAAGAAGGAAATTTTTTTTATTGATTCTTTTTAACGAAAATATCCATCTTATAATAGTGGGTATACTGATCCACTAGATTTTGAGAGTTAGATTAGTACCATTGAAAATATAATTTTTATTCTTATATACTTGGTGAATAAGAAAAGTATTTTCTGATATTCCATTTGGAATGAGATATAGATAACTGGTGATATTTTAAGAGTAATATGATGAAGAAATCATTAATTTAATCTATGGTTTGGATGAGTTTATGAGAGTATATTTTAATAAATACAATCTCTGTATTAATTATATAAAAATGGAGAAGGACATATTTAGTATAAGATAGAAGGACAATGTCTTTATTGATACCTATGATGGAAATTTTACATGAAATGGTAGGTATCCATTGAGTATTATCATAAATCTAGAATGTATGGTTAATAAATATTTCAATGGATCAAATTAATGTAACTGAATGAAATTATCCATAAGTGACTTTGGTATCTATCATTGATATAATTCACTGTTCTATCAAGGTGGAAAGAAGTATTATATTTACCCATCAAAGGCATAATGTTGATAAAAGTAAATATGCAATTCTTTAGAAATGTTAAAAAGCATAGATAAATTAATATTATCAATAATATATGCACAATTTTTTGAAAAAAACATGGTGAAACTTATTTTAATGTGAATAATAAATGTTTTATATGTTTTAACTGAGGCCATCAGGTGGGATAAAATTATATTATTATGTGAATATAGGGTCTTTCATATAGATTTCACCATAGACACTAATGTTCTTCATGTTCACGGACTTTGGGAAATATTTAATTCAATTCACATATCCATGGATAAATAGGATGATAAGACCCAAAAAAATCTAAACAACAAGTACAAGGGTAAATCTTATTCGATCCCAATTGTTGATGTGAATCATGATAAATATGTAAGGGATATCCGGATCTCCATAGTATGTAACTTCATGTTATATTATATTTTAAGGATCCCAAAATAAATATTTTTGTTTTCAATTAGTTGAAATTGATTTGATTCTTTGATTCGATCTTAGCCTTCTACATATATTCATGAATAATGAAAGCATAATTCATATTCTATTGGAAAAATTATAATCAAGAACTACTAACGCATAAAAACATATATAATATAAACTCTTATTTATGGAATAATATGTGAATTATCATTAAGATTCATGGATGTATAATAGTACGATTATCATAATAATTATAGACACCATCATGGGTTTATGAGTTTATGTTTTATCATATGTTAAATATCAATTAAACCCCTTTTCAGGTTTAATGGTATGGTAATTTTTTATGATTAATGATATTTTAAGATATATTTATAGAAATAAACCCATATGGTTTTATATTTGATTTATGTAAACTGATATTTTATGATGAGTGAATTTATTGTTTTGGGACATATTCTTAATGTTATTCGTATCATTTAGGATTTATATTATCATTTATGTCTTGTTAATTATTTATTGTTGTTGATCAAAATACAATTTTAGAAAACATCATTGATATCAGAGAAGAGTTATCTCTTGACCTGATTTCCAAAATATACATTGTGAATTTTAACATTTCATTGAGTACCATATTACATTGAATATAATTATGATACAAAGAGCACCTTAATGATCTTTAATAAATAATTAATTATTAGATATGGAGATATTTTATAGTAGTTAGTGTAATAATTTGAATTATTATTATTTTTATCGAATAATAAAATCCCTTTTATGATATATTTTGTTCATTTTATATTTATTTAAATTATTTTTGGCACTAACACCATAATATAGTTGAGTTTTTATAGATTAATTTACTTTATGTGAGCATTATTATGGATATTTATTATTAATTTTATGCAATTAATTGTATAAATACAATATTATAGAATTTATTAACTAAAATACATCTATTAATATTGGATCGTGATGATGAAATAGTACTGACGGTATGCCCCATTCAGTTGCACATATGGGGTCTCAAAGATTATTGAATGGTGATGTTGTTATTCATTGATGTGAATTCAAATTTTATGTTTTTGAAATATTTTCTATGAATATTACGATGGAAAATGATTTCCAAAATATTCCCCATATATTTTATCCCTATTGATGTATAGTTAATATTTTGATTTTTTCTTATCATTTGGAAATTCCACTAAACAAATTTTAGGTTTACAATGAATTGAATGTATCTATAATAGGAATATAAATTCCCAATCCATAATATATATTAATCATACTAATAATACCACTAGAGCATGTCCATTTATCTAAGGAACAACTAATGACGATTCTAAATAATAACAATAAAATTCTATAAAGCAAGAACTCTAATATGTTCCATGTTTTTTGGTGAAAAACGTGTTTTAGGATGTTATGTTGTAACATGAGGATATAACGAGGTGAAAATATTTTAATTATATTATACAAAAATGATTAATATTTAGGGAGAAAATCAATTTTTTGGGACGAAATGTATTCTCATAGTATTTTTTGAAATAATTTTTTCAAATAAATTTATTTTCATTATAGTTTATGTCACACCCAAAATCGTGTTCTAAAAAACAATAAAAACTATTAATAATATTATTTATTTAGGAACCTTATTAAATATCCATTTAACATTGTAAAATTAATTACAATATAATTATTTCAAATATTTAGTTAATGGTTTTATATAAATAACATTAAATAATAAAAATAACTCTATTTTTTCAGAAAAGTTAAAATCTGTATGGAAGAAACTATTATCAAGAACAAATAACATTTTGAACAAATAATAAAATAATTTTTTTTATTTACAAAATTAATTTACGAAATATAAATAAATTTCAATTTATGTTTTAAAATTTATCTTACAATTTCATTATGTTACTTTTATGAAAACAATAAATTTTCAACTAATAGTGATAAATACTTATTTTTTTTGAAAACCGCAATTTCACTTTATGAATGTTTATTGTTAATTTTATGTCAAAATTGGTTTAACCTAGAAATAGTAAAACTATATATATACAATTTATTTCAATGTATTCTATTTCATATTTAATTTTAATATTAAATATTTTTAATCTATTGTAAAATTATCTTTAAAAATAAACATTTTTGCTGGATATTCCAGATCAATAATAAATATAATTTAACAACTTTTTTGAAAGAATATTAGAAGAATATATTATATATTGGGAATAAATTTTCATTATATATTTAATAACATCAAAATAATTTTTTTTCAATAAAAATAGTTTAAAATGTAAATATTAATTATCACGATTCATGTTAAATCATATTTACCAGGGGAATTAATTAAAATAATGTCAGGTGAAATTTCCATGAAAATTTTCCAAACCAAATTTGATGGAAATACTTTGACCATATAGTATATAATGTCAGATATGGTTCAAATTTTAATATTTTCATGATGTGACAAATCTAGGCACACTTTATTATTTTCAAAAATAACATGGGTTTCCTCTCCCACACATATTAAAAGGAACCCATCTAATACCATATTGATAATTCAAAAACAATTTTTAATGGACAATACATTACCAAATATCTTTAAAAAATCCAATTATTCATGAAATAATTTTCATGATGATTTTGATCTACTAGTAGGAATGAATTATATAAAAACCTAATGTGGTTGATTGAAAATTGTTGAAATTATTAATTTTTTGTACATTACACCCCATAAAATATTCAACATATTTGAAGATGTTATAAATTAAATATCAACCATATACTAATTTGAAATTATAATTTTTTAATAATCCTGTTTCCAATATGTATTATGAATTTAAGGGAGAAATGGTTCGATTAGATCTGAGAAGTCTATCCATTTTATCCTGTAAATGAGGTGGTGTGTTTAAATGATTTTAGATCGAGTACATTTTTTCTTAATTTCATATAAAATTATAATAGATTTAATATACATAACATGATTGAGTCCTTATTTTGAATTGTATGATGTCATTTAGGGTTTGAGACCCTCTAATGCTTAGGATTTAATATAGGTTGAGATGATGGTAGGTTGAGATCATCACACCCTTTGTGGGGAATTATTACATATTATTATACTCTCGTAATGATTTAAATTTTGTTTCAATATATTCTAATTAACAATATATATACTTATTCAATAAAAAAATAATTTTCTATTTAATAATTTTATGATAAAAAGGAAGGTTTTATTTTGGAGTCCATCAATATGTATATGAATTTCTTCATCTACTTATCATTGTTTTATAGAAATGTTTATCCAACTATTTTATTATTTCATATAACCAATAACTATATAGTGTACATTTATACATGGTGTTAATTAATGTCTAAACAATAATATTAAACCATTAAGAGGATTATTACATATCCTTTTAATGATAGTAATAATAACAAATATAGTTTGTATTAGATGTGCAGTTTAACAAAATGTAGAAAGGAAATATGTGAGGGAATATAGGAACATGGTATTATGATAAAAAATTATAAAGTAATATAATAAACCAAATTTATAAATGGAATAAAATAAAACATCATTTCATCATTTCATCAACACATACCATGGGTTTGATGTCCTTCTATGGGAGTAGTCATATTGTGCCACTAAAAAGGGCTTCCACACTAGGGATTCCCATATTTTGTAAGAATTCAGGATTCCAATGATATGATCATTGAACATCCCAAATCACATGTGATCCATTATTGTTGTTATAAACATGGAATACCATCTTACAAGTCCCATCATATATGGGATCTTAGCTTTTGTACTAAGGAAACCGTGGTGGGATGTTTGATATGGAGGCTGATAAATAGGAAGATGTACTGTTTATATATTTTTTACAATGTATCAAAATCTATATGGTTCATTTAATGTCATAATATATTGATATAAAATCCTTTATAATATATATCCCAAGGTAATGTTAACATTTTATAAGTGTCTTCTCATGTTTAGGATGCATTTTATAGGAGTTATATCGAGATCAGGATTCCCATAGAAAGGATTTCTGTTGAACAAAGAGGATATTTTTTAGGTTAATCACAAGAATAAGGTTATTGTTAATGTTGTGCCTCTATAGGGACATGAAAAAATGAAAACAAGACTTCTCATGGTTTGATTCTCAAAACCTAAATGTCATGGAATTCATCATATTACCCTTATATGAGAAGATTTATCATTTTTATCATATTTTCATCCAAATTTTATATGTATTATAGATCATGAGATGTCGTGTGAGCATTGTAATTGAAACTCACTCATTTCTCGATGATGTTTCATGTTATTGACGATCATGGAAATTGGGTTCTGGGAGAATTTTTCTAAGGAATCCCTCCAATTGTCTATGGTGTGTCAGAAGATCTATGCAAGATAGCGTTATGTTGTCTGAAAATTTTCATATATAATCTAATGATTTTCTTCTCAAATTAAAAGATATTTCATAATTTTAAGAACATTTATAAATGATATAACAAAATTAAATATTAATTATAACACCCTCTCCCATGAAAAGGTCATCATATCTCTAAGGGATCCATGAAGAAATTCAAATATCATCAGCATGTCACATGAATAACACTGAAACATTCCATTTCATGATACTTCAATATTTTCCTCCTATATTTTATAGTGTTATTTGGATGATTTATAGAATTTAGCCGATTTATAAGATGAATGATTATAGGATCTCATTTGGCAGTCCACACATGATCATCGGTGCTTTTTAGGACACCTTTTCATGAAGATGAGGTCATGTTAACATGGATTTTAATAATCATAAGTACATAATGTAAAACACATGATGTATTCACTTGACCATTTTATGGTCATGAGATCACATTTACATTTTATGTTCATGTTATCTGCATTATTCACCTCCCATCCCAACCTATTTGGTGGATAAAATAATACCCATTCTTTATATATTTCATCAATTCTATATTTTTTTATTCTCATTTAGAAGGAATAAACCACTTACACTGATTAAGAGTGAGTTCAATAGATTGGAAATTGTTTTGAGAATAGAATGTTTTACCAAGATTATTTTGGGGTTATATGAACAATATTCATTAGGTAAACTTGGTCTCCATGGTGACCCTTAATATTCCATGATGTGATGTAAAAATAGAGGATTGATGGGTGGATCATTTCACCATATAATATGAAATCTAGATCTCATTAAATTATTCTAGTGTCATGATTCATTTTAAATACCACATCATATGACCACATTTGAAGGACCCTCCACATGAAAAATCCATAGATTTTGTTGTGAGATAGTTTCATTAATGTAATCTGCATGAAAAATTAAACTTAGCACTTGTTAAAAAAACAATATACTCTCATTAATTTTCATGAACCGTGGCCTATGACTGTGAAACATTAGATATTTTTCATGAAACGAATGATAATATGGTTCAGTCGTGTAAATATTGGACCATCTTGGTGTTCATGTGACTATATCAGGGTGACATGATAGTAGGCCTGATAATAGATTACACAATCATGGGATACCCTATAGTTTGTTATCACAATGAGATATGTATCTTTTCATGAAATCATAAATAATTTTATGATTCATGTGGTTACACTGATGTTTTCTAGTTCAAGAAACTCTTTTTGATGTATTTTGTTGTTATCTGAAATGTGTTACATTTTTTTGTACAAATGGCTTCCAGTTCCGATAAATGTTTCACCCTCACCATAAGTGGGACATGATAGCTGTGAATCAAAATACTAATAACCAATACCATGTTCCATTTTACTGTGTTCTTTTCAATTTTCTTCACATGTATGAACATTAGAGATATTCCATACCATAAAAAAATTATATTGAAATATTTAGAATAATTTATGATATTATAATTACCTCACCTGATTATTATATTACAAATTTCAAGATTTAATATTCCATTGATTATGTTAACATTATTATTTATAATTACATTTAATTAGAATTGGAATAGTCCTAGGGGTTATCATATACGTTTTATAATTCCCCTTGATGTCCAGACAATTTTGATTTCACCCACTTGTAAATTTCTCAAACTTAATCAAGAAGACACATAAGCTACATTAATTATCCACGATGTGACAAGAGATATATTTTGGAGTATTAACCTGAAATTAATTTATATAATGAATGAGAATGGTCATTTTTAGTAATATTTCTATTCATAGAATTTTTTTAAAACACACACAATATTCACCTATATGAGGTAGAAATGATTTCCCAGTTCAACATCCATCATCATTCAGATTATATTAGAGAACTATTTACCAATTAGTTCCCCAGAAATAATTCCATTCACCTTTTCCATGGTGAGGTATTAAATAACCATTTATTCATTTTCTAGTTGGTGGGGTATCTCCACACTGGGAATGAAAAGATTCAAATTGATATGGATGTTCATAATGACACTAAAAAAACACTTATTAGGGAAATGATAATTATTACAATTGTGATGGAGAATTTAAGGGAATATACTATTCTATCAATTCTAACAATTATTATTGATTGTATTATCATCTTTCAATACTATATTCAAATTCAGTTTACTCATATAAGCAATAATTTCTACCTTTACCGAATGGTATATTACAACAGATGCTCATATTGGTAATTAATTGAGGTTGGAGAGTATACCACATGGGTTTATTGGGTTAGATTGGATGTATCATGGAGAACTTGACTAGATGGGTTTTTAGCCTTATTATTATGGTATGAAATTTCACTATAAGGGATGAATGCTCAAGAATCTGAGCTTGAACCCTAGTGATATTTGATCTATTATATTACTGGATTCCTCTTAATCTATATATTTTATCTCTTGATCGCCTCTATAAACACATGGTTTATATTAAGAAAGTAAACATCCCTTCTAGGATTAGTGGCACTTTTTGTTCTTATTCACCAGAAAGGGATTGAATTTCCACTATTTCCAATTCCATTACAATATGGGGATTCAAAATAATTATTTTCTCCATAGACTGTGGAATATTTCTGGGGTTTAGGCAATGCATATAATCGCTGATAATGATTTTGAAATTTTGATCGGGACAAAACTTTTCAAAATTATTGCTTCTTTTTTACTAACAATGACATATGTTGATAAATTTGGTCTCTCTATCTAGGAATGACAATAAATAATTCTTCAGGATGGGTTTCTTCTCAATCAGGTAAAAGTGATAATTATTTTAACTCAATGATTCGTATAATTTTTAACTCAAGAAATTTGGTTTCATCAAAAGGGTTTATCCTATCCCATCATCTAGTGTACATGGGAAATGAAATCCAATTCATGTACACCATTTTTGGATTGTATTTTCATGAGATTAAAAAAACACTGAGTTTATTTGTCTTCAAGAAGGTTCAATTGTCATCATATATTTCTATTGTTACTAAGATTGTTAAAAGTCCTAACATGGTAGTTTTTTGAAAGGATGGTTCCTTAGCTATATAAATAATGTGATTTACCCAGTCACTTATCTTTAACCAAAACAAAGTTGATTCAAGAATTAAGAGAGCACTGAAGAAAGAATCTTCTTCCTATACTTCACCATTACCATATTATTGAGTAATTTTTTGAGGAATCTAGTCCTTAAATATGTGTGATGAATGATGCATAATTTGAGATAATATAACATGAAAAATCATCTATTTCTTATTCAATATCACAACCAACCATTACCACTATTAATATAACCATCCTAGAAGTTATAGAAGAATAAAAATGATTTAGGATATTCTAGATATATATTCACACCATGATCATTGAGACTCCCCAAGAAAATTTGAGTGATAAAATTGGTCCTCCTCATGATCCAATTTCTACTAGGGAATTTAAAGCCTGCATCGAAATGAACAACCTCACAGAGGTCAACCTCCTGGGTGCTAAATTTACCTGGTATAGGAAACACTATAATATAAATGTAGCCAGTAAATAAGATATGGCCTTCACTAATTCCCACACCCTTGACAGTTGGGATAATATCTCCAGCATTACTCTTGCGAGAGTCTCCACTGATCATCATCAAATCCTTCTTTCCTTCCCCAATAAAAAAAAGTAAATTGAGAGCTCCATTCAGATATAACACTTCTTGGTCTTCTGACCCTGAATTTATAATCATCATAAAGAACACATGGAATAAAATTCATTGTTAGTTTGACCCTTTTACTTGTCCAATGAAGTTAAAAATATTCAAAAAACTCTTAAAAGTTTGTGCGAAGGCAAGGCTTTTGAAAAAAAACAATAACATCATCCTTCTTGAAGCTGAACTTACCCAACATCAGAATACAAATTCTTATTTAATCATTTCTCAGGAATCTCAAAAAGAAATGACCATCTCCTTTATGATTATTTCCTTACTCAACCATAAGGATAATCTTAAAAAACAAATCTTCAAAGCCATGTGGCTTAATGATGGTGATAGGAATACTAAATTCTATAATGCTCTTCATAGAGTTAGGGAAGCCTATAGACCTTTATCCTTTCCTAGAAATGGGCACCAAATTCTTGACACTGATGATGGAATTTCCAATCACCCAGTCTCTAATTTTTAAAATATCTTCAATGGTGATAATATTGATATAAACCTTAAACCTGAAATCATTCCTGCTCTTCTCACTAAGGAAGATAACACTTTCTGAATAGTATCCCTTTTGATCACGAAATAAAAGACTCTATTTTCAGCCTTAATCCCGACAGTGCTCGTGGCCTAGATGGTCTTAATAATGGCTTCTACCAAAAGCTTTGGGATATTCTCCAAGATGATGTTTGTCATCTGTTTAAATTCTTCTTCTCCAAAGGCATTCTTCCTCTTGGCCTCAACTCCCAATTCCTTGTTCTCATTCCCAAAATGGAGAATGCTGATGTGATTCAGAACTTCAGACCTATTTCCCTCATCAATTCATTATTCAACATCATCACAAAATTAATTTCCAATAGAATGACTTCAATCTGTTTCAAGATCGTCTCTTGGAACAAATTTTGTTTCATAAAATGCAGGACTATTCAAGACTGCATCTGTCTGGCCTTTGAGTCCACCAATCTTTAAAAAAAAGAGTAGAGGTGGAAGTGGTTCCATTAAACAAGATATTGAAAAGGATTTTGATACTATTGATTGGATATTTATTTATAAAGTTCTTTCACATTTCGACTTCAATTAAATTTTCATTACTCGTATCAAATCTTTATTTAACTATTTTTACATCTCCATCCTCATCAATGGCTCTCCGAGAGGTTATTTCAGCTGCACTAAAGGAGTGATAAATGGTTACCCACTCTCTGCTATTCTTTTCCTCATAGCAAAATACAACCTCAGTAGGTTGATCTCCCACGATATTGATAACGATATCATTAAACTTATCTCTACCTCCAAGAACCTATAAGTTCCCTCACATCTTCATTATGTTGATGAAATTATTCTCTTTACCCATGGGGACATGAGGAACATTCTCAGACATAGAGATATCCTTCTACACAATCTGGAAGTCTCTGGTAAACACATCAGCTAGAACAAATCTTCTATCTTTTTTAGTAATGACTTTCCTCCAAGATGGAAACTTTCAATTTCTAACATATTTGGCGTCAATGAAGGATATATCCCCTTTACATATCTTGGGGTGCTTATGTTTTGGGGTAGGCATTAAGCATACAATTTCTCTCAAATTTCGGATCACACGCTTAGGCACCTTTCCTCCTTGAAGGGTAAGTCCCTCTCAATGGCTGAGAGAATTTTCCTGGATAATTCTACAATTTTTTCTAAACATGTTTACTCGAGGACGATATGTAAATGGGAAAACAGTCTATTAAATCGCATTAATACTCCTATTAAAAATTTTGTTTGTACTGGTAGCACTATTGAGAGGAATTAGTTTACATTCCCCTTGACCTCTTGCTGCAAACCTGTCGATAAAGGGGGGATTGGCCTAAAAATCTCTATAATTTCAACAAGGACCTTCAAGAAAGATTTACGTGGAACATTATTCACAACACCTCATCCCCCATGAATTTTCTCAGATCTCGCTTCCTTGACAAGCTTAGAAAAAATCAACTCTATCCTCTTCGGCCCTCCATTTGTCCCTCCATCAAAATTACCTACAAGTCTATTATATCTAATTATTGATGGATTGCCTCAAAGGATTCCAACCTGAAATTTTGGTTTTATAATTGGACTGGTGTTCCTCTGATCTCCTTAACGGATAACAACCAACCCCCTCCCCCTCTTCAGGATTAAATTGATTCTATTATTCATATGAATAACCTTGATCTCCTAGAGAATATCACTCAAATTGTTAACAATTATCATTTATCTGAAACTAATGATTTACTTATTTGGGAACATGCACATAATTGAACTCTCAACTCTAAAGGATATTATAAATTCTTCTACAATTTTTTTGACAATAATCACTCCTAGATAGATAAATTCAACAAAGCGTGGATAAAAACCTCATGATTCACTTTAATTTGGAAAATAGTCCATCAATGAATCCCTACTGATAACTACATACAAACTTTTTGAATTAATCATTGTTCTAAATTTTTTATGTGAAATCAGAATAAATTGGTTATAAATCAACTCTTTCTCTCCTGTGACACAGAATCCACTATCTGGCATCATATTATTGACATTTTTGAGTGCAGATGGCTTCTTTTTGATACCATGAACATGCAGATCCAGAATTTCTTGGAGTTGTCTGCGTCTCAACAAATAAAAATCCTATTAGTGTTGGCTATTGCGGAATATATTCATAGTATCTAGTATGGTATAAATGTCATAATTTTCTGCAATAATTATTTTAAAATTAATGCAGGAAAAATGAGAATTCTCATGGCTATTCAAGAAGCGCCCTCTATCCAAAAAGCTCACTAAAATAATTCTGTCAGTGGATTTGGGATCCTTAGATGTGTTGGAGTGGAGGGGATCTACCGTCTCCCCCACTCTACTCTTGAAGTGTTTTGGCTACCCCCCCCCCCTCTGGGATATATTAAAATCAATGTGGATGGAGCCTCCAAAGGAAACCATGGCCCAATCGGTTGTGGTGCAGTCTTCAGAAGTCACCTGGACCTGATTCTCGGATGCTTCTATGGCTCTTGTGGTTACTCAAATGCTTTGGATGATGAGATTATAGGTTTCATCCATGCCATCAACTTTTCCAGATCACACAACTGTGACAACATCTGGATTGAGAGCGACTCTACTACATTCATTGAGGCCATCTGGAAAGGTACCAACCACCGTGCTTGGCATGTTACTTCCTACTAGATGGACTGTTTGAATTCTCTTGTTGAGATGAACTTCATCTTCACTCACGCATACCGTGAATCCAATAGGATCACTTATGGTCTTTACAACTTTGGTATTTCTCATGAACTACATTGGATGGATGACCACCCTTTTGAATTAATCCCTTATTATGCCCAGGATGTCAGCAAAATTGTTACTTTAGACTTGTGTAACCCCCATTTTTTTATAAATAAAAAATGTCTAACTATTATAAAAAAACACCCCTAGAAACGTTTCATGTACATGGGGAATACCTTCCCTACAACATATTGATTTTGATGATGGTGTAATTGACTAATATCCATGATATGAAATCATGAGACATATTTTACTGACTCTTAAATTTTTATCTTTCTTAATTTTGTATCATTCTATGTCATCACACTTATCTTGAACTACATAATATGTTTTATGTGTATTTCCTCTTTCAGCAAGATTATTTTACTCCCAATAGTATTAAAAGAAGTGGGTAGTTAGAACTTCAGTGCTTAGTCAATAGTTTTACCATGTCTCTGGTTGATTTGGTATGTTCATCTAATTTAATTTAAATATAATATAATTTCCATTGGTTTTTGATTAAATCTATATAGATTCCAAAATATCTCCATATTCCCCATTTTTGTTCCCCCAAATAAGGAATGAATATTCATATCATTACATATCATTTTCCATATTTCATTCATTCTTATTTTTGGATGGAATTTTATTGATCTGGAGTTTTATAAATCATAATATATATCCATAATCTTATAATATTAATTACTATTAAGAAACAACCTTAAAGAAATTTCATACACATAAAAAATGAAAGATGTTTTGTCAATACTGTGTAATGTTTATAATTTTTATTCACTGAATATGTCTATAACAATGATGTGTCTCTGTGTTTTAGAGACTCTCCCTAGATTCCACAAAAACATTTTAAATCATACCATAATAATATTTGATCACTACAATTATCCATATAATCCTTAGTCCATATATAAATATTGATTGATCATATTAGGGACATCCTCCAATCTTATTTTGTTACTTCCTGATGATGATTATTTTTTATGAATGTTGATATATCTGAAACTCCTTTAAATGTATTTGACAATAATGATGATTACTCAAAAATATTAGAATTTTAATTTTCAAATATATCATCCTATATCGATATATAAATAGTCATGTAATCCATATGGGGATATAACAAAGAGGATATACGATAAATTTGACCTATCAAATATATTTCTTCCACCAACAATTGATTTATTTATCCATTTTCATCAACATAATTTAAATCCCACTTACATTGAGCTACTTCATGCAATGTGACGACAGTTTGATGCATGATGTCAAATAATGGAAGGTGTTCAAATATGACCTCCCAAAAATCATAAAAGAGAAAGGTAAGGTGTTACTCCTTGTCATATAAATTTATAGGGGTGACATAGTGATCATGAATTACATCTACTTAAAATTTTTTCATGTTTTATTCTCGATCAACTGCAACTATTTGGTTCGGTACAAAATTAAATTTAATGATTGTATGAGGGAAGAAGAATGAAGAATGGAATTTCCATGTTCATTTATATTAATTGATGCATCTTCCATCACTCAAATTAAAGGACCACCTTTCCTACTAAATTCTGCCAAAACAATGTAATAGTCATCACTAGGATGAAACCACTTCTTCAAATGCTGTCATGATTCTTCAATTAATAACATTATTCATATAGATACAGGGGTGTATAAGGTATAGGGTTTCTCAATATGATAGGCCAATCAATTATAACACCACCCATTTATAATTCCATCAATTTTGAGGAAAAATATTAGATAGTAAGATAGTGGAACCTGTAGTAAGAAGAATAAACAAAAAAATTGTTTCGTCACATTCAAATATAAGTAATAATTGGATGATATTATTGGGAGGTCATTCACTCCAAACGCTATATGAAGTTATATGAGAAACACTCTTTATTATTCTAAATTATATATCGAACCATTAAGTGGAACATGGATCCCAAATGATCATCTCGTCTATATTTTCTATGAGAACCCATCCCAAATAGTGATATTGTATGATCATTCATTGAATGATCCAATATCATTATCATAAATTGGTCCAAACATTGTAAGATAAGGAATAATAGTGAAATTAATATGCCATCTCAACATGTCAAAGACCAAATCGATGCCAAATAGAATTACACAAACATTGGGTATATTTATCATATATGGGCGAAAAAGATACATTAGGGAACCCAATAGTGTTATGTTATTTATAATAATGGAAAGTTACTATTATATAGAATAATAAAGGCTTGAAGGGGATTATAATAATATATCATATATATCATTATTGGGAAGTGTATGAGTTTTTACAAGGGAGAAATTGTTTGTACATCTTGAGTGGGAGTTCTCCCCTCTATTATTAGATCTTCCAATATTAATGTTCTATATTTGATTCCCGATCATGCATCCCTATATGAAAAAATACATTAATTTAGAGACATTACTAATAAACCATCCAACTAAAGAGTTAGGTATATATAAAGTCTCACCCAGTAGATCCATGTGGAATAAAAACTAGTCTCAAGATTTCCCCAATATGATCATATGCTATCACATACAGTTTGTGAGGAGAAACTCATAGGTCATAAAGTATTTTGTTGAATTACTCTAGAGAGGTTAAATATATTGATCTTATCCATGAATGAAATATCGAGTATGATTTCGCTCATTCTTTAATGTCAAATTAATATTTCTAAAATTGATCCCTACCATTTTTAGAGTTTGTGTGGGGTTATCCAAAATATATATGGTAGGAAGAAACTCATCATACATCTCCCCATGTGGTGATGTCCCTATATGATGAATATTGTACTAGAGGTTGGCCCCTAGCTCACCTTGATCAACAGAATTAGTTCCATGAAAACCACAACTAATCACTTTTATATGAATTTTGGAATGATGATACATGATGAAATGATAATTCCATGTTTACCAATAATAGTGAATAATGTGTAGTCAGTCAGAAAATTTTACGCAACCATATCAAACCCATAACTGGAAGGCCCATTCATAAGAAGTGTAACCAAAATTTATTATCTCCCACATGGAACACTAGAATCTTCTAATATTATTCAATGAGTACAAAATTTTTATCGAATAACATTTCTCAATATCCTAATGGATGAAATTGGAAACATCTGGACCTCTAGTGGAATTCTCAACCATATAAGACAACATCATGGACTATAAAATAATGATTTTATTTCCCTAAGAGATCATCATTTCAA
The DNA here is from genome assembly GCA_963277665.1 of Viscum album. Taxonomy (NCBI): domain Eukaryota; kingdom Viridiplantae; phylum Streptophyta; class Magnoliopsida; order Santalales; family Viscaceae; genus Viscum; species Viscum album. The sequence goes on along the minus strand of OY728151.1, from coordinate 1,056,315,668 downwards.
AATAATCTAGGGAATATGATATCCCTAAATACTAATAATTGTAATCAGGAGGGGATGGAAATAATTATACAGTATACCAAATCCTTACAAGAGATTTCATTGTGATAGATAAGCGGTCTGATTTTCATATTGGAGAAACCTCAAAAAAAACATCAATGTTGGAGTGTATGTGATATTAGTGGTATACATTTTGATTCATAGAAATGATGTCCATTTAGATGCATATTGTGGAATATTAATGGAAACAAGAATCCATCTATGAAATATTATAGGATTCATGATCACATTACTCGATAAATTTATCATGATCAAATATTCTACTATAGTTATCAAAAATCAAATATCTTTATTGAATATGAGGATCACATAATCCATTATGATACTAACGATTTCCTGACCATTAGATGGTCATGGAAACCACTTAATGGTCAAACGATCATGTGACTGATGTAGCATATCATGTGAATATTGAAAGACAACTATATAGTTGAGGACCTGGGCCATGGATAAATAAAACTATTGAGAGTTAATTTTTGATTAATTAGAGAAGTAAATATGAAAAATCATTATTTAAATCATATATCATGAAATATTTTTTCGTCCTACTATTGTGGAGAGGTCATGGGAGATATATCATACAATGAGTTCATTAAAAGGAGACATATGATGAGTGGAATACAATGAGATATTGGTGTAAATGGAACTAATTAAATGATCTCCTCCTCACTCACATAATTTTAGTATGCTCTAATAAATAAAACCTAGGTGTGATTACTGTAGTACCCGAAGCTTCTTGTACATGTACATTACATTACTTTTGCAGAATACATAATACATAACAAAAACATACACACAATGATCATAATAGTTTAGTGTCTTTGGAAACTCGGAATATAATCTTCTAATCATAGTGAAATATTTTCAACATCTCCCATAAGATCTTCCCCTTTTTTTCTCACATAAAACCTTTCTATAAATCCTGGGGAAAATAAAACATATAAAGGGTGAGCTCAAATGCTCAATAAGGGTAAGCATGGATAAAATAAAACAAATCATATACATTGGAACATCAAAACATGAACATAATATTTAAACATTAGAATCTTGAGCAATGACATAAATCATGGAAGTATGTAAGGAATAGATCATAATGAAACATTAATCATGGTATAATATCATGGGAATTAAACATCTACTTGTGTCAAACCATTAATCACATGATATGATTTCCATAGTAGCCAAGGTATTGCTGCCAATACCATCTTTGTGGACAAAGTCCCTTTCTGAATCGAGTCCACTCCTCGTTTCAGTGCTGTATTACTGAACCAGTTTAACATGTCGTTCCATCCATGTTTATATCATGAGATATAAATCTGTACCCAATTAATTTGAGTGATATATAGGTCCCACCCATCTCATAATGAAATCATTCTTACTTATTCCACAAAAGACACATACATCATTCATAATAACCCAATAAATAAAATGGGTTTCATAAACATCATCCAATCATTACATAATCCATATAAAAGAAAGGGATATAATTTCATAATAAGGAAAGTGAAACCATGTAAATCATAGAGACATTATACTTGAAACATAAACATATGAGCTATTTCATCTGAGATGAAAAATGGTTTTGATAAAACACTTGAAATGAATTCTTGATTAAAATATCCTTTCTTCTTCAAAATCATTTTCTTTTCAAAAAATGTCATGAAATATTAAAAGAAAAGGATTTTGTTGAAAATAGTTATGAAATATTTTGGAGTAAGGTTCATGAAAATACATCTTTATAAAACCGAAAAAATACTTTCATGCCGTTTATGTGAAAAATCAATCTTCTCGTACTTTTGTCGGAAAAGTCAAAAAAAGTACCTAGTAGGGTAAATAAAAGAAAGATTCCTTCCATACCAAGGGGTAAAAGTCAAAATAGGTAAAAATGACATTAAAAATGCATGAATAATATTTTATAAAACATGGTCATGGATGATATCAATAACCGAAGTAAATACTTACGAATAAGAAATATCGAATAAAAATGAGATATGCAAAATTATCTCTTACCTTAGGTCTGATATGCTTCGTACGTATCCGAACATCCTGTATAATGATTTAAATATTGTTATTTACTTATTAAAAAATCATATTCATTGTTATTATATCATATATGTTTCACTTATGACTTTATATTACCCGTTATTTTGTAAATTCAATGTTAAAGCACTGTTTTGGGTAAAATCATTTCATTTATCGTATGTGTTTCGACTTGTCGTTCTTGATATTTTTACTTATATCCTGATTTACATAATTCCATAATTTAAAACATGATTTATATATAATATATATTCATCATATACCTATATATTTTATAGATCGATAAAATGAATGAAATACACAGTTCATGGAGACGGTAGGCTGTACGTACGCATGAACGCTATTTTCGTTTCCTTATTGAATTGAATGAAACTAAATAGATGACATAAATATATATATATATACATAAATACAGTAGAATTATTATATAATATATTTCATTATTATTCCTTATATAAAATTTATGATCATTCATGTATGGTTAACATAGGGAATGAATCTCATCGCGTCGTGGATACGGTAGTCCGTACGAACGTGTGAGCCATGATATCATTCTGATAATTATTGAATATAATTGGAGTGGATGGTATAATATATCAGAATAGGTATGATGTTATGATAACCATATATTGTTATTCTTTACACCATTATACCCATCCATGTAAGGTGTTGGTGGAAAAATAGATTTCACCACGGCGTGGGGATGGTAATCCGTACGTACGCACGCGTGGTGATTTTGTTTTCCGTAGGATAGATAGATGGTGAAATAGGGTTGTTTCATGCTTATAATAACATATCAGTATATGAGTTATACTTATGTTATTACTTCATAATGAAAAAACTAAAGAAGAATAATTTGAAGAAGAAATAGAGTTTAATGAATCGGTAATGGACATTACCTCTTCTATGAAGCGCCTCTTTGAGACCTCCACTTAGGGAACTGAAATTGGTCTTTGAAGAAGACCAGAACCTCTAGAATGTTTCTATGGGAGTGGAGAAGAGAATTTTTCTGGGGTTGTCCAAGGTTCAAGGCTCAATTTGGTGTGAGGAAAAGAGGTAGAAGTAGCCCTTTTATATGAGAGGAGAGTGGCACCTTTGGAAAAACTAAAAATATTATTTTATTATAAAGACATATTCGGATTTTAATAGCTCAAAATTGATTTATTTATAATATAATGTGTGTATGGGTCTAAATAATCTCATCCAAATTAATTTACACAAGTTTAGGGTTCTATTTTAACCTTATCATTTAGATTTAACTATATGTTAGATAATTAAACTTTTACCATGTCTTCTTGTTTTCTTACACTATAAGGTTAATAAACTTGCTATAACAAGCCAAATGAATCCCAAGTTGTTTATTATTAATATATATAACCTTATCAATGTCATTTGGTCGATCCATATATTTTTAGAAATAAAATACAATTAATAATATAATATTTCTTTTAAAAACTATTTTATGTCAATTTTGACACTATTTGGTAATTGATTTTTGTTAAAATCATAACAGAATTATTAGTTCGAAAAAAGTTATTTAAACCAATAATAACATGTCATATTAACCAATAAAATTATTTTAATTCATAAAAAGTCTCAAATTACATTTATTTGGTTATTTATAACATCAATTATATCAATATTTCATTAATAAGATAATTACTGCATCATCATTGTCTCAATAATAAATTAAATTATTTAATGTCTAAATATTATAAATAAAATACCATTGTGTGGGAAATCTTTTTATCTTACTAATGAATATTTATAATCGAATTTATCTTATGTAAAACCCTATATTGAAAATTATTTAATTATTAAACATTGATTTTAACTATTTTAACCCTTCTTTAAATAAATTAATACTAAATGTCCTAATCTAAAAAAAGTTGGACTAAATGGTCATATTTTATTACTAATGTTGTTTTTGGTCTAATTACACTTATACAATAGAATTATGACATGTGTTAGGGTAATAATAATATCATTTTTACCCTTAATTACCCTATTTACTTTTAATCGTGGTAAAAAAAAATAAATAATTACTATTCACCAAAAATTATTTTCATCTCATTGAACCACATTTTAGTTCTTGATATTAACTGTGTCTCTCTGATTTTCGAAATTCCACTCACAGAAGAAGTAAAAATATATTCTATGTGAATTTGGAAATTTTCCTAGGAGGTGGGTAAAAAACAGTGAAAACTTCAATAAAATATATATATATATATATATATATAATTATTATAATATGACTATAATTAATTTCACTGAACTTTTATAGTAATTATGTATCAATTTTGACCTAAAATAAATTTAAATAAAATAAATCATTATTTTAAAAAAAGCCGAGTTTTAAATAGTAACCCAGTGTTTTCACTATTCATAAAAAATTGAATGTTTTCAGAAAAATACCAAAATTTCCCCTAGGCTAGTTTCAATATTCTGATCCAAAAATGAAGTCCATTTTGAATTATAAAATTTCAAAATGTGGATACAACTATTCATAATGGTTAGTTTATATAACATATCGTTGTTTAGCGAAACTCGGTTTTGCGTACAACACATGCTATCGTGGATGGTCGTGATTGCGTGTAATTCAAGCCAAGTCAGGGATGCATGTTGTACAAGATCCTTTTGTTGTAGTGTATAACACAAGACATTAATGAAATTAAAAAGAATATTTCTCATAAAATCTTGGGTTGTTACATTCTACACCCCTTAAAATGAATTTCGCACTTGAAATTCGTTGGGGTTAAAAATGGTTCAATACATGAATGTTTCTTTAATAGAAACCCACATTGTCAAAAGGAAATACCAAAACCTATCTTTAAAAACTAATGTATGAAATTTTATGGTTACCCAAATTAACTAATCACTGGGTTTCCACATAGGATAACATAGGAGAAAATATGGATATGGATGAAAAATCTAACCATCATGTTCTGATGGAGAGTGGTAGAGAACCTGGCTATGAAAAATCCATCAATCACAAAGCCATAAATTTTTTATGATCTAAGGTACCATCTGATTCATCGGATATAGGAGCAGTATGACAACATTTTTTATTTTCAATATCATTTCCCTAAAGTTGAAAATTTTTGAATTAGAAGAAATACACGCTTGATTTTGGATCAATCTCACTATTCATCATGCATTAAACAATTTCCACATCAACTCTTAAAGAAATGAAGTTGAATTTGTTATTCGTGAAGTGTTAACAGATTCTGTGATAGAATGACGGGTCATTCCATCTATCTTAAATAAAAATCTTAAAAAAGTTATCGAATACATAAGTCCATGTATGATAGGGTTAATCAGATATTATTCCAAAAATGGACTTTAACTTCATCTATCATACCTCTTAATAAAATAAAACTAGTTTCTACTAAATAGGGACTTCTTGTAGGCCAGTGGTAGGCGATAAAGGCCCGGTGCACTTCAGTTGTGGGTTTGATTCCCACAGCATTGTCTGACGCGATGGGATGTCGCCTATCCCGCAGGTTGTCCTTTTTCGAAAACTACATTTCTATAACATCACATAAATAATATCGAAAAAAGTTCTATCCTTAAACAGCACTAACTTATGTCCAACAGAATCCATTCCAATCATTAGGCATATCTAAAATACTTCGGTCCAAGCTCATAGTATAAAGAAAATGATTACTTGAAATGTCACATAACAATCACATGAATGCTATCATTTATCCCCCATATATCATAGGATATATCTTGTTGGTAAAATTAAAAACATGTTAATACCTTAATAATGTATTCTCTTGAACAATGAATACCCAATTAACCTTTGTAAAAACATGAATGTTGTTAAATTTTAATACATTCCACATACCAAAATCCCAAGAATTCTATATACCCAAACCATGATATCACTTAGTCCTTATATCAATCATGATCTCATGAATACTGTCAAAAATTTCATTTTCTCCTTATCTCTTCATTATGTGCATATCATCTGCTTTCCAAAATATTTGAATCACTTTTCATGGTTATCGGCACAATAAAATTATTGAAAAACACAATAGACTAATACAAAAATATTCTAATACAACATAAAAGTACCTCAACAACATTATTCATGAATACCAATACATAAATACTTCAATCCATCCTCTTTAATTATTGTCTTGGAATAATTCCTTCCTTGATTTTGAAGTAAATTTTTAGGTCAGGGCATTGAGTTGGGTAATGCACATGTTCTCCACAAATAAGACATTGAACTTGATAACAGTCTGTTACTCTATGACCCTTTTCTCCACACAGATAACATTTGTCCCTCAATTTGAGGTATTCCTCAAGGTTCTTCTTCCCTTATTTAGAAATATCACTCTTCTTTTCGTTATGCTCCTCAACATGCGAACATTAATAAAAGTCTATCTTCCCCTTATTTGATGAATTAGGCATACCACTATATTTCACCTTGTAAATCATATATCGCCATGACCGATTTGGCATAATTACAATATCTTTCACTCTAAGAATTATGCAATTTTTTGGCTCATAGTCACCAATTTTTTCATTGGATTCAATGATAACCATATTCCTTATAGTTCCCTCCATTGACTAAAACACAAAAAGAATTATGTGAGAGGAAAAAATCATGCTAGAGAAAACAACATAGTAAAGGGGAAGTACCCTCAATATCTAATAATATAAGTTAAATTCTAAGACCGTTGTCATTGTTCTAGGACTATATCCTATATGTATACTTATCCTTAGGGACATCCCTAGACATACCTTAGAAATATCTCTAGGGATCTCACTAACATTTTCACATCCTAGTTTCCAAAGATTAACTAAACCTTTCCACTAATACCAACTGTAGAGACCCGAAGCATTATGTACATGGACATTACATTACTTTAGTAGAATACTTAATACATAACAAAAACAGACACACAAGGATCATAAAAGATTAGTGTCTTTGGAAAATCGGAATATAATCTTCTAATCGTGGTGAAAGATCTTCAACATCAACCATAAGTTTTTCCCCTTTTTGTTTTCTTACCGAAAACCTTTCTTTAAATCCTGTGGAAATGAAAACATATAAAGGGTGAGCTCAAATTCTCAGTAAAGGTGAAAATGGTTTAAATAAAACACATCATATACATTTGAACTTCAAAACATGAACATAATATTTAAATATCAGAATCTTGAGCAATGACATTAATCATGGAAGTCGGTAAGGAATAGATCATAAAGAAACATTAATCCTGATAAAATAGCATGATAATTAAACAAGTAATTTCTGAAAACAATATAGCACGTGATATTATTCCCATAGGAGCCAAGGCATTGCTTCCAAGACCATCTTAGTGGACAAAGTCTCTTTATGAATCGAGTTCACTCCTCGTTCTTGTCCTATATTACTGAAATGGTTTAACTTTTCATTCCAGCCATGTCTTTATCATGAGATATAAATCTTTACTCAATGCATTTGAGGGAGATATAGGTCCCACCAATCTCATAATGAAATCATTATTACATGGGCCACAAAATAATCATACATCATTCATAATAACCCAATAAATAAAATGGGTTTCATAAACATCATCACATCATTACATAGTCCATATAGAAGAATTGTATATCATTTCATAATAAGGAATGTGAAACCATGTAAATCATAGAGATATTATACTTGAACCATACACATATGAAATAATTTCATCTTAGATGAAAAATGGTTTTGATAAAACACTTGAAATGAATTCTTGAGGAAAATATCCTTTCTTCTTCAAAATCATTTTCTTTTCAAAAAAGGTAATTAAATTTTAAAAGAAAAGGATTTTCTTGAAAATAGTCATGAAATATTTTGGAGGAATCTTAATGAAAATAAGGCTTTATAAAACCGTAAAAATATTTTCATGCTGTATACGTTAAAAAAATATTTTTCTCGTACTTTTGTCGGAAATGTCAAAAAAGCACCTTGTAGGGTAAATAAAAGAAAGATTCCTTCCATAGCAAGGGGTAAAATTCAAAATGGGTAAAAATTACATTAAACATTCTAGAATACATTTTTATAAAATATGTCCAATGATGAAATAAATAACCCCAGTAAATACTTACTAATAAGCAATCTCGGATAAAAATGAGATTTGAAAATTTATCTCGTACCTTAGGTATGATATGCTTTATACATATATGAAACTCGTGTATATTGATTTAAATAATGTCATTGACTTATTACAGAATCATATTCATTGTTATTATATCATATATTTTTTACTTATGACTTTATATAACCCGTTCTTTTGTGAATTCCATGTTAAAGCAGCGTTTTTGGATAAAATCATTTCATTTGTCGTATGTGTTTCGACATGTCGTTCTTGATATTATTACTTAGATCCTGATTTAAATATTTCCAGAATGTAAAAATTGATTTATATTTAATATATATTCATCATATACATATACATAATATAGATCGATAAAAGGAACGAAATACACATTTCATGGAGACGGTAGGCCATACGTATGCATGAACGCTGTTTTCATTTATTTATTGAATTGAATGAAACAAAATAGATTAAATACATATATATATACATAAATACAGTAGCATTATTATTTCATATATTTCATTATTATTCATTATATAAACATTATGATCATTCATTTTTGATTAACATGGAGAATGAATCTCATTGCATCTTGGAGACAGTAGTCCTTACGTACGCATGAGCGATGATATCGTTCCCATAATTAATGAATAGAATTGGAGTGGGTGGTATAATATATCAGAATCATAATGATGTTATAATAATTATATATAGATATTCATTACACCATTATAAACATCCATGAAAGGTGTTGGTGGAAAAACAGATTTCACCACGGCGTGGAGAAAATATTTCGTACGTATGCCAGCATGGTGATTTCATTTTCCATAGGATGGATAGATGTTGAAATAGGGTTGTTTCATACATATAATAACATATCAGTATATGAGTTATACTGATGTTATTACTTCATATTGAAACAACTAAAGAAGAAGAAGTGGAAGAAGAAATAGAGTTGAAATAATCGGTAACAGACATTACCTCTTCTTTGAAGCGCCTCTTTGAGACCTCCTCTTAGGGAACTAAATTTGTTTTTTGAAGAAGAAAATAAACTCTAGGTTGTTTCTATGGAAGTGGAGTAGAGAATTTGGCAGGGGTTGGCCATGATTGAAGGCTCAAACTGGTGTGAGGAAGAGAGGGATGTGGTGCCCTTTTATAAGAGAGGAGAGGGGCACATTTGGATAAACTAAAAAAATTATTTTATTATAAAGTCATATTCGGTTTCTAATACCTCCAAATTGATTTATTTCTAAGATAGGGTGGGGATGGGTCTAAATCCTCTCATCCAAAAGAATTTAGACATGTTTAGATTTCTATTATATCCTTATCATTTAGATTTAACTTTAAGTTAGATAATTTAACTTTTACGTGTCTTCTTGTTTTTCTTACACGAAAGGTTAATAAACATACTATAACATGCCAAAAGAATCCCAAATTATTTATTATTAATATATATAACCTTATATATGTCATTTTTCTGAACCATAGATTTTGAGGAATAAAATAACATTTAATAATATAATATTTGTTTTAAAAACTATTTTATGTCAATTTTGACACTATTTGGTAATTGATTTTTGTTAAAATCATTGCAGAATTATTACATAAAAGAATGATAATTAAATCAATACTAACATTTAATATTAACATATAAAATTAGTGTAAATCATAAAAGTCTCAAATTAAATTTATTTGGGTATTTATAACATCAATTATGTCAATATTTTATTAATAAGATAATTATTGCATCATCATTGTGTCATAAATAAATTAAATTATTAAATGTCTAAAAATTATAAATAAAATACCATTGTGTATGAAATATTTTAATATTTATAATGAATATTAATAGTCAAATTTATCTTATGTATAACCCTATATTAAAAATGATTTAATTATTAACCATTGATTTTAACTATTTTAACCCTTATTTAAATAAATTAATACTAAATGTCCTAATCTAAACCAAGTTGTCATAAATGGTCATATTTTATTCCTAAGGTGGTTTTCAGTCGAATTAAACTTATCCAATAGAATTAATACATGTGTTAGGGTAATAATAGCATCATTTGTACCCTTTATTACCATATTTATTTTTAACCTTGCTTAAAAAAGTAAACAGTTACTATTCACAAAAAAAATATTTTCATCTCATTGAACCACATTTTATCCCTTGATATTAACCGTGTCTCTTGGATTTTCGAAATTCCACTCACAAAAGCTGTAAAATTATGTTTTATATAAATTTCGAAATTCTCCTAGGAGGTCGTACAAGATGGTGAAAATTTCAAGAAATTTTTTAAATATCTATAATTATTATAAAATGACTCCAATGAATTGCATTGAACATATATTTGTATTATGTATCAATTTTGACCTAAAATAAATTTATATAAAATAAATAATTTTTTAAATAAAATGTCGGTTTTTAAATAGTAACCCAGTGTTTTCACTATTCATAAAAAAATGAATGTTTTCAGAAAAATACCAAAATTTTCACCCTAGGCTATTTTCGATATTACGAATCCAAAAATGAAGTCCATTTTGAAATATAAAATCTCAAAAAGTGGGTACTACTATTCAAAACAGAAAGTTTATATAACATATCATTGTATAGTGAAACTCGGTATTGCGTACAACACACGCTATCGTGGAAGGTCGTGATTGCGTGTAATGAAAGCCAAGTAAGGGATGCGTGTTGTGCAAGATACATTTGGTCTAGAGTAGAACACAAGATATCAATGAAATTAAAAAGAATAATTCTCATACTATGTTTTATTTTGAAAAATATATTTTAATTTTAACATTTTGATTTCGATTTATTCATGTTTATTTAGATAAAATACAAATAATAAATTAATTTCAATATTTATCACATCATTGATATGTTATTTATAAGGAAATTTATTATAAAAAATAACTTATAAATATTTTCCTTAAAACATTTTTTACTTCTGATCCCACGTATTCTAAACAACAATTCAAAAAATATTTTATTAATGATTTATGATGGTTTAATCCATTTTAATTCGTGACATAAATTTTAATTTTTATTAATGGATTTATTTATTTTTTTTCTATGGGAATATCTTTATAACTTTTAAAAAAAACACCAAAGTTTTTTTTTCTAACATATATGATCAGACAAGTTATTATTTTCATCCTTATTCAAAAATTAATTGATGATTACTTTACAATATTATAATGTTAATTAAAATGAAAATCAATGGTATAAAATTTAATAATATTTTAAATGGTTTATTAAAAATAGTATATATATTTTTATCAAGAATTATCATCCAACAAAAATTATTTTCCCATCTTAGATAAGATCATTTTTTGATACATATGATTTACAAGGTTTTTATTCAAGGATTTTATTATTATTCATTATTTTTTATTAATATAAATATAATTTCATGATATTTATTAATCATTTTAATTTTTATATACAAATTATTTGAATAAATATTTAAAAAACACTTTTATTTTTATTATTTTTTATATGTGGAATGATTTATGTTCATATGGAAAAAATATATATGATTTTCATTAAATATAATGTTGGACCTGTATCTTTATTCAGTGCATTTGTTAAAGGTTGATATGTCATGCGGAAAATGTGTAATTAATGAAATTGATTTCCTGTTAACATATCTATTAATAGACATGGTTTTTGAATCTAAAATACTATTCCTAACACTGTATTTCTCTCCATATGTTAATTCTAGTACCTCACTTCATGGCCATAACTTAATGTGTAGACCTGTTTCTATTTATAAATGTTCACAAAACATTAAGATTCTATATCCCAATGATATTCACTAATGTATATTTATATTATATGATTCAATTTTTAGGAATGTCAATGATTTATTCCACGAATAATGAATTTGAAAATTTTTATGCATGGAAATGTTTTCAAATTTTATCATCGTGTTTTTATTCCCTTATGCCTGTGTGATTATTGAAATAGACATAGTTTACCATATTTTAGCACCTATTCATGACAAATTTTTATTTCTATTCTCCCCAGTACATGAATAACGGTATTATGTATGATATTTGAAAATTATTCTTGTTATGAAGAAATAATATAGAGATGATGTAGATGTTTTGTGGACAACGCCATTAAATTTAGATGTTTCCAAGGAGACTAAAACCAAATGATTATTTATTTCCTTTTTGTGGAATTTAATGAATATTATTCTATTTTATAATAATATCTTTGTAGAAAAATATTGGGTCATTATAAATTGAATAACATATTTTTATCTCTACTTCGATAAATTAGAAGTAAAATGATTGCTCGTTTGTATGGAAAAATACAGCCTTCTAAACTGATGTTATTCATAATCCATCATTTCCCCCCACCCCACAATTGGTTATATTGATTAATTTATTATTTATTTATGAAATTTATCATATTATAATACAGTTTATATTTTAATATTAGACAACTATTCTTACATTCCAACCCATTGTGATATAATAATGTCGCTCGTGTGTACAGAGGAGTAATGCATATCAAACAAATGTTATGTGTTTTTAATTTATATTTTAGATGTATGGTATTCGAGATGGATAAAATGATTTAATGTTATATTTTTTTAATTAGTTATAATTATATAATGAATATATCACATTGACGATTCTAATTTCTATTCTGTGGTGGGATATGATAACATTATTCATGTGTACGATGGACTACACCCCATGAAGCGATGTGATTCTCTTATCACTAACTACTTGAATTGATAGTAATTATGATAATTTTATTTAGTTATATTATATATATTATATTGATATTATTCATGAATCATAATATATTATTTACATTTCATTGATTTCATCCATCAAAAAATTGGAAATAATGTTCATCAATACGTAGGTCAAACAATCAACCTGAACGATATTTTTCATTTTATATGTAAAATTATTATCAATAACCAAAAAATATTTTAGGAATTTAAATTTAATTTATATAATTTTAACTAATCTTATATTAATTAACCAATAATCAATGTAAGAATACGAAAAATATAAATTCAAAAACATCATGTGAAACAATGTAGTTATTGTCATAAATGTGATTTTAAATAGTCTTGTTAATAAATGTGACTTCAATAGTTATTTGATAATCATATATGGTGTCATATATATAATTATTTTTATTTAATATAGGTTTAATAGGTGTATATTTATTATATTGGACTACTTAATCATAATGAATGACTTTGATCCCTATGCTAAGGGGTTATTGCACCAAATTGTATTATTTGGGAAAAACAATATTTTTTACTCATTTCATATTTTATAATATATATATACATTCCTAGTAACATATTTTTTCTTGAATATAATTATATTAGTTATTTTGAATGTAATTTTTCATTAATTACTATATTGTGGATTATGATTCATAAATTATGAATTTGGTAGGGGATTGAGGTTAGAAGACAGAAGTTCATCAACTCTTTTTTATGATGTTTTCGATATTGAAATATTATTCTCCCATGAAACTGAAGTTGTTTCATCCCATATGGTTATTGAATTATAAGAAATGTTTTACATTCATCTCCCTCTCATTTTTAATCATTATTCAAAAATAATGTAATTTAAAAAACTAACTATATTTTTCATTTAGGTAAATATCTTTTTTACATCAACATACATGGCTTTTACAAAATTCATCAAAAATTTGTATTGTTCATCTAAGTGATTTAATGACATTTTTTCTAATATTTACACATTAAAAAATATTTTAATATTAATCTTCATATTGTTTTATAAATAAAACCCATTTTGTTTTTATCTAATGTGTCTAAAGAATAATTTTTAAACATATATGGAATTTTGTACTCGATTGAATGATAAATTTTCTAAACATTACATAAAATTTCTCAAAAGATATTTTATAGAAAAATTTATTTGAAAATGATTTATGTTTTAGGAATTTGACTTCAAAGACGAAACACTATTAACTAAAACAATTATTTAAAATATTTTTATCACTTCCCATATATATTTCTATGATTTCTTAAATAAAACTATTTTCAATTTTTTTTATGAATTTATATTTATAAAATGGAAATTTAGAATTAATTCAATTTTAATAAAAAATGTTTCAATTTAGAATTTATTGTTTATTTATATATTTTCATGTTTAATTTCAATCAAATTAATTTCTAAAATATTTAATGAATTCATAGTTTCAGAATGCTTTTTTTCAATAAAATGTTATTTCCCTCAAGAAAATTTCAAATTTATTATCATTTAAATATAATTTGTGTTTTTTTATTATATACTTTGATGATAAATAATAATTAATCTAGATATATTCAAATTATAACACCATAATTACTCATTTTTTTGTTTTATAATTTTGATGATATCATGTTTATGAAACCCATTTCATTTTTTATGGGTATGAAATGAATAAATATTTTATAAATTCAATTTATTTTCATGTGTACTGATATGTTAAATGTTTTATAACCTTTTGGTATAAAAATGAACAATTTTATTTATGTTATTGGTGGGGCCTATATTTCTTTATAATGAATTATGTAATTCGTAATGTATAATGAGATGAAAATAAACATTGGAGGTTATCTAAAGGCATCACAATGAGTAAAAATTAGGTTATCCCAAGACTTAAGCAGGTTACTGAGTTGTTATACTAAACATAAAATTTTATCACTATCAATTTGGGTATCCATGATATAAAATATTCCATGCATATATATTTGAAACATTACATTATCTTATTACAATGTTAATATTCATGGAAATTTATATTTGAAATATTTATTATTCATGATGTTTAAAATACCATGATTTATTCTTGGAATCATGTTCTAGATCTATTATATGAAATTTTTGGATTTAAAATTTCATTCTCATGTCATCCTGTAATTTTTTCACTATATATATATATATATCATTTTTCCTTACAAAGAATTTGAGTTCATCCATTATTAAGATTCCTCTTTCAATGTTATGAAGAATATAATTATATATGTATCATTTAAAAAGTGTGTCAGTTATGCTGATGTTGATTGGAGATAAACTAGATTTCACTTGAATTAGTTATTTTGGTTTTCATGATTCTAAAAGATCTAGAACAATATGATTCAATAAGAGATCATTATGTTATATAATAAATATTCACACATTGAGACATAATATTTATTAATGATAAGTATGGGTCTCTACATTTCTTCACAAAGAATGTTTTGGTTTATGATTTGATGCAATGATATGAAACTATTAACCAGATTCCAAAGGATATATTTAAGTATAATTAAATTGATATGTAAGCACCTATGAAAATGATCTATAATATTGGTGAATTATGTAGAAAGTTATTTTTATGAAATTACATCCCTCTATATATAGAATATTTTATTATAAATCATTCATAGTTTTACGTTGGGGTAAAACCTCTAAAAACTGAACATTGACTTTGAATTTGTATTCACCTTCTCCAAAAATACTAAACTTACATCACTCCTAGATTTAATCTCTTGGGTGATATGGATTAGAATATACCGCTTCTCATTAACCATCATAAAGAATTAAAATATATGATAACCCTAATGACCATGGATAAACATAATCTGTTATATTTTGATAAGTATGTCCAATGATTTATATATCCCCTAAATAAATTTTCCTGAATTTATGTTTTCTAATTATTATAATAGTTTATCAAAATATTATTTTTTTGACTTAGTCAATGAATGGTATTAGAATAATAATTTATAATGAATAATTTAATTTAGAATGAAATTTATTTCCTTCTAAAAGATAATTTATAGAAATTAATAAAAATTATTGTTGAAATTATCATAAAACATTCACAGTCTATGAATATTGATGAACATCATAATGAGAAAAAGGAAGGAAATTTTTTGATTGATTCTTTTTAACGAAAATATCCATCTTATAATAGTGGGTATACTGATCCACTAGATTTTGAGAGTTAGATTATTACCATTGAAAATATAATTTTTATTCTTATATATTTGGAGAATAAGAAAGGCATTTTCTGATATTCCATTTGGAATGAGATATAGATAACTGGTGATATTTTATGAGTAATATTATGAAGAAATCATTAATTTAATCTATGGTTAGGATGAGTTTATGAGAGTATATTTTAATAAATACAATCTCTATATTAATTATATAAAAATGGAGAAGGCCATATTTAGTATAAGATAAAAGGCCCATGTCTTTATTGATACATATGATAGAAATTTTACATGAAATGGTAGGTATCCATTGAGTATTATCATAAATCTAGAATTTATGGTTAATAAATATTTCAATGGATCAAATTAATGTAACTGAATGAAATTATCCATAAGTGACTTTGGTATCTATCATTGATATAATTCACTGTTCTATCAAGGTGGAAAGAAGGATTATATTTACCCATCAAAGGCATAATGTTGATAAAAGTAAATATGAAATTCTTTAGAAATGTTAAAAACCATAGATAAATTAATATTATCAATAATATATGCCCAATTTTTTGTAAAAAACATGGTGAAACTTATTTTAATGTGAATAATAAATGGTTTATATGTTTTAAGTGTGGCCATCAGGTGGTTGAATACCTATTTGGTGGGATAAAATTATATAATTATTTGAATATAGGGTCTTTCATATAGATTTCACCATAGACACTAATGTTATTCATGTTCACGGACTTTGGGAAATATTTAATTCAATTCACATATCCATGGATAAATTGGATGATAAGACACAAAATAATCTAAACAATAAGTACAAGGGTAAATCTTATTCGATCACAAATGTTGATGTGAATCATGATAAATATGTAAGGGATATCCGGATCCCCATAGTATGTAACTTCATGTTATATTATATTTTAAGGATCCCTACATAAATATTTTTGTTTTCAATTAGTTGAAATTGATTTGATTCTTTGATTCGATCGTAGCCTTCTACATAGATTCATGAATAATGAAAGCATAATTCATATTCTATTGGAAAAACTATAATCAAGAACTACTAATTCATAAAAACTTATATAATATAAACTCTTATTTATGGAATAATATGTGAATTATCATTAAGATTCATGGATGTATAATAGTACGATTATCATAATAATTATAGACACCATCATGGGTTTATGAGTTTATGTTTTATCATATGTTAAATATCAATGAAACCTCTTTTTAGGTTTAATGGTATTGTAATTGTTTATGATTAATGATATTTTAAGATATATTTATAGAAATAAACCCATATGGTTTTTTATTTGATTTATGTAAACTGATATTTTATGATGAGTGAATTTATTGTTTCGGGACATATGCTTAATGTTATTCGTATAATTTAGGATTTATATTATCATTTATGTCTTGTTAGTTATTTATTGTTATTGATCAACATACAATTTTAGAAAACATCATTGATATCAGAGAAGAGTTATCTCTTGACCCGATTTCCAGAATATACATTGTGAATTTTAATATTTCATTGAGTACCATATTACATTGAATATAATTATGATACAAAGAGCACCTTAATGATCTTTAATAAATAATTAATTATTAGATATGGAGATATTTTTTAGTAGTTAGTGTCATAATTTGAATTATTATTATTATTATCGAATAATAAAATCCCTTTTATGATATATTTTGTTCATTTTATATTGATTTAAACTATTTTTGGCACTAACACCATAATATAGTTGAGTTTTTATAGATTAATTTACTTTATGTGAGCATTATTATGGATATTTATTATTAATTTTATGCAATTAATTGTATACATCCAATATTATAGAATTTATTAACTAAAATACATCTATTAAGACTGGATCGTGATGATGAAATAGTACTGACGGTATGCCCCATTCAGTTGCACATATGGGGTCTCAATGATTATTGAATGGTGATGTTGTTATTCATTGATGTGAATTCAAATTTTATGTTTTTTAAATATTTTATATGAATATTATGATGGAAAATGATTTCCAAAATATTCCCCATATATTTTATCCCTATTGATGTATAGTTAATATTTTGATTTTTTCTTATCATTTGGAAATTCCACTAAACAAATTTTAGGTTTACGATGAATTGAATGTATCTATAATAGGAATATAAATTCCCAATCCGTAATATATATTAATCATACTAATAATACCACTAGAGTATGTCCATTTATCTAAGGAACAACTAATGACGATTCTAAATAATAACAATAAAATTCTATAAAGCAAGAACGCTAATATGTTCCATGTTTTTTTGGTGAAAAATGTGTTTTAGGATGTTATGTTGTAACATGAGGATATAATGAGGTGAAAATATTTTAATTATATTATACAAAAATGATTAATATTTAGGGAGAAAATAAATTTTTTGGGATGAAATGTATTCTCATAGTATTTTTTGAAATTATTTTTTCAAATAAATTTATTTTCATTATAGTTTATGTCACACCCAAAATCGTGTTCTAAAAAAACAATAAAAACTATTAATATTATTATTTATATAGGAACCTTATTAAATATCCATTTAACATCGTAAAATTAATTACAATATAATAATTTCAAATATTTAGTTAATGGTTTTATATAAATAACATTAAATAATAAAAATAACTCTATTTTTTCAGAAAAGTTAAAATCTGTATGGAAGAAACTATTATCAAGAACAAATATCATTTTGAAAAAATAATAAAATAAATTTTTTTTCATTTACAAAATTAATTTACGAAATATAAATAAATTTCAATTTATGTTTTAAAATTTATCTTACAATTTCATTATGTTACTTTTATGAAAATAATAATTTTTCAACTAATAGTGATAAATACTTATTTTTTTTGAAAACCGCAATTTTACTTTATGAATGTTTATTGTTAATGTTATGTTAAAATTGGTTTAACCTAGAAATAGTAAAACTATATATATACAATTTATTTCAATGTATTCTATTTCATATTTAATTTTAATATTAAATATTTTTAATCTATTGTAAAATTATCTTTAAAAATAAACAATTTTGCTGGATATTCCAGATCAATAATAAATATAATTTAACAACTTTTTTGAATGAATATTAGAAGAATATATTATATATTGGGAATAAATTTTCCTTATATATTTAATAACATCAAAATAATTTTTTTTCAATAAAAATAGTTTAAAATGTAAATATTAATTATCACGATTCATGTTAAATCATATTTACCAGGGGAATAAATTAAAATAATGTGAGGTGAAATTTCCATGAAAATTATCCTAACCAAATTTGATGGAAATACTTCGACCATATAGTATATTATGTCAGATAAAGTTCAATTTTTAATATTTTCATGATGTGACAAATCTAGGCACACTTTATTATTTTCAAAAATAACATGGGTTTCCTCTCCCACACATATTAAAAGGAACCCATCTAATCCCATATTGATAATTCAAAAAAAAATTAATGGACAATACATTACCAAATATCTTTAAAAAATCCAATTATTCAAGAAATAATTTTAATGTTGATTTTGATCCACCAGTAGGAATGATTTATATAAAAACCTAATGAGGTTGATTGAAAATTTTTCAAATTATTAATTTTTTGTACCTTACACCCCATAAAATATTCAACATATTTGACGATGTTATAAATAAAATATCAACCATATACTAATTTGATATTATAATTTTTTAATAATCCTGTTTCCATTATGTATTATGAATTTAAGGGAGAAATGGTTCGATTAGATATGAGAAGTCTATCCATTTTATCCTGTAAATGAGGTGGTGTGTTTAAATGATTTTATATCGAGTACATTGTTTCTTAATTTCATATAAAATCATAATAGATTCAATATACATAACATGATTGAGTCCTTATTTTGAATTGTATGATGTCATTTTGGGTTTAAGACCCTCTAATGCTTAGGATTTAACATAGGTTGAGATGATGGTAGGTTGAGATCATCACACCCTTTGTGGGGAATTATTACATATTATAATACTATCGTAATGATTTCAATTTTGTTTCAATATATTCTAATTAACAATAAATATACTTATTCAATAACAAAATAATTTTCTATATAATGCTTTTATGATAAAAAGGAAGGTTTCATTTTGGAGTCCATCAATATTTATATGAATTTCTTCATCTACATATCATTGTTTTATAGAAATGTTTATCCAAATATTTTATTATTTCATATAACCAAGAACTATATAGTGTACATTTATACATGGTGTTAATTAATGTCTAAACGAAAATATTAAACCATTAAGTGGATTATTACATATCCTTTTAATGATAGTAATAATAACAAATTTAGTTTGTATTAGGTGTGCAGTTTAACAAAATGTAGAAAGGATATATGTGAGGGAATATAGGAACATGGTATTATGATAAAAAATTATTAAGTAGTATAATAAACCAAATTTATAAATGGAATAAAATAAAACATCATTTCATCATTTCATCAACACATACCATGGGTTTGATGTCCTTCTATGGGAGCAGTCATATTGTGCCACTAAATAGGGCTTCCACACTAGGGATTCCCATATTTTGTAAGAATTCAGGATTGCAATGATATGATCATTGAACATCCCAAATCACATGTGATCCATTATTGTTGATATAAAAAAGGAATACCATATTACAAGTCCCATCATATATGGGATCTTAGCTTTTGTACGAAGGAAACCGTGGTGGGATGTTTGATATGGAGGATAATAGATAGGAAGATGTACTGTTTATATATTTTTTACAATGTATCAACATCTATATGGTTCATTTAATGTCATAATATATTGATATAAAATCCTTTATAATATATATCCCAACGTAATGTTAACATTTTATAAGTGTCTTCTCAAGATTAGGATGCATTTTATAGGAGTCATATCGAGATCAGGATTCCCGTAGAAAGGATTTATGTTGAACAAAGAGGATATTTTTTAGGTTAATCACAAGAATAAGGTTATTGTTAATGGTGTGCCTCTATAGGGACATGAAAAAATGAAAACAGGACTTCTCATGGTTTGAGTCTCAAAACCTAAATGTCATGGAATTCATCATATTACCCGTATATGAGAAGATTTCTCTTTTTTTTATCATATTTTCATCCAAATTTTATATGTATTATAGATCACGAGATGTCGTGTGAGCATTGTAATAGAAATTCACTCATTTCTCGATGATGTTTCATGTTATTGACGATCAAGGAAATTGGGTTCTGGGAGAATTTTTCTATGAAATCCCTCCAATTGTCTATGTTGTGTCGCAAGATCTATGCAAGATAGCGTTATGTTGTCTGAAAATTTTTATGTATAATCTAATGATTTTCTTCTCATATTAAAGGATATTTCATTATTTTAAGAACATTTATAAATGATATAACAAAATTATATATTAATTATAACACCCTCTCCCATGAAAAGGTCTTCATATCTCTAAGGGATCCATGAAGAAATTCAAATATCATTAGCATGTCACATGAATATCACTGAAACATTCCATTTCATGATACTTCAATATTTTCCTCCTATATATTAGAATGTTATTTGGATGATTTATAGAATTTAGCCGATTTATAAGATGAATGATTATAGGATCTCATTTGGCAGTCCACACATGATCATCAGTGCTTTTTAGGACACCTTTTCATGAAGATGAGGTCCTGTTAACATGGATTTTAATAATCATAAGTACATAATGTACAACACATGATGTATTCACTTGACCATTTTATGGTCATGAGATCACATTTACATTTTATGTTCATGTTATCTGCATTATTCAGCTCCCATCCCAACCAATTTGGTGGATAAAATAATAACCATTCTTTATGTATTTCATCAATTCTATATTTTTTTATTCTCATTTAGAAGGAATAAACCACATACGCTGATTAAGAGTGAGTTCAATAGGATGGACATTGTTTTGTGTATAGAATGTTTTACCAAGATTATTTTGGGGTTATATGAACAATATTCCTTAGGTAAACTTGGTTTCCTTGGTGACCCTTAATATTCCATGATGTGATGTAAAAATAGAGGATTGATGGGTGGATCATTTCACCAAATAATATGAAATCTAGATCTCATTATATTATTCTAGTGTCATGATTCATTTTAAATACCACATCATATGACCACATTTGAAGGACCCTCCACATGAAAAATCCATAGATTTTGTTGTGAGATAGTTTCATTAATGTAATCTGCATGAACAATTAATCTTAGCACTTGTAAAAAAAATAAACAATATACTCTCATTAATTTTCATGAACCGTGGCCTAGGACCGTGAAACATTGGATATTTTTCAAGAAACGAATGATAATATGGTTTAGTCGTGTAAATATTTGACCATCTTGGTGTTCATGTGACTATATTAGGGTGACATGATAGGAGGCCTGATAATAGATAACACAATCAAGGGATACCATATAGTTTTTTATCACAATGAGATAAGTATCTTTTCATGAAATCATAAATAATTTTATGATTCATGTGGTTACACTGATGTTTTCTAGTTCAAGAAACTCTTTTTGATGTATTTTGTTCTTATATGAAATGTGTTACATTTTTTTGTACAAATTGCTTCCAGTTCCCATAAATGTTTCACCCTCACCATAAGTGGGACATGATAGCTGTGAATCAAAATACTGATAACCAATACCATGTACCATTTTACTGTGTTGTTTTCAATTTTCTTCACATGTATGAACATTAGAGATATTCCATACCATAAAAAAATTATATTGAAATATTTAGACTAATTTATGATATTATAATTACCTCACCAGATTATTATATTACAAATTTCAAGATTTAATATTCCATTGATTTTGTTCACATTATTATTTATAATTACATTTAATTAGAATTGGAATAGACCTAGGGGTTATCATATACGTTTTATAATTCCCCTTTATGTCCAGACAATTTTGATTTCACCCACTTGTAAATTTCTCAAACTTAATCAAGAAGACACATAAGCTACATTAATTATCCACGATGTGACAAGAGATATATTTTGGAGTATTAACCTGATATTAATTTATATAATGAATGAGAATGGTCATTTTTAGTAATATTTATATTCATATAATTTTTTTAAAACACACACAATATTCACCTATATGAGGTAGAAATGATTTCCCAGTTAAACATCCATCATCATTCAGAACATATTAGAGAACTATTTACCTATTAGTTCCCCAGAAATAATTCCATTCACCTTTCCCATGGTGAGGTATTTAATAACCATTTATTCATTTTCTAGTTGGTGGGGTATCTCCACACTGGGAATGAAAATATTCAAATTGATATGGATGTTCATAATGACACTAAAAAACAACTTATTAGGGAAATGATAATTATTACAATTGTGATGGAGAATTTAAGGGAATATACTAGTCTATTAATTCTAACAATTATTATTGATTGTATTATCATCTTTCGATACTATATTCAAATTCAGTTTACTCATATAAGCAATAATTTCTACCTTTACCGAATGGTATATTACTGCAGATGCTCATATTGGTAATTAATTGAGGTTGGAGAGTATACCACATGGGTTTATTGGGTTAGATTGGATGTATCATGGAGAACATGACTGGATGGGTTTTTAGCCTTTTTATTATGGTATGAAATTTCACTATATGGGATGAATGCTCAAGAATCTGAGCTTGAACCCTAGTGATATTTGATCTATTATATTAGGGGATTCCTCTTAATCTATATATTTTATCTCTTGATCGCCTCTATAAACACATGGTTTATATTAAGAAAGTAAACATCCCTTCTAGGATTAGTGGCACTTTTTGTTCTTATTCACCAGAAAGGGATTGAATTTCAACTATTTCCAATTCCATTACAATATGGGGATTCAAAATAATTATTTTCTCCATAGACTGTGGAATATTTCTGGGGTTTAGGCAATGCATATAATCCCTGATAATGATTTTGAAATTTTGATCGGGCCAAAACTTTTCAAAATTATTGCTTCTTTTTTACTAACAATGACATATGTTGATAAATTTGGTCTCTCTATCTAGGAATGACAATAAATAATTCTTCAGGATGGGTTTCTTCTCAATCAGGTAGAAGTGATAATTATTTTAATTCAATGTTTCGTATAATATTTAACTCAAGAAATTTGGTTTCATCAAAACGGTTTGTCCTCTCCCATCATCTAGTGTACATGGGAAATGAAATCCAATTCATGTACACCATTTTTGGATTGTATTTTCATGAGATTAAAAAAACACTGAGTTTATTTGTCTTCAAGATGGTTCAATTGTCATCATATATTTCTATTTTTACTAGGATTGTTAAAAGTCCTAACATTGTAGTTTTTTGAAAGGATGGTTCCTTAGCTATATAAAATAATGTGATTTACCCAGTAACTTATCTTTAACCAAAACAAAGTTGATTCAAGAATTAAGAGAGCACTGAAGAAAGAATCTTCTTCCTATACTTCACCATTACCATATTATTGAGTAATTTTTTGAGGAATCTAGTCCTTAAATATGTGTGATGAATGATGCATAATTTGAGAGAATATAACATGAAAAATCATCTATTTCTTATTAAATATCACAACCAACCATTACCACTATTAATATAACCATCCTAGAAGTTATATAGGAATAAAAATGATTTAGGATATTCTAGATATATATTCACACCATGATCATTGAGACTCCCCTAGAAAATTCGAGTGATAAAATTGGTCCTCCTCATAATCCTATTTCCACTAGGGAATTTAAAGCCTGCATCGAAATGAACAACCTCACAGAGGTCAACCTCCTGGGTGCTAAATTTACCTGGTATAGGAAACACTATAATATAAATGTAGCCAGTAAATAAGATATGGCCTTCACTAATTCCCACACCCTTGATAGTTGGGATAAAATCTCCAGCATTACTCTTGTGAGAGCCTCCACTAATCATCATCAAATCCTTCTTTCCTTCCCCAATAAAAAAAAGTAAATTGAGAGCTCCATTCAGATATAACACTTCTTGGTCTTCTGAACCTTAATTTATAATCATCATAATGAACACTTGGAATAAAATTCATTGTTAGTTTGACCCTTTTGCTTGTCCAATGAAGTTAAAAATATTAAAAAAACTCTTAAAAGTTTGTGTGAAGTCACGGTTTTTGAAATAAACAATAACATCATCCTTCTTGAAGCTGAACATACCCAACATCAAAATAAAAATTCTTCTTTAATCATTTCTCAGGAATCTCAAAAAGAAATGAACATCTCCTTTATGATTATTTCCTTACTCAACCGTAAGGATAATATTAAAAAACAGATCTTCAAATCCATGTGGCTTAATGATGGTGATAGGAATACTAAATTCTATAATGCTCTTCATAGGGTAAGGGAAGCCTATAGACCTTTATCCTTTCCTAGAAATGGGGACCAAATTCTTGACACTGATGAAGGAATTTCCAATCACCCAGTCTCTAATTTTTAAAATATCTTCAATGGTGATAATATTGATAAAAACCTTATACCTGACATCATTCCTGCTCTTGTCACTAAGGAAGATAACACTTTTTGAATAGTATCCCTTTTGATCACGAAATAAAAGACTCTATTTTCAGCCTTAATCCCGAAAGTGCTCGTGGCCTAGATGGTCTTAATAATGTCTTCTACCAAAAGCTTTGGGATATTCTCCAAGATGATGTTTGTCATCTTGTTAAAGTCTTCTTCTCCAAAGCCATTCTTCCTCTTGGCCTCAACTCCCAATTCCGTATTCTCATTCCCAAAATGGATAATGCTAATGTGATTCAGAACTTCAGACCTATTTCCCTCAACAATTCATTATTAAACATCATCACAAAATTAATTTCCAATAGAATGACTTCCATCTGTTTCAAGAACGTCTCTTGGAACAAATTTTGTTTTATAAAATTCAGGACTATTCAAGACTGCATCTGTCTGGCCTTTGAGTCCACCAATCTTTTCAAAAAAAGAGTAGAGGTGGAAGTGGTGCCATTAAACATGATATTGAAAAGGATTTTGATACTATTGATTGGATATTTATTTAAAAAGTTCTTTCACATTTCGACTTCAATTAAATTTTCATTACTCGTATCAAATATTTATTTAACTATTTTTACATCTCCATCCTCATCAATGGCTCTCAGAGAGGTTATTTCAGCTGCACTAAAGGAGTGATACATGGTGACCCACTCTCTGCTATTCTTTTCCTCATAGAAAAATACATCCTCAGTAGGTTGATCTCCCACGATATTGATAACGATATCATTAAACTTATCTCTGCCTCCAAGAACCTATAAGTTCCCTCACATCTTCATTATGTTGATGAAATTATTCTCTTTACCCATGGGGACATGAGGAACATTCTCAGACATAGAGATATCCTTCTACACAATCTGGAAGTCTCTGGTAAACACATCCTCTATAACAAATCTTCTATCTTTTTTAGTAATGACTTTCCTCCAAGATGGAAACTATCAATTTCTAACATATTTAGCGTCAATGAAGGATATCTACCCTTTACATAGCTTGGGGTGCTTATGTTTTGGGGTAGGCATTAAGCATACTATTTCTCTCAAATTTTGGATCACACGCTTGGGCACCTTTCCTCCTTGAAGGGTAAGTCCCTCTCAATGGCTGAGAGAATTTTCCTGGATAATACTAAAATTTTTTCTAAACATGTTTACTCGAGGATGATATGTAAATGGGAAAACAGTCTATTAAATCGCATTAATACTCCTATTAAAAATTTTGTTTGTACTGGTAGCACTATTGAGAGGAATTAGTTTACTTTCCCCTTGTCCTCTTGCTGCAAACCTGTCGATAAAGGGGGGATTGGCCTAAAAATCTCTATAATTTCAACAAGGACCATCAAGAAAGATTTAGGTGGAACATTATTCACAACACCTCATCCTCCATTAATTTTCTCAGATATCGCTTCCTTGACAAGCTTAGAAAAAATCAACTCTATCCTCTTCGGCCCTCCATTTGTCCCTCCATCAAAATTACCTACAAGCCTGTTATATCTAATTATTGATGGATTGCCTCAAATGATTCCAACCGGAAATTTTGGTTTTATAATTAGACTGGTGTTCCTCTGATCTCCTTAACGGATAACAACCAACCCCCTCCCCCTCTTCTGGATTAAATTGACTCGATTATTCATATGAATAACCTTGTTCTCCTAGAGAGTATCACTCAAATTGTTAACAATTATCATTTATCTGATACTAATGATTTACTTATTTGGGAACATGCACATAAATGAACTCTCAACTTTAAAGGCTATTATAAATTCTTCTTCAAATTTTT
Organism: Viscum album; assembly: GCA_963277665.1. Lineage (NCBI taxonomy): Eukaryota > Viridiplantae > Streptophyta > Magnoliopsida > Santalales > Viscaceae > Viscum > Viscum album. Next base: position 1,056,288,134 of record OY728151.1, on the reverse strand, counting down.
TTGACAATAATCACTCCTAGATAGATAAATTCAACAAAGCGTGGATAAAAACCTCATCATTCACTTTAATTTGGAAGATTGTCCATCAAAGAATCCCTACTGATAACTACTTACAAACTTTTTGAATTACTCATTGTTCTAAATTTGGTATGTGAAATCAGAATAAATAGGTTATAAATCAACTCTTTCTCTCCTGTGACACAGAATCCACTATCTGGCATTATATTATTGACATTTTTGAGTGCAGATGGCTTCTTTTTGATACCATGAACATGCAGATCCAGAATTGCTTGGAGTTGTCTGCGTCTCAACAAATAAAAATCCTATTAGTGTTGGCTGTTGCGGAACATATTCATATTATCTGTTATGGTTGAAATGTCATAATTTTCTGCAATAATTATTTTAAAATTAATGCAGGAAAAATGAGAATTCTCATGGCTATTCAAGAAGCGTCCTCTATCCAAAAAGCTCACTACAATAATTCTGTCAGTGCATTTGGGATCCTTAGATGTGTTGGAGTGGAGGGGATCTACCGTCTCCCCCACTCTACTCTTGAAGTGTTTTGGCTACCCCCCCCTGGGATATATTAAAATCAATGTGGATGGAGCCTCCAAAGGAAAACATGGCCCAACAGGTTGTGGTGCAGTCTTCAAAAGTCACCTGGACCTGATTCTCGGATGCTTCTATGGCTCTTGTGGTTACTCAAATGCTTTGGATGCTGAGATTATGGGTTTCATCCATGCCATCACCTTTTCCAGATCACACAACTGTGACAACATCTGGATTGAGAGCGACTCTACTACATTTATTCAGGCCATCTGGAAAGGTACCAACCACCTTGCTTGGCCTGTTACTTCCTGCTAGATGGACTGTTTGAATTCTCTTTTTGGGATGAACTTCATCTTCACTCACGCCTACCGTGAATCCAATAGGATCGCTTATGGTCTTTCCAACCTTGGTATTTCCCATGAACTACATTGGATGGATGACCACCCTTTTGAATTAATCCCTTATTATGCTCAGGATGTCAGCAAAATTTGTTACTTTAGACTCGTGTATCCCCCATTTTTTTATAAATAAAAAATTTCTAACTTTTATAAAAAAACACCCCTAGAAATGTTTCATGGACATGGGGAATTCCTTCCCTACAACATATTGATTTTGATGATGGTGTAATTGACTAATATCCGTGATATGAAATCATGAGACATATTTTACTGACTTTTAAATTTTTATCTTTCTTAATTTTGTATCATTCTATGTCATCACACTTATCTTGAACTACATAATATGTTTTATGTGTATTTCCTCTTTCAAAAAGATTATTTTTCTCCCAATAGTATTAAAAGAAGTGGGTAGTTAGAACTTTAGTGCTTAGTCAATAGTTTTACCATGTCTCGGGTTGATTTGGTATGTTCATCTAATTTAATTTAAATATAATATAATTTCCATTGGTTTTTGATTAAATCTATATAGATTCCAAAATATCTCCATATTCCCCATTTTTGTTCCCCCAAATAAGGAATGAATATTCATATCATTACATATCATTTTCCATATTTCATTCATTCTTATTTTTGGATGGAATTTTATTGATCTGGAGTTTTATAAATCATAATATATATCCATAATCTTATAATATTAATTACTATTAAGAAACAACCTTAAAGAAATTTCATACACATAAAAAATGAATGATGTTTTGTCAATACTGTGTAATGTTTATAATTTTTATTCACTGAATATGTCTATAACAATGATGTGTCTCTGTGTTTTAGAGACTCTCCCTAGATTCCACAAAAACATTTTAAATCATACCATAATAATATTGGATCACTACAATTATCCATATAATCCTTAATCCAGATATAAATATTGATTGATCGTATTAGGGACATCCTCCAATCTTATTTTGTTACTTCCTGATGATGATTATTTTTTATGAATGTTGATATATCTGAAGCTCCTTTAAATGTATTTGACAATAATGATGATTACTCAAAAATATTTGAATTTTAATTTTCAAATATATCATCCTATATCGATATATAAATAGTCATGTAATCCATATGGGGATATAACTAAGAGGATATACGATAAATTTGACCAATCAAATCTATTTCTTCCACCAACAATTGATTTATTTATCCATTTTCATCAACATAATTTAAATCCCACTTACATTGATCTACTTCATGCAATGTGACGACAGTTTGATGCATGATGTAAAATAATGGAAGGTGTTCAAATATGCCCTCCCAAAAATCATAAAAGAGAAAGGTAAGGTGTTACTCCTTGTCATATAAATTTCTAGGGGTGACATAGTGATCAATAATTACATCTACTTAAAAATTTTCATGTTTTATTCTCGATCAACTGCAACTATTTGGATCGGTACAAAATTAAATTTAATGATTGTATGAGAGAAGAAGAATGAAGAATGGAATTTCCATGTTCAATTATATTAATTGATGCATCTTCCATTACTCAAATTAAAGTACCACCATTCCTACTAAATTCTACCAAAACAATGTAATAGTCATCACTAGGATGAAACCACTTCTTCAAATGCTGTCATGATTCTTCAATTAATAACATTATTCATATGGATACAAGGGTCTATAAGGCATAGGGTTTATCAATATGATAGGCCAATCAATTACAACACCACCCATTTATAATTCCATCAATTTTGAGGAAAAATATTATATAGTAAGATAGTGGAACCTGTAGTAAGAAGAATAAACAAAAAAATTATTTCATCACATTCAAATATAAGTAATAATTGGATGATATTATTGGGAGGTCATTCACTCCAAACGCTATATGAAGTTATAGGAGAAACACTTTTTATTATTCTAAATTATATATCGAACCATTAAGTGGAACATGGATCCCAAATGATCATCTCGTCTATATTTTCTATGAGAACCCATCCGAAATAGTGATATTGTATGATCATTCATTGAATGATCCAATATCATTATCATAAATTGGTCCAAACATTGTAAGATAAGGAATAATAGTGAAATTAATATTCCATCTCAACATGTCAAAGACCAAATCGATGCCAAATAGAATTACATAAACATTGGGTATATATATCATATATGGGCGAAAAAGATACATTAGGGAACAAAATAGTATTATGTTATTTATAATAATGGAATGTTACTATTATATAGAATAATAAAGACTTGAAGGGGATTATAATAATATAACATATATATCATTATTGGGAAGTGTATGAGATTTTACAAGGGAGAAATTGTCTGTACATCTTGAGTGGGAGTTCTCCCCTCTATTATTCGATCTTCCAATATTAATGTTCCATATTTGATTCCCGATCATGCATCCCTATATGAAAAAATACATCAATTTAGAGACATTTCTAATAAACCATCCAACTAAAGAGTTAGGGATATATAAAGTCTCACCCAGTAGATCCATGTGGAATAAAAACTAGTCTCAAGATTTCCCCAATATTATCATATGCTATCACATACAGTTTGTGAGGAGAAACTCATAGGTCATAAAGTATTTTGTTGAATTACTATAGAGAGGTTAAATATATTGATCTTATCCATGAATGAAATATAGAGTATGATTTAGCTCATTCTTTAATGTCAAATTAATATTTCTAAAATTGATCCCTACCATTTTTAGAGTTTGTGTGGGGTTATCCAAAATATATATGGTAGGAAGAAACTCATCATACATCTCCCCATGTGGTGATGTCCATACATGATGAATATTGTACTAGAGGTTGGCCCCTAGCACACCTTGATCAACGGAATTAGTTCCATGAAACCCACAACTAATCACTTTTATATGAATTTTGGAATTATGATACAAGATGAAATGATAATTCCATGTTTACCAATAATAGTGAATAATGTGTAGTCAGTCAGAAAATTTTACGCAACCATATCAAACCCATAACAGGAAGGCCCATTCATAAGAAGTGTAACCAAAATTTATTATCTCCCACATGGAACACTAGAATCTTCTAATATTATTCAATGAGTAAAAAATTTTTAACGAATAACATTTCTCAATATCCTAATGTATGAAATTGGAAACATCTGGACCTCTAGTGGAATTCTCAACCATATAAGACAACATCATGGACTATAAAATAATGATTTTATTTCCCTAAGAGATCATCATATCAAAATAATCTAGGGAATATGATATCCCTAAATACTAATAATTGTAAGCAGGAGGGGATGGAAATAATTATACAGTATACCAAATCCTTACAAGAGATTTCATTGTGATAGATAAGAGGTCTGATTTTCATATAGGAGAAACCTCAAAAAAAACATCAATGTTGGAGTGTATGTGATATTAGTGGTATACATTTTGATTCTTAGAAATGATGTCCATTTGGATGCATATTGTGGAATATGAATGGAAACAAGAATCCATCTATGAAATATTATAGGATTCATGATCACATTACTGGATAAATTTATCATGATCAAATATTCTACTATAGTTATCAAAAATCAAATATCTTTATTGAATATGAGGATCACATAATCCATTATGATACTAATGATTTCCTGACCATTAGATGGTCATGGAAACCACTTAATGGTCAAATGATCATGTGACTGATGTAGCATATCATGTGAATATTGAAAGACAACCATATCGTTGAGGACTTGGGCCATGGATAAATAAAACTATTGAGAGTTTATTTTTGATTAATTAGAGAAGTAAATATGAAAAATAATTTTTTAAATCATATATCATGATATATTTTTTCGTCCTACTATTGTGGAGAGGTCATGGGAGATATATCATACAATGAGTTCATTAAAAGGAGACATATGATGAGTGGAATACAATGAGATCTTGGTGTAAATGGAACTAATTAAATGATCTCCTCCTCACTCACATAATTTTAGTATGCTCTAATAAATACAACCTAGGAGTGATAACTGTAGTACCCGAAGCTTCTTGTACATGGACATTACATTACTTTTACAGAATACATAATACATAACAAAAACATACACACAAAGATCGTAATAGTTTAGTGTCTTTGGAAACTCAGAATATAATCTTCTAATCATGGTGAAATATTTTCAACATCTCCCATAAGATCTTCCCCTTTTTTTCTTACCTAAAACCTTTCTATAAATCCTGGGGAAAATAAAACATATAAAGGGTGAGCTCAAATGCTCAGTAAGGGTAAGCATGGATAAAATAAAACAAATCATATACATTTGAACATCAAAACATGCACATAATATTTAAAAATTAGAATCTTGAGCAATGCCATAAATCATAGAAGTACGTAAGGAATAGATCATAATGAAACATTAATAATGGTATAATATCATGGGAATTAAACAAGTAATTGTGTCAAACCATTAATCACATGATATGATTTCCATAGTAGCCAAGGTATTGCTTCCAATGCCATCTTTGTGGACAAAGTCCCTTTCTAAATCGAGTCCACTCCTCATTTCAGTGCTGTATTACTGAACCAGTTTAACATGTCGTTCCATCCATGTTTATATCATGAGATATAAATCTGTACACAATTAATTTTTGTGAGATATAGGTCCCACCCATCTCATAATGAAATCATTCTTACTTATTCCACAAAAGAAACATACATCATTCATAATAACCCAATAAATAAAATGGGTTTCATAAACATCATCCCATCATTACATAATCCATATAAAAGAAAGGGATATAATTTCATAATAAGGAAAGTGAAACCATGTAAATCATAGAGACATTATACTTGAAACATACACATATGAAATATTTTATCTGAGATGAAAAATGGTTTTGAAAAAACACTTTAAATGAATTCTTGATTAAAATATCCTTTCTTCTTCAAAATCATTTTCTTTTCAAAAAAAGTCATGAAATATTAAAAGAAAATGATTTTGTTGAAAATAGTTATGAAATATTTTGGAGTAAGCTTCATGAAAATACAGCTTTATAAAACCGAAAAAATACTTTCATGCCGTTTATGCGAATAATCAATCTTCTCGTACTTTTGTCGGAAAAGTCAAAAAAAGTACCTTGTAGGGTAAATATAAGAAAGATTTCTTCCATACCAAGGGGTAAAAGTCAAAATAGGTAAAAATGACATTAAAAATGCATGAATAAATTTTTATAAAACATGGTCATGGATGATATCAATAACCCCATTAAATACTTACGAATAAGAAATATCGAATAAAAATGAGATATGCAAAATTATCTCTTACCTTAGGTCTGATATGCTTCGTACGTATCCGAACCTCCATTATAATGATTTATATATTGTTATTTACTTATTAAAAAATCATATTCATTGTTATGATATCATATATGTTTCACTTATGACTTTATATTACCCGTTATTTTGTAAATTCAATGTTAAAGCAGTGTTTTGGGTAAAATCATTTCATTTATCGTATGTGTTTCGACTTGTCGTTCTTGATATTTTTACTTATATCATGATTTACATATTTAAATAATTTAAAACATGATTTATATATAATATATATTCATCATATACATATATATTTTATAGATCGATAAAATGAATGAAATACACAGTTCATGGAGACGGTAGGCTGTACGTACGCATGAACGCTATTTTCGTTTCCTTATTGAATTGAATGAAACTAAATAGATGACATAAATATATATATATATATACATAAATACAGTAGAATTATTATATAATATATTTCATTATTATTCCTTATATAAACTTTATGATCATTCATGTATGGTTAACATGGGGAATGAATCTCATCGCGTCGTGGATACGGTAGTCCGTACGTACGTGTGAGCAATGATATCATTCTGATAATTATTGAATATAATTGGAGTGGATGGTATAATATATCAGAATAAGTATGATTTTATGATAACCATATATTGTTATTCTTTACACCATTATACCCATCCATGTAAGGTGTTGGTGGAAAAATAGATTTCACCACGGCGTGGGGACGGTAATCCGTACGTACGCACGCGTGGTGATTTTGTTTTCCGTAGGATAGATAGATGGTGAAATAGGGTTGTTTCATGCTTATAATAACATATCAGTATATGATTTATACTTATGTTATTACTTCATAATGAAAAAACTAAAGAAGAAGAATTAGAAGAAGAAATAGAGTTTAATGAATCGGTAATGGACATTACCTCTTCTATGAAGCGCCTCTTTGAGACCTCCTCTTAGGGCACTGAAATTGGTCTTTGAAGAATACCAGAACCTCTAGAATGTTTCTATGGGAATGGAGAATAGAATTTGGCTGGGGTTTTCCAAGCTTGAAGGCTCAATTTGGTGTGAGGAAATGAGGTAGAAGTTTCCCTTTTATATGAGAGGAGAGGGGCACCTTTGGAAATACTAAAAATATTATTTTATTATAAAGTCATATTCGGTTTTTAATAGTTCAAAATTGATTTATTTCTAAGATAATGTGGGTATGGGTCGAAATACTCTCATCCAATTGAATTTATACAAGTTTAGGTTTCTATTTTAACCTTATCATTTAGATTTAACTATATGTTAGATAATTAAACTTTTACCATGTCTTCTTGTTTTCTTACACTATAAGGTTAATAAACATGCTATAACAAGCCAAACGAATCCCAAGTAGTTTATTATTAATATATATAACCTTATCAATGTCATTTGGTCGATCCATATATTTTTAGAAATAAAATAACAATTAATAATATAATATTTCTTTTAAAAACTATTTTATGTCAATTTTGACACTATTTGGTAATTGATTTTTGTTAAAATCATAACAGAATTATTAGTTCGAAAAAAGTTAATTAAACCAATAATAACATGTCATATTAACCAATAAAATTATTTTAATTCATAAAAAGTCTCAAATTACATTTATTTGGTTATTTATAACATCAATTATATCAATATTTCATTAATAAGATAATTACTGCATCATCATCGTCTCATTAATAAATTAAATTATTTAATGTATAAATATTATAAATAAAATACCATTGTGTGGGAAATATTTTTATCTTACTAATGAATATTTATAGTAGAATTTATCTTATGTATAACCCTATACTAAAAATTATTTAGTTATTAAACATTGATTTTAACTATTTTAACCCTTCTTTAAATTAATTAATAGTAAATGTCCTAATCTAAAAAAAGTTGGACTAAATGGTCATATTTTATTAATAAGGTTTTTTTTGGTCTAATTACACTTATAAAATAGAATTAGGACATGTGTTAGGGTAATAAAAATATCATTTTTACCATTAATTACCCTATTTACTTTTAACCGTGGTAAAAAAAAAGAAAAAATTACTATTCACCAAAAATTATTTTCATCTCATTGAACCACATTTTAGTTCTTGATATTAACTGTGTCTCTCGGATTTTCGAAATTCCACTCACAAAAGAGGTAAAATTATATTCTATGTGAATTTGGAAATTTTCCTAGGAGGTGGGTAAAAAACAGTGAAAACATCAATAAAATTTATATATATATATATATATATATATATAATTATTATAATATGACTCTAATTAATTTCATTGAACTTTTATAGGAATTATGTATCAATTTTTACCTAAAATAAATTTAAATAAAAAAAATCATTATTTAAATAAAAAGCCAGGTTTTAAATAGTAACCCAGTGTTTTCACTATTCATAAAAAATTTAATGTTTTCAGAAAAATACCAAAATTTCCCCCAAGGATAGTTTCAATATTCTGATCCAAAAATGAAGTCCATTTTGAAATATATAATTTCAAAATGAGGATACAACTATTCATAATTGCTAGTTTATATAACATATCGTTGTTTAGCGAAACTCGGTTTTGCGTACAACACATGCTATCATGGAAGGTCGCGATTGCGTGTAATTCAAGCCAAGTCAGGGATGCGTGTTGTACAAGCTCCTTTTGTTGTAGTGTATAACACAAGACATTAATGAAATTAAAAATAATATTTCTCATAAAATCTTGGGTTGTTACATTCTACCCCCCTTAAAATGAATTTCGCACTTGAAATTCGTTGGGGTTAAAAATGGTTCAATACATGAAAGTTTCTTTAATAGAAACCCACATTGTCAAAAGGAAATACCAAAACCTATCTTTAAAACCTAATGTAAGAAATGTTATGGTTACCCAAATTAACTAATCACTGGGTTTCCACATAGGATAACATAGGAGAAAATATGGATATGGATGAAAAATCTAACCATCATGTTCTGATGGAGAGTGGTAGAGAACCTGGTTATGAAAAATCCATCAATCACAAAGCCATAAATTTTTTATGATCTAAGGTACCATCTGATTCATCGGATATAGGAGCAGTATGACAACATTTTTTATTTTCAATATCATTTCCCTAAAGTTGAAAATTTTTGAAATAGAAGAAATACACGCTTGATTTTGGATCAATCTCACTGTTCTTCATGCATTAAACAATTTCCACATCAACTCTTAAAGAAATGAAGTTGAATTTGTTATTCGTGAAGTGTTAACAGATTCTGTGATAGAATGACTGGTCATTCCATCTATCTTAAATAAAAAGCTTAAAAAATTTATCGAATACATAAGTCCATGTATGATAGGGTTAATCAGATATTATTCCAAAAATGGACTTTAACTTCATCTATCATACCTCTTAATAAAATAAAACTAGTTTCTACTAAATAGGGACTTCTTGTAGGCCAGTGGTAGGCGATAAAGGCCCGGTGCACTTCAGTTGTGGGTTTGATTCCCACAGCATTGTCTGACGCGATGGGATGTCGCCTATCCCGCAGGTTGTCCTTTTTCTAAAACTACATTTCTATAACATCACATAAATAATATCGAAAAAAGTTCTATCCTTAAACAGCACTAACTTATGTCCAACAGAATCCATTCCAATCATTAGGCATATCTAAAATACTTCGGTCCAAGCTCATAGTATAAAGAAAATGATTACTTTAAATGTCACATAACAATCACATGAATGCTATCATTTATCCCCCATATATCATAGGATATATCTTGTTGGTAAAATTAAAAACATGTTAATACCTTAATAATGTATTCTCTTGAACAATGAATACCCATTTAACCTTTGTAAAAACATGAATGTTGTTAAATTTTAATACATTCCACATACCAAAATCCCAAGAATTCTATATACCCAAACCATGATATCACTTAGTCCTTATATCAATCATGATCTCATGAATACTGTCAAAAATTTCATTTTCTCCTTATCTCTTCATTATGTGCATATCATCTGCTTTCCAAAATATTTGAATCACTTTTCATGGTTATCGGCACAATAAAATTATTGAAAAACACAATAGACTAATACAAAAATATTCTAATACACCATAAAAGTACCTCAACAACATTATTCATGAATACCAATACATAAATACATCAATCCATCCTCTTTAATTATTGTCTTGGAATAATTCCTTCCTTGATTTTGAAGTAAATTTTTAGGTCAGGGCATTGAGTTGGGTAATGCACATGTTCTCCACAAATAAGACATTGAACTTGATAACAGTCTGTTACTCTATGACCCTTTTCTCCACACAGATAACATATGTCCCTCAATTTGAGGTATTCCTCAAGGTTCTTCTTCCCTTATTTAGAAATATCACTCTTCTTTTCGTTATGCTCCTCAACATGCGAACATTAATAAAAGTCTATCTTCCCCTTATTTGATGAATTAGGCATACCACTATATTTCACCTTGTAAATCATATATCGCCATGACCGATTTGGCATAATCACAATATCTTTCACTCTAAGAATTATGCAATTTTTTGGCTCATAGTCACCAATTTTTTCATTGGATTCAATGATAACCATATTCCTTATAGTTCCCTCCATTGACTAAAACACAAAAAGAATTATGTGAGAGGAAAAAATCATGCTAGAGAAAACAACATAGTAAAGGGGAAGTACCCTCAATATCTAATAATATAAGTTAAATTCTAAGACCGTTGTCATTGTTCTAGGACTATATCCTATATGTATACTTATCCTTAGGGACATCCCTAGACATACCTTAGAAATATCTCTAGGGATCTCACTAACATTTTCACATCCTAGTTTCCAAAGATTAACTAAACCTTTCCACTAATACCAACTGTAGAGACCCGAAGCATTATGTACATGGACATTACATTACTTTAGTAGAAATCTTAATACATAACAAAAACAGACACACAAGGATCATAAAAGATTAGTGTCTTTGGAAAATCGGAATATAATCTTCTAATCGTGGTGAAAGATCTTCAACATCAACCATAAGTTTTTCCCCTTTTTGTTTTCTTACCGAAAACCTTTCTTTAAATCCTGTGGAAATGAAAACATATAAAGGGTGAGCTCAAATTCTTAGTAAAGGTGAAAATGGTTTAAATAAAACACATCATATACATTTGAACTTCAAAACATGAACATAATATTTAAATATCAGAATCTTGAGCAATGACATTAATCATGGAAGTCGGTAAGGCATAGATCATAAAGAAACATTAATCCTGATAAAATAGCATGAGAATTAAACAAGTAATTGCTGAAAACAATATAGCACGTGATATTATTCCCATAGGAGCCAAGGAATTTCTTCCAAGACCATCTTAGTGGACAAAGTCTCTTTATGAATCGAGTTCACTCCTCGTTCTTGTCCTATATTACTGAAATGGTTTAACTTTTCATTCCAGCCATGTCTTTATCATGAGATATAAATCTTTACTCAATGCATTTGAGGGAGATATAGGTCCCACCAATCTCATAATGAAATCATTATTACATGGGCCACAAAATAATCATACATCATTCATAATAACCCAATAAATAAAATGGGTTTCATAAACATCATCACATCATTACATAGTCCATATAAAAGAATTGTATATCATTTAATAATAAGGAATGTGAAACCATGTAAATAATAGAGATATTATACTTGAACCATACACATATGAAATAATTTCATCTTAGATGAAAAATGGTTTTGATAAAACACTTGAAATGAATTCTTGAGGAAAATATCCTTTCTTCTTCAAAATCATTTTCTTTTCAAAAAAGGTCATGAAATTTTAAAAGAAAAGGATTTTGTTGAAAATAGTCATGAAATATTTTGGAGGAATCATAATGAAAATAAGGATTTATAAAACCGTAAAAATCCTTTCATGCTGTATACGTTAAAAAACATTCTTCTCGTACTTTTGTTGGAAATGTCAAAAAAGCACCTTGTAGGGTAAATAAAAGAAAGATTCCTTCCATAGAAAGGGGTAAAATTCAAAATGGGTAAAAATGAAATTAAACATACAAGAATACATTTTTATAAAAGATGGACAATGATGATATAAATAACCCTAGTAAATACTTACAAATAAGCAATCTCGGATAAAAATGAGATTTGAAAATTTATCTCTTACCTTAGGTATGATATGCTTTATACATATATGAAACTCGTGTATATTGATTTAAATAATGTCATTGACTTATTACAGAATCATATTCCTTGTTATTATATCATATATGTTTGACTTATGACTTTATATAACCCGTTCTTTTGTAAATTCCATGTTAAAGCAGCGTTTTTGGATAAAATCATTTCACTTGTCGTATGTGTTTCGACATGTCGTTCAAGATATTATTACTTAGATCCTGATTTACATAATTCCATAATGTAAAACATGATTTATATTTAATATATATTCATCATATACATATACATAATATAGATCGATAAAAGGAATGAAATACACATTTCATGGAGACAGTAGGCCATACGTATGCATGAACGCTGTTTTCGTTTCTTTATTGAATTGAATGAAACAAAATAGATTAAATACATATATATGTACATAAATCCAGTAGCATTATTATTTCATATATTTCATTATTATTCATTATATAAACATTATGATCATTCATTTATGATTAACATGGAGAATGAATCTCATCGCGTCGTGGAGACGGTAGTCCGTACGTACGCACGAGCGATGATATCGTTCCCATAATTAATGAATAGAATTGGAGTGGGTGGTATAATATATCAGAATCCTAATTATGTTATAATAATTATAAATAGTTATTCTTTAAACCATTATAAACATCCATGAAAGGTGTTGGTGGAAAAACAGATTTCACCACGGCGTGGAGACTGTATTTCGTACGTATGCCAGCTTGGTGATTTCATTTTCCATAGGATGTATAGATGTTGAAATAGGGTTGTTTCGTACATATAATTACATATCAGTATATGAGTTATACTGATGTTATTACTTCATATTGAAACAACAAAAGAAGAAGAATTGGAAGAAGAAATAGAGTTGAAATAATCGGTAACAGACATTACCTCTTCTTTGAAGCGCCTCTTTGAGACCTCCTCTTAGGGAACTAAATTTGTTTTTTGAAGAAGAAAATAAACACTAGGTTGTTTCTATGGAAGTGGAGTAGAGAATTTGGCAGGGGTTGGCCGTGATTGAAGGCTCAAACTGGTGTGAGGAAGATAGGGAGGTGGTGCCCTTTTTTAAGAGAGGAGAGGGGCACATTTGGATAAAATAAAAAAATTATTTTATTATAAAGTCATATTCGGTTTCTAATACCTCCAAATTGATTTATTTCTAATATAAGGTGGGGATGGGTCTAAATCCTCTCATCCAAAAGAATTTAGGCAAGTTTAGATTTCTATTTTATCCTTATCATTTAGATTTAACTTTAAGTTAGATAATTTAACTTTTACGTGTCTTCTTGTTTTCTTACACGAAAGGTTAATAAACATACTATAACATGCCAAAAGAATCCCAAATTATTTATTATTAATATATATAACCTTATATATGTCATTTGGCTGATCCATAGATTTTGAGGAATAAAATAACATTTAATAATATAATATTTGTTTTAAAAACTATTTTATGTCAATTTTGACACTATTTGGTAATTGATTTTTGTTAAAATCATTGCAAAATTATTACTTCAAAAAATGTTAATTAAATCAATACTAACATTTAATATTAACATATAAAATTAGTTTAATTCATAAAAGTCTCAAATTAAATTTATTTGGGTATTTATAACATCAATTTTGTCAATATTTTATTAATAAGATAATTATTGCATCATCGTTGTGTCATAAATAAATTAAATTATTAAATGTCTAAAAATTATAAATAAAATACCATTGTGTATGAAATATTGTAATATTTATAATGAATATTAATAGTAAAATTTATCTTATGTAAAACACTATATTAAAAATGATTTAATTATTAACCATTGATTTTAACTATTTTAACCCTTATTTAAATAAATTAATACTAAATGTCCTAATCTAAACCAAGTTGGCCTAAATGGTCATATTTTATTCCTAAGGTGGTTTTCGGTCGAATTAAACTTATCCAATAGAATTAATACATGTGTTAGGGTAATAATAACATCATTTTTACCCTTTATTACCCTATTTATTTTTAACCTTGCTTATAAAAGTAAACAGTTACTATTCACAAAAAAATATTTTCATCTCATTGAACAAAATTTTAGCCCCTGATATTAACCATGCCTCTTGTATTTTTGAAATTCCACTTACAAAAGCTGTAAAATTATGTTTTATATGAATTTCAAAATTCTCCTAGGAGGTCTTAAAAGATGGTGAAAAGTTCAATAAAATTTTTAAATATCTATAATTATTATAAAATGACTCCAATGATTTGCATTGGACATATATTTGTATTATGTATCAATTTTTACCTAAAATATATTTATATAAAATAAATAATTATTTAAATAAAATGTCGGTTTTTAAATAGTAACCCAGTGTTTTCACTATTCATAAAAAATTTAATGTTTTCAGAAAAATACCAAAATTATCACCCTAGGCTATTTTTGATATTACGAATCCAAAAATGAAGTCCATTTTGAAATATAAAATTTCAAAAAGTGGGTACTACTATTCAAAACAAAAAGTTTATATAACATATCGTTGTTTAGTGAAACTCGGTATTGCGTACAACACACGCTATCGTGGAAGGTCGTGATTGCGTTTAATGCAAGCCATGTAAGGGATGCGTGTTGTGCAAGATACATTTGTTCTAGTGTAGAACACAAGACATCAATGAAATTAAAAAGAATAATTCTCATAAAATCTTGGGTTGTTACAATAACATTCCCAAGTAATATATCCAAAGGTCCCAAAATCTTAGTAGGGAATTTACACTTCTCATAACTATGTTCTTGGGTGGGTATTGGTTGATTTTATAAAAATTGGAATAAAAATATGTATACTGCAATAAATACACAATGTATGGAAAACATTTTCTAAACATCACAAAAAGGATGTAAACGCAACCAAATCATGAATATCGTGTATTCTTCATAATGAAACTTAATCACATGAAAATCATAAGGTCAATCAATAGGAGCATACACTATACATGATCTAAGTTTGACTTCATGAATCCCCTTTTACAATAATTAGGGTTCTTAAATAGGTGTCTTGATACGAGATGATGATGATATTTAAGTTGTAAAATTATTTCCTCTCATCATGTTATTTGAAAATCAAAATACAGAAAAAAAAATCTAAAATATATTGTAAAATAATGGTAGAAATAGGTCGAATCCTCATGCGATATCTAGGTAATTTGATTTTTCTTCAATGTGTTCATGTCATTCACAAGACCGTAAAATGTAATTGGTGATATGTTTACGTTTTTATATGATATCATGTTCGTATTATCTCTCATTTAATTAGAGATCCTTCTAAAAGTCAGTTCTATTATATGATTTTGTTTTATCTATATAGAATATTAGAAGGATTTTCAATTGATATTCTCACACAGAATCACATTATAAAATGTTTATCATGTGAAAGATAAAATAAATGATTATAATCCATCACTGGATCCCACTAAAAACATCATGATATATCGTATAACTATATAATAATTAATACACGATGATATGAGATATAATATTCCTATGGTAGAGGAAGGATAAACTGATTTTTATTAGAAAAGGGTTTATATATATCATATAACGTGAGGTAACATTATTGTGGAAAACCAATCCAATAGAGGTACCCATTTAAAAACAATCTATATATCATTATTAACCCCATACAAGTCTCATTTGATCCTATGAAATCCATTCTATAGACATATTGATATCACAAATACTCTTAAACATGTTAGCCTATAATAGTGATGTCTTTTAGACATGTCAACGTGGTTATGTATGATCCCTTTTATAATATTGGGTCTAGTAAAAATAGAGATGATGAGGTATTAATGTGATCATTGAATATTATGATATTCCTCAGAACACCATGAGATGATCAGTTGGTAATAATTATGAAAAACCCAACCCTACTAAATCAATGTCATATATGTGAGATACACATTGCCAATATGGAATATAACTTTGTTTGAGAGTCAAATAAATTGACTAATATGAATAAAAAGTACGATTAAACACACATATGGTGGAGACATCTATAGAGATCAGTTTAGGTGTTTTATATTAGTGTAAATGTATACGTATCCAAAGAATTTCAACCATGAAGAATCTACAAAATCAATTAAGGGTTCATAGGGAAAGAATATTTTTATAACATGATCTTCCTATAGATCATGTGATGGGCATTTGGAATGTCATCCAAATTATGATATGGTGTTTCTGGAAGTATAATGGTCCATAAAAGACCTAAATAAAGATAATATATTGAAATCCATTGAGGCACATAGAAAAAAAGTTTGAAAATTATAGAATACTTATAAAAACTATATATGATAATCTTTGTGTGATGGCATCATTATATTTTCATCAATTAGTCAAATCATGTGTATGATATATGAAATGATACCTAGAACTTTTGAATTCCTATGTGAATATCAAAAAACACTAAAAATTCCATTATTAAATGTATGATATTTCATATAATTTTTTCCAAGAATGTTAATAATTTAATATGATTCATTCTGGGCATGAAAATCATGTCATTCGATGTCATCTAGTGATTCTTGGTATGTAGTGTGATTCCCTCTAGGAATTTCAACAAAACCATGATAAACCCTTCCTACATGCATATAAACTATACTCCACCCTCCATAAATGTAATGATTTTAATGTAGTATTACATGGACATGTCACCAAAGACTTAATAATTCCTTTAAACATGATAGCTAGATCATGTGACATCCTCCAGATATATCGTCCATTATCTTTTGACATGATCTACACATGCCATCCAAATTATGTGATTTCATCTAGATATGTCAACTGGATTTGTTGATTGTATTTCAATATGTACTTTACAGAATAAAAAATGTATGACATTCTCATACATGTTAGGAAAGCACCACATACATGTTAGGAAGATTATTATACATGTGAGGAAGACAACCAGGACTTGTCAATCATACACTCAAGGATATGATAACCTCGCCCGAAAGAGATATCAGTGAATAAACCAATTAAATATATGAGAACTATGATTATTATTGTAAAAATGATTTAGATGATTAATTCCTAAGTACCATGATCCAATAGAAATTAACATTTGTGTAATTCATTATATAAAATAGAAATTATAACCCTTAAATACCAATATCACCCATGTGGTTATCATTAGTCATAATTATTCAATACATCTATAACCTAACTGAAATTAATGAAATATAATTCATAATACATATTTAATACATAGTTTACCATATAAAGGATCTATTAATAATGGAAATCATCTTTGGTGAAAGTCACTTCATATCAGAAACTTCATAAAAATTTTGGAAGTGAACTCCACAAAGGATCCATCATCCATTGTTTCCATCAATAGATTTATATTTTTAATGAACATTGAATTTTATATATCTATTAATAAATAAGATATTTTGTATACTTTATAAGGTATAATTATCTATTAAAAACATCAAATCAGGATTTCCTTTTTCACATGCCCAAATCCTACTTGTGATTAGATGAAACACTTCTTATCTATCATTTACCACAATGAACATACCTCACATGGGATTAAAAATGTGAAATGTTATAATCATTGAAATCATAATTTCCCCATAATTAGTTAATCCATAGTGTATAAGACACATTCATTAGTTCAATATTGATGCTCCCATACAATGACATCAACCTCCAGGTATGTCTTGATGGCACGATTGAACAACCATTGAACAATGGAAACATTGATTCATTTTATAAACATGATACATTATTTTCAAAATATATTTAGCTACCCATTTCAATGAAATAACATGATATGGATGAAGAAAACGATATACATACACATGAACTAACTATGGGAACCCCTTTTGAACCTAATATTATTTTATATCACATTATTTTGTTTGGGAGATCAATTTAATATTAAGATTTTTATAAGGTTAATAAACATATTTTTAATCAATAAGATAGTCCCATAGTTGGTAATAATTGCACCCAATACTATTTGAGGAGTGACAACACCCATTATACCATAAAATATATGTTCCTACACACTATTGGGTCTGAAACACCAAATGAATTATTGCATATGGAAAAAATGTATGTACCTAATTATGGATATGGGATACATATTAAGTGTATATGAATGTTGATAATTGTGAACTCAATGTGAAATAATATAAATATGAGACCCCTTAATGGGATAAAAATATTATACCACCAATATCACATTTGAAAATTTCACTCCATTCATTATTTTTCATTCTATGAAAAAACCAATATCTATGTATACATCTATCTAGTGGTAATAGAGTGAGTATCCCATGTGTTCAATTGAATAGAACCTTCTGAATTGTTTTTTTAGTTTTTTATCACTACCTATCACGATTGATATAATGAATAACAGAATGATTATATATGATATATAAATATTTATTGATTTTTAGTAATTTTAATATCATTCATACCTTCTTACCTTTTAATCTGTGGTAAAAAATATTTTTATGTTTGTCTACTGTAGACTACCACCTCACAAACAAATGTGGAATGTTCTTAATTTAAATTTGACATTTATTTTAATAAGGATAGATTAAATGAATATATATGATACTTGTTATATAATTATTATTATATTATTATGATCTCACATATAACATATTAATTCGCATTCTATGGTACATAAGATAGTTTCATTTTTTGTAATGTGAACTATCATCACTCAAAGTGATATGTTTCATTTTTCAGTAATGGTTTACATGAAAGGTATTTAGTGTAAATTTTATTGAAATATATTATATATATGGGATAAAAATGACAATGGGAATGTAATATATCATTTTATTTTCACCACATCAAAAAAATAAATATAATGAGCAAACATGTATATGCACGACCAATTGTATTAATGAATAATGTATTTCATTATGTATTTCTAAATTGTACGTATTAATAGAATACTATATATTTTAAATATATATAATATTTTTATCATGTATTCCAGTTTTGATATTATGAAACCATGATCACGTCAATATTATAATAACTAATATATCAGAACATACATGAATAACAACGTAGGTATTACTCAAAATGTGATTACTAAATGGTCATCTAAAAAAATGGGACATTAAAGGTTCTAATAAAATAATTAGTGGTATGATATAAAATCAAATGTTATATAATTATAAATAAAAAACTAATATTTAATATATTTTAGGATATAATATGTTGAATGGATGCCTAGACATAGGGCATGTGAATTTTATTAGATATTATCTTCATTGGGACATTTGTTATGTTATGAACCAATATTCTAATATATGTTTATATAATTAACTATTTAAATTTTTTCATGTATATAATTTGAATCATGATATTTAACACTATTTTTATGTTACTATTTAATGGTACTATGATTTTTAAAAAAAAATCTACTTAGGGTTGATATTATGATGACCTAGCTAATTATGATTGTCAATGATAATACTTTTGATGAATAAATATTATGATAGATATCTCAAAAAACTCATGATTTTAACTATTACAAAATATATTCATGGGAATAAATATTTTCCATTTATAATCTTCTCTATATGTACTCATGATTCAAATGAATTAATTTTTTATAAATCAAATTTGACTATCTATTCTGTCAATATATATTTTTAACACATCCATGTTTTTTTAAATGTTTTCAGTATTTTTTTAAATTTTCTATGTGATGGTTAAAAAATAATATTTACCCTTTTCTAACTACATAAAATATTATTAAATTTTAATCATCATTTTTTAGAAAAAAATTTATATTTTTATTTTACCGAAAATCTGAAATAAATCAATTCCTTAATGTCTAAATAATTTCCCACTAACATATCCAATAAACATTATAATTCCTCTTTTATATGATTTTATATTTATTATCATTGTAATTTTTTTTTAATTTTTTATGATATGTCAAAATATTTTCACAATGAATATTTTATATTTTCATAATTTTATAATTTAAAAACAATTAATTATTAAAATATATTTTTTCATGGTTATTTTATATCAAAACAATTTTTAAAAATTTTTACAGTCAATTAGTTTTAAAAAGGTTATTTTCGGTGATATTGTTTTATCTCTATTTATATATGACATTTGAATTTTTAGTAAAAAAAGGTTTATCTTAGATGAAATTGATTTTTTAAAATAATATTTTTGGGGGATATTATCCATGGTAACCATATTTATTCATTGTATGGATGATTCATTTTAGTGTTGATAATTATTTTTTGAATCATATTTATTTTTTATAGGTTATGCTGTGATTAAATGTTTTACGAAACCCCTTTCATTTATTCATCTGATATAATGGATTTTTTATCTTATTGAACACATATGTATGATTTTAATTATGTGATATGTGCGTCTAACATCTCCCTCCATGGAATTGGGTAGAGAATAGGGTTCTATGAGTTTACTTTGTATATGACAGGTTACCCCAATTTAGAATAATGTCCATAAATGAGGATATACCAATACCAAACAAAGTACATAAGTTTTTATCATATGACCAACATGAAATGAATAAATTTTTGGGTATCCTTGATGTCATGAACCACCCCAGGTACCATGGTAACAAAACAACCGAGCTTGCCCTAACATATCCCAATGTTCATTCCAGATCTCCATGGTTTGGAGACTAACACCTTGAATCATACAACATGCTAGTGGGATTGATTTTACCACTAAAAATATAGACGTAAAATAAGTAATATAGTATCCATAAAGGGGAGATTAATTCATTATGAGTATAGTACTAGAATACGATAAGTAATAATCCATGCCCAATGTAGAACAACCAACATACCAAAACTGGAAAAAAACCCATGTCCCCAAGGAAACTACTCACCTTAACAAGGTTCAATAGCGGGATCTACCAACAAGAGATATTTTCCAATTCCTTGAACCGAGAAATATATAATCAATGAACACCTGAAGGTATAGGAAGGGTATGAGCTGAAATTACAGATAGGGTATCGCCACATATTCCAGGAAAAATGAAAATGTAATCTTATCCAAAAAAATATTTCTAATTTAAATGTAAAAATTGAATCACATTTTAATATTAACTAATAAAACCACAATATATAGTTCAAATGAGTAATAAAATACTTTAAGAAAATTATTTACATATGATGACAATTAGTAAAAAATAGCTTGATTAAATCAATTACAAAAAATATTTTTTAAAATTCCGTAGGAATTTAATATAAATAAAAATTATTGACGTACATTTATATCTCAAATATAATAAAAACTTGAAAAATATGGTCATCATCCAAATAGTTACAATAGTATTTCTGAATATAAGACTCCACAATCTATATGTGATTACATAATATGTTTAAACATACATTCTCAAGACACAAGTTATAGAGGACTCATCACCATCGCCTAAGAGATGTGACTTGATACATGTTCATTTTATAACGTTGTTGTAATCATGGAGTGTGACCTAATAACTCACAATAAAACAATGCCTTGCATGTTCTCTTACACAATCAATTATGGGAAATTAATTTTTAATCAACTTGATATATAATTAAATTCCATACATCGTTTTTAATTAAAATTTTCCATTTAAAAAATCCTATGGTTTTAATAAAAAATATTCCACATTAACAAGATAAAAATAATTGGTTTTTATGAATTAATAATTTTTCTATTTTTGAAATTTGTCATGTTCCATAAAATTCATAATAAGGCCCCAATTCACTAGAATTGAGGTTTTTAATAAATTTTACATCATGTTAAATTTTAGAATTAAATTCGACAATTAAATTTCATCTATTCACATCAATAACATTATATAATTCTTTAGAATTTAATTCTCACCAATTCACATTTCCATGCTGAAACCCCATTTTTCTCAAATAACCCTTTTCACAAAAATTTTGCATCAACAAAAAAAATTGAATTATTTAAGATTCATATTTATAAAATTTAATATGAACTTAAAAAACTGAAACATAAATAATGAAAATACTATTAATATAAGGTATCTTGACTCATCCACCTACATCAAGGTCATCGAATTCATTATTAAAGATAAAATACCCCATGTTGTTCAATAAAACTCCTCAAGATCCTATTGTTTTATGTATTGAAACATCAATGTTTGATGTTCATCAAGGGGTCCCAGAACAAAGGTAAATTAATTTTTTTAGTGGGAAATAAAATAACACTTGAGATTATACATTCCATCTCCTAAATAATTTTAATATTATCAATTAAAATATTAAATGAAGTATTATTTTTTCTCTCATGGTTAATTTCAAATTATTGATTAAAATTTTACATGATATAATATTTTATCTCTCTCAGAAAATGTCAAATTATCAATAAAATTAATTTTTGTGATAATATTTTTTCGTTGTAGGATAATTTTTAGATTATTGTTTTATGTCATCACATATGATTAAATAATCCATTAATAGTTCATGCAAATAGAAATTTATTATTTTATATTTATTAAAAATATCCTTATCTACCAAAATAATTTTCATATATATATATATATATATATATCATTGGATAATCAAATTACATAAAATTAAATAATTTTAATTATTTTTCAAAAATTTTGTTTGTTGATATATATTTAAATATATATCTATTTGATAATTATTTTTCTATTGATAATACAAATAGTTATCATTTTAAAATTTTAAATATTTATTCATTCAGCCATTTTTTATACATCCATTACAAGTTATTAGGAAAAACCCATGAAAGAAAAGTTTCATTATATTATATTATTTCAATAATTTATTTAACTTTTATGCTTCTGATAATAAGGCCCTGAAGAGGTTTATTGAACCACATGGGGTGGTTTATCTTTACTAATGACATCGATGACCATGAGGTAGGTGATTCTACCATGATTCTAAAATTAGACAAATCCTAATTTATTTAATTATGATTCAATTTTTTGAATCACAGTGAAATTTTTTAAATCTGAATCTTATAGTATTAAATATATTTGTTGGAGAAACCCAATTCTGATGAATTGGGGTTTTTATGAAAAATTGTTTTATCATTGGATGAAACTATTAATTGGTGAGATGGAAATCATAAAAATTTATATTCATGTTTTTATGGAAATAGATTCAATTTAATTTTTTAATTAAATTGTTGAATTTAATTTGATCGAATATTTATTAAAATGTAAGGATCTAATGATGTGGTATATGATTATGAAATTTTTGGAATTTTTCAAATTTTGGAATTGTCTTAAAATACATTGATAAAACCTAGTGGTTTTATCTTCATAAATATGAATATTGTTTTATTAAAACCTTTTTTGGTTTTAAATGGAAAATTTTAATTTATATGAATGTATGGGATTTAATTGTATTTTAAGTAGTCTTAAAAAAATAACCCATTACTGATTGTGTAAGAGCACATGAATGCACTAGGTAGATTGGAAGTTAATTGGACAAAATCTTAAATTACTACAACATTGTATATCATATATTAAATTGGTCACAACAGTTAGGTGATGGTGATGAGTCATCTCGGACCAGTGTCTGTAGGGTCTATGCATACACACATTTATGTGATCACATAGAGAATGTGAAGTCCCATTGCCAAAAATAATATCATACTTATTTGTAAAATGACAATGTTTCTAAATTTTTATTTATATTGGACATATAAATGTTTACAAATGATTTCAAACTAATTTACATTCCCTCTGAATTTATATAATATTTTTTATGTAACTGTTTTCTTTATGGCGTTGTTTTATAAATATTCCATCATTTATAAATCGTTTTCATAACGTTTTTTTTCTTCATTTTAACTATGTAGACTTATTTTTTTATTAATTATAAAATTCCAAAAATGTTTACATTAAAATTTGAAGAATTATTTTGGTTACTATTTTATTTTAGTTTTTCATCGAATCCCTAATGATACCCTACTAGGAATAATAGATCACAGCCTAAATGTGTTGTAATGAACCTCAAATTCTCATTGGATTGAGATCTCAATGAGTAATTACCTATCCTTAGGCGATATCGCCAAGACACCCAAGGATGAAAATAAATTTCTATGGATTTCGAATATAATTGTGAGATGTTTCATCCATTAAAATATAATCTAATAAACTAACAACCCAAAAGAAAACCATTCACAAAATGATGCACACCAAAAAAAGAAGTACATGTAACCCAATTCATGTATCTCAATACCACATCAAAGTGTGCTATAGTAGAAGGCCAAAAAATTATCAACGTAAAAAATTTGATAAACAAAAAATGAGTCTTATGAGTCCACAAGACTCCATTCCACATGCACTACAATCTCGATAATCACCTAACACACCAAGTATCACCAGCTAGTTTAGAAATAGTGGGAAATGTAACATTTGAACATGTCCTAGAAGATTGCTTATGCAAATGATCAAATGTTCCAAATAATTGGTGAGTATAAAACTCCGTAGGGTTTACCTTGATAAATTACTTACTAACTCCAATTTGATATAAATGATTTCCACATTTGTATAAAATAGTTTATTTAAAACAATTTACATAAATATTATTTAACCATATATAAAATTGTTCATAAAACTGTTCGCAACCAAGTTAAAAAAAATAAATTAATATAATATCCACCAATTTATATTTCCATAAGTATAACTAAAAATATATTTTTAAAAAAATTATTATCAATTTTAATACTCATTCAATAGTTTACAACACACCCACACATGCATGATTTGTTTGATAGCCCCATACTCATGATCGGTCTCTCGTACAATTACCTTGTGTCCCAATGAAACATTAATTTGATAAAGGGTCACTTCACTTGTAACCTAATGTTACTCAAACCTTATTAGTATCCTATTAAGCATGAACTCACAACAACACCTTTTATTACAAATATTTCCATTACAAAATATACTACTTCAATAAAACTAACCTTTTCATTAAAACCAAAGAACAAAAAATTTCACGAAATAATTTAATTTCAATAAAAAATTCAACATTTATTGAAAACATACAATATAATTCATGTGAAAACAATCCATAAAAATAACCTTTTTAAAGTCCATATTTTTTAACCAAGAACAAATGAACTCATTCAAAATCCCCAATTTTCCAGATTTGACAACCATCACTGAAGATGGTTTCCAAAATGTGTTAACCAACAATATAACTATCAATTAAAAAACAGAAATAAAATTCTAAACATTTAATATCATTTATACTATGTGCATTTGAGAAATAATTCTCCTACCGTGAAGGATTGGACAAAAACCCCAACGAATGATGAACACAAAAGAAAAACCGGGTTGATTATCCAAGAACCCTACTTAGATCTCTTTTCCAAGAAAGATAACGACTAAATATCATCATATATGGTATCCAAAAAAATATATCTATGCATAATGGGAGTATATCTGATAAACCACGTCATGATTAGTACTACATCAATGAAACCGATCTTGAATATAGAAGAAAGATAACATACATCGAGAATTCAGCTTAGATTCACTAAGGGAAGCCTTTAGATTTCCTCTTTATAGATGAGAGAAACTACTTTGGCCTTATGATAAGATAAATACCTTGTTATGGCCACATAGTATAAATAAAAATCCACATAGGGGAAAAACATGTTAGATTCACTTTTTTGGGATATCACTTAAACCATCTATACTGTTATTTTGCATGGTTATAAAAAATGTTCATTTTCTATGTCTTAGCTACTACCTAGGAAGACCCTCACATAATATCCTCACATGGTCTCCCGAAACGTGATAGAGAGACTACCTCAAGAGGTCCATTGCACATGGTTTGGATTCATGGTTAGTCAAACTATGTTCCGCCTATGGGACTTCAATTTTTCACAAAAACTATTTTGAAAGTTCTCCCAACTCTCTCAACTATAACCTATAAAATTTACAACCATAAAAATAATCAATTAATTCGTATATACAATAAACTAGGTGTATAAAATTCTCCCCATCATTGGTCATTCTATCCTTGGAATGTAGAAAATCCTCATCGATCTGAATGAGTTATGACCATTACAATTTATTATACTTTTCACGTTCACGTGTGTCTTTGTAAATCCAACCATGATAACCAAAAACCCTAAATAGAATGATGATTTTTCCATGAAAGACTTTTTATTAGTTATCCATAACCCACACTGGGATATGTAACAATGATGCATCCGACACTTGGTCGATGTGATCCCATCTGATTACATGTTCTGGATCAGGAAAATACTTTTTCAACTTTGATACATGGAAGATAGTATACATAGAACTAAACTGTGGTGGTAATACCAACTGATATGCCACCTCTCCAATCCATTTAAATATCTTGTATGGGCCAATTTATCTAGTATGTAACATTCCCTGCTTCCCTAAATAATGATTTCAAATCCTTGGATATATCCTCAAGAAGATATGATCACCCAAAGAAAACATCATTGGTCTTCGATGGTGATCTTCATATGATTTTGTGTAATCTAAACCATATATATCCTCTTTTTATTCATCTATATCTACTCTATTGTTTCATGGTCACATCTCTTACCCACTATTGATGTTTATCGTGTTTCAACCAACTGTAGTGGATGATGACATATACCACCATACAGTTCTTAAAATGGATCCATATGCATCCTGGGTGGATAACTAATATTGTATGAGAACTCCAATAAGGCTATATGATCCTACCGTTTGCCAAAAAAATCTTGTACAAAATCCCACAACATGCCTTCCAATGTTTGTATCATCCGATTGGATTTTTCATCCATCTATGGATGATACACCGTGGTCATAGTCTACTGAGAACTACGATATTTTTTTAACGATTTTATAGAAATGATATGTGAAACTCATATCTCTCTTTGGGAAGGTTGAATCTAGTATTCCATGCCTCTTTACCACTTATCAGATATAGATTTTTGGCAGATCCTCCACTGTAAGTGTTTCAAAAATTGGGATGAAATAGGCTGACATGGTGAGATGATATACTATCACCCATATGGAATGATGTTTCCAAGCCATTTTTGGATGACCTGTAACAAAATCCATTGATATCTCCTCCTATTTCCACATTTTGATTGGTAAATACTACAACTTACCTTATGGTCTCTAATTCCCTTCTCTAACATGCGGATAAGTTAAGCACTGTAAGATGAACTCAGCCACCTTCATTTTCATGTCGTTCCACTAAAACTGCACATTCAACACCTTTTACATCCTATGTTTACCAAGATGTAAAACCCATCTCGAATGTTGGTAAGTGTGAAGGAGTTGTTTTTGACATGTCATATGTACAACAATATTATCCTTAAAACAAAAACCAAAATCTTATCAAGTTTAAACCATTCAATGGTCTCCCCACCATTGAGTTTTGAACTCATAACCAGAAATATTACATCAGATGTTTGTACATCTTTGACCATCATTAACAAATTTGGAACAAGCATATTTGAAAAAAAGACACTACATTAACTCAGTATTCACATTCAATATGAATGTTGTCTAGGATAGATATCATCTTTCAATAATCTGAAACTTTTTTCTCCAATTAAGAATACGGATTTCTGCTCAATGCATCCACTACTGAATTTCATTTCCCTGGTTTATACATCAAGACAAATTCAAACATATGTAGATACTATATCCATCTATTTTTTCTCATATTCACATATCTCTTTCAGAAAATGTGTTTCATTATTTTTGGTATTTAATCATAGTAAATTTATCACCAAAGAGATAATGTAGCCATCTCTATAAAAAAGTGATGAATACAACTAACTCCGAATCATGTATTGAGTAATTATTCTCATGCACACTCAACCGCATTGAACCATATACAACCACATGGTCTCCTTGAATGAGAACTGAGTCCATCCCTGATCTAGAAGAATCACAGTACACCACAAACCCCTGCCCTGATTCTAGAATTATCAAGATAGGTGCAGATATGAGATTAAATTTTAGATGCATGAATTATTTTTGGCATTCAACCTTCTATTGGATTTGAGAATTATTCATTATCAGATCTATAATTGGAAAAGCTAGTCCTGAGAAATAACACATAAATGTTTTTTAGTAACCATCTAATACATGAAAAGATAGTATATAGATGACATTATTTTGTGGTGGAAACGAAATACAACTTCAATATTTTCAGGATATACAAAAATACTTTTTTCAAAAATTAAATGGAAAATAATGAATACTTCATGTATCCAAAAAATCGGGAATTTTTTATTTTCCATTCATATATTGATCTATAATGATTTGTAATACTGTTTTGAGATGATCATCATGGTCATCCCTTGCCTTTGAAAACTACAGTATGTCATTTACAAAGAGCACAACAAAAAAATCCAGATATTTCTAAAAAATTGATTTATCAATTCCATGAAGACCATTGATCCATTCATTAGAACAAAAGGCATGAATAGATATTCACAGTTTCCATATCTTCTCCTGAATTCTTTCTTTTGAATATACTCCTTTCGAACATGCAGTTGAATTAATCTATAGTGCAGACCAATCTTGGAAATCAATTGAGCTCCCCTTAATTGATAGAATATAACACCAATTATTGGAAGATGATATATTTTATTTATAATATCTTTGTTATGCATCAGATAATAAACAAAAACTTAATAGTTCCATATTCATTCATTACAAACAAAACAATTTCTTCCAACAGATATGTACAAGGTCAAATGAATCACTTAAATTCAAGTTCCTCCAAGTGAAATTTCAATTCCTATAACTCGATTGGTTACATCCTATATGATGTAAGGAAAATAGGACTGGTCCCTGAAAGGAGATCAATGGTAAAATCCACATCCCATAAAATTGGAATCCATGAGATGTTCTCAAGAAATACATTTTGAAATTTATCCACAATAGATAGAAAATTATTTTCATCAATATCTTCTATTGATGCCAAAATAAAAACATCCTACATGTAATATATTATTCCCAACAATGGTGCCAACAGGCTCTATTCACATTTCATTACCATTATCTCACCCCAGAAGAGATGCATGATTCCTCCCACCATCGTGAAACTAAATTTTCTCCTATAACAGTCGATGTGATAATTAAATACTATCAACCAATACAAATCTAGGATTTCAGAAAAAACATATTTTTCCAATATAATGATGTCCCATTTTCGTATATCTCAATCAGTAGTTATATCACATACTCTACACACAATGGCTTGGTATTCTATTTCATTGATAGGAGTCTGCAGTTTTATATTAGAAGTCCATATTTCCAACATTAAACACAGAAATGAAAGAGCATTAGAAGAAATGAAATTATGTGACACAAATGTTTTATAGAGAACATGCAGAAGGGTAGAATTCAAAATAATTGTACCTCTCACCATATATGGTCTATCCTGATCATTAATAATAATATGCTCTTCTCCATACAATTTCAGTCATGCTAGATTATTCTACCTGTTTCCATTCTTATATTTCCATAGTTGTGGAGTCATGGTATTTCGAGAATCATTGTGGCTAGCTCTGCACTATTGACAGGACACATTTTATTGTCCTAGATCTGTCAAAGAATACGTTTCATGCAAATCCTGAGAAGTGTCCCGAGCACCTAACCATGGGGTACTGCGACAATATCACTAAAGATTCCCCATCATCATACAATTATGGCATAGTATAGTTTGTTCCGTTCACTATCATTTTATATGGTCAAGTGAACCACATTGAAAGCAACAATCTTTGCTCTGGGGTCATGGAGGAAGGTACACTTATCCATCCATCGAGTATTGATTCCCAATTATACCTTTTAAATAGGGTTTTCTTTTATTTATGTTCATAGTAGATAGGTTCACACCATTTACAATTTGTATCATCATACCTCATCCCATAGATCCTGAGATATCACATTCATCCACAGTCACTCTATTCAACATCTCTATATTGTACATAATACAAAGCACCACAATCTTGGATCTAATATCCTTTCTTATCACCAATTGGAGGATTAGTGCATTCTTGGATGAACTTCTTGCAACTTCTTGTGAAAAGTGCAATAAATTCAATAATTTATCTGCACAGTATGTGTCAGAGAGACTGAATTTTTTCACGCATAATAAGTCCTTCATTTTATGGATCGTGAATGTTGATGACGTAATTTTTTTGATGAACCATTCCTCAAAATCCTCCCATGTATGGCCTTCATCCAATTTTTCCTGCACCGCTAAATCTCACCACATATATGAAACATCCCCGAGAATATGCATTTTTAGTCTGACCTTTATCTCTACTGATGTGCCGAAAAAGTTGAAGATAAAGTTCATGCAACAAAGAAAAATGCCACATTTTTGTGTTCTGCATCACCTGAGATGTTAGGTGGGTTCTACATCATGAAATTTATGGTATGATCTACAAGCCTTGGATAATACATTCATTTCCCCATATCCATATCATGAAAATCAATGAAAATTCCCTTAATCAGCTCTTGGTTAACATGTGGTTCACTGGAACCACATTCTTGGTAGCTTCTTCAGGTCTGTTTTGATGATGCCTATTGTGTACCATTTTGTAAACCAAAAACAATTATGTCAATATAACTATTTTGTAAATGATGGAATAGCATGTCAAATTCTATCACATCGACTATCAAGAAAAAATTCTCCATGAAACACTTTTGTATTCCAAACATTTTTGAATCATTCAATTTTTCTTTTGAAAAAAACATCATTCCCAAAATACACCAAATATCTTCATTTCAAAATCATTCATTTGAAAAAAAAATTCATCATTTTTTATAAATTTACACTTTTCAAAAAATCATAAATCATTCATGTAGATGAAACATGGAATTATTTTGGGAATTCATTCCTCTACATTGAATTCCATGCTCATCTCGTTGGCTAAAACCTTCAAAATGGAATTCCATGAACATAGAAATGTCTGTAAACACTTTTTTACCAAAAATACCTGGTAACATAATGTTCATCACAATAAAGTTAGTTATTACCTTTTATTCAATACATTTCATGTTTTGATAATCCTACTCCTATATATGATTTCATCCCCATGGATAGAGAAAAAGGATGTTTAACAATAAGACTATGAACAATGATGACTACATGTTCGGAATGTATTGAGAAAGATTAAAACATTTTTACCACATTGGAAGGACCAGACTAATATTATTTGTAGTGACCCTCAAATTCTCATTGTCTTGATAGCTCAACGAGTCATTACATGTACATAGGGTAAATCTCCAAGACGCCAAAGGTATGAAATTAATGTCGAATGATTTAGAATACAAGTGGGGAAAATTTTCCCATTAATTATAAAACCAAAATACAAAAAACCCATTACTAAACCATTAACTAAATCATGAATGAAAAAAAATAAATACACTAAAACACATTCATGTATCTCAAAACCACATCAATGTGTTCTAGAGAAGAAGAACAACAAAGTATCAATGTACATAGTGGAAAAACTACTATGAACCCTCAAGAGACCACAAGACTCCATGCTATATGAGCTCCATTATTCACAATCATCGAAAAAACCCATGTATCAAGAGGTACTTCTAAAAACATGGGAAATGATACCATTTCCACTGTCCCGGAAGATATCATCTATAAAATAACCAATGTGGGAAAGAAGGGTTGAGTGTAATACTTAGTACGTTTCACCCAAGGACATCCCTACTCATTACACAAGGATATAAATTATAACCACATTTTTATAAAATAGTTTATGTAATGAAATTTACCCAAACAATTTATAACCAAATATTAACAATTTCCAAAAACCATTCACAAACCAGTGAAAACAAAACTAAATGAAAAAAAATTCCATCAAGTTATTTTCCCAAAAAAAAATAACTATTCATATCTTTAAAACTAAATCCTCTTATCATTTAGAATAATCATTACATAATTCACAATATACATGCCCATGTATGCTTCATTTGACCATTCCATACAAATGAGTGGTCTCTTGACAATTTACCTTTTGTCCAATTGACACTCAGCCGCAATATATGGTCACATCGATTTTACAACAATGGTACTCATCCATAATTAAGGGATGTTAAGAATGAACTTACAGGAACACTATTAATGGAAAACATTTCAATCACCAAATTAAAACACTTCAATAAAATGAAATATTATTGAAACTTGAAGCATATCCTATATCAAAGAATCATTTCATTTCAATAAGAAATTCCATTTTTATTGAAATCATCCAATCCAATTCTTGTACGCAGAATCATGAAAAAAAAATATCCTTTATAAAACCTATATTTTAAAACAAAGTCTAATGCACTCATTCAAAATCCCCAATTTTCCCAATTTTGAAACCATCACCAAAGAAGGATTCCAACAACTATTCAAAAAAATCAGGATAAATTAAACACCACACATTCAATTTTAATGGATGAAAATCTGTTAAAATAAGTAGAATTCTGAAAGAAGCCTCCAACCATGATTTTTTGACAAAAACTCCAATAAACGAAGAACAATCAAGAAAAAATGGGTATATTATCCAATAACCTAGAATAGATATCTTCATCTAGAATGATAAAAACCAAATATCATCTCATATGGAATCCAGTACCATATATCTACCCATAACCAGTGTATATATGAGAAACTTAAAGATTAAGAGATGTATATCTAATTATATCTAAGAAACAGATCATGAACGAAGAAGAATGATCCCAAATATAAAGAATTTGACTTCTATTAAATTATGGAAGACTTCATATTTTCCATTGAATCTATTTGAGAAACGTTTTTGACCTTAGGAGAATAAAATTACAGATTTATGGCTCCATGGATGATAAAAATATCCATTTATAGGCAATAATGTGTGAGTTCCACATTATTAGGATGTCACTTAAACCATATACATGATTTTATTTCATGGTTAGACAAATAATGTTCTAACCATGTGTTATCAACTGGCTAGGAAATCCCTTTCCTAGATTCCTAGAACGGTGTCCCTAACCGACCTCAATCTATGCTTGAGAAATAACCTCAAGAGGACCATTTCTCATAATTTGGCTATACTCATAACCAAACATTGTGCCACCCATGCGACTTCAATTTTTTCCAACACACATACACTCTATAACAATAAAAAGAATCATGTAAGGGTTATATATTTGAAAACAAGGGGTAATATATGTTCCTTTGTTTTTTTTTTGTTAATTTTACCCATATATTTCGAGAATGTGGATCCAATCTCTTGGTGGTAGATCCAACTGTTGATCATTGTCGTGTTGAGTTATTTTCATGCGAACTTGGGTAATTTTATTCCACGTTCTGTACTTATTTGTAGTACTATTGGATTAGTTATGACATATTTTATACATGTACTATACAATTAAATGTTTTTTTCTTTTTTATATACGTACTGTCATGCTTCATTTACTTCTTCATTAAAAGTGGAAAAAATGTTCACATATGCATGTCGAATGATGCAAGGTGCGTGTCTCCAACCAATGAGGATCAGGAATTATGTTCAAGTTATGATAGGTCAAGCACAGTTTTTTGGTTAACAGGGTACCCAAGATAGTTTGTGACAAAATAGAATCAGAGGTAGTATCTATTTTATGTTTCAGGAGGATGTTGAGCTCTTCTAGAGGGTGGATTATAACAATAATACATTGAAGGAGAATGAGAATGTAGAACACCTTTATATGGTGGTGTGGATACATCTCCCATATTTTTGTATTTTCCTAGGGGATTGCTGTGGGAAAGAACCCAAGGAAATCAAAATCATGCTAGCTAGGACCAAGGTGGACAATATCAAGATCATGGGTTGGATTGGGACATTACACGTGGCATAAGGGTTTCTAGGATTATGTTTTTTATACAATAATATGTCTTATTAAAATTTTATGCTCTCATGGCCAATGTTTATTAAATCCTTTCAACATTCATATTTTATAAAATTCCATGATTTATTCCATGACATAGGTTTATGATCTATTATATGTGGGGTAAGGTTTACAAATGTCATTCCATTATTCAAACACCCTTCTTCTCATGAAATATTGATTTCTTTATTGTTTAATGTTACTGATTATCTAATCTCATTGATTATTATGATTCATTTTTAGAGGTTATGATGAATTTTATTATCTAAAATATGTCAAATAATGGTTTTAGTAATAAATAAGATGGTGTGATATGATGTAGTTATCCAATGATCCCATTTTTTTGTATCAAAAGTTCCCAAATGAACATGACCTAAATGATTCTGGAATGGATCACTATTTCATATAATCAATGTTTTTATATTATGATTTTATATTTTTATATGAGAAGACGGGTCTCTACAATGAGTACCTAAATCACAATATAGAAAATAATTTGACAAATTTTACTCATATATTTATCCCAAATTACATTTTTTTCCAATTCTATTGTATAATAATCCTTAGCAATTTGATAATCATTTTTTCGAATTTATTTCTGATATATGTAAAAAAACAAAACTCGTGAATCAAAATACATAGAAACATCAATAATTTCACTTCATAGTCCATTCCTTACTGTAAACGTGAAACCTCAAATTCGGTAATTCTCTTAGAAAATTTCCATATTCACCACACAATAGATATTGAATTATAAATGCTTCCATTGGATGGTCTTTATTTTCCTCTATAGAAATCATCATTTTCATTAGAAATTACATTCACTCTAACCTTCATTTCCATAAATAAAACATATTATTTATCCTATATGGAATCATCATTAGAACATCTCCAAAAATTTATAACATAGATAATAATGAATCATGATTATTCCATTGTCTCTACCACCATATTTCTTAGAGATATATATACATATATTCTCTGCTAAGTTTAATAGTTGGTAAGGGTCATGTTTTTAATCATATATAATGATAAAAAATTAAAAATAGGCACAATTTTTTCCATTCTAGATCATGTTATTTTTTCACACATGGAAAATCATTCCATTTTCCATCACCATTAATATCGTTATCTTAGTTCCAAGTAGTGATAAAATATAAAATAATAGTTTCAGAAATAATTTTCATAGTGTTGAATAATGAATAATCATTTTCTAGATTTTTGAATCATGAAACCACCTTTATAATATATAAATCCATTTTTTTCTAGGTTATCCCATATCATTTCAAAAACATTAGGTTGTTATCCTATACATAGACATTTCCCTAGGGTTCTTACTAATATTTTCTTATCCTTGTTTCTTGATGATTACTAAACTTTTCTCTGATACTAACTATAGATGATGATACTTTTTATAAATATGTTTTTTATAATTTCATATGAATATTCATTACAAAACATAATTATCCATTCTTTAATTATATTGTTTTTTCCTTTTGAAACCACATATCAGTAAGTATTAGTCAATATGAGTATACAATATTATTATTCATAAAGATATAACTTCATATAAATAGAATTCTATAAACCATTCGTCATAACATATGGAAAAAAATATTATAAATAGATAGATAA
Organism: Viscum album; assembly: GCA_963277665.1. Taxonomy (NCBI): domain Eukaryota; kingdom Viridiplantae; phylum Streptophyta; class Magnoliopsida; order Santalales; family Viscaceae; genus Viscum; species Viscum album. The sequence goes on along the minus strand of OY728151.1, from coordinate 1,056,252,138 downwards.
TATAATAAATATGTGTAATCAACTAAGATATCAATGAAAAAATAAGTATAAAAAGAAAAATGTGAATGCGATCAAGAACGTACCATTAGAAAACTATACCTAGAATATTAATTATCTCCACTAAAAATTATGAAATAAATCATTATTGATCATATACTATAAATAATAATCAGGTCAATAAACATAACCCATGAGTGCATAAAATGGGTTTAAGATATATAATTTTAGTATATACATAAAAAAAGGAAATAATTTCCATATTACAATATTATCATTGTGATGGCTATCAGTGTGGGATGAGTTCACTCTGCAAATAAATAAAAATACCAAAGGATAACTCCCATAGAAATAATAGATCATTGATTCACTTAAAAAATTGTCTCACTCCCAATTATAGTTTTTTCTATCTTTTGAGAAGCCAACCACTATCCAATTCATTAGAGGATTATGTTATTCTGATCCAAATAATCACATAACTAAAAATATTCATATGCATGAAACGTGATAAATAAAAATTAATCCAATCATAACCCATGAAATTTAATGTGTTTCATAAAAATTCATTACTGCCTAAACAATGGAAATCAACAGGTTTTCCCAAAAATTTGATCATTAAATATTTATATATGTTATAGAAAATGACTGAATTTAATAAATATTTAAACACATAATAATATCATAACTTATGGAAATATTTTTTTTATAATCATGTTTTCATTATAACCCATCCCAAGAAATAATAAAGTTGGTATCATTAGATCATTTCATCATAAGATCTTATGTAACATGAATGGATGTAATTATGGAAACATAATTTATTTAGAATATAAATACAATATTTATTGACATAAATCATTTTATATTGAAATAATTTAATCAATATATAATATTTTGTAATTTATAATTGATATTGTTTTATTTAAATGAACCCCAAATATATTTAATCAATGATTCAAATTATTGAGTTTGAATGTTAGCCCGATATTTCATCCATTCTGGAAAATTTAGAAGAATATTATATGATAATTTTTATAATAATTTGAAAACAAAATTATTTAGAAATTTATAATAATAATCCTTAAAAATATTTCTCCAACAGTACGATGCTAAAAATATTACTTTAAACATTTATTGGAGAATAATTAAAATTTATAAAAAATGTTTTAATAAATAATATCATGGATGAAAATATATAATATGATGAAGAGAGAAATGTTAATTTTTTTCTTAAAAATATATTTTGGTTCTTGCGAATACTTTATGATAGAAAAAATAGAATAAACTATTTTTTTATGAAAGATATTATTAATAAAAAAAATTATGTCTCTCGTAAGAGGTATCTAATTAAATTTCAACATTGGTAACCAAATAATAAATAACCCTAAAAAATAATAAGATTGTGACATAAAATCCTTACCACATTGGTAAATTCTAAATTGTATTCACCATTAAATAATAAACCATATAATTATTTGTAAATCCTAATAATTTTCATATTCATATTCATAAAATAGTAATATAAAAAATATATGCACTATAAAAATAATTTTTTGAATATGTAATTTGGCTCATATATATAAAAGGAATGAATATATCTCATGCTGTATATTCTAATTCCATAATTAGAAATATAGAAACACGTAAAATACATTTATATTTATTATCAATAAAATAAAAAATTATATTCATATATATAGTGATATATATGTTTTATATATATTATTTTATCAGTCATTTATTAATAAATAATTTATTAAAATCACTTTTCCCAGTGATATCTTCTACGTTTTTCATGTTGGATTTTTTTCATTAGTTTGGGTCATTCTGTTTTCATCATGGGACAATAATATCCAGAATTTTAAAAATTACATTAATATCAGAAACATTCATTATATAAGTTATTATTGTCGTTGAAAAAAAATATAGATAAAACAGTTAATATCACCAATCATGTAGATGATAAACCATACATATGAATGAATACATTATAATTTATGTGAGGATTGGAAAAAAATGAAGGATAAATAAGAATTTTTTTTGACAATTATTATTTTATACAATTGAATATATATAATGAAAAACTCTAACATAATTACTACAAATTATTACAGGAAATGAAAAAAAAATCACATGAACTCGTGAAGCTGGTAGTCCACACATATTAAAGCATGAAATTATCATAATGAAACAGTTCCCAAAGTAATATGGTTAATTTGATATAATAATTAAAAAAGGTTATTTAAATCATATTTATCATATATAATCATATATCCCACAAAAATACATGTTCATCAAATAGGATGCTGAGAAATTAACTGCATCTCTATGTGGAAACTGTAGTCCATATGTTTGCACAAATGATACTTTGACATCTAATTTAATAGAAATGGGGTGAAAATTTTTTGTATCAAATAAATAATAAAATTACTATTCATTTATATTTCAAATTTTTTTATTTTATGAAAAATATAATATTTTTATGTTATTGAAAAGATAAATTAAAATGTAATTTATTAGGTAATTTCATTAATTCTCGGTTAAAACTACTCTTTTAGATCTCTTAATAATTATTCTCAGTTTATAATGTTTTGTGGAAAGAGACCTCTATAATTTGAATTAGAAATTATATTATGTCTTTTTAAAAGTTTATGGTCAATATAAAAGTATCAATGTGTATTAAATATGATAATGGTGTGGGGACCATTTATAATTGAGGGGTGTGAAACTTTTGGAATGAAATTAAATATTAAATTACTAAAATTTAATATTTCCATGAAAATTGGTCCATATTGATAAAAAAACAAAAATATTTTTTATGGGTAAAAATAATTTCATCCCAAAAAAAATTAAATATTTTGGGTATATTTTCACCCTTATCTTTTAGTTATAAACCCCCATTATACCTTTTAAAATTTACCATATGATTAATGTTTTATAACATTTATGGTTAGTAATGTAATTATAAAATTATAAAGGTAACATAAATGGTTCAATTTTTATTTTTAATACAATATCTAATTATTTTATATGAATTATTGACTTTATTTTATTTTAAAAAAATATAAATATTAATTCTTATAAAATGTTATTAATGTCATTTTTACACTATTCATTTAATATTAATTTAAATAAATCAAAAATTTTGGTTAACATGAATACAATTATTTAAAACCTTGGTAATATGTCATATAGATCTATTAAATTAATTATTGTTAGAAAATTCATGAAATTTTATCACTTGTATTTAAATAAAATTGATATATTTTTTTAATTTAATAAATTTGTTATCAGTTTTGAACAAGAATACCATGTAATTAGATAATCAGTAAAAATTATAATTAAATCGCCATCATAAATTTAATTTCACTGTGAAAAATAAGGAAATTTATATACATTCAAAAATTAATTTTTTCCCAATGTGAAAACATAATATATAATTAAAACAAAGTGTGTGACATTGTGAATGTTTAATTTATTTCAATAATATTTACAATATTTTAATGAACATGTTTCCATTACAAAATAATTTTAGAAAATATATTTTTATGGGTTAAATTAAATTCCTCCTCTATGAATTTTTATGAAAATTTATAACCTCATAACTTGGTTTCATTCCAGATAAATACATTTGACACATTACAAGGGTGAAATTTTTTTCCACAACTAATATACATGATTTCAAAATATAATAGGGTACTATATTAAAATTAAATACATACTAATTCAAAATATGGAATTAATTTTATCAAAATAAACATATATATGAGGATAAAATTAATTATAGTAATAAGGGTGCATAACTTGATGAAAACACATAAAAAAGTATTTGAAGCACATAACGTGTTTTATTCATATATCGTTAATATAAAAATATCAATTTAATGTAAAAAAAAATTATTAAATATATATTTTATATATTTTATTATTGTCACTCCTCTAATGTATTTAATTTAAAATTTTAGGATTAAAAACATTCCATGTAAAAAGTAGTTTTTTTGAAAAAAATAGATTTTACAAATAGCAATGATTTTATTCCAAATTATTATGTTCAATTTATTCTGATGAATGTAATAAAAGAGGCCTAATTTCCATTTGAGAAAATTATTTGAAAAATATTTAATATTACATGAATTAAATGAAAATATAGTTTAAAATAAAAAATAATGTTTGTTAACATTCAATGAAAGATCCTACATTATAAAAAATGTAAGTAATTATAAAAAAGGATAATTCTTGAATGTGAATTTCTGAAAAATTATTAATTATATAAAATATTACTTATAAAAATTTTAGAAACTAATTATATTATTTTATAAAAAAATTATTGGTTAGAATTTTTTTTTTAAATAATTAATCTTTAAAAAAAATTGGGTGAATATTTTTTAAACATTTGACAATAAATTTTATTTTATCTATTAAAAATTTATATATATATATATATATATATATGCATAACCCTTTTAATAAAAAATTTATTGATTGAATGTTTGTTATATTCATATATAAATAATAATATATCACGTCTTTTTCACTATCCAGGTTGTGTATCCTATAGTCAATAAAACATTGATTTTATTTAAAATATTTGAATATTACCAAAAACCAAAGTAATATATATCCCCTGGTTATGGTCATGTGATGAAACACTGAAACATATTCCTATTCTCAAAACACTACCACTATATTTCATGAATACATTTTTAAATAATTCATTGATTTCTATTATACACTTTATTATTTGTCATTACTGGTCTACAAAAAACAAAAAACTCTTATCTCGGTCTACAAAAACATCACCCTCAAACATCACATAAAACCATTTAAATCGAGAAATAAATAGTGACCACATATATGGAATAATATTAAGAATTATACATTCTAAACACCAATCCTTGAGTGAAACACCTAGAATATTCCATAATTTCACAATTTCCTCTCTTTATACGATATTCTAATCCCATCACTAAAAAATCATATAAGAGGCATAACATGAACTAGATGTACCACAGTATACTAATATACCACCAATTATTACTCTTATTATAGAGAGACAACTCCCACCATCATTATAATAATTTGTTTGATACTAGTAACAATAATTTAAAATCCAATAGTTCATGATCAGTAAATCCTACTCAAAAATTTATGGGTACTTTTTTCTGGACATAACCTACAAAAAATAAAATAAATTCCATAATACTTAATCATAATCCATGAATATGACCACATATAAAGGCCTAGTCAAAGATTAAATGATAATATGATGTTTCTTTTCACCATGTTTCAACAATAATGATAATCTTCAAATAGAGACCAGAGCACTATAGATATATTTGTAGTTTGATGAAAATTATCTCCATAAAAAACAATACCGCATTACATATCTCTATATTATTCCTACTATAAACTCACTACTATATAGTTTCCCTACTCATTATATAATAGTTACTCATTTATTCCTTAATCATAGGACATTGTCCCCTGAACCTTTGGAGTTTGGAGAGATCCAATATACATAATTTAATATATCACATCACATATTTCATAAAAGTATCATTACATTAAACTTTTGTTTTCATGGAATGCCATTCAAAAAAAATTAAAATTTATGACAATTAAAATTTTTCTAAAACTGATAACTATTTTTCAGATCCACAGTAATAAAAAAATTTATAACCCTCATTATCGTATATGTTCATGACTGAAGAGTCTCAACACCATTCAATATAACAACATCATGTATCTGGTTTTTATTGAAATGAAGTTATAAATCCTTATTAAAAACACAGACTATGATTGATGCCAATGAATCAACCAAACTCAATCATCCTGTGTAACACTTGAAATTTAAAAATTTGATCTTCATTTTCAATTGTGAATGAAATGGAACAACATTAATTTAATTGAATATAAAATCATGAAAATATATAATATATTGAATTTTTTAAATAAGATTAATATATCATATATATTTCATTAAAAACAACAATAACATTCTTCAGTAGATTGAAATACATGATTAATGAAGTTTTATCATATACTATAAATATTATAATTTAATATTATAATTATCTACAACCATTTATATTGTATCAAATAAATTGGATTTTTTATCTTTTGAAAATATATGGTTCAATAAATTAGTTACCAATTACGTAGTAATTTCTAGAAATTCTAATTGAATATAAATGAAATATTGTTATAAAAAACATTCATATGCACCAAAGGTTTTTTATAATAAAAATTTAAATTAATTACTATAGTGAAATATAATAATGAATTTTTTTATATAAATAATATTAAATATGTTACCTTAATCAACAATATTTATAGGAGAAATATTAAAAAATTAAAATGATTCCAATAAAAAAGTTTCCTTTTCTAAAGCTAGTTTTATTTTCTATTAATGAAACATTAGATAAAAAACCAAATTATTAAAATTATATTTTTATTTTCGAAATAAATTAAATTATTTTAAATTTTCATGTCAAATTTATCTTATAGTGATATTATGATAATTTAATTTTTTTAAAAATAATAAATGAATATTAATAATAGTTGAAAATTTCCTTTTTAGAAAACAAATATAATATTTTAAATTATTTTAGTCATTATAATTAAAGTAATATTTTGTCAATTATAAATATATTAATCCCATTTTTGTAGGATTTTTTTTAGATTTAAATAAATTGTAAATAAATAATTTTTTCTCATTTAAACCGTGCTTAATCATCCCATATGAGAGACTAAATGTTAATTTATTTCTGCTAAATATTATATTTGAAACTTAAAAATTAGATTAAATAATTTAAATTATAAGAAAAAATAATTTATTATTAGTTCAATATAATTTTTTATAATATAATGATTATTTAATGAATAAAAAATTATTTATAGTGATTATGTAAACAAAGTTAACATAGTTGATAAAATTTGATTAAAATGTGTTACCAAGACCCTATAATTATCCAATACATGTTGGATATCGATATTTCTACCATACCATAGAATTAAATTATTTTTTTCTTCTATTAGTGAATATTGTTCTGTAAATACATGAGTACACAAAAATTCCTTTCATAAATTTCAAGTGTGTCCTTTACCCCTCAAATAAATGGCCACAAACAGTTCCACCAAATGGGATCCACTTCCCCATTTGTGTGTACAGTAGACTACAATATTGCATACTAATGACGCTATTTTATCCATTACCATCATTCATTGCATGAATAATAATTTAATTATTGATTATATATATAATATATTTTATGTATTTTATTTATTTATTCATTTTTAATTATTTAATAAATATCCTTAAAATAATCTATTTTTAGGGAATATAATAATGTCATCTGTGTATATATAAAACTACTTCCACATCACAGAATGTGATTAATTCCCAAATTACACTAATTGTATTAATGATGGTTTTAATTTAAATGTGTAACATTTATTGCATAATAATGATACTATGATAACAATATATGTATATATCATTGAATTTCCATCCTTTAATAGGACTAGAAATTTTTATCACCATTCAGGCATATACATGTCCTAAAGTCTACATGAATGGTTTGTTTTAATTTCCTATCAATCATATTTATGGATAGATATTTATATATATAATTAATATATATGATATTTAAATCAATTTTTCTGTTCTTTATGTTATTTAATCGTGATCTATATAAGAGGAACAATGATAAAATGTAAAATAATTGTAGAAGTACAATGAAATTAACTCCCAAAATAATGAAAATATTTAAATATTCTTTAATAATTGGTGTTAATATTTTATAAAAATGTTTAATAGGTTATTATAGATTCTAATATGGGTCATTTATATTTTAATTTCATTGAGGAAATAACTCTACATGAGGTGAATGAGTGTTCATCAAAAAAGATGAATATGGTAAGGATTTTGAATCAATGTCATTTCATTGAGATATATTATTTTATCATGAACAAAATTACATTTATATTGTTTATAAGCTCCCCCTTGATAGGAAATATCATAAATATTTAAGTATTTACTGTATTTATTGATTTAATTTTAATAATATCACTTATGGGGATTTGAATTAGTAGTTACAATGTTGTAAATAATTCCATAACTTACTTATTTTTCATTTCGTTATATTAAATCCCCATTATTGTTAATATTATATGTGTAATGAATTTATAATATCCATTAATTTATTTTAAAAAAAATTGTAATTATATTTGATTAAAAAATTTATTCATAAGATTATCTATTGTTGTACATTTTTATCATTGAAAGGTTTTACTTGAAAATATAATTTTAATCAAGATTTTTTACACATAAATTTCCATTAAATGTGAGAATATGATCATTGATTAAATAACCCCTTACTATTATTATATATTGATTAATAATGATTATATTCATGTAAATTGTATATTATATAAACTTTTTTAATAATAATATTTTTTAATAAAATCCAATTTCATTTCCCTCTTCAGTCGGATATTCGTTTTAAAAAAAACCATGTTTTATTAAATTGGTTAAAAAATTTCTTCTTTAACAATTTGTAAAATATTTTACAAAAGAAAAAATATTACCCATTGTTTATTCATATAATATTATTATACATGACAAATTTTTTGACTTTCTCAATAATGATCAATGCTAAACATTTTACAAAAAATGGAATGTTCTTTTTACCTCGTATATATTGTACTAAATTACCCAAAATCATTTCATTAAATATCCCATTATAATTTTATAGATATGTAATTAATGAATATGTTTTTATAATTAAATTTAAAATTAGGATATTTTTGAATTGTAATTAAAAATTATTTGTAAATTAAAATGAAGATTGATTCAAATATATTTATACGATAGTGAAAAAGATTGTATATTCTTACAATAATGGATATATATTACATTGATTCCATCCTTATTCATTTTATGTATGGTTTATGAATATTTTTACATTGGATATGATATTTTGATACCATTTCCATAATACTCATGGTGATTTATGGTTATGTTTATTGATTGGGAAATGTATATACATTTAATATACTAGTTTTAATATGAATTTTCTTATGGATTATGTTTCACCCCATTCATATGAGGAATGCATTTTATTTTTATGTGACTGCTAGGGCCCAATATATAGACATGATACATTGGATGGTTACATGAGATAAAATATATATGATTTAGGCCATGTCCTTACCCATGTATTATATTCTTATAATGATGTACTAACAATATTATATTATTGTAATGAAGCCTTGAAATTTTTTCATTTGTGTCATGAATACATGATAATATTTTTTTATATCCATACATATTCATTCCTTCATTAAGAATTTAATTACTAATATTCCATGTAACTATTCCATTAGTTATACAATCCATTTTGTTATGTAATACCCATTGTACTATTTATATAGAATGTTTTATCACATATTATGAATGTCATATTATGGAAATTTAATTAATTTAATGGAATTTGTTTTAGTTATTTTACATTTCATATTAATTACACCTTATTAAGTCATTGCTCTAACTATACATATCACATAGTTTTAATTTCAGATTACTCTTATTTTTTCTATTTCACAATGATTCCATGAAGTGTACTATGAATGTTATGAAGTGTTATAATAAATTTTTAAAATTTATACTATAATTTTTTCTAATTTTTTTATTAAATTGAAATGAAAAACACGTATATTTGGACTAGTTTTCCAGAAAAACTAAAAATTTTATTCATTTTTCATTTTAATTTAGTATCCAGGTCAATTTAATAAATTATTCTCATGCTTGAAGATAATTTGGTCTGGTTGGAGATTCCCATTATTACACCACGTTTAATCGAAAATATGGGAACAAATATTTAGGAATGGATCAATTAGAGATCATAACCATAAGTTATATTTTATAGATTTTAATAGAATAAAATCCTTGAATTATTATTCAATAGAGGTTATGTAGGACATGATAAAAATTATTCAATATATTAATAATAAATGAGGGTGTGTTTCTAGAATATATGTACCCTGGGTTATTAACTCTGAAAACGGAACATCGAGCTTGAGTAGAGTTTAACAAGGTACGCAACAATGTTGAAAACAACACTACTAGTTTCAAACTAAAGAGGGATATTCATAACATAATTCAAATTTTACATTCCAAACATTATGAAGGATTTAAATAGAAAATGAAAATTAAAGGGATTGCATAAAAACCTTACCATATTAAACCTATTTTTAAATAAAATGGACAGATTAATTATGTATTGGGATTTAATAATTAATTTTTGTAGTATTTTTTAAAATTTTATTTTATTGACAATAAATACTAAAAACAAAATATATTTTTTATTTTCAGATTCACATATTTGTTAATTTACATAAGTGTTATGAATATTATCAAAGGTTTATTTGTTTAATATTTGCAGAAGAATTTTTTTTTCATTATAATAGGTGGATTATGTGTTGCGGGTACCCAAAACAGCTGCAAAACAAAAACAGTTCAATGCCAAACAACAAAAAACATCACAAACTGAAACTTGTAGTTCAAACACATAAAAAGAAAAAACACCACTTTACAAATCATAGTACCCGTAATCGTCACTGTATCCCAATCCAAGTTCGTCATCTGTAGTGGTTGATTCCCAAATAGAGGTCGGTCCGTGCTGCCTCTCAAAATTACTAAAATCCCATCTCCCCGAATGAACCATCGATGGTTGAATTCCACAGGATAGTTCGACTAATCTATCTTTTTTAAAGGCATGAATCACTCAACTATCCACCTTAAAAGCCGATCTAGTTCTTGCAGGGCATGAAAGATAAGTGTAGTCTTTCCTAGTTTTTATTCATGGGGTTGTAGATAATGTTCCTTCATGCTCATCTAACCTCTTGTTCCCACCTTGAACTATATCGCTATATGAACGTCCTGCCGGTCCACTCATATATTCTTTACCATCCCCATCTAGCTCCTGGCCATTACCTAGAAAATTTCCATAGACACTACCAATAACCCACCTATTTGTTTCCCTTATTTGGTTCAAAGTATTATTTTCAATCAGAACAATGCATATAACCCTATCGGTAGGATTTTCCACAGGCCTAGAAACATCCTCTTGTCTCAAACTTCCACAAATTGGCTCTGTTATAGAGTCCCCAACACCCACACCCCCATCTTCAGATATAGAACATAAACCAGAATCAATACTGATATTGACAAGGCTTTCAAACCTGTTTCTCAAAGGGATAAAATGTTTGGACAAAACATCCATACCTCGATCCCCCTATGTGGAAACAGTTTCAAAAAATTCTCTAGATCCCTCATCCTCCACTGAATGTGTAGGGGGCACCTCCCCCTCTCTATGATCCAAAAAACAATCTCTTACAATAGCCAGCATAGACCCTTCCAATCCATCCACCATTGCGAAAGGGTCCAGAGCTTCCTAACTATCCTCAATCAACTCGCCACTGGAACCCTCCTTTTTTTTCATCCTCTACTAGAGGCTGAACCTCCCTACCACTCTTTTCAAGTCTCCCCTCCTATAGAATAGGAACCTCCCTCGCAGTAACCTCCAAATACATTCCCATAACATTTCCTTCCCCACGAACAAGATCATGTCCATCCACAACCATCCGTCTACACTCCGAGGCCAATTGTCGTTCCACCACCAGAAGAAGAGGTTCCTTACCTCCACACTTAGAACCCATTTCTATTGGCCCTAACCCTACCCTCGCACTAGCCTATGAAGATCTTCCCGTATCATCACCCTTCCTTTGATTAGACACCAAGCTATCCAGACAATGAGCCTTTAATGGTCTTCCCCTGTTGCAAATGGCCATCGAATGACCAAGCGATGACAAGAAGAGAAAAAATCCACCCATCCCTTGTGAACCACCGATTTGTTTATATTAATATGGTATTAGAAAAAGTATATATGGCATGATGGTTGAAAACTCCTCGAATATGGCATGTTGATTTGTCTTAAACCCTATTTGAGAAGGTTGATATGGGATTTTCACCTACCACTATCCCACACAATGTCATCATAAATACGTGTTTCCCATTAATAAATAAATTATAATAATAAATCATAATGATGAACTATTAGTATTACATTTTTGGATTAGTGATTAATTTAATAAAAATATTTGTTTCTTATAATCATTAGATATATTAGAAAGTAATTTTAACACATTTATAGATCTTATCAAATTTTAAATGTAAATTATATTACTTTTTGAAAAAAAAATCATTTTTTTCTTTTATTGAAGTAATAGGATATATATGAAATTTATATAAAATTCAAAAGCATGAAATTTATTTAAATATTTATAAACATATCATGTAAAAATATATAATGATTTTCAAATTTAGTAAATAAATTTCTTAACCATTAAAAAAATATATGGAAATAAAAATCTTTCATATTACAATCATTATGATAATATTAATATACATTTATCATCTACTAGAATTAGGGTTTGGATTCCCTATCCATTTCACTGATAATGCACTTTTTATTGGTCAATAACCTCAAGAAGTCCCCATAAATTTTTATTCTTTTCCTAATAGCACATATCATCAAATATGACTATTGTTATAATATGTAGAAACTGTGTTATATGTTATAATATATGACCGTTGTATTTTTTTATATATTAGGATGAGGTTATTTTATTAACCCTTTATAGATACAGTTTTTGTAATATATGTTATTTCCAAATGATAACCCATTGATTAGAGAGATCATGTTTTAATTGTAATGAAATATTCTATTTTTTCGGGGAAATTATAACACACTGAAATATAAAAAAATGTACATCATATTCAATTGATTATGAAATATAATAGAAATTATTTAATTTTATTTGAAATCCAATGAATTTATATATATTTACTATTTGAAAAAAATATCAATCTATTATATAACTAGAGTTAAAAAAATACATTTTTACATAGCATGTGTTACATGTAACAATATATTTTATTGAATTTGACTAGTATTATAATTTAAAATAATAATTTCATTAGATAAATTAAAATTGAGATGAAAAATAGTTGTTAATAACAAATAAAAATACATTATTAATTGATAGATAACCTATTAATTAGAAATTAATATAAAAACCGATTGAATATAATGGAAATTTTTTCCAAAAAAATATATTATGCACCAAATTTTTTTAATCTTATTAAACTAAAATAATTTATGCTAGTGGGATATACTAATGAAATTAATATATAAAATATTTTATCAAATGTTTTTTATTCATCCAATTGATTTTATTGGATAAGGATAAGAAAAAATCTGATTTTTCATATTAAATGATGTATTTTTTAAAGGTTGTTTTGCCGACTTTTAATGTCACAATTGTTTGAAAACACGAAATTTACACATTAATTTATTTTATTTGAAATGTTAAACATATTTTAATATTGTGTAATGTTAATATTTACTCCATGTATTTTTTCTATTTTTTATGAACATTCTATTTCTTAATAAAGAGTTAATATTCAAAATTTTAATTTATATTTGAATATTAATATAAATAATTAAGAAAAGTTAAATTATATTTTCAATTTGTTTTAACGTAAAACTATTTCACATTAACAATTATTAATTCAATTTAGTTCATTTTAATAAATTTTTTTAGAATTTTGAAATGATAATATAGTAATCTTTAGAACATTTTTTCTATAAAACCCCAACTTTCTCATATCATTTGTAATATTAATTGTAAATAAATTTACACAACGTATTTGAAATGAATATTCAAAAATAGATTCAATATTTTTAATCAGAATAATGTATAATTTATATTAGTTCATATTAAATTTTTAATCATAATGATTAGTTATTGTGGATACAATTAATTGTTGTTATAATGCTAAATTAAGGTATTTGACGTGTTTAATCGTAGAGTATAATGTATAAAAATGACCATAAATATTTAAAATACCAATTTTATGGCCATATTTACTCTTTTTACCCTTCAGGCATATTTAATTTTCATGTAATCATACTAATAGGTAAAAACTAATTTACACCATTCTTATTTTATCAAATTCTATGTGTATCCTCTCTCACACATATAAAATGCCACCTAAAATCTAATCTCATATGGAATTTAAATCATGAATTTTAAATATAAGACCAACCAAAAACCATCCCCAAAATCTTAACCCTTATCCTAGAACCCTTCAAAAAGGAATACATACATATTATTAAATTATTAGTGAAAACCTAAGGATGGTAATTGATCAAGATGTAATGATTTTCATAAAGAATTTTTATTTTATTTATTATCCACCGCCTTTAATTATTATTATATTTATATTATATTATAACATATCAGTATGAAATATATATTGAATTTATTATGATATCATATGAACTAATGAAACACACATTCATCAATAGAGATGTGACAGAATAATTCATGTGTACGGTGAACCACTGCATTTTGAATCGATGTCTTTCAGTCTTCCATTACCACATTTCAAGGATTGATGTATTGATGTAATTATAGTATCTATATAATCATATTATATTTATAATGTAATTATTATTATTTATTTATTATATAACACATTAAATCAAATATTCCATTTTTTTTGAATATAAAAATTACATTCATCTATATGGAAGACTATCGCATTTCGATGCAAAGTGATTCATTCCCACATTACATGGAATGTAGTAAGTATGATTTTAAAAAAAATATGTAATATAAATTAAATAAATATTATACTATAATGTTAATATATATATATATATATTATTCACTTTTCTTACATTAATATGAAAAGAAAATGGATACATCATTAATTAATATATACACCCAACAATCAACATGAAAGGGGAATTTCATTTCATAACATAAACATATATAGAAAACTATACATACACAAATTAATAATATATTATTTTTATATATCAGTTTATATTTCATAGATGATAAATTAATTATATATGTCATAGGAAAACAATAACATGTAAAAAAATACACAAAAAATATGTTAATTCACACCCAATAAAATGAATGTTAAAAAATAATATTTAATAATGAGTGTAAAGATGTTATATAATGATCATATATGATTTTATAGTCGTAAATAAGGTTCATTTATAATATAATAACATGTAAAAAACAATTAAATATGTGGTTAATGGGTTTCCAACAAAAATGAAGTGTAATGTCAATGATTTCATCTCATTTTAATTTCAATAAGGAATTTAATAATATTATAAACCAAATTAATTTTATATGGTGTATATACAATCCATATACATATAATATAATTATTAAATCATTAATAATTGTCTAATAAATTTAAATTTTTAATTTTTAATTTTTGGGAATTTGAATTAAAACAAACCAATTTGCAAGGATATTCATAGAACAAATCCTCTTAATTGGGTTATATTACATCCTTATTGTCATTATAGAGCTATGAATATGTTTGTAATGATTTTTAAAAATATATTTTCAAATTAAATATTATCAATTTTGTCTTATAGATGATACAAATAATTAATTGTTTAATTTATTCTTACAGTAGTGGCGTGATCATTATAGGTGTTTACATCACAATATAATTTTTTTAGCGTTGTGTACACTGAAATTTATATTGAAGGAAATTATTTTATCAATAAATTATAAACAGATAAAATTTTCTTCACATCTAGTTTCACAATATCATTTTCAAATATAACTATCATTTCTTTAATAATTGTAACTAAATTTCTTAAGTGAAATGTTTTAAAAAATCTAATACCATATATATATTTTGGGTGAAATAAATTTTTCTAAAAACACATTTTAAAAAAATATATATATTTCCTAAATAGTTTCATTAATATATATAAATGTTTTAATGAAATTAATTTTTAAATATTTATTTCTTTTTACACATTGTTTTCAAAAAAATATTCTTATCTTTTTCAAATTTTGGAATATTTTTTCTATTTTAAAATTTAAAATGAATGTTCTTTTTACCTTGTAAAATTATATATATTAATAAAAACCATTATTTATTTAATATTTCATTTTGATGATAATGTGGATATTTATAATGAATATGTTTTTAATATTTTTTTTAAATAAAATGGGTTTTCAAAATGTATTGAAATTTTTACACAATTGTGTTTCTGAAAATTATTTTTCTCTTAAAAAATCCCTTTCTTGTTAATTTAATAGATATATTTTTTATTTATATAATAATAATTATTTTTATAGATGGTTTATAAACTATTTCAATGTGGATTTCCTATTTTTATTGTATTTTTATATTACTTTTAGTGATTTATTGTCATATTTCCTTGTTAATGAAATTATTTCAATCTCATATGCTAATTTTAATAAAAATGTTTATGTTGACTAATATTCACGCTCTATATATGAGTCATTCATTTGATTACAAATGTGATAGGTAGAAAGAATATATTTTTTTATGTATTGATAGGTTTCTATAGACAAACCATATAGTGTTTTGGTCAGTGCATTAAAAATGTACACTATTCATGGCATAGAGATTTTATGGTATTATATTCATAGAATATATCTTTGACAGTATGGGATTTATGGCATGAATCCTTTATTATATGTTTTCTTTATCCATTATCATAAATTCAATCATTATAAATTCATTTATTGATTATAAATGTTATTTTTTGATATGTTAAATATTTATTATTTAGTTTTATTAACTTGTGATTAATTATATACCATTATTTAATAACCTCTTATTACATTTATATTAATACCATGATATTAATTTAATGTCTTGGGTTTCTGTTATTTAACATCTATCTTTAATTAATCATTATTTACACATTGCTACCACTATACATAACCTTTAATAATTATTTTAGATAATCATTAATTTTTTCCTTCCCCCCTGATTACATTATGATTAATATGACCCATATGTGGGTATATTTTACATTCAATGATGTAAATATTATAAAATGTTGTATTGATACTTTTTTATTCAATTATAATGAAAGACTCATGTATGTAATCTAATTTCCCAAAAATATTGAATAGTTCAAAAATATTGAATCTTAATCTTAAATCTATGACAATTAAATTAATTACAGAACCATTTCCATGGTATCAGTGTTTGGTTCATTACATATTATTCAAGAGGTCATCCAAAAATCACCCATCGATGTGAAGCACATGTTACTAAAGGAAAAATCCAAATAATCATGTTCAATGGTCATAATTTTTATACCACTTTTTATTCACACTAATCCAATTACAACATACATTGTATGAATTAATACTCACTAGATTAAATATAATATCAAATATATCTACCCAAAACAAATTAATATTTAATAACTCTCATTGAATAAAACACCCAAGGAGGTCTACACTATAGTGTAACACTTCCATACCATAAAAATGATTATATATGTTGTAATATCCCACAAATGGACTCAAACAATTAAACAACTTATAATAAACATATAAAAAACAATATCAAATTATAAATTTTTGTAATTAAGTTATATTTAAAAATTTGATCATACTACTATTTCGGTTTAGTCTCCTCACCAATATAAATCTACCCAAAATTTCACACCCAAAATTCCAATGGAATCCCCATTCCAAAAACACAAGTCATATAGTAACTCAAATGAAATAATCACATAATAATTAGAAAATAATTATTCTTCCTATTTTATAAGACATACAACCACGGGCTAAACTCACTATAAGGTTACCAACAGACATCAATATTATGTCATTAAATAATATAAAAGTTACTAGAGTATTTTAAAAACACAACTCAAAAATATATTATTGAACATTTAAATTTCAATATGTTTTTAAGTACAGTAAATTATTATAATAAACATGGGTTACATCCTAAAAATGAAAATATGATATCCCATTTCAAATAACAATAAAAAACATATAGGTCCAAATAACAACTCATTTGTTCTCACGTATACAAAAGAAATTAATCTCACAATGAGGTAAAATGCATAATATATATTATTAATCCTCATTAGTAATATATGTACCTAACTACCACTTACTAGGGTTGTATTAAATATAATGTCAATAACATTTTTTTGAGGGAAAAACATTATATACTATCATTTATTATTATATATGATATATTAAATGAAAATAACCATCACTAATTAAAAATAAAAATAACCTGTTTTATTTAATTATATTTCAACTAACATGCAACGTAGGAATTCAATATATTGGTTTTTGTTATCACATTAGTCAACCATTGACATTTTACTTATTTTTCTATTTCTTTTACCTAATCTACATATTTTTGACTTTTACATATGTATATATCATTCTAAGATATGTTTTGGATATATTTAATGATCACATATTCTCTATCAACACAAGTCCATGACAAACAGAAAAATATCAATAAATATAACATATATTTCTTCATAACCATATCTTCATTCACAAAAATAGAAGTCTAAGACTATAAGAAACTTGGATGATAGCTATTGGAGGTGCATGTAAAAGACATGATATAGTGTCTATCCCATTATAAAAATGTTGTTATATTCTATATAACACATCCAAAATAATTAGAAAAAATTAAGAGAAAACAATTTAATACAGCATTATAACATCCGTTGATTGATTCATAATTTTTAATAGAATCATTTTGTTTAGTATCCTAGGGTGCACCCCTCATAATTCCAATGTTCACTGACTAAATGTGAGGGAAAAAGTGTTTTTGTAGAATCAATATAACTTAATATTATTCTGAAAAAATATCATAATTATCAAAAAAATAAATTTTATAATATATATTATAATGGGTAATGATTTCATCCATGAAAACCATAAAAACAAAAATACCAAATGTTGTTATATATAAATGTAATTTTATTTAGGTAGACACTACAATATCACATTTCGGAATATAATATTCTACATAAATCAAGACATAATAAATTTAAAATAAATATAGCTAATTAACAAACCTCCAACAAGTCTTGAATTTTTAATCAATCTATAAAATATATCAAAATAATACAACACTTTGGAAATTTCCTACATGTTCCTGTAGTTATACAGTATATTTGAGTGTCATGGTAGAACTGTCACTCAAAAAATGTGTCAAAAATTGTTGATATACAATCCCCACTAGTATACCCATCATAAGTTTTAAAAATCATGTATGATTATATGAAATTAAATAAATAATTTACAAATAATAAAATCAAAATGAAATAACCAATTTTGATCCGTGAGATATATTTTGATACAAAAGAGGATGACCTTAAAATATTTTCAATATACCATATTTGAATGAGAATAATGCACTAGGGTTATAGTTTCCTTCACTTTACATAATAATTAAAATATATTTATATATACATATCATCATGGGGTTAATAGACCACCATGAAATCATATATCATATCACTATTAAGAATAATTCTTCCCTCTACGAAAATATCCCATATATTTATGGGGACTAATACCTCTTTTCGGAATAAAATTTCATTTCAACAAGGAAAAATGTTCAACTCTCTAAAATACATTATAATATCATCATGGTAAAATCATACCATTCTAGAAATATATATCATATAATATGAATGGAATAATTAACCTTCCTAGAAATATATATCATATCATCATGATGGACTAACACACATATCTTTAATCATATATATTATTAATAAAATAGAATAATTCACCTCTATTAAAAAAATATATCCTATCTACGTGTTGAAAACTCCCCTCTTAGGAATCATATATAATGTGTTGAATGACGAATATAAACCCTCCCAGAGAAAAATATCATTTAACTCAATTGAATGAAACTCTGTATTTTAAAATTAAATTGTATCTTATGGTTGAAGAAAACCCATTTAAATATATTTCAAAATATCAATTGAAATACCACCTTTAATTATAAACATATATCATATCCCAATATATAGTACCACTACCCACTAAACAAATATATCATGTCTTCTTGAGGGACATTTACCCTGAATAGAAACATATACCATATCATTTAGGGTGAAATAACATCCTCCTATAAAACATATATAATTTTATATGGGTTTGAAATTAGACTAAAAAAACATGATACCTAGGTTCTCCTCTCATTATAATAAAACACAACCTTAAATATTTATAAAATATTTTATCCCCACCAAATCCATGCTAAACAAAACCTCCTTAGGTTCAATGTGATACATGGGAACCAACTATAATCACCATTTCCACATGTTAAACCTTACAACCATTAATGGAATCTTTCACACTTTCTTGAAATAGTATCAATGAAAGTCATCGAATGGGAACAGAATCGTTCAATAAAGTCATGATCATAAAATGCTATAATATACCTCATAGGTAATAATTAAATTGGAATCATGTAAAAGAAATGATATAAATACCATCTCTCTTTTATGGTCTTGAAATGTTGGTACAATCAGCTAACACACATAGAAAAATAGTTATGGTATCTCCGGATGGAAACATTACCATAAAAATACAGGAGGATGACTCAAGTCAAAAAATAACCCCAAGCATAGAGCTTATAAGGTAGTCAAATGTTTTAGATAGATTTCACTGATTATAATCTCTCAAATCCTATCACACTCCCATACATGAAGTGGACATAAGGGGATATTAAAATGTCCAATATGTTATAATTATTTCTTTTATGGCCGTATAGTATTAGTATATCACACGGCACATATTTATTGATTTACACATGATTTTTTACATATCTTCCAACTAGTTGTTGAGATCCCACGGAGGCCCAAAAAATATAATTTCATTCATATACAATATTGTGAAATAATTAATTTTTCTATAATTTATGGTAAAATTCTTGACAGTTGTGAGAATAGAAATCTATTTATATATATTAATTATCTATAATAATTAATAATATTTTTATTAAAAAATGATATAATCTATAATTATTCCCATTATGTGAATATAATTCACCCCTAAATGTTCTATTAAATATTTGACAATCCATCACCTAGGTTTAGGATAACATAATGTCATCATAATTTATTTAAAAATTGTGAAAAAAATATAGGAATCTAAATAATTTAAATAAAAATATATTTGAAAATTATTATATCAGTAATTATCACGGAATAATAAAATAATATCACATGACATCAATCTTGAGAATGTGGTGTGAACCATCCTTGATATATATAAAATTTCATAATAATAAACAAGTACATATTCTTATTATAATATTTAAACAAATATTTTTTAAAACACACCGATAATGTAAATACATAATGATAATGGAATACAAAAAGTATCCCATATAGATTTTTGTATTTTCATCATACACGGATCTAATTAAGCCAAACCCTATTAAAGGCCCATCATATCGTGATGTTTCCATGAAGTTCTAGTTGTGTCTCTTCTAATACATATATAATGTTGAAAAAATAACAACACATATATATGGGACACAACTTAGAAGAATTAAATTGCATAGATGGATTTACCTCAAGTTTTCCCTATGATCAAATGATACTCAAATTAGAAGTAAAATGATGCAGATACAGCTTTTAATAAAATAGAGTAATGAATGGTTTTCATCAAAAATTCAGTATTTTTTATGGGACTAAAAAAAATATCTATTTCAATTATAAATTATATATATATATATATATGAAATATATACGAAACTAAAAAATATAAATAAAGAAAATTATATACACTGAAAAATAAAACATGTGTATTTTATAAAATATATACCTAATATTTTCTAACCATTACACTCAGGTTTTTTTATACATAATATTTTGTTCATCACATAATGATTTTTACTATTCTAGATCTATATACCAATCATTTTCCATTAATATATTATCATTCACGCCAGAAAATACCTAGGTGGAAGAGTTTCGTCAACAGTGTTTTTTGTTCAAATTAGAGAAATACAATTCATTATATTCTGAATATATTCATAATTTATTTTCATTTACTAAATTCTGATGTAATAACTTTATGACTATATATAATATATTTTCCCAGTCAAATTTTTTTCCATATATAATCAACAATAAGATGTATTTTTATAATATGTAATGGGTCTTCATTTTTTTTAAACACAATAAATTATTTGTATATATAATCGAGGATTTTCTTTTGATGAAGAAAGTTATAAAATTTCATTTAGCATAATATATTTGATTGATATGAATTTTACTATGTAATATATTTACCGATACAAAATAATTTTATTCCCATATAAAATATATTCTAATTTATATATAATATTTTAATTTTCATCCCTATAGAACATAATATTTTGTAATTATATAATATTACATGAACAAGGAATAATGATTAGATTATTTTTCAAAATATCTAATATAACATCAAAATACCCAAAAATTATTATAATGTTCCTCCATTTTATTCCTCTATTTCATATTATCACCTACAAGGTTTCCCCAAATATTGTATTTAATGAAATTTAGTAGAAAACCTGCATAAATGTAAGACCAATGACCAATGTTCTTAATAATAATTATTCTAACAGTCATGAGACCCACAACAAGACTAATACTACATTTTGGATCAAATATTGGATCAAAAATACCATTTTAAAATGTCAAAACATATATAAAATCTGAACAATTAATGTATAAGGATTATTTGTAAAAGTAAAAAAATATATTATTTTTTAAAAAATAATACTATATTCTACCGTTAATTTGTTTGGTATTTAATTTCTCCTGAATAAGAAAATCTAGTTAAAGAATATGAACTTCTGATTTGGAGGATTTATTTTCATAGATTATAGTTTAATATTTACTAAAACTAGAAGAGTCAAAAACAAATATTTTCTATAATGTATTTGATATTTTGATAGATAAATTGTTATGAGTTTATCAATAAAAATGATTTCTCTATCACATATATTAATGGTATATGTTTTATTATTAATTGATTTATAAATATTATGGTGGGTATTACTTATTGAAGAGTGAGGATTGAAAATTAATGGAGCTATAAGAACATTCTTACAAAGACTATTAGAATAACTTAGTAGAGATAATTTATTTATAAAATTTAGGGGAGAATAATATTTTAGTATAAAATAGATAAATATCAATACAAACATCATGAGGTGAATGTTAGGAGGGATAAAACAATGATGTTTTTTTTCTTTGGATGGTTGGTATGAGGATGGAGAGCTTTATGTGTTTTCTCATGTTTATTTTGTTGTTTCATTGTGTATGATGGATGTTGTTTTATGTCATTTTTATTTTTTAACACTTTGGTAGAATAAAGTAGTTTTATATATGTTTCATTCTATGATTATACTATAGTAATATATAATGATTACCAATTATTGAGACTATTTTTTTATTTATGTATTTTGTGCCAGTAAATAAGAGCTATATATCATGTTTCTAGGTGGTATTTAAAACCTTATGAAATTTCAAATCAAAAGATGGAATTTATATCCATTGATTTAATTACATTATTTTTTCCACCTTAATATTTAATAATTATATTTAGGTTATCATATATTTGTTGAGGAAATTTACTTTTTTTATTCAAATTATTGAATCTTCCATTGTAGATTGTGTGATGAATCTATATATGATGTGGGATAAATGAAACATTTATTCTTAGGGAATATATTTTATGATCTGGATAATGTATTTAAATCATGAACAATATAGGTAAAACAATGTTACTTTTGATAATAATTACACTCTATCATCACATTTCACCTAATGTAAAATGTTAATTTAGTATAATAACCTAGTGATTTTAGTATTAGATTCAATCATAATTTTATTTAAATTTTATGATCATTAGAAGATCACATATAAGTGGTGGAATTTTCTTATAAAACATATTTTAAATTCTATTATTTTTTAACAATATATGGAACATTTTAGGAGAAACTAAAATTTTTATTACTATATTGGGCTATGGTTTGTGTAGTTGACATAGTCATGTGAAATATAGTAATGGTTATAGTAAAACATATTAAATTTATTTTATATTACATGAGGAATAATTTATATATAAATAAATTGTTTTTAGACAGAAGATTGAGAAAATTCGAGTTTTTTGTTAGAGATATTCTATTTCATTGTGTTTTTCATCAATGTGTTTAGTATATATTTGGGAAACGAAACATGGTTTATAAATAATGTTATTGACCATTTTGAGTTACAATAGTGACATTGAGATATAACATATATATTTTAGATATACCATGGATTTTAATTGGTTTTTGACATATCCAATGTTTCAAATGCTGAAAAGTACTATCACGATTCATAACATGTGATTTATTTGTGTGAAATTCACATAAAGTATGATATAATAGTTTTGATTTATCTAGTTTAAATTTATGAAATATTAGTTATTGTAATATAGGTATGATATATTCTATTTTTCATTGTCCTTTAGTGTTATTCTTCTTAAAATAAGAACACTATATAGATCGAATAAAATATGTAACCTCAATAACTTTAATTATTTTGAATTATTTTTCTAAATTTTATAGTGATTAATTTAAATATATATTGAATGGAATTGTTTTTATAAATTTATTCCACTTATATATATTAATAATCAATAAAATTTTAATAGAATTTTTTTTTAAAATCATATTGTTATATAAATCCCTAATAATTTCAATTTTATGAGGTTGAATGTTTTACCTCATAAATTTTATTTAAGAATGATAAAATATAAATTTTTTCATTTTCAAAATGATATTTTGAGTATTTAATTAAATTTAGAATATAATTTTTACCAGTGGGTAATTATTAATTAAATTTCTAATGTCATAGGGATTTCTGATAAATGTCATGTCATGGTAGAAATAATAAATTATTATTATAATATTATATTCCTAATTTTAAATTATATATATTTAAATACATTATAATGTTTAATTTGAGATATTCCATGTAATTGTTGTGATTTGGGATTATTTAGGGAATTTGGGATTTATATTTTAAGTATAATGATAATAAAAATTTATTGAAATTAAATATTTAATTAAATGTGTGGTATGTATAGTATTTTATTTAATATTAAATGAATAATGGAAGTTGTACATATTGAGTGGAATGATAATTAAATTCATTGGCTAGGAAATTAATTTCAATTGATAACATTTCTAAAATATTTATAAATTTTCCCAACTCTTTCAATTGATAGATCCTTGGTGGTGAGGTTGACGTGCATTAAGATTTATGGAAAAGAGAAATTGTATATAGACTGAATAATATATGGTGATATTTAGAGAGTAATAAGATATATTCAACCTCAAATAATTATAAATGAATTGAAATTTGTATACATTTTAATAATCATTATTTATCTTCAATATAAATATATTATTTTTTTGGAACATAATTCACAACAATCTAGAATAATTAAAATTGTTTACATTGGATTTATAGAGGGTTAAAATAAGTAATTTTTTTTTTTGATTTGTATATATTCAAATTTTTTTTAATAAAAATGAATTATAAAATGAAAAATTATAATACTAATTATAAACAAGTAGAGTTAAAATTCAAAAATTACTGCAATTATAAGTCTATGATAATATAATTTTAATTATTGTAGTCTATGTGTGATTCATAGTGCCATTTTACATTAAAATATAATTGTGAAAATATATTATTTAGAATAATATCTAATGATATTAGATTTATTTTTGGATTTGTTAAATTAATATTTATTTATTGGTCATAATTCATGTATGGTTTGTTTTATGTGTTCATTATGGTGGGAAATTGGAACAAATTATTCATTATTATTATTTATGAAAGTAATTATAATTACTAAACTAAATAATTATACAAGTAGAAATTAAATAATAGAAAATATAATAAGAGGCATAATTAGTAGTTTTATGATATTTAGAACATATTTTTCTTATTTATTATTGGAATAATTTAACTTATGTTGACTATTTTTTAAAAAAGTTCATAAATAAATTTGTGAAATAAAAGATCGTAACATTAGTTCATTAGAAATTATCAAATTTGGATGACTTTTTGGTAGTGATATAAACGGTTTTCTATGGTTTCCAAATGGTTATTCTATCTTGGAACTCAAGAATGAAAATTAATTCAAATCCATTAAAAATATATTGAATCCAAGATATCTAAATCACATCATAATAGTCAGCTATATAATTTTATTATTCATAGTTGTGTTTTGATTGGAAATATAATTTACCCACATGTTAAAGACTTTTTATTGTGAATATATAGAGGATTTAATGTGGAATGTTTTTTGTTGATATAACATAATTCCTTATAGTCATTTAATTGTTTTGTTTATGCAATGATGTTAAAGAACTTATGTTTTTTTAACACATTAGTAAATAAAGTGATAAATTAATTTCCCGGTATTGAATTATTTTTAAATCATGTGGGGATGTTATAAATATATTTGTTGTGACTATATTATCTATGTAATTTTTATATGTTATGGATTAATAGGGTGAATAAGTTATTGGTGTTGAGCATGTTATATTTTTTATATTTGATAATGGTGTTGTAGTCATGAAAATATTTGTGATTAATATTTATGATATGAACTATTGATTTCTATATTATGATGATAAAATGGATGACATCAACTCTCATTGTAGACTTGTGATGCATGTTGGTGATGATATAGTAATATTAGAGGAGTTTCAAAAACAGTGGACCCAAAGAAATACAATAAGAGTCGTTGATTGCAGGAATTTAATTAACCAATGTCAATTGAGGTGGAGAGTGTCTTTGAGTGTGGACACTTAGAAAAATAGATATTTTCCATTTGGGTGGAGTTTGGACCATCCATTGAATTTCAATGTTATGTATAGTTATTTATTGGAGTTTTTTGACATGATGGTTTTGATGACTTAGTGTGTTTAATGTGAATTGACAACTAATTAGATATTGGGTGGATTTAATCTATTACTTATTGATGGGTATAAAAAAATCAATGGTGATATTTTTTCTAGTTATCTATTTGTTTATTACTAAAGAATTTGAAGAGGAATTATTAATTTCCATGCGGGAGGTAACTAATGAGGAAAATATAGTGAGGTCATTGTAGGTAAAAATCTTGTCTATCTAAAATGTTGTATACATGTTGTTTCCGTTATGTTATTTCATATTTGGTGACAATTTTTGTGAATGTTTATGTGGTTTAAAATATGATATAATATGAATTATTTTATAAAATAAGTGTAATGGTTTTATCTGGATAGATTTTTATATTTATTCAATACAATGTGAATTTTAATAATTAATTTATTTAAAAAACAACAACTACCTCAGTGAGGAAAATGTTATGTATATTTATATTATAACCCCTTATCATAAAAAAATTATTTTATATTTTCTTGATTTACGCAATAGTGGATTTTGGTGGCTGTATCTCTTTATGTAAGAACCCATGATTTTAATATAATAACACATTATTCAATAGAGTATACCACCCATGACACCAAGAATAAACGACCCATAAAATATGTCTCATTTTTATGATATATCATAAATAAGAGGTGTTGAATTATATTAAATAATTAATTAAATAAATATAAATTTCCTCCTTAACATAAATTTATTCATTAATTTTTAATATATAAGTGGAAGAATTTAGAAAAATTATTTTATTCTATAGAAAATAAGATTCATTCAAATATAATATATAATGAATTTTGTGAGTAAATATTTTAATTAATACATGTAAATTTCTGAAATTTTAAATTATAAAAATAAAATAATTTTATAACTCATTATTTCCTAATTCACATGTTGAATTTTTTTTGGATTTTTCTAAAATGGTTTTTTGATAAATAGTAAAAATTATTGACTTCTACAATGTGAAAATTTGGATCCAATAATGACATTATTTAAAGGTTATATTATATTTTTTATTACATTGAATATATATAATATCTACTTTATTTATAATAACAATATTAATGTCATTATAATTATCAATTTTAATGATTTTTTTATAAACATACATTTATTCGTAAAATATTAGTTTTATGCAAACTATTTTCAAATTACTAAGGGTTTTCCATTTGAATTAATAAATATATTTCAAAATAATAAAATATTTAAATTTAATTCATAAATTATTCCACAATTTTTATTAATTTATACTCATATAATAATTATGTCTAGTCATTGAGTTAATATAAGGTCATTTATTAAATTAAAAAAATCATTATATTAAAACCAATTTTTTACACATTTCTTGTGTTAACATTAAATTTTTTATTTACAATTATATGAACATAATTTGATAAAATGAATTATATATATATTTAATTAGAATCATTATAATTAAATAATGTGGTCAAATTAATTAATGATCATAATTAAAATTTAAAACATTAATCATCAGTTTAGAATATAAGTGTTTGAAAAAAAGTAACCAAGGTGTAAAAGTAAAAAACTAATAAAATTAAGATTTAAATAAAATGATTATTTTTAAATTTGGGTGGTGTTTCTCTACCATATAACCCCTACACTAAATTATCAATCAATGATGGATTCACCTGGATTTAGAGTGTCTTCCCTTTATTGAATAGTTTTGGGTATTTACAAAAATTCTAGGCCTCCTAAATTATAAATGTAAATCACACCCATCACTTATTCAAACCATTATATCAATTTGGATCAAGAAAACCCTAAGGAAAATAATCTCTCACATCCATATCCACATTATAGTGATTCTGGTAATCCAAAAATTTCAAACATAGGGTCTATTGTATATGATACAATAGAGGTTCTTCAAACTATAGTTAATCATCTTTTTTAAGACATTTATTTTCAATAAATCATTATTGACCTTAAATTATTTCATTAAAATTTCAATATTATAACATTTTTTATAATATATAAGAAATAATTATTATTTTTGTTGACTAATATTTAGGCATCTCATATTTTCATCATCTAGGACTCAAAATAGTAATTTACGTGTATGATGGACTACTAACTCCCAAACTGGTGTAATTCATTTAAAATCCTTTCCTATCATTGATTATACTGTTAATGGAATTAATTTGTAAGTATTAAATTAATGAAATTTTAATGAGTCTATAAATCTATTTTCTCACATTTCTTCTTTCCTTACCATCAATTGAAAAATGATATCATCAAATCTATGTGTGGAAAAAATACTGCCACTCTATGTGATGTGATTCGTTTTATATCATTGCATCACACGAATAGTATATATAAGTGAATATAAATAAATAATATTATATTAATGATATAATTATCATTCTTACAAAAATTCTATCATGATCATTAATAATTGGAATAGTTACTCAAGTGTTTTTATGACATACATTATCCAATTATTGAACATACTTAATTTTTTATTTAAATAATTCATGGTTTCATTTAAATGAATTATTTATACAAGAAAATGATAATTAGTTCGGGATTATTATTCATTATGTAATGGATTAATGAACCATCTGATCATGCTCTACAATCAAATGTCATGAATAATTTATAATCTGACTATGTTGAAAACCCCAAATTTTGGTATAATTAAATAACAAATTAACTGTGTCATTAAAATAAATTATTTAAATAGATCATGTAAAATAGATTAAATGTAAAAAATTTCTACAAAACAATTTAACATTATTTTAAATGAAATTAGTAAAATGGAAGTGATGACAATTGTTGACATGAGTTAATAGTTTCATTTCATAATTTAATTCTTTTAAACACATGTTCTTTTATGCACATATTTAATTTAATGGTGTATATACAATTCACTAATATGTATTTTGTCTTTAATAAGATATAATTATTTATATTTAATGATGAAATTAATTTATATCAGTGATGATAACTATGAATAATATTTTTGCAAAGAGGTCATGTTTTAGGATTCATTTTCATTTTAATATAGATTATTAATAATTAAATTCACATTTTTGGGAATTATTTTATCATTATCAAATAAAAACTATTAATATTATTATTGTCTTGTTATTCATTAAATTTAAATGTAATACTACAATTCTCTAATCATTGGTACATTAAATTATTGAGAGTGTTTTTAATAAAATCTGACATTACTGGCCTCTTATACAGAAAATCTGTTTTTCTTCTCTATCAGTAATTAGAAAAATAATAAAAATGTGATTATTAAATATATTTATACGATCTTTTGAATACAGTAATAACCATGTATGAATCTTTAATAAATTGTTTGAGTGGAATCTTAATTTTATTTTTCAAATGGGGTACAATTAGTAGTTTATAATCCAATATGAATGGAAATTTTTTTACTTATACAATACATAATAAATTACCTACGCTAAAGACCTAAAATTTTATTTATGACTTCATTATATGTCTCTATAGTTCATTTTATAGAAAATTATGTATATTTTGATGAATTGATAATAAATTCAAAGTGTTATTCATAATACCCTAAATTTTTATAATTTTTTTTATATTGTTCATTAATTGATGACATTATTTCTATAAAATTCCATGTCAATATTTCTATATATGAAACATGATGATATGAATGTCGTATATTCAGAATTGATTTTAAAAGTAACAATACATATTATTAAAATATTATTATTATTATCATCAAGCCATATGAATTGAAGGATTGAAAATTATTATCAAAACTATGAAAATATGGTTTATTCATGTTACTAAAAGTATTCATTTGGTAACAACATAGTTATAAATAAATTTAAAATCTAAATGAAAATAAAAAAATTTCATATTTCAAAAAATAATTTTTCTATTCAGGAATATGTTTTTTCTGATTAAAAAAATATAAATTAATTTTGATGAATAAGTATAATTAAATTAAATTATTATATATTTAATCAATTATTTATCATTCATATTATGTGTTTTATATTGAAGGGATAATATAATTCCAATTTTAAGTATAAAAATATTTACTTTTCTAAATGATAGTATTATATCAATTTAATAGAAACATTATTTTAGGACAAATTTATAAAATATTTATATATTATATTTGACATAATAAATTATTTTTTTGATGAATTTATTATAAAAATATCTTATTCTGATTTTTTGGTTTTATTCAATGAATTTTCATTTTCTTTGAATAATAAAATTACTAAATTTTAATTAAAATGCGGAATTTTTTTTAGAAAACATATATTGTTTAATAATATTTTTCAATTTATTTTCACGTTTAAATAGAAAAATATTATTATCATTAATTAATTTTAGTTCATTGGAATCATTTTAATATTGGAATTAGATACAAAATTTTTTTCTAATGTTTGAACATATTAACATTAAAAAACAATTTGTCATTGAATCAGTAGGTTTAATTTAAAATTAATTTTTAAAAATTTTATGGATTGAATTTAAAAACAATAATTCCATATTTTGAATTATAGTTGTTTAAAATTTATAATACTCCTTACACAATATTAAGAAAATCGATTTAGTGAAAACAGTTTGAATTAATTTATATGATTATGGTGAAAATGAATTTACAAAGTTGCTGAACATAGAATATAAGGTGTATAATTACCTACCAACATTTCAAAATTCCATTTTCATGAAATATTTCATACCCTCAATCCATATTTTTTATTTTTATGCATTATGTGGATACCATTTTAGGAAAGTGACTAATAATATACGTTATATAAATTAAAATAGAAAAATATTAATTTCATACATTTAACATCTATAATTATTTTGGATAGGGTAAAATATAACATATTTTTGATTATATATATCATTTTGATAGAAAAATTTTATGTATATATCAAGATAATTTATTTCAATTTTTTTATGGATGAAATAATTATATTACATTCTTGAGGATCACAAACGCCATATTTATTATGAGAATAATTAACTAAAATAATTGATACAAAAAAGAATAAATGTGATATTAATTTAATGAAATATTATCTTAAAATAAATTTTTTGGTTATTAATTCCATTTACACTGGTTTTAAATAATTATATTTCAATTATATCATTGTATTGATATTTTTGTATGAAAATTCAATAAATAATGTATAAATTTTCATTATAGTTATTTTATTATAAATGAAAGTTAGTTAAATTATTTAAAATTATAAAAACTCATTTATTATTTAAAATTATATTCAAAAATTAATAAATATATAATTTAATCCACTAATTGAGAAATTTATCATTTATAATGATGACATTGAACCCTAAATAGTAAAAACATTTTTAATGTGGATATGGCTGAAGGAATGTTTTTCATATTATGTGCTCTTTTGTGAAAATTAATTTCAAACACATATGGATTTATAAAATTATAGATTTTTTATAATATATAAAATTATGAATTATATGTTTTTTAATATTTATAAAATGAGTTAATTTACAATAGATAAAATACAAAGGATTGAAAATTAGTAACATTAATAAAAAATGCACGTTATAAATAGGCAAATATATATTTTATGTTTTAATATTAATAATATGAATTTGTTTTAGTGTGATAGAGGTGGTTTTTATCCAATTGGACCATAAAATCCATTATTATCCTTTTATTGTGCCTTATATTCTAAGGGATACCACTCAATGGTAAATACATTTGATTATTTACAAGATTGTCGCTCCTCATCGATAATAAAAGGTAACTCACCGCTATTCATCACACCTCTCATTAAATATGATTCAATAAATATATTACCAAATTAATTCCAAACATCCCTTAATAGAATATTTTACAAAATGGATAATCAAGTCATCATCTGTGTATACGGAAGACTACTGCCTCATGAACAGATGTCCTTCGATTTTCGATTACGAAAACTCAAGGTCAAGAATTACGATGAAAATGTTATTTTATTTATATAATATTTTATATTATTTTACCATTTTAGAATCATGATGATACTTTTTTTACTAAATTTCTAGTTCAGGTGAATATGATAACGTCATTCATGTGTGTGGAAGACTAACACATCACAGAATGATGTGATTAATTAATTATTTACATGGAATGTAATAATAATGGGTTTAATAAAAATATTTTATTTTTATGCATAAAAATTATACATTAGTATACTATATATATATATATAAATTTTAATTATTTCAGTATGAAAAAAATGTAAATAATGTTCATGTGTACAAACAGTCTTCAACCTCCATCAATGTTGTGTTTTGTTTCATATCACTAAATTTTATTGGTTATTAAAAATTAATATATATTGAATATATATGATATTTATATCATTTATTAAATTGTATAAATGATTAATTAATTATTATTTTATGAATAAAAGGTATAAAATGTCAAAACATAGATGAAAAATAAAGTGGTTATTACCCAAAAATTAACAATACAATGGTATTATTAATAAATAGGTTAAACGAAGTCATAAGAATGAAATATATTGTAGGAAATATATGAATATGGTTTTGTTTTATATTTATAATGATATTGTATTTATTATAATGTATTTTTTAACTTTTAAGAAGGATGTGAAGAAATATTTTAAAGGATTTACGTGTAACATTTTATTTTTATGAAACAAAAGTTATATTCCACAACACTTTCACCTATATTATGTATAAAATTGCAATGAATGTTTTTTATTATTCCTATTAAAATTTACATGCTAAAAAATATCTGTTTTATTATCTCTTTTTCATGGTGTTTATGTTTCATTCATCACCAAATTGATAATATAATTTTGTCTCAATTTACCTTCTTTAAGACAGATGTTATGTTTTGTTCCAATATTAAATTTTAAGGATTATAGACAACCCCTTTGACTTGATATACAATTAATCACCATATTTTCAATATATAGTTGGTCTCATAATATTTTATCATTTCATGGTAGAAATAATTAAATGTTATTAAAGTTATATGATTTGATTCCTGAAATATTATCATATATAAATTTTTTTTGTATCTATGCTTACCATGATGATATTTATGATTCATTGCACACAAATCCAAATGAATTATTTTAATCAGGAGTAAATGGTGCAATGTTAATATAATGCTACTATTTTAAAACACTTTTTTTTCTTATGAATATAAATAAAATGTATTATAAAATTGTGTCTTTATTTCCCCCTCCTATCATATATAGTTATATCCCAAAACCATTTTATCAAAAATATTTTCAAAATTGTTCAATTATAATCATTTTATTTATAAAAGATTTATTTTTCCATGATTTATAATAAAAAATTTAAAAATAAATCTTCAAATTGTTTTACAATCATGGCTCTCTTTACTTGTATATACAATTAGAAAGGAATCATTTTTATGTATATGTCATGTATGGAATTCTACACAATCATAACCACTCCATTCATTAATTATTTATATATATTTTATTATGATTATTTTATAAATAAAATATATTCTTAAATATTTACTTAATGATTTACATTTCAATTCTAATTTCAATTAATGTAATTTTAAAAATGATTTTTTTTTTGAAAACTATTTAAACAAATTCCATATATCTAGTTATAAGATAAATATTTTGAAAACATTCTGTTATAGATTATTTCAAATATGGTTTATTGTAATTATGAAATATTTCAATTTATCTCTAATATTACATCCCATTATAAATGTAAATACCATGACACTGTTTATTGTTTATTTTGGATTTGATTCAATGACACCATTCATAATATTTTTTTATTAGATAGGTTTAACTTAAAATGTTATTGTGAAACGTATTTCTCTCATATTGGTTATACCATAACAAATGTTTAGTGAACCCTAATTCTTTTCAGTGGTGGTTTTAGGATAATGAAACCTATATCTTTTTCACATGTTTTAACATGATAAAATTATTATGATAAACATATCTGTAAATGGGTTATGTTACGATGAAATTTTATGATCTTGTGGAGAATATATGTATTATTTCATTTTGTGATGGGTTGGATATATATATATATATTGATAATTAATAAGTTATTATTTATATATGAAATTAGATAAACAATAATTTAATGTGGTATGAACACAATAATTTTAGTAGTATTGTCTATTATGACTGTTTGGGGTGTAATCCCATTCCTCTATAAGAAAACAACTATGACAGAGAATTGTGGTGATTCCATCATTGTAGGTGTATGCACATAATTTTAACTATATAGTTTTTGGAAATTAACCCAATGTTATAGGGAATTAGTGTTATGCATATTCCTCGGCACAAATCAATGTCTTATTGCAATGTTATGCTATCATGACTCATGATCATAAATTATCTTATCATTCAAGTATTATGAACTGCCAATCATTTTTTATGACTTGTGATTGTGGTATTTGATATATAGGGTATGATTTTAATATATAAATATCATGTTCTCATATACTGTAGTTCATTTATGAATATTTTTCTCTTTCATTTGTCCATATTTGTCATCTAAACCCCCCTTAATATAAGCTTCCATTATGTAGTTTATAAAAATAATTATATAGGACTACTAAAAGATATTATATTTTTGGGAAGCATTAAATATATTATATTGGACTAGAATATTTTTTTCCGTGTTTACATAGAAACAGAAAAATTATGATCCTTAGTTATTTGTTTGTGTAATGTAATGAATATTCATCTAAAAATATATAATATCCTTGTATGATAATACGGGATAACTATAGATTCTATGAAAGGAAAATATTAATTATAATTTAGAAACTGTAATGATAATATATTAGTGCCAACCGTAGGTATATTTCCTGGATATTATTAGGGATTTCTCTATGGATTAGTATATATATACTTCACATAATAATAAAATGTCCTAGAATTTTTTCTAAAAGATATTGGTAGTGTTTTCCAGGAAATAAATCCATTTTTTGATTATTAAACTTGTTGTGGAGTCATAAAAAATGTTTCATGGGGTGAAAACAGTGAAAACATATTATTGGTCTAGACTCGATGGAAACTGGTTCATGATAATGGGACATACTATAGATTTTGTATTTCAATCTGGGAGTATATTATTTCCAAATTCAAAAACTCATTAAAACCAAAACTAATTATTTTAATAAATTATAACAATGAATTAATTTGTAATAGCATAAGGATTCTTTCATTAAAATGTATGTTTCCTTATTTAGGCATCCTACGAGTGATATTCTTGATTCTATGGATTCACACTATGATTAGCAGAACTCACATTATTATTTCTAGATTTTGTCAAATCAGGGAACCAGAAAAAATTATATTGAAATTGGTAGTGGCATATAAATTAGTGATTAGATTTATATTACGTATTGACTAGAGAAAAAGATGTTATAATTATGCTGGGTTAGTTTTCATGAAACATGATTAAAAATATATATATTTATTAACCCTCATACTTATTAAAAAAATATATGTAAATAATGCATAGAGAGTTTGGATTGGTGATACCATTGTTGAATGATGAATAAGTATTCTATATTTTGAAAATGTTGGAATAAGTATTCTTGTGAATTTCTAAAATTGATGAGAATATTATGTGACTATGAGAAAGATGGTAACATATAATGTAAATTAAAATGGAAAATAAAAAATTCGGTTTACTCAATGGATGAGAAAAATGGCATCCAAGATATATAATTAACTATTGAATGTTCTTATTTTAAATTTTTGAAGGGTTATATGGTTTAGTGATTATGGAATAGAATAAGTTATAAATAAGAAAATATTATGGATATTTATTTATTATATCGACATATGAATATTTCATCATATAAGATATATATTTGAAACACTTTTCTATGATTATTACTAAAGGAATGTGTAATAACTTATCATTGGAGATCTCAATCACTCTCAATAAATATTTTTTTTTCATCATTGTAATAGTCCACACGTCAAGCATATATTAACAAATCCGAAAAAATAGTTATGTGGTACTTGGTGTAACCATTATTTTACCAACATTCCCATTATAATGGATTTTTTTCTTCATTATTATAAAATGGGACTCTATTAAAGGAGAATACAATTATTAAACCATTAATGAAACAATAAATTATAATGGGTGAAATTATTTTAATTTAGGTAGAATGTAAAAAAATATTTTTTTAGGATTATTTTTTTATTAAATAAAATTTTATTTTATGGAATGTATTGAATTCTATGATAGTTTATGCTTTATTTATACGCAACTTCATGTTCAGTTTGTTGTACACACAAAAAGTAGCATAAAAATGTGAAATATTATTAAAATATTATTTGAGTTATAACCAAGACATTAGAATAGATTGAATAAAATGGATAAACTAAATTATTGAAATATGATATATTCATGTCACTCAAGTATATCATTTGGTTATAATATAACTAGAAATGAGTGAAAAAATGATAGTAATGAAATTCTTATTCTGAAAAATTGTTTTTTATACGCAATCATGGTCTATCATAATAAATTTAACAGACTGGTTTTGATAAATATTTCATATTAAATGTATATATTATTTATAAAATAAAATGTATAATGGTCATCTTAATAATTTTAAATACAAGAGATAAGAATAGTTTCAATTTTAGCCCTAAAAAGATGTATTTTCTTAAATGGGTTTTTATCAACTTTAAATAGAGAATTTATTTTATATATTATTTTTAAAATATTTACAATTTCAAAATGAAAAAATATATGTTAAAGTTTAATTAATAATGTCGAATTTATAGTATTGTAATTTTTCAGTATTTTTCTGAGTTGTTTTATTTTTGGAGGAATATTGAAAATTACTTAATTAAATTTTAAAACTAACATATCATTCTATTAAATTATATGTATAAATTATATTTTAGTTTATTTGAAATTTAAAATTTTTCAATATTTCTTCATAAAATCCAATTTCATTGAATAAAAATATTTTCAAATTTATTACATATATTAAAACAGTTTAACCTTTTGAACATTTTCACATTAAAAACCAGCTATCTCATATTGACTGCATGATTAATTTTAAATTAATTGATTCTAGTTATTTTGATTTTATATGAAAAAATGGATTTAAAAATTAGAATAGTCATATTTTATATTATCATCAAATAAACCAATATTTTTTTCAAAGTGATCAGAGAAAAAGGTAAAATTAAATACATTGATTAAGGTAAACATTAATTTACTAACATTTTAATCATAGTATATAATATGTAAAATGACCTAAAATCTATTTTAAAACCTATATTTGCAACCTATTTTGATCGTTAACACATTTGGTTCTATTTTTCAATATTATTAGGATAAAATTGATTGAAATTTATCATAAAATAAGTAATGTAACAAAAAAGTAAATAATGTTTTTTTTCTTTTCTCTAATGTCAATAATGACTTTTTATAGGAGAAAATATAACATATGTTCCATTATGTATATAATTTTAAAATATAAATTATTTCATTATGCCATTTTATTTATATAGAGGTGATTGTAATACATTAAATCATAATGTAACGCCATCCAAGTAATCAGTAATTTATTAATTAACTAAAACAAATGGAACTAAAAAGATTAAAAGTAATGATAATTAAATCAATTTCATATATCAACTAATATTTATGATTATAAAATCATGTTAAACCTCTTATAAAATATTATATTTAAATAAATTTATTGAAATAATAATTTTAAATTAAAATTAAATAAATAATTTCAAAATTGACAATAATTTTCTTTAATCATAAATAATATTTCATTAAATTATTTTAAATTACAAACAATATTATCTAATGTCAATTGAATATTAATGTTAAATAAAAATCAAGTATTCCACATTAAGGGATAAATTTATCTTTTATAAGTAAGATATTGTCTTATAAATATTTAAAACATTATTAAAATTGAGAGGGTTGAATTAGTGTTTCTGGGCATTACATGCACTTATATAAAAATTTATATCCATCACATAGTGTATTTATGTTATTTATATATAATTTATAAGAATCATTCAGGAAAAATTATATAATAGTTCTTACTTAATTTTTTATTTGATAAACATTTATAATTGACTTCCAATCCCAGGAGACATATCACATTTGAAAAATTATTGGGAATACCACAATATAAAATTTCTTGTACATTCAAAAGTTATAAAAAGACTCCTTTCTCTGAGATGATTTAAACCATGAAAAGTGCCTTCTTAAAACACAACTGACAGTAGTATATTTATAAGTATATATTATATTCTTATAGTATAATAAAGTTGATTTCCTGGTGTTTTTCATTATTTTCATGTTTCATGAATTACATAAAGATGTCATACACAAGGAAGAGAATAATCAGATTCTTGTACGGTTGGAAGACTTGCATCGTTAGGGTCATATAAAATATCGTTGCATTGGTAAACCCTAAAAGGATCACAATAATATCATTTATCACATACCTACTAATAAATTTAGTATGTGCATTATCAAAAGGACTCACCCTCAGGTAATGGTTCTATAATATCAAATATATATTGAAGAACACTAACGCACATCCCATCTGGTCAATCAGAACGTCAATTCAATTAATGGTTTATCAATTTTTAAACATCATCTCATTCAAACATCATCTAAATACCAAAAACATCAAAATCCAATAAACCTTCTTCAAAATAAAAAATTGATATCTCCAAGGTGATTTACTGTAATGAATAACCATCCTATTCACAAATTCATCCTATATAGTCTTATGTTATGGATTTATTCTGATGTTATTCTTTAATGGGGGATAGAAACTATTTGTTTTCAAAAAAAACTATATCATGAAGTCTACATCCCTAATTAGTGGTAGAACAAAGAAGTCTTCATGAAACAAGTCCTGAAAAAGATTCACCATTTGAGTAAATAAATTTTTCTCTAATCCCCCACCATTAATCATAAACAATACATATTTTATGTGTGTTAAACCACTAGATGATAGAATTTATCTTTAGGGAATTATCAGATATCGCATTCCCCTTGGTGATCATAACTATTCCCCTAAAAATACATTAATGTCACACTATAGAGTTAATAATCAATATGCGAATCCTAAAAAATTATCCAATCCTTGTCAATGATAAGATAAAAACATGAAATTTCGATCACAAACATGTTCCACAGGAAACAATACCTCGTAACCTCAAGGGTACAATAATTACATTGCTGGATATTTTAAACTAACATAGATAATGTTGTATAAATTGAAATTATCCCATATTTATGTACCAACTCAAGGACTACCACACTCAAAAATTAGAAAAATGGAAAATAATGTGACCCTATAGAATCTGTCAACGATTAATGAATTATAGAAACTACAATATTCATATATGAAACTATTTATATAAAATCCTCACCACGTTCATATGTTGGCTAAACTACATGAAGATGACATGTACATCTCACTTGGGATCTATTCATAGATAATATTGTTGCATGAAATTACAAATATTAATGATCTTATCCCAGTGTACCACATCCACCACATCAATTGGTAAACCATTAGATACCCAACTTCATGGAATATATGGTGGAACCAACCCCCTATATGCACTCTGAATCATCCTTGATCTAACTTCATTTTCCATTATTTTAAGTTTTCTATTAAACCTATACACATGTTCCATTGCGCAGCTCACTCTGCACTGAACTGGTGTATGGGGACCCTGATCACACATGTGTCACACCATACTTTAATGATCTCATAAAAATGATCAATACCCGGGCATGATGGTTCACCTCATTGAGTATTCATTATATGACTTACATGTTGAAAAATATCAAATCATCATTTCCAAATATCGGATTTCAAATCATTAGATCCACCAAATAAGGCTACATATGCACCACCAAAATCAAACTTTATTTTCACTCTCTAAAAAAAGGGCTTGATCCACCACCTCAAAAATCCTACATAAAAATAAAATATTATCCTAGGACATGATCTCATGTCTAAATAAATTGGTGAAATATTTCTCTGAAGCTCAATCATCCCCTACCAATGATGGAATAGTGAAATAAAGGTGTACGAAATGTCCATAATATTCCATCAATTTTATAGTCCCCTGATTCAAAATTATATATTATACACTCGTTATCTACCTCACGATAATGAGATAGAGCTTCTCCAGAATCATTTACTGGAATGCCTTCAACTTGATACCCGCTATCTGATCATCTTGATCTAAGATATCCCTATAACATTATTTATTTCATAAAAAAATATTTTCTTCTATTTTGACACATTTCTCAGGAGAAATCTCTAAATGATCATGAATATTTAATATTGACAAAATTCTGAACACATATACCTTGATTCCACTCACTTGGTAAAATTTAAGAGGGTGTGATATAAGGAACTCTTGAGTCAACTCTAAAAAACATGGCCCAACCCACACATAGTCTCATTCATTCATATTCATAAAAACATCAACATTTCAAATGAAGCAAATCATCTACTATGTGACTTGGGATCAATGGGGTTTCATTATACTCATATAGAGGGGTATTCATTGAGATTTAATTTTTTCCCAACTTGTAAATGTCCTCATGATGAACATTATCTGCAATTCCAAAAACACATCTTATAACACATAACATAAAACATCCACAATTACATAGAATAATTATATCATCATTTCATAAACAACCCACTCTACATACACATTACCACCTAATTTCATCACACATATATCACTCCCAGAAACCAATCCTTCAATAGGTCATTATTATCATTGGGAAAATAACATACACAACCACCAACCATTTTTAAAATAATTTTTAATAGATTTAAAATTATATAGAAAAATATTTTTAAATTTATAAACATTCCAAATTATCTAATTATTAATATAATAATATTTACCCATTAATATCATTTATTTTGTAAATATTATTTATCATACCTTCAAATTCATTCCATTTATCAATTTTCATCATAATTATTAGACAACAATTATTTAAAATATTCTAATTAATCAACTTGCACTATATACCTCATGTCTCCCACATCATCCTTGTGTGTGTCTACCATGATGGACACATCCTATAAACAAATGTGCCCAAAAAGATGCATGAATAGACAATATATTTATATTTCATCCACTATGTAGAACATCAATAAAATTTCACACCACAGAACAAGATAATCACCTAATGGTAAAATGTTATTAAATTGAAATTATACACATGATGAACAATAATTCAAAAAAGGGTACATGGGTTTTACCTCATACATGGATTAGTACTCCCATAAAATCCAATCATTACAAATTATATCTTCCCCAACCTGGGTACCACTAATTTCAGTTCCTGAAGAGGGGTCACCAGAAGATCACATGATTCCCTACCATAACCCATATGCTACTAATTAGCAGTGAAGAGGTAATGTAATATGTGGAGAAATTATAAAATATTTTTCTGAGTAACAGAATTTTGATAATAATGGGAAGTATTATAATCAATATAACCAATAAACATACATCATAATCATCTCTCAAAATTATGTACCACCCAAAACCTATAGTAAATATTCTATTCCATATCATACAGTTCCAAGTGTAATGAAAAAACAATATAATGAAAAATAGGAAAATCACGATAATGGGTCTAGACACTATGTCTAGATCCATTATCCATGAACATCCAATGCCCAGATCAACCCTCTAAAATAGGGCCATTTCACTTTTCCTTACCAGAAATTATGTTATTTTCATGGGTTCAATATAATTTCTGAAATAAGATGTTAGTATAACCTTGAATGCCACCAACAATGTTTTCTAATCAATATTAAATCTAAATATATATTACATTCATGCATAAAATGAAAAAAAATATAAATAGATGATAATGTAGGTCATTAATTAACCATTCTCACATTGACCATTCATCATGTGTTCACGGGTTTGGAATTAAATTTATTATAGTATTTCATATGTCGTTCAACTACTATGTATTAGGATTCAATTCATTTTCCATATATCACCAGGGAATCCATTTCACAAAAAATTACTCACAATTACCATTGTTCCTCAGTCCACATAGTCTCATCAAATTCCTATAATAGGGGCATAGTTCCTCAGTCCAACTACCTACCCATTTCACTATATTGGTGTGTCTTAGTGCATTAATCAAACCTGGACCAAGGAAATACCACCTCAATTAAAGACCTCAAAGACCACAAATCCATGTGCACATGCTTCTTTAATCACTTTCCACATATTCGAGTTCAAAAATCATACACATCGAACACTCATCCATTTTCAATTAATTATTTTCTCAACACATAAATAATCCTCATTCAAAAAACAATAAATGTATTATCCATTTACAATTAATCACACATAGTCCCATTAAAATTATTCCAAACACCCCCTTATTCCTTGTTATCAAAGAAACGCAATTAATATCAAATTCATTTCACACTTCTTATTAAAACCCCATAAAAGAATCTAATTGAAATAATTTTTTACAAAATGATATTATGATAAAAATAACAATCATATAACCTATCCCATAGTCCCATCAAACTCACAATATCTATCAAAAACTCATGTTATTAATAATGTCACACCCAATGGGTGGCCACATTCCCAGTCTACTCAAACTCAATGCATCCCACTGGGATTATGAGGGGATCAGTTCAATATTAAACCATCAAATTATTCAATTCAAATAATGAAAAAAAACAATATGGAACAATTATCACATCAATATATGCCAAATACAACATCACGATTATGGGATAAAACATGAAGACCACCTACCATGATTCTGATGACAAATGTATTCCCATCATGGGTCATTGATTTGGATTTGAACAATTTTTCAATCCCCAACAAATTTTCTTTTAGTTTCCCACCCTAAGTTCCATATAATTTTCCCCAAATACATTGGAAATAACATTTCAAGTATGCCTCCATGTATGCCATTGGATACTAACTAGAAGTGTGGGCCTACGATATATTAGTGTCGAGAGTATTACATTTTGGATCAAAGTGGATTATAGAAGTATAAATATATAATTATATACCTACTAATAAGTATTAGATGCAGTAACAACTAATAAACAAGAACATAGAAAATTTAATAATCATGAAAGATAAATAAAAACTAGTGGAAGAAGAATTGTAAATAAATAATAATAGATTATTATTCTATACAAAATTAATATACAAGGGATAGGGGATACAATAAATGTTCTCAATCAGAAAAGGCATCCTATGTAGGGTGTGAGATAAAATATAATCATTCCACCACAAATAATGACAATATCAATCCATTCATGATACCTAAAATGAATATTCATCCACAATATAAAAAATGAATAAAATATTATAATATTATTAACTAAACCGATCTAGTCACCATTAGGACACCCGCCTAATTTACCTAATACAACCTAAGTTAGTGAGTCTAAATCGAGGGATTATTTAAAGGTAATGTATGCTAAAAATATTTAAATAGGATGGACCATCCCCGATCATGGGAATGGGTGTAGTGGAAATGTCCCTAGGTTTCCAAAACAAAAATATCATTCATTATTTAAAATATTTAACATGCTTTTAATTCCAAATAAAAATATTTATAATATATTATGAGTCATCATAAACTTATTCAATGAATTTTTTATAGAATTACTTATATTAATCATGGGGATTATTATAGGTAATATGCATAATAATTCCATACATTTTGACCTAATATATAATTACCATGTTTCACTCTATTAATGGTGTGAAAAAAGAATGAAGAGTCCTTCTAGTTTTACTGACTATATTATGTAGGGGCTCAAACTTCTCTTTTCCCTTGGTTTAGCCATTATACCATAAGGCTATCCAAGGCTTCAAACCTCGGGAAACTTTGTCCCCTGTTG
Organism: Viscum album; assembly: GCA_963277665.1. NCBI lineage: Eukaryota > Viridiplantae > Streptophyta > Magnoliopsida > Santalales > Viscaceae > Viscum > Viscum album. The sequence goes on along the minus strand of OY728151.1, from coordinate 1,056,207,276 downwards.
GATGGTAAAATAGATAGCTTAAAACAACCTCATCCTATGAAACATTTGTATCATCCCCAACATGATTAGAATGTATTAATAAATTATAATAAAGGCATGAAGAGTGCTTCCAAGTGGTCTGTTTATCCTAACAATAAATATAACCCTTAATACAATGGTTGTATCAAATAAAAAATCAATTATATCAAAATAGTTCTTCTTTTCAATTAATACAATTAAATGAATCATTAATGCAGTAATGGTATATTATAATCACTTTTCTAAATCACTTAGTCTAAAAATTTCTCTTTTTTCATTGGGTGTGATTGAAAAAATTCATTGTTCATCACCCAATAAAATTTAGTTTATAACTCAACTATTAAATTAATTGGAAACAACTGCAAAGGAATTTTAAAATATAAGGAATAAGGTCACAAATATTCCTAAATGTATGATAACAACCATTGGGGTGTCTTATGTCAATGTTATTGACCCCGAGGTTTTATTATACACTAGCTCGATTCGTAAATTAAATTGTAATTATTTCCATTTAATTTAATATGTAATTTAGAGGCCTTACTGGAAGGGTATTTCTAAATGAAAAATTATGCATTTTATGTAGTGCAATAAAATAAAAAAATCCATGACCACCTACCTAAACCTTGTAGATCATCCCACATCATGCATCATCCTTTTATTCAAGCTCGAATATAATAAATATTTTAAGATTGGAAAACCAATAAATTGATGCAACATATCTTGAACAATGATAATGAAATTATGGAACGATTTAATATGAAATACAAGGTATAGGATGGAATATATCAACAAATGATTCCTAATGGATTAGCAGGGAGAGAAACTGATGCCAGATATTGGATCAATCATGATCCCAATGTTGATAGAGTTGAGATCCCCATGGGTGGTGTGTGGGAAATTGGGTGGAGAAAAAAAAATTTGAAACATGTTTTATGATTAATGTGGTTAAATTATAAATTACCCCAAAAATATAGGTGCACCACGTTAAGATTCATGGTTAGACAAACTGTACGATAGTAGTTTTCCATGCCACTATTTCAAGGGGAACAAATAGGGCTTAGTATGCAATTTATATAACCAAGGCATAAAAACTGAACAACACATGTTAAAAATTCTTTTGGCATTCACGTATATGTTCCTTTGGCCTAACATTTTTATAAATACAATGTATGCCCCATGTCCCCACATTTTATAGATACATGATTTAGGGATATCGTGCGGGATTAGATGCAAATTTTCTACTAAAAGTTTAGTACATATTTCCACACCCCATTTTGCAGTTCAAGGCTCTTTTGGATGGACAGACACACCTATTTCCACATGTACACTATTAGGCATCTTTAAGAGAAAACAAAAACCGAATTTTAAAATAATTTCAAATTGTCCATACATTTAATAAATGAAAAGATGGTACAATTTCCCCCCCCCCATAATACTTATCGCACCCAAGATTAATTTTGTTGGTCGTAGAACATCTTCTAAAAAAATATTTGTTCACTACATAAGTAAACAGGCCTCCCTATTCTAGGTTACATCCTATTAGTGTTCGTGTTGCAAAATCACCTAGACAAGAGTAACATACTATCTTGACGATCATTCATTATACAAGAAATTATACTTATCATATCAAATGATCCAAGAAGGACTTGTCCACCTCCCAAACAATATGATAGTGGGGAAAATAATAAAATTGGTCATAATGAATTCATTTAAGCTACGATACTTGGAAGATGTTTTTTAAAAAAATGGTGGCCCTAAGGTAATTGAAACTAATAGTATCCTTTCATTACATAGATGCACTATATTTTATTTTTATACATAGTGAGGTGATAACTTAGAATGTCTCTTATTTCCAATGTGACATAAACAATGTTTAATATATAGAAATATACAATTTTATAGATCAAACTATAGATTTTCCTGATGATTATTGGAGTATGGATTCTATAAATAGTGATCTGTATCCATATACTACTGATTTAGTTCTTTTAGGTCTCTTGAAATAGATGAGGTCCCATAACAACTACCACACCTACCTATAGACAATAGAGTGGTGACCGATATTACCTAACATAAATGGATTCATAGGGAGACATTTGAATTTTATCCTCAAATCTATTTACATAGGGTAACATAAACACATGAATATTTATTCATATGAATATACAAAATCATGGTTTCATTACCAAGTAGGTCCTCTAACATACATTCATTCTCTCAGACCGGATGTCGGTCTGAGTGTGATATGTTGTACTCAAAGTCACCCCCGAACCCAGTTCCATGTACAACCATTTCTATTAAATGATGTCACAAGGTAGTAATAATTTGAATCAATTGATTTGTAGAAAATATAATGGAAAAAAATTCACCCATCTGTTAATCCACCCAAGCTAGTCAATTAGGAGGGTATCTCGATTTGGTAGGATGTGAACAACCTTTTCCAGCCTATCGATGATCACCAATAGTTTATATCTGACTCGAGATGATTTTTCCAACACTATCATGAAATATAGGATGAATTAATAACATTTATGTTTAATAATGTATAGATGTATTGTACTTCTATCAGGTTTCTGGCACTCTACCTTCATTGGCTAGCTAGAAGAGCACTGAGTGATAAAACCATATATCTGCCTCTTAATACACATCCATAAATTCTATCTATGGATATATCAGTACATCATGGATGGAAAATTGTAAAATTCCCATACACTGTCATTATATTCTTTCATCATATCATCATATATATTAGAAGGCACTAACCCCCCCCAGATAGAAGAATAAGATATAATTTTTATCAATAGCTGAAAATTGTGGTTGATTATTTCTTATTATACTCTCCCAAAAAAGTCACATTGATTCATTTTACTAAATCTTGTATACCCCCTCCATACTAGATTATATGTATTTGAAAAAAAATTATCAATGTAAATAGAGGACCACTCACCCAATAAAAATTTCCTCCAATATCAAAGACAATGGACCATTGTAGATATCCTACGCACTTGCATAGAATAGTCAAAATTTTGAGGCATCAGGTTTTCTATCCTATTTTCATTGACTTGATCAACTGGCATTATAATTTCACCATAAAAAATTATTAAATCATTAAAAAATACTAGATAATGTTGACTTTTCTCTTATAAAATTAGTATCATTGATAATATTAGTTATTCCATAAACTTCTAAAAAAGTTTATCTCAATAGATTTATTCCAGAAACATTTCAACCATATCTTTTTCCGGTCCATGTTATTTGATTTAGGGAATGTGATATCCTAAATGAATGTTGTTTAATATCAATCGATCACTAAAAAACATTGTTATTTAAACACATTCTTGGGCTACACCAAAACATCCACGACAATCCCCCACACTGGGTCAATAAATACACTTTATTCTGATATGATATGAAACAATAAGTGACCCATGTTGAACTAAATGTGGCATTTTCTAATAATCAATTATATCTGGTTCTATCATTTCATATTCATTGTGATCTCAGGATGGTTTTAATGGTTTTATATTTTTCACAAATACATAATTATTTCTTGGAAAAAGTTTTCCATAATAGAATCATTATATGAGTGGAAGCCCTTATTAAAAAAATCTATAAAAACAATTAGGACATTCATCAGAAAAAATGAAATATCCAAAAAAACAGATAGTATATACTTTTTCTAGAACATTTTATGTGATATGATTGATTGCCTTCCATGCTCCAAATTATTGAATGACATTAAATTATTCATAAAGATAACTATTTATCCTCGTATGTGGTTGAAGGGGTTGTTGATACAAGTCAATGGATTCTAGTTATTCTACATAGGATTAATAAATATATAGTAATCCGCCCAAAATAATAAGGTACTATCTACCTTCATGGTGATACCAGACTAGTGATCCCCTGGGAAATGTGCTATGTTAGATATAACCATAATCATCTATAATGAATATTCTTGTCCATACAGAGAATGATGTCGAATCGAGTCGTATAATTATTGAAGAAACTAAAAAAAATAGTACAGACATTTTTCAAGGGGTAACTCATTTAATTTATGTATATCCTCTACTCGAACACCTAACAATGTGTCAAGTGTTATAACACCACATGTGTACTCTATTACTAGGCCTAAAATTTCAATTATTGAAGAAGGTAGGAAATTGTGTGATGAACCATTATTAGAAAAAGAAGATATTATAGTTTAGTCGACCAATAATAGTACCTATAACCGTAGATGGCCTATGATACAACTCCTTGGGCATAGGCTACTCAATATACATATATCTTGAATAGTGAATCTTAGATACTGCATGATTAACCTGAGATGGTCCTCTTTGAAGACTCTGAAATTCGTGAATCTAGACATCATTAGACACAACCACATGATCGACCAAAATTCATTGTAGATGACTAGGTCCAGGACTAATGATATTTCAATCATTACTGTCATAAGGGATGTGCTTCCATAGATCCTTGTTCTATTGTAACTGAAAAAAAGGACCCTAAAAAGGTTGTAGGTGGCTCATTCTACCGTATTCCAGATATGTGATTGGGATCCCCTTACATTGGGTATTTTTAATGCATGTAATACTAAATTGGAGATACCCCACATTTTTGTTAGTATAGGACACCTGGCTGGCACTAATCCTGTGTGAAAATATGATCCATTACTTCCCACTACTAGATAAACATCTACTATTCCTAAAAATTTAAATTTAAATTTTTCCTATCAACCAATGATCTTTAGTTCCACATAATGATTAGGTCTATGATAATGATATATAAAAAGTTTTTTGATTAATGATATACACCCTCATGTGAATTCCATATGAAATCCCCTTTTTGAAGTGACTCACATTATTAAACATTTAACATGAATAGGTTGGTGAAAAACACTTCAATTTAGTGATGGTGGGTGATTATTATATTAATAACATTTCAACTTCTTGATGGTGAACATACTCCCAAACATAACCAATTGAAAAATAAGGAAAAATGATTCAGTCGATGAAGGATATATATGAGTCACCCAAGACCATTCCCTATTGTAATCTACCCTAAGAGAGATCATACCAAAAAAATTTGGTGGAGTCATGTAGAATATAGGATGTGATCCTAATCCTTTTCAATATAGGCACCTTTATATGTTCATGGATGAATATGATTTCCTTGTTCAATGACAATGTATACAAACGTTCAGACATCCAATATAATATGGTTTGATGTTTCTACTGAAACTCTTGGGTTAGCTCGACCATAGAAGGTGTAGGTTGGGAGATCCATAAATAGACTGCATGAAGATAAATAGGTTTTACCTATATTGAGAATAAAAACCTATTGGCTGATCTGGAATAGGTGACATAGGTGACACTACATGAGGTATCATTGGTGGATTAGGGTACAATATCATATGAGTATTTTCACCACCATTCTCAGTGTATAAAACATGAGGTCTTAGTTTCGGCCTATCTTTAAAAACTCAATGTCCATGCCATAGATTGTAACTAAAATAATGAGGGATATAGATAAATGAGGGACCACTAAAGGGGTGGATTTCTATGAAACATAACCCTCATAATACTCATAGAGTCAAATATGAGTGATCAGAAAAGGATGTTGAAAAATTATAAGAAACATGTAATATCAACAACATCTATTTTCAGGTCAAGGTCAATGTATACTATGTCACATAACATTCATTTATTTATTATTATTTATTTAATTCGTTTTAATTTAACTATTGATTTGAATTTCAATTAAATTGATTAATTATATCGATTAAAAAATAAAATTTATATGGTCACATACAACATATAAACTAAAAGGTTTAAGCCACGTAATTCTAACCAAAACATTTTCAGGCCCATGTGACTTGGAGTCCATCATTCAACCGGCCATTATAAACTACATATGGTGTCAACATTTTCATATGCATGAAATCCCAGTTTGGTTAAGGTATGAACATTAATCATCTCTTTGGTTTATTCTCAACCAGTAATAATTGGTGGAAAATTTCAATATATATTTCAATTAAAGCACTACATACCATATAATTCGAGTATTGCACAACAATCCCATGTAAAATAAAAAATGAAAACAAAAATGTATATATGCAATGACATAATGAAGGAAATTAAATCCTTAGTGTGTTGAGTATCATGAATGAAACATATCATCCATCAAATTATCATGAAAATGTTTAGGTATCGGATTAAAATTTTCAGAGGAAAAATAAAGTTAGTCATCAAGTGGCTAAATTGATGAATCCATAATAATTCATGCAGTAACAACATTTACATATCCTATGTAATTTAGTATTCACCTATACATGGGATAAATCCTCCTAAGAACATTATTATTACAAAATTCCAATGTCATATTCTCCTATAGATGTTAAAATTATTAGATAAAATTAAAAATTAAATATCTAATACTACATTGTTACATCCCAACTGATGTTCAACTTAACAGTTTCCCATGAATGTTTCGAAAAAACCTAAAGAGTTCTTCCATGAAATCCATGTATTTCCAACTACTATCAAGATATTATTTGGTATCCTTGTATATAAAATTATCTACTTGGTCAAATTGGATCATTGTACTATATATAAACATATCTATTCTAATTAACATAAGATGTAGTAATAACTTACACACAGTATCAGAAACAAAATACATAATCAAGAAAGATAAAATATTAATTGGAAGAAACTAAATAGTAAAAAGATAGTAAGTTATTAAAATTATATAGAAATTAATAATCAAGGGTAAGAAAAGACAAGCGTAAACCTCATGTTTAAAAAAACATGCATTCCAAAAACATCTAATAATAGAATATTGAGAATATTATTAGTCCCCTTTTCCCCCATACACTATCATAATAGTATAAATAAAATAGTAGAATATGGCCTCCTTCGATTTTAAATTCCATAAGTCATAATATCTTCTTGGGCACCATAGGATTCCCTTGTAGCGTGTGAGATAAATTCATAGTAGGTGACCAACAATAGTGTCAATATCAACATATTATTTATTTATAAAATAAAATTTTCCTATAATCTAATTAATCCTAAACTGAACTTTTTAAATAGAAGACTAAATCAGACTTGTATCCGACAAGACAACCATCACATTTACCTTATTCGATAGAATATGGAGAGACTAAAATAATGTTCCTATTAATGTTATGTGAGTGAGAAGAGGTGAAAGTTTATGAAAATTTCAAATAAATTTTACTGGTTATCATAGACACATTCCTATGATTCCAATCGCATAAGATCATTTCTTAATAAAAATCATTCAGGTTTATTGAAATTCAATTAGACCTATTTATTAAATATTTTGAATCTCCCAGAGACCAATACATGTAATTCTAAAAAAATTCTATACAACTGTACAGTGTCCCAATATAGGTCATATGCCAAAGTAGTATCTCCAATGTAAAATAATAATGAATTAACATGTTTCTATACAAGCATAGTGTGAAAATAGTATGAACTAGACACTGATTCAATACATGATGTCGCATGTTGTGGCCCAAGTCTCACCCATGGAATGGTACAACCATCATGCTGTCGAGACTATCCATGTTGTCTCCAAAAGGGAACTTTTTTCACTCGTCTGAAGGTAAAAAAATGCACTATGAACTCATCCCATGAATAACTAGTGACAACTCTGATGTATTTATAAATAATAAATAAATTCCAAATAAGGAATACAGTGTCAGAAATAGTTTTGTTTAAATTGTAAACAATTTATTACACTAGGAACTAAGGTGTTATAATTTGGAAAATAATTTATAACATTATGGGGATTTTAGTTGTGGATTTAAATTAAATGATCCATTCATGGAAAATGGATGATGAATAACAAAATTCCCAATAATTATAGTATAACCAATTCAATGGTTGAATTGGTTGTATGGGTAGAACTAATGGATCACCAAACTAATCATATATAGTTTACAAATAATTGAATTGATTTATTGCAAACACCGCCAATTAAATGTAATCATAAATTGATGAAAGAAAATATATACCTAAAATGAGGATCACACTTATTAGGGTGGAATATGTTAAGGTGATAAACCGAATGGGTTGATTAAACACTTTTTTAGGTCACAAATATCATGAAATGAAATTCCATTTATCATAATTAGCAATTTAGAGGCATCGTCAGAATGGTATTATTACTATTGAATGTGAATTTTTAGGGAATGAAAAAGGTATATGGAAAAATATCCTTATCCACCTATATTATATGTATAGAGATTTTATAATCTTTTTTAAATCATCGATTTGAGCTAGAACAAATGAAATTGAAGGATCCATCAAATTCCTTGAAAGGTGGAAAATGTGATTTCACTGAGGTAGAGAAATAGTGGATTGAATTAAAATTAAATATGAGGGGGTGGATTGAAGATAGCCCATATTACATTTTATGGAGATGAAGGTGAGAGAAATTGATTCCAAATGGAGGTGGAATAATTATCCTAGTGTAGAGAGTTTGGGAATACACATTCATGTAAAGGAGGAGAACATTTGTATAATTTTATTGAATGAAGAATAAAAATATGTAATGATTAGTGATGGGAATTTTTTTAAATTCACAATACAATATAGTGGCTCATTGACTGGAAACACTGTTTGGAAAACCAAGATCCAACCATGTGTCAAACCACTACATCAAGGTGAACCCCAAATTGTTATGTGCTAGCTTTATCTAACCATACGGAAACCAAGTGAATTTCTTCTATCAAAAACTAAAGGTGGTTTGAATAGGTATGTTCCTTAGGTAGCAACATTGCAGTAAAATCATGTGGCCACTAGGTACCTACTCATTATAGTCGTGTGGTTCCGAGAAACCATAATGGATTGGAAATACCATTTTTAATAACCATGATTCCCATTCAGCCTCTTCCCATATTTGGGATCTATGATCAAAACAACACCAAGACCCCCAAGATCTCTGTTACTATATTTGGAATCATTAGAAGGGCGCAATATAAATTAACTAAAATAAAATATTCCATATCTTTTAGAAAACATGGTATATTGCAAATATTCTATGAAGGAGGGATTTTAGTTTTATAAAATAAGTACAAATACACACTCTATAATCCAAAAATAAGAATGAAGATTACCATTAGTCGGACCATGTACTTCAATCTAAAACAATCATTGCTCTAAATTTTATATAATAAATGTTGAAGTACCATTGTTATAAATTTTTTATTCATGTTTTTGTATTTGTTGAGATCTAAAAATTTTATTTGATAATTTATTTGTTAACCAAAAATTGTACCTATCATATTATAGTGAATTTTTTTCCAAACACATGTTCCAGGACTAGGGTAATCATATTGATGTACAAAAAACATAAAAGTATTTAGGAATTTTAATTTATTGATTTTCACATTATCATATTCAGGTATGTCGACATGACATTGAAAATTGTTGGATTAAAAATAATCATACGTATAATTTGATTGCTTGTGGATTTTATTTGTTGATGTAATTTGATATATAATAAAGCTAATGATTTAGCAACAAATACATAGATTACTGAAGAAGTAATATTATTGAGGAAAAATTTTGTCAAAAATAATGAATTCAACAGTTAGAATGTTTTTCAACATTATAAAAAAAATGTGACAATGATTTCCTATTTTGGAATTATCATAAATCATAAATGAAAAAACAAGTGATTAAATCATTATGAATGAAACAGAGAGTGAAAGTGATCTACCAATAATATTTATATTCATCAGAACAGGATGGAAGTAATGTTTTTAATATGTATCATAGTCATCTAAAACATATATAGAACAATCATATTTAGGCTGATCAAGAGGGGGAACATGAAATCATACTGAGAAAAATAATATTGAAGAATTTTTACTAATATTTTTTTATTGATATTTTCATTCTAAATATTATGTATTAGTAAAATCATTGTGAGAGTTTCATAGTCATATTTTTCTATTGATATTTTGGTAATGGGATATTCGTACTGAGGGAGAACCACTCTATGAATATAATACTATGAAAATCAATCTCATGCTTTTCATCTCGATTAATCATATTGAGGAATATGTATTGAAGAAAATGAAATGATAAATAAAGTCATCAAAATGAGCTGAGAGTGAAAAATATTTTGATGATATATGAATGAATTTTATTTTTATGTGTTGAGAAAATAAAATATATTAATGAGATTAAATTTAAAATTATCAATATGATATAAGAAAAAAATGATCATTTTGAGATATAAAATATATAAAGAGTTTATTAATTCAAACAAGAATTTTAATTTTTCATAAATCTCATTAATATAAAATGATGGATGAAAATTTCATATATTGAAGATTAAATGTAATATATTTTCATAAATTTTGATATTTGAGGAAGCGAGGAATTTTTTCATGTTTCTATCCATCATGTTCTTAGAATCCTATATATTATTCCCTAGAAAATTCATTCTTTGTTGAAATTTTTACCAATGTGAAAAGGTATGAGCTCTAGAGAATTCAAAAGTTATTGATACCATCTGAGTGAGGAATAATATTTTTTTAAAAAATATTATACTTTTAGTTCTATAGACTGAGAATGGTTTTCACATATTTAGTCCATTGTACTGTGGAAATTGTATCTAGGATCCAGAATTATCATATTAATATAATTTTACAATAATTATTATACTCAAATATTCCAACCCAAGATCTAGCATTGGAATACTCATAAAATAATTTCCAGGATCCTGAATCATTATATAGTGAAAACTGGATCTAGTAAAATCTGATTGGGAAAATCTAATTTAGAATAATTGTATTGAGGATTTGGGGTGATAATTTGTGGAGAACATTCAATAAAGTCATTTTTCTGTTGTTTTCCATGATAATGTTATAATAATACATTGTAAACTAATGATGATTTGTCTAATATATCATATTAGATTATAGATGTTGTGTAATGGGAGTTGGAAAAAGTTCCATTCACCTATTAATAATAGTAGATGTCTATAGATTCATGAATGTAGTTATGTAAAATATGTAGGTTATCAAAATTATGATGAATCATGTAAATCCTTTGGGATTTATTTATTTTCACATTCTTTCATTCATGGGTATTCAAGAAATTTTGAAAAGTAAATAAATCATATCATTTTTCTGGGGTTAGGTTTCAGAATTTTTAGAAACTATTAAAAAATTGATAAAAATGATTGAACACCCTTTTAAGTTTTTATTCGATCATTTGGAACCCCAATTGGTTTATAAGAAAGTTTCCCACTTTGAATCGTTATCATGGATAAGATACATTCTCTCAACTGTAGTGTAATTCTTTCAATCAATGACAAAACATATTATGGATGGAAAAATATAATGATTCTTATCTCTTATCTCTTGGGATAGATGTTGTTGATACTACTACTTTTCATCTTCCACCTATAGAGAAATATGGACTTATTTCATTTTCTGAAACGAAAAATATAGAAGTTGATGGATTGGTAAGAATATAATATATTATTTCGTTATCATAAAATGTGTATCACAATTTAATGGGTCATAAAATATCAAAAGTTATGTAGGTCCTGGTTGAATGTGTTTTCAATTTGAATATTTATGTAAAGGATCCAAATCTTAAAATTTGTCCTCATTAGTATGAAGGAATCAGAATGTGAGATTGAGAAAAAAATGATCAATACCTCTCCAGATTAAATGACATTGTTCTCCACATCAACAGGATGTCGCCAATTGAGTACATTTAAATGAGTTATAGAAAATAAAATATGACATTATATAATTTTAATACGACATTGAAATGTGTTTTAGAATATAAAATGTGCCATTATAAAAAAGGTTGTCACAAATTATGTATTCTTACACATTGGTGGAATATATTTACTGAATTATTATTATCATTGACCTCCAAATGTATCAAATTAGTAATCACTAAATGATTATTATCATTTAGTTTTGTGATTTGTGATGAATTATTATTGTTACCAGTGTAGGATTTAATATTAAGTTATTGAATTCAATCATGGGGCATAAAAATATTTTTTTGAACAAGATGAACAACCATGTATACCAAATTGAATTTCATAAAATATTTGTTTTATATTATAAGGGTGAAGGTTTTATTTTTCAACCGAAAATGTGATCATGGAAAGACAATTGGCAAGATAACCTTCATAAATTGATACCTAACATATGAGAGAATAAAATACTATATAATTAGGTATGTTTTGGGATATTTTTTATAGTTTACTTGTAGAATATGTTACATTTAATTTAAAAGTACATGGTGTGTAGTGCGTTTCCACTCAACGTGGTGTGTAGTAGAGTACAAACACATTCAATACCTAGAATGTAAGTACACCCAGTGTACTCTTGCATATGTTTTGTAATGGGGTACAAACCAAGAATATATATTTAATGAATGATTACCCCATATACTATTATACATTATGTGTCCATGATTACACACTGAGATTGTATATAGAATGTATGTACACTAAATGTACTACTATTGATGGTGTGATCTATATTACTCACCTATATAGTACATGGTATATATTTTCAACCCATGAAATATTCTACATTTTACAATGGTACTATTACATTCCTATAGTTACTACATGAAATATACAATTACATACATGTATAGTAATGTGAAATAATTATTTTTCTTTATAAATCTATTCCAATGACACAGATTTGGGAATATAAATAATCTATCCTTAGGGTCCATCTATTTAGAATGTGATGGTGGAATTTACTTTACTATTATGATGTCATTTTATATGATATGTTTCATATAATATATTTTTCTCTATTGAGATTGATTCTATGTTCAAACATGTTGATTACATTCTTATTTGGGTCATTAGAACTCCCTGGTTGATATTGGGCATCAAGATACATGTTTCTCTAGAAATCAACTTGTGGAGTGGGATTTTAACACTTTGGAGTATGAACATATTCCATTATATCATGAATGTTTATAATTTCACCCATATTGATACTGAGTCAATATCTTTTATCCAAAAAGGATATAGGTTGATATTTCATGAATATATGTTCTATATAGACCCTCTATTAGTGGAGTATATATATCATCCATATACGAGAAAAAAGTTATTGGGATCCTCTAATGGATTCAGTATTCTAAACCAACTACAGGGGGTAAAATGATCCTAGATTATAATTTGTATAGCATGTGAGGGTTGTAAGAAATGATTATATTAATAAGTGATTAGTGGTATGGTATGGATTGACTAGATGTAGTGGTAAATCCTCCCCTGGTATAATTTCATTTATAAATAGCTTGATAATCCATATATGGTTGTATTGGTATATTATCTATTATATAGGCTTGAAAATATAAAAGTTTCCATGGATTTCAATAACCTTAGTACCCCCAAGGATTCCTTGAGTTGTGGCGTGATGCTAAATAATGTTTTTTTTGTAATTTTGGACTCTTAATGATTTATATTATCATTATTCAAACTTTATGTACGGATATTGAGTGTTGGGGAATTAATGATTGATATATTTAATGAATGCTGGACAATTATTATTTTAGAGTACATTTGGATTATTAATTAATTTTAAAATTTTTGGTGCTAACTTGTTTTTTGATCATTATGATAACATGTTTTATGGTTTAACCCTTTTTCTTCATCCTTGTGAAACCTCTTAGAAACATTTAAGCTTACATGTGGGGTCCAATATGTTTTCATAGGAGACCTTCTAGGATTTATTATATTCTCCCATGAACCACTTGTAGAGTGTATGTGAAGATGGCTCATGTGTTTTGATATGACTTGACTATAATCAAAATGGTTATGTCTTGTTTAGAGCCAAATCCTCATGGTTATTGGCGACACATTAAAGAGAATGATGACTTATGGAAGTCATTTTGATTCATGAGGATGGTGTGTGACCACATGATTTCATGTAGAATATTTTATATTCTTATAGTTTTATATTCTATATGCTTACCCAATGTATTATTTCCCTTAAATTTTCATTACATTATTTACATATACATTGTTTCTCATGATATAATTATATGTTGTTCTGTTAATAATCATCATAAATACTAGTTGTGTTTTATTTATATTGTGTATTAGTGATATGTACTGATTGTATGATAATAAATCATATATCCTATAATATTATGTGATATGAATATTCAATTCTAGTCACTATCCACTGACATATTATATGATAGTACTGTGTAGTATATCTGACTTAGAAATCCTCTTAGGAAGGCCTAGGTGGGTCAGATAATATCAATGTTGTATAAAAGTGGGGTTCCCTTGGGATGAGGTTTCAAATATTTATTCATGTGGGGTTTTGTTTTTTGATCTTATGTAAAAAATGTTATAGTATTATTGAGGATTATTTATAGAACAGTGATACCATCATATGTGTGAAGACCAACATATCATTTTTCACTGAATATGATAAAATAATTGTAAAAATTGAGCATTTAGTCATCATTTTGATGTATAATTACGGTTGGTACTATTTTATATAAAAACTATTATTAATATTTGTTTCTTTTTCCATGAAATATAATCAAAATTAGAAATAATCCTTGTTGATTTATCCTATGAATTTTGTTACCCACTTTTAGCCAACAAGTATATAATTCCACGGTCATGATGAACCAATATTTGTTGATGTAAAATTCAACCACATTAATATTATTGATAATTTTTCAAAAATATCTTATGATAATTCCTTTACTTTATGTTTACAAAACACTTAACAATCTATGTCTATTTAATTGATCTCATTATTTTTCATTGTGAGCTATTATGCAGTCAAATTTATATTATCAAACTCTAGATTATACAATTATACTATGGTTTTGTTTTTATCGATAGTAAGAGATAAAGGTATAGATCTAAGAAATTTGAACCCTCGATGGGGTGGTATGACCATAATCGAGTAACTATCAAGATCAATTATCCTCATGAGAGATCCCCTTAAAATGATTCATTATGGTAATTATTTGATATTAGTAGTTTTAGTGGAGAATACAAAGTATAATTTGTTGATATGTGGTTGTTTGTTCATAAAATATTAACATTATGAGGGGTTCAGAATGTAATGATTTGATATGTGAGGATTTTTTGTAGAAATTCACCTTGATTGTGGGTGATGGAAAACATTTCACCTTAATTTAGTATGTTTTGTTCCCTTGTATAGACAATATCATTATAAATGGAGGGTAAATTAAATATCATAACACATTCACAGTCATTAAATATTTTAGTAGGTGATTATTTTTCAAGATTATGAATGATATAATTGAGAAGCTAATATGGATTTTTTAATTTCCTTCATGGAGTGGGGAATACTGATCTTCATCGATCAGCAATTGTTTCATAAAACTATTCTATTAGGTAATAATATTACAATGTTGTGATGGTATCGATTTGGTTATTATATTTTGCATCATGTTTTCTAGTATTACAATATTTTGGGTACAATGAATTTGCGGGATTCAATGCTCACATATTTAAGAACATATTATTAAACTATTTATTTCAAATTTTCATGTTATAATGTGAAATCTGAGTAGGATATTCTATTTTCGATAATATAATTTGATTTAATGTTCTTTTTAATTATTTTTGGGGGAGCACATAACAAATATAATTTTTTTGCGTGATGGAGTTTGATTAATTTAAATGAGTTTGTTGTTTTTGGTCACCGTTTGGATGTTTTTTGGGGGTCATGTGTAAACAGTTTTAGGTTTTTAATGATCAAGATCATTATTTTTAAATCAATATTAATTTCCAGCTAATGGATACTATTCATATTTTTATAATTTATTTGGAGTTTGTATGTTTCTATAATTCTAATCAATAACATATAAAATGTATCTAAGATAACCAAATTGGTATATCATGAATAGTAAATTTGAAACTGGATGATGATCCAAATCAAGTCATAGAGTTTTCATGAGTGTTATTATTGTAAAAGAACACCATTGGACCAATTGATCAGTGAGATGATAATATTTATGTAATAACCACTAGTATTAGAAGTCCCTTTTAGTCCCCCAAAATTAAATGATCATCCATTCAAAACCATTTACATCATATATATCATTCCCTCAACCCACACCAAAAGACAAAACTGATAATATATACAAATGAATATACCCACCCCAATGGTGTTTTTAATTTTTCCTCTACTGAATATTGAACAATTAGGATCTATAAAAATAATATGAATGTATCATGTGCACTATGAATTTTTTCAGAGGTGATTTATTGATCAAATTAGAGATCCTAGTGAATATGATATAATGAGTATGATTCATGAGCACCAACATATATATTCAATGGTGACTCAATATATGGTCTTCAAATTCTTTTGATTTCCATTAAAATGGGTAAACATCATATATTATTTGGTTATTTAATAGTTTCGAAGGAGGTGATATATGAAATATGGTATAGGTTGGGAGAGGAATAGATATTTTAGGTAAAAATGACTTTAGTTATATGTTTTTTTTGGTTTTGATTCCATGTGAAAGATTGGTAGAATCATCATCTAAATTAATTTGGATTTGTTCCATCTTGAGATAGATGATAGTAATCCAAAATGGGATTATTCTATGATAAATATATCTCAATATATTTATAAATTATATGAATTAATATCTAGTCACTGGGTGGTTATGATTTATAAAATATTCCATGTGAAATTCCTTATTTTGAAATGGAACACCGTGGCTGCTTTTGGATAGACATGATTTTCCAGTAATAATATTATTAAGTTATTTTGGATCATGATCCAATGATTTAAAAGGTTTATCTAAATGGATCATGAGTTAATATATGTGACCATGTTGTACAGTATCATACACCAATTCGTTTGAGATGAGTTTGAGGTGTTACACATTAATTATCAGAATTTTAAATTTGTTATGTTTCAATTAAGGAAAATTTACATGTCAAAAAAAGATGGTTATTTTGAAATAATAATTGGATAGGTAAAAATATTTTTTTAATGGAAATAAATAGTGTTCCTATAATTATTGAGGTTACGTCAATGATATATTTCATTCTTATTGAAATGAAAAGATTGATGAATCCCTTGAAATTGATTTTTAGGGTAGAATATTATTGGATCTTATTGTTGTTTTTATAATGGATTGGAATAATAGAATTCTTATAATGGTTAGTTCCAAATAGGAACATGAATGTTCTGACATTCATTATAGATGAATATTGAGATCTTTTGAGAAATAATTTTTTATGAAATGG
Organism: Viscum album; assembly: GCA_963277665.1. Classification (NCBI taxonomy): domain Eukaryota; kingdom Viridiplantae; phylum Streptophyta; class Magnoliopsida; order Santalales; family Viscaceae; genus Viscum; species Viscum album. The sequence continues at coordinate 1,056,189,960 of OY728151.1, read as the reverse complement.
TTACAAATATTTTTTTATATTCAATGATACATCTCAGGTATGAACTAGATGACAACATCATTTCATTACATGTTATAATGGATGAAACATGGGATAAAGAGATATGGGAAAAAATTTATTATTATTATGGGATTTTTAGAACATTTATTGGATTGTAGGGATGAAATTTATATGGAAAAGAGAGGATAATCTATTTTTTGGGTTCTTTATAGAAAGATAGATTGGATGCTCAGATGTACTGTTTGATATAGTATATTCGGTGGAACTATACTTGGGATATATTTGAATATGATTTGGTTATGTGTTTAATAGATGATGTACTATTAAATTGTGTAATTTGATGTGTATTGCATTTTTTTTAAAATCTAATTCTGTATTAGATAATTAGTTGTGTAAAAACTTCATCTGAAATGATGATGCATTGCATGGTACGGTCGAGTGTTTTTCAGGAATTCAAGATCGCATGAGGATTTAATTTTTTACAAGATGTTGTGTGTGATGATATTGAAACCATGACAACTGTGTCATTGGACCACCATAATTATGTTTCTATAGATGATTCCAACATTGTGGATCACCTTTACTTTGAATAATTACATCTATCATAGAAATAGATAAGTATAAAATAATGCACATGAATTATTAGGAATAGTGTGGTTTGTATTTGGATTTTCACAATAGAATAACATTAAGAATGTTATAGTAAAACTTAATGATCAATTAATGAATTAATGGATAATATTGGAATGGATTTAATAAATACATAATAGTGACTGTTCTTGAGGAGGATAAGTGTTATATAGGTGAGTTTTTAAACACCCCTAATTCTATAGGGTTGACTAATTGTTGGGGAATTTAAATTTTTTTAGGTGAGGAGTTAAATTATAATAATATGTAGGATCCAATAATAAGATTAATATATATTTAGGGAAAATATTTTGTTGTGTATTTAGAAGATAGATTTCTTTCCAATGTATTTGAGTGCATTAATGAATGTTTGGGTGATCCTATAATAATTTTTTCTTAAAGTGAACAACAATGAGGAGGAAAAACAACTAATGTAACAAATAATTGAGTTTGAGATACTATGGTGGAGTGTTTAAATTCTTATGCTGATATGTTTTTATTATAGGGGTTTTAATATGGTAAACTCCCAATATGCGATGCCCATGGTGAATGGAATTTCATCTCACATTGCACAAGGTTACATAGAGTTTTGGATGATATTATCCATATGAAGAACATGGTTCCTAATGATTTTAACTATAAATAATGTTTATAGAAAAACCTATTTTCACTGGTGTGACATATTTGAAAACATTTAAGGGTGAGAGTAATTATTTGGTGGAAGGGAGAGAAATTCTCTTACGGAGAGTTATGCCTCAGAAGCCCACCTATTGAAAATAGATTTCTAGAATGTGCATGCTTTGAGATCTGGTTGAACATGTTTGTGTGTACTGGCTTCTCCCATTAGAATCATAGTGGTAAAACACATAGTTTATGGATCATTACAACAAAATTATGTTGCAAAAGGGTAGTAGGTGGGGTGCCTATCAGAAATAAGGAGAATGTGGGGTCATTATAATAATTTTTTTGACATTTCTGGGGTGATTTGGGGACAGCTTGGAAGTGTACCATATTTTATTTAATTTAATTGTAAAATCCATGTAATACCTACCTTTTTTAGTGGGTTTAAGACCAATTTTACACCCTATGATTTAAAATTACTCACACTTCACACTTCTCCCTCACATATATCTTGCACAAAGTGGATATTACACTATCTTATCTAAAAATTTCATTTATAAGGTTGTGGTTTTTTAATTTCCATATAATTTATAAGTGATTCTATAATTCTACATTCTATGTACTCTTCCATTCATTATTTCCACAATTTTTGATCAATTGGTGTAGGGTTTTGATGACAATTCAACCATAGCTTGGTGGAATTTCCCTAATATGATATGTGTTTTTTGTGTGATGAATGGATTATTTACTGATATGAATATTATAGGCTATTACACACCATATCATTAAATAAATGTTGTAATTTATTATTATTAAATTTTTTTAATAAAATAATCAATATTATAAATTATTATTTTTTTCTTCTGATAGTGATTTTTCCGAAGAAATTTTCAAAGGCCCGTTGTTGACCTTCCTTACTGTTTTGAATATTGATTTACTATGAAAACATGTCATGTTGAGTTAATTATTGGTTATTAATAATTATTTTAAATTGTAATATTAAATAGAAAATTTAATTAATTATAAATTATTATAAACAATTCCCAAGGATGATGTCTATTGAGATAGAGCCTCTTATGGTTTGGAATATATCTGATAAAACAACGATATGCATGGTCAATAATAATTTGGCTATTTAAAAAATGTTATATTTAAATTATAGGTTGGTGGTCATTAAAAAATACCACATGGATTGTTATATTGATTTTCTCATGTGATATTAAGGCTCAACACTGTGGTGATTGACAAAAAATTTTAAATTAATTTCATATTAATTTAAAGTGTTGTTTCATAAAATTAATTACAAATGGTTTGTGGGTAAAAATGGACTCATGTGGACTAGTGGGATTTGGAGACCACTATCATAAGATAATATAAGTTTGATTGTGTTTGTTTTAATATAATTACCTAGTTGGGTGAAAAGTTATATGAATGAAACATGGTTCCCATTATTATTTCTTTCCTAGACCCTCCTTATGGTGGGACGTAATATATGGTTGTGTATTTTCCATATTAAGAATTAGTTGATCATTCCAATGTCATATTTATTGAGGACTCTCTTAGATGAGAATTTTGTGAGGCTTCATCATGCACTAAGATATTATTACCTATGAGCTTATACCTAATGGAGATTGATGGATAGGTTGGGTGTGAGTATTGAATTTGGGTAACATGGAAAGGGGATAATCCTGAAACCATTATACAGGAATGAATATAACTATGAGGAAAAGATGTTATTATTTTAATGATACGGTATTTTATTCACTCTATGTTATGATATTTTCATATGTATTGAGATTAATCGTTGAGGAACATCTATATTGTTTCAATGATATAATGTGACCTCAAGGACAACAATGGTCTATCATGTGATGAAACAACCCCAAAAAAGATACATAATGGAATGAGTAGTTGTGACTTTGAGTGTCACTATATAACCCAAATTTATGATTTTATACATATATAATTTTAATAATTAACACAAGTATTGAACAAATTTTGAAGATCTCTTTTATAATAGGTACTTTTAAAAAGATATGACAGTCATTTATTCTAATTTTTTTTTTCAAAATTTCGGAGTTTTTCACTATCCACCATGATGTATATATTTTGTATATATTACATAGTATTTAAATTATTAATTGACTATTTAAAATTGATATATAATTATTAAAAGACCGATCATTGATTAATTAGATCACGAATTCAGACAATTGGATTCTTATATTATTATCCTATGAACTAGTTATTTATTATAGTCTACTATGAATGCCTTTGTAAGTAACATTGGATACATATTAGGTCTATTTTGGATTTAAATGATACTATTATCTTGCAAATATAGTCTATTTCTATTTAAATAGGCTTATCCAACTAGGAACTAGCATCATAAATGATGTTACTATTAGGTACCTAGAATGTGCTCTTGGGGATAATTTTTTTTATCATGATACGATTTAATTTTAAAGGATTATAAGATAATAATTTCTGCATCCACCTAGAAGTATTTTAACCTTATAATAAGAACATGATCTTAGACTTTAATGATGTGATTATAAATGTCTAATAAATGGTCATTGTAGGAATAAATCATTCTATATTTTATATTAAATCCAATGTATTGATTAATTTTTTATATTTAACATTCTAATCAATATTAATATGTTAAAAAATTTGAGTTTCTTTAAATTTCATTAATTTTATTTGATGTATGATAACAAATTAGTAGTTTGGTATTGAGTTATATTCACATCCTACATGTGTGTCCATATCACAAGGTTAATTGGGTAGAAATTCTTTTTTTAGATTTATTTTGGATAGAGGCCTGATTTAACCATATTAGGTGGGACTCCACTGAAGGGTATTGGGATTTTTAGGAAGATATAATAGAGGAAATTTATAATATCCTTTAATATATTAATTTATTTTAATTAATATTCTATTTAATCAACCATATAGAAGATCTGTCATTATAATCTAGAATTATCATGACTGTTTTTGACTACATTCTTCCACACTTCATTTGATATGGAATATCTACTTTATTTCATCAACGCATTTTTTTACTATTGTAATGAATGATTTATATTTGATTAATTGATTAATGTGTTATAATGTGTTGGGGAATAGTATCTTTATTGTACTTCCCTAGAACCACATTGCACCCTAGTACCCCGAATAGTATGGGATGAGACAATTTAGGTTATGTGGATTATTGAGTTGATGTACTTGTGAGTAGAATCTGGATCTGTATATTATTAATTGGTTAGGAATCATATTTTTTTTCTTAATATTTATGGATATTATATTAATTAATTATTATTTTATTGTTAAATACAATGGATATTCTTATGCATCATGGAGATCCTTTCATGTTTTAAGGCCATGTTCCCATGGATATGGAATAATTATCAATGGTTTATAATGTTCAGAAAATATAATTTAACATTGTGATAAACACATGTGTTTTCATAGAATGATGATTTATTGTTTCTTTGTTCTTCTCCTAATTGGTAAGTAGGGTTTTTCCAATCATTATATTTTAAGCATCAAATTCAAATGAAATATAAATAATTTATTATTATTTGTATAAATAAATGTTGAATATTTAATTTTTTATATTTTCAGTGAAAATATATGTTGAAATTTCAATATAACTACCTAGTTTTATTCTAATCATATTATCCATATTATATTTCCACTGATGATATGCCTTTTGGATCATATAATGTTCTAAACAATGAAAAAATCTATGAAGACTCTCTTATAAGGGATTCACAGTTATTATTACTAGGCAGATATGTGATTTATATGAAATAATGGTAGTAAAACCCTTGAGGGAGATGAAGATACTAGTTATATATTGGAATTTTTTTTGTTACTTAATGTTTCAATGAAAACAATATGGTTACTTCCATATAGTTACTCTATAGAATTCCACTTAACTGAACCATATGTCTATGTTCCCTGTTACATGGATTATCTATGAAAATGACATTAGATATATACATGGAGGAGAAAATGGTTCTTATGGAGTCAGTCATGTAATATTATTCTCATTGAGTATCAAATCCCATGTACACATGTGACTTGGCCTGAAATTCTTAAAATGCATATATGAGAATCCAAAAACATGTTTTGGATGAATATCTTCATTTTGATCACTGATAAATAAACATGGTGTTCAATATGATATGTGATATTATGTGATTGGTTTTTATGGGATAGGTGTGATATTTTACTAACATCAAAATTCAATATATGTTAGTAGTGTTTTGGGTGGTATTTTCTTGAGTAACACAATAATATACTGTAATATTCATAATTTTTAGATAGAAATATTATGAATCCATAATTTCACCAATTATGTGAATATTTCACAATATGTTATATATGAAAAATTATATGGGTTAGGAGAATCATTTAGGATTGATGAGAAAAATATTCTAAGAGATTTATTGGTATGATTTGGTATCTATTTTAATTATTAGTCTAATTCAATAAACATGATATTTCATGAGTTTTCCACATTGACATAGGTGATTAACATACATGATGGCCATATCTAGGATAGATAGTCCATAATTTTAAAAAATTGCATTGTAATTATTATATGGTATATAGGTGGTCATGTGGGATAATAAAGAATAAGTGAAAGTGTCAATTTTTATGACGATTAGAAAGGCACATTTGGGATTGATCGGATTGGAATGTATTTGGAATTGTTAGTGACATAGCCTCGTTTTCCTATAATTGATGTATTGTAACTACTATGATCATGGGTTGGGATATATTTCCAAGTGGAAAAAGATATTAAATTCATTCACAACAGAATATAAAGCATTCATCCAAATGTATATATCCAGAGTCTGTTTTGACAATGTATCTGGGCCACATATATCTATGGTCGGACTAACGATTGTGTCAATATTCCCATCTACAAACATGATCATCCAGGTTGGGTCAATAGGGGTTTCCCATTCCAGCACATTAATTTTTTTCCAAATAGAAGGGAACATGTAAAACCTATAGACCTTAAATAGGGATCAATCCGGGATATATTGGATTCTGTAGCCAAATTCTAGCATTTCAACAGATATATAGAGCCTTAGAAATGGTATAGAAATTTTTTTATAAAAATGTGGCTATATAAAAATAAAAATTATCAATATAGACCTGTGAATGTAGATCATGGTTATGTTCATTCATGTCTAGATTCAACATTGGCTATTTTATATAATAACAATAATTAAATATTTTCAAAACTTATTATATATATTTTTATCATAAATGAATTTATAATAGTGTTGCGTATACAAGATTACATGCACAAGAGATGAGTTAAAAACCCTATAACCATCATTTTTTAAATAAAATTATTTCAAGGTTATCAAATTATGACTACTTCTTCTGGCTATAGGTGTATCATGGTTGACCCCTTATCGGTCATTCTATGTATATATGATTTAACCTTGGTTTATGACCATTGAAACATCTATAGTGGATATTTGTTTTAATATAATACATGTTAATATATACAATGTATATAGATTAATTTTATAGTATTGGTTTTCTTTTGAAGAGTTTTAGGTGGGACGTGATGGTTATTCAAGGTTATAGTTGATTATAGATTTGCGAGTGGGAACATGTGATCCAATTCTATATATTTAAGCTAAAATATATTAACATAATTGATTCCAATTTGTTTTGGAATGACTAAAAACATTTCCTCATAGTTGATAAGTGACATTTGATATTGACATACGTTCCACATTATGGAATACACAGATTCATTCAGTAGTAGGGATTGTCAAAAGTACATGTTATTAAACCATATTGAAGTTTTATTCATGGAGGATAATAAGTTAATTATATTTGTGGTGAGTTCACCTATGGTAGATACAAGGTGTGTCATATTTATGGACGAATTTTATTAAATATTGAGGCTGGTCTTCCAAATGGGAATGGAACTAGAAGTATTTTATTTTTCATGTTTAGACTCATGTATGTGTGGGAGAGAAACATCATCTCATCATGTGTTGTGATTGATGGATCATAGACCATATATATTTGACCTCACGTTGGTGGTTTGTGGGTGCGTTGAGAGATATCATTGGATGATCAACATGAAATTCTGATATTGGTCACTAGATTGGCGATATATTATTTTATTACATATTGAATTTAAATTTTCTGATCAAATTAAAATCAAATGAATATAATCAATTTTGAATGGGAAGAAGATGGTTTTGGTTTTGATCAAAGTGTGATTTAGATCAATTGTGTTCAGTTTTATGTGATTTGAGAGTAATGACTAAATGTTTTGGTATTAGATCTACCTGTGGATTAAATAAATAGTCATGTTCAATCGTGGGTGTCTTCGTAATGATTTAGCTCATATAGTAGAGTGTTGATTCATAATGTTATCCCAATAATCTGTTTAAAATAGTTATACATTAATTTTTTAATTTTGGGATTCACAACACAATGATTATTTAATTAGACTTCTTTAATTTTATTTCAATTAGTAATTTCAATTGAAGGGAGTACCATGACTCGAAACGAGTACATATGGGATTAAAATTATAGTTGATAACCTAATAATCCTATGGTGGATTCTATAAAAAACCATAGTGTCTCAAAATATATGGTAATATGTTGAAATTATTTTTATATTTGAGAGGAAATTGAATGGGTAGATAAATATTTTTATCAATATTACTCTTTGTATTTAGATTTACAATTAACAAATATCATTTATTAATACAAATTAAAACATAATAATTATATTGATCTTTATTTTTCAAACATTAATTTTACATAATTTTATTGAAATATAACATAATATTGTTATACAAACATGATGACAATGGATAATGTATATGTTAAACTAAGACCATAAAAAAATTTAATTCATAAAACATAAAAATTTATTTTATTTTATCTTCTTTAGTTTCTCATTGGACCATAAATTCTACTTCGTACATGATGTCACCTGAGGTTATACAACAAAAATGGGTGAGATAAAATCCTTGTAAAATGATATATATAATAACAATATATCATGGTTTGATCATAACAATAAAATCATCATAATTATCGTGTTTGGAATCATTAGATAATGGAATGCAATGTGGAAATGCATAAAAACCAAACATCATGTATTAGTGGTTAACTACCACACGTAGTTTCTAACAAAGACGAAATCATTTTCATGAATATTTATCTTTAACAAGTGAGATTCATCACATTACCCCATTCATCGATATAATATGTAATTTCAGGTCATCCCATCACATCATAACATTCATATTGCGCTATATAATTCCAGGTGCACACGTGACATCATAACAATTATATTATCATGCATGCCACATAGAGCTTATATTAATCATGGGCATAAAATATCCTAGGAAAATAAATAGTTTTAATTTCCTAATGAATACATCTATAAACATTGGGATCCATATATAAATTGGAAATCAAATTTTTGACATAGAACTATCAACCAATTGTGAAGATGAAACAATCATTGAGAATTAAAACAATATTTTTTATTTTAAAGAGTATTTATTTTGGAAAACATTGGGTCTGTCATAAACTAATGTAGAAAAAAATTATATCCCATAAATGGTTTGAAAATGATGAAAAATTGATATTTTAGTCATATCCATTCTGAAAATATGTTGGTAGATGGAAAACCAAAATAATGTGAGTCATGTACGAGATATCCACATAACTTGTGTCCGATCACTTTCTTAAAATTAATTTACTATATAAGAACAATAGATTCATTAATTAAAAATAAAATAATATTTAAAATTATTATTCATTATGTTTTTTTAGTTAATTCCTAAGCCTTTGGATTAGTTATAGAGATAAAAATCATTGATTAGGAGTGTTCATTTCATTGTTTTCATGTACAGTCGAGTTGTATTCATGGACAGACGTTTGGTCAAAATGTGGGCAACCATTAATAATTTTAAATATATATTATTAGTGACATTCTATAGTTATAAATTATATTATAGTTTATTTTTCAATAAATAATAAATATTAATTGATCTATAATAGTTAATGATGTTTATTTAAGGTTTATTTTAGTGCTTTTTTTATAATGAACATGAATTGTTTTATAATTTATGGTCATATAAATGTGATAGTTCTAGAACATAAAGTCGGTTATAAAAAATATAAATATATTTTTTACTATTTAATTGTTTTATATTATCGTTGATGTCGTTGGAGGAAAATGAAAGTATATTTCCGATGAAATTGGTAAATTGACACATCATGGTGATGATTTGATCATTAAAATAATAGTGTGAGGGAAGAGTTTAATGAATAATATTAAATTTACATGATGTAATAAAAGGATATAAATCATATTAGTGTTATCATTCCATATTGGTGAATGGTGTTTATGTGGGAATAATAAAAGAAATGTAATTGAATGAGAATTAAAAAAAATGAAGAGGATTTATATCTTGATTTCCCATATTGAGATCTTACATAAGGAACTTATTCGACATCAAATGATGAAACCAAGAGATCCTAGACATAACGGAGAGACTATAGAAGTGTTTTTTTGGAGAATTTAGAGAAGGGATAAAGTATGATATTTGTGAGGATAAGAGGTTTATAGAGATGGTATTTATAGGGGAGGATTGGACAGATTTATTAATAATCCACTCATTAGTTGATTATTTTTCCCATGAAAAGAAAACATGATGATTCATGACATAAAAAATAGTAAATATATCTTCTTATTAAGAACCAAGTGTTCTTAAATCATCCATGATGTTAGGAATTGTCTATGATACATATAATGTTTATATAAGATAAATTACCATACTTCACTACACATAAAAATTAAAATATTTTTGAAGAAATGATAAATTACTATATATTTGTAATTTAATTTTTTTTAAATAATAATTTATTAAAAAAATATTGATTTTATATTTATAACTATTGTTTTAATAATTCTATAAAATAAATATTGTCTCATAAAATTATCATAAAACAATAAGACACAAAAATATTGAATTATGAAAACATTTTTATAAAAAAATGTTCCATTATATTATTATATTAATCATATAATTGTAATTATATATTTATGACATTCAAATTACGAACACATAATTAATAATTTTTTTAATATTTACTTACTTATTATGTGATATAATTCCATCATATTAAAATTGTTAAGATATATAAATTTTAGTTATTCATTCATGGGTGAGGATTCAATTCATTTATTCAGTTTAATATTCCTTTTTTTTATTACTATTCTTAAGATCAAGTTAGTATTTAATAAGTATATGATTGTTATCTTCAACAAAAAACTTTTTGTTTCATTAATATTTTCATTTATAAATATTTTATTATGTTAACTATGTGTTTTTATGTTGTTTATAGAATTTCTGTAAGTCGGGATACACTACATTGAATTTTTTTGTCATTACATTCTTCACACCTTTTCAAAATTTTCCCTTGAATTTTTGATTTACATATACCGGGGATAGTAAATATCTTCAATTACCCCCCTCGAGTTCCTAATATGATTTTTTATAATTATGGTTCCTCCACAACACATTGACAAGGTGGGTTGTTGTGTTCTGTAGAATCTTTTATATCATTTCCATAATATTTACTGGATGATCCTAAAAAGAGATATCATCTTAAAACTGAATTAACTCTAATTTTTGTACATGTGTGGGATCTGGTTTGTAAATACATTGGTGTTATAAGTGAAACATGTCTTGAATAGTATCCATATTAAGGGGATGTTAAAGATGACATGCCATGTCTCTTATGCGGACAACAATATCCACGGGGCCAATGTCCATTGGGATTAACTACCCTATCATTGCAAACATCATGAATCTCATACAAGGTTATATTTTTAGGAATTATTTATCACTAATGTCTAAATAAATTTTCTTTCTAGGATTATTTAGTATATAATATTTTCCAATTATGAGAAGTGTCTGAATCTAGATGGAATGAACCATATCTATTATCACTTGCACAATATCTGGTCAACGAGTAATTATTTTTCTAACTTCTTCCCATCATGTTGTAGTACTACACCACTTTTCATTTTGTGGATCATATAGTGACAAATGAATATTTGAGCGGAAGAAATTTTTTTATGAGAACTTAACTAATTGGAGATGAATATCCAATCCACATTTGAATTCAAAATATAGGACTCTATGTATATCATCATGCCTATGAATAGTCCATTTAGATTGGCCATCAATTTGTCGGTTATAGGTCATGATGAAATTTATTGTAGTATCAAAAGCATGTTGAGGACACCACTAGACTTTAAATTTGAACATGGGATAATGATCAGGGTCAATAGAGAGAGAAAATCAATGTCGTCTCACAACATCCTTCACATATAACTCTAAAAGTTTATCATGCAAGAGATATTCATGAATGACACTAAAGTGTTCAGTCGGGATGAGTCGGTCCACTATAACCAATATCACATTACTTCCTTTGGTTGTCTTCAGGAAACCTATTAAAATTCCCATATTGAAACTTTCCCTTTTTCACATGGTTATAGTAAATGGTTTCATCATCCCTTTGGACTTCATTAACTTTTCATTAACTCACTGACAAATAATGAACCTTAAGATATACTCCGCAATATAATTCTTCGTATATTCTTATCCAAAGAGTTATCTATAATATTTGTACGCCTTGGTTCTTCTAATATAGATAGAGAGTAGTGAGATAAGTTCATTATCTAGTAGATCCTTCTTTATCCTAGTCTAAAAATTTACACAAAGCCTTGTTACAATATGAATCACACCATCCTAATCGATATAGAACTCTTACATCATCCCATCCATTACCAAACTAACATTATTTTGTAAATCTAGATCATCCCTTTGTGGCACCTTAATATTCTCCGGGATAGATAGTTGGTCAATCATTTTGGAACGATAGGAAATATTCACAATGATTATTATTTTAAAATTCATCATTTTCAAATCTAGAAATATGGTGTATTTTTCGATATGCTACATTGACAGAGTAGATGGTCCATTTATACTAAGAGCATATTGTACCTTATTCACATTGCTAGGATAATTTTGAATCGTGAAATCATTGAATTTGATTATGTTTAACCATCTCCTTTTATTCATGTTTATATCCTTTTGTGTGAATATATACTTTTATCAAATTTGGTCAATATATATCTCAAACATCTCACCATAATGGTAGTGAATCTAGAATTACAAAAAACAACAAATTATAGTTCTTAATCATGTTTCATGTAGTTATATTCATGGATCTTCAACTGATGTGTGGTGTAGGATATCACATTTTAATTTTTCATGATTTCAAAAACCTAGCATTTCATTGAAGCATCACTATATATCCCAATAAATTCTGCACTAATTGGTAATATGAGTTTAGGTGATGTGATAAGACTTATCTGTATCTCCCAGAATATTTCTTTATATTCATACTTCTAGAAATACCTCCCCCTTTACTTCATAACTATGATATCGGGCATGAAAAAACATACAATTTTATCAAAAAAACATCGATAGTACCCCACTAATAAAATAAAACAAAAATTTTTTCAGGACACTAGTGGTTCTAGGACATCATTGATTCGCCTCCAATTTTTAATGATCATTATTAATTCCCTCTCTTTAGAAAAAATGTCACATGGATGTGACTTTTTCATCCAAGATTCACAATTTTTGAACATTGTGTACAACATATCTTTCATTAATATCACCAACACAATCCTTAGATATTATTCTTGTTCCACCATTCCATTAGATTAGATTATAATATCATCAATAAAAACTAAAAAATATTTTTCAGGGTAATGTCTAAAGTATCTATTAATAATATAAATGATGATTATATGTGAATTACTAAGAATGATGGGAATCATCAAAAACACATAATTCCCATTCCTTTTAACCAATGTAGGATTTTGAATATCGACATTATTAACTTATAACTGATGATTACTAGAATAAAGTTCCATATTTTAGTACTATTGAAAACCTAACAAATGATATCAGAAGTCATCTATCATTTGAATATGATAATTTTTCAAAAGTGTGATCTATTTGAGTTCCTAATAATAGATATATACCTACAATTGTCAATCCATCTTCTTCACAAAGAGAATTAGCCCACCCCTAGTTGTTCTCTAGTGCATATAAACCCTTTTTTCAAAATTATCTTGTGGATACATCATTAACTACTCAACTCTGATAGGATCCATCCTATATGGACACATTGAGACAGGAGTAGCTCTAAATATGAGTTCTATTGAGAAATCTACCTCACGGTCAAGGGGAGTTGTGGTTAACTATTTCGGAAATAAATTATCATATTCCATCATGATAGATATTTTCTAGTAGGTTGAAACTTTCCTTTTACTCATCCATTTGATAGAGGTATGCATCATCAATCTGAATCATCACCCAAACTTCTTAAGTAATATCCAGATAATTATAATGATCTTCCATAAAATTTTATGTGTGAAGGGGATTCTTCATAATATGTAATGATATTTCATTTTCCCAATAGTTTATATGTCCTCTATTTGATGACATCCAATCAATTACCATTATATCATCAAATTCCACTAGGGGATATATCAGTAGATTCTATCAACGAATCTTCCAACATAAGAAAACATGAGAAAATACAAAACATTGGTTTCAATTATTGAACCACATTATATTATATATATATATATATATATAATTCAAGGATTCACGTCATCGATTTAATTGTTCAAAAATAATATCACAATATTAATGAATGTGTAAAACCAGATTCAAATAATAATTTTTCCATACATGAGTGAATAGTAAATATACCATTTATAACATCATTTTCATACTCATAAATGATAGTTTTTATGTAATAAGAATTTCCATTCACCTATGGATTTATGGGTTGATGACTCTATTTACAATCTTGGACTCAAGGATTAGTGCACTAGCTTGCACAATGACCTTTCTTCGTACTGTTGTAGCATCAGACCATGGGTGGTGCTTTCCATTATTCCACCACGTTATTCAATCTTCTCAATTATTTATGATATTAAATAGCTTAGTGTCCTTATATCCCACAAGTTAATCATTTCTCCATCCCTTTGAGTTTTTACCTCTGATTCTACTTCCCACATTGTTGGCATGTGGGTGCATGAATTTTCATTCCACCTTCCTCATTATATCCTCTGTATTGAAACTCTATCATTAATTTATTATCACCATATCCATGGGAAAATTATCCAAACTCAATATTTACATTGATATAACATCAACATTCTTCATTAAAACACTTAAGGTATCGAATTTCATGATCCCTTCGAAGGTGTCATTTTAATCTAACAATGAATCTATCAATTTTGATAACATTGTCGATAAAAAATAGAAAGTATACCTTGAAATCCTTTTGATCGCTATATTATAGTTCCTGAAAGAATCAACATTATTTTTCATTATCTATATGTATTATCTCTCCATATTCATGTGAAGGGTTTGTGGTATATACATTATTTGAGACATGATCTTTAATGTTTTCACATTATGTCTCTTCAACACTGTCAGACATCTTGATTTTCTTAATCAAATCCCACTATTCGTTAGCCACTCCATCAAGATGATAAAATATCAGAGTCAACCTCCCCATTTCATTCAATTTAATCCTAGAAAATATCCTCTCCATTTATTTGGCCTAATATTTCACAACTAGTGGATCAGAAGATCAACTATACGTTGGTGGTTTATTCAACATAAAACAATTGATAGCATGATGATACATCTTATTTGAAGGTAGATATTACAATTTATTCAGATTATTGTTGATAAAGTGAGATAAATTGGTAATAATTACAATTAGTTTTTTAACTCCACCACTCAAACTATTGGGTATGTCATTTTATATGTCATTGTATTGTCCCTTTCATGAGTTGTTGGTCTAGTTTCACTTGGTTCCCACAATTTTCTAAAATTAAAAATTTGAGAACAAGACATAAGTCAATAAGTCATTAATAATTTATTCCATTTTACTATTATCACTAAAATAATATCTTGTGATATCCCATTGATTATAAATTATTCTTGTGTGCTTGAATATACATAGTATCATTCTTTGGCTTTCTCTACAGTTCTCTAATCCAAATTCTGAAATTATCTGATCCATTCTCTAATACCAATTATAGAGACCCTTCTTTTTCATTAATTTATATTAAAAATTGTTAATTAAAATAAAAATAAAAATATAAAAACACTAGTATCCAAAGGATTAGTGTCTAGGGAAAACAACAAACATATATAACATTTACAATGCAAAACAAAAACATTTATTTAATTCCTTCTTCTCTAGATTCTTATTGTATCTTTTATTTTCTTTAGTACACATAGTAACATAAGGATATAAATCCAATGAGGTGACCTAAAATCCCAAAAATATGATTCATAATAACTATATAACATTGGGCGAGCATAATAGTAACATCAATATTATAATCATGCGAAGAATAATTAGACAATGGCATGGAATGTGGAAATTCATAAAAATGAAACATCATGACATTGTGGTCAACTAACACACATAGTTTTGATAATATATATCATCATGTTAATGAATATTTCACATTAACTCGGGATATTCATCAAATAACCCAATTATGTTTTCTTATATAATTCTAGGTTCACCCATTACATCATAACATTAATATTGCACTATATAATTATGAGTGCACCCATCACATAAAAACATTTTCATGATCATGGATGCCACATGGAAAATGTGTTTGATTTCATAAAAATTATATTATTAAACATTGGATTCACAAAATATATAGGGAATAACATTCATGAACAATAACCATCAACCTTCAGTAAAGAAGATAAAATCATCAAGAAGTAAAAAATGGTTTGATTATTGGGAAGAAGTGTTCTTTTAGAAAATGTAGTGTTTTTCAAAAAAAAAAAGAAATAGTTTATATAACCTAAATGGAAATATAATTAACAATTAATGAATTTTATTTTTTATCTGTAATGATAATTTTTTGAAGGATGTAAAACCCAATGTAATATAGTTGAGTTTCAGATTTCCCCTTACCTTATTTCTGAATTCTTTCCACACTATATCATCATTTATAATCACATTATATTCAATAATTACTAATAATAAAACCATATATAAATGAATTTATACATTATTATCTTATGATGTTACTTTTGGGGGGATTAAGAAGAGTTATTGTGTGTAAATATATATTTTAGTAGTGTTCATTTTCATTGTTTTCAAGAATGGTTCACTTGTATTAATTGAATGATGTTTTATTAGATTGTGGATAAAAATATAGGACTGTTATAATATATTATTATTTTTATTATAGTGTTATACATGATATTATAATTATTTTTTTATATACCATGAGTATGAATCATTAGATAAAAGTTTATGATTGTCATTAAAGGATAAATTTGGGGGTTCTTTGTTCACAACGAACATTTGTTTAATAGTTTAGGGTCATGTAAAAAACATAGTAAAATATAATATTGAGACTAATAAAATAATATTTACCATATGTTTTTTATGTTTTCAGGGTTTTATCACATCTGTAATGGTATTAGAGGAAAATAAAACTACATCACCCAGGATGCCTGTAAATTGAATCCTCATGGGCACTGATTTCATCATTAAAATAAAACATAGTGAGGGAGGATTTTAAAACATAATATTATGCTAAAAAGATAGAATAAAAATATTTAAGACATATTATATTAATCATCCCATTTTTATTAATATATATGATGAGGTAATAATAAATGAATTGAAATTGAAAGTGAATTTAATGAAAATAAGGAGAGGATTTACCTCTTGAATTATCCTCTTGAGATCCATCTTAAAGCACATTGGAATGGAATTTTGATGACACGAAGATCTCTTAGATGTTGGGAAGGGACTACGGAAGTGTTTTTCATAGAATTTCAATATGGAATGAAACTTTTGTGGTGTGAGGATAAGAGTGTGTGAGGGGTGGTATATATATTTGAGGAGAGGATAATTTTCTTAATATTAAAGTTTTTTGTTTATTATTTATCTCAAGACTATAAATAGTGATGATTATTAAGATTATATAAATAACTAGATCATGTTATTTATAAAAAATGTTTCCCAAATCATCCATGATGTTAGTAATATTTTATTGAACAAATTAGATATAAATATATATATATAGTAAATTACAATATTTTACTATTCATAGATTTTTTGTATTTAAAAAAAATCCCAAAAAAATCACCTAACCGTTTTTGGACATGTATAATCAAAATATAAAATCCATTATTCAAAAATTATTATCTATATTTGTTTAATTAATTTTTTTATTAAAATAATAATTTATTGAAAAATATAAATTTTAAATTTACAACAGAATTTATATCACATTTAAAAATCTCATAAAGGTCTTGTAAAATTATATGAAAACCATAATACATATTAATATTGATTTGTGAAATCATTTAATTAAAATAAATATTTTATTAATTTATTAAATTAACTATTTAATTATAATTAAATATATAGGACTTATAAAAATAACAACACTTAATTAACAATTTTTAATACATTAACATAAATATTAGATGATATGATTACAACATATTAATATTTATAAATTTCATAAATATTATTTATAGCTTCTTGGGTGAGGTAATAATACATTTGGTCATATAAATATTCATATTGTTCATATTAATATTCTTAATGTCAAGTTATTATTTCATCAGTTTAGGTTCCCTAACGTCTAGAAAAAAATATTATATAATTAATTTATCCTTTATAAATATGTTATTGTGTTATATACATGGTTTTATGTCTTATATGAGGTCACTATAAGGAGGGATAAATTCTAGTTACAAAAACTATGGTCGTTAAAATAATCATGTTACGAAATGATAGCTAGGAAATTTCACAGATTATGGTTCCTATATTATTGAGAATTCTCATGAATGAGACATGTTATGGTGGGTAGGATATATATATAGGTTTTCTTTTTAGTTGAAAAATTACAAGTGAATTTACATTAATATGTTTTTGTGCAGTTTTTGTTTATGAATCTATGGTTATATTGAGCTTACATGTGTTGTAAATTATCAGTTATATATTTTTTGATGACTATTATGGATTGTAAGCTGTTTTTGGTGAAATGGTGGATGACTAGGGAATTATGGGTGATCATGAATCCCATTTTATTGTAAATAAATAATCATTGGGAGGGATATAGAGTAATTATCTCTATTGTTGTTATATGACTGTTTATGTGGTGTTATTATTTTCCATAATTATAATTGTTTTTATGATGGGATTCCCTATGAGAAATTACCAGTAGACCACAACTATGATGTTAAGTATCTTTTCTCACCTTGTGTGAATCGGTGTGTGGGATTTAGAGTGAATAAATACATTGGTATGATATAGAACCTAGGTTGTTTTACCTATAATATATAGGTAGAAAACTCCAATTTCTATGGTTTTAGGGTTGTGGAAAATCGAGAGGCAGGAGAGGAATCTATTATGGTTCCATTGGTTTTGTGCTCAATCTATAATGATGAATGAGGGGACCAATTATGGTTAATGGGGTTTCAGAATGACCATTATAAGAATTATGGGTGACCGTGATGTCTCCTAGAAGAATCATACACTATAAAATGGTAGATAGAAACAACCTAGTGGGGAATTTCAGCATGAATTTTAGTCAATTAGGTGGTTTTTATCTAAGACAACGAAAGAGGTAGGGGGATCCATTACATTATAATGGGTAATTTGATATTGATTAAGGGGATTCATTTCTGTTTACCATGATATAATACATAAAATGTTCAATGTCACTGTATAAATCATCTATTTCATAAAATTATATGATATATATTGTCTCCCTCAAACATTAAAACACGTCACACATCTTGTGTTTCATACATATAGTTTAGAAAGGGAGTAGAATCCATATTATTATACCTATATCACTGCTGAAAATTAACGTGTGGGTGTCAATTTATATGTAATTATTCGGTTATGATCCCATCACATTCCATGTTGTTCATCCCTTGGGTATCCAACCAAATTTGGGTGACAATATTTATGGTTTCATATCCAATCCTTGTAGATCATTGGAGTATCAGCTCTATATGAGGGGAGTTTACATGTGATGGATATAGGATGTCCATAGATAATGATCAGAAACCTGTGTGTTCCATTTCAATATAGTTGAATCTCTATATGTGTTTGTTTATATATATTCTTATAATAACTTTTATTTGATTATTGAATTAGTTTTATGCAACATTTATTTTTTATGAGATTATTTATTTGTATTTTCAAGAAACATCCATGGTTGGATGGTCATATTTTCATTGTAATGTGGTCACTCAATGCACTATGGAAAAATCATTCCTAATCATAATATTTTTTATAATTAATTATAAAATTTATATAACATATATATAATAATAACTAATTATAATGAATTTTAAATCTTGAGTTATGGCCTCATATGATTTAAACTATAGCTGGGGGAGCACTTTTGAGCTCATGAGATAGTTGTGGGGTTGTTCATAAAAAGGTAAAAACTATACTTATGTTATTTAAACCTTATGGGTTATGCTTTGGATAATTTATTCCTTTATGTCATGTAATATTTTGGATTTACATATCCATGAGTGATCCCATTATTTAAAATATTATTTTTAATTATAATGAAATTAAATAAAATAAAAATAACATTGAGACATTTACAAAAATGGACCCATATGAACTATATATAAATCTAGGAATCTAATAATCTAGAGTATAACAGTTATTGTAGGCCTTGTCTTATATAAATCGAAAGAGGATAAATTAATAAATAATTATACATTGTGGAAATTGGTATGGCTTTTATTTACCCTCCCTAATGAAGAAGACATGGATAGAACTATATTGTTCAAGTAAGTCGTAGAGGATCCATAACATCCATTATAAACCAAGGGATGTTCAATGTGTGTTTGGATTGAGGATTCCATCATCGTAGATATATGATTACATGTGTGGGTAGATCATGATGAGATTTATAGATAAATTTGTGGTGACAACCTTCACAGGGTGAATTTTGACATGGTTGATGTTGTGGACATAAACCTAGTGTGGAAATACCTATGAGGATAATTAGAATATTATATCTCTGTTGTGATACTGATGAAAGATATGTTATTTGAGTGACGAGATTTAATCAAGGGTTGATATTAGCAATTATGGAATATCATTATAGTTTATGAACATTGATGAGAGCGTTTGATCCATGATGGATGGTTGGTGATGTAATCACCCATGAGTGGGTGTGTATGAAAATAGATATTGATGATTCATGGTGTTTGGGAAGAACCTGAATAAATGATTTGAGCATTATATGTATATAATGTTTATTATATGTTCTGATCATGAGAGGTATAACTCAATTATGTGACATGGGATTGGATGGATTTTTAAAAAAATAGTTTCTTGTTATTTTAATTAGATATTTTAGGAGGATTCATTTCCCTATGTTTTTTAAATACTGTGTATATATTTTCTCTGTTGTCTCCTTAGAATTAGTGATTTCCTATTTTTATATAGTGAATAGTATATGTTACAAGGAATTTGTAGTAGTCTAATTGAATCATTACTGATATCTTGAGTATCCCCCCTAGTACCTGAAACATTATCTTAATATCGTCTAAATTTTGTGGAAGACCCTATATATTTTAGAATTTACCATTTTAAATACCACTAAGAGGAGGACCAAATATTTTATTTCTATATAGATCAGCTATGTACTCCACTAGTATTCTTATCTATAACTGATTCTACTATTTTTTTGCTATGAATTGTTCCTAAGATCTTGTCAATGTACTATATACTACAAAATATCATAGTATTTCCCAATAAAAATAAGCGATACCATAATATGATAATTGCTTATTGTCCTAGAATTAGTTATTCAGATTATGTGACATGATGAGAGACACATTGACC
Source organism: Viscum album (assembly GCA_963277665.1). Classification (NCBI taxonomy): domain Eukaryota; kingdom Viridiplantae; phylum Streptophyta; class Magnoliopsida; order Santalales; family Viscaceae; genus Viscum; species Viscum album. The sequence goes on along the minus strand of OY728151.1, from coordinate 1,056,168,645 downwards.
CTAGATGAAGTATGAATAGTCGATGATTATTGATACCACATAGCTCATATATCAATTAACATTATTCAATCATTCATTGCAAATGTATATTTTTTTCTTCAATTCATGTCACATGCACATTGAAATCACTCACTGATTATTTATGTGTTTTTATTTTTGGATCCCTATTAGTTTTACTCACATCTAATTAAGCATCCATGACACCTTAGTACATGTGAAAAAATAATTATGCGGTGGTAGAAGATAGAAATATTATTAATGTATAATTATTATGTGCTATGTCTACAAAGATTTTAGATATTGGGATAGAGGTATATTTTCTGGGAAACATTAATTCCATTGATTTATTTATTAAATTAAGTTAAATATTTTATTTTTATAGTGGGTGATTAGTCATTATATTCTAGAATTATATTGTGTTTTTAGGTTTTGTTTCTTCCGATTCCCATTTTCAATAGCATGAATTATTTCATTCTCTATTATAATTAGAATTTTTATTACGATGGTATTTTTTTCTGTTTCCTCTATTATTATGATTTATAATATGGTGTTTTGATCTCCCAAATGTATTATTCAGGTCCCAGACTCATATTTATTACACACTATCTTGCATGGAGGCACACATTTTGTTAATGTGGAGAATGATATCAGGAACATGAATGTAGATCAACCTATTATAATTTTTTCTATTATCATACTATAGGGAGACATGATTGATGGTGATGTAGGTTTGAATAATCTTACTTCTTAATAAAATATTCAATGTTGTTCAAGAATTATACATGGTTTATAGTGATATATGCTTTATCAATGGTGAATCCTATATAAAATGATCATTATAGATTATCATTAATTTTGTGGTGTAGATAGAACACATCCATGATTAACGCTTCATGATAAATTTTTTTGGATAGATGTTGATTGGTTTTGGATTCATATTATTTCATGTGATGGGATTAGATTTGATGTGAATGGTTTTTAGTGTTTTGTTTTTATTAGATTCCATAATTTCATATACATGCCTATGAATATTTTTTACATGATATGGATTTTTCATATAATAATTCTAGATGGATGAATTTATATTTCCTATTGGTTGACTACTATGTTCACATAAGGATCCCAACTCTATTGGTAGTGAAAGGTCTTATGATTATGACAATTTTGATCATGGTTTTTGTTTTATATTTAATTTAGACTAGTTGTAGTATTTCTATTTTAGAGGTGAAAATGATCATATGGTTTGGAGTATTTATTACCTTTAGTTTTTTACTACTGATAACCTAGTTAATTTAGAGTCTAATATATCACCAGAACTAAATGTTAAATTTACAATATATGAAGACCTCATAAATACTATCAAATTTTCCCATTGAATATGGGATATAGTTTTTAGTACATGACTAATATTGATAGTAATTTCATGAAGGAAGTGGCCTTAAAATTTTATATTCTTTATAAAATTATTTTATATTTTGTTATATTTGATTCATTGGGAAGAAATGATTATATATATTCAAGGTTGATTTGTATGGGTAAATAGATAGTACGATTGAGCATGGGATTAGGGTTGTACAGTAGGTGTGATGCAATTTATCTTTTTTATCCAGACTATGATGGATCATTGTCGATGGTGGATTAAATGAAAAAAAAAATTAATTAACGAAATAAATTATAAAATATTGTCGTAATAAATAATATATTTATATCAAGCTGATGACATTACCAAGTTTTAGAAATGAAATATTAATAGAAATTAGTGGTTTGATTATGTGAGGATTTTGGGAGTAGATAAAAATTAATGTTGAGAATTGAAGATTTATTATAGATAAATAGATGTGAAATTATATGAGATAATCATATTCAACATAATTGCTTATGTAAAATGCATATTATCAATCATCATCAAAGATCAAACTTATTTTTATCAGGAGATACTTTTTTAGATATACAACATTAATTTTTTTATGCACGGATTAATTCATTCATCAAATTACCTATTATATGAATATCCACATAAATTAACTTCATTTATAAATTTTAATACATTTTTTGGATATTAAAATGAATTTATTTACCCAAATGCATTAGTTTATACATTGAATGTCAATGGTCGAGTTCTCAATAGACATCATGATTATATATCCAGTAAATTATGTTTTTATTATGAGACTGTTTTTTCATTTGATTTTACTAATATAAATCAAATTAATATGTATGTTAAAATTATATTCATTTTAATGTTAATATGATCAATTATGGATACCATTATATGGGATATGATCACCACATTCTATTAGATAATAGAAATATAAAAAAGAAATCATATTATACTGAAGTATTACATATTTGTAAGTTGATACCAACAAAATTCAGAGGTTGGCAAACCCCCTTTGAGAAAAATAGTTCTAAATGATAAAAAGTTTTCTAGAAGGAATTAAAGAGTTTCTCCACGGAGACGAGTGTAAAACTCACCACTATAATTAGCATGAGAAAGACTTTCACAATACTCAGGTAAGACAAAAATCCAATTAGAACAGACCTTAGTTATTTCTCCATTTGAGAGAGCATCCACAACTTGATTGTATTCATGATAATTATGCATGACTTCAAGGGAGATCCTAATAATGATTAAAAGACAGTCAGTCCAGACTGGTAACATATTCAATGGAAAATTCATTTAATGGTATTTTAGAATTAGGACTGCAACAGAAGACATTGATTCTATCCATAAGTCTTTCCACAAAAAATGGACAACATACCATCTCTCTTTTATCATATCCCAGAGATCATCTTCAATGAAAAAACATTACCAATGAAATTGGGAAAGCACCCCTTCCCAAATCCTCTGTAGGTACAAATGACGCCACCACATCTAGAAGGACCTGGAGCACCAGACGCTGCTCCATCAACATTGACTTTTTTCCAACATGGCAGGGTAGGTAACCATCGATCAAACATCATAATCATAGGATTATTCATCCTTCCATTAACACTAAGGGACCTTATTAGAATAAGGTCATGGACATCATTTCTCATAGAACTAGTTTTAATGATAGAGTTAGTTCGGAATGCAAAATGAATAGCAAGAACACCAGCATGAAAAGAAGGATTTTTGCTACTGAAAATCTAGGCATTCCTAGCCTTCCATATGATGTCCAGAAATGAAATCACCGTTGTCAACATGATTTAATGAATCTACTTGTTTTATTCATCACTGAAAATATAGTACATTATATCCTCTATAGACTGTATGGAAATATGGCATTGAAAAATTCCCAGCATATATGCCCACAACCTGCAAGAAAGGGTAAAGGAGATAAAAATAAGTAGCATGGTTTCATCCATTGCTAACATGAAATTGCAGGCTACGGCCACCTGAAAACCAAATCGCTGCATCATGTGAAGCAAGGGAAGATGGAATTTTTAGATCCTATAGACTAGCAGTGAATGCGATGGAGGTAGGAAATTTTTTTAGAAGACATTAACACAATTAGGAGGGCGCAACAAATTATCACATCAAATATATCAATAAAACTCTTTATGGTGAATCATCCATTTGCATTGGGCATCAAGACCATAAAATCATAGTCATTAAAATAGTATCGAAAGGCCTCAGAGTGAAGGTGTCTGGGAATAACATATTGAAGCTATGTATATTCAAATAGGTCGGAAATTGATGCAAGCTTCATAGATGATGGAATGATAGTGTCATCACTGATTGGTCGGGATAGCTAGGTGTGGTCCAACAATTCATTTTTGATTGTTCTGACACCATCCATTTCAAGTAGACCATTAATCCAAATAAATCCAACTTCAAAGTAGTTCAAATAGAGGATGTGAGATTACTGGTGTAGCCATTTTGTAATTTCTCAAAAAATATAATTACTAGAAAGTCCATCGATGAATCCAATTTTGATATAAGATTCCAAGTGAATAATTTGAAATATTTATCAATACATTTGATGGAATATTTATTACTCATACCACTCATTTGGGAAGGTTTAATATAGTCCTTCTAAGAAACTATGTACAACATCTCAAAATAGGTTATCATTATTCTATCACTCTCATTTTCAGAAGAGAGGATAGTAACATAAAGACTCGTATTTATGAGAATCTTCTTCATCTTCCTTCCACTATTAATGCAATGGAAAATTCTTGTGTTTTTGTTCACTACATTTATCCATTATATATAAAATTGGTATTGAGTTAATTTCTCTTTCAGGATCAACAATTTATCGAGATTTGAAGAAACCCGAATTTCTTCATGAGAGGGTAGTTGCTGACACATATTGTTGAAATGGTATCTTGAGAAGAAAATATCATCATCTTTGATGTCTCAATCCAAGGAGGAAAAAGAATCCTTACTCTAATGATTCAGCCTTTCCTGGAAATCCTTGTGTTTACATGATAATTATGAGAGGCACATCCCAAATGAAAAATATTCCAAGTATCCAAAATGATCACTCTACATCCAAGGATAAAAAGAAAAGTATCGTTAAAATAAAATTTAAGGGGGTTGAACTTATTTTATTGAGATTTACATCAATAAGGATAGGACAATTATAAGAGTGTATTCTTTGAAGAGTCTTCCCAAACCCATAAATCCCCTCATTTCTGCAATCCACATGCTCAAAGAAACTATCCAATTTACTTTCCTGTAACCTAATAATATATTATCTACCCCATATAAAATCATCACCATATAGAGAGACCTTAGAGAGACCACAATTATCAATTCATGATATCTAGTCAGAAGATGAAACACAACAATAATATTCCCCAGTTTTTTCATCAGGCCTCTGAAAAGTATTAAAATCACAACATAGAACCATGATGGAATTCATGATCTAAGATATTCTAAAAATACCTTCTTCTATTATAAAGGTTTAAGGCATAAATAGTGGTAACAAAAATAGATGTAGTATCAGTATAACAAGATATGGTGACAGATTGGATGTCACCTAGAACAGTGTTAATGTTGATGCTATCTTGCTTAAGTACCCATAAAGATTCAAAATTTCCATAAAATTTATTGCTTTCAACAAAGGTGTAAATCATATCCATAATTTTTATTCTTTTTTAGAGACTCATTACATAGATATATAAATTCGGTACATTATTCTTCATTTATCATAAATTTCGTCTCACATCTTACCCATATTGACATACACTACATATGTTTTTCTTCATGACCTTAGAATGTAAATATCTGAATGTTTGATTGTAGTTTTTCTATAATCATCAATATGGGATAGGTGAATAATTAATTATATGAATTCACATGATAAAAATTTGTGTGTGATATCATGACCATGAAAAATACATTTCATACCCAATTTTACGAATATAATAAACATGAGACATGTAATAAAACATTATCATCTCAAATGACAAGAATCATATAAGATTTAAATTATAAATAATCAAAAATAAACAATAATTAAATTTTAATCAATAAATAATAATTTTATATCATTAATCTGTATAAAAACTTTATATGTCATATATAAATACGGAGTCCACATAATTATCGTAGATTAAGAAATAATATATATTTCCCATATCATAACGAGTTTTTCATAATAAATTATTTCTAATAATAGAAATAGATTCCCTACCATTTCCCCATAGTAGATGAATAATTTATATTTTTTCTAATATATATCTAAAGAAATAGAAAAAATATCCATATCGTTGGTGGGAAATATAATTAGAGGCCCAAATTTTAAAAAATGAAATTACTATTTATGTGCATCTCATGATAATAAAACCTTGATCATATAATAATACCATTACACAAGGAATGAAAATAGATTTAATAAAATGTTCATAATTTCATTATATAATATAGTATTGAAATTAAATGTGTTTCATGGATATCAATTTATCATAATTCTAAAACATGTAGGTAAATAAATTGGATGGTTTCATTGTATCATATTTCTAGTAAATAATAATTAAAATCACAGATATCGTTATCGATAAAAATCATTTCGAATATATATAGAATACATTATGTGAAAAAATTGATTAACATTCGAAATAAATTATTTAAAATTTAAACAACATCAATAATATTATATATAAATTTATTTTAATATATCAATGAAAACACATAATGGTGTCCTTAAATTAATTCATTGTCATGATGGTGTAAATATTCTTTCAAACCAAGAATATTAAAATAATTATTCCATTCACATTTTTAGAAAACATTTAAAAGTACCTAATTTAGAAAAAACCTAAATATTCCTTTGAAAAATTATTATAAAACCTAAGTCATGGGGAAAATGGAGTTAAATATTCATAGGTTAATGTTAATATATTATTAATAACTTTTTAAATTAATCTTAGTCATGAATGTAAAAGACTATCTACAAAATATTAAAACACATTAAGTTTACCTTAAAAATATTTTTTTGATTTATTGATTATAAAAATAATATTTATTATTGAAATTTTCATGATTGTCATAAGAAGTTATTTCCTTTCATTATGGATATATAATCATTAATGATGGAGTAAGAATCTACTAATTATCTAGGATATTAGAATAATTATTTGGATGTGGTCATATAAGTAGGAACCTCACCTTATCTAAAATCCATTCCATTCCTCCAAGACGAGTAATCAAAAAAGGCCATGATTCATATGTTTTAGGTATTCTAGATGTAGTTGAAGAATATATGAGGTTTTGAAAACATTCCATTATTTTGAATTTATTGATACACGTAAGGAAAATTGTAAAAGTTCAATGAACCACCCTGAATAATTTAAATGATCATGGAATTGGATGAATATAGGATGAGAAATCTTGGATGTGGTTTTCCAATTAATTTTGTCCTTCATATGATTTAAAATATAGTGTTTTTAATTTAGGAGAATATATCTTAATATTTTATTTCTATGGATTCATGAATGAGGTCACAATTAAAATCCACTCAATGTTAGAACACTCATAATAAGTTATGGATATGAATTTTTGAACTAAAATATCCTTAATATATTCCAAAAAATCTTTGGAATATTTCATACTCTATTATAAATCATATAAGGGTGGATAGAAAAATTGAAAATTGATGCGTTGTGAATTATGCATGATTGTTTGATGAAGTTTAAATTTATAAAACATTATTTAAAGATCTTCATTTGACTTCCATTGATGAAAGTATCAATTGATAAATTATTTATGAGAGTAAATTTAATGTTTTTTTGAATTATATATTTTTTGGACATGTTTCCATGGAATAAAAAAATCGGAATCATCTGTAATATTAGGGGTCAAGGGGATAAAACCAATAGTGGGTGAAAAAGGATGGAAAATGACCATATATATAGTTTCCATGATCTTGTTTCATGTCCATCACATGATGGATATACATTACTTTTGTATGAAATTGGGAAAAAGGGACGTGCTCTTATGAATGAAGACAACAGTCACAATATTATTATGCATGCACCCCATGTTATTTTGGTAGTGGAGCAGAGTGATGGTTCCACTTTATAAGATGTTTTATGAAAATTTCATTTAAATTGTGTGTCTGCATATGATCCCTTGGTTGTGGTAAGTAATATGGATGACACCAATAGTATTATTTCACCTAGTATACACTGAATAGTGATGTGAATTGAATTTTTTACATGTGGAATCAATTATATTATTTTTCTAAAGGAACATGACACTGAATTACTATATTTAGTTGACACTGTTACTTATTCAGATCCTCCTATATCTATTGATGGGTCGACTATTCTAGATTCTAATTATACTATAATTGATTATTTCCATATACCATCACCTATAAATTGAATAGGTGTACAATTTTCTAGAATTCTCCTTGGAAAATTCATAAATATGGGAAACGTTTTAAAAACCTAAATGGATGTCAATCAGATTAGTGAAATGTAGAGGAATGTGGATATTTCATATAATGTTAACATTCATGATAAAATATATGATCTTTAATCAAAAAATAAACCATATAAAACCAAAATATTTAATATTGTTGGGATCCTCAATTTATGCAATTTTCAATTATATAATATCTTCATCCCTTATATTTTTTTTCAAAGTATGATGGATTTTTGGATTCATCCTATTATGAGAAATATCAAATTGATATTTCTCTTATTATCGATGTTTTCTCTATGGAAGGAGATAAGGGAGAGAGGATTAAGAATAAATTTAAGAAGGAAAAATATAATGATTCATGTACATGTTTTAAATCTTATAATAAATGAAATTTATATTTTCGAATTTACAAGGGATTTGCATCATTATCATAGTCATAGTATATAGGAATTTTTATGATTCCAATAATACTATAATTTCTATACTTCTATAACCAATAAGGAAATTTGAAAATTGCAAGGATAAAAATTTGACATCTCTAGGGTATTAATTTGTTTTCCATGATCATTATTAAGGTGACACAGAGTACTTATGGTTTTTTAATATTAATTTCATTACACTTAAATCTTGCGGTATTGATTATTAGTCCATTACTATTTCCATTTTATAGAATGGTTATCAATTTAATAAGACTTATTATAAATACTTTAATAAAAAAATAAGAAGAATGGGTCTTTGAAGAAGCCTAGAGTGTATTTTTCAATGTATTTTTAGAGTAATATTATAGTGGTACATTTCAATTATTTAGACATGATAAATGAAAATAATTATCTTTTTTGTCCAACAACATATTAATATTCTTCATGAATTCAAAAATAGATCATGGTTGAAGTTCCCAATGTTGGAGTTAATTTCACATGTTTTAGGTTCACACTTAATAGGAGTTAGGAACAAATATTTGGATGATTTGTTTTATATATAGATGGTAAGAATGAAGATATTTATTTATCATGACACACTCAAACAAAAAAATATTCATATCCCAATAATTTGTTACATTATAATTTTTTTAATAAATATTGTTCATCACTTATAGTATTAATTTTCATCTTTTTAGGGCATGTGTTTCTTAGTTTTAGTTTAATTATTATGGATTATTTTAATGATTAATTATATTCCATCCAGTTGAAATTTATACCAACCAAGATGAAAATTTTTAAGGAAATGATCAAGGGAAAGCGTAAAATCTCATTTTTTTAATATTCATCATGATATAAAGGATACTAGTTGTTAGTTGGATCATATACATGAAATAAATAAGGTTTTTGAGGTTCCCACTTGGAAAGAGATAAATGCCCTCTCCAATGATTTTTATCCTCGGGTTCTCAAGGATAATATTTATTGAAATAAATTTTAGATCAAATAACTTATGTAGAGTGATATGAACTCAAAATTTTATTCACTTAATTAAGGGAGAGAAGAATTTAAGAAATTTTATAACTACTCTAAAAATAAATAAATATTTTTTTATCTCTAAAAATGAAATATCTAGTATAGCGAAGATTTTTTTAAGAATTTTTATATGTAAAATGGGGATGAAAACACTCACAAAATGACTAATACTATTTATCTGGACATTTTTTATATTCATAAGAAGAGGATTTTAGAGGCACCCAATGAAAGAGAAATTAAGCAATCACACACCACACATAATATTTAATGTTTTTCATGACCTTTTTGGTTTTAATAAATGATTTTTTTTGACAAAATATGGAATTGTTCATTTTTATGTTATAAAAGAGGTGAGGTAATTCTTCAATCATGAATATATACACTAAGTATTAAATTACAACATAATTACATTGATTCCCAATAATTAAGATTCTCTAAATATTATAAATTTCAAACCTTTCACTATTGGGAAATACGTTCCAAAGGTGATCAGGACGATAATGAACCATAAACTATGAGAGAATTCTGAGGGATGTATTTCAAAAAACCATTTTGGATTTTTCCACCAGGGGATATTTTAAAAAAAATCAGTATAACATAATAGATTTAATATAATTAAGAAAAATATACATGATGGTAATGTTTCAATGGAAATCAATATTTCTAAATATTTATATAAAATGAAATTGAATTTCAATATTTAAATTCTCAGAATGCATTGATTTTCACATGTATTTTTCAACTTGATCTGTTTTAATCTCAAGATATCCATGAATTGAGTTCTTATTAATGGGACCCCAAGGGGTTTCATTTAGTGTTTTAGAGGGGGACTTCAAGGGGATAAGTTATATATGCTTCTATATTCTTTTACTATGGATTATATAATTATCATCCTTAATGATCTGTTCAATACAATGTTTTAGAATCAAATAGATTTTAGAAGAGTATTAATTTCAATTTAGAACCTCTATTATGATGATGAAGTTATTATTTTTGGGTATGCTGACAAGAAAAAAATATCTTATAATAAAATACTTTTTGTGTATTATGATGATTTTTTTGTTAAGGTTAGGTTCAAGAATAAGTATTTTGCCATGTTTTTAATTGGGTTTTCAATTTCTATAAATAAACAAGTGGATAAGGCCTTAATATTAATAGATGGATCCTTTCTTTTACCAATAATGATGTTTTATATATTCTTGTTGAGTTATGATAGTTTATTATGGAGTGTATTATTTTTAATATCATTAATCAAACTCAATAATTGAAATGGAATATTCTGTCTCATGTAGGTCAAATTTATTTTTTAGATTATCTGATCACCAAAATATACGTAATTTCATTCACATTATACAGATAACCTAGAACACTCATTGTATATTTTAAAATCATTATTCATAATTTCATATGGTCTGGTTCAACTAAATATTGTTATAAATTTACATTTTTTGGATGTAATGTGATAAAATAGCGGATATGTGAAGGAAGTGGGTAAGATACAATAGGATTTTAAATGAAAAAGTGATCAAAAATAATATGGATAATTATATATTCTAATTAAGTTTCAATTTAATTTATTTCCATATGATTTACAGACAAATTTCGAAATTTATATACTTTTTAAATCCCCTCTTATGTTTGGCCATCTATTAAGAAGTCCTATCATAAAATAATTAAATACACAGAGTCTATTTTTATGAAGTTATCCTTGAATTGTTGGAGTAATCCATGATGGTTAGGGGAAAAAATGAGGTGGTTCATATTCCATAACATCTAAAAGGTGATTATTTTATTGAAATAAAGTGAAATAATACGTTTTTTCTTAGAACTGTTCAATCAACATTCCATCATGTATTTTCCTAATTAATAGGCCTTTTATTTCACAATATAATATGCCACTTATCTTGGGTTTTTTGAAGAAGCACCAGCCTTTTCAGTTGTTCATATAGAATATAGATATTTTTCATTCTTATAAATATCATTTTTGTCTACAAGAAGAGGAGTCTATTAAAAATTTATATGTCTATAGATGGTTTATGGAAAGATTGTGTAATTAAGAGAGTTAATTTTTAGATAAATGATTGACTTTGGGAATTTTTCGGTGCTAATTACCAAATATTAAATTAGATTATCAAATTAAATAATAAATTCAAATAAATTTGTAGTTTCTTCTATGGTCATCGGTCATACATGGAGGATAATGAATGGTTTGGAATTTTATATTCCAAATCCCTATTTTCGTAATGTAATTATTCATATTGATAGGGAAATATTGATGAATCCAAGATTCAAACAAGATTAAGGAATAATAATTTTTCTAACATGGTTGACTTATGTTCAGTTGGTCTTTATGGATTGGTCTAATAAATCATTGGTGGACATCTTTATCAAATAGATTCATCCAATATCTCGTTGGATGAATGTAATTTTAGATGTGATGTATTTATTTGCACTGGGACCATTGGGTTGTTGTGAATTATTCCTTACTCATTGGGGTCTTGTCAAGGGTTACAATTATCATTATATTAGGAATGAATTTTCTAATCAGTTGAGTTGTGGGAAAATATTATTTTGAACTTGTATCATGTCCATCACTATTGATGGGCTATATTGATAAAATATGATTCATGTTTCACATTGTAAATTCTTAAGCATCAATTTTAGAATATCCCATGAAGAATTTTTCCACCCTTGATTTTTTACCTTCACCTTGTGGATTATATTTTTCATGATGTTACACATGTTCACAAGGATGAAATTTAGATCTCTAACACCCTAACCCACTAGGAAAATATGCAGGCTAGTCCAAGAGGGTGATTTGGGATCCTGAGTTTTTTCTCAGTATTGGTTTGAGAAAATTCCAATTGTGATTTTCGTACCATCGATTTAAATCCCCATTTTATTTTCCTCCTTAGTACTTTAACTAATTTGATTAAATTTTTAAGAGAAGTCCTACATAAAAATTTAAATTTTTTAATATATCATTAATAAATATTAAAACATTTGTCATATTTTAAAAAAATTATAATTTAATTTTTTAATTAGAGTCCAAAAATATAATAGATATTAATATATTGAAAATTTAAATTTTAATATTATTTATTTAAATAAATATTATAAATGATTATTAATTGAAATATTCTATTATTATTGATCATATAAACTTATAAAATTAATTAATGGAACTTTTCTAATTAATTTCATGCCACCTAATATTATTTTTAACCCTCACAAATTCAGTCTGTCATTACGGAGATAACAAAAATTTATAATAAATTTTATTTATATTGACTTTAATTTATAGTTTCTTATTTAAAATGTCTTGTCCACCAGATTCCAACTATAAAGTCTAATTATAATTGTTATATTTTTTATGAGGATTAAAATGTGATCAAATTGAAATTAATAATAGAATGAAAAACACATTATACAAAAAAAATTATTTGTACATATTAAAATGTTTATATATAAAAATAAAATATAAAAGTGAATCTAATGAAAAAATAGGATTATTCATACATAATATAAATTATGTATGTTTAAATCAATTTTATAATGAACATTATATTATTGAATGATTTAATGAAAAAAATAAAATTTTCATTAAAATCATTACATCCACTATTTTCTATAAAATCTATATCTTTATATTAATCCAAATATTCCACCTAACTTAATTTTGAAATTATTAATTCAAAAATGATAATATTTTAATTAAATATATTTTTAAAATTTTAAATAAATTTATTATAATATTTCCTTAATAATATCAATTTTTTATGATAATATATTTTTTAAAATAATATTACATTTTTATTAATTGATATATTATATATTACTAACTAATAAATATATATATATATATATATCTTTATTTATTTAATCATATTCACACATTACAACTCAATGACTAATCTATAATATTCATAATAATATTTTTTTCACGGTTTTAGCTCAGTGACGCATATCGTATATGCCATCTCACAGAGTGTGCATTTAATATATTGGGGTGTCCAAATCTCAAAAACATTAATAAATTAAAAGAATCATTTGATATTACGATCAATATTAAACGTTTAATTTTTGAAAATTAATTTTTTTCAAAACAATTATCATAAAAATGGTCAATGAGTCATCCTATAGTCAATAAAGAAATTGAAATTAATTGTTCATCTGAATTAATGAACAAATTGGATTAAAAATAGTTGAACATTAGTGGGATGTAAAAATTTGTTTTCATGAAATATTATTGTATATGTAATTATAGTGAGTTATAGATAACATGACACCATTAATTTGAACGATCATGGGAAATAAATTACAATAAAATTGTAAGTCAATGATGTGTGATGATGACCCCCGAATCCTCAGAAATGAATGCGATAAGATAATATTTTCAATCAAGAAAATTTTACTATATTTGATGAATTAAATTATCATATATAATAATAACATATTTATATTCTGTTACATTAAAAGTATAATTTCATCCATTTTTAAATTTCCAGCACAATCTATCCTGGTGAATGTGTAATTATAACATGCTTCCCTTAATGGATCAGGAATTCCCACATATTTATCATAAATGATCAATAACATCAATTCGATTCCCATAATTTTCACATGAAATATTAATAAGCCTCAAATAAATTAGAGGGACATATAATAATATATTCAAATTTATATTAATGTTAACCATATAGTTTTTCCTAATATTATCTTGAAAATTTCATCATATCATAACAACATATTTCATGGTAAGAAAATAATCTTCATAAACATTTCATCATATGAACATAATAATCCAAATTGAAAATATACTTGTTTCATAAAAACATTATCGTTTTATCATAATCAATATAAATAAGAATTAAAAATAATATCATATCATCATAACCCTATTATATCATAATTTAAATCAATTTCTTTATCATATTTGAAAAATATGTAAAATGATTGGTTGAATTTTCTTGGGGAAAATACAATATTAATTTGTAATTCACATCATATAAAAATACATATTTACAAAACAATATTGAAATCATTTATCATAAACAAAAAATTATAAATTGAAATGTAGATTTTCCCTCATTGATATTTTATGAGAGAATTAAATTCCATTAAACATGTATATGTTAAAACCATGATTTGATTCGCAATTTTGGAAAAAAAATATAAAAGTTACCCAACAAATCAATGAAAAAATGAATCATATTTTTTAAAAAAATTCAAAAATATATAATAAAAATTTAATCAATCATGAAACAATATTGAAACCATATTGAAACCAAAATAAATAAATTATGGTCCTTGAAGCACAATATTACAAATAGAATAGTAAAATAGATACAATTTTCCATATAAGAAAAATTCATTTTGTTAAGAAAATAAAGTATGTAAAATTAAACGAAAATAGTAATTCTACATTATTAATGGTATAATAAGAAAATTGAATTGAATTATTAGATAAATTTCAAATAATTATCTCAATTGATAAAAAATAATAAAAAATATGGAATAATATAAAATTGGGATGTAAATCATTTAGCTCATGAATCACTATTCTTCATAACCAATGTGAAATAAACATACAAATGATTGATTTCAGAAAATATGTAATATTAATATAACATTATAAGTGTCCATGATAATATCATAGAATAAGATAAGAATAAGGGTAAAATATACTGACCATAACATTCAATTTTCAAACCAAAAATCTAAACGACCATAAACATGATCCAAGGCATTAATAATTAACATATAAAAATAAATGATTCATGTAAGTGATAAAACATCAAAAATCAATCAACAACCTTATGGTCACATGATTATTAAGTAATAAAAGTGTCGAACCAACATTATTATAGAAACCAATTAATATTTCAATGTTAAATAACGATACAAATATATCTCATTGAATCGTAAATTAATACATGTTTCCCAAATCATAACAGATTAGGAATGATCACCAAATTTTTCATTAGGGATAATGATTACAAATTTTTATCCTATAATGGATTATTTACATCTACTTTATTCCCATTATTATCAAATACGATATAAAAAATGACTTAATGCCTTAGTCGGATAGATAATTCCATTCCCACCCACCCATAAAATAATTTGAACAATAAATATATGTTTGAAATTATAAAAAATTATATTGATATCATAGCATAACCCATGTGATGGTATTATGCATAAAAATATAATTAATTTGTTATAGTATTACTCATTAAAAATAAACATATTTTTCAAATATCTCATCATCATAATAAAAAATCATATAGATAATGAATAAAAATATTATAATTATTTTATATTCATAGAAATTCATAAAAAATAGAAAATTAAATAATCTTTTAATAAAATTTTATTATATGTTCCCCGAATTATTTCTTGAGAAAAATACTATTTTCATTTTTAAAGAACATATTTAAAATCAATAAATATCTAAAAATTGATGGAAAAATTTTCTAGTGTACTATTTTTAAAAGGTAGTGTATATTTAGAAATAGATAATTTCTATGGAATAAATAAATTCAATTCCTGTTGTATATGATTAAATAATGAATGAATTAAAATTATTAGTAAAATTTTAAAAGGACATCATTAAAAAAACAAAACGTAGAGTTTTTAGAAATAATATTTTTTAAATTAAAACATAGTTTAAAATAAATTTTAACTATAATTCATGATAAATAAAAGTAATTAATTAAACATTGTACTGATATAAGGGATAATGAAGATATTTATTTCTGACTTAATTGTAAAACAAAATAAGATTTACATAAAAACATTATTTTATTCTGTTTTGTTCATATTGTGAGGAAATTAATCAAATATAGGTATTCTATGAAAAATAACATGAGGATAATAATGTAGAAATTATTTTATGTGATATATTTAATAATAATTTCGCAATAAAAATTTATGTATAAGCAATACTGATTAAATTGGATTGAAACATAAATCTATTTCCTCAAGTCTTTTATTCCTCCAATTGAGTTATAACATAATGTATATAGAATAAATATTTAATAAAAAATTATTTTATAACCATAAATACATTTATTTTTATTTATATAATAATATATATGATATTTATATATCATCTAATATTTTTTTATTAATAATCTGTTATTAAAATCATTGTTACATCAGATAAATGCTTCGTTTTTCAAGAATGTTTCTGTTTGATAGTCCCAGTCTATATAATTTTTTCATTGTTACATTAAAAAAATAATAGAATTCATGATATTAATATGATATTTTTATTATATATATATATTTATCCAATAAATTTATTAATAGAAAAAAAATATTCACCTTCCATGGAGATGGTAAGTTTTATATATGCATGAATGATGTTTTCACATTTCCAAGGACAAAAAAGTAGAATATAATTAACAACTAAATAATTATTATTATACAATAAGTTTAATATATATTAATTAATTATATCCTTATTAAAATCTATTTAATTAGGAATATAAAAAAAATCATATCTATTTGTGGTGGTGGTTGTCCACACATAAACATAAGAGACGTTATAATTTTCCAAAAAATAAGAAGGTATGAAAAATAATGACATTATAATTTTATAATAATAATATTATTATTATTTATATCATATATTAATACTAAAAAAATAAAATATACCATTAATGATATATGGTGATGCAAAATTAAATGTATTGCTTCATAGTGATGTTAGACCCAGAGTATGAATGATCAATACTTTCTACATACCATTTTTCTAAATAGTTGATCTATATTGGTTTATCCATAATAACAATAACATATATGTAAATTTATGTTATTAAATTTATTATTTAATAATGATTTCAATAAATTTATATGAGTCGGAAAATTAGTTAAATTGATAGATATTGGGTAAGATGTATCCCTCTTCTTCGATTGGACTCAATTAGATCCTTCATAAGAGCTCACAGAAAGACATTTTATGAATATAAAAATATATTATTCCAAGATCGGGATAATTAGATATTGTTCTTTCAATTATATTTCATGAAATCATACTCAAATTGGTTAAATGAAAAGTAATAATTGTTGTTTGTTTATAAAGGAGTTAATGAATGATATTTCAATTACATAGTGTAATAAATATTATAAATAAATTTAAAAAAATGTATCTAAATTATGTTATAATAATTTAAGATGCCTATGAATATAAAAATATATCCTATAAAATTTTAATAGTATTATTTTATGTATTTTAAATTTCACATAGTTTTATCTCCACCATTAAACATTCTATCAATTATCGTTTTGTCAACGTTTTTTACGCTATTGGGATCTACAATGATACTATAAATTCCAAGTCACAAAAAAACATGTTAAATATTTTATTCCATATTTCGTTTATATTGGTGAATATATGATTTTTAATAATATTAAATAATTTAACAAATATTTTTTATATTATTAACTACTACAGATGGAAAAGCATGCATACACTAAAATCTCAACCAAAATAGTATTATAGGAAAGTAATGTACAATAGTGTAAAACCCTGGGCCAAAAGTACAAGCCCAACAAAAGATAGTATGCACAAAGCACAACCTGTAAGGAAAGGTACTAGAACTGAAATCCATAGTCATAGGAACGCACCTCGACAGGTTTGATCTCACTGAGCGCCGTCCAGTCCTGTCCACCTAGAATCATGTCAAAGGATCGCTCGTCTGGACGAAACACGACATGTGTGGGCAAAGCCCGTATAAGTGGTGAGTATAACAATACCTAATAGGACACCCCAAAAACACAGAGGAATACAAAAAGGGAAAAAATACCAAAAAGGAAAGATATCGTCAGCAGTAAATAGTATATGATTACAGAATATATAACAACAATATCCAGATATACTCATACATGATCGACTATCGTGAAACCACCACTAAGATCTAGCTCGATGATTACACTAACCATGTAACAAGTAAACACACTCCTAGGTATGAAGAGGGAGAGATACGAAGTTCTCATTCTGGGAGAACAGACTCCACATGTACTTGGGAACACGATTTTCAGATGAGGATCACAACCAATAGCTGTGGGACGATTCCAATAACTCAGTATAAACTAATCCGCTAAGTAGAGGATCAGCGCCTGGGTGAAGTTGCTCACGTCGATACCATGAACTATACCTAGGGTTCCAGGAATGAATAGAGGATCCGGATCTAGGTCTCATAGAGGGGACTCCCACAACTCTATTCAGGAAGTCTAATTGATGGGATCATACTCTTTTACCTAGGAAATGATGCCGAAAACCATTAGGAGAAAGTCCAAGGGGAAGAACCCTAAGGAAACTAGTCCAAGTAACAGAAGGCTACCATCTCAAGAAATGTAAAAGAGGTTACATGGGTGCGTGTCTTTCGAGAGGTTGCACTCGAGCCTGAAATGATATTACACAGAGTGGTTGCCTGTCAGCGGTGAAATGGGTTGGGAGGACAGAATCAATTGAGTTGCTGTTCTCATGGGTGAGTTGTCGTTTGGGAAAGAGGACTCATAGACATTTGGAAAACCATAGGGCCAATATCACGGGATGGTCCAAGCGGTGGAATTTATATGCTAAATACCATAATGATGCTTCATGGATGAAGGGATCAGGTCCACAAGATCTTGTTCGGGCAAGGGGTCACCGAGTGAAACAAACTAGGCGATCAAACCCCCATGTCAATATGGCGATTGAAAGCGTATGAAACAGAAGGCAGCCACTCTGGTCGATATAATATATGTAGTAGGCCTTTGGGGTTATTCAGTATCAACATAGTGACCAATCGAGTTGATGCTATCCATTCCACTCAGGACATGGCCATATCCATTCAACACAACACCCATTGCCTAGTAGTTCCTTCGGTGGTTTATGATTTTAGTACGATTATCCCAGCGGGTGAGACCTTTGGTTTATGGAGATAAACCCATCTTCCCATGTGGAATGCTAGGTCGATCTGTAGTGGGCAGTGCGAAGATTGGTGTAGGCGATGAACTGATTGACTGTATTGATAGTTCATCAGAAGGCACCAATGGACTGTCAGGATCCCTGGTACTGATATATATTGAGCGAGCTTTCCGTTTCACCTCCTTAAGTTCTTGAGCCTTTAGAAAACGTTGTCACGACCCATCCCAGTGGGGCCCGAGTCGCAACTCGCCAAGCACACCTCCAATAGGTCAGGGTCTGGTGACTAGCACAGAGTAGGCATGCTACTAACATTGGAGGCATTGCTTAAAAACCTTTACACATGCACACACATCTCCAAGCCCAAAAATATGAAAAGTAAAAACTACTAAAGTTAATATGATGAATGCATAAACTAAAACCCAACCACATAGTACGACAGGAATTTAATGTGAAAGAAAGTAAATCCCTGGGCCAAAAGTACAATGTCACCGAAATAAATTCTTTAACAAGGTCCTACCGATAAGTAAAGGTACAAGGACTGCAATCTATATCCGTTGGAACACACCTCAGCTTGTCAAATCTCACTGAACATCGTCCGGTCCTGCTCCTCCTAAAATCCTTTCAAAGGCTCACTCGTCTTCACAAGACACGACACGTGCGGGAAAAGCCTGTGTAAGGGTGAGTATAACAATACCCAGCAGGACACCTCGAAACCACAAAGGAAATACAACAAGGGAAAATACAACAAATGAAATATAGATTCAACTCCACACAGTATATCTATACATAACATATAACCAGAAATATCTAGATAGACACATACACAAACGACCATTGTGATACTGCCACTAGGATCCATCTCAAAGATTCCACTATGTATGCAACTGTGAGAACACACTACTAGGTTTGAAGAGAGAGAGAGAGGGATAAAAAGTACTCATTCCGAGAGAACACACTCTATAAGTACTTGTGAACATGACGCTCAGATGAGGATCACAACCAAAATCCAGGGGGTGATTCTGACAACTCAGCCTGAGCTAATCCTCTAAGAAGAGGATCAACGCCCAGGTAAATTTGGTCACGTCAATACCAAGAACTCTACCTAGGTTTCTAGGAATGAATAGAGGATCCATCTCTAACTCTCACAGAGGGGATTCCAACAACTCTATTCAGGATGACCTGCTGAAGGTATCATACTACCGTATATAGGAAATGATACCATGATTTGTATATGTTAAAACCATGATTTGTTTTGCATTTTGGGTCAAAAAAATAAAAGGTACGCAACTAGAAAATGAAAACATGAACCACATAAATTATTTTTATTTCATATAATCATAAAAATGATTTAATCAATCATGAAATAATAGTTAAACAATATAGAAAAAAAGAAATCATGTCCATTGAAGCAAAAGATTACCTACTGAAAATGTAATACTATTTCAGTTTCCTTATAACATTAATTCATTAGGGTGAGCGCATAAAGTAAGGATAATTAAATGGAAATCGAAATTCTATATAAATGATGTTATAATAGGGAAAAATGAATTGATTTATCAATTAAATTTTATATAGTTATCTCAATGGATCATCAATAATAAAAAATGTGGAATAATATAGAATTCGGATGTAAAGACATTAACTAATGCATCAAAACTCTTCATCATATGAACATAATAATCAAAATTGAAAATATACTTGTTTCATAAAAACATTATCGTTTTATCATAATCAATATAAATAAGGATTAAAAATAACATCATATCATAATAACCCTATTATATCATAATTTAAATCAATTTCATTATCATATTTGAAAAATATGTAAAATGATTGGTTGAATTTTCTTGGGGAAAATACAATTTTAATTTGTAATTCACATCATATAAAAATACATATTTACAAAACAATATTGAAATCATTTATCATAAACAAAAAATTATAAATTGAAATGTAGATTTTCCCTCATTGATATTTTATGTGAGAATTAAATTCCATTAAACATGTATATGTTAAAACCATGATTTGGTTCGCAATTTGGGAAAAAAATATAAAAGTTACCCAACAAATCAATGAAAAAATGAATCATATTTTTTTAAAAAATTCAAAAATATATAATAAAAATTTAATCAGTCATGAAACAATATTGAAACAATATTGAAACCAAAATAAATAAATTATGGTCCTTGAAGCACAATATTACCAATAGAATAGTAAAATAGATACAATTTTCCATATAAGAAAAATTCATTTTGTTGAGAAAATAAAGTAAGTAAAATTAAACGAAAATAGTAATTCTACATTATTAATGGTATAATAAGAAAATTGAATTGAATTATTAGATAAATTTCAAATAATTATCTCAATTGATAATAAATAATAAAAAATATGGAATAATATAAAATTGGGATGTAAATCATTTAGCTCATGAATCACTATTCTTCATAACCAATGTGAAATAAACATACAAATGATTGATTTCAGAAAATATGTAATATTAATATAACATTATAAATGTCCATGATAATATCATAGAATAAGATAAGAATAAGGGTAAAATATACTGACCATAACATTCAATTTTCAAACCAAAAAACTAAACGACCATAAACATGATCCAAGGCATTAATAATTAACATATAAAAATAAATGACTCATGTAAGTGATAAAACATCAAAAATCAATCAACAACCTTATGGTCACATCATTATTAAGTAATAAAAGTGTTGAACCAACATTATTATAAGTACCAATTAATATTTCAATGTTAAATAACGATACAAATATATCTCATTGAATCGTAAATTAATACATGTTTCCCAAATCTGAACAGATTAGGAATGATCACCAAATTTTTCATTAGGGATAATGATTACAATTTTTTTTCCTATAATGGATTATTTACATCTACTTTATTCCCCTTATTATCAAATACGATATAAAAAATGACTTAATGCCTTAGTCGGATAGATAATTCTATTCCCACCCACCCATAAAATAATTTGAACAATACATATATGTTTGAAATTATAAAAAATTATATTGATATCATAGCATAACCCATGAGATGGTATTATGCATAAAAATATCATTAATTCGTTATAGTATTACTCATTAAAAATAAACATATTTTTCAAATATCTCATCATCATAACAAAAAATCATATAGATAATGAATAAAAATATTATAATTATTTTATATTCATAGAAATTCATAAAAATAGAAAATTAAATAATCTTTTAATAAAATTTTATTATATGTTCCCCGAATTATTTCTTAAGAAAAATACTATTTTCATTTTTAAAGAACATATTTAAAATCAATAAATATCTAAAAATTGATGGAAAAATTTTCTAGTGTACTATTTTTAAAAGGTAGTGTATATTTAGAAATAGATAATTTCTATAGAATATATAAATTAAATTCCTGTTGTATATGATTAAATAATGAATCAATTAAAATTATTAGTAAAATTTTAAAAAGACATCGTTAAAAAAATAAAACGTAGAGTTTTTAGAAATAATATTTTTTAAATTAAAACATAGTTTAAAATAAATTTTAACAATAATTCATGATAAATAAAAGTAATTAATTAAACATTGTACTGATATAAGGGATAATGAAGATATTTATTTCTGACTTAATTGTAAAACAAAATAAGATTTACATAAAAACATTATTTTATTCTGTTTTTTTCATATTGTGAGGAAATTAATCAAATATAGGTATTCTTTGAAAAATAACATGAGGATAATAATGTAGAAATTATTTTATGTGATATATTTAATAATAATTTCGCAATAAAAATTTATGTATAAGCAATACTGATTAAATTGGATTGAAACATAAATCTATTTCCTCAAGTCTTTTCTTCCTCCAATTGAGTTATAACATAATGTATATAGAATAAATATTTAATAAAAAATTATTTTATAACCATAAATACATTTATTTTTATTTATATAATAATATATATGATATTTATATATCATCTAATATTTTTTTATTAATAATCTGTTATTAAAATCATTGTTACATCAGATAAATGCTTCGTTTTTCAAGAATGTTTCTGTTTGATAGTCCCAGTCTATATAATTTTTTCATTGTTACATTAAAAAAATAATAGAATTCATGATATTAATATGATATTTTTATTATATATATATATATATATTTATCCAATAAATTTATTAATAGAAAAAAAATATTCACCTTCCATGGAGATGGTAATTTTATATATGCATGAATGATGTTTTCACATTTCCAAGGACAAAAAAGTAGAATATAATTAACAACTAAAAAATTATTATTATACAATAAATTTAATATATAATAATTAATTATATCCTTATTAAAATCTATTTAATTAGGAATATAAAAAGAAATCATATCTATTTGTGGTGGTGGTTGTCCACACATAAACATAAGAGACGTTATAATTTTCCAAAAAATAAGAAGGTATGAAAAATAATGACATTATAATTTTATAATAATAATAATATTATTATTTATATCATATATTAATACTAAAAAAATAAAATATACCATTAATGATATATGGTGACGCAAAATTAAATGTATTGTTTCATAGTGATGTTAGACGCAGAGTATGAATGATCAATACTTTCACATACCATTTTTCTAAATAGTCGATCTATATTGGTTTATCCATAATAACAATAACAAATATGTAAATTTATGTCATTAAATTTATTATTTAATAATGATTTCAATAAATTTATATGAGTCGGAAAATTAGTTAAATTGATAGATATTGGGTAAGATGTATCCCTCTTCTTCGGTTGGACTCAATTAGATCCTTCATAAGTGCTCACAGAAAGACATTTTATGAATATAAAAATATATTATTCCAAGATCGGGATAATTAGATATTGTACTTTCAATTATATTTCATGAAATCATACTCAAATTGGTTAAATGAAAAGTAATAATTGTTGTTTGTTTATAAAGGAGTTAATGAATGATATTTCAATTACATAGTGTAATAAATATTATAAATAAATTTAAAAAAAATGTATCTAAATTATGTGATTATAATTTAAGATGCCTATGAATATAAAAATATATCCTATAAAATTTTAATAGTATTATTTTATGTATTTTAAATTTCACATAGTTTTATCTCCACCATTAAACATTCTATCAATTATCGTTTTGTCAACGTTTTTTACGCTATTGGGATCTACAATGATACTATAAATTCCAAGTCACAAAAAAACATGTTAAATATTTTATTCCATATTTCATTTATAATGGTGAATATATAATTTTTAATAATATTAAATAATTTAACAAATATTTTTTATATTATTAACTACTACAGATGGAAAAGCATGCATACACTAAAATCTCAACCAAAATAGTATTATAGGAAAGTAATGTACAATAGTGTAAAACCCTGGGCCAAAAGTACAAGCCCAACATAAGATAGTATGCACAAAGTACAACCTGTAAGGAAAGGTACTAGAACTGAAATCCATAGTCATAGGAACACACCTCGACAGGTTTGATCTCACTGAGCACCGTCCGGTCCTGTCTGCCTAGAATCATGTCAAAGGATCGCTCGTCTGGACGAAACACGACATGTGTGGGCAAAGCCCGTATAAGGGGTGAGTATAACAATACCTAATAGGACACCCCAAAAACACAGAGGAATACAACAAGGGAAAAAATACCACAAAGGAAAGATATCGTCAGCACTAAATAGTATATGATTACAGAACATATAACAACAATATCCAGATATACTCATACATGATCGAATATCGTGAAACCACCACTAAGATCTAGCTCGATGATTACACTAACCATGTAACAAGTAAACACACTCCTAGGTATGAAGAGGGAGAGATACGAAGTTCTCATTCTGGGATAACAGACTCCACATGTACTTGGGAACACAATTTTCAGATGAGGATCACAACCAATAGCTGTGGGACGATTCCAATAAATCAGTATAAACTAATCCGCTAAGTAGAGGATCAGCGCCTGGGTGAAGTTGCTCACGTCGATACCAAGAACTATACCTAGGGTTCCAGAATGAATAGAGGATCCGGATCTAGGTCTCATAGAGGGGACTCCCACAACTCTATTCAGGAAGTCTAATTGATGGGATCATACTCTTTTACCTAGGAAATGATGCCGAAAACCTTTAGGAGAAAGTCCAAGGGGAAGAACCCTAAGGAAACTAGTCCAAGTAACAGAAGGCTACCATCTCAAGAAATGTAAAATAGGTTACATGGGTGCGTGTCTTCCGAGAGGTTTCACTCGAGCCAGAAATGATATTACACAGAGTGGTTGCCTGTCAGCGGTGAAATGGGTCGGGAGGACAGAATCAATTGAGTTGCTGTACTCATGGGTGAGTTGTCGTTTGGGAAAGAGGACTCATAGACATTCGGAAAACCATAGGTCCAATATCACGGGATGGTCCAAGTGGTGGAATTTATATGCTAAATACCATAATGATGCTTCATGGATGAAGGGATCAGGTCCACAAGATCTAGTTCGGGCAAGGGGTCACCGAGTGAAACAAACTAGGCGATCAAACCCCCGTGTCAATATGGTGATAGAAAGCATATGAAACAGAAGGCAGCCACTCTGGTCGATATAATATATGTAGTAGGCATTTGGGGTTATTCAGTATCAACATAGTGACCAATCGAGTTGATGCTATCCATTCCACTCAGGACATGGCCATATCCATTCAACACAACACCCATTTCCTAGTAGTTCCTTCGGTGGTTTATGATTTTAGTACGATTATCCCAGCGGGTGAGACCTTTGGATTATGGCGATAAACCCATCTTCCCATGTGGAATGATAGGTCGATCTGTAGTGGGAAGTGCGAAGATTGGTGTAGGCGAAGAACTGATTGACTGTATTGATAGTTCATCAGAAGGCACCAATGGACTATCAGGATCCCTGGTACTGATATATATTGAGCGAGCTTTCCGTTTCACCTCCTTAAGTTCTTGAGACTTTAGAAAACGTTGTCACGACCCATCCCAGTGGGGCCCGAGTCGCAACTCGCCAAGCACACCTCCAATAGGTCAGGGTCTGGTGACTAGCACATAGTAGGCATGCTACTAACATTGGAGGCATTGCTTAAAAACCTTTACACATGCACACACATCTCCAAGCCCAAAAATATGAAAAGTAAAAACTACTAAAGTTAATATGATGAATTCATACACTAAAACCCAAACACGTAGTACGATGGGAATTTAATGTGAAAGAAAGTAAATCCCTGGGCCAAAAGTACAATGTCACCGAAATAAATTCTTTAACAAGGTCCTACCGATAAGTAAAGGTACAAGGACTGCAATCTATATCCGTTGGAACACACCTCATCTTGTCAAATCTCACTGAACATCGTCCGGTCCTGCTCCTCCTAAAATCCTTTCAAAGGCTCACTCGTCTGCACAAGACACGACACGTGCGGGAAAAGCCTGTGTAAGGGTGAGTATAACAATACCCACCAGGACACCTTGAAACCACAAAGGAAATACAACAAGGGAAAATACAACAAATGAAATATAGATTCAACTCCACACAGTATATCTATACATAACATATAACCAGAAATATCTAGATAGACACATACACAAACAACCATTGTGATACTGCCACTAGGATCCATCTCAAAGATTCCACTATGTATGAAACTGTGAGAACACACTACTAGGTTTGAAGAGAGAGAGAGAGGGATAAAAAGTACTCATTCCGAGAGAACACACTCTATAAGTACTTGTGAACATGACGCTCAGATGAGGATCACAACCAAAATCCAGGGGGTGATTCTGACAACTCAGCCTGAGCTAATCCTCTAAGAAGAGGATCAACGCCCAGGTAAATTTGGTCACGTCAATACCAAGAACTCTACCTAAGTTTCTAGGAATGAATAGAGGATCCATCTCTAACTCTCACAGAGGCGAATCCAACAACTCTATTCAGGATGACCTGCTGAAGGTATCATACTACCGTATATAGGAAATGATACCATGATTTTTATATGTTAAAACCATGATTTGTTTTGCATTTTTGGTCAAAAATATAAAAGGTACGCAACTAGAAAATGAAAACATGAACAAGATAAATTATTTTTATTTCATATAATCATAAAAATGATTTAATCAATCATGAAATAATAGTTAAACAATATAGAAAAAAACAAATCATGTCCATTGAAGCAAAATATTACCTACTGAAAATGTAATACTATTTCAGTTTCCTTATAACATTAATTCATTAGGGTGAGCACATAAAGTAAGGATAATTAAATGGAAATCGAAATTCTATATAAATGATGTTATAATAGGGAAAAATGAATTGATTTATCAATTAAATTTTATATAGTTATCTCAATGGATCATCAATAATAAAAAATGTGGAATAATATAGAATTCGGATGTAAAGACATTAACTAATGCATCAAAACTCTTCATCATATGAACATAATAATCCAAATTGAAAATATACTTGTTTCATAAAAACATTATCGATTTATCATAATCAATATAAATAAGGATTAAAAATAATATCATAACATCATAACCCTATTATATCATAATTTAAATCAATTTCTTTATCATATTTGAAAAATATGTAAAATGATTGGTTGAATTTTCTTGGGGAAAATACAATTTTAATTTGTAATTCACATCATATAAAAATACATATTTACAAAACAATATTGAAATCATTTATCATAAACAAAAAATTATAAATTGAAATGTAGATTTTCCCTCATTGATATTTTATGAGAGAATTAAATTCCATTAAACATGTATATGTTAAAACCATGATTTGGTTCCCAATTTGGGAAAAAAATATAAAAGTTACCCAAAAAATCAATGAAAAAATGAATCATATTTTTTTTTAAAATTCAAAAATATATAATAAAAATTTAATCAGTCATGAAATAATATTGAAACCATATTGAAACCAAAATAAATAAATTATGGTCCTTAAAGCACAATATTACCAATAGAATAGTAAAATAGATACAATTTTCCATATAAGAAAAATTCATTTTGTTGAGCAAATAAAGTAAGTAAAATTAAACGAAAATAGTAATTCTACATTATTAATGGTATAATAAGAAAATTGAATTGGATTTTTAGATAAATTTCAAATAATTATCTCAATTGATAATAAATAATAAAAAATATGGAATAATATAAAATTGGGATGTAAATCATTTAGCTCATGAATCACTATTCTTCATAACCAATGTGAAATAAACATACAAATGATTGATTTCAGAAAATATGTAATATTAATATAACATTATAAGTGTCCATGATAATATCATAGAATAAGATAAGAATAAGGGTAAAATATACTGACCATGACATTCAATTTTCAAACCAAAAATCTAAACGACCATAAACATGATCCAAGGCATTAATAATTAACATATAAAAATAAATGATTCATGTAAGTGATAAAAAATCAAAAATAAATCAACAACCTTATGGTCACATCATTATTAAGTAATAAAAGCGTCGAACCAACATTATTATAAGTACCTATTAATATTTCAATGTTAAATAACGATACAAATATATCTCATTGAATCGTAAATTAATACATGTTTCCCAAATCATAACAGATTAGGAATGATCACCAAATTTTTCATTAGGGATAATGATTACAAATTTTTTTCCTATAATGGATTATTTACATCTACTTTATTCCCATTATTATCAAATACGATATAAAAAATGACATAATGCCTTAGTCGGATAGATAATTCTATTCCCACCCACCCATTAAATAATTTGAACAATACATATATGTTTGAAATTATAAAAAATTATATTGATATCATAGCATAACCCATGAGATGGTATTATGCATAAAAATATCATTAATTCGTTATAGTATTACTCATTAAAAATAAACATATTTTTCAAATATCTCATCATCATAACAAAAAATCATATAGATAAAGAATAAAAATATTATAATTATTTTATATTCATAGAAATTCATAAAAAATAGAAAATTAAATAATCTTTTAATACAATTTTATTATATGTTCCCCGAATTATTTCTTGAGAAAAATACTATTTTCATTTTTAAAGAACATATTTAAAATCAATAAATATCTAAAAATTGATGGAAAAATTTTCTAGTGTACTATTTTTAAAAGGTAGTGTATATTTAGAAATAGTTAATTTCTATGGAATAAATAAATTCAATTCCTGTTGTATATGATTAAATAAAGAATCAATTAAAATTATTAGTAAAATTTTAAAAGGACATCATTAAAAAAACAAAACATAGAGTTTTTAGAAATAATATTTTTTAAATTAAAACATAGTTTAAAATAAATTTTAACAATAATTCATGATAAATAAAAGTAATTAATTAAACATTGTACTGATATAAGGGATAATGAAGATATTTATTTCTGACTTAATTGTAAAACAAAATAAGATTTACATAAAAACATTATTTTATTCTGTTTTGTTCATATTGTGAGGAAATTAATCAAATATAGGTATTCTATGAAAAATAACATGAGGATAATAATGTAGAAATTATTTTATGTGATATATTTAATAATAATTTCGCAATAAAAATTTATGCATAAGCAATACTGATTAA
The DNA here is from genome assembly GCA_963277665.1 of Viscum album. Classification (NCBI taxonomy): domain Eukaryota; kingdom Viridiplantae; phylum Streptophyta; class Magnoliopsida; order Santalales; family Viscaceae; genus Viscum; species Viscum album. Next base: position 1,056,138,777 of record OY728151.1, on the reverse strand, counting down.
ATCGGATTGAAACATAAATCTATTTCCTCAAGTCTTTTCTTCCTCCAATTGAGTTATAACATAATGTATATAGAATAAATATTTAATAAAAAATTATTTTATAACCATAAATACATTTATTTTTATTTATATAATAATATATATGATATTTAAATATCATCTAATATTTTTTTATTAATAATATGTTATTAAAATCATTGTTACATCAGATAAATGCTTTGTTTTTCAAGAATGTTTCTATTTGATAGTCCCAGTCTATATAATTTTTTCATTGTTACATTATAAAAATAATAGAATTCATGATATTAATATGATATTTTTATTATATATATATATATATTTATCCAATAAATTTATTAATAGAAAAAAATATTCACCTTCCATGGAGATGGTAAGTTGTATATATGCATGAATGATGTTTTCACATTTCCAATGACAAAAAAGTAGATTATAATTAACAACTAAATAATTATTATTATACAATAAATTTAATATATATTAATTAATTATATCCTTATTAAAATCTATTTAATTAGGAATATAAAAAGAAATAATATCTATTTGCGGTGGTGGTTGTCCACACATAAACATAAGAGACGTTATAATTTTCCAAAAATTAAGAAGGTATGAAAAATAATGACATTATAATATTATAATAATAATATTATTATTATTTATATCATATATTAATACTAAAAAAATAAAATATACCATTAATGATATATGGTGATGCAAAATTAAATGTATTGCTTCATAGTGATGTTAGACCCAGAGTATGAATGATCAATACTTTCACATACCATTTTTCTAAATAGTCGATCTATATTGGTTTATCCATAATAACAATAACATATATGTAAATTTATGTTATTAAATTTATTATTTAATAATGATTTCAATAAATTTATATGAGTCGGAAAATTAGTTAAATTGATAGATATTGGGTAAGATGTATCCCTCTTCTTCGGTTGGACTCAATTAGATCCTTCATAAGAGCTCACAGAAAGACATTTTATGAATATAAAAATATATTATTCCAAGATAGGGATAATTAGATATTGTTCTTTCAATTATATTTCATGAAATCATACTCAAATTGGTTAAATGAAAAGTAATAATTGTTGTTTGTTTATAAAGTAGTTAATGAATGATATTTAAATTACATAGTGTAATAAATATTATAAATAAATTTAAAAAAAATGTATCTAAAATATGTGATTATAATTTAAGATGCCTATGAATATAAAAATATATCCTATAAAATTTTAATAGTATTATTTTATGTATTTTAAATTTCACATAGTTTTATCTCCACCATTAAACATTCTATCAATTATCGTTTTGTCAATGTTTTTTACGCTAATGGGATCTACAATGAAACTATAAATTCCAAGTCACAAAAAAAACATGTTAAATATTTTATTCCAAATTTCATTTATATTGGTGAATATATGATTTTTAATAATATTAAATAATTTAATAAATATTTTTTATATTAATAACTACTACAGATGGAAAAGCATGCATACACTAAAATCTCAACCAACAAAGTATTATAGGAAATTAATGTACAATAGTGTAAAACCCTGGGCCAAAAGTACAATCCCAACAAAAGATAGTATGCACAAAGTACAACCTGTAAGGAAAGGTACTAGAACAGAAATCCATAGTCATAGGAACACACCTCGACAGGTTCGATCTCACTGAGCACCGACTGGTCCTGTCCGCCTAGAATCATGTCAAAGGATCGCTCGTCTGGACGAAACACGACATGTGTGGGAAAAGCCCGTATAAGGGGTGAGTATAACAATACCTAATAGGACACCCCAAAAACACAGAGGAATACAACAAGGGAAAAAATACCACAAAGGAAAGATATCATCAGCACTAAATAGTATATGATTACAGAACATATAACAACTATATCCAGATATACTCATACATGATCGACTATCGTGAAACCACCACTAAGATCTAGCTCGATGATTACACTAAACATGTAACAAGTAAACACACTCCTAGGTATGAAGAGGGAGAGATACGAAGTTCTCATTCTGGGAGAACAGACTCCTCATGTACTTGGGAACACGATTTTCAGATGAGGATCACAACCAATAGCTGTGGGACGATTCCAATAACTCAGTATAAACTAATTCGCTAAGTAGAGGATCAGCGCCTGGGTGAAGTTGCTCACGTCGACACCAAGAACTATACCTAGGGTTCCAGGAATGAATAGAGGATCTGGATCTAGGTGTCATAGATAGGAATCCAACAACTCTATTCAGGAAGTCTAATTGATGGGATCATACTCTTTTACCTAGGAAATGATGTCGAAAACCTTTAGGAGAAAGTCCAAGGGGAAGAACCCTAAGGAAACTAGTCCAAGTAACAGAAGGCTACCATCTCAAGAAATGTAAAAGAGGTTACATGGGTGCGTGTCTTCCGAGAGGTTGCACTCGATCCAGAAATGATATTACACAGGGTGGTTTCCTGTCAGCGGTGAAATGGGTCGGGAGGACAGAATCAATTGAGTTGTTGTACTCATGGGTGAGTTGTCATTTGGGAAAGAGGACTCATAGACTTTCGGAAAACCATAGGGCCAATATCAAGGGATGGTCAATGCGGTGGAATTTATATGCTAAATACCATAATGATGCTTCATGGATGAAGGGATCAGGTCCACAAGATCTAGTTCGGGCAAGGGGTCACCGAGTGAAACAAACTAGGCAATCAAACCCCCATGTCAATATGGCGAATGAAAGCGTATGAAATAGAAGGCAGCCACTCTTTTCGATATAATATATGTAGTAGGCCTTTGGGGTTATTCAGTATCAACATAGTGACCAATCGAGATGATGCTATCCATTCCACTCAGGACATGGCCATATCCATTCAACACAACACCCATTTCCTAGTAGTTCCTTCGGTGGTTTATGATTTTAGTATGATTATCCCAGCGGGTGAGACCATTGGTTTATGGCGATAAACCCATCTTCCCATGTGGAATGCTAGGTAGATCTGTAGTGGGAAGTGCGAAGATTGGTGTAGGTGAAGAACTGATTGGCTGTATTGATAGTTCATCAGAAGGCACCAATGGACTGTCAGGATCCCTGGTACTGATATATATTGAGCGAGCTTTCCGTTTCACCTCCTTAAGTTCTTGAGCCTTTATAAAATGTTGTCACGACCCATCCCAGTGGGGCCCGAGTCGCAACTCGCCAAGCACACATCCAATAGGTCAGGGTCTGGTGGCTAGCACAGAGTAGGCATGCTACTAACATTGGAGGCATTTCTTAAAAACCTTTACACATGCACACACATCTCCAAGCCCAAAAATATGAAAAGTAAAAACTACTAAAGTTAATATGATGAATGCATACACTAAAACCCAACCACATAGTACGACAGGAATTTAATGTGAAAGAAAGTAAATCCCTGGGCCAAAAGTACAATGTCACCAAAATAAATTCTGTAACAAGGTCCTACCGATAAGTAAAGGTACAAGGACTGCAATCTGTATCCATTGGAACACACCTCAGCTTTTCAAATCTCACTGAACATCGTCTGGTCCTCCTCCTCCAAAAATCCGTTCAAAGGCTCACTCATGTGCACAATACACGACACCTGCGGGAAAAGCCCGTGTAAGGGTGAGTATAACAATACCCAGCAGGACACCTCGAAACCACAAAGGAAATACAACAAGGGATAATAAAACAAATGAAATATAGATTCAACTCCACACAGTATATCTATACATAACATATAACCAGAAATATCTAGATAGACACATACACAAACGACCATTGTGATACTGCCACTAGGATCCATCTCAAAGATTCCACTATGTATGCAATTGTGAGAACACACTACTAGGTTTGAAGAGAGAGAGAGAGGGATAAAAAGTACTCATTCCGAGAGAACACACTCTACAAGTACTTGTGAACATGTCGCTCAGATGAGGATCACAACCAAAATCCAGGGGGTGATTATGAAAACTCATCCTGAGCTAATCCTCTAAGAAGAGGATCAACGCCCAGGTAAAGTTGGTCACGTCAATACCAAGAACTCTACCTAGGTTTCTAGGAATGAATAGAGGATCCATCTCTAACTCTCACAGAGGGGATTCCAACAACTCTATTCAGGATGACCTGCTGAAGGGATCATACTACCGTATATAGGAAATGATACCATGATTTGTATATGTTAAAACCATGATTTGTTTTGCATTTTGGGTCAAAAATATAAAAGGTATGCAACTAGAAAATGAAAACATGAACCACATAAATTATTTTTATTTCATATAAACATAAAAATGATTTAATCAATCATGAAATAATAGTTAAACAATATAGAAAAAAAGAAATCATGTCCATTGAAGCAAAACATTACCTACTGAAAATGTAATACTATTTCAGTTTCCTTATAACATTAATTCATTAGGGTGAGCACATAAAGTAAGGATAATTAAATGGAAATCGAAATTCTATATAAATGATGTTATAATAGGGAAAAATGAATTGATTTATCAATTAAATTTTATATAGTTATCTCAATGGATCATCAATAATAAAAAATGTGGAATAATATAGAATTCGGATGTAAAGACATTAACTAACGCATCAAAACTCTTCATGACTTATGCGAAGTAAATATTAAAAGATTCACTTTAAAGGATTGCAATATTAATCCATGTAGGTATTTGTCTAGGGTAATATAAAAGAATAATATAAGAATAATTGTAAAATATAATAAACGTAACATACATTTTTCAAACCAAATATCCCAAAGATCATAAATTTTATAGATGATATATATCATTAACATATAAAAATAAATTATTCATATGAGTGATAAATCATCATAAATAAATCAATAACCATATTGTCACATCATTATAAATTAATAAAATTGTGGCACTATTTTAATTATAGAAACCGATTAATATTTTAATGTTAACTAACGATAAAAATATATCATGGTGAATCATTAATTAATACATGTTTCACAAATCATAAATGATTAAGAATGATCGCCTATTTTTCATTATGGAAATGGATTCCCAAATGGATTCCCATAAATGATTAAGAAAGATCAGCTATTTTTCATCATGGTGAAAAGAACTTTTATGAAGACAAAAATTTATTATTCAAAGATATGGATATTTATAAATTAATTTACAATGTTCTTTCATGATATAATACTTAATGTGGTTTAATTAAAATCAATAATTAGTGATCAATTATATGGGATGTAGAGAACAGAATTTGAGTTGCATAGTGTATTAAATATTATAAATTAATTTCCAAAAAAAATATATCCAAAAGGATGTGTTTATAACATAAGACAACAATGATTATAAACAATAATCCTATAAAATTTGGATAGTATTATTTTATGTTTTTCTATTTTCTCTTAGTTTTATTCCCACCATTAAAAATTCAAACAATTACCATAATGGCAATGTGTTTTACAATATCAGGATCTACAATGATACTATAAAGGGCCAAGTGACACAAAAATAGTCCATGTTATATATTATATTCCATATTCCTCTTAAATTGTTGAATATATGATTTTTATTAAATTTATATAATTTAATTATATATTGGTTACATTAAAATGACATTATTGTCATTTGGAAAATATATGAAAGATTTTAACAAAAAATGTCTCTAAATCATGTTACGTTTTTCAAAATATATATGAATAAAATAAAAGGAAGACGTATTATTTATTTAAGAATCAATTAAATTTACTACATTTTTAGATTAATTTTATATATAATTATTTTTTATCCCCTATGATATCAAATTTTGGTTGTAACTATGGTAATGATGTTTTTCAATATTAATGTGTAACAAATTTTCAAATAATGTAAAAAAGGCTCATTAGTGGACAAGGATTGAAATTATTGACATTTTATAGTCCTACATGTGTTTTATTTTGTTTTAATTAATTTTATATAATTTTATAAAAATTATTTAATATGTATTACTATTTATATCATTTTAGAAACAATTAATATTTTTTGACTTTTAAATCACCATGAATGAAAATTATTGATAAAATACATTTTAAAACACAAATATTATTTTATAAATAAATTTCTATTTTTATAAAATCATTATATCGCCCATTAAATATAAAATTCAATGTTTTTAATTTCATTCATTTGATTTTTTATTACATGTACAAGAATTGTGTCAGAGTTTTATTAGAAATTAATGTAACTATTTCATCTCTAATAAATAATAATAAACAACCAATATTAAAATTTTAAATTTTATTTCAAAAAAAATATTATAAACAATAAAAAAAGTTTCACTTCAACAAAAAATATTATTATTATTAATATCATGAATAATTATTTTTTTAACATTACCATTAACATAAGTAGTATTAATGTGAAAAACAATGATTTATTGATGAGAAGGGCCTTTTATTAAAATTTTGTATTAATATGATTAAATAGACTCCTATATTGTTGAATTAATATTTTTCAATTAATTTTATGAACTATCACATTAGTTTTGACACTAGAAAAAAAATTTACATTTAACATTGTAGAAAAAATTATCCAGGTTATCATTCAATAATAAATAATATAAAATTAACCTAAATACTGAATATGGACCTCTTGATTCAAAATATGGAATCCAATTATAAATATTAAATTTCAATATGTGGAGGAAGTTATTTTTCGATAAAAACACAAAAATTAAAAGAAAATTTTATTTAATAAATTCATTATATATATATATATAAATTTTATAAAAAATTAACCATAAATATTGTTTCAAATAAAATAATTGGACATTTAATTTTATAATAGAAAAAATTCTAATTTGATCCATATAAGAAAAAAGTATCGTTATATATGGTTGATATAGAGATACTGTTTTCATGAATATTTTCTATTTTTTGGTATTCAGTAAAAAATCAATCATTTTATTATAATCTCCAAATTAAAACACAACAAATTTTTATGCTATGATTTCAAAAAATGATTTAATATTTTTTAAACTAAAATTTTAAAATTTATATTAATTTTTTATAATATTATAAAAAAAATTATGATTTTTGTTTAAGAATCCATATTTGATGAATAAAATTATGTTTCCAAAAATTGTGGGGTCACTTACTAATAAGTAATATATAAATTAAAATTTATTTTGGAAATACTAATTATATTAAAAATGTTTATTCTTATTCGTTCTCACTATTTCAATTCCTAGGGAATAATTTTCCCAAAAATATTTCATGGTATATTTATTCTTATTGTTATGTGACTATATTCTTTTAGATATCATATTTTATTAAATCATATGATTATGCATTTTACATCCCCCTTAAATAAGTTGATTCCTTTCAAATATAAAATATCGGCATTAATAAATTGACTTATATATTAGAATTTATTTGTTGAAAATCTATATATACAAAAAGATTAATGAAAATACATCTTCAAAAGAGGGATAATGGATATAAAGCTCATACGTATAGAAAAACTAGATTTCCAAATTGGGGAAACATTATTGGGAACTGTAAATTTAGATATTGAAAAAAATTTAATTTTTCATTATTGATAATAATTGATATAGAACATTAATAGGAAGAAACACATTGATCATGAGAAATTAATGAATAATAAACCATAAATCAATGATGTGTGAAAAGGTCCAATGATTCATTTAAAATGAATTAAATATGATAATAGCTTGTCCATGAAAATTTTTCTAGTATTTATGAATTAGCTAACAATATATAATAAAAACATAATAATATATACTTACATGACTTGTTGAATTTCATGGTTTAATCAATATGTAGCATAATTACATATTTTTCTCTCTCTCATAAGAATTAATAAATAATATATCATTCTTAAAGATCCAAAATAAACATCATATATGTCACATAATCATATGAATGATAACCAAATAATCCACTTGTATTTAAATATATTCCCAATGTGAGATAACATCAAATATATATAACAAAACAAATTAATAAATAATCCATTATAATTCCTAAATTCAATAATAAAACACATGTTTCAACTTATACTATTCCCTAAATAAACACCACAACATCTCAATAAACCTTAATAACTTCAATTTTAAATCATGTTTTATACTCAAAAGTGATTTCATAACTCTATGATTTCTCCAATATAAAAATTTATTTTCATTACTCCAAAAAATAATATTATATATATGAGATGATTATTTGACAACCCATATAAAAAATCAGAAAATACCATTAATTATATGATGACCCAGACCCTTACGGTCCATCCCTTTTCCAAATTCCATATCCTATGGGTGATGTCTTGGTGGTAGGACATAATTTGGGCATGCGACTGTTCGGCGCGACCGATCGGGGTTTCGCTTCTATAGTTTTTCCTGCAACGCCTCTTTTGAGATTTTCACCTTTTTTCATGTGGTTCAAAACCATTTAAAATCCAATAATTTATACCCAATAAATCCTTAGGGACCTCCTCAATGGATAATTAAATAAAAATTAATTCCATCCTATGTAACCACTCAATAGCGCAGGGATCCACAATCGGAATTTAAAGCCATTAAAATCCCCATATCTTGTAACAACGGGAAATTATATATATATCGAATGATAATTTCTTCTTCCTTCTTCTTCATGTTGGCTAGGTTGGGATGAGTGTTTATTACCTATACATATAACTGTAGATTATATGTTTCTTATTTGCGGCCCACCCATGTTGATCACTTAGTACCGAACACCCAATTTCATGGGGAGGGTGTTTTCCCCAACACTCCCCTGAGTTTCTGGTTATTAAATAAATTTCTACTCCTTTTTCCTGAATAGACCAAGACTATTCGGGCTGGATGTGGTGGCCCGAGGTCCATTATTATCCCATGAAGTTTCTGGCGGAATAGTTGTGGTTTTTGGCCTAGGTGTATGTGTGCTGGTTGATTCCCATGTGTCTCCAGGATGAGGCCCAGGTGTCTTCGGGAGTGGAAGTAGTTGTTCTAGCCTAGGTGTCTTCAGGCATAGCAGTTGTGGTTGTGTCCTAGGTGTGTATGGGCGGGGTTTTGTGGTGGGACTGTGGTGAGAATGGTAGGATAATTTTGATTCATATGATGTCTTCAATAACCAGTGGGAAAGTGGAGCAGGGGACCCCAATATCGATGTGCTATTACTATACTTTACATGCCTTCCGTTATTAGTGGAGTGTGCCTTGGTGGGACTTGGGTGGATAGTTTTTCCTCGCTAGGTGCTTGGGTTTTTCTTTTCTCACAGGGAATTAGAATGCCTCTACACTTTTGCATGAGAGTCATTGGTTTTTCCTACTAAGTGTACTTGTATGCTCACCCTACGTATATAAAAATGCTTTCAGGTTTCCAGGAGGACTTCAGGGATCATGCGGCACCATACTGGCTCGGACCGTGGGGCAGTTACTACTGTTATTTTTATTTTTCTTGGTACTTTACCTTTGGGATTTTTTTGATTATATGATTTACTATTGAACATGCAGATAGGAATGGGTTATTTTTTTCATTACCTTTACTTTCATATTAGGTATTTTTTTGGGTTTCTATCTTATCTCTCAATCCTATAAAAATAAAAAGGGTAATTCCTTCCATTTAGTGTGATATTCTATACACTTGGTGTTGTTCGCCACTCCGGGACATATTGAAGGCGGGTATCGGGGGTCATTATCTCTCCTTCAACTTAAAAAATGAAGGGCCTGACAATCTGATGTCCCTTCCCTCCTTTTGGTGAAGTTGGGTCATGATAGAATATTATTAGAGGAGAGGTTGAGATATAGGACGGAGTCTGGAGTCTGGAATAATGATGATTGCTTGGGATGGTAGGGAAACAGTGTTGGGTGACATTGGACCGTGAATTAGGCTAGGGAAGACGGGCTAAGAAACGGGATTTTAGGGCCCCCGTGATCTGATTAAAGGACTTTGGACCTACCAAACAACCAAGTGAGGCTACACTGATTGCAGGGTTGAGTCCCTAGGAAAGGTACATGCATCATAATGACTTGGGTTCTTATGTTTCATGGGTGTCTTGGGGATTAAAAATAAACAAATAAGTCTAAGAAAATTTAAGAACAATATTTTACACTACTCCGGAATAAGAATTCCTTGATTACCTTGCTGTTGTGGAACATGGGTGGTGACCATGAGTAGTGCGGGAAATTGAGGCCTAGGAGGTTGAATTGGCTAATCGGAAGAGGACTGACTGATAGGAGGAGGATGACCAGTGGCAGAAGATTCTTCATTCCTTTTAGAGGCAGTCCCTGGGGAAGTATGAGGGCAGCACATCTAACATGGAGACAGAGAGCTGACTAGAAGAGATAGTGATCTCTTTCAGCCTGATTCGGTCTCCGACGGAGTGCTGGGTTCCTCTTCCCGTCATTCAGATGCATGGAGCAACACGTCAGTGGTGGATGATTTATCTTTGAGAGAAGAGGAAAGATGATGTTGTGTGGGATGACATCGAGAAGGAGTTCTAGGAGGAATTCCTCTCTTCCACGATGAAGGTCAAGAAGAGGTGGGAGCTACTCTCCCTCCTGTAGTGGTGTATATCAGTGAGAGTGTTGGGGATCAAGTTCAAGGATCTCCTTTTCTTTTCTCTGGACCTTTTTCTGGATGATGAGTCTTAGGTGAGACGTCTAGAGGAGGCACTCCTACCTTCTCTTCAGCATGCTGTAACCCTCATCACCCTACTGACATTCATAGATGTGTAGTAGAAGGGTGAATTGCTATAGAGGATTCAAAATCTAGGAGGTGTGTCATTAGAGGGGATCCAGTTGGTCTCAAAAAAGGTAAAGTTTCTTAGCAGCATGCCTCCAGCATCAGGGCCCTCTAGGTTCCGACCAATAGGAAGCATGTCGTGGCAGTTCCAGTTTCGGTCTCCCGGTCCTCACTATTTCCCTTCGGGCCTGGGACTGAGGTGCTTCGTTTGTGACAGCCATGGGAACCTTCAAAACCAGTTCCCATATAGAGTACAGTACGGTGGGGGTGGGAAGGTTTAGCGTCCACCTCAGCAGCAGTTGTTTCTAGCTGGTCCCTTTCAGCAGTAGTAGGGGTAACAAGCTCTCACCCCTCCGAGGGCAGATGTTAAAGGAGGAGGCCTACCTAAGGGCGCTTCTCAGGGAGCTTGACAAGGGCATGGTCGGGGAGGTGGCCAACAACCGAGAGGTAGAAGATCTGGGTGAGGGAAGTTGCAGGTCATGGAGGCAGCAGTTCCAGCAGGGCTAGAGATCGTTCGAGGTACGATCTGCTGGTTTAGTACCCTTACATATTACTTGTTCGATACAGGACCATCACACTCCTTTGTTACACCCAGTATGGCCAATGCTATGTGTTGAGATGCTGAGAGACTTCTAGTGCCCCTAGTGCTGAGCACACTAGTGGGAGGGAAGACAGACATATTGTATGTATGTTGAGGATGCAGACTAATGCTAGGGGCACATTAGTCTGTCATAGATCTTCTACTATTTCAGATACAACCATACGATGTCATCCTAGGCATTGACTGGCTGTTCTCTATATGTGTCGTCATTGACTGCTTATGAGGAAGGATATTGTTTTCAGACATGGGTGGCCAACAGGTGAATTTCATCGATGAGCATAGTTTCCACGGAAGAAGAAAGAGAGGGGAACCCCTCCTCTCATTGTTGGATGAGATATCAGTGGAGTCGGTGGATAAAAAATAGGTGGAAGTCACAGGGATCTTTAGTGAGTTTATTGTTGTCTTCCCTAAAGAGGTGGCAAATCTGCCCCCTCGATGTGATTTTGAGTTCAGTATAGACTGGTAACATGGTGGCCGTCTGATTTCAATGGATCCCTATCGGATGGAACCTTCTGAGAAGTTGGAGTTGCAGATCCTGATTGATGATCTAGTGAAGAAGGGTTTTGTTTGGCCAAGTGCGTCACCGTGGGGTGCTCCAGTCATGTTCGCGAAGAAGGAAGATTGTGGTCTAATGCTGTGCATAGACTACAGGAGGCTGAATTAGGTGTGGTCAATAATCTCTACCCTCTCTTGAGGATAGATGATATCTTTGACCAGTTAAGAGGAGAATTTTGGTTCTAGAATATCGATCTGTGGTTCGGTTATAACCAAGTGAGGGTGAACGAGGGAGAAATCTCAAAGACTTCCTTCATGTGATGATATGGGCACTTTGAGTTTTTAGTCAGGTCGTTTTGCATTAAAAACGCACCAGCTGTATTCATGGGGCTTCTAAACTATATATTCTATGAATATCAAGACCAGTTCATAGTCGTTTTTATTGACGACATCTTGATCAACTCAAGATCAGACGAGGATCACACTGAGCACCTGAGATGGATTTGGAGGTCCACCAATAGCACCAGCTCTATGGGAAGTTGCCCAAGTGCAAGTTCTGGACACGAGAAGTGCATTTCCTTGGGAACATGGTGTCCGATCAAGGGATAGTAGTGGACCCATTAATGGTCGAGGCAGTGGTTTCTTTGGCAGCACACAAGAACATGGCAGAGGTTCATAGTTTCCTCGGGCTTGCAGGTTACTACTGGAGGTTCATTCCCAACTTCTCCCGAGTTGCGAAACCCTGGACAGCCATGTCCAAGAAGGACCAGGATTTCGTATGGGATGATAATTTTGAGGAATCCTTCAGCTATCTAATAGAGAAGTTGGATAGTGCCACAGTGCTGAGGTTTCCAGAAGAAGGGGCAGCATATATGGTGTTCTTCGATGCATCAAGGCAAGGACATATATGTGTTGATGTAGCAGCAAGGGGTGATCTCTTGTGGGTCTAGGTAGTTACATCCCCATGAGAGTAACTATGCCACCCATTACCTAGAGCTCGCGGAGGTTGTGTTCGCAGAAATGTTTTCGCGTCACTACCTCGATGGGGAGCACTTCGTGGTCTTCACAGATAAAAAAAGATTGAATTACATATTCTCCCAGCAGGACCTGAACATTGAACAACGAAGGTGGATGGAATTCCATCAAGACCACGACATAGATATTTCCTACACCTCGGGAAAGGGTAATGTGGTGGAAGATGCTTTGAGAAAAAAAGTCACAGAAGGATGCAGTCCGAGAGTCGTAATATACTTGGTAGGCGATGGAGGAGTTGGCTTCCCTGCACCTGGATGCTAAGATGGAAGGTGGTAGAGGTTTCCTATTTCAGATGAAAATGCAATATTCTCTATTGTGGCAGGTAGATGAGTCCCAATGGGGTGACTCAGAAAGCGAAGTGATGTGTGACCGAGTTGACTAGGGCAATGCTTTGAAATGGTGGACGGAGGATGGTCAGAACCAGTTGCTTTTCCGTGGAAAGCTGTTTGTTCCAGAGGAAATGCTTGGAAAAGTTCATATTTTGTTCCACAATTCACTCCTAGCATTGCACCCAGGAATTTTAAAGATGTAATGATGCCTAAGGAGAAAATTTTTGTGGCCCGGGGTGAAACGGGCTGTAGTAGAGTTCGTATCAATGTGCCTAGTGTGTCAGCTGGTTAATGCTGAACACAGTGTTCCAGGTGGATTATTTCAACTTTTAGACATTCCTGAGTGGAAGTGGGATGACATCTCGACAGATTTCGTCACGGGGAAACCAAAGGATTGAGGAGGCCGCGACGCTATCTGGGTAGTGGTGGATAAGTTGACGTAATCGGCCCACTTTTTGGCAATCAAGGAGTCTGGTGTAGTGGATGATTTAGCACAAATGTACATGGATGAGGTGGTGTGCTTTCATGGAGTTCTGAGATCCATAGTCTCTGATAGGGATGTGCGGTTTACCTCATATTTCGGTAGAACATTGCAGCATGCTTTTGGCACCCAGCTACGTCTTAGCACTACTTTCTATCCCCAGATATATGGATAGACACAGCGCACCATCCATTCATTATAGGAAATTCTACGGGCATGTATTCTCGATTTTGGGGGATCGTGGGTGCGACACTTTCCTCTGATAGAGTTTGCCTACAATAATAGCTATCATTGTACCATTGGCATGGCTCCATTAGAATCCTTGTACGAGAGGCCATGTCGCTCACCCATGTGCTAGAATAAGGTTGGGGAAGCGAGTGTTCTTGGCTCGGAAGAAGTGTAGAGCATGAAAGAAAAGGTTCATCTTATACATGAAAGGATGAATGGGGAATAAGTCCGATAGAAGTCATATGCTGATAATTGGAAGAGATCCTTGGAGTTCTGGGTTGGGGACCACATGTTCATGAAGGTCTCCCCTCGGCGTGGACAACAGAGGTTCCGTTGTGGGAGCAAGAACTCTCCAAGATTCATCAAACCCTTTGAAGTGTTATGGTGGGTTGGAGAAGTGGCTTATCAGCTAGCATTACCACCACCGCTACTGAGGATACATACGTCTTCCATGTGTCCCAGCTCCATCAGTATCTGCATGATGACTCGCATATCCTTGACTGAGGAGAGCTAGATATCGAGGACAATGCACAGTCCATGGAGCGACCAGTGATGATTGATGATAGTGAGGTGAAGGTGTCCATTGATGAACCATTACATTGGTTTGTGTGTTGTGGAGGCATGGTGGGCTTGAGGAAAGTACCAGGGAATAGGAAGCACATATATGTGCGAAGTACCCAGAGTTGTTTTGAGATTTTTGATGTTCTATTTTGTACTTGTAGTGATGGAACGCTTTACCTTTTTAGCTACGGAATGTGTGGTTTTCTATTTTCATTGGAAGTGTGTGAAGTATCCAGATATGTGGGGAGGGGTGGACCTAACCCCTAGTTGAGACGCATTAGAGTGGATGCACCTAAACCCGTGCAGGTGTGTTAGAGCCACCCAAAGAAGATAGGATCTTAACATGGAGGAAGGGAAACCCCTCACCACATGATCAGAAAGATTAATCCTTTGTTTTAAATTGATTTTAATTATTCGAATTCACTCTTCAGAGGTATCTTCTGGGGTGGTTGTTCAGACCCCACCTCCTTTCTTCTGGTCTAGTATTAAATTCTCGAGGGTGAGAATGCTTTGAGAGGTATATGATGTGATGACCTGGACCCCAGTCTATCCCTTTTCCAAATTCTGGATCCTAGGGGTGAGGTCTCGGTGGTAATATTTCATTTCGGCGTGCAACCAATTGGCGCAACCGATTAGGGTGACCAATCGGGGTGACCGATCGGGGCAACCGATCGGCACGACTGATCGGGGTTTCTCTTAACAGTTTTTCCGGTAACACCTATTTTGGTCTATTCAAATTTTTTTCAAGTGGTTCAAAGACATTTAAAATACCATAATTAATACCCAATAAATCCCGAGGTAACTCCTAAATAGAGAATTGAATAACAATTATTTTCGGTCTTGTGTAACCACCCAACCGCATGGGGAACCACGATCTGAATTTAAAGCTGTTCAAATCCCCATATCACATTATAAGGGAATCTTATCTATATATTGCATGGGAGTTTCTTCTTCCTTCTTCATCCTCTTCACTGGCTTCCTTTCTTTTTAGTACGTTTGTAATTACCGAATTCCCCACTGCGAGTCACGCATTTCCTTGATTCAAGGTGCGTGGAGAAGAACATTGATCTTTGATCAATCAAGTAGGATTTTCCATAGCATGACCTTTTTGTGTATCATACGGGGTGTGTGTGATTTTTTCTCTATGGTAATTGATGAATCCAAACATAATGAAGATAATTAATGACCCATAAATAATGAAGGGGGTGGGATCGATGTTCTAATGTACTTTTTTAGGTTGATATGTGTTGCAAATTGGGCGGGACTATGCTCACTGAAAATCATGGTCTTTAGTGGTCATTCCATGCGCACTAATGAGTCATGTCTTCTGTGATGATTAAATGAATTAACACGGAATTTGGTTAATAACATAAACTCATTTGGTTAAATGGACGTTCAGTAAAACAAGAATCCCTATGTGATCTCCTTGGATGACAAACAGAAATAATAAAATAATGAATGATCTGCTTGAACCTGGATGTTTCCCTGCTCTGTTTTGGTAGTATGCATGTTGTTCTATTTTATTTAATATGGGGTGATGTGGGTGAGGATGGGATCCTCTGTTCTGGTATAGATTTTGGTTGTGAATTTGAAGTTGTGAGGGTTCTCTTCTTTGACACGAAGTCACATGGAATCCCCTATTGTGAGAAATAGTGGGTTCCTAGTTTGTGGACATGGGGTTGTGTCTCAGGGATAGCTTTGTTTCTAGTACATCATGGGATATCACTTATCCCTTTTTTGTTGTGACCATACAAGAGAACCAGGTGTGAATGCTTAAATTTTTGTTTGGTTGTTTCTTTTTTTTTTTGCTTGTGGTTATTCTTGTTAGTTTCCCGGTAGTGAAGAATTAACCCTAATGGTATCACTTGAACATGAAAAAAAGAATGGTAGAGTGGGGATTTAGTTTGGTAAGGAGTTGTGACTTGGCCGTGAGTGTCGTGGATACTTTTGTGAATGAATAGTAATAAGGGAGTTTCTGCATAGGTTTTTGAACCCCTGGGTAGGGTTGAGTGTTTTTTACCTATACATATATCTATAGCTTTTATGGTTCTTATTCTCCCCACACCCAAGATTAGCACTTTGTGCTGAACACCCCATTTCATGGGTTGGGTGTTTTTTCAGCTCTTTTATGAGTGGCTGGTTATTAGATCGTTTTCTACTCCCTTTCCTGAATAGACAAAGACTATTCAGGCTGGCTGTAATGGCCTGAGTTCCATTATTAGCCCAAGAATCCCTGTGCGGGGTAGTATTGTTGGTTTTCCTTGGTGTCTGCAGGCAGGTTGTTTCCAAAGTGTCTTTAGGATGAGGACCATGTGCGTTCAGGCGTGGGAGTAGTTGTTCTAGCCTAGGTTTCTTTGGGCATGGAAGTTGTTGTTGTGGCCTAGGTGTGTGCGAGCGGGGTTTGGAAGTGGGACTGTAGTGAGGTTGTGGCCCAGGTGTGTGCGGGTGGGGTTTTGTAGTGGGACTTCGGTGAGAATGGAATGATTGGTTCGATGAGTAGGATGTCTTCAATAACCATTGGCAAAGTGGCACGGGGTACCCAAATATCGATATTTTATTAATATAATTTACTTGCCTCGCATTATTTGGGGAGTGTGCCATGTTGAGACTAGGGTGGATAGTTTTTCCTTGCTAGGTGCTTTGGTTTTTTCTTTTCTCACAGGGCATTATAATATCTCTCCACTTATGCATGAGAGTCTTTGGTTTCCTTGCTGAGTGTACTTGTATGCTCTTCCTAAGTATATAAAACTACTTTCATGTTTCCAGGAGGACTTCAGGGATCGTGTGGGACTATACTGGCTCGGACCTTCGGGCAGTTGTTGTCGTCATTTTCCTTTTTCATGGTACATTTCCTTTTGTGGTTTGTGGCTTGTATCATTTACTATTGATCATGCATATGGGAATGGGTTATTTTTGGAATTAACTTTACTTTCATCTTTGTTATATTTTGGGATGCTATCTTATATCTCGATCCAATAAAAATAATAAGGGTAATGCCTAGCATTTTGTGTGAGATTATATGCCCTTGGAGGTGGTCTCCACTCTGGGCCCTATTGAAGGCGGGTTTCGGGGTTCATTATCTCTCCTTCAACATATAGAAGGAAGGGCCTGACAATCTGTTATCTCTTCCCTCCTTTTGGTGAAGGCGAGCATTGACAAATTAGTATGCTAAAAAAATATATTGTTATAATATAGTGATAACACAATAATATCCTGAATTTTATTTAGATACTTTCATAATTTGGAATTCCCTTAATTTTCCATTAATATCTTTTAAAAATAATAACCATTAAATGAATCTCTTTTCTACAATCAGAATTTTTTTTATCCCAGTCAATAATAGACCATAATGAACATAATATAAATTCATATAATAATCTAATGTTATATTTAATCACTAAAGTATTATTTATCAAAAAACATAATAATATCTATAAATCACCTCAAAATACAATCAATGAATACCTCAAATGGTGTTTCTATGTCACTAATCATTTAATTATGCTTATAATATAATCCATTTATGGTTTTCATTAAACTTATGTTAACACCATATGAAAACTTATATTGTACCAAACTTTAAAAAATAATTATTCATTATATAAAAGAATAGACTACTTCCATAAATATAAAAAAAGAAAAATCAAAGATTATCCTAATAAATTTTTCACCAAATCACATTATAATTTCCAAATCACCAAGACTATCCTCTTTACTTCATATATCTCATATATCAGTTTTTACTATGAAACAATTATCACATTATCAGTAAATAAATTTTATTAGTTAATGCTACCAATTATCATATGTTCTAAAATAAATAACGAAAAAACTATTGAGTAACAATCCATTCAAGCCTCATTATATATATATCCACAATATAATTTATATTTTTACTATACAAGATAATTATTATATCCTTATACATAAAAAATATATCAATTCACATTAATTGTTTGAATAGATTACGTACATCCATATTATAGAAGATAATCCTTAGATTAAGGCATTGTATCATATAATACCTATATTCCCCACACATAATACATTGAACTACTAATGATATATTATGATTAACATCATTTTCATCTATAAAAAAATTATTTTTCTTGGAAATCTATTGCGTTCTTCTATTATTTATGCTTTTGAACCTTATTTTCAACCAACTAATAAATTTTCCCTTGTGTTTCTTCTCCCATATTATCCATGTAATAAGTAAAATTTTCATTCATTTATGTAATTCCTAATATTAAATTTTTATATAATTAGGTTTGTCAAGAAACACAACCATTTTGATAATTTAAATTATATAATCATGTAGTTTATTATGAATAGTCACATTGTTTCACCTTCTATTACCCATTTAATTTTAATGTTCATATGTACAATCATTCAATTTTCCATCAAATTATATGTCAAATATTTTCAGCTTTGATATGAAAATTAACTAAATTAAAAAACTTATAGTGTGATAAATAATATTCATAGCATGGAATCATAAAAATCATGAAAAAAATTCCTTAGATGTTTAAATAATAGAAAATTATTCTTTATCGTTGAACACACATGTTGAATCAAGGATATCCATGG
The DNA here is from genome assembly GCA_963277665.1 of Viscum album. Taxonomy (NCBI): domain Eukaryota; kingdom Viridiplantae; phylum Streptophyta; class Magnoliopsida; order Santalales; family Viscaceae; genus Viscum; species Viscum album. The sequence goes on along the minus strand of OY728151.1, from coordinate 1,056,119,709 downwards.
TTATAATTTATTCGAATTTTATATAAATTTTCTAATTATTATTATCCCATTTATTCCACACTAGAATTTCAAAAAAATGGGAAATAATATTATGCACACTCTAAAAGTGAATTTTGGTCACTATATACGTCCTATAACGGTTTTTGGGTTTATTAATAAAAGAATCATCTAAGAAAAATTCTCATCCACTTATATTGTCTAGATAAGTTTGTAAAAGAGATAAATGCAACAAAATATATATTACCACAACATTTTGATATTATCATATAAATAAGATTATCCTTATATTTTTCATGATGGTTCTCATATACTAATCTCTAATAATTGACTAAGCCCTTCATTGAAACCAACTACAGGGGCCCAGACATTCTATACATGAATATTAAATATTATAAGATGAATGCTAAATATAATAAATTACTATCAAATCCACATATATAAGGTTTTTTTTCTTTGGAGTCTACATAGAAAACAAATTATTTAGGTGCAAATTTCCTCATCAAATATAATTTTCATATCAAATTTTACGCTTATTTAAATAAATAACATAATATTTTTCTCTACAAACTGGTGAACAAAATCATAAAAAGGGTGAGAATATATTATTATAAAGGGTAAATATGGGTGATATCACCAAGTAGTCATATAAGAGAATTATATTATCATAATAGGGTGATATCAAGACCATAACTAAAACTTTTTACAATGAATAATTCGTTGAAAATTAACATGATTCAAGGAATACAAATATATCATTTCAAATGATACGAATCATATATGTGTGAGAAATATCATAAATAAATCATAAAACAAATGATCCAATCATAATCATGTCATAATTATGTTTCACCATAACATTTATTGAATAAAATCAATATATCAATTAAAACTAATCATACCATCAAATAAACATTTATAAAATTTCAACACATGATTCCTAAATAATTAAATATTATGAATCATCACATTATTCCCATAGTAGTGCTCGAATCCCAATATCTTTCAGATATTTAACGATCCAGATCAACATGTTTCAAATAATTATTTCATGAGATATAAAAAACAAAAATATTTTATTTTAGGAATATATATTTATATATCCCTACCATAACAAAATTAAATCATACATATGTGTTCCACAAAATCATTAATAATTCCTCTATTTACCATGATATATGTTAAGTATTTTAAAATCTAATTTGAACAGTTTTCCTAAATTTATCATGTAGATAAACAATGGAAATTAATGGGTTCCCTAAATATCTCTTCATTGTAATTATTATTATTGTAGAAAATAAATAATAATTCTACTATTTCATCATATCCATAGTAAATTATAATTAACAATTAAGGATATAAATTAGCTGAAATGTACATGATAATTTAATCATAACATTCCATGAGGAAAATATTATTTTAATTTTGAAATTGATTATTTAAAATAACAATAGTTATAATATTATGGGGAAGAAATTTGAGAATAAAAAAAGAATCATTTCATTTGATATTATAAATATTGAGCATTCATTATTGTAGTAAATTATATTAATTTCTTTTTTATTAAAAAATAATCAATTAAAATTATTATAAATAAGTCAAAATTACATAATTTGGAATACAATAATAAGATTACAATGATACATTATAAAAAAATGGGTACAAAATTATAATAATAAGTAAATTAATCGAAAACAATGATGAATTTTTTTTAAATAAAAAAATTACATAGATGAAAATAATCTGCAATGGAATAGTAAAATATTGTCAATTTTCCATAAAATCATTATATCCATCGATTATGTTTGTAATGTTAGAAAAATTAATTTAAGATTTTAATCATAATAAAATAACATTTGGAAATCTAGTATATGTTTTTCTTCTCATTTTAGGATCATAAAATTACATGAATGGAAAGTGGCACTAAAATAATCACATTGAAATTTCATCAAAATATCAATAACAAACCACAAGTTTGATACATTTTATTATTTTTTCATAACATAATTCTATCCGCTTATACAAATACATTAATTATGTTTAATTTATTAATATGAATATAAAGGTAAAAATTTGGCAAATAGGTCGATTTTAATTTTTTTTATATGATTATTAACCTCTGATGGTTTTTTTACCGCAATAAATATAAATGAGTTAATTATGGTTAAAACTAGTGTTATAATAATTTAAATTCATTTTTAAACAGTTTTTTATTTAATTCTATGTCGATATTGATAGTATAAGTATCAAAACATAAAAAATATGTTATTTTTATAATATTTATGATTGATTTTTCCACCCATGATATTTTTGTACAAGTTAATGTTAAATATGGATACATATTATTGAAAATATTTTAATTTAATTTAAGTTCATATGATAATATTATTTTAAATGTTTTTCATTATCATGGTTATAGTTATTATTTCACATTTCATGTTTATCTATCGAGATAATAAAATCATATTAGATCATGAATATAAATAAATTTCCTAAATCGTGATGAATGTGTAATAAAAACATGTTTCACATAATGGATCATCAATACATATATATTTATCATAATGGATCAACTACATCAGTTCGTTTCCCATAATTCTCACATTTAATAATAATAATCATCGAATAAATCAGAGGGACACTAAATAATAGTTTCACAATTATATTAATGTTAACCATAGAGTTTTCCCAATAAAATCAAAAAACAATAATCATATCCTAACAACATATCCCATGGAAGGAAAATATTCTTCATAAAAATTTCATCAAATGAACATTGAAAGCCCAATGGAAAATATTCTTTGAAAATTTCGTGTGGAAAATACAATTTTTTTATAAATCACATCATTAGAATATAAATATTTACTAAATAATATTGTAATAATTTATATTAATAAAAAATTTAAAAAATTAATATAAAATTCCACCCATTTAGATTTTATGTGATAATTTAATTCTATTAATGACATATATTTTAAAACCACGATATGTTTCACATTTTGGGTAATAAATATAAAAGGTACCCAAAAATAAAATTACAACATAAACAAAATGATTTTTAAAAAAATTTCATACATAGATAAAAATGATTTCATCAAACATGATATAATAGTGAAAAAATATTTATATGAAAATAAATAAATCTTATTCATTGTAGAAAAAAATTTCCAATTGAATAGTAAAATTTTATCAATTTTCCATATACCATCAATTCATTTTATTGTGCACATAATGAAAGGAAAATTAAATGCAAATAGTAATTATACATAACTGATTGTATAATAAAAAAATTGAATTTATTTATCAAATAAATTTCAAATAATAATCTCAATGGATCATTAATAATAAAAAATGTAGAATAATATAGAATTGGGATGAATAAACTTGACCTCATGCATCAACATTCTTCAGGACTTATGCGAAGGAAAAAAAATAATTTATTTGAGAAGATATTTAAAATTAATCTAGGTAGATATGAAAATATGATAATATAAAATAATAAGATAAGATTAATTTTAAAATATACTGACTGTAACATAAAATTTTCAAACCCAATTTCTAAACGATCATAAAGTTGATCTAAATCATTAACCTATAACATATAAAAATAATTGATTTAGATTAGTGATAAAAAATCAAAAATCAATCATGAACCATATGGTAACATCATTATGAAGTAATAAAATTTTGTTAAAAACATAATTATGGAAAACAATTAATATTTCAATGTTAATTTATGATACAAAAATATCATGGTGAATCATGAATTAATACAGGTTTCTTAATTCATAACATGTTATTAATGATCACCTATTTTCTATTATGGAATGTAATTACCAAATTGTTTCCCATACTGGATTAATTGCAACTACTTGATTCCCATAATTGTCACAATCAATATAAAACATTTCCTTATACCACGGTGGTATAGGGAATTCCATGCCCAACAACCAATAAAATAATTAAAACAATAGAAATATGTTTCACATGATAAAATGTTATATTGATATATAAACATAACCCATGGAATGGTAGACAATTGTTTTTAAAAAACCATTAATTCATTATACTATAACTCATTAAAAATAAACTTATTTTTAAAATATGTCATCATCATAACAAAAAAAACATATAGATTTGGAATAATTATAGTTTCATTGTTTCATGTTCATAGAAATTCATAATCAATAGAAAATGAAATCAACTTTTATGAAAATTTTATTAAATGTTCCCTGAAATATTTCGGGAAAAATGTTCTTCTTTTAATGAAAATATTTAAAATCAATAAATTTCTAAAAAATGAATGAAAATAATTTTAGTGGACTAATTATAACATGTAGTGAATGTTTAAAAACATTTAATTTCAAATAAAGGAAAAAGTTCCATTCATGTTTTATAGGATAAAATTAAGATTCCATTAAATTTATATGTAAAATTTTAAAAGTACATCATTCAAAAAACAAAACAATGATTGTTTTTAAATAATATTTTATAAATTAAAAAAAATATTAAATTAAATTTTAACAAAAAGTAAAGAGTAATCAATGATATTCATGAAATTTTTTTATTTAAATAATTTATAATAATGACAATTATTTATGACTAAATAGTAAAACAAAATTAATTTTCCATAAAAACATTTTTTAGTCTGTTGGGTTCATATAGTGAGGATGTTTGTCGAAAATAGTTTTCCTATAAAAATATTATGATTATAATTATGTAGTAATTTTTTAATGAGGTAAATATAAAAATACATTCTTAATAAAAATTCAATCATAACAAAATCTTGATTAATTTGGACACATATAGAAATCTCTTTCCTAAAGTATCTTTATCCTTAAATCGAGTTAAAACATAATTTATATGGAATAATATTTATTAAAAATATATTTTAGAACCATAAATATGTATATATTAATTTATATTCTTCCATATATTCCTTTTCTATATCATCTTATCATTTTTTATTAATAATCTGTAATTAAAATCCTTGTTACATCAGATAAATGCTTCGATTCTCATGAATGTTTTGGTTTGTTAGTCCAAGTCTGTAAATTTTTTCACTGATCAATAAAAAACAAAATATTATTCATGATATTAGGATCATATTTTTTTATTATATATATATATCCATCCATAAAATTTATTAATAGAAATAATAGTTACACCATTCATGGAGATGGTTGGTTGTATGTATGCATGAATGTAGTTTTCACTCTTCCAAGAACCAAAAATGGTAGAGTATAATTAAAGGTAAATAATAATTCTTATACATTAAATTTCATATATATTAATTAATTATGTCCCTATTAAAATCCATTTCATCTCGAATTGAAAATTAATATCATATCTATTTGGGGTGGGGGTTTTCCACACATACACATAAGAGACGTTATTATTTTCAATCTAATCGGATAGTAAGTATAATAATATGATATTATAATTTTTTTAATACTAATTTTATTATATATATCATACATAAATAAAAAACCCATAAAATATACCATTAATGATATATGGTGATACAAGATGTATTTTATTGCTTCATGGTGGGGTTAGTCCAAGAGTATGAATGATCAATATTTTACCATCCCATTTTGCAAAATAATCGATGGATATTGGTTGATCTTGTAACGTCCCAACCCAGAAGCTACTAAACTTCTTCTCCGATCCGGTTCACCACAATGCCTCAAGTACGCCTCCCCGTACGCTAGAGGCAATAGACTAGCAACAAGGTCCTAGGGTATGATAGTGGGGAGAATATTCCCTCATACCAGAGTACGAAAACAACAGAAATAATTAAGTATCATACACAGCGAAAAGTAAACAGAGTGTGGAAGCAGAAAACAACTAGAATAGAACATGCTGTAATAGTAAAATGATATAAAAGCCCAAACAACTATGCAATAAAATTAAACAATGGTCACCCACTGGGCTGACCATACTGATTCAAGTACAAAGAATCTGAATGTAAAAGTGTAGGGCTCTACTACTAACTATGAGCCAATCCACATACCTGATATCCAGAAAAAATTGAACTGCAGCAGCCCAATCCATAAAACCACTCGTGCAGCTCCGCTCGATCATGCAACACCGGGATTCAGCCCTATCCACCATGAAACTCGTGTTCAACCTTAAAATCATACATAAGGTCTATACGTACACCGAGGTGAACGTGGAGGTGTGAGATATAATCTCAGTAGGGAACCCCGACATGCAACCTATAACTGTGCTACTAAAAGTGTATGCAACAATAATGTGCTCAACCTAGCTGGAACACAAGAAAAGAAAGTAAACCAAATGTGCAACCATATTTGAACTCAGGGTATATGATCCCTGTCAACTGGGAAACTTCCACCATGGATGTCCATATCTATATACATACACATGTATAATCCCATACATATACACATATAAATAAATATGAATATTAATGATGAAGTGATTAAAATAACAAGAAAACAATATCAGTAGACGATCCTTGGAACCATAAGCCCGATCTATTGGACATCCTATCCAAGGCCATTGAGTTGGAAGTAGTGCCACTCAAGCCGTATATCAAAAAATTTGATCTCTGGGTCCTTAATCCAATCGACATATAACTGCTTCGACTAACGCTATAGATATGCCTCTAAACAAGCTAAAATAGGACAAGATATCCTCTAGTTCAACCAATAAAACACAAGAATGAAGATAACACAATAGGTAACCCTCTCTGAAGTACTCATATCCAACACCTCTGGTCCTATCCGAAAATTACCAACAACCCTCTGGGAAGTGCACTCGGCCTAAACCCTCTGGTTTGGTCATATGAAAATATAAGACTATCTGTGGAATCTCTCTCGATCAATTCCCCTTATAGTATAGGGTAGTCATGGACTCTCTAAGGAAGATCATGTGGTCTAACCCTATTATAGCCCCATGGTCTAGAAACTCTCTGAGGAATATCACTCAATCAGTTTCTCCTATAGTCCCAGGTCAATCACAGACTCTCTATAGAAGCTCACTCAGTCAATTACTTCTCTAGTCTGAAATAGATTTAATGAAATAAAAACAAAGTAAAGACTCTCTGAGGGAGATCACTTGGTCTACCCTAATGTAGTATATAATATTTAAGACTCTCTGGGAGGCTCCCTCAGTCTATCCCATGTAATATATAATTTCCAACACTCTCTAAGGAAGAAAACTCAGGCTACCCTCCTATATTCAATAATATCCAAGACTCTCTGGGAAGCTCTCACGGTCTATCCCTTATCTTCTATAGCACTAGTTTCTCACAGTCCCATGCCTATTAGTGCATAATAATGCTATAAGGTCAATGTACACCAACCGAGATACTTGGCTAACCAGTCTACAACATAACAAGCATGTTAAGAATATCATTCCACCATATGGTCACAAGGCATGGAAAACAATCATAACGGCCAAACTCTAAACAAGACCCAAAGATTAATAAACAAAACAAGTCATGGTAAAAACATCCAAGAACATCAAATTATCCTCAAACATGATCAAAATACCTTTATATAGGTTTAAAAGCAAGGCGGGAAAACTACAGGGGCAAAAAGGTAAAGCCACAATACCCCGTTCATGGGTATTGGTGGAATTTTCACACAAAACACAAAGACTTTGAATGTTAAGGCACAAAACACCTACTCATGAACACCAGGAATAGTAGGAATCCTATAAAAAAGACATCTTGCATCAGGCTCACTTGCCACCAACCAGGAAGCACCTCTGGTAAACACTAAAACATCAGCAAAACCATGTTAGATATAAACAACCCATGGGGGTGGCCTGAATGTCCAACCCAACAATACATCAAAATCCGAATGGGATCACCAGTTTTCCATGGGTTCTAGGTGACAGCCGATGACAATCTATACCATGACATAACAACTCAGGGTCTATAATACAACGAGTACCCACTAGGTCCCTTCAGGTCAAACACAGAGGAGGCATCATACTCTGGATCCTCCATGTAAACACGAGTGAAGGCATCCTGCATAGGATCCTTAGAAAATAGTAATGGAGGAATCCTACATGGTATCCTCAAATTAAGAACAACAATGGAATTCCATAAAAATGTTCTTGTGTAAGGAAGAATAAGATAGAGATCCTATAAGGTACTCCCTTGGTCAGCACACAAGCAAAGTCATCCCTTAGGAGATCCTTAGAAGTACCTGGTCTCAAATCCTAATAGGCCCTAAAGGAACGTCTCACAAGGGTAACATTCTATAATTCATGGGTTACAAGAGACATATCATAACTCATCTCCTATTAATGGTCTCAACTAAGTCGGTCTGAACACCCAACCTATCATCCACACCATGTCTCACTCTGAGGTGGCAAATGAACTCGATAAGTGGAGGAAGAACCCCAAAATTATTATAGAAACCACAAAAATTCAATTAATATTACTTCTAAAAGTCAAAACAATTCCCCAATTGTTATATACATGGAAAAGCGCTCATAATTGACTTCTCAGACGCCCAATTCTGACATCCAAAGCCTAAGATATCTCAAAATTACTAAACTAAAATAGTGCATGGCCAGAGTACATGGCCAGAGCACAATGGGCCTTCCTGTGTAAAATTACATGGTGTGTACTGTTAAAAAAATTTACTCCATGTCCATTTTCACCTGAACTCATGCACATGTACCACTACACCGCGTGTACTTAAATTACACGGCGTGTAGTCCTAAAAAACACTATTTCGTGTTCTACTCCACACTACCAGACACATGACCACCCACTTCACAGCGTGTACTCAACGTACATGGCGTGTACTTAAGAAAACATCCCCTTCCCCAAATGGGAAGAACACAACATGTACCCCGAGAATACACTACGTGTATTCTGGGTTTTCTGATGGGAAAACCCTGAAAACTCCTGAGACGACCGTTTTTGACCCTAAAACATTAGATCTGGCCGTAAGAGGCCACAAGAAAGAAATATAATTCTTATAATACAGAAAATGAAATTTTAAAGGGTATATATGGAGAAAACATAAATGGTCCTACCTTTGTCCAGAGTCAGCCATGGCACCCGACTTGAGTTTATGCCATCCCTAGGATAAAATGCCCATTCCGGACTCAACAACGCAGACAGAATCTCAATCAGTTGCTCCATTTAAAAGTTATTTCCAAACTATCCTACATGAATAATTTAATATTTAATTTAAATATATTAAATATTATATATTCCTCAAAAATTCGAACTGCTCAGATTTCCACCAAACTCATTTCCTATGATAAAATCTCTATTTTTGGACGAACAGAGCATTCCAAAAAAATATCCAGGATCAGAAAGTACGGTAAAATGACTGTTTTACCCCTCATGAGCATCCAACTGCAAAAAAATCATATTTCTACTCAAAATGATTACCTAGAAAAAACAGGATTTCTTACAAACTCCCCACAATAAACCTTCTCATCCTCGAGAAACCCAGTGAAAGAAACAACAACTATGCTCATAACCCGAGCCTCAGCACAACTGAGCTATCTAGACTTTACAAGGACCGGCCTTGTAGCATTAACTGAAACCTTCTACACAGAAGGCATTCATCTAAGACCAAACTTGTAGTCCCCACCATATGTACACCCATGTCTTCATCATAAAATAAATCTACGAGCTCAAAAACCCAATGGAAGACACCGAAGTTTAACCTAAAAATGAAAACCACCCTCAAAGGCCAATGGTGAACTACCCATCATATGGATTTTCTTACAACGCTTCAATATTGCACCCAAAAAAGGGTCCATTCACATTAGGGATGAACATTAAGAATGAAAAAGGAGCTCAATGTAGGGTCGAAGCTCTCTCAGCATACACAAGATGAATCGAGATAGAGCATTATCGTCTCTTAAGGCAGTTCACTAATGTTTCCCCGATGGCGTGTCTAGATGCCTCCGAGACACCCTAACATCCTACCAAAACCTGACCAGGATTCATGCATGGGTCAACCATTCCATGGTAACCCGAAATTTCACAAATTCTCCTCTAAAATAGAAACATCAGAAACACTGGTCGACTAGGCCAGGCACCCGAACATGCCTTCTTGTCCAAACCAGTCGCAAAAACAAACACTGCCAAAAGGTATTAAAAAACAATTGCCAACATTCTCACCCAGGATTCCCTAAAACAGAACAGAAATTGATCGATTATGGTTTGATTCAAAACCCATGATCTATAGTTCTTCCACCTAGCCCTACAGAAAAAGCCTCACAACTGGGTCACAAAGTCTTACCACCTAGCCCAATAGATAAAAAACTTCTCAGAAGACAGTAAAGATCACAATGAATAAAAGAAATTCGAATCCGAAACAAAACCTACAAGGGCCCTGATCCTCTCCGACCATCCTCATAAGGAACTACTCCCTGGAGTTCACAACCCAAGATGAAAAAAAATTGAACTGACACCCATTGGGCATCCGTATTAGGGAATACCCCAAGGAGGTCTACTTCACATGAAAATCCTTGGTATCTATTGACATATTTCTCATCGATTTGACTAGATAACCATAGACCTAAGAAAAAACACCCATAAAGGTTGAAAAGAAAGACATCACATGCCACATAGAACAACTAGGGTCACTGCACCACCTATGTAAGATGACTGAGTCATCATCCATAGAGAATAACCTCAATGTAGTTCCACATAACCTTTCATCAGAGTAAAAAGTATGTGTAAGCAGACCCAAAGTTCTCAGTCGTCAGTATAGACACACACTAGTAGGCCTATATACTATGAATCCTACATGCCTATTATAATGTATGATACGCCTCTTACCTTGGCCAGCCAGGATTCAAAATCTATCCTTGGGATCATACCAATGGCCAAGAGCTAGAGATCAATAGTAAATCAAAACACCAAACTACATGTGAGTCACTCATTTTTTAAATCATATACAACCGTTACATCGCAAAATTAGAACAACAATCCAAAACCCTAGAAACCAGGACTTTTTACCGGAAGAAGTGTTCGTGATGCACCATCTCGATATCCATCACAGGTTCTGACAAATTCCTAATACTCATATATACCATATCCCAAATAGTAAATTCCATGAAGGAAATCCTCCCTTGGATACCACTTTCTAACGTCCCGACCCGGTAGCCACTAAACTGGTGCTCCGAGCCGGTTCTCCACAATACCTCAAGTGTGCCCCCCGTATGCCAGAGGCTTCCGACTAGCAGCGAGGGCTTAGGGGTGTGATAGTGGGGAGACTATTCCCTCATACCAGAGTAAGAAAACAGATGAAATAACTATGTATTATACACAGTGGAAAGTAAACAGAGTGCGAAAGAAGTAAACAACTAAAATAGAATAAGCTGTAATAGTAAAATGATGTAAAAGCCCGGAAAACTATGAAATACAATACAACACTAGTCACCCACTGTTCAGACCATACATATACAAGTACAATGAAATTTAATGTAAAATTATAGGTATCTTCTACTAAATCTGAGCCATTCCACATACCTGATCTCCAGAAAAAAAAAATTGCAGCAGCCCGATCAGTAAAACCACTAGAGCAGCTCCGCTCGATCATGAAACACTAGGCCTCGGCCCTATCCACCATGAAAATCGTGCTCAACTTGAAAATCAGACATAAGTTCTACACGTACACTGACGTGCACGTGAAGGGGTGAGAAATAATCTCACTAGGGCACCCCGACAAGCAACCTATAACTGTGCTGCTAAAAGTGTATTCAACAACAATGTTCTCAGACTAGCTGGAACACAAAAAAATAAAGTAAACCAAACATGAAACCATAGTTGAAATCAGGTTATGTGATCCTTGTCAACTGGGAAAGTGCCACCATGGATGTCCCTATCTATATACGAACACATATATAGTCCCATACCTATACACATATACATAAATATGAATATTAATGATGAAGTGATCCAAATAACAAGAAAACAATATCAGTAGATGATCTAGGGAACCATAATCCCAGTCTCATGGACATCCTATCCAAGGGCATTGATATCAATATAGTAGCACTAAAGCCCTATATCAAATAAGTCTATATCTGGGTCCGTAATCCCATTGACATGTACCTACATCAGCCAATGCTTATGATATGCCTCTTAACAAGAAAAACAAGGACAATCAATCCTCTAGTTCAACCAATAAAACACAAGAATGAAGATAACACAAAAGTTAACCCTCTAGGAAGTACTCATAGCCAACCCCTATGGTCCTATCCAAGAAGTACCAACAACCCTCTGGGTAGTGCACTTAGCCTATCCCTTCTGGTTTGGTCATATGAAAATATAAGACTCTCTGGGGAAGCTCTCTCAGTCAATTCCCCTTATACTCTAGGGTAGTCAGAGAAACTATGAGGAAGATGACGTGGTCTAAGCCACTTATAGCCCCATGGTCTAGAAACTAACTGAAGAAGCTCACTCATTCAATTCCTCCCATAGTCTCATGTCTATACCAAACTCTCTAAAGAATCTCACTCAGTCAATTTCTTCTCATGTCTGGAATGGTTTTAAAGAAATACAAACAAAGTAAAGACTCTCTAAGGGAGCACACTCGATCTGCCCTACTATATTTTGTAATATCCACAAATCTCTGGGAATTTCACTCAGTCTGTCTCCTTTATTCTATAATTTCCAAGACTCTCTGAGGAAGCACACTCGGCTTATCCCTTATAGTCTATAGCACAAGGTTCCCATAGTCTTGTTCCAGTCAGTTCATAATAATGCTATAAGGCCAATGTACACCTACAGATCAACTTGGATAACCATTCTACAATATAACAAGCATGTTAAGAATATATTTCCATCCTACGCTCACAAGGGATGGAAAACAAGCATAACAGCAAAAAGCTAAATAATACCCAAATGGTCATAAACTGAACAAGGCATGGGAAAAACATACAATCACAAAAAAGTATCCTAAAAAATGATCAAATTACCTATACACAAGTATAAAATCAAGGCAGGAAAATAACAGGGCCAAAAAGGTAAACATACAATACCCCTTTCATGGGTATTTGTGGAATTTGCACACCAAACTAAATGACTTCGAAAGGTAAGGCACAAACCACCTACTCATGCACTAAAGGAATAGTAGGCTTCCAAAAAACAAGAAAGACATCTCACATCAATCTTACCAGCCACCAACCAGGAATCACCTCTGGTAAACACTACAACATCAAAAAAACCAAGTCAGATATAAATAAACAGTGAGGGTGGCCTGAATTCCCAACCCAACAATACATGAGAAGCCAAAATTGATCACCACATTGGCATAGGTTCTACATGAAACCTGATCACCATCTCTACCCAGACAAAACAGCTTAGGGTCGGTCATACAATGGGCACCCACTGGGTCCCTCAGGTCAAACATAGAGGAGGCATCATACTCGGGATCCTCCAGGTAAACATGAGTGAAGGCATCCTACACAGGATCCTTAGAGATGATTAAGGGAGGAATCCTACACAATAACCTCAGAGGAAGTACAATATAGGCATTCCATAACGTGTTTCCTGTCAAAGGGTGAATAATAGAGAGATCCTACAAGGGACTCCCTTGGTCAGCACACAAGAAAATTCATCCCTTAGGGGATCCTTAGAAGTACCTAGTCTCCAAGCCTCATAGGCCATAATGGAACATCTCACAAGGGTTACATTCTATAAATCATCGGTTACAAGAGATAGATCATAGCTCATCTCCAATTAATGGTCACAACTATGTTGGTCCGAACACCCAACCTATCATCTACACCATGTCTCACTCTCAGGTGACAACTAAACTCGATTAGTGGTGGAAGAACCCCTCTATATAGATAAAAACCCACAAAAACCCATTAATATGACCTATAAAAGTCAAAAATATTCCATAATTGCATTCTACGTGGAAAATTGCTCATAATCGTCTACTCACATGCACAATTCTGACTTCCAGAGCCCAAGATATCTCAAAATTACTAAACTAAAGCAGTACATGGCCAGTGTACATGGCCAAAGCACAATAGGCATGCCTGTGTAATAGTAAACGACGTGTAAATTACTGTACGTGACGTGAAATGTTCACAAATATTTATGCCGTTTCTGTTTTCACCCAAACACATTCCCATGTACCACTACAGGGCGTGTACCTAAAGTACACGTCGTATAGTCCTAAAAAACACTATTCTGTGTTCTACTCCACACGGCCACCCACTACACGATGTGTACTCAAAGTAAAAGGCATGTATCTAAGAAAATTTCTTCATACTAAAATGGGAAGAACACAAGGAGTGTACCCCTGGAAAACACACCGTGTATTCTGGGTTTTAAGACGGGAAAACCCTGAAAACACCCAAAACGCCCGTTTTCGCCCCCGAAACAATAGATCCGGCCTTACGAGGCCACAAGAAAGAAATATAATTCTTAAAAGATATAAAACGAAATTTTTAAAGGATATTTATGGTGAAAACAAAAACGGCCCTACCGTTGGGTGGTAACTGCCGAAGCTTCGGTTGATTTCGCGGCTCTCGGTTGCAGCATGCCGACTCAGTGCGTCTAGAGCTTCGAATCGGTACACTTCTTGGCTTCCAACTCTTCCTATTCCTAAAAATCAATATCTTTCATATTTCACAGACAAAGGGGCTATGGTTTTGGAGATGTGTGCTAGGAGGGTGAGGAAATAAGAGAGAAGAAAAGAAAGGGAAAGAAGAAAAGAAAAGGAAGAAAAAGGGCCTCAGGCATTCCCTAGCACCCGACATGAGTTTATGCCTTCCCTAGGCTAAACACACCATTCTAGACTCAAAGGAACATATGTAATCTCAATTATATTCTCTGTTTAAAATTTATTTATAAATGAACATACATGAATAATTTAATATTTAATTTAATAATATTAAATATTAAATATTCTGCCAAAATTAAAACTGCTCAGATTTCCTCCAAACTCTTGTCCTAGGGTAAACTGCCTATTTCGGGGCCAATGGAGCTGTCATAAAAACTATCTGAGGACATCTGGTTGGAGAAAAGGACCGGTTTACCCCTCATGAGCATCCACCAACAAAATTCAAATTTCTGCTCAAAACAACTGTCCGCAAAAAACACAAGTTCTTACAGATAAATAATACTAATAAAATATAGGTAAATTTATGATATTTTTTTATTTAATTATTAATGAAACATATTTATCTGAGTTGTATGATTGATTAAATTGATATATATTGTGTAATATGGATAACTCTTCTATGGTTGGACTCAATTAAATCCTTCATAAGATCCCACATAATGATCTTTTATGTAGTCAAAATTTTATTATTATATGATTTTGAAATTTAGAAATTAATTTACAATGTTTCTTCAAGATATAATACTCAATTTGGTTTCTCAAAAGATATAATTGGTGTTCATTTATAAACGTGGTAAAGAACATAATTTGAATTACATAGTGTATTAAATGTAATAAATTAATTTTAAAAAAAAATTATCCAAAAGGATATAATTATAATATAAGAGGACTATGATTATAGAAAAAAACATCCTATAATATTTGGATAGTATTATTTCATGTATTTTTCCCATTTCTCTTATTTTCATCCTCATCATTATACAATAAAACTGAGATCATAAAGTCAATGATTTTTAAACAATTGGGATCTACAATGATACTATAAAACTCCATGGGACACTAAATCAGACCATGTTAAATATTTTCTTCCATATTCCATTTAAACGGGTTAATATAATATTTTAATTAATTTTAAATAGTTTAAATATATATTGGATACATTAAAATAACATTATTAGAGTTTTTTATGTCATAAGATAGATTTTATCATAAAATATCTATATATTGTGTATCATTGTTCAAATATACATGGATAAAAGTTAAGGAAGACATATTATTTATATAATAATTAATAAAATTTATTATATGTTTATTTTAATTTTAAATAAAATCATTGTTTATCCCCTTTTAAATCCAATTTTGATCATAACTGTGGTAATGATATTTTTAAATATTAATGGGTAAAAAATTTATATATAATTTAAAAATTGATCATTAGTAGACATGGGCTGATATTATAGAAATTTTAATGTCCTACTTGTCTTGTATTATGTTTTAAATATTTTTATATAATTTTATAAATTTATTTGATATATATTACTATTGATTTATTTTTAAGAACTATTAATATAATTTGACTTTTAAATTTCCAGGATATAAATTTAATGACAATATATAAATTAAAAATATTATATTATATTTTTACTATTTTTTAATATGTCTTCAATTATTTAACTCACCCATAAAATATATCACTAAATGTTCTTAATTTCATTAATTTGATACTTTACTACTTTTACAAGCATTGTGTCAGAGTTTTATCGGAGTTTCATGTAACTATTTCATCATAGATAAATAAATAAAAATTCCCATCAATAAAAATTTAATTTATATTTAAAAAAATAAATTATATACAATCATATTTTTTTAACCTAAAAAAATATTATAAATATTCAAATCCTGAATGTTTATATTTTTTACATTACCATTATCAGAAGTATTATAAATGTAACAATAATAGATTAATGGCTGAAAAAGGGACTTATATTAAATGAGTGTATTATTTTGGATTAAATAGAATCCTAAAATTAATAAATAATAGTTTTATCAATTAATTTTATGAAATATCTCATTATTTTTTACACTACAAAAATAATGTTACCTTTAACGTGGTAACACAAATTATCTACTTTATCATTCAAAAATAAAACAAAAATAAAAGGTTTTTACTTATGAAATATGTACATCTAGATTCAAAATATGGATCCAATTTTTAAATATTAAATTTATATTAGTGGAGGTAATTAATTTAGGATAAAAAAATTAAATGAAAATATGATTTAATAAATGCATTATATATATAAACGTGTTATAAAATAATCAACCATTAAATTGAATTCAAAGAAAAATAATTGGACAATTAATTTTATTATTGAAAAATTATTATTTTAAACTAATGATAAAAAATTATCTTTATTCGCAGTTTATATATAGATACAGTTATCAAAAAAAAATTCTACTTTTTGGTATTCAGTATAAAATCATTCATTTTAGAATAATACCAATATTAAAATATCAATATTTTTTTAATTAAGATATCAGAAATAGATTTTATTTTCTTGAAAATAATATTTTAAAATTATATTAATTTTTTATAATATTATTTCAACAAATATTGTGAGTTTTTTTTTAAAATACATATTTGAATAATAATATGTCATTACTAAAAATTGAGGGGTCACTTACTAATATGTAATAAATAAATTTTCATTTATTCTAGAAATAATATATATTTCAAAAAATGTTTATTACTATTCATTCTCTCTATTTCATTTCCTAGGGAATAATTTTCAAAAATATATTTCATTTTACTTTTAATATTTCTTTTTTGTGACAATATTTTCTTAGATATAGTGTTTTTTAATTCATATGGCAATTCAATATACATACACCTTAAATAAATTATGTCATTTAAAATTGAAAACATTAACATTAATAAATAGAATTATATTTGAAAATTTATTTGTTGATAATCTACATATAGAAAAAGGATTAATAAAATTATTTTTGGAAAGTGGGATAATGGATATAAATGTTATATGTAATAAAAAATATCTAGATTTCCAAATTGGTGAAACATTGTTAGTAACTGTAAATATTTAAATGGATGAAAATGTAATTTCAAATTAAGGATAATTATTAATATAGAACATTGATAAGAAGAAACAAAATTATCATGAGTAATTAATGAATAATAAACCATACAACATTGATTTGTTAAATGGCCCATATATTCATTGAAAATTAATAATATTTGATAATAATTTTTTCCTTTTCCTTTTTCATGTGTTTAAGAATTCATTTACAAAATAAACTAATGACATAATAAAATATACTTACATAAAATGTTGAATTTCATGTTTTAATCAATATGTAGAATAATATCATCTTTTTATCTCACTGATAAGTATTATTGATGAAGTTTTCATTCCAAATGATCTAAAATAATCATCTTATATGTCAAATAATTTAATTAAATGTAAAAAATATTCTACATGTATTTAAATATTTTCCCTATGTTAGATAATGTTCAATAGATATAAAACAACATATTAAGAAAAATAATTTTTATTCCACCATGTTCATCATGAAAAATAATTTTTATTTTACTAGTTTTCTTTAAAAACTCACACATGTTTATATTTTTAATCATGTGATGAGGTTGATGAGTACATATATTAAAAATATCTTTTTATTTATCTGATCATTTTGTTTCCCATGAGAAAAATTCTTCCAATTTCCATCAGATTGTATATTTACAAAAAAATTATACTATGAGAAACAATTTTCATAGTGAGAAATCATATAATCTGGAAAAATCAATCTTTCAATTTAAAAACTATGGATTATTATTATTCATTTATTACACCATATTTTTAACATTTTCTTATTTTGTTATAACAAAAACATTTGGTTATTATCATTTTCGTTGAAATATACCAATAGATTTTACCAATGTTTTATAACCCTAATATCTAAATATTTACTATGTTCATATCTGATACCAACTATTGTGACCCATAAATTCCATATATAAATATTGTATATTTTATAATAATAATAAATTAATGAAATTGAGTTATATAATATTAATATAAATCATAAATGTATTTGGAGACCAGATATATAAAATTATTATTTAGGTTAATTATTTTCTCATCCATCATAATGTTCCTCCAACATTATACATTACATGACATAATTTTTTTAAAATTATTTTTAATGTCAAGGGTAGGAGGAATTTATGAAAGGTTGACGTTAGCCTCTTAGTAATGGTAATCATGGGACATATTAAACAATGATCATATAAAGTAATTTGATTATTATAACATTATGAGTTTGATACAATATATAAAAATTTATATACCTAATTTTTCAATGAGCATAAACAAGATTCATTGAATATAAAATTTTCACATTAAATATCATTAATTATATAGGTGATACGACATTCTTAATTTATCTTGAACAAAAAATTTATTAAGGAGATGATGGGGATACCCTCACAAACAAGTACAAGGCCGAACACATCACATACACATATGGGGATTCTTTTTCCCTATATATTTTAGAATTTCACCCATCCCCCAAACATCAACAATATAGATCTATTTCAACAATCATGAACAATAAAAAATTAACATATATATAACATAGTCAATAGAGAAATAGATAAATATTTTTTAAAATATAATGAAATAGTGGAAACCAAAAGAAACATGAAAAGAAAAAATATCCATGTAATGGGAAAGTAAAAATGTGCCAAAAAAATAGGAAAAAAGGTAACTAATTCATGTGAAATAATGGGAATACTCCCTCTACCACACCACTATCTTACCATTATTAATGATATGAAAACAAAAAATTTTAATTTGACACTATTAACTTCACAACATTAAATGAAAAAAATTATTTACACACCACTAAAGAACTGAACAGGGTGTGAGATAACATGATTAGTAGGATCCCACCTAGGTGTTATATAAAAAGTACTTTGGTAAAGAGATATTTTTGGTTTTAAAAAAAACCGGGTACAATAAATATTAATGATGATATTTCAAAACCATAGTAAATATTTCCATCTTCAAAAAATTTCTAAATAATCCATATTACATCTTTCTCATGACTAATTTATATTGTAAATTACTAAAGGGTAATCATGTACATCAAATCCATAATAATAAAATGATAGGCATGGATAAATCAATCCAAGGTACTAATCATGTATTTCTAGTAGACAACTTATACCATAACTATGAGTATTGCACATCTTGTCTATACATAACATGCCAAATGAGAAAAGAAATACCCCTTGACTGAAACTCCTCACTACATAAGAATAATTTCCCTATAACAATAGGACAAGGGAGAATAGAAGATACACATTAAAAAATAACCTGATAATAATATAAATTATTGATCTATGATAAACTATAATCATATTTTAAAAAAGGATTCTCATATACTACATTTAAAAAATCATTTAATTGATTTAGAAATACCCCTTTTTCTAAATACCAACAACCATTGAAAAAATCTTTTATCACAAATCATTTAACACACATTATATAATAAATCTAAATGCGTTTATAATTAAATATTTAAAAAAAATATGAATACAATTCCTCATCATGGGATGTTGACTAAACAATATACCTCAAAACCTATGGTCATGGATGACCATATAGGGTCCACCAACAAGAAGTTCAGAAAAAAAAATCTTTGGAGTCCTAGTATTATTATTCAAAGATTAAAAATTATCAAATTCATCAAAAGAGGTCTAAGGTGGAGAGGAAAAACACATACCACATGAACAAACACCACCAAGGCCATAGAAATAAATGAAAATTTCCTATAAAACATGGTTTCTCAAGATATCATGAATGAAAGAAGAAGGAAAATCTACCACAGGTGTATAGATATGATAATTCAAATAAATTTCATTACTACGACCATTGAAAAATATGAATAATAAAGCCTTACACTCCTTGAGAGATGAAACCGATCTTCAGTAGTGTATTATAAATATATGAATCAATCAGATGAAAATATATACTTAGAAATAAATAGAGAATATTTATATGTCAATATCCAATAGGGTATCATTAAAAGAAGAGAAAATTTTAGCAGGGTGGAACCCAAAAATATCACCTCCCAATAGTTAAATTATGTGTAACTCCATTAAACATCATGTAATAGATGTGATATGTATGCAGAAACAAATTCATCTTATTATTGAAAATAAAAATTTTATTATTACACATCGTTTAACCATTACATAGTAAGTAATCCTTTCATGATATGTAACCAGTTCACTAATTTCTTCTAATGACATACTGCACATGTTTTATAAAAATTACTATGAATTTAATCTCATAGCACACATAAAAAGATGAAAATTTAATATACGATAACTAAAAATGGATTAGGTGTTCTCAGAACTCAGTGATAACCCCTCCAATCAATTAACCCTTTTATTGATAGATTCCATAAGTTAAACCCAACAACCATCTTAGAGAATAAATAATTCTTCTCTATAAATTTCTACAATCCCAGATGTTCCTAGAATCACCCAATTGGCGATGAATTTAAGAAAATAGTTTAAAATTTCTTTAATGTGGTTACTTTAATATTTCAAAATCCCCTCTAAGAGACTTTCCATACCTAGGAAGTTATTTGGAAGAATGTATTTGGGTTATCAAATGATACCATTGGTCCCTTATCAATGAATATTTCTCCAATGTCTCAAGAGAATATAATTTGTCATTCCATAATAATCTAACAAACATAATCCATCGTTGATGTATGAATTTCACTTGAGATTCAAAAATCCCAACTTGCTACCCAATAATGGAAAATTATTTCCATAAATCAATCTACTCCAATCTTAGAATGTTAGAAGGATTAGTATGGTACTTTCTAAGATACATTATTTATTACAAATAATGAATTCTTTTATACTATTCAAGAAATTCTATCTACTATGCAATCTTTCCAAGCTGTAGAGTAACCTATAGTGGTCTCACATATGTTAGAGGAAAATATACCAACTTTCCATAATGCGGGACAACATAATGAGAAGAAACATTAATCAAAACCATATCTCATGAGGCAAACTAAAAACAATGAAACATTTGATCTAGAAAGCACATTTATTGACTCTAGTGCAAAAAGAATTTGAATAATTTCTTGGATCATCATAGGAGTCTCCTAGACCGAACATTGAATTACCAAATAAGAATCACCAACTTCATCCCAAAAAAGTGGTACTCTACATGGGAGACCATACAAATATAGAAAGGGATACATTAATTTTAATGAATTATAACATTTTTTTATGAAATCTCACCTACTGACAAATTAATTTAACATGATATGCTAGAGTCATACCCATATATACAGAGAATATCCTAGAGGATCTGAATAACATGCTTTTTTGGATCTTATTTTCATTTATGATAAGTTATACTAAAAAAACATGAGTCCAAATTCCTCTCAAAGACATTTCCAAAACAATGATGTATGTTTGGTATCCCTATTTTATTTAATTGCATGAAGAAACCCATTATGTCCGGAAATTATCCTACCCATATATCTTATTGAGATAATCAACATTTACAGTGTCATTCATTAGAATGAACAGTTTTTTTAACTGATCAATCACCACCATGATAAAATTATACCTTCAAGGGGACTATGAATATCTTATGAACATGTCATTGAATAACTCATCACATTTCCATAAATTCACTTTATGTGGATGGAAAAAACAATAAGGGTTCAAATTATGTAATGTTATATATTGATATGTGTAGCCACGAGTAGCATACAATAAAATATCTTTCATTATAACTAACCACAAGAGTCATTGTGTGGTGTAATAATACATCATCACAAGGATAAGATGAAAAACCCATAAATAAATATGTAAATACAGAAAAACTAATCTCATAAGAGAAGATGGGAAATCAAATTGATCCCATAAACTACCAATACAATCATAAAATTGAGAAGAATACCATACGGTCCCCCACTATTGTGGGTTTCATGTATCCCTAATATATCATCATCATAATCATTATTTTACAGAATATATAGAAGGAGATATAATTATAACTAAAAACTGCTCAGAACCATTAATAAAAAATCATCATGAGGTTCTAGATGAAAAAGATGAAAAATCTCCATAATGTTCCACTCATATTCTGATTCAGAAATAGCTTTTGATGGACATTCCTACAATAAGTTTCATCTATAAAAATATTCTTCCAATAATTAAGATTATTCCACCCACCACCTTTTTCTATGAATCATGTATTTTATGGGAAATATATATCTCAAATAATTATCTCCATAAAGAAAATTGAACCTGTAAAGAAACCAAAACATTATTAGTGATATTTATCCCTTCATGTAAAAATTTCAAAATAAATCACATTGGGAAACACAATTCCAAATAATTAATAAATATTTCATTAATGGAGTGGTTTCATCGCAGCGCGGTGGAGGTATGGAGGTGATCGATGGGGCTGGCCGCCGTGGTGCCGGACACGAGGGACCACCCATGTCCCGCTACCCCTAAACGGGTGCATGGTGCCGGTTCTGTTCGATGAACCGGGGATGGGCACAGCTCCCCCTCCCTCATGTGGTCGGCTGGGCCGCCACTAGCTTGGGTGCCTCAACCGGTCTGCCACTTGGCCGGTCAACCCCTAGGCCCGGCTGCCCCAAGGCTAGCCCACCACGGCTAGCCCACCCCTAGGTCGGGCCGTCACTAGCCGGGCTGTGCCTTCGGGTCGGGCTGCGCCATCGGGCTGGGTCGTGCCTTCAGTCTGGGCTGCCTCTTTGGGCTGGGCAACTCCATTTGTAAGGGCCACCCAATTAGGTCGGCCCGAACACTTTGGTCATGCTGCACCCGCGGATAGGTTCAGACCCCGTTTCGAACCGGGTCAGGCCAGGTCGGTCAGACTGGGTCGAACCGGACCCAGACCCATTATGGCAATTTTCACCATTTCGCCCCTATCATGGGCTTCAGGTGACCATTTGATGAAACTCGAGTGGCGATGAAATTCTTGGAGTGAGAATATTCTTATGGAATACTCCACTTGAGATTCGGATGGAGTGGGGGTAAAGATGGGTTTGTGAAGCGAAAAAACGAATAGGGCCCTTGGAACTGAAATGTCAATAACTCTCAGACCAGACATCTGATTGACACACCATCTATTACGCTGGGTTCCTTATGATTAGACGGAACTACGAGATACATCAAATCAAGATATTGTGATAGATGATTTATCATCACTTGGACCGATGAGCAGACCCTCTGGGAATCGAGCATGCTGTGTGAGGGAACCCTAGTGCGGGCTGCAATGATACTATACCGGAATCCTCCATGGGTTCGACATCGATGACTACTATACCAAAATTCTATGTGGGAATTACAGTGATGACTACTGTACAAAAATCATTTGTGGGTTCAATAGCGAAGACCAATATACCAGGATCATCCATGTGTACAATAGATCTGACTTCTGTTTCTGTATCCTGTGTGGGTCCGACAGAATAGTTGGTCATGTATCCTATGTGGGTTTGACAACTTAGCTGGTCCTGTATATTTTGTTGGTGGGACATCTTAGATGATTCAGTAACTACATATGACCATCTCTATCACTCTATAAAAGATGAATACCTATGTGAGCTGAGTCTTTACATTCAGTCGATATTATCGAGATGATTTACATTACATCTATTGTGGAATGGGTTGTACTTGGGTTCGAGAGTTGGATCCAAACTGTGTTATTTAGGAATAATTATGGGCATATAAATAAGTAGGGATGGTTGATACTTCATGATTGTATCTTTATTTTTTGGTTATCCATAGTGGGTGTTGGGAGAAATTCGGGGGTCTCAAGGACCCCTATTGAGTATTTTTATACTCACCCCTCCATGGGATTCACCCACACCATGTTGTGTTCTGTGAAGACAATGAACATTAGTGATCGAGGATGAGGGTGATAGATGGGAGGCTACTCAGAGATGGACTAGACGGACATACCGCATGGACATGTTTTTCGATTTCTATACCGACCCTTCAGGTAGGATTCCCCGATGGACGATCCAAAAGCTTCTTTTAAAGATAATGTCTTCCATTTTATCAGTATTACACCATTGGTGCTAGTTGCCAGAACCTGGCCTAAGGATGTCGGGATTGGGGTAGTCTTGGCCCGGGCCCTAAGCATGGGTCGTGACAAATTTGGTATCAGAGGGGGAACCCATCCTTAACTGTGGTTTACTTTTTGGGTTGGGATGTAGGGCTCACAATGAGGATGTTTTGAAATAAAGGGGGGTGATTGTAAGATCCCAAAATGATAAATGTTTAAATGATTAATGATATTACTCATGTCAACAAGGTGCACCTTCCTTTTCAGAAGCCTGTTTTATTAAAACACCACAGTTAAAGGTGCTTTTCCTGGATTAGTAATCAAAATGGGTGACCTTATGGGATGTTTTATAGGGTGTGTGTGAGTGAGTAAAAGCCACACTGGATAGGACATGTGTTGGCCTGTGGGGACTGTCATTTGTTAGATGACCCGTTCAGGCATGTGGGTGGACCATAGGGTGGGGACCATGTGTCTGTGGGGAATCTGGGGGTACCTTGCGGGCTTGGACCCGACTACCATGTTAAGGCAGGGTGTCTGTGAGGTCACTGTGACCCAACAGTTACATTTTTATCAGAGGCTTAGTTGGTTTTGGTATCGCTGGTACCTTCGCGATGATGGGGCCCTACACCGAGACCTCGTCGCTCGGTGGGATATCAACTCATACGTAACTCAAAACCCTAGTGGGCTACCTTTGTGGGGACATCCTGAAAAAAATACGTGTCCGATGGTTAAAATAGTATACCTGGTGAGATAACTCAATGTAATCATGAATAAATCTTTTTCAAATGAAATACTCACGCAATAAGTGTTTTCGTGCATTGAGTTGGAGATCAGAATTTTGAGTCCTATTGTATGGATACGTCCGCTGCCGCACCAACACCGGGGAATCCTACCTGAACAACCAGTACAGGTACAAGTAAAAAGGGAAATGTATATCATGGTTTGTTCATTGTAAAGGTCCGATGAATCACAGAGATAACATGCCTCCATGGCCAAATCTCTGTAGACCTCATCGAGGTGAGACCCATAGGAAGACATGGTCTCCATCCACAATCTCTAGTGGAGATTTAGGATCGACAAGAGCAGGTTCTATGTGGATGGTCGATTCCTATGGTGTGTGTACTTTGGCCACATGGGAACCACAAAGAGAGCACATGGGAGCGGGACGCTCATATGCATGCTCAATACCCCCATTTGTTCCCTTAGATTGTGTTGTAGATTTCGAGAACGTAAAGCCCAGAGGTGTGGAGCATGTAATGACTCAGAAATTTAGTGGAATGTTTTTTAATACATGAGAATTTAAGGAGTCCTCGGTTTCTAACGGTGCCAGATTCTGAGACCCGGTGTACCCGTAATCAATTTTTGATGTTTTTTTCGGGTACCTTTAGTAAACGTACGTGCGAGATTTTATACCCTTTGAACCGTTGCTCGAAATCGATATCTGAGAACACAGTTGAACTCACAGCGTAGATATATTCTTAAAGAGATCATTACTGCAGTCGCTTTCTAGTAAGAGCATAAGTTAATTTAGGTGTTTTTCTAAATAAAAAATATGTCCAACATATTTTAATTTTTTTGGTGGTTTAAATCTCCAATGGGTGGTTGGAGGTGGGGCCCACCTAAACATAACCTCTCATTGGAGGATATTATGTCTTAGGGCCCACACAAGCTCAAACCCCCCCCCCCCATTAATCCCCCTTTAACCCCTTGAGTTTCCCATTAATTGTGAAAGAACTTGGTCTGTCCTCATAATGGTGCCAAACACCTATTAATTAAATGAAACTCTCCACCTCCATTGTTTTACATTTTGATTCCATTCCTCCACAATAAATTAAATGTATTGCCTCTTTTAATTAATGATAACACTTTTTTCCTTGTGCCATAAAAATAATAGCAAACATCCTCTATTATTTTGGATTTCTTTTTTTGGTTGAAACATTGGAGAATCCTTGGAGATTTATCCACTCTAAAGAAGAATCATTACCCGTGAAAAATGCCTCCTCCATCCAACGAAGAACATGAAGAATGCTGATGACGTCCTCCATTCATTGACTAATTTCTTGGACATCTTATTCCCCTCTAACCAGGGAGTGAAATGGAGGATGACACCCACAATGAAAATAGCCAACGACAACTTCATCTCCTCCCGACATCATCGGAACGATGCCGCCTTCCCATGACTTCTTCGAGTGAAAACCGATTAAAAGGTATGGGGATTTGATTATTTTAATGTATTAATTATACCCTAATTCATCGATGTTTATGTTGGTTCGATGGTGGCCAATTGTTTTCATTTAATGCAGAGGGAACGTTACGAACAAACACGTCCCGATGTTCCTTCGTTGATTCTTGTTTGGTTGATGTCAGAGGAGGAGTCGTAAGGGCGTGGGGCAATCACATGACAATGGAGAGGAACCACGACGAATGAAGGAGGGGTGGTGCTTTAGTGTCGCACCGCACCGGAGGTGTTGAACGGCGGACGGGGCTTGCCGCGGTAAAGGGGTTCTTAGTCGTCACGCTGCACTAGAGAGGAACTGTGGCAGGGAGGGATGTGGTGGATGGAGAAGCGTGGAGCTGTCGCGCTGCGTGGTGGATTCAAAGGCCACGACCAGTTCAGGCTACAACAGTGATAGAGCAGCTCCATCATGCCATGTGGAGAGTAGGTGGACCGCGGCGCTGTCGCACCACGGTGAAGGTGCGGGGGCGGCCAGCCGGGCCGACCGCTGGGGAGTTGGACACGTGGGACCACCCAAGTCTTGTAGTCCCTGAACCGGTGCAAGCCACCAGTTTTGTTCGATGAACCCGGGAGGGGAATAGAACCCCCTATCACTCGTGTCCAGCTGGGCCAGCACGGTCTAGGTTGCCTCAGCGAGACTGGCCCTTGGAGGGGATGCCACGGCCAGGCCACCCCTAGGCCAGGTCGCGCCTTCGGGCCGAGCATTCCCTTTAGGTCGGGCCACTCCCTGGGTTCAGACCTCCCACTCAGGATGGTCCAACCACTCGGGTTGGGCCGCACCTACGTACTGGGTCAGACCCCAGTTTGGGACATGTCTGTCTGACTGGGTCGGACCAGACCCTAACCTGATATGGCCATTTTCACCATTTCGTCCATATCTTGGGCATCGAGTGTCCGTTGGACGAATCGCCTGTGGTGAATGAATTCATGGAAAGATAAAATTATTTTGGAATACTTCATATGGGATTCAAATGTAATTGGGCTATGATGGTTTGGTTTATGCCTAAAAACCAACTGGGCCCTGGAATATAAATGCCAATAACTCTCAGATCGGTCGTCCTATTGACGCACCATCTGTCACATTGGGTTTTTTTTGATGTAATGGAACTACACGATACATCAACATATTACTTTGTGACTTTTGATGTATCAATACTTGGCTCAAGGAGCAGACCCTCCTGGGATCGACCATGCTGTGTGTGGGAACCCTATGGCTAGATGTGACGATACTGTACTAGAATCCTTCTATGGGTTTGACTGCGATGACTACTGTACCAGAATCATGTGTGGTTTCAACAGATATAAGTACTGTATCAGAATCCTCCATGGGTTTGATAGTGAAGACTACTGTACTGGGATCTTCCATGGGTCTGACCGATCTTACATATATTCCTGTATCGTGTGTGGGTCCGAGAGAATAGCTAGTCATGTATCTTATGTGGGTTCGACAGCTTACCTGGTCCTATATCATGTGTGGGTCTGAAAACTTTGATGATTCAGTGACAATATATTATCATCTCAATCAATCTTCAAATTTTTTATACCTATGTGAGAAGAGTCTTGACTTTCAATAGATATTATCGAGATGATTGACTTTACTTCCTTTGTGGAATTGGTTGTGCTTGGGCTCGAGATTTGGAGATGGACTGTGTAACTTAGGTATATGTATGTGCATATACCTAAGTAGGGTTGTTTTATACTTCATGATTGTATCTTTCTTCTGTGGTTATCCTTAGAGGATTCTAGGAGACCTTCGGGGGTATTCGGGTCCCCTACTGAGTATTGTTATATTCACCCGTGCATGGGATTCTCCCGCACCTTGTTGTGTTCTGTAAAGATGATAGAAAGTAGTGATCGAGGCTCAGGGTGAAGGATGGGAGGCTTCTTTGTGCTGGACTAGACGGGCATACCACATGGATGAGTTGTTTGAGTTTTTTTACCTACCCTTCAGGTAGGATTACTTGGTGGACAATCCAAGATCTACTTTCTCTTTTTTACCTATACTTGTACTTCTTGTTCTGTTGAGTTTGTATATTGGCCCACATACTTTCAGAAAACCATTATTTTTCTATATTAGTACATTCTACCTCTACTGCTTGTGTTCAGACTGTGTGTGTTAAATGTTTTAATGCAATGCCTTCCCTTTTATCGGGATTATGCCTTTGGTTCTAGTCACCAGCCCCTGGCATAAGGAATTCGGCATTGGGGTAGTCACAGCACGGGCCCCGACGAAGGGTCGTGACATGTAGCTAGTCTTCCACTGGAATAGATATTATGATCATTGGCTTGTAATTTGATTTTGTATTATTCTTAAAATAATTTAATGATATGTGTTAAAAGATATGGTTCTATAGTTTTTATAAGAGCAAGGTCCAATTATTTTTTTGATTGAGAATAAATAACATTATTATGAGATTTTTGAATAATACTATGTCGATGAAAACGTCCATAAATTTTGGTTTGTAAATTCTATGTGGTTTATCTATAAAATACAATCCTATATGGATAATACAAGTGTACGTTGTTCTAAAAGGTCACTACGGTATTCAGGAATTATATCCAATATTCTCTAAGCACTATGCTGAACTTATTTATGGCCTATCATCATCAAAATAATGTCCAATTTGATCGGACTATTCAGATATTCATTAATATGCTGACATCAAGTTCTATTGACTTCAATGGATGATGGGCCCAACATCTCCCTCTTGTTGAGTTATCATTCAAAAACATTTGTCACTCCAATATCAGAATGTCGCCATATTATTCCCATTATGGGAAATGGTGTTGAACAACATTGTGTTGGGATGATGTTGGTGAATGTAATATTATAAGACATTAAATGTTATAGAATGTAATAACCACTCAGAAACACATCAAGGAAGCCCATAGTCTACAATAGAGTTTTTAATACAATCATCGATGTGATATTGAGTTCAAATTAAGATATATGGTATTTCTAAACCAATATCCATGGAAGAAGGTTGCGATATTTGAAAAGAAGGGAAATATAATTTTTCTGTACATTGGCCCCTTCAATAATCATGTTCATGTGGGAGATTCTTCTTTTTTAATAGCACTTCCACCATCCTTGTCATAATACACAATCTATTCAATGCATACCTCTTAATGATGAACATACCAAATCATTCACATGTACTGTCTTTAGTGGTGGCACAGTTGGAGAATGATCATTCTTATGGGGATAATCTAGTGAAGATTATGGTCATCGAGATATTTATCTATGTAACAATAATAGTCACTTGTAAAAATTGATATTATAGAACCATATGTATAAAGAGTCGGCATTTGAACTAGATAATTCGATAATGAAAATATAGCCACTTTTATTTTCATCGTAGAATATAAAACTAATTTTAAAGGGTTAAATTTCCTAAGGGGGTTTCATTTAACATCTCAATGTTTTATCAATTGATTTACCTTCTTATAATTGTTTTGTTTATTAAAATAACATTATATTACAAATAGCAGACAACAAAAATGTTATAAATGAATAATGACTGAAATAAATGTTATTTATAGGAGTTATGGAATATATATTGATGAAATAGTAACATTAACATTTTAATAGTAATTCAACCCTTATAAATAAAAAACCATACTTATGAATATTGACATCACCAATGAATGTATAAAAAATTATCAATCTTATATATGAAAATATGAAACAATATTATCATAGTATATTTAAATAAATAATTTTTCATAAATTAATTAATTGTTTGTATTTATTAAATTTCATAAATATATAAATACAATTTTTTAAATAATTAATCCATTTAAAACAAATACTATTTTCATATAATATATTCATAACATATTATATTTATATCTTATGATTATATTATATTTCTATGAGAACTAAATTATTTTTTCAAATTGTTAGAAAATCATTTTTATTTTTAAAATAGGTATTTTTGAAGTCATTTGTTATTATAATTTTTAATTAATTTTCTCATATTTAAGGTTTTTTTAAAATATGGAGTTTATATTGGAATTCAACATTTCAGAAAACAGATTTGTTGAATTTAGTTGATTTTTCTAAAGTACTTTAAATTTTTCTGAATTGTAAATTATTGTAATTTGTTGTATACATACATTGAAGGTTAAACACACTATTAATTGAGTCATGGATGATGTGAGAACCAATGTATCTCACTCATAATGTCTTGTTACTATTTTTAGTCTCAATAATAATAACCATTGTTTTTCTTTAGAAAAATTATATATTATTTCATTAAATCTAGAGAAAACTCCCCTCTCCTCCACAATATAAATTGTCCCCCACAACCTATTCTCATAACCCCACTCAATACTTGATTATTTTTCAATTTCTTTATAAATATCTTACCAAATCACCTCCCCCACGTCCATGATCACTTTTTCTCTACTTATGTACAAAACCTCTACCGTAAATATACTCTCAATGATGATAAATTTAAGAGCTAAATTCTTCTTTTAATTTATTTTATTTTATTATCAACTTCCATTCTATTATTTTACAATCCTTACCTCTCATCATCCTTATGGTATTATAACTCTAGTAATTTACACTAAAATGATTATTATTATACTAATTGAATAATTCATCATCATCTTTACATCCCTCTCATTTAATACTGGAAATTAAAACACCTATTCAGATGTATTAATTTTACATAGTCATGGGCTTTTGATTTTCAATTTCAATTACTATCGTCATGGATTGTCGTTAAGAAATTATTATTATTGAACTACATTAAAATATATGTTTTATATCCTATGTAGTTTTTCGGAATCATTTTAGATAACTAATATTAAATTATAAAACAAAATGATTTTCTTATGGTAAAAAACCCTCCAAATTATTCAAAGCGATTATCATAAAAATATTATCAAATGATTCATCCTCATAAAATATAATATCTTGAATTATATTACAAATTTATCAATATTTAATTTTCATTAATATTATATAACTAAACATCTAGGATACAATTCCCATTTTACATGAACATATGTACTATTATACAAGCACATTGATCTTGAAAACAAATAAAATAAGCACTCCCAAAAGATAAAACTGAATTGTATAACTCATCAAAATGAAAAAGAATGAACTTAATAATTTATAATAGATAAATTAAATGTGTAATATATTTGGAAATAAATAATTTATGTATCCATGTCTATTATCTAGGACATTGTGATGTAGTGAACAACACCATCAGACTTAAAGAAAGAGAATCTACCCAAAATTCTATTATTCAATAGGTTTATTCCTTCTCTAATTTTACCCAAAAGAAATTTTAATTGATTTTCATTTACATCTTCTAAATGATTTTTATATGTACCAAAATCACATATCAATTTATATTCCTCCATATTTTATGGGATATAAATGTTTATTAAACGTTCCATACACGATTTTTCATGATAAGTAAGCTTGATTTAAGGGTATATCTGAATTCTTATCGATTTTCATGTGCACTATATAATTGGATTTTTATTTAAAAACTTATTCTAAAAAATCAATAATTTTACAATGAAAAACATATTTGTTTACATATTGTGTTATTTAATTTATTATTCAATTATTTATTTTAAAAAATATTTAATATTTGGCTTATGTTATGATAATTGTTTTTAATACTATTGCTTGCTAAGTCCCATATTTTCAGATTCTCACTTAAATTTGAAATATGTTATCTTTAATTATGACTATTTTCCCATATGAATGTCCTTAAATTATTTTCTTCCTTTCTTTCATGGACAATATTTTGATATTACCTTATTTTATGTCTTTTGATTGGATTATGATTCATAAATCATACCAAGTGTAACCCTTATATCTATGAATGAATACTTGTGTATGATTATAAATGTGGATAACATATTCATGAAAATTTTATGATGGGTTCTCCAAGATATCAATCCAATTTAATTGGTAATGTTTAGTCTCATGAGACATTATGTGAAAAAATCTTGTTGGGTAGCCTTGACACATGATTCACGTGTAACTATATGAAATTGTGGATTATATGACATCATACCATATTTTCAATCATGTTCCATGATTTTTTATGTCATTATGTTATTATTTATGACCCATATTCCAATTCTTTATTCATATTTTTATTACCTTACTATTTTTTTCATCTCCTCCAAATTTTCATGTTATCCGAAGTTTATCACATAATGATGTTTGAGGGAAATAGAAGTTTGGATCTCTATATAACAATTAAATAATGAAGTTATTTAGTCCCATTTTTTCATTTTTGTCTACCTAGTCTTCCAAGACACTACACATTACATTCTTTGGATTTTAATTTGATGTTTAATTATGCTAAAAATAATCTATTGTTATTTTTAAAGGATAAGGTATCAATAGATACTCCCAAGGGATATTATTTTTTAAATTATTAAATACTATATAATAAATTAGTAAGTGAAATAAGATAATCTATAGTGAAAATATAATAAGAAATTGATCATGGAAAATGTAAAGACCCGTAAATTTCAAGGAATTTTTTTTCTTAAATTCTTTTTAATTTTATGAATACAAAATATCTGACGGAACCTTAATCCGGGGCCCGGTGTGCTCGGAATCATTTTTCGAAGTTTAGCTCGGGTACGTTCAGTGAACGAATGAGTGTGTTTTTCTATCTTTTGAACCGGTGATCAGATTTGAAATAGGAGGGCACCGATGGAACCGCAGTGATGATAATTGCTTAAGAGGACTTTTACCATAGATTCATTTTCATGGGAGAAGGTGTTTAATTATGGGGTTTAAATAAGAATTGAATAATAATTTTAGAAAAAATTTAATACTTTATTCTATGTGGTTATATACAAGGTGTGGGAGTTGGGGTGGGACCCACTAGTTACTAACTACCCCTAAGAGGATAAAGTGAGGTGGGACCACACGAGCTCCATCTCCTCACATTCCCTAACACACTAACTCCCCCCTTTATTTGAGTAACTCCCCTCTCTCCCACATTAATAATGCCAACTGAAAATAATTTAATTTGTTGAACCTATTAAATTAATTGGTTTATTTTTTGAATTTTTGAGTTTTTGAAATGCATTGAAAGGTAAAATAATATAAGGGAAAGCTTATTTTATTTTGGGGTTAGATTGTTGTGTTGGGAATTGGGGAGTGATCTTTTGCTTTGATGGAAGAACTTCATCCTTCTGCGAATAATGACACCCTTAGACAAAGAAGGCCATCACCACAAGGAGAGACGACATGCCATTCCTTCTTCTCTTCGCAGCTACTGTGTGATGTCGTCCCCTCCTTGGACGCATGACAACATCGCCATCGAATCCTCACCCCGCGACACCATCTTTCACTTCTCCAGAAAATGACATTGTTTATCGTGGTAGGGGTTATCTTCGTTCAAGTTTAACTTAACGTTATTCGTTGATTAATTTGGCTGCTTGTTGTCGTCACAACAGGAGGAGATCAGACCGCACAAACACGGTCGATCCTCCTCCCATTTTCTTTTTGATCCTCGTTGATCATTGCGGCGAAGGTGGCACAGTGCTGTTGCACCACGCGGAACCGAAGAGGACCGTGGCCGAAGCGAGCCACGGTGGTGGTGTGCGGAGCCGTCACACCGCGCCGGTGAGGCCGAAAGATGCCGCCCCAAGGGGCCGGTCACGGCGGAGGGGCATGGTGCTATCACGCCGCGCCAAAAGTTCAAGGGGGTCGCGGTTGCAGCGGGCAGTAGTAGAGGGGCGCTGCGCCATCATGCCGTGCCAGTCGGACATTAGCAGTGGCCTAAGGTTGCGGTGCTCTTCAGCAGGGGAAGCCGGGCATGGCCAGCTGCAGTCGTTCCAAAAGTTTGGACCCCCGCGGGTCCCACGGAGGCTCAACCGGCCGACCATTATGGCTGGTCGTTTTCGAAGAAACCCAAGGGAATAACCCCCTGGACATGCCTAGGGCGGACCCCACTAGGGGGAACCTATTTCTGAAACATAGGGGGACATGCCCAATCGGTCCGGACCCAGAACCGGGTTTGGTCGACCCGCTTCGAGCCGACCAGGGGCATATTGGGCCGGATCGGACTGGGCCGAAACCCCATATTTTCGGACAGGTTCGTTCGAATGCACATATCATGGGATATGGACCTCCGATCGATTCACCATTAGCTGATTTGGGATCCTCTAATTGAGACGGTTGTTTTGGTATATTAAACTCGTGGTTTTGGCGAAGTTTGTGTACGGTTGGGTTTGTTTGAACCCGAAACGAACCGGGCCCTTGGAGCGGAAACGCTTATAACTTAATGACTGAACGTATGAATGACGTGTCATCAATTACGTTGAATTAATATTAGTGAGAAGGTTATTTTCGAATACTCTATGTGAGTTTTTGACAACTTTGGATATCGTCCGGGTTAGAAATGAGTGTATTTCTAACCGGGCCCCTGGGACGGAAAAGCCAATATCTCTCAGACCGGGCGTCCGTTGGACGCAGAGTCTTTTCCGTTGACTTCCTATTGACGAGACGGAACATTGGGATACATCAAAACTGGACTTCATTACAGTTGATGTATCGACCCCCCAGGCTCGTGAGCGGACCCTCTCGAAATTGAGTGTGCTGTATGCAGGAACAATAGAGCTGGATGCAGCTGTGACGACGATGGAAACTGTAATTGGATCCTACGTGGGTTCGGCAGCGAGGACGTCTGTACTTGGATCCTACATTGGTTCGGCAGCGATGGTTACTGTACTTCGATCCTACATGGGTTCGGTAGCGACGACTTCTGTACTTGGATCCTACGTGGGTTCGACAGAGGAGATGATTCAGAAACTATATCTAATCATCTCCACTCATATGTGTGAGAAGTATACCTGTGTGAGATGAGCCTTGAATTCTAATCATTATCTATGATGTTATTGTCTAATTTTCGTGTGTGTATTGGGTTGTGCATTCCTTTGTGGAATGGGTTATGCATTCATATGTGGACTGGGTTATACTGGGTCTCGTGAGTTAGAGGAGAACTGGAATTGATGACTTAGGTATATGTATGGGCATATGCCTAAGTATAGTTGGTTGAATCTTTTGTATGTATCTTTCCTTTGCGGTATATCCTTTGTGGATTCTGGGAGGCCTTCATGAGTCTCAGGGACTCAATTTACTATCGTATACTCACCCTAAATGGGTTATGCCCGCACTAGGTTATGTTGGTTGCAGACGACAGACAACACTGATTGTATTTGAAGCTTGTGGAACGGGAAGGTACCTTGAGGTGGACCACTTGGCGGGACGTACTCACAGCCTATAGCCGGACCCGAGGAGCCAAAAAGTCTATCTGTACCCACCCTTCAGGTGGGCATTCCGTATGACGACTTGGTGATTGCGGCTGACTTTTCAGCAGTTGTTCATTCTTTTCTTAGTTGTATTGTACATTCAGTTGGGTTTGTATATAGGCTCATTTGCATTCCAGTTGTTACTTTTGTACTCAATTTACATTTTGTTTTCATCATCTTCCAAACTCTATGGTGTTTGTTCTCTTATATAAAGGATGTGCCTTCCCTTTTATCAGGATTTACGCCTTTGGTTCTAGTCACCTTCCCATGGCCTATGGAAGCCTGGCTTGGGGTAGCACATTACTGGCCCCGGGGATGGGATGTGTCAAATTGGTATCAGAGGAGTCGGTTCTACCACAGAATTCAGGACTCCACTAATTTCTCCTATGAGAAGCAATAGTGTTAAGGGTATTGAGTGTGGTTATCCATCCAGGGAGTCCAGTGTTGGTGCAGCGGCCGACGTATCCATACACAATGACCCTGACTTCGGATTTCTGACTCAATGCATGAAAAAATAGATTGAGTGTGTGTTTCAAATGTTTTCATTGTCATTACATTGTGTCAGCTCACTAAATATACTGTATTAACTGTGGCGCACCTGTTTCTTTTCAGGATTTCCCCACGACGACAATATTCTAGGGTTCCGAGCATTGTGCGAGATGGAATCCCACCGAGAGATGGGTCCTTGGTGCAGGTCCCCATTACAGCGGAGGCACCAGGGGTA
Source organism: Viscum album (assembly GCA_963277665.1). Lineage (NCBI taxonomy): Eukaryota > Viridiplantae > Streptophyta > Magnoliopsida > Santalales > Viscaceae > Viscum > Viscum album. Next base: position 1,056,082,686 of record OY728151.1, on the reverse strand, counting down.
CCTCTACCCGCCGAGCCACCGATACCACCGACCCAAGATGTTATGAGTGCACATTGCCTAAGTGCACTGCAAGCGTTTCAGCGTCAGAGACCGCCCTGGTTCTGCAGGGAGATGGACCCTCAGTCAGCCAAGGATTGCATGGAGGCTGTTGTCCGAGTCTTCAGATTGTCAGAGACACCATCATATTTTATGGTGATCCTTGAGAGGAGTCTCCTGCATGCAGAAGGAGGCTGATGGTGGAGCCTGATTCTCCAGGTGAATGATGAGGCATCATTGATTTGGACGGACTTCGAGAGCCTCTTCCTCTTGGAGTTCGTTCCAGCCACCCACTGTGCGGTGCGAACCCATGAGTTACTATAGCTACGACAGGGCAGCATGATAGTACCCCAGTACCCGGATAGTTTTTTCAACCTCTCGCACTACACCATGGACATGGTTCGAGACACATTCTTTCGGGCCCAGACCTTCGAGTAAGGACTGAGGCATGAGACCAGGGCTTCGATGATCTTTCTCACCATTCTGATGCAGGCTGGAGTACTGGAGCGAGCCCTTATTGTGGAGAGCTTTCTTGCTAAACCTACACCAGTAGCGAGACCTACCGTAGGGTGGCACGTAGCAGAGTCTTCTGCAGCCGGAAGTAGAAAGATGTCGCAGAGGTCCAAGCGAACCATACCATCAGGCGGGCAACATCATGATACTGGTTCGGAGGTGCAGGGCACACACAGTAGATCCAGTCATTCGAGAGGCAGGTAGTTCTATACATTCGGTGGGAAGGGCCGCATGGCTCGTGATTTATCGACCCGCCATGCAGAGGAGTAGTAGACGGTTGAGGGAACACTAAGGAAGAGGAAGAGGTTTGACCGTGGCGTTTCGCATAGAGCAGGCGGATGAGGTAGCGTAGCTGGCCGAGAAATAGGTGGTGGATGATGCTTCGGGGCTCTACCACTACCACCACTAGGAGGTCCAACACGACCATAGGGAGCTGGCGGGTAGAGGCAGGCTCAGCTTCAGGAAGAAGAGGCCTATGACCACGATGCACCTAATATGATTAGGGGTACAATCTGTGTCTACTCCACCCTAGTTGTAATTCTTATAGACATAGGAGCGAGTAATTATTTCATCGCAGCTACCCTTGTTCAGAGCTCGGAGATTCCAACAGAGTCATTGGCTCGATCCCTACATCTAGAAACTACTATGGGAGCAGACTCGACGATTACGCACTGGTGCTGGCAGTGTGAGCTTACTCTAAAAGGCGAGAGCTTTAGCTGGGATCTTCTTGTCGCTGCATCGAGGCATTACGACGTCATCTTAAGAATGGATTGGTTATCTGTGGTCCATGCTCAAATCGACTGTATTAGGCACAAGGTGCGGTGTATCTGCACCGATGGGAGTAGGTTCACCTTCACCGGCGTGAAGGGAGCCTTTGAGGTGATGGATGGACTCACACATAGGAGATTATAGCCGATCACCCATCAGTTGGCTAGTGTCATCCATGGAGCAGTTGATACTCGGAGTCCGAGATTTTCTATTGTGGTGGATCAGTATGCTAACGTTTTTCCTAATGACGTTCCAGGACTACCTCCTCGAAGAGAGCAAGACTTCTATATTGACCTATACCCTGGGACAGCCCGATATCTACTCCAGTATATCGGATTACTCATGCTAAGCTTTGTGAGCTGCAGGTATAGTTGGACGACATACATGGAAAGGTATTTATCTGAACCAATGTTTCACCCTATGATTCGTGAATTTTGTTTGCCAAGAAGGTGAAATGGAGCATGCGACTGTGTGTCGACTACCATCACCTGAATGAGGTGATTTTGAAGAACAAGTATCCAATTTGTAGGATTGACAACCTCTTTGATCAGCTCAAAGGAGAATGATGGTTCTCAAAGATTTACCTCTGGTCAGGATATCATCAGCTCAGAGTTCGAGATGAGGATGTGAAGAAGACGACCTTCATGTGTCGGTATGGCCACTATGAGTTCATGGATGTTCCATTAGGAATAACCAATGCTCCAGAAGTGTTCATGAGTCTCTTGAACAGGATCTTCTAGCCTTACATCGATCGATTTGTCGTAGTCTTCATCGACGACATACTGATTTACACAGCAACTGAGGAGGAGCATGCCTTCCACTTGCGAGTTGTACTAGATACACTCTTAGAGAACCAGCATTATGGTAAGCTCTCGAAGTGTCAGTTATAGATTTGGGAGGTCCACATCTTGGGGAATGTATTCTCTGAGGTGGTATTTTCATTTGATCCTACAATGTTCGAGGCAGTTCTATCTTGGGAGCCACCCAGGAGCGTGACAGAGCTGTGGAGTTTCCTTGGTTTGGCTAGCTACAATCAGTGATTTGTGCCAGACATCTCCGAGTTTCAGCACCACATTTAGCTTTGATGAATAAGGGGAAAACATTTGTGTGGTTATATAAATGTTATAAGAGCTTCCAAAAGCTAAGCAAGAGATTGAAAAGTTCACCCATATTCAGGCTACATGAGGAGGGAGTTGGGTACATAGTTTACTGCGATGCATCAGGGACCGGACTCGAGTGTGTCTTGATACAGGAGCCAGGAAGTGATCACCTATGGATCACGATAGTTGAGGCAGCATGAGTATCACTACGATACCCATGACCTGGAGTTAGCAGTAGTGGTCACGGACTTGAATGTATGGCAGCACTATCTGATTGGTGAGTGCTTTATAGTCTACTCTGACCACCAGAGTCTCAGGTACATCTTTTCGCAGAAGGACCTGAACCTGAGACATCATCAATGGCTTCAGTTACTCCAGGACTATGAATTTGAGATATTCTATACTCCTGGGAATGAGAATGTTTTAGATGATGCTCTCAGTAGGAGTTCGGGCATTCAGCTACTTGGCGAGGCGACAAAGTAGCTACACGCGTTGTAGATTTCCTTCGTAGATAGAGATTGGACAACATTTCTACAGTCACTCAAAGTCACTCCTCCACTACATCAGTGGGTGAGAGAGGCACAACGTGGGGATGATGACTGTGAGATTCGACGTACACAGATATCCACAGGAAATGCACCTGATGTATTTTCTATAGGAGAAGAGCACATCATCATTTTCAGAGGACATATCATGGTACCAGTTGCATTACAGGAGGAGGTGATAAGAGAGTTTCATGCTTCCCATTTGGCGGTACATCCAGGAGTAGTGATGATGTTCCAGGATCTCAGATGATAGCACTGATGGCCGAGTATGATGAAGGTTGTGGCAGAGTTCGTTTCACGATGCCTAACCTGTCACAGGTGAAGGGGGAGAACCAGGTATCAGCAGGCTTGGTACAACCCTTAGAGGTCCTGGAGTGGAAGTGGGATAGGATATCTATGGATTTCATGACGGGACATCCAAGTACATCCAGAGTAAATGACTCCATCTAGGTGATTGACGGCCGACTCACCATGTCGGCCCACTTCATACCTATCAGAGAGCATGGATCAGTTCAGAGATTGGGATGCCTCTATGTTCAAGAGATCGTTCGACTTAAGGGTTTAACATCATCTATCATCTCCGATCGAGATGTTCTCTTTACTTCCTGGATTTGGAAGGGGTTTCGGGAGGCATTTAGGATGCAGCTACGCCTGAGCACTGCCTTTCACCCTCATATGGATGGCCAGATGGAGAGGACAATTCAGAAACTCGTGGACATGCTCCGTGCATGTGTCCTTGACTTTGGTCGCAACTGAGAGGACCACTTACCCTTCGTGGAGTTTTAATACAACAACAGATACCACTCCACAATCTTGACAACACCATATATGGAATTGTACGTACGACCTTCCAGATGAACTCTGATCTGGATAGACCCTGAGGATTCAGCACATGTAGGACCAGAGATGGTCCAGGCAATGACAAAAAAGGTATAGATCATCCACGAGTGGATGACGACTACACAGAGCCGATAGAAGTCCTAAGCTGATCGGAGGTGGATACCACTAGAGTTTGGGGGTATCAGCCATGTTTTCTTACAGGTCTCATCTCGACGTGGATTATGGAGATTTGGCTGGGGCGCCATGTTATCTCTGCACTTTATCAGACAATTTCAGGTTCTCAGTCGGATAGGTGAGGTGGAAATTCGCCTGACTCTTCCACCTCAGTTGCATAGGGTGCATGACGTCTTCCATGTATCTCAGTTGAGAATATACGTGCATGAATCGATGCATGTAATTGATCAAGAGGAGCTAGAAATCAATGCCGAGAAGATATTTTCGGAGGTTCCAGTGGAGATTGAGGATCGACATGAGTGGGTCCTACATGGATTGTTGATTTATCTAGTTCGCATCAGGTGGTAGTACAGGAACCCCCAGGAGATCACATGGGATAGGGAGGCTATGATGTGTGCACATTACCCTCGTTTGTTTCCCTAGTTTATGATGTATCTTCATGAGGACGTAAATCCTTGAGGTGGGAGTAATGTAAAGACCCGTAAATTTGAAGGAAATTTTTTTCTTAAATTGATTGGGATTTTATGAGTACGCATTTTTTGATAGCACCTGAATCCAAGGCCATGTGTGCCCGGAATCAATTTATGAAGTTTAACTCAGGTACGTTCAGTGAACTAATGAGAGGGTTTTTCTATCTTTTGAACCAGTTCTTAGATTTGAAATCCAAGGGAACCGATGGAACCACAATGCTAGTAATTACATTTGTGTACTTTTACAGTAGATATGTTTTCATAGGAGAAGGAGTTTAATTTTATGGTTTAAATAATAATTGAATAAAATTTGTAGGGAAATTTTTATTCATTATTCTAAGTGGTTATATCCTAGGTGTGGGAGTTGGGATGGGACCCACTATTTACTAACTACCCTTGAGAGGATAAATGTGAGGTGGGGCCCACACGAGCCCCAACTCTTCACATTCCCCAACTCCCTAACTCCCCGCTTTATTTGAATAACTCCCCTCTACCCCTCTTTAATAATTCCAACTCACATTAATTTAATTAATTGAACCTATTCAATTAATTGGATTAAGTTTTCAATTTTGATTTTTTGAAATGCATGGAAAGGTAGAATAAAATAAGGGACAACTTATGTCATATTGGGGTTAGCTCATTGTGTTGGGAATTGGGGAGAGAGCTTTAGATTTGTTGGAGGAACATCATCATTCCATGAAGAATGGCACCCTTCGACGAAGAACACATCCACCATAAGGAGAGATGACGTGCCATTCCTTCTTCTCTCTGCAGCTAGTGTGAGATGTCGTCCCCTCTGTGGACGCACGCCAACGTCGTCCTCGAAAACTCACCCCGCAATACCATATTACACGCCATTGGAAAATGAAATCATTTATCAAATTAGAGGTTATATTCATTCAAGATTAATTTAATGTTCTTCATTGATTAAGTTTTCCACTTGTTATCATCATAACGGGAGGAGATCAGAACGCACAAACATAGCAAATTCTCCTCCCGTTTTCTTGTTGATCCTCGCTGATCTTTGTGGAGAAGGTGGCGTGGTGTCGTTGCACCATGTGGGAATGAAGAGGAATGCGGCTGAAGCGGGCCACGATGTTGGTGCACGACTATGTCATGCCACGCTGGTGAGGCCGAAAGAGGTCTCTGCCAAGAGCAGGCCACAGCGGAGGGGTGCATCACCTTTGCGCCGCGCTAATCGGACAGGAGCTGCGACCTAAGGTCGCGGTGATCATCACCAGGGGAGGTCGGGCTTGGCCAGCCACCTATGTTCCAGGAGTCGGGACCACCACGGGCCCCGCGACGGCTCAACTGGCCGACCATTATGGATTGCTGTTTCCAAAGAAACTGGGGGCATAACCCCCTAGACCTACCTATAGCGGACCCCACCAGGGGGCGGCCGTTTCCGAAACAAATGGGGCAGTGAGCCCTTCGCACCCCACTTGGCTGCGGACTAGTCTGTACCATCCAGGAAGGGATGCTCCTAATCGGCTGGGACCCAGATCCAGGTTGGGTCAACCCGATTCGGGCCGACGCAGGGGGTACGAGGTTGGGTCGGACCAGGGCCAAACCCCCTATTTTCAGAAAGGTTTGTTCAAACACACATATGTTGGTCTACTAACCTCCGATCGACGCACCGTCAGTTGAGTGGGTATCCATGGATCGATATGGTAGTTTTGGTATATTACACTATAGGTTTTGGCGTAGTTTGGGTATGACTGGGTTGGTTTGAACCCAAAACCAACAGGGCCCTTGGAGCAGAAACGCTTATAACATAACGACCGGACATCCGAATGACGTGCAGTAAATTATGTTGAATTACTATAAGTGAGACGGTTCTTTTTCATTACTCTATGTGAGTTTTGGAAAAATTTGGATTCCGTTCAGGTTAGAAATGAGCATATTTCTAAACGGGCCCCTAGGACAGAAAAGCCAACAACTCTCAGACCGAGCATCTGTTTGACGGGCAGTCTGTTTCATTGAGTTCCTATTGACAAGACACAACTTTGGGATGCATGAAAGCTATAATTCTTGACATTTGATGTATCTACCCCCTGGGCTCATAGAGCAGACCCTCCTGGAATCGAGCGTGCTCTGTCCGGGAACCCTAGAGCTGGCTGCGACGGCAATGACGATGACGACTGTACTTGGATCCAATGTGGGTTCAGCAGAGAGGACGAGTGTACTTGTATCCTATGTGGGTTTGATGTGATGAAAAATATACTTGGATCCTACGTGTGTTTGGCAGCGATGGATACTATACTTGGATCCTACGTGGGATCAGCAATGATGAATTCTCTACATGGATCCTACGTGGGTTCAGTAGAGGAGATGATTCAGAGGCTACATATAATCATCTCCACCCCACTTCATGAGTAGAATACCTGTGTGAGATGATTCTTGACTTCCAATAATTATCTACGATGTGATTTTCATGCTTTCTTGTGTGGATTGGTTTGTGCTTTCCTGTGTGGATTGGGTTAGGCTTTCTTGTGTGGGCTGGGTTGTACTTGGGCTCGTGAGTTGGAGCTGAACTGGAATTGATGAATTAGGTATATGTATGGACATATACCTAAGTAGAGTTGGTAGATACTTGTGTTTGTATATTTACTTTGTGGTATATCCTTTGTGGATTCTGGGAGGCCTTCGGGGGTCTCTTGTTCCCTACTAATTATCGTATACTCACCCCTACATGGGCTATGCCCGCACTATGTTGTGTTGGTTGTAGACAACGGACATCGCTGATCATGTTTGAAGCATGTGGAATGGGACGGTACCTGGAGGCAGACCACTTGGCAGGACATACTCAGAGCGGACAGCCATACCCGAGGAGCCGATGAGTCTATCTCTACCCACCCTTCATGAGGGAATTACGGAGAAAGACATAGTGGTTGCTGCTTACTTTTCAGCTATTGTAATTTCATTTCTCAGTTGTTCTGTACATTCAGTTGGGTTTGTATATTGTCCCATTTAATTTCCATCACATACTTTTTTACTTAGTTTACATAGTGATTACTTTTGCTTCTATACTCTATGGTGTTTGTTCAATTATATAAAGGCATTTACTTCCCTTTTATCCGGATTTACGCCTTTGGTGCTAGCTGCTAGCCCCTGGCCTGTGGATGGCAGGCATGGGGTAGTCGCAACACCGGCCCTGAGGACAGGTCGTGAAATAAAACATAGATTAAATTTTTGAGATTCACAAGTTAAGGAAATATATGTAATTTATAATTTATCACTTAAATGTCCTAGATTCCCCTTTTATGTGTTTAATTGTTTAAAAATAAACATCTAAAAATATATATTGGACAATGTAGAAGTATAATCAGAAATTTATAGATATGGTCATCTCCAATAATTCCTCACATTCATCAATATCAAAAATTTCGAGTTGAAATATTCAAACACCACCACAAAGCATAGAAGTAGAGATGTTGGAGGGCATGGAACGTGAAGAAATTATTATGTCTTATTTATATAACTACATCCAAATCAAAATTTGATTGATTAACATTCAATAAAAGATATTAATATTATATTTTGTTGGATTTGATGTAATTCTATCAATTCATTGGATTTTACAATATATATAGAATATAATTTACTCTGAGAAGGAAATATCTCACTATATTAAAAATCAATACCCAATTATGTAAAATTTCATTAAGGTTGTTGATTATTAATTATAACCATCATCTAAATCATGGATATTATCATCCAAAGACAAATAATATATATCTCAATTGAATGATTCAGTGGAGTGAACTATCCTCGATGTCATGTCTATTTTGAGGGAATATGCAGATGTGTTTCATTAGGAAATCCAAGACTTTTTCCAATTTTAGATTTTTAATTATCCATCTGTATTATAACTGGGGTGTTTACTTTATTAAATAATACTTATATATTTTTTTGGTACTTTAGGTCTTCATGAAACAGCAATATGATATAATCTTTAAGGGGTTCAAATGACTTAGTGCAACACCATATGCTGCATGAGTCCTCATCATTGAAAATAATTGAGTGTAATTGGTATTTATCATTGATATTGTGACCTGTAGATGATCATGATAATGAAAAAGTATCCTCTTTCATAGATTCAGTAATTTTTATTATCAGCTATATAGAGAATGATAATTCTTTTTGGAGGATCTTTGTTCGGAATATTATAAATCAGCGGTGAAGATGGAGGATAACCCAAGGCAACATTTCATAAATTGTAAGGGAACTCTATGTGAATAGTGATTCTATTTAGACTCACTAATACTACAAAAATTATCATGGAAATTATAAATATAATCAATAGATATTATCTCTACATAATTATTATAGTATTTAATGATGAAATTCTAATATTCTCTAAAATAATGATGGGTCATGTCTACCATCATAAAATTATTCTAATTACCCTACTAAAGGGGAAGCATTATTCCATGTATAGAAAATGTGAGTTCTAGATGAAGGAATTCTAATTCAAGGAGAAAATACTCCAAAAATTGTATATATATGGACCCTTGAAAAATTGAATAATTTTAAAGATGGATGAGATTAAAATATATGACATATATCAATAATTTTTTAGGATCATGTGAGTATTATATCTGATTTTAGAGTAATTACCATGATATTCTAACCCACTGACCAAGAAAACTCAGAGATGATTCTAGTATTCATGGAATGATGAATTTGATGATAACATCAAGGACTTGAAAAAGAGGAATGTCACTGCACCAACTCTCACAATACTGACATGTGGAAAACATTTTGTATTGTTTAGTGTTGCTATGAAGAAGGGATTAGAGTGTGTGTTAATGAAAAATGAAAACATAATAAGCTATTCTTCATGGATTTTGAACGATCATGATTATAAATACCCAACACATTATCTATTGTTGGCTTCCATGGTGTTATCTTTGAAAATATGGAAACATTTTCTCAATGGGATGATGTTTGATATATATATTGATCACCAGATCCTCAAATATATATTCCCACAGAAAGATATTAATATTTTACAGCGATGGTTGTTATATATTTTCAAGTATTACAAATACGTAATCTACTACCAACCTTGTATATAAAATAATTTTGTATATGATCTATGTTGAATGTACCTAATAATTTGATCTTTGATTAGGGTTGTAAAGGATATGATATACTTTGATTTGAAGAGTATAGACATTGGATTCATTATGAAATGATTATAAAAATCATTTCACAAATAATTTCTCTACCATGACTTTTGTAAAGGGTTAATTAATCTCAAAGAAATGATGTGGGAAATCATAAGACAGTGGAAACTATTAAAAAGGTAAATCCATAGAGTCCAATGTTAATGAAGAAAGAATTGTGAGATTTGGTTCAAGACTATATGCTCCCTCAAATCTAACTTTAATGAATGAACTATTCGATGATGCACATAATTTGACTTTATATATTTACAAAAGGCACACAATGATTTATCGATATTATTTAGAGAACTATTGGCTGGGAAACATAAAAAATGGGATCGCTTAATATACATGAATGTGGTTGGTATGTCAAATATTGAATTCAGAAGTGTATAAATATAATGGGATGATTATAGAATTACACATACAAACATGGAAATGCGAAAAAATCACCATAGACATTGTCACTGGAAATCTAACATGATCTAACAGAAACATTTCTCTCATGGTTTTTGAGGAACATTAATCAATGACTACACACTTCATTATGATTCATGAATATTTTTTTATTTGATCATGCAGAATGGATATAAATAAAAGATGCAGTTAGGCTACACAAGAGTACCAATACTAATAAAAACTGATCGAGAACAAATATACAACTATATGTTTTAGAATAATCAATAACATGATCTAAATATTGATCCAAAATTTAGTACAATTTATCATTCTCAAACTGATGGACAGTATGATAAGACTCTTCAACCCATGTATGAAATGTTATGAGGAAGTTCTATAAACTAAAAAAGATCATGTGACCAATATCATCAAATGCTCATGTTATCATACAACAATAGTTTCTCCATGTGAATCCAATAGCCCCATATGAATCCCTTTATTAGAAATGGTTCATATCAACGACATGATGGGAGATAGATGAGGGAAAAAATTATATGTCCTAAAATGATTGAGGAAATAGGGGAGAAGTATAATTCCATTAAATAACACATCAAGGATTCTTAGAGTCGATATAAGAGCTCTGCAGACAAACATTGATTAGATCTAGTGTTTGATAGATGGTATTCCTCCTCATATATCCACATAAGAATGTGAAGAGATATTGGATTTTGGGAAATATTATTCTAAGAAACATAGACCATTTTAAAACCCTTGATCACATCAGAGTAGTGGAATAATGAATAGAACTCTAACCGAGCCTATCTCATGTACATAATGTTTTCTGTTTTCCCTCTTTAGAGTGTACATACCATACCCCTCACATTTTCCCAATCAAGAGGTGGAACCACTTTAGAATGATCCTTATTATGAAGTGTATCTATTCAAGATATTACATCATTTATAAAACAACCTAAATAATGATACAATTCTTCTCTTAAATGTTTTCTGGAGAAACCAAATGTTTGAAGAACAAATGTGGGAACAATAGGAGGTGCTGATGTGAAGTTAATGTCATCAGGTTTTTGTGTGGGATAAAAAATTTTTTGAGGGAAAATATTATAATGGGAGAAAATTGCACCGATCCAAACTATTATGAATAAAATATCCCCATTTATTAAATAATTTTTTTATGGATATAGAGAACACATTAAATAATTATTTTTGGAATATCCAATTAGATTTAAAAGTTTATTAAGTGTATGTACCGTTGATAATATATATGTTGGATTGTTATCACATGACTAGTTTTATATATGGTTTGGAGAAATCCATATGACATAAAAAACCGATTTAATTGACTCAAACAGTGTATTTTTGACATATGAAGCGCATTTATTTGATCATTCAAAAGTGATATCCTTTTTTGGATTTTCCCTTGACTCATTCTGTGATTAGATCTATAACGTTATTCATGATAGAAACTGTTTATGGGATATGTTCAAGATTTTCATGATCAGGACACATGCCATGTTCATTAAACAGCCCCATAATATCTCCACCATCATAAACCTATTTCATAGGCTTTATTATGTTGTAATAAAGTGATATGTATCGAGACTCTATAAATATGTATATGTATATAATAATGAGTATATTTTGACCATATTATCGTTAATTTGTAAAATATTATTAAAGAACATATTTTATTTTAGGATCATATTTATATTTATTTAATTAATTTATTAATAAATTTATATAAATAATATATTTATAGAATATTATTTTTTATTATTTATCAAATCATAATTATAATATATTTTTTAAGAACTGAAATTTATTATTTTTAGTTGTTCAAAATTTGTTTTATTGGTCAAAAAAATATAATTTGTAAAAAATGATTATTAATATTTTAAAAATTAAAATTAATGCCATTATAAAATTATTTTAATAAAATGAATATTATTTTTGTAATCATAACAGTATAATTTTTGAAGGGTAAATTTTTCATAATTATATGACATCGTTGAATTTTATTGTAAAAATTAATTTCCGTATAAAAATAATTTATGTTTGATGTCACCATAATGGGGAAACTCTGATATAATGATTAATATAAATGTCTTCCAAAAAGAAATATATTTTTTAGATGTAAAATTATTTCATTTTTTGTTAATTTTAATTTTTTATATAGCAATTTTGAATCCTCTAAAATAGATAAAATACTTTTTGGTTTTAAAATCATTACATTATTAGTGTGGCTCACATCTAAATAAGTATCAAAATTAATTTCAAATAATAGGATCATGGGTACCTAAAAATTTTAAACCACGCCCAATAATTTATGAAACTTTTTCCAAAACCATTTCTATGTTTTTAGTTTTGAATATTTTATTATATAGGGTCCAAAACCTAAATAAAAAATAAATCCCCTTCAATTGCAATATAAACTAACCCAATATCCAATTTATCATTAAAAAACTCCCCTTACCAAATTAAAAATCTACCCTCTACTCTCTATTGTCCTCCTTTGGTTCCCCCAAGCAATCATGAAACATCTCGCAAGCCATTGCAGGAGCACGATCAAGTAAGGGTTATTTCCATTGTACTATTTATTCATTTTTCATGGTTATGATATACCTTAAATATACATTTCCTTATTCTGTGAAATGTATATTCATTTCCAAATTACCATACATTACATTTATTAATGATTAAAGACAATTAAATCTCTCATCATCCAATTTTTTGAATTTTCATTTGAAACTGGTATGCTTCAAAAATAAACTCATGATATTCCTTTCCAAAAAATTTGGGTAGTTAAAACAATTTCGATTTTCTATATTGGGTATTCACCATATAAACAAATACTAATTTTATTTTATAAATACATGTATTTATTAAACACACCATGATATTGAAAAAATTATAATGATTAGTGAATCTATATTGATTGATCTATGTGATACTCTTAACCTTGAGAATGAATGGATGGTGATGTGTGCTCTCAAAATTATGTAGCACTATGAAGAATTGGGTAATGGTTACTATCATGATAGGTCATGTTGGTATTGGAGATTACTTGATTCCATTTTTGCACAGTGTCCACCATGATGTCTTGGCCAGTCTATCCATGACCTATGTTTATTATGTTGTATTTTACGTTTTTTTTTCACATTTCCCATTTAATTTTAAGAATAAGATTTTTATCCTTGTTAAAAATGTTCGTTTTTTATAATTAATTGATATAATTATTGTAAAAAAATTATTATCTTCAAATTATGTCATGTTTATTCTCTTACTCTGATTTATAGTTAACACTTTTCATTTTTTATGTACTCATGTTATACCATGTTGTGTTATGTACGAAGGAATACTTTTATCATCCTAAATAAGTATTCAATGATGTTGTTGTTTTTCATGATTTCTGTTCTTATGTAATGTACCAAATTTCCAAAATACACTAGACCTATCAATCATCCAATTTTTATTATTTGTTATTTTATTTAATAAATAATTTTTCAATGTAAAATATTGAGTAGTCTTTTCATACTAGTGAACCATGTGGATAGCATGCCTCCCCAGTTGAATCTCATTAATGATAATTATAGGGAGACTATCAATAAAATGTGTCATCCCATTACAAACACCAAGGAACTTCAACATCAATGTATATAAGATTTATATAAACCCATGGTTTTCCTCATCCTCTCATGAATGGCCTATACCTTCTCTGACATTGACTTCACTATCTCATGTCCCATAAGAAATGTCTCACTAATCTAAATAATGGAAATTGGGGACCAGCATGGTCACCCATATAGGGCTCCAATAGTTTTTATGAAAATTTTAATGTGGCAGCTATTATTGTAGGTAAACTATTTCAATGGTAAATGATCATCCGAACATCATCCAAATTCCAACATAGAAGTCCTCAACAAATCCTCTAGAAAATGGATAGTGTACTCACTATTCCAATTGGTCTTAGGGTGAATGGTTGGACTAATCCTCATCAAGGTATTGAATTCCTCATGCATGACTCCACATAATTAAGATGTAAACCAGGAATCATTATCTGAGGCAATAGTTCGGGTCCCTCAATGATGGTGAAAATCTCCAACAAATACATCTACCCTAAAATCTCCATATAACTATGATCCAAAATAGTATGTAAGTGAACATACATTGTTAGTTAGTAACAGGTCACCAATATGAAATCATATAACTTCAATATCCATGAAATATACGTCATAAAATATTTGTATATGTCATACCATCTCCACTCTGGGATCTCAAGCGGTAAAGAAGAAGAGATAAAAAAGTGATAATCATTCACATGATAAAAAGTAAAGCATGGTGATAAAAAATCATCCATGATCAATATTATTTTAACCCAAAAATACATATTTTATTGTCTATGTACATAATATTTAATTAAGTATTTACAAATAATTTAGAATTTTGAAAACAACTTATCAACTCCTCCATCATTGTGACTAGGACATCCTTCTGTCCTGATAATACGATCATGTTATTCCCTCCTAGTGAAAATAAATAGAGTGAATATATTAATGATATCTATTAATGATAGACTTCATAGTACTTGTATCTTATATAGTACTCTCTAAAAAACTATAGTATTAGAGGATTAATTATCCTCAAATAATGAAATGATGTACCCACCAGCACAACCATGTTGAGTTTTATGGAAGCCAACTACTCCGATACATATTTAAAATAAAAATCACGGGACATCATCATATAGGAATCAAAGTCAATTTACCCCTTTAATATATTATGTATTTTCCCATATTCATATAATTATATAAATCCAGCAATCAACTCTATATCAGGTTCAAGTACATTAATGTGAAGACATAATTGTAACAATGATGGTCTGAGTAAACCATAATGCGCTCTCCTAGAATATTGTTCCTGCACATCCTCATTGAAAAAACCAATAATTATTACTATTGGTATTTAATTTCATATTTATTATCATGGGTTTCTAATTTCCTAAACATGTATGTGACAAATTTTTTCCACTACATCAACACATAGAAAATACCAGCTCTTGAGGCATCCCATTACACAACAAACTGTTTTCCCTCTTCTATTCCTATCAATGGTGGATCACTCATCAACCATAGAAAGAACCACTCAAAGGACCTATATACTTAATTATTTTATTTAAAATTATTCCTTTTAAATATCTTGGATTTCAAATGGTTTTCAAATCTGTTGATGTTTTTCACAAGCCATTGGTAGTACCCTTCCCTTAATAGAATGCTACGCACCTATGACAGTCCTTTTGGTGGATCTAAAGCAATAACTGCAACATTAATTAAAGGTTTCATAGCTAATCCATGTTCTTAAATTCCATAATCCAATACGTTATACTCATTAATCTAGAACTAGCACTTCAAGGGAATTTTATAATGATTTTCCCCCCCAACCAAAATCTATAACCATCCACATGTGCTCTGTAATTCTCTTCTCTAACACATTGTATATTATTTTGTCATTAAATATTGAAACCAAAAAATTATCCATGTATTGATAAAAAACCCATTCCTAAAATCCATGAAATAGGTGTAATTATTCACCCATAGGGTTTTCAATAACAACTCATAGTGTTTGTAGTGACATTAGAATGAAAATTTAAGGAATATCAGCCATTGGAAAATTAAACAAGTGGAAGATGGATATAAGATCAATATTAGAGAACCATCTAACACCCCCCAACTAATCAAAGTGATTTTCAATCCTTAGAAAAACGTTTATTTTTTTTCATGGCCATGTTCAGTAGATGATAATCAACATAAAGATTTAAGATAACATACACTTTTTCATGATCATTAATGGTGTATCTGAGGGGGAAAATTTTGACCTACAAAAAACATTCTCTAGAAGGACCTCCAACAACATGAGTCTCTCCAGAGTTAGGTAGGGTCCATCATATATGCCGAGGAATATAGCATAGCAGTCATGGATTGGATGTAGATACAATACACTATTCCTCAATATGGAGGATTTTCCGTAACATCCTTTGTGAAGACACCCATATAAACCTCCATTACTGAGGAACCCATATGATTATATATCCTACTACACCAAGGGATACACTTTAAATATAATGGTTTATGGGATAAATACCCCTAAATGAAAAAACCCACTCATCCTGTAATAAGATCTCTCTCACCAATAGAGAAGAATATCATCTCATTAGTGTGAATGTAACCAACTCTTTTTTATGATATTAAATATAGTATTATATAATGGAAAAATTTTCTATTCTAAATATTTTATCATATTGTCCCATCATTATAAGAACATAGATTATATTTTAAGGTATTGATCTTGTTGTTGTGTTCTTTTGGGGAAAAATTTCGGAAAGTGTATTTTCATTGTAATTTGGTGTAAATGTGTGTACACATCATGTACTTTAATATACACATTGAGTAACATTCATTACATGTATGACCACATTTTTGTAGTTTAATGACCAAATAATTGGCCATGTGGTAACCTAGGAGACTTTCTTATGTTGAGGTTTGTTTGATGCTACTACATGGAATGTAGTGTCAATGAACACACCATGTAGTTTTCATTTTATTTGACATATCGATTGGGGGTTTTCACTCATATCTCGAACCATCTCCTTCCCTATGTGTTTGCTAAAGGAAACCTTAAAAATGAATGATGATATCTGAACACCCGATTTTCCATCCAAGATCTGATTGAGACACCATTCAGTGTGTTGGAAACCCATTGGTGGTTTCTCAAACCTACATGAGCCATTCTTCCTAATTCACGATCTCTTGTAAGTTATTTTAGGTTTACAGTTTTTCACATTTTTTCATATCTACGATGATCATGGCCAATACAGGGGCTGAAATTTTATTATATAAATCATATGGCATCGAGGTTGGTGGTTTGATACTTTTATTGTTTTCATTTTGTATTACATATGACAAAAGTGACACATGGCCACTTATTGGGTATTGCATGATGTTGAATTTAACAATTTTATTACCTGGTATGGTTTTATTGATTAATAAATGGTGGTTGTTTGTGTGTAAGTTAATATACCTTTTATAATGGACATCACATGGGTGTGTTTCCCTTGTTTGATTTTTTATATTCAATTTTTCTAGCATGCCTTTGATTTGTACATTGTTTAAATTAACTGGTTTGATTAGGATGACATTTGATTATGGGAAATCCATGTTATATTTGTTTAAAATGATTATCCACATTGTAGTAATAGATTATGTGATATTCATTGATATGATATGTATTCTATTTTTCAAATGGACCATGATAGCCTTAGCCCAAGAACGCTGAGGTTACATCATGATTATTTACATAGGTATGTAAGATCCATGGTGTACATGATTGACCCAATAGGATTAGACTCTGAGATATTTTATAGTGGAATGTTATTTAATTAATTGATTCTATTAATAGACTAGGAGAGTAATATTGTTATAAATTTTTGTGTGTGGAGTCTTTGAATAATTGAATTATTTTTGATGAGTCTACCAAGCCCATGCACATGTTTGCATTCGACCATACTTGATAATTTAAATTTTCTTCTGATTCATCTGTTTTGTTACATTACATTGGGGATTCTAGGATTAGGATAGATATTAGGGATAAATTTTTCATCAGTTATATAGTAAATGTAAAATTAATGAAATTGAAAATTGTAGGACTGAATGCTTTGTGAACTTCCCAGTTTATTGCTTCATTTTTTCGTATTACAATCATTTTATATTCAATAAAATATTTTCTTTAATCATTTAGGGATTTCATACAATAATTCGTCTCACACTATATTTGGGTCATGATTGTAGACCCAAATAGATTATTTTATTTTAGTTATAGATAAGGGAAGGTATCCTTCTTCATAGAGTCATTGATTGTTGTTGGACCAGGAGAGCATGGGCCCAAGGTAAGGCTTGTGTTGTTTTTGGAATGTCCATTCTATTTCCTTTTATGGGATTTTATTTTATTTCTAGATTTGTGACTTGTTGTTTCTTCATTACTAGAAACATACGACATGAATCTTTTATATATTAATATATGTCTGATCCACTTGTTTAAATTACTATATGTCTTCAACTATTTTTCTATATTGTATGGTATTACCAATAATATTATTATTTTATTTTTAATTCTTCTATATATACTCTATCAATGAGTGCATAGTTTACCAATTATACAGTGGACCTTAATGCTATATTGAAACCTCTGGCATTTGGGGAAATGCTCTTGAGGACATATGACCATCTAAATTTTGGGCACCCTTGGGTGGAACCCGAATCTGGGATGTTAAAGAGTTGTATCATAGGAGGTTTTATTTTTTCGGTTTTGTATTACTATTTGGAGACATTAGAATAGGATATGATGGAAATTTAGTTTGGTAATTGGGTTTTCATGTGAGTAGCTACCCCTTGTATAGGGAACATCAAAATTACCATGAATTGAATTTTGATTTTTTGGTTTTTTTTTTCTTACATGTGATTCAGTTTCATGGTTTGATGAAACACTTGTTTTTTATATTATTAATGATATAATTGTGGTTCTTTTTATTGAAACCTAATAAGAGGATTCTATTCAATCTCAAGAATCATTTGTTCACTTTATTAGATAGGATGTCTTGTATTCTATTATTTCCAAGAAGTGTGCATTTATGATTTCATGTTACTGTGATAGATTTTGTTCTACATTTGTATATTCTTGTGATAAATGTCATGATTTAAATATCTCCATTTTTGATAAGGTATTGGTAAATGTAATGTCTCTATTGGACGATTGAGACGAATTGGTCCCTATGTGGTATGGGCCATCTTGGATCAGAATTTGGTGGATCTTGTTTGAACATAAATTTAATTCTTTTTAGATATGATATGAATAATGATGCTAAAATTAGTTATCCTCAGAGCATGGGCCCTCACAAATTGGAAAGAGGCATAACATGAAATTTTTTACAAATTTCAGTGTTTCAGAGCGGTTTTAGATGTATAATATCTTGAAAACCAAGAAAACATTGTGTGTGATGTTATGAACACACGCCATGTGTTCTCCTATTATAGAAGAAATTAAAAATATTATATACACACTATATACCTTATGTTCACACCATGTAGTTGTGGACCATGTGACTGAATTTGTGAGAACAGACAAGGGGGTTGGTAATGTATTGGTAGAACACAATGTTTATTGGGAATGCATGTTGTGCTGAAATATACTGGGTATTCATACCTCACTCTAGTGTGAATGTCGTGTAGTGTTAAAAAAATAGCACACATTTAGTTATATCCATTTAGAAGTACCTAGGATCGAGGTAATTTTCATGCACACATTGTGTCATGGGAGGAACATGTAGTGTGTATGGGGTGTTATACAACCATGTTGGAAAAGGTACATGCCCATGTCAAGGATTAAGTGAACACACCTTTTAGTATATTAAAACATCCTGTAACCCTCTGTTCTGAAACATGAATGATTTCATAAAACATTTCGGTCATTTACCTTCTAAGTTGTAGTTTTTTAGTATAGTACTGAGTTGTGTTCTGGAACATAAAGATTAATTCCACCAAGACATCCTATAGTTGTATTGAATGTACATGGGGATGATCATAAACTAGAAATTGTATATCATGGGCAACAAGTACATTCCCCCAACATGCTCCAATGGGAACCGATTATTATACCTGATACAGTTGATGATTCAAAGTTCTGTGAAGGGATTATGTGGAGGATAAAAACCATTCAGGGTGCACCACATCTTACACCGAATATAGATGTGTTGACATGTGTGTTCCAGCAGCATCATCCTCCAATAGTTTCTAGGGAAGGACGAACTCTATGTGCTGAGTCATGGTGGGAGACCATGGTTTCTATCTTCAAGCATTTGGAGATGTTTCTAGAGAGGCATTTTGTGACTTACATACTACCTGATTTTACAAAGAGATTGTGGGATGTTGTTTCATAGGAGAGTCTTCATCATTATATAGAATGGAAATAGTTTAATGCGACCATCTATGATTCCTTCTATAGTGAGACGTTTTGGGCCGACTAATCAAGGGAATTCATGCATTTTTAGAAAGGAAATATTTCTATGATGGATTAATATTCTCTCTTTACATTGCTACAGAACTTCATTCCTATCCTGGGGTTGATTAGTTATCAATATCTATGTTATTTTATAATGGAATTTGGTACGACATCAGATCCAGGTAATTGTTTTTAGGTTTACATTTGTGACTGCTATAGTAAACCAAATGCTGATCACCGAGCATAATTTTTAGGATTTTTAT
This sequence comes from Viscum album, assembly GCA_963277665.1. Taxonomy (NCBI): domain Eukaryota; kingdom Viridiplantae; phylum Streptophyta; class Magnoliopsida; order Santalales; family Viscaceae; genus Viscum; species Viscum album. Next base: position 1,056,062,345 of record OY728151.1, on the reverse strand, counting down.
GCTTTGAGCTAGAGTAGTTCAGAATCCAGGTTTGCTACTGCATGGAATGATAGTAGGAAGCATCGTAGGGATCCTGTTATTAGTGATTCCAGTTTATGTGATGTATGACCAAATAAATAGTTTAGGTGATACCATTGTGGGATGAGTGGCCACATGAGATCGTCGTGACCATGTGACCCTGTTGATTGTCGATAATGCATCACGATAAGTCATATTTAGCAGTTTATTAGGATTATATCACTATAATCAAGTGATATGGGATCTATTAAGATTTCAAATATTTGATTGCATCCAACATTACTTCATCTATTATGGAACTACTATTTTTTAGTCTGTTCTGGATGAAGAGTTGGTCGTGCCCATGGTAGCTAGATGACATGTTTTCAGTGACACTGTGGTGGACCAGCTCCGGGTTGCCAAGATGGCTATCACGACTGTGGTACAATATATACTTTTGTTATGGAGAATGTGAAGAATGATAAGGATCCCAATCCCTTGATAGATAGAGGTACTGCTCTAGTTGCCTCGATTTTAGCTTCTATACTTTTTGTTATAGGGGCTTCCTATAGTTATATATATATTGCTATTGTGGAGATCCTTGGACTCCGTATCATTACTTATGATTATTTTATAATTCTAGAGACTCCATTATGGATTGTGATGGGTAGTGTCTATCTATTAATGGAGTGAACTCTTGAGGTAGTTGGGTGTAACTTCTTATGTCACCTATATGTCTTAGAGATGGAACGCTTCAATGTCATTCTTCAAATGGATAGATTGGTCTCCATTCACGAGTTTTTTAACTTCTATCTCCACATAGTGATTTTTCACATCATAATGGGGGGGGGGCATTTCTACACAAGCGCAAATGGGATGTCTAGGCAAATGGATCTGGACCCGAGCATCCTGGGTTTAGAGGAATCACAAATTAGATATCTAGTTTATAACTGGATGACCAGGTGACTTCACAGATGGAATTTCCAAGAGGGGTGGATCATTTAAAATATTTCTTCCCAGACATCATTCCATGTTTTCCTTCATAGGGATTGTATATTTTATCAATTTATCTTGTGCCAAGAGAAACATCAGTGTCTATTCCTCTTATATGATGGCTACAGATGAATTATTGGATATCAAGAAGTACTGAGAGTTGTTTAAAAAAATGGGTTCCATATGATGTTGTAAATCTCCTTAGGGTTCACATTTCCTATTTGTGAATAATGTGGAAGGTACCCTCATGATTTTAATGTATTATCGGATGTTGAACCATTTTATTGTCAATAATCGATAAATCTTTTTAAGGATTGATGATCTATTTGATCATCTTCAAGGATACCAGATGTTATCGATGATTGAATTTAGAATTGGATATCATCATTTTCATGTTAGACCTTCAGATATAGCTTTTATCGTCTTTCATACCATGTATGGTCTATACGAGTATTGGAATATATCGTTAGGTTTCACAAAGGTGTTGAATTCATTCATGGAACTGATGAATTGAGTGTTCTATCATAAAATAGATTCATTTTTTGATTTATTCATCGATGATATCATGGTGTACTCTCTCACTCAACATGAACATTCCATCCATCTTGAAATTATATTGTGTACCCTAAGAGAATATAATACATAAGTAAATATATTGAAGTTACACTTTTGGATTGACCAAATTCAATTCATGGGTGATGTCATCATAGAGAATTCAATTTTATTAGTCCTAGAGATGGTTGGAGTGGTAGATTCCTCAGATCATCCAAAGAACGACATTTAGTTAAAGTGTTTTCCATGGTCGGCTGGTTAATATACATGTTTTATTCACGACCTTTCACACTTAGAAGTAATATTGATGGGCCTGACTAAGAAGTGTGTGAATTACTTGTGGAAATATTCCTATGATTCATCCATTTAGAGGTAGAAAAGGTAAATTGGCATTAACCCCAAAATAGATTTTTCCATAATGGGGTAAGAGTTACACTATTTACAAAGATGCATCAGTTATTGGAATTGGAGTGGAGCTTATGTAGGAAGAAAGAGTAATTAAGTACATGTATGAGTAGTTGAGGCCACAAGAGAGAATCTACCCTATGCACCGTCTCGAGTTAGCCACATTTGATCAGGCCTTACACTATTGGATACATTATCTTTTGAGATAGAATTTTGTGGTATACACTAACCACAAAATCCTCAAGTGAATCTTTACTCGGAATGATCTGAATTTGATATAGTGAAGGTGGGATGAATACATTCAGTATTTTTACATTGATATTAATTATATACCTGGGAAAGGAAATTTTATGGCTATTTCAATGAGTTTGACTAAGATGAAGGAAGTATAAGAGGCCATCTGTGAGTGGATATCATCAAAATGTTCTACTAAATGGATCTATAGGTGGCTGAAAAAATAGGACATAACATTTCTCATATTTCTTTATTATTTATACCATACTAGAAAAAGTGGGGATGAAGAAGCTATCATATTTTTAAGGCCATGTTCTACAAGAGAGTATGGCAGGTGAGGAACCTACTCCTGGGTTAAACAAAGGCATGGATGTGATTTTTCATATTCATTGGCGTGTATGGGTATCAGCAGATATACATGAAAATCATTTGTGAGATTTTCATCCCATAGTATGTGAAGTTAATCCTTGTGTCACCAAAATGTATATTGTTATACACCGTCAGTATTGGATTCCAATGATGAAGAGGGATGAAGATTTATTTTTTTATGAGATGTTCTACCTATCAATAGGTGAAGGTAGAGAATCAGTAACCAGCATGGATTTAACAAAAGTTACCCATTACCAAGTGGATGTGGAATGATGTCGTGATAGAAATAGTGACATTTTTACCATGTTTACCTTGTGAAAATGTTTTTTATGGGTTGATGTTGACAGACTCATGAAGGTTTAACATTTTTTGTGAATAAAGGAATCCTTTAGGTTTGATGAGTTAGGAAATTTAAACATCAGAGTGATTTGACATTTTTATATTGTTCAACAGAATATAATTTCAGATTGGGATGCCCAATTTAATTCTTACGTCTGTAAGGGAATATAGAAGGAATTGGGTAAATAGTTAATTCTTAGTATAACGAACTGTTCCCTGATAGATGGCTAGTTTGAGCGCACGATTTAGGTTTTAGAGGAAATTCATTGAGCATGCATCCTTTATTCTATGGGATCTTGGGAGTGACACATAACCCCTATGTATTCATTCCATTAATAATTGTTTTCTGGAAATGATTTTTATGGAACCATATGAGGCGTTGTATGATATTCAATGCCAATAATACCTATATTCGGTATAGGAAGGGAATGTTGCTATGTTGGGTCCACTTCATTCTTAGGAGACCATTGAGAACGTGAAGTTGATTCAGAATAGGAAGGCTACTATATAGTCTCACCATTATGATTTTGGAGATCAATAGATACGACTTCTGGAGTTTGAGGTTAGAGATCATGTTCTCCAGCATATCATACTTTGGTTGTGATATATGTGGATTAAGAGTCATGATAATTTTTCACTGAGATATTTTTGTATATTAGTGTTTTTTTAGAGGGTCATATGGGTTTCATATTAGTTGTACATACCATATAAGTAACGGGATTTTCATTATATATTTGAGGATTCTAAGAGTGGAAAATAATTTTCATACGCTTCTCATGTTATTCAACATGAGGAGTTTGAGTTGTAGGTAGATTCATCCTTTTAAGATAACCCTATTCAGATTGTGGATCACAACATGATGGTTATCTATGGCAAGTCTGTTCCCTTGGTATGAGTGCAATGGAAAGTCAGATGAGTAAAAGAAAACCATTGGGAGAGTGAGGCTGATGTGCTATCGTAGTGTCTAGAGTTTTTTGTAGATTAGTATCAACTAACCTATGAAGGGAAATTTGAGGAAGAATTGATTTAATGTGGGATGATTAAAAGAATGAAGATTTTCTGTCCCTGAATGGATCTTTTTTCATGTTTCTTTGTGGGAAATGTAAAATAATATTAATTTCTATGTACAATCTGTGTACTTCTATGTACACTCCATGCACTTTTATATACAATCCTTGTACCTTCAATTCCGCGAATGAAATATTTTTTACCATAAAATGACTGAATACATGATCATGTGGTGACCAGGAACTCTTCAAAAAAGATCGATGAAGTCTGAACATCTGATTCTCCAACAAAAATCAGATCGAGACACCATTTAGTGCATTATAATCCCACTGGTGTGTTCTAAAACCCTAATCATCCATTATTCATAATTCATCATATCATTTGAGTTATAAAAGTTTGGGAATTTTTTACCTTATTAGAGATCTATGTCGGTCTAGGACAATTGAAGGACTGAAATTCAAGTATATCAATTATATGCCATCGATGTTTGGGGTTTCTTCATTTTGTTGATTGTATTTGGATAATATATGATAAAAGTACTCCATGACCATGTTGATAGAATTTTTTGATATGTAATTTTTCCCTTTTAATACCTTCTATGGTTTGATTTATTGATAAAGGTTTGTTTAATATGTGTAAGTTTAGATAACATGGCTATGGAACACCCCAAAGGTATGATTCCCCTGTTTGACCATTTATGGCTGTTGTTCTCATTTTTTATTGAGGAGTACTATAATGCCAGTTATTTTTATGAGAAATATTTTTTTATGTTATATACATCATCAATGAAATCATTCACTATAAAAAAATAGATTGGCTTGCTTTACATGCAATCACAACCTTCCTCGTTAGCTTTCATTGTACGCAATACCATGTTTCACTATACAACAATATGCTATTAAAATATTATCAAAACTAGCCATTATGAATATTAATACCCACTTTTTGATATTTTATAATGTTTATTGTTTGAAATGGAATTCATTTTTGGATTTGTAATATCGGAATTATCCTAGGGAGAATCTTTTGTATTTTTCTAAAACCATTCAATTTTTGATGAATAGTGAAAACACTAGGATACTATTTAAAAACCGACTTTTTATTTAAATAACTTTTTTATTTTATTTAAATATATTTTAGGTCAAAATTTATACATAATACCTATATATGTTCATTGTAATTCAATGAAGTCATTTTATAATAATTTTAGATATATAAAAATTTTATTAAAGTTTTCACCGTCTTTTACCCACCTCCTATGAGAGTTTGAAAATTTACACAAAACATAATTTTACCACTTTTGTGATTGGAATATCAAAATTCAGATACACATAGATAATATCAAGGATTAAAATGTGGTTCAATAAGATAAAAATAATTTTTGGTGAATAGTAACTTTTTACTATTATTTACCTCGGTTAAAAGTAATTGGTGTAATTAAGGGTAAAATGGTATTATTATTACCCTAACACATGTCCTAATTCTACTGGATAAGTTTAATTCGACCAAAAACAACCTTATAAATAATCAATGACCATTTAGGTCCACTTGGATTATATTAGGACAATTATTATTATTTTATTTAAAGAAGAATTAAAAGAGTTATAAACAATGTTTAATAACTAAAATTTTTTTAATATAGGGTTATAAATAAGATAATTTAGACAATAAATATTCATTAGAAAGATAAAGATATATTTTACATAATGGTACTATATTTATTATTTCTAGACTTTATATAATATAATTTAGTTATGACACAATGATGATATTGTAATTACCTTAATAATGAAATATTAATATAATTGATATTATAAATACCCAAATAAATGAAATTTGAGATTTTTTTGAATTAAACATATTTTATTGGTTAATATGACATATTGGTATTGATTTAAGTAACTTTTTTCGAACTAATAATGCTTTTATGATTTTAACAAAAATCAATTACAAAATAATGTTAAAATTGACAGAAAATAGTTTTTAAAACAAATATTATATTATTAATTGTTATTTTATTCCTAAAAATATATGGTTCGGCCAAATGTCTTATATAAAGTTTTATATATTAATAACTAACCACTTGGGGTTCTTTTGGCTTGTTATAGTTAGTTTATTAAAAATATAGTGTAAGAAAACAAGAAGACACAGTAAAAGTTAAATTATTTAACATAGATGTAAATCTAAATGATTATTTTAAAATAGTAACCTAAATATGTCAAAAATATATTTTTTGAGTGGATTTAGACCCATACCCAACTTAGATTCCAAATAAATCAGTTTGGAGATATTAAAAACCGAATATGACTTTATTATAAAATAATATTTAAAGTTTTTCCTAAAGTGCCCCTCTCCTCCCTTATAAAAGGGCACCTCCTCCCTCTCCTCTTTACAAAATTTGAGGCTTCATGCTCGGCCAAAAACTTCCCATTTACCTTATCAACTTCCCTAGAAAAATCCTAGAGGCCCTGGTATTTTTCAAAGACCATCTTTAGTGCCATAAGTGGAGGTTAAGAAGAGGCGCTTCAAAGAAGAGGTGATGTCCATTACCGATTCTTTCAACTTTATTTATTCTTTATTTCATATTATTTAGTTTTTAATTATGAAGTAATAACATAAGTATCACTCATATACTAATATTTTATTATAAATATCAAAAAACCCTATTTCCCCATCTATCCATCCTACGAAAAATGAAATCACCGCGCGTGCGTACGTACGGAATACCGTCTCCACGCCGTGGTGTAATCTGTTTTCCACCACCACCTTACTTAGATGAGTATAATGTTGTAATGAATAAATATATATGATTATTGTAAATTAATATTGTTTCTTAAATTGTATGCATACACTTCAATTCAATTCCACGATCATGGGATCGATATCATCACTCATGCGTACGTACAACCTACCATCTCCACAATATGATGCGAGCTGTTATACATAATCATCAATGAATAATGATTATATAGATTAATTGAATTTATAAATATGATATTTTTTAGACTAATAACATTTTGGAAATTTGGTATCTATAACCTAAAAAGAAGAATAAGAATTTATTAGACAAAACACGCATAAGAACAAAAAGCAATAAACACCCGAATAACAAGTAGCAATGAAATCATACTAATAATTCGCTAAAAATATAAACATATATGATATCATAACAATGATAAAAATTTTGTGATAAGTCAATAAAATTATTTAAATTATTATATAAGAGTTTCAGACACGTACGAAACAAATCAGACCAAAGGTAATGGAAAATCTCACAATCTCATTTTTATCCGATATTGTTTATACATTGGTATTTACTTGGGTATATTTATCATCCACATACATGTTTCGTCAATATATAATTTTATTTCTATCCTCCTACAATCATTTAAATCCAATAATACTCTATGATGAGTTTTTTGTAAATGATATGAAAGGAATCATTTTTCATTTTTAGTATGAGGTACTTTTTGAGTTTTCCGGCCAAAGTACGAGAAGAATGTTTTTTTAACTTATACTACATGAATGGATTTTTATGATTTCATAGAACATTTTTTCCCTGAAACTTCCTTTACTTGTTTTCAAGATTATTTTTAATCAACTTCTTTCAGTTTAAAATTGAATGAAATGTTAAGAAAGTAAAATGTTTTTTTGAAGTAGAAAGGATATTTTTCTCATGAATGGAGATCAAGTGTTTTATCAAAATTATTTTCCATATAAGATAATATAGGGTTCTGTTTCTATCCCTATTTTTACATAGACATTATTATGTTATGAAAGAATTATTTTTATGATGTCCTTTTATCTTATATTGATTATGTTATGTTGGTATGATTTTTAAGAATACCATTTTTATTACATGGTTTATACTGTGATGTATAATCTATGATCTTGCGGAACACATAAGAATGGTATCATTATTAGATGGGTGATACCCATATCACCATCCAATGAATTGAGTAAAGATTTATATCTCATGAGATAGACATGGCTAGAACGAAAGGCTAATCCGGTTCAGTGATACAGGACGGAAACGAGGAGTGATCTCGGTTCAGAAATGGACATTGTCCACTAAGATAGTCTTGGAAATGAGTATTCAATACTAAGAAATCATTCTATATGATTATGTGTGTATGCCACAAATTTTTATGTTTTATGTTATGATTATTGGGATTACATTTCACTACTATTATTTATCCCATGTTATGAAATTATGATATCTTTTTCAGGTTATGATTTCAAAAATGATATATTCTTATTAATATGATGTGATTGATATTTCTTTTGATTACCCTTTCTGAGAATTTGAGCGAACCATTTTGTATGTTTTCTTTTCCCTAGGTCAGGAATATGGGTATTAAGTAAGATATTCCAAAAGGGACTGTAGATATGATAAAATAAAAGGGATATAGTGTAGATGATTCATGAATCAGTTGTTTATGTTTCCCAGTTTCTAAGGACACTAAACCTATACTTTCCTTTCATGGTTTTGTTATATGTTGTAAAAAGTGTGCATAAATTATGAAGTATTAAAAATGTATGTAAAGTAGGGGTCATTATAGTTGGTATCAGAGGAAAGGTATAGTCAACCTTTAGAATCTAGGATGCGAAAGCCATAATAAGAACCTTATGGATAAGTATAAGCATAGAACACAATCTTAGTGTCTTAGAAATGGCAATCAAAAACCTATGATAAGACATTATGTGTGAAATTTTTATCTTGATTATGTGGTTTTCCTATTCTAATTAGGGTTTCTCACACTATTCTTCATGGTTTTAGTCAATGGCCAAAACCCGAAGGAACCGTGTTAATGCGGAATGAGACGGGAAATGTAATGATTATCCCCCTGAGCAACCAAACGTTATGGGAGATGGAATTCAAAATATTTTATCCATGTTCGCACAACATTCTCATGCTATGAATCATAAAGGACTTCCAAACGAGCAAAAGAAGGAATAACATTCTGTTGAATCCTTCATGTGGAAGCGTCCACCCTCATTCAGGGAGTCTACTGATCCATTAGTTACTGAACAATGGATCAGTACTACTAAAAATATATTTTCAGTTCTTCAATGTTCTAAACATGATAAATTCTTCTTAGTAGTATATCCTTTGGAAGGTAATGCTGATAAATGGTGGAATCTTATCAAGAATATGAGTCAAAAAGATGAAATTGAATCCATGGAATGGGTTGAGTTCAAGAACTTATTTTTCATTAATTAAATCCCTCATTTTCGTCGAACAAAGATGGAGAAAGAGTTTGTTGAAATAATGAAAAATGATGATGAACCTATTATTACCTATAATGAAAATTTTACAATACATGCAAGGTATGCTTCTGGGATTATTATCCAAACTGATAGTAAGATTTATCGACACTTTAGTGGCTTAAAAACAAGTTTTCGAAGGGCTTTATCAATAAGGGACTTCAATAGCTATGAGGAAATCATTTGATGTGCTCTCAAGGTTGATATGTAGATTGGAGTAACCCATTAGTCATATAGGATTAACCAGAAGAGGAAAATGGAATTCAAAGGGAAATCTAAATGGAATACTGAAAAGAAGATGGGTTTTCCCTTATGCTCAAAGTGTGGAATGAAACATAGAGGGTGTTGTCTTAAAGGGACATGTAAATGTTTCACATGTGGAAAAGAAGGTCATCATGAATTTGAATACTATAATGATGGGAAGAATATGTCTAATGATGCGAACAAAGAAAAAGCTACACCGATTGCACCTCCTACACTTCAATGTTACATGTGAAAGGAAATGGGACATTATGATAATCAATGCCCTAATCCAAGGGTTGTGGGTGATGATTGAATACAAAAAAATCTTAAGGCTAATGAACAAGAAAAGTCACATGCAATTTCTATCAGTGATGTGGAGTAAAATAGCGAAGTGGTGAAAGGTACACATACCATCCACTCTAATATAGAAAATGTTTTATTTGATTCTAGATCCACCCAATCCTTTATTTATTAATAATTTTCTAAGGGTATCGCCGTATTACCTAAACAATTAGATGTTTAGTTAGCTGTGACAACCCCTAATGGCACAACAGTCGCAATGAAACTTTACAACTCTTCTCTGATTGAAGTTTGTGGGAATGTGCTTCCTGTAAATCTTGTGATACTTCCTATAGTGGAATTTTATATGATTCATGGCATTGATTGGTTTTATTTATCTGGAGATCATATCGATTTCCAAATATGGGAAGTCACATTTCAAATTCCAGATCAATTTATGATCGTCTATCGATGCAAGGATGAACATTACCATCCGGAGAAAATTTCTTACATCTTATGGGTCTTGATTCTATTAAATGAAGGTTATTTATCTCAAATGGTTGGAGAGAAAATCATGATTAAAAATATTCCAATTGTACGGATGTTTTATGATGTCTTTCTGGAGGAATTTCGAGGGCTTCCACCAAATCGTATAGATAAGTTTTCAATAGAACTCATACCGGGTGCTATGCCTATTTCAAGGACACCTTATAGACTGGCCCCAATTGATTTTCAGGAATTGAAGAAGAAAACCCAAGAGAATATTGATAAGGGATTCATACGCCCTAGTGCATCACCTTTGATAGAACCTGTTCGGTTTGTTAATAAGAATGATCGATCAAGGCGACTCTGTATTGATTATCGAGAACATAAAAAGATCACTAACCAGAACAAATATCCTCTCCCAGGAATTGATGACTTATTTGACCAACTATTTGAAGCTCAATACATTTCCAAAGATTGATCTTCATTCAGGGTATCATCAATTATGGTTCAAAAGGGAGGATATACCAAAGATGACTTTCCATACAAGGTATGGACACTATGAATTTATAATGATGCCATTTGGTCTTAATAATTCCCCTTCTATCTTCATGGATAAAATTAATAAAGTCTATAGAGACTATCTTGATCAGTTTGTGGTAGTCTTTATAGATGATATTATTGTCTATTAAAATAACAATGAAGAACATGAATATCACTTGAGAGTTGTATTGAAGACCCTGGGAAAGGAGAAACTCTATGAAAAATTTATAAAATATAAATTTTGGCTTAAAAAATTTTCATTTTTGGGTCAAATAATCTCAAAAGAGGGGATATCTGTGGATCCAACAAAAATAGAGGTTATCGAAAGATGGTCAAGACCAACAATAGTAACTGGGATCCGAATTTTTCTTGGTTTGGATGGATACTATCAATGTTTTGTGAAATATTTTTCAAGATTTTCTAAAAAACTCACTAGGATGACTCAGAAGGGAGTTGAGTTTGTTTGGACATAGTAATGTGTAGAGAATTTCAATGAGTAAAAAAAATATTATCCAGTGCACCTGTGCTCACACTACCTTGTAGTTGATAAAGGGTTATGATATATAGTGAAGCATCCAAGAAGGGGGTGGCGTGTGTTTTCATGAAAAATTATATAGTGATAGATTATGCCTCACGGTAGTTGAAAATCCATGAGAAACATTACCCAACTCTTGATTTGGAGTTAGCTACAGTAATCATTGCATTAAAAATATAGAGGCAGTATATTTATGGTGAAAGGTGTGATATTAATACTGATCATAAAAGTTTAAAATATATTTTGACACAAAAGGAGCTGAATATATGCCAAATAAGATTGTTGGAGTTGATTGAGGACTATAAATTCTCAATTCATTATCACCCTGGGAAAACAAACACGGAGGAAGATGCATTAAGTCGACAAGACCATGATATCTAATCCATGTTGAGGATCACAAAAGATTCCATATTTATGGATTTACAAAGGATGGATCTTGGAATTATAATGGATGGGGAAAAATCATATCTTTATCAAATGAATGTTCAACCATCTATACATGTGAAGAATAAAGAGGCACAAAAATAAGATGTAGAGTTTCAAAAGTAGGTGATAAATATTCCTGAATTCAACCTTGATTGTGATGGGATAATAAGGTTCAGGAATCAGGTTTGTGTTCTTCCAATCCATGAATTAAATAAGGAGTTGCTGGATGAGTCACATAGTTCTTCATTCTCAATTCATCCTAGAAGCACAAAAATATATAGGGGCCTGAATGAGTACTTCTGGTGGGATGGCATGAAAAGAGATTTTTCTGAATATGTCTCTCGATGCTTTGTGTGTCAGCATGTTAAAGCTGAGAGACAGAGGTCTAAGGGGATGTTAAAACCATTACCCATACCATAATGGAAATTGGAAAACATCACTATGGACTTTGTCACCAAAGTTCATAAAACATCCAAAGGCAATAATTCTATCTAGGACATTGTTGATCGTCTTACAATGTTGTTACACTTCATTTGAATTAGAGTGTATTTCTCTCTTGATCAGATTTCTTGGATATATGTAAAAGAATTGGAATGATTTCAGGGAGTACCACTTTCCATTATATTTTATCGGGATCTGAGGTTTACCTCATAGTATTGGAAAAGTCATCAGCATACTCTTGATACAGATTTGAGTTTCATCACTGCTTATCATCCTCAGATATACAATCAGTCAGAGAGAACAATTCAAAATCTAGAAGATACATTAAGATCTTTTTATTTGGATTTAAATGGTGGTTGGGATCAACACCTACCTTTAGTGAAATTTTATTATAATAATAGCTTTCAATCCGTTATTCAGATGGCATATTCTGAAGCACTCTATGGAATGAAATGTCGTACTCCAACTTGATGGGATGATGTTGGGGAAAGAATGCTATTGGGACCTGCTCTTTTTTATGAGATGGAAGAAAATGTCCTATCTATTCAACAACACATAAGATCAGCTTAGAGTCGACAAAAAAGTTATGTCGACAATCGAAGAAAAGACCTAGAGTTTGAAGTGGGTGATAAAGTGTTCTTACGAATATCTCTTTGGATGTGAGTAATGAGATTTGGAAAGAAGGGAAAGCTGAGACCTAGGTATATTGGTCCTTTCGAAATACTGGATCGTGTTGGGAAGGTAGCTTACCGATTGGCGATTCCACTGAATCTCTATCAAGTTCACGATGTGTTCCATGTATATCTCCTGAAAAAGTACATACCTGATTCTTCACATGTACTCAACTTAGAAGTTGTACTACTGTAGAAAGATCTTTCTTATGAAGAACAACCGATAGAGATTCTGGATTTTAGCGAAAAAGTCCTACAGAACAAGACCACTCTCGTGGTGAATGTTTTAAGGAGGAAACACCAATTAGAAGAATCTACATGGGAACTTTAGTATATGATGAGTGAGAGGTATCCCCATCTGTTTGTTTCAATTTAACGAATTTTGAGGGAAAATTCATTTTATGGGGGGAAGAATGTAACTCCTGAGATTGTTATGAGAAATATTTTGATTTCATGTTATATAAATCATCAACGGAATCTTTCACAACACACAACACTAGCTTTCCTTTCTTTACATGCAATCACGACCTTCCTCGATACCTTGCATTGTATGCAATACCGAGTTTCACTAAACAACGATATGATATTAAAATATTATTAAAACTAGCCGTTATGAATAGTAATACCCACTTTTTGAAATTTTATAAAGTTTATCTTTCAGAATGGACTTCATTTTTGGATTCAGAATATCAAAATTAGCCTATGGGAATTTTTTATATTTTTCTAAAAACATTCTATTTTTGATGAATAGTGAAAACACTAGGTTACTATTAAAAAACTGACTTTTTATTTAAATATTTATTTATTTTATTCAAATTTATTTTAGGCCTAAATTGATACATAATACCTATATGTTTTCAATATAATTCATTGGAGTCATTTTATAATAATTTTAGATATATAAAAATTTTATTGAACTTTTCACAGTCTTTTACCCACCACCTAGGAGAGTTTAAATATTTAAATAAAACTTAATTTTACCACTTCTGTGAGTGGAATTTTAAAAATCAGAGAGACACTATTAATATCAAGGAGTAAAATATGGTTCTATTAGATAAAAATTATTTTCTGTGAATAGTAACTTTTTACTTTTATTTACCATGGTTAAAAATAATTGGGTAATTAAGGGTAAAAATGCTATTATTATTACCGTAACACATGTCCTAATTCTATTGGAAAAATTTTATTCGACCAAAAAAAACTTAGGAATAAAATATGGCCATTTTGGTCCACTTGTATTAGAATAGGACATTTATTATTATTTATTTAAAAAAGAGTTAATAGAGTTTTAAAAAGTTTAATAACAAATACATTTTTAATATAAGGTTATACATAAGATAAATTATACTATAAATACTCATTAGAAAGAAAAATAGTTTCCTTACATAATGGTATGTTATTTATAATTTTGAGACTTTAAATTATTTAATTTATTTATTATGCAATGATGATACAGTAATTACGTTATTAAAGAAATATTAACATAATTGATATTATAAATATGCAAATAAATGTAATTTTAGAATTAATTTGAATTACACTTATTTTATATTTTAATATGACATATTATAATTGATTTAATTGACATTTTTTGAACTAATCATGCGGTTATAATTTTCACAAAAATCAATTACAAAATAGTGTCAAAATTGACATAAAATTGTTTTAGAACAAATATTATATTATTAATTGTTATTTTATTCCTAAAAATATAATTTTTGGAAAAATGACATAGATAAAGTTATATATACAGACAATAAACCACTTGGGGCTCGTTTGTCTTATTATAGTATGTTTATTAACCATATATTGTAAGAAAACAAGAAGACACGGTAAAAGTTAAATAATTTAAATTAGAGTTAAATTAAAATGATAAGGTTAAAATAGAAACCTAAACTTAACTAAAATCGATTTGTTGAGAGGATTTCGACCCATCCCCACTTTAGCATCGAAATAAATTATTTTGGAGCTATTAAAAACGTAACATGACTTTATTAAAAAATAATATTTTATGTTTTTCCTAAAGTACCCCTCTCCTCCATTATAAAAGGGAACCTCCTCCCTCTCCTATTTACACAACATTTAGCCTTCCATATCAGCCATAACAAGACAATTTCCCCTCTCAACATCCCTAGTAACATCCTAGTGGTCCTGTTCTTCTTCAATGGCCATCTTTAGTGCCCTAAGAGGAGGTTAAGAAGAGGCACTTCAAAGAAGAGGTAATGTCCGTACCGAATCTGTAAACATTAATTCTTCATCAAATTCCTCTTCACTAGTTGTTTAATTATGAAGTAATAACATCAATATCACTAATATAATGATATGTTGTTATAAATATGAAACAACCCTATTTCACCTTCTATACATCCTATGGAAAACAAAATCACCTCGCGTGCATATGTACAGAATACAGTCTCCACATCGTGGTGTAATCTGTTTTCCACCACCACCTCACTTAGATGGGTATAAAGTTTAAAGAATAACTATATATGATAATTTTAAAGTAATATTGATTCTGAAATAGTATACATACAATTCAATACAATTCCACGATCATGGGAACGATATCCTTGCTAATGAGTTTGTACGGTCTACCGTCTCCACGATGTGATGCGACTCGTTATACATGATCTTCAATGCATAATGTATATATAAATGAATTTACCAGATAAATATGATATATATTACAATAATACCATTCTGTAAATGAGGTATCTATAACCTAAAATGAAGATTAAGAATTTATTTGACAAAACATGTATAAGAACAAATTGCAATAAACACTCGAACAACAAGTAGCAATGAGATATTACTAATACAAAGCTTAAACTATGACCATATATGATATCATAACAATTAGTACGATTCTGGAATAAGTCAATAACGTTATAGAAATCGTTATACAGGATGTTCAGACATGTACGAAGCAAATCGGCTCTAAGGTAAGGGAAAATCTCACAATCTCATTTTTATCCGAGATTGTTTATACATTGGTATTTACTTATTTATATTTATAATCCACATCTATGATTCATCAATATGTAATATTATATTTATCCTCCTACAATTACATAAATCCTATATTACACAATGGTGAGTTTTTAGTAAAATATGTTGAAGGAATCTTTTGTCATTTTTAGTACGAGGTACTTTTTGACCTTTCCATCCAAAGTACGAGAAGAATGTTTTTTTAACTTACACGACATGAACGGATTTTTATGATTTCATAGAACATTATAAACATGAATCATCCTTTAGACGTTTTCATGTTTTTCTTTAAGAAACTTATTTTAGTATAAAATTGTGTTACATTTTAAGAATGTAAAATGTTTTTTTAAGTAGAAAGAATATTTTTTCAAGAATGGAGTTCAATTGTTTTGTCAAAATTATTTTCCATATAAAATAACATATGGTTATGATTATATCCCTATTTTTACAATGATTTTATAATGTTATTATGGAATTATTTTTATGATGTCCATTTATCTTATATGGATTATGTTATGATGGCATGATTTTTAAGAATCCCATTTTTATTACATGGGTTATGATATGATGTTTGATTTATGATCTTGTGGAACACATAATAATGGTATAATTATGAGATGGGTGGGACCTATATCTCCCTTTAATGCATTATTTAATGATTTTTATCTCATGAGATAGACATGTCTAGAACAACAGGTTAATCTGGTTCAGTGATGCAGGACTGAAACGAGGAGTGAACTCGGTATAGAAATGGATTTTTTCCACTAAGATTGTCTTGGAAATTAGTATTTACTACTACGAAATGATTCTATATGATTATGTAGGTATTCCACAAAGTTTCATATTTTATGTTATGATTATTGGGATTAGATTTCACTACTATGATTTATCCCATGTTATGAAATTATGATCTCTTTTGTAGGTTAATATTTCCTAAATGATATGTTCTTATGAATATGATGTGATTGATACTTCATTTGTTTACCCTTACTGATCATTTGAGCTCACCCTTTTGTATGTTTTATTTTCCCCAGGTCTGGAAGAAAGATATTATGTAAGATATGACAAATGTGACTCTATATATGATAAATTAAAAGAGATACAATGTATATGATTTATGAACCACTTGTTTATGTTTCCCATTTTCTAAGGACACTAAACCTATATGTTCCTTTCATGGTTTTTTTATATGTTGTAATAAGTGTGCTTCAATTCTGAAGTAATAACAATGTATGTAAAGTAGGGGTAATTCTAAGTACCTAGTTCTCCAAGCCATGTTTGATTAGGATGATGTCTGATTATGTGAAAATCATGTTATATGAATTGTGAATGTTTATCCATGTAGTAGTTATTGATTACCAGGGCTACTTTGATATGATCTTCGTGCTATTTTTCCAGTGGACCATGAGATCCATGGACCCGGATGATTGAGCGGACTTCCAAAATTTTTACACAAGAACATGAGATCATTGGTGAAAATGATTGACCAAAGGGGATTAGATTTTGAGATCATTCCCATAGGTTTGTTATTTAATGAATTGATGATATGATTATACTGTACATGTCAAAATATGTCGGCATTTCTTGTGTTCTATTTTTGAATAATTGAATGATTGTGACGAGTCTACCATGCCAATGAACAAGCACGGATTCAACCTTACATGATTGTTTAGATGGACTTATAAAGAATATATTTTCTAACATTACATGGGGGATACAGAGATTAGGCTATATACCAATGTTAAATGAATCAATGTTTGAAAAAATAATGTCAAATTAATTTAATGCAAAACTATTGGATTGATTACTTTGGGTACTTAATAGTTTATTGCTTTATTTTTTAATATTATCAAATATATATTCACTAACAAATAGTCACATATTGTGTGGTCATTAAATATTGGGATTCATCAAACACGCTGATTGGGTTGTGCTTATGAACATAGGAAGATTGTTTGATTGCTTGTATAGATAATGGAAATATCCCTTATAAATTCTGTACTTGATTAATATTGGATATTGAAGGAATGAGACCAGGATAAGTCTTGTGATAACTTTGATGTTTAAGTTTTATTTCCTTCCATTGGATTGTATTGTATTTCATGATTTCTGACATATTTTGGATTCTTTACTTTATAAAGATGACATGAATGATTTATATATATATATTCTCCATCTATTTTATTACTATCAGTCTTATTATGATTACTTTTATTATATGGTATTATAACCTCTTTTTTTATTGATAATTATTATTTCTATACTATGTGAATGATAGAATAGTTTTCCCACTATCAAACCTTAGCACTCACTACTAGTCGGCAGCCTCTAGGGTTTGGGGAAATGATATTGATGTTATTTGACTAACTGGATACGAGGCACCCTTGTGTGGCACACAAATTCGAGACATTACAGTAATGATGCTCAGAAGGTTGCACATGAACCACCGACCCTAGGTGGTTGATATCAATTCTAGAAAATTAAATATATATATATATATATGTAGTGTTCTTTATATGAAGGTAAATTAAATTATGATTGGTTAAATACTCAAATGTGATCTCTATAACATGAACCAAAAGTAAAGAGTTCATGTAATGACTCTAAATTGTGAAGAATAATGATGATACAATAGTAGAATTAAAAAAAATACTCATAATATTCTCATGTTCCACTAGGATGTAATCATCCCTTAACTACATATTTTTGCAGTCCTAACTAATATTACCCAAATCCGATTGTTTTTTATGTGTTATTGGTGATGGATGGAGTTCAATGAATCATTCTACACCCATATATTATCCTCCAGAAGGTCCAAATTTCCCTATTCTAGTACTAACTTACTAGGGGCCACCCCGACATCACCCTAGACATGAATAACCTAGAGATTACTCTTCCATGGAAGACAATCAGATATCATTGATCTCCCATCGAAAAATCTAGTTGGGATGTCAGGAGACCTATAAAACTTCCTATTTCATGTATAATAGCACCACTCTATATGATTCCTTTTTCATCAATGTTCCCCTATTTTAAATGACCACATTTTTAATTATGGTCATGTATATGACTCCAATACCGTGATCTAATCGAATTGATCCTATACACAACCTTTCATTACTAATCACCAAAACACACATTGTAATCCCCAACTTCCTTGAGTCACTCTGAAATGAATTTCCCCATTAATATTGTTTTATACAATACCCTAGTATATTTAGGGATTCAAAAGGGTACTACCGTAAAAAATAACGATACAGATACCCTTCTCAAATAGATATTATAAGTTGAAAGCCAAAATCATTGTAGGGGACTATCATGTACCTTCTATTATCCTCATGATATATTAAACAAGTTCCATGCCTAATTTAGTTAGCTGTTAATGCTCGTAATTATAAATTGAGTGCAAGAAGGATGGGTTGTAGTCTACATGAATTAGATACTAGATTTCGAGCCCTGAGAGTGTTGACTCATCATGAATCTAGATAACAAGACTCCATCGACACTTATCTACTCTAGAGAAATGAAAATCCACTATTACTTCCTCATTAAACACTAGAATTATGATAATACTAATAACATGGACCATTGACTATAGATATTCCTCCATCGATTGGGGATATTAATGGTCATGGAATCATACCTACTTCAATTATTGGAACTTAAAGAGTGTTTTAAGCCTGTTTGCATCATCATCTAGATATCCTAGTGTTAGTTTATTCTCAATAGGTAGTGGTAAGTCAATATATATTATTTTATGAAGGATCGTGAGGGATTTACCTTGAAATTAAGCCTTATAACTCATTATATCATCATCATAATCCCGAACCAGTAGCATAGTTAACTATCATTATGAAGACATAAAAAAAATTAGAAATACTACAAGAAAATGAGAACATATATATATATATATAATGGGGAGATGATTTAATAAGTAAATTCAGTGAATTAATACACTATGATTCATATACAATATCTACCTATTACTAATGAACGCATTTTATTAGTTCATAAAATTTATTCATATCTATATTAATGGGACATGTCATTCACTAAATCAAGACATGATTCCTATTCCAATGATCCAAATTTGAGACAATATGATACTATTTCCATATATCTGAATCAAATAATTATATGGGGACAACACCGAACACCATCCCAATAAATTAACTACTCTGAAAAAAATTAGTCCATTCCTAACCAAATGGGACTCACGCTGCATATCACCTAATCCCACCTCCATTAGAGTATGAGTGGGAAAAATCACCAAATGGAATTATATAAATTTAGGGAAATTTAATAAGTTATATTTAAGAATCAACCAAACAATATCAATGAAAATATGTAGATGAATAATAATAAATGATTTAGTATATTGAATTTATACATGAATTAAAAACCTCGAGGGTTTATAAAATTAAAATAGTATAAACGGAAATATGAAGAACCAAAATACATTACCAACCTGATTGATGCACCAACCTGAAAGAACTTAATTGAAAATAGTAATATAACCTAGCTCCTAATCTCAAGATCATTCCATTGTACATGGTCCAATGAACTGTGGATCCTTATTCTCTGCTGAAGTAACCACTGAATTATGATTCCTCATAATAATATATGATTCATGTGTGAAAATACATTATAGATGTGAGTATATACATTAATAATAGGATTCAGAGAAATCTGTAATGGGTGGTTATAAGGGAAATGACAAGGATAGATATGTAGACATATCACCACAAAAAAAGTGATTAATGAATTCAATGATATCAATATATATATAAATATGTTTTCTATTTCAAAATAAATCCATAGGATATGTAAATTGATCTCAATCTCATAGCCCAGTACCTAAAAAGAGTGCTAGTAGTTCCAGGAGTCCATCAATGATTCCCTTCATCTCATGTCTGTATCCAAATAATTAACTATTTTGGGGAACCATGTCTTTCCACTATTACACATAGTCAACGGGGGAATAAGAAAAAATATATCATATTCCCTGGTTTATTATAATGGTTCCACTCAATTTTAGGAGGTCCTAAACACTATTTTAGAGGGGGAACAAATAGACGTGTAAAGGACATAAAACAATGTCCATTACGGGATAACAGTCAGTATATAGAGGAAATTCATATGAATTCCATATGGGGGTACCAATATATATATAGAAACATCATCATAAAACCACCATGGGTACAACTCAAAACATAGAGGACCCATGCCCTAATTCCATCGGGGGGTAAAACTCAAATGATAGAGGATGTAAGGCATAATGTCTTTAAACGATAGAAAAAATTAAATATAAAACATAAAATCTTATTCAATGAGGGTAACACTAAATATATAGATAATTAAGACAATAAATCCATATATGTGTACCACTCAGTAGATATAGGACCCTCACCCTAATTCCACATGGGGTTACCACTCACTAGATATCAGACCAGAAATATAATTCCATAGGAGTACCACACTATAGATTCAGGACTCACACCATAATTACATAGTGGTAAAACTCTAAAGATGAAATACTCGTACATTAATTCCACATGGGGATCCACATTGTAGATAGTGGACCCATAAACAAATTCCTATTGTGGGTAACACAAAGTTGATAGATAGAGAACCTTTGCACTAGTCTACTAGGGGGAACACTCTAATGATCATTATTTATCACTACCACCATCAAGTGCCAATAATATATGTTACAATCTCTAAATATCATGCATCATAACAAAAATAAAACTGCATTGGCCATCATCAAGTACTATGTGGACAATTCCTCACCATAGGATACTCATGGGCCAAAATTCGATTCTCAATAATGGACATAGCTAAGGATGAAATTACAAAGGAAAAAAGCGGTACACTTTTTGTAAGTGTACCCACACAACATGTGGTTCCACTAATATATGATTCCCAGTAAATGGATTAATTTACCTAAAAGGATTTCCTCTATGAACTAATTTATCACACATACTTTTCAGGATGTGAACTACACATCAAATAGCCTTGTTAATAAAGGGGTTGTTGATGATATAAGCATCCACTAGTACAACGTGCCAAATTAAAAGATGTATGTTCTTGTTCGTGAAAAATTTAATACTCCCCCTTTCCATCCTATGTAAATCAGTAATTTTTTAATATTAGATCCTTTGTACTCTGTTTTCTCTAAATAAAATATGTGTATGGATACTACCAAAAGTGACTTTTCCACCTAGGGCCCTTTGAGATCTGCCAAATTATGTTTATGTATAATGACCAAGTCCATGTACATTGGAAAATTATGTGTGCCTAGCTATTCCCATAACCATATACTCTCAGAGTGCACATAGAATCTCCATCATAAGGATCACATGAAATGTGAGTTCCCCACACAACATGTGGTACATAAACTCTTGAAAAACTCTTATGCATCACATCTAAGGCACTATAAATCATGTGTTTGTTGGGGTAAATGGTTTTTTGTTGAGATTTATATAAAAAAAATCAAATATAAGGTCATGTATTCAAGATATGGATCATATGCCATGGATCAGTCCTCTGCACATCCAATAATTGTTTGATCAATCTATCATTTTCATTTTCTTCTATCCATTATCCAAAAATTGGTCTTATGTCTGCCCAGATGGAGACCAATGCACCACACACATATCTCATTTCGCACTATCTACATTATGGATTATGATCAGCCACAAAATGATATGAAATTTATATTCATCCCAAATTCAAAATTAACTTATTGTTCAGTTGATCACAAGTGAATCATTCTTGAATCTGATTGTTTGATCAACCTCATTCCTTCCAAGAAAATTCGAATTGAGGCCATATGGTCCATAAATTATAAATGTAAATAACAAACTATTAAATTGGAAATAAACTACAGGGAAATGATATTTGCAGTAGAATTCATGGATAATTAACAAAATCAAGGATATCAAATGTTATATAAAAAAAGAATAATCGATTACATCTATACCATATTTATGAAATGGAAATAATTGGTGCCAATCCAAGGAATAAGATAATTTATCTCAATAAATTCAATCAATACGTGTATAAACAATTATATGATTAGTCCAGAATACTTTTGGATTTTCATAATTATAGAATGTGATATCTAATGAAGAGGTCAAGTCATTACATTGGTATCATTTCGATATGCCTTGATCCATAGTCTCATTATCATTATATAGGTATTCTACCTTAGAGGAGGATGAAGAATCGTATTCATGGTCCCACAATTAGGCATATAAACCTATTGTTATATCATTAATGTTGTATTAATAGAGAATCCATTATATGCATAATTAATAAAAAAATTAATTAATTTAATTAATTAACCAATAAAACTCACCAAAATTGGGGGCGGTATCTAGAATCCATGTAATGACCTATCATATTTCATTCTAAAGTTAATCATCGCATGTGGGAATGAACTATGGTTGTAGATTTCTTATCTGAGGATTAATTTCAGATTTATCCAAATTTCTTTTTGAAATATGGTTCCTATAATATAAAATATATTTATTTTCTTATAAAATTAATTCTTGGTATGTTGGGTAATTGAATCTCACGACGTCTAGACATCTGATTTGAATATATATACACATACACATGTCATATTCATATAAGGAAGAAGCATCATCCCTACAAGAATATACCATAACATTTAATACATATTAAATGAGATCCAATTAGCATAGTTAATTAATTTTTTTTGTTTATTTCATTGGATATAATATGTCCCAACAAGCAGGAATCTGGGGAATATAATTTTTTATCTCAATTTCAGATCCTTGAGACTTATTTTATATTATCCATATAAATTAATTTATTTATTTTATAAACATTCCGATTGAGATACTATAAAATTATATTATATTTTTTCATTATCTTGAATGGTTTAATTCAACCATTTATTTTTATATTGTTTTAATTAAAATTTTGTTAATTTTTCATCGGTTTATTTTTCATTATCACTATTATTTAGGATTATTTAGGAATATAACTATTTCTAAAAATTCGAATTCCCATTATCTTTATAAAAAAATCATTTTTCTTATCCTCCTTTAATTTCCTGAGATTCTATATTTTTTTACATCATTTACTCTCTTTGGAATTCATATATTATATATAATTTTGAGAAAATCCTCCTTATTTATTCCCTGAGATCATAAAATTTCATATTCTGTGTCCATATTATATAAAATTATTTTTTATTTTTATATTCTATTATCTAAATATTGTTTAATTTCATTTTCAAAAAACATTTACTAGGTAATTTTTTAATTTTTCAGTTTTATTTTTTTCCTAATAAATTGATTTTTATGTGTGCTCTTTTTCAAGACAATTATAAAGAGTCTCATTTAACTTCTATTAAATGGATTGTTAAATATCTCATGTATACTATAAATTTTGGACTATTTCATTTTTGAGGAAAACAATTTTATTTAATAAGTTATTCATATGTTGACTTTGCTAGTTCCATGTTAGATAGAAAAACAACCTCTGCAACATGTCAAATTTTTAGGAAAGTCACAAGTATCATGGTGTAGTAAGAAAAATAATAATATTTCATTATCTACTGGAAAAGATGAATATATAGTTGTTGGTTGTTGTTGTGCTCAAATTTTTTTGATTAATCATACTTTACTAGACTATGGATATTAATTTAAACATGCCCCTATAAACTGTGAAAACACAAGTGCTATTAACATCTCTAAAAATCTAGTATCTCATGCCAGGACAAAAAACATTGATATGAGAGATCAATTCATGAGAAATCATTATCAATGAGGTGATATAACTCTTTCATTCATTGGCACTGAAGACCAATTGGATGATATATTCACAATTCCTTTGAATATAAAGAGGTTAAATTACATCAAACATGAGTTAGGTATGATTAACTGATAAGGTTTTTGAACCTCACCATTGAACCTCACTATTGGACCTCACCAACTCCGAACCCTAATAGTCCTAGAGATTAGTCTATTAAGGGGCAACATATAGTGGAAAATCTCCTTAAACCGTATTTATCGAAGAGGAATATAGTGGTTTAGAAAGATAGTAAACCAAAATGGTTGTTGACGAGCTGGTCTTTAGTACTAAAGGCACTTGAAGCTCAAGGTTGGTTTGAGTTCATTTTATGCAATAATGTACCATAACATCCCAATCATGTGAAGGAGTATTATGAATATCTATGATTTGATAAGTCTGAGAATGAGAACCAACTGACATCTAGAGTAAAGGGATTACGTGTGAGTTTCTCCTATGTGGAGTGTGCTGACTGCTTGAGGGTTCCACAAGAAGGGATTTGTGATTACTACTCTGGAGTGTAACATCCATCTATTGAGTATTTTTTTATCAAAACACCTTATCTGAACTGATAAGGAATGTGATTCCTATGAATATCATTTCTACAGAAATTTTAGGAGATGATAAGTTATTATTCATTATTATCAAGCATTTTTTAGGTCCCAAGAGATGGGACTTTTCATATTTAATGTTTTCGGATGATTTTTCTTATATCTGCAAAAGAATGAATTGAATATCAACTTTTTTAGGATGTTGATGATTGAACTACATGATATGATGAAGCCTAGTTCCATGTTCAATGCCATATTTCATTTAGAGATGATATCCCATGTGTTGAAAATGAACGGAGTTTCCGGTTCTAAGGAGGAAACTGTTGTTGTGAGAGATAACCATTTAATCAGCAAGGTGATTTGAATGTTGATGATGATCAACTAGAATCCATGGTTTTGGAGATGTGTGAACTTTGAGGATATAGTATATAATTATTTTAACACTATTTCTCATTCTACTAGGACTAAAATTAATAGAGGCCCAGGATTTGTGCCTTATGAATATGAGAATGCATATTTTGATGAAGAAGAAGACACTATTGTGCAAGAAGGAGAGGATTATCTTATAGATGAAAAGAGTGATAATAACCATCCCTCCAATCCTCATGCTGATAAATTATCCATTGGTGAGCCTATCCCACCAAAGTGTTTTTTATAAGGGAGACATTTCTAAGGGATTGTGATTATGAAGTGAATAGTGAAGAATTAGTGGCATAAAATGTCATTAGATACATTTGAGATACCCCAAATGAGGATGAGAACTCGGAATCCTGTCATTTTCCCATTGTGAATGCAGATGATAAGTGTGAAGTGGAATTTCTAAGCCTCAGTCCTCTAAAAATACATATAGAAAGAGTAGAAATTGGAGATGAAGAATATGTTGTTTCGATAGAATATGGAGTTGAAATTGTAGTAGTGGATTATTTAGTAGATGAATAGGTAGTGGGATCTCATGTTGATATTTTTGATCTAGGTGGTATGGAAGAGATTAATGTGGTTGATCTAGATAATTCACCATTAGAGGGGGAGGGACTTATTGCTTCAGGATCAGTTTATATTGCTCATGGAATAGAGGACTAGGAAGAAGCTCCTATGATTTTGTTTTTTGGATTTGATTATGGAGATTCTAAAAATGACAAGCCTATCAGAAGTCCTCCAATTCCAACTTTTTCATAAATGACCGATGTGCAGACATTGGTTATTTTATCTGAAGACAATGTGAATAAGGACGATTAGGAATCATTGAATTCTTATTTGAAGAGGTACATTGATGAGAGATATGATATCATATAGAGAGTTGTGGCTATCAATCAGGAGTTTGAATCATCTGCCTTAGAAAGGGTGATATCAACGTTTCCCTCCAGTTAGTTTCATGTAGTGAAGGAATACCAAAGTCAAGTGAAAACCCCGGATGTGTCTGTGGAATGTTTGAAACATTCAATTTCAATCTTGGACTCCAATATTTCTTCAACGGTTCATTTGGATAGCTATCTCAAATATATCAATTGTGTGGTTCAGCAATTGGGAAATGTGTTTGTAGAATTTAACATGTCCCCGATAACACATGTGAATGGCCATGATGATGATGTGAAATGGATTATCAGTGGCATAACTAAATCCTTTAATGAGACATTGGTTTTCTCTCGGGAAGATCTAGGAGCATATGCTTCCACATCAGATTCTCCTCCACTTGACATAGAGGCTTTCAAATATGTTGTTAGAGAAGAAGTAGAATGTTTCTCTAGTGAATGTACACAAGACCCTTAATCTGTGACTCAATTTATTTCGATAACCAAGGAAATTCATATGCTTGTGGGATATTATGTAAGGGAATCTTCTCAAGACCAGAAGTCCATCATGGATAATGTTTACTTCTATTAAAAACAATTATACAATAAGCATCAGAAGGATGGTCAGTTTAATATGCTTTTTGAAAATTCGATAATACCTCCTGTCACTAATGAATTTATGGATCATGTTAGAAAGCATAGAGAGCGTACTCCCGCTTTCGAAATATCCATGGAAAAAAAAGTTGATTTCATATCAGCTATGGAAATAAGGGTAAGCATCATTTTGGGATTCAGGAATCATCTATTACACATCCTCCATGTGGACTACACATCCATCATTAATCCACCTTCTTTTCCTGCTTCCTCTCCTATATCATTTTCCCCCAGTACTTCACCTATGATGACTCCT
Organism: Viscum album; assembly: GCA_963277665.1. Classification (NCBI taxonomy): domain Eukaryota; kingdom Viridiplantae; phylum Streptophyta; class Magnoliopsida; order Santalales; family Viscaceae; genus Viscum; species Viscum album. The sequence continues at coordinate 1,056,034,995 of OY728151.1, read as the reverse complement.
GCATAGGCCATTAGAAGCCTGACACCAATGATTCCATAGATATATACTAACTATAGTTCTACTGATGCATCGGTGGCTGCTCGTCCTACTCTGTTAAATGCCATCCCTTAGCCTATCCCTCCACCTTCAGAACCCACATCCTAATCTTCCAATGACAAAGCTCCAATGGACAGATTTTATATTGATTGATTTTGGATTGTCTTAGCAGATTGGGAATGGTGTATTCCTTTTCGTATTTTGTACTATTGTTTTATTAATACTAACACATTTTGTTATGTATACTTTTTTCTTATCATAATGGGGGAGACATGCTTAGTGTTTCAGTGTTTACTGTTTCAGTTTTCTATCTTCAATTTATATATTTTCTGGCGTCAATTTAGTTATAATGATATAATAATATGTTAATGATATAATAATATGTGTATCCAAACATCACAGGGGAAATTATAAGAAGTTTTTAACCTTGATTCAAAAGTATTTAATCAAAAAACATTAATGACATAATTTGTGATTAACAAAAATAGGGAGATTGTAGGACTCACCTATTTTGATAATCCCAAATCAGGTTACATTTATGTGATAAAAATGATTTCATTTAATTTTAATCATGTTTCATTAATAATACTTTTTTCTATCATGTAATGTTCATATACTTTTAATCTCCCTACTTGTGGTTTAAAGCTTACAGTGCAGAATTTATCTAAGTGAAAAGTCACTAATAGATTATTAATGATGCAAGGTAACCAGTGCATGGTTACCGATACAAAGGTCACTGATACATGGTTATAGATGAAGAGGTCACCAATGTAATGGTTACATATGAAAAGGTCAACGATGCTTGGTTAACGATGTATGGTCACCGATGCATGGTCAGCAATTGAGGGCTACCACTGATGGTTAGTGATGGAAGGTCGCTGTTGAAGGTTTCCCATGTGAACCACTATTAAAACATATCAATGTGAAGGCTACCATTTCCAATACAGTAATTCTTAACCTTCCACGTTTTTTCAAATTATTAAAATTATTATAACAGTCATATTTGATAAACTAAATGATTCTGACTTTAATTAATGCTTACTGCTGTCATATCATATGACTTTATTGGGGAATAGTATGAGGTATTAGAAAGATTTCACATGATATACTCATTACTATTGTCGGAACTCAAACATAAAAATTGAGAAGTTCAATGAAGAATAAGTGGGGGTGAAGTAGTGTGATATACGAAGCACATCTGTGCATATGAAGTAGCATACTTACATAATCAGAGAAGAATCATTCACCACTTACATTATGAAGCCACAAGAATCATGAAGATCATTTGTGACAACCATACTCCTTCCTTTTGTGCCTCATCAACTCTTGATCAACCACCTGAAGAAAAAAACTCTAATTTAGATCATGAAGTTCTGACACTCTGTTTTGGAAACAAATTTTCGAGAATGACTCGGGCTGCAAACTAATCACTTAATGGAGTCATGAGAAGAAATATAAACACATAGAGATCTCTAAAATAAAGATTATAATATTATCTCTATTGTGTTCCTTCTTTTTATATTTATAAGAAGTGTTTGTCTGTCTTTTTCAAACACATTCTCATGTTCCTGAACTGGATGATATTGAAAATCCTCACATCAAATTTCACTTAAATTTAGTTTCCCATGAACAACTATGGAAGAGACCATATGTGGTTTGTACTATTTGTTTTTCCGATGATCTACTGTGGTATTAGGTGTGAACCTTGGACAGATTATGAATACTATTTTAATGCCCGATACAATATGTATATCAAGTTTATTGTTATTATAAACTTCGTGGTGGCAGGTGATCATAATGTGGAGATGATTATGTATAGGATTGAAATTTAAATTCTTTTTTAAATTATTTTCCACTATATTTTGTTATACTATTTCTTATCAAAATTTTTCATCTTTAAATTGATAAAACAAGAAAACTATTTTTCTATTACATTGATAGTTATTTTTGGTTTATGTGTGTATATGTTTAATTGAGTAAACTTGTTTCAAAATTTGACGAAGTGTTTTACAAGAAATCTATTTAGGATTAATAACCCTTTGGTAAAATTTTTGACCCACTAGACATTTACATCTCTACTACCTTAATTAACAAACCCTTTTAAAAAATTTGTGATCTTTATAAAACAATTTTTAAACAGAAAATTTAAGTACGAACTCAATTCACCCCCCCCCCCCCTCATCATGAGATTCTACTCCTATCAAAATTATTTTTTCATAAAAATAAGAAAAAAAGTCAATATATATGTGGACATAATGTGTGGAGATCATCATAACATAAATTTTTACATTCAGATTGTTTAATTTAATACATACAATAGTTTCTAAATGATATAACAAAAAAGGAATCCATGGATGACCCTTTTATGAATTACAGAATATCAATGAACTATTTTGGTAAAAAAAATTTAAAAAATTGGGTAGTTTTTTAGAAATTAATTCTGTACTAATTTTTAAAAAATGAATTTAAATTGTTTTTTATTCATGTTATTAAATTCTACCATAATACTTTTTTTGTGTGGGAAATGATTAATGAAGGGTTATTTGTAATTGTAATTAATTTAAATAAACTATGTTTTTTAGATAAGCATATTTGGAAAATTATATAAATTTATTCATTATGATTCATTAACATTGAATGAATGACCCATTTTTAAGGTAATGTATTTTTTGTATGGTATAATATGTGGAACAAAAAATTGTTGGAGTTGATATATTATATTTATGAGGATAATTGTTTAAAAGTTTATCAGAGATGAGTTTTGAACTATTAATTTATTATTTTTTCTTTATTATTTTATATAATATTCAATATAATATTAAATTTAAAATATCTTGGATTTCCTTGGATAGAAAATTGCTTTAATAACTAATAGTTACAATAGTAGTCGATATTATACGTCATAATGTGTGGAACATATTTCATAATAATTTGAGTATATAAGAATCTTGCCACTCAAGGTGTTAGGAATATATAAAATTGATTGTGAGTATATCATGGATCATCCTATTGGAATATGATGACTAACTCTTGATTGTTTTTATAGTAATGTATCCTTAGGGCCAATATTTTTTCCTTTGATTACTACATATGATGAATATTATTCTATTATATTATTTTTTGTAAATCAAAGATTTGGTCTTGATTGATTTAAATCATTCCTCCTTAATTATAATAAATTATATAATGTTTATAGTTATGTGTTTTTATTACATTTTTATTTTTAATACCATTTATAGTATAATTTTTTTATAATTTAACTAATATACTTTCATCAATGAGTATGTATATGTCCAAATAGTTATTTTTAGAATAAAGTATCTGTGATATGAACAAAAATATTTATTAGCCTATTTAACATTTTTTTATAATAAGTTTTAATTAAATTAATAGTGTTTGATCCAACGAAACTTTTTATAACATTATAATGAATACTGATTAAATATATAATGATTTAAAAAATGTGGTTATTATCTTTTTATATCACTATGTTATATGAGTAAAATTATTAATGGATATTATTATGTAATTTTTTCCCTAGATAAACATGAGGCATTATTAAAATCTTGTATAAATTTCAAAGGATATAATTAAAATATTCAAGATTATTTTTATATAATATAAAATCATAATTTGATATGATATTTATCAAATTATTTTTTACTAATTTTTTTTAAAAATTAACCAAGATGAATACTTGGGTGGATCTGTAGGGGCTTGGGTATCTCATAACCGAAATACACACTATATTTGTGTACATATTATCATTTCAATAAAATTTAGAATTCATTTATTTTTCAAGATGGTTGTTGTTACCCATGTAATAGTTTTAATATTATATTTTTGTATAGATAGATTATTTGTTCAAGGATCATAGAGATAAGTTATATATTTCATTTTTTGAAAGTTGTGGTTATATATTATGGTACCACATTACTGTTTTTCTTTCCCAACCATCCTCTATGTGGATACATAAACAAATTATTTTTTTTATTTGGTATGGTATGTTTTTATATTCAAGGCACTTCATTTATATCATTTTTTAATATATTTATTTATTTTTCCTTAATATTATTGTTTAGTGATTGTTTGGTTAAAATATATTTTCAAAAAAAATTATGTGTAACATCAAGACCGCTTTAATGGTCACACTGATCATCTTGGAGGATTCCCTGTTATTTTTATTCATCATAAACAAAACATATTTTTAATATAGTATGGGTTTATAGATTGGATCATTTTTATAAATCTAGGTGATTTTCAATGTCCCTAATGCCTTGGGGAAATCCAACTCAAACATTGGAATAATGTAGACATGGTTACATTGTTGTGTGTATGTTAATATAATTTTTTTTCATAACATGTGATAATAAATCGATTAAATATAATAATGATATCATTTTTGGTTAATATTTATTAATTAAAAATAATGTATTTTTTGAATGTCTTATATGTTTGTTTAAATTATCAAAACCAATAATTATTGAGGAGCTGAATATTTTGATATTTTTATCTCAATAGTTTTTTCATATAAAATTTCACACCAAATATTGTAATAATTTTTCAAATGAACATCCTTGATTGACTAATATATTAAATATCATTATTTTTTATTACATTTGGGTTGAGCAGAAATAATGTATTAAAATTTATACTTCTCACCCATTCTGTCAAATCAATAAAACAAAGGATATAAATGACCTCAGAGAAGGGAATGCTCCTATAATTGTATTAGAATATTCCCATGAAATATGAATTTCCATGGAGGTATAAACTAATTAGTATATCCTCAGTGATCAAATACAAATATCAACTAAAATCACTGAGGTGATTGATCATTTGGTAGAATTTTAGACAAATTATTCTTAATTTTATAATTTCAACTAAACAAATAGACATATCATTTGATTAATTATGTTTTTGAATTGTTCTTTTGGTATGGTATTAAGGTTATTTATCCCATGGAAAAACATTATAGTTGTCTTAGATTAGTCCCAATTACATCCATATTAACACATTAAAATTGAAATAATAAATTATTTTATGAAATATTCATTAATGTTTTGATGTTTAATAAGATTATTCTATAGTTATTTCTCTGTTATATCAAAGAAACGTCACAATCATATATATAGTTCATTATTTTATATAAACATAATCATTATTCTTCAATATGGTTGTTTATTCATTAAGTTATTCAACCTATCTTCTAATTTTAGAAATACAATCTATAAAGAAAATCAATCATTTCAGTTAGATCGTCATTATTTATCTAGAATATAGTCTCAAAAATTGAATTTTATTGACCATGTACATTATATTTTACTAATTTTTTAAGATGATCTGTTTTAAATTTAATGTCATAAATATATTCCAAAAATTATTTTTAAAATCTCCGATAGTACCCATGATATTTTATTACCAAATAAAACATATAACATTCTTTTTTGTCTAGATATTCAACATAAATTTTTTCTTTTTTAGGATTTCAATTATCCACATATTCTAAATCATGATTTCAATTTTCACTTATACATATTATGAATCAATACAAAAATCTCATTATATCCCATTAATTATTATTATAATCCTAATTTTTAATAACCTATCAATGAATGAATTATTGAAATCAATTTGTAAAGATATATAATTTCATTTCTACAGGAAATAATTACATTAAACATCTTCTTATTTTTTCTATTATACTATATATAGTAATCTGGATTCCTTTTTTACATATAAATAATATATATGTTAATACTACTTAAAACCAATTATTTAAAGGGTTTAATTCAATTTTAAGCATTGAAAATAACATTTTATCCACATATATATCATTATATTAATTGATAATAGAATAGTATGTAAATTCATAAAATATATGTATACATTAGTTTATAATAATTAATTTTTTATTCACTTTAATATAAAAGCGAACAATGTTACCCAACATGTAATCAGGTATGTGATTAACTAGATCATATTATTTTTCATCAAATCCCATTATCTTGTAAATGATTATATAATTTCCCATTATATTCATAATAATTTAAATTTATATACCTTTATTCTGTGTTCCTAAATAGAACCATAAAATTTATTTTTCTATGAATGATGGAATGGATATAAGTAAGTTAATTTCTAAAAATAATGTACCTAAACATGAACTAATATAACAATAACCTCTTGTCAATACATTAAATACAAATTTATTTTATCACAATGAAAGACACACTAATTGATGCATATAAAACATTAAACCATTTAAATGTTTAATTATTTTTATTTTTTATAATTTATTCTAATATTATTATTTTATGAACCATTAACAACATGATTCTCTATTAAATATTTTAATTTTTTTTATTTTTTTTAAATTATTATATTATATTTGGGATTTGAAAGCCATATATATGGTACTCAATACCGAGTAGATAAATAGTTGGTAATAATTCATGAAAACACTCCTAACATTACACTTTTTTGGAATTAACAAATCTATGTTTTTATAGGTTGGGTAAGTTTATGTTCATGGATACCATCTACGCATTTCCAACCATATATAAATTCTATTCCAAATTCCTTAATTTCTATGACTCATAAAATAATTAAACATATTTATTAATAGTTATTTCATAATCTTATCCGATTCGAAACCGTGTTGGGATTTCCATCCTACCTGACACACAGCCCAATGGGATTTCCTGATCCCTATAGGATGGAAACTATTTCATGGGAATCAAGAATACCCCAGTATAAATTGTTTCACCCAATTATATAATTGTAAAAAACAAAAAATATTAAAAATCATGCAATTGAGTAATCATAAATGAACATGTTACAATAATAGTTAGATTAATGGTTTACACCATTAAAATGACCCTACAAAAATATAACAAAATGGATCAATGAAACAATACCAAAAACCAACATGAAACATGTGGAACATCATCCATAATCCCCCACCCCAAACAGAACCTTTATAGAGTGGAACGATATAAACCAAAAAACCAACATCTCCAAGATTCGTTTGTGATTTACTTGGGTCTTGAATATAACATTGTCTACAAACACTGAAAGGTGTATGTAGGGTGTGATAAAATTCAATGTCGGATTGCACACACAAAAAATATTTCATTCTAGATACATTATAACACACATAGACATGAATTTATTATATAGAGATATATAATAATTTTTTTGATTTCATTTTTAATGGTATAAATTTTAAAAAGAATGAACACTTTATAGGAATAACATGATTTGAATTTAAGATGTAATAAAAATGGTAAAATCTGCCAGTGGTAGTAAAATAACACAAATAGATCTATATTAATGGAAATCCATATAGGAAATAACTGATATGAGACACTTGGATCATTGTATGTTGGTGATTCATCATAAATATACCACAACTCATCGTTTTCACTTGTATGCACCAATGGAGAGGAATCTCTCCAAAATTCTATTGGTCTCTAATAAATGATCAATCAATATTGCTATGTTACCATTTTAAATTTAAATCCATCAAGTAAAATATATTATGGGACACTTTTGATCTAGTCTGGGTACTAGTCCTACTCCTCCCACCAATATACCTTGGAATACCATTGGTCTTAATTTCAATTCCATATGTCACATACAACATCACTTCCACTCATGCATAATAGAATTAATATAACACACGTGATAAACAACCATTTCAATAACACAAAACCTATCTTAAATACAAATGCACACTTAATCTAGCATAAAACATTTTTCTCAATATTTAAATATTTTATCAAACACCATTATGAAGATAAACAAGGAAACAAAAATGAAACAAACATGAAACATTACCCATTTACTTTGGAAACCCATATTTCAACATAAAAACACCATTAATACAATAAAATATAAATTTATTTCCCCTAAAACAATGAATTGAACAAAAACAATTTCATGGTAAGAATATCAAAGTTAGAAAATTATTTATGTGCACTAAAACACCTGCATCATCTGTAAAAACATTGATAAATCAGTGCTAATCAACAAGTACTCCTCAAGATAATCCTAAATAGGAATTATTGAACCATAAACCACAATATTGAGCCCTAATAATAAAGATTAAATATAACATTTTTCACCCTATCCACTTGAAAAAAACAACAATGAAAAAGGAATAGAAACTCTAGAAATGATGAAGAATACTGAATGAATTGGAACATACAAGAATAATATTGGTGAAACTACACAAAAAAATACTACCCAAATTGAGTGAAAATGGATCCAAGAGGTTGGATGGATGTTTCCATTGTTGTATTTCCAATGTGGGGGATGAAATTGGTAATTTTTGGTTAAATATAATGTGGGAAATAAAGGTAGAAAGACAAATTTTAATGACCTAGATGAGGGACATGTTTATCCCGCAATGGTTTCTAAACCATGGTGAAACTATGTTATTTATGCTTTCTCAAGGGAAACTCACATGGTTTTTTAGACATGGCATACCAAACCATGAGATAACCATGTGATTCTATATAAGAAATAAAGTTATTTAGAGGATCATTTCCTCAGTATGGCTCACTGTTTCCCCTATCATTGTACAAAATGTGTGGCACCAACTGGCCTTTACAAAAACATCATATTTATTTTAAAATTAAATGAATATTTTGAAAAAAGAATCAATAATAAAATTAAATAAATGAATACATAGAAATATAATCATAGATGATAAAATTATTCTCACCATGACAAAATTTCATACCCAAAAGTTTCTTATAATACTTAATCGGAAAAGAAAAACAAACACTATTACTCCTCTAATGAAATTCACTCTCACTTCTCGTAAACAACACTATAATGCTTCTATAGAATGTGGAATAAAGTAATATATTTCACTCAAAGGGCCTTATAAAAGGGGTTAATGATCCATAGTGGCCACTCAAACACAAAATGACATGCTTCAAACTCAGAATCCACCCATTTCAACACATATGATGGATCATATTTATTTTTTATGGTAGTAGTTGTGGAACACATTAGGGATTAATGTCAATATGGAAAGAATGGTGACTAGTATTTTACCATACCAATTCCCATGATAATATTGAAGGGTCCCACATGCATTGTAATTAGGTTCCCTTTCATAGCCATTTTATGATGAAAAAAACATGGTGTTACATTCCATAACACCTGGTTACCCCCAAAAAACACCAAATCTGGACATATATTATCGACATAAGATTTCTGTCGATTCTGCACTATCAAAAGATGATGTCTGATCTAATAGTAATTGCATGATTTTTCATGCCCAATACTCCTTCCTGAAAACATGTTCTCATCCATCATATCGCATCAATAAGGTGACCATCACAGTTGACCATAAAATACCTCACCTACTCAAAATGCTTTCATGGATAATTTCCTTTTATATTTGATTCGCCCTCTACATCTACCCATCCGTTTGAGGGTGGTATTCTATAGTCCACCTAACCAATTACCCCATCACCACATGAAAACATTCCATAAAAATTTAGGTGATACAGGTGATCCTATATAATGAAATCACCCATGGATCAACATGAAGCATCACCACATACTTCACATATAACCAACCTAACTCATCTACATTGGAAAAATTCCTCAAAATTATAAAATTGATTTATTTTTTTAGAAGACAAATCAGTTAACATAAAGAATTATTTTCTTAACTATTACATAGTAATATGATGAAAAAAACTTTGGTGATGTCATTATACTTCCATGTACGAATGTGCAGATTCTGATGAAAATAGGAGGGCCTCAACTGCTCTGTTGTAACCTGCTATCATGAAGAACTCTGCGTTAGAATTCAGCAACATCTAACCTCATTAACAACTCCTTGAACTACTGGATAACATCAAGAAACATTAGGGTTGTACCATGGTGAATTTCCCATCGATATTAGTGGATATCATGCATCACGTCTTCCACAACAATAACAACATCATCAATTGAATATTGAAGAAAAAACTACCTCTAGACATAATGGTCATCATAAAGGCACTTTTGCACCATTTATAAACATCATTTATTGATGTAAAAAATCTTCACCAAGATGCTCGTGCTGATTCAATTCCGGAAGGGAAGATTATAACTACATGATATTCAATAACACACCCCTATTATGATATTTGGGTTCCATATGAATCTATAAAAAACTCAGTAGTGTCAAATCATAACTTGAATTTTTATAATCTTTCACTAAAACCTTCCGTCACCATGAATATTCCATTATGTTACCCATTCATGGGGTATATATGATAAAAAAATAAATTCCATGGAGTAACATAACCCATGAATGCTACTAAAATTAAATTTCTTATGGGAGGAAATTTAGGAAAACCTCGTATGGTGTGTTTATACTATAAAAATTTCCATGAATAAAAAATTGGGTTATGCCTTCAAGGAATGAATCTCCCATTCTTATTTTTTATCATGGTTTGGGTAATTATTTCATGAGGTAAAATTAATCAAGGTCCATACACCACTGCATGATAATTTTTCACCCACACACACCCAACACCCATTCCGAAGGCATCTAAAAAAACAACGCACCTCTTCCCATTTTTTTGAAATTATATAATAAGGGTGGTAGTAAAACATCACATAAAATAAAAAATAGAATAAATGCACTCAGAACTCCACTCAAACATCACTCTATATTTATTGAGTTCTACCATGTGAAATGAAAAATGTAGATATCTCTAACGATCCAATGGTAATACCTGGCCAGGCCACAAAAGCATTTTGATCTCAAACACCTTATTTAGATATTTTAATGAATTCATGAAAATGATCCTAGTAGGTTATACTAAAACCACTAAATCCAAGATCATTGATGACATAAAATTGACCTCCCAGATCTAGAAGGATAACTATAAGTGTTTAGAGTCTAAATAATGACTCTTAAGGTTACCTAGAATAATTCTCAAATAACTCTCATTCCCCGCACGGGTCTCCAAATAGACTAGGATATCATCCAAAAAATTCCAAGTAGAGGAATTTACATATCCATAGAACCCCAAATTCATAAGATCCAAAAATAATGGTAGATAATTATTCAATATCAAATGGATAACTATATAATGAAAAATCGAAGTATTTACTTTAAAATGTAGTATTTGGAATGTATGTCTCATTTCTTCAAATCCAGTGAATCATAGAATGATATTTGATCGTAGAAATCATATTTCCCCAAAAAAATAGGAAAAAATTGTATTCAATATAAGGTAAATGGTATTTATTATTAATCTCCTACTTATTCACCTTACTATAATCAATATACAATTGGAGAGGCCTATCAATCTTTGTGGAGACCAAGAGTGTGGTGTCCCAGGATTAGATGTTTTGGAAAATAAATCCTATGTATTTCAAATCATCCAGTTGTGGCATAAATTCCATCAAATTTGTCCATATGGTATGAGGGAAGAGATATCATATGTGTTCATGGGGTTGAATACATAGAGATTTCTATATCCTACATCTAAGAAAAAAATGAGAAATACTTGGAAAAAGTTGCAACTAATCCACCATAGGTTGTAATATACCTCCCAGACAAAAATCAACATCATGTAAAATGAGTGGGGGGAACTAAGATACAATATCTTCTAATTCTACATGTAGTAGCCCAACATTACCCAATTGTGTATCAAAGTGTCCATGAACGAAATGGGAGCATCTTTCAAGTACCATGAAACAAAATAACAATCTATAGAAATTAATGTGTGAATAAAAATGCACCATCCAATCCATACTGTGGTTATCATTAAATTGGTCCACCTAGAAAACAAGTACATCCAATTAATACTAAACTCGTGACATTGTTAGCAAACAAGATGTACAATAAAAAACATCTTCATATTTTTTAATAAAAAATGTCACCTACTCTATCACATACTATAGAATAGAGTTGCGAAATAAAACTAATCCAAATGAAAGGTAGAGAAAAAATGAATCATAAAAACTAGTATCAAATAGAACAAACACTATATCTGATTCATTCAAAAAGGTTTCCTTATAAAATCACATGCCTTGCATGTAGTTATTCTAATTCCTTGTCCACAACATTATATTTCTAGATCTATTCCTATATCATAGAATGTCAACTAACCTATAGTTTAGTCCCTAATTTAATTTTTACATTAAATGATATATCCTCACCACCATAACCTCTAAAATAAATCCCATTATCCTAGATGACTATAACTCAACTATCATATCCTAGAATCCACTGATCCTTATTGACTCTAATAAGAATCATTAGCCCTATAAAACCGAAGCATCTTCCCCATAGCCCCACATCGGTGAAAATGTTCATCAAGAGATGTGAAAGTATGTCATATTATCCCTTCTATTCCACACTATTGGAACAACACCTACCGAAAATCAAAAACCATAGAAAAAAACCAGGTTGGATGGTCTAAACTACCACCTCCCAGTTTCTGCTAATCACACTGCATCCTATTTTTTTCTAATGTGCTATCACTGCCCATAGTTGACACTGAACCATGGATGTCATGATGGTCAGTCTGATAGTTATTCACATTCATGGAATGATCAAACACATCATCAAAGTTATTTATCATTAATATGAAAATGTGATATCATATATCAGGCTACAAACCCTTCTCAAAACATTGAGGCACGATTTTCTCTGTGAAAATGAGCTTGTTTTTTATCCATCTAGCATATAAAAGTGGTAAATAATAATACATTATAGACCAATATACTATATATATCCTGAATATTACATTACCTTAGGGAAAAATTCTTTTTGAAAATGTCCTTAAATAATTTCCAATGCATCTTATCATGCTTTACAGCTTGAATAACAAAATCAAACAACTTAATACACAAACATTCTAGCATGATCATGGATCACATCACCTTGATTGTATCAAGAGTATCATTAATATATATCATCCTCTATATCTTATAATGATTTTGTTCTTATACATATGGTTCCATACTAGCTCATAAATAATAATGAATTCTCTTGAGAAACTACTAATACATTTTCTTTCCACCGCCTGATTCATTGTCTCTAGCCTGAGCAGGACCAAAGCCTACATCTTTTCCTAAATACTGGACATCCCAAGACATAGCTTATAGTAGCATCTGATAATTTGTTTATGTAAAAAACTCAATGTAATCCTCCCACAAATACACATTAAGCCTATGTGGAGTTATTTTTCTATAAAAATTAACTAACTCATTGTAATCCATCAATATAAAAATTTTGAAAATTTTCTGCTACAAAAATAAATCTAAGACACATCAATAAATATACGTGTATTGAAATCCATCCCAATAACGAGTCAACCAAGAGACACCATCCTCCACCCAATGTTCATATATAGTCTACAACATGTATGTATCACTTGTAAGAGAAGAAAAAAATCAATCCTTAAATCCCATGGAGACATGATTTATATCATAAGGTGTCATAAACAATCACCCTACATTAAAGTAGAACATCATTACACCGAATTCCTATCTCCAGTATATCTAGAATCATTCCCAAATTACATGGAAAAAAATTGTGAATTGTTCTTTGCTAACATTTTTTCAAAGCCCAATCTAGCGATTCCATCCAACCTACTACCTAGACTGGTCCTCAGTCTATCCCGAAGGGTGTTCTAGATCCCTACTGTCTATCTCCTAGTTCCTGGGTATCAATAAAACAATAGTGGGATCTATTTCACTCAATTTCATAGTCATAAATAACCAAAAATTATAATCTTCACAGAACTGAATAATCATTACCAAACTTCGTAAAAAATAGTCAGAATTGTTTTTTATATAATAAAACACAATCCAAAAGAAATAAAATAAATGGGAAAAGTGACACTGTCCCAATATCCTCTAGAAAACAATATTATCATAAGACTCAAGCCACGAACACCACGAATGAATAATGGTGAGGTAATATAGTAACCTACACCACCAATATCTACACAATACATCTTCTATTAACCTTGGTCATACGTACAAAAATATTCAATACAAAAAATTATGTATGTAGGGTGTGTTTTGAAGCCTAGTATGATGACATAAAAATATATATTCCATAAAAAAACGTTATAATTAAATTAATATTAATGTTTTATAAAAAAAGACTGAAACAATTTTTATTGATGTAATTCTAATGGAAAACATATTAAAAATGAGGAAAATTTAAAAGGAAAACATTATTTGATTTTAATATGGAAATCAATGTCCATATAATTCCGACAGTAAGTATGATATCACAAATAAAATATTCCATGGGATATACCTATTGCATCTAGACAAATTGGGATACTACAAACCTCGTATCATGGTGAATCGTTGAATAGAAACAAGATGCAATACTTTTTCGATGCATGAGCATCTAGAGATGAATCTATCCCAAAATCCAATAGTCTCTTATATATCAACAATCATCATTGTTTAGATATTTTTTAACCATAAATCCATGTAGATAATTCCAAGCTAAACCTCTTTCAGGTCATCTAGTATACATTCCCACGTCCATCATCCTAGACACGAACATTCACATTATGATAAATTTTAATGACACATGTCACATAAAACATCTCTTCTAAAAATTCATAATCTGATTTATATAATGAAAATGATAAACCATAACATATAAAATAGAAACCCTATATAAAATCTGAATGTGAAAACCCAATTTTAAACCATTTATAACATAATTAATACATTTTTTCATACATCATTTCAAAGAAAAAATGGAATCATCCATTCACCACACATTGAACATATCCCATTTAATTTTAAAAACTATGATCCCACAATAAAATGAATTGAATACATACCAAAAATTTAATTTTTCATAATATACAAAATTCATAGTACATAACAAAGAACCAAATCCATATTATAAATATAAGGCCCCAGACATAAACCATACTTAATATTGAATTAAATGAATAATTCACATTGAGGATCTTTTCAGGTTTAGGGTTTTAGAGAATTAGATCATAACTATTACATCTCAAATGATTACAAAGTATACACTACTACTATGTTTCCATAAAATAAAAACTCTTAAAAAGAAACATGTCTAGTTCCATGTTTTAGATAGCATGACTTTCCCTCGATCCCATCCTTGAACCTATTCCACATTAAGTCCTGTGAAAAACATTTAAAAAAACATGGGGTGAGCATAAAAAGCTCAGTATGGGATACAAAAATTATGAAAATAGTTAGTTTACCAAAACAACATGTAAAACATGTATACATTATCAAAGTAATAATTTTCACCTTTATGAAGAAGAAAAAACTCTTCACTAAAAAAAATCATTACTTACACTTTTGAAACCAAAATATTACCATAAAACCCATATAATGATCACATAACATATGAAGGTTACTTGGGACATAAACATACTTAAATGTAATAACCATATGGTCGACTTCCACACTTATCACTTAATAGAATAGCCATACAGCGGACTTCCATACCCAATGCATTGGAGGTTATAGTGTAACCACCCGTCCTGGTATTCACGGTACCACCCGTCATATGGTTTATCATGTAACCACCCGTCAAATGTCTAAGTACCATTATAAAATCATAAGTCATTAAAACAAATATAATTGAATGAAAACATTTCCATACATTGATCACAATATATCACTTAAATATATTGACAAAACAAATCCATTATAAAAACCATTTTCAATACCAATATACATTAATGAGTATATGGTATTTATTTCATTTTAAAAACATTACAACTTGTTGAGGAAGCAAAAGACAAAATAATAATCTCGGAGGCGGAAAAGGTCAATGTCACCACGTACGTTAAAAGAAACATTCCTTTTTGTCGTTTTTTAAAACGCTTCGTAAAAAGATTCCTTTTGTATAAAAGTAATAGTCAAAGGGGTTTATTCACCATATAAAAGAAATTTCTGTATAAAGAAAAATATGCCTCAATGAAAGGAGATTGAGACGAAGTCCCATACAAAGATAATTTTTTTTAAATAAAATAGATCTATTATGTGTATTCAATATAAGTACACATAAATAAATTAAAAATACATTATTGGACACAATAATATCATGACATAATTTGAATGTTGTAGATTAACCCAAAGAACAGAAATTGGGTTAAGAAGTTCCCTTACCTCGTGTCCGACGTGACTCGATTGCTCTTTAATCTCCTGAATAATAAACTTGAGTTAATTTATACTTTATTAAGAAACCATTTCAAGTTAATTATTCCTTTTATATCACTTATTTCCATGTTATAAACATTATGTAATCATTTATATTAATAATGTTTTTTTGTCAATATTTTGTCCTTTAGTCGAAAGTGGACTTCTTACAATTACATGTAGTTCGTGTGGTCAATGGTTCATTATAACCAGAATGATATTAATGATTTGGATATCATACATATAATATATATCCAGCATATACATGTATTTATAATATTATATAATCATTTAGAGGTACGAAATGAAATGCACCGTTCATGGAGACGGTAAGCCGTACGTACGTATGAAGGCTACTTTCATTTATATGTCATATTAATGGAATTAAAACTAAATGAGAAATATGTATATTTTAATTACAGAATTATATTCATCACTTATATGTAACATAAATCATATAAATCCATTATTTATATGTACTTATAATAGTACATTACATTTTGTGATAAGAAATGAAATGCACCGTTCATGGAGACGGTAAGCCGTACGTACGCATGAACGCTAATTTCATTTCTACTTCATACTTTAATGGAATGATATCATAATTATAAAAAGATATATTATAATTCTAGTATAATATCATATACAATATTATTAAATCCATCCTTTTTACATCCCACGTATGGCATTAACCAATCAAATCACTAAAAGGGGGCGGTAGTCCGCACTTCCTAAAATGAAATTATCGTGTTTACCCACAATGGAAACCATAAAGGTGTACCATAAATGAAAAATACAGAATCTTAAGGAAAACATAAAAATATTATATATCATATATAAATATAGTGACATATTAATGGCAACATTTGAAGGTGTTTGAAGAATATTGAACAGTCGTCATTTTCTGAGGCAGAAATTCGCCATCCACGGAAACAGTGTGCTCTTTAACCATTAGATGAAGGTGTGTGTAAGTGTAGCTCGAATTAATCTTATAAAAACATCCTAGTATATTGAATATACTGGTGTTGTTAAAAATAAAAATAATAAAAAGATTTTTGGGGGTTGGAGAAGCAAAATAAAACACAATAACACAAGAGAAAACACTACCTTTAAAACAGGTATCTCTTTTTGATTTGAGCTCAATGGCTTCCTTGGGGAGACTTATAACAAAATTTAGGCTTCAAGGAGTAATATAGGAATGTGGAGAGACAAAATGGGAAGGTTTTGGCCAAGCCAAAGGCTTTAGAATTTTGGGTAATGAGGTAGAGGTGGGGGCCTTTTATAAGAGGAGAGGAGGGGCACTCTTGGAATGTAAAGAAATGATTCTTTGTTTTAAAATTAGTTTCGGATTTAAAAGGTCCCACATTGATATAATTCGAGGATATGGTGATACAGGTTCTAAATATACCAATCCAATAGGTTTTTTACAAGTGTAGGTCTTAGATTTTACTTTATCTTTTCATTTTATTTTAGTCGTTAAATAATGAGGTAATCGCTACATCATTATCATGTCATAAATAATTTATTTTATTTAATGTCTAAAAATTATAAAAAATATATCATGATGTAGGAAATATGTTTTGGTTTCTATGGATTATTTATAGTCCAAAATCTGACTTGTATAACCCCATTTAGAAATTGTTTTAGTAAAACAACTCATGTTTGTGAGATTTTTATTTTAACATTAAATAAAAAGATATTAATGTCATTTTCCTACCAATGTGGCTCCATGGGGTGCCCAAGTGGACCCATGGATTTTCATGGTCGGCCATGACACATCCAATAAGGGTAGGACATGTGTCAATTTCATTTCATATTATTAAAATAATATTTTTACCTTAAACTATATCAATTACCTCTAATCGCGATAAAAAACATAAAAGTTACTATTCACCAAAAAATTATTTTAATCCCATGGACCACATATTACATCTTAATGAAAACCATGTATGTCAAATTTTCGAAATTCAAAACACAAAAGTGGTAAATTTTCATTTAAATGGAAAATCTATTTTTATAAGTACCACTTAGTGGTTTCACTATTCATCAAAAATTGATGTTTTTCAGAAAAATACAAAAACTTCACCCTAAGATATATTTGATATTACAAATTAAAAAATGTTGTAATTATTAAAAAATTCAGAGCATATAATTTAAATTAATTAATTTAATAATTAATTCCTGCTGTCTGAGCAAATAGCGTGTTTTTATGAAATAATAAGTATCAAAATATTGACACTAGTTTAAGTCCAATTTCAAAGTGAAATTAATTCCAATGACCACTATTGGATTAAAATGGTAAAAATATATTCTAATTTCACTTATGAAACAAATAAAAAGATAATATAATCATGTAAATAAATTAGATTAAAAATAGTTTTTGAATTAAAATACAACATTTTTCACTATTCATTATAAAATTGAACATTATCAGAAAAATACCAAAAATTTACACAAAGTAAATTTTGATGTCCCGATTCTA
The DNA here is from genome assembly GCA_963277665.1 of Viscum album. NCBI lineage: Eukaryota > Viridiplantae > Streptophyta > Magnoliopsida > Santalales > Viscaceae > Viscum > Viscum album. Next base: position 1,056,016,286 of record OY728151.1, on the reverse strand, counting down.
AAGAATAATTTTATTTGGTCCAATAGAATTTATAAGAGTGACCAAAACTATATTTATAGATGGTTCTCCATCAAAAGGTGATAAGTCGACCTTTTGTGAATGTTAGAGTATATATGACTAAAATTGAATTCTTTTCGTATTTTAAGCCTTTATCTTTTATTGGATAAATATAGAAACATTTAAAAAGACATATATAATCATATTTTAGTTATTTCTATCCATTCCTACCAATACAACAGTTACGTGTTAACTACCATTTAAAATAATATTATTTTATTATTAGTGTGCAACGTATGATTTCAAAGAAACTCTTTGTTGCGTATCGGGTACACTATCAAACATAGCAACCCCTTTAATGTAAAATTAATATTTAATTCGTAAATATTAAAAAATATGAAAATTTTTTATTCATTATTTACCTAGGGTGTTACATCCTTCCGCCCTTTTGGGAATTGCGTTCTCACAATTTTATTCACTTATCAAAATAAGTGGGTGTATTTATACCTCATAGCATTTTCAGATTTCAATGTTTCCTCTTCACTCATGTGGTTTTTCCAAAAAACCTTTACCTGGTGAATTACATTATTTTTCATCACTCACTCTCTTTGGTAAAAAATCTGAACTGGTTGTTCTTCATAAGGGAGATTATCTTCTAACGGAACTACCTTTAGGCTCAAAACATGAGATGAATCTGGCATATAATTTCTCAACATAGAAGCATGAAGAACATTCTGTACCTGAGATAAACTCGGAGGTAAAGCCACTCAGTGTGAAACTGATCATACTCTCTCCCAAATTTCATATAGTCCAATGAACCTTGGACTTAGCTTTCCTTTCTTAACAAATCGCATCACACTTTTCCATGGTGAAACTTTGAGAAAAACATGATAACCTACCTAGAAAGATAGATCCTTCCTCCAGTTATCTGCATAACTCTTCTGCATGCTCTGAGTTATTCTCATGTGTTTCTGAATCAACTAAACTTTTTCTGCCATAACTTCTACCAATTCTGGTCCCATCAACTACCTTTCACCCACTTCATCCGAAAAATCAGGAGTTCGACACCGCTTCTCATATAATGCTTCAAATGGTGCCATCTGTATAATGGAATAAAAAATATTATTATAAAAAAATTCAACCAAAGAAAGATGTTGGTCCCAAATTACCTAATAATCCATCGAACAGGCATATAGAATATCCTCCAAAGTCTGAATTGTTCGTTCGGACTGCCCATCTGACTGCGGATGAAAAGCTGTACTAAAATTTAATTCAGTACCCAAAGACTTCTGAAGGCCTTTCCAATAGTTATAAGTAAAACTGGGATCACGATCAGATACAATGGAGAGGGGAACTCCATGCAACCTGTCTATCTCTTTAATATACAACTGAGAAAGTTGATCTAGAGAGAATGTATCTCGAATAGGATGGAAATAAAAATATTTAGTCAATCAATCAACAATAACCCAGATTACATTATTACCTCGAGATGTCCTCGGTAATCCTACAACAAAGTCCATGGATATATTTTTCCATTTCCACTCTGGCACTGGTAAAGGCTGAATCATCCCTTTCGGCTATTGTCGCTCTGCATTATCTTGTTTAAATGTCAAACACATCACAGTAAAATCTGCAATATCCCTTTTCATTCCATCCCACCAATAATACTATCGCAGATCTATGTACAACTTAGTACTGCCAGGATGAACTGAAAACGGAGAACTATGAGCATTACATAACAACTCTTTCTTCAATTGTGAATCACAAGGCACAAACAATATCTTCCCAAATCTCAAAACACATTCACTATCAATGTTGAATTCAGGCAACTTACCCTTCTAAACCAGCTCTACCTTTTTCTGCAACTCGTTGTCTTTCTTTTGTGCTTTCTTAATTCTGTCTGATATAGAATATTTCACTAATACCTAAAACAAAACATAAGGACTTCCTTCACAAGAAACTTTATTCCAAATTTCATCAAATCCTTAACCAAAGGATCATGTTCCAAACCCAACTTTGTTAATGAAGCATTAATTTTTCGACTCAAAGCATCATCCACTTTATTTTCTTTTCCTTGATGGTAATGAATTATACAATCATAATCCTTGATTAATTCTATCCATCTTCTCTGTCTCATGTTAAATTCTTTCTGAGTGAATATATACTTTAATCTTTTGTGATTGGTATATATTTCACACTTTACACCATACAAATGATGCCTCCAAATTTTAAAGCGAAAACTACATCAGCTAATTTCAAATCATGGGTAGGGTAATTTACCCCAAGAGTATTAAACTGTAGTGAAGCATAAGAAATTACCTAATCATTCATTAAGAAACAACAAATTCCTTTCAATGAAGCCTCACTATAGATAACAAACTCACCATTCCGAGATGGAAGTGCCAAAACTAGAGCATTCACCAATCTTCTTTTCAACTCTTGAAAACAATCATCTCATTCTTTTTTCCAGATAAACATAACGCCCTTCCATGTTAGATTAGTCTTTGGACTAGAAAACTGTGAAATTTATTCAACAAACCTTCGGTATTAACCTTTCTCAACATAGCCACCACTTCAACAAACTCTTTAGTTCTGATTCTGACCATCTCAGGATACTGATTTGAATGGTCATTTCTCTCTATATGCCTTCCCATAAAAGTTGTTCTGTTTCCTCTATGAAAAACCATTCTTCACACAGAAATATCATAGGAGGAGAAACATGGTAATCTTCAAATGCAATATCATTTCAATCATACCATATATTAATTTATAATTTAACAATTTTCTATCTCCTAAAGTTGTCTATACCGACCTCTAATACCTACTATAAGGTCCCAGCCTTAAACCTTACTTAATATTGAATTAAATGAATAATTCACATTGAGTATCTTTTCAGGTTTAGAGTTTTAGAGAATTATATAACAACTATTAAATCTGAAAAGATTACAAAGTAGACACATCTACTAAGTTTCCAAAAAATAAAAACTCTTAAAAAGAAACATGTCTAGTTCCATGTTTTAGATAGCATGACATTCCTGTGAGCCCATCCTGGACCCTATTCTACATTAAGTCCTGTGAAAAACATTTCAAAAAAAACATGGAGTGAGCATAAAAAGCTCAGTAAGGGATACACAAAGAATTAAAACTATTATTTTATAAAAACAACAAGTAAACCATGTATATATAATCAGTTTAATACTTTTCACCTTTATGAAGAATTAAAAACTCTTCCCTGAAAAAAAATCAATACATACCCTTTTATAACCAAATGATTACCATAAAACCCATATAATTATCACATAACATATAAAGGTATCTTTGGACATAAACATACTTAAATGGAATAACCATTTGGTCGACTTCTTCAAATATCACTTAATGGAAAAGCCATACGGCCGACTTCCATACCCGATGAATTGGAGGTTATAACGTAACCACTAGTCCTTGTATTCACGTCACCACCCGTAAAATGGTTTATCACGTAAACACCTTTCAAATGTCTAACTACCATTATAAAATCATTAGACATAAAACAAATATAATGGAATGAAAAAATTTCCACACTTTTATCACAATATATCACTTAAATTTATTGACATAACAAATCCATTATAAAAACCATTTTCAATACCAAAATACATAAAAGATTATATGGTATTTATTTCATTTTAAAAACATTACGGCTTGTTGAGGAAGCCAAAGACCAAATAATACTCGTAGTGGAAGAAAAGGTCATTGTCACCACGTACGTTAAAAGAAACATTCCTTTTTTTCGTTTTGTAAAAAGCTTCGTAGAAATAGATTCCTTTTTTATAAAATTAAAAGTCAAAGGGGTTTATACACCATATAAAAAAATTTGTGTATAAATAGAAATATGCCTCAATGAAAAGTGATTGAGACGAAGACCCATATAAAGATCAATTTATTTTTAAATAAAATAGATCTATTATGTGTATTCACTATAAGTAAAAATAAATAAATTAAAAATACTAGATAGGAAATAATAATATCATGACATAATTTGAATTTTGGAGATCAATCCAAAGAATGGAAATTGGGTTAGGAAGTTCCCATACGTCGTGTCTGACGTGACTCGATTGCTCCTTAATCTCCAGAATAATAAACTTGAGTTAATTTCTACTTTACTAAGAACCTTTTTCAAGTTAATTATTCCTATTATATCACTTATTGACATGTAATAAACATTATTTAATCATTTATGTTAATAATGTTTGTTTTGTCGATATTTGGTCCTTAAGTCGAAAGTGGACTTCTTGCAATTACATGTTGTTCGTGTGGTCAAAGGTTCATTATATCCAGAATGATATTCATGATTTGGATATCATATATATCATATATATCCAGCATATAAATGTATTTATAATATTATATAATCATTTATAGGTAAGAAAGGAAATGCACTTTTCATGGAGACGGTAAGCCGTACGTACGCAAGAACACTACTTTCATTTCTATGTCATATTAATGGAATTAAAACTAAATGAGAGATATGTATATTTCAATTCCAGAATTATATTCATCACTTATATGTAACATAAATCATATAAATACATTATATATATTTACTTATAACAGTACATTATATTTGGTGATAAGAAATGAAATGCACCGCTCATGGAGACAGTAAGACGTATGTACGCATGAACCGTACATTCATTTTCTATATCATACTTTATTTGAGTGAAATTATAATGATTAAAAGGTATATTATAATTCAAGTATAGTGTCATATACCATATTATTAAATCCATCCTTTATACGTCCCACGTATGGCATTAACGAATCAAATCACTTTGAGGGGGCGGTAGTCCGCACTTTCTAAAATGAAATTATCGTGTTTACCCATAATGGAAACCATAATGGTGTTACATAAATGAGAAATACAGAAGTTTAAAGAAAACATAATCATATTATATATCATATATAAATATATTGTCATCTTAATGGCCATCTTTGAAGGTTTTAGAAGAATATTGAACAATCATCATTTTGTGAGGCAGAAATTCACCATCCACGGAAACAGTATGCTCTTTAACCATTAGATGAAGTTCTGTGTAATTGTAGCTCTAATTATTCTTATAAAAACATTCTATTATATTGAGGAAAATTTATTTGTTACCAAAGAAAATAATAAAAAGAGTTTAGCGGGTTGGAGAAGAAAAATACAACAGAAGAACACAAGAGAAAACACTACCTTTAAAACGGGTAACTCTTTTTGATTTTAGCTCAAAGGCTTCCTTGGGAAGACTTCTACCCGAAATGAGGATTCAAGGAATAATAGAGGGATGTGGAGAGACAAAATGGGTGGGTTTGGCCGATACAAAGGCTTTGGAAGTGTGGGTATGGAGGTAGAGGTGGGGACCATTTATAAGAGGAGAGGAGGGGCACTCTTGGAAAGTAACGAAATGTTACATTATTTGAAAATGCGTCTCAGATTTAAAAGGTCCCACATTGATATAACTCGAGGAAAAGGTGATAAGGGTTCGAAATATACCCATCCAATAGGTTTTGGACAAGTGTAGGTCTTAGATTTTACATTATCATTTCATTTTATTTAAATCGTTAAATAATGAGGTAATCGTTGCATCATTATGATGTCATAAATAATTTAATTTATGTAGTGTCTAAAAATTATTTAAAAATATCATGATGTAGGAAATCTTTTAAGCTTTCTAATTAATATATATAGTCGAAAATATGACTTTTATAACCCCATTTAAATTTTATTTTAGAAAAACAACTCATGTTTGTGACATTTTTATTTTAACATTAAATAAAAAGATATTAACGCCATTTTCCTTCCACAGTTGCTCCATGGGGTCCCCAAGTTGACCCATGGATTTTATTGGTTGGGGACAACACATCCAATAAGGGTAGGACATGTTTCAAGTTCATTTTATATTATTAAAACATTATTTTTACCTTAAACTACACTAATTACCTCTAATCGCGATTAAAAACTTAAAAGTTACTATTCATCAAAAAATTATTTTAATCCCATTGAACCACATTTTACTTCATAATGACAACCATGTATGTCGGATTTTTGAAATTCAAAGCACAGAAGTGGTAAAATTTCATTTAAACGGAATTTCAGTTTTTATAAGTACCACTTATTGTTTTCACTATTCATAAAAAATTAATGTTTTTTAGAAAAATACCAAAACTTCACACTAAGCTATATTTGATATTACGAATTCAAAAATGATGTCCATTTTAAAAAATTCAAAACATATAAGTTACATTAATTAATTTAATAATTAATTCACATTGTCAGAGAAAATATCGTGTTTTTATGAAACAATAAGTATCAAAAGATTGATAATAGTTTAAGTCCAATTTCAAAGTGAAATTAATTCCAACGACCACTATTGGATTAAATGGTAAAAATATTTTCTTATTGCACTTTAATATAAATTCAAAAGGTAATATAATCATGTAAATAAATTAGATTAAAAAGAGGTTTTGAATTCAAATACATCATTTTTCACTATTCATTAAAAAATGAACGTTATCGGAAAAATACCAAAAATTTACACAAAGTTATTTTTGATGTCCCAATTCTAAATAAAATTTTTATTTGGTCCAATAGAATCTATAAGAGTGACCAAAACTATATTTATATATGGTTCTCTATCAAAAGGCGATAATTCGACCTTTTGTGAATGTTTATATGCCTAAAATTGAATTCATTTCGTATTTTAAGCCTTTATATTTTAATGGATAAATGTAGGAACATTTTAAAACTTCATATATATTAATATTTTAATTATTTCTATTCATTCCCGCCAATACAACGTCTACGTGTTAACTACCATTTTAAATAATATTATTTGATTACTAGTGTGCAATGTAAGATTTCAATGAAACTCTTTATTGAGTATCGCATACGCTATTGAACATAACAACCCCTTTAAAGTAAAACTAATATTTAATTCGTAAATATTAATAAATATGAAAATGTTTTATTCTTTATTTATCGGTGACGTTACAATTAATATATGTCCGTAGCATAATCATTACATAATCTTGAGATAAGTCAAGAATTCAGTATTGAGGATCTTTTCAGGTTTATATATTTATATAATTAATCCATAACTATTAAATTACAACTTAAATATTACAAAGTAGACAGTTAATATTTACCCAATTTTTACACAATAATAAAACCCTTTGATAAAAAAATAATATTTTTTGGGATATAAATCTTCTTGAATTCTTATTTTCTTTCACCCTTCATTAATCCCCATTAAAATCTTTTATAAAAATTTTGATCATCATAAAAAACTCAGTAATGTATATAAAATAATGATTGAAAACATTAGTCCATGAATACATATAAAATTACGAAATCATACATTCATTCATTAATCAAAAGCTTGTTTATATTCATCATGAAATAATTGGATTTATGAATTAAACATAGAAATAATAAATAATAAAGGTAACTTCTTCCATGAAAAACATACATACATCCTAGCTTTCATAACTACATTGGGAGTTACGTTTGGAATACCCATCACTATATACTCCATAAATCTCTTAGGAAAAACTTCAACACATAAATATGCCACGTTAACCAATGATTTGGAGATATATCATGGGCTCACCCACCCTGGTTTTATCACGGAACCAGCCAAATACGTAAACAATTCCAAAGAACCATAATGTAATCATATCGTATAAAACAAACATATAGGAAAGATAAACATTATACATTGCAATTAAAATATAACAATTCAAGATATTTACATAATCAATGATTTATCATAACCATTTTCTATACCAAAATACTTACTAAGGGAATATTTTATTTATATTCCTTTTAAAAACATTTTGGGTTGTTATGGAGTCCAGAAATAAAATAATTCTCACAGTGGTGAAAATGTCATTGTTACTGTGTACATTAAAAAGAAACATTCCCATTTTCATTTAGTAAAATGTTTACTACAACATATTCCTTTTGAAAAATGTTTAATTAATTTAAAATAACAATGGTATGATTATACACTATAGAAAATAAGGTTGTTTATAACCAAAATATTCCTCAATGAATGGAGACAGAGTTGAATCCCCTTACAATGATCATATTTTATATAATAAGTAGATCATGTGTATTAAATAAAAATGAAAATAATGAAAGTATATATTTAATATAGGATATCAAATTTTATTTCTCACATAATCATAGTAATATATAATCAAGAAGTAGATGAATAACCAAAAGATTGGAAAATGTGATATGAAGTTCCCATACCTTGAGTCTGACTTATCAAATTCATTTTATATAATCCAAAATAATAAAATTATGTTAATTTATACTAACTTTTGGACATTTTTATAGTTTTTTATTAATTTATATCACTTTTTTACCTTTCCATATCAATAGTATAATTTTTTTTGATCATATCAGTCATTTGTTTGATGTTCTGTAATTGAGTCCAAATTTAACTTGTTATAATTACAAATTGTCCAAGTGGTCAAATGTCCATTATCTATGAAATCGTATTCATGATTTTAAATATCATATATTTCCATTATATATGTATTTATATCAAATATATATATATATTTATTATAACGCCCCGAACCCAGTTACCGAGAGTCAGTGCATTATTACATAACATTGGCATGATCACAAAAGATCATGTCACAAATGACTGATTAGTTTAGTAGCCTTGGATTAAATAGATACATTCATAAAGACTACATTACATCATAATTTGAAAACTACAACAACATCTTATCTCAACCCTCATATCCCCTTATTCTATCCATGAAGGTCATTCATAAAATACATCTTCACATCCTGGGTAAAAATAATACATAGAAAGGGTTGAGCTCAAATTCCCATAAAGGATAACAATATAGAAAATACTTTCATAAATAAGAATAAATATTTAAGGAAATGTATAACTATAAAAAAAAGCCTTTTATACTTGAACTTCAGCATAATATGGATGAAATAAAATGAAATAATCCCATTTACATATTCACATGGATATTCTAATAGTCGAATAATCACATATAATATTAATAAATACATTTATAATGATGGAATGCATAATTCCAGACTATCATAACCACATTGTCATGCATGTGTGCCAAGACTACAGATAAGATTTTTTCAAGGCCTCGTGCCAAGACACAAGTTTGTTTCATGAGACCTAATGATGCATCAAGGAGCTATAGTGGGCTCTATCCATCACATATTAATTACAATGCATTCCTCATATTAACAGGTTTAAAAATAACATAAACATTCATATTAAAACTAGCACACTAAATGTCAATACTTTCCCCATAAACCATGAATGGAATAAAAATAACACATGCACATTCAAACATATCACAATCCCTTCAATACAATCTGGATGTTTTATATAATGATAAATCAACTTCAAATAATATTAATGTCCATCAAACATTGTTGACATAGATGAAATCAATACTATTTGAGGGAAATATTTCTTTTTTTTAAATCATTGAAAGGTCACAGATTTATAAAGGAAGTAATTTAAATGAGATTTTTTAATCAATGTGTCCTATACCAAATTGAAACATTTGAAAAGAATTATCATTTCAAAACATTCATTTCCATATAAATAAATCATTAAATCATTTTGAAAACATCGACATTAATTAAAAATATTTAGAATAATAAATCTTTAAAACATATAAAATTATGATCTTGATAACGATTACCTATCCAAAATTCATATAATATTCATTTTTAAGTCATTTAAAAGTAACATAACTATAAAATAAAACATTTACAATCAGAATATTTTTATAAGATTGTAAGGGAAGCTTCGATGATTTTATAACAGAGGAAAACAGCCACACCCGCTGTACATGTTCAAAAAAAAAGACATTATTACCTTAATTCGGTTGAAAAGGATAAAAAGAACATTGTTTGGTAAACGAAAGAAATATTCCGTTATATACATCTTATTAAAAGTCAAACTAGGGTATAAATGAAATTAACCAATATCTGTAAAATTATATGAATGTTTTGAAATACATTTTTATGAAACATGGATGTGGATGATAAAGAGGTCCTAGTAGATAATTACTTATTAACAACCTCAGATAATGAAGAGATTTTGAAATAAATCCTTACCTTGTAATTTTCCTTGGTCGAGGGTTGGTTAACCAACTGTATAATGGTTAAATAATTTTTATTAATTTTAAAAGAATAATATACATTAATATGATATCATATATGATCATTTAACATCGCCTTGTTATTAATATCTTTGTATTATCGTTGTTTCGGGTGTTAACTTACTCGTTTTGTTTTATAAGTTTTGTTACATAAGCAATGTTTATTATGGATAGGTTGTATCTTATTCATATCCCGAATTATATCAAGTTCTTAAAAAATATTTTTAGTAATCAAATTAGAATTATACTTGAATGGATACGATGGGGAATGAATCTCATTGCGTTCATGGAGACGGTAGTCCGTACGTACGCACAAGGGACAATATCATACTTTTGATATTACAATATTATATAAGTGGATGTTATATCATATATACAGAATCATTATAATTTTAGATTTATTATTTACTTCAATTAAACATCATTATCATACCTATTCAAATAATAATATTTTGAATTACAATTACACCACGACGTGGAGACGGTAAATCATACGTATACACGTATGGTGACATGTCATTCAAAGGATGGAAAAATTATGAATTTGGTTGTAACATATTTATAATAACATCATATTATATTTAAGATACTGGAGTTATTATTTTATAATGTAAATAACAATGAGAGATGAAGTTTAAGAAGAAAGGAACTTGAAAGAGGGTGGTGAAAACATTACATCTTCTTCGGGTTCTTCCTTTAGATTTGAACAAAAGGGCTACATAGGAGGGATTTATGAAAAAAATAAGGCCTCTATGTTGAAATGGGGGAAGTTGGTAGGATATTTGGGCAGTGTTTGGCTGAGTCAAATGCTTTGAAGTTGTGAATTAGTGAGACGTGGGAGTGCCGTCTTTTAAGAGGGGTGAGGGACACCTTTGGAAAAGCTAGAAATATTATTTTATAATAAATTCATATTCGGTTTCTAATGCCTCAAAATTTTATTATATAATGGTTAAGGATGGTATAGGTCAAAAACCACTCAACAAATAGGATTTGGACAGGTTTGGGTATCAATATTTACATTATCTATTTTATTTAACTCTTAGTTAAATTGTTGGACATTTACCTTGTGTATTTGATTTTTCATATTATATAGTTTATAAACATACTATAAACTTACAAGAGACCCCCACATGGTACATTAATAATAAACCTATAATTATATAATACTTTTGGCCATACCTTATATTTTTAGGAACATTATATCAATTAATAATAGAATATTTTTTTAAAAAACTAATTTATGTAAATTTTGACACTATTTAATAATTGATTTTTGTTGAAGTATTATAAATTTTTTTAATTCAAACCAAATTCATTTAAGCAATGATAACAAGTCATATTAACCGATAAAAGTTTTGGATGTCATCAAAAATTTCAAATTATATTTATTTTAAAATTTATAATACTAATTATTTGATTCATTCATTATTAAGGAAAATACTCCATCATTATTGTGTCATAAGTAAATTTTATTATGTAATGTCTAAAAATTATAAACAAAATACCATTATGTAAGAAATATTTTTATATTTCTGATTAATATTTATAGTTGAAAATATAACACATATAACCCTATGTAAAAATTGTTTTTCTAGAATATATATTCTTATGTCATTTTTGTATTTATTTTAACATAATTAATACAATGTGTCATTATCACATACATGTGGATGCATGGGGTCATAAATTCGACCCAAAGATGAAAATGGCCGGACATTTAACATCCAATAGGGTTAGGACACGTTTTAGGGTAATTTATTATAATTATAATATTATATGTTTACCATTTTTTACCAGATTTACCCTTTAACCATAGTAAATAAAATATTTACCGAAGTAATTATTCATCATGTATTAAAATATAATTTACCGATTTAAAAAATTTGGACCTCCTGATTCTAAATATGGAATCCAATTTTCTAAATTAAAAACATAGAAGTGTAAGAAATTAATTTAAAATTAATTCTCGTTGTAAAAAAAAGCGTGTTTTTAAGAAATAATAAATATCAAAATATTGGCAATCTCTTATGCCATGTTTAAATTTCAAATTATGTCCCATGAAAAACATTGGATTAAATGGTAAAAATATAATCTATTTATACTCAAAAATCACTCAAATTCATAATTTATCACTACTAATTTTTTCGATTTAAAAAGTATTTTTTTATTAAAATTTAGTAATTTTCATTATTCATCAAAATATGAATGTTATCTGAAAATTATAGAAAATTAAACCAAAGCTTATTTTGATATTCCAAATCCAAAAATGAAGTCCATTTTGAATGATAAAATTTATAAAATTTCAAAAAGATGGTATTACTATTCATAACAGCTATTTTGATTGGTTGTGGTATGTGTGTTAGAACTTGATGTTGCGTACAACACATGCTACTGTAAAATTATTCAAAGAGAATCGTATTGTGGTAGCTTGGGGTGTTACATTTATAATAGTCGAAAACATTTTTATATAATAAATGAAATGAACCATTCACGGAGACTGTAAGACGTGTGTATGAATGAACGCTGCATTAATCTCTTTTTAATATTGAAACGAATGAATACTAAATTTTACATTAGTATAATAATATTTAAGTTTAACAAAATATTTTATATATCATACATAATTTCATTAACTCTATAATGATTCTTATCAAATTGAGGGGGTGGTAGTTTTCACATTCTCAAATTAAACTATCGTATTTATATCATGAGGTTTCATAGACAATCATACTACATTAATGTAGAACTTCATTACACTGAATTCCTATCTCTAGTATATCTAGAAGTATTCCCAAATAACATGCACCAAAATTGTGAATTTTTCTTTGCTAACATTTTTTCAAAGCCCAATCTAGTAATTCCATCCAACCTATTACCTAGACTGGTCCTCAGTCAATCCCAAAGGGTGTTCTAGATCCCAACGGTCTATATCATAGTGCCTGGGTATCAACAAAACAAAATTGGGGTCTATTTCACTCAATTTCATAGTCATAAATAACCAAATATTATAACCATCACAGAACTGAATAATCATTACCAAACTTCTTAAAAATTAGTCAGAATTGTTTTTTATATAATAAAACACAATAAAAACTAAATAAAATAAATGGGACAAGTGACACTGTCCTAATATCCTCCATAAAACAATAGTATCATCAGCCTGAATCCACGAACACCACAAATGAAGAATGGTGAGGAAATATAGTAACCTACACCACCAACATCCACACAATACATCTTATATATACCTTGGTCATACGTAGAAAAATATACATACAAAAAAATATGTATCTAGGGTGTGTTTTGAAGCCAAGTATGATTACACAAAAAATATATTCCATGAAAAAACATTATAATTAAATTAATGTTAATGTTTTATAAAAAGTGACTGATTCATTTTTTATTGATGTAATTCTAATGGAAAACATATTAAAAATGAGGAAAATTTCAAAGGAAAACATAAATTGATTTAAATATGGAAATCAATGTCCATATTATTCTGACAGTAAGTATGATATCACAAATAAAATATTCCACGGGATATACCAATTACGTCTTACTGAAATGGGATACTATGAACCTCGTATCTTGGTGAATCATTGTATAGAAAAAATATGCAACAATTTTTCGATGCATGAGCAGCTAGAGAGGAATCTATCCCAAAATCTAGTAGTCTATAATATATAAACTATCATAATTGTTTAGATATATTTTAACCATTAATCAAAGTAGATAATTCCAAGCTAAACCACTTTCGGGTCATTTAGCATACATTCCCAAGTCCACCATCCTAGACATGAACATTCACATAATGATATATTCTAATGACACATGTCACATAAAACATCTATTCTAAAAATTCATAATCCGATTTATATAATGAAAATGATAAACCATAACATATAAAATAGAAACCCTATATAAGAATCAGAATGTGAAAAACCACTTTTAAACCATTTATAACATCATTAATACATATTTCAAAACACCATTTCAACGAAAAAATGGAATCATCCATTCACCACACATTGAACATATCCCATTTAATTTTAAAAACTATCATCCCACAAAAAAATGAATTGAATACATTCAAAAAAATTAATTTTTCATAATATACTCATTTCATAGTACATAACAAATAACCAAAGCTAGACTATAAATATAAGGCTCCAGCCTCAAACTTTACTTAATATTGAATTAAATGAATACTTCACATTGAGGATCTCTTCAGGTTTAGAATTTTAGAGAAATAGATCATAACTATTACATCTCAAAAGATTACAAAGTAGGCACTTCTACTAAGTTTCCATAAAATAAAAACTCTTAAAAAGAAACATGTCTAGATCCATGTTTTAGATAGAATGACTTTCCCTTTGATCTCATCCTTGACCCTATTCCACATTAAGTCCTGGGAAAAAAATTTCAAAAAAACTTGGGGTGAGCATAAAAAGCTCAGTAAGGGATACACAAAGAATCAAAACTGTTAGTTTATCAAAAAAACAAGTAAACCATGTATACTTTATCAAAGTAATAATTTTCAACTTTATGAAGAAGTAAAAAATCTTAACTGAAAAAAAATCATTACTTACCCTTTTGTAACCAGAATATTACCATAAAACCCATATAAAGATCACATAACATATAAAGGTAACCTGGGTCATAAACAAACTTAAATGAAATAACCATACGGTCGACTTCTTCACATATCACTTAATGGAATAGCCATATGGCCAACTTCCATACCCAATACATTGGAGGTTATAACGTAACCACCCATCCTGGTATTCACGACACCACCCATCATATGGTTTATCATCTAACCACCTGTCAAATGTCAATGTACCATTATAAAATCATAAGACATAAAAAAAATATAATGGAATGGAAACATTTCCACACTTTGATCACAATATATAACTTAAAAATATTGACATAACAAATCCATTATAAAAACCATTTTCAATAACAAAATACATAAAATATTATATGGTATTTATTTCATTTTAAAAACATTACGGCTTGTTGAGGAAGCCAAAGAACAAATAATACTCTCGGCGGTGGAAAAGGTCATTGTCACCGTGTACGTTAAAAGAAACATTCCTTTTTTTCATTTTGTAGTACGCATCGTAGAAAAAGATTCCATTTGTATAAAAGTAAATGTCAAAGGGGTTTATACACCATATAAAAGAAATTTGTGTATAAAGAGAAATATGCCTCAATGAAATGAGATTTAGACGAAGTCCCATAAAAAGATCATTTTTTTAAATAAAATAGATCTATTATGTGTATTCACTATATGTACACATAAATAAATTGAAAATACAAGACTTGAGAAAATAATATCCTGAAATAATTTTAATGTTGGAGATTATCACAAAGAATGGAAATTAGGTTAAGAAGATCCCTTACCGCGTGTCTGACGTGGCTCGATTACTCATTAATCTTCTGAATAATAAAAATGAGTTAATTTCTACTTGATTAAGAACCTTTCTCAAGTTAATTATTCCTTTTATATCACTTATTGCCTTGTTATAAACATTATGTAATCATTTTAGTTAATAATGTTTGTTTTGTCGATATTTGGTCTTTAAGTCGAAAGTGGACTTCTTACAATTCCATGTTGTTCATGTGGTAAAAGGTTCATTATATCCAAAATGATATTAATGATTTGTATATAATATATGTCATATATATCCAGCGTATACACGTATTTATAATATTCTATAATCATTTAGAGGTAATAAATGAAATGCAACGTTCATGGAGACGGTATGTCGTACATACACATGAACACTACTTTCATTTCTATGTCATATTAATGGAATTAAAACTAAATGAGAGATATGTATATTTTAAATCCAGAATTATATTCATCACTTATATTTAACATAAATAATTTAAATCCATTATATATATGTACTTATAATAGTACATTACATTTGGTGATAATAAATGAAATGCACCGTTCATGGAGACGATAAGCCGTACGTACGCATGCACGCTACTTTCATTTTTATATCATTCTTTAATGGAGTTAAATCATAATGATAAAAAGATATATTATAAATCCATTATAATATCATATACAATATTATTAAATCCATCCTTTATACATCCCACGAATGGCATTAAAGAATCAAATCACTTTGAAGGGGCGGTTGTCCACACTCCCTAAAATGAAATTATCGTGTTTACCCACAATGGAAACCATAATGGTGTGACATAAATGAATGATAAAAAAGATTAGGGAATACATAAGCATATAATAAATCATATAGAAATATAGTGACATCTTAGTGGCCACATTTGAAGGTGTTAGAAGAATATTGAACAATCATCGTTTCGTGAGGCAGAAATTTGCCATCCACGGAAACAGTATGCTCTTTAACCATTAGATGTAGGTGTGTGTAATTTTAGCTCGAATTATTCTTATAAAAACATCCTAGTATATTGAAGATACATTATTTAATAAAAAACAAAGAATAAAAAGAGTTTAGTGGATTGGAGAATCAAAATAAAAGATAATAACACAAGAGAAAACGCTACCTTTAAAACAGGTAACTCTTTTTTATTTGAGATCAAAGGCTTCCTTCGGAAGACTTATGCCCAAAGTGAGGCTTCAAGTAGTAATAGAAGTTTGTGGAGAGAAAAATGGTCAGGGGTTAGCCGAGGCAAAGGATTTTTATGTGTGGGTAAGGAGGTAGAGGTGGGGGCCTTTTATAAGAGGAGAGGAGGGGCACTCTTGTAAAGTAATGAAATGATACATTGTTTTAAACTGAGTTTCGGATTTAAAAGGTCCCAAATTAATATAATTCATTTATAAGGTAATAAGGGTTCGAAATATACCCATCCAATAGGTTTTTGACAAGTTTAGGTCTTAGATTTTATATTATCGTTTCATTTTATTTAAATAGTTAAATAATGAGGTAATCACTACATCATTATGGTGTCAAAAAATAATTTAATTTCTTTATTGTCTAAAAATTATCAAAAAAATATAATGATGTTGGAATGATTTTTCGCTTTCCAATGAATATTTATAGTCAAAATTCTGAATTTTATAACCCCATTTATAAATTGTTTTAGTAAAACAATTCATGTTTGTGACATTTTTATTTTAACATTAAATAAAAAGATATTAATGTCATTTTCCTACCAATGTGGCTCCATGGGGTCCCCAAGTTGACCCATGGATTGTCTTGGTCGTCCATCACACATCCAATAAGTGTAGGACATGTGTCAAGTTCATTTCATATTATTAAAACATTATTTTTACCTTAAACTACACTAATTATCTCTAATCGCGATTAAAAACATAAAAGTTACTATTCTCCAAAAAATTATTTTAATACCATTGACGAAAATTTTTATTCATGAGACAACCATGTATGTTGGATTTTTGAAATTCAAAACACAGAAGTGGTAAATGTTTATTTAAATAAAAAATCAGTTTTTATAAGTACCACTTAGTAGTTTCACTATTCATCAAAAATTGATGTTTTTCTGAAAAATATCAAAACTTCACCCTATGCTATATTTGATATTCAGATTTAAAAAATGATGTCTATTTTAAAAAATTCAAAACATATAAATTACATTAATTAATTTAATAATTAATTTCCGCTGTCAGAGCAAATACGTGTTTTAATGAAATAATAAGTATCAAAAGATTGACACTAGTTTAAGTCCAATTTTAAAGTGAAATTAATTCAATGACCACTATTGGATTAAATGGTAAAAATATTTTCTAATTACACTTCAAAAACAATTCAAAAGATAATATAATAATGTAAATAAATTAGATTAAAAATAGGTATTGAATTAAAATACAACATTTTTCACTATTCATTAAAAAATTGAACTTTATCGGAATAATACCAAAAATTTACACTAAGTAAATTTTGATTTCCCGATTCTAATGAAGAATTGTATTTGTTCCAATAGAATGTATAAGAGTGACCAAAACTATATTTATAGATGGTTCGCCATCAAAAGGCGATAAGTCGACCTTTTGTGAATGTTAGAGTATATATGCCTAAAATTTAATTATTTTCATATTTTAAGTCTTTATCTTTTATTGGATAAATGTAGAAACATTTAAAAAAACATATATAATCATATTTTAGTTATTTCTATTCATTCCCACTAATACAATGGCTACGTGTTAACTACCATTTAAAATAATATTATTTTATTACTAGTGTGCAACATAAGATTTCAAAGAAACTCTTTATTGCGTATCAGGTACGCTATCGAACATAGCAACCCCTTTAAAGTAAAATTAATATTTAATTCATAAATATTAATAAATATGAAAATGTTTTATTCTTTATTTACCTAGGATGTTACATCCATCCACCCTTTTGTGAATTGCGTCCTCGCAATTTTATTCAATTATAAAAATAAGTGGGGGTATTTATCCCCCATAGCATTTTCAGATTCCCATGTTTCCTTTTCAATCATGTGGTTTTTTCACAAAAACATTACCTAGTGAATTACCTTATTTTTCAACACTTGCTCTTTTCGGTCAAGAATCTGGACTGATTTTTCTTCATAAGAGAGATTCTCTTCCAACTGAACTACGTCTAGGCTCAAAACATGAGATGAATATGGCATAAACATTCTCATCATTGAAACATGAAAAACATTGTGTACCTGAGATAAACTCGGAGGTAAAGACACTCGGTATGCATCTAGTCAAACTCTCTCTAGAATTTCATATGGTCCAATGAACCTGGTACTCAGCTTTACTTTCTTACCAAATCGCATCACACTTTTCCATGGTGAAACATTGATAAAAACATGATCACCTACCTCGAAATATAAATCCTTCCTCTGGTTATCTTCATAACTCCTCTGCCTGCTCTGAGCTGTTCTCATGTGTTTCTGAATCAACTGAACTTTTTCTGCCATCTCTTCAACCAATTCTGCTCCCATAAGCTTCCTTTCACCCACTTCATCCCAAAAAGCTAGTGTTCGACACCGCTTCTCATATAATGCCTCAAATGGTTCCATCTGTATACTGGAATGAAAACTGTTATTATATGAAAATTCAACTAATGAAATATGTTGGTCCCAACATCCATGATAATCCATCAAAAAAACACGTATCATATCCTCCAAATTCTGAATTTTTCATTCTGAGTGCCCATCTGACTGCAGATGAAAAGTTGTACTAAAATTTAATTCAGTACCCAAAGACTTTTGAAGGCCATTCCAAAAGTTAGAAGTAATCTTGGGATCACGATCAGATACAATAGAGAGGGGAACTCCATGAAACCAGACTAACTTTTTATGATTCAACTGAGAAAGTTGATCTAGAGAGAATGTATCTCGAATACGAAGGAAATGAGCAGATTTCTTCAATCATTCAACTATAACACATATTGCATTATTACCTTGATATTTCCTCGGTAATCCCACAACAATGTCCATGGATATATTTTCCCATTTCCACTCTGGGACTGGTTAAGGCTGAAGCATCCCTTTCGGTAACTGCCACTCTACATTAACTTGTTAACATGTCAAACACTTCACAGTAAAATCAGCAATATCCCATTTCATTCCATCCCACCAGTAGTACTCTCACAGATATCTATACATCTTAGTAATGCCAGGATGAACTAAAAACGGAAAACGATGAGCTTCACATAACAACTCTCTCTTCAAATGTGAATCACAAGGAACACACAATATCTTCCCAAATATCAAAACAAAATCACTATCGATGTTGAATTCAGGCAACTTACCCTTCTTAACTAGATCTTCCTTTTTCTGCAACTTGCTGTCTTGCTTCTGTTCTTGCATAATTCTGTCTAAGAGAGAAGATATCATTGATACCTAAAAAAAACATAAGGACTTCCTGCACAAGCAACTTCTATGCCAAATTTCACTAAATCCTTAACCAAAGGATCACGTTCCAAATTCAACATGGTTAATGAAGCATTACTTTTTCGACTCAAAGCATCAGCCACTTTATATTCTTTTCCTGGATGGTAATGAATTGTACAATAATAATCCTTGACTAATTATAGCCATATTCTCTATCTCATGTTCAATTCTTTCAGAGTGAATATATACTTTAAACTTTTTTGATTGATATATATTTCCGACTTTAGTCAATACAAATGATGCCTCCAAATTTTTAAAGCGAAAACTACAGCAACTAATTTCAAATTAGGTATAGGGTAATTTACCTCAAGAGTTTTCAACTGTTTTGAAACATATGCAATTACTTGACCATTCATTAGGACACAACCATGTCCTTTCAATGAAGCATCACTGTAGAAAACAAACTCACCATTCCTGAAAGGAAGTTCCAATATTGGAGCGTTCACCAATCTTCTTTTCAACTCCTTAAAACAATCATCACAATCTTTTGTCTAGATAAACATTACACCCTTCCGAGTTAGCTTAGTAATTGTGCAAGATAACCGTGAAAAAGTTTCAACAAACCTTCTGTAGTAACCTAAGTCAACTGAGCCATCACGGCAACAAACTATTTAGTTCTGATTCTGACCATCTCAGGATACTGATTTGAAAGGTCATTTCCCTCTATATGCCTTCCCAGAAAATCTATTCTGTATACTCTATGAAAAACCACTCTTCACAAAAACATATACTAGGAGAAGCAACATGGTAATCTTAAAATGCTATAACATTTCAATCATACCATAAATTAACTTATAATTTTACAATTTTCTAACTCCTAAAGTTGTCTAAAATGGCCTCTGATACCAACTATAAGGCCCCAACCTTAAACCATACATAATATTTAATTAAATGAATAATTCACTTTGAAGATCATTTCAGGTTTAGAGTTTTAGAGAATTAGATCATAACTATTACATCTCAAAAGATTAAAATGTAGACACTTCTACTAAGTTTCCATAAAATAAAATCTCTTAAAAAGAAACATGTCTCGTTCCATGTTTTAGATAGCATACCTTTCCCGTGATCCCATACTTGACCCTATTACACATTAAGTCCTGTGAAAAACATTTCAAAAAAAATTGGGGTGGGCATAAAAATCTCAGTAAGGGATACACAATGAATGAAAACTGTTAGTTTATCAAAACAACATGTAAACCATGTATACATTATCAAATTAATACTTTTCACCTTTATGAAGAAGTAAAAACTCTTCAATGAAAAAAAATAATTACTTACCCTTTTGTAATCAAAATATTACCATAAAACCCATATAAAGATCACATAACACATAAAGGTTACTTGGGACATAAACATACTTAAATAGAATAACCATATAGTCGACTTCTACTCATATCACTTAACGGAATAGCCATACGGACATCTTCCATACCCAATGAATTTGAGGTTATAATGTAACCACCTGTCCTGGTATTCACGACACCACCCGTCATTTGGTTTATCACGTAACCACCCGTCAAATGTCCAATTACCATTATAAAATCATAAGACATAAAACAAATATAGTCGAATGAAAACATTTCAATACATTGATCACAATATATCATTTAAATATATTGACATAAAAAATCCATTATAGAAACCATTTTCAATACCAAAATACATAAAAGAGTATATGGTATTTATTTCATTTTAAAAACATTACGGCTTGTTGAGGAAGTCAAAGACCAAATAACACTCGCGGCGGCAGAAAAGGTCACTGTCACCGCGTACGTTAAAAGAAACATTCCTATTTGTCATTTTGTAAAACTCTTCATAGAAAAAGATTCATTTTGTATAAAAGTAATATTTAAATGGGTTTATTCGCCATATAAATAAAATTTGTGTATAAAGCGAAATATGCCTCAATGAAAGGAGATTGAGATGATGTCCCATATAAAGATCATTCTTTTAAATAAAATAGATCTATTATGTGTATTCACTATATGTACACATAAATAAATTAAAAATACAAGATAGGAAATAATAATATCATGACATAATTTGAATGTTGGAGATTAACGCAAAGAACAGAAATTGGGTTAAGAAGTTCCCTTACGTCGTTTCCGACGTGACTCGATTTCTCTTTAATCTCCTGAATAATAAATATCAGTTAATTTATACTTCATTAAAAACCTTTTTGAAGTTAATTATTCCTTTCATATCACTTATTTCTAGGTTATAAACATTATGTAATCATTTAAGATAATAATATTTGTTTTGTCGATATTTGTTCCTTAAGTCGAAAGTGGACTTCTTACAATTACATGTTGATCGTGAGGTCAATGGTTCATTATATCCATAATGATATTCATGATTTCGATATCATATATATAATATATATCCAGCATATACATGTATTTATAATATTATATAATCATTTAGAGGTAAGAAATGAAATGCACCGTTCATGGAGACGGTAAGCCGTACGTACGCATGTACACTAATTTCATTTCTATGTCATGTTAATGGAATTAAAACTAAATGAGAGATATGTATATTTTAATTGCAGATTTATATTCATCATGTATATGTAACATACATAATATAAATCCCTTATATATATGTACTTATAATAGTACATTACATTTGGTGATATGAAATGAAATGCATCGTTCATGGAGACGGTAAGTCGTACGTACGCATGAACGCTACTTTCATTTATATATCATACATTAATGGAGTGAAAAAATAATGATAAGAATTTATATTATAATTCCAGTATAGTATCATATACAATATTATTAAATCAATCCTTTATATGTCCCGCAAATGGCATTAACGAATCAAATCACTTTTAGGGGGCAGTAGCCCGCACTTCCTAAAAAGAAATTATCATGTTTACCCACAATGGAAACCATAATGGTGTGCCATAAATGAAAAATACTGAAGTTTAAGGAAAACATAAACATATAATATATCATATATAAATATAGTGACATCTTAATGTCCACCTTCCAAGGCGTTAGAAGAATATTGAACAATCATCGTTTCGTGAGACAGAATTTCACCATCCACAGAAAGAGTATGCTCTTTAACCATTAGATAAAGGTGTGTGTAAGTGTAGGTCGAATTATTCTAATAAAAACATCCTAATATATTTATGATACTTGATATGTTACAAAATAAATGAATAAAACGAGTTTAGGGGGTTAGAGAAGCAAAATAAAACATACGAACACATGAGATAACACTACCTTTAAAACGGGTAACTCTTTTTGATTTGGGCTCAAAATAATTCCTTGGGAAGACTTATTCCCAATGTGAGGCTTCAAGGAGTAATAGGGGAATGTGTAAAGACAAAATGGGTAGGGTTTGTCTGAGAAAAAGGATTTGGAAGTGTGGTTAAGGAGGTAGAGGTGGGGGACTTTTATAAGAGGAGAGGAGGGGCACTCTTGGAAAGTAAAGAAATGTTACTTTATTTTAAAATGAGTTCAAAATTTAAAAGGACACACATTGATATAATTAGAGGATAATCTGAAAAGTATTATAAATATACCCATCCAATAGTTTTTTGACAACTGTAGGTCTTAGATTTTACATTATCATTTCATTTTATTTAAATCGTTAAATAATGAGGTAATCGCTGCATCATTATGGTGTCATAAATAATTTAATTTATTTAAAGTCTAAAAATTATAAAAACAATATCATGATGTAGGATATATATTTTTCTTTCTACTGATTATATATAGTCAAAATATGACTTGTATAACCCCATTTAGAAATAGTTTTAGTAAAACAACTCTTGTTTGGGACATTTTTATTTTAAAATTAAATAAAAAGATATTAATGTCATTTTCCTTCCATGGTGGATCCATGGGGTCCCCAAGATGACCCATGGATTTTCTTGGTCGGTCATGACACATAAAATAATTGTAGGAACTGTGTTATGTTCATTTCATATAATTAAAACATTATGTTTACCTTAAACTACATTAATTACCTCTAATCGTGATTAAAAACTTAAAAGTTACTATTCGCCAAAAAATTATTTTAATCCCATTGAACCAAATTTTACTTATTAATGACAACCATGTATATCAGATTTTTGAAATTCAAAACACTGAATTGGTAAAATTTCATTTAAACGGAAAATCGGTTTGTATAAGTACCACTTAGTGGTTTCACTATTCATAAAAAATTGATGTTTTCCAAAAAAATACCAATACATCACCCTAAGATATATTTGATATTACGAATTCAAAAATGATTTCCATTTTATAAAATTAAAAACATATAAGTTACATTAATTAATTTAATAAATAATTCCCACTATCAGATCGAATAGCGTGTTTTTATGAAATAATAAGTATCAAAAGAATGACACTAGTTTAAGTCTAATTTCAATGTGAAATTAATTCCAAAGAACACTATTGGATTAAAAGGTAAAAATATATATTCTTATTGAACTTTAAAATCAATTAAAAAGGTAATAAAATAATGTAAATACATTAGATTAAAAAGAGGTTTTGAATTAATAAACAACATTTTCACTATTCATTAAAAAATGAACTTTATCAGAAAAATACAAAAAATTTACAAAAAGTAAATTTTGATTCCCCATTCTAAAGAAGAATTTTATTTGGTCCAATAGAATGAATAAGAGTGACCAAAACAATATTTATAGATGGTTCACCATCAAAAGGAAATTAGTCGACCTTTTTTGAATGATAGAATATATATGCCTAAAATTGAATTATTTTTCGTAATTTAAGACATTATCATTTATTGGATATATGTAGAAAAATTTAAAAAAAACATATATAATCATATTTTAGTTATTTATATTCATTCCCGCCAATACAACGACTACGTGTTAACTACCATTTAAAATAATATTATTTTATTACTAGTGTGCAACGTAAGATTTCAATGAAACTGTTTGTTGCGTATCGGGTATGCTATCGAACAAAGCAACCCCTTTAAAGTAATATTGATATTTAATTCATAAATATTAATAAATATGAAAATGTTTTATTCTTTAATTACCTGGGATGTTACAATAAATATAAGTCTCTAGCATAATCATTTCATAATAGCGATATAAGTCAAGAATTCAATATTGAGGATCATTTCAGGTTTATATATTTATATAAATAATCCATAACTATTAAATTAGAACTTAAATATTACAAAGTAGACACTTAATATTTACCCAATTTTTACACAATAATAAAACCCCTTTGATAAAACAATAATATTTTTTTGTATATAAATATTCTTGAATTATTATTTTCTTTCACCCTTCCTTAATCCCCATTAAAATCATTTATCAAAATTTTGATCATCATAAAAAACGCAGTTAGGTATATAAAATAATGAATGAAAACATTAGTCCATGAATACTTATAAAATTGAGATATTATACATTCATTCATAAAACAAATGCTCGTTTACATTCATCATGAAATAATTAAATTTAGGAATAGAACATAGAAATAATAAATCATAAAGGTAACTTATTAAATGGAAAAAATACATACATCCTAGCTTTCACAACTACATAGGGAGTAACGTTTGGAAGATCCATCACTATATATTCCATAAATCTCTTATAAAAAACATCAACATGTAAATATTTCACGTTAACCAATGCTTTGGAGATATATCATGGGATCACCCACCCTGGATTTATCACAGAACTAGCCAAATACGTAAACAATTCCCAAGAACCATAATGTAATCATATCGTAAAAAAAAAATATAGGAAAGATAACCATTAAACATTGCAATTAATATATATCAATTCATGATATTTACAAAATCCATGATTTATCAAAACCATTTTCTATACCAAAATACTTACAAAGGGAATATTGTATTCATATTCCTTTTAAAAACATTTTGGGTTGTTATGGAATCTAGATATAAAATAATTCTCATCGTGGTATTAATGTCCTTGTCAATGTGTACGTTAAAAAGAAACATTCCCATTTTTATTTAGTAAAATGATTTTTACAAAATATTCCTTTTGAAAAATGTTTAATTAAATTAAAATAACAATGGTATGATTATACACTATATAAAATAAGGTTGTTTATAACCAAAATATGCCTCAATGAAAGGAGACAGAGATGAATCCCCTTACAATGATCATGTTTTATATAATAAGTAGATCATGTTTGTTAAATAAAAATTCCAATAATGAATGTATAAATTTAATATAGGATATCAAATTTTATTTCACACATAATCATAGTATTATATAATCAAGAAGTGGATGAATAACCCAAAGAGTGGAAAATGTGATATGAATTCCCTTACCTTCAGTTTTACTTATCACATTCGTTCTATATAATCCAAAATAATAAAATTAAGTAAATTTATACTTACTTTTGTACATTTTTCTAGTTTTTTATTCCTTTTATATCACTTTTTAGCTTTCTATATCAATGATATAATTTATAATGATCGTATCAGTTATTTGTTTGATGTTCAGTAATTGAGTCCAAATTTATCTTCTTAAAATTACAAATTATCCAAGTGGTCAAATGTCCATTATCAGAGAAATTGTATTCATGATTTTAAATATCATATATTTCCATTATATATGTATTTATATCAAATATATATATATATTTATTATAACGCCCTGGCCCCAGTTACCGAGAGTCGGTGCATTATTACATAACATTGGCATGATCACAAAAGATCATGTCACAAAAGGCCAATTAGTTTAGTAGCCTTGAAATCAATAGATACATTCAAAAAGACTACATTACATCATAATGTGAGAACTACAACAACGTATTATCTCCACACTCATATCCCCTTATTCTATCCATGCAGGTCATTCATAAAATACCTCTTCACATCCTGGGTAAAAATAAAACATAGAAAGGGCTGAGTTCAAATGGCCAGTAAGGATAACAATATAGAAAATACTTTCATAAATAAGAATAAATATTTAAGGAAATGTATAACTAAAACAAAATCCTTTCAAACTTGAAAATCAGCATAATATGGCAGAATGAAATTGAAATAATCCCATTTACATATTCACATGGATATTATAATAGTCGAATAATCACATATAATATTAATAAGTACATTCATAATGATGGAATGCATAATGCCAGAATATCATAACCACATAGTCAAGGCCGTGTGCCAAGACTATAGATACGATTTTTCAAGGCCTTGTGGCAAGACACACGTTTATTTCATGAGACCTAATGATGCATCAAGGAGCTATAGTGGGATCCATCATTAACATACTAATTAAAATGCATTCCTCATATTAACAGGTTTAAACATAACATAATCATTCGTATTAAAACTAGCACACTAAATGTCAATACTTTCTCCATAAACCATGAATGGTATAAAAATAACACATCCACATTCAAACATATCACAAAACCTTCAATACAATCTGGAAGTTTTGTATAATAATAAATCAACTTCAAATAACCTTAAAATCTATCAAATATTGTGGACATAGGTGAAATCAAAACTATTTGAGAGAAATATCAATTTTTTTTGAAATCATTGAAAGGTCACAGATTTATAAAGGATGTAATTTAAACGAGATTTTTGAATCAAAGTGTCCTATACCAAATTAAAACATTTGAAAAGAATTATCATTTCAAAAAATTCATTTCCATATAAATAAATCATTAAATCAGTTTTAAAACATGGACATTTATTAAAAATATTTAGAAAGATAAATCTTTAAAACATATAAAATTATAATCTTGATAAAGATTACCTTTCAAAAATTCTTATAATATTCATTTTGAAGTCATTTAAAAGTAACATAACTATAAAATAATACATTTAAAATCAAAATATTTTTATAATCTTGTAAGGGAAGCCTCGGTGATTTTATAATGGTGGAAAACAGCCACACCCACTGTACAAGTTCAAAAAAAAGAAATTATTACCTTAATTTGGTCGAAAAGGTTAAAAATGACATTGTTTGGAAAATGAACGAAATATTCCATTATATACATCTTATTAAAATTAAAACAAGGTTATATATGAAATTAACAAATATCTGTAAAATTGTATGAATGTTTTGAAATACATTTTTAAGAAACACGGATATGGATGATAAAGAGGTCCCAGTAGATAATTACGTATAAACAACCTCGGATAATGAAGAGATTGTGAAATATAACCTTACCTTTTAATTTTCCTTGGTCGAGGGTAGGTTAACTGCTTGTATAGTGTGTAAATAATTTCTACTAATTTTATAAGAATAATATACATTAATATGATATCATATATGATCATTTAACATTGATTTGTTAATAATATCATTGTATTGTCGTTGTTTCGGGTGTTAACTTACTCGTTTTGTTTTATATGTTTTGTTACATAAGACATGTTTGATATGGATAGGATGTATCTTATTCATATCCAGAATAACATCAAGTCCATAAACAATATATTTAATAATCAATTAGAATTAGACTTGAATGGATACGATGGGGAATTAATCTCCTCGCGTTCATGGAGACGGTAGTTCGTATGTACGCACAAGCAACAATATCATACATTTGATATTAAAATATTATATAAGTGGATGGTATATCATATATAAAGAATAATTATAATTTTATATTTATTATTTACATCAATTACACATCATTATCATAACTATTCAAATAATAATATTTTGAATAACAATTACACCATGACGTAGAGACGGTAAACTGTACGTACGCACGTATGGTGACATGTCATTCAAAGGATGGAAATAATTATGAATATGGTTGTAACATATTTATAATAACATCATATTATATTGAAGATACTGGAGTTATTATTTTATAATGTAAATAACAAATATAGAAGAAGTTTAAGAAGAATGGAACTTGAAAGAGGGTGGTGAAAACATTACATCTTCTTCGGGTTCTTCCTTTGGATTTGAATAAAAAGGCTACATAAGAGGGATTTATGAACAAAATAAGGCCTCTATGTTGAAATGGGGGAAGTTAGGAGGTTATTTGGGCAGTGTTTGGCCGAGTCAAATGGCTTTGATGGTGTGAATTAGTGAGAAGAGGGAGTGACCTTTTATAAGAGGGGTGTGGGGCACCTTTGGAAAAGGAAGAAATATTATTTTATAATAAATTCATATTTGGTTTATAATGGCTCAAAATTGTATTATCTAAGGGTTAAGGTGGGTATAGCTCTTAAACCACTAAACTAATAGGATTTTGATAGGTTTAGGTAACAATATTAACATTATCTTTTTTATTTAACTCTTACTTAAATAGTTTGACATTTACCTTTTCTCTTTGAATTTTTATATTATATAGTTTATAAACATACTATAAACTTCCAAGAGACCTCCAAGTGGTACATTAATAATACACCTATCATTATATATGTATTTTGGCCGATCCATATATTTTTAGGAACATAATATCAATTAATAATATAATATCTTTTTAAAAAACCCATTTATGTCAATTTTGACAATATTTAGTAATTGATTTTTATTGAAGTCTTAACTACTTTATTAATTCAAAATAAATTCTTTGATGCAATGATAAAATGTCATATTAACCAATATAAGTTTTTTATGTCATAAAAAAATCAAATTATATTTATTTTAATATTTATAATACTAATTATTTGATTCATTCATTATTAAGGAAAATAATTCATCATTATTGTGTCATAAGTAAATTTAATTATGTAATGTTTCAAAATTATAAAAAAAAAATTATGTAAGAAATATTTTAATATTTCTAATTAATATTTATAGTTGAAAATATAAAACATATAACCCTATGTAAAATTTTTTTTGCTAAAAAGATATATTCTTATGTCATTTTTGTATTTATTTTAACATAATTAATATAATGTGTCATTATCATATACAATTGGATGCATGGGGTCTTAAAATCGACCCAAAGATGAAAATGGTCAGACATTTAACAATTAATAGGGTTAGGACACGTTTTAGGGTAACTTATTATTATTATAATATTATTTTTTTCATTTATTTACCAGATTTACCCTTTAACCATAGTAAATAAAATATTTACCGAAGTAATTATTCAAAATGTCTAAAAATATAATTTACCGATTTAAAAAATTTGGACCTCCTAATTCTAAATATGGAATCCATTTTTCTAAATTAAAAACATATAAGTGGCAGAAATTAATTTAAAATTAATTCCTATTGTAAAAAAAGCGTGTTTTTAAGAAATAATAAATATCAAAATATTGGCACTCGCTTATGCCATGTTTAAATATGAAATTATGTCCAATGATAAAAATTTGATTAAATGGTAAAAATATAATCTAATTATACTCAAAAATCACTCAAATTCATAATTTATCACTATTAATTATTTCTATTAAAATGTTATTTTTAATTAAAATTTGGTAATTTTCATTATTCATCAAAATATGAATGTTATCCGAAAAGTACAGAAAAT
Source organism: Viscum album (assembly GCA_963277665.1). Classification (NCBI taxonomy): domain Eukaryota; kingdom Viridiplantae; phylum Streptophyta; class Magnoliopsida; order Santalales; family Viscaceae; genus Viscum; species Viscum album. The sequence continues at coordinate 1,055,985,771 of OY728151.1, read as the reverse complement.
TCACCCAAAGCTTATTTCGATATTCCAAATCGAAAAATGAAGCCCATTATTAATTATAAAATTTATAAAATTTCAAAAAGAGGTATTCCTATTCATAACTGCTAGTTTGATTGGTTGTTGTATGTGTGTTAGAACATGAAGTTGCGTAAAACACACGCTACTGTAATATTATTCAAAGATAAGCGTACTGTGGTAACATGGGGTGTTACATTTATAATAGTCGAAAACATTTTTATATAAGAAATGAAATGAACCGTTCACAGAGACTGTAAGACATGTGTACGAATGAACGCTACTTTCATCTCTTTTTAATATTGAAACGAATGAAAACTAAATGTTACATTAGTATATTAATATTTATGTTTTAAAAAATATTTTATATTTCATACATAATTTCATTAACTCCATAATGATACATATCAAATTTAGGCGGTGGTAGTTTGCACATTCTCAAATTAAATTATCGTATTTACACATTATGGAAAGCATAAATGTATGATGTAAATGATAAATACATAAGCATAAAGACAATATAAATATAAAATATATAATATATAAATAATTTTCCTTCATATTGGCCACCATGAGAGGTGGTAGGAGATAATTAAACAATCATCGTTTTGTGAGCCAGTAGTTCAGCGTTCACTAAAATTGAATGTTTGTATCCATTAGATGGAGGTTTTTGTAAGTGTAGTAATAATATTTCACATAAAAACATCCTTATATTTTTTGGATAATGGTTTTCTTATTCAATAAAATATTAATATCTATATAGGGTGTGATTAATAAAATTAAGGAGAAGAACTTTATAGAAGATGATACCTATAAAATGGGTAACATCTTTTTATTTGAGCCAATGGATTTCATGAATATCCTTCTTCACAAGGTATGAATTATAATAGTAATGTAGGGATAATGGGAGATTATTTTAGTATATTTTAGATGAGAAAAAAAGCTTTAGATGTGTGAGTATGTGGGTAGAGGTGATAACCATTTATAAGAGGAAGGGGGCACATTTTGCTGTTATTAATGTATTATATTATTATAAAATGATTTTTGGTTTAAAATTGTCCCAAACACATTTATTTAAATTAGAAGATTATTTTGGTCACAATTCTTTCAACAAATAGGTTATAGAGATGTTTTGGGAAAAAATCAACCTTATCTTTTAGACATAACCCTTAGATAAATAAATTATCTCTTACGATGTCTTCTTGCATATTCATAGGATATGGAAACTATATTTACTATAAAAATACAATAGAATAATAATTGGATAATTAATGACAAATTTTGCATTATATAGGCCATTTTTATAAATCCTATATTGTTAGTACTATTATATCATTTATTAAACTATTATTTATTTTGAGAACTCATTTACGTCAATTTTGACACTATAAAGGAATGGATTTTTGTTTAAGACATAATAAAATCATTCATTTGAAATAAAGGAATTTAAATAATTATAATATGTCAATATCATCCCTAAAATTAATGGATGGAAAAAAAATATTAATTTACATCTATTTTGATATTTATAGTATCATTTATTTGAATCAATTATAAATGAAGCAATCAATACATTAGAACTATGTCATAATTAAATTTATGTATATAATGTATTAAAATTATAAAACAAAAAATTATTATGTAGGAAATATTATTAGGTTTTTATTTAATTTTTATAGTCAAAGATATCTATTTTATAACCCCACATAAAAAATAGTAAAAGATACATGTTTAGATTTTATTTAACTTTACATTAAATTAATTCTTATAAAATGTCATTCTCAAACCCAAGTGGCACAATGGGGTCCTAAAATAGACTCAAGGATTCCAATTGTAGAAAATATTTTATCCAATAGTATTATGAGATGTTTTGGGGTAATTTTATATTATTATAACATTATTTTTGACCCTTTTTAGCAGATTTACTGTTTAACTAGTGTAAAAATAATACTTATTGAATTTACTATTCATAATGTACTAAAATAAATGTTACCTATTATTATATATTGTAAATTATGATTCCAAATTTGGAATCCATTTTTTAAAATACATAACACATAATTTTCTGCAATTAATTTAAAATTAATTCCCATGATCAAAATGAAAATGTGGTGTTTAAATAAGTAACAACTCTTACATGTTTAACAAGTGTATATGTCCACATAAAATGTGATATTACATCCAATTAAAATCATTTGATTAAATTGTAATATTATAATACAAATATACATTAATAAAAATTAATTTTACAATCTATCTATATAAATAAATTTGATGAAAATTCAATTATGAAATAAAATTCAGTATTTTCAATATTCATAAATAAATGAATTTCATGAGAAAAATACCAAAATTCGACCCAATGTAAATTTTATTGACGTACATATAATTAAGAATTTTAATTTGTGAAATATAATATATAAATTAAAAAAAACTATATTTAAAAAAGGGATCACCTTCAAAAGGTAGTAAAACGGCCTTTTAAAAATATTATAGCCTTTCTTGCTTAAAATCAGATTCGTTATTATATTAATACTATAAATTTTATTAGATTAATTTAAATATATTTAACAGACATGTATAATCAATTTTTTAGTTCTCTTCATTACCTACAATACAACATCTAGGGGTTAAACACCATTTTAAATAATAATAATAAAATTAAATTATTTATTTAGTATAACTCGTTGTTCTGTGCAACGTAATATTTCAAAGAAACAAATTGATGTGTGTTGATTACTCTACCAGAAATGTAATCTTCTATAATTTATTACTAATATTTTTATATTAAATATTAATAGAAACAAAAATGTATTACTCTATAAATACATGAGATCCTACATCATTCCCCACTTTTGGGAATTGTTTTCCAACAATTCTATTCACTTTTCAAAAAAGTGGGGGTAATTATCCATCATAGTATTTTCAGATTCCCATGCTGCCTATTTAACCATATGGTTTTTCTATAAAACCATTACCTATTGAATTAACTGTTTCCACACCACTTTTTTTCTACAATAATGAATATGGAGAGGTTGTTCCTCATAATAATGATTCGTTTACATCTAGACTACCTCTGAACTAAACACACGATATTGATCTAGAATATAAATTCTCAGAATTGAAACATTAAATTAATTGTGTACCTCGGATAAAAGTAGATATAAAGAAACTCTATAGAAAACTTATAAATAATTCTATAAGATTTTATAGGTTCTAATTAATCTCAGACTCAGATTCTCCTTCTTACCAAAATTCATCACAAATATCTATAGAGAAACATTGAGAAATACATGATCACCCCTCTAATGAAGTATCCTTCATCTAGTTATCTTCATAACTCTTCTACCTTCATTGATATATTCTTTTTTCATACTAAATAAAATTATATTTTTACGTAATCTCTTTCTCCAATTTTTTTCCCATAAACATATGTTCACCAACTTCATACCAAAAAGGGAAAGATTGACACCTATTTTCATTTAATACTTCAAAAGGTGCCATCTATATACTGGAATTAAATTTATTATTATTTTAAGAAAACTCAACCATAGAAAGATGTTTGTCTAAACATCCCTGGTAATTCACTGAAATTAAACAATGTATATTTTATAATGTATGAATTTGTAGTTTTTACATCCCCTCTGATTACGGATGAAATGCTATACTAAAATTCAATAAAGTAGACACCAAAATCTAAAGGCTTTTACAAAAGATAGGGGTGATCCTGGGAACATGATCAGATATAATGAAGAGAGTAAACACCTGTATCCTAACTATATATTTAATATACTATTTAGAATGTTAATCAAGAGATATATTATTTGGATTAAGAATAAAATGAGTAGATTTAGTAAATTGAACCTCAATAACCCAAATTAAATTGTTACCTTGATATGTATTTGTTAATCCTACTATGAAATCCATTGACATAATTTCACATTTCCACTCTGGAATTGGAAAATGATGAATCACCCCATTAATTAAAATTCATTCTTATTTAACCTATTGGCAAGTCAAACACTTATTATCAATGTCAACAATATCTCATTTCATTCCATCCCACCATAAATACTCCCAAATATCTCTCTACATTTTATTATTTCTAGGATGAAAAGAAAATAAAGATTTAGGAGTTTACATAATAACCGTTTCTTCAAATTTGTCTGAAATTTCACAAATAATCATTTTCCAAACATCAAAACAGTAAAGATTTCAAATTTATACTCATGTAACTTATCCTTTTGAACTAATTATACTTTTTTCTATAACTCACTATCTTTTTTCTACACTTTCTCAATTAATTTTGATAGATATGATTTCACAATCACTAGAAAAAAATAGATGATTTCCCATAACCAACCACTTCTAATCCAAAATTTATCAAATCAAAAACCAAAGGATATCATTCCAAACATAGAATTATTAATGTACAATTACATTTCCAACTCAATTCATCAGTCACTTTATTTGACATTCATAAATAGTATTCAATCATGGAATCATAATTCTTGATTAATTCTAGAAATATCATCTATCTCATGATGAATTTTTTTGAGAAAATATATACTTAATCATATGTGATCTATATATTTTTCACACTTTACTGCATAAAAATTATGGCTCCAAATTATTAATGAAAAAAGAACATTATCTAATTCCAAATCATGTTTATTAGAATTTAACTCATGAGTTTTCATCAAATGTGAATCATAGTAAATAACATGATCATTATGCATTAGAAAAAAACCATTTCCTTTCAATGAAGCATCACTATAGAAAAAAATCTCCATTTCGGGAAGGTAGTTCCAGAATTGGGGCATTCAACAAAATTATTTTCAATTCCTGAAAACATTCATCATATTCTATTTTCTAGATAATCATAACACCTTTTTTAGTTAATATAGAATTTTGGATAGATAACCATTCAAAATCATAAATAAACCATGGGTAAAAACCAACTAATCCATAAAATATACTAATCATGGTTATATTTGTGCATCTTCTCCATTCTTCAACAACCTTTGTTTTAGTTGGATCAACAGATATGCCATATTTAGAGTCAATATTAACATAGAATGATTTTGTTTTGAAATTAAAACTCACACATAATGATTTTTCATACAGTTTCTTTTTTATAATGATTTCAAGAAAACTAATAAATTAATTTTATTCTCCTATTTTTTTAGAATTTCCAAAATATCATTAATAAATTCAACTACAAACTTATTCAGAAACTCACCGAATATTATATTCATATGATCCAAGAATATAGTAGGTGTATTGGATAACCCAAAAGTCATAACTACAAATTCTTAATGTCCATATCTATAATAGAACATGGTATTTGGATTGTCCCCCTTCATAACTTTTAACTAATGGTTGACCGACCTCAGTTCAATATTCAAAAAATATTAAGATCCCTAGAGATGATCCATAAAATCATCAATATGAGGAAAATGATTCTTATTTATAATAGTAAACTTATTCAATGCTATATAATTATTGAAATTTTTCTTTGAACCATATTTCTTTTTAAAAAACAAGACATGAGCACCCCATGGTGATTTTCAAGGTTGAATGAACACTTTATTTAATTACTCCTACAATTGCTTCATCAACTGTAAAATTTAAATTTGATCCTGTCTATTAGGGGGTTTTCAAATAGGATTAGCATAAGGAACTAAGTCCATAATAAATTAAACATCCTGATTAGGTATTATACATGGAAAATCATCATGAAAAACATCAAGATACTCAATTTTCACCATAACATCATTAATCTAATTAGTATAATTGTTTGGATCAATATTTGAAAGGTATCATTCATTTACATAATTTACTAGTTTCTCATCTTCTTGATATGTTATCAAAAATATGAGTACATTATTGTACAAAAAAAAATTTATAAAAACAAAAAAGTTTATCTCTGATGTCAATCATAGATTTATATATAGAAAGCGAATACATACAAAAATTTACAGCAAACACTACTAGAGGAAAACAAATATGGTTTGTAGGTTGATTCTTTTAACACTCATGTAGGGAAATGATAATATAATTTAGTTTTTTCTTAACATTTCTTCCTGTTCTGTTTACCAATTTCACTAGATTCATATCCTATGATAGAAATCACAATTTACTATAAAATATCATAGAAATGATGAATGTGTTGAACCAGAATAAAACAACACAGTGGCATAATTTGAATAAAAATGTACCTCATCCAACATCATTTGAAGGACCAGTATCTTTTGATGTAGTTTCAAAGTATTTCATTACACATTTTATCTTGTAGTCGGACTACTTTCCATCATTTGAGTTCTTCATAGAAAACTAATTTTAATAATGACCCATTTAATTTCACATAACTCATTTTACTAACTGTAAATCAGATTTTTTATTTCCATTACCGTTTTCAGTGAAATTATGAGTCTTATTTCCTATTTTAAATCTTCAAAATCAATTACCAAAATTTAAAAAGAATTACCCTGTCTTCTTTTTACAACAAATTTCATAGAATATAAATGTAAGTTTCATACCATCATAATTTTTTGATGATTTTATCCCTCTTTTCAATGACCTTGACCTCTAATATAGTTGCTTTTCAAAGAACAACTAGTCATAAAAAATCACTATTTTCACCATCTCCTCAAATGGAAGATGTTTTTCAAAACATTTGAACTCATGATACTCTAATTCCCCTAGATAATTTTGATTTATTCCATATAAAAAACAATTGATTTTACTATCAAGAACCATTATAAAATTTGGTCAATACCTTTCCATTGGATTGAATTTTTCTTTATATGCAGCCTTGGATTCATCTTCATACCTCATTTACAAATATTTATTTTCCAACCTAACTTAAACATTATTAGAAAATTTTTCCACAAGATTCATACCTTTTATTTAATATTAGACAATAGATTCAACATACTAATTGTCCAAAATAATTTTAACCATTGAACACTTTTGATTGAATTCACAATAAAAACAGTAAACAACAAGACTGACCTTTTGATGTTTTGAACACCCCATGACATCAAAATTCATTTAAAATTAATTTATCCACCATTAAAATTGCACACTGTTAGACGATCGTCTAAATGATGGGGGATGATGCCTCATGAAATGATCAACTACTAGAATTTTCCTCTATGGTTGACATGGATGATCTCATGAAGGGATACCACCACAATCTATAGAATGAGTCAATTGTTCCATCACTGCAACAAAAAGTTTAGTTCTGATTTTTACTATCTCAGGCTGCAAAAAACCATTCTGAACACAGCCATATCTTAGATGAACCATCATGGTAAACTTTAAAATCTATACCATTTCATTTTGACCTTAAAGAAAAATAATTTATGGATATTCATTTAACAGTATCCTAACTCATAAATTTTTCTAATCCCACATGTTATACAAACTATCAAGCTGTAGAATTAAATATTACGTAATGAAAGGTGATGTAAGGAATTGTACATTGATGATATTTTGGGATTATGGTTTTAGAGAATTAATCCATAACTATTACAATTATTCTCAAATATTACAAAGTAGACACTTCTTATCTATCAAATTTTTTCACATTAAAAAAACATAAAATAAAACAAGAATTATTTTCTATATATAAATCATCTTGAATTAGACCTTTCTATAACCCTTCAATATACCACATGATTAACATTTCAGAAACATGGTATGAACATAAAACTCATAGTTTGTAATATAAAATATGGAATGAAAAAAATGAGTATATGAAAACAATAAAATCAATAATTCATACATTTTAATAATAAAACATATGATCGTTACATAACTAATGAAATCCTTAGATTTATGACTAACAACTAGAAATCATAATTCATAAAGGTAAATTGTGGAATCCATAACATAGGTACATTGTAGAATTCACAACTAAAAATAGAGTTACGTTTGGAATACCCATCAAATTATATTCCCCTAATATCATAGGAGAAACTTTAATGTTTACCTCTATCATGTTACCCAAGGAATTAGAGATCTATATCAGGCTCACCCACATGATTTATCATGGAACCACCCATATTCCTAAACAGTGATGAATAACCTTAACATGATCATAACACATAAAACAAGCATTATGGGAAGATAAAATTTCCACATTGCAATCTCAATTTATCATCTTAGGATATTGACATAATAAATGATTTTTCAGAACAATTTTAAATGAAAAATTATGTACAAAGGATATTTGGTATTTCTTTTCATTTTTAAGCATTATAGCTTTCTATGGAAATAAAATATCAAATAAATCATACGGAGGTAGAAATGTCATTATCCCTGTGTATGTAAAAAAGAAACATTATTTTTTTAGTTTAGTAAAATTCATCGTAAATCAAAAGATTCATTTAAAACTATCGAATTAAATTGAATTAAAAGGGTATAATTAAACACCATATAAAAGGTGGTCATGTTTAAACCAAAATATATCTCAATGAAAGGGGATTTAGAAGATGTCCCTCAAAAAGATCATTTTGTTAATTAAATGGATTGATTATGTGTATTTAACATAAATAAAAATATAGAATGTTTAAATAAAAATAGGATATAAAAATTTATTTCTCACATATTCATAGCAAGACATAATCATGAAGTACAATTTTGTCCCACAGAATAGAAATTGGGTTAAGAAGTTCCCTTACCTTGAGTCTGACTTGACTCTTTTGTTCTTTATATTACTGAATAATAAATATAAGTTAATTTTTACATGACTCAGAACATTTTTCAATTTTATTATTAATTTTTTATAACATATTACATTTTTATGATAATAATATAATTATTAAAGTTCATATCTTTTTTTTTCGATGTTCGGTACTTGAGTCAAAAATGTACTTCTTATAATTACAAATTGTCCATGTGGTCAAAATTCCATTATATCTATAATAATATTCATGATTTTAAATATCATATATATATAGTATATATATTTTTATATCCAATATATATGTTTTTATAATAGTAAATTAAATTTGGAGAAATTAAAGGAAATTCACCGTTCAAGGAGATTGTATGTCATACATACGTATAGAAGTTACATTCATTTCTATTTGATATTTAATTGAATTAATACTAAATTATACATTTTTATATTATAACTCCTGTATAATATCATATTTTATATATGTTACATAGGTTAATTCTCACCATCCTTTATTCATTCCTTTTATCAGATGCTTGATTCATATCACTTTGAGGCTGTTGTTTTCCACCCTTCCTCAAAAGAAATTACAGTATTTACGCATTATCGAAAAAATATGATGTAAAAAAAAAAATAATATAATAGAAAATAAAAATATATAATATATAATATATAAATTCACTGCCACTATAATGGACACCATGATAGGATTAGGGGAAAATAGAACAATCATCATATCATGAGGTAGTAGGTCGGCATACGCAGAAACTATATATTTGTATCCATTAGATGGAGGTGTGTGTAAGTGTATTTATAATACATATAATAAATATATACTTGTATATTTTGGATACTATTTTTTTATGTAATCATAGAATTAGAATATCATAGAGAGTGATGATGTAATATAAAAGAAGGGAACATTAGAGAATCCTCTACCTCTGAAATGGGTAACTTCTTTTGATTTGAACCAAATGGATTTCATGAATTGAATTATTCCCAATGTAATCATTCTAATTAGATTTTAGGGATGTTGGTAGATTATAAGACTAGATGTCTCATGATACAAGAGGCTTGAGAGGTGTGAGTAAGTGGGTTGAGTTGATGGCCTTTTGTTAGAGGGAGGAGGGTCACTTTATGAAGGAATTGAAATATTGTATTATTATATAATTATTTTGGATTCCAATGGACCCAAACATATTAAATTCAAATATAAGACTATGTTAGGCTTTAATCCTCTTAAACAATAATATTGTTTTAAAAAAACTCATTTATGACAATTTTGACACTATAAAGTAAATGATATTTGTTCAATTCATATCAATTTTATTCCTTCAAAGCAATGGAACTAACTAAAATATAATATTTCAATATCATCCAAAAAATCACTTTATGTAATAAAATTATAAAAAATACATTTATTTTAATATTTATCATATTATTTATTTGAATCCATTATTAATGAAGAAATTAATACATCATCATGGTGTTATAATTAAATTTATTTATTTAATGTATAAAAAATATATATATAATATAATTATGTTGGAATCATATTTATAATTCTAATGACTATTTATAGTAAAATTTATAACTTTTATAAACCCGCATAATTTTTTTTATTAAAAGATACATGTTTTTCTTATACTTCACTTTTTATTAAATTAAATCTTATATAATGGTATTTTTACACAAATGTTGCCCCATGGGGTCACAAAATTGACCCATGGATGTCCATGGTCAAACATATTTCATCCAATAGGATTAATACATGTGTTAGGATAGATTTATATTATTATAATATTATTTTTACCCTCATTTACCCGAATTTCCATATAACCATGATAAAAATAATTATTATTATTAATGATACTATTCATATTGTCCAAAAATAAATTGTATCAATTTACAAAATTATAATTTTATGATTCCAAATATAGAATCCATTTTATGAAATTTATAACACAAAATTCGAAGAAATGTATTTTAAATGAATTGGTATTGTAAAAACAAAAATTGGTGGTTTTTAAGATGTAACGACATTCAACAGATTGGCAAGTTTTTATGTCAAATTAAAATGTGAAATTACATCCAATGGCCATATTTATATTAAATTATAAAAAATTAATCCCACTAGACTTTAAAAATATTAAGATGTAAAATATAACTATATTAATAATTTAGATAATATGTTTGTTTTGAATGAAAATGCTGTATTTTTCATAATTCATTAAAAATTGAACATTATCAAAAAATAACAAAAATTCATCCAATGGAAATTTAGAGGTCCAGCATCTAATGATTTATATTAGTTTTTAGAATAAAACATATTAAATTGATGAAAACTATATTTAAAAATGGTTCTACATCAAAAGGTGGTATAAAATCTTTTCAAAAATATTAGAATATTTATTTCATAAAACCAGATTCTTTTTAATTTTACGCCTCTAAAATTTATTGTATAGATGTAAACACATGTATAATCATATTTTAGTAAGTTCTATTTGTTCCCTAAAATACAAAAGGTAGGTGTTATCTACCATTTAAAATAATAAAAATATTATTGTATTATATTTTAGTATAACTCAGAGTTGTGTGATACAAAAGATTTCAAGGAAAATAATTTTTGTGCGTTGAGTATGCTATAGAAGATATGATCCACTTTCATGTAAAAATAGTATCTTATTCAATAATTATTATTAGAAATGAACAATTAATATTCTATAAATACATGGGATCTTACAATCAAAATAAAAAAATAATTCTTAGGCATGTAACAACAAATATAAAGTGAATAAATTTTTTTAAATCCAATCTAAACCATATAATTACATTAATATATCCTAATATAAGATATATTGATACATAAACTCCATGATTTTATCATTATAATCAATAATCAAACAAAAATATTTCACCCAACCCATTGTACTACAATAACCCAATGAATAAGGAAGAGAATCCCTAGAAATGAAGAGAAATCAAGAAGGAAATGACACTTACATGAAAAATCATTAAGAAACCACACTTGAGTTTGAAAAAAAATTTGAGGTCTAAGGAAGTTTTGGTGGAAAATGTGGCAGGAAATCCACAATGTAGTATAAAATGTGTCAATTGGGGTTAAATAGTATGAGGAGGAAATGTAAAAATCCTAAATTTTAATGTCGTATACAGGAAATACAGTTAGCCCATATGGTTTTTTAATTCATCTGATTACCACTTTCATAGGGGTCACCTCACACAGCTTACCCACAACGTTTCCTGAATTTTATAGTAACTGTATGATTCACCACTATAAAAAAGACATTATACATCATTGTTTCTTATGAAAGGTAGACAACTTCCCCAAAACAATACATGAATTGTGAACCTTCAGTTTTGTATCCAAATGTACTCATAATTATTTTATGACTCATAATGACACAAGGTCTTATAGAGAAGACTAAAAATGAACAGAAAAATACTCAAAATAGAATCTTTGTTGTAAAACATCCTCATTTATATCCACAATGAATTTTGGAAGAACTCTCCCAAATTTTTTATAAGGTTCCAAATCCTTATAGAATTCATATTCCATATTTTAGAGAGAATTAGTTACCAAAATTGGAGTCTGAGCATGAAAATTGAGTTTTTTTCTTTTTATAAAAATTTACATTAATTGCATCACTTTTTTTTGTAACATATTGTTTATTTTATAAGATACTACATAATATAAAATCAATGTATTTTCATTCAATTTTTCATATTTAGTATATAACCCAATTAAAGATTGTGTACTTGGGAGAAACTCGAAAGTAAATCCACAGGTTGGTAACTGATGCATCATTATATGTATTTTTATATTGTCCGATGAACTATGGTCACATCCTTTCTTTCTTTCCAATCACATGAGTCTTTTACAAGGTGAAACTATTTGAAATAAATTTTCATCTACATAAAAAGAATGTTCCTTCCTCGTGTTATACACATAAATTATATAAATGTCGTGAGGTAAACTTGAGTGTCGTCAAATCATCAAAATATTATCTACTATTTATTCAGTCGATTTTGGTCCCATCATCATTATATCCCCTATTTCAGCCCAAAATTCCAGTTTTAGTAACCCTTTTCTATATATTTATTCAATATGAACCATCTATATAATGGAATTGAAAATATTTATTATAAGAAATAAACCAAATAAATACATTTATCCCAACATCCCCAGCAATCCATTGAAAATTCTAGAAAAATATCTTAGTTAATTTTAATTTTTCAAATACACTATCCATTTGGTTGAGTATGAAAAGTAGTGATAATATATAAAAAACTCACAATGACTTCTCAAAATCCTTTCTGAAATTTACAAGTTGTCATGTGATCAAAATAATTTACAATGTAGATATGAACTCTATTTAACTTTAATATCTATTTAAGATACAACCCATAATTTGGATCATGATACATAGTATATAGAATAGGAATAAAATTTGAATATTTATTCAGTCGGTAAACAATATCACAAATAAAATTTTCACCTTGAAAAGATTTTTGTAATCTCAATAAGAAAATTTCTTTATATTTACCCATTTCCTCATTTTCACTAGAAAACGATGATGGACCCCCTTCACAAATTTTAATTTCACATGTACCTATTTAAATTTGAGGAGTTTCAATGTAATATCAGGTTTATTACTTTTATTTTATCCCACTAGAATCCCTCTTAAAGGTTATAGATACATCATTATGCATCTATGATGAACAAGAAGTGGAGAACTATTATCTTCACTTAATAACTCATTCTTTAGATTTTAATCCCTAGGAAATAATAATCCCTACCCATTTATAAAAAAACTATCATTATAAATTTAATATTATACCTATTTTCCCATTTAACCAATTCGTCCTTTTTTATAATGCATTGTCTTCCATTTTTGATTGTATAATTCTTTCTGATAGAGAATAATTCACTAAAACCTGATACAAAACATAGGAATATACTTCAAAAACAACATTCAAGATGATATTATTAAAATATTTAACTAGGTGTTAATGTTCAATTTCATACAAGTAAATATATATGTCAATATATTATGCTTTATATATATATATATATTGTGTCATCATAAATGACGTCTCAAAACTTTTTGAATGAAGAAAATCCATAGGGGATAATTATAAATCATATGTGTGATCCTCATATGGATTTTGGTTTTTTAATACAGAATAAATTAAATAATTACACTGTATTAGAAATAAATAAAGTCCCTTTTTGTTTTAACCTAGTTAGCAGGCTTGATAACCATTCTTTTATCTTAAAAAATTGTCTGTAATAGATTACTATTCCAAGAAAATTATGAATCCCAGTATCATTTGTATGTCATGATTATTATTAGAAATTTCGTTTTGGGTGTGATCAAAAATTATTCCATCCCTATTTATAAATTTCACATGAAATGAAAACTATTGTAAAATTTCCCAATACCCATGGTTGCAAAACAGTGTTATAGCCCTTGAAACCGTGGGTGTAGGCTAAAACCACGGTTTCAGGAACCATGGGATCTCGAGGCATCGAGATAGCCCTATACCCACGGTTCTTTATAAACTATTCATATATCACATTGAAATCTCAAATTACCCATGGTTCTGATAAGCCGTTGGTATACATATATACCCACGGTTTACAGAACCTTAGGTATTCATTTTTAATGCCCAAATTAAATAACCACTATTAAGTAAACCCTAGGAATATATAGTTTATTTTAGAGCAGTCATACCCACAATTCATCAAATCATGGGTATAGATAGTTTCGTGGTAGCATATATACCAATAGTTTGTTGACCTGTGGGTATAGATGGTTTTCCTTGAAAAAGAAGTTTTCCACATAAACCACATTGAATCGATGAACTTGCATCCCCAATTAGACCTAAAACTCCTCCCTTCCCCTAGATAGACACCCACAGGACATGCATCATCTCACCATCCCCAATGGACATACACCCCTACAGCCCCCTGGACACATCCACTAGACCTACATCCCCTCCCTCCCGCTGGATAGACCCCCCCTTCCAACCCTTAATTTACATGCAGCCCCTCCCTTCCCCCTGGACAGACCCCCCCATCAGGCCCCCACTGGTCCTGTAGCCCTTCCCTTCCCCATGGATAGACCCACCTGGATCAGTAGCCCCTCCTTAGAAGTCCCCCTACAGCCCCCACTATTACTCCAGCCCCCCCTTTTCCCCTGGACAGACCCCCTACCTGCACCCCCCCCCCCCACTAGACATGAATACCATCCCTCCCTCCTTGGACCTACAGCCCCTGCCCCCTACAACCCCTACTAGACCTGCAGCCCCTCCCCCCGGACCTTCAACCCCATTCCTCTAGTACAGTCCCTCCATCACCCCCCGGATGTGCAGAACACCCCCTAGACAGATCCCCCTCCCCCGAAACCCACACACCACCTACCCACCTTTACCCCAACTACCCCCAAACCTTCTCCACCACAGCCCCCCCCACAGCCCCCCGCACTGCCCACCTCTATCCCCACTCCCCCTCACCCCCAACCCTTCTGCACCCATCCTATCCTCCCTAAAACCTACCTCCACCCCCTGTGAAACAACGAAAACTAGAATGCAATAAAAATAGGACCACAATTCATTGTTTTCACCTGTAAAAACATAAGCTGAGCTGGACAATGTCTTCAAAGAATGAAAAATTTCATATCAAATAATTCATAAATAAATACTTAATGTCGATGCATCAGAATTATTTAGGCCATATTGAAGCCAAATAATGTCTGACAGAGGATGCAAAAAATACAGCCTGGTTGAACGTGGTTTCTACAGTATCCCGAATTGGGTTTCTACAGCAAACAACATTTTTTGATTTACAATACGGATGATTATGCTATGTATACATTGACATAATTTTTAAACTTGTAATAAGAAAAATGTATTTCCTAAAGTGTCGTCCACTAATCATGACCAAGTTTCATCATCTATAATTTCCACATCAACTAGTCACTTCATTAAACCCAGTTGTTTGCTTGCCCATCCTCTTCATTACATCCTGATGCTACAATTCAAAGGAATTGGGAATAATAACCTATTATTTTTTATCCATCTTAACATGATGAGACACATCTATGTCCGGTGGGCTCTCTATTTTATTTTTAATGGGAGTCAAAAAAGATGAAACCCCACGACTATCCCTAGAAGAAATACTGTGAATGGTAGACTACTTCTAAGATAAGTTTGTTGCATTCCCAACCCATTGTACATTATGAGAAGGGGTTAAGGAAATGGGATCTTTTTTGTGACTACACATAACAAAGAAACATGAGTAGTGGAATGGGATTCAAGAAAATGATCATCCAAATGATGGGATTGTTGCAACTAAGGGTTGATTGGATGGATTTCTGGAAAATATATGAGGTATGTTTGATTAAAGAGGCGTGGGATTTTTCAAGAATAATGGAATAATAATCTGTTGAATTTATATGTTTTGAAGATGTGTTGAAGATGTGTTAATAATATATATATATGTTTATGTGTGTGTGAATCACGCATTCGATGTGTTAACATAAAGATGGAGTCATAGAATAGGACCGAGGGTGAAGGTATGCATTGAACAATTTCAAAATGAAATTACATTCAGGATTTGGAGATATTGAAATGTGATTAGTGAAAGGATGAAAGTTGATACAGGTTGGAAATTCTATGTGGATCATGTTCACTGGTCGAATTAATGATTTGGATGATATATTGATGGTGGAATTGATCTTAATATGTAAAATCTAGAACTGAATTAAAATACATGAATGATGAAGCAATTTTTAACAGGTTCAATAGGATTAGGATACTCAACATTTCAATGACCTGCATAAATATTATTTCATAGGGAGTCAGAAGCATCCATTAAGCGGTTACATAATGGGAACTATGGATTTAGATGTGGACAAGCATTCTATCATGCAGTGTTCATGAGGAGAAACATGCAGCATGTGAATTCAACTATTGAATGTTTTAGATGGTTTCTTGAATCATGTTTTCAGGTCTCATGTCAGCGATGTTCTGATTGATGATTTTTTGAAATATAGATTCCATATTATTCGGTGTCGTTAATGAAGAATATAGTTTTTCGATATTCTTTATGTTATACTGGGACATAGTTCTTGATGATCTCCTTGACGCTATAAGGGAGTTCTTTAACCATGCCTCAATTCCCTATGTAATCTACTAAAATTTTATTGTCTTGACCCCAACGAAGGAAAATGTTGTGGATGTAAAGGATTCTGGACCTATTGCTTTTGGAAAAACCATTCCAAAAATCATTAACAAAATTATTGCTATGAGGTTAGGTACCATTTCTCTTGGGTTTGTCTCTTCAAATCTATTTATCTTTATCCCAGGTAGGAATATTCATATTTTCCTATGAATGTGTTAAAATAATGAAATGAAAGTTTAAACATGGGAACATTTCTTTAAACATTATATATCAAATGAAATTTAATCCAATAAAGAGGATTTTTATTTTTGAAACGCTCAGAAGTTATGGACACTCCCCTGCACCACTATTCCCTCTTGAATGCCCCCTTGAACACCCCCATTCCCCCTAGACAGCCCCCTTTCACCCAAATGGATATCCCCCTTGTACCCACACTGGACACCCCCTCCCACTAGACACCACCTGGATAGCCCCTCTGGACACCCCCCTGATAGAACGTAGATGCCCCCTCCTAGACACCCCTCCTGCACCACCCCCTACCCTTCTGAACCACACAGACATCCCTTGGACCCCCCCCCCCGAACGGCCCTTGGCCAACCCCTAGACATCCCCTCTTAGACACCACACTTGTACCCTCCCCCGTTCTCCTGATAGTTTAATTAATAGGAATACAATGGTTATTGATCCACCAAACATACATGTTACATTTATAAAACCCCTCAAAATGACTGATACGTAACTTCTCTAGGGAAAAATTAGAACCACAGTACTCCAATAAAAAATGATTTTATCTACATGCTTTGGATATTTTTTATTCCATGTTTGAATTTAATGATAGTCTATCAAAATCCCTATTGGTTGTGGCTGGTATCTCTCCTGATGTTTTTGATTCAATTTAGGATGTAATGGGGGTTAGGATGGGGTATCATCTTATTTTTTAACCAAGACTTCCCGTCATAACATTCATGCAAAGAGCTTCTGATTGTGTGGTCTTGGAATAGAACATTGTTTAAAGAGTTATTGTTTAAACTAATAACTCTATCTCTTATGCTGGTCAGTTACAACTTGATCAATCTATTATTTTTAGTAAGAAATTTTATTCTAGTTATCACTTCATTTTACCCAAGAGAGTGGTCAAATCCATTTAATCCACCTTTAGTAATTTTATTTGGAAAGGTCCTTTGCTGGCTTCCTCTAGGGTTGCCTTGATATTTTTTCTTTGTTTAAGGTGTGGAATGGATGGGGGTGGAGTAATAGTTTTGACGGATGGATGTTATGGCTATATGTAGTGGCAGTGGTTTTCTGGTGGATGAGGTGCTAGTTTGTTGTGAATCTAGGTGTGGGATGGTGATGTGAAGGTGCTCGGCGGAGTTGCTGGTTTGGGCTGCAGTGGATGATACTAGTTGGAATGCAGGTGGTAGGGGGCTGGAAGGGTCCTTGTGCATGTTGGAACAAGCTGTATGGGGTTTTTTTTGTATGTGGCAGGGGGTTGGTGTAGTGTCTAGTTCGGGCTGGAGTGGCTGGTGTGGGTGGGTAGGCTGGCGGTAGGGGGATGGTAGGGGCTAGTGGGGGCTCGAACAGGTGGATGGGGATATTTTGCAGGTGGAAGAGGGTTGGAATGATTTTTTTGAAGGATGCTGGGGGTGGTGTGGTGGCTTGTGTGGTGGCTTGTGTGGGCTGGATTACTGGTGGTCCCATCATGACCATAGAGTGACCACGCCATGTTGGCCCGATCCAGATACATATGCGGGGCAACATCTTACGTCCACAAGCGAAGGGAGGAAGAGGAGGGGAGGCAACATTCCGGTCATCGCCCCACTGGTTGAAATTGTGAGTAGTTATTCTGAACATTGATCACATTACTCATTGAATACTATCATAGAGCTGATCATCCATCGGATTAACCATTTTTTAGAAATCTACATCTAGACTATATGAGTTGTGTGTTTTTTACTATTCTCACAAATAAAAAAATATAATGTAGAATACTTTACTCTACAATGGTCAAAACACTCATCTAATAATCAGGGTCATAAAAATATCAAACTCTAATGGACACTATTCCAGATACAAATATCAAAATAAAAGCATTCTCATGTCATAATATTTTCCATCATTTACTATGATGTCACATGAGTACTTAGATGGTCCTTTTATAATTCATGTTGTAACCATCACCCACATTTCTGATGTTGTCTACAGCTGACTAAATATTTTCATGTGAGACTCAATAAAGATAT
The DNA here is from genome assembly GCA_963277665.1 of Viscum album. Classification (NCBI taxonomy): domain Eukaryota; kingdom Viridiplantae; phylum Streptophyta; class Magnoliopsida; order Santalales; family Viscaceae; genus Viscum; species Viscum album. Next base: position 1,055,966,624 of record OY728151.1, on the reverse strand, counting down.
TTTCTACCTGTGGGCCTCCCTCCTAATTAACAATGGGTGGGTAATTTATCTAAAACCATATCTAGGTATCATACATAGAATTCTGATAGGACTGTAAACCTCCATGGTGTGTCATCATAGAGCAGGGCCAAATAACGACATTACCACGCCAAGAATACAGCGTGACCGTGGTCAGATGGCCCGGTCCAGTGACATTCTCAGTGTAGCATATTCCGTCCAAGAAGAATTTCTATTCTAAGAACTAATAATGTATGAACAACTACTGTAATGATTTTAGTATAAACATTTCTACTGTGAATAATACTGCGGTAAGAAATGCTAGTGTAATGTTGCTAATAATGAAGCCAAATGTGTAAATATGTAATCTCTTCCAGTGTAATCATTATTGTTAGTATGGGATACCTCTGTAAGAACTCCTAATATAAATTTTATATTATAATCCATTATAATGTAATAAATTTTACATAACCACTTCTAGTATTATTCTAGTGATAATAATGTATATATGTAACAATCATCATAACTGTTTGAAAATAGTTCATGATTCAAGAGGAGTATGGAAGAAGGTTTTTTCTATGATTTATTGATATGTATATGAATGTTTTGATTTGAAAACATGAAACAAAAACATGAAGTATATAGAGTTTGGAATTTGAATTTATAAATTACATCAATAGACGCTAAAGATTCTCTTCGAGATTCACATACTAGAATGAAATTCCAAAAGGAGAAGTGGAAGGTGAAGAAGTTGATGTGGAAGACAAGAAGTTAGTAACTTTTCTTACCTCAATTGATGTAAATATGAAATTTTTTTGAGTGTTGAATGTTTTATTTACTAATTTAGAAGTTGAATAAGTTCATGATTAGAATATAAGTATCTATAAGATAGAAGATCAAAAGTTAACAAAAACATAATAATTCATAAGCTAAATGATTGGAAATGACCCTGTGTTGGAGCTTATAGAATGTAAGCATGGAAATTAAGAAAAAACATGAAGTCACCATGGTTTTTCGTAGAAAACATCACGAATAGTATATGATGAGGAGGTTTTTACAAGTGTTTCACATCAAATAAAAACATGAGAGAATAATGGATGGGGTTGGACCATAAGGACCAACCTCATTTCACATAATAACGATATTGAAGATACCCCCTCTCTACTTCTCTATATTTTTTAAATTGAAGTGTTTATTGATTTAGGGGTGATTCAGTCCAAGGGGGAGTTTCACTATGATTGTATCAAAATAATGAGCATTTAGGATTTGAAGAATACTTTATGGTAATGATGTGTTAAAATCTATCACCTAGAAGGCCACAAGGTGTAATCTCTCCAGCAGTATTCTAAAATCTATTATATTATGGATTTAATGATAGAATTTGATTTTATTTTCGAGAAATTTTGTTTTCCATGATGAAATATATCTATAAATATTGGATGTGAAGGGATATTATGACATCAACGGAAAGGAAAATCTTTGAATCAATATTGACTCATCCATTTCCTTGGGGAACACAATAATGAATCTATACAGATATTCTAGAATATGTTTGTGCATTTTGAAATATTATTAAACAGGTAATATCATGGTTTTTTTGAAGTGAATCATGTGTCAAAGTCATGTACCATAACCCCTAACAGTTTTGAGACATGCTTGGATTGCTCCAAAAGTGTGTTCTGTCTCTATGTGATGATGTCCAAACATGGTAATGTGATTTCACAGCTTTATGAGGAAGTAGAATTATTTAATATTTCATGTAAATTTATTTTCCACTACCCTGATGTTATTAGCTATGTGGTTTTTCCAAGATAACCTTGATGATGATGAATAAGACAATATTAAAAAGTGAATCTCATGGGAAAATAATTCCACCATGTGGTGGTAGGAAATGAAGACATTAAGGGGGGTGGTTCAAAACATTGATCATACATGCTGTTTATCCTAATTTGGAAGAATATAGATTCCTTGTGATATGGGTTTCAAGAAAATTAGCAGTGTGTTGATATATTAAGGATAGAATTGATATTAATTTCTAATTTTTTGAACTGATTTAAAATACATGAATTTTTTAGCAATTTTTAACTTTTTTAGTAGGCTGAGGTGACACTACATTTCAATGGCCTGTATAAGGATTCATAAGCTTCAATGAAGATATTATAGAATGGGAACTACAACTGTATGTGGGGAAAAGTGGGCTAAAAGGCAATGTTTATGAGGGAAAACATGAAGTACGTGAATGAAACAATATCATGGTTCACATGGTTTCATGAATCAAGTTTGTGGGTCTCATGTCAATGATGTTCTGAATGATGTTTTTTTGATATTGGCAGATTTCAATAGATCACATAATTGAACACAGTGAAGGTTTTAATGCTTGTAAAACCAGTGTATGAAGTAAAAGAAAAACATAAAACTACCTTTTATATATGTTATGTAGCATTCCCTTTGGTGTCTCAGACAATGTATTAATCACCCTGCTCTTGGGTGCGAAATGTTTGAATGTTGAAAGTCTTAGAGGAGGAATTTAGTTTTTTTTCTACAGTGATTTTCAAGTCAATCCATTGATCCCAACTATCATGTGGAATTTACCAGTACTTTTCCAGACGATTGGGATTCCTTGGAAAAACAAAATTATGTGGGTTACCTCTAGGAATGATCAAAATATTCATAGAAGAACTAGTGGAAAGAATCACTTTGTTCCTAACATTGTATCATAGAATGAAGGTAGCTTCAGACAACCTCAGGTATTTATTTTGGGCATGTTGTCGTATTGAGGGTTGTGTGGAACTCCACTCAGTGTATGTGATAGGGGAATAACTGCTTTTACCCCATTTTTGATCTACTAACAAGTTATGGGTCCTACCATGAGGTAAATGTTGGTTTTACTGGGAATTTCAAACAAAACTATGTAGTGTATGATAGAGTATTTTTTGAACCAAGGTATTTCTATAATTGCATTGGAATGGAGTATAATCATAAAATCCAACAATGTACAGTGGATCATGATCCGATATAACATTATAAAATTGGTTATGAATGTGAATTTTCATTTATTAGTCCCGATGAATTATTTTTTCACCATATTTCATACCCAAATCCTTTTCTAAATCAATATATATTACGTAGTCTCCCATATCTTCTCATTATAAATTCCTATGTCCTCGATACTTATTCACAGGAATTTATAATTAATTCTTTGACATTATCAATTCCTCCTTAATTATCCATGATTCCTTGGCCATCCCATGGTTTAGAAATAGACTCTAATAGTGGAATACTAGGATGAACAAAGGTAGATGGGCTACACCCTTGGGCTGGGACAAGCATATAGACAACATGGAATCACCACTCGGGAACGATTACACCCAAAAATAATAATTAAATGAACGAACGAAAATAAATAAAATTTCGGCATGAATTATCCATACGTAGGATGCCAACACCAATGGAATATAAAATAAACAGAAGAAACACCAAACAAAGGTAGAAATAATTGAAAAACACTAATTAATCTCTCTACTACACTTATATCCCTCCTAGAAAAGAATACTATATAGATGCCTCCAGTGCCCTTCTATCCCCCTTCGCAGAATATAACTACCTTAAATCTGTAGAATGATGTAAAAGGCCTAAGTGGCCAATAAGATAAAAAAATTAAACTAGTGCATAAATATCTCTTGTGACTATACAAGCCCCTCCCAAATATAAGAACCATAATGCCCCATGGGTCAAAACAAGGTCATGCATGAAATGGGGAAACTTATTATATTATTTTAGGAGGATGCCCTTCTAACTATTTTGTTGGTTTGGTTTAGATGGGCAATAATTTACTTGGTTATGTTGTGTATAGATTAATTTCGATGATACTGGTTATTTCTATTTGTCCTGGTACACATTACATTAGTTTTGTACACATCAATATTTTTTAATTATATCATTCCTAATCCAATTGATTATTTTCAATTTACATCACATCACATCAATTTATATTAGTTATATATTTCCAATGTATGGTTCATATTAGGGTTTTTTCATTAATTTTAGTTAGGATTGAATTATGAAATACTAGGAAATTTTGGGTCGTTTTTAAATATAAGATAATTTAGAATCATATGAAAACAATATTATTTTAATTAATATCTATTATACACTTTGATTATAATCTCCATGTAATAATTAAATTATCATGTCCTAATCATCTCTATAGATCCTACTAATTTAAATATATTTTAATCATGTATGTACGAATTTCCTAGAAACACAATAAAGACATAGTTATGGGTTTACCTATGATAGTTCACAATCAACTTCCAACATCAAAGGCCAATCAAAACATTCACCTAAAAATTACCACAATGTGGCACTCAAAATTTTTAAGTTCATCCCTCGTATTATATGTGCATCATCATGACATTGAATATGGTATTCACGATAGAATAAATTATTCCATGCTTCTCATAGATAATCATATTTCATAAAATGAACATCAATTATTTGGTGTTAATTTTTCCTTATTTTCTCCCATGACCTAGACAATTCTTTGTGCACTGACTATAATGTTGTTTCAACACTCCCATTGATTCCTTAATCCTATATGATGAAAAATAATCCAACTGTTAGTTCATCACGATGTCATCATATTAATTTTATATTGACCAAAACCTTCACTATTTTATAGTTTATCTTATATTCTCATTTAATCATCTTCATTTTATCATTTTAATGTCTCATGAATATCTAGTAGTGGAAATTTGTTGTAACAAAAAATAAAAATTTCTAAAATTTCAATATATCTAATATTATTTAAGGGTTTAAAAAATAATTATGAAATATTTTTCTTGATAATAAAAACAATATGAGTAAACCAAAATATCATCAATTAATATATGAAAAAAATTCCAAATCTTTCCACAAGAATACATTCACAGGATAGATAAATAAAACCATTTCATTTTATGAAAAAAAAATTCATAAAAACAGACTCGTAATGCCCCTATGTTATATGAAATAGTATTTTTCATATTTTACCACCAGTTACCTTCATTAGATTGTACATGTATCTCAATTAAATAGAGGAAAAATAATGTACTTCTTGGATATATTTATAAAATTCATGGATATGTGGAAATTAATATATATTATTAATTGTAATGTTATTCTATACACAACAATCAATCCAATGTGTCATGGAACCAACAATTTTCTTTTAAAAGAATAGGTATAACTGAAAGTGAAGTGCAAGGTCCAATATAAAATTTATTTATCTACTCTAGAAAATTATTTTTCATTTCTATATGTTATATATGATGCATTTTAAAAGGATTTTTTGAAATAGGTTTATCATTAATGAAAAAACAAAATTGTAAAATATACCCCCTATTAGGTACAATACCTTATAACTCAACAGGATAGAAATCCATATACTAATTTTCCATTGAATAATCAAAAAAATTCATTGTCCCTTATTTGGAATGAAATGTAAATCATTAAATTGATTTCAATCATTGAACATTTTATTATCTTCCTAATATATTATCAATGGTATAGGTTTGTTTATCTATTAAAAAATTGGCCTTATAAAATTCATCTCCATTAAATATGAAATAATTCATAAAATTGTAAAAATAAATCATACCCATACCTAGAATAACACCAATTTCTACATGGGTAAATATAACATCATTTTTTAGAATAATGTTGTTTAGAGACATCAACCTCATGATTCATGTAATTTATTTTTTTCCATAATATTTACCATATGGGTATTTTCATTAGATATGGCATTAATTTAATGGGTGAAAAAAATTCTTTGATAGAATATTTCTCCTAATTCAGTGAATGAGTTGACCCCATTCATATAAAAAATAAAAGAAACAAAATATACAGTTAATGTACCTGATACAACATTTTTTTATGGCCGATCATCTATGAATGCAGTAGAAAGAATTTTCACAATAGATATCTAAATATAATCTTCCAACTTCCCATTATTTGGGTTCCTCTTTAAAAACTCATTTTTATGAGGACCTATCACAAAAAATGTAATAAAAATTACTGTATCTATTTCAAAATAGTTCATAACAGTAGCATGACATTTTCTAAAACTATCACGGGAAATTTTCCCAAACATGTTGCAATAGATTCATTAACCTGGAATAAAATGTAATTCCCCTGTGTTTCTTTACTAAAATTCCAATAAAATTAGTAACATAATTTTATTATTCTGATTCTAATTTGATGAAAATATTCCTTTTGACATCCACCTTGACTTAATTTTCTAATTTCAATAAAAAAACATGATTATCAGATAACTTCTTTTCCACCGTCTCTTCAAATAAAACAAGGTTTTTATAAATTTTTATTTAATTATTAACTAATATAATTCTATAATTTGTATTAAATATTAATTAATGATGCTTGTTTTTATTATCAATATCCCATATAAAATATGGTGTGTAAATGTCCCAGCAGTTTATTTTTTTTGTATACAGACATAGAATCATCCTTATCTGTCAACTGAAATATTATTTTGCAATAGTAATTTGTCTCCCATTATAAAAATATTTCTCTTGGAAAGTACTTTTAAATTCATCACATTAAAAATTAACAATTTCGAAACTATCCTTTAATTTATGGACCATCAAAATTCATTTTGTTACAGTATTAATGTTTAAATTAATAGACTAAAATATTCTTTGAAAATATATCAAAACATTAATAATGTATTCTTATCATCCATTATCCAAATAGAATCCCTATGAAAATATAATTAATCATGGGATGTGCAAGAAATGATTAATATGGGACATAAATAGAAAAAATAAATCGTTTGTCCATGAATCAAAACATTTTAACCACGTAATTACATTTACAAATAAAACATAAAATCATTAGATTACCTTAAGAAATCATATATATTCTACAAATCAATATTAATCTGATAAAATTAATAAAATGTAACATTTGGAATTATATTTATACCACTATTAAATATTATGCATCTCTATTGTATATATTGAGAATACCCAAAATGGTTAAACCAGTAATATACATCACAGAATATTCCCATAATCATTTAAGAAAACCCTATATGATTTACTATGTCCCTCAGTCCATTTCGTTAGAGAGCTATAATTTACTATGCTTCACCCAAATTATCATAGATCTACTCACCATCATTAAAATTCCCATGAACCAAAACATTATAATAAGTACTAAATTTTGTATTAAACTAACATTCTTGAGGAAAATACATTTTGAATTTTGAAATCACATTTCATTTTTAAAAATATGAAAACATATTAATTAATATATTTCAGTTGAAAAATAAATTCACATATAGTGGAATCATCAAATAAATATTTTTTGATGAAGGAAATAAAATCCTATTATTAAATATAAGTAATTTTTTTTAAAGTTGTAACTCGGAAAATGATTTTAAAAAATAAAGTGACATAAATTATCTATAAAATAATTATTCACATTTATATAATGTCCCAGATTTTAAATTAGATTAATTAAATACTTAATTACATAATAATTACATATTAAATTTTATTATTACAATTTTATTATATTAATTTATAGCCATTTTTATGAACAATAAATATCATGATCATTATTATAGGAGTGTTTGTTTCATTTAATTATGCGTGGTTCCCTTGAGTATAATTATGGCTGTTCTTGTATAATGGATGAAAAAACCCAGATGTGGAATGAAATGGTATAAATGTGTTTACATAATTTTATTTCACCTTGTATATTTTTTCTTTTCATATAATATTATGTTTCATTAAATTAAACATTAATGATAAAATTTTCTTCTATTTTTCAGGGTTATTCTTACCATCAGAAACCAGTTTCCGTAATTTAATTACGATTTATAAATATTTTTCCCAAAATATTTTAAACATTCTATTATACATATAAATTTATATTTATATATAATAATGATTTTATGTCCATACATGATTTAGATAATGTTAATGGAAATAACATCATCCATGAAGGTGGTTAATCGACCATCAGAGATGATGTTTTCATTTTTTATACTAAGAGGGTTAGAGAAGATTTATGTTGATGAATATTCCAATATAATAACAACATTATATTATATATGTGAAACTAGATTTAAAATATCAAATTTGATACGGTTTTAAGGATATAATATTATAAAATAATGAATTTTAAAATGAAATAAATATTATTTTATCTATTGAATATCGTCTCCTTAATGATCACCTTAAGGAACATTGTTTTGATCATTTGGTGAGACCATCATGTCATGGATTTTTAGAATAATAAAAAGAAGTTAATTTAGTATAAATATAATAGTATTAATGGTTTATAAGGTGTTAGGAGATGATATTGTGAGGGTAGGTATTTATAACGAAAGGAGAGTTGTTTTTTTATATTTTGTTGTTCTGAAATGTGAAAATCAGTATTGTTGATTCTTTTGACAATTAAAAATAACTAGTTCTTGTGAATTTTATAAAATTGGTTTTTATCTGTAGAATTACTTCATGATTAATATATATTTCATAAAAAGTAAAATATAAAAAATTACAATATTTCATTATTCATATAAAAAATTTAACTATTTTATAAATATCATAAAAAATCACCCTAATCGTTTATTGACATGAAAATTTTTAAAAATGGTCATTGACTTTTTGAAAATATTATTCTATATATGATAACTAATTTTATATTTAAAATCATCATTTAGTTTAAAAAATACATATTTTAGTCATATAACCAATTTCTATTGCATTGGGAAACAAATAAACTCCAAATAAACTATATTATAATTATAATACAACCAATTATTATTTTATGTATCAATTTTAGGAAAATATTATTTCATTTAAATAATTATATTAATTAAAAAATTGATTATATTAAATTAGGTTTCACAAAATTAACAACACAAATCTTATCATTTTCGAAAACTTATTTCTTTATTTCCATATATAAATATATCATATTTTCATTTAAGTGATTCCAATTTTTTTACTTCATATGTGAGGTAATTATTATAATGTCCAGATTACATTCTATAATGGTTACATTATAAATTTTGCTATCAGGTAACTGCTAAATGAGTATATACTCCATAATTTCTATAAATACAAAATATTTCAATATACATATATAATGTATACAACTACTTAATTACCAAATGAAATTTTTTTTATGTACCTTAATTTAATACAAACCTATTTAATTTTTGATATTTTTTTTAAACTATTTGAAGAATTAATTTTTATGGAAATTTTTCTTATATGTGAACTTTATTAATTATTTTATTTTTTATCTTACAATCATATTCTTTTTGATAACATCATCCTTAATTCAATGGATTTATTTATGATCCTTACTATTATAGTATTGAGTTATTTATACAATATATGATCTATACTATGCAAACATCAAATTTATCATAATTCACATTAAATGATGATCACCTAGAATTTAGGTTATTATATTTGTACCACGAAATTTAATAACATTTTGTATGTTATTATTTCAATTTTGATGATTATTTTATTGTTAACATTGTATTGGTTTTCCATCCACCCTCATCCACTAAAACAAATTTGATCATTTTATTTATTTTAGTAACCAATAGAACATTACTAGAGTTCTTTATATTTTTAATCTATCATGGGTGATTATTTGAATATTCATAATTTTATGTTTGATAATCCTTATATGTTATCTAGATAAGTTATCATCTTGTTGTCAATATTTTTAATATAAGGAAATTATTGTCATTTTGGATGATAATTTATTACAAACATAACTTGATTCTGCATTAGTTTTCTTTATTCCTTATTATATAGATTACAATGTTTTACTAAGTAAGAGGATTCTCAGGGAATCATATGAATAGAATGGATAACTCTTAAATTCATTGAATTGGACAAAATTAAGTGTCTTCCAAGGATAAAAATTTATATCAACACGATTCATCTATAAGTCTCATGAGAAAATTCTTTTTTATGAATTTGGCTTATTACATCCTAATTTAGCTAGATGTCATTACTTGTATCTTGATGATAAGTAAATTTCATGGTATAAGGCCTTTATTTCATGTTTTTTTGTAATAATGAAATAAATTATTATTAGATTGGTATTATTGATAAAAAAGTTTTTTTTATTGTAATGGATATAACATGCCTATAGTTTCAATTTGATTATTTAATCATGATTCCTAATTAGATATTCTATAATATTTATTCCATTTTTAGAATACTAATATTTTTAGTAATTTAACTATATTTGAGAGTGTATACAACACAGAAATATCATCCTAAATGAACCATGAAGAGATATTATTTATAAATAATAATTTTTACCTCGCAATTAAATTATATGTTATGAATATGATTAATTGAATTTCATAAGATATATAATTTTCCAACTCAAAATGAATTTAAAGAATAATTCATAATAAATTAGCTCTCAATTGATAGTAAAATAATTTTATTTTTCAACAAAGGGTTTGTATTAAAAATTTCTATGAAAGAATAGTTTACAAACAAAATAAAAAATAATATTTGTTAAACATTCATTTATTTTTGAGGTCATTATGAAAAAATTATTTTAAAGTAATCTTTTTATATTTTTCAATAAATTTGATTCATCCAATGACTATTGAAAAATAAATCTTATTGTAAATATGTAATTTATTTTCAATAATTAATTATCATAACGTACCAGTTGATTTTAATTTTAATTCAATATTATTAATGTATGTCTTTCATTTTTCCAAATTAATTAAATTTTTCAATCATTAAAAAATTTTGATATTAGAATATATTTGTACAAAAAATGCATATTTTATAAAAATGAAATTGTTACCCCATATCATGGGTATAAATTTTTGTTAAATAATTCCAATTACATGAATTGATTATAAATTATGGACTCCATCATTGGAATCCATAAGTCCCGAATTTGAAAATATTCCCCTTTTATTTTTATTTATTTTATCATCTCGATGTTCTAATGGAATTTTTTTTTCATTTGTATATATGACATCAAGAAACATGAATAAAATATATTATTAAATCACGAGACAATGAATGATATTTAATATTTTAAATATATTCAACATATTATATATCTTGAATCACACACAATGATGAATTTATCACGCATTACATGCAATTATGACTTTCTTTGATGAATTGTTTTAGACGCAAGTTTAAATTTTACCGAAAGATATTAATATTTTTATTTAAAGAAATAATTAAATAAAATATATTAAACTTTTAGTTTAAAAAAGATTAATTTACTTATTAAAACATATGACAGAATTCATTAGTTACCATATAATTTGAAATGAATTTAAAAACCCATTTAATATAAATATGTGTATTTTTGGAAAACTAATCTTATATTGTAAGGGAATTTTTTCAGAATAAATTTAATTAATTAGTATTTGTGTATGATAATATTTAATTTATATGTAATTTATTAATAAAATTATTATAAATCTAATTTATTTTATAAAAACAATATAAGAATAAAAATAAAATTTTTCTTATTAAATGTTTAATTTTTTGATGGCATTTTCCCACCATTTAATGGGAAAATTAGTTTAAAATAAATTGGAGAAATTTTTTAATATTCTATATGAAATAATTAAAATTATTTTTGAAATTTTAATATCAAAAATATCTAAGGGGAAACTTTTTGTATTTATTTTAGATGCTTCATTTCATGATGATTGGTGAGAAAACAAGAAAATTAAAATTAAAATTTCTATATTGAGTAAAGAATATAATTAATCATTTTAAATCGATATTTTTTTAACAAAATGTTCAAAAACTATACATATATTAATCCAAATTAGTAATTTTTAATCATTGTTCTATTGAATATAGATATAAAAACATAGTAATCATTTTAAATTTTTTTACTTTAAAAACATGTTTTATAATCCCATTTGCAGAAATCAATTCAAATTACATTATTCCACTTATGTGGATTGATTTAAATGTTATTTAGTATACATTTTATATCACAATAATTTGTATCTTCTAATAAGTTCATAATAATTTTTAACCAATATAATTAGTGAATGTTTTTTATTTTATTTACTATGATTAAAGTAAAAATGTGCTTACTTAATGATTCCATTTATAAAATATGTTTTAATAATACCACAACACATGTCAAAAAACTATTTTTAGCTACCTCAAACATGTATCCACCATATCATCTACCCCATGTCATGTATCAAAATGTCTTCAGGCATGCCTCTACATATTCAAGAGGTTGTCAACTTCCATTAAAGGTCTACCAGAACAAGTTGGGAGACAATATCCTTTTTAGTAGTGTATTCCACATCAAATATATTATAAAATATACGAAAACATAAACAATAACAATTAATCATGAACACATTTACCAAAAATTATAATATTCTCATACAAAAATAATAAATGTCATATGTCATGTCACACATTGTAATTTGAATTGAAACAAAAAATAATCCAAACAAAATATTACCCAATTCGATTCATGATTCCATGTATGGATCCCTGTTATATACACATTCCATAACCAAAAAAACCATCTATCATAGGGAGACATACCTTTAACTATAATTTAATCATGAAGTCTACCTAGGTTCACAATAATTTCTCGAGAAGTGTGAATAAAACATATTAGGCCACCATGGATTGTGTCTAAAAAAATACACTATTTAAAAAGATATAGTATGTAGGGGCATTTTGAATAATAAGATATAAATCATATTACCATGCACTATTAATTATCAATGTTCAATATAAACACTTTAGAAACTTATTTCATTTGTAATTAATTTTATTCAAAATAAATTCACCATATGATGGTCATAATAACAATTATTAAAAGAAATACTATGATATCCTACATCACTATGGAATATATTATAACAAATATTACTTTTTAGTTACATTGTAGACTCAGTTTGGTTTCCCATAATTATTATCATATATTTATAGTCTCGGTTAAAGTAAAATATGTGTTGGATCTTCTGTCATGGTACTCATAGTACATATCTTCAAGATTTAGTCAATGCACAAACATCTAATGCTTCTATTTGGGGAATAATGTATTTGTCCTCAATCCAAACACTTATATTATAGGTTTGGGATTTAGATCCTTAATCTGACATGGGAAATGGTTTTAGATCCTCAAGATGATATTCCATATACAATCATTCCATGTGTAATTTTTTCCGTAACCCCTACATACACATACTATCCTCATACGCAAACCCATTGTCACATTAATAATTTTCATGCCATATCGCATTTCAAACATACATCACTTACACGTCATAAATAATTTACACATATACCATCTATTTTACTCAACCATTTAAAACACACATTCACCATATACATTCCATAATTCATTTAACACATTTATCAGTATTCTAAACACCCTCATATGTCATGACATATATTAGACACAACTACCATTAATTCTATTTCATAACATTGATAACTTGCAAACATATTTTTCATGCTATTTATATCATAAAAATTAAATTCAATATATAACTACTAAATTCCGTATTTTATAAAGAGGCACACTAAATTAGTGGGACTTAACCAAATGTAACAATCCCAAATTCATCCCATGTAGATCAAGAGGGGTTAAAATCATCAATAGACTATTTAATATATCATGTATTCCATATAATACAGTAATGTTATCCCAAATAAAGAATAGAACATCTATATACACATAAATCATTCTTTAATAATGTGGGATATATTTTATACAACATCAACCATGATTCAAAATATAATTAAGAATTGAAACAAGACTATTTATTTGGAAAGAAACAACACTTTAATATTAACTTTGAAACCATTTGAAAAAGAATGGTTTTATGGAATATGATGAATAAGAATGATTAAACAATATATATTCCCTAATAAGGGTAAAATAGTCGTTGTAGACTAACCCAAAGCATAGATCATCACCATATGGAAATCCAAATGGATTAGATATAAGGGGGATTAATCCTTGGTATTATATGGAAGTTTATATTCATCACACATACTATTGAGGGTATATAAGGGAGGAAATGTTTCTGATGAAACCTAATAAAATTGCGATAAATTGTAACTTTTATCAGTATAAACAAAGATAATGATTTCACCACATAGTTAGAAAAACTATGCACTGATTATGTTCCCCCCTATATCCATGGGGGTCTAGGTAGCAGAGATTCTTAGGGATCCCACATTGTTTAAAAACCCATGTTGTATCCATATGGGATGGCTCTGTCCAAGACGGCATAGTTTCACCTCTTTCTTTGTACGGATTCATCATCTTCGAAATCATCCTATATGAAATCATTGTTATAGAATTTTGTTACTTGTAATTATGTTATAACTGGGAAACATGAATTGTATGGAAACTTCTCCCCTCCTTCATCTCTCATACCCCCTAGACAGCACTGAGCCTCCTCGTATTCTTTTTAAACATTCCATTGACCAAATATAATGATTTAAAAACAGGTAATAGTCAAGAACATACCTAATAATAATTCACGTATTTTATAACTCCCCACCTTATATTAGATCATCATTGAGGAAAACTATATATAATTAATAATTTTTCATGGTAAAAATATCATTACACTATACCTAAATATCTATGAACCTATCCCATATCTCTATTAGAGCATAACGTTTCTACCATAAAACTCGAACCAATATCACAGAGATAACCTATAAGAAATTCTATTGATGATACATAATAATAATAGGATTTTCCTCCAGGAAGTCCTTAACTTCGAGAATAATGTCTTTAATTCTAATCACATGTGATGGGTTTGGATGATAACGTTAAATCTATGAAACATGAAAAATGTAATGCATTCCATCAACTCTTTAAGATGATCCAATAATTTTTATATGAGCATCATTTTTTTCTATTATATCATATTTCCCCACATACATATGTAGAAACATACCCACTTTTCATATCAAATGGTAAACCATCACTTTCAACACCCTAAGGAACACACCCACATCCAAAAATAAACTATAGAGGTAAAATTCATAAATAATTATATTACATATACCTAATATGAGATTAATCCATGCACTTATGAATAAACTATACATGTTATAACATCTATTTAATTGGTCTTCATCAGAACAATTCAGATCCCACAGCTTCTATTGAACACAATGGAGATCTTGAGGGCCTAACGTATAGAGAATCATATGGGTCCATATGAATATCTTCCTAGTAACCCTTACTATTAGTTAAATCAACATTTGACAATTTCATATCCAAATATCAACCAATTTATAGGGAATATTCTCATAAAATATCCTCATGAACCTCAATATTATGCACTAATATCCTGTCTATCTACATGGGGAATGTTTTTCTGAAACATAAATCAGTACCATGTTCTTTCTATAATAATTTCTAGAAAGAATATGAAATATGAAAATCATGATCGAAAAACTATTCCATGGAACATTATGATGCTGTAATATATCATGATAATGGATATCACGAAAATGATCTATAGTAAAAGTGTATTGAATTGGAATGAATTGTTCTAACTTAGTTAATTATTTTATAGATACACATGTCATAATAATTAATCTAAGACATCCTAAGAAGGCTGAACTCAAAATCCATAATTACATTATCCTCCATCCCTTATTGTATGGGAAAAAATTTCATAAATCCACCCATTAGAAGATGACTATCCTTCACATATTGACATGTGTTGCATCATTTAATGAAAAGAGATATAACATTCTTCATCCCTATCCATTTATCCTATCTCAGAAGATCAAGATATATTTTGGAAAATCAAAATGCACATCCCACATCAAATCAAGAAACTCTTGAACAAATTCATCATTCATTCATGTGGGAACAACAACCCAACAACAATCATAAAATATTTCATCATCAACAACAATATAAATGGAAGGTGACTCCCAAGCTTTACTAAATTACATTTGAAAAAACACACCATTTCCTCATACTACTTCTCTTTTATACATATCTAATGATTAGATTCCACATCTAAGGATTCAAGATTTGTTTATTTGTTTCCTTCCTAATCCACTTTGTGCATATTAGCATACAACTCCATTATACTATAATCTAAACTAGATTCCGGATCAACCTGGTTTTGATTCATATTAGTCAAATCATCCATAAAATAGTTACCTTCTACCATTATTATGTTTACATCAATATTAATGTAATATGGTGTATCCAATGTATATTTTATTATGATGATTCATGTCATAATTATTTATGTTGTAATTAATCAATTTAAGATCTGTATACATAATAAATCATTCCCCAAAAAAGTAATTTCGCCAGCACATTAAAGAATAAACCACCAAAAAATAATCAAGATCATTTTTAGGAAAATTTCAATCATAAGGACATAACATTCATGTTCTATATTCCACAACCTAGTCATATTTTTTCTTCACTGACCTAATTCCAACACCATAAGTATCACTACACATGTTGTACTTTTTACCAGAATGACATAAAATAAAAATCGGCGTCCAATTCAACCACTCATTAACTCATATATATATAATTCTACAGTTCCCATGACCATTAAAAATTGATGGATTTCTTAGTAAATCATGATATAGGTGTTTCAAAATTGAAAAAGATATTGATGAAACGTAAATATTAGCCTACTAGTCCCATATTATTTTAATTATCAAAAATATTCACGGGATTCTCAAAAGATACAAATTCTATCTCATTCTCCAAGTATATGGATTAACTTTTCTAATATATGATGTGACCTTTGAAATTCATAATATCATCCTAGAAATTAAATTTACAAAACATTTCATATATAATATTGTCTCTATGTGTACTAAATAAGATGTCCTTTTATCATGATTGTGGTGATTCTTGGAATAAACCAATATGTCACCCAAAAAATCTAAATCAAAGTGATATATGTATGGGTGAAATATTAAGTTCATTAGGTCAATAAACACTACTAGTGAATTGGTCATCAAAATCATCATAAAAAAACTTATCCAGCTCGTACCTTCTCTAAAAAGAAGTCTTTGGTATATCAGAGCTTCTCACCCATAGATAATGAACCCATTATATTTTTTAAATTTTGGAGATCAAAAAGAAACTATCAATTAGTCTCTATTATCTTTGTTTTATAAAAGTGTTCATCCTTTATTTTTTTACATATAATTCACCATCAGTTAATTTGAACATAATTATAATGTTTTACATCTTTATTAGTAGAAAAAATTAGATATTCCCAAGGTGGTGATCTTGGATGAATTGTCCCATTATATTATTATTCAATTAAATATGTTTTTTTTCATCAATTTCTATTAGTTCCTTATTATTTGGAGGAATATAAACTATTTTGGATCAGGAAATAATCTCATTCATGAACACATTATCTATGTCTAGTGACAGCCATGAGTTTTCCTCATGAAACACATCATGATTTTGATACACAACATGTGAATATGAAATATTCACTACTCCACCATCATGAATCACAATATTTTTAATAGGGGTTTTGGTCTCACCCATCCATTAATAAATGGACACTTCATGGCCTTCCTAGATATCAAATTCAACAATATGCATGGTATTGTCTCCCTAATGAATTAAATTATACCCTATGGTTGTAATAATCAATTTATCTTTTGTAAGACACATTCCAATCCTTCCATAATATCATGTAAAAACCAGAAATCTTTATAATAAACAATACCTAATTTAATTTTCACCCACCAACCTCAAGGGTACAATACATATAATTCCATTTGATTTCATCTCACATAACTAACACAATTTCAATCAACATAATCCATCATGTACCTTACACTTATAAACCTAAAAAGTCATAAACCAATATCGTATAAAATAATTTGATAAAAATATATAAAACAAATATATAGAAATCATGGAATCTATAAAAATTTCACACAAACCTATTGATGGTTCATCCTAGAAACCTAAAGTTATAGGATGCACTTCATGATGTTTAAAAGTCCCTATAACATGGAATATGGTATGTGTTCGTGGTGATGTACATCCCTATTAATACATCAACCATCATCTTAGAGTACCCATAGCATTAAAAAATTTGTATATCTAGTATAATAATAACTATATTCATGTTATGGTGTTGTAGACCCCCTTTATGCACACTATAATTATTCTGATCATCCATCACTGAACATCTATAAATTTTTCCTATAGATCCCCTACACATTCCCCATCCAACCATGGTCTCAACACAATAATACTGGCCAGAAACACCATACATGAATATTTTATAGCCTAGAACACATATAAAAAACAATCAGTCTTTTCCCAGAGAGGTTGGTTATCTACTTAGACTACACCTACCACCACCACTCTGGGGGAAGCCCTTTAAAAGAACACCCTACTATTCGTTGTTCCAACACATGATTCCCCCATTAGAACCACATGTCCACTACTAGAAGATACCTTTCAATTCCCTTGTGACATACAGGTCGGATCCACCACCTCAACAAAGCTACATAAAAATTAAGTAATCACTTGGGTCTAGATCTCTTGTCCCAAATCATAAAAAATTGTATCCTCATAGCTACCTCATCCCCTTCCAATATTAAACAATGCAATTAATGTCAGTGATTCCCCCATCATAATCCATCAATATCCTAGACTTGTGGGTCATCCTCATATACTCGAAAGACTTTTTCATCCTCAATGACAGTGGATATAAATTTTCAATAAATGATTATAATAAATATTTCAAAAACATAACATCTTCCTGCACAACAGGATTAAAAATTTCCCATACACACTATGTTATACATCACAACATTTAGGCTACAAAAATTATATCTCTTCTTCATAGAATTATATGTGTGATCAATAATTGTTCATATGGTCTCTACCTAGAACTAGTTTATGTTATTTACATCATCTCCAAGGACCATTGGAGTTTTATTCAACTGAATATATTTAGTCATGTCAACCATTTGTTCACAACCATCAATGTGTCCCATTCTATCATCTATATAAAATTAGAAAATTTTTCATATAAATGCTACTCCCCTATGTCAACCTGGATCAATGGGGTATCTATCATCAATAATTGAGGAGTGTTATCTGATTTATCCTATTTTATCACAACCAATACATGTCATTGTGGTGGAATCACTCTAAAATTGTAGACACACGTCAAAAAAACTCATATCATACGACATAAACAATTTATGCAAAACAATGATCTATATTATCCATAAATAATCCTCTTATCATTCACTATAACAACAGATAACATCACATATCTATCACTACCCACAACCATAAAAAATATATGTCATGGTAGAAATAGGTTAAACCAACCCACATGATAAATATTCCATTCATTTTTCCCCATTTTGGTCATAGTACCAAAAAAATTATTTCTCATTGAGGAATAATTCATTCTTTATAATACATCAAAAAAAATTATATCCCCATTGTGTCTCATAGTTAGGTCTTTTTCGTTAATCATTTCTTAACATTATTTACATTTATATTATTGAATAATATTTATTATAAACCACTTATTTTAGTTTTTTTGGAAATAATAATATCTATTCATCACATTTCTCAAATCATTTCCAAGTAGTATTCTGTGATGAATAAAAAATTTATCCAAATGATACAAATATGCTAAATGTATTCAGAACTTCATACCATGTTGGCTAATGAAAAATATCAATAAATAGTAACATCACACATCAAGAGCATCACTAATAGTTAAATATCATCAAACCATAACAATAAACATCAATAAAAACAATTACCCCATGGTACGTGGGTTCTACCCCATACAATGACTAGTTACACAGCCACACTAGGTCACTACCAAATCCCAACACATCCTAGCCTCCCATATACAAAACCCAATATTAAATATAATAGTAATTTAAAAAATTACATCAATATCACTATGTAGATCCTCTGGCCTTGAATTCACAATATCTGGTTTCCTGATTCGGGATCCCACATATCCTCAGGCACTCTTCCCCATATGCCAAAGGATATTTACTAGAATAAAGGTTATAAAAGAACACATGTGGAAACTATAACATATTTATCATAGTACTCCATAGAAAATAAAATTTGAAATAAGTTAAACATGTAATAAAAAAAATACTTATCATGATTCCATTTCCAAAATAAAACATGGCACGAGCCCAAAACCACACAGTAAATATGTTTTCTCATTTCGTAAAGTGACTTGTGTAAAAAAATACAAAAACTATAAAAATTGATCAATCCCAAAAAAAAGTAATTTACCAATGTATGAATCCTATATTTATGAAATTGAAAAATAGAAAGAAACCATCAAAAATTGGTCCCTTTACCTTATCATGGCCTGCAACCATGTAGTCTTCTCGGGTAAACAACAACGGACTGAGTAGCTTGTGAGTATAACTCAATAGAACAAAAAAATGGTTTCTACAAAATATCCAGTCTAAAAGAATAGTGTATGAATATATGTAATGGAAATTATTATTTAATGAATATAAAATGGTTATATTAATTAAAAATATCCACATTGACAACTTTAATGACATGCATCATGGGGTTTTCACTTTCACAAAAATACACTTTCGCCTATGTTGATATTATAAACTACAGTTAATGTATAAAATTGGACTGCCTACATCACCTGAGAAATCATTACACATAATAGTACAAAATAGTTACCTTAAAGAATCATTAAAGAAACACGTAAAACATATCTTGTATCCCCAGTCTAGGTACACATAAAAAATATCATGGATCCCCAATCTACGTAATCATAAAACATACATTGAATCCTCAATCTAGGTACACATCAATTATCCATCCATCATGTGTAAAATAATTGATACGGAGCTCTTTCAATACTGACCATGAGAAAACCCTTAATGTTAAACTAGACCATTATTTTACCAAATTTCATGTCTCTACCCCCTATACACCCCTGAGAAACCTCATAAAACTTTAATATATTCCATTAAAAACATTAATAAATTTAATCCCAAACATACACAAACACATTTTTCATTAGATGACAAGTTCTCTACACATTGGATATTTAAAATTATTAACATTTCTTTCATGGATATACTTTTTTGTGTTAGGGTAGTCTCATTTAAGTTAAAAACATGGGTAAAGCAACCATCTATTCAAAACGTCCTTCGGTGTCCTCTCCACTATTTATAAGTGTGCACCATATATCCCATTTCTTCACACATATAAAACCACATTGGATTGAATAATCCTTACCCAAATCACTCCAAAACACCAATAACATTATCATAGATTCTTAGAATCTTCCAAAATCCAATCTTTGAAGTAATTATTAGAAAACCAAGGAGGATACCCGAAGAAGTTTTAATTATTTTCAACAAGAAATTTTATTTCATTTCCTTCTCAACCTCCATAAATTAATTTAAATATTTATTATATATTATCATATTTATCTTTAATATAATTTTATTTTTGTTTGTTAATTTTATTCTCTACAACAACACACACTTCACTTAGGTGGCTTTATAAATATTCATTCTCGTTTTCAGTGGGCCACCACCTTGTGAAACAATATTGTGCATTTTACCATTTCATGCTATGAAGGATGGAAAAAATGTTTTGAATAATATTTAAATATTTAATTTATGATATATTTAATTTAATATAATTATTTTATATCACTTACCTTCATAATTACCATTTTTGGACCATTTTAAAATCATTCATGTGTGTGGAAGAAACATACCATGGGAAGTAATATGATTATTTCACAAAATACCTGGAAAGTATAAAAGTTGTTTTAATAAATATATAAAATATATATGACTTAAATATGATTCTATAATGATAATATACATATATATATATATATATATTAATTTTAAATCTTTAATATTACATGGAAATGGAATTACCATTCAAGCATATGTGGACCATACCATCTCTATGAATTGTGCCTCTCCATTTATTATAAATAAATTTTATGGATTAATATAAATACTCAAATTATAAATTTAAAAAGTATATAAAATAATCATTTTAATTTTTGTGATTATTAAATCATGATCGATTTGCGAGGAATAAAAACAATTACATTGGAAAAAAAGTAATTAACACGTGAAATAATTAAAATAATGAAATATTATTGAAGAATAGATTAGAATTTATTTTAAAAGATCATTAATGATAATATGAATATGAATATGATTCAATTAATTTTTAATAAAATGTATTAAAAACATTATACAATATATAATAGGGTCTTCATCGAAAAGTCATTGTTTGTTAAATGATTTCATCTCAATTTACATACAATTGTGTCTAATTTGTTATTATAAAAAAATACAAATTTATGTGGAGTATATAGTACCCCTTTGACATGTAATATTAGTAATAATGAAATTATAATGGTATTTTATTAATAAATTTTAATTATTTATAAATGGGGTTTTTATTTAAAATCCACCATGTTAAAATTTTATTGTGAAATATTTTGTTATTACTAACTTTATCTCAATGAAATACCATTATTGTAATTATTTTTCAATGTTAATTAAATGACTCTTAAATTTCCTTATTTTTTTTATGGATATTATTACTTCTTATTTTTACAATTTTTACATATGTTGTATAATTTTTTATTGTTATTTTATTAACTATAAAAATATTTATAAATATGTATCTTTTACTCAACATGGATATCGGAGGGTAACACTTATTGTTAGTGAATGAAACCAATTATTAAATATTTGAAGAGTGAATTGAAACAAAATAAATTGTTTGGGCTAGGATAAGTATTTCCCTAGATGCATAAATAAAATAATTTGATTAATCAGTTGTCCCTATCTGATGGAATTTTATAGTGTAGTTTTAAACTGTCATGAGAATAGATCTTTACAATATTGGTGTTACCATCATTGAAAACATGACAAAAAATATTTATTAATTTCATTCATTTAAAATTATTAAATATTATTCACGAAATTTTTACAATTAAATAATATTTTTATTAATTTCATTATTTTCTTATTGATTAAATGGATTGTGTTTTATGTTATTTACCCATACATATTGATTATGCCTCAAAACATTATTTACATTTCATGTGGGCTCACCTATTTACAGATTAATATTGATTAGGATCATTTATTTATTATTTGTTCCTATTTAATTATACCTTAATAATAATTTGATCTCAAATTTATTTTGATTCCTTTACTGATTATATGAAGTTGAATTCTTGAAATGAGATTCCAAGATGATGAGATTTTATGATTATTATTCATTAATTTCACTTCACAATGTAAAATGTGTTTCATTTATGAAATCTTGTTTTTCAAAACTTCTTTATTGTTCAATCCTTTAGGATTTGAATGTTGAATCTATGTGAATGTAATAATGTGAAGAACTTGCTCTATCCTATTATAGATGGGGATAATAAAGTTGTTATCAGAGCCAAGTTAGTTGAAATCATGGAGTCTATATTTAAAAAAACATGTATTATTGAACATAACCATATGAAATAATTTTTGGATTAGTATATAATGACATCCAAAAGGAATAATTTTATTGATTATGAGATTAGATTCATGTAAATCATTTAATTAATGTTATGAATTTCACATGTTTTGAAATTTAAATTATTCCTCATAATGACATGATCAAATCTATTATATGTTTTCATCTATAAATGTATAATAGAATAAATAATTGGAACCCCAGAAATACACATAATACAAAGGGTAATCGTGATTGTTTCATTAATGGATTTAATCAAATAATTCAAATGGTAGTATCCACTCAATAATTATGATCGTATGGGGATATAATGTCATGTGATAATGAGTCAAAGAATGAGATACATAACTATTATGGCATTAAATGAATCCATGATAAAAATATGAAAATTTAGAAAATAATGGATAAAGGTAAGAATTGAAATTCTTGCCATCCCACATTGAATAATTTTGGACTAAAATTATATGGAAAATGTTTTAGAGTAAAATGATTTTTCTTCATGTCCTTAAAATTTTATTTAATGTTTAGGGTTACATGGTAAAAATTATTTATCAAATTAATAATTCATTAACTGAATGGATATATGTAACTATGAAAATAAATCCCCAAACCATCATAAGAACATCCCTCAATGAAATCTAATCTATAATGGTAAAAATTATGGTGTAACCATATATGAAGAGGAGTGATTAGTGTTATTAGGATGGGATTTATGAATTATTTTATTTGATTAATATACCATTGATTTGATGGTTTTGAGATTCCTGAAATATATAAATATTGCACTATAGTGTTACTTCTGTAATGATTTGTGAGCACATGATGAACAATGCTAGCATCCAAGAAGAAGGATTCTTTGAATATATTGACATCATGGAAAAATATAATCAGTGGAAATAAAACCAATAATATTATACTCATGTTAAGATACTGATGGTTAGATAATGAGAATATTGATATAGATAAATTAAATTTGACATTTAGAAAAACCATGGAACTCATTTATTTTATATTGGAAAAGTTTTAATAATTTCATTTTTAGAATGTAATAATTTTTTTTGAATTATATAATATATAGAATGAAATATATTGTTCATAATGAATAATATGAATTATTTTTTTTCATTATATTAATATGGTAATAAACGATAATAAAATAAAATAGAATAATACGTGATGATTTTATTTACATTAATGATATGTGATGATTAATAACAACTTTATTTATTATAGATAATATAAGGTATATTTATTAACATTATTTTTAGTCTTGTGAGATATATTTTTGGATGATATTAAAGGACTACTATTTGTGGAATTAATGAAGCTGAACATCGGGTGTCAATGGATAATATTTTCCTCTAATTTTATTTTTAAAAGGTATGGGGAATATATTTTTACTCATTTATGCATCTTATCATTAGTTAACAAGTAAATTTTAGTATATCTGTCATAAAAGTTCATTTTGTATATTCATCTCTTTGAGTAAGGGATGAATTGTAAATCTATCTAAGAACAACAAATGTATAATTTTTTTTCATGATATTTAAATATATGAATTATATTTCCTTATATTCTTATAAATTTAATGAATTGATAAAATTGGTAAAAAAACTTCATAAAACATACACGTTAATGAAAACTGTCATTTTGGGTGAACTAGTCATCTTTAAAATAATCATGGATTTATGGATCTTTATCCCAAATTATCAATTGATCATTCAATTTCATTGGATAAATGACCACAATCACTCAATAAATATATTTATGGTTTTACTCTATAAAAATAATTATATTCTAATAATGTTATCATTCATAGAAACATATATATATATGGTATTTAGTGGTATATATTTAATCTATATTCCCTCCTATAAAGAGGATATTGTAGTACCCAATTTATGATGTGTGGTATTCATTAATATTTTATCCAAAAAAACAAAACCTTGGTTTCCAATATCATTTTTATATTTATTGGACATAATTTATTTAATATAGGAAGAATGAAACACCTCTAAATTATAAATGAATAAAATTTACTTCAATATACTGTATAAAACAGAACAACAAGAGTAGAAGTGAATATTATGTCCAAATAATGTAAAATAAATGTACTATTTTAGAAAATTCAATCTATTTTATAACATGCATTACAAAAAAATACTGATTTTTTCTTGTGTTACACACAACAATTATATTCTCCAATTACATGCAATTTACACATAACTTAGTTTTACCGAATACTTTTAATATTATTATATAAAATAAAATTAACGCCTAGTCATTAAATTTAAATATATAAATAGGATTATTTATCTTATGAAACCATATGGTTTACATTATATCTACCTAATTATTTATAAATGGTGTAAACCACGATTTAATATTAAAGAAATGTTTTTATTAAATCAAATTTTATATGATAAGGGAATTTTATGTTAATAATATAATATAATTACTATTATTGGATGACCATAACAAAATTTATATATTATATATTTAATAATTTTATTTAAATCATATGATATATTATATTTACATAGTATAAAATTAAATACAATTTTAGATATACAAAAAAAATAATTAGATATAGGTCTTTCTAGAACCTCTAAAGGGTGCGGTTTTTTTAATTCATTATTGATTAGTTTACATTTTAAATGAAAAATAAACTTAATTTTTAAAATAGGAATTTATAAATTACCTTAAGGTGAAATGTTTTTATTGTTCCTAAAAATGTATATTTTTTAATAGTTAATGAATATTAAATTTTTATTTAAAACTAAACATTACACAAAATAATTTGTAATGGTAATTAAAATATTAAAACATAATGAATGACATTTAAGATAAAAATATCTTTTTTTAAAAATTTCATGTGTGTCCTCTCCCACACTTATAAAAGCTCTCCACCTATCCTACATCTCCAAAACACTAAACAAAATTTTATTTGGCCAATAACTAACTAAATAACACAATAAAATCAACCCATCATCCTCGAATCACTGTCTTGGGCATAAATACAAATAAAAAAGGCTTCAGTGAATAACTATGGATGATCTCATAAGTATATGTTTGGTTTTTTGAAAATTATTTTTATTTTATTATTAACCCCCTAATTAAATAAATGTTATAGAATTAATATATATTAACCATTTTATAATAAATATGGAATGATATAATGGTTGTAATTATAATATCTTTAACCTAAAAACATTGAATAAATAGGTTATTAAATAAACATTCAAGTGAACAATAGACTATTGCCTCGTGAACCAATGTAATTAATTTTTCCATTACAACTAATCATTGTAATGAATAATTATATAAGTACTATTTATATATTATATTTATTATATTTATGATGTATTTATTATTAGTTAATTAATATATAACACATAACATACCACTTTAATCTTTTTTAGCATAAGATAACGTCATTCGTGTGTACTATGGGTTACCGCGTAGTGAAGCGATGTGATTCATTCAGAAGTTACGTGAAATTAATTAAGGATTGTGTTAATAAATATAATTGATATATAAAAAGGATTATAATAGTGAAATTAAAATATAAAAATAAATAATTTACTTTTCAATATATAGATCTACAAGAAAATTGAAGTTGCGTTCATGCGTTCGTAAGGTCTACCGTCTCCAGGAATGGTGCATTTTATTTTTCGTCACAAAATATTTTGAACTAATATAAATACATGTATACTAAATATAAATATTATTTAAATATTATAATTACTATTAAATAATGATAAAATTATTATGAAAACATAACAATAAGTCAAATCATACATGGATATCAAGGAAATTACTAATTGAAATAATGAAAGTAATG
The DNA here is from genome assembly GCA_963277665.1 of Viscum album. Classification (NCBI taxonomy): domain Eukaryota; kingdom Viridiplantae; phylum Streptophyta; class Magnoliopsida; order Santalales; family Viscaceae; genus Viscum; species Viscum album. The sequence goes on along the minus strand of OY728151.1, from coordinate 1,055,939,191 downwards.
ATTATTGTTATCAAATAGATTATATGTTGTTAAAAAGGATAATATATGATATTATAGATATTAATAGTATTAATTTATAATTTAATAACATATTTATAACACATATAAAAGAAATTATTTGGAGATCATTCAAAAAGAAGCATACAGTAAGGTGTTTTTTCTCCATTTACATTCAATTAAGACATTTTTTTTATTATTCAGGTATTCACATTTACATGGTGTATATAAGGACCCATTGATATTTAATATCATAAATAATAAATTATTAATGGAATTTTTGTGATTCAAATGTAATTATTTGGTCTTTGGGAATCTGATTTGGAAATTAAGATGTTCTAAAATGTTGTGAAATAATTTTTTATTGTTAATATTAACTCAAAATAATCATTTTGTTGTAATAATTTTTCTTTGGAAATTAAATATATCATAAATATCCATAATCTTTTGTGATGGATATTATTATTTCGTAAATTTTGTAACCTTTATACAAACGGTGTTTAATTTGATTTTTATTTGATTAATAATGAGAATATTTATATATCCTTAGCTTTTAATCAATAATGATATTTGATTCTGTGGATTATTAATCAGAATGAAAATAAATTATCAGATATATTTGGAATTATTTGGACTTAGAAAATTAGTCGGTAGAAAAAAAATTATATCCCCTAATTTCATTATAAATGTCATGATAAGAATTAGTTGGCCAAATCATGTGGGTTTTTACCATGTAGATTTAAACTGCCTATAGAATATATCATGAATGTAAAGTTATCATATGATTTGGAAACATGATGTCAAATAAATAATTACTGTTTTTTTTTGAAAATTAATTTATTATTATATGTGATATATAAACTATGAAATTTCTGTGGATATATTTCATTCTTATTTCATTTCATAAAAGGATTGTGATTTCATTAATCTATATTGACATAATTTTTTTTCAGTTTCTAGATATTTACGTGAAATGTGTGTTCAGTTATTTTACTATCTATGTTGATTCAGGGAAATGATTCAACATTTAATCCACTATATATAACACTTAAAAAAAATTTATATCAATATTATATTGATTAATATCCCTAATATTAGACGAAGAATTCATAGAATGAGTTTCGATGATGTTGAGAAATTTCTTTTCTAATTATTTATTTTAGTTTCATAATGTAAAAAGGGCATCATTAATGTAATAATATATTCAAAATCTACTATGTAGTTACTATAATTAGAATTTAAATCTTGTATATATTTTAATTTAATAATTTAATGCACTGACTCCTTTATACGGGTGTTGGGGTCACTACAATTGATATGAAAAGTAACTATACTAAATTTTTATAACAACAGTAAAGAACAATTAGAAAAATAGGGATAAAAATATTATGATGAGGACTAAAAATTTTACCCAAGTCAACAATTTATCCAATTCAATGAGTTTATTTTACAATTTCCCTAAAATTAATTAACATATAGACTCTTGGTTCCTTATTTCTTTTATTATAAACATAATAATATCTATGTAAATTTAATGATAATAAAGTCACATTATATATATTAAAGACCATGATTTTTTATTTCATGAATAAATAAACATTTGATAATTTATTAAATATATTTTTAAATAAAAGTTTATTTATAAACTTTCAAATTTGTTTTGTACATTTATTAATAAAATAAATATCTCAAATTCTTTTTCAATATTGATATGGAAGTTTTTTAATTTATATAAAAATAAAATAATTGTGTGTAAAAATTTCAAAAATAATTTAAATTTTATGAATTATTTCTATACATGAAAATTTTATATGTATATTAAATGTAATGGTCTTTTTGATGGATAATATATTAATTTCATTGATATCGTTTTCCCTATAATGCCATATAAAATGAATACTTCCAAAAAATTATTAAATAATATTTTGTAACGTATATTACATTATTGAACGGTTTAAAATTTATAATAACATATATTCATATGATTTAATTAGATATGGTATAATATATCAACCATTTTCCAATTATTAGACAATTATTCCAATTATAATAACTATATTGACTCCTTAAAATTTATAATAATGTAATCCCAGTAATTTTCAAAAATTGTTAATGTAGTTTAAATTAAAATTTTAATGATAAAAATTTAATATACAATTTTTTTAATATTAATATATTATATTATTTCAACAATAACTCATCCTATAATTGAATTTTATTATTTTTATCCTCTTTTCTGGGTAATTAAATTTAAGTAATTTAATATTTTAGGAAATACCAAAATATCAGCTTCCCAAACATATAAAATATAACATAATTTCCATGTTTTTAGACATAAAAAGATATTATTTCATACAATATCTTACCATATAACTTCCTTAAATATCATTACACATCCTAGATTACTTTTATTATGTAAATATCCACCCTTGAATTGATTTTTGTTTAAACTTTTATTGGTTTTATTGATAAAAAAATCTCACATAAAAGATATTTTTTATTTTTTAATTCAATCACCTCCTTCAATTAATATTCAACCATGATAATATGTATATATATATATAATATAAAAAATTATTTTATTTTGTTAATGGAATATGCTACATCTATCTCCTTATACATCAAATGGTAAATGAAACTCTTATTTATGTGTACTACACACTACTACCCCACAGACCGATTTTATTCATTTTAAATAATTTATTATCATATTTAATTATAATGAAGGATAAAACAGATATATAATTAAATAATGAAATAATTATCTATCAATAAAAATTATTTATCCTTATTTTCTGTGCAGTCTCATTCATTGAAATATTATAACATTATTCATGCATATGCATGGATTACCACCACCATAAGCGATGCCTTTTATTTTTCCTTACCAAAACATAATTATACTACATATAATTTTATTAAAAGAAATTATATGATATTTGTTTTATATTAATCATTATATGAATAGAAAATAATCGTTACCTTATTTCCATCTTGATTTTTTGAAAAATGGAACTTTACTCATGCATATGTACGGCCTACTGTCTCAATCATTGTAACATTATTCAATTTTCATTACCATATATAATAGTTTTTTAAAGGTAAATTTTTTTTCCACAAATGAAAATTATTTCATGATTAATATTACATTTGTTTTTAAATATTATACCCATTGACCATATTAAAAATTCTAATGTCATTTGGACTATTGTGGAAAATAACACCAAATAATCATGTTTGGACATAAATGATTTAGTAATTGGATATAACTCGATAATAAATAAAATAAAACAGATAATGAAATTTAAATATGTGCTAAATTAAATTAATAATTAGAATATGTTTACTTCTGATGAAGATATTTATGATACCTGAAAAATATAAATCGATGTATGATACATTCATTTAAAATTATTGCTTCCAAATTATTTCACTACTACAAAACATGCATTTAATATTTAAATAATTTTATTTTATCATCTGTGGAGATGTGATGAAAATGAGAGTGATATTACAAATCATTGTATTTTATCATTTCTAAGATAACTACTAATAAAATTTATAACTGATTTTATATAAAAAAAATGAAGGGGTTCTTTATCGGTTTTTTAAATGTATAGATAATGTATCCCTTTATTAGTGTTTTTATAAGCACATATAATGGACATTGTAGTTTTCTATAACAAAAAAATGTATAACAAAAAAAAACCATAATTCTGAAAAATCATCTTCCAAAAAGTAATATGGATTATATAAAATTTAGAACACAAATGCAAGAAAAAATATTATAAAAATTTCAATTATTTATTTATATAATTTAATTACTATCTAAAAACTATTATATAAATTAAAAATATAAAAAATTATTTTTCTATTGACTTGGAGACCACCTAATTGAAATTACTAACAAACCACCAATCCTCCCGAAAAATAATTATCTTGTAAAGGAATATAATTCACATTTCAGTATTATTTTATAGAATAAAATTAACATTAATGTTTTAATTTTAATATTAACATTGAGTAATGCCAACAACGCTCTATATAAGATTGTGGTTTAGTTTATTTTTCATGTCAAAAAATTTATTGGATTTCTTTAATAATTATATGTATTAAAATTTTTCAAATAAGTTTATTATAACATATATATGAAAATGAAGTAATTAATAAGATATAAAATATTGAAACTATAATCCTGTCTAATTTGATTGGTTTTGGTGATGTGATGCAAGTTTATCACAAAAATGACACTAAAATATTGAAAAGAGGAACATGTGGTCATATAGGTCAGAATGTGCAACAGATTATAGTCAAACTAATTCCTACAGATCACAAATGACATCTGGATCATCTTCTGAAATTAGTAAAACAATGTGAATGTGTTTTCTTTGTTTTGAGAATATTGGTTTTTTTTACTAAAATATCATTTTAGACTAAAAAAATAACTTTGAGATATTCCAGTAACATCATGAATTATTTTGATGAGATGAAGATCCCAAAAAATCATAAATTAATTATGAAACATTTTATTAAATTATAAATAGAATCCATCTTTGTTTTCAGATTATTATTTGAGTAAAACATTTAGAACTAAAATTTCAATTTTAAATATATAACATACACATTTTGTCAAAATCGATATATCATGTATTTTATTGAGGTGTTTCTTATTTCTAATTAAAGAATTTACATATGGATCATCATCCAAATGTATCAAAACAATCCAAATTCTTTTTCCTGAATTGACTAGGTGAGTTGTTTTTAAATAAAAATTATTTCAATTTTAAATGAAAATATTCATATTGAGTAATACCAATTAAACTATTCATCATATTGAGGTGATTCTCATTCCAAAATATCCAAAAGGATATATTTATCATTTTACGAAATTATCAAAACAATATTAATGTGTTATAATGTTTTTGAGAACATCGCATGTATTTGTTAATAAAATTTCATTTTAAACTGGAAACATGAAAGTTGAATCATACCAATCTCATTGGCAATCAATTATATATGATATTAAATCCAAAAAATAAAATATTAATTATGAATAATTTTCACCAATTATAAAGGAAATCTATTTATGTGTTTTCCTAGATTTCAATTATTGATAATTCTTTATCTAAAATTTCATTTTTAATGATATAACAGACACTATGAGTCATAAATTTAACATCTTTAATAATATTTAGCTGAGTATTATTATTTAATTTACAAAATGACTTATGTGTCATTTTCATAATGTATCAAAACAATATGTATGAGTTTTCTTCATTTTTACTCTGTTAGATCTATTTTTAATATAATTAATGTCAATAATAATTAAATTGATGATCTTTTATTATTAATAATCACAACATTTTTTTGGATTTAATTGAGACTCATTCATATCTTTCCTAAAATAACTTTGGATCTTTTTAATAATGTATCATAATAATCTTATTATGTTATATTGGTTTTGAGAATGCAACTTGTTATTTCTATGAAAATGTCATTTTAAATTTGAATCATGTGCATTAATACATACTTGTAAAATCATGTGTCAATATGACATGAGAATGATTCCTAAATGTCCAAAAAGGCATATGAACAAATTTATTAATCTATCAAGATAATATGATTCTGTTTTATTGGTGTTTCCTTTAGTCACAATTTTTGAAAAAAAATGTAGATTTTAAACTGACAGTTGACAAATAGAGTCATTCTTGGAACATAAAATATTATATTTTTTATTGATTATTAATAAACGTCAAAATTGAAATATAGATCATTTTTAAAATGTATAGTAAAATTAATATGTGTTTTATGAGGTATGATTATTTCAGAAAACTTTTTTACTAACATTAATATATATTTTACAAAAAATGATATAGATGGAGTAATACAGGTAACACCATGCGTCATAATTAGGTCCATCGAATTATTAACCATGGAAATGAAATTTGGATGTTTTACCTAATGTATAGAAATTATAGAAATGTGTTTTCTATGTCTTGAGTATGTCCCATTTTTTATTAAAATTAAATTCTAACATAAAAACATTTACTTGAGATATACTTGTCACATAATGTTACAGTTTGATGTGATGCAGGTTCATAAAATTAAAAAATTAATTAGGAATCATTTTTATTAATATTAAATAGCATCCATTATTGTTATCTTGGTTTTCATTGAGTGAAATTTTTCGAACTATTATGTCAATTTTAGCTTGATAACAGACATATTGAGTAATACTGGGATCATCCTGTATCATATTTAGGTGAAGAGGAATCATATGAATAAAATATTACTTATGGATACTTTTAGTAATGTATCACAACAACATGAATGTGTTTTTTATTTATGTGTATTCCAATTTTCTATTTTTCTAGGAATTGTTTTAATTTTATCTAAATAGAAGCACTTGGAGTCATACTGATATGATCATGTGTCCGATTTCAGTTTCTGTGATCCCTACATTTCAAAAATTAAATATTGATTGTTTTCATAATTTGGTAAGTCAATCTAATTGATTTATACTATTTTTTAGTATTTTAAATGATTTTTTACTAAAATTCCATTTTAAAATAGAACCAAAAATGTTGAGTCATACTAGTCACATTGGGTGATTTTTTGATGTGATATTTATTCCTACACATAATGAATTAATTTATAATTAAATTGAAAAATTATATATTTAATCTATGCATGTTTTTTCAATATAATGTAAGTGACCCATTATGAAATAAAAATCAAAATATAAACTGATAACAGAAACTTTAAGTTATATAGGATACATTATGTATCAGATTAGGGTGTGACTAATTCATAAAAATCAAGAATGACATATCTATCATTTTACTAAAGTAAAAAAATAATCTGAATGTTTATTCATAGTTTTGAGTATTCAAGTTTTCTTTTTATATATAATAAAATACAATTTTAAATATTGAGTCACACATGGAGTCATACTAGTCACACTATGTTTTATATTTAGTCGTCTATAATTTTTATACATGACAAATAAAATATTAATTAGTGTAAAAATATTATAAAAAAACCATAATTCTTTTTCATTCTTTTCAGTACACCATGTCTCTTTCATACTAAAATTTCATTTCTAAATGAAAACAGACAATTTCAATAATAGCAGTCCCATATTGTCTTATATTGAGATGTGAATGTTTCCTAAACCTCAAAAATGTGTTATGAATAATTTTAATAAATTATATTTTTAATTTGAATATTTTTAATTTTTTTTAATTGAGTGAATCTTTTTGATGATAAATTTGATTTTTTTATCATTACAAACACTTTGACTCATATAGAACCCATCACATAACAGATTGAGGTGTGGTTGTTTTATGCACTTCAAATATGATATATCGATCATTTACCTCTTGTGTCAAAGTAGGAATAAATTTTATCAATGCATTGAATATTTCTATTTTTATAAAAAATATTATAAATAATATATAATATTAATCAAATGGATTCAAAAAAATCTCAGCATGTCTTAGACATAGTTGAGACATATACCTACACCTTGAAATGTATCAAAAACTTATCCAATCGACCAATGTTACCATGATTTCCATTTCCATTCATTGTGAAACTAGAAACACTAAATATCGTGGTTATGTTTTTATCTGAAAAAGGATTTCAATTAATAAAATTTACTCAATATCTCATGTTGTTATTCAAAAATAAATGGTAATGAAGGTGTCACGACTCCCTCCCCACAATGTGCACCCCTCTTGGGCAGGCAATCTGAGAAGGGAGATAATGACCCCCGAGTCCTGCCTCTAGCAGGCCCCAGGTTGGTGACAAGCACCGAGGGTATAGTAAACACACAAATGGATGGAATTATCCTCTAAGAGAACACATACAGAAGAGAGAGATAAGATATACACAAATCAACTCCAACTAAAAACTGGAATGTAAAAGAAACCCATGTTCATATATGAAATTCTATGAAAAAGTGCTACAACAAAAAGGGGAAAACTACAATTACCCAAAATAATGGAAAAGAAAGCAGCAACTACAAGCCCAGACAGCTCATGTAACCACAAGCTAGTAGTAACCAGCTAAATCTCCAATCTACTCCAAGTGACCAGAAAAATAGTTTATATATACATTGGTTGATATAACAGTATACTCAGTAGGATCCTCCCCAAGCCTCTCGTGCAAAAGTAACGAAAGCATGCTAAAACAATGTTAACAATAAGTGAAACAAACTCATCACCTAAATAGGTAAACTACGTTCCCAAACTCACCATGGATACAATCAGCAAGTAACACATACAAGAATATAGCATATAATAATGAATATCTAGGGTAAACAACTACTACTTCCCCACTAGTTTTCCACTTTTCCCCAATGACATATGTCTTATTCATCTCTCTCAAAAGTCTTTCCCATATACACTTGGGCTAAGCTTCCAAATATGAACCACGTGCACCACAATGTATTTGCCGTAGACAACTCGGCTAAGCACCCCACCATCCTCAAAACCAAAAGTAACAAGGTATTTTCCGGGAGCCACCACAACTCGCATAAAGTGAATCACACGTTGGGTATTATACCTCAAGACATCACAACCCATACGCCGAGTAGGGATCATCAAGACATCACAGCCTATACACTTTACACCTATATTAGTCTATAGGATACTATATCCATAATATATGTGTGTGAAATAACCAAAAGCCATTACATCCCTCTACAATCATATATGTGAAAAAATAACCGTTGTTCCAAAGGTAGTAGTATCTACCAAGAGAAGAGAGAGGGGGAAAAGGGGTAGTCATCCATTCAACCTCCCATCAGAATGTTGGGGAAAACACCCCCAGGGATCAGAATCCACGGGGTGTCAGTTTCCCTTGCTGACTGGGTGGAGTAGCATATAGAAAAATAAAAGTACAGAATATATTATCTCTCACAACTACACTATGGGCATTACCTAGTATTAGACAAAACTACAGCTAACATCTCTATGACTCTGGGCTGCTACTTCTAATACTAGGTATCCTATAAGAACACAACCATTTTAATAGATCTATTAGATTACTTCATTCCATTTTTATCTGTTCCACGGTATTATAATTAATTCATTAAACATTAATTAACTTTGAACACAACCTCATTAAACTGAATTAGCATCACATTCAAAATCAAATGCTCCTTTTACGATTGAACATCACCTTTAAATACTAGCAACCCTATCTCCATTGATTATCACCATTTGATCATTCTTTCATTACAGAATTACTTTCCCATATTCACAGGAATTCAAGATAATCATCCTATACTACTAAACACAAAGGGTCTCAACACTATGAGTAGATATACTACCCGTCGAGTCTTTTTCACCTATAGCAATAGCGTAGACCCATTCTCCTTTGAGAAGCTAGACATGGAAAGCACGTGGCATACCCCGTGCATCTTCACCTCCTTTGAAATAAGGGTAAGCAAGACTGGATTCCTTGAGTAGTGGGGAAAAGTAGAGTAGATAACCATTCAAACAAAACCACCAACATCCAGCCATCACATCCATCCCATACCATCATCCTTGGTGTCCTACCCATAACCCACATGCATAAACTGATAGATCTCACCACTGTAGGCGGCATCCGCTGCCGCAGCGACACGGCCTCCCTGCCTCCACATATCACAACACCCCTCCATGGTCACATCATAACACAAGCAGTAGGGAAAAAAAACATCACATCAAACGGGATCTTGGACCTTTAACAAGGAAACCAGCCTTCATACCATATGAGCACTCATGTCTCTAGAGCACAAGGAACTCGGCCTTACGAACAAGAGGGTAACTAAGAATCCTACCATGAGTTATCTCTTATCAACCAACCAGTTCGTTAATCCCTCTTGAATTAATAGATTCAATTCATAGGTACCAATTCTGGGAAACGTAATCGGTATGCTATCACAAAATATTTAACATTCGTACTAAGCCAATCCAATTAGAACAACTACAACAACATCAACAACCAGATTCATTTACATGCCTCTTTATCTTTAGAAAATTAATTATCAATTAGTTATTGATTTATTTTCTTTATCAATTTCAATAATGAACAAATAGTTAAGCAAAGCAAGCATATATATCACACTATCTAGAAAATCTAGAGGCAATAACATACGAGCGATAACAATTTCTTAATCAGGTTTAAATATTTAATCAGGTCAATTTCATTATGATCCAAAGGGTTAAATCATTATAACTCTTTGATTTCACATAAAAAATTAGAGAAGCAATGAATCCCCTACATTGAAGAGTTCTTGACGTTCTTTATCTACACAATGGGTCGCAATCATCCTCTCGCGAAAACTGCATCCACCACAGGATTCCACGGTACGTCATCACAAACCAAACCCCAAGAAAAAACACATTAGAAGCATAGAGATTACCTGATATAATATGGAAAGGAGAACAAGAGAATATGATCCCTCAAGGAATGAGTATAAACATACCTTATATTGAAGAATGATCGACACATCTTGGATGCCACAAGAAAGAGCGGAATGATCTTAGGAGTAATGTTTTATTGCAAAACTCCTACGAGAAGGACTGAAAGGTTCTATTGTATCATATCTGAAAACAAAGAGGATGAAAAAGGGAGAATGATATCTTTCCCCTTTTTTTAGATTTACTGTGGTTACACCTTAAGATGTGCTTAATTCTCCATTAAAAGCGGATCGCATTAACCCACATGTTTTGACCTAGTAAAAACATCCCTACCTTAAGAATAATCAATATAAGAATTAATGGCCTTTGATTAGGCCTTAAGAGTCCTTAAAATAAGGATTTAAATGTATTTTACATCAAAGGAATCACCATTCTTCACACTTGCACATCTGATCTTCAATGATGATTGTGCTGGTGTGGATCTCAACACATCTTCATGTGAAATATTTTGTTTCCTTTTTGCCTTAGCAATTTCCAGTGCTTCATCTTCAGCTCTTTGCAGTTGTCTGGCAAGTTGCAACTGATTCGGCCATTTGACTAACAAATCGTTTGGAAGTGTGGCCTCAGTTCTGGATGTTCCACATGGTTCTTTTGATGCTGTCAAGCTACCTTTCTTAGGCAACTTTTTTTCAATCAATCCCTTCTTCTTCTTTTGGATTGATTGTCTGTGTGAGTTTAGTCTGCTTCTATTGATTTTCATGGCTTGTTTATAATGATCCATGGTATGCCCTTTCATTCAACAGTAGAAGCATTTCTTCTTGGTGGTCCTTCTGGATGCATCACCTGTAACAGCCCAAGATTTTATGAAAAATATTGTTTTTAATTTCACTAATGTCTTGTGTTGTACGCTACACCAAAAGGATCTTGCATAACACGCATCCTTGACTTGCCTTGCATCACACGTAATCACGACCTTCCTCGATAGCGTGTGTAATACGCAATACTGAGTTTCACTAAACAACGATATGCTATTAAAATATTATTAAAACTAGCAGTTATGAATAGTAATAACCACTTTTTGAAAAATTTTAAATCTTATTTTTCAAAATGGACTTCATTTTTGGATTCGGAATACCGAAATTATCCTAGGGTGAAATTTTGGTATTTTTCTGAAAACTTTCAATTTTTGATGAATAGTGAAGCCACTAAGTGGTAGGTTAAAAAACTGAATTTTGCCTAAAAATTAATTTTACCGCTTCTGTGAATGGAATTTCGAAAATACAACAGACACGGTTGATATCAGTAAGTAAAATGTGGTTCAATGAGATAAAAAAATGTTTTGGTGAATAGTAACTTTTTACTTTTTTTACCGCGGTTAATAGTAAATAGGGTAACTAAGGGTAAATATGATATTACTATTACCCTAACACATGTCCTAATTCTATTGGATAAGTGTAATTCGACCAAAAACAACCTTATGAATAAAATATGACCATTTAGTCCCACTTGGGGTAGATTAGGACATTTATTATTAATTTATTTAAAGAAGGGTTAAAATAGTTAAAATCAAAGTTTAATAAGTAAATCATTTTTAATATGGGGTTATACATAAGATAAATTCGGAAATAAATATTCATTAGAAAGCTAAAAATATTTCCTACATAATGGTATTTTATTTATAATTTTTAGATATTAAATAATTTAATTTAATTATGACACCACGATGATGCAGTAATTATCTTATTCATGAAATATTGACATAATTGATGTTATAAACACCAAAATAAATGTAATTTTCGACTTTTATGAATTAAACTAATATTCTAGGTTACTATGATATATTAGTGTTGATTTAATCAACTTGGTTCGAACATATAATTCTGTTATGACTTTCACAAAAATCATATATCAAATAGTGTCAAAATTGACACAAAATAGTTTTTAAATAAAATATTATATTATTAATTGTTATTTTATTCCTAAAAATCTAAGGTTCGGGCAAATGACTTATATAAGGATATATATATTAATAATAAACAATTTGGGGTTCTTTTGGCAAGTTATAGTAAGTGTATTAACAATATAGTGAAAGAAAACAAAAAGACATGGTAAAAGTTAAATTATTTAACTTAGAGTTAAATATAATTGATAAGGTTAAAATAATAACCTAAACTTGTCTAAATCCTATTGGTTGATAGGATTTAGACCCATCCCCAATTTAGCTTCGAAATATGACCCTTTGGAACCATTATAAACCGATTTTAACTTTAATATAAAATAATATTTTGAGATATTCCTAAGGTGCCCCTCTCCTCCCTTATAAAAGGGCACCTCCCCCCCTCCTCCTCACACCAATTTGAGCACTCACACTCGGCCAACCCCTGACAAAATCTCTTCTCCACTTCCCTAGAAACATCCTAGAGGTTCTGTTCTTCCTGAAAGACCAATTTTAGTGCCCTAAGAGGAGGTCTCAAAGAGGCGCTTCAAAGAAGAGGTAATTACCGTTACCAATTCTTTCATCTTTATTTCTTCTTCCACTTCTTCTTCTTAGGATGTTTCAATATGAAGTAATAACATCAGTATCACTCATATACTGATATGTTATTATAAGTATGAAACAACCCTATTTCACCATCTATCCATCCTACGGAAAAAGAAATCACCGCGCGTGCGTACGTACGGAATACCGTCTCCACGCCGTGGTGTAATCTATTTTCCACCACCACCTTACATGGATGGGTATAATGGTGTATAGAATAACTATACATATTTATTATAACATTATATTGATTCTGATATATTGTATAATCCACTCCACTCCAATTGAATATTTATGGAAATGATATCATCGCTCGTGCGTACGTACGGACTACCGTCTCCACGACGCGATCAGATTCATTCTCCATGTTAACCATTTAAGAATGATTATAAAGTATATATAAGAAATAATAATGAAATATATGACATTGTAGAGCTACTGGACTTATATATATATATATATATGTATGTCATCTACTTACTTCCATTTCAAGTCAATAAGGAAAGGAAACCCGCGTTCATGCGTACGTACGGACTACCGTCTCCATGAACGGTGTTTTTCATTTTATTTATCTATCTATTATATATATATATATACTGAATATATATGATATATAAATCATATTTTATATTCTGGAAGTAAGTAAATCATGATATAAGTAATAATGATGTCAAGAACAACAAGTCAAAACACCTACGATAAATGAAACGATTTTACCCAAAACGCTTCTTCACCATGAAATTTACAAAAGAACGGGTAATATAAAGTCATAAGTGAATCATATATGATATCAGAAAAATTAATATGATTCTGTAATAAGTCAATGAAATTATTTAAATCATTATACAGGTGGTTCGGACACATACGAAGCAAATTAGACCTAAGGTAAGGGAAATATCACAATCTCATTTTTATCCGAGATTGTTTATTCGTAAGTATTTACTGGGGTGTATTTTATCATCCACATCCATGTTTCATCAATATGTAATATTATTTCCATCCACCTACAATTGTTTAAATCCATTTTTACCCTTCGGTGAGTTTTTATTAATATGTATGAAAGGAATCTTTTGTCGTTTTTCGTACGAGGTACTTTTTGACTTTTCCGACAAAAGTACGAAGAATGTTTTTTTTAACTTATACGGCATGAATGGATTTTTAAAACATTATTTCCAAGAATATTTCTTTATAATTTTTCAAGTTTATTTTTAATCAACTTCTTTATTTTATAATGTTATGACATGTTAAGAAAGGAAAAGTGTTTTTGAAGTAGAAAGGATATTTTCCTCCAGAATGAAGTTCAAGTGTTTAATCAAAATTATTTTCCATCTAAGATAATAAAGGGTTCTGTTTTTATCCTATTTTTACTTTGATTTGATTATGTTGTGAAGGAATTATTTTTATGAATTCCTTTATTGTATATGAATTGTTTTATGATGTCATGATTTTTAAGATTCCCATTTTTATTACATGGGTTATGCAATGATGTACGGTTTATGATTTTGTGTCACACATAATAATGGTATCATTATGAGATGGGTGGGACCTATATCTCCCTCCAATGCATTGGGTAAAGATTTTATATCTCATGAGATAGACATGGCTGGAATGGTAGGTTATACCGGTTCAGTGAAATAGGACTAAAACGAGGGTTACTCAATTCAGAAAGGGACTTTGTCCACTAAGATAGTCTTGGCAATGAGTCTTGACTAACAAGAAATGATTCTCTATGATTACTTGTGAAGGACACAAATTTTCATGTTTTAAGTTATGATTATTGTGATTACATTTCACTACCATGATTTATCCCATGTTATGAAATTATGCTCTCTTTTGCAGGTTATGATTTCCCAAATGTTATGTTCTTATGAATACGATGTGATTGATATTTCTTTCATTTACCCTTACTGAGCATTTGAGCTCACCCTTTTATTTTTTCTTTTCCATAGGATATAAAGAAAGGTTTTAGGTAAAAAAAAGGAAGATCTTTATGGGAGATGTTGAAGATCTTTCACCACGATTAGAAGATTTTATTCCGAGTTTCCAAAGACACTAAACTATTACGATCCTTGTGTGTGTGTTTTTGTTATGTACTAAGTATTCCGCAAAAGTAAAGTAATGTCCATATAAGTCATGGTTCGGGTCTCTACAGTTGGTATCCGAGGAAAGGTTTAGTCAACCTTTGGAAACTAGGATGCGAGAACTTTAGTGAGATCCCAAGAGATATTTATAAGGTTTGTCTAGGGATGTCCCTAAGGATAAGTATACGTATAGGATACAGTCCTATAACTACGGTAAGGATATTAGAATTTAACATAAGAAGTTAGATATTGAGGATAGTCCCCCTTTATAATGTTGTTTTCCCTAGCATGATTTTTGCCTCTCACACTATTCTTTTTTTGGGTCTTAGAAAATGGCTGGAAACAAGATGATTCACGATAATGGAGGATATGATGGACAATGGAATGATATTATTCATAATGTAATGGGATTTGGAAGTCCAAACATCATTATTATGCCGAATCAGCAATCTCATAATATGATCAATAAATTAAAATTTGGTAAGTTTCCTGACTCGGCTAATAAGAGAAAGATGGAGTTTCATGATGATCATAGAGGAAAGAAAGTTCAATTTCCCCTATGTAAATCATGTGCGAAGAGGCATCAAGGAGAATGTTTCAAAGGAACTGGAATATGCATTGGGTGTGGAAAAGAAGGACATAAAGCAAGTAAGTGCAAAGGAAAAGGTTCAGTTATCACCATGGATGAGGATAATGGTATTGCTACGACATCAACAATGGTTTAATGTTTTAAATGTGGAATGTACGGGCATTATGAAAACCAATGCCCTAAGGGAATGTCTCATGAAGATAATCAGTATGGTCGTATGGGTAGTACTTATGTTGATGATGATGAAGTGACTACAAATGATATGTGAGATGAAAGAATTGTTGAAGCTCGGTCAATGGTTTAAGAAGGTAGTGGAATGATTACATGTTTATCAAATTGTAATGTTGTATAAAGAATCTCATGGTACTATGGAATAAAGAGACATCTAAGGATTGTTACATTGTTGTCTTTCCTTGAGTTTTGAAATTGTGTGATTAATGCTACCAATATCCATGAAATGTTATTCAGATATTTTTGGAATGAAGATGATATGCGCATAATGACGGGATAAGGAGAAAATTAAATGTTTGATAGTATTCATGAGCTCATGACTGATATAAGGAGAAGGTTATATCATGGTTTGAGTATATAGAATTTTTAGATTTTGGTATGTGGAAAGAGTTAACTTTTAACTGCATTCTTGTTTTCACTAAGGTTCAATGGGTATTCAAGAGAATACATGATTAAGGCCATTGAAGGTTTGGAATGTGACCAACAAGACATATCTTATGATATATGAGGATTAACGACAGTATTAAATCTCTTGTAATCGTTTTCACTATATTATGAGAGTGGACTGTAGTATTATGGATAAGCCTAAAGATTAGAATGGATTACGTTGGACATAAGTTAGTATTGTTTAAGGATAGAAGATTTTCGATATTATTGATGAGATGTTATAGTAATGTAGTTTTAGAAAAAGGACAACCTGCAGGACGGGCGACAGCCCATCATATCGGACAAGGCTGTGGGAATCGAACCCACAACCGAAGTGCGACTGGCCTTTATCGCCTACCAGTGGCCTACAGGAAGTTCCTGTTTAGTAGAAACTAGTTTTTTTTATATTAAGCAGTATGATATATGAAGTATAAGTCCATTTTAGGAACCATATATGATTAATAACTTTTGCTAACATTTTGTTTGAGACATATGGAATGACCTGTCATTTTATCACATGATCTGCTAACACTTCACGAATAACAAATTCAACTTCATTTATTTATGATATGAAGTGGAAATTGTTCAAGGCCCGAACAACAGTGAGATTGTACCAAAATAAAGTAAGTATTTATTCTTATTCAAATTCTTCAACTTTAGGGAAACGATCTTGAAAACCAAAAATGTTGTCCTACTGATCTTATATCGGATGAATCAGATGGTACCTTAGATCGTCACAAATTTATGGCTTTATGATTGCTGGCTTTTCCATAGCCATGTTCTCTACCACTCCCCATCAGAACATGATGGTTAGATTTCTCTTCCATGTCCATATTTTCACATATGTGGAAACCCAGTGATTAGTTTATTTGGGTAACTGATAAGTTTCATACTTTTGTTTTTAAATATTGGTTTTGGTATTCCTTTTTACGATGTGGGTTTATATTAAAGAAACTTTCGTATAGTAAACCATTTATAACCCCGACGAATTTCGAGGGCAGAATTCATTTTAAGGGGGGTAAAATGTAACAGCCCAAGATTTTATGAAAAATATTCTTTTTAATTTCACTAATGTCTTGTGTTGTACACTACACCAAAAGGAGCTTGCACAACACGCATCCTTGACTTTCCTTTCATCACACGCAATCGCGACCTTCCTCGATAGCGTGTGTAATACGCAATACCGAGTTTCACTAAACAACGATATGCTATTAAAATATTATTAAAACTAGCAGTTATGAATAGTAATAACCACTTTTTGAAATTTTTTAAATCTTATTTTTCAAAATGGACTTCATTTTTGGATTCGGAATACCGAAATTAGCCTAGGGTGAAATTTTGGTATTTTTCTGAAAACTTTCAATTTTTGATGAATAGTGAAACCACTAAGTGGTAGGTTAAAAAACTGAATTTTGCATTAAAACTTAATTTTACCTCTTCTGTGAATGGAATTTCGAAAATCCGACAGACACGGTTGATATCAGTAAGTAAAATGTGGTTCAATGAGATAAAAATAATTTTTTGGTGAATAGTAACTGTTTACTTTTTTTACCGCGGTTAATAGTAAATAGGGTAACTAAGGGTAAATATGATATTACTATTACCCTAACACATGTCCAAATTATATTTTATAAGTGTAAATCGACCAAAAACATCCTTATGAATAAAATATGACCATTTAGGCCCACTTGGGGTAGATTAGGCCATTTATTATTAATTTATTTAAAGAAGGGTTAAAATAGTTAAAATCAAAGTTTAATAAGTAAATCATTTTTAATATGGGGTTATACATAAGATAAATTCGACAATAAAAATTCATTAGAAAGATAAAAACATTTCCTACATAATGGTATTTTATTTATAATTTTTATACATTAAATAATTTAATTTAATTATGACACAACGATGATGCAGTAATTATCTTATTTATGAAATATTGACATAATTGATGTTATAAACACCAAAATAAATGTAATTTGAGACTTTTTATGAATTCCACTAATTTTCTAGGTTACTATGATATATTAGTGTTGATTTAATCAACTTGGTTCGAACATATAATTTTGTTATGACTTTCACAAAAATCATATATCAAATAGTGTCAAAATTGACACAAAATAGTTTTTAAATCAAATATTATATTATTAATTGTTATTTTATTCCTAAAAATATAAGGTTCGGCCAAATGACATAGATAAGGATATATATATTAATAATAAACAATTTGGGGTTCGTTTGGCATGTTATAGTAATTTTATTAAATATATAGTCAAAGAAAACAAAAAGACATGGTAAAAGTTACATTATTTAACTTAGAGTTAAATCTAATTGATAAGGTTAAAATAATAACCTAAACTTGTCTAAATCCTATTGGTTGATAGGATTTCGACCCATCCCCACTTTAGCTTCGAAATATGACCCTTTTGAACCATTATAAACCGATTTTGACTTTACTATAAAATAATATTTTGAGATATTCCTAAGGTGCCCCTCTCCTCCCTTATAAAAGGGCACCTCCTCCCCCTCCTCCTCACACCAATTTGAGCACTCATGCTCGGCCAACCCCTGCCAAAATCTCTTCTCCACTTCCCTAGAAACATCCTAGATGTTCTGGTCTTCCAAAAAGGCCAATTTTAGTGCCCTAAGAGGAGGTCTCAAAGAGGCGCTTCAAAGAAGAGGTAATTACCGTTACCAATTCTTTCATCTTTATTTCTTCTTCCACTTCTTCTTCTTAGGTTTTTTTATTATGAAGTAATAACATCAGTATCACTCATATACTGATATGTTATTATAAGTATGAAAAAACCCTACTTCACCATCTATCCATCCTACGGAAAAAGAAATCACCGCGCGTGCGTACGTACGGAATACCGTCTCCACGCCGTGGTGTAATCTATTTTCCACCACCACCTTACATGGATAGGTATAATGGTGTAAAGAATAACTATAAATAGTTATTACAACATTATATTCATTCTGATATATTTTATAATCCAATCCACTCCATTTCAATATTTATGGAAATGATATCATCGCTCGTGCGTACGTACGGACTACCGTCTCCCCGACGCGATGAGATTCATTCTCCATGTTAACCATTTAAGAATGATTTTAAAGTATATATAAGAAATAATAATGAAATATATGACATTTTAAAGCTACTGGATTTATGTATATATATATATGTATGTCATCTACTTACTTCCATTTCAAGACAATAAGGAAAGGAAAACAGCGTTCATGCGTACGTACGGACTACCGTCTCCATGAACGGTGTTTTTCATTTTATTTATCTATCTATTATATATATATATATACTGAATATATATGATATATAAATCATATTTTATATTTTGGAAGTAAGTAAATCATGATATAAGTAATAATGATGTCAAGAACAACAAGTCAAAACACCTACGATAAATGAAACGATTTTACCCAAAACGCTTCTTTAACATGAAATTTACAAAAGAACGGGTAATATAAAGTCATAAGTGAACCATATATGATATCATAAAAATGAATATGATTCTGTAATAAGTCAGTGACATTATTTAAATCATTATACATGAGGTTTGGACACATACGAAGCAAATCAGACCTAAGGTAAGGGAAATATCACAATCTCATTTTTATCCGAGATTGTTTATTCGTAAGTATTTACTGGGGTGTATTTTATCATCCACATCCATGTTTCATCAATATGTAATATTATTTCCATCCACCTACAATTGTTTAAATCCATTTTTACCCTTTGGTGAGTTTTTAGTAATATGTATGAAAGGAATCTTTTGTCGTTTTTCGTACGAGGTACTTTTTGACTTTTCCGACAAAAGTACGAAGAATGTTTTTTTTTACTTATACGGCATGAATGGATTTTTAAAACATTATTTCCAAGAATCTTCCTTTATAAGTTTTCATGTTTATTTTTAATCAACTTATTTATTTTATAATTGTATGACATGTTAAGAAAGGAAAAGTGTTTTTGAAGTAGAAAGGATATTTTCCTCTTGAATGAAGTTCAAGTGTTTAATCAAAATTATTTTCCATCTAAGATAATAAAGGGTTCTGTTTTTATCCTATTATTACTTTGATTTGATTATGTTGTGAAGGAATTATTTTTATGAATTCCTTTACTGTATATGAATTGTTTTATGATGTCATGATGTTTAAGATTCCCATTTTTATTACATGGGTTATGCAATGATGTACGGTTTATGATTTTGTGGAACACATAATAATGGTATCATTATGAGATGGGTGGGACCTATATCTCCCTCCAATGCATTGGGTAAAGATTTTATATCTCATGAGATAGACATGGCTGGAATGGTAGGTTATACCGGTTCAGTGAAACAGGACTGAAACGAGGGTTACTCGATTCAGAAAGGGACTTTGTCCACTAAGATAGTCTTGGCAATGAGTCTTGACTAACAAGAAATGATTATCTATGATTATGTGTGAATGACACAAAGTTTCATGTTTTAAGTTATGATTATTGTCATTACATTTAACTACCATGATTTTTCACATGTTATGAAATTATGCTCTCTTTTGCAGGTTATGATTTCCAAAATGTTATGTTCTTATGAATACGATGTGATTGATATTTCTTTCGTTTACCCTTACTGAGCATTTGAGCTCACCCTTTTATGTTTTCTTTTTCCCAGGATATAAAGAAAGGTTTTAGGTAAAAAAAGGAAGATCTTTATGGGAGATGTTGAAGATCTTTCACCACGATTAGAAGATTTTATTCTGAGTTTCCAAAGACACTAAACTATTACGATCCATGTGTGTGTGTTTTTGTTATGTACTAAGTATTCCGCAAAAGTAATGTAATGCCCATATATGTCAGGCTTCAGGTCTCTACATCACCCCTCTTGGATTTAGACTCCAAGGTCTTCTCTTCCTTTTTTCATAATCTTTTTGGGAGAATCTTCCACATTCTTATGCTTGCTTCCCAAGGATTCTTTCTGATCCAGGTTCAGTGATCTTTTATTCTTTTTAGCTCTGGATACATTTGGAGATTGACATGTATCTTTTTGACCACTTTTGCAATCATCACAGATGTTGTCAAGTAATCCAAATCTATTTTCAGTAAATAGATGTCTCTGGACTTATGGATGTAGCTTCTTTTCCTCTGGCTTACTCCCCCTTGGCATGGGCTTCCTCTGTGCTTTTACATTCACTGGATTGTACCAGCAAGCTTTTGCACAGTTCCCATACTTTTTACAACACCAACACTGACCCACAAATCATGACCTCTTCAGTCCTTCTGATTGCTGGGTACTTTTCTTGACATGCTGTGTTGTTTCAGGAGATCTCTCTTTCTTCATTGTCTTCATCCATACTTGTTTGGAGTTGCTCTTCCATCCTGCACTATTTTTGGAAACACAATTAGAAGCATGAGTACAAGATGGTATGGATGGTACCTTCTTTTTAGAAGATGTTTCCCTTTCATTAGAGGATGTCATTCTTTTAGAATCATCCTTCTCAAAGCATACATGAGTAGCAACATTTCGCCTTTCAGCTGACTGGGAGGCTTTGGCTTTGGGTGATTGCTGATTTTTCAATATCACCTCCAGTTATAAGTATTTCATATTGAGGGAGTTCTTCTAATCCTCAATAGTTCATAGCCTTCCTTCCCATTTCTCTTCCAGCTGCTTTATCTGGTCTTCATGCACCTTTTTTATTTCTAGCAATTAATTGTCCAGCTCCCTAACCCTTTGGACTTTGTCTTCTAGTTGAGCATCTTTGACAACCATTGAAACTATGTGCAATTTTTCCAGTGCATGGAAAACTTCTTTGACCATTGCCTTAAAGAATTCATTCTCAGAAAGGCTTCTTTGCAATTATTCACAAGTATCTTCATATCTTTCATTGCAATGAGAAACTGTTTCATCCTTAGCCTTCACCAGCTTTCTGAGTGTGTTGGTTATGCCAACCCTTTTTGCCAATTGATCTTCCATAGAATTGGCTTCTCCTTCTAGCTGTAATTTTTCGTCTTGAAGATCAAGGATTCCTGTAGTAATACACATTGCCACTTCCTTGGGGACTGTCTTCTGAAGATATTTGAGTGCATTTTGAAGATTATTCATTGTTACAACATCATCACAGCTAGGACAGGCTTTCTTCATCTTCTTTCCTATTTCATCTTCCTATTTTTCAGAGTCTTGTAAGATATCTCCATTTGAGGGTATTCATTCACTTCCTCAAATCTGCACTTCATAAATACTCCCTTGGATCTTTTAGAGGTAACCTCGCTCTGATACCAATTGAAGTGCCCTGATCAGTGTGAATCACTGAGAGGGGGACGGGGTGAATCAGTGATCCCTTAAAACATTTTACTAATTGATTCTTTATCAATTAAACCTCTATGGATTGTTAAGGCCTCGATCCACTCTTCTTGTATATCTCAGCCTTTCCATGAGTAATGCAGCAAATGTAAAGGCACAAGACATAAGGATTTACAAGGTTCTGCACCAAAGGCCTACGTCCTTTCCATGTTGGTTATACGCCCCAACATGGTTTCTCCATTATAATCGGTTATTATTACAATGGTCGATACAGAGTCCCACTGTATCTCTCCTGAGTCCCACAGGAGGGTCTTTATACTACGTCCCAGAGTGTTACCAGAGTCCCACTGGCTTGCTTCAGAATCCCACTGAAGACTTCTTCCACCCTAAGTCTCACAGGGGGCTTCTCCTGGCTCCTCGAGTCACATGAGTAGCTCTTCTTCTCTTTATCTCTTCAAGTATCTTCAGTAGCCTGGGATAAGGACTGCTGGCCTTGCTCTGTACCTCTGCTCACTTGTGAAGAACAAGTCTTCTCGTCTTGCTCAGGATTTATCTCCTTTCTCATAGGATGACCTGGCCTCTCTCTTCAAGAATCTTCAACAGCCTATGAAAAGGCCTGCTGTTCTTGATCAAATCTTCTGATCACTTCAGTTGATCAGGGTGTTCTCAATTACTGAAAACTCAGGCAGCTAATGTCTTTAACTTCAGTCTAGCTTCAGTCTGACTTCACATAAACATCATGCACTGAGTGCATGGCATCTCTACATCCTCATGCACTGATTTCATGGCTTCTCAAAATTCGTCAAGAACTATTGGTCTTGGACAACTCAAACGCACACCACTGATTTAAGCTTTATTCACGTGTGCACGTGCATGCGTGCAAGCATGCACTCCCCTTCTTCTTCTCTTGGTGAAATAAAGCCTCAAAGGGTGTAACACTTTTTAGCACACACTTTTATTCCTCCTTCACACTCTTTGTTCTTTTTGTTCACACACTTTAAAGTGTGTTCTCATTTAGTGTGGATCTTTTTCTTCCTTCTTCTTCTAAATGTGTACACACTTTACTTGTGCACACACAAAGGTTCGACCTTCACTTGTTTAGCACACACAATCTACTTTGTTTTGGCTACACTCCTTTTGCTTCAATCTTTCCCATGGCATTCTTGTTCTTTTTCACGTAGCATGCACACACAAAATGTGTGATCTTCACATTGGACACAAGAGATGCAAGTCTCGGCCTTCACTTCTTTTCTAGCACACACATAACCCGTAGGTTCACTTTCTTAGCACACACCCACTTTCACTTTTCCCACATAAGGGCTACGACCTTTTCTTCAAATGCACACAAAAAGTGTGTTCTTCAATTTGGCACACACACAAGGTATTGCCTCAGCCTTCTTGTTTACATTGCACCCACAAATGGTGTATGTATTGACTTGGTGCACACACAAGGCTAAGCCTCGGGTCTACCTCTTTTTCTCACCCACTGCCCGAATATCAAATAAAGGCACGCAAGGGGTGCTTAAGCCGTGACCTCTCTTCTTATTCAAAGTGCAAGGAACACTCGGGTGCACAAGGCAGCGTGCAAGACAACACAAGAGCCACGGGCACGCAGGCCTCAAAGGAAAAGGTGGCGCACAAGGTCCTTGGTGCACAAGGGCATGCAAGGTGCACTGGCCGCGGGGGGCGCAAGCCGTGAAACACCTTGGCTGCGCAATGATCCTCCTGCCGCGCAAGTTCGCTAGCAGTGAGGGCTCTTCCTGTCGCGCAAGGGGTGCGCGGAGGGAACACCTTAGAAGCCTTGGGTGGCTCCGGAACAAACTGTCGCGCAAGTGGGATGCGCGGGGCTCAAAGCTTTGTAAAGAACACGGTGCTCGCGGGACACTCTTCAAATATTCAGAAAGCCTTCTCTATGCGTCGGTCTCTCTTTATATAGGCAGAGAAATGCCTCAAAACATCCACGCGGTTTAACTTCAAAATCCCCAAGATTTCAGATCTTTAATAATCTTTCCAAATCTTGAATCTTTCCTATGTTTCCACGCGGGTCTCTTCCTTTATTTTTTTCCTCTACGTGCATGCGACACAGAACGCGTGCATGGCCTTCGATTAAGGATAATCCATGAAAAGCATAAACCTCATAGCCTCGGCAACGTTGTTTGCCTCAGCCACGTCCAAATTCCCTCACTACTGTGCATGCATACATCTTTCTTGCATGGATGAGTTCGTTAGGGCTAGACAAACTCAATGAACACCTTAGCTCGATCTATGGTGGTCAGGAGCTCGACTTCAGT
Source organism: Viscum album (assembly GCA_963277665.1). Classification (NCBI taxonomy): domain Eukaryota; kingdom Viridiplantae; phylum Streptophyta; class Magnoliopsida; order Santalales; family Viscaceae; genus Viscum; species Viscum album. Next base: position 1,055,914,329 of record OY728151.1, on the reverse strand, counting down.
GCTCGGAGGGCCACTGGTTCAGGCGGCGTCATGGGAGGTTCCTCAACCGAGCTCGAGGTAGAGGATAACTTGTGGGCAGTTGGATCGGGCGATTGAAAGACATCGGACGGCCGCGATCACAAGATCTCGCGCGGGATCAATCGTGCGGTTGAGATCTGGCGCGCGATCGATCGAGCGGCCAGGATTCTCTCCCGTTGTAAATTACGCGTCCCACATCGAAACGGACCACGGATTTTCTGTGGTTTATCAACCTAGCGCTTCCTACATCTCATAAATTGAACTTCCAACCTCCACGGTGCCGCCCTGCACCATGTTCTCTCTGCGGGCGCGCTCTTGCACCCACCTCTGCTCCCTACGGGCACGCCACTGGCGCCCACTATGCACACACGGGTGTGCTCCTCGCACTCATGATGCGCGGGCTTCATCACCGCATGGCCTCGTGGCTTATACACGGCCCCAAACTCTCTTGGGCTGGCCCCATGGGATCCCCTTGGGCGTGGTGACCTAGTCCCACTTGTGCGTTGGGTTGAACCCTTATGGCTGGCCCTTGGTTGCTTAATTTTTTCTTGAATATAGAACAAGTACTTTGTTTAAAAATAAATTAACATGGTTCAAAGGCCAAATGCCACTCCCTTTACTTCTTCACCATTTCTTATTCAAATGGATTCCTCCTCTCCTCATATAATTTATTTCTGCATAGGATGGTATTCTTGAAGGGTCTTCATCAACCTAGGCTCCTGAATCACATATATTCTTCAATGTTCTTCATTGAAAAAATCGGAGATCAAGTTGGATCAATTTCAATTCATCATGCACTAAGAGATAGTGCATGGTCTTCATTAATACACATCATCCACTTAGTAGTTGTGGATGGATCAACTTTCATCTCCTCATGCATTGTGAAGACAATGCATGGACTTCTAACATTGTTGTGACATTGTATCCTCTTGATACAAGTTCTTGGAACTTTAAGATCAGCTCATCAATCGTCAGATGTAATGATGCTCCATCATCATTCATTCTTCATGTGTTGTCACTTAGTATCACCTTGATACAAGTATTGAAACATTAAGATCAGTTCTACAATCGTCTGATACTCATGGAGAATGTTTCAACCATAATCTCCTATGCCACTTAGTGAATCTCATATGTGACATGCCTCTAAGTACCATGGCCATTATCCTTCATCACTATCACCATAACATCCTTTGTCATTCAGTCGGCTTGGTTTGTACACAAAACCAACCGGTCCCCGGGACTAAAAGAGAAATAACTTACAGAACCTGCATCCGATTGACGCACCTTTTGTTGCGTTGAGACTCCTATGATGTGGAGGTGCTTGTGATACGTCTACGTGAGATATTGTGGCACATTGATTATCATCTTGTGGAATGTTTAGCAGACCCTCCCAGTGATGAGCGAGCAGATTGCAGAGACCTAGTAGTTGGCTAAGATTTGATGACTACTGATCAATCTACTAAGAGAGATTCAGATGGCCCAGTGGGTAGTGCATGGTTGTAGCAGCAGACCCATGGTGGAGGAGTTCTTGGTTGTAGCGACAGACCCACGATACTCAATAGAAATAATACCTATGTAGGATATGAGGTGGAGTGCTTGGTTGTTGCAGTAGACCCATGTAGGGAAGCGCATGGTTTTAGCTGCATGCCCACAATACTCGACAGGTGGAGTACTTCAGTTGTCCAAGGTTAGTGGGATGTTATTGGTTGTAGAGGCATTCCCACTGTACTCGATAGAGGAGTTCTCTCAAAGCCATGGTTTTGACATCGTGAATAAAAATCGTGGTTTGAGCTGAGTTAATGACCTTTGTGTTTTCCTCATGATTGAGATATGTTAATTGATAAATTAGGTATAATTATGTGAATATACCTATGTAAATGTTATAAATTGAAATTATACTATTTGATTTATCCTTGTTGGATTTGTGAGACATTGAGGGTCTCAGGGTCACTACTGAGTATTGTTATACTCACCCATGTATGGGCTATGCTAGAACCTCGTTGTGTTGGATGCAGATGACAGACATCACTGACGGTGGCGGAGAGCGCCAGGACTGGACGGTACCTGGAGGTGGAACTCATGATGTGTCGATACCTAGAGTAGTCAGAAGGAGGTGGAGCACTGAAGGGGTTTTTCGTACCTACCCTTATGGTAGGATCTATTGTGGATGATCCATGAGCTTCTAATCACCTTCAATCTATTTGACTTTTTGATGTACAAATTTTGTCTTTTCCTTGTACTTTATAGTTGTGCTTTTATTTCTATCCCCTTTTAATTTTTTCCCTACTTTTGTATACAGTCTTTACATAGTTTTTTCTTCTGATTGTACTATGGTTGTGTGTGTTTACATTTTATAAAGGCAAAACCTTTTCCAGATTTAGGGAATTACGGCTTTGGTGCTAGTCAACAGTGCCTGGTCTATAGAAGGAGGTTTTAGGGTATTCACGATGCGGGCCCCGGGGTACGGGTAATTAAAATTGGTATTAGAGGGTGACAGTTCTACTGGAGAACATAGAAATCTGATATTTCTTTTATTTGAAATAGTATGGTTAATGATACTAAGTGTGGTTTTCCATCCATGGAGTCTAGTGTTGGTGCAGGCGGCCGACGTAACCATACACTAGGACCATTACTTTTTATTTCCAACTCAGTGCACAAAAACACTGATTTTGTGTGTGACTTCAAATGTTTTCTTGAAGTCACCTCAAAATGGGTCTGCTCACCAGGTATAGTCTTTTGATCATGTCACATCTGTTTATTTCATGATACCTTCCCATGGACGACCAGTTTGATCCTCGATAGTTATACATACTAAAAACCTGCCAAGCAATGATGCCTCAGTACAAGGCCCTCTTCCAGTTCAGGCACCAGCGGAGGCACCAGCGTCACCCCCCCCTATTGTGCCACCAATGCCACCATCCCCAGCCAAAGGCGATTCACTCTACTTGAGCATGTTGAAAGAGTTCCAATGTAACGTCCCGGTTCTGGAAGCCACCCAGGGGTGCCCCATACCCGGTTTGTCAAATACCCTCAAGCGCATTTCCGCAAACGCCAGAGGCTGCCCACTATAACTGAGGGCCATGTATTTGATAGTGGGTAAACTATTCCCTCATTTTCAGAGTACACAACGAAATAAATTCAATTAGACAATAGTATAAATGGTAACCATCCATACAAGGGTAAATGATAAATATCGGAAGACTAGCAGTAAACAACTGGAGCACACACACATGTATATAAAATGATATATGATACAAATGTCTAGGAAAGTATCCAAACAAGTCACAATGTTGAATACTATACTAAACCAACGTGCAAAATAAAACAGGTAAATTCCTCGGCTTTGCCAGAAGTAGCTTGGTCCCATGCTCTCCAGCTCCATAGAAAGTCAAGTACCTGAGGTAGAATGGAGCTTTCCCTTATCTATACCTGCAACAATATAATCTATTTTGGCTCAAAAGAATGGCCCAAAAGGGTGTGAGACAAGGTACCAGTAAGAAACCACCCAAAGATCTATGCCTAAGGCTCAGTGAATATAAGGCACTAAAAATACACGAAGTAGTAAACAGGAAGGCACACAGCAACTACAATCCACAATGTGTAGCATATAAAGTACAAAAGTAACAGCCAATAAACAATAATAACAATAGGTAACCCCCTGGGTTTTTCTCATATCCTAACCCTTATGGCTCAACCTACAAGTACTAGCAGCCCACTGGGAGGCACGCACAGTCTCGCCACTCTAGTTCAGCTAAAGAATAGACTCCCTGAGAAAGCACTCACCATCATTTCCCCTTATAGTCTCGTATCGTACTAAAGGCTCTCTGGGGGAATCACTCATTGTGTCATTCCCCCTGTGGCCCACGTTGAGGAACTACAGACTGTTTAAGGAAGCACTCAAAGTCAATTCCCCCTGTGGTCTGAAATCATAAATTAATGACACTCTAGAGAAACCCTTATGTCCATTCCCCCTATGGTCCTCTACACTAGTTTCTCACAACCATGTGTAAATAAAACATGCATATCGTGCATATCTCCCCAAGTAAACCTCAAGAAAAACATCGATATCTTTATAAGGAAAAAAATAATAATAGTGCAACAGTTCCACTATCCAATAACAAGACATGGAAACTTGAAAAATTCCAAACATGAAAAACATTAAAGGAAAAACATCTACAGCACAGTAAAAATTACCCTATTCACAAGCATTTACCTCTACAGAAACAATAATGAAAATCAGGCAATGACATGGGCGAAATAGGAAACACAAAAAATAACCCTTTTAAGGGAATTGGTGTAATTGCCCAAAATATTCAAAGACATACTACAGAAAGGCACAAACCACCTACATGGTTTCTAGGAGATCGATATACATGAACCACGGCGATTGATTCTCCTTAGAACATCAATGATATCATAAAACATCGAAAACGCTCATCCCACGATATCATGAGAAGGAGGAGGAATTGGAAAACAAGGATCTAGGAGAAGGAAGAACTCACCACAACGGTTCCAACGCAATCAACGATGGTTGAAATGGATATCAGAAAGAAGCTTGGGGGCATGGATTATAATCATGGCCATACTGGATCTCTCAGCCGAACGAGACCTAGAAGAAGGTCATTCGGGCGACTATGCATGACCCCGGTCCATTTAATGAAAAAAATAAATTACACGGCGTGTACTTATGGGGTACACGCCGTGTACTCGGTTTTTTCATTCTATTATTTAAGAGGCCTCCACATCACCCCTACACACCGTGTGTGTGGCCCAGAAATGGTCAACACATGGCTTCGAGCGAAAAAGGAGTACACGGTGTGTACTAATATCGTAAACGACATGTACTTCAAAATTTCCAGAAACTACTCTTTTCTCAATAACTCTAGGAAAAGTATTGACATACCTGAAAATGAAGATTTGGGTTCCTACAAACTTCCCCCCATAATGAAAAATGACCTTGAATTTCCCTAGTGATGAGTAGAAGAAGAAACCCCTAATAGATCCGGCCACTGTGATCGTATATCGGCCTCCCTCCCCTAGATATCGTCATATACTCACCCGTGTTTCCATAGCACCCATACTAGAGGAACATACCGCCCATGGAGAACCATCGTACTGTAATCTAAAATCTAGATAGGATGCTCCTCAAACGATGCATCCGCTTTGAGCTCTACCTCCTCGGGCTAAAAGACATGAGACCAGTCTGAAAAGTAACGTCGGATTTGAGAGACGTGGAGACTTCTTGCATTGTCTGGTACCTCTTAGGTAACTGAAACCGATAGGAAACTGGCCCAACTATCTTAAATACCTCAAATGTCTTGATGTACCGCGATGAAATCTTACCATGTCCTTGAATCCTCTCGTGTCCCAACCTCGGTGCGACACGTAGGAAAACATGATCCCCAACCACGAACTCCAGAGGTCATCTCCACAGATCAGCATAAGACTTCTATCGAGACTGTGTTGTAGCCATCATCTTAAAAATAAGATCTATCTGCTCTCAGGTCTCCTAAACATGATGAGTTCATAGTAAAGCTGCCTCTCCTACCTCCAGCCAGCATAAAGGTGATCGACATGGACTACCGTACAAAGCATCGTAATGTTCCATCGGAATAGTCGCCAGAAAAATGTTCTCATAGGAGAACTACACAAGAGGTATATGCTTCTCCCAAGAACCACCAAATTCTAGAATGCACGGGCGAAGCATATCCCCAAGCACCTGGATCGTACGATCGGACTGGACATCTGTCTGGGGATGGTATGTTGTACTCAAAAGTACCTGTGTACCCAAAGCCCTCTAAAGCCCCTACCAAAACTGAGAAGTAAATCTCGCATCTCTATCTGAAACAATGGAGTGTGGAAATCCATTTAGATGTACAATCTCTCGGATGTATAGTCTTCCCAAATCGTCAACACTGATGTTTTTCATGATCGGTAAGAAATGAGCAACCTTTGTATGTCTGTCGATGACAACCCAAACAACATCGTTCCCTCGAGGGGACCACGGAAAACTAGTCACTAAGTCCATCGTGACATCATTACACTTCCACACAATAATGGGTAACTACTACAAAAGGTCTGCTGGTGGATGATGCTCTAACTTCACCTACTGACAAGTTGAAAAACTCATGATGAAACCAGGAACATCTCTCTTCATACCTAGCCACCAGTATTGGCAATGACGATTTTGATACATCATGGTGACACTAGGATGAACTGCCCAAACTGAGGAATGAAAATCCTGCATCTGCTCATCGTGTATGTCTACTGGCACCGATATGTATCCTTGGAAACGAAATATCTCATCCTCACCCACTTTCCATCCAGGAAGATGGTACTCCTCTGACACACTCATTATTAGGACTAAGTCTTCTATGTCTGATAGCTGCCTCATCTGTACCCGATCAAGATGTGTAGAGGTAATAGCTACAGATGATAGGTAAGTCTGTCACTATCCGTCGGGCAACTCTAGATGCATCACAGAGAACAGGGCCATGAGCTTCCACTCACTGCTAGCCTCTTGAACAGCCTGAATCTGAGTTCTTCGGCTCAATGAAACTACCACTGCGTTACCCATTCCCGGCGTATAAGCAAGCTCAAAATCAAAAGTCTGAAGATACTCAACCCACCTATGTTGTCTTAGATTCAGATCGTGCTCAGTGAATATGTTCATGAGACTCTTGTGGTCGATGAAAACCAAAAAGTGCTTTCGGAAAATTTAATTTCTATAATAGTGCATGGAATGAACGACAGCTGCCAACTCGAGATCATGTGTCAGGCAGTTCCTCTCATGTGGCCTCAACTCCAGAGACCCGTACGCAATTACACCATCTCCTTGTATAAACCCATCACCCAACACGATACCTATAGAAACAAAATAAATATTTTATCTCTTTCCTAGCACTAGAAAGATTTGTATCGGTGCTGACGTCAACCTTCCCATTAGCTACTGAAAGGCGGACGCACAAGAATATGACAATAAGAACATCACCCCCTTCTTGGTCAGACGTGTCAATGGTGCTTCTAGGCATGAAAAGACATAAATGAAGTGTTTGTAGTATCCAGTAAGCCCTAAAAAATAACTTACCTCAAAAAAGGCCTTCAGCTGCTTCCAGAATACTACAACTCTCACTTTTTTCTGTCCATATATACTCTTTCCTTTGAGATGACGTGACCCAAGAAGTGAATCTGATCCATCCAAAAGTGGAACATCGAGTGTTTAGCATAATGAAAAGGCTCTCTTAGTGTACTCATAATTATCACAATATGTGTGGAATGGTCGTGTCAAGTGTGAGAGTACAAAAATATATCGTCCACGAAGACCACGATAAAGGAGTCCATGTAAGGATGGAACACTCGGTTCCTCAGTTCCATGAAAACTACTAGTGCATTCGTGAAACCGAACGACATAACCATATACTCGTATAGACCATACCTTCTCTTGAAGGATGACAGTGTTATATCTGATGGTCTAATGTGCAACTGATGATAATCGGATCTCAAATCGATCTTCAAGTACACACGATATCATCGATCCTGATCGAAAAGATCGTCAATACTAGGAAAGGGATATCAGTTCTTGATTGTCAACTGGTTCAGCTTCTGATAATCCACGCAGAGCCTAATTGTACCGTCTACCTTCTTTGCAAACAAGACAGGAAAACCCCATGGAGATGTACTGGATCGGATGAAACCCTTTGCCTGTAACTCCTCAAACTACTTCTTGATCTCCTACAACTCAGTTGTAGCCATCCTATTGGGAGGAATGGACACTGGTGCCTCTATTTGCATGAGCTCAATAGAGAAGTCTACCTCAAGCTCCTGAGGAAAACCCAAAATGTCCTCCAGAAAGACATCCCTGAAACAATCCACCACAAGAGTAACGTCTAACTGTGAAGTCCCCTGATCTTCCAGATAACGACTATAAATCTGGGCCATAAAACAACATAGCTCTTAAGGCTCGAGTCCTTCTCGACTCTCCTGAACATCCCATTCGCCTCTATGAAGAAAGTATTCACCCTCTGGTGAAATGAAACTCACCCTTTGGCGATAGCAGTCAACAAATTCCTGGAAGGGAACCAACTAGTCCATCTTTGGAATGACATCATAGCCTGTCATCTCTAGGACATAGAGATCCCATATGAAATGATACCCTGCAACCTCAAGTGGTAACTCTCTTCACTAATATACACTAGATTTCCTCTTCCCCAAAATTGATTCTAGTGTCCACAAGTTGGCAGAAAAAAAGATACAATGCCCAAGGCTCTCCACTACAACAACAGAGATAATGCTATGCGTAGCACCAATATCGAAAATAGCTGAAGATAAAACTGAGGCTACTTAAATCATACCTCAAACTGAAGAAGTTCTAGGTTCCTACTCATGATAGGTTATCTCCACCGTAAAAGTACGGCCTACCCGGTGGCCTTGTGACCCTGCCTGACCACTCTCATTTGATACTCCCTGATGATGATGAATGAATGGTAATAGATAGCCACGACCTCGACCTCTACCTTGGCCCAAACGGCCGGATGAAATCCAGTTCCCTGGATGGTGTGAAATTTTTTGTGCTTCTCTTGAATGATGAGACATGGAAGATCCCCCATCACTAGTTACTAGTGAGAATACTAGGAAGAAAAACTAAGGGTGACCCATCTTGCTACATGATCGGAACACCAATGGGTCTCTCTAGCATTAAGGCCTCATGTTACCTTCCCTCACACAATGGTAGTTTACTACCTGGCTACCTGAAGATGTATCTCGCCTCCTCAGAACACCACGTGTAGGCACCTTACGCCGCTTCCTGCTATCAACTAGAGGAACACTAGCTCTGGAAGCAGAACCACCCAAGCTCGCATCTCTGAAGCCTATCAGATCATGCTCCACAGTCATCACTTGGTTGACAATGGAAGTGATGGAAGTCAACTAGATGATATTCACCTGTTATCAGATCTCTCGCCTGAGACCATCCTCAATCTTCCTTGCTAATATCACCCGATCTCCACCATGGAGGGGTGTCAAACACTATAGCTCGTTAAAATGAGAGGAATAATCTATAATAGAAAGATTACCCTACTCTGGACTTATGAAAACCTGGCCTTGATCAGCCCTCAGGGTATCTAGGTAGAATTAGTCATAAAAAAAATGTTGTAACTCCTCCCAAGCCATAACCTGCTGATGACCCGCCTTTGAGATCACGTCCCACCACCTCTTGGTGGAGTCTCATAGCATATATGTATCGAGATTGACCCACATATCTATCAAACTATAGGTATTATATCAAATAATCTACCAAAAGATAATGCATATTATACACAACGTCTATCACAACAATATGCAATTGCTAATGTATTCTTGATGGCATGGAAAGAATGCATGGAATGTGATTTCTAACGAGTGCTTATATTATGTATCAGATGGTATACCCTCATATCATCAGGATACGACCAAAATAGAACAACAATATCAATAAAAACAACAACACAAAGCATGTGAATCACTCTAGGGGAAATCAGATCAACTGTAACATAGAAAAACCAGAAATCTGAAATAAGAGAGGTAGATTGGATTTTCCCTGTACACAAGTTAGCTACTCCTGATCACAGATTAATACCAAATACTGAATCCATCCTATTCCTGGTTAAAGTCTCCAAATAGTAAATCATTAGAAATGAAACGCTTCAGATACCACTTTGTAACGTCCCGGTTCTGAAATCCACCCAGGGGCACCCTGACCCTATTGGTCACATGGCATCAAGTTCATTTTCCCAAATTCCAGAGGCTGCCGACTAGCAGTGAGGGAAGTGGGTGTGATAGTGGGGAAACTATGCCCTCTTTGGTAGAGTACACAGGGGAAGAAAAACAATTAGACAACAACATTAACAGTAACTATCCATACAAGAGTAAATGATATACAACGGAAGACTAATAGCAAAAAACTAGAGAACAAACACATTTATATAAAACTATTCATGATAAAAATGTCTAGGAATGTAGAAAAACAAGTCAAAATGCTGTATACATTACTAAACTAAAGTGTAAATGAAAACAGGTAATCTCCTCAGCATCACAATCCATAGCTTGGTCACATGCTCTACAGCTCCACAACAAGTCAAGTACCTAAAGTAGAAGGGAAATTTATCTTATCTATAGCTGCAACAATGTAATCTATTTGGGCCTATACGAATGGCCCAAATAGGGTGTGGGACAAGGTCCCATTAGGAAACCACCAAATGATCGATTCCTAACAGTCAGTGAATACATGGCATTAAAAATACAGGAAGCAGTAAACAGGAAGGCACAATGCATCTAAAATCCATAGTGTCTAGCATATAAAGTGAAAAAGTAACAACAAATCCTTAAGAAGAACTACAGGTAACCCCGGGGTCGTACTCACATCCTAACCCTTATGGTTTATCCTACTAGTAATAACAAAACTTGGGGAGGCACACATAGTCTTGCCCATCAGGTTCAGCTAAAGAATAGACTCTCTGAGGAAGCACACACTATCAATTCCCCCTATAGTCTCATATCGTACTAAAGGCTCTCTGTGGAATCACTCAACATGTCATTCCTCTTGTTTCCTGCGTCGAGAAACTACAGACACTCTGTGAAAGCACTCAACTTTAATTCCCCATGTGGTCTTGCATCTTAAATTAAAGACACTATAGAGAAACCTTTACGTCCATTCTCCCTATGGTCCACTACACTAGGTTCCCACAGCTCTGTGTAAAACAAACATGAATAGCGCACGTATCACCCCACGTAAACCTCAAGAACTACTTCGGTATCATTGTAAGGAACAACAGTATAACAGTACAATAGTTCTACTATCCAACATCTATGCATAGAAACTGGAAAAACGCTTAACAAGTATAACATTCATGGAAAAAAATCCATAGCATAGTAAAAATTACTCTATTCACATGAATTTACCTCTACTCAAAAAATCAATCAAAGCAGGTAATAACATGGGAAAAATTAGAAACACACATAATACACCGTTTAAGGGAATTTGTTGAATTGCACAAAATATTGAAATAATTCCTAAAGAAAGGTAGGAACCACCTACCTTGATGCTAGGATATCAATATACCTGAACCACAATGACTGATTCTCCTTAGAATGTCGACGATCTGAGAAAATTTTCAAAAAACTCAACCCGCGATATCTTGAGAAAGGGGAGGAATTTGAATACAAGGCTCTAGGAGAAGGAATAACACACCATTGTGTTTCTAACGCAATCGACAGCACCTGAAATAGAGATCGGACGGATGGTTGGGGGCTTGGAGAAGAATCACGGTCGTACGAGATCTCTCTGCCAAACGAGACCTAGAAGATGGTTGTTCTGGAGATTAGGCATGACACCGATCCTTTTAATGAAATTAAACAAAATACATGGTGTGTACTTTTTGGTACATGGCGTGTAATCGGTTTTTTTACTCCTCTTTATGCGGCCTCTACATCACCACTACACACCGTGTTTGTGACCCGGACACGGCCAACACACGAGTTGGAGAGGCAAAGGAGTACATGGCGTGTACTTAGAAAATTTCTAGAAACTACTCTTTTCTCAAAAACTCCTGGAAAAGGAATTCCATACCTTAAAATAAAGATCCAGGTTTTTACATCCAGCGCCAGAGGCCACCTAGGTTCAGCAGAGAGACGGACTCGCTGGAAGCTAAGGATTGGCTAGAGGCTATGTAAAGATTTCTCAAGCTAGTAGGGACACTAGCTAACTACATGGAGATCATTGCTTCCTGCCACTTTTAGGTAGCAGTAAGAAGATGTTGGAGCCAGATGGTCTAGATGCATGATGAGGAGACACTTCTATGGGCAGACTTCGAGAGCCTATTCCTGGTAGAGTTTGTACCAGCCACCCTTCGAGAAGTGCAGATATAGCAGCTAATACAACTACAAAAGGGTAGCATGACCGTGGCGCAGTACTCTACGAGGTCCAATGAACTCTCAATCGAATCCACTGATACGGTATGAGACCCATTCTTCATGGCCCAAAACTTTGAGCAGGGACTCAGGAGAGAGATCAGAGCTTCAGTTATCTCTTACAGCATCCTGACGCAGACGATGGTGTTAGAGAGAGCCCTCCTGTAGGAGAGTTTCTTTGCTTAGAAGTCTCCATTAGCAAGACCTACTACTAGTAGACATGCAGTAGAGTCTTCTGCAGGTGGAATTAGACAGATGTCATAGAGGTCTAAGAGGACCAGACCCCTAGGTGGTCAACCGCTTGACTCAAGATTGTATGTGTGAGGCACCAGGGGTGGAGACAAACCTACTAGGAGCAGAAATTGTTACTCCTATGGTGGGCTTTGTCACCTGGAACGTGACAGTCCGACCCACCATACAGATGATCAGTACGTAGATGGGGGACCCCCCATGTAGAGGCAGATGTTCAATCGAGAGGGTCTGCTGGGTGAAGTCAGACATGGCAGAGGAGTTGATCGCGCAGTTGGTGTTGGACGGCGCTTTGAGGTGTTGCCTCCACCACCGCCCAGAGGTCCACCCTGACCACAAAGAGTGGGTGGATAGGGGAGATCACAGCTTTAGGCAGCTGATGCGTACAACCATGGAGCTCCAGAAGTAGTTGGATAGGTGCGGGACTATATGCAGGCATTGTGGCCTTTTTTCATGATTCTTCTAGCTTAGTTGATGTCATTGTTTGTGGTTTATTTGTGTCTTTGTTCATTGAGATTCTGTAATAAAAGACACATGTCCTTGTGATGTTTTAATTCATGCCTTTTGTGTGGTTAATACTAAGAGGTTCCGGTTAAAACCCTTGATATGAACCTCACATTAAATATTCCTACTAGAGGTGACCCAGTGACCACACACTGATGTCGACAGTGTGACTCAACCCTTTGAGGTGAGAGTAATGGTTGGATCTATTGGTAGTAGCATCGAGGACTTATGAAGTCATCCATGACATGAATTTGTGCCATTCATGATAGTTTTGGCTGTATTAGGCAAAGGATGTGGTTTATCAAGGGGATGAGACTAGATTTCTCTTTTTGGCTATTGAGAAATCATTGCATCATTTGTAGAACATAGGCGAAGAAGGGTGTAGTCAATTTCATTACTATTGCATACGCTCACCCATAGTTCATTGAGCCAACGATTTATAGATTACTATAATCTAAATAGTCTCAGGTCTGTCTTTTCTCAGACGAACCTGAACCAGACACATCGATGATGGCTTGATTTCTTCCACGACAATGACATCAAGATTGTATACACTCTTTGGAAGTGGAACATAGTAGCTGATGTGCTCAATAGGAGATCAAGAATTCATCTGCAAGGAGAGGTGATCGAGTAGTTGGCTACCTTGAAAATATCCTTTGTGGATAGGGATGGTGCAGCCTATATAGAGTCTCTTATAGTTACTCCCCCACTTCTTCAGTGAGTCATGAAGGCGCAACATGAGAAAGCTGACTACGAGACGTGACTTGCTCAGATGTCCACAGGGCAAGCCCCTGATGGATTTACTGAAGGTGGGGATCACGTCATGCCCTTCAGAGGATGTACCATGAACATGATTTAGTACAAGAGGAAGTGTTGAGGGAGTTCCATGCTTCCCCTCTAGCAGTACATCCAAAAGTGGAAATGATGTACCAATACCTTTGACGACAACACTGGTAGCCAGGTATGAAGAAGGCAGTATCAGAGTTTGACTCTCGATGCCTCACATATCAACAAGTGAAGCTGTATTATTAGGTACCAATAGGCTTGGATCAGCCTTTAGATGTCCCAATGTGGAAGAGGGATGGAATATCCAAGGACTTCATGATTGGTCTTCCATTTGATTCCTTAGTTTTAGTTGTGGCTTACTGGGATGTAGAGAAATGTTGTGGGGAGAATGTAATGACCGGGAATTTCAATGTAATTTTTTTTATTTAAATAGGAATTTAATGTGTCTGCGGTTTTAGGCGGCGCTTGATTCCAAGACCCGGTGTGGCCAGAATCAATTTCTGATGTTTCGTGATGCCTAAATTAATGCACTTAAGAAGGTTTCCTAAAAAATTGGAAAAATCATAAACAATTACTCAGCTCAGAAATATGAGGGCACCGTAGCACTCAGGATGGTGCGTTTAACATAGGAATGTCTTAATTTTAGTCGGTGTGAGCCTACAATTAAAATTCCCATAAATAGAATAATCATAAATAAAATAATTAGATAAATTATTTTATTTTATTTCAAAATCTCATAACTCACTAACGGTATCTCATATTAAAAATTTGAGACCACTACTAAACTTGTGAGAAAATGTTTTTTTTAAGAAAATACTAACATTGGCTGACACGGGTAGTTGAAGAAGTTAGTTTTTGGAAGCAAATAAAATAATTATGTGACAATTATTTTATTAAATAATTCATAACTTCAAAATGGTAACTCGGATTCAATATCTGAGAGTACCGTTTGGTTATTTGGGTCATGTTTCACCTAGACAGAGCCTGACCTCAATGTCACTTGGTCGAGGGTGATTGATAATAATTTTCGAAACTTTTTTTCAGGTACATTCAGTAAACACATGAGCGGCGTTTTATATCTTTTGCACAGTTGCTCGGAAATGAAATCCAAGGGCACCATTGAACTCATAGCGTCAGTGAATGCTTAGTGAGACCTTCACTGTAGTTCGGGATCTAATGAGAATAAAGTTTATTTTTTTTCATTTTATAAAAAATTAAATAAAATACAACACTTTGTTTTATTTTTATGCTACAATGTGTTGAGTGTGTTGTTTAAAACCTCCACATGGGAGTTGGTGGTGGGACCGCCACATGCAAACCTCCCATGGGAGGATCATTGTGGTGGGGACCACCCGATCCACATAACCTCTCTATTAGTGATAGGGGTGGGGACCACCTGACCCCCCTATCAAGGGAGGAAGACAAAACCTCTTCAAATCCCCATTAAATAAGGATAAACTCCTCAACTCCTCCACTTAATATTTTTCCAAACATTTATGGGGGGTCTCTTGAACTTCCAAATTAATTGTTCCAACCTTTTGTGCAATTAAATTGGTGGAACCGGGTTAATTAATTCCCCATTTTTGAATTGGTGTTCCAACATAATATTAGACATCATTTCTAATATTATTTTGTTCAAATTATTCTTTTGGTATAATTGAGAGAATCTTGGGAGAAAAGTGCTCCAAACGAAGAACGCGTAGAATGTGAAGAACGCCAGTGACTCTTTTTTTTTCGACTTATTCCTCCGACATCTTCTCCCTTCTTTTACTGGAACAAGGAAAGGGAAGAGTCATCCCCGAAGAACGCCGACGTCATCCACGGCTGCTTCTTTTTTCTTGACAACAATGGGATGACGCCCGCTTTCTGCGGCTTCGCCAGGGATGAACGACAAGTGAGGGAGGGGTTTTGTTCTAGCATAATATCATGAACTTTTTCTCTTCTTTGTATTGTAAAAGATTTGATGCATGGTTTTAAAAACAATTGAAGAACATCTCCCCCCTTCTTATTTAGATAATTGTTATCAAATTAAACGTGGAGGATGCTGGCCGAAAAAAATGGCCAGATATCCACCATCAATTTCTCCTCTCTTATGGAATTCCACGACATGGCATTGAGGAAATGACGATGAAGGTGGAAATGATGATGGCCACCCTACCCGCAACCTCCGTGAATCAAGCCACCCCAGCGGCACACCGATGCTCCTGGACAAACATCGCTGGTCATGCGGTAGCCGACACGCCAAACCGTGACGTCCACAGAGCACAACCCAGGCCCCACTAGCGCGCTGCCCGGTGCCCCCACACCTCGCCAACGCACTACCTAGGGCCCTCCCTCCCTGCCAGTGGCTTAGCCAGTGCCCCCCGCCCCGCCGGCGGCATGCCCGGACCCTGCCAGCATCCTGATCGGCACCTCAGTGCGCTCCCATGCACCCTCGCGCCTAGTAGGTGGCCTGCCCGGCCCCTGCTAGCGGCCATTCCAGCACCCCGACGCCCTACCAAAGCCCAAATGGCCCCCCTACCGTAGTCTACCTATCGCCCTGGTGCACTGCCCTCGCCCTGGTGCACTGCACGACACCCCTGCACCCTGCTCGATGAACCTGCGGCCTGCCCGAAGTCTCACCGACATGTCCGCGCCCCGTGCAGCCTGCCTGCTGTTCTCCCAGTCGTCAACCTCTCGAGCTGCACCCTTTTTGGCATTGGCCAAACCAGCCCCAACTTTCGGCCCGATGTCGCCTGCGTGGCGGCATCCGGCCGAACTGTCCTCACAGTCCGCTGGGCCGGGCCGAGCAAAACAGGTCCTAACATAGCGGGCTGACCCACCCAATAGGCTGATTCAGACCCAGAATGTCTATCCGGGTTGACCCAGACTAGGTTGGCCCGAGTGGGTCTAACCGGGTCAGACCGGACTCGGGACCACTAATGACCCATTGCATACATTGGCCATATTATTGGAACTAGATGGCTGTTCAATGAACTTCAGCGGCACTGGTAATCTCATTGAGAAACAGCTCCTTTAGAAATACCCCATGGGAGTTCGGGGTATAGTTGAGATACGATCGGGTTGGTTCGTACACGAAACAAATCGTGCCCCCAAGACTAAACTGCCAATAACTCACAAACCGGATGTCTAATTGACGGGTCATTTGCAGCGTTGAGACCCCTATGATGTGATGGTCATTTTGATACTTCTAGGTGATATTTTTTGACACATGGATAATTGGCTTGTGGAACATGGAGAGGACCCTCCCGGTGATGAGCGAGTAGATTGCAGAGACTTAGTAGCTGGACGAGACCTGACGACTTCTGATTGATCGACAAGGAGTGATTCTGATTGCCCAATGGGGAGAGCTTGGTTGTAGCAGTAGACCCATAGTGGAAGAGCTCTTGTTTGTAGCGGCAGACCCGTAGTACTCGACAGATGGATTACCTCTGTAGGCTATCAGGAGGAGCGCTTAGTTTTATCGGGAGAACCATGGTGGGAATCTCATGATTGTAGGTGCATGCCCATAGTACTCGATAGGGGGAGTAGATCAGTAGTCCAATGTTAGTGGGAGGTTCTTGGTTGTAGTGGAAGGCCCACTGTATTCGACAGAGGAGGATTTCTCCAGCACCCAAGGTTTCGACATCATGAATAAAAATATTGGTTTTAGCTATGTTAGTGACCTTGGTGTTTTCATCATGATTGAGATAGGTTACTTGATAACATAGGTATATGTATGGGAATATACATAATTAATGGTTATATGTAGTAACAATACATAGTGGTTTATCCTTGTTGGATTTTTGAGAACTTGATAGTATTAGGGTCCCTACTGAGTATCGTTATACTCACCCCTGCACGGGTTATGCCCGCAACTCATTGTGTTGGATGCAGATGACGGACAACGCTGATGGCAGCTGAGAGCACCAGGACTGGATGGTAACTGGAGGTGGAACTCATGATGAGTCGGTACCAGGAGGAGACGGACAAACGTGGAGCACTGAGGAGCCAATCAATACTTACCCTTCTAGTCGGATTCGTGGTGGACGAACCATGAGCTGCTAGACACCTTCTAGTTATTTGTATTATTGTTGTACATATTTTGTCTTTTCCTTGTACTTTATAGTTGGGCTTGTATTTCTGGCCCCGTTACTTATCAGCACTACCTTTTTATATAGTTTTTACTTAGTTTTTTCTTCCTCTTATACTCTGGTTGTGGGTTTTTACGTTTTACAAAGGCAACACCCTCCTAGTTTTATTGAATTACACCTTTGGTTCTAGTCGCCATCCCCTGGCCTATGTAAGGCGGGCTTCGGGTTGTCACAATGTGGGCCCTTTGGGACAGTTCATGAAAATAATATAAAAATAAAATATTTTTTACTTTTTTTTAAAATCATTGAATAATAATAAATTATTGTTTTTTATAAAGTCATCGATATGGAAGTAAAATAATTTTGAACGAATACTATAACATAGTTGGTTTTCCAAATCTGTGTTTGGATTTTATCCTAAATAAATAAATGGGTAAAAATTTATGTAAATTCATTTTAATAAATAAAAGTGTTTTCATACTAAAAAGGACTCAAAACCCTAAAAACATAGTATGCCTTTATGTTGTATCAAGATGAATCCCTACTAAATTTATATACTTGAGAAATCATGTTCATGGAATAGAAAATATAGTATGAAATGTTTCCCTTATGATATGTATTACCCATTCAATTTACCATAATGATAACAATCATTCTATCCAAATACACATTAAATTTTATAGAAAACATATATCCCTAACAACCTGTAGTTGTCTTGAATTGTGAAGAACCAATATATATGATTTTTGAGCACATGAGAATAGATGGAGTTTAATAATCATGAATCACATGAGGCTAAAGAATCATCAATAATATAATCTCATAAATAATCATTATAAATGAAAAAATGTCTATTGGATAAATAAGAATGAGACACTTCACAGCTGAAGCATGAGAAGACTATGGGAAACCATTTGGAAAACAAGTTGTGAAATTCATATGAGTGAATGCAATTCCAACATGGATTAATTCCTTCCAAAAAACAATGTCTTGTAATACAAAAAATATAAAAAAATAAACCATAATAGTAAAACATACTTCATTTATCATCCATGCACATTAAAATAAATGATCATGAAACATAAATACATTTAATAATACGTCTATAGAACGAAAGGAATAAACCAAGACCAATGCCAATGATATTATCAACACATGGATATAAAAAAATTATTATTATCTATGATAGGAGAAAAAAAGAGAAAAAGGAATCATTTAAACATAGTATTACAAAAGCAACATAACACATAATCATCATAGTAATGAATATTAACTAATTACTACTATTAATAGAACAACAAAGAAGTTATATTAAAAGATAAAAGTCTTAGATCCCTAAAAACTATATAATACCCGGTGATAAAATCATAGAGGTCACATCCCTGGGATTTTAATATAATAAAAATAATGATTCCAATTGTAATCATCCATAATTATAGTGAGACTATATTATTTTATTTAGAGTTAGGTTTCCTTAGAAATATAACCATATATGTTTTTTCTTAGAAAGATAGAATCATTATCCAACAATAATGAAACAATAATCAAATTCCCTATATCATTGTAAATTATATCATATACATCATATATATTAAATTATATCTATAATCATTAACATTAAATTAATAATGAAATAAAAAATTAATCATATCACATAGTGGAGGTGGAATTCCACACGTATGAATGAGAAAAATTATGGTTTTGAAACTGTTTCAAAGGTAATATGGTGGATTTAATTATATCATTAATAAAATATAATTGTTTTTTATTTTTCATATATATATATATATTTTAATTAAATAAAATTCTGATCCACAAAACATTGAAATGATAAATTATGTATATGCTACATGTATATGGTTAGTCATATATATGTAAGAGAGACATTTTTAATTCATATTTGACGGAATGAGGTTTAATAAAGGTGTTTTCATAATCAAAATAGTATTATGGTTTTCTGAGATTAAAGAAGATTTTATTTTATAAAAAATATAACATATTTGTTGGAGGTAATATAAGAATAAAAAATTAAATGATCAATTTAGGTGATTTTCTCTTCATTTAATGAACTCAATTTGAACTCCTCTTATGGAATATTATGTTTTTCGTTTTGGATGAAAATCACCTCATGAATGAGGATAATGAAGATTAGAAGTTATTTTGGTAGTGGATTATAAAACAAGAATACTCAATGTGTTCTAAGGATAAGAAATGAGGGGTTCCATTTTATAATTGAGGGTAGGATAACTTTTGGAATTTATTAAAATAAAAAAAAATTAATATATATTAATGTAGTAGTCCAAATGAATATAGATAGATAATATTATATGATAATAATAAAGAGTCTAAAACATATATTCTAATAATATTTGGACATGTACCGGGTATGTTTCAACACATACATTTTTTTAACGCACTGATAAAATATTATGATATTTAACATAATATTATGTTTTTCAAACAATTAAAATTTAATAATATTATAATAAAATGAAAAATTATGCATATATGAACTATGAATAGTAATTTCAAACAAAATTTATTCATTTGGTAGAATTAATAATATTTATGAGTTATAAAAAATTTAATAATATTTAATTTATAATAATGTATTATAAAATTCATTTTTTACACTTTACATTTATTTTGATATTAATTACATTGACAGAAATGTTGAATTTCAATTAAGTACTTTTATAAATAATTTATATGAAAAAAATATCTATAAAATTCAGGGTAAATTTAACTCACTAATATTATATATGTTTTCTCATATTTAAACTCATTTATTATATTTTCTTGATAATTGAAGAAATATTATATTAGTGACCCATAATTATTTTTTGGTAATTATATAATCACTAATCTATGTATATTAATTAAAAGTATAATGTCAATATCATTACACAAGAAATAACCACTAATATTAGTTCACCATTTCATTTTCTCTCAATGTGAACAATATATTAAATTTTTTAAATTGAGTCATATTTTGTAGCTTTCAAAAATTTATATATAATATTAGTAATTTTCATTGCAAAGAATCAATTAAAAAATTGTAAGAACCAATGGTAATATTTATAAAATTAACTTACAAAAATATGAATTGGGATGAGAAATTATGTCCTTATCACATATTCTTAACATAGATTTAAGATATTTACCCTTAATAATGGTGATTAATATTACTAATATTATTATTAAAATTCCAAAAATGGACTTATATATGAAAATTTGGAATCAAGATTTTTATAATTAAGTAACTATAAGATTTATAAATAAATTAATAAAATAATATTGAAAATTGGGTGGGAACCACTTTTTGAAAAAATACACTACTAATCATAAAATGAAAATTAATCATACCAATTAATTTTAAAAATATAATATTAATGTTTATAATATTTATAGAATATAAAATTTTATAAATGTAATTAAATTTATTTAAAAGTATTTATTAAATTAATTTATGAAGATAAATATACATTACTCAATTGAAAACATTTTTTTAGATAAATTACTTCTATGAATACCAATGTTTTGATAAAAAATTCTATTATAAAATATAATATAATATACATGAGATATGAATTATTATTTAAATTAAAAATGATTTGTCAAAAAATGATATTTTTGTATAATCATCTGAAGAAAATATTTTCTTTAATATTAATTAGTATTTTTTCCTACACATTTAACATTCAATATTTTCATGGAATTGTAAAAACATATTCCTAATCTGATTTTGACATGTAAAAATCATTAAAAATATTATTTTAATCAAATATAATTTATAATATTTTGTGAAATTAACTATAATTTAGTCTAACAAACAAAATATAGGAGTAAATTATTTTCACAAAACAATTTTTGAATAGAATTACTCTATAAAAAATATGTAATTATAAATATATATTTTGGATTAAAAATATATTTTAATAAAAAAAATCATAAATATTTTTATACAATTTAAACCCTCCATTTCAACATCTATTTTATAGTGGAAAAATTTAAATTATGACATTTCATAGATTTTTATGCTCGTTTAAGAGTAAATTGTTAGCTATAAATAATTTTATTCTTTTAAAATTTCAAGTTATTACATTCCCACAACATTTATATATTTTATCCTCATAATTTTCATTACTGATCATAATTCAAGTGTTTCATATTTGAAAATCATTATATTAGAATCCCACATTGTATAAACTGTTAATAAAATTCCTTTTAGAAAGAGGGAAAGAGGAGTGTAATGGTCACCAATAAACTAAGATTAAAAAAATAACAATAAAATTTCCATTAGAATATTTAGAAACAGAATAGGGAAATATTTACCAAGGTTTAAAAGTTTTTTATAGAAATCATTGTAATGGTAAATATAATAACAATAAGAAATTATTCAAAATTAACATTTTAAAAAATGAATAAAATATTAATGTTTAAAAAAAATAATTTTCCTAAATAGGATTTTAAAATAGCCTATAAGAAAGTATTATTTTGGGTGAACCCACAAATGGAAGATTGTTTTCTATCATGGAATAATAAAACATAAAGATAAGAAATTTATGTAAAGAATATCCCATATTTGAAAAATACTCCATGGGTCATGAATCATTTGAAAATGGAATTATATGTTACAAATAATAAAAAAGAAAAAAATTACATAATAAAATATGACATAAATTTGTAAGAAAAATATATAAAATAAGATAAAGATATCAATATTAACATAATAAATGAAAATATATTTACTAAAAACTTTTATAAATATGGTTATAGTGGAGTTATAATGCATTTGAAGAACACCAAATGATTTTTCATTGTTTATCACTGGAAAATTAGTTTTAAATATATATAATATTCATGGTATATTAAATAAACATTAAATGTTATAAAGGGATCATGGTGCACGAAATGTGACATGTCTCAATGATTTTGAAGACATTCTTAGAAAACACAAATGACATGTGTGACAGTTTACACCAAACCCATTTAAAAAGAGGGATCATAATTTTACATTAAATAATACTACTAAATGGTAATTAATTATTTATAATATCATAATGAAATTATATATAAAAAATAAAGGAATGTAGGTTTATCATACATAAAATATATCATATTGTGGGATTTTTGGAAAAATGAATTTCCTCTATCTTGAGTCATTATGCACATTCACAAAAAATAATGAATAACTAAATTACGTACATTAAATTATTTCATAATATCATTATTCATAACATTAAACATTTTTAATAATTATTTAAATTTATTAGTACATATATGCATTATTTTTATTTTTTATATTTTCAATAATTGGTGTAATTAATCATTATTTAAGTGAACTGTTTTTGTAAAAGTTTTCATAGTATCTAAAATTTTTCCTTATTTATTAATTATTAGATCAAATAATTTATTTTTATTGATGTTACATGGTATTTTAAAATTATATTAATTCATTAAATAGTACTTTTGCTGTCAAAACATGAAGATAAAATAGGTGATGATCACCTTTTGTTGAATCTTAATGAGTAAATTTTTTCTTTCATTCAGGAGTTAAATATTTATGTATCCTTATTTGGGCCAAAATAAAAAAGTCATATTCACATATTCATATTATATCATATAATTAATTATGTGATCATATTTAATCATCTCCTCACCTTCTAGGGGTTTCAGGATACTATAGAATAAACGAGTATGGTTTTTAGTATGTTTTAGGCCATGTCATTTAAAACGTAGATCAGATTCTCTAACATGAGACGGACCAGAGCCTGCTCCCTATCCCAATTCACGGATATCCTAAACCACTACTCCAATAGCCTCTTATCAATTTTTTAGGTGTAAAACTCTTTAGAATATTCATGTAGTTTCACAGAAATTCTGTGAGCATGTCTTTAACTACATAATAAAAGAATCACAGAGAAAAATACCAACACCACAACCATTAATTTTAAAAACGAAATTTTTATGCAATAAAAAATATAAATAATTACATAAATCAATGAAAAATTACATCCAACATAATAAAAAGGTAAACTAAGTCCCAATTCC
The DNA here is from genome assembly GCA_963277665.1 of Viscum album. Taxonomy (NCBI): domain Eukaryota; kingdom Viridiplantae; phylum Streptophyta; class Magnoliopsida; order Santalales; family Viscaceae; genus Viscum; species Viscum album. The sequence continues at coordinate 1,055,890,702 of OY728151.1, read as the reverse complement.
TACATCCTATGAATAGTCTTTAGCATTTACATATCATATAGAAGACATTTCAAACCCAATTCCCATCATCTCATGGTGACCTGAGTCATGTCATAAGGTCAGTTGGTAAGAAAACCCACTCATAAGAACAACTTCAATCCCTGAAAATCATATATCGAATCTATTCAGACTCATACTAAATAATTTGGCCCTAAAAGATCATGACCTACTTGGGTAACATTTCACCCTGAAACGTGCTATTGTCCGACACAAAATGACTCCATACACCATATATGGAATGTCCCATGTGTTTTTATTGAATTATATATGTTGGAAAATAATGCATTCATATCAACGATATATTTTTGAGATGATATCACCTATGTGTTTTACAATAATTCCCATATAAATATTGCAACAACACATATCCCATATCATAACCAAGAGATATAAAATAATTTATATATTCAATTTCTAAAAATAATAAATAGCACTAAATTAATACAAATAATGTGAAACAACATTACTATATCGAAAAAATCCATGAAATTAGATTGAAATCACCCCCAAGACACCGCCACGTAGAATAACAAGAAGTGGAACACTAGAAACTGGACACAACATCACCACCATTATAAATTCTTTTTATTCCCGGGTCATATAGTGTAATGTCAACATTCAAAAATATGTGTTTGTTGTACATGATCCATTCCGAGTGGGATTCCAACTGAAATTGATATTATACGCTTTAATATTAAAAGATAAACAGATAGGAGAATTTAAATAAATTTTTTAACAAAATAAATAGAAACAATTATCTAGATAAACTATTTATGTAAAATGTATCTAAATAAAAACATTTATTGAAATCCTTCTAACAAATGAATCATTATTTGAAAACAACATGTATATATTTTACATCATATACCAACTCTTGAAACCATATCATAGAAGAATCATGTAATAAGAGAGAGAAAAATGAAATACACGTTGTTAATCTATCTCTAGTGGGAACATATAATCTGCATTCCTTAGTTATATAATACACTAATCAATAGAAATAGTTTTCTTGTGCATGAGTAATTATATGGTGTCTTTTTTTAGTCTGTAATTATGTCAAATAAAATACAATAACAACAATATAGCACTAAATTATCCACTATTGGGGAACACATCAAATGGTTTAGTGGTCTCTGATCATATCACATGTTTATTTAGTTTTGTAATCATAATTCATGTTATTAGAAACTATCCACTGATAAATACAAATAAAATAGAGTACAAGTTATTTTCCATTGGATTTGGTATCTAGATTTCCTATTGTTCTCTAATTCCATTTCACTTATGAAATAAATCATCTGATTCTATCACATTCTATGCATCATGAACACATAATGAAACCATAATTTTCACATTTCACATTGAACTAATGATAAAATATCTTATGTAAACCATAATTTTACATAAAAATGATAGTCATTTAACACGCACAGAACAATATGGATCGTAAAAACCCTTAACATCAATTTCAAAATTCAAATTTCCAATTTGTAATAAACATGAATAAACCCACAAATTAAATCCATCCATTTCCATTGGAAAATATATTTCTATTTCTATCATCACAACAAAATCACATTAAGACATGATTTATATCACTTTCAAAATTAATAAATCTCATACAAGGTGCACACATATAATCCCACATGGAAAAACACATTACATTTAAAAAAACCAACATTCAACACATTTGTTCCCTAAAAGACCAAACCTAAATAAGACATTATAAAGGTAATGTGGATAAAAAACCATCATGATTTCATTAAAAAAACAAGATCATTCCAAAATTAGGTAAAACACCCCATTAGATAATGAAATCCCATGAGGGATAGTAGAAAAACCATAATTAGTGTAAAAAAACCATAGGAAATGGATATTACTTGATGATTCCAAGATGAATCCACACCATTTCACATAATGAATGAAGCTCAACGACCCTGATATATTTGGGTGGATGATCCCAAAGAGAAAAACCCCATTGGGTTTTAATTATATGTTTTAATGAATAAATTAAATAAGGGAATGATGTTAATTTTACACTATTTAATAACCTATATAGGTTAAATGGTTAGATCAGATGGTTTTAAAAACGCTGGGTAAAGCGTGCGTCTATTGATATCTAGGATAGTGTAGTCGTTATTTTCTATACATTTTTTTCCAAAGAACATGGAAACTATTCTTTTCTTGCTATTAAGGGAGGTACATGTTGAATAATTATCACTCATGTTTTCTAAACCATTTTGAATCCATGGAGTTTCTTTTTTCCAATTAGAAACAAGTTTTATGAATTCATAGTGTAGTGAACTCATATTTATTCCACTATGTGCCAATCAATTGACAACTTCAATCAATCAAAAAATATATATTTTAACTAATAGCACTCGTGGAATCTAAACAATAGACATAAGATAAAAAATATTCAAAAAAAATACATCGAAAAGAAATAAATAATGTCACTTGAATTTTAATATTGTTCAATGACATCCATATATTATTCTACACTATGGTATGACCGGAATGTACCATAGAGAAATCAAACAACTTGATTAATTTTAATTGTATATATACCCACCAAGCATATGGATTTTATGGGTGATTCGGGGTTCATGTGATACAATATTGAAAAAACTTTATTAGATAAAATATTTAGAAATAATACCAATTAATTTTTTTAAATCATATTATTAAAATGGTATTTTCAATTATTTTTGTATCATATAATTCTAGAGAGCATGTTATTCTATAACACATGTGTCAATCCATCAGCTGACACCCTTCAAATTATATAAAATCAATATTATCGATAATGTTTTTTATTTTATAATATTTGATCAAATTAACATGTTATCACTGATATTCAACTACTAATAAACATTGTACAATCACATTTATAATATTTAGTTACCATTTTTGTCTCCTCTATGAAATATCCATCATCATTTACACTAGTATTCATATAATATGATCATAAAAATAGTGTATCATCCTATTTGGTGTCCACATTATAAATTTCAATGTGATTTTATAAAAATGTATAGTTCTGATCATTTCTCTAAAAAAATTAAATGTCCATCTATCTCTTTGGAATAAATTTTCCATATATAATAACAATGTAATCACAATAAAAATATTTGGTTTGGGTTGTATGCATGCTCTATTGAAAAATGATGAACACTTTAACTCCATAATTATTATATCTTTTCAAATGAATATTATGCATCAATTTCTAATTCATATACATCCTATTGGTTTCCTTACATATCTGATTTAGAAAATAAATATATAAATACACATAATATATCCACTATCAATAGTGAATGTTCTAGATAATTCTAACAAGTGAACCCCAAAATTTTATTGATTCAATGAGTTTTAGTAGTTTATGACAAAAATATGTAATTATGTCTATGAAAAAAATTTCACCACTATTGTAGGTGTTATCCAATGAATTCATCCTAATGTTAATGTTATAGAGAACTATCATCCAATCAAATTCGCCTCCTAAATATTTATTATTGAATGCTGTTTTTTAAGGATCATATTCATCTCCTACGGGCATGAACCTATGTTGTTTGTAATATTCTAATATCGAGTAATCCAATGGATGAATACATATCAATGAAGATCAAGAAACGTTAAAGAGATGAGGGATTATAATCAAGAAAAATATTTCAATAACTAATATTTCGGTGATGATGAAGGTGAGGACAACCGCTGTACTCCATTATGTTATCTAAAAGGGTTAATGCATCCCATTTTTCAAAATTACACCATTGGAATTAGTTATTAACTTGTGGCCTATTAGAGGTGTGTTTTGGTGGTTATACACATTCTTTTATATGATTCAGGTTCTTACTGTGGATATATTATGATATATGAATCCATGGGGCCTCTACGAATTACATGTTTTTGTAAGGAATCATACTTTTAATAATTTAAAATTGTATAATAACACAAGGCCTATATATATTAAAATAATCCGTCAATAATTTCTTAATTACCCTATATAAATGAAAATATAATATATGAAATTAAGGAGTAATAGGAATCCCAAATATGAAGAAGAAAAATAATAAACTATCTTTTAATCCCCTATAAGATATAAAACTTTATGTGTAAAAAATTTTAACAAATAAATAGATATTTCATATACATGGATAGTAATACGAGATTCATTGGGGTGGAACCAATACATTTATATAAATATTGATTAATACCTAAAAATATGTTTTATGAAATATTCCAAAATATATTGAATTTGTTATCCTCTATTCTATTTTTTAACAAGGGATGTAACAACCTATGAAATTATTAAATTTACTAATAATGTTATATCAAATATCATTAATCACAAAAAAATTATTAATTATTATTTTCACCTTAATAAATGTAATTTTATTAAATTAAAATACTAACAGACTGTATAAATTTGGTGTATTTCTTGATTGTAACCCATTGCGAGAAAACTAATGGAAAATTATATATAATAATACTTTTTAAAATAACATAAATACATATTTAAGTAAATGAATCAAAATAATAAATATAAAAAATTCGACACACTATAATTGATAGATATTAAATGTTGAGTAATTTAAAAATAATATACATATATATAGTTGGAAATGAAGAATATGAAATATTGGGAACTTCCAAAACATCTTTTGAGGTGACTCTGTGCATACATAGGTTTCAACCACCTATATTCTGGTGACGTGTTCCTATTTTTTTTAACCTTATAGTGACTCACAACAAGCATAACTTGTTGGAATCCCAAATGGGATTTTACATATTTGGAATCCCAAATGGGATTTTCCAACAAGCTGGCCTTGTTGGAATCTCAATCAGTATTCCAACACACATTAATATGATCTCCATATTTAAAATAAAATAATCATACCACAACAAAACTAATATAGAGAGCTAATGTTGATGGTGACAAATTTTCATAATATCCTTTGGATGGTTCCAAAAAGGCCATCATTCATGATATTGCAACTCATAATAAATGAAAATTTTATATCCTTAAAAAAATTAAAATTTAAAAATTTATAAGCAATATAATTTTAAATACATCTTAAATTTCAAAAATTATATAATTTTAAAATACCCAAATTAATAGTAAATAATTTCATGTGTTTTTGATAGAATGAAAAAAAATCATCTACATTATCGAATGAATCCTATCTATATTTCATATGATTAAATACATAAATATATAAAACAAGTAATTTATATTTATATGTCTTTATATCAGATTGTTGATGTATATTTTTTGATGTTGATAATAAATATATTGTAAAATAAGAGATAAATTAATGATGATTAAGAAATAAATTAAAATATCTACTTAATATAAATAAAGCATCAAAATATAAAAAACCCTGACTAACCACCCCTCACCATCAAGATATAATTTCATGAAATAAATTATGATTTATTAAAAAAATCATCAGTGTATTTTTAACGAAAAAATTTATTTTGTTTTTTCTATATAAGGGAGTTTAAAACCTTAATCACAATATTTTACATGGATAAAATTTGTGTATATAATTCTTAATAAAATAAAAGTATGTAAAAAACCTAATAATGGTTCAATAAAAACCCAAATTCATAGAATCCCAAACTAGAAATTAGTTATATATGGTTAATCAATGATTTATAATTAATGGAACAAGATAATGGATAACAAATAACAAATAGATATCACTAAACATGAAAACAATGTGTGAGGAGATGGAAAAGATAACATATCATTGATTGAATCTATGAATTTTCCGACATAAATTAGAGATATCTTCAAAACTAATATTTATTAGATGCTTTGTATTCTCGACAATTGAATCATTTGATCCTTGTATTTGAGCCTTCGAATTGATTAATCATTGATTCAAGCCTCGATTCCATCATGGCTTTGTGGAGGAGGATCATCGAAAGTAGGTGAATTTGGTGGAATGCATCGGATATCATGACTATTTCACAACTTGTTAGGGTTCAATACATAGACAATGACACTTTTATAGGCACCTCCAAAAAATCATTTTTTACTACATATTACTCAACTAGTGACAAAGGATATATAATTATAAATATAAATACATTTTGTTAAAATGTTACATATAATTATAAATATATAAAATTAATATATATATAGTAAACATAAATATTATACAAATAAATTTTTTATTATTTTATAATTTGTTCAATATATTATTATTTATTTATAATTATATAAATTTATTTCTTAAAAATATTTTTTATATATTAAAATAATTATATCATTAGATATATTAATATAATTAAATGTATATAAATTTAATTAATAAATATAAATATAAATATAATATAAAATTTCACTATTAAAAAATATATATTCTATTTATATAAATAATATACACAAGTATTAATTTAAAATTTAAATATATAATATTTATTAATTTATAATTATAAATCAATAAATGAATAAATATAGAATATATATAATTTTTAATAGATTAATTTATAAATATTTATTTTTAAAAATATTTTTAATATTAATGACGACTATTTTATCTTAATTTTGTGCTTGTTAAAAAATATTGAAATTTGAAAATGAAAAATTAGTACACATTTAAAATATTGAATTTTTTTAAATGTTTTATTAATTTTATATAAATAATGATATTTATAAGGATATATGTGGAATACACATTGACAATTGTGAATCCTTTAAAAAAATATTTAAATTAAAATGGAAAATGATTAATTTCCTACAAAGTATAAAAATTAAAATTATCAAATATTAATAAATACCTAAAAATAATAAAATTTAAAATAAATAAATTATATTAACTAACTGATGAAATTATATATTAAATAAACACACTTATATTGAAATTGAGAAATTAATATTAAAATATGAATAAATTACACAAATTTTAGCTATATGTTTTTCTATATAAGATTTCATTAATTATGTTTATATTTGTGTCTGTATGTTGTATATAAAAATAAATAAATTATATATGTATGTGATATAAATAAAAAAATGATTCAGTTTCTTTTATATTTTAAAAACAAATGAAATTGAATTATTTTCATTACTATTTGTAATCATTAAGTTTTTTTAATTCATATTTTTCTAGTTATAAATCATTCGTAACTAATATATTACTTATTAATTAGAGAGTATAAATATTTTATATTTTAAAAATCAATTTTTATAGATCCGTATATATTAATATTCATTATATACTATTTATTACCTTTTAAAATAATTATTTAGTTAATAAAATGTTTAATATATCACTCAGATTATTTGTTTTTATTTTTGGTTTGATTTTTTTTTCAATTTACATATATCTATATATTTAAAATATAATATCTAGTAGTATCTTTAATTTTTTATGGTATTTTAAATTTATCTATTTTTATAATTAATTATTTAATTAATTATTTTTTTATTTCTTTATATTAAACACAATTCATGTTTTATTTATTTAATTACTTTTTTGGGGCATTTATCAGCACTAAATAAGTTATTCTATGTGATCCCTTAATCAATTATAAAAATAAATAACTGAAAATGGGTACACATTATTGATACTAAATATAAATCACTCGTAATGTGTTCTGTTTATCTACTCTAAAGAAAATTGTGAATAATGTTTATACATTATTAGTACTATAAATGTTCTCAAAAGTGGTAGACATTATCAATAGTACAAAAAACACTAATAAAAGGATCCTTTTATCTGCTCTTTTTTATAGCACTAATAAAAGACAGTGTTATAAAAAACATGTTTTTAGTAGTGTTTTATTCAATTCACATGTCCTTTTAATTAATTTAAAATGATAGTTTGGCATAAATGTATGCTATTGTTACTTTAACACATAATATACCTTCCGTAAAATGTTTTTAAAATGGAATCATGTTATGCTTATTTGTAAGTGATACATTAATATAAATATCTCTTTAATGATTTTAATTTTATATTTTCTGTATATTTCCCTTCCATGCCCATGTTCATTAAATTTTTTTATAGTAATTTGATATGGTAATAAATAATTAATAATATATATTTTATGTTACATTTGAATATAATTAAATGGTATTAAAATGTAATATTTTATGAATTTTATATTTAACATTTTGAATTACATTACGAAAAATAAATATTTATTTTAACTAAGACATCATCAATGATTTTTTTGCAGCCAAAACTAGTATAGGATATTTTTCACTATCAATATGCTTATTATTTTCATGAATTAAAAAATATCATTCAATTTTTTTGCTATATGTACCAAAAAAAAATTTAAATGGAAGTGAAATTTTGATACCTATAAAATATTTTTTAATTTATTTAGGGATCTCATTAAACTTCCATTTTTTCAAATTATGAATAGTCTATCTCGAACTGAATTTTTTTATATCTCAAATGTAATGAAATGTTTCTAAATTGTTCATATATGACTATAACATACATATAAATATTACTATACCATCCTTAGACTGGATAATACATTCCTTATGATAATCTCTCAATATCTTTCTTTAATATATTTATTATTAATGTGATATGTGGACAGATTATGCATCCCATTTTCTTTCAATGGATATTTCATATCATTATGTGTCATTTTATATTTCCACTTAATAAAACACAAATTCATGAAAATTATATGAATGGGGTTCCTAGATAGAGATCTAATTGAATAATTAATGTTTTTATTTAATGAGATAATATGTAAATGATTAAGGAGTAAACCAATTAAAATGTGGTACTCTATCAACCACATGATTATTTTTTGTAAGTTAAAATTGAATTGTGATTATGTTATGTTCTCTTCAGAATCCCAATTTCATAAAATCCATTGATATTTTGATACCATGTTCTTTATTTTATGCATTCCTGTGATCATTCATCATTTTTCGATTAATGGGATGTATATATTACTTGATATGGGTTAAAAATATATATTTTTTAATTAAAATTCAGGTGTTATTCATGCTTCTAAATGAAAAATTCTATGTTTTATCCAACATTTAATAAATGTATGATTTATAATGAAACTATATGGGATGAAAAGTTGTTTCTTGGGTAATTTTGATATTTTTTGAATAAAATTAAATTTATGAGAAGTAATAACTTATATATATAGTCACTAATAAATTTAATACATATATATTTACTATTTTAATTAATATTCATTACATTACATTACTATCCATTCTAGAATCATAGAGGTCTATTTCCTTTTGAAATATAGAGAAATTAATATAGGATCAGAATATACTCCCATTATGATAGTTATAAACAATATCCTTCTTAAGAATTTCATTATAGAAACCTTACGTAATATCATGGAGAAATGATACATTGAAAAACCTGATATCATATGATATTCATGGGTAATGTGGGGAGGTATCAAATATCACAAATGCCTAAAATGGGCATATGAGTAAAAGATCTTTAGCTAAACAATATATATTTATACCGTGCATATCATATATCATAATCATAAGACATAATATAGTTATTTAAATTTCATATGACAATAATCATAAAGTAATAAATGAATATGAACTAAGAATCCATAACATTTACCTACGTCATTGATTTTTGTCATACATATAAGATTGGAAAATAATTTTTCTAGAGGTAAGGGACCATATAAAATGTGATCAATATTTAATGGTTTCACAATGTAAACCACCAGAGATGTTTAGGTAAACTATGATAAAATTCATAGTGGATAGAGTCATATATTAGAATCTTTTAATTCACTATTTCTTTCCATTTTTTCATGAGATATCGATCCTTAGACAATTAATTTGAGGGATGTATAATTATTATTCCAAACAACCTCATTTATAATGTATCGACCATCTCTCATTTATAATAAAACCACCATCCTTGGTTATAAAATGACCACCATTATTGTTTTATAATGTTGACACACTTTACATAATGAAAAAAATTCATATTCATGCAATAATATAATAATATATTTATCATATCATCATATCATAAATTGTTGGAATGAAACATTTTTCATATATATATTTCATCCATTCCTCATATAATTACAAATAAATTATAAACTTGTTTCAGAAAAATATCATCTACATAATTATTATCTTTCCACATACATATTGAAAATACAATAATTTGATCATATAACCAATAGATGACAATTAACACCAAATGATGTAATCATATATAAAATCATATTTAAATATCACACAGATATTTCATGAGGAAAATAATATTTACACAATGAAAATAATATTTAGAATGAAATTGTTTCTAAAATATTATAGAAAAAATGTACTTTTAAAATAACCTTTAAAATTTCTAATGTATTCTTAAAGAAATTAAATAATTATGATTATGGATACAAATTTCATGTGGTAAAAATTAAATGAAATCACTCATTTCAAATTTTTGGTAAAAAATTCAAAAATATCCTTTTCGGAAAATTGGAAATTCGTTTTAAAATATTTTATAGAAATAAAATCTTGTTTTAATATTTAATTTCAAAATCATTTAATAATAATGAAAATTATTTAATTTTTATAAAATCATCGATATGGAAGTAAAATATTCATGAATGAATATTATAACACTGTCAGTTTCCAATAATTGGGTCAGTTTTATATTGTGTAAAATGGATAAATATTAAAGTAATAGTATTTTTATTTTTTAAAAACTATTTGAGAAAAAAAATGAAAGGTTTTAATCAGATAAGGATCCTTAAACATAATATAATTTTTACATGAAAAATTTATCAACTTATTGTTGAAAAACATTTTATAAAAAATATAATTCATGGAGTTTTTAAGATAATGATGAATATTGAGTTTTTCTTATAGAAAATGTGATAGAAAAAAGGCCCTTAACATCGTACCAACACCTTTTAAGAAGCTTTAGAACGACCTAAATAGTAAATATGGACATTCTATGAATCCATTATATGATAATAATAATACATAAAACATAATATAATTTTTACCTGAAACATTTATCAACTTATTATTGAAAAACATGTTATTAAAAATATAATTCATGCAGTTTTTAAGATAATGATGTTTATATTTCAAATCCAATTTAGGATTATTAAGATAATTTATTAAAACATTAAGAGAGGATATAATGTTTTCTTAGAATGAAATGATCTTACAACATCATCAATTAGATTAAATATTAATAAACAAACATCTGAACACCCTAAAAGTGATATATAATATAATGTTCATGTTAAAAGACATATCATTTGTGAAAAATTTCATTTCATAACTGCAAAATTATATATACGCACAAAATAACTACAACAATCCATCATGGGTAAATATGATCCAAACACACTAATAACAAGTGATCCAATAAATCAACTATAATCAAATGAATTAGTAAGGAAGATGAAAAAAAAATTTGATTTATAAAAAATTCCTGAACCACCATGATAATAAAATGTGGTGATTCAAAGTATCTCATTGGTAACCAAAAAAATTCTACCATCAGTAAATACTTTTGTTATCAAACTAAAATTACATCTACAACCTAAAAATATAATATATATTTCTGTTGTAGTATTTTAATCCATACAAATTCTCTAAACATGATGGATTATGTTAATGGAATAGAAATTATAGTATGAAATTTTCACATGATAATACGTATTTCCATTTCAAATTACCATAATGCCAATAATAATTCTTTCCAAATGCAGTTTAATTTTTTTAGAAAACATATTTCATTAACACCCAACATGTGTTTATAATATTGATAGACCAATATATATGATTTTCGAGTGCATTAGAATAGGCAGTAGATCAGAACCACGAATCACATGTGGCATAGAATCATCTACAATATAATTTAATGAAAAATAATTATAGATGAAATAAAGTCTATTGGCTAAATGTGAATGAGAAACATGGAAGTTGAACCAAGAGAAGACTATGGAATATCATTAGGAAAACATGGAGTGAGATTCATGTGAATGAATTATATTCCAAGAGGGATTAATTCAATCCAAAAAAAATTCCATGTAATACAAAAAATATAGAAAAATGAACCATAATACTTAAACATAAATCATTTATCTTACATGAAAATTGAAATAAATTATCCTGAAACAATATTAAGTATACAAATATTTCTAGAGAAAAAATGGACTAAACCAAGACAAATGTCTTTGAAATTCACATCAAAAGGAAAAAAAATATTATTTTCTATGATAAGAGAAAAAAAAGAAAAATGGATGACATTAAACAGATTATTGCAAAAGTGATATCACGCATAAACCTCATACTAAATAAAATCAACTAATTCAATAAATTAATAGAACAACATAGAAGTAATATTAAAAGATATAAATCAATGAATCCTCAAAACTACGAAAAAAATAGTGATAAAATCATAGAGGTCAATTCCATGGGATTTTCTTATAATTAAAACAATGAATTAATTTTTAATCATCCAAAATTATAGTGAGAATTTGTTCTTTTATTTAAAGGTATGTTTCCATTGAAATTTAACAATATTTATATTTTCATAGAAAAATTGAATCTTTATCAAAACACCATGAAACAATAATCTCACTACCTAGTAAATTATAAATTACATCATATATATCATATATATTAAATTAAATCTATAATAATTTACATTATTTTAATAATTAATTGAAAAATAAATCATATCACATTATAGAGGTGGAAGTCCAAAAGTAAGAATAAGAAACATTATAGTATTCAAACTGGTTGGAATGTACTAAGGTGTATATGATAACATCATTAATAAAATATAACTGTTTTTTATTTTTCATATATATATATATATATTTATTAAACTAATAAAATTATCATCCATAATATATTGATATGATAAATTAAGTATATGCTATAAGGAGATGGAAAGCCGTGTCGATGTAATATTTACAAGTTTACTTCCAATTTCATTGAATGGGGATTAATAACGATGGATTCATAATTATAATAGTATTATGGTATGTTGATATTTAAAAAGATATTAATTTATGAAGAATATTACAGATTTATGGGAGGTAAAATAAGAATAAAAAATTATATGATCATATTAGGTTATTTTCTCTTCTTTTAATGAAATAAATTTTAACCCCACCTAAGGAATACAATGTTTACTTTTTTGGAAAAAAATCACCTCCGGAATGACGATAATGATGATTTGATTTTATTTAGGTAGTGGATTGTAAATCTAGAATACTCAATGTGTTGTAAGGATAAAATTTTAGGGTTTCACTTTTATAATTCAGGGTTAGAGAACTTTTTGAATTCCATAAAACATTAAATTATTATATATTAATGTCATAGTAAATATGAATCCAGATAGATAATATTATAAAATAATAAGAGAAAGAGTATAAAATATATCTTATACTAAAATTTTGACATGTTATTGGTATGTTTCACCTCATACATCTTTTTAACCCACTAGTATGCTATTTTGTAAATTAATATAATATTATGTATTTCAAACCCTTATGATTTAATAATTTTATAATAAAATGAAAAATGGAACCTATATAGACTATAGATAATAATTTCAAAAATAATTTCTTCATATGTTATAATCAATGATATTTATGAATTATAAATAATGTAGTAATATATAACTTATCATAATGCACTATTAATTTCATTTTTAACGCTCATCATTAATTTTGATATTAAATATATCAACAGATATGATGAATTATGAAAAATTACTATTAAAAATAATTTATATGGAAAATATATCTATAAAATACATGTTAAATTTAACTCAATAATATTATATATGTTTTTATTTTTTTATACTAATTTATTAAATTTTTATGATAATTGAATACATTTTGTATTTGTTACCCATAAGGATTTATGGTAATTATATAATCCATAATCTATGTAAATAAATTAAAATAATAATTTCAATATCATTACACATATAATTGACTCAAATATTAGTTCACCTATTGATTTGGTCTCTATGTGAACAACATTTTATATTTTTTAACCTGAGTGACATTTTGTATCCTTAATTAAATTAGATATATTATTGGTCATTTTCGTGGAAATGAATCAATGAAAAAAACAAAATTTGAACCAATGGTGATATGGATCAAATTATCTTACAAAAACATGAATTGGGATGAAAAATAAGGTTCTTATCACATATTTTTAACATAGATTTACATTATTTAGCATTTATCAAGGAGATAAATGCTACCAATATTATTATTAACATTGAAAGGGGTACTTATATATGAAAATTTGGAATCTAGTTTTGTGAAATTCAATAACTATAAGATGTACAAATTAATTATTAAAATAATATTGAAAATGGGGTGGGATCCACTATTTGAAAAAATACAGTACTAAGCATAACGATAAATTTAATCATACCTATTTCTTATAAAAAAACATATTAATGTTAATAATTATTATAGAATATAAATATTTTAAAATTATAATTAAAATTAATTAAATTTATTTATTAAAACAATTTATGAAGAAAAATATACATTACTCATTTGAAAACTTTTTTTACAAATATTCCATTTATGTATAAAAATGTTATCATAAAAAATAAATTATAAAATATAATTTAATTAACATTCAAATAGATTTATTATTTAAAATTTATTTATTTTATCAAAAAATTGTATTTTTAATTATCACGAGAAAAAAATATTTTATTCAGTAATAATTGTTTTTATCACTAGTCATTGAACAATCAAGCATTTCATATAATTATAAAAACATATTCCTAATCTAATTTTGACACGTGAAATTTATTAAAGATATTATTGTCATCAAATATAATTTATAATTTTTTGTGAAATTAATTTTAATTTACTGTAATAAATAAAATATATAAGTCAATTATTTTTAGAAAAAAATTTTGGAATAAAATTTATTTACCTTAAAATAAGTAATTATAACATAATATTTTTCATTAAAAATATATTTTTAATGAAATTAATAATTTTTTCATAAATGTTATTATACTATCTATACCCTCTAAATTATCATCTTTCTTATAGTAGTAATATTTAAATTATGACATTTCATAGTTTTTTTATCTCTGTTATGGAGTATATTGTATAATATAAAAAATATTGTTCATTCAAAATGTCATGGTATTACATCCCCACCATATTAATAAATTTCATCCTAAAAATTTGAAATTTTTATCATAATTCAAGTGTTTCATATTTCCAAAGCTTCTTATTAGAAACCCACTTCATAAAAACTATTAATAAAAATTCCTTTTAGAATGAGGGAAAGGGGAGTATGATGGTCACAAAAAAATTAGATTCAAAATTGGACGACATAATTTTAATTTTAATATGTTGACACCGAATATGAAATTAATTATCTTAGATTATAAGCATTTTATAGAAATCTTTGCAATAGGAAAAATAAAAAAAATAATTTATAAATGGGGTTAAAGACCCTCAATTCATAAAAAATGAATGTTAGAGAAAAAAATTTATTTTATGATATATTCTCTAGATATAAAGAATTTATTAAATATATATAATAAATACATAATTAAATATTATTTCATTAAAACTAATATTTCATAAAATAATATATTCCCATCACAAACTCAAATGTTTCTCTAAATGTTGAATAATCATAAGTATTTTTAAAACCTGAAGAACTAACATTGACATCATAATCCACAAAGTTATATAATGATATTCCACCTATAAGTAATTGTTAAGAACAAAAATGGATAGCATAAGATAATTTTCAAAACGTATAAATAATCATATAATGAATAAAATTCTAAACACTATAGATTCCAAAATAATTCCAAATGTTAATCATAGATCATTCGAAAAATAACTAACAATAAAAAACTAATAAATATTCAAGAATAATATTGAAACCCAAATTTTAAATAGATTTTATAAAATAGAATTCAACAATAAACTTAACATTTATATTCAAATAAAATTATTCAATCGCCATATCTCAAAACCTAAAGGTACATTCTATTAATAATTATTGTACAATATAAACTAATAATTTTAAAAAAAATGTATAAAAATAAAATAATCATATTATTCCCAAATATAATACAACTATTATGCTCTAAGTAAAATCCCATAATTCATTGTTTACCATAATCATATAAGGTTTCAAAAATAATTCCCTTTAAAAATAATATTAATCACAAAATTATATTCCCCCATCCATATTACCTATATACAACCATCCATTACTCAATAAATAATTTTACATCATATCCAATAAAAATATTAATAGGATATTTAATTATAAATAGAATATTATTTATAATACAAAATAAACTAAGAAATTTATATTGATGTCCAATAACATAAAAAAATGTGGGTTTTAATGCCTTTGACAATAAAAAAAATATTAACTAATAATTGAATCAAAATCATTAATATTTATAAAAATATTTTCATTTAAAATAATAAACATAATCATTATTCATATTATTTTAAAAGAACTAGTGATTATGTTCAATAAATTATATACAATTAAAGAAACATCATCAATGTTTCCAAAAATTAAATCGGCATCCATAAATTAATTTCATGGTCACTAATAAAATCATAAAATTTTTAATATTATCTTCACTCCATCATGACATATATATTAAAATTCTAATATGGTTCAATCAATTGATTATTCCTAAACATTATTTCAAAACAATCTTTTATATATCAAATATAAATCATAATTCATCAAAAATAATACATATAAAATTCAATCCTTCCTCTTCATATGACATTCCATTCTCTAGAATCTATCCAATAGATTGGGACATTGAATGAGGTAATTCATTTATTATATGAAAAAGAGGGATAGATCCATAAATGGTACCTTATGATGGTATTCATTTTCCTCCATCAAACTATACATTATCCTATGAAAATAAATGATATATTACCTTCAGTTCTAAAGAGAAAATATCTTATTATATCTATGATACATTTAGTTGAGTAATTATTCCCACATTCACTACATATAGGAATCCATATCTTCATTACATCATAGAATCATCCATAAAAACACTTAGTTAACACTATACATTTGGTGTTTGGTGACATAGAGAGTTGGTTCTAGAAAAACCTATCAATTCAATATCATCATAACACATTAGGAATAATAAATAGGAGTCAAATTATAGATACTATTTCATTGGGTATTACATGGGGAGAAACATTCCTTTATATTTCAGTGTCACCAGGGATAATTTGGTTCGATCCACTAACTAAAACTGAATATAATAGTGAGAGAAACGACAATCATTGCGAGGAATCAGTAAAAATAATGTATATGATTTCAAAATCACAGAAGACCCTTTTAAATCCCTGATATAATAGGTTTATTTTAGTTTATTTATGATTAATAAAAAATATTTAAGTTGTTATCAAATATTTATATTTATCAATATGGTTCTAACTAAACTTTTTTTTCCTGGTACCCAATTCATACCATATCCATGTTGTAATAATGACTATAGTGGACCTTAGTATACAAACACCGAAATTTAATCTTTTTAGATGAATATTCCTTACATAATATAAAAATACACATAATAATTGTCTAGGTCTAGTGAATTTGGAAACATTGAAAGATGAACATTTTGTTCATAGGAGTCTCTAATTATTTTCATTATAACTAGATCCCTTATAGTCGCATCATTTCAAAAACCATTCTCTATAACATGGATTAAGTAAACATAACAATGTGTGAGAATATATTCATAGTTTGGGTACACAATGGATATGTAAATGATAAAATAACCATAACCAGAGAATAAATGTATAAGAACATGATTATAGCCATTAAAATCAATACGTAATATATCATATATCTTAATAACGAGTCACGTTATTAAGAATTGTTGAAAATAAAACATGATTAATAATAGAATAATAGAAAATGGTGAAATAAATAATAAAAATGTAATAATGCATAGAATTGTGGCACATATAATAGAATACAAAATCATTTCCTCAATATTTATGGATAATTTCCCAGGCAAAGTTAGTGGAATGGGTGACTCAAAAAACATTCATTGTACTTAAATATATCTCAATAGTGTAAAACTGTGGATAGAGTCTAATATAAAAAGGGATTAAATACCCACATATTTTTATTTATCTCATAAGATATCAATCATTAACTAACACATTAGAGGGCTTAATAATTCTGGGACCAACCATCTTCGGTTATATGATTTATAATATATCCACCATTAATTCATATAGTGAAACCACTATTAGAATTTTATAAGGTAAATAACCATAATATAATGAAAACATTCAAATATGTTCCTTAATATCCAAAAAAATTATTCAGATCCTCTCATCATTAACATTATAAACTACAATTATTTCATAATAATTTCATCCAATTGTCATATAATAGCCCATGGAGAATAAATGGGTTATATAAATATACCATAAACATAATATTTAACCACACAAATAAATGTTAAGAATGTAATACTTTGATCATATCATATTAATTCATGACTAATATAAAATGATGTTATCATATATGATATTTTCTATATAATATCAATGAAATTTTGTTATGGAAAATTACCTTTCCATATTGAAATTAATATATAACAAAAAAATATTTCATGATAGTATGGAAATTTTTATATTTTAACTAATACAATGATACATATACAGGATTCATCATAGACATTGAGTAATCATAATTATGGGATAATTTATTTATCTATTACAATTTGAGAAAAATAATCCATTTATATTTTGTGGAAAAAAATAAGAAAATACACCATTTAAAATAAATGAAGGGGTATCTTCAAAATAAAATTAACTAAAAACCACGGGTAATGTTTTATTTTTAAAATAATGGGATTTTATATAATCATTTTTTAAAACAATTTTAAAAAACAAGGATATAGAATAAAGACATTCCCAAACATATTGTGTAACATAATCATTATTCATTAAATATTATTGTTGAGCATATTGAGTTTTAAATTAGAGGGATACAAAAGGACAACAATAATTTTTTTAAAGTATATACAGGAGAAAAAAAATTAATGTGATTAATCAGATTAAGATCATATAATTTGATTACATTTAAATTCAACCATAAATAATCCCAATTAAAATAGGATTGAATCAAAAATCCATTACAGTTAATCTACAATTTGAATCCTAAGACACATGAATAAAAGAACCTTATATTGATATGAAAATAAATTTATAATTCATAATAATTATCATATTAAACACTAATGTATATTATATAAACCCCATAACATAAAAAGTGGTGAATATGCTTGATTATTATAAAAATATATTTGCGACGAAAAACTATTACCATAGGTATAACTTCCATCATACATAATTTCTCAACAAATATAATAATTATTTTTTATAATAAATTATATCATGACTCATAATAATATATATCAATATATATATTATTTACTTTATAAGTTTAATTATCATTAAAAAAAATAAATGAATTATTCTTTAATATATCAGCTATGTTATACATGAATGTTTATGGTTCAAGGTTTCTGGTAATTGAATTTTTATACTACATACAACATCTATAGAATCTTAATAATGTTATAAATATCTTATATATTCTTTATGCTCTTTTTGGAGTCATTCATAAAATTTTGATATTGAAAAATCAATTACACTACTAATGCAGATTGTCTGCATTACCTATAGTTATAGAAGGTAATAATATGGACTATTGATGCATCAAATCATCTCATGAGGGAAAATATTTGTACATATTTATTGTATTCTTGAACCATTATGAATTATATATTAACTAAGGTCTTGATAATAACTAAATGACTTCACAAAATTCCATGTTCACATCGTTATAATGTTAAAATTTATGTAGTCCATAAATATAATGTCATTATTATTTAAATAAATGATTTAATTAATTATAATTGATCTGTAATTACCTTGGATACATTTTTATTAGAGGTTCATGTTTTTATTTTTTATATCTAAAAAATTATTCCATGTTTATTCAATAATTTCCATATTTTTATGTATTCCCATATTGAGTTTTCGATATGAACCAATAATTATGTGTCCATTAATATATTTATGTTGAATACTGGTACATGTTACATTATTACAAGTATAAATTTTTTGAATGTTCCAAGGTTAAGTTAAAAATAAGTTTTTTCATAACATTCTAATGTTATAAATATAAAAATATCCTTATAATGAAAAATATTAAATATTTTTTTTATTTTGTAATTATGGTAGAATATATCTAGGTTTTTCATAACTGGTGTAAAATTTAGTATGTAATGTATTTTTCGATGTGAAATAGATCCAAGAGTCTAGGTCAGTATAATCACAATACATATCATTAAATATTCTATCAAATATTATATGAATGATATAATACAGATATCTTGGGGAAAATATCAATGATAAGAGACTGCCTTGAAAAAAGGCCTTGGTAATTGTGTCATAATGATCAAAATGACAAATTCCTTCAATATGATGTCATTAATATTAAAATCAAGGATTCAATTTATTAAAATGGACATATAATTCCATTTGTTTAAATTTTACTATAGGAATATGTAATTTTTTATTCCTTGAATAAAAATTATTCCAGGGTTATGAAATAATTTCCTCAGATGTATTTATTTCAATACTTTGTTATTGATGTCACGAAATTATATGTGACCATTTCATTAGATTTTGAAGAATATTATATCATATTTATTGTTTAAAAGGATGGAAAATGTTATTGAATGTGTTTTTTATTATTTGATTATAATCATTTTCTAAAAATAAAATCCATAAACAATCATTATAATGATATAAATTCAATAATAATTTTTATTTTATTAATTATGGAAGGGAACATACATGATTTTTATAACTGCTATGAATGTGACAATGAAATGTATATGTATATGAGAACTAGATCCAACAGTGTGGGTGGGCGCAGTCACACTAATGATCAGTCAACATTACAATATCTATTATATGAATGAAATAACTATGTAATGAAAATAATTTATTGGTAAACAATTATTTTATATGGATAAACATTAAAATAAAAATAGATTATTCCAATTTACATATTCAATTATGTTTTTTTCTAACAATATCTCTAACAAAACTTATAATGATTAATATTCCATTGGTTTTTCTCTGCGTAATGGACAAGGACTACATTGAATATGTCAATCATCAGACACTGATTCAAATAAGTGTTCACCATATTATTAGTATAAAATCCATACATATAAATTATAAAATTACATTAAATTAGGTACTTATCCGGATTTGACATTAGATACCACAAATATGGGTTCCATTGATGGTCCCATACATGGCCTATATACCATTTCCGATCCCCATGAGCTAGAAACTAGTCTTAAAGAACCAGTGTAACGTGCATGATGATTTGTTGTCATAAAATGTAATAAAATATAGGGTAATTCCACTGTGAATTCTATCATGAAAATTAAGTATGTTATAGGATTAAAAAATAGATTAATTAATTGAAATATAACAATCATAATTAATAATGAGATAAAATAGACATAACTAAAAAAAATTAAATAATAACTTCAAATGAATCCAATATTTCCAAAAAATAAATAAAATTAAACTGAAAAAATATCAATATAAAATGAATGGAAAGGTAGAATAAAAATAATTCTATTGAATGATACACTAGAAGAAAAAAATATAAAAACTAATTCATGGATAAAATAAATTTACATAAATGGTATATATGTTGTGTCATTAGTGACCTCCTAAAATATTGTTCAATGAAAAACAAAAATAATAAATTTTCATCCATGCATAATAATAAATAAAAATGTAATATAATTTTATTTTTCAATTTATAATTAAGTATCTCCCTCATAACCCATTCACAACATTTAAATATAAATAAATTACTATAATGTTTTGATTTAGAAATATAAATTCCTATTTTCAAATATTTTTTTAAAAAATTATGTGATCTTCAAATAAATACATTGACTTAATAGTAAAAAGGGATTTCATTTAAAAATTAATTATTCATTTAAGAAATAAAATTTTCGAGTGGGAAAACATTATGAATGATTTTTTAGAAAATTATTTTAAATTAAACATCCATATGTAAGTGGATAAAACTAATAATTTATTAATAATTATATTTTATTAATCTAAAAAATATATATTTAAAGAAAATAATAATAATGAAAGAAGTAACAGAGAATCAATCTAAATGTAATCATAAGTAAAACATAATGTAAATAAATGAATCACAATCACAATAAATAATTCATAAATATGTATTCATGTGAACAACTATGTGATCTATGAAAATAATGAAAATAAATATATTAAATCCTTCAAATATATTTTCAAAAAGAAATATAGATACCCTAAATATTAGAATTTACTTATTTGGTCTAATTGTTAGGAAAACTCCCAATCGATAGTAATACTATCATTGGATCACTAGTTTAAAAGATACACAAAAAATTGTATAATATGAATACATAAATCACATATAGGAATTCATAGTATACAATTATATATAGAATTAATGTTATCCATTAAGAAAGGAAATATAAGGACAATAATATATAAAAATCATAACAGAATATTACCTCAATAAAACCATAATCTTGTGTTCTAATTTTCTGTATAGACTCGAAGCCTGACGTACATGGACATTACATTACTTTTGTGGAATACATAGTACATAACAAAAACACACACACAAGGACTGTAATAGATTAGTGTCTTTGGAAACTCGGAATATAATCTTCTAATCATGGTGAAAGATCTTCAACATCTCCCATAAAGATCTTCTTTTTTTTCCTAAATCCTTTATTTATGTCATGGGGAAAAGAAATCATAAAAGGGTGATCTCAAATGCTCAGTAAGGGTAAAAAAAAGAAATATCAATCACTTCATATTCATAAGAACATATCTTTTGAAGATCTTAACCTGCAAAAGAGATCATAATTTCATAACATGGGATAAATCATAGTAATGAAATGTAATCCCAATAATCATAACTTAAAACATGAAACTTTGTGGCATACACACATCATCATATAGAATCATTTCTTATTAGTCAAGACTCATTTCCAAGACTGTCTTAGTGGACAAAGTCCCTTTCTGAACTGAGTTCACCCCCCGTTTTAGTCATGTTTCACTGAACTGGTATAACCTACCATTCCAGCCATGTCTATCTCATGATATATAAAATATTTACCCAATGCATTAGAGGGAGATATAGGTCACACCCATCTCATAATGAAACCATTCTTATGTGTGCCACAAAAATGATAAATCATACATCATTGCATAACCCATGTAATAAAAATGGAATTCTTAAACATCGTGACATCATTAAACAATTCATATAAGATAAATGAATTCATAAACATAATTCCATCACAACATAATAAAATCAATTTAATGATAGGGATAGAATAATAACCCTATATTATCTTAGATGGAAAATAATTTTGATAAAACACTTGAACTCCATTCTTGAAAAAAATATCCTTTCTACTTCAAAAACATATTTCCTTTCATATCATGTCATACAGTTTTAATATACAAGAAGTTGATTAAAAATAAACTTGAAAACTTGTAAAGGAATCTTATTGGAAATAATGTTTTAAAAATCCATTCATGGCGTATAAGTTAAAAAACATTCTTCTCGTACTTTTTTCGGAAAAGTCAAAAAGTACCTCGTACAAAAAACGACAATAGATTCCTTTCATATCTTTTACTAAAAACTCACCGAAGAGTAAAATTGGATATAAACTATTTTAGAAGGATATAAATATTACATATTGAGTAAACATGGATGTGGATGACAAAATACAATCTAGTAAATGCCAATGTATAAACAATCTCGGATAAAAATGAGATTGTGATATTTCCCTTAACATAGGTCCGATTTGCTTCGTATGTGTCCGAAACTCATGTATAATGATTTAAATAATGTCATTGACTAATTCCAGAATCATACTCATTGTTATGATACCTTATATGGTTCACTTATGGCTTTATATTACCCGTTCTTTTGTAAATTCCATGTTAAAGAGCGTTTTGGGTAAAATCGTTTAATTTGTCGTCTGTGTTTTGACTTTTAATTATTCATATGATTACTTAGATCATGATTACTTAATTCCAGAATATAAATCATGATTTATATATAATATATATTCAGAATATATATATATATAATAGATCAGTAAATGGACTGAAATACACCGTTCATGGAGACGGTAGACCGTTCGTACGCATGAACGTTGTTTTCTTTTCCTTATTAAGTTGAATGGAATTAAGTAGATGACATATATATATAGACACATAAATATAGAATCATTATTATGTCATATATTTCATTATTACTTATTATATATACTTTATAATCATTCATGAATGGTTAACATGGAGAATGAATCTCATCGCGTCGTGGAGACGGTAGTTCGTACGTACGCACGAGCGATGATATCGTTCTCATGATCATGGAATTGTATTGGAGTGTATTTATACTATTTCAAAATCAATATTACTTTACAATAATCATATATAGTTTTTATGTACACCATTATACCCATCCAAGTAAGGTGGTGGTGGAAAATAGATTACACCACGGCGTGGAGACGGTATTACGTACGTATGCACGCGCGGTGATATCGTTTTCCGTAGGATGGATAGAGGTTGAAATAAGGCAGTTTCATAATTATAATAACATATCAGTATATAATTGATACTGATGTTAATACTTCACAACGAAACAACTTATGAAGAAAAAGTGGAAGAAGAAATAAAGATGAATGAATCGGTAACGGACATTACCTCTTCTTTGAAGCGCCTCTTTGAGATATCCTTTTAGGGCACTAAAATTGGCCTTTGAGGAAGACCAGAACCTCTATGATATTTCTAGGGAAGTGGAGAAGGGAATTTGGCAGGGTTTTGCCGAGCATGAGGGCTCATAGTGGTGTGAGGAAGAGAGGGACGAGGTTCCCTTTTAAAAGGAAGGAGAGGGGCACCTTTAGAATAACTAAAACTATTATTTTATTATAAAGTAAAATTCGGTTTTAAATATCTCCAAATAGATTCATTTGGAAGATAAGGTGGGTATGGGTCGAAATAATCTCATCCAATATAATTTAGACAAGTTTAGGTTCTTATTTTAACCTTATCATTTAGATTTAACATTAAGTAAAATAATTTTACTTTTACCGTGTCTTCTTGTGTTCTTATACTAAAAGGTTAATAAACTTACTATATGAAGCCTAAATAACCCCAAATTGTTTATTATTAATATATAGAACCTTAGCTATGTCATTTGGCCGAACCATAGATTTTTAGGAATAAAATAAAAATTAATAATATAATATTAGTTTTAAAAACTATTTTATGTCAATTTTGACACTATTTTGTAATTGATTTTTGTGAAAATCATAACTGAATGATTAGTTCGAAAAAAGTAAATTAAATCAATATTAATATGTCATATTAATCTATAAAATTTGTTTATTTCTTAAAAATTCTTAAATTACATTTATTTGGGTATTTATAACATCAATTATGTCAATATTTCATTAATAAGAAAATTACTGCATCATCTTTGTGTCATAAATAAATTAAATTATATAATGTCTAAAAATTACAAATAAAATACCATTATGTAGGAAATATTTTTATCTTTCTAATGACTATTTTTAGTCGAATTTATCTTATTTCTAACCCTATATTAAAAATGATTTACTTATTAAACATTGATTTTAACTATTTTAACACTTTTTTAAATAAATTAATAATAAATGTCATAATCTAATCCAACTGGGCCTAAATGGTCATATTTTATATCTAACGTTGTTTTTGGTCGAATTACACTTATACTATAGAATTATTACATGTTTTATGGTAATAATAATAACATTTTTACCCTTAATTAACCTATTTACTTTAAACCGTGGTAAAAAAAAGTAAGAAGTTACTATTCTCCAAAACTTATATTCATCTCAATGAACCACATTTTACTTACTAACATCAACCTTGTCCCTCGTATTTTTTAAATTCCACTCACAGAATCGTTAAAATTATGTTTTATGAAAAATTCATTTTTTTTACTACCACATAGTGGTTTCACTATTCATCAAAAGATGTAAGTTTCCAGAAAAATACCAAAAATTAGGCCTAAGCTAGAATTGATAATATGAACTCAAAATTGATGTCTATTTTACCAAATTCAAAACATATCAGTGACATTAACTAATTTGAAAATTTATTCCCTTCGTCAAAACAAATGGAGTGTTTTTTAAGAGATAACAACTATCAAAAGATTGACATTTGTTTATAACTGGTTTAAATGTGAAATTACATCCAATGACCAACATTGTATTAAATTGTAAAAATATATTGTAAATATACTTTAAAAAAACTCAAATTAATAATTTATCACTATTAAAAAAGTTGTTTTTAATTAAAATTTATTAATTTTCACTATTCATAAGAATATAAAAGATATCCGAAAAGTACAAAAATTTCATATTAGGCTAAATTCGATACTCAGAATCAAAAAATGAAGTCCATTTTGAGAGATAAAATTTTGAAAATTTTAAAAGGTGGTTATTACTATTTATAACAGCTAGTTTTAATAATATTTTAATAGCATATCGTTGTTTAGTGAAAGTCGGTATTGCGTACTACACACGCTATCGAGGAAGGTTGTGAATGCGTGTAATGCAAGGCAAGTCAAGGATGAATTTTTCGCAAGATCCTTTTGGTGTAGTGTACAACACAAGGCATTAATGAAATTAAAAAAAATATTTTTCATAAAATCTCTGGCTGTTACATTCTACCCCCCTTAAAATGAATTTTTCCCAAAAAATTAGCCGGGGTTATAAATGGTTTACTATTCGAACGTTTCTTTAATAGAAACCCACATCGTAAAAAGGAATACCAAAACCAATCATTAAAAACAAAAGTATAAAACGTAAAAGTTACCCAAATAAACTAATCAATGGGTTTCCACATAGGTGAAAATATGGATATAGAAGAAAAATCTAACCATCATGATCTGAAGGAGAGTGGTAGAGAACATGGCTATGGAAAAGCCAGCAATCACAAAGCCATAAATTTGTGACGATATAAGGTACCATCTTATTCATCAGATATAAGAGCACTAGGACAACATTTTGGTTTTCAGGATCATTTCCCTAAAGTTGATGAAATTGGAATTAGAAGAAATACAATCCTGATTTTGGTATAGTCTCACTGTTTGTCGTTCTTTGGAAAATTTCCACTTCATCTCTGAATGAAATGAAGTTGAATTCGTCATTTGTGATGTGTTAGCAGATCATGTGATAGAATGATGGGTCATTCCATCTGTCTCAAACAAAAGGATAGAAAAGTTATCAAAAAATACATAAGTCCATCAATAGTGAGATTAAACATATATGGTTCCTAAAATGGACTTATACTTCATATATCATTCTGCTTAATATAGTAAAAAAAGTTTCTACTAAACAGGGACTTACTTTAGGCAGTGGTAGGTGATAAAGGCCAGTCGTACTTCGGTTTTGGGTTCGATTCCCACATCCTTGTCCGACACGATGGGTTGTCGCCCGTCCCGTAGGTTGTCCTTTTTCTAAAGCTATATTACAATAACAACCCATTAACAATATCAAAAAAAATTTATCCTTAAACAATACTAACTTATGTCCATCATAATCCATTCCAATCTTTTGGATTATCTAAAATACTTCGGTCCAAGCTCATAGTATAAATAAAATGATCGCATGAATGCCATCATTTATCCACCATATATCATAAGATATTTCTTGTTGGTCAAATTACAAATATGTGAATACATTATTCATGTATTCTCTTGAAGAATGAATATTCATTGAACCTTAGTGAAAACATGAATTGAGTTAAAAGTTAACACTTTCCAAATACCAAAGTCCTCGAAATTCTTTATACTAAAACCATGATATCACTTAGTCCTTATATCAATCATGAGCTCATGAATACTGTCAAACATTTCATTTTCTCCTTATCCCTTCAAAATGCACATATCATCTGCTTTCTAAATATATCTGAATAACCTTTCATGGTAACTGGTACCATTAATCATATACATTCAAAACATAAGGAAAGACAACCGTGTAACAATCCTTAGATGTCTCTTTATTCCATAGTACCATGAGATTACTTATACAACATTACACTAGATAAACATGTAATCATTCCACTACCTTCTCAAACCATTGAATAAACTTCAACAATTGTTTCATCTCACATATCATTTGTAGTCTTTTCATCATCATCAACATAAATATTACCCATAGACCATATTGATTCACTTCATGAGACATTAACTTATGGAATTGGTTTTCATAATGCTCGTACATTCCACATTTAAAGCATTTAACCATTGTTGATGTCGTAGCAAGACCATTATCTGCATCCATGGTGTTAACTAAACCTTTTCCTTTGCACTTACTGGATTTATGTCCTTCTTTTCCACACCCAAAGCATCTTCCAGTTCCTTTGAAACATTATCCTTGATGCCTCTTCCCACATGATTTACATAGGGGAAATTGAACATTCATTCCTCTAGGATAATCATGAAACTCCATATTTCTCTTATTAGCCGAGTCAGGAAACTTACCAAATTTGAGTTTATTTATCATATTATGAGATTGCTGATTCGACATAATAATGATGTTTGGACTTCCAAATCCAGTTTCATTTGGTTGCTCATGAAGAATATCATTCCATTGTCCGTTATATCCTCCATTATTGTGAATCTTCCTGTTTCCATCCATTTTCTAAAACCCAAAGAAAATAGTGTGAGAGGAAAAAATCATGCTAAGGAAAATAACAGAGTAAGGGGAAGCACCATGAATATCTAACATCTTAGGTTAAATTCTATGATCGTTACCGTAGTTCTAGGACTATATCCTATACGTATACATATCCTTAAGGACATCCCTAGAAATACAATAGAAATATCTATAGGGATCTCAACAACGTTTTCGCATCCTAGTTTCCAATGGTTGACTAATCCTTTCCTCTGATACCAACTGTAGAGACCCGAAGCCTGAGGTACATTGAAATTACATTAATTTTGCGGAATTCTTAGAATATAACAAAAACACACACACAAGGACCGCAATATTTTAGTGTCTTTGGAAACTCGGAATATAATCTTCTAATCGTGGTGAATGATATTCAACATCTCTCATAAAGTTCTTCTTTTTTTACCTAAATACTTTCTTTATGTCCTGGGGAAAAGAAAACATAAAAGGGTGAGCTCAAATGCTCAGTAAGGGTAAACAAAAGAAATATCAATCACGTCATATTCATAAGATCAAATCTTTTAGAAATCTTAACCTGCAAAAGAGATCATAATTTCATAACATGGGATAAATCATAGTAGTGAAATGTAATCCAAATAATCATAACATAAAACATGAAACTTTGTGGAATACACACATAATCATATATAATCATTTCTAATTAGTCAAGACTCATTTCCAAGACTATCTTAGTGGACAAAGTACCTTTCTGAACCGAGTTCACCCCTTGTTTCAGTCCTTTTTCACTGAACCGGTATAACCTACCATTCTAGCCATGTCTATCTCATGAGATATAAAATATTAACCCAATTCATTAGAGGGAGATATAGGTCCCATCCATCTCATTATTAAACCATTATTATGTGTGCCACACCAATCATAAATCATACATCATTGCACAACTCATGTAACAAAAATCGAATTTCTTAAACATCATGACATCATAAAACAATTCATATTAGATAAATGAATTCATAAAAATAATTCCATCACAACATAATCAAATCAATGTAATTATAGGGATATAATCATAACCCTATATTATCATATATGGAAAATAATTTTGATAAAACACTTGAACTCTATTCTTGAGGAAAATATCTTTTCTACTTCAAAAACATTTTTCCTTTCTTAACATGTCATAAAATTTTAAACTATAGGAAGTTGATTAAAAATAAACATGAAAACTTGTAAATGAATCTTCTTGGAAATAATGTTTTAAAAATCCATTCATATTTTATAAGTTAAAAAAAACATTCTTCTTGTACTTTTGTCAGAAAAGTCAAAAAGTACCTCGTACGAATAACGACAAAAGATTCCTTTCATATCTTTTTTACTAAAAACTCGCCGAAGGGAAAAATTGGATATAAACTTTTTTAGAAGGATATAAATATTACATATTGAGAAAACATGGATGTGGATGATAAAATACACCCCAGTAAATGCCAAAGTATAAACAATCTCAGATAAAAATGAGATTGTGATATTTCCCTTACCTTAGGTCCGATTTTCTTCGTATGTGTCTGAACCTCCTGTATAATGATTTAAATAATGTCATTATCTTATTCCAGAATCATACTCATTGGTATGATATCATATATGGTTCACTTATGGCTTTATATTACCCGTTCTTTTGTAAATTCCATGTTAAAGAGTGTTTTGGGTAAAATCGTTTCCTTTGTCCTCTGTGTTTTGACTTGTAATTATTCATATGATTACGTAGATCATGATTACATAATTCCATAATATAAAACATGATTTATATATAATATATATTCAGAATATATATATATATATAATAGATCATTAAATGGAAAGAAATACACCGTTCATGGAGACGGTACACAGTTCGTACGCATGAATGCTGTTTTCTTTTCATTATTGAGTTGAATGGAATTAAGTAGATGAAATACTTATATATACACATAAATCCAGAATCATTATTATGTCATATATTTAATTATTACTTATTATATATACTTTATAATCATTCATGAATGGTTAACGTGGAAAATGAATCTCATCACGTCATGGAGACGGTAGTTCGTACGTACGCACGAGCGATGATATCGTTATCATGATCGTGGAATTGTATTGGAGTGTATGTATACTATTTCAGAATCAATATCAATTGAAAATATTCATATATAGTTATTATTTACACCATTATACCCATCCATGTAAGGTGGTGGTGGAAAATAGATTACACCACGGCGTGGAGACGGTATTCCGTACGAACGCACGCACGGTGATTTCGTTTTCTGTAGGATGGATAGATGGTGAAATAAGGTTGTTTCATAATTATAATAACATATCATTATATAAGTGATACTTATGTTATTACTTCATAATTAAACAACCTAAGAAGAATAAGTGGAAGAAGAAATAAAGTTGAAAGAATCGGTAACGGACATTACCACTTCTTGGAAGCGCCTCTTTGAGATCTCCTTATAGGGCACTAAAATTGGTCTTTGTGGAAGACCAGAACCTCTATGATGTTTCTAGGAAGTGGAAAAGGGAATTTTTCAGGGGTTGTACGAGATTGAAGGCTTAAAGTGGTGTGAGGAAGAGAGGGAGGAGGTTCCCTTTTATAAGGGAGGAGAGAGGCACCTTTGGAATAACTAAAACTATTATTTTATTATAAAGTCAAATTCGGTTTTAAATAGCTCCAAATTTATTCATTTCAAAGATAAGATTGGGATGAGTCTAAATCCTCTCATCCAATAGAATTTAGACTTGTTTAGGTTCCTATTTTAACCTTATCATTTAGATTTAACATTAAGTAAAATAATTTTACTTTTACCGTGTCTTCTTGTGTTCTTATACTATAAGGTTAATAAACTTACTATAAGAATCAAATAGAACCCCAAGTTGTTTATTATTAATATATATAACCTTATATAAGTCATTTGGCCTAACCATATATTTTTAGGAATAAAATAACAATTAATAATATAATATTTGTTTTAAAAACTATTTTTTGTCAATTTTGACACTATTTTTCAATTGATTTTTTTGAAAATCATAACAGATTTATTAGTTCTAAAAAATTGAATTTAATCAATAATAATATGTCATATTGACCTATAAAATTAGTTGATTTCATAAGAAGACTGAAAATACATTTATTTGGGTATTTATAACATCAATTATGTCAATATTTCATTAATAAGATAATTTCTGCATCATCTTTGTGTCATAAATAAATTAAATTATTTTATTTCTTAAAATTACAAATAAAATACCATTTTGTAGTAAATATTTATAGCTTTCTACTGAAAATTTATAGTCGAATTTATCTTATGTATAACCCTATATTTAAAATTATTTACTTATTAAACATTGATTTTAACTATTTTATCCCTTCTTTAAATAAATTAATAATAAATGTCCTAATCTAATCCATGTGGGCCTGAATGGTCATATCTTGTTCCTAATGTTGTTTGTGGTCGAATTACATTTATCCATTAGAATTAGGACATGTGTTAGGGTAATAATAATAACATTTTTACCCTTAATTACCCTATTTACTTTTAACCGTGGAAAAAAAGTAAAAAGTTATTATTCACCAAAAATTATTTTCATCTCATTGAACCACATTTTACTTACTAACATCAACCGTGTCTCTCGGATTTTTGAAATTTCACTCACAGAAGCGGTAAAATTATGTTTTATGAAAAATTCTTTTTTTTAACTACCACTTAGTGGTTTCACTATTCATAAAAAAAATGAAAGTTTCCAGAAAAATACCAAATATTAGGCCTAAGATATATTTGATATTATGAACTCAAAAATGATGTCTATTTTACCAAATTAAAAACATTTCAGTTACATTAACTAATTTAAAAATTAATTTCCATCGTCAAAACTAATTTCGTGTTTTTAAGAGATAATAACTATCAAAAGATTGACACTTGTTTATAACTAGTTTAAATGTGAAATTACATCCAATGACCAACATTGTATTAAATTGTAAAAATATATTCTAAATATACTTTAAAATCACTCAAATTAATAAATTATCACTATTAATTATTTCTATTAAAAAAGTTGTTTTTAATTAAAATTTAGTAATGTTCACTATTCATCAGAATATGAAAGTTATCCGAAAAGTACCAAAATTTCACCTTAAGCTAAATTCGATACTCTGAATCCAAAAATTAAGTCCATTTTGAGAGATAATATTTCTAAAATTTTAAAAGATGGTTATTACAATTCATAACGGCTAGTTTTAATAATATTTTAATAGCATACCGTTGTTTAGTGAAACTCGTTATTTCGTACTACACACGCTATCGAGGAAGGTCGTGATTGCTGGTAATGCAAGGCAAGTCAAGGATGCATGTTGAGAAAGCTCCTTTTGGTGTAGCATAAAACACAAGACATTAAAGAAAAGAAACATAATATTTTTCATAAAATCTCTGGATGTTACATTTTCCATAGGAAGAATAATAAAAAAATATTCCCGGTAAAATTTATAATTCCATCCAATTTTAAAAAAAACATAGAATACAGTAGTGGCTAATTCATCATTAGAAGTCCATTTTTCCATGTGCCATCCATTACTTTATAACATCACTTTGGAAATTATTTCAACAATATTATTGGAATCCAACTCAAATAAAAATCCATGGATTTATTTAATTTACCAATCAATGAAGAATAAAAATTCTCATCCGAAATACCACTCAGACACCTATTATTAATAAAATAATTTTGGTTTTTTTCCTTTTTATTTTAAAAGAAAAATTATGAATGACACATTTACAAATGGAGGGATTTTATGTGTAGAAACATAAGTACACCATTATGTTATAAATTAATACCTAAATATAATAATTTTTAATTTCAATGGAATAAGATCATTCGATAATACAAGAAACTAAT
The DNA here is from genome assembly GCA_963277665.1 of Viscum album. NCBI lineage: Eukaryota > Viridiplantae > Streptophyta > Magnoliopsida > Santalales > Viscaceae > Viscum > Viscum album. The sequence continues at coordinate 1,055,856,890 of OY728151.1, read as the reverse complement.
CAATGTATTTATATTTATGAGTTCATGTATGGATAAACCAACCTCAAACATTAGTATACCAAAAATCATGAAATTAAATCACACAAACATATAATAAGTGTAACACAGATGACCATGAGTAACGCTAAATTAATAAAACCCAAAATACAAAATTCAATAAAAGATTGAATTTTTCCACTAAGACCGTTGTATTATATGAAAGGGAGAGGAGAAAAATAATGAAATAGATTATTTAGAAATGTCTATAGGATATTACCCTCACGAATGAAAAATATTATAATATCGCAACTCTTTATTTCATATTTTTTCATGATTTTTTCCGTATCATTAAACTTTATACTAACTTTGGGATATATATTTTGAGATTATTTTGGTAATTAGGTACATTTAAAAACAACAAAATATTTGGAAAACATCATATCTGTTAAAATTTTTGTTAACGTGATCAAATATTTATTCGAACAAAACACTTCATAAGATAACCCGAGGACATACATAAGAAAGGGATGTTCTATAAATCCTTATAAGGGAATAAAAATTTACTAACATGAATATAATAATACATGGTAGAAAATAGTCATATCAATGGGGCATAAAAAAGAACATGAATAATAAAGAATGAAAATCCTAAAATGGGAAATGTTGCAACAACATTGAACAAAAAATAAAAAACATGGGTCCAAGATAAAATCTCCAGGATATAATGGGGGAAATGTCCCATAAAGGAATCATGTCACCCCAATATCCCTAAATGATGAATTTTTATGTAAAACATTACCCAATATAGTTGATCTCTATTTAAATATGAGTGCACGTGACCCATTTATTTAATTTCCATGCATAAGTGTTCCCCTAAGATCAATAAAAATGGATTAACTCAAAAACATGAATTATTAAATATTCAAGGATTGTAGAATAAATAAAATTAATTCCCCACTAATATATTTATATGTATATAATGGTGAATTAAATTTATAGAAAATTAGCATGGTACCGACGACAAATTTGTTTTGGAATGGAAAATAGCGTTGAAATTTTTGCTGCATAACAGTGTCACATAAAAAGTAATAATTTTTATTATTATATAGATTTGGGTGTATTGTAATATAAAACTGACATTTAGAGTAATATGGACAACTAAACTCATTTCCCAATATAGGTAATTCAAAATTTAATGCATAACATAATAAATAAACTTAAAGGATAGGGAAAATAGAAAGAACGCTAACTTGAATGTGTAACCCCAATGGTTTGAGTCATGTTTTTTGAGAACATAGATGAACAATGAGATAAATATAGAGTGTTGGGGGACAAATAAAAATGTCTTTTAAGAAGTTTTATTCATGAAAAATGGGATCTTGTGTTGGTTAATGTAGGAAATGATGGGAAATTCATTATAAATTAGGTCATGGACTCTATAATAAAATATCAAATACTGAAACGTCTCCATGGTTTTGGACCATGGATTATGGAAAATGATATTGGTTTATATTATTTTATATTTACAATATATAATCATATTAAAATATTACCTTTTATTATGTGGAGTTCAGTCAGGCCATTAATGGCTAGATTTTATAATCTTAAAATATATTATAGATCTTGATGATTTTGTACTAGATTTAACGATTAATCCAATTAACTTTAAAATAGATAATCTTAAAATTAAATAGTGTAATATTTCATGTATCCCATTTATATTACTCATTTCATCACTTTTTGGTAATCATGAGATCATAAAACTATATATCTATTTATGCAGTATTTATTTTTTTCCCAAAAATTCAATTTTCTCAAAAAATAATGAAAAATACGTTGTTGGATAATTTTGATCATCTATTTCGAATAAATGTTTTAATTTTAGCATAATAATTTCCTAAATATGAGAATTATATATTTTAAATTATAAAATGAAATTCACATAAAATGTTCTATTTTTAACTATAAAATTTTTAAAAGAACAAAAAAACTTCATTTAACATCATTAAAATTATATGATAATTTATATTTGAAAAATTGAATTTGATAATTATATTCTATTATAATATTATTTGTTAAAAAAACAATTAATTCTTAATGTCCATAATTGAATTTGAATAATATGAAAAAATTCAATCTCTTCTTTAGTAGTATTTTTCAATCTAATTAAAATAGAATGGAAATATAATTCGTATTTGGTAAAAATAATGTATGTATTCCTATTTTGAGTGTCATAAATCATTTATCATTAATACACTATCATATAGTCTAATAGTAAGGTTCGCATTGGTGGGTATTTCATGGGGCATTCAGTGAACATGGTTTGGGCTCTAATCTCAATGATATTTAACTTCTCCCCAAAAAAATTCATTAATTATTATGTTATTGGATTTAAACGTGGTAAATTTCATGGGAAAATATAAAAAATTATATCTCCCCTATAGGATCTAATAAATGGGCCACATAAGGTCTGATCCTACTAGATTAGGCCATCAATTCCACTATTTATGTCAAAGAGATTTTATAAAACTCAATATTTATACTAGTCATGTAATCACTATAGAGAGTCTATATTATCAATACTAACGCGAAATTATGGTCATTAAAATATAATTCGAAATAATTAATCTAAATAATAGAATGTTTCTCTATTACCAAAATATATTTAAATAAATTAAAATTAATAATTTTATTCATCACCATTCAGGTCATTTAATATTCACTATATTTATATTTGAACCACATAATTTCACAACCCCACATTAAAAAAGATTAGGTTATCTCAACATCAACTCCTCCTATTGTTACCATTTTTTCTTCAAACATCTTGTTTTATCACAACATAATTATGAGCATATTTTTCTTATTTCTCATTACTTTTTCTCGATGATCTAAGATGCTCATCATCTATGATTCATAGGAATTATAATTATCTAATGGTACCACCTCTCGATTGATTGCATTTAAGGATTCTGGTATGTACATTATCAAGAGAGATATATGGAATACATTAGGTGGTTCATATAGGTTCAGTGGGAGTTCCAAAAAAAAGGCAACTACTTCGATACAATCAATGATCTCAAAAGGAAAAATGTTTTGTGGACCAAGCCTTCCATATTACCAAATATCATCAATTTCATCTATGGAAACATGCATAGGAATAAAATATATCCAATATAAAAATGAAAAAATCCTCAATAATTGTCATCATATCTCTTCAGTTGAATCGAGGACACCTTGATGTGCTATAGAATAGTCTTATAATTCCCATCATTTCATAAAAAATTTCAGTACCAAGATTTTTTTGTAATCAAATTTCATCCAAACATGTTTGTGATATAAACCATTTACCATAAAAACCATCATATGTAGCTAATTTTATGCTCGATTGGAAACTACTGTTGTAATAGATCATGAATAGATGATGATTTCGGTACCATCATCATTTGAATTCAATTGAAAATTCTCTCAACCTGTCCTCAAGTGTTTTTATTATCTACAAATATTCAGCATAAATATAATATAAGTTGTAACAAAGTTCAACACTCCCTTTATAACATTTATAGACATTTTAAAAACATTGAGTTAATGTTTTTATCATTATTAGAGAAAATTTATAATGTTACTCAATCAATACTCACCAATTATGTGATTTATACCAAGAATATTGATTGAGTTAGGAATTATATAACATTAAAATGATGTTCACTTTTCATAAAATGTCCAACAATAAACCATAGATAATTTTTTCATTTGTATTACTTCAAATGTTATAAGAAAATGTTTTTGGTGATATTTCTAAATTTCCATGTTGTTATGAGTTGTGGATAATGTATTCCCTAATACTTTTGACTTTTAGCCTTCACATGCTGATATACATGGATCTTTTTGTATATTCAACGATATCAGTCATCATGTAATCCCATTAATAGTTCTCTAATATATCTCAATACAACTCTTTGTTTCCATGGTTAATAGATAATGCCAAACATTGGGCCTCATCAAATGGTTCTATCTTTAACTTAGGAATCGATAAAAAAACATAATCTTTACAAAAATCTCCCAATTCCAGCTTGATTAATGTTGGAATCAAAGTATTTCCCATTTATTATAGTTTCTTCTCATTCCTTAATTCCCAAATAAATTCTTTGAGGATAATATAACATTTCTATATGAGATTTCCAATTAATCATTTGTTAGTGGATTAATTATGTGCCCTTTTTCAATCTGATGTCATACCTTTTAAATTCAAATAAAATCAGATCCCTATCAATTCCAATGGATGACAAAATTACATGATTATTTCTAATTAGAAAATATGATTCATTATTATAATTCCAAATATGGTAATGAAGTTTGTATTCATTGCCGTTGTTTAGCTCTAAACATCTTCGTTGGAGAAAATTCAGTTCATTATGTTGGTATATATACTTTTGTATTTTGGAATCGACATCTATTTCACAATTACCACAAAAAATATATTTCCACCATATATTCTAATCATATATCACTAATGAAAACATTAGATCATTCATCATGAAATTATATTTATAATCATTCATCTAAATTGAAGAATAGTCTATGAGTTTTTCATTTGCATACACACACATATCGATCCCTTCTTCGATGAATCACTAATCGGAAAGAAAAATTATCATCTTTTTTATAGATTGATAACGAGGATCATATCAATTCACCCTTCCAATTCATGGATTATCTCTTCACATTCAATAATCCAGGATAACATGAATCTCTATTGAGTAATATTAGTTAGATAATTAGAATAATTTGAGGGTTTTCTCACAACTCAGAGTTTGTACCTAGCTATTCCATGTAAACTGTAGATACTTATCACCAATAATGGCCTCCACCATCCTTCAATTAATTATATATTTTAAAGGTCTATTTATATCACATTTCATTAGATATTTTCCCCATGACTGAGACATCATTCGATCATAACTCACATTTTATATACATGAAATTAATCTTATTCATTTATTTGGGTCTTTGACTCACTGCCGAATTTCTCTTCATGGTCCCCCTGGATTTTGAAGTAAATTAGAACATCCTCTTTAAATACCACCATAAACATTTCAATGTAATATTTAAACAATCAATTCATCATGTTTAGAATGTCTTCTGAATAATTACTTATTCATAATGGAATCATAATGAAATCATAGTTTCCATACATTTTATGATAATTGATCTTGGGAAATCTTCATTCTTCAATCTTACATCATTGTATCCTAACCAAATACATACTTTTTGAGAGGTTTTGTGCTCCATATTTCTAGAAAAACACGTCATAAATCAAGGGTAGATGATACTTATTCCTTATTGTGATCTTTTTGAGCTCATGATAATCAATAGAAAGGATCATTAACCAATCACTCCTATTAAAGAAGAGTACATGTGCACCACATGTTAAAGAACCTCATTGTGTGAACTATTTATCTACTATTTACATTTATTAATTATTCAAATAATCATGATACAAAACGTCTTATATACATAGAGTCTTTGACAGTTGAAACACCACTGGTATATGATATATATAAAATTCAACCTCTCAGTTATGAGGAATACTAAGCAATTCCTCTTTAAACACATCAGTGTATTCCCTAAATATAAGAATATCTTCATAGATGATTGTTTATTTAGACTAATTAATTTGAGATAGATATTATTTCTCCTAGGAAATTACTATCCATGACACAAATGATTGTTCTTAAAAATATTCATCCACCTTATTGAACTCGTACAAAATAGACTGTCAATTTGAAATACATAGAGCGATTTCCATCTCGTAGAAATTTAGGATTGCTCTATATATGGAATCAAAATCCATAAATATAAATTCATCAAATGCCACCATTGGGAGTATGATATATTTTTCAAATATTTTTTTCCCTAAAATGTTGATAAAGGAGGATTTATATATTTCGATACAACAAATTCACCATTTTCCATTAATACTAACATTCTTACTTCAATGATTTTTGTTGGTTTTTGAATAGTACCAATATACATTCATGATATATAGGAATGAATTAGACAAAAATAAAATATTATGTTCACTATTATTGAATGAATAACTTGCATAACTTTCACCACTTCAATGTCGGTAACCACCTCTGTGGATGTGATATAAAAAGATCTCCCTTGTGACATCAGAGGTTGTTAGTTGCCTCTAAAAACCCATTGCATAGTTAAATGGATCACAGAGTGCCCTAGTTCCTTTTATTTGAATCAGTGAACATTGAATTGATGGCTCACTTGGGATTTCCATTCCTCAGTAACATTAGTTGGTTTCTCCAATCAATAATCATTGTTCATGTTCTTTTCTCTTCCTCACCTAAATAATTTCATTGTTCCCATTATGATATATATGGGGAGATTATGTCCACACATTTGACAAGTGGGATTATAAAATTTTTTATCACTATATAATGTATCCATCATTATTCCAAAATTAATCCATGGTTTATAATTTAATACATATGATCCTGATATTTGTTGATGTACATTTCAGATTTTGTGGGAAATCATAAAATTTAATGATATCAATCAATTTTTTTAATGACTAATTATATTAACATAATATGATTTAGACCATAAAGAAGGTGGAAAACCCTATAGTCTAGGGTAACAACAAATTTTTAGGTGTAAACTCCAAGTCTTATTTTGATTTCCTCGTATTCCCTGAATTATTCATCATCTTTTTTCATGAGCACATGGAAAACCCTTTTCATGTTATGGTGGAGAGTACTATGGAAATATTTATATATTTCTTTCTAGAAATACTTCCACCAAATTTATTTGATATCTTCTTCATGCTTCATATTTTTTATTAACATCCACCACTGATCAGCTTCACCCTCTATATGATAAAGATCCATTATAACCGTCGCATTTTTAGATCATTTTTTTGTAGAATATATTCATAATGGATTTTATCCATTGATTAAAGATTTGGGGATCAATTGATCCATTAATGGTAGGAGACTTTTGTCAAATAAATGAATCAATAGTAGCATGTTCTTTTTTATGGGGATTTGGACTCTCCCCTAGACCCAGGCTTCTGTTCAAGATCAATGTTATTTGAGGGTGTGTTGTCATGGATTTCATGATTACTACTCCCACTAAGATGGTAATATCATTGAGGATGTCATCACATTTATCATCACATTGATTGTTTACTCGATTCCTCCGAATTCTTGTCATTCAATGGAATATAAAAAATTATGGATTATTATTTTTAATTTATTAAATACAAAAAATATAAATCCAATTACCTTAAAGGGATAACATTAAAATTTCATTTATTAATATATCCTATAAAATTCAACGATTCAATATATGTTATAGATGATCTATTTAATAACATATTCTCAAATGGTATTAGTTTTTTATTCTAGTAATAATTATTTATAATAATATCATGATCTTACATAATCACATCCCCCTAGAGTTTATGTATAAATGTACAATAAGACTAGTTGTGATGTACCCAGTTACCCCAAGTAAGGCTTATAACACCATATCGAAGTGGTTACCCCTATGTACATTTTTTCTAGAACAAATTACACTTATAGTATCTATAAATTGATATATTTTCATGATAAAAAACTTCCTATATATAAATAAAAACCTACGAATGTGTTCATATACTTACTCTAATGCCTAATCCTTTGTCTCGAGTTTTATAATCATAATACCAAAAATAAATTAATATATCCCCTTCTTCCAACTATGACTACCCTAATATTTATTTCACATTTAAATATGACATATTATATTAATTTACAGTTAATAAATCCCAGATGATTGATAGGTCTATTGTCAGTGAGAAATTTGGGACATTACTTATTATACAAAAACATGAAAAATAATATTGCTATTGAAAACATCATTAACATGATTAAAATGTTCCTTTATACATAACACTGCATGGGATAAATGAAGCCCAAAAATAATTATTTGGTGAGATATAAAGACTAGTAATGAATAAAAATTCTTAAAAATAAAGATAATAATACATGTTATACAATAGTCATATCAATGGAGAATAAAAAGGAACATGAAAAATAAGGAATTATATAGAATGATAATCATAACATTGGAAATGTGGAAACTACTATAAACAGAACATCATAAAAATTGGTCAAGGCTAAACCTACCAAGACATCATGGTGGATAAATTACCATAAAATATTAAGGTATACCACCTATCCCAACATGATATATAATGACACTAAACATTACCCAATGCTTGAGAGTGATATATAATTCTGAGTGCACCTATCACTTTCATTTTATTCTCATGCTTATGGGATGTTGATAGATCAATCAACATAGATTCATTCAATTTTATAATATATTAAAATTTTATGGATTTTGGATTATATAAATTTAATTCATAAATCATTTAATTATATGAGTATAAATGTAAATACACATTATTTAAATGGGCATGGTATTTACTATAATGTTTTTTGGAATAGATAATTGTATTGAGATTTCAGTAGATAAACGACATCACATAAAAATTAATTAAATGGGAATATCAGGGAGAAATTGTAACATAATAATTAAGAAATAAATTTATATTTATATGTACATGGAAAACATGTACAATCATAAGTAATTTTATATAGAATGTGTAAAATAATAACAAAACTAATTGAAATGGGATAATGGAAGGAATTATTAGTTGAATGTGTTACTTCAAAATATTGGGAGATTATTTTTATAATCATGGGGGATCCATGGTATTAATATATAGTATAGAGGGTGTCATATGGATATTATACAATGAGTTATTTTTCACTAAAATGGGATCATATTTCTGGTTGTATTGGAAGCGAGGCAGATTTGATTATTATATAGGTTTTGGACTCTACATTATGAATTTAAAAGAACCAAAAAACATCCCATGGTTTTGGACACTAGTTTGTTCAAAATGAGATTGGTTCTATTAATAAAGAATTTCATGATCTGAACATATTAAATTATTACCATTGGTGAGGTGGAGGTTAATCATCCCTTAAATAAATCATTTTTAATAAATAAAATATATTAAAAATCCTGGAGGATTCATAATGACCTGAAAAAAAAATTAAATAAATAGTGTTAGGTCCACTGTGCTAGATACCCTAAGAGGGGGGAAGAATCAGTGTATGAAAGATTAATACAAATGCATCTTTTGATCTTGTTTTTATGTTAGACAAAACCATCTTCTCTCTTCTTCCGGATTCAGAGTATGAGCAAACTATAAAGCATGTACTGACACAATGATTTTTACTTGGATCACCCTCACTGGGCTACATCCAATGAGCATACACCAGCAGTGTGCTAGTGTACCAATTAAACTATAAGAGCACTAATGTTTACATATTGGAAGCGGAGTCACTGTCCCTCCTGGTTAACAACCACTCACAATTTGAGAACTTATTGCTCTCTCAACTGAAGTGAGCTCACTACTTCTTCAGAAGAACCACTCACATCTTATAGACCTGTAGGTCTCCTTATTTTCATGAAAGAATGCGTCCTCAATTATTGATAGATGCTCTGTTGAAGTCCAAATTTCACCCACTGATAAATAACCTTTTCCCCTGAACATTGGGAAATTCTTTTGGAAAAACATTCGCAAACCACCCTACTTTGCAATGATCACAATTTCACAAAGCTCAAAAAAGCCTTCACTAAGCTCCTGACTTTTCATGAAGCACCCTCGTGAAGCACTCTAGAAATGCACTCTCAAGAAGCACTCTCATGAAGCTCAAGTCATTGCAGAGCAACTTCCCTCGTGAAGCTCACTGAGCCAACACGGATCTCGCAACTTTTGCGTAGCTACAATAGCTATCATGATGAACATTTTTCGCGAAGCACACGGGCAACGAGAACAACCTTCGTAAAACGAGAGCTAAAGACCTTCGTAGAAAATTCTCTACTTCTCTCTAGGAGGTAAACCCCTATTTATAGGCAATTCCACCGACCCAAGACCCTCCTGTGAGATGTCAACACCACGTCATCACCAATCTCAATGCTCCGAAATATCTTCCGGAATTCTCTCAAAATCACGAAGCACCTTTGAAATTCTCGGATCGGGGAGCATATCGTAATCATGGAGTGTTCAGTCAATTACCTGACGTTGCCCCTGTGAACCTCCCTCGCAAAGCCCTTCACTGACGCGATGCGCTTCAACCTCTGATGTTCTCTAAACTTGTCGTAATCATGAAGAATCACCGCTATCATTCTTTTGGTCTTCGCGAAATCCAAACCATGAAGTCTCTCTTCCTGAAATTCATCCCTTTAACATATTTTATTATGATCTTCATGGAAATCCACTTTTCTCAATGCTCACCAAACTCCACATTTTGGACCCCAAAAATTTGGCAAACATTGGAAAATGAAGCCACCTTGTACTACTCTTTTGTATCGCATCCAAATCATTCTTTCCTTTTTCATTGTTCTTTGTCCACATGGATTGTCAAAAAATTCTCTAGAACTCCACTATCCACCATGGAAACCTTCTTTGTCAACAAACTCAATCAACCCAAAAATTTTGCAACGTTAACTTGAGAGATTTTTTCCCAAAAATATCCCCCTTTGGGTTTGTTGAAAACTCTTCACGACTCTTCATAGAATGATTTTCTTCACTTTGATACCTCACTAAGTCTCCTTCCAACATCTACCACCTTTTGCATCTTGCGATTTAGATAGATTTCAAGGAATCACATAACACGTAATCTAAGCCCACATGAGCAATGTTTAGCATGAGAAACAAGAGTAGTATAAGAAGGTCATCAATGAATCTCTTTATCTCAAAAACCAAATGTTGATTCCAAGCTGATACCAGTTGCAAAATTGATACCAATTGTTGAACCATTCCGATACCAATTGGTGATAGCTAGAAACCTTATCCCACCATTCCAAACTCACTATTATACTTTTATCACGATCCTTAGCTATTGTGATATCTAGTATTTGATCGATCTCTTCTAGCATCATAAGATTTGACACACTCCCTCTATCTCATTGCACTCCCCCTATCTCACTGCTCCACATGTCATATTATCCCCATATAATTCATGATTTCTCAAATATCCACATTCAATCCCCTTCATCAATTATTATTTTATCCCACTTTGTCAACGAAACCAAAGGGCACTCTTCTATGGTCTGTAACACGGTAAAAACACATATGAGAAAATTAGGTAAAAACACATCATACCTCGACGAGCATGGGGTGTTCCATAGAAACACTATTTTAAGTGTGGGGAGTCGACTGAACTCCCAGAGCCAGTAGATTCCTCTCAAAAGCCTCCTTGGGTAAGGCTTTTGTTAGAATGTCCGCAACCTATAGCTATATAGGCACATACTCCAACATCACAATTCTCTGCTCAAATTTCTCCTTGATAAAATGATACTTTATCTTAATATGATTTTTCCTTGAATGATGGATGGAATTTATGATGAGATTTATACCACTTGAGTTATCACACAGGATTTCGATCAGAGACTTCACTTCAACGCACATATCGTCAAGATGCTGCTTTATCTAAAATAACTGTGTGCAAGCTTGAGTGGCAGCAATGTACCCAGATTTTGTGGTGATCAATTAAATTTATACTTGCTTCTTGCATAGCCAAGAAAAACAATGTCTGCCAATATAGAAAGAACCTATTGATGTTGACTTCCTGTCATCTGCTGAACCGAACCAATCTGCATCAGTATATCCCAATAATCTTGACTGAGATTTTCCATTATATATCAAGCTGAAGTCCACTTTTCCCTTGATATTCCGAAGTATTCTATTCACTAAAATCATGTTTATTTCAATGGGATTACTCTGATATCTCACTCCTTGGCATGTGGGGAATTAAATGACAGGCCTTTTTGCAATCAAGTATAATAAAATTCTATGATTTGCATATATTATGTGACATTAATTGCATTTCCATCCTCATCATTGGACAATTTCATCAGCTACAAGAGTCTTCATCTCCTTGGAATTTTCCATTCCAAGTATTTTCAAAACCTCCTTGGAATATTTGGATTGTTAAATGAAAGTTACATTCCTTCCTTGTGTCACCTGTAGACCATGGAAAAATGTAATCTCTCCAATCATTGACATTTCAAATTCACTTTTAATGAATTCAGAGAACTGTCTGCACTGAGCTTCATCTGATCCACCAATTATTATGTCATTGACATAAGCCAAGACCATAATCCTTTGATTAATATTGTTGTTGAAACAGGGATAGTAATAAACTCCACCATGCTGGAAAACTAGATTCTTCAAGTACTGATCAATCCTTGAGTACCTTGATCATTGTTCTTGTTTCAACCCATACAGCACCTTCTTGAGTCTATAAACATTGTTTTCATCCTCATGAATGAGAAAACCATCTGGCTGTTCAAAATACACATCTTCATCCATAACCCCATTCAAAAATGTTGATTTGGCATCCATCTATAACACTTTGAACTTTTTTTTCACTATGAGGGATATGAATAATCTGATTGTCTCCTGCCTTGAAACTGGTGCAAATGTCGCATCATCATCTATTCCTTTGATCTGGGTGTACCCATTTCACTCTAGTAGTTCTTTGTTCCAAATCATTGTTCAATATTCATTTATCTTTTTGCGATCGACCAATTTTGTAATGATAGATTTCTTATCTTCTAGCCTCCAAACAATCTCCCATGTTAGATTCTTCTCAATATGATCCAGCTCTTCATTCATTGTTTGAATCTAGTTTTCATCTTCAACTGCATCAACAAAGCATTTCGGCTCAACATGATATAGGAAAGATGTCTAGTGTAGTGATTTTATTCTCCTATTCTAATCTGGAGTAGACTGATCACCAATGATATTCTGCCTATCAATTTCATCTCGACTCCTTGTTTTTTGTGCAGATATAGACTTTACTACCTCTTTCTCAACATCAGTATCTTCTACTGAATCAACATCAGCCACTTCTGCTTCCTCTGTGTTTCTTTCATCCTCATCACTCTCATTAAGACATTGTTCACTCCGTTGCTAAATTATCTCCTCATTCTCCACAATAGTGATATCATTTCTCTCAACAACTTTTCCAGAATTTTGTTAAATCATTTATATGCCATGCTTTTTCCAGAGTATCAAAGGAATATCCCCCATCTCCTCGAAACTCGTATTTTCTTGGTTTTTCCTTATTGAGGATGAAGCACTTACATCCAAATATTATGAAGTATTTCACTGTTGGCCTCTTTCCATAACACATCTCGTATGGAGTCTTTCCCTCCTTCGGACACAATAGTGCCCTATTAGAAATGTAGACCGATGTTAGAACTACTTCTTTCCAAAATATCTCTGCAAGGTCCTTTTCAATGAGCATCATTATAGCCATGTTTTATATGATTATATTTTTACTTTCAACCACTCCATTCTATTGGGGAGTTCTTACTGAAGAAACATGCTGCCTTATCCCGTGTTTCTAGTGATAATCTTCCACCTGACTGTTTGTGAATTCTGTACCATCAGTATTATGAAACATCAGTATTTTCTGTCCAAGAATCCATTCACACTCCCTTTAGTACTATTTTATGCATCTAAACACATCTAACTTATGAAAAATAAAAAATACCCATGCCATTCTGATATAGTCATTGATGTAAAGAACGTAGTACCACTTTCTGTCAATTTCTCTTGGTGTGATAGGTTCACAAACATCTCCTTGAAAAAATTTGAGAACTATTGTTTACATATTTTCTTTTTCCTTATATTTCATTCTGATGAGCTTCCCATGTTGGCATGAGTCACATGTGTGAGTACGATCACATGATAGCTTGGGTAGGTCTCTTTTTGCATCATAATTTACCATATCTTCTAGAGATGGTTGGAAAAGATGACCAAGTCTTCTAGGCCACAACTTGTTTTCATCCTCTCTAGACAGAAAACACATATATTCTTCTACACTCACCAGGTAAATATTTCCCTTTGTTCTTTTTCCTGGTAGAACTATTTCCCAGTCTCATCCTTTGATGACACACATCTTCTTAGTAAACCTTATAGAATGTACTGAGTCACATAGTTGATCGACACTGAGCCAATTGTGATTGAGGCCTTCTACTACTAAGACATCAGCACATCTCATCTCTTTTCCCCCAAACTTGGCCTTTCCTAAGAGAATAATATTTAGGCCTTCATCATTTCCAAACATGAAAACTTTTTCTTTGTCATATTTCACGCCTGTAACAAGATTCTTATTAACTTTCATGTGATATGTTCAACCACTATCAAGGATCCACACACTGGAGTGATCCGTTGCATTGAGGGAAACATCTGTCACCACGGCCTTCTCATCCTTCTTCTTCATGGTCCATATTATTTCCTTCACACTTAGCATGGATTGATAGTTCTGTTCTTTCTATGAGTATGATGGACTAGCGTCATCCTGAAGAGGTGAAAATCTATTTTTCATTTTCAACTCACATGTTGGTTGATTGACCTACTGTTTGGGAACATTTCGGTTCTGCTTTGGCATATTCCTTTGTATGTTCGAAGTTCATTACCTAGATATGTTCTTGAATCCTCCGCACCAAAAATAGTTCCCTTTGAAATATGTTCTAGGGAACCTTTCTCTGTTTGGATGCCTCCTCTGTTCTTGTGCCCCTCTATATATCTTGGATATGGGACACACATAATGTGAATGTCCCATTTTTTCACAAAAACAACACCTAATATAAGGAAAATTTCTTCATGATACTTCTTCACTTCTAGTTTCCCTTTGGTATCTCTAAATATTATTATTCTTCCTTGTTCCCAAATACACCTTCAGTCTTGGAGTGGGTGCCTGCGGTCTGACCTCATCTTTCACAGCTTTCTGTTTTCTCTCAAGCCCTCCATCAGTTATAGCATATGAACAATGTTTATTCTTCTTTTCTGCTAAACCACTATTCTCCACTTTCATCTTCTCGGTTTTCTGAGTGATTGACATTCCTGATGACCCTGTAGGAGCTAAGAGTTTTTCTTGATCTTTAACCATTTTCTGCAGACCAATATCTTCTTCTTAATGTTCTTCAATATGCTTGACTTGTTCTTTCCTTGTGTTATTCAAGCTATTGATCTCCCTTTTCTATTCTTAAATTTTATTTGTACTCACTAACTGATTCTAAGTCCTCTCGTGTTGATAACTTGAGTTTCTTGATTTCATCCATCAACTCATACTTCTCTTCTTCCTGTGCTGCATATAGAGTTTGGCGTCATGAACAACGATGTTGGCTTTCATTGTTTTCTATCTCCAAACATCTATATCTTCAAGAGCATCCTATAACTCTACTTGAATATCAACTCTTACCTAAACATCTTCTACTTCTTCATCAGAATCAGTTTCATTCTTATTTTGAGAACTACCGACAACTGCCACCACATCATTTTCTCCTCGGTCTTTGCAGATCTCTATCTCTTCAACCTCCTCAACCTCAGACTCGTCTGAACTATCATATACTTTTGAAAGAAGGTTCTTTTACTTAAAGAAATTTCAATTGAACAATTTCTTTCATTTCCCATATGCTGAAGACTTCTTCTCGTGAATTTTTATTTCATCGACATCACCATCCTCTTAGAACTTTTTGGGGCACCATGCCTCAAGATGTCCAACCATTCCACACTGAAAACAAGAATGTGGAGGTTTCCCGTTAAACTTTCCTTTTCCTCATTGATAGTTTTATAAGTGTAATGAAATCACTTCATCTGTCTCTTCTACTTCATTAGAGTCTTCAATGGTGAGATTCTTCATGGACTTGAATTCCACCTCTTTGGATTTCCCCTTTTCCACAACATTGTTATCATCATTTCTCATTTCATATGCAACAAAGGTGCTGTGTAGGTTGTCCAATGTCAGCACATTCAGTTCTTTATCTTCCAAAACCGAAACATTCAGATTGAACCGAGGTGGGAGATTCCTCATGATTCGATTCACAGTATGAATGTCTTCAATAACATCTCCAAGACCTTGCATGTCTTCCACTAAAACATTTACCCTTTCAAACAATGCATCAACATACTCTTTCGGGTTCATTCTCAGATCCGCATACTTATTCCACAACACTTGACGCTTTGACCCACTGACCTTTGTATCACATTCATATATAATCAATAACTTTTCCCACATGGAATGTGATGTTTTTCAAGACATCACCTTTGTATATATATGATTGGATAGGGCTCCCCCTAAGGCATTTATTGCTTGGGCATTATCATCCAAATCTCTACGCTCAGCTTCTGATAATGCACCACTATTAATATCTACTATTATGCCATGCATTGCTGTTGTGAACACATAAATTCCTAATGATAAGAAGTAGTGTTGCATCCAATTATTCCATAGCAGGAAATTGTTCCAGTCAAAGATTATAATCCATTTACGATTAGTGACCTCCATTTGTGAGAGAAACATCCATATTAACCATTCCCTCTGATACCAATTGTTAGTTCCACTAGGCTAGATACATTGAGAGGGTGGTGAATCAGGGTATGACATATTAAAAAAACTACCTCTTTTATCTTGTTTTCCTATTAGACAAAACCCTCTTCTCTCTTCTTCTCGATGCATAGTATGAGAAAACATTAAAGCATGCACATGACACATGGATTTTTATTTGGTTCACCCTCACTGGGATACATCCAATGAGAATACACCGGTAGTGTGCTGGTGTACCAATTCAACTATAAGAGCACTGCTGTTTACAAGTTCGAAGATGACTCACTGTACCTCCTTGTTTACAACCACACACCATTTGAGAACTCGCTACTCTCTCAAATGATGTGAGGTCACTGCTTCTTCAGAAGATCCACTCACAGATTATAGACCTGTAGGTCTCTTCATTTGCATGAAATAATGAATCCTCAACTATTGAAATATTCTCTATTGAAGTCCAAATTTCACCCACTGATGAATAACCCTTTCAACCTGAACAATGGGCAATTCATTTGGAAAATCCTTCACAAACCACCCTACGTTGCAAAGATCTCAATTTCGAAAATCTCAAAAAAGCCTTTGCTAAGCTCCTTCCTTTTCATGAAGCACTCTCGCGAATCACTCTGGTGAAGCACTTTCGCGAAGCTCAAGTCATTGTAGAGAAACATCCCTCGCGATGCTCACTGAGCCAATGCAAGGCTCACAACATTCTCGGAGCGACAATAGCCACCGCGAAGCTCTTATTTCACAAAGCACATGGGCTACATGAACTACCTTCGCAAAAAAAGAGTGAATGATCTTCTTTGAAAATTATATACTTCTCTCGAGGGGGTCAACCTCTATTTATAAAAAATTCCACCGACCCTCGTCCTTTCTGTGCGAAGTCAGCGACATGTCATCACCAATCGTGAAGCTCCGAAATATCCACCGGGATTCTTTCAAAATCATGAAGCACCTCAGAAATTCTCATATCGCGGTGCTCGTCATAATTGCGGATCATTCGGTCAATTACCCCACGCCACCGTTGTGAATCTCCCTCGCAAATCCCTTCACCGCCGCTATGCGCTTCAACCTCTACCATTCGCGAAGTTTGTCGTAATCACGAAGAATCACCACCATCATTCTTCTGGTCTTTGCGAAATCCAAACCATGAAGACTATCTTCGCGAAATTCATGTCGTTGCCATTTTTAATTATGATCTTCATGGAAATCCACTTTTCGCAATGCTCACCAAACTCCAAATTGTGGACCCCAAAAATTTGGAAAACCTTGGAAAACGGAGCCACCATGTACTACACTTTTGTACCACATCCAAATTGTTCTATCCTTTGTCATTTTTCTTTGTCAACATGGATTGTCAAAATAATTCTCTAGAACTCCACAATTCATCAAGGAAACCTTCTTAGTCAACATACACAATCAACCCAAAAATGTTGCAACGTTACCTTGAGGGATTTCTGCCCAACAATCTCCCCCTTTTATTTTTTTGACAACTCTTCACGACTCTTCATAGAATGATTTTCATCACTTTAATACCTCACTGAGTCTCCTTCCAACATCATGCGATTCAGAAATTGTTCAAGGATTCACTTATCACCTACACTATTCCCACATGAGCAATGTTCAGCGTGAGAAACAAGATTAGTATGACAAGGTCATCAATAAATCTCTTAATATCAAAAACCAATTGTTGATTCCAAGCTGATACCAGTTTCAAAATTGATACCAATTGTTGAAACATACCGATACCAATTAGTGATAGCTTGAAACCTTCTATCACCATTCATAACTCAATATTCTACTTTTATCACGATCCTCAACGATTGTGATATCTAGTCTTTGATCGATCACTTCTAGCATCTTCAGATTTGACACTCTCCCTTTATCTGATTGCACTCCCCCTATCCCACTGCTCCACCTATAATATTCTCCCCAAATAATTCATGATTTCTCAAATATCCACACTCACTACCCTTGATCAATTACTATATTATCCCCCTTTTTCAAAGAACCCAAAGGGCACTCCTCTGCGGTCTGTAACACGGTAAAAACACATATGAGAACATTAGGGAAAAACACATCATACATCGACGGGCAAGGGGTGTTCCATCGCAACCCTATTTTAAGTGTGGGAGTCGACTGAACTCCCAGAGCCAGTCGATGCTTCTCAATAGCCTCATTGGGTAAGGCTTTTGTCAGAATGTCAGCATCCTATACCTCTATAGGAACATACTCCAACTTCATGATTCATTGCTCAACTTTCTCCTTGATAAAATGATAATTTATCTTAATATGATTTGTCATTGAATGATGTACAGTATTTTTTGTGATATTTATACAACTTGAGTTATTGCACTGGATTCCGATCGGAGACTTCACTTCGACGCCCATATCGTCAAGTTACTTCTTTATCCACAATAACTGTGTGAAAGCGTGAGTGGAAGCAATGTACTCCGCTTCTGTGGTGCTCAATTAAATTCAATCTTGCTTCTTGATTAGACAAGAAACACACAGTCCACCAAGATAAAAAGCACCTCCTGACGTTGACTTCCTATCATCTGTTGAACCGACCCATTCTGCATCAGTATATCCCAATAATTCTGACTATGATTTTCCATTATACATCACACTGATGTAAAATTTTCCCTTGATATTCCAAAGTATTCTATTCACTACAATCATGTTGATTTCCATGGGATTACTCTGATATCTTACTCCTTGGCATTTCTAGAATATAATGTTATGCCTTTTTGCAATCAAGTATAACAAAATTCGATGATTTGCATATATTATATGACATTAACTGCATTTCCATCCTCATCATTGGACAATTTCATCCAGGTAGCTACCAGAGTCTTTATCTCCTTTGAATTTTCCATTCCAAGTATTTTCAAAACCTCCTTGGCATATTTGGATTGTCAAATGAATGTTCCATTCCTTCCATGTGTCACCTGTAGACCAAGGAAAAATGTTATCTCTCCAATAATTGACATTTAGAACTCACTTTTCATGAATTCAGAGAACTGTCTACACTGAGATTTATCTGATCCACCATATATTATGTCATCGACATAAGCCAAGACCATAATCCTTTGATTACTATTGTTGTTGAAATAGGGATGGTAATAAACTCCCCCACACTGGAAACCAAGCTTCTTCAAGTACTGATAAATCCTTGAGTATCATGATCATGTTTCTTGTTTCAACCCATACAGCGCCTTCTTGAGTCTGTAAACCTTGTTCTCATCCTCATCCTTGAGAAAACCATCTGGCTATTCAATATACGCATCTTCATCCATAACCCCATTCAAAAATGCAGTTTTGGCATCCATCATGAAAACTTTGAAATTCCTTTGCACTATGATGGATAGGAATAATCTGATTGTCTCCAGCCTTGCATCCAGTGAGAATGTCTCATCAAAATCTATTCCTTTGATCTGGGAGTACCACATGCACTCTAGTCATTCTTCGTTACGAATCACTTTTCCATCTTCATTTATCTTGTTGTGATAGACCCATTTATACATGATAACATTCTTATCTGCTGGCCTCCAAAAAATCTCCCATGATTGATTATTCTCAATCTGATCCAGCTCTTCATTCATTGTCTGAATCCAGTTCTCATCGTCAGCTGCATCAATAAAGCATTTCGGCTCAACCTGATATAGGAATGATGTCTACTGTAGAGATTTCATTCTCCTATTCTGATCCGGAGTAGAGTGATCACCAATGATATTCTGCCTATCAATTTTATCTTGATTCCTTTTCTTTTGTGCAGATATAGACTTCACTACCACTTTCTCATCATCAGTATCTTCTGCTAAATCAATATCAGCCACTTCTGCTTCATCTGTGTTTCTTTCTTCTTCATCACTCTCATCAAGAAATTTTTCACTCCATTTCAGAATGATCTCCTCATTCTCCACTATAGTGATATCATTTCTCTCAACAACTTTTCCCAGCCATTTGTTAAAGCATTTATATGCCTTTCTTTTTCCTGAGTATCAAAGGAATATCCCCCCATCTCCTCGAAACTTGTATTTTCTATGTTTTTCCTTATTGAGGATAAAGCACTTACTTCCAAATATTATGAATTATTTCATTACTGTCCTCTTTCCATATCACATCTCATATGAAGTCTTTCCTTCCTTCAGACACAATAGAGCCCTGTTAGAAATGTAGACCGATGTAAGAACTTCTTCCTTAAAAAATTTCTCTGCTAGGTCCTTTTCAATGACCATCATTCTAGCAATGTTTTTATGATTCTATTTCTACATTCAACCACTCCATTCTATTGGGATGTTCTTATTGAAGAATATTGATGTCTTATCCCATGTTTCTCGAGATATTCTTCCACCTGACAGTTTGTGAATTCCGTACCATCAGCATTAAGATAATTCAGAATTTTTTGTCCAAGCATCCTCTCACACTCCCTTCAGTAATTTTTTAAGCAGCTGATCACATCTATCTTCTGGGAAATAACAAATAACCATGCCATTATGCTATAGTCAATGATGTAAAGAATTTAGTACCTCTTTCAGTCAATTTATCTCTGTGTGATAGGTCCACAAACATTTGCATGCACAAATTCGAGAACTCTTGTTGACTTCTTTTCTTTTTCCTTATACGTAATTCTGATGAGCATCCCTTGTTGGCATGATTCGTATGTGTGAGTACGATTACGTGATAGCTTGGGTAGGTCTCTTGCTGCATCACACTTTACCATATCTTCTAGATATTGTTATAAAATATGACCAAGTCTTCTATGCCACAACTTGTTTTCTTCATCTCTAAACAGAAAACACAAATCTTCTTCTACACTCACCAGTTAAATATTTCCCTTTCTTATTTTTCCCGGTAGATCTATTTCCCAGTCTCTTCCTTTTATGACACACATCTTCTTAGTAAACCTTATAGAATTTCCTTAGTCACATAGTTGATCGAAGTTATGCCAATTGTGACTGAGGCCTTCTACTACTAAGACATCAGCACATCCCATCTCTTTTCCCCCAATCTTGGCCTTTCCTGAGCCAATAATCTTCAGGCCTTCATCATTTCATACATGAAAACTCCTTATTTGTCATATTTCATGTCTGTAATAAGATCCTTATTACCTGTCATGTGAGATGTTCAACCACTATCAAGGATCCAAACACTAGAGCGATCTGTTGCATTGAGGGCAACTTCTACCACCACGTCCTTCTTATCCTTCTTCTTCGAGGTCCATATTTTTTCCATCACACTCAGCATGGATTGATAGTTCAATTATTTCTCAGATTATGATAGACCAGCATCATCTTGAAGAGTTGAAAATCTATTTTGCCTCTACAACTCACATGTTGGTTCATTGACCTGCTGTTTGTGAACATTTACGTTCTGCTTTGGCATATTCCTTTGTATGTTTGAAGTGAATTACCAAGCTATGTGCCCGAATCATCTGCACCAAAAATAGTGCCCTATGAAATATGTTCTAGAGAACCGTTATCTGTTTGGATGCCACCTCTGTTCTTTTTCCCCTCGATATCTCTTGGCTATGGGACACACATACTGTGAATATCCCATTTTTCCACAACATAATCACTTGATATAAGGAGAATTGCTTCATGTTACTTCTACACTTCTGGTTTCCCTTTGGTATCTCTGAATATTATTATTTTTCCTTCTTCCCAAATCCACCTTCAGTCTTGGAGTGGGTGCTTGTGGTCTGACCTCAACATTCACAACATTCTATTTTCGATCAAGCCCTCCATTAGTCATAGCATATTAACAATGATGATTATTTTTTTCTGCTAAACCACTATTCTCCAATTTCAGCTTCTTGGTATTCTGAGTGATCTGCTTTCTTGATGACACAGTAGGAGTCATGAGTTTTTCTTGATCTTTAACCTTTTTCCGTAGACATACATCTTCTCCTTAATGTTCTTCAATATGCTTGATTTGTTCTTTCCTTGTGTTATTCAATCTATTGATCTCCCTTTTATATTCTTAAATATTTATTTTATACTCACTAACTGATTCTGAGTCCTCTAGTGTTGATAACTTGAGTTTCTCGGTTTCATCCATCAACTCATACTTCTCTTCTTCCTGTTGCATATAGAGTTTGGCGTCACGAACAACGTTGTTGGATTTCTTTGTTTTGTATCTCCAAACATCTATATCATCAAGAGAATCCTCTAACTCTCCATGCATAACAACTCTTCCCTTTACTTATTCTTTTTCTTCATCAGCTTCAGTTTCATTATTATTCTAAGAACTACCGAAAATTCCCACCACATCAATTTCTCCTAGGTCTTTGAAGATCTCTATCTCTTCAACCTCCTCAACTCCAGACTCATCTGAACTGTCATATTCTTTTGATAGAGGGTTCTTTTTCATAACGAAATTTCTCTTGAACTATTTCTTTCTTTTCCCATATGCTGAAGTCTTCTTCATTGGAATTTCTATTTCATCGACATAATCATCCTCTTATAACTTTTTGGGGCACTGTGCCTCAATATGTCCAACCATTCGACACTGAAAACAAGAATGTGGGGGTTTCCCTTTAATAATTCATTTTACTCAATAATGGTTTGATGAGAGTAATGACATCACTTCATATGTCTCTTCTTCTTAATGAGATTCTTCAACGGTGAGCTTCATCATGGAATTTAATGCCACCTCATTGGATATCCCCTTTTCCACAGCATCGTTGTTATTATTTCTCATTACATATGCAACAAGGCTATTGTGTAGGTTGTATAATGTCAGCTCTTTCAGGTATTTATCTTCCAAAACCGAAACATTCAGATTGAACTGAGGTGGAATATTCCTCATGATTCGCTTCACAATTTTAATGACTTCAATAACATCTCTGAGACCTCACATGTCTTCCACTACAACATTTATCCTGTCAAACAATGTGTCACGACCTGTCCTCGGAGCCTGTGTCGTGACTACCCCAAGCCCGCCTTCCATAGGCCAGGGGCTGGCGACTAGAACCAAGGCATAATTCTGGGTAAAAAGGGAAGGCATTGACTTTGTAATGTAAACAAACACTATAGGGAAAGAAAGAAGTAGAAGTAAACACTGTGTAAAAACTATGTAAACAGTAAGTGAGGAAAAGCATGTGGGCCAGAATACAAACCCAAACTGAAAGTAAAGTACAACTGGAAAGGGAAAACATCAACTGAAAGAAAAGACGCAGCCTCGAGCTGTCCACTGCTAGTCCCACCTGAAGGGTGGTTACAGATAGCCTCCACAGCTCCACGGGTCTAGCCGTCCGCTCCGTGTACGTCCCTCCCAGTGATCCACCTCTGGGTACTGACCTGCTCCTCGTACCTCTACCACGATCAGCATTGTCCATCGTCTGCAACCATCACAACGTAGTGCGGGCATAGCCCGTGTAGGTGTGACTATAAGCTACTCAGTAAGGACCCCGAGACCCTCAAGGTATCACTAAATTCAACAAGTATAAACACAAAGAAGGTCTATGTAGATAACCTCTACTTAGGTATATTCCCATACATATACATAAGTTATCAATTAACCCATCTAAATCATGAGTAAACAACATGATTATGAAATCAACGGATATCCACAACCCAGGTATATGCCCATACATATACCTAAGATATCAAGTGACCATTCAAAATCATGAGGTATACAAATAGGTCAAAGACTCATTTCAACCAGGATTTAAATCATGAGGATGAAACCACAACTGCTGGAGAACTCCTCCTCTGTCGAGTATAGTGAGCCTTCCGCTACAACCAAGCACGTCGAACTCCTCCTCTGTCAAGTTTAGGGGGCCTGCCGCTACAACCAAGCACGCCGAACTCCTTTGACGATTGTAGTACTCCTCCTGTCGAGTACTATATGCCTGCTGCTACAACCAATCACGTCCCACCATGGGTCTACCACTGCAACCAAGCGCTCCTCCTCATAGGTTCTAGAGGTACTCCTTCTGTTGAGTACCACGGGTCTGCCACTACAACCAAGCACTCCTCCGCAGTGGGTCTGCCGCTACAACCAAGAGCTCCCCCTCATAGCCTTGATAGGTACTACTTCTGTTGAGTACCTTGATTCTTCCAATACTACCAAGTTCTCCCCCACCGTGGGTCTACCGCTACAACCAAGAGCTCCCCACTGGGCTATCCGAAACACCCTGATTCAATGAATCAGTAGTCGTCAAGTCTCATCCAGCTACTAGGTCTCTGCACTCTGCTAGCTCATCACCGGGAGGGTCCGATCTACGAGCTACTGGTCGATACTCCACGTATCGCAAAGCTCCACGAAGAAGTGTCTCAATGTACCACCTCGTCATAGGGGTCTCAACGCAACAGACGACACGTCAGTCGGACACCCGGTCTGTGAGTTACTAGCCTTTTTGTTCCAGGGGCCCAGTTGGTTTTGTGTGTGAACCAACCTGGCTCTATCTCTTCTATACCCTGAACTATCATAGGGTATTCTCATAGGGACCATTTATCAACATGATCACCAATGCCACTAACGGTACGTCAAATGGACGTTCGGTCTGAAAGTTATCATCTTTTTTGTCCCAGGTGCCTGGTTGGTTTTTATGTCAAAACCAACCCGAACGTACTCCAACTACGACCAAATTTTGAGCAGAGTAAGCCAAAAGGTCTGTCTCACTATGAAGAATCCAACAATGTTGACGGCACGTCAATCTTACGTCCGGAGCACATGTTATAAGTGTTTCCGCTCCGAGGGCCCGGTTGGTTTCGTGTACGAACTAACCTAGCCGATCACAAAGTACCCCCGAAACCTTGAGTGTAGTATTCCCAAACAACTGCTTCTATCTGAGGATCGCTATGCAACTGATGGTGCGTCGATCGTAGGCCCGTAGATCATGTTATGGTCAACAGACCGAAAGAGGTTTGGTATTAGGGGGTTTGGGCCCGGTCCGACCCGGCCCAATACCCCCAGGGTCGGTCCGAACCGAGTCGACCCAAACCTGGTCCAGGTCCAGCCCATTTGGGCATGCCCCGGCCCAACTGGAATGGATTGGCACGGCTTGGGCGGCCCGACCATTCCTTGGCGCGGCCCGGCTCAGCTGCCCGACGCGCTGGCGGTACAACGCGATTGCCAGGTGGCTAGGCCGAATGGTAGAGCCGTTCGGAAGGCGGGGGGGCACTCCCCCCCCCCCCCCCCGTGTATTAACCGCGACCCCTTAATGGGGCCGCTCACGTCTGGCCAGCTGGGGGTTTGATCCCTCGGCTCTTCCATGTTTGGCCGGCCCACTACGGCCGGCCGGCTTCTGCCGCCAAGGGACCGGCAAGCCCGGTCCCCACTATCTGATGTCGGTGTCCCGATTCCGGCCTCTAGTTCCCCTGCTCCGTCGTGGCATAAGCTGCGGCCTTGGTCTATCCAGCACGGAGTGATGACGCCGCGCCCCTCCGCTGCGGCCCCGCTCTGGCCACGGTGTCTTTGGGTTTTTCTAGCATGGCGCGACGGGGCTGCGGCTTGGTTCAACTTCCAAATGGGCGGTGCGACGGCGCTACGCATCCTTGCAGCTCGTTCCCGCGCGGTGAGACGGCACCACGTCACTTTCCTTCAAACTTCAAAAACAACAACAAAAAAATATAAGCTAGGAGGGTCGGCGTGTTTGGGTGGTCCGGTCCCCTCCCGTTAAACGATATCAAGCGGACCAAATTAACAAGGATAGATTACAGAAGAAATCCCAAATTAAAACACATAAACCCCAACCTCAACGTTGTCGTAGAATGAGAGTTCATTGCAGAATTAACCATCACGGAAGAAGAGGATCGTCATGGAATAAAGAGTCATGGAAGGAATGTCATTGGTGATAGGTAATCTCTGAGGAAGGCGTCTCTCGCCGTCGTCCGCCGTCGGAGGTCGATGTTCTTCATTGGCGGCGGTGCGTTCTTCGGCTTCTTCGTTGAAGAACAAAGAATCCTCAAGACCCCTCTTTTTCTACCAAAGATTTAACACAAAAAAACCCAACCATAATAAAATAAGTCCTTCCCTTATTTTATTATCATAAAATAAGAATTTGTAATTCAAAAGATATGAATTGAACAATTAATTCTATAAATTAATTGTAAAAATTTAACCGCCCAAATTAATGAGTCATTTCTTAACCAGAATAAACGCACAGTTTGACTTCATTAAATGGGTGTGCGAGTGCGTTATAAAGAAGGAAAGAAACGGTGGGTCTTGTGCGAGCCCCACCTCACACATATCATACCAAGTGGGTAGGACATTGTGGGTCCCACCTTATCCACATAACTTAGGTTAAGCCTCTTTAAGTAAAATAAAATAAATTGTCGCACCACTTTATTTTATTCCATAACTTAACCCTAAAAAATAAAAAAACCACACCCGAGAAAACACAACTCTGGAAAAGGTGTTTCGAAGCAATTAGCGGCACTGCGATTCCATCGGTACCCCCAAAATTTGATTCCGTGCACCGATTCAAATGATAGAAAAACCCGCTCATTCGTTCACCAAACGTACCCAAGCTAAACATTAGAAAATGATTCCAGGAACACCAAACCTTGGAATCAGGTGCCGTCAGAAACTGTGTTCTTGTAAAATTCCAAAGAAAATTAAGAAAACATTTCCCTTGAATTTTATGGGACTTTACATTACTCCCTCATCAGGGATTTATGTCCTCTCAAAACTTTAAGACAAACTATGTTAACAAAAGCAGTACTGAGAACACATCTGAGCCTTCCACTCCCATGTGATCACCTGGAGGTTCTCGTACTGCCAATGAAATCACACTTGAGGAATCGACTCATCCTCGTAGGACCCACTCCTATCATTCCTCAATCCCTACTGGAACCTCTCTGAGGGCCACCCCATCACCCAAGTCCAGCTCCTCGTGGTCGATTAAAAGCAATGGGTCGAGCTCGTATCTCCTCAGTTGAGATACATGGAATTCATCGTGCACCTTGTGCTACTAAGGTTGGTGTGTCAAACGGTAAACCACCTCACCTACCCTATTGAGGACCTAGAATGGTCTGTTGAACCTAGGAGATAACTAGTCTCCTCGGCCACATCTCTGTAACTCACGTAGAGGTGAGACCCGTAGGGAAATGTGGTCGCCAACCTCGAACTCTAGTGGTCTCCGCCCCCTGTCAGCACCAGACTTTTGCCGGTTATGAGCTGTCCTCATCTGCTCATGGATGACTTGGACCTTTCTGGTCCTACAAGAGCTTCTGAGATTTCCTATTTTTCGATAAGAGAATATCTGGTCTCATCCCCTGGATGAACCACGTTCTTCGCCTAATATAGTTAACCCCGACATTGACGAAACTAATCCATACCAAGGATGACATCGTAAGGCCTAGACGCTACTAACAAAAGATCCAACTATTACACTCACCTCTAAGGGTTGAGTCACACTGTCGGCATCAGTGTGTGGTCATAGGGACTCCTCCAGTAGGTATATCAAAGTGAGGGTCAAGTCAACAGTTTTTAAACTGTAACCTCTTAGTAACAACAAAGAGAGGGGATAGGAAGGTAAACGCCATAAAAAAGGTGTCATTTATTACTACAGCTCACGTACAATGACACAATGAATTTACAAAGAAACATCAACAGATATAGAAGCAACATGAATAAAATTCTCCATGTCTAGAGCTAGTACCGCTACTGCCCATCTACTCTCGGAGCTCCATGATCTTAGGACTCAGTTGCCTGAAGCAGAGCTCTCCCACATCCACCTATTCCTTGCAGTCGGGGTGGACCTCCTGGTGGTGGTGGTGGCAACACGTCGAAGCGTCGTCCGCCTCCAACTGCACGACCAGCTGTAGGTTCCGGGGGCAGCAGAAGCGCATTGGTGGGTTAGCCCAACTTTAATTTTAACTTTAAACAAACATCAATCCGAGATCCGTCACGATATAAAACGCTGAATCTTCAGAATAGAACGAATAACGAAATGAAAATAAGTGTCCCGAAACCCTTGAGGAGTATCATCATATGTTTATTGTAATTAATTTAATTAATTCATAAGAATTACCTGGTTGGAATTCTTTCTTCATTGATGTGTTCGGTCAGGATTCGGTGATCTGTCGTTGCGTCATAGAATCCATGTATAGGATTCCTCTAGTGTTGATCCACACGTGTGTCACGTATCTCCGGACATCTCCAAAGGGATCTATGGGTGCTAGTGTGGAAGAAACTGCACTTGCGATGTCCGCCTTCAACCGCCTTGATCTGGTGGAGGATCTTGCTCTCATAACTTGAGGGCATTCTTGGTGGAAAGGGAATTCTCTCTTGGCTTGAGAGTATTTCCAAATCTGTTGTGCACAACCGTGGCTCTTTAAAATGTTGGGGATGCAAGAATATTTATAATTGTGTTTGAGATTAATAGAGTTATGAAAATAAATAGACGTGTTACACATTTTATTTATTTCATTAACTCTTATTAAAACCCCCCATGTCGAATTATTGATTCCTTGACATGCGCCGACACTGATTATAATAGATATCATTTAATAAAACAATATTAAATCCTCAAAATCCCAACTGGAAAAACTACATGGCATGTAATAATTAATACACGGTGTGTACTTGTTTTCCTTAAAATTACACGGCGTGTATATTTAATATACACAGAATGTACATTTATTTTCCATTTTTCTCCTCCACATTTATTAGACCCTATGTAATGAATATTTATTTCTTAAATAAATCTAACTGCATTACTCCCTGATAAATATATTATTTCGTCTACAATATATTCTATCCAATAACTACTGTCAAAATAATTGCGATCAGACATCCTTAAATAATTATTAAACCACAGTCGGGAATAATATTTATTTAACTTGTTAAATTAATATTTAACTGAGATACATGGACACACGTAGTGTCCTACCCCCTAGGCCTCTTTCTCAGTGACATTAGGCTGAGCCTACCTAAAGTCCAAGGTTAGCATTTAGAAACACGCAAAGGCACCCATAGATAAAGACATTAACGCCGCAATGACGTGTCACCTCCAAAGAACGCTTACCATGTAATGTAATCCCTTTGTCTCAATATATCCAATCAAGCCGGTTGCATGCTAGTGCCATTAACCCATGTGCTTTATTATTCTTTCTTTGACTTCCCGGAATTGAACTTTCCCATACCTTACCATGGCCATGGATTTATTTAGGCTATATCAATTCCATCAAAGGGCCTGAGATATCTAATTCCGTTATGAATCGGAAGGGAAAAATCCTTTCTCGAATTATCTATTAATGTGGTATTACTCCTGACGCACCCAACGTATCCTACCTCGCTGCAAACAGTGTGTCGTCACAGTTTTTGACAGTACATCTAAGTGCACGAGTTGTAATACCCATTAATAATAATCTTAATGTCTACGAACCAATACACACATCCACAGATAGGAACATCCAACGACACTATTAAATGTGGATTTTTTATTGGAGGTTCTCATTCTCATAATATCCTCCTAGACATTACCAAGGGCACACACCATGAGAAGGTGCCTCAAAGTTTTATGAGTCCTCAACCCTAATGACCTGTATTATTTTTTCCCTAAAATAATATCATCCGGCCATAGAACATACATTCAAGAACAATGTTATGGCACTTCCGAGTTCTCATCATAACAGGGATACGATACAACCCTTTAATGCAACAGCTATCCTTAGGAAATTATCAGATGACATTTCATGCAGAAGAACAATCAAGATGTGATAAGGCTTTTATTTAATGAATAAAGTAGATTGTAGTTGGTTCTAGACCACCAACTCCAACAAAAGCCTTCTTGTACTAGAGCCAACTGCTAACAACCGTTTACCCACTAGCTCTCACATGATATTCATGCTTCTGCTGAGATAGGCCATTAGTCATGGGGTCCACCACGTTCTCTTTCATGGACACTCTGCTCACTACAACATCACCCCTTTTATAGAAATCCCTCAAGAGGTGAAACTTCCGGAGTACATGCTTTGTCCATTGATGTGACCTTGGTTATTTTGAAAGGGCCACCGCTACAGTATTATCACAATAAAATGTAATGGTATATTTACTGCTCGGAACCACATCATGCTCTTGGAAAAAGATCTGAATCCAAACGGTTTCTTTGGGTGCATCAAAAGCCGCTATATACTCGGAATACGCTGTAGAATCGGTGACAACTAGCTGCTTTGAACACTTCCAGGTCACAGATCCTCCATTGAGATAGAAAAAATATATATATATTGCGACTTCAGATCATTCTGATATGTTTGAAAACTAGCATCAGCATACCCTATGATGAAAATCTCCTTGTCTCCTCCATACAGCAGGAAAATATCCTCAGTTCTTCTCAGATACTTAAGGATAGTCTTAATAGCATTCCAATGTTGTCCTCCTGGATCTGCTTGATATCTGCCTACCATGCTCAGTGCATAGGCAACATCAATCCTGGTTCATTACATGGCATACATAATGTATCCTATAGCCAAAGTGTATGGGATCAAAGTCATCCTATCTTTCTCCTGTTGTGTCTGGAGACACATTTTCTTAGAAAGATGTAATCCATGTGACACTAGAACTAATCCCCTCTTGGATTTTTCCATACTAAATCTCTTTAGTATCTGGTCAATGTATGTACCCTGACTTAGTCCAAGAAGCCTCTTGGATCTGTCGCGAATGATCTTGATCCCTAGAATGTATGCTTCTTCTCCTAAGTCCTTCATCGAGAAACACTTGTTCAACCAGTCCTTAACTTACTATAAGGAAAGTACCTCGTTTCCAATAAGAAATATGTCATCAACATATACCACTAGGATGACGACCACATTCCCATTAAACCGCTTATAAACACATGGCTCACATTCGTTCTTAAAGAAACAAAATTCCTTTATGGCTTCATCAAATCGAATGTTCCATGACCTGGATGATTACTTCAATCCATAAATGGATTTCAGCAACTCGAAAACCCGTTTGGCTTCACTTGGTGTCACAAACCATTATGGTTGGGTCATATAGACATCTTCCTGAAGGTTCCCTTTAAGGAATGGTGTTTTGACATCCATCTTCCAAATCTCGTACTCATGGTAAGCTGATATGGAAAGTATGATTCTTATGGATTTAAACGTGGAAACTAGTGATAATATTTCATCATAGTCAATTACTTGACCCTATCTGAATCCTTTAGCTATTATCCTTGCTTTATAGGTGCTAACTAGACCTTCCATGTCCATCATTCTTTTGAATACCCATTTGCATCCAACAGGCTTTACATCAACTGGCTCATCGACCAGAACCCAAACTTGGTTCTGATACATGGAATCAATCTCAGAATTCTTAGCTTCTAGCCATCTTGCAGCTTTGGAGCTTTCTACTGCTTCCTTGTAGGAGAGAGGTTCATCATTGTCCATCAATAATGATTCACCATCCTTGGTGACTAGGAAACCAAATCTCTCTGGTTCCCTTACCTCTCTTGAGCTCCTACGCAGTACTTGTGTTTCTGGAACCTCTTCCACAGGGACCTATGGAACTTGTTCCTGTACCAAATCCTATGTATCTTGATCATCAACTTCATCGAAGTCAATATTGCACCCACTATCCTTCTTGAAGATGTGCTCCCTCTCATGAAAGACGGCTTGTCTGGTGACAATCACTTTCTTGTCTTGAGGGTTATATAGATAATATATTTTCAATTCCTTGGGATATCCTATAATGATACTCTTCGTGGCCCGGGCTACTAGTTTGTTTCTTCAGAAGGCCTTAACAAATGCCTCGCATCCCCGTACATGTATGTACGACAGAGTGGGTTTCCTTCCATTCCATAACTCGAATGGAATTCCATTTTCCACCTTAGTGGGTACTCGGTTTACTTTGTATGTTGCAGTTTGTAATGTATATCCCTAGAAGGATAATGGAAGATCTGCATGACTCATCATCGACCTCACCATGTCCAACAAGGTGCGGTTCCTCCTTTCACTAACACTATTCCACTGTGGTGTATAAGGTGGAGTGATCTGAGATAGAATCCCAGACTCCCGTAGAAGATCGATGAACTATTGGATCAGATATTCTCCCCCTCGATCTGATCGAAGCTTCTTTATCTTCTTACCAAGCTGATTCTATACTTCATTCTTGATTTCCTTAAATTTCTCTAAGTACTATGACATATACCTCATTAAGTAGACATATCCATATCAACTCAAATCATCTGTAAAAGTAATGAAGTATGAATATCCACCTCTACTTTCTACTGGAAATGGTCCACACACATCCGTGTGTACCAATTCTAGAATCTCTGTGGCCCTTTCACCTTTTCCACCAAAAGGCAGCTTGGTCATTTTTCCTTTTAAACAAGAGTGACATCTATCAAGTGGTTTTAGCTCAGTAGAGTCTAAGTAGACATCTTGGCAGAGCTTTGTCAAACGCTTCTCGTTCACATGACCAAGGCGGTGGTGCATTAACTGGGTGATGTATGAGTCATGTGAGTTTGTTTCTTTATCGATTTCCAACCCTTGGATTTCGTAATTCAATACATACAACCAATTATTTAAATGTGACATACCATAACATACGTTGTTCTTATAAAATAGAAAACCCTAATTTCCATATTTGAAAAAAAAATCCATCCATATCCAAACAAGATATAGAAATTATGTTCTTGGTAACACTAGGCACATAATAAAAGTTATATAAAACCAAAATCATCCCAGTCAGCAATGAGAGGTGGTAGTCACCAATATCCAACGTAGCCAGCCTTCTGCCATTGGCAGCTCGATGATCCACCTCCCCTCTGGTGAAATTTATAAATCTACTTGGTTCCTGCATTTGAATATAGATGTGAGCCCCACAAGCTGTATCTAATACCCAATGTGTAGAAATAGAATGATTTCACTCGATAACGAACGCACCTTTAGCATCCTCGTGCTTCTAGGTGTAGTTCCTCTTCCAATGGACCTTGCTTGCCACATGCTAAACACACTGCTTCCCATTCCTTTCCCTGCCATTGGATCATCCCCTTCTTGGAGGGATAGTGCTCTGGGGCATCAGACCTTTTATATGTATTTGGCCCCTTGGCCTTGTCCTTACATTTCTGGTTCACCATAAGGACCTCGCGTTTGTCACGCCCCATGTCCTTATCTACCGGCAAATCATGGTCAGAAGCGCCGATAGAATCTTCTCATTTCCGCTCATGTTATAGTTGACAATAAAGCTAGAGAAGGTCTTGGGCAGTGATGATAGGATGAAATCTGTACGCAACTCATCCGTGAATTTAATCCCTTAGATGTCCAAGCGTTCAATGTAGCCAATAAGCTTGACTACATGAGGCCCAGCAGGCACAGAATCTTCACGCTTCGTGGTAAACAAAGCATTGGAGATATCATACCTCTCCTGCCTCACCTTCTGTTGGTAGAGATCTTTAAGGTGATACATCAGGCTATACATGTCCATGTTATCATGTTTCTTCAAGAACTCATTAGACATGGCCGATAGCATGAAACATTGGACATCTGTGGCGTTATCCATGTGTTTCTTGTAGGGAGATAATTCCTCATCCCTAGCCTCTTTCCCAGGAACAACTAGAATAGGCTCTTCCAGCGCATATAATTTCCTTTCGTAGCAAAGGACGATGCGTAAACGCCTCTACAACTCTTGGAAATTGGTTCCGGTGAGAAGGTTTTTATTTTCGAGTATGGTGTGCAATGATATGTTTGAAGTCATTTTATTTTCGTTTCTACAAATTAAGATTAGAAAAGGTTTAGTACTTTATTATAAAAATTGATACAAATAAATAAATTAATACTTATTAGTCTCCAACTATTTTATCGAAATCTAAAAGACCTCAGCATTGACTTCAGAATATTCTATTGTGTGAATATTCTAGTGGCAAAGATCCATATTGCCCTTCTCATTACCCCAAATAGGGTTGGTCAAGAAACGTGATGGGTTTTAGGTAGGCATTTCAAATGCCAACTACATTAACTCGCATCTCCTTGATCTGCTGAGTGGACTCTCCAATCTTGAAATCCTTTTTTGATTTCCTCAACCTTTGCCTCTTGGTCAAACCAAGTCCTGCTGTGGTAGTCAACCCTTGATGCGAACCAAGTCAAGTGACCCCAAATTCCTTGAATTAGAATTCCCCGATAATTGAAAGCACCCCAACTAGGGTGGGTCAAGAACTTTGAACTATGATACAACTCTAACCAAGATTATGGAAGGATATGCCAAATTAATATTTATTTTTGGGGATTTTATCCTTATACGTAAATTTCCATTTTATTAACTTTGATTACATTCTTGTTAATATTAATTGTGATATACAAAAGTTATTAACAATGTCTAAGATAATATTTACGTATAATCGATTTTTATTTTAGTTCCATCTTGCATGCTCGTTTAATTCATTAATTATGTTATCGTGAAAACACACCACAATAAATAAACCATTAAACTGACAGAAATAGATAAAATGGTATGATCATGAGCTTTTCTATTGGTTAGTTTATCTAGTTGTTGATAAAATAACCCAAGACCTAGGGGAGAAACACCTTGAACCTTTCGAGTTCATGTTTACAGCGACCTAAGGAAGATGTTAATGTTTCTCCAACACACATTAATAAACCACATTATATTCTATAAAGTTAAATAACATGATTAAATAAAGGTAAATAGAAAAAAAAATTCGAAATTTTCATGTAATTGCACATCTACAATCCATTTGTTGAGGCAATTGCTCAAATTCCAACCTTAGAAATATATTCCAAAGAGATCCATTCAAACAAAAGAAAAATGGAAGACAATAGTTTCATATAAATTAATGATGAATGTTATTCTCTTTTTCATTAGAAAATACCACTAAATATGAGAGAACCAGTTATCTTTTCAATTCCATGCACTATAAGGTTTTCTACCTTTGGAAGTTCCTAGTTTGATTTTGGATCCATAGTCAACCACATTACAATGGTTGTATTTGTAAATATAATTCTTAATGAAGTAAAAACAACTATAGTAGTACTATAATATTCATAATGATAATTAAAATATAAAAGAGGACTTCTCAAGGATGTCATAGTAAATGATAGTAGGGTCACCTCTCTGGTGGACTTCCTCACAATTGATATAGAAGAGGAAGGATACATTCTAATCATATTATGATGAACATTCCTAGATACCTGGAATCTATTTATTAATATCAATCAGTGGAGAATCATATTATGAGTAGGAAAGGATCATGTTGTGTTCGATCAAGAAATGGAATAACAACAAAATGATTATTATTTCTATTTCCAAGTGATATCTTTCATGAACCTATATGTAGGCTACATAAACAATAGTGTTGAATGTGACAAAATAATTCCTGATGAAGATGTGGAAAATTTCGTTGTGTAATTAAACTATATAGAACATACTAAATGGGAAAACAATCATTATTTCATAAACTTATCCATTCTACCAAACAAACTGGAACTGAAACTCATCCCCAGTACACTAATGTATTCCCTTGTCGACATTTATTATTCACTACATGTTTTAATCATCATTGAAATATCATAGAAACATAAGGAAATTATTTTTATTTGACAAAAATAAATAATAAATCTATCACATGGGGAGTGGCCTATATCAAGCAAGAAAATTCTACCTTATACAACAATAAAAATTTACATGAGGAAGGTACACAAACCCAATTCATACTTTAGAGGTGACTGGAATCACCGAAGAAAGAAGATGTTAAAAACTATAGCCTAAAAAATCAAAAAGATGGTATAACCATTTAAATATATGATAGTGCGTGGAGAACCATATCATGTAGTTACTACAAGAGTTTTTTCATAGTTGAATATAATGATTAAGATGTAGTAATCTCAACAGGAATCATCACTATAAGGAATGTATTAATAGACTAAAATAATATAAAGGTGGAAAACTCAAATGATAAATTTCCCTTGTAAATTATGTATGAATATTTATAAATACTAGTTGGAAATCAAATAAAGTATTTCATTGATGGAAATTACAGATACAATCACATTGCAGTCGACCCAAATTACGAATCAATGGAAAAATTTACATGTACATTTGGCACTTTTGCATAAAAAATCATGTCCTTGGTATGTCTAATTCATCGAAATACATTCATGGGTCCATGAAAAAAATATTAAATTATATGGTAGAGGAATTATTTGAAATTTTCATGGATTAAAATTTATTTTATGGAAGATATTTGAGATCATGCTTATGAAATATTGAACTAGTCCTGCTACATAGTGAAGTGATGTGTCTAGTTTTAAACTATGAAAAATTCGATATTATTGTCCAAGTAGGCATATTTATAGGACATAAAATTTCATAAATAAACTGAATATTTATTTATCCCCCTATTAAAATTCTAAGAAAAATTTATCTAAGCCTTCAAGAAGTCAAATTTATAAAGATCATTTTGGCCATATATGACTAAATCGACAATTCATTAGTGAATTTTCAAAAAGTCACAACCATTTGAGGCACCATATATCATAGTGAACTCTATTTGAATTTATATTATAATATCATAAATCATTATATACATAAAAAAATCATGGTTACTAATCCAATTTTCATATCACCTTATTGGGATAAAGAATATGAGTTGATGTGTGATACCATTGACTTCATTGTCAGTGATGTTTTAGGTAAATGGGTTGGTCACATATTCAATCTTTTTATAAAGTCCCAAAAATTACATATAAATATTATTTAAATTATTTTGGATTATTTCAAGTCCTCCATAATTTACAGATCTTGATTCTAAGGAACACTATGCCCAGAATGGATTTCTGAACTTCTATTATGGTACGTTCAGTAAAAGCAAGAGTGGAATTTTTTATCTCTTCAACTGGTTCATGGATTAATAATCTGAGGGCACCATTGAATATAAAGCACCTGTATTCTCTTAAGGGAGGATTCACATCGACCATAGTAGTTTGAGAGAAAAAGATAGTTTTTGTACATTAAAAAAATAACCACAGTGTTATTTTATTTATTTTATTTGTAAATGATGATTGGAAATGGGGGGATCAATGAATTTTCAACCCATTAAATTGCTTGACTCTTGTTTTATTTATCCATGATGTTGAAACATTAAATTATGCTCATAAATGAACAGAAATAATGTTGTGAAACTTGGTTGTTACATCCATCAATTTAAATGAAGCAATAGTATGGGATTTTTACATTCTTTAATCAAGCGAGGAACCCCTGGGGAAGTACTATGGATACTTCCTCCAATTGAGGATACATTATTGGGAATCAACAATCTGGTATCGATGAACATCGACAAGTTCGTCCAATGAGGACTCTTCTCCTACATCAACTATGACACCTCCAATGGTTATCATGGTAAGGGGTATATTATTACTGTTATATTCGATGAATTAAATTTACTACACCTTTTTATGATGTTAACGTGGAGGGAGTGGACCAAAAGAACAATTCTTGGAACCTCCTCATCATCATTCATGTCACATTCATCATGGGGAATATTTCAAACATGATGGATGTCAGAAACTGTGAGGCACAAAATGACAGTGACATCATGGGAGGTTCATAGGAACATCTAGAAGGAATAACAGACCACCGAAGATCACATGGTGGAATGCATAAGATCCTTAGACATGGCATAGGATCATTGACACCGGCGACTGGTGCTCGGTTCTCGTCAGCAACAGATGAGGGTGGTGACACAATGGATGGATAGTCGACCAACTCTCATCCATCCATGGAGGTGGGAGGCAGCCCTCCATCATGTGTCGTATCAAATCAAGCTATGCATCGAAGTTGTGGAAAAAAGAGTGAGCATCTACCTATGGGTCCCGCAGACACCCATGTGGCTCCACCTAGAACCACAAATCAAGATTCAAATGGATATTTGAGCCGTTTATGAGGTGGACCATGCGACCCTTGCACAGGTCAAGCCAGCTGCATGGCCGAGCTGCTGTGACATAGCCCAACTAAGCTAGTCCTGTCTAGTTCTGGCTATGCCGAGTTGGGTCGACCCGAACCGTGTCGGGTCGGCCCTTGATGGGACATGTCTGGTTAGTCCTACCAGGTCAGCCTTGACCTAGTCCCTTTAATGCCTAGATGTTCTTAATAAGTTGTATCTTCCGAACATGACGTCTGATTGAAAAATCGTCTATCGCGCTGGAATCCTTGGAGTGAGATGGTCCTTTTAGGATACTTCAGGAGAGTTTGGTAGAATTTTGGGGTATGGATGGGTTTGATCGAACCTAAATCC
Source organism: Viscum album (assembly GCA_963277665.1). Taxonomy (NCBI): domain Eukaryota; kingdom Viridiplantae; phylum Streptophyta; class Magnoliopsida; order Santalales; family Viscaceae; genus Viscum; species Viscum album. The sequence continues at coordinate 1,055,818,229 of OY728151.1, read as the reverse complement.
AATAAATCCTTTAAAACTAAAATATGAAAAACAGAAAGACTCGGTGTCCGGTTGATATACCATATATTGCCTTGGAACCCTATGACATTACAGAACATTGGGTAACTTGTTCGTGGGACTTAGTTCCAGTTTAAATATGACTGATGGTTTATGGATATGTTTCTCACAGAAAAAAGATTACTATGAGAGGGAATCATTTGGCTGGATGAGACATGCTAAATGATGAGCGATCATTTTGGATTCACACCTAGCTATTCAGTGGGAATCAGCATCGAGATATTCTCTATGAATTATCACTAAGAGATTATCTATGAATCAGTACATTGCGATTTTGTGTGAATCAACACCTATATATTCTATGTGGATTAATACAAATTGATTCAGTGTGAATCCGCCCCGAGTGATTCTGTGTGAATCACCCATAGAGATCATGTGTGGATTAAACACTATTGTTCATGTGTGGGTCATGTGGGGGTTAGTACCTATAGATCGTGTAATGAACCATCAATTCTAATTGTCCTACATGTAAAACTGGTCTTTACCAAGACTTAAGAGACATCCCCAAGATGCCAAAGGTTGGAAATAAATTCTGAAGGGGTTCAAATACAAAAGTGGGATGATTTAACGTTTTAAAAAAATTATAATAAACCACCATACCATAAAAAACCATCACTATATGACGCATGAACACATGAATGAAAACTCAACAACTTCATGTATCCCAATACCACATCAAAATATGTAAGAGGGGAATAATAACCAAGTATCAAAGTACTCAACAGATAAACAAACCAAGACACTCAAAAGTCCACAAGACTTCATGCTCCTCATGCTCCAAGCTCCAAGAGTCACAATCTCCAAACGTCCCAAACATCAGGAGGTAGTTCTAAAAACGTGGTAAATATTATATTTTCTCATATTCCAGGAGATATCACTTGAAAAATCACCAATGTACCAAAGAAAAGGTGAGTTTAAAACTCAATAGTTTTTCCCAATGACTTCCCTACTCCCACTAGTAGAATTGGAGAGTTAGAAATAATTATATAATGAATTTTATATAAAACAATTTCTTAAATACACTTTATAACTAAATACAAACAAGTTCCCAAAACCATCAATTTCCAAAATCATACTAGTACAATTGAATCCCATTTTATAGAATGTTATTTTTCCAGAAAAATAACTAAACATGCTTTAAAATGATTTCACAATATCCCTTTTGTCATACCCAAACATTCCTAAAAAACATGTAACCAACCATGCATGAGACCTAGAAGTGGGGGAATGTTCTAACCCTTATCCATCCAAAAAAATGATGGGTGATACATCGTACACTTATCCGACCAAAATAAACCTAAATGTATTACAGGGGAGATCACTAACCCTTATCCATTCCAACACCGATGGGGGAGATCCCTATCACTAATAAGTCCCTAATGCAATGTCATTGTCTGAAGGGGGAGATCCATAACCCTTATCCATCCCAATACTTATGAGGGAGACCCATAACCCTTATCCATCCCAAGTGCAGTATGAATGTTTGACAGGGGAGATCCCTAACCCTTATCCATCCCAAATGCTCTATGAATGTTTGATGGGGTGATCCCTAACCCTTATCCATCCCATCCTTGATGGGGGAGACACATAAGCCTTATTGATCCCAAATGAAATATGAATGTTTGACAGGGTAGAGACCCAACGCTTATCCATCCCAACACTGATGGGGGAGACACCTAACCCTTTTTGTCCTGAATGCAATATGAATGTACACAACCATTATTCCATTACACCAACGCCAAATCTAGCATGTCATCAACTTCTATAAAACATTCAATTTATTGATAAACCAATTCCATAAAAGATATTCCAATACCAACCCATTTAATTCAATAAATCACATTTTTAATAGAAAACATATTTCCCATAAAACAATTAAATAATTTTTTCCTATCTATAATTTAAATTCATCATTTTAAATTCATGGAAAATCACTTTGCACAACAATTCACCATGATTTCTAATTTTTATTAAAAACATAATTCATATCTAAAGAAGATTTATTTCATGATATTCACAATAAATTCCATTCAAATAAAACAATTTGAATCTAAGAAATTCAATTCTAATAATAATAGTTGAGAGTGAAGTCACCTACCTCAATGGTTTTGTCAAAAACCCCAAAAAATGAAGAATGCATAAGAAAACTAGGTCGATTCTCCATGAAAACAACTTGGATATATTCTCCTAGAATGATAAAGACCAAATATAATCATATGTGGATTCCACACACCTATATGTACCCATAACGAGCATATATCTGAAAAAATAAGAGAATATGAGATGTAGATCAAATTAGATCTAAGAAACCAATCATGAACAAAGGAGAACGATCACATACCTCAAGAATATGACTTTGATTCCCCAATGAAAGCCTTCAAATTGGCTACAAAATTCTTGGTAGAGGCTCTCCTACATTCAAAGAAGAAAAATCCCATGCTATGGATGCTTAGGATAAGAAAGTAGTATCTTAGAGGCAAAAATGTGTGAGATCCTCTTTTTTGGATCTCACATAAACCATCCGCACATTTAGTTCGCACTGTTAGACAAACTATGCGCTAACTATGCATTAGGTGCAGCCTAGGAAGATCCTAGAATGAATTCCACTCATGGTATCCCTAACAATTCTATAACTATGACAGAGCCACTATCTCAAAATGGCCAATTACACACGGCTTCGCCGGATGGTTAGACAAACCGTGTGCTTCCCGTGTGACTTATATTATGCCTCAAAACTACTTCCCAAGTTCTCCCAACTCTCTCATCCATCAGTGTTAAGCATTATAACCATAAAAAGAATAAAGTAGTGGTTATATACCATAAACCAGGGGCACTAAAATATCCTTAACATTTAACTTTCTGTCCTCAGAATATAGAAAACATTCATTTCCCAGAAAGAGTTTCTGGCCACTGCTCATTTATTTCCTTCTCACATTCCCAAGTCTCTCCTTGAATCTGACAACGCTTCCATAAAACCTGCACTAGGCTGATGATTTTCCAATGATATACATCTTATTTTATATCCATTATACACACTAGGATATCTATAAGTGATGCATCTAGTTTTAGCTCAACATGATCCCATCTGATTACATGGTCAGGATCAGGGTGATACTTTTTCAACTGGGATACATGGAACACATTATGAACTAAACTAAACTATGGTGGTAATGCCAACTGACATGCCACCACTCCAACCAATTCCAGTTTCTCATAAGGGACTATGTATCTATGAGATATTTTTCTTTTTTTCTCGAAGCAACGATGTCCATGCCTTGGAGATATCGTCAAGAAGACATTATCACCCACAACGAATGACAACGGTCTCCGACAGTGATCTCCATAAGAATTATGATGACTCTGTGTCGTATCCATCCTCTTTCTAATCATTTGGATCTTCTCCATTGTTGGTTGGACATTTCTTGGCCCGAAATTTAATGTTTGACATGATTTTACCCGGCATAGTGGAGAACGACAAGGACACTCATACAATGTTTCAAAAGGATCAATATGTATCGGGACCTAATAACTATTATTGTATAGGTACCATAATTAGGTTATATTATCTTCCCATGAGCCACAAAAATCTATTACAAAATCCCAAAACATGTGTTCCAACATTTGAATCATCCACTCCAATTTCCCATCTGTCTGAGGATGATACACTGTGCTCATAGTCAACTAATTCCCAAGATCATGCTATAAGGATTTCCGGAAGCGAGAAGTGAATCATAGATCTCTGTCTGAGACTATTGAAACTATAATTCCATACCACATTACCACATAATATATATATATTTTTGTATATATTGTCTTCCATATGAGTTTCATGAATAGTGATGAAATGGGCTGCCTTGGAAGGAAGATCCATTGTCACCCATATGGAAGTGTGTTTTTTAACCATTCTTGGAAGACCTGTAAAAAATTCCTCTATATCTGCTCCAATTTCAACACTGGGATATGTATTGTATGAAACATTCCTTCAGGTCATTAACTATTTTCCTTAACTTTTTGAGAAGTTAATCATTAAAAGAAGAACTCGACCACCATTATTTTTATGCCGCTCAACCAAAACATTGTATTCAATGCCTTCTACATATTCTGTGTACTTTGATGTACATCCCATCTCTAATGGTGGCGAGGATGAAGGATTTGTTCCGAAAAATCCATAGGTACAACTATATGATCTATAAATCACAAAACGGAACTCCCATTATGTTTCCATCCCACAATTGTCTCCCAACCATTGAGTTTTGAACTCGTAATCAGGAATTATGCATCATATGTTCGGCCTCTTTGACCATTTTTACAAAATGCAAAACAAAAATAGATAAAATCAAAACCACCAAATCGCATCTGTCTTCACATTCCACGTGCATATCGTCTAGGACCGACATCAATAACCATTTATCTGAAGCTTTTTTTTCAACTGTACATATGACATTCTACTCAATGCTTCCACCACTAAATTCTCTTTCCATGGTGTATACATCAATTTTGTGTCTATCATTTGGAGATATTCCATCCATATCTTTTTCCTTAGATTCAAATATCATTGTGAGAATATTTGTTTCAAGAATTTGTGGTCTGTTAAAAAATTGAATTTCACACCAAAGAGATAGTACCTCAATGTTTTCATGTAATGGATGACTATAGCTAACTCCAAATCATGTGTTGGGAAATTCTTCTCATGCACCCAGAACATCCTTGAACCATAATAAACCACATGATCTTTTAGTTATAGAACACAGCATAAACCTAATCCGGAAGAATCATAGTACACTACATAACCATGTCATAATTATTACAAAATCAATACAAGTGCTGATGTAAGCCAAATTTTCAAATCCAGAAATGGATTTTGGTATTCCACTATCCGTTGTAATGGAGAATTCTTTTTTTCTAGTGTTATCATTGGTCAATATTGTTGTGTTAAATCACGCACAACGTGTTGTTATTAACCTGATAAACCAGGAATACAATGAATCTCAAATACAATCTTCGGTGGTTTCCATGAGATAATAGAATCTATAATTTTAGGATCAACAGAAAAGCCTTTTTCAGAAATGACATGGACATGAAAACGTACTTATGGTATCCAAAAATCACACTTTGATAATTTTCAATACAAAAGGTGATCTCTCAATATTTTTAACATTGAATCCAAATGCTTTTAATGGTCAACAATTTTATTTTAATACAAAAAGATGTTGTCCACAAACACCACAACAATAGATTTCAGATATCGCTGAAATATCTGATTCATCATTTCCAGGAAGATAGCTGGATAATTTGTTAGTCCTAAACGCATGAATACATATTTTTAGAGGCGATATCTTCTTATGAAACCTATATTTGGAAAATCCTCCATATGAAATCATTATTGGTGATATCCAGATCGCATGTCAATCTTGGAGAACCAATGAGCTCACCTTAATTTATAGAATAGATCATCAACGCGTGGATGTGGATATATATTCATTCAAATAACATAGTTATGCATATGTTATTAAATACATAGTCGAAGAGTTACATCTTCCTTTTTCACAAAAAAAATGACATTACCCATGAAGATGTACTTTTCTTAATGAAACCCATTAATTCTAGCTCCTACAACTACACATTCAATTCCCTTTACTCTATTGGTGTCATCCTATAATATTAAAGAGAAATAAATCTTGTCCCCTGAAGGAGATCATTTGTAAACTCCAGTTACCTTATATGTGGTAACCCTGAGAATTTCACAGGGGATACATCTTGAAATTTATCCACAACTGCAGGAAAACTAGTTTCCCCTATCTCTTCCATTGATTCCAAAATCAATGTTTCTAACTGATAAGAGGTCGTTCCCACCATTGGTGCCATGAATCTATTTTATCTTTTCATTATCAACTTCCCACTTATGAATAGATGATCTAGGACGTCCTCAGTCATGAAAATAATTCCTCTCCTATAAGAGTCCATATGAGCCCTAAACATTTTAAACAAATCTATACTCAAGATTACATCATAAACATCCATTTAGAACATCAAGAAGTCCAATTTTACGTCATCTCCACCAAAAGTTATTGAACATGCTTTTCACAGCAAGTCATAGCATTCTCTTTCACTGATAGGAGTTAATAGTATTAATATATAAGTCACATTTCAAACATTAAAAATTGAAAATCAATAGCACAAAAAGCAATTAAGGAATGAGATTCCCAAGTATCTAAGAGAACTTTCACAAGAGTAGAATTAAAAAGAATCATACCTCTCACCATAGAAGGTCTATCTCGATCATCAAAAATCATTTTCTCAGCGCTATATTGTATCTTTGTCACTGTGATATCCTCCTTGTGGCCTTTTTGATATTGCACTCGTTTTGTCAAAGAATACGACTCATGTGATGTGTCCTGAGCACCTGACCACATACCCCTACAGCGAAAGAGTTTATGATGTCACATCTTGTTACAGTTATGGAATGATCTTGTTGTTTTTGTACATTCCAGCATAATGTGACTCATTGTACCACACTATAAACATCTAAACATTATCTTGGGTTATAGAGGATGGTTAATTTCACATGTGGTCTGATTCTATTGTGTTCGATCTCCTTGAGAATATGTTCCCCACTTCATCTTCATATTAGTGATAGGGTTATCATCTCCTCTAGTGATGACAATTGTACTTCCTCCACTCATATTTTTTGCAGTGAAAGATATCGTAAACCTGTTATCTGGTTGCTTCCCCAATTCTATAGTTTTAAAAGACTGAGCAACGATTTGGTCCAATTGTTGGCTCTCCTGTGGATCTACTGCAACAATATTCTCATTGGCCTCTTTCGACCGATTTCTATAATGCGTACTGCCTTAAATTTATAAACAAACAAAAAACTCCATCAATCTCACTCTCTAGAAACTGAGGGCTTAGAATTTCAAATTTTATCACATTAACTATAACAACATTGCTTTCCAAAAACAACCTTTATCCATATTCAACCATTTTTTTTGAAAATCAACTACTGGTTTTGAAAATCGAACCATTTTCAAAATACAGCAAGTATCCCCCATTCAAAATATTTCATTTGAAAAAAATTCTCCGTCTTTAATAAATTTAAATCTTTTAACAAAATCTTAATTCATTCCTCAGAATGATATAATCAATCATAGTTGGAATTCATTCTACTACAATGCATGTCATGCTCATCTCTTTGGCTAATCACATGAAAATGATATTTCTAGTTTTCTACAAGTGTCTCCAAAACACTTAGGTACCAAACACCCTGGTAACATGAAGCTTATCATAAATGGGTTAGCTATGTCCTTTTATGCTATACATTTCATATTCCTACAATCCTACTCCAATCTAATATTCCAATAAAATGAGTAGCCAAATGGAATTCCAACTCGAAGACAAAAAACCTTAATGATTTGTACAACAATGAATGGAAAATACGGATACCATTTCTAATGACCCATTAATTCTCATTGCATTGAGATTACAAAGAGTCATTAATAGTCCTTAAGTGACATACCCAAGATTCAAAAGGCTTGAAATAAATATGTAATGGTCTCATTTATAAATGTTCATACATAATTGACATGGGAAAATTATCATTAGAGTTTTTCACCTTTATATTATTTTAGTCTATTCATACATTTCTTATAGTGAGGATTCCTGTTGAGATTACTACATCTTAATCATTATATTCAACTCTGAAAAAACAGTTGTAGTAACTACATGATATGGTTCTCCACTCACTATCATATATTTAAATGGTTATACCATCTTTTTGATGTTTTAGGATATCATTTTTAACAACTTCATTCATCGATGATTTCAGTCACCTCTAAAGTATGAATTGGCTTTTTGTACCTTCCCCATGTAAATTTTTATTGGTGCATAATGTAGAATATGTTCCCTTGATATAGGGCACTCCCCATGTGATGGATTTCCTATTTATTTTCGTCGAATAAAAAAATTTCATTATGTTCCTATGATAGTTCAATGATGATTATAACTTGTAGTGAATAAGAAATGTCGACAAGGGAATACATTAGTGTACTAGGGATGAGTTTCAGTTCCAGTTTGTTTGGTAGAATGGATAAATTTATGAAATAATGGTTTTTTCTGTTGTATTATGTCCTATATAGTTTAATTACACAATGAAATTTTCCACATCTTCATCAGGAATTATTTCGTCACTTTCATCACTAATGTTTATGTAGCCTATATATTGGTTCGTTAGAGATATCACTTGGAAATAGAAATAATAATCTTTCTATTGTTATTCCATTGCTTGATCAAACACAACATGATCTTTTCCTACTTAGAATATGATTCTCCACAGATTGATATCAATAAATAGATTCTAGTTATCTAGGAATGGTCATCATAATATGATTAGAATGTATCCTTCCTCTTCTATATCAATTGTGAGGAAGTCCACCAAAGAGGTGACCCTGCTATCATTTAATATGACATCCTCGAGAGGTCCTCTTATATATTTTAATGATCATTATGAAAATTATAGTACTAATATAGTTGTTTTTACTTCATTAAATACTATATTTACAAATACAACCATTGGAATGAGGTTGACTATGGATCCAAAATCAAACTAGGAACTTCCAAAGTTAAAAACCCTTATAGTGCATGGAATTGAAAAGATGACTATTTCTCTCATATTTAGTGGGATTTTCTAATGAAAAATAGAATAAAATTCATCATTAAATTATATTAATATGTGGTGTTCAATATGTTTTTTGAATGGATCTCTTTGGAATATATTGCATAGGTTGGAATTTGAGCAATTGCCTCAACAAATGGAACGATGATGTGTAATTACATGAAAATTTCCCAAAAATTATTCTCTTTACCTTTTTTAATCATTTTATTTAACTTTATAGAATATAATGAGGTTTATTAATGTGTGTTGGAGAAACATAAACTTCTTCCTTGGGTCGCTTTTGTGTTTGGTTTCTTAGCGGTGCCTACTTTGGTATTTCTTGAGTAGTTCCATCAAATTACTTTTCATTAATGTTTTTAATGATTTCTAAGATCCTAAATATTTCATTTATATCATTCTATCGTTTTTTAAAAATACAGTACTTTTACCCTCCTTATAACCCCAACCTTTTCCTCATCCCTTGGGTATGTCTCTTTATTATTTGTTAAAGTACCAGGTAATCTATTTTAAATCATATTTGATATTCGATCCATTTTATTCTCTATGTTATGAAGATACCCCATTAAATTTTATTTTAGATTCATCGGAGGTCATCCTCTATTATTCATTTTTTAAAAATGTTATGAGTAGATTTTATAGATTATTCTAAAGAGGCATATATGGTATTACTTCCTTGGTGGAGCTGTTTGGAATTGATGTTATGATCTTGGATTAATGGCTTGGGTAACCTCTTTTTGTTGTGGTAAGGTTAAATGATTATTTCGTAAATATCTTATAGGTTCATGATTCTTAAAAGTTTCCCGACCACTACATTTTTTGAAGTACCCTTAATTATTTGGTTAGTATTTTTGTATGAAATTCTAATAGAAATAATGATTTGCTTGATGGAAATATTTAATTTTCTTATTGAAATAAACATAATTATAATCATTATTTTTTTCATCAATAATTGTCTTGGGTACTTGTTTGATATGTGGCAGTCCACAAATTTCTCATCACGATAATACCATTACACGAGTACGAGGTATGGGTTGGTTCAACATGCATTTGAATGTATTTAAAATTTCATTCCATCGATTATAGTCATGTATTTTGGTGAGTATTCAATTTTTATGGGCGGAGTCCATGATGAGGTGTTCCATGATCACTCTACCACAAGCTTAAATAGTGAGATACAAAATCCATAATAGATCTTTTGTCATTATGTGTCTTAAATATAATCCCTCAATTGGTGGTAACATCAACATCTATGTGTGTGGTATGATAGAGGCCTTGGTAAAATGATTGAAGCTAGATCCACATGAATAGTACATGGTGCATGCACTTTCTCATCGGTTTCATGAATATTTCCAACTATTCCCATGTGTATTCATAATCAATCAATGATTTTTTTTGTATGTCGTTCCAAAATTTCAATGTTCAGATTGATTGAAATTTTTTGTCTACCAATTTTATAGATAGAACTTCCCATGTTGTTATTTAATCTGGATAATGAATTTTTTTCCAATATTTATATATATCATACAGGGATAAGTGAATTAATTTTTTCCTTATTTCCATAGAATACACTTCAAGGTTGTTAAATATGTCACATACTTCAAGGATGTTTGAAAAGAGTTCATGGGGATCTTTGCTTTGAATCCCAATGATCAGGCCTATGTTCTGGATCATGTGAATTAGACCAGTTATTATTTTGATGGTTTGTTATTAAATTGGAGGGCACTATATACTTTCCATTGCTCCATGGATTTATGGAACATTTTAAGGTGAGATATTTAATTATTGATGTTCCCCCCCATCACTATGAAATAGTGATATCAAGTTGGATGGGTTGGATTTATTTTTAGCTATAAGATTGATGCAATCTAAAAATTGTGAATTGTGGTGTGTAGAGAGATAAAATTCAATTAGAAGCTAGATTGATTGAAATTCATCTATGTCATGACTACTCGAATGAGTAAAAGGTCCCAGATTCATGAATAAAAAATTCCAAGACAACAACTGAAAAATTTTATGTGCATGTGTGAGAAGTTTTATTCATAAAGTATGGGGTCAAACTATATTATTTTTTCCCAATATACACATGAAACTAATTCACAATTTAGTGATAGTGTGGGACCAATACCCTGGGGAATTAAATGCAATGCATGAACATATTGCATAGAACCTTTTATGTGGGGTTCCACATAAGTTTTTTCATTTTTGTGGAAACTGACAAAAATGGATTATGAATTTAGAATAGATATAAGGAAAGAATCATTGAAAATATAAGGTTTTGTGGTAAAATATAATCTTTATATTAACATGGTATGGTTTTAAGATATAGGTTTCAATGAATGTGTTTGTATCATTTTGAATATGGAAAATCCAACTTTCACTACCTATGATTAAGATTTTCCATGGTCTAAAAATAACCTCATCTGAAGAGCATTGTGATTATCTTCAACGAGAGAAAGTTTCATAGTATACTGTGCATTTCATAATAAACATCAATCAGGTTTGTGACATTCATTTAAACATCCCATGGTCAGGTCCACTGAAACATATTTGATTGGAATTTTTTGATTCACTAGATTAAAATTATTAGGATTAATAAGTAGAGAATACAAGATTAATTAAATTAATTTACTCTTACTCTTGTCCCCATCCCAAATCCTTTTACCTACTCATGGTAGAATTCATTATAGATTGATAAATCATTGTATTCATGATTACAATCCAAAAAGAGATTGATTTTGAATGGTTTAAAAACATGATACAATTTAGATTATCCAACTAGAGATAATTTTATAAAGGATGAGTAATTTAAATATCATATCAATCACAATTATAATCCACTACAAACATGAAATATGAATGACAAAAAGAGTAGAAAAAATTAATTGGTGGTCGATGCTAAAAAAAAGAATATGAAAAGAATGATGATTTTGATGCAAAAATGTATGACAAAGATTGTCAAAATCAATCCATTATTCATTTATTAATGTGAAACAATTAAAATAATATATTAAACTAGATTTTTGTTGGTGGGGCTTGAAGGGAATTAGTTGAAATATAATAAACAGAAATATGTTCACCTCATTTCTAGTGTATACCTGTTGGATATATATTGATGAAAGAATACATGATGTGTAATAGATAATCCTGTCATGTAATTTTGATCAATAATTTATTCCGTGTATTTTTTATTTTCATGTATCTCACGAGAATGTCACTGGAGATTAAGATTTTTGACCATTCTCACATTGTGTAACAGGATGATATTTCATGGAGAATCCTTTGTCTAGATCATTATAAGGGGGGTATATGATTTTAATTCTATAACTCATGTACTAGTGATTCACATTGTGTAATTATTATAAACATTATATAACATGTCATTAAATTATTCACAACTTGAAATTATTCACAGATTTATTTCATGTCTTACAACATGTTGTGAAATTCTACAACATGTCAAATAAAAATGTTTTGTGTTGTGTAGTGCCCAATCATTATCCTTTTCCTTATTTTTTTCCCTTTTAATTATTGAATTACTATGCACAGAAAAAAACCAGTTATAAATGGTGCATTATTTAGGAAATCACTAAAAATGCATAGTAAAATGGTTCCAAAAAGTCTATATAATTTATTACTATAATAATGATGTATTCCTGTTATATTATTCTTGTTACATGATTTGAAATTTTTATGGGAAATTTTTATTAGATCATATGTCATGTTGAAAGGACATTGTAGATACATACTCTAATTTGGTCCTGGAGGTTCCAAAATAAAATCCTTGAGCCTTGTTTTATAGTTGTGAGTCATTCAGAAACCTTCATAGGATGTTTTCCATTGCTAATATAAAAAATGTCATTTATGGTAATATTATAATCAATTGTAAATCCATATTTCTAAGTATCCATAGATTTTACTCTATGAATATATGTGTATTGAACAATTTACTATATTATTATCACTAATGGATATCATAACTCATGTAATTTGATATATAAATGAAAATTTTGGGGAAATTTTGTCACAGTGATATATGATATGATCACTTTGACATTAATGATATAGAATTAATAATTAATGTGAGAAAATATTTATCCTTTTTGTATCCGAATGAATGATAATATATCAGACCATTTAATTGGAGTTTAAATACATGAATAAATCCATATCCATGGTGTTTAACGATGGGGTTAATTTATATTATTCCAAAAGAAGTGACATCAACCATATTTGTCAATGTAGATAGAATGTTACCTACTTGTTTTGAAATATTTTGATAAATGAATTAATTAGAAGAAAAATATTAATAAGTGGTTGGACCTTATTGCAATGTAAATTTCATTATATGTAGATTCTGTTAAATATGATAAGATGTTATCCTTGGAATTTAAGAATTTGGGCCTAATTCCATAGATAAAGAGGCCTAATGTATCCCAAACTATGTGCATTCAAAAGAAGAGATAAATTCATATATTCAATTTATCATATTAGAAAAATAATATTATATAGAGTTTTTATGTTCACAATAATTTCATCACTACCTATTCTATGTAATAATTTTTTTAAATAATTAAAAATATTAGCTTCAATAATTGGAAAATATAAATTTAACTATATATTTACCATTGAATAATTTAATTAAATATATTTCAATAAAATGACATTATTCAATGGTTTATAAATCATGATGAGGGATTGCAGACATAGTTTAATGATCTAAATGCTATAAGTGATATTTTTATAAATTCTTAATTTTTTGAACTTGTCAATAAAATTAAATGAATTATTATTATTATTATTATTATTGAAAATGGGTTCATTTAATAATATTAAAGATATATGGGGGGATTCTATTTGGGGTTTCAACACTTTAACAAATATAATAAATATATAATTATATAACTTTCTAAATTCACTATTAGTGTGAAAAATTGATATAGAGATCCTTTCCCTATATCTAATGTGAATTCTATAATCTCCCTATATTAATACATTAATAAAACACTAGTGGTTGATTATCATTCCTGATGAATATTGATGAGGTCAACTACAAATAGTGTATGTGATCAGGATCATCCATTCTGGCACTCAATATGTAAATTAAATTGATCATATATTGTGGTTCATCTATGGTCCACAACTAGAGCGATTCTACACACAAACCCTATTACACAATGATATTGCATTGAATTATATTACATATTATCATCATATAAATAATAATTACATGTTTAGGTAATTATATAAATTAAAAATAAAAATTAAATCTCATTTATAGGTGATGACCTCCTCGATACTATTATGACAAATAAGTGTAGTTTATTTATCTGTGTTTTTTCATCTAATATGTTGTATTGACTGTGTAATGATTTGATAAAATATGAGTTCTGGCCAAGATAAGAGTTCTTCATAGCATCAGTTTTTTCATTCACTACAACTAAAACCTAAATTTTTTATCATGGTTTGGAGAATATTAAAAAATATTTATTTTTTATTCATTTATTGATTGAATTTGTATACATAAAATTTAAATTAAAATGATATGTTTTAATATCAAAATATTTTTTCTCTATTATTTAATTATTTCAATATAACATTTCATGTAACTGATGAATGATTAAAAGTGAATAATTGTTTTGAGAATTCCATCAGATGGTGGCAGATATCATCCTATATAAAATCATATTACACTTCATTCTCATCATAGGTACATATCGTTTTTTTCTTCATCAAATTTTTAGATCCCCTAATAAATTCGGATAGATCCAATTTAGTTTTATGTATTATAAAAAAATTCAGATCTATATAGGATAGCACATGACATGAAGTGATACACAATTTGGACCCACTGTAGATGTCATTTAGTACCCCGTGTCTTACAACCAAGCACATAGGGTGTCTAAAGAGATTCTTGTAGTGGATACACGACACATAGACTAGAATTACTATAAATCTAAGATTTGATTTCACATATTTCCATTAAAAATAATATCATTTATACTCATTAATGGATGATAACACGGCCAACCCCAAGGTGGTTTTTTTGGATGTGGTGTAAAAGAAGTTGGCACCATGTACTTTTTCCACATTTTGTGTGGTCATCTTCTAGTCACATTCTTAAATTTTTTTATAAAAAATAATTACGTATATAATGAAACCTATTGTTTATTTTTTTCATTCATTTTATATTAATTTTTATGTCATTAGAGTAAATATTATTCATTACTTTAATATCAGTGATATTATTTTAATTAACACAAGATGTTTTGTTTAAGTGAACTTTTTCCATAAATTAGCATTAAAAGAATTTTAATTTTAAAACAATATAGTTTTGGTTAGTTTTGGATGTTAAGATGGAATTATGATAAAAATGGAATATATGGATTAATTTTTGTCACATTGTGTTATTCTATGTAAGAATATACATAATTAATAACAAGATTTAAAATGTATTCTAATTTTTTTATGTGTGGATGATCATGATATTATACAATTCATTGTATTTGATTTGTTTCATTTGATTTACTATGGATTTATTATTATCTATGCCATGTGAGTCATCACTAATAACTTATATTTAAATTACTATGTTCCAATGGTTTCAGTTTTTTAATTCCCCCTCTATTAAAACATTTGTATCCCAAATCTAAATGTGATTAAAATATTATGTGAGGATGGAGCTCCCATGTGAGTGAAGGGGGTATGAGTTAAAGAGTAGAAATGAAATATAAAATGATTTTTTTATATGTTTCATCATACATGGTTAATAAATTTTTTAAAATACACTAATTAATAACATGGCTTGTGATAAAAATAGTTGTTACAAATTTATAAATAAATCCATAAAAATAATATATTATATTGGCATAGCCTTCCACAAATTAAGTTAGAATTTATTCACATATCAATGTTCTTGATTATCAAATATTGGGTGGAATTAAATTTTAATTTAAATATTATGTTGATATTATAGGATGAATTAACATATTTTACATCAATTATTTACATCCCATGATTGAATTTGTGTAACAATGAGGCTAATGTTTTGGAAATCCTAAAACATGATTTTAGGAATAAGGAGTTGACTGAAAAAGTTATGGAACTACTTCAAATTTAGTTCAGATGTTAATCATATATAGAACCCTTTGATTAACTAGTTAGTCCCATACATAGGTTATGAGATGTGGAATTTGGATCATTTCAACTAGAATATATATGTGATAAAGTATTTTGAAAATGACGTAGTAGTTTATTGTTTTTTTAAAATAATTTGAGACTAAAAAGTATTAAAAAATATTTAAATTTATTAATCAATTTATGTAATCAAAACATGTACAAATTATTTGTTCTTAATTTTTAGAAATGGTATATAAAATTCCATTCACTATAATGTTGTCATAAATTCAATAGAAAAATAATATATCACTAACATTAAATTATAGTAATGTTTTATGAATATATGAATTATACTATTCGATGAATGAAAATTGTATATGATGGAAACCCCACATCCTATATTTTTTTCCCAAGAGTTAATGGAGGAAGAGGTATCAACCTATCTAATGTATGCGGAAAATTTAATGGATGTCAGATGTTTCAGTTTATCCAACATGTTATGTAACATTTTAATGAAATGTGAGGGCATGGATGTTTATATAATTTTTTCTCACCATAGGGATCTCTAACAAGGGAAGGAACAATCCAAGATATATGAGATCCCCAATACACTATTCACATGAATGAATAACTAATTTACACTTGCAGGGCCTCATGGGGTAAAGGTGATTCAATACATATAACACTTCTACATCGTTGGTTATAAAATACTCGATTAGCAATACATAGATCTAATTATACCATCAATAAACATAAACATAATTAGTTTTATTGTGAATAATAATATTGATAATAGCGAGAAGAAAAAATATGAATTTATTAGACTTATATATGAGGTTAATAAAGACATGGGTCCTGAAAATTATGTTATCATAATTGTGAATAAGATTATGAGGAAAAATAAAATGGTGTAAATGAATAATTCCATGTACATTACACTAAATCACCATTCCAATAGAATGATGAATATAAGAAAGCATGAAAGAGTAATTTCACATGGTATGATTTTCAAGTAACACAAAGGGACACTATAAGAGGAATAAGGGAAAAATCAAAAGACTAATTCAAAAAGGATGTGGTATTTTTTGTCTGTATCTTGGATTGTTATTGGAGAAGGAGGTAGACCCATCCAATTATGCAAGGAGAATCATAAAGTGAATTCATTATCTATTGTAATAATTATATATCTATATTTTTTTAATAGATTCTTAATGTGGTTATAACATTAATATCACAATATTTAAACAATGTATAGTTTGATAGGTTGGATAAAATTAGCATGATCTTATGTAAAACAACGGAGTGAGTCTAGGATCAATAACTATTAGATTCTACAGTAACACATTGCTGGCATGGTTGGTTCTAGTTTTAATGAACTGTAATTACGTTCTTATTGTTACAAAGAACTTAATTATTGTTTCTTATATAGATATAGATGGTATGAATAATTAAATTATTCATAAATGTAATAAGAATATATATATATATATATATATCATATTTTGTGGTGTGGTATTATTGAATAATAGTCATTATTTTATAAAATTTAAAAAACAACATATTGGTAATTGCTACCAAAACTAATATGCACAATTCATAAGACACCAAGTTTTGGAATAACCATCATGGTTATGTAAATTATAATATTTTGGATAATATCTTTATAAATAGTAATATTGATTCATTCAAGCTAAATAAACAAGAATTATTTCATGATTGATTACATGTCTAGTGGACCAAACCTCCATTTTTTTCATGGATAAAGGATAAAATATCTTCATTAATTGGTAAACATTGATGTATGTAGACCATTTAATGAAAATGTAATAGGTGGACTATTAGAATTTATTACTGCTATAGATGACTGTAGATTATTTTGTTATATCTGCTATCCAAGCTATAAGTTTTAATCCTTTCAGAAGACTAATGTGTTACAGAATGATGTTGAGAATCATCATGGTATGAATATAATGAAAAATAAATTCGATATAAGTGATTATTATCATTACCAAGAACTTATTGTGTTCCATTGCGAGTATGTGAATCTATCCCAACTCAATCCACCTTATATGTTATAGTAGAATAATGTCACTGTGAGGAGTAAATGTACATTGTTGGGAATTTTAATTTAGATGATGAGTGATACAATTCATCCTATTTCCGTTAAGAGATATTAATTATAAAAGTAATTATGCCGAATAAAATGAGTACTAATAAAAGTTGAAAATGGAGTTACCATGGAGTTATAGAGTGGAAATAACCCTGCTTTTTAATATTTTCTTGCATTGGGTTGTGATGAATTTTTTTTATATTTTCTACATAAAGAAGTATCACCTACTAGATTTATTTCCTTCTCTATTGGGTAACCTAAGGAATATAATGGATACAACATATAAAACCCTTTATAAAAGAATGTGATTTTTGCAGGACATGTCACCTTGGTTAAGATGGATCATATCTTCATGGTGAACAATTGTATCAAGATTTTCATCGAAAAAATTGTGGTTCAAGATACCGAAGAGATGGTATATAAATAGATTCCATAGGTTCATCTAATTGAAGTCCCACAAACACAGGTACTATGAAGGTTCTCTATATATGTATGAGAAAAATGTAAAATATGGTATTCTTATTATCAATAATGGTGACTTGTTTGTTTGTTAAAAATAATGAAATGCTCTCCAAAAAGGAGTTAAAATAGATCCTAGAAATTGTAAGATGGATATAATCAATGAATTACGAGTGTTACATAGTGTATCAGAAGTAAATATTGTTTTGGATCAATCCCACAATTGATGTAAATCATTTTTTATTGAAATATTTATTCGAGAGAAAAAAGACATGCAAGGTAAATTAAGTACCTAAAAATCACTACTAGTAGAAAATGGTTCTAGATAATGTTAGGGAATTTAATATAATGAAACCTATTTACTTATTTTATATTTTTACATTCATTATAATAATAAATTCCATTCATGTAATCCCAGATAATTACATTTTGAAAATGCAAATCAACACTACATTCAATATTTGGAACAATCAATGGTATGAGTATATGGTACAACTATAACGTTATGTTACTACATGAACATACAAAAAGTTATGAAATATGGTAATATTATTTTATGGATAAATGATACAATCAAGGATATGTTAAATTCTATTCATTGAATACATATTGAAATTTTGTTTCATTGATAATGACAGTGAGGCATTTATTTATAAAAGGTTTTTTTGGAAGTGTAGTATATGATTTTGAAATATTATTAATTGGAAACATTATACAAATTATACAATCAGATATGAAATATTTGATAATGTTTATCTATAGTAAGGTCATTGGTTATGCATTCAAAAATCGATGGATCTCGAATATGTTCGATAAATACATGAGGATTGTTTGGATATGTCAAAGTACATACATTTACTAGAGACTTCAATTGTTTAATTTGAAATGAAACAGTAGGTGATTGGTTCTAGTGTAACATTTAATATATCATTCCAATAAAATGTTTACTCATACATAGGAGTAAATAATGAGTCTATATAATATATAAATCACTTATATGAGAAGATCCATCATGTATGACATGTCATGTACATGGTTTGATGTTGTTATTTGTTGATAATAGTAGGAAAATATCATGATATTATTGGTGAATAAAATATGAAATAATATAATGATATACTTTTGTATCTGAGGTATACTATAGATATGTTCCAGCTGTATAATGTAGAATAAGAACTATTCATTGAGGGTAATTTAGATAGTCATATTCAGAAATATCACTATTATATAAGGTCACATCTTGGATGTGTTTTCCACAATGTGGGAGTTTTGATATGGAAGAGTACAAAAAATAATGTTTTTTCAGATTCTAGAGTAAATTATTAATATAATATATATTTGAATAATGAAAAGGAAGAATTATGGATCCTATTATTTTTTATGTGATGATGTAGTTCTTATTATAGAATACCTATCAAATTTTATGGTGATAACCCTATAGTGGTGGTCCTTTCAATGGAGCTAATGCCACATTAGGGGAAAATCATACATTATAATATTAATATATTGAGGGGTTTTTAAATTAGGTGATGTTGTAGTGTTTAGTGAATCAGAGGTGGGAAATATTATAGATTCATTGATTATGGTTTTATCTTAGTTGTTTCAGGAGTTTCAAATGAGAGAAAGTGTATTGAAGGCAGTTATATGATGGATCTAGTGAAATCGGGAGTTTTTTCGAGTTGGATACATAGAAAAAAATACATTATTAATTTAATAAATGTTTATAATTATCCATGAATATTTATTATAATGTTTTTATTAACCCTCTACAATGAATTTAAATTTGATAATGTAATTAAAATTTATTTAATTCTGAAAAAATAGTTCCCATATATGATGAGAACCTCGTTCTTCCCTAAAATTAATTTAGAACCTTTTTCAATAAAGAGATTATATTGTCTCACAAGAAAAGGAAAATAAAGGCTATAAATGTAATGGCTCATAATTTGATGAAAAACCATCTCTTGGTGATCACCCATAGTAAAATCTAGGAAAAATTCTTAATATAACGTTTTTATGAATAGGAAATATTGATTTATATGTGTCATTGGATATTCCTTTAATTTAAAATGATTTTTGATCATTATTCATTATGATGATATTTAATGGAGATAATGACTCACATTTAATGATTTATTTATGAAAACCACAACGTCTTATGTTCATAGTGAAAGAGGGTACATTGGGTACATCAAGAATAATATATCATTAATAGATAGAGCATGAATGGATTTATCCTTTTTATCCCTTAATGAATGTTAATATCTCATTTACTTTTTTGTTAATGGAACTTCTTTAATAAATAAATTTATATAATTTTTCTGGGAACATTCATTAAGAAAAATTAAATGAATGAAATATCAATCATACTAATAAAAGATCCAATATGCAACCTTAAATATTAGAGATATTATGTAAATTGATAATATTTCATTATATTGGATCATATGAGGCTTGACATCATTGAAAATATATCATTTTTCTCTTTCGATTCCTAGGAATGTTGTAAGATTTAATCCGTTGAATTACTGTGTTTGTTTGAAATGAAAATGAGAAATATGCCCAGAGGGACAATGATTATTATTATTTATAATCTCTTTTATATTCTTGGATTTAATTTAACAAGTTAGAATAAATAATATTTTCTTTGGTCTGGTGGATCGCCATAATTTAATAAACATTTAGGAAAAATGTATATTTGAGTATCATAATAATAATATATATATTATTCATTTTTTGATAAAAATATATTTATTATAGTTTCCAAGGCTTCTATTACAAAAATATAAAATGGATTTTTTCATAATTTAATAAATTACAGAAACACATGCATGTGGACCATAATAGATTAGTGTTTCCAAAAAGATGGAAACATAAAAAATAGCCCATAAGTGAGCTACATATTCTCCCACTACTTTGTTCAGAACATGAACCCTTCATAGTCATAACATACATTATAAGGTTTTTTATTTTATGTGGACATGAAACAATAGAAAAGGGTAATATATTATTCTTGTTAATGATAAAATAATGGAGATAGATAAGAATTAAATTAGCGTAAAGGTATGAGAACATGAGAATGACAGTTGAAAAGGATACATTATACATTAAAGATGAAATCCAAAAGTCATGGAATACCGATTTACTACTCAAATGATAAGATTCATAAAGTAATTAAATATCTTGATCCATGATATAATACCATTAGTATAGGGGATGGAATTTATTACATACATGTTATTATAGAAAATAATTTCCATATTATTCATGGTTATCTACTAAGACTTTAATAGTGGACAATGTCCCTTCTAAAATTGGAATCACTATTAGTTCTATACATTTTGTACATAATTGTGACTACTCCTCATTCCTACACTATCTTATTGAACTGCCTTCACTACTTGTTCCATCATAGTTTTAATAAACTTTTTTATGGCATGTTTTAGTACTTTCAATCTCATGTGATTTTTATATCTCCCTACACATTGGAGGGAGGTATTGTTCATACCAGTCACATTATCAAAAATATATATATTTTTCCAACAAAATAATAAAAATTCATCATATTGTATACCTTTAAATTAAATTGGAGTTATAAACATATCAATATATCCAAACTTGTGGAAAATAGACATGTTTCATAATAATTTCATGACAAAATAACAAATAAAAATTAGCGGGTTTTATAACCCATTACTTATGGTTTAACCAGTGGAAGTGATAAGTTGTTTTTAATCATTATTCTACAAATACATAAAAAATTCATAGATACAATACGAATATTGTAATTGTATAATATCCTCTATCATGGATAGAAAATAATACTGAATGATAAGTTAAAAATTTTCATGAGGAATATACACATTCCTCAGTGATAAATAATATATAAAATATAAACAATTTCAAAATTTTTTTACATGATAAAATCAATGATAACTGATAATCAAGGATTAAAATACATTAATGTTAATGATGTATGAACATTTAATTGTTTTGATAAATTTTAAAAAAAATATTCCTTTCACATTTTTGTTAAAATCCGATTTGGCAATTTTTTGGAAAAATAAATGAAGAACCCTATTATAAAAAATTATAATATTTTCTACAGGATAACAATATTCAATAAAAAATAATTATAGATCAATAATAAATTGTTGAAAACATTTCTAGAATACGATTTTCAGAAAAAATAGATTTCTGAATGAAGTGTGACATAATGTCATATTTTATTTAAAATATATTCATCACAATTTTATGTAAAAATGAGTGAATAAATGGTTCCATAACATGAATATATCATAAAAATTCACATTATAAGAAAAATCAGTAGAATTATTTAGAGGTAGATAATTAGATTTCAATATTGGATATTAAAGCATAACAATCTTGATAACATTTGAGAAAGTAACATAAAATCCATTTCACATTGAAAATATCGATTCATTATCCCCACTAATATAATGACATACAATGAAACATAAAATGTCACAAGCAACAATAAATTATTTATAATAATTTCAAATGTGTTATTAGACACATCTTGAAAGAATATATATATATAACATAACATACTTCTCAACTAATGAAAATGGAGATAACCATACATTACCGTAATAGTAATTTTTTGAATCATAATACCAAATAAAGGATAAAAAATATTTCAACATTTAATATCATTAATGAATTTTTATTCAAGTTATAACATGTAAATGGTGTATTATAAACACCATATAAAATAATTGAGTGTTGAATTTTCATATATCTCTCCAAAACAAAAGAGAGTCTAAAAATCCTTTACCTCAAGACATGACTTCTATTGCACATGATAAAAACATATTTATAATAAATTTATGTTTTATATAAATAAAATACATAACAATATTCATATATTTCATAATATATATGAATTTATTATTCACGTTATCACTCATTTATTATCATTTTTTGTTAATGTTAAGTTTTGGGAAATTAATACATTGTTGTTTTGTAATTTTTTTGGATTTTTATATTTTTTCCCTTATACTTTTAAAATGGATCAAGAATTTTCATAATGATATACATTATATGAATATCATATATATTAATTATATTTTTAGTTATTGTAATTAACAATATGTAGTTATAGGAATTTATTTACATCGTTCATGGTAACAGTTGGCCATATGTATGCATGATAGCTATTATTTTTCTTATTTGGATAATAATAAATATTCAAAATGATACATATTATAATTAAATAATTAATATAATGTTATATATGTATAACAATTAATAAAAAAATCTATAATATATTTCCTTGAAATTCATTGATCAATCACATCACCTAATGACACAATAGTCTTCCCAAAAAATTAGTTATGTAATCGTACTCCCAAACAATAGAAAAATGAAGCATCGTTTCATATAAAAATCAATGAATACTAATAACATAATTATTATCATAAATACGATATATAATCACTAAAAAATTAATTATTACCATACATTATATGGTGAAATGTAAAAAAGAATTACATTTCTTAATGAGGTGGTAATACAACGTATTCAGGAATGATGATTTCAAAACCCATGTGAGGGAAAGAGAGATGGATTTTGGTCATTAAATTATCATAATATTTATTATAATATTTATGATACTGATTTTATTGTATAAAAATGTTATAAAAAAATTTATGGGGTGGAGGATGGATGAAAATCCTTGTTGACTATTGTTAGCTTTTTGTTGGTTATCCTCCATCGGATTGCACTAAAATACTTACATTTATGTATTTAAAAATTAAGATATATATGTATAGGGGAGGTATGTAGGTATGTTATTTGGGTAGGTAATGGATGAAATAAAGAGGTTATATTGTTTGAATATGTAATGAGTGGGTTGATCTTTTAAAAATGTTGGTGAGGACACAATTAGTATTTTTGAATAGGATTCTGTAATTACATTTTTTTGTTTTTCACAAGGATCCAAAATAAACCATTCACAATCTTAAGAGATAGAAAGGATGAAATATGTATATAAAATTGGTTTTTGTAATGTTTATTTGTTTTTTATTCTTATAATTTTATATTAACCCTCCGGTAAAACTATTTTTACATTAAACACAGTAATTAGTTTTTACTAAAACTACTATTGGATTTGTTAAAAAATTAATTTGGCCTAATAGGACATTATATATTAATCTTATTCTAAAAATTTTATCAATGTTTTGAAATTTATTTTAAATATGTTTTATAAATTAATTTACGAAAAATGATGTGGAAGTGGGGAGAAAGGAGGTTTTTAATGTTAAAAAAATCTATTGTATAAATTGTTCTAATATCCAATTTCATTAATAAATTGATTCAAATGAATTAAATGGGACATAATTATTTACCATTAAACATATTATACATTAAAAACAAATTTAAAATGAAATCTATCATCATAATTTAATTAATTAAAAATTTATTTTTTTTAAAAACAATTCATTAATTAATCATATCAAAAAATTAAAAACAATTCAGTATAAGTTATTTTTTTAATTTTTAATTAAAAAATATTATTTATTTTATATAATAAAAATTTTAAAAACTGAAACAAGTAATTTTGTTAAATTTTATAAAAAAATGAAAACAATATTTTTAGAAAATATAATTTTTTAATCCTTTAATGATATCAACAAAAAAAATTTATTTTTATTGTCAATATGTTTTCATTATATAAAAACATTATACTACATTTATATATAGTTTTAAATAATATTCAGAAACCTGTTTTAATTTTTATTTTATAATTCTCAAGTCTAAATAATTAAAATAACATTGTTTTTTTAAAACGTAGGATTACATGTAATGGAAGATAAGAATGAATTTTGTGTATCCCATGTCTAAATTAGTGTTTTAATGAACAAATAATTAACATGTTGTTACATATAATGAATTAATAAATTTATTTTATTTGGTATGGCAGTCATATATGGAAATTAATTTAAATGAATAAAATCCTCAATAAAACTCACAGTGATAGATTATTCCCCAATCAAAATGAGTTTCTACTATAATTATTATAGGAAAATTATGATAATATTGAGTAATAATATACTAACTATCCCATAATTATTCCACAAACTAGAGGTTTCTATGAATACAATTAAAATTTGAGTCATCATATTTTATAGGAATTTATCACGGCGGGCTAGAGTGCCAATGATCTGCCTCTCATTAGAAAAATCTTTCTCTAGTGGTATGAAATATTATTTTAGACATGTGAAGTGTTAGGTATGCACATTCTTAGGAGAGATAAAAGGAACACGCCAGGGACTAGTGGGAGGTTTCGTTTAAGCACCAACTAATAGCCAATCATCCCAATATGGTCAGTAATTTCAAAGGGTTTAACATTGATAATGAATAGAGTATCATTCTTCATGATTCCAATTACCCACTTTCAAGGATTAATTATTTGAAGTTATATGTCAAAAGAATTTATTTTTATATTATTCCATCGATTATCCCCATTACCATTCTTCCAATTCTGATCTACCTTGATGTTCTGTGGCATTAATCTATCATTCTCTACCATTTCACCATATACCACATTATTCAATATATTTTTTTCTTTAATTTAATTCCAAAACATTGAATCCTTAGATTTATTTCAATAGGGGAAATCATAACCTTCTATCTATATGATTGATTGAAGTCCATTATTTTATAAAAACACCACTAGATGAAGTGTTTGATTAGAACCACCAATTAAATACAATGAAATAGTTATTCAAATATACACTAGGGTTTGAATTGTTCATTTTGACTGACCATCAATTTTCTAATTGAAAAGATCTGGAAATTTCAATGAATTTGTTTTCTTAAATACATTGGAATTTTCTGAGTATGTGGCTTCTGACGGCACCTGATTCTGAGGCCCGGTGTGCCCTGAATCAATTTTTGAAGATTAGCTAGGGTACTTTCCATGAACTAACGATCATGTTTTTCTATCTTTTGAATCGGTGCTCGGAATTGAAATATGAGGGCACCGATGAACTTACAGCGTCGGTAATTTCTTAAGAGGGCTATTACTGAAGATGTGTTTTCTCGTGATGAGATGTTAAAATTTGTGGAATAAATAAGAAGTGAATAACAATTGAGGAACAATTTAAATTTTATATCTAAGTTTGTTATATCCTACATGGGGGAGTAGGGGTGGGACCCCCAAGCTCCTAACTACCCATGTTAGGATAATTGTGAGGTGGGGCCCACAAGAGACCCAAACCATCACATTCCATAAATCCTTAACCTCCTTGAACTACCATGTTAATTACATGGAAACTCCCTTTTAAAATTTTTAACCTTTTCACTTCCCCACTTAAACTCTTACAGACACACACACCTTAATTAATTAATTGAAACTATTTCTTTAATTAATTATGTGTTTGAAATTTTTATTTTGAAATGCATGGCATGTGCAATTAAAATAAGATGTGGCCTTATTATATTTTGGTTGGATTGTTGTTTGGGTATTTGGGGAGAGAAATATTGTGACGAAGATAGGTAATTCCTACGTTGTTGGGAGAACATTGGTCCGCTGATGAAGAACGACAACACACCTCCATTCTCTTCTCCCCGACAAGTGAGGAGACACTGCTTCCTCCTCGGACGCACTGCGACGATGCCTACAAATCCTCACCTCACGACGCCGTCTTCCACAATGCAGATGTTCAACAACCTTTTTGAGGTAGCGGTGTGTTTTGATTGGATCAATGATTGTGTCTTCTTTCCTTCTTGTTTTGTTCTCTTTAACCGCCTGCTACCAAACTAATGCGGAGATACTGGGCCAAACTAACACGGTCTGAATCCACTTCCTATTTTGTGATTGTTGGAGGTTCTTCATGTTCTTCATGGGTGATGAACAATGGATCGTTACAAGCTCGTTAAGCGACGAAAAAATCTCAAATTGAAGACTCATCATCACGACAACCTAGCGTAGGTGCGACGACGATAGCGGGTGACAGTTCGGACTGGAACGGGATAGACTGTTCCTCGACTGTTCTTCGAGCTATAATTTAGAACATGTTCTCAGAGGCAACCAGAAGCCCAAGAATGTTGGAATTGACTTCGGGACAACGAGGTGACCTAGAGTCAAAACTTTCATGATGTAGGAATAATCAGAATGAAGAACTGACATTAATGGAGGCACGCTGGCCAGAGGATTCATTTCTATAAAATTAAAGTCTACACGACATGTACTACTGGAGAAAACGATGTGTAGTGTGGGAATTCTACTGCTAGGGTTTCGGATGTTAGATGACTAACACATGGCATGTGCCCTCTGTCACACAGCATGAACTCGCCACACAGCAAAGAGGTGTCAGCTATGAGAGACTCGGCATGTAACCCAAGAATACATAGACATGGTGTGGAGTACACGATCATGTACTCTACCATACGACCGGACATGGCCAATGGTGCGGGCTAACCTGTGTACCAATTACATGGGTTGGAGAACACGTGTTGAGGCCATGTACATGCACATGGCCAGTGTACATGGAGCCGACCTCAGATGTTTAGACATGGTGTGTAACCATACCACACGCCGTTTAAATTTATTTTACATGAAAATCCATTTGAAATGGGATGTGGTACATAGACATTACCTGGGTTCTAATGAAATGGCGTGTAACCATACCACACGTCGTGTACTTACTTTTTACACGAACAACCCTTCAACACGGTCCATGGTTCACAGGAAGCACACAAGATCTGAAGAAATGACATTTAACCATACCAACACGCGATGTAAATTATGGAAAATGGCTTGGTAATCTTGTACTCAGTGTCTAGGACACGTTTTTTTGGTTCATACCCCTATGACGTGGAGGACCATCCTGATACATCAACTCTGAACTTTGGGACAGTTGATGTATCCACCACTTCTTTACTCGTGGAGCGGACCCTCCAGGAATCGAGAACGCTGTGTGCGAGAACACTAAAGCAGGCCGTGACTGCGACGACTACCATGCTGGGATCCTCCGTGGGTTCGATGGCGAATATTTTTATACTTGGATCCTACATGGGTTCGGCAGTGAGGTTGATTGTACTTGGATCCTCCGTGGGTTCGACAGTGATGACGAATGTACTTGGATCCTACGTTGGTTCAGTAGCGATGGTGATTGTACATAGATCCTACGTGGTTTTGACATTTACGAATTCTGTACATGGATCCTAAGTGGGTTCGGAAGAGGTGATGATTCATAGGCTACATCTAATCATCTACACCCCTCTTTGTGAGTAGTATACCTATGTGAGCTAATTCATGACTTCAATATTTATCATTTATGTGATTGACAAACCTTCCTGTGTGGATTGGGTTGTGTTTTCCTATGTGGACTGGGTTGCTCTTGGGCATGAGAGTTGGAGCTGAATTGTAATTGATGAATTGGGTATATGTATGGGAATATACCTAAGAAGAGTCAGTTGATACTTTGTGATTGTATCATTCCATTGTGGTTTATCCTTCGTGGATTTAGAGATACCTTATGGGGTATTGGGGACCCTACTAAGTATCGTATACTCAACCATGCACAGGATATGCCCACACTACATTGTGTTGGATGCATACGATGGATAGTACTGATCAAGGTGGAGGCTTGTGGAGCTGGACGGTACCAGGAGGTGGATCACTTGGTGGGACGTACACAGAGCGGACAGCCGGACCTGCGAATCTGAAAAAAATATTTGTACCCACCCTTTAGGTGGTATTTTGATAGGACGACTCAGTGTTTCTATTATACTTTACTATTGATGTACTTTCTTTTCAATTGTACTGTACTTTCAGTTGGGTTTGTATACTGGCCCATTTACTTTTCACCACTTAATTTTTACCCAGTTTTACTTAGTGCTTACTTCACTTGTGTACTATTTTGTGTTTGTTTACTTTTATAAAGGAAGTCCCTTCCCTTTTACCAGGTTTTATGCCTTTGGTTCTAGTCATCAGCCCTTGTCCTATGGACGGAGGGCTTGGGGTAGTCACGACATGGGCCTCGAGGATGGGTTGTGACAAATTGGTATCAGAGGAGTCATTTCTGTCGCAGAACTCAGGACTATGATAATTTCAACTCTGTGAAACAATATTGTTTAGAGTATTGAGTGTGGTTATCAGTCCAAGGAGAATAGTGTTCATGCGGTGGCCGACATATCTATTCACAAGGATCCTGACTATATATTTCTGACTCAGTGCATGAAAAAATTGATTGCATGTCTGTTACGAAGGTTTTCTTTGGGATTACTTTGTGTCAGCTCACCATGTATACTTTTTTACCGTGGCACAACTATTTCTTTTCTGGATGGCCCCATGAAGGCAGCCAGCTAGGGTTCCACATTACGTGTGGGATGGTAGCCCACCGAGTGACGAAGCCTTGGTGTAGGGCCCCTTTACAGCAGAGGAACCAGAGATACCTCTATCGGCTGTGCCACCGATACCACCAACCCCCGCAGTGGAGAGTGCACGCCGCCTGAGTGCGCTATATGAGTTTCCGATACAGAGGCCGCCCAGGTTCTGTGGAGAGACAGAACCTTAGGCAGCCGAGGATATGATGGAGGCTATCGTTCTAGTCTACAAACTGGTAGGGACACCATCAGATCTTATGGAGATCCTTGTAGTAAGTCTTCTGCACAAAACAACAGGTAGCTGGTGGATCCTGATGCTCCAGGTGCACGATGAGGCATCACTACTTTGTATGGACTTCGAGAGCCTATTCTGCTCGGATATCATTCTAGCCACCCTCCATGCAGTGCGCATCTAGGATTTACTATGGCTGTGGCATGACAGCATGACAGCAGCCCAGAACTCGGCGAGATTTACCGACGACTCGTGTTACACCACGAAAATGTAATAGGACCCATTCGTCCAGGGTCGAACCTTCGAGCATGGACTGAGGCATGAGATTTGGGCTTCGATCATCTCCCTCAGCATTCCGACAACAGTAGGAGTACTGGAGCGAGCCCTTATTATGGAGATCATTCTTGCTGATCCTATGCTAGCAGCGAGGCCTATCGCAGGGTGACAGGTAGCGGAGTCTTCTAAAAATAGCAGTAGACAGATTTCATAGAGGTCCAAGAGGACTAGGACATCAGGTGTGCAACCCCAGGATACTAGTTCAGAGGTGCGGGGCATGCGCAGTAGTGCCAGCCATACGAGAGGCAGGCAGTGCTATGCATGCGGCAGGTAGGGCCACATGGCTCATGACTGCCTGAATCTCCAAGAAGAGGTCTAGCTGATGGTTCAGGGAGCAAGCAGGCAGAGGAAGATGTCCGACCGTGGTGGTCCCCAAGGAGCAGGTGGACGAGGTAGAAGAGCTGGCGGAGCAGTAGGTGGTGGACGATGCTTTGAGGCTCTACCACGACCACCTCCAGGAGGACCACCCCGACCATAGAGATCTGGTAGACAAGGGCAGGCTCATCTCCAGGAAGTCGAGACCTACGACCCCGGCTCACCTGAGATGATTTGAGGTACTATCTATGTCTACTTCACACATGTTACAGTTCTTATAGACATAGTAGCAAGTAAATCTTTTACTGTCGTTGCCCTTGTTTGGAGATCGGAGATTCCGACAGAGTCGTTGGCTCTATTGTTATTAATAGAGACTTCTATAGAAGCATACTCGACGATTCCTTACTGGTGTCGGTAGTGTGATCTTACTCTAGGTGGAGAGAGATTTGTCTGGGATCTTTTTGTATCGGCGTTGAGGAATTACGACATCATGTTGGGTATGGATTGGTTATCAGCAGTCCATGCCCAAATCGACTGTATTAGGTGCAAAGTGAGGAGTGTCCGCATAGATGGGAGTAGGTTCACCTTCACCGGTGAGAAGGGAGACTTTGCAGCGCAGGATGGACTTACGTAGAGGATAGGGAATCCGATCACCTACCAGTTGGCTAGTCTCATCCTAGAAGCGGTTGATGAGCGTATTCTGAGTTTTCATCTTGGGTTGGATCAGTATTCTGATGTTTTTCTTGATGACGTTCAAAGATATCCTCCTTCTAGTGAGGTAGACATCTACATTGACCATTACCCCAGGACATCCCCGATATCTACTCCAGCATATCGGATAACTCCCTCCGAGCTTCGTGAGCTGTGGGTAAAGCTGGAAGACTTATAGAGAAAGGAATTTATCTGACTCAGTGTTTCATGCTTGGATTCTCCGATTTTATTCTCCAAGAAGGAGGATGAGACCTTATGACTATGTGTAGACTATTGTCACCTGAATCAGTTGACCTTATAGAACATGTTTCCAATCCCGAGGATTGACAACCTCTTTGATCAGCTCAAGGGATCACGATGGTTCATGAAGATAGATCTCAGGACAGGCTATCATCAGCTCAGTGTTCGAGATGAGTACGTGAACAATATGGCCTTCAGGTGTCGGTATGCCCACTATGAGTTCTTGGTTATACCTTTCGGTGTATCCAACGCTCCAACTAGGTTCATGAGTCTCATGAACAGGATCTTCTAGCCTTACCTTTATCAGTTGGTCATAGTCTTCATCAATGACATATTGATTTACTCGACCACTGAGAAGGAGCACACTTACCACTTACGGGTTGTACTGGACACACTTCGAGAGAACCAACATTATGTTAAGCTCTCAAATTGTCTGTTTTGGATTCGAGAGGTCCACTTCTTGGGGAACATCATCATAGAGGATGGGGTTGTAGTTGACCCAGCGGAGATTGAGGCGTTTATTTCTTGGGAGCCAACTAAGAGCAAGACTGAGGTGTAGAGTTTCCTAGGTCTTACTGGGTACTATCAAAGATTTACACCAGACATATCCAGTGTCATAGAACTGCTTTCAACTTTTACAATGAAGGGGAAACACTTCGTGTCACCAGATTGATGTCAATTGATCTTCTAGGAGTTGAGATAGAGATTGAACAGTGCACCCATTGTGAGTCTACCAGAGGAGAGTGTATGGAACGTAGTTTACTGTGATGCATTAGGGATCGGACACGGGTGCGTCATGATGCAGGAGTGTGAAGTGATCGCCTATGGTTCACAACAGTTGAGGCAGCACGAGCATAACTACGCTACCCATGACCTGTTGTTAGCAGCAGTGGTCTTCGCCTTGATGATTTGGCGACACTATCTAATGGGCGAGCACTTTACAGTCTACTCATACCAAAAGAGTCTTAGGTACATATTCTCATAGAAGGACCTGAACCTGAGACAATGGCAATGGATAGAGTTCGTCCAAGACTATGACATTGAGATAGTATATACTCACTGGAAGGGGAACATAGTAGCTGATGCTCTCAGCAGGAGATTGGGCATTTAGCTACTTGGAGAGGTGATAGAGTAGTTAGCTTGATTGCAGATATCATTCGTGGATAGAGATGGGGCTGCCTTCATACAGTCCCTCACAATCTCTCCTCCACTACATCATCAGGTTTGAGAGGCAGAACATGGGGTCTTTGACTGTGAGATGTGACGTCCTCAGATTTCCACAGGGCAGGCGCCTGATGGATTTCTTGAACGAGCAGAGAACGTCATCATCTTTAGGGGACATACCTTGGTACAAGTTTCACTACAGGAGGATGTGCTGAGGGAGATTCAATATTCTCCTCTTGCGTTACATCCAGAAGTGGAGAAGATGTACCAAGACCTCAGACAACATCATTGGTGGTCGGGTATGAATACGTTTGTAGCAGAGTTAGTTTCATGATACCTCACTTGCCAGCAAGTGACGACAATGAACCATGTACCAGCAGGCATGGTACAACCCTTAGTATTTCTAGAGTGGAAGTGGGATGGGATATCCAGGGATTTTGTGACAGGGTTTCCATGTAATTCTAGAGTACACAACTCTGTATGGGTGATCGTCGACCAACTCACCAAGTCGGCTCACTTCTATCCTATCAGAGAGCATGGAAAAGTTAAGATCATGGGATACCACTATGTTCATGAGATCATATAGATTCATGTTGTTACATCGTCTATCTTCTTAAATCAAGATGCTCGCTTTAATTCCCAGCTTTGGAAGGGGTTGCAGGCGACATTTGGGACATAGCTATTCCTGAAAACCACCTTTCATCCCCAGACGGATGGCCAGATGGAGAGGACCATTCAGAAACACGAGGAAATGCTATGTGCATGTGTCCTTTACTTTTTTCATTGCTGGGAGGATCAGTTACCCTTAGTGGAGTTGGGTACAACAACAGATACCACTCCACCATCGGGATGGCACCATACGAGGCACTGTACAACCGACCTTGCAGATCAACTATATGGTGGACTGACCCTGGGGAGTCCGCAATTGTAGGACCAGAGATGGTTTATGCCCGAGAGGGAAGGTGAAGATCATCCAGGAGTGGATGAGTTCTGAACAGAGTAGTCAGAAGTCATATGCTGATAAGATAAAGAAACCACTGGAGTTTGAGGATGACAACCATGTTTTCTTATGAGTTTTACCTAGATGTGGATATAGAGATTTTTCCGGGGCGGCAAGTTATCTCCACGCTTCATCGGACCACTCCAGGTCCTCAATAGGGTAGGCTAGGTGGCTTACATCCTGTCCCATCCACCTCAGTTGCACCGACTGCATGACGCCTCCACGTATCTCAGCTGAGGAGATACGTGCACGACCCAACGCATATCATCGATCACGGGGAGCTAGACATCTAGAACGTGGATATATTCACAGTGGTCCTGGTGGAGATCGAGGATCTACAATTATTAAAACTAATATAATATTTGAAAATATAAATTCATAAATGAATTTAATTTTTTCAAATATGTTTAAATAAGTTTCAAAATTTATATTTATAATTGATCACCAAAATATGTAAAAACATTTTATGAGACAATTGTGTTGTTTGTGCATATAATGAATTTACTTAAAATTTTTTATTTTATAATCAATATGTTTTATTTTAATTACACTATTATAATTAATATATAATATAAATTATTCATATTCATATCGATATGTTTAATTATATTTTATAATGTTTTCATCTAAATTTAAAAAATAACATGGTTTTATTAAAATTCTGTGTTGCACGTAACACCTGCAGATCCAAAGTTGTGTTTAGTGATAACATTACATGGTGTTGCATATAACACAACATAAACATTGTGTTATATATATCACCAGAATAAATTGGTGTTTCTTATAAATCAATTCATTTATGATGTAAAATATAACCAAAAAATATAAATCCATAAAAATTACGGGTGTCACATTTATTATTTTTTATTGTACATGAAATGGAATTTATTTAATTAAATATCCATAATTTGATGATCATAAAATGTCAATTAGGGATAACGAAACATGATTAATGGCACAAATTAATCTAGTGAAATTGATATATTTTCATATTAGGATTCACATTTTAATATATTATTTTTATTATTACTATTATTATTGTACATTGGGTTATCCAATAAAATTAAATATGGCTGGGGGCCTTGGTAAATTATGCCACCCTCAAAATTATATATTGAATTAATAATTAAATCAATTTAATAATTATGTTTTTTATTTACAAAAATAGGGAGATTCATTATCAATCACTAGAGATAATTCACTCCTTATCGTATATCAATACATCAGTAAAACAACATTTTATCTTAATACGTAATAATGTGTACTACTGAAGGTAACCATGAATATTGTAAGAAATCAAGATTGGTAATGCTACAATGAAATTATTCTATAGTGGTAATCATATAATTGGGGTTCACATTTGGAAAAATGATATAGTTATTCTTCACATTAATCTTGTATTGTAATGATGGTGTGATGAATTGTATTACATCATATCCTCAATGAAAGAAGAATTATCCTTTTGGACATGTCAATATATGCTAAAAACATTATTATAAATTACATGTGAAGATCCACTATCTATTGTTTTGGATTATTAATGTAGTCTATTAATATATTATTTTCCATTTTAAATTATATTTATTTTGTTATGATCTGGAAAACACTGATTAAAGATGGAAAGAGGAGTTGGTTATACCTTTGAAAGACACTTTGGATATTCTCAAAACATACATGCACACTAAGAAGAAAACCCAAGAGCAATTCATCTATATATTTAGGTGCACAAACATATATTAATAAAGTGTCATATAATCATGCGTCTCAATGACCAATATCCTGAAATATCATACAATTTCAATGATAAGGCTACCCACAATGATTATAATCAGGTCGGGATGGGTCATAACAAAATAGAACACTAAAAAATCATCTGTATAATGTTCCTAATAAGCTACAGTTTCATATCACCATTGAACTGATGATTTTTAATCCCTTGTTACTCAGGTAACATTCATAGACTATGATAATCATCACCCATAGCATCTAAAAGGTTATATAACCAAGTATTAAATAAACATAGTTCTGTATTATCAGTGGAAGTTCATCTCTGTATACAGTGGGTGGATGTACTAATCCTTGTCTACCCATAAGAAAAAACTCCTGCAATGGACCATGAATTGAGGAATCATTTCTATATTGTTCACCATCATGATCGATTAATGGAATCTAGAAAGTAAGTATTAATGGAGGAATCCTTTAATTTTCATTATGTAACATGTTCAAAAGAGAATATCATCATATCCAACTCGAAATATACGTTGATAACATTACCTATTCCTATAGGATATATTCACTTATTAAATCGTAATAATATGCCCATGTTTAACTAATAAAAAAACCTTGTTATCAGTTAATTGGTTAATTCATATGTAAGACACCAGATCATCAATGGGATCCATAACTTAAGAGAGGTGTTGAACACACATTAAAAATAATTTCATTAATGATTAATGAATCCTCACCAATACTCCATCATGAAATATATTCATAGAGAAATATATGATACGATATCACTCAAAGATTTCCTGACACAATAGGGCCAACCTAGATGGTAATAGGTCAATTGTACAACCGCCATGAATACCTCCAATAGGTTTTGGGATAGTGACTTGCACCGTGTATGAATATAACTCATATGGATATCATTTTCTTAATAGACATTTATATAAGAACATATCCACAAATAAGTAAGTGATATTTATAAAAGAAAATAACATAGAATAATAAATTCATTTATAACAAATAACATTTAACAACATAGAATGAAAATAAAATAAATTGAATATTGAAAAAAATTAGGAGACATGACAATAAAATAAGAAAATCATTAGACAAAGAAGAAATAATATCACAAACTTGAATCCCCAAATTCAATCCATTGTCTATCTTCCATAAAATCCATGATTCATGATTCACTGGCTACAGATAGTCTATATATATCTCCTTGGAAAAAATTTCATCTACATGTGATTAAAAATGTGTAAGAAATTCCCATAAAATTTTATTAACCATATATTCTATAAGAAACCTCAAAAAATAATTAAATTAATCCTATAATAGTGATTAATCATTTAGTCAAAATCCAAATGGTAAATTTTGGATCACAACAATATACTCAATGAAGGATATTGATCACCCAAATTTTTTTCCATCACACACATCCAATTAAAAAATCAGTATTTTTTAGTTCACATTATTATCATATACTATTGAAATGATACAATAGATACCACACTGAAATTAACCAAAGGATAGAGGAACACCACTTGATGAGAAATATGATGAGAAAATTCCACTCATGGATATATTTTTTCACCTTGTACTAAAAAATAACTATTAATTCCATCCTTAATATCCAATTATAAGGGACCAAATTCCACAGATATGTCTGATGGGATTCCGAACCATACCTATTAAAATGGATAGAGGATCACAACATCGTGTTTATATAGATATTTATTTGAATCTACCCATTATCAACAATTAGATAGTGGATAACAAAACTACAGTAGTAAGATTGGATAACTAAACATAACATGGTGGATTATATAATAAACCCCCATTTTCTATATATAACTTTTCATATGGATACCTCTAAATGGTTCCAATCAATGTGAACTTAATGAACATGTTGGTTCTAATAGTGATCCAAGGTGTGTCATGAAATTTCTCTAAACGGTCATGAACTGGCCCTCAATATAGCATATAAAGGTTAAACTATATGAAATGTGTATTGATATACATTTCATTCATATCATGGATCAACAAAACACATGTACCATACTACCTTGGACACGTTCCACTGGGGGTACATGATGTTTATCCCATCTATAAATGTAATGTTTAACAACCTCAATCCATTAGTGTGTAATACATGTACATGATGAGATATCCATATTGGAATACAAAATATATAAGATAAAAATCAATGGAATGTGATATTTCACATGGATAGAAACACTATCATTTCATATCCATTCTAAAATGGAAAACATACTTATAATCTATATTCCATTTAGACCGAAGTATTCCTCATTATTTTCTTCTTGTTGATTATTTTTAATTTCCCCCTCCATCACCATGATGACCATATAGGTACATGTAAATAATTTTAATCTAGGTCATATTTCTAATAGAGAATTTATTATAGTAACTCTTTTCCAAAAAATGGTTTCTAAACTATTACAAATTTGTTGCATGATCCAAATTAGGAAACATCACTCCTGAATTATTCCCCAAATCTCATCATTTTAAATAGTTGTTTTATTTTCCATAATCTTAGATTATACACTCACAAGAAACGAGTCAACGTAACCAATAAATAATATTATAATTATTTACTCTATGAATCTGGAAAATTCATCAATAATATAAAATACGGGTGGTTGATATAGAACAAATAGATGTGTATATTCATAAGGCATGGAATTGAAAATTAACAACAATTATATGAAATCATTCACTACCTATGAATGAGTAAATCCATAAAAAGGATAATAATAATAGGTTTCAAAATTTATTCTTTAATTAAAATACAATAAATAAAATTATAATTAATAAGCAGTGATAGTAATCGATATTGGATTAAATTTTTGAGGGATTAATTCATTATTAATGTTATGTAAATGAAAAAATAAATACACATGATACATTCTTGAACTATCAGATTGATCGATAAATATTTTATATTTAATCTATTTATTTTTCAAAAAAGTGTATTTAGATTATGATCCTAGCTATATAGACTATCATCATTTTGGTCAATGTCTATCCCTATGAATTCTGATATATAATCACATTCTCCAATGTATATGATTTTAAAATAATGAATATATATATTTATAACAAGAAATTTATTTTCAAAAATATGCATTTAACATGAAAATAATTGTAATTAATTAATTTATTTATTTCAATTTTATTAACTTCCAAATGTTAATTTTCATCAACCAGATGTCCATGGTGAATAAGCATTATGTTACAGCTCAGGTAAAAATGGAATTCCATATTGAAAGGAGATATCTATTTCGACATAAAATATATAGTTTTGGATGAAAATATTATTTAATAAATTTTTTTCCTACATGAGGAAATATTTTTTTACATTCAACATATATAATTTAGTTATATATGTATATTGAAAACCCCTGATGAAACTACATGCAGATCTGAAAATATAATCATAAATATAAAAAGTGTGTAATCACAATAAACTATGATGGTACCATGTAGGTTTAATTAGTTTTCTTGATCAGGATATCATAGATTCATATATTTTAAACAAAATCATTAGTATATTACAAAAAATATATATCAACAATGTATCATCGGTTGATGAGATCATTATTCTTTATTTATCTGATATTTAATTACATAAAAACTAGTTTGTAATGAAATTAAAGAAAAGAGAAATTTTTATTTGGAATACAAAATTTATAAATTGTCAAAAAATATTAATTTAAACTATAATATCTATAGTTTGAGGAAACATTAGATGTAATTTATGAGTTTAAATAAATTTTTTTAAAACAAATTTACGTTTTTTATTAATGATTAATGGGAAGATATACCAGAACATCATTCAATTGTGGAATGGTTTGATATATCATAGAAATGGGTCTTAAAAAATATGATGAATATGATAGTAATGATAAATTATAATAGAATCATAATATAAAATATCTTTTGGGAAGAAAATTTAATTTCATTGATGGAAATTGAATTAAATTCCATATGGTGTCAATACTCAATTTTTCTTGGATATAAATGTTCAAAGGATGTATTTTGGTCATAATTATAAAATAATAAGATGAACGAAATGATGTCCTCAATATAGTGAATATCTAAAATTATAAAAGGAAGTTTTTATTTTATATTTTTAAGTACATAAAATGAGGAATAGACAAGTTATAGTTGTTTTAA
Organism: Viscum album; assembly: GCA_963277665.1. Taxonomy (NCBI): domain Eukaryota; kingdom Viridiplantae; phylum Streptophyta; class Magnoliopsida; order Santalales; family Viscaceae; genus Viscum; species Viscum album. The sequence continues at coordinate 1,055,778,535 of OY728151.1, read as the reverse complement.
AGGATTCCTGATTTATCTTTATAAACATTGAGTAAAACTAGACCATATTTTCAAAATAGTTAGAATGTGAGAGGAATAATTTTAATATGATGATTATGGATTTCAATATTAATTATGAATAACAATAAAATTTCATAGATGGTCATTAATTTTGATTAAAAATTAATGTCATGATCTTTGATAACCTAATGCATAAGTTATTTTGTTTTGAAAATTAATAAATCTAAATCTAAATGGGGTTTTTCATGATGATCTATATGTGTGGGACTTGTATCGAAAATATATAATGGAATATTTGGAATAGAAAAATATATTTTTAAGGAAATCATACCATTCCAAAATCCAATTAATTTTGTAAAACTAGACTTTGATAAATAGTGAAAAACCAATGACACAATCCATGAATTTGATGAGAATTATAGGGAAATTGGATGTTTATATTCCTCTAAAAAGATTGATAATAAATATTAATGATTTTATCAAAAATATATATTTGTGATCAAATAAAATTTAAATTAGTTTTTTCTGTAATGAAATGATAAATTTTTGTACACATTGAACACAAAATATCTTACTTCGAATACATTGAGAGTTACATGAGAGAAGAATATATTATAAGTTGAAATAAAATAGAAGGATCCTAATATTCATATATATATGAAAAATATTTCAATTACTATTCTTTTAAAAATCCAATATTTTTATTTAAAATAGTATATTGTATGAAAATTATTAAAATATCATAATATTGGTGATAAGAAAAAGTGTATATTTGAAATCATAATTAATTTCATTTGATGAATATTATTTATCATCTATTGGAACAATTTTTTTTACCCATTTTGGTATGATAAAATATATAATAATAAAAAATAAAACATTATCTACTTATATGGTAACTTCCTTATGGAATTTGTTTATATTTATATAGAAACAATTTTTGAATTTTATTTATTAGAATCAAATAAAAATAACATGACTGAATTATATTGTGTCAATTATTGTCATATAAAAGACAATGTGTGTTTTTATAAAATAGTTAACATTCCTATGGATAGAATGGTTACTTTTTTATGATAGATCCATCGATATAAAAAAACTCAACGATATGGTTGGTGTGAGATGAGACAAAAACCACAAATAGAATTTGTGAAAATGATATTTGATTTAAATTATTAACTATTCATAGAAATTCATAAAAATGTATGTATGTAACACTCAATTGTATATGTTTGTATATAAAACTAAAATTTGGAAACAATATTATTATACTCTAGGGAAAAATAGATGATTCTGTCTGGATAATATTTGGTAAATAATTGTTATTATTTTTTTGGAATAAAATTAAAATTTTAAACTATTTACTTATTAATATTAAAAATTATATCCTTGATATCCAATTAATAATATAAATTGACACTGATAATGTCAATCTAATATACGATCAACATATAACCCATGATACTTGTGTTAAATTAAAGCTTTTTAAAAATCGATATTTAGATAAAAAGGAGAGGGAAAATTAAAATTTTTATTTTATTCCAAAACAATTGATAGACCTAGGGAGGTTCGTAAAATTAATTTTGAGAATAAATAAAATCATCATATTAATGATTATAAGAAAATGACTTGTAACCAATTATTAATGTTGTAAACTAAAGTAATGAAGTGAATAAATATACTCAATAAAGTGTAGGGAATGAATCTTGGAGAATAATGTGGTTTCATATGTATGATAAAGAAATATAATACACTTATTGTATGTCCAGGTATTATTGAAAATTTGAATAATCATGATTTTTAATTTGTCCTGAAAAATTGTGAGAAATATCATCTGAGATAGAGTATCCATATTTAAAAAAATTGTATTTTCTTTTGATATAATGTGTTTTCTCATATAATTTATGATTTAGGTTGTGAAATTAGTAGTATACAAAAAAATAGTGGATGGATAGTTGTTTTTGGAAAAACCTCTGTATGAAATGATTCATTTTTTATAACCAACTGTGGATCACTTAATATTTTTGGAGAGTATGTTTTATATTTTAATTGAAATATTTTAATGAAGGAAATTATAGAGATATTATTGATGAAGCAATATTATTAGTCAAATCCACCCAATGCATAACGTATATATATATTTCTAAGAGTGGTCTAACTAAAATATATTACGTATCGATGTCATGGTAAATATCGAGAAATCCTGTAATAATTATAAAATTCAAGATTCTTATAAAAACTATGATGAAGAAGAAGAATATTTTATTAATCAATGTATAGAACAAAATTATTAATGTGATGAAGAGGTTATTGAAAATGAATTTGTGTTTAAATATATTTGAAATGAATAATGACAACTAACTTTAAAATAAATAGGTAGATATGTTGGTGATAAAAGTTTACCAATAGAATCCATGAAATTGAGTACATTATAGACCACTACATTAAAATCATTATTTGTGGCTTCGTTTTGTGAGGAAGCATTCCTTTTTTAATCATTGAAATTCCATATTACATCAATTATACCATATATAGAAATAATATAATGGGATTACGTTGACACTTTAATGAACTGTTATATGATATGAAAAATTCATATATTCAAGATGAAATTGGAAGAAAGTGTAATACATTTCCAAAAATATCATTGATTTTTCCTAAATTAAATACTCATGTTTAATGTGTATATATTGTAAATATAGTCATATTAGCCTACAAAACTGAATATATTGTACTTGTATTATCATTGTGTGATTATAAAATTCTTAATGATTATTAAATTGTTGATAATTAATAAATCATAAATTAGTAATTTAATGAGTATGTGTATATAGATAAGTCTATTTTGTTTTTTGTGGTGATTATATAAAGGTTTATAGTTTGATAATTCCTTATTTCAGACTAAATAAATTCCCACAAACATCAAATTATAAGTTATAATCCATATTTATAATGTTATAGCTCAAAGATGATTCGTAAATCATTATATCTCTGAGAAGATATCTCTAGATGAAAATCATATGGTATGTGTTTCTATATATGAAATTATAATTGAGGTCATTATATAAGTATATGTTTAAAAATTATTAGTTTATTACTTTATAATTGTAGATGTTAATTAATAGAGAGATAAAATTCATTCTTAGATTTAATATTTTTCATGAATATATCTATACAGTCATCACAATAGAGAAACGAAGAAAATACGTTTCAATGAAGATTAGAATAGACGATATTATGATATTCTCAACTATAATTTAAATTTGAACTATATTGAAATAATTAACATTATATATCAAGTTCACTCTTTTCAGAACTAATCCCCGCAATTTGATTTTAATATTGTTTATATTGATAAATATAATAGAAGACGACATAATTGAACATTATATCAATTGAAAAAATGACTATATGAGTGCGTTAATCAATAATTTATTAAAGGTCTTTATAATTTTTTAGATTATGCTATTGTTCACTCATCTAGTCCATTTTTTATTCATTTAAAATAGAATAGTATGAATACACCCACAAAGATGGGGATTTTTAAATCTGAAATTATCTGTAAAAAAATTAATCTATGTTGTGATAGTGTGGAATGGAATGGAGGTATGGGTGTTCACCTGTGAACCACAAAGAGTTTAACTTTGGTTATGTTTAAGCCTATAGTTTGGATATTAATATAATATATAAACATGCTTATATTGGGATGTTATGGGTGTGGTTCTTTGAGTGGAAAAGAAAAAAGAGCTTGATTTTTTCACCGCAAAATGGTTCGAACCATAAAAATATTAAATTCAAAAAATATAAAATAATTTATTACACCATAATTCTCTTTCATGGAATTGTTACCCTAATTTAATTTTTTGTTTAGTTTTGGATTTTGATGTCCAAATTCCTGAAATTATTTTCATGGAGATAATATGCCTTACACTTATGATTTAATGCGGGGAATCAATCATATAGTTGTTGGTAACGTAGAAATTGTAAAATAAGGGTGGAGATATTTTATAGATTTTAATTCAATGTAAAATTGAATTTCATATCTCTTTTGAATGAAATATGTTGAAGGATTGGGTGATTTTGGAGATCCAATATCTCTCTATTTGTATGACTCACCTATAATGAATAAGAAATACCACCATTGGTGAATATTTACATCAACAACATTTCATGAAAAATGATTAAATTTGGTGGAGTTTTGTGTTCCATATAGTTGGAGAGAAATGATATTTACAAACATTCATGGTATCAAACTATGAGGGTCTCTGAGACAACTGAAAACATATAAAAATTTGAATCAATGATATTTTATTTTGATTGGTGGATATTCCACATGTCATGCAATATTTGTTCAAGAATCCCAATCCAGATGAAACATGAAAATTTATCCATGAAATGTAATTATTTGTTCTCTTTAGATATAAATAATGTATTATATTAATCACATTCACTTTTTTAGAAAATATAATATAATAAGAAGCACCATAATCCAATACCCTGATTATCCCCTAGTTATATGGCTTGAAAAAGGATTATCATGGTAATGAAATGGATTGTTATTTGGGCCACTATAAATATATATATCTGTTCAAATCAGGGAATGAAGTTTTATCCACACATCAATTCCCATAATTATGGTAAATAATTTTCAACTATTTAAATGTCAAATAGAATTCAATTTTTTATCAATGGTAATATGTGTTTATGTGGATTACATGTATGGTATTAATACTTGAATTATTAGTGTTATTTTTGGATAATTACCAATGAAATATAGATGTAGATTCAATGTCAATTAACGAGTTTGGTTTTCTCTAGACATATCCATTTATTTTAACGTAATTTATCTCATAACATGTCATCTTTTATGGGAAATTATAGTAAATTAATGTGAAAGAGAATGAATGGTTTTGGATTTTAGTTAACGTTTTTATAAAGAAAATTTGAACGAAATATAATGAATTAATGTGAGATAGTTTATACCATTTCATGCTAGCTAAATACTCTGATTGAATACATCAATAGTCTTATTGACCATCTCAAAGATGATTATATTATTAAGAGAATCATTAGAATAATTCATTCCCAAATCAATGAAAATTTATTTTTCATTTATTAAAAAAACCTAATAAAATATCATTTTATATCATGAATAATAGTTTTTTTTACATATGAGATGAGAGTTGAAAAAAATGATTCATGGTAGTATATATATTCTCATTATGAGAATTTAAAAATTATGAATGAAAATTTGAGGAATGTTGTTTACAAAAAGATGACGTTTTGGAGATGAATCAATTTCACTTCTATGTACATAGAAGTTAAAAATATATATTTGGTAATATACCACATCATTTATTCAAATGTGTAATAGTTGGAAGACATAAATCTAAATGTCAAAAGAAATATTAATATTGTAATTATGATGATTGAATGGTACAAAAGAGTTTATTAAAAATGATATATTTTCTATAACAAGTTTTTGTAATGTCTTATTCATGTGTTAATGAATTAGATACTTATTAAAATGATATTTATTAACACACACTAGTGGTGGTTATAATATAAAAGTTTAGATACATCTAGAATGATGGGAATGTATTTTTGGTCATCATGTTTAACTCAAGGAATCCCTTCAAAAAATTTATCACCCTATAGGCAAGAAAAAGATCTCATGTAATGTTGTTCAAAAAAAAAATTCTATACATTGTATTCAGGGGATGTGATTTCCAAATTTAAATATAAAATTTTAAAGAAGAAATAATGATGCACAATAATTTCATAGAATGATGTTTACATGAAACTAACTACTATGGATGATTCCAAAAGAAATTTTATTTTACCTAAATGTATAAAATAAAAATAATATATGATTCAGTATTTAAATGAAAACCTAATAAAATTACAATGAATGTGTAAGATTCATGAAATTATTCCAACACATTGTATTACATAAACTATCTCAGTGAACAATAGTCTTTTCATTTAAAGAAATTCATTTCACGAATTAATTAAGGAACATATTCCCGTACCAAAAGTATAATGACTTCATGAAAAATGGAAAAATATTATAGATTACTGTAACATTACGAATCCAGTTATGGATAGTGCTAAACAGTTATCAACAACACCTAAGAACAATGTGTATCTTCATGTCTATTAGTTATTAAATTATACAATCGTTATTTATTTTATGAATAAAACAAATCAGGTGATTCAATTTCGTAATGATGGAATTTACACTCAGAATTATATTTAAAAAACATTGAACTAAAATTTCTCAATTTTTATATGAATTTATTAGTATTGTGTCTATTTTTATGGTTGTGGGAACAAATAAATCTATTGTGAATCTACAGTCATGAATATTATTCATGAGTATATAATGTCTCATAATTTTAATACATAGATATTAAATCTAAATACAATAATATAGGTTTATTAAAAAAGTTTTACCATTCTAGAACCATATGGGGTTAGTATCATTAGAAATGGGGAATCATAAATAACTAGTTCATAAATCATATATATCGTATCACTCTTATTTTGTCATATCCAGACCGAATTCTATAATATCATAGTTATAATGTTACATCATATACTACGGAAAAATTGGATGACTTCAAATGCTTAGTAAATGTAAATCAAGGTAAATAAAATTATCTTAATGGTTTAAATAACCTAAAAATAACATTTGAATATTTATCCTGTATATATCAATGATCACAATATCATGCCATTGAATAAATCATAGCATTTTATAATGAATCATAAAATATTACATGAATCCATAACATAAGACATGAAAATGTGTCATAAACATATGTGTATAAAATAATATTCATATTAGTCAAGACCCACTGCTAACACCATCATAGAGGAAAATGTCTCTTACTGAACGGAGTTTACTCCTCATTCTTGCCTTGTATTACTGAACATAGTTTACCAATAATTCCAATTCAATCTATATCATGAGATATAGAGAATTAACCAAGGAGTTTTATGGAGATATATGTCCAACCCATCACATAATAAAAATAATTCTTAGGTGTGCTATATGAACAAAAATAATTCTTCATATCAGTACAAAAATAATGACATGGGTTGCATAAACATCATTCGATCATAACATCACCCATGGAAAAGAAATTGAATTTATAAATATAATTTCATCATAAAAATAAAATATCCATTTGAATAATTGGTTTATTAATCTTTATATATATCCCAATTAAATTAAATGTCACATCAACAAATGTTATCGTAGATAGAAAATAATTTCCGAGAGATCATATCAAAATGATTCCTGAGGAAAATATCATTTTGGTATTGATAATGGTTTATTTTATAAAAATTCCACCGAATAATAAAATAAAATAGATCCATTGAAAATAAAATATTATTACTGTAAGGTACACTTCAATACATTATGTTATAAGGAAATAGAAAAAAAATATTTCATTCTATATAAGATAAAACGATTCATCTAATTGTTTTTATAAAAAAATTTCAAACAAACATGTTAGGAAAAAGGGATAAAAAGATTCAATTGAAAAATTTTAGAAAAATATAAATATAGTAATGAATTTCATTAACAATTTTTGAGAAATAGTAAAAAAATTGGTACAAAATTTTAAAAATCATAGACATAGAAGAAACATATTCCCCAATAGATACAGTCATGTAAAAAATTGAAAATAATAATGATATTTTCAAATTAACCATTACCTTATTTATTATTTCACTCATACATATATGAAAATGTAATATATTGAATTAAAAAATATTATTAACTTATTCCATAACCATACATAAAATTTTGATATCAAATATAGTCAAAAAATTTCATCATTCCACCAGTTTGTTAATAATATTGAATTATTACTCTTATTTTAGGTTCTAAATGCATTATTTTCGTCATCATAATTTCTAGTATATGTAATCATTAATATACAAATAATTATGTTAAATAATTTAATGATTGATATTAACGATATATATAAAATATTAATAAAGTATTTATATGTATATATATTTATGATCATTAATGAATTGTGAATATAGAAAATGAATCACATTGTGTCGTAGACATGGTCAGACGTATATATGAAAAATATATGGTATCATTCACTAAATTTTAAAAGTTAAGGAATTCGATGGTAAATATTATTTATATTATAAATATCCGGTTTTATTTGTCATAAATATATATATTATTTTGATCATTATACCCATCTAGCTAAATTAGTGATGAGATATACATCACACTATGACCCAAAGATGGTAAACTGTACATACTCATGTGTGGTGATTTATTTTTTCAGTATGATGGATAAAAGGTGAAATATGGTTTTTAGAAAATTATAATAACATATATTCATATATTCAATTAACAATTTATTTATTTATAATTCATAGACACTTTAAGTGGTTTTATAGCAACAAATATTATTTGTAGAGTTGGTAAAAATGATTAACCTTTGTTAATTTAATTTATATCTCCTCATTTGTACGCTAGGGTTTGTCTATTGATAATAGAAGAACCTAAATAATATTAATTGAAATGTTAATAAGAGAAATTTTTTATGTATGAAAAAATTATGAAGGATCAATTTTAATGTGATGAATTGATAGACGATGAAATCATTTATAATTAAGGTAAACATAACCTCATGAAATTTCAAAAATATAAATTTACAATAAATAAAATGTAACTTTTAAAACCAAAAAAATATAAATTATTCAGATATAATATGACATAATTTGGTAATATCATTATACAATAATTGTCATAAAATATTTATATGTTATTTTAAACATTATAATTTAGATTAACCCATAGTTAAACTACATAAATTTTAAATAAGGTAACAACTTGTTCAACATGAAAATGTTGTAATTATTTCTGATGTGTTTTAAATTATACCATAAAATAAGAATTTATTTCCTTATAAACAATATGATAATTAGTTTTCATTTTAAATGATTTTGGAGAATTTTAAAATAGATTAAAAAAATATCATTACTATAAATTTTTACAATATTCATTATTTAGACATATAAAAATATAAAGATTACATGTTTTCTATTGAAAAAATATATAATATCCATAGGAGTTCATTTTCATATTTAGGATTTTTTGATCATATTATTAATCACATATTTTTTATTATAATATTTTTAATAATATTTATTTTATATTTCTATTAATTAAATAATGAGTACGTCAATGTTTTTTAATATTCCAATATAATTATTTCATATCAAATATTATAGAATATAATATTATAATGATGATTAATATTCTATATTTCATAATAACACTTATATGTAAAGATATATATTGGTTAACAACATATTTAAAATTAAATATTATTTCAAACATGAATGTGACATATTTGGATTTTTTATAAATAAAATGTTATATATACTGTAATATCATGTATGTAACCCAAAAAGAAAAAAATAAATACATATAATGATTGGATTCTTAATATGTTAAAATTTTAAATTTATATTTTTACCTAGATTACATGTGTCATCATGTGGATGTATAAAAGATATATAAGACAATAAAAGTTAAATTTTGTGTCTTTAATTGTGCTATATTTAACAAAAGTCATTTTCATTGAAAATTTTACATTATATGAATTAATTTATATTGTTTTTCAGTAAGGGTTGAATATGAATCATCAAATAAACATCATTTCATGTGTTAGAGTCATTTTATAGTCTTTATTTTTTTATTTTTAAAATAATTTACCAAATTTACCATTTACTGTGATTAACAAATTAACCAATGACACTATTCATATTAGAAAATTTATTAAAAGTATATATTATCTAAATATATCCCTTATGAATTCAAATATGTAATTATTTTTTAAAATAATAATAACATAGATATTTCATAATTTTTTTAATATACCTTTGGAAACTTACAAGGAAAATGATTTTTTGGAAAAATATTCTTTAAAACAAAAATTTTTTTAATAATAAAATAGTTTATAAATGAAATTTCAAATACATTAGTTATATTCCATTTTATATAAATTAGAAAATTAAAATGTAAAAATAATAAAAATAATAATTTTACATTCCAAAATTATAAATGAAATTAATAATTTTAATAAATATAACAATTTTCAATATTCCAAACAAAAAATAAATATTTTCTTGGGAATATGAAAAAAATTATGTATACATATAAATTATAAATTCCAAAATGAAACTAATTTTTTCAAATCCATATTATAGAACCTATAATTATTAAAATTCCATAAAAATTTAAATAGTTTTTTTGAATAAAACATATTATTGGTTGAAGAATGTTATTTAACACAAAAACGGTTTGATCATTTTCTATGAACATACAGATACATTAAAATTTATTATGGCCATTATTTTTATTTCATAAATTATTTTTTAATATTTATTCTCTCCAATTTCACCCCTAGGTGATAGTTGTTATTTGATATAATCATTGTCTAGTGGTTTATTTTTATTCATAGTTTCATATAACTCAATCTATCAAAAAATTTAGATTATTTAAAGAGAAGTAATACCTAAAAAAATCAAGGTGTTAAATATCCCCCCACCCCATAATATGATTTTTTCCCTAAAACAATTCACTTAGATACAAAGATATGATTGTACATATGCCTCCTCAAATACTCACCTTCCCAAATATGTTCCTGAAGTTAGTGGATAATCCATAAACATTTAACAAATAAATTGGTCTTGATTCATTGAATATTAACTCTATAAACTTTAATATTTATCAATTATTCATCATAATAATGTTGTTTCTTTAGTTTTATGAATTATGAGTTTAGTACCTATGAAGGATTATGTATGTAATTTCATTAGAGAGATAAATGGAATACAACCTAAACATGAGAAAGATTTCGTGTAAGCACCAATCTTTAAGCAAAATTCCCAACAAGATCCACAATTTATAAATGAAATATTTACTAAGGGAATGAATTTAACTTTTTTGAAAATATGATCACCCTCCTCTAGAATGATATTCATACGCATAACTTCTCATCCACTTCTAGATCATGGTATTTTTATTAAATATTCATAATAACTGTAATGTCTTGGATATTTTGTGTATTTTTTAATTATATTGAATTATTATTATACAACATTCTCTGACGACATGTGATTCATATGCCGGTGAGACCGAATTGGAATTTTGAACATTTTTTAATGATCGTTCAGCAAACATGGGAGTAGATTATTCAATCATTTCAATTGGTCCTCAAATAGAAAATCTACATGCACCATTGAACTCAACATACTGATATTCATCTATAAATTATTTTCCATTAGCCTACATTGAAAGAGAAATAAATTTTAATTTTTTTTCGTTATTTTGAGATATCGAAAAAAATAATATAAATGAAATATTGTATTTTGATTCTCTCTATTTTTTGTTAGGTAGAAGAACTGTGGTGCAGCAACGACGCGGTGATGAGGTGCATTAATTATCCTTATTAATGGAACATATCACAGAGCGTAATGATGCAATAAAGAAGGTATAACGATGTGACGTTAGAGCGTAAATTAAATCATATGATGTGTATTTCTTTTAATAGTTTGATGCATTAATTGGAAGAGGATTAATCGGGGAGGATCCTCTGATAGACTTCTGATGAACTTCCTCTCCAATAAAGAAAAAAACGTTGCTCAGACAACATCGTCTTCGATGTGCCTCAAATAATGTAAAAAAGATCTGTCATCTTCGTGAAAACATGAGGAAGAAGGCTTTGACATCAAACGACAATGATGTTGGGGATTAGGTTTTCTATGTATTTGATTACTTCTTCATATTTTAAAAAATATTACCGACAAACATTGATAAATAGATTAATGGTATGATCTACAAATCGCTCATTCTTGTTGGTGAATATTATTAGAGGGTTTGATATTGTGGTTTTCATGGTTTTTTGTTATCATCATTTTTATCCCCATGATTAAACTCTAACATGGAGGGCATGAGTGAACCTATGATTTCCCTAATCCTTGTGCCATAGTCGTTCTATTTGTGGTTTTCAAAGATCACTGATCAACTTGTCATTAAGTAAAATTCGATGGCTTTACAGTGATGGTTGTTCCATAAAGAGACCATAGACGAACTGAGCCCCAAAAAACAATCCACTGGAGTGACATTGGTGGACCATCAAAAGGGACTATCTACGCGTAGTGGCTGATGGAAGCCATGGTCGAACAGCCGCAGCAGCGAGGAGATGTTTCACCAGGTGTCGTGTGGAAGGACGACCTATGTCTGGGCTGTCCATGATACTGGTGAGCAACAGTCTATCAATCGTGGTAGAAGGTGGCCCCATGACCACATGGATAGTGGGGGATGAATTCAATGCAACTTCCACATCCCGGAAGGATAGAGCCCCACCATCTACACTTACAGCTAGGCATTGGGCGGGCAGTCTGTGCATCCAGCCACCAGGCGAATACCACACCAGCAGTCTAGAAAAGCACCATCAGGCTGGGCCTTCACCTACTGCACCGGACCCACGCCACTTGAGATGAACCGCACCCTTCGAGAAGGGCCATACGAGACAAGGTCTTCGGGCAACCCGACGGGCTGGACCCTCGGCCAAATCGGGCAAGGTACAGTGAAGCCCATTGGGTCTGGCCAACTGTCATAGCCGAACTAGACTAAACTCAACTAAAACTAATTCAGGTCGAGTCCATCTAATAAAAATAGGGTATTTGTGGATCCCCGACCTAGGATGGTCGGCTCAGTCTGATCGAGTAGGTTTGAGCCCAGACACAACCGACCTCCTGTTTACCAAAACACCCATATCTTGCAAAACCATCACATCAATTAACGTGTCATTAGTGTTGTTGGGGCCCTTGAGTTGGAGTGGTCCTTTATATAATCCACTTCATTTTTGGCTTATGTTGATGTATGCCCGGGTTTGATCGGACTCGAATCCAACTAGGTTCTTTTTACTAACAGGCCCATAACTTACAGACCAAGTCTCTGTTCAATGTGTCTTCTGTTTTATTAGAACCCTAATGACAAGATGGTCCTTTGGGTTATTTATATGTGGGAAATTGTGGCTATTGAAATATGAATAATTTATTGAGATGGTGAACCATCAGATCTGAAGGGATATATGTGCGAGAATCTAGTGGATGGTTGTGACATTCTAAACGAATAGCGATCCTGTGTGGGTCAGTACCGAGTGATCATTTATGGTTCAACACCTAGATTTCATCTCCGTTTGAGCTCCATGTAATCTTGTCTATGTTACAACCTAGATATCCAATGTGGGTCATCACCTATAGTCCCAATATTGATCGGAAAAAGACACTCTCGATAGAATAAAATGATCTACCATTACGACTAATCATCGTTAATTCTATACATAAATTATACCTATTGTGAGATCCATCTATTACTTTGTGATATGAGATTCAGTTATTAATTGGTGGTATTAACATTGATATTTCTTATGACTAGGTGTGTACATTTATAAAGGCAATTCCATCCCTTTTTGGGATATTCCTTTCAGGTGCCAATCACCAGCCCTTTCCCTAGGGTAGGTGGGCATGGGGTAGTCACGTCGTGGGCCCTGAGGCACCTGTCGTGACAATAACATTTTTACAAAATATTAGATTTTATTATTAAATATTTAATAGTTATGATATATTATTCCATTCCACATTAAGAGAAGGTCTCAATAAATTTATTTCCATGTCATTATTCCATGTTGTTGGAATTTTTCACCTCATAATATAGATTGATTCAGAAAAAAAATATGAAAACTGGAGTATATTATATTATTGTATGAAAATTCTACCAAATGTCGGTGTTGATCCAACCATCGTCAAAATCCATATAGAAGCCACTCAAAAATTATTCTTTGTATGAATTATCCACTCATACTAACCCTCTATTCAAGGATGATAAGGATTGATGAAACATAACTATTTATCAATAGCCTATTGAAGTCTTCACTAGAGAATCAATGGAACCCTCGAGGACCGTTCAGATTTAATGAAATGTTGTACTTCATTTAATATTAGGACTTATTTATTATATAATTTTTAAATCAGGTCTATAGAGATGTGTTAATTATTATTTATGTAGTGTGATGAATTCTCAAGGTAGTAAACTATATCCCGTATTGAATTATGTCAATTTTATATTTTCGATATTGGATGATAGTGTCAATAGAAATGTGTTCCCATTTCCATTTTAGTATGGTTAATGGTTCAAACATACCTGTAGATATTTTTCTCATTGAAATAAATTTTTGAAGTCGTTTAATCACAATAAATATTCCACCTTGTTCACTTTCATATGATGGTAATGTATTGATAAATCATAATCATTATTCAACTCCAAACATCTTCGTATTTTCATATTCAACACTTTTGATTGAAAATATCCTTTATAATTTTATGATCTGAATATATATCACACCATTATCCAAAATGAAAATTCATCAATTTATTTAATGAAAAAAATATTGTAGGTTACTCCAAATCATGAGTTAGGTAATTTTTCTCCTGTATTTTCAATTGTCGTACGGAATAATCTATCATCAGATCAATTTTAATGAGAACACATGCCATCAGTGTATTTTTGCATCAATATAGATCAAATTCATCTATCCACTATATGGTATTGTGGCAACATCATCCAAATATAATAATTATTTCATCCCCTATTATTCTCTCCACATTCCTCCATCCATATGAACATACCTCCTTTCTAATTCAATGTTGACAGTGGATTTGATAATCATGATAAATCATGCAAAAAATGTAGATAATGCCCACCCAAAATAAGAAATCACAATATATGAACTAAAATTATATGTATAATACAACATTCGATGACATATACATTTTCTAGATCAATTGATATCCACAGTTTTATGACTATAAAACCTGTAAATGAATATTTTTTAAAACAAAATTCCAAAATGGACTTTTTTTGAAAAAGCTACTCCTTTCTAGTAGTTATTAGTACAATCCTCATTCAAACATCATATTATTCCATTCCATTTTAATATATAGTTATATCATTTATTAATACTACCACAATATAATCAAGATAGTCTTTAATGGCAGTATTCATTAAAAACATATCACAGGTAAACTCAGTGTCCATAATTTTTTACAGAACATCTTCTTGTGTATATCATCCATCATGACTCATCACTGATGATGTCTAGAATAATGATGAATCTCTGAAATGTATTGAGATATATGTAATTGGTCAAATAAGTTTTCAAAATTGGCGTGATGATATTTTTTCTTAATAGTGATCTAGTTATGTTCTCCATAATCTTCTTAGTCTAATTAATACACATTTATTCATAACACACATAATAGGTGAACCCAAAGGTCACACACAAGTGAATATCTATACATTGTAATCATTATCATGGAGTCACTTATTAAATTATCAAAACTCAATTGGGACCTTTATATAAGGATACATTGAAATAAAAATTTCACCACATGTGTGTTATATTGAAAACTCACCTTCCTGATTCAGTCGATGGCAATGAAATTATTCCATATCGACATCAACAAACACTTGTATAGTATGTGTATCATTAAAATGAGTTTCTCCCCAACCATCTGATATAGATAGCTTAATTTTAATAAATTAATACCTACAATATGGAAGAGATCACAATCGGAATTTCATAATCATCCTTGCATCAATAGATTATAATATATTCTTTCAGAATATGAAATGTGAAATCCATTCCCAAGGAATTATTATGAGATCCATATTGTTAGGACAATCCAATACATGAATCACATCAAATTAAATTATTGTGAGTATCATATGATTTTTAGGAAGAAAATTACCTCAATCATCAACCAATGAATAATTAAAAACATTTGATTCAACTATTTATCCCATCGGAATTTCAAACCTTACTTGATATCTATTTGATGTGGTAATACAAAAATACACTCCGACAATTAATTAGTAATATTAATGTGAATATTTTCAGAATTAAATATAAAATTATACACATTAGAGTGGATGGTATGTGTTCCTTTTAAAACATAATTATTGTACTCTACATCACCATTAGTGATCAAAATATATTTTCCATTATATTTTTTCTTAAGAGATTTCTGAAATTGATCCACATCGATAACTTGAAGATCATGAAATTAGTAATAATAACACAAATTTTCCAAGAACATGAAACAATAATGTGTGGAAGATGAAATCTATTTCTCTTTTTCCCCTTTTTCATCATTGGATAACTTTTTCACATCCCTAATGTAATCAATTTCCCGGTGATATTCTTTCCATCAAAAAAAGTTTACTAGTCCCCTTAAGAAAATTTCTTACATGATTCATTCCACACATAGATAATCATAAAAAAATATCCTCTATTCACTAGGACTTTTATATATTCCCTTGAAAAACATTTTTCACTTCTTATCAATTTGTTCTGATTAATGGGTAACTCCAATCATCATCTCAGCCATTAGAGAACATCAAATGATTTCCTCATAGATAATTAAGTCACATAAGGAAAATTCTCTTCATGTACATCATTTTAACCCACTGATGATTTGATCAATTATACTGTTAGGTGGAATGAAAATTCAAGAATTTTACCATGGAATTCTTATAAAATAGGATTTGTAGGTATCAAGAGATTCATCATTATTTTTCTATTTCTCGAGGAAATAATTTTCCATCACCGTTTTGAGAATGTGAGGTAAATACTTATTGAAAAATTATCGATTGAACTATCTACATTCCACAGAGTCAATTTTGTCTCATTGCCTCAGATACATGATGATATTTTACTATTTACCTACCTCACCATCCAAAAGATAATATCCAATGATAATTGTCTTATGTTTTAAACATTGGACAATTTATAATAACTTTTCAATTTTAGTAATCCATTAATTAAAAACTATTTGATCAATATACCAACTAGAAGAAGGTGGATGCTTCTTTATGATTGACAGAAGTTTTTTATTTTAATTTTTTTCACTTTTGGAAGCCCTCAATAATTCATATGTTGATAAATTATTGGCATTATATCAACATTATTTTTCATTCTAGAACAAATAGCATTCAGTTTACTATGAGGAAAATAATTTCATTCCCATCAAAGTTTTTATTAATTTGATTCATTTAGGTTCAGTCAATTAATGAAATAAAAAATTCATCATGTAAGAATGAAAAGTCATTGTGACAAATACACAAACTGGAGAAAAATATCCTATAATATATCAATTCAGAACACTATTTATTTAATCCAAGATTATTTATGATGTTCACTAATACACAAGTATTCATCCCATACATAGACAAATCTAAAGTGTTTTTACTAACAAATTTTTCTTACTTATTTCCAAATTTCAAATAAACAATTCACTGATAGCAAATATAATGGACCACATAATTCATACATATATATTACATCTAAATAGATGTATATTAATTATATAAAATATTACAATCATAGAAGAACTGTATAGATCTAGTATTTATTGAAACTAGGAATCATAAAAAACTGGTTAATAAAACATATACATTATTTTTTCTTATTCCGTAACATTTAGAACACCTTTTTACACATCTTAAATAAAATATTTCTTAATATACTATGGAATATGAGGTGATATTAAATTTTATTATTGTAAAATCAGGGGAGATAGAAGAAGAGAAATAGTATAATACCATGAAAATATCTTTTGATATATTATCTCATACAAATCAATGATCATGATATCATGTCATGGAATAAATCATAATTGGTCATAATGGGACATAGAACATTTCACATGAGATCATAATAGAAGACATAAAATGTTGGCATACAAAGAAGCATCAAAATAAATTTCGTAACAGTTAATTCTCACTATCCTGATAAACATATAGATAAATTCTCTTACTAAATTGGGTTCACTCTTCATTCCATCCCAGTATAACAGAACTATGTTAATATCTCATTATGGACTTATCTATCGCATGGGATATAAATATTTACCCAATGAAATGTATAAGGATATATGTACCACCCATTACGAAATGAATCCCATATGAATGTCAAACAGAAGAATATAAATAATTCATCATATCATAACCAATGTAATAAAATGAGTTCTATAAAAATCATTTCATCTAAAACATAAAAAGAAAATATGAATAATTGGTTTAATATTAATAAAAAAATCCATATTATATCTTATGTATCATTGAATAATGTCATCAAATATCGATAATATTTTTGATAGATCACATGAAAATAAATCTAGTTGAAAATATTATTTGTTCTTTGAAATTTTTTTCTTTTCCTAATATTACATGAAATATTAAAAGAATATATTTTATTGAAATTAAAACTATAATATTTTAGTGTAATTATCAAAGAAATAAATAATCATGAAAGAGAAAAATATATTTTATTGTCAAATATGTTTAATGAACATTTCTATCATATTTTATCCAATAAAATATTTGGGCACCTAATTAGGAAAATGGAAAAAAAACCATCTCAACCCATTTTGTACAAATTCAAACATTGAATAAATTGAAATTATCAATTTTATTAGGTTAGTAGAATTGGTTTGCAAAAAATTTATAAATAATATTCATGGATTATAAATTTTCCACATCAGATACATATGTGTAATAAATCATAAATAATAATGACATCGTGAAGTTAACACTTTCCTTAGGTCTGATTTCCTAAATAAGAATATGAAACTCTTATATAATTGATTAATTAATTTTATATACTTATAAAACAATACTATTTATATTTATGATAACATATATGAATCTATTATATCATTTTATGACATGTTTGTTAATAATATTCCATTTTTACTCTTCTTTGGTGGTGTCAACTACTTTTTCCTACGCATGTGTTATTGTATAAGCCTCAATTCTTCTTTATATGATATATTATTATAATCTAATGATTGGTAATAATATAATATATTTCATATTTATTAATTATTAATATTTTATTAAACATTATGTATTGGTGAATATGGATAACTAATTAGGTCACTTCATGGAGACTACATGCTATCCTTACGCTCACGTGATGGTATCAATCCCTTAATAGTAAAAGGGTAAGGAATTATATTATATATATTTTCCCTAGAAATAAATATAATTTATATTTATATATATATATATATTTTTTAATACAGCACTATACAAATACATGTAATTTAGTGATGAAAAACCAATTACACCATGACATGGTCGTGACTACACAGATGTTGTACTTACGTTTTTAAATAGGTCGGATAAATTGTTTTATATAGATGTTCAAAAATTATAAAGCAATTTAATATTATTGGTGATACTGGAGTTATTAATTTAGTATGTAAATAACACGTGATGAGAATGTACAAGATGAAATAATCATCTAGGAGTCAGTAAAATGATCATCTCTTCCATGGAAAATTTTCCTTAGATACTCTTTTATGGACTCTATTGATGGACTTTTGAGAAGAAAATAACATCTATAATTTGTCAAATAATTTTTTATGGGAAATTGTTATGGATTGTCAAGATTGAAGACCCAATGTGATTTGAGGAATGAGGGTTGTAGTTCCCATTTATAATTGAGATGAGGGGAAATTTTGGAATTTTGAAAACAAGTAATTTATAATATATTAAATATCATGTCAGATTATTCCGAAATGCAACTTTTTGAAATAAATGAATACATAAGGATTAAATCATGTAATACAAAATATTTTATACTAGACATGGAATTATTTTAAACATTATATTTTTAATTAACCATAGTTTACTATTATAATTTTAACTAAAGTTACTACTGTTTCAATATTAAAAGAATATAATTTTTACTTATGTGATGTAAATTAGACTGTAAATGGAGAATGTGTAACATTATAGACCATATTGTAAATAATTTTTAATTTTAAGATATTCTATTAATTTAAATTAATTTAATAAAATTTCATTATGATTAAATATAATTACTGTCAATTTTGTCGATATTCATTAGTTAAACCTATAAAAATATCAATATAAAATGTTATCTTATATCCAAATGTTTTATTATATCTATATTAGGTTATGATCATCTATAAATTTCATTAAACATAATAATCATTTAATTTTTTAATTCATTTTAATATTTTTTGAATAATTTATTTTATATTTCATAAAATAAAAAAATTATGATATTATTGTTGAGTAATTATTTAATATAATTACATTTTCTCTAAAAATTAAAAATAAAATATTAAGATAATGATAAATAATATATAATTTGAAAGACTGTTTATTGTGAAAATATATATTTTTTGAGACCCTTTCGTAAAAATTATATATTTTTTAATATACAGATGTAACATCATTGAATTTTTAATAAATACTATATTTTAAAAATAATAACATCATTTAACATACACAAAAATTCATAAATAAATATATTTCCGGAAAAATTTTTTATTAAGAAATAATTATATATTTATCATCATTCATAAGATACCTCTTTCAAATGTGGTCACATGATAGACATTTATGAAAAAATAGTGGTATTTTCAGTAATTCATTGATTTAAATATTATATAAGTCATTTCATAGAATAATGTCATTTAAAAGGTTTAATTTAGATCCTTATTTATTATGTTTAGAATTTAATTAAATTAAAAAAATTCATTTCTTATAGTCATTTTAAGAAATTTATAATATTAATGATAACATAAATTTGTCCATTTAATGTTTACCATGGTAAATAAATTTATCATTATTAGTTTTCATATATGAAAAAAATAAAATTTAAACATTCATTAATTTAGAACTCCTAAATCAAAGTATAGAATTCATATCTTCAAATTAAAGAATCTAATTAGAATAATTTAATATGAAAATAATTATCAATCATCCATGAAAAAAATTTCTATGAAAAAATACCCTTTTAAAATATAAAATGTTTTTACAATGAATTGTTGTATTATTTTTATTAAAACAGTTATTTCATTATTTTAAATAAAATATTACTAACGAAAATTTAAAACAATTCAAAATAAAAATCTCAACTTTTAATCACTTTAACAGAAATCAAAATTTGCATCAAAAACATTTCTTTCACAATTCATGAAAAAAATAATTGTTTTAGGAACATTAAACAAAACAATTTATATTATAATTTGACATGTTGAATTAAAAAATTAAATTAATATCATTATATAAATTTTATATAAATTATAAAAATTTATTTTACTAAATATATATATACTTATTTTAAAATAATACTTATTTCATTTTGATTAAAGATAATTTACTAAAAATTGCATGGTCTTTTTTTAATATCCTCCACAAAAATTCATATTCAGTTGAAAAATTATCTCTAATTCATAAATTAAATATTTATATATATTCTTACAAAAATATAATCTATGTTATAACAGAAATTTTATACTAATAGTGTCTCACAATTAATTTTAACTGATAGTTGTGTGCAACAAATTCTATCTAAGAATTCAAACATTATAAAATGAGATATATCATAAAAATATCAAGGAATTATTGACTGACTATAGTAATGGTTGAAAAGAAAAAGATTGATTCTACATCTAATATAATATATTTTCAAATTAGATTCTCAGTTTTACAAGAAGAATATTATATATTAATAGAGGAAGAATGAAAAATTATCCATCATCAATAGAGGATGAAAAAAATTCATGGGTATAGAATAGAATTTAAGAGAAATATATTTTAGAGGAAATATATTTTTTAAAAAACATCCAATGTAGGTTTTTGGATTTTGGATAACTGGTGTACATATCACAAGACTATAAATAAGGACCCAATCATGGGAATCAAATATAATAGAGGCAGTGTTACTTTTTTAACAATCATGAGTTTCTACAAAAATTATCTAGGAAATATAATGTTTTGGGTAAAGATATCAAGTGACTATATGTGTTCTTTGTTGATGGACATGGTAACATTATTCATTGTGTTAGTAAATTATGTGTCTTAGTTATCATTATCAAGTTGAATAAGAAGTTTTGTATAGATAATGAATTAGATGGCTCAATAATTCTATAAATAATATAAAAAATGTGAATGTGTACCTTGTCAGTGAAATGATTTGTTATTTAATTACTAATGAATTTGGAAATAGAATATTGAAAACCCCCTGTCTTGTAGATCAAATCATCCTATGAAAGTATGGATAAATAAAATATGGTTATAGAAATAAAAATTATTATATATGATCAAACTCATACATTTAATTGTGTTTATGTGTAGGGTATTATTTGTAAAAAAATGAAGTAGAAGCCATCATGATTTACTGAGCTCATTCACGGTGATGTATGTTGGCCAATAACAGACAAATAAATCTATGCTAAATTTTGTTATGTCATATATATATATATGTGATTTTTGGTGAAGAGAAAGGATTATGTTTACAGATCACAAATATAATTTCTTAACTATATCACATTATATCAGATCCTCGATAACAATACTCTTAGCTTAAAATTTCAACATCTTCTCATTGATAATTTTCTATAATAGTAAAACTCCCAAGTGGATAAATATCATTAACTGTGTAGGCTTTAAAACATTTATTAGTAGTTATAACTCCTCATTTAAATGTAGTGGTGGTAGGTTGAACCATAACATCACAAACATGGTTTAGAATATGCATATCAACATAGGATTATGAGAGAAATATTGTAATAATGTACTACAAGTTGTGGTATAAATATTAAATTGGGGACAATTGTGTCCTAATGAAGATAAAAAAATTTGTGAATGCAGGTAAATACTATGATCTAAAATAGAAATACTTCTAGGTGTTTAGATGTAAGTATTTCATTCTCAATAAAGAAAAACTAAATATGTTTTTATGATCATGGTGAAAAAGTTATATTTAATATATATTAGTCAAATACTATACCATATCATTTCAATAATAAACGTCACAAAATATTTTAACTTAATTAAATTATTTTGTTAGAAACTAATAATGTGATAATGACGCATACATGGATATAAAATTATCATGATTAAGTTCCATTAGAAAAATACAATGTTTTTTAAGATGAAAATGATTAATATGTGTATGGATCATGGGTAATTCCACGTAATATTGATAAATCATAAAATAGCTACAATTATAAATAAAATATAACATGAATATATTCTTCATGTACTGCATCAAAAATTTATTAAATAATTACAAAATTTATTAGAGACAATTGATCTTTTATGAATATATTACGAATTAATGAAACAATATCATATGTCTCGATTATCTTTGGTGGAACAATAATCAATTTAAAAAACATAGAATTATGAAAGCTTTTTAAAATATATAGATTTATATCTTATCATAATTATACAGTGCAATATGATTGAAAATGTTCTATTGTAACACAAAAAAATCATCAATGGAAATGGATTTTGAAAGATAAATTAAATGAACAAGGTAATGTTAAGATAAATAGTAATGAATTTTTGAAAATTGTATTATAATATTAATTAGATTTAAGGGGATGAAATCATATACCAGTGGTATGACATGGAATGATAAGACTATGATTTTCTTTATAGTGAAAAATGGATTCAAGGAGTAGTAAATAGATATCAATTCCTCCATTCAAAACAGGATTCATTAATAGTATTTGTTCCTATAATAACCATATTTATTTCACATTTATAGTGATGAAAATAAAATATATGGATTAGTGATTGTCGTGTCTGGGATTACATAATTACCAATAGATTAGTACTCAATTTTAGAAAAATATCTATGGATGCTTAGATTGTATAGGATAGGTGTTGATCACAACAACTAAATCATGAGTGTAAATTAATATGTTGATAGTGATTATATATTTGGGTAATATTTTTAACGAAGTCATAAATGAAATACCAAAAAACATATTAATAGATATCATGAGTTGTGAATGATAGATGAAATTATTGGGGAATTTTTTATTTTCATTTCCTCATATTTGATTCAGAGAATGGATAATATAGTCATATGCCAATGTAAATATTACAAGGATATAGAAAATAAATTAAAGATTGATATTATTGTTATAATTGAAACTCATCCCATGACTAAAAAATTTGTAAAATGATTAAGAAAGAAAATATGGGGATTTCAAACAGTATATTCAAATGATAAGATTCTTAATCTATTTGATAGGCACATTATAGTAACTTTTTAGTGTCACATGGAACAATGCATGATATTAATGTTTTACTAAATAAAATAATTAATAGTTTAGAGAATGATACATTTATATATCGATCATATGGTGTAATATTGTCTATTTTACTACCAAATATGACATCAATGAATTATTAGATATTGTTATATAGAATGGGATGGTTTAATTGATGACCAAAAATTTACCTCAGATGGTGTATTCTATCATGGGAATTCTGGTATCTCGTTATTTTATATATAAATTTGTATTTATATCATAGATAACCGTATATATCAACTAAAATTTAGAAAGACAACCATGCACTCAATTTCATTGGATGGAAAAACATATTGAATACATTGGAATTATTGTTAAATTTCATATACAAATCCAATGTCATAACTAGAATGATATAATGCTTACTGAAATTAATAATATCAATATATGGAAAGTCACACTAATATTAGGTATCATTTGGTTGAAAATAATTTTGGGCATGTCTGGTGAAATTGTAGTATTTGACAAATTATTTGAAAATAATAGACATAACGACCAAGCTTGTACCAATTGAGGAATTTGAAACTCCATTGTTGTATCTTAGATAACATGTAAATCATCCTACCTAAGTAGACTGTTAACGACCCCAAACATAATAAGAATTATATATTAGGATATAGGTATATAGAATTGTTGTTTTCTTAGATTTCAATTCCAAACCCACATGTACAATTTTAGAAAATTGTTTCCATTGTGTTTTTATAAAATAGTATAGATATTTTTATGATAATCAAGTCAATTTTAATGTTATAAATATTATCATTTTTTGAAACAAGATTAAAAATTATACTTTTATGGTATTCAGAGATAACTTTGTTTTAATAAATGTAACTGTGATAATATTTTTATTTAAATATTTTTTCTCACATCGACCACTAATAATGAGGGATTACATAATATCATTTGTGAAACAATAGAGTATGATAATAAAAGATAATGATTAAAATGGTATTATTTTATAGTTTTTATTGTTTTTTTGGATTTCTCAATAATCCCATTACTGTAGTTATTTATAATAAATCCCATCTTTGGGTTTTTCAGTTACATTTCTGAAAATGCATTGCAGGATTTTATCCTAAAAGATGTTGTGGGCTGAAAAAGTAAAGTTGAATTGTTAGTTTAATATGATAAATAATTGTATTCACCACAACATAGAACATGGTGTAATAAACATAACCATACCATTTTGGAGATGTTTAGGGCTATGATTGGTTACCATAATCATACTTGTGAATGTTATGATATGGGAAATAAATTCTGAAAAAATTTCATATTAGCAATGATTATGGAGTATGGCATGGTGTTATTGGTTATCACCTAAGATACCCATCGAGTCTACCAATGATTTTCTTGAAATCTATGGTTTATTGAAAAAATATATTTTAATGAAAGCTTATAATAGAAATAAATGGGTGTGGTTACGAATGTATTGATGCAAAAAAACCATTATGTGGTCACAACACAATGGTGAATCCCATTTCGGCTTTCCAGACTGGAGATTTGGATAAATTCATTATGAAAATCCTCATGATTTATTATATTTTTATCCATAAATTAATTCATGTTTATTGTGAAAGATGTTCCAGCACTCAATTCATTAATACATTACCATGGATGGAATTCTTACTAATAATATTATAGAATGAGTAAAAACATAAATCAGATTATAGATAGTGCAAGAAATAAATGAGTTTTCTTGATGAGTTATTCTAAATTTCTCTCAAAAGTATGTGTGAATTCTAAATATAAAAATGAAAGGATGATATTATTATATGAGTGATATAGGGGTTTAATTATATTTTTGGAAGTTTTAATAAACATTGATGATGAATAAAAACAATCATTTGGAAAAATTTCAATAAATATTATTTGATGATTTATTTTACTTCAAGTGGGGAAACATGTTCACTGGTGTGGGAATATAGTGAATTTTTACATTTTCATGGTAGAAAAATATGTTTCCTAGTTATACCACCCCAAAAATACAAATAATTCATGAAATTGATATTTTTTAGTATTAGGGAACATACATTTTTTGTTCATAGTACTTTGATATTGCTCAGTACTGGTAATCCAAATAAAACTATACGTTTCATTTATAACATTACTATATATTTTAATATTAAATGGGAGAGATTGGACTATTCATAATGATGAGAGAACATGAATAAAAATTATAATACATCAACACTATTTTCTCCCACATTAATTGTAAATTCCAAGATAAGTCCAGTAACACTAAATTGAATTTATAATTCCATGTGAATGTGCAATTTATCATACAATTTTTATGATTTTTTAAATTTCTCTTTTATGAATAATATATTTTCGGATATTATAAGAAATTAAATATTCAAAATGTGATGAGAATAGAGTTATATGTTATGTTGACTCTACATTATGATTTTTTAATCAATATAGGTGAATGAATGTATCAATTGTAATATTTGTAATCTGATAAGGATGGGGAAATTGTTGATTGAAAATATACATGTGGAAGTGAATTTTACATTGGGATAAATTATGATGTATTTTTTAGTATGAAAAAACTTTTTGCTTCATTCAGATCAACTGATGTAGAATATATATTTGTAAAAAAATATTGTATAATTATTTTCAGATTGTGGATAAAATTATTTATAAGATGTTATTTAGAAACAAAAATGTAATCAATATAATAAATGTTGATCCTCTGAATTATGAAAGATTATGGTTAAATATATCAATATAAAAAAATTTAAAATTTTATCAGATAATAAAGGAGTTGGATTGAGTAGTTATTTAAATCTTAATTTTTTTTGAATAAGAAGTATTTTTCTAATATAATAACAAATCTATTAGTATAACATCAATTTAAAAGAATCTAATTAACCCACAATGTTCATGAAATATACTCAAACTATTTTTTATCAGTTTTTTACACAAATTTAAATTGAATGTATTTTGATATATTTTGAAATAATTAAATTATAAATTAAATTATTAATATATTTATGTAATGTCAAAAACAATTTTAATTTTATTAATAATGCGAGATAACATCAAATAATGGAATGGAAAATGAAAAGAAATATAAATGATCAACCGTGGAAACTGATGGGGGATTATAAAAATGGGTCATACTAAGGATATTAAAATTATAATTTCTAGGGTTCAATGAATATCAATTTATATGGGGAATATTATTAATAAAATTTCATTATAATGTATAATATGACATGATCAAGATGATGGATTATTGAAAATAATAACATACAGGATATTGCTATAAAAAATGTTTTTTCCATTGTATATATTGTCGTTATCATTTCCAAATGTTATATTATTTAATTTTGTAATACATGACGTGCCATGTAGGAAGTGTAAAAGAAATAGAGGATGTATCTATGAATCATGAAAGAGAAATAGGATTTACCATGACCACCATGATCACATCATAATTCATCTTATAAGGAATATGTTAAATCTACATTTCAATGATAAATGATAAAGTTATACGTATTTATAGTAATAATGATAAATTGGGATTGTTTCAATGGATATATTTATTGGTGCTTCTGGTCATGAATTGAAATCTATTTCTTAATGGTTAGTCAAAATAAAATGAATTATAAAGGTGAATTTAGATTTTTTTTAATCACATAAGACACCGCTATGGGAGTTTGTGAAGAATATGGAAAATATGTATATCATTTTTTTTATTACAACATATGTGATATTGAAAAATATTTGATTCTTTTCAATTTTCATATAATATGTAAAATAATTTTATGTGTCTCAATACAGTAGGACACACCATGAAGGAATATGGGAATTTATTAGAGTTTCATCTATGGATGTATGTAATTTGTGAATAATATATCAGGAATCTCAATGTGATAACATATAACCCATAAATAAATATATTTTTACATTATCATTCATTCATAATGGAGTAGTGATAATGAAAATCATCTAGTGCACAAAAAAAAGAGTCATACTGAACCATGGTCAAGGATTACTAAATGGTAAGAAATTTTATTGTAATGTTATAGTAACAGACTGTTTTTTAGCACACTCACTTTATTTTTCACTAAAAATGGGCTCCATACTATTTGAACAATAGGCATTAGTTGTAAATATGCATGATCCAAGGGCTACAGACTAGAAATAAGGGTGTAACTATGTTATAGTGGGGATACTATATCCTATAGTGATAATAATAATAATGGAATATATATAACACAATGGATGAAGACAATATATATGAATCCAAAAAATAAAAGAAACTATTGGAAAGAATAATATTATAGCAGTAGTAATAACAACAATCTGAATGGAATAATATGACATATAGACAATAAAAATATTATTTAGGTCATACAAGGCCTAGATAACCATTATTCCCACGGAAAAATACTAAGTTGATATATATATTACACTGAAGGGAAATCAAACATTAAGGCATATTATCCACTCGGTCCCCTCTTATCTATCCCATGAAAAAGTTACATATGCAATCAATAATGTACATATCCTGAGCAAGTCCCCTTACTGATATCAATGACATAAAGTCAACACATTTCATAAATGGATGGTGTTGTGTATGAAAAAAACTCATTAGGATTCCATTGACATGTTCTTGTCTTACATACATAATTATACATGTTCATGAAAATTATATATAAATAAAATTAATGCACATTTAAAAATTAACCACTTCCCCTATTTTCAACAACTAATTGGAATCATTCACATCATTCATGAAACATTGGTATATATTGAAAAATGTGTTGAGAATATATATATTTTGAATACAAAAAATGACTTCATATATATATTCTGAAAATAGAGGGCCCATTCCCTATTTCTCATGCATCCACTGGTGTATATCATATCCTAGGATCCCCTAACCAAAAACAATGAATGTTTTAATGGAATCTCATTACATTTGACACCTCAAATGTAATTAATCATGTAATACACATCAAATTTTTTTAAAAAATTCATCTCACTAGCCCCCTATAACTATAATCAGAAAAACTCCATCAGCTCAATAACCCAACACCCAATGGTAGAATGATATATTTAATCAGATATACAAATAATAAAATTCATCTCAATAGCCTAAAATCCCAACGAATGTCGTTGTATATCCTCCAAATAATAATGTTCCATCACCTTTAATTAAAATAGAGAACATCAACCCAGAAATGATGGTAGCAACACCATATTTTGATACTCCTTCAATATCGTTGAATCTCTCTATGGGGTGTACCTCCAAAACTGATCATGGTCATTGAGATCCCTTAAAAAGAAATATCTATGGTGGCCTCCACCAACAATGAGTGGTCAACACAACCTCAAATGAGGTTTATATAATTTCAAATTACTTAAATGTCATGTTGTAAAATATTGATGATATAAAATAACCAATGATACCTAATCGATTGCATCTGGCACCACATACCCCTATAACAATATTTCTATGACCCAATTCTAAAAACCCTATCAAGTAACACTTTCCATGTGCTCGTCTGGATGAAATCATAATTTCAATCCTTGTGATCCATTTTACCTCAACCAAGTGAACATCGTCACCCCTTATATACAAAGAATATCCCATCTTGATGAATCGTGTAACCTCAATCTTGAGGATCATAAACACCGCAAGACCTGATACAATACACTCATATTCTCATGGAACAATTTTAATAAATATGAAAAATTAATTTGAATAAAAAATTGGCATAACCATCATTTATTATCAAATTTACATTACTCATATTATTATGTTGAAATGGTGTAGGGTATACCTATCATCATTCCAAAATATCAACTAATTAATTTAATGAAAATCATTAATTAATTAATTTTCAATCTTAGATAACCCAAGTAGGGAGTATTTATATAACACCGTAAAATGGAAATTAAATTAAAAATAAAAATAAAAACCTCATTCCATAAACTCAAAGGCACTCACTCATCTGAATTGAGCCACTAATTCATGATGAAATAATATGAATCATGCATTAAGGGAAACAACCAAAAAATTTGGAAAAAGAGATTGCACAAATTTAGAAATGTATTTGGTGATATTAATGATAATGAAAGGAAAATTTATTGCAGACCTTACTAATATGATTGAATCATGACTGATTGACTATAAAACAGATCCGAAAAAATAATTTTTTTCAAAAACAAAGGGAGGAGATGAATGGAGGAGATCCCCCTATTGGCTATGAAATTATGGAGAATGTAGTATAGAGGAATAAATAGGATGCTGGGGATAAATTTTAATTTCACTAGTTTAATAGAACCACAAGGTATGTCCATATGGTTTGGCTAATAATTTGAAAACCATGTGATGTTCTCTTCATAAGGAAATCACATCGCATTGTTAGGTTAATATATTTCCAAACTATGTGAAACCCATGTGGATACCATCTCTCAAAAACCTCATAAATCACGCATGACCATGAAGCACCACCCACACAATTTGAAAACAATTATCATGAATAAATGTTGGTTTCAAGGTTTCCCCTGACAGGATTCATGGTTAAATATAACCTTGCTACTGGGTTTAAACATTTATTAAAATGTGTTTCTATGGCCCAAAATGTCCAAAAACCATCAAAAATCATGTGGAACTTTCAAATCCATAAAATCCAATTTAAAAAATCCTCAGGGAATTAAAACTGCAAGAATTATGTTCTTAATTTAAAAAAAATATTTTCTCATCCACTAATTAGATTAATTAATATATTAGAAAAATTATGACCCACTTAGAA
The DNA here is from genome assembly GCA_963277665.1 of Viscum album. NCBI lineage: Eukaryota > Viridiplantae > Streptophyta > Magnoliopsida > Santalales > Viscaceae > Viscum > Viscum album. Next base: position 1,055,747,498 of record OY728151.1, on the reverse strand, counting down.
AAACATGGACATTATAGTGTCTCTAGATTAACATAGCTCATAACTAATCTATATAGACTTACATCAAGACAATACTAAATGATCACATCTCATAAAACTCAACTATTCTACCTCAGTTATTATTCATAATCACTTTTCACCTGGTGGCACTCTCCACTTTTGTAATTACCTACTTGATCACTTCATGAACATAAATTAAAAATTTCCAATGATTCTAATGACCATCGCAATACATAAATGTCCTCTAATGAACTATTATTCTTCCTTCATAAAATCATGTTCTCGAATCATACCCATTTCATGCATGACATTCATTGTGTCCTGTAACTCATTATATACCCACAAGTCCTACATCTTAACAGATGCTCAAAAATAGTCCTATAACACATATATATAAATATGATTGTCCAGAAAATAACAATTCCAATGAGGATCATAAATTCTATTAATATTAACCTGTGTGAAATTAAAATCCTTCCCTAGGTTAGTCCAAACTTACACATGTTAACCTCATGCACTAAAATTGTCGATAATAATAAAAGGAAACTCAGTCACTCCATTGATGTACCTATAACTATAATCAGCTCCATATCCTAATTTGACCATTGAATCTAAACAACATGAAACTATAATGAAGGCTGAATTAATAAGGCAAAGAATAATTATAGAGATACACCAAATATCAACCACTAACCCCACTACATTTCTCAAAATTTCTCCAACAAACTCTATGTTTACTTGAATCCCAACTACCAGCCCCTGGTACTATTCTTGGTCCTGTATCATATCCTCCATCTTAACCCAATCCCTATATACTACTATTTTTAGATGTATTGCTACATAACCTCTATTCATGACCCCTATGGATTTATGACAAAAAAACCATCATAACCTGACGAAAATATATTTTAACAAGACTTTGCCACCCAAAATTGATGCATAATGTTGATTAACCACTTCTTTCTGGTCTACCTGAATATATGACATCACATCCCTACTGAGATTCATCATGGAGGAATAACCCATTACTCAATGAAACACCAAAAAGATCTCCCAATAACATCACAATGAATGAATATGATCAATCATTCATATTTTTCCAATCCATTAGTGCCTGATTCACTACCTAAAATCTAGATGTCATTGTAATGATATTGACCTGAACCATGATGGAATTGCGTTATCCATCCATAAAACAATGTACTTTTGTAATAAAGTCACCCAACATATTTGGTGAAAACTAGTCTATGTATAGGAAATTTTTCACTTTGTACAGGACTAATGGGTCACCATACTATGTGTTCATGAATATATGGGATTTTCCTCAATCAACATTTTCTAGATGAGGTTCTCAAAGAAACTATCCTTGAAATACTTCCATGAAAGTCCCTTATCTTTGCCTATCAATACCTCGACATCCTCATATATCATTATCTTTCACTTGAGAATATATTATTCCAACACCATCTTATAACTATGTGGTGTCTCAAGCTAGTAAATTGTAGTATTAAAATACATTATATAGTTCTCTTGTACATTCGATCACCCCTAACCCTAAAATAATGGTGGGTGCTGAGACTAGAACTCATGAGTCTGATACTGCGTATACGGATCATGTCTCCAAGATTACCAATCAACAACCTACATGACCAATCAAATCATGAATTGGATTCTCATCAAGACAGGACCAAATGTTGACCATTTTTTCTGGATTCCACAACTATACAAGAGCTTGAAACTAGGGATAATGTGCATCATAACCTGCAAGGGACTAATCCATTTATCTATCATGTGGTACTATATCATTTCCATCAATATGAATTACCATAATCTATCTAGAATTAATCACACTAAATATTAAATAACATGATAAAACATACACAATTGGACATAAATATATATATGGATATGGAATTATATAATACGAAATGTATCTCACCATACTTCAACTCACCTAACAAACTATGTCACATGAAATCCTAACACATAAAACCATTCCTACCCATAACAGATTCATCATTCATATATAATCTGACCTCAAATAACCTTTTATACATATAGTATTTTTAGGAATCACATATCACATATATAAATCCTGGGTATTTGAGCAGATTTTTTCCAAGAAAGGCCAAGTAAGAAATCAAAATTTATGTTCAACAATGAAACATTAATCAAATCACCCCATTTAATCATCCATGATTTCCATTATTAGGTTCATACCCATATATCATAATAATTTATTATTAATTATCATTTTCATTAGAAAAAAACTATATAGGGTGGATTAGTAAAATGACACCAAATTGGATATGTATGAAAACACTATTTAACATTTTTGTCGACACATAAAAAATCTCTAAACCTCTTAGTGAAATACAGGTTCTAATAAATTATTTATATCCATATACATATACCATATAAAAAAATTTTCCTTCAAATATGCATTAAAATACTCTCTTTTCTAAACGATCCAAGGGTCAAAACCACATGAAATATATATTTTACATACCCAATAGGTCTTTAATTTTATATTTTTAGTTTTTATGACCCATGTATTAGTGCCAAGTATTCCCCTAATAAAAATCATATATGTAGATCCATTAAGAACAACCGAAAATTAATTACCATCACCTAATTCCATTTTATGACTCATGCTCCATTTATTATGTACCATGAATTGAATTAGCATACCCATCATGTCCTTGTTTATATTGACCACTACTCAAAAAAGTCTCTGTTGGATAAACAACATAACATCTTTAGTCAGGGTAATAATTGATCTCCAATATATAAATAATCATTATAGCTCAAAATCCTAATGTCATGATGCACAAGGATTAAATACATAAAAAATTCCAATCCCAATGCCACATTTTACATGTAAAGCCTTATTTCCCAACAGATTCCAACAAAACCATCTCTCAAGGGCCCATCACCATCAACATGGAATTCCACCATGATAATTTGCAATAAACATGATGATAACCCCACCCCCTAATACAAAATATCTATAGAGGCCTCCCCCCAAAATGAATGGTGAAAACCACCTCAACTATGTCCTATAATTATGGGCATGTATTCAATAGAATGTCAACCAACAATTATCATTGGTAATAACAAATAATACATAATCCACAAAGGATAGCACATCATGATCCTATGACCACATTTCTATATCCTGATTTTCAACACCATCTCATTTCATATAGTCCATTTTCTCTTCCTAATGACCACATTGACTCATTCCAAAAAAAACTATGTCACTTAATCCTAGTGATCATCATCACACCATATATCCTAGGCTGAAATTTTGTCACATCAATCACAGTGATAAACATCCCCTCTTGGATTTATCCGTGCACATAACATTTTCATCAAACCATTTCAATAAATATTTCAATTAAAATATTTTAATAATAAAATATGGGAAAACATGCATATTTTACTAGATTCCCTTTACAATGATTAACACGTATAAATAATCTATGGAATTCCAAACATCATGCCATAATATAAAATAATTATTTTCAATACAGGAATTGATTATTTAATGTCCCCTCGTGAAAATATCACAATGGAATTTTTATAAGTCACACCAAAACATATATAATATTAATGAGAGAGATAGAAATCCCCATCCATATACACATTGCGACTCACTCATCTGATACCATCCTCTAACTCGAGTTGTAATGGTGGGGGAATTAGAAATCAAGAAAAAATCACTCCAAATAAGAAAAATAGACCACATAAATTTATAATTTCAAATTTAATGAAATAAAATATAATTTAGTTGATTGATTTTTTAATGATACACTTCCTACATGACAGAAAGAGATTGATTTAGAACTCATACAAAGGGGTGAGTCCAAATAATAAGGGAGGAGAACAATAGAGGATATCCCCTCTAACTGTGTATGAAATATAGGAGAAAAGAGAAGGAGAGAAAGAAATGTGAATGAGGTAAAGAAATAAAATTTTACCCCATTAAATGACCATCATTGTTTTTCCGTAGAATGGGTAAAATGTATTCCAATCATGCGTTGCTCACTACCCAACAACCACACCTCACTTTATTTGGCTGAATTTTTCAAAACCATCCATATCTCGTGTGGGTCCCCTATATAAAAATCTACACACATCATGCATGTATTTGATTCCACAGATTCTTGAATTTAAAAATCATGATAACTATAAATGTGTGCTGCATGGGATACCATTCCACACAACATAGTTAAATATAAAAATTAAGATATATATATACATTATGAATACAATTTTAATGGGGCACAATTGACCTAAAATTCATCTAAACCCCCAATGTCTCATACCTATACATAAATCCAACCAAAAATAAATAGATTTCACATTTTAAATTCTCTGTATTAGGTTGAAAATCCCAAAATAATCGTTGTACATTCTAGCAAATAGAAAATTTCTAAAATTTCGAGGAACATTGACACGCTCAAATTCCTAAATGTTTATTGGACATTTAGAAGCTTAAGTAGATATAAAATAACTAGTAAAAAAATAATGGAGGATATTATTTACAATTATATTTAATTTAATGATATTTAATTGAGTTCATATGATATTTTTAAATTATAATTATTAAATTCAAAATCAACAAGATTAAATACATGAAGCAACACATGAACACATAGTGAAGAATTAATTTTAGATAAGAAATTAGATGAGTGGTACATGAATTTATGACACAATGTATATTTATTAAATATATTTGTGTATATATTTTATTGTTTAATGATTAAATTTCATTCAATTTCAGGTTCAAAAAAGATTTATTTTTCATTTTAGAAAACATTTCATTTTGAAGGTCATATCTTCACGAAAGGAATATATATTTTTATATCTAATCATTGTTCAAAAAATGCATATGTGATAAATGTTTCCTATTTATATTTTATTTCTAAAAGAAACATAAATTAAAATAGGTGATGATGTTATGGATCATGGATGAGTAGTGATCTCAAACAAATGTTGGAATAATATACACGTAATGTTTTATTTTATCTTTATGTCAACTCATTGTGAAAATATTATCCATAGAGTATCAATTGTTAATTATTCCATATTAAATATGTGTGTAAAATATATTCTAAATTATACACATAATTAAGGTTAAATTAATTAAATTAAAATTATTATAAATAATGATATGGAAATATTAAAATAATTCATAGGAAAAGATGATATTTTAGTAAATTAAAACTTCTGTATAGATACTCATTGAGAATATGGAGTACCATCTAAAAAAGTGATTAATGGAAAAATTAAATATTTGATGATTTATTTTATGTTTATTTGATAATTTTATGATCTACTCATGAATCATAATCATTATAATGTCCTCATTAATGTTGTGATTATAAAATGAAGTACTAACATTGTGAAGATTATGTTAAGTGGGAGATGATATAGTATTTGATTGTATAATTATGCCATATGATCTAAAATACTCTGATTTATGGAATGATTTTTTCCATTATTGTTTCCCATATATCATTATAATGTTGAATTTAAATAATTGGAGAATATACACAATCATCCACAAGAGAAGATCAAGATTTAGAGATAATGGTTAGATCAAGATAGACCAAGTCACCACCTTTAACAACTATAATTTATAATCTCACCATTATTTCTTCAGATGTTTTATTTTCATTTATTCATATAATATTATTGGATGATATCAATATATAGATATTAATGAGATAAATTGGTGTTTTGTTAAGAAATTATTTTTATAATATGTATTGTTCTGACCATATTAAATAATATTAAGATTAACTATATAAAATTTATTCATGTGACTTGAGTAAATATTTAACTACTTTGAAATAATTACATAACAATAAGAAATAAAAATCAAATTACTCATGAAGAATGAAATAATTTCATTATATAAAATAAATATTTCTATTTTATATTTATTATTTATATTATTTGGATTATTTTTAATTTACTTATTTTTAATTTATAATTATTTATTTCAAATTTAGTATTAGGAATCAAATATTTGATTATAGATCCAATATATTTTTTCAAAGAAATTATGTATGATGTTAAGTAATGATAATGATTCATAAATTATAAAGTTGATAAATTCACATTAATTGTAAAAATGGATTATAAAATTATATTTATCAACAAAAATGAAAATATTTGTATAAATATGGACCACATTAATTTAAAAAATATTATACTATATACCATCTATATTAAACCACTAATAAAGTTATTTAAAAAATAAATTTGTCTCATCTTTGAATTCTATCAATAATTACTATAATCAATGACCCTTTCAGATATTTCCTCATCTAATCATGTGATCGAGTATAAACTAAATAATTAAAACCTGTGTCATAGAAAATGGAGCTAAATCCATAAAATATTATAAGAATTTTTTTTTATCATGCCAAATTATCTTATCACCGTTATTATCATGAAATATAATTTATCCCAACAATATAATATTATTAGAATCAGTATAATTTTATATAATTTATTTTACAATAATAGTACTATATTCTCTTACTAATTCATTAATGAGATGAATTTCATGTTTATGACTATTTAACAGCCAATATGAAAAGTGAAATTTGAATTTTAAGCTGTTAATAACAGATAATTACTATGAAGGAAATTACTCTATTCTATTTTAAGAGTGGATAAAATAGGTAATGTTTATGATTCTATAATAGAAATTGATAAAATTAATTATTTACTAAATAAAACAATAAGGATTGGAAAATAAATAAAAATTAGGGAATCATTTAGTAGTTACTTGTGAATCTTACATTAAATATCAATGAAATTAATATATATAATTTAGGTTCATTATAAATTATATCATTTATAATTTACAATTTTTTTAGATGGTGGAATTATTACAATTAAAAAATGTTTGAAATAATAATAGAGAATGACGCCTAGATTAATTGATTCTATGGAAATTTTATGATTGGCATTAACGATGACACACTGGTATATATGTAAAATATTAATTCAATTGTTTTTATTAAACAAAATAAATAAATATTTATTTTAAAATTTTATTAACAATAAATATATGGTGAATATGTATAAATTTATAGTGTTTTCAATTATGTTTGAGGATATGGTTTCTAAAAATCACCTTTATTAGTAATTTATATTGGTTTCATTGCCATTAATTTCCATATCCATTATTTTATATGTTATTTCACGAATTAATCCCTAAATTTATTATATTTCTCATTTTGTTCCATCATTATTTTCCTTTAATATTTTTAGTCATATGAGTTTTAAATGAATAATTTATTCAATATACTATCAAATTTAATATTTGGATTCATTGTTAAAATAGTATATTTTACATTCTATATATTTCATATATTTAATGTTTCATATTTCATGATCATTTAATAATATTTATCTATTTTCACACCTGCCTGGATTCCATTGAATTATTATATCCTTTTCAATAAAAAGCATAAAAACGTCAAATAATTATGTTCTAAAATATTTATAATAATTAAATTCAACATACAAAATAAATTTTTTTCATTATCTATCCTCTATTAGGTTAGAAATTTTAAAAATTATTTGAATCATATATTCCCCAATTATCTAATGATTATTGTTCATGGAATCATATAATGTCACATTAATGAAGAATTTCAATTATTAAAAAAGTTATATCACCCTTTTTATAATTTTTTTATTAATAATATGAATATCAAATTAATTAATTCAATTTTAATGATTATGTGGAAAACAAATATAAGGTCATATTTAATTATGATGTCTTATAAATGAATCACATATCCATCTACATAATTTGTAAAGGAAATATTTCTCTTGAATATATTAAATAATGGATATAGGTAGTTACTCTAGTCCACTATGATATAGTAAATCATTTTTATATAGTTATATTTTTTTTACAGTTATCGTGGAAGTAAAAATTATTTAATGCTATGATATACTTTATTTATATCATTTTCATATTATTATTTTTTGAAATATGATGATGTTAAATTTTTTAGGTATTAAGTGTAGTACATTATAATTTATATACTGTTATGTATTGGATTTCCCTGTTTTCGTTTCGAATATACTTGTCATGTTGAGAGAGATACATTGGATTTCTTTGTATGGTCTCTTCATGATTTTTATTCATACTCGTGAGTTACACCAATTACCTTAGTGATTAACCAGGGATGTACATATTGTTAATATGGGTATGCTATTTTTTTAGGGAAACTTCCTCCCATATGAGAGATATATAGAATAAACTCATTGTCAACAATCAACATCTGATACATGGGATGATATAATTTTTCACCTTGGATGGACTCTATGGAATTGGTTATTTCAGAGGCTCCAATATGGAAAATAAGGATTATCTATATACAACATTGGATTTGATTGGGACTCCAACATTTGATTTTATATATTTTTAATCAGATGTTATATGGAATGTTTTTTATTTTAATGTTTAGAATTATTGTTTGATATCATTGGGCAGTGACTGCCTTTCTAAATGAGAAGCATGGGGTTTACTTATATTGGATGATTTGTTTGTGATGTGATATATATTTTCCATATCATTTGTACGTGTAACTTGGTTCACAAATCCGACTTTATCCATCGTATGTGGTATAATTCAGCTATCCCTAGAGGAACATAAATATAATTATTTTTTTTATCATATTACCCTTAATTTTTCATTTATATAACACTATTAATTTATTCCAATAAGATAATGGATTGTCCTCGACCCTGTTAGTAGTGGCCTACTGAGATTGTGTGTCATAGCCATCTTGTTCTACCTTTGGTTCCCATGTAGTCTTCATGGTTCCAGGTATTGTTTTAAGAATGATACTAAATTTTTTTGTCTGATTTATATGAATATGATAGTGTTTGGAGGTAGATGAATGATTATATGCCCAAGATTACATTTTTAGATGTTTGTTTTCATTCTTTTGTGTTTTTATTATTTTTTTAGAATATAGTATATTAGTTTATCCACTATCCACCATTTACTCATATTTTTTTTACATAATCATGATCATCTTCATTTTAGCTAAATATTAATTAATTTCATATTCTCTTACTCCAACTTCATGGATTGTTTCAATTATTTACATTGTATTTTATTTACAAATTATTTTACACAATTAATTATCTATTGTCATTTTTTGGTCACTCTAATCTATAAGGGCATAGTATCCCTTGGAAAAAAATGTTTTCCCATCTATTAGTTGTCATCCCCTAGAATTTAGGGGTGGGGAACACATGAGATCATGTGTCCCATAATATTGGGGATTGTTGATTGGAAATAATGGACATGTATTACCAAATGGTAACAATTTTGTAAATAAATTTTTTCTTAATAATTTGACATAAACATGATAATATGATGATGGGTTTTGGTAATGATCATCCTTGTGGAAGTATCTATCCCACAAATAGGGTAATCCTAAATTTTATGGGCTGGGTAAATGCTGATATTTCATGCACTTGTTATAATTTCATAGAAATCACCATTTGGTGAAGCACATTCATTGTGTAGTTTTTATTATTTGGAATATTTTTTAAAATATAATATTTCATCTTCCATATCCTAGTGATGGGTGGGATTATCAAATCATGGATCATACTAGGGACTATAAGATTATAATTTCATTCTATATGTTATTCAATATTCACATTCAGCCTATATTTAATGTAATGCATGTTCTTATTGTCATGACTTGAATTGTATATATAGAATTGTGTAGATTTTTTTACAGGACAATGTGAACATAGTTTCTAATCAATATACCTATCTTAACCTAATTTATTTCATCTATATGTATTTTTAGATAAATTAATTAATTGTTTATGGCATTTTGAGCCATGAACAAATGGAAACATTGTATTAGAACTAGAAATGTATAATATTAGTTGGACACTATAATTTAATTTATAAGGTGTTTGGACCCTCTGAATTTTTGAATGATGAACCGTTTAATTTAACCATTTAAATTGAATATAATATATAAATGAATATGAATTTAAAAATTATATATTAATTAATTTAAAAGAGGGATACCTTATAGCAGTAACATTAGACCTAGACCCTTTCAATCCTAAAGGGTGGATTGTAGGTCATCTCTCATGTGTTTCTTATTTGAATGTTTCACTCCACCTAGACCTAACTAAATAAGCAATATGAGGGGTGTTCGTATTTATGTGGGAGGTATTGTATGTGACCAATATTTACCTATTTCATTGTATATGACTATTATAATCTATATATCTTTTATGAGGATTCTGATTGGTAATTATAGATCTATGCCACCGTAATTTCCTCATGTTGAATGACATTAGAGAATTGATGAGAAAACTCTATAGGTGGAAGTCACTAAGAAACCCATTGTACCTAATATAGTTCCACCTAGGATACCTCCTATTGATTTTTCTCTAGGAACGGATTCTCAGTTCTATGATAGTGATCAATGTAACATGTAGTTTTTTCAGGTGCTCCCAAGCCTTCCCCTACTATGGGAGAGATGATTTTTGAAATTCAAAAGATGAAACCACTATCCTTTTAATGGGCGGGTGGACCTTATCCTGGTGATTCGTGGTTAGATTCCATGGTATCAATCATTTACCATATTGAAATTATCTTAGATCAGATATTCAATCTCGATTCGTACATGTTGTATTATTAGGCTATGCGATGGTGTGAAGTCATAACTCTGCCTCAGTGTAATCAGGGTATGGTGGAAGAAAACACTGATATGTCCATCTATGCCAACACATTTCTACACACTCTAAGGAAGGATCAAACTAGGGTGTTCTAAATTTGTTAGTGGGGTAATGTGACTAATATAGATTATTCTTCTCATTTCAAGGAGAAATAATGTCTTTCTTTATGTCTAACAGGTGATAAGATGACGGATATAAAGATTTCTTAGGATATGATTTGGTAAGATCCCTGGTCATAGGTGAACATATTTTGGGTTACTACCATTACATAGATAGTGAACATAGAACTTATTATTGAAATTAATATCATAGAATCTTTTGATGTAATCTAGGATTGTTCAATTCTTAGGATGGTCGATGGATTGTCTAGTAATAGGAAGTGTCATATTGAGGGTGTTTGTGGGGGAAGTACCCACCAGTTGACATGCTTTGATGGTTATGTGTTATAACACATATGTGTTAGGCAATATCAAATGAATATAAATTCATTGAGGAACATAATCAAGTGATGAGCTTGTAGAAAAATTCATCCCCATCTATGATTCTGCCATATTTTAATTTGGAATCCAATGTATGTGGATAATTACCAACACATATATTTTGTATTTGATCCTTTACAACACATAAATATGTGAGATAGAATTCTATCAGCTGATTAAGACATTATGGTAGCGATAGTGGCTGAGGAATTAAGGCCCCAGACAATAATCATCCACATAGTGGATCTTATCAGGCTAGTCAGGATGCATCTCTAGGGTGTAGTTTCAGCCATAACTAGGATATGTAGCCTATTACTTGGGTGAAATTACTATAGAAAGAATTTTATATTATAATTATCTTGGTATCCACTACATTAGATTCATCCAATTTTGATACAGTTTCATTACACTCTTTTATATTAATTAAGGATGAGAAATGTATTGGCCTTTCAATTGAGTAATTATATGGTGTTATGTCTCTCAACACACCACTCTGGGTCAAATAATATTATATATTATATTTCTAGGATTGAATCATTGAGATCGGTGGGTTTAATTTTTCTTAGTGTTTCATCATCTTAGATATGATAGGTTTCATCATAATTCTTAGTATGGGTTTTACTATTCTTTATCAAGCCCAGTTGGATTGTTATCATTTAATGATAACCTTATAATCACCAAATGAATGATCATACATACAAGATTATGGATGATTTATACAAGATGGTTGAGATGGACCCAAACATATAGGGCACTTCGAGTGACATTTCAGTTTTCATGTATCCTTATGGGATACCATGAAATATAGTTAGTAAATTCCCTCCCCATGGAGTATATTTTCAGTGACTCCTTTCATGAATATTTCATTAGATTTCATATTGATATAGGGTATTATTTTTCCCTATATATATATTTATGATAGACACTATAATTCATTACAAGTTATATGATGGAACCGATAGACCACTATGAACATAATGAGAAACAAGAATATCATGTGGGAAATGGTTTCACTCGATATATCACATCACTATGGGGTTCACATGTCCATTTATAATGAATAAGGATGGTTCCGTTAGAGTTTTTCATGTATAATCTAAATTTTAAGAATATTATACTCAGTAATTTGTATCATCTACATAATATAGATGAAATCATCAGTGAGAACTGAGAAGAATCCATTTTATTAAGAATGATTAGTGGTTGTGATACCATAGGGTTCATGGGATATCATCAGAAATATCTTGTACTACATTATGGAGTAGGCATGTATTTTAATGAGTGTTAAGTTATTACATTTATACTGAAGAACACATTTGTATTCTTTATAGATCTGATGAATCAGGTTTTCCAACTATAACATGATTCCATGGTTGTATTCTTCGTAGAAGATGTCTTATTGTATTTTCACCCCATGAAAGACCATTCCATCCATCTTGAAAATGTGATGAGTATACTATGATTTTACTATATACATGTGAAAAATATTAAATCCCACATTTGGATCAGTAAAGGGATATTCATCGTTCATATCATGTCTAATATAGGTGTATCAGTTGACATAGATTTGGTGAGAAAAATAATATCACAGGAGTATCCTAAGAATACAATTGATATATTAAACATATATGGGATTTTTGGATATTATTGATGATTCAACCATAACTTTTCACATTTGTATGATCCTCTTACAAGACTGATCAAGAAAGTTGATATATTTTTCTTCTTTGAAACAAATGAGAATAAAATTTAGTAGTTAAAGGGGAAACATACTTCTTCATAGATCCCGATTCTTCTATATCTGGAAAAATGTTAAACAAACTACTGTTATTTTTTAGGAATTTGATTGGGATCAATTAAAATTATAGGAAATAGGATTGTGGAAAATGGATCTTTCTAGTTGATAAATCCTTGGAGGAATTAACATACAAAAGGACAGGAGTTAGAAGTCTCAGTTTATGATCTAATATATTGGATGCATTACATATAAGGTGACTGATTCCTTTCTTAAATTTTTTTTAAAACGGAAAATACATATCCACACAGAGAGACTTGATTATGTTGAAGCACATGTAGGTGTACTTCCTGCAATCAATCAACATTGAACATTCATACACTCATATTAAGGGTAATACCTTGGTTGAAATCATTATTTGGATACTAATTTCCATTCGGACCTAGATGCCAGTTGTTAGTGGAGATGAGGGATCTATTTATTGACATTCACAAGGAGGTTAATAATTAAGATAAGAAACTATTTTTATCATATCTGTAAGTGAAATCCTCCTTGTTGAAGTGGGTTTAAGTGAGACAATTATCATAATTTGATGGACTCATTTCAAGGGAGAGCATCATAAGTAAGAAACCAACTACAATTTGGACTTTTGATGGGGATGAGTCTCCACTATATTGTGGTAGTGTTTGGGTGCCTCCTAATATATAGAATGTGTTAATATGAGATACTCAAGGATCTATGTTGGTAATTTTTAATATTCTCACAAAGTTGTTCATAGACATTCATTGTAATTATTGGTTTCCATGTATAAAGTGGCATATAATATATTTTATCACTCAATGCTCCACCTATCATTAGGGGAAGGAAGGGATCTAGTGAGGGCCTATAATTCATTAATAATCTCTATTATAGATTTAAAAAGTAATGATGTAACCATGTATTTCATGAAGGTATCATTGGGATCCTTAAGATGCAGTGATGTAATAAAGGTGATTGCCAACATGTTTATAGAGGATTCATACATCATACATATCCATGAAAATATGTATTTTGATTATCTGTGCATTCATTTCATATGCAAGATAGTATGATTTTACATTGTTCCCCACTACGTCATATAATAACAAGATTCCTAAATAATCATAGGGTATTGTAAGGGTTAAAAAAGTCATTGCGTTAACATGTTCTCTTGAGTACATTATATAAACCTCAAATTGATGGCTAATTGTGGCAGATGATATGAGTGTTAGAGGATATATTTTGACCATTTATCCTTGACTTTACAGGCTATTGGGAAATGAATATCCTTATTGTTGATTTTCCCTCCAATAACATATTTGTAGAATGATCCATATGGCTCTATACGAGGACCTCTATGGTAGGACAGGATGTTCACCTCTTTGATGGCTAGTGGAATGTGATGAAGTTCAATTGGAACCTCATATCATTCAATAGTATTTAGATCAAGTCATGTTGATTTATAGACAAAACATTTTCTAGAAATAGTCATACATAAATTTTCCTCATAGACCTCTGATGTTTGAGGTTTGGAATTTGGACTATATGAATGTTTCACCATAAATGGGTCATATAATAATTTAGAGATAAGGAAATTTATCACATTGGAACTTCATGACATTAGATTTATTGTAGATATTTTTGCTGTTATCCCACAAGTTTCTATCACCTCAAAGGTACAAAACCATGGATGTTCTCTTCCACATATCATAGCATTAACATTTTCATGGTGACCCATATATTTCATTTGTCCATAAATGTATATAAAATGAACTAGATGACCCCATTGAGGAGCATGTGATATATATCATTAATTGTTGAATGAATCCACCCATGGGTATGTGTGTTCCTCTAGTCCTGGAGATATGGAATCATTTATGCTTATACGAGGAGACAATGGAGTTTTAGGCGGATGTATGTTTGGAGTGGATGAGTCAATTAAAACATGACACCTTAACACCATCGTAAGGTAATGTTGAGGATAAAATTTCTCATGGATGTGAGGTTGTGTCATGTAAGCTATTATAAATTTTATGTACCATTATTCTTTTTTAAATTTATTTGTATTTCCATTTTAATCAATCTCAATGGATTCCTGGAGGTCACATTATTTTTGTGGGCTTTTTCAAATCCCTGAACCCTAGAGACTCCAATGTACCCCAAGGTTTATTAGTTACTATGTGAACCAGGATGAATGATCATGTAAGACATATATAATTTTGGGAAATGGAATTTTTCGTGTTTAAGAAAATTTTGGAAAATCATTCACCTTAACCAGGTTGGGTTTTAATTGTTAGAAAAGAGAGAGAAAAAATTATGGACGGTATGATAAACTGTTTGTCAAAACCATGCGCCCTAGCCTATGTGGTTAAATTATAACTATTAATATATTTAATTATTT
Source organism: Viscum album (assembly GCA_963277665.1). NCBI lineage: Eukaryota > Viridiplantae > Streptophyta > Magnoliopsida > Santalales > Viscaceae > Viscum > Viscum album. The sequence goes on along the minus strand of OY728151.1, from coordinate 1,055,732,104 downwards.
CAACCAATCCCTATTCCATTTGATTCCTCCTCATGTGGCCACAAGAGTTTCCTCCAATGCAATCCATACTGTCTATTTTATCTCCCTTGATCAAACTCGAAATATCTAATAGTTGGACACATCGGTAAAATATGAGTATGATCAATTATCACCAAAAATCTATTTCAGTATTCATCCCTAATCTATTTTGGTATTTAGTTGTGATGTACTTTGCCCTATTTTTATAGTGTGGAACTATTCCTTCATTTATAATTTTTCTAACATTTTTCAAACTATGACAATAGATGATTGTAGCACAACTAAATTGATGTTGGCGATCTAGATCATTCTCATTGATTTCATCTCTTATTAGTGTGTGCTCTATTGATACATACAATGAATCCTTCCAGTGACATCTCAAATATTATTAATAATTATATTAATAGGTTTTAAATTTACTTCATGACCTTACCCAATGAATAAAACCATTTGTGGGTTGTCTCCTTATATTCAGAAACCCCATTATGTGTTAAACATTTATTGGCCTGAATACCCATGCCCCAAGATATATAACATCATTTTGTGGGGGAATTTCTCCTCGTTAAAAATCCATCATTTTATTAACTAAAATAATTGTACTTTTGAAACATGTGTCGGGGTCCTTTAGAAATGTGTGATGTTTTATATTTTTTTATTGTCCTCATGATTTAATTCTTATTTCATTGCATTAAATTTATGATATGTTTTGTTACTTATATACAATCTGGTTTTTTAGATTCCCTATAGTTATTCCTTATTTCTCAAGTATCACTACATCATGATATGTCATATTACATGTTCCCTATGATTTTTTACCCAATTATAACTTATTATAATTTATATTGTTTCTTGACTGTAATTGTATAAAATGGATACAATGTATACATTGTTATATTTAAATACATATTGACATGTGATATGTGCCTTGGTTGACATTACTCACCTGTAAGGGGCCGAGAGATTACCCGGGTCCTGATTTAACGTTTTAATGGATGGAATCACATTTTTCGATTCAGATCTATATGATGTGATGATAGTGATACATTGGAATTCCATATATGTCCTACTCAAGAGGATAATTCATTATAGTGGGTGGAAAGGTTCCCTAGTGGAGAAACCATAGAAAAACTCATTGGAAATATGGGTACTCTATGAATTGTGTGATACACAGTCCCTTATTTCTGATACATGTTATGGACCTATAGTAACCATGACATGAGTGATACAAGGTACATGATTATGGGTAACCTTTGATGGAATCAGTGACATTGGATATATTAGATACTCCTATAGTGACCATTGGGTAATCATTATATATTACCATAGATGAGTAGAAGTCTTCATAATAATTATTGATAGATTTTTTTCTTATGTCATATGTAATATTTAAAATTTATATGATGAGCATGATCATTTGAGGGCATGGGAATATGACTACTAATACCAAGATTAAGATTGCTGTTAAGAGAATTTGGTTGAATCTTTTATTATTTATTATGTATTTACCTGATTAGTTGTACATGTAACTTTGCTGAGAAATACAATTTATGCTGAATTAGGTGGTATCGGTCTGGTTTCACTTTTTTAAACCTCATTACAGTATTTATTTCTTAAATTATTTCCAGACATTTTTTATTTATTCAAAAAATTACTTTAATATTTGCATGAAATAGATTTCCCATGAAATCATTGGTTCTGGCCTATAGATATTGAATCTCACACCGTGTTTGTGATGCCTTTGGTACATATTAATATTTCCTAGTTCTAGGTCTTGATATAGGGAATCATCTAGAATCCTATGTTTGATTTTTATTAATAGGATTATGTTTAGGGTTAGAAATTCACGAATATGCTTGAGATACTTTTGGTATCCCTTTTTACCTTTTTTTAATTTTTTTAGAATGAAGTATAATATTATATCTACTATTCCCCCTATCATAATTTTTTTATTAAATCACTATTATAATCATCTGTATCTATATATATATTCAATTTTTTATTTCTCACTCATATTACGTAGTTTATTTCGATTATTTTTTTATATTATATTTCATGACTTTCCTTATAATATTCATTATCTATTGACAATACTATGATCAGTCTCGTATATGAGGAAATTATATCCCCATTGACACACCCTAGAAATATGATGGTAGTTGAAAACCTCTAGCATTCATGGAGAAGAACATAAGATCATATCCCGACAATCTCATGGAACTATTGATTGGAAACCAGAGAGGGATACTACAATACCGAACAATTAGGTTTATTTTGAATAAATTGGTCAGGAATAAGACATTGTATTAATAATATTCCATTAATAGAATATTATGTAAATTAATTGAAAATTGAATTTTATTTTTTCCCCCAAGATCTGGAAATTTATATTTAAACTGAAATCATTCTGAATTTTATGTCATCGTTAATTATCACATAATGAATAACTGTTTATCAATTTAATTTATTGAAGAAACAAACATAATGCAATTTATGAAATGGTTTATTACTCTTAATTAATTCCACAATAGGATTCCAAATATTTTATTTATTAAAAATTATATTTGAATTCATATTTTCATTTGAAATTGTTATTTATGAATGTTTGATATCATGATTCAGGGACCAATACCTGGAATTGGTTTCTTGTTTGGTTAATTTCATTTTTCAATATGTTTAAAATATAGATATTGGATATGTATATTAGCTACTAAAGGAAAAAATAGATTATATATCATAGGAAATGTTTTTAATAATACATAAAAAAATAAATCAAATTAAAAAATTTTAGGTTTAAATTTCACTAGTTATCAGCAATTATTTGGTTAATAGAGCCATTAAGGAATATGGAAAAAATGGTATTAATTATTATTAATTTAAATTAATATTACCATATATATTATGAATAATCATAAAATTTATGTATTGTGTTAATTTGATTAATATTGGTGAAATTATTTTAAAATTTTAGAAAGGGTAAATTTTTTATCTGAAATTATTTTTTCATGTCTCGTATAATAACCAACTACAATAAATTTAATTATACATATAATATATATGTAATATAGTAAGTGAAAATACTCTATGATATAATATGGATCAAAATTTATCTTTGATTTAATAAATATTATTATTGAATTCTAATAAATTTCTAATGATTTTCAATTCCACTTAAAATGATTACTCATAAGTGGGTATTATTTTTTCCATAAGGGAAAATGTAAAGAAAATAAAAGAAGACAACAATGAAGTTTTTAATTTGATTCCTTGGTGAGAGTATAAAACCATTGAATATGGGATGGGGTGAATATGTGATAATAAAAAAACAATAAAAACATTCTTCCTTTCATTGGCTGTTGAGACTGGAAATCAAACATGAAACTTAAATGATGACAGATTGTGTATGAATGAACCCACTGAAAAAATTGATTCTAAAAACCTTATTATTATGAGGATAATAAATTCATTAGTTGTCAATTTTATAATACATGTTACTATAATATTATAAAAAATAATAATTATTTTAGTAGGAATATGGACCATAACTATTATGAGGTGAAAAAAGATGATTGTCAAAAAGTCATTGATATTTTTATTCAGAACTCATGTAGCATCTCATTTAAGAAAATTTGTTCTCCATTATTTTTCTAAATCATCCTACTCAACATCTATCTAGAATGTGTTTTTATTATATAAAATATTCCACAAGTTATTCATCAAAAAAATCTCACTATGGATTGAAACGATTTAGTTACTACTCTTTCATTTCAACATGAAATAAAGAGTTCATGCATGGTGGTTAGATAAAAATGGTATAAAAAATAGATAATTACAAATCAACGATTATATCCCAAATTCATACCTTAACATTCTATCATGGACATATATATTATTATGTTGACCCATAATCCATTCAAATTTATTGATGAAATTTTTATATCTCTAATCGTTTTGTGTTGTTAGACAGTTTATTGGTAGAGACATTAAAGGCTATATCAAAATCATTATGAGCTCTAATGACAAGGAAACCATAATTTTTCATTGACTACTATCAAAGAGTAGTAATCTCTATGCATAATTTCTAAGATGTTTTTATATTAATTTTTTCAATCATAATATATATGTGGGTTATATCATGTAATATAGTGTTCTATAAGACACGTGGACACTATAATGAAAAACAACCACAAACCTTTTTTAAAATAATTAATATTACATATATGGAATAAAAATAGTTATCAAAATTAAAATATTCACACTACATAATATAGTATATATCAATATTCATAGTATCTATAAATCCCACTATTTTAGGTTGCACAAAATTTTAAAACCACAAAAAAATATTGTAATCTAAGGGAAATACATTATAAACTATATAGTAATTTTGTAACAGATGCTAGGACCATTAGTATAAAACATTCCTAATGAGAAATTACATAAATAATAGTTATATATATGATATATAATCCTAATATGTATTTTAGGATAATAAAATGATTGTTTGAATAATGATAAGGTTATTAGAACAAAAATATGACCATACGAATGATTTCCTAACACATTTAATAATAAAATGAGTTTTACATAATATTAAATGTGATTAATATATGTAAATAAATATATTTTAGTTCCATAATTAAAATAAATAAATTTTAAAATTAAATGAAAGCATAATATTTGATTTTAAAAAAATTTGTATTTTAATTAATTTAATGAAAAATTTAATTTTTTATTTAAAATTAAATATTTATATTAAATATAATTTAATTCTTTTCTATAAAATAAGAGTAATTGGGAAAAGTAAAAAAATTCTATATGTGTTATGATATAACTTTTTTCAAAATCATCAAATTTTAGACGAATGATAAAAAATTCAAATATTGCAGGTTTTGTTAAATAATATTAATTTAACAATGTTCTATGAAATTTTAAATTTCATATCATTCAAATTTAATATCAAAAATATCATTCAATCATATAATACAAATTTTTAATTTCTACTTCCATAATTTAAAATCCAATTTATATAAAAATAAAATATACCCATAAATTTTTTTGAATGTTCGTTCATTTCCTTCATGCAAACAAAATGAAATTTATTAGATGGTTTGAAAATTATAGAAATAATTATCTTTATGAAAATATTATTGAAATTATAAAATAAATGAACAATTTGAAGACTTTTTCATTATATGTTACATTATTCGATTGTGTAATAAAAAATAACCATCACATAGATGTATAGACACCCCCACTTGCTCACAAGTGAAAAAAAATACAATTATTAGTATAACCAAATACATAACCAAATAAATATTCATAAGCATATTAATAATTGGTAATGACCTTATTATCCAATGAAAACTATAGGAATCTATGCTAATAACACTATGAAATGATTAACTCTCAATAAAATTTAACATTATATGTTATTTCCATTGAATTATTTATCTCCCCCTATGTTCTTAAACCTTCCACAAAATATTTAACCCCAGATCATGAAAAAATTTATAATTTCTAAATAAATTAATTACAACTGTACTATATATGTATAATCACCCACTATCTCTCTCAGGAATGATCCATTAGTTTATTTTTTAACAACCTACATGGAAATTGAAAATTCCTCAATTATCAATTCTCACAAGGATAATAAATATATATAATATATTATATAATCAAAATTATTTTAATTTATTAATTGAATCATTATGAAATTAAAAAATTAATAAAAACATTAATTAAAATCTAATATTAAAACAAAAAAATTGAATAATTAAAAAAAATTGTGTCACCTCGTAATTTATTTCATAATGAACGAAAATAATTGTAATGTAGTGAAAAATGACATAGAATAACAATTTTTTAAACATTATAACTAAATATTAACAAAATAAAATCATCTTATAATATATGTATAAGAATAATTTTATTCATTAGATATGATATACATGGACACACAATACGTCTCTCACATTGTCATCCTAAAAAACCATCTTTTTCACTGGTTTTACGTATAAATTATCTTCTAAAATAATATATCTAAATATACATATATCTTTTTATTTATATATAAACATCCTTATCATTATCTCAAAATTATCATGTGGTGAAATTTATAAATAGAACTCATTATGATTATCACATTGATTTATCATCGTTAATACTTTATATCTTGTTAGTAAGATATATTTACTTCTTGTCCATAAGATTTCAAATGATTATATCCCCCACATCATTTATTAAAATGGAATTTATGATGTCATAAATATTATTCGAGGGATATCATCGATGTTGATGATTTTTATAATTTATAAATAAAGATTCAATTTTCATCATAGGTCATTCATGTCATTATTTTTTTTATGGTTGGGGTCGAAGCCTCAATTTTTATTATTAAATCAAAGCAAAGACCTCTTGTAACTGGGTAGAGGGAAACCCATTACATAGCCCGAAAGCCCAGTGGGCATGTAGCCCATTACATAGCCCGTTGGCCCAAATTCAAAGGCCAATTCACATTCTGTGAATAGTAACCTGCTGCTAGAGTACCGCACAGTATCGCCACCGCTACAGTGCCCTGCCGCCGCTACAGTACCCGCTGATGAACAATGCCGCTACAGTGCTGCTACAGTAAGCTACTCCCCATGGGTTTTGAACCCCCATTTTCTATGTAGTATTACGGGGTTCTTAACACTAATCCAAACCCCACCTACATTCATGTTCTTATTATTGATTAATATATAATTTACACAATCATTCCACCCTGACCCAAATAGTCATAGTCATGATTTGAGATTAGTTTTTATCCTAAAATTATATATCCCACTAATGAAATTTATAGTGTTTCATTAGATCTAATGATATTTTTTTCATTAATATGGCATTAAAACTATTCACATTATATATAGTAAGAATTCGAGACATATTTATTTATAAAAAATTTGATATCATTTTCTATATTAATTTATTGGGAATGATGTATATATAATTTTGAAATTCCAATTCATTCATTATATTTTAATTCATTATGATGTCCATACATTAAGATGATACGTTATCAAATCCAATTGGGATGTGTTTAGGTTTACTGAGGGTGTTAAATAAATTTTAAAAAAGGATGTGGATGTTGGATTTTATTTATAGAGAACCATTCTAGATTGATTTAATTTTAATACTCTATATGTTATTAATGGAGTGTAATTCCTTATAGAAATTAAAAACATGTTTTTGTGTGTCATGAAGTGCTATAAATAATAGTTTATAGGCAGATTGAATGTTAATTACAAAAAGGTAAGTTGAAAATCAATTATTAGAGGCATTTGTAGTCTAATTATATATTAAGAAAATTAATATATATATATATATATGGTCATGTATCGTGGACATGGTGATCATGTTTTTTCTGATTATTTCGTTAGTAGAAATACGGATATTCATACGTACAAAATATGACCAATGAAGTGTTTTATTAATCATAGAATTTAAGGAGACATGAAATGTACCTAAATCTTTTATTGTATATGTGTCAACTTGTACTACTTTTAATCTTTTTATGAGTGGTTTTATGACATCAAATGAGTCATTTTTAACTACGACATGGAAAATAGAAAAGGAATGAAGGATAAATATGAATATGTGTATTTTTAATCTAGACCATGTATACTTCAATGAATGTAAAATTATATAATTTAATTCCACATATGAGTCATGTTAACCAACTATTGGTGTCATATATGGACAATTCAGTAGCATATATGTTATTCACTCTAATGTGATGAATGGGAACAAGATAAGGAATTTATAGGACATCATATAAATACTTCTGGTCATTTTATGATCCATTTACAAGGATTTTATAAGGTATAGTGACTTTTTATACTACGGAAAACCATATTTGAGATTCCTAATATTTATTTTTCATTATCTCAACCATCATTCAAATGATACTCGAATTCAAAGGTCCAGATTGGAGAAGATATTTGGAAATTTTTTAATGCCATAATCCCTACATTAATAATCTTGTTGTAAATGTTATCATGGTTTGTCACATGGGATCATCAGAATGTATATGGATTCATTTAATGTACATATGGATTATCATATGTTACCTAATATACATCCAAATAAATATTAATATTTTTATGTGTTAAATAACCATAAAATATGCATATATTTTGGACCACCATTAAAAATAATTATGATACTATCATTTCATATAAATTAAAACATATGTAAAACATTTTCTCAATGTAAGATGATCAATTCATTATATTATATGTTCATATGAGATAAATTTATTTGGTAGAGAGTTTTTGTAATATATTCATAGCGTATATGATAAAATCATTAATAAAATTATAAAAATGATCAAATTGTTTAATGAAAAGTGATACTATTGACAAAATATCCTAGTCTCCTTATACTAAATAATGAATTCAAGATTTATTCACTATAAATAAATCATTGGCATAGTAATGATCAAGAAATATTATAGTGAAATTAATAAATATAATAAGTGGATTTTTATTCTTGATGACAAAATAATTCACCCATTATTTTATTCACATAAAAGTATGATAGTTCTACACCACAAGATATATTGAAATGATAAATTATATTAGTGAATGAAAATATTGAGGGATATTTTTAAATAATTGAATTCATATTTTTATAGAATAACAAAATTATAATAATTCATGTATCACCTGAAGTGATATCAGTGTATCATTGATAATTATAGTGAGAAATTTGGAAATGACATGGTGATGTTTTTTAACATTATAATATCACATGTAATGAATAATTGAAGGAAATTCCTTATTTTTGATATGGAATCTTTATTCATGTTATATTCTATGAATTTAAATCTCATAAAATATGAATAATATGGTGGAAAATGATGAAACCTAATAATAATTCTATGAAAGAAAATTTATTTATAACAAATGATAGAAAACCAATTTCATTTAGGAATATATTGTACATAAAATAAAATTAATTAGGTGATAAGGTCTATGATATAGATAATTATTATACTATAGAGTTGATCATTAAAAGAAGATGAGAGGTATCATCTTTATCATACAACCAAGTATATCATCTTATCATTATGGTATGAATTTTATCAAGGCTAGTAATATGTTAGATGTAATTAAGAAAGACTCTTTAATGCAAACAAATATGATGAATAGTTCTCTATAATACATAAGATCATGAATATCTAATCATGTAAAGAGCTTGGGATAATTTTTCAGAAACATTTAGAGTACTATAGAGACCCCATTTGGAGATAATATGATATTGTAAAGAGATAAATTCTAATAATTTTGGATATTAAGAATAACCATACAGGGGAGACTACCATCTTTCATATGAATTAATGTGTTTTTTATAGTTTTTGTAAATATTTTCATGAGAAATATTATAATTTTACCCATATATACATTCATTTTTAAATCAGGGTCTCAAAATAATATTTAAACTAAAAAATTGTGGCCTGTCGTATTGATAATGAACAATGTATATCCTGGTGTTATTAAATTTATATTCTCTCTATTCACAAGGGAAATATCGAAATGATGATGAGAGTATTTATTTCAAAACTAGCCTCAATAGTTTTATTATAAATAATAAATATAATTATAATAGATTACCCCCCCCCCCCCCACATTTCAGTGATGTCTCTAGAACAATTCACTATACATATTATTATTACTGATCATGTAACCATCTAAAAGTTGATTGTTTTTTAATGAATAAGAATAGATAAACCCAATATTTTTATGAGTATAAGAGTAAAATATATTTGTGTAAATTTTTTTAATTATTAGAAGAATGAAGTTATTATCTAAATTTATTGACAATGTCTATATTATTTTTGTGTGAAAAAATAAGGAATTATTTCAGTTGGAAGAGATGTATGTGTAACTTTTTCTCACATGATAAATCATGATATTGATAAGAAAACATGAATGTTCATCATGTCATCTCAAAAATAAATTTTCTGATGTTATGTAATGGGACTAGAAACAACCCTATGAATATGATATATATATGAATGCATGTGTAGTGGTTATGAGAATATTAAAATTTTAATGAATTTTATTTGGATAGAGAGATATAAATATATATATAATTAATATGAATATAAGTTGATGATAATGTGGATGACTGTTATATTAGGGATAATGAGTTACGTAGTAATACTATAATTATGGGAAGTAATCCAAAGTATTTAATAATTTTAAATACTGTAATGAGTAATTTCCATGATATATATTACTGAAATATGTTTCTAACATTGGTGATAGGATATATTGATTTGGATAAGATTCCAAACACCTTATAAAACTATTAAATGAATATGAATCCTATTTTTAGAATTAAACGATTGTTTGATATTGAATTGAAATTGAAGTGGTATAAAATGATAAATTTAAGGTATAATGATTCATAATCACATTAATTATTTATGAGTAATATGTGAATAATATATTATATACATTAATTTTCCCTATATGAATATGACAAGATGTATTAGATAATACATGGTTTGGGTTCCGATTAAAATTTTGAAAAATTTTATATATTATGTTTGACATCTAAAGAATAAATGTGATAAAATATACAGGGATGAGGATCAAGAATAATTTACTAAGATAAGATGTATAAAATATAGAATCCATTCTCTATAATAATGAAATGAATTCAATTAAATTTCCACAGAATTTCATAAGCATGAATGAATGGGAACACAAATCTTCAAAGAGAAATCCAAATTAATTAATATTTCATAATGAATAATCCTCAATATATCTATTCTCTAGCTATGATGATACACTTTATACTGATTAGAATGATGAGTAATGATGATATATTTATAAGATGAGAAATGATTTATTATCATGAAATGAGATTAACTAAATTATCAATATGATAGTAATCCTTCTAGAAAATATGAATGTGAATTTTTATGTAAATAAGAGTGATCACATTGAGTTCATAAAATTATTCAAGGTGAATGTTATATACAATGATAATATTATATGTGATGATCAAAATGATATAAATTATAGGGATATTTTATAAAAACACCCATAATTCCATAAGGGGTGAATATGAAATATCAATGAAGATTTATGTACAATCATCCATTGCTTCATAGAACGGTTTCCTTATTAAAAAGATTCTAATTTATCCTCATTTTATAGGTGATAGTTTATATTATTAATTAAAATGTTTTGATTGTAAAACTAATTCTGAATAATTTTTTCATTTAAATTTAGAAAAAAATGACATTCTGTATAATATAGTTATTACATGGCGTCAAAGGAAGGAGGAAAATACCAAACAATTATTGGATAAATAATCTTTACATTGTTTTGAATAAAATAATATTTAAAATGGACTAAAAATAAACATATTAATGATCATATATCATGATGTACTATATGGGGGTATTAGAATTTATGTTATAACATTAAACGACTCGTAGATAACATAATTTATATATATATAAGTTGGAACATTGGTCATATATCCATAAATAATGATAACAATGTATATTATAAATACATATAATATCATAAGTAATATGTTTTTTATGTGAAATCTATATTTATATCTATTCAAAAAAAAGGTCTAAACAAAACTTTTTCACGATGTCGATAAAAATATCACAATGTGGAATTGATCACCTCAATAAATCTAGGACAATTTCAAATCATTATTGTGTCCACAAATGCTCAATCGAGGAATAATAACTATAAATATCATATCTAAAATAGTTATTTACATATAAGAAAGAATATAGGATAGAAAATAAATTAATCATCTAAATGAAAATTATAAGGTTAATTATATGGAGAGTGGTAATCAAACATGAAAATAAATGATCTGGTAGAAGTGATAACATTTAAGTGGTATGAATTTGATGAAGAATTTTTCTTTATTTCTAAAAATAATTGAATGTACTCAAAAAATAATAGTATTGAATGGAATGAGGATGCCATGTGGTTCATGAAATCATTTGAAAACAATTATGTAAAGGATTCCTAAGGAGATCATAAAGGGATTAAACTAATATTTTTGGAGTATTCTAGTTTATGTGGACACTCAAACATGTTTCTATCATTGGTAATCATGTATCATTCCTCACAAATTCATTTTTTTCCTTCACAGAATTGAAATTAAATTAAAATTTTTTACTGAATCAAGAGATATATAAAACTATAATTGTTGAAAAATAAAAGGATCGTCTTATCAAGGAGAGGTCTAATAACATATTAGAAGAATAAATATGTTCATCCAGCATCATTTGGGTATAAAGATAATAAATTAATAGGATTGGTAAATAAAAAAATAAATAATTTTAGAAAGTACATTTAAAGGTAAATTTGGATATTACAATCAGAAATTGAATTATTGTTAATGAGATTATCAGAAAATTTTAAAATGTTGGAGTGTTGGTTAATGAAAATGTAGGGGAATGTTGTAAATAAATTTATCATACACATTAATCTTATGCATATTCATTTTGGTTGGAGGGTATTTTTTAATTTTTATATGATAGTTATTCTATGGATATGAAAGAAATGATAATTAAATTATTATATCATATTCATGTATTGTTATTGAAATAATTGAACACCTTTTTTACTTAATCATGCATTAAATATTAGGTTACAACAAATGTTGTTGAACTAAAAAATATCTTTTATATTTATGTTTGTAGACATATTAGACTCTCAATAATCTCAATGTAAAATAGAAATTGGATATTGGAGGAGAATCTACTTATAGATTATTGAAATTTGACCCACAGATACATTCTTTTTATTTGTGGTAAATAATAGTGAGAAGTAAAACTAGAACACACATTGAAATAAGATTATTTGGTTGGAATAAATAACAAATAAATGAGGGTGATTAATGATTCAATGATTTAATTGTTATTGTATTCATTATGGATTCTGTGTTGAGGTGTATGTTTCAATATGTATTAGATATGTTTTATAGATAACTATGGAGCTCCATCGTTGGAGTAACCCTAAAAATACATGGATATATTTCAAAAATGGTGGTATACAATTTTCTGTTGAATGGATAATATAACAGAATACATTAATGTTTCTTCCTCTAAATTTTGTGTTTATATTTATTATATTCATGAAAATTTCAAATTGTAATTTATGGGTGAATAAACTCTAATTATAATATTTCATATTGAGTTTGGATCAATTTTTATGAAAATAAGATTAAGTATCAATTATTAAAATTTGAAAATATAAATATAATTTATAGTGATTTTTCCAAAGATTCATCGGGATCATAGAAACATGCTTAAGTGAAAAGGGTTTATTGATTATTAAAACACATTATTTAAAGCTAATGATTATTCATAGTGATTTATTAATAATAGTTTGTAAGAAATGGAATTTCATGTGACTTGAAATCTGTAAAAGGGTATTATAATGTATGAGACACTTATAACTCATGATGATCATCACATGATATAATTAATGACTCTTTGTGAGGCATTATAGATTCTGGGAAAAAGAATTTAAGAGGGACCGGTGAAAAATACTAGTTTGGGTATGTATCATATTTAATATGAATGAGTCATTAGACTAAATGTATTATTTACAAGATGCTATATATTATTTCTTTAAAACACTATATGAGTAATCTGTTGATGAGAAATTGAAATGTTTTATATTGATAATGAAGTGTAGAATTTTAATAAGGAAGGAAAATATAGAGATGCTATATGAATAATTGAGTTTATAGTAAAATTAATTGACACTGATTATCGAGGATTAAAAGGTTTTTATAATATATATTCATTGTATGATAAGGCCATATGATTTTATTTTCCAAAAAATATCATGAATTTATATGATATGAACAAAATTTTTATTAGAAATCAGAAGATCTCCCATAATTTTTTAAAATATTGATTCGTATATTAATCATCATAAGGTATATGATATCATATTAACTACTTGGGATAATTATAGGTTTCATAGGGAAATTTTAATTTACATTGGGATTTTTCTAGTGAAAAAAAGACTCCATAATGATGATGTATCAGTTTACAATTCAACTAACCATTCAAATGATATATTTTCGAGGAAATATAATGAAATTTTTCAGTCAATGTAGTTTCATATGATCATAGATACTAAAATGTTGTTCTCCATTGATAATATGTCTATTTTATAAGATGTCTGTTTCATCGTGATTTAATTTTTGTATAATGTTATATTGTGTATATTATTCCTACATTATAAGGTTTATTTAACCTTAAAAAATTACTATATTAATAAAATAATATAAATACATTATTTAATTTTTATGAACATCATAATTATCTCCTAACTATATGATTAATTTCAAAATGATTTGTTGTATATGAATCACAAATCGAACAAAGAGATGAGCAATTCTATAGTAATTAAAAATCATAATAATAAAATTGTGACTCTTCCTAGGATATGGAGATAAGAAAAATTTTATTCATATAAAATATTTTGAGTTCATTGAAGAAGATATAATTCAGTGTAACAATGAATGGGTCCATGGAAATGTTGATTTATTTTTAAAATTATATAATGTTATGAATATTTTGGAGAAAAATATATCACAATGAATAAAATTTAATATATATTTAAATATTTGTCTCATATGAAATTATAATGTCATATTATTATAACATTATCTGATGTTTAAATTATTAGTAGTACTTTTTTCAAATATATTTTAATTATTATTAGTACTTTGGAATGAGAATACATATTAACATTATATTCTAAGAATATAAATATCCTTGTAAATCCATAATTAATATATAGAGAGATATTGATAATCATTCGATCATACAATGGTTAGTAGTATCAAATAAGAGGAATCTTAATAATTTCAATACATCATAGTTCATTATGGAAATTTATTTATATAATAAATAGGAATGAGGAGTTGATGTTTCCTTTAGAATATTGATTTATATAAGAAGTTATTGAAAATGATCATCTTTATATGAAAATTACAATGAAAATCATTGAATAAGAAGGTATACTTAATAAAATGAAGGATTATAATTTTTAAAATATTATCTAGAGAATTTATATGATTCAAATTGTATCATACCAATTTGAGAAATATGGAATCAGTGCTTGAAAATGTTGAATAAGTTTTTTATAAATATAACTGAACAATTATACAATAAAAAAATTCCTAGACCTTTTAGCAGTCTAGGTTATAGATAAATTATACTACAATTTACATTTAAACATAGGTGAAAATGAGAAAATATTATATCATCATTTCATTAGTTCACTCATACTCAAATATCATTTTTATTCCTATGAAAAACATTTTATAATTATGGCATGGGAATTAAATTACTAAGTAAGGGGGTCAAAAATCATTGAAATACCTTTTAGAAAAATGAAACTACTAAAAACAAATTTTTATAATATAACATTGAAATTAATTTAAAAAACATGAAAATATTATTGAAAACATTAATACACTGAAAAAATATACACATTGATCATATTTTCACCTTGAAAACATTTACAATATGAAAATGCAATTAACTTAATTAAGGGAGTTTCAATAAATATTATGAATTTTTTTGAAAGAAAATAATAGGGAATATTTTAATGTTGAGGGCTATCTTGGGCCATCCCACTTAACACGAGATGGGTTCACTCCCCAATACCATACATTATTTACAACAGTCAAGTCATGAGTTTTATGAACACCAATTTACAATATCTTTAGGTATATACATATTTTTTACTAGGATTTAATACTTCAAAACATGATGAAATTCATAATAAATATATATATATATACATTTTCACAAAAAATTACACATTTTTTAGTTTATAAATATTAAAATCCCCCACCATCATTACTAAGTCTTAATTGAGTGGAATTTTTATTCACATTTCTCATTAAAAAACTAATAACAAGTGTATATTAATTCATATTTTTCACTTATTAATTCTAATAAATTAATTATTTGACACATAATATAGTATATGTCCATATCATAATTTTTAATTGACAAACATGAGTGTATATAATACTAATGAACATAAAATGATAACAATGGACTATTAAAAATTACATAAAACAATGGAATTCTAAGTGCATAGGAAAAGATCCTTATCATATAATCATAGAATCAGAAACCCCTAAATTAATTGAGAAACCAAATAAATTAAATTTTATAATATAAAATAAATTAAAAATATTCATGTAATCAATTAATACGTTTTTAGAAATAATGATTTTAAATAGAAATTCATTCTCATACTTATCGTAAATCGATAGTTATGTATTTTTGTATTTATATAAAAATATATTTACATGTTTATATTTCACACTAAGAGCATATAATACAAGATAAAAATGAAAATAACCAAACCCTTTTCAAAGAATAATAATAAGGATTATAACATGAAATATGAAAAATTCCATTACTTCACCATAAAATTAATAAATGAAAATAATTAAAAATTGAATACTAAAATATATAATAAGATACAATGTCATAAAAAAATTCAATAAAATTATTTGTTAACTCATTTTTTAATGGAATGAATTCAAGGTTTCTGGACGAGAAGTGTGGTTTTTATGATTTTAATGAATGTATTATGCTCGATTTATAGATACAATGACCTTTCTTTAGGGGGTAGGGGATATTGTGAAATTTATAACTAGATTGGGTTAATATTTCGTTGATATTCTTATCTAACAAAAAGATTTTTCATATTTAAAATTGTTGGTATATATAAATATAAATAATTTACATATTGTTATAAGGATTGAGAACTGATAAAATCATTTAGATATTGTGGAATCACAAACCTAATCCTTATGGGTGATGATATAAAGATTTTAACGTGGTGATGTAGCATGGAGTGTGGATGGGTATTTATGATATGTTTCTTTAATACATAATATTAAATCGTTTTAGGGTTCATTTCTATTTAATAATATATTATCATACCAAATGATTCATATATTTCGACACATTTAATTGACTAGGCCAATGTTGTGGGAGACACCACCAACATCTATGGAGGAGAGGGCATACACAAATGGTTTCCTGGTTTCTTCCCTTGGTAGAACCTAATATAAGGTCATTTTTTATACATTAGATCAAATTCGAGATGCAATATCATTTCTGATAGTCTAAATCGATTGGTGATTTAGAAATTCATGAATGAAATAAATGTTTCAGAATGATATATTTCAATCACTACTTATATGCAATGATGCAATGATGGGAAACACATGATTGAGGGTTCAACGTTGATGTGTAGAAATCATATCTATAAAATTTGATTGATTGTACTGTTGATGGAGTATTGATGTGCTATATATGTCTAATCACATGATCATGTAAAACAAAATCGATCAAATAGTTAATAAAAAATCAGCTGTAGAATCGGACAGTGCAACACAATTATCGTTCTCATGAAACCCTTTCTCCTCGGGGAAGACTTCCTCTTCTCGGTGATGATGGCGCCGTATTCCGCCCCTCCTCCCTTGGTGGGGGAGGAGGAATCAGCATTAAACGAGAGAGGTGGGGTATTCTGGCCTTTCACCAATCCTGACTACCTCACTTCATTCTCAGATGTTTCTTTGTGTCCAAAGGATTCAGATATTCTCAATGGAATTTCTAACCCTCATCTTTCGACTTCTGAGTTTGTGAAAAATTCAGCACTATATAATCACACTTTGGTTTCTCATTTTAAGCATAGAATACCTTCAATCAATTCCTTCAACCGGATTGACTTCTATTTATGGGACCATTAAGAGAGAGCGGTTGCTAGATTGCTCGATAGAAACCATATCATTATTCGCTTTGAATCAAAGGCAGATCATATCAAGTCATGGTCGAGGGAAACTCGCATCTTCATTGGATTTCATTTCATTCTCCAACGGTGGTCATTCTATTTGCATATGATTCACAATTCTCCTATTGTGGCGGTCTGGGTATGTCTTCCAAACCTCCCTATAGATTATCAGAATCCTTTGGTGATTCGTATAATAGGGAACCTCGTAAGAAGAATTATGTGTTTTGATAGCCGCACGGAGGCTGTGTGCCACCCGGTGAATCCTCATATTTCTATTGAAGTGGATTCTTCTCGGTTTCCCTATGATTATTTATGGATTACTATTGGAGGAGATTAGAGGTGGATGTAGTGGGAGATTAATGTGAATTGGATTGATTTTTGTCTATCTTGCAAGTGTTGGGGTCATCCATTGGAAGCATTCCACAGGAGAGTCACTGATATGTCGATGAATGTTAAATTCAATGGGAATTAGGTTGTGGAAAAGAAAGGGGAGCATACATCAGGTGAGAGTGTCGAGGTCATTTTACAAGCTGGTCTGGCCATAGAGGCTTTGGGGTCCAAAACTAGTGTCTTTCTTCAGGCGATTCATGTGGCTATGGTCCTCCAGAAGGACACTCAAAAGGAGGCAATTATGGATGGTCTCATTTCTGATGATCTATGATATATGACAATACAAGGTAACCCGATGGTGGAAGAGGTTTTCAAAAGGTTATGGCAGGATTTGGCGGGGGCTTTTATTTTCTCGTCTCAGAAGCAGTCGATACAGGTTATAAAGAGGAGTGTTTGGAGCAGAACATGGAGAAGGGGAACACTGTGAAGAAACAGAAGGTGGAGAGACATGGGGCTATAATGGGAATGGCCAGTCCGAGACATGGGACAAAGGTGTGATTATCACCTTTAAAAAAGATAGATTCATCAAAAAACCTTGCTCAGTACAACCTTTAATGTATCAAACAGAGAAATTTGAGAAAAGAAATTACTTCTTGAGGCATCATTAATCAGCTTCTGAATGGGAATCGGCTACGGTAGAAGGGGAGTCCTATGAGGGATGTGGAGTGGACTACATGTGTTATGATATATAGTTCTATGATGTGCTGGTGGGTTTGTGATTTTTTCTGATTTGGTTTATTTTGTGGATGTTTCAAGTTGTGATCTGGTTTGTGTTAAGGGTTTTATGGTTTAACACTTTTCCTTAAAGTGTTTAGAAATAAAAAATTAAATTTCAGTCAGTTAACACAAATACATAGAACATCAAAACATGGAATGCCAAGATCCCAAAAACCATTCGATGGTGCTCATCATCATTTTTAATTTTTAATCGGAAAATTTAATTTTATTATTTAGATTTTTATTTATTATTCTAAATTGATAAAATGATAATATGTGGTAAAATAAATACCACTTATTTCATTAAAAAATTCTATATTTAAAAAATATAATATTTATCACCATTTTATTTAGATTATAATTTTCATGAATTCTATGTTATAATAATACATCAAATATAGTATTACAGAAATATATTTAAGGTACCTTTTATTTTTAAATAAAAATAGCCTATTAATTTCATTAAACTACAAATAATAATTTAAAACATAATATTTATCTTTAATGTAGAAAACTTTGAACATTCTTAATAAAAATATAAATGTTCAATAATATGATTCAAACACAATTATATATATTTATATATATATAAAAGGTTCATATAGGTCATTTTAACCATAATTTAAATAATTTCTAATACAAATTTTAAATCAATCACTTAAAAATACTATTAAATATTTAAAATTATAGAAATTTAAATACACGTAAAATTAATCATAATTTTATTGGATTTCTCTTAAAATGGTGTTATATTTTCCACACATTCTCAGTTATTTTCTGGTTCTCTTAAAATATATTTGTTTATGACATATCCATGATATGTGAACTATCCAATTTGCCACATTGTGTTTCATGGTGGAATTATATTAGTCTTGTTATCAATATAATTTGGTTTGATGAGCATGTTATTATTCATATTAGTGTATTACATATGGATATATCAAATTTATAATATTTTTAATTTGGAGTTTAGAAATTTATTTATTTATTGCATTTTTATAACATACATAATACATAAAAAAGAACATTGAATACTTCTATGATACATGAATGGTAATAACTGAAATAAAATTCAAACAATTAATTTAATACAATTATGAAATATTATTAATCATGTTAAAAAAGTAATGCATATTTATTAGAAAGTTCATAATGTACATATTTGGTGAGTTATATTTAATGTAAGTGGTTCTTTAACTCAAATTAATTTCATTATGTTATATTTCATCGTTATTTTATATGTTATTCTAATATTATTTGTGTAATGAACTAAGAATATAATATTTTTTATTTATACTTTTTTCTGTGGAATTATAATTATTAAAAATAATCAATTGATTAAATCACATATTAATCTTCGAATTCTTGTATGGGATCCTCATCACAATTTAGTATTTATTAGACATTAGAAATGTTCAGTACTTTATTAATTACTAATATCTTTATAGTACACATTTTATATTTTACTTCATGAATATATTCAAATTCATGGTATTTAAATTTTATGTTATTTTATTTATGTGACACAGGTTATAGTTAAAATATTAAAAATGTTGTATGGTATTATTATAAAATATAATTTTCATTAAATTTTTTATTTTTATATATAAATTATATGAAATTATATTATTTTTTTATTATAAAAAATTTTATATTCATTTTCACTTATTATTTTTCTATTAGACATGTCTTAATATTACTGCCCTACATACAGTACAAAATATGATCAGGAAGTTTTTCCAAATAAATAGAAACATAATTTCATCATTGGTTGATGAATCTTTTCTAATGTGTCTATATTTTCTAAAAATGATAGTATAATTTTCATAATTATATTTCCGAGATTTCATCTGATAATTTAGAAATATATTCCACATTGTTTAAAAAATATTAAAATTTAATATTTTTAATGTCTCGTGTGTGTCAAGTTTTGAATTTCTTTAAAATATTCTAAAAGAATATTTCATAATTTATAAAAAAGGACTCATATTACTACCATCACAAATGATACATTAATATATTATTTTTGAAAATTTTTCTATGGATATTTTTAATCTATTAATTCCATGATATTCATATTAATTTTATATATTAATTATGTTATTTGAAAATGAAAAAGTGTTCTTTCCTTGAGAAATGTTTCAATGATCTTTTATAATTATGTATATATTTATTTAAACATCCTTTTATGAATATTACATTTTAATTTTGAAATAATTATATTTTAACATCCCTTATTCTACACTAGGTGGGTGTTGATCATGTTTCACTATGGACTGACTGAGGAAAATATTTAAATTTTGTATGATAGTTTTTTAAGAAGAATTTTTTATGCATACTATGTATTTAATGGTTTTTCATTTCATTAACATAATGAAATAATTGTACTCACTATATTATTTGTGGGGACTATTATAACGCCTAAAGGCATTACTATATCTCATGAGACAATTTAGCCTAGGTATTAAGGGTATCATTGAGAAATTATTGATGATTTTGGTTCATCAGGCCATGATTATATTATTCTACTGTCAAATCTTATGCATTCTATTATCATGGAACTAGCTACTGTTATTCATTTGATTACTTATGTTCATATATCAGACCTATAAATAATCCCCTTAACTATATTAGCTGTATGGAATATTAGATTATTGTTTGTATCTTCCAGAATATTCATTCTATAATTTTTCTATATTTTATTTATTATATATATATATTCCCTTACTATGAATCTAACAAAAACATACATTATGATTTTCATTATGTTGGAATTTATATAATAATTTATTAATGATTTATAGTATATAATAGAAATAATATATTTTTTATCAATATATTTTTATATTACATTTCATTTCCTAAAATATAATGTCAAAACCATGTATGTATCTGGCCTCACAGAATATATAATGTAATCAATTCTCCAATGTTGTGATGTATTTTACCTTATATAATTGTACAAATACAACCCCCAGATTAATGTTATAGGAGTCATTGTGTTGTATTTATTGGCACAAGATATTTATTAGGATGTAACAGAAGTAAAATTAGAATAATACATGATTAGATAAAATAATCAACTGATAGATTAATTGGATCAACATATATATAGGGTAATATCAGAATGATTTGATAAAGTATAGATGTCACGACGCCCTCCCACTAAAGATGCCCCTCGTGAGCTGACAATGGTGAAAGGGAGATAATGACCCCCGAGTCCCGCCTCCAGTTGGCCCCGAGGTGGCGACTGGCACCAAGGGTATGATTTTTCTAAATATGGGAGGCATTAAACTTTTTTTATTATTTAGGATCGGGAAATAGGACAAGTCAACCACCAAAAAGTAAAAATAACAAGTGTATATAAATAAAGCCAAACCAAGCCCACATGCATGTTTAAACAATTTTTTAACATGGTACAAGTACAAGAAAGCTCAAAGTACAATACCAAAAGAAAACACAAGAACAACAACTACAACAACTCCAACTGTCTGACTTGTAGGGTCCCGCACAGCCATGGTAGTCCTCCTGGAAACCTGAAAGTAAATGTAGGGTGAGCATACAAGTATACTCAGTAGGGAAACCTAATGCTCTCTTGTACAAGTGGGGAGAGATCCTAATGTCCCATGAGAACAACAGAAGAAACCTAGCAAGGAATTATATCCAACCAACCTCACCAGCCACACTCACCAAAACACAAGCACAACAGGTAGTAGTATATAGGAAAAAAGAGTATTGGGTACCCCGAACCATTTCCCATTAGTTAGCTACTCTTCCTAACAGAAAACTTCATGACGCTGCCATACTCACCCCGCCCGCACACACCTGGGCCTCACCACCATGTATCCCACCCGAACACACCTGGGCCTCACAACCACGTATCTCGCCCATATAAACCTAGGACTCACAACCACATATCCTGCACACACACACCTGGGCCTCACAACCACACTTCCCACCCGCACACACCTGGTCCTCACAACCACGTAACCCGCCTGCACACACCTGGGCCTCATCCCAAAGATTCTTGGGAAATAGTAGAACCTGCCTGAAGATTTTTGGTCTAAAGTCACCCCAATCTAAAACTACCCGAAGAGTCTTATGTGTAAGGTTTCCTCAAGCCATTACATATGAGGGGAGAAAGAGAAGGAAGGAGCTAGTAACTAAGGGAAAACACCCTCTCCAATGAAATGGGAGTGTTAGGAACTAAGTGCTTAACATGGGTGGGGTGTGATAAAACACAAAAGATACAGATATATATAGTATACCAAACACACAACCCAACCTATGGCTTCTAAAAAGAGAAACTGAGCATGTTCCTCGGCACTGCTACTACGAAGCATGCATAAAACAAACAACTCCAACCCCATTTAGGTTTTCACGTTTCAGCAGAAATAGTTTATTTAGTTCCTTAACTACTTGGAAACTATCCACAACCGTCCACATCGATCATTAATAAAACATATCTCTGCCATCCACAAATCAAGTTAGGATATCACAAGCAACACAACCAAGCCCTTCTTATTAACCAAACATCCCCATTAGTTATTAACGCCATTTCATTACCATGCCCCACCATTCATTAACTCTTTCGCTTTTATTATTCACACCCCAAAGTCTATTCACCTTCAACCCATCCCTACAACCCCGCTTCCAACCACCATAACCACAACTGCATTGTAACCCATACATCAATATCCCTTTAATATCACTTATCACAGCCTCGATGCACGTCACCAACATAGAATTCACACCTACCCACAACTAAGCCAACCACATCCCCACTTCTGACCGTATCCACAACATCCCACAAAACACCCCCATCACCTGACACGTATCCAAGACAACACACACATGTTCATTATTCTGTTTTTTCTCTTCTAGGGTGATCACACAGGGGTTCCATATTTTAAAAATCAACCATTACATTACTAACCAATTTCCACATTCCACATATTTTCCATCCACAAAACACTCTAGAAGATAGGTCAACATTTAATTGTGCAACCAAAGGCCCCCAAAGAATGTGATTTTCAGTAGGTAGATGCTCATTCAATTCACAACATAATATCATAGGATAAAAAGTTACAACAATAACAAACTTCCCAACCCCATTATATAATCCAGTTATTATTTTTATTAATCCGGTTCAAAAGTGCATCATGTAAACAAAAGAACACCCACCCCGCATGATGCACTAATTAGAGAGACGAAGGTAGGATCCCTACTTCAATAGGTTCTGATTGCAACGCTTCCTCAGATCAACCTTAGAAGAAGTCCATCGGCGTCCGCCACTTATGTCGGGTCCCGGAAAAACCTCCTCGTCTGGATGTCGGAAAGGAAAGGCTGAAGGAAATACAACGGATCCAAGCTTTAAAGTTCCGCCTCATCCTTACGATCCCGTGGACGCTAAAGGGTCGTAAATCAGAGCTCGGATGAAGAAGTTATAGAAGAATGATCCTTCGAGTCTCTTGGGGGCGCTCTGCTCAGAGGAAAGGGGCTGAGAGGAGTGAATTGATTGGAGGATGGGACCCCTCCTTTTATAGGCGGGAAAAAAAGTACACAGTGTGTACTTTATGGTACACAGCGTGTACTCAGTTATTTTAAAGTCTTCATATGGCTTCAGACATGGATCCGCGGCCGTTGAATGGTCAACACACGGTTTGAGGGTAATGCATATGCGGGAAAGGACTACACAACATTTAGTTTAGACACACAGCGTGTACTCAATTACTCAACAATGCAAGGACATGGCTCCAACATGGTACACGACCGTTGACTGGAAATGCGTACGCGGGGAAGGACTACACGGCATATAGAACTGGACACACGGCGTGCTCCCATTATTTCACACAGCAAGGTCATGTCCTTAAACATGGGGTATACCTGGAAAGGGGGTACACATCTTGTACCCAAACTACATGGCGTGTAGTTTCAAAATTCTCGAAATTGTGGGAAAAGTCCATTTTACCCTCCAGAACACTTCATGACCTTGTTTTTGACAAAGGAATGGGCCAGAGAGGTCTGGGCCATTACATGAGATACCTCTTAAAACATTCTTGTCCCCAAGAATTCAAAAACCAACCTAGAGGAAACCCAACAAGATACCTCCTAGAGTTCTTGTTATAATAGGAACCCAACCTACAAACCTAATCAAATGTTTTAGGAATTCCTTCTCCTATGTTGAGATATTATCCTCTTTAGGCGGAACTGACTCGCCTGCATGGGTTTAATCGCATCCTCATTAATGTGCCTCGATTAAGAATTGGGTCTACCCACTTTGGTACATTAGGTTTTTTTATCAACTCGAAGTACCCCCAACACCACACAACCAACATACCACCCGAACACGGGTTTTTGGGAAATTTATTCCCCTATGTCGAGATATTATCTGCTTTAGGCGGCACTGACTCGCCCACACGGGTTTAATCGCATCCTCATTAATGCCTCTCGATTAAGTGCCAGGTTTTTCCCTTTCCCCACACATCCGTACATGATACACGTTACCAGGGAAGAAGGAAACAAATGGTCTCACAACCGACAAGCCAAGCATTCCATATATCAATGGAACAAATTAAAACATCAACACAAAGCTTAGAAGAACAATGGAAAACACAAGTCAAAAAAACTTCGGGTACTTAGGGTGCATCTGGGTCTCATGCTCCAAAGTGCTCTCCTCGAGGCCGCCATGCCTCCACAATACATGAACCAACAGAATGGTTCATACACGAAGCAACTTCTCTTTACGATCCTTGATCCTGACTGGTCATTCCTCGAAGGTCGTGTCGTCTCCCATATATAACTCTCGCCAGTCGATAACGTGGGAGTCGTAGTGTAAGTACCGAAGAAGCTAGGATATGTGGAAGACGTCATGAACCTTCTCTAACTGAGGTGGCAGGGCCAGCTGATATGCCACCTTGCCGACTCACCTCATCATCTCAAAAGTTCTGATTAACCTAGGTGAAATCTTGCTCCCTTTCCAAAACCACTTCTGCCCCCATAAAGGGGAAACCTTCAAGAACACATGATCTCCCACCTCGAACTCTAATAGCCTCCTCTAATGATCAGCCGAAGACTTCTGTCGGTCCTGTGCCGCTTTCATCCTCTCATGTACAAGCTGGACTTTCTCTGTGGTTCTCTCCTCTACCTCTGGCCCAAGACCACTTGTCTCTCCAACCTCTGCCCAACAAATGGGTGAACAACATGGCCTTCCATACAAATCCTCAAATGGTGCCATGCCAATAGTAGTGTGGAAGCTGTTGTTGTATTCAAACTTTACTAGAGGAAAGTGTCGTACCCATGATCCTCTGAAATCTAGAATGCATGCTCGCAGCATGTCCTCCAATGTCTGGTTAGTCTGCTCTATCTGCCCATCTGTCTACCAGTGGAAAGAAGTGCCAAGGCATAACTGGGTGCCAAAAGCATGTTGTAACCCCCTCCAGACTCATGAGGTAAACCGAGTATCCCAATCTGAAATGATAGTCTTTAGAACTCCATGAAAATGTACCACCTCTTCAACATACCTCTATACTAAGGTACTCACCGGGCCCGACTCCTTAATTTCTAAGAAGTGAGCCGATTTTGTCAGACGATCCACCACTACCCAGATAGCGTCATGACCACCCTGAGATCTGGGTAGTCATGTGACAAAGTCCATTTAGATGTCATCCCACTTCCACTCAGGGACATCTAAAGGGTGCAACAAACCACTGGGAACACGGTGTTCACCCTTCACTTGCTGACACACTAGGCATTTATCCACAATCTCCACCACTTCCCGTTTCACACCGGGCCACCAAAAATGTTCCCTAAGGCCTTGGTAAATTTTTGAAACTCCAAGATGTATTTACAAGGCTGAGTTATGGATGTCACAGAGAACTCCCTCACACATTTCCTCTTGAACAAACAACCTTCCATGGAAAACCATCCGATGTCGGCTGTCCTCTGACTATCCTTCTGGAGTGTTCCTCTGATCGACAGGATCCTGCATCACTTCCACCTCAGAGTCCCCCCACTGAGACTCTTCCACCTGCCGCAACAAGGAGGAATACACCGACATCTGAAACAAACAACCTCTAACACCTTCTTCACTGGCATCCAAGTGCAAGACAACCAACTCCCCTATCGACTTCCAAGAATCAATGGACTCCCGAACCACTTACTTATGCGACTTCCTGCTCATGTAAAAAGCCACAACGTTGCCCTTACCTTTAGTGTAGAGGATCTAAAAGTCATAGTGTTGGAGGAAATCGACCCATCTCAATTGTTGTAAGTCCATGTCATGATAATAGAAGATATAACGCAGGCTCTTGTGATCTAAGAAGTCCACAAAGCGCTCCGCAAAGAAGCAATGTCACCACAACTTCAGTGCAAACACTACTGCTGCAAGCTCTAGGTCATGGGTGGCATTGTAACACTCGTGAGGGCAAAACTTCCTAGACCCATAACATATCACTCCCTTCTTCTGCATCAGCACGCACCCCAGACCAAGGCTAGAAGCATCACAAAACACAACATCCAATAACCCTTCCTCTGGCAACCTGAGTATGGGAGCTCTGACCAAACCCTCCTTCAGGTAGTCAAAATAATTCTGGCAGTACATTCTCCATATGAAGGCCTGGTTCTTCCTCGTCAAAGCTGTAAATGGAGAAGAAACTCGAGATAAGTCTGAAATAAACCTCTGATAGTAACCTGCTAACCCCAAGAAACTACGAACTTCTGCCACACTCTTGGGTGATGCCCATGAAACAACTGACTCCACCTTCGACGGGTCCATTGACACTCCATGCTGAGACACTACATGCCCAAGGAAGTGAAATTCTTATGTCAAGAACAAACACTTAAACAATTTACCCTAAATCTGGTGGTGTTGAAGGACTTCTAAGACTACCCTAAGATGCTCAACGTGCTCCTCCTCTGATCTTGAGTAGATCAGGATGTCATCGATAAACACAATGAAGAAACGGTCCAGAAACTCCTAGAAGAAAAAGTTCATATGTCCCATGAACACAGCCGGTGAATTCGTAACTCCAAACAGCATCACCACAAACTCAAAGTGCCCATACCTACACCTGAAAGCCATCTTCGAGATGTCACTATCTTTCACCCTCATCTGATGATATCTAGATCGTAGATCAATCTTGGAAAACCAACCTTCTCCCCTCTGTTGGTTGAGAGATCATAAATCATTGGGAGAGGATAGAGGTTCTTGACCGTTACATGTTTCAACCATCGGTAGTCTATGAATAGCCTGAGACCACCATCTACCTTCTTCATGAAAAAAATTGGAGCACCCCATGGTGATATGTTGGGTTGAACAAAATCCATTTCCATCAGATCGTCAATCTGAATATGCAACTCCCACAACTTCGAATGTTCCATCTGATAAGGGGCCATCGAAATCGGACGGGCACCAGGCTGTAAGTCTATCCCAAACTCAACCTCATGTCAGGGGGGGGGGGGGGGGGGGGGTAGAGTCACAACATCTTCAGGAAGAATATCGAGGAACTCCCCAACAACCTCTGGGACATCCATTATCTATGTATCAGCTGGGACCACTGATAGCCCACCTAATAAAGAAATGAGAGGCTCCACATGTTGGCTTCACACCTAATTGCTCATTTTCCCAACAAAAGATACGCGCTGCCCATCTATGTCGGAGAACATGGCTCTTCTCCAAAAGCAGTCAATAATGACACCAACAGAAATCAACCATTCGATGCCATGGATGACATCGTATGGCTACATCTGTAACGAAAGAAGGTCCCCACTAGATCGATGTGGTCCCAGCAATAGCCCACATCCCCGGGAAACACAATATATGATGGTCTATCCTCGAACTGGTGTAATTAGAACTGGTGGTATGTAAAGGCTCTCTACGTCTAGTCCAAAAGCATGGGCTACACCAGGTGTAACAAAGGAGTGTGAAGCTCCCGAATCGATCAGAGTAGAAACAAGAGTACTGAACAAACAAATCGTACCTCACACCACCTCTGGTCCTGCTGGAGCTGCCAACTCTGCTGCGTGCAACTTTCCACGCCTAACTCCTAAGCGTCTCTGATGTCGTCCACCTCCCCGACCATTCCCTAGTCGAGGACCCTGAGGAGCACCCTGAGGTCGGCCTCCTCCCACAAAGTCTGCCCTCAGAAGAGCATGGTCATGCTGCTGCTGGAAGGGCCTCGCCGACAACTGGTGCTGCTGAGGTGGGCGCTGAAGCTGCCCACCTCCTCTGTACTGAGCATGGGCCGGGAACCGACTCTGAACGTGCCCGAAACCTCCACAAGAAAAACACCTCAGTCCTGGGCTCGTGGAAAAGTGATGAGGACCCGAAGATCTGAACTGGAACAGCTGGGGCCTGCTCCCCAATGGCCTGAACCAAGAAGGTCCTGTCATAGGAGACCTGCTGCTAACTACATTCCACATCATCGAACCCGGCTGGATCCCCTCTCGGGGTGCACCTCCCAGTGAGTACATCCTCTCTACAACCTCTGGCTTTTTCTGTACCGCCATGTACGTCAGAAGGGAGAAGGTGGTGACTGCATACTGGAGCGAATGATGAAGCGCCTCCTCCAAACGTCTCTTTTGAGACTCCTCATCTGGAAAGAGAACCGAAGAAAAGCACAAGAGATACTTGAACATGATCCCCAGCTCTTTTACGGACACACTCCCCTACTGAATATAGAGTAACTTCATCTGCTTCGCCGCCTTGATCATGGATGAAAGGAATTCATCTCTGAATTCCTTCTCAAAGTCATCCCATGGAACCTCTGACTCTATCCTCTCTCCAGGGTGGTGTTTCCACCACTGTCACGCCGCACCTCTCAGCTGAATGACTTCTAGGGGAACCCAGTACTCCCTCGGAGCACAGATCAAGGTAAAATTGATTCCTATCTCCTCAAGCCACCCCTCCATCTCTGTATCTGACGTACTACCCTCATACTTCTTGACGGTCTTCCGCTAAAATGAATGGAGAGTCTTCTGCCACTGGATATCATCCTCCTCTCGGTTAATCCTCAACTGATCGACCACCTAAATCTGCTAGGCCTCGGCAGTCTGAGCCACCCAGTGATGACGTCCAGGTGTGATAGCTGTACGGTAAATAAGTATCGCCTATTCCCAATTAGTAAGGAAACTGAATGTTTTATTTTATCATTTTATTTCAATTTCATTCACAGAACACCCAAATCAAGTAAAACACAATCATGATGATGCATGTACCTTCCCTAGGGTCTCTACCCGGAAATCAGTGTAGTTTCACTTGGTCATTCAGTAGGCTCAGAGTCCTTGGATCGGATCATGGGAGGGGGCAAAAATCCCGGGTCTTATCCGGTCTTCCCTGGCTTATGTCACGCACCATGATTGACAAAAATTGTCCCCCTACCATCCCATGAAATCCTCACTGTGCCTAACATCAGACTCCATCCTATCTCTAAACCATCTCCTCTGATACCATTTTTTCACGACCCCCTCCCTCCAAAGATGCCCCTCCTGAGCTGGAAATGGTGAAAGGGAGATAATGACCCCCGAGCCCCGCCTCCAGTAGGCCCTGGGGTGGCGAATCGCACCAAGGGTATGAGTATTCACAAATAGTGGAGGCATTACCCTTTTTATTATTTAATATCGGGAAATAGGGCAAGTCAACCACTAAAAAGGAAAAAGAACAAGTGTATAGAAATAAACCCAAACCAAGCCCACATGAATGTTTAAACAATTCTATAACAAGGTACAAGTAAAATAATGCTCAAAGTACAATACCAAAAGAAAACAAGAGAACATCAACTGCAATAACTCCAACTGTCTGAATAGTAGGTTCCCACACGGCCCTGGTAGTCCTCCAGGAAACCTAAAACTAAACGTAGGGTGAGTATACAAGTATACTCAGAAGGGAAGCCTAAAGCTCTCGTGCACAAGTGGAGAGACATCCTAATGTCCCATGAGAACAAAAGAAGAAACCTAGCAAGGAATACTATCCTCCCAACATCACCAGCCACAATCACCAAAACACAAGCCCAATAGGTAGTAGTATATATGAAAAAAGAGTATTGGGTACCCCACACCATTTCCCATTAGTTAGCTGCTCTTCCTAACAGAAAATGTCTTGATGCTGCCACACTCTCCCCGCCCACACACACATGGGCCTCACCACCTTGTATCCCGCCCGCACACACCTGGGCCTCACAACCACCTATCCCGCCCACACACACCTAGGACTCACAACAACGTATCTAGCCCGCACACACATGGGCCTCACAACCACATATCCCGCCCGCAAACACCTAGGCCTCACAACTACGTAACCCGACCACAAACATCTGGGCCACATCCAGAAGATTCTTGGAAAATAGTAGAACCTTCCTGAAGAGTCTTGGGCTAAAGCCACCGCAATCGAAACCTACCAGAAGAGTTTTAGGTGTAAGGTCCCCTCAAGCCATCACAGCCTAGGGGAGAAGGAGCATGAAGGATCTAGTAACTTAGTTAAAAACACCCTCTCCCATGAAATGGGAGTGTTCAGCACTAAGTGCTCAACATGGGTGGGGTGCGATAAAACACAAAAGATACAGATATATTTAGCATAGAAAACACACAGCCCAACCCATGGCTTCTAAACAGAGAAACTGAGCACGTGACTCGGCACTGATACTACGAAGCATGCACACATCATACAACCCAAACCTCATTTAGGTTTTCTCGTTTCAGCAAAAATATTTCATTCAGTTCCTTAACTACTGGGAAACTATCCACAACCATCCACATCAATCATTCGTAAAACATATCCCTGCCATCCACAGATCAAGTTAGGAAAACACAAGCAACACAACCAAGTCCTTCTTATTAACCAAATAACCGCATTGATTATTAACTCTGTTTCATAACCACGCCCCACCATTCATTAACTCTTCTCCTCTTATTATTCACAACCCAAATTCCGTTCACCTTCAACCCATCCCTGCATCCATGCTGCCAACCACCATAACCACAATCGCACCATAACCCGTACATCAATATCCCTTTAATACCACTTATCGCAGCCCCGCTGCCCATCACCAACATAGAATTCACACAAACCCACAACCTAGCCAACCGCAGCCCTGCTACTCACCCTATCCACAACAACCCACAAAACTCCCCCTTCACCTGCCACATATCCAAGACAACACACACATGTTCATTATTTCGTTTTCTCTTTTTCGGGGTGATCACACAACGGTTCTACATTTTAAACAGCCTACTTTACATGATTAACCAATATCCACATTCCATAAAGTTTCCTTCCAAAAACGGTCTAGAAGATAGGGCATCATTTAATTGCACAAGAAAAGGCACCCAACGACAGTGATTTTTAGTAAGTAGAAGCTCATTCAATTCACAACATAATATCACATGATATAATGTAACAGCAATCACAAACATCCCAACCACATTATATAAGCCAGTTATTATCTTTATTAACCCGGATCAAAAGTGCATCACGTAAACAAAAGAACACCCACACCACATGATGCACAAATTAGAGAGTCGAATGTAATATCCCTACTTCAACAGGATCCGGTCCCAACGCTCCCCCGGATCAAACTTAGAAGACGTTCGTCGTCGTCCGTCACTTCTGTCGGGTCCTGGAAAAACCTCCTCGGGTGGAAGTCGTAATGTAAAGGACTAAGGAAAGAAAACAGATCCAAACTCGGATGTTTTTCCTCGTTGTTACGATTCCGTGGCCGCTGACGGATCGTAAATCGGAGCTCGTATGAGAAGTTATGGAAGAAAGAGTCTTAGAGTCTCTTGGGAGAGCTCTGCTCAGAGGAAAGGGGAGGAGAGGAGTGAATTGAAAGGAGGAGGGGACCCCTCCTTTTATAGGCGAGAAAAGGAATAGCACATGGCGTGTACTTTATAGAACACGGTGTGTACTCAATTATTTTACACGGTCTCCACGCGGCTTCCAACACGGCTCCACGACCGTTGACTGGACAACACACGATTTCAGGGTAACACATACGTGTAGAAGGATTACACAGCGTGTGGTTTAGACACACGACATGTACTCATTTTTTTCACTTATCAAGGACACCACTCCAAGATGGTAAACATTCGTTGACTGGTAACGTGTACGCGGGGAAGGACTACCCGGCGTGTTGAACTGGACTCACGGCGTGCACCCATTATTCCACACAGTAAGGACATGACCTTCAACACATGGTATTCCCAGAAAGGGGGTACACTATGTCTACTCAAACTACACGGCGTATAGTTTCAAAATTCTAGAAAGTGTGGGAAAAGTCCATTTTACCCTCTATAACACTTCATGACCTTCTTTTGGACAAATCAATGGGCCGGAGAGGTCCGGGCCATTACAATAGATAATATTGCTATCCTAGAAAATACATTAACCTATGGATAAATTTTATTTGTGCCTATGGAATATATGAAACTAGCTGTAATAATAAATAATTTTAAAATATTGGGTATTAAATATATCATTAGTGGTGATCAATGAGTGGGCTTTAAAAAATACTAGAAAGACACTATAAGGGGATAATCATATGATAATTAAACTTTTACTAATCCGGCCTAAATTCTATTATTCTACTGTTAAATATTATGCATTGCATTATCATGGAACTAACTAATATTATCCATTTGATTATTTATGTTCATATATCAATCAAATAAATAATCTCCTTCACTATATTAGCTATATGGAATATTAGATTATTGTTTGTCTCTTCCATAATATTCATTCTATAATTTTTCTATATTTTTTTATTACATACACTCCCTTACTATGAATATATGGAAACCAAGCATTATGATTTTCATTCCATTGGAATATAAATAATAATTTATTAATTATTTATATCTAATAATAGAAAAAATAATATTTTTATCAATATTGTTTTATATTCCATTTCATGTAAAAAAATATAATGTCAAAATGATGTATGTATCTAGCCACACATAATAGTTAATGTAATCAATTATCCAATGTTGTGATGTCTTTTACAATATTTTAATGTACAAATATACCCCCAAATTAATTTTATGGGAGCCTTTGTGTTATATTTATAGTCACAATATATTTAATAGGACTCAGGGGTAGTAAAATTAGGAAAATCCTTGATTAGAAAAAATAATCTATTGATTGATTAATAGGATAAACCTATATATAGGGTAATATCAAAATGATTTGATAAAGTACAGATTATATTGTTGTACAAGAAAATACTTTATTCTCTCGATGCAAAAAACTTTTGTCAATGGAATATATGAAAATAGAGGTAATATAAAATAAATGAACAATATTGGGCATTGACTATATCATTAATGGTGATCAATGAGTGGGATTCAAACAAAATACTTGAAAGATACTCTCGGTTGATATTCATGTGATAATTCAACTTTTATTAATGAACCATTATGTTTAATAAAACATTTATCCTATGAAACCTATTATATGAAATAGTGATATGGGATAAGGGTAATGTTTCATGGGATTATTAGTCTATTGTTGATCAAATATTTGACGACATAGATATAGCTTTTAATGATTTAGGTTTATATATTTTATGTTAATGAAGGATATTTTAAAACATGTTCTTAGGACTACAACCCATTGATTTATTATGTTTTCTGTGAAGATTTTATTTATGGAAGATTTTATTCTTTTGAACTTGCAATATGATTAAGGATATTGAAATTGTTTTGGGTTAATACAGTCATTAATTTTCTAGTATTTAATGATAACTATTATGTAAGGCTTATTGTTTTTTGGGAACGAATATTAAATTATATAGAAAACAATGTGATGGAAAATTCATATAGACACTGAAATATAAATGTTATTTCATAGGAAGTTCTATATATTTTTAGGGACGATTATATGATTCCACTAAACAATGTATTATATTCTAGTATGTCCCTTCAATATTAGAATAAATATTTAATTAACATGTTGATAAATATCTGTTTTTATTGTTTCACTATGATTTATTATATTTATAGGAAATTCAAGAATATATAGGTGAACATATGATATGTGTAAATAATTTTTTTTGTGGATCATATTTTTTTTGGGATAAATTTTATGTTTATCATTGAATAATATGTCTAAAATTTGTATAATCATTGGGAGTTAATTTGGTATAGCATTTTTCTAATATTTTAAGGAATTTTTATTTATGTAATGATTTACATTGATGTTTTGGGGTATTTATATAATTTTTATTGATAAATTTAGTATTTCTACATATGAATGTTTACCCCCATTCGATTATATATAATATTAATCTACTATTGTGGTTTTGGATAAAGGATTGAAACAAGATGATTAATTTTCCTTCATTTTATTGATCTTATGATACATTAAAAGTTATATTTAGTTCACTATACCTAGAAACATCATCACAAATTTAATTTTTTTTGTAATAGAGTATATAGAGGTGTGAATTTTTTAAATCAAAATCAAGGGAATAAATTGTTCTTATGAAATGGAATGAAGTTAATAAATTATATTTTATCTACTTAATTATCATTATAGTAAAAAATTTACTTAAATATAGAAATAGTATAATGAAATTAAAATTTTATCATTTTAACATTATTTATTATTAATTTATGATATAAATTTTCCATAATTTATTTATGGATTTGTAGAAATTAATATTCTACCGATCACCTCCTGTATCAAAAAATATTATTAAATGGATGTTAGTTTTCTTCAAAAATTACATTATATCACCTCTCACTAATTTTCACCATATTTTGGTACTCGTTTATGTGTAATTCCAGGTTAGGTTATTATTCATTTTTCCAATTCTAAAATGTATGATTTATATTCCCTATATAATATGGGGGATTAAAAAAATTGTATTAAAAATAATTAATGACTGTTTTATTCTATGATTTAATGTTATACCTACTTCCTCGTGGAATTTATTTCAAATTAGTGTTTTCAACATTAGTTATTAGAAAAAAGACAAAACTACGGGTATTTAATTTATTTTTGGTATTAATGTATAATAAAAAAAATATTAGAATTCATTTTTATTCTGTAATATATTTGATAGTGTGTTGTATTGGAAACATTGAGATTAAACCATTTGTGATATCCTATAAAAATATTAATATATAGTATTACCATTATAATAATGAATGATCTTAGAAGATATAAATATGAATAAAAACAAAATGAAATATATATATATATATATATATATTTTTTAATTTTTAATTTTTAAAAAATAAATTTTTAGGAAATTAGAAAATTAAATATTATCAAATATATTTATATGAAATAATATACAGAAGCTATTTTATATGAAATGTATTTATATCAATGTAACTAATTTAACAAAATATTTATAAATAATTTTAATAAAATATATATGTCATATTTTAATAAAACATAAATTTATATTCATCATAATGGTGGTTTCTGAATATGTAATGATAATAAATCCATGTAATACATCAAAGACATTTTAAATTTAATTTTTTTAAAAAATAATAATTTTTATTATAAATAATTTTCACCATTTTGTGAAATTTTCTATTTGGAATGAAATATCATTTTTTATATCCAAATTTCAATAATATATTATGGTGATTTTTTATTTTTATGAATATTTTTATTTTTTATTGAGTAGTGACAAAAGTTTTTTCTTTAATGGCATTACATTTAAATAAATATTATAATTTAAATGTATCATTCTCTATTGTATATTTTTTTTCAAAATATTATAAATGTTTTTATAAATAATGTAAATAATTACTTTCTAATCAACATAATATTTATTTTGTGAATAAGTTCATTTTTATGTTCAAAAACATAGGTTTCCAAAAAATTATTTTCATGGAATTGTAGTGGATTGTATTATAATATATATATATATATATATATATTCTAATAAGGAATATATTATAGATAAAAATTATTGAAAAATAATTAATCAATAGGTTTTAACATGGTATATAAGTTTCATTTATTTTTGGTCATTATGAATTTTAACCACAATTAATATATTTCACCTTGGTAATGATAAATAGGATAATTAAGTATATAAATAATGTGAAATGTAGTTAAAAATATATTTATAAATTGATTTATTTATATTTTAGTAGTTTACATCATATTTATTTATCAATTATATGAATATTTGGAATTTTGTTGCATTTATTCGTTGATAATGAATTATATGTTATTTTATTTTTTCAAAAAATAAAAATGACATTATCTTAATTTTAATTTCACTGTGATATATTCACATTTCTAGTCCTAGATAAGTATTGTTATAAATGATTAATTTTAATGTGAATAACATATTTTTCTTATTTCAAATATTTTTTATTTTTACTGATGATGTAGTCACCTAGAATGCATAAACAATGTCGATGTAAGGCTTTTGTAGGTAAAAGAAAATAAATTATAGGATTTTAAAAACAAAATTATTAATATGTTTTGGTTTAATTTTATTATTCCCTAAATATAAAATATAATTATAAAATATAATAAATTTTAATTTAAGTTATTGTTTAATTACATTTTATTCATGATATCATTTTATTCAAATTACATGAATTGGCCCAAAAAAATTTATAATATTTTTCTATATATAAATCATTTTTATTAAATGATTTAAAATTAATAAATATATATATATATTGAAAAATTGTGAAATAAAAGTTTTTTAAATGTCAAAAATAGTCAATTTTTTAGGCACATTCAAAAATAAAAATAAATTTATAACCCTTAATTTCTAAAAAATATGATCCCACGACTATGATTAGATATGACAAAAGTGGTGGTTAAACAGAAATATATGGATTAAACCCCACCAAAAACTTTTTTAATTTTTGGGATTATTGTATTTGAACCTTATAATTTATGAAAATAGAAATTATATTCATTTGGGTCCCCATTACATGATTATTGTATATATTATATTTAATTATTTTATGTAATTATACGTGTGTCATTTATATCACATATAAAAAAGAAACCCCATATATTAATTTTTTCCAATATTTATTTTTATTAAATAAGAATTGAACTCTCCAAAATTGTAAATATATATCTTCTCTAACACATAAACTGACTGTTATTCCCATAATACCATCTTAGAATGGATTAAAGTTTGACCCTAATGAGGATCTTCAAAGAACATGTATAAATCATAAATTAGTTATTTAACTGTATTTCACCTTTTACATCATCCAATGAAATATTAAATAAAAATATATAATAACACAATTATAGTCAATATTTTAACAAATTATTATTATGAATAATAACCCTTATTAATCATATTTTTCATCCTATGAGAAATTAAATCATTTATCATGTTTATGTGTTGCTTCACACCACTGTGAAGCAATTGTTTGAATTTCCATGTGGCCATTCATCAACACCAAACAGTCACACTATTATGGTGATACAAACAAAGAAAATTTAGTGAACATCAAGATGCCTTATCTTTACCTATGTATATAAAAGCAACCTCTATAAACTAAAAATGGAAAAATAGTTTATCAACAATAATCCAAGATTTATTTCACTAATGAAAATATTAAAATTATAATAATATGAAAATTTTAGATATATCAAATAAAAAAATCCCCATTTATAATGAATGATAATATGATAATTGTTTATAGAAGACCATATATATTTTACTAGAATATGTTCATATATACACTTTATAGGACTATAAAAATCATATATGGGAAATCTTAATTGAACAATTAATCATATAAATATATACACCATTAGATTAGTAGGTGATCAATATACCATAAAATATATCATCATGTATAAAATCACAAATAATTGAAAAAGAACAAAATTTTTGCTCCATCCTATTAGAATTCGTTTTCAGAAATATAGAGAAATCTGGAAGAAAATCATCACGTTAGTCATACCAATATGATTCATGTTATTTAGTCTTATAATATCAATACTCAAGTTGTATTTTACATGCAAAGAGTGATAAGTACCTTTCATGATGCACTAAGGGTGAAAAATTTAATAAGTTTTTCAAACTATTTTGAATTATTTTTTCACAATTAATAAAACAATTTCATATAAAATCCTATTCAATTATAAAATTTAAAAATATATTTTGTTTCCAAATACACCATTGAGGAATTTCACTAACACCACATGTTCTCAAAGTTTTTCTTAATGAATAATGACCTTAAAAATTCATTAGAAATCCCCACAATGATATCAAAACCATCATATAAATTGATCCAAACATTGGTGCTATTTAATAATATCAATTAATACTATAATTAAATAAATTTAGTAGTGTAACCTATCACCAAAATATTGTAAAAATACAATGAACTATTCTCATAATTCCAATGGGTTAATTTGATCAAAAGGTTTTTCAATCCTTCCAAAAACTATCATTTGTTCCTTAAATTTTGGAGAAAAATATTGAAATATAATAGATTGGTAGTGAGTTAGGGATTTTCAATAATGATTATAAAATAGAAGACAATGGTAGACCCACTAAACCCATAGTGACACCTATTATAATATTGTTGATTTTCTTGATCCATTATTTAAAAAATACAGATATAATAATATAATATGATGCAATGGGAGGGAACATCAGCAACCTTTTAAATTAACAACTTATTCCAGAACCCCCCCTCCCCCGGTGTAACTCTTATTTATCTAGGGTAAGTATATGAAAAAACCCATGAACCATGCTACAGTTATCAAAAAAATGGAATTGTCCAAACAAACTAGTCATCAAAGAATCAATTGCGCAACTATCTCGCACCAAAACCATAAAAAATTGAAGTGAATCAAAATGTACCCATGTAGGAATCATCATTATATACCCTAAATCCATATTTTTTCAATTCCAAAAATTCATTAGGAAACAAAAACATAACTCCATGAGTCTATGAAATTTCTATATAGTCAGAAATGTTGTTAGTGCCTCCATTCCATGTCCATCAAACCTCACGACATAGTATCATGTAAAACTATATAAAAATCCAACAAACTCTGTATCCCATAAAAAACAATTGGAACTAATCCTACCAACTCATAAACATTAAATTATTTCAAAATTAAACCCAAAGGATGTCAATTTTATTCCTTCCATAAAATATTTATGTCCAAAAAAAGTTCTCTTGAATTGGGAGTCATAAAAAAGTAATGCAACTGATTTAACACCATTGACTTTAACCCCCATGAATTATGGTTATCCCATACACACTAAAATATTAAAGGGTATAATAGAAGTTTTACCCTTGGAATAATATTTCATAATAATCAATAATCTATATTGGTTTCACAAGCACAATGTAAATATTCTCCATATCAACATCCTCTAATTCCTTGTGAGGGTAAACCACTAGTTTGTATCTCAACAACTGGGACAAATGAAACATGTATTGAATAGAAATATAGTGAGATATCTTGTTTAACAAATATTTCACCTTTATGATTTATTAATGATCTAAAATGTTCCAATAATCCTTATTTCAAACTCACCTTAAATACCAAGCCGAGAGTGTCTCGAAAAAGGATAAACTTGTACAAAGACCCAAACAAAAAACATCAACTATAGAAACTGGTGTAGGTATTACATATATGGTTTATCAGAATTCACTTTCATTACTAATTTATCAAATATCCACAGCTCTATTTATATATCCTCCAAAAAACATATTACTAAAACAAAGGATAAGTCTCCCATCATTTTCCAAAACTAGGGTGATCAACATGGATTTTGATATAATGCTTCAAAAGTATCAATCATAATTGATTTTTGGTAAATATAATTTATAAAATATTTGATTATATGAATACTCATTTCCAAGGATCCAATGAAATCATGTACAATTAACTAAATAAGTCTTGAAGAATATGATTTGAATTTTTATATTTCATGTCTATCTATCAGTTTTACATTATTCATAATTTTAAATGGTTACACATTAACACTTTAAAATTTTAAAAACCCATGATTTTTTACTACATGTACCTATCTAGAAAAATCAAATAAGGATATCCATGAGGTTTCATAACCATTCTTATACAAATGTGGCTGATATGTTACACCATCAATAATTCCATGATATAGAGTAAATGAGTAATCTAATTTTTTTGATCATTGAAAACCATAACCATATTCTTGTTACTAGTTGTATATGTTAATTTGACAATGATGTACATAAATATATCAACCCACATACTCACAGGAATGGGAAGAGGTTGAAATTAAAATTATGACTTGTTGTGACACCATTATCAACTGATAATTAAGGAAACCTAATATGAAATCTATGACAATCCATTGTAATAAATTTAAAAAAACAAAAATATCAATGACATTGGAGCAACCAAACAACATTGGAAACCCTAAATATACAATAAGATACTGAGACCACAAACTAGAGGCCCCCCCAATGATGGCTCTTATTGGAACACTACTAAATAACATTGTCAACTAATAGAGTCAAATATAAAAGAAAACAGAATCCATATCTCCCAAAATATATGAAATCAAGCACCTTATATCCCCAAACACATATTGTGTATTCTAGAAAAACTAATTTCCCAAAGGATCTATCCAATTATGATTCTTATCATCTTCTATTGCTAAATCCATGTACATAACACCTATGACCTTTCCTCTTTATGTTCAAGTTTACCCAATATCAATATCAAATATCTAAAACTAAATAACATAATAGTATTATAATTGGATTATATTTATCTTAGTTAAATTATACTCTATGCACCTATTATCCTAATATATCATTATTTTGTCTCTAATGCACCAATGTCACTATGTTTTTAAAGTATGTTAAATTTTTATAGACCCATGGTCACAGTGAGTTACATTGCTTCTGTATATGAATATTTTTTTTACATTATGACCTAACCCATTATCGGACTTCAATACAAATCTTTATGTCCTGCTAAATGTTTCACAATGACATAGGAAAACACCATATTCTATATGTATGAAGCAACACTGGAGTTCATCCTGCCCACACATCCAAAAAATCAAATGATTAAGAGGATCCATAAATTTCCAACAAACCTATAATGAAATAAGAGGCCCAATATAGTTCTCCACTCCATTTAGGCTAAATAAAAAGTATCTCAAAAATAAGAAATAAGATCGATACAATAAATCATCAATAATAAATCTAATGTTCTATATTTCATAGAAATTGACCCTCCAAGATTTCAACCCATTAAAATAGAAATCAAAACTATTTACATAGGGTGATTCTATCACACTAGATTTTTTAAATAACACATTTCTAAATAGAATATACAAAACATCACACTGTGATTAAATGAACCATGATATATTGTTAAAATATTTTTGAATAAACATCACTTCAATAACCAAGATATTAAATTGGTTGGTATGAATATTTTTAACAGAAATATGGAATATATATAATTTTTATAATCAATATGAATAATTTTTGAAATTATAATTATATAAGAACATAATTTTTAATAATGTTATTTCTTCCTCAAAAAATGATTTCTGTAAACATATTTTTCATTTGAATCTATGAAGAAATAATATAACTATTATTTGGATCATTTATAAATTTTATTAAATAAAATGAACGTAATTATTAAAAAAATATTATAAATAACATTGGGATGAATATATATCATTTTTAGAAAAGCATTAATTTCTAATGAATAGTGAAAATACAGATTTCTATAACACATTTCATTCATTTTAGTAAATTATATTATATGAATTTACCATTATTAATTTAATTTGAATTAAAATTATCATGG
The DNA here is from genome assembly GCA_963277665.1 of Viscum album. NCBI lineage: Eukaryota > Viridiplantae > Streptophyta > Magnoliopsida > Santalales > Viscaceae > Viscum > Viscum album. The sequence continues at coordinate 1,055,689,315 of OY728151.1, read as the reverse complement.
GGTATTAGATTAATTTTATTAAATTTATTTATTTTTAATTCAACTAAATAATGTATTTCATAATATGTTTTTTTTAGGCCTTAGGCGTATTTTTTCAGAAAAATATTTTAATGTGCATAATGTTCCTCCAATTAAAATACATAAAATATAATTTTATATAGAATAGTCATAGTATCTTCAAATATTTTATATCTATTAATAAATATTTATATTTATTTAATTATGATTAATGGTCATAGAGGTTATAAGAGATCATCCTATGTTGGGAACAAACGTTTCATGAAAACATATATTTTAACATCATTTTCAGTTTATTATTTAATTTAAATTTTTCATCTTTAAAGAGTATTATTATGTGAAAATGGATCATTTTTTTTAATTTGAATGATTATTATTATATAATATCTTCCTATTAATTTTTTTTTCACAATTAATAGTGAGTGTAAAAATTAGTTACCATGATTAATTATAAAACCGGATCATTGAGGTTTAAATTAAATATCATAAAAGAACCATATTTTAATGAAATGATTAATTTTGAATGATAAATTATCATATTTTCCATGTCACCTATTCATTCCTTTATTGATAAATTTTTTATAAAATTTTATTGATAGTGACATCCAATTATTAATGGTTTTTTGTATTTACAAAAATATCACTCTTCATCAATTATAAGAACAGACCCACTATACACATCGTAAACCCCTTTAAATTATTTTTCCATCCACCAATAACTACAAAAATACATTACATTCATAAAAAACATGTTTTATTAATCTTTTTTATTCTAAATCCATCAAATTAAATATTCCTGTGAAAACAAAAAAAATTATTCAAAGAAGTGATATCATTCTTAATCATGAATTTTTTTCTCCATCCACCTCATTAAAATCATATCTAAATATGATGATAAATTTAAATAATTATATAAAATAAACATATATTATATTATATTAATGTAATTAATTATATTCACTACTCTTACATCAAATAGAAAATGTAACCATCACTTGTTTCTATAGTGAACTACCGCCTCGCTAATCTATGTAATTCACCTTCCATCATTGCCTCTTACAAATGTTCCTAATTTGGGATTTAATGTATATATATTATATAAATGAAATTTTATTCATTTTATTAATGAAAAATATAATATCCCTTCTCATGTTACAATCCATTGAAAAGTGATAACAACTTTTCTGTGTTTGTCAGACTATCACCTCACAAAGCAGTGTGATTATTTTTTTATTAAACTATTAATTGTATTGTATATGAATGTTTTTAAATAATTATAATTATATAATTATAATTAAATTAAGATTAATCAAATTATTTTTAATTTCCTTTGTTATTTTTTACAAATATAAATTCTAATCTTGTGTACATATGGCCTACCATCTCGATGATTTTCACATTGTTGTTTTTTCATAACCATATTACATTACTGTTTTAAAAATTATAACAGATATATAAAAATGAATCTTATATCATTATTATTAATAATATTTATATTATATCTGAATTTACCATTTCATCATCATCAATACACTAATGTTGTTTTGAAATATTTATGGATCTTAATAAGATGAATGTATTATATAATATTACTATACATGTTACATACATGACAAGTCTTATTATGATCTAATTTGTTTCTCGTCTGTGTATTACATCTATGAGACTTATTTGAGATTCACCACTAATTTCATTTAATTTGTATGATCAAAATTTTATTTTTATCAAGAATATGTTAATATTAATTTTATTTAATTATTTATTTTATGCTAATTATTTCATGTGGGTTACGGGTCAGATGTTTACAAAGCCATAATGGTTTATTTCATAATCTCATCATTGTTTGATATTTTATATGTTTAAGTATCCCATTGAATAATTTTTAATATTTATATGTTAAACCCAATATATTTTACATTACTCTGAATTTTCATGAAATGTTAAAGTAATAGTACAATTTTTCCCTCTTTTTTAAATGATAGGTAAAATAGAATTTATAAAATGTTGAATTTATATTTCTCCATCGTGAAAACTGTTTTTTAATTCCATATTGATTTTTTCAGAAGATACATTAACAAAATCCTTTATGTTATTAAACTGATTTTTATAGAAATATTTAAATATTATGTACATTTTAACCAATAGATTAAAAATAGCATTCTTATCATTTTCCACAGAAGGGAAAATTTAACTTTCATATGATATTGTTTAAGATTGTTTGTTTAATTATATGAAATATATGGAATTACCCAGCATCATGAAGATTTATTTATTAAAAGAATATATTACGTCTTTCAACAGTTCTTGGTAAATATAACTTTTTTTATAATATTTTTAAAATTTATAGATTTGATTATTTGATTTCAGCATTCAAATTTTAGTTTTTTCAATAGATATTATATGAAGTCATTTATTGGTATTCACATTAATGATAAGATCCATTGATATTGATTAATTAAAAATTATATATATATATGTATCTCACACATATACCTAAAATATTCACCCTTATAATTATGTATTAATAGATGACAAACATTCTTTTCTAAAATTCCTTATTTAAGGGAAAAAAATTTATGAAATGTGACAATATTATGAAACCCATTTTCTTTCAATGGGAAATTCAAATATTTATACCATAGTACTGATTTTTTATGTTGAATTCATATATATATAAAAGATATGTGTGTGATGGATGTTCCATTAATTATCTCTCTCTCTAAATCATTTGGTAATTTTATAGTATTATGATATGTCATGTATGAGATTAAGGGGTAACCTAATATATTACGGGAATTTTTCCACCATGTGACATTTTATAATAAGATATCCTTGACTTATTATTGTTTGATGTTTTATTTTTCATCTATATTTCCTTTTTTTCTTTAATATTTTGATATTATTTATTTTATATTATTCTTCATTTTTATTACTCAAGTAACTTCTCTTTTATTATATAATTTTAAACCATTGAATCCCAAATCATGATTCTTTTTAATTATTATTCCCTTATAGGCTATTTTAACTACCTCATTTGGTCTATGTATTCTCTTGGTTATCCCATGTAGTTGTAGTAGATCGATAGTATAAATGAAATTTTATGATGAGTACAAAAATGATGTTTTATTTTTTCTTTAATTAGATGTATTATTAACCTAATATTTCATATAAAATGGGCATCTTGATATTTGTGTATTAGTTAGTGGATATTAATGTAAAAATACATGTAATTAAATGTGTCAATGATTGGGTCACAATAGTGAAACATGTTAATGTAATACATATGAAAGCCTATACTATTGAACTATATCAAGGAATCTTATATTAAATTATCACATAAAAATCCCCAGTTATATTTTTAATTGAACAAACCATATCATTAGATCCACCAAACGTCAAAAAACTAGTATAATTCTACACAAAATACATTCCTCAATGATAATAATAATGGATCTAGTCTTCAATCATGATGTCACATCTATAGTAACAATATTAATGAAGTCTAAATGAAGTGTCCCCCACTTCCAAGCTAATGAAAAAAATTCACCAATGGGTATCTTATCAGACCAGTTGTTATACATTATCATTTTACTAATGAATATAACAATGATTCACCATTTTCATGACATTAAAACTCTTCCCAGGGCATAACTTTTTTGATAATGTTAATATGAAAATTATGGTTCATAGAGTGAAATGAATCAATGAGATAGATGAATCCCAGAATGACCATTTCCCTCACCGAAACATGACAAGTATGACATAATGATCACCTCCAAACATGGCTATCCAAGTGCCACAACCACTCAAAAAATTTTTAATGTGATCATAAGGGATAAAAACATGATTCTTAAGGAACAATCGATTTTCCACTCATCCCAATGAACAAATTAAAACAATGAATTTAGTCGTTAAGGACACATATAATCAATCAGACCGTTATTATGACCTTACTAGTAATCAATCAAAATATTATATATTCATCCCTTAAAATTCCAACAATAAGAAAACAAGATAGAAACGAAAACAATCAACTATAATTTTAGAGATTGGGAATGAAATCACAGAGGAGGAAAAAGGATACACTATAAGAAGGAAATACAATTTCTATAATGAATTCCATTGGAGACTCACTCAAACAATTCAGCAGGAAAATTATTGTCGATATTGTCATTTATAGAATAATAGATAACCCTTAAATAGTTCATTGGTTATCAAATAACATAAAATTCAAAAGTCTTATAAAACTATTTCATATATATTCCCAAAAAAATATACTGAAGGGAAAAAATCATTCTAAATATAATATTTATTTTGAAAAACACCAAAAATCGCATTGAATGGAGTATAAAAAATATTCCTTTCATTAAAAAACCTCTCTAATTATATTATAATAAAATCCAAAATAGAAAACATTCAAAAATACATGATTAGAAGGTGACAATTTATACCATATAACCAAACACATTAAAAACGATTCATTATACCCATGGGATGTTTTATAATTTCTTGAAATACTTTAAGTGAAATGACCATTCAAACACCCAAAAAATTTCATTCAGTGATAATGTTATAAAATGAAATTTATAAAAATTTAGAATTATCAATGAATAATTTAATGATAAAAAACCATTTATTTAAATCATTTATGAAGTTTGTGAAATTATTTCATGGAAATTAATTAACTAGTTTCATGACCAAAAACATTTTATAGGATATCATAAAAATATCCACTTTAAAATCATGTTCTAAAATCCAAAAAGAACATCACATGAAATAAATTAATATTCAACATCCAAATAAAATATTTTTATTTAAATATAATTCTATATAATAAATGGGTCATCCCATCCATATAACACAAAATATATACATAATAATTTTTCAAATTGGTTCTGGATATGATCATATCCCACAAAAAACTTTGATTATCTCCTTCCAAAGTGTGTTATTCAGGGAATAGGAAAACTTCTATTCTATGTATAACAAAATAAATGATTTTTATAGTCATTCTCAAAATATAAATGTTGTTAATTCCCATATATTATGTATCACGCAACCACATTAACAGTTAAAACAAATTGACTTAGAATTGAATTGTTTTTCAAGACATTTATATATACTTCTTTGAAAAATAAATTATTCAATATAAACCCAAAGTATATTATAACACACTATGAAAATAACATGATATAATGAGGATTGTAATTATTTTGAAAATCATAAAAAATAGAATAAATCAAACAAATCAAATAAATCCTATCTTCTAATGGAAACACAAATCACATTAAGATATGTAGTGATCAATATCTAACACTCCATGTACTCCATCGAAATCATCACGTCCTATCTCCAATCTAAAAAACTCATATAACTAATCCAATTTATATTGAAGACATTTTTAGTTGGAAATCCCATATATTCAATTTTTTAACATACCAATATGGATACATAAAAATCATCTCTTAAGTTAACCCACAGAAATGTGTGTATCATAAACAAAAACCAATAAATATTCATGAATAACCTAAAATAGTTAAACCAATAAAATTCAAAAAGTTAGGTAAATATAATTTATACATACATAAAAAATGATAAACTATAAGATAAGACAAAACTATAAAAAATAATAATCTCTTTGTATATATCCATAACTATAAAACATTCCCAATATGAAAGTGACAACAAGAATTTTTAGCTGATGAACTAGAATATGTCATTACCTTTACTTGAAATATGAAAAAAATTACAAAAATTCCAATGGTAAAAATTGAGATATGATGTTAAATGATAGTATATTTTGAATTAAAAATTAATACAATGTATATTTCCTTTAATAGTAAATATCTAGTTTTAAAAAAATTATTTCTTATAAATAAGTTTCCTATGATAAATGGTTTTTGTAATACATCATTGGTTTTTCAGAAAATAATTTCACAACCACACAAGAATGGAGTGTGAAAATTATATGTGATAAATCATGAGTGTATAATAAAAATCATCCATCGATACACCATAAGATGAGTGAGTGAGTAATCAACCACGAAATACACCATCATGTGTAAAACATTACTCAAATGACTGAACACCACATTTGGGATCCAAACGATATGAATTTTTTTTATCAAATCTAATGAAACCCTAAAATACTGAATAACATGAATCCATCCTAAATCGGGCCCTTTGACAATATCGTTTAAAATCAAATCTCTAGTGATATAACATGAAAAAAAATTGATGTTTTCATTTCTATATGCACATAAGGATCCCAATGTACAAATGTTTTCTGAAATAATTTATAGGCCATGATGATTATTTGTAATATATTTTAATGGGAAATAATTATAGATTACATGATAGAAAATTTTATATTGTAATAATATTCAATATTTAGTCATCTAACAGGCACATCATGCTCCTAAAAAAATTAATGAAACCCCCCTTCAAAACAGATTTCATGTGGGAATACCACTATGATATCAAACCCATAAATTAATTAAATCAATCTAATGTAATATAAAATGGACAAAAAGAATTTCCTGATTTTGAAAAATTCTATGTGTTTATCTACCATAATAGGTGATAGAAAAACCAATAATTGAAATCAAAAATCATTGTGTTTAATTCAATCAAAATGTTTCTTCAATGGAATCAAAAACAATCTTAACAGCCTATGAATTGGGATAAAGAGATCGATGTATAATTTTTATAGAGGTTATCTTATATTTTATTGGATTAATATATAATATATTAGTAAGACACAACCTCACATACCATTTTTCATCCACCTATACTATGGTGTATCATCTTGAACCACATCATAGAAATGGGTTATTGAAGCCAATAACACAGTGACATTTTATGAACCATTCTACATCCACTATAGGATAATATACATTTAATATTCATGGATTAGGTCTTATTTACCTATTGTAATTATACATAAAAACACATTTTCTCCACCTCAAAACATGATTAACGGATGACAGCACAGAAATCGACCATTCATGCTTCATTCCCAAAATAAAATGAGACTCAAAACTCACCCTGGTATATACATATTTAATATACACTACCACTATATCATAGCCATACCAAAAATGGTAGTTTCATAAATTACCACCTTCGGTAATCAAAATAATTGATTATTGGTTTATTCAATAGTGAACAAATCCTCACTCCAGCTAGAACAATTCAATGCCCATTCTCCAAAAACCCCATAAAAATCTACCAAAACTTATTATCGCCTCCAAAACCTTATAAACACTAACTACCAACTCATATATATTAAAAGTAATCATATTGAAACTCGTAGGGTCTCACACTAACCTATTGAATCATTTTTTTTCTAAAATTTATTCTATCCCCCAAACTTTCATTTTGTCTCTCCTTTAATTGGTTTATATCCTATAGTGATTACCAAATTACCGAAATTATCGAATTTCATAGAAATTGTAGGAGAAAGATAAGGGTTAATGGGGGACTAATGAATTGAATCATGAATATAACCCCACTCAAAAGGTCAATACAACTAAGGGGTTAGTATCCAATGAATGAGAATGAACTGAATTGACTATCCAAGGTTTCTCCTCCTATAAGGAAATATAAAAATGTATTCCTGTCATGAAATTTGTTATGAAATATAATCACATTATTGAAAAGTGGATCAAATATATAGATATATATTCTAATAGATCTAGGGGTGTAGATTTAACCTTTGAGGGATTTATAGAGAAGCGTAGATTCGTTTTCCACTTATCCTATTAAAATTATCTTATAATGATAAATTACAAGTCCAATGGGAATCGTGGTGGAATCTACATAGAGTGACTCCCATTGATGTTATTATTCTAGAAACTACATTTTAATTAGTGATTATGGATTCCATTATCATGACAATGTTGGAGGATTTAAATTAATATCAGATTTTAAAACGTGCTCAATTTTTTTATTTATTTTTCTTAATCCACTAATCATATTAATTTTGGAACATTATTTTTATTTATCTATTTTAAAAATATATTTTAATAATAATGTATAAATGATATGTGTCACTACTATTGATGATAGATAAATATATATAATAGTTATTCTTTTTTATATATGATTCCCTCAGTAAAATATATGGATATCAAACATGAAATTTTAAGAACATATTTACTCGCCTGATTAATGTGTTATTCCACACTATATTGAATTATTTCTATATGAGAGTCCAAAGTGAAATTTTTTATTAATGGGTTGTCTAACCTTATGTGTGGTCATGTGTAATAAGGGTATGATCAATTTTTTGAGTATTTGAAGAACAATAAAGGATTAGTTTCTTATAATTGTAAAAGATTCTGTCCAAGGAGGCACAAAAGTGGACTATTAGGAGAGGAGGCAATGAAATAGGCATCATGTAAAACTGTGAGAAAAAAATGAATGAAAAATGGAAGTCCAAAAATTATAATTTATATCAATAAAATATGATGTAATTTAGATCTTAAACATAATTATATTATGATTTTACTAATTTTACTACGTTTCATCCACAATTTTTTGGAGAATCCTTTTATGAAATATGATATATATCACTCTATAGTATATATAATTGATCCATGTGAATCTACAGAGAAACAAGATGTTGAAATAGATAATAATAACTTAATAATAATTTCTTACTATCATTGTGACAAAACAATGATATTTTATGAGGGATATGGTTATGAATATCATACTCTTAGTGTTCCACTAGGTTTTGATATTGATTTTGAAAATTAGAGAAGGTGATATGTGTGTCAAAAAATACCTTCAATCCATTATCCAATATAAATTAAATCCATAAAGTATATATTTGAACATAATTCATGTTTGTATCTCATTGTATTTCAAAATATTTTTTTATATAATATTCTAAATTTTATCTATATGTATTTGGATTCTATCATATGTTGTTGTATTTTAACTCGTTGTATATGTTTTCATATAGCCATTGAAATTTTTTAAAAAAGTATTCTATATTTTCTTAGGTAATAATATTTAATCCAAGTATGATAATTTATATTAAATTTAATTTATTCCATTATTAATTTCTCATCACTCACTCATTAGGTTAAATGTTTTAAACACAATAAATGTTCTCTCAATAATGATTCTCTAGACATCAAAATTGTTACATGTATAGAGTAGAGGTATATGTGTTTAAATTCATTGAATGGTTCATTCCTGAATAGATATCTAAAAAGTAATAAAAATTTAACATTTATTTATATCCAAATAAAATTTTTTCCTTTAATAAATTTAGTCCTTAAAATATGATCAGTAAAGTGGTTGAGAAAATTAATCCCTGGGAGATATCTTCGACATTTATTTTTTTAAGGTCTTCATTACAAATGAAAAAGCTAAGATACTTCTTACATCCATATAATATCATTTTTTATATTTTATTAATTGATTTTACAAAATAGATTCTTATTAACTCATAATAATCATACAATCAATTGACTCATATAATATAGGAATGAAATATTTAGCCCTATTTTTAAAAATCAAATCATTAATATAGATTTCTTACTTTATTTATTATTTTCCATTTCTATTTTCTAAATGATTTATCATGATCAAATAATTATTACATTAATGCTTTAATAATAATACCATGTTTGAGAACATACGGATAATCATATTCACATAGAGACTTCCACATACATGCATTGTTTTTTATATTAGTTTTATAGAAATGGATTTGTTATTAAAAAAATAAAAAATCAATTACCAATTATAATTAACCCCTCTAATATGTTATGTTTTGAGTTATTATTATAGTTAACTGGTCAAATTATTAGAACATTGTTTTTTTTAAACCGATCCTATTATTATCTTGTTTATAATTTGGAATATTTTACCATATAATGTAAAGGAAACTAGTATTTTTCTATGTATTGGACACCAGGTGCTAGAGTAAGACCCATATAAATCAATCCATGGTAATATATTCACAAGATCCCATATTGTATAACCACATCTTTGACATTTATCAATTAGAATATTCATGATCCACCATGAAAAGAATAATCACCCCCACTACACCTTACACACCTAATGCTAAAATCACCTATGGGAATCCATAAAAAATGGAAAATAATTTCTCCATGAAAAAACCATTGTGTAAAATACCATTCCATCTATATATGAAACAGAATTTATCATTTTCATTTTTTGATATTGGTTTAAAATATCATGATCAAACAATTACACATTCCAATGATCCAAACAAGGGATGTCGTGGATTCCTATAATGAAGTGATCAACATTTATACAAATATAACATCATAAAAAATAGAAATATGTTCAGTATTAATGAAGTGATAATAAATTTTTTATGGTTTATTGTACTCACTATAATATATAAATATTTATATTACATATTATTAATGAAAAGAATGGAATTATTTACCAAATTATGTGAAGAGAAATTGAAGAAATTCATTGAATAATACTTTCCAACTAAAATAAAATAAAATCTACAATTTGATAATCATAACATTAAATTGATTAATTAATAACCCATATTCAAATCCTATGGTTGATTCTATAATATTTTCGGGATTTTTTTCACATTACAGTCCATACAAAATTGAGATACCTTTATTATAATAATTCATCTAAAACATGATTTTAAAATAAAAAAGGGGTCAACCAATGAGATGAATCCATAAATTGGTAAAAACAACACAATTTGTATCACAATTTTAAAAATATTCTCAAAATATTAGTTACATCTAATTTTATGTGAAACTAACTAAACTATAATAACACCTCCACCAACACCGAAACATGTTCTAGAATATTGGTATATTTATGGATGACCTCATGTAGACCATGTGTGCAAAAATAGTCAAGAATAAAATGATCCATTTGACTGAAACTATATAATCATTATATAATCCCCACACAATAATCATTAAATTTTTACAATCAAGGGAGGAACCCTAATTCCAATCCACAATAAAATATATGATATGTCCAACCATAAGGTACCAAAATCTCAATTTAAACAAAGTATAATGATCTAGTCACATGAACATTAATTTATAATATAGATTTATCCCATCCCAACCTCATTTAAAAAATATAATAAGCCACCGTATGAATTCCAGAATGAACCACCACTAAAACACTATGTTAAACACAAATGGGATTTATTATTATTATTTTTAGTTATTGAATCAATGAATTATAACATAATGAAATTTTTTCATATTTTATATGTATAATAACTATATCTATAAGCATCAAAATTTTAAATTATTATAAATATTATTAGATAGATTACCGTATACCATTTTAGAAATAGAAATAAATGTACATGGAAATATTTAATGCTTCGGGATACTAAAATGGTAATCATAATAATGAAATAATGAAAATCAATTACAAGGGTCATATTAATGAAGAAAACTAAATATATTTAAAAAAATGATAAAATGGTGAGTGATGTTTTAGAAAACTTTGAAATTAACATGTAACTAGATATAAATGTTGAGTAAAAAAATATGGGATCATAATGACCTTACTGTCTTTTTCTATAATGGATTAAGTAAGTGAGTGTTTATATAATTACCAAAAGATTGAAATAATATTTAAAAAATTAAAATAACATCTTATAATATAAATTTATATCTAAAATATTTTCCAAAATCATTTTATAATTATAGAAAAAATGATAATGTTAGAGGATTTTTGATCTATTTATCTAATTGAATTCTGTTATTCCTTTTTCTAATTTAACATATCTCAAATAGATTGAGATAATGGTTCCATCTCATTATAATCAATTCATGTATATTTTGGTCATAATTTTAGGACTTTGGAGATGGAATTACTCTTATATGAATATATGTGTTTTACAAATTCAAATTGGATATTCAAAATTCATTATAATTTTCACATAAATATATAAATTTCATAGTGAATTTTCCCATGGAATTATATGAAACTGTTTTTTCCTTGATGTGTAATTTATATTAACCATTAACACTACAGTACTAAAAATTGAATAAGTGTTATGAATTTTTATTTAACTTTTGAGATAATATCTATAAATTATTAAAATACTTATATATTTTATCCTAGGTAGAATTATATTTTGTGATAGAGTTTAAAATGTCACAATTTATGTTATGTATGATATAAATAATGGAACTGAATCTACAGAAGAATACACGACATCTATAAATGAAGACTAATATTCCATAAGGAATATACAATTCAAAATGGATGAAAATATAATGAATCATATTAATGAGATAGGGAAAGGTTAGAATGAACCTCTATATTCAAAGGATTTAAAAATTGATATTTTTATATAGTGGGAATTAGAATTATTAATGAATTACTATATGTAATTAATCAACAAAATCATCAATCCACTAATAAAAAATATTAATCCCACAGAATAAGACACTATTGTATTTATTCATTGGTGCTATTGAAACATTAATTACTATAAAAAATATAGAATTAATTAGAGGGAAGGATGAAAAATTGGTTAACAGTTTGATGAAATTTTTGAAGGGATTTTTTTATGTTTTCTCTATTATAAAGTCGAATGACACAAATATTTGAAAAAATAAATAATTTAATTATGGGGGATGAAATGAAAAAAACTAAAAATTGGACACACACTATAGATTATGGATATAAATGTGGAGTAATTTTCATAAACTCTTTAATTTATGTATCATATTTTCTATTTTAAATATGAAATGTAAATTCCAAATATAGGATATTCCTGTGAAAGGATGAATGGATATAAAAATAATTGATGTTAATGAATTTATTTTTTTTGAAAATAGTGTAAATGTAGAGAGTGTATGTGATAATTATATGATAAATATATCTAAATGGATGGACCAATTTCCTCATCCATTCATGAATAAATTTATAAAAATATTATATAGGCCTAATTCAAGTTATCTCATGAATTAAAAAACTAATTATAACAAAATACTATTATATGTTGATAAAAAATAAATAAATAACTATAATTTCCATCCTAGAACTGTGACATATTCTTTAATTATAATTTTAATTTGTAATGGACTAGTATCATAGAAAACATGTATAACCCATATCATTCAGTATAAGTTCATCAATGTTCATGGGATATTCAATGATAAATTATTAGTATATGGATGATCCATTATGGTATTTCAATATGAAAATGATTAGTTAATTCAATGAAAAAAAATATATAATTTATTTATAAATTATTAAATGTTTAAATTCATGGGTCATGAAGGAGTATTTCTTAGAAAAAATAATAATAAAATAGTGAATGTAAATTGATCCTATAAAGATAAAAATGACTTGTGATCTACTTATTTTCACTATATTTAATGGTTTTCAATGATTTCCAGGATATATTATATTCAAATAGCCAAATGTAAAGGATTTATTAAATGAATATATGCCACATATTTATATTTTTCCACTGTAATTCATATGATACATAATAATAAAATGAAAAAAATTATTTTTTAATGATGAAAATGTTTTCCACCCCATTCATAATCTCTACAAAAATGGAGAATCCCATTGAGTGGATATATAATTCATTTAATTCCACTATAGGTCATTTTCATCACTAGTGGGTTGACCACATATTTCCTCCCATATGTTATGAAATACTTGAGCATGGTGATTATGAAATTAACTATAAATCTATTAAAAAATAAAACTAATAGTGACATTTAATTTCAATATGTTAATATTGTTTTCTTTCTTTAAAAAGTAATCATCCAGACCAATCAAAAACATTTGAGGTATTTTCTAATGGAAAATAATCAAACACATGTTTTATTTAGTGTGTCTCATTATATTAATAATTTAAAATTTATGGTAAAGAATGTTATTACATAGGTAATTTAGTTTTAGAAAATTTATCACATTTAAAATTTGTTAATGCGGTGGAATTAATGAATAATGTCACTGATAATGTGTTCATAGATAATATATTTTATTATGTTAATCAATAAGATCAAATATTTTTTATTGTTAAAGGTATACCTATGGTATATGGATTAATCTATTCTAACAATAGATTTCAATAAATGATATGGTTTCTAGATAATGTATTTTAATATAATAAGTATGAAACCTTATCATTAAAAAAACGAGTATATGAAGTAATTATAATATTTATTCGAATGTATAGTGTAAAAATAATTCTAGAATTATGTATTTTATCATAGATTATAGCACAACAAATACCTGATAAAATTATAGAATTGAAATTATAATGTGGATAAATTTAGAGCACCATTTTAAAAGATGTAAAAATATTTTAAAACTTATTATCATTGCAAAATAAACTGTTAACCTGGGATTAATAATGAGATATAAATTTCCCAATTCATGAAGTATATGTTATTGATATATAGGGATCCAATTTTAGGTAACAATTAAAAAATACATAAATAATCACATACAGATTAGTGTTTAATATTGGGTGTTGAAATTTGTAGATGATGAAGCTAAAAAATGTAATCTAGCCAGTGTTTTGATTAAAATATGTGTGGAAGAGTACATGTTTTCTATTAATTAATCAAAGATTTTAATTTATGTAATAGGGAACCAATATTAAAAATCACTAATTAAATGAAATAATATAGTAATAATCATTTTTATTTAACAAAACCACAACATTTCACACTCATATTAGTGGGAATATACAACATTCAAATATGGACATGAGAAAATAATATACCGAATCCCATGAGTTTTTATTGTAATTATTAGAATGAAAATCATTTTGATCCATCATTGGAAAACCACACAACATTCAAAAAACCGATTTTCAATAATTAATAGGGGTTCATTAATTTGAGTATATCTAACATACGTATAAATCATAAATATATATCACATTATTCTATGATGAAGTTGAATAAATATTTACCCCATGATGGATAGATGAAATTACTACAATAGAATCTATTGGTAAAAATTTGGATGTATTATTACGAAAATGAATTTATTTCTAAGAATAATTTTAATAATTTGAATAAAATATGCATTAATTAAAGGAAAATGAATGATGGATAAAACTAACATTTGTTAACTCATGATAAAAATGATGGAACGAAAAATAATGTAATTTTAATTTAGGTTTTTCATGTTTAGTAATGAATTTATATTAGAATAAACTAATATAAAATTATATCATAAAACATTATTTATATATAATAAATATTATGTGAGTATTTATATATGTAATTTTCAATATAAATTATTTATATCTAAATTTTGATTTAATGTTAAAATGTTTCTCCAAATATCAATTTCAAATGATGTGTTGTATAAGAGGAATCATTGGTAAGTTACCTTACATGGTTTACATCAGACATCATGATAGATTAGGACTTATATTAAATCTATTTTCATAGATGATATAATATTTCTCTTTATTAATAAATAAATGCTATTAAAAATTTTATTTTCATTGTATTAAGAACAATAATCCAATTTTTTAATCTGTATACTCTCAATATAACCATCTATATCATGTCATAATGACTAGTTTCAAAATAAATAAATTAATTCCATACCATTATATAACTGACCCATTCTTAATAACAAATGGATAATATAAATATGTAATTACATGATCTTTACATTTTTGAATCATCCCTCTTTATAGGCCTTGATTTCAGTAATTAATTACAAACCATGTTGTAGTGTTGGATTTATTTTCATGCTATAATGATTTATTTTTTATGTAAGTAAGGACCTTCAAATATCATGGGGTAGGATGACATTTGAAATTCCCCCAAAGAAACATTATTTTTTAAAATGATGATATGGTTGGGTCATGATGGACAATCCTATAATTAAATTTTTATGAGGAAAATGTATTTATAAGTACACAAATCTAAATAAATTATTCTTATGTGAGAATTAATTGGGCCATTTCATAACAACAAGAATTTAAGGAAATAACCATAGAAAATGAATAATTCTCTATAAATATTTCCATTACCATCCATTAATGTTCCATTAATTGAATATATCAACCATGTTCACTTTTATTAATAAACCAAAATCAAGATGGTAAAAATTATTGGTCTTCTTCTAATATATTTTAATACATCCTCTCCCCCTTTAAAACATATCAGCTACATTATTTCAAAATATTCTCCATAAAATTCATCTTATTTTCAGTAAAACAGGTTGATAAATTTCAGCCCCCTATAAACCTTACATAGACCAATAACCTTTATTTTACAAAATTTTTTGAATGACGTATTCTAATTTTCATATTAAAAATAAGAAAAATATTTATCAAATAAAAAACAAACATCCATTAAAATACAGATACCACATTAAAAAAACTTAACCACCCACCTATAATTCCATAAATAATCCCATAATAGTATTCCCCATATACTAATATATAATACAAATAATTATCACATCACTTGTCCAATAAAAACACAATACATAAACACTATTTATTATATTATTGTTATCAAACATTACAAAAAGATACAAGATGATGATACGGAGTTATAGTTTTTTATAATATTACAAATAGAAATATATCATCTAATACATAAATTCATAATCATTCTAGAAACATCACATATTTATCCTAAATACCATATATCTTTTAAAAATATGTAGGATGACTATGGAAAATTACTTCCTGAAAATGATGAGCAATAGAGACTTATATGCGAACAAACAATGAAATAAATCACAACATTAGGGTAAAAAGTTATATCATCATGTCATAGAGTGGATAATCTTAACTAAAAAGACATTGAATATAGATTTGACTTCATAATATCATATTATTGTGAAAAAGTCATTAATAATTTTATCAATAAAGGATGCCAATGATCATACCGAATAAAATCATGGTAAACTGGATAACATCTATTAGGGTATTAGGTTCACTCGCTATGCCCTTAAATATAATTTCATAATATATAAATCATTAACCAATACATTTTTGTGATATATAATTATATTATGAAACATTACATAATTGAAAATAATATATAATCATACCACATGAGGAATATTGATACATATTTCATTAGAATAATCGAACAGATGATAACGAATTGGGTAACATAATTATAATTCATGGAAAAACCAAAATCAATGTGATATTGATTTCTAGAGAACATTGAATATAGTTATATTGAAATTTATTAATTAAAATGGGATATATTTCATTGAACTATACTTCTAATGTATAAAATTCAATATAATTAGATAAGAGAATAATGAATAAACATGTATGACTTCGAATGTGATTTGTTAAATAATTATTGGTTATTTTTAATGAAGGAAATAGATTATTATTTCCCATAAATCCAGAATTGAAAAAGTATGGTTTTCTATAAAATAATTATTTTTTATGAAATTTTTTATTAGAAACATTTAACAGTGGTGAAATATGATATGTAGGATGAAATAGGAAGGTCCTGTTAAAATGAGTTTACAAAAATATGAGAATTTCAATGGTAAATATGAATATGTATAATAACTTATACGAAATTAATATTTAAATACTTATATATGTATTAGATAGATATATATATATAATATGTTAATTAAATCAACATTAAATAAAATTTGTTAGAAATAAAGAGAATGTATACATGGAAATTAATGTTTGTGGTATAGAAAATCTCATGACTCATGTCACAAAGTGGTCATCACATGCAGTTAACATCCTGGAAATCATGTATATTTTAATAATATAATACATAATAACCCTATATGTAACATCCCATACATCAATTATAAACAAACTTTAGCAAATCATACATGGGAATATGTCCTCATTGACAGCCCCCAAACACCGAAGGCTACCTACTAGTAGTGAATTCCTAGGTATTAATATGGGGACACTATTCCCTCATCTCTAGAGTGTAACATAGAGGAATATATATTATCATCAATAGAAAATTTATAAAAAATTAAAACAGAAATTAATAATATATTAATATATATGCAGGAAGAATGACTCCCATTCATAAATGGTAATCATGAAATGTATATATAATGCATTCGAAATAGCTATAAAATAAAACGATGCAATACATATGAAAAAATTCCAAAAGACCATACATGTTCCATCATTGAATGGATTAATGAGCATTATATCAATCCTCTACTCCCCTTTACCTAAGTATGGCATGAAATAAATTGTTGAAGTGTAGGTGGTTTCCCTATCCCTACCAGCATCCAAATATTTTTTTCGAGTTCCCAATGGTGGACTGAGTAGCGTGTGAGATAAAATATAAGAATCTATCCACCTAAATTAATTTATATTTTAGACTGTGTAATATAAGAATATAATTATTTTTTAGAGAAATATAGTACATATTTAATGAATGTAATGAATCCCATGGCATGTAACTTTATAATAAAAAAATTAAATTTCCTAACATGGATCCTAATAAAAGATTGTAATGTTCCAGTTATGAGTCTGCTACAGCATGTTGAAATAATCCACACACCCTATTTGTAAAATCGCATATATCAAACCACCACGATGTTGTTTTATATATTGAAGTTCCAGTTCATCCACAGACAAACCATATACTTGAGTGTATCAAATTTTCATATATTTATTTTGTCAATAAATGTATCAAACCATGAATGGCTAGATACATGGTTTACATTACAAAAGAATCTTCCTCAAGTCCATTGATCATGTCATATGTGAGACCACACAATTTATATCTATGTGTTAGTAGGTCTTAAGGCTTCCCATGGAATCAACACCGGTGGTGTATACTCTATTCAAGGAATCCCCTACTAAATTCACCATTAATGGTGAATCTTCCAAGGGGTCTATAGAATCATTCCACATCCTTACATTGAGTTTGACCACTCATTTTTCAATTCAATGTAATATACTTATTGTATCTATACCGACTCATATATCAAAAAAATAAATTCAAATTCAATCAATGAGTATACCAACTCATTTTCCAAAATTCATAATTAAAATTAATATATCAATTTTCCTATTCATTTATTCATTTCCCATTCAGTCCATTAATAAGTTAAAGCTAAATATAACTAATTTAAATAATAATAACATGAAAAGTGAGCTAATAATTATCTGAACTATGAATTTAAATCATAAATAAATATATTTATGATTACATTAAATGTGGAATCTAAAATCACACCACATGGTTGGTTCAACATTAGCATAAGAAATAGACTATCCCATTGTGTCCTCGGTAGGCATAAAACCACCAACTCTTCTTAAGGGGACTATGGGAATCCCTAATATATCCCAATTCACTTAATTAAATGTATTAATTTAATTTCATGGTTGTGTTGTAAATTATATTGATTGGAACATTGGATTATATCCAATTGATGCAACAAGAAATAAGAATATGTATATGAAACCATTCATATATCAGTTTTAGAATGATCTTATAGTATCAAATCATTATTTGACTTAGATAGAGAAACATTTAGGACCAATCAAATAATAAAAAATTATAGAAAATTAACATGAACATTAAATTCACAAATCATATCATGAATAATGGATTGTAAATACTTACAATTGAGTACTCAGCAATGATTATCAATAGGGACGAGTGTTTCATGAATTGTACTCTAGATTGAAACAATCTCTTGATATAAGGACAAGTCACCCATTTATATATTAAAAATATATACATTTATATCCTTTGAAGAAATGTGAAATTATGTTTAAAAAGAAAATAATTGCATTTAAAAATTATAAAATTGACCCAAATTATAAGTTTCACATTGTTTTATCCCATAGTATGAGAAAAAATTCACAAAAAATTAATGATTATATATTGGCGCGTGGAATCCACGATAACTTATTATTGTTTGACAAAAAATCCACAGACCGTCCAAAAATGGAATGTAAAAATTGAGAATATGGTACCACAACCATGTGACGAAGACAACTTGGTTTGATTCAAACTATTATTCCTATACCTTCTCCATACCCAATCTACACTAAGTCAGATAAACTATATAGCATTCCCATCACAGTTTACAATAACTGTACTCTAGGGTTATTTCAATAATAAACATGTCTTCTGAGTTTTGAAAAATCCTAAAAAACCCATGATAACCCCACGAACTCAATGTGGATATCTCACTAGGACATTATATAATGTTCAATTTAAAAAATTGGGGATATACCACATAAAAACCAACATTCATACAATAAACTCCCTATAAATCAATTCATCCCCAAATTTGCATTTGAATGGTGGTCAATACTAATATATGAAAAATCATTCCACGGTGTTGAAAATATAATTATCCTACTCCCATGTATCATCTAAAAAATTCTTATACATCGATATAAATCATACTAGAGGAACTGTTGATCAATATAGAACCAGTGTTCTTTAATCACTGATTAGAATTGGACATACCAAAAAGGACACATCTTCCTAACACTCAACCTCCTCATTCTGAAAATCCCGAAACATGTTTGAATAATAATGGAGTAGTTGAGATACATGGAAGTAGTCGTTATTGGATCGATACTTTTAGGGTATCTATAACTTGTAAACTATCAATCCTACACTCTATAAAATATATAACGGACTGACATATAATGGAGAAAGCTTAACCTCAATCATGGTCATATCTATACCATCCTCAGTGAAACATATAATAATCATTAATCCCAATCCATGAACAATATATATCATATTCGATAGTCTGACTGAGATTTATCATGAGATTGTGTAGTTTCCATCCTCTTCTTAATCAACTAGATCTAATCAAATTTTTCCTACATCAGACATGGTCTGAATATTGATTCCCCTCATTCTTCATGATTCACTAGGGTTCCTAGAAATGGGCTACATTAAAACACCTCATAATATTCCATTTATATCATCTCTTGAAATATGTTTTTGTAATAGAACTCGACCAAGGCTATATGATTATCCCAAAATACCCCAAAAACATGAATTCATGGTCTCAACATGTCCTTATTGACAAAGATCAAATGTTCTGACCGGCCATAATTCTGAGGGTGATATGATGTGATCATAATTAGTTGTTCAACATGTTTTCTCTAAAAGAACATTACTTAATGAGACAAAAAGTGGTTTTCCATATCTGAAATGTTGATTCATGGGGCCCCATGATTTCATAGTATATCACATCAATAAAACCTCTCAAGAACATCAACATTATTTTCATCTTAATTTCCATGAATGGAGGAGGAGTCATGATCCAATCAACAGCAACACATACATCCCCATTACCTCAGGGAGACATTAGTAAACCATCCATCATATCCCAAGAATCATCATCACATATCCCCATATACAATATATAATATTTAAATTAGTCAAAGTGGAGATTGATGATATGACATCACATGATGATCAGTTGAACTCCTCATGAAAACTAGCTAACTTAGGATTCAAATTCAGCCACTAGTACTGAAGTCACAAATCATGGTACATCATGGTGACACTAGGATGAACAGAACAAGCCGAGGCTTGAAACTCAAACATCATCTCATAGTATATGTCCAGTGGATCCCATAGTACCATGAATATTCAAGATCTCATCCTCTCCTATTTTCAACTAGAACGGGGTCCTTTCATTCCATACTCTCTTATAGGACTACTCTCTCTGCCTCTAGTATAAGCCACATCAAAACTCTATACAGTAGTTTAGAAGACACATTTAAATATGATATAAAACCCTTCCCCTTACTCTCCAACACCTCCAAGTGATTCATAGATATCAAATCCATAATCATACACATTCTTATGACTACTGAAATGCCTTTATCTGAGTCCCCCTTTTCAGTGAATCAACCACTACATTTACTTTTCAAGTTGTGTTGCCAATTTTGATATCAATGGAGTAATGGTATTCTACCCTCTGTCACTGCATCATATTCAAATCAAGCTATCTAAATATGCATTGGAGGCTTTTGTGGTCTGGGTAGTTAAAAAAATCACTCACAAAATTTAATTTCCACAAAATCATAATGCATGAACAACCATAACTAACTAGATATGCTATGTTTTCTAGTTCCTATCATTTGTTCTAAATAGATGAAACTCTTATGTAATGAATCAATCTACCTTACTCAGAACAACTCCATAAAGGATACATGATGCATCACAATACAAACTGTAGCTCCTACCATAATCCATCAATAAAAGGACTGATGGTGAATTCAATTTCCATTTCACCACATGAAATGTTATCTAACTAGAATATATACATAAAAACTTTAAAACCATCAGAAAAAACACATATATAGTTTTGATAAGTGTAATAATCACTCATTGAAATGCCTATAGTATCTGTCTTGCACCAAAAAACTATATATCTCATGGAAATATTTCGATAAATCCATTGAAACTACATCTCTCACCTTCTCTGGGTCAACTATTACTAATGTCTCTGAGATAATGTTCCAAAAAAATATAATCTAATCAATACCATATTGGATATTTTTGAGGATATCATATAACTAAATTTAAATCATTGTATTTCAAATGATGATAATATCTTTTTCATGGTCATGTATATTGGGAGAATATACAAAGATATCATCCATGGAACCCACTAAAAATAAATCCAAATAATAATGGAAGACTTGTTTCGTCAATTCTATGAAACCTAATAGTATATACATGAGACTAAATGGAAAGATTATATATTCTCATTGACCATAACTAGTATGAAATTTTGTATGAGATATGTTTTTAGGTAAAAATATTACCTAGTGATATACGTAACAAAAATTAATATTAGAAAATACATAACCTCCTTGAATCCAATCAACCATGTCATATATCAATTGTAAGTGATACCAATTTTTAACCGTTAGTTGGTTCAAAGGATGATAATAAATGTATATCCAAAGGATACCATATTACTTTTTTCCAAATGTACAAAAAACCCGAGTAGATGTACTAGGTTAATTAAAACTGATTTCTACCAAATCCTCTTATACATCTTGTAATATTAAAAATCATTCATAGATATACCATATATAGGAATGGATATGGGATAAGATGTTTGAACTAGAACAATAAAGAACTCCACCTCTGTTGTGGAGGTAAACAAAAATTGTCACCTAATAACAAATCCTTGTAACAATATACCACTGTTGGAAAGTCCTACATTTCTCTCAGATCATACAAATTAAAACTAGCAATCTGAGTTCTCCTCCCTACCAGCCCACAATGAACTGGTCCATCTCGACTCAACTAGATATTTCATTAAAACATGTTAGTATTAACTACACTCTATGGTTATTTGAATGTCTCCCTCTGGAGAAATCAATCTGCATAATCACAATAAGCTACATACAATTCCATCTAATGTATTATTTCTAAACCAATCCTCATGAGAACATAAAGATCCTAGAAGAAGTAACAGAAACAAAAATCAATAACAAACACTCATAAATTGTGTACATCCTCTATTCATATCCCCAATAGGGTTTCAAGTATTATAATGCCCATAGAAAACTGATTGTCAATCCCTACACTCTCCATTAAAATTATTGATATAAAACAATATGATCAAGCTGTATCAAGGAAAAAGATGAAATAGTATAGGCTAATATGATATACCTATAATCATAGATTATATATAACCCAACTATTTTGGGTGTTTATGTAATATATCATCAATTAACCATGTATGTGTAACCCAACTACATATATTGGAGTAGGCTCACTCTTTTTTCTTATTTTAACTAGCCCATGGCTGCGTCATCCATAACCACAATTACCTCGAGCTGATTGACCAGAACTACTCTAGCTCCCTTCTAGATTTAGTTTTGAGAAACAACCTTCTTAACTTAGTGTCAGATCTGACCACCTACCAATAACATAAAAAAGGAAGGTCTGGCAGAAATGTTCTTTGTGTCCCACAATTCCACAAACGTTGTACATGACTTGGCCTCTATCACAATGAATCCACATTTTTTAATGCCTTCAACACTGATGATGTGAAACTAAGAATATAGTACTCACATCTAAACTAGATCATATATCACATAATTCATAAAACTTTATCTTCCTAACTGATGTCGTTGAACCACTGGATCACAAGACAACACAACATATAACTAGACCACCATCTTCTCTCAAGATTCACTTAGTCATTATCACTAAATAAAAAAGTAATGTAATTGGGGATAATCAAAACAAATTGAATAGTGAACTGATAGCTTACAAGGAATTATCATCGAAATATCTCTCTCTCAGTAGATCATCAATCAGTTATGTTGGTAAAAAACAATACAACTCCATAATGTTTGACGGGTACTCCATAAATATCGTAGAGTTTTTCTCTTAATGAATGATATCACTATCCTGCTCTTTAAACAGAGTCTTTGGAAAAATGGATTCATAAAATTTAGTTTTGTAATCAAAAAAAACCCAAAACTCGTAGATTGTCATCCTCGTTCAAAACATCCCACGAGATTTTTTGTATTCCTCGAAAAATGTTAGTCGTATGATTCAATTTCGTCTCATAAAGATACTTCGGGTGACCAGATATTAACTCAATAGATTCCATCTATATCTCAACATCATGTTGACCAGTATACCATTAATATATGGGATGATGCTTCTACTGAAACACAACTGTCATCTCAGCCATAAACAAGGCTAGATATGGTTCTCCCGTTAATGTCTTCATTAAGTGATAGAATAAAAAATGGAACTGTTCCTCCGAACCGATGTCTAGAACAAAATATGGGTTTATAGTTGGAACAATAGGAATATCCACCCATAACCCATAGACCACCTCCTCTAGAGAATGGTCATTCCCACCCTACATGCATTCACCTAGTGGTTATCATGTTGGCATTTCTCTAAAATGGAAACCACTTTCCTAGAATTAGAATGATATTATTGATCACAAAACATAAGAATATGACATCACAAAACCTCTAATAATAAAATAAACAACAGAACAAGATGTAATAAAAAATCCACATAGATCAATATATCTACGACCACTTTCACACTCAAAATCGAAGTCATGCTCTAGTCTATTTTTCTGAGTTCCTTTTTCCGTTTCAAAATCATTGAATAATCATTCCCATTATATCATAGATTCATTTAATGAATAATTAAAATAGATCACCAGATTATGATCCATGAGGACCCATACTCCCTAAAGAAACAAAGAAATAAATCTATTGAATTCAATCCACACACATTCAAGGGTATCAATCATAATTGCTTGTATATGTATCACAACACCAATCACAAAATAATGTATTATTTAATGAATTATATACAGCTAGAATAATTCAAGACATGTTATTAATAAAATTTTCATAAAATGATCCATGAGATGGAATAACCTCATATCATTCGGATGAAACAATATAGAACCCCAGAAAAGATCAATATAAACATCAAAATTATTGCGTGTCACTAAACTGTGGAATCAAAACCACATTAATATTCTATATAAAGAAAAAAAATTCAGTCAAGGACATTATTCAATTGTTTTATGTTGAATAGATACACCAAGGAATAGATCACTAAACAATCCCAGCACATATAATTAATTTTCACCAAATTTAATATCAAACTAGAAATGGAATGCTCTAATACCACTTTGTATCTATAATACATCTGAGTTCGGTACAAAATAGTACGATTAATTCATGTGAAAAAATGAAAAACCAACCAAAATGTGAGATTTCTTAATTGAATCACAAGCCTAATCCTAGTATTATGCTCCATTACTCTTAATCGTGGCCCAAAATTAACATTCTACTTGTGGTTTCTTAACTATGTCTCTACCTATATCCAAATTGTCTATTCGAGTACCCAATAGTGGCCTAAATATGGTGTGACATACAATCCTAGTATGTTGCATTCCATATTTTAATTCATTTTTGGATTTTTAAAATATATATCTTTGAAATTTACAATTAAAAATGTTATTAAGTAATGGAATGTATATATTCCCTTGGAATGTTTCTATAAAACTAGAAAAATAGAATATCCTCTTATGTCTACCTACAAAATATAGTTTGTTTCATCTATTAATCCTACTACAACAAGTATAATTAATACACTTATACTTGATACACATTCAAACAAATCAAACCAACATTACCTTGTCGTATATCAAGAATAGTCGGAACATCCACATCCATGTCAAGTAACAAAGTGTATCACATTTCCATGGCTATGCTGTATTAAATAAATTTCCATATGAAATAGGTCTAGAACAATGTTTTTAAGGACTGAAGCTTCCTCATTCAATCATAGGATAATCTATATTGAATATCAGTTTAAAAATGTATAAGACTCATAGGATCATTTTATCTAAACATTTAGTAAATAATTTCTTGAATTATGATTTCAAGGGGTAGAAAGGGAAAATGAATCCAACAGAATCAATACCTAAGAACCATACTCATTACAAGCAGTCTCGAAAAGAATTCAATAAAAAAATAGAATTATCCAAGGCATCTGTAGAATCATTCCACATCATTTACATGAGATTTATGGATCATTAGTCATTTTAAATTTTCATACATATCTTGGATATACCCACTCATATATCACAATTCAAATTCAAATGAAAACAATGATTATGCTCAATCATTATTCACAAATTCACAATTAATCATAACATATGACTTTACTAACTCATTTAGTCAAATTAATGATACCTAATTACGCATTTAAATTTCAATAAAACCTATTTAAAAATGTTTCACAGGGAAAGGGGGAAAATTCATATCTAAAAAATGAAAATAAGTATCATTTATATATAAATAATCTCCCTTTATCTAGGAAATCCAATCTCACACACCATGGGTTGTTCAACATGTGGTATAGGAAGGGGAACACCACATGGCTGGCCTTGGATTGGGAAAAACCATTAAATAATACCAATGGAGCCTAAGAGATCAAATAAAAGGTCTCATTTCACTTAATTCAATTTATCAATCTAATTTTGTTGTTGCGCCAACAAATCCAGCTAGTGGCACAATGTCAGGTAACCTAATAAGGCCCCAAAACTCGAGAGAAAAGTATATACCATCAACCATTGCTCGGTAGTAGTGTGGTCATCCAGTATCAATAATTAATTTGACTCAAATTTGGAATAAAATAAATAATTGTTGATAATCTTGAAATTTAGGAAAACCATATTACCAATAAAACATGTAACTGATATCATTAATAATAGAGAACAACCAAAAAGATATCATGTACTCAATGACATAGAACCAACAAGACATGTCATTTTTATATCAATGTATGGATAGAGGAAATATTGTGATTATAATATTATATAACAAATAAGCCCTTTAGAATCTCAATGCTCATCTTTGTTGATGTACTGTGAAATTATATTTAGAAATAAATTAATTTAACTTATATTTTTTAAAATATTCAAAAATTATTGTGGTCACACTAGGTGAGTGCCCAGTTTGAATATTATTAAGCTATCCTTCATGGTTATCTAAATTTATGGGGAAACTATATGGATTTTCTATATGGATTGAAAAATCATGTTGTAACCATGAAAAAAGACACTGTCAAAATTGTTGATATAGTCTCATGGTCATGTGATGCATATAACATGGTTTGTCTATAATTGTACATCCTTTACACACACACCTCCCATGAATTAGATAGTTAGATAAACTATCAACATTCTCTAAAATGTTCATACTAACTATGTTCTAGTATTATTTTACCCCAAAACCTGGGATTTCATCTCTGATCAAGCCCTGGACATCCCTGATACTCCACTGACCGCAAATAGGTAATCTAATTTTGACAAAATTAAGTAGTGAAGTTGAGATATATGGGTTCCATACCTGACAATGAAACTCCATTTATGAAAATATATATCTATATTTATTTTTCTTATATATATAGTACATTCCCACCAATTTATTACTTCATTTATGATTATGGTAGTTACATAATGTTCTTGGGTCAATTTCTCAAAAGCATTCATGGTTTTTTTATTAATATAATTTTTTTGAAAAAGAATAATTTTATGAATAATTTTATACTATTATATTAATTATAATTCTGATAGAATATATTTTTATTTAAATTATCATTTCAATTAACAAACTCAAAATCAAAAATGAACTTCAATATTTCCCATTTTACAGTTAGATTTACGATATTCATTTGTTATTAATATCACATATGAATTGTCAAATATAATCACAATTTAATTTTAATGGTTTATTAAATTTAATTTATATACACTTAATATATTATCTATTTTAACCATGTTAGTAGGTGTGGATCAATAAAAGTAAATTTCATTGCATTTAGGAGGTATTCCAAACTTATACATAGACAACAATACCAGTTTTTATAAAATGTATTAATGGTATAAATTAAAATATAATATCATTTTTAAACAAATAATATGTTATAAATATAATATTTTATTATTAATTAACATTTTTTAACTATCCATGAAAGTTAATGATTGAAAAATTTAACATGTCATCTATGGTTGATGTATCGTGCACAAATCAATGATTGTTTCATAATTTTTAAAAAGGGGTTTATTGAAGGGAAAAATTGGTTGTTCCATTTGTATTATGGGATAAAATTATTATTAATATTTTTTTATCATTATACCGTAGATTAAATGGATTTTTGTACTTTAGGTATAGATGAATTAAGAAGGTGTGGTGGAAAACATTACCACTCACTTTGGATGTTTTACATTGGTCACCAACTTAAGGAACCATATTTTTATATTTTGGAAATATAATAGCATCATAGAAGTGGTTATATGGTTTATGATAGCCTGTATAATGTTTTAGATCAACGTGATTGGTTTTTGGAAGACTATATCGGGGGAGGTATGGTTGTTCTATTTATAGTTGATGTAACTAAAAATTTTGAACATAATAGTATTTAATATAATGATACAACATGTGACACATGTAATTTAAATGAAATTGTGTGAATAATATATTATGTTAAGGGTTATATTTCATAAATCCTTAACCCTTATTTCAATAAAAGCTTTTTATTAACTCGTAAATTTTTAGTTTTCAAATTTTTTATTCTTCTACTGAGGAGACTAATTTTAACATATAGAGTGTATCATTAATTCATAAAAAATGAGCCTTATTAGATAATTTCAATCTATATATATTGAATATAAAATCCAATTTATTAATTAAAATTTATTTAACTATGAATAATTTGTTTTGACATTATTCTAAGAATACACTAAAACCCATTGATATAAAAAGTGTGTTTTTTGGATATGTGTTTCGTTTAGGATACAATTTCTAATGTTATTAAATCTATTGAAACTAAAACATTTACAAATATCACAATATTATTTTTTGACATTGATTTATTTTCACAACCTAATTCATGCATGTGAATATTATATGAAAAGAAATTTTAAGAAATAGTATTCATTAAAACATTAACTAAATATTCTAAAATGTTACGTTAGTGATTTATATATCAATATAGTTTAATGAGAAATTTAATTTTATCGTTAAAAATAAATTATGTACAATAAAATTTGATTAAAGACATTCATTGAATAATGTCTTAAATTTTAATATAATAGTGAAATTTTTATTTTTTTCACTATATGTTTAAAAGTCATCTATTTGAGGAAATTATAAAAAATTTATTATGGAATCTTGATTGGATGTTCACTAAGCCTATATCTAGATATGGTGGGTCACATGACATCAAGAGCACCTATCCATATTCTAGAGGATGTTGAATGGATGAAATGGTGTAAAGCTGGTATTCGTGGGTGAATATAGAGTAATGTTAGAGTGGCACAATAGATACATAAAAAACAATAGTGTAAACATTTATAAAAAATGAATTGTAATTAATCCAAAGAAATAAATAAAAAACTATATAATAAAAAATAGGTAGTGTCATATACATGGATGCATGGCTTCCTTATATAAAAATAGGTAGGATGGGAGATGGAGATAAAACCTTGTTATTCAAAACTAATAAAATAACAAAAGTAACTCCAATAGTGTCTCAAATATATTCTTATACCTTTTCTATTAAAATTCATCAATATTCTATGAATATAAATAACCGGTAACTTATAGATTTCGCTTGTCTACAACTGTTGAAAAAAGTAATCTACTCTTCTAGAAGAGGAATCTTGAGTATTGTGTGTGGTAAAATCTATGTAGGCCACAACCAATGGGACCTAGAAGTAATCCAAGATGTGATCGTAATAACCAGAGAGTATGTATAAACAATGAATCAACAAGGGTGATCAAATAATTGATGGCCCATTAATGTTCACAGAGGAGGCCTATCAGCACTACCTACATCATCTTATGGCCACATTAGTAGTCTTATTAGTCAATATATATTTAGTAAAAATATATTTATAGTATAATTATATATATTTCATCTACCTATATAAACTATCTACATGTGGATGTATTATTCTATATAATCAGAATACAAGGTGATGTCTAATGCAGGTGTAACTTAGTAATCCATAACTAGATGGAATGAGGCTCTTATATTAAAAAAAAGGTTAACTATATGCATATAGTATTTAGTGGTATATTCCATGTCTTTATATTGATATGTTGATCATTCAAAAATTTAAAAACTATAAAATGGGTTGTGGTGTGTCATTCCAACCATCCAAATAGTATCAGTGGTGTGAGATGTTAGGCTCAACACCCAATGTATGGAAGATTGATTCCATCATGCTTAATAGAACCCATACCATCATACAACATCATTTTTCAAAGTCATTTTTTTATAATTAAAAGTCACATGTCATTAAATCTCATGTATAACAATGTTCAGGTTTAATCACAACAATGCTTTTAAAATTAACAATGATTGTTTTACAAAGGAAAAAATGGTGTAGGCTTACCACCCTATAATAGTTATTTAATTTAACTAATTATATTAAATCATGTAGAATAATTTTTTTTTCAATAATCCACCATACATAATCATTCAATTTAATTAACTAAAACATGACGTTTAAATTTATAATTATCATAATGTACATAGGTGGTGTCATGGTATAAAATGGGAAATTACATATATGGGAAACTCCAATTATAAATTCTGTAAATGAAATTAAGGGTTTCCTTGTGATGAATCAATACTTATATGGTAGAATAAATTTCATTTTTATCTATGAAAAACTAATATAAGTTGTTCTATGATCGAAAACAATTTTCCATGAAGTAATGTGAATTGTGTCATACCCCTGGGGTGTCTATATCTAAGGTCAATACCATCTAAAAAACAAATAATTGATATAAGGTATATATAAGGTTACATATATCAATTTAATGTGTATATATAAATTAATTGGAGATGATTGGAAAATCATAGTGTTCTTCACATTTGAAAAGAAATGTAAAAGAGAAAAACTCATGAGGATAATGTTAAGACTGCTTAACATAGGTTCACTGCTGACTCATTATATACTGATGTCCAAATATTTGAAGAAGATAGTGATTATTTTGAGAAAATATCTAATTATTTGAAAATATGGGAAATGTTATTGCCCAAAAATATCATAATAGATTGGATGAAAACCTATAATATGAAGCATTGGTATTATAGATATTGTTGAGACGGATCCAATTCATTTGATGGATTTCAATTTTGGATTTTGGTGGGGTAGTTACCTCAATTACTATTATGTGAATATGGTTGATATATTGGAGGTTAAATATAAATCCATCTATTGGATGAAATAAGGTAGATTAAGAAATTGGTATTTATAAATAATTGTGGAAAAATATTAATTTTTATCCCAAAATTGAGGGCACACTATATGCCTTCATGGTTGGCCAAAACATGTTCCAACCATGAAAATCCTTTTGAACATGCTATTAACCCCACACATCAATGGTTCATGGTTTACCAAACTAGGCAAAAACCATGAAAAACTAATCGGTCAATTATTGGCAATTTTTTCATGGTATTTAAGTTGGAGTCACACAGTTTTAGAAAAACCATTTAGTACATATTGATCCTAAAATTTTCCCCACATGGTTAATAATGACCATTCATGATGGGTTTTAAAGTTTCAATAAATCATGAATCATAGTTATTTATCAAAATTATGTATTTAAAAACATTGAATAATTCAAAGACACTCATAGTACCTTCATAGGATGTACTACAAGTTTTCATTAATTTAACTAATGATTGAAATTAAAAAACAAATTTGTTTTTCCCTTGTGAAAGTATAGTTCATCTCAAAATAATCCCATTAAAGTAAATCTTTCACATTATTGTCTTCTATCGGTAAATGGGAATCTTCTATGAATATATTTGGCCATTGATATCATATATCAGCTTCTCATTCCAATGTCTTGGGATAATCAGATGTGCTTCCATAGAACTTATACCTAATGAACTGAACATCGATAAAGTGATTTCAGATCCCAATCCTCATTACACATTTAATAATACATTATGGAAACATCTATATACATTTTTACCATACTTTGGAGTCCAATTTTGTTGTATTTTATTTATAAGAATTTAATAATTTATGTAATTATAAGTGTGCCCCTACCATCACATATAAATGGGAACCACTTTATGACTCTTCATAATAAATATGGATCTTTATAAAAAAGATATCATTAATAAAATACCTTAAAATATTCCTTCACTACATTCTATATTTTTTTCATCCCACAACATTAACCCTTCAATTTTTAAAGAGTATGCAGAATGTGGTTTCTCGTGAAATTTGAAAATCTCTTAACTGTATATTTAAATATTATTTATTCTTATAACTCTAATATATTAATTTTATCCATTCTAAAATAATTCATTTAGTAAGTTAAATAATCATAATTGATATTATTATTATTTAATAATGATTATACACCTTTCTTCCATCCAAATGAAAGAGAAATGATCACTTCTTCATTTATATGGATGAATATATCCAAATAATGGTGTAAATTATTGTTCCTCACTACATTAAAAAGATATTTATAATATTTTATTTAATTAATATATATAATTTATGAAATTATTAATATTCTATAAAGGTGAATTATTATTTACAATATTCAGTTCATTCATTAAGAAATAGGAATAATGATTATGTGTGTTCAAAATTTGCTATCTCCATGAATCATGTAATCCATTTTTATATATCTAAATTTTAAGATATTTATTATATATATATAATTAATATATATGATATTTTTATCATGATTAAAATTTGTTATATGTTGTAAAAATGATCAATTTACATGGGCTTTGACTTCTAAACAGAAATATAACTATGAAATAAATCATTTATCACCTTGAACATTGATTTAAATAATAAATTATTATAGAATGGTTGAAAAGATGTTATACATAAAAATTATATGATATGTTTATATATATGAATATATTTATTGAAAACACGTATAATTATAATTATAATTATTAAAAAAGTGTTTCTAATGCCAAAAAATAAATACAAGAGTTGAGGTAATTAATTAATGTCACAACCTAATTTTTTCAGTGTTATTTATTCATGATTTTCCATTTTGGAATTTATATGATCCTTATATTATAATAAAATTTCATTTATCTTCTCAAATCAATATATATATTTAATGGATTATTTATATTAATTCTTCCCACTTTAATTTTTAAACATAAGAAAATATTTTTTATGGAATACCCTATATGGTTTACTATTCATTCAAAATCATTTATTTTTTCCCATATATTCATTAAAATGTTTTAATTATTTGTAATTAATTATTCTACAATTTATTTAAAATTTGAAATTAATCAATTTTGTTAAAACAATTCAAAGTAACCATCCTATTGTTTTCTAAAATAGGATATTTTTACTGTTAACTGAAAATGATAATGAAAACCATGATTTCACAAATATGGAATAGAGATCGTTTCCTATAATCATTAATCCCAAATTTCAAATATCATAACTATTATGTTTATAATTCTACATTGAACTATAATTTTTTCCATACAATTTTATAAGAAACATGACCTTAAATAAGAGATATCAAAAAGAAAAGGTTATTTTCCATGTGAAATATTCTATATATCATTTAAATGAAATATTATATAAGATGGTATAATTTGAGGATAATTTTTATTTACTAGGTATATCATCCAAGTATACCATAATTATGTAGTATATGTTTGTTTTGTTATTATTATGGTGATATTTTTTTTAAATCTTTTTATTTTCGGCAGGTATTGTTATGGTGGAATGTTAATGAATGTTTTTACCTTTTAGATGATATGATATAAGGAAAACATTAATGTTTTTAATAATGACACACACATAATAATTTATTTTATTTTTTTATGGATGTTCCTATAATAATATATCAATACAATTAATTGGGTAAGGTTTTATATCTCACAATTAAAATATAAGAAAAATGTTTACATGATTTTTCCATTTTGTGTATTAGGTCAGGGTTCATGATTCACTAAAGGAAACAAGATATAAAGCCTAATCTGTTATAATATGGTAATTTATTGTTTATACGTGTTACACAATACGAAATAATTGGTGATTATTGATAATTATTATGAAAGAAAACATGTTTTGATTATTGATCAACTACAATTTGATGGTCTTGATTGCTAACCATGACATATAAAATTGGTTTTATTCCAATTATGGTTCTGAAAATGTTTCTATGAATATGATTTGAGAATTTCATACACGAATGGTTATGTGATGATCCGTCACCAATTTATTTATATATTATTATGTTATAATGTACTATATCATTATTCTTATTCATAGTATATTTTTTTAGGAAAATTGCCTTTTATGATAATGATGATAAAATATTTTGTTTATCCTCTTTTTTTGTATGATCATCTATTGGTATATCCATATTATCCTTTATTGATCACCTTATAACACAATTTATTATCATTTCAATTCAAATTTTATGAAATTTTTATTTTCTATATGGTTTTAAAATACATTTACAAAGTGAGAATAACATTTTGATAGATGATGATGAGTGAATCTAAATAACATGTTTATGTATATAGTCTCTAAGGAAACAATACCTTTATGATTTTTGTGTGTATTATTGTGTAACTTATTTAATATCCACCTTAATTGATATAATATTGAAACATTAAATTCAAGGGAATTTGTTGTTTAATATTAATCCAGAATTTTTACTTTTTAGGATTTTGTAAATGGAAATTCTTATCATCGCAAAATATGAATTATTTTAATTCGATGAATGATTTCCATTAAATGTATTGAATATAACCAAAATCTGTAGATGAGAAGAAAGATAGTATTCATTTAAATTTTTCTAAATGAAAGAAACTCGGGCAAATTGATTTGATTATCGAAGGACTAAAATAATGGAAATAATCTCAATTAAATATTATCAAAGAAAGAAAATTCCTGATTTTGACCCATACGGTCAATATAGTTGCAATATATCATCACCTAGTTATTTTTATGGGAGTACTCATAGGAAAAAAAAATTGGTTTCTAATCATATATTTTTAATCCCATTCAATGTGATATGGTCGAGGTATGTGTTAAATACCTTATAAATATAACATTAAATGAAAATTACAGTGATATTTTTTATCATGAAAATAATGAACCTACTTCTAATGCATAAAAATTACATATATGAAAAATATTGTTTTTTATATTTTGATGAAGTTACAAGATATTTCAATACTCTATAAAAAGTATTAATTAATTAAAATACAATGATTATGAAATTTAAGATCGTTTTAATTCTAATGTAACATTTAAATTCAAACATCCAAATTTACTAATATACAAACATAAATGTTAATCAATCTAGTTATAGATCAATTCACAAAAAAAAATTCTTAGCCTATCAGTTTGAAATTAATTTATCAAATACTAAATTCTATAATGTTAACTATAGCAAACCCATTTTCATTTTGATACTATGTATATTATCTTAATAAGAATTTTTTCATATATAATAAACACATAGACAATCAGATTGCATTATTACTCATTGTGATTAATGTTTTACGAAATTTAAATGATGAGGTAAATAGAATTAAAATATGTTAATTAAATCATATTCAGTAAATTTCATTCCACAAAACCAGTATTTTAAATTTACTGGAGGCCTTTCATCATAATATAATATGGTTTATGGGGTTTCCTAATGGGTTTTTATGTTAATGATTCAAGATCCAATAATTTATGGGTACTAAAAAAATAGTCTATTTATTTCAGGTGTAAGACCTATGTACAAGTAGTTGAAAACATGGTATATGTATATTGATTGGTCATGAATTATGATGAAAAATAAAATCATCTTTCATTGTTTTTAGAAACAACAATGTGTAACTATGACTATTGGGTATAATTATCATGAGTAAATCATTGATATTGATGATGTTTAGTTCCTTAAGAATAAATTATTTTCAAAAATATGGTTTGTTGTAATACTAATTTACAATATCAATAATAAAAGTTGATTATGTGATAATGGGTTTCTTAGGATCTTCAGAAATGATAAATGTACTATTCAATTTAAAGTAGGTTCATTATTTATTTTTAAATACATATAAGATTGTTCATATATATATATATATATATATATAACTATAGAAGTAAAGATATTCCATGTTAAAGTGAAATATAAGAACAAACATTATTATGGAAATAATATTTAGGACATCAAAATGTGTATACATGTTCTAATATTTCAATTAAATGACTTCTGAGATATTTATTTAATCGAAGGGTTAATTATTCAATTTTAAGTGATCCATGTCAATATATGAATAAAAATTATAGAAGAATTAAATATATTATACTAATATCATTATATTATTCTATATTATTACATAACATAATTATATTTGTTCTAACACAAACTAGGATTATTTTAGGTAACAATAATGTGTTTTAACTGATTTTGGAATACTATAGATTTTTCTTGTCTATTTTTATGATTATGAGAATATATTATATGTTTTAAAAATTTTCTCAATAATTTTAAATTTGACATAACACTAGTCATTCAATAATAGAAAAAATTATCATGGGTGTGAGTGGGAAAATTATTATAATAAAATTTCCAGTTTTATAAATTTCATTATAGAAAAATTTTATGTACTTAAGAATCCCAAGGACAATACTGTATATTAATAAAATATATGAATAATTAATTAATTACAATAACCAATTAAGTTGAATATAAAATTTATAATAATTTCTCATCTTAAATTATTAGTGTTAATTTCTATACCATAAATTTACATTTTTCTCAATGTTTAATTATTAAAACTATTTAAGATTTTTGGAATGGAATATTTTGAAAACATTATTACATTATATTTTTAAAATGTAATTTTTTTTATTAAGAATTAAAAATTACATTTAAATAAATTTGACATAAAATATGATAAGTGATTTTTATGAATATTCTATAACTATTAAGGCTTGTCATGTTTTAAAACAAATGAAAAAACACTATTTATGAAATAGTGTATTATATGTTTAATGAAACTTATCCTATTTTATTTAAATGATCTATATATATGAAAAAATACGATGTTTTGGATATTTATTATTTTTTAAACCCTAAAAAAATTTCAACTAGAAACTATAAAATAAAATAAAACTACTAAAATATACACAAATTTTTATAGTTATTATATAAGTTGTTATTTAGAATATTGTTTATTTTTTTTTATGTTTTTTATGAAACCATCCCTATTAGAATAATGATGGAGATATAGATTAATTAGTTAAAATCATTATTTGTTACAGGATACATGTTAATATGTCACATCATTATCATAGTTGGATCATTTTCAACAGATGAATATCTATTTGATAACTATATGAATATAGAAAATATAATGGGAACTCAATGGTTTTGACTGTGAAAGGTTTTATAGTTTTGTATAATGGAATAGATATATTCCTGTACATAGAGTCATATGGGTTTTCATAAATTATCATGTTGAATAAAGAATTATGATTTGAAATAATGAATGACTATTTTATTATTGTTATAATTAATAATAAGGATGATATTATGAT
Organism: Viscum album; assembly: GCA_963277665.1. NCBI lineage: Eukaryota > Viridiplantae > Streptophyta > Magnoliopsida > Santalales > Viscaceae > Viscum > Viscum album. The sequence continues at coordinate 1,055,651,197 of OY728151.1, read as the reverse complement.
TAAATATTAGTATTAGTTGTATGGATTGAAAATTTTATTACAATTCCATCATTTTTAGAGTATAAAAAATGTACTCAATCAAATTTATGTTATGTATTATTTTCATAAAAAACTATTTGGGATGATTTTTTTTAAAATAAACATATTTTTGTGGATAAAAATTCAAAATAACTCATATTAAAAACTATTATGGAATTTTATTGAAATAAATATACTCATAGTTCCATGTGTGATAGAATAATAAAATTTCATAAATTAAAAATGTTACAAGGGAGTTTCTAATCAAAATTTAATATAAATACTTTATGAAAATAAGAATTACATTTTTAATTTTATTTCTATGAAATTATATTTGGTTTATCATAGAAATATATTTCCAATTCCATTTAGAAACTAATAAAATTGTTTTTTGAAATTATAATGATTGGTGAACTGTGTTTTTTACCATATTTTAATATTCCTATGAAAAAAAGATGAATATTAAAATCTCAAAAAAATACACCAATGAATTAATCAATGCATTTTTTTTAAATAATATGACTATATGTACTCCTATTATAATATATAAATTAATGGCCTTTCTGAATCTAAGAAAGTATTTAATTAAAAAACCTCTATATGGATAATAATATGATTACAAATATACCTGTATAGCTGACGAAATATAATATTTTTTGTGTGATTATGTCTAATATTTTAAACAAATCTAGAAAAATTGTTACTTAAATATGTAAAATTATTTTTCATTATATATTCGAAACATTGTATATGTGAATATTCCTTTCATATTGAATATATTTTGAACCAAAATAATTATTATATTATGAAAATGCTCGATTTAGAATGTATAGAAAATGATCATATAGATCCTTTCATTTCACAGGAGAACTATTATTGTATAGTTCATTCACTAAACAACATTCGGTCTCTCTATCAATGGAAAAATTGAATATAATGCCGATAAATTTTATTTATCCCATGTGTATTGGATGTTAAACATAATCAATGATTTTGGTTTCTGTTTCACTATGATTCCAATTAGTTTTTGTAGCAGTATTTTTATAAATTATTATTATAACATATCACCTTATTCAAAACAAATAAAAAAATTGATATAACAAACTATTTCATTCATGAACAATCAAAAAATTAAAATATTATTCCTCAATTCATTGGAACAAAATTCAATTTATTTGATATATTAACAAAAAACGTTCAATATACAATATGTCAATATAATATGATTAATATTTTCAAGATCAACATAAAGTGATCAATAATCAATTTCATGTTTTATATATCTTTTTATAGAGAAAAACATTATAATAATGGGGAAATATTTTCAAACTAATATATCTTTTATTTTATGATCTTTTATTTGAAAACATGATTATTTTGTAAAAAATTTTATTATTCTATGGGATTGTTTTCTAATTATTCATGATGAATATATATTATTTGGATGAAATTCATTTCTTCATTAGGACACTATTCTTTTTTTACTTTTCTTAGGGTATGCTATTTTTCCATCAGTTTTTTTAACATAATATTATTATAAACATGAATGGCCATGTATATTATAAAATACAAAACAATTTAAGGAATCATAAACAGTATAGATGATATAATCACACTGATCTATTTGATAGTTAGATGAATTAACATTTCCTTAATCAATATTAATTTTTTACGAAGGGAACATGTTATATATAGGTATGAATTTTGATTCACTTTTATCACTTAGATTTCTATTCCAAAAAAATTTACAAGGTTCTTCAGATTCATTCTTTCCCTTCCATGTATTTAATTTCATTATGAAATCCTAATGTTATACTTCTATGAGAGTAATTATCACATTATGAATGATGGAAAAAATTGTATCAAATAGATAGGATTAATTATTGAAGTAATTAGTTGTATATCATTAATTGGGGTTATTAATTATTAAAAAAATATTATTATGATTTTTATTTTCAAACTATTTGAGGGAATTAAATATAAATATAAATTTTACCTAATGTGATGGTGTAAAAAAATGTGATTAGAGTTTTTCAAAATAGTCACAAGGAGGCTATAAAAATAAATCATTATCTTGATGGTCTAAATTTGAAAGTGGGATATCACATCATTTAACCTAAATTAAAAGATGTTAGAGTAACATTTTTAAAAGAAAATTTTGAATAGTCATTATTCATCATTAATGAAGAAGTTTATAATAATAATAATATGTCTCTAAAATGTAGAATAATATTCTATTATGCATATGGTTTTATTCTCCAATTAATATAATATATGGAAAAATAAAAAATAATGAAATTTATAATCATGATTAAATATCAAACATGAAAATTTGTAATCATTTATAATAAATTTTAAGGTATAACAAAATTATTTTCTTATAAGTTGAGATATTGAGGTTTCATAATTATGAAATATTTCATATATAGGTGATTAGTGTGTTTCTTCAAGATGATAACATAAATTACCAAGAAACATTGATATGGGAAAATGAATCTCCATTTTGAGATTACACTATTTTTAGAACTATGTATGGTATATAATAATAAAATAAATTCATATGTATAAAAATATGTTAATGATATTATTACATAAAATAATTAAATATTTAGAATAAATGTAATTTAATGTATGGAAAAACTAAATAATCGTAAAATATATCTAATTCTTCAATCAAAAATGATTATGACTATTTTTGATAATTATTCGAAATAGTTTATTCAAAATAATTAAGATTCATTTGAAGGGGATCTAAAATTTTTAATGAAACAAATATTGATTTTAATTATACTGAGAGAACAAAAAAATGTCAGAATGAATATGAAATATTGGTTAAGAATGATACATATGAGAATAATTAACTGAATTAATTAATATGAGAGAACATGTTATTCCTAATATTTCTCTTTTTAAGAATCCAAATGATAATGGATTTTTCTATATAGGAAATGAAATGATGGCATGTTAGAATAATGTTTTTATGGATACTAGATGAAAAATTTACTGAAACTACAATTTACAAAAAAAATAAAGACATTTAGATGATTTTTTATTCAAAAAATACTGTATCATCAACGAAATCCTCCTTACACAACTACTTAACTAAAATTAATGGTTTTTAGAAAAAATTACAACTATGTATTATATTGATGAGATAATAAATTTTTGAATAATTTTTTTAATGAATAGAAATGATGATTAAAAAAATATGATATAGATTTTCATATTATTATAAAAGATATATCACCTTATAAGATTGAAATCATTGAAGAGTCTCTTAAATTAATAATTGAAAATACACCACTTCCACATGTTTATGATCATTATACTAATAATAAACATTATATATCAAATTTAATATATACAAGTATGAATTACATAAATAAGTATTGTATAATATTTTATTTAATTATTAATATTTATCTATATATCCTTTCCAGATGCATGTTTATTAATGAATAAATTCAAGATGCTCAATATGATAAATGTATATAACCTATACATGAGTATGTTGTTAAAAATAACAATTGTTTATGAATCCATAAATTATATTATTCACATCACATAAACTATTTGAAAACTGTTAATAATTTTATCATTGAATATAAGTGGTATTTAATATTGTCCAATGAAAAAGTTTCCTGAATAAGAAAACATTTTACAAGATTGATGAAGTTGACAAAAAAATTTATGCTAGAATTTTGAGAAATTTATATATTAATGGATGGTATAAAATAAAATTTAATGAAATATTATTAAGTTATCAATTATCTCAAGTACAATAATATGGTTTAGGATTATAGTTACAATCAAATGGAAAACTGATTCATGAATGTGGTCAATGTTGTAGACGAATGATCTAAAAATGAGTAATACATTAATAATATGGTATCTTGTAATAATTTTAAATTATTATTTATATGTGAATGAAATATTAATTGATAAAATATTATATATATAATATAGACAATATAATTTTTTTAATTTTATATAGTTTATTAACAAAATTCAAAATGTTCTCAAATAATTATTTGTTTATTTGTTTATTATTATTTAATTTTATTAAAATTTTGAGCACTAAATATTTATAAAATGGATGTGTTGCTTAAATAAAAAATTATACAGTTTTTATGAAATGTTTTTTCATTGTGTATTATTTTTCTGTTATCAGATATGGAAAAATTTATGGGTAGTGTAAACATTTCTGCTACATATTTATAAAATCAAATAACACATAATTGATATCTTTTCTTTCATTGTTTTATCTTTATATATTTTTCATGTTGTTGTATTTTTATAATAAAATTTTAATCAAAATTTACATATTTTAATTATTAGAATACTTCTATGGGTATGAATTCCAAGAGGAGTGTTAGTTCATTATTTTTATTTTCATTTTCATAAATATTTAATAATATGATTTTATTTGAGTTTTACTCTAGAATAATCATTGTATCTTGTGTGAAGAAACTTCAACAATAAAATATTTATAATAATATATATATCATAAAGATGACATATATTGTTGATGAATATATAACTAAACTATAGTAAAGTAAAAATTTTATCATTGGAGTCACATCAATAATAATATATTAAAAGTAATGTGATATTTTGATAAATAAGTTCATATGATGATGAAAATTTAATTAATGTTTTCATATGTCTTGAAGGATGGAACATCTCATTTGATTGAGTTCATTATATTAAAATAATTCCAAGGTATTTCATCATAATTTAACATTTCTATGATTTTTTTTAAAAAAATATCTTAAAACATTAATTTTCATAGTTTTAGTTTTTAACAATGAGATCAATTACATAAGAGGCTAAGGACTCATATTTTGTTTCAATCAGTTATTATAAAGAGCATTTGAAAGGAAAAAACACCTTTTTATAATAATATTTTTAGCAATTATATTTATTTGGATGTAAAACCCATTGACATTATTGTAATCATTAAATACTGAAATATAGTCAAATAATATCATTTTATCATTGGGTTTAATAAATAACTCACTTAGTGGACAATTTTTATGTTTTTTTATATTTTTTATATTTTTTTTATAAATTTTCATAGTCATATTATTTTTATAAAATTTTATAGTCAATATATTTACTCTTACTAGAATAATTTCATTCTAATTGATTTATAATTATATATTAAGAATATTTTTTTTATTTTCTACAATATTAATCCAATGTTAATTTTTTTTATACAACATTGTGTTTTTATTAATATATTGAAGAAAATACAATTCAAATATTCTATATATAATATATCTATCAATCATTACTATGAGACAAAAAATCAATCATCTAGGGAAATAATTGGGAGTATTTGAGTAAAAAATTCCCTAGAATTCATGTCAGAATATTAAATTAATTGATTTATCAGTATTTGAAAGAATGGTCCCCTTTTGAAATGCATTTTAATGTGAATTAATCAGTTGAATATTATAATCCTTTTAAGTAAAATATTTTTTTACAAAATTGGGTATTTATACGTTATCGATACTTCTAAATTACACACAACGCTACTATGATGACATGAAACTATATATTTTGGGTAACCAAAATTTCTTTTTATGAAAGGAGTTGAAAATTGATATATTTTAATTCATTTATTAAAAAATATTGATATATCACGTCATATAAATGAATATATTGATATAATTATTTCTAACACCTATTATACCACTAAAACTAGCACCACCCATATATCCACCATTATAGCCACAATAATGGATTCAACATAGAATCATTCCAACTCTATATTTGTAGAAAATTTCCTCTATACATATTCCAACCACATATGTCAAACAATAATGATGTGATTAGATACTTTTATTCAACTAATTCCACTTGTCATTCGTTGAATCATAAAGGATCACTTTTGATCTTATTTCATTTTTTTATTTTTTTAATGATTGAAACCTGATTGATTACTGATACTATATTAGTTATTCTATTACTTAACTAAGATACACATCATATGGTCTACCAAATATTGAGGAAGAAACCATACAAGGAGCGTTCTTAGGAAGTAAATCTATATAAAATTATAATCTAAATAAAATCATCTCCTATAGAGAAATGTTCATTAATAATTAAATGGATACCACAATATCTATTACACATTTGCTAATTCTAATAACCTGGAGGGAAATAGATTTTTGACTACATTGAATCATGATATGTGTGAGATCTCATAATTCATAGAGGTATGTTCCCATTTATATTTTTGTTTCAGTCTAACTTTTATTGCATATGAACATTTTTATAGGTGTTTATGAAGCACTAGGGGAGTTTCACGGGTTAGGAACACAAAAAGGAAGGAAAATATAGCAAAAAATTAATGTTTCACATTGGTTCTTCATTAAGTAAATCTTTCATCCTTGTAAGGAAAATTTTACAACCTTGGACATTGTCATATCACACGGTTGGGGCATGGTAAATAATGGGATTTTATATCCATGAAACATTTTAAATTGGGCTATATCAGGATTTATAATCACGTATGGTGGGAGTTTAATTATTTAATATGGGAAGTGCTCCCAAAGTAACCATGCAACTGAATTTATTATTGAAATTGTATGTAGCACATTTGGGAAAACCATATGGTCAAACTGTTAACCACATTAAAATGTTTTAAATTACATAACTTCATCATCATAAATTTTATGTTCATACAAAATTTTTATTCACATTGTTCTCCTCTCACCCCTAGTGACAATCCATGCTTCACTAAATTTCCATGGGATCAATATCCCTTGATATTGTGTTATTTTGAACTTCTTCAGTTGCATATCAAAGCACCAGGTTAGTATACTCATCCACTTTTGTCTCAATACAATAATAATAAAACATTTTTAGTTATCTTCTTTTTAATCCAATAAAACATGATCTTTAAGTGCTTTTTTAGGTGAAACATCAAATGGGGTTTGGATCATGATCTAATACTATTAATAAGGGATCCATCATCAACAGATTCTAGGTAGGTTGTCTAAAATTTATATCCATATGTTTTTATGTGAATTTTTGTATGTGAGATTTGGTTATTTCATGGTATGTTTTATTATGGTGTCAATTGTATGATTTTTTAATATATGTTCGTAATGATACATTGAACCACTCATGAACCCCATGGGGTGCATAGAGGATGATTTGACAGATGTAGGGAAACCTAAGGGATCCAAAAACATTCCCAAACATGGTTTTTTAAAATGATATGTAATTAATATTTATGTGATTATGTTGAGCACAATACGAACATGGTGAATGGTTAATTTGGGTATTAATAGGGAAGTGGCGTTGGTTGTGTGTGGATTTGGATAATGTATTTTTATATTATATAGATTGTTCTAGATTTTGATTAATGGTGTAAATAAATATTATGTAAAATAGAATTTAAATCAAATTAAAATGACTAAATGTATTAGTTTATATAGAATCAGTGATATGTTAAATTTGAAATGGATTTTATGTTATAAAATATAACAAATTAGATTAACCTGTAAAATTTTGAATTTGATAAATGTGTTAATTCAAGGTTATTATGGAATATAGTTATTGAGTAAGGCATAATAAATGGGAAATATGTCTAAATGGATAAAAAATATGAATGAAATATATGATAACTAAATTTGGAATTATATTATTTCCCATGATTATTTTTTTGGTATTATATTACCAATTCCATCAGTTTTATTTTGTTTTGATAATTTATGTGTGTGGTGAATAGATACATAATCATGTGCATAAGGCTTCATATATTGTTGTATTAATATAAGGATGTATTCACATAGGTGTAGTTATACTGAGACACAAAACTCCACACCATTTTACATGCATTTGGCATGGAGATTTGGTTTTATACCCCTAATTGTATCCATTTATTAGACCACCTAGACAGAGGTTTCCTAGTGAGGGTGTTGTATGTGTTATTAAATTTTTTCACCTATTGATATAGTGAGATTTATTTATTCCTATTATGAATTGAACTTTAAGACTATTCATAGTCCATTAATCATGTGATTAAAATGAATTATTTTTGGGAAATGGAATATCTAATGGAATTGGGAAATACAATAAATTGTTTTTTAAGAAATGGAAAATAATTGAACCTAAATGTTTTTCTCAGCATTTCTTATATATTGTATTTTTATGCACTATCTCTTATAATATATATTTTTTAGACACCTTTTGTGTTTTACCACTATATTTTGTAATCACACTCTACCCATGCCACAATTGGGTACCCAAGAAGATTTCATGATTTCTGTCCAGGATAGGAGCAAAGGCCATATACTAGGGACCTAATTTGGGCTTGGGATATGATCAGATAAAGTTATGAACATTGATTCAATAATGTATGGGGATTCAATTTTTTTTAGTTTGGATATTTTATCTTTTGTGACACTATTATCCTTGGCATGCCAATTTTTTCAGTATGTGAATAGTAGCATGTGTTTGGAGATTTTTGGTTGAGCATGTTCATGGTTAAGGAATAATTTTTACAATGTTTAGTTTGTTATATTATTTTAATTACTATATTATGAGGGTATAGTCTCTCCAAAAGGCTTATTAAATTCTATCTACTAGTTCGAAAACAATATAATATGTGGAGGTGCACTTGAGGTCACATGTCGACCCATCTCGAGGCATAGATATAGTGGTTACATGGCCGGGGACATAATAAATTGGTATCACTATATTTCTATTTTTGGACATTCAATTTGGGAACAGTAGAAAACAAATTACAAAATTGTTATAAAAAGGTAATGATATCATTCTTGGGTGTATCAAACCCTTGTACCAAGAAAAACCCAAGTACCCTTGGAGTGAATTGTTGTTATTGTTGTATGTTGTTAAATTTGAAGATATTTCACAATTGCTTTACGCACTTGTTTTGTGATGTGACTATTTTATTATACATTATAATGTATATTAGTGAATGATATTGTTCATTTATATATAATGATAGGGACATAGGTATATAAGTGAGATGTATCAAGACAGGGACACCCACTGGATTTTTATTCAAAACCTGAATATTAAAACACATTAAATTTACAAAAAAAATATATAGAAAATGATGTTTAATAAAATGATAAAATTTATTACAAAGGGAAAATTCTAAATAGTAAAAATGAACTTTTCTTAATTAAGTGTTAAATTTGAGTTTAAAATGTGGTTTTCAACAGGTTGTGAAATTGGTAATGTTCACCGTAATGCTATATGAGTAATCATAAACGGATGTTCAATTTAAGAAAAGTGATTATGTAAATTAGTTTCCCCGATGATGACCATGACCAATGGAAGAGAGGGTAATATAAAGTGTTCAAGATAAAGATTTTTTTGATAGTGTTTTCATTAATTATTTTCTATTGATTGTGGAGAGACTTATTTTATGTAATCAAGGAATCAATATGAAAATTTTTATAAAGATAATGATTCCAATATAGAGAAACACCACCACGATGATGTGTTCTTGTTAGATGATAATAGTATGTTGTAGATAATTCTCCAATAGTAGAGGATAAAGAAAAAAATGTATATTCATGATAATAATAATGATATGCTTTTGGAGAACCATTCACGACTTAATAAAATGCGGGAATGAGACCTCGGGTGGGTTGTTACGAGATTTTTTTAGCTAACCTAGGAGTTTTAGCTACTACACCCAATGAATATTATGTGATAGGGTGGTTCTTAGGTAGATGGGTTTGAGATAGATTCCATATAAATTATTCTCTACCTTTTAGAAAAAATTATCTAGAAATTTTTCATGTTAGTGGAAAATATGTTGTGATGTTAGACGAAACATAAGTGGGAATCATGGTTCAAAATTAGCATGATGAAGTAATTTTATGGAAGGATTATCAGTATCAGTTCTATGAAAATTTCTATGTATAAAAATTGATTATGGATATGACTTCATGTTTTATGAGCCAAAATTATGAAATGATGTTAGTAATTGATTATGAGAGAAATTTAACAGATTTATGGTGAATAATTCCATCGTTGGAAAAAGAAAAGGTTGTGGTGGAAAAAATTCCAAGATAGGATGAGACATTATAATTGATGTTAAGGGATTATTTTTTGTTTCAAAATGGGTTGATGAGGTAGCGGATAGTGCCATTATCTTAGATCGGAGCCGGATGTGCCCTTCTGGTGGTGGACTTATACTGCGAGTAGGACAGAAGAGTGGTGTGTCTTATAATTGTATGAAGATTTTTTTGGATGTTTCCATTGAATTTGTGGTGAATATATAAGTCATAAATGTTGTTCATCCTCTAAAGTTGTAGATTAGGTGTTCTTTTATAATTTTCAAAGGTTCCAGAACATGATAATTGAGTGTCCTTAAACTCATGTTGAGTTCCAATCATGTAGGATGATGGGTAACATGTAGAGGGTTTGTAAGAAACCACATTATTTTATTGTGGATGGATTTTATTACATATCAATGTTAATTAATGGGATTAGATTCCCTATATCATGCAGGTAGCTAGAGTTATACTTTTCATACAGGTTGTGGTGTGTTATGTGGAAAATCGGGGTAATAGAATCCATATTATTAGGTTAGTGTGGGGATGTTGTCTCAAACAAGATCCTAGCATAGTGGAACATATCATCTTAAATAATTTTATTATACTCCAGCAGGTTGTGAGGATCTTCTATCAACAATCCGAGATATGATCCTTTAAGCTTCTATGATTTATAGGGAATTTGATTAACACTAGTGACCCAAACCCTTTTATATCAACATAGTTTGATCTATTGTATTTTCCAAATAGTGGAATATGTGTCTTGGTTTATGTTGATTGTTACTCCCTCAGGTATGCAAACATAAATTCTAGGTATTAAAATAGATCTGCCATATATGTTGGGGAATATCCTATCTTGTATGACTTATTTGTGTTTTAAATTTCAATTTTCAATAAGAAAAAGGGCATAGAATAGATATTTTATTATCAGGACAATGTTGTTTGTTAGTTCTATAGGGTGAGATTAAGATATCTTTAAGGATACCCCTTTATCCATGGTGGACAATGGGATGTTCGATCAGGGCATAAAATGTCATTGATTTGATAATTAAGTGAAATAGCATCTCAACTTTGATTTCATGTGAATGATGATGTGGAGTGGGGAAATTTATGTTTCGTCATGTTGTGGATCATTTCAAATATTTGATTCATAAGATCTTTTTGGGGATACCACCTAAGAGAGACGTCAAGTTCACAATAGATATTATTCTTTGAGTAGAACTAGTTTTTATTCCTCCTAATATAATGGCTAGAGCAGAGCTCTTAGAACATAATTATACGTCAGATGGGTTGAAGAATAAAGATTTTATTAAACCTAGTACATCACTGAGGGGGTCTCTAGTGTTGTTTTCCACAAAATATGTTGTATCTTTGCTATTTTTTGTTGACTATAAGAAGATGGATTAGATGACTATTAAGAATAGATAACCTATTTTTAGAATTGATATTCATTTTCACTAGCTATGGGTGGCCACAATATTTTCAAAGACTGACATGAGTTTGGTATATCACCAATTGTGGGCGATATAATTTTATGTTTTGAGAACTGGCTTCTTGTTCTTGTACAGGTTGTATGAGTTAATTTTGATGATCATCAGGTAAAGAAAAGAACCATTTGTGTTAATTTATATAATGAACCAAATCATTCACTTATATCATTATCAATATGTAATTTTGGTTTTATGACATCATGTTGTACTCTAAATATAGTGATAATCATTCCATACATTTAGGCATTGTCTTGAGAACACAAAGAAGGAATATGCTTATTTCAATCATTCAAAGTTTCATTTCTGGGTTGATATGGTGTCATGTTTAGGTCACATAATCAACGACGTGGCTTTTTCATTGGAATAAATAAAATATAATGAAATGTGTGTTGTGGGAGTATCCCACAAACGATTCATTTGTTCAGGGTTTTCTATGATCTGACAATTATTACATAATGTTCATCAAGGATTTCCCCCATTCAGCAACCCAATTTTTTGTCTTGACCAAGAAGGGTGTTAGGATTGATTGTTTTTAGAATTGTGAGAGGGTATTTAAGTAATTCAAGAATTGATTTATGAAAGAAACTTTTTTATCTTACCCAATTTAGGTCAGATGTGTACCATGTTCTAGGATGTGTTTTTTGTGGGATATGGAGTGGTTTTGATGATGGGTAATTGGGTATATGATATGGGACCTAGATGTTGAGGACCTATGATATATATTACGCCACTCATCATCTTGAGTTTTCTGCAATGTTATATTCCTTAAACTGTTAGTATAACTACTTTTTGGTATAATGATTTACATTATACCTAACATAAGAGCCTTAAGTATATTTTCTCCAGGAATGTTCTGAATACATTGTACTGAATATGGGTTGATTACATGTTGTTTTTATAATATTTAAATGGTTTACTAAAATTAAAAGGGTAATAGTTTGATATATTCATTGAGTAGAGAGAATCAATTTCATGTGGTTCTGAAGTATGATTCTTAGTGGAAGATGATGTAATTATATACATAGATGCATTTTTAAGTGTGGGTTTAGTAAGGATAAAATAATTATTCACCAATGGTAGTAAAGTTCATGAATTTTATCTAGAAAAATGAAATGTATTGAGATTGTTTAGATACAGGTGATTGTTTAATGTGTGGGGAATCAACATTTGGAAGGACCGTTGATGGTGATTGGATCATGCATGTTCATAGTAATGTTGTTGTGTCAAGTGGTGAATGATAATATTTTATGTGAGTGTTCCATGAATGAATATTTGATGTTCATTATACTATAACCAAGATTATAAGGATCTTTTAATGAATTTATTTTTTATGGGAAGAATAAATATGTCATGGGCATTGTAGCATAATTACTTAACTTTGAACATGTAATAGTTGAGCATCAGTGACCAGGTTGGTTGTGTTAGACATTACCCATTTAATAATTAATGTGGGTTGATTTGATTATTGATTCCTTCTTTGGTCTCATAAGGATTCCATGAAAGAGTGAACAAATCTTGGTAGTGGTTTATCAATTAACTAAACGTGCTCAGTTCTATCAAATTCAAGAGACCATAAATGTTAATCAGTTGGGTGAGCTATATGTTCAAAATATAGCAAGGCTACCCAAGGAGCCACGTACTATAGTATCATACAATGATACGTTATTCAAATATTTATTAAGGAAGTTATTGTAGATTAATCTTAGTACTAATGTTTTTCAATGTACTAATTTTCACCCTTAGATGGATGGGAAATGATTGTGTACAATCCCTGTTTTAGAGGAATTGTTGAGTTCATATGTTCTAGTATTCTGTGGATCATGTAAAAATGACATTTCCCTTATCGATATTCTTTACTAAAATAGTTTTAAATCCATGATTTAGGAGGAACCATATGAGGAATTTCATACGATATAGTTTAGATCGAGTTCATGTTTGTTAGAGGCTTGAGAGTTCGTGTAATTGGGATAGAGTCTCATGCAAGAGACATCAAAAAATCATCAGTTCATTCAAAATTGAATGAAAATGGCTTATAGTAAGCCTAAATTGTATATATATCACCTCCATTGATCTATTGATTATTTAATAGATGAATGAATGTTTGATAGGGTGTCTCTAAAGATGATTCACTGTCAGATTTTGTAGCAGTATTTTTATAAATTATTATTATAACATATCACATTATTCAAAACAAATAAAAAAATTGATATAAAAAACTTTTTCATTCATTACCAATCAAAAAATTAAAATATTATTCCTCAATTCATTGGAACAAAATTCAATTTATTTGATATATTAACAAAAAAAGTTCAATATACATTATGTCAATATAATATGATTAATATTTTCAAGATCAACACAAAGTGGTCAATATTAAATTTCATGTTTTATATATCTTTTTATAGAGAAAAACATTATAATAATGGGGAAATATTTTCAAACTAATATATCTAATATTTTATGATCTTTTATTTGAAAACATGATTATTTTGTAAATATTTTTATTATTCTGTGGGATTGTTTTCTAATTTTTCATGATGAATATATATTATTTGGATGAAATTCATTTCTTCATTAGGACACTATTCTTTTGTTAATTTTCTTAGGGTATGCTATTTTTCCATCAGTTTTTTTAACATAACCTTATTATAAACATGAATGGCCATGTATATTATTAAATCCAAAACAATTTAAGCCATCATAAACAGTATAGATGATATAATCACACTGATCTATTTTATAGTTAGATGAATTAACATTTCCTTAATCAATATTAATTTGTTACGAAGGGAACATGTTATATATAGGTATGAATTTTGATTCACTTTTATCACTTAGATTTCTATTCCAAAATATTTTACAAGGTTCTTCAGATTCATTGTTTCCCTTCCATGTATTTAATTTCATTATGAAATCCTAATGTTATACTTCTATGAGAGTAATTCTCACATGATGAATGATAGAAAAAATTGTATCAAATAGATAGGATTTATTATTGAAGTAATTAGTTGTATATCATTAATTGGGGTTATTAATTATTAAAAAAATATTATTATGATTTTTATTTTCAAACTATTTGAGGGAATTAAATATAAATATAAATTTTACCTAATGTGATGGTGTAAAAAAATGTTATTAGAGTTTTACAAAATAGTCACAAGGAGGCTATAAAAATAAATCATTTTCTTGATGGTCTAAATTTGAAAGTGGAATATCACATCATTTAACCTAAATTAAAAGATGTTAGAGTAACATTTTTATAAGAAAATTTTGAATAGTCATTATTCATCATTAATGAAGAAGTTTATAATAATAATAATATGTCTCTAAAATGTAGAATAATATTCTATTATGCATATGGTTTTATTCTCCAATTAATATAATATATGGAAAAATAAAAAAATAATGAAATTTATAATCATGATTAAATATCAAACATGAAAATTTGTAATCATTTATAATAAATTTTAAGGTATAACAAAATTATTTTCTAATAAGTTGAGATATTGAGGTTTCATAATTATGAAATATTTCGTATATAGGTGATTATTGTGTTTCTTCAAGATTATAACATAAATTACCAAGAAACATCGATATGGGAAAATGAATCTCCATTTTGAGATTACACTATTTTTAGAACTATGTATTTTATATAATAATAAAATAAATTAATATGTATAAAAATATCTTAATGATATTATTACATAAAATAATTAAATATTTAGAATAAATGTAATTTAATGTATGGAAAAACTAAATAATCGTAAAATATATCTAATTCTTCAATAAAAAATGATTATGACTATTTTTGATAATTATTCGAAATAGTTTATTCAAAATAATTAGGTTTCATTTGAAGGGGATCTAAAATTTTTAATGAAACAAATATTGATTTTAATTATACTGAGAGAACAAAAAAATGTCAGAATGAATATGAAATATTGATTAAGAATGATACATATGAGAATAATTAACTGAATTAATTAATATGAGAGAACATGTTATTCCTAATATTTCTCTTTTTAAGAATCCAAATGACAATGGATTTTTATATATAGGAAATTAAATGTTGGCATGTTAGAATAATGTTTTTATGGATACTAGATGAAAAATTTACTGAAACTACAATTTACAAAAAAATGAAGACATTTAGATGATTTTTTATTCAAAAAATACTGTATCATCAACGAAATCCTCCTTACACAACTACTTAACTAAAATTATTGGTTTTTAGAAAAAATTACAAATATGTATTATATTGATGAGATAATAACTTTTTGAATAATTTTTTAATGAATAGAAATGATGATTAAAAAAATATGATATAGATATTCATATTATCATAAAAGATATATCACCTTATAAGATTGAAATCATTGAAGAGTCTCTTAAATTAATAATTGAAAATACACCACTTCCACATGTTTATGATCATTATACTAATAATAAACATTATATATCAAATTTAATATATACAAGTATGAATTAGATAAATATGTATTGTATAATATTTTATTTAATTCTTAATATTTATCTATATATCCTTTCCAGATGCATGTTTATTAATGAATAAATTCAAGATGCTCAATATGATAAATGTATATAACCTATACATCAGTATGTTGTTAAAAATAACAATTGTTTATGAATCCATAAATTATATTATTCACATCACATAAACTATTTGAAAACTGTTAATAATTTTATCATTGAATATATGTGGTATTTAATATTGTCCAATGAAAAATTTTCCTGAATAAGAAAACATTTTACAAGATTGATGAAGTTGAGAAAAAAAATTATGCTAGAATTTTGAGAAATTTATATATTAATGGATGGTATAAAATAAAATTTAATGAAATATTATTAAGTTATCAATTATCTCAAGTACAAGAATATGGTTTAGGATTATAGTTACAATCAATTGGAAAACTGATTCATGAATGTGGTTAATGTTGTAGATGAATGATCTAAAAATGAGTAATACATTAATAATATGGTATCTTGTAATAATTTTAAATTATTATTTATATGTGAATAAAATATTAATTTATAAAATATTATATATATAACATAGACAATATAATTTTTATAATTTTATATAGTTTATTAACAAAATTCAAAATGTTCTCAAATAATTATTTGTTTATTTGTTTATTATTATTTAATTTTATTAAAATTTTGAGCACTAAATATTTATAAAATGGATGTGTTGCTTATATAAAAAATTATATAGTTTTTATGAAATGTTTTTTCATTGTGTATTATTTTTCTATTATCAGATATGGAAAAATTTATGGGTAGTGTAAAAATTTCTGCTACATATTTATAAAATCAAATAACACATATTTGATATCTTTTCTTTCATTGTTTTATCTTTATATATTTTTCATGTTGTTGTATTTTTATAATAAAATTTTAATCAAAATTTCGATATTTTAATTATTAGAATACTTCTATGGGTATGAATTCCAAGAGGAGTGTTAGTTCATTTTTTTTATTTTCATTTTCATAAATATTTAATAATATGATTTTATTTGAGTTTTACTCTAGAATAATCATTGTATCTTGTGTGAAGAAACTTCAACAATAAAATATTTATAATAATATATATATCATAAAGATGACATATATTGTTGATGAATATATAACTAAACTATAGTAAAGTAAAAATTTTATCATTGGAGTCACATCAATAATAGTATATTAAAAGTAATGTGATATTTTGATAAATAAGTTCATATGATGATGAAAAGTTACGTAAATTTTTCTTATGTCTTGAAGGATGGAACATCTCATTTGATTGAGTTCATTATATTAAAATAATTCCAAGGTATTTCATCATAATTTAACATTTCTATGATTTTTTTAAAAAAATATCTTAAAACATTAATTTTCATAGTTTTAGTTTTTAACAATGAGATCAATTACATAAGAGGCTAAGGACTCATATTTTGTTTCAATCAGTTATTATAAGAGCATTTGAAAGGAAAAAACACCTTTTTATAATAATATTTTTAGCAATTATATTTATTTGGATGTAAAACCCATTGACATTATTGTAATCATTAAATACTGAAATATGGTCAACTAATATCATTTTATCATTGGGTTTAAAAAATAACTCACTTAGTGGATGATTTTTATGTTTTTTTATATTTTTAATATTTTTTTTATAAATTTTCATAGTCATATTATTTTTATAAAATTTTATAGTCAATATATTTACTCTTACTAGAATAATTTCATTCTAATTGTTTTATAATTATATATTAAGAATATTTTTTTTATTTTCTGCAATATTAATCCAATGTTAATTTTTTTTATACAACATTGTGTTTTTATTAATATATTGAAGAAAATACAATTCAACTATTCTATATATAATATATCTATCAATCATTACTATGAGACAAAAAATCAATCATCTAGGGAAATAATTGGGAGTATTTGAGTAAAAAATTCCCTAGGATTCATGTCAGAATATTAAATTAATTGATTTATCAGTATTTGAAAGAATGGTCCCCTTTTGAAATGCATTTTAATGTGAATTAATCAGTTGAATATTATAATCCTTTTAAGTAAAATATTGTTTTCCAAAATTGGATATTTATACGTTATCTATACTTCTAAATTACACACAACGCTATTATGATGACATGAAACTATATATTTTGGGTAACCAAAAATTCTTTTTATGAAAGGAGTTGAAAATTGATATATTTTATTTCATTTATTAAAAAATATTGATATATCACGTCATATAAATGAATATATTGATATAATTATTTCTAACACCTATTCTACCACTAAAACTAGCACCACCCATATATCCACCATTATAGCCACAATAATGGATTCAACATAGAATCATTCCAACTCTATATTTGTAGAAAATTTCCTCTATACATATTCCAACCACATATGTCAAACAATAATGATGTGATTAGATACTTTTATTCAACAAATTCCACTTGTCATTCGTTGAATCATAAAGGATCATGTTTGATCTTATTTCATTTTTTTATTTTTTTAATGATTGAAACCTGATTGATTACTGATACTATATTAGTTATTCTATTACTTAACTAAGATACACATCATATGGTCTATCAAATATTGAGGAAGAAACCATACAAGGAGCGTTCTTAGGAAGTAAATCTACATAAAATTATAATCTAAATAAAATCATCTCCTATAGAGAAATGTCCATTAATAATTAAATGGATACCACAATATCTATTACACATTTACTAATTCTAATAACCCAGAGGGAAATAGATTTTTGAATACATTGAATCATGATATGTGTGAGATCTCATAATTCATAGAGGTATGTTCCCATTTATATTTTTGTTTCAGTCTAACTTTTATGGCATATGAACATTTTTATAGGTGTTTATGAAGCACTAGGGGAGTTTCACGGGTCAGGAACACAAAAAGGAAGGAAAATATAGACAAAAAATTAATGTTTCACATTGGTTCTTCATTAAGTAAATCTTTCATCCTTGTAAGGAAAATTTTACAACCTTGGACATTGTCATATCACACGGTTGGGGCATGGTAAATAATGGGATTTTATATCCATGAAACATTTTAAATTGGGATATATCAGGATTTATAATCACGTATGGTGGGAGTTTAATTATCTAATATGGGCAGTGCTCCCAAAGTAACCATGCAACTGAATTTATTAATGAAATTGTATGTAGCACATTTGGGAAAACCCTATGGTCAAACTGTTAACCACATTAAAATGTTTTAAATTACATAACTTCCTCATCATAAATTTTATGTTCATACAAAATTTTTATTCACATTGTTCTCCTCTCACCCCTAGTGACAATCCATGCTTCACTAAATTTCCATGGGATCAATATCCCTTGATATTGTGTTATTTTGAACTTCTTCAGTTGCATATCAAAGCACCAGGTTAGTATACTCATCCACTTTTGTCTCAATACAATAATAATAAAGCATTTTTAGTTATCTTCTTTTTAATCCAATAAAACATGATCTTTAAGTGCTTTTTTAGGTGAAACATCAAATGGGTTTTGGATCATGATCTAATACTATTAATAAGGGATCCATCATCAACAGATTCTAGGTAGGTTGTCTAAAATTTATATCCATATGTTTTTATGTGAATTTTTGTATGTGAGATTTGGTTATTTCATGGTATGGTTTATTATGGTGTCAATTGTATGATTTTTTAATATGTGTTCCTAATGATACATTGAACCACTCATGATCCCCATGGGGTGCATAGAGGATGGTTTGACAGATGTAGGGAAACCGAAGGGATCCAAAAACATTCCCAAACATGGTTTTTTAAAATGATATGTAAGTAATATTTATGTGATTATGTTGAGCACAATACGAACATGGTGAATGGTTAATTTGGGTATTAATAGGGAAGTGGCGTTGGTTGTGTGTGGATTTGGATAATGTCTTTTTATATTATATAGATTGTTCTAGATGTTGATTAATGGTGTAAATAAATATTATGTAAAATAGAATATAAATCAAATTAAAATGACTAAATGTATTAGTTCATATAGAATCAGTGATATGTTAAATTGGAAATGGATTTTATGTTATAAAATATAACAAATCAGATTAACCTGTAAAATTTTGAATTTGATAAATGTGTTAATTCAAGGTTATTATGGAATATAGTTATTGAGTAAGGCATAATAAATGGGAAATATGTCTAAATGGATAAAAAATATGAATGAAATATATGATAACTAAATTTGGAATTTTATTATTTCTCATGATTATTTTTTTGGTATTATATTACCAATTCCATCAGTTTTATTTTGTTTTGATAATTTATGTGTGTGGTGAATAGATACATAATCATGTGCATAAGGATTCATAGATTTTTGTATTAATATAAGGATGTATTCACATAGGTGTAGTTATACTGAGACACAAAACTCCACACCATTTTACATGCATTCGGCATGGAGATTTGGTTTTATACCCCTAATTGTATCCATTTATTAGACCACCTAGACAGAGGTTTCCTAGTGAGGGTGTTGTATGTGTTATTAAATTTTTTCACCTATTGATATAGTGAGATTTATTTATTCCTATTATGAATTGAACTTTAATACTATTCATAGTCCATTAATCGTGTGATTAAAATGAATTATTTTTGGGAAATGGAATATCTAATGGAATTGGGAAATAAAATAAATTGTTTTTTAAGAAATGGAAAATAATTGAACCTAAATTTTTTTCTCACCATTTCTTATATATTGTATTTTTAGGCACTATCTCTTATAATATATATTTTTTAGACACCTTTTGGGTTTTACCACTATATTTTGTAATCACACTCTACCAATGCCACAATTGGGTACCCAAGAAGATTTCATGATTTCTGTCCAGGATAGGAGCAAAGGCCATATACTAGGGACCTAATTTGGGCTTGGGATATGATCAGATAAAGTTATGAACATTGATTCAATAATGTATGGGGATTCAATTTTTTTTAGTTTGGATATTTTATCTTTTGTGACACTATTATCCTTGGCATGCCAATTTTTTCAGTATGTGAATAGTAGCATGTGTTGGGAGATTTTTGGTTGAGCATGTTCATGGTTAAGGAATAATTTTTACAATGTTTAGTTTGTTATATTATTTTAATTACTATATTATGAGGGTATAGTCTCTCCAAAAGGCTTATTAAATTCTATCTACTAGTTCGAAAACAATATAATATGTGTAGGTGCACTTGAGGTCATATGTCGACCCATCTCGAGGCATAGATATAGTGGTTACATGGCCGGGGACATAATAAATTGGTATCACTATATTTCTATTTTTGGACATACAATTTTGGAACAGTAGAAAACAGATTACAAAATTGTTATAAAAAGGTAATGATATCATTCTTGGGTGTATCAAACCCTTGTACCAAGAAAACCCCAAGTACCCTTGGAGTGAATTGTTGTTATTGTTGTATGTTGTTAAATTTGAAGATATTTCGCAATTGCATTACGCACTTGTTTTGTGATGTGACTATTTTATTATACATTATAATGTATATTAGTGAATGATATTGTTCATTTATATATAATGATAGGGACATAGGTATATAAGTGAGATGTATCAAGACAGGGACACCCACTGGATTTTTATTCAAAACCTGAATATTAAAACACATTAAATTTACAAAAAAAATATATAGAAAATGGTGTTTAATAAAATGATAAAATTTATTACAAAGGGAAAATTCTAAATAGTAAAAATGAACTTTTCTTAATTAAGTGTTAAATTTGAGTTTAAAATGTGGTTTTCAACAAGTTGTGAAATTGGTAATGTTCACCGTAATGCTATATGAGTAATCAGAAACGGATGTTCAATTTAAGAAAAGTGATTATGTAAATTAGTTTCCCCGATGATGACCATGACCAATGGAAGAGAGGGTAATATAAAGTGTTCAAGATAAGGAATTTTTTTATAGTGTTTTCATTAATTATTTTCTATTGATAGTGGAGAGACTTAATTTATGTAATCAAAGAATCAATATGAAAATTTTTATAAAGATAATGATTCCAATATAGAGAAACTCCACCACGATGATGTGTTCTTGTTAGATGATAATAGTATGTTGCAGATAATTCTCCAATAGTAGAGGATAAAGAAAAAAATGTATATTCATGATAATAAAAATGATATGCTTTTGGAGAACCATTCACGACTTAATAAAATGCGGGAATGAGACCTCGGGTGGGTTGTTACGAGATTTTTTTAGCTAACCTAGGAGTTTTAGCTACTGCACCCAATGACTATTATGTGATAGGGTGGGTCTTAGGTAGATGGTTTTGAGATAGATTCCATATAAATTATTCTCTACCTTTTAGAAAAAATTATCTAGAAATTTTTCATGTTAGTGGATTATATGTTGTGATGTTAGACGAAACAAAAGTGGGAATCATGGTTCAAAATTAGCATGATGAAGTAATTTTATGGAAGGATTATCAGTATCAGTTCTATGAAAATTTCTATGTATAAAAATTGATTATGGATATGACTTCATGTTTTATGAGCCTAAATTAGGAAATGATGTTAGCAATTGATTATGAGAGAAATTTAACAGATTTATGGTGAATAATTCCATCATTGGAAAAGAAAAGGTTGTGGTGGAAAAAATTCCAAGATAGGATGAGACATTATAATTGATGTTAAGGGATTATTTTTTGTTTCAAAATGGGTTGATGAGGTAGTGGATATGGCCATTATCTTAGATCGGAGCCGGATGTGCCCTTCTGGTGGTGGACTTATACTGCGAGTAGGACAGAAGAGTGGTGTGTCTTATAATTGTATGAAGATTTTTTTGGATGTTTCCATTGAATTTGTGTTGAATATATAAGTCATAAATGTTGTTCATCCTATAAAGTTGTAGATTAGGTGTTCTTTTATAATTTTCAAAGGTTCCAGAACATGATAATTGAGTGTCCTTAAACTCATGTTGAGTTCCAATCATGTAGGATGATGGGTAACATGTAGAGGGTTTGTAAGAAACCACATTAGTTTATTGTGGATGGATTTTGTTACATATCAATGTGAATTAATGGGATTAGATTCCCTATATCATGCAGGTAGCTAGAGTTATACTTTTCATACAGGTTGTGGTGTATTCTGTGGAAAATCGGGGTAATAGAATCCATATTATTAGGTTAGTGTGGGGATGTTGTCTCAAAATAGATCCTAGCGTAGTTGAACATATCATCTTAAATAATTTTATTATACTCCAGCAGGTTGTGAGGAAATTCCATCAACAATCCGAGATATGATCCTTTAAGCGTCTATGATTTATAGGGAATTTGATTAACACTAGTGACCCAAACCCTTTTATATCAACATAGTTTGATCTATTGTTTTTTCCAAACAGTGGAATACGTGTCTTGGTTTATGTTGATTGTTACTCCCTCGGGTATGCAAACATAAATTCTAGGTAGTAAAATAGATGTGCCATATATGTTTTGGAATATCCTATCTTGTATGACTTATTTGTGTTTGAAATTTCAATTTTCAATAAGAAAAATGGCATAGAATAGATATTTTATTATCAGGACAATGTTGTTTGTTAGTTCTATAGGTTGAGATTAAGATATCTTTAAGGATACCCCTTTATCCATGGTGGACAATGGGATGTTCGATCAGGGCATAAAATGTCATTGATTTGATAATTAAGTGAAATCGCATCTCAACTTTGATTTCATGTGAATGATGATGTGGAGTGGGGAAATTTATGTTTCGTCATGTTGTGGATCATTTAAAATATTTGATTCAAAAGATCTTTTTGGGGATACCACCTCAGAGAGACGTCAAGTTCACAATAGATATTTTTCTTTGAGTAGAACTAGTTTTTATTCCTCCTAATATAATGGCTAGAGCAGAGCTCTTAGAACATAATTATACGTCAGATGGGTTGAAGAATAAAGCTTTTATTAAACCTAGTACATCACTGAGGGGGTCTCTAGTGTTGTTTTCCTCAAAATATGTTGTATCTTTGCTATTTTTTGTTGACTATAAGAAGATGGATTAGATGACTATTAAGAATAGATAACCTATTTTTAGAATTGATATTCATTTTCACTAGCTATGGGTGTCCAAAATATTTTCAAAGACTGACATGAGTTCGGTATATCACCAATTGTGGGCGATATAATTTTATGTTTTGAGAACTGGCTTCTTGGTCATGTACAGGTTGTATGAGTTAGTTTTGATGATCATCAGGTAAAGAAAAGAACCATTTGTGTTAATTTATATAATGATCCAAATCATTCACTTATATAATTATCAATATGTAATTTTGGTTTTATGACATCATGTTGTACTCTAAATCTAGTGATAATCATTCCATACATTTAGGCATTGTCTTGAGAACACAAAGAAGGAATATGCTTATTTTAATCATTCAAAGTTTCATTTCTGGTTTGATATGGTGTCCTGTTTAGGTCACATAATCAACGAGGTGGCTTTTTCATTGGAATAAATAAAATATAATGAAATGTGTGTTGTGGGAGTATCCCACAAACGATTCACTTGTTCAGGGTTTTCTATGATCTGACAATTATTACATAATGTTCATCAAGGATTTCCCCCATTCAGCAACCCAAATTTTTGTCTTGACCAAGAAGGGTGTTAGGATTGATTTTTTTTAGAATTGTGAGAGGGTATTTAAGTAATTCAAGAATTGATTTATGACAGAAATTTTTTTATCTTACCCAATTTAGGTCAGATGTGTACCATGTTCTAGGATGTGTTTTTTGTGGGATATGGAGTGGTTTTGATGATGGGTAATTAGGTATATAATATGGGTCCTAGATGTTGAAGACCTATGATATATATTACCCCACTCATCATCTTGAGTTGTCTACAATGCTATATTCCTTAAACTGTTAGTATAAGTACTTTTTGGTATAATGATTTACATTATACCTAACATAAGAGCCTTAAGTATATTTTCTCCAGGAATGTTCTGAATACTTTGTACTGAATATGGGTTGATTACATTTTGTTTTTATAATATTTAAATGGTTTACTAAAATTAAAAGGGTAATAGTTTGATATATTCATTGAGTAGAGAGAATCAATTTCATGTGGTTCCGAAGTATGATTCTTAGTGGAAGATGATGTAATTATATACATAGATGAAATTTTATGTGTGGGTTTAGTAAGGATAAAAGAATTATTCACCAATGGTAGTAAAGTTCATGAATTTTATCTAGAAAAATGAAATGTATTGAGATTGTTTAGATACAGGTGATTGTTTAATGTGTTGGGAGTCAACATTTGGAAGGACCGTTGATGGTGATTGGATCATGCATGTTCATAGTAATGTTGTTGTGTCAAGTGGTGAATGATAATATTTTATGTGAGTGTTCCATGAAAGAATATTTTATGTTCATTATACTATAACCAAGATTATAAGGATCTTTTAATGAATTTATTTTTTATGGGAAGAATAAATATGTCATGGGCATTGTGGCACAATTACTTAACATTCAACATGTAATAGTTGAGCATCAGTGACCAGGTTGGTTGTGTTAGACATTACCCATTTAATAATTAATTTGGGTTGATTTGATTATTGATTCCTTCTTTGGTCTCATAAGGATTCCATGAAAGATTGAACAATTCTTGGTAGTGGTTTATCAGTTAACTAAACGTGCTCAGTTCTATCAAATTCAAGAGACCATAAATGTTAATCAGTTGGGTGAGCTATATGTTCAAAATATAGCAAGGCTACCCAAGGAGCCACGTACTATAGTATCATAAAATGATACGTTATTCAAATATTTATTAAGGAAGGTATTGTAGATTAATCTTAGTAATAATGTTTTTCAATGTACTAATTTTCACCCTCAGATGGATGGGAAATGATTGTGTACAATCCCTGTTTTAGAGGAATTGTTGAGTTCATATGTTCTAGTATTCTGTGGATCATGTAAAAATGACATTTCCCTTATCGATATTCTTTACTAAAATAGTTTTATATCCATGATTTAGGAGGAACCATATGAGGAATTTCATACGATATAGTTTAGATCAAATTAATGTTTGTTAGAGGCTTGAGAGTTCGTGTAATTGGGATAGAGTCTCATGCAAGAGACATCAAAAAATCATCAGTTCATTCAAAATTGAATGAAAATGGCTTATTGTAAGCCTAAATTGTATATAGATCACCTCCATTGATATATTTATTATTTAATGGATGAATTAATGTTTGATAGGATGTCTCTAAAGATGATTCACTGTCAGATTTTGAAATAATGAAAAAGGGTGCCCTACTCTATGGAGGTGTTTGAGGTCACAGAAATGATGAGGACACTATTATAATGATTTTCTCTTCCACATCAGTATAGTTGGATATATGCTTTTTTCCATGTGGAACACTTATAAATGTATAACCCTAAACCATCTCATGTGTTAAATTATTAGGATGTTGAGCTTGAGGATGATGTTTCCATTAGGGAATGATGGCCTGATATCATTTCTTCAGAAGAATAACAATGACATGAAGTGTGGCTCAAGTAAGAGCCATTATATGGTGGGAAGGTTTTAAGATCCTAGAATTAATTAAGGTATGTATAGGTTTAAATATTTCATTCCATATAATATTTAGGGTTAATGAAAGTTTTTACAGAAGTGTAAGGGTCCTCATGGGTGTTCCACATGTCATGGACCCAAAAAGGAAGGAAAATGTGCTAACCTCTACAAGGTGCGTGGTTGAAATGCATTTATGTAAAATGTACGGCGTCATCATGATATTCGGGGAACAATTTATCATGGAATATCACATGGTTGGTGCATGGTTAAGATAACTGTGTATCCTACGCAGGCAATGAGGTGACATGGACCATCTAAAATAGTAGTGTCACACACTGTTGGTGCACGGTTAGCCAAATAGTGGGGGAAACCATTGGTAATTGTGAAATTGAATATCTTATGTACAGTGGTTGTCACATGGTTAACACAATGTTCCGAAAACTATATAGGTAAACTGTGAACTACATTTATATGTGGGAAGTTACCAAATTTACCCCTCATGATTTTTATGTTATTACCCATTTAATTTTAAATTATTCTCCCCTCATCCTTAGTAACGTTCCATGATTCCCCATTATTTAAATGGATAAATATTTATCGATTCAAATCTATTTGGAGTGTATTTGGGTGATGATCATAGAACTAGGTTTGTTTAATCATCATCATTTGAATCTCTCTTGGATTAAGGATCCAAGATTTTTTATCTTCTATAAATCACAAAAATCATCATATTCTGATAGTTTTTTGTGTAATGTTATAAAGGGGGATTATATCAGGTTCCTAGGTGATGATTAAGAGTTTTTTTTATAAAATGAGTCTAGGTATTTGTTCAACATGTTATATCCAATATGTTTATGTGAAGTTTTGAATTTGATGATAATTGCTTCCCCTTTATTGGGCTTATGGTAACATTGGTAATATTTTGTAAAATATTTGTCTAAATGGAGAATTAAACCCTTCAATGTCCCCATGTGATACATTGTGGATTAGGTAGAGAATAGATCGACCTAACCTTCTCATTCATTATTATTACATAATTTTTATGATAAACAACATAATAGTATTACAAATAGAGGAACCAATTGTTTAGTGTATTTGGAAGAGAAGGAATATAAAAAACAATTACAACTTCAAGAATAATCATTAATTTAATTTCCTCTTCTCTAGATTCTTATTGGCACTTAACCACTGTTTAGAACATGTAACCACCTGAGGATATACATAAAAATTGGTGATCTAAAAGCATAGTAAGATAATATATAATAAAAATATAAAAATGGTTGAGCATAATCATAACATATGCAAAATATCATGAACATAAGAGGAATCATTAATAAATGAATTGAAATGTGGCAATGCATGAAAATATAACATCATATCAGAGATGTTAACATCCACACATAATTATGAACATATATAGAATAATTTTCACACATAATTTCACTTTAACTCATGATAATCATCACCTTACCCTATTCATTGTAGTGATGTATAATACGAGGCGCACCAGCCAAATTCAAGCATTCATATTGAACTATATAATTCTGGGTGCACCTGGCACATCATAACATTATGATTACCATAAATGATACATAGAACATATATCATTAATTGACATAAATAATCCATTTAATGGAATGAGTTTACTCTCACAAAAATACATTCATAACCATTGGGATCCCAAAAGAACGAGGGAATAACTTAATGGATTCTAGAACCTTCAACCTAGAATAAGAAGTAAAAGGTCAGTTCATAAAAGAATAGTTCTTTTGGAAAACATTTATTTTGACATAAACAACCATAGTAAACATTTATATAACATAAATGGAAATAAAATAATTAACATATGATTTTTAAGGAGTAACCGTATATAAAATATAGTTAATGAGGGAGAACATGAAAGATGCAATTGGGGTTAATAATTTCCCATTACTTTGTATCTGAATGATTCTTTCTCTTTAATTTAATTTATATTGACATTATATTTATCGATATGAAATATAAGAACCATTAAAATGGGGTTCATTTTGGTTTCATTATCTTATTTTATGGGCCTTCTGCTAAGTTATATTGTTTCAAATCCTTGTTCGGGAATGTTTGTTTTTATGGTTTTCTTGAATTGTTCACTTGTATTCATAAATTTAACTTCGAGTAGAAGATGGGTAAACAGCCATAACTGATTTAAATTTTTATTAATGATATAAAAGAATATAAAATGAAATTATAATTAATTATATTATATCCCAAGTGGATGAATAATTATAAAAAAAATAAATTATGATTGTTTTGGTTAATTTGGGCAGTTTTTCGACCACAATGATCATATTATGTTTAATCATTTAGTAATATTGACATATTTTAGATACATAACATAAAATAGGGCATAAAACATATAACATTTTCATTTTTAACCATAAAAATGGTTTCTTGACCAGATCGGAAGGTATTAATGGAAATAAGAAAACCTGACGTTCTTGAAGGTGATAGATTAACACCTCACAAACAACAATTTATTTTATAAAATAAAACGAAGAGGGGAAAAGGGTTGGATGATATAACATGAAATTAGTATCATTAAATTTTATTATATGTATAATACTAGAGTTACCAAAACATTTCTAAAATGATAAGTTGGGAGAGAATAAGAAATGTACATGAAATTTAATGGAATAGAAAGGAAAAGAGGGAGAGAAATTACCTCTGGATTCCTCCTCTTGAGATCCTCCTCAAAGGGCCTATGTGTGGTATTTTGATGACACCAGATAATTTTTGATGTGGGGGAGGGGATAAATAAGATTCATGGGTAGAGTTTAGACAAGTATTGAATATTTATATGTTTGAGTAAATGAGGACATGAATGGTGGTTATTTATAGTGGAGGGGAGATGCATTTTCATAATTTAAAATTCATTATTTTATTATTTCACCACAAGTCAAGGAATAGTGAGACATCCTTGACCATGAATAGTAATGTTATCATATGATCCAGAACCAAGTGGGAAAACCACATAAAAACATCATACATGACTCTATAAACTGCTTATTTAGCAAATTTTTGTAAATTAAGGTATTTAACTATTCATTTATTTCAGAAAAATCCCAAATTTTTTCCAATTTTTTTTCACCATATAGAATCCAAAAATGAAGTCCATTTTTCAAAATAAAATTTTCTAAATATTTTTAATTTAATATTTAACTAAAATCTTAGATTATTATTAGAAACCCAGTTTTCAAACATTCATTTACTTATTCTAATATATAGTAACATCATACATTCACATGATTATTATTTTTATAATTTCATAGTCATGGGTAATATTCATTAGGTTATATCACTAATCATATGTTTATGTTACTATTAATAAGGGTATATTACTATTCATCTTATGTTATGTTTTTTCCATTAGACTCCTAAAATAATCTTGAACACAACCCTGTTTGTTGGATTTTTTAAATTTGAAACACAAAAGTAGAAAACATATGTTTAAAAGTCAATCAACAATTATTAGTTCATAATTTTGTGTTTTCATGTTATTTTATGACATATTTTTAAGATATAATTATTCATTGAAATACATTGGGTCATTACATTCTTCCTCTTTATGAAATTTCACCTGCAAAATTTCACATTACACAAACAGGTGACGACATTTATCCTTTATCTCCTCCTATGGTTTCCAAGTAGATTCATCAAAATTATGGTTCCTCCACAAAACATTGACTAGGTTGGTTGTCATGTCGTGTAAAACCTTATATATCAGGTCCATCATCATTACCAGCTGATCCTCAAAAGAGAGATCATCTTCCTGCAATACCACCTCTAAGATTAGTACATGTAAGAGAACATGAATGTACTTCATATAGAATGATACGTGAAACCCATCATGAACATGAGCCATATTCAGTGGATGTTCTGGTTGATATTCCACTAATTGTATACAGTCAATGATTTCAATGGGGCCAATGTACATTGGTCGTAGCTTCCCTTTCATCCAAAATTTCAAAACTCTCATTCATGGTGATATTCGAATGAAGACTGTATCTCTAATGTCACACCCCAAGTATCATTGATGGTAGACATCATAGATCTTTCTCTAACTCTGATTATATTTGATGTGTTTCTGGATGACATGAACCATCTCTTTCATCTCGTTCAAATGATCTGTAATGAGTAGCTTTCATTCACCAATTACATCAATATATGTTGATGTTCTGCATCGCTTTCCATACAGTGCTTCATACATATCCATATGAATACATGATTGGAAGCTATTGTTGTATGAAAAATCAACCAATGGGAGTTGTGGATACCATCAACCAATGAATATTAGGGACCATGATCTTAGAATATTTTCAATCGTCTAAATAGTCCTTTCAGATTGGCCATCGGTTTGGATGTGATAGGTCATGTTGAAATATAATTTGGTACTCTAAGCATGTTGAGGGTTCCTCCAGAATTTAGATATGATCCTTGTATCATGGTCAGAGTGAATTGAGAGTGGAACACCATTTATTCTCACCACTTTTTTCACATATATCATTGAATGTTGTTCAAGTAATAGATCTTCCCAAATAGTGATAAAATGGGCAGTCGTGGTGAGTCGGTTAACCACAACCCATATTGCATTATTTCCCTTCGACGTCTTCAAGAGACCCATGAAAATGTCCATATAAACATTTTCCCATTCCACATGGTTATAGGCAATGGCTGCATCATCCCTTTCTAGTTTTGATGCTCTACATTATCTTAATAACTTACCAAGAACATTGATATATATTCTGCAATATCATTCTTCATGTTATCCCACCAAAAGTGTTCTCAGAAATCACGCTTCATCTTGTTGATACCAGAATGGATTGGGAATGATAACTTATGTGCATCGTCCAATAGCTCCTTCATTATCCTGGGTGATGAAGGTACAAAAGTCCATGTTCCAAACCGAATCACACCATCATCGTCAATATAGAACTCGTGCATCATCCATTCCCTTATAGAATTCACAATATTTTGTATTTACAAATCATCCCTTTGATCCTCCTAAATATTCTCCTTGATTGATGGTTGCACAATCACTTAAGAAAGGTAGGATTTATACCCCTCCCATATGTTTTCTAAATCCATGCTTTTCTTATCCAAGAAGATAGGGTCATTCTCAATCTGTATCATAGATAGAGTGGCATTTAGTTTTCATCTTGGAGAATCAGCTACCTTGTTTGCCTTTCTAGGATGGTAGTGAATAGATCAATCATAATCCTTGAGTAGCTCCAACCATTTACATTGTCACATGTTGAGCTCATTTTGTTTGAATATATACTTTAGTCTCTTGTGGTCAGTGTATATGTCACACTTCACACCATAATGGCAGTGCCTCTAGATTTTAGGTTAAAAATCACGGCTACCATCTATAGATCATGTTTTAGGTAGTTCTTCTCATGGATCATCAACTATCGTGAGGCATAGGCTATCACATTATCATTTTTATGAGTTTTCATCATAATTTATTCTTTGAACAATCACTGTATATCACAATCCATTCTCCACTTTTCGGTAGTGTGAGTACAGGTGAAGTGATCAGCCTTCCCTTTTGATCCATGATGTGTCCCTCACATTCTTCCATCCAGGCATACTTTAGCCCTTTCCATGTTAACATAGTTAGTGGTTGTGACAATAGTGATAATTTTTACACAAAAAGATAGTTGTACCTATCTAATCCACGAATACTGTGGATTTCTGAGACACTAGAGGGCCTAGTCCATTCTACAATTGCCTATGTTTTTTAAGGATCCATAGAAATTCCCTCACATGTGATCACGTGTCCCAAGAACCTGACTTTCTTCATCCAGAATTCACACTTACTCAACATGGATTACAAATTCACCTTTCTCAATGTCACCAACACAAGAGTTATATGTTCTTCATGTTACTACATGATCTTGTAGTAGATGATAATATCATCAAAAAACACTACCACAATTTTTTAGAGGTAATGTATAATAATTTGATTCATCAAATCCATAATGATTGCAGGGGAATTATTAAGTCTTAAGGGCATCAACAGAAACTCATAGTTCCCATAACTTGTATGGATCACAGTATTCTAAATATATTCCTTCTTCACCATTATCAAATGATTTTCCGAATGAACATCCACCTTTTAGAAATATTGATCTCATCATAACTGATCGAACAATTCATAAATCCTTGGAAGAGGATAATTGTTCATTATGGTGATCATGTTGAGTGCCAGAAAATTGATACACAACTGCATTTTCCCATCCTTCTTCTTCACAACGCACATTGGTGCACCCCGAGGTGATGCACTAGGGCGTATAAACCGTTTTTCCAAATGATCATGCACCTACATCTTTAAAACCACCAGTTCTATAGTAGCCATCGTATAGGGACACTTTGGGATATGAGTAGCTCCTTGTATGAGTTCTATTGGGAACTCTTCCTCCTGATCTATGGGACTACATAGTAACTATTTCAGAAATACATCACTATATTCCCACATGATGGGAATTTCCACAAGGTTGGAACCTTCCTTTGACTCAACCATTTGGGCGAGGTATGCTTCTCCATAGGGAATCAGCACCCACAACGATGAAATATTTTTCAATGGATATTCATGATCTTCCTTGAATTTGTAGAGAAGAATGGGATGGTTCTGAATAATAATAGATATTTCCTTTTCCTGATAGTTGATATGTGCTCTATAGAATGATAGCCAATCCATTCCCATTACATCGTCAAATTCTACCAAGGAAAGTTTTACGAGATTTGCTGAAAGAATTTTCCCACATACACCAACTGGAGAAGAGTCAATCACATGGGTTGTAATAATTTCACCACATGTTGTTGTTACATATATCTCTACATCAAGGTTTCGGGGCTTCGATTATATAGTTCTAGAAAAATTGTAAGATATAACAAAATGCGTAGAACTAGAATCAAATAAGTATTTTTATTATTATTTTTGAGTGAATAAGAATTGTAACTTTTACGACATCATTATCTTTCTCCTCTTCCGCAGTAGTGATGGTATAACCCTTCCCTTGTTCCGTTTACTTTGTGGGCTGCTGATGTATATTTCCATCAAGAACTCATGTTTTAGTGCACTAGCTTGCATCGTTCCGTAGCTCTCTATAGTTGTACAATTGAACCATGAGTGGTTCTATCTGTTATTCTGCCACATTATCCTTTATTTTTATGTATTTTTGACACTCAAAATAATTGTGTCCTAATATCCTACAGATGAATCATTTTCCCACCACTTTAATACAGTTCCCATGGTGCATTTTCCCACCTTTCTGACATGTGGGTCGTTGAGTTTTCTTCCCACCTTTTTCTTTTGATCACCCGACATGAATCTAAAACTTTATATTTTTACCACCATATATATGGGACCATTATACAAACTCCTTCTTAACTTTTAGAGAACAACGAAAAACATCATCATAACTCCAAAAGTCTCTGATTACAAGATCCTTTTAAAGGAGTGGTTTTAATCCACTAAATAATCTATCAATTTTTCTATCATTGTTGATAACAATGCCTGATTCTTACATTGAAAGGCCTGTAAAATTATTATCATAGATTTTGACAGATTATAATTAATTTTTCTTAATCTCTATGAAATCTCTCTCCATTTT
The DNA here is from genome assembly GCA_963277665.1 of Viscum album. Lineage (NCBI taxonomy): Eukaryota > Viridiplantae > Streptophyta > Magnoliopsida > Santalales > Viscaceae > Viscum > Viscum album. The sequence goes on along the minus strand of OY728151.1, from coordinate 1,055,616,916 downwards.
TGTATGAAGAGTTCATGGAAAATACTTATTAACAAACATTATCATAAAAATTTCCGATTGCATCTCTTAAATTTCACCCCTTGGATAGGTGTTATTAATCAAAGACCAACATTTATCATCCTCTCCATATAGATGATAAAATTCTAGAGTCACCTTATTCATCTTATAATATTGAAGAACATTAATGATCTTATACATTGAGTTGACCAACTGTTCTGTAACTAGTGGTTTAAATGATCAATTAAACGTCGATGGTCATTGCCACATAATACATTCCATTACAAGTTTCTCCCTATTTGGTGAAGGTGGATGTTATCAATTATTATCGTTATTGTTCATAACCTGATATAGTAGGTAAATAATCATTAGGTTGTTTTGAACTCCACCTCCCAAATCATTGTGGATATCATTCGGGAAATTGTTGCATTGTCCATCACACAAGTAGTTGGCCTGTTTTCTATAGGTTCCCACCATTCTCTAAAATTGAAATGGTTATAACAAAACATAAGTCAACATGTCATGAATAACTTATTCATATAATAAAATCATACAAAAATCATAACATATGGGATCCCTATGTAAATTTTATTCATTGCATATTTGTACATAGTCTCATGGTAGAGGTTTTCTCTAGGGTTCACTAATACTAATTCCAAAACAAACTAATCATTTCCTTTAATACCAAGTATAGATACCAAACCAATTATTACATTATAATTTTATCATATTAATGATAAACAACATAATAATATTAATAATTGAGGATCCAGAGGTTTAGTGTTTGGGGAAAACTAGGACCATACAAAAAAATTACATCCTCAAGAATAAACAATTATTTAATTTCATCTGATTTATCATCTTATTATCACTTAACCTATCCTTAATAAATGTATCCACCTGAAGATAAACATAAAAAATTGGTGAGATATTTTCACAATAAGAGGATATATAAGAACAATATAACAATGGGCGATCATAATAATAACATAGAAAAAAGATCACGAGAATGAGATGATTTATTAATAAAAGACATGAAATGTGGGAATGCATAAAAATGTAACCTCGTGTCTTAGTGGTTAACTACCAGACCTAATTGTGAACATAGATTGAATCTTTTTCACACATAATTTCACTTTATCTAATGATATTTATCACTTTACCTAGTTTATTGTAGCGATGTATAATTCTGGGTGCACCTATCACATTCAAACATTCATATTGCGCTATATAATTCTAGTTTCATCCATCACATAAAAACATTATCATTAACATGCATCCACATTGTAAATATATCTATAATGAACATAAATAAACCATGTAAAGGAATGTGTTTCAGCTCATAAGAAAACATTCACAAACATTGGTTCCCAAAAGAAAGATGTAATAACATACATGTTCCATGAACCCTCAAGCTTGATCAATAATAAACATAAATAAACCAAGGAAAGTAATGTGTTTCATATCATAAGAAAACATTCATAAAAATTCTTTCCCAAAGGAAAGAGGTAATAACATACATGATCCGTGAACCCTCAACCTTGAATGACATGTAAAAGGAGATTTCTTAAAAGAAGAATTCTTTGGAGAACATATTATTGGATATAAAAAATAGTGGAAAACATGTATAACCTAGTAAATGAATGAAAATATTGAATAAATTATTTTTAAAGAGTAACCATATAAAAAATGGAGTGAAAGAGGTAGAACCCGAAGGATGAAATTGGGTTCGAGAATTTCCCCTTACTTTGTATCTGAAGACTTAGTTCTCTTTAATTACCATTATAATGACATTATATTAATTAATTAGAAAATATAGAACCTTTTATAAGTTAAAAGGGTTTATTTTTTTTCTTAATATTTTATTATGGGCCTTTAATGAGCTATAGGGATTAAAAACATTGTTCATGAATGTTTGTCTTTATGGATATCTTGAGCGGTTCATTTGTATTCATAAATTGAAGTTCGGGTAGATCATGGGAAAACATCAAGAACTGATTTAAATGTTATTAATAATATACCATAATTTAAAATGTTCCTATAATGAATTATATTATATACTATGTGGTTGAATCATTACATTAAAAGTTAAATGGTGATTGTTTGGGTTAATGTAGGTGGTTTTTTCAACCACAACGATCTTATTTTTTTAATCATTTAGTAATATGTACATAAGTTAGTTCCATGACATTAAATTGGACATGATTCATATAAAAGAAATCTGGTTCAACAATAAAAATGGATCCATTACCATATTTGATGTTATAAATGTAAAAAAACACATTGTACTTGAAGGTCATAGATTAACAACTCACTAACATCATTTTCTTTTATAACATAAAAATAAGGGGCGAAAGGTGGTTGGATGATATAATATCCAATTAGTGTTATAACATTTCAGTATATGTTTAATATCACAGTTTCCTAACCATTTGGGAAAAGAATAGTTGGGAGATAATATGAAAATAAATTTAAATTGAAAGGATTTTAATGGAAAAGAAGGAGAGAAATTACCTCTTGAATCCTCCACTTGAGATCCTCCTTAAGGGGCCCAATATTGGCCTTTTGATGAGACGAGAAGCTTTTGGACGTGGGGGAGGGGCTAGGGAATATTCATGGGTAATGTTTATACACGTCTTGAAGCTTGAGAGGTGTTAGGAAATTAGGTTGTGAATGGTGGGTTTCTTATAGTGGAGTGGAGATGGGTTTTCATAATATAAAATTCATTAATTTATTATTTTCCCATAAGAAAATGAATAGTGAGTCTTCTTTAACCAAAATAGTAATTTTACCATGTGATCCCAAACCAAGTGGTATTACGTCGACAAAACATCATACATGACTCCTTAATTATCTTATTTATCTTATTTTTTCAAATTATGGTATTTTAGTATTCATAAAAAATAAATGTATTTCAGAAAAATCCCAAAGTTTCACCCCATACAATTTTCGACATTTAGAATCTAACAAAATGTCGATTTTTAAAACATAATTTTCTAAATATGAGTAATTAAATATTTAATTAAAATCAACATTTATTATTAAAAAACCTGTTGTAAAACATTCATTTACATATTCTAAAATATAGGTACATCATACTTTCAATTGAATATTATTTTTATACTATCATTGGTGATGTTACTATTCGTTAGGGTATGTAACTATTCATAAGCATATTTTATTGTTCATTAAGGAATTTTATTATTCACAAAAAATTATGTTAGTTCTATTAGACTCTAAATATCTTATTGAACACAACCTTGTATGTCGTATTTTTGAAATTCAAACACTAAAGTGAAAAACTAATGTTTAAAGGTAACTCAGTACGTAAAAGTTCATTATTTTTTGTTTTCATTTTATTTTTTGATGTATTTTTAATAAAGGAATCTCCATTGAAAAACATTGTGTCGTTACAAAGACCATGAAAAACATGATGAATAATTAATTTTGTGATTAATATAGTAATGAGGATGGTTGTTTCTAGATATGGACAATAGATTAATGAATGATTTTTCTTAGAATGAAAATAAATTAATGGGGTTTGTCAAGATAATGTGAAATGAATTAAAATTCATGTAAAAATGAGTACGCGAAATATAACATATAGAACATATGATATTTTTTATTATTTGTGTCATTAAGGTTGAATAATACGTTAAATGTGAATCATATTTGAAATATTGTATAGAATAAATGGGTTAATGCATGGGGATTAGTTAATAGTAAGGAATAATAAATGGGATATGTGGATAAATGGATAATTAATGTAAATGGAATATGTGTTAATAGATTATGGAATGATATTAGTTCTAATGTTCATTTGTATGTTCTGTGATTACAAAATGTATTGGTTGTGTTTGGTTCTGATATGGTATGTGTGTGGTGAATTGATATATAAGCATGTGAAAATGGGGACATAGTGTAGTGTATTGACATGATTATCTACACCCATAGGTCATGCATGAACATATTTATAATCTCAACCCCATAATTAATGTTTTATGGAAGGGGAACATGTTTTTTTCCATTAACAATCTCATTTTATAAGAAAAAATGAAACAAGCCTTCAAGGTGACTATGTTGTATGTGATATGTTTTTTACCTAGTGAGATTGAGAGATTGATTCAATTGACATCAGTATTTAACATGATGAATGTTCTTAATACACTATACATGTGATGAAAATGAATTATGTTAGGGAAATATTATAAGTAATGATGATTGAAAAAATAATAGAAATTTCTAGATATTCATTTTTAACTAAATAAAGAGAAATTTTATTTTTGACATCATGTATTATATGAATAATTATCATGAAGTATCATACATGATAGACATTTTGGAGTCTCTTTTGGTATTGACCTACTTTTTGTTACTCACACATTTCTGGGGATGTCGTTTGATAGTGGAGAATTTTTCAGGTTTTCATTGTACGCCAAGGTATAATGCCCTATTCTACGGAACTAATTTATGCTTAGAATATTCCCATATGAGGATATGGTCATGGAGTCCGGACCATTGGTTATTCATCTATTCTGTTAGTTTCAATATTTTTTCACTCGTGACACAACTTGTATTACTTGGTATGATTATATTTAGTTTTTATTTTATACCCAGTTTTATGAGATGTCCTGTTTAACATGTTCTTTTTTAGGGATTATTGTTTTTGTAAATTATTTTATATTCTATTGAGGATAACTTAAGTAATTTTGTATAGTCTATCAACAATTATATTATATTCCTCTAACTACTCAAAAACATCTGGCGTACTAAGAGGAGTTCTATAGTCCTTGTGGCGTTCTAGCATAGAGAATCAGTTTAGTGGCTACTTGTCCATGTAGGTTACATGAATACATATGTTGAATTACAATTAAGGTTCCACATTTCAAATATTTTACAGGAAACATGTCTATATTCCCAAATGACAGTTCAAAAAATATATTTTTTAATTTTCACTGGATTTCATTTCTAGATTACTATGAATGAAAAAGGTAATAGGATGTTTTGGATAAAGTAATCTAATTTTTTTTATATGAGTGAATTGAAGAGGATTCCAATACAATAAATATTATTGGGAGTACTCAATTTTGGTGTTCCAATATATTATTTCTATACCCTAATGTGAAAAGGATCCCAATATAGGGAATATGGATAGAATTGAAGATTCATTCAATTTTTCACCACCCATTTTTTGTCGTGATGTATTTTTTTGTGAATTTTTATCATCTTTTTTTATTTTTATTTATTCCCTCTCCCTATATGATTATTTTATATCTTATCAATATTTTGTTGACGTAATAAAAGTGAGTAAATATTTCTCATCACTTCTTTATTGAATCATAATAATTTTTTTCCAACTAACATGTTATTACTAATTAATTAAATTTCATAAAATTGAAAACAAGTTCCATGAATGGATGATATTTTACTCGCATTAATTCAAACCATGGATTTTAGAATATATTGTTGATTAATTCATGGTAGATAATAGTATATTTAGGATATATTAATCCATTCCTTCGTTTTATATAAATTATTATTCAGTTATATCCATATAACCATTACCCCAAAGAATTTGGAAACAACTTATTAATTAAGATCATAGGAGGTATTATTTAGTACAACTTTGCATTTCATAAGGATTGTTATTCCTAATGGAAATTTCCATAAATTAAATATATGAAAATATGAAATTTATAAAGATTCATGGAAATTAAATTTTTTACAACATTGTATAATATTTAAATATAAATAACTTATTTACTCTATTAAAAATTTATATTATAATTTTTAAAAAAATTAAATAAATTTACTTTATTTTATAGTTATTGACTTGATATTTAAACCGAATTCATTCCTGGAGTGATTTTATAATAATTTATTTCAATTCATGAGAGGTGTTTTAAGATACCTGGTCACACTCTTTATACAGAATTTATTTAGAGAACTTGTGACCTGCATCTAAAAAATATATGTTCCCTTGATCATAAAAAAGCATGAGAAATTTTGATAACATATTTACAATAATGAAGATATTTAGTTTTGTAATTTATTATCATTGGATCTATAATACATGTATCTATTTTTATACCAATATATCTACTGAAATCCATATGTATATGTAAATATTAAAATTTATTTTATCTGACCCATCACATATATATAAGCATAATTATATAATTTTAGTTTTTAATTTCAGAAGGCTCATTTATATTAATTAAAATGGGATTCCATAGATCCACAATCAGAGATAACGTTCTCATATAAATATATTTATTATACGAACTAGATAATTTATATATTTTAATGATTCCAAATAAATGTTCAATGTATTTTGATTTTAAGATATTATAAATGACATTTTATTAACAAAATATATATTTTGATATGTAATATAAATAATCCTTTGAATAGTTTCTCTATCCTCTAATGTCATCTTTCCTTGCTGTGGATTCTTTAAATATACAAAATAGTGAGAAATTATTCATACGATGGTTTATAATAAACCTTCTAGGATATCTTTGATGATCTATTTTAAAAAAACATTTGTTGACATAAAACCTGAAAATAGTATGTCTCATATAGAAACATGATATTATGTACTTAATATCAAATAGTTCGTCGTAATTTTTTTTTATAATTACAGCGATCAAAAATAAAATTATCAAAATTATTACCCTTAAATCGTTGTAATAGAAAGAATACTCCCCAAAAATGTGGGATTATATTCATTATATATACATAGATCCCACAAATATGAAACATTAACAAAAACACTGTAGGGTTTTACAACTGTTCTCATGTTCCCAATAACATATCAATTATCTATACATAAATTAAAAAATATACATCACAGAATATGAATGAAAAATCATATTGTTTTATGGGATCATATTTTACCCATCAGTATGATATGATTTTTAGCGAAATATTAAATATTTAGATAATCTAATAAATAAGACATCAATGTAATTTCATTTCTATTTTAATAATAATATTAAAAATATTAACACATTATAAAAAAGAAAGAGATAAATTATCACCTATATTATTTCATAGATTATGGATAATAATGGTTTCATTATAAATAACCAATTATTATATTAAGGATGTAAATAGAACTCATAGTTCTCAATTTATGCTTATGGTATTCTCTAACATAAATATTATAAAGGACTATATCAATTTATTTTTAGTTTAACATTAAATGTATGACCACATAAGCAGAAGAAAATTTTAAAGATATATCATTCAAAAGGTGAAGAATTAATTGGTGGTGATATCACTTTATGTCATGAAACATAGGTTGTGTGTTAATACTTCATATCTAGAATTATAGTTTAAAATTAAATATATAAAATTTTAGTTATAATTATAATTAATAGAAATGATTAAAAGGATTTTAAATATTATTGGGGTAATATATACAGTATTAATTGTGAAATTATAAAACTTTATACTGAAAATTAATACATGGAATATGTATTAGTATATAAAATAATATATTGAAATTTGGTTTCCATTGATTTATGTATGTTTAGGAACTTGGGTAATTGATCTTAGTTTATTGACCATATCATCATAGTAATGATTTATGTGATAGGAGTTATGTTAAAAAAATGAGTCCTAAAATATTGATAAATGAATAAATGAATCCTAATATATATATATATATATATATAATTATTATTTGAATGATTATGTAAACATTCATATATAGAATAAACATTAAAATAATTAAATCGAATAGAGTATGAATATTTTTCATTTACATGTAATAATTTTTAAAAATGAAATACAGAGTTTGGATAGGATTAATATAAATAAGAAAATTTTATGGGGAAAATAAAATAACTAATATTAAAAAATTAACATGGAAATATGTAATGTATTTTTTTAAAATTGTTTTAAACAAAATGATTTCATTTGAAATAAAAAATAGGTGTTTTATTAATTATTTAGTTTTGAATCGTAACACCTAGTATATTTAAATAATTAGATTAAATAAATAATATATCACTATTACTATATAAAAGAAGAGATAATAAATTTTATTTAATGTATAAATTAATATTAAATTGGATTTTATAGAATGTTATGTGAAAATAATCACATGAGGAGACTAGTGGATGCAGAAACAAAACCCTTTCATTAGAATTATAATGTCATAAAGAAGAGAGAATATGAATTAATGAATAATATTGCATTAGAAAACATAAAATTGTAGGTATTATTGTATAACGTAAATTATATTAATAATTAAATAATAAATCAATGATATTTTTAAATAGAATAAAAATTTGAAATAAATATAGAAAAATAAAACCCTAACCAGACATGATCTTCTTAAAATAGAACTATCCCATATAACCACCAACACACTTGATTACTATATGGTGAGATTTTGTGCAGACAAAGTGATTGAACTATAAAGATATAATTAAATCATGTTTTCTAATGAACTAATCTAGGTAGATAAGACACATCAACTGAGGTGACTCACCAGAAGATATTGAACAACATGAAAATTAAAGCATTTTTCTTAAAGAAATGAATAAAATAAAAAAAATACAATTGATATTAATACTACATATACTTGATTCCTAAAAAATTATAAAAAATTTATATACACGAATGTATAATAAAACCTGAACAATACAATATCTCCATGTTACTAACTTTAACGATCAACACATATCACTAAAAAGGAAACAAAAAATAATAGAATAGGTCAACCTACATGTTTCCTATACATTTACTAATGTTCTCTATACCAAATCATAATTCTATAATATTCATGCTATGGGTTTGAGGAAAAAAAGATAGGATAAAACATCTAATATATATAAATCACATATCAATGAAACTATTAGTTCTATATATAAAAAAACTACCTTAAAAAGTAATTTCAAATAAAAATGATTTATTTATACAACCTTTTAATGAATTTTAAAAATACTATATTAACACAAAACATGAATATTATATGTTAGTTAATGATAACATAAATACAAAACAACAATTATCCATAAAATAGAATATTATAAATATGTGAGATATCAAAAAATGAAAACCCACCATGTATTAAACCATGATCAATTGTGCTTAGGAATGTGGGATTACATATGTGGGCATTTGATGTATCATTAATAAATTAATACTTGAAAACATACAAATATAGAATCATAAAAAACAATTGATTATACTCAAATAACCCCCAGTGATGAAACACATACTATTGTTATAATATGCCCATATCCCTATTCTACAAAGGATATTAATGTTCTATATTTTCTCCAAACATTTGAAAAAAATTTGATAATGATTTTATAGGTATTTTTACAATGAGGAATCATTTTTTCCATTCCTATAAATCAAATTTGAGTACAATTACATTTTTTTTAATTTCATCATGCACACAAATAGAATAATCTAATTATCAAGAAAGACCCCATTGATACCCCATTATAATGCATCCAAGGATACAGATAATAAATAAATTAACCGTTTATATTAGTTAAATCCAATGCTAAACATAACCAATGATATATAAAGGAACATATAGTAATTATTGCGTTTTAACCATTGTATATGGACCTCTAACCCACCAATGGATGAAATTTCGTCACTGTTCAGAATAGAGTTTAGAAACTGAATGATCTAATACAAATATGTATCTATCAATTTGAAAATTTATCAATTAAATATATAACCTTATAGATCTGAAAAAATTCCTAATCAAGTTCTAATAGAATAATGGGGAAGTAAATAATGGAAAAATACAAAAAGTGGATAAGTGATATGTAAAATATTTGATTGTAATATGATGAGATCCACCATGAATGAAGATAAATTTTCCAAGGATGAATGAGGAAAATATTTATAGTGATCGTGGAGGTTTTTTTGGGTTTAAGAAATATTATGTTCTCATTAGATATAAAATTGACCAAGTGAATAAGGTTAACTTATCATTTTATGATGATTGTATGTGGTGTATGGTTAGGTATTATGGTTTCAAAAACTATTAAATAATAATATTATACCCACTTCACCTTTTAAAAAAAACCTTATATTTTTGGGTTGTGTAATTTTTAGAGAAACTATTTTTAATCCAAGTAGTGGAAACTACAAAAAACTCAAACACCTACATAGTTTTCATAGAAATTATTTTTGTAATAAAAAATATGATGAAATCATGCTATATAGTATTGGTTATAAAAGAGGTAATCATTATGGTATTCTCATAGATTCTACTGAACATAAATAGACAACATACTAATCCTATTTTCTCAATATTTCCAAAAAAATAAACCTGAAACCCCAAAAACCTAATAAAACATCAAATGATACAGACCAAAATAGTCATTAAAAATACCATTGACATATTAGTCATCACTATTATCCAAAACAATAATTATCCCCATAAAAATATGTCTTTAATATAGACATTCATAAATGTGAAGGCCATTGCTCCCTCATTACTAATTACTATTACAACATCAAATTAATACCTCTTCTGCACTACTCTACAATGTAGAATAAGGTGATTTTTTACCTCATAGAACCTTGTTATAGATATCAATATGGTGAACTACATTTTTAACCATAAAACATCCAGATTAAATACCAACATATACATTTAAAATTACCTGAGATGGTTTTATTTGATACAACCTTTGATAAGAAACGTGAATCATTTCACAAATCGATTTCATGTGAGATGAAAATTCAATCATATAATCATATTTGGGGTAAAAACTATAATCAATTCCCATAATACTACATCCAAAATACAATTTATAGGATCCTATAAATCCACATTGTGGTTTATGTCATATATGGTGACACATGCATTACACTGGCAGGAGGTGATACTTAAATTATCAGGTATATGGTTTCACAATCCTGGTGATGTAGGTAGAATGATGCATGTATATTGGTGTAGTGTAACTTATAAAAATTTTCATTTTCCACATGGACTTGGGCCTATGTTCTATGTAATGGGTATCAATATAGCTAGATAGATATATTTATTTTCATTTATAATAAAAATAGGTTACAAAACTAACATTCGATAAATATCATGTGTACAAATAATTCTCATTTCCATGACATGTAATAATCTCGAAACAGAAAATGATCCCTAGTGTCAACTCACCAAATATACCCAATTTATTATTTCCCTCGTGTGGTGAAACTATGAGAATAAACATATCACCAATATTAAAATCCAATATTTTATGATGACAAAATATATAGGTTTTCATTTGGCCTTGAGGAGTCTCTAACCACTTTAAGATAAATTATTACTTCCTTCCATCTCTTTGTCAAAGCTAAACCCAATTGGAGTACATTATCAAAACTCTATACAACATAATGGGAAATGAATATGATACCAATTAAATGATTGGAAAACCTCCATCTTCATCACATACAAATATAAATTGTTATTTCAAATTTCATCAAAGGAAGATTTATTTCTCATTAACCATCAAATTAATATTTCACACTATAATAAAATTATTAAGAAACTTGATGGGTCATGGTGACATCCCATCCATACAAGGATGATGGGACATGAATAATTTCAACTAGGTTCACATAACATGTAAATATAACTTCCAAAAGAATTATGAATTCTATGAGACCTTATAATAAAAAATTATAGATATAACACCATAAAGACAAATAATTTATCTGAAGTAATAGGGATGTTGATCTTCCAGCTTCAAAATATCTTTAATAAGATGAAAATTTGATTATTTTTAGTCTTGATCAAGGATTACCTAAATCAAATTATTTCTTCAAGTAATCCTTTTTATACTAATTTTTAAGATCATAGATATCTGTAGTGGGTAAATGTTTCTACAAAATCTATGGTCTCTAGATCAACATAATAATATTATGAAAAAATAGAAATTAGGACAAGCTATTAATCAATTACCATAAAATCCAAACTTGTATACATGGACATATTAGTTACTGATAAATATAGTAAATTATATGTATAAGGATGCAGATGAACTCCGACCCTTGTACATCAATTCCTACCTCATAGATATCAAAACTAATAACCTCTATCAAAAACCAAAAGCACCAATTGGACACTAAGACTAGTAACATGAGGTCTACCAAGAATTTTGTATTTTACTAAAGCCCTAAAAATAGTTTTTCATATATCTAATAGTTGAATATGAACATAATATGTGGATTCATCCATCACAGAACTTAATAAAATATTTACATCAACCTTCTCCACTCAGATGATCATATTATAAAACCGTTCATCAAATAACACTTTTCCACTAATTACTTATAGGTTAGAGATGATAATTTTCAACTCAATTTTTTGGTGGGCCAATGTTGTTTTATTATTTTTCATAAAATATGTACATTGAATATTTTATGTAATCAACCAATATATCTATCACAGGTTTAGATCCCTCAAATAAAAAAAATACTTTTTTCTCTTTTTGTGAAAATATATCAAAAATTACTCCCAAAAGATATAGAGTATTCATGCCTTTAAAGAATGTGTCGTGAATGAAAAATCATGGTTTGGGATAGGTTGCATATTTTCATGATTTCATAAATGTTCAGATCCATTAGTTTACACATATTTTTCTTAAATCAAGTCACATCGTAATCTAATAAGTTATCCACCATAGAATATATCATAGTCAGAACTGGGATTTTGAAGAAACCAAACTAGAACTAAATTTAACCTCACATTTAGTTCCTCTATATATCCCTTTAAGTTATAATTCAATAAAATATTAATCCCTCTATGGGTAAAAACATTAATAATTATATGATTTTTTTCAATATTGTGAATAAACAACAAGAAATAACCACTAATTACCTAAAGTCTTTCTTGAACACCCAAATGGTAGTACATCAATTCATGGTAAATCTTAAAAAACAATCAAGATCCGATGACATGAAAAAAATGATAATAAATATATATAATAAAATATTTAGTCATAAAAATTTATAGGATAAAAATATTTTTCAATATGTGTATGAAATGCACAAGAAACGCTGCCGGCTTTTTTCTAAAAATATTGTAATTTAATAAAAAGTGACATATTATTTATAAATATATAGAATTATATGTTATGATATATATATTGTTTGTTTTATCTTATTTAAAATTATGTAAATAAAATTTTATAGTGAAAAATTTATTATTTTAGATATAGATTTTTTTGTTTCTCAATTTTGGACAATTTTAAGAACTATGTATGGGTTCTAGATGATCATCAATTTGACATTAATATCCATTTTTGAAAATGGGTATTTAATAGAGAAATGGTAATGGAAGTGAAAATATGTCTTTAGCAGGGTTCAATATTACGTGTAATTTTAAATTTACAATGTTCCAACTTCATCATTATTATATTACAAATTAAATTTGAGTATTTTTTTAATAATGTACAAGGGTATTAATATTATTTTATTACAATCCATTCATTTTAATTTATTTCTTTTATTTCTGAAACACATTTTATTTTTAAAAACTTTTTACATGTTTAAGATATCAATTAAAATTTTATTACATTATTTTGATATTGTATATTTTTTTAGTTTAATATTAGATACCTGAAATTTATTAATTATTCCTATGTTTCAAGTAGTAAACATTGAATGATTTAAAATATAAGATGTTCCTAAAATATAAATAATAAATAAAACAATTTCTAAAATGTAAAAGGATTGAGAGTGATAAGAGTATATTTACTTGAATACAAATAAATCATATACCTGAACATGTATAATCAATGTCTATGCATATGAGGAGGTGATAATATCCATTTTGGTGGTCTTCTATGGGGACGCCCGAATCAGGATCGTCGAGCTCCATGTTGGGGTGGATTCTAATGACTTGGCGAGGGATAATAAGCAGGAACCATAAAATTGACTGTCGCATGCACCACCTATGTGCCAGTGGGTGGTGGGGTAAATAAATAAAATTAGATGAAAAATCTACCTCTAAATGATACATCAAAAATAAATTAGACTTTTTTTAGAACAAAAAATCCACAACACATGAAAATGATTTATTTGTAGATGGAAGATGTGGAATGAGGATATGCGGGGGGGAAGTGTAAGTGATGAGAAGGGGTTTCCCTTTTATAGGACTCTGAGGAAAAGGATGCACCCCTGTCACCATTTCCATGTCATCAATCTGGGCCAAAAGCGATAGGGTTGAGGGAAGGGGGTACTGTGCCTTCCACATTTTAGTCAAATTTTATTTAAACAATTTTAATTAGAGATATTTACAAAAATTTAAAACAAATTAAAAACTCATCAATGAACTCTTTGATTTAGAATGTAACTCTCTTGTATGTCATGAGTGACTCCATCAAGTGATATAAATATATCTCTATGAGCATGAAAATACAAATGGAACATAACATTAATCATCTAATCTATTATAATTATATGGTCCATGAAAATAATATTATGATCTATTATGTCGAAGAAAATCTTGTGTCTATCAATCATCAACCGATATGCATGATAATTAAAACCATATTCAAACCACATTCCCAATGGAATTGAAATATATTAAATGATCTACATAACATCAAATAATAATCCAAATTAATTATTAAAAAATGATGATATAAAACATAGATAATCATTTATATCAATCAAATCTAGAACCATATCTGATGAAATGTATATCATACCTCTCATAATAGTAATACTTTATATAAATTCAATTAGTGAAATAAAATATATATGAATATATCCATTCTAAACTCCTCCATGATCAATATTTATTGTGGTGTAATCTCTATTTTTATTAGAATTATATCCTTAAAAATGGTGATGCATTAAAAATCATTATGAGATGTTTCTATGTGTGGTTCGATAACTACACCCATGGGATATTTTCCTAGCAATACTATTAATAAGAATGGATTTTTAAAATATAGGAAAAGTATTTTTTGCTTTTATACGGTGATATTTGTTATGTCATGGCCTCCCACAATGATAATGAAATACAAATTTTTGTCTTGAAGAAGCCCACATAAATTTGTTTTGATATATATTGAGAACCCATACTCTTCCTTTCTCATACATATGAAACACCAGGTTACCTGATGATGCATCTAAAGATGCAGAGATACATTTTCCCCCTGAAATTGTTCTGTCAACCGTAGCTACCATATGAACATCTTTAATAATGATAATTTTGTATAGGAGAATTTGATGAAAACAAATTTTGACCCTCAATCCTATCTCAAATTTCCTAGAATTAATGTTGTAATTAAAAATACAACATGTCATAAGTTAACTAAATTAAGGAAATTATTGGTATACTCCATAAAATAATACACCCCTTTCACCAAGATCATAAATTCTCAACACATTTCCACTCACAATGTTTCAAAGGAAAAATATTAGCTGATGAATTTTTTAAAATATGTCAATATAAGAACCTGATATAAATTTTACATTATAATGGATTCCCATCATTTTAATAATGATCCTCTAAGAATGTAGGGGGAATCCGGAACTTATAGTCCTATAAATTTTTCTAAATATAGAAAATCCCATAAATCAACTCGATCCACTATTCATATTACAATAATTTCATTCAGATATATGAAATTTATAGGATTATATATATTAAATATTTATCTAGGGTAAAACAATCGCCCCATGATTTCCACCCAGTCCTATACCAGATTCTGAATTTTGTGAATAAATTATTCTACTAATAAGGGTTCCATGAGGGGATTTTCTAATGGAGAATATCTAGTAACATCGTATAATAGATTTAGAAGAGATATTCTAGATTAATATTCTAATAAACACATATAATAATATAATATTATCAAAAGAGGGAACACCCAAATCAAAATATGAACATCCAGATTCTATATTTTTTATTATTAATTATATAAATTTAAAGAAAATATATATTTAAAGAATGAAATAGAGATGCACTATAAAAAAGTGATATCTAAATATGTTGAGTCAGTAAGGTTTTCCTTATGACTTTTCCATTCCTTCTTGTTTTGAAAATCAAAAAACACCTTATCATTAATGAATATTGCTTATATAAAGAAAATCACTTTTATAAGGAAAATTACTTTTATAAGGAAAATCGATTTTATAATGAAAATCGCTTCTTTATGGAAAATATATTTTATAAGGAAAATTTCATTTATAAGGGAAATTATCCTTATCATATTTTCATTATCTATATCCAAATATTTCTTAAGTATAGAAATCAGATTCATTCCTATATTATCGAAATCGTTTAAAACATTGATATGAAGCACTCTATTTTAGGCTCCGAATTCTGGATGAGAACTATAATGAAGTTCCACTCTGAATTCTAGATAAGAACTCTAATAAAGTTCCTCTCCGAATTCTGGATACATACTCTCATGATGTTCGACATCTAATTCTAATGAAGAATTCTGATTACGAATTCCAATTACGAATTTTGATGAAGAATTTGCATTCCAAATTCTTATTCCGAATTCTCTTATTAAACAGAATCTGATCATCTTTGTTTTATACACTTGGAATTTAATTAGACTTTGAATATTATTTTTGGTTAGAATCTGAACTTTATATTTTCTTAAACTCTGAATCTTCACTCCGAATCTTTTTAACTTATCTTGAAACGATGTCGTACTTTCTGTTATAGTTATTTTGTTATAAAATGATGTCGTCTATTCTGTTATAAACTAACCGTTGGTTAAGTTACACATGTATAGGTACCTCCGATTTTTAAGGAAAATACGACTTTTGAAAAGGAGACCGACCTTGCCTATAAATAAGAGCTCGTTTGAAAGATCTTGATACAACTTCTTTGACATTGTTCACACATGTTATTGAAGTGATTTCAAGAGAGAGAGGCTCTCATTAACTCTCAAGCTTCGTGTGACTCCGAATGTTGGTGATTACATTTGAGGACTTCTGAGGATAGGAAGACAGAGGTGCCGACTACCTTAATGTTCGAGGGCATCGTTGCTGAGGATGACAGAGGATCCGACTACCTTGAAGATAAGGGTTTGCGTGGATAGAAAGACATAGATTCTGATCTTCGTATCGAGGGCTTACCCTGGTGTGGGTAAGACAAACTTGCTTGAAAGTATAAATCAAGGGACCTTTATCCGAGGTTGTTGGATACCCTTCTCTTTGGGTTAAAAGACGTATATCTTGTTACTTTTAGTTTTACTACTTGTTTGTTTCCATTGCATATTTATTTGTAAGGAAAGTATAACCTTCTTATATTTCATTACACTTGTACATTGATAAGTTTATATTTTATACGCTTTAAGGTAGAATCTCATATTGTAATTTTTAGTAATGTTTCAATTTCCGGATCTATATTTTCTGAACCTTCTTCCTGAATCACTTTCAAGTTTTAAGAAAGTACATAGAACTTGAAGTTTATAACTTCATTCCTTATTCCATGTTTTCAATTGGTGTTATAGGTGTTGCGAATTTACTTAGTTTATCTTTGTTGAACTTTGAACTTTCCTTATCTAAGGAAAACATAGTTATCCGTAATCAACTTTAAAGGTTTCAAAAGAAAATTTTAATGTATACAATTCACCCCCTCTTGTATATTGAGCATCTACATCATTATTTAGATCCTACAATTGGTATCAGAGGAGGTCTCTAAAATACTTATACTCACATATAAGTTTTTCTTGCTTATTTTTCTTTATTCTTCATAGTTGTGTAGAAATTTCTTTTTCATTCCGAACTTTTTCATTCCAAACATTGTCATTCTTATATTTGTGATTACAAACATTTTCTACTAACATGTTTGTGTGCCGAAGGTTATTTTAAGTATGGAAGGAGTCATTGTCAGTTCTATTGATAATCTAAATCCTACAAGACCACCAATCATTGATGGTGATGACTATGAGTACTGGAGAGACCAAATGAAGCCTTTTTGTTATCAATACTGGAGTGGATAACATTGTTATTCTTACTGGAGATTATAAAATTTCTAATAAGAAAGTTTGAACATTCACTAACTAGGAAAAGACGGAGTACCAACTCAATTATAAGGTACTCAAAACTCTACTTTTCTCAATGACTAGAAATATATATAGCAAAATTTCTTCTTGTGAAGCAGCTAATTGTATCTCGAAAAAGTTTAGAGGTTACAAACTTTGGGACTTCTAAAGTGATTGAGACTAGGAGATCTATGCTTAGAGCTAAATACCATGGCTTCATTTTTCCTTATGGTGAACCAATTTGTAATGTTTAATAGATGTTTATGACTATAGTCAATAGTCTATAGTCTATGGGAGAGAAATGGTTAGATGATGAAGCTCTTGTGGACAAGATAATTGATATTATGCCTAATGAGTGGGAATAAAAAATAACTTCTATAGATGAGAACAGGAAGGTAACTCAAATTTATATTAATGAGCTATTTGGAACTCTTCTCCAACATGAAACAAGAACGAAGAGAGATGCTGACAACATCAAGAAGATGAATGGAAATAGTGCTGTTTCTTTTACAACAACATCAAATCAGATGAAAGCTAATACTCCAGAGAGAGTAACTAGATCAATGTCTAAGAAAATGATTGTTGAATCCAAATATAGTGAGAGTGAAGTCTTTTAAAATGAGTTAGGAAATATTTCTTGAAGGATGGACAAGATTGCTGGCCAGAGAAATTTCCAGTCCAAGTATAAGAAAAAGGAATGGAAAGATTGGAAAGATGGAGAAGTCATGTGTTATGAATGCAAGAGAGCTGGACATATTAGACCAGATTTCCCTTTTCTCTAATAGAATTAAAGGACATATAATTCTTCCGTTTATCAGAACACACGATCAACTTACTAATATTTTCACAAATTTATTGCCTTCTGATAGATTTGAATACATTAAACAGAAGTTAGGAATGATAATCGTAAGGTAATCTTTCTTAATTAGCTTCTTGTTGAACTATTATACTAACAGTAATAAACTCCTTTTCATAGGGGTAGTACATTTGATTGTTAGTGTAACTAATTTTTTCAAAATTTGTTTTTTAACCTTTTCGGAACTAAAATTTCTGTAATGGGAATTTCCGGAATAGAAATTTTCCAGAATGGATATTTTCGTATTGAACACCTCCGGAATGGAATCTTTCGTACTGGTGTTTCCAAAATGAGAATTTCATACAGAAATTTTCGTAGTAAGATGTCCATATTGAGACATTCCTAATGAAATTCTCGTACTGAAATTCTTGTAATGAAATTTTCATACTGAAAATATTTTAATGAAATTTCATTTTTATTATTATTATTATTTTTGTACTGGATTTTTCCGTACTAAGTTTTTTGTAGTGAGTTTTGCGATCTATGTTTTTTTCATTGTAAAGAATAATATTACCCATTACGAATAATCCTCCTAAGCAAATCCGAAAGGTATGATTTCCTTACTCATGTTTTCGTAATCATACTTTACTTACTAGTGTTTTCTTATATTTGTTTTCATATTATACTTTGATTAAATATTTTTTTTAATGAAAACCTCAAAAAGATTGGATTCATGGTTTCTTGAGAATTGGTTTTCAACCATCTGATTTGATCTCAGTTCTTACAAACGTTCGATCAACTGAGGAAGATGATCCGACATATCATTTCCTATTTAATGGGGACCCCAAATGGTCATCCCACATCGGTTTTTTAAAGCTCTAGCGTCCTGATGCTCTGCCTCTCCATTTTAAACCCGTTCTGATCTTCAACATTCTCCGTTCCAAACTTCTCAGATGTCTTCAGATCCTAATTTCTGTGGAAGTTGCTTCTCAAGACATGTCATCCTCTAAGTCGGTTTCCCAGTGGTTAGTATATAGAGAAAGGTTGGATCATACTTATTTCTTCAACAATTATGATTCTATTATATCCAAGAACATAAAGCTTAACAAATGAGATGAGGTTTCTATGTCTATGCCCGTGAATCAAGATTAAGTATATTTGGAGTTTCGTTTTGAGTTATATGAGATAGTTTCCTTCTTTAAGTAATATGGTAGGGAGAAATTTTCGTTCAAGTATTATGGAAAGACTTATAAGCTTACTTATTCCAAGGCAGCCATCTTGGTAGGGATGACCTATGAAGGAGAAGCTGAGATCATCACTCATGTATTTCCAGATTCAAAGGGAAGCTTCAACAAGGTAAAAAATTTGAATACTCTAAGACTGTCAGATGACAAGGCTCTGAAGATTGCTAGTCTGTCTACAAATTTTCGGATTCTAGAATTATGGGTATAAGGCTTTATCATACCGAGAAAGGGTGATAAAGACAGTTTGAAGAAGAGTGAGATATTTATTCTAGATTATCTGATAAATCTATCAATGTTTAATCTGATGAAGCACATTCTTATTATAATTGAGAATGTTAAGAAAGGGAATCTAAGAGCTCAGATCGTAATGTATCCAGCAATCTTGTCAAAGTTAATAGTTCAGTGCCTTGAGTCTTTCATGGAGGCTTTCAAGTCTAAGATAATAACTTGGAAAAAACATTTGGTGAGTGATGATACCCTTAAGAGTTTGAACGCTGATTTTAACAAGAAGACAGGTGAGTTCTTTGATATCCCAGTTCAAGAAGAAGCGGTTCTAAAAGTTGTTGAACCTAAATCTTCTAAGACAGTGAAGAAGAGAAAGATGAAAGAAGTTGATGTTGAAGTAGAGAATCTTAAATATAAGGATGTTAATTCCGCACCTCCAAAACTGAAGAATAATAAAGCTTACCCTGATGTGGTAGTTGCTAAGTGGAGGAAAGTCAAAGAAAAGAGAGTGCAAGGGGAGCCTCAGTTTGTCTTGGATCATGCGAAGGCTAAGGCCTTGAAGGAAAAAATATTGGATGAGATAGAAAAACAAATGAAATAAAAGAAGCTTAAGAAGATGATGTCTGAAGCTGAGGTGGTTTAGACGTTATTGAAGTTTAATGAGATGGCCTCTAGAAACATTCTAGTTCCATGATCATTCACTTTGGAATCTCTACCTGAGACTCTAGGAAGAAACTATATCACTCCGGAGAAGGAAAAAGCTAATCATATTGAGGAAGTTGAGCAGATTGAGCAAGTGGAAGTGTAAGAAGTAGTTGCTGAAGGTAGTGGTGAGACCGGAGATCTATTGAAGCAAGTAGAAGATTATAAAGAGACACCTTCTGAACTTCTCTCGCTCCGAACATTAGAAGATGGGTCCTCTAAGTTAGTCACTCTAGGGAAGCATAAGGAGAAAGTAGAACAAGAAGCAGCTTATCATGTAGAAGAAGAACATCTTCTACATGATATTGCTCAAATGCAGAACTTAGAGGATGGTTATCAAAATGATATTGGTGATGAAGACAATGTTGTTCAAGTATATGATAGTGAGCAGAAAACACCAGAATAGGAATCCATTCCGAAAGTGGACAAGGGAAAGAAACTTTTTGTCGATACCCTGAGCTCATTAGCCGTAAAGAGAAGGGAAGTTGGTGATTTATCTTAGAAGAAGAATGATAAAATTGAAGAAGAAAATTCTCCATGAAAAGTCTCAGATTCGGAGTCATCTTCGTTGGGACATGACTTTATTGTTCAGTATTTAAAGAAGTTGGGGGGTTCTATTCCGACCTTCTCAATTATTGATTCAAGATTCCAGATGCTCCAACATACATTGAATCAGAAAAAAAGACTCTGTATCCGTGGTTATGGATAATTGTGTAGAGATGGAGACTCAGTTCAAATCTTTTTTTCTTGGCTATGAATCCCACAAAATTTCTTGTAAGAAAATGACTAGTTGGTCGAGGAAAACTTTTGAAGAGATGAGGATCTTGGATGAATTCATGGATAATGTTAAAGAAGAATTTGAGACAGAAGACAACATTCTAAATGATCTTACCTCCTCCTTTGAAGAAAAGTTGACTGCTGAGAATAATTTTCGGATTCAAGAAGAAAGAGATCTGAATGGGAATCTGAATTCTGTTGCTCAAAACTAGAGGAATGAAAGGATCATCTGATTGAGATTGAAGAGAAGTTGTTAATGAAAGAACAAATTTTGAAATCCCAGGAAGAAAAACATGAAGCTCAATGTTCAAGAATAGTTGGGATAGAGAAGCAAGCCGAAGAAGACAATAAAGACCTTATGAAGATAAAGACTATTCTTAAGGGTTTCATGTCAAACAATAAAGATCCAAAATAGAAAATTCTGATCTTTTTGTTGTATCATAGCTTCTTTGTTAATGAAAATTTTCCTTGCTCGTCTCTTTTTCTGTTGTTACTAATTTTTCAGGTACTTTTTTTATTTTTTCCATTCCCTCGAATCATTTTTGAAAATCACAATGCGGGAGAAGGAAAAAGAACCCTAATAAAGGGGGGAAAGAAAAAATAACCTTAACAAAGGGTGAGAAAGAAAAAGAACTCTAATAGAATTTATCCAAGGGGGTGTTTTTCATTAAAGAAGAAATTCTTTTTCTTAATGAAATATCATTCCCAAAATCCAGAATACGATCCTTATAGTTTCAAAGCCTAAGGGGGAGTTAGTCGTATACATCATCATCCATAAGCAGGGGAGATAAGATTTAATGTTTTCATTTTTTCTTTATTTCCACTTAGTCCTTCTTTTTCGTATGGATGTTTGTGCTTTCCAAAAAGGGGGAGATTTTTGAGTCAATAAGGCTTTCCTTGTGACTTTTCCATTTCTTCTTGTTTTGAAAATCACAAAACACCTTATCTTTAAGGAAAATAGCTTTTATAAGGAAAATACCTTTTATAATGAAATCACTTTTATAAGAAAAATTGCTTCTTTAAGGAAAATCACTTATATAAGGAAAATTGATTTTATAAGAAAAATTATCCTTATCATATTTTCATTATCTATATCCATATAATTCTTAAGTATATAAATTGGATTCATTTCTATATTCTCAGAATTGTTTGAAACTTTGATATGAAGCATTCTGTTTTAGGTTCCGAATTCTGGATGAGAACTGTAATGATGTTCCACTCCGAATTCTAGATATGAACTCTAATAATGTTCCACTCTGAATTCTGGATATGAACTCTCATGACGTTCAACATCTAATTCAAACGATGAATTCTGATTATGAATTCCCATTATGAATTCTAATGACGAATTCGCATTCCGAATTCTTATTCTGAATTCTCTTATTAAACCGAATCTGATCATCTTTGTTTTATAAACTAGGAATTTATTTAGACTCCGAATATTATTTGTGGTTAGAATTCGAACTATCTTATTACTTACACTCCGAATCATCACTCTGAATCTTTTTAACTAATCTTGAAAATATGTCATACTTTCTGTTATACTTATTTTGTTATAAAACGATGACATCTACTCTATTATAAACAAATCATTGGTTAAGTTACATGCGTACAGGTCCCTCCGATTTTTAAGGAAAATATGACCGTTGTAATGGAGGCTGACCTTGCCTATGAATAGGAGCTTGTTTGAAAGATCTCGATACAACTTCTTCGAAATTGTTCACACATTCTGTTGAAGTGATTTCTAGAGAGAGGGGATCTTATTGACACTCAAGCATCATGCCACTCCAAATGTTGGTGATTACATTTGAGGACTTCCTAGGATAGGAAGACAGAGGTTTCGACTACATTGATGTTCATGGGCTTCCATGTGGAGGAAGACAGAGGTTCCAACTACCTTGAAGTTGAGGGTTTGTGGGGACAGCAAGATAGAGATTGCGATCTTCATATTGAGGTCTTACCCTGGTGTGGGTAAGACTTACTTTCTTGAACGTATAAATCAAGGGACCTTTATCCATGGTTGTTGGATACCCTTCTCATTGGGTTAAAAGAATTATATCTTGTTACTTGTAGTTTTACTACTTGTTTGTTTCCACTGAATATTTATTTGTATGGAATTTATAACCATCTTATATTTCCTTACACTTGTAAATTGATAAGTTTAGATTCTATATGCTTTAAGGTAGAATCTCATATTGTAATCTTTAGTGACGTGTCTATTTCCAGATCCATATTTCTGGAACCTTCTTCCTGAATCACTTTCATGTTTTAAGAAAGTACATAGAACTTGATGTTTATAACATCATTCCTTATTGCAAGTTTTCAATTGGTGTTAGAGGTGTTGTGAATTTGCTTAGTTTAACTTTGTTAAACTTAGAACTTTCCTTATATAAGGAAAACATAGTTATCTATAATCAACTTTAATGGTTTCAAAAGAAATTTTTAATGTATACAACTCATCCCCTCTTGTATATTGAGTATCTACATCATTATTTTGATCCTACAAAATATTCAACAAATCATTTTTTTGAAAACATTAAAAATCACTCTCTTGTTTGATAAAAATATCTTACCACCCATGGTAATTCAATATTACACACAGAAGTAAGCTTCCATAGAGCCATCCCACAAATAATAACTGAATTCAAATGAACCAAACACCAATATACCATATTCCTTGGACCAAGTCAATGTACTTTAAATACAATTAATGATAGGAATTGGAGATGATTCAAACCCATGTAGGATGACATGACACATTTCCAGAGAAGACTCCACCCATGATAATGGTAAAAATGTGAAAAAATCATTCCAATGGAGTAAATGAATGAAGATAAAAAAATAGAGTTCATCGGGGTATAAAATTTATATAAGTGAGTTGTAAGAATTCATGCAATATGTCTAATCATGAATGTATAACAATAAAGGTACACATAATAATCTTTATAGGACATACTAGCCCTACAAAAGAATCCAACTAATAAGGAAACAATGGCTAATATATTTTTATGAACAACATCACACATTTCCCATTCCAGTCATACTGTTAAACCAAATTTTTATATTACTAGTTGAATATGTATAGAGTGAGGAAAAACCTCATTTAGGAAAGAACAATGAATCAATAAAAATTCATTCTCCAAGGAACTGTTAGTTATTAATTTAAAATATAACCAAATTATAAATCATTTTTAAATCAAAAACAATTTTCATAAAAACCCAATGGATTCTTATAAGGAATTTCGTATTCATATAATCCAATATTGTGAAATGTATGGGAAAAGTATCATAATGTTAAAAATAATGTTATCCATAAATGTAACATAATATAATTATTATTACAATCAAGGGTATAAATATTCTATAAAGTTAATTATATTAATAATTTAATAAGAAATCAATGATATTATAAAATAGTATAAAAAATTGATATAAATATAGAAAAATAAAACCCTAACCAGACATGATATTCTTAAAATAAAACTAGCCCATATAACCACCAACACACATGATTAATATGTGGTGAGATTTTGTGTAGACAAAGTGATTGAACTATAAAGATATAATTAAATCATGTTTTCCGATGAACAAATCTAGGTAGATAAGACACATCAACTGAGGTGACTCACCAAAAGATATTGAACAACATGAAAAACAAAACATTTTTCATGAAGAACTGAATAAAATAGAAAAATAAAATTTATATTAATACTACTTATCCTTGATTCCTAAAGAAACTATAAAAAATTTATGTACAAAAAAGTATAATAAAACCTAAAAAATACATTATCTCCATGTGACTAACTGTAACCAGCAACATATATCACTAAAAAGGAAACCAAAATTAAAATAATTGGTCAACCTACATGGTTCCTATAAATTTACCAATGTCCTCTATACCAAATCATAATTTTATTATATTCATGCTATGGGTTTGAGGAAGAAAAGTTATGATAAAATATCTAATATATATAAATAACATATCATTGAAACTATTAGTTCCATATTAAAAAAACTACATTAAAATGTAATTTCAAATAATAATTATTTATTTATACAACCTTTTAAATAATTTTAAAAATAATATATTAACACAAAACATGAATATTATATGTTAGTTAATGATAACATAAATACTAAACAACAACTATACATAAAATAGAAAATTATAAATATGTGAGATTTATAACAATGAAAACCTACAAAGTATTAAACCATGATCAATTGTGCATAGGATTGTGCGATTACATATGTGGACATTTTAAGTATCATTAATAAATTAATACTTGAAAATATACAAATATTGATTCTTAAAAAACAATTGATTAGATTCAAATAACCCCCAATGATGCAACACATACTATTGTTATAATATTCCCATATCCCTATTCTACAAAGGATATTAATGTTCTATGCTTTCTCCAAACATTTGAAAAAAATGATAATGATTTTATAGGTATTTTTACAAAGAAGAATAATTTTTTCCATTCCTATAAATCCAATTTGAATACAAATTTTTTTAATTTCATCATGCATACAAATAGAATAATGTAATTATCAAGAATGACCCCATTGATACCCCGTTATAATGCATCCAAAGATATAGATAATAAATAAATTCACCATTTATATTAGTTAAATCCAATTCTAAACAAAACCAATGATATATAAAGGAACATATTGTAATTATTGCGTTATAACCATTGTATAGAGACCCCTAACCCACCAATAGATGAAATTTCGTCACTGTTCAGAATAGAGATTAGAAACTGAATGATCTAATACTAATAAGGACATATCAATATGAAAAATTATCAATTAATTATATAAACTTATAGATCTTAAAAAATTCCTATTCAAGTTCTAATAGAATAATGGGGAAGTAAATAATGGAAAAATACATAAAGTGGATAAGAGATCTGTTGAATATTTGATTATACCATGATGAGATCCACCATGAATGAAGATAAATTTTACAAGGATCAATGAGGAAAATATTTATAGTGATAGTGGAGGTTTCTATGGGTTTAAGAAATAATATGTTCTCATTAGATATAAAATTGACCAAGTAAATAAGGCTAAATTTATCATTTTATGAAGATTGTAAGTGGTGTATGGTTAGTTATTATGGATTCAAAAACTATTCCATAATAATATTGTACCCACTTCACCTTTTAAAACAAAACCTTATATGTTTGGGTTGTTTAATATTTAGAGAAACCATTTTTTATCCATGTAGTGGACACTAAAAAAACTCAAACACCTACATAATTTTCATAGACATTATTATTGTAATAAAAAATATGATGAAATCATGCTATATAGTATTGGTTATAAAAGAGGTAATCATTATGGTATTCTCATGGATTCTACTGAACATAAATTGGCAACATAATAATCCTCTTTTCTCTATATTTCCAAAAAAAATAAACCTGAATCTCCAAAAACGTAATAAAACATCAAATGATACCGACCAAAATAGTCATTAAAAATACCATTGACATATTTGTCATCACTATTATCCAAAACATGAATCATCCCACTACAAAAATATGTCTTTAATATAGTCATTCATAAAAGTAATGTCTATTGCTACCTCATTACTAATTATCATTACAACATCAAATGAATACCTTTTCTGCACTACTCTACAATGTAAAATAAGGTAATTTTTTTACCTCATAGAACCTTGTTATAGACATAAATATGCTGAACTACATTTTAACCATACAAGATCCAGATTAAATACCAACATATTCATTTACAATAACATGTGACAGTTTTATTTGATACAACCTTTGACAAGAAACGTGAATCATTTCACAAATCTATTTCATGTGAGATGAAAATTCAACCATATAATCATAGTTAGGGTAGAAACTATGATCAAATACCATAATACTACATCAAAAATAAAATTTATATGATCCTAGAAATCCACATGGTGGTTTATGTCATATATGGTGACACATGCATTTCACTGGCAGGAGGTGATGCTTAAATTATCAGGTATATGGTTTCACAATCCGGGTGATGTAGGTAGAATGATGCATGCATGTTGGTGTAGTGGAACTTATAAAAAATTTCATTGTACACATGGACTTGGGCCTATGTTCTATGTAATGGGTATCAATATAGCTAGATAGATATATTTATTTTCATTTATAATAAAAATAGGTTACAGAACTATCATTAAATAAATAGCTTGTGTAACAAGTAATAATCATTTCCAAGACATGTAATAATCTCGAAAGGGAAAATGATCCCTAGTGTCAACTCACCAAATATACCCAATTTGTTATATCCCTCGTGTTGTGAAACTATGAGAATAATCATATCACCAATTTTAAAATCCAATAATCAATGATGACAGAATGTATAGGTTATCATATGGCCTTAAGGAGTCTCTAACCACTTCAAGATAAATTATAACTTCATTTCATATCTTTGTCAAGGCTAAACCCAATTGGTGTACATTATCAAAACTCCATACACCATAATGGAAAATGAATATGATACCCATTAAGTGATTGTAAAACATCCATCTTCATCACATTCAAATATAAATTGTTATTTCAAATTTGTTCCTAGGATGATTTATTTCCCAATAACCATCAAATCAATATTTCAATCAAAAATAAAATAATTAAGAATATTTTTGGCTCATGTTGATATCCCATCCATACTAGGATGTTGGGACATGAATAATTTCAACTAGGTTCACATAACCTGTAAATATAACATCCAAAAGAATTATGCATTTTATGGATCCTTATAGTAAAAAAAATTATAGATATAACACCATAAAGACAAATAATTTATCTGACGTAAGAGATATATTAATCTTCCACCTTCATGATATCTTTAATAAGATGAAAATTTGATTATTTTTAATTTTGATCAATGATTACCTAAATCACATTATTTATTAATGAAATATTTTTTATACTAATTTTTAAGTTAATAGATATCTGTAGTTGGTAAATATTTCTACAAAATAGAAGGTCTCTAGATCAACATAATAATATTATGAAAAATTAGAAATTAGGACAAGCTATCAACCAATTACCATAAAATCCCAACTTGTATACATTATAATATTAGTTCATGATTAATATAGTAAATTCTATGTATAATGATGTAGACGAAATATGACCATTTTACATCAATTCTTACCTCATAGTTATCAAAACTAGCAACCTTCATCAAAAACCAAAAGCACCAATGGGAATCTAAGACTAGTAACATGAGGTCTACTAAGAATTATGTATTTTACTAAAACCCTAAAAATAGTTTTTCTTACAACTAATAGTTGAATATGAACATCATATGATGATTCATCCATCACAGAACCTAATAAAATATTTACATCAACCTTCTCCACTTAGATGATCATATTATAAAACAAGTTCCTCAAAGAACACTTTTCCACTTATTTCTTATACGTTTGAGATGATAATTTTCAACTCAATTTTTTTGTGGGAACATGATGTTTTATTATTTTTCATGAAATATATACATTGAATATTTTAGGTACTCATCTAATATATCTGTCACAGTTTTAGATCCATCAAATAATAAAAATACTTTTTGCTCTTTTTGTCAAAATATAAAAAAAATCACTCCCAAAAGATATAGAGTATTTATGCCTTTAGAGAATGTGTCGTGAATGAAAATTCATGGTTAGGAATAGCTTTCATATTTTTATGATTTTATAAATTTCCAGATCCAATGGTTACCACCTATTTTTCTTAAATCAAGTCACATCGTAATCTAATAAGTTATCCACCATAGAATACGTCATAGTCAGAACTGGGATTTGGAAGAAACCAAACATGAACTGAATTTAACATCACCTTTAGTACGTCTATATATCTCTTTGTGTTATAATTCTATAAAATGTTAACCCCTATATGGGTAAAAACATTAATAATTATATGATTCTTTGAAATATTGTGAATAAACAACAAGAAATAAACACTAATTACCAAAATTCATTCTTGAACACCCAAATGGTAGTACACCAATTCATGGTCAATCTTAAAAAACAATCAAGATCAGATGACTTGAAAATAATGATAATAAATAAATAGAAGAAAATATTTGTTCATAATATTTATATGATAATGTGTTCTATAATAAATGAAGAGTCTATGACTTCCATCTACCATCATTACAAAGAGAACATGAGATGCTCAGGGTGACATCCAATGAAGATTAATTCACGTGGCATCATGATCTAAAAGATAAAAACTTATCACTTTTAACCCAACATATCCCTTATGAAATGTAGGAATATCAATGGGAATTTAATCTGGAAGAATATAAATAGTAAATTCAATCCCCATATGGGGAGGTAAATAATTACAATCATCTGGATGGAGCTTGATGAATAAACTATATATTGTAGTAATTGTATTTCTATAAAAATGATAAATTCTTCCAATATATATATATATATATAATATGATAGAGAACATTATTTTTTATATAATATTATCCATTTATTGAGTTTTTTTAATATTTTTTTCAAGAAAAAAAACAATAAAAAATGTATAGGATAAAAATATTTTTCAATATGTGTATGAAAGGCGGAACAAACACTGCAGGATTTTTAATAAAAATATTGTAATTTAATAAATCATGACAAAATATTTATAAATATATAGAATTATATGTTATGATATTTATATTGTTTGATTTATATTATTTAAAATTTTGTAAATAAAATTTTATAGTGAAAAATTTATGATTCTTGATACAGATTATTTATTGCCCAATTTTGACAATTTTATGAATTATGTATGGGTTCTAGATGATCATCAATTTGATATTAATATCCATTTTTTAAAATGGGTATTTAATATAGAAATGCTAATGGAAGTGAAAATGTGTCTTTAGCAGGGTTTAATATTATGTGTAATTTTTAATTTACAATGTTCCAAATTCATCAATATTATATTAGAAATTAAATTTTAGTATTGTTTTAAAGATTTACAATGGTATTAATATTATTTTATTAAAATCCATTCATTTTAATTTATTTCATTTATTTATGAAACACATTTTATTTGTAAAAACTTTTTACATGTTTAAGATATCATTTAAAATTTTTTTACATCGTTTTGATATTGAATATTTTTTTCAGTTTAATATTAGCTACTTGAAATTTATTAATTATGCCTATGTTTCATGTAGTAAACATTTAATGATTAAAATATATAATGTTCCAAAAGTATAAATGATAACTGAAACAATTTCTAAAAATATAAAAGGGATGATGGTGATAAGAGTATATTTATTTGAATACAAATAAATCATATACCTGAACATGTATAATAAATGTCTATGCATATGAGGAGGTGATACTATCCATTTTAATGGTCTTATAAGGGGACGCCCGAATCGGGATCATCATGCTCGATGTTGGGGTGGATTCTAATGAACTGGAGAGGGATAATACTCAGGAACCATAAAATTGATAGTCGCATGCACCACCTACGTGCCAGTGGGAGGTGTGGTAAATAAATAGCATTAGATGAAAAAAGTACCTCTAAATGATACTTCAAAAATAAAATAGACTTGTTTTAGAAAGAAAAATCCACCGCACATGAAAATGATTTTTTAGAGGGAAGATGTGGAATGAGGATATGTGGGGGGAAGTGTTTGTGATGAGAAGGGTTTTCCCTTTTATAGGACTTTGAGGAAATGGAGACACCCCATGTCACCATTTCCATGTCATCAATCTGGGCCAAAAGAGATAGGGTTGAGGGAAGGGGGTAGTGCGCCTTCCACATTTTAGTCATATTTTATTTAAAAAATTTATATTATTGATATTTAAATACATTTAAAACACATTAGAAACATATCCATGAAATCTTTGATTTAGAATCTAACTCTTTTTCTTGTCATGAGTGAATCCATCAAGTGATATAAATATATATCTATGAAAATTAAATACATATGGATCATAACATTAATCATAAAATATATTATAATTATATGGTCCATGGAAATAATATTATGATCTATTATGTCGAAGAAAATCTTGAGTCTATCAATCATCAACCGATATGCATGAAAACTAAAACAATATTCTAACCACATTCCCAATGGAATTGAAATATATTAAATGAACTACATAACATCAAATCATAATCCAAAATAATTATTCAAAAAATATGATATAAAAAATAGAAAATCATTTATATCAAAAAATATATAGAACCATATATGATGAAATGTATATCATACATCTCATAATAGTAATACCGTATTTAAATTCATTTAGTGAAATCACATTTATATGAAGATATCCATTCTAAAATCCACCATGATCTATATTTATTGAGGTGTTATCTCTCTTTTTATTAGAATTATATCCTTAAAAATGGTGATGCATTAAAACAACCATATGATATGTTTCTATGTGGGGTTCGATAACTACATCCATGGGATATTTTCCTAGTAATACTATAAATATGAATGAATTTTTTTAAAAAAGGAAAAGTATTTTGTGCTTTTATACACTGATATTTGTTATGACCTGCCCTCCCACATTGATAAAGAAATACAAATTTTTTTCTTGATGAAGCCCACAGAAATTTGTTTTGGTATATATTGAGAACCCATACTCTTCCTTTCTCTTACATATGAAACACCAGGTTACCTCATGATGCATCTAAAGAGGCATAAATACATTTTTCCCCTGCAATTGTTCTGTCAACCGTAGCTACCATATGAGCATCCATAATAATGATAATTTTGTATAAGATAATTTGATGAAAACAAATTTTGACCCTCAATCCTATCTCAGATTTCCTAGAATTAATGTAGTAATTAAAAAAACATCAAGTCATAAGTCAACTAAATCAAGGAAATCAGTGGTATACTCCTTAAAATAATACACCCCTTTCACCAAGATCATAAATTCTCAACACATTTCCACTCACAATGTTTCAAAGGAAAAATATTGGCTGATGAATTTCATAAAATATTTCAATATAAGAACCTGATATAAGTTTTACTTTATAATGGATTCCCATCATTTTAATAATGATCCTATAAGAATGTAGGGGGAATCTGGAACTTATATTCCTATAATTTTTTTAAATATAGAAGATCCCATAAAACGACTTGATCCACTATTCATATTCCAATAATTTCATTCAGTCATAGAATATTATAGGATTATATATAGTAAATATTTATCTATGGTAAACCGATCGCCCCATGTTTTCCACCCAGTCCTATCCCAGATTCTGAATTTTTTGAATAAATTATTCTACTAATAAGGGTTCCATGAGTGGATTTTTTAAAAGATAATATCTAGTAACATCTTATATTAGATTTAGAAGAGATATTCTAGATTAATTTTCAAATAAACACATATAAAAATATAATATTATCAAAAGAGGGAACACCCAAATCAAAATATGAACATCCAGATTCTATATTTTGTAATTTTAATTACATAAATTTAAAGAAAATATATATTTAAAGAATGAAATAGAGATTCACAATAAATAATTGATATCTAAATATTCCTCAAATAGTTTTTTTTGAAAACATTAAAAATCACTCTCTTGTTTGATAAAAATCCATTACCACCAATGGTAATTCAATATTAGACACAAGAGTAAGCCTCCATAGTGCCATCCCAAACATAATAACTGAATTCAAATGAAGGTACACATACTAATCTTTATAGGACATACTAGCCCCACAAAACTATCCAACTAATAACGAAACAATGGCTAATATAATTTTATGAACAACATCACACATTTCACATTCCAGTCATACTGTTAAACCAAATATTTATATTACTAGTTGAATATTTATAGAGTGAGGAAAGACCTCATTTAGGAAAGAATAATACATCAATAAAAATTCATTCTCCTAGGAACTGTTAGTTTTTAATTTAAAATATAACCAAATTATAAATTAATTTTAAATCAAAAACAATTTTCATAAAAAACCATTGGAATATTATGAGGAATTTCATATTAATAGAATCAAATATTTTGATATGTATGGTAAATGTTTCACAATGTTAAAAATAATGTTATACATAAATGTAACAAAGTATAATTATTATTACAATAAAAGGTATAATTTTTCTATAAAGATAATTATATTAATAATTAAATAAGAAATAAAATTGATTATTAAATAGAATAAAAAATTGAAATAAATATTGAAAAATATAACCCTAACCAGACATGACCTTCTTAAAATAGAACTAGTACATATAACCACTAACACACTTGATTACTATGTGGAGAGATTTTGTGTAGAAAATGTGATTGAACTATAAAGATATAATTAAATCATGTTTCCTATGAACTATTCCAGGTAGATAAGACACATCAACTGAGGCGACTCACCAATAGATATTGAACAACATGAAAAACAAAACATTTTTCATGAATAACACAATAAAATAAAAACATACAATTGATATTAATACTAATAATACTTGTTTCCTAAAAGAATTATAAAAAATTTCTATACAAGAAAGTATAATAAAACATGAACAATACATTATCTCCATGTGACTAACTGTAACCAGCAACACATATCACTAAAAAGGAATCCAAAAATAATATAATAGGTCAACCTACATGTTTCCTATATATTTAGTAATGTCCTCTATACCAAATAATAATTTTATAATATTCATTCTATGGGTATGAGGAAAAAAAGATTAGATAAAACATCAAAGATATATAAATAACATATCAATGAATCTATTAGTTCTATATTTAAAAAACTACTTTAGAATGTAATTTCAAATAAAAATGAATTATTTATAAAACCTTTTAAATAATTTTAAAAATATTATATTAACACAAAACATGAATATTATATGTTAGTTAATTATAACATAAATACTAAAGAAAAATTATCCATAAAATAGAAAATTATAAATATGTGAGATATTAAATAATGAAAACCCACCAAGTATTAAACCATGATCAATTGTGCTTAGGATTTTGGGATTACATATGTGGACATTTGAAGTATCATTGCAAAATTAATACTTGAAAACATACAAATATTGAATCCAAACATACAATTGATTAGACTCAAATAACCCCAGTGATGCAACACATACTATTGATATAATATGAACACATCCCTATTATACAAAGGATATTAATGTTATATGTTTTCACCAAACATTTGAAAAAAATTGATAATGATTTTATAGGTATTTTTACTATGATGAATAATTTTTTCCATTCCTATAAATCCAATTTGAATACAATTTAATTTTTTTTATTTGATCAAGCACAAAATAGAATAATCTAATTTTCAAGAAAGACCCCATTGATACCACATTATAATGAATCCAAAGATATAGATAATAAACAAATATACCGTTTATGTTAGTTAAATCCAATGCTAAACAAACCAATGATATATAAAGGATGATATAGTAACTATTGCTTATAACCATTGTATAAAGACCCCTAACCCACCAATGGATGAAATTTCGTCGCTTTTCAGAATAGAGATTAGAAACTGAATGATCTAATACTAATAAGGATCTATCTATATGAAAAATAATCAATTAAATATATAACCTTATAGATCTAAAAAAATTCCTAATCATGTTCTAATAGAATAATGGGGAAGTAAATAATGGAAAAATACAAAAAAGTGGATAAGAGATCTGTTAAATATTAGATTGTACCATGATGATATCCACCATGAATGAAGATAAATTTTACCAAGGATCAATGAGGAAAATATTTATAGTGATCACGGAGGTTTTATGGGTTTAATAAATATTATGTTCTCATTAGATATAAAATTGACAAAGTGAATAAGTCTAAATATATCATTTTATGAAGATTGTATGTGGTGTATGGTTAGGTATTATGGTTTCAAAAACTATTCAATAATAATATTGTACCCACTTCACCTTTGAAAATAGAACCTTATATTTTTGGGTTGTTAAATTTTTAGAGAACCATTTTTAATCCAATTAGTGGACACTATAAAAAAACTCAAACACCTACATAGTTTCTGTAAGCATTATTATTGTAGTAAAAAATATGATGAAATCATGCTATACAGTATTGGTTATAAAAGAGGTAATCATTATCATATTCTCCTGGATTCTACTGAACATAAATAGACAACATAATAATCCTATTTTCTCTATATTTCCAAAAAAATATACCTGAAAATCCAAAAACCTAATAAAACATAAAACGATACAGACCAAAATAGTCATTAAAAATACCATTGACATATTAGTCATCACTATTATCCAATCCATGAATCATGCAACAACAAAAATATGTCTTTAATATAGACATTCATAAAAGTGAAGGCCATAGCTACCTCATTAGTAATTATCATTACAACATCAAATGAATACCTCTTATGCAGTACTTTACAACGTAGAATAAGGTAATTTTTTACCTCATAGAACCATGTTATAGATATCAATATTCTGAACTACATTTTTAACCATAAATGATCCAGATTAAATACCAACATATTCATTTACAATTACATGAGATGGTTTTATTTGATACAACCTTTGGCAAGAAATGTGAATCATATCACAAATCGATTTCATGTGCGATGAAAATTCAAGCATATATTCATAGTAGGGGTAGAAACTATGATCAAATCCCATAATACTACATCCAAAATACAATTTATAGGATCATGGAAATCCACATGGTGGTTTAGGTCATATATGGTGACACATGCATTATACTGGCAGGTGGGGATGCTTAAATTATCGGGTATATGGTTTCACAATCCGAGTGATGTAGGTTGAATGATTCATGTATGTTGGTGTAGTGGAACATATAAAAATTTTCATTGTCCACATGGATTTGGGCTTATGTTCTATGTAACGGGTATCAATATTTCTAGATAGATATATTTATTTTCATTTATAATAAAATAGGTTATAGAACTACCAGGAGATAAAAAGAATGTGTAGAAAATAATACTCTTTTCCAAGATATTTAATAATCTCGAATGAGAAAATGATCCCTAGTGTCAACTCACCAAATATACCCAATTTATTATTTCCCTCGTGTGGTGAAACTATGAGAATAAACATATCACCAATTTTAAAATCCAATATTTTATGATGACATAATGTATAGGTTTTCATATGGCCTTGAGGAGTCTCTAACCACTTCAAGATAAATTATAACTTCATTTCATCTATTTTTCCTGGATAAACCCAATTGGAGTAAATTATCAAAACTCTATACAACATAATGGAAAATGAATATGATACCCATTAAATGATTGGAAAACATCCATCTTCATCACATACAAATATAAATTGTTATTTCAAATTTGATCAATGGATGATTTATTTCCCAATAACCATCAAATCAATATTTCAAACCAGAATAAAATAATTAAGAATCTTGTTGGCTCACGTTGACAACCCATCCATAAAAGGATGCTGGGACATGAATAATTTCAACGTGGTTCACATAACCTGTAAATATAACTTCCAAAATAATTATGCATTCTATGGGTCCTTATAATAAAAAAATTATAGATATTACACCATAGAGACAAATAATTTATATTTTGTAATAGGGATGTCGATCATCCACCTTCATAATATCATTAATAAGATGAGAATTTTATAATTTTTTATTTTTGATCAATGATTACCTAAATTACATTATTTCTTCAAGTAATCCTTTTTATACTAATTTTTATGATGATAGATATCTATAGTGGGTAAATGATTCTACGAAATAGAAGGTCTCTATATCAACATAATAATATTCAGCAAAATTAGAAATTAGGACAATCTATCAATCAATTACCATAAAACCCCAACATGTATACATGGAAATATTAGTTCATCATAATTATACTAAATTCTATGTATAAATATGTAGATGAACTCTGACCATTGTACATCAATTCCTACATCATAGATAT
Organism: Viscum album; assembly: GCA_963277665.1. Taxonomy (NCBI): domain Eukaryota; kingdom Viridiplantae; phylum Streptophyta; class Magnoliopsida; order Santalales; family Viscaceae; genus Viscum; species Viscum album. The sequence continues at coordinate 1,055,579,225 of OY728151.1, read as the reverse complement.
CAAAACTAACAACCTCCATCAAAAACCAAAATCACCAATGGGAAACTAAGACTAGTAACATGAGGTCTACCGAGAATTATGTATTTTACTAAAATCCTAAAAATATTTTTTCTTACATCTAATAGTTGAATATGAACATCATATGATGATTCATCCATAACAGAACCTAATAAAATATTTACATCAACCATATCCACTCAGAAGATCATATTATAAAAAAATTTCATCAAAGAACACTTTTCCACTGATTGCTTACAGGTTTGAGATGATAATTTTCAACTCAATTTTTTTGTGGGAACATGTTGTTTTATTATTTTTCATGAAATATGTACATTGAATATTTTAGGTACTAAAACAATATATATGTAGCAGGTTTAGATCCCTCAAATAAAAAAAATACTTTTTTGCTCTTTTGTCAAAATATAACAAAAATCACTCCCAAAAGATATAGAGTATTCATGACTTTAGAGAATGTGTCGTGAATGAAAAATCATGGATAGGGATAGGTTGCATATTTTCATGATTTCATAAATGTCCAGAGCCATTGTTTACCACCTATTTTTCTTTAATCAAGTCACATCGTAATCTAATAATTTATCCACCATAGAATACATCATAGTCAGAACTGGGATTTCGACGAAACCAAAATGGAACAGAATTTAACCTCACCTTTAGTTCCTCTATATATCTATATAAGTTATAATTAAATAAAATGTTAACCCCTATATGGGTAAAAATCTTAATAATTATATGTTTCTTTCAAATATTGATAATAAACAACATGAAATAACCACAAATTTCCAAATGTCTTTCTTGAACACCCAAATGGTAGTACACAAATTTTGGTCAATCTTAAAAAACAATCAAGATCCGATGACTTGAAAAAAATGATAATCAATATATAGAAGAAAATATTTATTAATAATATTTATAAGATAATGTGTACTATAATAAATGAAGAGTCTATGACTTCAATCTACCATCATTACAAAGAGAACAAGAGATGCTCAGGGTGACATGAAATGAAGATTAATTACTGTGGCATCATGATATAAAATATAGAAACTTATCACTTTTAACTCAACATGTCCCTTATGAAATGTAGTAATATCAATGTGAATTTAATCTGGAAGAATATCAATAGTGAACTCAAACTCCAAATGGGGAGGTAAATAATTACAATCATCTGAAAGCAGCATGATGATTGAAATCTATATTGGAGTAAGTTTATTTCTCGAAAACTGATAAATGATTCTAATATTTATATATATAATATGAAAGAGAACATTATTTTTTACATAATATTATACATTTCCTGAGTTTTTTTAATATTTTTTCAAGATGAAAACAATAAACGAATGTATAGGACAAAAATATTTTTCAATTTGTGTATGAAAGGCGGAAGACACACTGCCCGCTTTTTACTAAAAATATTATAATTTAATAAAAAGTTATATAATATTTATATAAATATATATATAATTATATGTTATGATATATATATTGTCTGATTTATCTTATTTAGAATTATGTAAATAAAATTTTATAGTGAAATTTTTATGATTTTAGATACAGATTTTTTGTCCCTCAAATTTCAAAAAATTTAAGAACTATGTATGGGTTCTATATGATCATCAATTTATTATTAATATAATTTTTTTAAAATTGGTATTTAATATAGAAATGGTAATGGAAGTGAAAATGTGTCCTTAGAAGAGTTCAATATTAAGTGTAAATTTTAATTTATAATGTTCCAACTTCATCAAATTATATTAAAAATAAAATTTTAGTATTGTTTTATAGATTTCCAATGGTATTAATATTATTTTATTACAATCCATTATTTATCATTTATTTCATTTATTTATGAAACACATTTTATTTTTAGAAACTTTTTAAATGTTTAAGATATCATTTAAAATTTGTTTACATTGTTTTGATATTATATACTTTTTTCAATTTAATATTAGCTACTTGAAATTTATTAATTATTCCTATGTTTCAAGTAGTAAACATTGAATGATGTAAAATATAAAATGTTCCTAAAATATAAATGATAACTAAAACAATAGATAAAAATGTAAAAGGGTCGATAGTGATAAGAGTATATTTATTTGAATACAAATAAATCATATACTTGAACATGTATAATCAATGTCTATGCATATGAGGAGGTGATACTATCCATTTGGTGGTCTTCTAAGGGGACACCCAAATCAGGATCGTCGAGCTCCATGTTGGGGTGGATTCTAATGAACTAGAGAGGTATAATACTCAGGAACCATAAAATTGACGGTCGCATGCACCACCTATGTTCCAGTGGGAGGTGCGGTAAGTAAATAACATTAGATGAAAAAAGTACCTCTAAATGATACATCAAAAATAAATTAGACTTTTTTTAGAATGAAAAATTTCCCACACATGAAAATGAATTTTTGTAGATGGAAGTTGTGGAATGAGGAAATATAGGGGGGAAGTGTAAGTGATGAGAAGGGGGTTCCCTTTTATAGGACTTTGAGGAAAAGGAGGAACCCCCTGTCACCATTTTGATGTCATCAATCTGGGCCAAAAGCGATAGGGTTGAGGGAAGGGGGTAGTGTGCCTTCCACATTTTAGTCATATTTTATTTTAAAAAATTATATTAGAGATATTTAAAAAAATTTAAAAAAAAAATAAAAAACTCATCCATGAACTCTTTGATTTAGAATCTAACTCTTTTGTAAGTCATGAGTGACTCCATCAAGTGATATAAATATATCTCTATGAAAATGAAAACAAATATGGAACATATCATTAATCATCTAATCTATTATAATTATATGATTCATTAAAATAATATAATGATTTATTATGTCGAAGAAAATATTGATTCTATCAATCATCAACCGATATGCCTGATAATTAAAACCGTATTCTAACCACATTCCCAATGGAATTGAAATATATTAAATGAACTACATAACTTCAAATCATAATCCAAAAATTTTATTAAAAAATGATGATATAAAACATAGATAATCAATTATATCAATAAAATATAGAACCATATTTGATGAAATGTATATCATACCTCTCATAATAGTAATTCCTTATTTAAATTCATTTAGTGAAATCACATTTATATGAAGATATTCGTTCTAAACTCCTCCATAATCTATATTTATTGTGGTGTTATATTTCTTTTTATTACAATTATATCCATAAAAATGGTGATGCATTAAAACAACCTTATGAGATGTTTCTACGGGGGGTTTGATAACTACACCCCTGGGATTTTTGCCTAGCAACACTATTAATAAGATGTAATTTTTTAAAAATAAAAAAAGTATTTGGTGCTTTTATACGCTGATATGTGTTATGACCAGGCCTCCCACATTGATAAAGAAATACAAATTGTTGTCTTGATGAAGACCACAAAAAAGTTTTTTTATATATATTGAGAACCCATACTCTTTATTTCTCTTACAGATGAAACACCGGGTTACCTCATGATGAATCTAAAGATGCACAAATACATTTTTCCCCTACAATTGTTCTGTAAACCGTAGCTACTATATAAAAATAATAAATAATGATAATTTTGTGTAAGAGAATTTGATGAAAACAAATTTTGACCTTCAATCCAATTTCAAATTTCCTAGAATTAATGTAGTAATTAAGAAAACATCATGTCATAAGTTATCTAAATCAAGGAAATTAGTGGTATACTTTTTAAATTAATACACCCCTTTAACCAAGATCATAAATTCTCAACACATTTCCACTCACAATGTTTCAAAGGAAAAATATTAGGTGATGAATTTCATAAAATATTTCAATATAAGAACCAGATATAAATTTTACATTATCATGGATTCCATTCAATTTTATAATGATCCTATAAGAATGTAGGGGGAATCTGGAACTTATAGTCCTATAAAATTTTATAAATATAGAAAATCCCATAAATCGACTCGATCCACTATTCATAGTCCAATAATTTCATTCAGACATAGAATATTATAGGATAATATATAGTAAATATTTAACTATGGTAAACCGATCGCCCCATGTTTTCCACCCAATCCTATCCCAGATTCTGAATTTTGTGAATAAATGATTCTACTAATAAGGGTTCCATGAGTGGATTTTCTAATGGAGAATATCTAGTAACATCTTATAATATATTTAGAAGAGATATTATAGATTAATTTTCTAATAAAAACATATAAAATATAATATTATCAAAAGAGGGAACACACAAATCAAAATATGAACATCCTGATACTATATTTTTTATTTTTTATTAAATAAATTTAAAGAAAATATATATTTAAAGAATAAAATAGAGATGTACTATAAAAAACGGAAATCTAAATATTCCTCAAATTACTTTTTTTGAAAACATTAAAAATTACTCTCTTGTTTGATAAAAATCCATTACCACCCAAGGTAATTCAATATTAGGCACAGAATTAAGCTGCCATAGAGCCATCCCACACATAATAACTGAATTCAAATGAACCAAACACCACCATAAAATATTCCTTGTCCCAAGTCCACTTACTTTAAAAACAATTCATGATAGTAATTAGAGATGATTCAAACCCAAGTAGGATGACATGACACATTACCGGAGAAGCGTCTGCACATGATAATGGTAAAAAAGGGAAAAAGCATTCCAATGGAGTAAATGAATGAAGATAATAAAATAGAGTTCATCAGGGTATAAAATTTATATAAGTGTGTTATAAGAATTTATGAAATATGTCTAAACAATAATTTATAACAATAAAGGTACAGATACTAATCGTTATAGGACATACTAGCCCCACAAAACAATCCAACTTATAAGGAAACAATGGCTAATATAATTTTATGAACAACAACACACATTTCCTATTCCATTCATACTGTTAAACCAAATATTTAAATTACTAGATGAATATGTATAGAGTGAGGAAAAACCTCATTTTGGAAAGAAAATGAATCAATAAAAATTCAATTTCCAAGGAGCATTTAGTTATTAATTTAAAATATAACCAAATTATAAATCAATTTTAAATCAAAAAAAAATTTCATAAAAAACCATTGGATTCTTATGAGGAATTTCAAATTCATAGAATCCAATATTGTGAAATGTATGCGAAAAGTTTCATAATGTTAAAAAATGTTATCCATAAATGTAATATAGTATAATAATTTTTACAATCAAAGGAATAATTATTCTATAAATTTAATTATATTAATAAATAAATAAGAAATCAAATTGAATATTAAATAGAATAAAAAATTGAAATAAATATAGAAAAATAAAGCCCTAACCATACCTGATCTTCTTAAAATAGAACTAGCCCATATAACCAACAACACACTTGATTACTATGTGGTGAGATTTTGTGTTGACAAAGTGATGGAACTATAAAGATATAATAAAATCATGTTTTCTAATGAACTAATGAAGGTAGATAAGACACATCAACTGAGTCGACTAACCAGAAGATATTGAACAACATGAAAAACAAAACATATTTCATGAAGAACTAAATAAACTAAAAAAATAAAATTGATATTAATACTACATATCCTTGATTCCAAAAAAAATTATAAAATATTTCTATACAAGAAAGTATAATAAAACCTGAACAACACATTTTATACATGTGACTAACTGTAACCAGAAGCACATATCACTAAAAAGGAAACCAAAAATAATAGAATAGGTCAACCTACAAGTTTCCTATACATTTACTAATGTCCTCTATACCAAATCATAATATTATAATATTCATGTTATGGGTTTGAGGGAAAAAAGATAGGATAAAACATCTAATATATATAAATCACATATCAATGAAACTATTAGTTCTATATTTAAAAGAAAACTACTTTAAAAAGTAATTTAAAATCAAAATGATTTATTTATACAACCTTTTAAATAATTTTAATAATATTATATTAACACAAAACATGAATATTTAATGTTAGTTAATGGTAACATAAATACTAATCAACAATTATCCATAAAATAGAAAATTATAAATATGTGAGATATCAAACAATGAAAACCCACCAAGTATTAAACCATGATCAATTGTGCTTAGGATTGTGGGATTACAAATATGGAAATCTGAAGTATCATTAATAAATTAATACTTGAAATCATACAAATATTGAATCATAAAAAACAATTTATTAGACTCAAATAACCCCTAGTGATGCAACGCATACTATTGTTATAATATGCCCATATAACTATTCTACAATTGATATTAATTTTATATGTTTTCTCGAAACAATTGAAAAAAATATTGATAATGATTTTATAGGTAATTTTACTATGAAGAATTATTTATTCCATTCCTATAAATCCAATTTGAATACAATTACTTTTTTTTATTTCATCAAGCACACAAATAGAATAATCTAATTATCAAGAAAGACCCCATTGATACCCTATTATAATGCATCCAAAGATACAGATAATAAATAAATTCACCGTTTATATTAGTTAAATCGAATTATAAACAAAACCAATGATATATAAAGGAACATATAGTAATTATTTCGTTATAACCATTGTATAGAGGCCCCTAACCCACTAATGGATGAAATTTCGTCACTGTTCAGAATAGAGATTAGAAACTGAATGAACTAATACTAATAAGGATCTATCAAAATGAAAAAATTTCAATTAAATTTATAAACATATATATCTGAAAAAATTCCTAATCAAGTTCTACTAGAATAATGGGGAAGTAAATAATGGAAAAATACAAAAAGTGGATCAGAGAACTTTTAAATATTTGATTGTTCCGTGATGAGATCCACCATGAATGAAGAAAAATTTTCCAAGGATATATGTGGAAAATATTTATAGTGATTGTGGAGGTTTTTATGTGTTTATGAAATATTATGTTTTCATTAGATATAAAATTGACCAAGTGAATAAGGCTAAATTTTTCATTTTATGAAGATTGTATGTGGTGTATGGTTAGGTATTAAGGTTTCAAAAAATGTTCATTAATAATATTTTACCAACATCACCATTGAAAATAAAACCTTATATTTTTTGGTTGTTTAATTGTTAGAGAAACCATTATTAATCCAAGTAGTGGACACTATAAAAAACTCAAACACCTACATAGTTTCCGTAGACATTATTATTTTAATAAAAAATATGATGAAATCATGCTATATAGTATTGTTTATAGAATAGGTAATCATTATGGTTATCTCATGGATTATACTAAACATAAATAGACTACATACTAATCATATTTTCTCTATATTTCCAAAAAAATTAAACCTAAAACTCTAAAAACCTAATAAAACATGAAATGATACCGACCAAAATAGTCATTAAAAATTCCATTGACATATTAGTCATCACTATTATCCAAAACATGAATCATAACTCTACAAAAATATTTTTTTAATATAGACATTCATAAAAGTGAAGCCCATTGCTACCTCAATACTAATTATCATTACAACATAAAATGAATACCTCTTCTGCACTACTACACAACGTAGAATAAGGTAATTTTTTACCTCATAGAACCTTGTTATAGATATCAATATATTGAACTACATTTTTTTCCTTACAGGATCCAGATTAAATACCAACATATTCATTTACATTTACATGATATGGTATTATTTGGAACAACCTTTGACAAGTAACATGAATCATTTCACAAATCGATTTCTAGTGATATGAAATTTCAAGCATATAATCATAGTTGGGGTAGAAACTGTGATCAAATCCCATAATACGACATCCAAAATACAATTTATTGTATCCTAGAAATCCACATGGTGGTTTTTGTCATATATGGTGACACATGAATTACTCTGGCAGGAGGTGATGCTTAAATTATCAGGTATATGGTTTCACAATCCTGGTGATGTAGGTAGAATGATGCATGTATGTTGGTGTACGGGAAATTATTGAAAAATTCATTGTCCACATGGACATGGTCCTATGTTCTATGTAATGGGTATCAATATAGATAGATAGATATATTTATTTTCATTTGTTATAAAAGTAGGTTACATAAGTATCATTAGATAAAAAGCATGTGTAACAAATAATACTCGTTTCCCTGAAATGTAATAATATCGTATGGGAAAATGATCCCTAGTGTCAACTCACCAAATATACCCAATTTATTATTTCCCTCATGTGGTGAAACTATGAGAATAAACATATCACCAATATTAAAATCCAATATCTTATGATGACATAATGTATAGGTTTTCATATCGCCTTGAAGAGTCTCTAACCACTTCAAGATAAATTATAACATCATTTCAATTCTTTTTCAAGGCTAAACCCAATTGGAGTACATTATCAAAACTCTATACAACATAATGGAAAATGAATATGATACCCATTAAATGATTGGAAAACCTCCATCTTCATCACATACAAATAAAAAATTTTATTTCAAATTTGATCAAAGGAATATTTATTTCCCATTAACCATCAATTCAATATTTCACACAAGAATAAAATAATTAAGAATATTGTTGGCTCATGTTGACATCCCATCCATACAAGGATGCTGGGACATGAATAATTTCGACTAGGTTCACATAACCTGTAAATATAACTTCCAAAAGAATTATGCATTCTATGGGTTCTTATTATAAAAAAATTATAGATATAACACCATAAGGAAAAATAATTTATCTGAAGTAATAGGGATGTTGATCTTCCACCTTCATAATATCTTTAATAAGATGAAAATTTGATTATTTTTAATTTTGATCAGTGATTACCTAAATCACATTATTTCTTCAAGTAATCCTTTTTATACTAATTTTTAATATCATAGATATCAATAGTGCATAAACTTTTCTACAAAATAGATGTTCTCTAGATCAACATAATAATATTATGAAAAATTAGAAATTAGGAGAAGCTATCAGTCAATTACAAAAATATCCAAACTTGTATACATGGACATATTAGTTCATGATAAATATAGTAAATTCTATGTATAAATATGCAAATGAACTCTGACCATTGCACATCAATAACTACCTTATAGATATCAAAATTAACAACCTCCATCAAAAACGAAAAGCACCAATGGGAAACTATGACTTGTAACATGAGGTCTACCAAGAATTATGTATTTTACTAAAACCCTAGAAATAGTTTTTCATATATCTAATAGTTGAATATGAACATCATATGATGATTCATCCATCACAGAACCAAATAAAATATTTACATCAACTTTCTCAACTCAGAAGATCATATTATAAAACAAGTTCATGAAAGAACACTATTCAACTGATTACTTATAGGTTTGAGATGATAATTTTAAACTCAATTTCTGGGTGGGCACATGTTGTTTTAATATTTTTCATGAAATATGTACATTGAATATTTTAGGTACTCAATCAATATTTCTATCACAGGTTTAGATCCCTCAAATAAAAAAATAATTTTTGCTCTTTTTGTCAAAATATAACAAATATCACTCCCAAAAGATATAGAGTATTCATGCCTTTAGAGAATGTTTCGTAAATGAAAAATCATGTTTAGGGATAGGTTGCATATTTTCATGATTTCATAAATGTCCAGATCCATTGGTTACAAACCCATTTTTCTAAAATCATGTCACATCGTAATCTAATAAGTTATCCATCATAGAATACATCATAGTCAGAACTGGGATTTGGAAGAAACCAAACTGGAATTGAATTTAACCTCACCTTTAGTTCTTCTATATATCACTTTAAGTTATAATTCAATAAAATGTTAACCCCTATATGGGTAAAAACATTAATAATTATATGATTCTTTGAAATATAGTGAATAAACAACAAGAAATAACCACTAAATACAAAAATTCTGTCTTGAACACCCAAAGGGTAGTACACCAATTCATGGTCAGTCATAAAAACAATCAAGATCCGATGAATTGAAAAAAATAATAATCAATATATAGAATAAAATATCTATTCATAATATTTTTATAATAATGTGGTCTATAATAAATGAAGAGTCTATGACTTCCATCTACCATCATTATAAATAGAACATGAGATGCTCAGGGTGACATGCAATGAAGATTAATTCATGTGGCATCATGATCTAAAAGATAAAAACTAATCACTTTTAACTCAGCATGTCCCTTATGAAATGTAGGAATATCAATGGGAATTTAATCTGGAAGAATATCAATAGTGAACTCAAACTCTATATGGGGAGGTAAATAATTACAATCATCCAGAAGGATCATGATGATTGAACTCTATATTGCAGTAAGTGTATTTCTCTAAAAATACTAAATGATTCCAATATTTATATATATAATATGAAATAGAACAATATTTTTTATACAATATTATCCATTTCTTGAGTTTTTTAATATTTTTCAAGAAAAAAACAATAAAAATGTATAAGATAAAAATATTTTTCAATATCTGTATGAAAGGCAAAAGAAGCACTGATAACTTTTTACTAAAAATATTTTAATTTAATAACATGTGACATAATATTTATAAATATATAGAATTATATGTTATGATATATATATTGTTTGATTTATTTTATTTATAATTATGTAAAACAAATTTATAGTGTAAATTTAATGATTTTAGATACAAGTTTTTTGTTGCTCAAATTTGCACAATCATAAGAACTATGTTTGGGTTCTAGATTATCATCAATTTCATATTAATATCCATTTTTAAAAATGGGTATTTAATAGAGAAATGGTAATGGAAGTGAAAATGTGTCTTTAGAAGGGTTCAATATTAAGTGTAATTAATAATTTATAATTTTCCAACTTCATCAATATTATATTAAAAATTAAATTTTAGTATTATTTTAAATATTTACAATGGTACTAATTTTATTATATTAAAATCCATTCATTTTAATTTATTTCTTTTATTTATGAATCAAATTTTATTTTTAAAAACGTTTTCCATGTTTAAGATATCATTTAAAATTTGTTTACATTGTTATGATATTGTATATTTTTTTCAGTTTAATATTAGCAACATGAAATGTATTAATCATTCCTATGTTTCAAGTAGTAAACATTGAATGATGTAAAATATAAAATGTTCCTAAAATATAAATGTTATCTGAAACAATTGATAAAAATGTAAAAGGGGTGATAGTGATAAGAGTATATTTATTTGAATACAAATATATCATAAACATGAACTTGTATAATCAATGACTATGTATATGAGGAGGTGATACTATCCATTTTGTTAGTCTTCTAAGGGGAAGCCCGAATCAGGATCGTCGAGCTCCATGTTGGGGTGGATTCTAATGAACTGGAGAGGGATAATACTCAGGAACCATAAAACTGACCATCGCATGCACCACCTACGTGTCAGTGGGAGGTGGGTTAAATAAATAACATTAGATTAAAAAAGTACCTCTAAATGATACTTTAAAAATAAATTAGACTTTTTTTATATTGAAATATCCACTGCACAAGAAAATTATTTTTTTTTGTAGATGGATGATGTGGAATGAGGATATGTGGGGGGGGGGAAGTGTAAGTGATGAGAATGGGTTTCCCTTTTAAAGGACTTTGTGGAAAAGGAGGCACCCCCTGTCACCATTTCCATGTCATCAATCTGGTCCAAAAGCGATAGGGTTGAGGGAAGGGGGTAGTGTGCATTACACATTTTAGTTATATTTTATTTAAAAAATTTATATTAGAGATATTTAAAAAAATTTAAAACACATTAAATACCCATCCATGAACTATTTGATTTAGAATCTGACTCTTTTGTAAGACATCAGTGACTCCATCAAGTGATATAAATATATCTCTATGAAAATGAAAATACATATTGAGCATAACATTAATCATCTAACCTATTATAATTATATGGTCCATGAAAATAATAATATGATCTTTTATGTTGATGAAAATCATGAGTCTATCAATCATCAACTGATATGCCTGATAATTAAAACCATATTATAACCACATTCCCAACAGAATTGAAATATATTAAATGAACTACATAACATCATATCATAATCCAAAATAAATATTAAATAATGATGATATAAAACATAGATAATCCTTTATATCAATCAAATCTCGAACCATATCTGATTAAATTTATATCATACCTCTCATAATAGTAATACCTTATTTAAATTCATTTAGTGAAATCACATTTATATAAAGATATACATTATAAACTCTTCCATGATCGATATTTATTGTGGTGTTATCTCTCTTTTTATTACATTTTTATCATCCAAAAAGGTGACGCATTAAAACAACCTTATGAGATGTTTCTATATGTGGTTTTATAACTACACCCATGGGATATTTACCTAGCAATACAATTTATAAGAATGAATTTTTTAAAAATAGGAAAAGTATTTGGTGCTTTTATACGCTGATATTTGTTATGACCTGGCCTCCCACATTGATAAAGAAATACAAATTTTTGTCATGATAAATCCCACAGAAATTTGTTTTGATATAAATAGAGAACCCATACTCTTACTTTATCATACATATGAAACGCCAGGCTACCTCATGATGCTTTTAAAGATGCACAGATACATTTTTCCCCTCCAATTGTTCTGTCAACTGTAGCTACCATATAAACATCCTTAATAATGGTAATTTTGTATAAGAGAATTTTATGAAAACAAATTTTGACCCTCAATCCTATCTCAAATTTCCTAGAATTAATGTAGTAATTAAAAAAACATCATGTCATAAGTTAACTAAATCAAGGAAATTAGTGGTATAACCCTTAAAATAATACCCCCCTTTCCCCAAGATCATAAATTCTCAAAACATTTCCATTCAAAATGTTTCAAAAGAAAAATACTAGCTGATGAATTTCTTAAAATATTTCAATATAAGAAACTGATATATATTTTACTTTATAATTGATTCCCATCATTTTAATAATGATCCTATAAGAATGTAGGGGGAATCAGGATCTTTTAGTCCTATAAATTTTTATAAATATAGTAGATCCCATAAATCGACTCGATACACTTTTCATATTCCGATAATTTCATTCAGACTTATAATAATATAGGATAATATAAAGTAAAGATTTATGTATGGTAAACCGATCGCCCCATGTTTTTCACCCAGTCGGATCCCAAATTCTGAATTTTGTGAATTAATGATTTTACTAATAAGGGTTCCATGAGTGGATTTTCTAATGGAGAATATCTAGTAACATCTTATAATAGATTTAGAATAGATATTCTAGATTAATATTCTAATAAACACATATAAAAATTTAATATTATCAAAAGAGGGAACACCCAAATCAAAATATGAACATCCAGATTCTATATTTTGTATTTTTAATTACATAAATTTAATGAAAATATATATATTTAAAGAATGAAATAAAGATGCGCTATAAAAAAGTGATATCTAAATATTACTCATATAATTTTTTGAAAACATTAAAAATCACTCTCTTGTTTGATAAAAATCCATTACCACCCTTGGTAATTCAATATTAGACACAGAAGTAAGCTGCCATAGAGTCATCCCACACATAATAACTGAATTCAAATGAACCAAACACCAATATACCATATTCCTTGGACCAAGTCCATTTAAATTAAATACAATTCATGATAGGAATTGGATATGATTCAAACCCAAGTAGGATGAGATGACACATTACCGGAGAAGACTCCACACATGATAATGGTAAAATGCGAAAAAATCATTCCAATGGAGAAAATAAATGAAGATAAAAAAATAGAGTTCATCAGGGTATAAAATATATATAAGTGAGTTGTAAGAATTCATGCAATATGTCTAAACATGAATATATAACAATAAAGGTACACATATTTATCTTTATAGGAAATACTAGCCCCGCAAAACCATCCAACTAATAAGGAAACAATGGCTAATATAATTTTATTAACAACATCACACATTTCCCATTCCAGTCATACTGTTAAAAAAAATTATTTATATTACTAGTTGTATATGTATATAGTGAGGAAAAACCTCATTTAGGAAAGAATAATGAGTCAATAAAAATTCATTCTCCAAGGAACTGTTTGTTATTAATTTAAAATATAACCAAATTATTAAATAATTTTAAATCAAAAACAATTTTCATAAAAACCAATCGATTCATATAAGTAATTTCATATTCATAGAATCCAATATTGGTAAATGTATAGGAAAAGTTTCATAATGTTAAAAATAATGTTATTCATAAATGTAACATAGTATAATTATTATTACAATCAAAGGTATAATTATAAAATCATGTATAAAACCATTAAGAATTTGGTTCTGGAATTTTGGATTATGAATGGAAATATGTGATGGAATACTAGGATATTAGAATCATGAATCCAACCAATATGGAGTGCATCCATAGTATAACCAAATCGATAGAATAAATGTATTCTAGCAACACAAACTATGGTTTTCATATTTTCATAACTTAATTCATATATGAATACCAATGTTATATGTATTATATATTCATTTCAAATTTCAATATAAAAATTGTATATAAATTTTCACAACCCTTCATCACTGCTAACATGATGAAAATCCATTTTCATGTAAATATAAACATCGGGTAATTTCATCAAACACATAATTTTCCTTAATTTTTTTTAATAAAAACCACCATTAAAAACCCAATTTTGCATTCTATGTAAGGTATATATCGTATGAAAATTCATCATTAAAATAATATCTATGATTTTTAATAACAAGAACAATGGAAGTTACTATAAAATCAACTTATTCTATTGTTATAACCATTTTATAGATACAATTACCACACTAATTGTGGGTATGTAGATTCCATTGATAATGGACTTTGTAAACAAGGATATTTTTCCCTCCCAAAAATTGATATATAAGAATCGAAATCAATTATCCCTAATAACCCATTAATATAGAATCCATAGCCCATCATTGCTCTAATATAATAATTTAAAGAGACCAGTGCGATATATAGATCAATTAGATGTGCTCAAATGTGAAATAGAGTAAAAATGAATGGATCTTCTAAGATAAATTTGAATGTCACCAATAATCTGAAGAGATTAAAATCTAGTTATTGATGATAAGTTAGTTTAGGAATAATAGATATTAAGGAGTGATTATACATAAAAAAGACAAATATAGTTATTTTAAATTAACAATTATAAGAATACTATATGGGAGTGTGGTTATGCCACATGGTTAGGAAATATGTTTTCTAACTGTGTTGAATCCACTTCCCCATGGAATAAAATGATGCATGATATCTTCGGGGGGGTTGAATGGTTTTAAATATCATACCTAATAATTTTTATATCCAGTAGAAAAAATACCAAACATTTGAATGTGTTTTATAGGGACAATCATATTTTGAGAACCACACAAAAAAACAGGCGGAACCCAGAGAGTCATTCAACATGGTCTCGACATGGTTTCTAATTACCACATAAACATTATGCTCCTAGAATGTTCTCTCTAGATTTTCCAAATTTCAAACCTCAAAACATCCCAACCAATAAAAATCCAAAGAGAGAAACCAATCACAAATATATATATACCATTTGAACTGATGAGTGTAACATGTATTGTAAATAATTATGAATAGTTGGTGTCCATTAATTTTTTTATTGAGGGGATATCAATGTTTTTAATTATACAATATTTTTTAATCTATAATATCAAATGATTCCCAACACCCAAAGTACTTTATAAAATACCATAGTTTTAAAATAAGTTTTTTTCAAATATTATATCAAGATCCAAAAATTTGTATAATTATTTCACAGTTATTGATTTATAATATATTATTTATCATACATTTCAATATTCCAATATGTTGTTTCATTTTTTCTATTATAATTAAAATATAAAATTTTTTCAAGGATATAAATAGAATTATTTTATTATGAATATATAATTCCTTTTATAAAAATAAACATCCAATAATATGTTATTTACCATTTACTATAAACAATATATTTATCTTACAAAGGATAGTATTAGGGGAAAATTTATTGTTTTAATCTATGATTGTATACAAAAAATTATAACCATGACACGATGAAATAAAACCCAATATTTTAATAGAACTCGTACCCCTATCGTGAAAATGCACGAGACTATTCAATTTTAGTTGAAATCATCTTGTTATGAGTCATTCAGAAAAAATTGTAATGTCATTGTACTAAATATAATGTTTAGAATAAAACAATGATGAAAATGTTAGTGGGATTCCTGGGATAGAAGGAAATGAATTAATGACTAATTGTGATGGTGATGGAAGATGATGGAATGAATGTGGAAGAGATAAGAGACATATTTTTAAGATGTTGGATGAGATAGAGAATATGTTGGAATGAGGATTATTAGGAAACATGTATGCCTTCAATTTGGTCTCTTTGAAAGCTAATGTAGTTGGGAGATCATATTTTTAATCAATTATCATCATAAATATATTTCACTTTATGATACGAAATATTATCACAAACCCTTAATTAAATTTCATAGACATTTTAACGTTAATTAAATATATATATATATATGTCATTATGTCTAGATGAATACCAGAAATAGTAAAATTATAAGCTTATTAGTAGTTACAGGAATCATTGTATCATCTATGAAAACAAATCTATTCAGTTGTATACATAAAAAATATGAATGACTCATGAGTTCTTCTTGATGGATATTTAAGAGTCTGGTTTATATTGAACCTATAAAAGTAGAAATAATAGAATATTTTGATCAAATCTATCTTACCTACAGTCGTATTGAATATATATTTAATAAGAAATAAAATTAATGGATGGTTCATACATATGGAATATTTCGCCTAAAAATACCACTCACACATTTTCTTTCATGGTTACAACTTTACATCGACTCAAATTTCTCCACAAACATGCTAAATCCAATAAGCAAAAAAAATTATTCTATTTTGGAAACCATACTGAGAAATAAATTAATCCATAGCAGGATATTTCCAACATAGTTATGTTTAGAAGAATGTCTTTTCTAACAATTATAATTAAAAACAGAATACATGTAAATGTTAGTTCTATTTTTTTGTATATTGTATCCATTTGATGACCCTAAGATCTTGATTATGATCAATGAGGATTAGGATATATAGAAATCAACTACTAACCAGATTTATTAATCATGTATTCCATTAATTATATTTATTACTTTCCAATCAATCATAGGTCATATATTACTTCAATAAATAAATATGTACTCTTCAAAATAAAAATATTCTTGAATTAAGACAATCACGAATGCTAAGAAGCATCAACAACCACTTCATAAGACCTACCAACATGAAATGTATTAAAATAAATAGATGAATATTGATTGAATGAATAAATTTCTTTTATTAAGGTCAAGAGTGTTGTGTTTTTTGTTTTAAGCAAATGATCTTGTGAAAAAAGCTATAGTTTCACATAATATTCAATTTTATATGCGAAATAGAAGATCGAATGCAAGAATTCAAATTTCCCACATTAAAATTTTCAAAACCAATCGATTCTAGGGTTGATCTCCAAAAATAAATCAAGGGTATGTGCTTGATAAATATACTAAGAATCACAGAGCATAGATCAGAGAGAAGGGAATGAACCTCTTCACTGGAGAAATAAATTGCAGCAAGACCTCACTATCGATACTTCCACAACTCGATGCGCAAATCCATGGACTCCCCATGAGTATGTCGCTGATGATTTCTCCCAACAATAGTGTTTTCACTTTATGATAGTGGTATTGTCACAAAAAATTAATGTAGCTCCCAGAATTTGCAAACTAATTGCCACAAATTCAGCTTCTATGATAAATAGTATTTTAATGGACTATTTATCTTCAAAATAATACTAACTATTGGTGGTTCAATCAAATAAAGTAAATTTTGGGATAAAGAGATCAGTTATAGAAAGAGATAAGAGGGTAACTTATGGAGGGATCTCGAATAAACACTCTACATAATGTTTTAGGACATCCTTCCTTATCTACAAGTTGTGGAACTGAAAGCTCAATATCAACGATCTGGAAGTGGCTTCAAAAAATTATTTGGTGAACACTATAGTAGAGGCCCCCAACTTATTTTTGGCCTTATGATTTCTATCCAGTAGCATCCTTTTCCAAGAAAATAATCCTGGTGCATGTTCCTTGAACAGGTTTCCCTGTTTTAACAAATTCTCACAAAGTAGAAAACAGATTGTGATATTTTCACAAGATTAGCCATTATGGTTCTCTCAACATATGGGATGACAAGATAAGTGAAATAATTCATCTGTTCATGCTTCCTGCTCTCCACAACATTCACCCACTCACCTAGCATTTGAAGAAAAATAAGGGGCTTAGATAAATTGAAATGGTAGGTCTAAAAGGGTGATAAAACTCTTCCATTATTTTCCATTGATTGATATTAAACACAATTTTACCAAAAAAACATAACAAAATGCATCATGTTATTAGGGTTCTAATCATAATCACATTGTAAATCCAAATAGGTTTGAACATCCATATTTATTGTAAAATATTCTATAATTTATTTTAACATTCAAGTATATAATACTACAGTTTGTGGCCAAGAGAAGCTTTCACTCTGGATTCTCTACGAACCTGCTGATAAACTCACTACATACAAATGGTCTGGTAGAAGATAAAAACATCAGGATTCCCACTATCTTCTTCTAAAATATATTATTTGTTCAGTAAAAAAATATTTATAATAAGAAATACATTACTCAATTTCAGTAGATTAAATGAATGTCATGTCCTTAGAAATGATGATAATATAAATAGGGTTTTGATAATGATGAATCAATAAAAAATAAACATATTTTAATGGTTTATTATTGTAACTATGATAAGGATTACTAAAGGCTATGAGTACACATTTAGATTTTCATTATTTTGCTTAATATGCAATTTTAGATCTCACCCCATGTAATTATCATACATTTAGGTTTTTACATCTCATAAAATCAGTGAGGATATGTTTTTTGGTTCTTAAATTATACATAAAAATTTATGTCGAATTTCCATTGAAATTATATTTATCAAATTTTAAATTCTCGATATTTCTTATTATGTAAGGTAAAAAATGTGTCTTGAAAGCATTTTAAAGTAATTGACAAAGAGTTTCATATTTAGTAATTATTTTCATTACCATAATATACCCACTTAGATAAAAAAAATCATAAATATGGATAGCTTGAAGAAATGGAATCATCAAAAACATCAATCCAAATCCTTTAAAAATGAGAAAATCGTGAATTGAATCAATAATTAATGATTTGATAAATTATTACATTCCCAATTGTATTCCAATTTATATTTTAATTCAACTAAAAAGTGATTTTTTTAATATAGTGGTATAAATAATACATAACAGCAGCATAAAAATCTTTGAATATCTCGATACTAGTTTAGAAGTATAACATAACTCACATGAATGTGTATAGAATAGATAAAGTTACGTAAATGAAGAATGATATGGTAAATTTGGATCCAACAAAAAATTAAATAGCATATAAGAATTCTAATTGTTAATTATATTAGATTTGGTAATGTTAATTTACAATTTAACACATTTAAAAATAATTGTAGTAAAAATTTTAGATATCATAAATGAATTCACTAAAAAATACATGAAAATGCATATATACCAATAAAATTATAGTAAATCACAAATGGTTATAATTAATACCAGCATTCTAAGGAACCACATTTGTTACATTCAAAACTTTTATTCTCTAGATCTTGACATCGATTGCATGTTTTTATTGTTTTTATTTTTATTTAACTATCAAGGTGTTGATGAAAATCATTCTATGCATTATGGTGATTATAGTAAATGTAATATATCTTAAAATAAAACATGATGTTGAATAAGAATGCAATATAAGATTACTATAAAAATTTAATTGACCAGCATATAAAATCTTCAAGAAAAAACATGAAAATTTTGAATTGAATAAGAAAAGTTAGTCTTACCTAATTTGAAATAGCCTTTGATGTGGTGAAGGAGAATACTATATTATACGGTAGAATATGAAAATGTTGAAAGATTCACCTACCAAAAAATGATAGGATTCCATGGTACATATAATAGTATAATTAGAATAATAAGCATTTTTATTAGTAGTTTGAATGAAAATAATAGTATAATTAGATGTTTGAATAAAAAAAGTGTATACATAAAAATTTATGAGTTGGAAAAAATATATATAATAATCACTTATAATAAGGGGGATATGTTAGAAATAAAATTGAATTAAAAGGAAAATCTAAAATGATATGAGACGTTCTTACTATGATGAGGATGAAAGGGATGAATCAGTACAAATATATCTTCATTCCTCAAACCTAGAATATTTAAGGAAAAACTATTAGTTGGTCAATAATTCACTTAACTATACATTTACGACTGACTAGATGAAGACAAAATGATAAGCCAAATTTGTATTCATAGAATAGTTAATGTTTAGTAAATAAAATGATACGCAATATTTGTATGTAAGAAAACTGAAATTCATTTATAGAGTAATCTGATTGTCAATATGAGCATTGTTTTCATAATGCAAACAAGATCGAGAACAAAAAATTATGTAAAAAATTTAGATGGAAGAATCGAAAATGATAATAATAAATTAAAAAAACATTGTAATGAATATGGTTGAGAAAAAAAATTTAATCTCTTATAGCACATAATCTGAAAATTGAAATAAAAAATTACAAAATGTCTTCCAATGACAAAAAAATGGATGAAATTTTAATATTTATAATGTATATTTACCCTTATAAATAATATTACATAATTCATAATTCATACCATATTTATAGGCTGAACGTAAGGTATTTACAAAGATATATGTTTTGAAGATCCAAAAATATTCAAAGGCCTAGATGAAATGATTTATTATACATGAATGAAATTATTCTAATAATCATATTCTTGGAAGAAATAGATCAATTTACCGTATATTAGCTGATAAGGATCCCAAAACATCCATTCCATATTGTTATTCGATGTATGAAGTTGGTGTAATTCATAAATCCCAACAAAAAATCTAAAAATAGAGATGAAATTCAATATTATTGTCAATTTCACATATGATCAAATAACACGGAATAGACATATTAATTGAAGGCTTCTGGAATAGGTGAAAAAAAACAGGCATCAAAATTTTGAATCAATTATTGAGGTAGAGGCGGAGTCGCAGAGGGGGAGGTGAGCGGGTTGTTAGTCAAGAAGAAGCTGGACATGGAGGAGATGTAGTTAGAGGAGCCAGTGGCAGAGGATCCATAGCCGGCGGAACTGGAGGAAGAGGATCCGTATGAGGAGGATTCTTAGGTAGAGGATGAAGAGGAAATGTAGTGTGAGGAGGGGCAGTTGGTGATGCGAGCGGGGATTCAAACATGGAGGATCCCGAGATAGAGTAGATGTATGTGAAGGAGATGGAGGTCGGGGATTCGTAGGCAGAGCTGCTGGAGGTGATACAGTAGCTGGAGGATGAGGAGCAACAGAATCTAGAGTCATAGATGGGAGTAGGGGGGAGAGGAACCCTATGGCGAAGATGGGGATAGAGGGCGGAGGATTCAATTTTCATTGGTAACCCAAGTATAAAGAGAGGGAAGTGGTGACCGGGAGATGTATAATGTGGAAAGAATGGAGTCTTGAGACAATATATTTAAGAGAATTATGTAGAGTGTGACACATATCCCGAAAAAACCCTTCTTTAATATGTATATTGATAATACCAAAGGGCATGGTGTGAATTTGTGGATATTTTATATGGTGGTTTAGTCAACTATGAACATGTGGTGATTGGGACAACCATGAACATCACTAGGGGATGGTTTAGCTCTAACATCTATAGTACATGTTATTCTTCAGTAAATGATAATAAAACCATTAATTTTAAACCTCCTATCAAAAATTGGACAACTTTTACTCATACAGTATTTTCCTACTCATAATTTGAATTATTTTTACATTATATGTTATATAAAATTTAATTTTACCCTAATTATATGAAATAATATAAATATTCCCATTATAATAAACATATTTTCATTTCTCATAGTTCATTGTGGAAAAAATTATCAATATTCAAAAATACATAATGTCTATAATTCCTAATGGTAAAATTAAAATAATCTAAAAATTTACCCACAAATAGAACTATTTTTGCATAGTTCTAACTCTTTATTAATGTAAAATTTTGGGATTATATAATTAATATTTTTTTCTATACTAGATATATACCTGACTATTATAAGGGAATATGATCTACGATTCATTTACATTATACTAACATAGTAATTTAATTTTCTAATCTTAGATATAAAATTTTAATAAATCAGTTTTTATGAAAAATTTTATTTTTATAATTAAAAATATTAAAATATTTATATTTATGGATTTCATGGTTATCAAATTACCCCTATAGATTTTTAATCATTAAAATTTTAATTAATTATTTATTTATTATCATTCTCTCAGTACCTCTTCATTATTACACAGTCGATGCTTGCATGTGGATTCTCTAAGTTTCAGTTCATTCTATTCATTATCACAAATAAATTGTTTTGTTGGATAACAATTTATCTCTATGATCAAGAATAATAAAAATCTATTATTTTTATGAATTAATAAATTCATGTTTTACCTAAAAAATTTAATTAAATATGATATGGGACGATTATACGTTCTCAATTGATATACATGAAATACATTATGAACATTGTAATTTTTAAGTTGAAATCTAATTGATAATTAACTCTTATTATTTTCTCTAATAATCCAAAAGGACCAATATTTGTAGGGTAGGATTTTCATTAGTTCCATATATCAATAAATCTATCAATGGATATATAAAAATTATTACTCAGATCATACCCTTTTGGTTTAAATTTAATAATCTTGTTTTGTATAGGTATTTATATTCATTGAAATTTATTAATATTTTCTTGGATATCCTTTTAAATATATATAGTCTAAGGAATTAACTATTATATTTGTAACTACCACTCTCTAACATAATCAATATCGGGTGGACTTTGGAATATTTTCATATAGATATCCCAAAATGGTTCCATAGTTATATTCCAACAATAGATATTATTATCTTAGAATCACGTAAATGCATGTAATCGATCCCACATTCACTAAATTATCATGTGATCAACACATTATCATTTCTACCAATTCCTAGATATTCTTTGGAATTTTAATTAATTCTATGGGTGATAAATCTATTTTTAATTCCCTATATTAATTAAAACTCATATAATACTCCTTGAAATGTTGGAGTTGAATATTGAAAAATTATAATATAAAATAATGGGATTTTACCATAAATCCTCCCAACATCCCTTCTATTTTTCTTATCAAATATTTTGATGTATGTATATTATTTTATTAATATATAATGTTATATATATTTTAATCAACCAATATCATTCATAATTTACATTTTTTCCTTTTCAATAACTGGGATTCCACGTGTAAAACTACAATGTATCATTTTTTCACATCAATACATGTTTTATAATGTATTGAATCTTTTTTATGCCATTTATAATAAAATTTGATGTGTCATAACACAATAAACTATGACTTATAATCACAAATTTTATTCATAATGTTATCCCACTAACATCAATATCAATGATACTGACAATTATTAGTGTTCCAAAGTTGTATAGTTATAAAATATTTGGTTTTGAAATATAATAACTATATTTTCAGACTTGATATTATTAGAAAACATAATATCATAAATAATTGAATTAATATATCCTCTTCAATTTCTATCTTGGGAAATATAACACCTTTCTCCACATTAATTATTTAAAAAAATCATGATGATCTCATTATCATATATTGATCATATATACAAATTATTTTTTGTAATACAATATGAAAAAAATATGAGGAAACATTTTACATTATAAGTATATATAAAAAATTTACTAAAACATTATTCATATAAATTAACTCAATAATATATTTTGGGAATGTTCAATAATTTTTCTGACTCATTCCATAACCAATAATGTTGATATTCTTATGAGTACAACTGATTAGTCAATCATAATAATTGAATAAAAATTTTCTCATGATGTTATGATATTTTTGTTTGAATATATATTTATTAAATTTAAATTATATAAATATAATTATATCTTAATGTTCTCTGTGGATATAATAAATAAAAATTCCATAGAAAAATATTTATAATTTAAATATCATGTCTTTGGGAGATAATTATTCGCCTGACTTATATACTATCAAATTGTGTTCAAAATACATCTCATTATCAATCTATAAAAAACTATAAACCATTTTTGCAAAATCATTATTGATGTAGAGTACTTTTATAATATAAATAATGTTTATTATAGATATTATAACTGGAATTCTAATGTTATCTCATAAGACGTATTAATTTTCTATATTATAAGTAAAATTAACACCATCCAATTAATAATATGTAAATGATAGTTCATTCCTTCAAATTTATTCAAAATGAATTTATAATATTCAAATAGAAAAAGAATTATCGGGATATAATTCAAAGATAAATGTATACAGGATTCATATATAACATTTTTCTATGAATATGTAGTTAAAATAACATCATTGGTGACCATATTCACTATTAATACATATTTATTTATAAATAGTTCAACCTCATTATAATTTTCAAATATATATTTCCACCATATACTTTTTAATGAAATTATCATTTAGTTGTTGTATTACACTAATATATATATATATACAATATTATCATCAGTAATGATTATCAATGGATTATTGAGGATGTCCTCAATTAAAATATTTTCCAAATCCATTAACAAAACTGGAATGATTATCAATCCCAATGTATTTATGGAATGTAAATTTTTTCCTCGTAAACATTAAAAATAATTCATTGGAATATATTCCATTTATATATTAATATAATAGTTATATATATATAGAAATTTTATGAGATATAAAAAGAAAAATCATGTTTATAAAATATATCCTTATGTCATAGTAAAGGATATATTTTAAATTATAATAACATTTAGTTATTTTTATTAAAAAAATCATTGAATATTTTTAACCATATTCATAAAAATAATATAAGTGGTCTCTAATTTTTCACAAAAGAATAAATAACACATTATTTGAGAAATATCTTATCCACTTATATAAAAACTCCAACTCAATGGAATACATTATATTTTCAAATCATTACATGGGAATAGATTCACAGACTATATCAATTGAAAACTAAACCTCTCCATGAATATGTGATCTGGTAAATGCATACGGGTAGTGAATTGAATTTTTTTCTCTAATTGTTATATCCTCCATCCTTATATCATTAAAAACCTATGTTAGTTCAAAATATTTATTTTATCTACATTATCTAAATAGATTATAATTTACTCTAAATTGGTGATATATCCATTACTAATAATAACATAAAATTCAACTACTAGAATATGTATTATCTTATAATGTAATACATACTCATAAATATTGGATTCGTTGTTTCTTAATATAATGGTATTTATTAATTCATTATTTAGTGTTACTATATATTGGATAATATTATACCTTTTATATGAGGGGTACCTATAAACATGTATTTAAAATGATAATAATCAATGAGTTTATAAAAAAATTATTAAAATACACTTTTGTAAAATGGATAAAGTATATTTGATATCATTGTTGAGATATTTGAACTATGATAATGTGGTAAAAAATTCATGATCTTTCTCTAAAATGTCCTCTGGATAATTGTTTTGATTCCTTTGAATCATTCTATAATATAAATAATTTTATATATAATTCCCAAACACATTTAATAAACAAATAAAAATACTAATAAAAACAATAGGTAGCCTTATATTTTACATTATTTGACTTATGAGGACCAATCACATTCCCTTGAATAATTTCATAATTATATCCAAATTAAAGGAAACATTATAACTATATTTAAAATAGATTGATCGACTATAAATATATATATAATTTATTGAGTGATTTATCAATTTTTATCAATTTTTATTATTAGAATATCCTTCTACCACCGTTTTATTATATCATAATTTAGTCTAATACAACACTTAAATATTCTTGTCAATATGTTTTGGTGGAAAAAACTATTTTATAATTCACTTTTCCTTATTCCACAAATTAAATTTCAACACTAGTTTGGAGGACATAAAAAGTAGATTGAAATAATTTTATAATTTTTTCTTTATAATATTGATGATGATTTCTTATTCTCCTTAAATTATTAAAAGAGTGACTTGGCGTTGAAAATGATAGATATTAAGTGTAATTATTGGTAGATACTGAAGGTGTTCTCCATTTGGGATGGGGATTTCGACATGTCTTATATTTCAGATTTTATGAAGTAATTATTGGAATTAAAAAGGGATAATCTGAAGCTTTTGGGATGGCCTTACAAAATATTTATTAAATTAATATAGAGGATTGCGTTGGATCACATTTAGGGCCTCATGGAGATATCAATGAATGTTAATGGTATTGGAATTGATGTGTCTCCATATGGGGAGATATTTAGGGAATGAATTCCTAATGAGGTGGACGGTGGGGATAATGAATAGATAGAAACATCACTATAAGAGTAGGAGATCCAACATGAAGTGATGAGCATGAACCCATATAATGTTCCAAGCCCATAAGGGTTTTTAGGTTCTTTTTCAGGTCTTCTTGGGATATCTTAAGAAGCAGGAGATGCTTAATTCATGTTAGATTATATATGAAGTGAATATTTTGTGGGGTGTCTATACATATAGAGTGATCATGGTGTCAAATGTGAATCATTATATAAGAATTATCCAGTTTCGAAAAATATACATGTCTAATCAGGTATAAAACACTCTTGATATCATGTTGAACAAACTTCTAAATCCTGTGATCCGAAAATAAATTTCAATGGATCACATGTATTCATAAAATGAGGGGGTATTCAATGAGATATATGTATATTGTAGGAAATTTTTGATGATATTAAGAAGAAATACTAGGTTTCCAATATCATCATCGGAGTCGATATGAAAAAGTCATATAACCTTCTTCAATACAGCCTCATTGATAGAGCCATGTGAAATTTATTTATTAAATAATGGGGTTGTTACATGTTTTTATGGTTTTATTCATATCCATGTATTTCTATTTCCCAAATGGGGAAGGGATTATATTTTTTAAATCCATCATGTGTTCTCATGTAGGGGGAATCAGTTTTCATAAGCGTCTTTATAATGACTCGGGGTTCTTTTTCAAGGAACATTAAATGTAATCTAGAAGAGGGAACTATAATGTCTTACAAGAATAGCTTTGTGAAGTGTATTATCTTCCTCCTAATGATTGATGATGCAAATGTTTTATTACAAATTTAATTTAATGAAACATTAATTGTATAAACAAGTACATAGTAGAATACAAGAAATATTTTTTTAAAGGATCAATTATGAGAAAAGTAATTTTTTAATTTCTATAATGTTCTTGGTTAGGTGTAGTATAAATTTAATATATAGGATCTTCAGTAGAAAGAATAATATACCAATTTAATAACTTTTAAGACTATTTTCTAATGAAAACATTAAAAATACTCATTTTTATGTTATGTTCAATATAATTACATGATGTATATGAAATTAGAAAAATATGTTCCTCTCCTTAGTGGGTAACATCACTCTAGTAAATAGTGTTGTTACATATTATATTACCAATTTGATGTTAATAATTATACATTCAAATGGGATAAAATATTAGAACAAAAATATGTTTCCATGAATTTTATGGGATGTGAAATATGATAGCTGATTCAACTGGGCATCCGGTATGGGGATTATAATGCAGATATTTGAAGGAGGAATTAATTAACATGATGCTTTTGATTCCATCAATGATATACAAAGAAACATTAATGGAATATTATAAAGGGAAAACATAAGAGAGTGTGGTAAATGAATAACAATAATAGAGATGATTGGGGAGAGTTTTCTATTGTGGAATGGAGGGAAAAAATTGAAAGTATGATCGAACAACTTGACACACTAGAAGATAATGTATTCTTGGTGGTGGCTAATGGTTAGATAAATTTATTGATTTATAATAGGGATAACATTCTTTTTCTTTTCATAGGTTTAATTTTTTGAGAGATATCGATTAGAGAAACCAGTAAATTCTTAAATTTTATCAATGATATTGTAGACTCTTATAAATGGTGGGACTATTATATGATCATTCATATGGATGAAGGTTACATATTTGTGTTATGAGAATCCTATTCTAGTTTTTTTACATGATTCCAATACACTAATAGAATGCAAGTAAATATAAAATATGAAGAGTTGGAATTTAATACATGGGGTAAATTTATTACACTAAAGCAGAATTTTTCAGTTTTTTTAAATGTGTATCCAAGTTTTGGCCATGGATGACAATGTACATATGAGGGAATAAGCTTGTTTTCCCTATTTTAATGTTGTGCTTCTATGAAATAGTATTTTCATTGTAGTTATTTTAGAGGATAAATAGAACTACAAATTTGGAGACTCCTCGGCCAATGTATGTGTTTTTATAGGTGTGGGGAATCTATTATGGATTTCTAGGAGTCACTGATTCAAGGGGTGGTCAATATTCATTGTATGGATAATTCTCACAAAATCATTTTTTTTCTAGTGGGATGGATAATTTTAGAGTAATGAAACAAGGTGAGGTAAGTCAATGTTTACTCTATATCATTAATCCATTATTGAATACAATCATTGGTGGTTAATCTTGAGGCCCTTCTTCCTATTGGGTACTCTTCATATATCATGTGGATTTATTCTTATGGTTTTCATGAATGTCAAAGGTGTTTTAAGGGATAATCAAGGGGAATGGGTTCGCTAGAGTCCTACCACATTAGGGATAACACTTAATGTGTATGGATCATTGTTATCTATGGTTAGCAGTGGTTGGGATCATTTTCATTATTATAATGGTTATGTTTTTCATCGTATCAACTCATTCAATGGAACATGAAACACTATGGGAGAGGAATAAATGTAAATGGATAGTGACCTAATGATGTGTAAGAAATATAATACTCACATAATGGAGGTTGAATCTGATTTTAAATTAACTAATTTGGATCCTATGTGGTATGGATCACTCTCTGATGGAACTGTTTTAATACATTACGAATTTTAAGAGGATAATTGATCATGGTGTTAAGGATGGATAAAATTGGATTGAACTCAATTTTGAGGTAGACCGATTGGCTTGTAAAGGAGACCCTATATATTATGAAATTGTTTATTTTTTTACTGGATCCCACCCGAATTAATCAAATAAATTAATTAATAGAGACTCTCATGGACTTCACCACTTCTACCCACTATTATAGTAAGTCTTTTTATCCTTCATAATATTTAAATTAAAATATAATTTTCAATAATTTCAACAATTTCCTGCACAATGAAAACCATTATCATAACTTACATACACATTGAATGAAAAATAATGATGAATAAAATTGATACAATCATTATAATAGTTAAACATTATAAAATCCATATCAATGAATAATATAGATTCTTATAAATATAATAATGTAACATTATCATTAATTTTAAAAATTGATTTATTACTATATATTTTTTGAAAAAGTGTTGTTTTCAATCATGATATATATAATATTATTGAGTTATATTTTATGTAAAACACATTAAAAAGACCATATAATACAGATTTTACCACCTTTTAGTTTTTTTCATTATTGTTGTACAATATTGAACATCTTCACCTTCAATAGTACTAATATAATTAAAATATTTCTATTGCATTGTGCATTCAAACACTAAAAATATATTTTCTGATTATGCTACATTATAGTCCATCAAATTATGATTAATGGAAACCAAAAATGATGGACTCCATTTTCAATTGAATTTCACATTTAATATATGTCCATGTCAGGGTGATAAATTACCTTCTATATTGTAATGGTTATTTGTTATAACCAAATTAATTTTGGTTAATTTTTCCATAATTATCCCAACATTACCAAAAATTTCATTTTCATGAATATTGATACAATCATTAATTTGACAATAATATCTATGTTTCTAATTCATAATAACACATCTTCTATCAATGTCATCATAAGAAATTTCATTTCAAAAATATGAAAACACAGTATTGATAATGAAAAATATAAATATTTTTACTTGTAATGTAATTAAATTTGACTATAACTAAGTGTAATATCCTAGGGTTTTAGTAATAATTACAATATATAATTATTATTTTACTTAACAAAAAAATTATTCATTTTGAAATAACTACCATATTTGTTTTATTAATTACATACATTCGATATAATGTATGAATATTTATTACAAAAAAATACTTCTCTAAATCATTATGTTCATTTTATTTCAGACATATAATATAATTTCATAAAACTAATACATTAATATATATTATCATTTCCTATATAATCAACGTAGTTTATATTTATTTCAAATATTGAAATATACAATGATTTTTATAGATTTTAGAAACTGATGAAAATATTAGATTTTATTAACAGTAAAAATAAAAAAAGTAAAATAGTAGACCAATTAATATACCATTTGTAAAACCCCATTTCAAGAAATCTATTTCATTATTTAAATCATGATGACCACATGGACAACATATAATGACCCATACTTTACATACATTGTTAATACTTCAAAATTTAAGCACACTTATTACAACATATGAAAAAACCACAAAGGTCCGTATAGGTATAGTGTCTTTTGAAACTGGGAAACATAAACAACTTGTTCATAAATCTTCTACAGTGTATCCCATTTATTTCATCATATCTAGGGTCCCTTTTAGCATATTCTACTTAATATCCATCTTCCTGACCTGGGGAAAAGAAAACATAAAAGGGTGAGCTCAAATGCTCAGTAAGGGCAAATAAAGGAAATAAAAAGCATATCATATCTTTTTGAAAATCATAACCTGCAAAAGAGATCATAATATTTTAACATGGAATAAATCATAGAAGTGTAAATGAGATTCCCATAATCATAACATAAAACTTGAAACTTTTTGGAATGCACACATAATCATGGAAAATCATTTCTTGTTAATCATGACTCATTGCCAAGACTATCTTAGCGGACAAAGTCCATTTCTGAACCGAGTTCACTCCTCATTTCAGTTCTGCATCACTGAACCGAAATAACCATCTGTTCCAGCCATGTCTATCTCATGATATATAAATCTTTACCCAATGCATTGGAAGGATATATGTGTCCCACCCATCTTATAATGAATCCTTTCTTATGTGTGCCACATAATCATAAATCATACATCATCGCATAACACATGTAACAAAAATGGGATTCTTGAAACATCATGACATCATAAAACAAATCATATAAGGTAAATGACTTCATAAAATTAATTCCCTCACAACATAATCAAATCAATGTAATAATACGGATAAAAACAGAACCATATATTATCTTAGATGGAAAATAATTTTGATAAAACATTTGAACTCCATTCTTGAGGAAAATATCCTTTCTACTTCAAAAAAACATTTCTTTTCTTAACATGTCATACAATTATAAACTAAAAGAAGTTGATTAAAAATAAACTTGAAAACTTATAAAGGAATATTCGTGGAAATAATGTTTTAAAAATCCATTCTTTTCGTATAAGTTAAAAAAACATTCTTCTCGTACTTTTGTCGGAAAAGTCAAAAAGTACCTCATACGAAAAACGACAAAAGATTCCTTTCTTATCCTTTACTAAAAACTCACCAAAGGGTAAAAATGGATTTAAACATTTGTAGGTGGATTGAAATAATATCACATATTTATGTAACATGGATGTGGATGGTAAAATACACCCCAGTAAATACCAAAGTATAAACAATCTCGGATAAAAATGAGATTGTGATATTTTCCCTTACCTTAGGTCCGATTTGATTTGTACATGTCCGAAGATCCTGTATAATGGTTTAAATAATGTTATTGACTTATTCCAGAATCATACATATTGATATGATATCATATATGGTCATATTCTTAGCTTATTATTAGTAATATTTCATTGTTACTTGTTACTCGGGTCTTTATTGCCTTTTGTTCTTATGCGTGTTTTGCCGAATAAATTCTTATTCTTCTTTTAAGGTTATATATACCTTATATACAGAATGGTATTAGTGTAACATATATCATATTTATTCATTCAATTCATTTTTATAATTACTATGTAATGATGATCATGTAGAACGAGTCGCATCACATCGTGGAGACGGTATTCCGTACGTACGCACAAGCGATGATATTGTTCCCATGATCGTGGAATTGTATTTAAGTGTATTTATACTATTTAAGTATCAATATCACATTATAATAATCATATATAGTTTCTCATTACACCATTATACACATCCTTGTATGGTGATGGTGGAAAATAGATTACACCACGGCGTGGAGTCGGTATTCCGTACGTACGCACGCGCGGTGATTTCATTTTTCCGTAGGATGGAAAGAAAGTGAATTAGGGTTGTTTCATATTTATAATAACATATCAGTATATAATTAATACTGGCTTTATCATGAAACCACTAAAGAAGAATAAGTTTAAGTAGAAAGAAATTGAAATGATCGGTAATGGATATTAACTCTTCTTTGAAATGCCTCTTTGAATCATCCACTTAGGGAACTAAGATTGGTCATTGAAGAAGACCAGGACCTCTAGGATTATTCTAGGGAAGTGGAGAAGGGATTTTGTCAGGGGTTGGCCGAGCTTGAGTGCTCTAATTGGTGTGTGGAGGAGGGGGAGCAGGTCCCCTTTTATAAGGGTGGAGAGGGGCACCTTAGGAATATCTCAAAATAATATTTTATATTAAAGTCAAAATTGGATTATAATGGTTCTAAACGGTATTATTTCGACGTTAAAGTGGGGATGGGTCGAAATCCTATCAACCAATAGGATTTAGACAAGTTTAGGTTATTATTTTAACCTTATCAATTAGATTTAACTCTAAGTTAAATAATTTATCTTTTACCGTGTCTTTTTGTTTTCTTACACTATATGGTTAATACACTTACTATAACATTCCAAAAGAACCCCAAGTTGTTTATTATTAATATATATATCCTTATCTATGTCATTTGGCCTAACCTTATATTTTTAGGAATAAAATATCAATTAATAATATAATATTTGATTTAAAAACTATTTTGTGTCAATTTTGTCACTATTTGATATATGATTTTTGTGAAAGTCATAACAGAATTATATGTTCGAACCAAGTTGATTAAATCAACAATAATATATCATAGTAACCTATAAAATTATTGTAATTCATAAAAAGTCTCAAATTAAATTTATTTGGGCATTTATAACATCAATTATGTTAACATTTCCTTAAAAGGGTAATTACTGCATCATCGTTGTGTCATAAATAAAAAAATTAATTTAAAGTCTAAAAATTATAAATAAAATATCATTATGTAGGAAATATTTTTATCTTTCTAATGAATATTTATAATTTAATTTATCTTATGTATATACCCATATTAAAAATGTTTTAGTTATTAAACTTTGATTTTAACTATTTTAACTATTCATTAAATAAAATAATATTAAATGTCATAATCTAATCCAAGTGGACCTAAATGGTCATATAATATTCATAAGGTTGTTTTTGGTCGAATTAAACTTATCCAATAGAATTAAGACATGTGTTAGGGTAATAGTAATATCATATTTACCCTTAGTTACCCTATTACTATTAACCGCGGTAAAAAAAGTAAAAAGTTACTATTCACCAAAAAATTATTTTTATCTCATTGAACCACATTTTACTTACTGATACCAACCGTGTCTGTTGGATTTTAGAAATTCTATTCACAGAAGCGGTAAAATTATGTTTTATGAAAAATTCAGTTTTTAACCAACCACTTAGTGGTTTCACTATTCATCAAAAATTGAAAGTTTTCAAAAAAATACCAAAATTACACCCTAGGCTAATTTCGGTATTCCGAATCCAAAAATGAAGTCCATTTGAAAGATAAAATTTCAAAAAGTGGTTATTACTATTAATAATGGCTATTTTAAATAATATTTTAATAGCATATCGTCGTTTAGTGAAACTCGGTATTGCGTACAACGCAAGCTATTGAGGAAGGTCGCGATTGCGTGTAAAGTAATCCAAGATATTGTGTAGTGAAATTTTTCTTTGATGATATATATAAAAAATATTACTCATCAAAATCTCGGGTGTTACATTCTACCCCCCTTATAAAGAATTTCGCCCTCGAAATTCGTCACTTTGTAACAAATAGATGAGGATACTTCTCCCTCATCATATCGTCAAGCTCCCAAGTAGCTTCTTCAAGTTGGTGGTTCCTCCATAAAACTTTCACCAATTGAGTGGTCTTGTTTCGTAGGACTTTTTCGCTACGATCCAGAATCTATATCGGTTATTCTTCATAAGAAAGATCTTTCTCCAGCGGTACAACTTCTGAGCTGAGTACATGTGAAGGATCAGGTCTGTACTTTCTCAGGAGAGATACATGGAACACATCGTGAACTTGAGAGAGATTCGGTGGAAGCGCCCTCTGATACCAACTATAAGGACCCATACAGTACATACATTGTTAATACTTCAAAATTGAAGAACACTTATTACAACATATGAAAAAACCACACAGGACCGTATAGGTATAGTGTCTTTAGAAACTGGGAAACATAAACAAATGGTTCATAAATCATCTACAGTGTCACCCATTTATTTCATCATATCAAGGGTCCCTTTTAGCATATTCTACTTAATATCCATCTTCCTGACCTGGGGAAAAGAAAACATAAAAGGGTGAGTTCAAATGCTCAGCAAGGGCAAATAAAGGAAATAAAAATCATATCATATCTTTTTGAAAATCATAACCTGCAAAAGAGATCATAATATCATAACATGGAATAAATCATAGAAGTGAAAATGAGATCCCCATAATCATAAAATAAAACTTGAAACTTAGTGGCATGCACACATAATCATGGAAAATAATTTCTTGTTAGTCATGACTCATTGCCAAGACTATCTTAGCGGACAAAGTCTATTTCTGAACCGAGTTCACTTATCGTTTCAGTCCTGTATCACTGAAACGAAATAACCTTCCATTCCATCCATGTCTATCTCATGAGATATAAATCTTTACCCAATGCATTGGAGGGAGATATATGTCCCACCCATCTTATAATGAATACTTTCTTATCTGTGCCACATAATCATAAATCATACATCATCGCATAACACATGTAACAAAAATGGGATTCTTGAAACATCATGACATCATAAAACAAATCATATAAGAGAAATTACTTCATAAAAATAATTACATCACAACGTAATCAAATCAATGTAATAATAGGGATAAAAAACAGAACCTTGTATTATCTTAGATGAAAATAATTTTGGTAAACATTTGAACTCCATTCTTGAGGAAAATATCCTTTCTACTTCAAAAACACTTTTCTTTTCTTAACATGTCATACAATTATAAACTAAAATAAGTTGATTAAAAATAAACATGAAAACTTATAAAGGAATATTCTTGGAAATAATGTTTTAAAAATCCATTCTTTCCATATAAGTTAAAAAAACATTCTTCTCGTACTTTTGTCGAAAAAGTCAAAAAGTACCTCATACGAAAAATGACAAAAGATTCATTTCTTATCCTTTACTAAAAACTCACCGAAGGGTAAAAATGGATTTAAAAAATTGTAGTTGGATTGAAATAATATCACATATTTATGAAACATGGATGTGGATGGTAAAATACACCCGAGTAAATACCAATGTATAAACAATCTCGGATAAAAATGAGATTGTGATATTTTCCCTTACCTTAGGTCCGATTTGCTTTGTACGTGTCTGAAGCTCGTGTATAATTGTTTAAATAATGTTATTGACTTATTCCAGAATCATACATATTGATATAATATCATATATGGTCATATTCTAAGCTTTTTATTAGTAACATTTCATTGTTACTTGTTACTCGGGTCTTTATTGCCTTTTGTTCTTATGCGTGTTTAGCAGAATTCTTCTTTTAAGGTTATAGATACCTTATATCCAGAATGGTATTAGTGTAACATATATCATATTTATTCATTCAACTCATTTATATAATTACTATGTAATGATGATCATGTAGAACGAGTCGCATCAATTCGTGGAGATGGTATTCCGTACGTACGAACGAGCAATGATATTGTTCCCATGATCGTGGAATTGTATTTATGTGTATTTATACTATTTCAGTATCAATATAACTTTATAATAATCATATATAGTTACTCATTACACCATTATACCCATCCTTGTAAGGTAATGGTGGAAAATAGATTACACCACGGCGTGGAGACGGTATTCCGTACGTACGCATTCGCGGTGATTTCATTTTTCCATAGGATGGATAGAAGGTGAATTAGGGTTGTTTCATATTTATAATAACATATCAATATGTAATTAATACTGGATTTATCATGAAACAACTAAATAAGAAGAAGTTGAAGAATAATTAAATTGAAAAGATCGGCAATGGATATCACCTCTTCTTTGAAACGACTCTTTGAATCCTCCACTTAGGGAACTATGATTGGTCTTTGAAGAATACCGGTACCTCTAGGATTATTCTAGGGAAGTGGAGAAGGGATTTTGGCAGGGTTTGGCCGAGCTTGAGTGCTCAAACTGGTGTGTGGAGGAGGGGGAGGAGGTCCCCTTTTATAAGGGAGGAGAGGGGCACCTTAGGAATATCTCAAAATATTATTTTATATTAATGTCAAAATCGGTTTATAATGGTTCCAAAGGGTCTTATTTCGAAGGTAAAGTGGGGATGGGTCGAAATCATGTCAACCAATAGGATTTAGACAAGTTTAGGTTATTATTTTAACCTTATCAATTAGATTTAACTCTAAGTTAAATAATTTAACTTTTACCGTGTCTTTTTGTTTTCTTACACTATATGGTTAATACACGTACTATAACATGCCAAACGAACCCCAAGTTGTTTATTATTAATATATATATATCCTTATCTAAGTCATTTGGCCGAACCTTAGATTTTTAGGAATAAAATAACAATTAATAATATAATATTTGATTTAAAAACTATTTTGTTTCAATTTTGTCACTATTTGATATATGATTTTTGTGAAAGTCATAACCGAATTATATGTTCGAACAAAGTTGATTAAATCAACACTAATATATCATAGTAACCTATAAAATTATTGTAATTCATAAAAAGTCTCAAATTACATTTATTTGGGCATTTATAACATCAATTATGTTAACATTTCCTTAAAAGGGTAATTACTGCATCATCGTTGAGTCATAAATAAATTAATTTATTTAAAGTCTAAAAATTATAAATAAAATATCATTATATAGGAAATATTTTTATCTTTCTAATTAATATTTATAATCAAAATTATCTTATGTATAAACCCATATTAAAAATTGTTTAGTTATTAAACTTTGATTTTAACTATTTTAACTATTCATTAAATATAATAATATTAAATGTAATAATCTAATTCAAGTGGACCTAAATGGTCATATTATATTCATAAGGGTGTTTTTGGTCGAATTACACTTATCCAATAGAATTAGTACATGTGTTAGGGTAATAGTAATATCATATTTACCCTTAGTTACCCTATTTACTCTTAACCGCTGTAAAAATAGATAAAGATACTATTCACCAAAAAATTAGTTTTATCTCATTGAACCACATTTTACTTACTGATATCAACCGTGTCTGTCAGATTTTCGAAATTCTATTCACAGAAGCGGTAAAATTATGTTTTATGAAAAATTCAGTTTTTAACCTACCACTTAGTGGTTTCACTATTCATCAAAAAGTGAATATTTTCAGAAAAATACCAAAATTTCACACTAGGATAATTTCGGTATTCCAAATCCAAAAATGAATTCCATTTGAAAGATAAAATTTCAAAAAGTGGTTATTACTATTCATAACGGCTATTTTAAATAATATTTTAATAGCATATCGTCGTTTAGTGAAACTCGGTATTGCGTACAACACAAGCTATCGAGGAAGGTCGCGATTACGTGTAAAGTAAGACAAGCTAGTGTGTAGTGAATGATTCCTTTGATGATATATATATAAAAAATATTACTCATAAAAATATCGGGTGTTACACAACACCCACCATAGAGAAAATATTTTTCCAACTAATGTGGGGTAAGAGTACGATCATGGGGAGATAATTCCATCACAATAATGTAATCAAAAGAGTATAAAATCTATGTGATATCAATATAAAGTAACATGTAATAATAAATAAATCCATACTATTGTGGTGTAAACCTAATGTACCTAACCATTTAGTAGCAATATGGGATATCAGTTACACGACCAAAAAAATAATGGATCTGCATGGGTGATAGACGGATTAATGAGATAAAAAGAACTAATCCAAATAGCAACCAATATCTAAGCCTATTTTCCAACCTAGTACACCATGTACCGTACTAATAATCCTAGTCATCTACATACTATTAGTCCCTAAACATTAACTTGATACCTAGTAATGAATTCTACCCATGTAATATGATTCCTGAGTAGGGTGTGAGTTTGTAAATCAGCAATAGAAAACCAAGGAATTATTAAAACAAAAGAATAAGATATAAATATTAATTAGATGAATGTAT
Organism: Viscum album; assembly: GCA_963277665.1. Taxonomy (NCBI): domain Eukaryota; kingdom Viridiplantae; phylum Streptophyta; class Magnoliopsida; order Santalales; family Viscaceae; genus Viscum; species Viscum album. The sequence continues at coordinate 1,055,540,446 of OY728151.1, read as the reverse complement.
ATAATTGAGGATAAAAAACATTTATATCACACAAGAATAACATATTTGATAGGTCTTTAGATACCATATCAGCATCATCAGTTATATGATAAAATTATTACCAACCATCTTCCTAAAAATATCCCATGATGTCATTGTCCAAAAAAATGTCTAACACATGCCTATTAAAGGGATAAACCATGTACATGTTGGCTGATCATTTGAAATATCCCCCTTTGGAGGGATAAATTATATATAACGTCTAGAATTCTCAGTAATAGAACACATAGGAACAACATATGTAAGACATGATACATTATTTCATATCTAACATCATTTCATGTAACAAATTATTCATAAACAAAATAAATCTACATTATTGAAATCATCATGCCTAGGAATCAGTATGCTATGAACACACACATAGATTATTTATTCAAATATCAAAAACATTTCTCATGGGGAAACACACAAAGGTCAAGAATTTGTCCAATATCTCATATAATCATTATATTATACCAAGGAACACCTACATCAAGAAATTAAATGTCAACATAATGATTTTACAATGCGTTTATTTCATAAATTATACAGAAATATTCCATAAACAATTTGTATTGATATTTACATTCACTGGTGAGTTAGAACTCTAATTATATGATTAGGGATAACTTCAATTTATTACACATGATTACACATTTTTTATTAAAATTAGCCTTGTTATATAATTATAATATATTGTGTCAATGATATATAATAGTGTAAGACTTTGTATAATCATTAATTGAGCAATTTTGCAGGTATTATTCTCATTTATAAGTTGATTTTGTTATTTATTTTACCGCGATACTACTCTAATACCATGTCTAGATTTTCAGTTGGATCTAGGTGAACTAAAAGTGTCAAAGGTTCAATTAAAGTAACAGTTTTAGAATTTTTTTATTATAACCAGTGTGTCCCTTTAGGAATATAATTTTCATTTTATAAATAAATTGGATGAAATATTAATGCCATATATTGACTATAAATGTTTTTAAAAGTTGATGCAAAATTAATATAACATATATCAAGAATAATTTTTTTATATAAATAGAAAAATTGATTAAAGTTGTTTTTGAGGATTGATCTCATGTTTTGATATCATCGTCTTAAGGTTTATTTTGTGGATATCCTAAATATGATGTATATATGACTCAATGGTTACTATGAATTCCTAGTGATGTTGTTAGGAATAATGAACTCCCTTATAGTGTTTATTTGACTCATTATGTATTTTTCCCACCATACATGGCCCTGTTTTTGGGGGTATACATTAATGAAATCCTCATTTATTTTTTAATGGTGGGAGGTGATGTTAATAATTTAAGGATTTTACAATATTTATTATTTGATTATTTTCTATATCAAAATATCATTAAGTGAAATTCTATACATTTGAAGTTTATTTCATAGGGAATTACATGTAAACGGGTTGAGTTCTAGTGTATCACGTGATATTTATGGTTATTAGGGCTTGATATACACCATATATGATGTTTTAGATGTATAAATTCCTTCTTTTAATAGGATATTTATATATATTAATATAAAAATTCTCCCATATAGAATCAATTATGATTGACATCACCCAGCATGAGAATCCATTCGTCTTATTTGTAATGACCTAATGTTTTATAAATGAAATTCCATTTTTATATAAAAAAAGTCATTACAATGTAATGTAGTTAAAGATAACACATGAACTAATTTGGTAATTTTTGTCCATTATACCATGTCATATTTAAAATAATGTTAATTATTTTATTCAATGATACAATTTTTATTTTATAGTGGCAAATAAAATTAGAAGATATTAATTGTTATAATAAAACCCAATAGAGTCAAACAAATGAAGTGATGGACTCCACCAATATAAATGTTCCCTATAAAGCCCATTTATCTTAAATTACAAGGGATATAGAATCACTGGACTTTTACATTGGAATATCTGACATGGAGATAAAATAAATAAAACCTAAAAACTCCTTTTATGAGTGAAATTCTATATTATTGATATAAAAACCAAAATAATGTTCACTGACCACCCCCCAAATTATCACCATCATTCATCATACCCCTTGTTAGAACTCTGCTGTAACATGTCATTTTCTTTCTAACCCATACTAGTATAGATTATTATAAATATCTTTTAAAATAAAATATTTATATATTTATCTAATTTAATTATTAAATATAAATGATTAATAATTAGTTTCATAAAAATTATATTTTTGATAAAAATAAAATAAAATTGTATTTTCAGAAAAAAATGCTCTCATTTATGAAACTCTGTTGATAAATTTTAGAATTTTTTAAATAAATATTATTATTGTAAAATAAATATTCTTATTTAATAATAATTTTTTATGTATAAATTAAAATTTAATTTAATGTAGTCCAATTCAATTTTTAAAAAATTCTCAAAGTACTTAATTTCATAAAAACTATTATTTTTTAATAAATATATATATTTATTTAAAATGATTAATTATTTAATTTTATAGTATTATTTTAAAAATGAAATATATATTATCAATTAATCATGGTAAAATATCTAATGTTTAATGATACATAATTTTATAATACATTATAAATTTTATATAAAAATTAAAAACAGTATCATATAGGGTTTGTATTATGACATCATAATATAACAAAAGTGATGTAATAAAAAATATAAAGTGTATCCAATTGCGAAATAGGTTTTTCCTTTAAATTATTTTTTCCATAATATAATTTTATTAATTTTATATGACATTATTGATTATTCATAATCATATAATCAATATTATGGATTTAAAATCAATTCATGATGAACTTGACTGAATTCCACATCACAAATTGTAATACATTAATGATTTCAGTTCTTAAAATTATAAAATATTGAATTCCACTAAAGTTTGGTTAAACCATGGATAAAACCCATGGGAAGGTTTTGTGTTTGGGTTATTTTATCATATATAGTCGAAAACATATGTTTATAAATAAATAAAAAATTCACCTATTTTCATTAAATACCTAGCTAAACTCCCTCTGCACATCGCAAAAATCACATTTAATATGATTTTCTAATCAATATTCCCCTATAAATACATTAGAAGGAGTTCTAAAATTATTTAGAAGAACCTCACATGATTTTAGAAGTTACCTCTCTTGGTAAGGGGATTCAATACAACTTCTCTTCATTCAATCAATTTTATTGTATTGAGACTTTGGAGTTCCAATTATTCATTTTGGAATAGAATTTTAAACATCACATTCACAATATTTATTATTTCCATGCAATGTGAGGCCAAATTTCACTCTCATTGGACCCTTACTTAAATCATTAAGCACACTCATTTTGCTGCTAAAATTATCTAATGATTATCCATTATAAGAATTTTATTAGTGAATTCTCATCCCCATTAACACTGTTGGGTATTCATATAGATGAAACAATCCACTATTTTGGGTGTTTCGATGTTTGTGACCCACACTCCATTATTTAGGTGTAAATTCTAATGAATGAAATTTTTATATTGTGTTTTCGTTGTGGAACACAAATTCATGTACATGATATGAATGCGATGAGTGGGACCAGAATTATATAAACCTCTAATAAATTTTGTATTTTTTTTATCAAATTTTATACCATGTATGGCTCCACAAATTGTTTCATAAGAACAAAATTTTATGATCTCTTGGTGATTATACAAGATTTATTCATATGATGTGATGATTTATGATGTTTCAAAATTCCTTTTATTTGCATAATGTTTCAATCTTATACCATTTTATGATGTTCATGAGTATGATTATAAAATTTATATTTATTAATGTTACGTGTATTGACACAAATGATCTTATTTACGTTATGTTATTTTTTATTTCCCTTATAGTTATTATATCTCACATGTCTCTTATGCATATCCCCATGTTATATCATGCAGTATTGAAAAATCAATTGATTTTATGTGCATGTTAATGTGATCATAAATAATTTTGTTATGTCCGTGTTTTGAGTTATTATGATATAAATTTAATTTCCAAAATATAAATGGCCACTCGATGTATCAGGACTAAATAATGTGTATCATTATATAATTAATAAGGAATTAATGTGAATTAATGATATTTTTTTCATAGTTGGTATCTGATAAATGTCTAGTTATTTTTATAAATTTTTATTAGAAAATTATACTGAAATATATATGTATATGAATTATACAACATACTAAAATTTGTTTAATTATTGATTATGTTATTTCATATAAAAAATTCACATTTTGGATACAAAATTTTGATGTAGATCTAGAATAGTATTTCATAGGGGTAACAAACATGAAAAGTGTGAACATCATATAAAATTGGATATAACCTAGTTCATAACAAATAATTCATCCTACACAACATGTTTGACACTCTTAGTGTATATTCTATGGTAAATTCAAAATCTCTTAATGAACCAATTTGAAAGGATGAAAAAATCCTATAGAATTATTTTTTAGAAAATAGATCATGTATTACATAGAATAAAACCATTAAATTCAATGGTTAATAATATTATTTAATTTTATTGTTATCTGCAAATTTTTATTTTTTCCATTTTATGTGTTTAATTTTGTAAAATTTATAATGACTAATTTTCCTTTATTCAATTCAATATTTACAAATATGAGTACCGAGACAACATAATAATTGATGGTTAATCTAATACTGCCCAAATGAGATGCCCAAAACAATTGGAGTATGATTTAAGAATATCATGGAAATACATACCCAATTAACTCATGTTTTTATTAGAAACATGAATCAATGGTAAAATTAACACCCCAAAGAAACATAATGATTAAATTGGGATCATTATGTAACAAAGGAGACCAAAATTTTGTGGATATTCCAATCACATAATTGTGGGACAATGAATAAACCACATTGAAATTCTATTATATTTAATTTAATTAACATAGTATGAGAATTTCATGTAAGTTTTTTATCATGTGTAGGGTGAATTTGTTTAATTGTGGATGTTGATCAAAAGTATTTATCTCTATTAGGAGATCAAATTGATGGATTATATTGAATTAATGAATTTTTTTTGGATAAATATTCTCCTCACGACCACTAAAATAATTTTGTTAGGTATTTTATTAGCCTCATAAAAAATTATAATGAATGCATCTATGTTTATGAGGTGAATTTGAGAAGAATTTTTTCAAATAGTTATTCATTTTTCATTAATCCTGAATGTAATGTTGATTTCTTATTTAGTGTACCTAGGTTGAACCAACAGTATAATTTATAAATAAAATCATTTATATATTTAATGAAATTTCTCTGTGTTCCCTCAAAGTCAAAATGTAGATTTGTGAATATCAATGGTCTCTTAAGTTAGGATATAAGAAGAACATAATTAATGTTAATTCTAGTGGAATGATTGAGAAATATAAAGGGGGAATGAATTTACAACATAAAACTTTTCAAAAGTATGGGAATAATAATCCTATAAATTTATTTAAGGGGATAAGGAAATTCATTATGCGGGTAATGGAAGGGAACCTATCTAGTAAATGATGATTTATTAAACCCACCAATGAGAAGGAATAATGCAATGCTCAGGTGATCCTACGAATCTTATCAATATTTTCACTTGCATACAATAAGGACAATATATGAATCAATTCCCTAAACAATGGTTTGAGGATTATAACTACTGAAAATAAATTCTATTTGCTATAAATACAAGGAGATCATATTCCATCATAATTGTTGAAGTGGATCCTGACCCCAATGTCATGATAGGTACACTATTTATTCAGTCGTAGATAGTGAATGTAATATTTGATTTTGATTCTACAAATTCAAGTATATAAAATATGTATAGAATAAATGATAAAAATCCACCTCATGATGTGTATGACATGTTATTAGTGAATATGAAAAAGGGTTCTGTTTTTTTATTGCAATTATATAACTCAATTATTATCAAATGTTTTGTGAGGAATTTCCTAGAAAATTTATGATATTACCTTTAGCAGAATCTTACATTATTCTTGTCATGGAATAAATTTATTTATATAGAACCAATATATATTGATGAATGAGAAAAATAAAACGTTGTTTCTTGAATTATCTTATAATTTTATACATCTTCATAGAGGATGATTAATCTCCTTTGGAAATATCATGTGAATCCTCAATATTATTTTAAAATATGAAATCATATTTATCTCAAATTATTGATACTAAGGAAAATGACATCCTTAATGGAATGGAAATTGTAATGGAATATGTTGAATAGTTTCCCAAATAATTGTCTATTCTCCCTCAAGACATTTTGTTCTACTCTTAGTCAGTATTACACATCTATTTTTTACAATATACATGATTTTATACACAATATCGATTGTTAAAAAATAGGAGTTAATGAATATACTACAATGCAATCTTGATAAAGCTTTTATACACCTTAGAATTTCCCATGGGGTTAACCCCTCATTTTCAGAATGAAGATCGATGGTTGAATATACCTATTCATTTACTATCCTGATCATAAAAATATCATAATAAAGAAAAATTAACTACATGAATATATTGATGAATTATTAGATCAACAAGATGGAGACAAAATCCTCTCTAGGGTGGATATTAAATCTGGATGTTATTATGTAATATTTAATAAGTAAGATATCCCAAAGGTGACATTTTGTATGAGTTATGATATCATTGAATTAAGAGTGATTCTATTTGGACTGCATAATTCTCTATGTTTATAAATTGATATAATAAATAGTGTATTTTGTGACTACCCAAAAAAAATATGTGTATGTATTTCTAGATGATATTTTTATGAACTCCAAAAGAAGGAAGTGTATGTGGATAATTTGAATTTGGTACTTAATACCTTGTGATTGGAAAATTGATTTTTGATGTACAATAATGTTGATTTTTGTATGCAGTATGTAACATTGATTAGGAATGTTATCATCAAAAAAGAGATATTGGTCAATCCTTAAAAAATATGGGTTATTTAAGTATTTTATAGAAAACCCACTATGATAGAAGTACATAGTTTCATTATATTATCTAGGCATTATCATAAATTTATGATAATATTCCCATAAGTTTCAAACCCACTAATTATGATCACAGAAAAGGGGTTAATTTTTTATGGAATAATATATTCAAGAATTGATTTAAATAGTAAATAAAGAGGACACTCACTAAAATCATTCTTACATTACACACTAGTGGGGAGAAATTTCATATCTAGAGAGTCTAGTGTAAAAATGTATTTGGATGTGTATTCAGGAAATATTATAAAATGATAGGATATGCCTCTACACAACTAGAGATACATGATAGAAACCACCGAACACATGATTTCGGATTGGTGTTAGAGATTATTTAATTAAATATATGGTCTCATTATATATATTTAGATAACTATAACATATATATAGATCATAAAATTCCCATATTAATAATCACAAAAAATTTGATTAATATGATACAAAAATATGGTTAGAGATGATCATGGATTTTGATTTTTCAATCCATTACCATCTTAAAAAGTTCATCAATGTCATAGATAATCCATGTATAATGAATCAAGATAACCTATAACTGATGATGATTGAAATTGATCTAATGATAATGTACATGAAATTTATGGACAAGAAAATCATATATAGGACCTCATTATTTCTATCTTATGTAACTACTCAAACATCCATTCTTGAGAGGATCGTGGTGGCCCAATAGGATGATTATGAGATATAGAAAAAGTTACTGAATATTATAGAGGTCAACAGAGATAAATATGGTGTTATATGGTTTATACGTATATTTGTGTCCAATAAAAACCGTAATTCAATTGGGTTATTCTAGATGATATTCATATTTTATCCATCCCTATTCATCTATAAAACACTAAAATGAGTACAAATTAGAAGAAAAAGTTATGTTGGGATAACATGAAGATGAATATTTCAAAATTTGAATATTGATTCTTAGTATTCCAATAATTCAAGAATAAATGATTGATGTTTAAGTGTATGATTAAACAATTCCATAAACCATTTTGGAAATGGTAAATAATAACTATGGATTTCAAACATCTAAATGAAATAATGTATCCTAGTGGATATTCGACCACCGTAAAAAGTTAACATATTTTTCTTTATTGTGGAATATTTATACCAACGAAACTCACAAAAATTTATATAATATAATTTTTATGAAAACATGGAGTACCACTCATCATTGTATCTAATAATGATCTTTTATTTACATCATAGTTCTGGATAATACATAAGGAATAATTTGATAGAAATATTAGTTATAATACTTAATATCACCCACAGCATGATGGTCTATCTGAATGGACCATTAAAATTATATATAAAATTCAATGATTATGTTTATTGGATTTCCCAGGATTTTAGAATCAAGTCCATACCTAGTGGATTACTCAACTAACAATAGTTTCCATTATAGTATTATAATGGAAATATATGAGGATCTTTATGGGAATATGTTTCATAATACAATATGTTTGATTTGATGTTTTAGATAGGATTCTTTTGGGAACATATCTAATCTATTAATTAATAACGAAGGTTCAAAACATCCAATGTAAAATGATATCCTAAAAAATTGGAGAGAAAATTTATGTAAATATTCATTGAGGATGCCTATAGTTTATGTTAAGAGATAAGGTGTTCCATTAAATATCTCCATAGAATAAATTCATGATGTTTTGAACGAAGGGAAATATTCTTCCAAGATACATCTTCATCTTTTAAATCATTTATTTTATCATAGTTATTGCTTTTTGACTAACACTCCCACCTAACTTATACCAATTATGTGATGCATTCTATATTTCCCTTTTGGGATGTACATTCCAAACCCAAAAGATGTACTAAATCTTATGTTCGTATATTGGTGAATAATATTTCATTTGAGGATCTGTGAGTCAAGATTGTAGATCCTAGATCCATTGTTCTATGAAACATCACAATTCATCTATTCAATGTGTTATCACGGAATAATAATTATAAGGGGTGACATGGGAGACCAAATAGGAGATAGAACAAATTTTATCTCACCTATTTACTGTATAAAGTCATGGGGGTTAAATTTTTGTTGGAGGGATGATTGTAATGACCTAAAAATTAATAAATGAAATTCCATGTTTATATATATAATTTCATTATTATGTAATGTATTTATTGAAAAAACATGAACTAATTTAGTTATTTTGGTCCATTATATCATATTATATTTAAAATTCTACTATTAATATTATCCATTGATAGTATTTTAATTTTATAGGGGCAATTATTATTACCATATAAATTGTTTTTTGATAAAATTCAATTAACATCGATAATAGAAGTGATGGCCATGAGTAGTAGGATCATACCACATAAAACCCCTTTATCAGGGCATCAAAGGGAGATAGAATCACTTGTACATTTTCTTAACCAACCCCACAAAATATTAAAAAGGTAAATCACAAAAAAAATTATTGGATAATTTAATGGTTTCCAAGATCATGAAGCCAGATATGATTGTAAAACAACCCTAATAAAGTGTCACTATTGAACACTTTAAACATAGTAAATATGTTGTCGTATTAATAGGTTACGTGTCTTGAACTATGTAATATGAATATGAATATTTTTTTTTAAATAAAATATTTATTTTATTTATTCATTTATAGAATTACAATAAAAATGACTATATATCAGTTTGAAAAAATAGATTTTAAAATCAGGAAATAAAGATTTTATATTCAGGAAATAATTATAATAAATTAGTATACACATTTGAAAATTTTAATACTTTATGAAATAAATGATTTATTATTAAAATATATTTATAAAATTTTATTTATTTATATATAAATCATATGGTAATTTAATTAATTCTAATATAATTTTTATATGGGTTAGAAGGTTGTTAGTATCATGAAAACAACTATTTTTCCAGTCAAAATTATTTTTATTTTTATGTTTAAAATAGTATATTTAGAAATTTATATTGGCTAAATGTCTATTATTTTTTATATCATCAGATTGATGTTATCCAGTGGTGTCTATTCATTAATTTTATGTAATAGATTGATTTTTAAATAAAAATTAAACATTGTACAAATATATGATATTCATTGTGAAATTATAATATCTCAAATGTGATGTATTAAATACTATAATGGGTATCCATGAACATAAATGGGTTCCCCCTGTAAACAAATTTCTTGGTCATGTTATTTAATTTCGTTTATAACGCATTAATATATCCCCAAAATCTATATTATGTTTTTAGTTTTTAAAATTAATTATTTTTTAACATGACTCACATCCACATCACCAATGTAAATATTTTCATAATGTTACACCCTAAGATTCTACGTCACATTTCCCTTTGAATAATAGAATAGCTTGTGTTGTACTCAACTTGGAGTTTTAACACTCTACAGACAATCAAATTAGCCTTTATGAATCGTAATGCAATATTTTTTAAATTTTAAAAATATTATATTTCAAAAGGATTTCATTTTCGAATTCGTAATATCAAAATTATATTTGGGTGAATTTTTTGTACTTTTCTGAAAATATTCAATTTTTGATTAATAGTGAAATACATTGCATTATTGGTTAAAGATGACATTTTATTTAAAAAATTAGTTATTTTATTTATATTTAAATTGGGAATAAAGAGATAAATAATATCTATTTATGTTCACTGTAATTAATTGGAGTCACTTTATACTAATATAATATATATATAATTTTATTGACCTTTTTATCATCTTTTACCCAACATTTTGGAGCATTTTCAAATTTTCATAAAACAGAATTTTACTCATTCAGTGAGTTATATTTTGAAAATATGATAGAAATAGTAGGTATATGTAAATAAAATTTTCTTCATTAATATGAAAATAATTTTTGGTGATTAGTAACATTTAAATTTTATTTACCACAGCTAAATGTAAATAGGTTATTTAAAGGTAAAAAAGATATTATAATTACCCAAAAAATGTCCTATGTCTATTGGATAAGTTTATTTAAACAAAAATAAACCTTCAGAATAAAATATGGTCCTCTTTGGTACAGTTATATTAGATTAGGATATTTATTATTAACTAATTTAAAGAAGAGTTAAAAGTGATAAATTCATGTTTTCATAACTTTAACATATTTAATAAATGTCTATATATAAGGTAAATTAGACTATAAATATTCATTATAAAGATAAAAATATTTCCTACATTATTGTATTATTTTAAATTTTTATAAATTAAATAATTAAATTTATTTATGTCATAATGATAATGTAGTAATTACATTATTATTTAATGATTAAAATAATTGAAATTATAAATATCCAAATAAATGTAATTTGGGACTTTTGATGAATTATAAATATTAAACAGGTTAATATGAAGTTTTTGTGTTGATTAAATGATTATATTTTGAATTAAACATGCTTTTATGACTTTAACAAAAACAAAATACCAAATATTGTCAAAATTGACATAAAAGAGTTTTTAAAACAAATACTATATTTTTAAATGATATATTATTCCTAAAAATCAATAGTTCAGACAAATGTATTATATAATGATATATATATATGTATATATAATTAATGAACAACATGAGGTTCTATTTAAATTTTATAGTAATTTTATCAAACATTTATTATTAAAATACAAGAGGACATGGTAAAACTTAAACTACTTAAGTAAGAGTTAAAACTAAATGATAAGGTTAATATGGTGACCTACACCTTTCTAAAACCTATTGTTTCATACGTTTTAGACCCACCCTACTATTTATTTGAAAAAAAATCATTTTAGTGCCATTAAATACAGATAATGATTTTATTATAAAATAATATTTCAATCTTTTCCTAAAGTTACCCTCACCAATCTTATAAATGTGTACTTCCCCATCTCTCAAAATCACACCTCCAAAGCAATTTGGCTCTACCAAACCCATCCCAAATATCCTCCCAACAACCCTAACTTCATCCTAAGGTCCTTACATTGATCATAACACCAACCCATGGATCCTTTTTATAAAATCAAAAAGGAACCACCTGATGAAGAGGAATTAATTTCATCATGTCTTTCTACGTTTTTTTTCATCTTCCACATCCTCATTCTTTGTAGTTTCCATAATTAAATAATAACTCCATTACCTTCTACGTACTGTGATGTTATTATATGTATGGTACAACCATATTCATTATTCTATCCATCCTACGAATTACATAGCCACCATACGTGTGTACATACAACTTTCCGTCTCCACGTCACGGTGCAATTTTTTATTCAACACTTCATTATTGGATATGTATAAAAATTAGTATAACTTATTTAAATAATAAATATAAATTTATAATGATTATGTATATATGATATAATATCTAGTTAAATGTGATTCCACCATCCATATAATGGTATTGTCACTCGTGCGTGCGTACATATTATAGTCTCCACGAACGCGATGAGATCCATTCCCCAATGTAACCTTTCAAGAATAATTTTCATTTTATGAATAAATATTTTTAATAAATGAATATCAATTTTAATATGAATAAAGTAAATTATATCCATAAAAACATTACTTACATAAAAAATCGTATCAGTTATCAATTGAAACAATGATACCACTAAAATATTATTAACAAATCAATATTATATGATCATATATTATATCATAATTATGTATATGGTTCGTCTATAATATATTAACAATGATTAAACTAAAATATAGGAGGATAAAATTTCCCCTACAAAGGAAAATTACATGTTAAGGATTAATTTTACAATCTCATTATTCATCTAAGGTTTTTTATACGTAAGTATCTTATGGGACTTCTTTATCATCATCATTCATGTTTCTTAAAAATGTATTTTAAATCATTTATACTATTAACTCTGATATGGGTTAAATTCATTTATAAATTCCTTTGAATTTTTATGAAATGGTTTGAATGGAATCATTCAATCATTTTCCAAATATTTTACTTTATGACCTATTTGAAATATTAAGGTAAGAATGTCATTTTTTACTTACACGGAGGGTGAAACTATTTTCCACCGTTATAAAACCGTTGAATCTTCCCATACAATATTATAAGAATATTTCCAAAATAAATTTTTTATTTTATAATTATGTGACTTATAAATGGTTGGAAAATGTAAAGAGGTATTTCTTTCAAATATATTTCATTTCAACTATAACAACGTCCTTTTATTGATTTTAATCTTGTTTGAAGATGAAATATTATGATAAAAATTATTCATATCTATTGAAGGTTTTGTGATATGTTTGATGGTGGATTTGTTATTTTTATATAAGTAATGGTTTTTGGATAACTTATTGACACATCATATGATATTTTTAATACGAATGTTAATGTTATGTCTAAACCTTTTCATATAAGGAATTCATTGGAATTAGTAAGTGACGGGTGGAGCTCGCTATTATTCCATGATGCATCTATAGGTCTGATGAGAAATAATAGTGTCTTGGAATAAGTCCATGAAAAAATCATATTTGTATTATTGTCACAAGGCCTTGATTATGTGGTTATGTTGTCCGACATTATGCATTCCATCATTATGAAATTGGCTACTAGTATTGAATGTGATTATTCGACTAGTAGAATATCCATCTGAATAATTATATGGAATTATTTGATTTATATTTTCAATATTATTATGATTTTTATGTTTTAATGTCTTATTTTTTAGTCTTATACATTTCCATAAATTATTATGCTTATTTTTGAATGATTCCTCAATATTCTAATCCTTAATGAGCATCTGAGCTCATCCCTTTCTATTTTCACTTTTTCCCAGGATACGAAGAAGTATATTATTACTGACCAAATAATATAGTCTATGGGATTTGAATGTGGAAAATGAAGATAATGTTTTTGTTTTTTCCCTTTTATAATGTATTTTAAATCTTATGAATATATATATTACATTCAATGCTACTAAACTGATGGGTATTTCAGGATTTGATCCCTTCTGATCATGAAAATGATATCTAATAATGCACTAGATCAGGATAACTAGTGAAGGGGCATTACAGTTGGTATCATGGGATGTTTAGTACAAACATTGAAAACTATATTTAGAAAACACTGAATAGAGAACAATAAAAAGAGATATAATTTTATGATTAGTATAGAAGAAGTTCTAGGAATTTTTGTAATGAAGTGATTTTTTGAGTTTTCCATGAAATAAATCCCTATATTGATATGAGAAGGTAGAGGCAGCTCTGGCACAGATATTATTAGGATTGAAAACTCTGACAAGTAGTTTAGGGCTTGACCCGAGGAATCCTAGTACACGATAATGGGCCTTGCTGCAGTCTTGTTTATGACACTCTTGGGGGATAAGCATAGGATAATTCTCATTTTCATTAAAAAAAATAATGAAGAATTTATGAGTATATATTTCTTAATTATTTATTTATTATGGATTATATCCATAAATTGTTCAATTTATGTTAACTGTTATACATGTCTGGAATTATGTATTATGAATAAAAAACTAATATAGTGTATGGAAATGTATAGAAATGGATCCAAGTTCAAGGAATAGAAACTATATCAATGCATGTAATACCTGTAGGGACATCCCTCATACTCAATATAATTATAGTGGAGCTGGTGATACAATTGGTGCTGATTAGATTATCACCATTCTAGAAAAACTCACTTAGGTTATGAATAATAACCTTACACATATAGATCACCCCTATACACAACGTGGAGGATCAATGTTAGTCCTCTTCATCCGGAAAGATCCACCAACATTAAAAAGTACTACAAAAAAATTTCAGCTGAGTAATGGATATGTTATTTAGAGAAAATATTTCAGGCTTTAGGGAGTAGTGATAGGGAAAACGTTGTCATGGAATTTTAACACCTCACGAGAGATGCATATCAATGATGGTCTTTAATTCAAAACACAACGAAAGATGACGATGCATAAAATATGGAATGGAGGGAGTGTGAATAGCTTTTCATACTAAAATATTTTCCTCGTGACCACCGAGCGGATATGGAAAGAAAATTTCTGAGTCTATGGAAAAAATTGGATGATACTGTCGCAAAGTATGAGGTAAAATTTAAATGGTTAGGAAGGCATGCCACAGATTAAATACTTAACCCAAGGAGTAAGATTTATCGATTCATTGATGTGTAAAAACCATTTCTCCTTCAAGCATTAGTCTCACAATCCGTCTCAACATACAATGATATTTTCTCATGATCTATCAATATTGAAAAGGAATTATCTAAGTATTATGACTTTAAAAACAGAAAATGATAAGAAGAGAACTATTTCACACTCTAGAAATGGAAATAAGGGGAATAAGGGAAAACATTAATATCCATCATCTGTTAAATGTGGGATGAAACACCCTGGTACTATCCTAAAGGGAATTGGATTTTGATACAAGTGTGGTGAAAAAGGCAACTAAGATCGTTTTAGAAAGGGGAATAAAGAGGATGTCAATGTTGAATGCTACAATTGTAATGAAATGAGGAATTATGAAAAAGAATGTCCAAATCATCATGGAAACATACCTCAGAAAAGGCCAATGGATGAACGTCGAGCTTATGGGATCATTCACTCTAAGGTTCAAACTCTAAAAGATGTGGTGGTGGGTAATTTAATGGTTTACTCATGTTTAGCTGATACTCTATTTGATTCAGGATCATCGCATTGTTTCGTATCTTCCTAGTTTTCCCAGAAAATTTGATATTTCAAATTTTATTTGACATCGGTGTTGTCATTCAAAACTATTAAGGAATTTATCATTGCAAAAATTATTTGTTAATAAATTCACATTAAGGCATATAAACATTATTTATCAGTTGATCTTATTTCCATACCCATGATTGAATTAGATATAATCCTCATTATGGATTGGATTTCAGACCATGATGAGAGAATTTATTATAAGAGGATGGAGGTTACAATTTTCGATGATGATATTGAGTACCATATTTTTAGAGCAGAAATGAAACTAACTGATTCCTATCTAGATACACCCCTAGTATCACTACTAAATTCAATTATTTAGGAAAATAAAATAAAATAATTGTGTGTGAGGAAAGAAATGTTAAAATAAAGGATGTAATTTTGTGAAAGAATATTTTCATGTGTTTCCATAGGATTTACATAGACATTAATAAGAATGATAAATTGAGTTTTCCATTGATTTAATTCCAAGTTCGAGGCCCATATCGATGACCCCATATAGAATGGCCGCTGTGTAATTAATGGAACTAATGACGAAATAAGAGGAGTTAAGTCATAAAGGATTTATTCTCCATAGTGTTTCTACATGGGTGGCCCATGTTATTTTTTTAAGAAGAACGATTGATCTATGATGTTGTCCATTGACTACAAGGAGAAAAATGTTATAACAATAAAGAACAAGTATCCCCTTCCTCACACTGATGACTTTTTGATCAACTTTAGGGAGCTCAATATTTTTCAAAGATTGATCGTTAATCAGGATATCATCAATTATGCGTGAAGAAGGATGGCATTCCGAAGATATCTTTTCGAACTATCTATGTGCATTATGATTTTACAATAATGACTTTTGGACTGATTAATGCACCCACTATTTTAATGGAACTAAATAATAGTGTTTTCAAGGAATATCATTATGACATTAAAGTGGTATTTATTGAGGATATCTTGGTACACTCAAAAATCTATGAAGATCATGAAAATCACGAGCGCATTATTCTAAAAACCCTCAAAGAAATGAATTATATGGGATGTTTAGGTCATGTAAATTTTGGATTCAAGATATTACATTTATAGTCCATATTGTCTCTAGGTATGGAATCCATGATGATCCATCAAGGACCAAGGTAATCCATGAATGTCATTCACCGAAAAGTATAACTGAGGTATGCAGTTTTATTAGTTTAACAAGTTATTATCATCGTTTCGTCAAGAATGTTTCCAAATTTTCAAACCCATTAACCAAGATCACAAATAATGGGTTTAAATTTGATTTGACAAAACTTGTGTAGAATGTTTCAAAGAATGAATGAAAATATTAGTCAATGCTTATATCTTGACTCTTCCTTCAGGGAATGATGGTTTTGTTATTTATAGTTATTCTTCAAATAAAGGACTTGGTTGATTCCTTATGTAGAATGATAGAGTTATTACCTATGAATCACAATATCTAAAAAATAATGAACTAAACTATCCCACAAATGATCATTAGTTAGAAGTCTCGATCATTGTTTTGAAGATTCATAGACACTACCTTTATGATAAAAAATGTGAGATACATACCAATCACAAGTGTATGAAGCATATTTTCTCAAAGAAAGAACTCAACATGAGGCAAAGACGGTGGCTTGAAATACTAAAGTATTATTATCGCACTATAAAAACCACTGATGGAAGGAAAATAAGGTGGATGATGCTTTGAGAAGAAAGGATCATTGAGTTCTGAACACATTGAGTGTTGAAAGGGATGATATGTTCATGGATCTATTAAATATGGATATGGGAATAATCATGGAAGGTGAAACATCAATACTTTTTCCAATTTTTTCCAAACCATATTTATTAGTATGTATAAACAGATCTTAGACTAATTATGAGGAGTTTCAAAAGAAAATTAATGATGTGAACGATGGGAGATTGATAGACATTGTAAATGAATATAGTATTTTGAAGTTATGGAAGATAATTTGTGTTTCTAGCACAGCTGATCTAAAAATGGGAATTATTGGATGATGCTCATATCTCAAATTTCACTATACACCCTAGTAGCACTAAGATCTATATTGATCTTAAGGGATTTTTTTGGTGGTACCACATGAAGAGAGATATTGTTGACTATGTGTTAATATGTATTTTTTTTCAAAAAAATTATAGTTGGAAGACAACTTCATAGAAGATTCATGCAACCCATTCCCATACGTTAGTTGAACATGGATGATATTATGATTCTCATTGTCATAGGAATACCAAATAATCAATGAAGAAAATGTTGCAATATTGTTCATTGTTGATCCTCTTACCATGTCATCTCATTTTATTGCTATATGTGATGATTTGACACATTAACATCAAGGAATACTATATATTAATGATGTTTTAAGACTCTATGGTGTACCCATATCAATTTTTTTGATCGTGATCCCCAATTTACATCAAGATTTTGGAAAAGTCATCATAAGGCCTTGGACACTAAACTTCATTTGAGCACTTCCTAGAACCCTCAAACTGATTTACAATCCGAACAGACAATTCAATCCATAGAATACATGTTGAGATTATCCACACTTCACTTTCAAGGTATGTGGGATCAAAATTTAACTCGAGTAGAATTTTCCTAAAATAATAGATTCCATTAAAGTTTTCAGATGAAAACATATGAAGGGTTATATGAAAAGACATGTCACATAAATACTTTTATGGATGATATTGGTGAATGAAAACTCATAGGACCATAACTCTTTGAAGAAACAATGTCGAAAATGGTGAATCTTATAAAAACCCACATCGAAGCATCTCCATGTTGGAAAAGGATCTATACTGATAACCGAATGAATGATTTGGAATTTCAGGTTGGAGATCATATTTTCTTGAAACTGTCTCCATGTAAGGGAGTTATAAGATTTGGTATGAAGGGAAAATTAAGTCCCAGGTACATTATACCTTTCGATATTCAAGAAATAATTGGTGTTATAGCTTATCGTTTGGAAATGAAGCTATGTAAATTTAATGATAATGATGTGTTCCACGTATCAATGGTGATAAAATACATGACTAACAAATGTATGTACTCACCTATAAAGAAATAGAAATAGAACCCGATCATTCTTATTGTGAAGTTCCTGTCATGATTTTTGATACAAGATAACAAGTACTGTGAAACCAAACGTCTCATCTGGTAAATGTTCTATGGAGAAATAAAATGACGGAAGAGGAAACATAGGAACCCAAGGAAAATATGTTGAAGAACCATCTGAATAATTTTATGCAGTAATATTCTTGCAATTTCAAGGAAGAAATTATTTGTGCGAGAGATTGTAACACCCCAACCTTCTACGAGTTGTTTTCCATCAAATAATAAAATAGCATGCGTTGTACAGAACATGAAGTTTTAACACACCAAAACCAATATAAATAGTTGTTATGAATATTAATACAAAATTTTTAAAACGTTATATAATTTATTTTAAAAAATTGACTTCATTTCTTATTTCAGAATATCGAAAATAGCTAAGGCTGAATTTTTGGTATTTTTCTAAAAACATTATGTTTTTGATAAATAGTGAAAAACACTGTGTTATTGGTTAGAACAAATATTTTATTGAAAAATTTTGTAATTTTTTAAAATTTATATTACTTAAAAATAGATACATAATACCTATTTATCTTAAATGTAATTAATTAGAGTAATTTATAATAATATAAGATATATAAAATTTCATTAAACCTTTTACCGTCTTTTACCCACCTTCTATGAGCATTTTTAAATTTTCATAAGACATAATTTTACCCCTTTAGTTAGTTGAATTTAGAAAATATGAGAGACACATGTTGATATTTGAAAATAAAATGTAATTCAATACGACAAAAATAATTTTAGGTGAATAGTAACTATGGAATTTTATTAAGCGTGATTAATAGTAAATAGGTTAATTAAAGGTAAAAACGATGTTATAATTATCCTAAAACATTTCATAATTCTATTGGATAAGTGAATTTAGACCAAAATAAACCTTACGAATAATCTAGGATCGGATTTTGTCCACTTGGATTAGATTAATACATATATAATTATTTAATTTAAAGAAGAATTAAACCTGTTAAATTCATGTTTTCATAATTAAATCATTTTTAATATAGGGTAATACATAATATAAATTCAACTCTAAAAATACATTTAAAAAATAAAAATATTTACTAAATAATGGTATATTATATATAATTTCTAGACATTAAATGATTAAATTTATTTATGAACCAATGATGATGTTGTAATTACCTTATAAATAAATGATTTAAAAATTTGTTATTATATTTATACAAGTAAATGTAATTTTATACTATTGATGAATAACCCTAATTTTATAGGTTAATATGACATTATGGGTTTGATTCGATGAATTTTTTTCAATGTAATAATTATTTTATGACATTAACAGAAAATTCCAAAGAGTTTCAAAATTGACCAAAAATAGTTTTTTTAAAAATAACTATATTATTAAATGATATAATATTCCAAAAAATCTATTGTTCTTCCAAAGGACATATATAATGATATATATATAATTAATGAACCCCATTAAGTTCTCTTTTAATTTTATTTTATGTTTATTAACAATTTATTGAAATAATACAAGAATAAATGGTAAAAGTTAAAATATTCAATGTTGAGTTAAAACTAATAGATAAGGTTCATATGGTTACCTAAACCTCTATAAAACCTATTGGTTTAGAGACTTCGGACTCATCCCCACCTTATCTTCGAAATAAATGTTTTTGGATCCATTATTAACTGAAAAATATTTTACTATAAAATAAAATTTCAAGCTTTTACTCAATTGACCCAAACCTCTCTTATAAAAGAGTACATCCACTTATCATAAAATCACACATCCAAAGCCATTTGGCTCGTCCAACCCATACCCAAATATCCTCCCAAATAAGCTCTCATAAAACTATACTCATTAATTTGATCAAAAATCCAACTTAAGGATCATTTTGAACAAATAAAAAACGTATCACTCGAGGAAGAGATAATAATTTCATCACCTCTTTCTATGTTCTTTTCTTCTTCTACTTCCTCATTCATTATTGTCTCCATAACAAAATAAAAACTTCAGTAAAATTTACATATTGTGATGTTATTATAAGTTTTTTACAACTATATTCATTATTCTTTCCATCCTATGAATGAAAAAGTCACCATGCATGTGTATGTATAGGTTACCGTCTCCACATCATGGTGTAGTTTATTATTCAACACTTAATTATTGGATGGGTATAATAATAATTGTAAACGATGTAAGTAAAAAATAAAACATGTTAATGATTTTGTATATATTATATACCATCCATTTACATGAAATTACATCATCAATATATTTATATTTTTACTCGTGCGTACGTACAGATTATAGTCTCCACGAACGCAATGAGATTCATATCTCATCGTAACCATTAAAGACTACATTTTATTTTATTATTACTAAAAACTTTTAAGAACATAATATAAATCTAAATATGAATCAAATAAATCCTATACATAAAATCATGACTTACGTAACTAAAAATATCATTTTACAAATTAAACAATGATACCACTAAAATATTATTAACAAAGAAATATTAAAATATTATATATGATATCATATTTATGTATGTGGTAATTATATAATTTAATAATAATTATTTAACTATTATAAAGGTGGTTAATGTACCCTTGACCAAGTATAAGGATAAGGTAAGGGTTAATTGCACAATCTCATTATTTATCAGATGTTGTGTATACATAAGTATCTAATGGGACTTCTTTATCATCAACATCTGTGTTTCATAGAAATGTATTTCAATACATTTTTACAATTTTTTGTACAATGTGATAAATTAATTTAAACCCTTTTTTGATTTTTTAAAATGGTTTTAATGGAATCATTCCTTTGTTTTCAAAACTAGGTACTTTATGACCTTTTCGACAAATTAAGGTAAGAATGTTTTTTTAACTTATACAATGGGTGCATCTATTTTCATCTATTATAACACCTTCAGATCATCCCTTACAAGATTATAATAATATTTACAACATAAATGGATTATTTTATAATTATTTTACTTTTAAAATATTTCAAAATATAATGAGATATTTCATTCAAATAATTTTCATTTCATCTATGTCCACATCGTGGATGTATTTTAAACTTGATTGAAGTTGATTTATTATGATACAAATCTTCCATATTGTAATGAAGGATTTTTGATATGTTTGACTATGGATGTGTTATTTTTCTATCATTTCTAGTTTAGGGATAAATTATTGACATTTTTTATACTTGTTTTAATATGAAAATTTATGTTGTTTTTAATCCTTTTCATTTGAGGAATGCATTGGACTTAGCAAGTGACAGGTAGATCCCTCTATAGCTCCTTGAAACATTGGTAGGTCTCCAGAGTCAAACTACTTCCTTGGAATAAGGCATTGACAAAATCTTTTTTGTAGTCTTGGCAAGAAGCCTATAATACGATGTTATCATGTTTGGCATTATGCATTTCATCATTATGAAATTTGGTAATTGATATCGCTTGTGATTATTCGACTAGTATAATATCCATGTGAATAATTAAATGGAATTATTTGATTTATATTTTCCATATTATGTATAATTTTATCATCAAATGAATTTTGTTTTAGTCTTATACAATGAATTAAATGTTTATTCTTACTTATCAATGTTTTTTATATATTGTTATCTTTTATGAGCATCTGAGCTCACCACTTTCTGTGTTTTATTTTTTCCAGGATGCAAAGAAGAATATTATGAATGACCTACAGGGATTGTATAAGGGATATGAATGTGGTCAATAGATACAATTTTGTTGTTTTTTCATTTTATAATGTAATGTAAAACATATGAATGTATTTGGTACATACAAGGCTACTAAAATGATTAGTCTATCAGGATTTGATCCCTTGAGATCATGCCAATGTTATGTAATAATTAACCAGCTCTAGGTAAGTAGGGTTAGGGTGTTACACATATGTTTAGTTCATAGAATTATAAACCTTTTAAATCCCCTCCAAGTTGGTTGAAATAATGGGCAAACACATTGAATTTTTTTTGATTTGGGTTATTTTATCATAGACCTATAAATAAATGTTTTTAAATTAATAATGAATTATTTTATCTTTTGATATAAATACCCACTCAAAAACTCACATTTATTCACTCAGAACCCATTTAAATCGAATTTTATATACCTTAGTCACTAAAAATTTTACCCAAGGTATTTTAAATCACTTAATATGCTCGTCCAAAGCTTTTATAAGTTCCATTTCAATGTAAGGGAATTATCTCCCAATTCACATTATTCTTGCACATTTATTTTAGTATGCCTTCTGACCTCCAATTTTTCATATTGGAATATTTTTCTAAATAGATATCATAATTTCAATACAATTTTCATGTAATTATATACCACCTTTCACAATAATTAATCCATTCTATGAATCAACATGCACACAAGATATGAATTTGAAATTATCATGTGTTTTTATTTGAGAAACATTTCTGTAGAGAATACCCATCACCATTACAACTCATGGGTTTCCCCATATATGTCCATATACTTCATCTATTTTGGAATTAAATATTTGTTACCCTCACTAAATTAACATATAATTATACTTGATTAAATAATTAATTATTCTTTATAAATGAGGTGGATGAAAAATGCATATACATGATACGAATGTGAATGGTAGTCCTGAAATTATATAATCCTCACATGCATTGGGATATGTTTTTATATCTTGAGACAACATATATATTTCATCTTATGTTAACTTAATAAAAATATGTTATTATTTTTTGGTGCATTCCCATTACATATTTATATTATTTATTATTTTATATTGTTTACACATTTCATTTGTTACCTCGATGATAAAATTTCATAAAAAGAATCAATGTTCATGATTATGATTCCCAACATTCTACGTCACCATTTTTACATCTTTACTCACAAATACTACATTATCTTATGATATTATTTGATAATTAAATTACTAGTATTTGTATCTCATCCAGTTATAATCTACATTCCCAAGATATCACTTGTAGTATTAGAAAATCAATGGACTATAACAGCATGTTACAGATATTTAAAATAATGTTTTTTTATCCAAGCTTGGCGTTACTATGTTGTTTATCTAATTTCCCAAACACACTAGGCCAATCGATATTTTAGGTATGTATTATGTGTATATTTATGAAATTAGTAATCAATTAAAATTTATTAATGATATGTTTTACTATATAGTTTAATTGTTTTAGGATTTTTTTGAGGAGTTGAAGAAGAGGATAAACAATGCATCAATTATATATATTATAGAGGAAGGATTTGATTATTAGGTGTTCATTAATCCTTCCATGAATATTCATGTTTGGGAATGTATATATTTTTGATTTATGATTAATTATGGGGTTATTTAGTTGAATCCATAAAACCAAATTATATGACCAATGAATCAGTGTTAGTGATATTAATGTTTTACATAAAAATTTGGAGACATTATATTGTTGTTAAGGAATTATGATTTTCACAAAAACTAAAATATTCTTGTCTATCATATCCCAAAATGAAATTAATATAGGAAAATAAATTAGTTTTCAATATTTTAGGATTATAAAATTTAGATAATGTATATTCTATCAAATGGTTACATAGTGGCAGATGCACGTAGTATGATGTCCCATCCTCAACTAGTGAATGAGGTAATTGAGTTGTTAGATTTTATGGGGATGGTTTTTGTGGAATAGGGGGTTCCTTATTTATAATTCATTATGTTTTCCCCCACTCTTTTTCATCGAGTGAGAGTTGGCCATATAATAGCTATTCATCATCATATCTTAGATGACTAGATATTAATAAAAGATAAACCAAATTGTTTTTTAAGGTGGGGATCACACATCCTCTCTAAGGGAGGAAAATTAGTTCCATCTAGATTATGAGAGGTTACATTAATGGATATTAAAACATCCAACGAGTGTTATAATTTGTAATAATTATGTTGAACTAGTTATCATGGAAATATTTGTTGTAGATAGCATGGATGCATATGCACTATGTGAAGGAAATTTTAACAAATCATACATTAGTTTGTGAGTTTGGATTTATGTGCCATAGATTATTCAAATGTTGAGCTTACTTACATGATGGAAGGATTCATGAATTTAATTCTTGTGGATGTACACGAGTGTATCCCTAATAAATTGGCCAACTACCTAATTTACATGTACCTAGGACATCTTTGATATCTTCCACAGCTTATTGGATGGTTTTGACTGAGCTAAAGAAGTTGAAATAGTTGTTAAAGGAACTAATTAGGAAATAATTCATCATAACCACTATTTATAGCTTCGATTATTCAATATTGTTAAAAAAAGGAATGTGGGAGTTAAACTAGTGTGTCACCTAAATTAGGTAACCAAAGTGAATAAGTACCCTTTACATGGGATCAATGAACAATTTGACAAGTATAATGGAGAAAATTAGTTCCATAAGATATATCTAGGGTTTAGTTTTAAATTTTTTTAGGTTCATTTTATGTATATTATGAAGATGAAATTATGAATATGAAAATTACAAGTTCGTTGTGTTTCCATTCGGTGTGATGAAATCCTTATCATTGTTTATGGGACATATAATTTAGATAGTTTAGAACTTATTATTTCAATTTTTAGTTGTATTTGTTGAGGATATCCCACTATACTATAATAATAGTATTACTAAATTGATTTCATAATGATCATTCATAGATTACTTTAGGATGAATAGTTGTAAAAAAATCACACAATGTTTTATGTCTACATGTAAGTGGTACACTTCTTAGGTCATGTTTAATTTGAAATGGATAGATGGGGACCCAATAAATATCAAATAATTTATAGCATGGGAGCCACCCAATAG
Source organism: Viscum album (assembly GCA_963277665.1). NCBI lineage: Eukaryota > Viridiplantae > Streptophyta > Magnoliopsida > Santalales > Viscaceae > Viscum > Viscum album. The sequence goes on along the minus strand of OY728151.1, from coordinate 1,055,514,678 downwards.
TGCATTTTATGTATAGATATTTCATGGGTTTGGTAGTGTAATACCATATATTCATGGAATATTTCATTAAGATTGTATGATCGAGGACAAAAATTTCCTTAATGGGGTAGGCATTATATTGAGTTACGATTGCGGGTTTTTTAAAATCTAAATTATAGTATGATGAGATCAAATTAAATAAGATTTATAGAATATTGATTCAATTGGTGGTTTTTTGTTATTCTTCAAGAACTTGGACCTTTTTTTGTAAATGTAGAGGTGGGTGGTAATTTCTTAGGGGTATATATAGTTAATATCTCATAAAAAACCATGTATCCAATGATTTAAAGTATGCAATTGTTTTGTTTTACATTAATACATCTAATATATACCTTATTCATGATAGTTTCATAGAATAGAAATACTATAAGAGTCTCATATACATAATTACATAGAGAGATCATAACCTAAGGTTGAGGTGATTATTTGTATTTAAACTAGAATATGAGGCACTTATTTGAGTTGTTTATCGATAAGTAACGTGGTAGATAATTCCATGAGTAACAAATTTCATTTTCCAATTTTTGGGGATGTAATCTGAATAGTTTCCCATGTTGCATATTTCCCCTTTTATTGATGGGGATGTTTCTTATCATTAATTAATGGTGGTTTTCCCTCTCCTTATTAATATTTTTTACGATGGCCTTCAAATGAAACCTTTTTTAGGATATTTTATATGATTAAATATTACTAATATATACAAAAAATATTTATTGTAATTGTGGAAAACAATTCATCTTCTTTTGATGATTATCATTGGTGGCACACACACTGTGTGAGGTTGTGTTGAGATATTCTAATATATAACTAATTTTGGTACATCATGTGGTAAAAATGATCCCAAAAGGCCATAGGGATTAGATTTAGTGGGAGGTTTTGAAACATTGTTTTTTATAGTGTCTCTCTTAGTGCCTACTACAAATAGGTGAAGGTGGAGTTCACATTTGTTACACCCCATGCTTCAACGCTACGCTTCTCATTGAATAATACAGTAGCGTGTGTTGTATACAACTTCGAGTTTTTACACACACCACAACCAATTAAAATAGTCATTATGAATAGTAATAAGAACTTTTTTTAAATTTTATAAATTTTATATTTCAGAGTGGACTACATTTTTGGATCGGAATATCAAAATTAGCTTTTGGTGAATTTTTGGTATTTTTCTAAAAACATTCAATATTTTATGAATAGTGAAAAAGAATTGAGTTACAGTTTAAAACTAAATTTTTATTTAAATAATAACTTAATTAAATTAATATTAATTAAGGAAAAAATAGATACATAATACATATATTAGTTCAATTTATTTTATTGGATTTAGTTTAAAATAATTTTAGATATATTAAAATTTTGTTGATCTTTTTCACCGTCTTTTACCCACCTCCAAGGAGAGTTTAGAAATTCTCATAAGACATAATTTTACCACTTCTGTGTGTGGAATTTTGAAAATTCGAGAGACAAGGTTAATATCAAGGAGTAAAATGTGGTTCAATGAAATGAAAATAATTTTTGTTGAATAGTAACTTTTTACTTTTATTTACCACGGTTAAATGTAAATAGGGTAATTAAGGGTAAAAATGATATTAATATTACCCTAACACATATTTTAATTCTATTGGACAAGTGTATCTTGACTAATAACAAACTTAATAATAAAATATTATCATTTAGGTCCATTTGGATTAGATTAGTACATTTATTATTATTTAATTCAAAGAAGAGTTAAAAGAGATAAAATCAATGATATATAAGTGATACATTTTTAATATAGGGCTATAAATAAGATAAATTAGATTATAAAGACTAATTAAAAATATAATGTTATTTCCTACATAATGGTATTTTATTTATAATATTTATACATTAAATAATTTAATTTATTTATGACACAATGGTGATGCAATAATTGCCTAATTAATGATATATAAAAATAATTGATATTATAAATATAAAAATAAATGTAATTTGAGATTTTTTATGAATTACACTAATTTTATATGTTAATATAACATATTATTATTGGATATATAAATTTATTTTGAAGTAATAATGTTGTGATGAAATTATCAAAAACAAAATACCCAATAGTGTCAAAATTGTCATAAAACTGTTTTTAAAACAATATTTTATATTATTAATAGATATTATGTTCCTAAAAATATAAGGTTCTTCCAAAGGACTTATATAATGATAGGTGTATCATTAATGGACCACTTCAGGGATTATTGGTGGTATATTGTAATTTTATTAACTATATAATATAAAAATATAAAGAGACAAGGTAAATGTCAAACTATCTCACAAAGTGTGAAATATAAATGATAGGGTTAAAATAGTGACCCAACCTATCTAAAATCTATTGTTTGAAAGGATTTCAACCAATACCCACATTAAAATTTAAATAATCTACTTTTGAGCCATTATAAAATGAATATTAATATATTATAAAATAATATTTCTAGCATTTCCAAAGGTGCCCCTCACCCCTCTTATAAAATGGTACACCCCTTCTCTCTAATTTACACCTTCAAAGCCATTTGGCTTAGCCAAAACATTCCCAAATATTATATCATATTTCCTCACTTCAACCTAGAGGGCATAGTTTGATCAGAAATCAAACCTAAGGTTCCCTTTTGATCATATCAAAAGAAGGAACCAGAATAAGAGGTAATGTTTTCACCACCCTCATTCAAGTTCCTTTAATCCTCAACATTTTCTTTAATTGTTATTCCACATATAAAATAATAATTCCAGTATCTTTTATATACCGTTATGTTATTATAAATATGGTACAACCATATTCAGTACTCTATCCATCCTTTGAATGAAATTTCACCATATGTGCCTACATAAGGCCAACCGTCTCCACGTCGTGGTGTAATTTTTATTCAGTACATTGTTATTTGGATGGGTATAATAATGATGTGTAATTCATGTAAATAATATGTATAACATGATAATTATTCTTTTATATGATATACCATCCAATTATATATGATTTTAATATCAAAATAATGATATCATCACTTGTGCGTACGTATGGACTACCGTCACCATGAACGTGATGAGATTCATTCCTCATAGTATCCATGCAAGTATTAATATCATTTTATGATTAAAAATGATGTTTACGGACTTAATATAATTCTTTATATGAATAAGATACATCATACAAATAAAAAAATGACTTACGTAACAAAACATATAAAAGAAAACGAATAAGTTAACACCCGAAATAACGATAATACTAAGATATTATTAACAAAGAATTTTATAAGATCATATATGATATCATATTAATGTAAATTAATCTTTTATAATTCAATAACAAGTATTTCACCATTATACATGAGGCTAACCTAACATTGACCAAGGAAAATGTACAACGTAAGGGGTTTCATATCTCCCTTTTAATTCAGTGAGATTTCCATTAATCACCACTTATTTATTGCATGTGGTGTGTGTACTTCCCATGACTGTATTAATTGTGTAATATACATTAATTTATGGATATTTATATAATCATTGTATGATCCTTCTTTCATGGATGTATGTTTCGTAAGTTACCAAACTGATAAGGGAATTTGAAATTTTAATTTCCACTCATTCAACTATATGCATATTTCATTGATTATTTTACTCCAAGATTATGTGTGGAATCACGATACATATTCTTCTGTCCTAATTTCCACTCCACATTCTGTGGATATACTTTTTATACACATAATCACTCCAGTTATATGCTCTCAAGTCATCGAAATGAAGTTGACAAGGGTAATTTTAACTCAATCCCCATTTGTTGTGTTAAGTATCCAATTCATTGGTGTTTTTTTACAAGAATTTGTGTGAATGTCTTGTGACTTATTTACACTAAATATCTAATCATATTGAGTGTATTTATATTTGTAACACCTAATTATGACTTTGATTTATCTTTAACCTAGGAATACGGTCTTTATAAGAGATTTCATCAAAATTTACATTTCGTTGAGAATTATTTATTTTTATTCATCAATTCACTTTTATATGGTGTATATAATGTACATTGACATATTATATAATGAATCCCTTTATTATCATGATATTAAATTTTTTTGGTTACCACAATTATTTGTATTTAGTTGTCTCACTTTTGGTTAGAAACTCTATCTAAAATATCATTTCTAAATGATTTAATGATTTATTCTTCTAAATATTTCTCATTAATTTCCATGTCTTAATAATGGTTTTAAGGATTTATTTTTATGGAAATTAATGATTTAAAATTAAAAATATGTTTCAATGTTTCAATGTTGAATGGGACACTTTGATTCAAAAATCAATTTTAAAACTCCTTCTTGACAAGTAGTGTGACTTTTAAATGTTTTCAAGAAAAAGGGGGGTATTTCTGTCAAATAGTTTTGATGATTATTTTATATATTAAAATATCCTTAATTATTCTCGATTGAGGTTAATCTATTACAATACAATCTTCCATATTGTATTGAATTAGTTATGTTTGACTGTGGATGTGCTATTTTTATACCATTCATGGTTTGTGGATATAGTATTTACATTTCATATGCTAGTTTTAATATGAATGATTATGTAGTGTTTCAAACATTTCACATGAGGAACTCATTGAACTTAGTATGTGATGGGTTGATAACTCTATAGGTCCTTGATGCATTGGTAGGTCTCATGAGAAAAACTATTGTCTTTGCACAAGGCCTTGACAAAATCTTATTTGTACACTTGGCACGAGGCCTTGACAATGTGGTTATAATAGTATGGAATTATGCATTCCATATTTATGAAAGTTGGTATTGATATTGAATGTGGTTATTCAACTAGAATAATAACCATGTGAATAATTAAATGGAAATATTTTAATTTTATATTTGCCATATTATATTGAATTTCATGTTTAAAATGTGTATGTTTTTTATACATTTCCTTAAAGTTTTATACTTATTTATAAAAGTTTATGCTATATTGTTATCCTTATTGAGCATCTGGCCTCACCCCTTTCAATGTTCAATTTTTCCCAGGATGTGAAGAAGTAATATATGAATGAACAGCAGTGATAGTATGAAGAGATATGAAGAAAATATGTTGTTGCAGTTTTTTTTACATTATGATGTAATGTAAGACTAATGAATATATCTCGTGTTTCCAAGACAACTAAACTAATATATCTTTTGAGACATGATATTTTTTATTCATGCCAATGTTATTTAATAATGCACAGAATCTAGGTAACTGGGGTCTGGGCGTTATAGTTGGTATCAGAGGAAGTTTAGAAAAAACCATGGAAACTAGATTTAGATAAACTCTGATTAGATAACATAGCCCTAATATAGACTTTGAGGATTAGTAAAGAAGAACTTCCTAGAATTTTGGTATTGTATAGATTTTGTGATTATTCTATGAAATACATCCCTGTCTGGATACGGGCAGGTAGAGGTAGCCCTAGCACAGATATACCTAGGGGTAAACCCAAAAAACACCACTTTGAGCTGGACTCGAATGTAAACTGTGCATGACAACGGGCCTTGCTTCACTCTTGGTTACAACACTCCATGGGGAAATGCTTAGAATAATTTACATTTTCATTACAAACCATTTTGAATTATTTTAATATAATATGAGAATAAATGACCTTGGTTAATCCTAAGGTGTTTCAAATTGAGAATATTGTGCCATGATATTTTCTAAATGATTTTTTGACTACTGTTACTCACATAATGATTTCTTGTTTTCGTCAATGGTCGGAGTCCAAGGAAGTCATAGTAACATTGAGAATGATGTACCAGGTGGGAACATTAGTGGAAATGGAAAAAAATGGAATGTTGATAGGCCTAAAAGATATCGTATTCATGCCAAATCAGTTTTCCAAAAATATGATCAACAATATATATATTAACCAACTCCCAAACTCAACAACTATGAAAAAAGTTTATTAATGATAAGAGCACCAGCAGTGGAGACCATGGAGAAAAGAATCCTAAATTCACATCATGTTGGAAATGTGTAAGGAGACACCCATTATACTGTCTCAACAGAACAATGAAATGTTTTACGTGTGGGAAAGAAGGACATAAAGTGAAGAATTTCCGAGTAAAAACGAAGTGTACTATGGAAGAAAATAACAATGGTCCCAATAATCCATTTATAGTCTTTTTCGGTAAATTTAGGGGACCTTTCCATTACCTGAGAGAATGCCCTATTATATAGGATATTATCTTGTTAATAGAAAAATCTATATGGTTTATATAGTTGGAGAAATTTTTAAAAGTATCAGTTATCCTTGTTGATGGGATTACTTTGGAATAATTTTCTCTTGTTTTAGTAACCCCGAAGTTTTCCATATGAGAATGATATTTGAGTAAGTCTTTTATTTTCCCTTGTGGATATAGATATAAATAACAATTTGGATTTATATGATCATTGGGTTTGATGAAATTAAATTTTATTATATTTTGTGAAGAAAATGAAAGGTATGAGATAAAACTTCTAGTTAAAATTATTTTATGGTTATTTTGAGGAATCTATCTCATTTTGGTAATGTTATTTAATATAGAATTTGTAAAAGGTCAACACACAGACTGTGTGACAACCCGTCGCGTCAGATAAAGCTGTGAGAATCAAACCCACAACCAATGTGTGAATGGGATTTATCACCTACCACTAGACTACGTGAAGTCCCCAGTTAATGTAACAAATTATTTTTAGTTCAATTATTTTATTGATCAATAATAAGTTGATTTGGTTTCTTTTGTCTTATCAAATGAATACCCTTAGCATAGGAAAATTATTTGGTGATTAAGTGATAAATGTTATTTTGGATGAAGTTCGCTTTGTTGGGAACACTATATGCCCAAGGAAAATAGAATACTATAGGATTTAATTTGAGTATTAATGGTAGATTTTTATCTAAATTTTTATTGTGGATTTTCGAGATTTAATTTATTTATGGAAATGATTAACCTATAATACATAATATTTGATTTGGATAATTACTTTCTATTTAGTGACTTTAAGAGTATTTGACGTCATTTAGAGATACAATTTAACGTGGAAGACTACATAACCAAATTCTTCTATGTTTTGGGTTTAAATATTAGTTTGGATTATATTTAATGATTTTAAGGACATTATTTATTAAATGGTTTGTATTTAACTATGAGGTATTTTTGGTTTAATTTTAGAAATTATGATTAGTGTTTCTTTCTCTAAAGGAATATCCTTTCGGGGGATCATCGGACCTTGTACTAACCAATTTGGTTTTGATTAATCTCTAAGGATAGGGTATATATATATATTTTATCCTTTGTGGATCATGTGATTCTATAAATGTTTATTCTAGATCTTCCAGTGTGACCAAGTCTTCTTGAATACTCATTGTTTAAAAAAAATTGTGGTGGAAATTTATTAAAAAATGAATCTCTACTTAAAAATTAAGTATATTTCTTTATTTTCTTATTCAATATCATAAATTAATTCCTCATCATTATGTAATGTAACTTAAATCTTTTTTTTCCGTATACTTTTCCTACTTGGAAACTAATGACTGTTTGTCCCATCACATGTTTGTATCTTTGTTATTGTTAACATTCTCCTGATAATGTTTTCTATCCCTCGTCATCATATCATGACACTTAGTTTATCTTCCTTGTCCATGTTTTCCTACATGGAATCCTAGTATGTGTTATCTTGAGTGACCTTTGTACTTCTCTTTCTTCCTTTTAACGGGATAGTTTTATTGACTCTTTTTCTGATCTGGGACATTCCATTATATTCCCACACCCAATTTTAAAAATTTCTTGGACGAAATTATTTGAATCAGGGGAGAATGTAACACCCCAAGATTCCACGATACGCTTCTCTTTGAATAATACAGTAGCATGTGTTGTACGCATCTTTGAGTTCTAACACACACCACAACCAATCAAACTAGATGTTATGAATATTAATACCCAATTTATGAAATTTTATATATTTTTTAATTCAAAATATACTTCATTTTTGGATTTAGAATATTGAAATTATCTTAGGATACATTTTTGGTATTTTTCGGAAAACATTCAATTTTTTATGAATAGTGAAAAAACATTGAGTTATAGTTTAAAAACGAATTTTCATTTAAATAATTATTTAATTTATTTAAATTTAATTATGGTCAAAATATATATATATAATACCTATAAAAGTTTAATTTAATTCATTGGATTTAGTTTAGAAAATATTTAGATATATAAAAATTTCATGGAACTTTTCATCATCTTTTACCCACCTACTAGGAGAATTTGGAAATTCACATAAAACATAATTTTACCACTTCTTTGAGTGGAATTTAGAAAATATAAGGGACACAGTTAATATCAAGAAGTAAAATGTTGTTCAATGATATGAACATATTTTTGGTAAATATTAACATTTTACTTTTATTTTTCACGGTTAAAAGTAAATAGGGTAATTAAGGGTAAAAATGATACTAATATTACAGTAACACATGTCCTAATTCTACTGGAAATGTTTATCTCGACCAAGAACAACCTTATGAATAAAATATTATCATTTAGGTCCATTTGGATTAGATTAGGACATCTATTATTATTTAATTCAAAGAAGAGTGAAAAGAGATAAAATCAATGTTTAATAATTAAACATTTTTAAGATATGGGTTATAATTTAGATTATAAATATTCATTAGAAAGATAAAATTATTTCATACATAATTATATTTTATTTATAATTTTTATAAATTAAATAATTGAATTTATTTATGACAAAATGGTGATGCAGTAATTACATAATTAATTAAATATTAAAATAATTGATATTATAAATATCAAAATAAATTTAATTTGAGACTTTTTATGAAATACACTTATATTATAATTTAATATGACATATTAGTATTAGTCATATAAATTTTTTTCAATGTAATAATTCTGTTATGAAATTATCAAAAAAAATACTCAATAGTGTCAAAATTGACATAAAATAGTTTTTAAAACAATTATTATATTATTAATATATATTATATTCTTAAATATCTATGGATCACAAAAAGGAATTATATAATGATATTTGTATCATTAATGGACCTGTTGTGGGTCTCTTTGAGTTATATAGTATGTATATTAACTATATAGTATAAAAATACAAAGAGACATGGTAAATCTCAAACTATGTAACTAAGAGTTAAATATAAATGATAAGGTAAATATAGTGACCCAAACCTATTTAAAATCTATTGGTTGAAAGTATTTAGACTCATCCCCACCTTAAACTTTAAATAATCCACTTTTGAGCCATTTGAAACCGAATATGAATTTATTATCAAATAATATTTCTAGCTTTTCCAAAGGTACCCCTCTCCCCTCTTATAAAAGGGTACTCCCACTTCTCTCTAATTTACACCTTCAATTCCTTTTGGCTCGGCCAACCCCTGCACAAATATTCTATCAAATTTCCTGACTTCAACTTATATGCCTTATTTTGATCAGAAAGCAATCCTAAGGATCCATTTTGGTCAAATAAAAAGGAAGAACCCGAAGAATAGGTAATGTTTTCACCATCTTCTTTCAAGTTCCTTTCTTCTTCAACTTCTTATTTCATTTTTATTTCCATTCTAAAATAACAAATACAGTATTTTTTATATAATGGGATGTTATTATATATATGTTACAACCATATTCATTATTATATCCATCCATTGAATGACATGTCACCGTACGATCGTACGTATGGCCTACAGTCTACGCGTCGTGCTGTAATTGTTATTCAAAACATTATTATTTGGATGGGGATAATGATGATGTTTAATTCAAGGAAATAATAATTATAACATGTTAATTATTCTGTATATATGATATACCATCCAATTATATATGATTTTAATATCAAAATAATGATATTATGGCTCTTCCACATGTACGGACTAAGATCTCCATGAACACGATGAGATTCATTCCCCATCATATCTATACCAGTATTATTCTTTTTTTATGATTAAAAATAATTTTTAAAGACTTGATATAATTCTATATATAAATAATATACAATATATCCATAACAAACACAACATATGTTACAAAACCTATTAAATAAAATGAGAAAGTTAACACCCGAAATGACGATAATACTAAGATATTATTACCAAAGAAATGTTAAAAGACCATATATGATATTATATTAAAGTATATGATTCTTTTATAATTCAATAAAAAATATATCACCAATATACAGGAGGCTAACCTAACCTCGACCTAGGAAAAAGTACAAAGTAAGGGGTTTCATATCTCACTTTTAATATCGTGGTATTTCCATAGTTCACCACTTATTTATTGCATGTGGTGTGTGTACTACCCAAGATTGTATTAATTTTTTTATATACAATAATTTATTTATTTTGACATCATCATTGAATGATCCTACTTTCATGGGTGTATGTTTTTTATGTTACCAAATCGATAAGGTAATTTGAAATTTTAGTTTCCACTCATTCGGCTTTACACATACTTCATTGATTATTTTACTCAATGATTATGTGTGGAATAACTATTCATTTGGTTATGTCATACATTCCACTCCCCTTTCTGTGGATATAATTTTTATACACATAATCAATCCATTGATAAACTCTCATGTCATCGATATGAACTTGATAAGATTAATTTTAACTCAATCTCAATTTGTTGAGTTAAATATCCAATTCATTGGTTTTGTTTTTACAAGAATATGTGTGAATGTCCTTTGATCTATTTACAATGAATATCCAATCATATTTAGTGTATTTATAATTTTCACACATAATTTTTTCATTGATTTTTCCTTAACCTAAGGATACAGTCTTTATAGGATATTTCATCTCAATTTACATTCCATTAAGACTTCTTTATTGATATACACCAATTCACTTTTAAATGATGTATATAAGGTACTTTTACATAGTATATCTGGAATCCATTTATTCTCATGATATTAAAAATTCTTGATTACCTAAATTATTTGTATTCTAGTGTCTCTCTTTGGGCTAGAAAATCTAACAAAAATATCATTTTTAAATGTTTTAAAAATTTATTCTTAAAAATATTCCTCAGTAATGTCCATGTTTTAACAATGGTTTTGTGGATCTATTTGTATGGACATTAATTTTTTGAAATAAAAATTACTTTAAAAAGATTCAAGGTGGTATGGGACACTTTTAATCAAAAATCTATTTTAAAAAAGCTTCATGACAAGTTGTGTGAATTTTAAATGTTTTCAATAAAATGCGGGGTATTTCCCTCAAATAGTTTTGAGGATTATTTTTATCTATGCCAATATCCATCATTATTGTCAATTGAGGTTAATCTGTTACAATATAATCTTCTATATTGTATTTAATGAGTTTTGTTTGACTGTGGGTGTGCTATTTTTATTCCATTCATGGTTTGTGGTTAATGTATTGACATTTCATATGCTAGTTTTAATATGACTGTTTTTTATGTTTCTAACATTTCATATGAGGAACGCATTAGACTTAGTATGTGATGGGAGGATCCCACGATAGCTCCTCGATGCATCGGTAGGTCTCATGACACAAACTAGTGTCTTGGCACAAGGCCTTTACAAAATCTTTTTTGTAGTCATTGCACGAGGCCTTGACTATGTAGTTGTGATAGTCTAGCATTATACATTCCATCATTATAAAAGTTGTTATTGATATTTCATGTGAATATTTGACTATTAGAATATCCATTTGAATAATTAAATGGCATTTTTTCTTTTAATATTATCTATATCATGCTGAAGATCAGGTTTAAAAGGATTTTTTTTAGTTGTACATTGCTTTAAATGTTTATGCTTATTTATGAATGTTTCCAATATATTTTTATCTTTATTTAGCATATGAGCTATCCCCTTTCAATGTTTTATTTTTCCTAGGATGTGAAGAAGTAATTTATGAATAACATTTTGGGAAGGTGTGAGAGAATATGAAGACAATAAATTTTTGTAGTATTTTTTACGTTATGATGTAATGTAAGACTTATGAATATATCTAGTGTTTTCAAGACTACTAAACTAATCGGTGTTTCGAGACATGAACTTTTGTGATCATGCCAATGTTTTTTAATAAAACACCACCTCTGGGTAACTGGGGTCAGGGTGTTACAACATTTGCAATATGATTGTCTAAAAACTTGTGTTTCAAATGTAGAAGTGGAATAGAATATCATGTAATTTCTTGATATAATTCAGTTGATCAATGATATTATGGAATGTCACTTTCATGATCATCGACTAGATGACCTGTCACAACCCAACTCAATGGTGCTTGAGTTGTAACAACCATTATCCCAACTCTATATTCCAGGGTTTGTTTATTGGTTCCAAAAAGAATAAATAATATTGGATTACATTTTTAATGTATTTGTTCACACATACCCACCCATATCTTGGATGAAGTATAGAGGATTAATAAAAGGTGAAATAACTAAATTATAAAAAGTTAAATTAAAACCTCTATAAGGGTGTCACTCTAATTTGTCTGTTGATCCTTCCCAATAACTATTGTTATCATGAATTTCATAAGGAAGTTTCATTCATATAAATTCTAAAATCATGTCTCAAAATCCATTATGGATTGAACCAAAAATTTATATATATAAAATCACTCAGTATAGGATATTCACATTCCTATATATGAGAAGAAACAATGGAGATATAGGGGTAGATGTTTCCTTAAAAAGAAGTACGGATAGATTGTGTGTAATGTGACCACACTACATGTCGTCCCACCAAACAACATGTCTATTTCCATGTTGGAATGTGTACCCATGTTGGCCAATATATCATGTAAGGTGACTACATGGAATGCCTCAGCCACTAGGGGTCCTACCAGTTCTCTTATTCATGTTAGAGAATAATTTATGATGTCCCAAGACTATGGTACATGGATCTTCCTCCCACTAGGGATCTTACATGTGTACTCCTCCACAAGGATTTTCCAGTCGAGGAGGGTCACAAGATACCAGACCGTGTCTCTTGGAAGGTAATCTTTATATTTTTTTAAAATCCTTTTGTTGTATCCATAAGGTTACTATAAATCTTGTATTCATCCAAGTACAGGACATGTTGTCATTTTGTTTCTTCAAAAAAGAAGATCTTCATATGTTCATTCCAGTTCAATGAGAACCACATCAAATGTCACCTCCAAGTCACCCAAAATCAAAGCAGTGAGTTTTTATTGATTATTTTTTACCATTCATTGGATAGAAAATATTTTTATATTGATCCCCTCAAAGATTGTTTGACTCATATGTCTCCTATGTCCCACCATATATCATTTGGACCCATGATCCATGAAGCTTTCACCCACTATACCATGATTCATCCCCATCCATCCTTATATTGAAAACTTTTATGTTGGTCTGCAATCCACGATGGATACGAGGGTTAGGTCCGGATTAATCACTCCTATAAATGTTTAATAGAGACCATGTTGGAAATCCAGTGAAGAACTTATGAATGGAATGTGAGAATAGAGTAAGAGAACATGTGACAATGTCATTGTCCCTGAGTTCTTTTAAAATGGATACAAATTTCAATTATATAAAAGTTAAAAACTGAATAAACAATTTCAAATAATGTAACATGCTCATATAGTGTCTCATAGTGAATGCATATCAACGAAACAATGAGATCATGTTCAATCATTAAAACAATTGTGGATAATTACATAAATTTACATGTCCTAAATTTAGAATAAATCATTTGTTGAGGAAGAATATTGTCTCTAAAAAATAAGTGAATTCATTGTGTTCTCTATGCATAGATTCTCCTTGATCTGGAATCTCATTATCCTCTGATTTTGATTAGATGATGATATTATGTAATAAAATAATATCAATGATCCCAGGGTTATGCGAATGACCATAGAATTATTTCGTAATGAAGAATTTAAATGGGATTTTTTTTATAGGTCCTTTAATAAAATAAAAAATTTTGTTTATTTATTTTATCTAATCATTACTTAATATAGTAATTATTTGAAACACACCATCCTGATCCATTTTAGGTCATGACTATCGTAAACATAATAATCTGGATCCAATAGTCTTTATATATTTTTGATCTGAGGGACCATTTTATATTTATACAATTTCCAAAAAATCCCACATGATATCAAATATTTTTAATATTTTTATAAATTTAATTCCATGATATCTGCACCTCATAATCTCACAATGTCTCTGTATATTTCTCACAATATATTTCAAGACATATTATAAAGGCTTATAATGAAAAAAGGGTATCTACATTGTTCACCCTTTGATTTTTTTTCTCCCTAAAAAGAAAAAATAGATTAAAATACAAGGATATTTTTCCCACATTTGTCTCTCCCGCTACCAGGAGCACTATTTTATTCTCACATTCATCCACAAAACAGGAACCAAGAGGATATTCCATCAACATATGATCATCTACATACAATCCTCAATCAATAATAATTTCCCCAAAAAATTGACTTATTCCTCGATCTTCATCTCTCCCCAGTCAATAACATGCATATGATCATGCACACATTTCTTCAGATGTGATACATGGAAGACGACATGAACGCACAATAACATTATGTCTAGGTAGATGTGGTAGGTAAAAATCCCAACCCTATTAATTATATAGAATACCTGATTAACCTCAAGGATATATTTCCACCCTAGAAAAATTCTTCCCATTGTATTCATGGGGATACCCTTAAAATATTTGGTCTCCCTATTTTTACTCTATGGGAATAGAACATCAATCTGTATAAGATTTCAACCTGATCTGAGCTATCCTCAACTACTCATAGATGAAAAAAACCTTATTTTCATTATATACATCATCTCTAGCCTAAAAATGCATTCCTAACTAATAACATTATATCTCAATGGTTACATATATGGTCTCTCATGAAGGTCCTCAAAATATGGCAGGTTGATAGTTGAGTGGTAGCTATTGGATTATGAAAACTCTAACAATGGAAACTAATCCTCGCAGCTCCAAACAACGTCTATCAAGAGATCCCTTAGTATATTATCCATCATCATCATACTGTACTCAATATATTCATTAATATAGTGCTGAAAGTGTGTACTCATCCTCATCTGGGTCCGGAATTCCACTTACAGAACTCTCCATAATCGTGATGTTATCCTTGAATTATGATCATAGAAATTTTTTTATTCAAACCCGTAAAGGTAGATAATATCGTGTGCATAAAACTACCCCCAAAATATCTAATGAAATGTGATCCCAAATATCAAGAAGTGTGTCAATTATGTGATTTAGGAAACTATCACACATATGGAATCATTGCCTCTCACTCTCTATGGAAACCCTATTATGAATTCCATGGATTATATTTTTCACATTTACACTTCAATATCAAAAGAGGATGCAACAAACCTACCAAATTCTAGTGCTCATCCATTATCTATTGATGGGTGATCCACCAAGAAATGATCTCAACCATTCTCTATCTCATGATAATCAACAATAACACCATTTTAATGTATTTTTACATCTTAAAAACATTTGTATGTATAGAAAAAGTACATTTATGAAACTATATCCCAACCTTTTACCACATAAATATTGGGACCACCGACTATCCATGGAAATGGATGGAGTGTTCCCATCCTTCTAAAACCATCTGGTGAATTTCCCAAGGATATTTGGTCACGTAAGACCTTAAACTCAATGTCACCCAACATGAAGTCTATAACATGCTAATGGATTGGAGGTTTCAACACCATCAACATAAGAAAAGCCTTACTATCTTCCTCATCCACGGTCAACTTCTTGGAAGATAGACACTCAGTTTCATCCTACACCCAATGAGTTTAAGACTTCATACTAAGGTAATATTATACCAAATTTACATTAAATGATATATAAAATATCTAAGAGTCACATTTCTATAAGGACATTAACAAGTGCATATGTCTTTTGTTCATGTATCTCTATGTGAATACATAGCTAAGACACTGATTGTTTTTGTATGTTATAATGTTATGTCAAAGAATATATTTCCTTCACATCTTCGTAGTGAAGGGTATTGGTACGATCTCTTGGTTGTAAGTCACATAGTGCTACTCATGGGGTCTAAAATATCTCAAATCATTCACAATGTATTCCTATATCTATATAAATAGGAATCCAATACCTTCTCCAAAATAATTTCAATACAACAAAAACTATAGGCCCTCGTATAGTAGTCACAAAAGGGATAACTCATTAACCTGAACCTCGTCTCTTATAAGGCTCTCTATCACTTCAAAGTCGACACAAATTGAAACCCATTCCATATTTTGGAAGTTAAATGGGATGAAATCCTAGTGAATTATCCCACATACATCCTATTGTACCCTGACATTCCATGGAAACACTTCACCTTTGAAACTCTCTTAGGTGGATCCCAAGAAAGAACTACATTAGTCTTCATTGGGTGCAGTGCTAATCCATGCCCCAAAATGATAGCCCCCAAACAGTGATCCTTAGGGATCAAGAACTAGAAATTCAAGATATTTCAATAAATATGGTCATCCCAAATAAAATTCAGATCCATCCTCAAGTGATAAAAATTTTACTCCTATGAAATAGAGTATATGATTATGTCATCAAAGAGGACAACCAAAAACTAGTCCAATTATGGATGGAAGATCCTATTTCATTATACTCAGAAATATGAAAGTGGTGTTGATCATAGAAAAAGGTATGATTATGAAAACTTAATATCCTTAGAGACAAAAGAATTATAGGATTGGAATATTAACATCATGAACTCTTAACTGGTGGTATAAGGTCATTACATCTATCATTAAGAACCATCTAATTCCATGAAACTGATCAAATAGTTCATAAATCATTATAATGGGGTATTTTTTATTTATAATGACCTTGTTCTTCTGATGATAATGCACATAAATACTCAATAAGGCATCATACATTTCATGATATAATTGTATATCTACCCAGGGGGACACACTGGGACTGATAAAAAGCCTCTCTAAATGGTCCTACAACTACAACCGCATCTCCCAAGCCTCGGTAGGAGCCATTTGATATGATATTGAAGATAATAGTATATTCTCAGGGTGAAAGTCTATGAAAAAATGCATCTCCCTCCTTGGAGGTTATCCCCAAACGTCCTCTTTAATGATGTCCATAAAATTCACCAAGGAATCAATATGAATGAAGATCTTGATGAAAGAAGGGATACAGTCTCTAACTATTGGGTGATGAGATACAACCTCCTACATAAAAATCCTTTTCTTCATGTCAGGAGACCTATCTCACCCATAATGGAAAATATTGTCTTGTTTGTGATAAGGCATCTGACTCATTTTCGGTGATATCCAATTTGGGAGTAGCCCATGGAAAAAAATCCATACCTGATGTGAAATCATAGGGTTCCATCATAAATACTAAAAGGTCCCCTGAGATCCACTCTTCTCAATGAAAATGATCTCACTACCCACAAATCAATGATATAGAAAATGTCTCCCCATAGGAATCTCAAGATAATAATGACGTGTTAAAGCCTCAACTAGGAGATCCAACTATCAAATTATGAGTAATTAGATGATGGAATGACATTAACCTAGTTCAAATCATAAATAATAAATAGTATAATAAATATAGATTATACCTATATTAATATTCTGTGTCACTAGGTTATACCCATCCATATCCTAGTACTATCTATGACCTTGGATTCCAGTTCCTTGAGCCAAACAAGTGAATCTTGGTGGTGGTGTCGGGGTGGCATTACATAATCTTCCACCTCCCACACATCCTCCCTAGTGAGCTCCACCATCTCCTCTACCATATCAACCTCCATGTGGGCTGCCCTACCATCTCCAATGACATTCATTATCATAGCAATTCATCTATCATGGTTGTCCATCTACTATCTTACAACCCCCCTTATTATGAAGAGTCAATAAATCACAAGCCATGTTACCTTTACCATCACATGTGTAGAACCTCCCATATCTATGATACCATATCTATCTGTGTTGTCCCTAACCACATGCCCAACATTGATCCTGGGAATATTTCCTACAAAAATATCATATATGTTGTCTCGTACTAGATACTATATATGTCTTAGCCATGAAACAACCACTACCAATTTTATGTATCTTACATCCTTCTAATATAAATATATATTTTATCCTACACTATCCAATACTCTAAAATAGTTGAAAAAACACAATGTTACTACATTGGCAATGATATCTTTAGTGATAGCATTCTAACTATTTCCCACATAGATGTATCAATCACTAATTATGTCTGGGGGGTACCATACAACATCATTGAACCACAAAACCTACTCATCCACTAGTATCCCTCCCTGTTGTGGCTCTAAAATATCTTGAATCTTTACCATATGTGAGAATTATTAGTAGTAATCCTAGTAAATCCTCTACAAGAACACCGTCCATGAGTGGAAAACTCATCAAAAATCTTCATAACTACAATCCACAAATTCCCAACTTCTCTACGGAATGGTATACCTATTAGTTAAACCACCTTATTGGTCAGTGTCTAATTAATCCAAAAACACTGATCATCAACTCTAGCCAATCCTACACTACGATAGTATCTATGTCATCATGGAAACTCAATGGCCTCTTGCGCTAGAATATATAGGGTAACCATAGACTATGTGCATACTAAACCTATAATGATGGAATGATCTATTATTCGGTAGGTGGAAGACCTACTATCTATTAACCTGGGGGAAGAACAACCTATGATGGCCCTTGAATTGAGGCCTGCACACTCATTAGTTAGTTCTCATGATCCAGAATTGGTTACATGGATGGATATCATCTTCGAGGAATCCTAAATATTTAATCAATATATTCCATAATTTGATGGGAATTTATATAAGGGGGAGATGAATTCATAAACAAAATCAAAATTCTTATTCCTATAACATGATTGTACCATTTATCCCTTCAACCAATATCTTGTTATGTTGTGTGGACAACCTATTAGTTAGAGTCTAAGTGTATCAATACATTTGGAATCACACCAACCCAGGCTGACCTGAGAGCTATAGTCAAGATCCTTCGAATTTGATTACTTAAATTCCAAAAAAATTGATATAGAAGGATAATCCCAGACACCATCCTAAGTAACTGACTTCTCTAATGACAATTTTTAAAGAACCACTCTAATGGGGCTCAAGCCGCAAATACCCCAAGTATGTCGCCATATTATTGGGGTAGAGACAAGTGTTAAAAATATTTAACTAATATAAGAGGAATTTTACTAATGTAACAATATCCATAGAACCATCCATCAATATAAATTTATATAGAGGAATAAGTAAATATGTAACATATAGAATGTAAACCATGCATTTAAAATCTGTTGGGAGTAAAGATTATCCTAGTTTAAACTAAAATGAAAAATGGTAAAAATACACACCCAAAAAAAATGATGACACAATCTAGTAAAAATAGAAAACTAAATGTTGATATATCCCATCCATGAATCAACATGACTCGACCAATGTATGTGGTTAAATTCACAAAGAATCCCTTTAATCATTTGTGATTATCACAATCCTATCTTATGTCCTCATAAAATAGGACAGATGCAGGAAAATTTATTTTATTGGTGAGTATATACATACTCAAAAGGATTCTATAAATGATGAAGGGGAATGAATAAGGGACATGATTGAGATAGATATATTAAAAATTAGAGTGAAAACATCAAAAAAACAAGGGCATAGATATATATTCTAATTAAATGAATCTCAAATAAAAGAAAAATGGGATCTCCTTATCATATCCTTTTAAATAAGTCAATCAGTTCAAATATATTTTTCAACATTTCTCAACATCTCAAGTGTCTATCAAAAGAAAAACATTATTTAAGACGCACCTTGACACTCTCTCTCATAGTATGCATGCCACAATATCAGGGTACCTGGATCATTCCTTGGTTTAATAGGATGGTTCCACTCATAATATATCTATATTACACATGAAATGTATCGATAGGAGGGAATCACCCTGATGATCGAGGACATAGGACTGAACTCAACAAGAGTGCTCAACACTATTGGTCGAGTACCCATGACCTGACTCTATTTGATGTTTCCACTCAATAGTCGATAGAGGACCCGTATCATAAATGGAACTAGACAGTTCCATTATACTAATAAATAGAGGACTTGTTCCCTAACAAGTAGTAGGGTTCAAGTATAGTCATTGAGGACCCATTCCCTTCCCATATGGACAATGTCATTTGTATGAAAGATAGATGACTCATACTCTAACCAGTATGATTGTGTGACTCTAATGGTAGGTAGGGGACCCACACGCTAACTATTAATAGAGTTCACACTAACAATATGTATAGTACCCATACCCTTACCAGTTAGAGTGTGCCACACTAATGTCTTCAATGATCATGCGTGATAACTATCATCATAAAGTAGGTACTATAAAAGAGTAATGCTCTAAATATCTCACATCATTTATCAAAATTCGAATAAAATGAAACTATAAAATTCTATGTAGAAAAAACTATTATATTATACTCATAGGCCGAAACCCGAGTCAAAACAATGGAGATAGAGAGGTAGAAGCTTCAGAAAAAAGGAAGTATGGATACATGGTATGTAAGGGGACATACATTGAATGTGGTCCAAAACAAATTCTATTTATTGTACCCATCTATAAATATCTTAGTACCAGTTTTATCTGTAACAAAGCCGATATACCAGGGGTGGGTAACATGAATTTTTCCCATTCTCATGGCATGTAATCCTCAACATTTTATAAAACACTATCGTGGAAGCCATATGGTTTCTATACAATATGTATTCATCCTAGTACATGATGTATTTTCATGTTTTTCACATAGTCATAGATCTATGACTACACATTCAAGATCCATATTACCCACATTGAATCATTCTACCATGATTCCAATAAGGCTAACTCTATTCATTATTTCAATATAACTGTGGGCCAAAAGATATATTTCCATTAATCCATTCAAATACTATTCACCTCATACATATCCACTAATGTTACATCTCCACGTCAGATCATGGATGCATAAATATATGTCACATTATCCCGTGATTCATCCATATTAATCATTATATTGTAAAACTGTTCATGATTGTTGAATTTTCCACAAATTCTGGGGTTCGATCAGACTTGATCCCACCCAATAATATCAAACTGAGACCCCATTGTCCAACTGGTAAAAATTCAACTAATTTTTGGGGTAAAGTAATAATAAAATAGGTTAAAAAATCATTTCACATGAATTCATGGTCATAGGATAAACAATGGGGTGACCAGGGTGTGGAAAACTTAAAAAAAATTACATCAGTTTATGAGCTCACTAAATGGATCAATTTGATCACAGATCAATGAAATAGTATTATTAAGCTCAATAATAAAATAAATATTCGATGAATGTATAAATTTATGATTTATACATTGATATTGGATCTCTTATCGATGAAGAACTTGATTTCCATTCAATAAGAGAATTTTTCAATTTGAAGTCCCTTGATTCACCTGGATACAAAATCTCATTGTCATATGCATTCACATTCCCATTGAGAGGGTTGTAGATACTCTTATCCTTGATCCTAAGGTAATTTATATTTCCACCGAGATCTACCAAAAGAATGAATATGTATATTGAGTATAGGTCTATTTCATTAAATAAAAAAATATTTAATTAATTTAATTTAACAATATAGCCAACAACCATTTTATCCAAACACCAAACATTGTTCATTTTCTCATGATTCATATAGTAATACCCACATCATGGAATCAACCATGTTCTTATATTTTATATTTGAGACTCCTTTAAATAGATATCTCATCATCCTTAATAAATAATTCATTCATGATGAAAAATATAATTAATATTTTTTATAAATATAATTCCAGGCAGTCCGGACCTCATAATCACATGCTCTCTCAGTGCCTGGCTCCACAAAAACTACAATATATATTCAAATGTATATAATAACATAAATTTGTCTCCAAATTACCTTTTTATTTCACATAATTTATATTCATGATATAATTTTTGTTGTGATCTTTGGATGCTTGAATATGTTGAACACAATAGACATTAATTGTATTTATCATTACTAAAGGGACAATATGTATTTGAAATTATAAGAAGTGAGAATGTGAATAACCAATTACAATATATATTATACCTTTTTAATGTGATTATTATTTTTATTCTCTAATATCTCAATGGCATGTGTTAATGGTGTAAATTAATTGAATCATTTTTTAAAATAAGGAAGAAGAATTATGACAACCATGAAAAATAATTATTCGCATAGTGATTAGTTAAGATAATGGGTTTAAAGAAATCCGTTATATATAAAATGTATTTATACTTTTCACTTGTAATATTTGAAGAATAAATTTGATAATGGATTGGCATTATAATTTCTCAAAAAAAAATTATTCAACGTATTATGAGTAAGCCTATTTTAAAAAGAAAATAAATAACCATACAGGCCTCAGGGGCTAGGTAAATAAAAATCATTATGGTGCTATATAAACCCCACGAGGGAGGAATTTTGATAAACCAATTTAGAGGTAGGTTTTGGAGTGGTATGGCATATATAAATTAGGGATTTTATGTTTTACTACTAGAATGGAATACATATTGCACCACCAAGGATACACCCGAGTGTCACTAAGGAGCATGCATATGTCCGTGCACCATTATTTGTTTGATGTGTGTCTATATGACACCCTATAAATTCATCCATATGCCCACATCATGACACGTATTATAACGGATTGGACGTTTGATTATACTATCGATGTGGGATCGTTGTTCATTCCCTATAGTAGCTCCACATATAAAATATATAGACATATAACTGTAATTTGATATAAAGTGAATTTATTACCAGCATTCCTATTTTTTTAATATTCTTCCTTGAATTAATATGTTATATTTCATAGAATGTCATCATGAAATATAGACCACTACATTATCCATTTACCTCCCTGATCATCCCAAGCGAGAGTGTATCAATTCTTTTGGTGATGAATATGTCATGTAATTCTTGAAATGTATACTACATATGCATAAAATATTTTGAAGGTTATTCTTCAGAAAAATTTAAAATGATGTTTCATTTCCCAATTTGAGTTCATGTATTAGTTTGAGGATTAAACGATCATCATTTTGTCATCGTATTCTTGTGAAAATCGCACCATGAGTAGATAACTAAATATCACTTAAGGATATAATTTTTTTTTAAGTTGAATATTTGAGGAATTTTGAGATAATAGTTGTTTATTAAATCATTTAGACAATTTTTTTTGGATTTTCCAAATCATCCTTTACATATAACATTTTCCTATGTTTTTTGTGTAGTTGGAAGTGTAGAATGAGATGTGGTGGAACTCACATATAATGTCATCATGAAATATAGATCACTATTACATGATGTCTCTCAATTTCAAATGAATATTTATTCTTTCTAACACATTAAAGTGTTAAATTATGAGCATAGATCTAATGCACTATTAGATTACGTGATGCTCTGTTGCATACAATCATAGGAGAGGCATTGTTTCCAATTATTAAAAGAGTTTCATGAATCCCTCTATTTCTCAAAGAGAATACCATTCAAGATATACTTCTGTGTAAAAGAATATTGAAATTCAATCCCATAATATTTAGTAAATTCAATACAATTTGTGAATTATTTCATGAATTACATGAATATAAAATTACATGAAAAAATAGCTAATTAAAAATTTTGGGAATGAACATAAAAATTTAAATTGTGAAATGTGATGTGCTTTGCATCCACAAAAAAATATACACCATATAGATTTCATGAGATTGAAAGAATCTTGTTTGAGATTTTTTAAGATTATTATAATGTAAAATATCTTAGTATATACTTGTGTGACTAACATGAACACAAATGAGTGAGTTTGAGACATCATAAAATATTCAGATCGGTATTTTCCCCACCATTGATGTACTGTGGGGAATGATCATACATAGGTGATCAGAAATATCTGTTAAAGACTAGATAGCATGAAGGTACATAAAGATGTGTACATGATAAATCCATATATAATAAGCACATAGTGGAAGATCAAAATCACTTTTTAATCAGAAAAATTATAATGTAAAAGAAATAATCTTATAGATGATCAAGATCTGAAGAATAAATTGACTCTGTTAAGATGAATAATGTCCATATTTTGTTAAAAAATCTAAAGGCTCTAGTTGAATCATGTAATACAATGTGAATCAATACAATGATCCTCTTGTCTGACTCAGTATTGTGTATGTAGTGTGTACTGTTGTAACACTATTTAAATAATTATATATATACTATTATGTAGACTAAGGAGATAAAATATAGTGTAAATATTTATTATCTACAATAACTGATGAAAATATTATTGTAGATAATAATTATTGGTGGGCCTATCCAACAAGTAAATAAGTGGTTATTTGTTCCAAAACTGATAAATACAATGTTTCCTGATATATCTTATTATTAATGCATAAGAGGTGAGACTATAAGATATCAATAAGTGGAAAAAACATTAACATCTACAAGTGAATGAATTCATTGGATAGAGTATATAAAAATTAAACCATTGATTCACCCATAAACCCCCATAGTAGAAAATCAATACTAGGTTTCAAAAAAATTTAATATATGAATTTTCTCTATAAATATACAAAGAATTTTTTATGAAGGGAAAATATCAAGAAAAAAATGACCAACCAAATATTGAAAAAATCTATGTTTCTATTGAGGATAATAATATAGGAATTTCTAACAAGACTCAAAATAATAGTATGTTTATATAAACAAGGAATATGAATATGTATGTTATATTAAATAGATATACACCACCAAATAAAGGTAATATAAAGGGTATAATATTCAATTATTATTCTGATTGTGGTTATTCTAATGAATATTATTTAATTTGTGATTTTTATGTATTGATTAGTAATATCTATTCAAAGATAAAATAAAATATAATATAATTTCTATAATTAGTTGTCTGTTATATTATTAGAACTCTCATGTGTATTTATGATGAAAAAAATCTAGAATAATATGATGATTTTATAGGGTAGGCAGTATCAAAAAAGGATGGTGTAAGAGATACTCTAATAAAAACCAGTTAAGGGAAATAGTGACATAATATCCATTTATAATAGAAGTTATTCTAATATTATTGAATAATTGATTAATAATGTTTGTGGGAAATATTTTTTTAACATTATGTTTATTGAATCAATCCGTGAAC
This sequence comes from Viscum album, assembly GCA_963277665.1. Lineage (NCBI taxonomy): Eukaryota > Viridiplantae > Streptophyta > Magnoliopsida > Santalales > Viscaceae > Viscum > Viscum album. Next base: position 1,055,489,287 of record OY728151.1, on the reverse strand, counting down.
ATGACAAATTGTTCCATTTTTTCTATTTAAAAAATCCTATCAAGTATCACTTAGTTAAAATAAGGTTAAAAAGATTTTAAAATTAGTTTCAATAATCATGAAAAATACATGATGAAAAAATAATGTAAATAAGTATTAAGAAGATATGATGAGATTATGTTAGGGTGATATGAAAACCCTAATTTTGAAGTGTTTTGATCTATATGAGAGATTTAAATTAAGGAATAACTAGTAGATGAAACATCCCATAATTGTAGTATAAGAGATGTTTCCACACAAATTCTCATTTAGATACATGAGTCCATGAATAGAATGAGATCATACTCAAAAAAATGGATACATTTTCTAAGAAGAAGGTTTTAATAACATGGAATCTTTATTATATAATAATGTTATTCGAACAACTATTAATGGTTTTAAACCAAATTATATGAATTTAATGAAGGGTAAAAAAATTTATCGACCCAATAAATAATGGGAGTATACGAGGATAGGCATGAAAATATGTTCCTACAAATTTTCCATTCGAGTTGTTGTTGTAATAAAAAAGTAAAGGTATACATCCTTTAAAATATATATAAACTACAGCAGCATAAAAATAAGAGAATACGATTCATATGCTACTATTAGTGTTTCTGGAAGTTCTATAAATATAAATTATAATGTTTGAATAATCCAAAAAATATGTAAAATAGTAGAATCCCATAAGCAAGGATAGTAAATAAAAAAATATAAAAAAATGCTAACCAAAATTAGAATAAGAAATTAAATGAGAGAAATGTAGGTAACATAAATAAATCTAAACATGAATTGATAAATATGAAAAATCATAGAAATATTCCAAAATCAAAGGGATAAATAAATTTTGATGAAAATAACATTCCCTAGGTGAAAAAAGGAAAAACATTAAGAAGTTAAAAAAATAAAGATCTATATAGAGAAAAAATCACGGCGAATGATCTATGTTCATATGTTTTTTTGGTGTTGTGAATGGTATGGTCAGAAATCCTACTCTTGGTGGTATAACATGTCCCTTTAAGAAAACCTTCATGAATCATGATGGATTCATCATAAAAACATGAGAATATATTATTGAATTAATATTGTTATGAATATAAATAAATATAATATAACAATTGAGAAGATATATTTATACTTAGAAGAATGTTATCGATGATGTAATCAAGGGGGTAACATACCATAGAAATGTAGGACAAGACATCCTCTATATATTCCCTATGTAATTAAGTGTAATTTGTAGTAATATAAAAAAATGATAAGTCAAGTGATTATTCTATATATAGGGATTATTCCTGGACAGAGTTCCAAGTTTTTTAACCAAATCAATTGAATTTGAAAAAATATTTAGAGGAACCTAATAAACCATTTAGATCCTCCTGAAATTAATTATCTTTATAATATGAAGTGAAAATTCTTGAGATGCATTCCTCAACTAAAAACAAGAATTTATTGAAGTGTAAGGTATAAAATGGTATTTTTCACAAAGAATAAGATCAACAGATGAAAGAAGAAATCCAAATAGATGATATTAATGATATGAATAAGAGTCCATAAAATATTCCTACACTTCTTTTTGGGAGGGTGTAACCTAGATTTAAAAGAATATATCATCCTAAATGCTACTCCTTGATGATATAATAATATTAAAACATTGTTATAAAATGAATTTTTAATTTCTGGATATAGTTGATAAATTTAAAAAGTCGGGTTTTCAATCACACATGTAATCATACTCAATACGAATGGATTATATTTTTCATCGGGGGTGATATTTTGATAACAAGATTGAACATCATTTGATTACACATGAACTCGATTTTGTGTTTGTTTGAGATAAATTTAGTTAATATCTTGATTAAACATCCTTCATATACCAAAAAATTATTATGTTGAAAGAGAGTATGGATGTTATAAAAAATTAATATTTTTTATGGACAACTTTTATTCTTTTTTAATGTCACTATTTTTTTGATAAAAAATTATCCCTTATATATTTTTAGTTGACTATATAAAATATCATCATATCAAGAACTAATTCAGTTCCATTTGTTGAGTTATGATGAGAACCATTAGAAACAACTTTTTATATATTATAAATGTAGGGGATAAGAGAAGGAATATATTTCACATCTTTACTGTGATAATATGTTAAGGGTATTGAAAAAAAAATATGATGGGTGGTATTTTTCCCCAAATGGATATGAATTTTTTTTTCTGAAAATGTTAAATATGTATAGGATATTATAAGAGGGTATGAGGTGAATACTCAGGAAGAATTATTATTCTCTATAATAATTTTTTCTATTGTTGAACAAATCATAAAGCTAAGATAAATTTCACAATGTTGTTAATCGGCCACGGGATTTGTTTTAAAATTAATAAGTAGTATGAAAACCATGTAAAATAACATTTTTCCAAGTGATTAATTGAAAATCTATTTTTAAAGACGTTCATGAACAAAAATTATAATTTTAGTTAAGTTTATTTGAATAAGGAATTTGTGAATGTATTGGTATTATAAATTCACAACACAGATTTATTCTATGTATTATGATATTTCCTTATATAAAAAATTCGACCAACCATATAATCAATATGGGTCATCTGAATAAACCTTTTTGTTGGAGCTAGTTCAACCTTGTTCGATGTCTAGCCTAAGTAACATTAATTGTATTATTTTTGTGAGTGTGGATGTGTATCACCCCTAAGGTGTTCATAGCCAAGTGGTAACATAATGGAGACAAAGTACATAAATGGATGTCCATGAGTGTTGCTTATGGAGCGTAGTTTTTCTTTCCCCATTAGGTGTGTATAGGGTGTCCCATTGATGATCATTGTGATGGTTCGATAGGTCTATGAAATTAATTGCATTATAAAGAAGCTCTAGACAGATTGAATGATATATGTTGGATCATGAGGTGTAATTCATTATATCTCATCTAAAAAAACATCTCTACATTTTGATATTAAGAGATCCAATAACCATTATGTCTAATTTCCCATGTCCTCCACCATGAAGTATAAAATCATTTCACATGTGACATCATCAAACAACAACAATGACTGATTTAGCCATCGACCATCATGATAATCCGATTAAATCATGGCATAATTGTTATGATGAATAGTATGAAATATAATTCATTCAGTATCATATATTAATAGGGATTCCAATAATGATCTGAATTTTATCCCGTTTTTTTGTTTATGTGAAAATGGGTTTTAATAGTGTTTGTGGAACATGTGAACTTTAAGTCCCATGTTTGTGTAAAAAATGGAGGTTTTTCAAAGATTTCATCTATTGGTTCACAAAGGGCTGCCCTAGAAATGATTTATTGTTTTAATAGAAATGTATTGGTATGAATATTATATTTTGGTAACTTTATGGTGTTCACATAGTGTGCATGTTTGGTTCTTAAGGAGTTCGGTGTGTGATAGATTACGGGTTTTGGAGGAATTGTTTTATTAAAAATATAAGTGTATTTTTGTGTGCTTTAAGTGGTATAAAATGTGATAGATACAGTATTATTAGTGTGTGACCAGTAGAGGTGTGTTATATGAAAATATATTTATGTTGAATGATGAAATTGATTGAGCACAAAAAGAGGAAGACTGGGTACCATGGTGGGGAAGATTTGTACTAGTACGGCTAGTGGACCAGATGAGTTTTGTCCCTGATTCACTTATCATTTTTATAATGACAAATCTAAAAAACTATATGGAAGATTATTGGGGACCACTAGGTTATGGGTATGTTCCCTACTAGTGGCTTGTTCATGAGAGCTGATATTTCTATGGTTACGTTACATCGAGGTACGAGGTACATAGGGCCTGAGACAACCTAGTGCCAAGGGGTGTTCCCGATTTTGTTTATAAATGTATTTTTGGTATTTACCCAGACACTAGGGTGTGTTTGGATGTAAATTACAATAGCTAAAATTTTTTACTTTAGTGTGTTAACATTCTGAAATTCTCAAATTGAAAACTATTTTCTTTTGAAAGTTGCATTTCTTGGAATGTTATCACTGTTTGACATTGTGTATTAAAATTGCATGTTTTTTTCACATAGTATTTCACACTCTTTGGAATCATCTGTTGGTATCCTATTGGCTTAGGCTGACACCCTACTTATATCCCATGGGTGTAAGTATATCTTCTTATGCTTGACTCAGGTAAAGGGAAGGCTAAGGTTGATTGTAACACCCCAAGATTTTATGAAGAAAATTATTTTTAATTTCATTGATGTATTATGTTATATGCAACACCAAAGGGATATTTCACTAAATGCAACCTCGATCTAGCTTTCATTACATGCAATCGCAACCTTCCTCGATAGCGCGTGTTGTACGCAATATCGTGTTTCAATAAACAATGATATATGGTTATCACGAACTAGCCGTTATGAATAGTATTAACTAAATTTTGAATTTTATAACATTATTATTCATCTAACTCATTTTCTAGAACATGGTATGAGAATAAAATAAATTTTTCGGGTAAAATAATTATTTTTTTAAAAATGCAGTTTTGCCGCCTTTTGATGGAGCACCCACATTAAATCTAGATTTTGACAAGTTTATAATTTTTATTTTACAAAATAAAATTATTCATTGAAATCTGGTTATAAAATTTTACCTTGGATAAATGTTTCATATTATTCTGATAACTTTCATATTTTAATTAATAGTAAAAACATGCTATATTTTAATTAAAAACAAAATTTTATCATCGTAATAATTTTTGTGGTTAAATTATAATATTGAATGGTTTTAAAGTATAAATAGAATATATTATTACCATTTAATATAAATTATGTCATTATCATTGATTTTATATTGAATTCGTAGGTTAAATCAATTCAATCTTTTGCAATGTTTTCAACAAAAACTTGTTTTCTTTCGACAATAGGATTATTTTTAATTTAATTTATGAAACTTTTGTGTATTGAATTTTTAAAAATGGATAACATATTTTGAATCAGTGGGTCCACATTATATTAATATACTACTTTTTATTTTGGGGCATTATTAATATTAACTACGGTAAATTTTATTTTACTTAGTAAAAGGTAAATCGGGTAATTAAGGGTAAATATAATATTATGAAATTACCCTAACACTTGTCTTAATACAAATGGATGATTACATTTCGCCCAAATTCATAATTGGGTCGAAATTAAATCCATTAATAACCCACATGGAGGTGATTAAGACCTTTAGTTTATTTTATTTAAAGGAAAGTGAAATATGTCTCACTCAAACATTAATAATTAAAATATTTTTAATATAAGATTATACAAAATATAAATTCTGTTATAAATACTAATTTTAAAGATAAAATGTTTTTCTTTATCATAATGATTTATTTTTAAGTTTTAAGAGTTATTTAATTACCTTATTATCTTATACATTAATGATGCAGAAATAATTTATTTAGTATAAAAATCAACAATATTGTTTTTATTGAAATAGTAATACATATTTAAGTGCTCACAAACCTGAAAAGAACGTATTGGTAGTGTATATATACAACAAAAGAATACAATTATCGAATATATGACCGTTTTGAGTCTTATAAAAGTGATTATGACACTTATATTATTTTATTTTATATGATGTCAAAGTTGTCACCTTCATAATTTAATAAATATGACATTTTAAAAATTGGGTGTTTTAGAAGATAAATCTGACTAAATGTATTCTTATAAATTATATAAGATTTATCTTCATCCTGGTATTTTAGTTTTAATTTTTATGCAACAAATATGTTTATTTAGTAATTATACAAAAATGTTGTGGTAATTTTTTTATTAAGAGTAATATCAAATAAATTGTTTTTAAAATAGTAAAATATTTATTATAAAAAATATTAAATGTGCTCCACTAATTATCTACATTACTATGACATGATAGGAAAATATTAAATATTTTAGTTCAAATATATCCCTTGTGTGGATTTTATTTAAATTCAAATAAATGAATAGTGTCAAAAATGAGTCTGTTGTAATTTTATAAAAATAACATATTTTAAAATTTTTTTCAAATCACAATAATATTTAAAAAATTTAAATTATAATTTTTATAGTTTAAAATATCATAAATTATCTAATTATGGATAATTAAAATCACAAAATTAATTATTTTTAACAATATAAAATTTAGAATCTTATTACCACAAATAAAATTTAATAGATTAAATAAGGATAAATCTAGTTGATAATGTTTTAAATAAATTCAATACATGTCTAAATTTTATTGGTTATGGAGATTAAAACCATATCTCATAAAATATTCTAAATGAGTCATTTTTGGTGGTTTTTAAGTGGGGTTATATTTATTATAAATTAACATTTTTATGATTTCCAAAGGTGCCCCTCCCCCCTTATAAAAAGGGAACCCCTTCCCACTTCTCTTCACACCATTTTGAGTCTTGAAGCTCGGAAAAACCCTGAAAATTCCTCCTCTAAACCTATCTAGTTATATCATATAGTTTCTGGTCTTCTAAAAAGACAAACCCTAGTACCCTAAGAATAAGTTTAATGGAGGTGCGTCGAAGAAGAGGTAATCTCTTCTATCAATTCTTTCAAGCTTCTTTCTTCTTAAAATTATTCTTCCTTAGTTGTTTCATTATAAATTAATAACATCAGTATCACTAATATACTGATATGTTATCTTAAATATGAAACAAACCCATTTTATCTTCTATCCATCCGACAGAAAATGAAATCACTGCGCGTGCGTACATACGAAATACTGTCTCACACCGTGGTGTAATCTATTTTTCCAACACCAACTTACTTGGATGGGTATAATGGTGTAAATAATAACAATACATAGTTATTATAACATTATACTGATTTAGATATATGTTATCATCTACTCCAATTCCATTAAATAAATATGGGAACGATATCATCACTCGTGCGTACGTACGGATTACCATCTCCACGATGCGATTAGATTTATTCGCCATGTTTACCATTCAAAAATGATTATTAAGTATATATAATGAATACTAATGTAATATATGACATGATAATTGTATTAGATTTATGTATATATATATATGTCATCTAATTACTTTAATTCAAGTCAATAAGGAAAGGAAAACAACATTCATGCGTACTTACGGTCTACCGTCTCCATGAACGGTGTGTTTCAATTAATTTATCTATCTATTATATATATATATACTGAATATATATGATATTTAAATCATGATTCACAAACTGTAAGTAAGTAAATCATGATATAATAAATAATAATATCAATAACTACAAGTCCAAACATGTACGATAAATGAAACGATTTTACCCAAAATGCTGCTTTAACATGGATTTACAAAAGAACAGGTAATATAAAGACATAAGTGAACCTTATATGTTATCAAAAAAATTAATATTATTCTGTAATAAGTCAATGAAATTATTTAAATCTTTATACAGGAGGTTTGTATACATATGAATCATATCAGATCTAAGGTAAGGGATATTTATTCCAATCTCATTCATATCCGAGAATGTTTATTCGTAAGTATTTACTGGGGTTATGTTTATTATCCATGTCCATATGTTCTCAAAATGTTTTCATAAAATGTTTAATTTTCTTCCATTTATGTTTAAAGTCATTATTACCATTTTTTTACTTTTACCACATCGTATGGAAGGAATCTTTCTTTTGTTTACCATATGAGGTACTTTTGGACTTTTCCGACAAAAGTTCAAGAAAAATGTTATTTTTAAATTATACGGTGTGAATGAATTTTTACGGTTTCATAACACCTCATTTTCATGAAGATTCCTCTACAATATTGCATGATTATTTTCAACAAAACCCTTTTCATTTAAAATTTCCTGGCATTTTGTGAAATGAAAATGATTTTGAAGAAGAAATGATATATTCCTCAAGAATTCATTTCAAGTGTTTTTTCAAAACCATTTTCCATATATGATGAAATCATTTCATATGAGTATGTTTCATTTATAATGTCTTTATGATTTACATGGTTTCAATTTTCTTATGATGAAATATAAATTTGATTTATATGAATTATGTGATGATGGGATGATGTTGATGAAACACATTTTATTCATTGGGATATGATTAATGTATTAAGTTTATTTAGTGGAACAAGTAAGAATGATTTCATTATGAGATGTGTGGGACCTATATCTCCCAATAATGAATTGGGTAAAGATTTATTTCTCATGAGATAGATATGGCTGCAACGGTAAGTTAATTCTGTTCAGTGATAGAGGACCGGAACGAGGAGTGAACTCGATTCAGAATGGGACTTTGTCCACTAAGATGGTCTTGGAATCAATGACTTAGCTACTATGGATATCATATCATGTGCTTAATGGATTCCACAATTACATGTTTTATTACCATGATTGTTTATCATGACTAATGTTCCATTATTACCTATGCCTTTTGTACTTCCAAGATTTATTTCTTTGCTCATGATTTTGATGTTTAGATTTCATGTTCATGTTTTTGCATTCAAATTTTTATGGAATGTTTTATGTTCTTTATGCTTACCCTTACTGAGCATTTGAGCTCATCCTTTTTATGTTTTCTTTTCCCCAGTATTTAACGAAAGGTTTTATGTAAGAAAACAAAAGGGGAAGATCATTACTGGAGATTTTGAAGATCTTTCACCACGATTAGAAGATTATTTTCCGAGTATCCAAAGATACTAAAATATTACGGTCCTTGTGTGTTTGTCTTCATTATGTATTAAGTATTCCGCAAAAGTAATATATTGTCTTTGTATGTCGTGATTTGGGCCTCTACAGTTGGTATTTGAGGAAAGGTTTAGTTAACCTTTGGAAAATATGATGTAAAAACTTTAGTGCGATCCCTATAGATATTTCTATGGTATGTCTAGGGATGTCCCAAAGGTTAAATATACATATAGGTTATAGTCCTAGAATTATGGAAACCATATTAGAATTAAACTGAAGAAGTTAGATATTGAAGGTATTCCCCTTTATTATGTTGTTTTCCTAGCATGATTTTTGCCTCTCAAACTATTCTTTTTGGGTTTTAGATGATGGATGGAACCTGAAGGAATCATGTTGATCAATGTAATGGAAAATGCAATGATTGTCCTCCCGAGCAACCAAATGTGATGGGAGATGGAGTGAAAAATATCATTGCAATATATACACAAGCTATGAATCATACTGGATTTCCAAATGATTAATGAAGGGAACAATATACTATTTTGTTCTTCATGAGGTAACGTCCACCGTCGTTCAATGGGTCTTCTAATACACTTGTTGCTGAACAATGGATCAATACCATTGAAAAGATATTTTACATACATCGTTGTTTAGAACATGAAACTGTCATTTTACTTTTTTAATGTTTAGAAGGTGAAGCAGACAAGTGGTGGACTCTAATTATGAATACAGGGCCCCAAGATGAAATTGAATCCATGGAATGGGACGAATTCAGGAACATTCCTTTCAGTAACTACTTCCCTTGTATTCTTAGAAAAATTATGGAAATTGAGTTTCACAAGCTTAAGTTGAAGGATGATGAATCTGTTTGTATATACTATGAAAATTTTACAAGACATGCAAGATATGAATCTGGATTTATCATCCAACCTGAAAGTAAAGTTGATCGATTTTTCAGTGGCTTAAAACGAAGTCTTTGAAGGGAATTATCTATAAGATACATCAGTATCTATGAAGAAATTGTGCGTTGGGATATCAAAGTAGAACTGGACTTTGGTTTAACATATCCATCTCATGGTTTTGACAAGAAACATAATAAGTAGATCAAGGTGAAATCTAGGAATAATGGTGTAAAGAAGATGAATGTTTCTTTATGCTCAATGTGTGGAAAGATTGATGGTGGATATTGTCTTAAAGGTACTAGAAAATGTTTTAATTGTGGAAAATAAGGTCATAGAGCAGCTGAGTGTTGAAGTAATGGAAAAAGGTTTGATAAGGATTTGAATAATGAAAAGACTGCAGAGAACGCACAACCAACACTTCAATGCTTCATGTGCAAGAAAATGGGGAATTATGTTAATCAGTGACCTAATCCAAGGGTTAATGATGATCAACATGAGAAACCTATTAAGTAAAACGATAAAGGGAAGTCACATGCAATCACTATTAGTGATTTTGAGTACGAAAATGATTTTGTGTAATGAAAATGTGTTTATGTAATGGGATTTCAAAATAGTATAATGGAATCTCATTTATAATATTGTGGAATTTTGAAATATCTGTGTATTGGTCCATTGAGGTTTTCTATAAGAATATGGAACCATGAAAAGTGATTTAAAAATTTTGGAAATTAGATGATATCCGCATAATGAAGGTATAAGGAGAAAATAAATTGTTTGATAGTATTCATGAGATCTTGATTGATATACGGACTAAGTGATATCATGGTTTGAGTATATAGAATTTTGGGGATTTTTCTATGTGGGATGTGTAAAATTTTAACTACATTCATGTTTTCAATAAGGTTCAATGGATATTCATTTTTCAAGAGAATACATGATTAAGGCCATCGAATGTTTGGAACGTGACAAAAAAAATATATCGTATGATATATGGGGGATAAATGATGGTATTCACGTACTTGTTATGTGACCTCTCAAATAATCATTTTCTTTACACTATCATATTGGGCGGAAGTATTTCCAAAAAGCTTAAAGGTTGGAATGGATTAATTTGGACATCAGATAGAATTTTTCATGGATAGAATATTTTTTTTCTCTCGATATTATTTATGGAATGTTATAATGATGTATTTTTAGAAAAAGGATAGCCTATAGGAAGGGTGAAAACCCATCACGTCGGACAAGGCTGTGTGAATAGAACACTCAACTAAAGTGAAATGGGCCATTATCACCTACCACTAGCCTACAAGAAGTCAACGTTTAGTAGAAACCTGTTTTATTATATTAAGTAGTATGATATATGAAGTATAAGTTCATTTTAAGAACCATATATGATTAATCTCACTATAGATGGACTTCTGTATTTTTGATAACTTTTTCTAACCTTTTATTTGAGACAGATGGAATGACCCATCATTCTATCACATGATATGCTAAAACATCATGAATGTAAAATTCAACATAATTTCTTTAAGATATGAAGTGGATATTGTCCAAGGAACTAAAAATAGAGAGACTATACCAAAATCAAGAATGTATTTCTTCTAATTCCAATTTCTTCAACTTTAAGGAAATCATCTTGAAAACCAAAAATGTTGTCCTAGTGCCCTTATATCCGATGAATCTGATCGTACCATAAATCATCACAAATTTATGGCTTTGTGATTAATGTCTTTTTCATAGCCATGTTCTCTAGCACTCTCCATCAGAATATGATGGTAAGATTTCTCCTCCATATCCATATTTTCACTTATGTTCTCCTTTATTGAAATCCAGTGTTGAGTTATTTGGGTATCTTTTATTTTTCTAACATTCCTTTTTAAAATTATGTTTTGGTATTCCTTTTTACGATGTGGGTTTTTATTAAAGTAACATTCGAGTAGTAAACCATTTATAACCCCGACGCATTTCGAGGGTGAAATTCATTTTAATGGGGGTAGAATATAACACCACGTGATTTTATGAAAAATATTATTTTTAATTTCATTGATGTATTATGTTATATGTAAAACCAAAGGGATATTTCACTACACACAACCCTGATCTGGCTTGCATTACATGCAATCACGACCTTCCTCGATAGCGTGTGTTGTACGCAATACCGGGTTTCACTAAATAACGATATATGGTTATCACAAAATAGCAGTTATGAATAGTATTAACTAAATTTTTTATTTTATAACATTATTATTTATCTTACACATTTTCTAGAACATGGTATGAGAATATAATAAATTTTTCGGGTAAATAAGTATTTTTCAGAAAATGCAGTTTTGTCGCATTTTGATGTCACACCAACCTTAAATCTAGATTTTGACATGTTTATAAGTTTAATTTTACAAAATAAAATAATCATTGGAATCATGAAATAAAATTTTACCTTGGATAAAATTCTCATATTATTTTGAGAAATTTCATATTTTTATGAATAGTAAAAACACGCTATAATTTAATTAAAAAAACTTTTTTCATCATAATAATTTATGTGGATAAATTATAATATTGGTTTTTTTAAACTATAAGTATAATATATTTTTACCATTTAATATAATGTATGTCATTAGTATTGATTTTACATTGAATTCGTAGGTTAAATCAATTAAATCTTTTACAATGTTTGCAACAAAACCCTGTTTTCTTTCAACAACGGGATTAATTTAAATTTAATTTCTGTAACTTCTGTGTATTGAATTTGGAAAAATAGACTCCATATTTGGAATCAGTGGATCCATATTATATTAATAGACCACTTTTTATTTTTGGTCATCATGAATAGGAACTACGGTAAATTTTATTTACCATAGTAAAAGGTAAATCGGTTAATTAAAGGTAAATATAATATTATAAAATTTCCCTAAAACTTGTCTTAATATAATTCGATGATTATATTTCGTCCTAAGTCATATTTGGGTCGAAATGGAATCCATTAGGACCCACTTGGAGGTGATTAAGACCATTAGTTTATTTTATTTAAAGGAAAGTGAAATATGTCTCATTCAAACAGTAATAATTAAAGTTTTTTTAATATAAGATTATTCATAATATAAATTCGGTTATAAATACACATTTTAAATATAAATTATTTTTCATTATCATGGTAATTTATTTGTTATTTTTAAGAGTTATTAAATTACCATATTAGCTTATACATTAATGATGCAGATATTATTTATTTAGTAAAAAAATCAATATTTTTATTTTTATTGAAATAGTAATACATATTAAATGGCTCAAAAACATGACTAAAACATTTTGTTAGTTTATATATACACCATAACCATCCAATGAACTAATATAAGACCTTTTTGAGTCTTATAAAATTGATTATGACAATTATATTATTTTATTTTATATGATGTCAATGTTTTCACCTTCATTATTTAATAAATAAAACATTTTTTAAATTTGGGTTTTTAAGAAGATAAATCCTAATAAATGTGTTTTTATGAATTATATAAGATTTTTCTTCATCCTAGTATTTTATATTTAATTTTTATGCAAGAAATATGTATATTTAATAATTATACAAATATGTTGTAGTAATTCATTTATTAAGAGAAAAATCAAATAATTGGTTTTTCAAATAGTAAAATAAGTATTATATGAACTATTTAATGCATGAAACTAATTTTCTAGACTACTATTACATGTTAGGAACCTATTAAATATTTTATTTCTACTATATACTCTGTATGGATTTTATTTAAATTCAAATAAATGAATAGTGTCAAAATTTACACTATTGTTATTTTATAAAAATAATATATTATTAAATTGATTAAAAATCCCAAAAATATTAAAATATTACAAATAATAATTTATATAGTATAAAATGTCATTAATTATCTAATTATGGGTAATTAACAGACCATAAAGAATTATTTATAACAATTTAAATTTTAGAATATTATTACCACAAATAAAATTTAATAGATTAAATAATGATAAATCTAGTTGATAATGTTTAAAAGAAATACCCTACATATCTAAATTTTATTTTTTGATGCGATTAAAACCCTATCTCATTTAATATTATAATATGAGTCTTTTTTAGTGGTTTTTAATTAGGGTCATAATTATTATAAATTAATATTTTTAAGATTTCCAATGGTGCCCCTCTCCCCCCTTATAAAAAGGGAACCCCTTACCCAATATATTCACACCCTTTTGAGCCTTGAATCTTGGAAAAACCCTTCCAATTCCTCCTCTAAACCTCTCTAGTTATATCATATAGGTTCTGGTATTCTCAAAATACCAACCCTAGTGCCCTAAGAAAAATTTTAAAGGAGGTGTGTCGACGAAGAGGTAATCTCTTCTACAGATTCTTTCAAGCTTCTTCCTTCTTAATATTCTTCTTAATTAGTTGTTTCATTAAAATTTAATAACATATGTATCAATAATATACTGATATGTTATTATAAATATGAAACAACCCCATTTCACCTTTTATCCGTCTTACAGAAAACGAAATCACCGCGCGTGCGTACGTACGGAATACCGTCTCCATGCCGTGGTGGAATCAGTTTTTCCAACACAACCTTATTTGGATGTGTATAATGGTATAAAGAATAAATATACATAGTTATTATAAAATCATACTGATTCTTATATATTTTATCATACACTCCAATTCCATTCAATAAATGTTGGAACTATATCATCGCTCGGGCATACGTACGGATTACCGTCTCCATGACGCGATGAGATTTATTCTCCCTGTTTACCAATCACGAATGATTATAAAGTATATAAAATAAATAATAATGAAATACATGAAATTATAGTGATACTATATTTATTTATATATACATATATAATCTACTAACATCCATTCAAGTCAATATGGAAAGGAAAACAATGTTCATACGTACGTACGATCTACCGTCTCTATGAATGATGTGTTTCATTTCATTTATCTATCTATTATATATATATATACTGAACATATATGATATATAAATCATGTTTATAATTCATGAATTAAGTAAATCATGATATAATAAATAATAATAACAAGAAAAACAAGTCCAAACATGTACGATAAATGAAACGATGTTACCCAAAACGCTGCTTTAACATGGATTTATAAAAGAACAGTTAATATAAAGACATAAGGGAACCATTAATGATATTATAACAATAAATATGATTCTCTAAGAAGTCAATGAAATTATTTAAATCGTTATACATGAGTTTAGGATACATACGAATCATATCGGACCTAAGGTAAGGGATAATTATACCAATCTCATTCTTATCCGAGATTGTTTATTCGTAAGTATTTACTGTGGTTATGTTTATTATCCATGCACATATGTTCTCAAAAATGTTTTCATAAAATGATTACTTTTCTTCCATTTGTGTTTAAAATCATTCTTACCCTTTTTTACTTTTATCACATCTTATGGGAGGAATCATTCTTTTTTTTACCATATGAGGTACTTTTTGACTTTTCCGACAAAAGTATGAGAACATTGTTATTTTTAACTTATACAGCTCGAACCGGTTTTTAAGGTTTCATAACACCTCATTTTTATGATGCTTCCTCTAAAATATTGCTTGATTATTTTTAAAAAAACCTTTTCATTTAAAATTTCATTGCATTTTGTGAAAAGGAAATGATTTTATAGAATAAAGGATATTTTCCTCAATAATTCCTTTCAAGTGTTTTATCAAAACCATTTTCCATATAAGATGACATTACTTAATATGTATATGTTTCAAGTATAATGTCTTTATGATTTACATGGTTTCACTTTTCTTATGATGAAATATCCATTTGTTTTATATTAATTATGTGATGATGGGATGATGTTGATGAAACACATTTAATTATTTTAGTTATGATGAATGTTTTAAGATTATTTTGTGGCACAAGTATGAATGATTTAATTATGACATGTGTGGGACCTATATCTACCTCCAATTCATTGGGTAAATATTTATATCTAATGAGATAGATATGGCTAGAATGGTAAGTTAATCCGTTTCAGTGTTACAGGACTGGAACGAGGAGTGAACTAGATTCAGAATGGGACATTGTCCACTAATATGCTCTTGGAAGCAAAGCCTTGGATACTATGGAAATCATAACATATTTTTAATGGATTCCACAATTACATGTTTTATTACCATCATAGTTTATCATGACTAATGTTCCTTTATTATCTTTGCCTTGTGTACTCAAATATTTATGTCGTTGCTCATTATTTTGATGTTTAGATTTTATGTTCAAGTTTTTGCATTCAAATTTTTATGTATTGTTTTATGTTCTCTATGCTTACCCTTACTAAGAATTTGAGATCATACTTTTTATGTTTTCTTTTCCCCAGGATTTAATGAAAGGTTTTATGTAAGAAAATAAAAGGGGAAAATCATTATGGGAGATGTTGAAAATCCTTCACAATGATTAGAATATTATTTTTCGATTTTACAAAGACACAAAACTATTATGATCCTTGTGTGTCTGTTTTCATTATGTATTAAGTATTCCGAAAAAGGAATGTAATGTCCATGTACATCAAGCTTTGGGCCTCTACAGTGATTGATGTTTTGGGTGTTAGTCCCCATCACGAGGGTGGAGTTGTGGAGAAGGATTGTGGGTGATGACCCCATCGTATTGTGGAGTCCTTGGGGATGTATTGATGTTGTCATTATATTTATTTGGACAACTTGTACTTTATTTAAACAAATGTATTCAGATCTGGTTTTGTTATGAATTGTTTATCATGGAAATTACAGATTCTTATTATTGATTGTTTTTTATGTTTTATGCTTTCATACACGGGTAAATAGTTCCCAAACCAGATTTTTTGGATACCCGAGATTTTGTGCCACCCCATGGGGATAGGTAACAGCCTTCGGGCCTTTCCATGGGCTGTGGTGGGGTTCGTTAATGGTGGAGACTGAATTCGGTTCATGACAAAATGGTATTGAAGGAGGTTAATGTTTTTGGGTTATATTGATATTTTGGGATGAGTCGGGATAGATAGGAGATAAGACTATCAGGGCTCGGGGTTTTGGTTGTGAGTAGGGTTCCTGGCCCGCACCACTCATGGAAAATCAAGGGTCACCAAGGGATGTTGTAATTTACTGATTGAATTCACTTCCAGGTGAGACATGTGGGCTGCATACCACATGCGGACATCAGGTATATGTGGATTAGTTGTTTCTTTTAGTACTGAAATGTGTTTAGTTTATTTATATTTGATGTATTAGAATAAAATTTTCAAAATTTTGGTATTGACTATTGGTTTTTGACTGTTGCATTTTGTAGCTACATGCCTCCCCGAAAAGCTCCCACACGCCCACATGAGAAAGCTGGAGAGATTTCTCACACACTGACTGATTAGAGGCTCGTGGAAGTTATGGTTCGGGCTATCCACTCTTTGGGATAGGCACCATCTCCTACTCTTATTTCTGTTAGGGAAGAAAAGATAGGTCCTAGAAATGATAAAGCAAAAGAGTTTCTGAAAAACAAGCCTCCTACCATCCGAAGTATCTTATAACCCTAGGAAGTAGAAGAATGGATCAAGATGATCGAGCGTGTGTTGGAGATTTTCGAAACCCCTGAGGAGCTCAGGGTGAAGTGTGCATTCTTTCTATTGGAGGGTCCCAACCGTCAGTGGTGTGAGTTAATGCTTCAGGCAGGGAAGAATGAGCATATGTGCTTGGGAGATTTCAAGCCTGTCTTCAATGAACAGTACTTCCCTGAGGTATTGGCATATTCTAGGTCAAGAGATTTCATGGAACCTGTTCAGAGGAATTTATCTATGATGTATTATGCCAACCATTTTGCTGAGTAGGTTTGGTGTGACCCAAAAATTGTCTCTAATAAGAAGGTGAAGGCCCAGAGGTTTGAGAATGGCTTGCGACCGGAGATATACTCACTGGTGTTCTTATTTAATATGAGGACCTATGTAGAATACATTGATCAGCTATGCATGGTGGAGATTGATAGGAATGGTAGGGCTGATTTCTATGGTTCACTATTAGTAGTGGGATGTGGCAGCTCCTCAGAGAAGAAAAGGAAGCGGGAGGATCTTGTTAAAAAAAGGGGGCAGTTAAGGCCACTCTTCCAGGTATTTTTTTCTTTGACGTCTGATGTGATATCGGTCATGTTCCACCAATGTGGGAGGACTGGGAATATCTGACCAGCATGTCCACTTCCTCTGAACCCTTGATACTAGTGTGGAGGTATGGGGCATTTGTAGTGTTTTTGTGGTGTGGGATGTCTACTTCTGATTGGGGATGGGTCAGTGGATTTAAGAGAAGTGCTAGCACAGTCTGAGCCATCAAGGACTGTGGGATCATGATTTGGATATCGTGGTGGAAGGGCTAGATCATCTTCTAGGTAGAGCCAATTCAGGGCACAGCCACAGACTCGCGTTCGTCCTAAAGCAGATACTGGACATCTCCATGTAGTGGATCATGCACCAATAGGATCAGAGGTGGGACCGTCGACAGTTCGAGGTACCATTCTGATCGAATCATCTATAGCTACTACTCTTTTTTATACTAGTGCCTATGCTTCATTCATTTCTTCCAATTTTGGGGTCATTCTGAGTTTTCCAACTGAGTTGATGTCTTTGGAGATAGAGATAGTGAAACCGCTGGGAAAGAAGGAGTAGGGCCTTAGGTGCCCCTCGTCTGTGCTTTCTGTGGCAGGGGTTGAGATGATTTGGGACGTCTTGGTCTCATATATGGACCTATTTGATGTCATACTATGGATGTATTGTCTAGTACACTTCCAGGCACACATTGATTTCTATAGACGGTGGGTGAGTTTCACAACACCTGATGGGAGTCATTAGGTTTTTCATGGAGAATGGGATCCTTGGTTAGGTCGTGTAGGGAATCCACTCCCAGAGATGGGATGTGTTATCTTCTAGTTATCTTCACTAATGATAGACTATGGTCTTTCCCTAGAAGTATCACTACCTCATGTAGTGAACGAGTTTCCATAGGTATTCCTAGATGATTTTTCAGGTTTTCCCCTGAAGCAGGATGTGGAGTTTTTGATTGATCTAGCACCGGGAACACAGCCGATATCTCCTCCCTCTTATCACATGGCCCCCACTGAGCTGAGGGAATTAATGATACATATGGACAACTTAGAATCAAAAGGATTCATTCCCCCGAACATCTCTCCTTAGGCCTCTCCTGTGTTGTTCACAAAAAAGGTTGATGGATCCCTCCGGTTTTGCATTGACTACTAGAAGCTGAATAAGTTAAAAATTAAAATCCAATACTATTTTCCTTGAATAGATGATTTTTTTGATCAGTTGAAGGGGGAATAGTGGTTCTCAATGATAGACATGCGTTCAGGGTATCATCATCTCAGGGTGAATGAGTCTGATATCCCAAAGATAGCCTTTCGGAGAAGGTACAACTACATTGAGTATTTGGTCATGCCCTTTGGATTGAACAATGCTCTAGTGGTCTTTATGGAACTCATGAATATGGTGTTTCATTTGTATCTTGATTCCTTTTTTTTTGTTTGTGGATCACATTCTGGTATAGTCTAGCTCTAAGGAGGAACACGAACATCACTTGAGAATCATTTTGGGAACATTACGGGATTACTACCTCTATGTAAAGTTGTCAAAGTGCACTTTTTGGATATGAGAGGAGAGATTTCTAGGGCATGTTATCTCATATCATGTATTTTTAGTGGATCCTGAGAAAATTAGTGTTTTTATGTCATGGGAGAAGCCAAAGAATGTGTTCGAGGTCAGGATTTTTCGTGGCCTTGCTGGTTATTACAGGCTATTCGTTCGAGATTTCTCTCGGCTTGCATCACCGATGACTACGCTCACCTAGAAAGGGGTGAAGTTTTTATGGGGTCTTGAATGTCAACCATCATTCAAGGAGATGAAGAGACAGTTGAATACCACACCTGTGTTGATTTTTCCTAAGGGTGAGAAGGGGTATGTGGTATATTGTTATGCTTCAGGTATGGGTCTTGGGTGCATGCTTATGCAGGATGATCACGTGGTGGATTATGGCTCTCGCCAACTCCATCCACACAAAAATAAATACCCTACACATGACTTGGAGTTGGCAGCGGTGATTCTATCCTTGAAGACTTGGTGTTACTACCTCTTTGGAGAGATGTTTTTGGTCTACTCTGATCATAAAATCATAGCCTATATCTTCTCGCAGATGGACCTAAACTTGAGGCAGCATCACTGGATCGAGTACTAGTCGTGGTTTGGCATTGACATTGTCTATACCCTAGGAAAGGGTAATGTGGTGGCCGACACCTTGGGATGAAGAGTTCCAATGAAGGCTTTGGGGAAGTCTAGTGATGTTTGGAAATTGATGGGGCTCTTTTCTCAGATGCATGTGGAGACCAGGGAACACAGTGGAGGAACAATCTTGGAAAGCATCCAGTTGACTCCTTCTCTATTGGATTTGATTCAGCAGGAACAACCCAGTGATGATCTTTGTCAGTGGTTGAAGAAGTTTCTTCAGGGTGGGGAGACATCCTTTGATTGGTCATCGTCTCCCGAGGGAATCTTGTACTCAAAGGGCTATTCAGAAGTTCCATTATCTCTACGGAAGGTGGTGATGCAGGATAGCCACCAGTCTCAGTGGGTTTTCATCCGAGTTCCACTATGATGTATTATGATGTCCGTCGGCAGTTTTGGTGGCCTGGTATGAGACGGGACATTGCGTACATTGTTTTGAGATTCTACACATGTCAGCAGGTGAAAGAAGATCACCAAAGGACTTCTGGTTTCCTCCAACCACTACCCATTCCTACCTGGAAGTGGGACGAGGTTGCCATGGACTTCATTTCTGGCTTACCTTGTACACATCGTGGTAAGAATGCCATTTGGGTGGTGATTGGTTGTCTAACCAAATCAGCCCACTTCATTCTGATAATAGATACAACTAAAGTAGATGAGTTGGGAAATTTTTATCTTTAGGAAGTGGTGTGACTCCATGGTGTGACATTAGCTGTTGTCTCATATAGAGTCCCCTGCATCACTTATCGATTTTGGGAAGGCCTTCAGAAGGCCTTGGGGTCTCAGATTAAGATGAGCACGACATACCTCCCTCTTATGGATGGTCAGCCTGAGCGGGTGAATGAGATTTTGGAGGACATGCTCCGTGCATGTGTCCTGGACATTGGATGTTCTTTGGATATACATTTTGAATTGGTTGTGTTTTATTATAATAATAGTTACTAGTCCTCGATTCGAATGACCCCTTTTGGGGCGCTCTATGGTCGGCCATGTCGGTCCCCCCTATGTTGGGCTGAGGTTGGAGAGACATCACTATTGGGGCCGAGCCATGTGCAGGAGACTTCTGAGAAGGTCAAGTCTATCATGCAACACTTATTGATAGCTAAGAGTCATCAAAAATATTTTTCTGACTAGAGGCGTCGAGAACTAGAGTTTTCTGTGGGTGATAGGGTATTCTTAAAAGTGGCCCCTTGTTTGGGCCATCATCGATTGGGGAAGCAAGGTAAGCTGATGCCACGTTATTTCATGCCTTTTGAGGTCACTGAGAATATTGTATAGCATTCATATAGGTTGGCCATACCTTCTAAGCTGACGTCCATCCATGATGTCTTCCAAGTCTCTTAGTTGAAAAAATACAACCCGGATCCATCCCATTTGTTGAGTTGGGAAGAACTGGAGATAGAGCCTGACATGTCTGTTCTTGAGAGGCCAGTGAAAATAGTGGACTCCCAAGAGAAGATACATATATGGAAATCTATTCCATTAGTTAGGGTTCTATAACAGCATAGGAATGATACACATGAGACAAGGGAGCGAAATGCAAGGGTCAAGATGATTACCGATTCTTGTTTTCCAAAAAAGCTTCTTATTGACTATTCTGGGTGGAAAGTCCTTCATGGTGGGGTTAATTGTCACATAAAATACATATTTTATAGTTATTTTTCATTTAATTAATATCCTTGATTTTTTTGGTGGTTTCCCTAGGTTTTATGGAGGAATAGATGAGTTTTCATGAATTGGGAAAAACCGTGAGCCCAATTCCAGGTTGAACAATAAATTTGTTTTCATTAATAACCATTTATTTTTAAAAAAATTTCATACATTCAAATTCCTAATTGTCTTCCTATAACCTATTAACACCACCAAGTCAATTTGGAGCCTTTATAAATCCATAACCAAGGTTTATTTGGGTTTTTATCTAAGGGGTTGGGCCTGCCCAGAAGCACTATTCCTGTTTAAAAAATTAACTTTGTTTATGTTATAACATTTTCCATTTTCTGGATTTTTAGTTCATTACAAGTCTCACCCAAGCCCATTTAACCCAGCCACACATCAGAACTCTCTCCCCATCTTTGGAGCTGTGGTTAATCATGATTTGGTGCTGCACTTCGTAGGATTCCTCAAGTCATCCAGATTTGCAGAGGTAATGTCTTTCTTTCCTAACTCTCTCTATTCTAAATATTATTCCTCCATTCCAATTCCGAAATGACCTAATAATTCTTTTTCGAATGAACCCTGAATTTTAGCCTTTTAAATTTCATCTATTGGTGTTTTGGAGTGATTACTTCAAGATACTTCAAGTAAATGAGTCCCTTTCTTTCCTCTTTCAAATTAATTTGGGTTTCATTAATTGTTCTCAGTGTTTCTTCAGTTATCATTGAGTTTCCTAATGTCCAGAAACTAGGTTTTATAACCTAGTGTTTAACTATTGGATTTATTGGACAATTCTTGTTGTTTTAGGTTTGATCTAGGTCTCTCTTGGTGCGGCGGGGGTGTAATTTGATTTTTGCATGGAGATTCAAGTGTTTTTGTTACTTTGGAAGGTGATTCATTGTTTATGGAATATTTGAATCTTAGCATGCTGTATTTATCATAAATTCAGGTATATCTCATTTTATTATTGCTACAAAAAAAATTTATTGGTGTTTGTTTTGCAAATGAATTTTTAAATGCAAATTTAATGTGGAATTGGGGGAGGGGGGGGGGGTTCATGTGAATGATTTATTGGATTTTCTAGGAATTCCATATTAATACATAATTGATTTTATTGAACTATTATAGAACTTCCAATAATGTTATGAATTTTATCCTCTTAGTTTGTTTCTTTGAAAATGGGTTTTAATAGTCTTTGTGGAACATGGGTACTTTAAGTCCCGTGTTTGTTAAAAAATGGAGGTTT
Source organism: Viscum album (assembly GCA_963277665.1). NCBI lineage: Eukaryota > Viridiplantae > Streptophyta > Magnoliopsida > Santalales > Viscaceae > Viscum > Viscum album. The sequence continues at coordinate 1,055,466,466 of OY728151.1, read as the reverse complement.
TTCAAAGTTATCATCTATTGGTTCAGAAGAGGCTTCCCTAAAAATGATTTGTTGTTTTAATAGAAATTTATAGGTCTGAATATTTAGTTTTGGTTACTTTATGGTGTTCACATAGTGTGAATGTTTGGTTCTTAAGGAGTTCGGTGTGTGAAACATTACGGGTTTTGGAGGAATTGTTTTATTAAAATTATAAGTGTTTTGTTCTGTGTTTTAAGTGGAATAAAATATGATAGCTACTGTATTATTTTTGTATGACCTGTAGTGGTGTGTTATATGAAAATAGATTTATGTTACATGATAAAATTTATTGATCACCAAAAGGGGAAGACTAGGTACCTAGGTGGGGCAGATTTGTACTAGTACAACTAGAGGACTGGATGGGTTTTGTCCCTGTTTCAGTTAAAATTTGGATAACGACAACTCTAAAAAAAATATGTGTAAAGTGATTGGGGACCACTAGGTTCTGGTTATGTTCCATACTAGTGGCTCGTGAATGACAATGGGTTTATCTATGGTTACTTTACAACGAGGTATGAGGTAGATAGGGCTTGAGACAACCTAGTTCCAAGGGGTATTCCTGATTTTGTTTCTCAATGGATTTGTGGTATTTACCCATACACTAGGTTTTGTTTCGAAGTAAATTACAGTAGCTAACATTTTAACTTTAATTTTTTATGATTCTGAAATTCTCGGATTGAAAACAATTTTCATTTGAATGTTACATTTCTTGAAATTTTAACACTGTTTCACCTTGTGTATTAAAATTTCTTGTTTTGTTCACATTATATTGCATGATCTTTGGAATCATCTGGTGTTATCCTATTGGGATTAGGTTCACTCCATACATACACCCCTTGGGTGAAAATAGTCCTTCTTATGCATGACTCGGGTAAAGGGATGACTAAGGTTGATGGCGGTTCAAGTTGTTTGTCCCCATCGCTGGGGAGGAGTTGTGGAAAAGGCTTGCTGGTGATGACCCCCTTGTCGTGTGGATTCCTTGGGGATGTCTTTATGTTGTCATTATTTTTATTTGGACAAATTTTAGTGTCTTAAAACTAATGTATTCTGATCTGGTTTTTTAATAATTTCTTAGCATGGAAATTTCATATTCTAATGAATGATTGTTTTTTTATGTTTTATGCATTCAAACTCGGGTAAATCATTCCCAACCCATATTGTTTTGATACCTGGGCACTTGTGCCAGCCCATGGGGATAGGGAAAACCGTTCGGGCCTTTCCATGGGCCAGGTTTGGTGCCACTAATGGTGGCGACTAGATCCGGTTCTTGACAGGGACCCCATATTTTTCCATGTCATAATATTTTAGAAATACCAAAGTCATTAGTGTTTATAAAAACATCAATGAACATATTTTACGGGACTTTTAAAATCATATTTTAATATGATTATTTCTCAGAGTTTTTTTTGGTTTATTAATGTATTATAATGATATGTGTTGAAACTCATCTAAAAATTCTATTCAATTGAGACTGATAGAGTTTCTACTAATTGGGATTGACTGAGGTGTCACTTTCCAGAAAAAAGATCACCATTAATTGTATAGTTTCATGAAGGATAAAAATATACTTTGAAAACTTCATTTGATATTTAAATCCAATCATATGTGATTTTTTTATCATCCAAAAACAATTTACAAGGACTAACACTTTCAAGTGGTATGTTATGAAATTAGATCACATTCACCACTAGTCTGTGGGATGAACGTTGGGTAATTTGGAGAAGATAATTACATCTTCCAATTATACATAGATCATTATTATTCCCTGTAATTCTTTTGATAAGATCTCGGTGATATACATCAACATTAAATAACTATGGTATCACACCCATCCGGGTTAGCACAAGGACGAAATTTCATGAATTCATTCATTAATAACAATAAAATAAAAGAACATGGGAAATTAAATGAACTAATTATTTTAGATGTCACATAAAATAAGAAATGAAGAAAAAAAAATTTAGTTTCATCAATAAATAAAAACCATTATGATTACATGATGTGTGAAGAAGTTGGATTCAAATCTTGAAAGACTATTCTTAAATAAAATAACATTGAAGAAGTTTGTGTGAATTATTTTCAAGCAACTATTTTTGTTTAGGAATTCATTGAACAAGTGGAACAATATCTTCCCAAGCAATATTTAAATGAGGAATTATATCATATATTTGTTATTAGAAATATCTAATCTAGATGAGAATGATAAAAAATTACATGACCAACTATATGTGATCATGTAAAATATAAAAATATTGTCTGGAAGGATAAACACATATTTATTATAGACTAAACTAGAAGATGGAAGTTGTCATCTTATAGTGGATCAAAATTTAAGGATTTAGAAGAAAATTTTAAGTAGTATAATGATCCCCAATTGAGACTCGTGATCTAAAAAGAAACAGTGGAATCTAGTAATACAATGTGAAGCATTATGAAAATCCTCTTATGTGGCTCATGAATGTGAATGCCAATGAGGAATCTAGTAACATTTTGTAAGGTATTATAAATATCCTCATGTATAGAATCATGATTTTGAATACAGTTTGACTCTGTATTGACCATTTTAATTGATTAATCTATTATAGTGGATTATCAATATTGGGGGGATTTAAAACATGTAAGGTAGTACATATTTTTTATATTACCATTTAAATATATTTTTTTCTCTTAACCTGTATTATATATCCATATGAGAGGATATGAAAATTTATTATGGGCCATAATAATAGTACTACTTTTGGATGAGAAATTACATTTCAATGAATCATTATTCATCATGGGATCCTTCATGAGAGGACATTGGAGTAAGAAAAAAATAATATGGCTCAGTACCATAACCTTTTGAGTAGGTGTTTCTACTCATGTTGAATATCCTTGAATTGGACTAGGAAATTGAAACCTTGTTGTTTGTTTTTTAAACATTTTGAATATTTTATATAATATTAATGCGGTTGGAGACATTTTTGGTAGTTGCAGTTGCGAATTACCTCACCGCAATATCGCTACCAAGTGCTCTGAAGGTCCCCCCCAGAGAACCCATGGGAGGCCTCCCCCACAAGAAAAATAAAATCGATCATGAGAGCATCTCTTTTGATGCGAGTCACGATAACCAATCACATGAATAGAAGATGGATTAGTAAAATGACCCTCCACTTGTAGCGGTCCACCCTGATGGTCCTCCCCGGGGAATACACTGCAAAAAATCTTCATGTAGTGGGACCACCGATTATGATAGTTGTCATCGGTATCGTAATCACAACTGTGGAGTCCCACCCATGCAGTGACGTCTCATCAGGACACGAAGTCCATCCCCTTGTCATGGTATTTCTTGAAGGTCCTCCCTAAGGGTTAAATTGCAATGATACTCCGTGCAGCTAGGCATTAGATCACAGTGGGATTCCTCATCACTCTGATAATGGAGGTCCTCCCCATAGAGACCTCAAGCAACGGGAAGTCCCTCCCCATGTTGAGGTACATTCTGAAGTCCCTCCCCAGGAAGTACCACACAAACAGTCTCCATGCAGCAGCTGTGAGGGTAGTCCTCACCATTACAGCATTTGTGATGGTAGTCCTCGCCACCATGGCCACCATTGCAAAGGTCATCCATGTCATGGCCCAAAGCAACATGAAGGTCCTCGCCTTGTTGAAGTGTGTCTTGAAGGTCTTCCACATGATGCACATCAAATTTTAAACCATTATGGTCATCCTCACCATGATGGAGGTTGTTACAATGGCCCTCCCCATAACAACTCTACATAGCCAGAAGGTCATCCCCTTATTGCGACATGCCTTAGAGGTCCTCCCCATGGTATGCACTGAAGGATTCCACTATTTAGTGAGGCATCCAACTATAATGGTAGCCCTTTCCATTATGACAAGGATAGCGATGGCCCTCCCCACCTAGACGCCGATCAACGAGAAGGCCCTCCCCTCATTTCGGTATATTCTAAAGTCCCTCCTTAGGGTGTACCCAATAGTTTCTCTGCCTGTGGAAGCTTCGATTGCATCCCTTTCCATCATGACCTACATTGCAATGGTCCTCCCCCATGTGACATATCATATCGACTAGAAGGTCCTCCATGCCGAATCTAGCACCGAAAAGCCAAAATATGCTGAGGAACTCTGAAGGAAGGGATCAATCATGTCAGATTCTCAACTAGTCACCAACGACACCCGTCTTCAATCAGGAGACGATCCGGGGCCATGTTCATCTTTTGAACCACCTCGGAATCACCCACAGGACGATTCAATACCTACTGGCCCCACTGCCTCTGACCACACTATTGGTGATCACCCCAGTTGGGATGACAAGGTAGAGGAATCACTAGGAGTGGAGTATATCGACATGTTGTACCCGAGGAATATACTAGCTAGGGTTGATATACTATTTATGTTTTGACCCACGACCACCTTTCAATTCGACATACCCATAATGTTGTCCGAAGAATTTGTGCATGACATCTGCTCCAATATTTGGACAACCCTCCACCGACTGAAATCAATCTTCCTTCTATAAAATGGGTATGTAGACCATGTCAAGACAATAGGAGACATCTTGCGTCACATTGACATGGAAGCTCTTCCTCCGGCAGGGGAATCACAACCTTAGAGGTGTAAAGGAATCATGGAGTTAGCCTGCCTCCATGCACTGCACTAGTTGCACCGACTCATTGGTGATGCTCCGACGGGTGTCCATATCAGTGGATGGGGAGAACATGGATCTCTACATTTCACTCTGTTCCATGAATAGAAGAACCCCTTAGGTGTAATATCATGAAAAGTCATCACGTCAAGACAGCAATCGAGTGGTACCCCGGTTCAGAAAAGGCGACACACCCAACAAAGGCAGACCTTGATTAAGTCACATGAGCATAAGGCCATACAAGAATAAGCTATTCACGAACTCCTAAATTAGTCCACCGAAATCATACAATAGGCCTCTCTCCTAAGAGTGGCCAATCATCAATCGTTGCATGCCTTCCTATAGGGGAGAAATTCATAGGTGAACTCGACCTCCGATTCAGTTCACTCCTGAATAGGGGTGCACAAGATCAGGTAGGTGGTGATAGCAGCATCCACTACCACAATCTAGGGTCAACCCCAGCCTGTAGCACTGGGGGAATTTTTAACGACAAATTCCCCCTTAAGACCAATAAAAACGTGAAGAGACTAAGCGTCTAGGGAATGGAGCCAACCCCATCCCTTATGGCTGGGTGCATTTTTACCACCTCAACAACCTCCCCCACAAGAATCAGTATTATCTTGTCTAGGCAGGATAGTCAGAAGAGGAGTTTCATGCCCTATCCCATCCTTTGAATCATCATCCACTTCATGAGGGAGGCGTACCGTAAGGTCGTATCAATGAACTCTCCACATGACCATTCATCAAGAAGTCCAAAAGTAATCCCAGAACAGGAAGGGGAGGACTAGTAAAAGGTTTGGGAAATCCTATTCCTATTTGGAAGATGACATCTCCTGCACCCCGCGATATGCATCCATCAATGCCATAGAGGCTAACCCTATAGGTGAAACCAGAGATGATGCAAATAGGGATGGATCGGGAGACGATGATTCTGGTCAGGATGTGACTCACAACAAACCACCAGGTGTGCACAGCTGGAACCTAGGGTCTGCCCTAAATATGACCGCCCTTCATGATAACCCTCCTCTGATTACCCTACTTGCTTCCTACAAGGGTCAAATCCAAGGACTAGTTACCATTAACCCACCCCCTTCTCTCGATAAAAACGATCCACTTACCCTCGAAAAGAGATTCACTCGAAAAAAAGGGGAAATGAAAGAACTAATATGGCTTAATGTCGAGCTAATCTAGAAGAAACATCTTATTGAAAGTTCTTCCCAAGAAGATCCACATCTTGCACTTACAGCAAGTGCACCTAAAAGACCCACGTTTTCCTCACCAAATGAGGGGACCGGTCTTTCCAACTAACAGAACATGGATTTGGGTGAATACCGAGACTTCCCTCCACTCAGGAAGCAACCAGAGTGAGTACGTCTAAACCCTCTGAAGGTGTCCCAAACAGCATATGTACCCTTGGTGCCAGCCGATCCGGATCCTCAAACAATGCCTCCGGCTACACCTACCAAATACCGGGCCCAAAATGATGTAAAACATGGACTTGCCAACCCCATCAAGGCACTAACAGCTCGATTGGATGAAATAGAAGGTCAACGCACTCTGATACAGCTAGAGTGAAATACTTACCCAGATTGGGTGACTCCACAGTATTTTGGGAGCCCTGTAATTCTTATCTCTAATGGATCAGGCGATCGGTAATAGCACTTAATGCACTATGTGTCTTATTAGGACCTTATGATGGGAACCCAAGAACAGCAAGAAGCAGTGAATCTTAGATGATTTGTGTGAACCTTGAAAGGATCTTCTTTAATCGGGTATACGATCTTACCATCCCAATATATAAAAAGCTGGGAAGACCATAAACATAAGTTCCTTTTCAACTTGAGCTCAACGATGCCTAAAATAATGGTCAGTGACCTCATGTATTGCAAGTAGAGGGAGAACGAGAAGGTCTCTGATTTTATCGCCAGATGGAAGGGTCTAACCTACTATCTGAATAGGCCAATTCCCGAAGATGAGATGCTGGCCATATGCATAGATAACCTTCATGATGAGCTGAGAACACCACTCATACCAGTTGAGTGCCCCACTGGCTTCCGCAATGTCTCTTCAATTGCCCATAGAATTGAAGACTCCCTGAAGCGGACAAATATGAAGTCCCAAATAGCCTCACAGGCTCCTGGAAAGAGAACAGTTAGAGCTTAAGCCTTCTTTGTCACTCTCAAGACAGCCCCTGTACCTGCTCCACTCCAAAGGCCTCCACCAAATCATCAAGGGTACCGTGTATTTCAGTGGCTTCCTTTGCCAAAGTGGGATGATCAGATAGGATTGAAATAGAACATGTTCATGGAACGAAGACACAGAGAATACTCGTTCCGAGAGGACCAAGTCTGTGGCTACTTCATTTTCACCATTTATTGCAACATGATCTGCCTCCCGGAGCCAAGGAAGCCCGATGATATCGGCCACAATGACATGCCAGATTACTATCCCTACCCTCGAATGTTGTGGCACAGTTTCCAAGAATGCTTCATCTTCAATGAACTCCAGTAAAGGATGGTAAACTACAAGCATGTCGAGCTGGGACCACCCCATTCACATTTGATGTATATTTCTACAACAGACTCTGATAAAGGGGAGGGGTGGCAGAAATTCACTAGTAAAAATGGGAAGAAATTTGATAACTGGTTGACTCAATGGACTGCCAACTGAGCACATGGCATACTCTGAGCTCAACTATAGCAGACGGTGTTGCCGCCAATAGCGCCTAATGCCACACAACAGACAATATCGGCCTCCAAAACCTCCATGATCCGGTCATCAAGGTGTAATTGATAAGGGAGGATACAAGCACAAGAGGAGAATTCTGCAACAAGGCTGATGTTAGCACTAAAACTGTTGGATTTTATGCCCCCAAACATTGTGCCACGGGCACCGACCCACCAACGGTACCATCAGGGACAACAGACCTGGTCCACCTATAACATGACGAGGAGATAAGCTTTGTTTCCATCAATGTCATTCATCCAATGGAATCATTACCTGACGAAGGGTGTGAATATGAACCATAGTTTCCAATGCAAGGGGTCGGAGGAGGAATTGCAGAAGCAGGGGATACCCAGCGAGACACAGTTTCAGCCAAAACCAACCCCATGGGTTTACCCCGACCAAAACCATTTATATCACGTAATCCTGTGGAAGATCTCTTCCATGGACTCAATAGGAGAAATAATATCCCTCCACCTCCACATGTATTGACTCTAGCCCCGTCATTCTGTGGAACCCATTAGAGGAGGAACAAGTGTCTAGCCGCCTAGTGTGCACTAACAGACCGGTCGGGACGAGTCCCCAGAACATGGAGACATCATTGACATCTGACCTCGCAGTCGGTCCCTCCTCAACATGTATTCCAATTCCTAAGATTCCTGCTAAAACTCTCCAACCAATGGAGAATTGCAATTCGATGGAGAATAAATACGATATCCTTAAGTAGTTGGCATCAGTACCACCCAAAAATTCAATCATGGATTACCTGAGTTTGTCAACAGGTCTTAGGGAGGTGCTTATTGAATCCTTTCTCAGCCGCATGGGGTTTCAAGTCATGATAGCTGCCGCTGAGATTTACCAGATGGAGACTAGCCCGACTGAATACAATGTGGTGATTTCCTTCATCAATCAAGATGATGATGTCGTCGTGAAAATACATATCAAACAACTATATTTGTCTGGAACAGTAAATGATGTTGAGATCCTCAAATACTTTATTGACAACAACTCTGGAGTTAACCACCATCCCCTATAGACAATTTGTAAGTTGGTCTATAGTGAGGATGACCTAATACCCTCTTCCACATCTTTGTTATGTTATGAAAAGTGTGAACAATAGCCAATTGGAAAAATCAAGTAAAAAACCCATTTTGGTGACCTTGTGCCCTACTCTGAATTCTTGGTGGTCCGGCAGAACACAGTATTCAATGACCTTCTTGGATGGTCGTGGCTCCATAAGCACATTGAAATTATTTCATCAGAAATGGATGAATGTGGGAAAATATGGGGAAGGGAAATTAATATTGTCCTATACTGTGGAACTGGTCAACAATAGGTCCTATACAAACAGGGCATCGATGATGTACTCCTCAAATGTTTTGATGGAGAAAAAACCACTACCGTCATGACAGATGTGCATGCCGAAGTATGTGGGGCACACTACTTAGGCTCTAATCATTCACATCAGGTTCGAAGTCTGGGGTAATATTTTCCCACTGTGCAATGATATTTCAATTAATTCATTGCAAAATGACACTCATGCTAAATTCTTGCCAACTTCATACACTAACCTCTGGATTTACTTCAAAATTCTATGTACTCTTGGAAATTTTCCATCTGTGGAATGGATGGTGTGGGACCATATCCTCCCGCCAAGACCAAATAATTGAAGTATATCTTCACAACAACCAACTTCTTTTCCAAATGGGTAGAAACTGTAGAACTCAAGGAAGTTGGGGAAAAACATTGTCACCTTTGAGAAAACCATAATCATCACCAGATTTTGTGTCCCTCATACCATATTGATCGATAACAACACCAACTTCCACTCTACGAAATTGGAGAAACTATACTAAGAATATGGTATGAAGTCTAACCAATCATCCCGCTTCCATGTAGTGACAAACAAATAGGTAGAGTCTTTCAATAGGACCCTATCCAACATTCTCTAGAAAATGGAGGACAAAGACAAGAAATCATGGCCGAATAAACTCCTCCATGAATTGTGGGATTATCGAACCACGATCTGCACCAATACTCGGGCTACTCCGAACTCATTAGTATACGGAACAGAAGAGGTCCTTCCTATTGAGCTCCAATTTCCCTCACACTGTGTTTCTATTTGTGATTAGTTATCCAATGATGAGAAACAAAAAAAATGGATAGGTGAATTTGAACTGCTAGATGAGAAGCGGTTGAAAAATTTTCACCATCAAGAGGTGTATTAAAATCTAATTGCACGAGCCTTCAATAAAAAGGATCATCTTCATTCTTTCCTTGGAAGGTGAATTGGTGTTGGCCTATCAGACCCTGATGATACCCCAAAAGAAACCTCCAAAAAGGAGCCGATGTGGGACGGGCCATATGTTATACACAAGGTCTACTCAAACAAATTGTATGCCCTGATCTCCATTGATGGGCATTTCAATACCTCTCCTATAAATGCGATATTTTTGAAGAAGTATTTCACATATTCAAAAGAAGTTATCATCCGAGCAGAAAGGCGTTAAACTATAAAGAACCCATCAACCGAGCTGCAAGACATCAAACTTCCAAGCTCCAACATTATAAACTCTATGACCCTAAAATAAGAGTATTCCTCCTCACCTCATGACGTGAAACTATATGGATTCAGAGAACTACGTACGGATTGATTCCTGCCTACATAGGATACATAGTGATTCCAGGGTTCCCCTGCCCTAGCCACCACCAAATGGAATAAAAAAGAGGGAGAGAGAAATTCCCTCTTCCCCCATGAATGGACTAGAGATCCATGGGGTGTATCATCCTCTAAGGAACTATGTATAGGTTGATTCGTTCCCTTACAAGATACGAAGCGACGCAATGATTCTGTATCCTTGCCTATCCACCCCCTAATAAAGTTAAAAATGCCCTTTTCCCCCTTGTATGTACCAACCCTGCACGGGGTGTATTCCTCGTCCTTACCCCATTACATTGAACTGCACGACTAAGAAGTATAGAAATTTCCCTTTAGCCCCATGTATAGACCAGACCTGCACGGGGTGTATTATCTTCTTATGAACTACGTATGTCTTGATTCCTTCCCTCGTAGGATACGTAGTCCCGCCAGAATTTCATATCCTGGCCCAGCCACAACAAATAAATATAAAAATACCCCCTTTCCCCCATATGTACCAGAACCAGACTTGGCGTATTCCACAAAAAGAACTATGTGAGGCTTGATTCCTGCCATTGCTGGATACATAGTGATGTTTTGATATTACTTCCTGGCCCAGCCACCAATAAAAGAAAACGCAGTTAGGTATACCCCTTGTCCTTACCGCATGATGTTAAACCGCACTGAATCCCCTTTTCACGAAAGATCACCTTCATCCTCACCGCACGACATTAAACTACATGGAATTCATCGCAATCCACCCATGATATTTGGTGAAACTAGATGGCAATACTCCTTGTGCATTTTGATGAATCCTCTCCATACATCATACTCCACGACCCGGATATTTACGGATCTTCATAACCATACAAGGCCATCGAAATAGGGATTTTATTGTCCGGTGGACCACTTTGAACTACTACGCGTACCATGAACTCAGCGCCTCATCATATTGATATCCCCTGGTCCGTCTACTAAAGGAATTATTTCCTCAGGTGGTACTATTACTATCTCTGTATGATTATTGACCTCAAGGCCCCTATATCATATCTACTGATACAAAAATTTATGGAGCAGTGGATTACAAGTTCATTCCACTCTCACATCCAAACGTTGCAATGGTATCCCTACCTGGTCTGCCAATGTATCTTCCCATGGTTAGCTTGACGATCTGCATCTATAAATATCAAGTAAGGGCTATGCTACTTGGACTCGACAGGCAATTGTGGTGATGATATTTCTTGTATGTTTGGACACAGTTATCCCCATATGCCGAACACAGTACTATGAGAAATACTGGATCCTCTTAATCATCCATGGACATCAAAAGCTGATATTCATCGACCCATGGACACCTTTGTATGAATACGCATACCATTCCCTCAGCAGGTCTACATATTGATAGACCATGGCCTTTCTACCAAAGGAAATATTGCCTCTCGCAGTACACTCCCTAGCCCCATATGTTAATCGGCCATAGATCCCCTATACTATACCTCTTGATCTGGGAAACCCCAGAGTTACAGTTTACACCATCTTTCCCGCACACTTGTTCAATGTATACCAGAGCCTCCAAACTGAGTTTCCTTCTAGGTAATTGTAGCAATAGTCACACAATGATCTAAACTCTGCGACCGTTAAACTAAGAGTACATCTTCCATACCACACGACATTAAACTGCATGGAGTAAAGGTGTAACCCATGCACAAGAGAAATAAGCGCAGTGAAATCTTTGAGTTTTAACAGTAACTAGGGAATAACATCCCTGACATGTCCAGATATTAACTTACCAAATGAAAGACTTCGTGGCCTGTAAAATTGCATATTCTCATAATAATTCATGGCCATTGTAAGTGGAATGTCATCGACCTAAGGACACCATTTTATAAATTTCCATACCATGCCCTCAGCAGCTCTGCATATTGATAGCCCCTAGCCTATCTACCAAAGGAAATATTTCCTCATGCGATGCTCTGCCTAGCCTCGTATGCTTACCAGACTCAGAGCCCCCGTATCATCTCTCCTGATCCAAGAAGCCCCAGAACCAAGGTTTACAACATCAAGCACTTTTCACGTATTGGATATGCCGATATGTTCAATCCTACATACATTCTGATCAAGACTGTCCTTTTCATCTACGTCCTCACCGCATGACGACTAAAACTACATGGACCATGTCTTTTCTGCTTGGAATGAAGCTGAAAAGACCAAGAATTAAGAATCTATGGAAATTCATCCAATTGAAATCATTTTAATAGGTTTTAAAATTCCCCCTATCCTCATTGTACAATGTTAAACTACACAGCATCTTCAAAAAGGCTCACTATCCTCACTGCATGACGTTAAACTACATGGGATTTAAAATCCCCATGTCCATGCCGCATGACATTAAACTGCATAGTCGAATCTATTATGGGTTCAGTCAGGAATATAGGCTGTCCTCCCTCCCTTAGTGTGTCAGCTAGGCTTGCAAAAACCACCATCTCACACTAGCGTGAGAAGGGATGACTTCATCCATTCCTGGGATATTTATCCCTGATGTTTCCCCCGTATCCAGGAACCCTTTCCGCATAAATCACACTCTATACCCAGAAAGAGCCGACCCTGGTAAGCCATCCCCCGGGGGTCTTGAATCACAACTTCCCTGATGTAGCCCGACTATCAGGAGAATACAATCATTGACCTAAGGACACATTTTCATGAATATTCATACCATGCCCCCAGCGGCTATGCATATTTATCACCCCTATCCAATCTACCAAATTCATGATTCCCTTAGTAAATGCTTCTCCTCATATGGATCATGGCCTCTGAATGACCATATCCATCCCGGGATTCGGAAACCCTCTCAGCTGCAATTTACCAACCTCTTTCACAACCCGGTCTGAATACTTCTGAATGTCTCTGACAAGATTAATGAGAACCAGGAGAAGCTGTTCCATTTTAAAGAATGTCCCAGCTGCATAACATTAAACTGTGCCAAGCCACAAACATCCATTACACTAACTAAATGCGTAGGATAGGGACCCTGCATCCACACTTATGATTAATAAAGATGGTCCAAAACCCAATCAGATGTCACATAACCTTTCCAATCCATCCTTTATGGTTTTTCATTTTTCCAAGCCACCCATTGTGGTTTCCATAATCCAAACATCCACAGAGTCCTTCGGCCATCCAAAATGGACAATCATTGAATTAAGGACACCTTTACATGACTATGCATAACATTCCCATAGTGGCCCTACATATTGGTAACCCCTAGCCCATATAACAATGGAAAGTCTTCCTTATGTGATGTTTTTCCTACCTCTCACATCGATACGGCTCTCATGCCTTGAGATATGCACTACATGTTGCTCAAATCTAAATATGTTCCCTCCACGTGCGTCTGAAAGGTATTAAGACATATTTTAATGAACCATACTTGTTGGGGTCCTCTGCCCACCAAATATGCTCAATGATGTTATACCTAAAACATCTGTAATGATTGTATGGTTGGCGGGACATTAAATCACTTGCTAAAAGAGGAGCAAAGCCTGTTAGGCAGAAAACCTAAATAGAGCGACCAATGAAAAAGCCAGGCTTTACCCACTGGGTCCAGACAAAATTGTCCAAGGAAAAATGACGGTATTAACAGAAAAGATTAGAATCTTGTAAGGTGTTTCTATAATACCCTATCAATAGTAAAACTATGATCTCTTGATCCCATGGTATAAGGAAAAAATAGATCTTGTTTCTAAATTATCATTTTTGTGAACTATGATTAATTCTGATTCCGTGAGTTTTTATTTATACCACATTCATGCCAATAAAATTCAAATTTTATATTAAGGGGAGATCAATAGCATACTGTATTCCATTTGAAAAAAATGGAGGACATCCACAAGTAGGATTCGCTCTTTTGCAGCAATAAAAGATGTAAAACAGAATGTACAGAAATAGATCCAACGATCACAAAGGAACCTGGCTCGCTTTCTCTATTAGAGTGACAACTACATGATGATTATTATTGCATGTTTTCTCCTGCATGTCCTTCTCCATGGCCTCAACATCGGCCACCAAACGATTCTGCCTCACCATCGTTTCATGATCATTGATCCCATTCATGGTAGCTTCGAGGTCACCAGTCAATGTTGAAAAATTATCCCTCATCATCGCTGCATGAGATTCGTATTCAGGCATCTTGGTTGATAGAGAGGTATTCTAATCTTGAGTTCTCACCTCTAGTGTTATCAGCTGATGAAGCTTCATCATAGATTCCTAAAAGGCCCAGGTCCCACAATCATAAGCAGTGAGGTGAGCGAGTTTGTGTTAACTAGTGGTAGCCTCCCCACGGGTAATGACCACTTAACAGGTGATAAAAAGATGTTGTCAATAGTCAAACCCACCTGACCCTAATCATAGAAAGAGTTGCCAAAGGTATTTAGTTTTAGTCGCCATTTCAGTCAGAGGAGTTTCGGCAACAATCTCACAGATTCGGGGCCAGGCCCACCTTCGCAATGCTTTGTGGTCTGCCATGACATGAGGGACTTTGGTATCATCACTAGATAGAATCGAAATAATTTCTGGCATCGCGGTCAGTGGAGAAAAGTGTGCATCAGAAGATGGCTCCGAGATTGGAGGTTCAGAAACCTCTAGACATGGTTTAATCTTGGGAGTTGAACTAGTAATCCCATTATAGGCTGGTGTAGCATTGAGAATTACATCATGGGGGCCCAATGTAACTGGGTCATCCTCATTTATATCCAAAAGGATCAGGTCTGTCTGAGGGTCTTCTGCATAGGAGGGCCATCAGTCAGTCCTCCCTCAAAGCTGATGAGGAAGGTGCGTTAAGCACAATAGACACAGTAACCCATGATTTTGGAAATTTCTAGATAGAATTCCCCAAGATCCCATCTTGATAATGTTTTATCAACATTCTCGCATATTTTGAGGACATGCTGGAAACCGCTCCTATGTCAGGCAAGGTAATGTTTGTCCCTGATCCCTCCCCATCAACATCAACCACCATTGATGGTGAGTGGCCAGATGCAGTCCTTGAGTCTAAGGATGGGGAAGAGAAACATGGAATTTCATGCATCCTAACTGTCGAGAAAAACGATGTGGTTCGTAAAACTTTCACAGAAAAACCCCATCAATCCACGAAGATAGAAACCCATCCTGCAGCGAAATAATGTATGAATTATATTTTAATATCCCCCTGCAGTCTTCAACCGTGATGCCAGAATGAGAGGGGTAGGGAGTGAAAGAGATCTGGCAAAAGTCTCTTTGAATCTTGAAAACTTCATCAGAACTTAGGGTCTTCAGAAGAACTCTAGCTATATTAAGATAGGTAGGCCGAAAAGTAGGAAGCGGGATGACTGTGTTATGAAGATACTCATAACAACGGAAATTATCTACTAACCTTCCATATAAAAATTAATATGGCCAACATAGATGATAGGGTGACCTGACCTCCTGAATGTGGCTCAATAATTCGTAAATGCGAGCCAAATATGGCATAGCCAGATTCACCGGGCGACCTCCCGCCAGCTCAGCTGCAATCATCAGGGTGCAAGATCTGAGACCTGGGTTGATATATTGGAATGGTAATAGCCACCCGCTCAAAATCATGGTGAAAATACCTACAAGCCCGATCATAGGTTGCACACCGGGGCACACCTCATAAGCCCATGAAATGTAGTCGCCCGCCTCCAGAACCTCCTAGTAAGAACCTGGGATAGTTTTTGATTGTTTAGAAGGATGAGTCCTGGGGTGCTTGATCTTCAACATAAGACCAGGGGTCTTCAAAAATTACCATATCTAGGTGCTACAAGGGATAATAGAGCAGGCACGCAAGGGTTGACCCACTAACCGCTCCACCATTGCCATCACATCCCTCACCAACAAAGGCACTCATTCGACATCGTCCCATTCATTAAGGGTGGGAAATAACTCGTCAAACATCTCACCTATGATCGAAAACCTTAACAGTTGTTAGATGTCCCCCAAAATAATACCAACTTCACCATATGAAAGGTATAAAGTGTTAGTGCTAGAACAACAGCGAACGAGCAATTCCGGCAGGATCGAAGAAGGTGGGTAAATAGTATACTTTGAAGCCCACACTGCGGAGTAAATATTTACAACATCTAGTGAGTAGGGGAACTCCCAACAATGATAACAGATCCAGAAGTCCCAAACCCAGTCATTTGAGAAAATCCCACCAGACTGAAGATCCCACCTAGGAATCCATCCCGTGTCAAGATCCACTCGATCAAGTTTGATCAAAGAGGGGTAACTCTTGAGGATGACCTCTTGGGAGAATACCTGAGTGTACCAATCACTTTGGGTCCAAACAGACACTCTAAAAATGAAAGTGTCTTTTGGGTTAGAATCAGAGATCATCTCTCCCGATAGGGTTAGGTTCACTTGAGTGCACTTCGTCAAAACTTCCATGTAAGGGGAAGGAAGACATGAGATGATAGGGGGGTTAGGAACATAAACTTGAAGGCCTAAACCATAATGAAGTATACGATTCGATAGCGGATAGCCCAGAATTATGGGGGAGTATATGTCCTTCAAAACACTGTCATCGTGAATGGTAGGTTGGATAGGTTCCTCTTTGATGCTCTCACCTCTATGAATAATAACTAGACATCTCTCCGGACCAATCGAGAGAGTCTCGGCAGTAGGCCTAACCGCATGATGCAGAGGAACCATATCTTCTCCTTGAATTAAAAGACACCAGGAAAATTGTTAGTCCGAAATAATAAAATCTCAAAAAAAATACTAAGTATATTGAAAAGGACTCCATCCAGGAGCCTTCATGATGAGGTCCATGAGTAGGCCTCAGAAAGATGGTAAACAGCTGCATCCCACGAACCAACCCTATGAGAATGAAGTCTGTGGTACTCTAGATAGCGGAGAATCGGTCCAAAAACCGAAAACCCGGCTTCTCCATGGAATATCAATCCTAAATTTAAATGTTTATGTTCGAAAGACTTAAGAAATTTTCAAAGTCTAGAATATTTCAGTTCGCAGACCATAAAAATTGCATAGCGAGTTCCAACACAGCACGTTGTAACTTACTTTTTAATTGATTAAATGTATTAGTTCATATTGCGGAGATTGGACCACATGTGATGGAATGTGAGAATATGGAATGGTTGCCGAAATTAAATCTGATTCAAAGACAAAGAGTTTCACGAAAGAGAAATCACAAGGAGACAAAAAGAAAGATCTCCATTTTCGTGAGGAATCCAGTAAATGACGAGGGTAGGGCCCCTGTAATTATAGGTGTGGTACTCTATCGGTTCCACCCCTCTACCGCAAACTATCCACATTTCAGTACAACTCTACATCAAAATAGTATCCTCTTTGTTCCGATCGGACCCCATTCTGATGGGGGGCATTTGTGGGGTCCTGAAAAATCCACAAAGGAGAATGAGAACCCCCTCAATTAAAGAGAGGATTCCAGCCACATTCCCTCAAGTAATTGGGAAAAAATGTGGAGAACACCCATGAAATCAGAAATGTATCGACCGGTCCACGTACTGGTTCAACAGTGATGGTACGCGGCCGGTTCAGCATTCTTCCCCCTCCGCAAACTGCGGTCATTTTCTCAGAATAGAGGTGGGGACCCACCGTGGGAATGAAGCAAGATGAGTGCAAGGTCGGTCCACTGTCACGAACCACCCCAGCCACGAACCACGTCATCTGGAATGGACCACGTGTGTCGTCATTTGTGGAACAGAGGCGGAGTCCTGCGTAGCCACGAAGCACTCCTCGAACTAGTTTGGTTCGCAGGGAAGGTGCATTAAATTTCCCCGCGATATGTGGTTTGACCAATTCATCTATAAACTAGGTTTCCGGTCATGGGCCTCTAGTAATGGTGTCACATAAACATAGATACGTCTCTTCCCCACTCCATAAAAGGACATCGAGGGGGAGAAGAGATCGACCGATCAGATTATGGTTGAAGGATTTCAAAGAAAGGAGCTTATGATTTCGAAAAAGTGATGTTGAAATTCGCGAAACAAAACAGGAATGAAGATGGAAAAGAATTGATAAGGAACCAGAAACGCATATCAATTTCTTGAACTGCGTTCTTCAAATAAAAATAATAAGAAGACTGTGACCCATGCCCACTCCATGGATGATCATCCCGTGGACCAGGGAGTCAATTCCCCTCTATCAATCTGACGCACCGCGTAGTACCCTCCTACGCGGGTGAAGACCTGACCGACAATCCCCCGACCTGCATCGCCCCTGGCCACCATTGCTCGCGCAAACCCCACCGCGTACTAACCTGGTATGTTGACCGAACCTGAAGCCTCGTACCACCATGGCACGTAGGATTCCTATCAGTCTGTATACAACCCTGGTATGCGGACGACCTCTCTAGTCGCGTAGCACCCCCTTATGTGAAGGGTGCCACTCCTCATACACCCATGGGGCCCACCAACTCCTTCTGTGTTCCCATTCCCCAAGTCAGATAAAATCCTTCCAATCCAGCCTGATACTTCACAATATCATCAGTGTTCTATTCATCTCCCCTGAGCCAAGGCTTATATCGAAGCCACCATTTCTGTATGATGCATTCCCTAGGTGCATCAGTGCATTACTTTGAGTTCACATACCCATGGTAGATGAGGTAAAAGGGATTGCTCTGGCCCTTGAGTGGGTTCTCAAAACACTCATCGGTTCACATACCCATGGTTGTGCAGGGTCCAAGCCTGGATGTCCAATTTCTGTATCTCCACATGCTAGGAGTAGGGGAACCTGCTTGCGTTTCATTTCTATTCCATTGGTAGGTAATTCTCTCCTCTTCTGAGAGTGAATGGGAATCCTCCTTGGTGTAATTATGTAGTGCTTTTTTGTAAGAAATATCCCCCATGCACCTCTGTACTTTCTTGGTGCCAAGAACCAAGAGGGGAGAGGGACACAAGGGTATACTTTACCTCTCCCTCTGGGATTAGTCACCATCGGACCTCTATCCTGGAGTACGTCCCAATTTCAATTTCCCTGGGTTTCCCCATGCGTATTCCCCACTCTCCTACCCATGGACGCACATTTGTGATGTGAAATTCGGGTCTCGGCTGCCCCTTGTTTCTTACACCGAGCATGACTCACGTCGTATTATAGTGAGAACCAACCCGGACACCAACCTCCCAAACTATGAGGAAATTGATCAATGTCAAGGAATGGAATGTATGAAGCCTCCACGAAGTTCAATCCCACTACCCATCGGACCCTTGGTCCATCTTCAGGATGGTTCTCTGACCCCAACATAATGAAATACATGGAATCTGATTCCTCTCAGGAGGATATGTAAGAAGACCGTATCACGAGTTTGATCCAAATGCTCATGTCATTATCTGTCCCCATGGAAGACAATAATCACCACAATGACCATTTTTGTGGACCCCAATTCATTTTGTCTCAATGAGTCCAAACTCCTCAGAGTCATTAATCCCAACGCGGGATGGTAATCCTCTAGCCTAAATGATTCTGAATCTCTGTGTTCAGCAGACCATTGCCAACCAGGAGTAATCCAGGGATACTATGATTGGATATAAACGAAAGATTCCCCAACATATGAACACGTCGTAAATCTATAAGAGAGTCCTGGAACAAGAAATATTTCCCCCCCCCATAAGGGTGTGACGAGCCCAACATCCCATCCTCTCGACCAATATATTTTCTTAATCATCGTTGGCAAAATCACCCAGCGAACACCTTCCTTTGGAAAGCAGGTCCACGTATCGTTGTATATGGAATAATTTGTAATTTCAAAACAATGATCAATATACTCGACCATAGAGACTGAGTGGAGCTCAGACCTCCGTGAGATTGACAGTCTGGCTCGTCGGTCCACTCCACCTGATTCGTAGAGAAACAATGGTATAGGGAAGTAATATTTTTTTAATCATTATTTTGTATTATTTTTTTCATGTATTATTTTTTATGTATTTATTTTCCTATTTCATGTCACAATTATTTTTATGATTTATATTTTGACAACAAGTTTATCGTTTTGATCTGTTTTTCATCATTTTATTATTATTGGTGGATAATTGATTGAAAGACACCAATTCATCCATTATATATTATCATTAATCAATTTCCACTTCCTATTATTCTTGGGTTCACTACCATCCACCATTATAGCTTGAGGATCAAAAAACATATTATGGAATAATGGGAAAATTGATATTCGGGACTTATGGTTGATAAATATCATAGTGAAATCCTTGGTAATGCTAGATTAATTATTTAACAGTTCTATATAATCATTGGAAGGTGTAGAAATGAAATTTATTATGGGTAATTTTGTTTGGTATTGATGGATAGTAGTGTAAAAATATCCCATATTAGTATTTTAATAACTCACAGCCAATTATAATCCATTATAGTAGTGAAATACTTGGATGAGTCATTTGGAAAATGTTCATAGATCGATTGTGGGTGATATCAATAATGGTGGTGAAAATCCAATATTCTAAAAAATTATTCCAGGAAGATGTGGTCACAAGATGTGTGATACTATGACACATTAAATGTATCAAATAAAAAGTGGAAGATCGAGTTTTGGTTAGAGATTTGCGTCTCACTCTGTGTAAAATCATAATCATTTCATCAATTCATAATTTATCAACCTCATATATTAAAAAATGTAAAAACCAAGGAGGTTTTTTTAGACATATATTGGGTACCATTTAGGATCCATTATATATTTGTGTCAAAATATAACACGATCTATAATGATAGACACTGAGTATCCCACTAGTCCTATATGTTGTGTTACCTATCACACATTACATAAAGGTATACTAGTACACATCATGTAATGAATTAGTACATGTTAACACTTCTCTAGATTGTTTATAGGCTTTGTACCCCTAAATTACATTTTCAATACATTCTCCATACATAGTGTCTCTTTATACCGCAACACTAAAGACACATATTTGAGAGTATGAGTAGTCAATGCAGAGTGTTGCTTATATATAATATGATTATTAACTTATAATTATAATAAAATGTGAAAAAGATGGTATACATGGATTAATACCAACTTAGATCTACAGGTTCAATGATGGGATCAGGAAAGGCGATCATAGTGTTCTTAGTGTAGGTAACACTTGGGTTTGAGTTTATATCAGGGTATGGATCCCAAAATCATATATAGATTTAGTATCCACAAAAACAACCCATATATATATATATATATTGTTATATATATATATATTATTTAATTCTAATAACACCAAAAAAAAATTAGTTAAAAGTAATACTATTCTTGAAAGCTTGCGTAACATGCAACACAATGCATTAAGGAAACTACATTGTACTATAAAATTATTAATATGTGGCCATTATTTCCACAAAATTTAGTTAAAGGTATGAATATTAATAAAAAAGTTATTAAATATAAATATAATTATTTTTATAATTAATGGTTATTTCTTAATTTTTTAAAAAATATGTCGTAAATTTTTAGTAAAGTCAGTTTATGCTTCAAAAATATTATATCATCAAAATTGGTTTTTATTGAATTTTGTTCATGAAAATTTGAAATCAATTCTTCCATTTTTATAAAAACTATTATATGATGGAATTAATATTAATTTTTAAATCATAATATTATTGAAATACATGGTTGAATAGTTTGTATTTTTAAAAAAATATGCATTTTAAACAAATAGTGAAAAATAAATATATTTGTAAAATTGTCATAACTTATTATTGAATAATGCAATTTAATGTTTTCATTAAGATTAAAATTTTATAATAATGTTAAAAAAGTAATTTTAAAATATATCTCATCTGGTAAATTACATATTTATCCACATTATACTTGATATTTATATTAGTTTATTTTATGGTTTATAATGTGTTTATCTAAAAAATATTTTTCATTGACTTTTACACACTTAAATTATCTTTTATTTAATAATAATTAATAAATTAAATCTTGTAAATGGATTCCATATTTTTAATCTGGGAGATAAAATTTAGTATATAGGCCTCTTTTATTTTATTCATGGTGAATAGTAATCGTGGAAAATATTTACCACCTTGATAAGGGTAAAACTGATAAAATATGGTTGAAATTGTGGGATAAGGCCTAAAAATAACAAAAATGATTGAGTTTTTTTAATTGGATAGTTTCATTTATAAATTTTTCATATTAATTTATTATTTATAAAATTTTATTTCAACAATCCTTTGATAATGTCCACAACATTATTTTATGTAATGTCCAATGTCACTATTTTTTATTTAATGTCACTATTAAATTTTCTTAGGGATTAAAAATGATATATTTTGTTGTAAATGTTAATTAATAATATTATTTAATTTTTATATAATGAAAATTTATTTTTATTTTTTAGTTACGAAATAACCCCATCAAATTCTTATGAAATGATCAGAAATAATATTTTCAAGAAATTGAAAAAGCTTAATAAATGATTTAAAAAATATTGATGGTATTGTAATTTGAATGAATTATTTTGATCAATTATTTTATTATATAAATAAATAGTATTAGTGATGTTCTAAAAATTTAAATTAAAATTCTACTTCTATATTTTTTTATTAATTTCAAAAAATATGAATATTCCCAAAAATGACATTAATGGTGTCTTATGTGATATAATATTTTATTATGATGTTTTAAATTAAAAAAACAAATATTTGGCCAAATGGATGTTATATCGTCTATAATATTAACCATTTTCCACTTATGCTTCAGTTTTCCTTTTAATGATATTTTCATTACCCCTAATGTGTAAAACAAATTGATATTGTAGAAAACATCAAAAGGGTTATCATGGTGTTAAAACGAAGAGACATGGGTCAAAAACTACATAAACATGTATAAATTGTATTTTATGAGATCATTTAATATCATCCACTTTTTATATTATAAACAATTTATGTTTTTTCCCTTGAACATGACTATTGTTTTACACTAATGGGTACCCATCTATCACTTTTAAAAGCAAGATGCCTCTTCTCTATTAAACAAAAAGTTTTCTCCTTATATATAGTAATATTTATTCTATAATACCTTAATATCATCCTTATCCTAGTACTATATCATATTTTCATACCAAAATAGCACCCTTTCAACAGTCAAGGAATAAGCTAGATGATGTTTCTGAACAAATTGATATAAATCTTAACAGAGTTAAGGTGTATATTCAAGAATAATTTGTGCAGTATATTAAATATATTAATTTTTTATTTTTATGATGTAATAAAAATTATCCACCATGAATCCATCATAAGTGTAAAAAATGAATCACTTATGTGTATGTGTGGGAAACCACCTCCATGATGTAATATGTTTCATTTTTCATCCCATCAACACACAAATAATAATAATGATTAATTTAATTAATACATGTTATTTTTAAAATATTATTACAGATCTGTAGTGGAAAGTTATTATTAACCTTTTTTATTACATCAAACCGATGTTGTAAACATCACTCATATGTATGTATGGACTACCATATCCATGAATTTCTTTAATTTATTATTCTTCAACATGTTATATGAATAACTATAAAAGTGTAAATAATGATTTCATCTAAAAATAATTAATTTACTAAAATTATATTTATTATAGAACCATGATATAATTAAATGTATTATGACTATTATACCTAAACATTCCAGAAAATATGTATTTATTAGTAAGAACATTTATTTTAATAATTAAATTTCCATAAATGGGAAGTAGGATGTTATAATTATATTGTATATGATATAATACATATTATTTTGGTTCATTATAACATTTATAACAAATATTAGTTTATTATAGTGTAATTTAGAACACAAATAAATCATGATGAGTCTTCAAGTAGGGGTTTATCATATACCCATAAATTTTATGAGATACATCACATATTTACTATTGTTTTCATTATGTGGTTTATATACTACCCATGAGTTTGTTCTTTTTAGTTTCATGAAAATTATCATAACATTTAAATCCTAATAATTCTCTATCTTTTAGGAGGTTTTTATTCAGAGACTATCAAATTTCTATGTATTTTATGTTCTAATATTTTTTCGTCAGAATTGTTAATGTATAAATTTATAGTGACAAAATAATATGATATATTTCCCTAAAATTTTATTTAGTTTTTTATTATATGTTTATTAATATAAATTAAAATTTTTTCCTATTTATTTTTCCATATTTATTTTCTCATAATAATATAAGAAAATTTTTATGGAATTTTTTTTTTCATATTCAGCCAGGAATCATTTCCTTCTAAATTCATATTTCTGTTAAAATACATTGAAAACTGAATTAAATATTATCCTATTATTATTCAAATTGACTTATACCATTGATTTAATTTTTAAAAATAATATTAAAAATGAATTTTCATTTCATTAGTAAAGGAAGTACTTTTTACAAATGATGGAAAAAGAATCCTTATTTTAATATAAACTTCTTGAATGTATTTTCTTGCCATCATGACTACTATATTATTTTTATATTACTTCAAAAATATTCATTGTTCATTTGATGTAATAAAAATTCATTTGAATTTTATAAAATGTAATATTTTATATAAATTATTATAAAATGTGATCATTATTCTTTCACTAGAAATGTTCATTAGGTCTTTTAATAATATTTTCATATATTACCTAATTCTTTTATGAGGATTATTCTACACCACAAATTCTATCAAATGTTACAATCGTTTTTTTAGATGCATTGTTATTTATTACGATTCAATAATCTTGATGAAACTTGTTTTATTTTACCCTGATAATTATATATTAAAATAATAAATTTTATTCATTATCTATCAAAAACATGTAAGAGGATTACGATTATGTGATGGGGGATTTGTTATAGGAATAAAATTATTGGGGTAAAGACTTATATATGGAAGTATAATTATTGAAAATGAGTTAATGTTCTCGATATTCTATGGTAAATAGGTTAAAATTCTATATCCACTATGATATGTAAACAATTTAGGTTTCTTAATCATTTATGATTTGAGAAACAAGTGTTGTTGCATGACCACCTTTGATATAATGTTATAGTTTCATTGACATATGATATAGTTTTTATTATTATGATGATACTATGATTTATGACATTTTTATATTGTTAATAATTGAACTCAGTGATTAAGATTTGTTTTTTTGATGATTCCCCGGTCTTATGTCATACAAATGTTTTCTTCCATTACCGGTGACTATGATATATGAATTTTGGGTATGATTTTATTTTACTAATCACATTTTAACATACCCATATGTTAATTGATATGTTACCATATGATAACTATTTGAAATCTTCCATGTTTTACATTATTGTGCATCTTATCACACCCCTCCCTATGTTTTATTTTTCCTTGAGGTTATGAAAAATGATACTATGATTGATTAGTCCATAAGGATAGATTTTATATAGATATATGTCTGTGTTCTAGAATATTTTACATATATAATATTTATATGTTTCTAGAAACTAATTAAAATAAACCATTAAAATTTTCAGGCTTGTTTATTTGAAAGTGATATTCAATATGAAAGGAAAAGATGAAATATCTATGTATATTATACATGGATCCATATTGTTGGAATCAGAGAATTGATTAGTTATTTTTTGAAAATGGTGTTAGATAACTTTTCTAAAAACATTATGGATAAGTGTATTTATATGATTACATCGAAAATTTGAGGTACAATATAAATAGTACAGTTTCCCGATAAAATACGTCCATTTTTCATATTGGAATGTAGATGTTGTTGAGGTATAGATACACCCTTGCGTAATAACTCTAAAATGGGTTGATTATGTATTAGATCTATAGTCATTAGTTTATGATTAGTGGGCCTAATACATCACACCAGAATAGACAGTCATTGAGAATATGCTTTTGTAATTTCACATTCCTTATATACCATTTTGAAGGATTTGACCATAAATATTCGTGATTAAACCTTTAGCGCCCTAGATTGAATATAACGTGACATAATATAATTATACAATCAATAATTTTCCAAAATTTAATGATTTATCATTATGATTACTATTTATAACATTATTCATGTTTGTTTTAGTCAATGTATAGAATCAAAAGGAATTGTGTTAATGGTGAATATACTAGATGATGCAATGACCATCCTCATGAGCAACCAAATTAAATGAGACACTAAATGTGAAATATTTTTATTATGCCTTAGTATATATCTAAATAATTTATTCACAACCAAATAATATATTTTTTTATTGATAATGAAATAAAAAATAAATGTGTATAATGACCATGGAGTAATGAAGTATCAACATCCTACATGTCAATAATGGGGGAAGAAGATCCCAAGTTAATTTATCAAAGGAAAGTTCAGATTTTTTATGTATTGAAATTATGGTCTAAGATTATATAATTTTCATATAGTTAAGATTATATCTAAATATAGAAATTAACATCATAGTGTGGTACTAATTATTCTTTAATATTCTATGTCTGGGGAAATTTGGCAGGATCCTATTCAATCTCCTAATCTAAGGTTTAACTCTAAAATCTGGAATGGGATTATGTTATTCAAATCAATCAGGTGGAATGATTGATGTGTTAATATATTTTTATTGAGTAATTATATTGTAGAAATGTTTTATCATTGATATTATAGTCTTAAAAATCATGATACAGTAAATTATTTTTTGGATGTAGTATTTCATTATTGATTTGAATGCATATGATGAATGGTTATAATAACAATAAAATTTGATTATGTTTTAGGCTGTTATTTTTCGTAAACATGTGATTGAGGGATAGATAAACCTAAAAGTATTCATGATGTTCAGATAAAAATGCTTATTTAGGAATAATAGATAATTTATATCGATGTAGTAAACCCGATTGTTTTTGTAGATATAACTTTTATAATCATATATGATTTTATTAGAGATTTATGGTGATTTAGGATATATGTTGAAATGTGTATTATATTTTGGGGAGTATAGGATAATGGTAAATTCATTATTGGTATATTTCATTAAGATATATTGATATAATGTAGATATAATTGTTAATTTTTTAGGAAAAATATATTATAAAATCAATTTAATATTTTTTGTTTACATTTTTTGGAATATTTTTAAAAGGTGTAAGGATACATTAAATTTTTGATTTATTATGGATATTTTGTATATTTTGGTTTAAATATTTTTTCATATTAGATAAAATTTTATATCCATTTCAGTTTTGTTAAATATCTATAGATAGGAGGAATTACATTTCATTAATTTTTTGATAAAATAATTTCTTTAGTGTTAAATTTAGTGATTCGAAAAAAGGATATTAATATTTGATATTAATTTCATAGAGTAGTAGATGATATAGAAGTGGAAATTGATCAAATCACAACCATGGGATGAAATTATTATTATTAAATAGGAATAAAAAATAATTTATATTTTCTAGTGTACTATATCATGATAGTAAAATAGACTCTGAAATCTAGGAAATGGTTTTTAAAGAGAAAATATTTTCCTTTTACCTTCAAATAGAATTAATTGGTGGTCTCCTTGATCATATTTTAATTTATATTATTGTGGTCATTATGTTTCTCATGATCATGTTATCTATAACACTATATTATTCTTATGACATTATTTTTCTCTTTAATTTTGATATTCTCACTTACTACTAGTTTTCTAATTATCTGGGAACCTGATTATGTGTAATTTCAAATTACCTATTTTTGACCGACATTCCCTCTTGAATGAATGTATTATTATCCCTCCACAAAATTATAGCATTTAAAAAGAATTTATCATTTTTTAACCATTGATTTCCGAGATAAAACTATAAGGGAACAATTTATATATGTTATAGATTATGCATCCCAATAAAAATTTAGTTTTAATGAATATTACTAGTGATATCTTGGTTAACATGCAACACAAATCATTAAAAGAACTTTGATATACTATAAAAATATTATTACATAACCATTATATCCTAGCTGTTAAATTAGTGGTATGAATAGGAGTGAAATAATTATAATAATATGTATAATGGTTTTTATAAATCTATATTAATTATTAATTATTAAAAAATTAATACCTGAATTTCAGTTAAGTCATTTTATTCTATAATTTTTCTTATTATAATTTGGTTTTTTATATTTTTTCCATTAACATTATAATTAATTTATACTATTTTTATAAACTTTATTTTTGGTAAAATATATTTTTTTTAAATCATCATGATTTATTATCATACGTTTAATTTTTTTCCTAAAATTATTTATTATTTAGTGTATAATAAAAAAATATTTTTTCTTAAAATGTTATTTATCTTCATTTAATAAAGTATTTTATTTATTCCATCATGTTTTTAATTTTATATAAATATCAAATAATTATAATTTAAATAGATATAATCTAATTAATTACATATGAATCAATATTATAACCGATATTTTTTTAAGTTCATTATTAGGCTTAAAACAACGTTATATAATAACTTGTTTCATTATGTCCCATGAAAATATATTAAAATTGAAATATTCACTTATATAAAATGATTTTTAATAACTGAAATCAATATTTGGAATTATTGGCTCAAATTTCATAAATTTCGGCTTTTATTTTTTTCCTTATGAATAGTAATTTTTGTAAATATTTGTCACATACATAAGAGAAAACCATGTAGAAAAGGGATAATACTATTGGATAAGGAAAATAAACCTAAAAAGGTATTTATTTCGTTTTATATGTTCCTTTTACCTTAATCATCTATTCATTTATTTCCTGAAATTTCTTTCCAAATTCATGTGATTGTGATGTTAATATTATTTTATATTAAGAACAAATATAAAATTTCCCTCTATTATTATTAATACATCTAATACCTTATCAAAGGGATAATATTATTTTATATGCATTTATGAATTTTTATTTCAAATATAAATTATTTTTCTTATAAAGATGATTTATTTTTAATTTTAAGGAATAAAATAATTATATTAAATTCATACACCGCACTAAACCTCTACTAAATAAACTAATAGAAATAATAAAAAAACATTTATATTAAATATATTCAATGTAAAAAAAAATATAGAGGAATATTTTTAAAATTAATATTTTATATTAATATTATATATTTATAATTTATGACATTTTTATTATAATTTCTTTTCTGTATGGTCTCTATTAATGTAAATGTATGTGAATAGTCCTGAAACTGTATTTAATGTTATCTTATGTTAAATAATATTTTATGAAATGATATGAAATTTATAAAATTATTATATTTTAAAACAAATAATGGGTTATTGTATATATTATCAAAAAATTTCGATTTAGGGGTAACATTTCTTTTAAATTAATATGATGTCCCCAATGTAGTAATAATCCTAAATATCATAGTAATCATCAAAAAAGTTAACTATGGATTAGAACTAAGAGATAAGCGTTAAAAAATTATCTAGAATTCAATATAAATTTTATTTTATATTATTTCCACTCATAATCTTCATAGATTCTAAATATTTAAATTTTTCCCCTATATCATGAAAATTATATAATATTATTATAATTTTTTAGGTAGTTGCAAGTGTGCCCCTCCACTCACATATAAAATTGTACATACTCATATCCCTTATTCATTGTGTATTATAAAAATATATATTTGAATAAAACTTCTCTAAGAACATAATGTAATTAATCCCCATGTTCAACTACATATTTTTTATCCAAAATAGCATCCAATCAAGGAAGATGTTGTAAGCCAAAGAAGGTTTTGATAAGAATAGGAATAACTCTTAGAAAAGTATTGTAAATTTTTATCCAACATTTAACAATTATAAATATATTATATTAAGTATGAAATATTTAATTTTATATCTGAAATGATAGTAATTATTTTTATTATGATGTAATATTCGACCACTTTTCAACCTATATGAAAATACAATTGTGCTCCTGTGTACATGTGGTTTACCACCTAAATTAAGTGATGTTTTTATGTTATCATCATTGAATTATTTTTATGGCTATAATTATTTATTTTATTAATTTATATTATTTTTATAATAAATTTATTATTTTTAAAGGTAAATTATTATTTAATTTTTTTCATTCCATCAATATAAAATTAGAAATAATAATCGAGTGTACATTTAAACTATCATATCAAAAATGTGATGTAATTAAAATTTTGATAAAATCATTCAATGAATAGTTACATATGAATATATAATTATTATAGCTAATAACATTAAAATGGTTAAAATTATACATTTTTTTGAACCATGGTCAAAGTAAACAAGGACTCCCGAACCGAATCATGCACAAAAAATGTACTACATATCACCTTGAACAATGATATTAATATGAAATTTCCAATTAAAGGTTGATATGGTGTTATAAATATATCATATAAGGTATTATATATATTATTATGTTTTTATAATGGAGGTATAAAAAATATATTTATTATATTGGTTTTTACACTTATTAAGCAAGATAATACCAAATATAAGGGTTTCTAGAATCACTTTTATTTCTATGAATAACATTACATATTCACCACACAATTTATTTTTTCTGATATATATAATACCCATTTATCTAATTAATAATTAGATTCATGATAGTTATGGTGATTTAAAAATCCACAATTTTTTTCCCTTTTATGAGAATTTCATTAATATACGATCAAGGTTTTATGGGTATTAAATTATTATCCCATTTTTTTCAAACACAATACATGATTAATTTTCTTATAATGAAATTATTTGATCTATAACTATAAAATATTATTTATCGTACTCCCTTATAGTTATTTCTATAAATTATATGTTTTATATTAATTTTACATTCATAAATTTCACCATGTTCTAGAAGAATGTTTTTAATTAAAACAGACTATCTTTTTATATTTGGTCATAGGTATTATTCATCCATATAAATATTTTATATAAAATGTCATGGATAAAATTTTTATTATTATCTAACTATTGTTTATGTTATTTTAAACCCTTGAATGATGTTCTATGAAATGTTTTAAATTAATTGTTGTTTTCATTTTTCAAATGAAGTATTTTTTACCAAGTATGTGAAGGGAAACATTTTTTAACCAGGATTGCATGAACATATATTCCCACTATCATGAATACAGTTTTATTTGAAGACTCCTTTACAAATTTACATGGTTATTTTCAACTAAAATGTTTTCCTTGGTTTTTGGAAAAATTATATTTTTTAAATAATCTATGTTTAAATTGGAAGGGTATTTTTATAAAGAAATATTTCATTTATCTTTCAATGATTTGTTTATTTATAATAACATAATTTTCTATATCTGATGATTTATGGAGGATAGGATCCACTATAACCTTATATTTTTATGTTTATTTTTTATAATTATTAAATCATGATGATAACCATTTTCTATCCCACATGTTAAATAATGATGAAATAATTAATCATTTCAGATCATGTGTAATAAATATAAAAGGTTTATGATTATGAGATAGTTGACTCACTTATTGCCCTCCAATGCACTAGATAATGGTTTTATATCATAAAATAACTATGGTAAATGAGTTTATGTGCTTAATCAAATATGGGATATATGAATGGATTCTTGTTGTGGTATGATATAAGAAGCTGGTGGTGATGTCAAGTCCATTATTATATTGAAAAAATGGTGATACCTGATCAACTTTATATGGTGGCCTCAAATGATATTCTTGTTATTTTTTATGGTTTCTATACTATGATGTTTCCACACTCTTATGAAAATATTATATGCATATTATTTGAACTCAAGTCACAATATTGACTTTTTATTTATTCTTCAATGATTTGACATACTAATGCCTGATTCCATGAACCATGAATTTGATATATGAATTGATGGGAATTATTATCGATTGGTTACCAAATTTTCATATACCCTTATTATCAATATATGTTTACATATGATATATTATTTATATATCCCTCAATTACCCCCATTGATAACCTATGACCACCACTTATTATGATCTGATTTTACACAAGGTTTTGAAGAATGATAGTATGTATGATGAGTCTATAAGGGTACATTATGTAATGAAATTTCTTTAGCACATTAAAAATGTACATAAATAATATATATATATATATGTATCTATTTTCCAGATATTCTAATTTTTCTGAAATAATATCTTTTGGTATTCAAAACATGATCAATTGTTGAAGCAAGTACATAGATTGTGGTACTCAAGACAAGATCATTTGTTCCAGGATATCGGTTTTCATCAAGGGAAATTTTGATTACAATATCTATTTCAGAAATGTTAGTAATAAATGAATAATTGTGGGGGATTGTACAAATGGCATAATATTTTATGGATCATATGAATCTCAGGGAAAAAAGTTCACAGATATCAAGAGATGTGAGTTATAAATTATAATAATTGAAGAACTAACATTAATCATTTCTTTATAGGTTACATAGTGAAAAATGGCACATTAATTCCTCAATCAAAATACACCTATAAGGTCTTGAGATGATTCCTAATGGTTGATTCCATGGAAATGAAAACATTATTGGATAATAAGATGAAAGTAATATAAAACAATGATGGAGAAGTAGTTATTGTCATGGGATAGGGGTAAATCATTAGTAGTCTATTGTATTTAATATAAAAAAGACCTGATATTGTTTTTATACATTCTTATAACAACAATATCAAAGAATTCCCCAAGAAATCAGCTAAATTATTCAAAAATTAATACTTCAATATATCACGACGATTATGGATTTCAATTACCAGGTCAATGAAAATTCCCATAATGAATTATTTGGGATATACATATACATAATTTCCCAATTTAGTATATGATATAAGATAAAAATTATGTTATTCATTAAATATTTATGGATTTTTTCTTGGATAAGAATCAAACATGATTTCATTTCCTTTATCTGCATAGACATTGAATATATTAATTTAAATCAAGTATAAACCCAATTTTTGTGGATGAAACACCAATATATATATATATGGGTGTTAACATCTATTATCTAATTTGAATCCTTTGTGATAATTCATTTCATATGAATCTCATCAAAAACCTATAACATCACTCATAGATGAATTACAATCAAATGATGTTGCATTTATCATGGTTAATAATGATCATGGGCTTATGATGTCAGGGTATGTTCTTAAAAAACTACAAGTTGTAGATATTTTAATTATTTTATTTCTCAATGACCCATTTGAAATACATAAATTAGATCTTGGTGTTAATTTTCCTTCTCACACATGAACAATTGTGGACATGGGATCCCCTCTCCCCAAAGTATGGTTTGTTTTACCTTATATTTTGAAATGTGTCCCTTATAATGTTTCAACTACAATGGACTGACCACTGGGGTTATTAAAAATTCAGGAGAAACTATAATGATCAATATATAGGGAGATATTGATAGGGTTGACGAGAAGTACGGGGAGTTTTAAATATGAAAATTATATAGGTGACTAATCCATGGTTATATATTACAATATATTGGATTTATGATGAAAAAATGAATATTTTGGGATATAAGTGATGTATTATTAACCATTTCTTGAAAATCATTCTTCTCATGCAGAGAGTATCTCATGTGGTCTCACTCATTGTTTCCAAAAAAATTCATATCTATTTAGAATTACAAAAAATTAATATTGGTAGAATATAGAAGAATATTTGATGTTCCATCAAAGGATGAAGGTTTTTCAACAATCCTAAAGGTGATATTTTTTGGATAAAATTACTCAAGGTTACAAAGTAGTGTTTTGGGCTGATGGTGTTTTCTAGTAAAGAAGGCTCACAAAGTTACATTTGGAGTTTAATTGTGAATTTTAAATAGTTATGAGGTTATTTGATTACGTGAATATTAATTATTTATAATAGCTACATGAGTATTAGTTTAATTGAATGTAGGTAGCAATCCCAAGTGAATGAAATTTGTATGACAAAAGTGAAATATGAAAAAAAGGAAACAAAATATTGAGTGAAGTGATTTTTGCATATAAAACTAGTGTTGGAACGTGAAAATGGTCTTGTGTTCGAGGTAGAGGATGACATATAGGTTTTGAAGAAATTACAAGGACTAAAGATGGGATGATTTATTGAATGGAGAGATTATATTGATGGGTGTTTCTTTATTTTTTTTTCTTCCCTCAGATTGTTATATACTTCATGACAAGGTAAAGGATCTAGCATGATTTTCCAAGTGGCGAGTTTGTACGTTAATGGAATCTTCTCTTCTGATATATGACATATTTCCCCACAAATCGAATCACACTAGTATATCAACATTAAATGTTCTATCCACGTCTCAATTCGTCTTCAAAAATCAAGTCATAAATGATAGCAACAACCTAAAAACCGCTTATTGAGTTCTAGTATTTTAGTTCTATAATAATTACCTTATAAAAATTGGTGAACTCTTATAATTCCATAAACCTAATAAGGGATAATAAATTATTACCTTATAAGCCTCAATAACCACACTAATTTATAAAATCAGTTTATCAATAGTGTTATATTAATCAAATAGTTGTTTTTTATAGAGTATGAATAAAATATTCACCTCAAAATGACACCCATGAATGGGATATAATTTTTTAAAAAATGGGCACCATTTCATTATTCATTCATAATTCCTATGATTTTTCCTCAAAATTATCATGTTCTCTCTAAATTTCATCTTTTTATTCTATCATTGTTTCATTCTCCTCGTTATCTATTTTGATAGAAACTACCAGTTTAAATTTATCCAACAATCCCTACCTTCTAAAAAACTAATCTATATGAATGATGTGGAAATTCAAACCTATAAACTTTTTTCAATGTAGGTGTTTTTTTATTCATATGGGTTTCAACAATGTATGTGATTCCCCAAGTAGAAATTATCAACATATTCATTCAGGCTGATATAGCTGATTCATTGCATAGTGATTCTAAAGGATGTAGCTTCACAGGACATATAGAAAACATATTCTCATAGATTAATAAAACCACATATCTATTGGGTCGACATAGTCAATTCTCTACATATGCATTATGCTTTACGTAGATGTTCCCATTACATAGAATATTTTTCAATGTTTGAAATTCCACTGTAGCTGAATCATTTTTCATAGGTATTTGGTATCATGTAGTCATTTCTAGATTTCACAGATTTATGGTTATGAAATCCTTTTAAACTATAGAATTTGTTGATATATGTGTTCTGAAGAATATAAAGGATTTAACCATATAGCTAAATGTGTACTTAAGAGATTAACCATTTTCACTATTTCTTCCACTGATTTTGAAACATCTTGGACCATTGCACTAAAATAGGAGCCTTGTTTCATGAATTTAAAATATTCATTCCTAAACCCTATGAATTTTTACATCCATACACAACCATTCAAAAATTCAAATCCATCCTTCATTAATGGAATTTAGTGAAAATTAGAGTTATAGCATTGAAAAATAGAAGGAATCTTGGGTTTTTTGGAGGCTCTGTTTTTATTGCCTTATATTTTTATATAGTCCTCTGTGGTTCTTCTATAAAATCATATTAAAATTTGGAGGCATAGCGGTTGTCGGGGATTCACCCACATCGATATCAGGATCCTCGTAATAACCTTACATGGAATCATGTAATAGAGATACACAACCATCAAGGAATGGATTCATTAGCAAATCTTGATTGTAAGATACGCTCATTGGAGTTTGTGTTGGTTATTGGGACCACACAGCAGAAGTTGGTGGGTCGGGATTTTACAATTTTTTCTTCAACTAAGTGACATATCCCTATCCACACTGGTGATCTTCTACAGGCTTGGTCTGAGGATCCTGCAAGGTTTACAAAGAGCATGAAAAATTAAACTGAACATTTACCTTGTTCAGAATTTTTGTGTGAAAGTCTGCAACAAGATGCCAGCGATTGTATCTCGAAATCTCTGATGTCGAAGCCCTCTAGATCATCCACACAAGTCTCCCGAATCTGCATGTGTTCCATTTTTCATGATCCGGGAACTAGCGTGGATCTCTGACGCTCACTTCAGTGCCGCGACGATCACCGCAATGGAAGGAGCTTCAATCTGAGATGGATGATCCAGAAGATCCTTCTTTTCTTGAGAGACTCTCTCTCTAGATTCTAGGTGGAGAGAGAACTTCTCTATCTTGACACATGAATAGTAATAATGGAAGAGCCTCTCTCTCACTTATATAGAGAGTGTTTAAAACACACGGTATAGGTTCCCGACCCCCATGTAATAGGCATCTACTATATTAGTGATATAAATAATTATTTATGACAAATAAAATTATCCCATAAATAATATTTACTATTTATCACTTACTTGTAATATAGAAATATATTACATGATAAATTTGAGTCTTTAACTTGAATCATTCCTCCTGCTAATATTAAACGACCCTAGGATATTTAAATCTATTCGAATAATATTAATACTTGCATTTACTATATATCTTGTAAATACATGTAGTATATAAATTCAATGAATTATTCTAAACATGAATAATTAATGGATTTATTTATTCTTTGGTGATCCATAGAACATGAATAGTACTCAAACACCTTGGCGGGGCCCACCAAGTTCTAAATTCCTATTCCAAGAATAGGGAAGATTCTCAAGCCGCTATTGTGTGTGAACCTCTAGGCCCTTATCTAAATACCAATGAATAATATCACTGGCCTAGAGCAGGGTTTAGCAACCCATAGAGGCCCCTACAGAGATATGACAGTGCCAAAGCAATGATTTCCTTCCTACGAACAGAATCCATGTAATCTAATCTCTTAATCATTGATATCTCAATAAAGTTGAATGCATACTTGTGTCATTATTATTTTTTTGCTTTATTTTTTTTTTGATTTGTTCGGACGTTCTTACAATTAACTACAATGGACATGGATTTTTTGATGGTTCAACCATCCCAATCAACTAGGCTCGAGTTATCTCTTCCTGAATTCAAAAGTGACAACTCCTTTCTATATCAATCAATCAATGCCATTCCATTAATTACATACCCGATACAAACTACCTCACCACAACTTTATCTCCATGGTTTTCGCCTTATATCAAATTTACATAATTAATTTACATTCATTGATAATGATCTCTAGTCAGGAGACCATTACACATGTCTGTAGAAAGGAATGACCAATGAAACCTGAATCATGTGGTGTTCCTATTAAGCGGGTCTGTCCTCATGATATAAATAGCTAGAGATCATCATGTGTGAACATCATGAGAAGAAGACTCAATGCTTATGAGCCCCCAACACCTAATGGTCAAACATCATCTGTGTCCATTTAGAATGATTTAACTGGACCATAGGAAGTTACATTAAGGTTACTGTCATGGAATCTCAGGGTTCTCATTATAGCCTGTGACCTTCTATAATCATTTGATGCAACAGGTAATCTAAGGACACTGCCATAAACAATGTGGATGCAGAAGTATCTACATTATCACTGAAAGATAAATACATGTACAAAAACAAACTGAATACATGTAATAGTAATCAATGTACAATACAAGTTGGGTCTAGGGAACCCACATTAAACACTCCCACTTGCACTAGTGCAAACTACTAATAGGTTTCAATCCTCTAGATCTCACATGTGAATCTAGCTTTGGATGAAAAATGGATTTAGTTAGGGGCTTCCATGTTGTCCTATGTGGCTACTCTGCTAACTATCACTTCACCTCTTTGAGTAAAATCCCTCAAGAGATGAAACTTCTGAAAAATATTCTTTTTCCTCTGGTGAGACCTGGGCTCCATGGAAAGTACCATTACAACAGTATAATCACAATATAATAGAATAGGGTATGCACTTCTAGTTACAAACCCAATGTCTGAGATAATCCTACGTATCTAGAATGCCTCCTTTTCTGCATCAAAAGCAGCAATATATTCAGACTCTACTATAGAATCAGTAACCACAACTTTCTTTGAACTTCTCCAGCTCACTGCACCACTATTCAGGAAAACTATGTAGCCTAACTGTGATTTCATATCATCATGATCAGTCTGGAAACTAGAATCAATGTATCCCTTCACAACTAGTTCTTCATCTCCTCCATACACCAGGAATATATCCTTATTATTCCTTAAGTACTTTTAGATAGTTTTAACAACTGTCTAGTGAAGCTCTCTTGGATTGGATTAATATCTACCCACTATGCTTAAATAAAAGGCCACATCAAACATTGTACATAGCATGGAATACATGATATAACCCACTTCCAAAGAATAAGGGACTCTACTCATTCTTTCAATCTCCTCATGTGTTTGAGGACGTATTTCATTTGAGTGATTTACACCATGTGACATTGGTAACAATCCTCTCTTTTTATTGGTCCATATTGTAACATTTGAGTTCCTTGTCAATATATGTACTTTTACTTAGGCCAAGCAGCCTTTGAGATCAATCTCTATAGATCTTGATCCCTAGAATGTATAATGATTCACCTATGTCTTTAATGGAGAAGCATTCATTTAACCAAGTCTTAACTCAATGTAATAAATGC
Source organism: Viscum album (assembly GCA_963277665.1). Lineage (NCBI taxonomy): Eukaryota > Viridiplantae > Streptophyta > Magnoliopsida > Santalales > Viscaceae > Viscum > Viscum album. The sequence goes on along the minus strand of OY728151.1, from coordinate 1,055,427,854 downwards.
ACCTCGTTTCCCTAGATTAATATGTCATCAACATATAAAACTAGGAAAACTACAGCATTCCCTTCAACCTTTTTATAGACACAAGTCTTGCTTTCATTTTTGACAGAACCAAAATCTCTTATATACTCATCAAATAGAAAATTTCATTATCTTGATACCTACTTCAATTAATAAATAGATCTTTGAACCATTCATACTTTATTAGAATTATTTGACATAACAAAACCTTCTGGTTGAGTCATATAGACGTCTTCAACCAACATCACATTTAGAAAAGTAGTTTTAACATTCATTTTCCAAATATCATAATCATGAATGTCTTCAATTGCAAGAAATATTCTGATGGATTTATGGATTTCCACTATTAAGAAGGCTTCATGATAGTCAATGCCATGACGTTGTCTGAAACCCTTTGCAACCAGTCTTTCATTAAAGGTATTGACCTTACCATCCTTGTCCAACACCTTCTTGAATACCCATTTTCATCCAATGGGATTTACATCAACTGGAGGGTCTACCAAAATCCAAACTTGATTTTGGTACATAGACTCCATCATAGAATTCATGGCTTCTTTCCATTTAGCAGCTTATTTTTCTTTTATGGATTCCTTGTAGGTTAGAGGTTCATTATCATCAAAGAGTATTGTGTCACCTGACTCGGTGAAATGAAAACCATAATGCTCTGGTTCTCTATCCTCTCGCGTAGTCCTATGTAGTATCTCTATCTCAGGAATAATTTCTCCATTCACATTCTCTCGTGGAGATTGTTCTTATACCAACTCTTGTGCATCTAGAGCATTAACTTCATTGAAGTTAATCTTTCTCCCACTATTTCCCATAGAAATTGGATCCCTTTCTAGAAATTTGGAGTATCATTCCACAATGACTTTTCAATCTAAAGGATTATGTAGGTAGTATCCCATATTTTCTTTAGGATAACCAAAAATTATGCACTTAGAGCATCTAGATGTGAATTTTTCACTTGGTAAAGTCTTGACAGATTTCTCACACCCCCCCACACGCATGTATTTCAGATTGGGTTTCTTTCCATACCATAACTGATATGGAATCCCATTTGTAGCTTTAGTTGGTACTTAGTTAAGGGTATATGTTGTTGTCTACAAGGTGTATCCCCAAAAGTATAATGGAAGAGTTGTATGAGTCATCACTAATATGACCATGTCAAAAAGTTCATATTCCTCCTTTCAATAACTCCATTCCAATGTGGTGTATAAGGAGTTGTGATTTGTGATACTATCCCACACTTCTTCAAGTGATCAATGAAGGATTGGTTAAGATATTATCCACCTCGTTCTAAGCGAAGTGCTTTTATCTTCTTACTCGGTTGGGTTTATACTTCATTTTGGTATTACATAAAGAAACGAAAGGAATATAATTTATATCGTATTAAGTAGATATATCCATAACTACTATAATCATGCTAAAAGTAATGAATTATAGAAAACCACCCCTTGCCTCTACTGGAAACTGACTACATACATCGGTATGTATTAATTCCTTCACTGCAATGGATCTTTCTCCCCTTCCTGAGGAAGGTGATTTGGTCATCTTTCCTTGTAAACAAGCTTAACATACATCTAAGGGTTCTAACTGTACTGAGTCTAGATACCCTAGTTGATGTAATCCTCGTAATCGATTCTCATTTACATGACCAAGACTGAAGTGCCATAGGCGGGTATTATTTGAGTCATGTTGGCTGTATTTTTCGTTGATTTCCATTACTGAGTTTTTTAATTCTAGCATATATAAACCATTGTTAAGATCTTCCACACCATAGCATATGTTATCCCAATAAAAGAGACAAATTTGTTTTCTAAACTTGATATAACAACCCATAGTGTCTAAACTCCACATAAAGATAATGTTCATGGTAACAGATGGTACATAATTGCAATTATTTAAAACAATAACCAAACTAGTTGGTAAAGTCAATGGATAGTCTCTCAGTGGCAGGGCTGCCAGACATACACCATTTACAGCTCAAGGATCCACTTGACCTCTTGCAATCTTCTTGAACCTACTTGGTTCTTGTATATCAATTAAAATGTGTGAACCACATGGCGTATCCAATACCCAACTTTTAGAGAAAGATAGATTGCATTCAATGACAAAAATACCTGAAGTAGAAGCATCTACTTGCTTCTTCTTCCCAACTCTGCAATTCATCTTCCAGTGGACTTTATTGCCATATCCAAAGAATATAGCTTCTTGCTCATTACTTTTCCTCTGAATCATTGGATTCTTTGCAAGAAGATGCATTGGTTTCTTTGGCCTTGACATGTCCTTAGACCCCTTTTCCATGCACTTGTTTTTCTTCTTCACCATATTGACAATTTAATTGGTGTTTTTAATGTCCTTATCAGTATGGAGAGCTAATGCCAAAAGATCTGGGAGTAACTTTGTCATATAACTCATATTATAATTCACAATTAATGTCGAGAAGCATGACAGATAAGAGGAAAGAATGAGATCCACTTCTAGTTCGTTGTTCAGTTTGAACCCAATGGATTCAAGCCTCTCAATATAACCAATAATCTTGAGTATGTAAGGATAATCTTGGTACCCTTCTACTAGCACACACTTATAAAGTGAACATCAGATCTCATACTTTATTTCCTTGCCCTCTACTCATATAGTTATTGTAGATGTGAAAGCATCTTATAGGCGTCCTCTTCCATAGTCATTTTTTGCATTTGGCTAGACATGGATGACAACATGATGCATTCTACATCAAGCGCATCGTCTACATGATTTCTCCATTTATCATTTTCCATCATGCTTTCTCTATGAGGAGGCTCAGCATGAATTGTGGATTCACACACATATGACTTCTTTTCTTGGCATAGTACTATGCGAAAGGGCCTGTACCACTCCTGAAAGTTATTTCCGGTCAAGATATTTTCATTATCCATGATCGATCGCAGTGATAAAGTATTTTTGGTGTTTTTGATTTCCATTTTGAATCTACATCAGATAAAAATTTTGCAGTTAGTACTTTTTCTTGATTACAATTTAAAAGTTTATGATTAATAAACTATTATATCAATTAATGACTCTCACTATTTTAACGAACCATAATATCCATCACTTTTAGATTTTGAATACTCCTTCTCTTGAGAATTCTATTGGTACGGATCGTCAAAACCACTATCATTGTCTAAAACCTAGGGCTACGACACTACATGGAGGGTTTCAAGGTAGGCGCTATGCTGGCCAACCACTTGTTCTTGTGGTTCCATGTGTAGTTGAGTAAAGTCCTAGATTTTGGAATCTGAACATTATTCCATCAACATTTTTCCTCTAAAGTGATATCATATTAGCTAAGTCTAATCCTTGACTACTCACTTTAGTTAAGTCGGCCCATTTCTCTCATAGAAACACCCTGGAAGTAAGAGACACTCTCAACTACGGCTGATGAGCACCCAAACTGCTGTTTTTGTTTATATGTGAGAAATGGAAGGCATTTAAACATAATATATCTTTGATGTATTTTTAATATTAATTAAAAATATAATCCTTTTAAACATATTCTAGTCAAACTGGGCTGTCGCGCTCACAACTGAACATGAAATAGAATATTATTTGTAACAAATTTATGCATTTTATCTTTTTTACTATCCTATGTGATCATGAAATAATCATGTATTTGCATAAAATAAAAAACATTGCATAAAGTAAATGCTTCATTTCTACGGTTCATGAGAATTCTATAATGATCGATCGGTAACTGGTCAATCATCACCTAGGGCCATCCATACATGAGTCAATACATGACTCGCATTGCTTCTGGCCCCAGTAAAAATCTCTCAACTCCTCTCTAAACTACTGCCTCAGCATGGTGGGGTTTGCCTCTCATATCGTCACCATATAATTACAAATATACTTGCACACATGCGAGGGGGTCTGGGGTACAAAATACAAACAATGCAATGGACTTGCAGGCCCTTGGACATATTTGAATTAAAATACGATCCACAAACTGTCATTTACACAATTAAATATTACAATCATCGCACGCCTTGAATAAATAATTAAATAAATAAATAATTTCTGGACATACATAGGTCAATCACTTGCTCAAGACCAGTCGTGGGCTAAAAGTGAAATAAAATTAAATTGCAATAAATTTAAATTATGTGAGGTTTCCAGAATAAATTAAATGAATTGGATTAAAATCAACTAATTTATTTTTATCGGTCCCATTTTATTTATTTTAATTATAATTCCAAAAATTAAATTAAACCATTAATTTGATTCTAAAATTAAAATAAATTAATATTTCAGATTAAAATAATTTAAAACCCTAAATTAAATCCAAATAATTTAATTTAAAAAAACTAAATTAATTTAAATTACATTAACTCAGGGTTACTTCTATTCAGTGAGAATTCCAGTATGAATGCATACCACAGTGGTGTGTCGGCCAGGAACGACTACCATAGAGTGACCACGACGTGGCCATGACATGACCGCGGTGTGACTGCGGCGTGTCCGTAACGTGATTGTGGCATTATCGTGGCATCCAACGACTTCTGCGGCAGCTACATCTTCTGGCGTGGTCCGAGGTGAGTGGAAGGAGGCCGAGAAAGAGGCCAGCGAGCCACATGGTCGGCTACCCGCTGCTCTGGTGAGCCAGCAAGGCAGCTGCCCAGTCCGGTATGGTCTGGACAGCGTGGTGCGGCCCGTCCGTCAAGCTTGGGGAGGTCGGCCGGCTCAGTGTGGCTGGCTGGAGACAGATCGGTTTAGGAGGGAAGGCCGATGCGTAGTCGGTAGCTGGCTGGAGGAGGTCCAGTGCAGGCTCGGGGCGGCCGAACGGAGTCGGTCCAGCGCGAGGACGGAGGTCGGTGAGAGGCGGGGTCCGACAAGAGGCAGGATGTAGGTGCAAGGAGGGGTCTGAGGCAGCGTAGTAGGTCGGTCCAGCGGGAAACGAGGAAGCCAGCGCAGGGAGGGGCAGGGCGGCAGGCTAGACACGGTCTGGTGGGAGGTTAGGCGCTAGGGTCTGCCTCCCTCCTATTCACCGCGTGAGAGAAGTCCCCTTTGGGGTCTTCCTACTCCTTTTTTTGTTTATCGTTTAGAAAAATAATGCCACCCACTGCTTTTATTATTATTTTAAATAAAAGGAGAAAACACTATTTTGGGGTATTTTCTTCCCATTTTTTTTAAAAATAAAAAACAAACTAGACTTGACATCACCCAAGTCATATAAATAATATTTTATAATAAAATATTATATTATTGTTTATAATAATAAAATATAACATTTAATATTATCTCAATAAAATTGAGATTAACATCAAATGAAAATAAACATGTGACGTCGATCCATTTAAAAATTTCAAATGATCATAACATGATCATTCAAAAACAAAATGACGCGTGGTCGAATACGAATGAACCGTTTTAACACCCAGAAATTAAATTTAATGAATTTTAATCTTGTTGACTCAGAAAAATATTGCAATCCCTCTGATACCACTGTTGGGTACTTGGACTGCGCAGATGAAGCCGGTGGGCTTGGATTTTATAATTTTTGCTACACCGGAGTGACATATCCATGTCTACTCCGGTGATCTTTTCCGGGCATGGTATGAGGATCTCGCAAGGTTTATAAAGAGATTGAAAAATTAAACTGAACATTTTCCATGGTCATAATTGTCGTGTGAAAGTCTGCCACAGGACGCTGACAATCGTTGCTCAAAGTCTCCGATGTTGAAGCCCTCATGATCATACACACACATCTCACGAATCTCTATTCACGAAGTTCGTTAAGATCCGGGTTGCAGCATGGATCTTCGACGCTCACTTCAGCGTTGTGACGATCACCGCAATGGATGGATCTTTGATCCGAGATGGATTACCTTAAAGATCCTTCATTGCTTGAGAGACTCCCTCTCTAGATTCTAGGAGGAGAGAGAAGCTCTCAATCTTGAAACATGAATAGTAATCAAGGGAGAGCCTCTATCTCACATATATAGGGAGTGTTTAAAACACTCGGTATAGCTTCCCATCCCCCGTATAATAGACGTTCACTATATAAGTGATATAAATAATTATTTATGACAAATAAAATTATTCGATAAATAATATTTAAAATTTATCACTTACTTGTAATATAAAAATATATTACGTGATAAATTTGTGTCTTTAACTCGGCTCATTCTTCCTGCAAATATTAAACGAACCTAGGATATTTAAATCCTTCAAAATAATATTAATACTTGTATTTACTATATAACTTGTAAATACATGTTATAAATAAATTCAATGAATTATTCTAAACTAGAATAATTAATGAATTTATTTATTCTTTGGTAATCCATATAACATGGATAGTTCTCGGTCCCTTTGTCGAGGCCCACCATGTTCTGAATTCATATTCCCAGAATAGGGTAGATTCTCATAGTGCTATTATGCGTGACCCTCGTGGCCCTTATCTCAATAGTAGTGAATAATACCACCGACCTAGAGTGGGGTCTCGAAACCCATCGATGCCCCTATAGAGATAAGGCAAAGTCAACGTAATGACTACCTTCCGACGAAAATAGTCTGTGTAATCTAATCTCTCCGTCATAGATATCTCAATAAATCAGAATGCATACTAGTGTCATAATTCATTATTTTCTTTATTTGGTTTGTTGATTTTTCTGGACGGTCTTACCTTCAACTACCATGGCCATGGATTTGTTGAAGGTGCAACCATCCTAATCATCCAGTCCTGAGATATCTCTTCTTGAACTCGGAATGGACAAATCTTTTCTCGATCATTCAATCAATGCCATGCCACTAATGACGTCCCCGATACAAACTACCTCACCACGACTTTGTTGCCATGGTTTTGGCCTTATATAAAATGTATGTAATTAAATGAAATTAATTGGTAATGATCTCAATTTAGGAAACCATTACACATGTCTGTAGATAGTATTGACCTACATCACCAGAAACATGTGGTGTTCCTATTAAGAAGGTTTGTCCTCATGATCTCAGTAGATATAGATCATCAATTGTGAACATCATGAGAAGAAGTATCAAGGTTTATGACCCCCAGCACCTGATGGTCACACATCATCTGCGTCATTTCAGAATGATGTAACTGGACCATAGTACATTACATTACGATTATAGTAATGGAATCTCAGGGTTCTCATTATAGCATGGGACCTTCTATAACCATTTAATGCGACATGTAATCTAAGGATGTTTCCATAAACAAAGTGGTTTCAGTAGTATCAACTCTATCATGGCAAGATATACACATGTATAAAACAACTGAATACATGTAATAGTAATCAAAGTAAACTACAATTTGGGTCTAGGGCACCCACTTTCAATAGTTTGGCATCAAAATTATTTGAGGGTATTTCCACTCTAAAGATGATCTGAATAATAATGCATGAAAAAATAAATAATAATAAGCTTTTTAAAATTCTTTAATTCTTTCATGGAAATCCCAAATACTTCATTCAGTTTTTATTCATTATATTAATAATTTCACACTATATATTATGTTATCATCTTCTTCAACTGCTAACATATAGTAGGTACCCAAAAATAATAATGTTCATTATATAAATCAAATGAATAACAAAATACATAAAAACTATTAAATCCTTAGTAACAATACATTATAATCCATGTTTAATATTATTATAACACCCTCATATTTTATGAGATTTATTATTTTTAATTTCTTTGATATATTCTATTTTATGCTTCACCACGATTAGCTTGATCTATACGCAACACCGTATTAGCTTGTAGTATATGCAGCACTATTCATGGCTCGTGTTACACACTATTTCAAATTCGTTATATAGAAATTATTCAATAAAACATTCAGTATATATATTGTTCAATGGATAAATGAAATATTTTTTGATTATGTTTTATTGAACACCAATGGAATCTTTCACTACACGCAAGAGTGACTTGGCGGCCAGTGTTACACGTAAAAGAGACATTCCTTGATATCTTGTGTTGTTCGCAATACCATGTTTCACTAAAAAATTCAATATCATTATAATATTCGTATGATCTACCCATTATTAATAGTCTTAACCAAATTTTGAATTTTATATCTTTGTAACTCATGTTAAACAATTTCTTGAACATGTGAGCAGGACAAAATCAATTTTTTTTATTAAGGAAGTATTTTTCAAAAAATGTTGTTTTGTCTCCTTTTGATGGAACACCCATTATTAGTATAATTTATTCCATTATAATTGTTTTTTACATTTAATTAATAGGAAAAATAATTTCAATATTTTTCAATGTTTTAAACTAAAACCCGTTTTTTCTACAACAATATTTATTTAAATTAATTTCTCCAACTTCTGTGTCTTGAATTTGGAAAAATGGATTCTATATTGGGAATCAGTAGGTCCAAATAATGTCAATAGTCTACTTATTTATTTTTGGGCATTAAAAAAATTAAATATGGTAAATTTTATTTAACATTGTCAATATTAAATAAGGTAATTAAGGGTAATAATTATATTATAAAATTACACCTAAATTGTTCTTAATATAATCAGAGGATTATATATCTCCCTAAAATATACATGGGACGAAATACTATCTATTGGAAAGCACTTGGATGATATTGAGACATTTAATTTATTTTATTAAAAGGAATGTGAAATATGTCACACTCAAATTTTTATTATTAATATATTTCTAATATAAACTTACACAGAATATAAATTCGATTATAAATACTCTTTTAAAAGATAAAATGTTTTTCTTTATCATGGAAATATATTTGTTAATTTTATGTAATATATAATATCATTAAAAGCATTTACATTAATGATGCAAAAATTATTTATTTAGTGAAAAATCAATAATATAGTTTTTATTAAAATAATAATACCCATTAAAAGGACCAATAACTTTTTCTAACATTATTGGACGACTATTAATATTCCAAAATCATACAAGGGTCGACATTGGGAGCATTTTGTGCCTTATAATAGGGATTGTGACATTTATATTATGTTATTTTAAATGATGTCAAATATTCCACATTTAGAATTTAAAAATGATAACATTTTAAAAGTTTAGTGTTTTAGAAGATAAATTAGATTAAATATATTCTTACAAAAAGTTTTATTAATTATTTCCTTATGATAAATATAAAATAAATTGTTTTAAAAATATTAAAATAAATATTATATGAAATAATTAATGTGATCCAGGAATTTTTGAGATTAATACGTAATTTTTGGAATCTTTAAAAAAAAATTGATTCTATATTTTGTTTGGATGTTATTTAGATTCAAATAAATGAATAGTGCCAACATTGAATCAATTGGTATTTTCATAACAATAACATAATATTAAATTGCTCAAAAATCGCAAAAATAATTTAAAAATGAAATTTGAAAATTATATGCTCTAAAATGACAATATATATCTAATTATGGAATATTAACAACACATAAGTAAGTATTTTTAACAATTCAATATTTTTAATATTTTTACAAAAAATAAATATAAACAAATTAAATCAAAATTATATAGTTTAAAATAATTTACAAACATACCAAAATTTTATTGGATGATGTGATTACAACCCTATCACATATCATCTTATAATTTGGGACATTTTTTGTGTTTTTTTAAGTGGGTTTTGAGTTTATTATAAATTAATATTTTGGAGGTTTCCAAAAGTAGCCCTCAACTCTCTTATAAAAGGGGACCTCCTCCCTCGTCTCTTCGCTCTATTTTGAGCTTTCAAACTCAACCAAATCCTTCCCATTTCCCGTATCATTATCCCAAGAAACATACTATTGGTAATTGTATTTTTCAAAGACCATATTTAGTTCCCTAACAAGAGGTTTAGTAGAGTCATGTGGGGGAAGAGATAATATCATTTACTGATTTTTCTAACATTTTTCTTCTTCTACTTCCTCTATATGATTTGTTTCGTTATTAAGTAACAATTATAGTATCACTTGTATACTGATATTTTATTATGAATATGAAACAACCATATTACATCTTATATCCATCATATGAAAGATGAAATCACCACATGTGCGTACGTATGTCCTATTGTCTCTATGTTGTTGTGTAATATATTTTTCATCACCAAAATACTTGGATGGGTATAATGATGGTAGAAATAACTATATATGATTATTGTATAGTTTGATTGATTTTAAACTATTATAAACCATACCAATCAATACAATTCCACTATCATAGGAATTATATCATCACTCGTGTGTACGTGTGGCCTACCATCTCCACGATGTGTTGCAATTCGTTTTACATGGAATTCATTGATGAATGATTATATAAATGAGTTAAATAAATAAATATGATATATATTATAATAATACCATTATTTAAATTATATAAATATAAAATAAAAAGATTAATAACAATTTATTTAACAAAACATGGATAAAAACATAAAGTAATTAAAACATGAATAAAAATTAACAATGGAATGTTACTAATACATAGTTAAGAATATTACCATAAATGATATCATAAAAATGACTATGATTCTGGAATGATTCAATGAAATTTTTTAAATAATTAAACAGGAGGATTGGATACTTCCACAACATATCATACATAAGGTGAGGGATAATTTAGCAATCTCTTTTTTAACCAAGATTGCTTTTAACTATATATTTACTGGGGAAATATTTATCATCAATATCCTTGTTTTAGAAAGTTGTTTTCATAAATTGTTTAATTTACATCCTTGTATGTTTAAAGACATGTTAACCCATTTTTTTACATTCAGTGTGGTAAGGATGGAATCTATGTTTTTTTACAATACGAGGTAATTTTTGACATTTTCGGTAAAAGTATAAGGAGAATGTTTTTAACTTATACGACATGAATGAAATTTTATGTTTTCATAGAGCTTTATTTAAATGAATCTTATTTAAAAAATTCATGTTTATTTTCCTTCAACTTATTTAATTTTAATATTCCATGACATATTAAGAATAGATATTTAATTTTATTTAAAATGTTTTATATTAAGAATAGATATTTTACTTAAGAACATAGTTCATTTGTTTTGTCAAAATTATTTTACATCTATGAGGATATGGGATTATGTTTATATCCCTATTATTAATTTTATATGATTATGTTATGTTGTAATTATTTTTATGAAGTCCTTTTATCTAATATAGATTATGATATGACTAAATGACATTTTGGAATCCCATTTTATTACATGGGTTATTCTACGATGTCTGATTTATGATTTTGAGGCACACATATGAATGGTTTAATTATGAGATTGGTGGGACTAATATCTCCATCCAATTCATTGGGTATTGAATTATATCTCATGATAGAGACATGACCGTAATGGAAAGTAAATCTGGTTCAGTATTACAGGGAAATAATGATGAGTGAACTCAGTTCAATAATGGACTTTGTCGGCTATGATGGTCTTGGAGATGATGAATGACTAATATGAAATGACATTATTTTCCTATGTGTGTATGTCATGATGTTTCATGTCTTATTTTCTATATTTTGGGACTATATTGTAGTTCTATGATTTATCCCTTAACATTATATTATAACCTCTTATGCATGATAATATTTCCAATTACTATGATCTAAAGAATATGACATGTTTGAAATTTCCTTTGATTACCCTTATTGAGAATTGGAACTCACCCCTTTTTTTATTATAACTAGGATATAAAGAATGTTTTTAAGTAGGAAAACAACGGGAATATCATTTTGGGATATATTTAAGATATTTCACAATGATTGGCTGTCTATGTTTCGAGTTTCCAAAGACAGTAAACTAACACGACCTTTGGGCATATATTTTTTTATGCATTAAGTATTACACAAAAGTAATGTAATTCCCTTGTAATTCAATCTTGGTACGTTATAGTTGGTATCAGTTTGAAGGATTAGTTAAATTTTGGAAACTAGGAAGAGAAAACATAAGTGAGATCCCTAGAGATATATCTAAGGTATTTCAAGTGATGTCTGTAAGGATGAGTATAAACTATAGGTTACTATCATAGAATTATGATAACGATGATGAATAACCAATGATTAAACCTTATATGTTAGATATTGAATGTTTTCCCCTTGATTATGTTGTTTTCTAAGTATGATTTTTTCCTCTCACACTTTTCTTTTTGGGTTTTAGAAAATGGTTGGAAAGTGGATGATTCATGTTAATGAACAATATGATGGACAATGGAATGATGAACATCATGAGAGACCAAAATAAATGGGATATGGAAGGGGAAACACAATTATTATGCCTAATCAGCAATCTCATAATATGATCAATAATATCAATTTTGGTAAGTTCTTGACTCAACTATTAAGTGAAATTAGGATCTTCATGATGATCATAGTGGGAAGAATTTTCAATTTCCCTCATGTAGATCATGTGGGAAGACGCATCAAGGATTATGTTTCAAAGAAACTGGAAGAGGCTTTAGAAGTGGAATAAAAGAACACAATTCCATCAATTTCAATTGAAAAGGTACAGTTAACATAATAGACATGGATAACAGTTTTTCTATTTCCTAAAAATTTGTTAATTGTTCTAAATTTAGAATGTATGCAAATTATGAAAAATGATTCTCTATGGGAAAATATCACAAGGAGAATAATAATGGTTTTATTGGTAGTATTTATGTTTCTGATGATAAATAGAAAATAAATGATATTTAAGATGAAATAAGTGTTGAGGAATAAAACGATGAAGCTTGGTAAATGGTTTATGAATGTAATGGAGTTATTGCATGTTTATCAAGAGTACTGTTTAATATGTAATTTAATTGTACTATGGAATTAATAAACATCTAAGACTATTTAATTTTTTTTCCTTATGTATTTGATAATATATGTTGAATGGTACCGACATCCATTTATGGTTATTAAGATATTTTTGGAAAGTAAATGATATGAGCACAATGAATGGATATGAGATAATGAGATGTTTAGTTATTTTAATGAGATAATGATTGATAAAAGAATAAATTATATCATGATTTGGGATTATATAAATTTTGGGATTATGTTATGTGGAAAGAGATACCTTTTTACAGCATTCATGTTTTCACTAAGTTTCTATGGTAATTGATGTTTCAAGAGTATACCTGATTAAGGTATTCACATATTTGGAATGTGACGAACAAGGTATATCTTATGATATATGGGGGATAAATGATACTAATCACATTCATGGTAGATGTCCTCTGTAGTATCATTTTATTTATACTATGAGATTTTACAGAAGTATTTTGGACATGCCTAAAGATTGGAATGGATTGAGCTGGTCATCATATATTATTGTATAAGGCTATAAATTTTTTGATATTATACCTGGGATGTTATAATAGTATAGTTATAAAAAAATGATAGCCTGGAGGATGGGAGAGAACCCATCATGTCGGAAGAGGCTGCGGGAATCAAACCCACAACCGAAGTATGACAGTCCTTTATTTCCTACCATTGGCCTACAGGAAGTCCCTGGTTTATAGAAATTAGTTTTATTTTATTAAGCGGTATGATAGATGAAGTATAAGTCCATTTTTGGAACCATATACCATTAATCACACCATAGATGGACTTATTTTTATTTATTATCATGTGCTAACATTTTTGTTATAGAGACAGATGCATTGACCTATCATTATATCGTAAGATCTTCTAACACGTTATGAATGAAAAATTCAACTTCATTCTTCAAATAATATATGATATTGAAATTGTTCAGGGATGACCAATTATGATATTAAAATAAAAGAAATTAAGTATTTATTCTGATAAAAAATTATTCAACTATAGGGAACAGATCGCGAAAACAAAAATGATATCCAGTACTTTATTATCTAATGAATCAAATGGTACCTTAGAAAATCACAAATTTATGTCTTTGTGATTGTTGGCTTTTTCATAGCCATGTTCTCTACCACTCTTTAATAGAACTAGATGGTTAGATTTCTCTTCCATATCCATGTTCTCACCTATGTTCTCCAATGTGTAAACCCAATGATGAGTTTAGTTGGGAAACTATAACATTTCATACATTACATTTTAAAATTATGTTTTATTATTAAATTTTACAATGTGGTTTTCTAAGAATGATACTTTTATGTAATAAACTGTTTATAACCTCGACGAATTTCAAGGTCAAAATTCATTGTAAGGGGGGTAGAATGTAACACCCTGATATTTTATGGGATATGTTGTTTTTAATTTCTTTGATATCTTCTATTATAATCTACACCAATATTATCTTGCACTATACACAACACCGTATTAGCATGAAGCATACACAACACTATTCATGGATCGTGTTACACATAATTTCACATTTGATTGGTAGAAATTATTCTATGCAACATTGAGTATATTTTTTTTCAATTTATAAATGAAATATGTTTCTATTATGTTATACGTACCACCAAATAAATTATTTACTACATGCAACACTTACTTGTCTTGTGTTACACGCAAGAGAGACCTTCTTCGATAGCTTGTGTTGTACACAATACTGAGTTTCACTAAACAATGATATAATATTATAATATTATTATGAACTAGCCATTATGAATAATATTATCCACATTTTGTATTTTATAACATTATAATTCATCTTACTGAATTTTTAGAACATGGTATGATAATAGAATCAATTTTTTTAATAAAGGGTGTATTTTTTAAAAAATGTTTTTTTGTTGCCTTTTGATGGCGCACCCATTTTTAAATTGATTTTTTGACATGTTTAGAAGTTAAATATGAAAAATTAAACTCTTTTATTTGATTCAAGATATAGATGCTTTCTTTGGATAAATTTTTGATATTTTCCGAATAACGTTTATATTTTAATGAATAGTAAAATCACACTAAATATTAATTAAAAAAAATTTATCATCAAAACATTTTATATGGTAAAATTATAATATTGAATGGTTTTAAATTATAAATAGAATATATTTTTACCATTTTATATAATTTATGTCATTAGAATTAATTTTACCTTGATATCATTGGTAAAATAATTTCAATCCTTTGTATTGTTTTAAACAAAAACCCATTTTTTGGACAACGAGATTAGTTTTAAATTTATTTTTGAAACTTATATGTCTTTATTTTCAATAAATGGATTCCATTTTTTGAATCAGTATGTCCAAATTGTTTTAATAGTTTAACTTTTACTTTGGGGCATTATGAATAGTAAATACGGTAAATTTTATTTACCACTATTAAATGTAAATCTGTTAAATAAGGGTAAAAATTATATTATAAAATCACCTTAACACTTATCATAATCTAATTGGATGATTATATATCTCCATAAAATATTCTTGGGTGGAAATGGTGTCTATTGGAACCCACATAGATGAGATTGAGACATTTAATTTATTTTATTTAAAGGAATGTGAAATATGTCCTACTCAAACATTAATAAATAAAGTATTTTTTATATAAGGTTATATAGAATATAAATTCGATTATACGTACTCATTTTAAATGTAATTTTTTTTTCTTTATCCTAGAAATTTATCTGTAGATTATAATTAATATATAATTACCTTAATATCTTATACATTAATGATACAAGAATTTATTTATTTAGTGAAAAACCAATAATATAGTTTTTATTAAAATAATTATACCCATAAAAAGGACTGGACACTTTACCAAACCATATTGGTTGAGTATATATCCACCATAAGAATCCAAGGATGTACATAGGGACCATTTCGAGCCTTATAAAAGAGATAATGACATTTATATTATTTTATTTTAAATGAAGACAACGTTTTCACTACCATAATTTAATAAAGATTTATTTTAAAATTTGGATGTTTTAGAAGTTAAATTCAAATAAATGTATTATTTTTATATATTATATATTTTTCATCATTGTAGTATTTTATTTTTCATTTTTATGAAACATATATGTATATTAAATAATTATACAAAAATTTTGTAATAAATATTTCATTAAGAGAAATATCAAATAAATGGTTTAAAAACATTTAAAAAATTTAATATAAAAACAAATTAATATTCTCGATGAATTTTATAGATTAATAAGACATGTTAGGAATCTATTAAATATTTTTTTTGAAACTATATTTTGTAGGATGTTATTTAAAATACAATAAATGTATATTGTGAAAATTGACACTATTGGTATTTTTTAAAAATAAAATATTATTAAACTGTGTAAAGATCAAAAAAATATTTCAAAATTACAAATTTAAAATTATACTATCTAAAATGAAATAATATATTTAATTATGGACAATTCACAACCCATAAGTAATTATTTATAACAATTTAAAATTTAGAATATTATTACAACTTATAAAATAAAATATATTAAATCTAAATGATATGGTTTTAAATAAATTCAAAACAATTCCAATTTTTATGGGATGATGATATTAAAACCCTATATAATATCAAATTAGAATTAGAGTCAGTTAAGGAGGTTTTGATGCGGGGTTTGAGTTTATTATAAATTACTATTTTTATGGTTTTTGAAAGTTCATGTCTCCTCTCTTATAAATGGGAACCTCCTCCTCCTTCTCTTCACTCCATATTTAGCTTTCAAACTCGGCCAAACCATGTCCATTTACACTATAAAATTCCGTAGAAACTTATTATAGGTCTTATTCTTTTGAAAAGACCATATTTAATTTCCTAAGAGGTTGTTTAGAAGAGGGACGTCGAGGAAGAGGTAATATCCTTTACTAATTCTTTATAACTTCATTCATCTTCTACTTCCTATATATTATTTTTTTCATTATTATTTAATAAAACCAGTATAACTTGTGTAATGATATGTTATTATTAATATGAAACAACCATATTACATCTTATATCCATCCAATGAAAATTGAAACCACCACACGTGCGTACGTAAGACCTACCATCTCCACGTCGTAGTTTAATATATTTTTTCATCACACACATACTTGGATGGTTATAATGGTGGAATAAATAACTATATATTATTATTTTAAAGAGATATTGAATATTACATATTATAAAATATAAAATTCAATAAAATTCCACAATCATTGGAATAATATCATCACTCATGCGTACATACGACCTACCATCTCCACGATGTGATGTGATTTCTTCTACATTATATTTATTGAATAATGATTCTATAAATGAATTAAATGAATATATATGATATAAATTATACTAATATCATTATTAAAATGATATAACTATATCCTACAAATAGGAATAACAATTTATTCGACAAAACATGCATAATAACATAAACTTGTTAACACTTGAATAACAATTAACAATGAAATGTTACTAATAAACATAAAGTAATATGAAAATATATGATATTATAAAAATGAATATGATTCTATAATAATTCAATGACATTATTTGAATAATTATACATGATTTTCTGATACGTATAGAGCATATCATACATAATGTATGGGATAATTTTTCAATCTCATTTTTATCTGAGATTGCATATAACTATATATTTTATAGGGTTATATTTATCATCCATGTCCATGTTTTAGAATGATGTTTTCATAAAGTTAATAATATTCATCTAGGTATGTTTTAATTCATTTTTACCCCTTTTTTAATTTTTTTGTGTGGTATGGAAGGAATCATTCTTTTGTTTACCATTCGAGGTACTTTTTTCCATTTCCCGTAAAAGTACGTGGAGAATGTTTACTTACTTATACATCATTAACAGATTTTTATCTTTTCATATAGAATTATTTCCATGAATCATCCTTTATGAATATTCATGTTTATTTTCAATTAAATTTATTTATTCTAAAAATTCATGACATATTGAGGAAAGAGAATGTTTTTGAAAAATAAATTATATATTCCTTTAGAACTATGTCCAAGTGTTTTATCAAAATTATATTACACCTAAGATGATATAATGTCATCTTTCTATCACTATTATTACTTTTATTTGATTTTGTTATAATGGAATTATTTTTATGATTCGGTTTTATCTTATATGGATTATATAATGATGGAATGATGTTTAAAAATCCTATTTTATTACATGGGTTAGGATATTATGTATGATTTATGATTTTCTGGAACACATAAAAATGGTTTCATTATGAGATAGGTGGGACATATAACTCCATACAATACATTGGTTTATGATTTATATCTCATTTGATAGACATGGATGGAACAACAAGTAAATATTGTTCAATATTACAGGGCTGGAACAAGGGGTGAACATGGTACAGTAATGTACTTTGTCCGCTATTATGGACAATGAAATGAGACATCACTAATATGAAATTATTTTCTATGCTTATGTGTGTATTCCACATACTTTCATGTCCAATGTTCTAATTTTTGGGAGTACATTTTAGTTCTATGATTTATCCCATGACACGATATTATGAACTCTTATGCAGGATATGATTTTCAAATGTTATGATCTTAAGAATATGATATGATTTACATTTCCTTTTTTTACCCTTACTAAGAATTTAATATTACCCTTTTTATGTTTTTCATTTCCCCATGATAAAAATAAATGTTTTAGGATGGAAAACTAGGGGAAGATCTTTATGGGATATGTTGATGATATTTCACCATGATTAGATGTTTATGTACTGAGTTTCCAAGGACCCTAAACTAACACAATATTTGAGAATCCATTTTTGCATTGTAGTAAGTATTCCTCAAATGTAATTTAATTTCCATGTATTTAAATCTTGTGTTGTTATAATTACAAACACATTGAATTAAATATAATTGAAGTGGAGATGTGTGAAATAATAATGCCATAGAAATCTGCTCACGACATAAAAGATTTTACTCCTACAAAATATTGAAATTAAATGATTTATTAACTAATAAATTATTTTTAATGAAAATAATCCTTCCAATGAAATAAACGAGTCATCCATTATTTTGGATTATCATGCCTCTACAGTGGGTTATTCCCACTTACCTAATTCAATTTAAACTCATATCTTTGTTCCATGAATAAATACTAAGGAGTATTGTACATAATTAAAACTATAAAAGAAATATAGCAGGCCTTAACTATTACATGTGTTCCTCCGACCAATATTTCACTTCACACAATATTGATACAACTAAAATTACGTTCTTATAAATAAATTTCACCATTTTTACATTCGGATAAATGTTTCATTAGCTATCATTAGGTTGTTTTTTACAACATAATAATATATTTATTTTTTACAACCTTGATTTTTTATAAGGCACTATGTTGAAAAATTATATTATTTAGATTTATTTTAAGATACACACCATGTATCCTTCTCTCGGTTTCTCATTATGGGATCCCCATTTCCAATTTTACTCCTTATCTAGAGGATTTATAATATGCATCAATTGGAATCCACATATGGTGTACCATGTTACCATATTCTTAGTAGATAATACAAAAAGTTGGTTCGGGATCCCTCAAGATATAGTTCTCGTTCAGTAAGTGTTTAACCTATCAGACATCCTTTAACTAGTTTCCAATAATGTATTCTATAAATCAATAAAAAATGTCACTCAAAAATCAATAAATAAAAATACATACATATTGAAATGAATCTCCCAAAATAGGTGAAGTAATCCTACCCTAGGAAACAAATTTTAATTTCTTAATGTTTAAACCAAGAGTCCAAAAAAAATTTATTTACAAAGACGAAAACATGTTCAATTTTTCAAAAATATATGAATTGTTCAAAAAAATATAAATCAGGGTAATGTGTTTTGATGTGGAAGAATGTATATCTAATGTACCAAATGAATCCATATCTCCCCAACAAATAAAACTCAACCTTTTGCGCAATGTTAAATATTTTTGTGGGAGACAATCAAGAATAAAAATGATTTAATGGTGTAGTAGTGTATAAAATAACGAAAGAGTTTAAGGAGTGTATATAGATGTACTATTTCCACATTATCAATTAGGTTCAAATATAAAATTATAGTTAATTTCAATGATTTCTATTATGATAATAAAATAAATCTCTTAGGAAAGAAAAAGGACAATGAAAAAAAAAGTAATTGATTTTTTGTATAAAAACATGTAAGATTCTCCTATACCTAACTTTTAGAATGAATAATAAATGAATAAGAAGAAGTAGAACCAACACTAAATTAAAAAATTGATTTTCAAGAATCATCCAAGAATATATCATATTTCCATTATATGGATATTTCCTTGAATGGCTAAAAGATTCCAAGAAAAAATATGATATGTAATTGAACATAATTTGGTAAAAAAATAGAATATAACAAATTATAAAACAATGAAAATGAAAAATAAATAACCAAGGGTTTACACCCATGAATTACTAATTATAATTACTTTGGATGGACAACCATTAAACCACATTCATAAATATATAGTATGGAAGACACGCTATTTCGATTCCCTTCAGATTAATTCATAATTCATTGGCCACTGACCAAGAATGTTTGGTATTCTTGTAAAATTAATTCTTGTACTCCATTGACCAGAACTCTTGAAATTGTTAATAGGACATACCATATGCACCCATGCTTATCAAGAAATAGTTTTAGTCTAATATAAATCAGTTTAACACTATAACAGACAATGAATTTATTATTCTAAATTTTTTATCCATGAAAATATTTTCATATTTCTTTATAAGGTCAATAATTTTCATAACACTCTTTTATATTTTAATCCAACTCACATAACTCACAAAATCATCTCTCTCAAAAAGATATAAAATAATATTTCAGTGCTATAATGGCCCACAGAGACTTCTGTTGAATCTCTATTTGAAAATATATCGTTTTCCAAATGATAATCCAATATAGAAAAATCTCTATGGGTTTTTTAAAATAAGTTCTATATACACATAATATATCACCATGTTCTATAGGCTAATACTTCCTTAAATGTGAAATATTTCTCTATAATATTTTCTTTAATTCCCTTTTGTTGATTTATAACTATACATCTGATTTTGGAAGGTAATAATTTCATGTACTATGGATAAACCCATGAATTTCTTTAAATTATTTGAATTTGTTTTCAAAATGTGTCATGTTATTTGTTCTGAAATCCGTTATCACTCCAAATAAGAAAAATATGTCATTTTTCATGAATATAATTACACATGAAGCCTAAATGTTGGAAGGATCCATATCCTCAACCCATTTGTAAACATAATCTACAACCACTATGATATACTCATTCCCATGATAAGATGTTAATGGTTCTAAGAAGTCTAATCAATAAACAACAAAAATCTAAACCTCAAAAATACCTTTTTGGGGAAACTAGATTATTCATCCCACATTTCATAACCTCTGAAACCTATCATATCACAAAACTAATCTTCTCAAATAATCATACATTATTGGGAAATAAAATCCATCTAGATGAACTTTTTTTGGATGTCATTTCACCTCCATGATGAACTCCCCCATGTTTAGAGTGTCAAATCCATAAAATTGCAAACATATCCTCTTTTGGTACATATGTCTGATGTATACCACATTCAACCCTATTAATAATAATAGGATTATCCAAATAAATAATTTCATTCAGAGATATATTTCATAATTTTATTATTTAAAAATTACATAGGGATGAAAAATTTTGTCATTAAATCAGTTTAGTTTACATACCAAAAATATTTTCTATCAACAACTGCAAGAAATTAGTCATCCTAAAAAAGAAGAGTTGGTTCCTTTGGGATATTCACACTGAGTACTAGATAACCTACACATATTTATCAATAACATAATTTTCATTCACATTATAATCTTTGATCTAGAAATCAATCACATACAAAAAAAGAATCTATCAAATTATCATGTTAATTTATATTTAGTTATTAAAAATATTTTATGTAAGAATGTTCAATCAATTATAGGAATATTGAAACCGTTATTTAGTACTTTATTGTTTCTTGGGTATAAAAAACAACTAATATTTCATTCTCACATGTGGTATAATATATTTTTGATTTATCCAGAATGCTAAAATAATAGTACACCACATTAAATTTTCTTTCACTCTATTGTCCAAATATTGATCCATAATATAAATAAATAACATCACACAAATGTTAAAATTATTGTTTCCAATCATGTGTAATGATAATGGGAGAACCCATGGGTTTTCTATTATGAATTTGAAATGATTGATGATAATTTTGTTTAAATAAAATAGTTCATATATGTCTAGTAGTAAACATAAGGTAATTGCAATTTTAGAATGTTCCTTCATAATACTATTTTAAATGTTATAATTCCAAATATAACCCCAAATTCCCTGATATTATTAGTAGGGGGAAACATTTTAATGACCTTAATATTATTATTATCATCCTCTAAACCCCACATAAGAACACTATGTCAATATGATATACATTTGGTGGCCATAAACTTGAATTTCCAACTATTCATCCATCTCCAAGAATCAATTTCTAGAAAGTTCCACACTCTATAAGTAGTTCTCAAAATTTCTACCTATAATGGAAAAATAATATAAAAGTAGAAAAATATTATTCTTAATAATTTTATAGAATAAAACATTGGAATATTTCTAGTTCCCAATACAAAATGAATGAAATTAACCGAGTGGAAAAGTTTTAGAATAGGCATGTAAAGATGGCCTTATCATAATCCTTTTAAATTACATGAATTTAACATTAATTGTATTATCCATCCAAAATATAATTATTCATTCCTATCCATCCCTTCATGCATTAAATCAGAAAGGGACATGGGAAAATTCCACTTTATAGTGGAAGGATTGAGATTCCTTTAAACAATACAACCCCTCCATTTTTTCATATTTATATCATATATTTTCAAATTTTTAGTGGTTTTCACAATAGTAAATCCTCCTTTCATTGAAAAAACATGTCCTGGACTAACCTATGAATTGTTTGAAATTGGATAGATAATCCAAACATCCTCTAGTTTAAGAACCTCTTCTCTCAAAACATTATTCATGTTTAGGTTCAGTCTCCTTGAAAATTATAATAATGGTTAGTGGAATGGTTCCATATTATTATTATGCTTAAATAATGTAGGTATGGTCTCTTTAATGTCCCACCTTGACTAACTTATTAATGTTTTTAATTTTTTTATGAACAATTAGAACATTATACTCTTAACCATTACTCAACTCATTTGAAATTAAGATAATAATTATTGATTTTTAATTATGGAATGTTCATTTTAGGTTTTGTGTGATTGTTTTAGATCAAGAGAATGTTATTATTCATTTTAATTAAGGATCTTGGGAATATGAGGTATTAGATCCTCAACATTTTATTTAAAATGAATTTGAAAAATATAATTATTTTCAATTGGAGACCCAGATTATTTTATCTCTGCACTTCCTTAATTGGAGTAATACAAACATTAATGATGTTCAAGATGATAAAATGATAGATTTATCATGGAAAATTCATTAATTTGATTCAACAATTATCTATCAATATTATCAAATATTTCTATATTTTTTTGTGAAGGGGACTCAGCCTGACGATTTTTTTGGAAATTTATTAATATCTCAAACATTAAATTCATTTCCATGAATGATTTATAGTTATATAAAAATGATGTTATCTTTATCTGTAAAATTAACAAAATTTTCAACATTATCACTTTTTGAAAGCTAGAAAAAATATCTAATACATCCACCAGAGTCCCTTCACCTATATGCTATAATAAAATTATTCTTCTAGATTATATGAGTTATGATCTCCCAATAAAATATCATCTTCCAACGTTTTTTCCTAGAACTACACTACATGAACACAATTTTTTCCAACATATTAAAACTCCACCATCAAATATTTTTCACAAATAAAAAATATTTTTCATATTTTAAAATATTTATTTCATCCTTTTGTTCCCCAAAAAGAAAAATGAATTCTACATTTTACTTTTTGATCAATGATACTCTTATAGCTTATATATCCCTGGTCAGGATAATTGGGACATCTCTATCACATTACATATCCATGATGTGAATTTAAGCATGTAAAAAAATTCCAAATTCATGTAATTAGCACTAATCTATTCCAATGGAATGTGAATTGGATTGGATAGAAAATATTAAGACTATAGTGGTTGGATGCAAGTATAATTAACCAAATTGATGGAATATTGAGAAATTGAGTTGATTGATTCTTTCAATCATATCATATATACAATTAAATTCAATGATTTTCTATAATTTTTATGGTAATAAAAAACTCAATAGATCATTATACATTTGTGGGATTTTATTTTTGAAGGATGAAACTACACTCAACAGAGAGGTTGTATGTTTTTAATTTATTAATTTTTTTCATTGATGCATGTTTTTTGTGAGATTTAATGTAGGATATAATATGAATTAATGCTTTTTTGAAATTAATGATCACTTGGAGCTTGTTGAAAATAGCATGGAATAGGTTCATATTTTTTTAGATTACAACATTTTTTGGAAATCTGATTTATATTTTTCTCAATCCTTGAGTAAAATATAGCTTCTTATTAAGTTTTAATACAAATAACAATGATAATTTTCATTTAATTTTATCTAATATTCATCTTGGTTGTATATTTTATCTTCACGTTATCTCTTGAAGCTACATGTGTTATAATATTTTCTACTTACAACTCGTTGTATTATATCCATGGTTGTTTTTATTCATTATCAAAGTAACTTTATCAATTTCATATAAAATATTCCCCTGAGATGTTGTAATATACACTTGAAATAATCAGGGGAACATGAAATCTTAACATTTGTATGAGGTTGTAACTAATGAAATTGTTGCATATTCTATTTAAAATAGTGAGGCTAGGGATTATAGAGCACTACCTATTCCCTTTAAGGAAAGGTAGGATAAATCTGGTAAATTTATTTGTAATAATTTGATAAGGATCATTTCTTGGTTGTATCCTATGACCATACCTATAAAAAGATTAATTTTAGTGACATGGGATTATATAACAATGTTTGGGAAATAAGATATTGAATGGATAACCATTTCACATCGGTGACACTGATCCAAGAAAGTATGTAGATAATATTCCATATAAACACCGTCAAACTATAAATAAGATTTAATGAAGGTTGAAAATACCTTTCAAATATTGTTCCCCCTACTAAAACATTTTTTTTCAATTTTGTTCACATTTTAAAATTCATATTGAGCTCCTTAGTGTTATTGTCGAAAAAATAACCATCAGTTGATTAGCCAAATAATTTTTTATTTTAATGTTTAAAATTTTTGTATAATGTATATGTTATAAATTGGGGTCTACATTTATGGTTTTGAAACTAGTGAATATTCCCCTTAAAATTATCCAATGTATTATGGAACTACTCACTTTCCTCATTCAACGATGATTTTATCTTATGGAGAATTATAAGGGTCATCCTTCTCTGATAAAGCATCCAAAAAAAGTACTATAAATATCTTCCCATCTATCAATAATATATTAATCTAATTGTTGAAATCATACTTTATTATTTCCATTTATGTATTATGGAAACCACCAAATTTAGTTCTTTCAAACATAATACTCAAATAAGAATTTATTGAAATATTCTATAAAAATCCCTAATTAAATCCAGGGATACCATGTTGGGTGACCTATGATAAGAAGGTAACATAGAAAGGTGGAATTTCATGAAATCATAATTTCTTGATTTTGGAGTCCACCTAATAAAATATTTTTTATTGGATATTTTAGGGGACTAAAACTTTTTTATCATTAATCTATCCATGATTACATTACACATTGTCATTGGGTTTGAATTTTACACTTGATTGGGATTCTGATTATGTGTTAATATTTGTTTTCTATTAAACTCATAGATGGTGAATCCAATTAAATTAATTGAATATCACAAAAATTACTTTATTATTAAATTAAAAATTTATAGGATTAATTCTATGTTATTAATGATATATTAATTATAATATATTCTTATGGGCATTTTGTATTCCCATAATAATGGTTTTTAATGAGATTATGTATTTACCAAATCATATCCCATTGAAGTAGAATATTGGTGCCTTGTAAGGATTTTTTTATAATCTGGGTTACACTATGTTAGACCCAGCACACCTTATAATAGTTTTTACCCCTGGGAACATCTATTAAATAATCATACCTATTTATATAATCCAAACAATGATTTATTTTCATGATATACTACTAAATATATATTTACAAAAAATTATGGTAGTTTTCTTATAGTTAATATTATCCCTAAGTCATTGGTTTAATGTTTTCTAATAGGAGTATAAAAAATAACCAATCTTTTTCCTTTGATTCCAACTACAACAACCCAACTCTATAGTGAACAATAATACATGATTTTTACATAATATTACTCTTAATACAACCTATAAGAACGAGATTTAGATTGTATTTTTGAATTAGTTATATATCATAAAAACATAAATCATGGAATATATAATCATTATTTAATAATTATATAATATGCATGAAATATTCCTTTGTACTTAAAAATAAAATGGAAAATCTTGGGACATACATTAGAAATGGGGTTCTATAAAGACACTTAATGAAATAAAAATGAAATAACATGTTGCTAATAACACATGTTAGAAAATAGTCCTATCAATGGGGTCATAAAAATAGTAAAAATCATGAACATTCACACTGAGACATGATATTGCATGATAATCATAATGAAAAAATGGTAAATGTGGAATCAACATAAAATAGTATATTATAAACATAGGTCATAGAAAAATGCTATGAAATAATGATGGAAAATTCTGAGAAAATAATCAGGTTCTGTCTCTATCCAACCATGACGTATCATGATACAAAACATTAACGAATGTAATATATCACATTATAATTTTAGCCACACTCATTACATTTATTTCATTTTCCTGATTAAGTGTACCATATATATCAGACAACATGCATTCCTTCATCATAATAATAAATTCCACAATTTATGAGTGTGAAATATATACATGTATGTTCCAATTAAAATAGGTATAAGTATACAATGGTAACACTGTTGATATGAAACATGTCTTGTATTAATTGAAAACCTATTTTGAACAGAATTAATGGTGGTAAAATTTTGGAAGCAAAATGATTCCAGAAAAAAATCCAAAATGGGTTTATGAGAGGAACTTGGAATCCTATATTGTCGAAAAAGTATGGGTAGAAGTAGTCACATGGAAATAAATTTATAAACATTAGTAATTTAAAATATAAATAATAAGTTAATAAATAAAGATCAATTAAGAAGAGATGGTGGGGACCCCTATATAATTGTTAGAATGGTAACCATGTACATAAATTTTCATGGGTGTCATAATGATAGTGAAAAGGGTTATCTGATAAATTATAAATTAAATTAAATGTATGGTTTATTTGGGGGAAAATTTCCCCATATGAAGAAATGTAATCTATGAATCATAACGTAAAAGAAGTGCAAGAATGGACATGAGAAGACAGAAATTTGTTCTTTGAGTGTGTGAGCCCATATGCTTGAGAAGGGCTCCTTGAGAGCATCGAGGAACTTTGGGAGGACTCTATAGAGAAATGGGAAGATTATTTTCATTCTAAATATAGTTTTATTTAATAAAAAGTGAATCTATGATGGATTTGTATATGAAATGAAGGGGATTTTATTATTATTTATGTTTTTACTCATCATAATATAATAACAAAAACCACAAACCATCCCACAGAATTTTCCCATTATTGCTTCCAAATTGGGGTGGTATTTTATTATTTTAATAGGAAAACTTCATGTTATATTAATATAATTTCATTTATTATGTGTAATTGAGTTATACTCATAATGAAACGAATTTAAAACTGTAAAATATATTAATTCTTTTATATGATTCATAAAGGATTTATAAAATTATTAAAATAAAAATAAAACACCATAATTTTAATTAGAATACAAATATATTCTTGTTAATAACCTTTATCATATTTATTATAGCACTTTTGGGTCATTATGATGTTATAATACACAAATTTTATTGATATGATATTTAATTTTTTACTAGAAAATTGAACTATCATAGAAAATTAATAAAAACCCAATGTTGGATAATTTATATATTATGATTTCAAAATTAATGTTAATTTTATATAAATAATAATATATATAGGATTATTTTCACTTTTAAAATAAAATGAAAATTAATTAATCACTCTATTATAAATACATATTCATATTATTAGGGACTTTATGCATATCCCTTTAATATATAAATAAATTTCTAGAGGGTATAATGCACGACTTTGAGACATTTATTATGTGGTTGGGTGAATATGGATTAGGTCGTGATTTTGATGAGCTTCAATGCCTATTATAAAGACTTTCACTCAATTTTATGTTATTAGATCTTATATTGGGAATGTAAAATAGTAACTATCAATGATTTTTTCTCTATGTGATGCTCTGAAAAAATGGGCATCATAGAGTATGACCCTACAGGAAGAGTCCATCACATCCTGTGTTTTTGTCAATTAGATTTGTTAAAACACAACATTTATACTAATATTTTGATCAAATTTCAAATGATGTATTGTCAGTAGTAAAGTTAAATAATTGTATTTTAAATTAAATTTGAAATAAAAAATATATTTTTGTGTTCTTACTATATAAATATTACTTAATAAGATATTTAATTATAATAAGGGAGAATTTTATTTATAACAATTCATGGAGTTGCATATATTGTATAGGTTTCCATCAAAATTTTTATTAAAATATATCATATTATGTTTCAAATCACTTAGAAATTTGTAAATTAAGTGATGAATATCTGATGTATATCACACCATGAATGACTTTTCATTCACCCCCTTAATAAAAAATGATAAATTTTTTCTTTATCTCTTTTGATGCACATACCTTCCCCAGAAGTGCATCCAAAATTTTGGGTGTAATACATTGTTCTCTATAAAAATTATTTATTTTTAACACCTAGTTACCTATTATTTTAATGAAATATTGGAATACAACCGAGAAAAAGAATTTTGTGTGAAAAATTTAATGCAATATAAATTGGAAAACAAAATAGTGATGAAAATGATGGTGACTGATGAAACCATGATTAGAAATACATAATGGGACTATAATATATGTAGATGATGACATAAATAACATGGATAAATTAAAATGACTAAGGAAGTGAAAATTGGTTTTCTGGAAAGCTTATTTGAATTGGCTTTTTTTGGTATTCCTGTATCTCGTGGTCAGATGTAACAGGACCAAGTGAATAAGATGAAAATCCCTCTAAACTGAATTTTATATAGGTAAAAGGAGACTATACTAATCAGTTAAGACTTCTTTTCCATCCATCATTTCACCGTTTTATCCCACCCTAAATTTTATATCTTCTTCTTAGTTGGACATATAGAAGCCAGTCATACATTTTAACAACAACCTAAATATATCTCCCTGAATTATTGTATTTGATTTCATAAATAATTTATACTAGTATGAAATAATAAACTCATATTGTTATATTCACCTGAGAGGGGTTTAAAAATAATTACCATCTTAACCGCATTCACCCAAATAGTTTTATCCAAGAACTTAATAATAAGTATTCATCAATCCAAGATGTGGGTTTCTAGAATAGCATAAAATTAGACTCTCCCCCCAAAAAATAAATACTCTGAATGGGATACAAATGAGTTAAAAAATATTCCCCACTTTCTCCCTCTTTCCCACTACCTCTATTTTTTCCACCTAGTCCTCTCATTATATCTATATGTCCACCTTTTATTTTTTATTTGTTTCCGCCTCTTGCTTACCTACTCTAAATAAACATGCTCCTAAAATTCATTCAACATCTCCCACCTACCTCACGAGTCTATGGTATTGACAATATAGACTATATAACAAATATAAATTTGAATCATCGTTGGTGTTTTTGTCTATGTATCCATTCATTTATGAACACAATACCCCACATAGCTGTTTTACACAAATTAATTTGGGATACTGTAATTAATTCCTAATACAGGTAATTCAAAATGATATAGTTGTACAGTAAATGTAGACAAATGAATCACATAGAAAAATAGACTAAATATTCATTTGTTATATGTATTTGATTCTCCATGAATTCATTCTACATTATTGAGTTGTTTTCGATTCGTAGACTGATGTTCAATGTAAGACATTCTGTTGTAGTCAAGACCATTACAATAACCTTTTCAAATCACAATTTAATTTCCCTATGTAGGTGATTGATGTTAATATATCACTTTTCCAAAAGATTCTTTCACTAATATAGAAATTATACTCAATGTTGATGATTTTACAATATAGTAAATTTTTCACGTGATCGATTGTCATGTCTTCTTGAGTTCTGCAGCTGAAGTAAAAATGCCATGCTCCAGAGCATTGCAACCTAAGCCACATGTCATCACAATAAAACTGTATTCACTAGGACCTAGGAATCACTCCTCCCATTAAAACCCCATTTAATGGTTACATCCCACCCTCATCAGTGTAATATTCCAAAATGGATGGTGCACCTTATATAATCATAAAGGGAAATGGGATCTATGGTGGATGAATTTGGATTGTTGGAAATTTCTCTATAGTCCTTGGTTACTCAAATATTAAATATTATATCAATTTTGGGAACATTTATGGTTGTGTATTCACCCCCATTTACATAACTCGGATCATCAAAATATACCTTGGTAGTGTACAATAGAGAATCTGGACAATTAATGAATGGCTCTATTGTTATCCCTCAGCTGTAAATTATTCTAAAGGGATTTTGTCTTAAAAACACTACTAGGATCATACCAGCATTTAAATGAATTGGGAAACAGTGCTTGAAATAGATAAATATTTCTCCTATATTATTTTTGGTAATTCCTACAAAAAATTCTTGAAATTTTAATTAAATTGTTATTCATAAAATTAATTACATTACACTATATCGTTAGATAAATTCTAAACAATATTCTAGAGAAAAATAGGCACCCAAAAGATCATTTTCAATATAAATCCCATTAAAAACCAAATAAATCAAAACTATTATATCATCAATTATCATCCAATATAAGAATAATTAAATGTTAAACCCCATAAAATTAAAAAAATAGATGGGGAAAACTATTAAATAACACATCCAAATAATATATTAAAAAATATTCAAGATATAATGTTTCCTGAATGATGGATTATGTGTGAAGGGATGACAATAAGTTACATGATTATGAGATGTTTCACGAATTGTAAATTTCCATAATTTATTCAAATGATATTGAGTTTGGAAAACAATAATAAATAATATTAAGAAAAGGAGATGGTGATATTGAAGTATTCACAAATGTGATGAAATAACTATTAATTGGTAGTTTCCACCCTCATTTTGATATATTTATCAAAAATAAATCCTTAGGCTCTTAATTCATGATGTAATTTAATGATATATTTCCATGGAGAAGGATTCATAAGAATATCATTATTTTGAAGGAAGTTTGTTTTGTGATGTAAGAATTTTCACAAATAGTATTGAGTTGCTTGAATGCATTGAAATTTTCATGAAGGGATGTAATTTTTATAAAAGAAAATTAATAATGATATATTAGAAAAGTCTCCTGAATTATTTAGTATTTATTTTAATTTTGAGAATTGGGTTTTGTGAAAGTCAATCACATGAGATTCTGAAAAAATATCAAATATAGTTTTTTGGTAAAGTGGTATTCATTATGTATTTAAAGGTTTAGCTTTATGATTAACCAAATTATGTGAAAACAACATTTATTCATGTTATAAAAAGATGAATCTTCAGAAGGATCAGTGAGCACAAATCAATTTTGAGGGAAATGAGAATTCATAATTTTAATGGTGGTGAACCAGGAGAGACAATGAGACCACTCCATAGTTTGTAACAACATTGTACATTAGTTGAACTGTTAAATAGACACATTACCTTTGTATCCTCCTTGTACATAGCCCAATGTGAGTGAGCCATGTATAATATTTTCCATGTTCATTCATTAATTTCATCTTATTAATTGATAATGTAATGGGAGTTATGAGTGGTTTTTCTAGTTATGAAACATGACTTAATGGGTAGTTTTTTAACTTAGCATACCCTAATTCACACCCCCACTCAGTGAATTCAATCTTGTTTGGAGAGTAATAAACCTATACAATTAATTGGTTTGTCTATTTTGTTGGTATATTTAGTTTTCATTAGAATGAAGAAATAGTTATTTATTCTATTCGTTTGTGTCTATATTACCACACCCATCAATTATCTTAGTAAGAGTATGGTTCTTTCACTGAGTTCAATTACCCTTTCAATCCTTACATATCCTTTAGTATGTTTTGGTTCCTCTAATATAGTTTTATAGAGGTGATGTGGGTTACTTGAATTTTGTTGTTTCGAAGCATGTGGACCATTTTTGTTCTCTTATAGCTCGTTCGTAATGATTGGCACTCCCTATATGGTTTTCTCAATTACTTATCATTTAAGATCTCATGGGATATTTTTTCTTCATTCCACATTAGATTCTACTTGTTTTTTATTTTTATTATACCTTTATTTATTCTTGGGCTTTCTTCAGTTTATGTATATTCTCACAAATTCAAAGTCATATATTCCCACATGTGTTGTCTAAATTTTACATGACATATAGTTTGGCATTATCCTTAGTGGACATCCTATCAGTGGATATTAAAAGTACATTGATGTGATAATATTAGAAGAAATAATTTTCTTTAAAATATTAATTATAGGTATCTATTCATCTCAGTTTTATAGATCGATTTTTCCTTTATGAATTTGGTTATATATCTTAACACTTTCTCATTATGTATTATGTATTATTTTATGGTTCAATGAATTTTAAACATTCATTTTTTATTATAGTTTGCCTTATTTTTTTATATTCATTATTATTTCATTTTGAGGGATGTGAATTTCCTATTTGTGAATTACCATAAACCCTCTAATTGTGTGTGATATGGCTACTTGGTGGTAGACATCATCCCCTAGTACATTGGAGCTGATATTAGGATAGAAAACATGGATTAATTACACACAATAAGGTTCTATATTAGTTTTTTATATTCCAAATCCCATTTCATTCACCATAATATCTGATAATATCATATATAACACACCCGTATAGATATGTAAATAACATTTTCCTTATCTCAGTATAGTCATAAAATTCCTCTATCTTATATAATTGAGGGCACAAATTTCATACTCTTATTATAGGAGAACAAGTATAATAATTTGTAAGATATTAATTTGGATGAGTGGATACATTCCACTCATATATCTTTTAATAATTAAATCACAGTCTCTTTGTTTTATGTGATTAAATTATTTATTAACATTTACTGAAATTTTATTCTAGAGTTAGTTTGTTTTTATATAGGAAAAAATTTCCTGTGAATATAAATTATATTTCGTATTGGATTTATCTACAGGATATGGTTATTACATATGATGATTTTTGATTTTCCGTCAAGTCATATATATTACATATTCAATGAATCTCATAGAAATTATAAGTAATTTTGGGATTTATATTATTTCTATTATGGGAATTATATTACATATCACTTTTCAATGGAGGAAATATATTATTCCAATATAAGGAAATATGTTACATATTGCCATTCTAGGAAAATGTATTATATCATAAATGTTACAAATAAAGAAGAATAAAATTATTTATATTATTTATTTTCTATTTAATAAAATATATTATGAATTGTATGAAAATTATAATTGGTTATTTCTATTTCATTGTGAATATCACTATATAATGACAACCATACATCATAAGTCCTAATATTTAGATAACGAGATTTATAATTATATAAATAATCATGAGAAGTTTTTGACCAAAATATGGGATCTCATATCCATTAAAATCATTCTTTGAACACACGATTACATATAGAACATAGTCATTAAAACTATAACATAATAGAAAAAAGATACTTCATTAATGGAGATTATATCCCCCCTTATATATAACAGACATAAATTAAAATGACTGCATAGTAATTATTATGATGACATGAGAATTTTTGAAAATCAAAAATGATATTCATTTTACAAATAATGACAATATTATCTGGAGTTAATATATAAGTTTCCACATGTGGGTTAAGAGAATATATTAACATAATTACATCCAATTTATTTAAAAGATAATAATTCTTGTAATATATTTTTTATATTAGTTCAAATTTTAGAATAATAAAATCCCTAGGATTATTGCAAGATTTATTGAAATTATAATAATCCATTTCATATACATTATATTGATTCCCCAACGGTTACGTGATGTATCAAATATTATTTTTATTTGTTTTATATATTTTTACAATTTATTATTTAAAGATATATTATCTTGGAAAATATATTATACCTACAATGAATTATCAACATATATGTTTTTACCCATTTTACACTTATTATATTTTTAATAATCAAATTAAAAATGGAGGATTATAATGGAAAAATATTTTTTATATTTTATATATGGTTCTACAGATAGATTAGAGGATACAATACGATAAAATTTCTATTGTTCATTCTATTATTTTTGTTATAAAGATAAAATGTATTTTATTTGATTATTATTCGTTGCATAAAATAATGATACATTCATGAATTATATAAGTACAATGACTCTGGAAATATTGATTCATTAAAATCGTGTTCATAAGATATAAAAATATTCTCTAACATAGCTACTAAGGCTGTGAGAATATGATAATGAAATATTAAAATAAGACTATATTGATCATAAATCATATTTATGAGTCATTTAATAAATCATAGGTGTTAAGAACACATTAATTATAATGTAATAAAATAACATGAGTAAGGAGATAATAGAATAATTATAATAGTGAATTTTTGGGAATACAAATATGTTTATCCATTTTTGAACATGTTCAAATTGAATAAATTTTACTCATTTGTTAAGGACATAAAATAATTCATTATAATAATGTTGTGGAAATTAATCCAAGTACACACATTATATTAGGGACATGATACCTAGGTCCACAACAAATATTATGGATATAAAATTAGGTCAACACAGAATCTTTTGGTCATGAAATCGGGCCCATGCTTACACATGTGAACATGAAATCATGTACAAGAATAACATAATCAACTTATTAGTTATCCATTATTACCCAATTAATCTGTGGGATAAATAAGAAACTCCTTTAATATAGTGAAAATAAAACATATGTATTTGAAATTGTCATTAAACATTCATCATATCAATATTACATACCGAGTATAAAGAAAAATTATTTTGTAAACATTTCATAAATTCACCCTAATATAACCAATAGAATATATATATGTTTCTAAATCATCATAGCATAACAATAAAAACCCTCCCAAAAGGAATAAGGATAAGAATAGTAGATTATATCCATAGTAAATCATAATAAACACCATACAATGATATCATTGATTAATATATACACCATAAAAATATCAAAAAAACATTACTAAGGTAAATAATCTTCCATTTGAAATAAAGTTTTAACATACATAAAAATCCAAAATATTTTGGAAAAAAATATTATACAAGATTAGTGGAAACCTATAAAGGATGATTCAAATCACTGATATATCATGATGGTTGTAAATTCAATTCATGTTGTCCAAGTTTAATGAAAAAATTATTTTCACATATTTCTAACGATTCCAAATTACCTAATATGGAAAACGTCCTGAATACTATTTTGGAATAATTTTTTAATATTTAAAAAATGTGTTAAAATATATTTATAAAATCATAAGAGAAGAGTAAAAATATTCATGAAATCATTTTCAGAAAACATGGATGGGAAAGAAAATGTTTTCTCAACTAAAGAGATAAATAAAGTAGATTTTCCAGTAAAAATAATATTTTATATCCCATGAGTAATTATTGTGAGTGAAATCATAGGATAAATTTTATTTTAATTAAATTATCATATTAGAAATCCATGAATATATTTAAGGGTTTATCACAAGATTTTATTATCACATGTCAATCATAAACAATCTCGATAAACATTGTTATTGTAAAGAGGAAGGATAATGTGTGTCTTCATAATATTACTAATAATTAAGTATGTTTAATATTATTAATTTTTTATTTTATGAGGAATTAACTAAATTATATAAGATTATATTATTATTTATAATAATGGGATCTATTATGGTGACTACCTCTCATTCGAAATAAATCCATTATATTGCCTCTTAAGGTACCTAAGGTTGGTATTTTTAGGATTCCGTCATCCCAATAATGTTTCCATGGATGTTGTGAATTGATTTTTTCTAGGTATATTAAACATAAAAGATTATAAGTTGTTCAAATATGGTAAAATATAGATTTTATTTTATAATTTCAATGAGAGGAATTCATGGAATTTCAAAAAATGTTAAATTAATTTACATTATTATTGATACAAGAATGGATAAAAAATGATATAATTTGAATTTAATATGATTATAATTATAAATACTCTCATAAAACAATATTATGCCTTTTTTTAGGTTTTAACCATTATATTTAATTTTTCATACTTTTAACACTTTTAACCATTACCATAATAGTAATTTTTTCAACCTTTTAGATGTTAATACTGTAACTATAAAATTAAAAATAGACAAATATGGAGTATGGATTATTTTTAAAATAACATCACATTAATTTTTTGTAATATATTATTTTTATGAATTTTATATCATTTTGAAAGTTATTATTTATTATAAAATATCATTGATGTTATTTTGGACAATATTCCTTAAAGATCAAATTAAATACATCCAAATAATAGGGTAATTAAAATAAAATGTTATTTAACAAACCAAATATGTCATAAAAATATATAAAATTTCTCATATTATTTTACTAATTCAAATTATATCACATTAAATATTTTTAAAATCATTTTTTAAATGTTCTATTAATTGAATATATATTTTATTATAATATCAAAATAATTAATGGAAATTATTCAATTTTTAAAAAATATTAATAAAATACAATAATGAATGAAATTTCATTATTCACCAATTTACTATTAAAATTCAA
Organism: Viscum album; assembly: GCA_963277665.1. NCBI lineage: Eukaryota > Viridiplantae > Streptophyta > Magnoliopsida > Santalales > Viscaceae > Viscum > Viscum album. The sequence continues at coordinate 1,055,390,732 of OY728151.1, read as the reverse complement.
TCACCACTTGATTTTTTCCATATGTGAAAACATAAGTTATTTTTAACCCAATAACCTATGTGTACTTCTTTTCATATATTTTCCTCTTCTATTATAGGCCTATAATTTCCCCCATGTCCCCCTTGAGACCCCTTTAATTTTGATGAAAAGTCACAAGTTTTCATTTGAAATAACTGGGTGCACTGTTTAGAAACATGGTTTACTAAATTGTGTAGAAAACTCGTATAGAATGTCTAGGTGTTGAAGAATGGGTTTGTGCCATTTTTTCCTTCTTTAAATAAACCTAATGCATCCCATTCATCCCCTATACTATCCTAGCATCCATTTATGTATTCCAAGCTCCTTATACCTCCATTGGAACCCTTTTTTTGGGATTTTCGGTTGAGAAATGTCATGGTTATACAAGTACTTGATTCATTATCTATTTACTTCCCTATAATTATGTTTTCCTCCAACCTAATTGAAGTGAACAATTTCTAGCTACTATTGTTTCATCCTTTGTGTGTTATATTCGGTTTCTTGGTTCAATGTTTTTGTTTAGGCTACATTTTAACTCACCTTGGGTGTGGTTGTTGTATTATTGAAGTTTTTCACAATGATATTTGGTCATTTCTATTGAATGTATGTTTTTCCTTATGTAAAAATTATATAATTAATTTTTCATACTTGATTAACCTATTTAGCTTGTTTCTTATCCATTGTGTATTTTGAAAACGTCATTTTTTGTAGTACTGATTGAGTGTATAATTTTAATGATCCATTTTGACTTGAAATTGGGTGTATTTCATATGTATTTCGTGTTGAATAATTTTGGGTTACATTATGATTCATGAAATTGTATGATTATATGGTTTTAGGTCCTCCAATTCTTGTGTGGAATTCTATGGTTGGGCGTTTGGCCTTAAAAATATTTTTATTGTATTTTGGGTGAAAATCCTTGTGTTACCTCTTGAAATGGTTTTATAAAATCATTAAATTATTTATTAAGTTACATTGATGTTGTGGAACATGTTTTTGTAATGTTTGGTGTGTGTATTATTTATAAACGTTTTTTTATTGTGAAGATTATTTTTTAGAACATGTGGATCTTCATTGAGAACAAAGAGGGAAGCATGGGTGTCTAGGTGGTTAAACTAGGACTAGTATTCTAGTGACTCAGAAATGGTTGGGTCAAATATTCACATCCAATAATTTTCAATGAGAACAATAACTAAATATTTATTATTTATTTTAGAACACTATATTATGGGTGTGTTCCCAACTTGTGGCTCGTCTAAAAGAATGTTGTCGGTCGTGGTTCTTAGGTGATGTATCACTGAGATAAGTTGTTCATAGTGTCAATTTGTTTTCTAGATCCTAGTGGTTTTACCATGACTAGTGATCAATGGAAATATTTTAATTATCATTGTAATATATTTTGTTTCGTTGGAAAATTCTATAGCATGTGTTTTTTCCAATAATTGTTCATTATTTAAATTTTCCCTCTTGAAAACTATTTTCATTTAAAGGGCCATGTCTTAGAAATTATAACTAGAATTTATTTTTATTAAAAAAATTAAATATTTATTTCTGCAAATTTATATAACATGTAATAATATAGGGTGGAATAATATGTTTATTACGCATGCAACCTATATACACCTTTGCGTGTTAGTTGACTTCGTAATGTTTGATGCAGGTAAGGGAAAGGTCTTTGGAGATAGTGGTTTTTTGTAGAATGCTTCCTTCCATAATGCAGTGTTGTGGAGATGGATTGAGGGAGATTCCCCAATTAATTTGGTGGTTCTTGTGATAAATTTTATCACCTTTTTTATGGCCCCAATTATGGTTGGTTATAAACTATGTAATTCAATTCAGATTTTTTTAGGATTAGTTTGGTGTGAAATTTTAAATTCATTTTAATAATTATTGTTGATTGTTTTTTGTTCCCAAACTCTCATAAAATGTTCCCCATCCATTATTCATTCTTCCCATGAACATTTTCTAGCATGTTGGGACTGCAAATTCCCTTCGGTCCTTTCAAAGGATTTGTTTTGGCACAGGTTTGGATAAATACTATATCTAGTTTGTGAAAAAATTGAATCCGAGCATGGTTATGATCATTGGGTTATATTATTTGGGATGAGTACGATTATATAAGAGCTAGGTTTTTTGGGTCTCAGATTTCTAGTTGTGAGTGGGGTGATTGGACAGTTCCACTCGTGAATGACCTCAAGTCTCCATGGGATGTTAGATTTTTTTTATTTATCTTCCATGTGGGATGTGCGGGTTAGAGACTACATGTGGAATTAGTGGGGGTGAAGTAGTTTTTAATTTCATTTTTACAATGAGATTGAATTATTTGTATTTCGTGATTCTTATGAAATGTTTCAGAACTATTGTACAAATGATTTATTTCATGACAGTTTCTTTTATTGCCACATGCCTCCCCAGAATGCTCCCATTCACCCATGGCTGGAATTTGGAGATTGTTCTACAACTACACTTGATCTAAGGTTAATAGAAGTTTTGGTCTAGGATATCAAATATCTATGTTAGGACGTGGGTCATTCTCTAACACTAGATTGAGATGATGAGTCTAGTATAAAGAAGAATAATGCCAAAGGGTTCCTAATGAATAAAAACTATTCTTTCTGAGGTAGTGCGGAACCTCAAGATGTGGAGGAAGGGATCACAATGATAGAGATAATGATTTAATAATGTGACAAATCTGAGGAATTTATGGTGAAATGTACTACATTTTAGCAAGAGGGTCCTAGTTGTAGGTGGTAGAAATTAGAGCTCAAGGAAGGGAAGCCTGACTAGATGATCATGAAGGACTTCTAGACCATCATAATCAATAATTATTGTTCTGATGTCCTAGCCTTGGCAAGATCCTTGGAGTTCATGGATCTTTCCCAGAGATATCGGTTAGTGATAGAATATGATAACCCTTTTTCTATGCAAGTGTCATACATGGATAATTTGGTTTCTAATTAATCTATGAAAGCGTGAGAGTCTGATAAGGAGGTGAAACAATATATTCACTATCATGTCTTATTTTTCATGATAAAAAACCTATTCTTAGGTAGTTTATCCTTCCTGTGTAATCTATATTCTTTAGAAAAGAATATAATTGATTTTTTGGAGTGGTGTCTAATTTGGGTAGTGTCATAAAATCAAAGAAAAATATGATGTTGGATGACCAGGGAAAATGGAGGAGGTATCTTTGTCCATCCTTCTAGGATGCCTTCATCATTGGATTATAATTTTTGGTTGGTGGTGTTCCATCAGAGCGAGAAGGTTGGGTACATTTATCCTACATGTTCCTCCCATCCTAATCCTTGTTATTGATGTAGATTTATGGGGCATGTACATCTATTTTGTATATAGATCAACCCATACCGGGGTGGGGCATGATCTATGGCTTCTGGGGGAGTTCCTATTTCTTTAGAGAGACCAGAACAACAGGTATATGTTTGGGGGTAGTGGTGGTAGGGTGGTTTCATCTTCTGGGAAGAGCCATCCTATGGAACATCAACAAGTGAGCAGTATTTCTTAGGATGATACTAGGCATCTTCATGATATGGATCAGGCACCAACTGGATTAGTTGCAGGTCCTTTGAGATTTTGAAGAAAAATTTTGATTTCACATTCTATAGCTATCATTCTCATTGATGGTGATGATTATATTTCTTTTATATCTTCATTCCTTATAAATCTGCTGAATTTTCCAACCATGTATTTTTTCTATTGTGATGGTGTTAGTGGAATTATTGGGTATAAGGAAAGAGAAGTCACTCAGGTTCCCATATTTTGAGATTTTGGTGTCGAGGTTTGGGATGGAATGAGACCTACTAGTCTAGGATATGGACCTTTTTACATAATCCTCATCATAGAGTATCAAGTGCACTTTCAACCACATATCGATTTTTATAGGTAGTTGGTGAGTTTCATAGAACCTAATGGAATTCCTCAGGTTTTGCAAGGGAAATTTGATCCTCATTCGAATTGTGCAGGACCTACACTTCCATTGTTGGGAAATCATATCTTCCAGTTATCATCACTCATTCTAGAGGATAGTGATCGTGCTCTTAGGGGGGATTACATCATGGAGTGGATATGTTCCCAGAGGTACATCCAGATTATTTTTCAAGCTTTACCCCAGTGAGGGATGTGGTGTCCTTGATTGATTTGGCTCCAGAAACACAGCAAGTATCTCGTCCCTCATATCATATGGACCCACCACATTTATGGAATTATAGATACTGATATATAATTTTGAAACCAAAATATTCATTCACCCGAGTATCTCTCCCTGGGTCGCACAAGTTATTTTTGCGAAGAATTCCAATGGGTCCCTCGGGTTGTGCATTGACTTCTGAAAGTTGAAAAATGTGACCATCAAGAACATGTATCATTTCAATCAAATCGATGAATTTTTTATCACATAATTGTGTACTAGGTATTTCTATAATATATTTCTATTCTACTTACCACCATGTCTGGGTGAGTGAGTTGGATATCATGTAATCATTTTTTAGAAATAGGTATAGAGACTTTTAGTATTTTGTCTTGCCTTTCAGATTGACCAATCCTCCAGTGGGTTTTATGGGTCTAACTAACAGGGCGTTCAACCAGTATTTTCAGTCATTCATTTCGGTATTCATAGATGATATCATGGTACACTTTGGATCTAAGGATGTGCATGAGCATCATTTGTGTATCATGTTTGGAATGTAGAGAGATCATCTCCTTTATGAAAAATTTCCCAATTGCACTTTCTATATTCTGGAGGTTATGTTTCTAGGTTATATCATCATGAATCACTGTGTTTTAGTGGACCCTGATAAGATCAGTATTGATATCACATTATAGTAGTTAAGATATGTGTTTGAGAATAGAAGTATCCAAGGCCTTGTAGGTTACTATAGGCGTGATGAAAAAGGTGTATTCATGATGTGTACTTGTCAAGATGATGATTTTATATTCACACTATGACTATTAGTAATAATTATATGAACATAAATTAAAATGTATAAATATATAATATATAAATGTAATTTAATTAAATTCTTATTATGGGTTAATTAATTAAATAAAATAGAGATATATATTCATCATTACAGCTATTTTAAAAAAAAGGATACTTTTAAACCTATAAATAATGTTATAATAAAATCCATTATAAATATATTTAAAATGAAAATATTTTGGTTAAATATAACTAAATAATAATTCATATACTTTTAAACAGTTTTAAATACATAATTAAAATTTTAAATTATTTAATTTATTGAATTGAAATGATAGTTATACGGAAATCAAAAATTTTAATTATTCACTGAAAAAATAGTTGTTTCTTGATAAATCCCAAAATTTTACCCTAAGTAAAACCTGATATGTTGGTATTAAAAATGAATTTAATTTCAAAAAATAAATTTTTATTAATATCTAAAAAATAATTTTAATAATTTCATCAAATAAGTAAAAAACATAATTTTTTAAAAACATAATTTTTGGAAAATAAAAATAATTTACTAAGTTTTGATCCATTATTCACAAAGAATTTCACAATAAATGTATATTTATTATGAAATTTATATTTTTCATAAATTATTTAACAATATTCATACCCTCTAACTTGATAATTATGTTATAACATACATATTTAGAATATAATATTAATAGTATATCCCTATTCATTAAAACATTGTATTGTGTGTTATGCAAGCAACCAAAGAAATTAAATTTATTTTTTAAAAGGAAATATGTATTAATTTCTTGGTGTTTTACATTATCATATATGATCTCCATTTCATTTCATGTTTGTTATCAAACATAAATATCAACATATAAAATATTGTGTTGTTATATTCTCCCAACTTTAATAAAGTATACCCTTGCAATTTGAACCTAATCACAATAATTACAAGTTGTACATTTGAAAATTGTTTTTGAAAAAAAAATCATCATATAAATTATTCATAGGACCTTATCTTGATGAGATATAAAATTAAATATGAAGATAATCTAGAATAACATAAAACTATATTTCCAAATTAGAGAACATTGGTGGTATGTAAAGATATGTACATGGAATACAAGTGTATGTAATATGGGTGTGATAGAGGTAGTTGATCAAAGGAATGGAAATGTTCAATAGCATTTTATAGACCTTAATCCCTTAAATTTTGGATTAATTAAATGAACATTCATTCCTTAGATATGATGTTAAAATGATAAATGTTTTGTTTAAATATACTTTTTCATATGGTTGAGAAAGTAATTTACAATTTAGACTATGAAAAGAACCAAATATACTTACTTTTTATAGATAATTTCTTTATTTAATAAATTCCAACTAGATGATAATATTTTTATTCAAATAATTACTATTTAGGATCAATATTTCATTCTTGAAGCACTAAGATCAACATATAATGGATCACAAAACAATAAAATGTATAAAAATATTCTTATACCCTCTATATACATTAACCAAAACCAAAATGGTTAACATAAGGTATGTTGATTCCATAAATTACATTGTTCCTCTTTCGAAATAGTATTATTCACCTACTAACCAGGCATCATTACAATATCATGGTATCTATATGATAAAACACATGTACCAATAATTATATCAATATCAAAGATTATATAATCCATAAAGGTTATCAATTCCTTAAAATGTAATGGAAGAATTCATATTGAAACAAATATTTATATATACATAAAAATAATTATAAATCTAAAAAAATGACATTACTAGCATTAAAAATCGTCACATAACACCCAAAAATGAGTTCATATGACTTTGGATTTATGATTTTCCTTAATCATTTAAATTGATGATATAATCCAGAAATATGATGATAACATCACATGAAAACATCTTAATCTCCAAATTTTTCTAAACCCGAATCTGATACCAACTATAATTGCCTCAAACCCACACTCACGATCTGGTACAGAGAACTTGATATTTATGTTAATAGATTGATATCGATAAATGGGACCAAAACATTCCATACAACTCAAATAACAAAAACAACGAAATATTATTTCACTTACATACCAATGGAACTTTTAGGATTTGAGTTTTAGAGAATTAAGATAAAATATTACATAATAAATACCCTTGAATTAAAAGAACTGTTTTTTCAATTTATACAAAAATTTTCATATACCATATTCACACTTCATAATTTCTCACAAACATCATCACATTAGAAACCAATACTCTGAATATAATTTAATAATCATTATACATAACCAGTGGTTAAAGAGACAAAATATTGGTGAGATTAAATTATCAATAATGGTAATGAAAAGAATTAAAATTTGTATGTCATCATTATAAAAAATATGGTCATAAGTTTATGATGAAATAATCAAAGAGAATAATTAAATCGTAATAGAAATAATAACCATAAATACAGGAATAAAATATCACAAAACATGGAATAAAACGTTATACAACTCCATACTCATAGGGACCACTAATCATGAACCATGTGGTATCAATCTTGAAGAATGGAATCATTAAAACCCATATAAACCATACATAAATTGTAACATCCCCAAATGATAAAGGGTTAAATGACTAAATGATATGACTCATGTCAACAAGGTGCACCTTCCTTTTCGGGAGCCTTCCTGATTAGAACTCCATAGTTAAGCGTGTTTGGCCTGGAGTAGTGATCAGGATGGGTGACCTCCTGGGAAGTTTCTCAGGGTGTGTGTGAGTGAGGACAAAGCACGCTGGAAAGGACAAGTGTTGGCATGTGGGGACTATCATTAGTCAGATGACCCGTTCGGGCATGTGGGTGGACCCTAGGGTGGGCCCCACATGTCTGCGGGGCAACTGGTGTTACCTGGTAGGCCAGGACCCGACGGCCATGTTAAGGCGGGGTGGCTGTGCTGTCACCGGGGCCCGGTTGTCACATTTGGTATCAGAGGAGGAACCCAGCCTTAAGTGCGTGGCGCACTGCCTGGGTTGAGATGTAGGGTCCACAACGAGGGCGTTGTGCTCTAAAGGGGGGGTGATTGTAACATCCCCAAATGATAAAGGGTTAAATGACTAAATGATATGACTCATGTCAACAAGGTGCACCTTCCTTTTCGGGAGCCTGCCTGATTAGAACTCCATAGTTAAGCGTGCTTGGCCTGGAGTAGTGATCAGGATGGGTGACCTCCTGGGAAGTTTCTCAGGGTGTGTGTGAGTGAGGACAAAGCACGCTGGAAAGGACAAGTGTTGGCCTGTGGGGACTATCATTAGTCAGATGACCCGTTCGGGCATGTGGGTGGACCCTAGGGTGGGCCCCACATGTCTGCGGGGCAACTGGTGTTACCTGGTAGGCCAGGACCCGACGACCATGTTAAGGCGGGGTGGCTGTGCTGTCACCGGGGCCCGGTTGTCACATAAATCATGTAGATAACCTTGAACATTATAAACATATCTAATTTTAATCCCATGTCATAAATAGATATATCCAAGTTAAATCTATATGAGAAACCCTCTATTAACTCTCACCATATTGCCTCTCAAGTTATAAAAACAATAACCAATGCAATGAAGTGCTATCTGGGTACACCCATCATAAAATATATATCTGGATCACCAAGTTCAATATTGGTTCTACCATTTTATAAGATATTTCATTCACAACCATGATCTATAAATGGTCTGAACCCTTTATAAATGTTTTATTTGACTCAGTCTTAATGTCCAAATACCATTTATGAAAAAAAATAGATTCTTCCACATTTCAACAAAAAAATAATCATTGGTCATTTATTTATTGATTCACCAATGTAAAAGGAACGAGTTATATTGATATATCAAAAAACATCCAAAGAAAAATAATGGATTATATTAATACCTTATATCCATAGTGGATTGTATGTAACATCAATGGGTTTTAACTTTAATGAATTGAAATACCATTGAAATATCATTTACAAATAATGATGAATATAAACATTAACATTGATTACTACTTTTAAAATCAAATAATATTTCTAGAATATTAGGAAACAAAATTTTTAAAAAAATAAATATTGATAATTGTAATGTAATCATCAAATAACATCTTAAAAAATGACTCATTTCACATTTTTGGTAATAAAATAATAGTGCTTGTTTAGAAAATAATAGGAACATTCATTTAGAAAAATTTAAAAAACAAAACATGAATAAAATTATCTTTAATAAATCATTTGGATTATGATGAATTTTTTTTTGAGAATATTTTTAGATAACATAGTATGGAATAAAAATAATTTTCGAACGATTTGTGAAAAAATGACATATTTTTTAAAAAAATATTTCTAATAATTTTAAGCACTAAATAGAGGGAAAATGGTAGTCTTACATGAAGAAGTTATGAATAGTCATAATATAATAAAATTAAATTGGTTTATTATGAAATTAAAAAAAAAATCCTTCCATAGAAATTTATGCATAAACAATCATGATTAAAATTATATTTTAACTTAAATATTTTTCCCCTATGGTAACTTCTCAATCATTGGACACATGAAATAATAACATAAAATGAAACCTTTAACCTTAATAGATAATTGTATTCATGATATATCATATCATATTTTTAATAGGTACACTTCATAAAATAACATATGTGAATAACAAAACATATGTCCCAAAGAAGAAAATTTGAGTTGAGTTATCCTTAAAATGATCATAACATTCTAATGAGAATTAATCCTAGAATATATAATGTGTATCAAATATAAAACCACATAAAAAAAATTAAAATAATAAATTTGATAATAAAAATTCATTACACACAATACCATTTCATAATATAGTAAATGATGAATTAATATAACCCAATGAAAAGAAATCAAGTTATTAAATTCATTACCACTTTGTAAATTTCAATTCAAATACCCTTGGATAAAGTAAATAATATTGTAACCTAAAATAACATTAAATATGAAGGATTCATAATATAACATGAAAAAGGAATTTTTATAAACCACATTAAATATATTTGGTTAATAACATCAAAATATTCAACAACGTAAGAAAATTAAGACGAATTCCCTTACCTCGAGTCCAAAAATCCCATATATATACTTTAGGTCCTTTATAATAATATTATATTAAATATTATATTTCTTAATAAAATTTTTAGTTCTAATATCATATACTTAATTAATTTATTTTATCGATACTGATGACATATTTTAATATTTAATCATGTAATTCCACATCGGGTGTTTTAAGGACATTTGGTCCATATTTTCAAATTAGTTATTATATGTGGAATATGGATAAACTATTCCTTATTTCAACACTTCGAGAATAATTATAATTAAATATCTATAAAATTTATAAACCAGTTATTATTTGAAAACCAATCATGAAATATGGTGTTGATGAATGATCAATGATAAAATCATGGAGACGATAGATCATACGTACGCATGAGTAACATTTCCATGTTTCAATGATAATTATAAAAAGATGTTATGTATTAATTTGACTCTATAAAATTTAATAATTTTAAATATATCATATTATTTCTTCAAATAAACTTCTATATATTATCCATGTGATGTGGTGATGAAATACATGTCACATCTTTTAATGGATGTGGTAATCCACACATACGCAAGAACGACGTATTGTCTTTTAATGAATAGAAAGCTAAAAAAATATAATTATATATTATCATTTCATAATGGTAAATATGGAATATATTTCATTATTAGTTCATATATATGACATATATTGATTATATTTATACTTATTACCTTCCATTAATATCTTTTGTGAAAAAATGAATATCATCACTTCTCAAGGTGGTGGTCGGTTGTATGCAAATGTGATGATATCGTATCCCATATTTAATGGAATGTAAGAAATTATATCTGATTAAATAATTAATTAAATATAAATATGTTAAATATATAATATATCTATCTATATAAATTAAATACATCATTATTTCCATCATTGAGTGGTGACGATGAAAAACAAATTACATTTGTTCGGAAGGTAGTAATCCACCATACACATGAATGATGATTTTATTTCCCATTAGATAGAAGTGGCGATTGATTTTGGTTATAAACTTAAATTAAAAACATATAATTATATGTTATATTATAAAGTTATATAATAATCATAATTTAAGAGGGGTTGATGTAGGATTAAGAAGAAATAATATATAGACTCTCGGTTATATACGATACCTCCTCTTTTTACAACCTCCTTAGGTAAACATCAAAAGGATTCATATGATATATTTATGATCAAAAAGTTGAACTAGGTCATGAATATTTAATTATGATTGTTATATAGGTAGGAATTATCAAATCCTAATTCCTTTTTAGGTGTAGATAAGGGAGGATAGAGGTGACCTTTTTATAATTGAGGTGAGTTGAACAATTCTAATTTTGGAAAAGAAAAACATATAGCCACATTTTTCATAGTATATAAGGATCATATATGGGTTCTATTTTACATCAATAGACATCATGTTGTCAAAATAATTTTATAACATAAATTTTATACGAGTTTTTAGTTTATTTTTCCCCCTTAACTATTTAGTTTAAACCCATTTTAAACTTGTTTTAACTTATCCAAAGTAAAATATTTTTACTGTTTTAAATATTCAATATTACCAAAAATTTATTTGAACTTGTTATATAATAAATTTCTAATTATTACAGATTTTTTAAATCCATTTCACCAAATTAAAATTCAAATAATTTTTTGAATTTAATTAAAAATTTAACACGTTGATTCATTGAAAAAAAACAGGCTTTCAAGTAGAGTAGTTTTCAAGAAAAATAATATTTTATATTAACTAAATACATTATAGTTATCATTATATTATAACAAGTTAATATATATATATTATAAATTTAACATAAATAATTTTTAATTAGTGGGTTTTTAATTAATTATAATGGAGAAAAACTGTCCACTTTAAAATAGTTTTTAGAAAAAAACTTGTATGTAACCCAAAAATAAACTTAAAATATAATATAATATAATGATGATTAAAATGAAAATATGTTGAATAAATATAAATAAATAATTTTTTTAAATTCAATTATATTCAAAACATAATATGACTTTAGAATTATGTAATTTATTAAAATAATGACAATTTAAAAAAATGGCATTTTTCACTATTCATTGAAAAAGAAATATTATCGAAAAAGATCCCACAATTTCACCCTATGTTAAATTATATATGAATATTTAAAAAATAATTTATTTTAATTTTATTAATTTAAAAAATTATCTATAAATAATTTATAATATCTACCCACAAAAATTAATAAAATCATTTTTGAAGAAAACATTATTTTTCTAAGTAAAATTACTTTACTAAAAATTGATAAATAATTTATTAATATTTTATCAATAAATTTATTACAAGTCAGAAAAATATATATATATATAATAAATATTATAGTTTTATTCATACTGACTTATTTTACTTCTAGGTTATAATGGTAAAATTAAAAAATAATATATTAATAGTATAATGTGGTTCATTAAATCTCAATTTTGCAAGATACAATGGATATCAATGAAAATAAATATATTTGAAATCAAATAAGTTTTAATTTATTAGGGTATTACATTATCATATAATATCATTTCTTCATTTCATATATTCTATCAAAAATTATTTTCATATTTTAAAATCGAGGGGTGCTACACAATAACAAGTTCTCTCTCTATATTAATCAACTCATAGCTCGCTTTATCAACAATTCCATCAATTTGTACACTTAAACATATTAATAATTAATTTATAATGATAAATTAGTATCAAATTCCATTCCAATAGAATAATTTATTTTTAGAACGTAAATATATTTTTTGAACTCTATATGGTGTTTTCTTACATCCATTTTAGATATTTTTGTGTTGTTTCATCTTAATTTTCTATCCTTTTCACAATTAAAATATTGTATATACCTATTTACACATATATTAGGTTTCAATAAAAAAATTACTTTTAAAGCCTTAAATAATTGTATTATACCATTGGATATGACCCTTATCCATTTGTATTATTATTTAATTATTTGATTATAGACATGTCATGTCTTTTTTCACTACTCCCTACATATTAAAGATATTGGATAAGTAGTTTTCATAAAAAATATTATAAATAATAATTTTCTATATATATATATACATACATACATATATTTATAATGCTCCTAGAGGTATTATTACATTAAAAAAGCACACAACACACACATATGCCGAAAAATAATGCCATAACCCCCCCAGGGGATAGGCCACCCACAAATTCATTTTTATTTTACATGGATCTACTAATGTACTAGTTGGTTTGAAGAATATTATATGTCCCAAGGGGGTATTTTATTACACTGAAGGCCCAATGATGGCTTTGCCTGTGACACTACCTATGTCCTAAATCCCCTTAGGTAAATTCCATGATTTTAACCATAGAAATTTGGATGTATGATTATGTGATATACTACTTAGGTTTTAACCCAACATCATTATAGTTCATACTAAATTGTTAAAACCATCCTTTTAATGGTTATAGAATGATGTTCATAGAATGTCATTCCTATAAAGAGAACATACAATAGTAAAAAATTAGAGTAAATTATTATATTTAAAACTTTTGTATCAATTAAAGTTCCATAAGATAAGTAGAATATAAATAATGATTTTCAGAAATCATAGCTCTCATCCCCTTATCCCTGATAGAGTGTAATCTATCATTATTAATCATACATTTTTTCATTATTATTTTTAAATTTTTGTTCTCTAAAACCATCATTATGGTGGAAGCATTCGATGAATATTTATTAATGATCACATATGTATAAATATTTTATTATTTGATAGCTTCACAAGTTGGATGACCAGAAAATAGTGTTTGTAAGGCTCAAAATAATTTTTCTTAATTTTGACGGAGCCTTTTGTTGTTATATCAATATGAGAAGTTTATTAAATTAAAATAAAATTATATATTTAATGGTAATTAATTTTATATACAATATATTCAATTATAAAATGAATATTATGTGTCACAAAAATCCAATAAGGATATTAATTAAATAGGATGAACAATTTATTTACATCATATATATTAGTGGTCGAATATCAATATTTCATTTCATAATTCTATTTTTTTATTTTTTAAACAACTAATTATTATGGAATCTAATATGGTTAATCATATCATGTATGATTCATAGGTAACTCATTTGAAAAATCTAATCCCTAATCCATCATATGGGATGTCACATTTTCATTCCTTTGGGAAACTAATTCTCTTAGGGTCACAGAACTAACTCTAAATCAAAACTATTTTAAAGTGTATGAACCAAGTATTATAGGATCAAATATCACTATATGACCATACATAATATAATACATGGAAAACAAATATAATTTAAATTAAACATATAAAATGATTTATTTCATGATTAGTGTTTATTTTAGGCGGAATATGGAAATTACTATTTTTCATGGAGTATGTTTGGTCTCAAAATCAATTTTCATGTATTATTTTAAAGTATGAATGCATCTAAAAATTAAAATTTTCAATTTATACCTACAATATATTTAACATGTTAAATAAATATTAATTATTAACAGTTTTCACAAATAATAATTTTTCTTTCTTAACAAAAATAAATCATAATCGTACTCTCACTTATCATAATTAATTACATATATATATTATATGATAGTAATTTGTGAATTTTTTTGAATAACATAAAATAGAAATCATAATAAATATAGTGTATTGTTTGATATGTAACCACTTGATCACAGTTTTTACCAAACTAATATCCCCATGCTTGTGTAGTATGATCGAGAGTCTCACAATAAATAGACCAATGATTAAAAGGGATATCAATTATAATTAAATACTAACTCATAATATGTATGATCATAATTTATTTTTTTTGAATAATTTATATCCCAAAAAAATCATAGCATTAACTGAATGAAACTAAATATTTTATCATTTCAAGCATGTACATCATTATAGGCATGATATTACATGTATAAGATTAATTTTTACCATATTAAATAATATTATTATAAATTTTAACATAACAAATCTATATTAATGAATATTAAATACATTCCGAATAATTAAATATTTTATAAATATATATATATGAGATAAATAAATTTACATAAAATGAAATTTAATATAAAAAAATTATATAAAAATTTTATAAAAATTTCAAAAAAAACAATATAAATTATTTTTTATTTAGAATTATTTTTAGTTTTATAAAGAATACATAAATTAAATTATATTTTTATCTTCAATACATTACATTAAAATTATATATATTATTACATGCAAATTAATAATTTTTAGCATATGTCACTTGAAATAAAAAAAATGAATGGTGTAAATAAATTTCAAAATGTGACACTAAATATTAGCCATTATTATTATAACATATATTTTAAAATTTATGAGAAAAAAATAATAATTCATTTAATTTTTTAGGCTAAATTATCCCCATAACCCTATCTAGAATGATAGTAGAAAGAAATTTAAACTTCATTATTCAATTTTGACAGAAATATTGTTCTCACATCACCCACACATCAAAAAATTGATTATGTAGTCATCCTTATATGTGTTAATTCATTATATTTTTTGTGTAAGTTATATTTACTCTTCTCTCTATAATTTTTTTAATCAATATTCATAAAAACATGCTTAGTATAATGATGTAGGAAGTGTTTCCATATCAAATGGTAAATGTTTTTCCGTTCCGACCTCTACATGATGTGTCTTATGAAAACCTCATATTCTCAAATATGATAACCATAAAATGAATAATGAATATATCATTTTGTTAGTGAATATTATTTATTATATTCTCAAAAAATTTTGGGAGATCCATAAGTGGTAACCAATGGACTTCCAACGCCAATTAAATCCATAGGATGGTAAATCATATAAAACTATTTTAGTTTTCTTAAATTACAATCACTATAGTCTAATAGAACCTCATTCAACAAATATGGAATAAACCTGGTTATTTGGATTGGAGTTATCAATATTATAAACCATTTACCGTAGACTAAGTGTCTATTTATATTCTTTAGGGAAACTCCTCAATGGATCAATTCTAATATAGAATTATTTATAAACCATTTTACTATGATTTATTTTTTAGATGACATTTAATGTTTTTATTTACCCATTAAATAATTTTTTTTAAATAATTCATATAACCACTATAATTTCCTATAAAGTTTCTAACTTTTTTTACCTTATTTATGATAACATAATATTAATGAGACATAACTAAATTACACAATATCTCATATTATAATTTCTTCCATGTATAGTGACATGTAACAACAATAGTCGCATCACTAGAATAAAACTAGTTTTTTTAGTCTTATAGCCTTTATTATTTGTTTTAATAAATTACTACATAAATTTCAGGTTCCAATAACAATATTACTAACTCACAACAACCAACTTACACTTTTTAAACGAACAATGTCCTCATGATCTATTTATTTCACACATTTTCACTATTACCCCTATAATACAAAGATTTGTATTCAACGGACTAACATGGAATAAAATAAACCAAAAAATATTATTAGTCTCTGTGTAATGTTTATCGGGATCAAGTTCCTCAAAATAATGTCTCCTTCAATGAAATTGGTAGTGAGACTTTTCATTATCATTGATATCTATGTTTTTCTAGTTACAACTCAAACACAACCTCTGATAAGTGGTAAATGTATGGTTTTTATATTTT
The DNA here is from genome assembly GCA_963277665.1 of Viscum album. NCBI lineage: Eukaryota > Viridiplantae > Streptophyta > Magnoliopsida > Santalales > Viscaceae > Viscum > Viscum album. The sequence continues at coordinate 1,055,373,953 of OY728151.1, read as the reverse complement.
TTATAATGTGATAATGCATGTGGTGTTATATAGAGCTAGGTTTGTGCTTTTTTTACTCTAATAGTCATGGTTCATTGACTATGACTAAATCACTAAAATATTTCTTTTTTGTTCTAAGTGTAATAGAAAATCTCTTCCAAGGGAATCTTATTATACATCTTTTTACAAAATAATATAAACTAAATAAACTATTTGAGAATAAGAATTTATTTTTACATGTATCACTAAATTCTATAATTGTAGCATATTATTACACATTTCTTCATAGTACGGTCTGTGAAATGTCATGAATGTCTTCTATGAATGGTGTAACCCCATGATGGGAATATATAAATTTATGAATAGTATTTTGGTTTACATATACATATAAAAAAATAACTAAATAATATCCTATTATTGCAATGTGGATAATTGAATTCACATATTAACTATTATGATAACAACACATTGGTGTTGGTGGCAAATTGGTTTAGTAAAATCATCACATCAATAAATATTTAAATGAAAACTATTTGGATACGTGATATTCCACTATTTAATCCCCATGAAATGATGAACACAATAATAATCATGAATACCATTATCACAGGGAGCTCCATATTTTTCGATAACAATTTATTTTATTTGATGGAGATGATAGAAATATTCCCAAAATTATAAGATATTGTATTATATGGAAAGGATTGTCATAGATTAAAAATAATAATGTGGGGGAATTTATTTTATTCTATCACATTCCAATATAATATTTGATTATATATGAATATCATTAAACTATCGTTGGAATAATCATTTTATGATTGAGTGATATTGTATGCATGCTATATGAATTTATCTTATTATATGATATTTCTAATTTCTAGGATTTTTCCATTTATTATTTTTAAATAATATATGGAATTATTTTGAGACCGGGCGTGAAGGAGGCACATCATTCCGAGGTCTAGGGATCCAGGAATGGTGGTTTGAAATTTTTTAATGTTATGTTAGTCGGTGCTTGTGCGCGGTTGTGGATGTTTCTAAACTGATGCACAGATTAAAAATATGAGGGCACCGTTGCATCTGGGATGATGACCATTCCAAAAAACGACTCTAACCTCGAATGGAACAGGTCGTCTGCAAAGATAAGTTTTGGTATTTTAAAAAAATGGGAAATACCTTAGAAGGAATAAAATAAATTAATGATTTATTTTATTTTTATTAAAATGTTTCATTTTTTTTTAGAAAATCCTAATATTCCCCTATAAATGCATCCTTATGGAAATTCGTATGGTTAGCCTCATAACCTTACGAGTTGAGAGAGAGATATTTCTCTTGGAACTTGGGCGGAGGAGGATGCGTTGGTAAACAGCGACAGATCAAGATCGAGAATCATTGCACCAGCATTAAAGGTTCACGATGAAAATGGAAGCACGCCACCATCGTCAAGGACCGATCCATTCGAAAGGTATGGGTTTGTTATTTCAATTACTTTTCCCTGTTTTTGAGTTTAAAACACAAACGCGGGTCAACCATGAAGAAGTTGATCCGCGGATTCGTGCATTCTTGTGGGAGGGATTTTTTTGGGATGATTTTGGGGAATTATTCCTTGTTATTTATTCATGTTGATTAATGATTTGTTTAAGCCTATTAACGGGAGTGGATCAATGCTGTGACGAACTACGGTGGAGGTTCATTCCTCAATCTGTTTACTGGATTTCTTTCCATTATTTTCTCACACGTTTTTTACGGGGCAACGAACAACAGGTCATTGTGCATCCGTTCTGCGACACAATAATCCCAAATCGAAGGTTTTACATCAAAACGACCTTGTGGATGTGTGGTGACAATGGCGAATGATGAATATGACCAGATCAGAAATAGCGTTCTTCGAGAATTCTTTGTGTGGGAAGATCAGAACACGTTTTCAGAGCCGATCGGAGCAACGAAAACATTGGAAGCGGCTTCGTGGTGACGGGGCGACCAGATCCTGGATTTTTTGTGGCGATTGAACAACCAGATTATTGATCGGATCAGCACGGGAGGCACGCCGGTGAAGAGCATCGTTTCTGGAAATTTCCATAATACACGACATGTACTTCCGACGAACACACCTTCTAGTACTGGTGGTGGAGGATAGGGTTTCGGGGTCCAAAAAGAATCACAGGGCATGTGACTCTGGTCACACAGCGTGTTGGACCTTCCCCGAAGCTTGGAGTGTACTTTGGGTAGTACACAGACATATGATGATCTACACGGCTTCAGGAGGAACTGCATGTACAACTTGGTAGAGGCGGCTACGCGGAGCTCGGTGTGTATCCTAGGGATACACAGACACGAGATGGAGTACACGAACGTGAACCCATCACATGTCTAGGCGAGGATAGCAGGGTGGGACACCCCGTGTGCATATTACACGGGTCGGAGTACACGGTTTGGTGACCGTGTACGGGCACATGGCCAGTGTACACGAATCCAACCCCAGTTACCCCGAAACGGCTTGTACCCCATAGTACATGTCATGTACTATGTTTTTCTACACGACCAGCCTCACGACACGGGCCGTTGTACACACGCAGTACCCGGGGTCAGATAACATGGTGTGTGTCATCTCTGCACACCGTGTACTTTTTTTGAAAATGGATTGGTGATTTTTTTCACCGTGCCTTGAACATCATTCGTTTGGGTTAGTTCCCCTTCTTCTTGTTTCACTGAGGGCCAGAAATATTTCCCTCATGATTTTTTTTCATCCCTCCAGCAAAACATTCTGTTATAGAGTCAAGAATCAATCCGAGAGGCCCAGATCAAGATTCTCTATCCATTTCAGACCCTAGGTAGAGTCAGGCATCGATGTGACCAACTCTATCAGGCATTGATCCTCTACCTAGAAGGTGAGTTCCAGATGAGTCGCGGAATCCGCCATGGCCCTCGCAGTGATCCTCATCTGTGTATCGAGATCTTTCCCACTCAGGTGTCTGTCTCCCATAATGAGTGTAGCTATCTCTAGTGATGGTTCCCGACGAATAGCACTTCTTGGATAGATTTCATTAGATCTATAGGACTCATGGAGTGTGTACTCTGAGAATGAGTGCATCACAAAATCTTCGAACAGAAACCCTTACGGGGGTATGCAGTTACGTGACATGTCTCTAGACCATGGGTCTAGGTTTTGAGTATATCTGGTTTGTTTTGTATGTTCTGTAAACATATACTATGCATATATGACTGTACATTTACTTTTTATTGCTTTGTGGTTTTTGTTGTCCTCTACTGAGTATTATTATACTAACCCCTGCACGGCCGTTGACCGCACGTCTGGTATCTTGTGCAGACAAGCATCCTTTTGACAAAGTCCATGGAGGACCAGGGCAGGACCAAGCTTTCTGAGTTCCCTACAGGCTGAGCCATTCCTACAGCCATGAGCGGCAGTCCTAGTACCTTTTGAGCCTATAGGTTGGGATTGGCGGTGTCAGACACTTTTTGGTTTTATTTTAGGTGGGATTGTATTTTTGGCCTAGTTTACTTTTACAGTACTCTACCTTTCTTCGTACTCTGTTGGTTGGGTTTTGTTGTATGCATGCATTCTTTTTCCATATTGTTTATTTACATTTATTTATTTGTGGGCTTAGTGATGTGTGAATGTGTACGGGTACCTATGAAATGCCTCCCATGCTAGTTAAATTCCTACTCGGTTCTAGTCACTATCCCCTCGCCTATTAGAGGCAGGCTTGGGGAGTCATAGTGTGGGCTTCAATGGGACAGGTCGTGATAATGTGGTTGATCTGTAATGCCATAAACACTTTTTTTAACAAATTTAGGAAGTTTATAAATCATTAAACATCACAAATATTAATTACTTTAATGTAATAAGCATGTACACATTGTTTTTCATTTATATGTTTTTTTAGAATTAAATTAATGAGGGAGTAATTTGATAAGGGTTTCAAGGGATGAAAAAAGGGTTAAATCATATTTTTATAAAATGTATTAATAAATTCATTAGTCATGGGGTATCCACCTATAATATATAATGTGTAATTATCTAAAGGGGTATAATCAATTATATCTCCTCAAGCCTCATAATGAAACATTTATCCATTAAATACCAATATTTTCATCCTTCTATTCATTTAATATAATATCATATAATGAATGGTTTTTAAATTATTCCTAGAGAGTTTTGGTGATTACTTAAAATTAGATCATTCACCTTGGACGAATGATCATTATGGTTGTTTTAATGTTTTCTTAATCAATCATTTATTTAAGGTTAATATAGATACCATTTTATGGTGTAAGGTACTTATATACAAATTCAGTATTGTATTATTCTTGTTTCAAGTTCAGGGTGTTAATATTATTCCTAGTTTCAATGTTCTAAAAATATTTAGATTAATTATTAATCTATCCTGAGAAATAATTCAATTATATTAGAGCATTTACATTTAGATTTATTTGTGAAATCATTTAAAAATTGAGGTTTTTTCTGATGTTTTTCCAATAGTTTTCATAGTTGTAAAATACGATATCAAATTCACCCTTCCCAATTAACATATAGTTTATGTTATGGGATATAATTACATCAGATTAATTTCAAAACAGTTGGGTTTTTTTATTATACACTACAATATATCTATATATCATATTCTATGAATGCACTTCTAGATGTTTTCCAAAAACAGAGCAATGAAGAAACTTTTAGATTCCCTTTTCTATTATAAAATATGGGTTTTTATAATATTTTATAATTTTAATATCATTCATATATTATTTCATGTATCACATGAAGTGTTACTTAATTATATATTATAAATAAGGAAATAATTTTCATTCCAATTCATATAATATGAATATTTCAGAAAATAATTTTTTTCCCATTATTTTCAGAAATGAATGATTAATATTACATATAAATTATATAATTTAAAAATTTTTAACTATGAATGTGTTTATAAATTAATAATTTCAAAATTTTTCAAATTTATTATTTATATGTTAAAAAAATTATTAATTCATATTTCATAATATTAAATACTAAAATAAAAACACGATTTTAATAATCAAATAGTATAACATTTAAATTGGACATAATTTGATTATAGGTAAATTATTAATGTAATTTATAAATATATTATAAAATAAAAAATGTTCCAAAATATAAAGTTTTCATTTTTAATAATTACAAATCTTTCATAACATTTAATTTAGTATTCTTTAATTAGAAGGATCTAATTTAGAAATTATGTTACCATCTTTTAAAATTGTTTCATGTTTAATTTTTTTAAATTTTAAAATAATCTTAATATATGAAATTTATATTATATAAAATGTATACATAATATAAATTGAAATATATAATTATGATATTCATAACATTTCATATTTTAAACTATATTCAATATATTGATTAACAAAAAAGAGTTCAAATTAGGAATAAATATTAAATTTTCTATATATGTTTAATTACGGGATTTTAATAATGAATTATAGTGTTTATATTTTATAATATATTAAATATTCATAAATGTATATACCATCTTCAGAAAATAAATTAAAATTTATTTATTTATTTTTTTAATTTTTAATATTCATGTTTAAAAATTGTTTTACAATAGTGAATATTATTTAATCATTAATATCTGTGAGAAATTTCACCATATAAAGTTTTATGTCATGAATTATATGTTAGGTATTATGATATAGGATTATATTTTCGTCTTTCAGTACCTTTAGCTGTAATTAATGTTAATAACTTGAATTTAGATGTTGAATATAATTTATATATATTAGGTGTTAGAGTTATGATGAATTGTATTTTCACTTGACTAATTTATCTTAAAGTAAATGGATTTTTAGTTGGACTTCAGATTGGCATTGATGATTATTTCTTATTCTATAATGGTGGGGGTTGGATTTCTATTGAACTGGGTTTGTTCATGTGGAGATATCAATTCCATATAATTATACACCATTACATGATAATCTCATGTGCCTTATGCATCAGATTCATTTAGATATGTGTGAAAATATTAAATTTATATTTTGGGTGAGTTAAAAAATTGGAAAGGGTGGCGTTACACCTGAATTTGGGTTGATGATGTTATCATGGTTGTTGGAATAGGGATTCCAAAACTAAATTATTAGAATAATACATATATAATTAAATAAAAATGAGATAATAAATATTTCATAGAATACAATAGTTATGGAATGAATAAACATTTTATGTATTTTAAATTGGTGATAATTTTAACAGAAAACTCCATAAACTACTATGTGTTACATTCTAAATAATTACTTGTTACATCCTCAATAATCCTTCTTAGTATGCCCTAAAAAATATGGATTCTCATGCATTATATTTTATATGGAAAAAATTTAATAAGGTTACCATAATAGTTAGATGATTTTTTCTTGGTGTTTTATATTGATTACACTTAGCTAGGAACCCATAATGATTAGGATACTAGATCAATATAGTCTATTAAATCCAAATTATAAATTTGGTAAATGAGATATATTCTCAACTATATAAGATTACTACATGTTTCATTTCCATGATTGTCTTCCTATATATCCATGTGATGTGGAAATTACAAATCATTGAAAAATAGTGAAATATGGGTCTTGGATACCTAAATAGATATAAGGTATAGGGTAATCATTTTTATAGGAAACATTTATTGTAAATGTACTTATCAAAGGAATTTAAAACATAATACTCATTTTGTGAAGTCTATATTTTGTAGATAATGGAATCATTATATTGATGGTTATCCTCGAGATAAAAATTCACTATAGAAATGTTAAATGGTGTTATCTTCTTTAAATTGTATTAGAACATGATGAAAATTCTCATGGAATAAGATATATTTTATATCGTTGCAGAACCACATCCTAATAAACTAACTGGTGATGTTATTCGACAAAAAAGTTATTTTTTAGGAAAATAATAAAAATGATAAAAATAATTATATATTATCACTATTGAAACCATTTATTCCATGGTATAAAATTATCATCTATTGATTCATATAATATAAAATATAGTATGAAAAGTCCCTATTATGATAATACTTGGAATAAGAGGTATGAGGTATCAAAGGCTCGCTTTCTATATAAAATGGTGAATGCAACCTCAGTCTCAACACATAAGCTCAATATGATACGGGAATTCAATGACATGAGTAACTCGGTTGTCCCCATTTACTTTCTCTAAACATAAAAATCATTATACAATCACAAATATAGATATTTTTATGGATTAATAGGATTTATAATGTGGATGTTCTCAATAATAATTTTATCATTTCAAAAATATTCATTGGATAAATGACAATGACATTAAACTTACCATATAATGTTCCAAAATGTTGCTTCATAGTGATATATGAAAACCTTTCTTCTTGATAGACAATAAAATATGTCATGGAGAATCCATAGTGAACCATATACTGAAGAATAAAATGGATAATACATGTTTCATTATAATAAAATGGAAATTGTAAAATAGACATTCATTAAAAATGAAGGTTTGAAAGAAACCTTAGGGAGATTCCACCTAAAGTATTAGTGTTAAAGAGTTCAATTGATTTATTCAGAATGGTATACGATACCAACTATATGGCTCACAAGTGTTGCAAATATAAAGGATTTTGTAAGTGAAGTAAGAGTTAATGATATTATTTGGAAGCATTTTCCTCAAATAGGGTAATGAGTTAATTCAATGAATAATTTTATGTAATGATCAATTCAATATTGTATGATTTTTAGATAAATTAATATTGTATCAGTTTTATCTTAAAATTATCTTGTAAAAATATTTTTTAAATGAATGAGATGATGATTTTCATACACATGTATTATTATTCATCTATATTCCTTAACATTTTTGAAAATAGATAATGTTAGAATGTGTTTTATCCATGGTAATGTGGTTTTGAAATTTTATTTCGGAATATTATTTAAGCACCAAAAAGTGAATATATGGTAAATTTTTAATTTTAATAAATTTTGAAACACATAAAACACCATATATGATTTAGAAATAAAATGTTATTGATAATGTATTCCCACTAAATGAAAATATAATTTATTTCCTAACAAAATTTTATTTATTTTATCTTATAATGATCTCTTGAATAAGATATAGTTTCTAATAAACTAGTGGGATTATTTTCTGACATATATATATTAAATGATAAAAAATAAAATACCTTTCCATTAAATGTTCATAGTGAATTTCACTAAATATCCTAAATGTTTTAGGATATTATTATGACGAAAAATGAAAAATTTACATTAGATACTATTATAAAGTGGATTAAAATAAATATCCTAAAATGATTAAGATATATTTTTAATGAAATAATACAAAAAAGTAATATTAGTTACTAGTAGATTTCAAATTTGATGAAAAGAGTTTCAAGAATTCTAATTATGTACTTAGAATAAGTTCAATGTAGAAACTTTAATTTATTAATATCATATTATTAGACATGGCTGGATTGAGGAGGTTTAATATGGTTAAAAAGATGGATATTAGTAATATGATAACAAATTCCTTCTATTATTAATGAATGATTACATCATAAATGTTACCCAGTGATGAATTTTGTGGGATATTTTTATACATAGTCATATAATGATGTGGGAAGAATTTCAAATAGAAGTAATATGTCCAAAAAACATCAGAAAGTATAAAAATCCTAAGTAGTATGAAAATATTCCATATATGATAAAATACATAGGAACATTTTTTATGGATTGAATAAACTATTCTTAAATAGGTTTTGAATATAAAATGTAACATGTCAACCAAATGGAAAAATCTCGTTTATCATTCCTTATCTTAGACTACATATATATTTATATATATTTAGATTTTATTAAATTGTAAAGTTAATTATCCTATAAATTTATGATTTTGAGTTGTCTACATCCATTTTTCATCATGAATTATTATTGGTTATAATGAAATATTATGGCTATCATGAGTATGATTTTCATATCGAGATATAGAATATGTCAATGAGTTATAAAAATTACTTATTCACTAGATAACCCTTATAGTATACCACATAGAGTGCCAGACACAACTTATTTTGTATAAAAATGAAGCATCGTTCATATTTGGAGTCTCAATAAATTATTTTGGTGAGATTCCTAAAATGATAGAATTAAAAAAATTTGTTCTTATGAAATCCTTAAGGAATATCTAGTCAGTGGTGGATAGATATTATTTTTATCATGTCCTCAATTAGAGAAACACCAAAATGAGATTTTCCTCTCATATTATGAGAGTGATATATGATCCATCAATTGAGATAAACTAAGGAAATGTATGGTCATACATATAAAGGTATATAAGATGTACTTATCTACATGGATGGGGATCATGTGAGGTACTAATTTTTCAAATGAATGAAATGTGATGTTTTCATTGACCATGTTAGTATATAGATAAGGATTAAATTACATTTGGGGTCAAAAAATTGTATTACAAGACATCATGCCTCATTCTAAGTTATTATATTAGACAAAGGAAATTTATGAAAATTTGTGATAACATGTGATGAGACTAGTGGAAATAGGTATAAAGATACATGTGTTTAATTTAGATAAACTAAATCCTTTTATAGAAAGTATATCACTAATTCTTATAAAGAGTATTATCATTTCATAAATTTATGTATTCAATGATTTATATTTATTTTAATGTCAATAAATCCCCCTTGGATTTCAATTTCTTGATAGAAATATGGGAATTAATTTTTACCTAAATTGCTACTCTAAAAGTGTTTTATTATTTTATCCAAAATAGTTATAAAAGGTGTTTCTAAAATGTTAATGAATGTGATGTACCATAATGTGAATGTAATGATACTTTTCCAAATGAATATTTTAAAATATCAAAAATGTTGTTTAGAAAAAAAAATTCTAGTTAACATATTTTATATGGTATGAGTCGAAATGCAATAAAAGTCTATTAATATATTAGGTAAATGGAATATTGAAAGGAATGTTCAATAAATCCATAAATATCAAATAATAAGATGATTATTGTTATATATTATAAAAATTATATGTAAAAATTGATTATATTCCTATATATATGAAAATCATATTAAATAAAATAAGGATATTGTAAATACATTCATGGGTTGTCAAAATTTTGGATAGGATTCTATCTTTTGAGGTTTCTATGAATGATTTTTTAATTTTTTAATTGATCCATAATTCCCTGAATCAAAAGGTTTGATTAATTTAGAGTTCTTTATAATACTTTTTCTCCTTTAATATTAATTAGTTTATTGGTTAAATCTCATATGCATTGGTTTTCATTGATAAGACATTTCATGGGATGAAATGGATGAGACCGTAATTAGGGAGGGTTACATAGTATTCAATCAAGGTATATACTCATAAATTTATGAAGAATAAATGTAAAATCATGTCTCAGGGAGAATCCGCTTAGATAATATTAATAGGAATTAATCATGGTGATGAATTCATGTTAAATCCTCAAAACTCCTACAAAAATTATTATCTCAAAAAGATATTTATTTATAATTATCATATATTTTGAGATATTGGCATTTCATAAATAATTTAAATATCATTCCCAAAAAAAGTTTTGTGATTCATTGAAATCTATGGATACACCGTAGAAGGAAGAACATTTATGTTTTTTCTAAGTGTTCTTCATCAAACAATGATTGACGGGTAAAAAACCAAGTTTTCATGGTGTATTGAATTCTTATTCATTTTCAATAATGTATGATTCTTGTTTGAAATTCATGTTTTTCTTCGTTTTCATGGTTTCTATGCACTTTTCCTATTTTAATTAATTATAAATATATGCTTAGGAACCATTATGGATATTACAATGTGATTTCATAAGGAATCTCTCCTCCCCATGCTATAATCTCACAACTATAATCCTTGAATGATATAAGAAGATCATACAAACTATTATAGGTGATCTAGAACCTTCATCGATGATCAAACATTGATTCCCTAGATTAATGATGGCATTGGATATAGAAAAAATTAATTCGACCCACTAATTTAAATACCCACATCCTTTATAGATTTATCCTTTGTTATACAGTCAAAAAAATCGTATTTACAACTATTTTAATTAATTATATTTGTTATGTTATGTCAATTATTTATAGGCTATAAGTAACTACTATATCTCTTATTTCTGAAATTATTGTCATGGTTAATGCAATTAAAATGGAAATGAAATGAAATTTATAAAATCTATAGATTAAATGTGTATCTACTAACATCACATAAGAATTCAGTAATGGTAAAATTTATTTATCAGGGTATATTCCAATTAAATGGATAAAACTAATTGATATTCTCTCACCCATGAACTATTTCAACACCCATAAGTATTTTGAATCCAACTACCTGGTTTATGATATTACAAATAATGGGGTGACAGCTAATGATCTTACCATTTCTAGTGGTATAATATAAGATATTTTTCCTTCATTACAAAAAGACTCTAATAAAATAACATTATTTATAATTATCTTATATTGTTTATATTAAATTATATAGGATTGTTCATATAGAAAATTATTCAATTTTCTTCTTAAATAATAAGATTGATAGTTGGATTTGAATGATTGGAAGCCAACATACATTACCCATAACAAATTATTAATTAGAATATATTCATTTGAACGTGTCAAGTGATTATAATCAATAATTATAACCATTAATGAATAATTTTAATGATTAAATACATTATAAATTTAATATAAGGATATAGTATTATACATGCTCTCAATTGTATATCGTTTTCCTGTAGTATGTTATAAGAGATAAAAATCATAAATTATTATTTGTTTGTTTATGTGAATTTCCAAAAATTAACAACCAGAAATATAATCCCATAATTATATTATGAAAAACCACATAATTATTTGTGAACCCATTAGAACTCCATTGGATACAATTTTTTAAAAATATATTTATTTTAGAACAACCATTGTCTTCGATTTTATCATTATTTTATGGCCTACATATGTGAACATATGTGCCTTTGTAGCGTAGAATGAAAATATAAAATCAAAATTTCATATATGTATAAAAAGAATATTTTATAAAAAAATTAATTTTCTACTCAAAATATAAATGGGTAAGTTTTAATGTTAATCAAACATACTCATATCTCGACATAAACATTTCCAACATAAAATGTATCATATAAATTGTATGTGTACCAATATAATCCATTTTTTAATGACATTAGGTGAATATTGGAATGTAACATGTCAATATAGTATAGGATATATAACACATTCATGATTATCTAAAATAAACTTTTTTTTTGAATGAAAACATTCTATTTCATTAATCCATGCATTTCCTCAAACTAATACAATCAAGGTTCCAAATATCTTTTTTTGAGAAAAATTAAAAACAGACCATCAGGGTTAATTTCTAACATGTGGAATGATCCATAACATACCTAAACACCCCATAATTAGTTATTACTCAATGATTATATATTAATGGAATTAACACATGAATATTATCATGCTATGCTTATTTTCAACATCATTTAATTTGTTTATATAATAATCATTCTCACCTATGTATATTAATTAACATAAGACATTTCATGTGATATACTTTATTGTGACTATATAGATATAAATACTTAAATAATTACCACATGATTCTTTTATTTTTATCACATATATCTCATTTTATTTATAATAAGATTCTACTCTCACTAATCCTTATATATCATAACAACCCATAATACATTGTGATTTTCAGCACATAGATAAATAAAAATGTCTAACATAAATGGGATATTATCATTATATTGTGCATTTAATATAAAATTCACATATATAAATGAATAATAAAAGTATATTTCCTTAATATAAATCCATGAAATATTTTATAATCATTGAATATAATATCTCATTAATTTAATTCAATTAGATTAAATATGAACAACATGTTTTTGTTATGTTAATTGATTTTTCAATGTATATGTTACATATTAATATTTATCCAACCAATAGAATATTACATCACCTCTCTCAATGATCTAGTGAATTAGAATATTTTTTTGAAGGATGTGTTTTTTCTATTGGGGAGATTAGCATTCCTTATCTTATGTATTAGCTACGTTATTGTCTTATTGTATATCCACAGCTACCAAAATTATAAGAACCTCCCCAATTTAAGTAATAAACTTATTTATCAACAAAATACCCTCTATAACATTTTATATAGGGATATATTCTTCCTTGATTTTTATCTCTACTATAGCATATTGTATAAGACACTTCAAACTGATAGCGCCATTTTTAAGAGAAATATGAAACCATGTTGTAATCTGATATCTTCTTTATTGGATTTGAAATTTTTATTAATGTATACCCATGTAGTTATATCATATAATTATGTACATATGGTTTTTATTGATAGAAATCTAGTTATTCTCAGAAATATTACATCGGTTTATACAACTTATTCTTAAAAAATAATTGAAATATGGTTATTTACACAACCTTGTATACATGACAGATCTTATGGAGAACACATTATAAATATTATATATCCAATATAACTCTATAAGGATCCTAAATTTCCCAAAAATTTGTTCCATGAATAACTAATAAAGACACATCTCTGTATTTCCCAATCTATACTACTTTATTAATATAATAATATAGGATTTGTTTACTCAGAATAAGAATCATCTTTAATCTATCCCAATAGATATTCATATATTTTATATAGTTTTCTTCTCCCATGCCATTTATTGAAAATAATTTCTCCAATCATACATTTAAATATCGAAATGATAGGATATACTTTCAAATAAGAATTAAATTACCCACATATGACATTAGAAATACTACAACACTCCAACTATAAAACTTGTATATGAAATAATAATTCCTGTTTTTAATGAAAAAAAATTATTTAATTGTATCACCATATCAGATATTAGAACAATGAGAATCTTGTATCATGAGAAAAATTGTACATTGTAGATTAAGACATTATAAAACTCGGTTTCATGATATATATAACAATTTCTAAATCATATTTAAAAAATTAGTTTTAAAATCCTTTTAATATATCTAATAATATTAATATATTGTAATGGAAATAAAAATATCAATGGAATTTACTAAATAATTCCAACTACTACAATCGATTCCTAGTACAATTGTGATTTTCCTACAATGCATCCCCATGAGATTTAAAGATTCTATAGTGAACAATCTATGTCAAATACAGATATATAAAACCACCTCTAACTTGTGATATTTCTAAAAAGTCACAATCTGTTTGTCCTCAAGTCCCATGTAAAGGAAAGATTAAACATACATGGTAGAAGGCCTCAAAAACCAAAAGATACGTACTATTACATGTAAAAAAATATCCTAGTACTAATAATTATATGAATGGAATTATTATAGAATAATACATATATTTTTTCATTATAAATTTCATGGGCCTTGATATGTCCCATTTAAAACAGCTTCAAATTTAACAAGTTACATCACATAAGAACCTAATGGTGGTCGAAAATCTTTACCATCTAAATTATGTATAAATATATGAATCACATATTTATTCCACATGGATTTTTAATTGTTCCACAAGAATCACATATGAATAATCTTATCAAAATTCTCAACTACTATATAATTATCAGAATTCAAAATTAGAAGCCTACTCATCATTCAAAAATACTATCCATTAATGAACTGTTACATTTCCGTAGAAGAAATCTTATGAGAGGTAATTAAACTCATGTATAGTGTCATGACCCAACCTATGTGCCCCCCTGTACTGTGGTCAGTTAAGTGTCACACCCCATTTATACACCCAAAATTCCAAGGGCTAGTTACAAGTACAAAGTAGGGATATCACACATTTAGGAGGTCATAGTCTAACATACATATACACATGAATTAATCTCTATGCACATGAATAATTCGTATAGAAAAGATAAAACTAGTACAAAATTAATTCATAAAATCTATCCCAAATTATAGTATGAAACATGTATAGGAATGTATAATGGTCAAAATACAGTTCGTCCAAATCAATTATAGTCCAAATGGCTAGAAAGGATCATAGTACTATAAAAGTAAACTCCTATAACAAAAAATTCTATCTAGATCATTAATTCTCTACCTGTCATGGACTATCTAGGACAACATTGAAAAAACACCCTATTACAAATACATGACAGGTGTAGGTAGACCACATGTAGAGGTGAGTATAACATCCATGTAGAAACACAAATCATCTATAATAAATTATGAAGGGATTATTCATCTCAAAATCATGATGTAATATCAATCATGATATAAAAAAATGAAAATAATTATCCAAATAAATTCATGATTGACATCAAGACTCAATGTATGTTTAAAACCAAAATTTTATCTACTACATTGCTCATGCCTTCACAGTAACTCTGATTTTAATGAACTCACACCATGAGAAAAATTTTCATTGAGGGAACACATCTGGTAGTTCATCTCTATTGGGCCTAAACATGAAGACGGTATAGGATATATCTTATAATATTCTAATACATAGATTGGGTTTCACATACAATGACTATGGGGGATTCTTAACCATAACTAGAAAAACGCTTCTGGTGGTGGATCAAATGACCCAATATATTTGTCTTGTGATTCATAGCCATACCTAGTGAAGAATAAATTATATTGGATAACATTTTGGGACACAGAGTTGGATTTCTATATCTATCTCAGAATAATTCAATATAGGGGATCACATCCTAGGCTCCAGTCATGATGCATCAATATAACCTCAAGGGGATGGACAAAGAGAACACAACCTTCAAAGATTTTTCTCAAATAGAAAGACAGATGGCCCCAACATACACTAGGAAATGAACACTATTTTTATAGGATAATCAGGGAAATTTTTAGATACCCCTGGTGCTGTCATGTACTATTTCCATTACAAATGTACTAAATTATATGCATGTGAAAACTGGTTATGCCCATATACCTAATTGTTTCGGGGCACTCTATCTATGAATTTTCCTATGCACGCTGGTCATTCTATTATACCTAATCATTTTGGTTCCCATCCACCATAGGGGTATATTTCAATCCATCATCACTGAGTCACATAGAGTGTATGGGGTATACATGTAGTGTGTTGTATAATTTTCAAGAAACACTATCCATTGTTGCAGGTCACAACATCGCATGTGTTCATCCGAACTACATGCCATGTATTGTATAATTTTATAAATTATAGAATGTATCATGTGGCTTTGACCACACCACTTTTTCCTCTAATATAGCTACAGAATCGAGTGATTAAATGATATTGGTGTTGACCAAACTCAATCCATTATATGTGGATGGATTTCTAAAATGTAATTCTATAGGAAATGCCTCCATCACACTACACCACTGAATATCCATACTGTAAACTAAATAACTTCTAACATGACCATAGATCATCCATTTTTTTAATATCACATTGTTTTTCACATCACTTCATAAATTAATCCCATAAAAAAGATCCTTTAAAATATATAATTATTGTTAAATGTTCTATTTTGAGGTTTTTATTGAAATTTTGGTGAAATGTAATAGTGATGATGATTGTATGAAGAATATATAAGGAAAATAATAAATCAAATACCTAAGTAATATACCTCAGGAATTGTTCAAGTTGGTCTCAATCCATCGATGGTGAAAATGATCATTGTGGAGAATAATAACATATTTAAAAAAACATTATCCACAAATAATTTAATGAATGTAATTCATTTCAAGATAATAAAAATTGACCTGTGAATAAATTTATTAGATTAATTCATTCACATTAATCATGGAATTAAAATTGGGATTAATCTAACATAAAAAGAAACTTCCCTGGATTTTGGATCAATCAATTATGAATAATGGTTCTATTCCATTTTCTTTGGTGATATCCTTGAAAAGAAATTGCAAAATTATCATTGCATCATGATCGATTTTCATTCATTGAAGGCTCTATCATGCTCTCTCTAAATCCCTATAGCTATATAGCATACCCAATGATTTTCCCATAAATAGTTTTAAATAATGAGATATCTATAAGTAGCTAAAATAATATTATAAATAAATTATTTGATTAATTTATGTATTGATTATTGAACAAGTGACTCCTCTTTTTAAAACAGCAGACACAAAAAAATATTATAGAATGCCTAGGGTAAATCCAACATTCTGTTTATAATTTAAGTCTTAGATTTATAATTCCAAACATATTTTTAGAGTTATTACATTAATAATAATAAATAATCTGATGTGTGATATAATATGTTTAATATTTTTTATCAATCAAGAAGGCACCTCTGGTCCTAGATTTAAAATATATATCAATTCCTAGATTCAAAAATATTCCATAAACAATTCAATATTTTATAAGTAAAATTATATTAAACAAAATCTCCCAAACACGCGGATTTTTATCAAAAAAATCAGAAACTACCCGGAAAAAATATGAGGCTACTGAGCATAAATATGGTTTCCCAACTTCCAATATAGAATCATGTCCTCCAGATGATTGTTGAAACACCATAATAAATTCCATGTATATCATATCCCATATCAACTATCCAATGTCAACCGGTTGAGTTAAACACATTGGGACCTGGATCTCATCCTTCACATATTGAAAACTGAGGAAACAAGACACACACTCTATAACACCCACCTTTATTCATGGCCTCTAGAAATAGAAATGGAGGTCCCATTATATATTATGAAATCCAATTTTTACCTCTATGGGGTATTTATGAAACTCCCTCAAAACCGCTTCTCATTATGTCACTCGTACCAAGGTCCACCATAGGAAAATCGTGATGTGCTCCACATATTTAGATAATAAATTATGAGCACATTCAATATATATTTGAATACACAAGGGCTTACAGTTGGTATCCCCTTGATAACCATCCATAACATTATATATATGTGTAGTTTATGTAATAATTGAGTATAAGTTAGCCGCAACATCCACATTCCTTATGAGAATCTGTAAGTGGCGAACTACTCGGTCTTCTCACTCAACAACTGAAAACAAGATCTCTTGTTTAGAGATTATACCACCATGTTCCCCTCCTCGAGGGTATATATTATCATAATATAATATTAATATAGGAACAAAAGAAATATCCTCTTACTCACATTCATATATTTCTAAAACAATTACATATATGACACTCTTTTGGTCATAATAGATGATAAATCACCCACCAATAAGGTTGTTTCAAAAAATATTAAGAGTGAATAGTACCATTTACCTCACTAAATCTTGTTTCAAATAGTTCTACTCATGATGTCTCAACTTTGAACGCCCATAATATATCACTACATTTATCTAAATCAAAACAAATTTATGCCCAATTTTTGAGGCATTTCATAACACCACATACTCAACACCCTCTTGTAGGATCCTCAAGATGGGATAACATGTCAACCAAGACTGTAACTCTTGGAAATCCTACTGGAATTTATCATTCCACTTGAAAGGATTCCCCTTTTTTTCAAATTAGTCATCGGTTCCAATATCCTTGATAAGTATTTCATCAATATCTAATTGTATATGGTCAACCCGAGGAAGCTTTACAATAAAATCACACTCTTTAGTGGCTCTTGTGCTAACACTATCTTTACCATCACTAAGCCCAAATATTCTTCCTCTTCTACGATTTAATGTCTCTAGAAGTGGATATATTGAATTTATAAATTGGACATTGATAGATTACAGTAAATCTAGTGAACTCAATGTATGTGTAGGACCATCCTCATGTGTCTCACATACTCTTCCTTTGACACCGATTACAACATGATATCATTGATTAAAACTACAATGACCTAATTTAAGAGCCGATGAATGATAAAATTAATGAGTCCCATGACCACTAATGGGGAATTTTTCATGTTTAAATGAATCATCATGTTCTTGTAGTAACAATATAATCATCCAAATTCTATCATAGGTATATACTCATCTCATACTCGATGTTAGTGGTTTCCCTACATGATTTAAATCTTTGAGAATGGCCTCTCCTCATTCATCAATTCAATGATTTAATACATTATTTTTAGTGGATACAATTTATTGATATTCTCCAAATTCATGAAATGGTTTTCCACACATGACCACATTCTCTAATCCAACCTCTTAGTGTAAAAAACTAGGACTGGTGATGGGGAAACACTTGGTTAGATAATTCCTTTCATCTAAAACTCCTACAATTGAATTGTTTTATCATGATGTTCTATAACAGTCATCTATTATTCTATCATGGATATATGGAAAATCCATACAATCAATTATATGTTTAAGTTGATCTCATGGTGGATAGTTAAGCTTGTAACATCTTATGAAAATATGAACTCAGACTCCACCACCACTAGAAAAACATAAAATCTCACAACTTATACTGATATTATAGTAATAATATAGAAGAGATTATTAATTGGTTATATCTTCATATTTATATTTTCTTACTATTCCAAGTGGTAAAACATGGTGATGAAGGAAAACATCATCCCATACACTCAAACAAAACAAATCCTCTATCTAAAATAGTTAATTTGTGCATCAAATACGTATAGATAATCAATATATAAAATGATTTTCTAAATCCTCATCATGGACATCAATAGTTACTATTGTATGATCCCTCCAATAAGAGTCAATTGAGACTATTGGTATAATTTTTTGGCCACAAAATATCCTCCAGTAGATGTCACTAACAGCTAGGTTTGATCCAAACGCTTCACCAGAATTTCTAGATCTTGAATGAGCAATGTGGAGAGAAAAAATATTCATGTTCCAAATTATATAAATACTATGTCTAATGTATAAAAAAATATCATACCTCAAATAAAATCTAGTTCCCTTATGAAATAAGCTTCCATATCCAAAAACTACCCTCATCCCAGACAAACTGCTCCCTCAGTCTAGTGTCACCACCTAGGGGTAGTGGTGGAAACATATCATATTGTCAACCATCTCTTAATGGTCTATAAACTCCTATGAAACATTTTATACCATGTGGACCTCTCGTTTCTGGCAGTGATCTATTCCTAGGTAGATCATCTACTATGTCCCTATAATCTTCATTAATGTTCCCATGTGATATATCCCCACCAATCACAGGAGTGTCACTACATATCCCTTGCCTAATTAGAACCATATTACGAGCCACTAACAATAATACCTCAAACATATAATTTCCTATAGATTCATATAACATTCCTAGAACACTGATTCTAAGGTCTAATTCCAGAAATTTTCATCTAGACTCTATATTTTCCTTTACCAGCTACAATTGTTGGTGTCTACTCATCTAGAAAGCTCTCCACTTCCAAAGAATTATCCATCAATATATCATAGGTATAAATATATAATTATATCACATCACCCCAAATCTAATAACATATTCCATGATTTATGCAACATTATCTGAATAATTTATCTCTAACAACTTCTATAGATTATTTCATGAGTTCAATAAACCTTCAAAAATGATCTTCCACTGTCACACTACCCTACTAATGGACAAGAAGCACATTGATGCATAAATCTAAAAATATGGCTACATAGAACACCTATATGAAGTGGCAATTGATCTTTGTCTGTGAAATAGTCATCTGGTCATTTGTTTGAGTCATCGAGCTCCACAATCCCCATACAGATCCCTGTGAAAGACTCATTACTAGTAGCACAATCTGATTTTTTTTGGGGGGGGGGGGGGTGGTATTAACACGGTGAAAAACTCATCCATCTTACTTAGGCCTATACTATTCTACCAGGGGATATAGATCACCCAAAAACTGAGGGATCAATACCACTAAAAATCAATAAGTGATCTCACCCTAGACACATAATTAACAAGTAATATTGATGAAACCTCCTACTAAGTGGGTGGTAGTAAAACTAGAAAACGACATTGAGGTCACGCCTATGGAACCAGTCTCTACAAAAAATCCACTTCAATATGTGGATCATCATCTACATACTAATTATTTATCATGAATTTATATTATCAGAGGGGAACCCTAAAAAGTTCAATATGAATCATGATCAAATATTATATGTAGATATATGACTCCTAAAGGGCATTGAATCCACAAATTATTGATATATGATGATGGTATCAATGTTCTCCCAATAACTAGAGCCGACACATACCATGAAAAAAAGCATGTTATCAGTGTCCTTGTATTTAAATATGTCAGTCACCACAACATCACATGGTTTTCTAGCCTAATAACAAATCTCAGAATACTTTAACACTATTTCCTATATTTTAGACGAAACCTAATAAATTTAAAATCTATAATATCTTTTCCTAACATTAAAATTATTTGTTAAAACACTGACAAGAACCGACCCACCAGGTTTAACCTAGCTAGTAGTAATCCGAGTGTGATTACAGATGTAACACCCCAAGCTTCTACGGTACGTTTCCTTTCGAATAATGCGATAGCGTGTGTTGTACGCAACCTCGAGTTCTAACACACACCACAACTAATTAAAATAGCCGTTGTGAATAGTAATACCTACTTTTTGAAATCATATATATTTTATATTTCAAAATGGACTTCATTTTTGGATTCGGAATATCGAATTTAGCCTAAGGTGAAATTTTGGTACATTTCGGATAACTTTCATATTTTGATGAATAGTGAAAATTACTAAATTTTAATTAAAAACATCTTTTTTAATCAAAATAATTAATAGTGATAAATTGTGAATTTGAGTGGTTTTAAAGTATATTTAGAATATATTTTTACCATTTAATATAATGTTGGTCATTGGACATAATTTTACAATTAAACCGAACATAAACAAGTGTCAATCTTTTGATAGTTATTATCTCTTAAAAACACGCTTTTTGTTTTGACAGCGGGAATTAATTTTAAATTAATTTCTGCCACTTCTGTGTTTTGAATTTAGGAAAATGGATTCCATATTTGGAATCAGGATGTTCAAATTGTGTAAATAGGTAACTTTTATTTTTAGACATTTTGAATAGTTACTGTGGTAAATATTTTATTTACCATGGTTAAAGGGTAAATCCGGTAAATAAGGGTTAAAAAAATAATATTATAATAATACAAGATTACCCTAAAACGTGTCCTAACATTATTGGTGGACACATACCCGACCATGGCCATCCTTGGGTCAATTTGGGGACCCCTTGGAGCCACTTGTATGTGGTAGGGACACATTATATTAATAAAGTTAAAATAAAAATAAAAATGGCATAAGCTTACATCCTTTAGAAGAACAATTTTTACAGAGGGTTATACATGTTGGATTTTCGATTATAAATATTCATTAGAAAGCTAAAACTATTTCCTACATGATGATATTTTATTTATAATTTTTAGACATCAGATAAGATAAATTATTAATGACACAATAATGATGCAATGTTTACCTCATTAATAAATCATTGAAATAAATAATATTATAATGATTAAAATATTATCTAAAACCTGTCCAATTCTTATTGGTTGATGTTATTTAGAATATGAGTCATCTTATCTTCGACCTCAATGATTTTTGGACCATTATAAACCGAATACAAATATATTATAAAGTAATACTTTCACACTTTCCTAAAGAGCCCCTCCTCTCCCTTATAAAAGGAGACCACTTCTACTCATTCCTCACACCTCTCAAGCCACTTGGCTCGTCCAAACTCTGCCCAAATAGGCTCCCCACATCCATCTCCTCCTCCTTGA
Source organism: Viscum album (assembly GCA_963277665.1). Classification (NCBI taxonomy): domain Eukaryota; kingdom Viridiplantae; phylum Streptophyta; class Magnoliopsida; order Santalales; family Viscaceae; genus Viscum; species Viscum album. The sequence goes on along the minus strand of OY728151.1, from coordinate 1,055,351,163 downwards.
AGCTTACCCTTAGGCAGAAAGCATTTCAAGATGTCCTTTGGTTCCAACCAAAGTGAGTTACCTAAATTAAAGGTAACGATTTCTCTTAAATTATTTTCATTTATTTTGCTTCTCCAACCCCCAAACTCTTTTTATTTCCTTTCTTTTGTAACAACACCAGTATCTTCAATATACTAGGATGTTGTTATAAGAAGGATTCAAACTACACATACACACAACTCCATCTAATGGATGATGAACATAATGTTTTTGTGGATGGAAAACTAACGCCTCACGAAACGATGATTGTTCAAATACATCTTACCGCCTCTCATGGTGGCCATTATGATGGAACTGTAATTAAATATGATATTAATGATATATATTTTATATATAAGCTTATGTAATTCCATTTTATTTCATACCATTATTCGTTTCATGTTGTATATACATACGATAATTTCATTTGAGGAAGTGCGGACTACCGCCCCCTTAAAATGATATGACTCGTTCATACCACACATGGAACGTATAAAGGATGGTGTTAATGAACATAAGTAACATATATAAAATATTATATTATACTGGAATAGTAATATACCTATGTATCATTTGGATTCGATTCTTTTAAAATAAAAATTAAATGGAAATAGCATTCGTGCGTACGTATGGACTACTGTCTCCACGAACGCGATGAGATTCATTCTCCATCGTATCCATTCAAGTATAATTATCATTTAATGATTTAAAAATGATGTTTAAGGACTTGATATCATTCTGGATATGAATAAGATACAACAAACATGACTTATGTAACAAAACATATAAAGAAAATGAGTAAGTTAACACCCGAAACGACGATAATACTAAGATATTATTATCAAATCAATATTAAAAGATCATATATGATATCATATTAATGTATATGATTCTTGTATAATTTAGTAACAATTATTTCACTATTATACAGGAGGTTAACCTACCCCAACCAAGGAAAAGTACAAGGTAAGGGTTTACATTACAACCTCTTCATTATCCAAGGTTGTTTATACGTAATAATCTACTGGGATCTCTTTATCATCCACATCCATGTTTCTTAAAAATGCATTTCAAAACATTTTTACTATTTACTAGAATATGAGTTAAAGTCATTTATACCCTTTTTGACTTTTATAAGTGGTTTATAAAGGAATCTTTCGGTCGTTTTCAAAACAAGGTCCTTTTTAACCTTTTCGACAGAATTAAGGTAAGAATGTTTTTTTTAAACTTATACGGCGGGTGCGGCTATTTTCCGCCGTTATAAAATCTTCAAAGCTTCCCTTACAAGCTTATAAGAATATTTATCAAAGAAAATGTTTTATTTTATATGGATCTTAAATTATTTCAAAATAAAAGGAGATATTTCTTTAAAAAGAATTTTGATTTCATCTATGTCAACATCCTTTGATGGATTTTAAGATTATTTGAAGTTGATTTATTATGATACAAAACTTCTATATTGTATTGAAGGTTTTGTGATATGTTTGACTGTGGATGTGTTGTTTTTATACCATTCATAGTTTATGGTGATATTATTGATATTTCGTATGCTAGTTTTAATACGAATGTTTATGTTATATTTAAACCTTTTCATATGGGAATGCATTGGACTTAATATGTGACGGGTGGAGCCCGCTATAGCTCCTTGATGCATCGGTAGGTCTCATGAGACAAACTACTGTCTTGGCACAAGGCCTTGACAAAATCTTATTTGTAGTCTTGGCACAAGGCCTTGGCTATGTGGTTATGATAGTCTGGCATTATGCATTCCAACATTATGAAAGTGGTTATTGATTTTTGCATGTGATTATTCGATTAGTAGAATATCCATGTGAATAAGTAAATGGAATTATTTCATTTTATTTATGCCATACCATGTTGAAAGTTAATATTTAAAAGGCTTTTGTTTTAGTTATACATTGCCTTAAATGTTTATTCTTATTTATGAAAGTTTCCGCTATATTGTTATCCTTACTTGGCATTTTAGCTCACCCCTTTTCTATGTTTTATTTTTCCCAGGATGTGAAGAAGTAAGTTATGAATGACCTGCAGGGATTTTATGAGGGGTTAATAGTGTGGATTGTGGAAACATTATGTTGTTGTAGTAGTTTTTCATTTTATGATGTAATGTAAATCTTATGAATATATCTATTGTTTCCAAGGCTACTAAACCATTCGGTCTTTCGAGATTTGATCTTTCTTGTGATCATGACAATGTTATGTAATAATGCACCGACTCTGGGTAGCTGGGGTCGGGGTGTTACTGTTGGTATCAGAGGAAGTTTAGTACAAACCTTGGAAACTAGATTTAGATAAACTCTGATTAGAGCACGTAGACCTAAGATGAACTTTGAGGATTAGTATAGAAGAACTTCCTAGAATTTTGGTATTGTAGAGATTTTGTGAGTTTTCCGAGCAATACATCCCTGTCAGGATACGAGCAGGTAGAGGCGGCTCTGGCACAGATGTACCTAGGGGTAAAACCCGAAAACACCGCTTTGAGCTAGACTCGAACGGGAACTGGTGCACGACAACGGGCCTTGTTGCACTCTTGGTTACGACACTCCCGGGGCATATGCTTAGGATAACTCTCATTTTCTTTACAAATCATTATGAAGGGATTATGAGTATATAATTCCTCAAAGAAAACATTTTTATGATTATGGATTATATCCATAAATAGTTCAATTTATGTTAAGTGTTTTATAAGTATGGGATTATGTATTTTGATTCATAAACTGATCTAGTTTATGCCATTGTTTAGAAATGGCACCTAATGGAAGAAATGGAAACCGTATCAATGCACGCACTCCATGTAGGGATTTCCCTCCTGCTCAAGATAATTATAGTGGGGCTGGTGATGCAACTGGTGCTGATCAGCTAATCACCATACTGGGACAACTTACTCAGGTTATGAATAATAACCTTACCCGTATGGAGCACCCTGATCCGCAGCGTGGAGGATCAATGTTAGATCGATTCATGAGGCAACAACCACCAACTTACAACGGGAATACAAATCCATTAGTAGCTGAGCAATGGATATTTTCCCTAGAGAAAATATTTCAGGCTTTGGGGAGCAGTGAAAGGGAAAAAGTTATCATGGCAGTTTACCGCCTCACTGGAGATGCTGATCAATGGTGGTCATTGATTAAAAACATGAAGGAAGATGATGAAGTATCAAATATGGAATGGAGGGAGTTCAGAGATCTGTTTTTAGAAAAATACTTCCCTCGCGACCATCGAGCGGATATGGAAAGGCAATTTCTAAGTCTGAGACAAAAGGAAGATGATAATGTCACAAAGTATGAGGCTAACTTTACAAGGTTAGCGAGGTATGCTGGAGATTATATACGCAACCCAAGAAGTAAGATTGATCATTTCTTTGATGGGTTAAAACCATTTCTCCATCGAGCATTAGTCTCACAATCCTTTTCATCGTACGAAGACACTGTCTCATGTGCTATCAAAACCGAAAAGGAATTCTCTAAGTCTTATGACTTTAAAGCGAAGCAAGAGAAGAAGAGACCTGCTGATCAATCTGGGAATGGAAATAAGGGGAAGAAGGGAAAGGTTGAATATTCATCTTGTGGTAAATGCGGGAAGAAACACCCCGGTGCTTGCCTGAAGGGAATGGGAGTCTGTTACAAGTGTGGTGAAAAAGGCCACCAAGCTCATGATTGCAAGGGGAAGAAGGAAGCTACCAACGTTCAGTGCTACAATTGCAGGGAGATGGGGCATTATGCAAATGCATGTCCTAAGCGTCAGGAGAACTTACCTCAGAAAAGGCCAAGGGATCAAGGCCAGGCTTATGCTATCACTACTGCTGAGGTAGAAGCTCCGAAAGACGTGGTGGCAGGTAATTTAATGGTTTCCTCAAGTTTAGCAAATGCATTATTTGATTCTGGATCATCGCATTGTTTCATATCTTCACAGTTTGCTAAGAAAATTAGATATTTCCAATTTGATTTAATAAGGGATTTGTCAGTCAAAACTCCTAAGGGAAGTATCGTTGCAACAAAGTTTTGTGAATCAGTCCCCATTAGAGCACATAAATTTTCTTTATCTTCTGATCTCATCGTCATACCTATGATTGAGTTTGATATAATCCTCGGTATGGACTGGCATTCGGACTATGATGCGAAGATTTATTGTAAGAAGAAAGAGGTTACGATTCTTGATGATAATGATAAGGAACACCTTATTTTTAGAGCAGAATCGTCACGACCTAATTATTATTTAGATCCACCCCCATTAGCTCAACTAAATTCAATTATTGGGGAGGAAGAGAATGAAGTAACTATCGGTGAGGAAAGGAATGTTCAAATAGAGGATGTACCTGTTGTGAAAGAATTTGTAGATGTATTTCCGGAAGATTTACCTGGACATCCTCCAGAATGAGAAGTTGAGTTTTCCATTGATTTGATTCCTGGATCAAGGCCTATATCGAAGACCCCTTATAGAATGGACACTGTAGAGTTAGTCGAACTAAAGAAACAACTAGAGGAATTGAGTAATAAGGGATTTATTCGCCCTAGTGTTTCTCTATGGGGAGCCCCTGTTCTTTTTGTTAAAAAGAAAGATGGATCTATGAGATTATGTATCGACTACAGGGAGATCAATGCTATAACGATAAAGAACAAGTATCCCCTACCTCGTATTGATGATTTATTTGACCAACTGCATTGAGCTCAATACTTTTCAAAGATTTACCTTCGATCTGGATACCATCAGTTGTGTGTGAAGAAGGAAGACATTCCGAAGACAACATTTCGAACCAGGTACGGGCATTACGAGTTTACTGTAATGCCGTTTGGATTGACTAATGCACCCTCTGTATTCATGGATCTGATGAATAGAGTTTTCAAGGAGTATCTCGATGAATTTGTGGTGGTATTTATTTATGATATCTTGGTATACTCCAAAACCTACGAAGATCATGAAAATCACTTGCGCATTATCTTGAAGACTCTGAGGAGGCATGAATTATATGGAATGTTTAGCAAGTGTGAATTCTGGCTTCAGAAGATTTCTTTTCTTGGCCATATTGTCTCTAAAGATGGAATCTCTGTTGATCCTTCTAAGACCAAAGCAATCCAAGAATGGCCAGCACCTACGAGTATAACTGAGGTACGTAGTTTTATTGGCTTGGCAGGTTATTATCGACGTTTCGTCCAGAATTTTGCCCGATTGGCTAACCCATTAACGAAGCTCACACGTAAAGGGGTTAAATTTGTTTGGACAAAAGAGTGTGAATAATGTTTCGAAGAACTTAGGAGAAGATTAGTCAATGATCCTATATTGACTCTACCATCGGGGAATGATGGGTTCGTTATTTATAGTGATGCATCAAAGAAAGGACTTGGTTGTGTCCTTATGCAGAATGATAGAGTTATTGCCTATGCATCACGACAGTTGAAAATTCATGAACAAAACTATCCTACTCATGATCTTGAGTTAGCAGCTGTGATCTTTGCTTTGAAGATATGGAGGCACTACATCTATGGTGAAAAATGTGAGATTTATACTGATCACAAGAGTTTGAAGTATATTTTCTCACAAAATGAACTCAACATGAGGCAAAGGAGATGGCTTGAATTACACAAGGATTATGATTGCACGATACACTACCACCCGGGGAAAGCAAACAAAGTAGCAGATGATTTGAGAAGAAAAGACCATGGAGTTCTGAACATGATGAGAATTGAAAGGGATCCAATTTTCATGGATCTAGAGAAGATGGACATGGGAATAACCAGGGAAGGTGAAACATCAATGCTTTTTCAAATGGTTTCCAAACCATCTTTACTAGAAAGGATTAAGAGTTCCCAGACCGATGATGAAGAATTCCAAAAGAAGGTTAAAGCTGTGAATGATGGGAGATTGAGAGACTTTGTGTATGAAGATGGAATTTTGAAATTCGGGAAGAGACTTTGTGTTCCCAATATACCTGATCTAAAAAGGGAATTTCTGGATGATGCTCATAGTTCCAATTTCTCTATACACCCTGGGAGCACCAAAATGTATAGAGATTTGAAGGAACATTTTTGGTGGGACAACATGAAGAGGGATATTGCTGATTTTGTGTCAAGATGTATGGTTTGTCAACAAGTGAAAGCTGGAAGGCAACAGCCTGGAGGAGTCATGCAACCTCTTCCCATATCGGAGTGGAAATGGGACAATATTACGATGGACTTTGTCATGGGGCTACCGAAGACTCCTAGAAGGAACGATGCAATATGGGTTATTGTTGATCGTCTTACCAAGTCAGCACATTTTCTTGCTATAAGAGAAGATCTACCCCTGGAACGTCTAGAAAGACTATACATTAATGAAGTTGTGAGACTTCATGGAGTACCCCTATCGATTGTTTCTGATCGTGATCCCTGTTTTACTTCAAGATTTTGGAAAAGACATCAGAAATCCCTGGATACTGAACTTCATTTGAGCACTGCTTACCACCCTCAGACAGATGGACAATCAGAACGGACTATTCAGACCTTAGAAGACATGTTGAGATCTTGCTCACTTGACTTTCAGGGTATGTGGGATCAATATTTACCTCTGGTAGAATTTTCCTATAACAATAGCTTCCATTCAAGTATTCAGATGGCACCATATGAAGCGTTATATGGATAGAGATGTCGTACACCAACCTTTTGGGATGACGTTGGTGAAAGAAAACTTGTAGGCCCAGAACTGGTGGAGGAAACGGTGGAAAAGGTGAAGGTAATCCAAAATCACATCAAAGCAGCTCAAAGTAGGCAGAAGAGCTATGCCGATAATCGAAGGAAGGATTTGGAATTTCAAGTCAGTGATCATGTTTTCCTAAAGGTATCTCCGTGGAAGGGAGTCATACGTTTTGGTAAGAAAGGTAAATTGAGTCCCAGGTACATCGGACCTTTCGAAATTCTAGAACGAATTGGGGCAGTAGCTTACCGATTGGCAATGCCGCCAGGTCTCTCCAAAGTTCACGATGTGTTCCACGTATCTCTGTTGAGGAAATACATGCCTGACCCAACGCATGTACTCACCTATGAAGAATTAGAACTGGAACCCGATCTGTCTTATTGCGAAGAGCCCATCAAAATTCTTGATACGAGAGAACAAGTGCTGAGAAACCGGACGACGCGTCTGGTAAAAGTTTTGTGGAGAAACCATAAGATGGAAGAGGCAACGTGGGAACCCGAGGAACTTATGATGAAGAACCACCCGAGTCTTTTTATGCAGTAATACCCTATAAATTGCGAGGACGCAATTATTTGAAGGAGGGGAGAATGTAACACCCCAAGCTTCTACGGTACGTTTCCCTTCGAATAATGCGATAGCGTGTGTTGTACGCAACCTCGAGTTCTAACACACACCACAACTAATTAAAATAGCCGTTGTGAATAGTAATACCTACTTTTTGAAATCATATATATTTTATATTTCAAAATGGACTTCATTTTTGGATTCGGAATATCGAATTTAGCCTAAGGTGAAATTTTGGTACATTTCGGATAACTTTCATATTTTGATGAATAGTGAAAATTACTAAATTTTAATTAAAAACAACTTTTTTAATCAAAATAATTAATAGTGATAAATTGTGAATTTGAGTGGTTTTAAAGTATATTTAGAATATATTTTTACCATTTAATATAATGTTGGTCATTGGACATAATTTTACAATTAAACCGAACATAAACAAGTGTCAATCTTTTGATAGTTATTATCTCTTAAAAACACGCTTTTTGTTTTGACAGCGGGAATTAATTTTAAATTATTTTCTGCCACTTCTGTGTTTTGAATTTAGGAAAATGGATTCCATATTTGGAATCAGGATGTTCAAATTGTGTAAATATGTAACTTCTATTTTTAGACATTTTGAATAGTTACTGTGGTAAATATTTTATTTACCATGGTTAAAGGGTAAATCCGGTAAATAAGGGTTAAAAAAATAATATTATAATAATACAAGATTACCCTAAAACGTGTCCTAAACTTATTGGTGGACACATACCCGACCATGGGCATCCTTGGGTCAATTTGGGGACCCCTTGGAGCCACTTGTATGTGGTAGGGACACATTATATTAATAAAGTTAAAATAAAAATAAAAATGGCATAAGCTTACATCTTTTAGAAGAACAATTTTTACATAGGGTTATACATGTTTTATTTTCGATTATAAATATTCATTAGAAATATAAAAAGATTTCCTACATGATGATATTTTATTTATAATTTTTAGACATCAAATAAGATAAATTATTAATGACACAATAATGATGCAATGTTTACCTCATTAATAAATCATTGAAATAAATAATATTATAATGATTAAAATATTATCTAAAACCTGTCCAATTCTTATTGGTTGATGTTATTTAGAATATGAGTCATCTTATCTTCGACCTCAATGATTTTTGGACCATTATAAACCGAATACAAATATATTATAAATTAATACTTTCACACTTTCCTAAAGAGCCCCTCCTCTCCCTTATAAAAGGAGACCACTTCTACTCATTCCTCACACCTCTCAAGCGATTTGGCTCGTCCAAACTCTGCCCAACTAAGCTCCCCACATCCCTCTCCTCCTCCATGAAGCTTACCCTTAGGCAGAAAGCATTTCAAGAAGTCCTTTGGTTCCAACCAAAGTGAGTTACCTAAATTAAAGGTAACGATTTCTCTTAAATTATTTTCATTTATTTTGCTTCTCCAACCCCCAAAATCTTTTTATTTCCTTTCTTTTGTAACAACACCAGTATCTTAAATATACTAGGATGTTGTTATAAGACGGATTAAAACTACACATACACACAACTCCATCTAATGGATGATGAACATAATGTTTCTGTGGATGGCAAACTAACGCCTCACGAAACGATGATTGTTCAAATACATATTACCGCCTCTCATGGTGGCCATTATGATGGAACTGTAATTAAATATGATATTAATGATATATATTTTATATATAAGCTTCTGTAATTCCATTTTATTTCATTCCATTATTCGTTTCATGTTGTATATACATACGATAATTTCATTTGAGGAAGTGCGGACTACCACCCCCTTAAAATGATATGACTCGTTCATACCACACATGGAACGTATAAAGGATGGTGTTAATGAACATAAGTAACATATATAAAATATTATATTATACTGGAATAGTAATATACCTATGTATCATTTGGATTCGATTCTTTTAAAATAAAAATTAAATGGAAATAGCGTTCGTGCGTACGTACGGACTACCGTCTCCACGAACGCGATGAGATTCATTCTCCATCGTATCCATTCAAGTATAATTATCATTTAATGATTTAAAAATGATTTTTAAGGACTTGATATCATTCTGGATATGAATAAGATAAAACAAACATGACTTATGTAACAAAACATATAAAGAAACTGAGTAAGTTAACACCCGAAACGGCGATAATACTAAGATATTATTATCAAATCAATATTAAAAGATCATATATGATATCATATTAATTTATATGATTCTTGTATAATTTAGTAACAATTATTTCACTATTATACAGGAGGTTAACCTACCCCAACCAAGGAAAAGTACAAGGTAAGGGTTTACTTTACAACCTCTTCATTATCCAAGGTTGTTTATACGTAATAATCTACTGGGATCTCTTTATCATCCACATCCATGTTTCTTTAAAATGCATTTCAAAACATTTTTACTATTTAATAGAATATGAGTTAAAGTCATTTATACCCTTTTGGACTTTTATAAGTGGTTTATAAAGGAATATTTCGGTCGTTTTCAAAACAAGGTCCTTTTTAACCTTTTCGACAGAATTAAGGTAAGAATGTTTTTTTTAAACTTATACGGCGGGTGTGGCTATTTTCCGCCGTTATAAAATCTTCAAAGCTTCCCTTACAAGCTTATAAGAATATTTTCAAAGAAAATGTTTTATTTTATATGGATCTTAAATTATTTCAAAATAAAAGGAGATATTTCTTTAAAAAGAATTTTCATTTCATCTATGTCAACATCCTTTAATGGATTTTAAGATTATTTGAAGTTGATTTATTATGATACAAAACTTATATATTGTATTGAAGGTTTTGTGATATGTTTGACTATGGATGTGCTGTTTTTATACCATTCATAGTTTATGGTGATATTATTGACATTTCGTATGCTAGTTTTAATACGAATGTTTATGTTAAATTTTAAATCTTTTCATATGGGAATGCATTGGACTTAATATGTGACGGGTGGAGCCCGCTATAGCTCCTCGATGCATCGGTAGGTCTCATGAGACAAACTAGTGTCTTGGCACAAGGCCTTGACAAAATCTTATTTGTAGTCTTGGCACAAGGCCTTGGCTATGTGGTTATGATAGTCTGGCATTATGCATTCCAACATTATGAAAGTGGTTATTGATTTTTGCATGTGATTATTCGATTAGTAGAATATCCATGTGAATAAGTAAATGGAATTATTTCATTTCATTTATGCCATACCATGTTGAAAGTTAATATTTAAAAGGCTTTTGTTTTAGTTATACATTGTCTTAAATGTTTATTCTTATTTATGAAAGTTTCCGCTATATTGTTATCCTTACTGGGCATTTGAGCTCACCCCTTTTCTATGTTTTATTTTTCCCAGGATGTGAAAAAGTAAGTTATGAATGACCTGCAGGGATTTTATGAGGGGTTAATAGTGTGGATTGTGGAAACATTATGTTGTTGTAGTAGTTTTTCATTTTATGATGTAATGTAAAACTTATGAATATATCTAGTGTTTCCAAGGCTACTAAACCAATCGGTCTTTCGAGATTTGATCTTTCTTGTGATCATGCCAATGTTATGTAATAATGCACCGACTCTGGGTAGCTGGGGTCGGGGCGTTACAACAGAAGTCTACCACTAATTGTCCAAGGCCTGGAAAATTGTTCTATGTAGGTATATCACACACATGGGATGCCTTAGCCTAAAGTAATTTTACACCTGAATGTATCTCTATATATAATTATAATGTTGAATGTAACATCTCGTTACGTTTTCAGGTACTTTTTGATGTTTCTAAGTACACATGTTTTGGAGTAAAGGCTTGGGAAGGGTTTGGCAGTTTTATTGGGAAAAGATAAATCCCTATTTGTTGTGCACAGATTGTGCATTGTTTGATAAACCATGCGACCAAACCTTTCCAGCCATGAAACGTGGATAGAAGCTACAGCATGGGTGGCACACAATTTGTCTAACTATGAGGCCAATCCATGCGAGAAGGGTGTCCGAGGTAGTAGCTCATGCACGGTTAGCGCACAGGTTGTCAAACTGTGTGGCCAAACTGTGCGGTCACTTAAATAATATCCTTAAATTGTGGATCTCGCTCAGTTTTTCCCATATGTGCATAGTTTTTTCACTTAAGCAGTCATAACTCGTGATTTTTCTTCTCCTAAGGTTGGAGAGGGTTCTCCCACCATTCCAAAGGCAATCCAAATGCTCATATTGGTGAATCGAAGCTGGATTCTTTAGGTATGTGATCATTCTTCGTCGTTCTTGGTTGGTTTCTTAGATCTACCAAGATCTACTTCTCCTATTCTCTTGGTTTCATAGATTTATGCCAGTTATGGGTTGATCTATGTTTTGGTACCAAATTTGATGATTTTTGGTCCTAATATTTCTAGGAGAAGAGATCTAAGGTGGGTTCTTGAAGAATAGACCCGGTTTTCTTGAGCATTATCGATCGTTGTGGTTTTGGTAAAAACCATCAAGGTAGGTGGTTCCGTCCCAACATTCCATATTTATTATCAATGTATTTGCATAATTTATATCAATTATTGATTTAAATTCAATTTCTCATGTTTCTTTCAACTAAATTGATAAAAAAACTCGATTCAATTAAATTGAGATATTTGAAATAGTTTTGGAATAGATATGTGGGAAAACCCCAATTCCATTGAATATGGTGTGTTTATGGAAAATTGGGAGATTTAAATTGTTGGATTTATATTTTGGATTTGCTTGAAATGTTTTTAATTAAATTACTTAATTTTATTGTGAAAATGAAATGTGTAATGATGTAATTGGTTTTGAAAGGATTTCAAACTTATGAAAATGGCTTAAAATGATTTGATATAAACCCATTGGTTTTACCTTGCGAAAGAGTCATGTTTTGAATAAAACATGTTTTTGTTTTAAATAGAATGAATTTGGATGTTTTGGAATAGAATAATGGGATTGATCGTATTTTAAGCATTCTTAAAATATTTTTCCCATAATTTATGTTTCCATGCAAGCCTTAGGTAGTTAGTGAGTTATTTAGATACACTCTACTCTACGACAATGTTCTATAACATACATGAAGTGGTTCACATCCATGACAGGTTGTTGAGTAGTATCCTTTGGCCTGTGTCATAGGGACGTGTGTATACACATTTTAATGAGTTCACATAGAGATTTCGGAATCCTATAACTAATTAATACTATCGTACCTTTTGGCAGATGACCTTGTTGCTCACTTGATTGTTTATATTGGACATATAAATGTATGACAATGCTTTTGATCTGCATACATGACTGAAAAATTTATATAAACTTTTTTATATAATTGTTTTACTTAAGCCATTGTTTTAGAAATATTCCATCATTGTAAAGCCTTGCTTGATGAATTTTCAATCATTTAAAAATGTATAGCATGAGTCGTTAAAATATGATTTTGAATTTCCAGACCTATTTATTTGATAATTGACAGTTTTTACTTGGAAATCTATATTTGGTATCTATTATGGAATCTTTGGTGATATCCTACTGGGATTAGGCTCACACCCTACTTTTTTCTTTGGGTGTTTGTGGACCTTCTTTTCCAGGATCTAGCAATGGGAAGGGACCTCTTGCAGGTGGATCCAGCTATTGATCTTTGGTCTTGGTGTGTTGTGTCCATAGGGACCTTGGGGCTGTTTTTCCCATCTTCAGTACCTGAGTTGTTGTACATTGACTTTTTATGCCTCTTGGTTTTCTGGTACATCACTCCTAGTGGAGTTTCTTTTGTTATTCATATAGTTTGTTTTACTCTGGCTTCCTCATTCCTGTGGAAAAATCATTACCATTTGAATTTTGTGTGATTCTAGGTTCTTGTCATCGACCCATGGAGATTGAGAACGCCCTTCGGGCTATGTCAGGGCTGGCTCGGTTTTCGGTTTACCAGGGTACCCGGTCTGGTTCATGGAAAATTGAAATCAATGGGAGGTTGAGCATCCTTCCTTGTTGATATTATGCATTTGAGTAATCTTGTCAAGACATATGAGGTAGTTTTGATTGAGTTCCTGGCCCGCTCTCAATGTAATAAACCTTATGTCATCAGGGGTAGTTAAGGAAACTGACTTGTGGATTAGTTATTGTCTTTTCCTTATTTTTATTTGGATGGAGTGAAATAAAAATCTTGTTAATCCCTTCTATTAAGAATAGTTTTCCTTGTTACTCTATAAGAGTGATAATATAATGTCTTCTTTTTGTCTGATGATGTTCTGTAGCATCATGCCTCGAAGAACACGTGGATCTCAAATGGGAAAAGAGGCTGCTGCTGAATCTTAGCAAGCAAGTCCTATTGTGGATCCAAGTATGGTAGAGGTGATTGATGACACGATCGAAGCTCTGGGACATGCACCACCTCCAGTTCATGTTTAGGCTCCAACTATAGATCCTAATAGTGATATTCTCCTAAGTCGTTCTCAATGGTTCCTATGCCAGAAGCCTCCAGTCTTCAAAGGCTCCAATGATTCCCAACATGCTGAGGAATGTTTGAGTAAGATCGAACGTCTGTTTGGGTTTTTGGAGACACCTGATGCGATCAATGTGAGGTGTGCCACCTTCGTGCTAGAGGGACCAAGAATATGATGGTGGGACACGGTAGTAATGGCTAGGAAACATGAGGGTTTGGAGTGGAAATACTTTAGGGTTCTTTTCACTGATCAGTTCTAACCAGAATCTATGGTGTTGGTCAAGGCTATGGAGTTTTTCAAACTTGAGCAGTCCAACAAAACGGTGACTAAGTACTCAAATTGCTTTTCTAAGATGGTACAGTTTGGTCCTAAAATTGTATCTAAGGAGAGGATGAATGCTCGATGATTTGAGATGGGGCTTCGATCAGATATATGTTCTCAGGTTTACTTACTGAAGCAACCCACTAATGACGATGTGCTGGATATGGAGATGATGGTTGAGATGGATTTGGCACGAAATTAAGGGTTGCAAGAAGTTCCTTTTCCTTCTAGTGGTAGTGTTGGTTCCATTAATGGAAAACAGATGTGTGATGTTTCTCATGGTGCTTCTCGATAACAGAGTCAGTCCAGACCACTAGTAGAACTAGGAGGGGCTTCATTGACTTGTTATTATTGTGGAATGCAAGGACATTATATGAGGGTTTGAACTAAGGAACCTAGGAACTATAGCTCTTGCGGATAGTTAGGGAACCGACAGAGATTCTGCCATCACTTCTATACTCCTCATAGTGGAACAGGATCATTAGAACCTCCAAATACTATGGGGAAATCAAACGCTTGACATGAACAAGGGTTCCATCCACAGGCATCCAGAAGGAAGTTTCTTCATGCAGTGGAAGAGTCACCAGATGTAGCTGATATAGGTCTTGTGACTTTGATGGGTACCATTACTATAGCTTCATCTATAGTGACAACTCTTTTTGATACTAGTGCATCTCACTCTTTTATTTCAACCCATCTTGTAATTCTACTTAATCTTCCTATGAAACTTTTGTCTTGTGCATTGGATATTACTACACCTCTTGGTTCAGTGAGAGAGAAGGGTCTCCGTAGTCCTGCTTGAATCTTCTTTCTATTAGATGTCGAGCTTGTTTGGGAAATTTTGGTTCTCGACATGAAATATTTAGACATCATTTTTGTGATGGATTGGCCCATCTCCAATGAAGACAAGACTAATTTTCACCCCCAATGTGTCTACCTTACTATACCCAGTGGTGTGCCTCTTGTTTTTCAAGGATAATGGGACCTCATATCAGGCAGAGCCAGACCTTTATAACCATAGATGAGGAAAATTATATCAGTGATTGATTTTGATCAAGATAAGTATCCAACAAGTGATGATCTTACTCCAGTTGTCATTGAGTTTCCAGACATGTTTCCTTCTGACTTCTCTGGTATGCCACTGGTAAGGGAGATCAATTTTTCAATTGACTTAATACCTGGTACTCAACCGGTTTCTATTCCCACTTACCGAATGCTTCCATCTGAACTAAATGAATTGAAGTCTCAATTAGATGATCTTATTGAAAAAGGTTTTATATTCCCATGTGTGTCACCTTGGGCAGCACCAGTTCTCTTCTCCAAGAAGGATGATGGTTCTCTTCGCTTATTTGGTGATTATCGAAAGCTCAATTGAGTTACGATGAAGAACAAATATCCACTACCACGAATTGATGATTTTTTTGATCATCTAAAATGGTCAAATTGGTTTTCAAAAATCAATCTTTGATCTGGTGACCATCATTTGAGGATAAAAGAATCTGACGTTCATAAGACCTCTTTTCGGAGTAGGTATGGCCATTATGAGTACCTTGTTATGACCTTCGGCCTAACAAATGCTCCTACAGTTTTCATGGCATTGATGAACAAGGTTCACCATGAGTATCCTGATACTTTTTTGGTTGTATATGTGGATGAAATTTTTTTCAACTCTACATCTGAGGATGATCATGTGCATCATCTGAGAATAGTTTTGAGTCTTCTAAAGAATCACTGACTTTATTCCAAGCATTCAATGTGTGATTTCTGGATTTGGGAAGTAAAATTCATGGGATATGTCATGTCATAACAAGGAATTTTGGTTGATCCTGAAAAGGTGAAGGCTGTTATGACTTGGGAACAACCACAAAATGTTTTTGATATTCGGAGCGTCTTGGGATTAATGGGATATTATCGCTGGTTTGTTAGAGGCATCTCAATGTTAGCTCCTCTAATGACTACTCTGACTCAAAAGGGAGTGATGTTTTCCCGAAATGAAAAATTTCAGAGTTCTTTTTGTTTAGATAAAGTGTATTTTGACTACTACGCCGGTGTTAACACTTCCTGGGGTTGGGATAGGTTATGTGGTCTTCTCTGATGCATCAGGTTCAAGTTTGGGATGTGTCCCCATGAAAGGTAATCATTTTTTTGCCTATGGATCTCGTCAGCATAAACATCAAGACAAGAACTATCCTACCCATGACCGTGAACATGTAGTTGTAATTCACCCACTTAATTGTTGGAGACATTACCTTAATGGATAAAGTATTACTGTGTATTCATACCACAAGATCATGAGTTATATCTTCTCTCAAAAATATTTCAATCTTCACCAAAGGCGTTGGGTGGAGTACCTGAAATCTTTTGACATTGACATTGCCTATACCCCAGGGTAAGGGAATGCCATTATGGATGCATTAAGAAGGAATCATGAAAATTAGGCTTTGTACGAATCATTATAAGAGTGGTGTTTTATGGCTCTTTTTTCTCAGTTGCATATTGAAATTTAGTGGAAGGGGAAGGAAGTTTATTATCCAATGTTTAGTTGACATCTACTATCCTCGAATTGATTCTTCATTAACAGCAACTGGATGATGAATTCGATAGCATTAGGGACTCACTTTATGGTGGGGAGACCGATACCCAATGGTGGTTCTCCAAAAAGGGTATTCTGTGTTATCAAAAATATTACGTTGTGTCGTTATCTGCAAGGAAGAATGTGATGGGGGTTTTCCATAACTCTCAACAGGTTGTGCACCAAGGAACTAGAAAAATATTCTATGACATGCAGTGGCAGTTTTGGTGGCTAGGTATGAGATGAGACATTTCTGAGTTTGTATCAAATTGATATAAATGCCAACAGGTGAAAGTAGAGCACCAGAAACCTTCGAGTTTGCTTCAACCACTTCTAGTCCCTACATGGAAGTGGTATGAAATCTTGATGGAATTTGATGTTGGGTTACCTCAAACCCAGAGGAAGAAAAATTTGATATGGGTTGTGATAGACAGACAAACCAAGTCGGCTCACTTTATACCTATTCGAGATACAACCAAATTTGAGGAGTTTGGAAATATCCATGTGAAGGAAATTGATCGTTTTCACAGCTTCCATCTGCAATAGTCTCTGATAGGGATCCTAGGCTTACTTATTGCCTTTGAAGAGGCCTTCAGGAGGCACTGAGATCTCAGGTGCGTTTGATCATGGCCTACCATCCACAGTCCGATGGCTAGACAGAGAGAGCTATTCAGATCCTGGAGGATAGCTTTCACGCTTGTGTTCTCGATTTTGGTGGGTCTTGGGATGACCATTTGGGGATAGTTGAGTTCTCTTATAACAACAATTATCTATCTGCGATAAAAATGGATCCTTTTGATTCATTTTATGGTTGTCCTTGTAAATCTCCCTTATGTTGGTCAGTGATTGGTGAAAGTTCCTTGGTAGGACCGAGTATGGTCAAGGATATTACAGCTAAGATCAAGTTGATTCCTCAAAGAATGTTGACAGATCAGAGTTGGTACAAGTCTAATGTTTATTGTTTCCTTAAACCTTTAGATTTCTCTGTATGTGACCAAATGTTCTTGAAGTTTTTACCCCAATTGGGTCATCGATAGCTTGGGAGGCAAGGGTAGATTGCTCCTCATTTTATGGGACCTTTTTAGGTTATTAATCTTGTGTGGAATGTTACTTACCATTTAGCTCTACCACCACAACGGACGTCGATACATAATGTGTTCCATGTATCACAAATATGAAATTATCTCTCTGATCTATCCCATGTAGTGAGGTGGAGTGATCTTGAGATTGAACCTGATTTTTCTATTTCTGAACGGCCAGTCAGGGTTGTTGATTCTGAGACCATGGTACTTCGTGGGAGAACGATTCCTCTGCTCCGTGTTCTTTGGCAGCATGGTTCAGATTCTAACAAGACATGGAAAAAGGAGGCACTAATGAGATATCAGTGGCCTTATATTTTTGTCATGGTGGTTTCTTCATAGGATTTATGGGGGCAGAAAGATCTTATGGTGGGGAGGTTGTAACATCCTGTTATGTTTTCAGGTACTTTTTGATGTTTCTAAGAACCCCTGTTCTGGAGTAAGGGCTTGGGAAGCATTTGGGAGTTTTTTTCTGGAAAATATAAAGCCCAGTGTGCTGTTCACGGTTTGCGCACGGTTTTTCAAACCGTGCGACCAAACCGTGCGAGCCTTGAAACCTGGATAGAAGCTTATGCACGGCTGGCTCACGGTTTTTTTAACTGTGCGGCCAAGTCATGCGAGAAGGTTGTCTGAGGTAGTAGCTCCTGCAAGGTTAGCCCAAGGTTTTTCAAACCGTGCAGCCAAACTCTTCGGTCACATAAATGATATCCTTATATTGTGGATCTCACTCGATTTTGCCTCTAAGTGCCTCGTTTTTCCTCATAATCGGCCCTAACTCAAGATTTGTCTTCTCATTAGGTTAGAGGGAGTTCTCCCATCATTTCGGAGGTGATACAAATGATCCTCTTGGTGAATCAAAGCTGGATTCTTGAGGTATGTGATCGTTCTTCAGCGTTCTTGGTTGGTTTCTTAGATCTACCTAGATCTACTTCTCCTCTTCTCTCGGTTTCATAGATCTATTCCTGTTATGGGTATATCTAAGTGTGTGGTACCAAATTTGATGAGATTTGGTCTTAATATTTATAGGCCAAGATATCTAAGCTAAGTTTTTGAAGAAGAGACCTGGTTTTCTTGAGCGTTCTCGACCATTGTGGTTTTGGTCAAAACTTTCAAGGTAGCTGGTTCCGTCCTGACTTGCCAAATTGATTATCAATTTATTTGCTTAATTTATTTCAATTATTGATTTAAATTCAATTTCTCAAGTTTCATTCAACTAAATTGATAAATCAATGTGATTCTATTGAATTAAGTTATTTGAAATGCTTTTGGCAAAGATATGTGGGAAAACACAAATTCCTTTGAATTGGGTATGTTTATGGAAAATTGGCCGATTTAAATTATTGAATTTAAATTTTGGATTTGATGGAAATGTTTTCAATTAAATTGTTGAATTTAACTGTGAAAATGGATTGTGTAATGATGTAATTGGTTTTGAATGAATTTCACACTTATGGAAATGGCTTAAAATTATTTGATAGAATCCCATTGGTTTTTTCTTGTTAAAGAGTCATGTTTAGAATAAAACCTATTTTGGTTTTAAATGTAATGAATTTGGAACTTTTTAAGTGGATGAATGTGATTGATCGTATTTTACACATTCATAAAATAGTTTGCCTATCATGTAAGAGAAAATGCAAGCCTTAGGTAGTTAATGAGTTATTTGGATACACTCTATGCTACGATAAAGTTCTATAACATACATGCAGTGGGTCACATCCCAGATAGGTTGGTGATGTGTCTCTTTTGGAAAGTTTCATAGGGACGTGTGTATACACATTTTTCTGAGTTCACATGGAGTGTGTGGAATCCTATAACTAATTAATACGAACGTACCTTTTGGAAGATGACCATTTTTCTCACTTGTTTGTTTATATTTGAGATATAAATGTATGCCAATGATTTTGAACTGCTTACATGCCTGAAAAATTTATATAAACTATTTTATATAAATGTTTTACTTAAGCCATTATTTTGGAAATATTCAATCATTTTAAAGCCTTTCTTGATGAATTTTCCATCATTTGAAAATGTATAGCACGATTTTTCAAAATATGCTTTTGAATTGCCAAACTAGTTTATTTGAAAATTGAATGTTTTTACTTGGATAATCTATATTTGGCAACTGTTACAGAATATTTTTTTGATATCCTACTGGGCTTAGGCTCACACCCTTATTTTTCCATTGGGTGTTTGTAGACTTTCTTTTTCTAGTATCTAGCAAAGGGAAGGGACCTCTTGGTGGTGGATCCAACTGTTGATCTTTATTCTTGGTGTGTTGTGTCTATAGTGACCATGGGTCTGTTTTTCACATCATCCGTACTTGGGATGTTGTACTTTGACTTTTTATGCCACTTTTTTTTCTATT
Source organism: Viscum album (assembly GCA_963277665.1). Lineage (NCBI taxonomy): Eukaryota > Viridiplantae > Streptophyta > Magnoliopsida > Santalales > Viscaceae > Viscum > Viscum album. The sequence goes on along the minus strand of OY728151.1, from coordinate 1,055,331,124 downwards.
ACATCCCTCCTACTGGAATTTATTTTGTTATGCATACTTTTTGTTTTACTCTTGCTTCCGAATTCTTGTGTAAAAATCGTTCCAAATTTTATGTTGTACGATGCCAGGTGAAAGTCGTTGACCCATGGGGATCAAGAACGCCCTTCGAGCTATGTCAGGGTTGGCTCAGTTATCGGGTTACCAGGGTACCCGAGCTAGTTTGTGACATTAAATTAAAATATAAAACTATTATAATAATTCATTCATGAAATCTATTCAGTATCATAATAATAAAAACATTTGGGAAATAATAACGCCCCACTAAAATTCCATAAAAAAATAAATGATTACATCCTAATAGAAAAGAGGGGACTATAGTCCAATGAAACTACTAGAATCAACCATTACATTTAGATTAACTATGATCTACCAATTCCTAGTCCACCTAGGATCCCATAGAATGGAAAATCATCTTTATAATACACAACATGTCAATGAATATCCCATAAAGGGGTGTGTATAACATAACAATTATTACACCCTAAATTCACCAAACATAAACCATAAAGATAGTAGTTAGCTCAACAATATGAAGGAATGTCAATAATAATTTTAGAAAATAAAAATAATAACCAATATATAATCTTGATAGAATCCAGGTGTCAAATATGGGCCATAACCATAGAGAAAATCTAGGATCATTGTTGAGGATTCATATTAATGATCAGCTATGAGAACCCACTCCATGTGTCTTTCTATCACTAATGGTACACATTCACAATTTTATTTCTTTCTGGCCATGCTATGAAGTATTTTCCTGATGGATCTCATATGATTTTGATTAATAGATAGTGAATCAGACTTAGGAAATATGGGGGATTCCTGATCCTTATAAGAATATCCTGATAGGTACGCAACTAAATGCCTTATTATGCTGGTAACATTATTTACGAACCTACTTAGGGAGGAAAAATGATATAGGATAACACATATGGCTAGAAATTGGGATTAGTGACCCTATCAATGATTAACCTCATGGAGGGGGTCACATCATCTACTCAGGATTATATTCCTCATAGTACCCACATAGCAATGTACCAAGGGAACAAACTTATAGATAGTAGTCTGAAATGAATAGAATGTTGTCCTCAGCCTACCCTAGGAAATGTACACAGTGTTTATATGATTTAAATGAAATATCATGGCTACCTCATGGAATCCCATGTACTCTGGATTGTACCCATTTACCAAGGACCATAGAAATGTTCATCGGCAATGCCTCTTTTCCAGGTCATATCTAGATAATCTAGCCATGTTTTTGCCCATAAATTGGTTCACGCTGGTGTACTATAGTTGTTCCTATGGACTTTTTCTTTCATATTCCCATACACCCCAAGGTTTTAGATTAATTAATCATTCCCAAGATACATAGCGTGCATGGGGTATATAAGACTGTGATATTTAATTTTCATTAAATTGTAGATGCCACAATAAGGGACTACACTGCATTTGTAAATCTAAAATGCATGTCAAATACATAGATATTTTTAAAAAATCCCATAAATCCTCTTTTTAATTAACTTTTACCACTTACACTATGATATATTAACATAATCCACTAATGAACTTGAATATGATACTGACTATACATGATCTATTAATGGTGGATAGATATCATCAATCCAATCACATATAAAATGTCTTCTATCCCACCATGCGACTATAATTGAAAAACAAAAAATAAAGAACTCCTCATCTGACCCCCAATCATCTATATTCACCATCTTACTTCATTCATTCCATCAGTATTGATATTATACTCATAAAAATGGAATACATCACCAAAAATATTCATTGCACAATGATTTTTTTGGGTATTTTTTGAACCCCCAGATGAAATAAATACTAACGTTGATCAAATTATGAACATGGGTTGAGACGCACAAAACAATAATGCGAGGAATCAAGCATCACCAATTTTTTTGTTAGACTCAATCCATCATTATTGAATATTTTTAATATGGGGATTAATCATGTTTTAACAAAACCATTACCCACTCATTATTTTATGAAGTTAAATCAATCCATGTTAAAAAACAATCATCCTAGCAATCAAATTTCTTGATGTGTTAATTTTTATGCATAATGGGATTAAAACAGGGATTAAAACTACCATAAAAATATATAGCATTGGTTTGGATTTATCATTGATTAATAATGGTTCTATATTGTTGAAATTTGTGAGATACAAGATCTATAATGATAATCAATCAATATACCAAGATCCATTTTCATTTGTTGAAATCTCTCCCATGATATATTTAAATCCCTAAGGTTGAGAGGATAACCATATTATTTTCCCATTAGTGGGTTCAAATAAATTCGGTGTTTTATCATTGAAATAGTATTATAAAAATCATTTCATTAATTTATTTATTCATTATCAACCCACGACTTATCGTTAACAAAACACCTGTTACCTACCAATATTATCTCAATCCTAGGGTAAAACCTATATTTTGGATTTAATGGAAGCCTCATATTTCTCATTTGGAACACTGTTTGTGAGTTATTCCATTACATTAGAAAATATTCCAACATGTAATATATTTAATACATTTATTATATCTACAGTAAGGATCCATGAGCCCCAGAATCGCACAATAACACGACACATACCATTGAAAATATTGTTTAAAATATAAAAAAATTTTACAATGCACATAACGTGTTATAAATATAAGATATAAATTTGGTATATAGGGGGATACCTAATCCAATTGGTATTGTTCCATAGTAGGGGTTTATATGACTTAATATTGGTAATGGGATAACTAACCCTAAATTGGGAATTGACGAAGGATCGAAAACATGTGACCATTGAGATATAACTGACCATATCAACGATCAGCCTTTGGATAAGGGATACCATAGCCACGATAGTATGGTGGTTTACCTAATCCTATACAAAAGTATCTGATACATAGAGGCTGAAAAATACTTAATAGCATCATAGGATACCTATCCCCATTTGAGGTGAGACAAGAGACTCAGCCATCACATCCTATGAAAAAACCCACATATACATGATTATATGAAGGTCCTAATACAAGAGAAATGAAATTAAATGTTTTTTGAAAGGGGGAACATGACATGAAACCAAAATTTAAAAAACATGATCTTGTATTAAATTTCATCATGAAATGTAAATAAATAAATACATATTATTTGTGTTGAGTTACAAAAGAAGGGGTTATGGGTTGATAGCTGACATGCACCACACTACTAATATATTGTTTTACCATGGGTTATATATTTGTAAGAAATGCATTCACAGTGTGTAGGATACATGGAATCCATGGGCGTGTGCCTCTTATTAATGGTGAGCTAGAAATCAAGGGACACTGACTGTATGGGCCTGAATATAAGACTGTGTGTCATTTCACTAAGATGTGAAACCCAATCATTGCATCTATTATGATACACATTCTATGTTATTATAAAATACATGTCATGTAGTTAATTTTTTCTCATAAACTCGTCCTTATCTTATAAGATTCACGAATTCTATTTACTTTACTATAACCCCCACCAATACATTTTCTCTACATGTTGATTGAGTCTCATCATCTCTTTTGAGATTTGATTATGGCCACTTCTCACCCAAAAAAATATTCTTCATTACCATGAATCATACATGAAACTACAATTATTAACGAGTTATTTTTATCCACATACATCTATTATCATGCCCTCTATTTGATGTTCATTATCCAAAATGAACCACCTTATCTTGAACATTCCTCTATAGAGATATCCACACAGTATGTCACTAAAATCTAAATTTCATCCACTATTCTTTGAAAATTTTTATTTACATAACCACTTTCAATAACATGTTCATACAAACTCGTGAAAATAGTTATCATTCAAATTAATGAAATTATAACATCTTCAATGATGATTCACTTTCTAGACTATGGGATTCAATATTAAAAATGATCTGGAAACCCATTACAAATAGCATAATTAATTTATCTATGAAACGAGTTGATTCACCGAACTACAACAGATATCCAATGAATAACTGAAATTATGGAGGGAAGAATCCTAAAAACAAAAAAAAGTGAAAAAAGATATCATTTATGATTGATAATAATCTATGATAATGGAAATTAATCAAAAAAGGATTAATCATAGGTTTCGAAACAATTATTCACAAACCATAAAAACAATAATAATTTATTATTATAGTTCCATGAAATTATTTTGATTCTGAAAAAATATAAGTGGATTTAATCAATGATATGATATACCAAAAAGGATGAGGTAATAATCCATAAAAACTCAATCCCCACCTCATCAACGGATTGGTCATTATGGAATAACAAAACTCATAGGTTATGTTTCTTGATTGGTTTAGTTCATCATCGACCATTATACATAGAGTTTTCACTAAAATATCCACCATAGGGATCCCCTCTCAAGACTCTACCCAAAATTTGTGGTTATCTGTAGATGATCCACTAATAAGTGAAATAGATAAAGGATTCCCATGGTTTATGAATTAAGTACAAAATTAATTAATTAATTAATTCACTATTTAATCCACCCACAAATATGCTCCATCTTAATGACAAATGATTACAAAACTTATACTACGCATAACGTAAATTCCATGTTCTATATTTAACCTATCTTAGTTTTCACATCAAGGACTCCATTAAATATATATATATATTTATTCATTTATTCTAAAATTATTACATGTGGAATAAAAATAATATAATATTTTTATGATATAATTTTTGATTCCACATAGTTCTATATATAACATAAAAGCTCAATCTGTGGTTAAAGGCCATACTCCAAAAAAATAGAACCATCATATTTTTTATGAGGATATATACATTGGAAAATTTATTATATTACCCCAATTATGGAATTTATGACATCAAAACTCAAAAATGATTTTATTTTGACATGGGTAAAATTAGTGTCACTCCATAATCATTGTCTAAAAAAATTATTATCTGTTGGATGGTACTAGTATATTTAAAAATAAATTGTTATTTTATACTTCATAAAAAATGATGTTGTAGGATTTTCATAGATATCACATATATAAAGTCTTAGTATTTTATTGTGATGGTGTTTACTTATTTGTCTTATCCTATAACCCCAATTTGAGATTCATATAAAGACACGGGATGTCATGACATTGAAAAACCTCCAACTATCACCCTAAAATAGTTCATCGAAAAAAATAATAACGAGGGCTCAGCGCAAAGTAAAAATTATAAAAACAATTTAGATAGTAATCATTGATATAAATTATACTGCACTAAAATGGGAAACAAGGATCTTAACCAATTTCCCATGATGACAATGGAAAGCCTATTAGGTTTCTAGATTTTTGAAAATCATGTCTGCAACCTCTTTCATCCCCTTCTAGTAAGGAACAATCACATTCACATATAAACCATAGTACAAGAAAAACATTTCTCATACATCAAAACCTATAAAGCAGAAACCCTATTGTATTCTTATTCATATGATGAGATTCAATATATTCACACCTTTAGTCAAACATATCCTAATAGTGTTATCACTAATAATTTGAAACATCTTCTGGTTAGGATATCAGTAATAAAAACTACATAATACAAATAATAAATTCCCCAGTAATTCTTTTTGGGTGTCTCTATCCATCATTATATAAATTTTATTCTTAAATCTATTCAGATAACCCAAATTTATCAGCTCCATACATAAAAAAGAACATTCCCAGGTGAGAAAAATTAATTATCCCTTGAGAGAACTTCTTCATTCCCCAAAAAATATATTTTCCCAAGGGATAGGTATACCTAAAAAATAAAAACATCCATGAAACAACATGTACTATGATTATTTGAGTGGTCTCTAATCATGATTCACATCATGGATGCCATCACGTTCACCAGGGGGGAATTACTATCCTCCATGAGTTGTGGTTTATGTGATCCCCATTGTTAGGAAATTCTCTATATCTCACAATATTTCTAAGAAAAAAAGAAAACCATAGAATATTTCACACAATATAATGTTGTACAGATACAACCATGGACCGACGTACATAAAATTTTCGATTTACAATAATGAATAAACATCCAAAATAAAACCACACACAAGTTTCTGCTATTTAATATACATGTATTCTTTCATTGTATAATACCAATCATCATGCAAAAAATTCACTACTCTAGTGTCTTCATCCTATGAAGTTGTAGTTCACTATGTAACAAGACACTCCATGCATATGAGATTCATGAAAAAATGTAATGAAAGAATGATGTACTCCACCATGAATCATCTCAAGGAAATATTTTTTCATGAACAGACCCGGGCTTCCAACCAACCCAGTACGTGACCCTGCCCATGGCATGGCATGAAGGTTGTTTTTTATCCCCACATGATGTTAACTAGTTCTTGTGAATCTAATAACATTATTCGTAATATGTATCCCATTTATATAAAATCTACCAAGATGAGGTAATACAATATGAAAAAATATCATATCCAGCATACATAAGATTTCTATACAAAAGAGGCTTTCTCAAGTCCTAAGATAAATTTACACATTAAAAACCATGGACAATAATAAAGAAATAATAGGGGAGAAAAAAACTAATATAGAATTATATGTGGAATGAGGTTTAATACCCACCATGTCACAACAATAAATAATTTCCAAAAATGGAATCCTCTAACAGGGATACCCACAACTCTCTCTATGGAAATCCATGCCATTAAATATGTTTTAAAAAAATTAGTCTATATACATATAATATATGGTATGTTGGGTTTAATATAACTTCACTTATATTATTTAACCAATTTTCCATTAATATCCATTATAAGATAAATAAATTTGATTGTTTATAAAATAAAATTAAATATTTACATTAATAATATATTTTAAATTTTAAAGGAAAATAAAAAATGTTAAAAAATAAAGAAAAAAAGTGAAAACATTATATAGGTACAATGAGAAACCTCAATGTGGATAAGTTAGTTTGGACTATGTACATTTTATATTATTGATCAAATATATTTCTTCCCATTCATGAGAAATTTGATATTATGAAACCAAGTTCCAATACTGAAAATCGATAGCATAATGTTTAGTTATTAATGCATCATAAAAATTCTAGGGAGATCTGTTCTAGGACCCTACTATCTTACTTATCTACTAATCCTATCATGTATGCCTAGGTACCGAAGTATTCAAAGTTATCTAAATTATTTCATAATCCCATCCAATCCCCTTTATACCAAAAATGATTTCACTATACAAGAATTTATCTTCAAATACTATTATAAGATGAATTTATCATTTATAAGGTTTTATGAACAATACCATTCTGGTTACACATGTTTTCACACTAAAAATGTTTAGAAAACCCATTTGAAATTATGTAATATTCAATTAAATCGTCAACAATGACACAACAATGATCTTCTAAAAATTCATAAAATCACCACCCACCTATAGAATCTCATAAGCCAAGATCAAAGAATTTAACTCCCTGACCCCAGTTACCTAGAGTTGGTGCATTATTACATATCATTGGAATGATCACAAAAGATCAATTCTCAAAAGACTGATTAGTTTAGAAGCCTTGGAATCAATAGATACATTCATAAATATTACATTACATCATAAAGTGAAAAACTACAAAAAAATATTATCTCTATAGACCACACTCATATACCCTCATACTATCCCTGCAGGTCAATTATAAAATACTTCATCACATTCTGGTAAAAATAAAACATAGAAAGGGGTGAGCCCAAATGCCCAGTATGTATAACAGTATAGTTAAACATTCATAAATAATCATAAACATTTAAGGCAATGTATAACTAAAACAAAATCCTTTTAAACATGGACTTCCGCATAATATTGAAGAAATAAAATTAAATAATTCCATTTACTTACTCACATGGATATTCTACTAGTCAAATAATCAAATGCAATATCAATAACAACTTTCATAATGTTGCAATGCACAATGCTAGACTACCATAACCACAAAGTCAAGGCCTTGTGCCTAGACTACAAATAATATTTTGTGAATGGCTTGTTCCAAGACACTAGTTTGTCTCATGTGACCTACTGATGCCTCCAGGAGCTATAGCGGGCTCCACCCGTCACATACTATGCCCAATTAATTACTCATATGAAAAATTTGAAACAGAACATAAACATTCCTATTAAAACTATCATACAAATTGTCAATACTTTATCCACAAACCATGAATGGTATAAAAATATCATATCCATAGTCAAACATAAACCATTTGATAAAATATAGAAGATTTTATTGTATCAGATTAACCTTAATTAAGAATAATGAAGGGTATTGACATTGATGAAAATAATAATCAAAACTATTAGAGAGAAATATCCACCTATTTCTTGAAATCATTTAAAAGTCACACTATTTATCAAGAAGCCATTTAAAAATATATTTTTGAATTAATGTGTCCCATACCACTTTGAAACTTTTAAACGGGATTTTAAATTTAAAACTTTAATGTCCATATAAATAAATCCTTAAAATCATTTTTAAAACATGGACATTAATAAGAGTGATTTAGAATAATAAATCTTTAAAACATTTAATATGATACTTTAGTTAGAGTTCCTAACCAAAAGAGAGACACTTGAATACCACTAATTGATTTAATAAAAACATCATAATATTATGAGAATAAAGGGATTCATGATATACTATGTCAATGTACATTATATACACCAAATAAATGAGAATTGACATATAACAACAAAGAAGTCGCAGTGGAATGTAAATTGTGATGAAATATCTCATAAAGACTATATACATATGTTAAGGATAAATCAATGACATAATTATGGGTGAAAAATATAAATTAACTCAATATTATTGTATATTCAGTTTAAATCAATCAGAGGGCATTCACACATATTCTTGTAAAAACAACACCAATTAAATGGGTATTTAACTCAACAAATGGATGATGAGTTAAAATTACTCTTATCAAGTTTATATTGATGACCTGATAATTTATCAGTGGAGTGATTTTTTGTATAAAAATTATATCCATAGAAAGGGAAGTGGAAATTATGACATAAGCAATTGAATATTGATTCCATGCATAATCGTGGAGTAAAATAATCAATGAAGTATCCGTAAAGCTGAATGAGTAGAAATTGAAATTTCAAATTACCATATTCATTTGATAGCAAAAAAAACAATCACCCATTAATGACGGATCATACAATGATGACATACATATCCATAAATAAATTATATTACACCATAAACACAATCATGGGCAGTATACACATCCCATGAAATAAATAAGTGGTGAACAATGGAAATATCACAGAATTAAAAGTGAGATAAGAAACCGATTACATTGTAATTTCTCCTTGGTCGAGGGTAGGTTAACCTCATGTATAATTGTTAAATTATTTTTATTAAATTATAAACTAATTCTATACATTAATATGATATCATATATGATCTTTTAACATTTATTTGTTAATATTATTTTAGTATTATCGTCATTTCTAGTGTTAACAGATTCATTTTCCTTTATATTATTTTTTATGTGAGCCATATTTGTTATTGAAGAGATGTATCATATTCATATCCAGAATTATATCATGTCTATAAATATTATTTTTAATCATAAAATGAAATTTAGTCTTGAATGGATACGAGGGGGAATGAATATCATTGTGTTCGTGGAGATGGTAATCCATACGTACGCACGAGGGACAATATAACTCTTTTGATATTAAAATAATATATAATTGGAGGGTATAACATATATACAGAATCAGTATAATGTTATATTTATTATTTATATGAATTATATATCATTATTATTCACATAAAAATAATAATGTATTGTATAACACTTACAACACGATGTGGAGACGGTAATCCGTACGTACGCACATATGGTGACATGTCATTCAATTGATGGATTGAATAATGAAGATGGATGTACCATATTTATAAAAATATCACATTATATAGAAGATACTGGAGTTATTATTTTAGAATAGAAATAACAAATAACGAAAAAGTTGAAGAAGAAAAGAACTTGAATGAGGGTGGTGAAATTATTACCTCTTTTTCAGGTTCTTCCTTTTGATTTGATCATAAGGGCTCATTAAGATGGCTTTCTGAACAAAATATGGCCTCTAGGATTAAGTGAGGGATGTTTAGAGGGTATATCAGAATTTGTTAGCCTATCTAAAAGGCTTTGATGGTGTGAATTATTGAGTAGGGGGAGTCCCCTTTTATAAGAGCAGTGAGGGGCACCATGGAAAAAACTAGAAATATTATTTTATAATAAAATCACATTTGGTGTCTAATGGATCAAAAGTGAATTATTTAAATTTTAAGGTGGGTATAGTTCGAAAACTTCTAATCTAATAGGTTTTAGACATGTTTGGGTCACTATATTAACATTATCTTTTTGATTTAACTCTTGGTTAAATAGTTTGACATTTACCATGTCTTTTGGTATATTTATATCATATAGTTAATATACATACTATATACATCTAATAGACCCCCCAGTGGTACATTAATTATACACCTATCATTATATATGTCCTTTGAAAAAACCTTACGTTTTTATAAATAGAAGATCAATTAATAATATTTTATTTCTTTTAAAAACTCATTAATGTCAATTTTGACATTATTTAATAATTTATTTTTGATAAACTCATAAAAAATTTATTAAATAGCAATAAAATAATTTATGCAATAATGAAATTTCATAATAACAATTAAAATTCGTGTATAACATCAAAACGTTCAAATTATATTTATTTTAACATTAATAAAACCAATTATTTGATTCTTTTATTAAAAAGTAAAATACAACATCATTATTGTGTCATAAATAAATATAATTATTCAATGTATAAAAATTATAAATAAATTACGATTATGTAGGAAATATTTTGAAATTTCTATTTAATATTTATATTCAAAACTATACAATATATATCCTTATGTAAAAATTGTTTTGTAAATCGATATATGCCTATGTCATTTTTGTATTTACTTTAACATAATTAATATAAAGTGTCATTATCAGTTACAAGTGGCTACATGGGATCCCAAAACCGACCCAAAGATTCCCATGGTTATACATGTATAAAAAAATATAGTTAGGACATGTTTTAGGATAATTTAATATTATTATAATATTATTTTTCACCCTTATTTACCGGATTTACCCTTTAACCATGATAAATAAAATATTTACCGAAGTAATTATTCAATATGTCTAGAAATAAAATGTACTTATTTAGACAATTTGGACCACTTTATTCTAAAAATGGAATCCATTTTTCTAAATTCAACACAAAGAAGTTGCAGAAGTGAATTTAAAATTATTTCCTGTTGTCAAAACAAAGAGCATATATTTTGAGAAAAAATAAGTATCAAAAGATTGACACCTGTTTATGTCTGGTTTAAATGTGAAATTACATCCAATTACAAATAATGGATTAAATAGTAAAAATATATTCTAATTATACTTTTAAATCATTAAAATTATTTATTTATCACTATTAATTATTTTGATTAAAAAAGTTTTTTTTAAATAAAATTTTGTAATTTTTACTATTCATCCAAAAATAAAAGTTATCAGAAAAGTACTAAAATTTCAGAATATGCTAATATTGATAATCTAAATCCAAAAATTATGTCCATTTTAAGAGATAATATTTATTAAATTTCAAAAAGAGGGTATTACTATTCATAACGGCTAGTTTGATTGGTTGTGGTGTGTGTTAGAACATGCAGTTGCATACAACACATGCTAATGTATTATTCAAAGAGAAGCTTACTATGGAAGCTCGAGGTGTAACATTCTCCCATAATTCAATAAATTTTGTCCTCACAATTATTAAAATTGGGCTCGGTAATATAATGGAAGTCCCATATAAGAAAAATATTCAATAAAACTATCAGATTAAGAGAAAGAAAAGGAAGTAAAAAGGTCAGCCAAGATAACCTATACTGGGATTCCATGTCAAAAAAATGATATGGATGACAAACTAAGTGTCATGTTCTAATGGACAGGGATAGAAAACTTGATAAGGTCAAAGTTAGTAACCAGAAAACCACATTCTTAGGATGGGACAAATGGTCATTAGATTCCCAGTGGGAAAAGTAAACGAACAACGTTTTTTTAAGTTAAATTTCTTGATGACAAGGAATTTATTTATGAGATTGACCAAATACATAAATAGATATACTTATTTTTCATGTAGAGTTTGATTCATTAATAAATTTCTACTACTAACTTATTTTTTTAAACAATGAGTATTCAAGATGACATGGTCAATCCAGAAAAGCAAGAATCAACTTCTAAAGAATAACATATTTCATAAAGGATAAACTTTATATTTACCTTGTCTTTAGAGATTAATCCAAACCAAAATTGTTAGTATAATATCAGATGATCCCCTAAAATGTATATTCATTTACAGAGAGAAACACAAATCTTAGTTTCTAAAACTAAACCAACAATACCCAAAAGTTGAATAAATACCATTCAATAAACTATTGTCCATAAAATCCTTCAATATAATCCAAACTAATATTGAAACCCTAAATTTAAACGAATTTGGTTATGTAGTCTTCTACGTAAAATTGTATCTCTAAATGACATAAACTACTCTTAATGTCACATACATAAAAGTAATTAGCATAATCACATATTCTCTATTAGTGGTTAATAATTACCATAAATAACCAAAATCACTACAAATTCACAATAAATAAATAGATAAAAATCCACCATAACTCCTCAAATGAAATCCCATTGTATTCTATTTTCCTTGGACACATGGTGTTGCCAACAAAGATAACATCTTCCAAAATAACATTTATCACTTAATCACTGAATCATTTTCTGATACTAAGGGTATTGATTTGATAAGACATAAGATCCCAAATCAACTTATTATTGATCAATAAAATCATTAAACTAAAATTCATTAGTCACGCAAACCATGGACTTCACGTAGTTAAGTGGTAGGTGATAAATCCCAATCGCACTTTTGTTGTGGGAACAATTCCAACTGATTTGTCCTACGTGATGGGTTGTCACACGGTATTCATGATGTCCTTTATGAAAAACTATATTTTATATCATTACCAAAGAGAGATAAATTCATCCAAATAATCATAATTTAACCAAAAATGTTATCTCATACCTTTCATTTTCATACAAAAATTTAATAACTTGTAATTTCTTCAAACACAGTGATCATATAAAACCAAATGGTTATTTATAACTATATCACATGAGAAAATATAAGTATTCCTCAATTATCATTCTCACATTGAAAACTATATGGTTAGAAATAAAAGAGAAAATTATTCCAATGTAATCCCATCAACTTGGAGCACTAATACTTTAAAAAATTCCTCCAACCATTTATTTCCACATTGCTTCTTCTTTGACCATGAAAACATCGTATAGAATATGGTATTCACTCGGATAATGGACATCTCCCCTATATTTATGGAAAATTACTATAAATGGATTCTTGGGGCTATTTTTATTTTCATCAAAAGCACTCTTCATTTTTCCTCAGCAATTATTCACTATGTGTCCTTCTTTCCCACGCGTAAAGAATTTCTTTGTTCCATTGAGACACTTTTCTAATTGTCTCCTTCCACATTTCATGCAAGATGGAAATTGAGGATTCTATTCTCCAAGGTCTCCAATGATGGAGATCTTATGATTCATCACCTATCTCTTCTTTGATGAGTCTGGGAGTTGGTTACTATAAATGTTGTGATCATAATTTTGGAAAACTAATTTGGAATGATCATGATATCTTTTATGCCTATCTACAATCCATTTTGATGCTCATTTCCACCAACTTTTCCACCTTTTACATCATTCTCAATGTTACTATGACTTCTTTGGAATCTAGCCATTGACTAAAACTAGAATGCATTGTGTGAGTAACAGTAGTCATATAATCATTTAGAGAATATCATGACACCATATTCACAATTTGAAACACCTTAGGATTAACCATGGTCATTAATTCTCATCTTATATTAAAATCCATCAAATCGGTTTGTAAAGAAAATGTAAATTATCCTAATAATATCCCCCAGGAGTGTCGTAACCAAAAGTGAAGCAAGAACCATATGTCGTGCTCCAGTTCTCGTTTGAGTCTATCTCAAAGCGGTGTTTTTGGGTTTATCACCTAGGTACATATGTGCCTGAGCCGCCTCTACATGCTCATATCCAAATAGGGATTTATTGCATGGAAAACTCACAAAATCTCTACAATAACAAAATTCTAAGATGTTCTTATATACTAATCATCAAAGTCTAACTTAGGGATATGTGATTTAATTAGAGTTTATATAAATATATCTTCCAATTTTAGTACTAAACATTCTCTAATACCAACTGTAATGCCCCGACCCCAGTTACCCAGAGTCTGTGCACAATTACGTATCATTGGCATGATTAAAAAAGATCATGTATCGAAATACCATTTAGTATAGTAGCCTTGGAATAACTAGATACATTAATAATGTTTACATTAAATCATAAAGTGAAAAACTACCACAACATCTGGTCTCCATAGACCACACAAATATCCCCTCATACTATCCCTACAGGTCAATCATAAAATAATTCATCACATCCAGCGAAAAAAACATAGAAAGGGGTGAGATCAGATGCCCAATATGGAATAAAATATAGCGTAAACTATAATAAATAAGAATAAACATTTATGGCAATGTGTAACTAAAACAAAATACTTTTAAACCTGAATTTCAGCATAATTTGGTGGAAATAAAATGAAATAATTCCATTTACTTGTTTACATGGATTTTCTATTAGTGTAATAATCACATGCAATATCAATAACCACTATTATAATGATGGAATGCATAATACCAAACTGTCATAAACACATAGGCAAGGCTTGTGCCAAGACTACAAATATGATATTGTTAAGGCCTTGTGCCAAGACACTATTCTTTCTAATGAGACCTACCAATGCATCGAGGAGATATAGAGGGGTCCACCCATCCCTTAGCATGTCTAATGCATTCCACATATGAAAAGGTTGAAATATAACATAAACATTCGTATAAAATCTAGTATACGAAATGTCAATACATTATCCACAAACCATGAATGGCATAAAAAAAGCACATCCACAATCAATAATAATTCATTCGATACAATATGGAAGATTGTATTATATCAGATTAACCTCAATTGAGAATAATGAATGATATCTGAATATATGAAAATAATCATCAAAACTATTAGAGAGAAATATACCAATTTTTCTTGAAATCATTTAAAAGTCACACTGTTTGTCAAGAAGCTATTTAATAATTGATTTTTTAATCAAAGTATCCCATACCACTTTGAAACTTATAAAAGGAATTTTAATTTTAAAACCTAAATTTCTATATAAATAAATCCTTTAAACCAATTTTAAAACATGGACATTAATGAGAAATAATTTGAATAATAAATCTTTAAATCACGTAAAATGATATTTTAGTTAGAGTTCCTAACTAAAAGAGAGACACTTGAATAAAAATAATTGAGGTAATAAAAACATTTTAATATCATGAGAATAAATGGATTCATGATATACTATGTCAAAGTACATTATATACACCATAAAAAAGTGATTTGTTGTATAACAACAAAAAAGTCTCAAAGGAATGTAAATTGAGATGAAATATCTTATAAACACCATATCCTTAGGTTAAGGATTAATCAATGACATAATTATGTGTGAAAAATATAAATTCACTCAGTATTACTTTATATTCATTTTAAATCAATCAGACGACATTCACAAACTTTTTGGTAAAAATAGTACAAATGTAATAGATATTTAACTCAACAAATGGATATTAAGTTAAAATTACTCTTATCAAGATCATATTGATGAATTGAGAATTTATCAATTGAGTGATTATGTGTATAAAAATTATATCCTCAATAAAGGGAGTGTAAATTATGACATAATAATATTATTAGTGATTCCACACATAATCTTGGAGTAAAATAATGAATGATGTATGCGTAAAGCTGAAGGAGTGGAAATTGTAATTTCAAATTCCCTCATCGATTTGGTAACATAAATAACATAAACCCATGAAATATGGATCATAAAATGATGATGTAAATTTCTATAAATTAAATTATATTACAAAATTAATACAATAATGGGAAGTACACAGACCACATGAAAGAAATAAATGGTGAACAATAGAAATATCATGGAATTAAAAGTGAGATAAGAAACCCCTTACATTATACTTTTTCCTTGGTAGTGGGTGGGTTAATCTTCAGTATAAGGGTTAAATATTTTATATTTAATTATTCGAGAATTATATACATTAATATTATATCATATATGATTTTTTAACATTGATTTGTTAATAAAATCTTAGTATTATCATCGTTTCAGGTGTTAACAAATTCATTTTCCATTATATTATTTGTTATGTGGGAAATATTTTGTTATGGATGGGAATTATCTTATTCATAACCAGAATGATATCATGTCTCTTAACATTATTTTTATTCATCAAATGAAATTTATTTTTGAAGGGATACTATGGGGAATTAATCTCATCGCATTCGTGGAGACGGTAATCCGTACGTATTCACGAACGACATTATCACTCTTTTGATATTAAAATAATATATAATTGTTTGGAATATCATATATATACAGAATCATTGTCATGTTATATTTATTATTTACATGAATTACCCTTCATTATTTTACCAATCCAAATAATAATGTATTAAGTAACAATTACACCACGACGTGGAGACGGTAATCCGTACGTACCCACGAATGGTGACATGTCATTCGAAGGATGGATAGAATAATGAATATGGATGTTACATATTTATAATAAAATCATAGTATATATAATATACTATATTTATTTTTTTATAATGGAAATAAAAAATAATGAAGAAGTGTAAGAAGAAAAGAACATGAAAGAGGGTGGTGAAATTATTACCTCTTCTTTGGGTTCGTTCTTTTGATTTTATCAAAAGGGCCCATTAAATTGGCTTTCCAACCAATTGAGGGCATCTAAGATGAAGTGAGGGAAGTTTATATTGTATTTGGGCAGGTTTGTTCTGATCCAAAACGGTTTGACCGTGTGCATTAGTGAGTAGGGGAGTACCCTTTTATAAGAGAGTGAGGGGCATCTTAGGAAATGATAGAAATATTATTTTATTATAAATTCATATTCGGTTCCTAATGGTTATAAAAGAGATTATTTAAATTTTAAGGTGGGGATAGTCCGAAAACCACTAATCCAATAGGTTTTAGATAGGTTTGGGTTATAATATTAACTTTATCTTTTTGATTTAACTCATGGTTAAATAGTTTGACATTTACCATGACTCTTAGTATTTTTATATCATATAGTTATTAAACTTACTATATACATACAAGATACACCCAAGTGGTCCATTAATTATACACAGGTCAATATATATGTTCTTTGGCCGAACATTATATTTTAAGGAATAGAATATCAATTAATAATATAATATTGTTTTTAAAATCGCATTTATGTCAATTTTGACACTATTTAATAATTGATTTTCGTTAAAGTATTAAAAACATTATTAATTCAAAAATAAATTTATTTAAGCAATCTTAAAATGTCATATTAACCAATATGATTCATGGATGTCATCAAAACGATCAAATTGTATTTATTTTAACAATTATAATACCAATTATTTGATTCTTTTATTAAAAAGTAAAATACAACATCATTATTGTTTCATAAATAAATATAATTATTCAATGTATAAAAATTATAAATAAATTACCTTTATTTAGTAAATCTTTTTATATTTCTAATTTATATTTATAGTCAAATCTATAAAATATATAGCTTTATGTAAAAATTGTATTGTAAAAAGATATATGATTATGTCATTTTTTATTAACTTTAACTTAATTAATATAAAGTTAATTATCACTTACATGTGGCTCCATGGGGTCCCAAAATTGATGCAAAAATTCCCATGGTAGGACTTGTATCAACCAATATAGTTAGGACACATTTTAGTGTAATTTAATATTATTATAATATTATTTGTTTACCCTTATTTAACAGATTTACACTTTAACCATGGTAAATAAATTATTTACCGATGTTATTATTCAAATTGTCTAAAAATAGAAGTTATCTATTTACACAATTTGGATCTCATTATTCTAAATATGAAATCCATTTTTTATATTCAAAACACCGAAGTGGTAGAAATTAATTTTAAATTAATTCCCGTTGTCAAAAAAAGAGAATGTTTTTAATGAAATAATAAATATCAAAACATTGAAAATTGTTTATGTCTAGTTTAAATGTGATATTAAATACAATTACCAATATTGTATTAAATTTTAAATTACATTCAAATTATACTTTAAAATCACTAAAATTCATAATTTATCACTATTAATTATTTCAATTAGAAATGTTGTTTTTAATTAATATTTAGTAATTTTAACTATTCATTATAATATGAAAGTTATTAGAAAAGTAATAAAAATTCCCTATAATCTAATTTCAATATTCTGAATCCAATAATTATGTCTATTTTGAATGATAAAAGTTATAAAATTTCAAAATGTGGGTATTACTGTTCATATCGGCTAGTTTGATTGGTTGTGGTATGTGTTAAAACATGAAGTTGCGTACAACACATGCTACTGTATTATTCAATGAGAAGCATACTGTGGAAGAATGGGGTGTTATATAGGATGTCCAATGGAGGAAATAACACACCATAATAATTAAAACTGAATATAAACAATTGATATTAGACCCACAATAGGGTATCATAATTGGTTTAGAATATGGATCTCAAGAAAGATGGAGAAGTGTACCATGGGAGTTTAATGGGGGAAAAATGTGGTTTGGAGTATCAAAATTAAACAGGGGAATTGTTATCATTTCAAAAAAAATGTATAGATAGGCTACATGTTATGAAAACATATTTATCCTAACCATGCACATAAAATTTAGGAACCTCTATCTTAAGGTTTCAGGTTTCACTATTTTATAGGGTAGGGAACATGTCCATACAACTAGTTGTGAGGGATTGATAAACCAACCATCTAGAACACACAGTTTGTAGGGGCGGTCATGTGGTTTACCCTATCCACACACTAACCATGCATCTACCACTGTCCAGACCAAAACCACTATTTTCATGGAAAACACCCAGAAAAACAATAGATCAAAATAAAAAAAAATATATGAAAATACCTAACAAAATGTGGTTGGGAAAATTATTCACAACTCAAAAATATCCACCCTTCGATAGTCAATTTGAAGTGTGATCTATGAACAGGAGAGGGTGTTTCTCCTCAACCGAAGACATTCATTCCCATGTATCCTTCTCATCATCATCATTCTACCATTGGAATCAAAATATTATATATCTTTCACCCAAATCACTTTCATGAAGGAATCCACGATAATTATTTTATTCTCTTTCACAAAGAAATCGTGTTCCAACTAAATATCTTCGAAAATCAACACATGAGAATGATACATATTATAATTTTACAACATTGAGAAATAGAAAAACACAATGGACTGATCAGGATTAATAATGTATCACAAAATTATATAGATCATTAAAAACCTTGTCAATAATTTCAAAATGTAGGATATACCTCAATATAAGCATCAACAAAGTACCATGATAGCAGTGACCCAATAGAGGTGTCTCCATTAGAAACACATAATAGACAATTAATAATTCCAAATAATAGGGTCGATAATTAGAATAATACTTATAATAACTATATCTATCATAAATAAATACATGGTCATATTAATCTATCTAGTCATTTACTACATAATTCACAGTCGTATCAAGGATGTTTCACACACATCCATCTGATAAAGTGAAGAATGATATGGTTGACTCTAAAACACTTCAAAGAGATCCATCATGATTGAGGAGTAGTAACTATTATTATAACCAAATTTGATTAATCCTAAATCATAATCTCCTGATCCTCTACTTTCCAACACATAAGAATGGATAACATATTCATGAATCTGGTTTTCCTGCCCTATCTGAACATCAGTATTAGGATTTAATGTCATGTTGAATTTGTCATGTGATCCATTATTATATAATGAACTTTCCAAAACCAAGAGGGAAAATAGATTCCTCTTCTGGAAATGACATCAAATGACCCAATGTAAAACCCCACGATCTCCTAAATATAAAACCTACCTAAATCATCCACATATGTTGAATCCCTGATTGGGATAACATTAGAATATTTATTTAGATGATCAATAACCACAAATTTCATATTCATTCCTTGGTATCTATAAGAAATATTAATGATTAAATCCACGGTCACCATATCCCCCTGCCATATAAAAATAGTGGGAGTAATAAGAATGAAATTTGGTCTATAGTTATTAGCCTTGACTAGTTTATATGTAGAGTAACAAGATACTAAGTCAGTTGTATGTCTCATAGATGGCCACCAGAACAGACAGTATACATTATATAATATCATAGTGGAACCATGATGTACTGACCACTGAGAATGATTAGAGTTCTTTATTTATCAACTTCCATATATATGATTGAACAATAATGGGGTCCTTTAATTAAATAGCACCCTATGAATATAAATATCAGTCACTACAAACCTCGCATCATTTAGAAACTTTTTAGAATGTCATCATAGATAAATTTTATGTCTCTCATCCCAAATAGGATCCAAAACAGAAGGTTTCATCTACATTTGTGACATGAACACACCTCTAATAACTTTCTTGGCATTCAAATGCATCTGACAAAATAATCATTTTTAGAGGCCACTCTTTACTAAACACCTTTATTTTCTATGTTTCCGAATTTCTATTCAATGAATCTATGACAACATTTCCCTTACCAAGGTTGTAGATTATATCAAATTCAAACCCTATATGTTACTGCATATATCACTAATACCATAGCTTCATCTCCTTTTGATAGAAAAATTAAATCAAACATTTTTTGTTAGAGAATTTTGTAAAATTCTTCCAAAAGTTTTAGTGATGCTTTGACCTTTATTAATCCATCACTACTACTAGCTTAAGATCATGGGTTGGGTAATTGTATTCATTTGGTTAGATTTTTTGAGATCCATACGCCACCACATTGTTTCCCTGTATAGGAACACAACTAAAACACATACATGAAGCATCAAAATATACAACGTAACTCTAACTATCCTTTAGTAAAATAAGAAATTTGGTAGTGGTAAATTCCACTTATGATCATTAAACTAAACATAGAATACTAGATTCCATAATAACTTCACCCCCTTCTATTTTAGCATTTTCATCAGATATCCATGTCAAATAAAATCTATAACGAACTGATTATAATATCCTATTAAGCCTTGAAAAGACTTGATCTCAATAATATTTCATGAAAATCCCACGAAAAAACTAACCTAATGATATCAATTTCTATTAGTACCCCATGTTTATATATCAAAAGCCACGAAACATGATTTACTATATTCAAAAACCAATGTTTGAGAGTTTATCATAAATTTGGCTGTCTCACAAAAATACCAAAACAACCCTTATATATTGTCAGTTCTTCTCTTTTAATCATGAATATATCAGAATTTTATCCACAAACAACAAAAAATTGATCCTAGGTATTATTGGGAAACTCCATTTATATGGTATATGAAAACTAAATTATCATTTTTTTAATCCAAATGGAATAACAAAATTATTTTATTGATAATACATCTTTAGAAAATCTGTCTTCAGAACCTAATCTTCTCTCAACTTGACCTGATGATACCTAAAATGATGGGTAATCATAGAAAACCACTGTGTTCCACTGTGATGATAATATATTTCATCGATATAGGGTTAGGTTTATATATTTTTATGTTGGCCTTATTTAACTTATGATATTTAATACACAACTGGAGAGATCCATTGATCATCATAGAGAAAAGGACTATAGTGTCTCCAGGAGAGACGCTCCGGAAAAATAACCCATTGGATTCCAAATTTTCTAACTATATCATTAATTCCTTCTTATTTGAGGGGTATATATGATATGAGGTACCATAAAATAGTTGTCTCCCTGATTCTAAATCGATTGTGAAATATACTTTCTATTTCAAAGGTAAACCCAATAAATCCTCTAAAATAACCTTTGAAAGAACATCCAATTCAAGAGGTTACACTCATTTTGAGAACAACCCAACATCCTCCATCGTAATGTAATACACATTATAAAAAAACAATATAACTCCATAATTTGAGGTAAATCTCATCCTATCCATGGATCCAACTCCCCATGAAATACATGAGTGATCTCATCATGGGTCTAGAAAGTCACTCATCATTGATATAAATCGATATGGGACATGAAACATGTCATCGATTTTATTCATAGGATCACATAGAAGAGATCTATATCAAGGAAAAGAAATTTCCATTTCTGATCAACCTCTAACAAAAAGTTAAATATTGGTGGATATAAGAAACCTTTCAATTTCCTCTTACCAATGAGACAATCCAATATGATGGAATAAAGAAAAAGATCCATCATGAGTTTCAACAGATCCACATGGTGACCCGATGTAAAAAAATATAATCACTCGTATTGAAAAAAGAAACTATTGTAGTTTATTTTATAATAATAGTACATCAAATGGATGAAATTCATAGTCATGTTCAACCTAACCCTAGTTCATATCATGATGGTTCTTCATCCTTTACAATGATTGTGATTGACTAGTAACTTGATGATCCTCTTTAAGATGACTCTTCCTATATTATGATACATCCTTGAGACAACATCTTCTAGAATAGGACCCCATGGACATAGATGATTTATATTTTCTTATTGATCCCATTTGTGTCGTGGTTCCCTCAACACTCTGTGATGTAGGTGTACCATTGAAAAAGCATTTCATACAGACCATGAAATTGTAGAGATAACATTAAAAAGGTAGACCTTTATATGTAGACCGTACATGATGATATATCCCATAAAAAGGCACACCATATAGAAACCACCTACAATATTTAATGAAATTTTATGAGATGGATATATAGAGTTTCAAACACTCTTCTTTCAGACCTCCTCAAGTTTCCTATTTTTTCAGATGTGTGACTTCTGCTTTGGCCCATCATTTTATGTGTCCCAAAAAAATATGACCTTCCATCCCAATCAATTTCCCCCATCGATTCTCAGTGAATAATTTTTTCATAAATATTTTATATAAACAATAAGACTAGAGATCTAATTTATGTCAATAATCCCATTTCAGACTAATTATCTTTTAGATTTTAAATAAATACTTCCTTGGGAGTGAAATGGACTATCTCAACAAAGTAGTTGGAATATTCTAACAATTAATTAAATAATGAATAGTGATCTATAAATTCATTGTTCATAAATATGGTTATGTTATTATGGTATTATTAATCATTGTAAATGATCTTTAAGTACTTTCATCCAATATACTCAAGATTCATTTTTGGACCACTGACTGCGACCACATTTGACTAGGGCCTTCCAATATAATCACATCATACATTAACGTTATACCATTATGGTTTATGGGGATCCCAATATCTTCAAAATATTCTCCACTGAGTCCTCATCCTCCTAGGGATTCATAATTCCTCTAAAATAAGGAGGTTATTCTTGAGAAACTTCTATGCCAGATCCTTTTCTAGAAAAGCTCATCTTCTTTAATATGAGCATGTCCAAGCCATTCTCCTTGATACGTAGATTTTGAATCCCACACCACATCCACCATTAATGTCTGATTGAATGGTGAGAATATCAACCTCCACCCCCCAACCTCATGGATTTATAGGGGGCCTATAGGGAGGCATGGTTACCCATGTAAAAAACAAATACAAATTATCCTTCAATACAAATAAAATAGAGATATAAATAAAAAAATTGAAAAACCCCACATGAATTAGAAAAAATAAAATAATCTCACATAAGTAAAACCACTCATCCTTTCATTTATATCAATGCTCAACCTGTAGCTTATGTAATAAACCAAAAGGGGGAGTGAACCAAATCCCAGATATCCCATGATGACCTAAGGCATATTATGAGATATGTTGGATAGACACCCAACTCGTCACCCAAAACACATTCCCTGATATTGTAACGCCCCGACCCCAGTTACCTAGAGTCAGAGAATTATTACATAACATTGGAATGATCACAAAAGATCATGTCTCGAATGACCGATTAGTTTAGTAGTCTTGGAAATACTAGATATATTCATATGTCATAAATTACATCATAATGTAAAAAAAACAACAACATAATGTCTTAATATCCCCTCATAAATTCCAACCGGTCATTCATAAATTTCTTCTTAACATCATGGGAAAAATAAAACATTGAAAGGGGTGATCTCAGATGCTCAGTTAGGATAACAATATCGACGAAACATTCATAAATAAACAAAAACCTTTAAGGTAATGTATAACTAAAAAAAATCCTTTTCTTCTTTAATTTTAGCATAATATGGAAAATATATAATTAAATAATTTCATTTACTTATTCACATGTATATTTTAATATTCAAATAACGACATTCAATATCAATAACCACATTTATAATGATGTAATGCATAATTCCCGGCTATCATATCCACATAGTCAAGGCCTAGTGCCAAGACTACAATTAAGATTTTGTCAAGGCCTTGAGCCAATACACTAGTTTGTCTCATGAGACCTACTGATGCATCGAGGATCTATAGCAGGATCCATGAGTCACTTACTAAGTCCAATGTATTCTTCATATGAAAATTATGAAACAAAACATAAACATTTGTATTAAAACAAGCATTCTTAATGTAAATACTTAAACCACAAACCATGAATGGTATAAAAATAGCAGAACCACAAACAAACATAAATCATTCAATACAATATGGAAGATTTTATAGTAATAGATCAACCACAATTGAGAATAATGAAGGATATTGACATTGAAAAAAATAATCATCATAACTATTTGAGAGAAATACTCCCCCCCCCCCCTTTCTTAAAAACATATTAAAGTCACACTACTTGTCAAGAAGTAATTTTAAAATAGATTTTTGAATCAAAGAGTCACATACCACTTTGAAACTTTTAAAATGAATTTTAATTTTAAAACATTAATGTCCAAACAAATAAATCTTTAAAAAAAATTTAAAACATGGACATTAATAAGAAATGTTATGAAGAATAAAATTTTAAAACATTTAAAAATGATATTTTAGTTAGAGTTTCTCACCAAAACAGAGACAATTGAATAAAAACTATTGACATAATCAAAACATTGTAATATCATGAGAATAAAAGGATTCATGATATACAATGTCAAATTACATTATATACACCATATAAAATTGAATTGGTGTATAACAACAAAAAAGTCTCAATGGAATGTAAATTGAGATGAAATCTCTTATAAAGACTGTATCCTTTGGTTAAGGATAAATAAATGACATAATTATGTGTGACAAATATAAATACACTGAATAGGATTTGATATTCAGTGTAAATCAATTATATTACATTCATACATATTATTGTAAAAACATCCCCAATGAATTGGATATTTAACTCAACAAATGGAGATTGAGTTAAAATTACTCTTATCAAGATCATATCGATGACATGAGAGTTTATAAATAGAGTGATTATGTGTATCAAAAGTATATCCACATAATGGGTAGTTGAAATTATTACATAAGAAAATGAATAGTGATTCCACACATAATCATGGAGTAAAATAATCAATGAAGTATGCGTTAAGTCGAATGAGTGGAAATTAAAATATCAAATTCCATTATCGATTTGGTATCTTACGAAACAAAAACTCATGAAAGAAGTATCATACAATTACAATTTAAATAACCATAAATTAAAGTAAATTACCTAATGAATACAATCATGGGAAGTACACACAACACATGCAAAAAATAATTGGTGAAGAATGGAAATCTCATGGAATTAAATGTGAGATAAAAAACACCTCACATTGTCCTTTTCCATGGTCGAGGTTAGGTTAGCTTCTTGTATAATGGTGAAATAAATTTTATTGAATTATAAAAGAATATTATACATTAATATGAAATCTTTTATGATCTTTTAACATTGCATTGTTAATAATATCCTAGTATTATCGTTATTTTGGATGTTAACTTACTCATTTTATTTTAGATGTTTTGTTACATAAGTCATGTTTGTTATGGATAGGTTGTATCATATTCATATACAGAATTAAATCTAGTCCTTGAACATTATTTTTAATCATAATATGACAATTATACATGTATGGATACGATGGAGAATGAATCTGATCGCGTTCGTGGAGTCGGTAGTCCGTACGTATGCACGAGCGATAATATCATTCTTTTGATATTAAATCATATATAATTGGACGGTATATCAAATATACTGAATCAATATCATGTTATACTTATTAGTTAAATTAGTAACAAATCATTATTTTCCCCATCCAAATAATAATGTATTAAATGACAATTACACCACGATGTGGACATGGTAGGTCGTATGTACGCACGTATGGTGACATGTCATTTAAAGGATAGATAGAATAATGAATATGGTTGTAACATATTTATAATAACATCAAATTATATAAAATATACTGAAGTTATTATTTTATAATGTAAATAACAATGAAAGAAGATGTTGAAGAAGAATGTAACTTGAAAGAGGGCGGTGAAAACATTACCTCTTATTTGGGTTCTTCCTTTTGATTTGATCAAAAGGACTCCATAGGTTGGCTTAATAATCAGACTAAGGCTTATAGGATGAAGTGAGGAATGTTTTGAAAATATTTGGGCATGGTTTGGTGGTGAAAAAAAATGATTTGATAGTGTAAATTATAGAGAATGGGGAGCACCCTTTTAAAATAATGGTGAGGGCACCATTGGAAAAGCTAGAAATATTATTTTATAATAAAATCATATTTGGTTTCTAACAGTTATAAAGTGTATTATTTAAATTTTAAGGTGGTTATGGTTCTAAATCCTTACATCCAATAGATTTTTGACAGGTTTGGTTCAATATATTAACCATATCATTTAGATTTAACTCATAGTAAAATAGTTTAACATTTACAAGGTCTCTTTGTATTTTTATATTATATAGTTATTAAACATGCTCCATACCTCCAAGTGACCCCCCAAGTGGACCATTAATGATACACCTATCATTATATAAGTCTTTTGTCCAAACGATTGAATTTTAGGAATACAATATAAACTAATAATATAATATTTGTTTTAAAAACTCTTTTATCTCAATTTTGACACTATTGGGTATTTTGTATTTGATAATTTCATAGCATCATTATCAAATAGAAAACAATTTATATAAATAATAATAATATGTCATATTAACCTATTAATTTATTGGAATGCATAAAAAACTCAAATTACTTTTTTTTTATATTTATAATATCAATTATTTTAATATTTCATTAATTGGGTAGTTACTGCATCACCATTATGTCATAAATAAAATAAATTATATAATTTATAAAAATTATAAATAAAATACAATTATGTAGGAATTCTTTTTATCTTTATAATTAGTATTTATAATATAATTTATCTTATGTATAACCCTATATTAAAAATGGTTTCGTTATTAAAATTTTGATTTTATCTTTTTTAACTCTACTTTAAATTAAATAATAATAAATGTCATAATCTAATACAAGTGGACCTAAATGATAATATTTTATTTCTAAGGTTGTTTATGGTCGATATAAAGTTTTCCAATATAATTATGACATGTGTTAGGATAACATTAATATCATTTTAGCCTTAAATACACTATTTACTTTTAACCGTGGTAAATGAAAGTAAAACGTTACTATTCACCAAAAATTATTTTCATCTCATTGAACCAAATTTTACTCCTTGATAATAACCTTTTTTCTTGGATTTTCAAAATTCCACTCATAGAAGCAGTAAAATTATGTTTTATGGGAATTTTCAAATCCTCATACGAGGTTGGTAAAAGACTATGAAAATCTCAAATAAAATCTTTAT
This sequence comes from Viscum album, assembly GCA_963277665.1. Lineage (NCBI taxonomy): Eukaryota > Viridiplantae > Streptophyta > Magnoliopsida > Santalales > Viscaceae > Viscum > Viscum album. The sequence continues at coordinate 1,055,302,922 of OY728151.1, read as the reverse complement.
ATATCTAAAATTATTCTAAACTAACTCCAATGAATTACATTGAACATATATAGGTATTATTTATCTATTTGTTATTTAATTAAATTTAATTAAAATAAATAATTATTTAAATAAAAATTCGGTTTTAAACTATAACTCGGTGTTTTTTCACTATTCATTAAAAATTGAATGTTTTTAGAAAAATACCAAAAAATAACCCTAAGCTAATTTTGATATTCTAAATCCAAAAATTAAGTCCATTTTGAATGATAGAATTTAAAAAATTTAAAAAGTGGATATTACTATTCATAATGGCTAGTTTGATTGGTTGTGGTGTGTGTTAGAACTTGAAGTTGCGTAAAACACACGCTACTATAATATTAATAGATAAGTGTACTATGGAATCTTGGGGTGTTACATTCTCCCCTCCTTCAAAAAATTCCTTTCTCAAAATTTTTAAAATTGGGCTTGGGAATATAATGTAAATTCCCACATCGGAAAAATATTCAATAAATCTTTCACCTTAAAAGAATGAAAGAGAAGTACAAAGTTCACCCTTGATAACTAATACTAGGATTACATGTAGGAAAACACGGATATGGAAGATATATTAAGTGTCATTTTCTGATAGAGAGGGATAGAAAACATCCTTAGGAGAAAGTTAACAATAAGAAAGCCACAGTCATGTGATGGGACAAACAGTCATTATTTTCCCAGTAGGAAAAGTATACAAACATTTTTTAAAGTTACATTACATAAATATGAGGAATTAATTTATGAGATTGACTAAGAAAATAAAGAGATATACTTAATTTTTATGTATAGTTTCATTCATTAATAAATTTCCACCACTAACTCATTTTTTTGAAAGATGAGTAATCAAGAATACTTGAGCACACTAGAAGATCAAGAATAAACTTTTATAGAATCATATGATCCACGAAGGATAAAATATATATTTACATTGTCTTAATAGATTAATTAATACCAAAATGGATAGTACAAGATCTGATGATCCCCCAAAAGTATATTCATTTATAGAAAGAATCTCTAATCATAATTTCTAAAATTAATCCAAAAATACCCCAATGTTAAATAAATACCATTCAATAAACAATTTTCCTTAAAATCCTTCAATATAATCCAAACTAATATTGAAATCCAAAACATAGAAGAATTTTGTTATGTAGTCTTCCACATTAAATTGTATCTCCAAATGACATCAACTACTCTTAAAGTCATATACATAAAAGTAATTAACCTAATCACATATAATCTATTAGAGGATAATCATTTCCATAAACAACCCAAATCACTATAAATCAACAATAAAAAAGTAGATAAAAATCCACCATTACTCCTCAAATAAAATCACATAGTATTCAATTTTTCTTGGGCATATTGTGTTCCCAAAAAATAAAACATCTTCCAAAATATCATTTATCACTATAGTACCCTCGGTTGGAGGTATGTGGACTTTGATTATCCCTTTGTATGCGTTTAAAGTTCTTGACATGAGTTGGTAAGAGGTTCGGAGTGTTTATATTGGATTTGGATGTGTTTGAAGGCTTTTAAGGGAGTGCATGGTTTCAGCACAGTTAGTGTAAACTATGCGGATTACCCAGGAAACTGTTCAGACCGTTGTTCTTGAGATAGTAGGCCTCGCACGGCATGTCCACGGTTTTTCAGACCGTGCGAGGAAACCATGCGGACCCTAGCTCTCGAGGCTGTGTAGTGCACATTGTTAGCGCAATGTTTGCCAAACCGTGCGGGCTAACCTTGCAGCCACTTAAAATTAGGGTCATAAAACCCGGGATCACTCGGGATTCCCTCAGTTCTCTCCTCTATTCCTTCCACTCGAGCCTTAATCAGTATTTTTGGTTATTATGTGCAAGAAGGGTCCTTTCACTCAGTTTGGGAGGGTTTTGAAGAGGATTCAAGTTTGTTTTAAGGCGATCTCTCATGGGTAAGTCTCCTCCCATGGTTCCTTGGTGTTTTCCTCTAGATCTGCTCTTACTCCAATCATGGTTTTCTAGATCTACACATTTTGTGTGAAGATCTAGGGTTGTTTTGACCAAAGATGCTGATGTTTGGGACCTTTGATGTTTGAAAAGGGTTTTTAATGGAGTTTCGAGGAGGCGTTCTACCATATTGATGTGTGTTTGGGTGAAAGGTCGATTTCTTCAAACACTAAGTGGTAGGTGGCTTCTCTTTCAACTCCACTTGGTGGAATTAAGTGGTGAATTTACAATTAAATTAATTGATTGAAATTTAATTCGTATATCATGTTACAAATTTTTGGAAAATGTAGGAGTGGACAAATTGGGGGTTTTGGCATGAAATTGGGATTTCTGAAAAAAAAAATGGTATTTGTTGGGAATGGGATCAATTGAATGCTTTTAAAATGTTTATTTTAATATGACATTGAACTTCATCGTGATAATGGCATGTGATGATGTTTGAAATAATGTGTGATCTTGTGTGGATTATTCTTCTGTGTATATCGATGGGATGTTGTATTGGAATGGGTTGTGATGTTGTAGAGTGGTCGAAAAAGTGCCACATTAATAATTGAGATGGATGGATAATGGTCAGAAGGGCCACCATCGAGGGAAGTGGCCAATAAAGTACCACTTGTCGGGTTGATAATGGGTTGGCCCAGAAAGTACCCCTGTTTTTGGTTGATTTCATCTCTATGTGATGTTTGTGGATGGGGATTGTGAGTGAAATATGAACATGGTAACCAGCATGTGTCTGGGTTGTGGTGGCTTTCCCTTTTGTGGAATGTTTGGCTTTTGTAATCAGTTTGAAAATGGATTTGTTTTATATAAAATGTTTTACATAAATGTGCTAATGGTTTACCCTAGTGGCATGAGTAGGGATGTCATTTTTGGAAATCCTACTGAGTAGTTGTACTCACCCCCTGCTTTGGCACTTTGGTGTCTTTGAAGATTTAGTATACCGAGACATGGGTAAAGGTAAGGCATCTCCATCTTTTAGAGGTGACACATGATGCTTGGTGGTGCATGGAGTTTAGATCTGGAGTGGAGTTGTGGTGGTGTCACAGATTGTCTTGTTTGTCTTTTATTTTCTGTTGTACACTAATGCTTTCGAATTATTGGGTTGTATGAACCTTGGGTTGTTATGGTATGGTTTGTTGAAAAAAATGCATGCATTATCATTCTTGTTGGTTGTTTGGGTTATCCTCTTTATGGAATATCATTCCCCACCTATCTCTTGAAGCCCTCAGCATTTATTGGCAGACTTTGGCGCCCTGGGAATGTCTCATAAGGCCATGTAACCCTCACCGCTTCTTCATGACAATGAGGAATTGGTGGGGTGTTACAAGTGGTATCTGCTTGTTTGGTCCTTGGGAGTTGATTCTCAGATTTGGATTTGACATTCGTTCTTGGTGATTCCTTGAGTCAGGATGGTAGCATGGTGTAGGGAAGTCAGAACTTGGAATGTATAGCATGAAAGGACATATCTAACCCTTTATATTCTGAACTCCATGTTACCTTGGAGTTTGGTACATAATTGTTTTGGAGACACTTGGAGGTATTTGAAATCTCATTGTCGTCAGTGTAGCCAATGAGATGAGCATGGCATGCATGGTAGAAATGACTTCCCATAAGGATGCATATTTCATTGGGGTATAATGATTTATGGTATGTTTCTAATGTGAGGAATTTGAAAAATCTCAATTGGATTTCAAACTTGAAGGATTTGAATCATGAAAACTGGTAGTATTTTGAATATGGTTGATTTTCAAAAATTGTGCAACATGGGAAATGTGGAAAAATGGAAATCCTATTTGTGATTGATTGTCCTGAAATGGTATGTGACGTTGTTGACTCATGATTTATATGGAAGCGAGACTCATGCTAGTTTGTTTTATGTTAATATAAATGGAACCGGGTAGGTGTCGTAGAGACCAACTAGAAGTGGCTGATGAGAATGTGGTTGCACCTGGGCCCCAGGTGAACCAGTTGCTAGTGAAATGTATAGTCCATGCTTTCCATGCGGTGGGAAGTATAAATATAGTGGAATACCCCAAGAATTTAGACTATGTGGCTCAGTTTCATAAGCAGAACCCAACCGTTTTAGGGGTGATGCAGACCCAAAAAGAGTAGAGGCATGGATGTCCCAAATAAATAGAATTTTTGAATTCATCAGAACCCCGACAAAGCTGAATGTTAAGCTAGCAACGTACAAGTTGGAGGATCTTTCCAATCAATGGTGGGAGCTAGTATTCCTAGTGGGTACGGACCATGATATGACATTGGAAACCTTTGAGGAATTGTTTAACAAACAATTCAACCATCATAAGATCATGGTTTAGCATACAACTGAATTTTTCAGATTGAAGCAAGAATAGATGTCAGTAATGGAGTATGCAGCTATGTTTATGAGCTTAGTTCGGTTTGCACCCGAGGAAGAGGGTAGCACGTCACTGAAAGAAAGGATTTTTTAGGCGGGCTTGAGGTAGGAAATCCGTTCTAAAATATCGGTGATGTGTATCAGGGACTACAAAAAAATAGTATATCAAGATTCGGTAGCTGAGCGAGATCTGCTAGGAACACTGGACGGAGGAATCACGGTAATACCCACAGGGACTAGTGGGAACTCTAACACCTGGTTCAAGTGAAAGAGGGACACATATTTGCAGAGTGGGGGAACGTCACAACATGTGACAACGGGATCGGTGAACCTTGCTCTGAAGCCCCATAGTAAATTGGGCTATTTTCAGTGTGGGTCCTTGATGCATATCAAGAGGGATTGCACGTCACAACCAAGAGCATGTTATAGTTGTAAGAAGATGGGGCACCTCAAGCGCTACTATAGGAACGCTCTGAGGACAAGAGTGTGTGACACTCCGTAAGGATCGCAGGCGTCCTATGCTTCGACTGGATAGGGGCATAAGCATACCCTTCGTCAACAAGGTAATGTTAGTCATGGTTATTGTCGGAATACCATGACACCTCAGCAGTGAAATAAAGAATAGAGTGTGACAATGAAGGCGTTGTTCAGAGCTGACCTACCTATGATGGATTATCAGTCTGGACTATCCACGGTGCGAGGTACGACTCTTTTAAATTCATCCTACATTTAAGTGTTGTTTTATATGGGTGTTTCACACTCGTTTATTGTTTGATGCGTTGTCGAGTTGCTGGGATTAAAAGTAGAGATGATGCCTTCAATTCGGAAACTTCAAACCCCTTTGGGTAGAACAGAGTATCGATCCTTCTATTGTAAGGCATGTTGTATTGTTGTGTGCCAAATTGAGATAGAGTTGGATTTCTCAGTACGTGAGATGGATGGCTATGATGAAATCATGGGCATGGATTGGCTAATAGTGTTTAAGGCCCACATCGATTGTGATGTGTAAACATTGAGTTTTACGATGCATAATGGTGTTTGACATCTCATTAGAGGAGAGAGACATGAGAAGAATGTTTCTGCAGGCTTGTTGGCCCCAGTAGTTGGCACGTTATCATATCAGTTTGCAGAATTGACATTGGAATCGATATAGGGTGTCTGGAATAGTGTTCTTCCCGCAGTGGTTGACCAGTTCATGGATGTTTTTCCCAAATAATTATCTGTTGTCCCTCCAGTAAGAGAAGTGGAGTTTATGATTGATCTCCTTTCGGGGACTATCCCTATCTCACTTCTGTCTTACCGGATGGCACATGCAGAACAGAGGGAGTAGAAAGTCCAGTTGGAGAAGTTAGAAAATAAAGGTTTTATCCGGTCTAGCACATCTCGGTGGGCAGTTCCATTGTTGTTTGTGAAAAATACGGATTGAACTTTGAGGCTATGTGTTGATTATCGTAGACATAACCAAGTTAAAATAAATAATAGATATCCACTTCCAGAATCGATGATTTTTTCAACCAGTTGATGGGATCCCAATGGTTCTCCAAGATCAACTTGAGGTCGGGATTTCATGAATTGTGAGTGAGGAAGGAGGATATTCCGAAAATAGCATTCAGAAGTAGATATGGCCATTATGAATATGTGGTGATGCCCTTTTTTCTAATGAATGCGCTAGTGGTGTTTATGGCATTGATGAATTAGATATTTTAGAGATATCTAGATTCATTTGTGGTGGTGTTTGTGGATGATATTCTAGTGTATTTGAAGATAAGGGAGGAGCATGAGAAGCACTTGGTGATAGTGCTAGGGATCTTGTGAGATCATCAGTTGTATTCCATGATGTCAATGTGTGGCATTTGGATATAGTAAGTCCATTTTCTTGGCCATGTCATTTTCAAAAGGGTTTTTTCCAAGGATCCGAAAAAGATTGAGGTAATTAGCATGTGGTAACCCCCAAAAAAACGTGTTTGAGATACAGGTTTTCCTCAGTCTAGATGTTTATTATCAGATTTTTGTTCGTGATTTTTCATGTTTGGCTTCATGGATGATAGATTTGACAGGGAATAATGCACCATTCCAGTGGAATGAATAGTTTTAGCATTGTTTCGAAGAGTTAAATGGTCACCTTACATCAGCACAAATCATGGTTTTTCCAGAACCAGGAAGAGTGTACGTGGTGCATTATGATGCATCAGGATCAGGATTAGGTTGTGTTATTATGCAAGGGGACCTTGTGGTCTTGTATGGCTCACTGATGTTGAGGGTGCATGAGAAGAACTACCCAACTCATGATTTGGAGTTGTCAGGAGTGTTCCATGATTTGAAAATGAGGCGGCATTTTCTCTTCGGTGAGAAATTCACAGTCTACATGGATCATAAGATTTTGAGGCACATTTTCTCACAAAATAATTTGAACATGTGGAATAGGAGATGGATGTAATATCTTCAGATGTTTGATTTTGACTTAATGTATACACCAGGTAATGGAAATTAGGTGGCAGATGCATTAAGTAGGAAATCATATGCTCAGGTTGTGAAGCAGACATCAGATTAGTGGTAGTTGTTGTCGGTTATAGCCGATATGTGGTTGGAATGTGAAGACCAGTGTGATAGAGCGTTTTTCTTTTTGGTTACGTTGATTCATGAATTGGTTGGCCTGGTTAGAAGGGAAAAATATCCAATCCTAAATGTGTGACGATTGGGTCAAGACTCAATGGTAGGGAGACCATTGGGGCTGGCAACTGAATAGAGAATCGATTTTGTGCTTCCGGAATCTGATAGTTGTACTGGTGGCTTGTCAAGAGGATCTTCTAAGGGCGTACCATCATTCTAGGTGGGATGTTCACTCTGGAATTTAGAAGATTTATGAAGCTTCGAAAGCATAGTTCAGGTGGTTTGGTATGAAAATAAGGCTGGCTGAGTTTGTTTCAAGATTCTTGACTTTTCAGCCGGTCAAGGCAGAGCATCAGAGGCCATCAGGAATGTTGTATTCCTTACCAATCCCTATTTGGAAGTGGGAGCAGATAGTAATGGATTTTGTCACAGGTCTCCCAACAACGGTCAGAAAACATGATGCAATTTCAGTGATAGTGGATTGTCTAATGAAGTCGGCCCATTTCATCCCAAATCGTGAATCTCATACGGTGGAGGATTTGTCCAAAATATATATCCAGGAGGTGGTAAAGATACATTATGTTGCATCTTCTATTGTATTAGATAGAGATCCTAGGTTTACATATCATTTCTGGAAATCATTATAGCATGCTCTTTGAACAATGTTGACCATGAGTACGGCATATCACCCTCAGACGGATGGCCATTCCTAGAAGATGATACATCCCTTGAAAGATAGGTTGTGAGCTTTTTTGATTGATTTTGGTGTCTCGTGGGGGGGGAGCACCTATCCTTGGTTGAATTCTAGTATAATAACAGTTATCAATCATCCATAAAAATCGCTCCTTTTGAATAATTGTATGGGAGAACGTGTTGTTCTCCACTATATGGGGAGGAAATGGGTGAGTCTTCGATGGTTGGACCGAGTCTTGTTCAGGAGACTACAGAAAAGATCAAGTTGATTAGGAAGAGGATGTAGACGGCTCAAAGTAGTCATAAATCCTATGCAGATCATCATCGATGACCATTGTCATTTGAGGTGAGTGATCATGTTTTCTTGAGGATTTCTCCTCAGTTGGGACATCGTCGGTTTGGGAAAAAAGGATAGTTATCTCTGAGGTACATTGGACCTTTTGAGATTGATGAGAGGGTTGGTGAGGAGGATTATTGGTTGGATTTTCCACCTAGGTTCAGTGTGGTACACAATGTATTTCATGTGTCATAGCTGAAAAAGTACCAGCTAGATCCAGACCATGTTATTCAATGGGATCATATTGAGATAGAGGTGGATGCTTCGTTGGTGCACATTCCAGTGTGGGTTGTGGATATGAAACAGAAAGTCTTGAATGGTAAAAGGATCAGTCTAGTTTTGGTTTTGTGGCAACATGGCCAGATCCAATAAGTATCTTGGGAACATGAGAAAGAAATGGCCGAACAGTGGCCCGAGCTATTTCAGCAAGGGTAGGTTCACTACTATCTAAGGATGGAATGTCCAATGGTGGGGAGAATGTAGTACCCCTGGTTTGGGTTATGTGGCATTTTTTATGCATTTTTATGAATTTAAAGTGCCTGAGATGAGTTGGGAAGAGGTTGGGAGAGTTTATATTGGTTTTGTATGTGTTTGGATGCTTTCAAAGGGGTGAACGGTTTGATAACGGTTAGTGTAAACAGTATGGATTCACCAGGAAACCATTCAGACCCTTGTTCTTAAGACAGAAGGCCTCACACGACCTGCACACGGTTATCCAGACCGTGCAAGGAAACCGTGCAGACCCTATCTCTCGAGGCAGTGGAGTGTGCACGGTTAGCGTAGGGTTTTCCAAACCGTGCGGGCTAACCGTGCGGGCTAACTGTGCGACCACTTAATATTAAGGTTATAAAACTCAGGCTCACTTGGGATTCCATCATTTCACTCCTCTCTTCCATCCACTCGAGTCTCACTTGGTATTTTTGGTTCTCACAGGAAAGAAGGGTTCTCCCACTTGGTTTTCTAGGGTTTTTGAGAGGATTCATGGTAGTTTGATGGTGATCTCTCTCAGGTAAGTCTCCTCCCATGGTTCTTTGGGGTTTTCCTCTAGATCTGCTCTTCCCCCATTCTTGGTTATCTATATGTACACTTGTTTCGTGTATATCTAGGGTTTTTTCTCCTTAATATGCTAACATTTGGGCCCGTTGATGTTAGGAAAGGGTTTTTAAGGGAGTTTCGAGGAGGTGTTCTACCAGATTGAGGTGAGTTTGGGCGAAAGGTCGATTAACCCAAACCCTAAGTGGTAGGTGGCTTCTCTCTTGACTCCTCTTAGGGGAATTGTGTGGTGCATTTATAATTAAACTTTTTGTTTGAAATGTAATTGGTAAATCATGTGGAAAAATGTTGTAAAATGTATGAGTGATGAAATTGGTGTTTTATGGACTGAAATTTGGATTTTTGGATAAAAAATGGGTTTTGTTGGGAATGGGATCAATTGGATTAATTTAAAATGTTGATTTTAAAATTACATTGAACATTATCATGATAATGGCATGTGATGGTGTTTGAAATGATGTGTGATATTTTGTGGCTTGTGCCTATGTGGATATGGATGTGATGTTGTATTGGAATGGGTTGTGATGTTGTAGAGTGGTCGCGAAAGTGCGACTATAATCATGGATATGGATGGATAATGGTCGGAAGGGCCACCATCAAGGAAAGTGGCCAAGAATGTACCACTTTTCAGGTTGTGAACAGGTTGGCCGAGAAAGTACCCTCATTGTTGGATGATTTCTTGACTATGTGATGTTTTTGGATGGGGATTGTGAGTGAAATTTGAACATGGTAACCGGCATGTGGCTTGGTTGTGGTGGCTTTCCCTTGAGTGGCATGTTTAGATTTTGTAATCATTTTGATAATGGATCTTTTTTATATAAAAAGTTTTATATAAATTTTCTAAGGGTTTATCCTTGTGGCGTGTGTATGGAAGTCATTTGGGGAAATCATACTGAGTAGTTGTACCCACCCCCTGCATTGGAACTCTGGTGTCTTTGCAGATGTAGTATACCGGGACATGGGAAAATGTTGGAATCTCCAACTTTTAGTGGTGTCGCATGATTCGTGGTAGTGCATGGTGTTCGGAACTGGAGTGGAGTTGTGGTGGTGTCACAGATTTTCTTGTTTGTCATTTAGTTTCTATTGTACTCTGATGTTTTGGAATTATTGGGTTGTATGAACCTTGGGTTGTTATGGTATGGTTGGCTGAAAACAAATTCATGAATTATCATTTTTGTTGGTTTGTTTGGTTATCCCCGTGAGGGAAAATCGTTCCCCACTTCTCTTTTGAAGCCCTCGACATTTATTACCAGCCTTTGGTGCCTTGGGAACATCACTTAAGGCCAAGTAAGCCTCACAGCCTCCTCAAGCCAATGAGGAAGGGGCGGGGTGTTAAAATAACTTAATCACCAAATCAATTTCCTATACTAAGGGTATTCATTTGATAAGACATAAGAACCCAAATCAACTAGTTATTGATCAATAAAATCATTTAACTAAAAATAATTATTCACACTAACCAGTGACTTCACGTAGTCCAGTGGTAGGTGATAAATCACATTCTCACTTTGGTAATGGGTTCGATTCCCACAACTTTGTCTAATGCAACAGGTTGTCACATGGTCAGCATTTTGTCCTTTTTCAAAAAATATATTTAATAAAATTACCATAATGGGTTAAATTCTTCAAAACAACCATAACATAATTTTAACCAAAAATGTTATCTCATACCATTCATTTTCATCACAAAATATAATAACATGTAATTGCCTCAAACCCAATGATCATATAAAACTAAATGGTTAACAATAACTATATCCTCAGGGGAAAAGATTAGTCTTACTCAAATATCATTCTCACATGGAAAACTGTGGGGTTACAAATACAAGAGAAAATTATTCCAAAGTAATCCCATCAATATGGAGCACTAATACTTTTAAACATTTTTCCAACCATTTATTTCCACAAAGCTTCTTCTTTGACCAAGAAAATATCCTATAGAATAGAAAATTCACTCGAGTAATGGACAGGTCCCCTACATTTATGTAAACTGATTGTAAATGGATTCTTGGGTCTATTTTTATTTTCTTCCATAGTACTCTTCATATTTCCTCAGAAACATTTCATTTTATGCCCTTCTTTCCTGCACATAAAGCATTTCTTTGTTCAGTTGAGTCACTTTCCTGGGTGTCTCCTTCCACATTTCCTGGATGATGGAAATTTTGGATTCTTTTCTAAATGTTCTCCACTTCTATAGCTCTTATCATTCCTCACCTTTCTCTTATTTGTTGAGTCTGGGTATTCGTTAATATATTTGGTGTTGATTATATTTTTCGTAAAATGATTTTCCATGAACTCGATATCTTTTATGCATATCATTAGTCCATTTTTTTTGCACATTTCCATGATCGTTCCCACGTGGTACGTCATTCTCAATGTTACTATGACTTCCTTGGCCTCTAGTCACTGACTAAAACTAGAAATCATTGTGTGAGTAACAGTTGTCATAAAATCATTTAGAGAATACCATGACACCATATTCTCAATTTGAAACACCATTGGATTATCCAAGGTCATTTATTCTCATATTATATTGAAATAATTCAAATTGAATTGTAATGAAAATGTAAATTGTCCTAATAATATCCTCTTGGAGTGTCATAACCAAGAGTGCATTAAGGCCCGTTTTTGGGCACTAGTTCCTATTCGAGTCTATCTCTAAGCAGTGTTTTCGGTTTTTACCCCTACATATATCTGTTCCAGAGCCACATCTACCTGCTTGTATGTAGACTGGGATGAATTTCTTAGAAAACACAAAAAATCAACACAATACCAAAATTCTAGTATGTTCTTCTATACTAATCCTAAAATTCTATCATAGGTCTGTGGGATATAATCATAGTTTATCTAAATATAGCTTCCAAGGTTTGTACTAAACTTACTCTAATACCAACTATAACTCCCCGAACCCAGTTACCCAGAGTAATTGCCCAATTATATTACATTGGCATGATCACAAGAGATCAAGTCTCGAAATACCTATTAGTTTAGTATTCATAGAAACAATAGATAATTTCATAAGTCTTACATTAAATCATAAAGAAAAAAATTACAACAACATATTGTCTTCATATCTCCTCATACTATCCCTACATGTTATTCATAAATTACTTCTTCACATACTGGAAAAAATAAAACACTGAAAGGGGTGATCTTAGTTGCTCAGTAAGGATTAAAATATAGTGGAAACATTCATAAATAAGAAAAAACATTTAAGTAAATGTATAACTAAAACAAACACCTTTTATGTTTGAACTTAAGTATAATATGGAAAAGATAAAATGAAATAATGTCATTTGCTTATTCACCTGGATATTATACTAGTTGAATAAACACATGCAATATCAATAAACTTTTTCATAATGATTGAATGCATAATTCTAGACTATCATAAGAACATAGTCAAGGCCTCATGCCTAGACTAAAAATAATATTTTTTCAAGGACTTGTTCCAAGACACTCGTTTGACTCATGAGACCTACCGATGCATCGAGGAGCAGTAGAGAGCTCCCCTGTCAGTTACTAAATCCAATGCATTACTCATATGAAAGGTTTGAAACATAACATAAACATTTGTATTAAAACTAGCATACGAAATGTCAATACTTTAACCACAAACCATGAATTGTATAAAAATAGAACATCCACAGTCAAACATGACTCATTCAATAAAATATGGAAGATTTTATTGTAACATATTAAACTCAATTGATAATAATTAAGGATATTTACATAGATAAAAATAATCATCAAAACTATTTGAGGGAAATACCCCCCCCCCCTTCTTGAAAACATTTAAAAGTCACACTACTTGTAAAGAATCCATTTTAAAATAGATTTTGGAATCAAAATGTCCCATACCACTATGAAAATTTTAAAAGGAATTTTAATTTTAAATAAATAATGTCCATACAAATAAATCCTTAAAACCATTATTAAAACATGGACATTAATGAGAAATATTTATAAAAATAAATCATTAAAAATTTTAAAAATGATATTTTAGTTAGAGTTTCTAGCCAAAAGAGAGACACTTGAATAAAAATAATTGATGTAATAAAAACTTTGTAATATCATGAGAATAAAGGGATTCATTATATACTATGTCAATGTACATTATATACACCATATAAAAGTAAATAGGTTTATAACAACAATAAAGTATCAATGGAATGTAAATTTAGATGAAATATCTTATAAAGACCATATACTTAAGTTAAGGATAAATCAACGACATAATTTTGTGTGAAAAATATTAGTACAATCAATATAATTATTTATTCAGCGTAAATGAATCAAAGGACATTCACACATATTCTTGTAAAAACAACACCCATGAATTGGATATTTAACACAACAAATAGAGATTGAGTTTAAATTACTCTTATCAAGTTTATATCGATGACATGAGAGATTATAGATGGAGTGATTATGTGTATCAAAAGTATATCCACAGAAAAAGGAGTGGAAATTATGGCATAAGAAAATGAATAGTGATTCCACAAAAAACTATTTTTGTAAAATAATTAATGATGTATGCGTAAAGCCGAATGAGTGGAAATTGAAATTTCATGTTCCCTTATCGATTTGGTAACTTATGAAACATACACCCATGAAAGAAGGTTCATGCAATGATGATTTAAATATCTATAAATTAACATATATTACACAATGAATACAATCATGGTCAGTACACACACTACAGGAAATAAATAAGTGTTGAACAATGGAAATCTCATGTAATTAAAATTGAGATAAGAAACCCCATACTTTGTACTTTTTCCTTAGTCGAGGTTATGTTATCCTTCTGTATAATGGAGATATAATTTTTCTTTAATTATATGAGAATTGTATACATTAATATGATATCATATATGATCTTTTAACATTTCTTTGTTAATAATATCTTTGTATTATCTTCATTTCAGGTGTTAACTTACTCATTTTCATTTATATGTTTTGTAACATGAGTCGTGTTTTTATGGATAGGTTTTATCTTATTCATATTAATAATGATATCAAGTCCTTAAACATTATTTTGAATCATAAAATGAGAATTAGACTTCTATGGATACGATGGGAAATGAATCTCATCGCGTTTGTGGAAACGGTAGTCCATACGTACGCACGTGCGATAATATCATTATTTTGATATTAAAATCATATATAATTGGATGGAATATAATATATACAGAATAATTATCATGTTATACTTATTATTTAAATTAATTACACATCATTATTTTCCCCATCTAAATAATAATGTAGTGAAAAAAAATTACACCATGACGTGGAGACGGTAGGCCGTACCTACACACGTTTGGTTACTTGTCATTCAAAGGATGGATAGAATACTGAATATGGTTTTACCATATTTACAATAACATTACAGTATATAAATAATATTGGTGTAATTATTTTATCATGGAAACTACAATGAAATAAAAAGGTGATGAAGTAAGGAACTTGAAATATGGTGGTGAAAACATTACCTCTTCTTCGGGTTCTTCCTTTTGATTTGATTAAAAGGTCTCCTTAGGTTGGATTTTTTATCAAACTAAGGCCTCTACGTTGAAGTGAGAAAATTTGAGAGAATATATGGGCAGGTCTTGGCTGATCCATAGGGCATTGAAGGTGTAAATTAGAGAGAAGGTGGAGTACCCTTTTATAAGAGTGGTGAGAGGCAACTTTGGAAAATCTAGAAATGTTATTTTATAATTAATACATATTTTCTTTATAATGACTTTAAAGTAGATTATTTAAATTTTAAGGTGGGTATGGGTCAAATTACTTTCAACTAATAGATTTTATATAGGTTTGGGTAACTATATTAACCTTATATTTATATTTAACTCTTAGTTAAATAGTTTGACATTTACCATGTCTCTCTGTATTTTTATATTATAGAGTTAATAAACATACTATATACATCCAAGAGACCAAAAAGTGGTCCATTGATGATACACCTATCATTATATAAGTCCTTTGGCCGAACCTTATATTTTTAGGAATATAATATCAATTAATAATATAATATATTTTTTAAAAACTCTTTTATGTCAATTCTGACACAAATGAGTATTTTGTTTTTGATAATTTTATAACATCATTATTACTTCGAAAAAAATTTATATTACCAATCATAATATGTCATATTAACCTATAAAATTAGTGTAATTCCATAAAACTCTCAAATTCAATTTATTTTGATATTTATAATATAAATTAATTTTCTATTTCATTAATTACGTAATTACTGCATCACCATTATGTCATAAGTAAACAAAATTATTTAATATTTACAGATTATAAATAAAATAAAATTATGTAGGAAATATTTTTCTCTTTCTAATTATGATTTATAATCAAATATATCTTATGTATAACACTATATTAAAATTTTTTACTTATTAAACATTGATTTTGTCTCTTTTAACTCTTTTTTGAATTAAATAATAATAAATGTCCAAATATAATCCAAGTGGACCTAAATGATAATATATTATTCCTATGGTTGTTTTTGGTTGAGATAAACTTTTCAAATAGAATTAGGACATGTGTTAAGGTAATATTAATATCATTTTTACCCTTAATTACCCAATTTACATTTAACCTAGGTAAATAAAAGTAAAAAGTTACTATTCAAAAAAAAATATGTTTATCACATTGAACCACATTTTACTCCATGGTATTAATCTTGCTCTCAGATTTGAAAAACATCCAATCGATGAAGCAGTAAAATTATGTTTTCTGTGAATTTCCAAAATCTCCTAGGAGGTGGGTAAAAGACCGTGAAAAGTTCAATAACATTTTTATATATCTAAAATCATTCTAAACTAACTCCAATGAATTACATTGACAATATATAGGTTTTATGTATCTATTTTGGCATTAATTTAATTTAAATAAATTAAATAATTATTTAAATAAAAATTAGGTTTTAAACTATAACTTAGTGTTTTTTCACTATTCATAAAAAATATACTGTTTTCAGAAAAAATACCAAAAATTCACTCTAAGCTAATTTAGATACTCCAAATCCAAAAATGAAGTCAATTTTGAATGATAAAATTTATAAAATTTGAAACAGTGGGTATTGCTATTCATAAAGGTTAGTTTGATAGGTTGTGGTGTGTGATAAAACTCAAAGATTCATACAACACACGCTATTGTATTATTCAAAGAGAAGCACACCATGGAATCTTGGGGTTTTACAGATATTGCTAGTTCCTATAGAACCAGATGCTCCCAAATTACAAGACCAAATGAAAGTGAAAACCCACTATGATGCTATTTTTTCTTGAATCATCCCTTGATATCCTCCAACTCAACAACCAACCCATCACATGATATGTCCTGAATAGTATTCCTAGTCCCGTTGGGTGGGATACTTATTCTTGGGAATATGATAAATCTTTTAGTAATGGTGTTTCGAATTTACATACCAACCAAAAACATGTGGCAATAAAATATTAACACACAACATCTCAAATAAAAAAATTTATTAATAAATTTTATGGAATATTGGGAAACCATCATTCACCAAACATAGATACCACTATGTGATAAATGATCAAACAAATTTATTAAACACAAGAATAATATTTTATGAATCATATACTCGTTATAATTCCCAGTTTAGAGTACTAACATGGGTCTCTGGATCCTCAATGAAACGATCATAAATGTAACACCCAATATTTTATGAGAAATAATTTTGTTTTTATGTATTATGTTATACGCAACACCAACAATATAATTCACTACACACTACACTCTCATGGATTTCCTTACACGCAACATCAACCATCAAAAATAGCTTGCATTGTATGCAATACCGAGTTTAATAAACAACTATATGTTATTAAAATAATATATAAACTAGTTGTTATGAATAGTATTACACACTTTATGAAATTTTATAAAGCTTAACATTTAAAATGGACATCATTTTTGGATTCAGAATATAGAAATTATCCTAGGGTCGATTTTTGGTATTTTTCTGAAAACATTCAATTTTTGACGAATAGTGAAAACACTGAGTTATTAGATAAAACCATCTTTTTAATTAAATAATCATTTATATTATTTAAATTAATTTTATGTAAAAATAGATACATAAAACCTATATAAGTTCATATAATTCATCGGAGTCATTTTTTAATAATTTTAGATGTATAAAAATTTTATTGAATTTTTTACTGTCTTTTACCCACCTCATATGAGAATTTGCAAATTGACATAAATCATAATTTTACCGCCTCTATGAGTGGAATTTCAAAAATATGAGTGACACGATTGATATAAGTATGTAAAATGTGGTTCAATAAGATAAAAATAATTTTTTGTGGATAGTAACTTTTTACTTTTATTTACCACCGTTAAAAGTAAATAAGGTAATTAAGGGTAAAAATGATATTATTATTACTCTAACACATGTATTAATTCTATTGGATAAGTGAAATTCGACCACTAACAACCTTTCATATAATATATGACCATTTAGGTTCACTTGGATTAGATTAGGACATATATTATTATTTAATCCAAAGAAGAGTTAAAATAATTAAAATCAATGTTTAATAAGTAAAAAAATTTAAATATAGGGATTTACATAAGATAAATTAGAGTATAAATATTCATTAGAAAGATAAAAATATTTCCTACATAATGGTATTTTATTTATAATTTTTATACTTCAAATAATTTAATTTATTTATCACTCAATGGTGATACAATAATTACCTTATTAATGACATATTAACATAATTGATATTATAATTACCAAACAAATGAAATTTGAGACTTTTTATGAATTAAACATATTTTCTAGATTAATATAACATATTGAGGTTGTTTATATAAATGTGTTTTGATGTAATAATGTTGTTATGATTTTAGAAAAAACAAAATACCAAATAGTGTCAAAATTGATATAATAATGTTTAAAGAAATATTAGATTATTAATTTATATTATATTCCGAAAAATATATAGTTCGGAAAAAAGACTTATATAATAATATATATGATATTAATAAACCAATTGGGATTTTATTGGCAGTTTATAGTATTCTTATTAACCATATAGTGTATGAATACAAGAAGACACAATAAAAGTTAAATTATTTAACCTAGAGTAATATCAAAATGATAAGGTTAAAATGGTAACCTAAACATGTCTAAAAACTATTGTTTGAGATGATTTAGGCCAATATCCACTCTATTCTCGATATAAGTAACTTTTGGTCCATTATAATTAGAATATGAATTTATTATAAAATAATATTTTTTGTTTTTATAAGGTCCCCCTCTCCTCCCTTATAAAAGGGCACCTACTTCCTCTCCCCCTCACACCATGTTGAGCCTTCATGCTCGAAAAAATCCAGAAAATTTATATTTCCACATCCCTAGAAACATACTAGAGGTACGGGTCTTCATCAAATACAATCTTTAGTTCCCTAAGGGGAGGTTAATAAGAGGTGCGCAAATGAAGTGGTAATATCCTTTACCGATCCTTTCCAATTTATTCCTTCTTATACATATAATTATTTATTTTTTTCATCATAAATTAATAACATAAGTATCAATCGTATACATATATGTTATTATAAATATGAAATAACCCTATTTAATCTTCTATCCATCCTAAAGAAAATGTAATCAACGCGCGTGCGCACGTACGAAATACTATCACCATGCCTTGGTGTAATCTGTTTTCCACCACCACCTTACTTGGATGGGTATAATGTTGTAAACAATAACTATATATGATAATTATAAAATTATACTAATTCTTAGACATTCCATCATTCACTCCAATCCCATTCAATAATTATGGGAACGATATTGTCACTCGTGTGTAAGTATAGCTTACCGTATCCACGGTGCGATGTGATTCGTTCTACAAGATATTCATTAAACTATGATTAAAAAATGAATTAAATGAATAAATATGATATATATTACACTAACAACATTCTTTAAATTAGTTATCTATATCCTAAAATGATGAATAATAATTTTTTTGACAAAACATGCATAAGAATATAAAGCAATGAACACCCAAATAACAAGTCACAATGAAATATTACTAATAATAAAATAAGAATATTATCATGTATGATATAATAATAATGAATATGAATCTATAATATGTAAATTAAATTATTTAAATAATTATATTGGAGGTTCAGATTTGTAAGAATCATATTGGACCTAAGGTATGGGAAAATCTCACAATCGCATTTTTATTCAAGATTGTTTATATATTAGAATTTACTGGGGAATATTTACCATCCACAACCATGTTTCCTCAATATGTAATATTATTTATATCCTCGTACAATTTTTTAAATACAATTTTCCCTATTGGTGAATTTTTAGTAAAATATATGAAAGGAATTTTTTTTCGTTTCCAAAACGAGATACATTTTTGACTTTATGGCCAAAGTATGAGAAGAATGTTTTTAATAGAAATGGAATGAATGGATAATTATGATTTCATATAACATTATTTCCATGAATATTCTTATATATTTTTTCTATTTTATTTTTAATTTACTTCTTTTAGTTTAAAATTTCATGACATGTTATGAAAGGAAAAAAGTTGAAGTAGAAAGGATATTTTCTTCAGGAATAGAGGTCAAGTGTTTTATCAAAATTCTTTTCCACATAAGATAACATAGTGTTCTATATATATCCCTATTTTTACATTGATTTTATGGAATTATTTTTATGAAGTAAATTTATAATATATGGACTATTTTATGATGGCATGATATTTAAAAATCCGATTTTTTTACATGGGATATGGTATGATATATGAATTATGATTCTCTGGCACAAATAAGAATGGCTTCATTATGAGATGGGTGGGACTTATATCTCCCTCCAATGCATTGGGTTAAGATTTATATATCAAGAGATAAACATGGATGGAGCAACATGTAAATCTGGTTCAGTGATAGAGGACTGGAATGAAGAGTGAACTCGTTTCAGAAATGGACTTTGTCCGCTATGATAGTATTGGAAATGAGACTTGACTAAAATGAAATGATTTTCAACGATTATTTGTGTATGAAAAAAAGTTTCATGTTTTATATTATGATTATTGGGATTAAATTTTACTACTTTGATTTATCCCATGTTGTGATATAATGACCTCTTTTTCATGTTAAGATTTTCAAAATGTTATGTTCTTATGAATATGATATGATTGATATTTACTTTGTTTACCCATACTGAGCATTTGAGCTCACCCTTTTGTATTTTTTCTTTTCCCCAGGTTAGTAATAAGGGTATTAAGTATGATACGCCAATGGGACTCTAGATATTATAAAATAAATGGGAGTCAATGTAGATGCATTATGAACCAGTTGTTTATGTTTCCCAGTTTCTAAAAAAAATATACCTATACTGTCCTATCATAGTTATTTTATATGTTGTAATAACTATGCTTCAATTATGAAGTAATATCAATGCATGTAAAGTATGGGTCGTTATAGTTGGCATCATAGTAAAGTTATAGTCAACCATTGGAAACTAGGATGTGAAATCCATAGTAAGAACACTAAGGATATGTCTAAGAAAAGAACAAAATATGTGTGTTTTAGGAATGAAAATGAATAACCTATAATAAGACCTTAAGTGTGAAATCATATTCTTGATTCTGTAGTTTTTCCTCTTATGATTAGTGTTTCTCCAACAATGATTATTGGTTTTAGTCAATGGATGGAAGCCAAAGGAACCATGTTAATGCTGAATGCGATAGGCAATGCAATGATTTTTCCCAGTGAGCAACCAAACATTATTGGAGCTGGAATGAAAAATCATGTAGCCATGCTCACACAACATTCTCAAGCTATGAATCATGCAGGACTTCTAAACGAGCAAAGTAAGGAGAAACATTCTGTTTAATCTTTCGTGAGGCGGTGTCCACTCTCATTAAATGGGTCTACTAATCCATTAGTGGTGGAACAATGGAGTAGTACCATTGAAAAGATATTTTTAGTTCTTCAATGTTTTGAACATGATAATGTCATGTTATTAGTTTATCGTTTGGATGGTGAAGTTGATCACTGGTGGAATCTTATAAATAATATGCATCAAAGATACGAAATTGATTCCATGGAATGGGACGAGTTCAAGAACATATTTTTCAATAATTACATCCCTCGTATTATTCGAACTAAGATGTAGAAGGAGTTTCTTGAACTAAAGAAAAAGGATGATGAATATGTTGGTACCAACAAAGAAAATTTCACCAGACTTGCAAGGTATGCTTCTAGAATTATTATCCAACCTGAGAGTAAGATCGATCCGTTCATTAGTGGATTAAAACCATGTTTTCGAAAGGCATTTTCCATAAGGGACTTCAATAGCTATGAGGAAATTGTTTGATGTTATCTCAAGGTTGAGATGGAGATTGGAGTTGACCATCAGTCATATGGGTTTGATAAGAAGTGTAAAATGGAATTCAAAGAGAAATATAAAGACCACACTGAAATGAATATGATTCTTGCCTTATACTCAATGTGTGGAATGGAACATGTAGGGAATTTTCTTAAAGGGAAATGTAAATGTTTCAAATGTGGAAAATAATTTCATCAGACATTTGAATGCAAAAATGATGAGAAAAATATTTATTGTGATGCAAAAAAAGAAAAGGTTACAAAGAATGAACCTCCTTCACTTCATTGTTACAAGTGCAAGGAAATGGGTCAATATGCTAATAAATGCCCTAATTCAAGGGTTTTTATTGATTATTGACGTTAAAAAACTCTTATAAACAATTATAAAGGAATCTCACATGCATTTTCTATTAGCAATGTGGAGTATGATAATGAAGTGGTGAAAGGTACACATGATATCCACTCTAAAGTTGGAAATTTTTTACTTGATTTTGGATCCACCCACTCTTTTATTTATGAAGAATTTTCTAAGGTTATCTCCATAATAAATATACAATTATCTGTTTAGTTAGCTGTGAAAACTCTTAATGGAACAACTATTACATCAAAAGTTTATAATTCTTCACTAATTGACATTTGTGGGAAAGTGCTTCCTACAAATCATGTTATCCTTCCAATAGTGGAATTTAATATGATTTATAGCATTGATTGGCTTTCCTTTTATGGAGCTCATATTTATTTCCAAATAAGGGATGTCAAATTTCATATTCCTGATCAATTTATGATCATCTATTGATGCAAGGATGAAAATAACCTTCCAGCAGAAATTTCATCCATCTTATGGGTCCTGATTCCAATAAATGAATGTTATTTATCTCAAATGGTTATCGAGAAACTCTCGATTAAGAGTATTTCCATTGTACAAGAATTTGATGATGTCTTTCCAAAGGAATTATTAGGTCATACACCAAATCCTGAAGTTGAGTTTTCAATAGAACTCATACTGGGTTCTATGACCATTTAAAAGACACCATATAGAATATCCCCAATTGAGTTATTGGAATTGAAGAAGAAACTCCAAGATAATATTTATAAGGGATTCATACGCCCTAGTGCATCACCATGGGGAGCATCTGCTGTGTTCGTTAAGAAGAAATATGGATCAATGAGACTCTACATTGATTATCGAGAACATAACGATATCAATTTCAAGAAAAAATATCCTCTCCCATGCCTTGATGACTAATTTGACCAACTACGCGGGGCTCAATAATTTCCCATGATTGATCTTCAATCAGGGTATCATTAATTAAAGTTCAAAATGGATGATATACCAAAGACGACTTTCCGTACAAGTTATTAACACCATGAATTTATTGTGATTCCATTTGGTCTTACTAATTCCACTAGTATCTTCTTGGATCTAATGAATATAGTCTTTATAGGATATCTTGATCGTTTTTTGGTTGTCATTATAGATGATATTATTTTCTATTCAATGATCAAGGAAGAACATGAATATCGCTTGAAAATTATGTTAAATACCCTATTAAAGGATAAGATTCATTCCAAATTTACCATATATGAATTTTGGCATCAAAAAGTTTCATTTTTGGGTCACATAATCTCAAATGAGGGGATATCTGTGGATCCAGAAAAAATAGATGTTATCAAATGATGGTCGAGACCATCAACTGTAACAGAGATCCTACGTTTTCTTGGTTTTGCGTGATATTACCAACATTTTCGGAATGCTTTGTCATGATTACAAATCCACTCACCTGGTTTACTCGAAAAGGAGTTATGTTCATTTGGACAGAGGAGTGTGAAGGGAATTTCATGGAGATAAAGAGAAGTTTATGCAGTGCACCTATGCTCAAACTACCTTGTAGTGGAGAAAGGTTGGTGATCTACATTGATTCATCCAAGAATGTATTGGGATGTGATCTAATGCAAAATGATATGGTGATAGCTTATTCCTCACGATAGTTGAAAATTCATGAACAAAATTACACAACGAATGATTTGGAATTAGCTGCTGTAATCATTGCATTAAATATTTGGACGAATTATATTTATGGTGAATGATGTGATATTTATACTAATCATAAAATATTAATGAATATTTTCACACAAAAGGAGCTGAATATGCACCAAATAAGATGGTTGGAGCTGATTAAGTATTATGAATTCTCAATTCCTTACCACCATGGGAAAGAAAACAATGTGACAGATTAATTAAGTTGACAAGACAATGCTAGATTATCCATGATGAGGATAAAAAAATGATCCAATATTTATGGATTTACAATGGATGGATCTTTGAATTATAATCGAAGGGGAAAAATATTATCTTTCTCATATTAATGTTCAACCATCTATACATGTGATGATTAAAGAGGCACAAAAAGAATATGTAGAGTTACAAAAGAAGGTGAGAAATTTTCCTGAATTTCTCAATGATTGTTATGAAATAATAACGTTCAGGAATCATGTTTGTGTTCCACCCATCCCATAATTAAAGAAGGAAATATTTGATGAAGCTCATCGTTCTACATTCTGTATTCACCCTGGAAGAAAAATGATATATAGGGACCTGAAAGAGTACTTCTGGTGGGATGGAATGAAAAAAGATGTTGCTGAATATGTCTCTCGATGCTTGGTTTGTCCGCAAGTTAAAGCTAAGAGATGGAAGTATAAGGGGATTTTAAAACCATTACCCATACCATGATGGAAATGGGAAAACATCACTATGGACTTTGTCACTAGAATTATTAAAAGATTCAAAGGCAATAATTCTATCTGGGTTATATTTGATCGTCTTACAAAGTCATCACACTTCATTACTATTAGATAATATTTCTATCTGGATTAGATTTCTAGGATATATGTGATGATAGTGGTAAGATTTTATGGAGTACCACTTTCCATTATATATGATCGGGATCTGAGGTTTACCTTGAATTTTTGGCGAAGTCTTCAGCATACTCTAGATATGGAGTTGAGTTTCATCACTCCTTATCATCCTCTGATAGACGGTCAGAACAAGAGGGCAATTCATAATCTAAAATACATGTTGATATATTACTCTATGGATTTAAAAGGTGGTTGGGATCAACACCTACCCTTGGTGGAATTTTCTTATAATAATAGCTTTCACTCTGGTATTTAGATGTCTCCTTATAAAGCTCTCTATGGAAAGAAATGCTGAAATCTAACATACTGGGTTGAAGTTAGGGAATGAAATCTATTAGGACATGATCATGTTGATGAGATGGAAAAAAAGGTAAGATCTATTCAACAAGACATAAGAGAAGCTCAGAGTCGACAATGAAATTATGCCGACAACCGAAGAAAAGACTTAAGAGTTTGAAGTGGGTGGTAATGTGTTCTTTCGAATAACTCCTTGGAAGTGAGTAATGAAATTTGGAAAGAACGGCAAGCTGAGCCCTTGGTATATTGGTCTTTTTGAAATATTGGATAATGTTTGGAAAGTAGCATAGTGATTGGATATTCCACCTAATCTCTCTCAAGTTCATGATGTGTTCGATGTATGTATCCTATGATAATACAAACCCAAACCTTCACATGTACTAAGCTCAAAAGTTATACCATTGGAGAAAAATATTTCATATGAAGAATAGCTAGAATAGATTTTGGATTGTAGGAAAATTTTTCTACAAAACAAGGACATTTTCGTGGTTAACTTTTATGGAGGAACCACCAATTTTAAGAAGTTAAATGGGAACATTTTGAATTGATGAGGGATAGGTATCCTCATCTATTTTTTTAAGTGAAAATTTTCAAGGGAGAAATTATTTTTATGGGGGGTAGAATGTAACACCCTATGATTTTATGAGAAATAATTTTTTTTAGGTATTATGTTATATGCAAAACCAAAGGAATCTTTCAACACACATGACACTATCTTGGCTTTTGTTACACACAAGAGGAACCTTCCTCGATATCTTGCATTGTACGTAATACTGAGTTTCACTAAACAATGATATGTAATTAAAATAATATATAAACTAGACATTATAAATTAAAATACCCAATTTTTTAAATTTTATAAATTTTATCTTTCAAAATGGATTTCATTTTTTGATTCGGAATAGCGAAATTATCCATGGGTGAATTTTTGGTATTTTTCTGAAAACATCAAATTTTTGATGAATTGTGAAAACACTAAGTTTTTGGTTAAATCTATATTTTTATTTAAATAATAATTTATTTTATTTAAATTTAATTTTAGGTCAAAATAGAGACATAATACTTATATAAGTTTAATATAATTCATTGGAGTCATTTTATAATAATTTTTGATATATAAAAATTTTATTGAAATTTTTACTGTCTTTTACCCACCTCCTAGGAGAATTTCCAAATTTACATAAAACATAATTTTACCACTCTATGAGTGGAATTTCAAAAATTCAAGAGAAATGGTTGATATCAGTATGTAAAAAGTGGTTCAACAAAATAAAAATAATTTTTTGGTGAATTGTAACTTTTTTTATTTACCACTGTTAAAAGTAAATAAGGTAATTAAGGGTAAAAATAATATTATTGTTACCCTAAAACATGTCTTAATTCTATTGGATAAGATTAATTCGACCAAAAACAACCTTTTGAATAAAATATGACCAATTATGTCCACTTGTATTATATTAGTACATTTATTATTTTTTAATTCAAAGAAGAGTTAAAATAATTAAAATCATTCTTTAATAAGTAAAAGATTTTTAATATAGGAATATATGTAAGATAAATTTGAATATAAATATTACTTATAAATAAAAAAATTTCTTACATAATGGTATTTTATTTATAAATTTTAGACATTAAATAATTTAATAAATTTATGACTCAATGATGATGAAGTAATTATCTTATTAATGAAATATTAACAAAATTGATATTATAAATACTAAAATAAATGTATTTTGAGACTTTTTATGAATTAATATAATTTTATAGGTTAATATAACATATTAGGGTTAGTTCTATGAATTTTTTTTGAAGCATTAATGATATTATGAATTTATAAAAAACAAAATACCATATAGTGTAAAAATTTACATAAAAGTGTTTTTAATACAAATATTACATTATTAATTGATATTCTATTCTTGAAAATCTTATGATCGTCCAAAAGACTTATATAATATTATATATTACATTAATGAACCATGTGGGGATCTTTTGGATGTTTATATAATGTTTATTAACCATATAGTGTAAGAATACAAGAAGACCTGGTAAAAGTTAAATTATTTAACTTAGAGATAAATCTAATTGATAATGTTAAAATGGTAACCTAAACTTGTCAAAAACCTATTGTATAAAAGGATATAGACCCATCCCCACTGTAGCCTAGATATAAGTCACTTGGAGACATTATATACCTAATATGAATTTATTTTAAAATAATATTTTATGTTTTTCCTAAGGTGCCCCTCTCCACCATTATAAAAGAAAAACTCCTCCCTCTCCTCCGCCCACCACTTTGAGCCTTCATGATCGGACAAAACCTACCAATTTAAATTAACACCTTCCCTAGAAACATACTATAGGTTCTATTCTTCTTCAAAGACCATCATTATTTCCCTAAAAAGATGTTAAGAAGAGGTGTGTCAAAGAAGAGGTAATATCCTTTACCAATCCATTCCAGTTTATTTCTTATTCTACACATTATTATTTATTTTTTTCATAATAAATTAATAAAATAAGCATAAATCATATTAGGATATGTTATTATAAATTTGAAACAAACCTATTTCACCTTCTATCCATCCTAAGGAAAATGAAATCACCGCGTGTGCATTGGTACTGAAAAACGTCTCCTTGTCTTCGTGTAATCTTTCTTCCACCACCACATTAAATGCATGTTTATAAAGGTGTTAAGAATAACAATATATAATTATTATTAAATTTTTCTAATTCTTAAACATCCCATCATTTAATACAATACCATTCAATAATTATTGGAATGATATCGTCGCTCGTTCGTATGTACGGCTTACCGTCTCCACGGTGCGATGTGATTCGATCTACATGATCTTCATTAAATCATGTTTATATAAATGAATTGAATGAATAAATATGATATATATATCACTTACACCTTTATGTAAATTAGGTATAAATATCCTAAAAAGAGTAATAAGAATTTATTCGGCAAAACATGCATAAGAACATAAAGCAATGAACACCCAAATAACAAGTTGCAATGAAATATTACTAACAAAAAATTATAAATATAAACATATATGATATCATAACAATGAATATGACCTTGTAATAAGTAAATGTAATTATTTAAATCATTATACAGAAGTTTTGGATACATACGAAGCATATTTGACCTAAGGTAAGGTAAAATCTAAGAATCTCATTTTTATCTGAGATTGTTTATACTTCAGAATTTACTGGGGCATATTTATCATCCACATACATGTTTCCAAAATATGTAATATTATATCTATCCTCTTAGAATTTTTTAAATACAATTTTACCAATTGGTGAATTTTTATTAAATGATATGAATGGAATCTATTTCGATTTTCAGTATGAGATACTATTTTGACTTTTTTGGCCAAAGTATGAGAAGAATGTTTTTTTAACTTATAATGCATGAATGGATTTTTATGATTTCATATAACATTATTTCGATGAAGCTTCCTTTAAATGTTTTCAAGTTTATTTTTAATTAACATCTTTTAGTTTAAAATTAAATGACATGTTAAGAAAGGAAAAGAAAATTTTAAGTAGAAAGGATATTTTACACAAGAATGGAGTTCAAGTGTTTTATCAAAATTATTTTCCATATAAAATAATCTTGTGTTCTGTTTCTATACCTATTTTTATATTGATTTGATGGAATTATTTTTATGAATTCCTTGTATCTTATATGTATTATGTTATGATGGCATGATGTTTAAGAATCACATTTTTATTACATGGGATATGCTATTATATATGATTTATGATTTTGTGTCACACATAAGAATGGTTTCACTTTGAGATGGGTGTGACCTATATCTCCCTCCAGTGAATCTCATGAGATAGACTTGAATGGAACATCATGTTAATCTGGTTCAGTGATACAGGACTGGAACGAGGAGTTAACTCAGTTCAGAAATAGAATTTTTCCGCTATGATAGTCAGGGAAATGATTCTTGGAAAATATAAAATGATTTTATATGATTATATATTTTTGCCACAATTATTCATGTTTTATGTTATGATTAATGGGATTACATTTCACTACTATGATTTATCCTATGTAATGATATTATGATCTCTTTTGCAGGTTAAGATTTTAAAAATGTTATTTTCTTATTAATATGATATTATTGATATTTCATTTCATTAAACTTAGTGGGAATTTGAGCTCACCCTTTTGTATGTTTTCTTTTCCCCAGATCAAGAAGAAGGGTATTAAGTAGCATACACCAAAGGGACTCCAGATATTATAAATTAAATTAGATACAATGTAGATACTTTATGAACTAGTTGTTTATGATTCCTAGTTTCAAAAGAGACTATACTTATATGGTCATATCATGGTTTTGTTATATGTTGTTTTAAGTATTATTCAATTCTAAAGTAATAACAATGTATGTAATGTATGGGTCGTTATAGTAAATGTGGGTATACATATTTTCCATTGTCTTTATATATTCCTCTGAGTTGATTTTTCATTAGTTGAATCCTCAAGCTAGGATTTGGTCATTTTCATCTAACCACACTTCATTCTCATCAGTGATTTCAACTCATAACATTCATCCATATATTATTTTGATATTCTATTTTGAATTATTGACTCGGACATCTTATTCATGAATTTATTCTTTAAAATGAAGTATGATCATTAAAAACTCCCCCTCCTCTTCTTAAACAATTACTATTTTCTAACATTGTTCTCTAATTTCCCCAAGAAATGTTATAAAAATAAGAATGATCATGTATAAAGATAAATATAGATTTTTAAAACCACAGAACAATATATACAAAAGATATCGAGATAAAAAATACCAAAAAAATACTCTATGGAATGAGGGTTAGTAACAACCATGTCACCACCATTAACTCCTACCAAAAAGGGTATCAACTAACAATAATACCTAATACCATTTCAATGTGAAGCCTTATATTTACAATTTTCAAACATTAAAAGGCCCTTATACACCCAGATTGATGTGTGTAGTGTGTGAGCTAACATTCTGAGTAAGATGTTACCAAGAGTAACATGAATAGACATTATAAGATAAATAAAAGTACTAGTTTATATAACTATGACAACAATTTTGTATGAAAACATATATTATATTTTTAAGGAAAATAAAAGAAATATGTAAATTAACGGTAAAAATATGAAACATTAGATAAGAAATTTTTTAAAAATACTAGTATAATGGTTATTTGGGACTATGTACATCATATTAGTGGGATCAAATAAATTCATTCTTTTGAACAAGCGACGAGAGGGGATTCACAAAAGGTCCAATGGTAATAATCCATGTGCAATGTTTAGTTAGTGTTGCATTGTAATCCAACTAGGGTAACCAAGTATAGTACCCTTCCAGCTCACATAGATACTAGTCCTATCCTATCTGCTAAAGTATCCATGTTTTCTAAGTGCACTATTTTATTTGAAAATACAAACCAATCCCATGTTACCCCAAAACATTTTCATTACCAGTTTATCATATGATTTAAGATTATTTTTAGGAAAAATAACCATTTACAAATAATTAAACACAATACCACCCATGAAACAAACATTTTTAATAAGAATAAAATTTTATAAAATCATTATAAATAATTTAAATAAAACAAAAAGAATCAATTATTGAAACACCCCATAACCACATACCATTCTTCTAGAAAACTCCACTGACCTTTTATAATTCAGCAAAAGAGAAGAGAGGAGGTCCAATAGAAGTAAAAAAACACAATAAAAATCCACTCATAAACCAAAAATATCATATTTAATCAAATTTAGGGAATAAAATGGCCTTGAGAAAAAAGAAAAATAAGAAATATGTATAATATGACAATAATAGAAGAGATGATGGAATTGGGAAAATATTAAATAACCAAGCATGAACCATGCTCTGATTGGGTCATATAGAGAGTAGAGATGAGGGGGAATAATTCTTATGACAATGTGAGTTAAATGGGGGATGAAATGGGGTTATGAATTTTTAAAATTAAGGATGGAAAAAGTATTAATTTCAGATTATTAAAATTTAGAAAATTCCACCTATCTTGGAAGAATGGTCTTCCAAACCATATAGTAAACATACAGTTGACTCTATCGTAATGGGAATGCTTATTGGGTTTCTGGTGTAGGGATTATGGTTGTGTCCCTAGATTTGTGTTATTGAAAGACCAATTTCCCAGGATTCATTGTTTGTAGGGGGATAGCCCATGGTTTTCCCTAATAGTACACCACCCGCTTTCTGGCCCAGAAACCTCAAATTTTCTATAAGAACATTGATACAAACAATGGAAGAAAATAAAGATAACAAATAAATGAAACATAATTTATAAAAAGACCATGGTTGTGGCAGATTTGTTTTAATGAACTAAAAATTCACAATGGTGGTAGTCATCCATAATATATTGGTAGAATAATATAGTAATTTCATGCCTAACTTCATCAACAGGTCACCCAACTAATTTATACATGTATTCATTGACACTTATAAGATTTCAATGTCTTCAATAAAAACAAATCACCATAATCAATCCTCAAAAAATAATGGGTAACTAACATAACATCAATAGTATCATATCCACATTAAACACACATAGGTTATTTCTAACAATTATAGATAGAACCCACCCTATCATCACAATCACAAACTCATCATGACAGTCATTATGTGTAACTTATGCATTCCAAGGAGGGTATCATCACATATTTTATATTTAAAAAATTCATTTTGAATGGAAATTTTCCTCTATGAGAAGAAAACTCACATCACCAGATGCAGGAGTGAATAATAATATTCATCAATAAGTCATTTCCACTGGACAAGATTTTACTCAAGGATACAATAAGGTCTAAAAACTGTCAAATTAGTGTTAAAAGGAAAACATGATAGGACTGTAAAAAACAACATGAGGTGTCAAAGATAAATAGACACAATTCGTATTCAATTTTACATTAATTTTCACCAAATCATAGTAATACACTACACACATAATCCCATAACACAATCTTTCTTCACATAGAATTGAATAAGGTCTAATCCAAGGGTGGAGACAATGGGGAAGAATCAACACATAACCCAACATCAACATGTTCTTGAAAAATAATAATGTTTACAATAATAAGATTTCACAAATAACCATTTATAATTGGTAATCCTATCAATGAAAGTTCCATAGATATATTCAAATTGAATGATTACAAGCCTCAATCAGTGAGGTGTATCCCTATAAATTTCCCCAATCTTCCAAGACTCACTCATGTGAATTCAGAATAGGTTTCACAATAAAAAGGTTTATCCATAGCTCAATATCTTTTCATTTGGAGTCTTATGAGTGACAATGATTAAAAAACATCAATTTAAGGAATACCTGAAAAACACCTTGTAAAGCCTATGTTCCTCTTCATATACATAGACAGGGACATTCCTCCTTGTGAAAGGTCTGATCATATCAATTAGAAAATCCATCTCTGATAAGAGTTCAAAATCTATCCATATTAGTGATGTTATGACATGAGTTTAGGAAATTTATAATTTAATAATGCTTTACTGATACATATAGGAATCTCAATGAAAGAAAAAAAATTGGTTAAATAATCCAGAACTAGTTGGATTATAGAGTCCCAAACTCTATTTAATTCGCTAACATCTAAGGACCATGCTCATATAAATAAATCATGAGGATTATTCTATCAAACACATACATCACATCCAATATAAATGTAGTCTCATCAAAACCAATGCAGAAAAATCTCTTTCCTATGAGAAATATACTCACCATGATCAATGAAAGAGATTATTCCTCAAACATTAGTGTGATAACACCACTAAACTAAGTCTTGCAAAAAAGTATCCCAATGCTCACTATCCAGTAGAAATAGGACTAACCATGAGAATCAGATTGTCAAAACCGGAGCTCTATATTTATTCTTATTATCATTAGTTATTACTCTACAAGAAATTAAGAGATCCTACAAGTGTTATAGAATCTATATATTATATAATATAGGAATTACATGAATGATCATGATTGGACATCATATAATTCATTTACTAACCCAATTGTACTCTATAAATAATGTAATAGATGTCTATTTCAACATAATGGTTATTAGAGACCAAAAAAGGATACACTGATCCTATAATATATTATGGTTTCTATAGTTCATTAACCACAATCAAGATCCACCTAAATTTTTTATCCTATTTTCCTAATCCAATCCTCACATAGTTCCTAACATCATTCAACATCTATATGAAAGAACCATAATGATACCACTCTGAGATGACCGAAACAACTAGGTCCCCACATAAGACATTGAAAAGATAATTGTTCCACCCCAACCCTTACACCAATATAATGTTGCGTAATGAATACCACTTAGTATTAATATATAAAAATATTGGAAGACTAAGACTATATCAACCAATAATAAGAACATGTGTCCATTGCAACAGGATACTAAGAACACTAGTAGGATATATAAATGCATATAAATGCACTGAATAAATCACATGAAGGAGACATCTACTAAGATCCACAATGAATATAGAATGAAACAAATAATATAAAAAAGGGTTAAATATGTGTCCAAAATCCAAAAAATGATCTTTAAAAACAAGGGTAGAAAATGAGGCCCTCGTTGTATGCTGGCTCAAAACATGAATGTCACCTATTACTATCAAGTCCATGTTAATCCATTCTCTAACTACACAAAATACACTAAATTCATCTGGAATCAACTATGAATGATCCATGTCAACTCTAAACCCAATATATGATTTCCCACCTATACAACATATTCACAGACACAAAAAGTAGGGGGCCCTGTTGTGTCTAGTGGTGAGTATAAACATACTAAGTAACCTGTCCAAAAAACTATTATATGTAGAAGGAATCATGCCATCTAAAATCATCTTTTAATAAGTAGTATCTTGAATGATTTCAATTAGAATTTTCCATATATGAATAGCTCCAAAAATTATAAGGAACTAGAGGATTATAAGACATCATAACTCAAATTCTTGAAATTAATCTTTCCTGAGAACCAGTGGATTCTCATGAATCCAGAAAACCCATGAATCCTATAGTTGATATGTATCTTGTAAGCACATTGTGATACCACCAGGGATGATAAGGAGTCAAAATAGAAAAATAATGTTGAAATGATCATCCTTCCCAACTATTATGTCATCATTATATTCCAAAATAGTTATTCTTTTCTTTGTTTATGGATGACCTCATGTTGGGAAATTTAACACCTTGATAAAAGACACCTTATGTGAGGGTATTGAACTTGTAGATAACGGATCACACCCCTAGACCACATTTATATACTAAAAACCTTATTTAACATCCTGTTAGATGGGATCGGATTCCAAGATATTGGAAATTGGATAATTTTCTTTACCTAGTTGGGTGAATAGATGATAAGAATTCTGACACCATAAGGGGGATACTGGAGAATATCCCTAAACAACCTATAGACATGGGATGACATTTCCATTTTTGTATGGTGGAATACATATCATTATTCATAGAATTCCTCTATTTAGTGAATCAAACATATTGAGTTGCAAGGTGGGTTATATTTCCAAATTTTAGGGTATTTAAGAAGTTATACCATCACATCCAACATGAATACGAACATAGAACGAACCACTAGAATATCCAAATCCAAGTTAAATGAAATTAAACGGAGTTTCCAATGTGGTTCATGGAATTTCACACCATGTGAAAAACCTATCCATGTTATTTCATTCAACATTTCATGTAAAATTCCAACTACATGGTTTGTGAGTTGATTTACATTGAATTTGGGTCTGGGTTAAGTAATCGGGAAAAACACACAACTCGAGTAATGACCCATTGAAGATACACATGGTGTAGCCTAGAAATACACATTGTGTAGGCTACCTAGTGTCATTGGGTGAGTACTTCCTATACATTTTTTCTTGGACATATAGGGATACAAAACATATATATCAATTCAGATAGTTGTGGGATATTTAACACAGAATCAAAACCCAAGTGCAACATCTCTTGGGATACATGACATGTCTTATTACAAAATATATATTGTGTAGTTGAGTATTCATCTGAAACCATATCTTCTCCCAAAAGGTTCACTATGTCCACCTATTTTGGACTATCCCTCAATGGAAACTCTACTCCAAATATTGATCAAGGAAAAATGTCTCACCAAAGATATGATTCCACCTACCTCCCAACAAAAAATTAATTGGTGTCACTTTTAATCACACACAAACCACCTCCAGACATGTCATTCATTTATCCACCATTATTGTAGAATTATTTTCTAACACTAAACACTAGAATCATTTCCTCCCCTAAACTCTAATAATACAATATAAACGACCATTACCAAAAGGTAACTCTACAAAAACATCATCTTGGGTTTCGACTAGAAGCTAAATTTTTACCAACATTCATATGATAAATGTATTTTGGTCACATCATTTCATTGTGGGATTTTCCTATATCATTAAAAAATTCCTCTATCCCATTACATGGGTTATTGACATCATTAGAGATCATCCACTTGTCATATAATTCAGATTCAAATACAAGCAATGATACACAATATTGTTACAAATTACATAATGAATATCACCATATGAACTATCAAATCACTATACAATAATTAAAAGAAATGATTAATGTAAATAATAGCGTGACGATTCTGCAAAGTCACAAACATATGGAAAATATAGTCATTCATGATTATTAATTTTCATCAATCTTGGAAATTGATTAAATATGGACTAAACATAGTTTCCAAACCAATTAATAATATTCCACAATTTCAAATAAATACCACAATTTCATAGGGCCAGGAAGTTATCCAAAAAATCAATTAAATTTAAGAATAATTAATCCATGATTTCATTAACAATATTGGTTGTTGTAAAAATCCATAAATAAAAAACACATACCCCATCAAAGGATTGATCACTGGATAAGAAGGAGCTTGTGGGTGATTTCATTGATTTTGTTACATTTTCAATTGATCCTCAATACCAAGATTAATCACAATTATCTCTACCATAGGTTACTCCTCTAAAGACTTTTTCTAGGTAAGTGAGATAATTATAAAATAGCCTCATAAATTTGATAGTATAAGTGGATTATATTTGATAACTAATTAATTAGATAATTGATTAATTAATTCCCTAATTCCATATTTATTCTCCCCACAAATTCAATCTATCACGACAAACAATGCCCAAAAATCATACATCATTCCAAAAAAATGTCCATATTCTAGATTCAACCATAGTTTGGTTTCCTATCCGAGACATAATTTAATATATAGATTGATTTTTACAAAAATGTTGTGTGTGATGTAAAATAAATATAATTTTATATTGTTTTATTTTTAAGGCCAAACAGTACATCCATTTCCATATCATCTTAGCTTATGTGTAAATCCCATACTTCAAATCAAACCAAATACTCTAAAATATTTTCCAAGGTCATATACTATAGAAAATTTAATATTTTACCCATTATAAAGTCTTCATGACTTCAAAACTCAAAATGGTTTTGATTATCACATGGGTAAATCCCAGATCACTACATAGGAACTCTTTCATCCTACTCATCATTCATTCATAAGACCCAAAATCACTCTATGGGTCTTAATCATTTATATTTTACTATCATTTTCAAAGCATGGTTAGTATACATTGATTACATCTCAAATATCATGGAATGTATACATTTATCAAAATTGAAAATCTCAGTGGATTCATGATAAGTTACAAGTTCATCCTATATGAATATGACTCAATCATTATTTTCAATAATAAATCTATATTTCCTGGGCTCCTATAAAATTACACTAGAAACAGGAGTTTTTTTGTGACTTGAGTCGGTTCTTCTTACGAAACTATTTTTTGAAATGGATAAACGTGAACCATAGGATCATTTTCTATTTTTTGTTAAACAAATTATCCAACATCCAACATCCAATCAGTAACACTTCATCCTATATATTATTTATCATGGAATGTGTTAAATATCACCACAAGACATTTTGGTCAGTAAAAATTGCAATAAAATACCTTTGTTTTTTTGCGATAAGCGATGAATACATCGAATTATTAGTCAATTTTATAAAAATATATAAACATATTATATATTATTTTCAACCCCAGATATTGAAAAAAATTAATATTGGGTTTCTCTATGTCTATATATCATCTAGAATATTTCTGAATTCTTTAAAAGGGACAATGTTATGTAGAAATATAGTATATTCAATAACATATTCCCATAATATAATATAGAGGTCACACTAAATCATAATCAATAAAACCATGTATTACATGTTATGGTTCCTCCCCTAAAACACCCCACTCCAAATTAGTGTTCTATGAGGAGGGAGTTGTGAAAAAATTCCAAAATCAATCATATGATTAATGAATTACTATATTAAGTGATCACAACCTAAATTTGATCGATGAATCTTAATAAGTATTCCCATATACATCTATAAATTCATCTAAAATTATATGTAATTTTAATAATATTATAAAATAATTTCATAGGAAACACATAACAATATTGGCTAAAATTTCAAAAAAAATTAAATAAGTGCCTCATACTACAACATAAGTTAGTTCTCATTACTCCACATAATGAGATTGTTATAAAATTAAATAGTCCAGTAGCTATTATAATTTTTCCATTGAAAGGTGATTTTTTTATTTTATCAAATAAATAATATTTTGATGATTGAAATGATTCATAATAAAATTATTCTGACAATCCATATCTATAAAGTATTTGAATTTGATTCTGATTTATATGTACATGGTGATGAGGTTAATGTGATTTTAGTTAATAATTAACCTTGAACCATTTATTCATAATTGTATATAGAAGATAATTCATATACAAAATCAATTAACAATTCTACATATTAATGATTCCATAAATAAATTAACTAAAATATGTAGAACAAATATTGATCACAAAAATTAATTAAATTTCAATCTTTTGGAATAAAGATACAAAAATAAATTTATATTTATGTTAGAAACAAAATAATAGTTTTCTAATTCCCAAACTAATACACTGGGATATATATATCATATGTGTTTACTTATAATGTAGTAAATCTCTCTATATTTATAACACATGTATTCACCCCATATATATCTAGTTATCTCTTATATCTATATATTTTTTATCATCAAAATGGTGTGATGAAAACCCAATATCTAATACCCATGAGTTAGTGTGGGATGAATTTATATCTATAACATTCACATTAAAATAAAAAAAATATTCTCATTGAGAGTTATACTAATCCTTATATCACAATTGAGTATTATTTTATAGGCCATTTATAATTTTTTGCAAAATAATAATCGTGATTCATTCTATAATATATAAAAAACACATATCTAGGGGTGAGTATCATATTTTATATCGTATCCTCAATGACATTTAATGAATGTAATTTTACTAAAATGATGAACCCATACATCAAAAAAATTTGTAATTTTAGATCCATATTCCAGTAAGTAATGACTATTCATTGCTATTAAACTCATAAATTAGTTATTTATATAGTATCTCATTTCAATCATATCACATATATTTCTTATCACAACTATTAGGTTTTCCTATCAATGTTCCATCAAATGATCATACAAATAGTTGGTTAAATGCCTCATAGGGTTTTCCATATCCACTTTTGCCTAAATATTATAAATTGGATATCCCATAATTTGTTAGAAACAACCCATTTTAATTATTTCATTCGAAAAAATTATCTTGCATAATATCACAGTGGTTTTATTTTAATCACTCGCTAATTTAACATATATTACTTGAATAATAATTCCATAACTATTGTATCACATTCAATCATTATTTTCTCATGCATTATCCCTTTATATATACCTGATTTGAAAATTTTTATTTTCTAATCTGTATTCCACCATAAAAAATTAGTATGTTCATACCATATTAATATTTAACTCTTTATAAAACTCATAGATTATGTTACTCATCAAAAAATATTATTCAAACATGTTTCCACATATCCAAATACATCATATGAATAAGTTATATAAAATTATGATCCTAGAGAGGTTTATAATAATATGATATTAATAATCCCCACATAGTAATATTGTAGCCATAGATAGACATCCCTAGTATTTCTCGATATGAAATAAGCTTCTAGGATACTTGAAATATTGACCCAAAGTATATTTACCAAAGGATAAATTAATCATGAAATATTTAAATTTTATAATAACTTTAACACATAATATGTAATATTTTAGACCATCTCGATCTTTTACATTGCATGTTATGGGTTTTTGAGATCTCAGTATGTGGTTTGACATGAAAAAAGATGAGTATAGGAAAAAAAATCCTAGGGTAATGATTTGGAAATATGGAGATGTATATTATACATTGAGGGGATATCTAGAAGACATGATGGTGCCATTGGGTTGGCAGTGGGAGCGCAAGGGACATGGATTGAATATTAGCAGCTCTAATATCTCCAGGACTCTTAATACATGCTGTTTGGATTAATCATGGTTTCTGTCTAAGGATCTATAAGGAATACCAGAAGGCTCAAGATTATGGAATACCCCTCATGGATGCAGCATGAATATTGATGTGGCTGGATTTAGTGGTTTATAAATTTCAGAGATGTTGCATCATATGCTCCAGTTGAATCATTTCAAAGATTAGAGTCCAGTTTATTTATGGTAAATGTATCCCTTGAACTCATATATTCTCCTAGTTTTATAAGATCTAGGCATGGATAATGGATTTATTTCGAGGATTCAATTGGATTAAAAATCATATCTTGGTATTTCACACTTCTACCCATGTTATGAGAAAAATTATTCTTTGTCTCAATGTATTTAAACATGTAACAAAGTATTTAATTTTTCATCCATGGTTTAAATTTTAGTTCTTCTATGAATTTAATTAATTTATCTCTATTTCCATCAACTCTTAGGGAATACCAATGTGGTTTTAGGACACATAATGTCCCCTCCCATGTGAATTTATAACTTCTACTTAAGAGATCTATTATTTTTATCAAAATTGAGTTCTTCCCCTTTAATTCTCCATCTTATTATCATTCATCATAAATTAATGTTTTGGATATGCGATATGGTTATAATATATATGGATGAAGTGATTGTATAATGATGGGTTTTATTATTTAGTCTATTAAATTTTCTCGTTTTGTAATATCACTCAATGGATATTCACATACTTACCATGTATTTTATCATATAATTGTGAGTATTTGGTTTTTTTAGAATATTATATTACTCACCATTTTCATTTTAAAGTTTCATATTTTCATGATTTTTTTTCATTAGGTAAATAGTATCGTTTGAACTAATAAATAGAAATTAGTACAATAAGGAAATTGTTAGTAAAGGTGGTGATCCATATGGTATAACCAACCTTCGGGATATTTTTCCACAAATGGTTATTATTCATTGTTATTGTTTTCATTCATGTCGATCGTCATTTTGTTTCACAACATTTATTTTATTGTAGATGAACATTTAATAAAAGGATGATCACTTAATGATTTTAATTAAATAGTTTTTTAGTAAATGGAAAATGGTTATAAATCATTTATTATAACATCGTAGGTAAATAAATAATAATACATTCTCATGTTTTTCAATATTTGTTTATAAAATGATAATATTACTTTAAAGTAAATGTTATGGTGGATGGCGTACCCAATACGCAACAAATAGTTTCTTTGAAATATTACGTTGCACACTAATAATATAATAATATTATTTTAAATAGTTAATGTTGATCCATTGTAATGGCAGGAATTAACAGAACTAACTAAAAAATTATTAAATATGTTTGTTAAATATTTTTACTTTTATCCTATAAATGTTAGAGGATTAAAATCCAAATGAATCCAATTTTAAGAATAAATACTCTAATATTTTTAAAAGATTATTTTACCGCCTTTTGATTGTGAACATTCTTTAAATATACCATTTGACAATTTTATAAGCTATATTTTTCAAAATAAACTTATTCTTTATGATTGGGATATTGAAATTTAATTTGGATAAATTTTTGGTATGTTTCTGACAATGTTCATTTGTTTAATGAATAGTAGAGAGTACTGCATTTTACATCAACACTGCATTTTCTTCTAATATAAATATATGGTTATATTATCTTTTTAATTGGTTTTAAAGTGTAATTATAATATATTTTTAACATTCAATTAAATATTGGTCATTGTAATTAATTTCACTTTGAAAATGGACATAAAAAAGAGCCAATCTTTTGATATATATTTCTTCCAAAAAACCTGCTCTCTATTTTGACAGTGGGAATTAACTATATGATTTATTAATAAAACTTCTACGATTTGAATTTTTTAAAATGGACAATATTTCTTATTTTAAAATATCAAATATAGCTTAGGAGTAATTTTTGGTATTTTTCTGATAATGCCTTTTTAATGAATATTGAAAAATTCAGTTTTATTTAATTCAAAATAGCCTTTTCATCCAATTTATTTATATATTTAGATTGTCATTTTAATTGTTTTTAATGTATAAATGAATTGGGTTTTTATCACCTAATACAATTTTGTTCATTGGATGTAATTTCACTTTTCAATTGGATGTAAAACCAAGTCAATCTTTTGATAAATTTTACTTCTTAAAAACTCATCTTTTGTTTTGACAACGAGATTTACATTTAAATTAATTAATAAAATTTATGTGTGTTCAATTTGATAAAATAGATTCCATATTTTTAATCATAAGTTCCAAATTATGAAATTAATAATCTTTTATTTTTGGACATTATGAACAGTAATGACGGTAATTATCTTTAATTATCGTCTTTAATTAGTAATCGAGTAATTTTGGGTATGAAAATAATATCATAAAAATATAAAATGAAAACAACATGTGTCCTAATGCTACTGGTTGTGTCATGGACGACCATGGGATAACTTGTTCCAAACATGGGGACCCCATTGAATCAATATTTTGTGATAATGACTTTTTATCTTTTTATTTTTAATGAAAGTTAAATATAACAAATAATGTATCACCTGAGTAAAACATTTTTAGTTTTGTCTACATAAATGATCTATCGAACTATAAATAGTTATTATAAAGCTAAATATATTTCCTACATCATAGTATTGTTTTTATAATTTTTAGACATTAAATAAATTAAATTATTTATGACCTCATGATGATGTAGCGATTACCTCATTTTTGACCGATTTAAATAAAATGAAAAGATAATGTAAAATCTAAGACTTAAACTTGTAAAAAACCTATTTTATGAGTATATTTAGAAACATTATAACCTTAGACAAGAAATACATCAATTATGGACCTTTAAAATCCTAATCTCATTTGAAAATAAACAATCATTTTATACCTTTCCAAGAGTGCCCCTCCTCTCCTCTTATAAAATGCCCCCACCTCTACCTCCTTACCCACACATCTAAAGCCTTCTGTTTAGACAATATCATCTCATTGTATCTCTACACATCCCTCTCTTCATCCTAGAAGCCGTACCTTAGGCATAATGCTCTTGAAGAAACCATTTTGGATAAAACCAAGTAGAGTTACCCGATTTGAAGGTAAAGTCTTCGCAAATGTTCTTTTGTTTTATTTTGCATCTTGAACCCCATAAACTCTTTTTATTCATTACATTTGTAAAAAAAAAGTATTTTAAATATAATAGGATTTTTTTTATAAGAAGGATTCGAGCTACACTTACACACACCTTCATCTAATGGATAAGGAGCATACAGTTTCCATGGATGGAATATTTCTACCTCACAAAACATTGATTATTAAATATTGTTATAACACATTAAAAGGTGTCCATTAAGATGATAATATATTAATATATGATATATTATATGTTTTTGTTTTCCTTATTCTTCTGTATTTTTCATTTTTGGAATAACTTTATGGTTTCCATTATGGGTAAATGCAATTTCTTCATTTTAGGAAGTGCGTACTACCACCCCCTCAAGGTGATTTGATTCGTTAATTCCATATGTGGGACGTATAAAGGATGGAGTTAATGATATTATATATGAAATTATACTGTAATTATAATATACCTTTATTTTATTATGATTCCATTCCATAAAATAAAAAATAGAAATGAAAGTAGCGTTCATGTGTACGTACGGCTTACAGTCTCCAGGAACGGTGCATTTCATTTCTTACCTCTAAATGTTATGTAATATTATTAATTCATTATTATACTGGATTTATATGATATATATGATATCTACATCTTTAATATAAATCTTGATATAATGAATACATGAAAAACATGTAATTATAAAGAGTTTATTATTTACTCAACTACCATTGATCGACAAAACGACCATTATTAACATAAAAATTTAAAAAATGATCATAA
Organism: Viscum album; assembly: GCA_963277665.1. Classification (NCBI taxonomy): domain Eukaryota; kingdom Viridiplantae; phylum Streptophyta; class Magnoliopsida; order Santalales; family Viscaceae; genus Viscum; species Viscum album. The sequence goes on along the minus strand of OY728151.1, from coordinate 1,055,259,769 downwards.
CATGGTAATAAGTGATATAAAAATGAATAGTGAACTTGAATAAGGTTCATAATAAAGTAGAAATTTAATATATTTTATTATTCAACAATATACAGAAATCAACAAAACAAGTCGGACTTGAGGTAAGGGATCTGACCACTCTCATTTATTTCAAGTACCCTCTTTTATGTCATTTCATTTACGCTTCATGTTATTATGTTGTTGGATGTTATTTTATATTCACCAAGCTTTAGTTTTTATTTTTATATGATTATATACCCCCTCTTACTCCCATAAATTCATTTTTATAATTTTTATGTGGCATTGTTATGCTGCCGAATTTTCATAAGGGGGTTTTCATATCACTTTTTATTCCTGTGAGATTCATGCTACATTGGCTACTATTTCCTTTTGTGTGGTGTATGTACTGACCATTATTTTACTATTTGTATAATATACTCTCATTTATGGGTAGTTACATCTTCATTTTATGAACCTTCTTTCATGGGGTGTATGTTTCGAAAGTTTCCCAAATCGGTAAGGGAACCTTTCACACACCTCTTTTAAAATGACTTATTTTGTTATGTCTTTTAATTTAAATCTTTTTTTGTTGCGATATGTTCTTACATATACTTATTGATGTAAATTTTATTTCCCAGTGATGAAATACAATTTTCTCTCTCATCAACTAATTTTATGAATTTTAATGTGACGTTGTTAGGCTGTCGAATTTTACCAGGGGAACTTTTTAACCCAATTTCGATTTCTTTGGGTTCAACATGTAGTTATTGAATATGTCATCCATTGAATATGTGTGAATGACTATTTTTTTCCCACTTAATATCCACATATATTGGGTGTTTTTATATTTATCACACATAATTTTGAGATTGATTTATCTTTAATTTAAGGATACCTTCTTTATAAGGGATTTAATCTCATTTTACATTTCTGTTGACACTTCATTGTTTTTATGAACCAATTCACTCTTATATATTGTGTATACTATCATTTGGAATATTATATCATGAATAAATTTATTCTCAGGATATTATATGTTTTGATTAATTGTTATTCTCCAATTATTGAATTCAAGTGTCTCAAATTTTGGTAAAAACCCTTTTACTAAAATATCTCTTTAAATGTTTTAATGATTTTTTCTTATTAATATCCATGTTTTCAAAATGGTTTTATGGATTTATCTACATGGATATTAATGGTTTAAAATGTAAAAATATTCAATGTGTTATGGGACACATTGATTCAAAAATATCTTTATTAAATGTTTTAAATGGTTTTGAAAATGGTTTTTTTAATGGATTCGTTATTTCAAGATCATAAAATGTTATATTGTTATTGAAATGTGGGAATTTTATATTTAATTTATTCTTAAGTTATTTTCTATGATTATGTTAGGGTTCATGGGCATTGTTTATGAATATAGGTGGTTCTGTGATAAACAAAGGGCGGGTGAGCCCGATATAGCTCTCCAATGAATTGGGTAACGCGAATGGGTTAAACGTTACTATTTCTATTAAGATATGTACGGAATATACTATGATGGGTACTCCAAATGTAACAATGAGGGTTAATCCCTATGTAATAATCTTATGAATGCCTGAAGTAATTCTTATGTCTTATTATTTCTATGAGTTATTCCTAAATCTTATGATTTAATGAGGTATGTTAACGTTCTTATGTTTTATTAGTAAAGTATGATTTCATTGATTCATATGTATAAATTGACTAATGTTTTATTTCTATATTGTTTTAACCCTTACTGAGTTTTTTATTTTCATCCCATGTTTTGAAATGTTTTCCACCGGACATAAAGTGGAATATGGTCAAGGACGAGATCAAGGAGATATCATGATGTCTAAAACATGGAACTAAACATGAATCTTTTGTTCAAGAGTTTATATTTTGTGACAAAAAATGGAAACTGAGTAGATGTGTCTACATATTAATCTTTGATATGTATTAGTTATGTCCTAATTCTCTAAAATTCTAAACCTGAAGAGATCCTCAACGTTTATTATTGAAATAACTCAAGAATAAGTAAAGTTTAAGGCTGGGGCCTTAGAGTTGGTATCAGAGGTAGGTTTAGATAACTTTAGAGGTTAGAGTGTTTTTTATGCATAAGTTAAAATTTGTGTACAACCAGAATGGTTATTATATTAAATAGCGTCATTGTTATTTATGAAAGTTGGAATGAGTTTGAGATAACATGGATAACTATATCTTAGTGTTTATCTTACTCTAAAGTACATGATGATTTTGTTGATATAATCACACTGATATTTTTGGTTTTAGTAAATGGATGGATCTAGCAGGCACCAAAGTGATATTGGGTTTGAAGGAAGCTGTGGTGGTTCTCTAATTAAGAGACTAGATGAAATGGGGGATTCAAGGAGAAATATCATGGTTATTCTAAACCAACTATCAGGAGTTATGATCAACCACTTGAACATTGGTGAGTTCTCTAATGCACCATGTACGAGAGAACCAACTCAATGTGGAAGTTCAGGTAATAATTATAAAGGTAACCCTTATGGTTTATATGATCCTTACTTTTGAGGTAATTATGGTTTACTGTATGTTATGATGTAATATGAACGACATTAGTTAAACTTGAGTATGAATTATGTTATGTTTATTTTTTAATATTTTATCACTTTTTGGGGAATGTTATAAGAATTCTTTAGTCTTAGGAAAAGGACAACACATAGACCATGTGACAACCTGTCACGTCAGATGAAGCTACGGGAATCAAACCCACAACCAAAGTGCGACTGGTATTGATCGCCTACCACATGACTACATGAATTCCCTGGTTAGTTTTACAAATTATTTTTAGTTAGAGGATCTTATGAATCTATAATATGTATATTTTGGGTTATCTATTGAAATTATTAACCTATCATATAGGATATGTGATTAGGTTAATTAATTTTCAGTTTGAGACTTTAAGAGTAACTGATGTTATTTGGAGAAAAATGTTAAGGTTTATCTTGTAAGACTATGTGATCGAATCCTTCAGAGATTTGGGTTTCAATATTAGTTTTGATTATATTGAAAACTTTTATGGATAGATGTTTATTGCATGGTCTTTGTTGAACTTTGTGTATTGTTTGACAAATTTTTAGAGATTAAGAATACATTTTTTAAACGATTATCATTTTTGGGTATTATCTGATCTTGAAATAACCTTTTTGGGCTTGGTTTTGGTTAAGGTCTAAAGGCATGGGAAATATATAGTCCTCTTTTTTGGATTAGGCGATTCTCTAGATGTTTATTATAGTACTCTTAATGTGAACAAGTATTCATAAATTCTCATCTTTTGGAGAAAATGTGAGTTTCTATAAGAAATATTGTAAATGATTAAAGTCAATTTGACATGTAAGTATGTTTTATTATGATTTATTTAAGCTCATATATAATTTCCTCCATGAAAAGTAACTTAATACTAAAATGTTGTCAGTTAACATTTCCTACTAGGGAATCAAATACTGTTTAACCCATCATAAGTTTGTGATTTTCAGGTGGTTAACTTTCTCCTAAACATGTTTTCTATCACTCTCCCTCAGAACATGACCCTTTGTTTTCTCTTCCATATCCAAGTTATTCTACATGGAATCCTAGTATGGGTTAACTCGGGTGACCTCTGTACTTCTCTTTCATTATTTTAAAGTGATAATTTTGCTGACTCTTTTTCCGATGTGGGGCTTTTAATGATGTTTCCAAGCCCAATTTTAAAATTGTGAGGATGCAATTCCCAAAAGGGGGAATGATGTAACATCCAAGGTAAATAAAAAATATTACATTCTCATGCTTATCAATAATTGTGAATAAAATGTTAATATTACTTTAAAGGGAATGTTTTGATAGATGGCGTACCCAATATGCAACAACGAGTTTCTTTGAAATCATAAGTTGCACAGTAATAATATAATAATATTCTTTTAAATAGTTAATGCCTATCCATTGTAATGGAAATAATGAACATAACTAACTAAAAAATGATTACATATGTTTGTTAAATATTTTTACTTTTATCCTATAAATATTAGAGGGTTAAAATCCAAATGAATCCAATTTTACGAATAATTAGTCTATTATTTTTAAAATATTTTCTTACCTCCTTTTGATGGAGATCTTTTTTAACATATAACTTTAAAAAATTTTATAAGCTCTATTTTTTAAAATAAACATATTCATTATTATTGGGATATTGAAATTTACTTTGGTTAAATTTTTGGTATGTTTCTGACAATGTTCAATTTTTTAATGAATAGTGCAGAATACTGCATTTTACTTCAAAACTGCTTTTTCATCGAATATATATATATGGATAGATTATCTTTTTAATTGTTTTAAAGTTTAATTATAATATATTTTTACCATTTAATTCAATGGTGTTCATTATTATTAATTTCACTTTGAAAATGGACATAAACAAGTGCCAATCTTTTCATAGATATTGCTTCCAAAAAACCCGCTATTTGTTTTGATAGTGGGAATTAACTATATGATTTATTAATGAAACTTCTACGATTTTAATTTTTTAAAATGGACATTATTTCTGATTTTTAAATACCAAATATATCGTGGGTTAATTTTTGGTATTTTTCTGATAATGCCTTTTTTTAATGAATAGTGAAAAATACAGTTTTTTTTAATTCAAAACTGCCTTTTCATCCAATTTATTTATATATTCATATTGACATTTTAATTGATTTTAATGTATAATTTAATTATTTATTTATCACTTCATACAATTTTTTTCATTGGAAGTAATTTCACTTTTCAATTGGATGTAAAAACAAGTCAATCATTTGATAAATTTTACTTCTTAAAAACTCATCTTTTGTTTTGACAACGTGATTTACATTTAAATTAATTACTAATATTTATGTGTTTTCAATTTGATAAAATAGATTCCATTTTTGGAATCACAAGGTCCTAATTATGTACTTAAGACTTTTGTTTTTTGACATTATGAATATTAATGACGGTAATTATCTTTATTTGTCGTGTTAAATTAGTAATCATGTAATTAAAGGTAAGAAAATAATATCGTAAAAATATAAAATGACCCCAAAATGTGCCATAATGCTACTATTTGTTTCATGGCATAACATTGAATTTCTTGTGCCAAACTTGGGGAACCCATTGAATAACTTTTGTGTGATAATGACTTTTTATCTTTTTATTTTTAACAAAAGTTAAATATAACAAAGAATGTATCACCTGAGTAAAACATTTTTAATTTTTTCTAAATAAATGATCTATTGGACTCTAAATATTTATTTGAAATATAAATATATTTCCAACATCGTAGTAATTTTTTAAATTTTTTAGGAATTAAGTAAATTAAATTATTTATGACATCATGATGATGCAACGATTACCTCATTAATGAATGGTTTAAATAAAATGACAATAATATGTAAAATCTAAGATTTAAACTTGTAAAATACCTAGTATATGAGAAAATTTCGATCCCTTATCACCTTATCCTTGAAATACATCTATTTGGTTAATTTATAATTCGAAACTCATTTTAAAATAAAGTAACATTTTATACCTTTCCAAGAGTTCCCCTCATCTCCTCTCATAAAAGGCCCCCATATCTACCTCCTTACTGACACTTCTCAAGAATTTGTCTTGGCCAATATATACTAATTTTATCTCTCCAGATCCCCCTATTCATCCTTGAAGCCTTACCTTAGGCAGAAATCTCTTCAAGAAACCATTTTGGTTCAAACCAAGAAGAGTTACCCGATTTAAAGTTAAAGACTTCTCTAATGTTTTTTGTTTTATTTTGCTTCTCCAACCCCCAAAACATTTTAAATTAATTTTTTTCTTACTAAAACAGTATCATAAATATAATAGGATGTTTTTCTAAGTTGGATTCGAGCTACAATTACACACACATTCATCTAATGGTTAAAGAGTATACAGTTTCTGTTGATGGCGAATTTCTGCCTCACGAAACGATGATTGTTCAATATTCTTCAAACACCATAAAAGGTGGCCATTATGATGACACTATATTTATATATGATATATAATATGTTTATGTTTTCCTTTATCTCCTGTATTTTTCATTTTCGGCATACCTTTATGGTCTTCATTATGGATAAATGCGATATCATCATTTTAGGAAGTGCGGACTACCGCCCTCAAAGTGATTTGATTCATTAATGCCATATGTGGGACGTATAAATGATGGAGTTAATGTTATTATATATGAAATTATACTTGAATTATAATATACCCATTTTAATTATGATTCCATTACATAAAATATGAAATAGAAATGAAAGTATCATCCATGCGTATGTAAGGCATACTATCTCCATGAATGGTTCATTTCATTTCATATCCCTAAATGTAATGTAATATTATAAATTAATGTATATACTGGATATATATGATATATATTATATCTAAATCATGAAAATAACTATGGATATAATGGATACATGAAAAACTTTTAATTATAAATATTTATTTTTGACTCAAGTAGCAATGATCGACAAAACGACCATTATTAACATAAATATTTGCATAATGTTCATAACATGGAAATAAGGTATATAAAAGGAATAGTGAACTTGAAAAAAGTTCTTAATCAAGAAGAAATTAACTATTGTTTATTATTCAGGAATATAAAGAAACGAACAAGACAAGTCGGACTTGAGGTAAGGGATCTGACCTCTCTCTTTCTTTTCATGTACCCTCTTTTATGTCATTTCATTTATGCACCATGTTATTATGTTGGATGATGTTATTTTATATGAACCATAATGTAATTTGTATTTTAATATGATTAGATACCCCCAATTACTCTCATCAATTCATTTTTATAATTTTTATGTGGCGTCGTTAGGCTGCCGAATTTTCATAAGGGGATTTTCATCTCACTTATTATTGCCGTGAGATTCGTGCTACATTGGAAACTATTTCCTTTTGTGTTGTGTATTTAATGAAAATTAATTTACTATTTTTATAATATAATCTCATTTATGGGTACTTAAATCATCATTTTATGACCCTTCTTTCATGGGGTGTATGTTTCGAATGTTTCCTAAATCGGTAAGGGAACCTTTCACACTCCTCTTTTAAAAAGACTTATATTGTTATTTCCTTTAATTTTCATCTTTTTTTGATGGGATATTTTCTTATATATCCTTATTGATGTAAATTTTATGTCCAAGTAATGAGATACCATTTTATATCTCATCTACTAATTTTATGAATTTTAAAGTGACGTTGTTAGGCTGTCGAATTTTACCAAGGGAACCATTTAACCCAATTTCGATTTCTTTGGGTTCAACATGTAGTTATTGAATTTGTCATCCATTTAATATATTAGAATGACCTTTTATTGTTTTAAACTTAATATCCACTTATATTGGGTGTATTTATGTTTGTCACACATAATTTTGAGATTGATTAATCCTTAATTTAAGGATACCTTCTTTATAAGGGATTTCATCTCATTTTACATTTCTATTGAGACATCATTGTTGTTATGCACCAATTCACTCTTATATTGTGTATATACTTTCCTTTGGAATATTATATCATTAATCCATTTATTCTCATGATATTTAAAATTTCTGATTAAATGTTATTCCTCATTTATTGAATTCAAGTGTCTCTAATTTTTGTAAAATTCCTTTTACTAAAATATTACTTTAAATGTTTTAATGATTTGTTCTTATTAATATAAATGTTTTAAAAATTGTTTTAAGGATTTATTTATATGGATATTAATGGTTTGAAATGTAAAAAGATTCAAGGTGGTATTGGACACTTTGATTCAAAAATATCTTTATTATATGTTTTAAATGGTTTTGAAAATTGTTTTTTGAATGGATTCATTATTTCAATATATTAAAATTTTATATTGTTATTGCAATGTGGGAATTTTTTATTTCCTTTATGCTTAAGTTATGTACTATGATTATGTTATGGTTCATGGGCATTGTTTATGAATACGGGTGGTTCCGTGATAAAATAAGGGCAGGTGAACCTGATATAGCTCTCTAATGCATTGGGAAACGTGAAGGGGTTAAATGTTAAGGTTTCTCTGAAGAGATTTAGGGAATATACAGTGATGGGTATTCCAAACAAAACCATGAGGGTTACTCCCTATGTAAAAATTTTATGAATTCCTCAAGTAATTTTTATGTCTTATGATTTCTATGATATATTCCTAAATCTTATGATTTATTGAGGTATGTTAAAGTTCTTATGTTTTATGAGTAAAGTATTATTTCATTGATTCATATGTATGCATGGACTAATGTTTTCTTTCTGTATAGGTATAACCCTTACTGAGCTTTTTATGCTCATCCCAAGTTTTGAAATTTCTTCCACAGGACATAATGTGGAATACGGTCAAGGACGGGATCAAGGAAATGTCATGATGTCTAAAACATGGAACTAGACATGACTCTTTTTTTCAAGAGTTTAAATTTTGTTAGAAAAAATGGAAACTTAGTAGATGTGGCAACCTTGTAATCTTTGAGATGTAATAGTTATGTCATAATTCTCTAAAACTCTAAACCTGAAAAGATCCTTAACATGTATTCTTGAAATAACTCAAGATTAAGTAATGTTTAAGGCTGGGGACTTATAGTTGGTATCAGATGTAGGATTAGATAACATTATAGGTTAGAGTGTTGTTTAAGAAAAAGTGAAAAGTTGTGTACGACAACAATGGTTATTATATAAGATAGATTCATTGTTATTTATGAAAGATGGAATGAGTTTGAGATAACATGGATAATTATATCTTAGTGTTTATCTTCCTCTTTAGTACATGATGATTTTGTTTATATACTCAAACTGATATTTTTGGTTTTAGTAAATGTATGAATCTAGTAGACACCAATGTGATAATGGGGTTGAAGGAAATTGTTGTGGTTCTCTGATTAAGAGACTTGATGAAATGGGTGATTCAATGAGAAATCTCGTGGTTATTCTAAACAAACTATCATGCATCATGATCAACCACTTGAACCTTGTTGTGTTCTCTAATGCATCATGAATGAGAGAACCAACTCGATGTGGAAGTTCAGGTAATAATTATAAAGGTAATCCTTTGGGATTATATGATCCATACTTTTGAGGTAATTATGGTTTACTATATGTTATGATGGAATATGAACGACATGAGATAAACTTAAGGATAAAATATGTTGTGTTTATTATTGTATATTTTATCTCTTTTTGAGGAATGTTATAAGAATTTTGTATTTTTGGAAAAATGAAAACACATACACCGTGTGACAACCTGTCGCGTCGGACGAAGCTGCAGGAATCGAACCCACAACCAAAGTGCCACTGGTATTTATCACCTACCACTAGAATACATGATTTCCATGGTTAGATTGACTAATTATTTATAGTAAGATGATCTTATGAATCTTCAATAAGTTTATTTTGGGATATCTATGGAAATTATTAACCTATCATGGAGGATATGTGATTAGGTTAATTAATTTTCAGTATGAGACTTTAAGAGTAAATGATGTTATTTGGAGAAAAATGTTAAGGTTTATCATGGAAGAATATGTGATCAAATCCTTTAGAGATTTGGGTTTCAATATTAGTTTTGATTACATTGATAAATTTTATGGATAAATTTTTATTGAATGTTCTTTGTTGAACATTCGGTATTGTTTTACAAATTTTGGAGATTACGAATAGATTTTTTATATAATTATCCTTTTTGGGAAATATCTGATCTAGTTCTAACCTTTTTGGTATTGGTTTTGGTTTAATTCTAAATACATGAGAAATATATAGTTCTCTTTTTTGGATTAGGTGATTCTCAAAAAGTTTATTATAGTACTCTTAATGTGAACAAGTCTTCATAAATACTCGAGTTTTGGAGAAAATATGATTTTGTGTAAGAAATCTTGTAATAGTTGAAAGTCTACCTGACAAGTAAGTATGTTTCCTTATGATTTAGTTAAGCTCATAAATAAATTCCTCAATGAAAAGTATCTTAGAACTAAAATGTTGTCTGTTAAATTTTCCTACAAGGGAATGAAATACTGTTTAACCCATCACAAGTTTGTGATTATCAGGTGGTTAACTTTCTCCTAAACATGTTTTCTATCACTCTACCTCAGAACATGACCCTTTGTTTTTCCTTCCATGTCCATGTTTTCCTACCTGGAATCCAAGTATGGGTTAACACGGGTGACCTTTGTACTTATCTTTCTATCATTTAAAGTAATAGTTTTGGTGACTCGTTTTCCAATGTGGGGCTTTCAATGATGTTTCCAAGCCCAATTTTAAAATTGTGAGGACACAATTCCCAAAATGGGGGAAGAATGTAAAATCACAGGTATAAAAAATATTACATTCAAATTATTATCAATATTTTTGAATAAAATGTTATTATTTCTTAAAATGGAATGTTATGCTCGATTGCGTACCCAATATGAAACAACGAGTTTGTTTGAAATCTTACATTGCACACTAATAATATAACATTATTATTTTAAATATTTAATGTATAGAAATTGTAATAGTACGAATGAACATAAATAACTAAAAAATGATTACATATTTTTGTTAAATATTTTTTCTTTTATCCTATAAATGTTAGAGGCTTAAAATCCAAATGAATCCAATTTTAAGAATAAATACTTTAATATTTTTAAAAGATTGTTTTATCACCTTTTGATGGCAATACTTTTTTAAATCTAAATTTTTTACAATTTTATATGCTCTATTTTTTAAAATAAAATTATTTTTTATGATTGGAGTATTTAAATTTACTTTGGTTAAATTTTTGGTATGTTTCTGACAATGTTCATTTTCTTAATGAATAGTGGAGAATAATGCATTTTACATCAAAACTGGTTTTTCATCTAATTTAAATATATGGTTAGATTGTATTTTTAATTGGTTTTAAATTTTAATTTGAATATATATTTACCATTTAATTTAATTGTGGTCATTTTAATTAATTTCACTTTGAAAATGGACATAAACAAGTGCCAAACATTTCATAAATATTGCTTCCAAAAAACCCGCTATTTGTTTTCACAGTGGGAATTAACTATATTCTTTATTAATGAAACTTATATGATTTTAATTTGGTAAAATGGAAATCATTTATGATTTTGAAATATCAAATATATCTAAGGTTAAATGTTTTTTATTTTTCTGATAATGCCTTTTTTTAATGAATAGTGAAAAATACATTTTTTTAATTCAAAACTACCTTTTCTTCCAATTTATTTATATATTTAGATTGTCATTTTAATTTTTTTTAAGTATAATCGAATTATTTTTTTATAACATAATACAATTTTGTTCATTGGATGTAATTTCACTTTTAAATTGGATGTAAAAACAAGTAAATCTATTGATAACTTTTACTTCTTAAAACCCGTCTTTTATTTTGACAACGAGATTTACATTTAAATTAATTAATAAAATTTATGTTTTTTCAATTTGATAAATTATATTCCATATTTGGAATAAGAAGTTCAAAATTATTTAATTAATATTCTTTTGTTTTTGGACATTATGAATAGTAACAACGATAATTATCTTTAATTATCGTGTTCAATTAGTAATCGGGTAATTATGGGTAAGAAAATAATATCATAAAAATATAAAATGACCCCAACATGTGTCCTAATGCTACTGGTTGTTTCATGTACGACAATTGGATGCTTGTTTCCAAACATGGGGACCCCATTGAATCACTTTTGGGTGATAATGACTTTTTATCTTTTTATTTTTAACGAATGTTAAATATAACAATGAATGTATCACCTAAGTAAAACATTTTTAATTTTGTCTACATAAATTATCTATTAGACTATAAATATTCAATAGAAAGATAAAAATATTTCCAACATCATAGTAGTTGTTTTATAATTTTTAGACATTAAATAAATTGAATTATTTATGACATCATGATGATGCAACGATTACCTCATTAATTAACGATTTAAATAAAATGAAATGATAATGTAACATATAAGACATAAAATTGTGAAAGACCCATTGGATGACTATGTTTCAAACCCTTATCACCTTATACTCGAAATACATCAATGTGGGACCTTTAAAATCTGAAACACATTTGAAAATAAAGTAACATTTTATACCCTTCCAAAAGTGCCCCACCTCTCCTCTTATAAAAGGCCCCCACCTCTACCTCCATACCCACACTTCTCAAGCCTTTGGATCGGCCAATTTCTGCTCATTTTATCTATCAACATCCTTCTCTTCATCCTATAATCCTTACCTTAGGCAGAAAGCTCTTTAAGAAACCATTTTGGTTCAAACCAAGAAGAGTTACCCTATTTAAAGGTAAAGTATTCTCTAATGTGATTTTGTTTTATTTTGCTTCTCCAACCCCCTAAACAATTTTTATTCATTTATATTGTAAAAACACCAGTATCTTAAATATATTATGATTTTTTATATCATGTATTCTAACTACACTTACACACACCTTCATCTAATGGTTAAAGAGCATACAGTTTCTGTGGATGGCAAATTTCTGCCTAACGAAACGATGATTGCTCAATATTCTTCTAAAAACTTCAAAGGTGGCCATTACGATGAAATAATATTTATATATGATATATAATATGTCTATTTTTTCCTTAAACTTATTTATTTTTAATTTTTGGCATACCATTATGGTTTCCATTATTGGTAAATGTGATATCTTCATTTTAGGATGTGCGGACTACTGCCCCCTCAAAGTGATTTGATTCGTTAATGCCATATGTGGGACATATAAAGGATGGAGTTAATGATATTATATATGAAATTATATTGGAATTTTATAATACCTTTATTTCATTATTAGTACATTCCATAAAATACGAAATAGAAATGAAAGAAACGTTCATGCGTACATATGGCTTACCGTCTCCATGAACGGTGCATTTCATTTCTTACTTCTAAATGTTATGTAATATTTTAAATTCATGTATATACTAAATATATATGATATATATGATATATAAATCATGAAAATAACTATTTATATACTGGATACATGAAAAACATGTAATTATAAAGAGTTTATTTTTGACTCAAGTACCAATGATCTACAAAACCACCATTATTAACTAAAATAATTACATAATGTTAATAACATGGTAATAAGTAATATTAATGGAATAGAGAACTTTAAAAAGGTTATAAATCAATTAGAAATTAAATATAGTTTATTATTTAGGAATATAATGAAACGAACAAGACAAGTCAGACATGAGGTAAAGAATCTGACCTCTCTCTTTCTTTTCAAGTACCCTCTTTTATGTAATTTCATTTATGCTCCATGTTATTCTGTTGGAAGATGTTTTTGATATTCACCGTACTGTAATTTTTATTTTCATATGATGGGATACCCCCTCTTACTCTCATAAATTCATTTTTAGAAATTTTAAATGGCGTGGTTATGTTGCCGAATTTTCCTAAGGGAATTTTCACCTCACTTTTTATTCCCGTGAGATTCATGCTACATTGGCCACTACTTCCATTTGTGTGGTGTAGGTACTGCCCATTATTTTAGTATTTTTATAATATACTCTCATTTATGGGTAGTTACATCTTCATTGTATGACCCTTCTTTCATGGGGTTCACATTTCGAAAGTTTCTCAAATCGGTAAGGGAACCTTTCACACTCCTCTTTTAAAAAGACTTATTTTGTTATATCTATTAATTTACATCTTTTTATGTTGGGATATGTTCTTATATATCATTATTGATTTAAATTTTATGTCCAAGTGATGAGATATGATTTTCTCTCTCATCAACTAATTTTATGAATTTTAATGTGAAGACGTTAGGCTGTTGAATTTTACCAAGGGAACTTTTTAACCCAATTTTGATTTCTTTGAGTTCAACATGTAGTTCGTGAATATGTCATCCTTTAAATATGTGTGAATGAAATTTGATTGTTTTACAATTAATATCTACTTATATTGGGTGTATTTTTATTTTTCACTCATAATTTTTAGATTGATTTATCTTTAATTTTAGGATACCTTTTTTATAAGGGATTTCATCTCATTTTACATTTCTATTGAGACATCAGTGTTGTTATGCACCAATTCACTCTTATATGGTGTATATACTATCCTTTGGAATAATATATCATGAATCCATTTATTCTCATGATATTATATTGTTCTGATTAAATTTTATTCCTCAATTATTGAATTCAAGTGTCTCTAATTTTGGTAAAAACCCTTTCACTAAAATATCACTTTAAATGTTTTTATGATTTGTTATTATGAATAACCATGTTTTTAAAATGGTTTTAAGTATTTATTTACATGGATATTAATGGTTTAAAATGTAAAAATCTTCAAGGTGGTATGGGAAACGTTGATTCAAAAATATCTTTATTAAATGTTTTAAATGGCTTTGAAAATGGTTTTTTAAATGGATTCATTATTTCAATATCTTAAAATGTTATATTGTTACTAAAATGTGGGAATGTTATTTTTCCTCTATTCTTACGTTATGTTCTAGGATTATGTTATGGTTCATGGGCATTGTTTACGAATACGGGTGGTTCCGTGATAAACTAAGGGCCGGTGAGCCCGATATAGCTCTCGAATGCATTAGGTAACACGAAGGCGTTAAACGTTAAGGTTTCTCCGAAGGGATTTAGGGAATATATTGTGATAGGTATTCCAAACGTAAAAATGAGGGTTACTCCCTACGTAAGAATGTTATGTATGCCTCAAGTAATTTTTATGTCTTATTATTTCTATGAGTTATTCCAAAATCTTATGATTTAATGAGGTATGTTAAAGTGCTTATGTTTTATGAGTAAAGTATGTTTTCACTGATTCTTATGTATACATGGAATAATGTTTTCTTTCTGTATTGTTATAACCCTTACCGTGCTTTTTATGCTCATCCCATGTTTTGAAATGTTTTCCACATGACTTAATGTAGAATACAGTCAAGGACGAGATCAAGGGAATGTCATGATGTCTAAAAAATAGAACTAGACATGACTATTTTGTTCAAGAGTTTTTATTTTGTGAGAAAAAATGGAAACTGAGTAGATGTGTCTACCATGTAATCTTTGAGATGTAATAGTTATGTCCTAATTCTCTAAAACTCTAAACCTGAAAAGTTCCTCAATGTGTAATCTTGAAATAACTCAATATTAAGTAATTTTTAAGGTTGGGTCCTTATATTTGTTGTACATAGTTAGGTTTGAGAGTACATCACACTATTATTATAGTTGTGTGTTGTTGTAAATGTTGTTATTGTTGTTAGATTTGTATTATTTTCATGTGGTTGATCATGAGGTTCTGTAGAATGTGTTGTGGTAGATGTCATTATAGGGATATGGGGGTGTGATTAATATAATGGTTTTATTGTAAGATGATGTATTCGATATCATGGGATGTATTAGGAGGCATAAAGTAGTGGCAGTTGTTTGTGATACATCCTACTAGCCTGGATCACTTGATAAGTGTCTGAAATGGCATTATCCATGTGACCTTAGGTCCACCTCCATATACTCCAAAGGATTACAACTAGTACTGGGGGTTCTATGGTGTTATTTTAGGGAGTATATAATATATATCATAGTGAATAATGATAGATAAATACCAAAAAATAACCATAATAGTAAATAAATGTACATAGAAACAATAAAAAATAGCCATCAATAATAAATGATTATGAAATAAAAAGTCATATAGACACGAAGTGATGCCAACACATCAACTAATCACTTACTAGGTCGATCACACATACTCAATATAAGAATTTAAATAAAATTCATAAGGATTTATTACAACCAAATATCCATATCTCAATCTTATTCTCCAATATGATTTGAGCTACCCAACATGGTCATAAAACATTGGGCCTCTGTCAAACAATAACCTATGATTAGTGAATAATGTTTGGGTATATAGGTATCATGGATTCCTGGTCTGGGTGTGATTTCAAATCTTTATGATTCCATAAATGTGATCCCAGATAAATCTTGTAAATGCAGTGTATGTTCATGTGATGTGCATAGTTGATATGAATAAAATAATTGCGGTGAAAAAATAAAATTAAATAACCATTATTGATACTCAGGTTCAAACGTGAGACTATGGGTAAACTATACCTAATTCATATCATATCATATGTTCTCTGTGTGCATCATTTAATTGGGTTACCCAATACAATACCCATTGTATATATAGTAGTAGTTGCAAACTATGGATTCCAGGAACTATCCAATTGTATCCCAATATTATTTTGAATAAATAGATAAATCTATTTGAGGTAATCTATGTCATTCGATAAGTATTTGGAATAAATTTAATTTATAAGGGGATAAACATTGGAAATATATTGTAGTGTCATGTATACTATCAATTCCTAGAAAGATGGCCATAGGAAATCCTTATAAAATAAGTAAACTCTTTATATATGAGGTAACCACCATGATATCTCATAATTATTAGGCCACACTAATGAATCCTACGCAGTCTATATAGAATTTCACATATTCATATTAGTCAAATATCATGTATTTATCAACTTATTTTATATATATATTCATCAAAGCTTAATGTAAGTGGATTTTACAAGAACATTTTTACATGATGTTATAGAAGTGAATACCACTTCATCGATTAGGTATTACATAAAATCTGGCTATTTAGTTGAATCCTAGGTAACCACGCGTAAACATCGATTAAAAGAGAGGCATTTATTTATAACTTTTTTTGATCATTTCATCTGTATCATTAAATATCTTCATAATAATATTAAAAGTGGTTGTCCATGTTCATAAACCCATCTCACATAACCATGGATGGACTCTAATGTGCATATCCAAAATACATTAATATAGGTATATCAGCCTCTCATCGTTGATTTATGTTCAAAGGTGATAGCTAAAATCATTTGTATTTATTACATAACAATTCCTTAATATAGTCAACATTTCATTAGGGATATCTCTTTGGTCCCCATGGTCACATAATAACATTTTCACCCCTCTTGGAATATTATTTATCAATATAAATATCTTGGGATAATCCAATCACATAGAGGGCTTAACATTCCTTGTCATCATCATAATCATGTTACAACCTCATCATAATTGTACGATAATCCCAAATACCATCACTCCCATAATATGGAATAATTCTCATCCGAATACCCATGTTTATCCTATGTCATCCCTCACATGCCAAATATGTACATACAACCTACATAGGGCATATCATCCCCACTAAACACATGCTAGTAGGGGATAAACACTAACCCAATTATTTCCCCAACTATCCCCAATTTCATAATGTTTCTCATGGTTACATAATGGCCTACTCATGTTTCTCATTATCATTATACACATTAATCTACTTGGATTTCACTAGGGACACCTATATAGGTCCCATACATTCAAAATATTTATTTAGTTTAAAACCAACTAGAATCTATATGCCTCAATGTTCATATTTATAACAGATCCCTAATCCATTGGTATATAATTCATTAATCCATTTCATAATGCTCCACTATAGACTATATCTTTTTTTATTCCACTAATAATAATTTTATTTTAAATGATAAAATTTATTTAATTAATGTTTAAATTTCCCACAGTAACAATACCTCATATAAAATATCATAGAAGCCAAATCATGTATAAAAGAGATATTCATAAAGACAACATACTTCATTTATTCCATTTTCATTTCAGAAAACAATTCCTATGCCTCTAATTTTCCATGCCTTATTTCAAATCCTAAGGTCCTAACTCAATCCAAGAAATCCAATAAATAATTAATGAAATGAATTAAAATGAAGTGAAAAAAATTAAATTTATTTAAAAAAATATCAATTCCAAAAATCTTACCTAGATACCTCCTCGCATTATGATCATGACCAATAACCCATAGATGGTTTTTCACATACATCTAAAATTATTTGTGGAAAATTATCTAATAAATGAATCCTGGTCAATGGCCAATTTAATGTAATTATGGAAAAATATTTATGAAAAAATATCAGGTGAGAGACCATAAATTAAACGACATGCATTAAAAAATGTAAAAAATATTTAGATGGTATCTATACATAAAAATAAAATGACCTATCTTCTTAGATGATATTCACCATGCTTTAGTGGAAATCACCACCAATCCCATGTTGGGTCACCCTGATTTTAGAGAACATAATGGGTATAATGAAGAGAATAGGGAAGGTTGATGAAGAGAATATTTTCTAATATTTTAGTCTATAAATAGATATTTTTAATCTCAAAAATAATTTAATTTATGGTAAATTGTTTCTTTTTGGGTTTTTATAATAATCTTATTTTAATTGTATGACTGGAAAAATTATTGATTTTTAAAATTTTACAATCAATTTAAAATTTCAATAATATCATTTTTTGAACAATATCTAAATGGTCAAATACCATTTTTTTCCTTATTGAATATCTAAAATACATTTCATAAACCATAAAATTAAATTATTTCAGGATTATAATTCCAATAAGGTTCATATAATTTTGTCCTATGAATCTATAAACAAATTGGATGGATTTTGAATATGGTCTCATATCCCACAAGTGTATGTTAAAATGAGATGATATTTTAAAATGTGATATAATAGTGATAGTGTATTAACATATTCATCTATTTAATTGGAATATTGTGATTATAGAAAGGCTATAAATTCATTGGAAGGAAAACAATGGGAATATGAACAGTCTTCTGATCAATAAATAATTTCATTTTAAATATATATATAACATTGGATAAGCATGTCCAATTGAGCTCAAATTTTGTGTGTCAATAAGAAAAAAATATGGGAAAAACTTTTTAGAATGACATATTCAAATATTAATCTATTAAATGGGGAAATGTTTAACACTCTATGAAATTATTTTGAGTGAAAATGAACAAACCCTCGTGCTACAAATTCGTACTTACAGTCCCTCTCAAGACTTGTCAATTATAGTTATCAAGTATCAATATATTTTTAGGGATTTATTCCCTTTTTAACCCTATTTTAAATTTATAATGTATATTACATTCCTCTTCTTCATTTTTCTTTTCGTTTTTTTTATTTTTCTTGTCTCATACTATTCTTCTTTTTAACTCCATTGAAAAGGCTAACCGATTCTTTTTATTATTAATGGAGGGTATGTGGGGATGTTTTGAGCTTTTTGGGCTTAAATGTTATTTTTTATTTCTAGTATAGGAATTTAAATGTGTTTGGAATTGATTATGATGATTTTTTCCAAATTTTATCATCCATTGAGTTTTTCTTCTTTATTATCAATATTCATTCACTTCACTATTTGAGTTATAAATTAATTTGAGTATGTTTTAAATAGTATTTTTTGTTAAGGTGTTACAATATATTTCCTTAAAAATAGTACTTACCCATGTGAAGAGATTTTGTTGCATGGAAATAACAATTAAAGCATGGAAGGTGTGGTGTGGAAAGACACAGTGAATATGTTATCGATATTGATCACAATGTCTTACATTCTAAAGGAATCATGTTGTCAAACAAACACCCATGTAGATGTCTATACCCTACAATCTAGTGAAATTCCATGGTATGATCCTCATCCAACTAAATCATATACAATCATCTCTCCCTGTGATTCAACATCCCATCAACCAAAACTAATAAGAAAACCTCGAATCCATCCTGATCATGATTGCAATTCATGAACTCCATCTAAAACAACATTCAAATTATAATTGTCACATTTACTAAGGAACCATATCAATTCAAATTCATGTGGCAATAAAAATTTAAATTCAATATTTACTATCCAATGATTGGACTCATGCATCCATGGCCACTTCATCAAGAGGGTACTTCCTTCACATCATATGCACAATCTATTACTACACATAGTAACTATAGATGCCCCACTTGGTAATACCCTTGCACAAGTATGAAATAAAAAATTCTACTCACTCCATAATATTAATGAATATATCCCTTGGAATGTAATCAAAATAATCCATAATGAGGATCAAAACTACAATAGACAATGCTACACTCCCCCCCCCCCCCCCCGTGTGACATTCCTTATACCACTCCTTGAGTTCATCCTCGATGAGTTCCATCAACAAACATGTATCACTCTTCCAGATCCATTTTCTTCTACTATCATCTTCTAACACCATTGAATTCATGTTCTCATTAGTATCTTGAAGGGGACACTTTTATTTATCATCCAATTCCCTATGACATGTACCCCATGATAATATCATTTGATTATCATTGGTCTTTGGTCCTGACATTGATTATCATTGATTTATAGCTCTAAATGACCAAAACATAGCTAGCATGTACCATATCGATCTCATCTAAATCTAGTACGTGTATGATTTAATAACACCCAATTGTACAACCTAACTCTTAGTTCTAAGAGTACACATGCTATAAAATATAAAATCATGTGTATAAAACATCGATTATACTGATCATGCATGTCAGACTCATCAAATCAGAACCACCCTCATCACTCTAT
The DNA here is from genome assembly GCA_963277665.1 of Viscum album. NCBI lineage: Eukaryota > Viridiplantae > Streptophyta > Magnoliopsida > Santalales > Viscaceae > Viscum > Viscum album. Next base: position 1,055,239,241 of record OY728151.1, on the reverse strand, counting down.
AAAATAATGGAATTTCACCCATGCTAAAGTAATTCTAAAGATCACTAGAATACCAGTGTTGTCACTATACAAAAATTTTCAACCAAATATCTAATATTCCTAGATCCAACAACCTTTTATAATTATCAATATCTTCTTCAGGATCAACACCTAAAATCAATATTGTTAGGAATCCTCTCAATCCTACTGACAAAACCTAAAATAGAATCCAAAATCACTCTATTGGAATCACATCACACTAGATCAAGGAACCTCAATGCACATACAAGACATCGAGTATCACATCCCATTAACAGGTCTTAACATGAAGCTACTAACCATGATTCTCATCTATATTTCACTCATAATCTTGGTTTATCCCCACTCATAGTTTACCCTCATACAACCCATATTAAAGGCCAATGAACATCCATCGTAGATCTTTAATAACATCACATATAGATCACAACTAATGGGAAAACATTATTCTCTTGTCTCATTTACTTATGTAAACATGCATTCCAATGAAATTCTTTAATGATATCTTGTATATTTTTATCAAGAATCATGCACAAAGTGACCAAATTATGATGTAACTAATCATCAAAGGGTGTCTACATTTAAGACTACCCCTATAAAATAAATATATAATCAATTATTTTATAACTTAGTCATCCAATAATGATTTATGATGAGTAAATAATGATCATATGGTTCATTTAATAATAATTCAACCAATAATCAATATGAGAAAATATAATATAGGTTGTTTTTAACAAATTATGTAACAAAACCCATATGTTTTTCAGAACAATTTTTAAAATTAACAACAAGTGGTTAATCATCAAGGGATCCAATTCATATATCATATTATAAGCGTCACAATAAATCCCTTACATTGTGTTTTTGTATAATTTTTGTTCATGATAATTACTCCATATAATCCATATGGCCTAACATCAGAGAAAATATATTTCGGTTTACTTGAGATTATTTCAATATCAATGTTATACAAGAAAAACCATATATGTTGTTATTTTCACATTAAACTATTGAACCCTTTATATTCAATTATATCAAATATATATATATATATATATATATATGAAAATTTCTAGTGAATCCTATAGGCCAATAAAAATTAATGTTTATAGGCCTCTTGCAAAAGATTCAACTCCAATAACCAAAATATCATTAATATAAATTAATATGAAGTGTTTCATACTAACCGAGAACATACAACAATAAAAAAAGAGACACAGAAAAATAATCATATATTTCTGGTAACCTAGACATTACATTGGAAAATATATTCCTGATAGACCAGTCTGAAGTCCATCAAAATCTCTGAAACATTCAAATATCAGTGTTCTTCCATGTCCACAAGTAGTAAGTCAAAACCAAATCTCAGATAACACTTTGTAATGGCACAAAAACCTATAACACTCAATTGGTGTCTAGATTATCATTATAAAATTTTCCTTAGGAATGAGTCATTTTACAGTTGAGACAGTTGACTAGAAATAGGTTCTAGGATGTTGTATTGGGGAGACAATTCCCCCATATCATATTGTGTAATAATAGAAAAAAACAATATCCAAAACGAAAAATTATTGAATATGTATCAAAAAAATTGATCATTAATAAATGAACCTGCAATTATAAATTCAAAAAAACTAATAGTCGTGAAAACACATAAACGAATTTCCTACTAAACCAATCACACATAGTTAGAAAAAAATGGAATTAATATGTGAAATTATTTACTACCATCATTGAGCCATACCTAAATCCTAGTTTTCAAGTCCATATGAACTATTCCACTTTCTCACATTGCATTAGGCCTCTACCCAACCAAAAATATGATCAATGATTAATTCCATGATAAACAAGTTCTATGTCCACTAGACGAGGGTGTGGGTTCAATATAGTAGGTAACCACTAATTTGTGTCATTAATATCTAGTAAATCTATTGTATGTGTGCCTATCATTCTCATCCAAAATAAGTAAATTAAATATAGTAGAAATGAATAAATAAAATATCAACTTTTGATCCTCGGGTTCTTATGTGATAATCGAGATTGAATATAATTTCTTCATCCCGTGTTGGATACTCTTTAGGAATGTCACATAACCATGAAAACTAATTTTATACCCAATGACCATAGATTAGTAGAGGAAATCACTAGATAATTAGAAGTATCTAAATGAATCCCTATAGTATCATGCAGAAATAGACAAATCCATAGTTATTAATCTCCAGTATTGATTAGGTAGTATTAAAAAAGTTGGTTTTTGAGGGGTGTCCTTGGTAAATCCCATTATAGGATCAGGAATATATATTTTCCTATAATCCTGACCTTAGGTAATCAATATAAAATAGTCATGATCACGGGATATGAGGTGTCCACATGGGTATCATATAATAATCAAAATCCGTGGATGAATCCATTAATATCCTAGGGGAAATTTAGATATACTTATGAGATGAATCCATGATTATAACCAATGTAATTATAAATAAATCAGCATCACAATAAAAAACAAGGTAATTTAACAACTCGTTCTATACATATAGGCATGAAATTTAATCCCCCCATGTATCCATATCACCAAAATATTTTATAATATATTTCAATTTAATAAATTTGATGTGATGGATGGATTTTAATTCAAAAAACATGGAATAGAAATTAATAATGAATTTTTATTAAAAGATCTAAAATATATTACAGAAAAATTAAATGAAAATTTATTCAAAAAATCAAATATTAAATATAATATGTGCTAAATTAATTATCCATCACTAACCAGAAATATTTTCTTTGTGAATATTATTTTTCATTTTATGTTATATATGATTCATTTGATAGATAAATTTTTTTAATTTCCAATTTGAATTTGAAAAAGTAAAATTTATTTTTTAAATAATCATTTCAAATTTATTATATGTTTATTTTTTTAAATATTTTAAAAATGTTTGTTTGTTATTGGAAAAGAGGAATATATCACTTTTAAATATAAAATATAATTTATGATATCATTATGAAATATGGTGGAATTAAAAATATGGGAACATAATTTCAACCAAATATAATATTATGTATTAAATTAAATAATTATAAATTATTGTGTTGTATTTTTAAACACATGCATTACTTATTGGAAACTAATTTATATTATATTCTAATAAAAACTTTTTTTGTGACTATTTATCTTTAGAGAGGATGTTAAATCATTCCATTTTATTTTGGAATTTTTATAATGTAAAATAACATTAATTTATATTATAATAAACCATTAAATTCATTTTAATCCCCATTACTCACTAATCATCAATCTAAATAATTATAAATAAATTTTAACACATTAATTATTTTGGTCGAAATTTTTTCATGCCATTGTTATGCATATATTATAATTACAATATACTAATTCTAGAAATTACATCTTCTATGATTTCTTCCATACTTATAATAATAATATTTCAATTATGTAGTAATTTTCATTTTATTTTTAGCCATAATTAATATTTACCATCTTAAAAGTTTGACACCTTGGTAATTGTTAAAGGGTTTAAAAAAGGGTGTAAAACTATAAGATAAGGTTTCAAATATTGTTAAAACTTGTATAAATTGAATTGTTTGAGTAGATTTATAACTTATACTATATTACATTCTAAATTTTTTCCCATATATCCACATTACGTGATATATAAATTTATTATTTTAAAATGTTTTAAATATTTACAAGGGTGAAACTCCCCCAACATATAAAAGGAATTATTTTATATTCACCTCTCCATAGAATTTTTGTACTCAATGTCAACCAATATCAACTCAAATATCTGACCAACACACTTATACATGACAGATGTGTTTTATTTCCTCCTAAAATACCCTTATATTAGGCCATTATGTGTCTTATAATGGATATTATCCAATTAAGAGATATAGGTTCTAAATGAACATTATAAAGTTAGTTTCTTATTAAAACTCCTTAAAATATTGGATTTCAATATTAATTTAATTAAATATATATATTTAATATTATAAAAAAATATGTAAATTATACATCTTTATTCCATCTACATTTCAAATAAGGTAAATTGAAATCACCTACTATGCGTACATGGGGACGAATACCTCCAAGAAGTGATATAATTCATTTTTCATCACTACCTCAAAAGGATTTAAATATGAATGGTTTTAATGGATATATATTATATTTATAGAATAATTATGATACATTAATGGTTAATTATTGTTTATATTTATTTCTTTCTATCCATTTTAAAAAAAACATCACTTATGAATATTTACGAACTACCATCTCCACGAAGTGATGTAATTCACCATTCATCAATGCCATGCATATATGGTTATAAACATGTAAATAATTAAAAAAGATTGTATTTATGAAATTATTAGAAATATGGATATGATGAAACCATTCATAAATTTCAACTACATGAATATTCAAACTAAAACATGGGTGGAAAACAGAACCAGTGACATCTAAATACTAATTTTTGTGATGAATTGTTAATATATTGGTGTTTGAAATTATAAGGTAATGATAAACATAATTACAAATTAAAATATTATTCATTTATATTTTAATAATTAATAATATTTTATTATATATTACTTTTTAACACATATAAAACAATTTTTTACTTGTGGTTTGGGTTTCCTCATCTCAATTTCCTAGAATTTATTTATGATATATATTCACAAACTCGATTCATTATAATTTTTATAAAATACCCATGAATTGATATTATGATTTTTTAAATTAAAATTAATTTTACTTAAAAATACACTAAATGTTCCCTACATCATGAGGTTTTAATCAAATGTTTACTTAATATTTAAGTTCCTAGGTCTCAATCTCATTATTATAAGAATTCTCTAAATCTAAATTTCCATTTTGGGTCATTATATATTCATTCACCCCTAAATCACATCTATTTAATTATAATATTGATATTTATAGGAAATTTAAGTATTATTTAAATTCTTTTATCATTTTGGTAATAAAAAATAACGAAAATGTATTTATAAATGGCTAAGTATATTTATTATATTTTGGTCAAGACTCATTCTATTCCATATACATATACATAAAAAAATTATTTATGTTATTATAAAATTTAAAATTATTCTGAAATAATATTTTATAATAAAATTTAAATCATTTATAAAAAATAAAAACTGTATACATATAATTTTTGAAATGGGTCACTTTTTACTTGCTTTAAAATAGTGTATAAAGATTGGTTTTAAACATTTATGACATGAACTGATTTTCTTTCCATATTGTCATTTATTTTTCCTGAATATTATATTTATCATTTTAAATGTGTTATTGTGAATATGAATTATCCATTTTTTACTTTTTTCTTCTTTAAAAGGTAGACAAATAAAGGGATTTAATCAATTATAGTATGTAGAAATATTTAAAAATTTATAATTGTATTTTATCAACTATGTTAAAATAATTTTAGGATTTATATTCTATACTTGGGATAGTATATATTAATAATGTAGACATGATTCCTTTATATGTATTTTAATGATGATGTTTTAGAAATTCCTCATGAATCCTATTTATTTCTCATGGGTTAATTAAACTATAATGAAATTATTAATTCTCTTATATTCTTATGTAGTTCTTATGAATGGTTTATAATTCTGTGATGGATGGGTTAGATATAACCCTCAAATTAATTGGGTGATGTTTTATATCACATGATATCAATGTAATAAATAAATTTTTTTCCCAAGGCCACGGGTAGTTATCCCTTTCCCAAAAGGGTATACAAGAGATAACCCTAGGCATAAGAGGGTACATGGGTACTTGGTCTAATCCCACGAGGGTACACAGGTACTTATCCTAAGAAAACTATGTTATTAATTCCTTTGTAAGTATCGTTTTAAAATTATTTTGATGTTAATGGGAATGAGGAGTGAACCAAATCCACTTTTTCACACCATCTAATATGATTATATTCATATTTGGCCTTGACGATGGAAATAATTTTCTATGAATATATTTATTCCAAAAAATTAAATATTTTTCTTATGATGTTTTCTCATGTATAATTATTTATTATTGTTTTTTCTCAATATTATAAATAATTAATGTTATTATAAAAAATTATTTTTTCAGGAAACATGATTTATGTTTTCTGACTTGATAGGTATGCTCTCATAGTTTTTGATCATGTTCTCTTACCTTTAATATTAACTTCTAAAAACTTATGATCAAAAAATTATATCTCCCTATTTTACTCTTAAAGACGATATGGTCTCACCATTATTTGTGATTCCTTTTTCATAGGACATGAAGAATATATTAAAGTATAAATTGTTTAATAAGTGTATTATATGAGGAGAAAATTATTGGATATTTTGAAAAAAAAAATGAATTTTTTTATTACGAATCTAGTATCCAAATACCCTAAACCATTATGTTTCTATGGTGCTTAATATTATAAGATATATTAATTTTTCATCTAAAATGATGTAATATTTATATAAGGAATTATTTGTCACCTCATTTTCTATCAGATCGTGTTTTTTTTATTTTTCGATAGGGTTATGAAAAATAAGGGGATGGAACGTAAGATAAAAATTGATAAATAATAATTATATATTTATGATTCCAAATTAAGTTATTATATTTTAACTATGTAATAGTTAAATTTACATGTGTTGTTTAATATGAAGAAATTATTATATACCGATCATAATCCTAATTTTTTTCTTATATCTGTGGGAATGGATTTGTTATGCCTGTGGGTGAGGATTTTTTATGTCTGTGTGCAAGGATTCGTTAGGAATAAGGATGAAGATTTAGTTATTCCTTTTCTATTGGGTTTTTTTATTCTTGTGAGCATGATTTTTAATAGAATATTTTATTCTAATGACTTATGACGCATCATCATAGCCAAAGAACAAGCTTGGATTTGGTCATCAAATTACATATATAGAAATCCAAATGAGGTCTCTATTGGGAAATATTAATATGTGGTATTGATTGGATTGGGTCAGATATCAAGAATTATATAATTTACTGTAATTTAATTATTGAATTGAACATATTGAATGTAAATGGGCAATAGAACATGTAGGATTATTTAATTTTGAGTACTACCTAGTGTAAATTTTTTTATTTTTATACACTACTTGTTTCTTATACTCACTAATAAATTGACATAGACCATGGGTTTTTTCATTACTATGATTTATTTCTCACAACATGTTTTGTCCCAAACTACTTATTTTATTACAGGAGTGGATAAGGGCATGCACCCTTCTACAGGTACATGAGATGCAATTTAGGAGCCAGATATCATGGGACAGATCCGAGGCTTGTGATGATTCATAGGTTACTTTGTTTCCTTTTATTATTGAATATATAATTTATATTTATGTAGTGTACTTGTTTTGGATTCTATCTTAGAACATGAAACATGATGCATCATCTTTTTTATGGAATGATGCTTGGTTATTTATCATATCGTTCATTCAATATTTATTTCAGTTTTATGTTATTTATATATACTAATATTGTAATATTATTTATTATGTTATGTTACACACTGCCAATGAGGGCATTTTTCCCCACTATCACACTGTTTGACATCACTGCTAGTTAGTAGCCTCTGGAGTGTGTGGAAATTCACATGATGCCTTGTGGCCAACTGGGAATGGGGCACCCGTTGAGTGGAACCCGGATCGGGAACGTGGAAAAGTGGAATCAATTAATTTAATTCATAGATTGTTTTACTATTTGGTTATGATTTAATGGTAATTTAATTTGGTAAATAGATATGCCCAAGATTAGCTACCCCATGTATAGGGAAAATCCAAATTACATTGAATGAAATTGTAATTTTTTGATTGTGAGTTATTACAGTTCATTCGATTTCACCGTTGGGTGGTCTTATTGTTTTTTTTTTCATTATTATCGATACCGAAATGGATCAATTTTGTTGAAACCTGATTAGATGAGTGTATTTAATCTCATGCATCATATATGTAATGGTTATAGAACACATGAAATCCATTTTTTCCATGCCATTTAGAGAGTATTGCTAATTTCATGTTTTTGTGATAAATGTTGTGATAGATAAGATTGATCATGTGTTATAAACCATGATAGTTATGACTACTATTGTGAAATTTGTATTGGTACATGTTATGGTTGAATTGTATGGATTCCAAAATTTGGTTTGAGAGGAGTATGGTCCCCCAAGGATCATAATTTTATGGATCATATTTTAGCCGTCAGATATAAATTTTGTTGTTATGTGCTATATATAGATGCTATATTGGATTCATAGAGAGTATGGTGCCCCATTAATTATAATTTGGAATAGAATTGAATTATATTTAAAAAGGGGGTTCTTGTGATTTTTCTAAGGCTTACTGTCTGGAAACCAAGACAACACAACTTGAGTTCCTATTAACACAGACCATGTGTTCTTCAGTTTGGGAGGAAAAAGATAATTTATTAAGAATAATCATTGTATTATGAGTATATTTCATGTGGTTTTTGACCGTGTATCTGGCTATGTGAGAGATAGAGCATGGGTTGTTTAGTATTGATCAAAACAAGAAGTGTTCCCAATGTACACCTCGTGCAGTTTTATATAGGTATACCCGTGTAGCACTATCCATGTAAAAGTTCATGGCTAGTAGAGAAGACTTGTGAAACCACCTTTTACTCGATTAAATGTCGTGTACCTAGGGTGTTTACATGTTCATGGCATGCAGAGTTACATGAATATGTTAGATATTATGTGTACGCGTCGTGTACTATATGTACATGTTGTGTACACGGGTTATTTACACACCCAGGATGGTGGGAGTACAAGACCATGTAAGGGCTTATGTGTACTCACAATGTATTGTCCCTACACACCGTGTTACTGATATTTTGAAAAAATTTGAGGATTTTATTTTCATTTCTATAATTTTATTCTTGAACTAAATATCCTCATGAATAAACATGCACATAGGTTTATGTTCCATACATTACAGAATATTGACACCACGCCAACCTCCTATAGTACTCCAGGAGGGTTGCAATGATCATACCCCAGAGCTGGTACGAAATGGGATACAAATAGATCCACTAGTCTTTCATGTTTCATAACAAAATATTCTCCTAGATGTAGGTGTTGAGGCTCAATTTTGTGATGGTTTTGTGAGGTTTATCAAAACCTTCGAGGGAGTACCTCAGTCGGACACATCTTTGGAAGAACTGATATTTGTATTACAATATAAGAATCCACTTATGATTTCAAGGGATGGTGGACCACAGGCTTTTGAGTAATGGCTAGAGTCAATTATTACTATCATAGATCATCTATAGAAACCTCCGGAGAGTAGGATCAATCTCCTGTCATAAATGGTCTGTGATGCATCAAAGAGGTGGTGGTTTGTTATCACAGATAAATAGAATCATCGAGACCTTTCAAGGGGAAATTTTTATATTCTCTTATATGGGTACTGTTTTCCTGAGACACTGAGGGAAAATAGATCCTAGTATTCCATGCATCTATAGAATGTTGCTATCTCAATGAAGGACTGCTCTACATGTTTCACTAAGAATTTGTGATTTTAAAATATTCGGATGGGTGAAGATACATCGATGGATACACTATTCAAAGATGGTATGAGGTATGAAATCTAATCATAGCTGTATTGTTTTAGGTTTTCTTCTATATATGTATTGGTGAATCTATATTTGATTACTAAGATTACTCTATGAGAACATAGAGGCAATAACTAGTGTGGTTTGGTATAATGATTAGGTGTTGTCTCAACTGCAAGAAAGAAGAATCATATGGAGCTTTCTCACTGTGATACATGCAGTCAAATTGGTTCTTCCAATAGCTAGTTGAGGTGCAATCAGTGTGGAAGAGATGGGCATATGAGACTATAGTGGTCGATTGACCTATTCTAATGCCAAGGTTATTGTAGGATGGGACATCAATAGTGCTACTAAAGGGTGATTACACCAACAACTAGTGGGAGAGGTTCTTCACCGACTCCATGTTCAAGAGAAGGGTCGCTACTTCCCACTATTCAGGGAATTGTAATATTCCATGACATTCATGTCAAGGTAGTGGTTTTGGTTGTGGAATCCTAACCCTATTATTTCAGTGAATGAAGGGAGTGTTAGCTCATGGTAGCTGTGTCGTTTCACAAGGCAACGATATATTTCAGACTTATGCAGTTCAATAGACCTAACAAGAGTTGGATCCTGGACCTTCTACTATTAGACGTACTATTATAGTAACTTCTATTTTATAATCTACATAATATGATACATGGGATTCATATATTTTTATATATTTTCCCATTGTATTGATCCTTGGGCTCTCAGTATTCTCTTCTGATGATGTTATGACACTAGAAACTACATTAGAGATAAGGATGGAAGGTGTTTAGCAGTGTACGGATTTCCCCCTAGAGGTTGGTGGGTATTAGATTTTTTAGGATATCTATGTCTTAGAGATGAGATGATATTATTTCCTACTCAGAATGGATATTTTAGTCACATTTTACAGACTTTTCCAATTTCTATTATCGTAGGGTGAGTTTTATGTCTCCAGAAGGTGAATCATTTTTCTACAATAGAGTATGGGATATCTAGTAAAGATGAGATGGACCAGAGAAACATGGGTTGTGTTGTATTACAACATATATTTGTAGTTTTTATCTATATGACTGGAGAACAAGTCACATATATTTCCCTCTAGTGCTTGATCGTTTCTGGGATGTTTTCCTTGAAAACATTTTAGTGTTAACTCTGGAGAGAGAGGTGATGTTCAAGATTGAGAACATTCCAAGAAGTTCACCAATATCCATTCATCCTTACTATATGGTTATGATAGAGTTTTAGGTTCTCAAGAGGAATCTAATGGATTTAGAGTAAAAACTATTTATTCAAGCCAGTACTTCTCTATGGGGTTCACCAGGCCTTTTTGCAAAAATGGATAATGGTACCCTCAGGCTATGGGTGGTGTATCAGAAATTGAACCAGCTAATGGTTAAAACCCATTATCCATTGCCAAATATATATGACATGTTTAATCAGATTTTATGATCTCGGGTGTTCTCCAAAATCAACATGTTGTCAAGATATCACTAGGTATGTTTTCGACATTCATAAATATCTCATACCGCATTTTTTAGATGGTATGGTCTATATGAGTATCCGGTTATGTCATTCAGTCTCACGAATATTCCTACCGTTTTCAAGGAAATGATGAACCGAGTGTTTCACCCTTACCTTGATTCCATTGTGGTAGTTTTCATGGATGATTTCATTGTTTATTTCCATAATCAACATGACCATTCCACAAATCTTGAGGTATTTTTGAGTACACTGAGAGAGAATCAGTTATATTTTATGATCTTAAAGTTCCATTTTAGGATTGATTGTATTCTCTTCCTAGATCATGTGATATTAGAGAAAGAAGTATTAATAGTCCCAGATAAGTTTACATATGTAGTTACCTGGGAGCATCCCAAAAATGCCTTTTAAGTGTGGTGTTTTCTATGGATTTATGGTTACTATATAAATTTAATACATCACTTATCACGCTTAGTAATGCTGATGATAGGCTTGAAAACAAAGGGTGTGAATTTTGTGTGGTCATATTCATGTGGGAAGGACTTATAGGAGCTGAAATGCTGACTGAAGAAAACACCAATACATATTCATCCAAATTCATAGAGGATTTATACTGTGTACTATGACACATTAGGTATTAGGCTAGAATCATAACTTATGCATGAGGATTGAATTTTTGTGAATGGTTCTCATAATTTGAGTCCACATAAGAGGAACTATCTAACGAAAAATATCGAGTTAACAATTTTTTATTATGCCTTATGTTATTTCATACATTGCTTAATGAGGGTTCATTTTTTTTGTACACAGTCCCCAAAAGTATCAAGTGCATAGTTACTGTATGAGATCTAAATCTGACATTGATATGGTGGGTGGAATACCTTTAGATTTTTGACTTCGTGACTACCTACATTCCTGGAATATGAAATGCAGTGGATGATTTACAGAGCAAGAGGACTCAAATTCCAGTAGTATAAGAGGATATTAGATAAGATAGATTATTTCATTGTTCACTGATATGCACTTGGTGGTGTATGATAATTAGGGACACATATTCTTATCTTCATTAGCTGTGAATTCTAATATCCTAGATAGTGTGAAAATGATATTTCTATCAAATTCAGTGGGCCTAGACCTATGGGATTGTGTTTTCAATGAGGTTCAACATTTTATTTTGATGTTGGGGATTATGTGATCATATTTATCCATGGATGTTCTTGGGTTATAGTGTATATATGTGGGTAGTTGATGTAGGTGATTCACGATTTAGCTTGGGAATTTCATCCTAGAGTGAAAAAGATGTACCATGACTAGAACTGTAGAACTTGTGGTCAGTTTTGAAGATATAGGTGGTTGTCATTTTTACGAGGTGTTCCACCTGTCAGTAGGTGATGGGAGAACGTTGACATGTAGCTTAGATTTTACAGCAGTTATGCATTCTAATGTGGGAATGGGACAATGTCATGACGGATTTCATGATGGGTTTGTCGAGGTCACCCTGAGGTAATGTTGTAGTGTTGGTGGTGGTTTACATAATTACGATTGGTCGCTCACTTATTTCAGATTAAAGAGAACATTTGTTTTGATGAAATTTCAAATTTGTATATTCATGAGGTGTTACACCTTCATGGGGTACCCAATTATATGATTTTAGATATGAACTCCCACTTTACATGTCATTTATGGAATAGAGTTCATAGGATGTTTGGTACGTAGGGGCTTCTAGGCACATCATTCCACCCTCAGATTGATGTTCAGCCAGAGAGAACGATACAAGTGCTCGATGGCAGGATTCAAGATTATGTACTAGACATTGGGTGATCTTGGGAGAAGAATATTCACCAGGTTGAATGTTACTAAATAATAGTTTCCCAGAGAATATAGAGATGGACCCTTTCATGGATTTATATGTTAGGCCATGCTGATCACCCTTGTACTTGATGGAGGTGCGTCTCAGAGCTTTACTGGGACCATGACTCATGTAGGAGGCATCTGAGCTGGTCCATTTGATTCAGAAGTGAATTTCTAAAGTGCAGTCTCATCGAAAATCTTATTTCAATTTACAAAGATGACCTCTGGAGTTCGAGGATAGGGATCATGTTTTCTGAAATGTTTCACTATGGATGGGACACAAAAGAATTTGGTTATAGGGTAATCTTTTGTTGAGATATGTCAGTCCGTTTGAGAGACTAGAGAGGGTCAGGCCATTTGGATATAGATTGCACTATCATCAATGGTATGGATCTATACATGATTTCTTCCACATTTCATAGTTTTTAAATTGCTTTAAAGACCCATATCACACATTTTAGCATGAGGAAGTGGTGTTTCATGATGATAAATTCATTTAGGAGCATCAAATTGTTATTGTAGAATGTAGCACAAAGGTTCTCTATAGTCGGTATATTCCTTTTCTAAGGGTAACGTGGTATCATGACTGAGTGTAGGATGAGAATAGGGAGAGGGAGGGCAACATATTATCACAATGGACAAAGTTATTCTCTGAGGGTCATTCACCATCCTTGGAAGGAAAATTCATGGATGAACTAATTTAGCGGAAAAATTTGTAAGATATTGGTTCTTCATTTGATGTATGGATCATTCATTTTAAGGTTATAATTATTTAATTGGGGGAAAATAGGTTTCAGGTTGTCTTTAGTCAATTTACATGACATGACTATAAACTAAAAATCGTGTACATATATGTACACAATTTGAATATTTGGATACACACCATGTAATCTTACTACACAACGATTTAATGGTTTGGCCAGAAACTATAAATACATGACATGTATTATCAAGTACATTCCATGTACTTTTTTTATTGATTTAATCACGTGGTAGAGTCATTTTATTGAAAACATTTAGGGGACTGTCTAGGTTCTCAAACTACAGTGTCACATACCATTTTTATTTCTTATTGATTATCTGGACTCCTATTCATTTGTTGTCGGCTGTGTTTAAACCCAATCGATAAGCTCCAAATTCCTCTTCAGATGTTATTCGTGATTTTTTCTATCTACAATGTTATTTAAGGTTGAGTGTATGTCATATTGTATTATATCTATGTCGTTCTAGTTTGAATTGAAGGATAATGTTGGACAAGGAGAGTCATACAATGATGAGGTAGAGTTCTTGTGCCATTCACTCAATGTCGAGTGGTTTATATGTTTCTTAGTGTTGTTCTCCAACATTTAGGGCTTAAACATGGTTGGAAATTAACCCTTGTTGTTTCTTAATCTTTATTAGTTCAGGAATTTAATTATATTAAGAATTTATTAACTTTTCGGATTGATTATAGGACACCCTCTGGGTGCTTTTCCCTCAAATGAATGTTTGTGGATGTTTAGTTGAGGTTTCCAAGGAGGAATTACTTGTATTCCAATATTGGGTTGTTAAGTATGAATTACATTTATAATGATCGTGAAACTATACTAAATTGTGATTGATTTGGTTAAACTGATTTTGATTAGTGATGTCCCATTATACACAATATAGGAAAATTATCATTTAAGCCTTATGATATTTTAATTTACATATTGCATGATAAGTATGACGACCATGTGATTTGTTATATGTTAACCATGAAATAGTGAAATTTACATGTGTTATTTTTTATGTTGAAATGATGATATATCGGGATTGACCTTGATGGATTTGATATGCATGTGGGTGAGTAATTATTATTCTTATGGGAAAGGATTCATTAGCCTGAGGGTCAGGATTTATTTATACATGCACATAAGGTTTTTTCAATGCCTGTAAGGAATATGTAGAATAAAATATTAAAATGGAATGACTTATAATGCATCTTTTAATCCTAAAAAATGCTCTAATTCGATATTAAACTTATTTTTTTAGATAGCCATATGGGGTAACTATAAAGAAATCATTATACTAGGGATAGAAGGTCTTAGACAAGATATCGTGACTTATATAATTCAATGTAATTTAATAGTTTAATTAAACATAAAAAAATGAAATTGGAAAAAACCATGTAGGGTTGTTTACCTTTCAATACAACCAAATTTACTACTTTTACTTTTTTTACACAGCCTTTTGCATACACCCACATATAAATAGGCACAGACCGTGGGTGGTTGCCTACTGAGATTTATTTATCACACATTTTTTGGGTTGTTCTTTAGGGACCAAACAAAATATATTTTTGTAGGTATAGATAGGGTTAGGTTCCCTTCTATTGGTACTTGAGATGTTGTTTAGGATTGGAGAGCCTGCATCAGAGTAAAGTCTTGTGATTCTTCTTAGTTTTCATTAATTCTTTTGATTTTGGAACATATATTGTGTATTTCTGCAGTTTACTTTTTTTTCTACATTGATAGAACATATGAAATGATGAATTATCTTTGGTATGGAATGACACTTCGTTATTTATCTTATCTGTCCTCTGATTTTATTTTAGTTGTATACTCATTACTGCTTCTTCTATTTTAATAATTTTTTTCCCTTTATTTTAAACTCTTCTAATGAAGGAATAGTTTCTCCACTAGCACACCCTAGGCCTGCACAACTTATCGGCGGCCTCTTGCAGTTGTGGAAATGTGATTGAGACTTGGTGGACAATCGGGTGTAAGGCATTAGTTGAGTGGCACTAGAATATAGGATATTACACATGTAACCTAGAATACTAGAAACATTGAAAACTACATTCCTAAAAACCATAATTCCTAAAAAACTATTAGATCAATCATACCTCAAAACCCAATCATGAAAACCATTAAACACTTCATAGCTGTAATCAATAAATACTCATACCATCAAACCAAAAAACCATAAAATATGGAAACCAGCGTACCTAAAAACAAGAAAAATTTCAAAGAAAACATGCTATAAAAATATTGAAAAAACAATGAAATATATAAACATGGAAACCTATAATGAGTCAATCTACATACCTTTTTATTTTTACAGTCAATATATTAACTAGATATCTTATAACCTAAAAAAATTTTAAATATATAAAAATTAAAACCATTGAATCTCCATCATGAATACCTGAAAAAACATTATACCTTCATCATGTATAACACCCCGACCCCTCTTGGTCGGATGAGGTTCATTACTTTTTACATTGGAATGATTAAGTGGAATGAAATAATGAATGAAAAGGTCTATTTATCAGTCTTGAAGTAACTTCATACATAAATTAATCTTCTATTATAATGATAAAGGTACAAAATATAATACCTATCAAAAACCAATAAACTGCAACCACAAGATCTCAAAAAATAGTCTCCTCTTCGTAACCTATTAATGGTAACAAAATTAAAGGGGTGAGATAAAATTATCAGTAAGGGTGACAAATAGAGGAATAATGAATCCATAATAACTGACTGATAATCATATAGTAATTATCAACATGGCATGGTGAATAAATTTATAACACACACCATTAATAATCTAATAATGAAACTACATCCATAGATCTTGTCATAGTGAAAACCTCAATGATAGTAAGAACAAAAAATGAATAAAGAGAATGATTATTATTTGGCCATCATGTAATTAGAACATGATACCACTATACCATTGAAATGGTTTACATCTGTGCGTAGACCACCATCTGTTTTTTTTTTAACAAAATCGAAGGGTTTGTCCCCAACTCTTTTGTCTCATCAGACCTCTAGATGCACCAAGGGGCTATAACTTTCCCCACCCATAGCTGAATGTCCAACACATTCATTATAAATAGATTTAATACATGTAAAATATTCCTTTTCAATATCATTATGGATTTGAGAATACGTATTAATCAATATTTAAATCATTAAAACGACTTTCAAAATTAACACTGTATGTGAAATGGTATAGGTCTTATGGAAATAATCATATCTATGCTACAAGATAATGGATATTTACCATAATTATATTTTCAGAAGAATAAATTTCTCAAATGGGTAGTATATACACCACAGAATAAATGTTACGTGCATTGCATCAAGTGGGTCTCAATTAAATGGAAATTGAGACAAACTCCCCTGCTGTATTGTAATCAATTGAATCATATGACCAAAATACAATAATCACAAAATGAATAACATAATAACATGAATATAAACATAATAATCATATAATATATCATATAATAGTACCCACATACCAAATATAAGAAATAATATGTGGACAATGGAAATCCCACGGAATTAAAAGTGAGATGTGAAACCCCTGACAAACATTTAGTTATGGTAATGAGTGCTCATGTGATGAATTTATGAGAGGTAAATGGGTATCACGTCGTTTTTATATCATAATAAAAGTATGGGGAGGTGGTAAATAATACCCCATCATTAGTAATTAAAAATCAAAGGACACAACATAGGGGAGATTCATGAATAAATTTGAAGAATATGATCCCTTACCTTATACTCGAAGTTGTTCATGATTGGTCATAATGACATGAATAATCAAATATAGATTTTTTAATTAATAATTTTGGAACCTCATAAACATGTAATTGATATAGTGTAACCTTATTAGGTTCATTCATGCTATTTTTTAGGGGATTAAGATATTCAATTTTATTGTATTGGAAGCATTTTCTTCCTTGGTGTTCATGACAGATTTATCTGCATTGATGAATGGATGATTGTTTGAAATTTGGAAAAAAATAGAAAAATTTAAATATATATTATTAGTAATGTCATAAATTATCTTATAATTATTTTGGGTTATATAATTGAGGATTATTCATTAGATAATTTTTTTTTGATAAGCACTTGGATTAACATTGCGGTTTTCTGCACAATATCTTGTTTTGTATTATTATTTTCTATTATGAGTTTGTAAGGATTCCATAACATTGAATAAGGTAAATTAAATATATCATTATTAGTTTAAAAAATAAAAAGGATTTATTACATGTATTGACGATAGTAGTAGAAATTGAAAACCTTTCGTCCTGGATTGTGATAAATTAACACTTATCGGATGGTATTTTAATTTATCATATAAGTGGTGGGGGAAAAGAGAGATGATGATTAACTATTCAATTATCAAAATAAAATTATTATCCATTTAATGTACTAGAATTATCATATCATTATTATGTGGGGAGGTGATGTAAGAGAAAAAAAATTATGTAACTTGTAAAAGAATTTGAAAGAAAATAGAAGTGATGTTCACCTCTTGAGTACCCCTCATTGAGAATATCCTTAAAGGATTTTTTTAAAAATTTTGGTGATACCCATAAGTCTTGGATGTGGTAGGTAAGTAGATGGAGGTATTTTAGCATAATTTTGGAAATGATTGAATCTTGAGTGGTGTGGGAGGAAGAGGTGGTGTGGGGTGGTTTATATAGTAGAGGACATGGATTTTACATTATTTTATTCATAATTATAATATTGTTGTTCAAGACCATGAATAGTCTTAATTCATGTGATCCAAAATTGTAATAATGACATGTGAGTTCAAAAAGAAAGTGGAATTGCATTATTCATGAATCACCTATGATATAGTAAATCATGTATTTAGCATTTATCATATTTTATTCTATTTTACTATTCATAAAAAATTATGAATTTCATAAAAATACAAAATATTCACCCTAATCATTTTTTCGACATTTAGATTCCAAAAATGAACTCCATTTTTTAAAAATAATTTTATAAATATGTTACATATAATTTTTAATTAAAATAATTATTTAATCAAAAAATACCATCACTCAATATATTCATCTTCATTACTATAGTGGCTGAATATTATTTGTGGATTTCGGATTAAGTATATCATTCATAAGGATCATATTAATATTCATATGGGTAGGTTAATATTCATTAGGGAATGTTATTATTCATAATAGAGGCTTAATACTCATCAAAAATTAATTTCATTCTTTCACTCTCAAAATATCATTCTATTCAAAATCGTGTACGTCTATTTTCCTAAATTCCAAACATAGAAGTGGAATATTTAAGATTAATGGATAGGTTATGACTATATCCTAAATAAAAAAATGTTGTTTCAAAGATATTCAATTATTTTGGAAATATATGATATGAATAGAGGTTATTTTAGAGAAACATACCATAAAATGTTTGGGGTGTTATATAATTCAATCCTTCAGAAATTTCATCATCAAAATTTTTCATGTATATATAATTATAAAAATATTGTTTGGTTATTCTTCAATACATCCTTAGGTTCCCACATTGCTTCCACCATATTATGGTTTCCCAAAATTCCCTTTACAGGATGGGTTTCATGATTTATCTATACATGTTACCTTGTGTCAATAATTGTGATATCATCTTCATAGTATGAAAAATATGGTTCCTATTATATTTCTTCATAGGTGAGTAAATACATCGGTTATGGAATATATTTCATTAATAATGACACATGGAACACATTATGGTCATTAGAATGAAATGATGAAATTTCTATGGATAAGGCTACAACATCAATCCTTTCTATAATTTCAAATTGTCCGATGTACCGGGGGCAGAGATTCCCTTTCTTAATGAACCTTAATGACACCCTTCTATAGAGATACTTTTTGAATTACATGATATCCTTCATGAAATTCAAAATCCATTCAATATTTGTAATCATATGTCTTTTTCCTAGTTTGGCCCACATTAAAATTTCCTTGAATTTGCTTTACCTTTGCTTTTTTCTCTTTGATAAGTTCTGGGCCTCAAAGATTCTTCTCACAAACATCATCCTAAAATGTATGAGTTTAACAAATATTACCATAAATCTTTCATATGGCACCATTTCAATGCAATAATGGAAGCTATTTTTATATTATAATTCAACCAAAGGCAAGTTTTGATCTCACATACCTTGAAATTAAGTAGAGTAAGATCTCAATATATCCTCCAGTGTTGGAATAACCCTTTCAGACTATCCGTCGTTTTGGGGGTGATATGAAATAATCATATGTTGTTTAGTATCCAAAAACTTATTGATCCTTTCTATAATTTTGATGTAAACAAATGATTTTGATCTGAGACAATCGATAGAGGTGCCCCCTGAGGTCTTACAACTTCATTAATATAAAGTCTTGTCAGGCGCCCAAGTGGTAAATTCTCTCTTATAGAAAGGAAATGTGGTGATTTTGTGAGACGAACAGTAATTACCCATATTGAATCATTCCATCTAGTAATCCATGGTCGTCCTATGACAAAATACTTAATAATTTTATCCCACTTCTACATCATAATTGGTAGTGGTTTCATCAATCATTTAGGATGTTTTCTCTATATCCTAACGTGATTCCAAATTATACACCATGATAAGTAGTCATCAATTTCTCACATCATATAATCAGACAAATAATGTTCCTTCAGATATCTATACATATTTTGGCTTCCAATTTGTATAGAGAAATTTGAGCTATGATTATCGTCTAATAGTTCCTTTATATCTCAGGTATTGCTGGAGTGCATAAACTCTTCCCAAATTTCACAACTCCTTCCTCATACACAAATTCATCCAATCTACCAAACATAATATCATTAATTTATTAGTGTATATTCTCAACAGAATATTGGGAGCTCTTTATCTTCTATAGTAAATATGGTTTATCAAGCATTTGAAAGAGGAAATACGTTTCCCCATCATTAATTGTTCATATATCCATTTTTAGTAGATCCATGAAAATAGGATCTATCTTAGACATTATTGGGATCAGAATTCCATGATCATTCCTACTTAATGCATCCTCCACCTTATTATTCTTTCCTAGGTGGTAGCATATTGAACAATAATAAATTTTTTGTAACTCGAGCAATCTCTATGGACGCATGTTGAGTTATTTCAGTGTGAAAATTTATTTGAAACTCTTTTGATCAGTATATATATCTCATCATTCAATGTAGTGGTAATTTATAAATATATTCATAGAAAATATTATGGATTCTAAATCAAGATTATCAGTTGGGTGATTTTTCACATTATTTTTCAACTACCTTGATTCATAATCAATAACATTATTATTTTTCAAAAGGATGCAACCTAGTACATTCTTTGATGCATCACTTTGTAACAAAAATCCATCAGTTCTATATGAAAGGGTCAAAATTATATCATTGACCTATCTTATTTTCAATTATTCAAATCATTTTGTAAATTATTTCAACCATACAAACCTAACCCCTTTACATTTGTGAGCTTTGTCAGTCGGTTAGACAGTCGAGAGAAATTATGAATGAGTCACCGATAGTAACCTACTATGCCAATGGGTATTTGAACCTAGTTTATGATTGATGGCATGGGAAACAAATGGATGTATATTTTCATTATAGGATAATCTTGGATTCCATCCATGGAGACAATATAGCCTAGAAAAGAAACTCATTGGTACCAAAATTCATACCTTCTAAACTTTTCATATAATTCATTTCATCTATGAATTTTAAGAATAATCCGCAAGGGATTCACAATGTCTTCATAGATTTTGAAGCATATCAGGATGTCATTGATAAATATGAAATCAAAGTTACCTTGATATTCCTTGAAATATCTCTTAATTAAATCAATGAAAATAGAGGGTGCATTAGTCAATCTAGAAGGTATCACTATAAACTCATAATGCCTTTACCTGGTTTGATATGTAGTCGTTGAAATTTCTTCGCTCCTCACACACAGCTGTTGATATCCAAATTGATGTTAAATCATCATAAATTTTTATAATCCATGAATTTGATGAAATAAATCATCAATTCGTGGCAGATAATACTTATTCATTATAGTAATATCATTGATTCCAAATTACTCAATGAATAGACACATTTATCCACCTATCTTATTGAAAAATAGGACTGCATCTCCCCATACAGAAATAGTAGGTCAAATATATCAATTTTCACTCAATTTCTCTAGTTTTATAATTAGCTCCACTAATTTTTCAATGGCCATTATATATGGAGTCATTGATATAAGTCTTCTACCAAAAAATAAATCAATAAAGAACACAACTTCCATCTCTAGAGGATGTCTAGGTAAATCTTCTGGAAATATGTCAATGTATTCTTGCACTATATGTACATATTAAATTTGATGATTTATTTCATCTGCAATGGATATTGGGTTCCCTTCCTCTCCAAAAATTGCATTCAATAGAGCTAATGTGGTGGATCTAGATGAGCATCAAATGGTTAGGTTTATTCTCTAAAAATAATAGATTCTCCACCATTCTCAATGATTGTAACTTAGTTATTCTTGAAATAGATCATCACGTCATAATTTGATAGCCAATTAAAATCAAGAACTATATCAATGTCATACATTTTTATGATGACAAGGATGGAAAATAAAGCATGTTTCTGTGTCCCAGGGAAAAATAATCGACATACCTTTGTTGCAATGATATTTCCCGTAGGAGTTTGGGTGAACAACTACTTTATTAAATAAAATTTGACATGTCTAAATTTCATTAGAAAATGGGATGATATAAATGAATGTGATGGTCTAGAATCAAATAATACATTGGTTATGTTTGAACAAACAATTAAATAATATGTCAGCACATTATTAAGAACATCAACCTATATTGCTGAAATTGAATATGCTTTACATTTCTCTTGTGGCCTTATATGAGGAATGATTTCTCAGATATTAGTACCCACATTTTCTTACGGCCCCTTATCTCTATAATTGTATCATATGACATTATTGACCTGTTTATTCCAATTTCCTTTAATTATATCGATAACCATTTTATCAACACTTATTGTGTACTCCCATGCTTCTTAACCCTTCCTCGTGATGATTCCTTCCATAGTTCTTGCATAATAGAATTTGGTTCATTCCCATATTCTTCTTTGGTGTTATAATTTTCAATTCTTATCAAATTACAGCTCTTTATATGAGTTTCCCTTGAATAAATTTGATCTAGTGTATCCCACTCTATTTAAATGGAACATAAAACAATTTCATAATATGATGAATATGTTTGATAATCGAGTGTGCTTCGAAGATATGGATTAATACCATAAAAGTAATGATCAAACTTGTCTTCCGAGTCACATATGTAATATATAGAATACCTGGATTCTCTTCTGAATTTTACCTCATACTCTAAAAAATTATCTTGTTGACTTTTATTTATGGAAATAAATTTCCGCTTATTTTCAGTTCGTTTGTCATGACTTAAATACTTGTTAAAGAATGTTCTATTAAAATCATTCCATTCAGTATCTCATATCACATCATCCTCTGTGGTATTTTGGATCACGTAAAACTAGTGATTAGCATCACCTTTGAGACAATACACTACCATTAATACCTTTTCATTTTCATTTCTTTTTAATTCCAATAATATCTTATCATAGGACTTGATACACTACTCAAATACCACTGGATTAGTAGTCCCACAAAAATAAAAAGGCTTTTTCCATATGAAACGATCCAACATGTGTGTGTCTTGGTTATTTGACACAACCTGAGTAAATTATCGCAATGTGGTCATGATCTGATCCACCACAACATTAAATATGATTACATGCTGAGTCAGGAAATCCCTACATTGTCCATGAGTATTGATTCTAGTTATTCCATTAGGATCCATTTATAAATAATTACAAAAAATAAATTAGGTTATAAGTCATAATTTATAATCTAAACTAGAAATGTTGTTATCATAAATCTAATTTGTATGCATTTATAATCTAATTAACAAGTTATCTCTAAAGAAAATTTACATTAAAATCCATTATAATGGCATTTAATGAAAATGTTAATTATCCAAAGAAAATCACCCAGGAGTGTAAAACCAAGAGTGATGCAAGGCATGTTGTCATGTACCAGGATTCCCTAGGTCAAACCTGAAACTCATTGTCAGTGATTTCAATACTAGTTTCATATGTTCCAGATCTATATCTTCCTATTCATATCCATGCAGAGACATATTTTCTAGAAATATCCACATAATCTATTCAATACCAAAATTATAGAACATTAAAGTCTTCTTATCCTAAATTAATAACTTCTGCATTTGTTCCCTAACCCATATTTTTTAATCTAGTCTCCATGTTTTCAACTAATGTTCCTCTGATACTAACTATGAAACCCCGACCCATCTAGATCAGAGATAGTACATTACTTATTACATTGGAATGATTAAGAGTAATGAAATCCTGATGGAAAAATCATTTTATTAGTTTTAAATAAACTACATATATACATTAAACTAATATTACAATGAAAAAATTACAAAATAAAATACATAAAAAAACTAATAAACTGAAACACTGAGAAATCAATAAATGATCTCCTCATTATAACCTAGTGAACGTTAAAAAATGAAAGAGGTGAGCTCAAATGGTCTCTAAGGGTTAAAAATATAGAAATACTAAATCCATAATAACTAAATCATAAATAAATTGGCATAGTCAATATGTGATGGCGAATAAATGAAAATCAAATACCATTAATAAACTGATAATGAAACTAGATCCATTTATTTTGTTATGGTGAAAACCTA
Source organism: Viscum album (assembly GCA_963277665.1). NCBI lineage: Eukaryota > Viridiplantae > Streptophyta > Magnoliopsida > Santalales > Viscaceae > Viscum > Viscum album. The sequence goes on along the minus strand of OY728151.1, from coordinate 1,055,214,651 downwards.
ATGGATAGTAATAACACAAAATGAATAAATAGTAGGATTATTATTTGGATGTCATGTATCTATCACATGCATGCACTATTACATCGAAATGGTTTATGTCTATAGGTAGAAACCCTTTTGATTTTTTGATATACTTTCGAAGGGTTTGTTGCCAACAAATTTATTTCATGACATCTATCGATGCACCGAGGAGCTATAGTGGGGCCAGAACCTCACTTAAAATCAAAATAATTCATTATAAATATATTTAATAAAAGTACAATATGTCTTCTAAATATTTTTATATACTATAGAATATGAATTCAGTAGTGTTTCTATTGTTAAAATAACATTCATAATTAACACCATATGTGAAAAGGTTTATGTATTATAGAAATAATCTAATTAATGCTACAAGAAAAAGGATACATACCATAATTATTATTTAAAATTAAAAACTATCTCAAATGGTATGTAGATACTACATATAATAAATATTAGGTGCACAATACCATGTCGGTCTCAATGAAATGAAAAATGAGATGAAATCCCTTTCCACAATGTGATCAATTGAATCGTACGAAAAAAATAGTCACCAAATTAATAACATAATTCCAGGAATATAAAGATAATTGTGAAAATATATATCAAATTATATTACACACATACCACATATAATAAATAAGAGGAAAATAATGGAAATCCCAGGGAATTGAATGTGATATGAGAAACCCCTTTAAATCATTTGAACATGATAATTTGGGTTTTATTGAGAGATTTATGAGAGATAAATGGGTATCCAATTATTTTTAATATCATAAGGGATTTATGGGGAGGAGGGAAAACAATACCCATCATTATTAATAAAAAATAAAAGGACACAATATAGGGGAGATGCTTGAATAAAAGTGAAAGAGAGGATCCCATAACTTATGATCGAATGTGTTCCTGATTATTATTAACAACCCAAATAATCATATTTAGATTCATTAATTAAAATTTCCAGAACCTTATAAACATGTAATTTATATGTCATATCCTTATTTGGATCATTTATTACCTTTTTTATGGGTTTAATATATTAATTTTTATTGTTTTGGAAGCATTTCCTTCCATGGTTTTCATGACCATTTTTCCTATATTCAACAATGGTAGTTCATTTTTAAATTAGATAAACATAAATAATTGTAAATATATATTATTAGTGACATTAAAAGAGATCTAATAATGATTTTGTGTTATAAAGTTGAGGATGATTCATTAGTTAAATGTTATTTGAAAATGCTTGGATTAACATTTCAGTTTTGTACATAATGAACTTGTTTTGTATTATTATTTTTTATTATGAGTGTGTAAGGATTACAGAATATTAAAAAATCTAAAAACATATATAATCTTCCCTTTAAACCATTAAAAAGGTTTCAAGACCACTATTTAATATTTTTGTAGAAAATTTAAACCTTTCATCCTTAGATGTGATAAATTAAAACATCTCGAACGATATTTTAATTTTTTGTGTAAGAGGAGGGGGAAAAGAGAGAAGATGATGAAATATTCCATTAAAATAATACAATTATAGTTCCTATAAGTTAATGGAATTATAATAGTATTTGTATTTGGGTATTTTATGTGAGAGAAAAATTAGTTGAAATTGTTAAAAAAGTTGAAAGAAAAAGAGAAGAAATAGTCACCTCATTAGTACCCCTCCTCTAAAATCTCATTATAGACACTGTTTTCTGCCTTTTGTTGAGAAAAATATGTCTCAGAATTAATAGATCACCCTAGGGAGATATTTTAGAATAATTTATGCAGGTATTGAACCTTGAGTGGGGTGGGTGGAAGAGGGGTGAGGTGTGGGTTATATAGTAGAGAGGAGGGATTTTACATTATTTTAATCATTATTTTAATATTATTTGTCAAGTGTATGAATAGTCTTGATTAATGTGATCCCAAATAGTAATATTGGATTTTATTTTTGAACCAGGTGTCCTTACATCATCCTTGCATCACCTATGATGTAATAAATCATGTTTTGAGCATTTATAATAATTTATCGTATTTTACTATTAATAAAAAATTTATGATTTTCAGAAAACTCCCAACAATTCACCCTAGCCATTTTTCAATGTGTAGTATCCATAAACGAACTCCATTTTTTGAATTTAATTTTATAAAAATGATATGTTTAATTTTTAATTAAAATCATTAATTTATCAAAAAATACCAACACTTAAAATATTCATCATTATTTTTAAGGTACCTAAATTTTATATATACATTCATGAGTAATGTTACGATTCATAAGGTTCATATTACTACTCATAAGGTTATGTGACTATTAATAATGATATATCACTATTAATAAGGGTTGGATAATATTCATTGGAAATTATCTTCATTCTATCATACTCTAAATATCACCCTAATCACAATCGTGTATGTCCATTTTTCAAAATTCAAAACTCCATAGAAGAAAATTAATATTTAATGGCTAGGTTATGACTATCTCATAATCAATGTTTTTTTTAATTATACATAGTGCATTATAAGATATTTTATATAAATCTAATTTATTAAAGAGAAACATACCGTGAAATGTTTGGGTAGTTATATCCTCTATACCTATAAATAACTAAATAAAAAAATGCACCCAAAAAACAAGAAAAATTGAAGTATATAACTGTGTAATGCACGTGATATCAACATAAAGAATCCTAAAATACTATTTTAAAAAGTTTTAATAATATCTACCTATAATCACGCCACCAAATAACATGAAAAAATGAAATCATTCAAATACAAAACTAGAAAAAAAATTATCATCTCCTGAAATTAAAAAAAATAAGAACTGTAAATTTGAGAACATGAAACATCCTTCCTCTAAACAATCAAACATAAAACAAATTAGTCTATAACCTAAGAAAATTAATAATTTATACCTAAAAACCTATATCAGCAAGAAATATATCCCACATTCAATCACATAAATAAGGAGAAAATAAAAACAAGACCTAGCTTCTCCCATAATGCATAAACCAAAGAAATATTAAAAATGTAAATCATTATTGCTGATTTTTTGACTACGTCACATTGGGATGACACCATATTAAGAACTCATGAAGTTATGATACTTGAAATTCCTGTTAATATGTTTTAAAAGATATAAATTTTACCAATGATGACCACGTTCTTGAGGATTTGATTTTGTAGTTTACCAGAAACTATTATTTTTTGGAGCCAACTAATTAGATCAATTAATAAACTCAGAAATTAATATATATTATTTAAATAATTTTTTTTCACCCTCACACTTCTTAAGGATACATCTATTGAGGTCACCCAAAGGATTTTCATAACACTTCGAACATCATAACAGATGACCATGAACTTTGATCTTTTAGGGTTACATATAATATGAATGATTATCTTAATGAACCAACATGTGTATTCATAGTGTTTTTTCCACATTCACACTTTCAAATAAAGCTTCAAAGGATCACAATAATTTTATTGTTCTAATAAAACCACATTTAATTTTTTTAGTCATATTACATAGCCTTCTAAAAATAAATTTATAAATTATGGACATAAATGGAAATGTGTAGCCAACACCCCATGGACCATCCCCCCAAGAATCACCCACCAAAAACCCTCCACTACCTCACCCAGGAAAAAATAAATCTAGATACTCACTCTATCCATGATAATACTAAGATGATATTCCTCATGAGGAAGGGTAGAAACATATGGGGCACATCGTACCCCTTACCCAATACACCATCCCACCCCCTAAACTAGACCCCCCCTCCCAACCTTGCACTAGCCTCCACTCTAACTAGCCTCATCCCTTTTATACCATCCCCCTTTCACCTGCAACATCCCCTAACCGCTACACCACCCTCCCCACTGCCACCAACTTTTACCATCCCACTCGCCCTTACACCATCCCCCTCCCCACCTACACAATCCTATAGGACCATATTTTCAAATAGTTAATACTTCCTCAGGTTTCCATAAAAAACGTCCTCAACTTCCCTCCTACTTCACTCCCACATAACTACACTACACTGGTACAACACCCCACCCCATCACATACCCCTACAACACCACCAACCCCACTAAATACACTCAATTCACTTGGGAATAGATTGATATGAAATTGATGTTCAATGACTTCTTCAAGGCCTTAACTTTTTTGTAAAATATGTGAATGGTTGATATTGTAAAATACATTATAGTAAGCTCCCATGAGATAAGATTATCCAAACCTAAGGAAAATTATTATTCCAACCATGAGGAATGGTGAGTGACTTATATTTAACCAAAAACCAAACTCAATAATTTTACCCCTGAACTGAATTAAAATTTTAGAATAATGTTCATCATGTGCACATTGGATAACCAGAAACAGTATTAAAATGGATTTTGACCTTATATTTGTTTATAAGTTCTTTATAATATCATAATTCATAATATTCATAGTCAATAAAAATTGTTTTGACCAACTAAATAATAAATGTTTGATGAAATGAAACATTCCCTATGTTGGAAAAATCGTGATAACAATCCTAGGTGTTTAAATGAAAATACCCCAAATGTTAAAATATAAGCCACATCAAACTCTATTCATGTAATCGATTTTCGAAAATGAGATACATGTGATAGAATGTTAGTGAAAAATACCATATAGTGGAAATATAAGCACGATATAAAAAATTTGATCGGAAACCAAATGCAAGATAATTAAGTCAACCTAAAAACCTAATTCCCAGTTGAAAAGTACATCATATTCAACTTGATTCATTTCAATTTCACTATAAAATTTATATTAATACCACCAATGGGGATGTTCATGGACACATGAAAACTATTTCATTAATACATTATATTAAAAAATTATTTTCCAACGACAATCTATGTAATGATAAGAAATAAATAATTTAATACAGATAATGATTAAATGAGGAAAGGAAGAATAATTGAAAAAAACCCCACCAGAACCCTAGAAAGGTTTTATATTTACCTAGTTAAGTCAATCATAAACTATATTTCTACCCGAAAATGTATTGGAAGCAAGGAAAATTAATCAAAATAAAATAAAATAAGAGACCAACCCACACATAGAGCGGACTAAATGAAGAAAAAATCAATGTTTTTTCTTTGGATTGTACATCCTATCACTACTAACTATTAAATTTTCCACAATGATCAATGTTATTGCAATTTTTTTCTTTTATCTCTCCTGAACAATGACACCAACTTCCTAAATATCAATTTTCAATCATTTTTGTAATTGGAAAGATAAATAAAATTTTTAAACTCAAAAACAATAAAAATTATAATAACATAAAGAATATAAGATAATTTTTATTTAAATAAAATACCAATAGATAAATCAAACATTTGTTATGTTAATATAATGAAATCAGAATTTCTATTAAAATTATAGAATCAAATAACATTTTCATTTTAAGATCAAAAAAATATATGTATATGGGATGAACTAGGAAAATATGTCGGATAATATTTAATATTATGTTTTGGTTAGGAAAACCAAATACATATATATTTATGACATGAGTGGGGACTTTTATAGTTGAGTTGTATAGAACATTAATAGTTTCCTATTTCTATAAAATAATATAGATATATTTATAATATTATTTTTATTCAATTTGAATCCAAATAACATATTTCATAAAACATCAAACCTATTTCCACATCACTCCAGCCTATGTAGTGTGGAAAAATATTTTTACCATTCTTATATTTCATTATCTTAATTATAGTAAGCTTGGAAAAAATGGGCATATTACCATAGATATAAATTCAGTTACAAATTAGCAATTAATGTAATTTATGGAAGCATAAATATTTTAAAATGAGACTATGTCACGAATGTTTCATGCTAAAAAACATACTATCAGAGGTGAACTGAAATGGGCTCAACATCATAATAAATTAAAAATATAGAAAATTTAGGGGGTGAATCTAATAGTATAAATTAAAATAAAATCAGAAAATAAAATGGAAAATTGGAATACATATTATCAGAGGTGTGATGGGGGAGGTAGGGGCCTCTTTGAAGTAGTGTCGATTAGGATGTATGGTGGTCCCTTCGTAGGAGGATGAAGTTCAATATAACAATTATAAATCATAACTACTATAGAAAAAAAATACATCATAATACAATAATTCAATATATGTAGAAACGGTCAGAATCACAACAATAATATTAAATAATACAAAAATAAAACACAGAATACCTTATATTATCAATTTAGACTATAATAGATTCAATCATGAGATTACCTTGGTATTTATTCTTCAATCTAACATAGAAAACATTCGGGTGGAATTCAAAGGGTTCATCCTTTGGTGCACAATCATAACTCAATAGTCTAACATCTTAGATGATTATTTTATGAGGGATCTATTTCCTAATTTCATGGATTCCATATATGTTATATGGATACCATTTTATTATAACACCAAGACATCTTGGTGATGTTCTTTAGGTCCCTCGATAAATTAAATGATCATATGATCAGTGACCTCCTACCTTGGCCGACGTAAATAGGATTGTCCAGACATCCTATGAGAAACCTATGCTTATCATGATCACTATTTTCATTATCGTTTTTACGTTAAATATACCTAAACAATTTTAAATTTTCTACTCATTGATGTATTTTCATTATATATTGTTATTGGTGGACAACCTATTTTTATTCACACCCTTTTCAAGCCACAATTATGTACTCAGATAGATTTCATGGATGGATGTAAAGATAATGAGAATAACCTAGTAATGGAATACTGATATAATTTATGTATTGGATTTGAAGACTGGTCCAGTTCTCATGATGATCATGGAAATTTTTTTATTATTTGGTTTCATTTTTTATTATATAGGTATTTTATGTATTATTGCATCATATTTAAGTCAGTTTTTTTATTATTTGGATTTTCCATTTCTACTACATTATTACATAAATTACATTAAATAATATCATTGTGTTTCAATATGATAAAGATTTATAGTATCCCCACTATACAACCATACACCCTTGCTATCAGCTGGATGAATTTGGAAAATGAAGAGGTCTGTTTGAGGCCTGGTGGACTACTGCACTGGTCACTTATCTTTGAACTCAGGCTGGAATGTCACAATATTACTTATCATTAATAATTTAAAAAATACCAACCATTTTATAATATTCCAACATCAATTCAATATCAATATCCACATGAACAGTCTAAATTCATAATTATTTTTATTCATATTCTTAATCTTCTCTTACCATATCCATATCTCATTACATTCATCAATATTTACTTCTTTCACATGATCGTTTACTAGTTTGTTTGAAAAACCTCATAACACATCTCCATTAATTAATTGATTAGTTATTTTACCATTCCATTACTCTATTTTTTCATGATAAAACTTCTCAACTATAATTAAAGGTAACACCATTGATCACACTAGAAAAAAAAATCATTAAATAAAAAGAAATCAATATCTAATCACCACTTTCATCTCAATTCAAACAATTTAATCCCCAACACCTCTTCAAACCAACCATACCATCACACTATAGACCAAAACTATCCACTACCCTGAAAAATATCAATAATAGATTAGTCATCACATTTTAAAACAATCCAAATTTATGTTTCAATCTTAAACAAAATTGGAGATATATTAAAATGAAGGTAGTTATTTCACAAAAATAAGGCCTAAGGATTGATCAAAGATTCCTATGTTTATACAAAATGCATCCATTTCCACCTAATATTTTATAAAAGGATAAAATATTTTGAATTTTATATTTAGTCTATATTTAAAAATAAATCTATAAATCAATGGGCCATGGGGTGATAAGGAATCATCAAACTGCTATGGGCCCATATCTAAATATCATGTAATAATCTCTGCACATAGGTCCCAATTTCTTTATGGTCAAGGAGATTTTCAGTGACGCGAATAATGAGGTTCATGATGTAGAAAATGTTTTCACACAAAATACCTAATAACAATTGAAATCATGGTGAAATTATCATTTTTATTCCTCAACATTAAGAATCCAAAATCTTTATCATAGTAAATCTTATGAACCACAGTGCAATGACTCCTAGAGAAAAAGTACCAAGAATCAAAACAAACAAGACATCACATAACACTTCTAATAATCATCAATAAATCAATATTATTATTTTATGAAATTAAACCCCATGTATGAATAAACCAAAACCAATCAAGCCCTCACACTTTGACAAGACACTACAAAGTGAAATAGATCCCATGCGGGATTAACCTAAATGAATATGTGTATGATTAACATATAGGAATCCCCTTACATAATAATGACCCATGTACTCCTAAAACCCTTTATATTATAGCGCAACACATCATACCCCTATTAATAATGTTAAACTCATTATTCTAAAGGCGTTATCCCCCTACCACAACATAAACCGATACCAAAATCAATCACATCACATAAAAATTAATAAATCCCCACTAAATAGTGAAACTCTTCACTCTCTCATCCTTAACATCAGACGAAATTAAAAACAACACACAACAATACATTATTCATAATTTTATACATTTTAAAGAACATCCAAACTCTTCCCCTCAACCTCATTACTACCAAAATACATTTTAAGACTCCCTAAAAACCAGAGAAACAATAAAGGTTTTGGAAAATCTTATCCCATATATTTGATACCTCTAAAAAATTATCTACCACAAGAATCAAATCCAATCCCAGAATGGAAAATAAGGGGTCAAAAAAAAACTATGTGATATTCCTTTAAAATATAGATGCCATTATAATAGTACCATGACCAAACTATCATAAGGTAAATGAATAAATTCATACAACAACATCATAATCCAATCAATCTACACAAGTTAATTAATTTTTCTCAAAAAGAATCATCATTAAATTAAAGGTATTGAGTTCCCATATTAAATTCAGGATCCTATGAATACACATATATGTCATAATTTCACCATTGGACATTAATAAATGTAATAAAATACCCTCATAACACATTCTATTATTGATCCTTAAATAGAAACACCCCATACATCAAATCATTTCCAGTCTAAATCTCACCATATCAAATGAAATGAAAGTATTCATGAATTTTAAAAAGTTATTATGTATCTTGAAAATGTCAAGGAACTGAAAAATATTTTTAGGAATAACCCTTCTATAGGTTTCGCCAGTAATGTGATCTAACACATTGAGAAAACTAAAAAATTAGGGAGAATGGTTTTTCTCATGAAAAAGCCATCACTGCCCATGATGAGTTGTACCTTTAAGAATACATGATATCCAATCCTAACTCTATTTTACACCTATTATGATCGACATAGGACATCTAATTATCCTGAGCTTCCTTTATCTACAAACGAGTCACTTGTACCTTCTTTTTCTTGTTTGAACCAATTTCATTCCATGATTCTCAAACTCCCCACACTCAGTCTTACTCAATACAGATATAAAAGTTCATCATTTTACTAATTTGAATGAATCAATACAAAAGAATGTGTGATAGAAATATTTAAAGTAAAACACAAACAAATGTATTATAAAACCCATGTATCTTCACAATAAAGAACCCATGAAAGAAACATATATTCCAACGTTTGGATAGGTCAATCCATCTGACCACATTTATATGGATAAAATACTATATTTTATAAAAGTTGAGAAAAAAAAATATATTTAAGACCCTTCAATAAATAATTGGAAATAGGAGTATCATGATCATAGATGATAATACTTGAGACCCTATGTATCCTAACAATAATCTCCAAATACTTACATGAAAGGAAATCTATTACAGTCATCACCTTAATCACCAAGAATTTATCTAAATATATCAAAACATCCACAATCCCCAAGATTAAATCATATCCCCCTGGATTTGGGGGTAAAATATTCACAGAATCCATTGAAACACCATCTCTCTTCCAATAATATAAATCCAGTAGTTAAAGCAACATACCTAGAACCTAATGTCTACTATTCACCTTCTAGAAAAACAAATAGTCGAATAAAAACTCCACAACTGACCAATTCATCCCTTAAAACCAAAAATAGAACCTTAATACATGATACATCTTATTCACATTAGTATACACTTCCTTGGGTGAAAATTAAAACTCATAAATAACAACATCATTCAATTCCTTGGGAATAATTGTATTCCACTAGAACAATAACAAATATTGGCCATCCTCAAAACAAAACTAAAGGTAATCCCAATAAAAAATATGATCACACCAAAATTCCACCTCATAATCACCAAATTGATATCATTATTCCAATTATCCTTAGGATAACAACACTACTATCGAGTAGATAAAATCTCTACCATTGACCTCTTCTATGACAATATGAAATGATTGAGCTAATCCATTGGTCTCTTTGCATCCTTAGATTCATGTAAAAAATATCCATGTGATTTACTACATGATGAGTTAGTATAAAAAGTACCCTTACATGGTTTATAGTAAATATTGTTATGGTGATCCTAAAATTAATCCATCCACTATCACTGTCATCAATTCAAATTACACTAATAGATGATATATCTGAGAATATATGATATTTGAAGACCAAAAATCTCCCATCAATGGGATAGTTCCACCCATACAACATGTAAAATATAATTTTGTATGCCTGAGATTAATTTTAGCATAGTTATATTCATGTGGAAATAATTATTGAGACCCATAGGTGACAACTACTCTATATTTAATTAAATAAAAACCAATTACATGGAATTAAAAATTACATAAAACATGAAGCATTAATACTTCCTCTATAAAAAGAATTACAATCACACAAACAATATTACCCTTCAAATAATAAATATAATATTGATATTAGTTAGTCTGCATGATGGAATTATACTTATTGGTCATAGTTATCAGAGGAGTCAGAATCCATGAATAATCCTAAAAAAACTCTAATGATACATTTCATATCTAATGAAACTATGAATATTTGCAACATTCTTGGGGGGATACCTATGAAAAATGAACTAGTAATGAATGAATAATGGATTTAATAAACCGCCTGAGACCACATTTTAAATTCATGAAATATAATTGAATTATTAGAAACTCATAGATCACATATAACATTATAAATTCCATATTTCAAATATCCTGAAAAATAACCCATATTTAATAATACCCTGACCACAAATTGACCAATCATAACTAGGTATATACATTTAGTGGATTATATAGATCATCAATCCATGTATGGGTATAATAGTTCTTTAGTGTCTCCTAATTTGAGTGATGATAATAAATATAAATTCATTTTAATTAATCTACAATTATTTATGATAGTGAACAGATCACAATATGGTGACACACCTAGAAAATTGAAACCCTTATATAGAAGATCAGAAAACTATATTTTTTTCTCTCACTAATCAATAGGCACTATCATATATGGAGATATCAAAATCAGAGACACGTGTGGGTGAAATTATATATAAAACATGATTTAACATTAATGGGGTAGTTTTACAACCAATTATGAGTAAAAATATGGGTACTAATCTAAAAACAATGGGAAAAAACAAAATTGACCTTTATAAATCTCAACATCGCCTCAATTACAATATAACATAAGGGAATGGATCATATTTATCCCATCTGATAATCCCATTCGGTAATTAGAATATCATTCTCTTTAACTGCATCAATGAATATAAATATCCTCATAGTTTAATCAATGATATCATACACTAAATATAACAACTAAATGTTATGTATTACATCATATGGTTGTTTCAACAAACATTTGAAATCTCTCAGAGACGGATGTTTCTAAAACATCATCTCACAATCTCTACATACATCATATAAGCTTAATCAAACTCCAACTAGCATAGTGAACACCAATGATAATGGAAGGATCTCAAAAAATATTAATATATTATTGAATAAGTTTATTGAAATGAATGAGTGCATATATAACGATCAAGTAAACCATATTCACCAGTAGAAAATAGACATGTTGTACCTAACACATTTTTTGACTCACCTACAACAAGAAACTTGATATTTATCATCTGACTGTGCCTTGTTCTCTTAATGTACTTCATCCAATGTCAACCACCTCTATGAACACACTTTTAACTATTTCCCTAAGTTAAAGTGAAATTGAGTGGTTCTTCATTTCCTACTTTATCATTTCTTTTTCAACCAATTCTTAGATAAATCTGTTATTTCTTTTGGATCATCGGATACTATTATACTGATTGAACATAATGTGGACCTATAAATCCATGTTGAATCTAACGAAGGTTAGATATCCTGGATTATGATGTTAACGACATTCATATGAAATTCAAATAATGTTTTATGTTATGGAAATGATTTGAGAACAAACATCTATGAAGAACCAATATGGTGGTAACTGAGGCTAACTCCCTATTATATGATACATTAATTGACTAGGAAACCAAGAACCTCTGCTCATAGCTATAATACTCAGAAAGTGTTAAAGAATTACAACCTATAATGATTATTTCTAACCCAGTATCTTCTATAAAAACCATTTCTTTCCCTAAGACCACAATAAATATTTATAAAATGAATGAGGTGACATCACAAATGATCATCATATACAACACCTACTAAATATGTCCCACTATAGTCTATTCATCTAAATTATTTTTTAAATCATAATGTACTAGATTTTTAAACCAAATTCTAAACTCCCGCATGCTAAAACATCATTGATCAGTAGAAGCAATCTCCTATAGATGTGTTTCCATAATAGATGAAGAATAGAAATCAACCTATAACTAATCATAAATCTTCCAAAAAATTATTTTTAACTCTTATTGATCACTATAGAATAAAACCCACAAATAATGAGTAGCTCCATGAAATATATTTTCTACAAATATATGAAATTTCTCCTTCATATCATATATTTATCTAAAAATCAACTAAACTTCCTCCAAAAACGCCTTGATCTATAGATCACAAAAATATCCCTCATACATCAACATCACTTGGTGTTAAAACTCAGTTAGTACCTTCATGTAGTATTCATTATCATAAACATTAAATATATATAATAACATGATAGTGGATCCATTAATGCATAACTATCATGAGCCTAATGAAGGAATCAATAATGTCCCATCTATAAAAAATAGAGAAATAGATTGGAATTCCTATGCTCAAAATATGGAATCCATATGATTTATTAATTAGGACTCATACAAATTCCCATTATCTACCAAATTCAACCACAGGTGAAAATAATTATGTTCTAGAATCCCTTCCAAGATCTCTACATTGTACACAATATCTCTTCACCAAGCTTCATTAGTAAACATAGGGTCATTGTATCGAATCATAAAGGTCTAATATCAATTGTTTTTTAGCAAATCTTCCATTATAAGAACACATATTATGATTAATTTTTTTTTCTATTCCATCACATGAAGCACTCACCAGTGCTTATCTTCAATGTTCATAAAATCTCTCAACAAAAATCATTCGTGAAACATTGGTACAAATCATCCACATTGGTAACTATATAAGGAGGTTTGTGAAGATATGAGTGACCCAGGAATTCCTCCAATAATCCATGCGATCATGACTAGAATAGAGGGTATATAAAACATTCATTTTGGCGGAATTAGCCACAACATTAACATTAATTTCATAGAAACCAATTTGAAACACAACAATAATAATAATAAAAACCACAATCCATATAATGACAATAAAAGAAATTATAAAAGTGTGAATTCTTTGAGAAACTCTTATGGAATAGACTCACAAACACATGAATTCCTCAAAAACACCTCTATAGTCTAATAATGCTCAAATAAATAACCAAATCCAACCTGAAATACTAAAAAATAGTTACATGTACATATATATATATATTGATGATCATAATTGTATACTTGGTTGGATCCCCACCCCAAATAATTTTGCAAAAGTGAGAGAATTATTTCCCAAGTGAATAAACAGTGGAAACAACTCATTACCTATCTCTATATGTCTTAGTTATTAACCTCACCAAGACACTCAATAAAAATAATTCATATAAGTCAGACACTAATTGTTAAAAAATATATAATTATGGGCACGATGGTTCTACTTTTCCCATAAACCATTACAAATAACACCAATGTAAAACATTTGGTTCCTCCCATCCCATCCATAAATTATACCTCACATCCATGTAAGAACATCAAAACCAAATACACATAATAATTTCCACAAACACTCATTACAACAATATAACCATTACACCCTCATTTTCACATAGTAATACTATGATCCATTACATCCCTAGTATGTACGTACTACTCCTTACGCTATTATAGGATTTTCATATATACATCTTTAATAAAAATAATCGATTACATCGAAGAAAAAGTTATAGTATTTAACCTTATTTACCCACAACATTTGTTTACATGTATGTATATTTATGGGCCACTACAATCCATATCAGTACACATCCTATAAATACAATCCATCATAAATAGATTATTAACTATTACCTACCATGTTTGATGTAGAGAGCCAAGTAGGGGTATTAATCAATCATATATATTCTAAATAACCCTATTAATGGGAAATATTCTGGAACAAAACTCCATGTATGGGAATTTATAATTTTTTCAGAATTGAGTGGTGTAGTGTAATAAATAAGAAGAAAAATAAAGAATACAGAATAAAAAACCATTCTAAAAGGCAATATGAAACCTAATATATTATTATCCAAAATTTTATACATGATAATCGGGCATCCAAAACTAACTAATAGGAAGTTAATACTCCATTGAACACACAATAAGAATCATTATTCATCAATATTACATAAAAAATTTTATTTTAAAAATACAAAAGTTTTTATTATATATTTTCATCAATTATGAATTAATATTCATGTTACTAAACAAATTATGATGTACATTTATTCAATATAATGATATTTAGTTATCATAACCCTATATCATTAAATCGTTTAAAATTTACCTATTTTTAGTAATTATTTATAAATTATCAATAAAACATAACATCCCATCCCAATTAATTGATAGATTAGTTATTTTACCATTAAATTAATCTTTGATACTAGTACATAAATAATATTATTCAAAGAAAGGTAACACCAGGAATCACCTAAGAAAAACACATAAAAAATAAGAGAAAAACTGATATCTACCACATAAATCTTGTGAAAACTACCACAACATCATCCCCATCACTTTTCTATAACTATTATGATGTATCACTATTAACTACAATATTCTGTCAGCACATAAATATCAAAAACACCTCAAATATCACATTTAATCAATCCATAACATGTTTTCCAAATTAAAAACATTAATGTATCGAATATTGTATAATATATTTGAAAATTGCATAATAAAATCAATAAAATAATAAGAAATTTACAATTATGCAACCAAGGTGAACCAATATATGGAAAATAAGAATAAAACATAGGTGAACACTAAAATTAAATTTATAAAATATCCCATTTTGAATCCATATTGATGTTATTAATCTATTAGGATAATTTTTAGCTACCATAAAGAAATAATCCAACAACATCTTGTAGTATTTAATTTCAATAAATATACTTAATGAAAATCTCCAAAAAAATTAATAAATTATGAGAAATCATGTTTTCAATCATCAATCACCTGATTAATATACTTTTCATCATACCTTATCTAAATTTATTAATAAAATTTAAAATGATCATCAAATAATAAAATTATAAATACAAACTACCCTGAAATTAATTAAATAACATAGAATAATAACATGAATATAATAAAAATTTCTTTAGAAACACAACTTCCCTTTTTAATTTCATGATAACCTAGTTCATTGTATTTATTAATTTATCCCAACTATTCACCCATTGAAAAATATATCTTATTAATTCCTCATTATAAAATAATAAATTATAATAATTATTGAATCCCCAAATTCTATACAAAGATACAATGATAACCAAACAAGATGTGATGATGGAAAATGAACACCAATATTAATCCTCACAATGAACACAAAAACCTTAAAGATTTCATCCTTCATGAAACCTCATTAAATAGTTGATCAATTATTGTAAAAATTAAAGAATAAGACTACCTGGGATTGTAATGAAATAATAAGAGAATAATGAGAATAAAAAATCTGAGAAGAATAAATACTTTAGATTAATGTTATTCAATTCAAAAAAAAATTAAGAATGAGTGGATTTGTTATATAATCCTAGGATGGTATAAATAATTCCAACAACCTCTTAGTGTTTTAGATAAGGAACATGAAATATAAATAAATAAATAGGAACCATAAATTTATAAATAACTCACGAAACATTATATCA
Source organism: Viscum album (assembly GCA_963277665.1). Taxonomy (NCBI): domain Eukaryota; kingdom Viridiplantae; phylum Streptophyta; class Magnoliopsida; order Santalales; family Viscaceae; genus Viscum; species Viscum album. The sequence continues at coordinate 1,055,198,242 of OY728151.1, read as the reverse complement.
TAGTGTGATAATGATTCCTCATGTCATAATGATCTCAAATCTAAATATCACAAAAAAAATCTCCCGACATAGCTCTTCCTTTCCTCACAATCAAAGGCTAATTTATAAATAATAAAAAAAGGATCACAACATCAACAGTGGTTTCAAAAATAGACCCTCAAACTCTTTAAAATTAGGACAATCCTTCTCACTCAACCATATCGACCCCATAATAGGCTTACAATTTAGCTTTTTCGTTGTAGAAAAATTAATCCTAGAGATATAGAACGAAATAACTTGACCAAGAATTAATAATTCAACACCAATATTAATGTTTAAATGAATACATATAATTAATTAAACTAAAACCTATATAATAATAAATTAAAATCTATCAATAATCCATGACATGATATGATTATCCTTACTCTAATGGATACCATATAATATTAATTTAGAGGACATCAAATAAGATTATGTTTTGTTTTATAATTATTAACAAACATTTTATCTTATTATAATTAATTAAAAACATTAAAACTAGATATATACCATAAATGATACGAAAAATCATGAAATAAAAAATAGATGAAGATGTGTAACTTTAACAATAGATAGGCACTACTCCATTGTATGTCATCCAATATGCTTGATGAAAATCACTAAGGGGAAATCCTAAGATTCATCCCTCATTGGGTATCCATGGGTTTATTGAATCACTCATCATATGGGAAATATCATCCTTTATTATCACGACATGAAATTACCCTTGATGAAAAGCGAGGATGAGGAGAGCATCTGGTATGAGAGAATCAATAGATAGAACCAATAATATTAATTAATCATTATCTCATGGGAATGACCTCTTAATATATCTATGAATACATTCCAATACATAAAATCATATATATATATAAATATATATAATGAGTTTTCTATTTATACATTCATCTCATGGATTCATTAAACCTCACATGAATTTATCATATAAAACAACTTATTTAATGATGAATAGTGTGAAGAAATTAAACATAAATCCATTTACATTCAACATCACGTACTAGGTGGTAGATTACTATCAAATAATAGATATTATGATATCATTAAACCTAGATATATGATATGAATTATTTAAATAAATTTCATATAATACACATCATAAACCAAATCTAGGACACCCTGGAACTGGGTATATTATCTAGCCCATGACATACCCAAGGGTCGATCATGATCCCCCCTCCTAGTATAGAAATAAGAATTAGTTCATAAAATAAAAAATGAAGATTATATCACATAACGATTAATGATAAATATAAGGAGTTCGTCCTAGAACCTAGGGTGACCCTTCCATACATTGAAAATTTGCTCAAAAAATTAAAATTTACTATATGAACATCAAAAAAATTGGAATAAAAAATTATACGTGGGGAACAACAATAATAAACAAGAAAAATGAATAAAAAACCAACAAACCTCAATAGTATTCCAATAAAAAATAACTAAGAAAAGGCAAGCTATATAGTATATAGTGTTAAAGAAATCTATTACATCCAATAATACCAAATTGAAAAAATTAAACCTCAATCAAAATCCCTTTGATATATGTGATACACATTATCTAGTCACCACATCATACCCAAACTAAATCCTAATTCATAATATCTTCAACTCTTTAAGATGTGAAAAATCTATACATATGATAGGTATGAGTTATATAACCAAGTATGAAACCTCCTGTTGGTCTTTGAACACCCATTAAAATAAGAAATATTTTCATGCTAGTTTGATTATATACATATAATTATAAATAAGTCATTCCCTATTCAATGAAAACATATAATTAGTTACACATTTAAAACCAATATTTTAAAATTGTAAAGGGAAATAGTTAATGCATAACATTATTTATTTCTATATAAAAAGGGAAATTACATGTGTTATTATTTTAAATCCATTTATATGCTTCAATATTGATAAAATTAAATCATAGGTAATTTCAAAACACCCCATCATGGGAACCTCCTAGGTCATAGGATAATCTAGGACAATAATATTAAAATTAATATCAAAAATCCATATTATAAATAATTGACAATGATTCAAAAAACCTCGTATCACAGCAATTATCTTTACTATGGGGACCAATCCAAATAGTATAGAGAATCTTATATCAGTTTTACCAGCACTAGTTTGATCATAATGAGTTCATCATATGAATATAGACAATCAATATTACATTATAATCATAAAATATAGGTGTGTCTAGTTTTTACTATATAACGACATATAATAAAAGTCACAAATAAGTCACAGTATCACCTCTAATTCCCACACATGAAATAGCCCTAATTCCATTAAGATCCTAAATAAAATACATAATCCCATTCACTTGGAACAATCATAGGCATATCCTAGTGACCATTTATTTTCTAAAAAATATAGTTCATGTTTTAAGAGGGTTTTATTTTTCATATAAAACATTTGGAATGTTCTATTTCAGCATAATTAGAATATATTATAAAATAAAATCAAAAACATGTTTTATGATTTATAAAAAAATTTATAATAAATCAATCAATTTCAATGATCTGTATGGGAATTTGTACCAATACATGGTATGTATGGATATAAAAATACGTTTTTTTACTTTGAAGTAGATGGGAATCCCATGAGCATTTGATAAAACTCAAATACAACAACCTTATTTTAAAAAATCATACGAGTTATACATGATATAATTTTTATATAAAATAAAATAATAATTTAAATCAATAAGAAACCCCAATTATTAAATTATGAGCTATGGAATATACAACCTACCTTATACATTATCACTACCAAGGAAAAGGGTGTTATTCCTACTCGACAAAGTAGATATTACTTTAAATGAAAAGGAATAATCTAAAAGATGATAAATCCCAAAACAATCAATCTAAAATAAATTATTATCTCATTGAGACAACACCTTGATAATAAAATAAAAAAGGAATGAAAAAAAGAAATAGTTTTTAAGAGTATTACCTTTAGGTTTTGGCAATGAATCTCAACAAACATTAATAATCCGCCTAGGTTGAATGTATAATAGATTGGGAGATATGATAGTGGTAACATAATATAGATAGGGTAAGAGATGATTTATTTTTCATTAAATTAATAGTTGGGTAGAATGAAAAAATCACATTTTCTATGAACTAGGATGCTGGTACAGTTTTTCTGCCCAGTTAGCCAAACTATTTGCCGATCGTATAATCTTCATTGGAGGTCTTGGGGAAAGGTTAATGGAAGGGATGGATGGATTGGATAAATTTATGCCAAAAATACAAGTTTGAACTAACATTGCTATAGGAATATCATATGGTTTCAAAAATAATAGTACTCATTATTCGCTACAAATGTGTGACCTTCACTGCCCCCCCCCCCACACACAAACTAAAAAATTAAAAACATTAAAATCATGAGGGTAGAAAAATAATATTTTCCCAAAAATAAATAAAATAAATATTGTATTGAGAGGTTCTGGTGGGATAGTTCTCCCCACCATAATTATTTTTATCCTCATAATGCACCCAAGGAATTGGTTATTCAAGACTAAGAATCAATGTTCATCTGTTACATAATAAGAAAGCACATAATATCATATAATACAAAACAAAAAGTATATTTTTATATAACCTGATCCATAAAAATTAAATAAATTGAAAATAATAAAACATGAAAAAAAATTTGATAGGAAGTCTCCCAAAAATACTGAATACTGGCAAAAATAAAGTCTCAAAACTATAGAAATTCTGTCTTGGAAAAGAGAAATGATCACTACCATAAAAAATATATAAAAAATAAAAAACATCCTGAACCAAGTATAAAAATACCAAGAGGGATATACAATTATATAATTAAAATTTCTATGAGATTCCATAATACAATCCCAGATGTAAATCTACCCTAACATCTAAAATATAGGTCAAGTTGGGCGGGGACAATGGACTAACCCAACAACTATATATGATACTACAATATGATGGATAATGATGGACTCCAACATGATGAATAAGGAAGAACAAAATTTGATCCTAGAAAGATATTATTATATACTAGTCACAACAACATATTAGGAACTATCACTGAACCACAACCAACAAAGCCTAATGAACTCTATTAAACACTAATGAAAATAAAAAATATAAGAATAAGATGATCTTGAAAAACTAATTTCCATCAAAAAAATATTCATAATAACATCAAGTAATTTCCAACATAAATGAATTTAAATAATACAAAACCATTATAATCATCCTTAAAAAACACACCAATAAAAATAAGATAAATAAATTGTAATGAATCTTAAAAAATTAAAACATCAAATTTTGGTTTAACAGATTTATCTAAGGGATCCTCTAATGGGTCAGATCTGACCACACATCTCTTATGAGTGACTAATCGGTATAACTCAATAGATGTATTAGATGACCATGGATTTATAATTCCTTTTGTAGTTCCTAAAAATAATACTTCTTGTGTCCTACCTTTCTTCATTTTTGGCACAACCAAGGATTTGTTCTAGAAGAGTCTTTCATCATAAAACTAAATGTTCACTTTGCACCACAAGATTATTTCCAAGGCTTGTCTCACATACCTATCCCTTTACTACATTTCTACCATATCATCCATGGATTGGTGGAATATAAATATCATATTTCATTCATGTCATGATTTCATTAATACTTCTTGATTATTTTACTACATATTATTAAGTGTTTAGGTAAATTGTAGACACTAAATAGCGAAGATATATTTAATGACCTATTTTGTAATATTAATTTTTCAAAGGTTCATCCATTAACATGTATGTACGTATTAAACCAATTAAGAAAAATGGAAGTCATATTTTAACAAAATAGAATTTCCAGAGGAAATAAATCTCCATTTCTTCCAAAATATTCGTAGGTTTAGGGGGAATTATTGAATGAGAAATTCCATAAAACCGAAGTAAAGTTCAAAATGATTTTTTCTCTGAATAATGGAATTTTACCAATCCCAAATTTAGCCCTCGAGCATGAGGGTGGAAAAGATGAGTTTGAAGAAATTGGAAATCTCAAACTACATGAAAATATCCTCAAAGCATTGCAACCATTCCTCCACTTTACTAGAGTCTCATTTCACAAAACAATTATAAGGATTCAATTTTCAAATTTTTTAATGAAATATCAACAATTTTATTAAAAACAAAATTCAATTTTAAGTATAGAATTACCATTAAACAAATTTATTAAACAATAATTAACTCATTATTAAAATTTTTTTGATCCATTTATTTTTTTGAATATGTCAAAATATTTTACAATAAATATTCAAAAAAACAATATTCTATAACTTTGATTTACCCAAATATTCTCTATATCAAAGAAAACATTTAAGAAATATAATTTAATGTTGATTCATAAAAATGATAACAAAACCTCATAATTTTATTTATATTACTAATCCATTTTAAGAGAACATTATGTATATATTTTAAAAATAAAATCTAAATTAACCAACATATCACTAACATCCCATATCAAACATCAACAAAAATTTCAAAACAATATCAGGAATTATTTAGTACCAAAAAATCATAATATATAATAACAAATCTAGAAGAAAAGAAAACATTTCATTGTTTTTATACGCAGTTTGGAATTGAATGAGGCAATTATGTGAAGTTATTTTGAAGTCATAACGTGGAATTTTCATATTATATTCCTGGTTTTCCAAATCATGCTCTATAATTCTGAACCCCTTGAATTCATACGAAATTCCACTCCAATGATAGTAGATTCTCAAAAAAACTCTTGAATCAAAAAAATGAATAAATTCTCAAATAAGATGTTAAAACCTCAAAAACATCAAATAACCAAACATGAATTTCAGACCTAATCATCATGTACTACTATAGAAACTCAATAATTATCCTAATAGGTGGTGATTGGAACATTAATCATTATAAACCTAACGATTTTTAATGATCTTTTCTCAAAATTTTTGGAAATTACCAAATAAAAAAGGGTTATTTAGGATCATAGGACATATTGACAACCTTTGATTTGTTGAAATTTTTTCACAAACCAACTATGGGACACCCCAAAATGGAGATCCATATATGGACTAAGACATATATGAGGGGTGTTATCGATCCTCTAGGAATGGAAAAGAGTTCCATGAAATAAAATAACAACCAAAACATATGATTTCAATTGAATAATAAATATAAATAAATTTGGTTCCATAAGGAAACCATGTGTGTCCATTAAATACATTAGATAACCCGACCCACAAATAATCAGTTATAAAATAAACATGAAACCAAATACAGAATAAGAAAATAAATACAAGGAATAATAATTATCAAGGGTAATGAATAAAAAATCAATCCAAAATTTAATATATCTCAATACATATAAGATAAAAAAAATTAATATAATGAAAAGTGGAATTAAAATAGGAGGATAAATCAATTGATACCAAAATAAAACAAATTAACCCTTATCTCAATCATTATCTCCATGAACTAAGAGATACATGACCACTATATATGACATGATACCTGAAATGAATCCTAATGAACATCAATTATCGAACTTTGGAACTTGATAAAACTATATAGATTATATGTATGAGCTATATATCTCAGAAGTAAACCAGCCATCGATCCATCTTAATCCTTTAAAAATAAAGAAATTTCAAGCTAGTTTGAATATATATGTATGTATGTCTGTTTAATTTTAAATTAGGATTTCACTTTTCAAATAATAAAATAATAAATTAAAAATATAAATATGAATATTTTAAATAGGTAAATAGAATGAGTTAAATAAAAATATATTTTTTATAATAAAAGTGGAAAGAACTTGAGTAACCATTTTAAAACCATTTACATCATTTGATATTGAATACATTTTAACATATGTAATTTTAAAATGAAACATCATGGGAACCAATGTGCTCATGGGATAATCAAGAGACATTCTATACAAAAATATACATATAAAAGGCTAGAATCGAATAATAAAAACCATCCCTAACACATGTTAATTGCCTTATGGGCATAATCAAGGGATAAAATAACATAAGTATATTCAATAATATCTCAATGCCACTGCCTATAGTATAATCATATCTAATGAATCATGTATTCCTAGAATTAACACCTAGAATCCTGTGGTTCCCCATGAAGAAGAAATAGAGGTGATTATTATAATTACAACAGGAAAATATATTATAAAGATCAAAAAATGGTTACATGACCTCTTTACACCCCCTAAAATAATTATAATTGATTAAATAAAGTATATAAATATAATAAATAATCCTCTTCCCTAATATCCATTACAAATACAGAATAGTGACCATTTGTTTCCCAAATACTTGGTGAATAATTAAACATGTTTTCATTTTCCAAATAAATCATTTGGAAAGTTTTATTTAGGACTCATGATATAGTAATATAAAAAATATTTCAAAATTCATTTTTAAATATAAATAACCTTCATAATACGGCTACAAATATCAAATATCCAACTGATCTTTTATATCATACTTATTAATAATGGTCTTCCAATATATTTTTTATAATTTTAAACCATGGGTAATCCCATTAAAAATTGATGATCCTTGAAGATAAAAACGTATATTCAAATTTACTACTATTTATATATTCTATTTTTTCTATAACACATAAAACATATATTTAAATAAAATAGATATAATATTTCTATAATAAAAGATTTATGAATGAGACCATCCACCATAATAAATGTTGCCTCTAATAAATATGACGTTTAACCAATCATCTGAATAATGAAAACCACAAAAGACTATGTGGAAGACAAAATTATAAAAATTCCCAATTATAATTGAGCTATAACAAAACCCTAGGCCACTAAAACCTCACTAACAATGAACGAGTGAAGGAAAAAAAATAAGGAAAAAGGTTTGAATAAGATTACCTTGATGATTTTCCATGCGTCTTAATGTACCCTAATAATCTATAAAGGGAGGAAGTGAAATTACAAGGGAGATATTTGGGGGTATCATGATCCAAAAATTGGAAGAGTTGTTGTGTATTGGGTTTTAATTATAGAGTGATGCAATGGTAATATCTAAATTCTAATACCCAGATAACATTAAATAGTATGGTTGCATGGTTGACAAAACCATGTGAGACTCAATATAGTTATTGGGGAATATAACATAGGTAGGATACCTAGGTTTTTGACCATTCACTGACAATGCAATTTGGAATAGACACAATTTCAGCCATATCAAATGGAATCCATATGGATTGTACAAATTATGTTCCATAATCATGATACATGCTTCTCCCACCCCAAAAATAGAACAAATCAAAATGAAATCAACCCAAAAGTGAGGGTGAGATAATATAGATGAAAAATTAAAAAAAATATAGATTAATTAGAGGTCATTATTTGATAATTCTTCCCACAATTTCACTCTTTCTCCTAGAAAAAATCAAATGGAGAGGTTGATCAGGGATAGGGCATAAAGATCAATTTTTTCACAATGGGACAAAAAATGATCAAGGACTACAAATCCAAAAGACAATCCTCAAAGAACCATTACAATAACCATTAATGAAATAGAAACAAATAACACACATTCCTAATTCTTATAATAATTCACAATAATAGACTAAATATCAATGCACATAAGGCATCTAAAATAAAAAAACATCATGTTGGGAATGGGAAATGATAAATCCCTTATAAAAGATCTCAAAAATAAGGGGTACCATGTCCCAATAATACACATATCAAAAGGTACCTATTGTGAAAATCATAAAATATTTGGGACAATGATAATAAAATCCACAATCCAAAATACAATAATTTACAATCATTATATAGATGGGTTTGGTTAGGCATAGAGAAGGGACTAACCCAATAACAAAATACCAAACTATAACAGAATGAATATAAAGACACACACATCAATACTAGAATGATATTCCTCTATGATGATCGAACAACATATTAGGAACCCTCTCTAAACCCTAACCACTAAAGACTAATGTTTCACATGATACCATAAAAAAGATTAATAAAAAATTAGAATGTGGTATTCCTGTAGTACTACCATCAAAATTTTGAATAACCACAATACATATTTACATTAAAAAATAACATAATTCAACAAATAACATCATCATCCAAAAAAATATAAAGGATCATAATACATCAAAAGAGTCATAAATGGTTGTTTCATAAAAATCATGCTTAGCTAGTTAAACTATGGGATCTTGTAATGGGTATTATTTGGTTCCACCACTCTTATGAATGATTATATCCCATAAGACTGTGGATATAACAGGTCATGGGTTCCTCCAAAAAAGAATAATTCTTATACCCCACATTCCTACACTAGTGGCACACATATGTTTTACTTTTTAAAGAGTTTGTCATGAATAAATTGTATGGCCACTTGATTCCACCACCCAATTTTCAAGACTAGTACTTCGTCAATTTCCATTTTCTATAGATTCTTCCCCCACCACCAGAGACTGGTGAAATATCAATCACCTCTTGAATATTTTCCAAACTAGATTCAACCCCACTGGAATATTTTAATATATGTATATATGTGTTGAGGCCACGAGAATGTAATACCAACTGAATATTTTATTTATGAACAAATTTAAATAACTGGACCATTAATGTTTCATCCATGTATAGGTAAAGGATATATAATTCCAACTCATAAAAATGGAATTCATAATTCAACATCTATCTATCACCATTATAGAGGAAATAAAGCTCCATTTCCGTCTATATTTTCATAACATTGAGGAAAACTACTAAATCAACAATGACTTAAAAAAATCCCTAGAATGGTTCCTAAGAGTTTGATGTGGATAGTGGACTCTCAACAATCCTAGATTTATCCTCAGACCAAGATGATTGAAAACATGATCTTGAAGAATTTTGGAATATCTAGTTGGAAAAATATCTCCAAAATGTTATTTATCACTTCATCAAATTTGAAATAGTCATGTTGCTCGAAATATTGAGAGGGATTCTGGTTTTGAGTGTTATGAAGAAAATCCCTATACTGAGGATGAAATGGAAGAACACTATTCTCTATAAATGGTGTTTTTGAAGAAGACCTATTGAATAGATCTTTATCAATGATAGTATATACCTTAGAAAACCACTCATAGTTTCCTATTATAAATCTATTAGGACTTCATGGGGGAATACTCTAGAAGATGAATAATAATAATAATAATAATAATCCTAATAATTAAACTCCATGAATCCAAAAATAACAAATAATTCAATCTAAAAACAACATTTAATGTCAAACTAAAATTTCATAATCCCTTCAAACCATATATCAAAACAAAACATCTTGAATTATCAAATAAAAAACAAAGAAATACTGATCCTTAAAAAATTTAATACACATATGTCTCCAGATATTTCCTAGAAAACCTCTTTAACCATTCCATTAAAACATTTTTCAGTTGAAAACATCATTTATTCCTCTTTAAAACCCCTTAATTATTTCATTCTACAAATATTTTTTATCCATGTATTTTTAGAATTTGTCAAAATAAATTCATAAATATTAAAAAAACCACTCTGAATATATGTTAACCAATTAAAAACAAATTCTTTCAATCAAATAATAAATTTATAATCCTCAAATTCATTTTTTTAATAGATTTTAAAAAACTGCAAAATATTTTATAAATTTAAACTACCTTTTAGGGAAAAAAGTTTTTATTTTGTGAATAATATCTATATACACCCAAATATTATTCGCAACCCATATTAAACATCTAAAATCAGCTAAAATTAATATAAATAATTATTTAATGAAACCATAATAATAGAAATTAAAAAATAATCAAATCATTAATAAATAAAAATTTATTTGATATAGTCACAAGGTTTGGAAGTCCATGAACCAACTATGAAAAGATCACTAGGAGTTGTACAAAGGGGTATACGAGGCATAAACACAGTTTCCTAACCATTCATATTAAATGTTCACCCACTAAATTCCATCAAATTATCACTCCAATTCATGGAACTTTACATATTAATTCATGAATCAAGAAAAAATAGTATAAATGATAAAAAAAATTATTAAGTACCTCAAAAACATTTGATAACCATAGTAAAAATTGATAACTAATCATCCATAACAACCTCTGTAAATAAAGTGTCATCAGAAGAGGTGGTCCTCATGAACCTTATTCATGAACAAACAATTGAATTATAACAATCGTTTCTCTAATATACCATACATTCATAAAAACAAGGGGGAATAAATGTACTAGTCACTCTTATTAACGTAGGATTCGATAACATTTGTTTCATGAACCAACATTTTTCCACCCCTAAACCCATCTCCTGATCCTGACCATGACAGGTTTGATGGTTTTCCCTAATACCACTGGGCTATAGAAATTTCATTATGCATAAAATTTCTACCACCATGAATTATTTTACGTTAAGAATAGAGATAATAAAAAATGGTTCCACTCAGAAACCCAGTCTGACTATTCCAAAAGATGGTTGACCACGCCACATAATAATTAGTTACAAAATAAAAATGAAACCAGATGTGGCATAAAAAATTAAATGAATGTGGATATATTAAACATGTCTAATGTATAATAATACAAAAAAATTCTACCAAATTAGTTTATAGAGTGAATAAAATAAAACAAGGTGCATTGTGTAAAACAAATCAGAATATTTTAATAAATTGAATGATATCAAAATATGAAATGATTATAATACTGAACAATAATCTCCCCATTTTGAGTGAAACTTGATCATAATATACGACCTAATAACCAAAATAAAACCCATAGAACATACTTTATAGCTCAACAGAACCAAATAAACCTATAATTATGATAGGTGTTATTCATACAGCCTAGTAGGAAACCACCTTTCAATCCACGCACTCCCATAAATACTATTTCATTAAAGTTTTAAAATTTGTCTATAAATGTATCTATGTAATTATAATTTTTTTTCATTTTCATAAAAAAAATAAAGAGTTACACCTGAAAAACCCACTTTTATAATAAATATGGTAGAAATGTCAATGCAGGTCATTTTTTCTCTACAAGTAGACATGGATATTACTAGAGTTCTCATTTAAAACCCATTTATATATTTTATTATATAAAATATTTTAAAAAAGGTAACATTAAAACACCACATTATGGGAAACTAGTTGATTATGGAAAAATATAGGACATGGATATATGAAATAATATTGAAAATACTAGCACCAGATAATATAATACATAATGAAACACCAAATATTACCCACACTATACTAAATGAAGAGCACAATCAAATTATTTGATAAAAACCTATCTGTGGACCACTCACTAGAGCATGATCATAAATAGTTCAGAAATTATACTTAGAATTCCAAATAAGATAGATGCGGTTACCAATGGATCAAAATTTTAAATGATTCTAATAGTTACTACATAACAATATATAAAAAGAATCGCAAAATAGTCCCATACTATCCTTTATTTCCCACAAAATAAACAGCCATAAATCTATCAATTAAATATATAAAAAATGTTATCCTTTTTTTTAAAACCATCAAATACATATCATAGTAGCCATTTACGTTCTAAATAAAATTGTGCCATGTTTCAAATGTTTTTAATTTTTGAAATAAATCATTTTGAATGAACGTTTTGGCATCATGAATTTTTTTTAAACATGTAAAAAAACATTTTTCCAAAATCAAAATACTCTTTATAACCCTGCAATAAATTTTATAAATATAAATAGAAATTTAAAACAACACTTTGAAATAATGGATTTCTAACATATGTTTTATACATTGAAACCAACGATATTACCATATAAATTTAATGAAGCTCAAATAATACATATAATGTTTTAAAATTAAATTATTTATAAATTATATAATTCATAAAACCCATAAACCATGAATTTAAATCAATAAAAAATAAATATTTTTTAAGTAAAGAGATACATAAAGGAAAAACATATTAAAATAATGATTCTTCTAAGAAAATGGTGTTAATACATATCATTCAATTATAGGGAACATTAAAAGATCAAGTTAAAACAAAAATAAATGAAATTTCCATTTTAAAAATCTATAATTAAACCATGGGACATTAAAAACCCAATGGGATAGGGAAATATAATGAAAATAAAGAAGGAGTTAAGGAAATAGGTTATAAGATAATTACATTGAATTTTCCCCTAGAATATTAAATAAAACCAATTATCCACCAAGGGTTGATGTGGAATCAATAGGGAGGAATCCATGGGGTATTCCTTGTGAAATAGAGGAAGAGAGGGTACATTTTTTGGTTACAATTATATAAGGGAAATATGTTAAAATCAACTCGTTAAAGGCTTGGGTTTTTTTATGTGTTGGATACATGATTTTCCAAACTATTAACCAACCCTGAGAGCCTTATTAGAGGTCCAATGAAATAATTCATGGGAATGACATATTTTTTGGATAAAATCATGTCATCCATGGAATTTTGAATTGGAACAAGTTAAATCCAATGAATTTTTTTTTACATTGTTACTATAAACTGTTGAAATTATCCATGATACATTTTTTATACCAATCCACCCCCTACTCTAAAATTTAGGAAAATTCAAACTAGAAGGAGAGATAAATAGTAGACTCAAAAAAATAAATAGATAAATATTGTAAATTGATTTTAGGGTGTAATAATAATACTAGAATATATCATAAATTAAATCTCATCCAAAACATGTCAATTGTTTTTTGGGTTTATGTAATATTACCCCTAATCTACCATATTCACTAAAGAACCATAAACATAGTTTCTCATCACCATATATTATGTCAAATACTACCACATCCAAAACTTTTTTGAATAACATCAAGAATACTTTTTTTGAGACATCGTCCACTTCGCTGTGTATTACATCATATATAACCATTAGAAATAAATATATATAAGATAGATATTGATGAAATTTTTTTATAAACATATTTTTTTGTTGATAACAGAATTTAAATATTAAGGGGTATTTTTTACTATAATTGGTGATGTTTTAAATTTTTTGATGAAAAATTAGGTGTGTAACTTTGAAGGAAGTTGGAAGTTATTTTTTCAAAGGAATGAAACGAAATATATGAATTTATAGATATTTTTATACTCATTTTGTTGAGAACCATTCTAGGATATTCATTTCAAGAAATTTGGGTTTTTATCTTGTCTATAGTTGTGTGTTGGTAATTTTCACACTGGTTGGGAGATTCATGCTAGTTACAGGAAAATTTTAAAAAGAGTTTTGAAAATGAAGAAAATGAATTTAAGACCATGATTGTTTATGATATGGGATGGGTTTTCTATAAATAATATTTTTCCTATTATTTTAAAATATTAATGATTTAGAAGATTATTAGAGTATCTCTGTTCACTTAAGTCTCCCCTTTGGGGAAAACTTTTTTGAACTATACAAGAGTGAAACATCTTGGAAATGTAAGTAGTGTGAAGTCAATTCCATGTGAAATAATTACGAAAACATATCTAATAAATATGGGGTTATATGAGGGATGATCCAATATTTGTAGTAGTGAATTTGGTTGAATGAATAAATATTTATGAATTTGGTAGAGTGAAGTAATTTCATATGACATTCATAGGATAACTAAATTGAGTGAAAGGAGTTGTGTGAATCACACTTGGGATAACTCACATTAGCTAGGGTTGTTACAAAAAAATACATAGGAGAACGCATCTTATGAAAAGATATGTTATTAGGTACATAATAAAACTATAATTGACTGAAGGTTCAATATGAAATTCACTTGAGATAAATTTCATCATTGAAACCTAAACAGAGGCACATAGAAAAATACAGTATTTGGAAGAATAATTACTAGTGGGTGTCCAAGAGATAGCGTATTACATTGCAGAATCATACTCAATAATTCATGATGTAAATAAAATCACACATTATTGATTATATAGAAGTGATATTTAATTCATTTAATTGTGGAAAAATTCATTCAAAATATTTTATATGGTTGGGTCAACAATAGTGATCGGATAGAGGCATTGAACATATCCTTAAATGAAATCTTAAAGGAATTAATCATGAAATGGATTGACTATGAGTGGTGAATTGTACCCACTAAACATGTGAATAATTTTCCATTCTAGTACACCAAAACAATATTGTTGGTATTATCATTATATTAACCCTTAGTGGTGAACCTGTAAAAAATTTTATTTTGTTTTATTTTATATATTTATTTATTGTTGTCAAAAATTGATAGGATTAATGTGTCTAATAAATATTGGAATAAAATTTTACAACAATTCTACCCAAATTTACCCCTCCCCTCTATGGATGTCTCAGGTTACAACAAGTGATATCATATAAAGGATACATTTATTAAATATGTATTATAAAATAAGGTCCCATAGATAATATATTTATTTTCAAAGGAGATTCACTATTTGATGATGGTAACTATCATATTTGAAAATAAAGATGAAAACATATATTCAATCACTCTCTCTAGAGGCTCTATTGGACATTATTCACAGGATTCATGTCGATGAAATGATGTGATATTATATGACTGAAACTGATAAAAACTATATTTATATTGATGCTAAATATCAATATTCACTAACTAGTTCCATATATGAACATATTAATATGAAATTGATGAGATAAAATTGCACTAATTCCATCTGGGATAAACTAGCAAATATATTTGAAGGGGATAGAAAGGTGATGGCTGTTAAGCAATAGTTGTTTCAAAATGTATTTGATAATCTAAAAATGCATCATGATGGGTACATATGAAGTTTCTTAAATAATATTACTAATGTAATTAGTTCCATCTGAGGGCTATAAGAGGATATTAAATATATAAATATGGTATGGAATATTCTATGACGGCATCTGTTTACCTATAATAAAAAATCTTCAGATTTTGGAGAATGTGGTTTGACTAAATTAACGTTTAATGATAAAATAATCAATTTACTAGATTATGGGATATATGTACTGAATTATTGAATATAATTTTATTTAAATATGGAAATTAAATTCAATAAAATTTTAATAATTTACATTATTGAGGGTGGAAATAATTAAGTGGGTGTATATGACTATTAAAATCCCTTATGGACAGAAAATTCAGGAAAGGAAGAGGTGGATTCAAAGGAATTCTACTTGTATAATTCATTAAAAATTGTAAATTTGATCCGAATGTAGAAAAGATCCCAAGAATATTTAATGGTGATGAAAGTAAGAAAAATGTCATGTTAAAAGGTTAAAGAAAAATCCCTCTTTGAAAACAATCTAAAATAGGATTCTTGCCTAGAAGGAAGATTCAAGGAAATAAATTCAAGATAAAAGAATAAATAGGTGAAGAAGGTTATTTTAATTTTGACTAAACATAATTCAAATCATTATAGTAGATCATTTGATAGAAACTAGTTGAAAGTATTAATCTAGAAAGGAATATAACTATAAACCAAAATATGTTTTTTATCTCAATATGGAACTTTAGGGGGATATAGAAGAGATTTAAATCCAAAGGGTGAATAATTGAAAAAATATTGACATTTTGAATGAATTATTCAATTATGTAGATCTTCTTGAGGTGGAAATTGATCAGATATAGATGAAGCTGGGAAATAAACTACCCAATCCTAGTGAACCAAGAGGAACTATGGAAATTATATTACTTATTCAATAATGGGATAAGGTGGTTGATGATCTTAATTCTTGTGTACGAAGAAGACTGATAAATTATAATCCTCAAAATAATTGTTTCTCAATCTAAAAATAATATTTTATTCAGATGTTAAATCTAGAGAGAGAGAAACGAAACAATAATTTGTTTAGTTTTCATAAGTAGATCATTTTCAAGGAACCAAGAAAGGATGGGAAATTATTGATAAAATGATGGATGATAAAAGGCTTATATATAAGAGAAAAGTCGATATTGTCTTGGATATAGATTCACAAAAACATATACATTGGAAATCATATAGGAAAGGAGTGTATATGGTTGATGATGTGGGTACCAACATTGATATGTCAAAAATGTGGAGAATGTAAATTAAAGCTATTGGAATGCATAATTCTCGGAGTAGTTCCCAATTTATGAATTATCAATAATATGAATGTAATTACTCAAATATTAGCAAATAGATGAGAGATATTAGGGATATGAGGAACCCTCAATAAACATCTGACTTTGTGGCTATTTGGGACACATGATATTAGACTATGAAGAAGTAAAAAAGAAATTTAATAACTGATTCACGTAGATCTAAAAAATGTATGATGAAATAATATCATTTAAACCTCAAAATAAATACTTTATATGGTTTTTTATTTCAATTTTATGATATTTGACACAAATTTTTTGATTTTAAATATATAAGTGATGGAAACTTTCATCGTGGAGGTTAAAGACATATGATTACAAAAAAATAACAAGATTCTATAGTAGAATAGAAACAACTAGATATGATGTTGAATATATTTGAAATAATCATTGTAGAAAGAAAAATTATTGGAAATCCTTTTACACTACCCATCCTAGATTATCATGGAATGAAAATAAAAAATAGTATGAATCCCAATCTATCTGAAATCATTATCAAATATACAAATAATTGAAGCAGTTGGATACTTGATAAAGGGTTCTCATCACATATGATTCGGAGTGAAAATATTCTTAAAATATTAAGGGAAATAATTGATATAACTATGATCATTTCAAATTATGGGTCTATAAACATTAAATGGGAGTGGAAATACCCACTTTTTATGAATTGAGCTCAAGAGTACTAAAGTGATATTTATAGATAGTCTATGATATAAACACTTTGGTCTAAGTCAAATTTGTGACTCTATCTTGAGGATACATTCCATAAAAAGGGTTTTATGATGAATAAAAAATACATTAAATAACATGTGAGGTGATAGATGATGAGTCTAAATCAATATCAGGTGGAATTTCATGAAAACATATGTCTTCATACAATTTTTGAAACAAATAACTTTTGAAATTTTACATTAAGAAACATTCCCCAATACAGACTGGAAAATCTACCCAAAAGTTTTTTTTGATGGAAATTCAAAATGCGATGTGAGATTAGGAAAACATGTTATTCATTCACAAGGTTAAAATGGTCTAAAATCATTATTGATCAAAAAAAGGATACCTAATTTTATTGATGTTATTTTCACCAACATGTGTGGTATAATGAATATATCTAGAACATATTGAGAAATATATTTCATTATTTTCCATGATTAATATGTTAAATTAGAATGTTTAATGTTTATATTAAGAAATAGATATGTCATGTAGTGTTTGAACAGGTCTATAAGAGTAGTTGAAAATGAGACCGTGTTCACAATTAAATCATTATGGTTGGAAAATGGGACATAATACACTTCCATTTTGTTTTATAATGACCTAAAAATCATAGAAAAACGTGATGTTTCGTCTAAATGAACTCTATTGTAGAATGGATTAATTTAATGAAGAAATTTAATGGTGAAAATTTAGTCAATATGTTGCTTATTAATGTTATAATCACTCAAATCTATTGGAATTTTTATGTATAAGATGTGTTATATAATCAGAATAAGATATTTTTCATCTAATGTTAGGATAAAGAGAATTTAAAATTTTGTAAGTTAAAAAGACCTATCTAAAATGTTTATGCATTTTTGGTATTATATACTACATCTAGAAAATAAAGAAATTAGGTAATGCATATTGATGCACCTAATGATGGTGTATTTATAGGCTCTTCAATGAAAATTTAAGGCTAATAACTAAATAACAATTTGATAAGAAAACTTGTGCAGAGAAATGATATCATGGTTATTAAGGAAAAATGTGTGATGAATATCTAGGCTAAATAAATACCATATTCTATAAAGAAGAAGATAAAGAAAATGAAGTCATTACAAACCATTAAGTTATATAGATTTATACAAATTATGAGGACTCTACGATTGAATCAATGGTGGAAATCATTGCTAAATACGTCAAATTGGAACCTATATGATAAAAATGAATAGATGTATATATGTACAACATAATTGGAGATATATTTACACCATGTAAAACAAGGATCTTGGTGAATAATGAAATTGCCGATTTATTTTCCATAGTGGATCCAAATTCAATTTATGAAGAAGTAAAAGATAAGTAACAGGTTAATGCCATGAATAATGAAATAGTTCAAATTTAAATGAACTAAAATTGAGTGATTGTTTTAGTGATAAAATAACCTCAAATTAATTATAATGAATTATATCTTTAATTTAAAATATAATGAGCATGGAAATTTGATCTAATGTACGGTTCCCTTAGTATGTAAAGGCTACAGATAGATTGAAGGCATTGATATTGAAGAACCATTTTCTCTCATAGAAATACTGGAGTTGATCATTATCTTTCTAGATATTAATGTTATGAAAGTATTCACAGTTTATGAAATGGATAACAAATCAAGAATCATATATGGTATCATTAAGGAGAATGTTTATATTGTATATTCTTTGGTCATTCTAATTATAAATAATGAATATATGGTATAGAGATTAAACAAGGCATATATTGTTTTGAGTTGGTACCATGAGTATGGTATTCCCTATTAGATTTATATTTTAAGTGGATATAGTTTATTATAAGTGGTTTCAATATATATATCTATGTATATAAATCTAATCAAAAAAAATTTGTATCTTGTTTATGTGGAATAAATAATTTCTAGAGTTAGAAAATAATGATATGTCACAAAATGGATAAATATAAAGAGATTATAATTTAAAATATTCATGATTGGTGAACTCATATATATTTTTCAACTATTGTTGATTCCAAATAATGGGTAAACATTCATCTATTAAGATAATTATTCAATATAACATCTAATAAAATTTTACATGCACAATTCAAAACCTATGTCAACTCTAATTGTAGTTGGAACTAATATTGGAATGTAACATGATTAGAAATATATGAACCCTACCTTTAACTATTTGATAATTAGAGTCCTTTAATTTCGAATAGTAACTCACCTAGATATATATTATACAAAATTCTTGGTGTCTTGTATTATATTAATGAGAATGGACAAGTTCTTTTAGCAATGAAAAGAATCATTATGCACATATATGAAACTCTTGACATTGTGTTATTATATGGTATATGAAATGATCATAAACATTAATACTTTTATAACATATAAATGACTAGTGGTATATAAGATCATAAGTCCAAGATTGGTGGTGTATGTTTTATTTTAAATAAATGTGTTGGTAGTATACGTAAGAAAAAAGAGAGTGAAAATCATATCAAAGAAAAATCCAAATTTATCGTGGTGACCAAGGCATGCACATAGATCCTCTAGAAGAACAAAACGTTTGAGTATATTTTTTATGATGTAATTTATAAAATAGTGATATTACATAACAAAAAAAGTGATTGAGATAATGGTAACCCAAATACAACACCCTCATACAAAACAAATTGATATTTAGTATCGTTTTATCAATGAAAATTTAAAGCAAGGTGAAATAAAAATAAAGAATTTTGGAACTAATAAACAAGTGAAAGATATCATTACAAAACCACTGGACACTATAACATTTGAGACACATTACGCTAACTATGGTGTTCATCCAACTCCCTTTGCTTGAGGATGTTTGATATTTCTCCTCTTCTATTTACATATAATGTTTGTTTTTTCATATCACGTTTAGATTGATATTTATCAATGGGTTTATTATAAATGGGAGAAAAATACACATGATATTATTTATAGAATACATGAAACTAAAGCGATCAATATATGGATTCAGATGAAGACTCTCATATTTAGGGGAGAGTATAAGGTATGAATGTTAGGGGAGATAAGATCCATCGGGAATTATGTTTTAGTGATCATTATGATTAAGTAAAATTAAGATATTGGTTGTTATAGAATGAGGAATGAAATAAGGTGTGTAATTCTATGTCGAAATATTTTATTAAATTAGGTTTTTCACACATATATATAGTGTGATTTATTTTTAATTTCATTATTATCTTCAAAAAGTAGGAAGTTTGTGAAAATTCAAATTTCACATTGGATTTACCACAATACCAAAGGGGAAGAATATTGGAATAAAAGTTATCCAAGTTATATATTGATGATTTTTTTATAAACCAATTATACATTTATAAGAATTTATATACTAAGGTAGATTGTTTAATGTATACTTAAATGTTTTCCAATGATTTCTAAATTTTTAGGTGAGAATCATATATGATTGTTTAAATAATCATTCAAAATTAAAGTAATAGATTTATTGTAATTAAAAATTCCCATATTATTTGGGTCGATCGCCATTAGTGGATAGAATTTTCACACAATTAGGGTGCAATGATTTTATAGAGTTGTGTGCTGGTAATTTTTGTACTATTTGAGGGTTTCTTGCTAGTAATAGGATCCCCAAAAATAGGTTTTTGAATGATGCATTGTGAAATCTGTAACATGATAGTTTGTGGGAATAATAGGGATTTTATATAAATATAAATGAACCTATATCATTTGAAACTAATGAATATATTTTTCATTATTAGAGGATCTTATTTCATGAATGTATCACTTAAGAGTAGACACTTATACAAACTAGACTTCAGTGAAATATCTAGATGATGCAAGATAAAAAATTGAATTTTGTAGGAAATAATAGATAATTTATATATTAATTAAAAGGGGTTTCAGGATAGATGTTTCATTGATATAATGAGGAAAATAAGTTTTTGAATTTGATTCTATTAATATTGTATATTTAATGAATTTCATGAGACATGATTGGGATAAATCAATTGAGAAAAGGGATTTTTATTGATAGTAATTAGGTGGACTCACTTGTGTGAAGGGAGTTTCACAAATAGTATATGGGAAAAATAACCTTAATAAAACGTTATTATTGAATGGAATTAAGTAAACCATAAATGAAAAAAAGGACTAGGGTGAAGGCACGTGAGAAACATGTCTCAGTAAACCCTAAGTGAAGGAACCTTGGAGAAATAATGTATTTAGGTGAAAAAGTATTGGCTAGAGTCTTTGAGATAGTGGACTACCTTAGAAAAATAATAATCAACAATTCATGATATAAATCAAATAAAAATTTATTGATCGTATGGAAGTGATCATCATTTTCATAAACTATGGAATATTTCATTCAAAGTTTGGATGAAATAGAACTCAGTTGAATTAAACCAAACGAGGTTATCCAATTTTCCATGGATCTAATTTTAAATATAAATATCTTTGAATTGAGTGACCATATACAAATAATGGTAGCCTCTAAACTAGTGATGATTAGTGGATTATTATACACCGGCAGAACACCATGTGTATCCTACTAAGACCAGAACATTGTTGTGAACTATGTAAAATAATTATAAATTATTTTCATTTCTATAATTCTTTATGGTGGATTTTATTCTAAAATTGATTTGTTTAATGGGGTTTTATTAATGTTGGAATATGATCAATAAAATAAAATAAAATTGACACACATATTCACCCCTCCCCTCATAGTTTTTCACAGGTTGAAAAACATTATATTATATATAAGTTACTATTGTTAAATCATTTTTCTAAATTCTGAACCCATAGAGAATATGGTTAGATCTAAAGTATTTTCATTCTTTAATAATATAAATTATCTCATGTGGAAAATTTTTATGGCATCATATCTTTGATCTATTGGACTGAAAGTTCTATCTTCCATAATTCATAGGATTTAATTCAATGACTAAGGAAGAACGAAAAATTATTAATGATGATGCTTAATCTCAAAATAATCTACCTATAGTGATTTTAGATTAGGTTTATATGTATGTAATGAGTTATACTTGTTCCTAGTCTATGTGGGATAATTTGACCAATATATATTACAGGGATCGAAATGAGGTAGAAATTAAACTTCATGAGTTTCACAATAATATTAATGATATGAATATAAAATATATTGATAATGACGAAAATTTCATTAATTGTAATATTGAAATAATTAGTGTGATTTGAGGGCTCAAAGAACAAATAAAGGATATAGACATTCTAATGAATTTATTTAATGGGTTCTACTTCAACATAATCTAAATCTATCATATATTGAAGAAAAATATTTAACAAAATTATCATTGGATGGTATAATAATAATTCCAGTGGCTTATGAGATGTGGGAAATGATGGAAAGAACATCATGTCATTTGAATAAATAGATTTCATTTAATCTAATGGGATAATAGAACATTGTGAATAGTGATGATGATGATTATAAAATTGATGATGAATTAAAATACCTTATGGATAAATAATTTAAGGGAGGAAAAGTTATATTTTATGTTAAGAAACTTCTTGTGTTTTTTCATGGAATAAAGTAAAGAACATTCTGGAAAGATTCTCATTAAGGATCAATGGTGATCAAAGTTAGACGAAATTCATATAAAACATTAAAAGAAATTATTTTAGAAAATTACTCTTAAATATAATGTTTATCTAGAATAATTTTGTAAAGAAATAAATTTAGGAGAAAATAAGATAATAGATAATAAAACTATCATTAAGAAAATTAAATGTAATTCAAATGATATATTTAAGATAATTTTAATAAAATTATTCAAAAATAAGAATCTGGAAGAGAATTTAATAATTTGCTAGATTATTTATTCAATATAATGTTGGAACATAATGGGAATCTAAAAGATATCATAATTAAAAGGAAGAAACATACGAAAAAAATTAATATCTTTCTAAAAGACATATCAAATAATTTGGATCATCATTAGGTTTAAATTGACTGG
This sequence comes from Viscum album, assembly GCA_963277665.1. NCBI lineage: Eukaryota > Viridiplantae > Streptophyta > Magnoliopsida > Santalales > Viscaceae > Viscum > Viscum album. The sequence goes on along the minus strand of OY728151.1, from coordinate 1,055,174,338 downwards.
CTACAGATGGAGTTGGAAAATCAACAACACAGTCATAGAGATGCAGAAGGAGTAGTGGAAATCAAACTGAATATTTATGAATAGGATAATGTGGTTTATTATATTAATTCTTTTGTTAATGAGTGGATTGATAATTCTGAATCGATTGAATAATTTTATTTCACTCTAAAATGATAATTTTTAATTCAATGTTAAATGAATTATTAAAAATAATAAACTACAATTTGAAATGTTCATGTGCGTTGGAATTATGGTGATATTTAGGAAATTATAATCAGCTGTTGAGAAAAATATGGATGAGAAAAGTACCAGATACACATGAAAATGTGGAATTAATATTGGATATATATTCATCTAATGTAGGAAAAGAGAAATCAGATAACAAAAGGAATGAAAATAGTTGTTGATCAATATTCTAACAATAAAGAATCAAAAACATTATGTATAATTGGTTTGAATTAAGTAAAGTAGAGTACTAAGAGTCTTCCAAGATTTTATAATGCATAGATTTAAGTGAGAAATAACTCAAATTTTAGCAAAGAAAGAATGTATATTAGTGATAAAAGGTTCACTTTGAAGAAGTAATAACTTATTTTTGAGGGGTTTCAATTAGAATTATGGAAAATAGTATGAAAATTTATCTATAAACTATAATAAGAAATAATTTATATGGTTATTTGTTTTCATGTTCTAAATATGCACACAAATATGTTTATTTCAAACCAGGATGGTGAAAAATATTTCATATAGATCAACAAAAATTAATGAAAAATAACTAAACAACATTGTCATAAAGAAAAAAACATACTACTAGAATATTAACATGATGATAATTATTACAATACTCTTGAAGGAAAAAAAGAAGAAGAGGGGTCAATATGTGCCACTAATAATCTAGGAATTTTTTAGAATGAAAATACAAAAGGGAGATAAAGACAATATGGTTGATATCATGATCGAAGATAAAAATAATATTATAACATGGATACTTGATAACAGGTACACATTAAAAATGGCTCTAAAAGAAAATATTCTAAAAAAGTTTAGGTAATGGACGATATAACCATAATTTCCAAAATGATATATATTTGAATATTAAAGGGAGTGAAAAACACTACCTTATAGGTGGTGAGATTTTGATTATATATGTTCTCTATATGGTTGGTCTGTGACACAACCACTTGAGTGTGAGACAACTATTTGAATATAGTATTGTTGTTACATTCAAAAAATGTGTGTTTGATCAATAACAGAGCATATAACAATCTTGTGAGAGGAATGAGGATGATAAAAATTTTATATTAGGTGGAAGATCAAGGAAAAAAATATCTCAGTACTATTATGGGAGTGAATAACATATGGAGCCAGAAATTAGGCCTCATTCATCGATAGAGAAAAGTTAATCTATTCAAATGGAAGACAATGGTGTAAATTCCAAACTCGAATTGAGACCCGGAGAAAATAAATAATGTATGTATATAGGGAAGAATGTTTTGAAATCCTTATTGATAAAAAAAATTTAAGGGTGTATAATTTACTTGGTATGGTCCACGGTGATGTATGTTCCAATCAATATATCTACAACACGTGGGAAAATATCTTTCTTTAGGTTTGTTAATGATTATAGTAAAATGGAATGTTACATGTTTATGAAAAGTTATAGAGAATTATTGGAGCATGTGAAGATGTATATATGAAGAGTTTAAAATGATACAATTCAAAAACTTAAAACAACATGTTCTAATAATTCATTGGATTCACATCTATTGATCTTTATAACTACCTTGAAAAACATGGAATAAAACATAAAGATTCAACTATATGAACTAAAAAACATAATTGAATCATTGAACATAATATTAAATACTAAATAAAATTGAAATTGAATGGACTGTTAAATTTTCTATATATTTCAATTATTTTAATGAGGATACAAATATTTTAGTATACACTCAAAATTTTGCATTTTCAATCCTTGGCGACGAGAGATTTCCCTATGAAATATGGTATGGGAGATATCCCTCACTAAAAAATTTAAATGTTTTTATAATTAGATGTTATATATGAAAATATGAATGAATCTGGGGTAAGTAAATTGATAAAACAAAAAAAAATTATTCCTTGGATAATCAATAAAGATTAAGGCCTAGAGATTCTATTATAAAATCTTGTGAAATATTTGAGGGAGAAATGAAATCAAGGATAGTTAGGACAAAGGTGGGAATAATTTTATAGGTTTAAACATCAATATATTTTGTTATGTATAAGTGGAATAAAATGAAGTTGATACAAATCATGAAGTTCTATAGAGTTGTGTGAAGGATGACGAATATGAGTTATAATTAGAAGAGGAATCCATTGTTAAGGAATTGAAATTGGAACCCCATAATGAAAAAAGAAGAATGGAGGAAAATATTAATAATGAAATTATTAAATGATCTACACCAATATTAAAAATTATTATTAATATTATATTATATGTTTCTCTATTTTCTATAGCGGAAGCAACATAATTTGATGAAGTGTAAAAATATGATTCGTGATTTATGTTAATTGATGAAGAATTTGATCAAATAAATAAGAATCAAAATTTGGAGTTTTTTAAAAGTCATAAAATAAAAATTTAATCATAACAAACTGCATAATAATGAAAAAATTCGATGAGTATAGAAATATTATTATAAACAGTGAACACATAGTTTATAAAGGATATACATAGATTAATAATGTCGGTTTTAATGAAATTTTTTTTATGAAATGATTAGATTCAATTAGGATATTTCTATATTTGGAAGATCAATGCTTATTGAAGTTACTTCAAATGGGAGTCAAGATAATATTTTTAAATTTTATTCTTAAAGAGGATATTTATACTGAATATCATGTGAGATATATGATTATGAATGATGAAAATGAGGTGTGTAGATTAAAAATGGTCATGTATAGCCGGATGTAGGAAGTATGATATTAGTATTCTCTTTAAGATTAATATGTGAAGAATCTAAAATTCTAAATAGATGACTTCGAGAACAACCTCTAGTGATGATATACAAAGAAGTAAAATTCATGTTGCATTTTTATGTGGGTGAAATCATTTTTGGAGAATGAAAGTGGTGATATATAGAATAAATCTATAAAAAATTTAGATAATTATTTAATATTTAAATGATTATTGAACACACTTAATTCATTAAACTACATGTGATTCAAAATAACGAGTACACATTCATATCTGTAGATATTTTTGTGAGATAATGGATAAATAAATATTAAAAGATCTATTCCAAAACTATGTCAACATTGATATTGGTTGGAACAATGATTATTAGACACGAGTATGTGAAATATTTGGATCAAACCTTTTATTGAATGATAATTGTCTGTCTGTAGTATTTGAAGATAAATTTTGGTGATATAATTTATGAAACATGCATGTGAATCAATTTTATAATTAATCCGAAAGGAATACATCCTGATGATGTGAAAAAAAATCATGAGATATATATGTGGAAATATCAAAATTGGGTATATCTATAAAACAATAAATGATCAGAAACATCAAAAAGTTTATAACGTAAATTATGATGGTGATTTTTAATATTGAACGTTAATGGTTTCTGGTAAATATTTCATTGAAAAAAATATTATTTTTATGAATACGAAAGTGTTTACAACAACTCCCAAAGTAGATGCTTATAAATATATATCAAGGACTAAATTATGTACACAATACCTATGGATTAAAAAAAACGAATTATAAAAATTAAATATATATTAGACAATATTAATATTCTATAATAACAAAATTCTTGATGATATCATAAATAATCATCAATAACACTGTCATACATAACATATTGAAATATGGAATCACTTCTTATGGGAAATTGTCAAATAAGGTTTGTTAAAATTGTATCATGTAGAAACACCACTAAATTAGTGGTGTATATCATGTCCAAAATGATGTCCACTGCATCATTTGAGATATATTGGTTAAAAATTATAATTTAACCTCCTCCATAAACTAGATGAGTTTCAACATTTATCCTCTCCCATTTTCTTCAAGTAATTAATCTATTATATTTTAGGTATTGCTGGTTCTTTCTAATAGAGTTTATAATAAAAGGGGGAAATGGTCATAAAATTAAATGGATAAGTATAGATATTAAAGTAATAAATAAGTGGTTTTATAAAAAAATTCTATTTTTGGGGATAATTAGGTTTGAAATTAAAGGTGAGATACAATCCATGGGGAATGAGGTTTTCATATAAAGATGAATTGAGATAATGGCTTGGGGATTTCCTAAATCTGGAATGAAATGTGGCATGAAATACTCTTAAACTCTTGATTAATACATTTATATTTGATAATATAGACTTATAGTGACATGTGATTTATTTTATTACAATACAAAATAAGTAATATGTTTTTAAAAAGTTAAATTTTACTTCTCATTTCCTATAAACCCAAAGGGGGGGATATTGTGACCACGGTGATCCAAGATAAAGATTTATGATATTGTTTATCTTAAATACATTTCTAGGTTGATAATGGTTCTTTATGACTATGGGGTATGGTTTAAAATTTTTTATGATTTCTATTGATTTCAAAATAATTTGCCCTGATACAATTAGAGATGGTTAAAGATTCCATCTAGAGAAAAAGTGTGAATTTTATGATATACAAAGCATGTTAATTCTATTTAGGTCAGGACAAATGAAACGATTCGGGTTTTAAACAAGTGGGTTGTAATTCCCTGACTCAAATCATCTTGTACATGATAGAGGTCCATAAGACTATATACGTGCCACATATATAGAAGAGGATTCAACCTTGTAGTGAGGCTCCAAACTGTAAGGGTTGGTGTCCTCAGAACCAACTGTTTTTTACTTTGATTACATAAATGTTCACTTATTATATATTGTTCATTGTTCTGCATGACTATAATATAATAATGTCGTGAAATATTTGTTGCATTAATAAGGTCATAACAGATCCCCGCTATGATGAGAACCTTGAAATGCTATAACAATATTCTTAAATAAAGTTCTGTGGTTGGATGACATACTATGATAGGACACATAGTATACAGACCGTCATGTGTGAGTACTCATAAGAAGACGAGACTCTCTCTCATGGAGTTCGCACTTGGTAATCTCCAAGATGGGAGATTATGAGAATAGACCCGCCAGTAGTAATTCTGCATGTCTTGGTGTCATCGGATATTTCTATCTACGAGCGTGTGTAATGGTCCTTGGACTGGAAGATTATCATTAACTCATGTCATGACTCGCGCACTTAGATTTACTGACGAAAACTGTCACACAGATAGTTGGCGGGAAGTAGGGTACGTTGGGTGCGTCACGAGTGACATGTTGTTAATGGATAAGTCAAGGAAGGATTTGTCCCTTCCATTTATGGAAGTTGATATCTCGGCCCTTTGATTGAAATAGAACTGTCGCATTAAATTCCATGGCCATGGTGTAAACGATGAGTTTATTTCATGTAGTCAAAGAAAGACATATCAAGCATATAGGTTTATGACACTGCCATGAAACCTACTTGATGAGATATTGAGACAAAGGGATTAAATTTCACAGTAAGCGCTCGTATGAGGTGATATGTCAATGCGGCGTCAACTTATTTCTCTTGGGTGCCTTGACCCGTTGCTAGACAGTAATCTTGGACTTTAGGCAAGCCCGCCTAATGCCAACGAGAAAGAGGCCTAGAGGGTCACACACTAAGTGTATCCAAGTATCTCAAGTTGAATAAAGATTATTCTCGTACATGGTTTAATAATTATTCAAGGAAGCCTAAGTTGTTTTAAATGATGGAGGAAAAAGAAAATAAAACAAGTACACGTCGTGTATTATTATTACATGCCGTGTAGTTTTATTTTGGAAAGGAAATGAATAAATGAAAACAAGATATACACGCCGTGTACATTTAATGTACACACCGTGAAGTTTTCAATGAAAAACAAGTACACGCCGTGTATTTATTAATACACTCCGTGTAGTTTTTTTTAGTTGGGATTTTGAGGATATAATATTGTTTTAAATGATATTTATTATAATCAGCGTGGGCGCATGTCAAGGAATTATTTATTCGACATGGGGTTTTAAATAAAGAGTCAATGAAATAAATAAAACGCATAACGCGTTTATTTATTGTCATAACTCTATAACCCCACACACCCGATTATAAATATCCTCACAACCCCAACTCTTTTCTGATACAAGAGAATCGTTGTGCACAACATCTCTGGAGAATTCTTTCAAGGCCGAAAGAACCTCTTCCTCCAAGAATGCTCTCAAGACCGAGAGAGCTCCTCTTCCATCAGATCAAGACAATCTAAGGCGGACAACGCAAGCAAAGGCTTCTCCACGCTAGCACCTGGAGAATCTTTTGGCGACGTCCAGAGATACGAGGTACACTTGTGGATCACCGCTAGAGGGAGTCTACACTTGGATTCTTCGACGCAACGACGGATCACATTGACAACGTGATTGAGAACATCAACGAAGAAAGAACACCCAAAAGGTATTTCTTTATAATTAATTAAATTAATTATAATCAACCTGTAACGATCCTTGTTTGTGGTTCCGGGAAAAACCATCTTCTTTGTCTTTTTCTGTGATTTGATCCGTGGAGACTGGCGTTTATCGTCGTATTGATCCCGGATTGATCATTGCTAATGACAAAAAGCCAAGTGGGCACATACACCCACGCGCTTCCGCTGCGCCCAGAACCTTCAAATGGTATCAGAGGGAGGTTGCAACGTTGATTATAGTTATTTAATTTTCGTTGATTATTTACGCATTCATATTTGATTCAATTCGAAATAAATCGTTCTATAAATCTGAATTAACGAGATCTATTCTTCCTCCTTCGTTTCTCTATTCATATCACAGAAACGACCTTTTAATTTTAATTTTGATTAAAATAAAAACGAGGAACTCATCCGGAGGAGCCGCTCTTTCTGTCTGTACAACACGGGATTACACGGCGTGTAATTAAAACTACACGCCGTGTACTTAGGTTCAATGAACCGGCACTGGTCCGCCAAACCACGTCGTGTGAATTGATTATGCCTATGTTTTAATCACGCCGTGTTGACCAGAATAGAACGGCGCGTGGAAACCGGAATACACGACGTGTATGTTGGAACAACACGCCGTGTAGTCCGTTCCGACCCAGGTGAAACCGTGTACAAAGATAAGTCGTGTACCGCGTATACGGGATCGCCAGGCCGGTTACCGCGTAACAAGGAAGTACACGCCGTGTATGATTCATCTACATGCCATGTACTCTAAAATTTCCAAAGTACAGAAAAACACGCCAAAGCCCCGGCGTGTAGTTTGGACAAAGGGTGAAAAGAAAAATACACGCCGTGTAATTATAAACTACACGCTGTGTACTTTCCAGAAATGGAATTTCACCAGGTTTCCTCCAATGTACAAAGACCCGTACAAGGAATATGGATGAGAAGAATCTCAAGGAAATTCAGAAAGGAATTTAAGATAAAGAATTGATTAATTATAAGATCATAATTAATTGAATTCAAGCGCGTCTTATCTTAAATAAAACGATTAAAAGAATTTGAATTCTAAATATGTGTAAATGTCGTTGCATACTATGGATGATCATGAGCTAGACCAAAGACCCTTTTTATGTGTATGGTTTCATTTAAATTTATTTAATTTAAATTTGTTGGCCTGCGAGCCTTCTTCCAATAAAATGTAGGGCCTGCGTGCCCATGGTTTCTTTAATGTAAACCCATGTAATGGAGGATCTCCCAAGCCAGAGGAGACGGTTCAAATCCCGAAGCCAAGGCGAAACCGACACAAGAAGATACAAAGGTGGACAGGTGGGAGCTGCAAAACATGAACCATCAGGTTCAAGGTGTTTTCCCTAGGTCAGGGTAAGCTTATCAAAACCGCTAGATAAGCTAACCAAATAGAAGCTCATGATCATGCCATCTTATTTTATTTCTGTCTGATTGCATGGTTTATATATTATGCATGTGTTGTCGCGATCACATAATTAATAAAATGAACAAGCATGCAAAGATGGAATAAAATAAAAACAGGTCTATGCGTAAACATTATCGAAACATGGTTAATCACTTAAGCAAGCATCACATAATATTAACAAGCATGTGATAATTCAAAGATACGCATAAAGAATAAAATCCCTCAAATACCATATTAAGTCAGACCAAGCCTTCTGTTACTTGATTAAGGGAAAGACTCAATAAAACTATGTGTTTGACCAACCCTTGTTGGGACACTTACTTTTATAAAGGAAGCCCTTATGAAAGGTTTCGGGTTGACTTAACCATATTACATCAAGAGAAGTAGCCCTTGCTAGAATTGATGTAATATTGGAGGCATGAGTTGAGGAAATCCAAGTCAGGATTTCAGGATTGGGGAGTCCACTCAACAGATCAAGGAACTGTAAGCTCACAGTTGGCAAAGACCCGCCTACCTAAATACCTTTAAATAGCTTGACCAACCCTTGTTGGGGTTATGCAAAGAGAAATATGGATCCTTTCCATTAGAATGTCAAAGCAACTGGACATTCCGAGTTCAATGGTGAGGGCCATTGGGAATTGATAAAATAGTGGGAGACTTAATAAAATTTATTATTTCTCATAAAATGTAATTAAGAAAGTACTGATGAATCTGCTCTGTTAAATTGTAGAATCAAAATGACAAACACATCAACCACATTTTCTCTGCGATCAATTCTGGATAAAGACAACATCCTCACCGGCAGTAACTTTCAGGAATGGTTTAGGCGCCTTCGGGTTATCCTACGCCATGAACGGAAGTTTTATGTGCTGGAGTCCTCACTTCCTGATTCTCCTGCCCCAGGGGCAAGTGATGAAGATTTCCTAGTCTATGATCAACATTTGAACGATGCTCTCGACGTTCAATGTTTGATGCTGTCATCTATGTCTAGTGAGCTCATGAAGTCTCATGAAGACATGGATGCCTACAGCATGCTCGAGCACCTCCGTGGTTTATACCAGGAGAGAGCAAGATAGGAAAGGTTTGAGATCTCCAAGGCTCTGTTTCAGAGCAAGCTTGGAGAGGGTTCCCCAGCTGGGCCTCATGTAGTCAAGCTCATTGGCTACATTGAGCGCTTGGAGGTTCTAGGGTTTAAACTCCCTGAAGAACTGGGTACCAATCTCATTCTCGCATCACTCCCCCAGAGCTTCTCAAACTTTGCTGTTAATTTCAACATGAACAATATTGAGAAGTCTCTATCTGATCTTCTTATCCTCATTCGCCAAGTGGACAATGACATGAAGCGTGAAAAACCTTCTGTCCTTATGGTGAATAAAAGGAAAGGGAAGGCGAAGAGCTTTAAGCCCAAAGCTTCTTCAAGGCCTTCCAAGAAAAGGAAGATCAAAGGGGAGGCAAAGGAACAGGATGCTGTTTGTTTCGCATGTGGCAAGAAGGGTCACTGGAAGAAAAACTGCACCCAGCCAAGGAAGCAAGGGGATGCTTCAGGTGCGTTTGTTATCGAATGCAATCTATCTGTTTCTACTAATTGGGTATTAGATACTGCTTGTGGTGCTCACATCTATATCCAAATACAGGAACCAAGTAGATTCAGGAATATTGATTGAGGGGAGATAGATCTACGAGCAGCCAACGGAGCCAGACTTGCTGCTGTAGCTGTCGGGGACTACCACCTCACATTGCCTACCAGGATGGTCTTGGTTTTGAAAGGATGTTATTATGTACCCTCTGTAACCAAAAACATTATTTCAGTATCCAGATTAGATACTGATGGATTCATATTCAAGTTTGGAAATGAATGTTGCTACATTTATAAAGATAGCATTTGTTTTGGTAGGGCACATTTATATAACGGCCTTTATGTGTTAGACTACACAAACCAAGTAATGGAAATTGATAACAAAGTTAATTTACATGACTCATACCACACCCAACTTTGGCATCACCGGCTAGGTCATGTCAATGAGAAACGTTTGACAAAATTACATCAAGATGGGTATTTAGATTCTTTCGAACTAAAACCACTTGGTGTATGTCATGCGTGTCTACAAGGCAAAATGACCAAAGCCCCATTTAGTGGGAAAGGTGAAAGAGCTAATGAGCTTCTAGAATTAGTTCACACAGATGTGTGTGGACCATTTCCAGTTGAAGCAAGGGGTGGGTTCTCGTACTTCATAACTTTTACTGATGATTTTAGTAGATATGGATATATCTATTTAATGAGGTATAAGTCAGATTCTTTTGATCGGTTCAAAGAATACAAGAATGAAGTTGAGAACCAGCTTGGTAAGAAGATTAAGAAACTCCGCTCAGACAGAGGAGGAGAATATCTTAATCAAGACTTCATTGATTTCTTACGGGAGTTTGGGATTCTATCTCAACTCACTCCTCCTTACACACAGCAGTGGAATGGTGTAAGTGAAAGGAGGAACCGCACCCTGTTGGACATGGTGAGATCAATGATGAGTCATGCGACTCTTCCATTATCCTTTTGGGGATATGCATTACAAACAGCAGCACACATACTAAAACAAGTACCAACTAAATCGATAAATGGTATTCCATACGAGTTATGGAGTGGACGCAAAGCCATGTTATCGAATTTACACGTGTGGGGTAGCGAAGCATTTGTTAAGGCCTCTTCAGGTAACAAACTTGCACCCCGAGGCACAAAGTGTATCTTTATAGGATATCCCAAGGAAACAAGGGGATATTACCTATACAACCCCTCAGACAAAAAGGTTACAGTGGCAAGACACGCCATATTTCTTGAGAGGGAGAACATCTCCATGAAGAGATAGTGGGAGCGAGATAGACTTCGATGAAGTCGAGGCTCAAGATACACATGAGTTGGTACAAGAATAGATTCCACAAAGCCCCGTGGAAGAACAATCTGTTCCAGAGACACAAGAACTGCGTAGGAGCACGAGAGAGGTGAGAGAACCAGAACGATATGGTTTTCTTGTCACTGAGAATGGTGATTCATTATTGGTTGACAATGATGATCCTCTTACCTACAAGGAAGCATTTGAAGGCACAGACGTTGCCAAGTGGCAAGAAGCCATGAATTCTAAAATGGATTCCATGTACCAAAACCAAGTCTAGATTTTGGTAGATCCTCCAGTTGATGTAAAGCCTATTGGTAATAAATGGGTATTCAAGAAGAAACTGGACATGGAGGGGCAAGTCAGCACCTACAAGGCACGACTGGTTGCAAAAGGTTTTAGACAGCGTCAAGGAATTGACTATGATGAAACCTTTTCACCGGCTGCAATGCTGAAGTCTATCAGAATCCTATTGGACATTGCTACTTACCATGACTATGAAATTTGGCAAATGGATGTCAAAATAGCTTTCCTTAACGGGAACCTCCAGGAAGATGTCTACATGACACAACCTGAAGGGTTTGTGACTTCAAAGGATGCAAACAAGGTATGCAAGTTTCAAAAATCCATTTATGGATTAAAGCAAGCATCAAGGTCATGGAACATTCGTTTTGATGAAGCTGTTACAGAATTTGGCTTTGTTAAGAACGAATGTGATCCTTGTGTCTACAAAAGGTTTAGTGGAAGTGCAGTCGTTTTCCTAATAGTATATGTCGATGACATATTGCTAATTGGAAACGAAGTACGTGTCTTACAGTCGGTTAAGACATGGTTGAATAAATGCTTCTCCATGAAAGACTTGGGCAAGGCGGCATATATTCTTGGGATCAAGATCCATCGTGATAGATCCAAGAAAATGTTGGTCCTAAGTCAAATTACATACATTGACAAGATACTGAAGAGATTCAGTATGGAACAGTCCAAGAGGGGATTGTTGCCAGTGTCACATGGCATTCATCATTCCAAGAAAATGTGTCCTCAGACACATGAGGAAAGAAAGATAATGGCAAGGATCCCTTATGCATCCGCGATTGGGTCAGTCATGTATGCTATGCTATGTACGAGGCTAGATGTTGCTTATGCATTATGTGCGGTAGGCAGATATCAAGCTGATCCAGGAGACCACCATTGGATGGTAGTCAAGACTATACTTAAGTATCTGAGGCGTACTAGGGATATGTTCTTGGTTTATGGAGGAGATGAGGAACTAGTCATCAGAGGACATGTAGATGCTAGTTTACAGACTGATCAAGATGACATGAAGTCGCAGACTGGATACATCTTCAGTTTGAATGGAGGTGCAGTGAGCTGGAAGAGCTCAAAACAAAGTGTGGTGGCAGATTCTACAGCGGAGTCCGAGTATATCGCAACTTCTGAGGCAGCTAAAGAAGCAGTATGGATGCGAAGCTTCGTCCAAGAGCTGGATGTTGTACCGAGCAGTAAAGATCCTATCACACTCTATTGTGATAATACTGCAGCAGTGGCACTTGCAAAAGAGCCAAGGTCACATCAGCGGACAAAGCACATACTTCGGAAGTATCATCTCTTGAGGGATTTTTCTCAGAGAGGTGAAGTTGCAGTGAGCAGTATTTCCACGGAAGACAACGTGGCAGACCCATTGACTAAAGCCTTTACTCAGCAGAAACATGATCATCATGTGAGGTCTAGCGGACTAAAAGTCGTAGGCAGTTGGCTCTAGTCCAAGTGGGAGTTTGTAAGGGTTGGTGTCCTCAGAACCAACTGTTTTGTACTTTGATTACATAAATGTTCACTTATTATATATTGTTCATTGTTCTGCATGACTATAATATAATAATGTCCTAAAATATTTGTTGCATTAATAAGGTCATAGGAGATCCCCGCTATGATGAGAACCTTGAAATGCTATAACAATATTCTTAAATAAAGTTCTGCGGTTGGATGACATACTATGATAGGACACATAGTATACAGACCGTCATGTGCGAGTACTCATAAGAAGACGAGACTCTCTCTCATGGAGTTCGCACTTGGTAATCTCCAAGATGGGAGATTATGAGAATAGACCCGCCAGTAGTAATTATGCATGTCTTGGTGTCATCGGATATTGCTATCTACGAGCGTGTGTAATGGTCCTTGGACTGGAAGATTATCATTAACTCATGTCATGACTCGCGCACTTAGATTTACTGACGAAAACTGTCACGCAGATAGTTGGCGGGAAGTAGGGTACGTTGGGTGCGTCACGAGTGACATGTTTTTAATGGATAAGTCAAGGAAGGATTTGTCCCTTCCATTTATGGAAGTTGATATCTCGGCCCTTTGATTGAAATAGAACTGTTGCATTAAATTCCATGGCCATGGTGTAAACAATGAGTTTATTTCAGGTAGTCAAAGAACGACATATCAAGCATATAGGTTTATGACAATGCCATGAAACCTGCTTGATGAGATATTGAGACAAAGGGATTAAATTACACAGTAAGCGCTCGTATGAGGTGATACGTCAATGCGGCGTCAACTTCTTTCTCTTGGGTGCCTTGACCCGTTGCTAGACAGTAATCTTGGACTTTAGGCAAGCCCGCCTAATGCCAACGAGAAAGAGGCCTAGAGGGTCACACACTAAGTGTATCCAAGTATCTCAAGTTGAATAAAGATTATTCTCGTACATGGTTTAATAATTATTCAAGGAAGCCTAAGTTGTTTTAAATGATGGAGGAAAAAGAAAATAAAACAAGTACACATCGTGTATTATTATTACATGCCGTGTAGTTTTATTTTGGAAAGGAAATGAATAAATGAAAACAAGATATACACGTCGTGTACATTTAATGTACACACCGTGTAGTTTTCAATGAAAAACAAGTAAACGCCGTGTATTTATTAATACACTCAGTGTAGTTTTTTTTAGTTGGGATTTTGAGGATATAATATTGTTTTAAATGATATTTATTATAATCAGCATGGGCGCATGTCAAGGAATTATTTATTCGACATGGGGTTTTAAATAATGAGTCAATGAAATAAATAAAACGCGTAACGCGTTTATTTATTGTCATAACTCTATAACCCCACACACCCGATTATAAATATCCTCACAACCCCAACTCTTTTCTGATACAAGAGAATCGTTGTGCACAACATCTCTGGAGAATTCTTTCAAGGCCGAAAGAACCTCTTCCTCCAAGAACGCTCTCAAGACCGAGAGAGATCCTCTTCCATCGGATCAAGACAATCTAAGGCGGACAACGCAAGCAAAGGCTTCTCCACGCTAGCACCCGGAGAATCTTTTGGCGACGTCCAGAGATACGAGGTACACGTGTGGATCACCGCTAGAGGGAGTCTACACTTGGCTTCTGCGACGCAACGACGGATCACATTGACAACGTGATTGAGAACATCAACGAAGAAAGAACACCCAAAATGTATTTCTTTATAATTAATTCAATTAATTATAATCAACCTGTAACGATCCTTGTTTGTGGTTCAGGGAAAAACCATCTTCTTTGTCTTTTTCTGTGATTCGATCCGTGGAGACTGGCGTTTATCGTCATATTGATCCCGGATTGATCATTGCTAATGACAAAAAGCCAAGTGGGCACATACACCCACGCGCTTCCGCTGCGCCCGGAACCTTCACAAACACCATCAGTGGGGAGACTATACCCTCAATATCATATCCTTGAGCCAATAATGTTAATAAAAATTAAATTACATTAATAAATGCTGACTAAATATAATTTTAAATAGAACAAATTTCATAAATATAGACAAACATGTTCCCAATGTGTGAATCATATCCATAGAATAATGGTTGCATAAATATTAAAAAACCTCAATAGGGATCCTCTAGGTTTTTTCATAGACCTTCCATAGAATCCAATCTCCATACCACAAACATCATTCAAGTCCCCTTACCCTTTCTTATAACCCAATAAATGATGTACACACATTAATTGAGAAGTTTATACATGTTTTGTATAATAAAACCCATTAGTAATATTCCATTGTATCCTCAAAAAAATTCACATGTATGAAAGGTTTATTATATGATGGCAACAAATGTGTCAGAAAGCAAACACAAACATATACCTAACACACATGTCCAAACCAAGCCCACAAAAGCCCTACATGTACCTTATTCAACAACATGATGGAAGTAATCTCAAGGTATCTATTATACAAAAGAACTATCCACAAGGATAATAAACATGCTTTTAGGAATCATGTGAACTAGAAACTTGGCATCCACAACGAATAACGTGAATCATGTTCTCAAAATCCACTAGGAATTGAATAATTGTTCTACTTGGAAAACACTAAGCCTCAGGTAAACATGATAATTAGAGTCAATATTCATAAATCATGCCACATGGAATCCACAAGTCATCCTCATATCAATACCTTGTTCTCATCTCTATCATTGCCATCATCACATTTCATGCACACTCCCCCCCAAGGGATAACCATTTTATGATAGTCCACCAATTTTGATCACCTAGAAAAGTACCTCCAAAGGATCGATAAGAAACATAATAGGCTATATAATAAGAAATCATAGAATATCATCATTTTAAAATGGTACCAACATAGAATACATGGGTCATCCTAAAACATGAATCAACCATATACAAGAATACTCATTTCAACAAGTATTCTTAATGGGTCTCAAAGGCTACACAAACCCACATGTGATCATAATCAATCACAAACATCATTTTATGCTTAAAAAATATCCATAACTTGAAAAAAAAATCATAGAATATTCCAAAAATGTAACGAAAATCATATGTCATGTTTTATAATGTCAAAATTAATTTTTTTCAATGGTGGTGTCTCCTCAACCATATTCACAAAACCAACAAAACCATCACTCTATCCAAAAACTCATGGAACTAGTTTCACATAAAATAAAATTTTTCAAGACAAAGAAATATGGAAGAAAAATGCAAGTGACATAAAAACACTAAAAAATATTCGACTATATGATATGATATAATATAATCCTTATTGAAGGAATAAGAAACTATTAATCTTATATAGGGGCAATAGGATAATTCACTAAGATAACATTGTTATGAAATCCTAGAATGTCACTGGTAATGAAAAATGATTTTTTAATCCAACAATAAAATTACCTCACTATAAGACATATTTAATTATTTTCAAATCAATAATAGCAACATTTTATGAACAAAAAAGAAATTATTTTGGATATTCAGGTATACAATAAGTATTACCAAAGTACTTCCCCAAATCCCCACAATACAAAAATAGTAGGGAAAATGATTAAATGAGATCTTATATTGATCATGGATAAGATAAGACATACATAAATGAAGATTAAAGAAAGTCTAATCGATTATCATAATATGTATTCAAAGGAATTTCCATCATTTTTTCATGAGTCTAAAAATTAATTAATTTCCTAGAATGTGTGTTGATTCAATTAATTGGGGTTCGAAACCAATTAATAAACTCCATAATGATCCGAAATTTAATACCTATGTGTTTCCCATTTTCTTTTCTCAAAAACAAATTAGGGAAGATTCATTTAATTCATCATTTATAAATATAATAATACTAAAATGGCATCCTCCTAATCCTTTAAATGGATTTGGGAGTTCTTTATACCCAAGAAAAACTTCTGTCAACTATGGAATGGAAATAAAGTCTTTCTTATTTTCCCATCACCACACCATCTAAAATAGGTCTAGCTTAGCTGAACAATCCATGAACGAAAAGGGATTTGCTCGAGCACCACATATTATCCATGGTAAGGCATAGATGATTCCCTTACTATATTACTCCACTAAATGTTGTACCCTACTCCACATCCTCACCAAACTATTTCATTTTATATTTTTTAATGTGACATGTCATGTTCCATAATAAATTTTTTACTTCATATTTTTTTGTCCATTTTTATATAAAAAACTCCAAACCCAAATTTTAAGCTTCCTCAATATACTAAATTCCCACAGGCTTCACCCCAATATGGATCAACTAAAAACACAAGGATAAAATAATGATTCAAGCCTTTCAATATAAGAAACATAAATATTAAGCATTTAAAATATACCCCACTGTGTATTTCTCATCCTCAAGAAGTGTCTCTAGGGGTACCTATTAAGGAACATAATCTAAAGAGACTAAACATATTATTATCACTCCCATTTATCCTCTTATATCCTTAAATTCTTCAATAGGACCCAAAAAAAGTGGTATCAAATTCTCTAATAAATGTTTCCTACTCCTTTATAAATCTACATTTCGAGTTCTGCATAAAATATGTCAATGTCCAACATAACATCTTTAAAATCAATGGATTCATGGGATCACGAACAATCATATAGTTATATGTGATCATCCCATATTAAAATAATGTTTAGGACACAAACTCATAAAATATTCTTTATTACAAGAATCATCCAATCAAACTATCCATTTTTTAGGATGGTACATTGAGATTAATCGATGTTGAGTACTTATGGCATTTTGTAGGGTCTTCCATATGAGACAAGCATATCTATCTGATACAATGAAAATGGTTAATCTATGAAAGCATACAATATCACATACGTTCATATTAATCATCTCGTCAACTGAGTGAGTCTCTCGGATAGGTAAGAAGTGATTAAATTTTGTTAACTGAGCAAAAATCACCCATACAAAATCACGACACTTAAGGGTCCAAGATAACCTCATCAAATGTCCATCACTACATCATTTTAGTTACCCAAGGGAATTATAAGTGAAAATATAAAACCACTATTATATTGTTATATAGGAATAGTTCTTTAGAAAATATGGCCTTAGGAAAAAAATCTAGCAATATACCTCTTTATCTGAGGCTTCAAGAACTACCATATAATGTCATGCTACATATTTTTTACCCTGGGATGTACAAACCACCAAGAGGATTAGAAGTCCCTAATTATCTATTCACTTATGGAATCTTGGACTATGACTCTTCCATGTATAATTATCAAATCATAACTATCCAACAACCACCCTGGAATCGGATCACCACTAGCTAGTTGTTCTTATATCTCAACATACTCAGGGATTGATTTTAGACCATCTTTACCTAGTCTATCAATGAATATGTCTCCACAAATGGGGAATGCATCATAAATATATGGTTAGTGAAAATATACATATTTCAATTAATGAAAATTATCATTATGGGTCACTATACCTATGAAGGTCATTCACCAAGCTCCTGATCATCCTGCATATTATGTTTATGATAATAAATTATGACATTACCTTTAAAAATAGTATACTCTATTTAAAAATAGAACATATGTGGCCACTCTACCCAGTGACACTTCATTAAATTCCGGTCCTTATATGTGAATATATTGTGGAGTGTCTTGTGGTCTATGTAGACAACCAACCACTCACTAAAGAGATATTATTTGAAACACTTATGATCATATACCAAAAGCCCCAGATCCAAATAAAGTGTTTCATAGTTCTTTTCATGGGGTCATATTTGCTTTGACCCATAATTTACTACCCACTCCCTCTACATCAATAATTCTCCCAAACCAATGCATGATGTATCATAATATATAACAAAACTATTCCCTAGATTTGGAAATATCTACAGAGGAGTCTTATTCATCTTCGTCATTAGTTAAAGAAACTATTATTCATATTATTATAACCAATTTAATTTCAATATCTTCTTAATCACCATAGTCATGGGAACTAATAAATGATATAATTTCTATATATAATGTTCGTAGTATCCCACTAAACGCACAAATATCTTGATTTCAAACACATTCTGGGGACATATCTGGGAAATCATTGCCATAACATTATCGGGCATCACATATATACCTATCACAGACACAACATGCCCCAAAAAATTTGACCTACTGAATACAATAGTTACGCATTAGCTACTTTACATATATATCTCTCACATAATGTATGATCAGAACTATCTCAAATTTACTAGCATAATGTAATGATGATGCTGAGTAGAAGTGAATTTAATCAATGAAAATTGAGAGAAAAAATCAAGATATGGGTTTAATATCATGTTTATGAGATCTAGAAATACAATTATTTAATTTTTAAATAAAAATTAAATTACTAAGTACTCATATATCCAATACATTAATTAAAACACTATATTCATGGATTCCTCTTCTCTAACACACAAGAGGTGATAACTCAGTCAAATATAAATCTTATTGAACCATTGGGCTCTTTATTACTGATCATGTATATCATTGATTCTAGAAAAATAATATATATTCTTTACTGACACCTAATTAATCATTCAAAAATATATGTAGAATAATAATCTACCATCTTCCTTCTTGGAAGACAAAATATTTAGATCATGCGATAATGTACTTGGCTAGATAAAATAATTCATCTCTATTTTATCAATATGAACATTGAGCTACATTATCTAAGTCAAAAACATATGATAAGATTCTATAACAATGATCTAAACACCTATTAATTGTTATATATCAATCAAAAAACCTCTATCAAGGGGAATTCCTATGATGTAATATATAAATACTTCCTAATCAAGATCCACAACTACAAAACAAATACATGGTGTTACTACTAATTCTGCCTATAGATCCAAGGATAAAGTCTACACCATGGTTGTTCTAAGCTAACTCACATATATAAAAAATCTACCTACTCCCAGTTCTCACTCATTGATCATCACGAACTTCTCCTACATTTAAAATGTAAAATACACAAATATTAAATAGTCATCCATGTGTTCTTTGAAGCTAGTCATCCAATCCATTCCTAGAATCTCATAGAATCTCTTCATCTCTAAAATCATAAATTGAAATAGATTTCCATAACTATAAAATACTATGTGACACTATAGGAATAACAAAAGACTGCCCTTTTGTTCCCAATACTGTATCGAGAGAGAGTAATATATAATTCATATTGACTATTAAGTTATGTCTAGTAATAACGTGTGATGATATAAAGGAATGGGAATCATAAATAAAAAACTTGGAAGTAGAAATTTTAGAATTTATAAAGAACATACCTAGAATAGTAGATGATTCTTCATCATAATATACCATAGTCTGATCCACTGTATAAACTCATCCCACATCATCTATGAGACCTTTTCAATAAGATGCATGACCAATCAATGTAATCATTGTCAAGGTCTATTATTGGGGACCCGAACAGATCCATCGAACCCTAAACACATATTCCTCTATAATATTTGCAACCTTTACCTCACAGATCTAGAGTAAAAATTATTCATATACATCTTCTTTCAGAATTGCTGACACTAAATCAGAGGCGTTATGTAGACCATACAGTGATGAATGACCTTACCACTATTGAAAAACAATGTTACGCCTCCTGAAGAAAATAAATAATAAAAAATCTACTCCAATGTGATACCACTAACCTTCTACACAACCCTAGTATTTATCATTATAGTACTGAAATAACAATTCATTATTGCAGTAATAGGTCTACTGACATTTGTATTTAAATTTTTGAGAAGAAAAATTATTCAATCCTCCTCTATACCGTTCTCAATGGTCAGGACCTCGAATAAAACCATTGGATATATATAAAAGATCCAAGATTATAACCTATAACCTATTTTTAGGATGAAAACTAATATCTATATTCATTTCCTTTTTTGGATGTTCCATTGAAGAGAGATGAAATATTAAGAAGCTCATATAAACGAGTAGATTATATGGATTCTATAATGGACCCCTTTTATAACAACATGTACTTCAAGACATAGTCTAGAATAAACATATTAGGTAATAATTCCTTGAATAAAGGGTCCTTAAAGGACTCCTAATTGACCCCCTCACATCTTCCAATTTGTACCATAATACCCCACCACATCCTAGTGAGTCCCTATATCATAAACATTTCATGTTTCATCTTTATATCCAATGGTATCTCAATGAGGTCAATGAAACCCTCATTGATGACTATCCATTAATTAGTACACTTTGGTCACCAAATTCCCTAAAAGGATATTGGATATTGGTGATTGATGTTTCTGGCATAATCGATCATATTCCATAGTTTCCCTACACCCTGAGTAGGTAGGAGAGGATGGAATCCAAGAAGATGTATGCCCACGTCCGACACCACCATAAAAATTATAGGATTATTCTCTATTACACACTCTTGCATAGAAGGTACATGAATAGGGGAATCCTCCTAAGCATGAGCATCCCAGAACATGTTAGTTAGTGGTCTCATCAGTCATGTTCAGTGGGAATCTTATGTAACCAGAATGAAAACAATATAAAAACTGAATTCATTGAGAAAGTTCATAATTAGTTTATGGGATCAAAAAAAGGCTTTCCTATGAGAATACTAATTACTCATGGTATATACCTCTAATAATTATTCAAGTTCTCTATCCCTTTATGTTATTAATAGTCCCATATATGTATATAAAATAACAACATTCTCATGTTCAACTAATTAATTTTGACATATATATCACAATAACATGTAAAAATAGATATATCACTCAAAAAAATACCAGTATTTCTTAAATAGATATAATTCATCATGGAATTGAATTAAAGAACTAGTATTTATTACACAATATGTATATATATATATAGGGAATTGGATCCTACCTATCAAATCAATATTCATTAAAACACTTAAATCCCAAAAAATATTAACAAGAATCTCATCAATGGTGTATTCATTGTCTACTATGAATGATCTGGCTAGGAACATGGAAACTCCCCTATATGAGTCCAATGTATCATATCACATTTCTACTATATTATAGGTTATTCCACATAAATTATTAAAACTATAAACTGATATCATTTGGTAATTCCCCAACCCAAACCACCAAATCTATGCTAGAGTGACAAAAAACATTAGGCATTCCTACCCATGTGATGTGGCTACCAACCAGAAGAAAGGGTTTGAAAAATATTGATAGGGAGGATATTCTCTCAATGGCATATCAATTCACCAATAATTTAATGAAAATATAACTAAGAATAAAAAATTTCTATGAATGATATTTTCAAATGGAAAAAATTTCATATAAATAGATAAATGTTATCATAATGGGTCGTGAAAATCCATTGTATTATTATAGTATAAAAATAATTATATAAAATTATATGAGAATCCTCTAGAGACTTTCTTTTACCCAACACCAACTCAGTGCTCCACGACATATATCATGAACTAAAATGGATACCTTGGTACACTAAAATCCATGTCGACTATAACAAGGCCCGAAGGGTATTCCCGGTCCCTATGATTTGGTTACTAGAACCTATCCTCAAAAAAGAATAAAAAAGAAATGATATTTCTATAAAATATCATATGTCAAAAGATACAAGTTGGTATGGAACCTCTCATTGTAGAAAAATTTCTAGAATCAAAATAATTAAAAAAATACCTAAATAGTACATCATCCAATAAAAATACACATATTATATACGAAAAGTTCTAAAACCATTAAAAAATTTGTATAAAATATCTGTTGATCACTGTTACCACTTCACATCCCCACGGATCAAGAACATAGACCACCACCTTATTCCCAATTTCATTATCTCATTCCTAGCATATGAAATTGTAAAAACATGTTAATGAATAATGTATGATGTGAGCTAAAAATACAAGTAGGGTCTCACAATGTGTTCCATAATAAATACTGTAACGCCCCGACCCCAGCTACCCAGAGTCGGTGCATTGCTTCGTAACATTGGCATGATCACAAAAGATCAAGTCTCGAAAGACCGATTAGTTTAGTAGCCTTGGAAACACTAGATACATTCGTAAACGTTACATTACATCATAGAGTGAAAAACTACAATAACAAAGTCTCCATAGTCCACACTCATATCCTCTTCTGACTATCCCTGCAGGTCATTCATAAAATACTTCTTCACATCCTGGAAAATATTAAAACATTGAAAGGGGTGAGCTCAGATGCTCAGTAAGGATAACAATAATGCGGAAGCTTTCATAAATAATCATTAACAATTAAGGCAATGTATAAATAAAACAAAAGCCTTTTAAACATGAACTTCAACATAATATGGCAAAAGTAAAATGAGATAATGCCATTCACTTCTTCACATGGATATTCTACTGGTCGAATAATCACATGCAATAACAATAACCACTTTCATAATGAGGGAATGTATAATGCCGGACATTCTGAAACATTTTGTCAAGGCCTCGGCCAAGACATCTAAAATGATTAAGGCCTCGGCCAAAACCATAAATCAAATTGGGAAAGGGCCTCGGCCAATTCCACGTCTAGTTGTCTCATGAGACCTGCCGATGCATCGAGGAGCTATAGCGGGCTCCACCCGTCACTTATTAAGTCCAATACATTCCTCATATGAATAGGTTCAAACATATCATAAACCATAACATAATTGTATCACATAAAACATGCATAAAGGAAACATAACATTTCCACATTTCAATCACAAGATATCAATATAGCACATTGATATAATAAAAATGCTTTCAAAACCATTTTCGATACCAAAATAAAAGAAAGTTAAAACTTTGTATTTATTTTTCATTGAAAAAAAAGATGGCTTATAGAGGAAGCCGAAACTCAAATAATGGTCACGGCGGCGGAGAAGTCGTTGTCGCCGCATAAGTACGGAAAGAAAAACATTCCCATTTTGTCGTTTAGTAAAACGCTTCGTATAAAAAAAATTCCTTTTGAATAAACGTAAAAGTCAAAGGGGTTTATACACCGTATAAAATAAAGTTGTGTATAAAACGAAATATGCCTCAATGAAAGGAGATTGAGACGAAGTCCTTAAAAAGATCATTTTTAAAATAAAATAGATCTATTATGTGTATTCACTATAGGTACACATAAATAAAGTAAAAAATAAAAAATAATACATAATAATATCATGACATAATTGGAAAGTAGGAGATTAACCCAAAGAATGGAAGTTGGGTTAAGAAGTTCCCTTACCTCGTGTCTGACTTGACTCAACCGTTCTTTAACCTCCTTAATAATAAACTAGAGTTAATATATACCTTATTAAGAACCATTTTCAACTTCATTATCCTTATTATATCACTTATTACAATGATATGAACATTATGTAATTATTTAAGTTAATAATGTTCATTTTGTCGGTATTTGGTTCTTAAGTCAAAAATAGGCTTCTTACACTTACATGTTGTTAATTTGGTCAAAGGTTCATTATATCCAGAATGGTATTCATGATGTAGATATCATATATGTCATATATATCCAGTACATACATTCATTTATAATATTACATCACATTTAGAGGTAAGAAATGAAATGCACCGTTCATGGAGACGGTAAGCCGTACGTACGCATGAACGCTACTTCCATTTCTATTTCATATTTTCTGGAATGGAATCATAATGATATGAGAGTATATTATAATTCCAGTATAATAACATATATAATATCATTAACTTTATCCTTCACACATCCCACATATGGTATTAACGAATCAAATCACTTTCAGGGGGCGGTAGTCCGCGCTTCCTAAAATGAAGATATCGTGTTTTACCCATAATGGAAACCATAAAGGTATGCCCAAAATGAAAAAAAACAGAAGCTTAAGGAAAACATAAACATATTATATATCATATATAAAAATAGTGACATCATAATGGCCACCTTTGAAGGTGTTAAATGAGTGTTGAACAATCATCGTTTCGGGAGGCAGAATTTCGCCATCCACGGAAACCTTATGTTCTTTAACCATTTGATGTAGTTGTGTGGAAGTGTAGCTCAAATAAATCTTATAACAACATCCTAGTATATTTAAGATACTGGTGTTGTTACAAAAGAAGTAAATAAAAAGAGTTTAGGGGGTTGGAGAAGCAAAATAAAACCAAAGAACATGAGAGAATGAATTACCTTAAAAAGTGTAACTCCTTTTGAGTTGAGCCTAATGGCTTCCTTTGAAAGGATTCTGCCCAAAGGGAATCCTCTAGGATGAGGAGAGGGATGTGGAGAGAGCAAATGGGCAGGGGTTGGCCGAGCCAATGGCTTGAAGAGTGTGTGAAATGAGGTAGAGGTGGGGGCCTTTTATAAGAGGAGAGGAGGGGCACTTTTGGAAAGTAAAGGAACATTACATTATTTGAAAATGTGTTTCGGTTTTAAAAGGTCCCACATTGATATAATTCGTGGATAAGGTGATAAGGCATCGAAATCCACTCATCCAATTGGTTTTGGCCATGTGTAGTTCATAGATTTTATATTATCTTTCCATTTTATTTAAATCGTCAAATAATGATGTCATCGCTGCATCATTATTATGTCATAAATAATTAAATTTATTTAATGTCTAAAAATTATAAAAAAAATACTATGATATAGGAAATCTTTTTATCTTTCCAATGACTATTTATAATCAAAATTTGGACTTGTGTAACCCTACTTAAAAATTGTTTTAGTAAAACACTTTATGTTAGTGTCATTTTCACTTTAACATTAAATAAAAAGTAATTTATGTTATTTCCCAACAAAAGTGGATCCATGGGGTCCCCAAGTTAGGCCATGGCTTGTCTTGGTCGGCCATGACACAACCAATGAGGTTGGGACATGTGTCTAGGTCATTTAATATTATTAAAGTATTATTTATACCTTAAACTACCCTAATTACCACTAATCGCGATTAAGAACTTAATAAGTTACTATTCACCAAAAAATTATTTTTATCCCATTGAACCACATTTTACTTCTTAATGACAACCATGTATGTCGGATTTTTGAAAATCAAATCACAGAAGTGGTAATATTTCATTTAAACGAAAAATCAGTTATTTAACAACCACTTAGTGGTTTCACTATTCATCAAAAATTGAAGTTTTTCAGAATAAGGCCAAAATTTCACCCTAAGATATAATTGATATTCCGAATTCAAAAATGATGTCTATTTTACAAAATTCCAAACATATTAGTTGCATTAATTAATTTTATAATTAATTCCCGCTGTCACAACAAATAGCGTGTTTTTTAGAAACAATTTATATCAAAAGATTGGCAATTGTTTATGTCCAATTTCAATGTTAAATTAATTCTAATGACCACCATTGGATAAAATGGTAAAAATATATTCTAATTATGCTTTAAAACCACCAAATATTATAATTTATCACTATAAATTATTTTTATTAAAAAAGTTGTTTTAAGTATTTTTCACTAGTTATAAAAATTTTGAAGTTCTCAGAAAATTACAAAAAATTCAACATAGGCTAATTTCAATATTAGGAATACAAAAATGAAGTCCATTTTGAAATATAAAATCTCTATAATTTTAAAAAGTGGTTATTACTATTCATAACGGCTACTTTGATTTGTCACGATGTTTTAGAACTCGAAGTTGCGTACAATGCAAGCTATTGCATTATTGAATGAGAAGCGTATCGTGGAAGCTCGGGGTGTTACATTCTCCCCTCCTTCAATAAATTGCGTCCTCGCAATTTGAAATTTTTCTTGGAAAATAAAAGGTTGAAAATAGAAAATACCTTTGTGGAAAACCCACATCGGAAATAAGGTTAATAGAATTTAGTCTTAATAAGAGGGAAATGGAAATAAGAAAGTCACCACCAAATCATGATCTCGATAAGGAGAACATTGGTGGCAATTAGAGACATATAATTTGAGGAAAAACGTAAATATTTGTAGGGATTGATTGAGGTCATCAATCACAATCAACTGTCAAATTGAGGGCCTCAAAGCCTTCAATCTATGTTGATTTAAAATATCATCAGTTCAACAAAACATAAGTTATTAGGATAACACATTTTTTTTTGTTTTAATATCCCTTTACTAAAGTTTAAGAATTAATTTATTCATTGAATAAGAGATAGGTATATATATATATATGTGTTTGACATTAGAGTTTCAACCTTCAACTCATCTTTCACTCAAAAGATAATAGAACTCAAAAATATTATACTTATCCTAATTGTATAAGGTTCCAAATGTTAACACATACCATTTAGATTAGTAAAATTATTTTGTAATAACCGGGGACTTCCTGTAGGCTAGTGGTAGGAAATAAAGGCCTGTCGCACTATGATTGTGGGTTCGATTCCTGCAGCTTTGTCCGACGCGACGGGTTATGCCCCACCCTGCAGGTTGTCCTTTTCCTAAAACTATAGTATCATAATATTCCAAAAATAATCTTCATAAATTTTTTAACCTTAAACAATACTATCCATGGTTCAACTTAATCCATTCCAACCTTAATAGTTATCCAAAATACATCTGTCCAACCCACAGTCCAAATTTTATAAGGAAGGTAAACATAATGAAGATCCTTTATCCCACGTAACAACATGTGAGCACCTTCATCATGTATTCTTTTTAAACATACTGAATTACCATGATCCCTTATTCCTTATAGAATACTAGATATACTCCTTCTATCCAAAAATGTATACAAAACATCAATCAGTTTCAAGGAAGTTAAGTATATCCAATATAATTTATCCAAATCAATCACGTCTTATTCCAAAATCACAATCTCAGTATCAAAACCATATTATGGTTTATCTTTCTCTCAACCATATATTTTCCAAAAATTTAACATACTGTGGAGTCACTTTTCTTGGTTCCACACAATCTCAAGTCCTTGATGAAATAGTACTGCAGTACAATCCTTATATACTCCATAATTATTATAACCAGTACATCATTGATACAACACTCAAATTAAAAAAAAAATCTTTAATAACAACATAAGAACTCTAATCATTACTCCTCATCTGTGGTAGTATCATAACTTGATTATTATCCAATAACATCATTTGGGGCATGCTCTGATGATTTGGACATTGGTTTGCGTAGTGTCCCCAATCCTTGCAGAAGAAGCATTGTACATTTGAAACCATTTTCTTACCCTTGCAGTCACGCACTTTGTGTCCTTTTTCTCTACACTTATAACAAACTCCCATTCCCTTTAGGAAAGTTCCATGATGTTTCTTCCCACAATTACCACATATTGGAAAATTCTTCTTTCCCCTCATCCCTTTATCCATCATTCTCTCTTCCATCCCTTTCATCTCTTGCTTCGCTTCAAAGCCATAGGACTCAGAGAATTCTTTACTTATCCTATTAACACATGATACTATTTCTTCATATGTTGAGAACACATGGGAGACTATTTCCCTTCGAAATGTTGGCTTAATACCGTGAAAGATACTATCCTTCTTACTCTTTGGATCATACGTACCGCTGGAGTTCACATTCCTTCTACTGGGCGCCATTTCTATACAACGGCATAAACTAGGTTAGTTTATGAATCAAAATACATAATTCCATACTTGTAAAACACTTTACATAAATTGAACTATTTATGGATATAATCCATAATCATAAAAAGAAATGTTTTCTTTGAGGAAGTATGTACTCATAACCCTTCATAGTGGTTTGTAAGTAAAATGAGAATTATCCTAAGCATATCCCCCGGGAGTGTCGTAACCAAGAGTGCAGCAAGGCCCGTTTTCGTGCACCAGTTCCCGTTCGAGTCTAGCTCAAAGCGGTGTTTTCGGGTTTTACCCCTAGGTACATCTATGCCAGAGCCGCCTCTACCTGCTCGTATCCAGACAGGGATGTATTGCTCGGAAAAGTCATAACATCTCTATAATACCAAAATTCTAGGAAGTTCTTTTATACTAATCCTCAGAGTTCATCTTAGGTCTACGTGCTCTAATCAGAGTTTATCTAAATCTAGCTTCCAAGGTTAGTACTAAACTGCCTCTGATACCAACTGTAACGCCCCGACCCCAGCTACCCAGAGTCGGTGCATTGCTTCGTAACATTGGCATGATCACAAAAGATCAAGTCTCGAAAGACCGATTAGTTTAGTAGCCTTGGAAACACTAGATACATTCGTAAACGTTACATTACATCATAGAGTGAAAAACTACAATAACAAAGTCTCCATAGTCCACACTCATATCCTCTTCTGACTATCCCTGCAGGTCATTCATAAAATACTTCTTCACATCCTGGAAAATATTAAAACATTGAAAGGGGTGAGCTCAGATGCTCAGTAAGGATAACAATAATGCGGAAGCTTTCATAAATAATCATTAACAATTAAGGCAATGTATAAATAAAACAAAAGCCTTTTAAACATGAACTTCAACATAATATGGCAAAAGTAAAATGAGATAATGCCATTCACTTCTTCACATGGATATTCTACTGGTCGAATAATCACATGCAATAACAATAACCACTTTCATAATGAGGGAATGTATAATGCCGGACATTCTGAAACATTTTGTCAAGGCCTCGGCCAAGACATCTAAAATGATTAAGGCCTCGGCCAAAACCATAAATCAAATTGGGAAAGGGCCTCGGCCAATTCCACGTCTAGTTGTCTCATGAGACCTGCCGATGCATCGAGGAGCTATAGCGGGCTCCACCCGTCACTTATTAAGTCCAATACATTCCTCATATGAATAGGTTCAAACATATCATAAACCATAACATAATTGTATCACATAAAACATGCATAAAGGAAACATAACATTTCCACATTTCAATCACAAGATATCAATATAGCACATTGATATAATAAAAATGCTTTCAAAACCATTTTCGATACCAAAATAAAAGAAAGTTAAAACTTTGTATTTATTTTTCATTGAAAAAAAAGATGGCTTATAGAGGAAGCCGAAACTCAAATAATGGTCACGGCGGCGGAGAAGTCGTTGTCGCCGCATAAGTACGGAAAGAAAAACATTCCCATTTTGTCGTTTAGTAAAACGCTTCGTATAAAAAAAATTCCTTTTGAATAAACGTAAAAGTCAAAGGGGTTTATACACCGTATAAAATAAAGTTGTGTATAAAACGAAATATGCCTCAATGAAAGGAGATTGAGACGAAGTCCTTAAAAAGATCATTTTTAAAATAAAATAGATCTATTATGTGTATTCACTATAGGTACACATAAATAAAGTAAAAATAAAAAATAATACATAATAATATCATGACATAATTGGAAAGTAGGAGATTAACCCAAAGAATGGAAGTTGGGTTAAGAAGTTCCCTTACCTCGTGTCTGACTTGACTCAACCGTTCTTTAACCTCCTTAATAATAAACTAGAGTTAATATATACCTTATTAAGAACCATTTTCAACTTCATTATCCTTATTATATCACTTATTACAATGATATGAACATTATGTAATTATTTAAGTTAATAATGTTCATTTTGTCGGTATTTGGTTCTTAAGTCAAAAATAGGCTTCTTACACTTACATGTTGTTAATTTGGTCAAAGGTTCATTATATCCAGAATGGTATTCATGATGTAGATATCATATATGTCATATATATCCAGTACATACATTCATTTATAATATTACATCACATTTAGAGGTAAGAAATGAAATGCACCGTTCATGGAGACGGTAAGCCGTACGTACGCATGAACGCTACTTCCATTTCTATTTCATATTTTCTGGAATGGAATCATAATGATATGAGAGTATATTATAATTCCAGTATAATAACATATATAATATCATTAACTTTATCCTTCACACATCCCACATATGGTATTAACGAATCAAATCACTTTCAGGGGGCGGTAGTCCGCGCTTCCTAAAATGAAGATATCGTGTTTTACCCATAATGGAAACCATAAAGGTATGCCCAAAATGAAAAAAAACAGAAGCTTAAGGAAAACATAAACATATTATATATCATATATAAAAATAGTGACATCATAATGGCCACCTTTGAAGGTGTTAAATGAGTGTTGAACAATCATCGTTTCGGGAGGCAGAATTTCGCCATCCACGGAAACCTTATGTTCTTTAACCATTTGATGTAGTTGTGTGGAAGTGTAGCTCAAATAAATCTTATAACAACATCCTAGTATATTTAAGATACTGGTGTTGTTACAAAAGAAATAAATAAAAAGAGTTTAGGGGGTTGGAGAAGCAAAATAAAACCAAAGAACATGAGAGAATGAATTACCTTAAAAAGTGTAACTCCTTTTGAGTTGAGCCTAAAGGCTTCCTTTGAAAGGATTATGCCCAAAGGGAATCCTCTAGGATGAGGAGAGGGATGTGGAGAGAGCAAATGGGCAGGGGTTGGCCGAGCCAATGGCTTGAAGAGTGTGTGAAATGAGGTAGAGGTGGGGGCCTTTTATAAGAGGAGAGGAGGGGCACTTTTGGAAAGTAAAGGAACATTACATTATTTGAAAATGTGTTTCGGTTTTAAAAGGTCCCACATTGATATAATTCGTGGATAAGGTGATAAGGCATCGAAATCCAATCATCCAATTGGTTTTGGCCATGTGTAGTTCATAGATTTTATAT
This sequence comes from Viscum album, assembly GCA_963277665.1. NCBI lineage: Eukaryota > Viridiplantae > Streptophyta > Magnoliopsida > Santalales > Viscaceae > Viscum > Viscum album. The sequence goes on along the minus strand of OY728151.1, from coordinate 1,055,143,091 downwards.
TATCTTTCCATTTTATTTAAATCGTCAAATAATGATGTCATCGCTGCATCATTATTATGTCATAAATAATTAAATTTATTTAATGTCTAAAAATTATAAAAAAAATACTATGATATAGGAAATCTTTTTATCTTTCCAATGACTATTTATAATCAAAATTTGGACTTGTGTAACCCTACTTAAAAATTGTTTTAATAAAACACTTTATGTTAGTGTCATTTTCACTTTAACATTAAATAAAAAGTAATTTATGTTATTTCCCAACAAAAGTGGATCCATGGGGTCCCCAAGTTAGGCCATGGCTTGTCTTGGTCGGCCATGACACAACCAATGAGGTTGGGACATGTGTCTAGGTCATTTAATATTATTAAAGTATTATTTATACCTTAAACTACCCTAATTACCACTAATCGCGATTAAGAACTTAATAAGTTACTATTCACCAAAAAATTATTTTTATCCCATTGAACCACATTTTACTTCTTAATGACAACCATGTATGTCGGATTTTTGAAAATCAAATCACAGAAGTGGTAATATTTCATTTAAACGAAAAATCAGTTATTTAACAACCACTTAGTGGTTTCACTATTCATCAAAAATTGAAGTTTTTCAGAATAAGGCCAAAATTTCACCCTAAGCTATAATTGATATTCCGAATTCAAAAATGATGTCTATTTTACAAAATTCCAAACATATTAGTTGCATTAATTAATTTTATAATTAATTCCCGCTGTCACAACAAATAGCGTGTTTTTTAGAAACAATTTATATCAAAAGATTGGCAATTGTTTATGTCCAATTTCAATGTTAAATTAATTCTAATGACCACCATTGGATAAAATGGTAAAAATATATTCTAATTATGCTTTAAAACCACCAAATATTATAATTTATCACTATAAATTATTTTTATTAAAAAAGTTGTTTTAAGTATTTTTCACTATTCATAAAAATTTTGAAGTTCTCAGAAAATTACAAAAAATTCAACATAGGCTAATTTCAATATTAGGAATACAAAAATGAAGTCCATTTTGAAATATAAAATCTCTATAATTTTAAAAAGTGGTTATTACTATTCATAACGGCTACTTTGATTTGTCGCGATGTTTTAGAACTCGAAGTTGCGTACAATGCAAGCTATTGCATTATTGAATGAGAAGCGTATCGTGGAAGCTCGGGGTGTTACAAATATCATAAAATTAAATGAAATATGACTCAATTTCAAATAAAACATTCATGGAATTGCGGTTATATATTATAAACAAAGACATGATTTCTTATAAAAAGAAATGGTTGACATCTCAAAACATGCTTAAATAAAATTTTTGAATAAAACATTTATATAAATCAGTTGGAATGAATAAATAAATTCATAAATCAATGTAATGTATAATCCAAAATACATGTAATGACCATGACCTCAGTAACCTAGAGCTGGTGTCAATATCATTATATTTTCATATGATACAAGGAATATAATCTTGAAGAACAACATAATTTTGTAGTAATTGTAAGCTTGATACATACAAGAGCCTTAAATTACATTTAAAAACAATAAATAAACTTTTTGGAGAATATAATTATTCCCTATTTTATATCCATTCGTATCAAGCATAGAACACTTCATGAATTTTGTATCATGGAAGAAAAATTATGTTGAGCTCAGATTCTCAATAACGGTTAAGTACTGCAGAAGTTATCATGAATAAATAAATCATATTAAATAATGAATAAAAAATAAATAATGTAAAATATATGAACACACATTCCATTTAAATAATGGACCAGCATAATCAATGGGAACATAAATAACTAAAAAACAGGGAATTTAATCAATAAACCAGGAATGAAATTCATCTTGAGAAAATGTCATTGTGAAAATATAATGTTCAATAATATTAAAACTTATCAATATGGAAAGGTAAATAACTAAACACACATTCCATGTAATCAATATTTTAGAATGAAATACATTGAGATATATAATCATTGAAAAAATATCATGGATAATAATAACTAAATTTTTAAATAAGATAATGCATAATTATTAGTTGACATGTCTTAGGAACATGATACCCCTACCATCAATATATATCCTCAAGACAATTTAATACTGTTGGGTACAATCCCATTTGGTGGTTGCAACCTGATTTTATACTAGCTTAGTGACTTCCCTCATGAGACTACAAATGCATTGATGGGTTCTCTATTATCAAGAAACTCTCATGTCTATATATCCAAAGTATTCCTTATTTATCGAATAATCAATTTAATTCATGAACAATGTTCCATACCAAGGAATATTTATTTTTATTAGAGATTGTGAATTTATAAATATTTGCCAAGATAAAAAAGTAACATTTAATGTATAATTTTTTTAAAAAATGAATTATGTTTTATGAAATTAAAATATCCATGATAAATAATAAGGATATTGATGTGAAAGTTAATTTCCAAATATCAAAAGAATGAAAAAATTTCAATAGACTGTTAATAACGAAAAAAATGGATCATGAAACTAAAATCCAATAATTAACATGGAAAATATGATCATAAACCCTCAATATTAATATTACTATAGAATAAATAAAATATATACCTATTGGAGTATGAATGAAATGTGGTCTCTATTTCTGAATAGAAATACTAAAAAAATATCTTTAAATACATTATAGAAGAAAATATATGTTACATTTTGAAAATAAAATTTTAATCCTAAATGTTTCAAAACCATTTTAAAAATATATCTCATTGAACATAACTTTTGAAAACTATATAGGATTTTCTTAAATCATTTAGTGGCCATAATGGCTAGAAATTCCATTCATGCGTTAAATTTTATAAACGATGACTCCTTTCACTTTTTTAGTACATGAAAAATGATTGTTATTTTCAAAACAATATAAATATTCCATTAATAAATTTGAAATTATAAAATTTGTAAATTTTTATATAATAAATCATTTACAAATTCTTAAAAACTTGTTTAGAAAATCTGGATTCAGAAGAAAATTAATTTTTGACCAAAGAGATAAATTAAATTGGGTTTTTATAAAAACACGGTCCCAATTATTTTAAGTACAATTTAGTGGAAATATCGTACTATTTCATTAAAATATCATATATAAATAGTGTAAAATTATATGTATTTAATATATAATGATCAAATAATTTCCTTCAACTGATATTCAAGAATAAACAATCTTATTGAGAATGGTATTGTGAAATAATACCTTGGAATGATCATAACGTTGAAATGAGAATTACTCAATGAAAGGATTATTTTCATCAAAATTAAATCCAAATAAGAAATTTGGAAATACTTAATAATAAATTTAATATTATTTACACACACAATCAAATAATACCAAAATCAATGATGAGGTGATATAACCCTATGAAAAGAAATTGAGTTATGAACTTCTATATCACTTGGAATGTATTAATTAAAACAAACATGTAAAAAATAATTTAAATTAAAATATATAAACGGTGAAATATTAATAATTCATTATATTATATTTCAAAGGGTATGTTTATACACCATCTAAAATAAATTAGGCACACAATATTACAATATTACTCAATGAAGGGAAATTGAGAAGAAGTCCCTTGTAAATATCATATCATTCAAGTGTGGATTAATAAATGAATTAATATTTTATTTTTAATTAAATTACACATAATAATATTTTAATAATAATATAAAATAATCAAATTTCAGTACAAAAATAATTTATTCATGAATTAATCAATTAACTAGATGTTTAACCATGTGAATGAAAATTTAGTGAAGAAATCCATTTCCTGTAACATCCCAAGTAAGTAATGAATAATATATATTTTTATCTATTTCTATTAATGAATTAGATAGTGTTTTAGAGGCTTAAATTGAAAATAAATCCAATCTTAATCATTGAATACACTAATATTTTTTAATAGATTGTATTACTGCCTTTTGATGGAAAACCATTTTTAAATCTATATTTTGACAATTTTATAAGATTTTTTGACAAAATAATATTTTTCTTTATGATTGGGACATCAAAATTTACTTTTTGTGATTTTTTGGTATTTTTCTGACAATGTTCATTTTTTAATGAATAGTGAAAAATACTGCATTTTACATCAAAACTGCCTTTTAATCTAATTTATTTATATAATTAGATTATCTTTTCAATTGTTTTTAAAGTGAAATTAGAATTCATTTTTACCATTTTATCCAATTGTGGTCATTGAAATTAATTTCACTTTGAAATTGGACTTAAACTACTGTCAATCTTTTGATATTTACTGTTTCATAAAAACACGCTATTTGCTCTGACAGCGGGAATTGATTATTAAATTAATTAATGAAACTTATATGTTTTGAATTTTGTAAAATAGACAACATTTTTGAATTCAGAATATCAAATATAGCTTAGGGTGATGTTTTGGTATTTTTCTGAAAAACTTCAATTTTTGATGAATAGTGAAACCACTAAGTGGTACATAAAAAACTGATTATTCGTTTAAATTAAATTTTACCACCTCTGTGTTTTGAATATCAAAAATCCAACATACATGGTTGTCATTAAGAAGTAAAATGTGGTTAAATGATATTAAAATAATTTTTTGGTGAATAGAAACTTTTACGTTCTTAATCGCGATTAGAGGTAATTAGTGTAGTTTAAGGTAAAAATAATGTTTTAATAATATGAGATGAGCTTGAAACATGTCCTACACATATTGGATGTGTCATGGCCGACCAAAAAAATCCATGGGTCAACTGGGGGACCCCATGGAGCCACTATGGTAGGAAAATGACATTAATATCTTTTAATTTAATGTAAAAGTAAAAATGACACAAACATGAGTTATTTTACTAATACACTTTTTACATGGGGTTATACAAGTCCGATTTTGGATTATAAATAGTCATTTCAAAGCTGAAAATATTTCCTACATCATGATATTTGTTTTATAATTTTTAGATATTAAATATATTAAATTATTTAAGACATCATGATGATGCAGTGATTACCTCATTAATAAAGGATTTAAATAAAATGATACGATATTGTAAAATATATGACCTAAACATGTCCAAAACCTATTGGATGGGTATATTTCGAACCCTTATCAACTTAGCCTCGATTTATATCAATGTGGGTCCTTTTGAATCCAAAACTCATTTTAAAATAAAGTAACATTTCTTTACATTCCAAGAGTGCCCCTCCTCTCCTCTTATAAAAGGCCCCCACCTCTACCTCCTTACCCACACTTCAAAAGCCTTTGTCTCGGCCAAAACCTGCCCATTTGGTCTCTCCACATCCCTCCATTACTCCTTGAAGCCTCAATTTTGGCATAAGTCTTCCCAAGGAATCCATTAAGATCAATCCAAAGGGAGTTACCCGATTTTAAGGTAATGTCTTCACTTGAGTCCTTTTGTTTTATTTTAATTCTCCAACCTCCTAAAAACTTTTTATTCATTTATTTTGTAACAACTCAAGTATCCTAAATATACTAGGATGTTGTTTCAAGAAGGATTCGATCTACACTTACACACACCTACATCTAATGGTTAAAAAACTTTCTGTTTTTGTGGATAGTGAATTTCAGCCTCCCGAAATGATGATTGTTCAACATTATTTTAACTCCTTCAAAGGTGACCATTAATATGAAACTATATTTATATATGATATATAATATTTTCATGTTTTACTTAAGCTTATTTATTTTTCATTTTGGGCATACCTTTATGGTTTCCATTATGGGTAAACACGATATCTTCATTTAAGGAAGTGCGGACTACCGCCCCCTCAAAATGATTTGATTCATTAAATACCATATGTGGGATGTATAAATGATGGAGTTATGATATTATATATGATATTAAACTGGAATTATAATATACCTTTATATAATTATGATTCCATTCTATAAAATACGAAATAGAAATGAAAGTAGCGTTCATGCGTACGTACGACTTACTGTCTCTATGAACAGTGCATTTCATTTCTTACCTCTAAATGATTATTTAATATTATAAATGCATGTATATAATGGATATATATGATATATATGATATATACATCATGATTATAATTTCGGATATAATGGATACATGAACAACTTGTAATTATAAAGGGTTTATTCTTGACTCAAGTACCAATGATCGTTAAAATGACCTTTATTAACTGAAATAATTACAGTTTTTATGACATCGAAATAAGTCATATAAAAGGAATAATGAACATGAAAAAGGTTCTTAAACAAGAAGAAATTATATCATGTTTTTTATTTAGGAGATTAAAGAATGACCGAGTCATGTCGGACCAGAGGTATGGGACTTCATCTCAATCTCCTTTAATTGAGGCATATTTTGTTTTATTCACAACCTTCTTTTATACGGTGTATAAACCCCTTTTACTTTTAGATTTATTCAAAAGGAATCTTTTTTTATATGAAGCATTTACTAAACGACAAAAGGGAATGTTTTTGTCATACGTATGCGGCGACAACGACTTCTCCACCGCCGTGACCATTATTTGAGTTTCGGCTTCCCCTACAAGCCATCCCTTTTTTTTAAAGAAAAATAAATACCATGATTTAATTTTCATTTATATTGGTATTGGAAATGGTTTTCATAATGTTTTTATATCAATGTGTTGTATTGATATCTTGTGATTGAAAGGTGGAAATATTATGTTTCCTTTCTGCATGTTTTATGTGATATGATTATGTTGAGGTTCTTGGGCATTATTATGAAGATGGGTGGTTCCGTGATAAACTAAGGGCGGGTGAGCCCAATATATCTCTCCAATGCATTGGGTAACACGAAGGATTGAAACGTTAAGGTTACTCCGAAGAGATTTAGGGAATATACTTTGACGGTTATTCCAAACGTAACCAAGAGGGTTACACCCTACATATGAATGTTATGAATGCCTCAAGTTACCTTTTATGTCTTATGATTTCTATGATTTATTCATGATTTTAGGAGGTATGTTAATTTGTTTATGTTCTATGGGTAAATATGATTTCATTCTTATGTATATATGAACTTATGTTTCCTTTCCATATTTTTATAACCTGTACTGTGCTTTTTATTCACATCCCATGTTTTTTTGAAATGTTTTTCACAGGTCAAGGGAAAGGTACATGATATGATGATTGGGTCAAGGAAGTGTCAAGAATGAATCCATGTTTTATTTTAAATATGTTTCCATTGATGGGAAAAATGAATACTATATTTATGTTACCACTTTGTTTATATGTGGAATGTAATGCATGTTTTATGTTCTAATTCTCTAAAACTCTAAACCTGAAAAGATCCTCAATGTGTAATCTTGTAATAACTCAATATTAAGTAAGGTTTAAGGTCAGGTCTGTATAGTTGGTATACGAGGTCGGTTTAGATAACTTTAGGAGTTATAATTATATTAAATGATTATCCAAAAATATTTTTTTAATTATATATAATTTTAGATTACCATGTTGCTTCATCTAAGACATGTTTGTTCAGAATGATTTTCTGTAGAGGAAACAAGGAAGTAGTGCTAGGAAGGAATACAGAAGGAAATATCCTTTTGAATCAGCATCCTGAGATGGTCAGAATTGGAACTGAATAGTTTGTTGCAGTAATGGCGCAGTTGACTCAAGCGATAAATGGTGGTGGTATCCATGCACGATATCAGCAAAATCAACCGCAAAGAAACATGTAAGTTGTGGAACATTTCATGAGGCAACATCCCCCATCATTCATAAGATCATCTGAACGTGTGTTAGCTGAAGGGTGGATTAAAGCACTGGAGAATATTTTCGATGTCATGGGGTGTTCAGACAATCAAAAGGTTAGTCTTGCTATTTACCGTTTGGAGGGTGAAGCAGATCAGTGGTGGTCAATGGTTAAAAATATCAGGGATACCAATGAGATTGATGCTCTTGACTGGGATTAATTTAAAGGTATGTTTCTTGAGAAGTATTTTCCTAAGGCTGTTCGACATAGGATGGAATAGCAATTCCTAGAATTGATGCAAGAGGAAGTCTCAGTGGCTACCTATGAAGAAAGGTTCACTCGATTGGCAAGGTACACTCCAAATTTTCTCCGAGACCTTGATAGTAAAATCAATCGTTTTTACTCTCGATTAAAGCCAAAATATCAAAGGGAATTAGCTTCTCATGAGTTTAAGAGTCATGAAAATCTTGATCGATGTGCTGAGAAGGTAGAAATGGAGTTTGCCGATGACCAAGTGTTCTATAACAACCAGCAGAAGAAGAGACCGAGGTGGCAGGAGAAAGGGAAGAATTTTTAAAAAAAGTCTGATGGTAAGAAAACTAAGTTTCTAGTTTGTGATAAATGTTGAAAAGGGCTTGCTGTGGAATGACTTCTGAATTCTGGAAAGTGCTACCAATGTTGTAAGATGGGACACATGGCTCGTGATTTCACTGAAAAAGATCCGGGTGATGGTAAGACTAAATTTGATTTACCGTTAGTGAAATGTTATAAGTGCAATGAGATGGGTCACTATGCAAACGAGTGTTCGACAAAGAGCTTGAGTGATGGGAAGCAATTAGACTACAAGCAGAAAGTGGTGGTGAAATCCTTTGAAACTGCTTCAACAGATGTCGGGCCATCAAATGATGTTGTATCAGGTACTTTGTTTGTTTTTTCAGATTATGCCAGAGTGTTGTTTGATTCGGGGTCTACACATTCTTTCATCTCTGAAAACTTTTCTACTAAAATGGGAATACCAACTCAAGAAATGACTCCTAAACTTTTGGTAAAAACACCTGGGGGAAATGTTGAGGAAAAAAAGAATTTATATGAATCTTTCTATCCTTATCCGTGGAAATATCCTACTTGCAAACCTTATTGTTTTGCCTCTAGTAGAGTTTGATGTTATTTGGGTATGGATTGGCTCTCTATTTACCATGATAAGATTGACTGTAGAGATATAGAAGTTTATTTTAAGAAAGAATTTCAGTTTGTGTACAAGAATGAACCCTTACTGTTGATAACATTTCAAGAGGCCGAGAAACTTGTAAAAAATGGAAATGAATGTTACCTTGCACATATTGTTGAAAATAAGGGAACTATTCAGATTAATGATGTGCCAGTGGTAAATGAGTATCCTGATGTTTTTCCTGATGAGTTACCTGGAATAATACCAGATTGGGAAGTTGAATTTACTGTTGACTTAGTTCCTGATGCTAAGACAATTTCAAAACCCCCTTATCGAATAGCTCAAATTGAACCTTTAGAGTTGAAGGATCAATTCCAAGATTTATTAGATAAAGGATTAATTCTACCTAGCACGTCACCATGGGGTGCTCCTATTTTATTTGTTAAAAAGAAAGATGGTTCTATGAGACTTTGCATTGATTATAGATCCTTGAATAACATCACTGTTAAAAACCAATATCCTTTGCCTCATATTGGTGATTTGTTTGATTAGCTCCATGGAGATCAATATTTTTGAAAGATTGACCTGAGATCGGGGTACCATCAGCTGAAGGTAAAGGAAGCAGATGTTCCGAAGACTTCGTTTTGTACATGATATGGCCATTATGAAATTGTAGTAATGCCTTTTGGGCTAACCAATTCACCTGTTGTATTCATGGAATTAATGAATAGAATTTTCCATGAGTTCTTGGATAAGTTTGTGGTGGTTTTCATTGATGATATTTTGGTGTTTTCTAAAATTAAAGAGGAGCATGAATGAAATTTAATGGTTATTTTGAAAACCGTAAAATAAAATAAATTGTATGGGAAATTCAGAAAGTGTGAGTTTTGGTTGGAAAAAATTTCATTCCTTGGTCACATTGTTTCTAAAGATGGGATAACCATTGATCCTACAAAAACAAAGGTTGTTGAAGAATGGACAAGACCCACAAATGTAACAGATATTCGTAGTTTCCTTGGTTTGGCAGGCTATTACCGAAGGTTTGTTTGAAATTGTTCACGGTTATCTATTCCAATGACTAAGCTAACTCAGAAGTGTGTTATGTTTATCTGGACAAAAGTATGTGATGATTATTTTCAGGAGTTGAAAAGAAGGTTGGTGAATGCTCCAGTTTTGGCACTACCTTCCAGGAATGGTGTGTTTGTTATCTACAGTGATGCTTCTTTGAAAGGACATGGTTGTGTCCTAATGCAGAATGATCAGGTAATTGCTTATGCTTCACGACAGTTGAAAACTCATGAGTTAAATTACCCTACACATGATTTGTAATTAGCTGCTGTTTTTTTCGCATTAAAAATTTGGAGGCATCATTTGTATGGAGTAAAGTGTGAAATATATACCTATCACAAAAGTTTAAAGTATATATTCACTCATAAAGAATTAAACATGAGACAAAGGAGATGGCTAGAATTAATCAACGATTATGATTGTACAATTCATTACCATCCGGGAAAAGCAAATAATGTGGTCGATGATTTGAGTCGAAAAAGTAATTCTTCATTAACAATGTTGCATTTGGAACGTGATCCTTTGGTTAAGGATTTGATGAACTTTGGCATTGAAGTTGTGGGAGTAAGAAGTTCTTATATTTTGTTTTAGGTATCAGTGAGATCTTCTCTATCAGACAGAATCAAGAAAGAACAGAAGCAAGACAGTGAGTTGCAGAAAAATGTAGAGCTGGTTTAGAAGGGTAAGTTGCCTGAATTCAACATTGATAATGATTGCATTTTGAGATTTGGGAAGTGATTGTGTGTGCCTTGTGAATCACAGTTGAATAGAGAGTTGTTATGTGAAGCTCATAGTTCTTCGTTTTCGGTTCATCCTGGCAGTACTAAGATGTATAGAGATATGAAGGAGTATTACTGGAGGGATGGAATGAAAAGAGATATTGATGTTTTTACTGTGAAGTGTTTGACATGTCGACAGGTTAATGTAGAGTGGAAGTTACCAAAAGGGATGCTTTATCCATTACCAGTGCCCGAGTGGAAATAGGAGAATATATCCATGGACTTCGTTGTGGGATTGCCGAAGACCCCTCGAGGTAAAAATTCAATCTGGGTTATTGTTCATCGCTTGACTAAATCTTCTCATTTCCATGCTATACGAGATACTTTTTCCCTAGGTCGACATTCCCATTTGTATCTTAAAGAGATAGTTAGGTTACATGGAGTTCCTCTCTCCATTGTATCTGACCATGATCCCAAGTTCAGTTCTATCTTTTGGAAAGGCCTTCAGAAGTCGTTGGGTACTGAATTAAATTTTAGTACATCCTTTCATCCTCAATCAGATTGGCAGTCAGAATAGACAATTCAGACATTGGAGGATATGCTACGTTCTTGCTATATAGATTATCAGGGAAGTTGGGACCAACATATTTCTTTGGTTTAGTTTTCATATAATATCAGTTTTCATTCTATTATATAGATGGCACCATTTCAGGCGTTATATGGGAAGCGGTGTCGAACTCCAGCATTCTGGGATAAAGTGGGTGAAAAGAAGTTGATGGGACCAGAATTGTTAGAAGATATGGCAAAAAAACTTTAGCTGATTCAGAAACACATGAGAACAACTCAGAGTAGGAAGAAGAGTTATGCGGACAACAGGAGGAAGGATCTCTCATTTGAGGTAGGTGATCATGTTATTCTCAAAGTATCACCATGGAAAAGTGTGATGCGATTTGGTAAGAAAGGAAAGCTGAGTCCAAGGTTCAATGGACTATATGAAATTCTGGAGAGAGTTGGATCAGTTGCTTACCGAGTGGCTTTACCTCCGAGTTTATCTCAGGTACACAATGTTTTTCATGATTCGATGTTGAGAAATTATATGTCAGATCCATCTCATGTTTTGAGTCCAGAGGTAGTTCAGCTAGAAGAGAACCTATCTTCTGAAGAACAACCGGTCTAGATTCTTGACCACAGGGAGCATGTGTTACGGAATAAGGTGATTAATCAGTTAAAGGTTTTGTGAAAAAACCACATGATGGGAGAGGTAACATGGGAATCTGAAAATGCAATGAGGGATAAGTACCCCAATTTATTCAATAAGTAAATAAATTGTCGGGACACAATTTTATAAAGGGGGGAAGGATGTAACATCCCATGTAAGTAATGAATAATATATATTTTTATCTATCTCTATTAATGAATTAGATATTGTTTTAGAGGCTTAAAATGAAAATAAATACAATCTTAAGCATGGAATACACTAATATTTTTTTAAAGATTATTTTACTGCCTTTTGATGGAAAACCATTTTTAAATCTATCTTTTGACCATTTTATAATCTATGATTTTCAAAATAAACTTATTCTTTATATCAAATATATCTTAGGGTGATGTTTTGGTATTTTTATGAAAAACATCAATTTTTGATGAATAGTGATACCACTAAGTGGTACTTAAAAAACTGATTATTGGTCTAAATGAAATTTTACCACCTATGTGTTTTGAATTTCAAAAGTCCGACATACATGGTTGTCATTAAGAAGTAAAATTTGGTTCAATGTGATTAAAATAATTTTTTGGTGAATAATAACTTTTAAGTTCTTAATCGCGTTTAGAGGTATTTAGTGTAGTTTAAGGTAAAAATAATGTTTTAATAATATGCGAAGAGCATTACACATGTCCTACCCTTATTGGATGTGTCATGGCCGACCAAGAAAATCCATGGGTCAACTTAGGGACACCATGGAGCCACTTAGGTAGGAAAATGACGTTAATATCTTTTTCTTTAATGTAAATGTAAAAATGAAACAAACATGAGTTATTTTACTAAAACTATTTTTACATGGGGATAAAAAAGTCATATTTTTTATTATAAATAGTCATTAGAAATCTAAAACTCTTTCCTACATCATGATATTTTTTTATAATATTTAGACATTAAATATATTAAATTATTTATGACATCATGATGATGCAGCGATTACCTCATTAATAAAGGATTTAAATAAAATGAAGAGATATTGTAAAATCTATGACCTACACATGTCCAAAACCTATTGGATGGATATATTTCTAACCCTTATCACCTTAGCCTCGAATTATATCAATGTGGGAACTTTCTAATCCGAAACTCATTTTAAAATAAAGTAACATTTATTTACTTTCCAAGAGTGCCCCTCCTCTACTTTTATAAAAGGCCCCCACCTCTACCTCCTTTCCCACACTTACAAAGCCTTTGGCTCGGCCAACCCCTTCCCATTTTGTCTCTCCACATCCCTCTATTACTTCTTGAAGCCTCACTTTGGGCAGAAGTCTTCCCAAGAAAGCCTTTGAGCTCAATCCAAAGGGAGTTACCCAATTTTAAGGTAATGTCTTCACTTGAGTCCTTTTATTTTTATTATACTTCTCCAACCCCCTAAACTCTTTTTATTAATTTCATTTATAACAACTACAGTATCTTAAATATACTATGATGTTGTTATAAGAAGGATTCAAGCTGCACTTACACACACCTACATCTAATGGTTAAAGAACATACTGTTTCCATGGATGGAGAATTTCGGCCTCCTGAAATGATGATTGTTCAACATTATTTTAACACCTTCAAAGTTGGACATTAAGATGACACTATATTTATATATGATATATAATATGTTAATGTTTTCCTTATTCTTATGTATTTTTCATTTTGGGCATACCTTTATGGTTTCCATTATGGGTAAACATGATATCTTTATTTAAGGAAGTGCGGACTACCGCCCCCTCAAAGTGATTTGATTCGTTAAATACCATATGTGGGACGTATAAAGAATGAATTTATGATATTATATATGATATTAAAATTTAATTATAATATAACTTTATATCATTATGATTCCATTCTATAAAATATGAAAAACAAATGAAAGTTGTGTTCATGCGTACGTACGGCTTACCGTCTCCATGAACGGTGCATTTCATTTCTTACCTCTAAATGATTATGTAATATTATAAATGCATCTATATAATGGATATATATGATATATATGATATATGCATCATGATTATAATTTAGTATATAATATATATATGAACAACTTGTAATTATAAAGGGTTTATTTTTGACTCATGTACCAATGATATTTAAAACGACCGTTATTAACATAAATAATTACATAGTGTTCATGACAAGGAAATAAGTGATATAAAAGAAATAATGAACTTCAAAAAGGTTCTTAAACAAGTATAAATTATATCAAGTTTAATATTCAGGAGATTAAAGAACAACCGAGTCAAGTAGGACATGAGGTATGGGACTTCTTCTCAATCTCCGTTCATTGAGGCATATTTTTTTTATACACAACCTTCTTATATACTATGTATAAACCCCTTTGACTTTTATGTTTATTCAAAATGATTCTTTTTTATACGAAGCGTTTACTAAACGACAAAAGGGAATGTTTTTGTCATACGTATGTGGCGACAATGACTTCTCCGCCGCTGTGACCATTATTTGAGTTTCAGCTTCCTCTACAAGCCATCCCTTTTTTTAAAAGAAAAATAAATACCATGTTTAACTATTCATTTATTTTGGTATTGAAAATGGTTTTCATAATGTTTTTATATAAATGTGTTGTATTGATATATTTTGATTGAAAGCTAGAAATGTTATGCTTCCTTTATGCATGTTTTGTGTGATACGATTATTTTGTGGTTCTTTGCCATTATTATGAAGACGTGTGGTTCAGTGATAAACTAAGGGCAGGTGAGCCCGATATAGCTCTCCAATGCATTGTGTAACACGAATGAGTGAAACGTTAAGGTTTCTCCGAAGAGATTTAGGGAATATACTTTGATTGGTATTCCAAACGTAACCAGGAGGGTTACTCCCTACGTAAGAATGTTATGAATGCCTAAAGTTACCTTTTATGTCTTATGATTTCTTTGATTTATTCATGATTTGATGAGGTATGTTAATGTGTTTATGTTTTATGGGTAAATAAGATTTCATTCTTATGTATATATGTACTTATGTTTCCTTTCCATATTTTTATAACCCATACTGAGCTTTTTATGCTCATCCCAAGTTCTTTGGAAATGTCCTTCATATGTCAAGGGAAAGGTACATGATATGATGATAGTGTGAAGGAAGTGTCAAGAATGAATCCATGTTTTATTTCAAATATGTTTCCATTGATGGGAAAAATAGATACTATCTTTATGTAACCACATTGTTTATATGTGGAATGTAATGCATGTTTTATGTTCTAAATCTATATAACTCTAAAACTGAACAGATCCTCAATGTGTAATCTTGTAATAAGTCAAGATTAAGTAAGGTTTAAGGTTGGGGCCTTATAGTTGGTATCAGAGGTCTGTTTGGATAACTTTAGGAGTTATAATTCCATTAAATGATTATCCAAAATTATTTTTTTTAAATGATATAGAATTTAAAGATTACCATGTTGCTTCATCTGAGACATGTTTGTTCAGAATGGTTTTCCACAGAGGAAACAGGGAAGCAGTGCTAGGAAGGAATACCGAAGGAAATAACCTTCCGAATCAGCATCCTGAGATGGTTGGAGTTGGAACTGAACAGTTTGTTGAAGTAATGGCGCAGTTGACTCAAGCGATGATTGGTGGTGGTATCCATGCATGAGATCAGCCAGATCAACCGCAGAGGAACATGTCAGTGGTGGAACATTCCATGAGGAAAAATCCCCCATCATTCAGAGGATCATCTGACCCTGTGTTAGTTGAAGTGTGGATTAAAGCACTGTGGAAGATTTTTGATGTCATGTGGTGTTAAGACAATCAAAAGGTTAGTCTTGCAATTTACCGTTTGGTGGGTGAAGCAGATCAGTGGTGGTCGATGGTTAAAAATATCAGGGATGCCGATGAGATTGATGCTCTTGACTGGGATGAATTTAAAGGTATGTTTCTTGAGAAGTATTTTCCTAAGGCTATTCGACTTAGGATAGAAAATCAATTCTTGGAATTGAGGAAATAAGAAGACTCATTGGCTGCCTATGAAGAAAGGTTCACTTGATTGGAAAGGTATGCTCCAAATTTTATCCGAGACATTGATAGTAAAATCAATCATTTTTACTCTGGATTAAAGCCAAAATATCAAAGGGTATTAGCTTCTCGTGAGTTTAGAAGTAATGAATAGATTTTTATATGTGCTGAGAAGGTGGAAATGGAGTTTTCTGATAACCAGCTGTTCTATAATAACCAGCAGAAGAAGAGACCGAGGTGGCAGGAGAAAGGGAAGAATTATTCAAAAAAGTCTGATGTTAAGAAAACTAAGATTCCAGTTTATGATAAATGTGGGAAAAGGCATGCTGTGGAATGTCTTCTGAATTCTAGAAAGTGCTACCATTGCGGTAAGATGGGACACAAGGCTCGTCATTGCACTGAAAAAGATCAGGGTGATGGTAAGACCAAATTTTATTTACATTTAGTGAAATGTTATAAGTTCAATGAGATGGGTCACTATGAAAACGAGTGACCGACAAAGATCTTGAGTGATGTGAAGCAGTTAGACTACAAGCAGAAAGGGATAGTGAAATCCTTTGCAACTACTTCAGCAGATTTCGGGCCATCAAATGAAGTTGCATCAGGTACTTTGTTTGTTTTTTTAGATTATGCAAGTGTGTTGTTTGATTCGTGGTCTACAAATTCTTTCTTCTTTGAAAACATTTCTAGTAAAATGGGAATACCATCTCAATAAACGACTCCTAAAATTTTGGTAAAAACACATGGGAGATATGTTGAGGCAAAAATAATTTATAAGGATCTGACTATCCTTATCCGTGGAAAGAACCTACTTGCAAACCTTATTGTTTTACCTCTAGTAGAGTTTGATTTTATCTTGGGTATGTGTTGGCTCTCTATTTACCATTCTAAGATTGACTGTAGGGCTAAAGAATTTTTTTTCAGAAAAAATTTCAGTTTTTATACAAGAATGAACCCTTACTGTTCATAACATATCAAGAGGTCGAGAAACATGTACAAGATGGAAATGAATGTTACCTTGTCCATATTGCTGAAAACAAGGGAACTGATCAGATTAATGATGTGCCAGTGGTAAATGAGTATCCTGATGTTTTTCATGATGAGTTGCCTGGAATAATACCAGATCGGGAATTTGAATTTACTGTTGACTCAGTTCCTGATGCTAAGACAATTTCAAAACCCCCTTATTGAATGACTCAAATTGAACTTTTAGAGTTGAAGGAGAAATTCCATGATTTATTAGAGAAAGGTTTCATTCGACCTAGCACGTCACCATGGGGTGATCCTGTTTTGTTTGTTAAAAAGAAAGATGGTTCTATGAGACATTGAATTGATTATAGAGCCTTGAATAACATCACTGTTAAGAACAAATATCCTTTGCCTCATATCGATGATTTGATTGATCTGCTCCAGGGAGCTCATTATTTTTCAAAGATTGACCGGAGATCGGGGTACCATCAACTGAAGGTAAAGGAAGTAGATGTTCCGAAGACTGTGTTTCGTACAAGATATGGCTATTATAAATTTGTAATAATTTCTTTTGGGCTAACCAATGCACCTGCTGTATTCATGGACTTAATGAATAGAATTTTGCATGAGTTCTTGGATAAGTTTGTGGGGGTTTTCATTGGTGATATTTTGGAGTATTCTAAATGTAAAGTGGAGCATGAAAGACATTTAAGGGTTATTTTGCAAACCTTAAAACAAAATAAATTGTATGGGAAAATCAGAAAGTGTGAGTTTTGGTGGCAACAAATTTCTTTCCTTGATCACATTGTTTCTAAAGATGGGATAACCGTTGATCCCGCAAAAATAAAGGTTGTTGAAGAATCGCCAAGACCCACAAATGTAACATAGATTCGCAGTTTCCTTGGTTTGGCAGGCTATTACTGAAGGATTGTTTGAAATATTTATGGTTATCTATTGCAATCACTAAGCAAACTCGGAAGTGTGTTAAGTTTATCTGGACAAAAGAATGTGATGATTGTTTTTAGGAGTTGAAATGATGATTGTTGAATGCTCCAGTTTTGGAACTACCTTCCAGGAATGGTAAGTTTGTTGTCTACAGTGATGCTTCATTGAAATGAATTGGTTGTGTCCTAATACAGAATGATCAGGTAATTTCTTATGCTTCACGACAATTGAAAACTCATGAGGTAAATTACACTACACATGATTTGTAATTAGCTGCTGTTGTTTTCGCTTTAAAAATTTGGAGGCGTCATTTGTATGGAGTAAAGTGTGAAATATATACTGATCAAAAAAGTTTAAGGTATATATTCTCTAAGAAATAATTGAACATGAGACAAAGGAGATGGCCAGAATTAATCATGGATTATGATTGTACAATTCATTACCATCCGGGAAAATAAAATTAAGTGGTTGATGCTTTGATTTGAAAAAGTAATTATTCATTAACAATGTTTCATTTGGAACGTGATCCTTTGGTTAAGAATTTGATGAACTTTGGAATTGAAGTTGTTGGAGCAGGAAGTTCTTATGTTCTGTTTCAGGTATCAGTGAGATCATCTCTATCAGACAGAATCAAGAAAGCACAGAAGCAAGACAATGAGTTGCAGAAAAAGGTAGAGCTGGTTCAGAAGTGTAAGTTGCCTGAATTCAACATTGATAATGATTGTGTTTTGAGATTTGGGAAGATATTGTGTGTGCCTTGTGAATCATAGTGGAAGAGAGAGTTGTTATGTGAAGCTCATAGTTCTCCATTTTCAGTTCATTCTGGCAGTAGTAAGATGTACACAAATCTGCGGGAGTGTTACTGGTGGGATGGAATGAAAAGAGATATTGCTGATTTTACTGTGAAGTGTTTGACATGTTGACAGGTTAAAGCAGAGCGTCAGTTAACAAAAGGGATGCTTTATCCTTTACTAGTGCCAGAGTGGTAATGGGAGAATATATCCATGGACTTCGTTGTGGGATTGCCGAAGACCCCTCAAGGTAATAATGCAATCTGGGTTATTTTTTATCGCTTGACTAAATATTCTCATTTCCTTGATATACGAGATACTTTTTCCCTAGATCAACTTTCTCATTTGTATCGTAAAGAGATAGTTAGGTAACATGGAGTTCCTTTCTCCATTGTATCTGACAGTGATCCCAGTTTTACTTCTAACTTTTGGAAAGGCATTCAGAAGTTGTTGGGTACTGAATTAAATTTTAGTACAGCTTTTCATCCTCAATCAGATGGGCAGTCAAAACGAACAATTCAGAAATTGGAGGATATGCTACATTCCTACTCTATGGATTATCAGGGAATTTGCGACCAACATATTTCTTTGGTTGAATTTTCATATAATAACAGTTTTCATTCTAGTATACAGATGGAACCATTTGAGGTGTTATATAGGAAGCGGTTTCGAACTCCATCTTTCTAGGATGAAGTGGGTGAAAGGAAGTTGATGTAACCAGAATTGGTAGAAGAGATGGTAGAAAAATTTCAGCTGATTCAGAAACACATGAGAACAGCTCATAGTAGGCAGAAGAGTTATGCGGACAACAGAATGAAGGATCTCTCTTTTGTGGTAGGTGGTCATGTTTTTCTCAATGTATCACCATGGAAAAGTGTGATGCGATTCGGTAAGAAATGAAATCTGAGTCCAAGGTTCATTACACCATATGAAATTCTAGAGAGAGTTGGATCAGTTTCTTACCAAGTGGATTTACCTCCGAGTTTATCACAGGTACACAATGTTTTTAATGTATCGATGTTGAGAAAGTATATGTCAGATCCATCTCATGTTTTGAGTCCAGAGGTAGTTCAGCTGGAAGAGAACCTATCTTATAAGGAACAACCGGTCCAGATTCTTGAACATAGGGTGCAAGTGTTACGGAATAAGTTGATTAATCAGGTAAAGGTTTTGTGGAAAACCCACATGATGGAAGAGGCAACATGGGAGTCTGAAAATGCAATGAGGGATAACTACCCCCATTTATTCGATAAGTAAATAAATTGCGGGGACACAATTTTCTAAAGGGAGGAAGGATGTAACATCCCAATTAAGTAATGAATAATATTTATTTTCAACTATTTCTATTAATTAATTAGATAGTGTTTTATAGGCTTAAAATGAAAATAAATCCAATCTTAAGCATGGAATACAATAATATTTTTTAAAAGATTGTTTTACTTTCTTTTGATGGAAACCCGTTTTTAAATCTATCTTTTGACAATTTTATAAGCTATTATTGTCAAAATAATCTTATTCTTTATGATTGGGACATCAATATTTACTTTGTGTGAATTTTGTTTATTTTTCTGACAATGTTCATTTTTTAATGAATAGTGAAAAATACTGCATTTTACATCAAGACTGCTTTTTAATCTAATTTATTTATATGATTAGATTATCTTTTGAATTGGTTATAAAGTTAAATTAGAATATATTTTTACCATTTTATCCAATAGTGGTCATTGTAATTATTTTCACTTTGAAATTGGACTAAAACTAGTGTCAATTCTTTGATACTTATTGTTTCATAAAAACACGCAATTTGCTCTGACAGCGGGAATTAATTATTAAATTAATTAATGTAACTTATATGTTTTTAATTTTGTAACATATACAACATTTTTGAATTCAGAATATAAAACATAGCTTAGGGTGAAGTTTTGGTATTTTTCTGAAAAACTTCAATTTTTGATGAATAGTGAAACCACTAAGTGGTACTTAAAAAACTGATTTTTCGTTTAAATGAAATTTTACCACCTCTGTGTTTTGAATTTCAAAAATATGACATACATGGTTCTCATTAAGAAGTAAAATGTGGTTCAATTAGATTAAAATAATTTTTTGGTGAATAGTCACGTTTATGTTCTTAATCGCGATTAGAGGTAATTATTGTAGTTTAAGGAACTAATAATGTTTTAATAATATCAGATGAGCTTCAAACGTGTCCTACCCTTATTGGATGTGTCATTGCTGACCAAGACAATCCATGGGTCAACTTAGGGACCCCATGGAGCCACTTTGGAAGGAAAATGACATTAATATCTTTTTATTTATGGTAAAAGTAAAAATGACACAAACATGAGTTATTTTACTAAAACAATTTTTACCTGGGGTTATAAAAGTCAGATTTTTTATTATAAATAGTAATTAGAAAGATAAAAAGATTTCCTACATCATGATATTTTTTTTATAATTTATAAACATTAAATATATTAAATTATTTATGACATCATGATGATGTAGCGATTACCTCATTAATAATGGATTTAAATAAAATGAAAAGATATTGTAAAATATATGACGTACATATGTAAAAAACCTATTGGATGGATATATTTCGAACCCTTATCACCATATCCTATAATTATATCAATTTTGGACCTTTCTAATCCGAAACTCATTTTAAAATAATAAAGTAACATTTATTTATTTTCCGAGAGTGCCCCTCCTCTCCTCTTATAAAAGGCCCCCACCTCTACCTCCTTACCCACACATCCAAAGCCTTTGGATCAGCCAAACCCTGCACATTTTGTCTCTACACATCCCTCTATTACTCCTTGAAGCCGTACTTTGGGAAGAAGTCTTCCCAAGGAAGCCTGTGTGCTCAAACCAACGGGAGTTACCTGATATTAAGGTAATGTCTTCACTTGAGTCCTTTTGTTTTATTTTACTTCTCCAACCCCCTAACCTCTTTTTATTCATTTCTTTTGTAAAAACTCCAGTATCTTAAATATACTAGGAATTTGTCATAATAAGGATTCGAGCTACACTTACACACACCTACATCTAATTGTTAAAAAACATACTGTTTCCGTGGATGGAGAATTTCGGCCTCCTGAAAAGATGATTGTTCAACATTCTTTTAACACCTTCAAAGGTGGCCATTAATATGACAATATATTTATATATGATATATAATATGTTAATGTTTTCCTTAAACTTATTTATTTTTCATTTTGGGCATACCTTTATGGTTTCCATTATGGGTAAACGTGATATCTTCATTTAAGGAAGTGCGGACTACTGCTCCCTCAAAGTGATTTGATTCGTTAAATACCATATGTGGGACGTATAGAGGATGAAGTTATGATATTATATATGATATTACACTGGAATTGTAATATACCTTTACATCATTATGATTCTATTCTATAAAATATGAAATAGAAATGAAAGTAGTGTTCATGTGTACGTACGACTTAACGTCTCCATGAACGGTGCATTTCATTTCTTACCTCTAAATGATTATATAATATTATAAATGCATGTATATACTGTATATATATGATATATATGATATATACATCATTATTATAATTCAGGATATAATGGATACATGAAAAACTTGTAATTATAAAGGGTTTATTTTTGACTCAAGTACCAATGATCGTTAAAACAACCGTTATTAACTTAAATAATTACATAGTGTTCGTGACATGGAAATAAGTGATATAAAAGGAATAATGACCTTGAAAAAGGTTCTAAAACAAGTATAAATTAACTCAAGTTTATTATTCAGGAGATTAAATAATGACTGAGTCAAGTCGGACCTGAGGTATGGGACTTCGTCTCAATCTCCTTTCATTGAGGCATATTTTGTTCTATACACAACCTTCTTTTATACGGTGTATAAACCCATTTGAATTTTATGTTTATTCAAAATGAATCTTCTTTTATATGAAGCGTTTACTAAATAACAAAAGGGAATGTTTTTTTCATACGTATGTAGTGACAACGACTTCTTCGCCGCTGTGACCATTATTTGAGTTTCAGCTTCCTCTACAAGCCATCCCTTTTTTTTAAAGAAAAATAACTTCCATGTTTTACTTTTCATTTATTTTGGTATTGAAAATGGTTTTCATAATGTTTTTATATCAATGTGTTGTATTGATATCTATTGATTGAAAGGTGGAAATGTTATGTTTCCTTTATGCATGTTTTATGTGATACGATTATGTTGAGGTTCTTGGGCATTATTATGAAGACGGGTGGTTCCGTGATAAACTAAGTGCAGGTGAGCCTGATATAGCTCTCCAATGAATAGGGAAACCTGAAGGAGTGAAAGGTTAAGGTTTCTCCGAATAGATTTAGGGAATATACTGTGATGGGTATTCCAAACTTAACAAAGAGGGTAACTCTCTACGTAAGAATGTTATGAATGTCTCAAGTTACCTTTTATGTCTTATGATTTCTATGATTAATTCATGAGTTGATGAGGTATGTTAAAGTGTTTATGTTTTATGGGTAAATATGATTTCATTCTTATGTATATATAAACTTATGTTTCCTTTCAATATTTTTATAACCCATAATGAGCTTTTTATGCTCATCCCAAGTTTTTTTGAAATGTTTTTCATAGCTCAAGGGAAAGGTACATGATATGATGATAGTGTCAAGGAAGTGTCAAGATTGAATCCATGTTTTATTTTTAATATGTTTCCATTGATGGGAAAAATGAATACTATCATTATTTAACAACTTTTTTTATATGTGGAATGTAATGCAAGTTTTATGTTCTAATTCTCTAAAACACTAAACCTGAAAAGATCCTCAATGTGTAATCTTGTAATAACTCAAGATTAAATAAGGTTTAAGGTCTGGGCCTTATATTTCCTCTAGCTTAATTTTGGAATAATATAATTTAACATACATTATAGTGCTTTTAACCATGTTATTGACTTTTAATATAACCATATTAACTTTTATAATATCATATAATAACCTTTTATTACATATTATCTATGGGTTGTTAATAAAAATTCATTATTTCCATTGTTTTACGTGTTAATTACATTGCTTTCTCATTCATGATTTGTCATGAATGTCATAATCATTATGATTATTATATATTTATAACAACTCTAGAATAATATTAATAATGAAATAATTATCTTATTTTTAAATAAATTTCAATTTTGAAACCAATCATCAAAGTTTATTTTGTGAAATTACGTATGTTACGATCATGAAGATAGTAGATTATATGTATGCATCAGTAACATTTTCATTTTTCAACAATCATTATAGAAAATATGTAAGTAATATTTGAATATTAAATAATTATTATAATTTCATATTATTTATTTTAATTTAATTATATGTATCATTTATGTGTTCTACTGATGAAAATAGAGTCACATCACTTTTTGTAGGGGGAATCCACACGTACGTGAACTGTGTTATCATATTTAATTAAGAAAAAAGGTAAGAAAAAATGATGTATAATACTTAAATATTTTTAAATATGTTATTAAATTAATTATTATATCATTTATATCACATATATTTATATTTAAATTATCCTTATTACCTTCCATGTAAAGAGTGAATGAAATTTGAATCACATCGCTTCACAAGGTGGTAGTTCACCGTACACACAAGAGATATTATCATAACCCCTATAAAATGGAGTGTAAATTAAGAACATATAATAAAATGACTATAGTGGTATAATTATGTTATAAATATTTTATATATTCTTTAATTTCATCATCATACCCATCCATTGGAGGTTGTAATGGAAAAAATAATCACATTGGTAAGTGATGCGGTAGTCCACCCAACATATGAATGATGCTTTTGTAACACATTTGATGAATTTGGATATGGTTTTAGGTCAATACCTTAACACAAATGCATATAATTATATTTAATATACCAAAGTTATTATATCAACTTGTTTTAATAAGAATAAATTGAGGTGGAAGAAGAAATAAAATATAAACACTAATAGAAGAATGTTACCGCTTCTTTGGGTAAACTCCTTAAGTTTTCACCACCAGACTACCTAGGTTATCATTAAGACAAATTAATTATATGATGATGTGATAGAAGTTGTAAATTTATGTGAGCAGGTATTTTGGAATCCAAAAGGGTTTGTAGGTGTGAATAATATATGAGATGGGGTTCCCATTTATTAGTTAGTTGAGGGGAACACTTGTAATGATTGAAAACAATGATTAACCATATTTTTCAAATGAAAAATGTTCCTAAAATGGATTATTATTAATACCTATAAATTATAATGTGTAATTATGGCCATAAAATAGACATTAGTATTATATTTATGTAATTTTTATCTTTATCGTTTTAGTTTATCATTGGTAAATCCATTTTTTCTAAACCGTGATAAATAATTTTTGTTTATTTTCACTATTAATTTTTTTCAAAAACAATTTTGAATATATTATATAATATAAATTATTCTAATTAAAAATATGGAATCCATTTTTTCTAGTTAAATTCACATAAGTTAAAATTTTTAAATTCAAATTAATCACCCATATGTGACAAGAATGAGGGTTTTTAAAGATAAAATGTCCAAAAGATCCGAAAATGTTATATGAAAATTAAATAAAAAAATTGTTATATTGACCTGAATTGGATTAACTAAAATATAATTGAACTTATTATACATTAAAACAATAAAAAATATAATTTAAATTTTCAAATAGTTTAAATAGATAAGCAGATTTCTTTTAAAATTTATCATTTATTACTATTCATAAAAAATGAATCAATTCAAATTAATACCCAAAAAAACCAACACAAATTT
This sequence comes from Viscum album, assembly GCA_963277665.1. Lineage (NCBI taxonomy): Eukaryota > Viridiplantae > Streptophyta > Magnoliopsida > Santalales > Viscaceae > Viscum > Viscum album. The sequence continues at coordinate 1,055,117,677 of OY728151.1, read as the reverse complement.
TATATTTTTATTTAGAAAATGTAGTTAATTTTAAAAAATGAATTTCTCAAAATTGGAAAAAATTAATTTTTTTTTTCAAAGCACGACTAATCCATCTTTTAGAAATTTATTTTTTTTCAGAAAAAATGTATTTTAACATTAAATTATTTGTATTTTTTTTACAATCAAAATATTTAGAGATCTAACACCATATATCTTAGATAAAATTTTGGATACTAATTAATGTTTCATGATTACATGAAATCACTCCTCTAAGTGTCGATCAGTTTAGTAGTCTTGGTAAACCGGATACATAAATTAGTCTAGTATTACAAAAGACTACACTAATTAGAATATAATATTTTTCATTCTAAATAAAAAACATCTAGGATAAATATAATAAATCAATTAAATATATGAATAACTTTCATAGTTTTATTATTTGATTCTAGGGGAATGAAACATAATACGGGTGAGCACAAATTCTTATTAAGGGGTAAATGAAGTAGAAGGAATAATTAATCATTGAGAATATTCAATATGTTAAGGTAAATAATGTAACACAAATACCATGTATTCAATAAATGGAATTGATGTTTGTAATCAATATGTAATGGAAATAACTTAAACTCATTCAATTAAATTAAATAGATAATGAAAAATAAATAAATAATTCTAATAAATTGAAACACATGTCATTTAATCAATAAACTAATAACGAAATATAACTATAGTTATATTGACACAAAATCTCATGGATGAATAACTATTGAAACTAAATTCTGGAAATTGTTTCTTAATCAACATCATGTATGAGGCACGTGAAAACATATATCATCAAGACCATTCATTTTATTTTTTAAAACAATGTATAAAACCTATTTGAACTTAACATCTTATTCATCACATGAGAATATGTTGTTTCATTAAATATCTATATAATATTTGGGATCCTCTCGTAATTTTATTATCATTACATTCTTCATATCATATAACCAATATAATATGGCTTATTAAATATCCATATTGAATCATGCATAAAATAATATCAATATTTTCCCAAAGAATTATATAACATTCAAAGTAGACATCATATGTAAAATGGAATATTGTATAGGAAATTTTCATATGGATGAAAAAGGAAGTGGATAATTAGGTTAAATTCAATAGTCAATTAGAATAAGTGATTTAATATTTCAAGAGGAATAGAAACTGAAACAATGAAGATAACATGAGGACTATTCTTTTCTGAATCAATAATAAACCATGTAAACGAAAAATAAAGTTGGTATCAAAACAAAAAATCCCATGTGGGGTAAAAATAACGGGTTGTTGTTTTTTTTTGAATAGAAATATTATAAAAAGATCTTTTGAAATCAATCATGTGGAAAATATCATTTTTTTAGGAAAACCCTTTTGAAAGCAATTTTCATTGAAGATAAATATTGAAAATTTCATCTTTAGATAGTAACATTTTAAACATGTAATTGAAAATTCAATGGAATTATGGTGAGTAAATCTGTACATTCCATACAAGGTAAAAGAACATTCCCTTTTCATAGTAAAAAGATTTGAAATGACCCTAATTGGGAAATATAAAGGTAAATTCCATTGAAGACTTTAGTAAATGTAACAGATAGGGTAAAAATGACATTACCAAATCATTTTAAAAAAAATTTTGAAAACATTTTCTTAAAAGATGATTTTTAGAAGAAAAAAGGTTCTCTGGTTAAAGAGGGAAATAATGTCAGGATTTCATAAAAAAAATTCTAAAACATTTTGATTTCAAAAATAGTGGTTAAATGATACTGATACATTAAAATGGTCACGAATAACTAATTCAGAATTAATTTTTTTACTAAATTTTTTTTATATAATTTATATTATTTTATATTCCATTGAAAGATCATTAGTATTGGTATTGAGGAAATAATATATAATCATTCGATATTATATCATACGACTTTGATGAATTTTATATCATAATCCTCATAATGTATTAATAATAAATAAAACATATATTATAATTAAAATAATTAAATTCAATATTTATCATGTAAAAAAGTCAATATATACACCATGCAAATGAAATTTGGTGCATGACCAAAAATAAGACTCAATGGAATGTATATTGAGTTCAAATCCCTTATTAATTGAGTTGATTTTGGATCATGAGATCCCTAAAAAATAAACATAAAAAGAATATTTAATATCATGAAAGCATGAAGAAATGAGAAAATATACTAAAATGTGATGTAGTTAAACCACACAATAGAAGTGGTGAATACGACATTTATCAAACATATGTAAAAAGTGAGAGGAATATCACATACCTTTTCCTTATTTTTGAATGTGTGTCAATTGGACTAGTCTATAGTGATTTAAAATATGTTAAAAATGATATCATAAACACAATCATGTTTTTATTAGCATGTATAAACTTCTAATAAAATCTAATTACTTTTTTATTAACAACAATTATTAATTTCACTATTTCAGGTGATAATTTCATAGTTTTCTTGAGAAGTTTTTATCTTGTTATTTGTTATTATATTTAATTATATAATTGTTTAATTATATCCATAATTTAAAAAAATGACATATATATAATATATTATCATAAAATATGTATTTATATTAATATATTATATTTAAATATGAGAAATGAAGTGGACTGTTCCTGGAGACGGTAGGATGTACGTACACAATAATGTTATTATCATTTCATTGTTGTATCGAATGAATGAAAACTATATAATAAATATGTATATTATAACTCAAGTATAATTTATATGATATATATGTTATATAGTTTTATTATAATAACCCTTAATACTTTCAATGTATAGCTTTAATGAAACACATCGCTTCGAAGGGGTAGTTGTCCACACCTCATCAAAGGATGTTATCGTATTAACAGAAAATGGAAAGTATTAAATAAATTTTTTAAAAAGAATTATAGAAGAATAAATACATAATAAATATCATATATATCATATATAAACATATTTTCCATCATAATGGCCACCATGAGATGTGTTAAATGAAAAATGAACAATCATCGTTTCATGAGGTAGTAGTTCATTGTACATAGAAAAAATATGGTTGTTTCCCATTAGATGGAAGTGTATGTTAGTGTAGGTATAACCTTTATAATAAAAAATCAATGTATATTTATAATAATTTGTTTTTTATATAATCATGTAATAATAAGATATTAGGTGGTGGAAATTGGAAATCAAACTAGAGAGCTTCAGTGAAGATGTTACCTCCTAATCGGGTAACTTCCTTTGGTTTATACCAATAGGCATGTGTGGAAGGATTTATATCCAATGGGGGGTTTATATTATTAATGGAGTGATTTTATGTATATATTTTGGTAGATATCGGTTGAACCAATGTTTCTTGAGAGCTGTGAGTATGTGGGAGGATATGATACCCTTGTATAGGGGAGGAGGGGTGACACTATTGTAATATTTTCACAATGGAATTTCATACACGTTTCTAACTTTAAAAGTGGTCCAATAATAGACCTAATTCTATAAAAGGGGTTATAGGGTATAAATATTTCTATCAAATGGCCTTTGGAAAAGTTTATATGTCTTTTTGGGCCTTGAGTATAAGGTTTAGTACTTTATTAAATGAAATTTTATCTAAATCTTTTTAATTATTTATAATGAATTTCATTAATATTTTTGGTCAAAAAATATGTTCATATTGTTAATCATTGTAAATCTATCTTATTCCAAATATGGAATCCATTTTCTATGATTCCAATCACATATGTGGCAGAAATATACCAATAATACTAATTTTTCTATTTCTCTTCCAAATTAGTAGATTATTTTGACATATTAAATTTATAAGAGTGTCAAAATTTGGATTTAAAATATGTTCACCATTAAAAGGTGGTTAAAATGCCTTAATAAAAATATATTAATTTATTTATAAAATTGGTTTTCTTTTTATCATAAGCCTATAAAATATATTGGATGAAATAGATTTATGAGCATAAAAAATAATATTTTCCTTTATATTCAATTGGATCATATATTCATTTATAATAAATATGGGGCCTTAGAATTCAATTTATATTGTTTTGAACCACATATTTTCATAAGATAGTAAATTTTCTTTGTAACCACTAATTTAATGAATATTTTTAGTCTTATTATACTAAATAAAATTTAAATAATTTTTTGTTGTTCTGTTAAAACTATGACTTTTGTGTAATGAAAATATTCAAAGAATTTATATATTCTATGTAACACAATCTAATTAGGTGTTTCATGCATTGAAATATATAAAAAAATATAAATCAAATTTAAAATAGTAAATATATTTTAATGTATTAGGGTATTATATCCCCATGTTCTCTTTGTTTCATGTGTCATTACATGATATCGAATATAAGGTTCTTAATTTAAAATTTTTTGGTGATATAATAGATAACAACAATTTTCATATTTTATTTTGCATTATTCATACCTTCAAATTTAACAGATTGGTAATTATAGTATACTATATTACAGTTCATTCAGACATGAGGTTTCATTTTCTATAAGCTATCAAAGATATTAAAATTAATGAAATATATTTTTTGGTTTATTTATGCTCGGTGTATCATGTCCCATTTGATATTGAATAAAACGTTCTAATTTTATAATTATGTGGTTTTACATTCTCCCACAAATAAATAAATATTCTTCCCACAATTTAAACCTAATATAGGTAATCTAGGTTTTTATGTTTGGAAAATATTTAGTCAAATACCGAGATCCTAAAATAGATAACAAGTCACCCTCTTAATAAGAGATAAAGGGATGTACCATGGTCATATGGAATAACACATAACCAGAATTCCTGGTAGGATAACATTATTGGGAATTGATTATATAGACATGTAATAAAATCATAAATAATAATAGAGAGTTGTTTAGCTTATTGATCAGCAGAAATTTAATGATCAATGCAAATTGATTGGCCACTAAACCATGAATTTGTGATTATTTAAAATAAATTATGATTTGTTATAGATGAATGTAATAGTAAAAAAATTTGTTTCAAGATCCATATCCTAATGTTTAGGAAATATTTTACTATGTAATAATATATGGAATTATATGCACAATTTTATTCATTGGGTTTTCTCAGATAAATTTTAAAATCATCCCATAGTGTATGATATTAATAGCCAAAAATTTATTTTTTATTCTTAAAGAACTAAAATTTAATTTTAACATGTTTTATGATCAATAAAATAGTGGAAATTATTTTTATCAGTCTTTAACCATTTTCCAAAACCAATATGGTTGGAAGAAGTTATCCGACATTATAAATTAATCTCTCAAACTCAAAAGTAACACAACTAGTTCATCATTAATATTTATTTATGAAATAATTTAACAAAAATCAATAACATATTAACTTGTAATCTTGTTTTTTGATCGTAGGTACTAAACCTAAAACATCCTTTGTCTAGGTTTCATGCCCCATGGCCTTGCCAGATGTGATGAGATGTCATTTTTGTAAAACTATTTTAATATAATTCAAATAATTGTCCATAAATATTGATGCACATCATTGAAAGAAAGCTATTCATTAAATAACTTTTTTATAATGATTTTCAAAACACCAATTTTTTTTTCAAAATCTAACAATATTATTTTCCTATTATTAAAATATAATTAATTACCATATAAACCCTAATAGTTGTGAATTTCTATAAAATTATGTTTAAAATATTTAAAATAATTATTCAACAAATAACTTTTTCACTGAAACATATAATAAAATAATGTGTTGTATTACCATTAATATCACCTAAGATATCTGTATACATAGTATACTCTCAATAAATAAAACCAAAAAATGGGTGTCGATACCATTAAATGTATGATCAATATTAAACTTATAATCCTATGATGGTATCCATAAATATTATGATAATGAAGATATAAATCTTTCTAAAATTTAACAAAATCCATAATTTTCTCAAAATTAAAAGTACTAATGTACCATTGGTAAAAAAATAGTTCTGCAATTTAATTCCTAAAACCAAATAAAAAAAATACTTCATCCATTTTATTACCACGTAGTTCCGTCCATGTTCAAGGTTTTATCATTTAAAAGTGGTCATTGAATCGGATAATGGACAAGTTCTCCTCCTTCAATATAAAAAACTATAAATTGATCCACATGATTAGATATATTTCCATCCATCTTACTCATCAATTTTTCACAATAATTATATTATTTATGCTCTTAATTTCTACACATTAATCATTATCATATTCCACTGATAAATGTTCCTAGGTGTCCCCTTTAGGATTTCTCACATGATAGAAATTGATCCATATTTCCTCTATGGTCTTCATCACATCGGACTTAATATAAATTTCCATTCTTGGGTGATAATGGTAGTTGTTTAACATATATATTTCATATAATATTTCTAGAAGTATGATTAAGTATTATCGTAGAATCCTTCAATCAATTTTTCATACCATTTTTTTCTCATAGTCACCACATTTTCCTTCATATTAATTGATAACAAGATTTCTTCATGTTATAACCATTGAATAAAAACAAAACACATAACGTGAGAAACAACAATCATAGTCAGAAAATGGTATAACAATTAATCCGATTTTCAATCATGAAATCTATTTTTTAAATCTATGACATCATTTTTTAACACAGGTCATTCATTTTCAACAAATATTCAAATAATTCAAAATCAATTGTATAGAAAAATTTTGAATTATCCTTAGAATATCCCTCTGGAGTATCAAACTTGGTGAGTAGTAATGCCCTTTTTCATGCATAAGGTGACAATTGGGTTAATCCCAAAATTCCCTTTTCGGAATTATTACACCTAAGTACATATAATCTTGATCCAGATAAAATTTTAGTATACATACAAGGATTTTTATTATGAGATGTTTCGTTTTTAGTTCTCATAACTTATTCCTTAATACCAATATTTCTACAAAATTTATATAAAGAATACACAACTAAATACAGACATAAATGAAAAATTCAAAACCTACACCTATGATACAACTTTTTCATGAACTATTTTAGATACCCTACTACCCTGATACCCATGTAAACTATGAAACTGTCCTCAAGGGTGTTCCAGATCCCCTAGAGTTGTAAATTAGATCCTGATATCATACAAGAAGAAAAAGGTAATTATTTTTTGATAATATAGTAGAAGAAAAAACATACAAATCTATATGTCAACTATCATCAAAGAGAAGGTCCCCAAATCAAAATTGTTAATTACAATTCCCAAATACCACATCATCCAAATAAAAGACACATAATATCATTATATTCTCTAAATCCTATGAAATATGTGTGAAACAGCTCCATCAGTCACCATCACCACTCCACGGTCCAAGGGATCAAGAACATCCACTACTTAGAAGAGGTGATATTTCGATTCTTGTACTTGACATTGGAAATACAATAAATGTTCGAATGAAAAAGTAGGGTGTGAAATATATATCCTAATAGGTACTCACATTGTTATCCATAATCATATACATAACAAGAAACAAAATATTTTACTAATTTAAATAAATAATGATTGGTTTAACATTTAAATATTTAAAATAAAATATTTGTTCAATCAAAAGAGATGGGAAAAATATTAAAATGTGATTAAAGTGACATTTTAAATAAAAAAAATTTCCAAAAAAATGTAATATATAAAATCGTTTAATAATAAAGGTAATTTATAATGAAGAATCCAAACATAGAACCGTTTTAGAGACCCAAAGCTTGACGTACATGGACATTACATTACGTTTGTGTAATAATTAATACATAATAAAAACAGACACACAATGACCGTAATAGTTCAGTGTCTTTGTAAACTCGTTATATAATCTTATAATCATGGTGAAAGATCTTCAAGATATCCCATAAAGATATTCCCCTTTTGTTTTATTACCTAAAAACTTTTATTAAATCTTAGGGAAAAGAAAACATATAAATGGTGAGCTCAAATGCTCAGTAAGGGTAAGCATGGAGAAAATAAAACAAATCATATACATTTGAACTTTAAAAAATACGAACATAATGATTAAATATAAAAATGTTGATTAATGAAATAAAACATGTCAGTACATAAGGAATAATTCATAATAGAACATCAATCATGATAAAATAACATGGGAATTAAACATTTAATTGTGGAAAATAATTAATCACTTGATATTATTTCCATAGTAGCTAAGGCATTGCAACCAATACCATCTTAGTAGACAATGTCCCTTACGGAATCGAGTTCACTCCTAGTTCCAGTCCTGTAAAACTGAAACGGATTAACTTACCATTCCATCCATGTTTTTCTTATTAGATATAAATCTTTACCCAATTCATTGGTTGGGGATATAGGTCCCACCCATCTCATAATGAAATCATTTTTACGTGTGCGACAACATAAACATAAATCATTCATCATAACCCAAAGAATAAAATGGGTTTTATAAAAATAATCCCATCATAACATAATCCATAAAAAATGGTTATCATTTCATCATAATAAAATTGAAACCATGTAAATCATAGGGATATTATACGTGAAATATAATCATTTGAAATAATGTCATCTTAGATGGAAAATAGTTTTGACAAAACAATTGAATTGAATTCATGAGGAAAATATCCTTTCTTTTTCAAAATCATTTTCTTTTCACCAAATTCCATAAAATTTTAAAAGAAAAGGATTTTTTTGAAAATAATCATGAAATCTATTAGAGTAATCTTCATAAAAATTTGGAATTATTAAACCGTAAAAATCTGTTCTTTCCATATAAGTTTAAAAAACATTATTCTCTTACGTTTGTTGGAAAAGTCAAAGAGTACCACGTATAGTATACAAAAGAAAGATTCCTCACATAACATGTATTAAAAGTAAAAAATGGGTAAGAAAGACATTAAAAATACATGAAACCATTTTTAGAAAATAGGTACATGGATGATAAATATAAGCCCAGTAAATACTTATGATTAAACAATCTCGAAAAAACGAGATTGGAAAATTTATCCCTTACCATATCTATGTTATTCTTCGTATATATCTGATTATAATGTATAATGATTTAAATTATGCCATTGAATTATTAAATAATCATATTCATTGTTATGATATCATATATGGTTCACTTATGACTTTATATTAACCGTTATTTTGTAAATTCCATTTTAAAGTAGTGTTTTCGGTAAAATCGTTTCATTTATCGTACGTGTTTGGACTTATTGCTCTGGATATTATTATTACTTATATCAGGATTTAGTTGATTCCATAATGTAAGTAATGATTTATATATCATATATATTCAGTATATATATATATATAATAGATAGATAAATGAAATGAAATACACCTTTCATGGAGATGGTAGGCCATACGTACGCATGAACGTTGTTTTCCATTCCTTATTGACTTAAATGGAATTAAGTACATCAAATATATATTTAACTAAATCCAGTAGATTTATCATGTCCTATATATCATTATTATAATTTATATATACATTATAATCATTATTTAATGGTTAACATGGAGAATGAATCTCATCGCGTCGTGGAGATGATAATCCTTACGTACGCACGAGTGATGTTATCATTCCGATATTTATTGAATTGAATTGGGGTGGATGATAAAGTATATCATAATAATTATGATGTCATAATAACTATATATAGTTATTCTTTAAACCATTATACAAATCCATGTAAGGTGGTGGTGGAAAAACAGATTACACCACGACGTAGAGGCTGTATTATGTACGTACGCATGCACGGTGATTTCGTTTTCCATAGGATGGATAGAATATGAAATAGGGTTGTTTAATATTTATAATATCATATCAGTATAAGATTTATACTTATGTTATTAATTTATTATGAATTAAATAAATAAGAAAAAGTAAAAGAATAAATAAATTGGAAAAAATCGGTAAAGGATTTTACCTCTTCATTGAAGCGCCTCTTCTTAACCTCCTTTTAAGGCACTAGATTTTCTATTTTGAGGTTAACAGAACCTCTATAATGTTTTTAGGGATGTTTAGAAGGGAAATGTTAAGGGGTTGGCAGAGCTTGAAGGCTCAAAAGTTTTTAAAAGGAAGGGGGAGGATGTACCCTTTTATAAGAGAGGAGAGGGGCACCTTAGGGAAAACATAAAAAATTATTTTATCATAAAGACATATTCGGTTTATAATAGCTCCAAAATGATTTATTTCTAAGATAAAGTCGTTATGGGTCGAAATCCTCTCAACCAATAGGTTTTAGACAATTTTAGGTTACTATTTTTACTTTATAATTTAGATTTAACTCTAAGTTAAATAATTTAACTTTTACTGTGTCTTCTTGTTTTCCTACACTATATGGTTAATAAACAGACTATAACAAGACAAAATAACCCCAAGTGGTTCATTATTAATATATATAATCTTATCCAATTCATTTATCCAAACCTTAGATTTTTAGGAATAGAATAACAATTAATAATATAATATTTGTTTTAAAAACTATTTCATGTCAATTTTGACACTATTTGGTAATTGATTTTTGTGAAAACCATAAAAGCATGTTTAGTTCTAAAAATGTTAATTGAACCAACACTAACAGGTCATATTAACCTAAAAATTTAGTGTAATTTATAAAAAGCCTAATATTACATTTATTTCGGTATTTATAAAATCAATAATGTTATTATTTCATTAATAAGGTAATTACTACATCATCATTGTGTCATAAATAAATTAAATTATTTATTGTCTAAAAATTATAACTAAAATACAATTATGCCGAAAATATTTTTAAATTTCTAATTAATATTTATAGTCGAATTCTTTTTATGTATAACCCTATATTAAAAATGTTTTATTTATTAAATGTTGATTTTAAATATTTTAACTCTTCTTTAAATATAATAATAATAAATGTATCTAATCCAAGTGGACCTAAATGATAATATTTTATTTCTAAGGTTGTTTTTGGTCGAATTACACTTGTCCAATATAATTAGGATATGTGTTTGGGTAATAATAATATCATTTCTACCCTTAATTACATTATTTACTTTTAACTGTGGTAAATAAAAGTAAAAAAGTTACTATTCACCAAAATTATTTTTATCTTATTGACCCACATTTTAATCCTTGAAATTAATTATGTCTCTCAAATTTTCAAAATTTCACCCACAGAAGCTATAACATTATGTGGTATGTAAATTATTAAATTCTCTTAGTAGGTGGTTAAAAGACGATGAAACGTTCAATAAAATTTTTATATATCTAAAATTATTATAAAATTACTCCAATGAATTAAATTGAACATATATAGGTATTATGTATCAATTTATACCTAAAATAAATTAAATTAAAATAAATAATTATTTATATAAAACGTCGGTTTTTAAATAGATACCTAGTGTTTTCACTATTCAGAAAAAATTGAATGTTTTCAGAAAAATGCCAAAATTTTACCCTAGACTAATTTTGATATTCCGAATACAAAAATGAAGTCCATTTTGAAAGATTAAAATTTAAAAAATATGGTATTACTATTTATAATGGCTACTTCATAATAATATTATAATAATATATCGTTTAGTGAATCTCGGTATTGCATACTACACATGCTATCAAAAAAGGTCTTGATTGTGTGTAATGCAAGCCAAGTAAGGGCTGCATGTAGTGAAAGCATCGTTTGGTGTTGCTTATAACATAATCAAAACTTATTTCATTTATACATTGAAAAATATCTATACTTAATTTTTCCTAGAATAATTGTCCACAAAACGATCTTGAAATTGTGTGTAACAAGATCCAAGAATAGTGTTGCATATAATTCAAGTTAATACGATGTTGCGTATAGTACAAGCTAATTTTGGTGTAGTGTACAGTAGAAGACATCAAAGAAATTATATATATATATATATCATAAAATCTCAGGGTGTTACATTCTACCCCCATTAAAAGGAATTTCTCCCTCGAAATTTGTCGGGGTTATAAATGGTTTACTACATGACTATTTCCTTAATAGAAACCCACATCATAAATATTAACATTAATTACTAAATAATAAAACGTAACAGTTACCCAAAATAAATAATCACTGGGTTTCCACATCGAAGAACATACGTGAAAATATGGATATGGTAGAGAAAACTAACCATCATGTTCTGATATAGAGTGACAGATAACATGGCTATTAAAAATCCAACAATCACAAAGCCATAAATTTATGATGATCTGAGGTAGCATATGATTTATCAGATATGAGGGAAATAGGAAAACATTTTTGGTTTTCACGATCATTTCCATAAAGTAGAAAAAATTGGAATTAGATAAAATACTCTCTTGATTTTGGTACAATCTCACCGTTGGTGGTTCCTTGAACAATTTCAACCACATCTCTTAGAGAAATGAAGTTGAATTTTTAATTCATGATGTGTTATTAGATCATTCGATAGAATTATATGTCATTCCATTTGTTTCAAACAACAGGTTAGAAAAATTTATTAAATATATATAAGTCCATCTATAGTGAGATTAATCATATATGGTTCCTAAAATGGACTTATACTTCAACTATCATACTTATTAATAAAATAAAACTAATTTCTACAAACCAAGGACTTCCTGTAGGCCAGTGGTAGGTGGTAAAGGCCTGTCGCACTTTGGTTGTGTGTTCGATTCCTGCAACCTTGTCTGACACGATGGGTTGTCGCCCATCTTGTAGGTTGTCCTTTTTCAAAGACTACATTATTATAACATTCTAAAAATAATATTGAAAAATAAAATTCCTTCCTTAAATAATACAATCTGATGTCCAACATAATCCATTCCAATCATTAGGCTCATCCAAAATACATATGTCCAATGTCAAAGTATAACGAAAATGAATAATTGAAAAGTCACATAATAAGAATGTGAATACAATCATTTATGATACGATATATCTTGTGGTTCACATTCAAAACATGTGAATACCTTAGTCATGTAATCTCTGGAAAAATGAATACCCATCGAACCTTAGTGAAAACATGAATGCTCTCAAAATATAACTCTTTCCACATACTAATATCCCAAAATTTCGATATACTCAAACCATGATATCACTTTGTTCTTATATCAGTCATGAGGTCATGAATACTATCAAACATATCATCTTCCCCTTATCCCTTCATTATGTGCAAATCATCTATTTCCAAAATCACTTTTAATGGTTACCGGTACAATATTCTTATGGAAAACCACAATGGAACAATACACTGAAATTTCAATATACTATAAAACTAGCTCAACAACATTATTATTGAATTCCAATACATAACCCATTAAATCTATCATCTTCAATGGTTGGCATGAAGTGGGTAAATCCTCAATTTAGAATTAACTTCTTAGGTTAGGTCATTGATTTGGGTAATGCCCATGTTCTCCATAGATAAGACATTGGACTCCATAACAGTCTGTCACTCTATGACCCTTTTCTCCACATAGATAACATATTCCGCTCCATTTAAGGTATTCCTCAAGGTTCTTCTTCACTTCTTTAGATATCTCAATCTTCCTTTCTCTATGCTCCTCACCATGCGAACATGCATAAAATTCCATCTTCCTCTTATTTGATGACATATGAATACAACTAAGGTTCACCTTGTTAATCATATATCGAGATGACTAATTTGGCATAGTCACTATATCTTTCTCTCTAGGAATTACACAATTTCGTTGATCATAGTCACCAATTTTTCCATTGGAATAAATTTTAACTTAATTCCATCTTGCTCCCTCCATTGACTAAGACCAGAAACCATAGTGTATGAAATAGTTAAAATAACAAGGAACAACATAATCATAAAAAGTCAGTTATGGGATGTCTAACTTATCAAAAATTCTTTAATCCATGACACCTTAGGTTCACCGTAGGTTATTCATGATCGTCATCATAATTTTAGGACACTATCCTATACATATACATAACCTTAGGTACATCCCAATACATACCGTAGAAATATCACCAGTGATTTCACTAATGTTTTTTCATCCTAGTTTCCAAAGGTTAACTAAACCATTCCACTGATACCAACTATAGAGACCCAATCTTGACGTACATGTAAATTTCATTACTTTGGAGGAATACTTAATACATAACAAAAATAGACACAGAAGGATCATAATAGTTTAGTGTTTTTGGAAACACGGAATATAATCTTCTAATCGTGGTGAAAGATCTTCAACATCTCCCATAATGATCTTCCCCTTTTGTTTTCATACCTAAATCATTTCATTAAATACTAGGGAAAAGAAAACATATAATGGGTGATCTCAAATGATCAGTAAGGGTAGGAATGGAGAAAATAAATAAAATCATATACATTTGAACATAAAAAAACAAGAACATAATGTTTAAACATCAAAATCTTGAGCAATGAAATAAAACATGATAGTACGTAAGGGATGGATCAAAATTTAACATTAATCATGATAAAATATCATGGGAATAAAACATGTAATTGTATCAAACAATTAAGAACTTGATATGATTTCCATAGTATCCAAGGCATTGCTTCCAAGATCATCTTAGTGGATAATGTCCCTTACGGAATCGAGTTTACTCATCATTCCATTCCTGTACCACTAAACCGGATTAACATACCATTCCTGCCACATCTATCTCCTGAGATATAAATAATTACCGAATGATTTTAAGTGATATATAGGTACCACACATCTCATAATGGAATAATTCTTACGTGTGCCACAACATAAACATAAATCATTCATCATAACTCAAAGAATAAAATGGGTTTCATAAAAATCATCCCATCATAACATAATCCATATAAAAAGAATGGATATACTTTCATTATAAAAAAAGTGAAACCATGTAAATCATAGGGACATTATACTTGAAATATTATCAAACGAAATAATTTCATCTTAGGTGTAAAATAGTTTTGACAAAACACTTTGAATTGAATTCTTGAATACAAATATCCTTTCTTCTTCAAAATAATTTTTTTTAAATTATTTGATATATTAATAGAAAATTATTTTGTTGAAAATAATAATGAATTATTATATAGGAATCTTCATGAAAATTTCGCATTATGAACCCGTAAAAATAAATTCATCCCGTCTAATTTAAAAAAACATTCTTCTCATAATTTTGCCGGAAAGGTCAAAAAGTACTTCGTATGGTAAACAAAAAAAAGATTCCTGACATACCATGTAGTAAAAGTCAAAAATGGGTAAAAATGAGTTTAAACATATAAGAAACCATTTTTAGAAAACAGGGTAATGGATGATGAATATAACCCCAATAAATACTTATGAATAAACAATCTCAGAAAGAAAGAGATTAGATTAGTAATCTCTTACCTTATGTTTGATATAATTCGTATGTATCTGAACATTCTATATAATGATTTAAATATTGTCATTGACTTTTTTCAGAATCATATTTATTGTTATGATATCGTATATGGTTCACTTATTACTTTATGTTACTCGTTCTGTTGTAAATTCTATGTTAAACCAGCGTTTTTGGTAGAATCGTTTCATTTATCATATGTGTTTGGACATTTTGTTCAAGATATTATTATTACTCATATCATGATTTACTTACAGAATTTAAATCATTATTTAAATATCATATATATTCAGTATATATATATAATATAGATAAATTAAATGAAATACACCATTCATGGAGAGAGTAGGTTGTACGTACGAATGAACGCTTTTTTTCCTTTCCTTATTTACTTGATTGGAATAACTAGATGACATATATATATTTACGTAAATCAAGTAGCTTTATTATGTCCAATATTTCATTATTATTCATTATATATACATTATAATCATTCTTGAATTGTTAACATGGATAATGAATCTATTCGCGTCGTGGAGACGGTAATCAGTATGTACTCACGAGTGGTGATAGCATTCCCATAATTATTGAATTGAATTGGGGTGGATGATATAATATCTCATAATTAGTATGATGTTATAATAACTATATATAGTTATTCTTTACACCATTATACCCATACAAGAATGGTGGTGGTGGAAAAATAGATGACACCATAGCGTGGAGATGGTATTCCGTATGTATGCACGGGTGGTGATTTAGTTTTCCATAGGATGGATAGAAAATGAAATATGGTTGTTTCGTATTTATAATAACATATAATTATTTGAATGGTATAGATGTTATTAATATATTATAAAACAAATAAAGAAAAGAATTAGAAGAAGAAATAAATTGGAATGAATCGGTAAAGGTTATTACCTCATCTTTGACGCGCCTCTTCTTATCCTCCTATTAAGGCACAAGGGTTTGTCTTTTGGGGATACCAGAACCTATATAATGTTTCTAGGGAAGTTGAGAAATGAAATCGGCTTGTTTTTGCCAAGTCTGAAGGCTCAAAATATTGTATAGATTAGAGGGAGGAGGTTCCCTTTTATAACGGAGGAGAGGGGAACCTTAGGAAAAACATAAAATAATATTTTATAATAAAGTAATATTAGGTTTAAAATATCTCCAAATTGATTTATTTTGAGATAAAGTGGGGATGGGTCAAAATTCTCTCAAACAATAGGTTTTAGACAAGTTTAGGTTACTATTTTATCCATATTATATAGATTTAACTCTCATTTAAATAATTTAACTTTTACCATGTCTTCTTGTTTTCTTAGAAAATATGGTTAATAAACATACTATAACAAACCAAAACGAACCCCAAGTGGTTCATTATTAATAATATAATATTTGTTTTAGAAACTATTTTATGTCAATATTGACAATATTTCGTAATTGAATTTTGTAAAAATAATAAAATAATAATCAGTTCGAAAAACATTTATTGAATTAATACTAACATGTCATATTAACCTAAAAAATTAGTTAAATTTATAAAAAGATTCAAATTATATTTATTTGTGTATTTATAACATCAATTAGGTTAATATTTCATAATAATGTAATTACTACATCATCATTGTTTCATAAACAAATTAAATTCTTTAATGTCTAAAAATTATAAATAAAATATAATTTTGTATGAAATGTTTTTAAATTTCTAATGCATATTTATAGTCAAATTTATCTGATTTATAACCCATTATTAAAAATAATTTAGTTATTAAGCATTGATTTTAACTATTTTAACTCTTCTTTAAATATAATAATAATAAATGTCGTAATCTAATCCCAGTGGACCAAAATGATAATATTTTATTTATAAGGTTATTTTTGGTCTAATTACATTATCCAATAGAATTAGGATGTGTGTTAGGGTAATAATAATATAATTTTTACCCTTAATTACCCTAATTACTTTTAACCATGGTAAATAAAAGTAAAAAGTTACAATTAACCAAAATTATTTTTATCTTATTGAACCACATATTACTCCCTGATATTAACCGTGTCTCTTGGATTTTCTAAATTCCACTCACAGAAGCGTTAAAATTATGTTTTTTGGAAATTTTCCAATTTTCTGGGGAGTTGTGTAAAAGACGGTGAAACGTTCAATAAAATTTTTATATATCTAAAATTATTATAAAATGAATTAAATGAATTAAAAAGAACTTATATAGGTATTAGGTATTAATTTTGACATAAAATAATTATAAATAAAATAAATAATTACTTAAATAAAACGTCGGTTTTTTAATAGTAACCTAGTGTTTTCACTATTCATCAAAAATTGAATGTTTTCAGAAAAATACCAAAAATTTACCCTAGGATAATTTCGATATTACAAATCCAAAAATGAAGTCCATTTTGGATGATAAAATTTAAAAAATTTCAAAAAATGGGTATTAATATTCATAACGGCTAGTTCATAATATTATTTTAATAATATCTCATTTAGTGAAACTCGATATTGCATACTGCAAATGCTATCGAGGAAGGTCTTGATTGTGTGTAATGTCAGCCAAGCCAGGGCTTCCTATTGTGAAAGCTCTGTTTGGTGTTGCATATAACATAATCAAAACTTATTTCATTTATACATTAAACAAAATCTATACTTAATGTTGCATAGAATAATTTCCACAAAACGAACTAGAAATTGTGTGTTACACGAGCCCGGAATAGTGTTACATATTCTAAAAGCTAATACGGTGTTTTGTATAGCACAAGCTAATATTGGTGTAGTGTACAGTAGAAGACATCAAAGAAATTAAAGAATATATATATCTCTCATAAAATCTCAAGGTGTTACAACCATGTTCAATAATACCCATGGTAACTTAGATTATAACAGTATGATCCTCACACTTCTCTATATAGATCAAAGATAAAGATAGGTTTTCACACTCAAATAAATATACACCACTATAGAGTATCCAATTATGGGAAATCGGCACCCTAATAGGGGATCCCACAAGGGTAATCATGTCAAACATTATTTTTGATGGTGTTTTTATCATATATCCATTTATTTGGAGTCATAGTCCAAGCATGCTTGTCCCATTTACCACTGACTATTGAGGCTAACATGTTCTTTAAATAATAAATCATTCAATTGTGAATTAATAAATCATTTGAAATCATTTCACCAATCACATATCAATTTCCCAATTTTATTTTCCAATATTCATTTTCATATTAAAATAAAGTCATATGTTTTCAACATTACATTACTTTAAAAATCATTCCTCAAATCCATAAATCAATATAATTTATCAATTCTATCCATATTTTTCAAATCAATCCCACAATTTCATTATCATTGATGTTAGTATTTTCATAATTTTAATTACATTTCAAATCACACATCAAATCATTACAATAATGTGTTTTTAAATCTATTAAAATCTCATTTCAATTAAATAAAATAATTAATGTTTCAATTATTGGGAAAACATATATAGAAACACCTTACATTTCGTAATAGATCACATCCACGCCTATTGTAGGAATTCTAACGAAGAACGAAGGTGAAGGAGATTAAGGAATAAAATCTAAAATCATGATCCATCAAAATGGAGTTTAGATCCATCAACAATAAGGTGATTTGACACACTCTCTATTTATTAGAGAAAGGAATATCAAAAGAAACCACATGATATGAGATCCACTTACCATAAAAGGAACAAATCTTCGATCAACACTATTTTTCAAAATGAGAAGTGGTTGAATGAGTCAAAATTGATTCTTGAGATAAACTAAGGTTGAATAAAATGTATTGGGGGTCAAATTGTGGTGGATATCACTTTAATGGTGGGGTCCTGGGATTTTAATTAATTTTTTTTGGCTAATTAAAAACAATGTTCAGGGTTTGTTTGAGATGCCACATAGTTAGAAGTGACTTTGTGCCTAAATTGTGTGCCCCTAATGAACTATTATATGGGGTGCATGTTTTTGTTGTATTGTTAGAAAAACAATGTTCATTCCATTAAAATATTATTTTCTGCAGGGAATGTAGTTTCGCAATGTCGAAAGAATGGTTGGGATAAATCATGCCCCCTCAGTGGATTACAATAGGGCACACAATTTTATAGTCTAAAACGCACAATTTTCCATAGCCACACTCCAATCATAAATAGCCCCATGGGATTCCAATTTTTTTAGAACTCCTGAAACATCCCCAAAAAAACCCTAAATAAGAACGATATAAACGATGGAATTTTGTTTTAATGATGGGATAAGAGTAACACCATGGAAAAAGTGACATTAAAAGACTAATTGATAATTCCCATGTCAACAAGGTGCACCTTGACTTTTGAGAGCCTACCTTAATAGAACTCCACAGTTAAGCATTATTTTCCTGGCGTACTAATCTAGATGGGTTAACTTTTGATATATATCTCATGGTTTATGGGTGGGAAGATAAATCAAATTAAAATAACATGTGTTGGCATATGGAGATATTCATTTGTCATATAAGTGACCCTAGTGGGTAATAGCCTGTGGTGTTCAAGTAAGGAAACTAAGGTATTATTGATGACCCCTGGGGTTGACTAACAAGGTACATGGAACATAGATGGTAGGTTAGTGAAAAAATAGAATCAGAGCCAATACCCTGCAAGAATTGTTGTGGCAGTGCATGGGATTGAGGTGTAGGGTCCAAAATCAGTATGGTTTTCCTTAAAGGGGTGGATAGTGTAACGCCACTAGAAAAGTGGCTCTTGATAAAAAAAATATGTTATAATAGTGTACAAGGATTTAAAAGAAGGTATTATTGGAGACCAATGTGTTCATATGACTAGGTTCATGGCCCAGGGAAGGCTAGCTGATGACAATTCAACAACTTTATATGGGTCTCTATCCCTTGCATGGATAACTATATGTTAATTTTTCAATCTCATTGAGATACCCTTGCATGAAGTGATTAATAATACACATTATGACATCACCAATGAGTCCTCAAAAGATATTTACTTGTATAACCAGTGTATTCCATGATAAAAATAAATTCACAAACCAGCATACAAAGGCATATATTGATCACAGATGTTCTAAAAAGTACACCAAGAGACATTTTGAAACCTTCATTTGCTCCATATTGGTAGGAATGTCAATTTATCGATAATTATCAAGAAATAATAGCAATTCCAGTAAACATTTTACATAGCATCATGAATATTAGATACACTACAACTACTCTAAATCATGTGATTCATGTTCTTGGAATCCACTATTCATCAAAAGATCAATCTACTCAGTGTCCACTATTCCTTGAGTAAACATGTAACCCAGAATCAGTACCAGTCAATTAAATAACATATAATCCTAGAGTAATTTTCTATCCCTACCATATGTTTAGGTCCATTGTCACCATCCTCATAAGTCTTGTTCACTCCCCCTCTATGGGATAAACATTTCAAAATATTCTATCTATTACGATCACCAAGAAAAATACATCCAAATGATTGATAACACACATTACTAAGTATATTATACAAAAAAATTAGATAATATAATCATGATTAAATATTATAATCATACGATACATGTGATAATAATAAAAACATTAATAAACAAGGTACAATTATACTCATTGAAATAAGAATCATGAATGGGTCTCACAGGATACGAAAACACCCATGTGTGATCACAATCAAGAATTGTCATCAATGTTTACAAAAAAAGAATTATACCATGGAAAAAATAATATAAAATTTCATAAAACACTATGGAACATCCTTCCTTAGGTATATCAATGGAATCATCAATGTTCATTATAATTTTCATCTCCAAACCCAAGTTCATACACCAACCGAAACAATCTCACATTATAAGGACTCCTAAAACTATTTTCACATTAAATAATATAGTTTCTAGAGTATGAAACATTGAAGAGAAAGCAAAGGTGTAAAATAAGAACTACCCAAAGGTGACTACAAAAAATCATATAATCTATGAATGGTTAGGGAAGAAGAAACTAATTCTCTTGGATATTAATAAAAGGATAATTCCCCAAGATAACACCACAGAGACATTGTTGAATTCCATTAATCTTAAATAAGGTTGTTGTAACAACAATTATATAATTACATCATTAGAAAAAACATGGAACAATCATCTAATCAATAAAATATAATTCCATGATCGAAAAAGTAAAAAGAGAAGAAATTCATCAAAAAAAGAAGATTTAACAAATCAGCCAAATATGAAAATAAAAATAAATAAGGATGAATTGATGCCTTAAATTTATCATGTTAAATATAAGATCTACTGAAACAAGTTTTAATCCATGGTTAATCAATTAAAAATACAACATATAAATGGTTTTCCTATTTTTCATCCAAAATTAATTGAGGTCGATAAAATATATAATTTAATGATTTGATTCAATTATTAGTGGTTATTAATAAATTAAAAATATCCAATTATCAAAAAATAAATTTTATGTTTTTCCCTTTTGGTTTAATAAATAACTAAGGAGGGAGAAGTTATTGAATTTAGTAATTTAAAAGAATCGCAATGCTGAGACAGCTTCCACCATGGCCTGGTAATGCTCGTGATGGTTTTGAGACTTGAGAAAATAGCCATCCAATTGGTTATGTAACCAATGAATTTCACATTTTTCTCATCACCATAACCTCCAAAATATTATATGTGGGGCATCCTAGGATATGGATAATAATAAATTTTCATAAAAATCATGGATTTTAAATACCTTGTTCAAGTGGATTCACATACCATATTTAAACAAGATTGATCAGCCCAATCTCTACACCCATAGTAATTCCCGCAAAATGATATTTCTATGTCATTTTTCCTAGGAAATGTTTGGGTCAAGAACTGCTTGTAACATGGTAAATTTTTGTAATTTTTCAGTAGACAAAACTCCAAACCAAAATATTAAGATTCCATAAACTAGTCATAGCCATCAAGGATTCAAACAGAAATATATCCACATAAAATTAATGTAGAAAATAAAGAAGGAATATTTTTTATATAGTAAAAAACTTGAGGCTTTGCATTCGGAACTACACTGGTCTAGAGTTACATGCTTTTCATTAATGAACTACTTAGTGGATTTGTGCTTGTTAGAGGCACTATGAAAACTTATTTGCATGGAGAATGCATCATGAAAGTTGAATATTTTTTGTTTTCATTAATTGTGTGGTTTTCCTTTTAATGTTATCTAACCCCTATAATTTGAAAGTAATAAAAAAATTTGGAGGATTAAAGTCTCTCCTTTTATTTAGGTCTCTCCAAAGTGAAGAAGTATATGTGAACTAAACTTGAGGGAGACATTATGGTGATGTCAGTTACGTGAATAGAATTTCCTAGGTAATACATGAGAGAACCTAGAAGATCAAAAGGGTTAGGTGAAGGAATTTACTCAAATAGGTTTATCCATGTATCTTATGTCAATTAAATTCCAGGGATATGATTGATTGAATGACATTCTGGAGACATACATGGGTGAACTCAAATGAGAAAATGCAGTTTCAAGAACCATAAATTGTGAAACTCTCTTGAGTAATGTAATATGTTAATACCATATTTGATAGAATTCACCTTAGATATGAAGATTCATGAGGTGACTTAGGTGAAATATTATTTCATGAAGTGACATGATTAAAAGATATTGATATAACATTTCTAAGTGAAATTTAGAGAAGTCACCTAGGTGAACTTTAGTATTCAATTGACAATTTATAGTGTCCTGGGATTAAAATATATGGATATTACATCAATTTAGATGAATATTTTTTATACTATAAAAATATATTCATGGGGACCTAATATTTTAGTGTCTTTGTTATCAAGGAACGTAATATCATCTAACCTAGTGAACAATCTAAAATGACTCCCATAAAGATCATCCCATTTAGAACACCTGCTCGAAAAATTTATTCATAACCAGGGGAAGGAAATATAATAAAGGGTGAAATCAAATAACCAGTAAGGGTAAAAAAAGGATATATATATAAGCATAATCATGAGAATAAGGGTACAAGAGCATGGTCATAACATTATAAGATCATACCCTACATATAAAAGATCATAATCAAGAGTCATGTCCAAAATATTGGTGGTTAATAAGACATTAGTCAAAATATAATCCAGAAAATGAACCATGTGAGGATATCATTGTAATAATACATATATTTTTATTATAAAAATTATATTATAACACTGTGAACATGAATTATTATAATATGGTTCACTCATTAAGTTATGTATAAGAAACTCAGAAATAACCTAAATGTATTAACATGTAACCGGGTCTATGAAAAACACTTTGAACATGTAATCATGTTAACAAATATCACCATAGTTGACAAGGTTCACTCATAATAACATAAACATAGTGGACTAGGACACACCCATTTACTATTGTGGATCAAGATACAGATGTTTAAAATTATAGATAATATCAAACTAGATTCCCATTATGGTTCAGGACTCATATGATTCTTATTTTGGATCTAGACAAACTCGTTTCCCATTATGGATTAGGACACTCAAGTTTCCCATTGTGGGATAGGACACACACATTTCCCATTTTGGATCAGGCCACACCTCATTCTCCTTACGGATCACTAATGTCTACATGTTTGTCATCATTATCTCATTATATATGAACCTTTAACCAATGTATTGGAGGGAGAAATAAGTCCCACTGATCTCATAATGAAATCACACATACATATTCCAAAAGATAAAAAAAACATTCAACATATCATGACCCATTAAAAGATTTGTTTTTTATAAATATCATATCCTAAACCTTGTAATAATATTTGTATCATAAAAAATCCATTATATCATAACTTTTTTAAAATAGATAGTTTTCAAAATAATCGATTAACCCATGAAATAGAGTGAGTCTATTAAGATTTTCATAATTCTATAACCCATGGAAAAGATACGAGATTGGTAAACAACTTGTCATATTAATCATAAACCATTCAATTAAATAATAATATGTGTTTCCAAGGATAATATTCCTAGTAAATCATAAAATATATGAAAGCATAACATTTTTTATGGATAATGATTTTGAAAATAATTTGGATAACATCTTATGTGAAATAACATTTCCTTGAAAATCAATGAAAACAGAAAACATTTTACAAGTAAATTTCATTTAAAACCACTTTGAAAAAATATAAATTATTCATTAATACACCTTTAATACATTTATTAATGAAAATATCCTTTTCAATTTGAAAAATTATATTTTTAACATAAAACATTTTGAAAATATTTTTCATTAAAAATAGATTTCGAAACTTATAAAATATTCTTTAAAATCATTGAAATACCACTCATTGAATGAATTTTTTAAAAATAAAAATAAATATTTTGAAATCATTTAAAACATATAATAAATATATAACATTTTTGGAAACATTTTTATTTGATAAGAACATTTAAAACATTTACTAGAACTATTGAAAATTTATTAATACACTTCTTGAATATAAAACATTTTTCAAAATCATTTTAATTGAAAACACATTTAAAACTTTGGATTTACATAATTTTAGGGGAAAAGTTTTACAAATTATTTTTTATTATAATCCTAAAAAGGAATATTAAATGAATTTATGTTCATTAGGGCCGATAATTCTGTAAATACCGAAATATCCCTTTGTACCGTATAAATTTTAGAAAAGTTTTTGGATAAGAAAATGACAATAAGATTCCTTTTAAAAGAAACATTTTTTTATAAAAAAAATCAAACATGTGTAAAATGGTAATTTAAAGATCATTTGATAATAATATAACATTTGTTAAATCATATTTAGAAATTCTGGTTTTGAAAGAACACATATTTTCGACCGAAGAGAGATATAATGTTAGATTTTTTTAAAACACTTTTTTAATTATATTCAGAAAACAAGATAGGGAAAATGGTACCATTACTTGACAATATCATTAATTACCATATTATAATAAAATTCATGATATTACTTGATATATGTATAATAATGTTTCATCAATGGATGTATAATAATAAATAATACTAATAAATGATGAAATTGTAGCAATATATGTTACCAAAGTGGTAACTTTGAATCATAATCCCATGAAATAATAATATTAAATAAAGCATTAAATACCATTATAAGAATTAGATAAATTATATAACATGTAAAATTGAATTATATTCACCTATTAGAAGAATATAGATGCAGAAAATGTCATGTGTCTCTATGAAATAAATTTGAGGCAAAATTACATTTCCGATTTGTTATCTTTTGAATTATAAAACCCATGAAATATTGATAAAAAAATGGAAATGTATATACACATAAATTTATTTATAATTATCATATAATGAATTCATGGTAAGAACATACTCCACAATAAATAAACAACTGATCAATAGGAAAAAGTTTAACATAAAATAGATGTAATACAAGAAATCACGTACCACTTGAGTAAATTTTGAATCATGAGAACCATGAAATGGTAACATATATTTTAACATTTAATATCATGAAATAAATAAAATTAATGATTTAAAATTTCATAGGTAATTATATACATCACAAAACAAGAATAATTCTTTTATATATCATGTATCTGACAGAAATAAAAGTTAGCCGATAGAACACATACCCTAGATCTTAACTTTATGAATACACATTAAATCCTCCGGTATAATTAGTATAGGATTATTATAAAAATACTAAAGAACAACATTCTTATATATCATACTGCATAATATTTTATTATTCATTTATGATACCTTTTTATTAATAATTTCGTGTTAAATTTACACATTCTGTAATAACCACTTAGTTTTTTGTATATGTTTTGACCTATTATTCCTGATCCTATTACCTAGATCATGATTTACTTATTTCTAAAAATTATAACATGATTAAAATATAATATATATTCTGTATATAAATAGTGATAATAATTTATAAAATATATAAATAATATATGGATTACGTCATTCATGGAGACCGTAGGCCGTACGTACGAATGAACGATGTTTTCATTTACTTATCATATTAAAAGAAGGAATGAAAATTTAATATATATATATATATATATATATATATTATAGTATCATTATTATTCCATATATATCATATAAATTCACTAAATATTCAGTAATTCATTCCATGTACAGTGTGAACGAATCACATCACATTGAGGAGGTGGTAGTCCACACATCCAGAAACGAAGTTCTCCTATTTCCAAAAAATGTAATACATGATGGAATGTGTTATATAATAATTCCAAATCATAAATTCATCATAAATGTCATATTTATATATAATGTAAAAATATATTTTATATTGTTATTCTCAACCATGAATAGTGTTAATTGAAGAACAAACGACATCGGTTCATGAGCTGGTAGTTCGATGTAAACACGAACGATGATTGTGTGTCCCATTTGATGGAAGTACGTATGACTGTAGGTTTAACCCATATAATAACAAAATATAATTTTATTTATGATCATAATTTTATTATATAATCAGGTAATAACTCTAATTAAGGGTATAGAATGAAATAATATAAAAGGTATGGTTGATGGATGTTGCCTCTTGATTGGGAAATTCAATTTGGGTTTCACTAAAGGACTAACATGGTTTTATTAATGCCAAAATTCAGGATTCTATGGAAATATAGGGAATTTTTGAGATTATCTTTTCGTGGTTTGGATGATACAATGGGCCTTGTGGGTGAACAACTGAGGTGGATAATTCTTTATTATAATGGAAGTGGAGTGGCATTCTTGTAAATATAAAAAGGTAAACACCATTGAGAGGTCTCCCTTTCACAATGTGTATCCAATAATGGTCCATTTAATATAAAATGGGTTGTATTTTTAAATATATTCATAAAATATCTTTGTTATGGATGTGTCAGTTTATTATACCATTTTAGATATAGTTTAACAACAAAACACACTCATTTTTTACCTTAATCGTTGAAATTAATTTTAATTACCTTCACTAATAATTTTTGACTAGAAATAAGTTGAACTCATTATAAATTATATATAATTCTCCTTCAAAAAAAAAGAAATCCATTTTTATAAATTCATACATATACGTGGAAAGAATTAATTTTAAAATAATCCCACAAACTTTACAAGAAAGATAGTTTTTAATATAAAAAATTCAAAAGATTAAAATGTTTTTATATCAAATTTCAATGTAAAATTGAATATAATAACCTTAATTGGATTTTTTATTATATAATTGGTCAAATTATACTTTAAAATATATATAAATATTAATTTTCCTTTATAAATAAATTTTATTAGAAATCAGGTTTAAATTAAAATATATTATTTTTCACTATTCATAAAAAAAGTTGCTTCTCTGAAAAATACAAGATAACCCCCAAAGTAAATTTTAATATTCCTAATTGAAAAAGGAATTTTATTTTTTAATATAATAATATTAAAATTCTAAAAAATTATATTTAAAATGGGTGCACCGTAAAAAGGCAGTAAATTACCTTTCTAAAAAAAATCATCTCTTTATACATAAAATTTGATTTCTTCGTTTCGTATTCCTATAAAACCTATTGAATAAATTTAAAAAAAAATATTTAATTTATAAGAGGTATGTTTGATTTAAAACATCCTTCAAAATTGGTTTTTTTAAATTTATTGAGATTAAATGTTGTATCTACATATATGATTTGTTTTTTTAGAAAAGTAAATTCTTTAATTTGAATGGGTTTTTACATTTATGTATAACCAATTTTTATCCAAAGGATTAATTTTATATATGTGTGTAAACCATTTTTTTACAATTCATTCAGTCACATTCATATCTATTATTCAAACAACTAGTTGATAATTATTACAATATTATAATTAATATAATATTATAGTTTCTTAAAGCATTGTCTTACATGTATTAAAAGATATCAAAGGGACTCTGTATTGTGTGTAACACAAGACAAACATAGTGTTTCATGTACAACAATCTGATATATGGGTTCTTTGTAATGAAATATTATCTAGGAATTATATATAATGAACGATTAACTTCATGTTGCATATAACAAAAAACTATATTCATTGTTCGGTGAAATGAAAAATATGCAAAAGATTGAATTAATTAAAAAATATATTTCAAAAAATCTCAGGGTTTTATATTACACCCTACGTAAAAAGAATTTATACATAAAAATTAATTTGGTTTATCATTGTTTTAATAATTTATAGTTCCTTTCAGAGACACCGATATCATAAAAATGAATCGAAAAACATTTTTTAAAAGGGAATGTTGGCAAAATAATGGTTTCCCAAATATTCTTATAACTAGGAGTCCATAAGGGAGAAAAAAATTCATATAGGAAAATATGGAAATGGAAGATAAATATATATATTCAGTTCTAATGGAGACTGATAGGAAATTTTTTTTTGAGAAAGTTAACGATATAAA
Source organism: Viscum album (assembly GCA_963277665.1). Lineage (NCBI taxonomy): Eukaryota > Viridiplantae > Streptophyta > Magnoliopsida > Santalales > Viscaceae > Viscum > Viscum album. The sequence goes on along the minus strand of OY728151.1, from coordinate 1,055,088,818 downwards.
ATCATTAAACCAAAGAGGCTTAAATAATTTCATCAATATCATCTAAAATTATGATAATGGGACACCATTTAATTTCAAGAGCCTTTTACTAAAGTTGTATAATTTTAATCAGAATATATTCATACATGATTTTTGAAAAATCTCACCTTTTTCAGTGATTTTATCAATTTCATCTTTATATCATATTCCATGAAAAGAGGGTGAATTTATCATTAAAGCATTAGTAGATCATGATATATATATAAATAATGATAGTTCATTACATATATATTCATTTTAAATCATAAAAACATGGTTAGAGCTTGTTATATAATATACAAAAATCAATATGTAAAGAGATAATACTTTAATCTCTAAAACCTCATTTGATGTTTTCACTTAAACCATTCGATAAATGGATAACCTCCTAACCCTTCAGAAAGTAAAAAGTCCAAAACATTAGATATAAGGTCACTAAAATTCTCAAAAACATATTATCATTGATCCCCCATATATTATAAAGTAGCTCATCGTTATTATATACCAATCATTTGAATAAATTCATCATGTATTCTCTTGAATCAAGTTATTTACCATAAATCCATATTGAAAGCATGCATTCATTATTAATCCAAATAATATTTAATACAATACTTAAAACCAAAAAAAATTCACACTTCATCCATTATAGCATTAACCACTATGTTAACATATCATTAATCAGTTATTAGGTAATATTTACCATTGAAGATCACCTTCACATTAAAGAACTTTTCTATTTCATAAGCACTATTCAATATATTTTGATAAATACTAAATGGAAAACATATAGTTCAAGATTGATATGACATAATTCTTGAATTCCTATACATATACACTTTAATCATAGATATTTATTCTTAAACAATTACTTATGCTTCATCATATTATTCCTTACTACCACTTTCCTAGAATTTGAAATATGAATCATGTTTCATAGTTCCTATACCTAAATTTAATCGTGATTCATTCACATGATGTAAATAATATTGATTTAATTATATCTTTCAAATTTCTTTGCAGTCTCTTTATCTTTAACAGTATAACTAATACCGATACAACCTTCCTAATTCTCTTTATGATATTTCCATGTAGGAAATTGATTTGTATAATGCCCATTCTTTCCACATTTCAATCATTCAAATTTAATAAAAAAATTTCTTGTTCTCACTATTGACTAAGACCAAAATTCATATTATGAGAAACAATCATCAAAATAGAAAAATTCATAATCAAGAAAAATTACATGTAGGATGCCTAAATCATGAAACCTACATTTAAATCTATAAAATTATAGGATTTGATTTAGTGACATCCCTGGAATCATCCTTAGAAATATCCCTAGGGATCTCACAAAATCATTTTCATCCAACATTACAAGAATTAACTAATTATTTCCTTTGATACTACCTATAGGGACAAGGTATTAACATTCATGGATATTGCAAAATTTTAAATGAATCTTCATCAAATTAAAAAAATACATGCAAGAGGAATATAATAGTTTAGTGACTTTAGAAAAATGTAACACAATATCTTCAAAAATGGTCAATGATTTCAAAAGTCTCATATAATGATATTCTTCTTTAGTACTCATTCATAAAAAAATTATTCAAAACATGGGGAATTTAAACAAAATAAATTGTAAAATATAATTCTCATTAATGGTAAACAATGTAGATGTATACCAAAAAATCATGAGAATATTGGTATAAGAACATGATCATAACATTAAAAACTCAAACTATGCATATCATAGATCACAACAAAGATTCATGGAATAAATATTGGCAGTTCATAAGATATGAATCATATGATATTCAAGAATAAGTATCATCTGATAATATCATAGGCATAATACATATCTTTTTGGAATACACATCATCTTATAACATTTATAGCATGTATAAGTAGAAATATATTCACTCATTATGTAAAGGACATGATATTAGGCCCTCGTATAATCTTATGGACATATAATATGACAACGCATTACATTGTAAACATGTAATCAGGTTCATTCATAACATCATAGTAGTCATGGTTCACTCCCAATTATATAATCATAGTGGACTAGGACATGACTATTTATCATTATGTATTAAGTCACACTTAGTTCCAATTTAGAGTATAACACCCCTAGTCCCATTATTGGTCATGACACACCAATTTCCCATTATGGATCAAGACACACAAGTTTCCCATTACGGATTTGGACACACCTATTTCCAATTTTGTCTCAGGACACACATATTTCCAATATTGGATCAAGAAACACCTATTTCCCAATATGGATCAATCATATCAACTTGTTTCCTATCAATATATAATAATATATAAATCAATACTCAATGAATTAGAGGGATATATTGGTCTTAACTATCTCATAATGAAATCACACATACTTGTGACATAGTATAATAAAACATTCACCATATCATAACCCATAAAAATAGATGGGTTTTATAAAAATCATATCATAACACATTAAATGGAATGACTATCATAAAAATTTGATTGTATCATTAATTTTAAAAAAGAGACATGTTTCATAATCAGAGAAAACCCCATGAATGGGAGTGGGTTTCATAAGTGTTTTATCAGGGAATAACCCGTAGAAGAGAAATGGGGTTCATAAAAAACATGTCATCAGAATTACAAACAATTAAAATAAAGAATAATAATGGCTTCCTTGGATTATATCCCATGTAAATAAAAAATATAATAAAATCATTTCATCTTTTATAAGGAAAGATTTTGAAAGATCACTTGTATCATTTCTTATGGGAAATAACAATTCTTTGAAAATCAATTAAAACCTAAAAAGTTTCCAAACTATTTTTCACGAAAAACCTATATGAATATGAAATATTTATTCTTTTAATCCCATTAAAAATAATTTATAATTATAATATCTTTTTTGTTTTGAAAAAAAAAATTCATTACTTTAATAATTTTGAAAACCTTTATCTTTGAAAATACATTTGAAAACTTATTAAATAAGAATTAAAATGTTGGAAATCCATTTCATTAAAAATAAACAATCGGAAAACAATAAAGGAAATTTTATAAATAATTCAAAACATTTTATTAGCATATTTCATTTTTTAAACCCTTTATCTTTTCAAATGGCTCCAAAAACATTTAATGTAAGCTTTTAGAATATTTTGAAACACTTTAAGAACATAAAAAATTTGAAAACCATTTTCATTGAAAACCAATATAAAAACAACGAATGTCCATAATAATAGGAAAATATTTATCATTATCAAAAATAATCCTATGACCTTTAAAATTATTCTTAAAATTAATTATGGTCCTTGTGGTGGATAAATACGTACATTCTGCAAATTCCTTGTGTTTTGTAAAATTTTTATAAAACTACCATGATTATAAAAAGAAAGTAATATTCCATTTTAAAAGAAATATTAAAATGTAATAAATTGTATAAATATTTCTCTTAAATATCATAGGATAATTTTATAAAAATTTTGAAATCATTTTTTGAAATCATTTTTATAACTAACATAGATTTCCAACCAATGTGAGAGATATAGTCAAATTTACATTAAAAACATTTTTCCTTATATAAAGTACCAAAGAGTGTAAAAAATAAAAAATTTCCTTTAATATTACATGAATACCAATATTAGATGAAAATTAATGATATTTATTTAGATATTAATCATAATATATCATCAATATAAGCATATTAATAAATAATCCAAATAAATGATGATATAATAGTAGTAAACTATTACCACTTTGGAAAATCTGATTCATAATAACGTGAAATAATAACATTACACGAATCATTAAATATAAATAAAATAATTAGATTCATGATATATCATATTAAAGGGAACTAAATTCATATTTTATAAGAATATAGGTGTATAATAAGTCATGTGTCTCGACGAAGGAGAATTGTGAAAAAATTACTTTTACAATATGGTAACATCTGAACCATAAAACCCAAAAAATAAATAATATAAAATGGATATGTAAATACACTTAAATTTAAGTATAAGTATCATAAAATACATAGATGGGAATTATATAAACCAAAAAATTGAAACAAGTGGTTTATAAGGCATATGTGTCACAAATATAAAAGTGTGATTTGAAATCCCCATACTACATGACTAACTTTTAAATCATGAAATTTGTGAAATAATAAAATCAATTGAAACTTTGTATCATGAATTAAATTAAAATAATTATATAACAGGTCTTACATCATTTTATAAACCACACAACATGAATATGTGGTGAATATTGAATGAATCTCATAAAAATAAATGTGATATGAGAAAACCCATAGCTTAAGTATAGAATTTCTTATTACACATTGAAACATCATATAATATAAGTATAATTTTATTATACATATTAATAAGGACTATATTCATATATATAATACCATATATTACTTTATTAGGTCATTATATTACTCGTTTGTTAATAATTTTGTATTAATGTTATGTTTTAAGTAATAATTGCTTTGTTTTTAGTGTATATTTTGACTGGTTATTTTTTATCATATTATTTAGAGAATTTTTTAATTATTTTCATAATGTAAAACATTTTGGAAATATCATATATATTAAATATATAAAAATTTATAATAATATATAAACTATTGCAATATGAAATGGAATACACTCTTTTTGTAGATAGTAGGTTGTACATACGAATAAACATTGTCTACGTTTTAATCTCATATTGAATAAAAGAATGAAATAGAAATATATTTATATATATATTACAATATAGTTATTTTTTCATATATAATATATTATTTCACTAAAATAATTCATCACACATTCCATGTAAAGGGTAAATGAATCCCAACACATTGAGAAAGTGGTAGTCCACACGTCCAGAAATGAAGTTATTTCATTTCAAAAAAGAAGAAATTATAAAGGTTTGTGTCATATAATAATTATATGAGAATAATTATATTATAAAAATTATATATACAAAATAAAATCATAAATTAAATCATTATTCACATCCGTGAAATTTTTCAATGAAAGAACAAATGACCTCAGCACGCATGATGGAAGTCCTTCGTAAACACGAATGATGATTGTGTATCCCATTTAATGGAGTAGTGTTTGAGATTTGGTCATAAAATTATCATCAGAAAATGTCATTATATTAATTAAACCTAATTTAATATACATTAATGGAAGAAAAAGTATTTTAGGGTGGAGAAAAAATAAAACAATAGTTCTTGTTAATGTATATTATCTCTTCTTTGGGTAATTCCTTTTGGTTTTCACCAGAAAACTATGTTGGTTTTCATTTTTCACAAATTTAATATTGTTGGATAAATGGAGAGAATTTTTATATTATTTTTTTAGGTTTTTTATGATTCAATCGTCTCGATATTTTCCACGATGTAAGGGGGATAGTGCCTTTTCGTAGTGGAGGCAGAGTGAAGTTCTTGTAAATTTAAAAGGTAAAAACTACTGAGAGGATTCTCATAGATCATGTCTCTATAATAATTGTAAATTTTAAACAAAAGGAATTTAATTTTATTAATATTTCCATAAAAGGTTTTTTTTAATGTTTCTAGGTCATTTTGTCACATAAGATAATGTTTACCCCCTCTGGAAACTCGTTTTTCACCTGAATCATTGTAACTAATATTTACTATATTAACTAATATTTCTGAAAAAACTAAGTTCTAATTACTATAAATTATAAATTATTCTAATTAAAAATATTTAATCAATTTTTATACATTCCTTTCATAGAATTTGGAGAATTTAACTTAAAATTAATCCAACCGAAGTAATTTGAAAGGTGATGTATAAAGTTAAAAGTTCAAATAATTGATGTTTTTGTATCAAATAAAAATGAGAAATTAATTAAAATAATATAATTAGATTGAGTTCATTATAATTGTAATTATTATTCTATAAAATAAATTTAAAAAATAATTTAACTATATAGATAAATTAGATGAAAAATCAGTCTTCAATTAAAATTCTGTGTTTTCACTATTCATAAAAAATAAAACTTCTCTGAAAAATAACAAGAATTCACACACATTAAATTATGATATTCATATTTCAAAACTAATTTATATTATTTAAAATTAAAAATATAATAGTTTTAATAATATTATTTTAAATTGGGGTTCCAATAATAGTCTGTAAAATTATCTTTTAAAAAAATACAACTTTTTATTCATATAAATTAGATTTGTTACTATCTTATGCCTATAAAATCATTTGGATGAGTTTGAAAATTTCTGATTTAATAAATAATATAAAAATTTTATTAAAAAATTATTTAAAATTGGTTTGTCGAATTTATTGAGAAAAATTTGCTTTTGTACATTGAAGAATAGTTTTCCTAAAAAATAAATTTATTTATTATAAAATGGTTCATAAATTTATTTATAAATAATTTATATACCAAGGATTAATTTTATATGCATGTATATACCATAGTTTATTTATTTATTCGACCACATTCATATAATTATTTATATCATTAAGGGTATAATAATAATAATAATAATCACCAACATCATATATTTTAGTTCGATAAAACATCGTCTTGCGTGTGACCCACCCTATCAAAGGGACTCGATAATATGTGTAATAGAATCTAAACATAGTTTTCTATTTGTTTTAAGATACTCTATGTGTTTCATTTAATGAAATATTAACTTGTTTTTGTGTATAATTCAAGCCAAAAAAGGTTCTTTTGTATAAAATAAACCTATATTCAGTGTTGTGTGAAATGAAAAATATAAAAAGATTAAATTATTTATAAAAATATATTTCAACAAATATTAGGGTGTTATCTAATTACATTTGTGTGTCCTTAAGATATATAATTACATTAGCATGCCATTAATATGAATTCATGATGAAAATAAAATAACACTTTATTTATCATATGGATGATAAAGTAATGTCATTATACTAGGGAAGGTTTCATCAAATGTAATGAGAACGATGAAATGCAAGGAAGTGATCTAATGGGGGATGTGCGCTTATCCCCAGATAAAATTTTAAAGGTAGTAAACCCAGAACATAGTAGCAATAAATGAATAATTTTAACCTCGAAACTATTTAATATTACTGTATTCTTGTGTATTTTAAAAATTACATGTGTATTAATCTAATATTGACCCTCATTGGTAAACCAAATAAAATATTTTTCCATTTTGAATTTATTATTTATTTAAATTTGATGATGTTCAACTAAAATTAAATATTTTAATAATTCTTTTCTTATTTTTGAAATATGATCCAATTAAATAGTAAGAAAATTTTACACCTTCATTCACCCCACCCCTCTTAGGGTGTCCAACATTTCTTTAATAATACATATTGAATTTTCATCAAAAACACTTTTCTCAAAGCTCTAAAAACCTCTTTAAAGAATCTCCCTGAGTTGACTAAATCCTCATTCAATAAATCTCAAATTTTTACCACATGGGACTCTATAAGATTTATGAAAAATGAATTTATAAGTCTATAAATGCTACAATAAAACATCCTTCAAAAAATTACCAATGAAACTCAATATATAAAAGGTTCTGGGGTGATCTCTCTCAAAAATATTTATCTCCATTCTTGTTCCCACTATCTATTTCATTTTATAGAATAAATTATAATCTGTTCAAGATATAAAAGGCATTGAGTTAACATGAGACATTAAGTTTGTTAATACACGATATCATACTCATAATTTCTCGATTCTCTGAGTATATACTGAACATGTGAATGAATATATCACATATAATTCTTCTTTATGGATGATAATATCACCTTCTCTTTGTCTATATAGATATAATAATCCAATATTCTATCTATGTATGATTGAAAACTTTTTTAGCATATCTCAATTATCAGGCCACATATCATACTCATTATATGATTGGATAAATCGCATCATGGTTATTCCCCATGAAAAAAAATGATTATAAATATACCCATACACCTCCCCCAAATCAGCTAAGAGTCAAGGATTCTACAAAAATTATTAAAATATGAAATCTATAATTCTATTTATCTCTCCAAAAATAATTATGAAGATATCATAATGTGATCCACACATCCCTAGTATTCCAAGTTCATAGTGTGTGACACTCAATTTTATATACATCACGGGTCATCCACTCCACATGAAGTTGTTTTTTACCACCTGAACATACTATATATCGAGCTACAAAAATAATACTAACTATAACCACCATAATTCAACAAAACCTATAATATATAATGAAAAAAATAGTTACGGATTGATCAAGTACATACATTAAGAGTTTAATTGTCATTACACTACGAAATGATTATGAATATTTATATGTGTAGTGAATGTGAACAAATAATGAAGTAGATATTTATTTACATATAAAAAGATAGATTTTATATTCTTGAAATACATTAATAATAGTTATAAAACCCAAAAAAAATTCTTACATAATACATATATAATATATATCTAGATCAACCATATGTTTTTTATACATTTAGTTGTTTTTTCTATCTTATTACATCTCAATATAATTAATATCATATATTTGTGTTACCAATGAATAAATACCTCACATTATACTCTCTTAGTGAGTCACATATTAAATGAAACCAATTTTGAATAATGGTGATACTTAAGAGTCATATTATTAAGGTTATACTTCATAAACAATTTATTAAAAATCCTAATCTTCACAACATAAATGATGTGATGTTAATAACTTCTATAGTCTACATAGAACTCTTTATAAGATAAAATCATCATAATTTCATAGATCTTATTCCATAAACAATATTCCTTGAAATATTTTATATAAATAATTATCATAACAACTGAAACACCTTATGGATAAAATAAAATTCCCATTGTAATTTTATTGTAATGATCATTTATTTTTTAACACAAAACTTATATAAGATTAAAAATACTCCCATACACACTACATAGACACTAAAATATATTTAAAATTTCATTTAAATATTAAAAAACTCCTTTTTCATTAATAAATAACTTTTATTTCCATTTAGTAGAAATATTTTCCAAATAAACTATTGAACACGATATTTTATATAGCATTCTATGTGTTGTGAGAAATATCCTAAAAATAAAATTTTCAAATTATGTTATTGGTGTTTAGATAAAATCCATAATATTTTATTAAATATCTAAATAAACATTTCTATCCCATATAAAATACATTCTTCATCCTATTAATTTGAAAAAAAAAATTTATAAAATTGGATATATTCATTACCATGTGTATATATTTTCTCTTATATTGATCAAAACAACACTTATTTATGGAAAAATAACTTATCTTATATGAAATATAATATTAATATACAAAAAACTAACTAATATAAATAAAAAATTGAGATATATTGTAATATTATTTTTCATTCACTACCATTATTTAGAAACCCTTTTCTTAATAATTTTAATTAAAACTAAAATTTCCCTAAATTATTTCCTTTATCTTGAATTCTAGTAAATTTATAACACTTAGAAAATATATATTTAGAATCATACACACATAAAAATCAATGAATTGGTTTTCAATACAATGCAACCTAACATGAAAATTCAATGAAGTTTCTAAAATCCTTATGATATTTTAAGAAGTTTCATTAGTTGGAAACATTCCCCAACTTCTTAATACATATAGGATTCAATGACCTTGAAGAATCATTTTTACACTATACAAATGAATTTTCATATTTTTGTTTGATATTATACTATATTTTTCTATAATAATATCATCAAAACCTATACATCAAATTCCCCCTAAAAACACATTCCATAGTTTAACAATCCTAAAAAAATATGGAATATTAAGAAAATATTTCTTAAAAACATTCACATTATCAGAATATTTCCAATGATGACATTATAATGTATTCAATAGCTCGAACTATCCTTTTTGATACCTCTAAATTCAATAAATCATTCCAATTAATATTTAGAAAATAATTTCATACAATATTTCATTAGTTCAATTTTCATCTAATGCCATGTAAACCTACAGTGAATCATCATATGCTTCTAATAAGAATTTGTATTATCTTATTTATCATGTTTAATATTAGGTTATGGATGAAGGGTTTACTGGAACACAATGGATTTGTTTTCTTATGGGTGATTCATAAATTTGAATATCAGTCTTTCGAGTTTCTTATATTTAGATCAAACATTTTATATAATTGATCTCAATGTAATTTTTATTGATGATGATTAAATTTATCTTTAATGGAATATTTTATCAAATAAATATCCTGTTTTACATTCATTTCATAATGAATTCTTTTAAAATTATCCCAATAAAATAATAACCCCCTCTAAATATATATTTCTTATTAGTGCTTCGATATCCATATTTCAATAATAAATGAGTCCACATTATTGTTACTCTCACCACATATCGATTTATGTGGGATATTATTTCATTTGTATTATATATGAATCTTGGATAAGTTAGTGGGATTGGAATTTCACACTATTTAATATTGATAAACACAAAATCATTCATCTGGTAACATATCTTATAGGTTTTACCAACTATGAGAAATTCAATTCTCACTAATGTATTTCAGTATATAACTCTTATGTTTATCAATATTCTTTATGCCTTTATATATTTTTTATGTGTACCCAACATTAGCATTAACATAACATTTTCTATGATCAAGGTCTCCACATGTGTTTACGTTGGAATGAATCTAACACATGGTATTATTTTTAAGGGTTTTTAATCTCAGTATAATTTCTAATTTAATTCCCTTTAGAAGTATCAATGCATAAAATGATTTTTCATGCAATACTATTCATTTTACTAAGTCAATAAATTCTATCCATGTTGATATGTAAATATTTACACATATCATACCATGTTTTATAATCATGAATCAAAATTAAAATATATTAATAAATATTAAAATTCATTTTATACAAATGGTATAAGAAATAATATCATATAATGGATTTGAATTATATGAAACTAACAATTTCCTAAGAGTGATCCCAGAGGCATAGATTGGTAACTATCACTTTTAATAACAATGGATATGAATTTAGGCTAGTTAGCAGTCCGACACAAAGTTAGTCTACCCAAGGATCCATTAATCATGAAAGACATAAATTCAATTAAAATAATATAAATTAATATTTAAATATCATAATTTAATACATAATTAAACTTCCTTAAATAATAAAATTTAAATTCAAGGAAGAAGAAAACGAAATAATTTATTATACCTAGCATGTAACTCCTTTTTTGTGGGAATGATAACATATAATCACATTAACAAAACTAAAGTATACATCAATTCATAATATAAAAAATTAAGCTAGGAATAACAAATTATGGAACAAAATAAATAAATGAAAAATTCATATATTCAAACATGATATTAATTGTCTATGAACAATTCATAGATAAATATAATAATAAAAAAGTTATCATTTAGCGATATATTATGGATATTCGATATTGAAACAAATACAAAACCAATTTTTTTATTTTCAACATGAAATCATTCATATTGTCTATTATATAGAATTTACATTAAATATATGATATCATATGAAATATAAAAATTTAATATTCCAAATATATTATGAATTTTTTTTAAAAATCTAAATATCACATATTTAATATTATTTAAGCCTTGATCAAACCAATTATCAGATGCCCTTTTGAAATGGAATAAATAATTTCTTAAATATGAACCTTAATTTGAATATTTAAAAGTAATATTTTGAAAAATTTATAATATTAAATATAAGAGATCTTATACCATTGCCTTATTTTCAAATTTATGATAATTTAATAAATTAACCTTATAGATTCCATATAAATATTTTATATTTAAACTATATGTAATTTTATAAAAAAATTAAAAGGTATTTTATAATTAAGTGTTAAAATTTATAGATGTTTAATTATTAAGAGCTTCATAATAATTCAATTAATTAATTAATTATAAAAATATAGTTTAGTTTTAATTATTTAATTTATTTTTAATAAAATATTTAAATATCCCAATTTTTCTTTTTCTTTGATTCATGTACATTTTAAAAACTATAGAATACAATTATTATTTTAAATGAAAGAAAAATAATTTCTTCCACATATATCATTTTTAACAATATACATTTATTCATATGAAGTGGAATTCCACATGTGATGGGTGTTGTAGTGTTCTATATTATACAATATTATAGGTAAAAATTGAACATGTAAGGAGGAACTAGAGAACACCAACTTTGTAGGATTAACTCAATTCATATGTTCATCTGTGAGATTAGCTCCGCATACAGGCTCTCATAGGATATGAAAAGTCATTGCATAAGACTAAAAAATGTGCACATGCCCTGTGGTATGTGTTATCCAACCACATAAAAACATGAATGGGAATAATCAAGCACCTATCATTTATCACGATGTATGATATGAATCATGTATCATTAACAACACATGGTGATGGCCTTTATAGGATTAACATTTTACATTATGTTTTCTCAGCATATGATACACATGTATATAATTAACCAATTCTTATGAATTTTGTAATGTGATAATATAATTTAAATGATTTTATTATCTATTTGGGGACACTTATTCCTCATTATTATACTCTATGATAACCTATATCATATGATATGACTAGTTGAAAATGAAAAAGATTGAACTAGATCACTTCAGATGATACAAAAAATAATATGTGATGAATATGATATCATATTGTATGATATCATATGATTCATAACTTTTTATATTCATCTCATATTTATCACAGACTATGTATATAGGTTTATGGCTATTTCCATATATCCATCTATATTTTATTCAATTGTAGATCCTCAATATAATTAATTTATGGTTATAAAATACTATAATAGTAATTTAAAACATTCCAATAATTGTGATACCCAATGATGACTACTTTATAGGTTACACATGTTTGCATCTAAGAATTTCCAACTAAACCTTATCCACCTTCATTACATAAAAGAGACTATGTATATAATATTATCCTTCTATTGGTGATGGTACGATAAATTTAATTCATTGGAAAATCCCTCATCTTTATTGGTAGTCTATTTTTTCATTGAGAAAGATTATAGAACAACATTGCAATTAGGGGTCCCCTCAATGTATAGGAGGGTTCTAATAGTTGCATTTCTCCATGTGGAGGTGAGAGTTTGATAATGGTTGCTCAGTGATATTTATCAAACATACTCAATCAAGATAGAAAAAATATAGAGTGTATAGTGAAAATGTTATGACAATCTTATTTATGTTCTTCGTACTATATATTGGTTCAATGGTGATAAATTAGGAATAAAAATAGGTTTCCTCAACAGGATGGATCATTTGATGATATTAGAAAACCCATAACTGCTATAAAATCCACTTTCATCTATGAATAAACATGTTTTTACACTATTTTCACAAATAATATGTATATTGGAATATTTTATAGGAAATATAATAATGTATTATATGGAATAGATAAATTCGAGTCATTGAATTTCTTGCATGAGGGTATAACTGGATTGTATCATAGAGTATGATACAATGAGAACACCCATTTTTTCTATGATGTAATCTATGATATGGGTGATGTCATTGGATACTACTATAATCCTGTCATTATCAAAAATCGTATTATTGAATAATAATAACAATTTAAAGGATATCACTCTTTATTAGTGGAAATCACGTAGGAGTGATTTAGCTATCTATGTAAGTTGAAAAATTCATTAGAAGTTATCATTTTCCTATTACTGTCTATGATATAGATCTCACATATGAAAGTTAAGTAACCTCCACTAGATTAAACTATCATCGGGCATTTGTTTAAATAGTCTCTCATATATGGAATGAATGGTTTCCAACATATGATGGCATTAATCATTTGCACTGAACTTATCACGACTTCTAATAAAGTGTTGCATACAAAATCATGTTGTAGTTATAGTACCAACGAAAGGAAAAAAGGCAACCTTTATAGGATTATAGTGTTTTGATCTACTTATGAAACATATCTGACATTCATGGAATAAAATAGAATATATTTTTGTTTATAATTCCCTTTATCAATTTTAATATATAAGTAAATAAAAAAATTGATAATATTTGTTTTTGGAAGAAATTATAGTTTGTAAATTTTTTATAAATGATATGTTCTTGGCATTATAACGATTTTATTTTCATGCCTCGCCTGGGCCACCACGTGGCCTCTCTTGGTTCACAGCATTACCTTCTCTATGGTCATCTAATTAAATGAAATGACTTGTTAATAATGAAATAAAATTAAATGTGATATAAATTTAATAAATTTTTTTAAGTATAATAATTATATTATTATTTAAGGATGTAATTATTATAATTCCCTTTATCACTGTTGTTATAATTTTTATTAATTTTATTTTATTACTATATATTTATTAATTTTATATTTATTATTAGTTTTATTTTATTATCATCATTATTATTATTATTAGTTTTATTTTTTAATTTAATTTTTAACTTTTTTTTTCATTCTTTGGGTTATGGCTTCTTTTCAACCACCCCCTCTTCCTGGTCATGGCACCCCTCGCCTTATAACCCCTCTATAGCTTATCGCCCTCACTCCCCTCTCCCGCTTCAGGTCGCGCTACCACCCATACTCACTGGCTCTGGTGACCGCCAGGCTCCCCGCCCCTGTCACGACCCATGTTTCACCCTCCTACCCATTGTGTCACATCCCAACCCCCCAGCCAGCCACACCCTTCCTACACACTCATCAGACTATCATCCCGGCTAGCCGCCCCTGCTTCTCGACCAGTCGCTCACGGTGTACACCCTTCCTCGTACACCCACTGTCGCTCCCAGCCTCCTCTAATTCCAAACCTGTCATGCCCTCCCCCCCACCATGTGTTCAAGTTCAAATCTATTGGACCCCATCGTGGTTGATCCTCTTTTGACTAACACACGACTTCATCATACAAAACCAACCAGTTCCTCTCTCCTTCGGCACATGCAACCCCCTCTGATAAGTCATTTCCCCTCATCATAGGGTTTCAGTTTGTATTTTTTGTGTCTTTTGTGGCCCGATATTGTTTAATTTGGTTAGGTCCTCTATTTTAGGGTTTATTTGAAGTTTTTTGAGGTACTCTTGCTGTGTTATTCAAGTTTCACTTTGAAATTTGGGGTTTTCCTACATTGAGGAAGGTGGTTTCCAGTTTATCCATTATTTGATGAATTAAGTTTCTTCTTAAATTAATTAAGAATATTATCAAATTAGTTTGTTTTCTGTGAATACTGTTTTAAATTGAAGTTCACATGCATATGTGATATAGGTGCATTTTAAGTGAAAGTTCATATTGAACATTTTATTTGAAGTTTATAAATTATACAAATTGTGTTCCGGTTTAGTATAAATTTCCATCGAGTCATAGAGTAATCATTTCTTTTTCATTATTAGTATTTTGAGTCATGAGACATATTATGAAAGTTGTTTTATAAATTTTATGGTAAAAATGTTTGTTAATTTAGTCAATTTAGCGCAATTTATATGTAGTTTACATGCTATGAAAGTGATTTTGATTGAGTTTTGTTGTGCATTTGTTTTGTAAGTAATGATATTATGTGATGTTAAAGTGTTTTGTTGGGAAAACCTAAAAGAGCTATTTATCAGTGTTCTCATGATTGTGCATTTAGTTCGTTTGAATGTGAAAGAGTTGTAGTGTGCGTTTTTTGTGTGTCCTCAATGATTGTTTTGTCATAAAAGAGGTTTTGAGTGCATTCTAGTGTTTAAATCCATGTGACGTATTTTTGAAATATTTTAATTAATGTTTTTGGTTGTTTTCGAAGTGAAATACTATTTTTTTATTATAAGTGGTTTAATTGATTGTGTAAGTGATTAAGATTATGTTATATAATGATTTTGGTGGTGTGTTTAATTAAAATGCGGATTTGGAGTGTGTTTTCATGTGAAATGCCTTATGATACTCTTTTACAATTGTCTTATGAAAATTTACAAAGGGTTTACCAAGTTATATCAATGGTGCTAAACTTTTATCGATAATTTTTTTTTTGTGCGTAATATTTCAAAATATAATTTGGGTGTGAAAATGATGGTTCTTTGGGTGTAAGTACTATGTTTTAATTTTAGGCATAAATGTGACATGTGACATGATCTTGAACATTAAAAGTGGATTTTATGGTGTAAATGGTATCTTTTCATGCATGGTGTTTTGCATGGATTTTTTATGTGATGTGAACCTATTATGATCTTGAATTTTTTTTGAGAAAAATAAAGGAAGATAGGGTATCTAGGAAGGATGAAAAGACTACCGGGCTAGTGATCCAAGGGAGGCTTTGTTCTTGTTTCACATAGCACGATTAATGATTGCAACACAATCTAAAATATATGAATGACTGAGGTTCTTCACTTCTAAGCTAGGTTTTATGAGGGTGATTGTTTTAAAGCCATGTTTCCATAGGGTTGTGGTTTCTAATCTATGCTTCACAGAGACACGAAGATCCGAGGACCCATGATTGCTAACACCATCAAGGCCTCTCTCATATTTGGTGTCCTTGGATAAATTATGCTCATCAGTGCGATACATTGGTTATTTTAAAATGTATCTTTGTGTCTGTGTGTTTTAATTTAATTTCATTCATTTGAAACATTTTTATTTAATCATTTTTACTTTAAATGTGATCATTTATTTAATTCTTTTCTTTAATTTATGTAATTTAATTTAAATTCGTTTTCATGTAAAGCACATGTCATCAACAATTGTTTTCATCAAATACTGTTCAAGCATTTATTTCCATTTTATCTATTTGACAGGAAAAATATATTCTTCATTTAAATTTTTATGTGTTTAATTCTATCCTAGTGGAATTCTACTGGGATCTTGGCTCACACCCTACACACACCTTTTGGTGTATGTAGACCATTTTCATTTCATGTCATGTGTTGATGCATCGTTCTTAGTGATGGTGGTTTAATTTTTCGATGTATTTTTTATGCAGGTCTGAAAATGGTCAGTTGGATGTGGCTCCTCATGTTTCATGATCGTGTGAATAGATGAATGTGTTATATTTTTATTGCTATCTTTTTTAGGTTTTTGGTTGAATTGTAATCTTTAATTGATCTAATGTTAAGGGATTGATTGTTTTTGTTTTCTATTGTTTGTTTATTTGTCTTGATAGTTGTTTTCCTATCTCTTATTTTGGGTAAAACCATTCCCACATGTTACTCTTGATACCTGAGCACATATGCCAGCCCACGGAGATCGGGAATTCCCTTCAGTCCATGCTGCTGACAAGGTCGGGTACCGGGTCGGATAGAGACTAGGCCAGGTTCAGGAAAAAATGGTATCAAAGGAGGTTTGAAACCATGGGTCATTTTCATTTGGGATTGAGTTATGGTAGACTAGATTTATGGTTGTCGGGACTCGACATCTTGGCTATGACTATGGTGTCTGGCCAGCACACCTCATAGTGGGACAAGAGTAACCCGGTTTAAGATGAGGTTTTTATGAGTCATTGGTCCTTGTATTTAATCATGTTTATGGGATATAAAAATGGTGTATGGTTAGTGGTCACAATGACCTCATAGGGTCTTCCAAACCATGTGGAGCAAGGGACACTATCCAGGAACACTCTCTATTGTGGTAGCGTGATTGGAATCTGCATAAAAACCATATGTCCCAGTCACCTACTGACACTAGTTTCCTCGTTTATTGTTTCTCGTCACATTTTTATAGAATTTTGGAAATAGATTTTTAAGTAAAATTATTTTATTTTTAAAAAAAGATTTGAAATGAAGTGATTTAAAAATAAAATGATCTGTACGGTTCGAAAAGGATGGGTTGAATGTATTGGGTTGAAAAAAATGGGGTATAGTTTTGATTAATGGTGTTCTCATGGGAAACCACATTCATGAGTGTATATAGAGGGAGAAATGTTCAATGGTACGAGTGGATGAGTGTTGGTATGGACATGAATTGGTTGCCAGTGTGGCATAATAACATACATGTGTGAGGCCCATGGGACGCCATTGGTGTTAGTGAAACCCACCAGCTAGGTTTTTTTTAAAGTGGTTTTGTTATAAGGGAAATTTGGTGTTTTAATAACTATAGATTGTGTGTAGTGTCCTTCTATTTATGAAATGTTGGATATAAGGAATTTCAAGCCAAGACTCATTTTTAATGGATTTTTGTCTTGAATTTGAATTCAAATCTGTAAGTTTGTGTGAAAGCGTGTTGTCAGTGGTTTCTTTTGAAATTTTCTTCAGGAATCCCTTATAGTGGTTCCCCATGAAATTTTAGAATTTTCTTACAGTTTTTCATTGCTATTGGACTAGTTTTATTGGGTACATGGTTTTCTTTGTTGGCTGGTGGACGCCCCAACAAATCATTAGCATGAAATTGAAGGGTGTCCACTAGAAATTTTCCGTCAGTTGGCCCTCCAGTTGATTAATGTAAGTACTTTATCTTTATAGTGACAGTGCTATGTTTTTCCCATTTTATTTTTTGGTTAAGTGGATCCTCTAATACCAGGATGACAGATACGAGGGGAGTTGAAGGGTGTTTTGGTCACTTTGATTTGACTGAGTAATTGGGTATAATGTTTGATGTTGTTGTGTCTAATGTTTCCCCAAGAAATGGTTAATGGAATTAAGTGGGGATGGTTGAATATGGTTCAAAATTATGAGAGATGACCGATGTCTTGAAAGGTTTGTAGTGATACCATCAGTTGTAAGGGTCATTTTTTGTGATGGATCTGGGCGTGAGTCCTCTATGAAGAATGAGGGTAGATTTTGTTGAATCCTTCAGGAATCCCACTTTTCATAGGACTGTGTCCTCCACTTAGTGGGATATAATTTTTCTTTTCAAAGGAGAGTGTTTGTCATGTGTCTTTCATTGTTATTTTTTTTGGTTAAGGTGAAGAAGTGATGCTTGTGCATCATCTAAACCCCTTTTTCGGTGAAAGATATATGAGTGAGTAGTTGGTTGTTGTGGTGTGTTCTGTTTGTTGGTGTTGTCTCGGATTCTGTGTGGTTTCATGTAGCAGCAGGAAAGAAGACGCTCTGTTCAGGGTTCTTTAATACCTGACTGTGGGCAGAAGATGCTTCAAACATCAGTGAACCAGCCATTGGCCTCATAGTGAGGTTGGAACATGGTCAGGAACCCCTGGAGTGTATGGGACCCTGACTATATTTCTGTCATCGGGTTTGAAGGTCAAAGTACTTTAATTCATTTCTTGTAGTTGTTCCATCACGAACGACTGATCTGGATGTGTGAGGTTTTTTATGGCTTTGTGGAGGCATAGTCATCTCATTACCTTAAATTCATGGGGTTTGTGTCCCACCAGATGTAATTTCATTTAGTGGTCCTAATGGGGTCTTTTTGGGAGAATTGATCGCAATATTTAATGATTCTCATCAACGGATGTTTATATGTTTGTTTGGTTTTGGTTGTGGTTTTGACACCGAATGGTTGGGCCCTACCCTCCATGCCATTTCGGTGGGGTGTTGGGTCATTTTCGGGAAGCCTCTACGTTCTGGTGTTTTCATTGGTTCGAATGGTTGCGAGACCCACTGGGGGCGTCGCTGAAACTCCTCGAAAATAAACCATTGTTACCCTATTCTTATAATGGGGAGTCTACCTGGGCCTCCTCGTGTCGGTTTTCCAATCTTGTGTTGGATGTTAATAGGATTATAATAGTGGGGATCCCTTCAAGGTTTCCCATGTTTCCCTTATGATTCGTTCCAAGTGATATCTTGGTGTTAGGTGATTATAGTGTTCCTTGGACATGCATGGTCTTGTTTGTTCGTTACAGTCAATCAATGAGGTTTTTGTTAAATAGATCTCATAGTGTTTCAGTTTCTGAAGATGCTTTCTGTGGGTGTGAGAGATCCCTTCATTGATCAATCAACTTGTGATGTTCTAGCTCATTGGGGTGGGTGACTCATAGTGGATATAATTTTTATGGGTTTTTTTATGTTGTCATGTATGTCACATTTCCTAATCATGGTTCATTTTCCCTATTTTCTTGTTTTTTTATTATCTTCTTTCAACCTTAATGGGGGAATTGTTTTCAACATTGAGTCTTTACCCTAGTGGTGGCTTTCTAGGTATGGAAATCATTATGTTTGGGAGAATTTTCACTCCCCACATTTTGAAATTTATTTATTGGATCTGTTTTGTTGGGTGTTGGACAGTTCAATTTGAACACAGACTTAAATTTTTGAGTTCTTTTTGAAAAAACTATTGTTTTGGTCGTGCCATCATCCAATGTGCCAATTTTGAAGTCATGCGGCCTCACCTAGGTCCTCGCGTGGACTTGCTCGGTTAATAGCATGCCCAGCTCGATGGTCAACTAATTAAATAAAATGACATGTTAATAATGAAATAAAATTAAATGTGATAAAAAGTTAATAAATTATATCAATTATCATAATAATAATAATATTTGGTGATGTAGTTATTATAATTATTATTATCAAAATGGTATGATTATAATAAGTTTTATTTTTAGAATAATCTTATTACTATTTTTATTATTATTATTAGTTTATTATTATTATTATTATTATTATTAGTCTATAATTTTAGTTTTATTTCCTTATATTTTTTCCTTCTTTGGTTTAGGGATTCATTCCACCCTACCCCTCTTTCTAGTCGCGACACCCCTCACCTTGTAACCCCTCTATATCTCATCTTCCTCACTCCCCTCTCTCGCTTCTGGTCACGCCACCACACATCCTCACCGGCTCTACTGATTTCCCAGCTAAATCCCCCACCACCACCCCCCCCCATCGTGAACCATTTTTCCCCCTCCGACTGACCACTCCTCAAACCTATCCCCCAGCTAGCTGTAGTCACGACCATCCTCCACCGTAGTCATACAATCATCCTGGAAAACCCCCCAACTTCTTCACCAGCCGCTTATAGCGTACCCCCTTCCTCGGTCACCCTCTATCACAACCAGCCTCCTCCCATGCCAATATCATCGAGCCCTTCTCCCCTATGTTCATTCCATGCCACATCCATTGCAACACATTCATGGTGTTCCTCTCTTGATTGACACTAAACTTCATCCAAAAATCCAACTAATTCTTTTCTCCCCCATCATCGACGCCTCCCTAAAGTATGTCATTTCCCCCCATTTTAGTTTTTTAGTTTGGGTTTTTGAGTTGTATGAGGTCTGATATTAGTAACATTGGTTCATCCATCTATATTAGGGTTTATTTGAAGTTTCTTCATGTGCACATGGTGTGCAACTGGAGTTTCACAATGAAATTTGGTGTTTTCCTGCATTGAGGTAGGTGGTTTCGCGTTAAACCAATGATTGATGAATTAATTTTCATCATAAGTTAATTCAGTGTATTATATAATTGGTTTTTTTGGTCTGAATAGTGTTTTCAAATGAGGTTGAAATGTATATATGATATAGGTGTGATTTATGTAAAAATAAATGTTGAACTATTTTTTGTAGTTTATAAATTAGACAAATTGTGTTCCAGTTTACATTCAATTTGCGTTGGGTCATAAGTGAATTTTTATTTAATTTTTTGTAATTTTAGTCATTTGAAATGTTCTGAAAATTGTTTTATAATTTTTTTGAGGAATTATTTTATTAATTTAATTAATTTATCACAATTTTTATGTAGTTTAAATGTTGCGAAAGCAATTTTGACTATGTTTTGTTGTGAATTTTTTTTAGTAGGGCGTTTATGTGTTGTTCATGTGTTTTGTTTTGAGAAACTAATTTGATCTATTTTTAGTGTTCTAATGATTGTTCATTTAGTTTGTTTGAATAACCAATAGAAGCATTGTGTGTTTTGGGTGTGGCATCAAAGTTAATATTGTCATAAAACTGGTTCTGAGTGAGTTTTGGTTTATAAAGTTTTATGACATAGTTTTGAATTTTATAAATAAATTTTATTAGTGGCTTTCAAACTATAAAACTTTTTTTAATAGGAATTGTTTTAATTTATGCTATATGTGATGAAGATTAAGTTATAAAATTATTATGGGTGTGTATTTAATTCAAAATAGTGATTTGAGTGTGTTTTCTTGTGAAATGCTCGGTGTTACTCTTTTAGAATTGTCTTACAAAAATTTTCAAAGGGATTATGAAATTTTATCAATGGTGTGAAATTTGTTTCGATATGTTTTTCATGTGAATAATATTTCAAAATTGTATTTGGGTGTGAAATTGATAGTTTTTTGTATGTGAGTACTCTGTTTTTCATTTATGAATAAATGTAGCACGTGACATAATCATGAAATTTAAATGTGGATTTTATTGTGTGAATGGGATCTTTTCATTCGTGGTGTTTTTCTGGGCTTGTTTATGTGATGTGAACCTATTGTGATCTTGAAATGTTTCTTCGAGCATAAAGAGGGATGCCTGGGTAGCTATGAAGGTGGACTTGACTAGTGGGAAAGTGATCTGAGGGTGGATTCGGACCAGTTTCACATAGCATGATTGAAAACTACAAAACTAACTAAACATATGAATGATTATGAGTCGTGGTTTCTAAGCCACATTTGTTAAGGGTCATGATTTCTAAGCCAATTATTATAAGGTTCATGGTATCTAAGCCATGCTTCACCGAGACACAATGATCGAGGGACCCAAGCTAGATATCACCCAAGAGGCCTCTCTTGTATTTTTTTCTCTTTGGTTACATTATGCTTATCAGTGCAACACATTGGTAATTTTCAAAAGTATGTGTCTATGTTTTAATTTAATTTGTTTCATTTGAAATATTATTCTTTAATAATTTTTTCTTTAAAATTTTTCATGTATTTAATACATCTCTTTAATTTATGTTTTTGTCATTAAATTATTTTTTATTTATAGCACCTATCATTAAAAATCGTTTTCATTATATAATGTTCATGTATTTATTTTCCTTCAATCTATTTCATAAGTAAAATGTATTCGTTATTTAAATGGTTATGTGTTGAATATTCGCCTGATGTCATCCTCCTGGGTCTTTTATCACACCCTAAATATACCTTTTGGTGTGTGTATAC
This sequence comes from Viscum album, assembly GCA_963277665.1. Taxonomy (NCBI): domain Eukaryota; kingdom Viridiplantae; phylum Streptophyta; class Magnoliopsida; order Santalales; family Viscaceae; genus Viscum; species Viscum album. Next base: position 1,055,065,742 of record OY728151.1, on the reverse strand, counting down.
ATTTTTCCTTACGTGTCAAATGTTGAGGCATCGTGCTTAGTGATTTTGGTTCAGTGTTTCAATGGGTTTTCTTTGGCAGGCATGATGATTTTTAGTTCAGGTGGTGGCTACACATTTTTCATGAAGGTGTGGATAGATGTGTTAGTTTTCATTTCATTTCATTTCATTCTTCTTCATGTTTTGGGTTGAATTGTAATCTTTGAGTATGATCCAATGTTAAGGGTTTGTTCGGTTATGTATTATAGCATTTTTTATTTGTCTTCTTAGTTTTTTAATTGCCTTTTAGTTTGGGTAAAACAATTCTGACATGTTTCTCTTGATACCCAGGGACTTGTTCCAGCCTATTGGGATTGGTAACTTCATTCGAACAATGCAACGGGCCGGGTCGGGTGCTGGGTCGGATGGAGACCAAGCCTGGTTTGTGACATATATATTATTTTATTCCTTTTTAATATTCACGTTTATAAACTATTTATGAAATTTTAAAATTATGTATTCATTAATTTATATGATTTATTGCTTCTAATATGATTGACATGTACTAAATTACATGATAGGTATGACAATATAAGATTTATTTTTCATCAACCTTTAATTATGTTTTTAATTAAAGATACTATCCTAAATTCAATTGTTGAATATAGTTTATAAATAATAAATATTATAGTTTTTATGTAACAGAAATTTTAATTTAGTAAATTATCATTGGGTTGAGGCACTTTAGTTTAGCCTTCCAACAAGACTGTATGATTATGCCTTGTATAAAAAATTTGGGGTTTTCAATCAATGGATTCTTGTTTACTCGTGTATGAAGTATAAATTTCAAATAGTTTGAATCCTTTACCTAAAAAGTACTTGTATCTTATATATGGGATCAATTTGGATATGTGTAAATATATTTGGATTCTATTTTGGGGTGCATAACACAGATTTTCTGTTCTGCAAAGAGTTACATAGTAATATGGTTTAAATTTATCAATTTGGTTGATTGAATAGGGATTCCAAAACTAAATCATTATAATCATGAATATATAATATTACAAAACAAGATAAAATAAAGATTAAATGGGATGAAATGGTGATGATTTTAATATGCATATGATGTATAGTAAAATGTTGATTCTTTATTTTTATATCATGAAAATGTTATGTGTGATATTTATTTGTATGAAAACACAATACAAGGACTTGATCATCTAAATGAGTTTTTTCGTGCTAAAGTTAGATGACCATGAATTATCAAGACTATATCATAGTATAAGTAGTTAACAATAATATTTGGGTAGCCAAATCCATCTATATGATATGGGTTACACTTATCTAGAAAATCGTATGAAATTTGATACGAGAGGAATAGAGTTGAGTTTAACCATATGATATATTTTTTGAAAAATTTTGTTTGATCAACAATCTAAGAGACATATTTAATATGATTGTAATGACATCCTAACTAAATATTTATGTTTTGATATAATCACTAAAGTGGACTCAAAATTTCGTGATATATGGATCTTATTTCAATAAATAGATATGATGTATGAGGTCATCATTTTTAGTGCAATTAATTTCATTAAAGGTCCATACTAAAAAGATAAAACCCTGATATACTTCAATAGATATTTCATTTCTATAGATTATATAACGTATATTGTCTATATTATTGCGGTCACAAAGAGTTATAACCTATAATTCTATTCTATAATGGTATCTATGTTCGATAAATGTTACCAATGAGAAGCATTCTAAGCATATGGATGTGAATTTTTTAGAAATCAATTTCTCCAACATTGGATCGTGGGTATTAGATACTAGGTGTGAACCAAATATTTTTAGTGATAAATATAATATATGTGATAGGATATATTTAAAGAAAGGTGAATTATATCTATATGTTAGAAATATATAAATATTTAATGTATTATATCCCAAAAATTATTCTAAAAAAACCAATTAGATCAGTTTTTGAATTTTAAAAATCTTATTATATTCTTTCTATAAAAAGAATTTCTTTTTTGATTTAGAAAGAAAGGATTTTCATTCATTACTTATAATAGGTTCTGTTATATATATATATATATATATATATATATATTAATTAAATATTTTATGGAATTGTAAATATTAAAAAAATTATACATCCTCAATATAGAAAATCATATCAATATCATTTAAAATAAAAAGGACATGGTTTAATATAATCCTACTTATCATAACAACAATCACCTTGGATAGATAAATCAGAAATAAATTCAAAGAATCAGTGGCTATGGATTGTTAGAATCACTCAATTATGAACATTTTTGTAATTTTGAATCTTTTTTATTTAAAAATTCACTAAATAACCATTTATTTTAATATTTTAAAGGGAAAACTCAGAGTTGGATTTTTTGTATAATGATTTTTATCGATGAATGATTATATATTTATGATGTAGTAATAGATACAATGAAACATTTACTAATTAATTTAATCATTATAGTTATATATTTCTAATGATACAAAAAAATTATGATTTTTTAATGTTAAATGAGATTAAAAATGAAGTAAAGAAATAGATGGCAAACTGTATTTTGATTATACAATCAGATTGGGGTGGAGAATAATTATTCTAGGAATTCACTGATTATCTAAGAGGTTGTAGAATTATTTAACAACTAACATATCCTAGAACACCACACTATAATGGTGTGTCTAATACGAGTGTTTGTACCTTGTTAGACATGTTTTTATCAATAATTAGTTAGTGTGACCTCCCTATTTCATTCATTGGGTATGCACTAGACACTATTACTTTCTTACAAAACTATTTTCCTAATAATGCATTCATAAAGACACCATTTAAGATATTTACTGAGAAATATTCAAATATGAATTTTATGAAGATTTACGGTCATGAGGAACTAATATGATATTTGGATTCTTATAACCTTATCCCAAAGGCAAATATATTATAATTTATTTGGTATCTCATGTAAACTACTGGATATTATTTCTATAACACTACTAAAAAAGTGTTTCTGGCCCAATATTTTATTTTTTGTGAAAGGAAACACATGAATAGAAGGGTTAAGGAGAAGAAATTTAAAACTATATAAATTAAATTTTTAAAATATAATGTTTTACTAAGATTTATGTTGAATAGGTACTACAATGAGTTATGGAAGGCAGAATGACTCTTGTTATACAATAACCTGAATTGTTTCATAAGATTCATTTGGAGTCTAAGAGATATGGATTTCTTGGTGGAACATGATGAAAAATTAATGTTCATAGATGATGAGAAAACAACATTTTATGAGTCCATTAACAGTTCTCATTCGAAGAAATCACTAAATTTTTTGAATTCTGATATGTACGTCATAAAAAATAACAAGTTTTGGAATGTTGTGTATGTTGTTGAAGGGGTGAATCCCATTGGGGTAATGGAATTTTATGGAAGAAAATAGACATATATGATATATTGTATACCTATAAATCATACCTATTATAAAATGGTTTTAAAAATACTCATAGTATTGCCTATGAAATAACTTTTCTATAGTTTTGAAAATAAATTCCATTAAGATATTACATTCTATAATATCTCAATATTATTATGAGAGATATCAAATGGATTCCAAAACCACTTTCCTTGATGATAATTTAGTTTATAAAACATATATGATTCATCTAGAAGTTATTAATGTTCCTTTGGATTCTGGTAATGTTTTCAATTTTTAATGGTCCATTAATAGATTGAGTTAAACCATTCACAGTGTGAATTTCTTGCTTGATGTTACAATAAATTAAATCGGTTTTATAAATAACTTGTATTTTTTTTGCGTGTATAAATATATTATTGGGATTGTTTAGGTATTTTAGAGATTTTATGTGGATTAAAAGCTTATTATAATTAAATATATAATGAATTTACACTCTATAAATGTATAGTTTCGGAAACAATTATCATCTTCATACATTGGTGATGAATCCAATATACTAGGTATAAATATCTATAGAAATCGATAGAAGAGTATTTTGGGATTTAGACACAACACATATATTGGTAATGTTATAAATTGGATTAAGAATATTTGAAATATTTCTAAAGAGTTGGAAGGTATGGATAAAAATCCTTGTACTTTTGACATAACATTTCTCATGTATTACATTTTCTGTAGTTGTCCTGATGTCGATTATGCTTCGATTTTAATAACTAGATACTAATCCAATATTGTGTGAGTCATTGGATTATCGTGAACAACATAATTAAGTAGTTAAGAATTAGAAAGGATATTTCTATGGTCTTTGGAGGATAAAATGGGCTCATTATAAGGGGTATGACAAATTCTACATTCCAATCCAACAAATATGATATGAGATATCCATTTGGTAATATGATTTTTCGGAATAGTGCGGAAATAGATTGTAAGAGTTTTAAACACGACATTGTAGTAGACTAAATAACGGAGGTAGATTATATCTTTGAATCAAATGCTATAATGAAATCTATTTGAATCAATAAGTATATTTCTATGATTGGGTTGGTTCCTAATAATAAGTAATAAATGAATTTTTACAATATCAAAAATTAATGTATTTCATAGGATACAGAACATTAGTCTCACCAAGGGACCCAATATGTACTTTGTATGTACCATATCATTCAAGAGATTGTTGATAAAGGTTATATAAATATTTTTTGGAAGGAATCATATGAAAATATAGTATATCCATTTATAAAAATATTAACATAAAAAATCACAAGGGTTATGTTGAATCTATTAGTACATAATAATAAGATACTAGATGTAATGTTTGTAAAATGTATCATCATTTTATAATTAATGAAATAAATATTTATCATTCATTTTTGTGTACTTTATTTATATCAAACATATAGTTGAATGATACTATCCCCCAAAATAAAACATTGAGTTATCTATACTCGATGATCCTGAAAAAGAGTTATGTATTTTGATGATATGTTATGATCAGAATGATTATAATCTTGTAATCAATAAAAATAGTTGTATTCAATATAAAAAAAAAATATTCTTCTAGTAATATTTCATGGATTATTATATAGACTTTCTCCCCAATGTATATCACATGGAATTTCATGAAGTCGGTGATATTATTATTGGTGTATTCTTAATATGAATCCTCATTACCTAATGTTTGGGAGATACTAAGTATGAGAACCTTCATTGTTTGATACCATTGTTATGAATTCATTCAATCTTAGCTAATCATGTTTTGGATCAGTAAGATATTTAACATTTCATCAGTAGATTCTCAACTATGATGGGATTTTTGTCACATGTACGATAAGAAAAATTCATATCGGTCCCTTTTTTAATTATACTACGTAAATGCATAATCATGTCAATTTGAGTGACTTGTGATGTTTTTTGTTTACTCGGATTAATGACATGTGATATATTCATTTATGTTGGTCCTTCAATTTCATATAATAATGAATATATGAGTTGAAATATACAAGATTTACATGTACAATGTCTAGAAGTCACTTGATCTCTTGTAAAACTGGTTTTATAAGTATGCATATGATGTATATGATACATATTAGGGTGTACATAATTATATTGACATACATGTATATTTGATCGATATCACCACTGACCCCTCTGTAGCTTGATTAAAGTTGATGTTTTGTAAATGCTTCTATTTTCATACATATATGAAATCATGATTTCAATTTTTTCAATTCTACAATGGCCTATAGAGGAAAATAGATGGGCATTATAATAAGGATTAAATTTTTGAGAAAAAAGTTATTATTAAATGAATACTATTTCATAAGCTATATCCAAATGATTTTGGATAGATTTACATTGATTTATATATATATATATTTTAAAATTTTCATATAGGATTTTAGTGTAACTATGAGATTTATGTATATACAATAAAATAGGCACATTTTTTTGTACAACATTACCTGAGTTGGAGCTAGTTATTTCAAATGAAGCAAATCATAGACTGTGAAAATGGGTTCATGGATATAACAACATTTCCTTCTCAGTTTATTCCAATTATGAATTATTTAGATTATTAATTTATAGCTAAAAATATATTTATTAATTAATTGAATCATTTAAATAATTAAGAAACCCCTAACGGTCCTACATTATGGGTAAAGAATGTCAGATTCAATGTGTTGGAAACTGAACCATGGCTACCATTAGTGCATTAAGAATCATATATATACGATGGGATGCTTATTAGTCGTAATACAACTATGTTAAGAGAAAAAAATAACTCATGCCTTTATAATCCAATTTTCTTCAACAAGAATGGTATTAACACACCTTAGGAGTAATCGAGGAAGGATTTATTATAAATTTGGAATTTAGGGTGTCCTCTCAAAGAATATGAAAAATATAGTGTATGGTTTCATCCCTCTAAAGGTGAGAGTCTTATGTTTTTCACTCTGTGATCTTTTCCAAGCTTGTTTCATTAATATTTTTTGAGGTGTAGTGTATAACATTATAGGTATTCCTTTTTCAATTTTTTTATTATAGTATATTTGTTTGATGATGATATAACAGATAACAAATGGTGTCCTTATGTTATGTTGATAATGTTATGATCCTAAAAATCCATCAATAAGGAATGACCTAATCATTATTTATGATATCAACTATTATATAATAATCCATAGAAATATTACCTACCATTTTTTATTACATTAATTATTATATCAATATGGTGTCATATTTTCTTAACATTAAAAATTAATAAAAGAATAAAATATCGTGTGAATGATTTTATACCCTCATTGGGTTTATAAGTGTTAAAAAACATATGTTAATAACAGTGGAAGAAATTAGAAAACATAAAACCCGTGATATACCATGCATGATAGCTATAATCATGAAAATATAACTAAGGAAGGTATCTACATTTCCCTATAGATACCCAATAATATTTTTTTCTTGATTTAGTGTTATTGAGGAATATAACAAAGGATGAGATGAAACTAATTAAACATGAAAAAAATATTACAATAATATGATTATTACACTTATATTTCCCACAATATTTCATACAACCCAATGATTAAAAGGTTTATTTTCATGGATATTACCTACATAAAATTCCAAATAAACAACACATGGAAACATTAGTCCACAATTTTTCTCCTCTAGATAATTTACTACATATATAAGATGATATAACCTTGTTCATATCCTAGGGAATGAAAACATAAGAAATTGGTGAGATGAAATTATCAGTAAAGAAAAAAACAAATTGTAAAGTGTCAAATCATAAATCAAAATGAGAACATGATAAAGATATTAATACCATAATAATAGTAACTAATAACATATATTATAATCATAAAACATGTTATAGTATCCTACGATCATAACAAAAATGTTAAGTGTGTGAAAAAGTTACGACATGACTCAAAATTCATATCAATAACCTTATGCATGAGATCATGACATGATAGTGTGGAATGTATAAAAAATATAGCATTATCATGAATACAAGGAATAAAATAATTAATACATTAAAAATGTGTAAAAATCATAGACCTAGGATCCCTTATAATTGTGAACCTGAATACCAGCAAACTTGTTAACATGTAAAAAATATGATTATAGATAAATTCAATCACACTCATCCTTTGTGAGCCAATATACTCGCTATCCTATTCGTATATTAAATTTTGAGGAAATATTATCATCATCACACTCACCCATTGGGAACCTAGAGACATGAAAAAATTTAAAACATTAATTTTTTTGATGATATTAACAACATTTTAAAACCTATCGACTTGATAAGATGGTCACATGTAAAGTTGTGAGTAGAGCATAATGCCATCAAACTCACCCTATGTGAAACTAGAAACTCACTAATGTGTTCACATGACATTTTTATCTCATTGGATATAATCATTAACCTATTCAATTATAGGGAGATATAATTCCCACCCATATCATAATACATAAATTATTATGCCACTTGAAAATCAAACATTATCCATCAAAATAAATGACCCATGAAGAAAATAATGGGTTTCTTAAAACATTAAAAAAATTATTAAATTAAGAAATAATAAAACATAAATTAATTCATAATCAAAATGAAATGAAATCATAATAACAATTAAATGGTGTTAAAAACATATCTTCATGATATATAATTTATTTTAGGGTGAATATAAGTAAAAATACAGATGTTTTCACAAGACCATTTAAAAACATTGAAGAAGAAATTAATTTCAAAAATAAATTTTTATGAAAGTAATGAGAAGTTTTATGAAAAAAAAATTAAATTCCTAAAAATAATAAGTCCTTGAAATTAAATATGTGATATTAAAAATTAGATGTGAAAATATTTTGGAGAACTTTTAATTTTAAAATAACTATTTAATAATGAAGTCTTGAGAAAGACATAATTTTTTCATAAAAATTAAAGGTGAAATAAATAAAAAAACCTTATATTGAAAAATATAATATAACAATGTATCCATGATAAAATACTTAAAGGTTATCAAAATTAAATTTATAGTGGATGTTAAAACTTTTATTTTCAAATATTTGATAATCCTTTTAGACGTTTTAAAATAACATTGTGGAAAACCCATATCATTAAAAAGTTAGAGAAACCATTTATTTAAAAATGAATAAATGGTGATAAAGGGGTAAGTGTAGATAAAAAATTCAGTTTCAATTATGGAAATGATAATATTTTTTCGAAGTCAAACATGGACATGGAATAAAAATCTATTAAAACAAATTATAATTATTCTTATCAAAAATGAATTTTTACAAAAAATAATTAAGGAAGATGAATTTTCTGTGGATCCTTATATCTCTAGAAAATAGGGTTTACATATAAATTAACATAATAATAGGTTATAATAGATCAATATTTAAATATTAAATTCATAGAATACTGATTATTAACCAAGGAAATGATTTGAGTCACAAAAACCCCTTACAGCCATTGTAAAATTTGAATGAAAACCCCATTAGATTTATAACCATAAAAAAATTGATTTTATTTAATATAAGATAATAGTAATATAAAATTGTAAAATTTAAGTATCTAAATCATTGAAAATTATAACATGGTGTATATCATGTCTCCTAGGACTCAAATTTTAGATATAGAAACCATTACCTTATTTCCTGTCGTATTCAGATTCACTATAAGATCTTATATCAAAAAATAAATTACATAATATCATGTTTAATAACATTAATCATAGATCATACCCGTTTTAAATTCTTATTATAATTTTTTGTCCTGAGTACATATATTATTTATAGAATACTATCACCATCATGTGTTAATAACATTAACTACTTTTTGCATGTTTCACAATTTTGATATCATTAACTCGTAATTTGATAAATATTTCATTACATATATATAATTTAATATCTTATAATATATAAATTATATTTATTTTCATTACATAAGTGTTTAAGTTACACTGCGTGAAAATTGAAACTGTGTTGGCTTATTTCATAGATTTTAGGGAAAGAAAATGATACATTCATAAAAATTTATAAAATAAATATAATATTTCATAATACATATAAAAAACATAATTTCATTATTATATTATAATTATATTTTTTTTATGTTCTTAAATTGATCCATAATATATTTTTATAGAATTAATCATGTAGGTGTTTAAATTGGCCCAAACGGGAATACACTTTAACTCAATGGGTGGGTATAGTTATTTAAGGGTATATTTTGACATAATATCATTATAAAATATCCATAATGATATTATTTTTATTTTTTATTTTTTTGAACTATGTTTTAGTATTATTGGATATATAATTAAAAATTAGTATAGAAATTAAAAAATGATTCTTCGTGGAGGCTGTTGTCGGCATATACACGTTATTGACATTCATTTATCTTTATAACTGGATGGAAATGAATAAATAAGGGTTTTTAAAATAATATAAAATATTATAATTATAATTATGATACTATATTCATCATATTATTATTGTGATTATATATTTGTGTGTGTAAGATTAATAATAAAAAGAGAATAATGGAATAATACTTCTGTTGGTGACTTGATCTGTCCATAGAATTAAATGGATTAGGAAAATAAATTTTTACCAGGAGTTTTAGAAGGTTATAGAGACTTCTATTATTTTATAGTTTTTATATTTTAAATGAAAATTCTATTTACAATTTTTTTTTGATAGGGTCTAAGTGACTGCCTTTTATATGAGAGGAAAATTGAACTTTTGTTAACACCCATTATATTTTAATATTTCATGACCCTTCCAATTTCAGTGCAACAAATGTTTTAAATTAAGGGATTTTGAGGTTTATTTGCGTTTATAATGATATAACCAATACATTATACACATTTTTACGCATTTCATAGTGTTTTTACCGTTATGCTTTTACATTTTATTCATTTAATTTTAATAATTGTATGTGATTTTAACTAAGTGTTTTTAGGTTTTATTAAAAATATTGAATGACGCATATGAAAAATTTATGTTTTATGGAATTATATTTAACATCTATTTAATAAAATTAAATTTATAAATGTTATAAAAGTAAATTTTAAATTAAAAATGATAATGTGTAGTTAAACAATATTACTAACAAATTTATATTCTGATCATTACGAATTCATACTCTTATTTAGTATTAATTAACAAATTAAATGATTGATAATATTTTTATGAATATTTTTATAATTAATATTATATTCTTTCTCAAAAATATTTTTAATTAATTGATTTGATAGAAACTCCTTGATATTAAAAAAAATTTAATTATTTTAATTCACGATTATCAATGTAATTAGCATTATTACCTATAATCTAAAACTTACATCTAATAATGGAATTTCAAATAATAAATAAAATGAAAATTATTTTATCAAATGTATTAATCAATTTATAAAATTAAATTTTTTCTATAACAAATATAATCCTCATGTTAATGCATGTAATGCCTAAAAATCTCTTTTTTTAAGATTTCTTTTTATGAAAAAAGATTTATGGCTATCACAGAATTAAAAAGTTTATTTCTAAAAAATTTAAATATTTATTTTCATTATATTAATATTTATTAAATAATAAAATAAATCATTTTATCATTTTATCATTTTATAATTAACTTAATAAAAATAGTCTAAATATTGTTTTTGTTAAAATGTTACATAAATTATCAAAATGATGAGAAAGTGTTTATGAATTCAAGATTGTATATAATAATTTTTTTTCTACATTATTATATATAATATTATTTAAAAAAATGATTCGAAAACGTTTAATATTTTAACAACTCCAGTTTCCCTAGTTTTGCCCTTTGCATATTTCTTTATAAATCGTGATTTTTACTCAGAGTTGGCGCTACATTTTGTGGGTCACAGGACCCCAGAAATAGTATATTAAAAATATAAACATGTATTAAAGCAAACATGAACATATTTTCAAACTAAATGGTTTTACTAATGATCAAGGCCTTGAATGTAAAATCTAAAACTGCATTTTTTTCTCTGATATGTGGTTTACCCTAGGTGGGAAGTTAGGTTTTTTAGTGTCAGACGTTCTGTGGATAGAAGTCATTTGTAGGTGTGTTAAAAAATTAAATATTTTCTTAATTTAATATATTATTTTCTTAATTTTGACTTTTAATCTATTCATATGTCTTAATATAAAATATCTAGTTTTGTCTACATAAACTTATGAAATTAGAGAGGAGGAAGTGAGAGTTCGATTTACATTGGTGAACTCATGAAAGTGGATCAAAAATAAATTATTGAGGAGATTCATGGGGAAAATGAAGATGGAATTAGGTCCTTAATCATCACCACTAGGGTATGTGTTATTTTCTAGTTATCTATATTTTATTATGGTGGGAGTTTTTATTTTAAATATTTTTTATTATTTATTTAATTATTGAACATTGATTATTTATCTTCTTAATTTCCCTGAATCCTAATAATTGCATGATATAATATTAAATTTGTGTTGATATTTTTATTATTTGTTTATGTTATTCCATTGTTTCACCCATTATATATTTTCTTTTTTTAATCATTGTTCTTGATCACATTCTCCAACTATGTTCTCTGTACATTCTTGTTCCATTTCCAACCGCCATTCTTTTAATTCTTCATTGTTGTCCCACAGGGTTAGTGATTCAACATTGTTGGACCAATTCATTCACGATTTACCATTCATAATCATAATAATTTTGTGATTAGAAAAGGATTGATGAGTTTCATATTGAAATATGATAAAAAAATATTCTGTCTGATTTTTGATCTGGGGATTATAAACCTATATTGGCATCCAGAGGTGTGGTTCATCATGCTCGAGTGACTAAAATCCCACTTTCCATATACTGGAGGCCAGTAAATGTTTATAAAATATTACATATATCATTTTATTAAGATTTTATGATTGAATAGGCATAATGGGAATAGGAATTGATGGATATGGAAAACCACATCAGACTAGACATGTGTTCGGGATAAACAACTAAATGTATTGTGTTCCAAAGTAATACACACTATATTCCTCATAATCTCATATAGACATGTGTTTCATAATACTATAAGTATAACATTTCTGGTGGGGTACCCACACACAATTTGAACTTCCATAGAAACTCATTCATATAATAGATGTATACACGTAGGATGAAATTTTGTCATATATGCAATGTACATCAGCGTAGAACTCATGTACACATACTCTACATGAGAACCAATGTTCGTCAATGAACACTATGTTGACCATTGATGGTCCCAAACATCATGTCACCCAAATTATACTCTTTATAATTTTCCTTTTTCACACTGAGAGTACTGGTGGGACAAAAATAGTATATGACTTGGTGAGACACATTGTGTACCCCAATCAGACCAATCATTTACACCCCTCAAAACAGTCCACATTGTGTATCTAATTATAATGGAATTATATTTTTTTCATTGATTGGCCTATCAGGAGTATTTTTATTTATAATATATGATGATGGAATTTTTTAGAATCATAGATATGACATGAGGTGTTACTTGAAAAACACATTTTTTAGTGATGCCTGGACAATGGGGGTGATCGATTTTGTTTATCATAGAGATATTATGGTTGGTATATCCCTATCACATGGACTGAGGGTCTCCCATACCTTTTACATAGGTATATGTGATACTCCCCAATGATATAGATGGATTAGTTCATCTATATATAGAGTGGTTCCCCGCCATCATTTAACTTTGGCGGGGAGAGGTGTAATTAACTGGTCTTGTTCATCCCTCTAATGAATTCATGAACCTACCTAACCCTAGCCTGAAGGGCATTCCCAATCCCCACATGCTGGTAACTAGTTCCTTGGAATCACAAGAACACAATTTGGAATGTTGTCTCTCAATAATTAGAGTAAAATATAGCATTAGGAATATAATAAAAATATTCCAATATATGTCTTCTTTTAGGACTCCCATTCCCATACCATAATGTAGAAATAAACAACCTCATATTAAAACTAGGGTAGAAGTGACATATAAGAGGGTACAAAAAACCTCCCTCAACCACTAAACAACCTCTTCTGTGAGTAAATGATTCCTACCTCCAAAGGATTTTCTTCTCCCATAAGTAACTATAGTTACCCTCAATCTATTGAAATAATTAAAATCCTAATTAGAAAATAAAAAACAAGTAACGGGCCACACAACATGCATTCTATGGATGTAAATATAGATAGTAATAAATTATGTAATGGTTACCATATGTCAAATGTGAAAATATGAAAACTAATCTTGAAAGGATCAATTCTCTGAAGAGCATCCAAGAAGTTGAATTAGGGACCCACAAGTGAAATGTTAATATAGGTGTGAGAATATAAGCACTTAGTAGGACACCACTACCCACTAAAACTATGTATTACATTATTAAAATAGTTAATAAAATTATAGTTTCTATAGAAATTATAAAATAGATTTTTATAAGCTTTATGAAACCAAAACATAAGCATACATTCATGAAAATCTCATTTTTATAAAATCAAAATGAGGATAGTTATACATTTTATGTAATACCCTTAAAAAGTGGAAAACAAACCAAAAAAACTTTTTACTCTTTCCAAACATATATTTTAAATAACATTTACCAAAAAAATAAGCAAAACTATTCATTTACACAACTAGAAAATCATCCTAAAGTCACTGATTGAAACTGTGTAAATTTTCCCAAAACATATGGTTGTTGGTTAAGGTCATAGTTTCCATATATCATGGAACAAATTTCCATTATAATAAGTTCTATATATCCATGGTATTCATAGACCATTTCCATAGTCTACAAACAATACAGTAGATTCCACATTTTATTAAACCATTGCCATAGATGAATTAAAATTAAATAGACCCACCATGTTATTAACCTACTACTATTTACAAGATATACGAGACACTTTTTCACTACATTTCACTATACATTGTGTGTGTGTATATATAATTATAATTTATAATCATTCAGAAATGTACGAATAATTTAATACAAATCATATTGGTAATGTTTTAATAACTATGACCATAAATAATTCAACATAGGATTCTTACATAGAATTAGAAAACTATAGTTGAATTCCAATCAATATAGAAGCTACTAGCATCATTTTTGTAAATATTGTTCATGATGAATTTTCATGAAATCTATTTCCATGGTTTTTCATAAGTGTTGCCTATGATTGAGGTATAGACCCAATTTAGAAAAGCATCAGTCGTAACTTATGATATAGATATAATTTAATGAAACTCTGGTCATATTGATTTCAAATAATCCAATTTCCATATTTTTATAAAACCATGTTTTTATCCTAGTTTTATACCATTGTTTTTTAAAATCATTGAAATTAGGGCTTACAACCGAAACTTCATTCTTAATTCATGGTTCTTTCCAATTTTCCAAGGTATCCTACTAACATGGTTTTAGATAACTATTGTTTTAGGTGATCCTATAACCAGTGTTCAGAAAAATCATGGCTATAGGAAAACCCATTAAGACCTACTACCATGGTTTAACAATAATATTGGAAATAGACCACCATATGTACATTTTTATCAAAATCATATAAATAGAACCATGAGAATATGTCCATTTTCTAGTTTTGTTAAAATTATAATGAAATCCAATCCATTGACCTTTTTAAGATCTTAATTTTGAACCATTTTTAAACCAAACAATTTTAAATTAATACAAAACAAAGAATAGGGGGTATCGTACAATTCATTAGGTGTAATAACACCATCACAACGAGAGACACGTATTTGCAGAGATAAATCAAAAAAACATGAAAAATAATATATAATAAAAAAAATAAAATAACTCAGATGATAAACATACCATAAGGAATGAATAATAAACCATACATGTCTTGAGGCAACATGAGAGGGACTAATCGAATAGTAGAAGACATAGAAGGTGGACTAAATTCTGATAGGGTCATAGTCACACATCCATGAAATGAATAATTTAAACCAGAATCCTTGGAAAGAATCCCACTAGCTAGGTGTTACATATATCAACATGGGACTAAATAGTGCATAATTATAAAAAGTACAAGAAACATACTTTTATATTCCACTTAATAAACCAGGGTTCCTATTGGAATTACTAAAGTTGGTGGGGAACATAACAATAAAATTTCATCTCATGTCAATAAAAAAGCAACAATGGATTACATTACTATCACATCTGTACATCATTATATTCCTCGTTATGAAACTCACAATACCATGAACACGTTATGAATCACATCACTAGGATCCATCACATGGATATACGTAATCATTGTCACAAATAAAAAAAGGGTCCTGAGAAGGGAATAAAGAAATCAAACAACCCAATATCACTTCACAATTTTCAACAAGGCCTTTCACATATCATACAATATTTATATATAACTCTAAAATAAATTTAAAAATAAATTTAGAGACCAAACAAAAATAAAAAATATATCACCAATAAAACTAATGAAAACCATTGGGTCATTCATCAATATGGGTTTTCAATATTGAGGAAAATATCACAATGTTCTAACATGGCTTCATCACTAAAAAAGGAATAATTGTTTATTTTGAATCCCACTTTTACAAATTTATTTAATATCTAAAACCAAACATCAATCATTCACACAAATACCCCTTGATATATATATATAAATATATGTACACCCCTTGTCCACATGCTCATATTCCCAATGTCATGAGTTAATATGTACAAAGTGGTCACATATATATATCTGTCTATGTTTGTATAAGTGTCATTAATAATAATGTAAAGGAAAAGATACCACTTTTTTGAGATCATTGGAAGTCAAACATGTTATTAAGTATTTATTGGAAACAATATGAAAGTCCATAACATTTTTATTATTTCTAAACTCAAACATTAAATTTAATTTAATGATAAAACAAATATCCAAGATGATCAGACTTTCTAAGTAGTAGGAAAATAAAAATTAAATAATCTTTCAATAAATCTAACATTCCTTTCCATGCGGACTAGGCAAATACCAAGTGAAAAAATATAGATTTAGTACTAAAAAATCCTATTATGATATATAAAAATCATTTACATTTATAATATTGACTTTATAATAAACAAAAAATTATAACATAAATTATAAGGTGGTCTATAGATACATGAACCTCAGAATGGTGGCAGGTGGGAAAAAACGAACTAAACCAGTTCACATTTGGTGGTAGATGATGGTGGTCAAAATTAAGGGACCCAAAATTCTCAAATCATACCCTAATAATAAAAAAATACCAAAAATTGTTTCAACCCTTTGACCTATGTTTCATCCAATTGAACTAGGTTATGGGGTGAAGAGAAAAAACAAATAAAATTGAAGGGGTAAAGTAGAGACCTAACCTTAGAGAATTGGACCTAGATTTATAAGAAATCAGATGGAAATGGTGAGTATATTTGACTCCACAATGGTGAGAGGTGTGTGTAGATACGGGGTATTGGATGGGAACTGATACAAATAGATGAGTGGGAGTGGGGGTGAGGGTTTTAGATTTGTGGAGTTTTTTGAAAAATTAAAAAATAAAATAAAATAAATCATAATTTTAAGATCACAACATGGATAACTCTTTAAGAATACCATTTACTAAAACATGTTTTCCCTACTACACAATAATGAGGAACCCACATGATTACCCCTTTAAAGTATCATGGTTAAGAGAACTATTCTAAAACCGAGTGATTTTGATCCATGAAATATAGAACCCTCATGCACAGTTGCCGTGTGGATACTCGTAATCATGCTCACCTCATATGCAACATCACATACCTACAAAATTTTATTATTTCCAAAAAAAATATTGGGAACCAATAATATATTAAAATTAATCAAAATATTTAATGAATTTATACCACTGTGACATATTGGGTGTCAAAAAATATACACTATACCACTTTCTACCCCTTAAAAAGCCTAGTTCAAAATTAAAGATAAAAAGAAAATGAATTTAAAGAAAACTCTCAATGAAAAAAATCATCAAACAGAACATGATCAAAGACTGCTCAAAGGAATTATGTAATGTATTAGAGATTGATCATCAGTTTCACTTCAATTTAGGAATGAACATTATTTCTTGAATAATAGGAATCTTTATCCCATGAAATAAGAGTATTTCACCGAGAAACTGAGATCCCAAAATCTCTAAAGGGAATCTAAAAACTCTACCCTCAAGAGCCAACCAATCCAATAACCACAAAAGATCACTACTCATAGAAACATACAATTGGATTGACGAATAGGGATCAACAAACACAATGTGTCCAAATCCAAGTAGGGAAATAATAGGAGACATGCCTCATTGAAAAAAATTGGTCTCTAATAAAAGTGTCATAATTGTTTAATGAGGTTTTTTAGATCCTAATCCAAAAAATAGAATCCCATAGTGATTTTTATAGTGAAAAAACTATTCGGAATCCATAGACAATCAAATAAAACTAAACTCATGTATCCATACATGTACACTAGTTGTCTTCCCTAACTAAGGAAACAGTCTCAATAATTACACAATGGAACCTGGAAATGGTATAAACCAAACAAGTTCAACAAAAAACAATATCAAGAGACGAGGAATCAACAATCCCCAAACCGAAAACATCTTGAAATAAAAAATCAAAAAAACCTAAAAAACTAGGCTAAATCCTTCTTAATCGAAAACCCCTATGGACCCTATAAGAATAAATAACAAAATGGTTTATAATATAAAAGAGACACAACCTGACACTCTTGTTATTCACTAAATGAAGGTCACTCATCCTTCTAACTTCAAAAACGTGCATGAGACTCCAGGAAGAATTGATCCTACTAATCCACACACCAAGCCCGGACTAATGGGTCTAAACCACTGGACCAATAATATCCTACAAGGATTAAAAATAAACACTGCCATTGATAAAATCCATGAACATAACATCGATAGAGAAACCAAACATTCCAATCCATCATGGGCATGGTTAGTGTGAAATGGGAGAAATGATCCTTTGAGAAAAAATACTACTTTTATAACGAACCATTCTGGGGAAGGGGAAACATGAAATATATGTGAGACACATACCCTTACAAGATCATGTCACTAAAATTACAATATATTTTACCGAAATGTACAAGAGACAAATCAAATTAAAATATTTTTTAAAAAATGTTCATTATTTAAGAAATCACATATTGAAAAAAAGGCACCAATAAAATTTTGACTACTTTTGTTCAGAACTAAATGAAAATAATATTACCATTCAAACCTGAATACCTTATGTTGATTGATAATTTTTAAAATGATTCCAAAATAGTTTTCAAAAGAAATACCAGTAGGTTTTAATTCCAAAATACCTTAATATGTGTAAACATGATACATGCTTCCCTTTTTTGAAATAGTTTTAAAATCATATACATATATTAAATACACTCACCAAGTGTAAAAACCCAATCTGGAAAACACCAAATTCCATTAAAATAGGAAAACCATCATTTAAAACAACATCATGTTGACTAAAAAGTCAACCAAATGTAATAAATTTTTTAAAATTCCAAAAAAATAACCAAATTCTAAAATTATAGGAAATAAAGATCAATTTACAAATAATCCCTATGGATATTAAAAACAACATTATGTTCTAAAAAACTCTATTTTTCACACACACACAATATGAATTTCATGTCACATGAAAAAACTAAATTATAAAGTCACAACCTAAGCCTAATTATAACTATGATAAAAGATGGAAACATATAACAAGACAAAACATGACCCTTATCTCATAGCCCCAAAAGCACATGAAAAGCTATAGGTCATGTGGAATTAATAGAAAAACAACTGTGGTGTGGAAACATTCCCAGATTATACACATGGTTAATGCAGATGTGTGTTTGCAATCAAGTGTATTGTTATTGAATGGTTTTTTAGGCCCTAGATACCATCCTAACATCTTGAATTCCATCATCATCATCATCCAAAAATATCACATTCAACCCCCAATGAAACTAAAATATTACAAATGAGTATGAACACCACATCCATTAAAATAAATCCATAATCCAATAAGAAATACAATAAGAAAACTTAAATCAAAGGAAAATCCTCTACTATACATAGAAACATGAGGACTAGGGAGAGAAAGAACACTTGACACTCTACCTTTACCAACCTCTTGAGTATTAGTTACCAAATTTTAATGTTATCAACACCCCAAATAATAAAGTACATTATAATTTATTTGGATCCTATGTAAAATAGAGAACCCAAAGATCTAACACAATTTTAAATCAAACAATATACGTTATACCTACGATATAAGCCTGAGCTATCCCATAACTAGATAAAAAGGATTTCCTAATCCCTAGGGTGTGGAATCTACTGTTTGTGAATCACACGGACACAATTTGGAATGGTTTTTCCCTGTAATCAATAAAAAATACATCATAAATAATATCAAAAAAAAATATTAGGATTCAACCATATATCTAATTTCCATGCCAAAATTTTTTTAAAGTAAACAACCTATAATCAAAACTAGGAAAATAGAGAAATAATAGTGAGCACAAAAACATCCCTCACCATCCAAACACCCTCTATCATAAGGTAAATATATCCACCACTAGTGGATTTTCTACTGTCACCCCAAGATATAGTTACCATCTATCCATAAAAATAATTGAAAGCCTAATTATCCAAGATAAATTAATTAAATAGGGACATAATAAAAATTATTGAAAGTAAGTTTAGGTCCTACTAAATAAACAAATGGGAACCACTAACCTAATCTGATAAAATAAAGAATAAACTTGAAAGGATCAATGCTCTCTAGAGTTTCTAGTATGTTATCCAAGGACCGTCAATTGAAATGATAATATAGGCATGAGAACATATGCACTAAACAGGTTAACAAAACCATCCAAAACTATTTGAAATCCCTTGGTAATATAGTTTATTAATTGATAGTTTTAATATAATGTATAAAGTAGGTTTTTACAAGATTTATAAAACCAAAACACAACAATAATTTCATGAAAATAATATTTTTATAATGACAAAAATAGGACACTCATGTACTTTAATTTACCCCTTTTAAACAAAGGAAAACAAACAAAAACTAATTTTTCATCTTTCCAACATCTCCTAAAAATCCCATTTTAAAAAAACAAACTTAGGGAAATATTGTTCTACTATACTCTTAAATAAATTTTAAAAAATTCAATTATTAAATTATTATAATAAAAAAAAATTAAAAAATCCATTTGAAGGTAATCCAAACCACACAAAAGATGAATTCCACACAATTCTTCTGGAAAAATAAAAATATCATAAGGAATCCTTATAATTCCAAATCTCTATCAAAAAATAAGAAATATGTTAACACATTAAAAAAGTAACAAGAAAGGAAATCACATGATAAATATACAATAAAGAAGGAATATCATATCATATATAGCATGAGGAAATATTTCAATGACTAATAGAATAGTATAAGACCCATAAGGTGGACCAACAACTAGTATGTTAATGGTCACACATTTTTCAACTGAATCACTCTAACAAATATCCTCAGTGATACAACCAGTATCTAGGTGTTACATACAACTAAGGGCGATAGTCCATGAATAAATATCAACATTCCTAGTAATGTAACACTACATACCACTTAGTAAACAAGGGATACCCATTGAATAACTAAATGATGTGTTCTACATACTAATCTAATTTCACCTCATGAAAATAAAAAAAGACCAGGGGATAACATCCAAAACATTTCTTTCACACCTCACATTCCTTCACAGGAATATATCCAAATCATGAACACATCATGAGTTTCATAAAAAGAATCATTACATGGATATACATAAACATAATCACAAATAAAAATGGTCTCAATAAGGGAACAAAAAATTAATCAATCCAGTATCACTTTAAAATATCCATCTAGTCCTTTCACATATAACATAGAATATATATACATATATATCATAGAAATTCCTTTACAAAACTATTTGGTGACCAAACACAAATCCAAGGTAAATCAAAAATATAACTGATTACAAGCAAGCATTCATTCCATATGAAGGATTTTCATTCATGTTTAAAAACCCAAAAATTAGAAATAGGACCTCAACCCAATAAAAAGAAAACTCATCTTATTTGGAAAACCACGTTTTCTAACGGATTTCAACTTCCAAAACAACACTTCAAACTTAGACACATATACACATTGAAATATTTATATATATATATATACCTCTTATTTCAATTATCATATTCATAATACCATATATGAATATGTACAAAGGGTGCACTTATATATTTGTATATAAGACTCATATAAAAGAAATAGCTGGACTATAAACCATTTTTGAGCTCTTTGGAAACCAAATGTTCCATAAAGAATTAATTTTAATCTTGATGAATGTTCAAAAAGATATTATTATTTCCAAAATAAAATATTATAAACAAATTCAAATAAAAAACATCCAGTATTCCCATCATTTCAAATTAGATTACAAAAAATTTAAATAACCTTTTAGACAATTTTACAGGCACATAAAATGTGGCCTACGACCGTGTCAAGCACAATATCTAGTTACTTCCAAAAAAATCCTACTATGATATAAAATTATAGAATTATATGAAATATTTTAAAATAAAAAATAAATTTATAACATTAATTACAAAGGGATTCCATAGAAACACATACATCAAAATAGTGACAGGCAAGTTGAAATGAAAAAAATGGGTTGCCTTAAGTAGTGGATATCAGAGACCACCAGAAAGGGAACTAGAATACCCATCACACATGATAATACAGAATAAATACCTAAAATTAGGTCATCCAATTGACATAGAGTTCATCTGTTCAGACTGGGAGATAAGGAGAAGAGAGAAAATCCTAAAACAGAAGGATGTTGGAAGTATACACCTTACATTAGATAATCAACCCTACAACTAAAATAAATCTATTGGAGATGAATATAATAGAGGAGACCAAAAGGGGGAGATTCATGCATGGCTTGGGTGTTTCACCATGGGGATGGATGCAAGATGTGGTGATTTTGAGGTTTGAGGGTTTTAGTATAGGGGTGTTTTAAAAATAAATAAAACAAAAGAAAAAAAAATATTAGAATTTTAATGTGGTCTATGTTTTACCAATATATGCTCCAACTGTGATTTCTCAATTGAACATGCATGTGAAAAAAACATAGATACCCATAAGTTGTCACACAGTTGATCTAAATGTGGATAAACTATGAAATTTGGCTCAATCAAAGATATACCCATCATGTATGGTTGGCACACTATTACTCCTAACCACGATCAAAACATGCCCCACACCACTTCCGATAAATTTTTTAAAATTTCCACCTGATAATATCAAAAATTGATAATGTCATAAATTAAAAAATATATTTATATCTACCTAATTTATATCACAATTACATGGTGGGTGTCACAATAAGGTCCTCCACTTAATATAATGCTCCCTCTGCTATGAAGCATTGTAGTATGAGTATGACCTCCACTCTAATTCAAGTTAGGATGGGTATGGTTATTTCAATTTTGTATGAAACCGTTGGATATACAATTAGAATCATCAATATCAAAATATATATACAAAGATTGATACTTATATCTTTTTTATGACTCAGTATTCAGTATGAGCATCTTCAAATGTTAGATTTCATTTCCATATATGACTATGGTTTTAAAGAACTATTTTATTTTATTGTGTCCCTATTTATTTTTAAAAATTCCATATGAGTATGTTTATACATTCCTCTACATGGGTTATTCCCACATATTTCATTTCTTATGTGGATTAAAGGCCGATCGGTGGTGACATTGGTGGTGAATAGTGGTACTTGGAGGCATTGGTGATGTATGGTGGTCAGTCTCAATGATTGTGAGCAAGTCCCTCTTAAGTATTCCCCTTTTATAAATTGTTTTTAGGTGGGATCATGTTTCTGGGTTGGGAATGTATTTTGACCTTTTATACCATCTATTTTATCATACTGCAAATTTATGTATTTCCTAGAGGTTGTTTTATAAATTTATTACTATGTAGACGTGCAAGTTATTTTGTACCTATAAATTGTTTCATTAAGTTGGGTGTGTGAACATTAAAAAGAATATTAGTCCAAGACCATCCATTTAAGTGATATTTATACTAAGTCCTTGTCTAAATTCCTTGGCATAGACATGTTCTTGGGATTACACTCTCAGCTTAGTATTAGCCCAGTCAGGGTCTCGATGAGTCGGCTCATGAAAGAGTGGTATCAAATGAATATTTTTACTCTGGTAGGAGTTAGAAGTATGACATTTTGTGAGGATTAGTTTGGTAATATAGGTAAATGATGATGGAGTTTCTTGAGTTTATCTCTCGGGCCAGGGAACCCCGAAATGGGGAGATGACTGATATATCTATTAACCAAGACATTGAATACTTTTTTTCTGACTCTACATACCATGGAATAGATTGTAGGGAAATTAATGGTACATGCATAATATAGTATTGCGTTATTTGATTTCATTTCCCATATTGATTCAACACCCCATACATTCTTATTTAACTATTGTATAACTTATTAACTTTCATAACACATCTCTGATGATAGCCATCTTGGATACTGATATAGGGGTTTGACGATGACCAGCTACGTGATAAGGCCATACGGTATGGACCTACTCTAGATGTGTCTCATCTAGGTGATCATTGTGTAGTTCTTCCACCCAATATGAAGTGCATGAATCCACCCCTAGTGGTTTAGGAATAT
Source organism: Viscum album (assembly GCA_963277665.1). Classification (NCBI taxonomy): domain Eukaryota; kingdom Viridiplantae; phylum Streptophyta; class Magnoliopsida; order Santalales; family Viscaceae; genus Viscum; species Viscum album. Next base: position 1,055,041,430 of record OY728151.1, on the reverse strand, counting down.
ATTTGACTTCATGATGGGTAGTTTATGGAACCATAATTTCTAAAAAATTATTCATTTAGGTATGTATTGTTACATGATCTCCAATAATATATATAACTTGATTTTAATGGAGATCTATATTCATTGTCAATGGAGTATTATCTTGGTGATGTTTATTTGAGATTTCTTACTTCAATAGACCATATTTAATTAGATAGTTGTTCTTTTATCTATCATTCTTCATATATAATTATGCAGTTTTTGGGTTTTTCTCACCCAATCCATTTCTTATATGAAGATCTTGTGGAAAAGAGTTCATAATTTATTCGATATCGACTACTATCCTTATAAATTTCACTATAAATGAATCTAGGAGATTCTAGCACTACATCAGGTTGTCATGATATTTTTATAGAATTACTCATGCTTTACTTAACTCATGTTCTATTCTCTTGATATATTATAGGATGGATACATCCGGGCATGGATTTTTGATAAGGGACTTTATAGAGACATGTGATCTAGAATATTCTCTATATACATTCCCACTTATGTCGGAGTACAATAATGCGATTTGGTTACATAGAACATTCAAGAATATGGATTTTGGGTAGTTAGTTATGATAGTGGATATCATGGGGAAGATTCATATGCACAAGCTAGTAGGTGTTAATCTTCAGGGTCTCAATGCTGGAGTTATACTCATTCCTCGACTAAAGAAATTGGAATTTCCGCATAGAATTTTGGAAGAGGGTCCAGTCATCCTAGAGAGCGATGATTCCATGATTCTGATGGGTGAGGTCATATGGATCATGATTTCTAGACAGATTATCTTGTAGATGGTGTAAAGATTGGGGATGAACCTCCAAAGTAGATATTGTTTCATGATTAAGGATCTACTATGTGTGGTCTGGTCAAACACTATTGGGGCTACTAATATAATTGCTGGAAGACACCTAGATGGAGGATCTATATGAGGAGAATGACTATTTGACCTAATCCCACAAATCCCACCAAGTGGCCCATACCTGGCTTAGATGGCTAGTGGTCAAGGTCAAATTCGGTTGTGTCTCATAGAGGGATATGATTAGACTACACGTGGGATTATTTGAGGTGTGTTCTATGTCTTCTGTAAATTATCTCTAGCACTTATAGACAAAGGAACAATTAATTACATCAGCTACATATTTTTTCTGTAAGATCTAGATCATCCATTAGTGACTTTTTCCAAATCATTGTGGCTCGCTATTTCTACATGGTGTGATTGTTTTTTATCACAAATATTATAGTCTTGTAAGATATTACTTTGTATATAGAGTTTCTAATGGGATATCTTCGGTATTATGATGATCCCTTAAGATTTCGATTTGGGAATAGCCTATTTTTCCAAAGTATGTTGTCATATAGACTATCATCATAGGAGAGTAACATGCCTACATTGAGATTGGATGGGATTATCCTTCATGGTAGAGACAAATATTATGGATAAGTGAGTGGGACTAAATATCATGAAGATGTGACCAATCATCCATCCACTACAATGTTGGTAACTTGGGGTAGTGGGGTATTTTGGAATAATGATTATAGTGATATTGGGGAACTATATAGACATATTTCATGAAGTCATTTAGGTGATACCTATGATATGGGATATTGAAATATGTATTGAATATCACCATGATATGGCACCGATATCTTCTATGACATACTATATGTCCACCACCAACCTTTTGGAGTTGAGGGTGAAATTAGAAGGCCTTTTAGAGAATGGTTTTATCAGTTCTTGTGTGTCCCCATGGTTGGGTTCAGAGTTAGTGAAAAATATGTACATGAGATTGAGGATTTTCATTGATTATTATCACCAATACTAGGTAATGATCACTAACATGTACCCCTTATAGCATCCATCATATGAGGGTTCAAGAGAATGATATTCTGAAGATGGTATTCCTATGTTTCTATTGGAATTATGAGTTCCTTTTGATTACTTCTAGTGTGAAAAATTATCCAAAATTGTTCCTGGATCTTATAAAATAGATCTTCTATACATAATTGAATGGATTAATGTTTTACTTTATTAATGAAATTATCATAATATCTAAATTTGAGGAGGTGAATACAGAGAATTTTTGGAAGGTGCATTCCATACATTAGGGAAACTAATTATGTGATAATATATTGAAGAGTCGGTTTTGGATCAAATTGATTCAAATTCTAGGGAATGTCATATTTTATCATGGTGTTGTTATGGATCTAGTAAATATTTATATATTGACTTCTTGGGAACCACCCAAGATCATCTTTGAGATGAAACGTTTTCTCAGTTTATAAAGGTACAACTAAAAGTTCATGGAATATATTTCCAATATTACATCACCTTTAAAATCCATGACAAGTAAAGGGATGTCTTTTTTTTAAATGAGTACTTTCATGGTTCCTTCGAGGTGCTAGAATTTAAGGACCCTACCAATGTTTCCAAGAGCCGGTCCATTATTTTATTACATTGGCATATAAATAGGGAATTTTCAACCCCATGGACCAAGTGGTTTAGTAGATTTTGGGAACAAGATATATATAAGTTCAATATTATATATTTAAAGGAAAAAAACCACAATATTTTATTCCATTAAAACATCCATGCAACCTATATTATTCAAGAAAGTAACTCATAACATACTTCTTCATATCATGGAAAAATTAAACATAAGAAAATGGTGAGAAAAAATTCTTAGTAAGAGTAAGAAATACAATAGAAGATAACATAAATAGTACACATGGTGAATAAATGAAAAAAAAATTCCTTTACAAATAATAAAAATGAACATATTATGGTATAAATATAAGCTATGTAAATAAGCCCATAAATAATGAAACAAATTAATGGGTATTCTACTATCAGAATAACAAAATAATCTTTAAATTACTAGATTCATAATGAGGTAAGTGAATATTAAAGATATTCTGAAGCATACCTTCAAGGCCTCTTCAATGACATCTGTAAAGGATTAAGGCCTCGGCCAAAACCATAACTCAAAATGGGCAATGCATAGGCCAAGGCCACATCTATTTGTCTTGTGGGACCTATCTATGCATCGAGGGGATATATGGAGCCCCACCTGTCACATAATAAGTACAATGAATTTCTAATATTAGCTGGGATAATCATAAACAAAATATAAATTCATATTAAAACTGGCATATGAAATGTAGATTACTTTCCCCAAACATTAAGCTTAATCAAAACCCATTTAGAGTAAATTGGTTAATGGTCCTCAAATAGGAAATATATAATTATAATAATAATAAACCATAAAATTAAATATGTTAGATGATATAATATGATATTAGGCCCAATAATACAAAATATTCATCATGATTTTTCAAACATATTAATATACCCTTATAAAATAATCGAGTAATTCTTGAGATGAAAATGCTTTTATATTGAAATGAAAAGTTATTTTGGAAAATAATTTTTTTTTTCAAATTAGAGGTAAAGTAAGATGTAATATTCATAATAAAATGATTTATTTTATAAATTTAATGGTTTTCAAAAACATATTACAGATTTCCTTTCAAAATAGGTAAGAATTTGAGAAATTCTCTTTAAATGGGCTTGTAATTCAGAATGAATTTTGAATGTTCTTTTTTTAAACGTGTAAAAATATTTTTAATAAGGAAGGATATTGGGTGGTGAAAATATGTAGATCAATCACACCAGATTTATGCGTATAACAAAATATTAGATAATAACTATATTTAGGTAATTAGACAATAAAAGTATACCAAATTAAAATTGAGGTTTGGGTAGAAAAACCCAAACCATAAGTCTGAATGTGTTACCATCATTAACTTATTGTCCTGGAATATGAAATAAGACTTATTAATATCTAATTAAGAAAATTTTAGATATTTATTTTGTATATCATGATTTTATTAAGTCCATTATTTCCTTATTGATTTAAAAGATTGATTTTTTTTCGTTCTGGAGTGTTTGTTTTCTTGATTTTCATAATCGGTTCACCTGTTTCTATGAAATGGAGTTCATGTTGAATGGATATAAATATCCAAGATTTAAATTACGTATTATTTATGAACATAAAAAATTGTTAATGGTCATTCATATCATTTCTTTACAATAAATTAAGACTAATCATTTTATGAAATATTAATGACAACCACTTCAATTATTTGGCGGTATTTGGATTATTATGAACTATTTCGGTAATATGATTTAATATCATGTACATATATGAGTTAAAAAATATTAATTAGGTTATTATATGTTTATGATATTCTGTCTCAACTATAGAAATGGTTTCATGACCAATAATTGATGATAAATTGAAAAACAAAACTTTATCATCCACAAAGGTTGAAATTTGGAACATCACAGACGATAATTTCTTTTATAATATAAAAGGGAGATAGTAAGGATATTGATGATGTCTCTTCCATTCACATGATATAATTTTTTTATATTGTTTATATTGTTTTTTTCAAGGTCATTTGGACAGAGGAGGTTATGAGGGTATAATAATAGAAAGGAACTTGAAACAAAAAATGAATGAAACAAAAAGTGAATTCACAACATGAATCCACCACCTTGAGAATATCTTTATTGGAAGGTGTTTTGGCAATTTGAAAAGACCAAGATCATCCTGGATGTGGGGAGTGACTAGGGACGATTAATTTGGAAGAACCTTGATTTGCTTTTAGGGTTAGTGTAGTGGATGGAAGAGAGGGAGAGGGGGGTTATATTGGACGAGAGGAGTGAGTTTTTAATATTTAATTAATTACTTTATTATTTCCCTGTAGACAACCAAAATTGGTGTTTCGTGTTACCCATAATAGGAATAAGTGAATGTGAGTTTGAACCATGTGCCTTACATCACTTATGATTTCATAAGTAGTGTATTTAACTGATCATTTGTATATAAATTATTTTACAATATTTCACTATTAATCAAAATTTTAGAATTTTAGAAAATTCTAAAAAAATTACCAAAAACATTTTATTGATTCATATATAAGATTACCTTTTTTGACTCAAGGTCATGAGTGGGATGGTTTTTTTATATAATTTTTAATTTCCTTGATTCATATGAAATAACACTATCATTCTACATCAGGACACAACCAATTACATTCATTAATGCTTCACTATAGATCACAAACCCATTATTTATCGGTTGTAGGTTTATGATATTTGCCTCCATTAATATATTCTTCAATTCATCAATATTTTCCTAACATTCAATTGTCTGTGCAAACTTAAACCCATTATGTGTAATATTGGTCATTGGGTTGGCTAAACAGGTGAAGTTATGAATGAAACACTAATAATAACCTTCTAAACAAATAAATATGTGTACCTTTGTTATGCTCGTCAGAGTAGGCCATTATTTCACAGCATTTGTCATAGAAAGATCTATATATATTCCATATTTATAGAAAATGAGGCTCAAAAAGGAGACCTATTGAATCCAAAATTCACACTTTTTGAACATCCCTTATAATTCATTTCATATAAGAGTCTTCAACAAAGTGCGGAAGTGATTTTCATAATCTCCATAGCTTTTAGAGTTCACCAATATATCGTCAATAAATACAACAACAAATTCATCTAGATATAAATTGAAAACTCTATTCATTACATCAATTAGAACATAGGGTTCATTAGTCAATCCAAAAGGAATTACTATAAACTTGTAATGTCCATAACTGGTTTGAATTTTTATTTGAATTTCTACCTTCCTCACATGAAAATAATGATTTCCTGATCTATGTTCAACCATTGAAAAATATTGGTCTCCAAGAATTTGATCAAATAAATCATCATTTCATGGTAGGGGATACTTGTTATTTGTTATTATTGCATGGATATCCTTTTAATCAATGCAAAACCTTATCGATCTATCTTATTTCTTACCAAAAATAATGGGGGCTCCCCAGAGAGAAACACTAGGGATAATAAATCATTTATCACTCAATTACCCTAATTTTTTCTTCAGTTACAATAATTCCATGGTATCCATTATATAAGGGTTATTTAATACGGGCCTTGAACCAGGAATTAATTTAATGGAAGGTACAAATTACCTCTCTGGAGGATTTTCAGGCATGTCCTCTGGAATCACATCTATATATTATTGCATATTTGGTACATTCTCTATCTAAATATTATTCTCCTCACCCATAGTTATCACATTCCCTTACTACCCAATTATTGAATTATGTAGATCTACTAGTGGTGGATATACATGAGAATCATATGGTGATGTGTTTCCCTAAATATGAGGGATTCCACATCATCCTCAATAATTATAACCTCCTTCGAATTGCAATAAATTTTCGCATCATGGTTCGAAAGAAAAACCCTACCAAGTATTATATCGATGTAAATCATGAGTATTACAATAACATATTTATATAAATCACGTTTATACACCACAATGGTGACTTCGTGACACAAGGTTTTTCAATGATACTTCCCATAAAAGTTATTACCATCAACTCCCATAATAAATCAATTTGGAAATATCAAATTTTCATGGAGAACTATGAAGATATGAAAGAATGAAATGATCCAGAATTAAATAATGAATTGTCTATGTTTGAGAGAGTTATTAAAGTACCTTCCACCACATCATTAGGAACATCAATATCAGTGGTTTTGATCACAAAATCATGTCCATGATCCCTTGGACTTTTATGTGGAATGCTCCCTTGACTCTTTAGAAAATCCTTAGAATAATGCCCCATATCTAAAAAATTATAGAATTAAACATTAATAGATTCTTTATTCCCCTTGAAATAACCAGTTAGATGGCCTTTCTGTCCCCATTTGTGGTAGACTCCTTTTCCCATTATGTAGGAACCAGGCCGTTTCCTTCCACAATTATCATAGGCTAGAAATTAAACTCTTCCCATCCTCCTTATTTCCTTATTTCCTTTTCCAGAATTTTCAGCAACTCTCTTCTTCTCTTGCTTTCCCATAATGTCATAAGACTCAGAGAATTACTTTTCCTCTTGATATCACATGAATCAATATCTTCATATGATGATAAACATTGGGAAACCAGTGCCCACCAGAGGAATCAATTTTGGCCATTAATGAATCGATCAATTTTGCTCCATGGATTTAGTATATTTTCCACATAATTTCTTCTTAACCTTTTGATTTTTCCTTCATACATTGAAACATTCTCATCTTCCTATTTCCTCAAATTCATAAATTTCATTTCCAAATCTTCTCACTGTTCACAAGGAATGTATTTCTCTAGTATGATTTTCTTAAAGACCCTCCATTCCATCTCTTCTATATATTCCTCCTTCTTCGTGTTTTGTATTGTTGACCACCATTGATTTGCATCTCTTAGTTGATGATTAACAGTCTTGACGACCTTCCATCGTTGGTTAAATCCCAAAGAGATTAATATCTTCTCTAGGGAACTTATCCACAACTCAGATACAAATGGTTTTGTAGTCCCATTTAATGATGGAGGTTGTCGTCGCATAATGATATTTAACATAGCTCTTACATGTGGTGGACCTGGATGCTCCGTATGGGTATTTTATTATTGATAACCTGAGTAAGTTGTCCCAGTATAGTTATACGTTTCTTAGCACCAGTCAAAACACCAGATCCAATATCATTATCCTACATCAGGGGGAAATCCCAACATGGGACATGAACATTCATTCAATTTCAATTCCTTACACTAGGTTCCACTTCTAAATAATTAAATACACTAGATTATGGTATGGATCAAAATTTATATTCTCAACTAGAAAGATACTTATCATAAATTAAAATTCAATGCATCTCTAATCTCATAAACATGGATTCAATGAGAAAAAAATTAAAATTAAAATCCTTAATAATCGATTATAATGAAAATATGAATAACCCAAAGAATATCCAATGAGTTTTTCTGTACCAAGAAAGTAGAAAGGCCTTTTTTGTGTACCAAGATACCCCAGGTAAATCCAGAAACTCCTTCTCGTAGTTTTCACTACTTGATACATATGTGCTAGAGCCACCTCTATCTATTTGTATGAAGAAAGTGATGTATATTGTAGAAGTATCCACATAATATCTTCCTTACCAAAATTCAAGTATGTCCATGTATTATTATCCTAAAATACTATATTATGGATTTTTTCCCTAATATATGTTTTCTAAATCTAGTTTCCATTTTTTTCTACTAATCTTTAATGGATACCAACTGTAAGGACCTTACCCTAGTTGGTGGGAGCTGGTGCCTCATTTTATTACATTATCATATAAACAAGGAATTTTCATATAGAAGGACCAATTCATTTAGTAGATTTTGGAATCAAGGTACATATATATTCTAAATTTCTTCTCGAAAGGAAAAAAACACTATTATAATCCATAATAAACATATATTCCTCCTAGATTACACAAGAAAGTAACTCATAACTTACTTCTTCATATCCTGTGAAAATGAAACATAAGAAATGGGTGTGCTCAAAAGCCCAATAATATTAATAAATATAGCGCAATATAACCAAAACATTAGACATAATGAATATATGAAAACACATGACAATATAAGTAATAAACGTGAACACATTATTGGATGAATATGAGCTAGGTAAATAATTTCATAAATAGAAAACATAATCAAGGGTATTCTACTAGCAGAATAACCACAAAAAATTTCAATTAATAGCTTCATAATGAGGAAATTTAATATGTAATAAATTATTAAATATAACTTCACGGCCTTGTCCAAGACATCTAAAAAAATTATGGCCTTGGCCAAAAACCATAACTCAAAATGGGAAAGGCCTTGGCCAAGTCCATGTTTATTTGTCTAATGATACCTACCGATCCATCGAGGTTCTATATTGGGCCACAACCATCACAAAATAATTCTAATTTATTACTCATATGATTTTGGATAAACATAAACAACATATACTTTCATATTGAAACTGACATTTAAATATTGATTACTTTCCCCAAACATTAATCTTAAACACTATCCATTCAGAGTAAACTCATGAATGGTTTTAGGATTGAAAATCCTTAATTAAACTAATTATAAACCATTAAATTAAATATGGTATATGATATCATTAGTTATTATTCCATATAATACCTTATAATCAACAAGATTATTGAAACATATGAAGATACTCTTATAAAAACATCGAGTAATTCTTGAGATAAAAAATCATTTTTTTGAAAAGAAGAGTTCTTTTGGAAAAGTATTTTTATAAAACCATAAGTGATGTAAGATGGTATTTTAACAATAAAATGATTGATTTTATAATGATAATTTTTTTTCCAAAAAATATAATAGAGTTTCCTTAAAAATAGATAAGAATTTGAGAAATTCCATTGAAATGGGCTCTTGATTCAGAAATAATTTTTAATGTTCCTTTTAAAATGAGTAAATATCCATAAAATAAGGATGAAATATAGTTGGTGACCATATATATAACACTAAAATAGTATTTATGAGGATTAAAAGATAATTAAGAAGAACATAATTGAGTTAATAAATAAATAAAAGTAACCTGGATGAAAATAGAAGTTTGGGAGGAAAAATAGTTACCTTAAGTTTGAATAAGTTCTGCTCTTGAACATAAGGTCCTATAATATGAAAATAGAATTATTAATAACTTAATTATTATACTATTAGAAATTTATTTATTTTATAATGATTTTATTAATTCCATTATGTCATTATTGATTAGTTATAAGACTTAATTTTCTCGTTCTCGAGTGTCTGATTTCGTGATTTTCATAATCGGCTCACTTTTTTATATGTAATGGAGTTCATGTGGAATGGATGTAAATATAAAAACTTTAAATTGAATATTATTTTCGAACATAAATATGTTTTAATGATCATTTATATAATTTTGTTACATTAAATTAAGATGAATCTTTGAATGAAATATTATTGATAACTACTTTTATTATATGGCGATATTTGGATTATTATGAACTATTTCGGACATATTATTTAAAATCATGTGCATATTGAGGTAAATGAAAACTAATTAGGGTATATAAAAAATATTATAGTCTATTTTAAACATAAATGTTATTCCATTTCAAATAATTAATATGAAATTGAATAAAAAAACTTTTTCATCCACAAAGGTTGTAATTTGGAACTTCACAGATGATAATGTCATTTATAAAATAAAAGGGAAATAGTAATAATATTGAGGATTTTTATTCCATTAACATGATATAATTACATTATATAGATGATACCGGAGTTTCATGGTCATTTGGATAGAGGAGGTGAGGAGGCGATAACAATCGAAAGGAACTTGAAACAAAAATGAAAGAAATAGAATGGGAATTTACCTCTTGAATCCACCTCCTTGAGAATCTCATTAAGGAAAGTGGTTTTGGTCTTTTGGACCGACCAAGAGATTATTGGAAGTGAGGAGTTACTAGGGAAGGGTAATTGGGTTTAACATTGTGGAGATTCCATGCATATAGGAGTGAAGAGAAGAGGGGGTTAGGGGGGATTTTATAGCGGAGGATAGTAGTGAATTTTGAATATTTAATTCATTATTTTATTATTTCCATCAAGACAAAGAAATGTCTGTTTTTATGTGACCCCTAATTGTAATAAGTGTATTTGAGTCCTGTCCAATTGTCCATACATCACTTATGATGTCATTAATATTGTATTTAACAAATAATTTTTATATATGGTATTTTACAATATTTTACTACTCATCAACAATTCCAGAATTTCAAAAAAATACAAAAAAATCACCCAAACCATTTTTTGACATATAGAATTTGAAAATAAACACCATTTTTCAAAAATATTTTTCAAAATATTATTAATTTATGTTTTCAATAATATCATATATAATTAAAATACAATTTTAAATGTATAATTTGTTTTATATCCCATTAAAAAATTAATTAAGATCTCATTATATTATTTCCTTATGAGAAGAAAATAATATCATTATTTACTATTCATAAAGGTTATATAACTATTCATATTACTCTTCATAACGGTTTGTTACTATTAACCAAAATCATGTTGGTTTTATCAAACACCAAATGACATAATGATCACAACTAGAGATGACGATTTTTCGAAATTAAAATCGTAGCTGAGCAAAAGTTGTGTTTAACCGCTAGATTATAAAATGTGTTGTTTTGTATGGACACATTGTTTCATTCATTCAATATTTATTTTAAAACCATAGGGTGTTACATAGTGTATAGGTTGACCAGTTCTTTTGTGTAGAGGCTTTTTAGGGATATTTTTTTGTATGTAGTGTTTTTTATGCCTCTGTAGCAAGGATATGATGTGTTTTTATTTAGAGGATGTATGTAATTGGGTATAGGAAAATACAGTTGAAACCCCATGAGTGTAATTTTGTGACCCATGAATTGGAGTTGGTATTTTTAGTCCATTCCTTGAATATGTTGATGCATTATCTTCTAGGAGAGTGTTTCATTATTTAATCAAACCACCAGCTGCTAAATTACATCATCACATACGGATATTTCAACTTGATATAGAGGTGTTGGATGGAATTCTTGATTGACTAGGACTTTAATATTGTCTCCACTCCATGTAATGGAAACATAGTACTATATTCCCATATTTGGATGTCTCATTATTTCATGGTAGAGGTGTTGTATTATAAATAATCTTTATTGCAGGTGAATGTGGTGGAGGAGATATATATATCATATCTTCATTAGATTTCAGTGAAACTGCTGCATCGTCATAGTGTATGTGAGGCATAGTTGGGAGATGTCGACTATGAGGTTCTATATGACCATATATCCTTAGAAGATGCACAAGATGTATTTATTGAATGTCGGAATAATTTAATACCATATCAAGGAACGAAAATAGTTTGAATCACATTTCATATGATGGTTTTGATGGTGTTTCATGACTCCCCCATAGTTATATATTTATGATCCGAAAAGATTTAAAAGAACCGTCTATGGTTGTTTTGGAGGGATAACATGATGTGGGGTATTGAAGAGATTATTTATCAATGATTTTCATGTTAGCTGTTAAAGGATAAACATTATATTCTAGAAGGTTTGGATCATCTTGAGTTCCCAGAATGGAAGTGGGATAGAATATTGATGGATTTTTAATGTGGATTCCAGGAAAAATGAGTGGCCAAAAAGCTCTCTTGGTGATTGTTGACTGATTTACCAAGTTATTAATCATTCCTTACATCTGGTATGAAAATTTAGTTAAGTTTTTGGTGTGTGTGTACATGAAAGAGATCATTCAGCTTCATGGGGTACCCATGATGATCATCTCTAATTATGATACTTGGTTAACATCATGGTTATAGAGAGGTATATAACAGGCTTTAAGGACCCAGTTTTCGATGAGAATTTCTTTTCACCCACCCAAACATATGGCCAAAAGAATTGGATCATCCATGTTTTAGAGGATATTCTTATATAATGTGTGTTTTACTTTATCTGGAGTGAGGAGGAAAACTTTTTATTAGTTTAGTTTGCTTAATATTATAGTTATTATTCAGCTATCAACATTGTACTATTTGATACATTTTATGGGAGACCCTTTAAGTCACCCTTATTATAGAAGGAGATTAGATAGACATATCTTGATAAAATAGAATTGGTTTAGGAAATTATAGATATGGTTCATTTGATCCACAAGCATATGAGGATAACCCATGTTCATCAAAAATCATACGCAGATCAGTTTTATAGACCATTGGAGTTTTATCATAGAGACCTTGTCTTATTAAAGGACTCTCTAGATAATAATATATAAATTTTCCTTGTAATAAATCTATCCCTAAGGATTATTGGGAAATTTTAGATTTTAGGGAGGTTTGGGCACATTTTTCACTAATTGGTCCAACCCCCACAGTTGAACTGAGTGCATGACATATTCCATGTGTTGCAGTTGAGGAGATATGTGCACAACATGTCACGGGTTATTGACTAGGGAGATAAAGACATCATGGATGAGCCCACATTCTCAGAGTACCAAGAGGTGATAGGGGATCAATTTTAAAAGATCAAATGCGGCCTAGTGGTGATCAATGATTGATAGGAGAAGATTATATGGGGATGTACCATCCCTTTGGTTTTAGTGCTTTGGTATCTGGGGAGTGTTCCAGAGAGCTTCTAGGATGGTGGGATCCAAATGTTATATCATTACCCCAACATTTTATATAGATTATATTTTTATGGGTGAAATCCTTAATGGATGGGATAATGTTACAAATCTAATTTATATAGTTTTATGATTTGAATTTTCAATAAATACCTCTAGTTTTCCCTCAGCATTGTCATTTGTTTGGGTGTCACGAGACCCAAGAATTAATATATTAAAAATATTAATATATTTTAAATCAAACACACAATTGTTTTTATAAAAAATGGTTTTCCAAATGATGAGTACCTCAAATGGAAATTTTGATATAGTTGTTGTTTCTACGACATGACGATTACCCTAGTTGTGATAGAATGTTTTTCAGCATTAGATGTTTTTTTTTGGAACAGAGTCATTGAATGGTGTGTTGAAAAATTAAATATTAATTCAATTTAATTTATTAAAAATTTAACGTAGACCTATCCTCTATTTATTCATCATTTTGATTAATTTCTAGTGTAATTCTTATAACATTGGGAAATTTTATAGGACGATGGAAGAGATTTATTGGTGTTGACGAACATATAAATGTTTATTGATAAAGAAAACTCTAGGGGTTTTATCAAACAAAAGAAAAATGCCTCGGGCCCTTAATCATATCTTCTACATAATGTAATCTACACAAATGGTCCATCCTTTCTCAGGGTATATCTAGTTATTTTATGGATTTATTCCCTTTTTATTTAACTTTTCTGCATCGATTATTTATCTTTTTAATTTCCCTGAATCATTATATTTTTATGGATTGTATTTATATCACTATTGATATTTTGATTAATTTTTTAGGTTGTGCCCATGTTTCACCACCTATATTTCAACAATTTTCAATCATTTTCCTATTTCATATCATCCAAAGAAAATCTCACTATTTTCTTGTTCCTTTGACTAGCACAATTTATCATGTTCTTCATCATTGGCCTATGGGTTAAATGTTTCGACACTATTTTACATGTTCAAGCATGGTTGAACCTATTTATTTGTTAATAATGTTAATACTAAAACCGATTTATGGATAATGGATGGATCAACGAAGAATAATGGATTGTCGATGATTTTTTTCTGGGGACTGGGGCCCAGTCATTGTGTAAGGAGGTAGGGAAGATCTTGTTTAGGTGACCTGATTCCCAATTTCCAACCAATAAATATTTGGAAATATTGATCAGATATTCCTTCCTTAATTTTAGGAATATTTTTTCATGTTAACAGGTGTAATGGAAATAGGAATCTAAGAATTTATCGAACCATGTGAAGACTGGTACTATGTGTGGAAGATGAGACTATACACCATATATTCTAGAGGAACACATACCGTATTGATCATAATATTATTATGTATAGGGTTTCAGCCCAATATATGTATAAAATGCCATGTGAAATTACCAAACACCATGTAACAATTTATATGTATATTAATCATGTGTTGGAAGTTCATTATTATACTAACCATGTGTCATTCTTGAAGTGTATATTAGTGTGCACCCCATATAACCCTACTTTTCCAAAGAACATGTGTTCAATTAGGAAAATATCTTGGACCCTAGGTGGTCCAATGGACTATTTAACCTATATTACACACCATGTACATCATATTTTTCATGCTAAGAGTGGTGGTGGGACATTACCATGCATTTAATTTGTGAGGCACATTGTTTACCCCTATAGAACACATCTTGTACTCCCCCTATAATCTTTTACCTTGTGTATTTACATATCCATGAATAATATTTTTCTCCTTGATTAGAATCTCCTATTTATTTTTTTGTGCATGACATGATAGTGGACATAGATTTGGAATCAGATATAAAATGTGAGGTTTTATGATCAAGAGACATATTCTAGTGACAATAGGCCAATGATAGTAATTGGGTCTAATCATCATAGAAATGTCAAGGATAGTACTCCCCTATAACATATGGTTCATGTCTCATATACCATTTAAATAGGTAAATTCATCACTCTCACATAATATATAGGTTGTGGTTCTTCTATCTATGGATTGGTACCCCCCATCATCAATATATAATGGAGAGTGGTTCCTCTACTAGAGATAATGTTCCGTCAGCTAAAGAGTATAATAATGAAGAGCAGGACTTCCACTCTAATTCGTTTGAGGTTTCAATTTGGGCTTGACATCAGATATGGGAACTTTAGAGCAATATGAATACTCATCATCATTATTTGGTAACATTGATGATTGATACATATCTTCTTTCTACAACATGGGCTCTAATATGAGGATATTCTAATATATATTTCATTTCCTTCTACGATTACCTGTAGAGATGACTTTTTATTTTTTTTAATTTCTTCCATCTTTTTTTAGAAATTATACTAATTATGTTTTTACTCACAATTAAATGGGATATTCAAACACATATCATGTCTTAATTAGATGACAGGTTGATTAGTGGTGACTTTTGTGATCATAGTAGTACTTGTAGACGATGGTCATGTTTGTGGTTTGTCATAGAGATTGGGAGCTAGAGCTTCTTTTGATTTTCCATTTTCTCAATTTCCATCAGGTGGGGACCTATTTTCATTTTGGGTGTGTATTTTTACCCATTATTCCTTTTTTTTACTACACATTAATGTATTTCCAGGTGGTTTCTTTCTTTAGTGATAACTTATGAGTATGTTCTAGTTATTTTTTATCTCTCTATCATTCCATGGAGTTGGTTGTAGGGGGAGTACATTAAAATAATTCCCTCCAATTATGTAGTATACCTACTAGATATTTTTCACCATCCATATCTTATTGTAAGATGTCTTCTGGTGTCACTCTCAACTTATTTTCAGCCTCGGTAGGGCGCCGGTGGGTCCTATTTGAAAAAATGTATTCATATCATAAAATAATTTCTTAAAAGTTAGGACAACCATAAAATCTATATTTCACTATTCAATTTACGATTAATCTCTTTTGAAAAATCAAAAAAATACATCTTAAGATTATATAACTGATAAATCTCAAAATGATGCTAATTTTTTCATATTCACATCCTAAAATATGTAAATTTTATTAAAAACATAAAACATAGTTAATCCACATTTTGAAATAAAAATGAATTTTGGTATAATAACAAAAAAAATTAAATTACTAATTAATATACATTGAATATATAAAATTTTTATTCAATCAATATAAAATTATTTTCATGGAACATAATTTTTATTATTAAATATTACATTTATTAGAATAATGTGAATTCAATTACAAATACATTTCCATGATTATAAATTCATGATATTTCTATATACTTATTTTATTACATTTTTATATAATCATATTTTATACTAACATAACCCCTTAGGATCTTTATGTAAGACCTAAGCATCAGATAATACTTTGTTACAGTTCCAGGTGGAGGTTTATCTAGCATGGACATTGTGGAAATCTTCATGAACAAAAAATTCTGTCATATATGGCTTTTCTCAAATTATAATTTCTCATGTTCGACTTGGGATTGGTCAATGGAAAACCCTAGAGTAGCTACCTCGATTTAGAGTTTTGATAAGTGGTCTTCATATGGATGAATTATACATTTGGATGTCATTCTTCTTAATCTCTTAATTGGTTTTGTGATATTGTTACATCAATTTATACAAACTAATATGACAGCTATGTTTTAATGGTCATATAAAATATTCAAGATTTATTAAGTTATTTAGTTTGGTCATTCATGTGAAACAATTTATTAAAAAATTAGTTATACAATGAAAATATATAGTTAAATAATGGGTTGATGTAGAGGTGAAATAATAAAATTCCCCCCTCTTTTGTGTATCCACAAGGTACAAGAATCACTCTTCATATGGGTAAGACTATCCACTATTCTCATGTAATGATATTTCCTCTCGAAGAAAATAGAGAAGTAGAAATAGATATTAGTTTATTTGAAAATAAAATGGATGTAATGAATGTCTTGAACATTCAACATCTCATAGTGATTGAATCATTTTTTATCCATTAATAAATTATAATAAATTAACTCATACATTTATGAAAAATGATTTAATGTCTCTTTTATTCATGAATTAATTTCATGAAAGCATTAATAATCCCATGAATTTCATCATGTCAAATATATAACATGATTATGATCAACTTGGAATAATAAAATGTTAATATTTTATTGTTCCCCTACCATGTCAATGTAGTTGATTGTGATCATGTAACATGATTTATGACATCCATAAACATAGGAATTAGATATTACTTGGTTAAATACATGTCATATAATATGATTATAATATATGTTACTTTATGATATCATCCCACGAAAATAATTTGTGTATAGGCTCAAGTACATATCCAATTTTATTAACCCACTAGAATCCCCTTAAATAATAATTTCCAATGATCTTCGGAAACCCAACATTTGATAGAACAACACTCCACACTGAAACTATGAAATACCATGTACCAAAGAATATTATAACTCTCACATCCTTAATCTCACACTATAAGAAAAGCCTCATTCGACAATCCAACACATCATTCTATAATCCCAGAAATCCCCCCAAAAAAGTAAAATATCTAACTCTCATGACCATAACTCCATGGCACAAACCAAACTCAAAATATAATCAAATATTCACAATGTAACACATTATAAAAACAAGAAAAAATCCTTCCCTTACTATCGTGAATACAACCAAACATCCTCTAACTCCCTTAGCACTAGAGAAGTGAAAAAGGATGGGTTTGGGAAAATTCATGTCCTTCAATATCCAAGCAACCACGCTTCTCTCCCATCTCTTCTTTTCTCTCATGAATAGCACCAAAAACCTCATCCTTTTATGATATATTCCCATGGAAACCATGGATATTTATTTCTTTCTTTCTATTGTTCTTATAATTTTATGAATCATCTTGTTTGGTATTTGTAAAACACTTGACCTTTGATATTGGGATATAGTAGTTATAAAAAAATTATTCACATATTAGATTTGAAATAAAATAAAGTGACTATCCTAGATCTCCATTTAAATAGGAAAATTATTTATTTTATTAAATTAAATAACACTTCTTTAGAATATATAAATAATCAAACATAGAGATAAATAAAATTGTTCTTTTTTGTAACTAATGAAACAAACTAAACACTCAATAAAACAAAAATATATACCATGAATTTATTAGTTAGAATATTAGTACCATGTAAAATAACATTTTTAAGAGGTGAATAAAAATGAACAAGAATAATGTGTGACATAAATAAGGAATTTTTTATGATACAGGGAACTCATGCCTCTAATTTCGAAAATATTTTCTATCATTCATGCATTGTGAAATTCATTAGAACTAAAATAAAAGTGGCTAATTAACTATGTCATTTGGTTGTCGTATGTATAATTAAATTTAATATTTTATCAATTATGAACTCAACAATAACAAAAATAATTAATCCATAAATCAAAATAATCAATTTTTCATTGATAATAATGTTTCTCTCACTCATTTTATTACAAATAGGTTAAACAGTTTTTTATTATTTCCATTGAATACAAATCTCATTATTCCATGATAATTTAATGATGAAAAATGAATGAAATGATGAGGTACAAAACATATTGTAGAAAAAATCATGAATAAATTATAAATTATTACAAGCACAATGTATTTACCAAAATAAATTTTATATGAAAAAAAATTATATTAACAATCACATTTAATTCCACTACAAATAAAAACAAGAATAATGAAGGTATTAACAAAATCTTCTCTATCGACGAACTTCACTTCCATCACCAGAACCCATTTCATGTTGCATTCCCTAATCATATTGTTCTCTCTCACTTCCTATCAATTATCAAAATATTATTTTCAAAAACACTCCTCTCAAAAAATGTATATCGTAATTTTTTTATACCCCATGATTTTTGGAATTTCCTCATAGTAATGTTTTCTCAGTGGAAACATCGGGTATGTAATTTAGCTCTCTTATGAAAGTCATTTGATTTTAATTTTCCCCTTAAACATTTATTTCCAAGGAATCCATCTCATCATGCACCTTGAATCCCCATTGCTCCTCTTATAACATCCAATACTAACACATATTGACAAATAAATTCACTAAGTCCATCTCCTCAAAGCATGACTGTAATCTCCCAAACATGACCTCTCTTCTCTAAAATATTTCCCAGAAACATTGGATCCATCCCTGACATGACATAACATATTCCATGATTCCTATAACATCCATTATGATGGAATCTATTGAAAAAAAACCATATATATTCAACATCGAATGAGATACTTAGATCAGAAGCAACAAAGGTCATTATGTTCTTAGTATATCCGTATTTTTATTCTCAAGAAAAATGTTTGAGGCTAATTCAGAACTCTTCTTCACACCCAAAATGACCTAAATCATACAAAAATATGTGATCATTAAGTAAAATTAATATTGAATGATTTTAGCCATAATGTCAATCATGTTGAGTGCATATATTTGTATCCTCACAATCGATGCATAAGAGGGGAGGTCAAGTTCAAGATATTATTTTCATCCACAGGCCTTTATTTCACATATATTGTATTCATAACTAATCCAAAAAATGAAAAATGGAGATGTTCAATCCCAGCTAGTTTGTTAATGTTTTATCAGTTCACAATGGTTTATGTTTTTTATCTTCAAAATTCATTAAACATATAATTTAATTTTCCATTGAGTTTAAAAATGGGAATAACCACAAGAATCATTTGAGTTCAATGTTTAATTTATAGGATTTGAAAATATTTGAAAAAAATCATATAAACAAATATTAAAATAATTTATTAGCATTCAATAATCATCATGAAATAATCTTCAATTTAGATCACATATTCATTCCATGGAATGGATTCTATTCTATTTGTGTTATTTTAATGAACAAAAATATGATATTGATCCACGATATTAAATAAATGTCTCAGACCTCCCCTAATATTTGTTTGGTTTTGGTTTCTTTTAATGTAGAGGAAAGTATCTTATGTATGGGGCTACAAACAATTCTCTTATGAGAAGATGTGAAAATATCTTTTGATCTCCCTATTATAAAATATATTACACAAGATGCTTAATTAACCACTGTGGGGATTCTATGAGGACATGTACTCTTTGAAATCCTAAAATATCATTTCAACCACTACACAAAATTTCACTTATATGGGTGAAATCCAGAAATCATATGGAGAAATTATCCTACACCAAGTAGAAAACAAAATTAGGAATTTATAGAAGTAAATTTAAAATCAAAATTCTACCCACATCAAATTAATTATGAAATTAAATGCATCAATAAAATATGATTAAAAATTTATAAAATAAATTTTTTAATTTAGGGATTGTAGAACATGAACATTATGCATTATGCATATGAGTTACATCAAAAACGAATTTCAATTAACTCATTATGGGTGTAAATTTATCATTCAGTCAAGTGATATTCATAATCAAAGATGGATCATTAGAAATGAATATTCTAAAAAAACCATAGAAATGAAATCACTACTAATAATATTATTTCAAAACATATTCTCACAAAATCAAGAAAATTTTGGTTCATGGGATATGTAAAAATTAAATAATGGAACTTTGAAAATTTAAAGCACTAAATATTGAAAAAATATCAAAATTATGCAATGAGTTTTATTTCCTACCAAAAAAAAATGTTAATGTGTCAATCATTAATAAATTAGTCACTTATTACCCACACTTTTTTCCAAATTTTATAGAGTGATGTAGAGAAATCATTTTAAAATAGAGTCACATTAAATTAATAAACACAACATATAGTTTCTTACCTAAATAAATAAACCCATCAATATCAGGGGAAGAATATAATATGTCTCAAGAGTTAAAAATTGAAAATCCATGAAGAAATTTTTTTTAAATTAATTTCACCCTATATACCCTATCATGTAAAAAATTTAATTTACCTTTTAAAATTATATTGTTTTATTGAATAGTTGGTTTCCTATTTTATAAAAATTATTTCAAATGAGAATTTTGAAAGTAATTAAACATGCATCAATTTTCATACAACTCAAACTTCCAAACATTGATGTATCTTAAAGTGAAACAATAATCATAATTAATAGATATTAAATATATTCAACTAAATAGATGGGTGAAAATAATAATTAAAAATAATAAATAAATAACTCATAATTTAGTCCATTTAATAAATTAAAAGGTTCATCTTGGATTAGTATTTTCATTTCATTACTGATTTGGATACATATCTTAGGTTTTTAATTTAACATAGGAAGTTCAAAAAAAATTATATTTGTATAAAATTCAATATTTTTTTACCAAAAACAATTTCTTTCAATTGGGAAATAAAAATGGTAAATTCAATTAAATCTAAATGGTAATAGATATTAGCCTCCTCTTTATGGAATCAAAATCATTAATCTTATGATAATTTTTCACTTCTTTAAATAAAAAATAAATTTTAGTGAAAATTATATTATGGAATAAAATATGTGTTTATAAAGTGTAAAATATTGATTAAATCTTAGAAAATTGTTAATTCCCCACCCATACACATAAAACCCAACACTAAAATTGATTATGAACATGAAGTGTAAGAATCAATTTAGGAATGTTTTAGATCAAAACGATTTTTACAACTAGTAGTGATAACTATTAAAGGGTTTATAGTGAGTTCAAAACACATTTTTTCAAAAAATAAAAAAGAAGAACATTTACATGGTATAAAAAAAGATTCCAACAGATCATCACATAACTAAATTAATGAATTACAATGAATTTTAAAAATATATTATATTTTTACATTATGTTATAAAGTTATTTTCAAGAAAGAACAAATAACATCATGAAATTTCATAACATTATCAGTGAATAAATAAGGTTTAACTATTAAATTTAGAATGTATGAACACTTTTAAAATCAACATTCATCCATCTTAATGACATAAAATAACAACATTAGTTTTTTTGTAAATATGAGAATAATTTTAAACATTGAAATTTAAATAATTAATCTTCTGAATAAATAGATTTAATCTATAAAATATAGTAAAAAATATATTCCTTCATATTTTATGTGAAATACAATAAATTATCTAGAATTCAGATCCTATAATATGGAAATATATCAAAATTTGGTTCTCATAGATTCAACAAAACATAATATAAATCTAGTGTTATTGTTTAAAAAAGTACATATTATGTTTATTTATTGTGGTACCGCTTCTATTTTACATCAAAATAATTCAATGTTCTACTTTAGTGAGCACCACACCAAGTACCTTGGTCATTAAGATTCAATAAAATCATATTTATAAAGATACACACAAGTAGTTCCTTCATTCAAATTAAAAGAAAAATTAAAAATAAAATATGGAAAATAACACAAAAATACATGTATTGGCTCTCATGAAGCACTAAATTTATAGTCTGTATTTAGAAAAAATTCAATCATAATATTCTAACAAGAAAAATTGACTCCAATATATTCAGCATCCCATAAAATTTTTTGCATAAACTTTTTACTTATGAATAAAAAAAATTCCTTTAAAAATCCCCCTTAACAAGAACACCCTATATGGTAAATCATACATACCATTTGGTCTTATGTATCCCTTGTAAGACATTCAATTAGGAATTATAAAGTAAAAACCTATACACAACATTAAATTCCCTATTTTGGAAAATTAATTCATGAAAATATTTTCCTTTATCTATAAAAATCCTAACATTATCATAAAACCCTTGTATAATTTCATTAAATTAACCTGGATCTATTAGTTTTCATTCACTGGTAGATTTTATATCAAAATTCAATACCTTAATATCCCAAAAAGTCTTATGATGCCACTCTAAAGGAAAAAATAAATGTCTTACCTAAGAGAATTCTATGAAGAGGCATCTACAAAATATTTTAATAAGTAGTCTTGTGACAAGCAGTGGTGATACATTAATTCATACAAGGCTAGACAAATTTACTAATTTATATTAAACATAAAATATCATTACTCATATTTTAATACTTTTTCAGTCCAAGTGTCAAACCAACAAGGACAGAACATATGTTCAGAACTGAATAGGAAACATAATTTGAAATTCAGTGATTCATTTTAAAATAATTCTATGTTTGTAGTATTGATTAGGTTTGAAAAAAAGATGATTTATAAGATAGGTTCAAATAATATCAGGTTGGTGGGATGGGGATTCAATTGAGTATAGGTTAATTTTTTTTGTCGAAATTGGGTTAGAAAGGGTCCTTGGTCCGGTTACCCTTCCATAAAAATGTGATTACACATTTGTAATGGTCATCAACATAATGCAATCAGAAAACTAGTTTACCTGAAACCTTGATAAAAAATAACAAAACTAGATTGCATAATGGTCATGTGTAGGATAAGATAATTAATTGATGTAATTAAATAATCAATCTAAAAATGAAAGAATGGTCTTGAATTTTCTTAAATAGATAGAATTGGAATTTATAATACAATTTACAACAATAAAAAACATAAATAATAGATAAAAATGATACCTAGGCACACGTACCCCTACAGATCATATCACTCAGCACTAGATGGATTACTCTCTCAAGATGGGAGTGAGAAGCATGGTTACCCAAGGATAAATGGATACAAAGAAAAACTCTAGATCATCATCCATGGTCTGGTATATGTCCCTTTATGTTCCTTGGTTGCCTCCTCCATATAGTGTATTGTAATGGTGGTCATGGGTTATATTTATAGGTGAAAATCATCAAAACTCACAGCCCGCATCGCTTTATTTTTCAATGTATTGAAGTTGTCCTGATTTGAATATGGGATACACGATTTGTTCTTGAATGTCGATTTTTCCTCTTATGTGATGAATTTGTGGATGTTTCTTTTAAATTTTGACTTCTATCAAGATTTATAATTCTAGTAGAAGATGTGTACTTGTATTTCATGCTATGTATTCTTTTCATGACTTTTCTAGTGCAGATCTATTTCACTTGAAATGTTAATGACATATACCTGTGATAGATGACTTACAGGTAATTTTCCTTCTTTTTTCAGCTTCTTTTTATCATCAAAATTTGGATTCACACCAAAAGATAAATTAAGTGTCACGAATGGTTGTTCAGCTCAAATTTCGTCACCTTTTCTTTCCAATTTCCCAAATATGTATTTTCCTAACCCAAAACATAAAACAATTTAATACATTCCAAATTTGGTAAGATTTTATTATTAAAATAAAAAAATCAACATATTAATATACCATACAATATATACATGAATGAGAAATATCATCATGTAATCCCATTAAGACATACCCAACAAAACAGAACAATCCTTTCTAGTGCAAGAAACTATTTTCTCTAAGATTTATTTCAATTATATATATGAAATTTATGCTTTCCTAGTTGATTATGGATGATATGTGGTACTAATTTTTAAACAAACCAATATTTTTCCATCAATTATTGGAATTTAAAAATCATAAAAAAATTTCCATTTTTTTAATGAATGATATGGGAAACCCTAAATTTATAGAATATATTTTTGATGAATTTTACAACTCTACTGTAGATATTATTTGGAAGTCCCACTGCCTCTACCCATATTGAGATAATATATAAATCAATGAAAATATACACCCTCATATGGCAAGTTGAAAATGGTCTCCTAAAATCTAACGCCACTCATCAAATATTTCTACTACTAAAATACCTTTCAAGGGAAATTCTTTACTCCCTGTGACATTTCCTAACCTTTTACATCTTCACAACCTACAACATAGAATAAATCATATTTTAAAGATGTTATCTAGTAAAAATAAACCTATAAGACTTTATGATCATTCTTTTCTACACCATGACTTCCACCCCAAGATAAAGAGTGTAAATTCTCAAGAAAAGAATTGATCACTACCTCAATAATGCATCTCTCAATAATATAATCATCAAATCTCTTGAAAAGGAATGGATATTCCTAAAAGGACTAATTAAGCTCATAAATAAACATTTTCACTTGGGTTTGGTGAAACTCTTTTTGGTATGACACTTCTAGTAAATAAATTAGCATAATATACAAGCCCAAAATGTTGTATCATAGAAACAATAAATACATTCTCTGAAGAAAATTTAGAATTTACCTTTGTTCATTCATTAATTTGGGTAATAGTAGGCCTATAAAACTGGTATGTAATTACATTTTTAAATCATTTATTATCCATTTTCTCTATATAAAATTTTTATAACTAATGTATCCACCTTATAAATCTAGTTTTGGATTCTTTCTCAGCAAATATATATTTAAGAGAAGAATAATCTGTGAAAATTATAAAAATAGACCCTATAAAATACATCTTTAACTTATCAAGAGAAAACGTGACAGTAGATAAGTCCTTTTTAGTTTTAGAATAAATAATTTAAGAATCATCAAAAAATTATTAACATAGTAAATCACATGAAGGTTCTTTAGTTTTATATTTACTAATACTACCCAACAATTTCTTCACTATAATTTCACATTACCTCAAAATGAATCTTATAATTGGGTGTAGAAATAATTAGTAAATATATGTGTTTCTATTTGAGCATATTAAATGATTATAATAACTTATCTTCAAACATAAAATATGATTCCCTAAATGACCATTTTTCTAAGGGCCATGTGATTTTTGAGAAATATTTGATAAACCACTGGTAGAAACTAGTATTCCCTATGAAACTATGAATTAAATTGAAATATTCAAGAGGAGGATGCTTTTGGATGACATAAATTTTGCAATTATGCGACTCTATTCTTTTCATAGATACCTTATAACCTAATAAAATACCCTCATGATGCATAAAACCACATTTTTCCTAGTTTAGAACAACATTTTTTTCATGGAACATCTTCAAAAAAGATTCTATATTTTTTAGAATATTTAAAAAATTTCTCTAAAAAAATGAAATATCATCTATTTGAACATAAATTATTCTCCCAGTCATATAAAAAAATATTTACATAGCACTCCTTTGAAAGGTATCTAGATCACAACACAATATAAGAGGAATTTTCCAGAACAAAAATGTCTCAAAGGGGTATGTGAATGTGTGGTTTTCGTAATATTTTAGAGCAATAGGAATCTTGTTGTAACTATTGTATCCATAAAAAAACAGGAAAATAATTTCCTTCCAACCTCTCATGAAATTGATCTAAAAAAATTAGAAAGTGATCATTTCCTATTTTAGAATTTAGTTTCCTGTAATCAACCCAGACTCTTCACATTGTTTCTTTTCTGACAAAGATTTGTCCGTTTTTTATGAGCCATAATAATTAACCCTCTATTTATAGGGAAAGCTATACCATGTTTACCTAAGAACAATCTAAAATAGGATAAATCATTCTAGAATCTATAATTTTGACAAGTTCATCCCAAACTACATATTTTATATTGGTATTTAATATTTGATGTCCGGCATTTATTGTTTTATCATCTAGATTCTTGGAAATTCTATAGATGATGTAAGAAAGGAAAATTCCATTAATATTAGCTATTGAAAAAGCACTGATTGATAATTAGTTTGACAATATATTTAATATACTGTCCTATTGAATTACCACTAAACTAGAGATATGATAGTAGTTAAATATTATCTTTCACCTAGAAATGAATATATTAAATTTTATGGAAGGGGTTTGAGGTAAAAATGGGCACTTATTAAATAGCTGGAAACTCTTTGTCTTGGGAGGTCCAAGGTCCACAAGAATAATTTTAAAGGAGTAACTGTTGAAATATTCTTCCACATTACTACAATATTCATTAAACTATTCCAAAAATCCAAAATTAATGTTTGGGTCATGAATTTTCTATTTGGAATACATATCACAATGCACTAAAACCCTCCAAAAAATTAATCTATCAGTTACTTCCCATTACATATGAAAATAGTCATGGAATTTTCATAAATAGATTGTCCATCATTAATTTCAACAATAATTATAAATAATCCCTCCACTTTTTCAACAATAAGTTATTCTAACTCTATAAACACATTCCTTAAAACCATTAATTTATTAAAAATATATTGTATCTTTTAAAATCATTAAATTCCTCATTTTAGACTCCTAAATTAAAATCTAGTGTACCACTAGACACATTTATCACATATCCTACTATTGATAGTAATGGAAAAAAGAAAGATGATAGGATCTTCCTTGTCACACAACTTGTATGATATGATAAAATTATAAGGATAATATAAAAACCCAATATTATTATCAAATCATTAACCCTCATCATTGGATTATTAGAGGGATAATCGAGTATCTATAAGATAACGGTAGTGGAATATAGAGAAAAGTAGTTAATCTGTTTAAAAAAAGACAATGGTATCACATTTATACTTTTACCGAAGTCACAAAAATATCTAAATTTTTTTGTATCTACTAAAGTAAAACGGATGAAAAATATTCCTAGATCCTTATGTTTATGAGGCAATATATTTTGAAGGATATTACTACACTCCTCTTAAAAACTATAAGTAAAAAACTATTCCAAATAATTTTTTCTAGAAATAATTTTCTTAAAATATTTAAAATTAGATGGAATTTATACTATGAGTTCATGTATAAGAATTATTATTTGTAGTTTCTTAAAAATATCCAGAAATATAACCAGTTCAATTTCATGATTCTTCATTTTAATTCTTTAAGGGAAGGCAATGTTTGGGGATAAATGCTTAAGAAAATTTATATCCCCTCAACAACTTATTACATCTTTTTCTTCAATTTATTCTCATTTTCAGGTATTTTTAATTAGTATTTTTAACTAGAATGGAAGGTTTAAAATTATTTTTAGTCCTTCTATACAAATTTTATGATAATGTTTTTTCATAATTTAGGATTCCAGTTTCATTCTAAATTCCATCTTGAGTAGCTATATAATTTTTTATTACTTCATGGTAGGTTTTTAAACCAATTCTAGTTATAATTCCCATTAAATCATCCATTTTATTCACAATAATAGTGCTTGAAATTTTATATTTTTCACTTTTATTCATTCACTTGGACAATTAACCTATTAAAAATTCAATATTGTTCATTGATGTATGAGAATGTGCTTTATATGAACCAAAATTTTATTTTTATTTGTCTAACTAAATTTTTAATCTTCTACCATGAGAATCAATTTTTTGTAAAATTCACTCCAAGAGAAAAAAATACCCCACACAATATCCTTTTGTATTAGAATTACCTACACTATTTTGATTCATGAATGGTTTCCTTGTAGGTTTTTAGAATCTAGGTTGAAAATAGGTCTAAACATCCCCATGTTCTCCCAATGAGATTTTAGAATGACACATATAATCTGGATGTTATGTATTTAGTAAAGGATCATCCATTGGTAACATAATAGGGACAAAAAATGGTCTTTCCATGTTATTGGGTAGGCATATCAATGTCTTGAAAAAATATTATGTGAATATATGAACACGGAAAAATGGAGAAATAGTTCCAAATGTATTTTTTGATTATTATTATTATAATAAACATCAACATGGATTGCCTCATGAAAGATAGATTTGTATCATTCCTAACATTTTTTCATTAATAACATTTTTTTTTAGAATTATAATAAAATGTATTGAGATTTTTATTCAATTCTTCAGTAGTTTTAATATTATAATCTCTTCTTGAGGAGTGATTAACCAATATTTTGGAATAATTTTAAATATATTATAAAAATGTATATATGGATATTTGGGGTAGGCTGATGATTTGGAAACATCCAATGTAAACCCTTAACCATCCCATGCATCATGATATAAAATACCCTCATCTTGTAAGAATCAATTGATTTTATGTCTGATTTTAGTTATCATTCTCCTAGCGTAAAATTTTACCACAAATGCAATACAAACAATATCCCATGTATCAATTATTTTTTCCTCCAACAATTAAAACCATTTCCTAGATTATCTTTATTGGAAAAAATGAAAATACTCATAGTTTAATCTTTTCTTCACTATGTCTTCTTTTTGGTAGTTATTAAACCACATTTTTGAAGTCTTTAATGATGTTTAGAGAATCATTATTGGTAATTTCAATGAATGATGTAAACATGTTGTTTTATTTTTTAGTTCATAGACCTAGGGTTTTCATAATACTTTTTGGATTCATAAAGCATATAGCCACCTAGATGTCATTAATCACAACCCCATCTTCAAAATAATTTATATGTTGTGGAAAATTAATATTTTCATTCTGGTTGTAAATTTTTTTCCTATGATCGCCAATTTTTATTTTAATATTCTAAATAAGGGAACTAATAAGATTATTGATTTCATTAATAGAGGACCTTATAGGCTTACTATAATACCTAGTTTTCAAACACCATAGTTTTAATCAGATTCTCAATAATAAGAAAGAAGATAATAGCAAACTAGTTTTTTATCTGATTTTTTTTAAAAAAAATATCTTTAGTTTCACATTCCTTCCCATGAAATAGCACTAAAATTTTCTCTCAAATTAACAAAAAGAATGTAAAAATGAGTTATTTAATATTATTATCTATCAGTAGTATAGCAGAAAAGTTATAACCAATATATAAGCAAAAAAGTTGTATGTGTGTATCAAAATAAAGAAATAAAACATTCATGAAAACATAAGATGATAGAAATCAATTACTAGTGAAAAAATATGTTTGAAATATGATTTCATTCTAAATTGGTGATTGAGAATGAAAAATAAAAATAAAGGTAATCAAATTTTTTTTGATGAGATTGGGAAATTGATTTCTTGATTTTGAAAATATTTTCATCCATTCATTCTTTGACAAAGTTTTTATAACTAAAAAATATGGCTAACTAAGGTAGTTTGTTTATCCTAGTATTTCTGATTTAATTTGATGATTTCTCAACTAAAAACTCAATCGTCAAAAAATCTTTCAATAAAAATTTACTATAATTTATTTTCTAATGATCATAATGTGTTTATCTAATATTTTATTAAAATTGTTTTAATAGTTTAGATGTAATTATATAAACTTAATTCACATTATTCATTAATGATTTTAATATGAACTATCTATGAAATTTTGATATAGAATTCATCTAAAATAAATAAATAATGAACAATGTATAAATTATTAACAATATAATCAATTTCCCAAATGAATGTTTAACTAGACATCATTTTCAAATTAACAATGATAATCCATTCAATTAAAAATCAAAATACAAACAACGGTATGAATAGAATATTCTCTATTAAAGCAATTAACATACTACTCTAGCTTATGTTTCCTATTTTATTCTCTAATTATATTTTTATCTCTCACTGATATGAATCTTGATTATGAAATCATTGTTTAATGAATTTCTTTCTATAATAACATATCAGAATATTTTTAGTCCCACAGGATTGAATAATTTCATTATAGTAATTTTTTCGAAGTGGAAGGAATAGATAAGTCTTCCAACCCAAACTATTGTTACAATTATGTGATATTAATATTCTCCTACACTAAGTAATTAGTTTTTCCAGAAGATATTTCTAAATATGAACCTATACTCCAGAGTGGTCTTTTTACAGCTTCATGTACTAACACATATTTAATATTAAATTCACCAATTCAATCTCCTCAAATAAATATCCAAATCTCTTGATCCTAAGCTCTATTGTATCAAAAAAAATCATGTAGATATAAGATAAAAAAAGATTAACTACACTAGATCAAGGATTCCTCTCATATTCATCTCTTAAAAACCATTAAACACTAGAATCTGTATCTACAACATCAAAACAGCTTCTATATCAGCATTAATATTTTCCATTTCTTCTTGGTAACATTGTATTCTAATATTCAAACATGACAGCTAAGGTGAACCCATAACCCTACAAGATACCAAAATTATAATCCATCAGAAAACAATATGAGATTTTTCACCAAAATAAAGATTTATCGAATTTAGAAATAATGTTTATCTTTAATAGTGTGTTTAATTGTATCAACATAACTCAATCTTTGTGGGGGAATTAAATTTCAATATTTCATCATTATGAACATGGATATACAATATTAGAAAATGAGAAATGAAAAAATTGAACTCCATTATGATTATCAATTTAGCTTCCACAATAACAGGTATTATTTGTAGGTAATGTTCGTTGAGTTTTCATTTTGCTCATCTAGTCCTCATCCTTGCCCCAAAACACAAAAGGAAATAGTATCCATTTTCAATATAGTTTATCATGAAAAAATTCAAATGTTCCTAGAAGAAAATTTCGGATATATTCTAAGTATATTAACCCCAAAATTTTATTTTTTTATAAGTTTGGAACTAGGAGTAACCACGGGATTCATTCGAGTTCCATGAAAAATTCATAGGCTTAAAAAATATTTTAATATACCATCTAAACCAATAATACAATTCGCACTTGACAATTGATTTTTCCACATAAAAAACACCTTTGACTGAGATTGGTTCTTCAATATATGGAATGTATTCTATTTTAGTCATGTTTACGCATGGGTAATATGATGAAATTGGATTGGATTCCACATATCCACCAAAAATAATGTCTTTGACCCTCCCCCATGATTTATTTTATATTGGATAGGTACAACGTAGTGTAAATTTACTTATAAATGGGGATACTGATAATTTTCTCATGTTAATATGTGAAAAACTTATAAAACTTCCCTCACGAAAATTATCTTACTTGAAACAATAAAATTATACTACATGGGGATTCTATTATGTGTTATACACTTTTAAATCATAAAATATAATAGAGATAGGTACATGAAATTTAACTAACATGATTGACATCCAATTCATTTTTGGGAAATTTCTCTTAACCCTATCATAAAACAAAACAAAAAAATTTATCACAACTAATTTAAAAATGAAATAGAACCCCTGTCAAATTATTTTATTCAGTTTACTACTTTAATAAATTATAATTAAAATTGTATAAAATAAAATATTATAAATAAAACTCATAAAATTAAAATATTAAAAAATCGAATTTTTAATTACATCAAAAATGGATTTTAATTAACGCATTAAGAGTAGAAAAAATCAATCCAATAAAATATATTAATAACCAACCATGGAACACTAGAAATAAATATTTCAAAACCCACAGTCATGATAACATTATTAAAATATTATTTTAAACAATATTTTCAAAACAATTCTAGAAAATTGGTTTATAAGATATATAAAAATTGTAGAACGTGTTATTTAACATTTAATGCACCATATTGACAAAATATTGGCCAATTATTAAATGATTTATATCTCCATCAAAATATTATAATGTTCCACCTATTAATCTATTATGAACTTTTAAGGAACACATTATTCAAAATTTCATTGGAATTATGCTGATAAAAGTTTTAAAATATAGCTACATCAATGGACCAATTTTAACCATCAATAATTACAGTATCACTAATAAATACTGACTTATATACATTCAACAGAACTTTTAGTTTTAGAGTTTTAGAGAGTTAAGAATTTACATTTACAAATAAATCTCTTGACTATTTCATCAAATCGATAATTTTTCCACTATTTAAGAAAATGATTGATCTATAATAATTCTTAAACATATCTCACAAAATTATCCACCAATTCTACTCATATCAAAATAGCATGTGAAATAGTTTTCCTTATATCCTAGGGAAGAAGAAACAATGAAGGGTTATATCAAACTCTCAATAAGTGAAACATATATCATAATATGTCCAGAAATGAAGTTGGAATAAATAATATGTTTGAAAACATGTGATAATTAAATAATACCACATAACTGATTACATGAGCTTAAAATAAATCAACATTTAACAATATAAATAAACATATTGAAATAAATAACTAAATTCATGGTGACAGAAAAAATAATGTTAGACATCTTGATCATTACTATAAAGTCCTTATCTGTTACATTATTCTTCCCTTCATTATCGCAACCAAGACATTATTATTATCATCATTGTCATAAACAACACATCATTCTTTCATTGGGTAGTCATACACTAAATAATTAAACCTTTCATCTCATGAGACCAACCCATGCATCTACAAGCTATATAATATTGAACCCCACTCATCACTTTTTTAATTAAAATTCATTCTCGATATGAAAGATATAAATATAAATAAAATTCATAATCAATATACATTAATAATCAATAAACATTTTTATTAATATTAAAAAAAATTGTAAATACTTTTCTAGTTAATAAATGAACATAATTCATCCAGGGAAAGAAGGAGTATTTTTTAAAAATACATATTAAACAATCCTTAGTAGTCAATAAACATATATATTAAAATAAAATTTATACAAGTGTTCAATATTGTCCCAATCAATTAATGGAATAGTATTCTTATTAAGAATCAATCAAACCTACCTTATATATCGAACGTTGTATGAGGTTAATTTTTTTCTGATTACATAACTCAAGTGGGAGTGAATTGAGTTTCCAATAAAAGTTTCTATTTAAAACAACATAAAAACTAAATCATCAGATTTATAATAGAATATATGTTAACAAAAATAGTCATAATATATAATTTAATGTTTTCGAATGATTTATAAAATTCTTGATAACATCCATGTTAAAAATAATTAAATCACATTAACTTTTGGAATACATATAATAATTTTAAACATGGAATATAAAACACTATTTATATATTACAATCAGAGTGTTGATTTGATAAAGGGTTTTCAAAACGGAATCTAAATTATGATTTAAATAGTAGTTAATAAAACATTTAAACATAAAAATAAAATTAAAAAGGAGGTTAATTATCCCCCATTTTCTATAATTTTTTTAAATAATAAACATTATTATCACCCTATATTTAGTTTTTGAAGACAACTGAACACAAGGTTGTCTAGGATTGACAAAACCAATTCAATAGTTCATCATGGGATAATTGGTTTAAAATAATTATATAGAGTTTGTGAGTACTCTCAAAATATAGTGAAGGAAATTTTTTATAATTAATGAATATATAAATAAAGATCATCACAAAAGTAAACCAAAATAGAGAATAATAAGAAAAATATATAGAATTTTTAGTGAAGTTATTCTTTATCCGAAAATGAAAGAGATGATCATGATTATTCTTCTTCTTCTTTAATATTATCAGTAAAATTTTACTTTATTTTAATAAAAATGTTTTAAGATAATATCTTTCTACAAGTATGTCCATCCTTGAATTTTTTTCATTTAACATCCTTGCTTGGGATTTCCTTCTCCTTTTGACTTTGGTTGTCAGGTCCATTTTTTGGAATAAAGATCATTTATTGGGGAAAATTACATAAATTTTAGGGATTTATATTTTATTTAATTAATAGATTCCTAGTGTAAGTGTTACAAAGGAAATAAAAGTGTTCTCCAAGAGTTTGGAAGGCTACAGAAGTGGTTTAGTATTTTTCTATGGAATCTAGACTAACTATTATCTTCTGGAAAGTTATACATAGAGAAGCTGTTACATGAAATGTTAATGTTTCCAAAAAGATGTTTTAAATTGGCTTAGGGTTATAAATAGTTACACATCATTAACATGTTACACTATTATTAAATTTTTTATAAGACATCATGAACTAGTTCATGACATGAAATAGTTATACAATGTGAAACGGTTTCACAACATGTAATTTCAAACTGGGGTTATTTGAACCTGAGTTGACACATTTTTGGAAAAACTCATAAATTGATAAATCCATGACATGAAATTATTACACATCATATTTCATAGACTTATCAATATTAAATCCTACAATTCATATGATTTATTTCTCTATCTTCAGTGTATCCCTCTCCCACAGGATGTAGGTGACTCCATGTGATTTTCATGTGATTTTCATGTGACTTTTTCTATTTCGAACATCTCAATAACATGTATGATCCTTGATATGTTTTTCCATTGGTTTTAGCCTCTATCTTGTTACTCTTTATTATAGTTTTTTAGTCACCATTGAATGGTTTTTTTGGTTTTTAATATTGATCATGTGTGAACTAGGTTCTTCTTGTGATTATTATCTCCTTTATAATTTTTTTGTGTTACCTATTGAAAGAGTTTCTTAGATCATCAGATAATGGTAGATCACTTAATATCAAACCCTACAACATGTTTATATTGACTGTGTTTATGTAATATTATCTGATTACACCAAAACAACATTAACATCAATGAATTTAATAATGGATGATAATAAATCGTGATTAAGATTATTCATTAAATCTATTTTTATTGAATATTTCTGAGACCTATTTTGTATTTACCCATAAGGTGAGCCACCTATAGAACAATAATGAATTGTTTAATTGATTAATGTATGTTTTTCATGAAATGATACCTAAGGTGATTACATGTGATAGATTCAGCACAAAAAATGGTTAAATTAGTTATTGAAGTGTCTAGTGATAAATTGAAAATAATTGGGTGTGAAAATTGGCATGGAAATATATTAATATATATGTTTAAGAATAATTTGGTAATTGGAAGACATATGGTAACTGAAAATATTAACAACTATGACTTATGATATGTTGTTCTTATTTTATTTCTGTTATTATTTGGGTTCATATTCTTGTGGAAATTATTATATAGTGGTCTTGGGATAGATATTTAAATGATTATATAGATGGATTGGCTAGTTAGGATGAAATTCTTATATATTTGGATTAGATAGGCTATGCTGAAATTCTTATATAGAGGACTTGTAACGGTTATGCTGAAATGATTATATTGAGGGAATGGCCTAGATGCATAAATACTTGTACAGTGTAATTTAACTATTTAAGTGATTTTATCATGGACTTATGGTTATGGTTGTCGCGGTTGGGATACTTTCTCTAACATATTATGGAATATTACTAAAGTTGGATGATTGTTGTATCATAATAATTTTATTAAATAATACACATATTTATCACTTTATTTCCTGACATGTTAACATATAGTTTTTGTTTAGAAATTCTGGTTTCAGCCTACTATATTTTACTCACAACAAATTGAGGCCACCATTTCGCACCCGAGAAGATTACATGGATGTAGGTTTGGACAATGGAAACTGACCATGTTGTTGATTATTTGTTGTTGCGTAGGTAAGAGCATTGAGGTGGGACAGACATGGGGTGTGCAGCTAGGGTATTTGGGTTATTTTTATAATCATGTTCTTTTATTCATTTTAAATTCTAGTGTACCATGTAGATATATTTCTTCCTGACATTACATGGTTCTATTTAATTTTGTTTATTGGTTTTTCATTTACCTTCTAGTTATATGTTTTATTCTCTCCAATATTTCTGATTGCCTGATATATATTTCTCTACATCAACTATGTTATAACTTTCTACCATAGGGTATAGTATCCTCAATATTCACTTTACACCTCTATAGCTAGCTGTAATCCTCTAGTGTGTGGGGAGGGAAGCTTGAGGTCCCGTTAGAAACCTAATTTGGCCACATTATAGATTTTCAGATCAATGGATGTTATAATGTTTTATCAAATGTGTAATGTTTTTTTATATTCTATTTTCTTACTATTTTGGAAAACTAGAAATGAGTTTGGGATGTCTCAATACATAGTAATGAGCTTGTTCATGGTTGTATATAAGCCATGTTTTTTGGGAAATATATGTACCAAGTGATGGGATTTTTTTGTGTTCATTCATTAATTTTCATGTTATTTCACCATGAGTGACTCACATGTTGAATGATGTAATTATGTCATTAGGTTTATACTCATATGGTGTGTGACAAGTATACATGCATTGTGATAGTTTCAGCTACAACATCTACATGTGTTCATTATGAACGAAGGCCCCCCATAAGCTATGTTCTGGATTGAGTAATTACAATGGATCTTCATGAACCTCAAGAAAGACATATATAATAGGGTGAATATTATTATATACATGACTCTAGGTCCTACTAAGTATTTTTGGGATATTTTAGATTAATCTAGTCAGTAGGTGGAGTTATCTGGGAAGGAAATCGTGGAAAAAATATGAGTCACTTCTATATAGAGATGATAAGGTATAAGAAGGATCATGAGTTCATGATCCAAACATATTAGGTCATTTCGGTGATAGACTATGTTCGATGTTGCAACCACTTTCAGTGTTTTGCACCATCTTTAGATACTGATGAGATCTCTAAGGTGGTACATTTTTTGGATGTCATTCGATATGAGATCAGTTCATATGTGAATTTTTTTACTTGAGTATCTTTTTTATTATAATTAATTAGCAACATAAGAACGAATGTAATATAAGAGAGACTCTAAGAACCATCAAGGATATTTCAATAGGGTTAACAAGGAACTATTATTTGGGTGTCTATAAGTGCTACTACGATAGTTATTTCAACCTAAATAATGGGAATAGATGATAGGGTAATGGGAATCCATCTTAGGACTATACTCTGTTGTAATTATATTAGTTTGGAAATTTGGCCTATAAGAGACCTCAATTCACATACCCATAATTAGAGTGTTGTGATTTTAGTAGGCTAGTCCACCTATTGATGTTATGTTAGAAAATGCATTAGTAGAGTAGTGGAATGGGAATATCATTCATACTGGTGTCTGGAAAGGAAACCGCTTCCCATCAGCAGACAAGTAGTTGGAGTTCCACAAGATGTTCAGGTCGAGGAACTGGATATGATAACTCAGTGCTAGACTAGTATTAATAGGCAGATGGAATATCCAAGGGGTGCCAAAAGAGGGTAATGGTTGTTTCACACTATGAAATCTACTCTATATAATTTTGATGGATGACCTTCTACTCTCAAAGGGACAATTATTGTTTAATCTTATAAATACCCAACCATAAACATTACATAATATAGTAAATTCATTTTGAAATAAATTTCTTATATTCCCAATGAAAATTTTAGTTTATAGTATAAGGTAAATGGGTCATAATTCATACATGAAAACTAACAAGAATACAAAGTGGATACTACTAAAACCATTTCAATTTTTACAAAAATATAATCGTTTTTAATAAAACGTTAATTATTTTCTTGAAAATTATTCACAACATCCATCATGGCTTTATAATTTATCTTATCAATCCTTAAACCCTGTGAAAAGAATCTAAAAACATTGAAGTAGCATAAAAATCATAGTAATGTATATAAATAAAATTAAATAGTTATTCCATTAATACTTGTAAACATATGAAATCATTTTAAAAAATTTACTTCTCACCATTAAAGAATCATATAAATAATTTGTGAAAACATGACTCTTCCATAAGAAATATAATAATATATATTTAAAATACGTAGCTGAAATGTGAAATTATGAAGTGACTCTCAGGATACCTTCTGATTTGTAACCCTCATGTGTACATTATAATGTAAAACTTGTGGCTACCTTATGATTTGACTCTCAGGCTACCATATGGTGTCACAATCACAGTTAAACCTGGAGTAAAAATTTTCGTTAGAAAACTACATTAACATATCCAATAAATAGGAGGGAGATATAGGTCTAACCCTTCATCATATACATTTCATAGGAACCATAACAAAATCAAAAACAAGAAATAATTACATTATAAAAAACATTCCTTATGAAATTTCACTTACTTAAGAATAAATGTGCATATACGAAGGAACACATATTACCTGAAAATAAAAATTTAATTTGGTAATGGAAACATAAAATAATTATGGTGTCATGAAATTAATAATGTATTTTCATGATGTAAATTTTTAAAAAATCATTCCTTTTTAATTTTTTTACGAAGTTAAATTAAAAGGTTATTTTTAATGAAAAGTATCATACCTCAGGTTTGACATCCATAGTGTTCAAACCTCTTGTATAAAAGTTTAAATAGTGTTAACGATTTTTTATAGAATAAAATTCATGTTTATAACACCTCATAAGATCATTTTATTAAATTTTTCACCCATTTATTAATAATGATTTGTTATTTTCATTATTTCATGTGCCTTTATTTCACCATTTCCATGGTTGGTTTATTATGGAATTTCTTTTTGAATCGAATAAAAACTAAAAAGGTAAAATTAAATGTTATTAATATTATTCAAAAAATATTAAATGATTCAATATTTCATTTTTTTCTTCTATGAACACGATTCAATAGATAAAACATTAATGAAAATTATTTAATTTATTTCAGCATATTTTTATAACCATTCTGAACTTGTATCATTTTATTTTATATCATGATTATATATTGATTATATAATGTTAAATTGATTGTTAATAATAATTTATTATTTAACTATAAAAAATTTTATGACCATGCCTGAATGAGGTAATTGAAAAGGAAAACCCATCATCGATGATGTTGGGGAATCGACACGCCATGAATAATGATTTCATTTTCTAGAATAAGTGAAGAAGTAGAGTGGTTTTATGGTGGATATTCAATTAACACAATTACATTACATTATATGTTTGAAATTTTAGTTATCCCTTCACTAATATGAGGTAGTATGATGATTTAATAAGAAAATAAAATTGAGATGATAATGAATGAAAGTGAAAATTCATTTTACATCTGGAATTTTTCTCCTTTAGATCCTCCTTATAGAACATGGTTTTGTGCATTTGTAGGTACTAGTATATATTTTATGTGTGGAATAGTATTTGGGAGGAAATTGGGATGAAACTAAAAAACCAACTAGGCTTTGAGGTGTCCATATAAGAGGTAGTGAGAGGTGGTATTTATAGTGGAGAATAGAAGGTGGTTTTGATTATTTTATTTATTAGTTTATTATTATAGATAAATACTATGATTATTTTTTATTCAAATTACTAAATATAGTATAAAGAGAACTAGGTTTTGATATTAAGGGATTAAATCAGCCATTCATCATACATGACTCGATAATTTCGGTATTTAACTTATACTGAACATTAATATAGTTCACTATTCACTAAAAATTAAATTATTTTAGAAAAATTCTAGAACGACACCCTAAACATTTTTCAATTTGTAGATTTAAAAAATGGACTCCATTTTACAAAAATAAATATCTAAATATGTGAAATTTAATTTTTAATAGATATAAGTTTTTTTCAAAAAATACAATTTAGAAAATTATGACTGATTTTATAACACTTTGATAAATTAATTATGGCCTCATTAAATTAATTAATAATCCTAAGGAGAAAAAATATTTATTTATTTTTCATTGTTATGAAAATATATTTTCTTTTAAATCATTATATTAATTTTTATATTGTAAATAATCATTTTTTTCTCACAAAATTACCATTACTTAATTTTTTATTTTTAAAGAATTTATTTACCTAATCCATGATATAAATATAACAATGTTTCCCATAAAAGAGACATAAATTTTATTTTTAATTTAATTGGTTATTTCACAATTATATTCCTATAGATTCCTAAATTTCAATAAATACCACTTATTTGATGATAGATTTATAATGAATTTATCTATTTAATTACATAATGAAAACACATTATTTTATAAGTATCTAGGTTATTACATTCTCCAATCATTATGAATTTTCTGTACTTACTATTATTATTTACATTTTAAACAAGTGAGGATAACTTTCCCTCATATCATTTTCTTCTTCTCATGTTTCATATCGAACCACGTGGTTTCTATACAAATCCATAACCTGGTGAATTATGATATTTTACAATACTTACTTTCTAGATCAAGACTCAGAACAAGTTTCTTGTCATAAAAAGGTTCCCTTCTGGATAAACTAATTATGGGATCAAAATATGAGATTAATTTAGAACATACAGTCTCAACATCTAAATAATAAAATAATTGCATACTTTAGAAAAAATCTAAGGCAAGGCAAACTGATAGGCATCTGGTTGAACTTTCTCAAGGATTTCAAAAGGACCAATGAAACATGGACATAGCTTTCATTTCTTACCAAAATGCATCACACATTTCTATGGAGGTATTTTAAGAAAAAAATGATCACGTTCCCCAAAATAAAAGTATTTTCTCTTGTTATCTACATAACTTTTTCGCCTACTATGAGCTATCATCCTGTGTTGATGGATTATCGTTAGTTTTTCAACTACTAACAATACTAATTCTTGTCCCATCAACTTTTATTCCCCAAATTTATTCCAAAATTTTAGTGTTCTACACCACTATTCATATAATTCCTCCCATGTTTATATTTTTATACTTGAATAAATACTGTTATTATATGAAAACTCAAGTAAAGGATGATTTTGATCCCAACATCGTTAGTAATACATTGGACAAGCACATAGAATATCTTCCAATGTATGAGTTTTTCCCTCAGTTTTTACATCCTATTAATAATTAAAAGTAATATTGGAATTTAATTTAGTTTTCAAAGACTTATTAAGGCATTTCACAGAGTTAATATTAAAACATGGATAATGGACATATATAATGGATGTAGGAACTCCATGGATCATAAAAAACCCATTGAGATATAGTCGATAAATTGGATCTAAATAATTAATATCTCAAATATGAAGAAAATGTGCATATTTAGTCAGTTGATCAATAATATCCCAAATAGCATAGTTACCTTGGGAAGTATTTGGTCATCCAACCATGATTTCCATGGACTTATTCTCTAATTTCGACTCTATCACTCAAAAAGACTAAAGCATTCCTTTTTGTAGTTGTCTCTCTACATTGAAATGTTGACAAGTTAGACATTTCACAATAAAATTATTAATATCTCTTCTCAATGTGTCACATGAGTAAAACATCTGAAGGACTCTATACATCATAGTGATGCCATGATGAACAAAAAACAATGAACTATGAGCTTCAATTAACAATTAATTCTTCATCATGGAATCACAAGGCATGCATAATCTATTTATAAATCACAAGACACAATATTTTCCATCATTAAATTCATGTATTTTACATTTCTTAATCAATTCAAATTTCCTCTGTAACTCACAGTATTCCGAATGTGATTTCATAATTCTATCTGAGATATATGACTACACTGACACCTAAAATAAAAAAAGAAATTTCTTAGACCTACAACTTCCAATGCTAAATTTATCAAATCATTAAGTAAGAGGACATGTTTTAAACGTATCATGTTTAATGTAGAATGATATTTTTTCCTTTTTAGATCTACCAAAAAAATTCCTCTAATAAGATTGTAATTTATTTTTCAATCATATTACATTATTAGTTCCATAAATATTCTATGCCTCATGTTCAATTCATTTTTAGTGAATATATACTTTAATATTTTACGGTTAGAATATATTTCATATTCTACTACATATAAATGATGTATACAAGGAATTGAAGATAAAACATATAATAATAAATCAAGAAAATTTGTGGGATAATTTAACTCGTGTGGTTTTAGTTTTCTTGAATTATATTAAATTACCTAATATTTATGCATCAAAAGGAAAAAAAATCACTTTTCCAAAGCAATAGTGTAGACAAAAAATCACCATTTGTCGAGGGAAAATTCAAAACTAGAGAATTCACAAATATCATATTCAGTTCCTGAAAACTAACATTGCATTCCACTTTCTAACGAAATTTAATAATTTATTATGTTAACGTTGTTTTCTAGCTTGGTAACATTGCAATGATCTTGAACCCCCTCAGTAATAGCCTCCTAGTCCAAGAAAACATTGAAACTCTGTAACATTTGTTGGTCTCTTCACTTCATCAACAAATTTTGTCCTGGTGTAATCTACTATTATTCCATCATTATTAAAAATATGACCGAGGAATGAATTATGTTATAACAAAAAATCACATTTTTAAAAAATTATGTATAACTACTTTACATTGTGAAATTGTAGGACAATGCGTAAATGTTTTTCATGATATTCATAACAATTGGAAATCATCAATTTATAATTAATACAAAAATAAACAAACTGATGAAAATATTTATCAAATATTTTATTCATAAGACTCATAAATATGGTAGGATAATTTTTTAAACCAAAATCCATAATAATAAGATCATAATGACCATTTCTATTTTGGAACACTATTTTCTTAATTTCATCCTCCTTCTCCTTCAACTGATGGTACCCAAATCTCATGTCAATCCTGGAAAAATAAAAAGTACCCTGGAGCTGATCAAACAAGTCATAGATATGATTCAATGGATACTTAATCTTAATTGTAATGTTATCATATTCCTTATGATCAATTAAAACCCTCGTGGAACAATATAACATTTTAACAAAGAAAATTGGACCACCCCATGGTAATGTGCTTGGATGAATGAGACCCTTATCAAGTACCTCTTGCATCTAATTTTTCAATTATAGAATTTCCACTTTGTCGATTCAATAATGAGGTTTTGTGGTTGGCATACCATCAAGAACTATGTAAATAGTAAATTCAACTTCCTAGAATATTATAGCACTCAGAAATTAATTAAGAAAAACACACATGTATTCATTTACAACTAGATCTTCATTAACATGAATAGTGCCATTGATTTCTATAATATGTGCAAGATTACATTCATTTAAACTGTTTAATAATTTCTCAACTCCCTGATATGTTATCAATGGGATGATTTTATTCATATATACAAACTATAATTCTTTCAAGAAAACATATTTATCTCTATAATGAATATCATCATTAAAAAATAACACCATTCCGTACCCAAAATATCATCATACCCTACTAAGGGAAAAAAGGTTTTAGGTAATTTATTTGCACATAAAACAACATGAATATTAATATAATATTTTTTCCTCAATATTTTCCCTATTTGTTTTAAATATAAGATCTTATTTCATTTCTTGATGTAAAATGTCCATTTTACTAAAAAATTATTTAGAAATAAATGAATGCGTAGACCCCATAAAAAACAAAACATTAGAAAAATATGGGTAAAAAAAGTTCCAAATACCTATTCATTATATTTCCCAACATCTACTTATGTAGTCACAATGGATTTTTTTACACCCTTATATTTATAGTCTGATTTCATTCTATTATTTAGATCATTATTTGGGAAATTATTTTCATAATGACTCATCTCACCACATTTAAAAAACTTTGCATTCATCTTATCAGAATTAATCCTACCATCACCAATATATTTATCATTGAAATATTATGACATATGTCTAAACATAACACATCAAAAATAGTTCTAGGATTTTCAATGGAATTCCCTAAGTCACTTCATGCAGGACCGTCCTGGAACTAAATATTGGATTTTCTTACCTTCATGTTTTTTTGAATGATTCTTACGCATTTAATACCATATGGACCTTTTATTTTTCTTGTTGTCTTAGTGAACATGATCATTATAAATCTCTATTAATATCCTCCAATCACATTGATCATTATTCTCATAACTCTTTAATATATGGGAATCCAATTCCCTTCATTATATTTGCTTCAATCTTGGGTAAAAATGATATATTTTACTATCACGATCTTGAATATGATTTGGAAGTTATCATACAAATTGGGTGATGTTTAATTCTTACATGGACACTGATTATTCCTCATTTTTCAATTCATTGAATATTTTTTCCATTCAATGTTAAACAACCATAGGAAAATATTTTTCAAGGTAAATATTCTTAAATTTATCCCATTCCCGGGCATTAATATCCTCGCTATCTAAGATATTATTGACCATTGACCGCCACTGGATGGATTCACCTTAAAAATGATAAATATAATGACTAATAAATTG
This sequence comes from Viscum album, assembly GCA_963277665.1. Classification (NCBI taxonomy): domain Eukaryota; kingdom Viridiplantae; phylum Streptophyta; class Magnoliopsida; order Santalales; family Viscaceae; genus Viscum; species Viscum album. The sequence continues at coordinate 1,054,996,595 of OY728151.1, read as the reverse complement.
ATTTTATAAACAGCCCATGACATCAAATATATATTAAACGGCTATTGGGTTAGAAGATCTTTTGAATGTAAGAGTGTGTGTCCTCATAAAATGTTCAACTACAATCATTTTATTTTTTTGTATCTCTGAATGTTGTATTTCATGAATTAAACTACCATTTATGGCCAACATCAACAGATCCATTACTTTCAACAAAATCTTGATTTTAATTACCATCATTCCAGGTTTCAGATTCTGAATGAAATCATCTTCTTAGTGTCATCATACATCATTATTCCTTTTTTTCATATGAAACCCATTCTAAAAAAACATATTGTCGACATACCAACAATGAAATATTTATTTTAAAAATAAAAATAAAGTAAAAATAATTTTTGGTGATCTATTAACTTCATCTGAACCCCTAATTTTATCAAAACCATGCTCTGATACCAACTACAAGGACCCAACATAAAATATTAAATAATATAGTAAATTCATTTAGAATTCACTTTCTTTCATTCCTGAATATCTTTTTAGTTTATAGATTTAGATAAATATGACATAATTCATACATGACCGCCCAAAAGTATATAATTCGGATATAATAAAAACAATATCCATTTTTCAAAATACATATGTATTTAATAAATCATTAAACATTTTCATCAAAAATCTACAAAACATTCAGCTTTCATTCTTATTTTCGCTTACCTATCATTAAACCCTATTAAAAAATGTTAAATCATGTAATGAGCATAGAAATATCAGTATGGGACATAAAAATATGAATGAAACCATTAGTCCAAGAATATTTATAAACATATGAAATAATTTTCACACAGACATACTTATAACATTTAAATAATCATATACATACTAAGTGAAAACATGAGGATTCAATAAAAACATAGAAAAAATAAAATAGATTAGTCAAAATATATAATTAAATACATAGGATTGTAACCCTCATGGATACCATGGGTTTTTGAACCCTCACAACTACCATAAAATGTAACCCTCATGGCTACTGTATGATGTATCTCTAGTGGTTACCTTATGGTGTAACCATCGTAGATACACATGGAGTAACCAGTTTGGTAAACCACAAAAATAAACATATCCAATGCATTGGTAATAGATATATATCCCACCCTTAATCATAAACAATACTGAAGAACTAGAACATAATCAATAAAAAATAAATTCATACATCATAAAAATCATTCCTTAACAAAAACTATTAATTAAAGGAATACAATGCATATATGAAGGAAAAAATTATTCATTGAAAATAAACATGTAATATTTTAAAGATAACATAAAATAAAATTAAATCTCCATGAATTCAATAAATACCTCTCATGTATTATATTTTTTAAAAACCCATCCTTTTATATTTTGTAAAAAATTTAAATTAGAAGAGTATTTTTAATGAAATGTCTTTTATTGCAGGTTTTACATTCATTAAAAGTGTTAAAAACTAATTTATAATGGATTAAATAGTGTTATTGATTTATTAAAGAAAAATATTCCTGTTTTAACACCTTATATGATCATTTTACAACATTTTCCATCCATTTATTATTAATGTTTTAAAATTTTCATAGTTTCGGGTGCATTTATTTCATGGTCTCCACGGTTGGTTAAATATTGAATTTATGTAGAAAGGAAGAAAATATACATAAGTGTAAGGAAGGGGTATTAATATTTTTTGACACAATATATCATTTTTTCTGATATGAGGATGATTCATTAGATAAAACATTAATGAAAATTATTTCATTACTTTTGGCGGTTTTTTACTACCATTAAAAACATGTATGATTTTATTTAATAAACTATTTATATATTGATACCATAACATTAAATAAATTATATTATTCATAATAGAATTTTATTTCACTATAAGAATGGTTTGACGAACATACATGAATGTGGTGAAGGAAAAGGAAACTCTTCATCCACGAAGGTGGTGAATCAACACGTCAAAGACAATGATTACATTTTCTAGAATATGAGGATAAGAGGATAGGATTGATGGTGGATTTCACATTAAAAAAATAAAATTACAATATATATAAGATAATGGTTTTATCATGTCTCTTGTATGATGTATGGTTAATATGGAATAATAAATGAAAGGAAGTTAAACAGAAAATAAAAGAAGATGAAAGAGGATTTTACCCCTTGAATACTTCTCATTGAGATACTCCAAAAGGAACTTAGTTTTTTCCTTTTAGAGATACTTAAAGGTATTAGACATGGGTAAGTTGCTTGGTTAGGTAATTTGGTATAAATTATTCAGGATAATTGGTTTTGGGGTTTGAGGAGACGATATGCTGGGGGAGGTAATTATGGTGGAGGAGAGGAGGTGATTTTTATTATTTTATTCATTACATTATTATTTGGGATCAAGAAAATGATTTTTGGTTATTCTCAGGGCTACATAAAATAAATTAAATGGTAATGTCTGATACTATGGTCTTACATATTCCATACATCATCCATGACTCAATACTTCATGTATATAGCTTATACAGCAAATTAGTGTATTTCACTATTCCACAAAAATCAACTATTTTAGAAAAAAAAATTTACCCTTACCGTTTATTAGTGTCTAGATTTTAAAAATGAACTCCATTTTATGAAAATTATTTTACAAATATGAAAAATTTATTTTTTAATTAAATTATCTTTTATTCGAAAAATACCAATTTTGAAATTATATCAAATTTTATAACACTTTGAAAAATTAATTAAGGCCTCCTAAAGTATTATTATATTCATAAGAGAAAAAATTATTAATGTATTATTATATTTTATGAAATTTATATTTTGTTTTATATCATTATATTAATTATAAAACTGCAAATAAACATTTCGATTTCACAAATATTAAAATACTTAATTTTTCATTTTTAAAACATTTATTTACTCATTTCATGAAATAAATATATCATATTTTCACTTATAATATACATAATTTTTTTACATTCATTGGTGTGGTTATAATTAATTTTTTTATAGATTCCTAAATTTATATAAATAGAACTTATTTCATTCTACCTTTATAATGAATTTAACTAATGAATTACAAAATGAAAACAAAATATTTTATATGTACTTAGGTTGTTACAAATCAACCCTTTAAAAAAATTTGTTTGATATAGGATAATTAGATTCCTTTTTATATACTATTTTAGAAAAAAAATTTCTTTTGGTTGTTGATATTTTTGTTGGTGGTTGACCATCGATGTACCATTTGGAGTGTTGTCAAAGAATATCAAACAATGAGAGTGTGTTCTCTACAAATAAGTAATTATCATTTCATATAGAAACTATTTTTTCATGAAATTATAGGTCACAATTTGATTCATGGTATATATTGGTTAGTTATATACCATGATCATATCGAATATTACGGTAGGGGAGTTAACTTTCTATCTTCAGAAGGGGGTAGTTATTCTCACCAGGGTGCGGGGGATCATTATAATGGTTGTGCAATGAAAATTAAATAATGAATGTATTATCTCATGGATCATATTGTATAAATTTCCTTGAATGAGGGTGTAATGTTATAGGATATGTTTCCACTAGTTGTGGAATATCATAGATATTTTTTCCTCATTAGTTATACAGTTTACCACCCTAGTGAGAGATCATGTTCAAGATCAAGTTGGTGTTCTGAGTAGAGCTACTTTCTTTTCAACCATATAGGATTGCACAAACAGAGCCTTGGAATGGTAAAGGATAGTTGGAATATCTACAATTTAATGTTTTTATGTGTCCCAGTATGTCTCCATTGGGTTCTCTAGAACTTTACTACCAGATAATTGATGGTACATTTCACTTGTCTGTGGATAATGAGATATTAGACAATATGATGGTCAAAACAAATATCACTTTAAGAGAATCATTGATATATTCTACTAGTGTATAAGTGGTATGATATTATCCTAGATCAATTTAAGATTAGGACACTACTGGTTGAGTGTGAAACTATCAAACATACCTCAGACTGATTTTCAGACAATGTATGTCTTGTATGACATTATAGTGATTCCATCTGGTTTGATGAATGCACCGTCTATATTCAGGGCCTTGACGAATTTAATTATTAATTCTTTTCAGGATAATTTTTTGTGGTTTTTAAGATGATATATTATTGAAATATTAGTTAGTAGATGATCATTCCCAACATTTTAACGTCATCTTGAGTATATTGATAGAGAATCGTCTTTATACCATTCTAACCAAATGCTACATTTTGGATTGATACAGTTAACTTATCCGGCCATTCCATCTTAGTTAATGTGGTGTTAGTGAACATAGAGAAGGTTTCAACTATAATAAAATGTGATCAGCCCATGAATGTCTTCAATATTCGATGGTTTCGGGGTATAGCAGGTTATATCAGCACATTATTTAGGAATTATCACATTTGGAAGCACTGATGTCTGAGATGAACAATAAAGGTGTGATGATTATTTGGTAAGATTCATAGAAGAGTTATTTTTAGGATTTTAAGAGATGGCTAACCTCAGCACTAATAATCACCTTACATGTGTCTAGTATGTCATATACCATGTATTGTGACATATCAAAAATTGGAGTTAGATAAGTTGTGGTGTAGGAAGACTGATTGGTTGCTTATGGATCCAAATAGATGAGGCCACATGAGATGAATAATCCTACTAATGATTTGAAGATATCTTTGGTGGTACATTCCTTGACATGCTAGAGGAATTATCTCATTAGTGTGGGGTTAGTATTATACATGGACCACAGGAGCCTCAGGTACACCATTTCTCAACAAGACTAGAACATTTTATAGAAGATGTGGGTTTAGTATCTGCAGTCTTATTACATTGAGTTGGCATACAAACGGTTAAATGGAAACGTTGTTGCCGATTCCTTGAGTTGTAAGACACAAATAGAGGTAGTATGGGATTCTATCAATGAGTATAAGATTATGTAACTATTTACATAAGTGCATATATGTATTCATGATTCATAGGGATGAGTATCCTTCACTTTGACATTTTTTAATACCTGTCCTTTTTGAATGAATCAAGACTAACCAGTTATCTAGTCTGGAGGTTTTATATCTGACAAAAATCATATATGGTGTGGATCCCCCATCAAAATTGTCTCTTATAATCATAATTACTCTTCTCTTTTGTAGACCATTATTGGTTCCAATGGGCAAGGGTGGGGATCTTGTGCGAGAGATTCAATCATCTAGATGGAAAAGACATCATCATTTGACAATGATTTATTGTGATATCTATAGACAGTATTGGTGGCCAGTAATGGAAAGGAGGTAGAGGGAATTATGGCGAGCTGTTTAACCTATCATCAAGTGAAGGAAAAACATCATGGTCCTTCTAAGCTATTGCATCCTCTATCTGCTCATTATTAGAAATGGGATGATGTAAATCATCATATTGTGATATGTTTACATAGGACTCTTCATAAGAATGATTTAATATGAGTGATTCTAGATCAACTACTGATGTTATCCCACTTCTTTCCAATTAGGGAGACATTCGTTATTGATGATTTGGGTCATATTTACATTCAATATATAGTTTTATTGATTGGTGTTCCATGGAGTTTGATTTTTGATAGAGGTCCTCATTTCACATGTTGGCTTTGGAAGGGTATTGAAAAGGATTTGGGATCAATGGTTCATGAAACACCATGACCCCATAATCGAGAAGCAAGTGCATTATTTTAATACATTTGAATTATTACAAGGAATCAAGTCCCCAAGGTCAAATTAGTTTAGTAGTATTCGAAACAAGATATATACAAAAGTTCAACACTACAACATTAAAAGAAAAAAACACTTTTTTATTCCCTTAGAATCATCAAAGAATCCAAGATTATTCATGTAAGTCACTCATAACTAACTTCTTCATATCATGGAAAAATGAAACATGAGAAAGGGGTGAGATAAAATGATCATTAAGAGTAAGCAATACATCAACAGATAACATAAAAATTAGGCATGGTGAATAATTGAAAACACATGCCTTTACAAATAATTAACATGAACACTTTATGGAAGGAATATTAGCTGAGTAAATAATGCTATAATAATACATTATCATGAGTATTCTACTAGTCGAATAACCACATGAACTATCAATATCTAATCTCATAATTATGGAATTAATAATGTCGGACATCATAACCTGATAGTCAAGGCCTCGTAAACATGAAAAAGATAACTAAACAAGTTTGTCAGAAAAAGATTTTTTCAGAGACTTGTTCCAAGAAACAAGTTTGTCTCATTATACCAAATGATGCATCAAGGAGCTATAGCAGGCTCCTCCTATCACTTACTAAGTCCAATTCATTTCCCATATGAAAAGTTTGAAACATAACATAAACATTCTATTAAAACTAGCATATGAAATGTCAATACATTATCCACCAACCATGAATGGTATAAAAATATCACATCTACAGTCAAACATAACTAATTCAATACAATATGAAATATTGAATTTCAATTTATTAATCTGAATCAAGAATAATGAAGTATATCGACATAGATGAAAATAATCATCAATACTATTTGAGAGAAATACCCCCTTTTTCTTGAAAACATTTAAAAGTCACACTTTTTGTCAAGATGCTGTTTAAAAATAGATTTTTGAATCAAAGTGTCCCATACCACTAAGAAACATTTAAAAGTAATTTTTATTTTAAAACATTAATTTCCAAATAAATATATCCTTAAAACCATTTTGAGAACATGGACATTAATGTGATTGATTTCGAATAATAAATCATTAAAACATTTAAAATGATATTCTTGTTAGAGTTCATAACCAAAAGAAAGACACTTGAATATAGTTAATTAAGGAAATTAAACCATTATAATATCATGAGAATAAAGGTATTCATGATATAATATATCAATGTACATAATATACACCATATAAAATCTAATTGGTGTATAACAACAAAAAAGTCTCAATGGAATATAAATTGAGATGAAATATCTTATAATGATTGTATCCTTGGGTTAAGGATAAATCAATGACATAATTATTTGTAAAAAATATAAATACTCTAAATATGATTGGATATTCAGTGTAAATCAATCATAAGATATTCACACATATTTCTATAAAAATGACACCAATGAATTGGATGTTTAACTCAATAAATAGAGATTGAGTTAAAATTACTCATATAAAGTGCATATCAATGACTTGAGAATTTATCAATGGAGTGATCATGTGTATCAAAAGTATATCCATATAAAGGGGAGTGGAAATTATGAGATAAGATAATGAATAGTGATTCTACACATAATCTTGGAGTAAAATAATCAATGAAGTATTTGTAAAGCCGAATGAGTTGAAATAGAAATATCAAATTCCCTTATTGATTTCGTAACTTACGAAACATACACCCATAAAAGAAAGATCATACAATGATTTTGTAAATATAAATAAATTAAATTATTTTAAAAAATTAATAAAATCATGGGTATTACACACACCACATGAAATAAATAAGTGGTGAACACTGGAAATCTCACAGAATTAAAAGTGAGATAAAAAACCCCTTACCTCACGTCTGACATGTCTTGTATGTTCCATGTTCATCCTGAATAATAAACATAAGTTAATTATCAACTTTATTAAGAAAATTTTTGAATTTTATTATTCCTTTTATATCACTTATTAAATTTCTATAAAAATTAGTTAATAATTTGAGTTCATATTGGATATTTTATCGATGTTCAGAACATGAGTCAAAAGTGAACTTATTATAATTAAAAAAATTCCATGTGGTCAAAATTATATTATCTCCAGAATGATATACATGATTTAGATATTATATATATTATATATCTAATATATATATATATATCTATTTATAACAGTACATAACATTTTTATATAAGAAATGAAATGTACCGTTCATTGAGACGGTAAGTCGTACGTACGCATGAACGCAACCTTCATTTCTATTTTGTATTTTAATCAAATTAAAACATAATTATACATAGGTATATTATAATTCTAGTATAATATCATATATAATATCAGTATGTACATCCTTTATTTGTCCCTTATAAGTCATTAACGAGTCATATCATTTTGAGGGGGCGGTAGTCCGCACTTCCTCAAATTAAATTATCGCATTTTCCCCAAAATGGAAACCATAAATTAATTATATAAATGTTAAATATAAAAGCATAATGAAAACATAAAAAAAATATCATATATAAATATAGTGCCATCTTAATGGCCACCATGAGAGGAGGTAGGAGAAAATCAAACAATAATCATTTTGTGAGGCGTTAGTTTGATATGCACAGAAACAATACGTTCTTCACCCATTAGATGGAGGAGTGTGTAAGTGTAGTTCTAATACTTATCATAACAACATACTAGTATACTAAGGATTCTATTTTTGTTATAAAATAATGGGATAAAAATATTTTAAGTAGTTGGAGATTTAAAATAAAACAAAATAAAAAATAATAATTTAAGAGAATGTGTTATCCTTAATTTGGGTGACTTCCTTTCGTTTGAACCAAAACGACTTCTTCTAGTAAATTATGAATATGGTTAGGATTCAAATAGGAAGGGGGGATCTTGGGAGATTATTTGGGAAGGGTTTTGATGTGACATGTGTAACGCCCAGACCCCAGTTACCCAGAGTCAGTGCATTATTACATAACATTGGCATGATCATAAAAGATCAAGTCTCGAATGACCAATTAGTTTAGTAGCCTTGGAATCACTAAATATATTAATAAGTATTACATTACATCAAAAAGTGAAACAAAAAACAAAAAAATATTGTCTTCATATCCCCTAATACTATCCCTACAGGTAATTCATAAAATACTTCTTCACATCCTGGAAAAAATAAAACATTGAAAAGGGTGAGCTTAGATGCTCATTAAGGATAAAAATATAGTAGAAACATTAACAAATAAACATAAACATTTAAGGCGGTGTATAACTAAAACAAAAGCCTATTAAACTTGAACTTTAGTATAATATGGGAAAAATAAATTCAAATAATTCCATTTATTTATTCACATGGATATTCTACTAATAGAATAATCAGATGACATATTAATAACTACTTTCATATTGATGGAATGCATAATTCCAGACTATCATAACCACGTAGCCATGTCCTCATGCCAAGACTAAAAATAATATTTTGTCAAGGCCTCATGCCAAAAAACGCGTTTGTATCATAAGACTTGCCGATACATCAAGGAGATATAGCGGGCTCCACCTGTCACTTACTAAGTCCAATGAATTCCTCATATGAAATTGTTTAAACATAACATAATCATTCTTATTAAAACTAGTATACAAAATTTAAATACTTTTTCCATAAACCATGAATGATATAAAAATAACACATCCACAGTCAAACATATCACAAAACCATTAATACAGTATGGAAGTTTTGTATCATAATAAATCAAATTCAAATAATCTAAAAATCTATCAAAAGATATTGACATAGATGAAATCAAAACTATTTGACAGAAATATCTTTTTTTTAATAATATAAAATTCATACATTTATTATGGAAGTAATTTAAAAAATATTTTTCAATTAATGTGTCCCATATCAGTTTGAAACTTTCCAAAAGAAATATCATTTCAAAACATTCATGTCCATATAAATAAATCCTTAAAATAATTTCGAAAACATGTACATTAATTAAAAATATTTAGAAAGATAATTCATTAAAACATTTAAAATTATGATCATTATAAAGGGTACCATTCACAAATTATTAAAATATTAATTTTGAAATCATTTAAAAGTCACATAATTATAAAATAAAACATTTAAACTCAAAATATTCATATAAGATGATAAGGGAATCTTTGAATAGTTTATAACAGTAGAAAATAGCCACACCCGCCGTAAAAGTTACAAAAACATTCTTACCTTAAATTTGTCGAAAAGGTCAAAAAGTACCTTGTTTGGAAAATGATGAAAATATTAATTTCAAAACACATAAGGGTATAAATAACATTAACCCATTGTCTATTAAATAGTAAAAATATGTTTTTAAAAATATTTTTAAGAAACATGGATGTAGATGATAATTAGGCCCGAGTAAATAATTATATACAAACAACCTCAGATAATGAAGAGATTGTGAAATAAACCCTTACCTTGTACTTTTCCTTGGTTAAGGGTAGGTTAACCTCCTATATAATGGTGAAATAAATGATATTAAATTATAAAAGAATCATATAAATTAATATGATATCATATATGATCTTTTCACACTGCTTTGTTAATAATATCTTAGTATTATCGTTGTTTTGGTTGTTAACATACTCATTTTCTTGTATATGTTTTGTTACATAAGTAGTTCTTTTATAGATATATTGTATGTTATTAATATACAGAATAATATCGCGTTATTAAACATTATTTTTAATCATCAAATGATAATTATACTTGAATAGATACGATGGGAAATGAATCTCATCACATTCGTGGAGACGGTAGTCCATACGTACGCACAAACGCTACTTCCAATAAATTTTTCATTTTAAAAGGAAATAAAAACCAAATTATACATAGATATATTATCATTCCAGTATAATATAATATCTTATATATGTTACTTAATTTCATTAACACCATCATTTATACATTCCATGTATGGTATGAACGATTCATATCACTTTGAGGGGGCGGTAGTTCGCACTTCCCAAATGAAATTATCGTATATATATACAACATGAAACGAATAATGGTATGCTATAAAATGGAATTACAGAAGCTTATATATATAATAAATATAATTAATAACATATTTAATTACAATTCCATCATAATTGCCACCATGATAAGTGGTAGGAGATAATTAAATAATCATCATTTTGTGAGGTGCTTGGTTGCAATCAACAAAAACATTATGTTCTTCACCCGTTAGATGGAGATGTGTGTAAGTGTATTTTGTAGAGACCTGAAGCTTGAAGTACATGGAAATTACATTACTTTTTCGGAATACTTATTACATAACAGAAACACACACATAAGGACCGTAATAGTTTAATGTCTTTGGAAACTCGGAATATAATCTTCTAATCGTGGTGAAAGATCTTCAACATCACCCATAAAGATCTTCAGTTTTTTTCTTACCTAAAAACATTATTTATATCTTGGGGAAAAGTAAACATAAAAGGGTGATCTCAAATGCTCATTAATGGTAAACAAAAGAAATAAGAACATAACATTTTGGAAATCTTAACCTTCAAAAGATATCATAATATCATAACATGGGATAAATCATATTAGTGAAATGTAATCCCAATAATCATAACATAAAACATGAATGTTGGTGTCATACACACATAATCATAGAGAATCATTTCTTATTAGTCAATACTCATTGGCAAGACTATCTTAGAGGACAATGTCCATTTCTGAACTGAGTTCATTCCTCATTTTAGTCATGTTTCCCTAAACCAGTTTAACTTATCGTTCCAGCCATGTCTACCTCATGAGATATAAAATCTTTACCTAATGCATTTTAGGTAGATATATGTCCCACCCATCTCATAATGATACCATTCTTATGTGTGCCACAAAATCATAAACCATACATAGTATAACCCATGTAATAAAAATGGGAATCTTAAACATCGGGACATCATAAAACAATTCATATAAGATAAAAGAATTCATAAAAATAATTCAATCACAACATAGACAAATCAATGTAATAATAGAGATAGAAACATAACACTTTATTATCTTAGAAGGAAAATAATTTTGATAAAACACTTGAACTCCATTCTTGAGGAAAATATCCTTTCTACTTCAAAAACACTTTTCTATTATTAACATGTAATAGAATTTTAAACTAAAAGAAGTTGATTAAAAATAAACGTGAAAACATATAAAGTATGATTCTTGGAAATAATGTTTTAAAAATCCATTCATTCCGTATATGTTAAAAAATATTCTTCCCGCACTTTTGTCAGAAAAGTCAAAAAGTCCCTCGTACGAAAGAAGACAAAAGATTCCTTTCATATCATTTACTAAAAACTCACCGAAGGGTAAAATTGGATATAAACATTTTTATAAGGATATAAATATTACATATTGAGGAAACATGGATGTGGATGATAAATATTCCCTAGTAAATTCTGAAGTATAAACAATCTCGAATAAAAATGAGATTATGTGATTTTCCCTTACCTTAGGTCTGATGTGCTTCGTAAGTGTCTGAACATCCTGTATATTGATTTAAATAATGTCATTGACTTATTACAGAATCATAATCTTTTTTATAATATCATATATGGCCATATTATTAGCCTCCTATTAGTAATATTTCATTGCTACTTGTTATTCGGGTGTTTATTACTTTTTGTTCTTATGCGTGTTTTGTTGAATAAATTCTTATTATTCTCTTTAGGTTATAGATACCTAATTTCCAGAATGGAATTAGTTTAATATATATCATATTTTTTCATTCAATTCATTTCTATAATCATTATGCAATGAAGATCATGTAGAACGAGTCGCATCACATCATTGTGACAGTATTTCGTATGTACGCACGAGTGATGATATAATTCCCATGATCGTGGGATTGTACTGGAGTGTATGTATAATATTTCAGAATCAATATCACTTTAAAATAATCATATATAGTTATTATTTACTCCATTATACCCATCCAAGTAAGGTGGTGGTGTAAAATAGATTACACCACGGTGTGGAGACGGTATTCTGTACGTACGCACGCGCGGTGATTACGTTTTCCATAGGATGGATAGATGGTGAAATAGGGTCGCTTCATACTTATAATAACATATCAGTATATTAGTGATAGTAATGTTATTACATAATAATGAAACAAATAAATAATAAGTTGTAGAAGAATTAATAAAGTTTAAAGAATCGGTAACGGACATTACCTCTACTTTGAAGCGCCTCTTTGATACCTCCTCTTAGGGCATAAAACATGGTCTTTGAAGAATACCAGGACCTCTAGGAGGTTTCTAGGGAAGTGGAGAAGATAATTTGGCAAGTTTTGGCCGAGCTTGAAGTCTCAATGTGGTGTGAGGAAGAGAGGGAGGAGGTTCCCTTTTATAAGGGAGGAGAGGGGCACCTTTGGAATAACTAAAAATATTATTTTATTATAAAGTAAAATTCCGTTTTTAATATCTATACATTGATATATTTTGAAGATAAGGTGGGGAGGGGTCTAAATCCTCTAATAAAAAAGAATTTAGTCAAATTTAGGTTATTATATTAACCTTATATTTTAGTTTTAACTCCTAGTTAATTAGATTGACATTTACCATGTCACTTTGTATTTTTATATTATATATTTAATAAACATACAATATACAACCAATATACCCCCAAGTGGTCCATTAATGATACACCTATCATGATATAAGTATCTTGGAAGAAACCTAGTTTTTTAAGAATAAAATAACAATCAATAATATAATATTTGTTTTAAAAACTATTTTTTGTCAATTTTGAAACTATCTAGTAATTGATTTTTTTGTAAATCATAACAGATTGATTAGTTCTAAAAAATTTCATTAAATCGATAATAAAATGTCATATTAACTTAGAAAATTATTTTAATTCAAAATAAGTCTCAAATTACATTTATTTGGGTATTTATAACATCAATTATGTCAATATTTCCTGAATAAGATAATTACTGCATCATCTTTGTGTCATAAATAAATTATCTTATTTAATGTCTAAAAATGACAAATAAAATACCATTATGTTGGAAATTATTTTAGCTTTCAAATGAATATTTCTAGTAGAATTTATCTTATGTATAACCCTATATTAAAAATTCTTTACTTATTAAACATTGATTTTAACTATTTTAACCCTTCTTTAAATAAATTGATAATAAATGTCCAAATCTATTAAAAGTGGGCCTAAATGGTCATATTTTATACCTAAGGTTGTTTTTCGTCGAATTTCACTTATCCAATAGAATTATGACATGTGTTAGGGTAAAAATAATATCATTTTTACCCTTAATTAGCTTATTTACTTTTAACCGTGGTAAATAAAAGTAAAAAGTTACTATTCACCAAAAATTATTTCCATCTCATTGATACACATTATACTTACTGACATGAACTGTGTCTCTCGAATTTTTTAAATTCCACTCACAGATGTGGTAAAATTATGTTTTATGTAAATTTTCAAATTCTCCTAGGAGGTGGGTAAAAGACGGTGAAAAGTTCAATAAAATTTTTATATATCTAAAACTATTATAAAATTACTCTAATGAATTACATTGAACATATATATGTATTATGTATCAATTTTGACCTAAAATTTATTTAAATAAAATAAATAATTATTTAAAAAAAGTCGTTTTTTAAATAGTAACCTAGTGTTTTCACTATTCATCAAAAATTGAATGTTTCCAGAAAAATACCAAAATTTCACCCTAGGCTAATTTCGATATTCCGAATTCAAAAATGAAGTCCATTCTGAAAAATAATATTTACAAAATTTCAAAAATTTGTTATTACTATTCATAATGGCTAGTTTTAATAATATTTTAATAGCATATCGTTGTTTAGTGAAACTCGATATTGCGTATGACACACGCTATCGTGGATGGTCGCACTTGCGTGTAATGCAATCCAAGTCAGGGATGAGTTTTCTGCCAGCTCCTTTTGATGTAGCGTACAACACAAGACATTAATGGAATTAAAAATAATATTTTTCATATAATCTCGGGGTGTTACATTCTACCCCCATTAAAATGAATTTCGCCCTCAAAATTCTTCGGGGTTATAAATTGTTTACTACTCGAAAGTTTCATTAATAGAATCCCACATCATAAAAAGGAATACCGAAACTTGGCTTTAAAAACTAATGTATGAAACGTAACAGCTACCCAAATTAACTAGTCACTGGGTTTCCACATAGGAAAACATAGGTGAAAATATGGATATGGAAGAGAAATCTAACTGTCATGTTCTGATGATGAGTGGTAGAGAACATGGCTATGAAAAATCCAACATTCAAAATGCCATAAATTTGTGATGATCTAGGGTACCATCTGATTCATCGGATATAAAGGTACTAGGAAATCATTTTTGGTTTTTCAAGATCATTACCCTAAAGTTGAAGAATTTTAATTAGAATAAATACTTACTTTATTTTGGTAAAATATCACTGTTTTTCATGATTTGAACAATTTCCACTTCATCTCTTAATGAAATGAAGTTCAATTTTTTATTCGTTAAGTGTTAATAGATCATGTGATAGAATGATGGGTCATTCCATCTGGTTTAAACAAAAGGATAGAAAAAGTTATCAAATATACATAAGTACATATATGGTGAGGTTAAACGTATACGATTCCAAAAATGAACTTATACTTTATATATTGTACCGCGTAATAAAATTAAACTAGTTTATATTAACCAGGGACATCTTGTAGGCCAGTGGTATGCGATAAGGGCCAGTCGCACTTCGGTTGTGGGTTCGATTCCCACAGCCATGTCCGATGCGACGGGCTGTCACCCGTCCTGCAGGTTGTCCTTTTTCTAATGCTATATTACCATAAGATCCCATCAATAATATCAAAAAAAGTTCTATCCTTAAACTATACTAACTTATGTCCAACATAATCCATTCCAATCTTTAGGCTTATCTAAAATACTTCGGTCCATGCTCATATTATAAAGAAATTGATTACTTGAAATGTCACATAACAATCACTTGAATGCCATCATTTATCCACCATATATCATAGGATATATCTTGTTCATCAAATTACAAACATGTGAATACCTTAATCATGTATTCTCTTGAAAAATGAATACCCATTGAACCTTATTAAGAAAATGAATGCAGTTAAAAGTTAAATCTTTCCACAAACCAAAATCCTCAAAATTCATTATACTCAAACCATGAAATCACTTAGTCTTTATATCAATCATGAGCTCATGAATACAATAAAACATCTCATTATATTCTTATCCGTTCATTATGCGCATATCATCTTCTTACCAAAAATATCTCAATCACTTTCCATGGTTACTTGTAAAATTATTGAAAACCACAATATACCAATACATAAATATTCCAATATTCCACGATTCTATATACAACATTATTTTGGAATCCCATTATATAAACACTTAATCATTCCACCACATCGTTTTCATATTCAACATCGCCAATAGTGATCGCATGGGACTTCCCTTTGTCCTTTGCCTTAAGTGGTTGCTCATGTCGATCATCATTAACCCCTGGATTAGGGCATTGATTAGCATAATGCCTCATTTTATTGCACTTGAAGCATTGAAGTGTTGTTGGTGTGTTCTCTGTAGTCTTTTCTTTATTCACACCATTTGTAACCCTTTTTCCATTACTTTGACACTCATCTGTTCGATGACCTTCTTTTCCACACTTAAAACATTTTCTATTCCCTTTAAGACTTTCTCCATCATTCTTATTTCCACACGTTGAACATAAGGAAACATTCATCTTCTTTTCCCCATTATTCTGAGATTTCACCTTGAACTCCATCTTTCGTTTCCCGTCAAAACTATTTGATGGATAAGTAAAACCAACTTCCAATTCAACCTTGATAGCACAATGCATAATTTCTTCGTAGATACTGAAGTCTCTTATAGCTAATTCCCTTTGAAGATTTGGTTTTAAGCCACTGAAGAATCGATCAACTTTACTTTCAGTTTGGATGATAAATCCAGTTGCCTACCTTGCAAGCCTTGTAAAATTTGCTTCGTATACACCAACAGATTCATCATCCTTTTGCATTAGTTAAATAAACTCTTTCACCATATTTGTTGGAAGAATACGAGGGAAGTACTTATTGAAGAATAAGTTCTTGAACTCGTACCATTCTATGGGCTCAATTTCATCTATTGGCCTCGTATTCTTGATATGATTCCACCATTGATCAGCTTCACCTTCCAAACGATATACTGCTAAGATGACTTTATCATGTTCAGAACATTGAAGAACTGAAAATACATTTTTAGTTGTACTGATCCATTGTTCAGCAACAAGTGGATCAGAAGACCCACTGAAAGAAGTTTGATGTTTCCTCATGAAGGAGTAAATAGAATATTTTTCCCTTCTCTGCTCATTTGGAAGTCCAGAATGATTCATAGCTTGTGTATGTATAGCAATAAGATTCTGCACTCCATCTCCCATAACATTTGTTTGTTCAGGAAGAAAATCATTGCATTGTCCATTGCATTGATCAACATGGTTCCTTTGTGTTCCACCCATCATATAAAACCCAAAAAGAATAGTGTGAGAGGAAAAAATCATTCTAGGGAACACAACATAATAAAGTGGGAGTACTTTCAATATCTAACATTTTAGGTTTAATTCAATGATTGTTACCATAATTATAGGACTTTAACCAATAATTAAACTTATCCTTAGGGACATCCCTAGACATACCTTAGAAATATCTCTAGGGATCTCAATAAAGTTCTCGCATCCTAGTTTCCAAAGGTTGAATAAACCATTCCTCCAATACCAACTGTAGAGACCCAAAGATTGACGTACATGGACTTTGCATTACTTTTGAGGAATAATTAGTACATAACAAAAACACACACATAAGTACCGTAATAGATTAGTGTCTTTGGAAACTCAGAATATAATCGTCTAATCGTGGTGAAAGTTCTTCAATATCTCCCATAAGGATCTTCCATTTTTTTCTTACCTAAAAACATTCTTTATATATTGGGGAAATGAAAACATAAAAGGGTGAGATCAAATGCTCAGAAAGGGTAAACAAAATAAATAAGAACATAACATTTTGGAAATCATATCCTGCAAAAGAGATCATAATATCATCACATGGGATAAATCATAGTAGTGAAATGTAATCCCAATAATCATAACATAAAGCATGAAACGTTGTGTCATACACACATAATCATAGATAATCATTTCTTATTAGTCAAGACTCATTTCCAAGACTATCTTAGTGGACAAAGTCTATTTCTGAACCGAGTTCATTCCTTGTTTCAGTTCATTTTCACTGAACTGGGTTAACCTGCCATTATAGCCATGCCTATATCATGAGATAAAATCTTTACCCAATGCATTTGAGGGAGATATAGGTCCCACCCATCTCATAAAGATACCATTCTTATGTGTGCCACAAAATGATAAACCATACATCATAGCATAACCCATGTAATAAAAATGGGAATATTAAACATTGTGACATCATAAAACAATTCATATAAGATAAAGGAATTCATAAAAATAATTCCATCAAAACATAGTCAAATCAATGTAATAATAGGGATATAAACAGAACACTTTATTATCTTAGATGGAAAATAATTTTTATAAAACACTTGAACTCCATTCTTGAGGAAAATATCCTTTCTACTTCTAAAACAATTTTCCATTGATAACATGTCATACATTTATAAGATAAATTTAGTTTATTAAAAATAAACATGAAAATTGTAAAGGAAGCTTCTTGTAAATAATGTTTTAAAAATCCATTCATGTCATATAAGATAAAAAAACATTCTTCTCGTACTTTTGTCGGAAAAGTCAAAAAGTTACTCGTACGAAAAAAGACAAAAGATTCCTTTCATATCTTTTACTAAAAACTCACTGAAGGGTAAAATTGGATATAAACTATTGTATAAGGATATAAATATTACATATTGAGGAAACAATGATGTGGATGATAAATATTCCCCAGTAAATTCTAAAGTATAAATAATCTCGGATAAAAATGAGATTGTGAGATTTTCCCTTACCTTAGGTCTGATTTGCTTCATAAGTGTCCAAACCTCCTGTATAATGATTTAAATAATTTCATTGACTTATTCCATAATCATAATCTTTTTTATAATATCATATATGGCCATATTCTTAGCTTCTTATTAGTAATGTTTCATTGCTACTTGTTATTCGGGTGTTTATTACTTTTTGTTCTTATGCGTGTTTTGTCGAATAAATTCTTATTCTTATCTTTAGGATATAGGTACCTCATTTCCAGAATTTCATTAATGTAATATATATCATATTTATTCATTCAATTCATTTATATAATCATTATTCAATGAAGATCATGTAGAATGAATCGCATCACATTGTGGAGACGGTATTTCGTATGTACGCACAAGTGATGATATCATTCCCATGATCGTGGGATTGTATTGGAGTGTATGTATACTATTTTGGAATCAATATCACATTACAATAATCATATATATAGTTATTATTTACTCCATTATACCCATCCAAGTAAGGGGGTGGTGGAAAATAGATTACACCACGGCATGGAGACGGTATTCCGTACGTACGCACGCGCGGTGATTTCGTTTTCCGTAGGATGGATAGATGGGAAAAAAAGGGTTGTTCATTATTATAATAACATATCAGTATATGAGTGATACTGATGTTATTACTTCATGATGAAACAACTAAAGAAGAAGAAGAAGAAGAAGAAATAATGTTGAAAGAATCGGTAACAAACATTACCTCTTCTTTGAAGTGCCTCTTTGAGACCTCCTCTTAGGGCACAAAAATTGGTCTTTGAACAAGACCAGGACATCTAGGAGGTTTCTAGGGAAGTGGAGAAGATAATTTAGCAGGGTTTTTCCGAACTTTAAGGCTCAATGTGGTGTGAGGAAGAGAGGGAGGAGCTGCCATTTTATAAGGGAGGAGAGGGGCACCTTTGGAATAACTAAAAATATTATTTTATTATAAAGTCAAATTCGGTTTTTAATAGCTCAAAATTGATATATTTTGAAGATAATGTGGGAATGGGTTGAAATAATCTCATCCAATATAATTTATACAAGTTTAGGTCATTATATTAACCTTATCTTTTAGTTTTAACTCTTAGTTAATTAGATTGTCATTTACCATGTCACATTGTATTTTTATATTATATAGTTAATAACCTTACAACATACATCCATGCGACCCCCAAGTGGTCCATTAATGATACACCTATCATGATATAAGTATCTTGGCCGAAACATTGATTTTTAGGAATAAAATAACAATCAATAATATAATATTTGTCTTAAAAACTATTTTATGTCAATTTTGACACTATTTAGTAATTGATTTTTGTGAAAATCATAACAGAATGATTGGTTCGAAAAAAGTTAATTAAATAAATTCTGACATGTCATATTAAACTATAAAATTAGTTTAATTCATAAAAAGTCTGATATTACATTTATTTGGGTATTTATAACATCAATTATGTCAATATTTCATTAATAAGATAAATACTGTATCATCATTGTGTCATAAATAAACTAAATTATTTAAGGTCTAAAAATGACAAATAAAATACCATTATGTAGGAAATCGTTTTGGATTTCTAATGAATATTTATAGTCGAATTTATCTTATGTATTACCCTATATTAAAAATTATTTTCGTATTAAACATTGATTTTAACTATTTTAACCCTTCTTTAAATAAATTAATAATAAATGTCCTAATCTAATCAAGTGGGCCTAAATGGTCATATTTTATACCTAAGGTTTTTTTTGGTCGAATTTCACTTATCCAATATAATTAGGACATGTGTTAGGGTAGTAATAATATCATTTTTACCCTTAATTACACTATTTACTTTTAACCGTAGTAAATAAAAGTAAAACGTTACTATTCACCAAAAATTATTTTCATCTCATTGAACCACATATTACTTACTGACATCAACTATGTCTCAAGGATTTTTGAAATTCCACTCAAAGAAGCGGTAAAATTACTGTTTATTTAAATTTGCAAATTCTCCTAGGAGGTGGGTAAAAGACGATGAAAAGTTCAATAAAATTTTTATATATCTAAAATTATTATAAAATTACTCCAATGAATTATATTGAACTTATATAGGTATTATGTATCAATTTTGACTTAAAATATATTTAAATAAAATAAATAATTATTTAAATAGAAATTCGGTTTTTAAATAGTAACCGAGTGTTTTCACTATTCACCAAAAATTTAAAGTTTCTACAAAAACACCAAAATTTCACCCTAGGCTAATTTCGATATTCAGAATCCAAAAATGAAGTCCATTTTGAAAAATAAAATTTTTCAATATTTAAAAAAGTGGTTATTACTATTCATAACGGATACTTTTAATAATAGTTTAATAGCATATCATTGTTTAGTGAAACTCGGTATTACGTACAACACACTTTATCATGGAAGGTCTCGCTTGCGTGTAATGCAATCCAATTCAGGGATGTGTTTTGTGCAAGCTCCTTTTGGTGTAGCGTACAACATAATACATTAATGAAATTAAAAATAATATTTTTCGTATAATCCTGGGCTGTTACTTAGTTAGAATAATTTTTTTTAAATATTCTAGTATATTGTGTATACTGGTTTTTTTTTATAAAATAATAAGAAGAGTTTAGGGTTTAGAGAAGTAAAATAAAAGAAAAAAATCTAAGAGAAAATGTTACCTTTAATTTCGGTAACTCCCTTTGGTTTGAACCAAAAAT
This sequence comes from Viscum album, assembly GCA_963277665.1. NCBI lineage: Eukaryota > Viridiplantae > Streptophyta > Magnoliopsida > Santalales > Viscaceae > Viscum > Viscum album. The sequence continues at coordinate 1,054,975,080 of OY728151.1, read as the reverse complement.
GACTCTTGAAGTGATTTCTGCCTAAGGTAAGGCTTCTAGGAGGAGGAGATGGATGTAGGGAGATTACTTGGGTAGAGTTTGGATGATCCAAAAGGCATGAGAGGTGTGAGTAATTGGTTACAACTAGTGTCCTTTTATAAGGGGGGAGGGGTTCTTTAGGAAAAACATAAAGTATTAATTAATAATAAATTCATATTCGGTTTCTAATGGCTCAAGAGTCAATTATTCAAATTATAAGGTGGGTATGGGTCAAAAACAACTATACCAATATATTTTAGATAGTTTTCGGGTGAATATAGTAACCTTTTCTTTATGATTTAACTCTTAGTTAAATATTTTGACATTTCCCATTTCTCTTATTATTATTATATAATATAGTTTATAAACATACTGTATACATCCAAGAGACCCCCAAGTGGTCCATTAATTATATGGCTATCAATATATTAGTCTTTTGGATCAACCTTAGATTTTTAGAAATAGAATATAAATTAATATATAATATTTGTTTTAAATGCTCTTTTTTTCAATTTTGAAACTATCTAATAATTGATTTTTGTTAAAGTCTTTACATTTTTATTAATTCTAAAACAAATCATTTAAGAAACCCTAACATGTCATATTAACCAATAAAATTCTTGGATGTCATGAAAAAATTCAAATTATATTTATTTTAATATTTATAATACAAATTATTCGATTATTTCAATAAAAAAGCAAATATTGCATCCTTAATGTGTCATGAATATATTTAATTATTCAATGTCAAAAAATTATAAATAAAATACCATGATGTAGGAAATAATTTTATATTTCTAATTAATATTTATTGTCGAAATGATAAAAAAATATTACTCTATGTAAAAATTGTTTTGCTAAAAGATATATGGTTATGTCATTTTTGTATTTACCTTATCTTAAGTAATATAAAGTGTCATTATCACATACAAGTGGCTCCATGGGATCCCAAAATAGACCCAAATATCCCCTTAGTCAGACAGGTATCAACCAATAGGGTTAGGACACGTTTTATGGTAATTTATTATTATTATAATATTATTTTTTACCATTATTTACATGATTTACCCTTTAACCATGGTAAATAAAATATTTACCGAAGTAATTATTCAAAATGACTAAAAATAAAAGTTTCCTATTTAAACAATTTTGACCTCCTGATTCTAAATATGTAATCCATTTTTCAATCTTCATAACACATAATTTTCAGAAATTAATTTAAATTTAATACCCGTTGTCAAAACAAAAAACGTTTTCTTAATAGATAATAACTATCATAAGATTAACATTTTTTATGTCTAGTTTAAATATGAGATTATGTCCAATAACCAAATTTGGGTTAAATGGTAAAATTATAATCTATTTACACTTCCAAACTATTAAAATGTATAATTTAAAAAAAATAAATTATTTTGATTAAAAATGTTGTTTTCAGTTAATATATAGTATTTTTCACTATTCAACCAAATATGAAAATTATCAGAAAAGCACCATAACTTTATTGAAACTAAATTTGTATGTACCAATTCTAAAGAAGAATTTCATTTTCTCAAATTGAATATATAAAAGTTTCAAATATTGTATTTAAAAATTCTTCTCCATTAAAAGGATGCAATATTTCATTTTTTTTAAAATACATCTTTAATCTGAAAAAAATGAATTTGTTCTTAAATTATGTCCTAAAAACTCAAAATAGGGATTCCAAAATTATAAGGATAATATAAAAATTTAAATTTTAGTTTATACTATTCATAACAGCTTTTGAACGGCTAGTTTAGTAAGTTGTGGTGTGCTTGAACTCAGTGTTGCGTACAACACACGCTATTTTATTATTCAAAGAGAAGCATACCGTGGAGTCCTAGGGTGTTACATTCTCCCCACCTTAAATAAATTACATCCTCACAATTTGAAATTTTTCATTGAAAATAAATAGTTAAAAACAGAAAATACCTTTTTGGAAAACCCACATTAGAAATAGGGTTAATAAAAATATAACTTTAAAAGAATGAAAGAGAAGTACAATGGTCACCCGAGATAGCCCATACTAGGATTATTTGAAAACATGGATATGGAGGAGAAACAAACCATCAAGGTCTGATGGAGAGTTGTAGAAAATAGGATTAGGAGAAAGTTAACTACATGAAAATCACAAATTTGTGATTGGTTAAATGGTCTTTGATTCCCCAGTAGGAAAAATTAACTGACAACATTTTTGTTTTATGTTACATTTCATGATGTTGATTAATTTATTTTTGAGATTTACTAAGAACGTAAAGAAATATACTTTCTTGTCATGTAGAGATTCATTCCGTACTGAATTTTTACCACAACCCCATCTTTCACTCCAAAAGGTAATAGAGCTCAAAAATATTATATTTATCCTAACTGTATAGGGTTCCAAAAATAAATTTATAATTCATCTCTCAGAACTAAAAAAAATACATCATACACTACACGGAATTCATGTAGTCTAGTGGTAGGAGATAAATCCCAATCACACTATGGTTGTGGGTTCGATTCCCACAGCTATGTCCGACGTGACGGGTTGTCACACGGTCTTCGTGTTGTACTTTTTATAAATATCCAAAAATTACCATTACAATAGTATCCAATGTAAAATATAATCCATTCCAACCTTTATACTTATCCAAAATAATTCTGTCCAAACTCTCAGTCCAATATTTATATGGAAGGTAAACATAATGTAGATCCTTCTTACGACATAATAACTTATGAATACCTTCATCATGTATTCTATTAAAACAATAAAACATCTGAAATTACCATAAAACCTTATTGATTACATTCATGCTTCCTTATTCTTTATAAAATACTGGATAAACTTTCTCCATCCAAAAAATTTGTAAATTCCAACAATGATGGAATATATTAATCAGTTTCAAGGTAGTCAAGAATATCCATTATAATTTATCCTAAGAAATCATGTATTATTCCAAAATCACTACCTCAGTATCAAAACCATATGATGGTTTATCTTTATCCCAACCATATATTTTCCAAAAATTTAACCTCCTATTGAGTCACTTTTCTTGCTTCCAGAAAATCTCAAGTCCTTAATGTAATAGTACTACAGTACAATCCTTATATACTCAATAATTATTATAACCAGTACAATGTTGATACAAAACTCAAATTACATAATTCTTCAAAAACAACATAAGAACTCTAATCATTCCTCCTCGTCTGTGGTAGTATCAATACTTGATTTTTATCCCACAACATCATTTAGGGCATACTCTGATGATTTGAACATTTGTTCATCTAGTGTCCCAACTCTTTGAAAATAAAGCATTGTACATTTGAAACTGGTTTCTTACCCTTACAGTCGTGTACATGGTGTCTTTTTTCTTAACACTTATAATAAACTCACATTCCATTCAGGCAAGTTCCAGGTTGTCTCTTCCAACAGTTATCACATATGGTAAAATTCTTCTTTTCCCTCTTCCCTTTATCCATCTTTCTCTCTTCCATACTTTTCTTCTCTTTCTTACCATAAAAGCAATAAAACTCAAGAAATTATTTAATTATCTTATTAACACATGATACTATTTCTTCATATGTTAAGAATACATGGGAGACTATTTGATTTCTAAATGTTGGCTTAATACAGTGAAAGATATGATCTCTCTTACTCTTTGGATCATACATATTGCTGGAGTACACATTTCTTCTATTGGGCGCCATTTCTATAAAATGGAATAAACTAGGTCAGTTTATGAATTGAAATAAATAATTCCAAACTTGTAAAATACCTAATGTAAATTTAAAGATTTATGGATATAAACCATAATCATAATGATTTTTTTAGGGATTTATATATTCATAAACCCTTCATATTTGTTTGTAGAGAAAACGAGAGTTATCCTAAGCATATCCCTTGAGAGTGTCGTAACCAAAAGTGTATAAAAGCTCGTTGTCGTGCACTAGTTCCCGTTTGATTCTAGCTCAAAGCGGTGTTTTCGGGTTTTACCCCTAGGTATATCTGTGCCAGAGCCTCCTCTACCTGCTCGTATCCAGACAGGGATGTATTGGTCATAAAACTCACAAAATATCTACAATACCAAAATTCTAGGAAATTCTTATATACTAATCCTCAAAGTCTTATCTAAGGGCTATGTGATCTAATCAGAGTATATCTAAATATACCTTCCAAGGTTTGTACTAAACTTCCTATGATACCAACTATAACACCCCGACCCCAGTTACCCAGAGTCAGTGCATTATTACATAATATTGGCATGATCACAAAAGATCAAGTCACAAAAGACTAATTAGTTTAGTATCCTTGGAATCACTAGATATATTCATAAGTCTTACATTAAATGATAAAGTCAGAAAAACTACAAAAACAACTTGTTTTCATATCACCTCATTCTATCCCTGCAGGTCATTCATAAAATACTTCATCACATCCAGGGAAAAATAATACATTGCAAGGGGTTAGCTTAGATACTCAGTAAGGATAAAAATATAGTGGAAACATTCATAAATTAACATAAACATTTAAGTTAGTGTATAACTAAAACAAACGCCTTTTAAACTTGAACTTCAGTATAATATGGAAAAAATAAATTGAAATAAGGACATTTAATTATTCACATGGATATTATACTAATCGAATAATAACATGAAATATCAATAACCATTTGATAATAATGGAATGCATAATTTCTGACTATCATAACCATATATCCAAGGCCTCATGTGAAAACTACAAATATGATTCTGTCGAGGCCTCATGGAAGGACACTTGTTTCTCTCATGAGACCTACAGATGCATCGAGGAGCTATAGCGGGCTCCACCCGTCACATACTAAGTCTAATGCATTCATCATATGAAAAGGATTAAACATAACATAAACATTTGTATTAAAAGTAGCATAGGAAATGTAAATACTTTCTCCATAAACCATGAATAGTATAAAATAACACATCATTAGTCAAACATCTCATTAAACCTTCAATAGAATATGGCAGTTTTTTATCATAATAAATAAACATAACATAAGATTAAAATCCATCAAAGGATGTTGACATAGATTAAATCATAACAATTTGAGAGAAATATCTCTTTATTGAAATCATTTAAATGTCACACAGATATTAAGGAAGTAATTTAAAAGATATTTTCAAATCAAAGTGTCACATACTACATTGAAACCATTGAAAAAAATATCATTTCAAAACATTAATTTCCATAGAAATAAATCCTTAAAATCATTTTGAAAACATGGACATTAATTAAACAGATTTAGAAAGATAAATCATTAAAACATTTAAAATTATGATCTTGATGAAGGGTACATTTCACAAATTTGTAAAATATTCATTTTGAAGTTATTTAAAAGTCACATAATTATAAAATAAAACATTTAAATTCAAAATATTATTATAAGCTTGTAAGGGAAGATTAGATGAGTTTATATTGGTAGACAATATCCGCACCCACCGTATAAGTTATAAAAAAGATTATTACCTTAAATTTGTCGAAATGGTCAAAAAGTACCTTGTTTGGAAAATGACGGAAAGATTCCTTAAAAAACATAAGGGTATAAATAAATATAACCCATTTTCTAGTAAATATTAAAAAAATGTTATGAAATATATTTTTTAGAAACATAGATGTGGATGATAAAGAGGTCCCAGTAGATAATTATGTATAAACAACCTCGGATAATGAAGAAATTGTGAAATAAACTGTTACCTTGTAATATTCCTTGGTTGAGGGTAGGTTAAACTCCGGTATAATGGTGAAATAATTGTTATTAAAATATACAGGAATCATATAAATTAATATGATATCATATATTTTCTTTTAAAATTGCTTTTTTAATAATATCTTAGTATTATTGTCATTTCGGGTGTTAACTTACTCGTTTTCATTTATATGTTTTGTTACATAAATCATGTTTGTAATGGATATGTTGTATAATATTCATATAATGAATGATATCAAGTCCTGAAACATTATTTTTAATCATCAGATAATAATTATACATGAATGGATATGATGGGAAGTGAATCTCATCACGTTCGTGGAGATGGTAGTCAGTACATACTCACGAACGCTACTTCAATTTCATTTTTCATTTTATAAGGAAATAAAAACAAAATGATACATAGGTATATTATTATTCTATTAAAATATAATATATTATATATGTTGCTTAATATCATTAAAACCATCATTTATACGTTATATGTATGTTATGGATGGGTCATATCACATTGAGGGGGCGGTAGTCCGCACTTCCCCAAATGAAATTATCATATATATATATAAAACATGAAAAAAATAATGGTATGATATAATATGGAATTACAGAAGCTTATAAATAAAACAAATTTCATTAATATCATATTTAATTACTCTTCCATCATAATGGCCACCATGAGAGGTGGTAAGAGATAATTGAATAATCATCATTTCGTGAGGCGTTTGGTTTTCATCCACAGAAACATTTTGTTCTTCACCCGTTAGAGAGAGGTGTGTGTAAGTGTAGTTTGAATACTGTTTATAACAATATCCTTGTATATTGAGTATACTGGTTTTTTTAAAAAATAAGAAGAAGATTTTAGGGGTTGGATAGGTAAAATAAAAGAAAAGAAGCTAAGAGAAATCATTACCTTTAATTTGGGTAAGTCCCTTTGGTTTGAACAAAAAAGGACTCTTGAAGTGATTTTTGTAAGTGTTGGTTGGAGTGGATACTCAAGAGGTGGTTGAATTGAGTTCCAATTGAAATTTATGTTTTAAAATCTTTTACCTAATTCCCCAAATTTAAAATACTAATTGAGTTGTAGTGAATTAGAACTAAAACAAACATTCATCTAGGTTCTCAAAGGATTGATTAATTCCCAGTTAATATAATCAGAGGATCAGATTAGCTTTTGAAACTAACTTACTGATTTACAAATAATGAAAACACTAGATAATTCAATTATCAGACTAACTTTGAAAAAAAGTTTATGTTTTAAAGCACTTGGCAGCGGAATAAAAGGTTTTAGTTAAAACTAAATAAAGAAATGCATATATGACCAAGAGGTTCAGTCTCAATCCGAGACTTAGTCCTCTCAAAAATTTATATAAATTGGATCCACACCCTGGATCAGGGTTCAAAATAGTTTACAACTTTCCAGGTCAAAGACCTCTACCATAGTTCTACGTGGGAAACAAAAAAACAACAGCAAATACAGCTTTCCAGGTCACACACGACCTCTACCACTATCAATAGTGGGAAATAGAAAATTTAAGGATTTTTAATGAGGATTTACAGATCCTCCAGATAAGGTTCAGGATACAGTATGTGTGTAAATTAAAACAGATGATACACATTGCTCATAATGTAAATAATAAATCACTGAGTAAGATATAGAGTTTAAAATGGATCTAGTGATTGCAGTGTTGCTCTGGAGTTATTAAAATTTGATCAGAAATGGTTCTGAGTCCTCTTCTAGTTTTTGTCTAAAAAACAGAGTGTCGTTTTCTTGACATCCAGGTTCAGAGATAGTGAAAATGTAGTCGATGAAGTTCTTCAAAATCATTTTGAATGTAACAAACTCTTCTTGAGTAGGCTTGAGTGTGTATGAGCTTATGTGTCTTCTTGGTCATGCAGGAATGAGATCTTCTTCCATATTGTGCTTGTATATTCATCATGCCTTTCACATGTGTGTATCACTTTATGTATTTGCAGTAACTGGGGCATCTTGTATTTATGGCATGAGATATGGCAAAAGAAATGATTTCTTTTTGCAGGTACAAGGTACCATTTCTTGACATCCAACAACCTATATTAAATAAATGACAGTGCATTAAAATATACCTGATATAACCATTGGTAAGATTAAATAATGATAAAGAAATTAAGGCAACATTGGATTCTCTGGAACGGTAGCTTTGGATATCGGTAGCCTTGTGTAACGGTAGCCTTTCTATCGGTAGACTTCATGTCTGTCAGTAGACTTGATCGGTAGCGATAGACTTAGTGTACCGGTGACCTTTCATGTAACATTAGCCTTCATGTACCGGTAGGCTTGATGTATCAGTGACCTTGTATAATGGTAGACTTGTTGTACTGGTGGACTTGATGTATCGGTAGACTTGATGTAAGGGTGACCTTCACGTATCGGTAGATTTGATGTATCTTTGACCTTCACGTATTGGTAGGCTTGATGTATCGGTGACCGTCACGTATCGATAGGCTTGTTCTGTAACGGTGACCTTCACGTATTGGTAGGCTTGATGTATTGGTGACATTCACGTATCGGTAGGCTTGTTCTGTAATGGTGACCTTCACATATCGGTAGGCATGATGTATCAGTGACCTTCACGTATCGGTAGGCTTGTTCTGTAACGGTGACCACTTGCCTGTTTAAGCATTCTATTGGCAGAATGGGTTAAGTTAGAAAATATATCCATCCAGTAACAGAATTATATGAATATCATGTAAATATTATAATATATGAATTTGTGCATGGTGTACAGAATTACTAAAATAAGTAAATAACCATTAATCAATATAGGGATTATCAAACCATAATTGAGCATAATTGGGATTAGCATAATATAAGTGGACATAATTGGGATTATCAAAATATAAGTTCAACTAATTCTCCCAGAGGGTTCAACAATCTCCCCCTTTTTGATAATCACATCATATTCCAAAGTATTATGAAAATTAAAATAATATCAGAGGGAAAATTTCCTAAGAAAAACTTTATAAAAGAGTTCTCATTTTTCTACCCCTTTCAATTGCACTCTGAGTTCTCATTTGTTTATTTTTCACTCCTAGGTCTCATTTTTTGCATTTTCTCCCCCATTGTGATTAACAAATAGAAGGGTAGAATCAGAGAAATATAGAGACAAAAAGAGAACACATTTCAAGGAAACATAAACACGGTAAAATGGGGAATGTAAGTGGAAATTTCCATTAATGGACAAAAAGGTACAAATGGAGAAAGTCCGGATTACAACAATACACGTGAATCCTATCAAAAACATCTAGAATCACTCAACCATCCTCTTGAACATGATTCATTCCCTTAAGATCCAAAGAGGGTGTAGGTTCAGATTGAGTAGATGGCTTGGGAATAGCTGAAAGAACAACTGGAGGCTCAGCCCATGAAACTGTACCGGATCTGATATTTGGGCTCATCTTGGGAGATCATAGGTGTCAAGAATTGAATAGCCTGAACTTCAGTCAACTGAGGAGTACTCCCAGAGGCCGAGGCAGGAAGGGCAGGAGGTACAATCATAGGTCTAGCATCTACATGCATGAAGGGTAGCAACAGGTTCCTAAAATCCATAATAATACTGCCCACTCTCTGCATTGCTTACACAAAATCATCTCGATTTTCAATGAATTTATCCAAGGAAGGAGTACGCTCCCTCATCTTACTAACCTGTTATCTGAAATCTTGAGTCACTGGAGGCAACTTCATATTTTCCATCAAGAGCTTGAAATGGTTGGTCATTTGATGCTTGGTATAAACCTTCTCAAAATAAGAATCCACCTTATTTTTGATTGCCTCTTGAGAATCAGTAGCTGCCCGTAGGTGATCAAGAAAAAAAACTAAAAACGTCTCAAGTGGTAGCAAGGATCTGAGAATCCGAGGTGCCACTGGTACTAGCCTTATCCAACTCTTCCTGGATAACAGTTCTGATCTGGTCAAGGTTCACAGCGGAGCTGGATTAGGGAAGGGGTTTAACTGAGAATGCTACTGTATCCTTGAAAGATTGTGTCAGATTACTAACCACCTTCTGAACAAGTTCATCTTGACTGTTCAAATGTTCTTTTACTGATTTCACAAAAGCCTCAAAGACATCCACAAACTACATGAATACTTCTTTGATATATCTGATATCAGTATGCACTTGGGTTTGAGAACTGTTCATGGTAGTCAATGAAGAAATCGATTTTCATAGAGACACCACAGCTCCTGTCCAACTCCCAATTTGAGTATGGCATACTTTAACTTCATCCATCATTCCTTTCACTGGACTAGAAATAGCACATTCCAGAGATAGATCTTGGGATTTCTCCACACTTCTCATTTCATCAACCATGCTTTTCTTCAAATCGGCCACTGATTCTCTCAGTCTTTCTTTCATTTCATCCTTTAAGGACTCAAGTTCCTCCTTGGTATCCAAATTTTTAGCTGCAGCAGGTAGGATAACTGATTCTCTTTGGGGATTGTCTTCCTCATCAGAATCTTCATAATTAAGTCCAAGAACCATATATCCTAGATCTGATGTCCAACCATCAATGCCATACAACCCTGATACTGAACCAAGATGCTCCCCTTCACTTAGAGCATTCACTTGAGTAATCTCCTACAACTGTTCTTCTTGAGGTAATTCTATAACTTCCTATGCAACTGCAACAGATTCAATAGCCATTTTCTCTGATAGCTCAAGGTCTCTCTCATCAATAGATGCTACTTCTACTTCCTGAGAAGGCACTATCATGACTGTACTATCTATCAGAGGGCTCAAACTGAGCTCTTCTTCTTCATTTTCATCATCATCTGCTTCACCAGAAGCCTCCTTATATTCATGAGCAATCTGATCTGACTCAGTTGCCTCATCCTCTTCAAGGGTGTCTTTGGCAACGACCTGATATGCTTCTTCTTCTTCTTCTTTTGTAGTCTCAGTGTCATTGTCCTTCAGAATAGTTTCTCTCCATGGTAGTTTTTTTGGAGGGCTAGCTGCTCAATAGGAAATGTTTTGAGGCATAGGATTATGAGGTAAATCTGGGTCTCCTCCTTCCTCAATTGATGTCTCTTCCTCCTCAGCTTCGGCTTCATTAGCACTGTAGACCGGTTCTGGCTCATCTGGTCCAAGAGAAGGATCCCTCACATCCTTTGGTCTAGAAGGATGATCCACAGGAGTGTACATGTCTTATATTTTTCCATTATCATTAACCCATGATTTCTTCCAAGGGTTCCAGCAGACTTTCATAAACTTACAAACAGTCTTGGTGAGGCAAAAGTTATCCTTAACCACAACAATTTCATCTTGAGGTCCAACTACCTTCTTTGCCTTCAACATAATAGAAATCAACTTATAAAAGAAAAGCGCATTGGACTTAGACTTCGGTCTAGTAATCTCCTCAATCTGAATCATTAGCAGTCTGCATAAATTCACCTTTACTCCAGGCTATAACAGATACAACAAATAAATATCCTGAAATCTGAGGGTGGCAAAATCTCCTCTCCTTGGACTAATCACATGTTGAATGAACTTGAAAAGTATTTTATCCTCCCCCTGCCATCTCTGCAGCAATGACCTTTCTAGGAGTTCCATTTCCTGTCAATTCCAAAAAGGCATCCTCATATTCGAAAATGTCACTAGCAGTCGGTATGGATTTTGAATAAAATCCATAGTCACCACTATGAGGAACTTTAAGGTTCTTAGCCCATTCAACTGATGAAAATGAAAACATTTGACCATTCACAAAGGAAATTATCCTATTATCCTCTTCTAATGTCTCAAAATAGACAAACTCATAAAACTATTTTACCAGTGCTGGATAATACGGTCCATTATTGTTCATGAAGCATTCAAGCAATCCATGTTCTTGTAAAACCTTCAGAATCAAGGACTTGCTTTTGATCATCCATTCCGCACATAATTCCTTTTCCACTACAATTTCTTGCTTCGATAAATGTGGATTGACGGGATTCCTTCGAACAGCATCTCTACGGCTCCTACTGGCACCAGCATTGGTTACTTTCTGCTTCTTGGCTTGTAGTGCATCACTCCCTTCATCCACTGAGTGTCACTTCACACAGGCCATTTCAGATTCTGAGGCTTAGGGTCTTGCAAGCTTGAAAGGTTTAGGTAGGAGGGATTCGAACAGACGGGTTCACAGTGATTGAGTGATGTCTAGAGTCAGGATTAATATCATTTAGGATTCACCTATAAAATAAATCTTATATTAAAAAGAAATTCAAAGTATCAGCCTTAATACGAAAATTTTATATAGCGCGAGAGATGTACCGGTGAGGTGTCCTTAAATGGTGAGGTCTGACGGTGAGGTTTATCTAACGGTTGATGTTCATCCTAACGGTGAGGTTCATCCTAAAGGTGAGTTTCATCCTAATGATTTAAGAGTAAGTTATCATTCCTAATTAGTGTCTAATGAAACTTAATCTTTCTGAATTTAATGTCTTAGTGAAAATGTCATCTAATTGGAGTTCAATGCCTATAAATTCAAGATTTATATCACCTCTTTGATAATGATCTCTAAGAAAGTGGTGTCTAACATCAATGTGTTTGGTTCTTGAGTGAGACACATGGTTCTTTGAGATGTTGATCGCACTAGTGTTTTCACAGTTAATTGAAACCTGTTAAAACTCAAATCCATAGTCCAAAAAAGTGTGTTTCATCCACAGAATTTGTACACAGCAACTACCAGTAGCTATATACTCGGCTTCAGTAGTAGATAAGGCAACTGAGTTCTATTTCATACTACACCATGATACTAGGGACTTTCCATGCAAATGAAATGTTCCAGATGTTCTCTTTCTATCTAACTTGCATCCAGAAAATTCAACATCTGAATAACTTATTAAATCAAATGATTGTTCTTTTGGGTAAAATTGTCCCAAATTGGTATTATATTTAAGATATTTGAAAATTTTTTAACAGCAAGTAAGTTTTACTCTTTATGGTTAGCTTGAAATCTACCACATATACATACACTAAACATAATATCAGGTCAACTAGTAGTAAGATAAAGTAAACTCCCAATCATACCTCTATAATTAGTTTGATCTATTGGTTTACCAGTTTCTTCAATATCCAATTTATAGGTGGTACTCATAGGTGTATCACATCCCTTAATACTATCCAAACAAAAACGTTTTAATAAATCCTTAGTATATTTAATTATATTCAAAATAATACCATCTTTAGTTTGAAAGATTTGAAATCCAAGAAAGTACTTAATCTCTCCCATTACTCTCATTTCAAAATCATTTTGCATAACCATTGAAAAATAAGTACATAAAGAATTTTAGAAGATCCAAAAATAATATCATCAACATAGATTTGTACTATTAAAACATCTTTTGAAATGCTTTTTATAAAAAAGAGTTGGATCAAAAATTCCTTTTGTAAATCCGTTTGAAGTTAGAAAATTTGTATGTCTTTCATACTAAGCTCTTGGAGCTTGTTTTAAACCTTATAAAGCTTTAGAAAGTTTAAAAACATGATTTTGAAAGTGAGGATTTGAAAAACTAGGTGGTTGTTATACAAAAACATCTTCAACAATAAAACCATTTGGAAAAGCACTTTTCACGTCCATTTGATATAACTTGAAATTCAGATGTGATGCAAAGGAAAGTAAGATCCTAATTGCCTCTAATATAGCTACAGGTGCAAAGGTTTCCTCATAGTCAATTCCTTCTTCTTGATTGTAACCTTGTGCAACTAGTCTAGCTTTGTTTCTAATGGTATTTCCAGATTCAACCACTTTGTTTCCAAACAGCCACTTTGTGTCTATGGTTAAAGTGTCCTTAGGTCTTTCTACTAATTACTAGACTTTATTTCATTCAAATTGATTTAGTTCTTCTTGCATAGCTATCACCCAAAATTCATCATTGATAGCATCATTGATATTTTTAGGTTCTAACTGTGAAAGAAAAGCATGATGTTCAACCTGATTTCTTAGAGAAGCTCTATTCTGTGTTCCTCTATCCAGATTACCTACAACAACATCTAAGGGATGGTTCTTCAGAATCCTAGTTGGTCTTGAAAAGGTAGGGATAGAGATTTCAGGTTTATCAACAGGTTGGGGGTCAACAGAAGCAGGTTCTGGAAAATTTCCAGAACTGGATATTTTAACTATAGGTCCACTATCTTTATCATTAAGGTTCAAAATAGAGAGATCGTCTTCATGATTTTCAAGAGAGGTCTTAGGATCATGTTGATCACTTTCATCAAATTTGATGTGAACAGATTCCTCCACACATTTGGTTCTCTTATTGAAAACTCTGTAGGCTTTACTAGAAATAGAGTGACCTAGGAAAATTCCTTCATCACTCTTGGATGAAAAATTGTCAAGATTATCATTAGTATTAAGAATAAATACTTTTCAACCAAAAACTCTGGAGTAGTTAACCTTAGGTTTCCTATGGTTACACAACTCATAAGGGGTCTTATTAAGAACAGGTTTGATCAAGACACTATTGATAATATAACAAGCTATATTGACAACTTCAGCCCAAAAATAAACAGGTAGGTCATACTCATTTTTCATGGTTCTGTAAATTTCCTGAAGGGTTCTATTCTTCCTTTCTACTACACCATTTTGTTGAGTTGTCCTAGGGGCATAAAAATTGTGACTATAGCCATTTTGTGATCAGTAGGATTCAAACTCATGATTTTCAAACTCATGACCATTATCACTTCTCAAGGTTTTAATCATAAGTCCACTTAGGTTCTCTACAGACTTGGAATATTTAACAAAGTAAGAACAAGCTTCACTTTTGTGAGCAAGAAAATGTACCCAAGTATACCAAGAATAGTCATCTACTAGAACATAGACATAGTGATTCCCATTTAAACTAGAAACTCTAGAAGGTCCAAACAAATCCATTTAAACCAACTCGAGAGGTTGATATGTTGAAACTTCTTTCTTTGATTTGAATGAAACTTTATGTTGCTTTCCCTTTTGATAGGGATTACAAACATTGTCTACTGGGAATTCATGTTTTGGTAGGTCTCTAACTAAGTTCTTCCTAGTATGTTTTCTAAGTGAATGTACATTGTAGTGTCCTAATGTTCTGTACCAAATCCAATACTCTTTATGAAAGGCATTTAAACAAGTAATATTTTTCATAGCTAAAGAATTTAAATCAATAGCATATACATTTTCATTTCGCAAGGCCGAAAATACTAAATCATTTTTAGAATTAAAAACATTGCAAGAATCATTTTCAAATTTAACATTGAAACCATCATCACATAACTGATAAATACTTAGTAAATTATATTCAAGTCCATCAACAAATAGAACTTTAGAAATTAAAACTGAGTCAGTGTTACCAATCTGGCCTAAGCTAATGATTTTCCCTTTAGAATTATCACCAAAAGTGACAAAACCTCCATCAACTCTGACTATGCTTTTAAAGCATGAGAAGTATCCTAACATATGTCTTGAACATCCACTGTCCAAGTACCAAGTCTTTCTACAGGAGCTCTTTAAGCAGGTTCCATAAAAAATAGATTTAGATAGGAAATGATTTTGGTACCCAGATTTTCTTGGGTCCAGACAGGTTAGCCAATAAAGCTTTAGGTACCCAAATTTGCCTTATGGGTTTCATAATATTTGCAGAATCAATATATTTAAACAGATAAACCTCATTAGATCTGTAACTATGAATATAACTTGTTGAAGGATATGAGCTTCCAGAACTATAACTATATACATTCTGTCCATATTTAGGAATAAATCTAGTTTTGGTAATTTTTCTTTGTCCAGGTTGGTATTCGATACCAGTAGTATATCTTGGTGCAATCTACTTACCTAGCATTTGAGTAAGAGTATCATTGCCATTTGTGAACTTTTATAAATCCTTAATAATTTTCTCATTTGAAAATTTCAGTTAAGTGTTTTCTTTATGTAACTGATAATTCTTTTCTATTTCTATGTCCAGATCAGATTTATTTTTAACAGTTAAAGCATACTATTTCTTTAAAAATTTGTATTTGTCTTTCAACTCATTACAGGTTTCTTCCAACATATCATAGTATTCAAATAGTTTAGATTTTGACATATTTTCAGAATCAGAATCATCTCCAGAATAATATGAATTTAAAGCAGGATTTTCGGATGTTACCTTAGAGGTGTTTGTCATAAAACACATGTTTGCCTTATTTCTGTTTTTAGTTTAAGAAGCTTCAGATTCACTAGATATATCCCCAGAAGAACTCCAAGTATCCTTCATGGCTTTCTTATAATTATTGTCCTTATACTCATTCTTCTTTTTGTATTTCATCTTGGGACAGTATTCTTTTATATGACCTTTTCTTTTGCATTCAAAGTAGACAACTTCATCAGATTTGTCAGATTTTTTCCAGTCCTTTTTTCAGTGTCCCTTGTTGTCATACTTACCTTTGTAATTTGATTTTCTGAAAAACATCTTTTTCCAATAACTCTTATTAAATCATCTGGATATGTGAGTCAAATCTACGTCACTATCAGATGCACTTTCACTTTCTTCACATCTTGAGCTATCACTTACAGCTTGATGTTTCTCCTTATCCTTATTCTATGAAGTAGATGTCTTGAAGGCAACTGACTTCCTTTTTGTTTCATCATCATCTTCTTCTTCTTTTACCTTAATATCTTCTTCATACATCATTAACATACCAATAAGATCATTAACTGGAAATTCACCAATATCAAAAGATTATCTGAATGAAATAGATGTTCCCCTCCATCTTTCAGGTAGGCATCTCAATATTCTCATGATCTGCTCCTTTGATGAAACATCCTTTCCCAGTGAGATCATTGTGTTGACAATTCTGTTAAACCTGAGATACATATCAGAATGGAATTCATCAAGTTTCATCTTAAAATTATCATATTTAGTAGTATATGTGTTCAATCTCATTTCCTTAACGTTAGTTGTTCCTTCATGAGAAACACTTAAAGTATCCCAAATTTCATGTGCAGTCTTACAAGTAGATATTATATTAAATTCCTTATCTCCTAAAGCACAATACAGAGCATTCATAGCTTTGAAATTATTATTATAGGATGTCTTAGTATCTTCATTCCAAGTTGATCGAACAGTAGTAGGAATTTTATATTCTGATTCTGTGGCAGTCCAAATATCAAAATCCATGTTTTCTAAATGAATTTTCAACAAAATATTCCACTGAGCATAGTTGTTTCCATTGAAAAATGGTGGTCTATTGGTTGCAACACCTTCAAGTCTGTTATCCATGATAACTAGGTTAAAACAAAAAATTTAAAGAGGTAAAAATTTAGAAATAACAGAAATTTTAAAAACATTAAAATACAACTAAAATCACAGTTGAAAAATAGAGTACTTCAGAAAATATTTTACAAACCTCTGATAACAAATGTTGGTCAGAGTGGATACTCAAGAGGGGGTGAATTGAGTTCCAATTAAAATTTATGTTTTAAAATATTTCACCAAATTCCCCCAATTTAAAATACTAATTGAATTGTAGTGAATTTGAACAAAAGAAAACATTCAGCTAGGTTCTCTAGGGATTGATTAATTCCCAGTCAATCTATTCAGAGGACCAGATTACCTTTTGAAACTAACTTACATATTTACAAATAATTTAAAAACTTTCAAATTCAATTATTAGTGTAACTTTGAAAAATAGTTTAGGTTTTAAAGCACTTGGCAGCGGAATAAAAGGTTTTAGATAAAACTAAATAAAGCACATCAGTTATGACCAAGCAGTTCAGTCTCATGCCGAGGTCACACACGACCTCTACCACTATCCACAATGGGAAATTGAAAATGTAAAGAGTTTGAATGTGGATTTACAGATCCTCCAGTTAAGGTTTAGGAGACATTGTGTGTGTAAATTAAAACAGATGATACACACTGCTCATAATGTAAATAATAAATCACTGAGTATGATATAGTGTTTAGAATGGCTCTAGCGATTGCAGTGTAGCACCGGACTTCTTCAAATTTGATCAGAAATGGTTCTGAGACCTCCTTTGGTTTTTGTCTGAAAAACAGAGTGTCGTCTTCTTGATATCTAGGTTCAGAGATAGTGAAAATGTAGTCGATGATGTTCTTCAAAATCCTTGTGAATGTAATGAACTCTTCTTGAGTAGGCTTGAGTGTGTATGAGCGTTTGTGTCTTCTTGGTCGTGCATGAATGAGCTCTTCTTCTGTATTGTGCTTGTATATTCCTTATGTCATTCACATGTGTGTCTCACTTCATGTCTTTGTAGCAACAGCGACTTGTTGTATTTATGGCATGATCTTCGGCAAAAGAAATGATTTCTTTTTGCAAGTACGAGGTACGGTTTCCTGACATCCAACAACCTTTATTAAATAAATAACAGAGAACTAAAATATACCAGATATGACCGTTGGTTAGATTAAATAAAGATAAAGAAATTAAGGTAGCTTCGGATTCTCTAGAAGAGTAGCTTTGGATATCGGTAGCCTTATGTATCGGTAGCCTTGTGTAACGGTAGCCTTTCTATCAGTAGACTTCATGTCTGTCAGTAGAATTGATCGGTAGCGATAGACTTAGTGTACCGGTGACCTTTCATGTAACATTAGCCTTCATGTACCGGTAGGCTTGATGTATCAGTGACCTTGTATAATGGTAGACATGTTGTACTGGTGGACTTGATGTATCGGTAGACTTGATGTAATGGTGACCTTCACGTATCGGTAGATTTGATGTATCTGTGACCTTCACGTATTGGTAGGCTTGATGTATCGGTGACCGTCACGTATCGATAGGCTTGTTCTGTAACGGTGACATTCACGTATCGGTAGGCTTGATGTATTGGTGACATTCACGTATCGGTAGGCTTGTTCTGTAATGGTCACCTTCACATATCAGTAGGCTTGATGTATCAGTGACCTTCACGTATCGGTTGGCTTGTTCTGTAACGGTGACCACTTGCTTGTTTAAGCATTCTATTGGCAGAATTGGTTAAGTTAGAAAATATATCCATCCAGTAACCTAATTATCTAAATATCATGTTAAAATTATAATAAATGAATATGTTCATGGTGTGCAAAGTTACTGAAATAAGTAATTAACCATTAATCAATATAGGGATTATCAAACCATAATTGAGCATAATTGGGATTAGCATAATTTAAGTGACCATAATTGGGATTAAGAAAATATAAGTTCAACTAATTCTCCCAGAGGGATCAACAGTAAGGATTCTAGGATGAGAAGAGTGATGTAGGGAGATTAATTGGGTAGAGGTTGGATGATACATAAGGCTTGAGAGTTGTGCGGAATTGGTCAGAAATGGTTTCCTTTTATAAGGGAGGGGATAGGCTCTTTAGGATAAACAAAATGTATTAATTTATAACAAATTCATATTCGGTTGCTAATGTATCCAAAGTGTATTATTCAATGTATAAGGTGGTTATGGGTCTAAAACCACTCAACCAATTGATTTTAGATAGGTTTGGGTCACTATAGTAACCTAATCATTTATATTTAACACTTAGTTAAATAGTTTGACATTTACCATATTTCTTTGTATTTTTATATTATATACTTAATAAAATTACTATATACTTCCAAGAGACCCCCAAGTGGTTTCTTAATGATACAACTATAATGATATAAGTCTTTTGGGTGAAAAATAGATTTTTAGGAATAGAAAATCAATTAATATATAATATTTGTTTTAAAAACTCATTTTTGTAAATTTTGACGCAATTTAATAATTGATTTTTGTTAAAGTCTTAACATATTTATTAATTCGAACCAAATTCATTTAAACAATAATAACATGTCATATTAACCAATAAAATCTGTGTGTTTCATCAATACATTAAAAATATATTTATTTTAACATTTATAATACCAATTATTTGATTCTTTCATTTGTAAGGAAAATAATGGATCATTATTGTGTCATAAATATAATTATTTATTCAATGTCTAAAAATTATAAATAAAATACCATGATTTAGGAAATATTTTATATTTAAAATGAATATTTATTGTCGAAATGATAACATGTATAATCCTATATAAAAATTATTTTGATAAAAGATATATGCTTATGTCATTTTTGTATTTACTTTAACTTAATTAATATAATGTGTCATTATCACTTACAAGTGGCTCCATGGGGTCCCAAAATCGACTCAAAGATGCCCATGGTCGGACATGTATCAACCAATAGGGTTGGAACATGTTTTCGGATAATTTAGTATTATTATAATATTATTTTGTACCCTTATTTACCAGATTTATCTTTTAACCATGGTAAATAAAATATTTACAGAAATAATTTTTCAAAATGTCTAAAAATAAATTTTATATATTTAAAAAATTTGGACCTCCTAATTTTAAACATCTACTCAATTTTTCATAATTCATAACACAGAATTGGTGGAAACTAATTTAAAATTAATACCCATTATCGAAACAAAAAAGCGTGTTTTTAACAAATAATAACTATCGTAAGATTAACACTTTCATATGTCTAGTTTAAATATGAAATTATGTCACAATGACCAATATTGGATTAAATGGTAAAATTATAATCTATTTATACTTCCAAACCATTAAAATATATAATTTAACAATATAAATTATTTTGATTCAAAAAATTGTTTTCATTTAGAATATAGTATTTTTCATTATTCACCCAAATATGAATGTTATCAGAAAAACACCAAAACATTATTGAAACTAAATTCATATGTACTGATTCTAAAGAATAAGATAATTTTGTCAAATTGAATATATAAAAGGTTAAAATATTGGATTTAAAAAAGGATATTCCATTAAAAGGCCGTAAAATTGCATTTTTCGAAAAAAATTTCTTTTATCTGAAAAAAAAAAGAATTTGTTCTTAAATTATGTATTATAAAATCATAATATGGATTCTAAAATTATAAGGATAATTTAAAATTTAAATTTCATTTAATACTATTCATAACCTCTTTTGAACAGCTAGATTAGTATATAGTGGTGAGATTGAACTCAGTGTTGGGTACGACACACGCTATTGTGTTATTCAAAAAAAAAAGCATACCATGGATGCTTGGGGTGTTAAAACAATTGTCTTGAGAGGTGTGTGGAATGGGTTAGAAGTTGTCTCCTTTTATAAGGGGGAGGGGCTCTTTAAGAATGTGTGAAAATATTATTTTATTATATAGTGTTATTCGGTTTCTAAAGGTCCAAAACTAATTAAATTAGATATAAGACGACTCATGGTTGAAATAAAACCATCCAATAAGAATTGAATAGGTTTTTGATAATATTTTAATATTAACAATCATATTAATTTAAATGATTTATTATTGAGGTAAATATTACATCATTATTGTGTTATAAATAATTTAATTTATTTGATGTCTAAAAATTATAAAAAAGTAACCATAATGTAAGAAATCCTTTTATATTTCCAATGATTATTTATAGTCGAAAATATGACTTATATAACCCCATGTAAAAATTGATATACCAAAATATATTTATTAATGTCATTTTTGCCTTTACTTTTTGTTATTTAAAATAAAGTGTCATTATCACTTTTACGTGGCTCCATAGGGTCTCAAAATCGACCCAAGGATGCCTATGGTCGTATATGACTCATCCAATAATGTGAATTCAAGTGTTAAGGTAATTTTGTTTTATTATAATATTCTTTTTAACTTAAATTAACTTATTTAATTTTAACTGTGTTAAATAAAATTCAAAATATACTATTCACCAAAAATAATTTTCATCATATAGAACCGCATATTACTTACTAGTAACAAACATGTCTGTCAGAATTTCTAAATTCAATTCACGGAAGCGGTTAATTTTTATTTAATTTAAAAAGTCATTTTTTTAACTACTACTCTATGGTTTTACTATTCATCAAAAATTGATGCTTTTTAGAAAAATACCAAAAAATCAGCCTAATAGATATTTGATATTCCAAATTCAAAAGTGATGTATATTTTACCAAATTCAAAATATATAAGTTACATTAATTAATTTAAAATTAATTCTCATTGTCAAAACAAACAGCGTGTTTTAATGAAATAATAAATATCAAATGATTGACAATTGTTTATGTATAATTTCAAAGTAAAGTTAATTCCAATGACCAAAACTAGATTAAATTGTAAAAATATTATTTGATTATAATTAAAACCCATTCAAATTTATAATTTAACACTATAAATTATTTTAAATAAAAAAGTTGTTTTCAATTAAAATTTAGTATTTTAACTATTCATCTATATATGAATGTTATCAGAAAAAAATCTAAAATTTCTCAAAACAAAATTTTTATGTCCGTATTATAGATAGGAATTTTATTTTATCAAATTTAATATATAAAAATGTCAAATATTTTATTTAAAAAGGGTTTACCATTAAATAGTGGTAAATCTGCATTTTTGAAAAATACATCTTTATCCAAAAAAATGAATGTTTTCTTATATTATGTCTATGAAACACATAATATGGATGCTAAAATTATATGCAATATATATATAATTCAAAATTCAGTTAATAATATTCATAACTGCTTTTGAACGGCTAGTTTGGTAAGTCATCGTGCACTCAAAGTCGATGTCGTGTGAGGTGAAAACTAATGAATTTAAAGAAAATAAGTTACTATGAAATCTTGGGGTGTTACATTCATCCCCAATTTTGGAAATTCCATCCTCGTAATTTTAAAATTTAGCTTGGGAAGTTCATTGAAATTAGCACATTGGAAATAAATTCTATAAAACTATCTCTTTAAAAGAAATAAAAAGAAGTACAAAGGTCACCTGATAAAACCCATACAAGGATTCCATTTAAGAAAACATGTATATGGAAGATAAACTAAGTGTCAATTTCTAGTGGAGAGTGATATAAAACATGATCAAAAGAAATTTAACAATAAGAAAACAACAAACTTTTGATGGTACAAACAGTCATTAGTTCCGTAGTAAGAAAAGTAAACTAATAATAGTTTTTTGTTATTTTATGTTTTATTTTATAAATTTGAGGAATTTATTTATGAGATTGACTAAGAACATAAAGGGATATACTAGATTTTAAATTATAGTTTCATCATTTAATAAATTTGTACCACTAACTCATTTTTTTTAAATGGTGATTTTTCAAGATGATTTGGTCACAACTAAAGTTCTAGAATCACATAATCTACAAGGGATGAACTATATATATTTACCATGTCATTAGATATTAACCAAAAAATGGTTAATTCAGGATATGATGATCCAAAAAATGTATAATACTTTAGATAAAGAAATACTAATCTAATTTCTAAAATTAAACCAAAAATATTGAATGTTCAATAAATACCATTGAATGAACATTTTTCCATAAAATGTTTTAATATAATCCAAACTCATATTGTAACCCAAGACTCAGAAAAAAATTAATTAATTAGTTTTCCACGTTAAATTGTATCTCCAAATAATATAGGCTACTCTTAAAGATTTATATTTAAAATTAATTAACATAATCACATAATATCTATGATTGGTTAATGATTTCCCTAAATAACCCAAATTTCTATAAATCCACAATAAAAGCAATGGTAAAAAACACTACATTACTCCTCAAATGAAATCTTATAGTGTTCAATTTTCCTTAGGAATATAGTATTCTCAATAGAGTGAATGTCTTCCAAAATAAAATTTATCACATAATCACCAAATCATTTTCTTGTAATAAGGATATACATTTGATAAGACATAAGATCTAAAATAAAATTTTTATTGATCAATAAAATCATTTACCTAAAAATAATTAGTCTCACTAACTAGGTAATTCATGTAGTGCAGTGGTAGGTGATAAATCCCAATCACACAATGGTTTTTGGTTCGATTCCCACTGCTTTGTCTGAAGTGATGAGTTTCCACATGGTCTACGTGTTGTCCTTTTTCAAAAACTATATAATTTAATAATTTTTCCAAAAATGAGATTGATTCCTCAAAATAACCATAACATAATTTAACCACAAATGTTATCTCATGCCTCGTATTTTATTCCAAAATTTTAATAACTTTTAATTGCCTCAATTTCAAGGATCATAGAAAACCAAATTGTTATTTATAACTATATCTACAAGAGAAAATATAATTATTCATCAAATATCATTTTCACATGACAAACATCAGGGTTAAAAATACAAGTGAAAATTCATCCAAAGTAATCCCATCAACAAAGATCACTAATACATTTTAATCATTTTTTCATCCATTTATTTCAACATAGTTTATTCCATGACCAAGAGGTTATCCTATAGAATAGGGCACTGACTTGGGTGATGCCATGGCTACTTCCATTTATGAAAAATGACTGTAATAGGATTATTAGGATCATTTTTTATTTTATTCCATAGTAATCTTCATTTAAACTCAAAAATTCATTACTTTATGCCCTTATTTCCCACAAAAAATTCATTTCATTGTTCCATTGAGAAACATTCCGGGGTGTCTCCTTCCATATTTCAGGCATGATGGAAATTGAGATTACTTCCCTCTGTGGTCTCCACTGCTCGAGATCTTATCATTAACCACCTTTCTATACTTTTTTGAGTCTATTAGTTGGTTAATATATATATGTTATTGATCATATTTTATGAAAATTGATTCCGCATGAACATGATATCTTTTACACCTATCAGCATTCCATTCCATTGCTCATTTCCTATGTCGTTCCCACCCTGTACATCATGTTCAATGTTACTACGACTTCCATGGAATTCATCCATTGACTACCACAAGAATACATAATGTAAGACATAAAATCATTTGTATAATATCATAACACCTTTTTTTTATCTAAAATTCCTTATGATTAATGATGTTTATTTATTCTCATCATATATTAAAATCCTTCAAATAATTTTGTAATGAAAAATTGAATTATCCTAAGTATATCCCCTGGGAGTGTCGTAACCAAGGGTGCAGAAAGACATGTTGTACACATTCATGTGTATATATATAATTATTCTTTAGAAAATGGTTGTTTGGATTTCTCAACATCTAATCCTTCACATCAATTGGTTCTCATCATCACTTTGAATAATAAAAAAAATTAATTTTTCACTTTATTCTATCTCTCTAACCTATGAAATCATTTTCTTATCATCGGTAGAAAGTTATATTGGGATATTACTTATTTATAGTTCTTACACTCTATAATTCTGAGTTGTCTCTCTGAAAGTACTTTTAATCCCATTATTTGGATGTTGCATAATTTTTATATTGTGAAAAACAATATTTTGTGGAATTTTATCTTGCATCATGGAAATAATCTCATCATTTAGTTTCATGCATGTCTAGTCTTCCTTTTAATCTTGGAATAGATCAAACTCATTTAAATTTGATTGTGATATTCAAATCCTAGAATATTAGATCATGAATCAACTAATTTAAATCCTTCATTTCATATAAATTATAAATATTCATGGGATAAAAAATTTTGGTTCATGGGATGAAAATTTAGATCGTGTTTAGTTTTCTTATAATAAAAACATCCATAAATCAATATAAATGTCACAATTTTAGGCTTTATATGGGAGGCCATGTTGTTCAAAACATTGTTGGTTAGAGGTAGGTGAGTTAGTTCATGTTGGGCCTAGTCCCATGGAAGAGAAATCTAAGAAGGATTGGTTGATCAAGAGGTGTTTTATAACAATACAAAGTGGACATAAATTTTAAGATGACCATATGAGATGATCTCTCAGGATTGAGGTAGATCATCATGTTTTTCTTTTGGTTTCTCCTATTTTGGAAAATTTAGTATTAGGAAATAGTGGAAGCTAGATACAATGTTTGTTGGTACTTTTGAGATAGTCCATAGGTTCAATAATGGTACATTCAAATTTTCCCTTCAGCAGTTCAATAGTTCCATGCATGTTGTATTTCACGTGTCACATCTTGGAGAAATCATCTTGACATTTATCATGTTGTTGACATAGATTACATTGATCTTTGTGAAGATTGTTCCTTTATGGAGAATTCTATCCAGATTTAGACCATGCTAAGAATTATATTCGGGGAAATACAATAACTCTTTATCATGTTTTTTGGATGCATGGGAATGTTCTGGAGGAGACCTATGAGAGGGAGTATGATGTGAAAGCAGAGTGGCCAAACTTGTTTTTTGATACCCCACAATGATTCTTATATAACCTCTAGGATGATATATTATATAGTGGGGAGGTTTTATGATCCCATCCTATTCTAGGTATGTCCCTCCTTGTGTTTTTTTATGAACATCCTTATTTTGGTTTTCCTTATTCTTTAGTTATCAGTGGTCATTCCCTTTTTGGGAATTGATAGAATTATTGGGTTAAAATGAACTAAAGTTCAATAATGTAGGTTTTTTTGAATTAATGTAGTCTGAGTATATGTGTCATAAAAGGAATGAGATGGTTCCCCATGAGTTTTTAATGTTCCAAAAGTGGATAGGGATTTTCAAATATAAGGCATGTTGATAGATGTATGTTACAAAATTACATGTCATGAACCTATTACATGATGTGTAAATGTTTCCATGAAGACATCATAAACTAGTTCAAGTAATTAAATGGTTTCACAACATGAAAAAGTTACATGATGTCTAAATGTTTCCATAAATACATTGTGAATTTGTTCATGATGTGAAATAGTTACATTCCATGAAACTAGTTCACATCATGTAATGCTTGATCATGTTTATATTTACTTGAGGTGACAGTTTTTTCATCCTTACTTGTAAATTGATAAATACATGATGTGAAACCATTAAAACTCTTTATTTCTCATGCTTAATGGATTCAAAGACATTAGTGGTTATGATGTATATCATCATCCTCCATAAAGACCTTTCCCCGAATCCCTATATGAATCCAGGTGACTTTTAAGTGGGTTCCTTCATTTCGTACATCTCAATCAAGTCTTTATTCCATGTATGTTATTTATCTTTTGTTTTAACCTCTCTACAATTGTCCCACATTATAGATGTGGAGTATATAGATCATGTTTTTTTGGGTGTTGATATTTATCTGGTTTAATCCATATTTTTCTTTTGATCATCATCACCTTTATACATTGTTGGTGTTACCTATTGGAAGAGTTTCTCAGATCGCCATTAAAGGTTGGTGGTATAAAACCGAACCATATGGACTGTTTCGATTGTTAAAAAATGTTAAATATTATGCTATTATATAGAAAAACATGTGAATTAATTAATTAAATAATGGATAATGATAAATTTTTAGTTGGATTATTCATTGGATCCCTTTAGATTCAATTGTGTTGAGATTTCTCTTGAAACTACTCACAGGGTAATCCATCCCTATAATAATAATGAATTTTCTAATTGATTAGAGTATGATTAGAATTAACTGACATGTTATGTGATTTATTATTATATATTCACATTAAAAATAGTTTAATTAATTATTGAAATTCCAGTCCGTAAGTTACTAATAATTGGTTGTGAAAATTGGAATTGAAATGACATAAGGAATAAGTTGATAAATTAATGGGTAATTGAATGGAAAATGATAATTAGTATAATTAACCATTGTGGAATATGATATGATGATTTATTTTCATTCCTTTATGATGTTGGTTATGATTCAAGAGTAAATTATTATATTGAGATTGTGGTTCAGATGATAAAATGTTTATATATAGGGATTGTCTTGGATATATTGAAATGCTTATATATATGTCTTGGACCATACGCTGAAATACATATATAGAGATCTTTTCTTAATTGAGGGGTTATAACATGGACTTGTGGTTATGGTTTGCGTGGTTGTTCAACATTCCCAGAGATATTTTGGAATGGTGTTGAAGCATTTTGCATGTTGTATTATATTAATTTTATTAATTAATAAAAATTTTATTTCATTATCAAAAGAACTTATTATAATATTGGTTTTGTTTTGACTTGGTGGTGTTGGCCTACTATGTTTTACTCACACACTATCTAGGAAATTATTTGATTCTATTTAATATTACATGAATGTAGGTTTGGACAGTGGAAAGGAACCATTTTTTATATTATTCATTACATGATAGGTTGGAGCATGGTTGTTGGACCAACATGGGGTTCATGACTGAGGTATTTATGTTATTCATGTTAGAATATTCTTTTATTCCTTTTTAATTCCTTCAAGTAATATAGTTTCATTCCATCCTAAAATTACATGGTTCTCTATCATTTTGTTTATTGGTTTTCCTTTTCATTTCAGTTGTATGTTGTATTGTTTCTACTGTTTGCATTGCAATGATATTTATTTGTTTACCTCTATAGTATTATTACTCTGTACGTGGGGGTATAGTCTCCCCACTATGATCATTATCCTTTGTACTAGTGGGTGCTGTTGATAGCCTCTATATATGTGGTGGAATGATTGAGGTCCTATAACTAACCTAATTTGTCCACTTGAGAGAGTGACAGAGTGGGGGGCCTTATAAATTTTCATCACAAGGTTTCTATTTTTTTTTTTGAAAAAAGAATAGTGTTTCAATGGATGTGCATTACAATACTTTATGAATTCATAGTAGTAAGAATATAGGATAAATTAATCAACCTACCAACCAACATTGGTAAACTAGGGGATCCTTTGATTTTATAGATTTTCATAATATATAATTATACATTGTATGATAATAATAGTTACACTAGCAGTGACATACTTTACCAACAGTAGAATATTTTGAATTAACAGTCACATAAGTGAACTATCTGTTGGATATGTCAAATAGAGGTATCATTCTATAACTGATAGTTACATATCTAAACTACTGATTATGTCTTGGATTTTGAGACATTTTAAATGAAATAAATTTTCAATGATCCTTTAATAAGATTAAAAAAACATTTTCATATGGTGAATAAGGGTTAACCAAAGCCTAGTGTAAGAGTATACCAGAATTTATATATTCTGCATATGTGTATAACCAATTTTTTACACAACATATTAGGGTAAGTAGATGCATGAATAATGGTAAACTATAATTTATAATACTTATCTAAAGGTATCAAAATTAATTCATAAAGGTGAGATTAAAATTAATTATCCACATCATAAAGGGAGTTTGGGTCCACTATGACTTTTCTTTTCCCAAAACAATTATGAGCAAGAATAGGGATAGAATGATATTCAAGAATCATAAACCTAATAATTGATGCAGTTGGTATCAGTTGCCTCCAATCCAAAATAAGAGTAAGACCAAAAGGGAATAACGTAATAGATTTAGTATAAATATGTGTAAAAATAAATGGAAGTGATAATGTTTATCATAGGAATATAATGATGTGAAATTATTGATGTCCAGAAAGTGTAGATAAATTTATTCATCAACTCTAAAAACAGAGTGGTAATCCTACATCCATCCTCAAAAATCTTAAAGAAATAAGTATTTTCATCCATAAACACCATTAAAAAGGGTATTGAATCATTAAAATAAGCCTCTCACTCCTTGAAATTTCCTAGTGACATGAGGTATCCATGGATTCTCTACCAAAAACATAAAATAATAATAAATTCCATTCATGGTAAAAATATTATATAGCTAATACATAGTGGATTTGGTTATAGTGGCATGATCAATTTTATCTTCATTCAAAAATCATCTATCAATATATATATATATATATAAATATATATGTTCACCATGATACATGGACTTTCTAAGATCATCTTGTTGAGATTTAGGAGAATCAATCTACATAACTTGTAGCTCTTGTCTAAAAACAATTCTAGTCAACTTAGTATCAACACTAGGCATAGAAAGAGGAGCTTTAGAAGAAGAGGATCCATGTGTAAAAAAGAATCCAGCCTAAGAAGAACATATAAATCTCTCTATGTCACATCCAGTCATATTTCACCCAAGGTATAGTATATAAACATAATTTTAAAAATAATTTGGTTTTTCAGAAATTCAATATTTACTATTCTCATAAACAACTTTGGTTGAGAGGGCATTACAACCAACGAAGAAATAAGAGATGTTTCATATTCAATGGGAAACCTATCATGGAAATTGGATTATGTTAGTATACTACTATGATAATATAACATATCTACCATATAGAAATCCAAATCCTCTCTTGTTAGGTAAATTTACTGAGGATGTGTAGGAGGATGAGGTGAAAATATCTCTTTTCTTGGTTAAATGTCCTCATGATAAGAATCCTCATCATGCACTAGACATGAATCTACTATTTCCACATTTTAATAGGTATCCCAGATTGACAATTTTTTTGTCTATTATTTCTACCAATAATACTTTAGGATCATTCTACGAAATGAAAATGGAATGTCCCTATGATCTGGTGGACTAAATTCTCCAGGATGATCATTAGAGTCAGAATAGTTCAGGTGAACAACAGCTAATCATGGGGATTTCTCCCCCATATGAGTTGCATCATCATCATCATTAGCTATCTCATTTGTCTTTTATGGGCTTCCAGATGAATGAATTATTTTGAAACTCTAGTAAATGTTATCCCAGTCTCCATAAAAAGTCTCTGTAGTTTTAGAAATATTCCAGAAGGGGTTTTTTCATCATCCCCATCATCCACATCAACATCATATAAATTTCAACTGATAAATCAATGAAATATCTATGACATTATAAAGCAATATCATCAAACTATTCATCATTTTAATGTTCAATTTCTGAATTATTATCATATTTTAAGAGACATTAATTGGAAGCTATAGAAAGAGGGGATTCATTAGGTCCATAAGAATAATGTGGACTACTGATGGTATCAGGGTTACTCCTCACATCAACTGAAAAATAAAAAAATCCTTCTTCTTCTTCTTCCCCTCCTTCCCTCTCCGCTTCAGCACTAGCCCCAACCACTTCTTCGTTAGAATAATAAACATCCACTTCATTTGACTCCATGTCAAGATGAACCAAATCTCTTGGTCTGGAAGTGTTATTAATATGGCCAAATTTTTTTTACAATCATTCATTATCCACTACACATTTCATTGAATAGGGGTTCTAGTTAACCTTCATTATATTACAAGGTGTTACCATACACAAAAACCACCACACTGAATCACCTTTTCTTCTCCACTGAGATCAAGTCATATGGATTCTCATAAGTCATATATCATCTTAGGATAGAAAAGATATTTTTATTTTGAATATAGAATATATAAATACATCATATATATTATGCGATATTGATATAGATTTATCTCATATCTTCTTATCATAATATAAAAATACAAAAACATCTTGATGCCTAAAAATAATGAAATCTCCTTCTATATGATGCATCATTTTATTGATAAACAGAAATAGAAATCGACATTCTCTATAAATCTCAATGGATCCTAACCATATTTTAATAGATTTCCCTATTATCATTTAAAGGGACTACTCAATGATTAATTTCTCACTATTAATGGGTTAGAAACCCTAATAATCATCATTTTTTACATTATGAGGAACTTTTAATCACTAAACCCAAAGATTTTAAATGAAAACTAAATAAATTCTATTTATCAGTATTTTTATAAAATCATTTTTATCCTCAAATCCAAACATGATATATAAATAAAATTATGAACCATCACTGGGTATAATTGTATGTAATTTTATGAATACCACTAAGCGCATCCGTGTTCTTGGATAAACTCTCAGACTATTTACTTTCATGAATTTTACCAAAGAGTATAAATTTCCATTTTAGGGACTAAAACTCATGAATAAAGAGAGGATTTAATATATAAATATACATCTTGACTCTGTATTTGATTTCAATCCAGGTCACAATTTTCCTAAAGAACAAGTAGAAAGCTTCACTCTCACCATTCTATCTCAGACATAAGGATTGATGGATGATGGTCAAAAATAACAGGTTCAAGGGGAAAATGAAGATGTTTCAATGGGTTCATGTGGAAAAAGATTTTATTCAGACTATAAATAAGTAATTTTATCATTATGGGTCCAAAACTTATTAAAAATATAAAAATATTTAAATTAAAGTGAAATATGGACTTTTAGAGTTAATTAATAATATTAGTAGTGATATTACATAAAAAGGAAACAATCCAACAATAGAAACTGGAAGGGTGACTTAAATCTACCCAAACAAATGAATTAATGAATATATTATGAGAAATTTATCATTTCAAGGTCATGTATAATTTAGATTATTTTCTAAATATTATAATACTATATAAATATTTGAGTAATTTGATATTTGGTACCATCAAAATCAAGTGTTATATAATCCTTTCAAAAATGGAATTCAAAAATGTGATGTCGTATATCATTGTTCTTTTTACATGAAAGTGAAAAACAATTCTTAGAAACTTCAAAAGAGCTTGTATTGTAACAGTAAATAGGGACATGTATGACCTCATATCCAAGGCCATTTAATTTTTATTCATATATGTAATTTTTTTTAAAAAAATACATGAATCTATATAAATATAATCAAAAGTTAATAATGTAACATAATTAATCTTTTACTACTCCACAATACTAGAGACTTTCCCAAGAAGAGATATGTTCTCGAGGTGATTTTTTATTTAACAGTCATCCAAAAAATTCATTATCAAAATAACTAACTAATTAAATTTAATTTTATAAAAAGTAAAATAGGAAAAAATTTGTAGTAATTTTGAGGAATTTAAAATTTCTATTGATAATATTTAAAAGAGTCTTTTTTAGTATATTTTGAAAAAAATAAACAATAAATTCACTAAATATAATATCATTCCAAATATTAGAAAAATATATTAAAATTACAATCATACATCTGTTAGTAGTTTATTCAAATGAATTCTTAGTCTCATATAGATCTAACTTATAAATTTTACTCATATAAGTGTCACTATATTTGGTGTCATCCATAAAAAAAATCTTAAAATTTCAATTATGTATTTGATTTGATTTAAAAAAATTATCTTTGTTTTGAAAATTTTGTAAACCAAGAAAGAATTTTAACTCACCCATTAAACTCCTTTCAAACTAATTTTTCATCATTTTAAAAAATTTAATAAAAAAGGAATGATTAGATGATCTAAAGACAATATCATCAATATATACAAAAACTACTAAAATATCCTTGAAAATACTTTTTATAAATATATTATTGTAAACATTACCATTTTAAAATCCATTTGAAATATAAAAACTACTGATCCTATCATACCATGCTCATGAAGATTATTTTAAAACATATAGGACTTTTGTTAATATGAAAACATGATTGGGAAAATGAGTATTTTGAAATATATGGGTAATTTTACAAAAAAATCCCCAATAATACACCCATTCAGAAATACACTTTTGGAATCCATTTGACATAGTTTGAAATTTGGATGTGCTTCATATAAAAGAAATATTCTGATGGATTCAATACTATCTACAGGTGCACAAATTTATATTTGTATTCAATAACTTATTCATCAAAATATCATTTTTCAACCAGACTATATTCGTATCTTATAATTGGGTTATACAATTCAATTATATTCTTATATACCCACTTTTTTCCTATAGATAGGTGTTCTTTGTGTGTATTTAATTCTTTTCAGACATTATTTATTTAAAATTGGTTTAATTATTATTGAATATAAATTAACCATTGTTCATCATTTTTTTCTTCATTGGTGGTTTTAGGTTAATGTAATGATAATAATACTTGATGTTCAGCCTCATTACATAGTGAGGATCAAGATTGAGTACCATTATCCAGGTCTCCTAGAATAGAATCATGGGTTGTTCTTAAGGGTTTTAATGATTCTATGGACTAACTTACTTTGTTATTCCATGACTTGTTCTAGGTTAGGAAGGCCATAATAGTCTCTATGTGGATATTTATCAGGTAAATCAACATGAAGGTCAGAAGCTCGAGATGTATAATTGATATTAAAATTTGACATGTCATCCTCAAGATTTTTTATAATAGGTTTGAGTTCATTTGGATATGTATCATCAAAAGTAACATGAATTGTTTCGTCCATAACATTATATTTATTTTAAAACACTTTATAATCAATACTAGTGGTTTAATCGCCACAAAAATTCTTTCATATATTTTTAGTATTTTTTTCCAAATTCTCTATTATATTTGGAATGTAAACTTCACATCAAAAAACTCTAATGAAAATTAATTTGTGTTTTCTAACATTCCATAATTCATATGGAGTATTATTTATCATAGGTCTAATATGAACACTGTTAATCAAATACCATCTTATATTGACAGATTCAACCCAAAAGTAAACATATATGTCATATTTCTTGTCTATAGTCTAGAAAATTTCATGAATATTCCTATTTCGCCATTTAAAATAAACTCATTAATTTGAGGTGTTCAAGGTGTAGATTAATTGTTAATATAGCCATAATGTGAGAATAGTGATTAAAACTCTTGATTCTAATAGAAATTTTCTATGATCACGTCTCTTGGTTTTGATTGTGATCCCACTATGTTTTTTTAATAATTTTATTTATTTCTCTAAAATATTATGATATTCACATATATGTGAAATAAAAAACACCCTTGTATATCTTGAATAATCATCAATAGTTTTATAATAATAGTGTTTCTCTATTAATCTAGAAACTCTATATATTTTAAATAAATTGATATAATCCTATTCTACTAGTTTATAGGTAGAGACCTATTTCATTAGTATGAAAGATATTTTTTGTTACTTTCCATTTTGATAAGGATTTTACAATTTGTCATCAAGAAATTATTTATTAGGAAGATCATAGACTAAACCATTATTATTTATATTTTTTATTAAGTATTTCTTGTATTGTCTAAGTCTCCAATTCCACAACCATGATTCTCTATGAAAATCACTCAAATAAGAATAAATTTGTGAAAATTAGGTTCCTAAATTAATAGAATAAAAATTATCATTTCTTAATTAAGTAAATAATGAAACATTCTTGGGTTCATAAATATTCCCATAATTCTATTCCCAATTTACATTATAACCATCATTACATTACTGATAGATATTAATCTGGTTATATTTTAAACCATCAAGAAATAATAATTTATAATTAAGGGTTGCATTAGAGTAACCAATTTGACCAAGTCTAATAATCATTTTTTTGAATTATCACCAGAAATGACATATGCACCTTCCACTTTTATAAGATCCTATAGGATTTAATGGTCTTTAGTCATATGTCTGGAATATCCACTTTCTAGATACCACATATTTTGGATTAATATTTACATGAATTTCTCCTTTTAACAATCAAAAAATAATTATCTATAGTACCCAAATTTTATTATGTCCAATGAAGATAGAAAATAATGCCTTCAGTATCCAAATTTTTTTCATTGAGTTATTAGAAATAGAATCAATATGTTTCGACAAAAAATAATTTTATGAAGAATAATTTTAGAATAATTTTCGAAACTAATAGTTCTCGTAGAAAATTATTTCATTTTTTGGACAGTAAAAGAAATAATTTTTATACATTTTCCTTTACTATCCAAATAAATTTCCAATTATATGTTTTTATATTATGTTTTTTTGTTCACCCAATACAATATTCAAGGTTTTTCTACTATCAAAAAATTATTCTAAATCCTTATAATGTTGTCCATTTATAGATTTCATATAAGTATGTTATTCTGTTAGACTCGCATTTTTTCCCAATTCTATATTAATATTAGATTTATATACCAAACATAAAAAATTAATCCTTTTCATATGTTTATAATTATATTTTAACTCATTCATGGAATCTTAGAGTATATAAAATTTTTCTTCAAACACTTCATTATACATTTCTAATTCATAGATATATAAGCTGAAGATGTAGATTGTACATCATAAGTAGTTGCCATAAAGTATAATTTTTCAATTTATATCTTCTTTAAATGAATTTTATTCATTTTATATATCTTTATATTCCCTCCAGGTGGTCTTTATTGATTTCTTTGGTATTTTTTCTGTATCCTTATTAATATTATTTTACATGATCTTTCAAAAATAATATTTTATATGAAAGTTTTTCTTACATTCAGAACAAGTAACTTCATTAAAGGAGTCATAATTTTTATAATATTTCCACCAAATTATTTTTTAATTATACAATAACTTATAATTTTAAATTAAAAATTATTTCATCCTCTTTTTAAAGTTATTAAATCTTTTGGATAGTTGAGTCATTTCCTTATCATTGTTGAATTGAATTAACTTCCAATTTTTCTATCAGGTTGGAATACTTCCATAGCTATTGATTATGAGACTTTAAAGGCAAAATATTTCATTTTTAGTTAATCATATTTATTATTTACTATCATGTATTATCCATAAAACATTATCTTTTAATGTAGTACCTCGACCTGAAATTTTCTTATGTCACATGATTCTTACATAGAGATTGTAGAACCTATATAATGATCTAGTATGCATGTTAATATCCTTACAACGTCATTTTTTAAACCGATATTTTATCCAAGTGGGATCATAGTTGTTTTGATATAATTCAACATGATATTGATGTTAGGCATAGATTCATCAGGTTTCATTATGAAAGCCTCATACTTTATAGTATATGTATTAATTATAATTTCCTTAATGGTATCCAAATTTTTAACGAATTATAATAGGAATATATCATATTAAATTTATAATTTCATAAAGAATAAAATAAATAATTCATGTCACTGCAATTTGAAACATAAGCAGATTTAGTTGGAGTAACCCATTCTTTTCATGTAGTTTTAGGTTTTTGATTTTGATCGTTAGTATATCACATGATTTCAAAACTCCTAATTTGAAGAAAAAAATTCATTTTTATTTTCCATTTACAATAATTTTGATCATTAATGTTAAGTGGTCTATTTTTATAGTATCCTTTATGATTTCCCTCCAAAAAAATTAAATAATAAAAATAAAGTAAAAGGATTTTACTAAAACCCTGATCAAGGTTAGAGGTAAGAAGATAGAATTAAAAACAACTCCTCAGATACAAAATGATGGTCATATTATAAAACTCAAGAGAGGGTGAATTTAGTTTCAAATAAATATTTCTGTCTAAAATATTCTAAATACTAAATCCCAGGTATATAGAAATATCCTACATATGTGAAATCATAAAAATGTATAATTAATCATTCAAAATATTTCTTAAAGGCTCAATCACAGTATAGTTAACAAAATTTTAAAATAATCTAAAATTTTGAAAAAAAATTAATCTCATTAAACAGAATATATAAAACACTAATTAAATATAACTATAAAATTATTATTTGGTTAACAAGTTTTTAAAACAAAAAAAATGTTTGTTTTTATAAAAATAGTAAACATAACAAAGAAATACATAGTGGAAAAAATATATGGTTTACACTCAAGCTAAGACCTAGTCCTCTCCACTTCTCAATCACCCGATGTCAAGTAGATTATTATATAATAAACATTATCCCCAACATAGATTGGGTTTTTATAAATAGAACTATATAATGGAGTTTAGGATACGCACAACCTCACCCATTGTTCTTTCTTGGATAATAGGTGTAAAATAATAAGAGAGTGTATCCCATTAATATCTAATATAGTGAAGTATATTGTCCATAATGATTAGAAAAATAATGTAATCACAACTCAAATGAACAAAATAGAGAAGAGGAAGAAGGAAATATTGTAGAATCATTTGTGTAGTACTTATTCCCCTGATCACACAAGAGATGATCTGGATTTTTCTTCTTCTTCTTTTGGAATGTCTTTAAATATGTCCTTGAGGTTGATTTGAATGTTATTTTAATGGTTTATGTATTTGTGAGATAAAACATTGTGTCATTTGGATCATTGGAAAATCCTCTATATTTTAATATCATGAACTCAATAGGGAAATATAATCAACCAACCAACCGACATTTGTACATAAGTGGACCCAATGATATTAATTCATTTCAAAACCACTAATTATCCATTTAAGGATAATAATAAAATGAAATAATTCCTCATTCAAAAATTGTAGATTTGGAAAGTGTGATTTTCTCTTTAATTTAACCAGAATCCATTTTAATAATAATCATTCATAACTCCATATATATCTATCTTTCATTAAATACCTGAGACTAGTTATTTTAACAATTAATTTAAATATTATTTTATATAGCTATTGAAATAGATCATCCTCTAGATTTTGGAACTTCAACTAGTGTTAACATGTTTAGACTTATCGTAGTAGATCCACCTAGAGGTAGCATGATTTGACCAAATGGTAGATGACTTAATTCAAAATATTCTAACACTCATAAAGTCTACTTATCGTAGTAGATCCACCAAGAGGTAGCATGATTTGAACAAATGGTAGATGACTTAGCCAGATAGTAGCATGCTTTGAACTAGTAGTGGAAGTGGAAAAATTATAATATTTGTATCTTTCATCTAATAGATGTTGAAAATTACTCTAGAAGTAGAACATTTCTTATAACATTATCAATATTTTATTAATATTCAGGTACATTCTCTTATGGTATCCAATTTTTACTGGTTTTAGTAGACATTACGAGTGTTAGCATAATTTGAATTGACAGACACATAATTGATTTGGAAATAAGAGACTTCAATAAGTGGTCTCTTTCTATAACCGAGAGTATCAAACTTGACCTATCAGTAGTAGCTTGTAGTTAGAGAATTTTTTATTAAAATCCATTTGCAATGATCCTTATGTAAATGTAATAAAAATGTTCCCATATGATTTGTAAGGGTTGTCTTATGAGTTGTGTAATAGTAAACAAAAATTTATATGCAATACCTATGTGTAAAACCAAATTCATCAAAACTATATAATGGTATGTAGATACATATTTAAAGGTAAATTTTTTTTATAAATCTTTTTTAAAGGTAATATCACTAATTTTTAAGGGTAAACTGAAATTATGTAAATTTGAGGAATAATTTGTAAATCAATTGTATGTATAGTTAAAAACATGAATAAGGTTACATAGATCTTACATAATGAAAAATTAATAACATTAATAAAGGTACATAAATGACTTCGTATCTTACATATGGGTACATTCCAACAAGAACAAAGGTAGATCAATGATTACACAACATACTTATGGGAAAGGAAAAAAATGTTTTAATAAAGGAAACATGAAAGAAACATTACTTTTGAACATTAAAACAAATAATTTACTAGGATGAACTAATAATAATGTTAATAATTTCCACAATCGATCAATTTATTGAATATAGGTTAATTCCCTTCAATCAAAGAATGAAAATTTCGAGTGCTCACAAAGGAAAGGCATTGGAAGAAAAATTGTTCCTATAATAAAGAATGATGTGGAAAGATAAAGGAAGTGATGTTTTTACATGAGTTTAATTCTATAAAAGAAAATAGTATGAGGGGATATAGAATTTAACCCATGTCCATTAAATATTCCACCAAAAAGAATCATGTGATGAATAAAAATCATGTGTCAATGAAACAAAAATTGATATGAAAACACTATTATTGTAATGGAAATATAATAATCAAAATAACATGAAAGTGATAACATGAACCTAAAATATAATTAAATAATAGATATTCATTACACATAAAGGCTTTAAGGAATTGAATACAATTTATAAAAGGAATAACTATGTGAATTATCAAACATGTCTCTTTGAATTAAAAATAAGGAAAAATTGAATATATGATTTTAGACTCATTCTAATAAAAAACTCAACTACTACAAAATTGGCCTTTAATAGTGCTAAAATGGCCACTAAAATTCTAGAGAAGAATTGACTAATTGATTGAGATTAAAATACTTAGAATTTTATCACCGCTTTTATTTAGATTTGATAAAGGGTGTCATTTTCAGTGTTTTTAGAAGCACTGATAAAGGGTCCTTTATCATTACTTTTAAAATTACTAATAAATATTCATTCTGCAGTGTGATAGAACAGCACACTACAACACCAGTGCAGTGTGTTATAAAAGTACCATAGCACTAGAAACACTAACAAATATCAACAAAATCATCTACAAAGAAATAATTTAAATTAAATGAAATTTAAAACACAAATTGAAGAAAGAACAACTATATTATAGACAATTATTAAATTGATTTATATAATTACATAACTAAAAAATATTACATACATTCAAAAATATCAATGTTCCCTTGTATTTTGATGTCAACTAGACTCATGCTATTACTGAACAAACCACCCTAGCCCAATTAAAATAAAAAAACCTATTTGGAAAAAAAATTCTTTAGTTAGAAATAATATTAATAAATAAATTAACATAAAGTGGTAATGTTAAACTAAAAATTGAGTCATACCCAGAACAATGTAGATCATATTGATTTTTGGTTGATTCTTTCACATCACAACATTTATTTTTCATTCTCAAAAATTATTTCTATGAATATTAATTAAATAAGTATAATATAAAATGATAAGTAAGTAAATTATGTAATATAATATATAATTATGAGAAAATAATCGTGGTTCGTTTGCTCGGTTTTGGAGATGTGATATGCATTTAAAACTAAAATTGCACTTATATATTTAAAAGAAATACTTGGAGTCACACCACACACACTATGTGTTTTATTGATGTTTGGAAGATTCCTAAATGTCCCAAATGACTAATGGATCATTTTTCTAATGTATCAAAACCATCCAAATGAATTTTCTTTGTTTTGATTATGTCACTTGTCCTTTGTACTAATATGTCATTTTAAACAAGAAACAAGCATTTTGGCTCACAATGGCCCCATCGTGTGTTGGTTTTATATGAGGCAGATTCGTACACATAAAAAATGTCTAATTAATCATTTTCCTAAATTATCAAGGAAATATGATCATGTGATCTCATTCTTTTAGTTAGTGGAACTTTTTGAACTAACATATCAATTTTAAACTGATAACGAACACTTGGAGTCATATCGGGAACATCGTGTATCAAATTATATTGAATTACGTTCCTACAGATAAGAAATAACTTTTGGATAATTTCCCAATTGTATAAAATAATCAGAATATGTTTTCTCGATTTTGAGTAGGTCTGTTGTTCCTTTTGATTAGGTTAGTTCCTACAAAGGCCTCATTCACTAATTCATGTGGTAATATTGTGATAGGTGATCTAAAGGGTCACCACTAATAGCCAAAATCAAGGGTGAACAAGGCGGATGAAATCATGGGTAGAGTGGCTGCATAAATCTAGGGTGTCCCAATAGAAATCGGTGGTGGGGAAAAAATAATGATGATATAAAAAAACAAATAGATATATTCAAACAAGAAATAATTGGGCGAGGAGGGGGGGGGAATAGTAAAACTTTTATTGAATCTCTTAATCCTCTGAAAAAATGTAGATATATCACCAGACCTTGAATTCGTTCAATCCTTCGATTCGATCAACCCTCGAATCGTCTGAACATTGGATTTGAGCCTTAGAATTGTTCGATCCTAGATTTAAGACTTCATTCAAACATAGATATGATGAAGAGGAGCTCGATCAGTATGTGTATTTGATAGAATTTGTTATATATCGTGACTGGATCATGAGTCACTAATAAGAAAATAGCCTTTAATATTGTAAAAATATTCCTTTATTAGCACAAAAAAGTCTGAAAATCAGAGTGCAGTTAGAATCCCAAAACATTTATCAGCACTAAATAAATAATTGTTAAATTCCCCCATTAATAGTTCTAAAAAAGTTACATTAAAAGGGTCCATTATTAGTGCTTTTAGCACTATTAAAGGCCCCTTTTATCAGAGCTAAAAATGCACTAAGAAATGTCCCACTGATATGGGGTATGTAAAATTTTATTTCCATGCCACCACTTAATCAGTGATTCTCCCACCCTTATCAGCACATTCCCCACCCTCCTACTTTTGCCCCTTATTCTAATGAGTTTTGAACCCTAGCCTCCAACAAATACACAAAAGCCTTTTCCACTCCCTTAAAATATTTTGTTTCAAATTTTATTATATATCTATATATCTATATATATATTGTAACATTTTTTATCCATATATTTATATATATGTTAGTATATGTTTTTATATAATAATGAATATATTTTATATGTAAATATGATTAATTATTTATTTTTAAAATTAAATTTTTATGTATGAATATATACAAAATATGTTTATATTTTTATATATAAGATTATAAATAAATTTATATTGTGAAAAATGATAATATTTTAAGACCATGATATCAATATGAATATAATAGCTTGGAATAAATTTATTCCCCATCAATAAAGGGAAAAAATATGCCGATAAATGAGCCGAAATGTACATAAAATGTTAAGAAATTGGGTTTTCCCGACTAAAAACTATGTTTTGGAGGAATTATAGGCCTTTTGTCTCTAGAAAGTTTCACAAAGGTTTTCCTTTGTCATTTAGGGAATTGATCTCATTGTAGGATTCTATTTGATATGTCGTACAACCCAAATGGAATCCCATATCAAAAGTTATGGTCTTTTGAAGTTCGGATAGCATTTTCAACTTATTTTACATCATTTATATATTTTTTGGTTTTTGTTCTCTTAAAATTTATTTTAATTTACTATTAATTTGTAATAATCAGATTTTTATTAATTAAAAATATATTTGGAATTATTTTATAAGTTATTACAATTATATAACTTATATATTAATTAGAAATTCCAATTTTCCTTATATAAAAAATATATATTATCTATATTATATTTTAATCAATATAATAATATTAATATATTAATATATTATTTATTATAAATTTTCTTAAGTAAACATTTACCATCACTTCTAAAAAATCACTGATAACCCCCCCCCCCCCCCCCCCCATCGTCATTTTTGTACAAGCACTAATAAATGACCCCATTTATCATTACTTTTATAAAATAACTAATAAAGTTTTAGCCTTTATCAGAGCTTGTAAAAAAGTGAAAATAAATTCCCTGTTTAGAAGAAAATTTTTATCACCCTTAAATACCCCATTTAATAGTGCTTTTTGTATCACTGTTAAAGACCCCCATTAATAATGTGTTTTTAAGCGCTGACAAAGGTGGTCTCTAAAAAAGTTTTTAGCTATCGTTGATAAGGCCTTAGAACTGGATACACCTAGTTCTGTAGAAGTGAATGGTTAGGGTTCTTAACATAGTTTAAGAAACTATCATCTGCACTTCAAAAAAAGTGTTGATAAATATCTCTTTTATCAGTGCTAAATTAATATGTGATGGTAAAAGGAATCTTTATCCCAACTTTTTTAGCACTCAAAATTATTCTTTGATCAGTGCTTCTTACTTAGGAAATGATAAAAGATTTAAAATTATAATTATAAATAAATAATTGTTTAAATAGTTTTATATAATTATATATATATTTAATAAATATATAAACATATGAATATAGTAAATAAATTTCTTATTTAAATATATTTATTATAATGTTATAATTATTTAAATATATAATTATTACATTATGATTATATAAATAATTTTTTAAAAAATAATATTTATATATTTATATCATTATATATATATTAAAAAAATTATACAACTATAATTATAATTATTTATTTATTTATTTATTTATTTTATAAATATAGTAAATATATTTATTATTTAAATAAATTAATTATAATTTTATAATTTTATAAATATATATATTTATTTATTTATTTATAATTATATAAATACTTATTTTTTAAATAATATTCATTTATTTATAATTATAAATATATAAATGTATAAATATTGTAAATATACATTTATAAATATATTTATTTATAATTATTTATTTTCAAATATATTTTTTACATTTTTAATGAATATTTAATTTTACATGCATGCATGTAAAAATGTAGAGAAATTGAAAAATTAAAAATGATTATACTTTAGCAATATTGAAAAAATAGAAATGATTTATTAATTAAATACAAATTATTTAAAAAATGTAAATATATAAAGAAATAAATATTAATAAATATTATAAATATTAACACATGATAAATAAATATATTTAAATAAATAATTGAAATTGATTAGATTACCAAAAAAAGTAAAAAAAATTATTAAAAAATTATTAATAAC
Source organism: Viscum album (assembly GCA_963277665.1). Lineage (NCBI taxonomy): Eukaryota > Viridiplantae > Streptophyta > Magnoliopsida > Santalales > Viscaceae > Viscum > Viscum album. The sequence continues at coordinate 1,054,931,306 of OY728151.1, read as the reverse complement.
CAACTATAATAAAATTAATAATAAATAAATAAAATTTACCAATTAATGACATGATATATTAAATGTACCATGTTATAATGACATTCTAAATCAAATACTAAAATTTGAATAAATTACACAATTATTTCAATAATTACGTAAATATTTGTGTGTGTTCCATGTATATCAAAATGAATTAACTACATATATGTAATTGAAATAAATATAACACACTTTTGATATATGTTAACTTGAAAAACAAATGACTTTAAATTATGTGTATTACTCGATACAATTAGTGAGTATTCTTTATTCATATTAATTTTTAATTTTAAACGATTCTTCACTAAATATGAGACATTTATTATAGAGAATAAATATTTTGCATTATATAAATCAAATTAATATACAATCATATATATATATATATATGTTTATTTTAAATATATTATTTGTTGATATTATCAATAATTATTTAATTATTAAAATGTTTCATATTTTTCTTAATTTTCTAATTTTTTATTTTTATATGATTAATTTTCAATTTTTGTAAATCTATGTATTTAATATTTACTATTTATTATTATTTACAATTTATATATATTATAATCAATTTATTCATTTTTATTAATTATTATTTAAAAATAAAATTTTTATTATATTTTTTATAAATTCAATATGATATATTTAATTATTTTTATTTATTTTGGACCTTTACTGGTGCTAAAATAAAGAGGTAATAAAGGTAGCCTATTATCAGTGCTAGTTAGAATCACTAATAAATGTTATCGTATATTTGTAATAAAAAAGTTCTGATATTGTAAACCTTTTATCAATTCTAAAAAAATGATAAATGGTATCCTTTATATGTGCACTTTTCATGCACTGATAATGGTATGTGCTATTATAGTCTTGTTTTGTAATAGTGATCATTAAAGTGTAGAATTTCATATGGAATATTATATTCCATGAATAATGAAAGAATCATGATATAATATACCAAAGGGGAAATGTATGTTATAAAATAGAAAACATGATGTATAAGAAACTTAAGTCTCAAGGATTTGAGAAAAAGAACACTTACATGTAACATAATCATTAAGGTAATAATCATTTAATAATGACATAAGGAGGATGAATTTTAAAACCTTAAAAAATTTGGATAAAATATAATACTAAGTATTCATTGTGTAGAATAAATCAAACTCACAGTAGTGTTAAATAACATATTTTGCAACTCAATAAATGAAAATTATGTTAGCACAAACCCTTATCTGAATTCATGACTTCCACTAAAGTTCTCGAATCTTTTGTATAAAAAAATAACTATCCTAATAACCTACTTTGGAAATATATTCATATCTATAATCATTTATAATCATTATTTATAAATTTTCACTACATGTATATTAGTTAGTTATTATGTATTTTCAATCTCAGGTGTGAGTTATATTGATCATTTTCAAATAGTTTTGTAATAATGATGGTGTTATTTATTATTCTCCCAAAGATCATCATTAATATATAATTTAATGTATTTGAATAGATAACATATATTAATTTATAATTCTATTATCACATTCAATTAGTCATTTAGTTTTTTTGTGTGAAAATTTAATCAGTGTCAGCTTATTTAGATAATTTTAGCGATACAATATGCTATTTTAATAATAATATAAATAAATAATATTACATTTACATAACCATAATTCAATCATGGTTGTATTATTAAATAATAATATTACTATTATTTATGTTTTCATATCCATCACTATTACAAAATTTACATTTAGTGGCAGTTTTTTTCATTTTGCGGCTGTTTAAATCGCCTCTAAATCATTCTATGTGAGTTTTGGAAAACCGCTACTAAATCATGTGCCCGTAGTCAATTAGATGTTATTTTTAAAACCATATTAGAATGATTTAGTAGAGGTTTAAACTGTATCTAAATATTTCTTTATTTTTTTTAATTTATTTATTTTCATAATTAAATAATTATTTAATTACATTTATTTATTTTTGGAATTTATTTATTTATTTATTATTTATTTATTTTCAAAATTAATTAATTTATTTATTAATTTTTATAAATTATTACCATGATTTATATCCATCTCCATGCACAAGCCCATGTTTAAGAACATGCTCATGCAATATATAAAAATTATGTGTTGGTTGAGATATGAACCCCTTACCTCTTGCTTATTCCACAAAGACTTATCCACTCGAACAATCTCTTCACGTGATCAATAAATAGAATTTAATATTATAATATATATATATATATATATTAATTTGATAAACAAATAATACATAACAAATAGAGACACACTCAATAATTATTTATCAATAATTATTAATCAGTAATCTCTAATCAACAATCAATAATCCATAATCAATAATCATTAATCAATAATCATTAATTAATAATAATTAATTAATTATTCATTAATAATTATTAATTATTGTTTATTTATATTTAATAATTAACAATTACAAATTACTAATTAAAAAATAGAATATAAATGAAAAACAAATAAAGAAATATATATTATACAAATAAATGGTAAATAAGAAATAGTAAATATTAAACAACATACATTAATTTGAAATTTGTAATTAATAAATAATAAATGTGAAATGAAAAATAATATACCATAAAATCTCAGTCAGAGACAAGCCCCTGACCATTTATTAAAAGAAAAAGAAAAGTACAACAAGATGTTTCAAAAATGTAAGATAAACAACTACATATCATAGAAGTCAAACCCATCACCACATCCATAATAAAGTGCTTCCTCTAACGTAGAAAATTCCCACTCTGAACTATCATGATGCTTCAAAATCATGGCATACTTCCTTCTAATATTCAACTTCTCTAGGGAACGAAACTCCCTAGAAGAATTCAATACCCAGCTCTGCTTCCCGATAGAAGACCTGGTGGATATTGTCTTTGGAAAGTAAGAATAATCTTTCCATATCCTTTTTCATAGTGGGGCTGTCATCACTTCCCCATGCACAGACACCTTCTTTTTTCCACCCTACATAGCATCACTGTATGTAGTCTGAGGCATACTACTGACATTTTCCTTATCACTATCAATGTAATCTTCCCATTTTCCAGAGATGTGCACAACATGATAACCTTCCTTCACCTCCCATTCCTTCTGAGATTGACTATTAGTGTCAATCACTGCAATAAAATGTGAGTGATCCACGAACGCAAGACTAACATTGAACCCATTCATCAAAGAATACTCTCGGGCTACAACATTACCATTATCCACTTCTTTTGAGCAGGTTTAATTAAAAATAGTAACATGAACTCCCTCTCCAGCATCCTGCTCTTGCAAACCAACATTGATTCTGGGAGTTGCAACACATTGATCCTCATGAGAAATGTCACTCGAAGGAATAACCCTATCATGGTCCGGAGCCGACACATCATCCACCAATCCAGCAAAATGGTTACTATGTTCAACACCAGCTGCATGCTTCTTAAAAGATGACTTCAGCCCACCCGAACTCTTCACCTGTAGACCATCATCATTGACAACCTTCTTGGGAGGGACAAAACTATCCTACTGAAGCAGTCCAAGGGAGATTTCACCATTGGCTTGTGCAGAAGAAGTTGTATCTGTAACTGCAGATTGGATCATCGGTTCCGAACATATGTGAATTTTCACCATGGAGGAACCCTCAACTACAGAAGGCTCATCAGATCCCCCTACAACCTTAGGTGAAGCAGCAAGAGCAGCATGATTTCCATTGCCACTCGTAGATCCACCCCCCCCCCCAAATCCCGAAACAACATGGTGAAGAAATCCTTAACCCTCGGCCCAGGAGGCACCACACATGATTGATTCAGAACATCTCTCTCACCACTGATCATGATATCCTCCACCCGGGGATGGGGTATCACCTGTTGGTTTTGCAGCCCCCCATCAGATTGAATCATCCCCTACATCTTTAGAGACTCCCCAACAGACCCGTCACAGAAATCTAAAGCATCAGATCCCCACCTATGCACATGCCTGCACAAAGAAACATTCTGGAAACCCGTAACACAATGACACAACTGATTACACGAACTGCAGAAGTTTGTCTATGACTCAAACATGACATCCTGCCTCCACCGGAACTCTTTCCCATCAGTAATCCACACCCTATCAACCAGGGGCTTTGAAACATCAACCACCACACATATACAAGGGCAGATTGGATGAAAAACAATGTTAGTTTTTGAATCAGAACACAGGTAATGACTTATCAGGTTTCCAATGAGAGGCAAAATTGAAGGATTCTAGTAGAGAAGTGGGAGACCAGGGAAACATAACAATATAGCCATGCTCATGTTATCATGCTTCATATGAAATTGAAAATTCCACTGAAGAAGATTGAAAGATGAACCACAACATCATCGGGGGGGCTTTAGACCACGCAGAGATGAGATCGTCTAACAACCCAAACCGGATCAGGATATGCCTTCGGTCAAGGAGGCCAATATCCCCACGATCGTGAAGATCCGAGGATTTGAAGACGAAACAGTCAAACGCATCGACCGAGGGTCTCTGATGATGAAACTGGGCCACCAATGTTATCGTGAACAGATCCGGGGCAGAGTTGAACTTTGAAGGTTCTAAAGAGAGCTGTGGTGAGCCACAGTACAAATCTGGAACTTTTCGGCAAATTGGGATCTGGGGAAATGAGGGCAGAAACTCAGGATTTGAGAAAGGAACAAAGGTGGGAGGGCGCATCTGTGACAATAGATGAGAAGGAGCTCCCCCCTCTAAAGGGGAGGGGGGGAGACAACATCCCCATCACCAGAACTAGGTTATCATCTCATGCTAGGTCGGATCTCCAACGCCGCCCTTCCTGTCCCTATATAATATATAACATATAATATATAATATATAATAAATTTTATATAATATATAGTATGTAATATATAATGTATAATATATAACATATAATATATAATTAATGTATAAATAATAAATAAATTAAAAAAGAAATTAATATATAATAAATAAATATTATATTAATAAATAATAGATAGTAAATAATAAATAACATATAATAAACCAAGAATCAATAAATAAAAAATATATAATTAATATATAATTAATAAGTAATTAATAAATAATTAATAATAAATTAATAATATCAAAATTAAATAATAAATAAATAAATAATAAATGAATAATAAACAAATCATAGTTAATTAAATAATAAATTAACAATAAATTAATAAATAAGAAATAATAAATAATAAACAATAAATAATAAATATATAAATGAATAAATAAATAAATAAATACACACATAATAAATAATTTAATAGTCAATAATTAAAAATTAAAAATTGATAATTAATTTTTTTTAATATTTAATATTTAATATTTAATAAATAATAATTGGTTATTAAGAATATTCAATTAAAAAATAATAATTTCCTTTTTTAATATTTATAAATAAATAATAAATTATTTATAAATTATTAATAAATTATTAATAAAGAAATATTAAATAAGAAATATATATTGAATATTGAATAAATAAATAGTAAATGAATAAATAAATGATTAATAAATGAATAATAAAAAAATTAAAAATTAAAAATTAAAAATAAATAGATAATTAATTAATTAATTAAATTATAATAACTAATTTATAATTAATAATTAATAATTAATAATAACTCATAACTAATAAATAATAATTGGTAATTAATAATTATTAATTCTTAATTAATTTTTTTTTATTTTTTTTTTAATTTCAAAGATTAGAATTTTATTAATATTTAATAAATAATAATTAATATATTAATATATTATAAATATATTATAAATATATATTAATCAAATAAATATTAAATAAATGAACAATAAACGAATTAATATTTAATAAATAATAAATAAATTAAAAATAAATTAATAATTAATGTTTACACAATAACTAAATAATAAATAATTCAAATAAATAAGTATTTAAGGTGATATAAATCAATATATAAATTAAATAATAAATAATAAATAATAAATAACTAATTATTCATTAAGAAATTAATTTATAATTAATTACTCAGTTAATAAATATTAAATATACAAATAAATAACAAATAAATAAAATAAATCATAAAATAAATCATAAAATTTTGAGAAACCCTTAATACCAAAGAAGCACTAAAATAGTGATAAAATTTGATCTGAGACTCCGTTGTTTGCGCCACAACCAATCAAATCAAAGGTCGTGAAATGGGATTTGATATGGTATGTGGTATAGGTTGAGAAAACACTTAGATCGAATGTTATACATGTTTGAATTCTAGGAAATTCGGTCTGGTGACTAAAAACTCGGTTTTAGAGGCCTCCTAGTCCTTTGTGATGAAAAAAATATTGTATCCTGCTCGTATATCTACTACCATACCTAAATGGATTAAATCTCGTTCCTAGGCATTGATTTTATATGTGGTAAATCCCAAATTGACACTCGGATCAAAGTTTATGACTGTTTGATGTTTGAGCTCGATTTCTGATTTTTTTGATACTATATTAAGTTTTATTTCTTTAGTTTTCACCAAATATGAATGTAACTTTGTTTTAGGTCATTTCATAATCTTTGATTTTACTGATTATGGAGGTCATACTGACTCTCAGATGAAAAGTTATGTTCTATTGATTCCAAAGTCTCTTTTTAAACTTATTGGAGATTTGTTTTCAGTTTAAAAATATTAATAACTAATAATTTTAAATATTTATTTATTCAAACATTATAAATAAAAAAATAAGTAATAAAAAATATTTTATTGTAAATAATAAGTAATAATTAATAAATAAAAAAAATAAATAATTGTGAAAAAAAATTCTTCAATTTTGCAACTGTTTTTATAAAAATCACCACTAAATTTAATTATAAAATTTTTTTAAGAAAAATTTTTAAAAAAAATGAGAAAAATAATTTTTAAACATTTTACAGTTGTTTTTAAAAGTGGTACTAAAAAACTGCCACGAAAGTTTTCATTGAAAAACATTTAGCGGCGGTTTTCAAACTCCCTCTAAAACACTGGATTCCTATACTTCATCCATAATATAGGTTTATAGCATTGTTCAAGTGGGTGGTTAGGTCAACCCAAACATGAACATACCATAATTCGATGGGTTTGTAGTGTTAATAAATTTTTTATTTTGACATAATATCATTATAATAGTGGAATAATGATATTATTTATATTTATTTATGGTTTTGATTTAGATTTGTAGAGGAGTAGATAATGAAATAAAATCCAGGAAAAAATCATTACTTTGTGGAGTTGGTAATTCGCGCAACACATAGTTAGTGTTTTCCTCTACCAAAAATTTAGAGGAAATGAAGTTGAATTATAATTTTTCTATTCCTATTCATAAATATATTATATATGAGTGGTTTTATTTTTAAATTCTATCCTTATAAATAGTAATGAGAGGCAGTGGTGAAAAACCAAATATGTCACTTTATAGAGGTGGTGGTCAGCACAACACAGGATCGACGTTGTTTTTATTTTCTAACTAGATGGAAAGGACTAAATAAGGGTTGTTACATTAATATAATAAAACATCATTATACTAATGGTACTAAGGTCATCATATAACTATAGATAGTATATCATTGAAATGAAAGAATAAGAAGAAAATGATAAGGATTATGTAATATTCACTATGGGATCTTCAACTATCTCTTGAATGTCTACTTAGAAATGAAGGTTTTAGGTTAACTAATTGAGATGATAGAATTAAAAAATTGAGATAGGTTTCTTGGAGGAGTAAAATAGATTATTTATAGGATGAAATTAGATGGAATGAAAGTGGAATGAAGAGGTGGAAGTTTCCTCTTTTATAAGTGAAGAAAATGGTACTTTTTGGAACACCCATTATTTTTTTGCAATGGATAGACACTGTTCATGTTTCAATGGTACCAATAGTGAGAAAAAATTGTTTGTGGAATGAGTTTTCGTTGATCAAGCCTTAACCATGTATTTTAGAACATTTTTAATAATATCATGTTCAATAACATTAATATTAGTAATCATTATTTTATTCCCAAAATTGGAATTTACCTTACTAAATATTATTATCATATTGATCTAAAATAAGAAATCTATTTTTTGGATTTAATTTATACCTCTGATGAACGCTAATTTTTAATACAAGTGAAGAAATTTGTTTTTAAAGTAAAATATAATTTATATTTCCAAAATGATAAACATAGGTCTTATAAACACTTTATAATATTTTTAAATTATTTAATATATATATATATATTATAAATATTTAAAAATACATTTATGTCATTATTTTATTATAATATTATCAAAAAAGTGATGGTTTTAGGAATATTGATATCATCTCAAAATTCTTCTAAATATAAACTATTTTAAAAAAATATGAAAAATTAATCGTAATCTAATATTAATAAGGAATATCTAAAAATTAAATTTAGTTTTTGAAATAAAAATAATAAAATATATCATTTAACTTTTAAATAGAAAAATAAAAATATAATGAAAACTTTTTTATAGAAAAATATTTTTTCTTTTTAATATTAAATATTCCTATTATTATCTCCTATAATTTACTAATCAAATTAGTGTTAACGTACTATTTATTTCAATAATTCATCTTATACATAATATATTTAGTATCTTATAAAATTCAGTTTTTGAAGGATAACATTTGAAAACATAAATTATTCTTATTAGTTAATTATCTACACTAATGGAATTTTCATTGACATCTTGGTATTAATATTGTCCATTAATTATATTTCTACATATATCTTATAATATAGTTAATTTTATTTTTACCTTCTAATTATACGACTATATTTTAATGATAATATAACATTTAGTGGCTCATTTTGGTTTACCAGAAAATCCGTCAGAGGATAACCCTCTGACCATTTATTAAAAAGAGAAAGAAAAACGGTTTAAGGGTTGTCGGTACCCATTACAAAACATCCCCGCGCCATACATTTCAAAACAACTTTCAAATTTCAAACTCAAAAAACCATCCAGCTGTCCTCGATCAGCATGCCATCACCGCACACCTTTCCATGCCTCCTCGGGCCACTCACATCTCGAAACTCACCCAGCCATCAAACCCATTTGCTTCACCGTCACCAACCAGACTGTTCATCGGTGGCGAGACCCCCTCTGGCATCACTGCGAATCCGAGATACTCCCCGCCTTACAAACATCACCAGCGAGAAATGTCGGGACAACGACAGACCACCATATTCATCACATCCCACCATAAAAACAAAATCAAAGCGTAAAACAACCACAGTCGACATCAAGCGCCACAATCCACCAAAACGCCCGATCTGCAACATCAAACCACAGTCATCCGCGAATCGAACGACCTCATCCACATCAACTAGCACGCCGTTGAAATCGACAAAAACAACCAACAGGTACACAGTTGCAACTCCTCCATTAAACTGCAGAAAATCACAATACCATCCATCATGCTCCACTATTGTCGGAACACGTCGCCGCCACAACGCCGGAACAGTTCAATCGCAAACCATAAACCCAGATCCAAACCACAAACCAACAGCATCCAGAATCAGCCAAGCATAAACCCTGCAGAAAAAACATAGCAGCAAGATAAACCCCCACCCCCCCTCCGGAACTGCAGATTGACATCGCGCCCCACGGAAACCCGCCGGAACCACTCGAGGCGATGCCAGGATGCGACGGAAGAACCAAGATCGAACGCATTCATCGCCGATGGACGATTCGACAGATCTAAGCGAAGCACCACAGAGACTTCGTAGAACACGTCGTCGTCGGAAGGCACGAGCATGCCGAGCCGCACTCTGGAACACCACTGATCTGGCAACACCGGGAGCGGGAGCCAGAGAAGGACCCTCAGAACCCAGACACATCATACATGAACGCCACGCCGACCCAGGGGCCGAAGGAGCCGAGCCGATCCAGGCTGGAGGGGGAAGGGGAAAGGGAGAGGAGGTGAAACCCTAGCCGCCGCGGAAGCTTGGGAAGACGCCACTCAGAGGCCCCAGGGATGTGGTTCTGAGGTCTCATTTTTGTTTAGTGTTGTCTATGAATCAAACTCAGGAAAAAATTAGGTTTTTAAAGAAAAATATAATTTATGATCTCAATTTGTTACATGTTTTTTAGTTAATATTTTAATACTTCTATTCAGGTTTTACTTTACAAAAAATTATTGAGTAATAATATGAATATAAACACAATTTACCCATTAAACTCTATATTTTGGTCTTATATCAGGATACATTCTTCCATGTTTTGTGTAATAACAGTAATGTGTTATGCATAATGATTTTCTGTTAAATATGTTCATGGTTTAGTAACATTTTTTTGTAGTTATTTATAGTTTTCCTCAACTTCCATTAATGTTTTTGTAGTATGAGAATTTGTTTTACCATTATAAAGCAACTCTATATTTTTATTATTTTGATAATATTTTTCATTTAATGTTTATGTAGTTGTGTAAGATATTATTTTTAATCATGTTGAACAAGATGTAGGTTCTGGGTGCAATAGATGTGCGGTTGGGCGAGCACCCAACATTTATTTTACCATGATCAGTGATTATTCCAAGATCAATACAATGATGAATGCCATTATCCATGGAATAAAATCAAAGATTTAGATATTGAATAAAATCCCTCTAATCATATATAGAGGATCCACATATTTGGTTTATAATTAATTTAATTAAATTAATGAAATACCTCCATTGTTTTCTTTCTTAATTGATGGGTGTGAACACAAATCTACAGTGCTCCATCGTTGTGATATAGATACAAAAGATAGATCTCCTCTAGCTGTGATCCACATGTGATTTTCAAATATTTGGATGTCACTGATGGAGTCTTTGGGTGCTTTCATGGAATATCATTGTTCTTGCATCATCTACCTTCAATCACCTTGAGAGCCGCTTCAAAGCATTCTCTGATCTGGTGTAGGATGGTTACTCTCATTTTTGAGAATGTTCTTGTAGAAAAGAGTCATCTTGATGCTTGAGATATTATTCTCCAAATTTTGTGGACAACAAAAAATGCTCTGGATAGTGTTAACATTCCCAAGGGATATGAGAATAAAAATGTAACTGGGAATTTAATTTACTAGGTAACAATAAAATAGAACTACACAGGTTCCATTTCTTATTTTTATTATTCCCTATGAAATCCCCATGTCAAATAATAATTGAAATTATATTATTTCTCTGACAAGGGTATACTTTGAATGTTATCTTTTAATTGTTATTTTAATAAAATAATACTTAATATTATTTTTCACTAGGCCATTTAACTCGGTCAGCCCATCCTCCGAAATATTTATCAGCTCTTTAATATTGACTATATATTTATTAAAAAAATAAATAAATTTAACTGCATTATTTTGCGATATATAAATAAAATTTAGATCTGGAATACCAGAATATTGTTTAATCCTATAATATGAATAATATTTATTCAACTTGTTAAATAATAAATTATTTAAGATAGAATCTGGATACACCTACTGTGTAACCCACTTCGATATATTCTTAGTGGGATTAGGTGATCCAACCTAATGTCCATGGCTAACATCTAGGAACATTCCATGTATACCATAGAGAATGAAGATAATGGAAAAATTATAAGTTTCCTCATACAAATGCTTAGGAAGTAATATAATCCCTTTATCATAATATCTCCAATTGATCAGGTTGCATGCTAGTGTCCTCATCCTATATGATCGAAAAATCATTTTTTTACTTCTAGAAATAAAAATTGCCTAGAAAATACTATGTCCAGGGATTTATTTTGGATATATCATTTCCAAAAATGGTCCTGATATATTATCATCAATTAAAGAATATAAGGGATAAATATTTTCTGGCATTATTCATTAATGATATATTACACATGATGCACAAAACATATCCTACTTTGATGTGAGCATATTTCGTCATTGTTTTCATCAATACATTAAATTACATGACTCATAAAATCTATTAATAATAACAGTAAAGTCAAAACACCATTACACACATCTATAGATTGTTACATCAAATGTTCCTTATAAATGTCGATTACCAACTATCAAGTCTCAATATCCTAATATTCTATAGGATATTACAAGGGACATACACCATGAGAAGGTTCTTGATTGTCCTATGTGCCCCCACCCTTGATATCCTATGTAATTTTTGTCCCATCAAATGTTATCATACATCCATAAAACATTTATTCAACAATAGTGTCATGGTACTTCTGGGTTCTCATCAGAGCAAAGAACTGTTATGACCTTTTAGTGAGACAGCTACTCTTGGGACACTATCACATGCTCTGTCATGCATAAGAACAATCAGGATGTGATAAAGAATCTATTAATATTCAAAACCATGAATATATGATTATCATAAAGTATAAAGAAGTTGGTTCTAGGGAACTAACTTCAACATACTCCCATGTTCACTAGATCCAACTACTAACAGCCATCAGTCCTCTTGATATCACATGATAATCATGCTTTTACTGATATAGGTCTTTAGTCAAGGGGTCTTCCACATTCTATTTCTTAGACACACAACTCACTACAACTTCACACCTCTGATGAAATTCCCCATAGAGGTGATACCTATGGAGTATTTTCTTTGTCTGATGATATTCTCTTAGCTCATTTTCAAGATCAATTGTTGTAGTATTATCACAACACAATGTAATATGGTCTTTAATAATAATAACCACATCATTATCACTGAAAATGTTATGAATTGAACTAATAACCACATCATTCTCATTGACAATGTTCTGAATCCCAATGTATTCTTTTGATGCATCAGAAGTCGCAATATATTTGGACTCCACAGTAGAATGACAGACAATTCTCAATATTAAACTCTTCCATATCACAGATCCCCCATTGAGATAGAAAACATATATTGATTGTGACTTCAAATCACATAGATCTGTGTATAAACTATCATCCACATACCCTTTGATGACAAGCTCTTGGTCTCCTCCACACACCAATAACATATCCTTAGTTATTCTCAGATACTTAAGGATATCCTTAACAACAGCCCAATGCGGTCCTTCTAGATCTTCTTGATATTTTCCTAATATTATCAGTGTATAGGAAAAATCAAGTCTAGTACATATCATGGAATACATGATGGATCTTATTTCTGAAACATATGGGATCATTCTCATTCTATCTCTCTCATGTTGTGTCTGTGGTCATATTTTCATAGAACAATGTATTCCATGTTACACTAGAACCATTCCGATCATGGATTGTTCCATACTAAATATCATTAGTATATGGTCAATTAATGTACTCTAAATTAGTCCAGGTGGCCTCTTTAATTTATCGTGATTGATCTTGATCCCTAGAATTTAGGCTGATTTTCCTATGTCCTTTATGGAGAAGCACTTGTTCAACCAGTCCATAATTGACTATAAGACTTGTACTTCCTTTACAATAATTAATATGTTATCAATATATACTAATAGAATAACCAATTCATTCCCATGAAATCATTGGTAAACACATAGCTCACATTTATTATTAATGAAACCAAATCCTCAAATGGCTTCATCAAATCGAAATTTCCATGACCTAGACACTTGCTTCAATCCATAAATGGATCTTGAAAACATGAAAATCCTTTTGAAAAAACCTACTGTCATAAACCCTTCTAGTTGTGTCATATAGACATCTTCTAGAAGGATCATATTAAGGAAAACAATTTTGACATCCATCTTCAAAATCACATAGTCAAGGTAAGTTGTTATGGAATGTGTGATTCTATTGGATTGCACGTTGAAAATGGAAAAATGATTTCATCATATTCATTTCCTTGAAATTTTTTAAAACCATTGCCCACCATCCTTTCTTTATAGTTATTTTCATTACCTTTGAGGTCCATTTTCTTATTGAGTACCCATTTCCACCCTATTGGCATTGCATTAATTGTCACATTGACAAAAACCCTAACATGGTTCTAATACATGGAATCCATCGTATAATATGATCTTATAGCCATATTAATTATTATGAGATCTTTATATCATCCATTTGGAGAGAAGATCATTATTAACTAAAAATAATGAGTCACTATCCTCGGTGAATTGGAAACCATATAACTATGGTCCCCTTACTCTATTGTACTCATAAGAGGTACTTTGGTTTTAGGAACTACTTCATCCACATGGAGCTTTGGAAATTTTTATTTTACCAACTGGTGTTTATCATGAGCATCCACTTCATCGACGTCAATCTTTCTCCCACTATCCTTTTTCATTATTTCCTCCCTCTCATGAAAAAAAATCTTTTCTAGCAAAGTAACATTATTTTATGAGGAGTTGTATAGGTAATATCCCCTTTTTTCCTAAGGATATCTTATAAAGATACACTTCATGCCTTGGTGTTCCAGTATGCTACCTATGGAATCCATAACAAACCCCTCACAACCCTCATACACATGTATGAGAAAAAATGGGTTTCATTCCATACCATTGCTAAAAGGGGATATTATTTTTCATTTAGTTGGTACTCAGTTTAATATGTATGTCGCAGTTTGTATTGCATATCCCCAAAATGATAAATAATGATCGGCAAGAATCATCATCATCCTTACCATGTCCAATAATGTATGTTTCATCCTTTCAATAACACCATTACACTATGGTGTATATGATGGAGTGAGTAGAGATATAATCTGAGACTCCCATAAAAGTTCGATAAACTCTTTGTTAAGATATTCTCTACCTCGATCTCATTGATGATTCATTATCTTCTTACCAAGAAGATTCTCATATTCAATATTGAAATCCTTGAATTTATCCAATGATTATAAATTATACCTCATTATGTAGACACAACCATATATACTCAAGTCATCAATAATAGTAATGAAGTAAGAATGTCCACCTCTAGCTTCTTCTAGAAATGGTCCACACATGTCAGTGTGTACCTATTCTGGAATCTATGTGGCCCATTCATCATGTCCACCGAAAGGTGGCTTGGTCATTTCCCCTTATAAAAGAGCATTTTATATATCAATTGGTTTTATCTTGAATGAGTATAAATAACCATCATGATAGAGCATTGTCAATCACTTCTCGTTTACATGACCAAGATGGTGATGCCACAATAGGGTGTCATATGAGTCATGTGAACTTGATTCATTATTGATTTCTAAAACATAGTTTTCGTAATTATAAACATATATATCATTATTAAAATGTGACATACAAGGAAATATGTGTTTCTTATGAAAGAAACAAAACATGTTTCCAAACATGAAAATAAATCCATTTATATCTAAACTGAATTTATAAATTAGGATCTTGGTAACACTTTGTACATAAAATTGTTCTCGTAAAACCAAAATCATCCAAATGTGCAAAAAATGGTTTTAGTAACCAATGGAATGATCATCCTCCCTCAAACCATTTCATGCTCATTGATCCACCTCTCTTATGGAAAATTTATGAAATCTAATTGGTTCCTACTTTTGAATATAGATGTTAGCAGCACAAGCTATATCTAATATACTATGTGTTTAAATGGAGAGATTGCACTTGATTAATAATACACCATTGGCTTCCTCTTTAATCTAGTTACAATTCCTCTTCCAGTGGCTTGGCTTTCCACATGCAAAGAAAACTACATCCTATTTCTTTCCCAAACATTGGATCTCATTCTTCTTAGTTCTATGGTGCTAAAGGGCTTCAGGATATTTATAAACCATGGTCCACCATTCCTTTTCTTTCCTCGACCTATTCCCAATAAGGAATACGGGTTTATCCCACACCATGTTTGTATCCACTTATAGAATTAGGGTCATATGTTCCAACAAGATCTGCTCATTATTTATCATATTATAGTTCATAATAAAACTAGAGAAGGAATTAGGTAGTTATGATAGTATGATATCTATGTGTAAGTCATCTGATAATTTAATCCATATGATGTTCAGATGCTCAATGTAGACTATAAGCTTGACTACATGTGGTACAGGTGTAGAATTTCCTTTCTTAGTAGAAAACAATGCGTTGACAATCTCATTCCAATATTTTCTCACCTTCTCTTTATAGAGATAATGATGGTGATAGATCATGATATAATCAACCATTTCCTCATGTCTCTTCTCAAGATCACAATACATGGATGATAACATGACGCACTAAACACTTGTAGGGTCCTTGAGATGTTTCTCAAACATAGATAGTTCATCATCGCGTTCCTCATATCTATGTACAACTAGTAAAGGATCCTCCAATACAAATAATTTCCTTTCATATTGAACGATGATGCGTAAATGCCTCTTCTATTCCTGGAAATTCATTCTGGTGAAAAAGTTTTATTTCATGATTATGGATTGCAATTATAAGTTTAATATAATTTTTTGATTGTTGAATCTAAAAATAATATGTGAATAATTTTATTAGTTTATATTGATAATATTAGATAAATAAATAAATTAATATTTATTAGTCTCCAACTATATTTTAGAAACCCAATATCCCTCACCATCAACTTTGGAATATCATGTTCCCTGAATATTCTAGTGTCATGGATATATATTCCATTCTCATAACCCCAACTAGGGTTCATCAAGAAACTTGAATGGTTTTAGGTAGGCCTTCCAAATGACAACTGCATTTACTCACAACTCCTTGGTCCATTTAGTGGACTCCCAAATGTTGAAATCATAGAAAAATTCCTCAACCCATTCCTCTCAATTACACAATGTCCTACTAGGGTAGTAAAACCATGATGCCAACAATGTTTAATCAACCAAAAACCTCCAATTAAAATTCCCCGATAATTGAATGAACCCCAACAAGGGTTGGTAGAGAACAATGAACTATTTCATTGATTATAACTGAAGTGGTGGAAGGATATACGAGGTTAATATTCTATTGACTGATTGTATCCATTATATTTAAATTCCAACTTATTATTATTCACTTGATTGTTAATATTAAGTTGGATATATTTAATTGATTAACTATGTCTAGATAATATTTACGTATAAGACATTTTATTTTCGTTCCACCATGCATGATTTTCAATTCATTAATATTGTGATTGTTACAATACATCCATAACGAATAACCATGAAACTAAAGAAATAAGAAATTGTGTATGATAATTATATTTTATAATGGTTAGTTTATCAAGTAGTTGGTAAACTAACTATGACCTAGCGTAGAAACCCCATGAACCATTTACAATTTGTGTTTATAGCATTTCACATGTCCACCATTGAATACCCTTGGATTGGTTTCACCATGGCTCCTAACGTGAACCACCTCAAATAGCATAGGATCTCCATCCATTAAATATTATTTTACCTCCATGATGGTTAGGGAAAATGGGGTTTACATAAAGGAAACCATTGGTATGCAGGCCCTAAATATTAATGAGGAGAAGGCATGAATGGAAACAAATTTTATTTAATAAATAAATTAAATTGAAACGAATCAAATAAAATGGCCTCGTCTAACTCATGGTCAACCACATACATGAAAAAAATTATGAATTTAATAAAACTAGAAATCAATTGTTCAATAATTCTTATTAAGATAAATCACACTCGAATTGATTAATTATTATCTTTAATTAATCAATCCTCTTATCTCAATATTTTTTTGTAATTTCATTTAGTTTATCATCCACATAATTTTAAACAAATAAATTCATTTAAAATTATGCTTTTACATAAATGTATCTTGGAGGAAACATGATGAATACTCATCCGAATCTACCCAACATGTATTATCCTCCTAAAATATTTTACTTTTTTGATATATGACATACACGATCTAATGCCTACTATCAATAAATGTACCACATGGATTATTACATGAATCACATGACTATTTTGGACACATGGTATGCTTCAATGTACATGATTAACAACATGTATTTTGATTTATTCATGATATTTATTTCAGGAAATTACACAATATTAAAGTATTAATTCTGTATGATTTGGTAATATACACGACCTGTATATCTGACTACAAAGTGTGTACTACATTTCTCTGTCTTCTCTAGAGTACATGCCAAGGGACTTTGTGTGTGAGGGTACTTTATAAATCATTGAATACATGTTGTGTCCAGTGGGCCACACAATATGTTATCACTTGGTTACACGACCACCGGTCAGCTGCTCTGTGTATAGTATATATGGTTTGGACCTAACACGAGTGGAACTCCATGCCATGTCTAGTGGTACACACAATGTTTAATCTAGCTAATTGTCCGCTACTATATTTGTACAACATTCTAGGTAAGAATTAACTGCACCATGTTTAATAGAAACACACATCTTGAGTTGTTGAATAATTACTTATTATGTGATGAGCATAACTACACAGTGTGTAATCCAAAATACATGATGTGTATAGAAGATTACACAGTGTGTTATTTGGATTACATGACATGTAATATCGTTCCACCAAGAAAGAATCATCAGTGCCCTATAATTAGATCCTTGATATAATTATAATCATAAAATTAATCATTTTTGTTAAATATTGCAGAAACGATAAGGGGGAGAAAATCTTGAAATTCAGAATAACAAAATTACTAAACATGAATTGAAAAACTAAAATTATAAAGCATAAAACATCAAAAAATTATTTAAATAATTATAAATGAAAATATTACTACTCAATTACCATTTTTATGTTCCCAGAACCATAGAAGCATGGTTGGGTCGGCACCCAAATTTGAGTTTACCATGATCGATGATTACTCCAAGATCAATACGAAAATGGACACCAGTA
The DNA here is from genome assembly GCA_963277665.1 of Viscum album. Classification (NCBI taxonomy): domain Eukaryota; kingdom Viridiplantae; phylum Streptophyta; class Magnoliopsida; order Santalales; family Viscaceae; genus Viscum; species Viscum album. Next base: position 1,054,912,505 of record OY728151.1, on the reverse strand, counting down.
TTCACATAATAAAATCAAAGATTTATACAAAGAATTAAATCCCCTGGAACCCATTGACATGATCGACATTTTGTGTGTATAATTAAATTATTTAATTTTAAGAAATACATCCTAGGTTTTCTTTCTTCATTGATGTGTCTGACCACAAATATGCAGTGTGCCTTTATTGATATGTAGATATCCAGGATACATTTCTTCTAGCATTGATCCACATATGATCCGCAATTCTCTGTATTTCAATAATGTATTATCAGGGTGCTAGCACGTAAGATCATTGTACTTGCATCATCCACCTTAGATCGTCTCGAGAGTTTCTTCCAAAGCATTCTCTAATTTGGTGGAGGATGGTCTCTCTTGTTCATGAGAACGTTGGTAGTGAAAAGAGAGCTCTTGATGCTTGAGTGGTTTTTCTCCAAATTTTGTTCACAACAAAAATTGCTATGGATAGCAATCAAATTCCTTAGGAGTATGAGAATAATAATATAATCGGGAATTTAATTCACTAGGTAATTAGAAAATATAACAGCACAAGTGTCGTTAATGGTTTTTATTATTCCATATGAAATCTCCATGTAAAATAATAATAGAAATACTATTATTTCCATGACATGTGAATTGCATGAAATTTATATTTTAAATATTATTTTATTTAAAAATTATTTAATATTATTTCTCAATGGACCCTTTAACTTGGTCCGCCCATCCTCCTAAATATTTTCTGAGCCTTGAATGTCAACTATGTATTTATTAAATAAATAATGAAATTTAACTTCATTATTCACTGATAAATATATAAAATTTCCATTTGGTATTCCTAAATAATTATTAAACCACAACAGGATATAATATTTATTCAACATGTTAAATAATAAATTATTTAACTGAAATCCCAGATACACTTAGTTAATGACCCTATAGGCCTCTTTCTCTGTGGCATTTGGTGATCAAGCCTAATGTCCAAGGATATCATTCAAGAAATATGCCAAGGCACCCATAGAGAATGAATATAATACCATAATGGCATGGCACCTCATATAAATGCTTATAGTGTAATATATTCCCATTATCACAATATTTCCATTTGAGAAGGTTGTATGCGAGTGTCATCAACATATATGCTCAATAAATCATTCTTTGATTTTTTGTAAACAGAATCTACTAAGTGAACACCATGTCCAAAGATTAATTTAGGCTATATAATTTCTATAAATGTGCCTAAGATATATACTTTCATTAATAAACAGAATGGATAAATCCATTCTTGCATTATTCATTAATGCAATATTACTCGTGATGCATCCAATGTATTCACTGTGGACTTATGTTGTCAAAGTTTTCCTCAATACATCAATGTACGTGACTCATAATGTCCATTAATATTAATATTAATTTCTAATGAAAATTTCACACGTCCAAAGATAGGTTCCTCCAATGACATATATGAATTTGGATTTCCAACTATCAGTACTCGTTCTCATAATATTTTATTGGATATTAACGATGCAGTACACCATGAGAATGTTCCTGAAAATCTTATGAGTCTTTACCCGTGTATCATTTGTGTCCCATCAAATGATGTCACCCGGTCGTAGAACATTTATTCTAAAACAGTGTCATGAAACATCCAAGTTCTCATCATAGTGGGTAATCGTTATAACCTTTTAGTGCGATAGAAAATATTGGGAAATTATCACATACTATGTCAAGGAGAATAACAATCATGTTGTTATAGTGAATTTATTAATATTCAAAACCATGAATATAAATTTATCATAGAGTACAAAACAGATAGTTATAGGGAACCAAATCCAACACTTGAGAAGTGATAAAAACATTTAAACTAGTATAAAATAAATTAAACAGATAAAAAAAATTAACTGATATAAAATAAATCAAATTGGTATAAACACTCATTTGAACTGATATGAACCTAGACGGGTTCAGGATTAGACGGGCTCAGGTTCAGGAAAAGAAATGGGTTTGGGCTGAAGTAAGCTGTATATAAATCGGTTTGGATAATTAAATATGTGTTTAAAATTATATTTGTATTTTATGAGGGTATCCAAAAGGGGAAATGTCTACCAATAACCAAATCATACCCTAAATTAATAGACCTTGTGTATTTTAATCTAAGAAAGAATCTTATTATAAATAAAAATACGTACTATTTTTTGTATTTAATTGGATTATCTCCTATTTTTTACTCAACTCAACTGTGAGTTTTGATACTACTTTCCCAATCCAAATTTCACCAGACACGTTTGACACACGTAGAGATGGGTGGACATGGTTTCCTTTTTGGGTTTTTTGTCCTTGATGCATCCTTCTTCTTCTCAAATCACCTAGAACTATCAATGGATCTTGAGGGAAATTTTGGTTGCATGGGTTTTTTTTAATTAATGGGGGTATGGTTCATTTTATTTGGGGAAGGGGCGTGGGATAGCGCCAATTTAAGTGGCACTTTCGGAGAAAACCCAAAGAGCCAATTCAAATGGTGCATTATTTTATTTTCCCACCCCCTCTAAAAACCACCCTTTATTATATATATAATTATAAATATAAATAAATAAGTATATAATTTAATATATTAATGTTAAATATGTTTATAAATAAAATCATATTTTTAAATATATATTTATAATTATGTATATATATATATATAATTATATTTATTTAAAATTGTAAATATATATTTTTATATAATTGAAAATTTATTTAAAATGTATATATAAATATATTCGAAAAATTATATCTTGTATAAATATATTTAAATATATTTATAATTATAATCAGAAATATATTTATATACATATAAATGTATATTTATTAATAAATAAATTTATAATCTTTTTAAACATAAAATTAATTATAAATAATTGATTATAAATATGAATTTTTGTATAAGTACATATTTATAATTATTGAAATTTATATATATATATATATATATAATACATATAACTACGAATCATTCTCAATAAATAAATATTTCTAATTATATGATATATATATATATTGAATATAATAAATAAATAAATAATATATTATTATAAATATAATAAATATATAATTTTAAATATAATAAATATAATAATATAATTGTAAATATATATATATATATATATTTAATTATAATTTTAAACATATATTTATATAAACAAATATATATTTATAAACATATATTTAATAAAAAATATAATAAATTTATATTCATAAATAAAATAAATATATAAATAATATATAAATAACAAATATAATGACAAATTTATCTCAATATATGATTATTTATAAATATTTGATATATGTATATATATATGTATATATTTATAATTATATTTATTTATAATTTTAAATACTTTTTTATATTTATATTTATTTATAATAATTTATTTATAAATGAGTATATATATGTATAATTTTCAATATACAAATATATATATAACTACAACTGTATATAATTAATTATAAATCAATAATAACATAATTAAAAATATATTTATCAAATTTAAAATATATTTTAAAGATAATATAAATATATTATATATTAGAAATATAATTTGTAAATATATGTTTATAATATATTTATAAATTGTAAATATATATTTATGATATAATTGAAAATATAAATTTATAATTTTTTTGGAATTTTTTTAGAATTTTTTTATAATATCTTTATAATATATATAATATAATTGTAAATATATTTATAATATAATTGTAAATATATATTTATAATATATTTGTAATATAATTGTAAATAAATTTTTATAACATATTTATAATATAATGGTAAAGATATATTAAATAGTAAATGTATTTATAACATATTTATAATACAATTGTAATTATATATTTATAATATAATTATAATTATATTTAAAATTTTAAATATATAATTATAATTGTATATGTATTTCTAATATATTTATAATTTTTTATATATTTATAATTATAAATATATTTATTATATATTTATAATTATAAATATATTTATAATATATTTATAAGTTTACATATATATATTTATAATATATTTATTATATAATTTTACATATATATTTACAATTATATTATAAATAAATTATAAATATATATTTAAAATTATAGATACATTAATAATATATATATATTTACAAATATATATATATATATATATTTTATATATTTATTATATATATTTTTATATATTTATGATATTTATATAAATTTATTAAATATATTTTTATAGATATAAATTCAATGTTATTAATAAATATAATTATATATTTTCAATTTATTTATTTATATATAATTATAGAAATATAAATAAACTAAATATTTTAAATTTAAAATGGTTTGTTTATATAAAAACTATATATAAATTTATAAATTTATATAAATAATTATATATAATGTTTACTTATTTATTTTATTATACACTTAAATAAGGATTTTTTATAAATGAATAAATATTGATTTATAATTCTGTAAATTTAAATATATTTATATATATAATTATAAATGTATTTATTAAACAACATATATAAATATATAGTTATATATTTACAATTATATATACATCTATAATTGTATATTTGTATTTATTATATTTATAATTATATATTTATTATATTTATAGTTATATATTATTTACATTTATAATTATATATTATTTACATTTATAATTATTTATTTATAAATACTTTTTTATTATTTATTTATTATATTCATAAAATAAATATATTATATAAATAGAAATATTGATTTATAGACATTGATTTGTAATTGTATTTATTATTTATATATAAATATTTTAAAATTTCTATAATTGTAAATATATATTAATAAAAATAAATTCATATTTATCAATATTTATTTATAATTTATTACTTGATGGAAATATTTTAAATTTATATATATATATATATATATATATATATTACTATATAAATATATTTCTAAATATAATTATAAATATATTTAAATATATTTATAAAAAAAGAATTATTAATATATATTTATACATACATTTTAAGTGTATCTAAAATTATATATAAGTATAAATTTATGTTTAAAAATAAATATAATTACATATAAATATATATATATTTTTTAATATATATATATATATACTTTTAAATATATATATATATATATAATTATAAATATATTATTATAAATATGATTTTATTTATAAATATATATAACATTTATATATAAAATTATATATTTATTTATATATTATTATTATTATTATTATTATTATATATATATATAATAAATGGTGGTTTTGCGAGGGGTGGCCAATGAAAATTACACTATGTTTGGTCATCTTTTTGTAAAAGAAAAAAAAGAGTTCCTCATTTATAATGGAAAAGAAAAGAAAAGAAAAGAAATGAATTTCATTTATCTTCATTTTGTTTGGAAGCAAAATTTAGTAAAAGAAAAGAAAATATAGCAATTTGTCTCCATCTTGTTTGATGAAAATTTTTAAAAGAAAATAAAATAAATGTTTTGAAAATATGATAAAAATTACCCGTATTGAAAAATATAGTTTTTCAATACTCAATTATTCCAAATAAAAAAATAAAAAAAATTTAAATTGTACCTTTGGTTTTAGAACAAATAAACATTTTTATTATATTTATTTATATAATTATAAATATATATGTATTAATATCTATATATATTTGTGTGTGTGTGTGTGTGTGTGTGTATAATTATATAAATATGCATTCATAAATATATATATTTATAAAATAAATTTATAGTTATATAAATATATATATATTTTATTATATTATATGTATATTTATATATGTATATATATATATAACAAAATTAAATTTGAAATTATTACGTGATTATTAATTCATATTGGTTCAGGTAATGTTCTTAAAAAATATAGTTTTTCAAACCATAATTATTCCAAATAAAAATTTATTATAATTTGAAATAGAATCAACGTATCTTATATCATGTCAATTATATAGACATTTTATTTTGGAAAATATATTACCAATGATTTATTTTCTATTTTTATATCATGTTAATTATATAAACAATAATATTGATTTTAATCACTAAAATAATTTCATGTCACCAAAATTATGTAAAAATTATTAATTCAAAATAAATATTAATTTAAAAATATTAACTCAACTTTTTTTATAAATTATTTATATAAACTATTAATTCATGATATTAAAAATTATTAATAATAAAAAATTACTATAATAAAATTAATTTAAAAATTATTTATAAATATTTATAATAGTTTGTTTTTATAACTTAAAAATTAAGTTGAAGTTATAAAAATAATTATCTACAAATTACTTTTAACAAAATATTTTTATAAAATAAAAATACTAATTTTTTTATTAATAATCACAAAGATGATAATTTTTAAAAATTCTAATTCAATTACCTATTGATTAAAATAAAATATGCATAAGGGCATGGTAAGAAAACATAAAAAATATCACGTCACATGACTCGTTTCATTCCAAATCAGCACGATTATTGGGTGATTGTGAAACCATAGTAAGGGAAATCTGTTTTATTCCTTTCCCTATGCCCACCATTTCTCTGGGAGAACCATTCCGTCACCAAAAGTGGAGCTCACTTTCCATCCCTCTGTTTCACTAGGTTTCCCACCTAATCATTTGTGCCCAACACTGTTTTAAAGCGCCAATAGAATTTGAGCTTTGGGTTTTCTCTAAAAGAGACACTTCAATTAGGTCTTTCCCACCCCCTTCCTACAAATAAAATAAACTTTATCCCATAAATTAAAAGAAAAAAAGTAAAAAATTAAACTGTTCACCCATGTTTAATGATCTAGAGCTGAAACTCGGGCAACCATGACCCCAAAACCCTCACCTCGTTAGTTATCAACGTTGCCGTACAAATTCCAATCAACCCCCAGCCTCACCTTCCACTGGACCCCGCTTTCTCCGCTGACATTCCATGTCGTCTCATATAGCCTCGCAACTGTCACTAAACCACAGCGACACCTATGCCTCATCCAGAGCATTGATCATTACACCGAATCTCACACTTCCACCCCCACAGGCGCGACATCCATTGAAGATGACGACCGCATGCTCCTGTCATTTCTCCATCAACGAAAGACCGATGATGCTAGAAATGCGTACACCAAGTGCACCACCCACATCCCGAACCCCACCTACCACATCTGCCTAGTCTCGCAGCAGTCGTACCAGAACACCCCCCACTCCCTCTCTCGCGCCCAGTCTGTGGTCCCCCACATACGCAATGAGAAGCCGCTCCACCGTCTCGATGTCAACTCCTTCGACCTCCTCTCCATTGTCATCCCAATGTTCGGTCATGTCCTCTACGCTATCTCCATCGTCAAGTCCATCCTCCAGTAACGTTAATTCCTAGAGTGTTGTGGTCAGCCGCCTCACTGCGTCCCCGGATGATGGCCCCGCAAAGGGGCCTCTTCCGCTACGTCACCCAGAGGATCTGCTAGTTCACAGATGCTGCCACGGTTGCCGACTTGGGTCCGAACACTAGTGCCTTCAACGCCGCCCTCAAGGATTGCGCCAATCATGGCGATGGAATGTAGTTCCTAAAGCTGCTCGTGGGTAATTTAGGTGGGTGGGTTTTTTTTAGTTTTAGGGGGTAGGGTTTTTTAAAATTGGGGAAATTTTTTTGTTGAGCGCCACATAAAGTGACGCTTTGACCCCACACCACCACCAACCCCCCCGCCCCACACACACATATATATATAGAATAATTTTTTTTGTTGTAATATATTTAAAAAATACAATAAATGCATAATTATATTTTTCTATAATAAATACATAAAATTAAATAAAAATATTTATTTATAAAAAATATTTATAATAAATATCAAATAAATATTAATAAATACTATTATAATAAATGCACAACAAATGATTAATAAATGTAAAATAAATATTTATAATACCTTTATATTTATAATAAATACTTATTATAATTAAATATTATAATTTTTATAATAATAAATATCTAACAAATCTATAATAAATATTATTATAATAAATATACATTTATAATATCTATTATAATAAATATTATTATAATATTTTTTATAATAAATTTATAATAAATAAATTTATAATAAATATTATTATAAATGTATAATAAATGTATAGTATATTTATAATATATATTTATAATGCATTTATTATAAATGTCTATTTATTATAATAAATATTATAATATTTAATTATAAGAAATGTATATTTATATTAATATTTATAATAAATATAAATTTATTTAATTTAATAAATCTACATTTATTTTATACATTTATTATAATAAATATATATAATAAATATTATAATACATTTATTTCTTACTTATTATATGATTAATGTAATATGTAATTATTTATCGTTATTATATAATTATCATATCTATAAATAATTATGTACTCTAATTATATAATTATAAATATACATTTATTTATTATAATAAATATTTAATTATTTATAAATGTAATATACATTTATTTAATATAATAAATATACATTTATATAAATATACATTTATTATTTATTTATTATAAATTTAATATATATTTATAAATGTAATTATTTAAAATAATAAATATTTAATAAATATACATTTATATAAATGTAATATACATTTATTATAATAATTATGTAATATACATTTATTATAATAAATGTAATATTCATTTATTAACTGAGTAAATGATTATTTATTTATAAATGTAATATAAATTTATTATAATAAATATGTACTTAATTATAAATCTAATATACATTTATATATATAAATATACATTTATTATAAATGTAATATACATTTATTTATATAAATATAGATTTATTATAAATCTAATATACATTTATTTATTATAATAAATATGTAATTATTTCTAAATGTAATATATATTTGTTTATTATAATAAATATAGATGTCTAAATGTTATTATAAATATACATTTATTTATTATAATATTCATTAATAAATAAACATTTATTAATTTTCATTAATAATATTTATTAATAATATTTATTTATAAAAATATACATTTTAATAAATGTAATATATATTTATTTATATAAATATACATTTATTATAAATGTTAATACATTTATTTATTAATATAAATATGTAATTATTTATAAATGTATTATAAATTTATTTATTATAATAAATATACATTTATAAATGTAATTATAAATATACATTCATTTATTATAATAAATTTTTCATGTAATTATACATTTATATTTAATATATATATTATAAATTTATATAATTATAAATATAAATTTATTATAAATAAAAAATAATTGTATCATATTACATTTGTTATATTATATTACATTTTACATTTATTTATATTATAATTATATAATTATAAATATAAAAAATATAGATATGATAATTATATAATAATGATAAATAATTATATATTACATTTATTATATTTTAATTAAAAAATAAATGTATTATGATATTTATTATACATTTATTGTACATATTTATTTTAATAAATGTTTAAAATAAATGTAGATTTATTATAATAAATAAATTTATTTTTATTATAATAAATATTATAATATTTATTACAAATATTAATATACATATACATTTATAATAATTAAATATTATAATATTTATTATAATAAATGTATTGTAAATATTTATTATACATTTATTATACATTTATTATACATTTGTTATAATATTTATTGTAATAATATTTATTATACATTTACTATAATAATATTTAATATAATAGATATTATCAATGTGTATTTTTATAATAATATTTATTATAGTAGATATTTTAAATGTATATTTATTATAATAATATTTATTATAAATTTATTAGATATTTACTATTATAAATATTATAATATTTAATTATAATAAGTATTTATTATAAATTTAAATGTATTATAAATATTAATTATACTTTTATTGTACATTTATTATAATAGTATTTATTAATATTTATTAGATATTTATTATAAATATTTATTATAAATAAATGATTTTTTTATAATTTTTGTATTTATTAAAGAAAATATTTATGAACTTATTGTATTTTGTATATTTTTTATAATAAATAAAATTAATTTATAAATTCATATTTAAATAAACATTAATAAAATTATTCATCTTTATATAATTAAACATTATTAAATATTATATAATTATTATAATTACATATGTATTATAATTATGTAATTACTATAATCATATATTTATTATATTTAAAACCATATATTTATTAAATTTTTAATTATATATTTATTATATTTTTAATTATATAATTATTATAATCATATAATTATTATAATCATATCTTTATATAAATAATCCTTATTAATTACACACACACATATATATATATATATAAAGTATATTTTTACAATGATTATATAATTATAATAATTATATAACGACATTATTTATATATTTATAATAATAATGTAATTTAACTAATTATATATTTATTATAATTATAACAATATTATAATTATTAATAATTATAACAAATAGATAATTTTTAATAATTATAAAAAATATATTTATAATTATATATTTATTAAAATTAAATAATAATTATAAATGTATATTTATTATATTTATAATTATATAATTATCGTAATTATAATTGTATATTTATTATAATTATATATTTATTATATTTTCAATTATATAATTATTATAATTATTGTTATTATATGATTATTATATTTATAATTATATATTTTTCATAAATATATAATTATTATATTTATATATTTTATATTTTTATAGTTATTTAATTATTGTTATTATATAATTAATATAATTTTATATTTATTATAATATATATTTATTATAATTATATAATTGTTATAATTATATTAAACATTATTATAAATTTATTGTATTTATTTTAGTTAGTATAAATATATTTATTATAATGATAATTTTAATAAATAATATATATATATATATATAAAGGGGTTGGGTAGGGGTTGTGTGGGATTTGAATACAAAAACTAAGGAGTGCCAAATGAATTGACGCTCTATGGTAAATCTGTCTAGCGCCAAATGAATTGGTGTAAGACACACCCAGTTTTCAAAATAAAAAACAAACCGACCCTTTACATTAAAAATAACAATAAAAGGACGCCCTATCCTAAATCCTCCGATGTTCGCTGAAATGCATATGTCTGGCATGTCACCGGACGTTCGGACTATCAACGTAATGATATATTTGTGCGCCAGAGAGGGGACAAAGGATTTTCTAGTGTTCGTCTTGGAGAAGATACTGGACGGCGGCTTCAAACTGTGCATCGCCACCCTGTTGTCTCTCGTTGCATCCTAAGTCGGGTTCGGCGACCTGAATATTGCAAAGAAAATCATCCAGACCCTGAGGGAAGCTTCTTAGGGAGGAGTCCAGAGATTCTGATACTGAAGTGGGTGCCTTGAGAGGTCTGTTAATGAAGCTACTCCGTAATTATTCAAGGAGCGATGATAGCGAGCTGTCGTTGTTTCCAAGACCTTATCCCTTGAATTCCAGTATGCACACGACTCTCATGAAGGGCCACATGAAGGCAGGGCGGTTGAGCAACCCTCTGAGGTCACTAGAGGCTATGAGACAACGTGAAGATAGTGGCAGCCTCCCTGACCACGTCACGTACATGACTATTGTGTCGGCGCTAGAGAGATAAGTATCCGTGGACCATGCTTGGAATGTGCTTGCACAGATGGCTCGAATCGGGGTGCCAGCGATGAGACATGGTTCTGGCCAGTTGTTAACAATGATCCTAGACCATGGTTTGCGGGATATGCTGGCAGAGATGTGCATGTTGGTGGAGTTCTTCAGCAATGATCTTTTGATCGTGGAGTGCAAGGATGAGTTGGGGGTGGTAGCGAACAAGAATACGTTTAGAAAAATCTACTTGGGGATGCATTAAAATGATATTTTGCAGAAATCACACGTCGAGGGTGAGGTAGGACATGTGGCGAGAGAGGAAGTGGGCGGCGAAGTCCTTCAAGATATTTTTGGGGCTTCTGAGTTCTTGATAAGTGTTGGATGTATTGTGATATGACAATTTTATAGTATATATAGAAGATAAATGTATGTGAAGATATATTGTTGTATTCACATTTTGGAAATGGATCAATTATTAAAATGAAGTTGGAAACCATTATTGACATCCTCGGTGTTACATGGGATAAATGTTCTACAAATGTACTAATCCAATCTGACAAAATTACAAGTTTATTGATCATTTAATTTCCTGACCCTTAATCAACTCATAATTCTAGTATAGTCCAAGTTATTGGGATGATTCCTAGTGAAGAACCTATGAATTTTTTGTAGGGGGTGATTGATTAATTCAAGAACTTAATGTTTTTTATTTATTAACAATAAATAATTGGGTGATTTAACAAGAATCAATTCATAAAATGGCGGTGAACAAAAAAAAATTTATAGTAAATTGTGGCCTTTCAAAGAGCTATAAATGTCTCATGGATCATGAGGGTGCAGATGTATTACAATTATTCAATGTGAAAGTGATCATATTTTTAAATGTTTGAAAAAATAAACATCATGTTTCATATTACAAGGCTTTACATCTTGTGAAAATTTACCCCCATTCAGACAAATTAAAATTTGACATTCTCAAAAGACATTGACGTTGAGTGTGATGCAACATTCGATAAATCACCAAATGTAACGCCTTCAAATCATAGAAAGAGGAAAAAATTGCAATCAAGAACAAGCACTATTGATGCATTGTGTAAGGTCCCAATTAATTGGAATAGTTATTCAGGTTTGGTTTTAGATAGAATGAGGGGCTTTAGACCACATTGAGGTCTATGGAATGTGGGTATAGGTTGAGGATCAAATCATGGGAGTTGGGCCAAGCACATTATTGATATTTTGATCTAGGATGCAATTTCAGGTATGAAATGGATGTAATTCGGAGTCTAAATGTGCTTTTGGAAAGCAAAGATCATGTTAGAGGGGTTGTTGAATTTTTAGTTTTGGGCATTAGATTTTCAAAGGAAAAGGAAAGGTATAGAATTTCTCATAAGGTTGGCTAATAAGGTCATTGTGCTAGTAAGGTTGACTGGTAAGGTTGTGGTGCTAGTTAAGTTGGATAGTAAGGATATTGTACTCCTATGGTTGGTGTGAATGTTAGGATGGTTGGTAAAGTTGTGTTGGTATTAGGGTTGGGTAGTAAGGTTTTTGTGCAAGTAGGGTTGGCTTGTAAAGTTTTGGTGATAGTATGGTTGATGTTTTTACAAAATTTTGACCTCGAAGAATATTGTTTCCAGAACAATTCAACTATTTAATAAATTATTAAAACCCAATTTTATATGGGTATTGTGGCCTTTTATTGACCTCCACCACACCAAAATAGTCTAAATAGTTCTATCATCCATCTTCTTCTCTGAGTGAGATATTTTTCATTTCTTTTCAAAATTTCATTTCCTTTAAATCTTTGGGGAGAAATGAGTATGGAAAACCATCCAATTGTGATTAATGGTTGGATTTCTCACTAAATTTTCATCAATCACCATAAATCTATAATTTCAGGGATTTTCTCATATTTTGTTAAATCTTCTGATTAAGGCCAAACTATTCATAGATCTCTAACAAGTGGATTCTTTCAAACTATATGAAGTTATTTCCTAGCATATTCTGAAGTTATACATGAGTTATGTGATGCTTTATAAACAAACATGGCTTAGGTGGTTGATGTGAGCGGAAAATTTCAGTATTTTTTCTTATTTTCATATGAATATGACCATAATTTAATCCTATTCATGGGTAAGTTAGTGAATCTTTGATGCTTGTGTGAAATTATGGATTTCATTAATAAGTGACCCAAATAATATGATTTAATGGTTAAATCAATTTTTTGATTTAAATTTTGATGCCAAATTTTTTTAGAAATTTGAATGTTTAATTATTGATTCTTAGAATTTGGAACATTACTCATAATTGATTAATGCCATTGTATTTTTATTTATGAATTTTATTGGTTGATTAAGAAACCATACAATGACATTAAACTATAAATGAAGTCATAATTTATTTTTATGTTGTCAATTTGACTTGTTTTGAAATTATAATTTTAGTAAATTTAATAAGGATCCATAAATTTAAAACATTTTAAAAAACAATCAATTTTTAATGTTGTAAAGATCGTCTAATGATGAAAATGCATCCATTTTGAAAATGTGAATTAAATTGATCCATTTTATTGAATTTGGAATTGATTTATTAGAGGCTAAAAATTTGAATTTCATTGTATTATCATGTATTTTATTGAAATTTTATCAAAATAATATGTCCCTAAAAATGATTCAAATAAATGAAGGTGTGCGAAAATGTTTATACCACCACACCCAGCAATAATAGTACCCCATTATCGACATTTGCCTTGCGTGCTGCCTTATCTTACTAATGGTCCATTGTAATTCAATTATATCATTCCCATGTATTGAAACATATGGATCCACTCTCCACCATGACTGCACATTTCTAACACCATCACCACCATCACATCCCTAGTTTTACCCTACCACCCATCCTCTGTTAATCTACCACCACCTATTCCACTGTCCCCCATAGATGTTATTGCTCCTGTCCTGAATGGTATCACCCCCAATTCATGGTATCACCAGTTACTGGTACTACTATCACTTTCTTTAATACACCATTCCAACTACTGATCCCTTGTTCATATACTTTCATATCTACTATAAAATTTGAACCAAGATCATCGTCATGTGAGAGAAGGTGAAGTTGAGCTGGGCACCGACTAAAATTCCCCACACTATGAAGATTTAATGGGAATATATATATGGACGATGAAGATGGTCACTACACATAACACAAACTCCGTGTCCATCAATGACCCAAGAATTGGTTGAATTTTTTTATAACCAAAACAGAAAATAAATTCCTGATATTCTGTTTCTGGAAAATATTTTCCCAATAAATGATTTTTCTTGGATGGGACGTTGAAAAAGGTTGAGCACTGAACTGGATAGTTCTGGGTAGTATGTCTTCATAGGGCACTTTAGAATAATGTGCCTTCTTATGAAGGACATTGAAGAAGTCACTTAATCAGAAAGCTCCCATACTTCTTGGCATTCAATTTATTTATAAACTGAACTTTTTTGTTGGTTTTTATAATATTTATCAATACTAAAATAAATTTCATTAAAATACATGGGATTATATATTAATATATATTTTTTAATAATATATATATAAGAATATATTTTAATTGTTATAATACATATATTATTATAATATATTGTAATATATATTATTAAAAAATATTGTTTTAAAAATGAAATGTTTTTAAAGAAATTATAATATGATTATATTATCATTATAATATATGTTAATTTATGTGTTGTGATATTTTTTAATATTATTGATAATATGCATATGTATATAATATGATAATATCATTATTATATATATATTATTTGTCACGACCCGTCCTCCGGGTCTAGTGTCGTGACTACCCTAAAACCACCTCCCGAAGGGAAGGGGATGAACATTGGGGCTGAAGGCCTCAACCTGCAAGTGAGAGGCATTTTCCTTAAAAAATGTACACACACATACCCTACCACATCCCAAAGAACTGAAAGGGGGAAATGAGTATACCATTAAAACAAAGATGATTGAAATTTCAAGAGAATGTAAGTGGGCCACGATACAAACCCATCAAGCAATAAGAAAAAACCAAGTACGAAAGGAATCTCTAATGGACATCGGTATAAAACCCCGCCTAACCGTGAGAGTACTGAAATTTATGGAAGACGAAGTAATATTTCCTCCCTACCGTTCCTACTAGGACTCACATGGTCTTAGGCCGCCAATCCCACAATCATAGCATTCATCAATACAATCCCCTTAAGAACCTCTGTCGAAACATCAATCGTCTTCACCAGACAAAACCCATGGGGCGAAGCCCGTGTAGGGGTGAGTATAACAATACTAAGTAGGGACCCCAAGACACCCAATGTCTATTAGTAATCTGCAAAGGAAAACATGACAAAGGTGAAATACCCTAAAGGTAATTCCTCTAAGAAACATTTGTAACTCATTGAACAATGTAAAATATGTAGCTCAATCTAGGTATATTATAGGGTAGATAGTTGCATAATTTTTCATATCATTAAATTCCACAACTACTAGTGGCATCCTCCTCTATCGAGTAAAATGGGTCTGCTGGGTCACACTAAGCCACTTCCCACTAACATTGAACTGCTTTGTTACTCAACCATGACAAGCACCGTGAGTTTGCTGAGTCACGCAGAGCCTCTCCCGACTGTGGGCCTAACAGGCCACACAGAACTGATTCCCACCTTGGCTGAACTGAGGAACACCTCTTATCGAGTAGCATGGATCATCCAAGTCACATAGATACACTCCCCACTGTGGGCTAGCCATGTCACACAGAGCCGCTTCCCACTAGGCTATCGTCGAAAAGTCTTCCAGTCTCATCCAGTCGTAAGGTTCTGTACATAACACGCTTGGTCGAACCACTCTTCAAGAAATTTTCCACACAATTACATCAATGAAATTCACTGTAAAGCATGCCAAAATATCTTCCACATCAAGAGGTCCAATGATGCAAAAAACATGTCAATCAGACACATGATTTGTATGATACATGTGTTTTAGTAACCAGGGGACCCCTTATGACTGGGTCTGATCCGACCCGGTCGGACTATCTCGGTCAGACCATCCCGAACAAACCGACACGAGGGTCCCCCATACCCCAGTTCATTTAGACCAACCCCACCTGACCAGGTTTGGTTTGGGGTTAGTATGGTATAGCCTTGTTAGTGGTCCTGCGGGGATGCGAGAGCCGCACCGCGTCTGGCTCCAGGTTGCCCCACGGATGGGGGCCTCTCTAGTCATAGTCAACAGATCGCAGTCGGCACTGCCCAGGTGGCCTGGACGTGGGTAAACCCCTCTACGCAGCACCCACCAGGAACCCTGACTCCCAAAACCATGGCTGGAGGACCTCAATATCATGCGGCTGCAGTGCTCTGACAGGCTCACTATCGTCCTCCAGCACGGACAGCAAGGGCAGGTGACCTCCTTCTGCCATGGCTTCAGTTGAGGCCTCCCCCTTCACCCTGGTGGGGTGTACTGGGCAGCACTGCTGATCTGGGGACACCTTTAGCAGGACACCATAGTCTTTCTAGTGATCTGTTTCTAAATTCGAAAATGCCTACAGTCCTCTCGGGTTTCCATCATACCTTCTCGGGCCCCAAAATCATTTTGACACCAATTTGAGAATGTGTCCACCAAGAACGCATGGGATGATTTGCTCAAGACTTGTTCGTGTCGATCTGGGCCCTCCGTGTTAGAGGATTAAATCAAGGGGTGAGGTTTGGGATTGTAGTTCAACAATTTCATGAATGTTTTGAATCCTAGATAATAATACCCCATGAAAATTCACCGTCCCACATAAACACGTGAATCACTGATCAACTTGTTCATGGGTTGATCAGTGTTCATCATTACTAGAAAAAGAAGAGGGGGGATGAACTTTGAAATAAATAACATACCTCTACATCATTGATGTATGATGCCGAAATATTCATCCTCCAGAGTTCCAAACAAAGATGACATCACTTTCATCTCTGTTCATCGAGATTATTCAAAGATGGTAAAGTCTCATTACCGTTTTCAACATTCATAGTTGGCGAGTAATTTTCATTGGAAATTCGTCATAGAGTCATCAAGGATTAATTCTTTCTTCTCCAAAGTTCCAAAAAATTAATGGAAACAAGTCGCAGTGTCTTAGTTTCACTGCAACATCACATCATTATGCTCCCTTTACTACAGTGTTACTCTGTGTGATATGGTCCATTAATGAGCCTCATTTATACGCCCCTTCCCTGCTTCTTTGTCACACTGCAGTGTCGTCGTCTGCTGCTCAATGGATGAGAAAAATACTAATTTACTTTTTATATTATTTTATAATTTTTCTAGAAATTTTCGAAAATAAACATTTCCATTCAGCCCCTGTCGGCTAATGTTAAGTCCATTCCAAGATAATTCCTACATTCTGAATCAAACGGTGCCCTCAAATTTTTAATCTGAATACTAGTTTAAATGTTATAAAAACCCACTGGCAGGTTTAATGAATGTACCATAAAATGGTACAAATTCTGATCTGAGCTCTCTCGGCCTCAATATCAAGTACCGTCAGATCCCGCATTCTCAGTATAAATCCATATAAACAAAAACAATACGTCGAATTTATGAGACATTACATTCTATCCCACTTTGGTCTTTATGTCTTGGAAATAAAAAACAAAACATATCAAATATGTGGGGGTACTGAGCACGAATATGAGCCACCAGATCCCATGTGCTCTCCTAGAGATTACCAAGCTACCACCGAACGTGAACAAGATGAATCCACCACCCATGTAGTACCCATGCCTATTGATCCTCTATATCTAACAGTAACTCCAAAAACAACACCACATCATCATTTTCTAGCTCTCCCCAGTCGATGATGTGCGATTAGTTATGCATGGACCTTTGAAGTTGGGACATGTAGAAAACATCAGGCACCCAGTGCATCTATGGAGATATGTTCTAGGTGGTATGCCACCTTGGAAACTCTTCTCATGATCTGAAAGGGTCTGATAAACCTGAGAGATAGATTTCCACCCCATCCAAATTTTTGTAACCCTCATCTAGGTGAGACCTATAGGAACACATGGTATCCATCTTCAAACTACAAGTGTCTTCATATCCTATAGGTATAAGACGTATTCCTACAATATGCAGTCCACATCCACTACTAGATGATCTGAATCTTCTTAGTGGTATCCTGTACCAACTCTGAACCCATGAGTGTAGACTCCCCTAGGTCTGTCTAGCATATGGGTGATCTGAAAGGCCGCTCGTACATGGTGCCATGCCAATGGTGTAGTGGTAGCAATATTTTTATGAAAAATCCACCACTGGTAGGTGGTCGTCCTAACTATGACCAAAGTCATGTATACAAGCACAAATCATGTCTTCCAGGTTCGGTATGGTCAACTCCGTCTTATAATATGTTTGGGGATGAAATTCTATGTTAAAATGCAGCTGTGTCCCAAAAACCTCATGTAAACAATTCCACATCCATTATTTAAATTGTGTTTCCCGATCTGAGATGATCATCGAAGGAAACCCATGATGTCACACTATCTCATGGGCATAAAGGCATCCCATGCCCTCTACTGTTCCATGCTCCTAGTGGAAAGGAAGTTAGTCGACTTGGTGAGTCGAACAAAGATCACAAGAACTGAATCATGGACTTTATTCGTACGTGGTAACCCCATCACAAAGTCAATCAAGAGACCACTCCACTTCCTCTCAGGTACCTCATGTGGTTGGGTAATTTCGGTGGGAACCTAATGTTCAGTTTTCACTTATTGATAAGTGAGGCATCGTGAAACAATCTTGGCCACTGCTTCCTTCATCCACGACCAATGTTATAGGTCTTGGTACATATTTTACACTCCATGATGTACCACAAAGTTGATGTATGGAACTCTCTAAACACCTCATCCCACAACGTCACTGGTATTGTGGTGCTCCCTTTGAAAATAATGACATGATCCCCACCAATTAATAATCCTTCAAAAGCATGTCCTAAGGATAACTGAGCACGTTGGGTGCCACAGTCAACATCCACCAACTGTGCCTCCCTGACTCGCTGTAAGATTGGGGGGTGGAATTCATCAACCAAAGATAAGAGGATCAACCATAATCCACGAAGGATATCTACATCATGACTAACTGCTCCATTCCCTCTCTCAGTAGATGAAAAACGACCCTCCAGCTGAGCGCCTCTACCACCAAGTTCCCCTTCCAAGGAGTATAAACAATCTCAATGTCATATTCCTAGAGAAACTCTATCCAATATCATTGTATTAGGTTTAGGTCCTTCTATTAGAAGATATATATCAGACTCTTGTGGTCATAGTAAACTGTAAACCACTCCCCCATCATGTGGTGTCACCACATCTCCAAGGAAAAGGCCACTACTACTATCTCCAAGTAATAGATCACATAGTTCTTCTCATGCTGCCTCAAAGAGTGTGATTCATAGGTGATAAATACTTTTTAATGCATCAAGACACAACCCAATCCGGTCCCTGATGATTCTCAGGAAACTACATATCCATCTCCCTCCTTTGGTAGACTCTAGATGGGGGAACTATTTAGTCTCTGCCTCAGCTCTTAGAAAATCTACTGAAAATTGTCTACCCGTATGAAGGGATTTCCCTTCCGTGTCAATGTCAATAAGGTTTCTTCCATTTCGGAGAAGTCTGGCACAATCTTATGATAGTAACAAATTAACCCCAAACGTTCCTCACCTCAATCATTTTCTTGGGAGGCTCCCATGAATGCACCACCTCTATCATCACTAGCTCCACTAGAGCTCAATCCTCAAAGATGACGTGTCCTAGAAAGTGGAATTCCTGAATCAAAAACTATCACCTCATTAACTTTCTATAAAGATGGTTCCCTTAGAGTGTATTTAAGACAATTTGTAGGTGTGTGGCATACTCCTCCTATGTTTCTGAGTAAACCAAGATGCCATCGATGAAGACCATGATTAACCGGTCCAGGTAAGGCTAGAATATCCTATTCATGAGGGCCATGATCACTACTGGGGAGTTCAATATTCTGAAATGCATCGCAAGGATCTCTTTGTGGTTGTACCACCACCTGAAGGCTGCCTTTAGTACATAATAATCTCGTTCCCAAAGCTTGGGATAGACTAATCTGAGGTCTATCTTTGAGAACCACTTCTCTCCCTTCAGACAGTCAAATAGTTCATCAGTCCTCGATAGTGGATAATGTTTCTTCATGGTCACTTGGATCAGGCACCAGAATTCCACACCCAACCACATTCTCCTGTTTTCGTTCTTGGGAAAAAGCATCGGGGATTCCCATACTGAAACGTTGGGCCTTACGAACCCCTTCTCCAGCAAGTCCTCTTGTTATACCCTCATCTATCAAAGATCTATGAGAGCCATCTGATATGCCATTGTGGATATCAGTACCATCCTAGTGTACAAGTTGTTGAAAAAGTCAACCTCCATGTGAAGAGGTAGTCCC
Organism: Viscum album; assembly: GCA_963277665.1. Taxonomy (NCBI): domain Eukaryota; kingdom Viridiplantae; phylum Streptophyta; class Magnoliopsida; order Santalales; family Viscaceae; genus Viscum; species Viscum album. Next base: position 1,054,891,354 of record OY728151.1, on the reverse strand, counting down.
AAAACATACTCTTGGGAAACATCCTCTCACACTTCCACTACTATGGGAAAATATATAGTCCTCTAATACACTACACTAAGGGTGAGGCTGTCCAATTGACGACTGATCAAATGCACCCTCCTACGAGAAAGTCTTTCCTAAGTTGTAAGGGTTCCCTTCTCATTTGTGAAGGAAAACCTAGTCATATATCCATAGAAACACTGCAATGTACGCCTAAAACATTCAATATGAGCATGGACGTGGATTGTAACACACCAAGCATCCACCGTACATTTCCCTTTGAATAGTACAATAGCTTGTGTTGTACGCAACTTCGAATTAAACCACACCACAACCAATCAAACAAGCCGTTATGGATATTAATACCCAATTTTGAAATTTTATAAATTTTATCAATCAAAGTGGACTTCATTTGTGGATTCAGAATATAGAAATTATCCTAGGGTGAATTTTTGGTATTTCTCTGAAAACATTCAATTTTTGATGAATAGTGAAAAAACACTGCGTTATTGGTTAAAACCAACTTTTTATTTATATAATTTTTTATTTTATTTTACTTTATTTTAGGTCAAAACATATACATAATACCAATATATTTTTTACTTTAGCCACTAGATTTGTAATTTTTCCTTTCTTCACTTTTTATTTCCTTTCTATTTGTTTTCAAACATGTCTCATTTACATTTGGTTTTGGTAAAACCCTCTAATATAATGAATTCACATTCAAAAAGTGATGATAATAAAGAGTTATTAACCCTTATAATATTCTCAGGATTATTCTTATTAATAGATATATGAAAATCATTTTCACCAATGGGAGGAAAACCATATATTGTATATCCATGAATATAATTAATAAAGTGTTATTAGTGATATATTTTATTTTGTGATTCCTTGAAAATTAATCATCTTTTAACTCATGTTAATGATTTAATTCCATACTGAAATAAATTGAAACACACATATAAAAGAACACAAGAGCTTACAAGGTTCACTATTTAATAATAGTGACTACATCATTGGTATGGTTTGTAAATTACTTAATGACATATAATCTACTAGAAAAGAAATCATTTTGTATGGAATATATCAAGAAAGATATTACGTTAAACTCATGTTGTGCTATGTAAACAATCGAATAGTGTGTGTGATTCTTCTAGAATAAATGATATAACACAATTATTTTGTTACAATAATGTTACAATGATTATTTATCAACTGTCAAAAATATAATATTGTAAAAAATTCATCAACAACTTATCAAGAATTTGGTAAAATGTTATTGGATTTGGTGTTAATACTCGATTTGATTCCCAGTATTATTTTTCCAGTATAATTTCCCAATACAATAATATTTATCTACCAGAATATGGTTGAGGCAATTCTAAACACCTTCTTCCCCAATCTGGAAAACCATATATGATTTTACCAGATCCAATTATCCAGCCCAATATGATTAATCATTCAAATATGATGATATTCTGAATAAATTACAATATTTCATTTTTTCCTTTTCTCTTATTTTAATTATAAAATTCTTTGAGAAAATCTCAATCTATGAACATTTCTTCTCATTGGAGATCCTACTTTTCTCCTTATTTTAGTGAACATTTCATTTGTTAGAAAATAAAAATTTACATATTTATTTTTATAATTTCCCCAAATATGGTTTGGGAGAGAGTCTAGAAAATTTTCCCACATAATCAAATTAACAGATATATAAATTTATTTTGAATTTGGGGTGCTTCATGTCTATTTCAACTCTGCTAAACACTTATCGTTTCATGTTGATTCTTCTCAGATCTGATAAAAACATCAGCTTTCTTATATATTCGTTATCAAATTCTAGTTTGATTTTGATTCTCTATTATTATTTTCTCTGTTTGAGTCCTTCAATATGAATCTCTATAAAATTTTCATGTAAGAATAAAGAGTCATAATTCTGATTTCCAAACACGATTTATTCATTACGATGCATTGTACCAAATGATGAAAACAAACACATTCTTTGAATTTAAAGATCCCATTTATCAGTACATCCAACCATAATTTTTTAAGATTACTTTTATTATTTGCATTCATCGGTCCCAAAAAATCATCCTCCGATTATTATGATGGTATAACGAGTTTGATGGATTGGTATCAAAAACATCATCTTTAGAAAAAAAATTCACTTCTAGAAAAAAAAAACATTAATTAATTTTTACTTCAAATAATCATTCCATTGATGAATACATTGAGGATCATCTTTATCATTGTCTAGCTCACCATATAAAGTATTTAATCTTCACATTCCCCTAGTAACAACATCTTTCTAACATTTATAGCATACATATTATAGGCATGATTATGATCATATTGAATATGATTTCTAGGTCTTTTTCTCCCCATTATTTTATCAGTATTGAATCAAAAATTTTACAAATTACATATGATTTAAGATAACTACAAGATCATGAATTCATCATATCATTTATATTGGATTTGGGAAGACATTGAAATAGAACCAAATTACGACCTATTATTCAATTCAAGACCAATGGAAAGTCTAATGAACCTTTTTATCCTGAAATAATATTCCTAATATGATTGAATTTGTAAACCATTATGAGTCATATTTTATTGAATAAAACGGTTAGTTTGATTTCCAACAAATACAAAGTAAAGTGATTTCATTTATTCAGATCCTTTATTTTATTCATATACAATGTTGACAATAAAAGAAAAACATTAATACGTTTATCCTCATCAGCTTGGTACTAACATTAACATCAGAGTTTCACATGTGACTCATCGAGTTGGATAATTATGTTTCCTTTAAAATAAAACTAAGGGACAACACATAAATTTTTATAAATAATTATTCCCTACCCATAGTATAGACAATCAGCATCTCTTAGGCATTACATGGTTTTTTCTTCCACTGTAATTTATTTCTTTCTAAAATTTAAATTTAAATTATATTTATTCATTATGTTTTTTAATTCTATTATTATGTTCTTATCCTCTCCCATGGTTCTTCATATTTCTCACCCGCTGTGAAGTCCTGTGACCTCTCAAGCTCTCATCGATGATGGGAGGCTAACCTGAGGTTCATCCATATCTAAAAATCATTGATGTATATTACAAAAACCCAACTGTAATCATTATATATTTTTCTAGGGTTTTCTAGATAGTGATAGGGTGAGGGGATAAGCAATCCTAATGTATTAAGCCTTCTGATATTCTTTCATATTATTGAATATGTTTTCCCCTGCCACTAATTGTATCAATATTTTATGATGGGAGAAGGGATCTGAATAGAGGATTTAGTCATTCTTGTTACTCATTTGTGAGAATTACGAGCTGAAACGTAATCAATTCTCCTTGAGTGTGATTCTATATCACACAATTTAAGAAGTAAGGTTGTGTATATCTAGAGAACAAAATTTATGGGTCATGGTTGTGAGACAAAGATGGATCAAAATGTTGAATACCTGGGTGTCACCATTTCATGCATCATTTTCCCCTAAATATTAATTTCTTCTTCCCTCTATCAATTCAATCAAAAACAAAACAAACAATCCTCATATATTAATGCTTTCAAAAATAAGAAAAAAACGACCAAAATACATATGTTCTAGGATATTGAGACTCAAAAACCCTTATGCTTGAGAGACAACCCTGTTCACACAACTAAAAAATTTGGTTTATGTAGTTCTAGGGATTTTAAAGTGGTATTAAAATCCCCCTTTGTCAAAGAAAATGATCTATTAAGGGGGTAAATTTATTAGTTCTTGTAAAAAATATTAATGAGGGGTGGGGGATCTTTATATACACTATTTTTGAAGCACTTATAAAGACCCCCCTTTATCAGCACTTTTTTACTTACACTGATAAAGGGTATATTTCAAAATAAAATATATTTAACTTAAAATAATATATTAATATATAAATATATTTATATTGATATAAATATAATATATATTTTGAATTTTTTTTATATAAGGATAATTAGACATTTACACATAATATATAAGATATTTAGTTAAAATGTTTTATGAAATAATAATAAAAATATTTTCAAATAATAATTTGATAATCATTATCGAGAAATATTCATTTTATAACAATTTGAAGATAAAAAAATAGAAATGTTAATAAAACATCTAAAATAAGTTGAAACATTGAGTTGAACATCAAATAGTCAATTTAAGATCTACAACATATCAAATCAAAGCGTGTGATGAGCACTACGCCTTAATGACTTGGGGAACCCCGATCCCAATTTTTAATTCTATGAATGGCCAAGAAGTCCTATAAATCTGAGTTTTAGTTGGGGTACCCTAATGTTTTTGTATTCTATAGAATTACAACCTTCATCAAGGGGGTTTTTTCCATTTTTGGTGTAGAATAAATTTATTCCCAGATTTTACAATCATATTGATATTATGTTTTTGAAATTTTATCATTTTTCACATTCAACTATTATTTATAATAAAATATATATTAATATATACATATTATTTATATATTCACAAATAAAAATTAACTTTTATAAATAAATATTAAAATATAAACTATTTTTATCAATATAAAAACATTATCTAAATAAAAAAAAATATACCTTTAATATAAAATAAAAATATATGAATATTTTCATACTTACCTAATTAAATTATTTATAATGTTTATATATATATATATATATATTTCTGAGTGTGTATAGACAGCCATATAAAAATTAATCATTAAATTATAATATATGTATATAAATATTAATACACACTAATGTAAAAAAATATAGGAATGTATAATTCTACTAACATATGAGAATATATATATGTATGTTTGTATTTATTTATAAACACACATATACACACATACACACATATAAACGAAATATATATATGTTTTTTAGAATATATATATATATATATATATATGGATAAAAAATGTAACAATATATATATATATATAATTAAAAGAAAAACAGAATAATATGGGTGAGGGGGAATGGCGTTGGAGTATGAGTTGATGGTCTCAAGTTTGAAACTCCCTAGAGGCAGGGGGCGTGTGGGAGGGTGAAGTTGTCCTAGGCACTAATAATGGGGAGGGGAGCTGATGGGGTGTTGGGGGGTAGCAGTAGTAAAAAGGTATATCTAGAACAAAAAATAATGTATCCTCTGAATCATAGGGTCCATTCACAGCACTAAAAAAGAACTGATAAAGGCCCTATTATAATCATTTTTATCACTATTAAAGGGGCCTTCATCATCCCTTTTTATGAGAGTTTCTAAATACCTCCCTTTAAAATTCCTCACATTATCAATGCTTCTATTTCATTGATAAATCCATTTTATTGGCATTGTTAAATGCCTGATTTGTTGTAATATGAGCCACTAGAGTTTATTAGAACGTTTTTATAAATTTTGATTGACCACAACCCATGACAACCATTTGATAAAATTGGAACCGCTCCGAGGTAGTATTGTAAATGTTTTCACTGTCTAACCACAACTATAATTGTGAATTTTCTCGATTTTATTATTTTTACATGTTTCTATATTTTATCCCATTAATTTTACTCAAACTGGGATAACCATTATAGTGAAAGAATTCATTAATTTATCCTTACCCATACGACCACTTCACATAAACACATGTATCCCAAGAAATGAAATATAATTAATATTACCAATAAAAACATTCATTATATACCAGTTGGTGGGATGGTGGACGATACTACATGAATATACCCAACAACCATCAACAACGCATGCCCCCACAACATTAACCTAAAAAAGATCTTATACCAGAGGAAATTCAGAGATACTCCTCTATAAAAAATGATTTTCATGTTAATGAGAACCATAAATTAAAGGAATATAGAGAAAATAAGTAATATTTGAGTAGAATATTTGTCTACAACTGCCACTACCTTCTTATAGCTTGTTGAGAAAATAAAACAGTAGCATGGTGATGAGTTAATACAACTGATATTTTACCAAGAATAAATTCAAGATGTGTTGTATATTTTTAATAATTGGATGTCCTTCCTCTATTAAAACTCAAGAACATCATCATAGAGATGGTGTATTTTACAATGTAAACAAATGATTAAATTCTCATGGGAGTCTTTTTTTTGAATTTTTTAGTGTAGCATTTTATTCAAAACCAACTACCTTGTTACTAATATTTTGTTACAAATGAAATAACATGAGAAGAATTGTCATAGACCATAGAAATAGAAACTGATGAACATGTGGAGATCCATTTTGACGTGAAGATGTAATGCCCACTGCTGCCTGCATCCACACAAGAAAACTCTAACAAGGAATTTTATGAGGTGGATGAAATACAAGGTAAAATTCTAGAAGGAGATACCACTAACCAGAAATCATTTTGTTACGAATTTATACAAGATGAATTATCTAAAAATTTCAATGGTTTAATTTTAGAAACCCAATACCATATATTTCTATATTAGATAAAGAAGAATATGGATATGTGGTATAATTCTTTATTGATGGAATTAGAGAACCATAAGACATAAGAATTGAAAATTACATTCCCACAGTGTTGCACGAGTAAAAAGTTGTTTATCCTGGGTTATTTGAGGGAGTGAAGCAATCCATAATCTCATTTAATTTTTCAAAATCCTTTTGACAAAGTGATCTCCCTAAATTTAGGATTCCAAAACCTACATCATTTTATATGACCCTGGATGCAGAAGATGAAAAACCTATTGTAGATCCACTTGAATAAAAGTTAGAGATAGAAATTAGAAGAGAGATACTAGGCGTAATGAAAATTATGGAGGAGGATTCCCAAAATAATGAAGACAATTAGGATGAAAATTACATTGACATTCAAATTTAATCCTTCCATGAATAATATAACGAAGATTCCATAGGAAAAACAACTCACGAAGACAAACATTTATGACCATTGGTGAAATAACTACTACCTCGATGAAAAAATGATCATAAACTAGTGGTAGGAATAAAAATAAAATAATAATTCCATGTGGTTCCTCCTAATGAAAGAAAAGAACAATCTACTCCAAATGAATGGGGATATTTTTATTTAAACTCACCATCTTATGAATATTTCCAATTTGAATTATCTACTGATTACCCATTGTTTGAATATTGTGATGTGGAATATGTGGAGATACCAATGGAATAGTAAGGATCCACAACCATTGAGGTAGAAACTAAAGAGACCCCATAAACGATTCTTCCACACACACATTTTGAGATACACCACATTGTCAATGGGGTGGTATTGTTATACTATGTTCAAGGGGGCCTCTAATAAGTATAGTGTTTTGGAAGAAACTAAATGTTGTGTTTTGCATCACCGAATCCACATCATTCATTGGATTCGGGATACCCACCGTATTATCCAACTCTAGATGGTCTAACAATAATCCCACTTAGGAGGGAAATACCAAAGACTCTTTCCCCCAAGTTTTCTTTTCTATTTTCATCTTTATAAAATTTTAAAATGCTTCATTATAATATAATATAGATTTTCTATAGGGGATAAACCCTAAGAGTATTGTACAAATTTCCATCATAATTAAGGAAACACAACCAGGGGAGAGCTTCACTCAAACCGGATGGATAAATAAAAACTAGGTTATGTCCATTCCTTTTTCACTTTTTAATCACTATATTATTTCTGAATTATTCTATAATTTTTTATGTGAGATGACTTTAAATCTGTGGGGGAGGAAGATTCAATCTATTTTAGATTAGTTTTAAATTAATTTTAGTTAATTTCATAGAGTTTGTAAATAAAAAATAATTATTTTTTGTATTTTCTCTATGTTTTTAGTAAATAAATAAATTAATTAATTAAAAATTAAAAAAATAGGAATTCATAAATAGTTTTTGTATATTTCTATTTTTAGATTGTAATTAATTAAAAAAACACAATTAAAAAACGGTTTTTTATGTTTTTAATTATTGTAAATAATATATTTTTATAGTTTTGGTTTTGTTTTTTCAAAAGATTCTTGAACATAAATGCATTATGTATATTTTGGAAATATAATGGTCAAATTGAATTAATTAATTAGTTTTGAAGATTTAATACTTACCTGATTGTTGAGTGACTTGATCACTTTTTTAATAGAAGTGTTGTCTTAAAACTACGAAAGGGAGTGTGGGAAAAAACATTTATGGAGTTAATTTTATTAATTCTGGTAACTATGATTTTTGAACTTAATCTGAGGAAACATGACCATTGTAAGAAAATAACACATTAACGATCCATCTCAAATTAAATTATTATAATTCATTTGAAAATAGATAAAAATGGATAATTGAGAATCCATAATGAATATATGAGAAAATTACACTTTGTGTTTGATTGTCACTAGGTTTATAATAATAAGAGCTTTCCCACAAAGTCTCAAACATTCATGGATGGGAAATGTTTTAAAAATAATAATATGGGTATGTCAAAATTGAGTTCATTTAGATGAGGTGAATATTGAACTCAATAAAGAGGCAATTGACTTATAAAAAAATTCTTTTGTCTTTTATCTACAAAGTTAATAATAAAACTTCAGTTTTGATAAATTTATGAGAGCGAGATAAATTGGGGTACCTCTGGTAAAAATTTTCAATCCATTAAAATCTCATTTGATCCACTTCTGTACTGTAATATTTGACTAAATTAATGTGAGATAGTGGTTTTACTCATATATGAATACTGTTTTGTAAAAAAATGGATGAGTGTGATATTTTATTCCATTCTAGATTCATTATTTAAATATACGAAGGCTATCCATTGTATTATATTAATTTTTCTAAAAAATTTCAATTATAATATTGTCTTAAGGTGTAATAAATTAAATTTATTGGAGTGATGTGATATGAAAATTTCAAAATATTATGTTTTGTTTTCTTTGGAAGTACCCCTAATTGAATCCAATTCCCAAGTAAGTTAGTGAAATTTTAATAATTTTTAAAATTATTTATTTAATTGATAAGTGATCCATATAATATTTTCTAAGGGTTTAATCATTTTTTGACTAGAATTTTGCTGGAATAATTTTTTAAAAAATTTAAATTCTAATTATTGATTCTGAGAATTTGGAACTTTACTGATAACTAGATAAAATTATTTATATTGTTGATTTATTCAATTTTTTTGTTAATTGAGTAGCTATAGATTTACATTTAAGAAAAATAGAAATCTAAATTTTTTTATGCTATGAATTTAAATTGAAAAAATTATTAATGGAAATATAATTTTAAATGGATTTTTTTGGCATAAATTGATTATTTCATATTTTCGAATTTAATTTGGATTATGAAATTAAAATTAATTTGAATAAAAGCATGAATTTATAATTTTGAAAGAAATTTTTAATAATGAAAATGAATCCATTTGTAAAATCATAATTTAATTGATTCGTTTCATTGAATCTGAAATTTTATTTGGAAATGATTGATGAGAGGTTTAAATTTTGTATTTAATTATTTTATCATTTATTTTGATGAAATTTAATTTGAAGAAAATGTCACTAAAAATTATTTGTATAAAGTTCAAGTGCATAAAAATTTTTGATACCAAAACACCCTATAATGTTGTCACCATACTACCATCGCTGCCCTTGCGTGCTGCCATATCTCATGACTAGTCCACAATAGCTCAATGCCAAAATTCCCATATTTCTCAACTGACAGCTACACTCTACACCACAATATCACACTACTACCACCATCATCACCCAACCCTCCCCTATTTTCCCATTTCCACCACCCCTCTTTCAATCAACCTCCACCCATTCAACCTTTCCCCTCACCAGCTACCACAACTATCCTTTAACAATAACACACCTAATTAACTAAAGCATCATTCCATAGTATTTCCACCACTATCTTCAATACAATTTAACCCCTACTATTCCCATTTTCCTATACCTTGAAATCTACTGGTGACCAGACCCATGCTCACAATCATGCGAGAGAAGATGAATATGACCAATACACAGACAATAATACACTACCCTATGATGATTGAATTTCCAGATCCAACCGACTGAAGAAGATTTCCACCACGTGATGAACAAGATATTCCACTATTTAAGGCCTATGAATCATAATGAGAATTCATCATCGTGTAACGAAATGATAAAATCAAACCACCACAAACTCATATATATAACCATCACATAGATGAAGAAAATCCCTACCAACCTTTATGTGAGGGTGACTGATATATGTAACATCTCGTTATCTACATTAGGGAATTTCTTTACTCCTTTATAGTTTTTCTATTTAACTGGGATTGTGTTGGGACACTTGATAATGAAGAAAATTTGATGAGAAAAATGACCTAATGTTCATGGATGTATATTTTTTAAAATTAATGGTGATCGAGTGTAAATGTGAAATAGATTTTTAAAATTCCAAGTAAATAAAGATTATGAAATTTTCATATGTATTAATATTTATGAATGAAATATAAATTTTACTTTAAAGGTGGTACTATGTTTGATGGTGTACCTGATACACAACAATGAGTTCCTTTGAAAATTTATATTTCACACAACGTTGAGTTATACTAAAAAAAATTAATATATTATTTTTATATTAAATGGTAATTAACACATAGTTATTGTATTGAAAGGAATGAACCGAACTAAGTACAATAAAATTTCGCATGATTATTAAATGTTTTTATATTTATCCAACAAAATTTAGATGCTTAAAATGTGCATGAATCAATTTTTAAGCACAAATACATAAATATTCTTTAAAAGGTGTATTTACCACCTTTTGATGGAGACCCCTTTTTAAATCTATTTTTCTCACTTTTATATGTTCTATTTGATAAATAAAATCCTCTTTTATAATCATGGAATAAAAATTTACTTTGGGTAAAATTTTGGTATTTTTATGATAAACATCATTTTTTAATTAATAGTGAAAAATACTGTATTTTAATTCAAAACTGCTTTTTAATATAATTTATTTATATTTTTAGATTAACTTTTTAATTGGGTTTACAGTTCAATTACATTATTTTTTCCATTTAATCTAATTTTGGTCATTAGATGTAATTTCACATTGAAATTGGTCATAAAAAATGTCAATTTTTTGATAGTTATTATTTCAAAAAAACATGCTTTTTTGTTTTGAAAACGAAAATTAATTTTAAATTAATTTCTGTCCCTTAGTTGTTTTGAATTTGGAAAGTTGGATTCTATATTTTGAATAAAGATGTCCAAATTGTGTATATATGTAACATTTATTTTTAGACATTATGAATATTTACATCCGTAAATATTTTATTTACCATGGTTAAAGGGTAAATATGGTAAATAAGGATAAACGAATAATATTATAAAAATTTTATTATTTAATTTTTAAAATTATTGATATGAATAGTTTAAAAATTGACCTAAATTCGTTTTTAAAGAAAATTTTATTTCATTAAATGATAAAATAGTCATAAAAATATAAGACTCGACCAACAGACATATATATTATTTCAAATGTCATTAATGATCCATTTTGGGTTTCATGGAATATTATAGTAAATATATTAACCATATAGTATGAATATATTAGTGGACATGGTAATGGCTAAATAAGGTAGAATATGGTTAAATAAAAAATAGAACCACATAAAAATATCCAAATCATGTCCAATTCTAATTGGATGCTTTTATTTCAAAAAATATGCACCTAATCATCAAATTAAATAAGTTTTGGACCTTTTGACTCTGAAAATCATTTTATAATAAAATAATACATTCAATCGTTCCTAAACTGCCCCTCCTCCCCTTATAAAAATCAGTCACCTATAAACCATTGCACACACCTCTCAATCCCATTGGCTCATCCAACCCCTACCCAAATAAGCTCCCAAAATCCCTATATTCCACCGATAGGCCTTACCTTAGGCATAAGGCACCTCAATAAAGCCTTTTGGTTTATGTTAGGGGAGTTACCTGATTTAAAGATGATGTCTTTCCTCATGTTATCTCCTTTTATTTTACTTATTCACTTCCTATGGTATTATTATTATATGTTTACAAATGAACACTAGTTTCCACAATATACATTCTTCATGTTATCATAAATATTTCAACTACACTTAAAAACACCTTTATCTAATTGGTAGAGAAAATATTGTTTCTATGGATGACGAACTACTACCTCATGAAATAATGATTGTTCAATCTTCTCCTACAACCATTTATGGTGGGAATTAATATGGAACTATATTTATATGTGATATAGCTTTTATTTATATGGTCTATATACTTGTATTTTTCATTTATATCATACCTTTATGTTTTCCATAATGGTTAAATATAATAATTTCATTTGAGGAAGTGCGGACTAACACCCCCTCAACGTGAAATGAATCATTCATTCCATAAGTGGGACGTATAAAGTGTGGAGATAATGAAATTATATATGATATTATAATGGAATTATAATATACCTATGCATTATTATTCTTTCAATCCATTAAAATAAATAATTGAAATGAATGTAGCCTTCATTCATACGTACGACTTACCGTCTCCATAAATAGTGCATTTCATTTCTTATCTCCAAACATTATATACTATTACAAATACATATTTATAATGGATACATATATATATATATATATATGATATATGTGATATCTATACCATGAATATCATTCTGGAGATAATATAATTTTGACGACGAGGACAACTTGTAATTATAAGTAGTTTATTTTGGACTCAAGTACCAAATATTGAAAAAATGAACATTAATAACTTAAATGATTACATAATTTTTTATCATGGTATTATGTGACATATAAGGAATTATTAACATGAAAATGCTTCTTAATAAAGTAGAAATTAACTTTAGTTTTTTCATTCTAGAGATTAACGAACGTATGAGTAAATTCGGACTTGAGATAACGGACTTCGTCTCAATCACCTTTCATTGAGGAATATTTTTATTTATACACAACTTTATTTTATACTCTATGTAAACCCCTTTGACATTTCATTTCATTCAAAGGGAATTCTTTTATACAAATAATTTTTCTAAATGTCAATACGGAATGTTTCTTTTTTATGTATGATGTGACACCGACCTTTCCACCATTGGGAGTATTATTTGATCTTTGGCTTCCATAACAAGTTGTATTGATTTTTCAAGCGAAATAAATACTATATATCCTTTTTATGTATTTTTTTTATTCAAAATGGATTTGATAAATCATTGATTATTTCAATATATATAATTTATATATAGTGATTGAAATGTGGAAATGTAATGTATTCTTTTATGGATGTTTTATGTGCTATGAATATGTTACGGTTCATTGGCAGTGTTTACGTATACGGGTGGTTATCTTATAAACCTTGGTTGGGTGAGCCCGAGATAGCTCTCCAATGAATTGGGTAACATGAAATAGGTAAATTTTAATGTTTCTACTAAGAGACTTAGGTAATATAATATGAGGGGTATTCTAATGTAACTCTCTACGTATCTATGATAGCTACAATTTAAGTATGATATGGATGCCACAAGTTACCTTTATGATTTATGATTTCCAGGTGTTATTCATAAATCATATAATTTCACGAGTTATGTTAATGATATTATTCTCGGTATGTTATGATGGAATAATGTTTGATTTATTTATTTTATAATCCTTACTGAGATTTTTAGGTTCATCCCACATTTTTTAAATTTTTTTCACATGACATAAAGATGAATGGGGTTATTGTTGGGATCATGGAAAAGTCATGCTGTCCAAAACATTGAATTAGACATAACTCTTTTTTTCAAGAGTTTTTATTTTCGGAAAAATCGATTATGTGTAGAAGTCTATACATCTAATATTCTAGTTTGTATGTATATGTCATGACATAATTCTCTAAATGTCTAAACTTGAAAATATCCTCTATGTTAATTATTAACATCATTCAATATTATGTAATGATTAAGGAATTGAACTAATAGTTAGTATCAAAGGTCCATTAAGACAATATTAGAAGTTAGTATATTGTTAAAATAATTTCCATATATTATTTTCACTTTATGGTAATATTTAAATGATATAGGATTTACAAATTACCATATTGCATAACTTATGATACTTCTATATTTAGAATGCTTTTCTATATAAGAAATAGTGGAGCTATGATGGTATGACATAATGAGGAAGATAAACTTTTAAATCACCCCACTGAGATAGTCAGGATTAGAACTGAATAGTTTGTTGCAGTGATGGCATAGTTGACTCAGGCTATAAATGGTGGTGGTATATATGAACGAGATCATCCAGATCAACAATAGAGGAATATTTCAGTAGTGTATCATTTCATGAGGAAAAATCCCCAATCAATCAGAGGATCATACGACCCTGTGCTAGATAATGGTTTGATTAAAGAACTCGATAGGATTTTTGATGTCATGGGGTGTTCATAAAATTAAAAGGTTATTCTTTCTATTTATCGTTTTGAAGGAGAAGCTGATCAGTGGTGGTAGATGATAAAAAATATCAGGGATAGTGTGGTGAAATATGCTCTTGATTGGGTCAAATTCAAAGGTATGTTTCTTGAGAAATATTTTCCTATGGGGGTTCCTCGTAGGATGGAAATACAATTCATGGAATTGAGGTTGGAGGATAACTCAATGACTTATTATGAGAAATTTTCACTCGACTAGAATGGTATGCTCTAAATTTAAAACAAGATATTGATAGTAAAATCAATGATTTTTACTCAGGATTGAATCCAATGTTATGAAGGGATTTATCTTCTCGTGAGTTCAAAAGTTAAGAAAAACCTTTTCGATGTGCGGAGAAGGTTGAAATGGATTTTTCTGATGATCAAGTTTTTGATGAAAAGCATCAGAATTAGAGGTTGAGGTGGAAAGGGAAAGGGAATAACTATTCATAGAGGTCTAATGGTAAGAAACATAAGTTTAATGTTTGTGAAAACTGTGGGAAAAAACATGCTGGGGAATGTCTTTCGAATTTTGGTATGTGCTAACAGTGGGGTAAAAAGGTACATAAGGCTCGTAATTGCACTGAAAATGATCAAATTAATGGTAAGACAAAATATGATTTATAATCATTAAAAAGTTATATGTTCAATGAAATGGTTCATTATGCAAATGAGTTTCCAACTAAGAACTCAACTAAGGGAAAGTGGCTATACTAGAAGTAGAAAGGGGTGGTGAAATCATTTGCAACTACTTCATCAGATGTTGGGCCATCAAATGAAGTAGTATTAGGTACACCATTTGATTTTTCTGATTATTCCAATTTATTTTTTGATTCCTGGTCTACAAATTCATTAATTTCTGAGAGGTTTTCTAGTAATTTGGGAATTCCATATCAAGATACGAATCATGAAATTTTGGTAAAAACACCCGGAGGAAATTTTGAGACAAAAATAAAATTATAAGAACATTCATCTCCTTATGTGTGAAAAGAATCTACCTAAAAACCTTATTGTTTTTCATCTAGTAGAGTTTTATGTTATTTTTTGTATGGATTGGCTTTTCGTTTATCATGATAATATAGACTGCAGTGCTAAAGAGGTTTATTTTACAAAATAATTTAAATTTGTGTACAAGAATAAACCCATACTTATATTAACTTATTATGATGTTGATAAACTAGTAAAAGGATGAAATTAATGTTACCTTGCACATTTTTTTTATAAAAGGAACTATTCATAATAATGATGTCGCAGTGGTAAATTAGTAACTTGATGTTTTTCTAGATGAGTTGCCTAGTATTATACCTGATCCGGAAGTTGAATTTACTATTGACTTAGTTTCTAATGCTAAGACAATTTAAAGACCCCCTAATTGAATGGCTGAAATTGAACTTTTAGAGTCAAAGATGAAAATTGCATGAGTTATTAGAAAAAGGATTCATCCGACCTATCACAACAACCTGGTGTTCTCATTCCTTGTTTCTTAAAAAGTAATATGGTTCAATGAGACATTTCATTGATTGTAGAGCATTTAATTACATCACTACTAAGAACATGTATCATATTCATCATATCAATGATTAGTTTGAACATCTCAAGAGAGATATGTAATTTTTGATGATTGATTTGAGGTCTGTGTACCATCAGTGTAGAATTTATGAAGTCCTCATTTCGTACTAGATACGGCCAATATGAATTTTTAGTTATTCCTTTTGGGTTATCCAATTCACCTACTGTATTCATGGATCTTATGAATAGAATTATTCATTATTCCTTGGATAAGTTTGTAGTTATTTTCATTGATGATAATTTTGTGTATCCTATATGTAAAGAGGATCATGAAAATAATTTAAGGGTTGTCTGGAATACCTAAAATGAAATGAAAGTATTTGAAAAATTCATAAAATGTGAGTCTTTGTTATATAAAATTTCTTTCCATGGTCAAAATGTTTCCAAAGGGGGAATAATAGATGATCCTGCTAAAATAAAAGTTGTTGTAGAATGGTCAAGGCCCACAAATATAACTGATATCTATAGTTTTCTTGGGTTAGAAGGTTTGTAGCAGATGTTTTTGGAAAATTTATCATGGTTATCTAGTCCATTGAGTAAGTTAACTCGAAAAGGTGTTAATTTCATGTGGAAAAAAGATTTTGATGATGGTTTTTAGGAATATAAAATAAGATTGTTGAATGCTCCAGTTTTGGAACTGCCTTCCAGAAATACGTAGTTTTTTATCTACAGAGATACTTCGTTGAAAGGACGTTGTTGTGTCATAATGCAGAATGGTCAGGTATTTTCTTATGCTTCAAGTTAGTCGAAACCTTAGGAGTTAAATTACCCTACATATGATTTGGAACTAGCTTATGTTATTCATTCTTTACAAATTTGGGAGCATCAATTGTTTAGAGTAAAGTGTGAAATATACTATTATGACAAATGTTTTATGTATATATTCACAAAAAAAAATTTAACATCATATAGAGGATATGAGTTGAATTAATCATATATTCTGAGTGCATGATCCATTACAATCCAGGAAAAGTAAATAATGCGGCTGATGGATTGACTCAAAAAATTAATGTATCATTAACCATGATAAGTTTGAAATAAGATATTTTGACAAATGATTCGATAAACATTGGAATAGGAGATGTTGGTCCAGGAGCTTCCACTATTCTGTTTCGTGTGTCCATGAAATCATCTAAATCAGAAAGAATTAAGAAATTAATGAAGGAAGACAGTGAGTTGCAGAAATATGTAGATTTGTTTCAAAAGGGTAAGTTTACTGAATTTAACATTAATAATGAAAGTAATTTGGGATTTGGGAAGTGATTATGTGTGCCTTGTGATTCAAATATGAAAAATGTGTTGTTATGTGAAGCTCATAGTTATCAATTTTCAATTAAACCCAGATGTACTAAGAGTTAAAGAGTTATTAAATAGTATTACTGATGGGATGGAATGAATTGAGATATTACAGACATTACTGTGTAGTTTTTGACATGTCAACAGTTTAAAGTAGAGAGAAAATTACTGAAAAGGATGATTCAGCCTTTATCGGGTCCAGAGTGGAAATGAGAAAATATATCCATGGACTTCATTGTGGGATTACCAAATGCATCTCAAGGTAACTATGAAATCTGGGTTATTGTTGATCGATTGACTATATTTTCTCATTTCATTCCTATTTGAGAAACATTGTATCTAGATCAACTTTCTCATTTGTATGTTAAAGAGATAGTCAGGTTTTATGGATTTCCCCTCTCCATTGTATCTGATCGTGATCTGAGGATTACTTCAAATTTTTGGAAAGGCTTCCGGAAGTAGTTGGGTACTAAATTAAATTTTAGTACATCGTTTCATCCTCAATTAGATGGTCTGTCAGAATGAACAATTCAGTCCGTGGAGGATATGCTACGTGCTTGTTCAATGGAGAACTAGGGAAGTTGTGGCCAATATCTTTTATTAAAGAATTTTTTATAATAAAAGATTTCATTCCATTATACATATGGAACCATTTGGGTAATTATATGGGAAGGAAGGTATTACTCCTTCTTTTTGAGATGAAGTAAGTGAAAGGATTTTTATGGGACCTGAATTGGTAGAAGAGAGGGAAGAAAAGGTTTTGTTGATTCATAAGCACAAGAGAATAACTCCGATTAAGAATAAAAATTATCTTGATGACTGGAGGAAGGATATTTCATTAGAAGTCGGTCATCATGTCTTTATCAATGTTTTTATATTGAAAAGTGTGATGTATTTTTTTTATGAAGGGGAATTTGAGTCCAACGTTCATGGTAAGATGAAATCTCAGAGAAAGTTTGATCAGCTGCGTACAATGTGGTCTTTCCTCCATGTTTATACTAGGTTCATAATTTTTTTGTGATTCAATGTTGAGGAAGTATATGCCAGATCCATGTCATGTTTTGAGTCCAGAGGTAGTTTAGTTGGAAGATAATCTCTCTTATAAAAAACAACCAGTCCAGATTCTTAAACGAATAGAGCAAGTGTTGCGGAATATGGTAATCCATCCGAAAAACTTTTTATAAAAAACCCATATGGTTGAAGAGGCAATGTTGGAATTTTGTAAATTCTATGTGGGATAAATAACCCAACTTATATGATAAGTGAATAAAAATTACGAGGATGCTATTTCCAAAAGGGGGGAAGGGTATAACATCCCAAGTAAATAAAGAATATGAATTTTTTAGTTTTATTAATATTGATGAATTAAATATTAATTTCACTTTAAAGGGTTTGATGGAATACCTGATATGCAATAACGAGTTTATTTGATAACTTATGTTGCACACAACATTGAGTTATACAGAAAAATATTAATATATTATTATTATTTTAAATGGTAGTTTAATTATATTTTTTGCATTAGTTGTAATGAACATAACATACTACAATAAAAATAAACATGTTTTTTAAATGTTTTTAAATTTATCCAATAAAAGTTAGAGGCCTAAAATTTGAATGAATCCATTTTTAAGCACAAATAATCTAATCTTCTTTAAAAGGTTGATTTGCCGACTTTTGATACAGATCCCTTTTTAAATATAGTTTCATTCACTTTTATATGTTCTATTTCACAAAATAAAATACTTACTTAGAATTGGGGAATCAAAATTTACTTTTGGGGTAATATTTTGGTATTTTTCTGATAATGTACATTTTTTAATGATTAATGAATAATTCAGTATTTTAATTCAAAACTGTATTTTAATCTAATTTTTATGTGGTTAGATTATTTCATTAATTTTTTTAAAAGTGTAATTAGATAATGTTTTTACCATTTAATCCAATTATGGTCATTAGATGTATTTTAACATTGAAATTGGGCGTAAACAAGTGTCAATTTTTTATAGTTATTATTTCTTAAAAAAATGGTTTTTGTTTTGACAAGAGAATTAATTTTAAATTAATTTCATCCACTTCTGTGTTTTGAATTTGGAAAAATGGATTCCATATTATGAATCAGGAGGTCCAAATTTTGTAAATAGGTAACATTTATTTTTAGACATTATGAATATTTATTTCAGTAAATATTTTATTTACCATGGTTAAAAGGTAAATTTTGTAAATAATGTAAAACAAATATTATTATGACAATGTTGATATATTTTTTTTTATGTAATGAGATGGATATTTTATAATTTCACATAAATGAGTTTTTAAACCCAATTATATTTTATTAAATGATATAATAGTCCTAAAAAATAAGATTTGGCAAAAAAACATATATAATTTTTCAAATGTCATTAATGATCCATTTTGTGTCAGTTGGAATTTTATAGTATATATGTTAACCATATAGTGTGAATATATATGAGGACATGGTAAATGTTTAATAAGTTAACAAAGTGTTAAATAAAATGTTTAAGGATTTAAAATATATTCAAAATCATTCCAATTCATATTGGATGATTTTATTTCAACTTATATGCACCTTATATTCGAATTAAATATGTTTTGGACCTTTTGAAATCTATGCTCATTTTATAAAAAAATATTACATTCAAACTTTCTAAAAGAGCCGCTCCTCCCCTTATAAAAATATGTCACCTCTATCCCATTGTTCATAGATATAAAGCCCCATGGATCATCCAAACCCTGCACAAATAAGGTCACAACGTCCAACATTCCACCTAGAAGCCTTAACTTTGGAATAAAGCACTTCATTAATTCCTTTTGGTTCAAACCAAACGGAGTTACCCGATTTAAAGGTAACAACTTCCCTCAAGTTCTCTTATTTTATTTTACTTCTTCACTCCCTATGATTATATAATTGTTTGTTTACATATTAACACTAGTATCCTCAATATACTAGGTTATTGTTATGAGAAATATTTCTACTGCACTTACACACACCTCCATATAATGGGTAAAGAACATGTTGTTTTTGTGGTTGACGAACTACTGCCTCACGAAACGATTATCATTCAATATTATCCTACCACATCTTATGGTGGCCATTAAGATGGAATTGTATTTATATATGACATATATAAATTTTATATTGTCTATATACTTTTTTATTTTTCATTTATAGCATACCTTTTGGATTTCCATAATGGATAAATATGATAATTTCATTTGAGGAAGTGCGGAATACCGCCCCATCAAAGTTATATGACATGTTCATGAAACACATCGGACGTATAAAGGATGGATTTAATGAAATTAAATATGATATTATAGTAGAATTATAATATACCAATGTATCATTAATTATTCATTCTATTAAAATATTAAATACAAATGAATGTTGTGTTCATGCGTACGTACGGCTTACCGTCCCCATGAACAGTGAATTTCATTTCCTATCTCCAAATGTTTTGTACTATTATAAATATATATATATACTGTATATATATGATAAATATGATAAATATGATATAGAAATCACGAATATCACTCTGGAGATAATGAAATTGGTACCACATCGACAACATTTAATTGTTAGAAGTTTATTTTTTACTAAAGTACCAAATGTCTACAAAACCACCATTATGAACATAAGTTATTACATATTGTTTGTAACATATTAATAAGTTACATAAAATGAATAATAAACTTGATAATGTTTCTTAGGAAATTAGAAATTAAATTTGTTTTTTTTTATTTAGGAGATTAAATAATGAACGAGTCATGTAAGACACGAGAAAAGGGACTTTGTCTCAATCTCATTTCATTGAGGCATATTTTGATGTATATACAAAATTATTTTATATGGTGTATAATCCCATTTGAATTTTTATTTAATTCAAAGGGAATCATTTTATATCAAAAAATTTACTAAACAACAAAAAGGAATATTTCATTTTAACATACGCATAGACAAAAACCATTCCCTTGTTGGGATTATTATTTTATATTTGGATTCCATAACCAGACGTAGTTTTTTTAAAGGAAAATAAATACCATATGCCCTTTTATGTATTTTATTTATTGAAAATAGTTTTGATAAAGCATTTATTATTTCAAAATCATTAATTGATATATTGTGTTTGAAATTTTGAAATGTTATCTTTCTATTTTGCATGTTTTATGTGTTATGAATATGTTATGGTTCATGGGAATTATTTATGTTAATGGGTGGTTCCATGAAAAAACTCTGGAGGGTGAGAACGAGATAGCTCTTCAATGAATTGGGTTACATTATGGAGGTAAATTTTAATATTTCTCCTAATAGATTTATGGAATTTACTATGATGGGTATTCCAACGTAACTCCCTATATAGCTGTGATAACTACAATTTATGTATGATATGGATGCCTATAGTTACTTTTTTGATTTATGATTTCTATGTGTTATTCAAAAATCATATTATTTCATGTGGTATATTAAAAATCTTATGATGGGTATGTATTGATGGACAATTGTTTTCATTCTTTATTTTAAAATCCTTTCTAATCTTTTTATGATAATCCCAAGTTTTTGAAATGTTTTTCATAGGACATAAAGATGAATGGGATCAAGGTTGGGATGACGGAAAAGTCATGTTTTCTAAAACATGGAACTAGGCAGGACTCCATTTTTCAAGAGTTTTTATTTTATGAAAATATGGATACTGTGTAGAAGTGTCTACATGTAATATTAAATTTGTTATGTATATGTTATGACCTAATTCTAAAAATCTCTAAACTAGAAAAAATCATCAATGTGAATTATTATCTTAAATCTAGATTATATAATGATTATGGTCAGGGGATTAATAAGCTTGGTGGGGTTCTCCCTGAGTTTGGATAATGTCAGAGTTGGTTTTTGTTTTCAATGTAATAAAATTGTTTTTTAGTTTGTATGGGATATACATAATTTATAATGGGAGTAAATGAAATTTAATTCTTAAAACGATGATTCCATGAACCAGGTACACCACATAAAGGGTGTAAAAACATTGTAATGTTTACAAGTTTTATAATGTTAAATCATTTGTTTTTAATAAAAAGGTGAGTAGTTTTTCAGTATAAGTGATCCCTGGGGATTATATGATGTTTAAATTGTTTAAAAGACATGTAATTTCCATATAAAATTATTTTTGGGTAATTTATTAGTTGAATATTATTTAATTCTTAAAAAATCCTCTATATTCTAGACCAAGATACATTCTCTTGTGATTTTGGAATCCTACATTCATTCAAGATTGATTTTTTCAGAGTTAGATCATCATGGACGTTACGTTGTATCTCTCCTGGAAACTGATCCATTATGATTCATTTCATTTTATTATGGAAGCTTCATTTCATTGTGATATAGGAACAGTTTATCTGTGGTATTTATTCTTCTTGATTCCGTTATAGATCCATTGTTATATCTTGTTCCAGTGGACGATTCCTTGTTGTTTTTTGGCACAAAGAGTGTGCATTATTTAGGTATATGTTGTTTCCTATTCTCTAATAACCCTTTTCTAAAATTCAATCAATTATAATTTTCATATATTGGATCTAGTACCTTCATTGTGGTTCTGTTATCTCTATTGGTGGATCCCAATCAGGCATGTGTTAATTGAGTTTTGAGGTTGGTGGTTCCATCTCTAGCATGTGTTGATGAATTGAATTCCTATTATTTTATGATAAATGGATTTAAAAGTGATATTTAATGATTTAATGATTGTATTTTAGTGTGTGTGTGTGATTTTTATAAAACATGGTATCCCCACCATTTTAGTAAATGAAATTTTATTTTTAACGCATTATGAAATAGTTTTTTGAGATGTTTTTCAAATATTGGTTTTATGAAATGGTTTGGAAAATTAAAAAACCTACGTAGCCTTGCGTACATACGTGGAAGGTGTAGTAATTTTCCTCATAAACTATATTGGGTTTTGATAAATTGGCTTTCCTCTACACAGTGCTATTTTTTCTACAGACAAGTTCAAACTATTGGGGGGTTCAATTTCTGGGTGTTCCTTTTCTCTCTAGACTTGATGAATATTTCTAGTGGCATGATGTGTAGGTTATTTTATATGATAGGTATGATTTACCTAGAATTAATGACGTAGTGTGATTCTTTCTATGATGTTAAATATGATTTAGGATGATTTAAACTATATTGTTTGTACTGTTTTGATCGTACTAACAAGGATTTGAGATGATATGTGATATCTTATTTAGTTTATTACGTTTTAAATACTTCTATATTTTGATATGAAATGATTTGAAATTGATTTAACTTTCTTATCTTTAAATGTAACAAATTTTAAATTAAATATTTTCCATGATTTTGATATAAGAAATATTAAACTATTATCATAACTTTTTTCATTAATGTTGAGCTTGCATACACTGTTATAAAGGGCATTGTTATGGAACTCCTAGTTGAGATCATATTTATAATGTTAACTGACACCCTGCGTACCTCTTCATATGTGTATAGACTTAGTTACATATTTCAATGTTGGGAAATGTAAGCTTCCTCATTGTGGAAATGAGGCTTTCTATTAGCATGTTTTTTGGATGAAAGTTGTGAGATGGTTGAAGTTTTCCCATTTTATCACATAGAGTTATTGGAGTTTATATTTCAATTTTTTCATCCTTTTTAGTTGGACTTGTGTATTATAGATTTTTATTTCTAACTTTTTAGTTGTACTGTTTCTTCATCCTTACTTATGTTATGGAATAAAATTATATCATATATTTGTTTCTCTCTACTTTGTGTATATATTCCATATTGTTGCTTCAATTTGGGTAAAATAGTTCCTTTTTATTTATGTACATGACTCAGTGAAAGTTGTTAGCCCATGGGGATCATTATAGGCCTTCAGGTATGTGGTTTATCAGTTCAGGTGCCAGTATTTGAGAGCATATCTTGGTTGGTTCACTACAAAGAAGTTGATAAAAAAAATATGAGGTCAAGAGTTTCCACCATGGTTGATTGAAAATATTTCGACACCAACATTATCTATTGGACATCCCCTCCTTTTAGCCCCTTGGTCTTTGAATAGTCACTGATGGTTGAAGAATCTGATCCCATGCACTCCACGGACATCCGAGCTCTAGAGCTCACATAGATTAAAAGAAATTACCACCAAAGTTAATTACTGATGAAAAACCCGACCACCATGATCCAGAAAGAAAAAAAACTGATAAAAAAGAAGAAGATAAAATAAAATGCACACACACATATATAATGATAAAATAAAAAATCTGTAAGAAATATTTAAATTTATTTCCATATTTTTTTCTCTATAAAGGTCTAGAAATGGAGAATAATTCATCATTCTTAAACACTACGATTTTTTGTTCAAACACAAGTGCACGATATCTGCTGGATGAAATGTTTATATGGACCTGATGATCCACATTAGTTCACCTCAAGACCCAATTATGTTTTCATGAAGAATGTGTACCCGAGATTGGAGGTACTAACAGAAGATTAAAGGAAGGACATAATCCATCAAATCTATGGTCGAGATCATATTTTGATCCAAATTGTTTTACCCAATAGCAGTGATGTTACAATACAATGGGTTGTATTTTTTCCAGTATATCTACCAATCATAAGAGCATATATACTCCTAATTTTCTCAAATCATTTCTCTCATGATCATTGAATAATTTTCTCCTAACTAAATTTATCTTAACCATCAGAGATACACACACAGAGCCCATAAAGAAAGAGAATAGGCACATGAACACTGAAAGTAAAGGATAATACATCATTTTCCATAAATAATTATTCTCTTAACCCAGTAAAAACATTTTACATATTCCATAAAAAACTAGGTTATTTTCATTCAATTTAATTTATTTCTTTCTACAGTTTCAACTCTATTTTTTCATTTTGTTATTCTGTTTGATTCATCTAAGCTTCCACCTCCCCATGTTATTCATTTTTATCATCCACTATGAAGTCATGGGGTATATCATACACTCATTGATGATTAATGGATAATCGAGAGATCACCAATGGATGAAAACTATTTATTTGGAGTAAACACACCCAACCTCAATCCATCTATTTTTTAATGGGATTTCATGATAGTGATGGGTTGAGGAGATGATCAAACCCCATTTTACTCACCTTCTAATTTCCTTTCATACTACAATATAATATTTCCCTTTACCATTATTTGGATAAATGATATATTATGGGAGAAACGATATGAATGGCAGATGGAATCATTATTTTATCCCATTTGAGAAAGTGATGACCAGGTCAAAGTGGAGGTTCTCCTTGAGTGTGATTCCATTAATAGATTTTATGCAATAAGGCTATGTGTAGTTGATTGACACACACATAGAATATAATTAATGGTTCAATTTTGCGAGACAAGGAAGTATTACAATGATAAATCTATGATTGTCTCCATGTATTGCATTCCTTATATCTGACGTTTTAATTTTCTCTTCCCTACATCTATTAAATATAAAAATAAACAAAAAATGATAATCTCTTACTACATTAAAAAAATAAATAAAATAAAAAGTTCCAGGATAATAATAATCTAAAAAAATTATCCTTGACAGATTACCCTGGTAATCCACTAGGATATATTAAGAGGTGTTTGAAAACACTATTTGACCATGAACCATAAAAACTGAATGATAAAACTGGCACTTCTATCAGGGATTAAGGGTTGAGTTTACTCTTTCTAAACAGAATTATAATTATGTATTTCCTTGTTTTTTAATAACTTAATTTGTTTCATTTATTTTTTATTCATATTTTCCTCAAACTGGGATAACCCTATCATTGAGACAATTCATTAAAAATTCATCACCCATATACATAGTTAACATTTCCATAAGTATCTCAATAGATGAAGTCTTGATGGAATTACCAATAGAAACCCATAGTATATACTAATCGATGGGGGGAACAAATATATTACATGAATGGACGGAAACACCACCGAAAACACATTCCATCACATAATCATCCTATAAAAGATATTTTACTGGAGGAAATTATGAGATATGCTACATTGATGATGGATTTTCGAGGGAATGAGAAACAAAAATTGGAGGAATATAGAGAAATTCTGAAGGAGTTGAGTAGATTGTTAGCTACAATTACCTTTACCTTCCAAGTGATTTTAGATAAAAGTAATAAAACGAGAAGATGAAGAGTTAGAGCCCATTATATTTTTCCAATAAGATATTGAAAAGGTAGGGTGATACGTTTTAGAATCTAAGGACCTTACATTGTTTACCCATGATCACAGCTTCCCAAAGTAGATGTATTTCAAAAATAACACATAGTTAGAACACTTGGGGAGATTATTATTTTTTGAATTTTTAATTATATGATTTTATTAAAGACCAATTGACTTCTTACCTACTTTATGTTTTAGATGAAAAAATTAGAGAAGATTTGTTATAACCCCAATATGCTAAAAATAATAAAGTGGATAAGCACCATTTTTATAAGATTCATGAATTCCCAAAACTATCTTTATCCACACAATGAAAATTTTGAGAGACATTTTACCTAAATGATTAATGACACATTGAAATTCAAGACGGTGATACAACTTATATATACTTATTTAATTTTAAATTTTTAAAAGATTAATTATATAATAATCTAAAAGGTTACGATTTTACAGACTCAGTACCACTAATGAAAATATTGCATAATGAAGAAGAAGGATTCAAGGGATTCTGCTTAGAGGGAATTATTGAAGAACCAAAATACACATGCATTTAAAATGACATTATAAGGGTGTGTTAGGAGCAAAATGGGTTTACAAATGGGTTAACTGAGGGAGTGAATCATTAATCATTCTAATTTGTCTTTTCAAAATCTATTCTATATCATGATCTTCCTACATTTTCGATTCCAGAACCCACATATTTTTTCTAAATGTGGATGAAAAATTTAATGATCTTATAATATCTCCTTTAAAAGTTAAAAATTGAAATATTAAAAGAGAAAACAAATATATTAAAAATTCAGAATGGGGCTATCGAAATAAAAGAAGATATTTTGTAAGAATATTCCTTTGACATACTGCTTGAATCCACCCCTAATGAATTTAAAGAGGATGATATTGGAGAAGATACTTAAGAAGATGAAACTATGGGACCTATGGTGAAGTCACTACTCCCACAATGATACACTTAGAATAAATGGGATGGAGGAAAAGTAGTAGTAGTAGAATAATGAGTGTTCCCTTATGAAGAAAAAAACATAATCTACTGCAAATGAAGGGAGATATTTTGATATAAACTCACCCTATTATGAATTTATCAATTTTAATGATCTATTGAATATCTTTTTATTTAATATTTTGATGTTTCACAAGTAGAGCTTACAATAGAAGAGGAAGAGGCCATAAAAACTATGTGAGAACCTAAAGAGAACTCATACATTATTCTTCCACCCCCACATTATGTGATACAACATAATGATGAGGGGTGTATGGGAAGTACTCTATTCAAAAGGACCTCCAAGAGGTAAAGTGTTTGGGAAGGAACCTAATGTGGTTGTTCACATCAAAAAACCCCCATCCTCTTATGGTTTATGGATGAATAACAAATTTTTTAGTTGTGAAATCTATAACTATAACACCTTAATTGAGAGAACAACCCAAGACTCTTTACCCATCCATTTATTTTTCCATTTTCATATAAATTTTTTTAATGATTCATTCTATTTTTCTACAGGTTCTCCCTAAGTGAATTGTACCAAAGAGGCAAGTTAAAATATCCACATTATGTAGGGAATCACAGCCAGGGGAAAGATTCAATCTAACCGACTAGATAAATAAACAACAGGTTGTATCTATTGTTTTTTCAATTTTCAATCAATGTAGTTTTGTGCATTATGCTGGAATTTATAATGAGTATTCTTGAAAAAGTGTTGGGGAGAAGATACAACCTAATATTTTTTTATTTTTTATTTTTTGGTTATTTAATTATAATTTGTAAAAAAAGGATTATGTTTACTACTATATATAATTTTTTAGTAAATAAGTTGATAAATAAAAACAAAATAAAATATTAAAAATATGAACATGTATACAGTTTTAATATATTTATGTTTTTTTAGTTCAATTAAATAAAAAATTTAAAAAATTGACAATAAAAAAACAAAAATTTTTTTAATGTTTTAAATAATATTTTTTATAGTTGTTTTTATTTTTCAAAACATTATTGATCATTATTATGTCTTGCTATGTTTGGAAGTATCATGCTAAAATCAATGTCATTCTGTAGTTCTAAAACTGTATGGATTAGATTATTGTTGTGTGACTTGATCACTTTGTTCATAGAAGGTCGGTCTTAGGAAAAGGAAACAGAATTTGAGTGAAAATATTTTTATGGGCTCAATTTTTTAATTTGAGGTCACCAGGAATTTTGAACTTAATCTGAGGTAACATTAACTCTATGATAAAACAATAGGTCATGGATCCAAAACCGTGGAAATTAATATAAGTCTTATGAAATTGGATTAAATTGGGAAATTGGGAACCCAGAATGAATTTATGATTTAATTACAATGCGTGTGTCATTAACACTATATACATATTAATAAGTATTTTTGCATAGTTTTGTCACACATACATGGGTGGGAAAAATTTAGAAAATAATAATTAAATAAGAGTCTGTGTCAAAAATTAATACATCTAGGTTATTTGAATATTGAACTCATGAAGGGGACTATTGAATTATAAAAAAAATCATTTGATTTGTATCAATAATGTGGAAAATCAAAATCTGATTTGATAAACATAGGAGATAGAGATAAATAGAGGCACTTTTTGTTAAAATTATGATTCCTCTTTGATATCATTTGATCCATTCCCGAACTCAAACCATTGAACGAATTTATGTGAGTCAATGGTATGATTCATAGTAGAGGCATGTTATCTTAAAATATAGATGATTTTTTACTTTCATTCTTTTTAAGGTTCTTTATTTAAATATATGAATACTACCCTTTCATTGTTTTTATTTCTAAATAATGATATTCAACAATAATATTGTCTGAGAGTGAAATATTTCAAATGTGGGGGAGATATGTGAGTTGAAAATGTGAACATTGTTTCGAAAATTTTCTATAAAACTACCCCTAATTTGATCCAATTTTTAGGTAAGTTAGTGTTTTTAAAACTTTTTTAAATTCAGTATTAAATTGAATAATTACCAAAATAATATTTTTTAAATTTTTATTCAATTTTTTTATTTAAACTGTGATGCCATACTTTTTATAAATTTTTAAATTTTAATTTGTGATTCTCAGAAATATGAAATTTATTGATAATTGTATAAAATCATTTTTTTTTCATTTATTCAATTTTTTGGTCAATTAAGAATACATACAATGAATTTTAAGAAAAATATACACTGTAATTGATTTCTAATATAGGAATTTAAATTGATATAATGAAATTTGGAATTAAAATTTTAAATATATTTTTTTTAGCATAAATTAATTTTTCCCATTTTTATGAATTTAATGAGGTTCCATAAGTTAAAATTGTTTTGATTATTTTTGTTGTTATTTAACATGGAAATGAAATTTCAATGATGTAAATGGATCCATTTTGAAAATATGAAATAAATTGATCCATTTTTTTAATTATAAATTTAATTTGGAATTTATTGATTAGAGGATGAAAATTTTAATTTCATTGTTTTATCCCTCAATTTTTTTGAAATTATATTAGAAAAAAAGTAACTAAAAATGCATAAAAATAACTGTGTGTGAAAAATGATTATACAACCACAACCTGAAATTGTAGCACCCTCCAAAGGTAGCACCCTGATACTACCACATCTCTTGTAGGATACCCTATCTTTTTAGTAATCAACGGTAGTTAAATTCCACTATTATCCAATTTTGTAACAATCACTCCACTTTCACCGTTTCCCTGAATAAAATTATTGAAAATAGAATAAAAATTAAGAATATATATAAAAAAAAAGATAAAATAAAAAACGAATCAATATATATATACAATGATAAAATAAAAATTAATGAAATATGTAAATTTATTACTATACTTGTTTTATTTTTTATGACTAGAAATGGAAGAGAATTCATCCTTCCCAAACACTATGATTTATTGTTCAAATGATTGTACATTATAGGTGATGAAAAAATGCATATATAGACTCGATTATCTCCTCTTATTCAACTCATGTGAATGTTAAGTTTGTGTGAAGACTATATACTTGATTTTGGAGGATTCAACAAAAATTTAAAGAATGATCAAATCCAGTAGATCTTGGATTGAGTTCACATTTTTGGATAAATAATATAGCCCAAGAAAAGTGGCATTCCAATATGTTTGAAAACATTTTTTCCACTAGAATTCTATTGAAGAGGAGAATCTCTAATCTTATTTTTTTCCAAGTCATGAAAAGACAATCATGTGAAGAAGATTTTCATAACTAAATTGATTATAAACATTAGATAAACACATGTAGAACCCAAAAAATTGGAGAATTAGGTCACCTAGACACTATAAGTGAGGGATTAGACATCATTACCTATAAATAATTATCCCCATCCCATAATAAGAATATTTGTAATTATCCAACCATAACTAGGTTATATTATTCCTATGTAATTTAATTCATTTAGTAATTTTATCTTCTATTAGTATTTTTCATGCAATTATTCTATTAAGTTTTTCGATACGTATCGTCTCCCCATGTTCTTTATTTTTCTTACCCACTATAAAGTCTTACAATCTCACATTATCACCAATATTATTAGAAGAATTATTGGGTATCTCCCATGGATGAAAAATAGTGATGTAGAGTACTATCACTTGACCTCACTCCTATTTTGTTCTAGGTGTTTTTGGAAAGTGAGAGGCTGAGTAGATGATTATACCTCATATCTCTCACCTTCTAATTTATATTTTTACAAAAGAATAATATTTTCTCTTTCACAATATGGATTAATGATATAAGATGGGATCAATAAATTAAATAAATGATGGGAATGTGATTTTGATCCATTTGCGAGGGATATGAGATGATCACTAATAAGCTTCTCCTTGATATTAATTCTCATTCACACAATTTATGTAATAAGGATGTGCAAAACCAATTGGTACACATAGATAATAGAATTGATGGGTCATGGTTGTGATATAATGATTGTTCATAAGTTTTAATCCATGGGTGTCTCCCTTTATTACATCCATTATGTCCTGAATTTTCATATTCTCTTCCCAATTCCCATTCAATAAAAATCCAAACAAACAATCCTCGTCTCTAGATGCATTAATTTTTTTAAAAAACATAAAAAATACATAAGTTCTTGGATAGTAAGACACCAAAACCTTTCTCCAGGAGATACAAACCAAGTAATCCACTAGGATATATTAATAGGTTTATAAAAATTCCATTTAACTACACCTCATACAGACTACATGATTAGGGGTCTATGTGGGACCATGAATGAATCATCTTGGGTTTTAGGTTGTTATAAGGAGATATTAGAGTGTAGTCACATGTATGAAATGTTGTGGATGAGACATGTATAACATGAATGGAGAAATATTTGACTTTATGGATGGTTGGGTGTGATGAAACTATTTATGGAAATTGATTTTGTGATGTGAGGGATTAAATGGTTCTATAGAAACATGTTGGAGGATGGCCACATGTCTATGGGAAATATTGATCAACAGAAGTAGGGTGACAATATTTCATAGGATGATTAAAATTGTGTTTAACATTTCCACAATGGTGGGGGTGGGGGGGGGGGGTTCACTAGTGACCTTATATGTTTGTTAATGGTGGGTATTAGGATGTTGATGATGTCACTCATTATGGATGCACAATGTGGCCATTAGGGTTGTGTTCACCCATGTAATGAACAATGAGGTGGTGTTGTCTGCTCAATATGGATAGGGAAGTTTCTAGAAGTATCTGATGTGTCTATTGGGCATAACTAACTCGCCTTTTTTTCATAATTGATTGGTAATCCAACATGTAAATGGAATGAAATTTCATCGAAAAAAATTAAATTGAAGATTAATTGACTTGATAATTCAAGATATAGAAATATATGATCATAAAATATATTTTATAATTAAATTATAGTTAGATTTAGAATTATATTTTCTTGTAATAATTTCATAATTGATGATTTGGTTGAGTAATCATGTTGGGTCGTCAATAAATCATAGGATATAGGTTTATAATTCATCTTATGATGATCCACACGTGTTCTAAATTAATAGAATGTTATCATAGAATCATCGAGTCCTAGCATGGTCTATCATGAACACTTGAGTCATTCATCATTGACTTAGTAAAAATGTATTCATGGAAGATGGAGGCTTAAGGATCTCCCAATGTAATGAGAAGACGAGGGAGGATTTACACTCTTGTTCTTGAGCATATTCTTGAGGGAATTATCTCATGGGCATGACATAATTCTCGAAAGGTTTTTTTGAACCCAAAATTAATATAAACCTATAATGTGATATAACTAAGAATTTTTTAAAATAAGGAAATGGTTGGTAATTTCCAATAGGACCTCATCAAATTTCCTATACCTTAGAAAACCTGATGCCTAATAATAATATAAATAATATTATTATTTTCATGGAATGAAAATATCTTGCAGATTAATAAATATCATTTGTTACTAAAATAAATAAACGTTTATTTAAATGACATTTAATATATTATTTCCAGGTTGAATGTTAAACCAAATATGTTACCCCCATTAATATTTATGATGCGATATATAATAACCATTTATTTGATAAATATATATCACCATATTTGTTTCAGATAATTATATAAATATTTTATTTAGTAAATATTGTGAATAAATAATTATTATAATTCAATCGAAAAATTTAATATTCCAAATAACCATTGATTAAATCATGGCGACAATCCAATACCAAATAAATATTAATCATTAAAATGGGAATAATATTTAATCTATCTAGTTAAATTAAATATATAATTTAACTGGGATTTTGGATTCATATAGTGAGTCACCATCTATGACAATTACTTAGTGGATTTTGGTGGAACTTCATAATGTACAAGATTAGTATATAATAACAAATCAAGACTACTATAGAGAATGATTTAATTCCGTAACAAAATAAAAACTCATAATAATTCTCAAGTTTTAATATAATCACTTTAT
Source organism: Viscum album (assembly GCA_963277665.1). Taxonomy (NCBI): domain Eukaryota; kingdom Viridiplantae; phylum Streptophyta; class Magnoliopsida; order Santalales; family Viscaceae; genus Viscum; species Viscum album. The sequence goes on along the minus strand of OY728151.1, from coordinate 1,054,857,806 downwards.
CGTGATATCTCTAGTCATATATATTTTATACTAGTGTCATCAACCTATGTACGCGGTAAATCTTTCTTTAATTTCAGGAATTGAACCTTACAACAGAAAACCATGTCCATTGATTTATATATTTTATTAAATTATTATCAGAAGGCCAAAGATATCAACATATATTATAGAATTTAAGGATTAAATCCTTTCATGCATTGCATATTTATGCAATATCTTTCATGATGTACCCAACTTATCCTACTTCACCACGAACATATGTTATCATGGTTTTCATCAATACATAAAACTACAAGATTACTGATACACATTAGTAATATTCTTAAAGTCATAGGATCAGTAAAAGTTATCATTTATAGAAACATCTAATGACACATATAAATTTAGACATCTAACTAGAATTTCATGTTCTCATAATTTTATACATTAGAAATTATCAAGGGAGTGAATAATGAGAAAATGACTCAAACAATTATTATTATCCACCGCTGATATCCTATAACATTTTCTCACTATAAAATTATATCAAACATCTATAGAATATAGTTTTATGAATATTGTCATGATAATTTTATGTTCTCATCATAGTGGGGAGCTTTTAGGACCTTTTTGTGGGACAATAACACTTATTGAATTATCATATACTTTGTTACTTCGATCCAACTACTAAAAACCTTCAGTTCATGAGCTCTAATACATTATTCTCATTTCTCATGAGAGAAGGATTTAGTCATGGTGTACACCATGTTATCTTTGATGGAAAATATTCTCACTGTAATGTCACCCCTCTGAGAAGAATCCATAAATAGGTGATACTTCTAAAGTATGTTTTTTTTCTATTTTTGTGACCTTGTATCGATTCAGAGAACCATCAATACAGTGTTATATAAATATATTATGATAGTTTATTAAATTTTATGTCCAATATGAGTATATTGAAAATAGTTACTTATCTAAATAGTTTCTTTAGCTATATCAGAAGCATATATGTACTCAAAATTCATTGTAGAATTCGATACAACTAGTTGCATTAAACTCTTCTAACTCACATATCCTCCATTGAAACTAAATACATATCCCGATTTAATCATTAAATCATTATGATTTGTTTTAAAGCTATCATTAATATAACCATTCATGACTAGTTACTCATATTTTACATATACTAGGAACATATCCTAAGTTATCCCTATATATATAACGATATCCATAATATTAGACCTTTCAGTTTTACATAGATCATCATGATATATATCCACCGTGATCAAGGTTTAAGAAAGTACAATCCTAGTATACAACATGGAATCCAAGATGGATGATATCACATAAACATAGGAGATCTTTCCCATTATATCTCTTTTCTATTGTCTTATATGACTACTTTTATTGGAAATATGTATACCATGTTCCATTGGAACCAGTCCTCTCTTTGATTATTCAATAAACAAAATATCTTTATTATTTAGCCAATGAATACACATTGGACTAGTTTTAGAAGCTTCTTGGATGTAGTAATAATGATCATGATCCCTATAAATATAAGTAGCTTCACCTATGTACTTAAGGTATAAACACTTGTTTAAATAGTCCTTAACAAATTTTAAGACTACTATGTCACTTATAATAAGTAATATGTCATCGGCATATATTATTAGGATAATAACCACACACTCATTGAACAACATTAAAACACATGGATCACATTAATTCTAAATGAAACCAAATACTTTTATAACTTCATCCAATTAAATTCTCCATGAAATGGATTCTTTCTTCAATCCACAAATGGATCTATATAATTTTCGAAACTGTGTAGAATTTTATGAATCCAGAAACCCATATTTTTTTGTCATATATAAATTTAATTGAAGTATCCTGTTATGTAATGATTTTATGAAATCCATCTAGAAAATATCATTGTCATGGAAATATACTATAGTAAGTATTATTTTGATGGATTTAAACAAGATAACTAGTGAAAATGTAGCACCCCAATCTACAACGGTACACTTCTTTTTAACTAATACAGTAGTGTGTGTTGTACGCAACCTCGAGTTCTAACACATACCACAACCAATCAAACTAGTCGTTATGAATAGTAAAACCCATTTTTTCAAATTTTATAAATTTTATCTTTCAAAATGGACTTCATTTTTGGATTTGGAATCCTGAAATTAGCTTTGGGTGAATTTTTTGTATTTTTCTTAAAACATTCAATTTTTAATGAATAGTGAAAAAACACTGAGTTATAGTTTAAAACAGATTTTTTATTTAAAAATTTATTTATTTTATTTAATTTTAATTACGGTAAAAATAGATACATAATACCTATATAAGTTTATTTTAATTCATTGGTATTATTTTAGAATAATTTTAGATATATAAAAAATTTATTGGACTTCACCGTCTTTTACCCAACTCCTAGGAGAATTTTTAAATTCACATAAAAATTAATTTTATAGATTCTGTGAGTGGAATTTCAAAAATCTGAGAGAAATGGTAAATATCCAGGTTTAAAATGTGGTTCAATTAGATGAAAATTATTTTTGGTTAATAGTATCTTTTTATTTTATTTACCACGGTTAAAAATAAATAAGGTAATTAAGGGGAAAATGATATTAATATTACCAAAACACATGTCCTAATTCTATTGGACAAGTTTATGTCCATCATAAACAAACTTAGGAATAAAATATTATCATTTAGGTCCACTCGAATTAGATTAGGACAGTTATTATTATTTAATTCAATGAAGTGTTAAAAGAGATAAAATCAATGTTTAATAACTAAAACATTTTTAATATAGGGTTATACATAAGATAAATTCGATTATAAATATTCATTAGAAATATAAAGATATTACCTACATAATGGTATTTTATTTATAATTTTTAGACATTAAATAATCTAATTTATTTATGACACAATGGTGATACAGAAATTACATAATTAATGAAATATTAAAATAATTGATATGATAAATATCAAAATAAATGTAATTTTTATACTTTTTATTAATTACACTAATTTTATAAGTTAATATGATATATTAATATTGTTTATATAAATTATTATGGAATTAATAATACTATTATGAAATTATAAAAAACAAAATACCCAATAGTGTCAAAATTGATATAAAAGAGTTTTTAAAAAAATATTATATTATTAATTGATATTATATTCATAAAAATCTATGGTTTGGCAAAAGGACTTATATAATGATAGGTATATCATTAATGGACCAATTTTGGGTCACTTGGAGTTATATAGTATGTTTATTAACAGTATAATATAAAAATACAAAGAGACATGGTAATGTCAAACTATATAACTATGAGTTAAATGTAAATGATAAGGTTAATATAGTGACCAAAACTGTCTAAAATATATTGGTAGAAATGATTTCAGCACATCACCACCTTAACCTTTAAATAATACACTTTTTAGCCATTAAAAACGAATATGAATTTATTATAAAGTAATATTTTAAACTTTTCCAATAGTGCCCCTTAGCCATCTTATAAAAGGGTACCCCCCCCCCATTCTCTCTAATTTACACCTTCAAAGCCTTTTGGCTCGGCCAACACCTGATCAAATATTCTCTCAACATTCCTCACTTCAACCTAGTGGCCTTAATTTTATCAGAAATCTAACATATAGAGCCATTTTTATCTAATAAAAAGGAAGAACCCGAAGAAGAGGTAATGTTTTCACCTCCCTCTTTCAAGTTCATTTCATCTTCAACTTCTTCTTTGTTTGTTATTTCCATTATAAAATAATAACTACAATATCTTTTATATACTATTATGTTATTCTAAATATGGTACAACCATATTATGTATTCTATTTATCCTTTGAATAACGTGTCACCATACATGTGTACGTACGGCATACCGTATCCACTTCGTGGTGTAATTGTTATTCAATACAATATTATTTGGATGGGGATAATAATGATGCGTAATTCACGTAAATAATATGTATAACATGATAATGATTCTGTATATATGATATACCATCAAATTATATATGATTTTAATTTCAAAAGAATGATATTATCGCTCGTACGTACGAACGGACAACCGTCTCCACGAACGCGATGAGATTCATTCCCCATCGTATCCATACAAGTCTAATTCTCATTTTATGATAAAAAATAATTTTTATGGACTTGATATCATTATTTATATGAATAATATAAAACATATCCAAAAAAAATGACTTATGTAACCAAACATATAAAAGAAAACGAGTAAGTTAATACCCAAAATGATGATAATACTAAGATATTATTAACAGAGAAATGTAAAAAGATCATATATGATATCATAATAATGTATATGATTCATTTATTATTCAATAACAATTATTTAACTGTTATACAAGAGGACAACCTAACCTCTACCAAGGTAAATGTACAATTTAAGGGGATTCTTATCCCACTTTTAATTTCATGATATTTCCATTGTTCACCCTTATTTATTGCATGTGGTGTGTGTACTACCCATGATTGTATTCATTGTTTAATATACTATAATTTATAGATATTTACATCATCATTTTATGATCCTTCTTTCATGGGTGTATGTTTTGTAAGTTACCAAATCGATAAGTGAATGTGAAATTTCAATTTCCACTCATTAGGCTTTACGCATACTTCATTGATTATTTTACTGCAAGATTATGTATGGAATCACTATTCATTTGCTTATGCCAGAATTTACACTCCCCTTTCTATAGATATACATTTTATACACATAATAACTCCATTGATAAACTCTCAAATCATCGATATGAACTTGATAAGAGTAATTTTAACTCAATCTCTATTTGTTGAGTTAAATATCCAATTCATTGGTGTTGTTTTTACAAGAATATGTGTGAATGTCCTTTGATTTATTTACACTGAATATCCAATCATATGGAGTGTATTATATTTTTCACACATAATTATCTTGTCGATATACACATAACATAAGGATTCAATCATTATAATATATTTCATCTCAATTTACATTCCATTGAGACTTCTTTGTTGTTATACACCAATTTACTTTTATATGGTGTATATAATGTACTTTGACATAATATATCATGAATCGATTTATTCTCATGATATTAAAAGGTTTTTATTACCTCAATTTTTTGTATTCATGTGTCTCTCTTTTGGTTCGAAACTCTAACTAAAATATCGTTTTTAAATGTTTTAATGATTTATTCTTATAAATATTTCTCATTAATTTCCATGTTATAAAAATGGTTTTAAGGATTTATTTGTATGAAAATTAATATTTTAAAATTAAAATTCCTTTTAAAATTTTAAAAGTGGAATGGGACACATTGATTCTAAAATCAATTTTAAAATGGCTTCTTGTCAAGTAGTGTGACATTTAAATGTTTTCAAGAAAAAGGGGGTATTTATCTCAAATAGTTTTGATGATTATTTTTATCTATATCAATATCCAACATTATTCTCGATTGAGGTTATCTGTTATAATAAAATCTTCCATATTATATTTAATGAGTTATGTTTGACTGTGGACGTGCTATTTTTATACCGTTCATGGTTTGTGGTTAAAGTATTGAAATTTCTTATGCTAGTTTAAATATGAATGTTTATGTTATGTTTCAAAATATTCATATGTGTGATGAATTGGACTTAGTAAGTGATGTGTGGAGCCTTCTATAGCATCTCGATGCATCGGTAGGTTTCATGAGAAAAACTTGTGTCTTGGCATAAGGCCTTGACAAAAAAATTTTGTAGTCATGGCATGATGCCTTGACTATGTGGTTATGATAGTCTGGAACTATGCATTCCACCATTATGAAAGTGGTTATTGATATTTCATGAGGTTATTTGACTATTATAATATCCATGTGAATATGTAAATGGAACTATTTAATTTTATCATTTCCATATTATGCTGATGTTCATGTTTAAAAGGCTTTTGTTTTAAATATACATTGCCTTAAATGTTTATGCTTATTTATTCATGTTTCCACTATATTGTTATCCTTACTGGACATCTGAGCTCACCCCGTTAAATGTTTTATTTTTCCCAGGATGTGAAGGAGTAATTTATGAATGACCTGCAAGATTTGTATGAGGTTATATGAAGAGAAGATTTTGTTGTATTTTTTTACTTTATGATGTTATGTAAGACTTATGAATATATATATTGTTTCAAATACTAAAAAACTAACCGGTCATTATAGACATGATCCTTTGTGATCATGCCAATGTTATGTAATAATGCACTAACTCTGGGTAACTAGGTTTGGGGTGTTACAGTTGGTATCAAAGGAAGTTTAGTACAAACCTTGGAAACTAGATTTAGATAAACTATGATTAGAGCACATCGCCCTAAGATAGACTTTGACGATTAGTATAGAAGAACTTCCAAGAATTTTGGTATTGTAACGATTTTCTGAGTTTTCCAAAAATACATCCATGTTTGGTTATGAACAGGTAGAGGTGGCTCTGGAACAGATGTACCTAGGGGAAAAACCTGAAAAACAACTTTGAGCTAGACTCGAACGGGAACTAGTGCACGACAATGGGCCTTGCTGCACTCTTGGTTATGACACTCCTGGGGGATATTCCTAAGATAATTTACATTTTCATTACAAACAAATTAAACGTATTTAAAGTTAATATGAGAATAAATGACCTTGGTTAATCCTAAGGTGTTTCAAATTGAGAATATGGTGTCATGATATTCTCTAAATGATTTTATGACTACTATTACTCACACAATGCATTCTGGTTTTTGTTAATGTCTGGAGTCCAGGAAAGTCATAGTAACTTTGAGAATTATGTACAAGGTGGGAACGGTGGTGGAAATGAGTAACAAAATGGAATGTTGATGGGAATAAAAGATATTGTGTTCCTTCCAAATCAGTTTTCCAAAAATATGATCATCAACATATATATCAAACAACTCTCAGACTCAACAATGAAGAGAAATGTGATGAATGATAAGAGCTCCAATAGTGGAGACCATGGAGAAAAGAATCCAAAATTTCTTTCATGCTGGAATTGTGGAAGGAGACACCAAGGAAATTGTCTCAATAGAATAAAGAAAATATTTATGTGTGGGAAATAAAGACATAAATTGAATAATTTTCCAAGTAAAAAAGAAGAGTAGTATGGAAGAAAATAAAAATGGTCTCAAGAATCCTTTTATAGTCATTTTCCGTAAATATAGGGGACTTTTCCATTACCCGAGCGAATTCATTATTATATAGGATATTTTATTGTTTAAAGAAGATGATATGTGGAAATTAATGGTTGGATAAATGTTTAAAAGTATTAGTGCACCCTGTTGATGGGATTACTTGGGAATAATTTTCACTTGTATTTGTAACCCCACAGTTTTCCATGTAAGAATGATATTTTAGGAGTACTTATGTTTTCCATTTTGTATATAGTTATAAATAACCATTTGGTTTTATATGATCATTGGGTTTGTGGAAATTACAAGTTATTATATTTTGGGATGAAAATTTAATGTATAAGATAAATTTTATTGTTAAAATTATGTTATGGTTATTTTCAGGAATTTATCTCATTTTGGTAATGTTATGAAATATAGTTTTTGAAAAAGTACAACACCCAGTCTGGGTGACAACCGGTCTCATCAGACAAAGTTGTGGGAATTTAACCCAAAACCAAAGTGCGATTGAGATTTATCTTCTACCACTGGACTACATAAAGTCCCTGGTTAGTGTGACTAATTATTTTTATTTAAATGATTTTATTGATCAATAATAAGTTGGTTTGGGTACTTATGTATTTTCAAATGAATACCCTTAGTATAGGAAAATGATTTGCTGATTAAGTGATAATTGTTATTTTGGAAGATGTTCGCTTTGTTTGGAACACTATATGCCCAAGGAAAATTAAATTCTATGGGATTTCAACTGAGGATTAATGGTGGATTTTTTTCTACATTTTTATTACGGATTTGTAGTTATTTGGGTTATTTATGGAAATTATTATCCTATAATAGAGAATATGTGATTAGGTTAATTACTTTTGGTATGTGAATTTAAGAGTAGTTGATGTCATTTGGAGATACAATTTAACGTGGAAGACTAAATAATCAAATTATTCTATGTTTTGGGATTAAATATTACTTTCCATTATATTGAAGGATTTTAAGGACAATTTTTTATTGAATGTAGTTTATTTATCTTTGGGGTATTGTTGGTTTAATTTTAGAAATTAAGATTAGTGTTTTGTTCTCTAAAGGATTATCCTTTTGGGAGATCATCAGATCATGTACTTACCATTTTGGTTTTGATTAATCTCTAAAGACAAGGTAAATATATAGTTTATCCTTCATGGATCATGTGATTCTATAAAAGATTATTCTAGCTCTTCCAGTGTGACCATGTCTTCTTGAATACTAATAGTTTAAAAAACTGAGTTAGTGGTGGAAATTTATTAAAGAATGAAAGTATACATAAAAAGTAAGTATATCACTTTATTTTTTGTAGTCAATATCATAAATGAAGACCTCATCTTTTTGTAATGTAACTTTAAAAAATGTTGTCAGTATACTTTTCTTACTGGGAAACTAATGACTGTTTGTCCCATAACATGTTTGTGGAATTATTACTGTTAAATTTTTCCTGATCATGTTTTCTATGCCACTACATCAGAACATGCCACTTATTTTATCTTACATATCCATGTTTTCCGACATGGAATCTTATTATGAGTTATCTTGGGTTACCTTTGTTCTTATCTTTCTTTCATTTAAGGTGGTAGTTTTATTGACTCTTTTCCTGATGTGGGAATTTCCATTATATTCCCTAGCCCAATTTCAAAAATTTACAGGACTCAATTATTTGAAGGAGGGGAGAATGTAACACCCCAAGCTTCTATGGTACAATTATCTTTGAATAATATAGTAGTGTGTGTTGTATGCAACTTCAAGTTCTAACACACACCATATCCAATCAAACTAGCCGTTATGAATTGTAATACCCAATTTTTGAAATTTTATAAATTTTATTTTTCAAAATGGACTTCATTTTTTGATTCGTTATATTGAAATTATCTTAGGGTGAATTGTTGTTTTTTTGAAAACATTCAATTTTTGATGAATAGTGAAAAACACTGATTTATAGTTTAAAACCGAATTTTTATTTAAATAATTATTTATTTATTTTAAATTTAATTAAGGTCAAAATAGATACATAATACCTATATAAGTTCAATGTAATTTATTGGAGTTAGTTTAGAATAATTTTAGATATATAAAAGTTTTATTGAACGTTTCCCCGTCTTTTACCCACCTCCTAGGAGAATTTGAAATTCATATAAATCATAATTTTTCATCTTTTGTGAGTGAAATTTCAAAAATCAGATAGACACGGTTATTATCAAGGAGAGAAATGTGGTTTAATGTGATGAAAATAATTTTTGATTAATAGTAACTTTTTACTTTTATTTATCACGATTAAAAATAAATAGGGTAATTATCGGTAAAAATTATATTAGTATTACCCTAACAGATGTCCTAATTCTATTGTAAATATGTATCTTGACCAAAAAAACATTAATAACATAATATTATCATTTAGGTCCACTTGGATTAGATTAGGACATTTATTATTATTTAATTCAAAGAAGAGTTAAAAGTGATAGAATCAATGTTTAATTGCTAAAACATTTTTAATATAGGTTTATACATATGATAAATTATATTATAAATACTCATTAGAAATATAAAAATATTTCCTAAATAATGGTATTTTATTTATAATTTGTATACATTAAATAATTCAATTTATTTATGACACAATGGTGATGCAGTAATTACCAAATTAATGAAATATTAAAATAATAGATATTATTAATATCAATATAAATGTAATTTGAAGCTTTTTATGAATTCAACTTATTTTATAGTTTAATATGATATATTAGGATTTGTTATATAAATTTTTGTTGATGTAATAACACTGTTATGAAATTCTAAATAACAAAATACCCAATAGAGTAAAAATTGACCTAAAAGTGTTTTCAAAACATATTTTATATTATTAATTGATATTCTATTCCTAAAAATAAATGGTTAGGAAAAAGAACTTATATAATGATAGGTGAACTATTAATGGACCACTTGGGGTCACTTGGAGGTATATAGTATGTTTATTAACTATATAATATAAAAGTACAATGAGACAAGGTAAATGTCAAACTATTTAACTCAGAGTTAATTATAAATGATAAGGTTAATATAGTGACCCAAACCAGTCTAAAATCTATTGGTTGAAAGGCTTTTGACCCATCCCCACCTTTAAATCTAAATAATCCACTTTTTATTCATTATAAATAAAATATTAATTTATTATAAAATAATATTTCTAGCTTTTCCAAAGGTGCCCCTCACCCCTCTAATAAAAGGTACTCCCCCTTCTCTCTAATTTAAACCATCAAAGCATTTTGGCTGGGACAACCCCTGCACAAATATTCTCTCAAAATTACTCACTTCATCCTATAGGCCCTATTTTGAACATAAATCCAAGCTAAGGATCCATTTTGATCAAATCAAAAGGAAGAACCCGAAGAAGAGGTAATGTTTTCACCACCCTCTTTTAAGTTCCTTTCTTCTTCAACTTATTATTTATTTGTTATTTACATTCTATAATAATAAATCTAGTATATTTTATATACTATGATGTTATTATAAATATGGTACAACCATATTCAGTATTCTATCCATCATTTGAATGAAATATCACCATACGCGCGTACGTAAGGCCTACTGTCTTCACGTCGTGGTGTAATTGTTATTCAACGCATTATTATTTGTATGGGAATAATAATGAAATTTAATTCATGTAAATAATAATTATAACATGATAATTATTCTTAAATATGATATACCATCCAATATATGTGATTTTAATATCAAAAGAATGATATTATTGCTTGGGTGTACATACAGACTACCGTCTCCACGAACGCGATGAGATTCATTCCCTATCATATCAAAACAAGTCTAGTTCTAATTTTATGAATACAAATAATGTTTAAGGACTTGATATAATTATGTATATGAATAAGATACAACCTATCCATAACAAACACTACTTATGTAACCAAACATATAAAATAAAATGAGTAAGTTAACACCCGAAATGACGATAATACTAAGATATTATTAACTATGAAATGTTAAAAGATCATATATGATATCATATTAATGTATATTATTCATGTATAATTCCATTAAAATTATTTCACCATTATACAGGAGGCTAACCTATCCTCGACCAAGGAAAAAGTACAAAGTAAGGGGTTTCTTATCTCACTTTTAATTCCATGAGATTTCCATTGTTCACCACTTATTTATTGAATGTGGTGTGTGTACTACCAATGAATGTATTCATTGTGTAATATAATTTAATTTATGGATATTTACATCATCATTTTATGATCCTTTTTTCATGGGTGTATGTTTTGTACGATACAAAATCGATAAGGGCATTTGAAATTTCAATTTCCACTCATTTGGCATTTCACATACTTCATTGATTATTTTACTCCAATATTATTTGTGGAATCACTATTCATTTTCTTATGTCATAATTTCCACTCCCCATTCTGTGGATATAATTTTGATACACATAATCAATCCATTGAAAAACTCTCAATTCATTGATATTAACTTGATAAGAGTAATTTTAACTCAATCTCCATTTGTTGAGTTAAATATCCAATTCATTGGCGCTGTTTTTACAAGAATATGTGTGAATGTCCTCTGATTGATTTACACTGAATATAAAATCATATTGTGTGTATTTATATTTTTCTCACATAATTATATTGTTTATTTCTCCTTATCCTAAGGATACGGTCTTTATAAGATATTTCATCTCAATTTACATTCCATTGAGAATTCTTTATTTTTATACACCAATTCACTTTTATATGGTGTATATAATGTACTTATACATAATATATCATGAATCCCTTTATTCTCATGATATTACAATTTATTTATTACTTCAATTATTTGTATTTATGTGTCTCTAGTTTGGATAGAAACTCTAACGAAAATATCTTTTTTAAATGTTTTAAAGATTTATTATTCTAAATATTTCTCATTAATGTCCATGTTTTAAAAATTGTTTTAAGGATTTTTTTGTATGGACATTGATGTTTTAAAATTAAAATTCCTCTTAAAATATTAAAAGAGATATGGGACACTTTTATTCAAAAATCTATTTTAAAACGGCTTCGTGACAAGTAGTGTGACATTTAAATGTATTCAAGAAAAGTGGGGTATTCCTCTCAAATAGTTTTGATGATTATTTTTATCTATGTCAATATCCTTCATTATTATTGATTGAGGTTAATCTGTTACAATAAAATCTTCCATATTGTATTGAATGAGTTCTGATTGACTGTGAATGAGCTATTTTTATACCATTCCTGGTTTGTGGTTAATGTTTTGAAATTTTATATGCTAGTTTTAATATGAATGTTTATGTTATGTTTCAAACTTTTCATATGTGTAATGCATTGGAATTATTAAGTGATGGGTGGAGCCCACTATAGCTCCTCGATGCATCGGTAGGCCTCATTAGAAGAACTAGTGTCTTGGAACAAGGCCTTGACAAAATCTAATTTGTATTCTTGGCACGAGGTCTTGACTATGCGGTTATGATATCCAGTAATTATGCATTACATCATTATGAAAGTGGTTATTGATATTGCATGTGGTTATTTGAATAGTATAATATCCATGTGAATAAGTAAATTGAATTATTTCATTTTATATTTTCCATATTATGAAAAAGTTCATGTTTAAAAGGCTTTTGTTTTAGTTATACATTGCCTTAAATGTTTATGATTATTTAAGACAGTTTCTGCTATATTGTTGTCCTTACTTAAAATCTGAGCTCACCCCTTTCAATGTTTTATTTTTCCTAGGATGTGAAGAATTATTTTATGAATGACATGCAGGGATAGTATGAGAAGATATGAATACACGATGTTGTTGTAGTTTTTTATACATTATGATGTAATTTAAGACTTATGAATATATCTACTGTTTCCATTACTACTAAAATAACCGGTCTTTCGAGACTTGATCTTTTGTGATCATGCCATTTCTATGTAATAATCCACCGACTCTGGGTAACTGGGTTCGGGGCATTATAGAAAAGGTTTCATCATATTCAATATCATGATGTTGATTAAACCCGTTATCCACTAGCCATGTTTTATAAGTATTCAATTTATCTTCTATGTCAAGTTTTCTTTGGAATACCCATTTTCACCCAATGGGTTTGACATCAATTGTAGACTGACCAAATATTTTTAGTTCTATAACATCTATGGTGATCCAACACAATACTTGTGTTTCTATAAATACATAATCATTATAAAGCCATGTAATCTCTTACTATACCAACTCCTATGTTTCTGGATCAATAACATCATTGAATTTAATCTTTCTCCCATGATTCTTCTTGAAGATGTTCTTCATCTTAATGAAAATGGAATTTCATAGGATTATCACCTTATTTTATGATGTTTTATAGAGATAGTATTGTTGCATTTCCTTTGGATACCGTATAATGATACATTTAATGCCTATGGGAGCTAGTTTTCTTACTGGGTGGGGATTAACAAATTATTTTCATCCCCATGTATAAGTATGCGATAAAAAATATTTCTTTCCATAAAATAATTAATTTGATATTTTTTCCACCATTGTTGGAACTCCATTTATAATATGTGTTATAGTTTGTATTGTATATTCCCAAAAGGATTTTGCGAGATTTTCATAATACATAATAGACCATACTATGTCAATAATAGTATTCTTCTTCGTTCCCTAACACCATCCCATTGTGGTGTATAATATACATTGAGTTGAGAAAAAATCCAAAAATCCTGTATCAAGTCAATAAACACTGGTTTAAGATATTCACTACCTTGAAAAAATTGAATATTCTTTATCTTATCTCAAGGTGATCCTATACTTCAGTCTTTAATTCTTTTAATTTCTAAATTGACTCATTCTTATACAACATCTTGTAAATATATCTATAACAAGTGAATTCATCAATAAAATTTATGATGTAAGAATGTACTCATATAGATTCTACTAGAAAATTTGCACATACATTAGTGTGTACCATCACTATAAGATTCATGGACCTTTCTCCATATTATAAAAAAGGTCTCTTGGTCGAATTTCCTTAAAAAAGACATCATTCAAGTGGATTTATATCAGAAGAGTTTAAATAACCATCAAAATTGGGATTTTTAAACACTTCTCTATTATATGACTAAGTCGGTGATGTAATAAATGTGTGTTAAATGAGTCCTATGAATATGATTTTTTGAAATTTGAAAAAAACATGGTTATCATAATTTAATACATAAAAAATATTCTATAACTTCACTATACCATAATTTATGTCATATTTATAAAAGAAAAAACTCTTATTCTAAATTTGAAGATAAAACATATGAATCTAAACATGACATATAAATTATGTTCCTAGTAAAAGTTAAAACATAATAAAAATATTATAAAACCTAAATATTTCATGCTGGAAACAAATTGTGGTAATATCCTACAAGAAAAGAATAAATTCAAGCTCCATTGGATTCTTGGAGATCCACCTCATCTCTGGAAATTTTCCATAATAAAATTGGTCACTATATTTTAATATATATGTGATAATAATAAGCTATATATAATACTATTCATTTTTTGGTAATATTTTTCAATAAAAGGAATGTACCTAAAGCTTCATAAATATTCTTATTGGTACAATTATTCTTTAATTGGCATAACTTTCCATATGAAAAATATTTTTTCCGTTCCTTTGGTTTTCTTTGAACCATATTATTCTTGAAAGGATGGTACTCAAGAGGTTTATACATAGAGTGGGTCAGGGGGAAGTTTTCCATATTAATAATTTTCTTATTCACCATAATTAGTTATGTTTTTTCACAACCCTTGTCCTTTTCAACATGGATAATTAATGTGAGAAGTATTGAAAGAGTCTTCTCTATATTTATCAAGTTATAGTTCAAAATGAAACTAGAGAAGCCTATAGGTATTGAGGATAAAATTATATCTATGTTCCGATAATCAAGGATCTTATACCCTAAGATGTATAAGTTCATTATGTAGTTAAAAATCATGAAAACATGAGTCACAACCAGTGCCAACTCTCAGATATTTAATGTGAATAGTGAAATGGAGACCCAAATCTCTCTTGTCTCTCGTTCTCTTGATAAAAATACTAAATGTTATACATGATTCTATAAACATACATATCCTTATGCTTCTTAAATATATCACTATAAATGCATTTTATCATGAACCAATGGATATCCATGGAGTCATCCATGCATTTTAATTGACACTTCTTCTTTACTAGCATCTTTATAAAGTGTCTTATAAACTTGGGATTCCAGTACGTATAATTTCTTTTCATGGTGTAGTACAGTTCACAAACACCAATCCTATTCATGGGAATTCTAGATAGTGAGAATTTAATACTTCTCTAGTATGGATAATAGTGATATAGTAATAGTTGTGTGGATTTCAATTTCTAGAATAATTAAGAGAATGATTTTAGTACATTAAACAGATTATATAATTATATTAAAAACATCAAATTATTAGTTTACACATCTCCCAATATTTTATCAAAATCCCATATCACACACCTATAGTTTTTTAATATCCCATTTCATCGATATTCCAATGGGAAGGATACATATATCCCTTCTGATAAACAAGACATAGGTCTAAATATCAATTTAAAGGTATTTAGATAGGCAAAACATTAAAACTAAAATAACATGCATCTCTTTGAATCATTGAAAACACTCCCCAACCATGAAATCATAGATAAGGATTTCCATAAAATTTCCATAAAATTTTCATGAAGCTTCATGGAGGAGATCAACCATTAATGCGAACTATGTTATAGAAACACAAAACTCATGTTAGAAATTCCCCAATAATTGAAAGTTCCCTAAATATGATTGGTCATGAACTTTGAACTAATGATTAATTTCAACCCAAGTACTAGAAGTATATACTGACTAAAAATTTAATTTAGGGGAATTTATATTTCAATGTATATATCTCATTTAATCTTTATTAAATTATTATTAATATTAAATACATTTACTTATGTGATTAGAATAGTCTTAATAAAATTACACGTAATGTAATTAATTAATTTTTTCTTACATGCATTATTAATTCATTTATTTATTGTGAACATCATCAATTAAAATAAATAACTAACCATAAAACATAAATTAATTAATAAAGTTGAATGATGATGATATTTACTAATAGTTGGTTTTTCTGTAGGATGATAAACCAAATCTTACCCTTGGGGAATAACCCCTTAATCCTGAAATGCAACGAGCTTCAACATTCTACCCATGATCCTATGAATCTAATGGATTGATTTCACAAAATATCTGAACATGAACTGCCTCCACTCACTTGGGATCTTCAACCATTATATATTCTGTATTCACATGTAGGTGATGGGAACCAAATGATTGGTTTAGTGGTTTTACATAATGGAAATTTTGGGCCCATATAACACTACTTTATTAGAGGAAGGGTTCAATCATGCACTATCTATTTAATTTAATAATAATAATAAATTGAATGAATCTAATCACATACTACATCTAGTCTATGATCATGATCACCCGCACAAAATAACAAAATATAAATTTTCAAAATATCTATCAATTAAGTCAATTAATTATTTAATTAAGAAAAATTCCAATTATTTGTCCACTTAATTATCAAATAATTCAATAATTCAATTTTTCATAATCTCATACAAACTATCGTGAAGTTTACATCATCCATATTTTTAAATGAAATATATAAAGAAATGTTATTTAAAATTAACAAAGAATACAAGTGTACATGGAGGCAATGAAATCCAGTCATCAAAACTACTCATTATGGTCATTGTATTTTTTGTTCACATGAACTAAAATATACATTATGAGCCTCATAATTACATGGAATTAATTTATAAATAACTTTTTCACAATAATATATAAAATAAAAGGCATGAGAAACTAATAATTCACACAATGTGCACTATAGGTAAAGACTACACTCATCATGCCGTTCAGAATTTAACATGAAAATTAGATTAATATATACTTAATAATATTATCCCATGTCATGTACTATCAAATAAATGACCCATAGAGAACATGTCAATAAGTTTAATTATATCATTATTTTTATCTCTATATTAAGTCTTTCACATGGGGTACAATGAATCACATGGCATGTACGTGGGCTACATAATGTGTAATCTCTTCATCTCATGGCCATGACAGAAGCCTTGGAACTGGCTTGTTTTTCAGCTATAGATATGTATGAGATACACATTGTGTATTCCAGCTACACAATGTGTGACCGCAAGGTTACTCAGTTCATCAGTCCCCATTTCAATTAGTACATACATGACACGACATGTATCCCCTGTGTTTTCTATTGGGAACATACATGGACTATAGATGATATGTATGTGAGTTACTCCAATTTTAGTCCAAAAAAATCACATTCCAGCCTGACCCGATCAACATGTGGTGTACATTAAATGCATTATATGTATATTAAATTTTCGACATCCTTCTTCTAACACGAGCCTTCCTAGTGCATTAAACATGGAAATGAATCATATATCTTTAAGATACATGGTGTGTACCCTTGTGTTATCTGACCATAACCCCTCGTATATGTTGATGAAGTATGTAAGAACTCGTTTATTCACTTAGGTGTGGATCCTTTTAATTTTGGTATAATTATATTTTATGGACCTAATATGGATTCCAAATGAGTTTGAGAAGGTCTCAAGGGTGTCTGGGGCTTGTTCGGAGGCAAAAAAACTGGATTCTTGGGAGACATTTTCCTATCAAAAGGCTAGATGAAATAGTATAGGGTAGGAAATATAGATAGTTTTAACTATTCTAGTTTGGATAGTGGGGTGGTATAGGGCACAAAGTTTTACCTAATCATTAGATTGGGTCCACATGACCTTGAAAAAACTAAGAAAAATTACATTTGTGTTTTTCATGGTAGGATAAAGGATTCCCTAATTGTGCAACTTAACTATAGGGGTTCCAACATCCAACAACATATGGTACTTGGTCGGTTCATGATTCGAAAAACAATGCGGCCAAAACTAGTAAAGTCCATTTTTGAGTTCATTTATGATTTTTATCTTAAATTATGTTTTATACAAACCCCATTTCTGATTTCATCTCTACTGGACAACCACCTCCATTTTATTCTATTTTGTTCTCCCAAGGCCCTCTAAAGTAGTATTTGATCCTATTCATCTGTTTGAAGATCGAATAATGAACTATTGATCTCATTGGATCTATTCCGGTAAGCTATTAATTCCATTTTATTCTTCTTTCTTACTCCCATCGATGATGCTATTTTGATGTAGGAACATATTCCCCCAATTTATGATGTTGATACATTCATTAGATATCGTCTAATCATGACCAAACCATAGGCTGATACTAGATGAGGAGAGTTGTATGAGTATGAGGTAAGTGGCATATAACTCATACCTCAATTTTCATTGTTTTATAAATTACCATGTGTACACCCCGATTTCATTAGGCATTGACTATTTAATTAATATTACTTTATTATAGTCATTTTAACTGTGTTATATGACCCATTCCACTTATGTTATTCATATTTGGTGGTTACGACCACAACGTCGACCACCCCATGTAGGTTGTTTCCATAGTTTGTTCCATTTTTAGTTTTGTTATGTTCTTATGAACCACCATTCATGTGTGCCTTTCCTTAACCATAATAATGATAATCCATCTTTAATGAAATGACTATTGAATTAAAAAATAGATAGTATCGTGTATTATTATCACTTAAATGGCCTAAGGTAAGTCCTTCACTTGTTAAATCAATGTTTAAATGATTAAATAGGCCAGTACAATATATATATATATGACTTGGCCTAATTTAATTTAATTAAATGTATTAGTTTCATGTCCGTAGAATCCATTTACATGTTAAATGGATGATATCTATGTTAACCATATTAAATTACTATGAGTAATATAAACTAATAAATGGTTTCATGCTTAATTGGAATTGTCACATTAGTGAAAAAAAATTGAATGAACCTTATTACATATTAAATGGGTTGACTATTACGTGGTATTAAATATTAAATGAATAAATTTTAGGGTCCCTAGTTTTATATGTAACATGATTTCAATATAAGAGTATTCGGAATCGGGTTAGATTTTTGGAATCCCAGGGTAATTCCTTGAGAATTTTTGGAAGCCATTCTGATTCAAGGATACTGATTTCCAGGGGTGAGACACTCTTTAGAACCCAATCCTCATCTATTATTGGAATTTATAAATGAAAACTTATTATCCCTCCATTACTATTACAGGATGCCTTGCATACAATCCTTGGACCCAAAATGACTTCTAATGATATGAGGTTCCTTAGATATACACTTGGGCCTAGTCGTCGGTTACATAATTTTTTCACAAATGTTGTCCATAGAATCAATTGGATTTTCATTATTGTGGAATTTCTTGGATTATGATCCATGTATTACACTATTAAAACTTTTCAAGTCTGTAGTTTCTACTGAGTTGGAGACCCTTGAGGTCAAGGTTTCCTTGTTTATTACCTTGGAACCACTTCAATATTAAAATCAATATAGGTTTCCATGTTACATCATGGAAACAGTAATATTAATACCAACAACTGATGTTAGTTCTAGTTATACCATAGATGAATTATTATAAACCATATCATACTTAATAAATGATTTAGTTACTTGTTCAAACACTAGTTGAGGCAGAAGTAGGAACTCAGGTATTTATGTTAATTTACTACTTAACTTTCATATATGTATAAATGCACACTATTTTAGTCAATATCAAATATAATAGAAGTTATAAATGATACAGGTGGTGGCCTAATAAAATTTCTCTCACAACCTATCCAGGATCTATTGGTACTCAAGATGACTACACATATATAGGTGTGGATAAATGTAAGAATACTGCTTCAACACATGATTACTTGATTGCATAGGATATAAAAAGTAGAAAATGACCGATCTAGATATCTAGATGATTGGATAGTTTTTGGATTCCTTTTTACTAAATTTTATAGCATGTATATTTTTCTACTTATTACCATGTTTTCAACTTTATAAACTATGGCATATATCATCTTCCATTATTTTTTTTAATAGTTATTCAGTTGTTTATTATTCCAGTCTAATTTTTCTATGCATTTAGTTTCTAATTAATACTTACATTATTTAGCTACTTATACTGATATCATAATGATACACTCTATTAATGAGCAAACTTTATCCCCACAAACACACCGAAGACCATAAATACGATTCATAATCCTTTTTTGTTCATGGAGATGTGCTTTAGTCCTAGTGACCCACTGGGCTTGGGGAACCTCTAAGGGGAAGCTGGGCCATGGGTTTCAAAAAGTTTCTATTAGAGAATTTCCATTCATAATATAATTTGTGGATACAATATTCAGAAGATTAGGAATCTAGGGAACTTTTTTATAACCCATTCTTAGGTGTAGCTTACCATTGTTCGGAGTAAATGTTGAGTTTCCTGATATGATAAGTGTTGTTCTTCTTTTGCCTAATAAAATTGATGTCATTTCACCATCAGGTGACACAAATTCCATGTTCTAGGTATTTTTATATTTTTTGTTATTGGTTGAATTACATCCTTGGGCCAATGATATGAGGGAAATCTATCATTGTTACATGCATCATCATAGGCACCTGGATTTAACATGTCATGTATATTATCCATGCTATATAGGTGCATCTCATTTCATTCATTGCTTGACATTATTGTGATTGTTGAGTGATCCTTGTCTGTATATATATACATACATACAAATATATATATATATATACAATTATGTTATTCTTTATTTTGATTGAGTGATTGAATGTATAAATTTTTTGGTTTTATGGGCCCTCGTGTGTTGAAATGGGTAATTTACTAAGTCGAGCCATTAGTTAAAAATTAAATGGGTGTTAATTTTAGTGATAAGGTGTGTGTGACATGATTCACTATGAATGATGATCCATTTTAAATAATCCTTATTATACAAAAATAAGAAAATGAAATTGGAATGTGAAGCATGTGTTATAAAGTGAAAAGGTTTCTAGAAATTGAAGAGGTAAGGTGCTATTGACCTTCATCTACTGGATTCCATATAACTCATACATGAGAATTTACCAACATCTATCCTTATATGATTTTATTTTCTGTAGTATATTCATGGGTAGTGAGCCCCTTAATTTTCATCCAACTTATTCTAGAATTGATATCTTTATATTGTTAAATCCTTATCTGAGGTGTTTTATTGGCATTTATCGCTCAATGCCACCATGATGTGCTTGTTTATTGCACCCGGAGGGTGGTGATGATCATGCTTCAGACATGGTGGGACTTGACCAGATAGTCATACCACTAGGAGTGACACTTGTGACTCAACCTACAATACCATATCTATGAAATCAAACCCATTTTTTTATTGTTTTCTACATTTGATGCAGTCCATGGAAGGTTCTCCATGACCTACACTTATAATGGCTAATATGATATGTGAGTTCTAAAAGAAGAATCATAAAATTTTCTCAAGGGATTTTGGTATATAAGCTAGTAAGGCTTGGCTAGATGCCACCATAGATCTCTTCAATAATTTTGATATGCATCCAGAGTAGAGGGTCAAGCATTCTTCATATATTTTATGTGATTCATATTAACTTTTGTGGGATGTAATTACCCAATCTGGACACCATTAGGGAATTTAATGGACTGACTTACAGACTATCTTATATGAGTACATCTTTCCATTGATGATTATAGATGACCCTACCAGGGAGTTGATGTATCTAAAGTAGTGTGATTTTCCATTTATAGAGTGTTCAACACTTTTACCTGAGAAGTAGTTCTTTGAACCAATTCTCTCCAGTGATGACCTTTCGCATGCTAAATGAATCAAAGATGGAAATCAGTATTCCATCCATACTCTCGTGAATTTATTTCACCTTCCTTCATTTTTTGAAATAGTCAATCATGATCTTTCCACTAAGCATGACCTGGGGGACGGATACCATACCAGGCATAGAGGATCAGTGACAAGGCAGTCCAGTAGTTCTTTGGGTACCAAATATTATTCCCTTGAGGTTCATCAATAGGGTAGTGGTATCTAGAATACCAATTCTAGTTGCTCTATGGTGTTCCATTAATGTGGGAGATGAGGGAATATAAAGCCTCAGTGTGATATAGAACATCTGGTGTACCAGTCTTGCAACTATGTGGGGAACCATTCAAGATTCTGTAGAACCTTTATATTAGCTTCTATTAGTATAGGATCAGCACCATCTTCAATTTCAAAGACAAGTTCATTCATTCCATGTTAGGTGGGGAGATAGAGTAGAACTGGTAGGACTAGATGAGGAGAAAGTCGTGGACCTAGTATCAAGAATTCATGTTATTAGTAGTTCCAACCGAGTGGTAATGACTGTGGTAGTTCAACTATAACACAAGGCTATGGATCTGTCTAGTTTCATGCATTATAGTCGATACCAAATAATTAGAGTGTAGGACCATCTACCTTATGAGGTACTATTCTTGTAGCCCCCACTATAATATACACCATCATTTTTAATATAGGTTCTTCACACACCTTAATATCTTATTATATAATGTAAACTATCATACCGGAAATACATTATTAGTGAGGTGAAATGACCTTGGATAAACCATTTACAGTTTGGTCCTAGGGCATACACCAATGTTGGGACTTGACTATTGATGTAGGAAGTTACCATTTCTTGTTGGAACATTTTGTTCATGGTATGACTGGATTCAATTCCATTCTCATGATGGATTTGTTGATTCCGTATCACACCATTATAGACTACAATCACCATAGTGTATTGTTTTCACCATAAGAGGGTGGTATAGATCAATATAAGGGTGAGTAGAATGTACAAGATCGTAGAGATGTAAAAGAGCATACTGTGATATATAGAGTGACTACTCAAATTTATAATCTCTTTATGAAGGACCTTGGCTTATATAAAGTTGAATTACCTCCAATAGTTGATCATTTTACATATGTCAATAAAAATGATTTTTTTAGATCACCTCCTGATAGAGAGAAAGAGTTTACTATTGATCTCAATCTAAGTGCAACTCCAGTGTCCCTTCCTTAAAACAGGGTGGCACCAACTGAGTTCCAGTATCTCAAGATGCAGTTGGTGGATTTAGAGTCCATTGGTTTTATATGACCCAACACATCCTCTTGAAATTCACCTGTTCTTTTCACTAATATGGTGGACGATACTCTTCATATATGCATTTATTAATGATGGTTGAATCAGATTATTGTCCAGAACTTGTATCCAATTCCAAAAATAGATGATATATTTGACTTGCTCTTAGGAGATAGGGTCTTTTCTATGATCAACCAGAGATCAAGATATCTTCAGGTGAGAGTCAGACCATAAAAAATACATTATTTAACCTTCTATAATTTGTATGGTTTGTAGGATTACCTTGTTATGAGGTTCGATCTCATTAATGTGCCTTCCATTTTCATGTTTTTGATTAATAGTGTTTTCCAAATCTACATGTATTCCTTATTGTGGTCTTTTTTGATGAAATATTGGTGTATTCATAGACATCTAGTGATCTTGATATGTACCTTGACATTTTTCTGATTACACTATGTGAGAATCATCTTTAGGCAATGCTTTATAAGTGACAATTCTAGATTGAAAATTTTCACTTCATAGGTTATATTATCATAGAATAAAGAGTATATATTATCTAAAATAAGTTGAATGCTATGGTTTCATAGGATCATCCCAATAATTTGTTTGATAAGTGATGTTTTTGGGGGTCGTACCAGCACAAATAAGAAGTATCTTTTGGAAATGCCTTACATTGTTAGATACACTATTTGTTAGGTGAGTGATTTTTGGTGTATGTAGACCACAAGATAATCAAATATATCTTTACAGCATGGGAATTGAATCTCAGAAAGTGATGATGGGTTAAATATCAATAGTTATTCATTTTTTATATTTTCTATATGGGTGGAAAGGGGAATGTAGTTTCTATTGTGCTAAGCAAGAAAACTCAGGCACAATCCATACATGGAGCTAGTGATGACTACAAATTGTTGTACCTCTTTTATGATCTACAAATAGAGTTTCATGGTAGTCATGATTATTATTATCTCTCAACATTGATAGTTACCACTTCCCTCCATAAGAGGGTAAAGAGTACGAAATTTTTAAATCATGAGGGCTTGGTTCTCTGTTAGAGTATTTCAGGAGATGAACCACCTCAATATTGGACATTAGATTGAGACAACATTCTTATTATTCATCATCATGTCTAGGTTCCTACATATATGAGTGAGGAGTATACGACAAGTCCCACACTTTTTAGTGGGATGTTCATCCAAGAATATTCATGATGTATTGGGATATGTGATTCCATTATTGGTGTCCAGGGATGAAATATCAAACACTAGACATTTATCATTAGGTGTTCCACCTATCCGCAGGTGATGGTAGAGCCCCAGAGACCTTAATTCTTTTTAAAACCAATTTTAGTACCCTAATGGAAATGGAAAGATATTTCAATGGAATATGTAATTGGTTTATTGAGTTTTCCTTGAGGTAATAACACTATAAGTGTTATCATTGATAGACTGATGAATATAGCCCAATTAATTTCTATCTAGGATACATTATATGATAAATAGATGATAATATTGTATCTATGTTAAATAATATTACTATATAGGGTCCCACATACTATCATTCCGGACAGGGATGCCCATTTCATGTCATTGTTCTGCTAGGGATTGTAAAAGGTTATGAGTATATAGGTTCTTCTAAGTAAAACCTTTCACCCTAGGACTGATGGACAAGAAAAATAAATGATACCATTTTTAGAGGAAATTTTCTAAGAATGTGTCCGTAATATCAATAGTTCATAGGAGAGTCATAGAAATATTATCATTTCCACCTATAATAATAGTTTTCATGTGACAATTTAGATGGACCTTTTTGAGGCCTTGTATGGTAGGTCATTTCATTCATCCCTATACTAGTTAGAGGAAGGATAGGTAGCATTACATGGTCCACATCTCTTATAGGTGACATCAAATTATGTTTAACTGATCAGGAATCACAATAATACTACTCAGTCTAGATAGAAATCCTATGTCAGTTGATGCAAATGGCATCTAGAGTTTGGAATTGGGGATCATGTTTTCCTATGGGGATCACCCATTTTTTGAAATAAATGAATACTATGGAAGGGGAAGCTATCACCTCATTGTGTAGGGATGTTTGTTATTATAGAGGGAGTCAGGCCAATAGCCTATAAGTTATTGAAACCTCATAGGTATTTTTCCTTGGATGATATCTTCCATGTTTCATAGAATCACATGTATTATGTCATCTCATACCATTCGTTTGATCTTGAGGTTGTGGAGATTGACAATGATGCTTAGTTTGAGGAATATCCTAGACGCATCATTTACTGGAGCATGAATGATCTCTAAGAACAGACATTCTCCACAGTATGGGTTCTACGGAAGCACGATTATGTACATGATGAGACTTGGGAGCGAGAGGCCAATGTATGTTCCCAGTGACCAGTGTTGTTCTCTAATAGTATTTCACTACCCTTGGAAAGTGAACTCAATGATGATTTCCATTAAGGGTGAAGACTATATGAACCTGATTTCCACTCATATAGTGTTCCTTTTATTTTTTTTCTCTAATTCTCTTTTATGGACCTAATATGGACGACAAATGAGTCTATGATGGTCTTAGGGATTTTTGGGTATTTTTTGAGCCCTTAACCCACCTTTTTGGGAGAAATTGGTCCATAACATGGTTAAAAGAAGATATGTAGGGAAGGATTCATGGTTAATTTTAACCATAGGTGGAAGGACAAAGGGATGGTCTAGGGAACACAGTTTGTCTTAAATGTGCACTAGGGGATGCATGGCCATGAAAAAACTACAAACAAAATTGTAGAGGTTTTTTCCATGGTTGGTACATGGTTTACCTAACCATGTGGCCTAACCTTGTGGGAAACCCATTTCTATAGAACATTGTTCACATTTGGTGCTTGGTTTGTGAAACTGTGTTTCCCAACTATGTGAAGTCCATTTTTGTTGATTTTATGATTTTCCCCAAAAAACTTTTTAAACCAACATTACATTTTTATATTCTCTCTAGTAGACAACCACCTCAATTTTCTTCTCTTTTGATATCCTATGTCTCTCTTCAGTAGAATTTGATCTTTTTTGTCATTTCCTAGTCCGATTGAAGCATCTTTCATCTCACTAGACCCAAAAATGTAAAATATTAATTTTTTTTATTCTTTTATCCTTATTAATCTTGTCAATGATTCTATTTAGATGCAAGAAAATATGATCTATTTTCAAGGTATTGATTCAGTATTCAGATCTATTACAATATATTCCAAAACATATGGTGATACTATATGAGAAGAGTTGTACGAGTATGAGGTAGGTGGTCTAAAACTCATCCCCCAATATTTATCATTTTATAAATTTACATGTGTATGTACTGATTTCTTCATTTTCCGAATGTTTAATTAACATTCCCTGGTTGTATTCATTAGAATAATGTTTTAAGACTCCTTCTATATATGTTATTCATCATTTGTGGTTACATCCACAACATAGAACTGCCAAAGAAGGATGTTCCTATACATTATGACTTTTTAGGATTGTTATTTATGTTTTTTCCTCCATTCGAGTGTTCATTAGATTGACCTTTCTAAAGGAAAGCCTTTCTTAATTAAATGATTATGTATTTGATAAAGAGATAGTACAATGTAATATTCTCAGTTTACTTGCCTAACGTAAATGATTCACTTGATAAAACAATGTTTATAAGTTTAAATTAGAAAGTATATTGTAGATATATGACTTGGCCAAATTGAATGTAATTGAATGGATTGGTTTCACATATGTATCACCACTTTCTATGTTAAATGGAATGTATCATATTGAACAATATTAAATTACAATGACTTAGCGGAATTAATAAATTATTTCATTCTCTAGTTTCATTTTCATACCAATGTATGGAAATGGTTTAAACCTTATAAAATATTAAATGGCTTGACTATTACATGTCCTTAATTATTAAATGAATCAATTGTAAGGATTCTAATTGCATAAGGCCCTTTATATCAGTATAGAAGTGTCTAGACATTAGTCATAATTTTGATTCCTGGGGGAATGGATTGATCACTCATTGGTATCATTATGATTCAAGAATGCTGGTTTCCAAGGGTGATACCCACCTTTGAACTCAAATTTTAGTGGATTCACAGTATAAAACCATTGGATCCCTCCTATGATATTATAATATACCTTGGATATAATCCTTGGATATAAAATGACTTATACAGTCATGTGGTTTCTTAGATATACCCTTGGACTGAGTCACTACATGTACTTTTTACCATGGATGTTCTCCTTAGGCATAGTTATATTTACATTATTGTTGAATTTCTTGGATGGTGATCCATGGATTACACCATTAACTCTTATCCATGGTTCAATTACAACTTAGTTGTGAACTCGTGATTTCATGTTTTCACTGGTTATTACCTTAGAACCTATTCAATATTAATATCAATATATGTTTCCTTGTTAAATCTTGAACCATAACTATTACTACCATGAGGTGATGTTAGTTATGGTTGTACATCAGGTGACTTATTATAAACTAGTAAATACATAATAAATTAATTGGTTGCAGGTTTAGACACCAAAAAAGGATAATACTAACACAAGCGTATTTATGTTAATATACTACTTTACTTTTATATATGAATTCTTGCACACAGATTCTCTTTATATAACATAGAATGTATATTAGATATGCCACTTGTGGTGGCCGATTGAGATTTGTCTTACAATATCTCTTGGCTCTATTAGTACTCGAGAATACATTATGTATACAAGTATTGAAAAAGGTATGTTTACTACTTTAGACACATGATTACTTGCTTGCATAGGATGGAGCAGAGTAGAAGATGATAGAGTTTGAGATCGGGATTCTTGGATAGTTTTTTTATTCCTTTTTACTAATATATATATAGCATGTATTGTATATAAATTTGTACATTGTTTTCCAGACTTATAGGATATGACATATATCATCATCAACTTGTGTATATTTGATCAGTTATTAAGTTGTTTTTTATTCCATTCTACATCTGCTATGTGTTTTATTTATTCTCACTACATCTGGTATTTACCTGCTCTAATACTTGTTAAACTATGATACATTATGTCAATGTGGTCATAGTCACCCCACGAACACATCCAAGGACCTCACTTCTAGTTTGAATCCTCTGATGTTCTAGTAGATACTCATTAGGCCTTATGTTATATCAGTCTTGAGGAACTACTGAGTGGAACCCAGGTCAAGGATGCCATAGAGTACATAGATATTTGTTATGTTTAATTAATAATTTATTGGTTATATGAGTGATAATTAATATGTTATGATAATAATTTGATTTTCATATTTAATGAATGATTTAATCATAAATAAAAAAGTAGTAAATTCATATAATCATTCAATGATTAACAATTAATTGTAAAATAATTATTTGATCACTCTGATACCACTTTAAGGATTTCAATATAGATGAATAACCAGTTGAGTATAAACTACACAAATTTCTGTTATAATTTATTAGTAATACAAAATGTAAATGATGATGAATTTCATATCTGATAGACCTAAATTTATGAATAATTTACTTGATAACAATGAAACCATGATTGAAGGATAATTAGATATTATTTTTAATTCATTTTAGATAGATTTATACTTACCTTATTTTATAATTCTTTCTTTATTGATGATTTGATAAACATCTATTGTCATACTATCAATGCATTATAGGATCTAAGGGATGAATCTCTCTAACAATGATCCACACATGTACCAATATTTTATAACCTCATATTATAATCATCAGGTGTTAGCACAATCAATATTGTTTTTTTTATTGTTTTCCTTTGATAATAGGAATTATATCTTCATAGATGAGGAATTGTTAATGTTGCCTTGATATATTTAGAGGTTAGAGTGGTATTAGAGCTCTTTTTCTTAAGAATGTTCTTGAGAATATTCTCTCAAAGGATTATGAAAATTCCCTCATTGGTTTTTGTGAAAGGGGGGGGGACCCTGCAATGTGATATAACATGGTATATATAAAGCCTAGATATATTTGAAAATATCATATAGGGCCTTATCCATGTACCTATTTCTTATTGAACCCCATGTCTAATAATAATATAATAAATATTATTATTTGATATTCAAGTGAAACACTTTCCCATAAATAAATATGGTTTTTAATGAAATAAATTAATATTTATTTAAATAAAATTTAACATATCATTTCAAGTTGGACTATTAAACATGGACTGATAATCTCCTAAATATTTATTGGGCATTAACTAATGATTATTTAATTAGATAATAAATGCCACTACATTATTTCCCAAGAAAAATAATAATCATTTTATTCATAAAATTATTTGAGTAAATATTATTTATTATTTAATTCAAATATTTATTCTTTTGAATAATCCATGATTTAACCTTAGTGATCAATAAATCATTAATAATTATTAGAATAAAATGTTTGAATTAAATTTACTCTAACATGTTTAATTAAAAATAAAAATTAACTAAGATATAAAATACACTTAACATGAGACACTTTTGGACTCTTTCTCATCATCACTTGGTGAGACCACCTAAAGTAAAAAATTTATCATCTAATAATATTCCAAAAAACCCATAGATAAAGAATTAAATTTTACAATGACATAAAACCTCATATGAATACTCATTATATAATATAATACATTTATCATGATCTCTTTAATCAAAGAGCCTACATTCTGGAGTCATCGACCTATGTGCACAATAACTATTTATTTGACTTTCTAGAAATGAACTGTCACACAAAACAACATGAACATTATATTGTTTTGGCTATTACAATACCATAAAATGGATTGAGATACAATCTTCCATTAAATAAAAGAATATAAAAATCATTTATCACATTATTCATTAATATAGTATCACTCATGACATACCCAGTATATCATACATCACCACTAACATATTTCATCATCGGATTCATTAATACATAAAATTGGATGAATAATTATATCCATTAAAAATAATATTAAATTATAATAACTCATACGCATGCCTATATATAGAAATACCCAGTTACACATATAAATTTTCATTTCTGACTAGTAGTTGTGTTCTCATAATCTCTTACACTAGAAATTACCATGGGTGAAAGTGCCTCAAAGTCCTATTGGTCTCCACTACTGATATCATATATCATTTTAATCATGTGAAATAATATCATATAACTATAGAATATATTTTTAATAATACCTTTAAGACACATCTAGGTTCACATCATAGTGTAGAGATGTTATGTTCTTTCTATGTGACAAAAAATTGCATTACCTTTTCACATACATTGTCACATAAATGAACAATAATGATTTTATAATAATTTTAATAAAATTAACACAATGAATAAAATTAATAATAATGTATAGAAAAGTCGTTTCTAGGGTACCAACACCAATAGGTGTAGGATTTTGATAATTAAGTGGGATATCGGAATGTTTTTACAATTAGTATAGGGGCAGTGATCACCATAGAGGGCCAAAGATGGTGGGAACTAAGACCAAAATTTGGGGATTGATGGTCGCAATTTATATTGGGGAAAATGTTCTAGGTTGATAAACGGTTGGGTATTTCTATTCCTTCGGATCGGTATCTATGTTAGAAAAATAATGATAAATAATGTCGAAGACCATTTGACTTGTGATATCATTTATAGATATTCCTTTGGGGTGTTGGTATGACTTAAAATGATTACATTGTTATTTTTTCATGTGATGTTATTTATTATGGACATGGTATGTTCAAGGGATCTTTTTGTATGATATACTATGGATGCATCATTCAACTCTAGCACTGACCGAACTAGGTAAAGGCCCACCATGGCGTGATGAGAACTAGAATAATCATATATGTTTTGAGTTATTAGTTCTTGTTTATTTATGTTTTCTCATAATCTATTATATATATGTATATAAGTTGGGGACACTATTGGTGGTGTCCCAATGAATTTATAATGACACCCTGTGTATGCCCTCCGGGACTCCTGAAAACATTATGGATCTTAGTATAGGTAATAAATAATGTTTTACATCTAGAACCTAAAGGTGTTGGTAGTATATAAAGTTCGTGGGATGATTTCCATGATTTTGTAGACAAGATGGGTGGATCCTCAATTCCATGATAGTAGACCTTTTCCGATATTTTTTATATATATGTTTATAATTAGACCATTATTGATCTTGTCAATTTTTTATGTCTGTAAGAACATGAAATCTATTTATCAAACTAGTCGTATGTGTATTTGAATTTGTTATTAATTATAATTTTTCCATCTTCCACTATGTTGTGTTTTATTATTATTATTATTATTTTCAATCTAGAGGGTATAGTCTCTCAACTATCATCCCAAATACCCATAATACTAGTAATTATCCTTTTAAATATTTGTTGTCATGCCAAAGGTATTGTGGTGATCCATCGGTCTTGGAACTATCGATTGGTCACTAATGATGGGATGTTACAAAGTGGTATCAGATCTATTTTATTAAAATTGGTCCCAAATAATGGTGGTAGAAAACTAGTATCACCAAATGGTATAAATTTTGGGTTATTTATAAGTGCTTTCTTATTTTGGATATGATAGACTAAGAGTCTTGAAACATGTTGGAAATTGGGATGAATTCCATATTCTGTGTCTAAACAGCACATGAATGAGATAATTTCCAAGTTACCCAGAGAATTGGGAGATTATACTAGTTTTTGTGGTTATAGTTGGGATATTTATTTTGAAATAAACTATTTTTTATTTAAATTCTTTTTTTCAGACTCTTGGACCAGTGAGGAAAGATGGAGTCATCGTGCCTTATCCTAGGCATATAGGGAGTTCATGGAATATTTATGTTATCTGTGATTATTGTTTGTAACCTATAATAAAAATAAAGGGTTTATCTATTTAATGAATCAACTATAGAATAAAAATGTTTTATTACATATTCACTTTGAAATATTCTACCAACTAACCTAGTAAGGGTAATATTTTAGGAAAAGAAATGGGTTTTGACAGTTTAAAGAGTGAAAAAAGAAACATATATGCTATTTTATTATATACCATCATTGTTGAATTCTACTAAACTATCTCATGAGTGTGACTGTTAGTATGATGAGTATATGGATCCTACATCATTATGGTTTGTATAGTTCCTAACCATGATATGGGTAGGTGAAGTCCATAATATCATATGATATGTGTCTAGGGGATTATAGGGAAATCTAAATTCTAGTGTGTCTCACAACCTAGTCGTTCTCATGACCTAGTGGGATGTACAACCTATTAAAATTTATTTTATTAGTGATATCTAGATTATTATTATATATATATATATATTGGTATATAATTTTGTGTGGATATGTAGAGGTAGATAGTTATGTTGGTCATAGTAGATGACTCAAGAGGGGGGTGAATTGATTATCTATAAAAAAATTTGTTGAAAAGGATCCATACAAAATAATATCCCCTATTGAAAATAAACAGAAAGTTAGTTTGTAGTGAATTGATAAAAGTATTGAAGGTTCAATTTGGTTCTCATAAGATTGATTTGTTCTCAGTTTTACCAATCTAATGAATAGTAATACTTTCAAAACAATCCTACTGATTAAAAACAGATTTAATCATTTTCTAAACTAACTATAAATGTTTTGTTTATCTTAATGCATGAAATACATAACACATAAGTAATATAAGATAAAAAACAACAGATAAAAAAGGATCAGTCTCAAGCTGAGACATAGTCCTCTTCACTTGGTGATCACCTGCCACCAAGCAGTTTATATTAATAAACATTTGATCCATTCCCCATATCGGGGTTCACAACATCACACCCGACTATCCAGGTCACACTGGACCTCTTCCACAATTATTCATTGGAAAAACAAATAAAATGATCACATACGATCTCTTCCATAGTTTAATGTGTGAAACAACTGTAAGAAGGGATTGAGAGTGAATATATTTTATTATCCTCTAGTTATGCTCACGAAATAGTGTGTGTGACAGATATACAGACTTCTCAAATATTAATGATAAAACACAAAAGAGTTATGATATATAAAACAATTATGAATTCTCTGTGTGTTATGCAGTAATGCTCTAGAATCAATAGATGTTAAGAAAATCATATTTGAGTCCACTTCTGGATGTTGAATTCAAAACAGAGTATCGCAGATTCTGTAATCTAGCTTCCAGATTTGAAAAGGTTCATCTGTTCAGGGTCTCGATGTACATTGAGCTTGAGAAGAATGTTTCTTGTCTGAAACTTCATATAATCATAGGCTTTTTGTTACTATATTTGCGTATTCGAACGGTCTATTTTTCATCGTGTTCTTAAATACTTATTTCATAATTCTATTTAGTCCTTTTACGCATCAAGGACCACTAGGACTGAAAATATTTTCAAGTTCATGTACCTCATACTGTCTACAGATCGTACTACAGACAACATCAAATAATTTTTGAAGTACTAATTTGTCTAAATATTACCGTTAGAAATAAATTTTATTTAATAAAATGGAAACAATTATTTAAGAATATCGGTGAGTCATATTAGGTTTATTGTCTTCAACTTTATAACATCAGTCTATTATTTTCTGTGAGTCATCTTCGATGTGTTGACTTTGGTGTGTCGACTTCGGTCAGTCAACTTCAGTGTGTCGTCATCAGTGTGTCTGTAAAGACCACGATCCTCGGGCGCCTCGTGATACATGATATGCCAGCATTTTATTACAACATTTACAAATAATATATCATGTCCCATTACTACAGAAGATCGCGAGGCTTGGGATTCTGGGAAACCAGCTACTTTGGATAAACTTCATCAATACAAACCGTGCCAAAAAAATTTTAATAAAAAACATAGGGTGAGAAAATATGCCCAGTAAGGGGTTTTAAAAAAAACATTTTAAGAAAACTCTTTCACAAGCAGTCATTTTGAATAAAACAAGACTCTTTACTAAAAAAGAATTATCTTTTCTTAAAACATTTAAATCCTACATTTTTTGAAAACCACATTCATGGTGAAGAAGTATATACTTAAAATAAGCTTTAAATAAGACATAAATTAGAGTGCGCAAGCATGTGAAGAATAAATGATGCATAATTTACAACCAAGATTATTTCAGTTATAAAAATCTGTGAGTAAGCAAGGAAAAAAATATTCATAACATGATTCATGGGCACATAAAGGTCTTATAACATCTTACCACATGAATTGCAATTCTTATCTCATGATTTCATTCTCATAGTCAAGGGAATTTTCAACTAGGGGATGTCTTGTTAGTTGGACTATCCCCTGGTTGACCATTTATCATTACATGTAGAGGGAATTTATAATGCCTAGACTTGTTAGGACCTTGTATCATGATCTTAAAACATAACTTATTACGGGTCAAGGCACACCGCCAATCCCGTTTCCCATAGTAGCATAAGCCAAGGCCAACCACAAAGACCGTCGCACATGAAAGCACAAGCCAAGGCTGACTGCCAAGACAGTTGCTCATGAATGCACAAGCCAAGGCTAACCTCCAAGACTGTCGCACATAACATCTCATGAGACTCAAACTTTACCCAATGCATTGGAGCACTGTAATTCCAGGCGCACCCATCTATAAACATTTCAGTTCATAATATCCCTCATAGATCTTGACATGGTCTTTCTTTCATAGGGTTTCATTCAAAAATTCTTAATAAAAACCCCCTTTTTGCATACATACTCATAAAATGAGATGGATCATATCGTAAATGGAAAAATAACTAGGATTTTGGCTTCATATTAAGTAGTGATGTAAATAAACTAAATCAACTTACTCTTGTACATGCAAAAAAAATTAACTAGAACACTGAACATAACGGATTGTCATGTAAAATTACGTCATGTTCATTAAATTCATAGTTCATCTCTTTAAAACATGCAGAAACTCGTTCTTTACAAGAATAAATCTCATCGAGGGTACAAAACATTGCAGGTTAAGCCGGTCCACTGGTGCAACATACATGTTGCCTTAGCATCCAATAAAATTATTAGATACATGCAAGTGTCAAAGTCCTAAACCAAGTCCTGAATAATAATTAATTGAAAAAGGGTTTTGGAAACTGAACTTATGAAAACACATTCACCTGGACACATATAAATTCTTAAGGGGGTTCACACCACACATTTTTACAAAAATTGCATGAATTGTCAAAACGCGGATAAATGAAAATTTTCAATTCGAAGATTAATTTTGATATTAAACAAATCCTTAAACTTCATCATATATATATATAACCATGTATATAAATAGTTTTGGTTTCGCTCTATAAGTAATAATTTTAAAGGGTATATATATAATTTTAATAACTCATCATGTTATACTAAAATGTATAAAAAAACATAATAATCATACTCATCCATTAGGTATTCTAAAATAATTTGTACGTAATTTAATAGGTATATGCATTTATAGGTATTTATATACTTATGTACACATATACATACCTAAATATATATATATATATAGTCTACTTGAAACTAAAACAATGTAAAACATTAAAATCCCTTTACATATATAAATGGAACTGATTACTAATTTCAGAATATTCTTTATAAGAAAAAAGGCATTATAGAAAAATATGGTTTCTGGAATTATATATATTTATATAAAAAGTTTATATACGTATATATAACCATCGAAGTGGAGGAAAACTAAACAAAGGGATTTCCCTTCACTGTAAAGACCCTGGTTTTGGGACTCCAAACTGAAGTGGACTAGAACATTCCTCAAAGTCAAGCATGTGTGTATGAAAAAGGTGTATATATGCATAAGTTTATCTATAAACATCTATATAAATATATATTCCTAAAATAAAAAAAATTAAAAAAAACAAAGTTTGTCCCTTACCGGTTCGAAGAGGATGATACGGAAGAATAAGCGTCGGACTAGTGGGGTCGTCGCGACTAGAACTCTTGGGAGGAAAACACCACGGAGCCGCCACACTTCCGATGCAACACGAGGCTTATAAATAGGAGAAAAAAACAGCTAACATAGTGTTAAGAGGCATTGAGAGGAAGGACGAGCATTAAAGGGGAGATGCCGACTTTGTGGAAAGAGGGAGGTGAGATGTGCGCGCAGCCAGCCTAAGAAGAAGAAAACGCTGCCTATACTAGTACTGCGGCCACGAGGAAGAAGAATGAACCATGGGAGAGAGAGACGTGAATAAAAATGGATGGACATGATTAGATGGAAAATGATCGGGTGGCCCAGAAGAAATGCGGCATTAAAAAAAATGGACGGCGCGATCAGAGGGGTGATGGATCGGATGGTCCAGCATGATGCGGGGTTTTAAAACATGTGGCCCCCTTTTTTCAACATTTTTAACATATAAAAAACTGTTGTTTTATAATTTTACTAAACCTTTTATAAAATCATTAATATAACCTTATTAATAAACTATTGTTGTCCTAAGTCAACGGTTATTAATACACCTATATATTAAACTATTAAACCCCTATTTAAGTCATAAAATATATTATTTTTTACCTTAAAAAAATTCTCTTAATTTTATAATTATATGGAAGGATTTGAATACATATTTTATTAAAAATTTGGCTACTTAATCCCATAATTAACATAATTTCAAAAACATAAATTCATATAACATTACCAATTATTTTCAATTTTTACAATAATTCTATAATATTCATTGTTTTTAATGTAATAAGGGTATTTGTGTAATCATTAACATAAAGATGCAAAATTTGTAATGTAAATAAAACCAAAATTTGACATAGTTTCAAAACTGTTAATAAAAAGGTCAAATTATAAATATTTGTATTATTATTATTACTTATATTTAATTTAGAGATAAAAAATAATACATTTAATTTAAGGTTTGATGCAACATATATATATAACTCAATAGTTTGAGTACATATGTTCTTAAACAAAATAAAAACGCATCATATTTAATATAATTACAAGATAAAAGTTTAAGTTAAAAAAAACATGTAGTAAATAGTGGAAAAATAATAATATTAATTCTCACCATTTTGAAATATAAAATATAATTCACCTTTTGGGAAAAGAAGCAATAAATTAATTATAATATTATTGATGTCATTCTTTAAATATTAAAGCAAATAACACAAATAGATTTCAGAACCTTTCGGGGTAAACCATTCTTATCTCCAACTGTCCAACATAAAACATTAGAGGGTAAGAGGATCATGGGGAGCCCACGATTATATTTAATGATGTTGGGGTCCAACAGTCAAATTAGTGTTCTTATAAGGAGTCTGGTCTCGAGGTATCCTTCCATCAAGGTGACTGAATGATAAAATAGGAGATGGTTCGTGTGATTCCCTTGGTGCTCAGCACGGTTTCAGGGGCTTTGACCATCCTCTTGTTTATTTTGATGGATGCCAATAACCCTTACCGCCTTCTTGGGGTCATGGTGGTTTTAAGAGATCTCCCAATTATTGTAATCAAGTTTCTAATTGGGATTTTTGGTTATCTTAACTTCTTGTTCGATCAGTGTGATTTGTAGCCACCGAGATGTTACTCATTTAAATAAGAGGTCCTTTCATTCATTTGATACATTTTTCACTTTTATTATTACCATTATCTTATAAGATGATTTTTTGTTCACTTAACGGGTGGCATTGTAAAACAAACTTGTCATAACTAAAAACACGGTTTCTCGGGTCATTAAATTATTTCCCCTTCAAAGAATTGTGTCCTCACAATTCTATTCATAAAATAAAAACAGAGACCCCACATGTACAACATTACCGAAACAGGGGATCTGGCTCAGTTAACGGAATACCAAATTTGGAAAATAGTTCTTCCATTTCCCTAGCCCAGATGACCTTTGAGCAGTAGGTCTTGAACTCATGCTCATGTGTACTACACATAGGCTTCCAAAGGGAGGCTCGTACGGTGAAAAGCTCAGAAACGTCCGAGTAGATGAATTCCCTGATAACTCTCCGGGCTACATAACCCTTGAGGTAATCGAGAGGAATGATACGATTGAGGAGAATGAAATTTAAGACCTGGAACATATAGGCTGCACTAAGCTGGCCATCCTGGGCAGCTATGAGGAAGCACGCTCTGGCAGAGAAGTTTTGCGCCAGAGTAAAACACTGAGAGAGACCCTCAAAGTATCTTCCTCTTCGCCTATAGCAGGGGAGTTGAGCAGTGGTGGTAAGGTGAAAAACAATATCATC
The DNA here is from genome assembly GCA_963277665.1 of Viscum album. Lineage (NCBI taxonomy): Eukaryota > Viridiplantae > Streptophyta > Magnoliopsida > Santalales > Viscaceae > Viscum > Viscum album. Next base: position 1,054,819,179 of record OY728151.1, on the reverse strand, counting down.
CTTTTGACGCAAAGGATGAGTCTCAGGACCATTTTCTAGATCAAGCAGACGCTGGCAGGACCCTCGCAGGTAGAAAAAGAATGGATAATCCACCGTGCATGCCCTGATCATGATAACATCTACTAACTCATCGGGTAGTGATGAGAAGTTTGTTTGACCATCCATCTGAAAAAAAACATTCAAAAGGAAACTCTTAACAACATTGATAAGGTAGGAACATGAAAGGAAACATGAAACTTTAATTTATGCACAATTTTACATAACAAAGCCTGAGTTTACTAAAAGTACACCACAATGAGTGGCAAAACTCCCTAACTCTTCAAACCACACACAGGCTGAACATATAGGACTAAACTCATGGGAACATCTATGATGCCTCCTGAGTTTAGAATGAGGGGTCTGGAGTTGTTAAACATCAATATACACTTCTTTCCTAAGAGACAATCGCGTGGACTCATCTTCCAACACCCCAAAGTCCATTAACTGGCCCAAGAAGCCATAGTGAAAAATTTGGAACAGGTAAGCCGCTCAGAGGTCTCCGGTAGCAGCAGATTCTTGAAAGGGGTTATCAAGCATCGTGCCAAATTCCTTTCCAGTTGTGAACACTCGGAAGAGTCCCTCATGATACTTTCCCCGACCTGCGTAAGAGGGAAATTGGGTCATCATCATTAAGAGATAATCCATACCCAGTCCCCCGAGAAGACTAAGCACCCTAGGTGAGTTTGACACATCATACAGGTGCTTACATGTCATGTGAATTCGGGCGTAATTTAGAAAGTTCTCACTACTAGCTAGAGATACAATGTTCTCTAGAGCCTCAGTGGGATGTGAAAATAGGTCGGTAGGTACATTTTCATCATCCATCTGAAAGTTTTAACATTTTTACTTAGTCAAACATAGTTGTATATTCATAATACCTGCTTTTCCAGAGTTGCCTGAACCTATCCTCTGATACCAACCGTAGAGACCCCGATCCCCGGGTGCCTCATGAGACATGATATACCAGCATTTTATTACAACATTTACAAATAATATATCATGTCCCATTACTACATAAGATCGCGAGGCTCAGGATTCTGGGAAACTAGCTACTTATGATAAACTTCATCAATACAAATTGTGCCTGAAAAATTTTAAACAAAATCATAGGGTGAGAAAATGTTCCCAGTAAGGGATTTTAAAAAAAATTAAGAAAACTCTTTCTCAAGCAGTCATTTTGAATAAAACAAAACACTTTACTAAAACAACACATTATCTTTTCTTAAAACATGTAAATCCTACATTTTTTTTAAAACCACATGCATGGTGAATGAGTACATACTTAAAAGAAGCTTTAAAGAAGAAATAAATCAGAGAGCGCAAGCATGTGAAGAATAAATGAGTCATAATTTAAAACCAAGATTACTTTAGTTCTAAAAATATGTGAGTAAGCAGGGAAAAAAATATTCATAACATGATTCATGGGCACATAAAGGTCTTATAACAACTTACCACATGAATTGAAATTCTTATCTCATTATTTCATTCTCATAGTGAAGGTAATTTTCAACTAGGGAATGTCTTGTTATTTGGACAATCCCCTGGTTGACCATTTATCATTACATGTAGAGGGAATGTATAATGCCTAGACTTGTCAGGAAATTGTTTCATGATCTTAAAACATAACTTAGTACGGGTCAAGGCACACCAACAATACCCTTTCCCATAGTAGCACAATCCATGGCGAACCGCCAAGACCGTCGCACATGAAAGCACAAGCCAAGGATAACGGCCAAGACCAGCTCACATGAAAGCACAAGCCAAGGTTAACCGCCAAGACCGTCACACACGAAATAACAAGCCAAGGATAACCACCAAGACCGTCGCACATAACATCTCATGAGACTCTCACTTTACGCAATGCATTAGAGCACTGTAATTCCGGGCGCACCCGTCCATAAACATTTAAGTTCAAAACATCCCTCACAGATCTTGACATGTTCTTTCTTTCATAGGGGTTCATTCATAAATTCTTAATCAAAACCCCCTTTTTTCATAAATACTCATAAAATGAGATGGATAATATCTTAAATTTAAAAAGAACTAGGATTTTTTCTTCAGATTAAGCACTGATGTAAATAAACTAAATAAACTTACTCTTGTACTTGAAAAAAAATAACTGGAACACTGAACATAACAGATTGTCATGTAAAATTATGTCATGTTCATTGAATTCATAGTTAATCTCTTTAAATCATGCAGAAACTCATTCTTTACAAGTATAAATTTCATCGAGGATACAAAACTTTGCAGGTTAAGTCGGTCCACTGGTGCCACATACATGATGGCATAGCATCCAATAAAATTATTAGAAACTTACATGTGTCAAAGTCGTAAACCAATTCCTGAATAATAATTAATTGAAAAAGGGTTTTGGAAAATGAAATTATCAAAACACATTCACCTGGACACATATAAATGCTTAAGGGGGTTCACGCCACACATTTTTTCAAAAAGTGCATGAATTGTCAAAACGCTGATAAATGAAAATTTGCAATTCGAAGAGACCAATCCTTAAACTTCATCATATATATATATCCATGTATATAAATAGTTTTGCTATCACTCTAGAAGTAATAATTTTAAAGGGTATATATATGATTTTAATAACTCATCATGTTATACCAAAATGTATAAAAAAACATAATAATCATACTCACCCATTAGGTATTCTAAAATTATTTCTACATAATTAAATAGGTGTATGAATTTATAGGTATTTATATACTTATGTACACATATACATACCTAAATATATATATATATATAGTCAACATGAAACTAAAACAATGTAAAACATTATAATCCCTTTACTTATATAAAAGGAACAGGTTACTAATTTTATAATATTCCTTATAAGAAAAAAAGGGATTATAGAAAAATATGGTTTATGTAATTATACATATTTATATAAAAAGTGTATATACATATATATAAACATCTAATTGAAGGGAAACGAAACAAAGGGATTTCCCTTCACTGTAAAGACCCTGGTTTTGGGACTCCAAACTGAAGCGGACTAGAAAATTCCTCAAAGTCAAGCATATGTGTATGAAAAAGGTGTATATACGTATTAGTTTATATATAAACATCTATATAAATATATATACCGAAACTAAAAAAACTAAACAAAACATAGCTTTTCCCATACCAGTATGAAGAGGAGGAGATGTAAGAAGAAGCGTTGGACTGGTGGGGTCATCGCGACTAGAAACTCTGGGGAGGAAAACACCACGGAGCTGCCGTACTTCTGGTGCAACACGAGGATTATAAGGAGGAGAAAAAAAACAGCTGACCTTGATTTAAGAGGTGTCGAGAGGAAGGCCAAGCATTAAAGGGGCAGTGCCAACTTTATGGAAAGAGGGAGGAAAGATGTGCACGCAGCCGGCCTAAGAAGATGAAAATGCTGCCTATACTGGTACTGCGGGCGTGAGGAAGAAGAAAGAATCGCGGGAGAGAGAGATGAAAAAAAAAACAGACGGCCATGATTAGATGGAAAATTATCGGGCGACCCAGATGAAATGCGGCATTAAAAAGAATGGACGGTGCGATCGGAGGGGTGCTGGATCGGACGGTCCAGCTTGATGCGGCATTTTAAAACATGTGGCCCCCTTTTTTCAATGTTTTTAACATATAAATAACTGTTGTTTTATTATTTTATTAAACCTATTATAAAATCATTAATATAACCTTATTAATAAACTATTATTATCCTATGTCAAGGGTTATTAATAGACCTATATATTAAACTATTAAACACCTATTTATATCATAAAATATATTATTGTTTTCCTTAAAAAATAATTATCTTAATTTTATAATTATATGGAAAGATTTGAATACATTTGTTATTAAAAATTTGGCTGCTTAATCCAATAATTAAAATAATTTCAAAAACATAAATTCATATAACATTACCAATTATTTTAAAGTTTTACAATCATTCTATAATCTTCATTGTTTTTAATGTAATAAGGGTATTTGTGTAAGCATTAATATAAAGATGGAAAAATTGTAATATAAATAAAACCATAATTTGACATAGATTCAAAACTATTAATAAAAAGGTCAAATTATAAATATTTTCATTATTATTATTACTTATATTTAATTTAGAGATAAAAAAATAATACATTTAAACTAAGTTTTGATGCAATATATATATATATAAATCAAGAGTTTTATTACATATTTTCTTAAACAAAATAAAAACCCATCAGATTTAATATAATAAAAAGATAAAAGTTTAAGTTAAAAAACATGTAGTAAATAGTGGAAAAATAATAATATTAATTCTCACCATTTTGAAATATAAAATATAATTCACCTTTCGGGAAAACAAGAAATAAATTAATCATACTATTATTGATGTCATTATTTAAATATTAAAGCAAATAACACAAATAGATTTTAGAACCTTTCAGGGTAAACCATTCTTATCTCCAACGGTCCAAAATAAAACATTAGAGGGTTAGAGGATCATGGGGAGCCAATGGTAATATTTATAGCTGTTTGGGGCCAACTGTCAAATTAGTGTTCTTATAAGGAGTCTGGTCTCAGGGTATCCTTCATTCAAGTTGACTGATGGAGAAAAGAGGAGATGGTTTGTGTGATTACCTTGGTTCACAGCACGGTTGCAGTGGCTTCGGCCATCCTCATGTTTATTCTGATGGATTCCAGAAACCCTAACCGCCTTCTTGGGGTCCTGGTGGTTTTAAGAGGTCTCCCAATTATTGTAATCAGGTTTTTAATTCGTATTTTTGGTTAGCTTATCTTCTTGTTCGGTCAGTGTGAGTTGAAGCCACAGAGATGTTACTCATTTGAATAAGAGGTCCTTTCATTCATTTGATGCATTTTTCTATTTTATTATTACCATTATCTTATAAGATGATTGTGTGTTCACTTAACGGGTGGCATTGTAAAAAAACTTGTCATAACTCAAAACACGGTTTCTCGAGTCGTTATAGTGTCGACTTTGGATTTTCACATTCAGTGTGTGGAACTTTGGTATGTTATCTTTATTGTGTCGAATTCTGTCTGTCAATTTCGGTGTGTTGACTTTGGTGAGTTGAAATTTGGTCTGTTAACTTCGGTGTATTGATCATATGTGTGTCAAAAATCAGTGTGTCGAACATCATTCTTACTCTAATCATTATAAGACTAAGAGTTATCCAGAAATACATGTTAAAATACACAGGTAAACATACTGATTCATGAATATAGTTTATTGACTTATTTAGGTATATTGTTATATATGACATAATTGATTTACTTAGAGATATTAAATGGCATGATAATCTTTATATTGACATTATTTGTGATTATTCAAACTACAATATCATATAAGGCCCAACAATCTCCCCCTTTTTAATATTTTAAAATTATGGCATACATGGAAAAATATATAGAATAGCTTGACATAACATGCTGCAGTGAATGTAATTGTCAAATAAAACTAATGTTTTTTTCCTGCATGAAATTTTAAAAACAAAGCTCCCCCTTAGTGAATGGTTTAAGGTGAGTAGATTCTATGTGTCCTAAACCAGAAAAACTCCCCCTTAGATAAATAATGTACTACTTAGGTATATTGGATGCTTTATTTTTCTCCCCATGTTGGGATTATCAAAAAGATAAAAGCAGTAATGAGAAATAACACAAAATAAAGACACTATAAGGATTTTGTTTAAAAGGCATAAAAGTACATGGGAAAAAAACCAATCCCTATCAACAGATAAAATCTATCAATAAGGGTTTGGATGATAATGAGATTTTCCATTGTCTAAATTATCTGAGGGAGAATGAGAAGGTTTAGGAGTGGCAGTGGGAAGAGGTTGTCTAAAGATAAAACTAGTTAGGGAAACAACTGTAGGAATAGTAGATGAAAGGGTATACAACCTTTCTAACAACACATCCCTAGGAGTCTACTCTGTAATGATCGGTCGAATCTGGGGAAGATCCTCAGAGAAAGTCATATGAGAAAGAGGCTAGGAGGCAGTACAAATTTAAGCAGCTGGAGGGAACACAATATCTATGTCTTAAGCATGTTGATAAGGCTTAAGGAGATTGATGAAATCATTAATGATTTCATAACCATATTGCATCGCCTTCTCGATGTCATCCTTATTTTCCATAAATTTACTTAGTTGAGGGTTAAATTCCTTAAAATGGAGGACATGATTCTTGAATGCTTCTGTGACTGGAGGAATTCTAATATTTTCTGAAAGAAACATGAATCTATTGATGGGATCATTCATGGTATAAATCATAGTGAAATACTTATCCCCCTTTTTCCTAAATTTATTTCTACGCTGAAAAGGCTTCATTTTTGAACTTGCTTACCATATTGTATACAAGATCAGTATTTTGATGAACTTTTTCATGACTATCTTTATCTAAAACACTCTGAAGTTTTTTAAATTCCACTATCATCACATCACTGAGAGACTCCAAATCTGAAACATCACTTTTCCCACTCCTGGAATTGGATGGGTGAGTAAACATTTTCCCAAGATCATATTTCAACTTATTCAGATCTACACTTAGTAGATGAGTTAACTAGTTCCTATGAACTTCCATAACACCACTAAATGAGGTCTCGAAGTCAGAGGTTAATGAATTCATCTCATTTATCATCTTTATTACTTCTTCTCTCAGCAAGGCGTTGAGTATAACAATGGTTTCTATTGTAGTAATGAAATCCATTTGAATCTCCTAGATCATCATTCTTGAAATATTTGCTGCATTAGCATCTGAGATAAAATATAGAGGTGGAGGCTTCACTTCTAGATCCAAATGAGGATATCATAAGCTCACATATCTCATTTTTAAATATCTCCAAATAAGGCTTAGTGACATAGTAAATGGGCACTGTCTGTGATACTGATTCTACTAGTGGAGGTGCAGTTGGTGGAACATGTGAAATATGTTCTAGTTTAGGGAGGACTTGTAGAGTAGAAGGAAGAAGTACCATCTCATCATCTGATTCATACTCTAAACTAAAAACAATGTATCCAAGATCATTATTACACTCTCTAGCATAGGTCCAATTTATTGGATAAATAGTATCAATACTTATTCTCCTTTCTTGAGGTGTAGGAACAAAATTATCAACATCAACATCTTGATTATGGTTTCGGGACACAATAACTTGTCTGGTAATAGGAAACAACCAAACTTCAGGATCATCTTGTGCTCCATCCAATGCAACATCATCAGACACTTCCTCAATCCGAGGCAGTAGAAACACAACTTCTTCCTCTTGGCCATCAGCTGTTAGATCATTCAATTCATGAATGATCTCTTGATTTTTAGCATTAGGATGGGGTGGTCTATCCTCATGTTCAGCAACTCAAGGACCAAGATACTATTGTTCAATATGCTTGTCCCCATCACCTGCCCCATGTATGGATTCCTCACTGGATCTGTCAACCACCTCTTGACCCACTTTTAGAGAGTCACTCACAAGCTCATCATTTCCTCCATTATCACCACCACCTTGAAAATCATTATTGGACTCTACATTTGATTTACTAACATTTACTTTAACTGTAGTAACATCATTTTTTTTCTCCTCCTGATCACCTAAAAAATATTCTCTTTAGTGAAAATCCAAAGGTGGACTAGTTAATCCATAAGCCGTATCTTTGGAACTTTCAGCAATACCAGGATCACACCTATCATCAAAAGGAGATCCTTATTCCATTGGCACATGAGGTTTAGCTTCCTCATCAGAATATACTAGAACCACTTCTGGTTAGAGACTTGGATCAACTTTGTCTTTTGGTCTAGAAGGGAGGTCAACTGATTTAAAATCCCCATACAACTGTTCCTCATATTCTACCCAAAATCTCTTCCATGGGGTCTAATAGATTTTCATCCTCTTAAAAATGACTTTTTGAATACAAAATCCACTACATGAACTTAACACTTCATCTCCATCTTCCACAGAACCAAATCTTTTCAACATATCATAAATCATCCTCAGATAGTATAAGAAGGTTTCCTTCTTGGATGTATTAATCAAATAATAGATATGAACCATTAGATACCTACACTGACCACAATTATTTTATGTTTCAACAAAATGACCAGGAAAACATCCTGATACTTCACAGAAGATAAATCTTGCTTCCTTGGGCAGATTTGATGTTTTGTGAATTTAAAAAGCAGTCTTACTTATCATTAAAATATATTTTAAATAGACCTCCTAGATTCTCTATTTCTAGTCAGCTCCATCAGAGCATCTTCATAAGAAAACAAATTTGAGGATGGTGAAATATTACCATGATAGTCACCATATACACCTTAATGGGGAATCTCACAGAATTCAGCCCATTCCTTGGATGAGAAAGTTATCTATTTTCCCTTTACTTTGGATTTCATTCTTGCTTCTTCAGATTCATCCATAGTTATAATCAAATGTTTACAGAATTCATGCACTATCTGAGGATAATATGGTCTTTTATTGATTAAAAACCAGCTGAGCCACCCTTGAGATTCCAGTACCATTAATAAAAATTATTTTCATGAATGAAGCCACTCAGAACACACCTATTTTTCAACTGTAACCACTCGGATTTCCATGAAAATTTTTGTTGTCCCACTAGAATCACCTTTCTTATGCTTAGAAGAATGATATTTTCTAGGTTCTTCCATCGCATGCTTAATCATCAATATGACACGGCTTCAAATTCAAAAACATTTGAGAGGTCGAGAGTTGAAAGGAAGAGTGACAAAAGGAAGAAGTTTTTACGGCAGAGCAAAAGCTGAAAGGTTGGGATGGATTTAAATAAATATATTATTTATGTATTGTAACTCATAAATGATAAAAATTTAAATGTGGTCAAAGGAAGCTTACAAAACATCATAGTTTTATCTAAAACAGATAAAATTTATAGAATAATCCTTAAACACATTGGTGTTAATGAATTTGTTTTATGGATCAGTTTCGTAAGAATGGATTCAAGAAAGTCAGTTTCATAAAATCAGTTTCATAAGATCATTTTAAGGGATCAGGTTCATAAGATCGATTTCCAGAAAATCTGTTTTATATGATCAATTTCAATGGATCAGTTTCATAAGATTGGTTTCAACAGATGAATTTCATAAGACCGGTTTCAAGAAAATCTGTTTCATAGGATCAGTTTCAAGATGATCGGTTTCTAGGGATAAGTTTCAAGAAGATCAATTTCAAGGGATCAGTTTCAATAATATTAGTTTCAAGGGATCAGTTTTAAGAAAATCAGTTTCTTAAGATCAGATTCATTTGACCGGTTTAAAGGGATCGGTTTCATAAGATCAGTTTCAAGAAAATCAGTTTCATAATAATGGTTTCAAGAAGATCGGTTTCATGTAGATCATCTTCAAGGGATCGATTTCAAGAAGATCAGTTTCAGGAAGATCAGTTTCTGGGGACCAGTTTCAGGAAGATCGGTTTCATGGGATGGGTTTCAAGAAGATCGGTTTCAAGGGAACAGTTTCAAGAAGATCGGTTTCAAGAATCCTCTACTAATTTATCATTGATAGTTATTGTTTTATGTAATTCATTCTCTCTTAATTTTATGGTTTAGTGATTATATCAGCAAGTTGATGTTCAATCCTAATAACATCAAGAGTTATATAACCTTTTTTATAATGATATCTCAAAAAGTGATGTCTTACATCAATATTCTTTGTTCTAGAATGAGAAATTGGATTTTTAGACTTGTTAAAAACACTTGTGTTGTAACTGTTTATGGGGTTATGTCTGAATTGAAATCCATTGTCTTATAAGATGTGTTTCATCTAAAAAATATGTGCACAACAACTACCAACATCAATGTACTCTACATCAGTAGTTGATAATGAAACTGAATTTTTCTTTTAACTACACCATGATATTAGTGAATTTACCAAAAAGTGACATGTTCAAGAGGTACTCTTTATATCTAACTTACATCCACCAAATTTAGAATCTGAAGAGCTAACAAAATCAAGTGGTTGTCCTTCTAGATAGAAAAATCATAAATTAATTGTATATTCGAGGTATTTGAAAATTCTTTTAACACTACATAGATTTAACTCCTTTGGGTTATCTTGAAATCTCTCACACATACACACATGGATCATAATATATGGCCTACTATCAGTTAAGATGATCAAACTCCCAATCATTACTCTGTATGTAGTTTGATCAAATTATTTTCCATTTTCAACAAGATCTAACTTACATATTGAACTCATATGTGATTCACTAATCTTAATGCTATCAACGCCATAGCTTTTCAAAAGATATTTTGTATATTTAATTTGACTTAAGATAATACCTTTTTATTTTGAAATATTTGAAATCCTAATAAAATATTTTTGTTTACCCATTAAACTCAATTGAAACTACCATTGCATAATGTTTGAAAAATCATTACGAAAATAATTTTTAGAGGATCCAAAAATAATATCATCTACATATATTTGGGAAATTAAAAATTATTTAAAAACTATTTTTTTAAATAATATAGGATTTTCATGTACTTTTATAAAAATTTTAGAAATCTGAAAATCAACTAACCTTTCATACCAAGCTCTAGGAGATTGTTTCAAACCATATAATGCATTAGATAATTTGAACACATGATTTGGAAAAAGTGGGTTTGTAAAACTATGGGGTTGTTTAGAAAAAACATCCTCAATTATATAACCATTTAGGAATGAAATTTTGACATCAATTTGATAATGTTTAAAATCCATGTGTGCTATATAGGCAAGTAAGATCCTAATTGCCTCATGTCTAGCTACTGGAGAAAAAGTCTCTTCATAATCAATTCATTCTTCTAGATTATATCCTTATGTAACTTGTCTACCTTTGTTTATAGAATTATTTACAACTTCATAAACCTTATTTAGCAACACCCATTTGGTTGTTATTGTCAAATTATCTATAGGTCTATCAACATGATTCCAAACATTATTTCCTTCAAACTGATTATGTTTTTCTTGCATGGCCATTACCAAAATTCATCATTGATTGTATCATTGATATTTTTAGGTTCATGATGTGACAATAAGGCTTGATGTTCAACCTAGTTTCTCAAGGAATCTTTATTTTTTGTTCCTATATCTAAATATCTAACAACATCAACTAAGGGATGATTATCAAGAGTTCTAGTATGGATAGAGAAAGTAGGACTTGATATTTCAGGTTGGTCAGGTTCATCTGGTTCACTATGGTTGGAATGTGATGAATTTCCAGAATATGATGTTTTCATAGAATCCTTCACATGATAATGTGAGGTTATATCATTAGGGTCCATATTGGACATATCCTATTCAGAATTTTCTAGCGAGGTATTGGGATCATATGGATCTTCTTCATAAAACATGATGTGTAAAGATTCCTCCACACATTTGGTTTTCTTATTAAAGACTCTACAGGATTTAATTGATGTATAATATCCATGAAATATTCCTTCATCACTTTTAGAGGCTGATATATCTACATTATATTTAGTGTTTAGAATATATACTTTACATATAAACACATTGAAATAATCTTGTTTGGGGTTCCTATTATTCCACATCTTGTAAAGAGTTCTATTAATAATGGGTCTAATTAATACTCTGTATATTATATACCAGGCTTTATTAAGAGCATCATCCTAGAAATAAATGGGTAAATCATATTAATTGAGCATAGTTCAGGCATTTTCTTGTAAGGTTCTATTTATTCTTTCTACCAAACCATTCTGTTGAGGTGTTCTATGTGCAGAGAAGTTATGATTATTTCCATTTTCTGAGCATAATGATTCAAAATCGTGGTTCTCAAACTCATGTCCATTATCACTTCTTTATGATTTAATCATAAATCCACTGATATTTTCTATATTCCAAGAATACTAAGTAAATTGAGAACATTCTTCAATTTTATGAGCTAGGAAAAAGGTCTAGATGTTCCTAGAGAAGTCATCTAAAAGAACATAAATATAGTGATTCCCATTGAGACTCTAAACTCTATATGATCAAAACATGTCCATGTGAACCAACTCAAGATGTTTAGAAGTAGTTTAATCTTTCTTTGGTTTGAAAGAGATTTTATATTTCTTTCATTTTTGACAAGGATTTCAAACATTATTTTTCGGAAACTCTAATTTTGGAAAGTTTCTAACTAATCCATTTATAGTTAATTTCATAAGATATTGTATATTACAATGTCATAGTCTTATATTCCAGATCCATGACTCTTTGTGAAAGGAATTTATGCAAGAGACATTATGTGAGGCTAATGTGTCTAGATTTATAACATATACATTATCATTTCTAAAAGCAGTAATACTAAATTATTCTTGGCATCAGAGATAAGGAACAAATCATTTTTTAATTTCAAATTAAATACATCATCAAAAAGTTTAGATATGATGAACATGTTATATTACAGCCAATCAACATACAACACTTTAGAAATTAAAATAGAGTTAGGGTTGTCAATCTGGCCTAGGGTGATGATTTTTCCTTTACCATTATCACCAAATGTGACAAGTCCTCCATAGATATGGATATGACTTTTAAATCATGAAAAATACCCTTTCATATGCCTTGAACACCAATTTTCCAAGTACCATAGCTTTTTACAGGAACACTTTATGCAGTTTACCTTCTAAACAGTTTAACAAAGAAACATCTTTGGTACCCATATTTGTCTGGGTCCACATACATTAGTAATATTTGCATTAGAATCCCACAACAATATTATGGGATTACTATATGTAGAATATAGTGTATTTGAAAAATAAACATTGTTTGGTCTTGAAAAATTTGATAGAGTAAAATAAATTGATGAACTTGAACTGGCAGAATAATTCTGGTTTTTGAAAAAGATAGCAAATTTTCCAGATTTGGGTACAAAATGTGATCTAGATAAATTCCCTTGACTTGTTTGATATCCTATCCCAGAATTATACATAAGATCTATTTGGTTACCAAGAATTTGAGTGATATTATTTTTTCCAGTAGTAAACTTTTAAAATTATTTCTTCAATTTCTCATTAGACATTTTTAACTCATTGTTCCCTTTAAGAAGTTGATCATTTTTCTATTTTTTATATGTAAGTTCAGATTTAGCAGTCACAGTAAGAGAATGTTATTTCTTCAAACATTTATACTCGTCTTTCAACTCTTTACATTTTTCTTCTAACATGTTCCAATATTTTAATTTTTCATCCTTTTTCATATTTTCATACTCACATTCAGAATAATAAGAATTATATACAGGAGAGTCTACGGTTACCTCAATTTTTTTGTCATGAATCACATATTAGCCATGCCATCTTTCTCATTTTGAGAAGAGACATATTCACTTGAGCTGTCCTCGGAGGCACCCCAAATAGAATTCATTTCATTCTTATACCTTATATCATTATTTTCATACTTTTTTTTTGTATTTAATCTTTGCGCAGTGTCCCTTGACATGTCCTTTCCTTTTACATTCATAACAAATTATCTTTTCATTTATCATTTCTCTTCGAGTCCTTTTTCCAATTTCCCTTCTTATCATACATTCCTTTTTAAATGGGATTTTTGAAGATCTCCTTTTTCCTATATAATTTCATAAATCGTCTAGCCTAATAAGCCATTTCTTTATCGATGTCTGAGGAAGTTCATCACTTCATGAGCTTTCAAGAAATAGCTTGATCATTCTCTTTGTCCTTACCTTTAGATTTAGTTGTCTTGAAAGATACAGACTTTAGTTTTGGTTCATCCTCCCCTTGATTTACCTTCAATTCATCTTCATACATCATTAATTTTCTAATCAATTCATTCCCTAGAATTTTATCAAAATCGTATGATTATCTGATCAACATAGATATTCCGTGCCCTATTTATAGTAACCATTTCAGAATCTGCATGATTCGCTCTTTTGTAGCCACATCTATTCCTAAAGAAATCATGGTATTCACAATTTCATTGAACCTGAGATACATATCAGAAATTGACTCGTCATGCTTCATTATAATGTTATCGTATTTGATAGTATAATTAATCAATCCCATTTATTTAACGTTATATGTAACATCATGTGAAACCGAGAGAGTAACCCAAATTTCATGTGCAGTTTTACAAGCAGAAATATGTTTAAACTCTACATCTCCTAGAGCAAGGTACATAACATTCAATACTTTATAGTTATTGTTATAGGAAGATTTGGTAGGTTCATCCAAATTGCTTCTAGTAGATTCAGGTATTGTATATAAACATTCAATTTCAATCCAGATTTCAAATCCCATACTTTCTAGATGTATTTACATTTTAAACATTCACTGAGCATAGTTAGTTCCATTAAAGAAAGGTGGTCGATTTGTATTATCCCCCTCAAATCTATTTAACATGATAGTGTTTGTAAAATAATTTCAAAGAGATAAGAATTTAGAAATAATAGAAATTTGAAGATCTTTGAATCCCAACTATAATCATAGTAGAAACGATATGAAAAACTATGAGTAACTTTGAATATCCTCTGATACCAAATTTTGGTCGGTGTAGATGAATCAAGAGGGGGTGAATTGAGTATCTATAAATATTTTTTTCAAAAGGATTATAAAAAAACGATACCCCCTATGAATATAAACACAAAATCAGTGTGTAGTGAACTTATAAAAGTATATAAGGTTCAATTTGGTTATTAAAATATTAACTAGTTCTCAGTTTTACCAATCCAAAGATTCGTAAAACAATTGAAACAAACCAACTAATTCAAAATAGATGTAAAAACTTGCTAAACCAACTATCAAAGTCCAGTTTAACTTAATGAAAGAAATAAATAACTGATAATAAATATAAGATAAACAACACATCAGATAAAACAAGAGGTTCATCATCAAGCTGAGACATAGTACTCTCCACATGGTGATCACGTGCCACCAAGCAGTTTATTTTAATAAACTTTTCATCCAAACCCTGGATCGGGGTTCACAATAGCACACTAGGTGGTCCATTTCACACTTTCATCTACAATAGTTATTCATGGGAAAACCAAATAAAAAGATCACAAAGTTCTCTTCCACAGTTCTACATGGGATACAAGTGAAAGAATGGATTGAGAGAGGATATTTTAATATCCTCTAGTCATTCTTAGGATATAGTTTGTGTGACAGATATACACACTGCTCAAATAGGAATGATAAAAAACAAAAGAGTTATGAAAGAGAATAGATTTAAGAATTAACTGTGTGTTATGAAGTAATTCTTTGGACTCAATAGATGTTGAGGAAATGATATTTAAATCCAATTATGGATGTTGACTTCAGAACAGAGTATCACTATTTCTGTATTCTAGCTTCAAGATGTGAAATGGTTCATCTCATCTGTGTCTCGATGTACAATGATCTTTAGCAGACTGTTTCTTGTTCGAAACATCATGTAATCTAACGATTTTTTCCCTCTATTTGCGTATTCACATAGTCTATTTTTTATAATGTTCTTTGAGATCTTATTTCTTATGTCAACGTAGCCTTTTATACTTCAAGGTTCACTAGGCATAAATATCACCACATGTGTAAGTACCTTGTACTATCTATGGATAGTCCTATAGAAAACATTAAATAATTTCAAAAACATTAATTTTTGTAAATATGACTGTAAGAAATTAATTTTATTTTATAAAATGGAAATAGTTATTTATGCCTATTGGGGAGACATATTCGGTCTATTTTCTTTAGCTTGGTAACATCAGTATGTTATTTTTGGTGAGTCTTCTTTGGTGTGTCGACTTCAGTGTCTTGACAATGGTCTATATACATCAGTGTGTCGAATTCGTTCGGTCACCTTTGGTGTGTCGAACTTCGGTCTTTCAACTTTGGCATGTCGACTTTGGTCTGTCAACATCGGTGTGTTGACATCAGTGTGTGGAACATCATTAGGTCATCTCTGGTGTGTCAAACATCGGTGTGTCGAACATCAGTTTGTTGAACATCAGTGTGTGGAACAACGGTGTGTCGAACATCAGTGTGTCGAACATCAGTGTGTCAAACATCAGTGTGTCAAACATCGATCTTACACAAATCCTTATATCAATAATAGTTATACAACAATACAAGTAAAAATACACTGGTAAACATATTTATTCATGAATATAGGTTAATTACATAGTTAAGTATATTTTTATGTATTACATAATTGATTAACATAGAGATATTAAATGGCACGATAATCTATACATTAACATTATTTGTGATTATGAAAACTACAATATCATAGAGGGTCCAACAAGGTAAACTAGAGAGTCTTATGTAGTTGGGAAATGTATGGATGAACAAATTCGGGTGAGGTTATTTTATTTATATAGAGTATAAATGGGGGATATCTATAAGATGATATGAGTATGGTTTTAATGATATGGGAATTTAAAAAAATGTATAGAAAGAGATATCAATTATAGACTTAGGTGCATCGAGATACTTAATTTATAGATAATCCTCAAAGTTTCACAGTTCTGTCAAATTTTTCACTTACTATGGAAATTGATGAGATTACCATGCTATTATAATTTTAAGAAAGATGTTGGTATTCTATCTGGGTGCAGGTAAACATCTTCTGGTTGATCTGATTCTTGGAGGAAATGAATATTGATTAATGATATGCTTGCTGAATTACATTTACAATCAATGTTTACAAAGTTTTATATTTGGTGTGGATACCACTAAATTTGGATTAAGGAAGAGTTTGTATGGAAGGTAACATTTAAAACTAAAGGTTGGTTGTTTTATTGGATGGTCCAATAATTTTCTCTATAAAATTATCCTTGTACATTTATATGATATCCAATTGTCTAAGACTACTAATTGGTTCCTAGAATAGTGGTCTCCACATAACCTCAAGCCCACCTTCCTCTACTCTAGAGGATTCTAGATAGTAACATTGGTTTATCAGGGAATGATATGAAGAATGTACCCACATATCATAGTAAACCAACAATATAAATAAGATAATTATATACATCCAATTAAATAAATATGTAAAATGAAATATAGGAAAGTGATGAAAAATAATTAAAACCCATGCTATATCAAAATGATTTATATAGTACATGTCAAGAAAGTCATACATCAGAAGAAAGTAATATAAAATAAAACCCAAAATAAGAAAATAAAAAATTATGGAAAAACTACAAACTTTTTACTGAGTCCATGCCTGGGCCCAAACTCCCATGATCAATCCTAGTAGTCTAAATATGAATCAGTCACAGGGTGATCACCCTTTTCTTTTCATAAAATCATGAAGTATGTTCAGGTACTAAATGGCGGCCCGAGATGAGTTTGAGTATGGATTAACAGTCCCCCATCAAAGATGCTTATAAGAATTTCAAGTATAAGAAAAAAGTGCATGATGATTTTCATAAAAAATAAATGCACAAAATAAATAGATTAAAAAACATTCAATCCTTGGGTTCACAAGTGACACCCAAGATAAACCATACCTTCTACATACTATGTCATATTCCTCTATCCATAATGTATCATCCAACATAATTTCCAAACCCTCAAGGTAAATCCCGGATGATGAAAGTAATCATGAAATAATCCCTATCTATAATATCACACATCAATATCAAAGCTAAGGGGAATCACCCCAATGCACTACAAGTATCATGATTCATCATTGAACAAAATGGGATTCACCCCATGGTGTTCCAAAGTATCAGTAATCTTTATTGAACCCAAGGGGATTCACACCATTGAACTCCAAGTATCATCCATCATCATTAAACTGAATGGGTTTTATTATATGGAATTACAAAAAAAAATTATCATAATAAAAGAACACATGAAATTTATAAATAATTTCAATTAATTTAATTATATCAAGACTCATATAATAAAAAAATCCCCCATATCCAAGAGAATGTCCTAATAATCCCTATCTATATTATGAGTCAAATTTTTATGTCATATAACCCCTAGGGTATCCCTCTACCTATTTCAGTCAAGTCACATAAAATAAACATAGAAATTTGATCATAGGTCATGATCAGGGAATACCCTACAACCCAAGATAAAAATATAATTATTTTAAAAAAAATACATAATCTAAACATTGCATATCACAAAAAAAAGTCACACAACCCAAGTACTTAATGATTTAGTGTCTTATAGGCTTTCTATATAAACATATTAATTTATAATACTTGGGGACATTTCTCCATAATCTATCCACACTATATCCCTTCTAGACTTCTCATAAGTTACACTCATTTTCATAATATATCAGATGTAAACATAAGAAATGGGAGAGATCAGATTCTAAGGAAGTGTAATCATATGGGATAATAGTTAGAGTTAATAAGTGGGTATAAGTGGGTTTTATTCAAGACAAATAAGAAAATCGTACTCAAAAAATAAAAAAATATATATCATGAGCCATAACATATGGCTTAGAAAAACATATGGAATTAATCAAAATAGTGTGAATGTTTTTAAAATAAACATGAGTGATGTGATCATAATATAGTCATATGAATATGTATAAGTTCATGGAATAAAAATAGACATAAAGAATATATCATTTTTAAAAAGATTAACCAAAATTATGTCAAAATATTGACTTATGAGCATAGCTTAACCACAATTATACTCATTCACAACCATATGAGAATATCATAACCACAATTATAACTACCAAAAACATTGTGTGAAAAATTAAACCATAATTTTACCAATACCCAACCTTGTGAGAATAGAAAATCCACAATTATACCCATTAAAAAACTTGTTAGCATGGCTAATCAATTATTATACCCACACATGAAATCATTATCTAATTAGATATAAAAACATAACCAACTCATTCGATGGTTATATAGGAATCAGATTTCATTATCCATATATATGAGTTCCACTTAAAATCAAATCATTCATCTTAAAATAAGTAACTGATGAGATGAAAAATAGTTTGATAAAATTTCCAAAAGATATGACATTAAAAAATATGTTGAAATGGTACCAAAATCATTATCTCCAAAAAGGATTATTTAAAAAGTTCAATACACGATGATTTATGAACAATTACTTCGTTGATGAAGAATCCATTGAAAATTGAAGAGTAATGACAAAAACTATTTTTTATTAAAAATCAATTTTTAATATCACCTTTAAATGGTGCGAATTCAAGTCACTTTCCAATGATTTTTTTAAGATAAATAGAAAAAAAATTAAAATATTACATTAATGAAAATTCCAATAAAGATACATATATAGTAAACGAAAAAAAAATTAAAAAATGTGTAGTGTAAAGGGAATATTATAAGATCATGGTATGGAAATTCCTTTTAAATAATCTAAATTTAAATTATTTAAATACCATATCATTAGAATGATAAAAACATTGTATATGAAATGAATAAATGGTAATATAAGGATCATTTGATATAAGTACAATTTTATTTTCCTCCAGTTTAAGAAGAATATTTTCAAAAACTAAAAATATGTATATGGATAAAAAAATACATTAAAGGTGATGGGAATTAATCATAAAAATATATTTTTTTATAAAATAATACATTCATAAAGAAATAATAATTACGTGTGAAACATGAATTCCCCATATTGGTGATATATTATATACCTTCATATCATAAAATATGTTGATAAAATTTAAAACAATGTTCATGCATACATACGATTTACCATCTCCATGAACAACATAACTCATTATTTATATCTAAAATGAATGGATTAATAAAAATAAAAATATAATTAATATATGTTATTTTTATATAATCGATAAAATTATTCATATTATAGAACCATTATCATATTAAATGGACCAAAAATACCAAATTGAAACATACATGAAAAAGAAAGGAGTTACTAACTAAAATGTGATCATAACAAGTAATTGTTATTAAAATGGTAATAAAATGTCATAAGTAAACCATATATAGTATTATATATACACGTATGATTTTGGAATATATTTATTATAAATTTATATTGATTATAAAAAATGATCCAACATGTACAAAGGAATTCAATACTTATGGTATGGTATTTTTGTCTTAATTTATTTTATTTAGGACCTAAGTTTTGTTATCCACTTAACTTATTTTATGAGGGGTATATAATTCCAATATTAAATGGTATATCATGAATATATTTTTCCCATTAAAATTAATAATTTCCTTTTATGTTATTATTTATGGGTATTACAATACAAATATTACCAAAGTGGTAAATACATTTTGTTGTAATCTCGTCATTTATTGGGATTGTTTATGGTATGATTCAAATGATGAAATACTATGATCTATATACCAAGGAACTCATGTATGTTGATCCAATATTAAAATTCTTGAAATTTTTGTGTAAATTAAATTTTCTTTCTCTTTGGTACATAATATTATCAATAAATCATTTTTAAGAAGAATAGACTTTATATCTCACCTTGTTCGAAAATACATTTTCATCTTTGTATATGTTTTAAAAAAATTGTTGTAAATAATGACATTAATATTATCAAAATTTATTTAATTTTATTTTTGGTATTATTTAGAATTTTTAATAAATGGTTAAAAAATAATATTCTTTTCACTTAAATGGGACACTTTTGACTTTTTTATGAAAATGTGAAAGGAATATTTTTTTTAACATTTTCTACATGAGGTGAATTTTCCTCCATCATGAAAATTATTTTATTTTAATATTTAGTTATATTTTACAACTAAATTTTCAAATATAATTATCTCCGAAATATTTTATGAATTTATAGTATTAAAAAGAAATTTTAATGAAATGCTATTTTTCTCCTGAAATTTTCCAAGAGATATTTCAAAATCTTTTTCCATCATAGCTGAAATTATTTGATGTTACATAATATTTATAAGGATATGATCAAATTATTCAATAATAATTATTTATATTTTTGGTTTATGATTATGATGAAAATATGTCCATGAAACCCATCTCTTTTCCACGGGTTATTCTATAATTATATATTAATGAAACCAATTTATTTTCTTGGATTCTAATAGGATGAATGTTTACAAAACCCTTTTTTTCATGGAATCTAATATGATTAATATTTAATGATATTTTAGAACACATATGTATTATTTTCATTATGTTACAAGTGGGAGCTATATCTCTCTCCAATGCATCATGTAAATATTGATATCTCATAAGATAAAAATAACTAGAATGTGGAGTGAATCCAATTCAGTAAGGGAATATATCCACAATGATTGTATTGGGAGTTAACCATGAGAACTATGATGGTTTGGGGAGTGAAACCATTCCACTATAATAGACCTATAAATGATACTTGACTACTAATGAAATTATTTTTTATGATTATTTGTATACCACAACACTATGAATTTTTACAATGTTATTTTCTCATTTTTTATGTTATTTGATTTCTTTATAATTCATGTCTTATGATCTATCAAGATTAATTTCATGAATCGTATTTTTGATCTATTATACATAGGGTATGGCTTTCAATTGTTATTCCCATTTTATAACACCACTAAACACATGTAATTTTTTATCTCCCTTGTTTAACCATATTCAGCATCTGAGATAACCCTTTCTTATGTTTCCTTTCCCCATGTTACAAATAATTGTATTATGTAAGATATATATTATAATGGTGGTAGTTTTTAGAAACCATGTAGGAGATAATTTAGTTCACTTATGATAAAAAAATTTATATTTCTATGTTTTCAATGGATCTAAACTTGAATGCTTCTATCATAAATCATTATGTTATGAAATATGTATTCATCAATTAAGATGTAATATCTATGTTTAAAAAATTTTGTTATATAATTCTTGAATTAGACTAAGGATTAGTTAACCATTGGAAACTAGGATGCAATAAATTTAGTGAGATCTCTAGAGTTATATATAAGGATTAGAGTAATTATATAAAAATATCATAGAATTTTGGTGAAGTATAAGGTGAGTGGTTTCCAAGAAAGTAGAAGTATGGATAGTATTAGTGGACATAATTCCAGAACAGATATACCTAGGGGTAATAAATTTAAAATTAGTGTTTCGGGCTTACCTTGACCATTAATTTGTACATTAAAATGGGACATACTATGCACCTAGTTTTACGATAAAATGGTATACGGTATGGAAATTCATAAACACTTAATAAACCATCAGGAATGATTTGAATAATGACCATGAATTACCTAGGATAAGAGTAAGGTTTAATAAATTTCAAAGAGGTGTCATGATTTAAGAAACCAATAAATGATTGGTTAGTTTGATCAATGATGTTTTGAACTTATGCTATTTTTTTGGTTTTACTATGGGATTGAGGATAGAACAATGATTTTGCGGGGTGAAGGTGTTCTCGAATATTGATGTATATTATTTGATATTAGTTATACAAATTTTTTTATATGATGAAAATTATATAGTAATTTTAATCTCTATTACCAATTACTATATCCTGAATTATTATTGAAAATCCATAATGGTACAATGATCAAATCACAAATATATAATTCCACTAAAGTTGAAGTTTTTTGGAATGTGATTCCTATAAATCTGTTCAATCTTCATATTTTTAAATTTCCTGTTATCTTTGGAATGTATTAAATTTATCTATATAAATCACACATAAATTTACAAGGAAGGTATTTCATGTTTTAAATTCCAAACCAACCAATGACCATCTATCATTTAGAGTATAAAGAAGATCTTATGATAGAAATCACATCCATTGTATGCATTTTTATGCCTATTCAATAAGAGAATTTATCCAAGATGGTGAGGGAGAAAATAAAAATTTATGGCATTTCTATTGTATGGGAGTTTCATTATTTAATTATATCAATTTTAATTTTAATCCATACATGTATGATTTTTAGGATTATAGTTATTTGCCTATATAATGGTAAATCTGTTATTTTCTAGAATTTTTTAAAAACACTATATAATTTTTATATGATAAAATAAATAAATCTATTCTCTAAAATGAAATTAAAATAATGTTTAAAAATAAATAATATAAAAATTAAAATAAATTAATTTTAAGTCAATACTAAATAATAGTAAGAAAACATAATGGTAAAACACCATTTTTCTAGAAGACAATATTTCAATATATTAAATGTATAAAATTAAAATTTAATTTTATATTAATTATAAATATAAAATTATTATAGATAGATTAAATAAATGTTAATAACATTAATTTTTAATGATTGTTAACTTATATTTTAATAAAATATAAATTACATTATAAATACTAATTACTGAGTGGAAAAAAAATTTCAAATGTACAAAACTAGTTATTAATGACTTTGGAATTGGTTAAAAACGACTATAAATGAATTATATTTTCTTAATAAACCTTATATCACCCCATAATTCATTATTAAAAACATTTGGTTCCACTGATCCTTCAATAGTTTAATTCCAACACCGAAAAAGTAATGGGTATTTATGAAAGTTCCATTTTCATCACTAATTAAAGGAAACTAATTCCTCTAAAATTTTCTTCCAATTCCAATTCATTAGATAGAATAATATTATACTATTTTATCTCATAAAAACTGTAAAAATTCCCTATAACCCCTTTTTCATTCCCAAATTCCAATCATAAATGACATAATTTGATCCCCAAGGAAGAACTTCTAAAGGGAGACGTAATATTCTCAATCAAGATCACATAATAATTTTCATCTTCTAAAACCATTAAAATATTATATCAATGATTTTATGATAAAAATATTATTAATAATAATATAATATTTAGTTAATTTAGTGAAATATCCATATTCTATCCTCCTCCTAAAAATTAGAAGAATGAAAATATCAGATGTTTTTAATAGGGACTACTTCCCTCATGAGTGATTCGATCCGTTTTTCATAACATCCATAAAAGTATTTTTAATCAGGTTATTTAATAAATACATAATAATTTAAGACTTTATTATGATTATTAAAATAGAATCTAATTCCTACCTCCTTTACACTCTATGAAAAATGTTGGCCCCAAAATTTGTGTGTGGGAAAAATATGAATAGAACACAACAATGGAAAAAGGGGAAGCTTCACGAAGCACCTTCATGAATCCCTTCATCATTGGGTATTGAACATGAACATTCTACACCACAACTGATAAAAAGATGAGGCCTCCTATTTGATCATCATATAAGAAATATTTTTTTGACTTTACAGTTACAATGAAATTGAAAGAGGCCTTAGCCCCACAGATTAAAGATAATAGCCAATGTGATTCCATAAAAATGATGTAATCATATGAATGAACAATAGAGGGAATGAAGGAATCCTTTTCACCATGTATGGTATGATGGTCGACTTCACATTTATGAAAAACATTACTCAATATTTATCCAATGATGAAGCACAATCGGCTTCGCAGCGTATACTAAGAGCATCGCGACCCATCATGCCAATAGTTACCTCACTCCCCTCACTCCAAAGGTATTGACACCCTGAACATTCACTTTACAGTCTCCAAAATAGAAAAACATTTTTTTCTCCGCACACCATCATAACAATTAATCAATTAAATAACTTTAGGATTTTGAAATCACTTCCCAGTTACTCGAGTTTAACCCCTATTCATTGAGGGATTCCCTTTATGGAGACTATGGGCCATAGTTAAGGGAGGAGACTCCTTGGGGTACTCTAGAACACGCGAAGAACCGAAGCATTGAGAAGCACCCTCCAAAAATGTTGGTACTTCATTCTGATCCTGAGACACTGTGTTTTATGGAGATCTCCTCTTTTTAAAGTCATATCCATTTTAAGACTTTGTGTTTTGTGAAACCCTATGATCCAAGAAGTCATGTGCTCTTCAAAGCCCCATGATCTTCAAACCCCTATGCTTCGCGAATCCCTTAGCTCTATGAAGACTTGTGCTCTGTGACCCCTTGAGCTATTTGAAGCCCCTCTCCGCAAGGCCTCTTCATTTGAAAACCCTTTTTTGTGTGACCCTCCAATCGTCTAAAAAGTTATTTCATGGTCCCTTGGATGGTGCTTGGTGTTTCATTGGTTTCCCTCTTACTTCTTCGCATTAGAACACTAATGGATACTACTTATTCACATTGCCATACTAACCTGAGTCCTTCAATGGATCACTCCAAAACCCTGTTTCCACCTGGAATTGGTGTTACATTCCCTTCACCAAGGGTTAAAGTGCACCAGTTTTGTATGTCTTTGGGATAAGGAGTGATTCCTGACCATCCGATCTACAGGATGTTAAACAATCAAGAACACGCATCCTCAACATAATATATTAAACTGTGATCACTGTATAAGTGATAGGACCAAGAGGATTAGAGGGGGGATGGATAGAGGTTTCATCCCCCTATTTTTTTTCTTCTAAGCTTTTTCTCCAGGCATCACTTATAAAAACTCCACTTATCCACCGACATCCTCTGATGGGGTGTTCCGGTATTGATGGAAATATCCTCCTTATAAATCTGGACCCTGTTCAAGCATCTCTCATAGAGTAAGCCTATATTTCCTCGTCGATCTGTGAACCACTTGGAAGCCCCACTCGATTCCAAACGGATGCACCTTTTGGGATGTGATCATCCTGTATTTGTTGCCTCATGTTTCTTATACCAAGCATGACTCTCGTGGGCATAGAGTAAGCCTCAACCATGACTCCATCCTTGGGATACCTTATTGTGTAAGACACATTCCCCATATCTGAACTATGCATAATTTAATGCTTTCCCTTTCCAATCATGTTACATAGGAATCCTCCATGATGTTCAAACCCATCACCCATCGGTCCTGACCAATTCATGTCAGTTCTCCCCCATCCCAAAAAAAATTATACTGTAATCCAATTTCATCCCACAAACCATTAAATTGTATACATGTGAACTATATAGGATTTTTTAATCTCTGTCTCCATGGAAGGGAACGTAAGAAGACACCATGCGGTTCAACCCCAAACGCTGGTAAACATTGGTGTCCCCTTTGGTGGGACCCACATATATGGTCTGTCCCTTAGTGGAATCCAACCAATACCTAGGAAGGTTTCCATGTGTATGCCCCAAACTCAATTCAAAATCCCCTAACCAAGAGTTTCCCTCTTGGGGTGGGTTGTTAACCATGCGTAACCCACAAAAT
The DNA here is from genome assembly GCA_963277665.1 of Viscum album. Lineage (NCBI taxonomy): Eukaryota > Viridiplantae > Streptophyta > Magnoliopsida > Santalales > Viscaceae > Viscum > Viscum album. Next base: position 1,054,793,047 of record OY728151.1, on the reverse strand, counting down.
GTTATCAGTATGCTGTCTTTTGTGCACACCATGATTCTACGCGCCAACATTAACTAAAATGAATTTGATTACCCTTCATTGGGATATGAAGGAAGCCTCCCCAAGGATCAAGATAAACACTCTTTTCCCATCCTAGTCCCCCCCTTCATCCGTTTTGTTTCAGTATGATCATGCTTTAACTTGGGGGTTTTACATCCATCAGGTCCCTTCCATGCATCAATTCTCACCAGCCACCAACTCATGTGTCCCATCGCCCCACCGAAATACATGTAATTTGAATCCCAAAAATAGGGATAATTAGGAAGACTCTATAAGGTTAAATCCCAACAACACCCTCACCTTCACATCTGTTCAACCCCATTCCTCCCATCCACTTCACCCAACCATCCATCATTCAACCTGATTCTTACATAGGCCGCCACATCACTGATGAGATAATGTCATCCATCCCATCACCGCACCTTATGTCAACCAGGTATCTAACCACAGATATGCCATGTACAATCAAAAATCATCCAACCAAGAGCGTCTTTTAACAATGGGCTTCTAACCATGTGTAATCCCCAATGTGTCTCCGAGTTGTTGCCCATTGTGTACACCCCGATTCCTCACCCTCTTGAAACGCATAGGTTTTAATCCATTGACTTTATAAATGGAATATGGGATTCCTCCAAGAGTTTTAATACCACACAATGGTAAACCTTGGTGTCACTCTTATATACACCCAAACATCCTAGGATCCATCTTCATTGGTCGTTTTGGTCCACCAATTTCATCCCTTCCCATAAGTATTCTGAGTAGTCTGATCCATCTCCACTAAACGTTAAAATCATGAGATACCCTATGTTAATCATGGGGAGGTGTGGATAACCTTAGGAACAAGCTTATGGAATGTAATTCCCTACACTCGACATGGGATGACTCAGTCTTCTATGCCATAGATAATCCCTATCATAATGCTGTGAAACCCAGGTGTACCGGTGTTTCATCATCCAAACATGTCGGTGATGTATAATGTGACTACTCCCCAGACCGAAGGTTTCATCCCTAAAATGACCCATTGGATCTTCATGACATAATTAGTGTAATTAATGAGTGTCCACAAAGATGTGGAATTGGGAATGTGATTCAATAACAATGACTCAAATCTACGAGGGAGACCCAGGCTAGGCGAACAGTTTTATAGAGGAATCCATGGTAGGAGAGACCAAAATACCATCACCCAGTTTCAATCATGTAAAAACATTTGTTAATAAGAAATTAATGCCTCCAACCTTTGGGAGGTGGGAATGTGGGGTGATAGCCATCACGTCCTTGATAGATTGATGTGCGCCTTAGAGAAAGCATTGAAATCAAAAATGTTGAAAATAATGTGAATCTTCTCCTAAAAATGGAGATTAGTGTCATTCTAGAAATAAATTGATAAGTGTGTCACCCGATCAAGATATCTGGTGCCATGTACCACCAAGGAAATAGTGGGCCTTGAATGAAACTCACTGAAGCTAGGGCAGTTCATCGTTGGTCATTCCAGTATGTGACGTTGTTAAAATGGATCTTTCTATCCAGCCATGGAAGATTGAAAACCCTAGGGAACTAGGCATCACATTCCTATTTTTTATACTAAAGGATGAATGACCCTTATTTTAAGAACCCATGATCATGATATAATAAAATGATCATCTCCCTTCCATGAAATCAGGGGGCATGGGCTGTATGAATGTGAGATTTCCCAAAAACATTATATCCCCTGTGATGAATCATATTCTCGTAGTTATTGGGAGCTTGCACCACTCTCACCCTCTGAATTTATTTATCGGAGGGTTATTGAGACAATTTTTTCACGTAAATTAATAGGATTGCATCATCCTGATGAGGAACATGGATCACTAAGACATGAATTCCTCCATGACTTGTCAGCGCCTTTGCCCACAAGGGCCACTTCGGGAGACACTACTCCCCACATTGACTTTCATCAGCTTTGGAATCCTATCACGAGAGCAGTCATATTACTCACTCACTTATCCTGACGAAGTAAGGGATGTTCGAGTCCACTTGACCATGACTTAAGCTAGAGAGCCTCCAAGGAAGGCTCCCACTTAGCCATATCAGTATCGCCAGGCCGTCTTATAGACAGTGGATCAGGTTTTCCACCCCCTGCATAGATGGATCTATTTCATCTAGCACAACATCAATGTCGGATGCAAGATCATGAGTATTCCTGTCAGGGGGCACCACTATCCTTTGAATCAATAGCCCGAACCACCATCAGCACAAGATATCAACCCACTATCATCATTCGGTAGGGGAACCCCCTAGTTAAAGATCAGGGTCATTTCCAATCCCAACCAATGCTGAAGCACTAGTCACCCTGTGTGCATGATAATTAGCTCTCCCAGTTATTGGGGTGAGTAGAAACCATCAAGAGATGACCCGTGATGATGGAACCAAATACAGAGGTCCTCCTCGTACTAGTATCAGACTTAGTGGATGTCCTCCCCACTCCTTCGCTCAACATAAAGGTCCTTCCCATGCTCCAGGCCTCATGAATTTGAATTTCCATGACATACCAGGTTCTCAATGTGATGATCTTCCTTTCCTAGTCACCCCAGAGAATTGAGGCCCTCCCAATGTGCTCATCGATTCCAGAAGAGGTCTGCCCCATGCCGAAAATTAGCATAGTGAAGGTAATCCCCACATCATGAATGAATAATGTGGAGGCCCTCCCCATATCCAGTATAATCATTATGAAAGATCTCTTCCTGCCGCCACTGTAAGAGATGACCGATGTAAAGGTCCTCCCTACACGATGGACGACCACCATGGAGGTCCTACCCATGAATTTTTTAGCTCAAGAGGAGGCCCTCCCGACTCCAGTACCATCAAACATGAATGTACTTGTAACGACCCATCCTTGGGGCCCGTGCTGTGACTGCCCCAAGCCCGCCCTCCATAGGCCAGGGGCTGGAGACTAGCACCAAAGGCATAAATCCCGATAACTAGGAAGTCATTGCCTTTATAAAAGTAAACAGGACACTACAGAGTACAAGCGGAAGTAAAACACTAAGTACAAAAGAAAGTGCTGAAAAGTAAATGGGCCAGAATACAAACCCAACTGAAAGTACAGCTACTACTGAATGAAAGTACAACATGAAAAGACAAACAGCTGAAAGAACGGAAGCGACTCTTGGGACATCCTCCTCGGATCCTACCTGAAGGGTAGGTACAGATGGCGTAGCTCCGGGATCGTCCACCACAGATCCTACCTGAAGGGTAGGTACAGATAGCCTCCACAACGCTCTCTCCCATCAACCTCCTCCAAAAGTCGTCTCGCTGTGAAGTCCACCTCCAGATACTGACTCATCGTGTAGTCCACCTCCGGGTACCTTCCAGTCCTTGAACACTTGGCCTCTGTCAGCACTGTCGGTCGTCTGCAACCAGCACAACGAGGTGCGGGCATAGCCCGTGCAGGGGTGAGTATAACAATACTCAGTAGGGACCTCAAGACCCTCACGGTATCACTAAAACCAACAAGGATATCCACAAAGAATATCTCAATAGATAAAATCTATTTAGGTATATGCTCATGCATATATCTAAGTTATCAAGTAACCCATCTCAATCATTGGGAAAACACCAAGATCATGAAATCAACGGATAACCACTACCCAGGTATATTCCCATACATATACCTAAGTTATCAAGTGACCCATCTCAATCATGAGGTAAATGAAAATTTCATAGACTCAGCTCAAATAAGGATTTTCATTATCGAAACTGTAACTGCTGTAGAGCTCCATCTCTGAACTGTACAGTGGTACTGTCACGACTCTGAGGTACTGCTCACTAACCTAAGACTGCTGAGGTACTCCTCCTGTCGAGTACCGCGGGTCTGCGGCCTACTACCGGGCGCTCCGTCCACTGAGGGTCTGTCGCCAAATTCCGGGCGATCCCCCTAATAGCCTACAGAGGTACTCCTCCGGTCGAGTACCGCAGGTGTGCGGCCAACTACCAGGCGCTCTGTCCGCCGTGGGTCTATCGCCAAATACCGGGTGCTTCGTCCACTGGGCTAGTCGACTCACTCCAAGTCGAGTCGGTCAAGTAGTCGTCAGGTCTCAGCCGGCTACACAGTCTCTGTACTCCGTACGCTCATCTCCGAGAGGGTCCGCTCCACGAGCTACAGGTCGATACTCCAAGTATCAAAAAGTCTCACGAAGAAGTATCTCAAAGGACCGCATTGTCATAGGGGTCTCAACGCATCACTCGACGCGTTGATCGGATGCTCGGTCTGTGAGTTATTAGCTTTTTTGTCCCAGGGGCCCGGTTGGTTTCGTGAACGAACCAACCCTGCCGTAACTCAACTATACCCCGAACTCTCATAGGGTATAAACATAGAGACCATTTCTCAACGTGATCACCAACACCGCTGACGGTTCGTCAAACAGACGTCCAGTCTAAAAGATAACAGCTTTTCCTTTCCAAGGGCCCGGTTGGATTTTGGGTACAAACCAACCCGGACACTATCCAACAACAACCAAAACTCGGGAAAAGTATGTCAAAAGTTCCTTCTCATCAAGATGAAAACAACAAGACAGACGGCGCGTCAATCGGACGCCCGGTCTGTGAGTTATTGGCTTTTTCGTTTCAGGGGCCCGGTTGGTTTCATGAGCGATCCAACCCGACCGCACTCCGACGGCATCCAAACCTCGAGCGGAGTAATCCAAATAATCCGTCTCACTTAGAGGAATCCAACAAAGTCTATGGCACGTCATTCGAACATCCGGATCTCAAAATATAAGTGTTTCCGCTCCGAGGGCCCGGTTGGTTTCGTATCCGAACCAACCCTTCCGATCCCAAAGTATTTTGAAACCTTAACTGCGATATACCGAAACGACCGCCTCATTCCAAGGATCGCTACGTAACTGGAAGTGCGTCGATAGGAGGTATGTAGCCCAAGATATGGGCAAATGACCGAATAGGGTCCGAAAAACGGGGGGTCTGGGCCCGGACCGACCCGGCCCGACCCCCCCCCCCCCCTAGGTCAGCCCGAACCGGGTCAACCCGTCCCGGCTCGGCCAGCGCGGCCGGGCGGAAGCCGCGGGCGGGGGTGTGCGTGGCCCGCCCTCGCCGCTAATTGAGGTCGGTGGTGCACCGCCACTGCCTTCCGCAGACCACCGGACGCGCTCCGGTGGTCCGTTTCTCCTTCCATATTCACAAATGGTCCTCCCGGGACCCGACCTTCACTGCGAAGGGATTCAAACGCCGTAGCGGCCTGCTTTGTCGCCGTCCGTCTATCCGCACATTGATTAACAAGCTGTGGAGGGTTGTCGGGCCGTGTTTGTTCGGCCCGCGCCCTCTGAGTTAGGTGTAAACAATTGGCAAAAAATAACACATGATTTTAATCATTGATGAGGGTATAATTTATCCAAAATAAATTATACGAACACCTTGCAATCAAAATACCCACGCACGAGGGTTTAAAATTTTGAATGTGTGGCGTGACAACGTCGCACATTCTTGCCGCTCGATCCCGCGTGGCATTACAATGTCGCACATCCTCGCCATTCTTTCCCACGTGGTGCGACGGCACCGCGTCACTTTCTTTCGAACCGCAATGACAAGAATGAATAAAAAGTGAGGAGGATCGGTTGTGTTTGTGCGGTCCGGCCTCCTCCTGTTAAACGATAACAAGGGGTTCTCATTACTTGTAGAACGTCAAAGATAGAATCAAGAAAAAAATGAAACAAACCCCTACATTTGATTTGTCTATTGACGATCGTCGTTCATTGACAGTTTTGTGGAAAGATGATGATGAAGTTCGTCTTTCACCGCGTCCATCACACACTCTTAATCCCGAGCTACGTCGGTTGTGGAAGACACTACACGTCGATAGGATCTGAGGGAGGAACTCGAAGAAGGTTGTTGACATTCGTCACTTCCGTCGTTGTAGAAGTGCACCCAAAGAAGAATCGGTGTCTCCTCTCTTGTCGCATGAAGAAAAGGATAATGGGTGCATCATCGTCCTTCGTTGAATAGGCATCGTTCTTCATTGAAGATGAAGTTCTTCCAAAGAGGTAAGAGCACTCTTCCAAAATCTCTCACACAACCAAACTCACAAAATAAAATAAGCCCTATCCTTATTTTATTATTTTTCCATGCATTCAAACTTACAAAAATTCAAAACCTAATTCACATAATCAATTCAAAAATGAGTTGTCTAATTAATTAATTGATAGGTTGGCAAGAATTTAAGAGGGAGAGAGGGGAGAGGAAGAGTTACACAACATAAGTGGGGGGTTTAGAGGAGTTAGGGAGTTATGGGGAATTTGAAAAGGTGGGGGCTCGTGTGGGCCCCACCACACATTATCGTATCATTTATCCTCACATGGGTAGTTATGTGCCACCCCAACTTCCCCATGTAGGATAAAACTACCTTAGACTTAAGAAATAAAATTGTCTCACAATTTTATTCATTCCTCAATTAAGCCACAAATTTTAACAACTCATCCCGTGAAAACGCAACCCCGGAATAGGCATTCCTAATCAAATAGCGGCATTGCGGTTCCATCAGTGCCCTCAGAATTTGATTCCAAGCACCGGTTTCAAAGATATAAATTCTCGCTCGTTCGTTCACTGAACGTACCTGAGCTAAACTTTGGAAATTGATTCCGGGCACACCGGGCCTCAGAATCAGGTGCCGTCAGAAACTGCATTCTTGTAAAATCCCAAAGAAAATTAAGAAAAAAATTTCCTTGAATTTTACAGGTCTTTAAATTACTCCCACCTCAGGGCTTTACATCCCCATAAAGCTATAACACAAACTATGGGAACAAAAGTGGTACTGAGCATGCATCTGAGCCTTCCGCTCTCATGTGCTCACCAGGAGGTTTCGTGCTGCCTACGAAAGCACACAAGAGGAATTGACTGTCCTCGTAGAACCCGCTCCCGTCGATCCTCAACCTCTACTGGAACTCTTCAAAAGTCACCTAATCGCTAAAATCCACTTCATCATGGTCGATGATATGTGAAGGGTCGAACACGTATCTCCTCAGTTGAGATACGTGGAAGTCATCGTGCACCTGGTGCAACTGAGGTGGATGCGTCAAGTGGTAAACCACTTCGCCTACCCAGCTGAGGACCTAATAAGATCGACTGAACCTCCGAGATAATTTTCCGCCTTGGCCACATCTCCGTAAACCTCATCGAGGTGAAACCCGTATTAGGACGTGATCGTCATCCTCGAACTCTAGAGGCATCCAAGTCCAGTCAACATAAGGCATCTGTCGGCCCTGTGTTGTCCTCATCCGCTCTTGGATGACCTAGACCTTCTCTAGTCTCACAAGAGATGCTATGATTTCTTCTTTTCCGATAAGAGAAATCCGGTCTCATCACCTGGATGAACCACGTTCATTGCCTAATACAGTCAATCCTGGCATGAATGATGCATTCATGCCATGGATGACGTCGTAAGGCCTCGACGTAACTACCAGGAGATCCAACTGTCACTCTCACCTCCAAGGGTCGAGTCACATTGTCGGCATCAGTGTGAGGTCACTAGGTCTCCTCCAGTAGAAATCTTGAAAATGAGGGTCAAGTCAACAGTTTTAACCGGGACCACTCAGTATCAACCCAACAAAAAGACAGGAAAGAATACAACACAATGATGGGTGTCTTTTTTATTATTGCAGCTCATAGTACAAAGACACGAAGCAACTAAAAACAAACATTAACAAAACTAGAAGCAACAGGATCAATAACCTCCAAGTCTAGAGCTGGTCCCGCCCCTGTCCATCTGCTTCTGGAGCTCCATGACCATAGGCCTCAGCTGCCAGAAGCTAAGCTCTCCCATGTCCTCCTGTCCCCTGCGGTCTGCCCTGATCAAACCTCTGCCTCTGGCTGGGAGGTTATTCATTTAACTGCTGGTCCTCTGCAAGGCGGGTTGGACAGTCACATGCCATGTGACCAATTCCGCCGCAGGAGTAACACTGTCCACTCTCGGCACGTCTGGCTCTGACTCCACCCCAGTTTCCCCACACAACTGAACCTGAGTGGTGCATTCGGCCACCGGTAGGTCTGGTCCTCTTGGACCACTGCGTCATCTGTCTACTGCCTGCTGCAGAAGACTCTGCCGCAAGCCGGCTATTGGGGGGTCCTGCTGCTGGAGACTGCTCAGCAAGGAAACTCTCCACTAAGAGGGCACTCTCCAACACCCATGTCTGCGTCGGAAAGCTGTGAGAAACAACAGAAGCTCTAATCTCTCGCCCGATCCCCTGCTCGAAGATTCGGGCCCTGAAGAACGGGTCCCGTCCCATATTTGTGGAGTAGTGTAAGAGGTCTGTGAACCTCGTTGAATACTGTGCCACTGTCATGCTGCCTTGCCACAGCTGAAGTAGCTCATGTATACGCACCGCTTGAAGGGTGGCTGGTACAAACTCTGCCCGGAACAGGCTCTCGAAGTCTGCCCAAAGAAGTGTCACCTCGTTATGAATCCGGAGCATCAGGATCCACCATCTGCCTGCTGCTGCCTGAAGAAGGCTGGTAGCAAGGATCACCATGAAGTCTGCCGGCGTCTCCACTGGCCTGAAGACTCTTACCACCGCCTCAAGCCAATCCTCAGCCGCCTGCGGGTCCGTCCCTCCCTGGAACCTGGGTGGCCTCTGGCACTGGAACTCGTGCAGTGCGCTCAAGCGACGTGCACCCTCTACTGCTGGGGCTGGTGGCATCGGTGTCCCAATGGGTAGTAGTACCGCTGGAACCTCCGCTAGTGCCTTAACTAGGATAGGGCCTGGTACTGAGGCCTCGTCGCTCGGCGGGATGTCAGTACGAACAACTCTTAGGAATCTAGCTGGTCGTCCGCGGGGAGGCATCCTGAAAGAAACGAACATGACATGGTTAAAATACTTATACCTGGTGAGCTGACGTGGTTTGAGCTGATATTTAAATAAAAATTTTGGAAACACACATGCAATCAGTGTTTTCATGCACAAAGTCAGAATTCACTTGTCAGGGTCCTGGTGTATGGATACGTCGGCCGCCCGCACCAACACTGGACTCCCTGAACTGAAGACCACACTCGGTACCCTTAACACTATTGCTTCACATAAAGAAAATATCAGAGTTATAAGTTCTACTGTAGACCCGACTCCTCTGATACCAATTTGTCACGACCCGTCCTTGGGGTCCGTGTCGTGACTACCCCAACCCCACCTTCCATAGGCCAGGGGCTGGAGACTAGCACAAACGGCGTAAATCCCGATAACTAGGATGGCATTGCCTTTATAAAAGTAAACAAAACACCACAGAGTACAAGAAGAAGTAAAACACTATTTACAAAATAAAGTGCTGAAAAGTAAATGGGCCAAAATACAAACCCAACTGAAAGTACTTCTACTACTGAACAAAAGTACAACAGGAAATGACAAACAGCTAAAATAACGGAAGCGGCTCCTAGGACGTCCTCCTCGGATTCTTCCTTAAGGGTAGGTACAGATGGCGTAGCTCCTGGATTGTCCACCACAGATCCTACCTGATGGGTAGGTACAGATAGTCTCCACAACGCTCTCTCCCATTAACCTCCTCCAAAAGTCATCTCGCCGTGAAGTCCACTTCCAGATACTGACTCTTCGTGTAGTCCACCTCCGGGTACCATCCAGTCCTTGAACACTCGGCCTCCATCAGCGCTGCCCGTCGTCTACAACCAACATAATGAGGTGCGGGCATAGCCCGTGCAGGGGTGAGTATAACGATACTCTGTAGGGACCCCAAGACCCTCAAGGTCTCACTAAAACCAACAAAGATATCCACAAAGAAGATCTCAATAGAAAACCTCTATTTAGGTATATGCTCATGCATATACCCAATTTATCAAGCAACCCATCTCAATCCTGAGGAAAACACCAAGATCATGAAATCAACGGATAACCACTACAATGGTATATGCCTATACATATACCTAAGTTATCAAGTGACACATCTCAATCATGAGGTAAATGAAAAGGTCATAGGCTCAGCTCAAACAAGGATTTTCATTATCGAAATCGTAACTACTATTGAGCTCCATCTCTGAAGTGTACAGTGGTCCTGTCACGACTCTGAGGTACTACTCACTAACTTAAGACTGCTGAGGTACTCCTCCTGTCGAGTATCACAGGTCTGCGGCCAACTACCGGGCGCTCCGTCCGCTGAAGGTCTGTCGCCAAATACCGGGCGCTCCCCCTAATAGCATACAGAGGTACTCCTCCTGTCGAGTACCGCGGGTCTGCGGCCAACTACCGGGCACTCCGTCTACCGTGGGTCTATCGCCAAATACCGAGCGCTCCGTCCAATGGGCTAGTCGACTCACTCCAAGTCGAGTCGGTCAAGCAGTCGTCAGGTCTCAGCCGGCTATACGGTCTTTGTACTCCGTACGTTCGTCTCCGGGAGGGTCCGCTCCACGAGCTATAGGTTGATACTACAAGTATCACAAAGTCTCACAAAGAAGTATCTCAAAGGACATCATCGTCATAGGGGTCTCAACGCATCAGTCAACGCGTCGATCGGATGCCCGGTCTGTGATTTATTAGCCTTTTCGTCCCAGGGGCCCGGTTGGTTTCGTGAACGAACCAACCCGGCCGTAACTCAACTATACCCCGAACTCTCATAGGGTATACACATAGGGACCGTTTCTCAACGTGATCACCAACGCCGCTGACAGTTCGTCAAACGGACGTTCAATCTGAAAGATAACAGCTTTTCCGTTCCAAGGGCCCGGTTGGATTTCGGGTACAAACCAACCCGGACACTATCCAACAGTAACCAAAACTCGGGCGAAGAATTTCAAAAGTTCCTTCTCATCAAGAAGAAAACAAAGAGATAGACGGCACGTCAATCGGATGCCCGGTCTGTGAGTTATTGGCTTTTTTGTTCGAGGGGCTCGGTTGGTTTCATGAGCGAACCAACCCGAACGCACTCCGACGACATCCAAACCTCGAGCGGAGTAAGCCAAATGATCCATCTCACTTAGAGGAATCAAAAAATGTCGATGACACATCATTTGGACGTCCGGAGCTCAAGATATAAGTGTTTCCGCTCCGAGGGCCCGGTTGGTTTCGTATCCGAACCAACCCGGCCGAACCCAAAGTATTCTGAAACCTTGAGTGCGATATACCGAAACGACCACCTCAATCCAAGGATCGCTACACAACTTACGGTGCGTCGATCGGAGGTCTGTATCCCATGATATGGGAAAAAGACCAAAGAGGGTCCGAAAAACAGTGGGTCTGGGCCCGGACGCTCCCGGGCCGACCCCCCCTGGGTCGGCCCAAACCGGGTCGACCCATCCCAGCCCAGGTCCGACCTGGCTGGGCCCGGCCTGCTTGGTCTGGGGCAGCCAGCGCGGCCGGGCGGAAGCCGCGGGCGGGGGTGTGCGCTGCCTGCCCTCGCCGCTAATTGAGGCCGGCGGCGCAACACCGCCGCCGACCTTCCGGCGGCGTGCCGCCATCGCCTTCTGCGGACCACCGGATGCGCTCCGGTGGTCCGTTTCTCCTGCCTTCTTCACCAATTGTCCTCTCGGGACCCGACCTTCACTGCGAAGGGATTCAAACGCCGTAGCGGCCTACTTTTTCATCGTCCGTCGATCCGCAAATTGATAAACAAACTGCGGAGGGTTATCGGGCCATGTTTGTTTGGCCCGCGCCATCCGCATTTGGTGTTAACAATTGGAAAACAATAACACATGATTTTAATCATTGAAGATGGTATAATTTATCCAAAATAAATTATACGAACACCTTGCAATCAAAAATACCCACGCATGAGGGTTTAAAATTTTGAATGAGCGGCGTGACAACGTCGCACATTCTTGCCGCTCGATCCCGCGCGGCGTGACGATGTCGTACATCCTTGCCGTTTTTTCCCACGTGGTGCGACGGCACCACGTCACATTCTTTCGAACCACAATGACAAGAAATAATAAAAAGGGAGGAGGATCGGTTGTGTTCGTGCGGTCTGACCTCCTCCCGTTAAACGATAACATGGGGTTCTCATTACTCGTAGAACGTCAAAGATAGAATCAAAAACAAAATGAAATGAACCCCTACATTTGATTCGTCGCATGACGATCGTTGTTCGTTGACGGTGTTGTGGAAAGAAGACGATGAAGTTCATCTTTCGCCGCGTCTGTCACACACTCCTAATCCTGAGCTACGTCGGCTGTGGAAGACACTACACGTCTGTAGGATCTGAGCAAGGAAGTCGAAGAAGGTTGTTGACATTCGTCGCTTCCGTCATTGTAGAAGTGCACCCAATGAAGAATCGGCGTCTCCTATCTTGTCGCATGAAGAAAGGGATAATGGGTACGTCGTCATCCTTTGTTGGAGAGGCGTCGTTCTTCGTTGAAGATGAAGTTCTTCAAAAGAGGGAAGAGCTCTCTTCCAAAATCTCTCACACAGCCAAACTCCCAAAATAAAATAAGCCCTATCCTTATTTTAATAATTTTCCTTGCATTCAAACTTACAAAAATTCAAAACCTAATTCACTTAATCAATTAAACAATGATTTTTCTAATTAATTAAGTGATAGGTTGGCAAGAATTTAAGAGGGAGAGAGGGGAGAGGAAGATTTACACAACTTAAGTGGGGGGTTTAGAGGAGTTAGGGAGTTATGGGGAATTTGAAAAGGTGGGGGCTCGTGTGGGCCCCACCACACATTATCCTATCATTTATCCTCACATGGGTAGTTAGGTGCCACCCCAACTTCCCCATGTAGGATAAAACTACCTTAGACTTAAGAAATAAAATTGTCTCACAATTTTATTCATTCCTCAATTAAGCCACAAATTTTAACAACTCATCCCGTGAAAACGCAACTCCGGAATAGGCATTCCTAAGAAAATATCGGCGCTGCGGTTCCATCGGTGCCCTCGGAATTTGATTCCGAGCACCAGTTTCAAAGTTAGAAATTCTCGCTCGTTCGTTCATTGAGCGTACCCGAGCTAATCTTCGGAAATTGATTTCGGGCACACCGGGCCTCAGAATCAGGTGCCGTCAGAAACTGTGTTCTTGTAAAATCCCAAAGAAAATTATGAAAAAAATTTCCTTGAATTTTACGGGTCTTTACAGTAAACTCCATGTTCCCTTAGACATATTTCCAGGTGCCCCTTACACCCCGACTCATCAAATTAATGATCCTCCATGCGTTAACAACAGTCTATAGGTTGCCCCACCTCATATCCCATATTGTGCAGACTGAGGTTCTCCCCACTCAAGCACTAATACCGATGGATAACCTCCCTATGTTAGAAACCTACCCTATCCTGAAGAACAATTTCATGGAAGGTGGGCAGGTCGCCGCTGCCAAGGGAACAATCTGTGGAATTTCTAAACAATGATTAAACCCATTTTCTTTACAGATTCTAAGATAGAGTGAGCTTCATTGATAGAACCCTCCCCCTAATCGTCTATGTCAGGGGATGGGTAAGGAACAAGGTTTATAAACCTCATCCTTCCAGAAAGTGAGGTCCACCAGATCACTGAATTCCTCCAAAGATATATATAGGGGATAATTATTTGGCCTCTTTCAAGGGAATGGATGTGAAATCCTCCCTAAAATCAGCAAGATCATTCTCTACCTTAACTAGACATCTCAAAGTTTTATTTTTATAACCAATAAATGATTGGAAATAGAATGACTCATAGACAACAACCACAACTTCAGTGTTGGAAAGTGTGGTTGTTAGTCCATCAAACAGGGATGTGTTGGATCAATTGTTGTACTCACCAGAAGAAACCCCAATATGTGATATCTTGTTATCTTGGTCACCATACTCTCCACCATATAGTCTACTATTACTACGGTCAAATTAATTATCGTTACCATTACATCAACCGCCACAATTTGATGCATGGGGAAACCAAGGGAAATATCCTGAGTTTGAACAACGAAGCTTATGGGACATGCTTACAGTGGACCAGTTCCTAGAGATTTTTTGGCCCATTATAGTAGTGGGTTTTAGTGTTCTAGAATATCTCACCCAAGAGGAGGCGATGTGCTTCTTCTAAACTCTTTAGGAAACACAAATTCCCCTATGCCATCAACGAGTGGAATTACCATAGATCCAAGAGCACATTGAAAAAATTGGCAAGTAATGTCGCATGGTCGACTGAGCTACGCTCCATGTTTCTCATCATCCTTAGTCACCAAATCAACATCAAGACCTCCAAAAATGATGCATTTATTGAATTAAAATGCTCCACAAAATTATTAAGGAGGGTTCTCCCCACATCTAGATTTATGGTTGGGGTTAGCATTGTAACACATTGATATTTTATTAAAAATATTTTTTTATGTCTTATGTTATATGAAACACCAAAGGAAGCTTTCACTACACGCAAAACTGGCATTTCTTGCATTACACGCAAGAGCATCCTTCCCCGATAGCTTGAATTGTACACAATACCAAGTTTCACTAAACAACAATGTGTTTTTAAAATATTATATAAACTAGCACTTAGGAATAATAATACCAACATTTTGAAATTTTATAAATTTTGTCATTAAAAATGTACATCATTTTTTGATTTGGAAAATCAAAATTATCCTCGGGAGAATTTTTTGTATTTTTCTAAATACATTGAATTTTTGATGTATAGTGAAAAAACTTAGTTATTAATTAAAACCTACTTTTTATTTATTTTATTATTTATTTTATTTAAATTAAATATTGGTTAAAATAGATACATAATACCTATATAAGTTCAATTTAATTCATTGGAGTCATTTTAATAATAATTTCCGATATATAAAAAATTTATTGAACTTTTCACCACCTTTTACCCACCTCCTTGGAGATTTTTCAAATTTGCATAAAATGTAATTTTACAACTTCTATAAGTGTAATTTTAAAAATCAGAGAGGAATGGTTGATATTAGTAAGTAATATGTGGTTCGATAAGATAAAAATAATTTTTGGTGAATAGTAACTTTTAACTTTTATTTACCACGGTTAAAAGTAAGTAACATAATTAAGGGTAAAAATGATATTATTATTACACTAAAAATGTAATAATTCTATTGGATAAGTGTAATTAGACTGAGAAAAACCTTAAGAATAAAATATGATCCAATAGGTCCACTTCGATAAGATTAGGACATTTATTATTATTTAATTCAAAGAAGAGTTAAAAGAGATAAAAGCAATGTTTAATAAGTAAAATAGTTTTCATATGGGGTTATACATAAGATAAATTAGACTATAAATATTAATGTGAAATATATAAAGGTTTCATACATAATTGTATTTTATTTATATTTTTTGACATTAAATAATTTAACTTATTTATGAAACAATGATGATGTAGTAATTACCTTATTAATAAAATATTAACATAATTGATATATATAAATACACAAAGAAATGCAATATGAAACTTTTTATGAATTAAAATAATTTTATATGTTAATATAACATATTACTATTGAATAGATGAATTTTTTTCAATGTAATAATTCTATTATGAATTTAGGAAAAACAAAATACAAAATAGTTTCAAAATTGACATAAAAGAATTTTTTAAAGAAAATATTATATTATTAATTGATATTATATTCATAAAAATATAAGGATTAGATAAAAGACTTATATAATAATATAATTTTGATTAATGAACCACTTGGGTTCTCTTGGATGTATATAGTATTTTTTTAACAATATAATATAAAAATACAAAGAGATATGATAAATGTCAATCTATTTAACTAAGAGTTAATCCAAAATGATAAAGTTTTTATAGTGACCCAAACCTATAAAAAACATATTGGTTGAGTTTATTTTGACACATTAATAACTTAGATTTTAAATAATTCAATTTGGACCCATTATAAACTGAATATGAATTTAGTATAAAATAATATTTTAAGTTTTTACGAAGGTTCCCCTCACCTCTCTTATAAAAGGGTACTCACCCTTCTCTCTAATTCACACCTCCAATTCCATGTGGCTCGAAATACCCCAGCCCAAATACCCTCTCAATTTTCCTCCCTTAATCCTAGAAGCCTTATTCTATTCATGAATCCAACCTATGGATCCCTTTTGATCAAATCAAAATGAAGAACCCGAAGAAGAGGTAAATATCTAACCACCTATTTCAAGTTCCTTTCTTCTTCCACGTCCACCTTCATTGTTGTTTCCATTATAAAATAATAAATACAGTTTATTCTATATATTGTGATGTTATTATAAAAATGGAATAACCATATTATTTATTTTATCCATCCTATGATTGAAAAATGCACCACACATGTGTACGTACGGATTACCGTCTCCACGTCATGGTGTAGTTTTTTATTCAAACATTTCATCATTTGGATTGGTATAATAATGATTATAAATGATATAAATATTTATTATAACATTATGATGATTCTTAATATATGATATACCATCCAATTATATACGATTTTAATATCAAAAGAATGGTATTGTCTGTCGTGCATACGTACAGACTACCATCTCCATGAATGCGATGAGATTCATTCCCCATCATATCCATTCAAGACTAATTTTCATTATATGATTAAAAATATTGATTAAGGACTTGATATAATTCTTTATATAAATAATATAAAAACTACCCATAAAAAACACACCTTATGTAACAAAACATATTAAATAAAATTAGTATGTTAACACCCGAAACGACGATAATACTAAAATATTATTAATAAATAAATATTAGAAGATCAAATATGATATCATATTTATGTATATGATTCTTGTATGATATTATAAAAATGATTTAACTATTATAAAGGAGGTTAACCTACCCTCGACCAAGGAAATGTTCAAGGTAAGGGTTAATTCTACAACATTTTCATTATTCAAGGTTGTTTATATGTAATTATCTACCGGGACCTCATTATCATCCACATACATGTTTCCTCAATATGTAATATTATTACTATTCCTCCACAATTTTTTAAATACTATTATATATATTTCTTGAATTTTTAGTAATATATATGAATGGAATATTTTGTCATTTTCAGTACGAGATACTTTTTGACTTTTTCTGGTGATGTACGAGATGAATGTTTTTTAAAATATATGACATGAATGTATTTTTATGCTTTCAAAGAAAATTATTTCCATGAAGAATCATTTACAGGTTTTCAAGTTTATTTTCAATTAACTTTTTTTAGTTTAAAATTGTATGACATATTGTGAATGTAAAAAAATGACATTGAAGAAGAAAGGATATTTTCATTAAGAATGGAGTTCAAGTGTTTTATCAAAATTGTTTTCCATCGATGGTAATATTGGGTTATGTTTCTATCCCTATTATTACATTTATTTGATTATGTTATGATGTAATTATTTTTATGATGCCCTTTGATCTTATATGTATTATTTTATGATATCATGATGTTTAAGAATCGTATTTTTATTACATGGGTCATGCTATGATGTATGATTTATGATTTTGTGGCACACATGATAATGGTTTCATTATGAGATGGGTGGGACCTATATCTCCCTTTAATGCATTAGTTAAAGATTTATATCTCATGAGATAGAAATGGATGGAAAGACAAGTTAATCTGGTTCAGTGATACAGGACTGAAATGATGTGTGAACTCAGTTCAGTAATGGAATTTCTCTACTATGATATTCTTGGAAATGAGTCTTGACTAATATGAAACGAATTTCTATGATTATGTGTGTATGCCAAAAAGATTCATGTTTTATCTTATGATTATTGGGATTACATTTCACTACTTTGATTTATCCCATGTCATGATATTATGATTTGTTTTGCAGGTTAATATTTTCAAAATGATATGTACTTATGAATATGATATGATTGATATTTCCTTTGTTTACCCTTACTGATAATTTGAGCACACCCATTTGTATGTATTCTTTTCCCTAGGTCTGGAAGAAGGGTATTAAGTAGGGTATTCCAAAAGGGACTCTAGATATGAAGAAATAAACAGGAAAAAATTTAGATGATTTATGAACCAGTTTCTTATGTTTCCCAGTTTCTAAAGACACTATACTTATACAGTCCTATCATGGTTTTGTTATATGTTGTAATAAGTATGCTTCAATTCTGATGTAATTACAATTTATGTAATGTATGGGTCATTATAGTTGGTATGAGAGGAAATTTATAGTCAACCTTTGGAAGATAGGATGTGAAAGCCTTAGTAGGAATCCTATTTTATATCTAAGCATAGAACAAAATACTAGTGTTTTAGAAATGGCCATGAATAACCTATGATAAGACTTAAAATGTGAATTTTTAATACTGATTACGTTGTTTACCTATTGTAATTAGTGTTTCTCAAACTATTCCTCATGGTTTTAGTCAATGGCTAGAACTAGAAGGAACCGTGTTAATGTTGAATGCGACGGGCAATGCAATGATTGTCCCTCTGAGCAACCAAACATTATGGGGGATAGAATGAAAAATCTTGTAGACATTCTCACAAAACATTCTCATGCTATGAATCATGTAGGCCTTACAAATGAGCAAAGGAAATAGAATCATTCTGTTGAATCCTTCATGAGGAAACGTCCACATTCATTTAGCATGTCTAATGATCCATAAGTGGTTGAACAATGGATCAATACCACTGAAAAGATATTTTTAGTTCTGCAATGTTTTGAATATGATAAATTCATCTTAGCAATATATCGTATGGAAGGTGAAGCTGATCAGTGGTGGAATCTTATCAATAATATGAGGTAAAGAGATGAAATTGAGTCCAAGGAATGGGACGAGTTCAAGAACATATTTTTCAATAAGTACTTCCCTCGTATTCTTTAAAAACATATGGGGAAGTATTTTCTTGAACTAAATAAAAAGAATGATAAATCTATTGGTACCTATGAGGAAAATTTTACAATACATTCTATGTATGATTCTGGGATTATTATCGAACAATAGAGTAAGATAAACTGATTCTTTAATGGAGTAAAACCAAGTCTTCTAAGGGAATTATCCATATGGGACTTCAATAGCTACAGGGAATTTGTTCGATGTGCTCTTAAGGTTGAGATAGATATTGGAGTAGTCCATCAGTCATATGGGTTCGATAAGAAGAGGAAAATGGAATTCAAAGGGAAATATAAAGACCAAACTAAAAAGAATATGAGTTTTCCCTTATGCAAAAAGTCTTAAAAAAACACAGAGGCAATTGTCTTAAATGGACATGTAAATGTTTTATTTTTTAAAAAGAATTTCATTGGGAAATTAAAAGTCGTAGTTATGGGAAAAAGATGTCTAGTGATGCAAACAAATAAAAGGATACACAGAATGCACCTCCTACACTTAAATGTTACAAGTGCAAGGAAATTGGGCATTATTCCCATCAATTCCCTAATCCAAGGGTTGTTGATGATGATCGACGTCAAAAAACTCTTAAGCACAAATACAATGTAATGTCACATGAAATTTCTATCGGCTAGGTGGAGTACAATAACAATGTGGTGAAAGGTACACTTATCATCCACTATAACATATCAAATGTTTAATTTGATTCTGGATCCAACCACTGTTTTATTTCTGAAGAATTTTCTAAGGGTATCATCGTACTACCTCGACAATTAGCTGTTGAGTTAGCTTTGACAACTCCTAACAACACAACGATTTCATAAAAAGTTTACAATTCTTTTCTAATTGAAGTTTGTTGGAATGGGATTCCTAAAAATCTTATGATACTTCATATAGATGAATTTTATGTGATTATTAGCATGGATTGGCTCTCCTTATATGGAGCTCATATCAATTTCCTAATTAAGGAAGTCACATTTCCTATTCCTGATCAATCTATGATCATCTATCTATGCGAGGATGAATATAACCTTCCAGTGGAAATTTATTCTATCTTCTGGGTCTTGATCACAATAAGTGAAGGTTATTTATCTCAAATGGTTGGAGAGAGACTCACCATTAGTAATATTCCCATTGTACGGGAGATTGATGACGTCTTTCGAGAAGAATTTCCAGTTCATCCACCAAATCATGACGTTGAGTTTTCAATAGAACTCATACCGGGTTCTATACCCATTTCAAAGACACCTTATAGAGTGGCCCCAATTGAGTTGCATGAATTGATGAAGAAACTCCAAGAGAATCGTGATAAGGGATTCATATGCCCTAGTGTATCACCTTGTGGACCATCTATTCTATTTGTTATGTAGAAATATGGATCAATGAGACTCTTCATTGATTATCGAGAACATATCAAGATCACCATCAAGAAAAAATATCCTCTCCCATGCATTGATGACTTATTTGACCAACTATGCGGAGCTCAATTCTTTTCCAAGATTGAGCATCATTCATGGTATCATCAATTAAGGTTAAAAAGGGAGGATATACCAAAGACGACTTTTTGTACTAGGTATGGACACTATGAATTTATATTAATGACATTTGGTCTTACTAATTCCCCTTCTATCTTCATGTATCTAATGAATTGACTCATTAGAGACTATCATGATATGTTTTTGGTAGTCTTTATTGACTATATTATTTTCTTTTCAATGATCATGGACGAACATGAAGATCACTTGAGAATTTTATTAAAGACCCTATGAAATGATAAGCTTTATGCCAAATTTACCAAGTGTGAATTTTGGCTTCAAATAGTATCATTTTTGGATCTCATAATCTAAAAAGAGTGGATATCTGTGGATCCAGAAAAAAGAGAGGTTATCAAAAGATGGTCGATACCAACAATAGTCACTGAGATCCATAGTTTTCTTGGTTTGGTTGGATATTATTGACGTTTTGTGAAACATTTTCCCAATTATCAAATCCACACACCAGGCTGACTAAAAAAGGAGTTATGTTCGTTTTAATGGAGGAGTGTGAAGAGAATTTCAAGGTGTTAAAAATAATGTTATCCAGTGCACCTGTGCTCACAATTCCTTGTAGTGGAGAATGTTTTGTGATCTATAGTGACTCATCCGAGAAAGGACTGGGGTTTGTTCTCATAAACAATTATATGGTGATAGCTTATGCCTCACAATAGTTGAAAATCCTTGAGCAAAATTACCAAAATCACAATTTGGAGTTAGTTGCGGTAATCCTTTCTTTAAATATTTGGAGGCACTATCATTATGGAGAAAGGTGTTCTATTTATTCAGATCATAAAAGTTTAATGTATATTTTCACACAAAAACAGATGAATATGTTCCAAAGAAGATGGTTGGAGCTGATTAAAGATTACGAATGCTCAATTCTTTACCTCCCTGTGAATGATAACATGGTGGAAGACACATTAAGTCGACTAGACCATGATAGATTATCCATGATGTGGATCACAAAAGATCAAATGATTATGGATTTATAAATGATGGATCCTGGAATTATATTGTATCAGGAAAAATCTTATCTTTCTCAAATGAATGTTCAACCGTCTATAAAAGTGATGATTAAATAGGCACAGAAAGAATATGTAGACTTAAAAAGAAGGTGAGAAATATTCCTGAATTCCACATTGATTGTGATGAAATAATAAGGTTCATAAATAAGGTTTGTGATCCTCCCATCCCATAATTAAAGAATAAAATATTGGATGAAGCTCATGGTTCTTCATTCTCAATTCACCCTGGAAGCACAATGATGTATAGGGACCCAAAAAGTACATCTAGTGGGATGGAATGAAAAGTGATGTTGTTGTATATGTCTCTCGATGATTGGCCTATCAGCAGGTTAAAGCTGAAAGATAGAAGTCTAAGGGGATGTTAAAACCATTACCCATATCAGAATAGAAATATGAAAACATCACTATGAAATTTTTCACCGAACTTCCTAAAAAATCCAAAGGAAATAATGTTATTCGGGTTATAGTTGATCATATTATGAAGTTGGCACACTTCATTTCTATTAGAGAATATTTTTCTCTTGATCTGATTTCCATGATATCTGTATCGGATGAGGTAATATTTCATAGAGTACTACTTACCATTATATATGATCAGGATCCGAGGTTTACCTCGATGTTTTTGTGAAGACTTCATCAAACTATAGATACAGAGTTGGGTTACAACACATTTTATCATCCTCAGACAGACGGTCATTCTGAGAGGGCAATTAAGACTCTTGAAGAAATGATGAGAGCATTCTCTATGGATTTCAAAGGTGGTTGTGATCAACACCAACATTTGGTGGAATTTTCTTATATTAATTTATTTCACTCCTGTATTCAGATGGCTCCTTATGAAGCTCTCTATGTGAAGAAATGTAAAACTCCCACTTGTTGGGATGAAGTTGGATAATGAAAGATATTAGGACTAGATCTTGTTGATGAGATGGCAGAAAAGGTCAAATCTATTCAAAAACACATAATAGAAGCTCAGAGTAGACAAAAAAGTTATGCCAAAAACCGAAGAAAACACCTAGAGTTTGAATTGGCTGATAATGTGATCTTATGAATATCTCCTTGGAAGATAGTAATGTGATTTGAAAAGAAGGGCATGTTGAGCCCTTGGTATATTGGTCCTTTTGAAATATTGGATAATGTTGGGAAGGTAGCTTACCCACTGGATCTTCCACCGAATCTATCTCAAGTTCATGATGTGTTCTATGTATCTTTCCTAATAAAGTACATACCCGATCCTGCGCATGTACAAAGATTAGAAGTTGTAACACTGGAGCAAGATCATTCTTATGTAGAACAGCTGTTAGAGATTCTGGATCGTAGCGAAAAAGGTCTACTTAACAAGACCACTCACTTGGTTAAATTTTTTTGTAGGAACCCCAAATTAGAAAAGGTAACATGGGAACTTGAGGATATGATGAGGGAGAGGTATCCACATCTGTTTGTTACGAAGTGACGAATTTCTTGGGTGAAATTCATTTTAAGGGGGGTAGAATTTAACACCATGAGATGTTATGAGAAGTATTTTTTAATGTCTTATGTTATATGAAACACTAAAGGAAGCTCAAACTATGAGAAACAATGGCTTGTCCTGCGTTACACGCAAGAGAATCCTTCCTTGATAGCTTTAGTTGTATGCAATACTGAGTTTCACTAAAAAACGATATGTTATTAAAACATTATATAAACTAGCCGTTAAGAAGAGTAATATCCAATTTTTGAAATTTTATAAATTTTAACATCAAAAATGGACTTCATTTTTGGATTCGGAATATCAAAATTATCCAAGGGTGAAATTTTGGTATTTTTCTGAATACATTCAATTTTTTATGAATAGTGAAAACACTGAGTTATTGGTTAAAACTAACTTCTTATTTAAATAATTATTTATTTAATTTAAATTTATTTTAGGTCAATATAGATACATAATACCTATATAAATTCAATTTAATTCATTGGATTCATTTTATAATATATTTAGATCTATAAAAATTTTATTTAACTTTTCACCATCTTTTACCTACCTCCTAGGAGTTATGGAAAATTTGCATAAAACATAATTTTACCACTTATGTAAGTGGAATTTCAAAAATAATAGAGGCATGGTAGATATTAGTATATAAAATTTGTTTCAATAAGATAAAATTAATTCTTGGTGAATATTATCTTTTAACTTTTATTTCCCGGGGTTAAAAGTAAATAGGGTAATTGAGGGTAAAATTGATATTATCATTACACTAACACATGTCCTAATTATATTGGATAAGTTAAATTTGGAAAAATATACATTAGGAATAAAATAATACCCTCTAGGTCACTTGGAATAGATTAGGACATTTATTATTATTTAATTCAACGAAGAGTACAACAGAGTTAAAATCCTTGTTTAATATCTACAACATTTTTAATATAGGGTAATAAATACGATAAATTTGACTATAAATATTCATTATAAATCAAAAAATATTTTCTATATAACACTATTTTATTTATATTTTTTTAGATTTTATAATGTAATTTATTTATGACACAATGATGATGACATAATTACCTTCTAAATGAAATATTAACATAATTGATATTACAAATACCCATATAAATGTAATATGAGACTTTTTATGAATTACAATAATTTTATAGGTTAATATAACATATTTGGGTTGGTTATATGGATTTTTTTCGAAGTAATAATGCTGTTATGAATTTAGGTAAAAGAAAATACCAAATACTGTCAAAATTAACATAAAAGAAATCTTTAAAACAAATATTATATTATAAATTGATATTCTATTTTTAAAAATATATGGTTCCACCAAAAGACTTATATAATGATAGATGTATCATTAATGAACCACTTGGGTTTTCTTGGATGTATATAGTAATTTTATTAACCTATCTAAAAATTATTGTTTGAGTGGATTTTGACCCATTCCCACCTTAACTTCGAAATAATCCAATTTTTATCCAATTTAACCCGAAAATGAATTTATTATAATATAATAATTTATGTTTTCCTATGGTGCCCCTCACCTCTCTTATAAAAGGGAACTCCCCATTATCTCTAATTCACACCTCCAAAGCAATTTTGATCGGCCAAACCCTGACCAAATACCCTCTTTGAAATCTTCCCTTCATCATAGATGCATTACTTTAGTCATAAAGAGAACCTATAGATCCCTCTTGATCAAAATAAAAGGAATAACCCGAATAATAGGTAAATATCTCAGCACCTATTTCAACTTTCTTTCTTCTTCCACTTCCACCTTATTTGTTGTTTCTATTATAAAATATTAACACCATTATCTTATATATACTGTTATGTTATTATAAAAATGGTACATCAATATTAGTTATTTTATCCATCCTAGGAATGAGAAAGTCACCACACGTGCGTACGTACGGCTTACCATCTCCACATCGTGGGGTAGTTTGTTATTAAAACATTTAATCATTTTGATGGGTTTAATAATTAGTATAAATGATATAAATAATAAATATATCATTTTTATGATTCTGTATATATGATATACCAACCAATTATATAAGATTTTAATATCAAAAGAATGATATTGTCGCTCGTGCGTACGTACGGACTACCGTCTCCACGAACACGATGACATCCATTGCCCATTGTATCCATTCAAGGCTAATTTTAATTTGAGGTTTAAATTTTTTTAAGGACATGATATAATTATGGATATATAAAATATACAACCTACCCATAACAAACACGGCTTATGTAACTAAACATAAAAAATAAATCATGTTTACACCAGAAACTACTATAGTACTAAAATATTATTAACAAAGCTATAATTGAAGATCATATATGATATCATATTTATGTATATTATACTTGTATAATTTAATAACAATTATTTAACTATTATACAGGATGTTATACTACCATCGACCAAGGAAAAGTACAAGGTATGTTTTAATTGTACAACCTCTTCATTATTTAAGGTTGTTTATATGATATTATCTATTGGGACCTCTTTATCATTCACATACATGTTTACTCAATATGTATTATTATTTATATTCCCCCACAATAGTTTAAGTACAATTTTACCTATTGGTTAATTTTATGTAAAAGATATGAAATGAATATTTTGTCATTTTCAGTAGGAGATACTTTTTGACTTTTCCAGCCGAAGTACGAGAATAATGTTTTTTAACTTATATGGTATGAACGGATTTTTATGATTTCATTTAAAATTATTTCCATGAAGCTTATATTACATTGTTTCATGTTTATTTTCAATTATATTTTTTTAGTTTAAAATTTTATGACATATTGAGAAAGGAAAAAATGGTTATGATGAACAAATAATATTTTCCTCGGGAATGGAGTTCAAGTGTTTTATCAAAATTATTTTCCATCTATGATAATATAGGGTTCTATTTATATCCCTATTATTACATTTATTTTATTATGTTATGATGGAATTATTTTTATGAAGCAATTTTATCTTATATGGATTATGTTATGATGAATTGATGTTTAAGAATCCCATTTTTATAACATGGGTTTTGATATGATGTATGATTTATGATTTTGTGGCAAAAATAAGAATGGATTCATTATGAGATGGGTGGGACCTATATCTCCCTCCAATGAATTTGGTAAATATTTATATCTCATGAGATACACATGGTTCGAACGACAAGTTAATCCAATTCAGTGATACATGACTGGAACGAGGAGTGAACATGGTTCAGTAATGGACATTGCCCGCTATGATAGTAATGGAAATGAGTCTTGACTAATATGAAATGATTTTCTATGATTATGTGTGTATGTCACAAAGTTTCATGTTTTAAGTTATTGTTATTGGGATTACATTTTACTACTATGATTTTTCCCATGTTATGATATTATGATCTCTTTTGCAGGTTATGATTTTCAAACGGTTATGTTCTTATGAATATGATATGATAGATATTTCCATTGTTTACCCTTACTAAGAATTTGATCTCACCCTCTTGTATGTTTTATTTTCCCACGGTTAGGAAGAAGGGTATTAAGTTGGATAATCCAAAAGGGATTCTAGATATGATGAAATAAATAGGAGACAATGTAGATGATTTATGAACAAGTTTCTTATGATTCCTAGTTTTGAATGACACTATACCTATACGGTCCTATCATTGTTTTTTATATGTTTTACTAATTATGCATCAATTATGAAGTAATAACAATTTATGTAATGTATGGTTTGTTATAATCATGATTCCCTTCATTTTAATCCTATCTGGTGGTAGCCAGACATTCTTTGTGATATCGAGGATACACCTCTAGGTAAAATCACAGTTAACAAGGACAACCTATTAGAGGAAGAGAATAGGCCTAGACTCATTGAAGAGAACATACCACCAGGGTGTTGAAAAACATGTGGGGTCCCTAGTAAAGAAATCTACTAGGCCTTCTTATACCTTCTGAGTCATTGTCTATCAGTTGGGACCCCTAATAAGGGTAAAGAGCATGCTACACACTTCAAGCCCTCTGAAACATCTTGGTTAGTACAAAAGTGAACGATGACCCTAAAAAGGATGTGTAGCATCAATAAAATAGATAAAATAAATATATGGTTGATGACATTCTTGTTGAATGTGATTAGGAGTCGCAAGCAGATTATGGTAGTCCTCGAGCGAGGCAAAATGGACAAGTAAAACCTTTCCAAGGCGAGCAACCTCTGGGTGCTGTTGACGATCATGCCTAAATAGATAGGTTAGATGATGGAGTTTATGGAATTAGTGCATGATATGAATCATGAAATCTATCCCAAGTAGTGTGGTAACCCTCCATAGGACAATTCTCAGCTTCCAACCACAACTCCAGATGTCTTTCCCATGGATGTCATGTTAGTCATCCCACTAACCTATCCATGAGCTAATGGGATTGTTTACTATGTTGAAGAAATTGTTAATGCACTAGTGGTCTGAAAAACACAAAAAGACAGTAATACCGACCAAGATGATCCAATGGATATGGTCATTCCCACCTCATGGAAATAGAGTCTTGACAGGTGGAAATACCACATGAGTTAAAGTCACATCCATCATTGGTGGATGATTTTCTAGTATAACCGGGTTATCAAAATCCTACATTTTCCCCATTAATATGATGGGTGATCTGCTTCAGCATCTAGAAAACATTATTTAATGGTGTGAAATAACATCAAGAGCTCAATCATAGTAGGGGCCACCATGAATCGGTGTTTCTTAAATATTATTGAAGGGACTACATTAATTTGGTAAAACCAGTAACCCATTTGGTCAGTAGTCGGTTGGGAGGATCATCGTAGGTATTTTCTCTACTAGTTTAGTTCCACCACCCAGAAGGTGATTATTTCAGACCATGTCATGTTCATGTAGAGACATAATGAGGGAATTTTAGACATTTTCTCTAGATGGAGAGGCCTCACTTACTACTTTGATATGCTGCTCACTCAGGAAAAAACTGCTAACAATGTGTGTGTGGATTGTCAATACTGAATTTGACCATTCCCTGATAACAATGATCTACCTGCATGGAATTTTGGATTTATATGACAAAGACCAACATCTAGAGGAAGCCTTGAAACATTATATATAAGAAATTCTATTTCCTCATGTGGTTATCGTGAGAAGAACTGCTATGGTCGAGCTCACCATGGTATCAAAAATAGAGTCCCCTAAGAACCTAGAGTTGTTACATATGGAACCACCTCCACATCCTCACCAAGGGCCACCACCTCAGATGTGGCCTCTAGCCTCTCAGATCCCACCTAAAAATCGACATGTTCCCCCACATAATGTACCACAACCTCCTATGAAATATTTTCATGTTCCAACGACTTGACAGGTTCCTTTAGCCCCTCATAAGGGCCAGGCTCCTAAAGCTCAATTTTTTGATAGAATGCAACAGACCTTTTTGTTTAATGAGGGTCATGTACAAGGTTATTTCTGATGTACCATGGACTATGTAATCCTATGGTTTCTGGAATAACGAAGGCCTCTAGAGTTGGATCTCACTGATTTCTCCAATTAATGGCTCTATAACCAGATCCTTGGGAACACCCTCAAGTAGTGTTATGTGTTTAAATAATGGATCCAAGATCATGTTGATAACAACATAGGTAGGTTAGGTCCAACCTCGACATAGGTGGAATGTGTGTTCATAATGTCTAAAAGTGGTAGTGATAGTGAAGGTGAATAGAAGCAGGTTTCTAACCATGGGTCTCAAAAATACGATGCCTAGATGGGTTGCAGGCCAGTCTCCCATGCCCATGTTATTATCCATGATAGTTTGAGTCAATCATTTTTTTTAAATAAACCTGTTACCTTTACCCACTACTTATACATCAATATCTCAACCTTCTTCTTCCATGAAGGGAAATCATCAAAGACGAAAGGAAAAGAATAGTCCCCCATAGATGCCATCGTCATCCCATACTCACTAGGATTTCATGTCCTCAGAGATAGTGACTTCCCCCAAATCCCATCCCGTCATAGAGGATCTCAAGTGTTGATCAAGGTTATTCTTCAGTCAATACCATGGAGATGGTAAACCATTACATGGTTCCTGATGACGAAGAGCGCTGAACAGATCGTCCCAATGAACCCAGCCGACGCTGACATCAATAGAGCCTTGGTTATGTGAATCACTGAAATGTATTAGTCAGTGCTTCTATCCATGATGTGCATGCCACTGAGACTAGGAAAAAGGCTGATCATAGATCTTAGCACAAGAAACCTTCTCATCTCCTTTCATCAAAACTGCCTCCACCTCATTTTTTAATGTGTTATCATGTAGAACCACCACATTTGTGATCTGATCATCCATGTTCTATCATGGATAGACCTTAGTCACCAAGATCTCATCCTGTAGAAACTCCAAATGATTCGATTAGTGAGTATTGGGATATTCCAATCACTAGCTAGAATCCACTGGTTCAACCAGTAATACCCGTCAAAACTTCTACCATATATCGAACTCCAATCAACAGAAGTGCATATCTTGAAAGAAATTACATTATCCTAAAACATATTATGAGCATTCAAATGATGTTATCTATCTTCTAGGAACTCTTCTAGTCATCTTATTTTCAAGAAGAACTTTATTTGTATATCAAAATGAACCATCAAGTTTGAGACAGAGGTAGTAGCCTCATAAGCCTTCCATGATGAGATAGTCAATCATACAAAATTTCAGGACATAATATCTTTCTCCAGAGAAGATGATGGTATTCCTATATAGGGGAACATTCTCCCCCTGTATATCACTGGACATTTTAAATATGTGAAGGCCATCCACTCTCTCATTGACACTGGTTCTGGGATTAACCTTATCCCGACCTGGACGCTCTGTAAGATGGGATTGTCTGAGGCAAGTATGAGTCCCTATGAGCTGAAAATTCAAGGTTATGAGAGGATAGAGAATTCACAAGATGGAAAGATTATCCTAATGACCCAGTTTGGGGTCCTTGTTTCTAGCACATATTTCATGGTTTTCTTAAAAGAAACCTCTTATGATGCGTTGATGTGTAGGCCATGTCTCCACCTATAGGTGGTAGTCCCTTCTTCTTATCATCAATGCCTTATGTAATCCCTAATGTCCATGTATTTTTAATCAAAAGATATTCATATCACTATTCATCTTGTGAAGCCCACTACATAGATGATGAATATTACACGAGTAAGGACAAGAAGATTTAGAATAATGAGGTTGAAGACACTGTGGTTGTGACCGACTTATAGACAAACCTGGATGATGCCAACATTTTACAAATTCACTGATTGGAGGCCGCAACCCCTAACATATGGAAATGATTTTTTTTCTCTAGAATAAATGGTAATAACATTCCCAACATTATGTAATTTCAGAAGATCCCCATGTATTCTTAGAAAAATTATGTTCGAGTGGTCCTAGAACCCCGCACTCATATAGGGTATCAACATGTCCGCTTCATTGAAACGAAAATACAACATATTTTCTTGTTTCCCTGATCATGGATAAAATTACTCTTGATTACATGACACTATTAATTTGATATCATAAAACATGGCCTCTTGGGTTGAAGTCCAGATGTGATCGGGTTGACAGATTACATCACCATGGTTTCTGCAGTGCAGGAGTCCCCGAATGAGGTGTCCTCTACTACTCAGGTATGCAGCAATGTCTCATCATTATCTGTCAACTAAGAAGAGTTTACTCCTATATGTCACCATCTCACTATGTATGGAGACGAAAATTTGGAATATTACCCTCTTGAGTTAAAAGAGGGTGTCTCAATTATGGTCAATGAATTGGTACACGTGATACCCGATAGCGAGAAGGATCTGAAACTAATGTTGATCATTTCCACTATGAATTCTGAAAAAAATATCTATATGTGGATTTCCTAAGGATGCATCATGATGTATTTTCAAAGAGTTATGATGAGATGACATTGTTAGATCTCTAGGTTCTCTTCCACTAGCTCGGTCTCCTAGCTAATCATCATGGGTTTAAACAACATCCCATAAAGATTCGCCCTTCTCATGGTACCATGGTCAAGGCTGAGGTTGATAAAATCATTACAGCCAACATCCTCTAAAAGGACTAGTAACCCAAATGTTTAGCTAATATTGGTATAGTTAGGAAGAAGAGAAGACTTATCATAGTCTGCACCATCTTCTCAGATCTCAACCGTCACCATTTGAATGATGAATTTTCCCTTCCCTCTAATTTTTTTTATTGATGCCACTACTAAGTTCTAGGCTCCCTCCTTCATGGATGGTT
Source organism: Viscum album (assembly GCA_963277665.1). Lineage (NCBI taxonomy): Eukaryota > Viridiplantae > Streptophyta > Magnoliopsida > Santalales > Viscaceae > Viscum > Viscum album. Next base: position 1,054,761,912 of record OY728151.1, on the reverse strand, counting down.
ATTTGTGATGTAATTATGTCCAAATGTCCCATGATGATGAAGAGTATACCTCATTATGGGTACCAAAAGGTACTTTATGCTACCAGGTAATTCCCTTCAGTCTAAATAATATTGGTTCCACCAATCAGTGTTCCATAAACAATATATTAATTCCAATTCTAGGGACATTGGTGGAATGCTTTGTGGATGACCATGTGGAAAAATATCTCCAGTATCAGTACCATATAACATATCTTGAGAATGTGTTCTACTTACATTTTCCCTCTATCTGTAGATGAACCACTTGATGTGTGCATTCGGGGTCACCTCAAGAATGTTTCTTGGATTAATTTTTAGATAAAGAGGAATTATGGTAAATCTGGAATAGATTCTAGCCCGCAGTCAGGTGTCTCCCCCGAGAAACATTTTGGTGGTCTAAGGAATTCATGGCCACTTATCCTACATACAAGAATTATTTTCACATTTGTCTAGAAAGTGTAATTCATTTTCCGAGATCCTGAATAATGGTGTTGATTATGACTGGGATGGGTAGTGATAGATTGATTTCGAGGAAATCAAGCTATAACTGCTATAGGCTTCGGTTCTGATTCCCCCTCTTTCCAGAATGACACTGGTCCTTTATGAGACCGCTATAAAATGGTACCTTGGTACACTTCTCACCTATAAGAAAAATGAGGGGATATAGAAGAATTTATACTACCTTAGTCTCATGATTCTTGATACAAATACCATATATTCCTTTTTCGAGAAGAGTTTCTTCACCCTTGTATTCACATTACAAAAATTGGGACATTACTTGCAGTACCATGATGTATATCTAGTGTACCAAGTGGATATGCTGAAGTACATTCCAAACCACCCCATGTTCATAGGATTTCTAGATCGGTGAGCATTTATCCTTTAATATTTCGAAATCATATTTTTCCCCCAGAAGGTTGTCAATGGTCAAGTGTTAGAAAATGTTCTTTCTCCCCATTCAATCACCATAGATATGTCTATGGATATTGATTTCCCATATAAGGAAATACTATCAGAGGATAAATCTATTCCATGTTGGAAAATTCACTTTGATTGCGCTTCCCAATGCTCTACTAAATTAAGGCACAATGATCGCAAACTCAAAATAGTAAGCATGGGTATCGTCGTCATCACAGCTACAGAAGATTTCATTCCATATTATTTCTTGTTGTTGGATGGATTTACTAAAAAAGAGGTAGAGTATCTGGCACTCATCATTGGTCTCGAGCTAAACCTAAATATTGGTGTTCCCAACATTCCTGGAAAAGGGGAATCTAAACTAGTCATCATACAAATCAACTGTGATTATGTCATCATGAAGCTAGAGCTCGTACCACAATAAGAACATACTCTCCAACTGATGGCCTAGTTCCTTTCACATCCAGAAGATACTCATGTCCCTCGAACACAAAACAACTGAGCTGATGACTTGGCATACCTTTCTACATCTATTATAGAATCTGACCAGGATGAATAGATTATCCTTGTGGTGCATCGAAGATTCATAATTTCCATTGCTTTAGACGATTATGATAGACAATAGGTAGGCCACGATACAACTAGTTCCTCCAATTAGAGACCTTCAGGTCCACCTTCTGTGGTGTTGGAAGGGTCCCCTGACTGAATGAATCACTTTATTGAGTATCTACAGCATGTAAATCTCTTGGAATACTGAGCCGATCATGAGCAAAACTAATTATGCACAATGTAGTTCAGACTCCAGAGTGGTCTCAGTCTTGAGAAGATCCTCTACAGACAAGGGTTCGATGGTAATATCCTCCATTTAATTCAAGGATGCCCGATTTATTAGGTCATGTGGGAAGGTCATGATGGTTTTTATTGGGCTTACCAAATAGGGATGGAACTCTCTCATCAGATCTGATGATTGGGGTATTTTTTCCCAGCATGATTTTTGACTATATTGAGTTTTCCACGAGGTTCCTTGGGTTCCATAACAATGATAATTTTTTCAATCAACCACAATAACCTATCTATTCTTCCATGTACTCTTGGAACATCTCATTATGAGGAATCGATTTCATGGGACTATTCTCACCAGCAACAACTTGCTAGTGCATGTTCACCCTCACTACTATTGATTTATTTTCCTTTTGGGATGATGAAATTACACTCAAGGAAGTCAAGTCCAATTTTATTATCGACATCGTGAAAATCAATAACATCGTCCAATTCGGTGTCCCCCACATCGCCCTCACTGATAAAGGCACCATCTTCTGGGTAGTCTAGATGAAGAAGTTGTATGCAAAGTACAACATTTGGTCCAATCATACCCCTCGCGATTATGAGGAAGAGAATGGGTAGATCGAGGATTTCTAAAAAACACAATCTAATATTTTTAAGAAGGTGGTTGGTCAGAACATGAAGAGTTTTCCAAAAAAACACTCTAATGCACTTTGGGCTTCTCAAACGACGAATCGTAATTCCACTCTGGTGAACCCATATTCCTTAGTGTATATAATAGAGGCATTTTTTCCAATCTATATTCACTTTCCTTCATTTAACATAGCCTTTTATGACTAGAAAGCAGTAGGAAATGAAGATGAAATCTATCTAGATGAACTAAAAACCCTTGATGTAAAAAATAATCCATGACATCCATAATATGGAAAGGAATAAGAAAAATTTATCAAGGGATTTCAACAAGAAAGTATGTCCCCTTTCTTTCATTTATGGTGATATGGTATTGGACCTCATAACACAAATGATACATGGAAGAATATTTCCAATGGTGGTGCCCAAATGGGAGGTACCTTATATCATTCATATGGTTTACCCTAATGAAACATACTCCCTAGTCACCATGGGTGTTGAGTGTATTACTTCTCCCACAAATGCTATATTACACTAGTAGTATTTAAATTAATAGTACATTCCATTTCCTCAGCTGCAAGATGTTAAGCTGCATGATCCACCTTGGATGAAGGATGTAAAATTACCAAACATTCATCCCACAGGAAGATAAACTAAAAAATGGTACGAGTTCTATGAAATTAAAGTATGATATCCTACGTCCTTGTTTCATGACAATAAACTATAAAAAATATTTAAAAACAATGTATGGCTCAATTACCATCCTTATGGGATATATAAGAATGGTCGAACCATTCATCTGTGGCCTAGACTCAGGTCCCTCGACCTTTCTGGCCCTGTCTAGTACATTTTATCACATAGTTCTTTACGGTATGGTATGGACTCAATTCCCTGATTCAAAATAGGTTACATTCCATTCTACACACATCCCATCAACATATATCTCCATTTTACATCCTTTCCGAACAACATTAAACTACAAATAATTCTTAGAACGATGGGTGGCTTGATTCCCATCTTCACGGCTTATGTAGGAACACCTAAACATTTTTTCTTTAGGTCCGAACATATTTTTTACAGACATTATTTTTTTATAGACCCTTTTATTTATTTATTTAGGAGGGCGTATGTGGAATATGTCTTCTTATGTCCCCATTCTCATGTGATCTACAAAATCCATTCCACAGACCTCTCTCGTGGGAGCTCTCCTTCCCCCAATCATAACCTCATATCCTCAAGTCGTCTTCTCTCAAATTGGGCCCCTTAACCCTTTTTGTAAATTTACCAACGTGATCAGATGCATTGTGGATTACGACCTAGATTTTTTGATTCTACCTGTACATGTTTTCATCTATTTCCATGCTACACATTTCCGTTTATTTAGGTTTCCATTGTCTTTAACATTTGAAAGGACCTCTGAAAAACAAGAGTTCTATGAATCAGTCCCATTATACTGTCTTGAGCCAACATTTTAGAGGATCTGGAATGACATTATGTTGAATGTTCCAATTTACAAATATGGTCAGTAGTAAACCCTCATTTGTTGTACCCATTGGAGGCCACATGATATGGATGTTATGTTTTAAATATGGTCTAAATTTATCCTCCATCATTGTGACACTCTAATTTAACCCTAAATATTGGTCTCGTGATTCACACCCCTTTCCAATCCATCCTGTTCAAATTGAATTCTGTAAACCTTGGTGTTATCCCTCTATGCACATTTATTCATTAAGAGTAAACATTAAGGATTCATCCTAAACTACACAACCTTTTTCCATTATAGAGACTTCCATGTGATGCAAATACCGTCTCAGTACTTTTTTCCCACATCGATATTAGCTGACGTGGGCATATGGAGTTGGTTGAGGATTGCACCTGCCGAGATGAATCTCACTTCATTTTGTCTGAACTCAACAGAATTATACCAAGACCCCTACTAGTCATTACAGTATGGCGTTAAACTGCATAGATTGCGATAACTACATGTGCCTTGATTCCCATCCATATTTGATATGTTGGAATGCATATACATTTTTTCTACTGACGTGGCCCCATTTCATTTTCTCTTTTCTGGCCCCTTGGCCTGAGGTCCCCTCCAATTGGGGTTTCATATGATGTGGTGTGGAATAATGTCCTCATCACATCTTGTATGATTTATCATGCCATGTACATTCCCTTTAGAACCTCATTCTTCTGTACTCATCCAAATCATATGACATTAAAATATGATGTTGGGTCCCACATGAATTTAAACTGTAGTGTATTTTCCACACGATGTTAAAAAAATATTGTTTTCACCTTTCATATGACCCAAAAATGTGTCACTATTGTCCTAGATTGATGATGAAAAATAGCACCGCATTGTGATATCCTCGGTTGAGGGGACATCATGATTGGTATCAGTCATCCGCCATGCCATTTTTTAAGGGCTACAAAAGGCTTGATTCCAGCGGTGATGCCCGAATTTACCATCTTGTGTTGTTTTCTTAAAAAAACACATCCAATGAATGTACAAATAGGATCCATAAAATGCAAATTATTTTGGATCATGGGCTAGAACTGCACAACAATATTGGCCCTGGTATTGGAATCCTACCATACTATTTTCTAGAACATTGTATTTCTTGGTTCCTATCCTCATGGGATATGTAGGAACACCCATGAATTTCATCTTTTGGTCTAGCCACTGGTACCTCAAATCCGTCCTTCTTTCTATCCCCCTGACCAGAACTCTTTTAGAAGTATGTGGTGTGGAATATGGGGTATTATGTCTTCATTCATGTCAGGTTTATAATATCTATGATGTTTACTTACCTTCAGGGATCTCCCTTCCATTCTCCTTGCATCCTAATGACATTAAACTATGTGACATCTTAATAACTACGTATGTATTTATTCCCATACTTATGGGATATGTAGTGATGCTTGAAAATTTCATCCTCACTCCCAATATAGGGATCAACCACACATTTTCCTCCATGTTTTATCTACATATCAACCACTATTATTCCCCAACAACGATCCTATATTCATTATGGGTTCGGACCTAGATTTTTGGATTCTTCATGGAAACACCTTCATCCATTTCCATTCCTCACATTTCCATTTATATGATTTTCCATCATCTTTCATCTAAATGGACCCATGAAGAGGATGGTATCTAGGCCTCAATGATCTCCTACCAACTTGGTACAACATCCCTATAGATTTTGAATGTAAATTGGTCAGATGTCCCATGTTTCTAATATGATTAGTGGTAGACTCACATTTGATTGTTCCCATTTCGTGTCACGTGATATAGACACTATGTTTCAAACATGATCAAAATTTATCCTCCATTGTTACAACACCCCCATTGAACCCTAAATATTGATCACGTGATTCATGTCTCTTTAAATTACATGAGGATCAGGTTAAATTTCGACACCCTTTTTTTATCCATCCATGTACCCATGCACGTTAATGTGGGTGAATCAGCATCATGGGGGCCATCTTAAACTTCACACCATCTCCCCTAGCTGTGAATTAAATATCACGCTATGATATTCACCACCCCTATTTCCCATATCTTGCATAGCTCATGTGGTAATATGGATATTGGTAAGGTTTTTGAATACATGAAAGAACAAAAAATTTTCTGGTATGAATTCTATGAAGATAAACTAGGATCTACAGTACAATAGTTTGAGCATCATGACTATAAACCATAAGTGTTCTCATATAAATTTGTGTTTTTGTGATGACTATATTGTCCCTATTCACACTGGGCTTCCTTGTGGAACCACATCACATATTTCCAGTTTGGAAATATTCCCTTCTTATGTCCCAAGCTCTATGACCATAAACTATGATCCCTTATGTCCTTATTAGGTGGTGCTAAACTGATAATTCAATGCCCAGACTGTGTAGTGATAAATAACCTAGCCATTTGAGGTCTTAACTCAAGAAAATGTTTCCCCCATTTGGTATAGGCCTACTACTGCACCACCTCAATGAACTACGTGAGGCTTGATTCCTTCCCGTGTATGATACATAGTGACATTTGTGCAATTGATTACTGTGTCTAGCTAACTAAATGGTAAACATCCTCTCTTGGCCTTCTCAGCCTACCAATAGTTTCTAGAATATGGGATTTGGCACAAACCTCTTTATGACATCATTCACATCGAGTTATGAACCACATCTCACATTTCTCATTTTCAGTACCCATTTCTTGGATGCATAACATTAAACTATAGAACCATCCCTAAACAAGATCAGGATTCCCCATGATAAATATGGATGTGTCAGCCTCCTATCTAGAGAAGATTTCCCTCTCTAATGCTGGTCTCTGACAACGTTGTACTAAAGAACTATGTATGTCTTGATTTTCATCCTGGTTGGATACATAGTGACACCTAGACTATTTCCTGTAGTCTGGATGCTTCAACAAGAACCTACATGTGACATTTCTTCCTGAGTTTCCTTAGAAGTATGTGGTGTGTTATAGAAATGTGTATCCATTGACTTCTAGTTTTTAGTTTCCACACCACATACCGGTCTTGAGAGTTCTCCTTTTTTCCATATTTACTACATGAAAATAATCTTCACAGGCTTGTCCTTACTACATGACAATAAACTGGAGCATTCCTTATAATTATATAAAAGGGCGCCTATTGTTCAAAATAAGATTTTTCTAATGTGACAAGCATATGATGCCTTATTCCATGATCATTGTGGCATAATTTCAAAAGGGTTGGAATCCATCCAAGCATTCTATCACTCCACCTCATGATTTATGTGTCCTTCATTTGGATCATCATCATCTTTCACATATAAAGGGGCCCCTAATGGTATAGATTCATGACCCAATGGAATTATTAATGATCTAGGAAAATACTCTAGAATACATTGGATAACACTTTGAATCAGGTATTGTATATCGAACACGGTCAACATTCAACCCTTGTTTTCTTATCTCTAATTAAAGCTAACACGATATGGATGATGTGTTGAGAACATGGTCAAAATTTATCCTCCCTCATCCTACCACACTCACTATGTTCCAAATGTTGGGAATGTGATTCACACATATCATATCCCATTATATAGACAAATTCGAGTGCCCCTAGAATTATCATGCCCATTCTCTAGTGCATGTTGGAAGAGGGTGGTTTTGGTTGACTTAAGAATCCCATTCTCTGACCACGAGCACCTTTTTTTCTGTGAAACTATGGGTGGTCATTCATTCCCCTGTTGTCCAATGATTAATTTGAACTCCTGTATTCATTGGAATAATTTTTTGGTAATGCCTTGTTTCCCAAATCTGGCATGAACCACATGAGCTTATGGATAGGTCACTGGAGACTTCATAAGTATGATGGAGATTCAATAATAAAATCATATAACATGAATCATGAACGTAAAAAATAAAAAATCAGGAATTAATTTACAATAATGAGTTCAAAAATTACAATTCACATAGAGTGGACCCTCCCATAGATTGGTTTACCTTTTCAATGGAGTGTCCCAGCTCCACAACTCTCTCACCCGTGACATCCAAGATATGTTGTCTCATGTTCACCTCCTACTCTTCCATTATGGATGATGGAAATAGTTTATTAGCCTTGATATGTTCCCAATCTTCATCAGCTCAAAGAATAGCCATCTCTTGAGATGCTCACCTTATCTGTTCCTTATCCTCTACCAACTGGGCCTTCAGTCACCACACGTGTCCCAATAGTGCATCATGAAAAACAGAATGCTATTTTAACCATTCCCTCATGTGTTGGATATCATGATTAACACCCTGAAGTCTCTTGATGTTTATAGATTTCCTCTAATACTATCCCACACAGAGGAAGTGGTCATGTTACTATATTTTCTCAACCATATACCCAAGACTGATCATATGAGAACTCTATGAATTCTATTGTCTAGCACATAGATCACACAATAGGGAATGAATCCTACCCATCTGGCATATCCATTATACTTATGGGGTATCCCCAATGAAGAGATTTATTATATTCCATGACCAATGGAATAAGACCATGTTATCCTTTTCATAGGATGTCATATCATCTTGGTATATGGGTTCGATGGGTTCATATGTGGGGAAGACCTCTAAATATCCATCAGTAGGATCTTTATTTGGTGTCTGGTCAGGTAGAATGGGTCATATGCCATTTTATTGATCCCATTCATTATATTCCACCTCAATGATATCACGTTCTATCATACCAATGGACCCACCTGTAATTGGAAGCATTGTGGCTTGGTCAGCATCGACATCCGCTTCCAGGACCATTGGCATTGCCCTGGGGAAGGAAATGTTGGGGATCCATCCCACCTCTCCAATGTGGCCCATTCCATTTGGATAACTGTTTATATAAAAATACATAGATTTTAGTTGGCATGGTTCAATGGACAACTATTAGAGAAACTGTGCAGATGGGGACTTATAGATATCAAATAATTAGTCTCTACCTTATTCTTCATCCACTGGAACCTCAATAGATAGACCCCATATGTGGTTTGGAAATTCAGAGACTATGGGAAAACCACCCTAGGTGTCATAGACATGCTGGATTTAGTAATCTTTGTTGTCATAGGTACAAGCCCGGAAGATGTATATACTATTTTGCATGAGTTGGTTTTTCATATGAGGCACTCCTTTGGGTGGAATCTTTCAGTTGAGAAGGACTTAGTGGCCTTAATAAGGACCACACGAAATTTATTAGGTTTTAGTACAGGATCCACCAGAATTCATCCATCTATAAGTTTGCAACATGACCCACCTCCAAGGGGATCCCTCTACCAGCTTCTTCCCCTAAGAGGGAATCTTCTCATTCTTCTATATGGGGGAAGCTCTCCCACAATTCAGCTGAAGACAATAGTTGAGGGACTGTTTTATTGAGCATCACATTCCCCCAATCCTTCTTCGGATGCAGAGCACCCCAGGAGTGCACGATGTCCTCCATCTCGGCGATGTAATGCTCCCCTTCCACCAGAGATACTGAAAAGATGGAACTAGAATGGAAACTATCCAACAGAATCCTCTTGAGATAGTTTAGATAGTTCCTCATCTAGGAAGAACTTATTAATTGACTCTTAGCATCCCAGGTCTACCATGACATTGGGAAAACAATGTCCTCAGGAATGTATATATTGTGTAGCCACTTCCCCAGACCCCAAGATGGTATCTTATGGAATCCCCTGGGTGGCCTCCCATCACTCTAACTTGGCTCCTCTAGGACCTTCGAGTCTGGTGTTATCACCTACCTCTCGATCGATGCAGGTCTCACAGCTACTGTTTCCCTGCCTCAATGGTGTTATATTTTATCTTTTATTCCCATTTCTCGAGTTTGAAGAGGCACCCCATCAGAAGTCGATATGGTTTTCCGCTTCAAAATTTCCGCTAGGTAGGTGGCCTTCCAGCTTTTGGCATACTCGTTTACTATAGAATAGATAGATTTGGGCATATTCAACTTATTCAACATCTTCCCATCCTCCCACATAAAAATGAGCCACATTGACCTCATCATAAATTGATGGAACTCATGGCGTAATCCCATGTTGAACTGTGGGGTCAATGTCTGCATGTACTAGGACATCCTCTTGAAGTGATGTGGGGTGTATGTCTCATAGATAGGCTCAAAATCAACCCAAGCCACCAGAACTCCACCCTGAAAGGCTTGGATATTGGATTGATGTTACTTAGTTCTATGGTCGTCATTGGTGCATATACATATTTGTAATGGAAACAGATGGAATTTTAATTCATCTGCCTTCAAGACTCAGTTCAGCACCAGGGGAAGAGTCAACTAGGCCGGAAAGCGCCCCACCACTTTTAGAATAGCAAGTTAGATGTCTGACCTTGGAGGGGGAATGGGGTTTGGGTATTCATAAACACCCATATGCACCGCTACCAATCCATAAAAAAGATATTTATTCTGGTTAAGCCTCTATGGATTATTCCCTTCACTGATTTTCCACAATACCTTGTACATCCTCACCAACATCGAGATCTATAGATTTACCCAATACCCCATCACAAACATATATTCCCTAAGGAATATGCTTAGATGCACACACTTATTTGTGTCCCGGACTGACAACATCCTACCATAGATAAGCACAGAGATAAACCCTGCAAACCTAACCACCAGCTACAGCTCAGTGTTGACACTGTACCCTGACAGCTTCCCTTGGATGTCCTCCTAGGTTAACCAAAAAGAGTTCTCTTTACTGTAATGGGCTACCTTTAGACAGGTGGGTGTCCTGACTGGTAGATTCGAGGGTGTATCAGCATATCTAGTGGTAGTCCTTAACGGGCTGTTGATGAAGAACTTAATCAAAAACATGAAGTGTATGTCCCTCACCAACAACGTGTCCTTGCCGGACACTTGATCCATCAATGCCTCTTCTAGACGTATCATCTACTCTGGACCCTCCCATGTATTCTCATCAGGGTGGAACACACCATATATTTCCCCCTATATCAAGATACCCAAGATCTTGTAAAGGTCCTATAGGATAATACTGACATCCCCATAGTGATGATGAAAAGTGTTGGTACTCGATGAACATGCACACAATAGCTCTGGAATCAGCTGCTTCGGCTTGGAAATATGGAATTGGGAGTTCAACGTAGATTTCTACAACTCTACTCGCTTCATCATTGCCTAGAACTCCTTGTAGGAGGCAAAAATTTAGTATGCCCATGCCCAATCATCCGAAAAATTGCTACCCTGGAATATGTCCCAACAATCAATCAACCCCTTCTCCGAGTTCCCTAGAGCCACATTGAGGATGGTGTGGTACTATGGTGGAGATACCATTGTCTCCAATCCTTCCCATCCATATTTTGACATAATTATATAGGAAGTTAGTGTTTATATGTGTGTGATCCTCTCATGTATGACCATTGTCTTCCCTAAACCACTGTTGATGACAAAATGTACTCTTGAATCAATAGGTTGGATCATCCCTTCTTTCTTTAGGGATTAGATCATTATCCCTCATTCCAATTCCATACCAAGGAAATATTTTACATAGATTTTAATTCTTATGGATTTATGAAAACATTGCCAACATGTATTTTTGGTCTGAATGGATCTGCATAAATTCTCTAATGCCCAGGTTAACCCCCAGCTCCTCTCTAATGGAATCATCTACAATAACCCACTATAATATTCTTGGTGATACATTTTGACCCAAGACTATAGAAAAAAAAATTTCAATATCACAGAGCTTGATCGCAGAGCTCTATCATAGAGATTGATCGAAAAACCTGACCACAAAGCTCTACCAAAGACCTCACATAAACAAATCGTAGAGTTCACAATCACAAAGTTTGATGACTAGTTGTGTGGTGTAGAGAAATTGGGATATTTCCTTCCAAAGAGAGATAGAAGAGAACTAGGAGCTTCCAAAAATGAGAGATATAGCATAAATCAGTAGAGAGAGGTAAGGAAAAAATAGGTCTCATCATCCCATATTTATAGGAGACAACACTTGAGCTTCATGGTGGACCTGGCCACAGCTTGCTTTGCAGCTATCTGAACCTCTGCAGTGTCCATCCGCTTTGCGACCATTCTTCATTATCTAACTTCTCAATCATCCTATGATTTTGGTGATCTGACCTCATAATTTGACCCTCATATCCCATTTGGCTCCATGTCCTAAGGGGGCCATTTATTGGTGACAAAACATATGCATGGGAAACATACACAAAGAACAGAGTTATGCCAAAAGGGCCTGCTTTTCGAAGTACCTTCGTGATGTCCGTCACCACTGTAGGAGGTGATAATCCCTTCTTGAACCATGGTCAGTGAAAATTTGAGGCTACATCTATGACATACATAGAGGAAAAAGAGATTAGACTATTTGGATTTGAGGAAATTGGCTGACGTCTTTGAACAACGGAGGGAAGAAGACCACCTCTATGAATCCATTGAAATTGATGGAAGACTGTATGAGAACTATTGAGGAAATGAAGTAATACTCATTTCTATGAAGGGGATGCCAGTAAACTCCATGGTTAGGATAAACTTGAAGAAATATGTCACCAATAGAGAATCACAAGAGGATTCATGGAATGTACTCAGAGCATCGTTCCCCCTAGAACCTATAAATACCATACTCCCCTCACTCCAAAGGGATCAAAACCCTAAACATTCACCTTCCAATCACCCAAATTAAAAATCACCCTTTAATCTATGAATCATCAGAAAAATTATCATCTGAGGTACTTGAGCACTATGAAATCCCTTCCCCTTTACTCAAGTTTACCTCCTATTCAAACTGGGGTACCCTTTGTGGAGCCTATGGGCCATCTCCAAGGAAGGAGACCCCCTTGGGTAACTAGACTTCACAAACCACTCAAGCTTCACAAATAACCATCCAAAATAATGTTTACTCCATGATTATTCTGAGACATTATGCTTTGAAATGTTCTCCTATTTGAATATTCATATCCTATGTAATCCATTGTGATATGTGAAGCCCTATGCTACATGAAGTCAAGTTCTCTATGAATCCCTGTGCTCCATGAACCCCCAAGCTCTGTGAAGCCCTGTTTTCTGTGACTCCTTATGTTTTTCAAAGAACCTCTCTATAAGTCATCTTGCTTTGCAATACTTTTTCCCATATGTCCCTCTAGACTTGTATGATGTGATTTCAAGGACCTATGGGATGTTATTTGTGTATCATTTCATTTCTTTATTCTTATTCATATAGGTATGCTAACTTTTATTACTTCTTCGCATAGCCATGCTAACATGAGCCTTTAAATGGATCAATATACAACCCCATTACAACATGTAATTTTTGGGGAATTCCCTTCACCAAGGGTTTATGTGCAACTGTTATGCATGTCTCAGGGGTCAGGAGTGAATCCCCAACATCTGAGCTTTATGACATCAAACTGCCAAGAACTCACAGCCTGGACACAATACGTTAAAATTTCATCACTTCATAAGTGGTAGGTCCAAGAGGAATATATGGAATGTGAATATGTTACCTACCTCTATCTCATACCCTTTGGGATTTGTATTCATTCACACCTCATGTAGTCTCCACATAATCCCTCACACCCTCTGATGGGGTGTTCCCGGTATAGGGGTCATATCCTCTTCAAGCATCTAGACCCTGTTAAAGATTCTCTCCCATAGTAATCCCCGATTTCATTGTTGGGCCTTGATCCAAATGTAATCCCTTCTCTCTTCCTCAAAGATGCAACTTTTGTGACACGATTTTCATGTCTTCGTTGCCTCTTGTTTCTCATACCATGCATGACTCACGTGGGGTTATAGTCAGAATCGACCGTGACACCATCCTTTTCCCCCCTTACGGTGTAAGCACCATTTCCCATATCTAAACTACACATACATTGTTCCTTGACATTTCCAAGCAAGGTACAAAGGAATCACCACTGAGACTCATCCCCATCCCCCATTTGTCCTGACCACTTCGTGTTGGTTTACCCTCATGCCACATGACAATAAAGTATAATACCCTTTCATCCCAAATGATATTAATCTGTATACTTGTGATCTACATGGGTGTTGATCTCTGTCTCCTAAGAAGGGTACATAAGAAGCCTCCATGGGGTTCAAACCCAAACATAGTTAAAAATTGGTGTCCTTTTGTTTGGACCCATATCCTTGGTATTTCCCTTAGTGGTTTTAGATAGGAACCTGGGTAGCTAACCATGTGTATGACCCACACTAATTTTACAGTCCTCCAAAAAAGCATCCCCCTTGCGATGGGATGATAACCACATGTAATCCCCAATATGTTTTCGGGTCACTATCCTTTGTGCAGACCCTGATTCTATACCCCACCCTCAACTACGTGGACATTGATTCCCCATCACGAGGATATATAAGAATCCTCCATGACGATCAATCCCATCACTCATGTACCATCCTAGTATATCCATTGGATTTTTGTGTTTCGGGATGTTCATTCCTTAACCTGGGGGTTCTATGTCCATCGAGTCCCATCCATGTGCCCATTCTCATGTGCCACCTCCTCAGGTGTCCCATGTCCCCATAGAACTATGTGGAAATTGATTCGATTCTCTGGGGATATGTAGGAAGACCTTATAATATTCAATCCCAACATCACCATCACCTTCACCTCAGTTCCACCCCATTACTCACATCCACATCACCCAACCATCCATCATCCATTCTGATTCATACCTACATCGCCACATCCCAGTGAGATCATGTCATCCATCCCATCACCCCCCATATGGAACATATGTATATAACCACAAATAAGCCCCACACAATTCATAATCACCAAACCACGAGCGTCTCTATTGATATGGGCCACTATCCATGGGTAAGACCCAACATGTCTTCGGGTTGTTATCCTTTGTGTACACACTGATTCATCAACCTCTCAAACTATGTGGGTTTTTATCCCTATCATATATATAGTGTACTAAAGAGTATTCCTTGAGGTTCATTACCAACCAATGATAAAAATTGGGGTCCCCCATATAGGGGCTGAAGCGTCATAGGATCCTTCATCATTGTAAATTTTGATCCACCCATTTAATCTGTTCCTTTCAGTGTTCAGATCTGTCTAGTCTGTCTCTACTATACATTAATCTTGTGACATATCCCATGTAAAACAAGGGAATAAGAGGTAATCCTTAGGAGAATTTATATTCCATATAATTCCTCAAATTCGATGTGTGTTTCCTTGGGCTTCCAGTACCTTGATAATCCCTTTCATAAGGGGAAGAAACCTAGTTGTACCAGTGTTTCAACGTCTAAACATGCTAGTGATGTCCAACATAACGACTCCCCTGACAGAAGGTTGCTTCCCTGACATGATCGATTTGAATGTCTAGACAGAAGTGGTGTAATTAAATAGTTCCAAAAAAATGTGGCATTGTGAATCAGATTCAAGAAAAATGACTAAAATATATGAGGGAGAACTGGACTAGGTGATGAGTTCTGAGAAGGAATCCATAAAATGAAAGACCAACATACCATCATCTCATTTCTATTAAGGAGAAAATGTACCTGAATAACTAATGGATGATGCCCACCATTGGAAAGTGGGAGTGTGGGATGATGGCCAATGCTTATTCAATAGATGAATGTGCACCCCATTGAAAGCGTCATAATTACAAACGAACACGTCACCTATGTATACATGCAGACAACCATCCCTAAAAATGTGACATATATCAGTTTTCAAAACATTATTTTTTATTAATAAAGACATCATATAAAACGGTTCGATTCAATAAATACATATATGTAAAATAATTATTGAGGTTTATTAATTATTTTATGAAAATGAAATCATATTCATATCCATACACACTTATAAATTATTGTTTGTTCATGTTTTAATCAATTTGACCACCTTCTTGAATAATTACTTAAATTTCAATCATGGGTTACTATGGAAACATAAATATTGGTTATATAAGAAATAAATAAGTAAATAATTTGTATTTTTGGTTATAAATTTCTAATGGTAATATCTAAAACATTATTAGAAAATTTACACTTGATCATTAAAATTACCAAAACAAGAACTTCATCCACTATATTATCAGGAATCATAACTAAAATAATTTTGAAATGAAATTTAGGAATTATTATTCAATATTTTAAATATTTTTATATACATAAAATTATCTTGAAATGTTGTGATTTTCCATTCTGAAAATTAGAATCCAAAATGCCATTATTAAACAAGTATTGAACAATCAACTGAAATTAACAACATCTAATGATAAAAATAAAATATAACTAAAAATTATACTTCTAAAAAATGGTTGAAAATTAATTTTATTAATTGATATGGGATTTAATGAGGTCATTAATTAGGTTTTTATGTTTTTTATTTTTATTTTGAATAAGGTCAGAGGATTTTCAACTAAGAGGAATATAATTTAAGGGTTTCTGTATCTTTATTATTCATAACTATGATATGATGTGTATTCAGTAATTGTTTCATTTTTTGTTAATATATTTTAGAAGTATTTATTTCTGAATAATTACATAATAAATATATGTTATTTAAAAATATATCGCATGTTCCACCTTCCTTTAATTTTTAACTCGAATGATTAAAATGATTTACATGTGTTTTGTCTCAATTAGTTTTCATTGAATTTTTTTTGTTTGTAAAGATAATTAAATTTAAATGGTTTGTATAATAAATATTAGAAATTTAATATAAATAATTGTACTTTATTTATTTTATTTTAGGTGAAATTTAAGGATCAATATTTCAACAGATTTTTTTATTAAAACATTTCTCAACATGTAAGGTGTTTTTCGTGACACAACTACTTTTATTAAGTCATAACGATTCTTTTTTAATGTTTTCTTCAAATATGGATTTATCATATTATATCATGATAATAAATTACTTCTATCTCTATATAAAGTATAATTTTATTTTAAAATCATTTTAAATGTTGATATTCCCTCTAAAAAATTATATCATTGTAGATAATTATTCTTATTCATATTAAATTAGTTCCATTTCTTCTATTTGAATACATTATATTCCATAAAATGTTATCATTCTTTTTTGGAAACCCAACTATGTTTTATGAAATATGAAAATTTTATTTCCCTTCTCTTGATTTCAAAAGGATGTTTTTTATTAGATTCTAAGAATGTGGTTTCCAATAAAATAATTTTATGATATTTAAAATTTATTGTATCCTTTCAAAAAATACACTTTATCTCCCACTCCACATTCATTTTATATAAAAATTATTTCCTTACAGTTATCTAAATTTTAAGTTTCAATTAAAAATAAAATATTTTCCCATGTTTTCACTTCACATTTACAAAAATTACATTTTAATGTGATATGAAAAATCATATTTAAATAAAATATTAAAATCAATTTCTATGAAAATATTTTATTTTTTCACATACATTTTCACATTTATCTCTAATGGTATTTTTTCTACGGGAATTATTTTTCTTGAAAATTCCTCTAAATTACCTTATGAAATAGTCTTTTGTGGTTATCAAAATTTTTATTTCAAAAATATACTTTCTTGATTTCGATTTTTTGTACCATATTGAAATGATGAAACCCCCAATTTTTCATTCCAGTGGTTCATTATGTACTGATGGGTGATTTATTTGAACTGGAATTGATATATATTGATGATTGATTTATGGATTTCAATATCACTTTATAGTACATTGGTTATGATTTTTCATCTTAGGTTGCAATGAATTTGTGAATGGGTGTAATTTTGGTTAAGCTACATCAAAAAGACTATGCATTGGTGAAACTGTGGTTAATCTATTCTCAGAATATATTCTTTGAGTGTAATTAAAGTTATGATATTATAAAAATATATTATGTTGAAATAATTATAGTTAATTAATACTCTGAATATTTTTTAATTATGGTCAGGATATGATCCCAATATTATGCATCAATGTAATTAATGGAAAAATATTATAGATTTTATATGTGTGTAAATAATTGTAATTAATATTTTCTCATAGTGAGATATTTTCATACAATTATGTTTGGTCCATAGTTTCATTTTATTCTATATTGGAAGGCATGAAACTATTATATGTCATATTGCTATTAATATGATATATGGATAATTATTTTTATGTAACTCTCTTATTCCATGGTATATGATTGTAAATTTGCGATAATGTGTTCTTATTTCATGTATAATGGAAAAATAATATTATTCCATTTAATAACATATTTCCCCCATTCCCAATTTTCCCCATATGCTTATGTTATAACACTTAATTATATATTTATGAGTTTCTTCCTTAGGGAGGTTTTGGGACCACTAGTTACTTATTTTTCCATTACCTAGTTTAGAAAGATGATTATAACTTATGAAAATCCGATAAGTGGTTCTAGTATGATTTTATTATATAAAATATTTGTGATTATACTAAAAAATATTCTTATGTAGAAAATTTTGGCTATGGGAACAACAAAAGTGAAGGAGGGAGTGTTTCCCAACATTAATTTTTCCATAATCTATGATCAAATGGGGATCAATATGATGATGGACACCAGTATCAACATAATTGAATCAAGTATTTACACAATAAAGGGAGTTTTCAGGAACCTAAATGAGGGGATTAATATATTATATTTATAATTAACAGAATTAAATTAAATAATTTCCTCAATGGTAATTTTTTTTACATTAATATTTTTGACCATTTACCTGTATTGAAAATTAATTGAGTCATAGAAACCAAGTGTAGGTTTCCTCTAGTGGTGATCCGCAAATGGTCTGAAAATATCAAGACATCACTAAAGAAGTCTCTGGGTGCTATCATTGAAGGTCCTTGCACTTGTGTCATCCACCTATGATCTCATTGAGAACCACTTAAAAATCATTCTCCTTGATCTAGTGGGGGATTGAACTCTCATTATTGAGATCATTCTTGGAGAGGGAAGAATTCACTAGGTTTGAAAGTTATCACAAATAATGTTGTTTAAAACACCAATTACCTGCATTATCCTACCATAGGATAATGATAGAATAATAATATAATTAGGAATTTAATTCACCAGCTAAGAATAAATAATTATCCTAAGTTTGTTTAATAATTTTATTAATCTGAGTGAAACCCCCTTGTCAAATAATAACAGATATACTATTATTCCCAGGAGATGTGGATAGCCTAAAACATATAATCAATTATTATCAAATAATATAATATTTCATATTATTTTTTCTCACTGGAACAATAAAACTCAGTCTGCCAATCCCACTCAATATCTATTGGACCTTGAATAATGACTATTTATTTATTAAATAAACATAACTACATTATTTATTGACAAATAAATTTTTATTACTCTCTAAATTAGAAAATAGATAATTATTAAATATTCCACCAAAAATATATTCTCTCTAATAACAAGTGTTAGATTAAATGCGATCTGAAATAACTAAAAGATTATTGAACCACTACCGAGTATAATATTTATTCAATTTGTTAAATAATAAATTATTTAACTAAGATCCCAAAACCACTTAGTGGGTAACCCTTTAGGCGTATTTCTCACTGGCATTAGTTAAACCTACATAAGGTCCATGGTTAACATCTATAATCATGCCAAGGCACTCATAAAGAATGAAGTTCATTCCATAATTACATGCCACCTCATATGAACACTTATCTTGGATTATAATCATTTATCACAATATCTCCAAATGAGTAGGTTGCATTCCAATTTCATCATTCAATATGGTCGATATCTCATTCTTAGGTAATAGAACATACCTAGAGAACACCATGAACATGGATTTATTTAGGCTATATCATTTCCATAAAAGGGAATGAGATATTTACTTCCATTAATATATAGAAGGGATACATCTTTTCTTGTATTATTCATTAATGAAATGTTACTCAGGACATAACCAAAGTATCCTACATTGTTGCAGACATCTTTCAACATAGTATTCATCAATGCATCAATGTACACATCTCATAATATCCATTAATAGTAATGTTAAATTCTGTGGAACGATACACACATATGTAGATAGGATAATCCAATGACACTTGTAAATGTTGATTTTCTATTCCTAGGTCTCAGTTTCATAAAATCCTTCAAGATATTAGCAATGGTGTACATAATGAGAAGGTGTCTCAATGTCCTATGAGTCTCCACCCCTGATAGCCTATATCATTTGTGTCCCTTCGAATGATATCATCCAATAATAGAACATTTATTCAAGAATAGTGTCATAGAACATCTAGGTTTTCATCAATGTGGGGAACTACTATGACCATTTAGTGGGATAGATACTCGTAATACATTATCAAAATCTATGTCATGTAGAAGAAAAATAATGATGTGATGCAGAATTTATTAGTATTCAAACACATGAATATAATTTTATCAAAAAGCACATAGAAGTTGGTTCTAGGGAACCAAATCCAATAGGCTCCAAATATAATGCCCCGACCCCAGTTACCCAGAGTCGGTGCATTAATTACATAACATTGGCATGATCACAAGAAAGATCAAATCTCGAAAGACCGATTGGTTTAGTAGCCTTGGAAACACTAGATATATTCATAAGTATTACATTACATCAACAAAATAAAAAAGAACTACTACAAAAACATATTGTCTCCATAGTCCACACTATTAACCCCTCATAATATCCCTGCAAGTCATTCATAATTTACTTATTCACATCCTGGGAAAATAAAACATAGAAAAGGGGTGAGCTCAAATGCCCAGTAAGGATAACAATATAGAGGAAACTTTCATAAATAAGAATAAACATTTAAGGCAATGTATAACTAAAACAAAAGCCTTTTCAACTTTAACATAAACATAGTATGGCATAAATAAAATGAAATAATTCCATTTACTTATTCACAAGGATATTCTACTAATAGAATAATCACATGCAATATCAATAACCACTTTCATAATGATGGAATGCATAATGCCAGACTATCATAACCACATAGCCAAGGCCTCATGCCAAGACTACAAATAAGATTTTGCCAAGGCCTTGTGCCAAGACACTAATTTGTCTCATGAGACCTACCGATGCATCGAGGAGCTATAGCGGGCTCCACCCATCACATATTAAGTCCAATGCATTCCCATATGAAAAGTTTTAAACATAACATAAACATTCGTATTAAAACTAGCATACGAAATGTCAATACTTTCACCATAAACCATGAATGGTATATAAAAAAATAGCACATCCACAGTCAAACATATCACAAAACCTTCAATACAATATAAAAGTTTTGTATCATATTATATCATCCTCAAATCAGCGTAAAATCCATTAAAGGATGTTGACATAGATGAAATCAAAACTCTTTTAAAGAAATAACTCTTTCTATTTTGAAATCATTTAAGAGACATATATTTATAAAATAAAACATTTTCTTTGAAAATATTCTTATAAGCTTGTAAGGGAAGCTTTGACGATTTTATGATGGCGGAAAATAACCGCACCCGCCGTATATGTTAAAAAAACATTCTTATCTTAATTCTGTCGAAAAGGTTAAAAAGCACCTTGTTTGGAAAACGACGGAAAGATTCCCTTATAAACCTCTTATAAAAAGACAAACAAGGGTATAAATGACTTTAACCCATATTCTTTTAAATATTAAAAATGTTTTGAAATACATTTTGAAAAAACATGGATGTGGATGATAACGAGATCCCAATAGATTATTAGGTATAAACAACCTCGGATAATGAAGAGATTGTGAAATAACCCTTACCTTGTACTTTTCCTTGGTTGGGGTAGGTTAACCTCCTGTATAATGGTGAAATAATTGTCATTAAATTATACAAGAATCATATACATTCATATGATATCATATATGATCTTTTAACATTGCTTTGTTAACAATATCTTAGATTTATCGTTGTTTTGGGTGTTAACTTACTCGTTTTCTTTAATATGTTTTGTTACGTAAGTCGTGTTTTTCATGGATAGGTTGTATCTTATTCATATACAGAATGATATCATGTCCCTAAACATTATTTTTAAATCATCAAATGATAATTATACTTGAATGGATACGACGGAGAATGAATCTCATCGCGTTCGTGGAGACGGTAGTCCGTACGTACGCACGAGCGACAATATCATTATTTTGATATTAAAATAATATATAATTGGATATTATATCATATATACAGAATCATTATCATTTTATATTTATTATTTACATGAATTACATATCATTATTATACCCATCCAAATAATAATATATTGAATAACAATTACACCACGACGTGGAGATGGTAAGCCGTACGTACGCACGTATGGTGACATGTTATTCAAAGGGTGGATAGAATACTGAATATGGTTGTACCATATTTATAATAACATCACAGTATATGTGAGATACTGGATTTATAATTTTAGAATGGTAAGAACAAAGAAAGAATAAGTGGAAGAAGAAAGGAACTTGAAAAGTGGTGGTGAAAACATTACCTCTTCTTCGTGTTCTTCCTTTTGATTTGATCAAAAGGGCTCCTTAGGTTGGATTTCTGATCCAACTAAGGCCTCTAGGTTGTAGTGAGGGAAGTTGGGAGAGTATTTGGGCAGAGTTTGGCCGAGCCAAGTGGCTTGAGAGGTGTGAGGAATGAGTAGAAGTGGTCTCCTTTTATAAGGGAGAGGAGGGGCTCTTTAGGAAAGAGTGAAAATATTAATTTATAATATAAATATATTCGGTTTATAATGGTCTAAAAATCATTGAGGTAGAAGATACGATGACTCATATTATAAATAACATCAACCAATAAGAATTGGACAGGTTTTAGATAATATTTTAATCATTATAATCTTATTTATTTAAATGATTTATTACTGAGGTAAATATTGCATCATTATTGTGACATTAATAATTTAAATTATTTGATGTCTAAAAATTATAAATAAAATATAATTATGTAGGAAATCTTTTTAGCTTTCTAATGAATATTTATAATCGATAATCCAGCATGTATAACCATATGTAAAAATTGTTCTTCTAAAGGATGTAAGCTTATGCCATTTTTATTTTTATTTTAACTTTATTAATAAAATGTGTCCCTACCACATACAATTGGCTCTAAGGGGTCCCCAAATCGACCCAAGGATGCCCATGGTCGGTTATGTATCCACCAATAAGGTTAGGACACGTTTTAGGGTAATTTTGTATTATTATAATATTATTTTTTAACCCTTATTTACCGGATTTACCCTTTAACCATGGTAAATAAAATATTTACCGTAGTAATTATTCAAAATGTGTAAAAATAAAAGTTACCTATTTACATAATTTGGACATCCTGATTCCAAATATGTAATCCATTTTTCCAAATTCAAAACACAGAAGTGGCAGAAATTAATTTAAAATTATTTCCCGTTGTTAAAATAAAAAGCGTGTTTTTAAGAGATAATAACTATCAAAAGATTGACACTTGTTTATGTCTGGTTTAATTGTGAAATTATGTCCAATGACAAACATTAAATTAAATGGTAAAAATATATTCTAAATATACTTTAAAACCACTCAAATTCATAATTTATCAATACTAATTATTTTGATTAAAAAAGTTGATTTTAATTAAAATTTAGTAATTTTCACTATTCATCAAAATATAAAAGTTATCCGAAAAGTACCAAAATTTCACCTTAGGATAAATTCGATATTCCGAATCCAAAAATGAAGTCCATTTTAAAATATAAAATATATATAATTTCAAAAAGTAGGTATTACTATTCACAACAGCTAGTTTAATTAGTTGTGGTGTGTGTTAGAACTCGAGGTTGCATACAACACACGCTATCGCATTATTCGAAGGGAAACGTACCGTGGAAGCTTGGGGTGTTACATTCTCCCCTCCTTCAAATAATTGCGTCCTCGCAATTTCTAGGGTATTACTGCATAAAAAGACTCGGGTGGTTCTTCATCATAAGTTCCTCGGGTTCCCATGTTTCCTCTTTCATCTTATGATTTCTCCACAAAACTTTTACCAGACGCGTCGTCTGGTTTCTCAGTACTTGTTCTCTTGTATCAAGAATCCTGACAGGCTCTTCACAATAAGACAGATTGGGTTCCAGTTCTAATTCCTCATAGGTGAGTACATGAGTTGGGTCAGGCTTGTATTTTCTCAACAGAGATACGTGGAACACATCGTGAACTTTGGAGAGACTTGGCGGCATTGCCAATCGGTAAGCTACAGCCCCGATTCGTTCTAGAATTTCGAAAGGTCCGATGTACCTGGGACTCAATTTACCTTTCTTACCAAAACGTATGTCGCCCTTCCATGGAGATACCTTCAGGAAAACATGATCACCGACTTGAAATTCCAAATCATTCCTTCGATTATCGGCATAGCTCTTCTGCCTACTTTGAGCTGCTTTGATGTGATTTTGGATTACCTTCACCTTTTCCACTAATTCCTCCACCAGTTCTGGCCCAACAAGTTTTCTTTCACCAACCTCATCCCAACAGGTTGGTGTACGACATCTCTTTCCGTATAACGCTTCATATGGTGCCATCTGAATACTCGAATGAAAGCTATTGTTATAGGAAAATTCTACCAGTGGTAAATATTGATCCCACATACCCTGAAAGTCAAGTGAGAACGATCTCAACATGTCTTCTAGGGTTTGAATAGTCCGTTCTGATTGTCCATCTGTCTGAGGGTGGTAAGAAGTTCTCAAATGAAGTTCAGTATCCAGAGATTTCTGAAGACTTTTCCAAAATCTTGAAGTAAAACGGGGATCACGATCAGAAACAATCGATAGGGGTACTCCATGAAGTCTCACAACTTCATTAATGTATAGTCTTGCCAGACGTTCCAGGGGTATATCTTCTCTTATAGCAAGAAAATGTGCTGACTTGGTAAGACGATCAACAATAACCCATATTGCATCGTTCCTTCTAGGAGTCATTGGTAGCCCCATGACAAAGTCCATCGTAATATTGTCCCATTTCCACTCCGGAATGGGAAGAGGTTGCATGACTCCTCCAGGCTGTTGCCTTCCAGCTTTCACTTGTTGACAAACCATACATCTTGACACAAAATCAGCAATCTCCCTCTTCATGTTGTCCCACCAAAAATGTTCCTTCAAATCTCTATACATTTTGGTTCTCCCAGGGTGTATAGAGAAATTGGAACTATGAGCATCATCCAGCAATTCCCTTTTCAGATCAGGTAAATCGGGAACACAAAGTCTCTTCCCGAATTTCAAAATTCCATCTTCATACACAAAGTCTCTCAATCTCCCATCATTCACAGCTTTAATCTTCTTCTGAAATTCTTCATCATCGGTCTGAGAACTCTTAATCCTTTCTAGTAAATATGGTTTGGCAACCATTTGAAAAAACATTAATGTTTCACCTTCCCTGGTTATTCCCATGTCCATCTTCACTAGATCCATGAAAATTGGATCCCTTTCAATTCTCATCATGTTCAAAACTCCATGGTATTTTCTGCTCAAAGCATCTGCCACCTTGTTTTCTTACCCTGGGTGGTAGTGTATCGTGCAATCATAATCCTTGAGTAATTCAAGCCATCTCCTTTTCCTCATGTTGAGTTCTTTTTGTGAGAAAATATACTTCAAACTCTTGTGATCAGTATAAATCTCACATTTTTCACCATAGAGGTAGTGTCTCTATATCTTCAAAGTGAAGATCACAGCTGCTAACTCAAGATCATGAGTAGGATAGTTTTGTTCATTAATTTTCAACTGTCGTGATGCATAGTCAATAAATCTATCATTCTGCATAAGGACACAACCAAGTCCTTTCTTTGATGCATCACTATAAATAACGAACCCATCATTCCCCGATGGTAGAGTCAATATAGGAGCATTGACTAATCTTCTCTTCAGTTCTTCGAAACATTCTTCACACTCTTTTGTCCAAACAAATTTAACCCCTTTACGTGTGAGCTTCGTTAATGGGTTAGCCAATCGGGCAAAATTCTGGATGAAACGTCGATAATAACCTGTCAAACCAATAAAACTACGTACCTCAGTTATACTTGTAGGTGCTGGCCATTCTTGGATTGCCTTGGTCTTAGAAGGATCAACAGAGATTCCATCTTTAGAGACAATATGGCCAAGAAAAGAAATATCCTGAAGCCAGAATTCACACTTGCTAAACTTCCCATATAATTCATGCCTCCTCAGAGTCTTCAAGATAATGCACAAGTGATTTTCATGATCTTCGTAGGTTTTGGAGTATACCAAGATATCATCAATAAATACCACCAAAAATTCATCGAGATACTCCTTGAAAACTCTATTCATCAGATCCATGAATACGGAGGGTTCATTAGTCAATCCAAACGGCATTACGGTAAACTCATAATGCCCGTACCTGGTTCGAAATGCTATCTTTGGAATGTCTTCCTTCTTCACACACAACTGATTGTATCCAGATCGAAGGTCAATCTTTGAAAAGTATTGAGCTCCATGCAGTTGGTCAAATAAATCATCAATACGAGGTAGGGGATACTTGTTCTTTATCGTTATAGCATTGATCTCCCTGTAGTCGATACATAACCTCATAGATCCATCTTTCTTTTTAACAAAAAGAACAGGGGCTCCCCATGGAGAAACACTAGGGCGAATAAATCCCTTATTACAAAATTCCTCTAGTTGTTTCTTTAGTTCGACTAATTCTACAGTGGCCATTCTATAAGGGGTCTTCGATATAGGCCTTGATCTAGGAATCAAATCAATGGAAAACTCAACTTCTCATTCTGGAGGATGTCCAGGTAAATCTTCCGGAAATACATCTACAAATTCTTTCACAACAGGTACATCCTCTATTTGAACATTCCTTTCCTCACTGACAGTTATTTCATTCTCTTCCTCCCCAATAATTGAATTAAGTTGAGCTACTGGGGGTAGATCTAAATAAGAATTAGGTGGTGATGATTCTGCTCTAAAAATAAGGTGTTCCTTATCATTATCATCAAGAATCGTAACCTATTTCTTCTTACAATAAATCTTCGCATCATAGTCCGAAAGCCAGTCCATACCGAGGATTATATCAAACTCAATCATAGGTATGACGATGAGATCATCAGATAAAGAAAATTTATGTGCTCTAATGGGGACTGATTCACAAAACTTTGTTGCAATGATACTTCCCTTAGGAGTTTTAACTGACAACTCCCTTATTAAATCAAATTGGAAATATCTAATATTCTTAGCAAACTGGGAATATATGAAACAATGCGATGATCCAGAATCAAATAATGCATTTGCTAAACTTGAGGAAACCATTAAATTACCTGCCACCACATCTTTCGGAGCTTCTACCTCAGCAGTAGTGATAGCATAAGCCTGGCCTTGATCCCTTGGCCTTTTCTGAGGTAAGTTCTCCCGACGCTTAGGACATTCATTTGCACAATGCCCTATCTCCCTGCAATTATAGCACTGAATGTTGGTAGCTTCCTTCTTCCCCTTGCAATCACGAGCTTGTTGGCCTTTTTCACCACACTTGTAAAAGACTCCCATTCCCTTCAAGAAAGTACCACGGTGTTTCTTCTGGCATTTACCACAGGATGGATATTCAACCTTTCCCTTCTTCCCCTTATTTATATTCCTAGATTGATCAGCTGGTCTCTTCTTTTCTTGCTTTGCTTTAAAGTCATAAGACTTAGAGAATTCCTTTTCGGTCTTGATAGCACATGAGACAATGTCTTCGTACGATGAAAAGGTTTGTGAGACTAATGCTCGACGGAGAAATGGTTTTAACCCATCAAAGAAACGATCAATATTACTTCTTTGGTTACGTATATAATCACCAGTGTACCTTGCTATCCTTGTAAAGTTAGCCTCATACTTTGCGACATTCTCATCCTCCTTCTGTCTCAGACTTAGAAATTGCCTTTCCATATCTGCTCGATGGTTGCGAGGGAAGTATTTTTCTAAAAACAGATCTTTGAACTCCCTCCATTTTATATTTGATACTTCATCATATTCCTTCATGTTTTGAATCAATGACCACCATTGATCAGCATCTCCAGTGAGGCGGTAAACTGCCATGATAACTTTTTCCCTTTCACTGCTCCCCAATGCCTGAAATATTTTCTCTAGGAAATTTATCCATTGCTCAGCTACTGAGGGATTTGTACTCCCATTGAACGTTGGTGGTTTTTGCCTCATGAATCGATCTAACATTGATCCTCCACGCTGCGGATCAGGGTGCTCCATACGGGTAAGGTTATTATTCATAACCTGAGTAAGTTGTCCCAGTATGGTGATTAGCTGATCGCCACCAGTTGCATCACCAGCTCCACTATAATTATCTTGAGCCGGAGGGAAATCCCTACATGGAGTGCGTGCATTGATACGGTTTCCATTTCTTCCACTAGGCGCCAGTTATAAACAATGGCATAAACTAGATCAGTTTATGAATCAAAATACATAATCCCATACTTATAAAACACTTAACATAAATTGAACTATTTATGGATATAATCCATAATCATAAAAATGTTTTCTTTGAGGAATTATATACTCATAAACCCTTCATAATGATTTGTAAAGAAAATGAGAGTTATCCTAAGCATATCCCCCGGGAGTGTCGTAACCAAGAGTGCAGCAAGGCCCATTGTCGTGCACCAGTTCCCTTTCGAGTCTAGCTCAAAGCGGTGTTTTCGGGTTTTACCCCTAGGTACATCTGTGCCAGAGCCGCCTCTACCTGCTCGTATCTAGACAGGGATGTATTGTTCGGAAAACTCACAAAATCTATACAATACCAAAATTCTAGGAAGTTCTTCTATACTAATCCTCAAAGTTCATCTTAGGTCTACGTGCTCTAATCAGAGTTTATCTAAATCTAGCTTCCAAGGTTTGTACTAAACGTCCTCTGATACCAACTGTAACGCCCCGACCCCAGTTACCCAGAGTCGGTGCATTAATTACATAACATTGGCATGATCACAAGAAAGATCAAATCTCGAAAGACTGATTTGTTTAGTATCCTTGGAAACACTAGATATATTCATAAGTTTTACATTACATCATCAAAATAAAAAAGAACTACAACAACAACATATTGTCTCCATAGTCCACACTAATAACCCCTCATAATATCCCTGCAAGTCATTCATAATTTACTTCTTCACATCCTGGGAAAATAAAACATAGAAAAGGGGTGAGCTCAAATGCCCAGTAAGGATAACAATATAGCGGAAACTTTCATAAATAAGAATAAACATTTCAGGCAATGTATAACTAAAACAAAAGCCTTTTAAACTTTAACTTCAACATAGTATGGCATAAATAAAATGAAATAATGTCATTTACTTATTCACATGGATATTCTACTAATCGAATCATCACATGCAATATCAATAACCACTTTCAAAATGATGGAATGCATAATGCCAAACTATCATAACCACAAAGCCAAGGCCTCGTGCCAAGACTACAAATAATATTTTGCCAAGGCCTTGTGCCAAGACACTAATTTGTCTCATGAGACCTACCGATGCATCGAGGAGCTATAGCGGGCTCCACCCGTCACATATTAAGTCCAATGCATTCCCATATGAAAAGGTTTACACATAACATAAACATTCGTATTAAAACTAGCATATGAAATGTCAATACTTTCACCATAAACCATGAATGGTATATAAAAAAATAGCACATCCACAGTCAAACATATCACAAAACCTTTAATACAATATAAAAGTTTTGTGTCATATTATATCATCCTCAAATCAGCGTAAAATCCATTAAAGGATGTTGACATAGATGAAATCAAAACTCTTTTTAAAGAAATATCTCTTTCTATTTTGAAATCATTTAAGAGACATATATTTATAAAATAAAACATTTTCTTTGAAAATATTCTTATAATCTTGTAAGGGAAGCTTTGACGATTTTATAACGGCGGAAAATAACCGCACCCGCCGTATAAGTTAAAAAAAACATTCTTATCTTAATTCTGTCGAAAAGGTTAAAAAGCACCTTGTTTGGAAAACGACGGAAAGATTCCCTTATAAACCTCTTATAAAAAGTCAAACAAGGGTATAAATGACTTTAACCCATATTCTTTTAAATATTAAAAATGTTTTGAAATACATTTTGAAGAAACATGGATGTGGATGATAACGAGATCCCAGTTGATTATTAGGTATAAACAACCTCGGATAATAAAGAGATTGTGAAATAACCCATACCTTGTACTTTTCCTTGGTTGGGGTAGGTTAACCACCTGTATAATGGTGAAATAATTGTTATTAAATTATACAAGAATCATATACATTCATATGATATCATATATGATCTTTTAACATTGCTTTGTTAACAATATCTTAGATTTATCGTTGTTTCGGGTGTTAACTTACTCGTTTTCTTTTATATGTTTTGTTACGTAAGTCGTGTTTTTCATGGATAGGTTGTATCTTATTCATATACAGAATGATATCATGTCCCTAAACATTATTTTTAAATCATAAAATGATAATTATACTTGAATGGATACGATGGAGAATGAATCTCATCACGTTCGTGGAGACGGTAGTCCGTACATACGCACGAGCGACAATATCATTATTTTGATATTAAAATAATATATAATTGGATAGTATATCATATATACAGAATCATTATCATGTTATATTTATTATTTACATGAATTACATATCATTATTATACCCATCCAAATAATAATATATTGAATAACAATTACACCACGACGTGGAGACGGTAAGCCGTACGTACGCACGTATGGTGACATGTTATTCAAAGGGTGGATAGAATACTGAATATGGTTGTTCCATATTTATAATAACATCACAGTATATGTGAGATACTGGAGTTATTATTTTAGAATGGTAAGAACAAAGAAAGAAGAAGTTGAAGAAGAAAGGAACTTGAAAAGGGGTGGTGAAAACATTACTTCTTCTTCGGGTTCTTCCTTTTGATTTGATCAAAAGGGCTCCTTAGGTTGGCTTTCTGATCAAACTAAGGCCTCTAGGTTGTAGTGAGGGAAGGTTGGAGAGTATTTGGGTAGAGTTTGGCCGATCCAAGTGGCTTGAGAGGTGTGAGGAATGAGTAGAAGTGGTCTCCTTTTATAAGGGAGAGGAGGGGCTCTTTAGGAAAGAGTGAAAGTATTACTTTATAATATAATTATATTCGGTTTATAATGGTCCAAAAATCATTGAGGTCGAAGATAAGATGACTCATATTCTAAATAACATCAACCAATAAGAATTGGACAGGTTTTAGATAATATTTTAATCATTATAATCTTATTTATTTAAATGCTTTATTAATGACGTAAACATTGCATCATTATTGTTTCATTAATAATTTTAATTATATGATGTCTAAAAATTATAAATAAAATATCATTATGTAGGAAATCGTTTTATCTTTCTAATGAATATTTATAATCAAAAATCGAACATGTATAACCCTATGTAAAAATTGTTCTTCTTAAAGATATAAGCTTATGCCATTTTTATTTTTATTTTAACTTTATTAATATAATGTGTCCCTACCACATACAAGTGGCTCTAAGGGGTCCCCAAATCGACCCAAGGATGACCATGGTCGGGTATGTTTCCACCAATAAGGTTAGGACACGTTTTAGGGTAATTTTGTATTATTATAATATTATTTTTAACCCTTATTTACCGGATTTACCCTTTAACCATGGTAAATAAAATATTTACCGCAATAATTATTCAAAATGTGTAAAAATAAAAGTTACCTATTTACATAATTTGGACATCCTGATTCCAAATATGTAATCCATTTTTCCAAATTCAAAACACAGAAGTGGCAGAAATTAAATTAAAATTATTTCCCGTTGTTAAAATAAAAAGCGTGTTTTTAAGAGATAATAACTATCAAAAGATTGACACTTGTATATGTCTGGTTTAATTGTGAAATTATTTCCAATGACAAACATTAAATTAAATGGTAAAAATATATTCTAAATATAATTTAAAACCACTCAAATTCATAATTTATCAATATTAATTATTTTGATTAAAAAAGTTGATTTTAATTAAAATTTAGTAATTTTCACTATTCATCAAAATATAAAAGTTATCCGAAAAGTACCAAAATTTCACCTTAGGCTAAATTCGATATTCCGAATCCAAAAATGAAATCCATTTTAAAATATAAAATATATATAATTTCAAAAAGTAGGTATTACTATTCACAACGGCTAGTTTAATTAGTTGTGGTGTGTGTTAGAACTCGAGGTTGCGTACAACACACGCTATCGCATTATTCGAAGGGAAACGTACCGTGGAAGCTTGGGGTGTTACACCAACTTTCAATAGAGCCAACTACTAATGACCTTCAGTCTACATTATCTTACACGATACTCATGCTTTTACTGAGTAAGGCCTTTAGTCAAAGGGTTCAACACATTCTCTTATATGGATAATCTGATCACTGCAACTTCACTACTCTGATGGAAATCCCCAAATACGTGATACTTCCTGAGTATGTTATTTTTCCATTGATGTGACCTTGTCTCTTTTGTATGAGCCACTGCTGTAGTATTATCCCAATATAATGTCATACAGACGTTAATACTAGGTACCAAATCAAGCTATTAGAAAAAGTTCCTATTCCAAAAAACTTCCTTGGCTACATCAGAAGCTGGTATATAAAATAAATCTTCTTTAGAATCAGTGGAAACTTACTGATTTGAACTATTCTAGCACACAAATCATTTGTTGAGGTAGAAAACATAACATGATTGTGATTTTATATCATTATGACCTGTCTAGAAACCAGCATTATCATACCTTCTAATGACATTCTCTATATCACCCCCATGTTCTGGGAACATATTCTTATATCTTCTCAGATACATAATGATATCCGTAAAAGTAGTCCACTGTTTTTATTACAACCCGATATTTTATTATAAGTATTATTTTTAATTTATTTGATGTCATGTTCTACAACAAGATTATCTTGTTCTATACGCAACACCGTATTAGCTTGCAGTATACACATCACTATTCATAGATTGTGTTACACACAATTTCAAATTCGTTTGATAATAGTCATTCTATGCAACCTTGAATGTATATATATATATATATTCAATCTACAAATGAAATATGGTTGTATTCTGTTATATGAATCAACAAAGAAGTCTTGCACAACACGCAACCCTAATTTGGCTTTCATTACACGCAATCGCGACCTTCCTTGATAGCGTGTGTTGTACACAATACCGAGTATTACTAAACAACGGTATATTATTATAATATTATTATGAACTAGCTGTTATGAATAGTATTAACTAAATTTTTAATTTTATAACATTATTATTCTTCTTACACATTTTCTATAACATGGTATAAGAACAAAATAAATTTTTCAGGTAAAATAAGTATTTCTCAAAAAATGCAGTTTTGCCGCCTTTTAATGGTGCACCCACATTAAATCTAGTTTTTGAAATTTTTATGAGTTAAATTTTACAAATTAAACTTCTTATTTTGAATTAGGATATAAAAACTTACATTGGATAATGTTTTGATATTTTTCAGATAACATTCATATTTTAATGAATAGTAAAAACATGATATATTTTAATTAAAAACAACTTTTTTCTTCCTAATAATTTATGTGGTTAAATTTTAATATTTAATGGTTTTAAAGTATAAATAGAATATATTTTTACCTTTTAATACAATTTATGTCATTAGCATTGATTTTACCTTGAATTCGTAGGTTAAATCAATTCCATCTTTTGCAATGTTTTAAACAAAGACCCATTTTCTTTCGACAACGGGATTAATTTTAAATTAATTACTGCAACTTATGTGTTATGAATTTTTAAAAATGTATTCCATATTTGGAATCCGTGGGTCCAAATTATGTTAATCGGCTACATTTTTATTTTGGGCATTATGAATAGTAACTACGGTAAATTTTATTTATCCTAGTTAAAGGTAAATCGGATAATTAAGGGTAAATATAAGATTATAAAATTATCCTAAAACCTATAAAAATCCTATTGGATGACTAAAAGTCGACTCATATAACCTAAAGGTCGGATTAGAATCATTTAATGGACTTTTTTCTATGAAAATAACTTAATTATTATTAAAACCAACGAAAGTGACAACATGTCACTCTCCTAAATCTTATAAGTATATTAATTTTAATTTAGTGATAAACATCATGAAACTTCAAAAATTAATAGTCTCCAGAAATATAATTAAATTATCTACATCATATGAATTTATTAATAATTTTTAGGGATTAAATAATTATATTAATTGTGACACAATAGAGATAGAGAAAATAGTTTATCTTGTGAAAAATCAAGAATATAGTTTTTATTAAACTAATAGTGACCGTAAAAGGCACAAAACCCTGACGAAAACTTATTGGTCATGTAAATGTAAACGATATTCATCCAATGGTTGAATATTTGACCATTTAGAGCCTTATAAAAGAGATTATGACACTTATAGTATTTTATTTTAAATGATGCCAAAGTTGTCACCTTCATAATTTAATAAATATATCAATTTAAATATTCTGATTTTAAGATGATAAAATCAAGTAAAAGTATAATTTTGAAAGGTAATAGATTTATATTCATAATATTATTTTATTTTTAATTTTTATGCAATAAATAAGTATATTAAATAATTATACAAAAATGATGTAGTAATTATTTTATTAAGAGATAAACCAAATAAATGGTTTTAAAAATAATAAAATAAATATTATATGAACTATTTAATGTTATCCACTAATTTTCTAGATAAATATGACCTTTTATGAATCTATTGAATCTTTTAGTTCGAACATATCTTCTGTATATATTTTATTTAAATTCAAATAAATGAATAATGTCAAAATTGACACTATTGTTATTTTATAAAAATAACATATTATAAAATTGATTAAAAATCACAAAAATATATAAAAATTATAAATTAAAATTTATATGGTATAAAATGTTATAAATAATCCAATTATGGACAATTCACAACATATAAGTAATTATTTGTTATAATTTAAAATTTAGAATTTTATTACCAAAAATAAAATTAAATTGATTAAGGATAAATCAAGTTGAAAATATTTAAAATAATTTCATAACAGGTATAAATTTTATTTGATGATGGTATTAAAACCCTATGGCATATAATATTTGAATATGAGTCATTTTTGGAGGTTTTTAAGTGGGGTTATATTTATTATAAATTAATAGTTTTAAGATTTCCAAAGGTGCCCCTCCCCTCCCTTATAAAAGGGCACCTCCTCCCTCACTTCCTCACACCAATTTTAGCCTTCAAGCTCGTCTAAACCCTATCTAATTCTCTTTTGCAATTCCCTAGAAACATACTAGAGGTCCTGGTATTCTTCAAAGACCAATTGTAGTGCCCTAAGAGGAGGTGTCAAAGAGGCGCTTCAAAGAAGAGGTAATGTTCATTACCGATTCTTTCAACTTTATTTTTCTTCCACTTCTTCTTCTTTAGTTTTATCATTATGAAGTAAAAACATCATTATAACTTATATGCTTATATGTTATTATATGTATGAAACAACCCTATTTCATCATTTATCCATCTTATGGAAAAATAAATCACTACGCGTGCGTACGTACAGAATACCGTCTCCACGCCGTGGTGTAATCTATTTCCCCACCACCACCTTCTTGGATGGGTATAATGGTGCAAATAAATAAATATAAATGATTATTGTAAATTGTTATTGATTCTTAAATTTTATACATACACTCCAATACAATTACACGATCATGGAAACGATATCATCGCTCGTGCGTACGTACGGACTGTCGTCTCCATGACGAGATGAGATTCATTCTCCATGGTACCCATTTAAGAATGATTATAAAGTAAATATAAAAAATAATAATGAAATATATGAAATTATAAAGATACTGGATTTATTTATATATATATATATATATATGTATGTCATCTACTTAATTCCATTCAACTCAATAAGGAAATGAAATCAACGTTCATGCATACATACGACCTACCGTCTCCACGAACGGTGTATTTATTTCCATTTATCAATCTACTATATATATGTATATTCTGAATATATATTATATATAAATCATTTTTTATATTCTTTAATTAAGTAATCATTATCTAAGTAATCATATTAATAATTACAAGTCAAAACACGGATGACAAATGAAATGATTTTACCCAAAATGCTCTTTAACATGGAATTTACAAAAGAACGGGTAATATAAAGTCATCAGTGAACCATATATGATATCATAACAATGAATGTGATTCTTTAAAAAGTCAATTACATTATTTAAATCATTATACTGGAGGTTTGGATGCATACTAAGCATATCAGACATAAGGTAAGGGATAATTTTGCAAATCTCATTGTTTTTATCCGAGATTTCTTTTACGTAAGTATTTACTGGGGTTATTGTTATAATCCATGTCCATGTTTTCTAAAAGTGTTTTTATGTATGTTTAATGTCATTTTAACCCATTTTGACTTTTACTACATGGTATTAAGGAATCATTCTTTTTTTTTATGTTACGAGGTATTTTTTTACTTTTCCGAAAAAAGTACGAGGAGAATGTTATTTTTAACTTATACGGCGTGGACGGATTTTTTACGGTTTCATAATGCCTCATTTTCATGAAACGTACTCTACATGATTTTATGACTATTTTCAACAAAATACTTTTATTTTAAAAGTGCATTCCATTTTTTTAAAATAAAATGATTTTGATGAAGAAAGTATATTTTCTTCCACAATTCATTTAAATTTTTTTATCAAAACCATTTTCCATTTAAGATGACAGTATTTGATATGTGTATGTTTCATGTTTAATGTCTCTATGATTTACATGTTACAGTTTTTTTATGATGAAATTTCCATTTTTTTATATGGATTATGAAATGATGGGATGATGTTTATGAAACCCATTTTATTCTTTGGGTTATGATGAATGTTTTATGTTTATTTTGTGGCACAAGTAAGAATGATTTAATTATGAGATTGGTGGGACCTATATCACCCTCCAATGCATTGGGTAAAGATTTATATCTCATGAGATATACGTGGCTGGAACGGCAAGTTGAACCGGTTCAGTAATACAGGACTGGAATGAGGAGTGAACTCAATTCAGAAAAGGACTTTGTCCACTATGATCATTTTGGAAGCAATGCCTTGGCTAATATGGAAATAATATCATATACTTAAAGGTTTCCACATTTACATGTTTTATTCTCATGCTATTTTATCATTCTTATTGTTTCTTTATGATCTATGCCTTACTTACTTCCATGTTTTATGTCATTGCTCATGCTTTTGATGTTTAAACATTATGTTCATGTTTTTAAGTTCAAATGTATATGGTATGTTTTATTTTATTCTTTCTTACCCTTACGGAGCATTTGAGCTCACCCTTATAATGTTTTCATTTCCCCACGATATAAAGAAAGGTTTTAGGTAAGAAAAAAAGGGGAAGATTTTTATGGGAGATGTTGAAGATCTTTCAAAACGATTAGAAGATTACATTCTATGTTTCTAAAGACACTAAACCATTACAGTCCTTGTGTGTCTATTTTTGTTAAGTATTCTGCAAAAGTAATGTAATGTTCATGTACGTCAAGCTTCAAGTCTCTAAAATAGGTATCAGAGGAAAGGTTTAGTCAACCTTTATAAACTAGGATGCGAAAACAATAGTAAGATCCCTAGAGATACTTCTAATGTATGTATAGGGATGTCCCTAATGTTAATTATACGTATAGGTTA
This sequence comes from Viscum album, assembly GCA_963277665.1. NCBI lineage: Eukaryota > Viridiplantae > Streptophyta > Magnoliopsida > Santalales > Viscaceae > Viscum > Viscum album. Next base: position 1,054,724,290 of record OY728151.1, on the reverse strand, counting down.
TAGTCCTAGAATTGTGCTAACGATATTAGAATTAAACCTAAGATGTTAGAAATTGAGGGTACTCCCCCTTTACTATGTTGTTTTCCCTAGCATGATTTTTGCCTCTCCCACTATTCTTTTTGGGTATTAGAAAATGGCTGGAAATAGGAAGATTCACGATAATGGAGGATATAACAGACAATGGAATGATATTCTTCATGAAAAACCAAATGAAACGGGATTTGGAAGTCCAAACATCGTTATTATGCCTAATCAGAAATCTCATAATATGATCAATAATCTCAACTTTGGTAAGTTTCCTGACTCAGATAATAAGAGAAAGATGGAGTTTCATGATGATCATAGAGGAAAGAAAGTTCAATTTCCCTCATGTAAATCATGTGGGAAGAGGCATCGGTGAGATTGTTTCAAAGGAACTGGAAGATGCATTGGGTGTGGAAAAAAAGGACACAAAGCCAATAAGTTCAAAGGAAAAGGTTCAGTTAACACCATGGACAAGGATAATGGTATTGCTACAACATCAACAGTGATTAGATGTTTTAAATGTGGAATGTACGGGCATTGTGAAAACCAATGCCCTAATGGAAAATCTCATAAAGAGAATCGGCATGGTCATATGGGTAGTACTAATGTGGATGATGATTAGGAGACTACAAATGATATATGATATGAAAAAAGTGTTGAAGCTCAGTCAGTTGTTTAATAAGGTAGTGGAATGATTGTATGTTTATCAAGAGTTATGTTGTAGAGTTAATGGTACTATGGAATAAAGAATCATCTACGGATTGTTACACTATGGTTTTTCCTAAAGTATTTGGAAGTATATGTTGAATGGTACCGGTAACCATGGAAGGTTATTCAGATATTTTTGAAAAGTAGATGATATGTGCATAATGAAGGAATAACAAGATAATGAGATGTTTGATTGTATTCATGATCTCATGAATGATATAAGGACAAAGTGATATCAGGGTTTGAGTATATTGAATTTTTGGGATTTTGGTATGTGGAAAGAGTTACCTTTTAACAGCATTCATATTTTCACTAAGGTTCTATGGTAATTTATTTTTCAATAGAATACATGAATAAGGTATTCATGTGTTTGGAATGTATCCAACATGTTATATCTTATGATATATGTGGGTTAAATGCTTGTATTCACATTCGTTGTAGATAACCTTTCTAGTAATTTTTTTCTTTATACTATGAGCATGGAAAAAAGTATTTTGGATAACCCTAATGATTTGAAATGGATTATGATCAATATAATTTAGTATTGTTTATGGCTATAAATTTTTCCGATATTATTGATGGGATGTTATAGTAATGTAGTTTTAGAAAAAGGAAAACCTGCAGGACGGGCGACAACCCATCGCGTCGGACAAGGCTATGGGAATCGAACCCACAACCGAAGTGCGACTGGCCTTTATCGCCTACCACTGGCCTACAAGAAGTCCCTGGTTAGTAGAATGTAGTTTTATTTTATTAAGTGGTATGATATATGAAGTATAAGTTCATTTTTAGAATCGTATACGATTAAACTCATCATAGATGGACTTATGTATATTTGATAACTTTTGCTATCCTTTTGTTTGAAAAAGATGGAATGACCCATCATTCTATCACGTTATCTGTTAACACTTCATGAATAACAAATTCAACTTCATTTCTTTAAGAGATTAAGGGGAAATTGTTTAAAGTACGAACAACAATGAGATTGTACCAAAATAAAGAAAGTATCTATTCTAATTAAAATTATTCAACTATAGGTAAATGATCTTGAAAACCAAAAATGTTGTCCTAGTGCCCTTATATCCGATGAATCAGATGGTACCCTAGATCATCACAAATTTATGTCTTCGTGATTGATGGATTTTCCATAGCCACGTTCTCTACCAATCTCCTTCAGAACATCATGGTTAGATTTATCTTCCATATCCATATTTTCACCTATGTGGAATCCCAGTGATTAGTTTATTTAGGTAACCGTTACGTTTCATACATTATTTTTTAAAGATTGGTTTTGGTATTCCTTTTTACGTTGTGGGTTTCTATTAAAGATACTTTCAAGTAGAAAACCATGGATAACACTGACGACTTTCGAGGGAGAAATTCATTTTAAGGGGGGTAGAATGTAACAACACGATATTTTATGATAAGTATTATTTTTAATTTATTTTATTTTATGTGTTTTATGCTACAACAAGATTATCTTGTGCTATACGCAACACCATATTTGCGTGCAGTATACGCATCACTATTCTTAGATTGAGTTACACACAATTTCAAATTTGTTTGATAATAGTCATCCTACGCAACATTGAATGTATATATACATATTCAATTTATAACTGAAATATGGTTGGATTCTATTATATGAAACAACAAAGTATTCTTGCACAACACGCAACCCTAACATGGATTTCATTACACGCAATCACGACCTTCCTCGATAGTGTGTGTTGTACGCAATACCGGGTTTTACTAAACAACGGTATATTATTATAATATTATTATGAACTAGCCGTTATGAATAGTATTAACTAAATTTTTAATTTTATAACATTATTATTCATCTTACACATTTTCTAGAACATTCTATAAGAACAAAATAAATTTTTCAGGTAAAATAAGTATTTTTCAAAAAATGCAGTTTTCTCACCATTTAATGGTGAACCCACATTAAATCAAGTTTTTCAAATGTTTATAAGTTAAATTTTACAAAATAAACTTTTTCTTTTGATTCAGGATTTAAAAATTTACATTGGATAATGTTTTGATATATTTCAGATAACATTCATATTTTAATGAATAATAAAAACATGCTATATTTTAATTAAAAAAAATTCTTTTCATCATAATAATTTATGTGGTTAAATTATAATATTGAATGGTTTTAAAGTATAAATAGAATTTATTTTTACCATTTAATACAATGTATGTAATTATAATTTATTTTACATTGAATTCGTAGGTTAAATCAATTCAATCATTTGCAATGTTTTAAACAAAAAAACCATTTTCTTTTGACAACAATATTAATTTTAAATTAATTACTGCAACTTATTTGTTTTGAATTTTGAAAAATGGATTCCATATTTGGAATCAGTGCATCCATATTATGTTAATAGGCTACTTTTTATTTTGGGCATTTTGAATAGTAACTACTCTATATTTTATTTACCATAGTTAAAGGAAAATCGGGTAATTAAGGGTAAATATAAGATTATAAAATTATCCTAACACCTGTCAAAAACCTATTGGATGACTAAAAGTCGACCCATATCACCTTAGGGTCGGATTAGAATCATTTAATGCACTTTGTTCCATGAAAATAACTTAATTATTATTAAAACCAAAGAAAGTGACAACATGTCACTCTCTTAAATCTTATAAGTATATTAATTCTAATTTAGTGATAAACTTCATGAAACGTCGAACATGAATAGTCTCCCGAAATATAATGAATTTATATACATCATATGAATTTATTTATAATTTTTAGGGATTAAATAAGTATCATTAATTGTGACACAATAGAGATACAGAAAATTATTTATCTAGAGAAAAATCAAGAATACAGTATTTATTAAACTAATAGTGACCTAAAAAGGCACAAATCCCAGACCAAAACTTATTTTTCATGTAAATTTAAACCATAATCATAAAATGGAAGGATAGTTTACCATTTGGAGCCTTATAAAAGAGATTATGACACTTATATTATTTTATTTTAAATGATGCCAAAGTTGTCACCTTCATAATTTAATAAATATAACAATTTAAATATTGTGATTTTAAGATGATAAATTGGATTAAAAGTATTATTGTGAAAGGTAATAGATTTATATTTATCATATGATTTTATTTTGAATTTTTATTCCTAAAATAAGTATATTAAATAATTATACAAAAATGATGTAGTAATTATTTAATTAATAGAGATCCAAATAAATGGTTTTAAAAATAATATAATAAATATTATATGAACTATGTAATGTTCTCCACTAATTTTATATATACATGTGACCTTTAATGAATCTATTAAAGCTTTTAGTTCGAACATATCTTCTGTACATATTTTATTTAAATTCAAGGAAATGAATAATGTCAAAATTGACACTATTGTTCTTTTATAAAAATAACATATTATAAAATTGTCTAAAAATCACAAACATATATAAAAATTATAAATTTAAATATATATGGTCTAAAATGTTATAAAGTATCCAATTATGGACAATTCACAACAAATAATTAATTATTTGTTACAATTTAATATTTAGAATATTATTACCACAAATAAAATTAACTTGATTAAGTAAGGATAAATCCAGTTGATAATGTGTAAAATAATATCCTAACATGTCTAAATTTTATTTCTTGATGGGATTACACCCTATATAATCTAATATTCTAATATGAGTCATTTATGGAGGATTTGAAGTGGGGTTAGATTTATTATAAATTAATATTTTTAGGATTTCCAAAGGTGCCCCTCCCCTCCCTTATAAAAGGGAACCTCCTCCCTCTCTTCCTCACACCAATTTGAGCCTTCAAGCTCGGAAAACCCATGCCAAATTTTCTTTCCACTTCCCTAGAAACATCATAGAGGTCCTGGTCTTCTTCAAAGGACAATTGTAGTGCCCTAAGAGGAGGACTCAAAGAGGCGCTTCAAAGAAGAGGTAATGTTCTTTTCCGATTCTTTCAACTTTATTACTTCTTCACCTTATTCTTCATTAGTTGTTTTATTATGAAGTAATAACAGCAGTATCACTCATATACCTATATGTTATTATAAGTATGAAACAACCCTATTTCACCATTTATCCATCCTACGGAAAATGAAATCACCGCGCATGTGTACGTACGAAATACCGTCTCCACACCGTGGTGTAATCTATTTCCCCACCACCACCATAATTGGATGGGTATAATGGGGAAAATAAATAACTATATATTATTATTTTAAAGTGGTATTGATTCTGAAATTGTATACATACACTCCAATACAATTCCCCAATCATGGAAACGATATCATCGTTCATGCGTACGTACGGACTACCGTCTCCACGACGCGATGAGATTCATTCTCCATGTTAACCATTTAAGAATGATTATAAGTATATATAAGCAATAATAATGAAATATATGAAATTTTAAAGCTACTGGATTTATGTATATATATATGTATTTCATCTACTTAATTCCATTCAACTCAATAAGGATACGAAAATAGCATTCATGCGTACGTATGGCCTACCGTCTCCATGAACGATGTATTTCTTTCCATTTATCAATCTATTATATATATGTATATTCTGTATATATATTATATATAAATCATGTTATATATTCTGGAATTAAGTAATCATGATCTATGTAATCATATTAATAATTACAAGTCAAAACACGGACGACAAATGAAACGATTTTACCCAAAACTCTCTTTAACATGGAATTTACAAAATAACGGGTAATATAAAGTCATAAGTGAACCATATATGATATAATACCAATGAATATGATTCTGTAATAAGTCAATGACATTATTTAAATCATTATACAGGAGTTTTGGATACATACGAAACATATCGGACATAAGGTGAGGATAATTTTGCAAATCTCATTTTTTTTAACCAAGATTGCTTATACGTAAGTATTTACTGGGTCTATTGTTATAATCCATGTCCATGTTTTATAAAGGTGTTTTTATGTATTTTAAATTTCCTTTTTACCAATTTTGACTTTTGATACATGGTATTTAAGGAATCTTTCTTTTGTTTACGTTACGAGGTATTTTTTTTACTTTTCCAACAAAAGTACGAGGAGAATGTAATTTTTAACTTATACGGCGTAAACGGATTTTTTACGGTTTCATAACGCCTCATTTTCATGAAACTTACTCTACATGATTTTATGACTATTTTCAACAAAATACTTTTATTTTAAAAGTCCATTGAATTTTTTGAAAAGAAAATTATTTTGACGAAGAAAAGATATTTTCCTCAAGAATTCATTTCATATGTTTTATCAAAACCATTTTCCATTTAAGATGACATTATTTGATATATGTATGTTTCAAGTTTAATTTCTCTATGATTTACATGGTTCACTTTTCTTATGATGAAATTTCCATTTTTTTATATGGATTATGAAATGATGAGATGATGTTTATGAATCCCATTTTATTCTTTGGGTTATGATGACTGTTTTAAGTTTATTTTGTGGCACAAGTAAGAATGATTTCATTATGAGATTGGTGGGACCTATATCTCCCTCAAATGCATTGGGTAAAGATTTATATCTCATGAGATAGACATGGCTGGAATGGAATGTTGAACCGGTTCAGTAATACTGGACTGGAATGAAGAGTGAACTCGATTTAGAAAGGGACTTTATCCACTAAGATGGTCTTCGCTTCCATGCCTTGGATAATATGGAAATCATATCATGTGCTTAATTATTGCCACAATTACATGTTTTATTCCCATGCTATTTTATCATTCTTAATGTTTCTTTATGATCTATGCCTTATGTACTTCCATGTTTTATGTAATTGCTCGTGCTTTTTATGTTTAAACATTATGTTCATGTTTTTAAGTTCAAATGTATATGTTATGTTTTATTCTATCCATGCGTACCCTTACTGAGCATTTGAGCTCACCCTTTTTATGCTTTCTTTTCCCCAGGATATAAAGAAATGTTTTTGGTAAGAAAAAAAAGGGTATGATATTTATGGGAGATGATGAGATTCTTTCCCCATGATTAGAAGATTACGTTCCAAGTTTCCAAAGACACTAAACCATTACGGTCCTTGTATGTCTGTTTTTGTTAAGTATTCTGCAAAAGTATTGTAATGTTCGTGTATGTCAAGATTCGAGTCTCTACAGTTTTTCTTCTGGATCTACTTTATATCTGCCTACCTTTCTCAGTGTATAAGAAACAATACTACTAGTACATTTCCTTTCATACGTGATTGATCATATCGCTGAGGTGTGTGGGAACTTACTCAATATATCTTTCTCCAATTTTGTATGGGGAAACATTTTCATAGAATGATGTATTTAATGTATCACGTGAACCAATCCTCTATTGGATTTTTCAAAACTAGATTTTATTTGTATCTAGTCAATGTATATACTCTGAATTAGTTGAAGAAGCAACCTCGATTTATCACAAATGATCTTATTACCTATTATGTAAGTTGTTTGAACTATATCCTTCATAGAGAAGCGCATATTCAACCAGTCCTTAATAGACTATTAGACTGGTATGTTGTTTCTAAAAAGTAATATGTCATCAACATATACTACTAGGATAATGACAATATTCCCATTAATACTTTTTTGAACACAAGAATAACATTAATTTATAATGATACCAAATTCTCTTATGGCTTCATCAAATAGAAACTTCCATAACATTGACACTTGAATCAATTCTTAAATGGATATCTCTAACCTGTAAACCCATTTGGAATCACCTAGTGTCACACAAACATCTAGTTTTGTCCAATAAACTTATTCCTAAATGTTCCCATTAAGGAAAGTAGTTTTAAAATCGATCTAACATATCTCATAGTCAGGGTTAGATAATACGATATGTTATATTCTAATGGAAAAAGGAATGGAAAATGGAAAAAATGTTTCTTTATAGTAAATTCCCTAGGGTAGTTTAATACCGTTAGCCACTAGCCTTTCATTATAGGAACTAAATTTACTATACATGTCAAGCCTCTTCTTGAATATCCATTTTCACCCAATAGGATTTACATCTAATGACACTTAGAATAGAACCCAAACAAGGTTTTGATACATGGAATCAAGCTCAGAATTAAAATATTCTAGCTATATTTTATCTTTTGATCTCTCTATTACCTCCATATAGGAGATAGGTTATTCAATGTCCAATAATAATGAGTCACCATCCTGAGTGACAAGAAAATCATATCCAAATAGTTCTCTTACCTCTCTTACACTCCTACGTAGTACTTGTGGGTAAAGAACTACTTAATCCATGGGGACCTGTAGATCGTGTTCCCATACCAACTCTTATGTATCTTGAACATCATCTTCATTTATATAAATATTTATCCAACTATCATTTTGGAGGATGTGCTCCCTCTAAAGAATGATTTCCAATTTGAAACAGTCATATTTTTGTATGATGGGTTGTATAGGTAATGTACCTTTATTTTTATGGGATACCCTATAAAGATACACTTTATTACACTAGGTTCTATATAGTTTCCTGTGAAATCCTTAAAAAAATTATCGCAACCCCATACATAACTATTTGAAAAAACATGTTTCTTTCCACTCCATAGAACAAAGGGGAATCCGTTTGCTTATTTAGATGGTAATGAGATTAATGTGTATGTTGTAGTTTATAATGCATATCCCCAAAATGATAATGGAATATTTTTAGGATTCATCATTGTCCTTACCATGTAAAACAGGGTACAATTCATCCTTTCACAAACACAATTCCCATGTGGTTTATAAGGTGGAGTGAGTTGAGATAGTATCCCAAACTCAAATAAAACGTTGATGAACTCATGGGTAATATATTATCAACCTCAATTTGATATAATATTATTTATCTTATTTCCATGAAAATTATCTACATCATTCTTGAATTATTTTAATTTATAAAACGATTCTCACATATCAGTTTAAACTAAGACTAGAATATCCGTGGCCCTTTCAATGTATCCACCAAATGGATGTTTCCTTATTTTTCATTGTAAATATGCGTGAAATATATCAAGTGGTTTTAGCTCAGAAGAGTCTAAATAAACACATTGAAATATCATTATCTAATTCTTCTCATTTACACGACCAATATGGTGATGCCATAACTATGTGCTACATGAATGATGTGAGTATGATTCGCTAACGATAGACCACACTTTGTTTTCATAATATAATATATACATACCTTTATTTAAATGTTCTATATCATAACATATGTTTTCCTTATAAAAGATGAAAATTTTATTTCCAAATTTGAAAATAAAACCATCTTTATTTAAATGTGATACATAATTTATGTTCTTGTTTAAACATGGTATTTAATAACATTCATCTAAAACCAAAATTATTTTGGTCAGCAATGAAAGGTGGTAGTCACCAATGGCATGAGAAACCAGCCTCAAACCACTAGAAACTCACAGATCCACATGGCCACTAGAAAGTATCTAAAATCTACTTGGTTCGTGAATTTAAATATATACATGATCACCACAAAATATATCTTATACGAAATGTATAGAAATGGAAATATTTCACTCAAGAACATACACATGATTGGCTTCCCCGTTCATATGGGTACAGTTCCTCTTCCATTGGCCTGACTAAACAAATTCAAACATAGTACATCCTTTTCTACACCCTGCCTTTGTATCTTCTTCATCTTTTTCAGATGATCCTTAGGGGATTTATACTATTTAAAAATCATTGGCCCTTTTTCCTTATACTTACTCTTCTTATTCACTATATGTATTATGGGTTTTTCATGGCCCATGACATCATCCACTTGGAGGCTCAGAGTCAGATGTTCAGATAATCTCTTCAAATTATTTATCAAATTATAATTCAGAATAAAAATAGATAATTACTTATAGAGTGATGAATTTATGAGATATGTATGAAATTCATTCTTTAATTCAATCCCCAAGTTGTCTAGATTCTCAATTTAGCTAATAATATTGACTAATTGAGGCCTAACCGGTGAAGAATCATTAATCATTGTCCTGGAAAAAGTGTTGGATTTGTCATACCTCTCTTGTCTCACCTTATCTTGATAATGATCCTGAAGGTGATACATCATTATCTAAGCATAAATTTCATCATATTGATTCAAAGTCTCACTGGAAATTGATTAATTCATGAATCAATGAACATGTATAGCATCATTTAGAAGTTTATCATGCAATGAGAGTTCTTCATCACTAACCTCATTTCTAGCTGTAACTGTTAAAATTTACTCCATCACATAATTGTTTCCCTTCACGATGAAGGATGACCCTTAGGTTCCTTTCCCATTTTTTGAAATTTTTTTCTGCTGAGAAGGTCTTTCTTCTTCAGTATGGATCACAACCAAATGTTTGAATTCATTTTTATGTTGTTTCTAAAAATAAGATGAGAATAATTTTAGTACTCTATCTTAATAAAATTAGAAAAAAATATATTAATATTGATTAGTATCCCACTATTTTATCAAAAACAAATAGACCTCACCATTGGCTATGAAATAACCTATTTCATTGAAATTATAGTGGAAGGGATCCATATTTCATTCTAATCACCCCAAATAAGGATGTTCACTCAACTAAAATCCTTTTAGGTAGGCATTAAAATTACAACTACAATATATTGAAGTTCCTTGATTCGTTGAGTGGACTCCCAAATCTTGAAATCATTATTTTAGATTTGATCAGCCTTTACCTATCAGTTACACCATTTCCTACTTTGGCAGTCAAACCATGATGTCGAACATTTTAAGTCATCCTGAAACATCAAATTAGAATTCCCCCATAATTAAAATCACCCCAATTTTCACCGGTCAAGCACATTAAACTATTGTTTTGATTCTATCCCAAGTAATTGAAGGCAATACCGACTAAATATTTTATTGAGAAATTTTATCCTTTATAAATAAATTACCAATTATTATCTTATCAAATGATTTTTAAGATAATGTGTGATATAATTATGTAATTATCCATGTCCTGAAAATATTTATGCATAATTCAGTTTATTTAAGTTCCATCTTATGTGCATGTTAATTCATTATTTATGTGATTCTGAAAAAAAATCGACAATGAATTACCATTAAACAGAATGAAATAAAATAATGGTTATGATCATTAGCCTAAATAATTGTTAGTTTATCGAGTGGTTGATTAACTAGCATTTACCTTGGGGAGAAACCCCTTGAACCATTTACGGTTCAAGTTTACAGTATTCCATCTTTCCACATTTTTATCTTCTTTGATTGGTTTCACCTCAAATTCTAACTTGAATAGCCTCCACTATTTTCGATATCCATCCATAATTTATCTCACATCTTGGTGAGGGGTAGAAGGGATTTAAATAAAATAAATCATGTTCACATAGATCCTACATATTAATGAGGATATAAGACAATAAGTCTAACAAATTATTCTGATAAATAAATTAAAAGGAAAACAATCACAGAAAAAGGTATGTTCTAGATCATGATCTTCCACATACATGTATTGAGTTATGTATTTAATAAAAATATTATTCAATTAATTAATTATTTTTATTAATATAAATCACATTTGAATCAATTTGTTATTATCTTTCATTAATGAACCCTTTTATCTTCATCATTTTCTGAATTTTCTTTAGACTCTCATCCATTATAATTTTAAACAAAATAAATTCCTATAAAATTAACCTTGTACATAAATTCACCACATAGGAAACATGGTGAATACCTATATGAATCTATCCAACATGTATTATATTTTTATACTATTTTACTCTTGTGACATATGGCATACGTAATTTAATGACTACTATTACAACATGTACTTCACAGATGATTACATATATCACATGACTTTTTTATCTACATGTTATTCTACAATGAACAAAATAACAATCCATAATACGATTTACAAAAGATATGCAGTTTGTGAAATTAGATAAAAATTAAAATTTTAATTATGATTAAATTGGTAATAGTACATGATGTATAGTTACGACTACATGGATGTACTACCGTCATAGTCTATCCAAAGTATAGTCCTACTGAATTGATGTGTGGGTAATCTTTATGAAATCTCATAGTAGATTGTGTTTCTAGTAGTCCACACGCCTTGTTAAATCTAGGTTTCATGGTCACTGGTCTACTAAGACAGGTATGGGATTCACAGTTTGACCTTGACCTGAAAGGGACTACACGTTGTGTCCAGTGGGCCACAAGGCGTTTTGTTTGGTAACTGTGTTCCTATATGTCCTAGTCAATATATGGTGTATGAATTAAAAATAATTCATTCCATTAATTCACATTTCCAATGTAATTCCCAAACTGCTCATTATTCTCCAAGAAAAACTACAAGGTGTGTAATCCTGATTACACAACACGTATGGAAGACTACACGATATGTAATTCCGATTAAATAGTGTGTACTATTGTGTTACCTAGACATAATTATTGGCACCTCTGGATGAGATCCTCGATTAAATATTTATTATATAAGTCATCATTTATATTAGGTCTATGAGGAATTATAGAGGAATAATATATCTCAAAATTCATATTATAAGAATGATTGAACATTAATTAAATGATAACTTATTTAAGTGTAAATCATAATTGAATTATTTAAATAATTATAAACAATAATATTCCCCCTCTGATACCATAGGTAGGTTCCAAGCATAGTGAAATCTCAGGAGGGAGGGGTGACCATGTTTAATTTTTCCATAATCGATTATATATCCATGATTAATAAGATGATGAATTGTAGTTCCCAAAAAATTGAGTCAATGGATTATAAAATAAAGGGAGAGGCTCAAAAACGATAATAGGGGATCAACATATTTTTTTCATATTTAATATAATTAAATTAATTAAATACCACTATGGTTATTCTTTATTTGTTGATGCGTCCAACCATAATTCTTTGGTGGAAAATTTTTTCATCATCAAAACCAATGTTTGGTTTCATATAGTGGTGATCAACACATGCTCCACGAATCTCCAAACATCACCATAGGAGTCTCCAAGTCCTAGCAGGTAATGTACCTGAAATTTCATCGTCCACTTTCGGTCACCTTGAAAACTGCTTCCAATATTTTATCCTAGATTTAGTGGAGGATGGATGCTCTCATTCTTGAGAAAATTCAAGGAGAGGTAATAATTCCCTAGGCTCGAGTGGTTTCTCCATAAAAATTGTGAAGTACAAAAATTGGCTAGTATTAGCCTGCCCTTGGCTAATGAGGGAATAATAATATATTCGAGAATTTAATTCACAAGCTAATAATAAATAATTAGAACAAGTACCTTTTATTTATTTTATTAATCTGAGTGAAACCCTGATGTCAAATAATAATAGCAATACTATTATTTCCATGACATGTTCATAAGATACAAGTTATAATTAAATAATATCTAATTAAATAACATTCAATATTATTATTTCTTAGTGGACCCTTAAACTTGATCATTCAATCCTCATAAATATCTATGAGGCCTTGAATAATGACTATTTATTTATTAAATAAATATAAATTCATTATTCAATGATAAATAAATAAATATTTTATTCAATAATATAGAAAATAAATATTTATAAAATATTCCCCCCACAAAATATTCGCTAGAATAACTAGTGACAGAATAATTTCAATCAAGCATACTTGGATAATTATTAAACCAAAATATGAAATAATATTTATTCAACCTATTAAATAATAAATTATTCAATTGAGATCGTGTATACACATATTGTGTGACCCTCTTGGAATTTTTCTCAAAGGAGTTAGTTAAACATGCTAAAAGTCCAAGGTTAGCATCTAGAAACACGTTGTGGAATCCATAACCAAGGAATTTTATTCCACAAAAACATGCCACCTCATACCAATTATTACAGTGTAATATAATCCATTTATCATTAAATTTCCAATTGAGCAAGTTGCATGCTAGTGTCATCAACCTATATGCTTGATATCTAATTCATTGACTTTTCAAAAATAAATCATTCATAGCCAACACCCTGGCCATGGATTTATTTAGGATATATCATTTCCATCAAATGGGACTGATATATTTACTTCCATTAATGAATATAAGAGAAAAATAATTTCCCACATTATTCATTAATGCAACATTACTCATGATATACCAAAATATCCTACCTCATTGGGGACATCTATCATCAAGGATTTTATAAATGCATAAAATTGCATGACTCATAATATCCATTAGTAATAATCTTAATGTGTATGGACCAATACAGATTTCCAAAGATAGGAACATCCAATGCAACTTATAAATTTGGATTTCCTACTTTCATGTCTCAATCTCATAATATCCTACAATATATTACCATTAATGTACACCATGATATGGTTTATCAAAGTCATATGATTCTCCACCCTTGAAAGAATATATAATTTGTGTCCCATAAAATGATATCATCCATCCATTGAACATTTATTTAAGAATAGTGTCATATCACTAAAGGGTTCATGTCAAATAGGGGAACTATAATGATCTTTTTGTGTGACAACTACTCTTGGGACCTTATCACATACAATGTCATGTGGATGAAAAATCATGATATGATAAAGAACATATTAATATTCAAAACCATCAAAATAATTTTACAATAAATTATATATAAGTCGGTTCTTGGGAACCCACTCCAATAGAAATTCTAAATAAAAATAAATATTCTATTGTTGAGAATTTTTTTTTGTTATGTAATGTAATTTTTAGATTATTGAATGATTATAAATAAATTTATGTTAATCATGGTTAAATTAAGTCAAAATTCAATAAAATATTCAATGATATTGATTTTGTAACTGGATCAAGGATTCTATAAAATGCATGCCCCATTGTAGATGGATGGTCAATGAATATTGTGAAAATAATATATGAAAAATGGTCTATCATATTAGTAACATTTGGATCAGATATAGATGAGATATCAAAGACTATTGGTGTTCATATACAATATAACAAAATATTTAAAAATAAGGAATTATCTAAATCACCTAGGAATCCAAAATAGTGTAGATGATACTCCAATGATGGAAATGTGATGAAAGGAGGAAACAAAAAAATATTTCTCTTGATGAAATTCAATGTTTTTGAAATAATTATAATATAATTAATTGAGGAATGTAGGTGTATTTTAATTTTATAGTCAAATATATATGTGGAAAAAATAGAAAATTATAACACATCCACAATAGAAATACAAAATCTATTTTCTAGATATTTTTATAACTATTCTATATTTATCATAAATATATAATATACATAAAATAGAGAGATAAATATATACTATAATGGAATATAATGGAGTATGGTAGCTGAACAAACATATAAGATCCCTTTTAGAATAATTTATATCCATTTGATGAATATAATTATGATATCACTAAATATATAGAGGAAAATTTGGTGATACAATTTAACATCTCAATAAAATTATAAGTTCTATGAAAAGAATAACTTGAAAGAGAAGGATATATTGAAATATATTTCACTCCATGAAACTAAACATCCATGTACATGGATTCTTGATAATGGGTGTTCATCACACATGATCTTAAAATTAATATTTTGAATTAATTGAAAGGCCATGTTGATGTTATAGTGGGATTTGAGATTCAATATAATCTAAAAATCTAGGGATGTGGAATGAAATCGGTAGTTAAAGATATTATATGAAATAACATAAAAACTTATGTGGATAATCCAAGATATAACATTCATAGAATTTTTAAATTTTAAGACAATATACATGAGGTCACATTCCATTGCATGGAATTTCTATCATAAACATACCTCCAAAATCATTATTGAGGGATAGAGTGACCAGAAATAAATATATTATTTTTATTTTATGGAAAGAAACACTTTTCATATTATGTATAAGGAAAAAAATAATTTGGCATTGAATAGTAGAGAATATAAATAAAAAATGAATGAAAAATCTATAAAATATTTTAAAAATTACAAACATTTCAAATATGATAAAATTTTTGGATATAATTTTCAATTCCTATATATGACGGTAGTCATTGAGAAATCAACATCATTGAAAGGAATATATATGATTAATTATTGTATAACTAATAAAAACTAATGTATCTGAACCCACTATAGTTCACATAACATAAGGTTATAAATAATAGATTTTTTCGTGTTTATATTTATAAGGGTTTCATAATGAGAATGAAGTCTATGACAGAGGTAATTGAGTGAAATATGTTATTTAATGGTGATCTATGAATGAAAATAGTTAAATTGTAAAGATTCAATTTTTAAACGATGGAATTGATTACTCACCTGATAATGAGGATAAATAAATAGATAGAAATGGAATTGAGATTGATATTTTACTAGAAAGAATAAAATAACAAAATATATGGGTGGAAATATGATTCTATATCATGAACAACTCTGTGAACACTTTTTCCATCCATAGTGTCGCCTACACCATTATTAGATAGACTCCATGAATGTATCTAGGTGACAAAAAAATCATGGTTTGTTGATCGATATAAATAATTTGAATCTGTATGTGATGTGTCTTGGAATAAATACAAGTTTGAATAAATTTTGGGAGTTTGTTACAAGGTGCTTCATTATGAATAAGGAATGTAAGGAAAAAATTGAAATGCATTAGATGAAGTTATATTTTTTGGCTACCCCTTCAATGTGAGGCATATACGTTTCTCAAAAAAATCCCAATAAAATATTAATGATTATTGATCTCAAATAAGACAAATAAAATTTTGGTAGTGGATATAGAACCCATTATCTACATGTGCCATCTGATGATGAAGAAGAAATTGATACATATGAGGGTAGGGTATACATACCGTGTTAATTGGAGTATTAAATTGTTCAATATTTGTATAAGGAATCCAAAAAAATAGTTTAACAGTGAATCCATAGAGAAAAAGACAATATACAGTTGATATGTAAAATATAATTTAAAATATAACTACATCAACACAAATTCAAATGATGAGAACTATAGATCAAAATTTTTAATTTTCTAAATTAGAAGAAACATTAATTAATGAATCACTAAAATACGAGGCATCAATCAGGACCATTAATAAAAAATTATATAATATCTATAAAAAATAACATTAGAGCAAATATTCATGATATTGATTTAAAATATCATAGGAATAAAGTGGGTGTTTAGAAATAAAAAATTGAACACCCAATCATGTTCAGAAAAAAGGAATGATTGGGGCACTAGGGTTATTAACAAGTAGAATGCATTGATGTGGAAAAAACTGCCCAATCCAGTCACAAGACTAGAGTCAATAATAAACATTCTATCTTTTGTTATGAATGTAAAATATTAATCATACCAAATAGATATAAATATATAATTTTTAAATGTAACATTGAAAGTGGAAATATATATAGAAACACCAATGTATTTTATAATTTTATATGATGACTCACTGGTGGAAAAGTTGAGAAAGGCATTTTATGTCTTGAAAATGACACCTTGAGACTGTTATGCTTCATTATATTTCTTCATAAAGAAGTATGTGTTTAGAAGTGGAAGATTCCATAAAAATAATTATGTTTAATAATATATGAAAAATAATCTCATTGTTTTTGTCCCTGTTGATGAGATCATATTTAGAGGTAGTGAGAAAAATGTATTCATCGAATTTTTTTAAATTTTATTATCAAGGAGAATGATATTTCATTAATTAGAAAAATCAAATTCATTCACTGTATGAATGTGATACAAAAAGGGATATATATTTCGTTTCAAGAGAAAATATGATAATAAGTTATTGGAGAAGTTTTAGGTTAATGATAGAAAATGAAATTCCAGAACAATTATTGTTAATATCAATATTATAAAAAAAATTCAAAGAATAGTGATTAATAAAACACATTACTAGATATTGATTGTAGTTTTTATATATCTCATAGAAATAAGAATATATTTTTAATTTTTTACATTTATGGATTCCCAGTTTCAATGTTTTTATAAGGAGAACACCTATTAGTGCTGAAGAAGATCAAGAGGTACAATTACAATATAGTAGAATATGTTATGGTAAATTATACTAGGAATGATAGTCAATTATATACAAAATTACATGCATATTGGGATACATATATTATGGACATAAAAAATTTTTGTCATGAATTAATAATCAATATAAAAAATATCATTGTGTGGATAAGTGAGAAGAAAAATAGAAACACCCATATTATAGCTGATCTAGAGTTCATTTCAAAAATAAATTTTTTTTCTCAACTACCATAGAAGAAAAAAACAAGAAGGTCTTTGATAAGAGGTGAGGCTTCCATGGGTGTCCATTGTGATTGAAAAAGTGTGATACAACTAACCAATAATCTAGTAAAACATTACAAAGGAAAAATATTAAGATATGATATCAGATTATTAATAATAAGGTAGATAAATAAATTATGAAATTTAATTATGTGGAAAAACCAATAAGTGTTATACATAATCAAAATAATTTGGTCACACCGATGTTTCAAATTAACAGGTTTAAACATGGTATTCAACCACCTCCCACATCTTAATGAGGATTGTAATCTTCCCTCACCACATTCTAAATTATGATATTCATGGTGTATGATTGTATTTAAAATATATAAAGAGATAGTGGGAGATACCATTAATGGGGAAAGAATATGATAAAAAATGGTTTGCACTTAGATTATGGAAATCATGGTCGAAATTGAATATATATCATACTGCCTAAAATGAGAATTTAATAATATTGAACTAAATATAATTTTAATGAATATTTTCATAGTGATGAATCCATAACACTTTTATTGATCTGATCTATAATTTTAGACACTCATTAAAAATTTTTTTCAAAGGGGGAGAATGGTAATGTGGGAGAACATACTTCCTATAGAATAAAATGGGATGTAATTAATGTCAGGTATAGTGAATGTACTTTAGAGGATCACATGGAAGAAATATATATGGGATTGAGAAAACACTCCAATACAAGAGACTATTTGAAAAATAGATTGGATTTGTTTGCTTATTTTCCAATTATATGGATATTTGAATTACTGAGAATAATAAAAGCATATATAGGGAATTTTTAATATGAATCTATTTTCTATATCAATATATAAAATCTTGTCTTGTTTGTATGTTTCAGATCCTGAATGAACATGATGTTAAAATAAATGGTTATATAACATTATATACATGGTTTTAAATTGGGTGATTTAATTATTTTATTTAGTATTTTATGGTCTTATCTATGAAAATATCTATAATAGTCATCGAACATGACATGTGAGTTACATCAATGTTCTGAATTGAAATCCATTAATGTTTTGAAATAAAGAACAAAATTCTTACAATTTAATAAGGTGTTAGATTTATTATTTATCGAGATATAATGTCAGGAATAACATGCCACATTTCATAGCCCCAAAAGTGAGGGTTTTTAGTCATATATTAATGGTTCTTGAGATCATGAAAAACCTACACAATGAATAACATTTTGTCCCATATTAGAATTAATATAATTTTTAAGAGAACATTATATAACATATATTAATGGAAATTCTATAGGTGCTTGATTTTAGAGAATTTTGTTTTTATAATTGCTATTATTGTATGTTTTCGGAATTATAGTTCCATATATTGAGGGAGTTTTTTATTAAGAATGTTATAGAATTAACACCATTGATTTCCTACAGTGTAAATATTGTTTTTGGGTTACAAATGTTGATCTAGATATTTAAATAAAATTACTATATTTTACAACTCATTTAACTATTATCAAATACTAAATTTATATTCTCATTCCATGATCACAAATGTCAGGTATTAAAGATTGAATAATGAGGAGACTCTAATAGTGAAATTTTTTTTCAATGATGTGGTAGTTTTCCCTTTTTAATGATGGTTAATGAAAACTTAATGACCCATTATGTCAATTATTAGTGGGAAACTAATGGTAAATGTTTCTGAATAAATGATTCCAAAATTTAAATGATCATATAGATGATGAGAAATTGATTGACAATGTAGAGAAGAATATTTAAATTTTTGGAAATACATTGAAATGCATGACTACTATTTAAAGAAAACCATTGCAATCTAGTAATTTATTATGAAACAAAAAAACATTTATAAAACCCCCTCACTCAAAAAGTGTTATAATTTATATATATAATAATATTATGTGATCCTCATATCATAATTTTATATCCCGTGTCTCAAATATTTTCATAAAGAGACTACAAGACGATGGTCCACTAGGATAGATAGTCTCTACATCCTAAAAATATTCTAACCCATTTATTTCATAGTGTTAAGCCTTGGTATGATAGTCTGGAATTAAAATATTCTACATGCACTATTCCTTTGTGAAAAACTATGTATAACTATTGTTTACATTATTTTAATTAAAATATCATGATATTTGTATTTTTTTTGAGTTTTTAAAACATTGAGGACATTTTATAGACACAATAACCTAATATGTTGAAAAAGAAAAAGAATTGAACACCCTAATTCACCCCCTCCTAGCATTTATTTGGACTATGGGATAAACAATTATGATCTATTATGATATAATTCATATAAAATCTCTCATAATATTATATGGATTTCAACAGATTTTTAATCGATAATTTACAATCATTTAATAGTTATTTAGACATGTTTAATGTTTATTAAAAAACACTCATGTTTTTTTCATACAGGTAAAGAATAGTTTACTATTAATCCATAAAATAGAGTATTATAATATTAAAATATTATTCTAGGTAACTATAATACAGGATTACATTTATTTAACGAATTATTATTGATAAAAAAATTAAATCAAATTAGGATGATATTTTTATAAAACTTTATGGATCTTATAATTTATTTCCAAGATGTATTGAATCAAATTCATTATATATATATGGTGAAAATTAAAGAATTTTTTTGTCCAAAATTATTATAAGTATTTGTTTACCTTACAATAGTAAAAATTACTTCAGTTATTAATTTTTTAAATATATTTCTAACCTAAAATATCTAATAATTATTTAAAACAATTCTATATAGAAAACATGTTTTCTATATGATATTATAGAACAATAGCCTGCAAATGATAAATTTTATAAAATAATACATATTTGATAGATAAAAAATCATGTACAAAATTTCAATATTTTTAATAAATTATAGAATATTTAAATTGATTCTTTTTCTCATATATATTTTTTAAATAAAATTGTTATGGATTAGTAAAATAAAAGAAAATAAAATTAGTGTTTCATTATACAAATTGTTTAATAGTCATGGGGTTCATATGTTTCAATTAAATATTGGTTAATTATGTTATTTAAATGTATTTATGGTTTAAGATACTCCTCTATATTCATAAAATGATTTATATATTTCATTTATTTATTTTGAAAAATATAAAATTTTGTAGAAAATTTGTTATTACAAAATAATTCATGTTTCCAAGAAAGATTTTGATCAAACGTTAATAGGAAAAAATGTTCATTACATTAGTTGAATGCCATAATCACTGTTAATGAGGGTGTGTCATTTATTAATTTTTTTATTTGAAAATTATGATTATAATCATATTTATTAACATTAAATATCATGTTTTTATTTATTTGGGGGAAAAATATCCTATTTTTAACGACACGTCATTAAATTAGGATTCAAATGGGACAAAATACCCTTAATATTTTTCATTCCATAAAAATGTGAAATTATACCAAATAAATAATTAAATTTTTACAAAGGATTATTCATACAAATTTTTTTTGAACCATATAAAAAAATATTTCCTTTATCATCTTTATATAACCTCATTAGATTTGGAATCAAAGATAGGTCTTCGTACACAATTTTATTATCAAATTACCGTATGTAGTAACTCGTTTATTTTCAAATGGTATTACAACAATTTAAAAGAAAAAATAGTCATCCAATCCTATTGGAAATATTGTGATTCACACATTCCAATGTAAACATGTGGGATCAGATTATCTATTTTTCTCTTTGAATATGAATAATATGTTTCAATTCAAGGAATTTTTATTTATCATGTTATTAGAATTATAAGAACCATTTATAATAAAATCTTATAAAATTTAGATCATTTTAATTATGATAAAATAAAATAAATTACCACATTATGGTAGAAAAACATCCATTTACATAAATATATATCTTACCACAATCACATCTTTTTTCATTGATGATTTTGAAATAGTTACAATTTGATTGGGTACACATGGAGGTTCACTACTACAAAACAAACCATTAAGAGCGCCATCTTTTATTAGTGCAAGAGAAAAATGATGAAAAATCCATATTCATCAGCATAAAAATATGCATTGATAAATTGGGACCTCTATTAGTGATAATGAAATGAAATGATAAAGGGTACCCTTTATTAGTGATTTTTGTTTACCACTGATAAATTGTCACCATTATCAGCACATTGTTATAGTGCTGCTAAATGTTATCATTCATTAGTTATTTTTATTTTTCATTGATAAAATGTACCCATTATCAGTGCTAAATATAAAGCACAATTAAATGGTAACCTTTATCAGTTCTTTATTATCACTCATAATGGTCCACATTAAAATTAAAAAATTTAGAAATTAAAATTTGTATTTTTTTACAATTTCAATAATCAAATAATTATTGTTAAAAATGAATAAATTTTATATACTAGTATATAATTTTTTTAAAGAATAATATATATTATATATCAAATATATAGATTTTTAAAATAAAATAAATGATATAATTAAACAAATAAAAATTTAAAATTGGTAAGTTAAGAAAAATATTAAACAATTTATTATTTAAAAAATTATTGATAAAAATGATAAAATTTAATATGCATATAGATAGATTATAAAAATTAATAAATAGTTTATATTAAATGTAGAAATATAAATGAATATATAATTAAACAAAAAGACAAAAATACAAAAAAAACAAAAAAAAACATTTCAATTTTTTAATGAAACAATTGTTTATAAAAATTAATAAGTATAATATATATATATATTAATTATTAATATTAATAAATAATATATATTAAATATATATACATACATACTGAATAAAATCTTATTTTAAATAATATTAACGACTTATTAATTTTTTATTTTGTTTGACATTTCTATTTAATATATATGAATAATTTTGTGTTACAGTTATTTCAAATAAAAATATATATATTTTATTAATGGAGTTTTGTATACAAAAACAGACACAATTATATTTACATGATATATAGAAACACATACACAATATTTATGTATTTTATTGAATTTTAATTATATATTAGAATTTCATTATAACATGATACATTTAATATAATATTTCTTTAGTCAGTCAATTTTATGTAAATATTTTTAATACTCTTACAATTAGAACAAAAAATTTTAAATTATATTAATTTTTATTTTATTTCTGAATTTGATCATTTTATTTTATTTTATTTATTTATTTATTTATTATGTTTTTGTATTTCCAATAGTTATTCATCTTTAATTCAATATTTATATCCATGTTTTATTAATAATTTATATTTACTTAATAATACTTATCTATTTTTTAAAATATTTAATGTGTACCCCTTTTGAATTATTCAATTTCACTCATTTTTAAAATAAAATTAATTAAGATTATATATCCACTAATAATGTTAAAAATATATTTGTAAATAAATTTTTATAAATAACTATATTTATATATTTATATTTACTATATTTATATATTTAAATATTTATAATTATTATAATAAGATCCTTAATTTTTAAATAAGTATTTATATAATTATAAATAAATAACTATATATATATTTAATAATTATAAAAAATATAATAAATTTATTTAAAAAAATATTATCAGCACTAAAATATTAGCATTATTATAAAGAATCATTATATGCGCTAAAAAATTTGCACTCATAAAGATGTTATTTATCACTGCTTTTTAACATCAATAAATATCCCTTTTATCATCACTTATCGATTTAACGCTGATAAATGATATAGTCATCATTTCTTTTCTAAAATCACTATTAATAGTGTTCCCGATCTATTTAGAAGAACCCTAACTCATACTCAATCAGTTGTGATTGTCCACCTCTCACTGAACTCCTCCGCTACTAGCGTGAATCCTCCATGTTCCCCTAGATGAATCATGTCTAGAATCAAATGTACGTAAATTTCTACTTTGCTTCAATTGTTTTTTGATCTTATGGTTTCTACATTTTACGTTTTTTCACTGTTCTTATCCATGATGAACCCTATGTCTCATCTCCTCGCCATTGTCAGCCCAACTCATCTGGGTCCATGTAAAGATCATAAATACATATCATGATGTTAGAAAACCATTTTTGTGTTATGTAATATTATAATTAATCATATTTCTCCTTGATAAATTAAATACCTATAATCTGATGAAGGAAAAATACAAAAAATCCATAAGTAATCTTTGAATACTTTCTTTCCCAATTAGGAAATTAGAAGAAATCCTGTTGTATTTCATGAAATTTTATTCAAGTTCAACTAAATAGAATGATGTATTGTGGGTTATAGTGGATCACCTTACTAAAATGAACAACTTATTACATATTGAAGAGGATTCCTTAGTTGATGAACTCGATTAATTGTATGTCAATGATTTAATAATGCTCCCAGGTGTCCCATCTAGAGCTTTATTTGATAGGGATTGGATGTTATTATACTGGTTATAACCAGAACATTAATTTTCAATGAGGTTATGGGTGAAATTATTCACATCTATTATTCCACAGACTGACGAATATTCTAATTATACTATCATGATATTGAAGGATGTTCTTTGAACCTTAATTTTAACATCAGTAGCTCCTAAAAGGATTAACATTCCTTAGTGGAATTCTGTAATAAAAATAGTTATCAATCAATTATACCTATAGACATGTTTGAGTAATTATATTAAATACACTTTCAATCTCTTATATGTTCGATAAATATAAAACAATAACTTATTAATATACCTAGTCTTGTCTAAGAAATAATAGACTGAGTGATGTTAATTCAAAATCTTTTGGAAACTAATCAATGTCGACCAACATCCTACAATAACAATTAAAGGTTTCATATTAATTTTATTTTGATGATTAAATATTTATTTACTTTTCATTGATATTGTAAAACTAATGGAATAGAAGTTATAGAAATATAACCTTGAAATACATTAATACATTTACAAATAATGGAAAAGTCAAGGAATTTTCTTAACAACTATATGTACACATATCAAAACCCAATTGTAGAATCACTTCACTCAAGAATCTGGTTGAATTTTATTGAGTATGAAATGCTTGTGGTTGTGGAGGTTTTCAATGCCCTATCACTATAACTATGTAATCACAATAATTTTAGTATCTTAGTCTAATTTTGTGTGTATTTTGTGTTAAGAGGAATTAAAATAGGGGTTATAGGACTTTATATGGGAGAGTGGTGAAGAGATTAAGGTACCTTTGTGCAGTATGAACTGTGTTCTTGGTGTAATTGAACTAGGTACCTATTGATAGTCTAGTTTATGTAGGGCCAATATTTACACTACCATAAACTCGGTGGCCTAGTATTATGTATATGGTGGTACTTTTGTGATTTGATTTGTTTTGGGGTTTTTAGATAATTCTCATCATATTATACTCACACAATATATAAACTATGGACCCTACCATGTCATTAGTTTATTCACAACAACTATTTACTCATTCCAAAGGTTTATAAGGAAATATGTCTTATTTTTGTCTTAGTTGTTCTGAGAACTCTTTTAAAATGAAAACAATTTCAAAGACTAAAAAGAATTCTTTCATGTGGTATCAAATTATTAAAAAATGGATTTTAAGGGACAATGGTTTGGATTGAATATTGGATAAATTATTTGGTTTAGTGATAACATGGTAAGCGTGACCCTAGTTATTCCTTATAATTATTTTCATATGTGTGGGTATGTGAGGAATTGATTCTGATAATAATTTTATGATTTTTGTGTTATTCAAAATATGCCACCCAGAATGGTCCACAATGTTTATAGCGTGTCATTCCCAATTTCTGGATCTTTTTAATTGATTTCCATATTTCATGGTAATCAAGTTTCATTAGAGGTAGTTAAGTGGATTGAGGATTTTGAGAATGTCGTCAGAGTGGTAGGAACTCCTAAATTTGTTATAGTTTGTGATGTTCTGCGTCTGATTGGGGTTCCATATTTGGTAGAATTGATGTTTTACTCCCCACTAAAAATGCAGGTTAGGATGACGTGGAATATTTTTCAGTTCGTCATTATACAATGGTTAATACATGACGAGGTGAAGAAAAATAAAAGGGAAGAGTTCATAAGTGTTTAGAAAGGTCAGAAAATGGTGAAGGCTTATTTTGAAAACATCAAATATATAGTATCCTTTTCTCTAATGATAGTGTTGTAGGATCTATTAAATGCATCAATTTTTAATGAGGTTTTTCTTCTAGGGATCAAGGAGGTTGTCCTTTTCTATAATGATCTATATTTCGAGAAGATGGTGGAAGAAGCATTTTAGCTGTTTTGTTGTGAATGTACCATAAAACACATTGGCTCAGTTATTGTATGCCATGTTTCAGTGATAACATTTTATGTTTCCTAATTTTTGTTTTGTGTAAATTGTAACTTCTTTTTTCGTTGTAAAATTATGATGAAAAAAACATTTAATCATTCAAATGGTTTTTTAATGTGAATCATTACATTGATTCAATTTCTTGAATTAGTTCACCACTTTATATCGTGCCTATTTGGAGATGTATATTTTTGTGGAAATCACTCTTTTAAAATTGTTTGTGGGTTTATTGGATGGTTAGATAACTTTTGTTTGTTTATCTTGTTTTCATAAGCAACATAAAAAAATTTCATAAACATGGAACTTGGGTTTCATAATTATATTTTTTTGTTACTTTAGGTCAACGATCCATATACCATTCGGGACAAGTAGGAATCTAGCACACCTCAATCTAAGGCACTATGTGACTATTATGACTCCAAATGATTATTTTTATTCAAAATTGACATATGAAAAACCTGTAAAAAACATTCATATTGTTTTGGATTTTTATAAAAACAATCCTCATGTCATTGGTCATGTGGAGGAATCAGTCACACAACAATTCAACTCACAATATGAATGGTATGATTGAAAGATCTCTTTTATTCAAAATTTACATTAATTGTGGTAAAAAAAATAAATGACATAATATATAATAGTTTATTTTTACTTTTATTTATATTAGAAATTTTATTTTATTTATTTTTAGTATTTTTTTAATATCTATTTCTATGGATATTAATATAGTGTGTTGGTACAACATACTACATCTGTTTTTGGTACTGTAAAGGGTTGTAGTATCACACTTCAGTTTTCAAATTTATTATCACTACTAAATGCATATATAAAGATAAAATTTACCAAAAATAATAAAATTTATGATAAATGGAGCCTTTATCCATTCTTTTTAAAGTGTGGACAAAGATCTCATTTTTAGTGGTAAATAAAAGCATTGATTAATGGGTTCATTTATCAGCACTTTTAAAAGAGTTGATAATTATATGATAAATCAATAATTTTTTTCACTGACAAATCTACTCTTTATCAGAGATTTTATAGTAATGATAAAAGAATTGATCTTTTAACCACACTGAAGTGGTCCATACATTACTAACACTGATAAAGGCCTTTTATAGCGCTATTAATGGTGTGTTTTGTAGTAGTGTTTGGACATAAATTGTTTGTACTAATTGATATAATTTCTATATGATATTATTGATTTTAATTAAAATTTATCCACAATGTCATTTAAATAATTTATAAATGAAATTGTATGTATATTTCCTATAAAATATTGGACATGGTGGTTATAATGTAATGTTAGAAAAACTGTAATAGTTTTATTCAAATTTTAGTTATTTTAAATTTTTGGCATCCTCGAGCTTTGGATGGATTATCATAACCAAAACATAGTATATCACATGACCTCAAGAGAACCTCCCAATTTTCTAGTGGATACTAACTAGAATCAAATGATGGATACAATAAAAATGGTTTAATATGGCGTCAATCATAAAACTATAATCAATATTAACCAATAACATCCAATTTGTTTTTTTAATAAAAACCAAGATTTAAATATCAAGTCAAATTATATTCTGACAAAAATTACCATATCCCTATATGAATATAATAATAATATTTTCATGTCATATATTTATATGTAATATCATTATCAACAAGAAGAGGATTATATAAATTTTATTTGAAAATAAACAATAAATACTATACAATATAGTTCATCATATCCTTTGAAAAAACATGATAAAATCTATTTTATAACATCATTTTACATTAACATCTAATAGATTAATAAAAATTATTTCACATTTTTTACAATCCAATGAATTTTTGGATTAGGGAATTATATAATTAGTGAAAACATTATATGAAAAAGTGGACACTTCTATATTGTGTATATTTTTTTCACAAAAATAAAACATTGTATTTACAAACCTATTTTATTAAATACATATTATCTTATTTTAATATGATTCGATAGAAAATTTATTGACATTTATATTATTCTTAATCTACCTAAAAATATATAAATAAAAATAGAAAATGTGGGATCAACATAAAAATATTATTAGTGGATATAGAAATAATTGAAACCCATTAGTGCATTAAAAACATGATAAACCATGAAGATGTATTCATTTTTTTACAATAAATACTGAATAACATAAACTAATAATTTATATATATATATAAATAAACCATTACACACAGAGATGATTTTAAACTCATTAATGAGAATAAAAAACTATGAAGTCAACATGTTCCATGTTATGAATCAAGAAACATTAAATTTAAAAAAAACTTTAACTTTTAATTTTATTAAACATCCCCAACATAATGAAAAAAAAATTTAGATAAATAAAATTAATATGAATAATATAACCATATTGGAGTATCATATTAATAACACATTCTCACTCATTTTACCCCATGTTGGAATAACTAATTCGTAGTAAATTTGATAGGAGTAACTCACCTAATCATCTCCCTCAATTTTCCATCCCTGATTAAATCATTACCCATTGAATTGGATATTTATATCTATATCACCTTTCATCATGATATGTATTGAGCACACCTATCATCAAAAATAATAATTTACTATAATTTTCTAAATAAAAAATAATTAATATTTTATTTTATTGTAATGAAATTATTCAAAAATACATTTTAACCCATAATGAAATCTCTCCCCATTTTTATATAAACATAAGGAGAAATACCATTTCTATTGAAATCATTTAAAATTGAAATGACCCAAATAAGTAATAATTTTCTATTATTATAAAAAATAATTTATATTTTATAGGGATAATGATAATTAATAATGAGAATAATAGTGGTAAAAGGTAGTTAGTTGGTATATGTTTATAAAATTATTTTTTCACTTTTATAAATAGTTGAAAACAAATCTCATGATTTTGGTGAAATAATAATTTTTTAATCCTTTTTGATGAATCCAAAAGTATATTTGAATGAGAATTAACAAAAATTTATTTAAAAATTTGAAGCATTTAATACAATATTAATATTGAAGAAATTGATATTAAATTATTATATTAAAATACATTGTTACTAAAAATCCTCTTACCAAAAGTATCTCTTATACTTGTAAATTTTATAAATCTGAGATAAAAAATAATATTAGTTATTTACATTATTTGTAATAATTTTAATATTAATTACATTATCATTATTCATTTCATTACATTCATTACAATCTTTTGTTTATTTTCTAAAATGTTTATGATCAATTTGGATGTTTTGGGCTATTCAATTTATAAACCAAAAATAGCATTGGTGTGTTGACATGGGTAAAAGATGTTGTGGTTCCAATACCTATATATTGTATTCATATATAATTATAAATTTATAAACTCAATATAATATTCTAATCATCCATAAAGGATGGTCATAAAAAATGATGTACATCATTTCATAAAGATTGTAGTTCGTGCATACACTTAAATATCCCATTTTTTTAAATTAATACACAATAAATAAATTCGATATTATATTAATTTTATAGATTCATAAATTTTTTATTTTTGTCATAATTATCAATTATTTCCATCAATGTGTCCATCAATTAGAGGTAATAACGAAAAAAAACGATAACACCTTTTTGAGGTAGAATTCAACACATATACATGAGAAACCTTATAATTTTCACATAAATTAAGGGGTGATACGTTAGATAATATACTGTATTTATATAATAATAATTATTTCACAAATATCACATATATTTAATTTATTTTTCATTTAATCAATCAATGAAAGTAGTGATGAAAAATTAAACACGTTTCTTTTTGGAGATGGAAGTCCACATATACACATGAGAGATGTTTTCATTTCACATGTTATAGAAAATAATATTAACAAGGGATTTCACTTAAATGAAATAAATATTAATTACATTGGATATAATATCTCTATTATAAAATATCTTTTATGATGATTTTATGGTGGTAAAATAATAAAGAAATATAATGAAACTCATTTAAGAGTTATATCGATTTTGTGGAAAACCTTCTTTAGATTAAACCTTAACCCCTCTATGTGCAGTATTGTTGTGAGACACGTTCCTATAAGTCAAAAATAATGAATTTAGGATGGAATATGGGTAGTTATTGTCCAATTTATAGCTAATTGTTTCTAATTAGTTGGGATTGGATGTGCCATTCTAAATGTAATGGTAGTTCTAATCTTCTAATTACTATATATATTTATATATTTTAATTTCCCAACTCATTTTCATGTAGAACTAAATCAATATATTTTCAAATATAATCATATCATTTTTGAAAAACTCTCCTATAATAATTATTATGATAATATTTTGTGATCTTATCTCTTAGTGTTGTCTTGAATGTTCATGTTTTATCTTTTATCATGACCACTGATTTTTTCTATGATAAATATTCTTGATGAAAAACATGAAAATAAACTCATTATTAAATTATAATGACATGATAATTAATATTTACATAATTTATCAATATAAAATTTTTATATTTTTATGAAATTATTTATAATATATGATCACCAAATGCAATGAAATATAGTTTTTTTTTTAAATTTATTTTTATTACCTAAAATGAATTTATAAAAAAATAAAATAAATTTATGATTAATATTTAATTTATTGGAATATATTTTGTAATATACAACTAATTATAGTTTAAAACCAATCCAAAATAAAATTTTAATTTCTATACACATGAAAATAATAGACATTTTCTTTATAAAAATCATTATTTTTCACTATTCACCCAAGAATAATCCTTTTAAAGAAAATAATAAAAAACCACCCTAATAAAAATCAGATAATCTATATCTGTAACACCCCAAGCTTCTACGGTACGTTTCCCTTCGAATAATGCGATAGCGTGTGTTGTACGCAACCTCGAGTTCTAACACACACCACAACTAATTAAACTAGCCATTGTGAATAGTAATACCTACTTTTTGAAATCATATATAATTTATATTTCAAAATGGAATTCATTTTTGGATTCGGAATATTGAAATTAGCCTAGGGTGAAATTTTGGTACTTTTCGGATAACTTTTATATTTTGATGAATAGTGAAAATTACTAAATTTTAATTAAAAACAAATTTTTTAATCAAAATAATTAATAGTGATAAATTGTGAATTTGAGTGGTTTTAAAGTATATTTAGAATATATTTTTACCATTTAATATAATGTTGGTCATTGGACATAATTTTACAATTAAACCGAACATAAACAAGTGTCAATCTTTTGATAGTTATTACCTCTTAAAAACACGCTTTTTGTTTTGACAGCGGGAATTAATTTTAAATTAATTTCTGCCACTTCTGTGTTTTGAATTTAGAAAAATGGATTCCATATTTGGAATCAGGATGCTCAAATTGTGTAAATAGGTAACTTTTATTTTTAGACATTTTGAATAATTACTGCGGTAAATATTTTATTTACCATGGTTAAGGGTAAATCCGGTAAATAAGGGTTAAAAAATAATATTATAATAATACTAAATTACCCTAAAACGTGTCTTAACCCTATTGGTTGATACATGGTCGACCATGGGCATCTTTGGGTCTATTTTGGGACCCCATGGATCCACTTGTAAGTGATAATGACACTTTATTTCAATTAAGTTAAAATGAATACAAAAATGACACAAGCATATATCTTTTAGAAACAACAATTGTTACATAGGGTTATATATGTCGGATTTTAGATTATAAATATTAATTAGAAAGATAAAAAGATTTCCTACATAATGATATTTTATTTATAATTTTTAGACATTAAATAATTTATTTTATTTATGACACAATGATGATGCAGTAATTACTATAATAGTGAAATATTAAAATAATTGATATTATAAATACCCAAATAAATATAATATGAAACTTTTAATGAATTAAAATAATTTTCTAGGATAATATGATATATTAGGATTGATTTAATTGACTTTTTTCGAAGTAATCAATCTGTTATGAGTTTCCCAAAAATCAACTATTGAATAGTGTCAAAATTGACATAAAAGAGTTCTTAAAACAAATATTATATTATTAATTGATATTAAATTCCTAAAAATCTAAGGTTCGGCCAAGAGACTTATATCATGATAGCTTCATCATTAATGTACCACTTGGGGGTCTCTTGGATGTATATAGTAAGTTTATTAACCATATTATATAAAAATACAAAGAGACATTGTAAAAGTGAAACTAATTAACTTAGAGTTAATACTTAAAGATAAGGTTAATATAAGTACCCAAACCTGTCTAAATTCTATTGGTTGAGTGGTTTTCGACCTATACCCACCTTAACCTTTGAATAATAAGCTTTGGAGCCATTAGAAACCGAATATGAATTTATTATAAATTAATATTTCTAGCTTTTCCAAAGGTGCCCCTCACCCCTCTTATAAAAGGGCACTCCTCCTTCTCATTTCTTCACACCTTCAAAGCCTTTTGGTTCGGCCAAACTCTGCCCAAATACTCTCCCAACATCCCTCACTACAACCTAGAGGCCTTAGTTGGATCAGAAATCCAACCTAAGGAGCCCTTTTGATCAAATCAAAAGGAAGAACCCGAAGAAGAGGTAATGATTTCACCACCCTTCTCCAAGTTCATTTCTTCTTCCACTTCTTCTTCCTTTGTTCATACCACACATGGAACGTATAAAGGATGGTGTTAATGAACTTAAGTAACATATATAAAATATTATATTATACTGGAATAGTAATATACCTATGTATCATTTGGATTCGATTCTTTTAAAATAAAAATTAAATGGAAATAGCGTTCGTGCGTACGTACGGACTACCGTCTCCACGAACGCGATGAGATTCATTCTCCATCGTATCCATTCAAGTATAATTATCGTTTAATGATTTAAAAATGATGTTTAAGGACTTGATATCATTCTGGATATGAATAAGATACAACAAACATGACTTATGTAACAAAACATATAAAGAAAATCAGTAAGTTAACACCCGAAACGGCGATAATACTAAGATATTATTATCAAATCAACATTAAAAGATCATATATGATATCATATTAATGTATATGATTCTTGTATAATTTAGTAACAATTATTTCACTATTATACAGGAGGTTAACCTACCCCAACCAAGGAAAAGTACAAGGTAAGGGTTATTTCACAATCTCTTCATTATCCGAGGTTGTTTATACGTAATAATCTACTGGGATATCTTTATCATCCACATCCATGTTTCTTAAAAATGTATTTCAAAACATTTTTACTATTTACAAGAATATGGGTTAAAGTCATTTATACCCTTGTTTGACTTTTTATAAGAGGTTTATAAAGGAATCTTTCCGTCGTTTTCAAAACAAGGTCCTTTTTAACCTTTTCGACAGAATTGAGGTAAGAATGTTTTTTTAACTTATACGGCGGGTGCGGTTATTTTACGCCATTATAAAATCTTCAAAGCTTCCCTTACAAGCTTATAAGAATATTTTCAAAGAAAATGTTTTATTTTATATGGATCTTAAATGATTTCAAAATAAAAGGAGATATTTCTTTTAAAAGAATTTTGATTTCATCTATGTCAACATCCTTTGATGGATTTTAAGATTATTTGAAGTTGATTTATTATGATACAAAACTTCTATATTGTATTGAAGGTTTTTTGATATGTTTGACTGTGGATGTGCTATTTTTATACCATTCATAGTTTATGGTGAAAGTATTGACATTTCGTATGCTAGTTTTAATACGAATGTTTATGTTATGTTTAAACCTTTTCATATGGGAATGCATTGGACTTAATAAGTGACGGGTGGAGCCCGCTATAGCTCCTCGATGCATCGGTAGGTCTCATGAGACAAACTAGTGTCTTGGCACAAGGCCTTTACAAAATCTTATTTGTAGTCTTGTCATGAGGCCTTGGCTATGTGGTTATGATAGTCTGGCATTATGCATTCCAACATTATGAAAGTGGTTATTGATTTTTGCATGTGATTATTCGATTAGTAGAATATCCATGTGAATAAGTAAATGGCATTATTTCATTTTATTTATTCCATACCATGTTGAAAGTTCATATTTAAAAGGCTTTTGTTTTAGTTATACATTGCCTAAAATGTTTATTCTTATTTATGAAAGTTTCCGCTATATTGTTATCCTTACTGGGCATTTGAGCTCAGCCCTTTTCTATGTTTTATTTTTCCTAGGATGTGAAGAAGTAAGTTATGAATGACCTGCAGGGATTTTATGAGGGGTTAATAGTGTGGATTGTGGAAACATTATGTTGTTGTAGTAGTTTTTCACTTTGAAATGTAATGTAAAACGTTATGATTATATCTAGTGTTTCCAAGGCTACTAAACCAATCGGTCTTTCGAGATTTGATCTTTCTTGTGATCATGCCAATGTTACGATGTAATGCACCGACTCCGGGTAGCTGGGGTCGGGGCGTTACAGTTGGTATCAGAGGAAGTTTAGTACAAACCTTGGAAACTAGATTTAGATAAACTCTGATTAGAGCATGTAGACCTAAGATGAACTTTGAGGATTAGTATAGAAGAACTTCCTAGAATTTTGGTATTGTGGAGATTTTGTGAGTTTTCCGAGCAATACATCCCTGTCTGGATACGAGCAGGTAGAGGCGGTTCTAGCACAGATGTACCTAGGGGTAAAACCCGAAAACACCGCTTTGAGCTAGACTCGAACGGGAACTGGTGCACGACAACGGGCCTTGCTGCACTCTTGGTTACGACACTCCCGGGGGATATGCTTAGGATAACTCTCATTTTCAGTACAAATCATTATGAAGGGTTTATGAGTATATACTTCCTCAAAGAAAACATTTTTATGATTATGGATTATATCCATAAATAGTTCAATTTATGTTAAGTGTTTTATAAGTATGGGATTATGTATTTTGATTCATAAACTGATCTAGTTTATGCCATTGTTTAGAAATGGCGCCTAGTGGAAGAAATGGAAACCGTATCAATGCACGCACTCCATGTAGGGATTGCCCTCCTGCTCAAGATAATTATAGTGGGGCTGGTGATGCAACTGGTGCCGATCAGCTAATCACAATACTGGGACAACTTACTCAGGTTATGAATAATAACCTTACCCGTATGGAGCACCCTGATCCGCAGCGTGGAGGATCAATGTTAGATCGATTCATGAGGCAACAACCACCAACTTACAACGGGAATACAAATCCATTAGTAGCTGAGCAATGGATATTTTCCCTAGAGAAAATATTTCAGGCTTTGGGGAGCAGTGAAAGGGAAAAAGTTATCATGGAAGTTTACCGCCTCACTGGAGATGCTGATCAATGGTGGTCATTGATTCAAAACATTAAGGAAGATGATGAAGTATCAAATATGGAATGGAGGGAGTTCAAAGATCTGTTTTTAGAAAAATACTTCCCTCGCGACCATCGAGCGGATATGGAAAGGCAATTTCTAAGTCTGAGACAAAAGGAGGATGATATTGTCACAAAGTATGAGGCTAACTTTACAAGGTTAGCGAGGTATGCTGTAGATTATATACGCAACCTAAGAAGTAAGATTGATCGTTTCTTTGATGGGTTAAAACCATTTCTCCATCGAGCATTAGTCTCACAATCCTTTTCATCGTACGAAGACATTGTCTCATGTGCTATCAAGACCGAAAAGGAATTCTCTAAGTCTTATGACTTTAAAGCGAAGCAAGAGAAGAAGAGACCTTCTGATCAATCTGGGAATGGAAATAAGGGGAAGAAGGGAAAGGTTGAATATCCATCTTGTGGTAAATGTGGGAAGAAACACCCCGGTGCTTGCCTGAAGGGAATGGGAGTCTGTTACAAGTGTGGTGAAAAAGGCCACCAAGCTCATGATTGCAAGGGGAAGAAGGAAGCTACCAACGTTCAGTGCTACAATTGCAGGGAGATGGGGCATTATGAAAATGCATGTCCTAAGCGTCAGGAGAACTTACCTCAGAAAAGGCCAAGGGATCAAGGCCAGGCTTATGCTATCACTACTGCTGAGGTAGAAGCTCCGAAAGACGTGGTGGCAGGTAATTTAATGGTTTCCTCAAGTTTAGCAAATGCATTATTTGATTCTGGATCATCGCATTGTTTCATATCTTCCCAGTTTGCTAAGAAAATTAGATATTTCCAATTTGATTTAATAAGGGAGTTGTCAGTTAAAACTCCTAAGGGAAGTATCGTTGCAACAAAGTTTTGGGAATCAGTCCCCATTAGAGCACATAAATTTTCTTTATCTGCTGATCTCTTCGTCATACCTATGATTGAGTTTGATATAATCCTCGGTATGGACTGGCTTTCGGACTATGATGCGAAGATTTATTGTAAGAAGAAAGAGGTTACGATTCTTGATGATAATGATAAGGAACACCTTATTTTTAGAGCAGAATCGTCACCACCTAATTCTTATTTAGATCCACCCCCAGAAGCTCAACTAAATTCAATTATTGGGGAGGAAGAGAATGAAGTAACTATCGGTGAGGAAAGGAATGTTCAAATAGAGGATGTACCTGTTGTGAAAGAATTTGTAGATGTATTTCAGGAAGATTTACCTGGACATCCTCCAGAACGAGAAGTTGAGTTTTCCATTGATTTGATTCCTGGATCAAGGCCTATATCGAAGACCCCTTATAGAATGGCCACTGTAGAGTTAGTCGAACTAAAGAAACAACTAGAGGAATTGAGTAATAAGGGATTTATTCGCCCTAGTGTTTCTCCATGGGGAGCCCCTGTTCTTTTTGTTAAAAAGAAAGATGGATCTATGAGGTTATGTATCGACTACAGGGAGATCAATGCTATAACGATAAAGAACAAGTATCCCCTACCTCGTATTGATGATTTATTTGACCAACTTCATGGAGCTCAATACTTTTCAAAGATTGACCTTCGATCTGGATACCATCAGTTGTGTGTGAAGAAGGAAGACATTCCGAAGACAGCATTTCGAACCAGGTACGGGCATTACGAGTTTACTGTAATGCCGTTTGGATTGACTAATGCACCCTCTGTATTCATGGATCTGATGAATAGAGTTTTCAAGGAGTATCTCGATGAATTTGTGGTGGTATTTATTGATGATATCTTGGTATACTCCAAAACCTACGAAGATCATGAAAATCACTTGCGCATTATCTTGAAGACTCTGAGGAGGCATGAATTATATGGGAAGTTTAGCAAGTGTGAATTCTGGCTTCAGGAGATTTCTTTTCTTGGCCATATTGTCTCTAAAGATGGAATCTCTGTTGATCCTTCTAAGACCAGGGAAATCCAAGAATGTCCAGCACCTACGAGTATAACTGAGGTACGTAGTTTTATTGGTTTGGCAGGTTATTATCGACGTTTCGTCCAGAATTTTGCCCGATTGGCTAACCCATTAACGAAGCTCACACGTAAAGGGGTTAAATTTGTTTGGACAAAAGAGTGTGAAGAATGTTTCTAAGAACTGAAGAGAAGATTAGTCAATGCTCCTATATTGACTCTACCATCGGGTAATGATGGGTTCGTTATTTATAGTGATGCATCGAAGAAAGGATTTGGCTGTGTCCTTATGCAGAATGATAGAGTTATTGCCTACGCATCACGACAGTTGAAAATTCATGAACAAAACTATCCTACTCATGATCTCGAGTTAGCAGCAGTGATCTTTGCTTTGAAGATATGGAGGCACTACCTCTATGGTGAAAAATGTGAGATTTATACTGATCACAAGAGTTTGAAGTATATTTTCTCACAAAAAGAACTCAACATGAGGCAAAGGAGATGGCTTGAATTACTCAAGGATTATGATTGTACGATACACTACCACCCAGGGAAGGCAAACAAGGTGGCAGATGCTTTGAGTAGAAAAGACCATGGAGTTTTGAACAATATCAGAATTGAAAGGGATCCAATTTTTATGGATCTAGTGAAGATGGACATGGGAATAACCAGGGAAGGTGAAACATAAATGCTTTTTCAAATGGTTTCCAAACCATCTTTACTAGAAAGGATTAAGAGTTCTCAGACCGATGATGAAGAATTCCAAAAGAAGATTAAAGCTGTGAATGATGGGAGATTGAGAGACTTTGTGTATGAAGATGGAATTTTGAAATTCGGGAAGAGACTTTGTGTTCCCAATGTACCTGATCTAAAAAGGGAATTGTTGGATGATGCTCATAGTTCCAATATCTCTATACACCCTGGGAGCACCAAAATGTATAGAGATTTGAAGGAACATTTTTGGTGGGACAACATGAAGAGGGAGATTGCTGATTTTGTGTCAAGATGTATGGTTTGTCAACAAGTGAAAGCTGGAAGGCAACATCCTGGAGGAGTCATGCAACCTCTTCCCATACCGGAGTGGAAATGGGACAATGTTACGATGGACTTTGTCATGGGGCTACCAAAGACTCCTACAAGGAACGATGCAATATGGGTTATTGTTGATCGTCTTACCAAGACAGCACATTTTCTTGCTATAAGAGAAGATCTACCCTTGGAACGTCTAGCAAGACTATATATTAATGAAGTTGTGAGACTTCATGGAGTACCCCTATCGATTGTTTCTGATCGTGATCCCCGTTTTACTTGAAGATTCTAGAAAAGTCTTCAGAAATCCCTGGATACTGAACTTCATTTGAGCACTGCTTACCACCCTCAGACAGACGGACAATCAGAACGGACTATTCAGACCTTAGAAGACATGTTGAGATCTTGCTCACTTGACTTTCAGGGTATGTGGGATCAATATTTACCTCTGGTAGAATTTTCATATAACAATAGCTCCCATTCAAGTATTCAGATGGCACCATATGAAGCGTTATACGGAAAGAGATGTCGTACACCAACCTGTTGGGATGACGTTGGTGAAAGAAGACTTGTAGGCCCAGAACTGGTGGAGGAAACGGTGGAAAAGGTGAAGGTAATCCAAAATCACATCAAAGCAGCTCAAAGTAGGCAGAAGAGCTATGCCGATAATCGAAGGAAGGATTTGGAATTTCAGGTCGGTGATCATGTTTTCCTAAAGGTATCTCCATGGAAGGGAGTCATACGTTTTGGTAAGAAAGGTAAATTGAGTCCCAGGTACATCAGACCTTTCGAAATTCTAGAACGAATTGGGGCTGTAGCTTACCGATTGGCAATGCCTCCAAGTCTCTCCAAAGTTCACGATGTGTTCCACGTATCTCTGTTGAGAAAATACATGCCTGACCCAACGCATGTACTCACCTATGATGAATTAGAACTAGAACCCGATCTGTCTTATTGTGAAGAGCCCGTCATGATTCTTGATACAAGAGAACAAGTACTGAGAAACCGGATGACACGTCTAGTAAAAGTTTTGTGGAGAAATCATAAGATGGAAGAGGCAACGTGGGAACCCGAGGAACTTATGATGAAGAACCACCCGAGTCTTTTCATGTGATAAGTATTCTAGAAATTTCGAGGACGAAATTATTTGAAGGAGGGGAGAATGTAACAGCCCAAGCTTCTACGGTACGTTTCCCTTCGAATAATGCGATAGCGTGTGTTGTACGCAACCTCGAGTTCTAACACACACCACAACTAATTAAACTAGCCATTGTGAATAG
The DNA here is from genome assembly GCA_963277665.1 of Viscum album. Classification (NCBI taxonomy): domain Eukaryota; kingdom Viridiplantae; phylum Streptophyta; class Magnoliopsida; order Santalales; family Viscaceae; genus Viscum; species Viscum album. The sequence continues at coordinate 1,054,684,301 of OY728151.1, read as the reverse complement.
TAATACCTACTTTTTGAAATCGTATATATTTAATATTTCAAAATGGACTTCATTTTTGGATTCGGAATATTGAAATTAGCCTAGGGTGAAATTTTGGTACTTTTCGGATAACTTTTATATTTTGATGAATAGTGAAAATTACTAAATTTTAATTAAAAACAACTTTTTTAATCAAAATAATTAATAGTGATAAATTGTGAATTTGAGTGGTCTTAAAGTATATTTAGAATATATTTTTACCATTTAATATAATGTTGGTCATTGGACATAATTTTACAATTAAACCGAACATAAACAAGTGTCAATCTTTTGATAGTTATTACCTCTTAAAAACACGCTTTTTGTTTTGACAGCGGGAATTAATTTTAAATTAATTTCTGACACTTATTTGTTTTGAATTTAGAAAAATGGATTCCATATTTGGAATCAGGATGTTTAAATTGTGTAAATAGGTAACTTTTATTTTTATACATTTTGAATAATTACTGCGGTAAATATTTTATTTACCATGGTTAAGGGTAAATCCGGTAAATAAGGGTTAAAAAATAATATTATAATAATACTAAATTACCCTAAAACGTGTCTTAACCCTATTGGTTGATACATGGTCTACCATGGGCATCTTTGGGTCTATTTTGGGACCCCATGGATCTACTTGTAAGTGATAATGACACTTTATTTTAATTAAGTTAAAATGAATACAAAAATGACACAAGCATATATCTTTTAGAAAAAACAATTGTTACATAGAGATATATATGTTGGATTTTAGATTATAAATATTCATTAGAAATATAAAAAGATTTCCTACATAATGATATTTTATTTATAATTTTTAGACATTAAATAATTTATTTTATTTATGACACAATGATGATGCAGTAATTACTATAATAGTGAAAAATTAAAATAATTGATATTATAAATACCCAAATAAATATAATATGTAACTTTTAATGAATTAAAATAATTTTCTAGGATAATATGATATATTAGGATTGATTTAATTGACTTTTTTCGAAGTTATCAATCTGTTTTGAGTTTCCCAAAAATCAACTATTGAATAGTGTCAAAATTGACATAAAAGAGTTCTTAAAACAAATATTATATTATTAATTGATATTAAATTCCTAAAAATCTAAGGTTAGGCCAAGAGACTTATATCATGATAGGATCATCATTAATGTACCACTTGGGGGTCTCTTGGATGTATATAGTAAGTTTATTAACCATATTATATAAAAATACAAAGAGACATTGTAAAAGTGAAACTAATTAACTTAGAGTTAATACTTAAAGATAAGGTTAATATAAGTACCCAAACCTGTCTAAATTCTATTGGTTGAGTTGTTTTCGACCTATCCCCACCTTAACCTTTGAATAATAAGCTTTGGAGCCATTAGAAACCGAATATGAATTTATTATAAATTAATATTTCTAGCTTTTCCAAAGGTGCCCCTCACCCCTCTTATAAAAGGGCACTCCTCCTTCTCATTTCTTCACACCTTCAAAGCCTTTTGGTTCGGCCAAACTCTGCCCAAATACTCTCCCAAAATCCCTCACTACAACCTAGAGGCCTTAGTTGGATCAGAAATCCAACCTAAGGAGCCCTTTTGATCAAATCAAAAGGAAGAACCCGAAGAAGAGGTAATGATTTCACCACCCTTCTCCAAGTTCATTTCTTCTTCCACTTCTTCTTCCTTTGTTCATACCACACATGGAACGTATAAAGGATGGTGTTAATGAACTTAAGTAACATATATAAAATATTATATTATACTGGAATAGTAATATACCTATGTATCATTTGGATTCGATTCTTTTAAAATAAAAATTAAATGGAAATAGCGTTCGTGCGTACGTACGGACTACCGTCTCCACGAACGCGATGAGATTCATTCTCCATCGTATCCATTCAAGTATAATTATCATTTAATGATTTAAAAATGATTTTTAAGGACTTGATATCATTCTGGATATGAATAAGATACAACAAACATGACTTATGTAACAAAACATATAAAGAAAATGAGTAAGTTAACACCCGAAACGGCGATAATACTAAGATATTATTATCAAATCAATATTAAAAGATCATATATGATATCATATTAATGTATATGATTCTTGTATAATTTAGTAACAATTATTTCACTATTATACAGGAGGTTAACCTACCCCAACCAAGGAAAAGTACAAGGTAAGGGTTATTTCACAATCTCTTCATTATCCGAGGTTGTTTATACGTAATAATCTACTGGGATATCTTTATCATCCACATCCATGTTTCTTAAAAATGTATTTCAAAACATTTTTACTATTTACAAGAATATGGGTTAAAGTCATTTATACCCTTGTTTGACTTTTTATAAGAGGTTTATAAAGGAATCTTTCCGTCGTTTTCAAAACAAGGTCCTTTTTAACCTTTTCGACAGAATTGAGGTAAGAATGTTTTTTTAACTTATACAGCGGGTGCGGTTATTTTACGCCGTTATAAAATATTCAAAGCTTCCCTTACAAGCTTATAAGAATATTTTCAACGAAAATGTTTTATTTTATATGGATCTTAAATGATTTCAAAATAAAAGGAGATATTTCTTTTCAAAGAATTTTGATTTCATCTATGTCAACATCCTTTGATGGATTTTAAGATTATTTGAAGTTGATTTATTATGATACAAAACTTCTATATTGTATTGAAGGTTTTGTGATATGTTTGACTGTGGATGTGCTATTTTTATACCATTCATAGTTTATGGTGAAAGTATTGACATTTCGTATGCTAGTTTTAAAACGAATGTTTATGTTATGTTTAAACCTTTTCATATGGGAATGCATTGGACTTAATAAGTGACGGGTGGAGCCCGCTATAGCTCCTCGATGCATCGGTAGGTCTCATGAGACAAACTAGTGTCTTCGCACAAGGCCTTGACAAAATCTTATTTGTAGTCTTGGCATGAGGCCTTGGCTATGTGGTTATGATAGTCTGGCATTATGCATTCCAACATTATGAAAGTGGTTATTGATTTTTGCATGTGATTATTCGATTAGTAGAATATCCATGTGAATAAGTAAATGGCATTATTTCATTTTATTTATGCCATACCATGTTGAAAGTTCATATTTAAAAGGCTTTTGTTTTAGTTATACATTGCCTTAAATGTTTATTCTTATTTATGAAAGTTTCCGCTATATTGTTATCCTTACTGGGCATTTGAGCTCACCCCTTTTCTATGTTTTATTTTTCCCAGGATGTGAAGAAGTAAGTTATGAATGACCTGCAGGGATTTTATGAGGGGTTAATAGTGTGGATTGTGGAAACATTATGTTGTTGTAGTAGTTTTTCACTTTGAAATGTAATGTAAAACTTTATAATTATATCTAGTGTTTCCAAGGCTACTAAACCAATCGGTCTTTCGAGATTTGATCTTTCTTGTGATCATGCCAATGTTACGAAGTAATGCACCGACTCTGGGTAGCTGGGGTCGGGGCGTTACAATATCCATGAGTTAATTTATATGTATGAAATTTATATTTTAATATTTCTATATTTATAATTTAAATAATACTTTATAATGAATTGAATAACAATTTAATTAAAATAATACTATTTAATATTTGATTGAAAAACTACAAAAAATTATAAACAAAAATTTTATGAATATAATTCCATAAAATAAGTAATTATAATTTATAATATAAATTGGTTTCTATATTTACATTGGTTTTCACATTCTTCAACCATTTATAATATTTCATACTCAAAATTTTAGTCATTAATTAAACAAGTGAGGGATTTCCCCTCATTTTTTATCAAGATTCACATGTTTCATTAGTTTGATATAACTATGTTGTTCCAATATAACAATGATCCTTATGTGTTTTTATGTTCAAAAATCCCTATTTTTTTTTGATGTTTTTATCTTATATGTGTCCTGATTTAATCTTTTTGAAATTATAACTCTATTTAAAATCCATGAATTATTTATTGAATAAATTTCATTGGAATTTATATTAGGTAGTTGATATATTCATTGAGAATTATTATATGGGCAGAAGAATTTAATTTCATCTAATTGAAATCATCTTACCTAGTAGAATTTTTCTTACTCATTAATGAATTTCATTACAAAGATAATATAACAGTTTTGCTAAAATTTGATTTATGATAAAGTAATCAACTTATAAAAAATAAACCTATGAAAGTTAGCCAATATATAAAATAACCATCTTATACAAAATAATTCATATATAAATTAGATAAAGAAGCAATGATCATTCAATTAATAATATTATATTAAAGGTATATCTAGATCAATGATATTACCCAATAATGAAGTCAAGATCAGAAAAAAAAATTATGTTATGAAGTATATTTATATTTTCACACTGAAATTATCATACTAGAGAAATGCATCATGAATTTTATCTTACGTGGGGCCGATATGATTAAAGTATCATCTGGATTTTCTCCTTAACAGTGCCAAATCTTTTAGAAAGTCAAATTATAATTTTTATTTTTTTTAGAAATATGTTTTAGAAATATGGAATGTCCATTTTGGATAGAGTTATTTTTTAATGAATGATAAAATCTGATGAATATGAAATCATCTACATATTTCTATACCTATAGTTTAATATATAGAAAAGATGGAAAAACAATAATTAATATTCTATCACATTATTATATCAAAGGTTTTATTACATCAACTGTTAGGATTAAAAAGTGTGTTTAGTTCATAATCAAAAGAGTAGCTATAAAAAGAAGATCTCACTAGAGCATGCAATATATAAAAAATATGAAATATATAAAGCATAAAATATACATATAAGATATATAGAAAAAATAGTATACACTTAGTATTTATATAATTCATGATGAACCCTTGATCAACTATTTTTCTTTTCTTACAAGAAAATAAATTACAATCAAATAACCTCTAGATCATTTTTTATTATTTTCACATTCTATGGTTGTTTCTTTTTCATTTGTATGTTGTTTCATGAAATTTTGTGATGAACCTGTATCATATATCATTTTTCATATATATATATTGTTATACACTATTTTTGTTCTACTAATCTAAGACCATGGATTGGTATTATAAAGGAAGGTCCTGGATATAATATCTTATGCCATTTTTAATGAGTAATCACATCTGTCACTCAACTAAATAGCCCTCTGAAAATTTTAGGGTATAGTGAAAATCGCCAATATCTTGGAGTAGAGTGTTAGTGAAGTTTATTAGTGGATTATTGTGACCTGATCTTCTATAAATACTCTATATTCTTTCATTTTATTATTATTTTTCATTATATTTATTATTAATGAGAAAATATTATCATAATCATCTAGTTCTATTGAGAGGGTGGTTTTTAAGAAAATACAAATTCATGAAAAAAAATCAACCCCACCCTCCTTCTTTATTAAAACAATTTTTTGGCCAACACTTTTTATCAATGGAAATAACTCTTTAGTTTTTAACTCTATAAGGTTGAAGTCGTAAAGATAATATTCAAATAGATACAGTGTTTGAGGATTGAGAAGGAATTACTGAGGATAGAGAAAATTATTTTTATGGTGAGAATGTTCAGTAATGGAAGAATTAAATGATTATATATCTGAAAAATAAAAGTCTAGAATATAATCATAAGGTCGTTAGGCCCTATGAAATTCCCAATACTGAACCTTAGACATGGGATGAAACTATTGAAGTTAGTTATTATATATTCGTTATATATATGAATTCTATCTTATGTGGACCATGACCTAATAAATTAAATAGAGTATCAAAATGTTCAAAAACTTATGAAATGTGAAATACGAATTTTATAACTTATGATGGATATTAGAACCTTCCAGAACATTGATACAACACTAAAAAACTAATTTTTGACACTTTCAAAATGTTGTAAAGGGAAATAATCACTTAATAAAATGGATTATTAAATGAGGATCTAAATAATTGTACTTCTTAACTTAATCTTATTCATGAACTAGATAAATCTATAAAAATTATAATAATTATACAACCAAAATGGGGTGTAATTTACGATGCTATCAAAAAATAAATAATGATTATAAACTTTTAAATATAAGAACATAATTGTTATATTATGGTTAATAGAGATGAGATGGATGTTGAGGCTGGAGAGAATAAAATATTAAAATGAGAAATGTATTATATAATGTAATCTAATTCAAAGGATGATAAGAAAAAGAGGCATCCATTTCCTGCTCATCTAAAAAATAAAAATCACATAATTAAGTGTCAAGGGATAAGCTCACTCAATTCCCAATAATGTTTAAAAAACTATAAAACAGTAAAGATGATTTTGAAATTCTTTTAAAAATTATAATAAATATAATGTAAATACAAGAGAGTTTAGATGATATGTGTTCCAGAACCTCAGAAAAATCAAACTTGTATTCCCATAATTAAAATAAAATAATAAGTTTTATATGTACTTCTTCAAAAAGTATGGAAACAAGTTGAAATCTATGAAAGATAAAAATGAATAATGGAGTGCCTTAGAGTAATATAAAATTCATCCTAGTTACGATTCTAAATCAAAGGAATCTAATCATATCTGAAACATGTGCATCATGGAACAAATCAATGAGTAAAACTCTACCAATTACTCTTATACAGAATCTAATTCTAATAAGTGAACATATAATATACTAAATGAGTATTTATGTATATTATACAACCAATATGAGTCTACAACGTTAATGAACATGTATCTAAATAATAATAATTATTTTTTATATCAGTTATAATTATGTTCTAAAAAATTATATTACATGAATCAAGGTTATTCTATATGTGTTTTTTATAGTCCAGCTATCTATGACAACAAGATGAAAGAATTATAGGAAAAAGTAAATGATATAAATGATGTTGTTAGTGTTTTTAGTAGTGTAATTTTTAAACAAAATTCATTATATTAAAAAAATAAAATAATGAATAATATTTTATTGGATGTATCGAAAAATAACCAATTTTTATCATAATTATATCGTACCTTGATCCAAAAATAGAAATATTTCTAAACTCACATGATTTAATTCTAACACAAATTGTCAAGTTTACATTGACTGTTTCATTATAAAACATCAGGTATGTGGAATAATTAAGTCTATAAGATCTGTAAAATTATCTAATCTAGTTATAATTTATGAACATGTTTTTAGATTTGTATTCCCAAATTATTTGTAGAAAACACAATTAGACCAAAGAGCATTTGGCTGCTTAAAAAATCCTAATGTTTAATTTTTTTATAATAAAAAAATTGTATCATTAAAATTGGAAATTGGTTTACAGATAATGGATTTTGAAGACATTTGAGATTATTTTCTTTCAAACAAACATAGACTATATATGATTGATTGAGGAAATTGAATATTTGATGAAAATGAAAAAGGGAGGATGGTTTCTATTAGATCTATTAGAGATCATCAATTAATTATCATCAATATTAGTTTTCAAAGGAATAACGAAATACTGATATGTATTTATCATCTAAGTGATGATAGATACTAATTATATTTTTCTAATATTTATTTATTTGGTTTTAATATTCAATCCCTTTAATTTAGTGCACAATGAACTGATCATTTTTATACATTAGATTTTAAATTTTTCTGTAGTAAAAAAAATTAAACTATTTGAATTATGAAATAAAAAAATCATCGATTTTCAATAAGATAATTGGACCTTTAAATATTTATTTAATGATAAAATTATCCAAAAGAAATTTTATTTTGGATTTACCTAACCATGAATTTGATAAATTGAAACAATATTATGAATTCCCATTGGGATGAAAAAAACATAACCTAATCTAATAAAAGTTGTTATTCATTATAGACCCGTATAACAAATCCATCTGGATCTGTTCAATCCTACTAGAATAGAAATCCTAGGTGGTAATTTTATTTTCATTTAACTTGATGTTTTTTCCAAATTTACAGGGGTATGTTAATTATAATATATACGTTATTTTTGTTATATTTTTTTAAATTTTTTAAAACTCATAAAAACAAAAAGGTTATAAAAATAATTTCATTGAGGATTTACCATTGTTGAAAATTTTAGAATCATTAATTCAATTAATTTTTCTAAAATCATGGTATTATGTATTATTTTTTTAATCCATGGACACATTAATAGAATGGTGTTGTTGAAAGGAGGAATATGAAAATAGAAGAAGTTTATAGAGCTACGTTATGTGAATGTATATTTTCACCTAATATATTGTAGTATTCTATTAATAGAGCATGTTATTTCATTAAAATATTTTTAATAAGGCATATAGTAAAGAAATAATTCATTGAATTATGGAATAATAAAGAATCTGTGGTTTAATAATTTTTTTATTTTGGATAAAATTTATATATCATAAAAACCAATGACAATCATATTATTTAAAATAAAAAGGACAATGAGGAAATTTTCTAGGTTATTCTACTGCATCTAAACTGTTGGATATTTTCAATAATATATATATATTTTTTGAGGAATCAACTATTGTTAAATTTGATTAAAGTGGACATTTTGATTACAAGAAAAATGAAATTTTCAAATTGATTGATTTTCTGGGAAACCTCGAACCTGCAATACATTTGATATAAAAATTTTGTCTATTTTAAATATGATATAAAATGATACTAACCATATAGGATTGATTCGGAATAACATAAAAGCATACTATACAGAAGATGTAGAAACCTTATGGACTATCCTCAAGAAATAGCTATAGGAATCCTAGATGTAGTTGTTATTACTAGGAGAGGTATGGGAAAATATCATGAATATTTTTCTATTATAAAAAACATAAGAATAAATATAAATATCTAGATGATTAAAATTGGATAGTTTATATTCAAAAAAATATAAACCTATTAATAAATAACAAGATATTTTATTTAGTTGATATATCCTTAGATTATCATATTTTTAGTTCAAAATTTATGTTTATGAAAAAACTAGATGATCAAGGTGTAATAATAAGAAAATATATTAGGTTGGTTGATAATTGTTTAAACAAGGAATAAGGAATAAATTATGAGGAAACTATTTTCCTTGTTGCTACAATAAAATTCATTATCATTATTTTATAATATATATATCAAATTAATTTTAAATTATATTAGATGGATTTATAATATTATCTTATTAATGTATATTTAATATAGAATGTTAATAATTAAAAATTTCTCTTGTTTTAATACACTCATTTTCAACCTTCAATTTTCAATCATAACAAACAATTATATGTTCTTAATAAATAAAAAAGTGATTGGTATGAAAGATTAAGATCTTTTTTTTAAATCGATTAAATTAGTGATTTATATACCCAAATATTCATAGGATAAAATAATAAAAATATTATTTACTTGTGAAACTATAAATTAAATATGGTATTTTCATTTTGTTAAATCAAAACACATGTAATAAATTTTTAAACCCCATGAAAAATTATTTCTAAATGATCATGATGATTGAGATAAATAATTTTCATGGTTTTAAAATTTATCAAAAATATTCTATAAATATTTTAAACCAATGTATATAAATACATGATTTACATAAAATATTGGGACTCGAAATAATAATATTTTTTTATCTTCAATAATTTATAAAATTAAAAAAGACTTGGATGAATCTAGATAACATATTAGGAACAAGATATATAGAGGAATATTTAGGATATATCTTTATCTAACTTTAATAGGACTATATATTTTCTTTTTAGTAAATATTTGTGCAATTTTTAAATCAAACCAAAAAGAATATCATTTGATTGCCTCTGAAATGTCATTATGATGTTTGAAAGGAACAATTTCTTTTCCTTTTCTATTTCAAGAATCCTATATCTTCAATTTATGTGAAGAGATAGATGCTACATTTTTTGATTGTAGAAAATATAGGAAAATAACCGTAGGAATATTTTATTTATTAGGAGAATCTTCTCATTCATTTTTATGTAATAAAAAATTCTATGATTAATTATCAACTAATGAAGTTGAATATATAGTTTTATGAATTTTTTCCACCATGTTTTTTTGGATTGAACACATAATGATTGATTTATGATTAAATTTTAATCTTAAACCAATTAAATGTACTAATACGCTTACTATCAAAATTTAAAAAAATATAATAAATCATTCAAAAAAAGAACGAATATTTAAGGAAAAAATTCATATTAGATCACTCATATAATGGTTATATATTTTTTGTTATTTTATTATTGACTCAAAGAGTGGAAATTTTTTATATTCCACTTCCTACTTATAAATTTTATTTTATCAAATATGAATTAAAATTTTTTAAATTCATTTTATTTCAATTTAATTATTTTTTTCATGATTTTCATTATATATATATCAATATAATTAGTTTACATATTGTAGTTATTTACCATTCTATGTTTAACCATGTCATAAATTTTTCTTTTTCTTAGTATTTATGTGATTAATTTTCATGTATCTCTTGTGGTGAAAATTTATTATTTCTTGAAAGTGAGATGAAATGATTCTTAAATGAAAAAACATTGAACCCATGTGAATCTCAGATTTTTCATCTTTGTTTTGAAAACTTTTTGCAATTATGTCTTTATAACGTCATTGATGTCATAAAAAATTAGAATGAATAAAAATTATGAAAGTGGTACATTGGTTAGTTGAAAATAAGAAATAATTTTTTGGAATATTCTGTGTGGTTAGGAAATCAATTCCAGTTGGTTGGAATATAATGATATGATTTTTAATATTTTAATAATAAAAAAAGTAAGGGAGTTTTTCTAAATTTAAATGTGAACAATGTTCTTATATGAGAAGTAAGTTCATGAGTTTTATTAGAATGATACAATAATTTTTTTGGGAAATAATGATCTTATAACATTGAATGTTAATGAGTAAGAGTTTTCAATGACATTGATTAAAATGGATAAAATATTATGTTTCCCTCATTAAATGATCTATGAGTATAGTAACTCTATTACATTTATTGATGAAGTCACCCCTATTAATATTAGGAAATATCTTTTTGTAACTCCAAATATTTTAATGAAAATTTTTAGTTCTTGATATGGACAAAAATATTTTTCTATTGTTTATAAATTCACTAATTTACCTAAGGATCTGATATTTTGAAATGAATTTCTTTCAATATATCTATTTATTTTATCACATTCGGATAGAGAAGTGGGTTAGTCTGTTGTGTTATATTTTATTTTATATGAGTCATTTTATATTCAAACAATGTAATTTTATCCATTAAAATAGTTTGAAATAATTATATTTGAGAATGAAAATGTTATGTTTATTAAGTTAATTACCACGATATGTAATAGTATAAAAAATATATGTGCTATAGTGAAAAAAATAAGAATATAATTTTATGTATTTTCTATGTTTAAAATATTACTATATCGATATTATGAAAAAAATTATAGTATAATTTACTCATATTTAGTGGGATAGATCACCATATTTTTTCTAGAACATATAAAGTGTCTTCCTCTCATATGGTAGTGGAAAACTGGTTGGAAGTGGTTACTTTCACTAGTTGGAGAAGGATAATACATGTGGGGTTCTTAGATGAGATCCAACATGAAGGTGGTTTTATATCTAAGGAAGTCGTATGTGATTCGGTTTCTATAACACAATAGGTTATTGTAAAAAAAGCCATTCATTAATGTTTTTTACCTCCAAATATACCATTTTCTGCAACCATAGAATATTTGGCTATGACTATTATGATACTTGTTTTTATTGGCCAGGAGAGGAATATTTTTATCATTTATAAAGTGTTTACCTTATATTAAATAACTCAAACTATAGGGATTTAATGTTGAATAATGTGATAAATATATTGTTTTATTATAAATTACTTTCATTGGTTTGAATAAAATGAAAAAACAATAAGTGATGATATTGTTCTCTTATTAGCTAGGGTAGAGAAAATGAGAACATATGTTAAGCCCTATAGTGGTAAAAGAATAAAAAAAATTAGGATAATATGAAATTAGAAGAAAATATGAAAGTGGACATGAATCAAAAATTTCTATAGGATAGAGAAGCTACTTCTGTAATCCATTTTGAAGCTTAATATAGTAACGTTGATGTTTATACTACTAATATTGTTAATTATTGAGATGTAATTATATCACAGTTGGATGTTATGATGGATTATGTGAACCCATTAAAGGATGATTAGGAATAATCTTGAGATAAATGAAAAAATCCTTGAGAGAATTAATTTTCAAAATATTATATATATATTCATTATTGAAAGTGATAGTCTCTCAATTTTAGTGTATCATGTGGATACCTATCGATTGTCCCATTATTTTCAAAATGATAGATTTTTGTGGCTTAGAAATAATGATTCAATATAATTTGGATGTACCATGGATATATATTGGTATTTATTCATCCTAGTAAGGAGATAAAGGTCATAGATTCATAGGAAACATGTCAAAAACAATTTTACATACCCTTGACAAGTTGACTCGAAACATTGCTTCCCTCAGGTGTGAGTTTCTATCAACATTAAATTTTAAAACTATCCCGAGGGATATAGTAGAAATTTTACAAATCAGTACTATAAATCCAAGAATAACTATCCAAGTATATTATTAGTTTCAGAATTATTTGAATAGTTTACATCAAGAGATTATTCCAATAAGGCCCCAAGCATAAACATTACATAATCCAGAATTATGTTAATAATTCACATAGAGGATCTTTTTAATTTTTAATCTTTAGAGAATTCGTTCATAACATATACATGACAACTATAATATTACATGTAGACACTTCTACACAATATCCATTTTTTCATAAAATAAGAACTCTCAAAAAAGAGTCATGTCCAGTTTCATATTTTATACAACATGACTTTTCTGTGATCCCAAACATGACCCCATTCATATTTTTTTCATGTGAAAAACATTTCAAAAACATTGGATGAGCATAAAAATAACAGTAAGGATTATAAAATAATGAAATAAATCATTAGTCCATCATTACATACCATGCATAAGCTCTTTATCATACCTCATTAAATCATAAGATTTATGAATAACACATAGACATTCTAAATTATAAAGATTAATTGTGGAATCCATTATCATACTTACATTGTCACTTTCACATCTACATTTGTAGTTGCATTCAAAATACTCATCCTAGTATATTCCCCATGTCTCTTAGGATAATCATTAATGTTTACCTCCATCACATTACCCAATGCATTGTAGAACTATCTCAGGATCACCCGCTCTAGGTTTATCATGAAACCACCCATATACGTAAAAAATTACAAAAAACCATAACATATTAATAACACCTAAAACAAACATAATGAAATTATTAAATTTCCACATTTCAATAACAATATATCATTTAAATATATTGAAACAATCAATTATTTCTCAAAATAATTTTCAAATCCAAAATACGTAAATAGGGTATATGGTATTTATTTTCCTTAAAAAACACTACAACATTTTATGGAATCCAAAGATAAACAATACTCATGGTGGTGGAAAGGTCGTTGTCACCGCATACTTTAAAAAGAAACATTATTTTTTGTCGTTTAGTAAAATGGTTTTTATAAAAATTTTACCTTTGAATGAAATGAAAAGTCAAAGAGGGTGTATAAACTGAACAAAAGAAATTCATCTATAAATCAAAATATGCCCCAATGAATGGAGATTGAGATGAAGTCCCTTACAAAAGATCATTTTGTAAATAAAATATATTGATAATGTGTATTCACTATAATTTCATATAAATAATGTATAAATACTAGATATGATATAAAATGATATATCTCAAATAATCATAACCGGGCATAATCTAGAAGTATATGTTTAACCCAAATTAGGGAAATTGGTTTAAGAAGTTCTTTTACATAATTTATGCATTGAATTGTTCGTTCTTTAATCTTTTTAATAATAAAAAATGTTAATTTATACATTTTTCATAACCTTTATAAAATTTATTTTTGTTTTAATATTACTTATTACAATGTTATGATCATTAATTAATTATTTGAGTTCATAACGGTATTTTGTCAAAATTTTGTACTAGAGCCAAAAATAAACTTCATATAATTACATGTGTTTCCATATGGTCAAAATTAAATTATATCCAAAAATATATTCATGATTAAATATCATATATATAATATATATTTTATATATATGTATTAATTATAGTATATAACATTTAGAAATAAGAGATGAAATGCACCGTTCATGGAGAGAGTAAGTCGTACGTATGCATGAAAAGTAATTTCATTTATATTTCATATTTAATGGAATGAATACATAATGAAACATAGTTATATTATAATTTCAGATTAATGTCATATATAATTTCATTAACTCCATCCTTTATTCATTCCACGTATGACAAGAATGAGTCATATCACTTTGAGTGTGCGGTAGTCCACACTTCCTGAAATAAAATTATCGCATTTACCCTTTATGGAAACAATAAATGTATGTTCTAAATGAAAAATATATAAGTATAGAGACAATAAAAATATAATATATATCACATATAAATAAAGTTACATCATAATGGCCACTATAATAGGTGGTAGGAGAATAATTGAACAATAATAGTTTCTTGAGGATGAAGTTCACTGTCCACAGAAACAGTATGTTCATTTCCATTAGATGGAGGTGTGTGAATTTTTAATTGGAATAATCCTCATAAAAAGATCCTATAAAATGGAATATACTGGTTTTTTATTCAATAATGTAATTATGTGAGTTTAGGGGGTTGGAGATGGAATATAAAATTAACGATCTCGAGAGGCAACGTTACCTTTAAAATGGGTAACTCCCTTTGGTTTGAACAAATAGTCTTTATTAAAGAATGTTTTGTTTAAGATAATGATTCTAGGAGTAATATAGGGATTTTGGGTGATTATTGAAGTAGAGGTTGGATGATACAAGGGGCTTGAGAAGTGTGTGTAATGGGTTAAATGTGGTGGCCTTTTATAAGTGGGAGGAGGGGCTCTTTAAGAATGTTTTAATGTATTATTTTATTATAAAATTACTTTCTATTTCAAAAATACCAAATCATATTTAATTAAAATATAAGGTGGATATAAGTCGAAATAAAATCATCAAATAATAATTGGACAGGTTTTACATATTTTTTTAATCATTATCATTTTTATATAAACCTTTGTTAACTTATAAAACCTTCTCCATTTCCTCTAATATATTCCTACTATATAGTTAATATATATACTATAAAATTATAATAGATCTAAAATGGACCATTAATGTCATTTAAAATATTATATATGTAATTTTTCCTAATTTTAGATCAATGAGACTATTTTATCAATTAATAATATAAAATTTGTTTTAAAAATTCATTTATTTCAATTAATAAACTGTTAATATAAAGATTTTCAAAATATCTATAACCACTTTATTATTTCTTAAAACCATAATTATATAAAATATAGAAAGTCATTATTATCCCTCAAATTCTTGGATGTGATAAATATTTTTAATATAATTTTTTTTCAATATTTGCTATCCCATTTATTTAGAACATTCATTAATGAGCTATTCATTACATAATCATTGTTTCATAAATAATTTTAATTATTTAAATTCTAAAATTTATAAATAAAATATCATGATGTAGGAAATATTTTTATCTTTCGAATAAATATTTATTTTTGAAGAAATCGCTTATATATACTGATATATATATTTTATTTCTAAAATATATATGTTTATGTTACTTTTGTCATTACTTTAACTTAATTAATATAAAGTGTCATTATCACTCCATTGTGGCTCCATGGGGTCCCAAAATCGACCCATGGATGCCCATGGTTAGACATGTGTCAAAAAATAGGATTAGGACACATGTTAGTGAAATTAAATATTCTTATAATAATTTGTTTTACCCATATTTACCACATTTACCATTTATCCATGGTAAATAAAATATTTACCGAAATAAATACTTATAATGTCTAAAAAAAGATTTACCTATTTTCACAATTTGTTCCTACTGATTATAAATATTAAATTCTTTTTTCCAAATTAAAATCACAAAAGTGGAAGAAGTTAATTTAAAATTATTTCCTGTTATTAAAACAAAAAATGTGTTTTTAAGAAATAATAGCTATCAGAAGATTGAATCTTTTTTTCATTTTCCAAGTGAAATTAATTACAATGTTCAAATTTTATTAAATGATTAAAACATAATATAGTTACACATGAAGACCAATTAAATTTATTATCTAACCATATAAATAAATTTTATTAAAAGGCATTTTTGAATTAAAGTACTGTATTTTTCACTATTCATTAAAAATAAACTTTATCTGAAATATACCAAAATTTGAACCAATGTAAATTTTGATTCCCCAATTTGAAAAAATTGAATTCATTATTTCAAATATAACATATAAAAATTACAATTACTAGATTTAAAAAGGGTTCTCCCTCAAAAGGTGATAAATCAATATTTTAAAGAATATTAGAGTATGTATGCTTAAAATTGGATTCATTAACATTTTAAACCTCTATTTTTTTGGATAAATGTAAAAACGTTTAGAAAACATTTGTAATATTGTTTTAGTTATTTATGTTCATTCCTGCCAATAAAAAATCTATGCATTAAATACCAATTAAAATAATAATATTATATTTATATTTTTTATTATAACTCAACGTTGGGTGCAACGGAAGTTTTCAATGAAAAGTGTTGTTGTGTATCCAGTATGCCATAGAATATAGCATCCCCTTTAATGTAAAATTAATATTTAATTCAAAAATATTAATAAATATAAAATTTTCAAATTCAATATTTACTTTTGATGTTACATCCTTCCCCCCTTTTGGAAATTGTGTCCTCATAATATTTATTCACTTCTCAAATTATTTTTTGTATTTATCCCTCATAGCATTTTCTAATTCCCATTTTTCCTCATCTAACATATGGTTTTTCCTCCAAACTTTTACCTGATGGATTAACTTATTCCACAACACTTTCTCGCTTCGGTTAAGAATATGGACAGGTTGTTCCGCATAAAACAAATTATCGACAAAACAAACTACCTCTATGATTAAAACATGAGATGGATCTGGTATATACTTCCTCAACATTAAAACATGTAAACAATTGTGTACCTAGGATAAAAATTGAGGTAAATCCACTCTTTAGGAAACTGATCCCACATTCTCTAGGATTATATGTGGTCCAATGAACCTCGGTCTCATATTTCCCTTCATAAAAAAATTCATCACACTTTTCCTTGGAGAAAATTTGGGAAGGACATGATCACCATCCTCAAAATAAAGATACTTCCTCCGGTTATCCAAAAATCTTTTCTAGATGCTATATGTTATTATCATGTTCTTCTGAATCAACTAAACCTTTTTTTCCATCTCTCATAAAAATTTTGGTCCCATAAGATTCCTATAATTCACTTCCTCCCAAAAATATGGTGTTCAACATCACTTCCCATATAATTCCCCAAACAGTGTCATTAGTATATAAGAATTAATATTGTTTTTATAAGAAATTGAAAAAAATGAAATGTCTTGGGCCCAACTTCACTGGTAATACATCTAGAAAGCACATAAAATATCTTCCAATGTCTGGATTGTTTGTTATGACTGCCCATCTAATTGAGGATGAAAAGTTGTACTAAAATTTAATATAGTACCCAATGTCTTCTGATGGGATTTAGAAAAGTTAGAAGTAACCTTGGATCAAGATCTTATACAATGGATATGGGAACTCCATGCAACATGAATATCTCTTTAACATACAATCGATAATTCAGATCTAGTTTTAGAGTATCATGAATATGATGTAAATGAGCATATTTAGTCAATCGGTCAACAGTAACCCAAATTACAGTATTTTTTCATGATGTCATTCGTCATACCACAACAAAATACATGGATATATTTTCCCATTCGAACTCTGGTACATGTAAATTCTGGATCATACCTTTTGGTAATTGTTAGTTTTCATTCACCTGTTGACTAGTCAATCACATCAATGTAATTTCACCAATATCTCTTTTCATTCTATCCCACCAGTAATACTCCCAAAGATCTGTGTACATCATTGTACTCCCAGGATGAACTTAAAATAGAGAACTATGAACTTTACATAACAACTCATTCTTCAAACTAAAAATCACAAGGCACAAATAATATATTCCCAAATCTCAAAATAAAATCATTATCAATGTTAAATTCTGGAAAACTACCCTTCTAAACCAACTCTACCTTTTTTTGAAACTCATTGTCTTCCTTCTTCACATACATAATTCTGTCTGATAGAGATGATTTCATTGACACCTAATCATTCTGCATTAGTACACAACCAAGTCCTTTCAATGAAGCATCACATTATAAAATAAATTCAGTATCTCTTGTAGGACGTTTCAAAACTAGAGCATTCACCAATATTCATTTCAATCACCGAGTCAACTGAGCCATCACTATAATAAATTGTTCAATTCTGATGCTGACCATCTTATGATGCTAATATGGATGTTCATTTCCATCTATATGCCTTCCCATCAAATATTCCCTATTTCAAATAAGGAAAACCATTTTGATAATAAAATATTATTATGTAATGGAACATGGAAATCTGTAAAAAATGTATCATTAAAATATTACCATAATTTAAAAATAATGTATGGGTATTAATTTAATAACATCCTAACTTTGAATGTTTTTTAAATTGACCTTTGATACCATCTATAAGTCTCCTACCATAAACAATACATACTCTTGAATTAATTTAATAATTCACATCAAGGATATCTTCATGTTTAGAGATTTAGTGAATTAGGTCATAACATATAAATAACAACATGAATATTAAATGTAGCCCTTCTACACAATATCCATTTCTGTCATAAATTTAAAACTCTGGAAAAAGAACGATTCATTTCTAGTTCCTTGTTTTAGACAGCATGAATGTTCCTTGAAGCCATCATTTTCCCCATTCATCTTTAAGTCCTACTAAAAACATTTCAAAAATTTGGGATGAGTATAAAAAGCTCAGTAATGATTCTAAAATAATGAAAGAAAAAATTAGTCAATCAATACATACTAAGAATATGATCTTTAACAGACATCATGAAATAAAAAATATTTATGAATAACACATAGTAATCATAAATCATAAAGGTAACTTGTGACATCCATTATCATACTTACATTGTATATTTCACAACTACATAGGGAGTTGTGTTCAGAATACCCATCACGGTATATTACGTAAATCTCTTAGGATAAAAAAACATTTACCTTTGTCAAGTTACCAAATTCATTAGAGAGTTATCTTGGGATCACCCGCACTTGGTTTATCATGGAACCACCCGTATACATAAACGATGCCCAAGAACCATAAAAAATTCATAACACATAGAAAAACATAAAGGATGGATAAAAAGTCCACATTTCAATGAAAATATATCACTTAATGATATTTAAGTATTCAATGATTTCTCAAAACCATTTTCAAAACCAAAATACGTAAAATGGTATATGGTATTTATATTCATTTGAGAAATACACTATAGCTTGTTAAGGATTCCAAATATCAAAGAATACTCGTGGTGGTGGAAGGGTTGTTGTCACCATGTACATTAAAAGAAAACATTCCTCTTTGTAAATTAGTAAAAATTTTCATATAAAATGATTCCCATTGAATGAAAATAAAATTCAAAGGGGTTTAAACACCGTATAAAATAATATCGTGTATAAATTAAAATATGCCTCAATGAAAGGTCATTGAGATGAAGTCCCTTACAAAGTTCATTTTCTAAATAAAATATATTGATATTGTGTACTCACTATAGTACATGAATTCAAGTATAAATACAATATAGGATATCAAAGGATATATCTCACATAATCATAAAACACGGCATATTCAAGAAGTAGATGTTTAACATAACAAATGGAAATTGGGATAAGAAGTTCCCTTTCTGACTTGACTTGTTCATTATTTAATATCATGAATAATAAAATAATTTTAATATATACATTATCGATAAACTTTTTCATGTTTATTATTCGATTCATATTACTTATTACCACTTTATAAACATTACATAATAATTTGAGTTAAAAATGGTCATTTTGTCGATATTCGGTACTTGAGCCAAAAATGAACTTCTTATAATTACAAGTTGTCACAATAGTAAAAATTAAATTGTCTATATAATGATATTAATGATTTAGATATCATATGTATCATTTATTTTTGGTATATATAAGTATTTATAACAGTACATAACATTTGGAGATATGATATGAAATGCACCGTTCATGGAGATTGTATGTCGTACGTACGCATGAACGCTACTTTCATTTCTATTTATTAATAAATGGAATTATAAAATAATGATACATAGATATATTATATTTCTAGTATAATATCATATATAATTTCATTAACTCTATCCTGTATATGTTCCACGTATGTCATTAATGAGTCATATCACTTTGAGGTGGTGGTAGTCTGCACTGTCTCAAATGAAATTATCACATTTAACAATTATGAAAATAATAATGTTATGATATAAATGAATGATACATAAGTACAGATACTGAGTAAATATAATATATATCACATATAAATACAGTACCATCATCATTTCCACCATAATAGGTGGTAAGAAATTAATTGAACAATCATCATTTCGTGAGGCAATAGTTCGTCATCCACTGAAAAAGTATGTCTGTATCCATTAGATAGAAGTGTGTCGAAATTTAGTTATTATCCTCCTCATAAAACATCCAATTATATTGAATATACTAGTGTTGTAATGGAATTAGGTTAGTTTATGTGGATTGAGAAGGAAAATAAAAAAAAAGAACTCGAGAGGAGACGTTACCTTTAAATTTGGTAACTCCCTTTTGTTTGAACCAAAATGATTTCTTGAAGTTCCTTCGGTATAAGTAAATGCTTCTAGGAGGAATATGGGGATGTTGGGAGATTATCATAGGAGATTTTGGATGAGCCAAGGGGTTTGAGAAGTGATTGTATTGTGTTAGAGATAGTGTCCATTTATAAGGGGAGGAGGGGCTCTTTGGGAATGTTTGAAAGTATTATTTTATTATAAAATGATTTTCGGTTTCAAAAGGTCCAAAACATATTATATTCTATGATAAGTTGCATATAAGTTGAAATAGGACCATCAAATAAGAATTGGCTTATTTTGGATATTTTTTTAATCATTATATTTTTGGATTAACCATTTGTTAACTTATTTAACCTTTACCATGTTCTCTTATATATTCATTCTATTTGGTAAATATAGACACTATTAGACTACAAGATACCAAAAATGGATCATTAATAAAATTCTAAAAATTATATGTCATTTGTCTGAATCATACAATTTTTGGTCTGTTTTGTCATTTAATAAAATATAATCTGTTTTAAAAACTCATTTATGTCAATCTATAAACTATTCATATTAATAGTTTTAAAAAACCCATAATAACTTTTTTATTGGTCACAAAATTCATTAATTAAAATATAAAAAATTATTACTATCCATAAAATTCTTGGATGTCATAAATAGTTTTGAAATTTATTTATTTTAATATTTACAATCTCATTTATTTATAACATTCATTAATTAGGTGATCATTACTTCATCAATTTGTTATAAATAATTTCAAATATTTAATGTATAAAAAGTATAAATAAAATAACATGATGTATGAGATATTTAAAGATTTCATATGACTATTTATACTCAAAGATATCACTAATATAACTCCATATAGAAATTGTATTAATAAATATATATGTTTATGTTACATTTGTCTTTAAATTAAATTAATTAATATAATGTGTCATTATCACTCTCATGTGTCACCATGGGGTCCTAAATCATCGTATGGATGACCATGGTCGGAAATGTACCAACCAATAGGATTAGCACACATGTTAGGGTAATTTAATATTATTATAATAATATTTTCTTACCCTTATTAACTAGATTTACCTTTTAACCATTATAAATAAAATTTTTTCCGAAGAAAGTATTCATAATTGTAGAACTCACCTGTTTTGATAATCCCAATCTTGTATTCATATGTTTTGACAATCCCAATTATGTGTTCATATATTATGATATTCACAATTACTGTTGATCTACACTTTAATTCTTTCAAATCGATGATCAAGTTAATAATAATGTAAAAATAATTTCTGATTTATGTTAATCTCGATTATCCATGTTTATATAAGTTTTGAAATGATTATAAGTGAATTAGATGTGTTTTGCATAAGACAGTCAAGTGTAAGTATCACTGACCTGAATAGAGCTACCGATGTGCATGACTGCATAGAGTTACCGATAGACACAGAGCTACCGATAGACCGATAGATACTGACAGCCAGAGCTACCGATAGACAGATAGCAACCGACAGCCAGAGCTACCGATAGACGGATAGCTAGCGACAGCCAGAGCTACCGATAGACATAGAGCTACCGATAGACAGATAGCTACCGATAGCCAGAGCTACCGATAGACATAGAGCTACCAATAGACAGATAGCTATTGACAGCCCGAGCTACCGATAGACGGATAGCTACCGATAGCCAGAGCTACCAATGCATAGAGCTACCAACATCCAAGATCAACCGATGGAACTATGTTCATCGAGCTGCTGATAAGAGCTACCTATAAGAGCTACTGATAAGAGCTACCGATAAGAGTTTGAAGAGCTACCGATGGAAGATCCTACATAGAGTCAATCGTACACATCTACAAACAAGAGGCTACCTATAAATAACTGCGGAGTCAAATCCTATATCCTCGACACTATCTGTTTATTATACTAATGGATACATTTGTTACTTTTAATGCATTTAATGTTATTAATTGATTTCTGTTGCCATTTAAGGAAACCGCACCAAGTACGATTGAAAAGGATAATCATTCCTTCTTCTCAGCAAAAAGGCCTAAAGTTATAAAGGGGGTGGATGTGAAAGAGATAAAAGATACAAGAAAAACCAAGATCAACGTGTATGTATCAGTGAATCAAGACAAGAGACTTCAAGAGATTGAGCACACGGGAACACACTCGGGATCAAGCTCAAAACGTGCCAAGAAAAACTGGAGAACTTTCACTCACAAGACTACTACTACCATACTCCAGAACACAGAACATACCTCGAGCAATTTATGCTAAAGAAGAACTACACAGAACACTTCATCTTCTGAGCCGATAACCAAGCTGAACCTGGAAGCACTGAAAGAAGAAATGATACTCTATTTTTCAGTCAATTACCAGAGAAGGACTTAGAACCATTTCTGATCAAATCCAAAGGAGTCCAGAGTTGCACTGCAATCACTAGAGCCATTCTAAACTCTATATCTTGCTCTAAGTGATTTAGTATTTGCATTACGAGTACTGTGTGTAGCCTGTTAATTATTACACACACACTGTCTCCTGAACCTTAATTGGAGGATTTGTAAATCCTCACTCACAATCTTTACATCCTTTATTTCCCACTGTGTATAGTGGTAGAGGTCGAGTGTGACATGGACATCTTTGATCTGTTGTCTATTATCCCACGTATAATTGTGGTAGAGGTCTCTTGACCTGAACAGTGTGATCACTGTTGTTAACCTAGTTCCAGGGTGTGGATCACTTTATATAAATTTTGAGAGGACTAAGTCTCGGATTGAGACTGAACCTCTTGGTTAACTCTTGTGTTTTTAGTTAAAATCTATATCCATACTATATACATTTATTTCATATTCCACTGCATTTAATTTGAAATATAATTTATTTTCAAAGCTACATTGATAGTTAAACTCGCAAGTGTTTATAATTATTGTAAACCAGTAAGTTAGTTTCAAAAGTTAATTTAATCATAAGATTAATTTAACTGAGAATTAATCAATCTTTGAGAAACTAATTTAACCTTTATAATCTGTATAAATTCACTACAGTTTAATTTGTTTCTGAAAGTGGGGGATTTTAATAGAAATTTTTTTTAGAAGAAATTTTAATTGGAACTCAATTCACCCCCCTCTTGAGTGTCCACTCCGACCAACATTTGGTATCAAAGGTTGTGTGTTTTGAAAAAAAATTTATTTACTCTCTGCTTTTCAACTATGATTTTAGTTGTATTTTAAAGTTCTTAAAATTTCTATTATTTCTAAATTTTTATCTCTTTAAATTTTGTTTATAATGGATAATAGACTTGAGGGTGCTGCTACTAACTGGCCACCTTTATTTAATGGAAATAACTATGCTCAGTGGAAACTTAAAATGAAAATTCATTTAGAAATCATGAGTTTTGATATTTGGACTGCTATGGAATCTGAATACAAAATTCCCACTACTAATAGATCTACTTGGGATGAACCTACAAAGACTGTTTACAATAATAATTGTAATGCTATGAATGCTCTGTACTATGCTCTAGGAGATGAAGAATTCAACAGAATTTATGCATGCAAAACTGCTTTTGAAATTTGGGATACCTTGGCTGTTTCTCATGAAGGAACAAATAATGTTAAAGAAATGAGATTGAACACATATACTATTAAGTATGATAATTTTAAAATGAAGCCTGATGAACCTATTTCTAACATGTATCTCAGGTTTAATGAGATTGTCAACATGATGAATTCACTCAGAAAAGATGTTCCAGTAAAGGAACAAATTATGAGAATCTTGAGATGTCTACCAGACTGATGGAGAGGCACATCTGTCTCAATCAGAGAATCATGTGACATTGCTGCTCTACCTTTCAAAGAACTTATTGGAAAATTGATGATGTATGAAGAAGATCTCAAGGTAAACAAAGAGGAATATGATGAACCGAAAAGAAAATCTGTATCTTTCAAGTCTACTGCTTTGAAGAGTAAGGAGAAGGAGAAAATACAAATGGCGGATGAGACTTCAACAAGTGCAAACTCAAAGTATAACAGTGATGCAGAAATGGAACAGATATCCAGGAGATTCAAGAAGTTTTATAGGAAAAAATAATTCTTAAGGAAAAAAATTACAAAGGAAAGTATGATCAACAAGGCAAATGGAAAAAGGATTGGAAGAATGCTGACAGGACTGATGAAGTTGTCTACTATGAATGCAAGTGAAAAGGACATATCAAATCAGACTATCCAAAGTTAAACTTCAAAAAGAAATATGACTACAAAGACAAGGAGTACAAGAAATCCATGAAGGCTACCTGGAGTGATTCAGAAGATAGCATAAGTGAAGCTGAATCTTTGTACTCTGAAAGGAATCGATCCAACATGTGTTTCATGACAAATACTTCTGAGGTAACATCTGACACTCCTATTTTAAATTCATATTATTCTGGAGATGATTTTGATTCAAAAAACAAGTCAAAATATGAACTATTTGTATACTATGATATGTAAGAAGAAACCTTTAATGAGCATAAAGAAAAATACAAAGGATTAAAGAAACAGTATGCTTTAAGTGTTAAGCATAAATCTGATCTTGATATAGAAAAGGAAAAGAATGAAAAACTATTAAAGGAAAATACAGAACTGAAACTATCAAATGAGCTACTCAGAAAGGACTTAGAAAAATTCACAAATGGAAAGGATGCTCTAACTCAAATTCTAGGAAAGCCAGTTGCACCTAGATATGCTACTGGTTTAGGATACCAACCTAGACAGAGACAGTTCACCAGAACCCAATTTATTCCTAAGTCTGAAATTTTTTTGCTACTTCCAGTTTTGTAAATTCATATGCTTCAACAGGATATTTGTAGAGACCCGTATCCTGACGTACATAGACTTTACATTACTTTTGCGGAATACATAGTACATAACAAAAACACACACACAAGGATCGTAATAGTTTAGTGTCTTTGGAAACTCGGAACGTAATCTTCTAATCCTGGTGAAAGATCTTCAATATCTCCCATAAAGATCTTCCCTTTTTTTTCTTACCTAAAACCTTTCTTTATATCCTGGGGAAAAGAAAACATAAAAGGGTGAGCTCAAATGCTCAGTAAGGGTATACAAAATAAATAAAAATCATATCATATCTTTTTGAAAATCATAACCTGCAAAAGAGATCATAATATCTTAACATGGAAAAAATCATAGAAGTGAAAATGAGATCACCATAATCATAACATGAAACTTGAAACTTTGTGGCATGCACACATAATCATGGAAAATCATTTCTTGTTAGTCATGACTCATTTCCAAGACTATCTTAGTGGACAAAGTCCCTTTCTGAATCGAGTAACCCTCGTTTCAGTCCTGTTTCACTGAACCGGTATAACCTACCATTCCAGCCATGTCTATCTCATGAGATATAAAATCTTTACCCAATGCATTGGAGGGAGATATAGGTCCCACCCATCTTATAATGAATCCTTTCTTATGTGTGCCACATAATCATAAAACATACATCATCGCATAACCCATGTAATAAAAATGGGATTCTTAAACAACATGACATCATAAAACAATTCATATAAGATAAAGGATTTCATAAAAATGTTTCCATAAAAACATAATCAAATCCATGTAATAATAGGGATAAAAACAGAACCCTTTTATTATCTTAGATGGAATATAATTTTGATAAAACACTTGAACTTCATTCTTGAGGAAAATATCCTTTCTACTTCAAAAACATTTTTCCTTTCATAACATGTCATAAAACTTTAAAATAAAAGAAGTTGATTAAAAATAAACTTGAAAACTTGTAAAGGAAGCTTCTTGGAAATAATGTTTTAAAAATCCATTCATGCCGTATAAGTTAAAAAAACATTCTTCGAACTTTTGTCGGAAAAGTCAAAAAGTACCTCGTACGAAAAACGACAAAAGATTCCTTTCATATATTTTACAAAAAAAACTTACCGAAGGGTAAAATTGGATATAAACTATTGTAGAAGGAAGGAAATAATACTACATATCGAGGGAACATGGATGTGGATGATAAAATACACCCCAGTAATTACCAAAGTAAAAACAATCTCGGATAAAAGTGAGATTGTGATATTTTCCCTTACCTTAGGTCCGACTTGCTTTGTAAGTGTCCGAACCTCCTGTATAATGATTTAAATCATGTTATTGACTTATTAAAGAATTATATTCATTGTTATGATATCATATATGGTTCACTTATTACATTATATTACCCGTTCTTTTGTAAATTCCATGTTAAAGAAGCGTTTTGGGTAAAATCGTTTCATTTATCGTAGGTGTTTTGACTTGTTGTTCTTGACATCATTATTACTTATATCATGATTTACTTACTTCCAGAATATAAAATATGATTTGTATATCATATATATTCAGTATATATATATAAATAATAGGTAGATAAATAAAATGAAAAACACCATTCATGGAGACGGTAGTCCGTACGTACGCATGAACGCTGTTTTTCTTTCCTTATTGTCTTGAAATGGAAGTAAGTAGATGACATACATATGTATATATACATAAATCCAGTATCTTTATAATGTCATATATTTCATTATTATTTCTTATATATACATTATAATCATTCTTAAATGGTTAACATGGAGAATGAATCTCATCGCGTCGTGGAGACGGTAGTCCGTACGTACGCACGAGCGATGATATCATTTCTATAAATATTGAATTGAATTGGAGTGGATTATACAATATATCAGAATCAATATGATGTTGTAAAAACTATGTATAGTTATTCTTTACACCATTATACCCATCCATGTAAGGTGGCGGTGGAAAATAGATTACACCACGGCGTGGAGACGGTATTCCGTACGTACGCACGCGCGGTGATTTCTTTTTCCGTAGGATGGATAGATGGTGAAATAGGGTTGTTTAATACTTATAATAACATATCAGTATATGAGTGATACTGATGTTATTACTTCATAATGAAACAACCTAAGAAGAAGAAGTGGAAGAAGAAATAAAGATGAAAGAATTGGTAATGGTAATTACCTCTTCTTCGAAGTGCCTCTTTGAGACCTCCTCTTAGGGCACTAGAATTGGTCTTTGAGGAAGACCAGAACCTCTAGGATGTTGCTAGGGAAGTGGAGAAGGGATTTTGTCAGGGGTTGGCCGAGCTTGAGTGCTCAAATTGGTGTGAGGAGGAGGGGGAGGAGGTGTCCTTTTATAAGGGAGGAGAGGGGCACCTTAGGAATTCTTAAAAATATTAATTTATAATAAATCTAAACCCACTTAAAAACCTCCAAAAATGACTCATATTCGAAGATTAGATGAGATAGGGTTGTAATCTCATCAACCAATTAAATTTAGACATGTTTGGATATTATTTTAAACCTTATCAATTAGATTTAACTCTAAGTTAAATAATTTAACTTTTACCGTGTCTTTTTGTTTTCTTTCACTATATGGTTAATAAACTTACCATAACATGCCAAACAAACCCCAAATTGTTTATTATTAATATATATATCCTTAGATAAGTCATTTGGCCGAACCTTAGATTTTTAGGAATAAAATAACAATTAATAATATAATATTTGATTTAAAAACTATTTTGTGTCAATTTTGACACTATTTGATATATGATTTTTGTGAAAGTCATAACAGAATTATATGTTCGAACCAAGTTTATTAAATCAACATTAATATATCATAGTAACCTAGAAAATTAGTTTAATTCATAAAAAATCTCAAATTACATTTATTTTTGTGTTTATAACATCAATTATGTCAATATTTCATTAATAAGATAATTACTGCATCATCGTTGTGTCATAAATAAATTAAATTATTTGATGTCTAAAAATTACAAATAAAATACCATCATGTAGGAAATCTTTTTATCTTTCTAATGAATATTTACAATCGAATTTATCTTATGTATAACCCCATATTAAAAATGATTTACTTATTAAACTTTGATTTTAACTATTTTAACCCTTCTTTAAATAAATTAATAATAAATGTCCTAATCTAATCCAAGTGGGCCTAAATGGTCATATTTTATTCCTAAGTTTGTTTTTGGTCGAATTACACTTTTCCAATAGAATTAGGACATGTTTTAGGGTAATAGTAATATCATATTTACCCTTAGTTACCCTATTTACTATTAACCGCGGTAAAAAAAAGTAAAAAGTTACTATTCACCAAAAATTATTTTCATCTCATTGAACCACATTTTAGTCTTTGATATTAACCGTGTCTCTCGGATTTTTGAAATTCCATTCACAGAAGCGGTAAAATTAAGTTTTATGCAAAATTCAGTTTTTAACCTACCACTTAGTGGTTTCACTATTCATCAAAAATTGAAAGTTTTCAGAAAAATGCCAAAATTTCATCCTAAGCTATATTTCATATTCCGAATTCAAAAATGAAGTCTATTTTACCAAATTCATAACATAGAAGTTGAATTAATTAATTTTATAATTAAATCCCGCTATTAAAACAAATAGCGTGTTTTTACGAAACAATATCTATCAAAAGATTGACACTTGTTTATGTCTGGTTTAAATGTGAAATTACGTCCAATGACCAACATTGTATTAAATTGTAAAAATATATTCTAAATATACTTTAAAACCACTCAAATTAATAATTTATCACTATTAATTATTTCGATTAAAAAATTTGTTTTTAATTATAATTTAGTAATTTTCACTATTCATCAGAATATGAAAGTTATCCGAAATGTACCAAAATTTCACCTTAGGCTAAATTCGATACTCCGAATCCAAAAATGAAATCCATTTTGAAAAATAAAATTTACAAAATTTCAATAAGTGGTTATTACTATTCATAACGGCTAGTTTTAATAGCATATCGTTGTTTAGTGAAACTCGTTATTGCGTACTACACACACTATCGAGGAAGGTTGCGATTGCGTGTAATGCAAGGCAAGTCAAGGATGCGTGTTGTGCAAGCTCCTTTTGGTGTAGCGTACAACACAAGACATTAATAAAATTAAAAAGAATCTTTTTCATAAAATCTTGGGCTGTTACATTCTACCCCCCTTAAAATGAATTTCGCCCTCGAAATTCGTCGGGGTTATAAATGGTTTTCTATTCGAAAGTTTCCCACATCGTAAAAAGGAATACCAAAACTTGGCTTTAAAAACTAAAGTATGAAATGTAACGATTACCCAAATAAACTAATTGTTGGGTTTCCACATAGGTAAAAATATGGATATGGAAGAAAAATCTAACCATCATGTTCTGATGGAGAGTGGTAGAGAACATGGCTATGGAAAAGCCAAAAATCACAAATCCATAAATTTGTGATGATATAAGGTACCATCTGATTCCTCAGGTATAAGATCACTAGGACAACATTTTTGGTTTTCAAGATCATGTCCCTAAAGTTGAAAATTTGAATTAGAATAAATACTTACTTTATTTTGGTACAATCTCACTGTTGTTCGTGCCTTGAACAATTTCCACTTCATCTCTTAAATAAATGAAGTTGAATTTGTTATTCGTGAAGTGTTAGCAGATAATGTGATAGAATGACGGGTCATTCCATCTGTCTCAAACAAAAGGTTAGCAAAAATTATATACATAAGTCGATCTATAGTGAGATTAATCATATATGGTTCCTAAAATGGGCTTATACTTCATATATCATACTGCTTAATATAATAACACTAGTTTCTACTAAACAGGGACTTCCTGTAGGTCAGTGGTAGGCGATAAAGGCCAGTCGCACATCAGTTGTGGGTTCGATTCCTACAGCCTTGTCCGAAGCGATGGGCTGTCGCCCGTCCTGCAGGTTGTCCTTTTTCCAAAACTATATTACTATAACATCCCATCAATAATATCGAAAAAAATTTCTATCCTTAAACAATACTAACTTACGTCCAACATAATCTAGTCTAATCTTTAGGCTTATACATAATACTGTAGTCCACTCTCATAACATAGTGAAAACGATTACCAGAGATTTAACACCATCGTCGATCCCCATAAGATATGTCTTGTTGGTCACATTCTAAACATTCAAAGTCCTTAATCATGTATTCTCTTGAATACCTTAGTGAAAACATGAATGCAGTTTAAAGTTAACACTTTCCACATACCAAAATCCTCAAAATTCTATATACTCAAACCATGATATCACTTAGTCCTTATATCAATCATGAGCTCATGAATACTGTTAAACATTTCATTTTCTTATTTTCCCTTCATTATGCGCATATCATCTTATTTCCAAAAATATCTCAATCACTTTGAATACCACATTAAACCAATACATAAATATTCCAATACTCCATGATACAACATTATTTTGGAATCCCATTACATAAACACTTAATCATTCCACCACATCATTATCATATTCAACATTGCCAATAGTGATCGCATGTGATTTCCCTTTGTCCTTTGCCTTCAGTGGTTTCTCATGTTGATCATCACTAACCCTTGGATTAGGGCATTTATTGGCATAATGTCCCATCTCCTTGCACTTGAAGCATTGAAGTGTTGGTTGTGCGTTCTCTGCAGTGTTTGCTTTATTCACTTCATTAGAATCCCTTTTTCCATTACTTCAACACTCAGCTGCTCGATGACCTTCTTTTCCACACTTAAAACATTTTCTAGTCCCTTTAAGACAATCTCCACCATGCTTCTTTCCACACTTTTTGCATAAGGAAACATTTATCTTCTTTTCACCATTATTCTGAGATTTCTCCTTGAACTCCATCTTTCGTTTCTTGTCAAAACCATGAGATGGATATGTAACACCAACTTCCATTTCTACCTTGATAGCACAACGCACAATTTCTTCATAGCTACTGAAGTCTCTTATAGCTAATGCCCTTCGAAGACTTGGTTTTAAGCCACTGAAAAATTGATCAACTTTACTTTCAGGTTGGATGATAATGCCAGATGCATACCTTGCAAGTCTTGTAAAATTCGCTTCGTATATACCAACAGATTCATCATCCTTCTGTTTCAGCTCAAGAAACTCCTTTTCCATCTTCGTTGGAAGAATACGAGGGAAGTACTTACTGAAAAACAAGTTCTTGAACTCGTCCCATTCCATGGACTCAATTTCATCTCTTGGCCTCGTATTCTTGATAAGATTCCACCATTGATCAGCTTCACCTTCCAAACGATATACTGCTAAGATGACTTTATCATGTTCAGAACATTGAAGAACTGAAAATATCTTTTCAGTAGTACTAATCCATTGTTCAGCAACTAATGGATCAGTAGACCCACTGAAAGAAGGCGGACACTGCCTCATGAAGGATTCAACGGAATGTTGCTCCTTCCTTTGCTCGTTTGGAAGTCCTGCATGATTCATAGCTTGAGAATGTTGTGTGAGCATGGCTACAATATTTTGCATTCCAGATCCCATATCGTTTGGTTTCTCAGGGGGACAATCATTGCATTGTCCATTGCATTGATCAACACGGTTCCTTCGGGTTCCAGCCATCGTCTAAAACCCCAAAAGAATAGTGTGAGAGGCAAAAATAATGCTAGGGAAAACAACATAATAAAGGGGTAGTACCCTCAATATCTAACATCTTAGGTTAAATTCTAAGATCGTTAGCGCAATTCTAGGACTATAACCTATACGTATACTTAACCTTAGAGACATCCCTAGACATACCTTAGAAATATCTCTAGGGATCTCACTAACGTTTTCGCATCCTAGTTTCCAAAGGTTGACTAAACCTTTCCTCTGATACCAACTGTAGAGACCCGTATCCTGACGTACATAGACTTTACATTACTTTTGCGGAATACTTAGTACATAACAAAAACACACACACAAGGATCGTAATAGTTTAGTGTCTTTGGAAACTCGGAACGTAATCTTCTAATCCTGGTGAAAGATCTTTAATATCTCCCATAAAGATCTTCCCTTTTTTTCTTACCTAAAACCTTTCTTTATATCCTGGGGAAAAGAAAACATAAAAGGGTGAGCTCAAATGCTCAGTAAGGGTATACAAAAGAAATAAAAATCATATCATATCTTTTTGAAAATCATAACCTGCAAAAGATATCATAATATCTTAACATGGAAAAAATCATAGAAGTGAAAATGAGATCACCATAATCATAACATGAAACTTGAAACTTTGTGGCATGCACACAAAATCATGGAAAATCATTTCTTGTTAGTCATGACTCATTGCTAAGACTATCTTAGTGGACAAAGTCCCTTTCTGAATCGAGTAACCCTCGTTTCAGTCCTGTTTCACTGAACCGGTATAACCTACCATTCCAGCCATGTCTATCTCATGAGATATAAAATCTTTACCCAATGCATTGGAGGGAGATATAGGTCCCACCCATCTTATAATGAATCCTTTCTTATGTGTGCCACATAATCATAAAACATACATCATCGCATAACCCACGTAATAAAAATGGGATTCTTAAACAACATGACATCATAAAACAATTCATATAAGATAAAGGATTTCATAAAAATGTTTCCATCAAAACATAATCAAATCCATGTAATAATAGGGATAAAAACAGAACCCTTTTATTATCTTAGATGGAATATAATTTTGATAAAACACTTGAACTTCATTCTTGAGGAAAATATCCTTTCTACTTCAAAAATATTTTTCCTTTCATAACATGTCATAAAACTTTAAAATAAAAGAAGTTGATTAAAAATAAACTTGAAAACTTGTAAAGGAAGCTTCTTGGAAATAATGTTTTAAAAATCCATTCATGCCGTATAAGTTAAAAAAAACATTCTTCGTACTTTTGTCGGAAAAGTCAAAAAGTACCTCGTACGAAAAACGACAAAAGATTCCTTTCATATCTTTTACAAAAAAACTTACCGAAGGGTAAAATTGGATATAAACTATTGTAGAAGGAAGGAAATAATATTACATATCGAGGGAACATGGATGTGGATGATAAAATACACCCCAGTAATTACCAAAGTAAAAACAATCTCGGATAAAAGTGAGATTGTGATATTTTCCCTTACCTTAGGTCCGACTTGCTTTGTAAGTGTCCGAACCTCCTGTATAATGATTTAAATCATGTTATTGACTTATTACAGAATCATATTCATTGTTATGATATCATATATGGTTCACTTATTACATTATATTACCCGTTCTTTTGTAAATTCCATGTTAAAGAAGCGTTTTGGGTAAAATCGTTTCATTTATCGTAAGTGTTTTGACTTGTTGTTCTTGACATCATTATTACTTATATCATGATTTACTTACTTCCAGAATATAAAATATGATTTGTATATCATATATATTCAGTATATATATATAAATAATAGGTAGATAAATAAAATGAAAAACACCGTTCATGGAGACGGTAGTCCGTACGTACGCATGAACGCTGTTTTTCTTTCCTTATTGTCTTGAAATGGAAGTAAGTAGATGACATACATATGTATATATACATAAATCCAGTAGCTTTATAATTTCATATATTTCATTATTATTTCTTATATATACATTATAATCATTCTTAAATGGTTAACATGGAGAATGAATCTCATCGCGTCGTGGAGACGGTAGTCCGTACGTACGCACGAGCGATGATATCATTTCTATAAATATTGAATTGAATTGGAGTGGATTATACAATATATCAGAATCAATATGATGTTGTAATAACTATGTATAGTTATTCTTTACACCATTATACCCATCCATGTAAGGTGGCGGTGGAAAATAGATTACACCACGGCGTGGAGACGGTATTCCGTACGTACGCACGCGCGGTGATTTCTTTTTCCGTAGGATGGATAGATGGTGAAATAGGGTTGTTTCATACTTATAATAACATATCAGTATATGAGTGATACTGATGTTATTACTTCATAATGAAACAACATAAGAAGAAGAAGTGGAAGAAGAAATAAAGATGAAAGAATTGGTAATGGTAATTACCTCTTCTTCGAAGTGCCACTTTGAGACCTCCTCTTAGGGCACTAGAATTGGTCTTTGAGGAAGACCAGAACCTCTAGGATGTTTCTAGGAAAGTGGAGAAGGGATTTTGTCAGGGGTTGGCCGAGCTTGAGTGCTCAAATTGGTGTGAGGAGGAGGGGGAGGAGGTGTCCTTTTATAAGGGAGGAGAGGGGCACCTTAGGAATTCTTAAAAATATTAATTTATAATAAATCTAACCCCACTTAAAAACCTCCAAAAATGACTCATATTCGAAGATTAGATGAGATAGGGTTGTAATCTCATCAACCAATTAAATTTAGACATGTTTGGATATTATTTTAAACCTTATCAATTAGATTTAACTCTAAGTTAAATAATTTAACTTTTACCGTGTCTTTTTGTTTTCTTTCACTATATGGTTAATAAACTTACCATAACATGCCAAACGAACCCCAAATTGTTTATTATTAATATATATATCCTTAGCTAAGACATTGGGCCGAACCTTAGATTTTTAGGAATAAAATAACAATTAATAATATAATATTTGATTTAAAAACTATTTTGTGTCAATTTTGACACTATTTGATATATGATTTTTGTGAAAGTCATAACAGAATTATATGTTCGAACCAAGTTTATTAAATCAACATTAATATATCATAGTAACCTAGAAAATTAGTGGAATTCATAAAAAATCTCAAATTACATTTATTTTGGTGTTTATAACATCAATTATGTCAATATTTCATTAATAAGATAATTACTGCATCATCGTTGTGTCATAAATAAATTAAATTATTTGATGTCTAAAAATTACAAATAAAATACCATCATGTAGGAAATCTTTTTAGATTTCTAATGAATATTTACAATCGAATTTATCTTATGTATAACCCCATATTAAAAATGATTTACTTATTAAACTTTGATTTTAACTATTTTAACCCTTCTTTAAATAAATTAATAATAAATGTCCTAATCTAATCCAAGTGGGCCTAAATGGTCATATTTTATTCCTAAGTTTGTTTTTGGTCGAATTACACTTGTCCAATAGAATTAGGACATGTGTTAGGGTAATAGTAATATCATATTTACCCTTAGTTACCCTATTTACTATTAACCGCGGTAAAAAAAAGTAAAAAGTTACTATTCACCAAAAATAATTTTCATCTCATTGAACCACATTTTAGTCCTTGATATTAACCGTGTCTCTCGGATTTTCGAAATTCCATTCACAGAAGCGGTAAAATTAAGTTTTATGCAAAATTCAGTTTTTAACCTACCACTTAGTGGTTTCACTATTCATCAAAAATTGAAAGTTTTCAGAAAAATGCCAAAATTTCATCCTAAGCTATATTTCATATTCCAAATTCAAAAATGAAGTCTATTTTACCAAATTCATAACATAGAAGTTGAATTAATTAATTTTATAATTAAATCCCGCTATTAAAACAAATAGCGTGTTTTTACGAAACAATATCTATCAAAAGATTGACACTTGTTTATGTCTGGTTTAAATGTGAAATTACGTCCAATGACCAACATTGTATTAAATTGTAAAAATATATTCTAAATATACTTTAAATCCACTCAAATTAATAATTTATCACTATTAATTATTTCGATTAAAAAAGTTGTTTTTAATTATAATTTAGTAATTTTCACTATTCATCCGAATATGAAAGTTATCCGAAATGTACCAAAATTTCACCTTAGGCTAAATTCGATACTCCGAATCCAAAAATGAAATCCATTTTGAAAAATAAAATTTACAAAATTTCAAAAAGTGGTTATTACTATTCATAACGGCTAGTTTTAATAGCATATCGCTGTTTAGTGAAACTCGTTATTGCGTACTACACACACTATCGAGGAAGGTTGCGATTGCGTGTAATGCAAGGCAAGTCAAGGATGCGTGTTGTGCAAGCTCCTTTTGGTGTAGCGTACAACACAAGACATTAATAAAATTAAAAAGAATCTTTTTCATAAAATCTTGGGCTGTTACAATATTCATATGGTTATAGACCAAATAAAGTTTATATTTCAAAATATGTTACATCTGTTAATTGTTTGAAACCAATAAAACAAATATGGGTACCTAAAGCCTTGATTGCTAACCTATCAGGACCCATGAAAATCTGGGTACCAAAGTCATTTCCCGTTTAAATCTGTCTTGTAGTAGAGCTTCTTGAAGAGCTGTCACAAGAAGATATGGTATTTAGACAGTGGGTGCTCAAGACACATGACTGGATATTATTCTTGCTTCAAGAGCTTAATAAAGGTTGATGGAGGTCATGTCACCTTTGCTGACAACTCTAAAGGAAAAATCGTCATCCTAGGCCAGATTGGTAACACTGACTCAGTATTAATTTCTAACATTTCATTCGTTGATGGTCTTAAATATAACTTGCATAGTATATCTCAATTATGTGATGAAGGTTTCAATGTCAAGTTTGAAAATGATTCCTGTGATGGTTTTAACTCCAAAAAAGATTTAGTATTTTCTACTCTAAGGAAGGAAAATGTTTATGCTGTTGATTTAAATTCTTTAGCTAAACAAAATATTACATTTTTGAATGCTTTACATAAAGAATCTTCGCTATGGCGCAGAAGATTAGGACACTGAAACATTCACTCACTTAGAAAACTGTCTAGGAAAAACTTAGTTAGAGACTTACCTAAATTAGAATTCCCAAGTGACAGTGTGTAATCCCTGTCAAAAGGGAAAACAACACAAATTTTCTTTTAAATCAAATAAAGAAGTCTCAACTTCTCAACCACTTGAGTTGGTTCACATGGATTTGTTTGGACGATCAAGAGTTTCCAGTTTAAATGGGAATCACTATGTCTATGTTCTAGTAGATGACTTCTCTAGATATACTTGGGTATATTTCTTAGCTCACAAAAGTGAAGCTTGTTCTTCCTCTGTTAAATACTCCAAGTATGTAGAGAATCTTAGTGGACTCAAAATTAAGACCCTGAGAAGTGATCATGGCCGTGAGTTTGAAAATCAAGACTTTGAATCTTATTGCTTACACAATGACTACACTCATTACTTTTCAGCTCCTAGGACACCTCAGCAGAATAGCGTAGTAGAAATGAGAAACCGAACCCTTCAAGAAATAGCTAGAACCATGCTCAATGAATATGAACTACCTATTTACATTTGGGCTGAAGTTGTAAATATAGCTTGTTATGTTATCAATAGAGTCTTGATCAGACCTGCTCTTAAGAAAACCCCATATGAGTTGTGGAACAATAGGAAGCCTAAGGTTAATTACTTCAGATTTTTTGGTTGCAAAGTCGTTATTCTTAACACAACGGATAATCTGGACAATTTTTCTTCTAAATGTGATGAGGGAATTTTTCTGGGTTAATCTACTTCAAGTAAAGATTATAGAGTGCTCAATAAGAAATCCAAATGTGTGGAAGAATCTGTTCACATCAAATTTGATGAAACTGATCCACATGAGCCTAAAACCTCTCTTGAGAATCTTGAAGAAGATTTGTCTGTTCTAGACCTTAATCATAAATCCAAAGAACCTGTTATAAAAACTTCCAGTTCTGGACCTTTTCCAGAATCTGTTTCGGTTGAACCTGAACCTACTGATGAACCTAAAGTGTCTAGTCCTACCTTTACTAGATCAACAAGAATTCTAATGAATCATCATTTGGATGCTTTTGTTGGTAATATTTATAGAGGAACACAGACTAGAGCTTCTCTAAGAAATCAGGTTGAACATCAAGCTTTTCTATCCCAGCTAGAACAAAAAAATATTAATGATGCTATCGTTGATGAATTCTGGGTAATGGCTATGCAAGAAGAGTTAAATCAATTTGAAGGAAACAAAGTCTGGGAATTAATTGACAGACCTATGGACACACTAACAATAGGCACTAAATGGGTTTTTAGAAATAAAGTTGATGAATCAGGAAACATAGTTAGAAACAAATCTAGGCTAGTTGCACAAGGATATAGTCAAGAAGAAGGAATAGAATATGAGGAGACCTTTGCACCTGTAGCTAGACTAGAAGTCATTAGGATTTTACTTTCATATGATGCACATCTAAATTTAAAGTTATATCAAATCGATCTCAAAAGTGCATTTCTAAATGGTTTTATAATTGAAGATTTTTTTATAGAACAACCTCCTGGATTTACAAACCCCTATTTTCCAAATCAAGTTTTTAAACTTTCTAAAGCTTTATATGGATTAAAACAAGCTCCAAGAGCTTGGTATGATAGACTTAACAACTTTCTTATTTCTAAAAGTTTTACTAAAGGGATTGCTGATCCAACTGTTTTTATTAAAAGAATTTCTAAAGATTTTTTAGTTGTAAAAATCTATTTTGATGATATTATTTTTTGATCTTCTAAACATTCTTTATGTACTGATTTTTCAAAAAGTATGCAAAATGAATTTGAAATGAGTTTAATGGGATAACATAAAAAAATTCTTGGATTTAAGTATTTCAAAATAGAAATGGTATTATTTTGAATCAAAGTAAATATACAAAGGATCTTTTAAAATGTTTTGGTTTGGATAGTATTAAGGAGAGTGAAACTCCTATGAGTACAATCTGTAAATTGGATACAGATGAAACTGGGAAACCAATGGATCAAACCAATTATAGGGGTATGATTGGTAGATTACTTTATCTTACTGCTAGTCGACTAGATATTATGTTTAGTGTATGTATGTGTGCAAGATTTCATGCTAACCCGAAATAATCTCATTTTCTTGTTGTTAAAAGAATTTTCAAGTATCTCAAACATACTGTTAACCTTGGTTTATTTTATCCAAAAGGACAATCCTTTGAGTTAATGAGTTATTCAGATGCTGACTTTGCTGGTTGCAAATTAGACAGAAAAAGAACTTCAAGAACATGTCATTTATTAGGAAAATACTTAGTATCTTGGTGTAGTAAAAAGCAGAATTCTGTAACTCTATCCACTACCGAAGTAGAGTATATAGCTGCTAGCAGTTGCTGTGCACAAATTATGTGGATGAAACACACTCTCTTGGACTATGTATATGATTTTAAGCATGTTTTGATTAACTTTGACAACACTAGTGCAATAAACATCTCGAAGAATCCTGTATATCACTCAAGAACCAAACACATTGACGTAAGGCATCATTTTCTGAGAGATCATTATCAAAAGGGTGATATTTCTCTTGAATTTATCAGCACTGAACATCAATTGTCTAACATTTTCACTAAAACCTTATGTGTGGATAGGTTATGTTACATTAGGCACAAGCTGTGGATGTTTAATCTTCACCGATGTTGAAATCCTCACCGATAGAAATCCTCACCGATAAAAATCATCACTGATAAAGCACTGTTTTAAATCTTTTTGTCTGCCGCCAAGAATCTGAACTGTTTTTTTTTGTTTTCAATCATTTAACTTATGATTCCAAAATGATAAAACTAAGTCTAAGCCGCTTCTCACTCCACCGAACCCAAAACCTTTTACCTTTGAACCTTAGAACCCAAACCCTCTGCGAACTTGAGAACCCTCGAACCAGCGATGGAAAAAACCAAAACACCTGTCATCCGAGATGACTGTGTTGAGCCTAAAGCAAAAAGGCAGAAGTCCAAGCCAGAAGTGAGTAGTGCTATTAGAACTAGGTCAGGAAGGAGACTGGTAAATCCTCATCTACAAAATAGAGCTATTGTGATTGAAAAAGAGTTGTGTGGAGACTGGTTGCTGCCCAACAAGTCCTTGGTGCTCGAAGTTCTGGAAGCTCAGAGATGGGTAGACTTCTTTTCAAATAACAATGGTCCCTACTACCCAATGTTGGTAAAATAGTTTTACGAGTTCGTAAGCTTCGAGAAGTTAGAGAATGAGAACCGAGTATCTTCGTTTGTAAATGGTAAAGTGATATCATTTTCATCAGTAGAATGGGCTGATTTCTTAAAAGTTCCACATGAAGGTGTATATGGATATGTATCAAGAGCAATGCCACCTACCAGTGACATTTTTTATCATGAGACCACGTTGAAGAACTGATTGGTGATGGAACTCCAAGGCAAGTGGTTGCTGCAAAAATGGATGGAGAGAACAGATTACTGTTCAAGTTTGTTCCACATGTGTTGATACCAAGGAGAGGAGACTTTGCTAATTTGAGATATCAGGATATCTATCTCCTATATCTTTTGAGACATGATGTCAAAGTCAATTTGTGCAGATTGGTGATGAGTCAAATGGAAGATATGACAAGGCCGAAATCAAAGACTAACGCCCTATTCTTTAATAAGATAATTTCTATAATGATCAAAGTGAAAGGGATAGATGAGTCTCATGATGAGATAGTTTTAGTGAAGAGAATCTTTTGTATCACTACTATAGTTTGAAAATATATGAAGATTAATTAGAATCCGTGGAGAGGAGAATGGGTCAATGATGACCAAAAGGTATATGATAAATTTAATCTTATGGATTATCCTTCAAGGACAAAGGATAAAAGAGATCCAGGTCTAGGACCTGATGAAGAGGAACCTGAGTACAGTGATGAGTCAGAAGAAGAAGTAGAAGAAGAGGTGTAAGAAACTCCTATGGATAATGGAGGAGATCCGGACTTGCCTCCAAGCCCTGTTGCTGAAATTATGTCTTTAGAAAAGGAAGTGCTAGCAGAAGTGGAGACACCTGCTAATAAGGAAGACCAGTCCATCTCTGAGCATGTAGAGGAAGAAGAGAATGTCTCTGAATCATCTGATTCTGCTGAATTGAGTCTGAGTCCAGTAATTGGAAGCTCAGTTGTACCTTCTATGGATGAAGAAAGATAAAGAGGAGAAGCTGTACCTATTAAAGAAAATCATCTTGCTGCTGCAGAGATGGAATTTGTTGTAGAATATTCTGATGAAGAAAGACCAGCAAAGAATGTAGTTGCTATATATGAGAATGCACCCATTGATGGGGAGCATCACACCATGTTTGGAAATGTTACAGTGACTATCGAGTCTGAAGACTGGGTAGAAGACCCAGGTTTTATAGTCTGTGGTTTAGATTATCCTGATTCGGATAATGAAGTATCTTTGAATAGACCAAAGATCAGCTATGACATCAATCCTAAGTTATTACCTGCTGATGTGGTCTGAGTACATGATTTAGATGTGCTGAAAAAAAATCTCAAAGTCAGTTTTGTAGAAGAAGTAAAGACAATGGAGTCTTTTTTGTATCCTCGATTCAATCAGTCATGGCTGACTCTGTAGCCATTTTAGCTTCTGAAAGAGTATCTACTACAGTTGCTCCTTCTGATTTTGTTACAAATTCTGACCTCGAATCCCTAAAGCATGAACTGAAGGAATCCTTCAGTGCCTCTATTGCTGAGATGAAGCACTGTTTTGGTGAATAAATGAAGATGTTAGAAATGCCTTTTGAGCTTTCTCTTGGTTGCACTCTGTCAACTTTTGTGGGCGAGATAATGGAAGAAGTCAAGGAGTGCCACACTCAAACCTCTAGGCTAGAAGCAGATCTTGAAGCTCTATGGATATCTGTTGTTTCCTTAGACTCTTTCATGAGTTCAAAATCTCAAGCTGACAAGGATTTAGCCTATGTGAAGAGTGTTGTAAGTCAGCTGGTCTCGGTGTTTGAAGCTTTCAAAACATCTATCAAGGATCATGTCAAAAATCAGTACTCTCAAATGCAAAATCTGATTAGTGGGTTGACCAAAAGCTTCAAAGAAACTGTATCCTTCTCTGTTGGTCCTCTAGTTTCAAAACATGCAATTGATCTGAATCAATTTCGTGCTCTGATGAAGGAGGATCTTGGTTCTATTTCAATCAGTGGCTCTGTGGACTCATCAGATTTAAGTCGAGTTGTGTTTTCTACCAGGGATTCAGCCAGAGAAATAATGAAAGTCATCCAGGACTACATGAGAGAGGCCTCTACTTCTCAAGAGGCAATCAAGAATAAGGTGGATTCTTATTTTGAAAGGGTTTATACCAAGCAACAACTGAACAACCATTTCAAACTTCTTCTTGAGAATCTAAAGTTACCTCCAGTGTCTCAGGCCTTCAGAGAGGAGGTTAGTAAGCTCAGTGAGCTTACTCCATCTTTGGATAAATTCATTGAAAATAGAGATGAATTTGTGTCTGTAATGGAGAGAGGAGGAAGCATTATAATGGATTTCAGAAACCTATTGCTGCCCTTCTTGCATGTGGATGCCAGACTGGTTATTGTACCTACTGCTTTGCCTGCCTCTGCCTCTACTGCGTCTCCAGTTCAGATTACTCCTGCTCAAGCCATAATAAGTCTCACACCTATGATCACTCAAAGGACTTCCCAATACAGGCCCGGTATTGTATCAGTTGCTCAGCCTCCTCTGATCATTTCTAGAATTCCAATGTCCTCCCCAGTATCCTCAACACCTGAATTCTCTTCTGATCCTAAGGGAAAATCTCACATTGAAGATGTGGATTGATAAAGTGTCAAGGATGTTTGATAGGAATATTTTTTTTCTATTCTATTTATGTAATTTTTGTCTGATCTAATACAAATGCCTTTCTTTCCACTATCTCAGTTTATCAGTTTTCTATGTTTGGTTTCCCACTTTTTGATTATCACAAATGGGGAGAACGATAAAGAGGGGGAGAAAAGGGGGAGAAATATGCTCAAAAGGGGAGAAAAGGGGAGAAATATAAAAAGGGAAAAATATGATCAAAGGAGGAGCCATTGATACTATTTCTTAAATTTCCTTCTTTGGTACCAATTCTTTCAAACCTTATCTCTGATACTATTGTATTTAATTCTACCTATGATAATTTTTGATCTATATCTTTCTATTACTATTTATTCTTTCCTCTGATACTGTTTTCTTTGATAAAATTGAATATTAATGTTATACTATCTAATACTATATTCTCCCTATTTTAAAACGGCCATATCATAAGTTGTGATTATCCAAAAGTGGGAGATTGTAGACCTCACCAGTTTTGATAATCCCAATCTTGTATTCATATGTTTTGAAAATCCCATTTATGTGTTCATATATTATGATATTCACAATTACTTTTGATCTACACTTCAATTCTTTCAAATCGATGATCAATTTAATAATAATGTTAAAATAATTTCTGATTTATGTTAATCTCGATTATCCATGATTATATAAGTTTTGAAGTGATTCTAAGTGAATTAGATGTGTTTTTCATAATACAGTCAAGTGTAAGTATCACTGACCTGAATAGAGCTACCGATGTGTATGACTTCATAGAGCTACCGATAGACACAAAGCTACCGATAGACAGATAGCTACCAACAGCCAGAGCTACCGATAGACAGATAGCTTCCGATAGCTAGATCTACTGATAAACGGATATCTACCGACATCCAGAGCTATAGATAGACATAGAGCTACCGATATATAGATAGCTACCGACAGCCAGAGCTACCGATAGACATAGAGCTACTGATAGACAGATAGCTACCGACAGCCAGAGCTACCGCTAGACGGATAGCTACCGATAGCCAGAGCTACCGATGCATAGAGCTACCGACAGCCAAGAGCAACCGATAGAACTATGTTCATCGAGCTACCGATAAGATCTACCG
The DNA here is from genome assembly GCA_963277665.1 of Viscum album. NCBI lineage: Eukaryota > Viridiplantae > Streptophyta > Magnoliopsida > Santalales > Viscaceae > Viscum > Viscum album. The sequence goes on along the minus strand of OY728151.1, from coordinate 1,054,639,844 downwards.
ATAAGAGCTACCGATAAGAGCTACCGATATGAGTTTGAGGAGCTACTGATGGAAGATCCTACACAGAGTCAACCGTACACATCTACAAACAAACGACTACCTATAATTAATTGCAGAGTCAAATCCTATATCCTCAACACTATTTTTTTATTACACTAACGGCTACATTTGTTACTTTTAATGCATTTAATGTTATTAAATGATTTCTGTTTCCATTTCAGGAAACCGCACCAAGTACGATTGAAAAGGATAATCATTCCTTATTCTCATCAAAAAGGCCTAAATATATAAAGGGGGTGGATGTGAAAGAGATAAAAGATACAAGAAAAACCAACAACAATGTGTATGTATCAGTTAATCAATACAAGAGACTTCAAGAGATTGAGAACACGGGAACACACTCGTGATCAAGCTCAAAATGAGCCAAGAACAACTGGAGAACATACACTCACAAGACTACTACTACCAGACTCCAGAACACAGAACATACATCGAGCAATCTATGCTAAAGAAGAACTACACAAAACACTTCATTCTCTAAGCCGATAACCAAGCTAAACCTGGAAGCACTGAAAGAAGAAACGATACTCTGTTTTTCAGTCAAATACCAGAGAAGGACTCAGAACCATTTCTGATCAAATCCAAAGGAGTCCAGAGCTGCACTGCAATCACTAGAGCCATTCTAAACTCTATATCTTGCTCTAAGTGATTTAGTATTTCCATTACAAGCAGTGTGTCCAGCCTGTTCATTATTACACACACATTGTCTCCTGAACCTTAACTGGAGGATTTGTAAATCCTCACTCACAATCTTTACATCCTTTATTTCCCACTATGGATAGTGGTAGAGGTCGAGTGTGACCTGGACAGCTTTGAGCTGTTGTTTGTTATCCCACATATAACTGTAGTAGAGGTCTCTTGACCTGAGCAGTGTGATCACTGTTGTTAACCTAGATCTAGGGTGTGGATCACTTTATATAAATTTTGAGAGGACTAATTCTCGGCTTGAGACTTAACCTCTTGGTTAACTCTTGTGTTTTTAGTTAAAATCTATATCCATACTATATACATTTATTTCATATTCCGCTGCGATTACTTTGAAATATAATTTATTTTTAAAGCTACTTTGATAGTTAAAATCACAAGTTTTTATATTTATTGTAAACCAGTATGTTAGTTTCAAAAGTTAATTTAATCATAAGATTATGTTAACTGAGAATTAATCAATCCTTGAGAAACTAATTGAACCTTTATAATCTGTATAAATTCACTACAGTTTAATTTGTTTTTGAAATTGGGGGATTTTTATAGAAATTGTTTTTAGCAGAAATTTTAATTGTAACTCAATTCACCCCCCTCTTGAGTGTCCACTCCGACCAACATTTGGTATCAAAGGTTGTGTGTTTTTCAAAAAAAATTATTTACTCTCAGCTTTTCAACTGTGATTTTAGTTGTATTTTAAAGTTCTTAAAATTTCTGTTATTTCTAAATTTTTATCTCTTTAAATTTTGTTTATAATGGATAATAGACTTGAGGGTGCTGCTACTAACTGGCCACCATTCAATAATGGAAATAACTATGCTCAGTGGAAACATAAAATGAAAATTCATCTAGAAAACATTAGTTTTGATATTTGGACAGCTATTGAATCTGAATACAAAATTTCCACTCCTGATAGATCTACTTGGGATGAACCTACAAATACTTCTTACAATAATAATTGTAAAGCTATGAATGATCTGTACTGTGCTCTTGGAGATGAAGAATTCAACAGAATTTCGGCATGCAAAACTACTTTTCAAATTTGGGATACCCTGGCTATTTCTCATGAAGGAACAAATAATGTTAAAGAAATGAGATTTAACACTTATACTATTAAGTATGATAATTTTAAAATGAATCCTGATGAACCTATTTCTGACATGTATCTCATGTTTAATGAGATAGTCAACACGATGAATTCATTCAGAAAAGTTGTTTCAGAAAAGGAACAAATTATGAGAATCTTGAGATGTCTACCAGACCGATGGAGAGGCACATCTGTCTCAATTAGAGAATTATGTGACATTTCTGTTCTACCTGTCAAAGAACTTATTGTCAAATTGATGATGTATGAAGAAGATCTCAAGGTAAACAAAGAGGAAGATGATGAACCGAAAAGAAAATCTGTAGCTTTCAAGTCTACTGCTTTGAAGAGTAAGGAGAAGGATAAAATACAAATGGAGGATGAGAGTTCAACAAGTGAAAACTCAGAGTATGATAGTGATGCAGAAATTGCTCAGAAATCCAGGAGATTCAAGAATTTTTATAGGAAAAAGAAATTCTTTAGGAAAACAAATTACAAAGGAAAGTATGATCAACAAGGAAAATGGAAAACGGATTGGAAGAAACTTGACATGACTAATGAAGTTGTCTGCTACGAATGAAAGCAAAAAGGACATATCAAAGCAGAATGTCCCAATTTAAAATTCAAAAAGAAATATGATTACAAAGACAAGAAGTACAAGAAAGCCATGAAGGCTACCTGGAGTTCTTCAGAAGACAGCACAAGTGAAGCCAAATCTTCGGACTCTGAAAGGAATCGAGCCAACATGTGTTTCATGACAAATACTTATGAGGTAACATCTAACACTCCTGTTTTAAATTCATATTATTCTGTAGATGATTCTGATTTGGAAAACATGTCAAAATTTGAACTATTTGAATACTGTGATATGTTAGAAGAAACTTGTAATCAGCTTAAAGACAAATACAAAGGTTTAAAGAAACAGTATGCTTTAAGTGTTGAGCATAAATCTGGTCTTGATATAGAAAAGGAAAAGAATGCTCAACTATTAAAGGAAAATACAGAACTGAAACTGTCAAATGAGCAACTCAGAAAGGACTTAGAAAAATTCGCAAATGGAAAGGATGCTATAACTCAAATGCTAGGAATGAAAGTTGCACCTACATATGCTACTGGATTAGGATACCAACCTGGACAGAGACAGTTCACCCGAACCCGATTTATTCCTAAGTCTGAATTTTTTTTTCTAGTTCCAGTTTTGGAAATTCATATGCTTCAACAGGATATTCATATGTTTATAGACCAAATAATGTTTATCTTTCAAAATCTGTTACTTCTGTTAATTGAATGAAACCAATAAAACAAATCTAGGTACCTATAGCCCTGATTCCTAACCTATCTGGACCCAATAAAATTTGGGTACCAAAGTCATTTCCTGTTTAAATCTATTTTGTAGGAGACCTGCTTGAAGAGCTCTCACAATAAGATATGGTATTTATACAGTGGGTACTCCAGACACATGACTGGAGATTATTCATGCTTCAAGAGCTTAATAAAGGTTGATGGAGGTCATGTCACCTTTGGTGAAAACTCTAATGGAAAAATCACCGGCCTAGGCCAGATTGGTAACACTGACTCATTTTTAATTTCTAAAGTTTTATTCGTTGATGGACTTAAATATAACTTGCTTAGTATATCTCAATTATGTGATGATGGTTTCAATGTCATGTTTGAAAATTATTCCTGTGATGTTTTTAACTCCAAAAAAGCTTTAGTATTTTCTGCTCTAAGGAATGAAAATGTTTATGCTGTTGATTTAAATTCTTTAACTAAACAAAATATTCCTTGTTTGAATGCTTTTAAAAAAGAATCATGGATATGGCATAGAAGATTAGGACACTGCAACATTCACTCACTTAGAAAATTGGCTAGGAAAAACTTAGTTAGAGACTTACCTAAATTAGAATTCCCAAATGAAAAAGTGTGTAATCCCTGTCAAAAGGGAAAACAACACAAAGTTTCTTTTAATTCAAAGAAAGAAGTCTCAACTTCTCAACCACTTGAGTTGGTTCACATGGATTTGTTTGGACCATCAAGAGTTTCCAGTTTAAATGGGATGCACTATGTCTATGTTCTAGTAGATGACTTCTCTAGATATACTTGGGTATTTATCTTAGCTCACAAAAGTGAAGCTTATTCTTCCTTTTTTAAATACTCCATGTCTGTAGAGAATCTTAGTGGACTCAAAATTAAGACCCTGAGAAGTGATCATGGCCGTCAGTTTGAAAATCAAGACTTTGAATCTTATTGCTTACACAATGGCTACACTCATAACTTTTCAGCTCCTAGGACACCTCAGTATAATGGCGTAGTAGAAAGGAGAAACCGAACCCTTCAAGAAATATCTAGAACCATGCTCAATGAATATGAACTACCTATTTAAATTTGGGTTGAAGCTGTAAATACAGCTTGTTATGTTATCAATAGAGCCTTGATCAGACCTGTTCTTAAGAAAACCCCATATGAGTTGTGGAACAATAGGAAGCCTAAGGTTAATTACTTCAGATTTTTTGGTTGCAAAGTCTTTATTCTTAACACAAAGGATAATATGGACAAGTTTGCTTCTAAAAGTGATGAAGGAATTTTTCTAGGTTACTCTACTTCAAGTAAAGCTTATAGAGTGTTCAATAAGAAATCAAAATGTGTGGAAGAATCTGTTCACATCAAATTCGATGAAACCGATCCACATGAGCCTAAAACCTCTATTGAGAATCTTGAAGAAGATTTGTCTGTTCTGGAACATAATGATAAATCCAAAAACCTGTTATAAAAACTTCCAGTTCTGGACCTTTTCCAGAATCTGTTTCGGTTGAACCCGATCCTACTGATGAACCTGAAGTGTCTAGTCCTACCTTTACTAGATCAACAAGAATTCTAAAGAATTATCCTTTGGATACTGTTATTGGTAATATTCATAGAGGAACACAGACTAGAGCTTCTCTATGAAATCAGGTTGAACATCAAGCTTTTCTCTCCCAGCTAGAACCCAAAAATATTAATGATGCTATCGTTGATGAATTCTGGGTAATGGCTATGCAAGAAGAGTTAAATCAATTTGAATGAAATAATGCCTGGGATTTAGTTGATAGACCTAAGGACACACTAACAATAGGTACTAAATGGGTTTTTAGAAATAAAATTGATGAATCAGGAAACATAGTTAGAAACAAAGCTAGGCTAGTTGCACAAGGATATAGTCAAGAAGAAGGCATAGACTATGAGGAGACCTTTGCACATGTAGCTAGACTAGAAGCCATTAGGATTTTACTTGCATATGTTGCACATCTAAATTTCAAGTTATATCAAATGGATTTCAAAAGTGCATTTCTAAATGTTTTTATAATTGGAGATGTTTTTGTAGAACAACCTCCTGGATTTACAAACCCCCATTTTCCAAATCATGTTTTTAAACTTTCTAAAGCATTATATGGCTTAAAACAATCTCTAAGAGCTTGGTATGATAGACTCAACAACTTTCTTATTTCAAAAAGTTTTACTAAAGGGATTGCTGATCTAACTCTTTTTATTAAAAGAATTTCTAAAGATGTTTTAGTTGTTCAAATCTATGTTGATGATATTATTTTTGGATCTTCTAAACATTCTTTATGTACTGATTTTTCAAAAAGTATGCAAAATGAATTTGAAATGAGTTTAATGGGAGAACATAAATACTTTCTTGGATTTCAAGTATTTCAAAATGAAAATGGTATTTTTTTTAATCAAAGTAAATATACAAAGGATCTTTTAAAACGTTTTGGTTTGGATAGTAATAAGGAGAGTGAAACTCCTATGAGTACAATCTGTAAATTGGATGCAGATGAAACTGGGAAACCAGTGGATCAAACCAATTATAGGGGTATGATTGGTAGTTTACTTTATCTTACTGTTAGTCGACCAGATATTATGTTCAGTGTATGTATGTGTGCAAGATTTCAAGCTAACCCAAAAGAATCTCATTTTCTTGCTGTTAAAAGAATTTTCAAGTATCTCAAACATACTATTAACCTTGGTTTCTTTTATCCAAAAGGACAATCCTTTGAGTTAATGAGTTATTCAGATGCTGACTTTTCTGGTTGCAAATTAGACAGAAAAAGAACTTCAGGAACATGTCATTTATTAGGAAAATCCTTAGTATCTTGGTGTAGTAAAAAGCAGAATTATGTAGCTCTATCCACTGCCGAAGTAGAGTATATAGCTGCTGGTAGTTGTTGTGCACAAATTATATGGATGAAACACACTCTCTTGGACTATGGATATGATTTTAAGCATGTTTCGATTAACTGTGACAACACTAGTGCAATAAACATCTCGAAGAACCCAGTAACTCACTCAAGAACCAAACACATTGATGTAAGGCATCATTTTCTTAGAGATCATTGTCAAAAGGGTGATATTTCTCTTGAATTTATTGGCACTGAACATCAATTGGCCAACATTTTCACTAAAACCTTAAGTGTGGATAGGTTATGTTACATTAGGCATGAGCTGGGGTTGTTTAATCTTCACCGATGTTGAAATCCTCACCGATAGAAATCCTCACCGATAAAAATCATCACCGAAAAAGCGTTGATTTAAATCTTTTTGTCTACCGCCAAGAATCTGAACCATTTTTTTGTTTTTTTTCATTTAACGTGTGATTAATAAATGATAAAACTAAGTCTAGGACACTTCTCACTCCACCGAACCCAAAACCTTTTACCTTCGAACCTTAGAACCCGAACCCTCTACGAACTTGAGATCCTTCAAACCAGCGATGGCAAAAACCAAAACTCCTATCATCCGAGACGACTGTGTTGAGCCTAAAGCAAAAAGGTAGAAGTCCAAGCCAGAAGCGAGTAGTGTTGTTAGAACTAGGCCAGGAAGGATAACAGTAAATCCTCATCTGCAAAATAGAGCTATTGTGATCGAAAAAGAGCTGTGTGTAGACTGGTTGCAGCCTAGCAAGTCCTTGGTGCTCGAAGATCTGGAAGCTCTGAGATGGGTAGACTGCTTTTCAAATAACAACGGTCCCTACTACCCAAAGTTGGTAAAACAGTTTTATGAGTTCATAAGCTTTGAGAAGTTAGAGAATGAGAACCGAGTATCTTCATTTGTAAATGGTAATGTGATATCATTTTCATCAGTAGAATGGGATGATTTCTTAAAAGTTCAACATGAAGGTGTGTTTGTATATGTATCAAGAGAAATGCCACCTACCAGTGACATTTTTTATCATGAGACCGCGTTGAAAGAACTGACTGGTGATGGAACTCCAAGGCAAGTGTTTGCTGCAGAAATGGATGGAGAGAATAGATTACTGTTCAAGTTTGTTCAACATGTGTTGATACTAAGGAGAGGAGACATTGCTAATTTGAGATATCTGGATATCTATCTCCTACATCTTTTGAGACATGATGTCAAAGTCAATTTGTGCAGATTGGTGATGAGTCAAATGGAAGATATGACAAGGCCGAAATCAAAGACTAACGCCCAATTCTTTGCTAAGCTGATTTCTGTAATGATCAAAGTGAAAGGGATAGTTGAGTCTCAAGATGAGACAGTTGTAGTGAAGAGAAACTTTTGTATCACTACTACAGTTTGAAAATATATTAAGATTAATTGGAATCTGTGGAGAGGAGAATGGGTCAAAGATGACCAAAAGGTATATGATAAATTTAATCCTGTGGATTATCCTTCAAGGCCAAAGGATAAAAGAGATCCAGGTCTAGGACAAAATGAAGTGGAACCTAAGTACAGTGATGAGTCAGAAGAAGTAGAAGAAGAAGAGGAAGAAACTCCTATGGATGATGGAGGAGATCCGGACTTGCCTCTAAGCCCTGTTGCTGAAATTATGTCTTTAGAAAAGGAAGTGCTAGCAGAAGTGGAGGCACCTGATATTGAGGAAGACCAGTCGGTCTCTGAGCATGTAGAGGAAGAAGAGAATGTCTCTGAATCATCTGATTCTGCTGAATTGAGTCTGAGTCTAGTTATTGGAAGCTCAGTTGTACCTTTTATGGATGAAAAAAGAGAAAGAGGAGAAGTTGTACCTATTCAAGAAAATCATCTTCCTACTACGGAGATGGAAGTTGTTGTGGAAGATTCTGATGAAGAAAGACCATCATAGAATGTTGTTGCTATATATGAGAATGCACCCTTTGAGGGGGATCATCACACCAAGTTTGGAAATGTTACAGTGACTATCGAGTCTGAAGACTGGGTAGAAGACCCAGGTTTTATAGTCTATGGTTTGGATTATCCTGATTCAGATAATGAAGTATCTTTGAATAGACCAAAGATCAGCTATGACATCAATCCTGAGTTATTGCCTACTGATGTGGTCCGAGTACATGATTTAGATGTGCTAAAAGAAAATCTCAAAGTCAGTTTTGTAGAAGAAGTAAAGACAATGGAATATTTTTTAGTATCCTCGATTCAATATGTCATGGCTAACTCTGTAGTAAGTTTAGCTTCTGAAAGAGTATCTACTATAGTTTCTCCTACTAATTTTGTTACAAATTCTGACCTCAAATCACAAATGTATGAACAGAAGGAATCCTTCAGTGCCTCTGTTTCTGAGATGAAGCACTGTTTTGGTGATGAAATGAAGATGTTAGAAAGGTCTTTTGAGCTTTCTCTTGGTTGCAATCTGTCATCTTTTGTGGGTGAGCTAATGGAAGAAGTCAAGGAGTGCCACACTCAAACTTCAAGGCTAGAAGAAGATCTTGAAGCTCTACGGATATCTGTTGTTTCCTTAGACTCTTTCATGAGTTCAAAATCTCAAGCTGACAAGGATTTAGCCTATGTGAAGAATGTTGTAATTCAGCTGGTCTCGGTGTTTGAAGCTTTCAAAACATCTATGAAGGATCATGTCAAAAATCCGGACTCTCAAATGCAAAATCTGATTAGTGGGTTGACCAAAAGCTTCAAAGAAACTGTATCCTTCTCTGTTGGTCCTCTAGTTTCAAAACCTGTAATTGATCTGAATCAATTTCATGCTCTGATGAAGTAGGAGCTTGGTTCTATTTCAACCAGTGGCTCTGTGGACTCATCAGATTTAAGTCGAGTTGTGCTGTCTACCAGGGATTCAGCCAGAGAAATAATGAAAGTCATCCAAGACTACATGAGAGTGGCCTCTGCTTCTCAAGAGGCAATCAAGAATAAGGTGGATTCTTATTTTGAAAAGGTTTATACCAAGAAACAACTGACCAACCATTTCAAACTTCTACATGAGAATCTAAAGTTACCTCTAGTGTCTCTGGCCTTCAGAGAGCAGGTTAGTAAGCTCAGGGAGCTTACTCCTACTTTGGACAAATTCATTAAAAATAGAGATGATTTTGTGTCTGCAATGGAGAGAGGAGGAAGAATTATAATGGATTTCAGAAACCTGCTGTTTCCCTTCCTGCATGTGGATGCCAGACCGGTCATTGTACCTCCTGTTTTGCCTCCCTCTACCTCTACTGTGTCTCCAGTTCAGATGACTCCTTCTCAATCCATAAGAAGTCCCACACCTATGATCACTCAAAGGACTTCCCAATACAGGCCCGACACTGTATCAGTTGCTCAGCCTCCTCTGATCATTTCTGGAATTGCAAAGTCCTCCCCAGTATCCTCAACACCTAAATTCTCTTCTGATACCAAGGGAAAATCTCACATTGAAGATGTGGAATGATAAAGTGGCAAGGATTTTTGATAGGAATCGTTTTTTTTGTTTCCTATTCTGTTTATGTAATTTTTGTCTGATCTAATACAAATGCCTTTCTTTCCACTATCTCAGTTTATCGGTTTTCTATGTTTGGTTTCCCACTTTTTTATTATCACAAAGGGGGAGAACTATAAAGAGGGGGAGAAAAGGGGGAGAAATATGTTTAAAAGGGTATAAAAGTGGGAAATATAAAAATGAAAAAATATGATCAAAGGAGGTGCCTTTGATACTATTTCTTACATTTCCTTCTTTGGTACCAATTCTTTCAAACCTTATCTCTGATACTATTGTATTTAATTATACTTATGATAATTTTTTATCTATATCTTTCTATTACTATTACCTCTTTCCTATGATACTATTTTCTTTGAGAAAATTGAATATTAATGTTTTACTATCTAATACTATATTCTCCCTATTTTAAAATGGTCATATCATAAGTTGTGATTATCAAAAAGGGGGAGATTGTGGTCCTCACCTATTTTGATAATCCCAGTCTTGTATTCATATGTTTTGAAAATCCCAATTATGTGTTCATATATTATGATATTCACAATTACTATTGATCTACACTTTAATTCTTTCAAATCGATGATCAAGTTAATAATAATGTTAAAATAATTTCTGATTTATGTTAATCTTGATTATCCATGTTTATATATGTTTTGAAATGATTCTAAGTGAATTAGATGTGTTTTTCATAAGAAAGTCAAGTGTAAGTATCATTGACCTGAATAGAGCGACCGATGTGCGTGACTGCATAGAGCTACCGATAGACACTGAGCTACCGATAGACAGATAGCTACCGACAGCCAGAGCTACCAATAGAGAAATAGCTACCGACAGCCAGAGCTACCAATAGACGGATAGCTACCGACAGCCAGAGCTACTGATAGACATAGAGCTACCGATAGACAGATAGCTACCAAAATCCAGAGCTACCGATAGACATAGAGCTACCGATAGACAGATAGCTACCGATAGCCAGAGCTACTGATAGACGGATAGCTACTGATAGCCAGAGCAACTGATGCATAGAGCTACCGACAGCCAAGAGCAACCGATGGAACTATGTTCATTGAGCTACCGATAAGAGCAACCGATAAGAACTACGGATAAGAGTTTGAAGAGCTACCGATGGAAGATCCTACACAGAGTCAACCGTACATGTCTACAAACAAACGGCTACCTATAATTAATTGCGGAGTCAAATCCTATATCCTCGACACTATTTTTTTTATTACACTAATAGCTACATTTGTTAATTTTGATGCATTTAATGTTATTAAATTATTTCTATTTCCATTACAGGAAACTGCACCAAGTACGATTGAAAAGGATAATCATTCCTTCTTCTTAGCAAAAAGGCCAAAAGTTATAAAGGGGGTGGATGTGAAAGAGATAAAAGATTCAAGAAAAACCAAGAACAACGTGTATGTATCAGTGAATCAAGATAAGAGACTTCAAGAGATTGAGCACACGGGAACACACTCGTGATCATGCTCATAACGTGCCAAGAACAACTGGAGAACTTGCACTCACACGACTACTACTACCAGACTCCAGAACACAGAACATACATCGAGCAATCTATGCTAAAGAAGAACTACACAGAACACTTCATTCTCTGAGTCGATAACCATGCTGAACCTAGAAGCACTGAAAGAAGAAACGATACTCTGTTTTTTAGTCAAATACCAGAGAAGGACTCATAACCATTTCTGGCCAAATCCAAAGGAGTCCAGAGCTACACTGCAATCGCTAGAGCCATTCTAAACTCTATATCGTGCTCTAAGTGATTTAGTATTTGCATTACGAGCAGTGTGTGTAGCCTGTTAATTATTACACACACACTGTCTCCTGAACCTTAACTGGAGGATTTGTAAATCCTCACTCACAATCTTTACGTCCATTATTTCCCACTGTGGATAGTGGTAGAGGTTTACTGTGACCTGGACAGCTTTGAGCTATTGTTTGTTATCCCACGTATAACTGTGGTAGAGGTCTCTTGACCTGAATAGTGTGATCCCTGTTGTTAACCCGGATCCAGGGTGTGGATCATTTATATAAATTTTGAGAGGACTAAGTCTCGGCTTGAGATTGAACCTCTTGGATAACTCTTGTGTTTTTAGTTAATATCTATATCCATACTATATACATTTATTTCATATTCCATTGCTATTACTTTGAAATATAATTTATTTTCAAAGTTACTTTGATAGTTAAACTCGCAAGTGTTTATATTTATTGTAAACCAGAAAGTTAGTTTCAAAAGTTAATTTAATCATAAGATTAAGTTAACTGATAATTAATCAATCTTTGAGAAACTAATTAAACCTTTATAATCTGTATAAATTCACTACAGTTTAATTTGTTTTTGAAATTGGGGGATTTTAATAGAAATTATTTTTAGTTGAAATTTTAATTTGAACTCAATTCACCCCCCTCTTGAGTGTCCACTTCGACCAACAATAATGTTTAAAAATAAAAGTTATCTATTTTTACAATTTGGAAATCCTGGTTCATGAATATTGAATCCATTTTTACAAATTCAAAACACATAAGTAGAAGAAAATAATTTCAATTTATTTTCCATTGTCAAAACAAAAAGAATGTTTTACGAAATAATAACTACCAAAAGTTTGACACTTGTTTGTGAACAATTTCAAAGTGAAATTACTTACACTGACCTAAATTTGATTAAATGTTAAAAAACAATATAATTACACTTTAAACCCAATTAAAAATATAATCTATCCATATAAATGAATTATATTAAAAGGTAGTTTAGAATTAATTTATAGTATATTTCACAAATCATTAAAAATGATCTTTATTGGAAGAATACCAAAATTTTACACAATGTAAACATTGATTCCACTATTATTAAGAAGTATTTTATTTTATCAAATAGAACATATTATACTGACAAAAAATATTTTTTAAAAAACAAATCCATCAAAAGGCAACAAATCGACCTTTTAAATAATATTAGAGTATTTATTCTTAAAATTGGATTGAGTCACATTTTAATCCTATAACATTTAGTGGAAAAATTTAAAATCATTTAACAAACATGTGTAAAATTATTTTTGTTAGTTCTTCTAATTACCTCCCAGACAACGACTATGCCTTAACAAAAATTTAACATAATAATATTATATTAATATTTTTCAGTATAATTCAACTTTGTGTGAAATGTATGTTTTCAAAGAAACATGTCATTGCATATTAGGTACATCATCAAACATAACATCACCATTAAAGTAAAATAAATATTTAATTCAAAAATATTAAAAAAATTGAAAATTTCATATTCTTTATTTACATGGGATGTTACAGTTTCATTTATCAAGGAGGCCTCTATGAAGGCCAAAAAAGATGCCAGTGATATTATCACAATTCTCGAAAAAGTGGATGTATTTTTTTCTTCCAAAATTTAATATCTAGAAGATAAAATCTCAATAATTCAAACATTATATTTTAATTATAATTTATATAACTTTTATTTTGAAGAATATTATTCTTTTTTTGAGCTTAGAGAGTGGTGTGACACCTCCTGTGGGAAGGAAGTTTTCATGGTAGCTACCTCCCAAATAGTCATAGACATGTTAACACCAAAATCCTATGTAAAAAATATTTTTATGCTCAACTAGATATGATGATGTATTTAATTCAATGTTATTAAGAAATAATTATAAACATAACTATATATCTATATTAAACTATTAATCTGGTTAAGGTATCAATTCACTTCTAGACTTCTGTCAATGTTTCATTGTGAAGTGAATTGATATGTGTGTGGATTATATTTTTCTCTTGAGAGGAATAAATTTTATAGGATCTTTTATTCAATACAACCATCATTCCACATCTGATTCACTAAAATAGATGCTCAATCAAATTACTATTAATGAAAATGAGAATCAGAAGGTAATAGTTACACTCTCTATTCCAGAAGACTCTTCTCCTTCTTCCTTTTATAAAATTATTTCATTTAATTTATATTGATATTAAATAAATAATGATAATGAATATATGGTATTTATTAAGGATGTTGTAATGAAATCGATTGTTCCTGAAATCTCAACATGCTTGGAAATGCCCAAGCCCAGCCCTCTAGAAAATAGTAGGCCATCCATGGGAATCCCCTCTTATTAGACCAGATAACACGTTGCAAATACTATCCCCCACATAGCGTAGTTTTTAATTCCCCACCCCTATAACTCTAACCCATGACAGAAAAGCCTAACAACCAATCGAGAAGAATTATTAGTACCAACTATTCCCAGATTTTATGGTACTTGTTACTTTTCCTAGTATGATGTTAATCAATTGTTGATGGGTTTTAGTTATTGGGGAAGGGAATTAAAAACCATTCCAAGTAGGGGATAGATCCCTCCATGTGTTATTTGGGCCAGTAAAAGGTGGGGGCCTGTGGTTGAAATGCTATCTTCAAGAGGGTTGGACTTGGGTGTGCCAATATTTTTGTTCTTTTAGGTCTAATCAGGATCATTACAGATGTGACAGACACATGTCGTAGGTCTTGGAAGAAGAAAATTTAGATTCCTAACACAACACAATGGGTGTCCAGGGTCATCTCACATGAAGAGCATTGCAGTCAATTCAATATCTTACTCTAGTTCCGCTATTATAATTATTTTTTTGTTTTAATATTTATTATGAAAACAATGGATTAATGTTCTTAGAAAATAGTGAAATTAAATTAATGAAATGAATATTTTCAATCTAAATGAATATAGAGATGTTTAATGAATGAAATTAAGGAACAATTCACTCGGTCTGAGGGATGGATAACATGGGTTCATTCAATATATATTTATTGTTAAAATTCAATTTCATAATTAATATTATGAAACCTCATTAATGAATTACATTCCTTTTTTTTTTGAATATTGTGTTATTTTATCATGCCTCCAACACACCGAACCAAACCTCCTCTAATAATTGTAGGATCGAAATAGTGATGTAGATGCTCAATTTACAAGAGGGGTGGTGAATTGTACACTCTAAAAATTCCTTTGGAACCTTTAAAGTTAGTTAAGAATAACTATGTTTTCCTTAAGAAAAGGAAAAGGCTAAGTTTAACAAAGTTAAACTAAGCAAATTCACAACACCTCTAACACTGAATGCAAACATGGAAAGAGATTCCGAAAGTAGGTTCCAGAAATATGATTCCGGAAATTGAAACTTAATGAAAGATTACAAAATGAGATTCTACCTTAAAGAATATAGAATCTAAATGAAATAGATACAAGTAAGGAAGTATAAGAAAGTTATACTTTCCTTATAATACAAAATGCAGCGGAAAATAAACAAGTAGTAGAACTACAGGAAACAGGATATAAGTCTTTTAACCCAAAGAGAAGGGTATCCAACAACCTTGGATAAAGGTCCCTTGATTTGTACATTCAAGCAAGTCTGTCTTACACACACCAGGGTAAGCCCTCGATACGAAGATCGGAGTCTCTATCTTGCTATCCCCGCAAGCCCTCAACTTCATGGTAGTTGGCAACCTCTGTCTTCCTCAGCAAGGAAGCCCTCGAACTTCAAGGTAGTCGGCACCTCTGTCTTCCTATCCCCGGAAACCCTCGAATGTAGTCACCAACATTCGGAGTCGCACAAAGCATTGAGAGTTAATAAGAGCCTCTCTCTCTAGAAATCACTTCAAGTATGTAATCACATGAGTCTAAGATCAGTCATCCATTCAGCACTTCAGCACTGAGCTCTTTCAAATGAGCTCATATTTATAGGTAAGGTAGTCTCCTTCTCCAAAGGTCATATTTTCCTTAAGGATCGGAGGGACCTGTACACGTGTCACTTAGACAACGGTTATTTTATAACAAAATAGACGACATCGTTTTATAACAAAAAAAGTGTAAGAGAATGTATGACATTGTTTTAATGTTTAACTGAAAAGTTCGGAATGAAAAATTCGGAGTGAAGATTCGGAGTGTAAGGAAAATAATAAAGAGTAGACAGATTATAACAACGTAAGCATGATGAAAGTTCAGAGTCTAACCAAATAAAATTTTCGGAGTCTAAATAAATTTGGAGTGTATAAAACAAAGATGATCAGATTCTGTTTAATAGATGAATTCGGAATGAGAATTCAGAATGGGAATTCATTATGAGAATCCATCATCAGAATTCGTTATAAGAATTCATCATCATAATTCGTAATGAGAATTATTCATCAGAATTTGTAATGAGAATTATTTATTAGAATTCGTAATGAGAATTCGTTGTCAAACTTCATAAGGATTCGTATCCTGAATCTGGAATCGAACTTAGTCAGAGTTCATATCCGGAGTTAGGAATGGAACTCTATCACAGTTCTTATCTGGAATACGGAGTGAAAATTACTTACAAATCTTATCCAGAATTCTGATCCTAAAACAGAATACTTTATATCAAAGTTTCAAACAAATCCGAGAAAACAGAAATGAATCCGAATTTTATTCTTAGGAAAAATATGGATGAAAATATGATAAGGATAATTTTTCTTACAAAAGCGAATTTCCTTATAAAAGAAATTTTCCTTATAAAATCAATTTTCCTTATAAAAGCAATTTTCCTTATAAAAGAAATTTTCCTTATAAAATCAATTTTCCTTATAAAAGAAATTTTCTTTATAAAAGCAATTTTCCTTATAAAAGAATCTTTCCTTATAAAAGCAATTTTCCTAAAGATAAGGTGTTTGTGATTTTCAAAACAAGAAGGAATGGAAAAGTCATTAGGAAAACCTTATTGACTCAACAATCTCCCCCTTTTTGGAAAGCACAAACATCCATAAGAAAAAGAAATTCTAAGAAGAAAGAAAAACATTAAGGCTTATCTCCCTTTGCTTTAAGAATATTGATGAATACGACCAACTCCCCCTTAGGCTTTGAAACTATAAGGATCATATTCTAGATTTCCGGAGTGATATTTCATTACAAATAAGAAGGTCTTCTTAAAAGAAAAACTCCCCCTTAAACAAACTCTTATTAGAGTTATTTTTCCTTAGGGATATTTTCCTTCTCCCCCTTTGATAAAATCTTATTAGTGTTCTTTTTCCTTCTCCCCCTTTGTGATTTTCAAAAAGAATTCGAGGGAATGAAAAATATTATAATGTACCTGAAACATTAGTGGCAACAACAAAAGGAACGACAAGCACAAATTTTATTAAGTTTGAAATCTCGGCAACAAAAAAATTAAATACAACAAAAGATCGGATCTGTCTATTTAGGATCTTTCTCCTTCGCCATGAGACCCTTTAGAATAGTCTTGATCTTCTTCAAGTCTTTATGATATTCTTCAGCTTGCTTCTCTTGGACCACTATTATTGCCGATTGATCTTCAATCTTTTCTTCCTGAGCTTGAAGCTTTTCTTCCTGAGCTTTGATCTTTTCTTCCTGAGCCTTCAACTTCTCTTCAAACTCAATCCGATTATCTCTTTCAAATTTCCAGTTCTGAGAAACAGAATTCAACTTCCCATTCAGATCTCTGACTTGTTGAATCCGGAAGTTCTTTTCATCTGTCAGCTTCTCTTAAAAGGAAGAAGTCAGCTCATTTATCTTCTTATCCTCAGTCTCAAAGGCATCTTTAACATTGTCTTGAAACTCATCAAATAGCCTCATCTCTTACACAGTCTTCCTCGACCAGTTTTTCATCCTCGTGCAATATTTTCTATGAGCTTCGTAGCCAACAAAAAAGGTTTTTAACTGAGCCTCAATCTCAATGCACTTGTCCATAACCATAGATACGGAGTCTGTTTTCTGATTCAATGCATGTTGGAGCATCTGTCATCTTGAATCAATACTTGAGAAGGTCGGAATGGTTCCCACCAACTTCTTCAAAGACTGAACAACAAAGTCATGCCCCAATGAAGATGACTCTGAATCCGAAACTTTTCTTGAATAATTTTCTTCTTCAACAAGGTCAAGCTTTCTCTTTGAAGAACTACCAACTTCTTTTCTTTTAACCACTACTGAACTCGGAGTATCAGCAAAAATTTGCATTCCCTTGTCTTTTTCCGGAATAGAATCTTGTTCTGGAGTTTTCTTCTCACTATCAGAAACTTGAACAACATTATCTTCCTCGTCAGCAACTTCCTGAACACCAACCCCTACGTTTTCCATCTGAGCAATATCATGAAGAAGTTTTTCTTCCTCTCCATGATAAGCTACTTCTTCTTCTCCTTTCTCTTCTTCCATTGCTGGAGTAACTAACTTTGAAGATTCAGCTTCTGAATTTCGGAGTGATAAGTCTTCTGAAGGTGTCCCCTTGTAATCATCTACTTGTTTCAACACATCTCATATTTCACCACTTCCTTCAGCAATATCTTCTTCTTCTTCTTATTCCACTTACTTAACTTGTTCAATAGGCTTAGCCACTTCCTCTTCCAGAGCAACAAATTCTCTTCCTGGAGTCTCAGGTAGAGATTCCAATGAAAAAGATCTCGGAACAGGAATATTCGCAGAAACCATCTCATTGAATTTCAACAAAGCCTGAGTTACCGCAGCCTTAGACATCTTCTTCTTGAGCTTCTTTTCTTTTGCTTGTTTTTCTAGCTCATCTGCAGTTCTATCCTTCAAGGCCTTAGCCTCCGCAGGGTCCAAGCCGAACTGAGGCTCCCCTTGCACTCTCTTCTCTTTTATCTCCCTCCATTTAGCAACTACCTCATCTGGGTAAGCTTTCATCTTCTTTGGTTTTGGAGGTGCAGAATGGACTTCCTTAGACTTGGGATTCTCTGCTTCTAATTCCACTTCATTCCACTTTCTCTTCCTTACTGGATTAGAAGATTCCGGATCAGCAACTTTCAGAACTGCTTCTCCTTGAGCAAGTAGATCAACAAACTGTCCAGACTCCTTGTCAAAGGCTACATCCATTCTCTTAAGAGTACCATCGCTCACCAGCATAATCTTTCAAACTCTTGGCTTAGATTTGCAAGCCTCCTTGAAAGACTCAAGGCACCAAACTATCAACTTGGAGAGGATTGCTGGATACATAATAATATGAGCTCTCATATTTCCTTTCTTCAAATTCTCAAGAGTGATAAGAATGTGCTTCATCAAGTAAAATTTCCTCAGATTTATCAGAAAATCTAGGATGTAGATCTCACTTTCTTCAATCTGTCTTTGTCACCCTTCCTCGGTACGATAAGACCTTGTACCCATAACTCCAGAATCTGGAAATTTGTAGATAAACTAGCAATCTTCGGAGCCTTCGTCATCAGCCAGTCTGAGAGTTTCTAAGGCTTTTTCCTTGTCGAAGATACCCTTAGAATCCGGAAACACATGAGAAATAAACTCGGCTTCACCTTCATTATTTAGCCCTACCAAGCTAGCAGCCTGGGCATATGAAAGTTTATAAGTCTTACCATAAGACTTAAAAGACAACTTCTCCCTTCCATCGTCCTTAAGAAAAGACATTGTTTCATAGAATTCAATTAGAAAATCTAAATACACATCAGCTTGGTTCCCAGGTTTTGACACCGCAACATCTTCCCAACCATTAAGCTTGATATTCTTAGAAATAAGAGAATCGTACTTGTTGAAGAAATCCGGATGAACCAGCCTCTCTCTGTATACTAACCACTTTGAAATTGTCTTAGAGGAAGACATGTCTTGAGAAGCTACTTCTACAGACATTCGGATCTGAAGACCTCTGAGACGTTCGGAATGGAGACAGCTGAAGTTTGGAATGGCCTTAAAACTGAGAGGCAGATCTTCGGGATGCGAGAGCTTGAAAACCGATGTGGGACAACAATTTGGGTCCTCCTTATATAGGCAATGAGATGATGGTTCAACTTCCTCGATTGATCGAATAGTTGCGATAAGATGAGATTAGATCTGATGGTCGAAAACCAATTCTCTTGAATCCGATCTTTTGAGGTTTTTGTTAAAACAAATAATTAAGAGAACTATAATCCTAAAACATAATACAAGAAAATTCCAGAAAGTAAAATGTGACTACGAAAACTTGAGTAAGGAGAACATACCCTTCAGATTGGATTAGGAGGATTATTCATAATGGGTAATATAAAAATGACTACAAAAAAAACTTTATTATGAAAATAAAAAGTTCACAAATTAAACTTTACTTCAGAAAACAAACTCAGTACGGAAAACAAACTTTAAAAAACTTATTATGAGAGATTCAGTACGAAGGTTCCATTATGAAAATACCAGTATGAAATTTTCCATTCCGGAAGTTTTTAATGCGAAAATTTTTGTTTTAGAAGTTTTCTTATATGAAAATATCCATTCTGGAAAATTGTAGTTTTGGAAATTCCATTCCGGAAATCATCGTTCCTAAAAGTTTGAAAACGAATTTTTGAAAAACATTGTTATTCTATCAAACAAATGTACTCCCCCTATGAAAAGGAATTTATTAATGTAAGGAGACTTTTTCAACAGAATGTAAATTAAGGAGGATTACCTTATGGTTATCATTCCAAACTTCTGTTTAAAATACTCAAATCTATTAGAAGGCAAAGATTTTGTGAAAATATCAGCAAGTTGATCTTGCATTACAATAAGATGAAGAATAATATCTCCTTTAAGTGTGTGATCCCTAAGAAAGTGATGCCTAATATCTATGTGTTTTCCATGGGAGTGATGTGTAGGGTTCTTACTGAGGGCAATGGTACTTGTGTTGTCACACAAAATTTGAGTTTTAGTAAAACTCAAGCCATAGTCTATGAGTGTTTGTTGCATCCACAACACTTGAGCACAACAACTTCCAGCTGCAACATATTCATCTTCAGTAGTGGAAAGTTCTAAAAAATGTTTCTTCTTGCAGGACCAAGAAACTAATGAATCTCCTAAGAAATGACAAGTTCCGGATGTACTCTTTCTATCCATTCTACATCCACCAAAGTCAGCATCAGAAAAGCATTTTAGAACAAAATCACATCCAGAAGTATAAAATAATCCTAGATCTATGGTTCCCTTAAGGTAGCGAAAAATTCTTTTTACCGCCTTTAAGTGAGATTCCTTAGGATTGGATTGATATCTTGCACATAATCATACAAAAAACATTAAGTCTGGTCGACTGGCTGTTAAGTATAGTAAACTTCCTATCGTACCTCTAAAAGATGTTTGATCTACTGGTTTCCCAGCTTCATCAAGATCTAAAGAGTTTGAGGTACCAATGGGAGTGCTGATACTCTTAGTATTGTCATAACCATAATTTTTAAGAAGATATTTAGTATACTTATGTTGAGATATGTAGGTTCCTTCTAGTTTTTGAGAGATTTGAAAACCAAGGAAAAAAGTTAACTCACCCATCATACTCATTTCAAACTCAGATTTCATTAGACTTGCAAAAGAGTCAGTCAAAGATTGCCGAGTTGAGCCAAATATGATGTCATCAAAATAGATTTGAACAATCAAAACATTTTTCTTATCTTTATTTATAAAAAGGGTTGAATCTGCATTTCCCTTAACATAGTTATTTTGACGCAAAAATCCAGTGAGTCTATCATACCATCCTCGCGGGGCTTGCTTAAGGCCATACAAAGATTTGGTAAGTCTAAAAACATGATCAGGATGTTTTGTATCTTAAAAGCCGGGAGGTTGTCCTACAAAAACTTCCTCTTGAACATAACCATTAAGAAAAGCACATTTCAAATCCATTTGAAATAGTTTGAAATTAAAGAAAGCTGCAAAGGCAAGTAGAATACGAATAGATTCAAGTCTAGCTACTGGAGCATATGTTTCTTCTTAGTATATTCCCTCTTGCTGATTATAGCCTTTACCAACAAGTCTAGCTTTATTTCTAACAATGACTCCATTTTCATCACATTTATTTCGGAAGACCCATTTTACTCCAATAACATATGTTTCCTTAGGTCTTTCAACCATGGTCCAGACTTTATTCCTTTCAAATTCATTTAGTTCATCTTGCATTGCTTTGATCCAATCATAATCACCTAGAGCTTCATCAGTGCTTTTTGGTTCTAATTGGGAAAGAAATGCTAGATGTTCTACTTCATTTCTTAAGGAACTTCTAGTCCTTACAGGTTGATTTACATCACCAATGATACTATCACTGGGATGATTCTTAAGAAACATCTGATTTGGGTTTTGAGAAGCATGTTCATCAACATAGGGTAGAAAATCTTCTGGATTAAATGTTTCAGGAATATCTTCATGAACATTATCCTTATCAGAAGGTTCTTCTATCAAAGTTTGAGAATCAGTTTTTGAAAACACATCTGAGGATGTAGGCTGGGATGGTTTGAAAACAAAAGGATCTGACTCATCAAATTTTACATGTACTATTTCCTCAACAGTGCAAGTATTTTTATTAAAAACTCTATAAGATTTTGGTGTGAATTTATGTAAGTTATCTTTAGTATTCAAAATGAATAGTTTGCAACCAAAAACCTTGAAGTAGGATAGTCTTGGTTTTCTACTGTTCCATAACTCATAAGGAGTTTTATTAAGAAAATGTCTAATTAAAACTCAATTTATAGTATAACAAGCAGTACTTACAGCTTCAGCCCAGAAATGTCTAGCAATAGAATATTCACTCAACATGGTTCTAGTTATTTCATGAAGAATTATATTTCTTATTTCAACTACACCATTCTGTTGAGGAGTTCTAGGTGCTGAAACATTGTGAGTAATACCTTTTCTACTACAAAAGTTTCAAAATCAGAATTTTGAAATTCTCCACCATGATCACTATGAATAGTTTTCAATGGAAGGTTTTTCTCATTTTTAAATTGAGCTCTAAAACTTTTGAAAAAGGAAAAAGCTTCAAATTTCTTTGCTAGAAGATAGACCCAAGTAAATCTAGTGTAATCATCAACTAGAAAAAACACATAGTATTGGCCTCCAATACTTCCAGTTTGGGTTGGACCAAAAAGATCCATGTGCAATAACTGTAATGCATCGGTTATTGAGACTTCACTGATTGACTTAAAACTAGATTTATGTTTCTTTCCATATTGACAAGGACGACATTAGAAGAATCATATCTAAGCTCTGGTAGATCCTTAACTAGTTTCTTCTTAGAGAGTTTACATAGGTTTCTAAGATTACAGTATCCTAGTCTTCTATGCCATAACCAGGAATGATCTTCCATTGCACTTAGGAAAGGTAAATATTGACTCTTGAGGTCTTCTAGGTTCAAAGTGTAGACATTCTCTTGCCTATTGGCTGAGAGAATAAAATCTTCCTTGTAATTGTGGACTAAACACTTATCATTCCTAAAATTCACAAGGTAACCTTCATCACATAACTCACTTATGCTAATGAGGTTGTGCTTAAGACCCTTAACAAAAAGAACATTTGAAATCAAGGTTTTACCAAGAAGAACAATATTACCAATACCAAAAATCTCTCCCTTAGCATTATCTCTGAAAGTTACCTTTCCTCCTTTCGTTTTGATAATATTTTCAAAATAGATTTTGTTACCAGTCATGTGTCGGGAACATTCACTATCCATGTACCATGTGTTGTTGCTGGTACTCTCTTTGTTTTCCTGAAGTCAAGAAGAGAATTAGACTTTTGGAATCCAAACTTGTTTGGATCCGAGATTTACAGATAATAAAATTTTAGGTACCCACATCTTCTTAGAGAAATAAGCTTTGTGAAATCCTAAAGATTGGGTTTTGTTTAAGGAAAAATTCTTTGCCAAGTGACCACCACATTGACACTTGGTACAAAATGGGGCACTTCGAGGAACAAAATAATTGTTACTAAAAACTGGTTTTGCATGTGTATAACCAAATCCGAATTTATTTCTTAAAGGTCGTCTTTGGGAATACATTTTAACTAAATTTTCCTTACCATGGGTAAAGTTTGATAAACACTTCTTTAAGGAAAAAATTTCAGACTTGAGTTTTACAACCAAGTTTTTATCCTCAAAATCATTAGTTTTAGGACTAGACCTAGGCTCGAAAGTATTTTTCTTAGAAATTACTTTTTCTAACTCATTAGAAATTTTGTTCTTCTCAGAACTTACTTCCATAAGATTTTTTTAAATACTTTCAAAATCAGTATTTTCTCATCAAGATCTTTAGAAAGATCTGATATCTCTTTTGTAAGAATAGAATTCCTAGATTTTGCCTTATCAAGTTTTTTATTGAGTTTGGAATTCTCAATTTGAAGAATTTCAGCAAACCTAGAGACTTCTTCGTAAGTAGGTAAAGTATTTTCTTCATCAGAAGAAGATTATTCATCAGAAGAGTTATAATACTTACTATCATTAGAATTTAAAGAAACATTTGTCAATGATTCAGTATTTCGTACCTTAGCCATAAAACAATGATTTTTAATAGGTAATCTGGCTATAAGACCAAGATTCTTATATCTTGAAGATTAATAATCAGAAGATTCATCTGAAGAGTCACCAACACTGGAACTCCTGGTGTCATTAGCTTTCAGAACTTTCATAGCTTTGGATTTATAATACTTCTTTCTATTCCTGTCTGAATGCCTTTCTTTCCTTTATTTCTTTTTGAGCATAGGGCAATCTGGTCTAATATGTCCAGCTCTCTTGCATTCATAACAAGTAACTTCTCCATCTTTCTTATCTTTCCTGTCCTTTTTCTTATACATGGATTGGAAATTTCTTTGTCCAGCTATCATGTTCATTCTTCGAGCAAGATTTGCTAGTTCACATTCAGAGACTTCACTCTCACTTGATTCGGATTGGAAAATAACTTTCTTAGACTTGGATCTGGTTACTCTCTCAGGAGTCTTAGCTTTCATCTGATTTGAAGTTATTGTAAAAGCAATAGTACCATTTCCATTCTTCTTTTTCATGTTGTTAGCATCTCTCTTCATTCTGGTTTCATGTTTTAGAAGAGTTCCAAATAATTCATCAAGAGTAATTTGAGTGACCTTTCTTTTCTCATCTATAGCAGTTCTTTATGATTCCCACTCATTGGGAATAATATCAATTATCTTATCCACAAGAGCTTCATCATCTAGACCTTTCTCTCCTATAGACTGTAGACTGTTGACTATAGTCATAAATCTCTGTTGAACTTTACATATTGGTTCACCATAAGGAAAATTGAAGCCATGATATTCAGCTCTAAGCATAGCTCTCCTAGTCTCAATCATTTTAGAAGTTCCAAAGTGTGTAACCTCTAACTTCTTCCAGATACAGCTAGATGCTTCACAAATTTGGCTATATATATTTCTAGACATTGAACAAAGTAAAGTATTGCGTACCTTATAGTTGAGTTGATATTCTTGCTTTTCCTGATTAGTAAAAGTCCTGACTTCCTTGTCAGGAATTTTATAATCACTAGTAAGCATAACAAAGTTGTCTACACCAGTATTTATAACAAAAGTCTTTATGCGATCTCTCCAGTACTCATAATCATTACCATCAAAGATTGGTGGTCTTGTAGGATTCAGATTATAAATTGAACCAACATTAATTCCTACCATACTAGAACAAACTTCGATACACAAACTTGTTAATATAAAATATTCGTAATAACAAATTTCAGATTGGGAATTTTCGGAATGAGAAAGTTCAGAATGAGAAAAGTTAGCAAGAAAAACTTGTATGTGAGTACAAGTATTTCAGAGACCTGCTCTGATACCAATTGTAGGATCGAAATAGTGATGTAGATGCTCAATTTACAAGAGGGGGGTGAATTGTACACTCTAAAAATTCCTTTGCAACCTTTAATGTTAGTTAATAATAACTATGTTTTTCTTAAGAAAAGGAAAAGGCTAATTTTAACAAAGTTAAACTAAGAAAATTCACAACACCTCTAACACCGAATGCAAACATGGAAAGAGATTCCGAAAGTAGGTTCTAGAAATATGGTTCCGGAAATTGATACTTAATGAAAGATTACAAAATGAGATTCTACCTTTGTAACACCACGAGCTTCCACGATACGCTTCTCATTCAATAATACAATAGCTTGCATTGTACGCAACTTCGAGTTCTAAAACATCGCGACAAATCAAAGTAGCCGTTATGAATAGTAATAACCACTTTTTAAAATTATAGAAATTTTATATTTCAAAATGGACTTCATTTTTGTATTCCTAATATTGAAATTAGCCTATGTTGAATTTTTTGTAATTTTCTGAGAACTTCAAAATTTTTATGAATAGTGAAAAATACTTAAAACAACTTTTTTAATAAAAATAATTCATAGTGATAAATTATACTATTGAGTGGTTTTAGAGTATAATTAGAATATATTTTTACCATTTTATCCAATGGTGGTCATTAGAATTAATTTAACATTGAAATTGGACATAAACAATTGCCAAACTTTTGATATAAATTGTTTCTTAAAACACGCTATTTGTTGTAACAGCGGGAATTAATTATAAAATTAATTAATACAACTTATATGTTTGGAATTTTTTAAAATAGACATCATTTTTGAATTCGGAATATCAATTATATCTTAGGGTGAAATTTTGGCCTTGTTCTGAAAAACTTCAATTTTTGATGAATAGTGAAACCACTAAGTGGTAGTTAAATAACTGATTTTTCGTTTAAATGAAATATTACCACTTCTGTGATTTGATTTTCAAAAATACAACATACATGGTTTTCATTAAGAAGTAAAATGTGGTTCAATGATATTAAAATAATTTTTTGGTGAATAGTAACTTTTAAGTTCTTAATCGCGATTAGAGTTAATTAGTGTAGTTTAAGGTAAAAACAATATTTTTATAATATGAGATGAGAATGAAACTTGTCCTACTCCTATTGGATGAGTCATGGCCGACCAAGACAACCCATGGGTCAACTTGGGGACCCCATGGAGCCACTTTAGTTAGAAATTGACATAAACACCTTTTATTTAATGTTAAAGTAAAAAATGACACAAACATAAAATGTTTTACTAAAACAATTTTTAAGTGGGGTTACACAAGTCAACATTTTGACTATAAATATTCATTGGAAAGCTAAAAAGATTTCCTACATCATATTAGTTTTTTTATAATTTTTAGACATTAAATAAATTAAATTATTTATGACATCATGATGATGTAGTGATGACCTCATTATTTAACGATTTAAATAAAATGGGAAGATAATGCAAAATCCAAGGCTTACACTTGTCCAAAGCCAATTGGATGAGGAGATTTCGAACCCTTATCACCTTATCCTCGAGTTATATAAGTGTGTGACCTTTATAATCCTAAAAGCATTGTGAAATAATGTAACATTTCAATCTTTCCAAAAGTGCCCCTCCTCTCCACTTATAAAAGGCCCCCACCTCTCCCACCTCATTTACACTTTCAAGCCATTTGGATCGGCCAACCTCTGCCAAAATACTCTCCCAACATCCCTCTCTTACTCATAGAAGCCTCACTTTGGGCAGAACTCTTCCCAAGGAAGCCTTTGGCTCAAATCAAAAAGAGTTACCCGATTTTGAGGTAATGTCTTTTCTAATGTTGTTTTGTTTTATTTTTCTTCTCCAACCCCCTAAACTCTTTTCATTCCATTCTTTTGTAACAAAACCAGTACCTAAAATATACTAGGATGTTTTTATGATAAGGATTTGGTTTACACTTACACACACCTTCGTCTAATGGTTAAAGTACATACGGTTTCTGTGGATGGCGAATTTCTGCCTCACGAAACGATGATTGTTCAACACTCATATAACACCTTCAAAGGTGGCCATTAAGATGTCACTATTTTTATATATGATTTATAATTTGTTTATGTTTTACTTATGCTTCTGTATTTCTCATTTATGTCATACTTTATGATTTCCATTATGGGTAAAACGCGATAATTTCATTTTAGGAAGTGCGGACTACCGCCCCCTCAAAGTGATTTGAATCGTTAATGCCATATGTGGGATGTATAAAGGATGGAGTAAATGGTATTATACACTATATTATACTGGAATTATATTATACATTTATATCATTATGATTTAGTTCCATTAAATATGAAATTGAAATGAAAGTAGCGTTCATGCGTACGTACGGCTTACCATCTCCATGAAGGGTGCATTTCATTTCTTACCTCTAAATGTTACGTAATATTATAAATGAATGTATATACTGGATATATAAGATATATATGACATCTAAATCATGAATATAATTCTGGATATAATGGATATTTCACCACATAAACAACTTGTAATTATAAGAAGCTTATTGTTGACTCAAGTACCAAAGATCGACAAAACGACCGTTATTAACTTAAATAATTACATAATGTTCATATCATTGTAATAAGTGATATAATAAGGATAATGAAGTTGAAAATGGTTCTTAATAAGGTACATATTAACTCTAGTTTATTATTCAGGAGGTTAAAGAACGGTTGAGTCAAGTCGGACACAAGGTAAGGGAACTTCTTAACCCAACTTCCATTCTTTGGGTTAATCTCATACTTTCAAATTATGTCATGATATTATTATGTCTTATTTTGTATTTTTACTTTATTTATGTGTACCTATAGTGAATAAACATAATATATCTATTTTATATTAAAAAATGATCTTTGTAAGGACTTCGTCTCAATCTCCTTTCATTGGGGCATATTTGGTTTTATATAAAAATTTCTTTTATACGGTGTATAAACCCCTTTGAATTTTACGTTTATTCAAAAGGAATATTTTTTTATACGAAGCGTTTTGCTAAACGACAAAAGTGAATGTTTTTCATTCCGTACTTATGCGGCGACAATGACTTCTCCGCCGCCGTGACCATTATTTGAGTTTCGGATTCCTCTACAAGCCATCATTTTTTTTAATGAAAAATAAATACAAAGTTTTAACTTTCTTTTATTTTGGTATTGAAAATGGTTTTGAAAGTGTTTTTATTATATCAATGTGTTGTATTGATATCTTGTGATTGAAATGTGGAAATGTTATGTTTCCTTTATGCATGTTTTATGTGATACAATTATGTTATGGTTTATGATATGTTTAAACCTATTCATATGAGGAATGTATTGGACTTAATAAGTGACGGGTGGAGCCTGCTATAGCTCCTCGATGCATCGGTAGGTCTCATGAGACAACTAGACGTGGAATTGGCCGAGGCCCTTTCCCAATTTGATTTATGGTTTTGGCCGAGGCCTTAATCATTTTAGATGTCTTGGCCGAGGCCTTGACAAAATGTTTCAGAATGTCCGGCATTATACATTCCCTCATTATGAAAGTGGTTATTGATATTGCATGTGATTATTCGGCCAGTAGAATATCCATGTGAAGAAGTGAATGGCATTATCTCATTTTACTTTTTCCATATTATGTTGAAGTTCAAGTTTAAAAGGCTTTTGTTTTAGTTATACATTGCCTTAAATGTTAATGTTTATTTATGAAAGCTTCCGCAATATTGTTATCCTTACTGAGCATCTGAGCTCACCCCTTTCAATGTTTTAATATTTTCCAGTTTGTGAAGAAGTATTTTATGAATGACCTGCAGGGATAGTGTGAGGGGATATGAAGACAATATGTTGTTGTTGTTTTGGTTTACTTTATGATGTAATGTAACGTTTACAAATGTATCTAGTGTTTCCAAGGCTACTAAACTAATCGGTCTTTCGAGACTTGATCTTTTGTGATCATGCCAATGTTACGAAGTAATGCACCGACTCTGGGTAGCTGGGGTCGGGGCGTTACAGTTGGTATTAGAGGCAGTTTAGTACTAACCTTGGAAGCTAGATTTAGATAAACTCTGATTAGAGCACATAGCCCAAAGATAGACTTTGAGGATTAGTATAGAAGAACTTCCTAGAATTTTGGTATTATAGAGATGTTATGACTTTTCCGAGCAATACATCCCTGTCTGGATACGAGCAGGTAGAGGCGGCTCTGGCACAGATGTACCTAGGGGTAAAAACCGAAAACACCGCTTTGAGCAAGACTCGAACGGGAACTGGTGCACGACAACGGGCCTTGCTGCACTCTTGGTTACGACACTCCCAGGGGATATGCTTAGGATAATTCTCATTTTATTTACAAACCACTATGAAGGGTTATGAGTATATACTTTCTCAAAGAAAACATTTCTTTTTATGATTATGGATTATATCCATAAATAGTTCAATTTATGTTAAGTGTTTTATAAGTATGGGATTATGTATTTTGATTCATAAACTAATCTAGTTTATGCCATTGTTTAGAAATGGCGCCTAGTGGAAGGAATGGAAACTGTATCAATGCACGCACTCCATGTAGGGATTGCCCTCCTGATCAAGATAATTATTGTGGATCTGGAGATACAACTGGTGCTGATCAACTTATTACCATACTGGGACAACTCACTCAGGTTATGAATAATAACCTTACTCGTATGGAGCACCCTGATCCGCAACGTGGAGGATCAATGCTAGATCGTTTCATGAGGCAACAACCACCAACCTTTAATGGGAGTACAAATCCTATAGTAGCTGAGCAATGGATAAAATCCTTAGAGAAAATATTCCATGCCTTGGGGAGTAGCGAAAGGGAGAAGGTTGTCATGGCAGTTTACCGCCTCACTGGAGATGCCGATCAGTGGTGGTCACTGATTCAAAACACAAAGGAAGATGATGACATATCGAATATGGAATGGAGGGAGTTCAAAGATCTGTTTTTAGAAAAATATTTTCCTCGTGACCATCGAGCAGATATGGAAAGGCAATTTCTGAGTCTGAGGCAGAAGGAGGATGAGAATGTCGCAAAGTATGAGGCTAACTTTACAAGGTTAGCGAGGCATGCTGCCGATTATATACGTAACCCAAGGAGTAAGATTGATCGTTTCTTTGATGGGTTAAAACCATTTCTCCGTCGAGCTTTAGTATCACAATCCTTCTCATCATACGAAGATATTGTCTCGTGTGCTATCAAGATAGAAAAGGAATTCTCTAAGTCTTATGACAACAATGTAAAGCAAGAGAGGAAGAGAACGGGGGAACAAGAGACAGATAAAGGGAAAAAGGGAAAGAAGGATTTTCCATTATGTGATAATTGTGGGAAGTATCACCCTGGTACTTGCCTAAAAGGAATGGGAGTTTGTTATAAATGTGGAGAAAAGGGTCACCAGGCTCGTGATTGAAAGGGAAAGAAAGAGGCTATCAAAGTTGAATGCTACAATTGTAGAGAAATGGGTCATTATGCAAATGAATGTCCTAAGCGTCAGGGAAACTTACCTCAGAAAAGGCCAAGGGATCAAGGACAATCTTATGCTGTTACTACAGTTGAAGCAGAATAACTAATGTATTGGTGCTTTTGGACTCATGGATTATATTCTGGTTATAAGAATAATGTAATATATATATATGGATTGTACTGCAGTACTTTTTGATTTCAGTAAGGTTTTAATATGATTAAGGTAATCATATTTTTAGTATGTGACAATAATAGAAACTTTTCTTTGTTTGGGGAATCTGATGTTACAATTGATTTTGGAATTTAGAGACCTTTTAGAGAAAGTCTGGATGAAGGTATTTTGGATAACTATAAAGGTTGGAGTGGATTAAGTTGAACTTTGGATAGTATTGTTTAAGGTTAAAACATTTATGAAGATTATTTTTGGAATAGTATAGTACTATATTTTTAGGAAAAGGACAACCTGCAGGGTGGGGAATAACCCGTCGCGTCGGACACAGCTGCAGGAATCGAACCCACAACCATAGTGCGACAAGCCTTTATTTCCTACCACTAGCCTACAGGAAGTCCCTGGTTATTACAAAATAGTTTTACTAATCTAAATGGTATGTGTTAACATTTTGAACCTTATACAATTAGGATAAATAGAATATTTTTGAGTTCCGTTACAATTTGGAGTAAAAGTTGGGTTTGTGGTAAAAATTTATTAACGAATGAAAGTATACATAACAAGTATGTATATTCCCTTACGTTCTTAGTAAATCTCCTAAATAAATTCCTCAACATTATAAAAGGTAACTTAAAACAAAAATGTTGTCGGTTAACTTTTCCAACTGGGGATTCAATGACCGTTTAACCAATCACAAGTTTGTGATTTTCTTATGGTTAAACTTTCTCCTAATCCTGTTTTCTATAACTCTCCATCAGACCTTGATGGTTTGTTTCTCCTCCATATCCATATTTTTATATAATCCTAGAATGGGCTATATCGGGTGACCTTTGTAATTATCCTGCTTTCTTTTAATGTTATATATTTATTAACCTTATTTCCGATGTGGGTTTTCCTCAAAGGTATTTTCTCTTTTCAACATTTTATTTTCCAAGAAAAATTTCAAATTGCGAGGACGCAATTTATTGAAGGAGGGGAGAATGTAACACCCCGAGCTTCCACGATACGCTTCTCATTCAATAATACAATAGCTTGCATTGTACGCAACTTCAAGTTCTAAAACATCGCGACAAATCAAAGTAGCCGTTATGAATAGTAATAACCACTTTTTAAAATTATAGAAATTTTATATTTCAAAATGGACTTCATTTTTGTATTCCTAATATTGAAATTAGCCTATGTTGAATTTTTTGTAATTTTCTGAGAACTTCAAAATTTTTATGAATAGTGAAAAATACATAAAACAACTTTTTTAATAAAAATAATTCATAGTGATAAATTATACTATTGACTGGTTTTAGAGTATAATTAGAATATATTTTTACCATTTTATCCAATGGTGGTCATTAGAATTAATTTAACATTGAAATTGGACATAAACAATTGCCAAACTTTTGATATAAATTGTTTCTTAAAAACACGCTATTTGTTGTAACAGCGGAAATTAATTATAAAATTAATTAATACAACTTATATGTTTGGAATTTTGTAAAATAGAAATCATTTTTGAATTCGGAATATCAATTATATCTTAGGGTAAAATTTTGGCCTTGTTCTGAAAAACTTCAATTTTTGATGAATAGTGAAACCACTAAGTGGTAGTTAAATAACTGATTTTTCGTTTAAATGAAATATTACCACTTCTGTGATTTTATTTTCAAAAATACGACATACATGGTTTTCATTAAGAAGTAAAATGTGGTTCAATGATATTAAAATAATTTTTTGGTGAATAGTAACTTTTAAGTTCTTAATCGCGATTAGAGTTAATTAGTGTAGTTTAAGGTAAAAACAATATTTTTAAAATATGAGATGAGAATGACACTTGTCCTACTCCTATTTGATGAGTCATGGCCGACCAAGACAACCCATGGGTCAAATTGGGGACCCCATGGAGCCACTTTAGTTTGAAAATGACATAAACACCTTTTATTTAATGTTAAAGTAAAAAATGACACAAACATAAAATGTTTTACTAAAACAATTTTTAAGTGGGGTTACACAAGTCCAAAATTTGACTATAAATATTCATTGGAAATCTAAAAAGATTTCATACATCATAGTAGTTTTTTTATAATTTTTGGACATTAAATAAATTAAATTATTTATGACATCATGATGATGTAGTGATGACCTCATTATTTAACGATTTAAATAAAATGGGAAGATAATGCAAAATCCAAGGCTTACACTTGTCCAAAGCCAATTGGATGAGGATATTTAGAACCCTTATCACCTTAGCCTCGAGTTATATATGTGTGGGACCTTTAGAATCCGAAAAGCATTGTGAAATAATGTAACATTTCAATCTTTCCAAAAGTGCCCCTCCTCTCCACTTATAAAAGGCCCCCACCTCTCCCACCTCATTTACACTTTCAAGCCATTTGGATCGGCCAACCTCTGCCCAAATACTCTCCCAACATCCCTCTCTTACTCATAGAAGCCTCACTTTGGGCAGAACTCTTCCCAAGGAAGCATTTGGCTCAAATCAAAAAGAGTTACCCGATTTTGAGGTAATGTCTTTTCTAATGTTGTTTTGTTTTATTTTTCTTCTCCAACCCCCTAAACTCTTTTCATTCCATTCTTTTGTAACAACACCAGTACCTAAAATATACTAGGATGTTGTTATGATAAGTATTTGTTTTACACTTACACACACCTTCGTCTAATGGTTAAAGTACATACGGTTTCTGTGGATGGCGAATTTCTGCCTCACGAAACGATGATTGTTCAACACTCATATAACACCTTCAAAGGTGGCCATTAATATGTCACTATTTTTATATATGATTTATAATTTGTTTATGTTTTACTTATGCTTCTGTATTTCTCATTTATGTCATACTTTATGATTTCCATTATGGGTAAAACGTGATAATTTCATTTTAGGAAGTGCGGACTACCGCCCCCTCAAAGTGATTTGAATCGTTAATGCCATATGTGGGATGTATAAAGGATGGAGTAAATGGTATTATACACTATATTATACTGGAATTATATTATACATTTATATCATTATGATTTAGTTCCATTAAATATTAAATTGAAATGAAAGTAGCGTTCATGCGTACGTACGGCTTACCGTCTCCATGAACGGTGCATTTCATTTCTTACCTCTAAATGTTACGTAATATTATAAATGAATGTATATACTGGATATATAAGATATATATGACATCTAAATCATGAATATAATTCTGGATATAATGGATATTTCACCACATAAACAACTTGTAATTATAAGAAGCTTATTGTTGACTCAAGTACCAAAGATCGACAAAACGACCGTTATTAACTTAAATAATTACATAATGTTCATATCATTGTAATAAGTGATATAATAAGGATAATGAAGTTGAAAATGGTTCTTAATAAGGTATATATTAACTCTATTTTATTATTCAGGAGGTTAAAGAACGGTTGAGTCAAGTCGGACACAAGGTAAGGGAACTTCTTAACCCAACTTCCATTCTTTGGGTTAATCTCCTACTTTCAAATTATGTCCTGATATTATTATGTCTTATTTTGTATTTTTACTTTATTTATGTGTACCTATAGTGAATAAACATAATATATCTATTTTATATTAAAAAATGATCTTTTTAAGGACTTCGTCTCAATCTCCTTTCATTGGGGCATATTTGGTTTTATACACAAATTTCTTTTATACGGTGTATAAACCCCTTTGACTTTTACGTTTATTCAAAAGGAATCTTTTTTTATACGAAGCGTTTTGCTAAACGACAAAAGTGAATGTTTTTCATTCCGTACTTATGCGGCGACAATGACTTCTCCGCCGCCGTGACCATTATTTGTGTTTCGGATTCCTCTACAAGCCATCATTTTTTTAATGAAAAATAAATACAATGTTTTAACTTTCTTTTATTTTGGTATTGAAAATGGTTTTGAAAGTGTTTTTATTATATCAATGTGTTGTATTGATATCTTGTGATTGAAATGTGGAAATGTTATGTTTCCTTTATGCATGTTTTATGTGATACAATTATGTTATGGTTTATGATATGTTTAAACCTATTCATATGAGGAATGTATTGGACTTAATAAGTGACGGGTGGAGCCCGCTATAGCTCCTCGATGCATCGGTAGGTCTCATGAGACAACTAGACGTGGAATTGGCCGAGGCCCTTTCCCAATTTGATTTATGGTTTTGGCCGAGGCCTTAATCATTTTAGATGTCTTGGCCGAGGCCTTGACAAAATGTTTCAGAATGTCCGGCATTATACATTCCCTCATTATGAAAGTGGTTATTGATATTGCATGTGATTATTCGGCCAGTAGAATATCCATGTGAAGAAGTGAATGGCATTATCTCATTTTACTTTTTCCATATTATGTTGAAGTTCAAGTTTAAAAGGCTTTTGTTTTAGTTATACATTGCCTTAAATGTTAATGTTTATTTATGAAAGCTTCCGCAATATTGTTATCCTTACTGAGCATCTGAGCTCACCCCTTTCAATGTTTTAATATTTTCCAGGTTGTGAAGAAGTATTTTATGAATGACCTGTAGGGATAGTGTGAGGGGATATGAAGACAATATGTTGTTGTTGTTTTGGTTTACTTTATGATGTAATGTAACGTTTACAAATGTATCTAGTGTTTCCAAGGCTACTAAACTAATCGGTCTTTCGAGACTTGATCTTTTGTGATCATGCCAATGTTACGAAGTAATGCACCGACTCTGGGTAGCTGGGGTCGGGGCGTTACAACCTTAATATGTATAAAATCTAAATAAAACAGAGTACAAGTAAGTAAGTATAAGAAAGTTATACTTTCCTTATAATAAAAAATTCTTCGGAAAATGAACAAGTAGTAGAACTACAAGTAACAAGATATAAGTCTTTTAACCCAAAGAGAAGGGTATCCAACAACCTTGGATAAAGGTCCCTTTATTTATACTTTCAAGGAAGTCTATCTTACCCACACCAGGGTATGCCCTTGATACGAAGATCGGTGTCTCTGTCTTGCTATCCCCACAAGCCCTCAACTTCAAGGTAGTTGGCAACCTCTGTCTTCCTCAGCAAGGAAGCCCTCGAACTTCAAGGTAGTCGACACCACTGTCTTCCTATCCCCAGAAGCCCTTGAATGTAGTCACCAACATTCAGAGTCACACAAAGCTTTGAGAGTTAATAAGAGCCTCTCTCTCTATAAATCACTTCAAGTATGTAATCACATGAGTCGAAGATCAGTCATCCTTTCAGCACTTCAGCGCTTAGCTCTTTCAAATGAGCTCCTATTTATAGTTAAGGTAGGCTCCTTCCCCAACGGTCATATTTTCCTTAAAGATCAGAGGGACCTGTACACATGTCACTTAGACAACGGTTAGTTTATAACAAAATAGACGATATCGTTTTATAACAAAACAAGTGTAATAGAATATAAGACATCGTTTTAAAGTCTAACTGAAAAGTTCGGAATGAAAAATTCGGAGTGAAGATTCGGAGTGTAAAGAAAATAATAAAGAGTAGACAGATTATAACAACGTAAGCAAGATGAATGTTCAGAGTCTAACCAAATATAATTTTCGGAGTCTAAATAAATTTGGAGTGTATAAAACAAAGATGATAAGATTCTGTTTAATAGATGAATTCGGAATGAGAATTCGGAATGGGAATTCGTTATGATAATCCATCATCAGAATTTGTTATAAGAATTCATCATTAGAATTCGTAATGAGAATTCTTCATCAGAATTCGTAATGAGAATTCTTTATCAGAATTCGTAATGAGAATTCATTGTCGAACTTCATTAGGATTCGTATCCTGAATCTGGAATCAAACTTAGTTAGTGTTCATATTCGGAGTTCGGAATAGAACTCTATCATAGTTCTTATCTGGAATCCGGAGTGAAACTTCCTTACAAATCTTATCCAGAATTCAGATCCTAAAACAGAATACTTTATATCAAAGTTTCAAACATATCCGAGAAAATAGAAATGAACCTGAATTTTATTCTTAGGAAAATTATGGATGAAAATATGATAAGGATAATTTTTCTTACAAAAGCAAATTTCCTTATAAAAGCAATTTTCCTTATAAAAGAAATTTTCCTTATAAAAGCAATTTTCCAAATAAAAGCAATTTTCCTTATAAAAGAAATTTTCCTTATAAAAGCAATTTTCCTAAAGATAATGTGTTTGTGATTTTCAAAACAAGAAGTAATAGAAAAGTCATAAGGAAAACCTTATTGACTTGACAATAATCAACTAGGATAACACCTCAACCAAGAATGGTATCCAAAAAAGTCTCGGCTCCACCATATGATGTTTCTTCACTTATTGAAACCCAAACTCCAACATATTATGGTTTTTAATATGAGAAGGATGGGAAAATGATTTAATCACGAAATATAAATGGATTTTTAAATAGTGTTGTTGTGGACGACTGCCACACCAATGAAATATTCACACCTCCACCACAAATAGATTTAAAAAAAATCAATTTGAAGCGCAATAATGAAGAGAATCATGAAAACCTCCCCTAGGTCCGAGCCTCGAGTTAGTCAAATTCCATGATGAATTGCATAGAGATCACAATGGAAATATGGAAGAGAGGTAATGAAATTGAGATTGGAGGAGAAATGGGGTGGAATAAGAAAGAGGAAAATTTTAATATAAATAAGATTAATTCATTACATTAGAGAATAAAACTAAAAAAATAAAATCATCAAATAATATTACTATATGGACATTTTCCACCTCTCTTTGGTGCGCTAGATTGTGTGGGGATGGGAAGTAATTATTTGAAAGATATGGTCTCTTATCCTTTTATCGGAATATTTATGTCCTCCAAAAGATGATGTGATTTGGACCGACTAAATGGAAAATTAAATCATGATCCCCATCATGAAAGGTGTTACACATTTTCTTACATGTGCCCTCTCAAAATTTCAGCACATTTGTCCACATGTTCTGAGAGTTATTAATTTATAATTGACTATAATGTTTTCTAGACTAAGGCTCATGGAATCATCCATCAGAAGTATAACATCCAATGGAAACCATAATGACTTCCAAAATCCATAAAATTTCATTTAAATATTCGTACATGTGTCCTCTATCCATTCCAGTTAGAACCACCTCCATTAAAGTTTTTTAGGCAGATATGTTCTTCTGTTACTATGGTGGGGTCCATGCAATCCTCCTGATAATTTTCTTAACATCATTGATTTTTTAAAGTGTTTAGATGCTCGACTAAAACACTAGTCCAGAAGAAACTTTTCAAGGAAATAAAATAATGATTAAAAAAATAATTCTCCCACAAATTGGAATTATATTTTCAAATAAATGACCAAAATATAGTTGACATAATATTCTATAAAAAATAAATAATTATAAATTTCTCACAATTTTTCTAAAAACACATCGTAAATCAAAATTTTATCCATTTATGCTCAAATTTATAATGTGAGAAGGTTTAAAAATTGAATAAATTTCATAAAATGTGGAATATATTATCTCTATAAATTCCCCTACACTTAAACCATCTATGTCCTCATACATGGAGTCTCAATAATGAAAATATGATGGTATGAATCTTGCAAATATTTAAATTCCAAAGAAACAAAATCAAAAAATATTCTATCTAAAATAAAAATTTAATATTCCACATAAAATATCAATTTATTTTTTCATTTTTCAAAGAAACAATCAATTAATAAATTTTACTTTTTCCAATTGAATAATAATGAATCTTCTCCTTCTATTCATTCATGCTCCTCAATTAATTATTAATTAAACATGAAAAATCATGATTTACCTCAACATTGAATATTTTATCTTATATATCAGGATGAAAATAAAGTATTTTTACGATCATATCATAATAATATTTCCCTTTTCTATATTCTTTTAAAAGAACTAATTTCTGAACATTGTATGAAAAAAGTCACATAAAATCATGAGGACATTCAGTAAAGGTTCAAATGACTCTGAGTCTTAAGGTTTGTTTGATTTGATTCTTTAAAAATATATTCTCCAAGATGAGGTTAATATATTATGTACAATGCATGATATCAAAAGTAAAAGGGTAATGAAATTATCCCACTCAATTTAGAAACTCCTACTTCCCCAAAACTCAAAGTTAATGTTGTGACCAAGTATAACATAATGAATGATTAATGCACCCTATTGATTTTTTTAAATTTTTTTACTTTTTTCCATTTTTTAAAGTTCTGATTAGATAAAATCTAACTAAAATAACCTAACCATAAATTATTAGAATATAATCATTATGTAAAATGGTGATTTGGTTCCTAAATCATAACAAATTTTTTACATTTTTTGTAATTTTTTTCCTTTTTTCAATATTTTTTAAATTCTACATTGGAAAAGAATGAAGTAAAATGAATGATTACTCATGTAACTCTCCAACCCAAGTTACCCAAAGTCGGTGCATTATTACATAACATTTTAATGATCAAAAAAGATCATGTCTCGAAAGACCTATTAGTTTAGTAGTCATGGAAACACTAGATATATTCATAAGTCTTACATTACATCATATAGTAAAAAAAATAAAACAACATATTGTCCTCATATCCCCTGATACTATCCCTGGAAGACATTCATAAATTTCTTCTTCACATCCAAGGAAAAATAAAACATTTAAATGGGTGAGCTCAGATGCTCCTTAAATATAACAATATAGCATAAACTTTCATAAATAAGAAAAAACATTTGTGGCAATGTATAACTAAAACAAAATCCTTTTAAACTTGAACTTCAGTATAATATGGAAAAAATAAATTGAAATAATGCCATTAAATTATTCACATGGATATTTTACGAATTGAATAATCTCATGCAATATCAATAACAATATTCATAATGATGGAATGCATAATGGCAGACTATCATAACCACATAGTCAAGGCCTCGTGCAAAGACTACAAATAAGATTTTTTCAAGGCCTTGTTCCAAGACACTAGTTTGTCTCATTAGACCTATCGATGCATCGAGGAGATATAGCAGGCTCCATCAGTCACTTACTATGTCTAATTCATTCCTCATATGAAAAGTTTCTAACATAACATAAACATTCTTATTAAAACTAGTATACGAAATGTCAATACTTTAACCACAAACCATGAATGGTATAAAAATAGCACATCCACGGTCAAACATAACTCATTCAATACAATATGGATTATTTTATTGTAATATATTAACCTCAATCGAGAATAATGAAGGATATTGACATAGATAAAAATAATCATCAAAACGATTTGAGAGAAATACCCCCTTTTTCATGAAAACATTTAAAAGTCACAATACTTGTTAAGAAGCTGTTTTAAAATATGTTATTGAATAATAGTGTCCCATTCCACTTTGAAACTTTTAAAATGAATTTTACTTTTAAATAATTAATGTCCATTAAAATAAATCCTTAAAAAAAATTTTAAAACATGGACATTAATGATAAATATTTAGACGAATAAATCTTTAAAATGTTTAAAAATGATATTTTAGTTAGAGTTTCTAACAAAAAGATAGACACTTGAATACAAATAATTGAGGTAATAAAAAAATTTAATATCATGAGAATAAAGGGATTCATGATATATTATTTCAATGTACATTATATACACCATATAAAAGTGAATTGGTGTATAACAAAAAAGAAGTCTCAATGGAATGTAAATTGAGATGAAATCTCTTATAAAAACTATATCCTTAGGTTAAAGATAAATAAATGAAATAATTATGTGTGAAAAATATAAATACACTCAATACGATTGGATATTCATTGTAAATTAATCAGAGGACATTCACACATATTCTTGTAAAAACCACACCAATGAATTTGATATTTAACTCAACAAATGGAGATTGAGTTAAAATTGCTCTTATCAAGTTCATATCGATGACGTGAGAGTTTATTAATGGAGTGATTATCTGTATAAAAAGTATATCCACAGAAAGTGGAGTGGAAATTATGACATAAGCATATGAATACTGATTCCATACATAATCTTGGAGTAAAATAATCAATGAAGTATCTGTAAAGTCGAATGAGTGGAAATTGAAATTTCAAATTCCCATATCGATTTGGTAACAAAACAAACATACACCCATGAAAGAAGGATCATAAAATGATGATTTAAATATCCATAAATTAAAGTATATTTCACAATTAATACAATCATGGGTAGTACACACACCACATGCAATAAATAAGTTGTGAATAATGGAAATCTCACAGAATTAAAAGTGAGATAAAAAACCTGTTACATTGTACTTTTTCTATGGTTGAGGATAGTTTATCCTCTTTTATAATGGTGAAATAATTTTTATTGATGTATAAAAGATTCATAAACATTAATATGATATAATATATGATCTTTTAACATTTCTTTGTTAATAATATCTTAGTATTATCGTCATTTTGGGGTTTAACTTACTCGTTTTCATTTAGATGTTTTGTTACATAAGTCTTGTTTGTTATGTATAGGTTTTATCTTATTCATATACAGAATGATATGAACTCCTTAAAAATTATTTCTAATCATAATATTAGAATTATACTCATATGTATTTTATGGGGAATGAATCTCATCGCGTTTGTGGAGACGGTAGTCCATACGTACTCACGAGCGATAATATCATTCTTTTATATTAAAATGATATATAATTGGATTTTATATCATATATACAGAATCATTATCATGTTATAATTTATATTTACATTAGTTACACATCATTATTATCCCCATCCAAATAATAATTTATTGAATAACAATTACACCACGATGTGGCGACGGTAAGTCGTACGTACGCACGTATGGTGACATGTCATTCAAAGGATGGATAGAATACTGAATATGGTTGTAAAAAATTTATAATAACATCTCAGTATATAAAAGATACTAGATTTATTATTATTGAATGGAAATAACAAATAAAGAATAAGTTGAAGAAGAATGGAACTTGAAAGAGGGTGGTGAAAACAATACCTCTTCTTCGGGTTCTTCCTTTTGATTTGATCAAAAAGGCACCTTTGGTTGGCTTTCTGATCAAACTATAGACTCTAGGTTCAAGTGAGGAATGTATAGAGAATATTTGGGCAGGGGTTGGTCGAGCCAAAATGATTTTAAAGTGTAAATTATAGTGGAGGGTGACTACCCTTTTATAAGAGGGGTGAGGGGCACCTTTGGAAAAGCTAGAAAAAGTATTTTATAATAAATACATATTCGGTTTATAATGGCTCCAATGTGTATTTTATAATGTTTAAGGTGGTTATGGGTAGAAATTATTTCAACCAATATATTTTAGACAGGTTTGGGTCACAATATTAACCTTATAATTAATATTTAACTCTAAGATAAATTGTTTGGCATTTTCCATGAATCCGTATATTTTTATACTATATAGTTAATAAACATACTATATACCTCCAAGAGACCCCATTGTGGTCCATTAATGATACACCTATCATTATATAAGTCCTTTTTTTGAGCCTTATATTTTTAGGAATAGAATATCAATTAATAATATAATATGTTTTTTAAAAACTCTTTATGTCATTTTGACACTATTGGGTATTTTGTTTTAGATAATTTCATAACAGCATTATTACTTCAAAATAATTGATATAAACAATCCTAATATGTCATATTAACCAATAAAATTAGTGGAATTCATAAAAAGTCTCAAATTAAATTTATTTTGATATTTATAATATCATTTACTTTAATATTTCATTAATTAGGTAATTACAGCATCACCATTGTGTCATAAATAAATTAAATTATTTAATGTCTAAAAATTAAAAATAAAATATAATTATGTAGAAAATACTTATATCTTTCTACAGAATATTTATATTTGAATTTTTCTTATGTATAACCCTATATTAAAAAAAATTAGTTATCAAACTTTGATTTTATCTCTTTTAACTATTCTTTAAATTAAATAATAATAAATGTCATAATCTAATCCAGGTGTACCTAAATGATAATATTTTATTTCTAAGGTTTTTTTTTGTCGATATACACTTGTACAATAGAATTAGGACATGACTTAGTGTAATATTAATATCATTTTTACCATTAATTACCATATTTACTTTTAACAGTGGTAAATAAAAGTAAAAATGATATTATTCACCAAAAATTATTTTCATCTCATTGAACCACATTTTACTCCTTGATATTAACTATGTCTCTTGGATTTTATAAATTCCAATCACAAAAGTGGTAAAATAATGTTTTATGTGAATTTCCAAATTATTTTAGAAGGTGGGTCAATGATGGTGAAAAGTTTAAAAAAAAATTATATATCTAAAATTATTCTAAACTAAATCCAATGAATTAAATTGAACTTCTATAGGTATTATTTATCTATTGTACCTTAATTAAATTTATATAAAATAAATAATTATTTAAATACAAATTTGGTATTAAACTATAACTCAGTGTTTATTCACTATTCATCAAAAATTGAATTTTTTCAGAAAAATACCAAAAATTCACCCTAAGATAATTTCGATATTCAGAATAAAAAAATGAATTCCATTTTGAAAGATAAAATTAATAAAATTTCAAAAAGTGGGTATTACTATTCATAACGGCTAGTTTGATTGCTTGTGGTGTGTGTTAGAACTCGAAGTTGCGTACAACACATGCTACTATATTATTCAAAGAGAAGTGTACTGCGGAAGCTTGGGGTGTTACATTCTCCCCTCCTTCAAATAATTTAATCCTCCAAATTTTTAAAATTGGGATTGGGAATATATTGGAATGTCCCACATCAGAAAAAGAGTCAACAAAACTATGACCATAAAAGAACGAAAGAGAAGTACAATGGTCACCCATGATAACCCATTCTAGGATTCCATGTACCAAAACATGAATATGGAAGATAAACTATGTGTCATGTTTGGATGGAGAGGGATAGAAAACATGATCAGGAGAAAGTTAACAACAAGAAAACCACAAACTTGTAATGGGAGAAATAGTCATTCGTTTTCCAATAGGAATACTATACATACAACATTTTTTTAGGTTACATTAAATAATGATGAGGAATTAATTTATGACATTGACTATGAAAATAATGATATATACTTAATTTTTAAGTATATTTTCATTTTTTAATAAACTTCCACCACTAAATCAATTTTTTAAAAGATGAGTAATCAAGAAGACTTGGTCACACTGGTTGTGGTAGAATAAAATTTTATAGAATCACATGATCCATGAAGGATAAAATATATATTTACCTTGTCTTTACAGAT
Organism: Viscum album; assembly: GCA_963277665.1. Taxonomy (NCBI): domain Eukaryota; kingdom Viridiplantae; phylum Streptophyta; class Magnoliopsida; order Santalales; family Viscaceae; genus Viscum; species Viscum album. Next base: position 1,054,595,822 of record OY728151.1, on the reverse strand, counting down.
TAATGAAAACCAAAACGGATAGAACAAGATCTAACGATCCCCCAAAAGGATATTCTTTTTGAGAAAGACACAATAATCTTAAATTCTAAAATTAATCCAAAAATACCCCAAAGCTAAATAAATACCATTCAATAAACAATTGTCTTTAAAATCCTTTAATATAATTGAAACTAATGTTGAAACCCAAAACATATAATAATTTTGTTATGTAGTCTTACACGTCAAATTGTATCTCCAAATGACGTCAAGTACTCTTTAAGTCACAAACTTAAAAGTAATTTACCTAATCACATATTCTCTATTATAGCTTAATCATTTCTATAAATAACCCAAATTACAATAAATCCATAATAAAACGTAGATAAAAATTCACCATTACTCCTCAAATGAAATCCCATAGTATTCTATTTTCCTTGGGCATATAGTGTTCCCACCTAAGCGAACATCTTCCCAAATAACATTTATCACTTAATCACTAAATAATTTTACTATACTAAGGGTATTCATTTGAAAAGACTTAAGAACCCAAATCAACATATTATTGATCAATAAAATCATTTTACTTAAAATAATTAGTTACACTAACCAGGGACTTCACATCGTCCAGTGGTAGTTGAAAAATCCCAATCTCATTGTGGTTGTGGGTTCGATTCCCACAGATTTGTCATACATGACGGGTTTTCACAGGGTCTGCATGTTTTCCTTTTTCAAAAACTATATTTAATAAGATTACTATAATGATATAAATTTGTCAAAATAATCATAACATAATTTTATCCAGAAATATTATCTCATACCTTATATTTTATTCCCAAAATATAATAAATTGTAATTGACTCAAACCCAATGATCATATAAATCCAAATGGTTATTTGTAACTATATCCACAAGGTAAAAGATAAGTCTTCCTAAAATATCATTCTCACATGGAAAACTATAGGGTTACAAATACAGGAGAAAATTATTCTAAAGTAATCCCATTAACAAGGAGCATTAATACTTTTAAACATTTCTCCAACCATTTATTTACACATAGCTTCTTCTTTGACCAATAAAATATCCTATAGAATAGGGAATTCAAATGGGTAATGGATCGGTCCCCTACATTTATAGCAAATGATTGTAAATGGATTCTTCGGACCATTTTTATTTTCCTCCATAGTACTCTTCATTTTTCCTCGGTAATTCTTCACTTTATGTCCTTTTTTCCCGCAGATAAATCATTTCTTTGTTTTGTTGAGACACTTTCCTGGGTGTCTCCTTCCACATTTCTTGCATGATGGAAATTTAGGATTCCTTTCTCCATGGTCTCCACTGCTAGAGCTCTTATCATTCATCACCTTTCTCTTCTTTGTTGAGTCTGAGAGATGGTTAATATATATGTTCTTGATCTTATTTTTGGAAAACTGATTTGGCATGAACATGATATCTTTAACACCTATTAACATTCAATTTGGTTTCTCATTTCCACAATTGTTCCCACCTTGTACATCATTCTCAATGTTACAATAACTTCTTTGTACTCCAGCCATTGACTAAAAATAGAAAGAATTGTGTGAGTAAAATTAGTCATAAAATAATTTAGAGAATATCATGACACCATATTATAAATATGAAACACCTTATTATTAACCAAGGTCATTTATTCTCATCTTATATTAAAATACTTCAAATTGGTTTGTAACGAAAATGTAAATTATCCTATGAATATCCCCTGGGAGTTTCATAACCAAGAGTGCAGCAAGGCCCCTCGACATGCAACAGTTTCCATTCGAGTCTAGCACAAAGAGGTGTTTTTAGTTTTTACCTCTAGGTACATCTATGCAAGAGCCACCTCTACCTTCTTGTATCCAGAGAGGGATTCATTACTTGGAAAACACACAGAATCTATACAATATCAATATTTTAGGAATTTCTTCTATACTAATCCTCAAAGTATATCTTTGGGCTCTGTGCTCTAATTAGAGTTTATCTAAATCTAGTTTCCATGGTTTTTACTAAACTTCATTTGATACCAACTGTAATGCCCCGACCCCAGTTACCCAGAGTCGGTGCATTATTACATAACATTGGCATGATCACAAAAGATAAGTCTTGAAAAACTGATTAGTTTTTTATTCTTGGAAACAATAGATATATTCATATGTTTTAGATTACATCATAAAGTAAAAAATAACTACAAAAACATCTTGTCTTCATATCCCCTCATACTATCCATGCAGGTCATTCATAAATTACGTCTTCACATCCTAGGAAAAATAAAATATTGAAAGGGTTGAGCTCAGATGCTCAGTAAGGATAACAATATAATGGAAACTTTCTCAAATAATCATAAACATTTAAGGAAATGTATAACTAAAAGAAAATCATTTTAAACATGAACTTCAACATCATATGGAAAAGATAAAATGAAATAATTCCATTTACTTATTCATGTAGATATTCTACTAGTCGAATAACCACATGAAATATCATTAACCACATTCATAATGATGGAATGCATAATTCCAGACTATAATAACCACATAGTGATGGACTCGTGCCAAGACTACAAATACGATTTTTTCAAGGCCATGTGCCATGACAATAGTTTGTCTCATTAGACCAACTGATGCATTGAGGAGCTATAATGAGCTCCACCTATCACTTACTAAGTCCAATTCATTTGTCATATGAAAAGATTTAATCATAACATAAACATCCGTATTAAAACTATCATATGAAATATCAATACTTTAACCACAAACCATGAATGGTGTAAAAATATCACATCCACAGTCAAACATTATTCTTTAAATATAATATGGATGATTTTATTGTAACAGATTAACCTCAATCGAGAATAATTGTGGATATTATCATAGATAAAATTAATCATCAAAACAATTTGAGGGAAATATGAACTTTTTCATGAAAACATTTAAAAGTCACACTACTTGTCAAGAAGATGTTTTAAAAAAAGATTTTTGAATAAAAGTATCCCATACCACTTTGAAACTTTTAAAAGGAATTTTAATTTTAAAACATTAATGTCCACACAAATAAATCCTTAAAACCATTTTTAAAACATGGACATTAATGAGAAATATTTATAAGAATAACTGTTTAAAACAATTAAAAATGATATTTTAGTTACAGTGTCTAACCAAAATAGAGACACTTGAATAAAAATAATTGAGGTAATCAAAACATTTTAATATCATGAGAATAAAGGGATGCATGATATACTATGTCAAAGTACATTATATACACCATATAAAAGTGAATTGGTGTATAACAAAAAATAAGTATCAATGGAATGTAAATTGAGATGAAATATCTTATAAAAACTATATCCTTAGGTTAAGGATAAATCAACGAAATAATTATGTGTGACAAATATAAATACACTAAATATGATTGGATATTATATGTAAATCAATAAAAGTACATTCACACATATTCTTGTGAGAACAACATCAATGAATTGTATATTTAACTCAACAAATAGAGATTGAGTCAATATTACTCTTATCAAGTTCATATCGATGACATGAGAGTTTAACAATGGAGTGATTATGTGTTTCAAAAGTATATCCACATAAAGGGGAGTGTAAATTATGACATAAAAAATGAATAGTGATTCCACAAATAATCTTGGAGTAAAATAAACAATGAAGTATGCGTAATGTCGAATGAGTGGAAATTGAAATTTCAAATTCCCTTATCAATTTGGTAACCTACGAAAAATACACCAATGAAAGAAAGATCATAAAATGATGATTTAAAAATACCTAAATAAATTTATATTACACAATGAATACAATCATGTTTAGTACACACACCACATGCAATAAATATGTGGTGAACAATGGAAATCTCACAGAATTAAAAGTTGGATAAGAAACCCCTTACATTGTACTTTATTCTTGCTCGAGGTTAGGTTATCCTCCTGTATAATGGTGAAATAATTGTTATTTAATTATAAAAGAATCATTAACATTAATATGATATCATATATTATCTTTTAACATTGCTTTGTTAATAATATCTTAGTATTATCGTCATTTCGGGTGTTTACTCACTCGTTTTCTTTTATATGTTTTGTTACATAGGTCGTGTTTGTTATGGATAGGTTTTATATTATTCATATACATATTGATATCAAATCCTTAAACATTATTTTTAATCATAAAATTATAATTAGACTTGTTTGGATATGATGGGAAATAAATCTCATCGCGTTCATGGAGAAAGTAGTCTGTACGTACACAGGAGCGATAATATCAATTTTTAATATTAAAATCATATATAATTGGATGTTTTATCATATATATAAAATAATTATCATGTTATAATTATTATTTACATGAATTACACATCATTAATATCCCCATCAAAATAAAAATGTATTGAATAACAATTACACCACGACGTGGAGACAGTAGGCCGTATATATGCACATATGGTGACATTTCATTCAAAGGATGGATAGAATAATGAATATGGTTGTACCATATTTATAATGACATAATAGTATATAAAATATATTGGAGTTACTATTTTATAATGAAAAAAACAATGAAATAAGAATATGAAGAAGAAAGGAACCTGAAAGAGGGTGGTGAAAACATCACTTCTTCTTGGGTTCTTCTAGTTGATTTGATCAAAAGAGATCCTTAAGTTGGCTTTATGATCAAACTACAGCCTCTATTTTTATGAGAGGAAAGTTGAGAGAATATATGGGAAGGTTTTGGCTGAGAAAAAAGGCTTTGAAGGTGTAAATTAGAGTGAAGGGGGGGTACCCTTTTATAAGAAGGGTGAGGGACACCCTTGGAAAAGCTGGAAATATTATTTTATAATAAATTCATATTCGGTTTATAATGGATCCAAAGGGTATTATTTAAAGGTTAAAGTTTTAATGGGTCTAAATCCTTTCAACCGATATATTTTAGATAGGGTTGTGTTACTATATTATCCTTATCATTTATATTTAACTCTTAGATAAATAGTTTGATATTTACCTTGTCTCTTTTTATTTTTATATTATATAGTAAATAAACTTACTATATACCTCCAAGTGACCCCCAATTGGTCCATTAATGATACACATATAATTATATAAGTCCATTGGCCTAACCATATATTTTTAGGAATATAATATCAATTAATAATATAGTATTTGTTATAAAACCTCTTTTATGTCAATTTTGACACTATTTGATATATTGTTTTTGATAATTTCATAACAGCATTATTACTTCGAAACAAATTTATATAAACAATCCTAATATGTCATTATAACCTAGATAATTAGTGTAACTCATAAAAAGTTTCAAATTTCATTTATTTTGATATTTATAACATCAATTATTTTAATATTTCATTAATTAAGTAATCATTGCATCACCATTGTGTCGTAAATAAATTAAACTATTAAATGTCTAATAATTATAAAAAAAATAACATTATGTAGGAAATCTTTTTATATTTCTAATTAACATTAATAATTGAATTTATCTTATTTTAAACCCTATATTAAAAAAAATTTAGTTATTAAACATTGATTTTATCTTTTTTAACACTTCTTTGAATAAAATAATAACAAATGTCCTAATCTAATCCAAGTGGACCTAAATGATAATATTTTCTTCCTAAGGTTGTTTATGTTCTAGATACACTTTTCTAAAAGAATTAGAACATGTGTTATGGTAATATTAATATCATTTTTACCCTTAATTTCCCTATTTACTTTTAACCGTGGTAAATAAAAGTAAAAAGTTACTATTCACCAAAAGTTATTTTCATCTCATTGAACCACATTTTACTCCTTCATATTAATTGCATGTCTCAGATTTTTGAAATTCCACTCACAGAAGCGGTAAAATTATGTTTTAGGTGAATTTCCAAATTCTCATAGGAGGTTGGTAAAAGACGGTGAAAAGTTCAATAAAATTTTTATATATCTAAAATTATTATAAACATACTCCAATGAATTACATTGAACATATATAGGTATTATGTATATATTTTGAACATAATTATATTTAAATAAAATAAATAATTATTTAAATAAAAATTTTGTTTTAAACTAAAACTCAGTGTTTTTTAACTATTCATCAGAAATTCAATGTTTTCAGAAAAATACCAAAAACTCAACCTAAGATAACATCGATATTCAGAATCCAAAAATGAAGTCCATTTTGAGAGATAAAATTTAAAATATTTTAAAAAGTGGGTATTATAATTCATAACGGCTAGTTTGATTGGTTGTGGTGTGCGTTAGAACTCATAGTTGCGTACAACACATGATACTGTATTATTCAAAGAGAAGCATACTATGGATTATTGGTGTATTACAACTCAAACATTTACAATTCCCAAAATAGAAACCCAAAACTTTTTTCATTACAAAGTAAATAATTTCATCCACCATGAATCCCTTCACCCCCACACTTCATATTTAAAATATCATGAAAGTACGAAGAGTTCTGTAGGAATGGTTGAAAATGGAATGAAACATGGTTCATACCTATAGAGGATATTCATTGTATATATGGAATAAAATAAGGATTGATGTAAAGGATGTATTAATGGATAATTTATTTTCAAAATAAGCCTCAACCATTTTTAATTTGTTTTTATATAGTCAATTATTTGATAAGTTCAAATGAAAGTTCTAGCAGGTGACATGTCCCATGATCACTCAATAAATATGATTAAGAATACATACAAAGTACATAGTCTTGAAATCCTCTCAGGAATGAAACATGTGATATTATAAAATCACTAAAGGAATTATTTATAAGAGGAAATAAATTCACAAGAAAATAAAAAATTTAAATCATGAATAATGGTAGGGAAGTTTCATTTACATAAATCAATAAATTCCTTAAAATCACTAGTCTTTATTTCAATATACATGTTTCAATATAAAAATGAAATTCCCCATTGTACTCATTCAATCATATTAATATTGAAATATAAAACATTGCATCATTGGATTAGTAAGAAACTCATGTATCCATGATATGTTAAGTAAAGCAATAATACAAGTGTGGGAATGCAAGTATTATCTTTAAAGATTGAAACATTATTTGGAAAAAAATTAAGGAGTTAAAAATTTATTAATAAATATTGAACTCTCTTCTAAAATAATGATTTAGTCCTCTTCCACCAATTATTGGGACATCCTTCTACCATTATAAGCCTAGAAAATAAAATTACTTAATTAATCATAAGTATCATTTTGTTTAAGCTCAAAATGAAATGCTGGAGTGGGCCGCATGCTGGAATTGTAAAAAAAATTGAAATTTAAATTAATTGAAATAATTTATTGATATATGTTTCTATGATCACCCATTTAAGTAGAAAATTTTTACTACCTCTTGTTGAAGTACCAACTATTATCCAATGTCGATGGTGGGTGAAAAATATTTGACTTAAACCACCACATGTGGATTTCCCCATCTAGTAGTTATGTGATATTATTGAGGAGGACTCCATGGATAGATTAAACCATATCATACACCTTTTCCATGTGGTTAAACATACATAGAGGGGGTATTATAAAGTATAAATCCTCCTCCTCCTTCGTTTCTACTTGTGAAACATCTCTCTTTCCCTCTAGTGGTGGCTCCAGATGTGAAGTAGTATGTGTATCTAGTAATTCAGGTATATCCACTATTATCTCTTCATGTAATACCTCCAATAAATATTCAATGTCTTCATGGAGATCCATGTGTTCCTCAAAAGGTGAATATTCAATTTTCTCATCATCCTCAAGGGCATATTACGAGATAAATGAATCTAAAAATTCAAAATTATTAGGGGTGATACTCAAATTATTTTCAATAAAAATAAATGAGTGTGGGTTCAAGATTGTATCATCTCCCTGAGTGAGTTCTTCTTGAATATTTTCCATTGTGTAAAGAGTTTGATTCACACCTATCATAGGGTCTGTAAAAATAAAATTTATATTCCTAATACAGCACAATGACTGAGATGTATAGTCTCACTTGACGACTTTTGGAGTTGGTTAAATCACTTATTCTAGTTACCATATTATAATTTTTTTAATATTTATTTAAAATAAAGATTTTTGGGTTTTTGAAAAAATGTATTTAAAATAATGCAATGTATATTAGAAATCTAAATGCAGATATAGATGATAACATAATGAAATTAGAGAAGAAAGAACATGGTCTTAGGGTTATATAACATGGGTTCATTGATTATTTATATATTGTTTACATTCCACTTTATACTATACATTATGAATCCACATTATTGAATTAAAATCCTTTGATTTAATGATTTTGTGATTTTACAATGTCCCAGGCACACCAAACCACACCTTATCTAATAGTCAACTGGGATAACACCTCAACCAAGAATGTTTTCCCAAAAATTATTGGCTCCACCATATTCCATTTATTCTATTATGGAAACCCCAATGACAGAATATGAAGGGTTTTCCCAACGTAATGGTGGTAAAATAAATTATTTAAAGAATAGAAATGGATATAGAAATACTGTTGTAACGCCCCGACCCCAGTTACCTAGAGTCGGTGCATTAATTACATAACATTGGCATGATCACGAGAAAGATCAAGTCTCGAAAGACCGATTAGTTTAGTAGCCTTGGAATAACTAGATACATTCATAAATTTTTACATTACATCATAAAAAAAACATATTGTCTTTATATCCCCTCATATTATCCCTGCAGGTCATTCATAATTACTTCTTCATAATCCTGGGAAAAAAATAAAACACTGAAAGGGGTGAGCTCAGATGCTCAATAAGGATAACATTATAGCAGAAGCTTTCATAAATAACCATAAACACTTAAGGCAATTTATAACTAAAACAAAAGCCTTTTAAACTTGAACTTCAGCATAAAATGGGAAAGGTAAAATGAAATAATGCCATTTACTTACTCACATGGATATTCTACTAGTCGAATGATCACATGCAATATCAATATCCACTTTCATAATGATGGAATGCATAATGCCAGACTATTATAACCACATAGCCAAGGACTCGTGCCAAGACTACAAATAAGATTTTGCCAAGGCCTTGTGCCAAGACACTAGTTTGTCTCATGAGACCTACCGATGCATCGAGGAGCTATAGAGGGCTCCACCCGTCACTTATTAAGTCCAATGCATTCCTCATATGAATAGGTTTAAGCATAAAATAAACATTCATATTAAAACTAGCATACGAAATGTCAATACTTTAACCACAAACCATGAATGGTATAAAAATAGAACATCCACAGTCAAACATAACTAATTTGATACAATATGGAAGATTGTATTGTATCACATTAACCTCAATCATGAATAATGAAGGATGTTGACATAGATGAAAATAATCATTAAAACTATTTGAGGGAAATATCCCCCATTTCTTGAAATCATTTAAAAGTCACACTATTTGTCAAGAAGCCATTTAAAAATAGATTTTTGAATCAAAGTGTCCCATATCACTCTGAAACTTTTAAAAGGAGTTTTAATTTTAAAACTTTAATGTCCATATAAATAAATCCTTAAAACCATTTTTTAAAACATGGACATTAATGAGCAAGATTTAGAAGAATAAGTCTTTAAAACATTTTAAATTGGTATTTTGGTTAGAGATTCTAACCAAAAGAGAGACACTTGAGTACAAATAATTGAGGTAATCAAAACTTTTTAATATCATGAGAATAAATGGATTCATGATATACTATGTCAAAGTACATTATATACACCACATAAAAGTGATTTGGTGTATATCAACAATGAAGTCCCAATTGAATGTAAATTGAGATGAAATCTCTCATAAAGGTCGTATCCTTAGGTTAAGGATAAATCAATGACATAATTATGTGTGAAAATATAAATACACTATATATGATTGAATATTCAGTGTAAAACAATCAAAGGATATTCACACATATTCTTGTAGAAACAACACCAACGAATTGGATGTTTAACTCAACAAATGGTGAAAGAGTTAAAATTACTCTTATCAAATTCATATTAATGACTTGAGAATTATCAATAGAGTGATTATGTGTATCAAAAGTATTTCCACAGGACGGGGAGTGGAAATTATGACATAATCAAATGAATAGTGATTCCACACATAATCTTGGAGTAATATAATCAATGAAATATGCGTAAATCCGTAAGAGTGGAAATTGAAATGTCAAATTCCCTTATCGATTTGGTAACTTACGAAACATACAACTATGAAAGAAGGATCATACCATGACTATGTAAGTACCCATAAATTAATGTATATTACATAATGAATACAATCATGGGCAGTACACATACACCACATGTAATAATTAAGTGGTGAACAATGGAATTCTCACGAAATTAAGAGTGAGATAAGAAACTCCTTACCACGTTAATCAACTGAGTCGTATGGCCAAAAGTTAATATCCACCAAAATGATTTACATAATAACATGAATATAAAGAGAATCATGATAATATATATCAAATGTCCATACACAATACACCACTTTCAATAATTTAGTGGCGAACAATGGAAGTCTCACGGAGTTGAAAGTGAGATAAGAAAATCCCTTACCTTGAACTTTCCCTTAGTCGATGGTATGTTAACCTCCTGTATAATAATTAAAACATTTATTAAATTATAAAATAATCATATACATCAATATGATATCATATATGATCTTTTAACATTTCTTTATTAATATTATCTTAGTATTATCGTCGTTTCGGGTGATAATCGATTCATTCTTCTTAAATGTTTGGTTACATAAGACATGTTTGTAATGGATATATTATATCTTATTCATAATCAGAATTATATTAACATTATTGTTATCCCTAAAATGAGAACAAGACTTGAATGGATACGATGGAGGATGGATCTCATCGTGTTCGTGGAGACGGTAGTCCGTACGTACGCACGAACACTACTTCCATTTAATTTTTTATTTTAAAAGAATTGAATCCAAATGATACATAGGTATATTATTATTCCAGTATAATATAATATTTTATATATGTTACTTATGTTCATTAACACCATTCTTTATACGTTCTATGTGTGGTATGAACGAGTCATATCATTTTAAGGGGGCGGTAGTCCGCACTTCCTCAAATGAAATTATCGTATGTATATACAACATGAAACGAATAATGGTATGAAATAAAATGGAATTACAGAAGAATATATATAAAATATGTATCATTAATATCACACTTAATTACAGTGCCATCATAATGGCCACCATCAGAGGCGGTAAGATGTATTTGAACAATCATCGTTTCGTGAGGTGTTAGTTTGCCATTCACAGAAACATTATGTTCATCATCCATTAGATGGAGGTTTGTGTATGTGTAGTTAGAATCCTTCTTATAAAAACATCCTAGTATATTTAGGATACTTTTTTTGTTACAAAATAAAGGAAATAAAAAGAGTTTGGGGGTTGGAGAAGCAAAATAAATGAAAATAATTTAAGAGAAATCGTTACCTTTAATTTAGGTAACTCACTTTGGTTGGAACCAAAGGACTTCTTGAAATGCTTTCTGCCTAAGGGGAAGCTTCAAGGAGGAGGAGAGGGATGTGGGGAGCTTATTTGGGCAGAGTTTGGACGATCCAAGTGGCTTGAGAGGTGTGAGGAATGAGTAGAAGTGGTCTCCTTTTATAAGGGAGAGGAGGGGCTCTTTAGGAAAGAGTGAAAGTATTACTTTATAATATAATTAAATTCGGTTTATAATGGTCCAAAAATAATTGAGGTCGAAGATAAGATGACTCATATTCTAAATAACATCAACCAATAAGAATTTGACAGGTTTTAGAAAATATTTTAATCATTATAATCTTATTTATTTAAATGATTTATTAATGAGGTAAACATTGCATCATTATTGTGTCATTAATAATTTAAATTATTTGATGTCTAAAAATTATAAATAAAATATCATTATGTAGGAAATATTTTTAGATTTCTAATGAATATTTATAATCGAAAATCCATCATGTATAACCCTATGTAAAAATTGTTCTTCTAAAAGATGTAAGCTTATGCCATTTTTATTTTTATTTTAACTTTATTAATATAATGTGTCCCTACCACATACAAGTGGCTCCAAGGTGTCCCCAAATCGACCCAAGGATGCTCATGGTCGGGTATGTGTCCACCAATAATGTTAGGACACGTTTTAGGGTAATTTTGTATTATTATAAAATTATTTTTTAACCCTTATTTACCGGATTTACCGTTAACCATGGTAAATAAAATATTTACCACAGTAATTATTCAAAATGTCTAAAAATAAAAGTTACATATTTACACAATTTGTACATCCTGATTCCAAATATGGAATCCATTTTTCTAAATTCAAAACACAGAAGTGGCAGAAATTTATTTAAAATTAATTCCCGCTGTCAAAACAAAAAGCGTGTTTTTAAGAGGTAATAACTATCAAAAGATTGACACTTGTTTATGTTCGGTTTAATTGTAAAATTATGTCCAATGACCAAAATTATATTAAATGGTAAAAATATATTCTAAATATACTTTAAAACCACTTAAATTCACAATTTATCACTATTAATTATTTTGATTAAAAACGTTTTTTTAATTAAAATTTAGTAATTTTCACTATTCATCAAAATATGAAAGTTATCCGAAAAGTACCAAAATTTCACCTTAGGCTAAATTTGATATTCCGAATCCAAAAATGAAGTCCATTTTAAAATATAAAATATATATAATTTCAAAATTTAGGTATTACTATTCATAACGGCTAGTATGATTGGTTGTGGCGTGTGTTAAAACTCAAGGTTGCGTACAACGCACGCTACTATTTTATTCAAAGGAAAGCGTACTGTGGAAGCTTGGGATGTTTCATTTTAAATTTTTTTGATGTCCCAATTTATTCAGATAGTTTAAAATATTTTATTTAAAAATGTTTCACTATTAAAAGTTGATAAAAGTGCAATACTGAAAATGATTCTGTTCTTGCATTATGACTAAGAAACTCATAATAGGGATTCTAAAATTATAAGGATTATATAAAGTTCAAAATGTAGTTATTACTAATCATGACCTCTTTTAATAGATTTTTTTTATACGTCATGGTGTGATTGAACTCGGTGTTGCGTGTAGTTCAAGTTATTGAATTATTTTTAAGAAATAACACACTATGAAATCCTGGGGTGTTACATTCTCCCCTCCTTCAATAAATTGCGTCCTCGCAATTTGAAATTGTTCTTCGAAAATAAAAGGTTGAAAGTAGAAAATATATTAGTGGGAAAACCCACATCGGAAATTGGGTTACTGAAATTTAGTCTTAATATAAGGAAAAGAGAAATGAAAGGGTCACCACCAAATTATGATCTCTATTAGGAGAACATTGGTGGCAATTAGAGACATATAATTAGAGGAAAAACGTAAATATTTATAGGTAGTGATTGAGGTCATCAATCACAAACAAGTATAAAATTGAGGTCCTTAAACTCATCAATCTATGATGATTTGAAATACCATCGGTCCAAGAAAACATAGGGTATTGGGATAACACATTTTTGACGTTTCAAAATATCTTAGTTGAAATCCCACATCGAAAAATGATTTAATGAGGCCTCTATTTAAAATAAAGAGTGGAAAGTATGAATATTACCAAAAATAACACATACTAGGGTTCCATGTAGGAAAATATGGATATGGAAGAGAAATCTAACCATCAATTATCTGATGGAGAGTGGTAGAGAACATGGCTATGAAAAGGCCAACAATCCCAAAGCCATAAATTAGTGATGATTTAATGTACCATCTAGGACAACATTTTTTTTAAAGATACATTACATAAGGAAGAGGAATTCATTTATGATATTGACTAAGAACATTATGAGATATACTTAAATTTTAAGTATATTTTCATTCTTTAATAAATTTCCACCACTAACTCAATTTTTTTTAAACGATGAGTATTCAAGAAGACTTGGTCACACTGGAAGAACTAGAATACAGTTCTATAGAATCACATGGTCCATGTAGGATAAACCATATATTTACATTGTCTTTGAAGATTAATCAAAACCAAAATGGTTAGTGAATGATCTAATGATCCCCCAAAAGGATATTCATCGAGATAAATATGCACTAATCTTAATTTCTAAAATTAAACCAACAATACCCCAAAGTTAAATAGATACCATTCAATAATGAATTGTCCTTAAAATCCTTTAATATAATCCAAACTAATATTCAAACCCAAAACATAGAAGAATTTGATTATGTAGTCTCCCATGTTACATTGTATCTCCAAATGACATCAAATACTCTTAAATTCACATACCTAAAAGTAATTAACATCATCACATATTCTCTGTTATAGGTTAATCATTTCTGTAAATAACCCAAATCACTATAAATCAACAATAAAAACGTAGATAAAAATCCACCATTACTCTACAAATGAAACCTCATTGTATTCTATTTTCCTTGGGCATATAGTGTTCCTAACAAAACAAACATCTTCCAAAATAACATTTATCACTTAATCACCAAATCATTTTCCTATACCAAGGGAATTCATTTGATAAGACATAAGAACCCAAATCATCTTATTATTGATCAATAAAATCATTTAACAAAAAAAATAGTCACACTAACCAGGGACTTCACGTAGTCTAGTGGTAGGCAATAAATCCCAATCGCACTTTGGTTGTGGGTTCGATTCCCACAGCTTTGTCCGACGCGATGGGTTGTCACACGGTCTACGTGTTGTCCTTTTTCAAAAACTATATTTTATAACATTACCAAAATGAGATAAATTCCTCAAAATAACATAATTTAACCACAAATGTTATATCATACATTGCATTTTCATCCCAAATTATAATAACTTATCATTTTCTCAAACCCCAATGATCATATAAAACCAAATGGTTATTTATACCTATATCCACAAGAGAAGAGACAATTCTTCCTCAAATATCATTCTCACATGGCAAACTGCGGGGTTACAAATACAAGAGAAAATTATTCCAAAGTAAACCCATCAACAAGGAGTGCTAATACTTTTTAAATTTTTCTCCAACCATTTATTTCCACATAGCTTCTTCTTTGACCAAGAAAATATCCTATAGAATAGTACATTCACTCGGGTAATGGCCAGGTCCCCCACATTTATGGCAAATGACTGTAAATGGACTCTTGGGACCATTTTTATCTTCTTCCATAGTACTCTTCATTTTTCTTCGGCAATTCTTCACTTTATGTCCTTCCTTCCCGCACGTAAAACATTTCGTTGTCCCATTGAGACACTTTCCTGGGTGTCTCTTTCCACATTTCCTGCATGATGAAAATTGAGGTTTCTTTTCTCCATGGTCTCCATTGCTGGAGATATTATCATTTATCACCTTTATCTTCCTTGTTGAGTCTGGGAGTTGGTTAATATATATTTTGTTGATCATATTTTTGGAAAACTGATTTGGCATAAAGATGATATCTTTTACGCCTATCAACATTCCATTTTGTTGCTCATCGCCACCACTGTTCCCACCTTGTACATCATTCTCAAAGTCACTATGACTTCCTTGGAATCCAGCCATTGACTAAAACCAGAAAGCATTGTGTGAGTAATAGTAGTCGTAAAATCATTTAGAGATTAAAATGTCACCATATTCTCAATTTGAAACATATTAGGATTAACCAAGGTCATTTACTCTCATCTTATGTATATATTACTTAAATCGGTTTGTAAAGAAAATGTAAATTATCCTAAGCATATCCCCCGGGAGTGTCGTAACCAGGAGTGCAGCAAGGCCCGTTGTCGTGCACCAGTTCCCGTTCGAGTCTAGCTCAAAGAGGTGTTTTCGGGTTTTACCCCTAGGTATATCTGTGCCAGAGCCGCATCTACCTGCTCGTATCCAGACAAGGATTTATTTCTTGGAAAACTCACAAAATCTCTACAATACCAAAATTCTAGGAAGTTCTTTTATACTAATCCTCAAAGTTCATCTTAGGTCTACGTGCTCTAATCAGAGTTTATCTAAATCTAGCTACCAAGGTTTGTACTAAACTTCCTCTGATACCAACTGTAATGCCCCGACCCCAGTTACCCAGAGTCGGTGCATTAATTACATAACATTGGCATGATCACGAGAAAGATCAAGTCTCGAAAGACCGATTAGTTTAGTAGCCTTTGAATAAATAGATACATCCATAAATTTTTACATTACATCATAAAAAAACATCTTGTCTTCATATCCCCTCATACTATCCCTGCAGGTCATTCATAATTACTTCTTCATAATCCTGGGAAAAAAATAAAACATTGAAAGGGGTGATCTCAGATGCTCAGTAAGGATAACATTATAGCAGAAGCTTTCATAAATAAGCATAAACACTTAAGGCAATTTATAACTAAAACAAAAGCCTTTTAAAATTGAACTTCAGCATAAAATGGCAAAGGTAAAATGAAATAATGCCATTTACTTACTCACATGGATATTCTACTAGTCGAATGATCACATGCAATACCAATATCCACTTTCATAATGATGGAATGCATAATGTCAGACTATTATAACCACATAGCCAATGCCTCGTGCCATGAATACAAATAAGATTTTGCCAAGGCCTTGTGCCAAGACACTAGTTTGTCTCATGAGACCTACCAATGCATCAAGGAGCTATAGCGGGCTCCACCCGTCACTTATTAAGTCCAATGCATTCCTCATATGAATAGGTTTAAGCATAAAATAAACATTCGTCTTAAAACTAGCATACGAAATGTCAATACTTTAACCACAAACCATGAATGGTATAAAAATAGAACATCCACAGTCAAACATAACTCATTTGATACAATATGGAAGATTGTATTGTATCACAATAACCTCAATCATGAATAATGAAGGATGTTGACATAGATGAAAATAATCATCAAAACTATTTGAGGGAAATATCCCCCTTTTCTTGAAATCATTTAAAAGTCACACTATTTGTCAAGAAGCCATTTAAAAATAGATTTTTGAATCAAAGTGTCCCATACCACTTTGAAACTTTTAAAAGGATTTTTAATTTTAAAACATTAATGTCCATATAAATAAATCCTTAAAACCATTTTTTAAAACATGGACATTAATGAGCAAGATTTAGAAGAATAAGTCTTTAAAACATTTTAAAATGGTATTTTGGTTAGAGATTCTAACCAAAAGAGAGACACTTGAGTACAAATAATTGAGGTAATCAAAACATTGTAATATCTTGAGAATAAAGGGATTCATGATATAATATGTCAAAGTACATTTTATACACCACATAAAAGTGATTTGGTGTATATCAACAAAGAAGTCCCAATTGAATGTAAATTGAGATGAAATCTCTCATAAAGGTTGTATCCTTAAGTTAAGGATAAATCAATGACATAATTATGTGTGAAAATATAAATACACTATATATGATTGAATATTCAGTGTAAAACAATCAAAGGATATTCACACATATTCTTGTAGAAACAACACCAACGAATTGGATGTTTAACTCAACAAATGGTGAAAGAGTTAAAATTACTCTTATCAAATTCATATTAATGACTTGAGAATTGTCAATAGAGTGATTATGTGTATCAAAAGTATTTCCACAGGAAGGGGAGTGGAAATTATGACATAATCAAATGAATAGTGATTCCACACATAATCTTGGAGTAATATAATCAATGAAATATGCGTAAAGCCGAATGAGTGGAAATTGAAATGTCAAATTCCCTTATCGATTTGGTAACATACGAAACATACAACTATGAAAGAAGGATCATACCATGACTATGTAAGTACCCATAAATTAATGTATATTACACAATGAATACAATCATGGGCAGTACACATACACCACATGTAATAATTAAGTGGTGAACAATGGAATTCTCACGAAATTAAGAGTGAGATAAGAAACTCCTTACCACGTTAATCAACTGAGTCGTATGGCCAAAAGTTAATAACCACCAAAATGATTTACAGAATAACATGAATATAAATAGAATCATGATAATATATATCAAATGGCCATACACAATACACCACATTCAATAATTTAGTGGCGAACAATGTAAGTCTCACGGAGTTGAAAGTGAGATAAGAAAATCCCGTACCTTGAACTTTCCCTTAGTCGATGGTATGTTAACCTCCTGTATAATAATTAAAACATTTATTAAATTATACAATAATCATATACATCAATATGATATCATATATGATCTTTTAACATTGATTTATTAATAATATCTTAGTATTATCGTCGTTTCGGGTGATAATCGATTCGTTCTTCTTAAATGTTTGGTTACGTAAGACATGTTTGTAATGGATATATTATATCTTATTCCTAATCAGAATGATATTAACATTATTTTTATCCCTAAAATGAGAATAATACTTGAATGGATACGATGGAGGATGGATCTCATCGTGTTCGTGGAGACGGTAGTCCGTACGTACGCACGAACGCTACTTCCATTTAATTTTTTATTTTAAAAGAATTGAATCCAAATGATACATAGGTATATTATTATTCCAGTATAATATAATATTTTATATATGTTACTTATGTTCATTAACACCATTCTTTATACGTTCCATGTGTGGTATGAACGAGTCATATCATTTTAAGGGGGCGGTAGTCCGCACTTCATCAAATGAAATTATCGTATGTATATACAACATGAAACGAATAATGGTATGAAATAAAATGGAATTACAGAAGATTATATATAAAATATGTATCATTAATATCACAATTAATTACAGTGACATCATAATGGCCACCATCAGAGGCGGTAAGATGTATTTGAACAATCATCGTTTCGTGAGGCGTTAGTTTGCCATTCACCGAAACATTATGTTCATCATCCATTAGATGGAGGTGAGTGTATGTGTAGTTCGAATCCTTCTTATAAAAACATCCTAGTATATTGAGGATACTTTTTTTGTTACAAAAGAATGTAAATAAAAAGATTTTGGGGGTTGGAGAAGCAAAATAAATGAAAATAATTTAAGAGAAATCATTACCTTTAATTTAGGTAACTCACTTTGGTTGGAACCAAAGGACTTCTTGAAATGTTTTCTGCCTAAGGGGAAGCTTCAAGGAGGAGGAGAGGGATGTGGGGAGCTTATTTGGGAAGATTTTGGACGATCCAAGTGGCTTGAGAGGTGTGAGGAATGAGTATAAGTGGTCTCCTTTTATAAGGGAGAGGAGGGGCTCTTTAGGAAAGAGTGAAAGTATTACTTTATAATATAATTAAAATCGGTTTATAATGGTCCAAAAATAATTGAGATCGAAGCTAAGATGACTCATATTCTAAATAACATCAACCAATAAGAATTGGACAGGTTTTAGATAATATTTTAATCATTATAATCTTATTTATTTAAATGATTTATTAATGAGGTAAACATTGCATCATTATTGTGTCATTAATAATTTAAATTATTTGATGTCTAAAAAATATAAATAAAATATCATTATGTAGGAAATAGTTTTAGATTTCTAATGAATATTTATAATCGAAAATCCAACATGTATAACCCTATGTAAAAAATTTTCTTCTAAAAGATGTAAGCTTATGCCATTTTTATTTTTATTTTAGCTTTATTAATATAATGTGTCCCTACCACATACAAGTGGCTCCAAGGTGTCCCCAAATATACCCAAGGATGCCCATGGTCAGGTATGTGTCCACCAATAAGTTTAGGACACGTTTTAGGGTAATTTTGTATTATTGTAATATTATTTTTTAACCCTTATTTACCGGATTTACCCTTAACCATGGTAAATAAAATATTTACCACAGTAATTATTCAAAATGTCTAAAAATAAAAGATACCTATTTACACAATTTGGAAATCCTGATTCCAAATATGGAATCCATTTTTCTAAATTCAAAACACAGAAGTGGCATAAATTTATTTAAAATTAATTCCCGCTGTCAAAACAAAAAGCGTGTTTTTAAGAGGTAATAACTATCAAAAGATTGACACTTGTTTATGTTCGGTTTAATTGTAAAATTATGTCCAATGACCAAAATTATATTAAATGGTAAAAATATATTCTAAATATACTTTAAAACCACGTAAATTCACAATTTATCACTATTAATTATTTTGATTAAAAAAGTTGTTTTTAATTAAAATTTAGTAATTTTCACTATTCATCAAAATATGAAAGTTATCCGAAAAGTACCAAAATTTCACCTTAGGCTAAATTCGATATTCCGAATCCAAAAATGAAGTCCATTTTAAAATATAAAATATATATAACTTCAAAATTTATGTATTACTATTCATAACCGCTAGTTTGATTGGTTGTGGCGTGTGTTAAAACTCAAGGTTGCGTACAACACACGCTACTATTTTATTCAAAGGAAAGCGTACCGTGGAAGCTTGGGATGTTTCATTATAAATTTTTTTGATGTCCCAATTTATTCAGATAGTTTAAAATATTTTATTTAAAAAGGTTTCACTATTAAAAGTTGATAAAAGTGCAATACTGAAAATGAATCTGTTCTTGCATTATGACTAAGAAACTCATAATAGGGATTCTAAAATTATAAGGATTATATAAAGTTCAAAATGTAGTTAATACTAATCATGACCTCTTTTAATGGCTTTTTTTTGTACGTCATGGTGTGATTGAACTCGGTGTTGCGTGTAGTGCAAGTTATTGAATTATTTTTAAAAAATAACACACTATGAAATCTTGGGGTGTTACATTCTCCCCTCCTTCAATAAATTGCGTCCTCGCAATTTGAAATTGTTTTTCGAAAATAAAAGGTTGAAAGTAGAAAATATATAAGTGGGAAAAACCACATCGGAAATTGGGTTACTAAAATTTAGTCTTCATATAAGGAAAAGAGAAATGAAAGGGTCACCACCAAATTATGATCTCGATTAGGAGAACATTGGTGGCAATTAGAGACATATAATTGGAGGAAAAACGTAAATATTTATAGGTAGTGATTGAGGTCATCAATCACAGACAAGTATAAAATTGAGGTCCTTAAACTCATCAATCTATGATGATTTGAAATACCATCGGTCCAAGAAAACATAGGGTATTGGGATAACACATTTTTGACGTTTCAAAATATCTTAGTTGAAATCCCACATCGAAAAATGAATTAATGAGGCCTCTATTTAAAATAAAGAGTGGAAAGTATGAAGATTACCGAAAATAACACATACTAGGGTTCCATGTAGGAAAATATGGATATGGAAGAGAAATCTAACCATCAATTATCTGATGGAGAGTGGTAGAGAACATGGCTATGAAAATCCCAACAATCCCAAAGCCATAAATTAGTGATGATTTAATGTACCATCTAGGACAACATTTTCTTAAGTTACATTACATAAGGAAGAGGAATTCATTTATGATATTGACTAAGAACATTATGTGATATACTTAAATTTTAAGTAGATTTTCATTCTTTAATAAATTTCCACCACTAACTCAATTTTTTTTTAAACGATGAGTATTCAAGAAGACTTGGTCACACTGGAAGAACTAGAATAAACTTCTATATAATCACATGATCCATGTAGGATAAACCATATATTTACATTGTCTTTGAAGATTAATCAAAACCAAAATGGTTAGTGAATGATCTAATGATCCCCCAAAAGGATATTCATCGAGATAAATATGCACTAATCTTAATTTCTAAAATTAAACCAACAATACCCCAAAGTTAAATAGATACCATTCAATAACAAATTGTCCTTACAATCCTTTAATATAATCCAAACTAATATTGAAACCCAAAACATAGAAGAATTTGATTATGTAGTCTCCCATGTTACATTGTATCTCCAAATGACATCAAATACTCTTAAAGTCAAATACTTAAAAGTAATTAACATCATCACATATTCTCTGTTATAGGTTAATCATTTCCATAAATAACCCAAATCACTATAAATCAACAATAAAAACGTAGATAAAAATCCACCATTACTCTACAAATGAAACCTCATTGTATTCTATTTTCCTTGGGCATATAGTGTTCCTAACAAAACAAACATATTCCAAAATAACATTTATCACTTAATCACCAAATCATTTTCCTATACCAAGGGTATTCATTTGATAATACATAAGAACCCAAATCATCTTATTATTGATCAATAAAATCATTTAACAAAAAAAATAGTCACACTAACCAGGGACTTAACGTAGTCTAGTGGTAGGCGATAAATCCCAATCGCACTTTGGTTGTGGGTTCGATTCCCACAGCTTTGTCCGACGCGATGGGTTGTCACACGGTCTACGTGTTGTCCTTTTTCAAAAACTATATTTTATAAAATTACCAAAATGAGATAAATTCCTCAAAATAACATAATTTAACCACAAATGTTATATCATACTTTGCATTTTCATCCCAAATTATAATAACTTATCATTTTCTCAAACCCCAATGATAATATAAAACCAAATGGTTATTTATACCTATATCCACAAGAGAAGAGACAATTCTTCCTCAAATATCATTCTCACATGGCAAACTGCGGGGTTACAAATACAAGAGAAAATTATTCCAAAGTAAACCCATCAACAAGGAGTGCTAATACTTTTTAAATTTTTCTCCAACCATTTATTTCCACATAGCTTCTTCTTTGACCAAGAAAATATCCTATAGAATAGGACATTCACTCGGGTAATGGCCAGGTCCCCTACATTTACGGCAAATGACTGTAAATGGACTCTTGGGACCATTTTTATCTTCTTCCATAGTACTCTTCATTTTTCTTCGGCAATTCTTCACTTTATGTCCTTCCTTCCCGCACGTAAAACATTTCGTTTTCCCATTGAGACACTTTCCTGGGTGTCTCTTTCCGCATTTCCTGCATGATGAAAATTGAGGTTTCTTTTCTCCATGGTCTCCATTGCTGGAGATATTATCATTTATCACCTTTCTCTTCCTTGTTGAGTCTGGGAGTTGGTTAATATATATGTTGTTGATCATATTTTTGGAAAACTGATTTGGCATAAAGACGATATCTTTTACGCCTATCAACATTCCATTTTTTTGCTCATCGCCACCACCGTTCCCACCTTGTACATCATTCTCAAAGTCACCATGACTTCCTTGGAATCCAGCCATTGACTAAAACCAGAAAGCATTGTGTGAGTAATAGTAGTCGTAAAATCATTTAGAGATTAAAATGTCACCATATTCTCAATTTGAAACATATTAGGATTAACCAAGGTCATTTACTCTCATCTTATGTATATATTACTTAAATCGGTTTGTAAAGAAAATGTAAATTATCCTAAGCATATCCCCCGGGAGTGTCGTAACCAAGAGTGCAGCAAGGCCCATTGTCGTGCACCAGTTCCCGTTCGAGTCTAGCTCAAAGCGGTGTTTTCAGGTTTTACCCCTAGGTACATTTGTGCCAGAGCTGCCTCTACCTGCTCATATCCAGACAGGGATGTATTGCTCGGAAAACTCACAAAATCTCTACAATACCAAAATTCTAGGAAGTTCTTTTATACTAATCCTCAAAGTTCATCTTAGTTCTACGTGCTCTAATCAGAGTTTATCTAAATATAGCTACCATGGTTTGTACTAAACTTCCTCTGATACCAACTGTAACGCCCCGACCCCAGTTGCCCAGAGTCGGTGCATTAATTACATAACATTGGCATGATCACGAGAAAGATCAAGTCTCGAAAGACCGATTAGTTTAGTATCCTTGGAATAAATAGATACATCCATAAATTTTTACATTACATCATAAAAAAACATCTTCTCTTCATATACCCTCATACTATCCCTACAGGTCATTCATACTTACTTCTTCATAATCCTGGGAAAAAAATAAAACATTGAAAGGGGTGAGATCAGATGCTCAGTAAGGATAACATTATAGCAGAAGCTTTCATAAATAAGCATAAACACTTAAGGCAATTTATAACTAAAACAAAAGCCTTTTAAACTTGAACTTCAGCATAAAATGGCAAAGGTAAAATGAAATAATGCCATTTACTTACTCACATGGATATTCTACTAGTCGAATGATCACATGCAATACCAATATCCACTTTCATAATGATGGAATGCATAATGTCAGACTATTATAACCACATAGCCAATGTCTCGTGCCATGAATACAAATAAGATTTTGCCAAGGCCTTGTGCCAAGACACTAGTTTGTCTCATGAGACCTACCGATGCATCGAGGAGCAATAGCGGGCTCCACCCGTCACTTATTAAGTCCAATTCATTCCTCATATGAATAGGTTTAAGCATAAAATAAACATTCGTATTAAAACTAGCATACGAAATGTCAATACTTTAACCACAAACCATGAATGGTATAAAAATAGAACATCCACAGTCAATCATAACTCATTTGATACAATATGGAAGATTGTATTGTATCACATTAACCTCAATCATGAATAATGAAGGATGTTGACATAGATGAAAATAATCATCAAAACTATTTGAGGGAAATATCCCCCTTTTCTTGAAATCATTTAAAAGTCACACTATTTGTCAAGAAGCCATTTAAAAATAGATTTTTGAATCAAAGTGTCCCATACCACTTTGAAACTTTTAAAAGGATTTTTAATTTTAAAACTTTAATGTCCATATAAATAAATCCTTAAAACCATTTTTTAAAACATGGACATTAATGAGCAAGATTTAGAAGAATAAGTCTTTAAAACATTTTAAAATGGTATTTTGGTTAGAGATTCTAACCAAAAGAGAGACACTTGAGTACAAATAATTGAGGTAATCAAAACATTGTAATATCTTGAGAATAAAGGGATTCATGATATAATATGTCAAAGTACATTTTATACACCACATAAAAGTGATTTGGTGTATATCAACAAAGAAGTCCCAATTGAATGTAAATTGAGATGAAATCTCTCATAAAGGTCGTATCCTTAGGTTAAGGATAAATCAATGACATAATTATGTGTGAAAATATAAATACACTATATATGATTGAATATTCAGTGTAAAACAATCAAAGTATATTCACACATATTCTTGTAGAAACAACACCAACGAATTGGATGTTTAACTCAACAAATGGTGAAAGAGTTAAAATTACTCTTATCAAATTCATATTAATGACTTGAGAATTGTAAATAGAGTGATTATGTGTATCAAAAGTATTTCCACAGGAAGGGGAGTGTAAATTATGACATAATCAAATGAATAGTGATTCCACACATAATCTTGGAGTAATATAATCAATGAAATATGCGTAAAGCCGAATGAGTGGAAATTGAAATGTCAAATTCCCTTATCGATTTGGTAACATACGAAACATACAACTATGAAAGAAGGATCATAACATGACTATGTAAGTACCCATAAATTAATGTATATTACACAATGAATACAATCAGGGGAAGTACACATACACCACATGTAATAATTAAGTGGTGAACAATAGAATTCTCACGAAATTAAGAGTGAGATAAGAAACTCCTTACCACGTTAATCAACTGAGTCGTATGGCCAAAAGTTAATAACCACCAAAATGATTTACAGAATAACATGAATATAAAGAGAATCATGATAATATATATCAAATGGCCATACACAATACACCACTTTCAATAATTTAGTGGCGAACAATGGAAGTCTCACGGAGTTGAAAGTGAGATAAGAAAATCCCTTACCTTGAACTTTCCCTTAGTCGATGGTATGTTAACCTCCTATATAATAATTAAAACATTTCTTAAATTATACAATAATCATATACATCAATATGATATCATATATGATCTTTTAACATTGATTTATTAATAATATCTTAGTATTATCGTCGTTTCGGGTGATAATCGATTCGTTCTTCTTAAATGTTTGGTTACGAAAGACATGTTTGTAATGGATATATTATATCTTATTCATAATAAGAATGATATTAACATTATTTTTATCCCTAAAAAGAGAATAAGACTTGAATGGATACCATGGAGGATGGATCTCATCGTGTTCGTGGAGACGGTAGTCCGTACGTACGCACGAACGCTACTTCCATTTAATTTTTTATTTTAAAAGAATTGAATCCAAATGATACATAGGTATATTATTATTCCAGTATAATATAATATTTTATATATGTTACTTTTGTTCATTAACACCATTCTTTATACGTTCTATGTGTGGTATGAACGAGACATATCATTTTAAGGGGGCGGTAGTCCGCACTTCCTCAAATGAAATTATCGTATGTATATACAACATGAAACGAATAATGGTATGAAATAAAATGGAATTACAGAAGCTTATATATAAAATATGTATCATTAATATCACAATTAATTACAGTGCCATCATAATGGCCACCATCAGAGGCGGTATGATGTATTTGAACAATCATCGTTTCGTGAGGCGTTAGTTTGCCATTCACAGAAACATTATGTTCATCATCCATTAGATGGAGGTGTGTGTATGTGTAGTTCGAATCCTTCTTATAAAAACATACTAGTATATTGAGGATACTTTTGTTGTTACAAAATAAAGGAAATAAAAAGAGTTTGGGGGTTGGAGAAGCAAAATAAATGAAAATAATTTAAGAGAAATTGTTACCTTTAATTTAGGTAACTCACTTTGGTTGGAACCAAAGGACTTCTTGAAATGCTTTCTGCCTAGTGGGAAGCTTCAAGGAGGAGGAGAGGGATGTGGGGAGCTTATTTGGGCAGATTGTGGACGATCCAAGTGGCTTGAGAGGTGTGAGGAATGAGTAGAAGTGGTCTCCTTTTATAAGGGAGAGGAGGGGCTCTTTAGGAAAGAGTGAAAGTATTACTTTATAATATAATTAAATTCGGTTTATAATGGTCCAAAAATAATTGAGGTCGAAGGTAAGATGACTAATATTTTAAATAACAGCAACCAATAAGAATTGGACAGGTTTTAGATAATATTTTAATCATTATAATCTTATTTATTTAAATGATTTGTTAATGAGGTAAACATTGCATCGTTATTGTGTCATTAATAATTTAAATTATTTGATGTATAAAAATTATAAATAAAATATCATTATGTAGGAAATCGTTTTAGCTTTCTAATGAATATTTATAATCTAAACTCCAACATGTATAACCCTATGTAAAAATTGTTCTTCTAAAAGATGTAAGCTTATGCCATTTTTATTTTTATTTTAGCTTTATTAATATAATGTGTCCCTACCACATACAAGTGGCTCCAAGGTGTCCCCAAATCGACCCAAGGATTCCCATGGTCGGGTATGTGTCCACAAATAAGTTTAGGACACGTTTTACGGTAATTTTGTATTATTATAATATTATTTTTTGACCCTTATTTACCGGATTTACCCTTAACCATGGTTAATAAAATATTTACCACAGTAATTATTCAAAATGTCTAAAAATAAAAGTTACCTATTTACACAATTTGGACATCCTGATTCCAAATATGGAATCCATTTTTCTAAATTCAAAACACAGAAGTGGAAGAAATTAATTTAAAATTAATTCCTGCTGTCAAAACAAAAAGTGTGTTTTTAAGAGGTAATAACTATCAAAAGATTGACACTTGTTTATGTTCGGTTTAATTGTAAAATTATGTCCAATGACCAAAATTATATTAAATGGTAAAAATATATTCTAAATATACTTTAAAACCACTTAAATTCACAATTTATCACTATTAATTATTTTGATTAAAAAAGTTGTTTTTAATTAAAATTTAGTAATTTTCACTATTCATCAAAATATGAAAGTTATCTGAAAAGTACCAAAATTTCACCTTAGGCTAAATTTGATATTTTGAATCCAAAAATGAAGTCCATTTTAAAATATAAAATATATATAATTTCAAAATTTAGGTATTACTATTCATAACGGCTAGTTTGATTGGTTGTGGCGTGTGTTAAAACTCAAGGTTGCGTACAACACACGCTACTATTTTATTCAAAGGAAAGCGTACCGTGGAAGCTTGGGATGTTTCATTTTAAATTTTTTTGATGTCCCAATTTATTCAGATAGTTTAAAATATTTTATTTAAAATGGTTTCACTATTAAAAGTTGATAAAAGTGCAATACTGAAAATGAATTTGTTCTTGCATTATGACTAAGAAACTCATAATAGGGATTCTAAAATTATAAGGATTATATAAAGTTCAAAATGTAGTTAATACTATTCATGAACTCTTTTAATGACTTTTTTTTGTACGTCATGGTGTGATTGAACTCGGTGTTGCGTGTAGTGCATGTTATTGAATTATTTTTAAGAAATAACACACTATGAAATCCTGGGGTGTTACAACTGTTGTGGTGGGTGACCGCCACAATCATGCATTATTCCCACCTCCACATGAAATAGATTATTTTTTTTCAATTTTAATTTCATTAATGAAGAACGCCATGGATACATATCCTAGGACCATGATCGAGTTAGTCACTTTTCATGTAAACGTGCATAGATATCACAATGAAAATATGGAAGAGAGATAATGAAATATAGATTGGATTAGAAAAGGGTTTGAGTAAGACACAAGAAAATTTTAATTTAAAAATATTAATTCATTACATGAGAATATAAAACTAAATATAAAAATTAAATAAAGAAATAAAATTCCTAAATTTCCCTTTCCCTTCTCTTCCTGGTTCCCCATATTTTTTGGGTATTGGAAGGAATTATTTGAGATATAGGAGATCCACTATTTTTACAGACAGATTTGTATCCTCCAAAAGTTGATGATGTTTTTACCCATAAAACAGACAATTGACATGTTGTTCCCTTCATTATAGATTATCCATGGTTTATAAAACATAACCTAACAAAATTTATGCTTCATTGTCCACTTGATTTCAGAGTAATGAATTTTTATTAAGTGTTACTTATTTTAGAATGAAGGTTCCAAAATGCTTCATCCAGGATTAAAACTTCCAATGGAATCCTTAATGAAAGAAAAACCCCCTAAAATTAATTTTATAGGTGAAAATATTTGTCCATGGTCTACCCCAATTATAATAACCTCAATTGGAGGTGTATATGTATATTTAGGCTTCCGTTAGTGTGGTGGGGTGCACGAAGATCATAAGTAAAATTTCCCAACATCATTGAATTTTTCGGGCCTCTAGATTCTCAAATTATCCCAGATATAGAAAAAAAATATTAATGAAATTAAATAAGGATTTAAAAAATTAATATCTCAATTTTGAAATAAATGTTACAAAAAATGACTAAAATACCTTTGATTTAAAAATCTTTCAAAAATCTAGAATTCATCACTTATCACCATTTTTCATATAACATATCATAAATCCAAAATTGATACATATAAGCTCATGTTGATAATTTTGGAGTGTTAAAACAATTAAAATGAATAAAAAATGTGGAAAATATTAACTTTATCAATTCCTGCACACTTAAATTGTTATTGTACTCATGAATAAAATCTCAACATTGAAAATATTATGGCAATAATGTTACAAATATTAAAATTCCAATACAAGAAAATCATGAAATTTTCGATGTAAAATAAAATATCCAAAAATCAACATAATATATTAATTTTATTTCTCATTTTTTTAAAGAAATATATAACTAATGTATTTAACTTTTCCCCTTTGAAATTTTATAGAACTTCTCCTTTCATTCATTCAAGCTCCTTAATTCATTATTTATAAACATTACAAGTCCTGATTTACCTCTATTTTGATTCATTTCCCTCAAAACGGATGATAAAATTCAAGTAAAGATATTATCATATCATGAGAACATGGTTCTTATAAATATTATTGTAAATGAACTACATTCATCAATTTTTAAAGATATTAAAGTAGAAAAATCATCAGTATTTTATATAAAGTTCCAAATGACTCTGAGGCTTAGGGTATTGTGGGATTAGAAGCATTAAAAATTAAGGCTCAAGGAGGAGGTTTATCTCTTAAGTAAAATACATGAAATCACAATGTGTAATGAAGTTATCCAATTCAAAGTAGCATCACCCACTCCCCAAAACACAATGTGATGGATATGATCAATTTAGAATATTTAATGAAATATGCACCTTCTTGAATATAATTTTTTGTTTGTGTTTTCACTTTTTGTGTTTTTTTTTCAAAATTTATAATTTGATAAAACCTGAAATCCATCAGCTAACAACATATGATTAGAATATTGTTGGTCTGTAAAATGGTGATTTTTTGTTTTTTGAAATCACAACCCATTTTTCTCATTTTTTGGTTCATTTTTTCAATTTTTTCATTTTATTAATTCAAGAGGGTAAAATAATGAAGTACAATGAATGATTCCAAAACCTTTTAAAATTCCCAAAATATCACCCCCACAATTTTTCATTACAATGTAAATCATCCCTTCCACTATGAATCCCATCACCGCTACACTTCAATTTTAAAATATCTTACAAATACCCAGATAAGGGTTAGAGAAGATAAAAATGTCTTGAAACAAGGCCCGTGCCTATAAAATCCATTCATGGACTCTATATGATAATAGAAAGATTGATGTAAATGTGGTATTCTATAGTTTAGGGCTTTTCAAAATATTCCTCCATCATTTTAAATGTGTTTTCATACAGTATTCTCTTTGACATGTTCAAATCGATGTTCTAGAAGGTGACATATCTCATGATCACTTAGGAAATATTCTAAAGAATAAATAGGAAGTACATGTTCATGAAATACTATCGAGAATGAGACATATGATATTTTACAACCACTCATGTAATTATTCATAATAACAAACCAATTAACTTGAATTTTAGAAAATCAATACATGAAAAATGGTAGGAAAACTTCATTTACATAAATCAACTAATTCCCTTAAATCATGATTCATCATTTAAACTCTCATTATTTACTTTAAACATTTAATTCTCCATTATTTTCATTTAATATTATTATCTTTGAAATCTAAAACATAGATTTATTGGATTCCTATGAATCTAATATGCCCTAGATAAGTCAAGTAAATAAAAACTTCATGTGTGGGCATGCAATTTTATCATTAAATCTCAAATCATGATTTGAAAAAAAAATGGAAGAGTTTAATAGTTAAAATTAAAAGTCAAATCACATTTGGAATAAATATTTTTTCCACATCCACCAAAATTTGGGGTTTCCTTCTTTCATCATGACCCTACAAAAGAAAATTACACAATCAATCATAAGGAGCATTTCATTTAAGCTGAAAATTAAATGAGGTTGTGGGCCGCATGCCAGACTAATCAAGAAAATTAAAATTAAAATTAAATTCGTAGATTGAATTTAAATGTTAAATATTGGTTTGATCCCCCATGTGGGCCCTGAAATTTTACAATCTACAGTGTGTAGTACAAGCTATTATCTAATGTCTGAGGTTGGTTGGGGATTTTTTGACATGAACCACCACATATTGTTCTTCATAGCTTGTGGTTCTTTATTCAAGTTAAGGAGGAATCTAGGGAGATAGTACACCATATCCTCCCCCATTACAATATGGTTAATATTGCATGGAGTGGGTAAAATGATATATGTATCCTCTTCCTCAATTTTTTCTACTTGTGCAACATCTTCTTCTCCTTCCAGTGGTTTCTCTAGATGTGATGTAGCATGTGTCTCTGGTTCTTTAGGAAGAGCTACTCGTATAAATTCATGGGATACCTCCAGTATATGTTCAATGTATTTAGAGAGTTCTAGGTGTCCCTCAACAAGTGTATATTGTTTTCCTAAATTATCCAATAGGACATAATACGAGTCATCTGATTATGAAAATTCAAAAATATTAGGGGTGATAATATAATTAGTTTCATTAAAATTAAATGATTTTTAGTTCATGATTTTATCATATCCCTAAGTCAGTGAGACTTTAATCTCATCTTTAGTTGAAAGTGCCACTTGGATTTGATATTCACTCGATAGAAGTAGTTTTTCGGGCTCCTCCACCTCGACTTTGGCCTCAACATATTGGATATATTCAGTGAAATTTGGAATGTCTAGTGGAACATCCTTTTTTGGCAACAAATATTTACAAGTACGTTCGATGTTATTCGATCATGCTCATAAAAGTTGTGGTGAGATCCATGTATCTTGGCCTTTTTTAATCTATTAGAAAATTATAATAAGAAATTCTCCCCTTCATTTGAGTTCCTCCTCAGTGTAATCTATTCCCTGTTCTCTCACCCATGAGAAATCATTCCTAGAATTGTTAATATTGTCGTGTGAAAACATCATGGAAAAAAATTATATTTTTTAATAAATAAATAAAATAAATGTATTATAATAAAAATGTGAAATTTGGAAAAGTGATTTAAATAAATATTTAACTCCATATTAATGGAACCAGTTTTGAGGCACACCTGTCGTAGGCCGTAGAAAAATCAAATTTATGTTCCTAATGCAGCATAGTGGCTGCCAAGGGTTGTCTCACATGATAAGTGTTGCAGTTGGTTCAATCACTTATTCTAGTTCAACTATTGTAATTATTTTTTTTATTTTCTATTTTTTATGAAAATGATTATTTGAAAGGTTTTGGAAAATTATGAAATTAAAATATTTAAATGAAAACATTTAATACAAATGATGATGTTTATTCTAACAGAATAAAAATAGGGAAGAAAGCCCTTGGTCCATATTTTTAATAACATGGGTTCATTAATTTATTATTTCTTATTTAAATTAAATTTTATAATGAATTTTATGAAACATAGTTAATTTATTACATTCCTTTGATTTAAAGAGTTTGTGATTTTAGAATTCCTTTGGCACACCAAACCACACCTCCTTCAATGGTCAACTAGGATAGTACCTCAATCGATAATGCTATCCCAAAAAGACCATGCACCACTATATTATTTTTATTCCATTGTAGAAACCCCAAATCCACCATTTTAGGTTTTTTCCTAAGATACCTCAGGGAAAATGAATTAATCAAGTAAGATAAATGTACTTAAAAATAGTGTAATGGTGGATGACTGCCGCACCCATGAAATATTCCATCCTCCACCACAAAAGATTTAAAAAAATTTCAATTTGATGCATTATAATTAAGAAAACCATGAAAACATCCCTTGGGTTCAAGCTTCATGTTAGTCAGTTTCCATGATGATGTGCATAGAGATCAATATGGAACGATGGAAGGGAGAGATATAAATTGATATTAGAAGAGAAAAGTGTTGGAAGAATAAAGGGGACCACTTTAATATAAATAATATTAATGCATTAAATGAGAAAATAAAACTAAAAATAAAAATAAATTAAAGAAATAAAATTACTAAATGTCCATTGGCCTCCTCTACTGGGTTATCCAGATGGTTTGGGGATGGGACAGAATGATCTGAAGGGTAATAGCTCCTATTCTTTTATTGTCAGATTTCAGTCCTCTGAATGCTGAAACTATTTGGAACCATTAAATGGACAATTCACACATGACCCCCTTCATTAACATTGTTCAACATTTTCATGACACATCTCCATGAAAAATTTTAAAACATTTTTCCACAAGATGTTTGAGTTATGAATTTTTAATTGACTATTAGGTTTTATTGATGATGGTTCCCAAAATCATACTTCAAAATAATAACATCCAAGGACAACCTTATTTACTTCAAAACACACTAAAATTACTTGTAGAGATGAGTATATGATAAATAATTTTATTAAAGATGGATTCACCTCCATTTGTGCTGTCTGCGAAGTGATGTGCTTCAGTTACCATGGTGGGGTCCACATAGTCATCCAGGAAAATTTGTAAACTTTATGAATTTTTATGGCCTTTACATGTTCAGATCAACCCATGATCCAGAAGATAGAGATGAAGGACATAAAATAAGGATTAAAAAAATCACTCAATTTGGAATTATAAATTTAAATAAATGACTAAAAACCGTTTACATTAAAATCTATAAAAAATCCAGAATTAAACACTATTCACTATTTTTCTCAAAACACATCATAAACCCAAATTTGATCCATTAAAGCTCAAATTGATAATTTGGGAAGGTTAAAATTATTTAAATTAATAAAAAAAATTGAAAATTACTATTTATATCATGATTTTACCCCAAATACTCTCATATGTGATCAATCTAGCATCGGTGTATCATCTGGTTCTCATGTTCCTATTAGTGATTTTTTTGATCCAGTGTAGAATCCCATTTTCCATCATCTTATATACCTATATGAAAACCAAAATAATTCGAAAATACACCATCTAAGAATATTTTGATTAAACATGTATAAAACAACTTATTTTATTTCAAGTTTGTGCTATAATTTAGTGATTATATTTCCTATAATCTTTATAAGATTTATTTCTTTTCCCAAAATGTTTACATATTTTTCTTTAAATTACTTTTCATTACATCTGTGACACAATTTTCCATTTAATCATTGAATATTTTTTCATATTACTAATTTTTTTGTTTGGATAATTATTTTCTTTTCATGTCTAAGACATATTATTTTCGAATTTATTATCATATAATACAAGTGAATACACATATTCCAGTGTAATAATGAAAATATTTTCTTATTCTTACCATTATTCTATTTAAATAATAAATTTTTAAAAGAGAGAAAAAATTACTATAATTTACCTCTGATTTAATATGATAAATTATTGAATATGTTTTATAATATTTGGAAATATTTGTTCATAAAAATGATAGTTTGTTGGAGTGACTTATTTTATTCAGAAACACCTCAGTGAATTATGTGATTTTATACTCACAAAAATAAGATTTATTGTACTAATGAATTTATCATAATAATTTAATGATTTTATTTTATCCAAATATTAAATCTCTTTAAAATCCATGTATTATTTTTCAAATAAATTCCAATATAATTTTTCTTAAATTGATAATACATGAAATGATATTTAACTTATGTGTTCGACAAGAATTATACTACCGATAATAAATTTCAATTTTTTCCGAAGGAATTTATCTGACATAGTTAAATTTTCCTTAAACGGATAAATTTATCTTAGTTATAAATTATTTATCTTATGAATAAAATATATTACTTGTACAAGACATTAGTTTGTGATAATTTAATTAAATTATTTAATATCAACACAATAAAATTATCCCACGTCAAAAAATAACATTATTATGGATAATAATTCATAGATTAAGTATCTTGAAGAAATTAATTTTGTTATGATCAGTCAAATTATGGAAATAGTAAATATAAATAAATTATATAATGTAAAAATGAATTTAGGATCTATAAGAATTTTATCCTATGTAATTTGTTTTTCTTTCCATAATGATATTATCTTATGAGAATAGTACTACTAGAATTTTATCATATAAATAATCAATATGATAAATGTAACATTTGAAAAAAACATACAATTGGAATATCAATCGGATAGTCAAAATATGTTTTTCTATGTAATAAAGTATGTCATATAAATATGTAAAAGTCAATTTGATTATACGGTATTTCTCCCTAGGATGGAAAAATCAAATGACGATGAAATTTTCTAAACACTTCCATCATATTTTGTTCAATATTTAGAAATGAAGGACGCATACTTATTAAGAGGTAATAAATTTAGTATTTCTATAGAAACATTCTTTCAAATATTGGAATTAAAAAGTCAGGTTAATTTAAATTTATAAGAGGATATATAATAATTATAACTCTCTATAGAATCAAATGTATATTTTATATATATATATATAATATATATAGATGACCCAGTAGTAATAAAAAATATACATGGATTAAAGCATATACAATGTTTTACATTGATTCATTGTCAACTCTTTAAGATTTATGTTGCTGTGATTACAAAATTATAGTTTATAATTGAATAATATCTCGATTTTCATTTTGATTTTTCTCATTTTCATTGGATGTTTTATCATTACCTATAATTTTATTCTAATAAAAGTGTGATAATCATATTTTAGAAATAATTTTAATAATTATATCATTTTTAGCTCATTTTTTTCTAATGTGATTAGAACTTGCATTGTTCTTATAAAGAAAGATCCTGGTTAAAATCTCTTAGTAATTTTTTAAAAATTAAAAAATTTGTGAATTCTATAGGGTATCTCCCTAAAAAAGGCATTGTATAGAGAAAATAATCAAAATCGTGAAGTTGAGTGTTTGTTGAGTGGATAGTGGGATCTTTGTACCCCAATCCACTAAATATTCTATATATAATATCATTATCATTCTATTTTTCATTCTAATAATTATTCAAGATATGATAATATGAGATTCATTTAGC
This sequence comes from Viscum album, assembly GCA_963277665.1. Taxonomy (NCBI): domain Eukaryota; kingdom Viridiplantae; phylum Streptophyta; class Magnoliopsida; order Santalales; family Viscaceae; genus Viscum; species Viscum album. Next base: position 1,054,559,611 of record OY728151.1, on the reverse strand, counting down.
ATTAAATAGACTAATGCTTTTAAAAAACAAATTGTTCATCCCAATTTACTTCCACTTGAGCCTTTGTTACCTTTGTATCTAACCAAAAGATTCCTTAATCATGTTATTATTTTTCAAAACATCAACATGGTGAATAAAATTATTTCATAGTAAATTTTTTATATGATCCTAAATATGAACATGTTGTTCTATTTAGTATTGATTATATTTTAACTATGAAAAAATATTGGATATAGTAGGTACACACTTACTTTACCAAAAAACATGAAACACATCATATTCCTAAGATAAAGCCACATAATATGGTACTCATTATGAAATCACTAAAATTGTTTCCAAAATTCCATGTCTTGTAGTATTCCATGAACATAACATTAAAATTTACCAAAATAGAAAGCATATTTCCAATGAAATATTTTAGGAAAGAAGTGTTCAATTATATATAATTAAATTTCATTCCTTTGGTTATATATATAAATAATATTGCAACTCTGAGATACCACTATGTTCCCTCAAATATTATTTAATTCTCAATAATTTTTTCTAGCTGTTATATTCCCAAAAAATTCCTCCCCTTACATTATTTCAAAAAAATGGTTTAGAAAATCGCTTTCCATTTTATGCATTAAAAGTATCCATTTATATAATGAAATGAAAACTATTACTATATGTAATATCTACAAATTGAATATTTTGATCCCAAAATAAATGAAAATATAATTAGAATGTCAAAATAATATATAAAAATATATAAATTTTTTTCTCTAAATATTCATAATATTAATAATGAAGAGATGTATTAAAATTTAATTTATTACACATGGATTATTCAAATCCTTTGAAAAAATTAGATTTATATCTTTTATTAGGATCAGATACAAAAGAGGTATGGACTCCATGTAATCCAAAAATCTCTTTATTATAATGTCTAGAAGGGGGATTTAATGAAAAAATATCTCATATTTTAAAATGTTAATAGATTTAGTCTATCAATCAATAATATCTCAAATATCATTATTCTTTTAGATGTATTTTCTAATCCCACCATGAAATCTATTCATATACTCTCTCATTTCAATTTCGGCATAAGAAAAGGATGAAGAATCCACATCTATAACTATCTCTCAATATTATCCTATTGAAAAATAAAATATTTCTTGGTAAAACAATAAAATATATTTATTAATTCCATCCAACCAATGATAATCCCAATGGTATATATATCATAGAGAAACAGTGTTGAACATAAAATGGAAATCTATGAGCATTAGTTAATACTATATTCTATAACTACAGATCACTTGAAATAACCATCCTCCTTCAAAATCCAATTCAAAATTATTTTCTTATATTATGTTCTGAAATATTACCTTTCTCAAAAAATATTAAACATTATTTTGAACCATGATATTCCTTATTTGTATCCATAACTATAACAAATATAGATGATTGTACTGACATATAAAATATTAGAGAGGGAGTTTTTATGTACATAATTTGTAGGTCAATGTTTATTAAATCATTAACTAATGTATCATGTTTCAAACATATATGGGTAAATGAAGAATTATCATCTTAACCCAAGGTGTCGACTAATTTAATTTTTTAATTATATAATAGTAAATGATGAAATCATAGTATATTATCCTTTCCAATTGTATTTAATTACACTGGTTTAAATCATTTTGAATAAAAATATATTTAAAAATTTATATTCATTATATCTTTTACATTTGAAACATTTTTTTCTATGTTTATAAAAAATCCGTTCAATAATTTCAAGATCATATATAGGGTAATTATACTCATTATTTATAAATATACTTGAATTATATAAAATTAACCGATCATCATGAATCAATACCCAACCAAGGATCTTCAATTAAAAATTATTATAAATAAATAACTCAACGTTTTTAGAAGGAAAGAGTTTTATAGAAGTGTTATCCAATCTCCATTTCAGTTCTGAGAATCCAAAGTAACATATAATTATCTAGATGAATTTGACTCTCTTTTTAGTGATCATGGAAAATATTTATGATAGTGAGGAATTTTTTTTAAAAATCATCAGTTATAAAACTGTAATTAATGAAATCATCATATACAAATTACATTTTAGGTCTTTTGAACTCTTTTATAACAATTTTTTTAGTCGAATCAATAATTATTCAGTCTTTAGAAACAATATTCCCATATAATTCAATCTGGTATAAAATAATCATCTTTATTAAATATTGCAGACAACTTAATTTATATGAAGTCCAGTAGAACAATCATTAAAAATTTCTTATGATCCTCATAACATTTAGAATAAATCATAATGCCATCTATATACACAACAAAACATTTTTCAAAATACCCATGGAAACTTGATTCATATGATAAATAAATATAATGGTCCCATTTTTCAAACTAGATGGAATTAAAAAAACTATAAATGTTCATAATATTTATGAAACACCATTATTGTAATTACTTAATCAATAACTTTTAACTATACATAATTATACATGGGATTAATCTCAAAAAATAATGAGCTTCCTAGAGATGATCAAGCAAGTTCTCGATATATGGAAACATATAATATCTTATTAAATGTGATTTAACTGAGTTCTCCATAAAGAATTAATGTTTTATATAACCATATTTATTTATGAAAAACAAAACATGATCATCCCATAATGATGATCTTGTTTTCAATGAAACCCTTATATATAAACACTTGTAATAAATTTTTAAACTCCAAAATTTACACGTGAGCTATTTGATAAGGGGTTATCAAATTTGTTTAGAATTGGTCACTATGTTAATAGTAAATTCTACCTCTTGGTCCGTAATAACACTATGAAAATTATATAGAGAAACATTATAAAATTTATTTTCCATAGGACCATCACTAAGATAAATAATTCCATTCATTTTAATGTCATGTACATGATAACAATCAATCCCATATTTAATCATTTTCACATACTCAATCTATGTTATAAACAATATGAACTCATTATTTTATTGAAACAATCAAATCAATTTGAAAAATAAAAATATTTCACTCTTCAATTTGTCTCTTTATGATAAAACAATATCCAATACATTACAAGATTAATAATAAACTCTACAATGTGTAAGAAAAAATGGTATTCTAGAATAATTTTTCCATATGAGATTACGTAAAGATTCATATAAATTTTTATTTCATGTATACTAACCCCATTATTTTTTAACAATATTTATAACTTCATTTACAAAAAATATATTTCAATTTTATACCAATATTCTTCATATATACTTGAATTTATAGATCATGAATCAAATAATACATTGTAATAAAATGAATTAATAAGATATATACTTATCACTACTTCATTTTAGGGTATTACATTGGCCATGGTAGTTGAAAATAGGTTGTCCAAACCTTTTTGTTTTTTCATGATGATCCCCACCTTGAGTGAATAACCTAAAAATGTATTAGAATAAAAAACACATAATAATTAAAAAAATAATTCTTCTTGATTATCTATTTTCCCCATATGGGCCATATCATAACTTTTTTTCAGATAGTCAATAGATGAATAAATGAGATTACAAGATCATTAACACATTTATGATCCTATAAAACATTCCATAATATGTTATTTATAACATTTTTATGATACAAGGGTCTTACCTATAGATTTCATAGTTGAAAGAATCTCTATTACATACCACCTAAACAATATCTTACACTTTGATTCATTAGGTATACTTGCATCATCATAGTTCATCTCATATTTCATAGAATATCAAACAATTTCCACATAAATATTAAATTCAGGGTTGTCCAATACTCTTTAGAAACAAGATTTTAGATATATTTTAAATCTATAAATTTTAAATTCGTTTTCAATAATTACATTTTGTACATACCTATCCATTAATGTAATTTTTTCCCACAAATGACCATTGAATCCTCTAATTTATTCATCAACTCTAGAAATGATCTTTTTTTTCTATGTTCAATTTCATTGGGAAAATACATCAAAAAATAATCATTAAATATTTTCTAATCCATGGAATCTATATCATAATTTTACATATTATTATTAATTAGAGACCACCATTGATCAAATTCACTATAAAAACCTTGAATAAAAGAGAATACCTTTTGATGTTTCATAAATCCAAAAATATAAGATATCTTATATAATTAATTTATTGATCTATTAGCTTCCTCTTTCTATAATGATCCACTTAAATTTTGATGATTCTATTCCATGAAATTCTTCACTATAGACATGATCCTATGTAGATAATTATATTATTCTCAACCATGGTTTCCATCATTATCTACCTTCATCTATAGAGTTAACACTATTACCATATTATCTATTCAAATCATTCTTGGTTGCTGATATTAAAGGATATTATCTCAAATATTTATTCAAACGTCATATTACTTGATTCTTCTATGTAAAACAATTCAAAACAAACATTGATTTTTTAATTAAACACAGAAATCAATAAAATCTATGTCATGAAAATATAACAATAAATATTGAACTCTTACTAGTGTCTATTAACATTTACCTAACCTCTAATATTATGTTAAATAGTTCTCTGATACCAACTATAACAACACATTAGTTTAATAGCTAAAAAAATACTTTATTAATAAAATTTATTTTACATTATTAAATTCTAATGATATTTTGGGATTATATATATTTTTTTGAACTGGTAAATAAATTTCATGGAAAAGTAGAAATAGTAAAATTGCTTAAATTCCCCCACCCCAAATAAGGATTTATGTTTACACCCTTATTTAATTTAAGACACATTACATTATTTTAATAAGAGTGAATAGAGAAATTATTAACATTTTTATAGACACTAATAATCCTTATATTAAATAATAATTATTTTTAAACATTATTTGAGTAAAAACATCATAATATGTGATATAAAATTAAAGGATTCATATCACTCCAATGAAAAATTTTAATTCAATGAAAATATTTTCCATTTTAAAAAAAAAGCATTGTGTTACAAATAAAAGAATTCCATACTTGAAAATAGACTATTTAAAAAAGGAAAAAAAATAAACCAGGTAATAAGAATAAGAAAAACCTGAACAAATCATGATTGTGTGGTAAATAGTGATCAATATATTTTAAAAACCAACTTGTTACCAATAAAAATTAATGATAATTCCTTAAATAACTAAATAAAATGATTTATAGAATAACACTTAATAAGTATAATATAGGTTTTTGCATGGTCATATTAATAACCTATGATGAAACTTGTTTAACCCATGTTAGAATAAAAGATGAACTATTAAATTGTTAGGAGAAACCAGCATTGTCATCTACCTCATTTTTCCTTTGATGAGTATATCATTTCCTAATAAATTTAAGAGATATATAGGGATAAACTATTATCATAAACTATATCAATCACATCTATCATCATATATAATTTTTATTACCCAGTTTTGATGCATGCCTGTTGTGGGTGATAGACAAAAGGAATTATATTTTTCCTAATGCAGCAATGTGGCTGAACAGGGTCCTCTATTTTGAGCATATATTCTATTTGGTTCAATTACTTTATTTAATTCACCTAATCTATCTATTTTTTTGGATTTTATTCTTATTTTAAACAATGAAAAGTAAGGTAATAATTCTAAATTTATCCTAAGATTCAAGTCTAATCAAAACGAAGTCAAGAAGAAAGTACATGGTCTTGGGGTTTGGTAAGAGATTCAATCATTGTTCTCTTTTATATGTTTGATTCTATTTTTATTACTCAAACATGGAATCTCATGTTTTAATCACTATTAATTTCTATAATATAAGTAGGTTAAGTTGCATGTCATTGGGTATTGCCATCAAATCGGGGACATTCACCTTGCCCAAGCATACAACTCATGTCTATCACAAATTTAGAATAATCTTTAAAAAAATTCAATAATACACTGACCTCCCCCTATGCCAGGACATAGGGTTAGTCTCTCATTTTTGGGAGTATGATAACAAAATGGTGTATGGATGAGAGGATAGAGAGATAGAGTAGGTAGATATAGATAAATAATTTATAAAGGATGTGATAATAATAAAAATAATAAAAATAATAATTAATAATGTAAATAGTTTTTTTTGAAATAAGAGAGAGAAATAAATTAATTTAATTGAAAATTTAGATTGAGATATTATAAATAATAAAAATAATAATAAAAATAATAATTTTTCAAGTGTTATTATTAGTATTATAGATTAAATTAAATTGTGGAAACCAAAAAAATGCATAGATTTATTTAAAATAAATTCAAATTACAATTTAAATTAAAACTAAAATAACTAAAAAGAAAATAAAATAAAAAGAATAAATGAGCGAGGAAGAGAGAATCAGTAGTGGCTCGTGCCCCGGTGGGATCCATCCTTGGGTACGGGTGACGTGATGATGATTTGGAAAGGAGGAAAGTGCCTCTTTTTATAGACATAATTCTATCCTATAAAGTATTACACATTTTTGTCTGAAATAATGGTCAATTCACATCTGAAACCCTTCATAAAATTGGTTCATAAATGTATTTTCCAATTACCCTAAAAAATTCAGCTCATTTGGACACCTGAGGAATGAGTTGTGAATTTTTCATTGTTGTTTTATTTTTCTAGACAAAGGTTCTTAAATGGTTTCTTAAAAAATATAACATCCAATGGGAACTTTAATATCTTCAAAACTCCCCCAAATTTTATTTAGAGCTGAACAAATAAATCATAGTTCTATCCCAGGTTGAATCATATCAATTCATGGTGTGTTGTATGAGATGTGGTTCCATTACATTGGTGGGGTCAACACATTCTAACTGGAAAAGATTCCAACATCAATTAATTTTTATGACAACTAGGTATTTGAATCAGCTCGAGGTACTGAAGAGAAATTTTGATGAAATAAAATCAGGATTCTAAAAAAAATAATCACTAAATTTGGAAGTACAATATTTATGAAATGGAAAAAATACCTTTGTGTTAAAAATCTATCCAAAATCATGAATTATGCACTTTTAACAATTTTTTTAATTTTCATTCCAAAATTAAAATTTTCCATTATTTTAATAAAACATGAAAATATATAAGTTTTATCCTTGCAAAATAGTAATGAATACTCATTATTATATTATAAATATTCACATAATTTTTCTGTGTAAAAACCCCCCACACTTAAACCATTCTTGACCTCAATCATAAAATATCAACATGGAAATTAGAGAACTCTAATGCTACCAATATTCAAATTTCAATGCAATATAATTGTCTAGTTTTCAAAGTGAACTAAAACAATAAAAAATCATCATTAAATAACTATTTAATTTCCCATTTTTCAAAGAGACAAATAATTCACATATTTTAGTTTTCCCGTTTGAAAATTTATGGAACTTCTTAATTAATTTATTCAGGCTCCTTGATTCCTTATAATTAAACATACCATGTCATAATTTAACTCATATTTGATTATTTTCTATAATTAATAATGATAAAATTCAAATATATTGATTCTCATATCTTGAGAACTTTATCCATATCCATAGGCTTGTAAATGAACTACTTTCTCCATTTGTAAATACAAAAGACAAATAAAATCATGAGGACTTTCAATAAAGGTTCAAATTACACTGAGGCTTAAGGTTGGTGGAATTTTATGTATAAAAATTAAATTCTCAAGGAATTTGTTTATATATTAAGTACAATTCATGATATCAAAATGGTTTATGTGTAATGGAATTTTCTCTGTCAAAGTATCAACACCCACTTCCTGAAACTCCAAGTAATGTCATGATCAAATTATTCATAATGAATGATTTCTACACCCTATTGAATATTTTTTTACCTTTGTATTTTGATTCATTTTTTGAATGTTATGATTAGATCAAACATCACATAAATCACTTAACCACATATGATCATAAGGTCGTTGGTCTAGAAAATGATGATTTTTTGTTTTTTTAAATCACAACCAAATATTATATTTTATGATCTTTTGTTTTATTTTTTAAATTTTTTTTTCAAATAAAGAGTGGAAAAATAGATTATAATGAATTATTCCACATCCTTTTACAATTACCATAATAACACCCCCACACCTGTTCATTATAATGTGTATTATACCATCTAATATGATTACCTTTACCCCTACACTTCAACATTAATATATCATTCAAATACCATGATTAGGGTAGGAATGGATAAAAGTGGCTTGAAACCGGGCTCATCCTTATAAATGAAACTCATGGTCTCTATGGGATAAACTAAGGATTGATGTAATGGTGGTATTTTAAGGTAAACTATCATTTAAAAGGTTGTATCAATATTTTTAATTGTTTTGTTTCACAGCCATAGCTTTGACATATTTCAATACAAGTTCCTGTCGATTACATGTCCCATGGTAACTCAAAAAATATTCTCAAGAATAAATAATAAGTACATGGATTAGAAATACTCTTGTAAATGCGAAATATAACATCGGACAATAACTCATGGCATGACTAATAATAACAAATCAATTCAGAAGAATATAAAAAATTCAAAGAAGGAAAGATGATTGGGAAATTTTATTTACATGAATCAAATAATTTCTTCAAATCAAGCGTCATCATTCCAATATCCATGCATAATTTTTAAAATTCAATTTTTCATTTCAATAATTTAATCATATCAACATTGTAATCTAAAACATGACACAAAAAGATTCCTAAGAAACTCATGTCTTCTAGGTAAGCTGGTTAAAACATGAATTCAAGTGTGCGCATGCAATTTTTTCTTTAAATCTCAAAACATGTTGTGAAAAAAATGTGGACAGTTTATAAGATAAAAAAATAAAATTTAACTCCTTTATTTCATGAAACTTGGTCCTTCCCCTTCATTTTTTGGTGCTTCATTATACCATCATGATCCTACAAGAAAAAACACTCAATTAATCAAAATGATTCATTAATTTAAGAGAAAAAAGATAGATGGGGTTGGAAGCATGTTGCACTACATCTAAGAAAAGAATTTTACGTCTAATTTACTAGAAATAATGTAAAGATAAATATTGGTATGATCCCAATGTGGGCCCTGAATTTTTACTACCTCTAGAGGGAAGTACTAGATGTTATCCCAACTCTTATAGCGGATAAAGCTTCTTGGATTTTAACCACAACATGTGGATTTTCCTAGCTTGGGATTCATTCTTGTTCTTGAGAAATGATCCATGTATATAGTACACGAGATCCTCCCCCTTCACAATGATGTATAGTTTTCATTTTGGGGGTAGGATGAAGTATGGAACACCATCCTCCATGGTTACTAATTCTGTAACCCCTTCATCTTTGTCCAGTGGATCCTCAATGCATAGTGCATCAAATTAATAGTCATAGGTAATGTCAGAGTGTATTTTCATTTGAATAAAATTATAACATGATGTATCAAGATAAAATTCTTATCCATTATTGTAAGAATATTTTTCCATGGTTTCCTTAGGTAAATATACTATAATCTCTTCATAAACATCATTCAACAAATATTCATCATTTTCTAAAGTATCTATATGATCTTCAACATGTGCACATCCTAGTTCTTCATCACCCTCTAAGGCATAAATTTGATTTCATGATTTTGTATAATCAAAACCACAAAGAGTGATATATAATTCAGATTCAACAAAATTATTAGAGATAGAGTCAATGAATGGTTCAACTCCAAATTTCGGTTCAACATCAATCTTTGTCTCAGTGGAAAGTTCCTCTTCAAGTAGACTCTTTGGGGATGGAGGCAGGTAGTCGGGCACATCCATATTAACATCAAAATAAACCACTAGGGTGGTTTCTTTAATTAGTAGTGCCGGATCGTCTTCTTTTTATTTTATTGGAAGATCAGGAAGTTCCTCGCATTTAATTTAGAATTCATCAAACCTTTTTTGATCTCCCACTTGTAGCTCAGCAGATAAGTCTTACTCATTTTCCACCTCAGGTTCTTGATCTTGCTCAGGGTTGGGTTTCTCCATTAATGCATGAACATAGTCAAATTCTCTTTCAACTTTTCTCATCCATTGTTCAATATTTTCTCCACATTTTTTACCTGAGCACTTCTAAAATATTATTCTTCTTCTTATTTTTTAACTGGTGACAAATTCTTCCATGCATAATATTCTGAATTTGAATACATCATGAAGGTTTTTTTAAAAAAAATAAGAAAGAAAATATAGATAACATATGAAAATATAAAAAATTAATGAACTAATGATTTCCTCCTTGGAAACCGTTCCAGTTTTGGTGCACACATGACGCTGGGCATGGACAAGATCATTTATATTATTCCAAGTGCAACACAGTTACTGAACATTGTCATCTCTCTTGATGATCCTTTCAGTGTGGTAAATTTAAATTATCTAATTCACCCAATATATCTATTTTTTTGGTTTTTATTATTTAAAATAATGATATTTAAAGTAATTATTCTAAATTTATACAAATATAAATGTTTAAACAAAATGAAGTTAGGAAGAAAGTACTAGGTTTTGGGGTTCAGTCAGAGATTCAATCATTATTATCCTTTATATGTTTGATTCTTATTTTATCACTCAATTATGAAATATTATGTTTGAATCAATATTCTTTCCAGAATAGAAATAGCTTCAGTCACATGTCATTGGGGTCTATCACCCAACTGGGGACATTTTCCTCACCCAAGCATATTACTCAAGTCTATCAAAAATTTAGAATAAACCTTACTGAAAATTCAAGAATACCTTGACCTACCCATGGGTCAAGACTCGGGGTTAGCCTCTCATTTTAGAGATATTGAGATCATAATTGTGTATGTATTGGAGTAGATATAGAGAGAGAGGAGGTATATATAGATAAATAATGTGAGAATACTAATTATAATAATAATATTAATTATTAATATTATTAATAATTAAGAGAATGGTTTTTTTGAAATAGGAGTGAGAAAGAAAGTAAAATAGTTTTAAATTAATTTTTATATATTATAAATAATAATAATAATAATAATAATAATAATAATAATTTTCATTGATTATTATTATTGTAGAAAAAATTAGATGGTGGAAACCAAAAATAAAAATGCATTGATTTATTTAAAATAAATTTAAATTACAATTTAAATTAAAACTAAATCAAAACAAAAAATAAAATAAAATAAAAGGAATAAATGATCAGGGTAAGAGAGGATAAGTAGTAGCATGTGCCCCAGTGGGATCTCTCCATGACTATGGGTGTCGAGATGATGATTTAGGAAGGAGGCGAGGGCCTCCATTTCTAGGCATAATTTTGTCATCTGATGGTTTTCTCATTGTTGACACACTAAATGGTCGATTCACACGTGTAATCCTTCATAATATTTTTTCATAAATTTGTTGTCTGTTCACCCTCAAATGTTCAGCTCATTTGGAAACTTGATAAATATGTTAGTAATTTTCTATTTTTAGTTTATTTTTCTAGGTAGAGGATCCAGGATGTTTCCATAAAAAATATAACATCCCATGTCAACATTAATTACTTCAAAACTCCCCCATATTTTATGTAGTGCTGACTCTATGTGTCATAGTTCTATCCCAGGTTGAATCATATCAATTGATGGTTTGTTTGAAGAGATGTGGTTTCGTTACATTGGTGGGGTCCACGCAGTTCGCCCCGAAATGATTCCAAATTCAATGAATTTTTAGGACTACTATATATTCAAATCCTCTCTAGGTCCTAATGAGAAATATGGAGGAAATAAAATCAGGATTTATAAAAAAATGAATCACTAAATTTGGAATAATATTTTTTTAATAAATGACAAAACTACCCTTGTGATAAAAATATGTCCAAAAGCCAGAATTATGCACATTTCAAAAAAATTCTCATTATCATTCTAAAATTCAAATTACAAATTATTTTAATTAAACATGAAAACACATTGGGTTTATCATTGAAAAATAGTAAAAAATAATCTTTAGATGATTAAAAATATGGACATAAATTTGCTCTGTTAGTATTATATAACGGAGGAAATTTTTATATGCTTTATTTTTTATCTTTAATGCCTTTAAAATTAATTTTAACCAATAATAAATACACTTTTCATTTTGTAGGAAACATAAGTTGGAAAAATCTCTACATATGAAAACAAATAAAAATTTAAAATTCTCAGAGGATAATGAAGAATTCAAAAATTAATAATCTACGTCAACATGTAGAGTAAACATGATAATAAATAATGTTTATGATTAAAGAAAATGTTTTTAAGATGTATAATATTTTAAACATATCTTTTTTTCACTTTTTAAAATTGTAAAAAAAAATCCCATATTGGAAAAATTGAAAATTTTATTTTAATAAATTATAAATAAATTTAAAAATATAATAAATTTAATTTTCTCAATATTTTCGGTTTAGAAAGGAATATTCTTAAATAATTTGAAATAATATATATGTGGGAAAAATTTAATGGATTACTTTAAAACATTGTTTAAATTAAAAATCCTATTAATTAAGTCTCATCTAAAAATTTTCATTCTATAAATTACATATAATAAAATTAAATATGTTATTTAATATATTGAAAACACTTCTCATTTTAATACCATATTAATTATTTATTTTATTTAATTTATTATAATATTTTATTTATTTACAAAAAATGTGAAGTTCAAGTTCATTGTTTTGGGGCAGTTTGGCATTATAAACACAAAATAATATTTATTAATTGGAGATAGATATTGGAATTCTGGTTAAATTACCTCCAATATCATAATCATGTTTTAATTAACAAGATTATATATAACACCCTAATATTTTAAGGTATGTTCATATTAAATAATTTTAAATAATCAGATTTATTATATGCACAAAAATGTGTCTCTATGAAACAATACTTTTTTATTTATAGGAGATAGTTATAACATAGAAATTAAACATAATTTTTTCACTTTTATGTTTTTTATTTCTAAGAAAAATATAGTACTTCGTTCAGTAGGATATTTAGAGTGTGATAGGATCAACATAATTTTTGATGAATAATAACTTACCCTTATGAATAGTAATGTACCTTTATGAATATTTTTGTATACTTATGAATAGTAATATAGACCTTATGAATATTATCCACACCCTTGAATGTATAAATACAATTTAGGCACCTTATAAATGAAATAGAATATTTTTTAAAATAATAAATAATTGTTGTTATTTTTGAGAGTAGTAAATATTTAATTATAATTTTAGATTAATAAATTGATTTAAAATAAAAAATAATTTTCATAAATTGTTTCCATAAATTAATATTTTCGTGTCTTTTAATTTAGGATAATTTAATAGAAACGTATTTAAATTTTTTTATGGTATTATAAAATCGGTTTTAGTTTTAAAACTGTATTTTTTGAATAAATGATGATTTTATTTTAAAATTAAAATTACACAAATTTATAAAATTATGTTGATAAAATGGATTGCATATTTGACTTCACCATGTTGAATAATTTTTGGGGTCGTTTTTTGGTATTTTTATGAAATACATGAATTTTTGGTGAGTAGTAAAATAAAATATTTCACAGTATAATATATTAAAAGATAAAAGCATTATCCCTTAAATTATTGATGATTTATGAAACAATTAGTTCTTAATGACATAAAATTGTTACTATTTTATGTCACTAGAATTTATATTATTTATTTTCTTTAAAAAAATAATAAAATATTGAATAAAATATTGAATAAAATATTGAAAAATCACTCCTCTCATCCACTACAAAAACCTCCCCTTTCCCCCTCTTCTCTCCACTCCTCTGAGACATGATGCTTCTAAAATTTCTCCCTATATAATAAGACATAGTCCCTTCCATTATCTAGGAGCTCTTGGTATTTTAAAAAGGCCAAAACCCCTTCCCATAAGGTTATTCTCAAGGAGGTGTATTCAAGAGGTAAATCTTCATCCATTTTCATTCAAATTCATTTCAAGTTACATTTTTTTATTATCCTCTACTCTACTCATATATTCATTTGATCATGATAAATTTAGTGTAATATATATAATATAATTATATCATGTTAATTTAATGTCTTTTATCAATCACCTTACCCTCTCTGTTTAATTTTATAAACGAAATCATTATTTGGGATGTACCAATTTAAAACCATCATGTGTGATGATGTTTCGTTATTCAATTTATATTTCTTGGATTTTTCTGAAACCATTTATATGGTTGAACATTTTAAAATATGTATTATATCTTATGTAAAAATTTTCGAACCAATATTGATACATGATATTAAATAATAGAACAAAACTTGTTCATTGTGATCGAAAAACCGCTGTAATAATCTAAACGATTATCACTCAATGTACTATCTAATGATTCATACTCATAAGATAGAAAATATATATATATATATATATATTTAATACTCTTTATTTTCATTAATAACATGTAATTTCAATTTTGGATAATTATATCCATTTCACCAGGATACCAATACTCATAGTAAAAATAACCAATCAGGAAAATCAAGTAAACAAACACTCTTAATCAATGGAATTCAATCTTATTACTCATCACGAAGGCCATAAATGAACATAATAAAAATATAATGAATAAAATACATGTATAGAAGCTTATAAAATAATTTAGTAGTAGATTTAATTTTACTATCCAAGACATTAATATCATTTGAACGACACAATCAAGCATAAGTTAATGGTTTTCTCATCTCACTTTCATTTCAATGAGATTTAAATTGATCTCCACTTATTTGATTAATGTGGTATATGTATGATTCCATATTAAATATAATATCAGGATTATTTTTTTTAATTTTATTCAATGATTCATTTTATTATTATTATTTCATGGCTATACGATTTTATTAATGACAATGTGGCAAGAGTCATTGTCACAATTTCCTTTTCATTACTGATTGAATTGGTATTGTGAACCTAATAATTCTTATGTGGTGTATCTGCTACCCCATTGAGATAATTTTGATTTGAAATTTTTATTTTATTTTATAACCATATTCTTGTTTCATAGATATGATTATTTTCTAATCTGTATGCCATTTTACATACGGTGGTTATTTTGACAGCTATTTTAACTGGGGAAATAATGATGAATTTGTATTGTCTATTCAATATGGATACTGACATGGAATATTGTTCATGTACTAAATATATATTTAAATAATTATTTGGTCTTTAACTAATGGGTTGTTCTAGTTATATCCCCTTGAATAATTGAAAGGTCTTTTGACACACAATAGTTTGCGGGAAACCCTTTGAGTTTGGTTCTAAAACATAATCAGACATATACCTACCCAAAATCTTAATCTATCTTATTGATAAGTTTTTTCTTGTTGTAGATACGTGATTTAAAACTAATAAGCATTCTCGTTATTTAGTATTTATATTTTTACATTCCCTAAGGTTTTTCCTATGACAGAACCTATGGAAGAATTTTTAATCTCATTTTATTGATGGGATGTTTTTTATAATAGATCACTAAGACAAATAGAATATGTATAATTTATTATGTTCCACTTATTATTGATTAATTATTTTTCTATATATAACCCTTATTGATATTTTGATCGCACCACTTTCTTTTTATTTCATTCCCCAGGTTATGAAGAAGATATCATTTATTGAGAATTCATTGATGTGGTTTTTAGGTTTTGTTATGTATAATTTTATTTTTTTGTTTCCCAATGTAAAAAGAGTTAAATGTATTTATCCAATTTTTTCAAGGCTGTTAAATTGATTATCCCATCAATATTTTTTTCATTATAATCATGCCAAATGTATTAATTTAATATACAGTCTTCGGGCTACAAGGGTTGAGGCCTAATATATGGTAACCGAGAATGTTTATTAGAAACATTGAGAAATAGATTTAGAAAACATTGATTGGGGAACATTTCCCAATGATAGAATTTTAGAATAATAATAGAATAAAACTCTATAATTTGGTATGGTAGATATTATTTGGGACTTTAAATAAAATACATCCCAGTCTTTATACTACAAATAGACATGGTTATGGAATAGATGTAGCTGGGTTTAATAACTCAGACAAGGTGATCAGGCCATAATTAGTGTAACCTATTACATGAAAATATACCATACATTGCACTTGGCTTGAAACTCACGGTGGATATGCTTATGATAATTTACATTTACATAACAAACCATTATAAATGTTGTAAAAGTAAATACGATCTCAAAGAAACAACTTTTATGATATTGTGATTAGCTATGCATACATTTTGGAGATTTCCCCACTAAGGAAGGAAACATAGTTCATGTTGGAGATGAGAAGATCATAACCTTATTATAACAGCTTACTCTGGTTCTGATGAATAACCATACTACACTTCTATTCGTTCATTTCGTGTGGCAGAATTCCCCATATTTTAGTGGAACTACTAATCTAGTGGTAGCTGAGTAGTCAATTGAGTCCCTTGGAATGAAATTTCTGGAATTAAAAAGAAATGAAACTAAAAATGTGGTACCAGTAGTATATTATCTAATTTTGTATGTAGATCAATGGTGGTATTTGATCAACAATAATAGGGTAGAACATGAAATAAAAAATATGTAATGGGGAAATTTTAAAGAAATATACTTCAAAATAATACTACAATCATGAGAAATTAATTGATAATAAGGGGAAAATATTTATCATAATGAAAAGGGAATAAGGGGTGTCGCGTAGTGTGATTCTACCTTTACAATACAAGGTAGATATGCTATAGATTACATACATGATTCAGAATACAAGATTAATCAATTAATTGAAGGTCTTAAGCCAAATCTTTGAAGTGAACTAGATTTAGAATTATTTTCATCTTATGATGATATAGTAATAAGTTCCATCAAAGAAAATAATGTATTTTGAAGATATTTTTTTCAGGGGAAATCAAGAGAATCATTGGTATTTTAATAACCATGGAAAATGTGAACTTCCAATGACTAATAATGGAATGTATCAATTTCCATTATTCAAGAGCTATGGAAATATCCATCTTGTAAAATTCATGAATGTCATGGGAGTTTGTTATAAGTGGGGATGAAAGGGTGTCTGATCTAATGAATTAAAGGGGAAGAAGTAATCTATAATTTCCAATGATGTTATTGTAGGGAGATTAGATTCAATGAAAATTATCCTTGTAAGCTTCATAGGAAATGTCCTTAGAAAAGTCCATTGGGGAAAGGGAAGGCTTACACAATCACAACTATGGAGGTTTATGTTCCTAATGATGTGGTGGATAATACTTTAATCATTTCCTCAAACATAGACAATTATTTATTTGAATATGTAATAACAAATTCTTTTATATCTTTGCATTTTTCCAAGAAAATTATATATTTCCCATTAGAATTAATAAAGGAGTTCTCAAAAAAAATTCCTAAGGGAAGTATCATTACAACAATAATGTTTCAGTCATCCAACATTGAGACAAATAAACAAACATTATAAGCTAACCGTATCATCATACATATGATTTATTTTGGTATAATTCATAGTATGGATTGGATTTCATATTAAAATGTAAAAATCTATTGCAATAAAAAGTATGTTAAATTTCTTGTGTGTGACGTATAATCCCTTATCTTTAGAGAAGAATCATCACTGTATAGATCACTTCCAGATCTGACATTAGTTGATATTCTAAAATAAATATTTGGAGTGGATGAAAACCCATCATCAATGTATCGTATAATTGAGGATGTACCTATTTTGTAAGTATACATTGATAAATTTCCAAATTATTTATCTATATATCTTCTAGAGAAGGATGTTTTGTTTTCCATCTATTTATTTAAGAATGTAAGACCTATATCAAAGACTCTTTATAGAATGGCCTATGTAGAATTAGTAGATCTAAGAAAAAGCTAATGGAATTTAGTGATAAGGTGTTCTTCCACCCATGTTTTTCTCTATGGGGAGCTGATGTCATCTTTTTCAAGAAGAAATATGGATCCATGAGAATGTGCATTTATTATAGAGAAATAAATACTATTATAATAATGAAAAAGTATCATATAACTTGTGATGAAGATTTATTTGATCAACGTCATGGATATCAATATTTATCAAAGATTAACAATTGATTTAGATATCATCAATTTCATGGGAGGAGGGATTTTATTCCCAAGAAAATATTTCTGACCAGGTATGGACATTATGAGTTTATAGTAATTCTATTTGGACTGACTAATTCACCCTCTGTTTTCATGGATAAAATGAACTAATTTAAATGTAATATCATTATGATTTTGTTATTTTATTTTTTAATATATATCTTGATATATTCCAAAAATCTATGTGGTCCATGAGAATTATTAATTTGTTGTTTTTGAGAATCCTATAAGAAAATAGTTATATGTTTAGTTTATTATATATGAATTCTATATTCAAAGCATTTCTTTTCATGGTAATATTTTATATAATGATGGAATATTAGTTGATCCTAATAAGTCAAATGGAATCCATGAATGGACTACAACAATGTACAAAACCGAGGTATGAGTTTTATTTTCATTGTAGGTTACTATCAGCGATTCAAATTGAATTTTACCTGATAAAGTGGTTATGCTCATATGAACAAAAAATATTCATAATGATTCAATTAATTGAAAATAATATAGGAAAATCATCCAATTTGACTATTCCATTTGGAAATGAAGGGTTTGTGATATACAATGATGAATCAAAGAATGGAATGTGTTATATCCTTATCAAAAATGATAATGTTATTGCTTATGATCAGGGTAGTTGGAGTCTCAAGAACAAAATTATCCAATTCTTGATCATGAGTTAGGAGCCAAAATCATTTCTATGAAAATATGAAGACACTATATCTATAGTGAAATATGGGAGATATATAAAGATCATAGGAGTTTGAAATAAATTTCTACACCAAAATAAATTAACATGAGGAAATGGATATGGATATAGTTACATAAAGCTTTTTATTTTTAATTAAACTACCACCAAGGAATGGAAAATAAGGTGGAATATGCATTAATATGGAAATATCATGGACATCAAACCCAATTGAAGATTGAGAGAGATCGTAATGTTAATAGATGTAGTAAATATTGACATGGGAATTGTCAAGGAAGATGAAACATCATTCCTATATCAATTGATTTGTAAAACATCTTTACTGGTAAAGATAAAAAGATCATAATCTGGTGATGTGAACCTTCAGAGGAAAATTAAAAATGAAGGGTGGATGATTTTATGACTTCATGTAGGGGGATGGTGTTCTGAAATGAAAAAACAGGTTATGTGTTCCATCAGAACCTAAACAAAAAAGGTAAATATTAGATGATTGAAATAGTAACATTTTCTATATACACCCTGGGAGCACCAAAATATTATGAAATCCAAAGGAACATTTTTGGTTGGATAAATGTAATGTGAAATTACAGAAAACGTGTCAAGGTGTCAAGTTTGTCAAAAAGTTAAGCCCAAGATAGATAATCCTAGAGGATCCATGAAATCTATTCCTATTCTTATGTGGTAGTGGGATGACATTATGATGGAAATTTTCATGATACCACCAATTAAACATGGAAGGAATGTTTTAATATTGGAACTTTTTTATCATCAACCAAAGTCATCACATTTACTTACTGTAAGAGAGGATTTAACACTTGAGTGCTTGAGAAGATGCTATATTAATGATGTTTTAAGGTAAAAGGGTAACCTACTATTGATTTTTTCTCATCAAGATCCCCAATTTACATTAAAATTCAGGAAAATAATTTATAAGGCCTTGGATAATGAGCTTTATATGAGTACTACTTATCATCCCCAATATGAAAGACAATAAGATATGACAATTCAAATACTGTAAGACATGTTGAGGTCATGCACATTTGAATTTCATGTTATGTGTGATCAATAAATTCCTTTGGTAGAATATTAATAGAAAAATAGTTTCCAATATAGTATAAAAATGTAACCATATGAATCATTATAGGGAATAAGGTGTCAAACTACAACTTGTTTGGATGATGTTGGTGAGAGGAAACAAATAGGCCCAAAACATATTGAAGATACAATGTATAAGGTAATGATAATTTCATCAGATATTAATGTAGCCCATAGTGGAAAAGTTTTATTCAATCAACCAAATAAATGATTTGGAATTTCCAAAGTATGATCATTCCATTCTAAATGTATCTCTAAGTACGGGTGCCTTACGGTTTGTTAAGAAAGAGAAACTGTTCCCAAAGAACATCTGACAATTTCAATTTCTGGAATGAATTGGAGCTGTAGCATACCATTTATCAATTATTTTATCAAGAAACCTCACCTGGGCCTTGATCCATGACTATCCCAAGCATGCCTTCTATATGGAAAGGGTTGGTGTCTAGAACCGGAAATTAATGTCTCTAAAACGAGACGACATTGCCTTTAAACATGTACATACACACAGTCAAATAACACAACAAGATGTAACAAAAAAGTAAAACTACAGGAGTAAACATGTGTATTAAAATTAAAGGGTCTGGAATACAAGCCCAACTAAAATGGAATATACAACAAAAAGAGAAAACAACTCCTGAGATCATTCACCAAGTATCCTACCTGAAGGGTAGGAAGAAATCATCACTATGGCTCTCCACATCAAACTTCACCACTGTCCACCATCATGTCCTGGCTCCCTGAGTCTCAGTCTAAGATGCATGTCACTTTCATAAGAGACAACAAGGTGTGGGTAATGATCATGCAATGTTGAGTATAACAATGCCCAGTAGGGATCCCAAGACCCCTGAAGATCTACTAGAATTCCACAATGTAAAAACCACATATCATATTTTCAATAACAACGCACAAAGAAAATGATATCTCACACCAGACATATTTTGGGGTTGTAATAGTAGCATCAAAAGTCACATCATCTAACACCATCACTGGTGGAAAAGTCATCCTCTATCAAGTATTATGGCATGCCAAGTCACATATAGGTTCTTTCCATTAGCCTTAGAGTTCTTAGGTACTCCTCCCCATCGCGTACCATGGGTCTGCTGAGTCACACAAAGTCGCTCCCCCTGTGGCCTACTGATGTACACCTACCCATCATGTACTGTGGGTTTACTGAGTCATACAGAGAATCTCCCCACTGTGGGTCTGTTGAGTCACAGAGAGGTGCTCCACAATTGGTCGTCGAGTCACACATAGTTGAAAATCAGTAGTCGTCATATCTCAACCAGTCATAGGGTTCTGTACATATCACAATTTGGAGAACTGATTCTCAAGCCAACGGTCATATTTAAACTAGTACTATGTCTAAAAAATAATAATATCAATGATTTTCCATGTGATTGGGGTTCCAATGAAAAGAAATATGCACCGACTGAACACATGGTCCGTATCTTATAGGCATTTTGGTGCCAAGGTCCCTGTAGGATTTGATTATGATCCAACCAAACCTAACTCTATAAATATATGAAATTCACATGGAGTATCACAAAATTGAATCCTCTTCATAAGGGTTCTAGTGTCACCGAAGGTTCGTTAAACCGATGTCGTGTCTATGAGATATTCTCATTTAAGCATAACTGGGTCATAAGTGGGCCCGAGTCCGATCCGACCCGATTGGTCCAAACCGACCCGGCCCTCCGGGCCCGGTTCAGTTGGGCTTGGTCCAACACACTATGCTAAGGGCTTGGCCATCTGGTTCATCCCAGCTAACCCGACTGTGCGAGGAATGCCAGGCCACAAAGTCGCTCGGCCTGCAGGCTGAGCATGGCAGACCGCTTTTGTCCCAAATGCCTGAAGCCTTTCGAGACTTCGATGTAGTAGCCCCAGGTGGCATTGCATCTCATGGCTGTTCTACGTGGAACAGCCCGCTACGGACCCACAAGCGCGAGTCCACTCTCCGTTTTGTCTCGGTGTTGTGGAATACCTTCATTTCATGTCACCACAGCATGCCTCCTAGCTCAACAGCATTGATGAATGGCACTGCACCTCCTGGCTGGTCACCATAGACCGGCCCACAACAGACCCGCGAGCATAGGTCCTCCCTCCACCACGAAATGATTTCACAACCTTCCACCACATCGTGCTTCCCCGCTTTAATGCAGTTGATGTTTGTCGGCCTCCCCTTGTTCATCATGGCTCCATTGGGAGACACCATTCCTTTGCAGTCAACGGGTGTCGGTCGCCACCTCCCTCAGTCGCTAGTCCCACCATGTACGGTCATCACACCACCAATTCTTTTTTTCACCCACATAGAACACAACCATAATGGGTTTTTCAGAGGGTACATGCCTTGTTTGTTTGTCCCATGCCCTCCCCAATAGCATTATATCATGTGAACTATTATTATATTATAAAAAACTCCCATAATGAAATCCCGCATTATCATCCCATATTAAAAAGTGAATCGTGGGTCAACCTATTTGATGGTTGTCCCGTGTTCATCATAAAATTCAATAATTGGGAAAAAGGGGAGTAATCAAACATATAACCCCTACCTTGTAATTTTTGTAAGGATTTATGGATGAGGAAGAAGTCTCCATGTCCGAAGGTGTTCATTGACACTTGTCATCGCCCGTCGATTCGCTAACATAAATCGCTCGAAGCATCCTTCTTGATTGGTGGAATTCATCATGACACATCATTATAGGTTCCCCTCTTTCATGATGAAAACCCTTTCCCGATTATTGTTTAAATAGTGGGGTGGAGAGGATCAATTCACCACACAATTAATGAGGTTCATTAATGATTATATTTAACAAACCACATTAATTATATCAATGGTGTAGTTACACATTCATTTAAATATCCCATCAGTGTGGTTAAAAAATTATGATTCAAATCCATTAATTAGTTTGATGTTGCACTGCAGTCCCACCACCATTTTTCCCATGGCTGCACAAAGAAAAATAAAATAACCAAAAGTCATTTTATTATTTTTTTTATAAGGGTCAAAAATTATGTTTTTTGTCCAGCCCTTGCTGGTAGAAGTTTCGATTTCCTAATGAAAATCCTGGCACTGCGGATTCAACAGTTTCCTTAGATTATTAAACTAAGTACTGGTTCAAAAGATATAATATTCCACCCCCATGTTTACTGAACGTTCCAAAAATAAGATCGAGCATTGTTTACAGTCACCTTTGACGAGTGCCGGTCAAGGTCAGGCTCTTCCTAGGGGGAACATTTCCTCACAAGCACAAAGCTACTCTAAGACTCTCAATTGGAGTTACCATTTAGAAGTTAAGGATTTTACAATAAAATAATTGTTACTAAATTATTTTATTTACATCCATGAACTAACTTTGATTCGTGGCCCGCGCCGGCCAATGTTAGTATCTACATAATAAAGCATTCTGTCATAAGCTAAATGGTGGTCTCAGTTTTTAAATATGAGTTACTATTTTTGAGTTATAAGCATTTTAAAATTAAAATATTTTTTTTAATTATTTTATTTATGATTATGCAATTTTTAGGTTTTTCCACTAGAGGCCTATTCCCACTAAAATTTATTCGCACCTCGGATAAACATGTCATCCTGAACACAGAAGGGCAGTCGGATTTTTGATCCAGGCACTTGTTTAAAATTTATTCCACTTCTTCAGGAAAAATTATCACAGTAACTATTTAATTATTATCATTTTTTCAACAGATCATTCCCGGAACACCGGGCCTCAAAATCACGTACCTATAATTTTCACAATCTCGTAATAATCCCATATATTTTGAAAAATTATATAGAAATTAAAAATAATTACATTCTCAAAACCTTAGGGGTTTACGTCTCCAAAATCGAGAGAAAGTCAAAACAAACAAATGGGGGGTGGGGGTACTGAGCATGACTCTGAGCCTCCTGCTCCCTTGTCCTCACCTGGAGATTCTTGTGCTGCCACTGAAAACACAGTAGAGGAATTTTCCATCCATGAGGGAAATTATCCAATTGATCCTCTCTCTCCATGGGGAACTCTGAAAACATTACCCCATTGAAAATTCCCAACTATCCACAATCGATGACATGTGATAGATCATGCACTTACCTCCTCAGTTGTTACATGTGAAATACATCATGCACTAGGTGAAATGTCGAGAATGAGCTAAGAGGTATGCCACCTCACCAATTCTAATCAGAAACTAATATAGATCTTCTGATCCATGGAGATATCATGCCACTCCTTCAAAACCAACCTCTAATACCACTTTTTCACGACCCGTCCCTGGGGCCCATGTCGTGACTACCCCAAGAAAAAATTCCATAGGCCTGGGGTTGGAAACTAGCACTAAAATGGAATTTTTATAAAATAGGAGGCGTTTCCTTTAAAACTGTACAAAAACATTGTCCTAGAACACAACAAGAAGTAACCAAGAAGTAAAACTACAGTAGTAATGGTGTGAAATGAAATTAAAGGGGATGGAATAAAAGCCCAACTGAAAAGATACAACTCAAAATAAAAATAGAAAACATCTCTTGAGATCATCCACAAAGGATCATACCATAATGGTAAGTATAACTTGTCTACACAACTCTCCATGTCTACCGTCACCATCATCAGCAATCAGGTCCTAGCTCCCCGAATCTCAGTCAAGGTTTCCCATCGTCTGAAAGAGGCACAACATGTTTGGGTGAAGCCCGTGCATGGGTGATAATAAAAATACCTAGTAGTGACCCTGAGACCCCTCAATCTCCCTCATAATTCCACAAAGTAATGTCAAAAAGCATGAACTCAAATACAAAGCAATAGGGAAAAAAACTCATCTCAAAACCAGGTGTAAATAATGTACAGAAATACAGATGATTATTCAAAAATCATGATCATATTCTTCTAACAAGATGCACTGCTTCTCACCATACAGAGTCTAACCCACACAGGATCAATAGGTACTTACTCTCCCTGATCCACACAGGATCCAACACACCAATGATCAATAGGTATTACCCCTAGAAAGTTCCAAACATGATCTTACATACATAGGATTAGTATGTCACTAATCCATTATAGGATACTCTATGGCTAGTCCACGTTAGGTCATGCACTGATGATTCACATAGGGTCACTAGAAAGTTGATCCACACACTGGTTTAAAAGATATAATTCGATGCTCGCATGTTTACTAAACCTACCTTAAAAAAAGTTAAAATAATTATTAGTAGTCACCTTCAACCTGCGCCAATCGAAGATAGGCTTTTCATAAGGGGAAAATTCCCTCATGAGCACAATGGTACTCTCAAATTTTCAATTCGAGATATTGTTTATATGTTATGTATTTTACAATAAAATGATTTTTACTTAATTATTTTGTTCATAGATAAAAAACTATCATCCACTAGTGGCCCGCGCTGACCAATGTTAGTATCTATCAAAGGAAAGAATAAAATTACGAGCTCAGTGGTGGTATTAGATTTTCAATCTGAGCCACCGTTTTTTAGTTTTATAAATTTGAAAAATAAAATAATTTTATTTATTTATTTTATTTACGGTTATGAATTTTTTTTGTTTTTCCCACTGGAGGCCTACGATGACTAAATTTAAGTCACACCTATGGTAAACCCTCCATCCTGAACTCAACATTACCCTTGTATTTCTGATATGGGAACCCATTTAAGTGTTATTCCACAATTTTGGGAAAACTGCTCAAGCACGCTATTTAAAGCTTATCATTTTATTCGATAGATCATTCTGGGTGCTCTAGGCAACGGAATCACATGACACAAATTTTCTCAGTCTCGTAATAATAATATACAATTATAAAAACTAGAATGAAATTACAGGACATTGCATTCTCCCCACCAAATGGATTTACGTCCCCGAAAGTCAAAACAAATGAAAAAAACAAATGGGGGGTACTGAGCATGAATATGGGCCTCCTGTTCCCTTGTACTCTCCTAGAGATTCCTGTAGTTCCACCAAAAGAGAACTAGAGAAATTTACCATCCATGAAGTACCTTCTCCAGATGATCCTCTATCTCCATGGTGAACTCTTCAAATGTTACCCCATTAACAATTCCCCGCACTCCATAGTCGATAACGTGTGATAGATTGTGCACATAACTATTTAGTTGTGATATGTGAAAAATATAATGCACCTGGTTCATATGTGGGATAAGGTCTAGGTAGTATGAAACCTCTCTAATCCAACTCAAAAACTAAAAATTCCCTGTTAACATTGGAGATAGCTTGCCTCTCTGGCCTAATCCCCACAATCCTCATCAGGCTGAGACCTAGAAGAAGACCTAGTCTCCCTCCTCGAACTCTAACGGTCTCCATCTCTGTTCGGCATATTAATTCTACCTACTCTATGTCCTATTAATCCACCCATGGATGACATGAACCATCTCAATGGTATCCTATACCAATTATGTAAGCATAAGTGTTGAATCCCTTAGGTTTAACCAGCATAGAGATGATCTGCATGGTAACCCGTACAAGGCCTCAAATGGTGTCATGTCGATGGTGGAGTGATAAATGTTGTTGTATGATAACTCAACAAGTGGTATGTGATCCTCCCAACAATAAAAAAAATCTAGGACACAAGCATTATTCAATCCCTCCAATGTATGTAAGGTCTGCTCCATCTGACCATCAGTCTAGGGATAAAATGTTGTGCACAAGTGTGATGGAACCTGATAGTCAGCTTTCACTGGCTGACAAGTGAGGCATAATGATATGAAATACGCCACAAATTTATTCATACATATCCACTAGTATTGATTCAAGAGGTCCTGGTACATATTTTCCACACCCATATATACCCCCAAACGGGATGTGTGGAACTCCCTCAACACCTTCTCTTGTTGCATCATTGGTACCATGGTTCATCCCTTGAAAAAGATGGCATTCTCCCCAATTTTAGAAAATCCTTTAGGATCCTGTCCTGAGGATATCTGAGCATGTCAGGTCTCATAGTTCTCATCCCTATATTGTGCCTCCTGAACTCGCTGATGGATATACTAGAGGTAAGCTTCTCCATCACTATCCATAAAGGATATCTGCAATGCAGCTACCTGCTCTGTCGCCTCACAATGAATCTAGAGACCAGAGCTCTTACTGAGCGTGTATGCCACCACATTCCCCTTCCCATGAGAATATACTATCTCAATGTCATAGTATTAATGTAACTCCAATTATTTTCATTATCTCAATTGCTAAAAATCCTATAGACACCTTTTCATCCATGCAAAAAGATACACCTTTTTAACTAATTAGAGAGCCATCGACCCTTTGGAAGTGGGTCCTCATTCTCAATGACCACTTGAGATGTAAAATACCAAAAAATGTGAAAACAACTCTTGAGATCATCCTTGAAGGATCCTATGTGAATGGAAGGTACAACTCATAACTATGGCTCTCTACGTCAACCATCAACGTCGTCCACTGTCTTGTCCTGGCTCCCTATGCCTCAGTCCAAGATGCTTCTCATATGCACACGACAAAAAATGGTTTGGTAAAATCCCATTAAGGGGTTATTTTAAAAATACCCATTATAGACCCTGAGTCCCCCTAAGGTCTCCTTGATTTCTAAAAAGGAAAACCCACATAAAATAATCTCAATCAAAAGGCACAAAACAAAAGACAGCTCACAACAATCAAATTCTGGGGTAGTAAGAGTAGCATCATCAGTCACATCATCAAACACCTTGGATGCTAGATAAATCATCCTATATTGAGTATAGTGGGCCTGCCAAGTCACATAGAGGTGGTTCTCACTATCCTTAGACTACTTAGGTACTCCTCCACATCTCAGACTATGGGTCTTCCGGGTCAAACAATGTTTCTCCCAATTGTGTCCTGCTGAGGTACCCTTCCCCATTATGTATTGTGGGTATGCTAGGTCACATAGACCCACTACCAACCATGGGCCTACTTAGACACACATATGCTCTTCATACTAGGCCGTTGAGTCAAACAAAGTCAAAAATTAACTATCGGCTGGTCTCATCCCGTCGTAGGGTTCCATACTTAGCGTGCCTTGGAGAACCACTCCTTAAGCAATCGGTCTGATTTAAACTAGTACAAATCCTCCTAAAGAAGTAACCCAATGATCCTCCACATCATAAGGGTTCCAATGTAATGGACAACATGTCAACCAGACACTCGATCTATTTGTTAAAGGCATTTTAGGGTCAAGGTCCTAGTTAGATATGTGTACGATACAACCCGACTGAACACCAACATTTTTAGAAAGTCACTTGGAGTATATCAAAAGTGCTACCTCATGCAATGTGTTCTAGAACTGCTGATGGTTCATCAAATAGACATCTAGTCTAGGAGATATTCCAATTTAAGGGTAACTGGGTTGTAAGTGGGCTCGGGTCTAGACTGACCTGACCCGACCCTATGGGCCCGTCCCAAGGGGCTGAGCTCAGCCCAATTTAGCTGGGCTATAGGCTTGGTATGCTGGTTCATCCCGACCCACCAGGCATGGCATAGACCTTCGTGCCATGGAGTCGCTCTGCCCGCTAGCCGAGCGCATGGGACCCCTCCCCTCCTGAATGACCGAAGCCGTTTGGGGCATCAAAGATGTGGCTCCAGATGGTTCCAAGTCATGTGGTTGGTCTGCATAGACTGGCCCGCTAATTATCAATGGGCGTGGTTTCTCTCTCCGCCATAGCTTAATGACCTGAAATTCATCCACGGCGCGCCACCTAGATCAGTAGCTGAGTTAGATGGAATCACACCTCCCTACCATTCTGCATGGACCGGCCCACTACGGACTCGCGGGTGTGAGTCCACCCTCCACCACGGCTCGATGCCTCATCCTTCCAACGCAGTGTGCCACTACAGCACGCCACCCCACTTCAGCACGGCTATTGTTGGTGGTCCACCCCTTGTCCACCGTGGTGCCTTTGGGTGCCGCCTCCCTCGTTTTCATGTCCCATCACGTGTTGTCATCATGTTTCCTCTTATTCCATTCTCCCACATAGAACACTACCATAACAGGTTCATCAGACCATTCGAACCTTGTTATTTTGGCACGTGCCCTCCATGGTAGCATAATAAACTAGGAAGAAATATTATATTTTAAAAAATCCCATAATGAAACTCTGCATTATCCTCCTATGTAAAAAAGTGAAATGTGGGTCAACGTATTGGATGGTTGACCCATGTTATTATTAAAATTAAAGAATGGAGTAACAAGGTGAGGAATCAAACATATAACCCCTACCATGTAATCGTTGTAAGGTCAAGCAGATGAGGAAGAAGTATCAATGTCCATAGTTGTTCGTCGACACTTTTCGTCACCCACTGATTCCTCCAATGTCCATCGCTCGAAGCTTCGCTCTATGTTGGTGGAAGTCGTCACGACACTTCAGCAGAGGTTCCCCTCTTGGGTGCTGAAAACCCATGGCCATGAATTTTTTAAATATAGGGTAGGAGAGGATCGAAACACTTCATAATTAATGAGGTTCATTAATATGTATAATTAATTAAACTCTTTAATTATCTCAATGATATGGTAGAAGGTTCATTTAAATCTCCCAACGGTATGGTTAAAAAAAGTATGTGTTAAGCCATTAAATGGTTTGATGATGCACTATCTTCCCACCACTGGGTTCCAACGGTTTCACAGAGAAAAATAAAATAACCAAATGATATTATATTATTTTTTTATATTGTCCAAAAATTAACTTTTTCATCCAACACTTTCTAGTCGATGTTATGATTCACTAAGGTGAACACACCCTCATCCGCTCAAAGGTACTCTCGGATTATCAATCCAAGTTATCGTTATGAAGTTAAGGAATTAAAATAAAATATGTGTACCTTAATTTTTTTATTTACAGTCAAGAAATAAATTCAACTTCTGTCTAGGACCAGCCAATGTTAGTATCTTCATTAAAACTCATACCCTCACGAGCTCAGTGGTGGTGTATGATTTTTAATTCAAGTAACCATTTGTGAGTTATTAGATTTTTAAAAATAATTTAAATTTTTATAATTATTTCATATTCGGATTTTCCATTTTTGGGTTTTCTCACTGGAGGCATACGCTGACAAAATTTAAGTCGCACCAAGGGTAAACCTACTTTCTTGAACCCAACAGTGCCCTCATATTTCTGAAACCACACTCGTTTAAGAGTTATTATAATTTTTCATGAAAACTACCCACCTGTGATATTTAAAATTATCATTTTGTTGACGGATCATTCAAGGAACTCCGGGCCTCAGAATCACGTGCTGTCAATTTTCACAGTTTCGTAAGAATCCAATATAATAATAAAACATATACAAAAATTCTTGTACATTACATCTTCCAAGTATCTCTAATGTTAAGGATGTGTCCCACATGTGTTTATTCAATAGGTACATGCTAGAACCATAGCATACGCTCACCATTGATGAAAAATAACTATAACAAGATTTTTCTTACTGTGAGGAGTCTATCAAGATTCTTGACCCAAGAGAGCATAATTGAGATATAAGATGACTCTACTGGTAAAAGTTATTTGGAGAAAATATAATTTATATTATGCAACATGGGATCTTGAGTAAGTTATGAAGAAGAACCAACCTCATATTTTTAATGAAATATATACTTGAATAATTTTAAGGATGAAAACTATGAAGGATGGAAGAATTTAAAAACCCAATATTTTAGGATATATTCTTCCTAAATAATTTCATTTCATTTGATATCTTATATTCACACAACACTATGTCTCTATGAAACATAGCTGTATTATTTATAGAAGGTAGTCATAAAATATACATTAAACTTAATTTTTCAACTTTCGGGTTTCGAATTTCAAAAAACAGACATACATGCTTTACTTTAGTATGATATTTAGAGACTGATAGGATCAATACAATTTTTGGTGAATAGTTACTTACCCTTATTAATAGTAATGTACCATTATGATTAATAATGAACCCTTATGAATATTAATATGGCCTATATGAATAGTAACCTCACCCAAGAAAGTATAAATAAAATTTAGGATCCATATAAATAAAAGAGAGTATTTTATAAATTAATAAATAATTGTTGGTATTTTTTAGAGTAGTAAATATTTAATTAAAATTTTAAATTAATAAATTGAATTAAAATAATATTAATTTTCATAAAATGTGTTCCTTAGTATATATTTTTTCTTATTATGATTTAGGATAATTCAATAATACCTTGGTAAAAATTTCAAGGTTTTATAAAATTAGTTTTATTTTTTAAAACTGTTATATTTGAGTAAATGATGATTTTATTTTAATATTAAATGACACAATTAAAGAACATTATTTTGATAAAAATGAGTCTGTATTTTAGGTTTAAACATTGAAAAATTAATATGGTGAAATTTTTTGATTTTTCTGAAATACATTAATTTTTTAGGAATATTGAAATACAGTAATTTATAGTATAATATATTATAAGATTAAAAAACTATTACTTTTATCATAGATTATGTAAGAAACCATTATATATAACTCACATGAAATTTTAACTATTTTTTGACACTATAATCAATACTATTTATTGTCTTGAATAAAATATTAAAATAATGAACCAAATAATGAGAAATGACTCCTCTCCTCTACTATAAATACTGCTCCTTACCCCCTATTTTTTCACTTCTCTTATACTTAATGATTAAGAATATTATGTAAAAATAATAATAACTACTTCCTACCCATGTCTAGGAGCACTTTTTATTTCTAAAAGTCCAAAATCCCTTCCCTTAACAAGATTCTATAAGTGGTGTATTCACAATGTAAATCCACATTATTTTTCATTCAATTACATTTCAAACTCCATTATAATTCATGCAATCCATTGGCACTATATATACATGAAAACACATATCTTCATTTTTATACTGATTTTTAGACATTTCAAGACAAGAACAACATTCATTCTCTATACCAGGATCATGAATTATTCTTAACAAACTATATGAGGCATGTAATCACAATACACAACATATAAACTCACAAAAAATATCAAATAAATTATTTTTCAGAAGTTAATTCCA
The DNA here is from genome assembly GCA_963277665.1 of Viscum album. Classification (NCBI taxonomy): domain Eukaryota; kingdom Viridiplantae; phylum Streptophyta; class Magnoliopsida; order Santalales; family Viscaceae; genus Viscum; species Viscum album. Next base: position 1,054,527,633 of record OY728151.1, on the reverse strand, counting down.
AACTACCTTGGTAGTTCTTATAACTCATGGAGAAAATATTGTGCCATTACAAATTTACACCCATAAACATTTAATACAAAAAAAATACACATCCATGAAATTTAGTTCATTTTCCGCACAAATGGATCTATATCCTTTGGAGTTTCAAGATTCAACTAATTAAAGTAGAAAACACGTAAATAGATGGGAAATATTTGAAATATTTCAAAAGTATGTTAAAAACTACCCAAAATAATAATTTCTATCCTCTAGAAGTTATGTGGAAGAATAATTTTTTGTAAATTGGATAAGCCTTTACTCCTTTATCAATGATTCGTGCTCCCATGTCTCATATTAATCTGAACCATGTCACAGTAACACTCTAACCAATGGAATCAAAATACCATTAAATTCATTCACATGAGATTAAACGATCTATACTAGCTTCTCTTCAATAGAAACGTCTATCTCTAATTAAATCTCTTCAACTTTTAGAACATGACATGGATTAGGATTGAATTTCCTGAGCTATGATATGTTGAAAAAAACATGTATATCTACTAAACTAATAATTCCAACAAATAATCAACCTACATGTGTTTTTCAGTGACCTAAAAGGATCTTATTTATCTCAAATTAATATTTCCATGTTTTCCATGCTGATAGTGACCTAACGAAGGAGAAAATTATAAGAAAAACCTATCACATATGGAAAAAACCAAAGGATGACACTGCTGATATTCATAATATTTCTATCAACTCAACACTATTACTAGCAAAAAATGTATATCTCAACTCCCCATAGACATCTCGAAAACCAAACATGATCCCACTAAAGAAGAATCGCACACCTTTTACCAATAATGAGGTGACATCCATGGGTGACCATATAGATCATCGATAGGTGCCATTCAGACTGATGGATGATAATTGTTTCTAAACAAAAAATAAACTAGTCCTAGATGGCTTCCCCAATGTCCTGAAATCCATGACATATTCATAGAGCATATCAACTGGAATTTATATAACATGCTTTGTTAGAAATTAGATCATTGGATGATATGTTGTACTCTACATAACTTTAGTCCACATTGACTCATAGAGACTCCAAAATAAAATCAAAGTAATTCTATGATCCTTATATAAAAAATGGCATAAGGAGCCCCGTGTCACCTCACAATCTCTTACACATATAGTTTACCCAGATCCTTAACTTTTTTGGGGTCCATGATTATAATTAAAAAACCCATAACTTTCAAAATACTCAACCACCACCATGATATCATTCTCTCATCATGGACTCAATGGTAATCCCACAACAAAATCCATGGACACCTCATCCAATTTCCAAACTAACATAGAAAATCTTGAGGAAAACAAGATGTTTTTAAAAGCTCTGACATTTTCTATTGTAAGGTGTAATAGTTGGATACATAATCAACAATTTCAAACTTTATACAAATCCACCAGAATTGTTTTTTAATGACATAATACATCATGATAGTGTCAGGGTGAATGGCACATAATGAAATATGAAAATAAAATAAAATGGAACTTCTATATGATTTTGGGATGAAAAAAATCATCAATACAAAGAATACCATCTATAGAGTGAGACCAACTAGAAACAGCGTCCCCCCATATAGGTCTTCTCAAATTCCTCTTAACTCATCATCATGCTTCCAACACTATAGAATATACTACATGAGATATGATTATAACTAAACACTGTTCATAACCATAGCTGAAACGTTCTCATAATTATCAAGAATAAAATAAGCCAAAATACACAAATAGTTCCACTCTCCACTCAATTCAAAAATATCTTACAATGTAACTTTTTTCAATGAGTGTCTCTAATAAAATTACCCTCCACAAGGGTATAAAAAATATCGATGTAAATATTATGAAGGTATTCTTTCCACCACTTGTATAATAGATTCATGTATTTTTGAGAAAGGCATGATAATAAACTATTCTGGTTAGAAAATATTGTGAACCTCCACCCAAAAATGTAGTTCCTCCTACAATTATTAACATGAATAACTTTGATGATACTTAAATCATTATTGGGGTAATTATTATCATGTGATAATGGCTACTGAGAGACTTATGAAAGAAGAAATTCATTCTATATGAGAAAACAACCCAAATATCACAAGAATAATCACAATAAACCCCACACCCATTACTAGACTAAGTTAAGATCAAAATTTTTGCGGATCTCAAAATTCATTTAATATCATCGAAAGAAGAATAAAAATTTTCATCCGATATTAATCTTAACCCTTTAATGGTATTATACATCACTTAAAATTCCAGTATTGAGAAATCCTTAATGAATGATCAATAGTATGAAATAAGATGAATAATGAATTAAATCTCAATGACATTTTATGGTTCTTCACAAGGAAAGATAACCATTACTATCATAGGATCGACAAATAGTCGATGTTTAGAAATTACCTTCCATATTAACTTCTATTATTGGGTTGAAAAATTTTATTTCGATATCATTCCATAAATAATGTTACTCTACATGATTTCTAGAACCAAAATCAAAGGGTGATCAAGCTAATGCTTAGATATTAGATAAAAAAATATAATCCATGAACACACCAAAAAAATAGTCAATATAATAATAGAATATATGACTAATCAAATAAATAAACCATACATAAATTATTTATACCAAACTACATCCCAATATATTAATGATGGATATTCCTACCCATATATATTTTATTTTGTATATTAGACACCCAAACTCTAAGTTGAAGACAACCTAACTGTAGATTGATCTTCAAAAACCACTTTCACCCCTTATCTGATCTACAAATCATCCACATGAGGCAATGGTTAATTGTTCTTAACCATTACTTGGTTCAACTTCTTCTATTCTACACAAAGTCAGAGTGACCTATTTTCCTTCATAGAAAAGGGAACTAGGGTTTCCCAAGGTGAGATACTGGGGAAAAAATCCTTCACCATTATATCATCCAACCAAATCATGTGATCTTTTATCATTTGTAGTTCCATATGATATGTAAGTATTGAAATTTGAAATATAACAAGAACCATGTTAATTGTAAACTCTACCTCACTCTCTGGAGAAATAGTGGGGGTTTTCTGGAAAATTCTTAAGAAAATATCAAACAACAGCGGGGAGATCAATAATAGAAAAAATTTCATTGGGATAAACCTATACATCAGGAAAAAACTCATGAACATTGTCTAGGAAGGCCTTTCCAAACCAGTCCTTAGATCACACTATCCATAAAAAGCCAATATCTCGCATCAGCCACTAAAAATGAAACTAGATGATGATAATATTCAACCTCATCATGGTGAGTAATAAGAAAATATATCATAATGATGACCTCAAATAGATTGATATTTGGGATAATAATATCTCAATATAACTCCACATTAGATATAGATAGTACACAATGACACGAGAAACCCTTCTCTTCCTTCTTCCTAATAGGTTTCTATAACTCCAAAACAAATGACATGATCATGGATGGGATTTCAATCATATATAAAATGAAAAAATATAAACAAGTTTGAAACACATGTATCAAATAATGAAATCATAGTAGAAGATGAAATAAAGATGGTACTTCTCAATGTCACTAGACCCACATCTACCTATGAGAAAAACTCATTCACTATGTGAAGGTGCTTCACACCTGAGGTATTTAGATAGAGAAATGTAGTCATTGATGTATCCAAAAAAACCACATTATACTTTAAAACTAAAGATCCATGACCATAATGTTGTCTAGTCATACCCCAAATGAAACACTGTAGATGGCCATAACATCCACAACAATTGGAAAACTTTTTTGGTGAAGGACAAGAATAATGTTTGTGTATGGCCTTGCCACACTGATAGCAGATCATATGCATATGACTACATACACCTGAAGGTAATGAATAGGCATGATGGGGAGATCTAACTCCACTACTCCTGTGAAGATTTTTCCACTTCAACTTTTTTCCTAGCACACAACTTATGATGGAAATAGGTGGAATATAAGGTGTAGAATATGAAGCCCTTCCTTACATGTTCATCGCTAAAATCATATCCCTAAACACTATCTCCAAATATTTCAAAATCTTCCACATAAATTCCTATTATATAATATATAGTATTAATCCTTTTAGGTACTTCTGATATTTTAGGTGGTCATTCTTTACCACCTCTTATGAAAAAAAATTCCACAGACTTATTGTTGCATTAAGATGGTGAATAAACTCCATAATATATATAGGGGAACTCCAAAGACATCACCGTCATTAGATTCTCTATAAAATTAAACAACTTGAATAATAGAGTCTTGAAATCCATGCATTCTAATCCCACATGCTTTTCCAACTATACCATGGAATCCCACTATCTCATACTAGTAACCTCAAGTTTGAATGAAAAAACTTCTCCATAATAATATCAAGTGTATCTAGGATGTCAAAAATAGAAATTATATTATAAATCTTGTCGTCCAACTATTGACTATTATTCATACACTTAAAAGAAAATTATATTTTCACACATGGAATCTCGTGATCGATTTTTATTTCCTATAGATCCTGAATATACTTCAATGTTTTTATTCTCAACATGAGGTAAATTTTATCCTAATAAATGAAATATATGTATGATAGCCTCGATAAAATTATTACCCATCCGAGGATTATCTTGTGAAGCATCATTTTTACCATCCTTTGAAACTTGCGGAACATATCTCGGAGGCACACTTATTCCCACTGAAAGATGTCTAACACCTAGAAATTAACATCAAAAGAGGGAATGATTACTCCCAACTTGAAGAAAAAAACATTACATATATACATATATAGAGGAAACAATGGATGAAAATGTGAATATATATATCATAATATATAGATAAAAATTGAAGAGATACAATGTAAAAGGTATCAAAATAATCTCTTATAGACAATTCCATGAGAAAATGATTAAAATACTAAAATAGCCACTCTAACCGTATCCATATAATAGCATGGGAAAACCCACTAATACTCAATATCTAGCTACCCAGGTCGAGTTAATAGAAAACCTCTCCACCTAATTATGGTGCCTTTATTTTTCCATATATCAAAATACACATAAACGGATACATATCACTGATAGGATCTGTAGAGTGTGAGAAAATAAACTTTGTAGGGTCCCACCCATGGGTTCCATAATAAGTCTATATATAATGATTCAATCAATTTAAATAATAATAATAATTCATGATATACACAGTGTGAGTTTTTATATCAAAAGCATGGAAAACATATTTCATTTCACATTTTTATATATTTCCAAATAAAGAATGTAAATTAGTTTCAATGAATTATATAAACATATATAAATGTATATATTTCAAATAAAACCAATTTTTTCGACAAATATAATATCAAATCCAAGTAAGTACAATTAGAATAGTAATAGAAAAAAAGAACAAATATGTCAAATAAAATCACATGTAACCTCACACTAAGGATCACACTAGGTCAATATAGCTAGAAAACTCATTCCTAACATAGATAATAGAATTAAAATAAAGCCTCTAAATATATTCATTGAGTCTAGAGAGTAGGGGAAAACACCAAAAAGTAAATTCCACCAGAGGTCTAATAAGTCCCTAGAACAATATGCATATGATGTAGAGAAACACCCCATGAATGATCCCCCTGACAGTGGATGAGACCTATTACAAAATGTTCTACCTAGGATCCCAAGTCTTCGCTTATGATATATTTTATAAAACATTTCATGAAACCATATCATAAAAATCATTCTTTGAAATCAATTTCATAAAAAAATTCTCAATACTTTGAAAACACTTTCAATTTACCCGAAACCCACGTGAATCCATATTTTATCAAAAACCCATTTACAACCACACAAATAAAATCATTTAAAAATTTTATTTTATTTATAAAATAATTAATAAAAAATAGGTGTAATTAATCTCACCAATATAGGATATTGTTGAAACCCCTACCTCAAAACCTTGGCCCAAGTATTCCAAAAAATGGATCCACCAATAAGAACAAAACAATTACAATAGAGAAGTTATAATCAATCTATACATCTTATAATCGATACCATTTACCAAAAAGGGTTGTAAGAGAGGTTATACCTCACATACCACCAAGAGAACACACATACTACACCAAAATCAATAGCGGCTGAGCCCTCATAATAGGATCACAAAACAAATCTAGAAGAATAAAATATAAATGCAATGAAAAATCACTACCATTATCAATGGAGAATAATAATTAATTTCTCACCAAGAGAGACACCACAAACAAAAATAATGATAAAATTACAAATAAATCGATCCAAAATGATTTTAGGTTCAAAAAATTTCCAAGAATGAGATATTTGGTGAGAGAATAAGATCTCATGAATGAATGAAATATAAATCAGTCAGAAAGATCCCTAAAATCCCAACTCATGGTGATTACATAAAATGTAATACTTTTACATATTTTGTAATCAATGTGGGAAATATGCACTAATTTTTTTGATTGTTTATTAAAAACATTCATTGACCATTACACAACGTGAAAACTTAGACAATGTGAACTCCTTTCACATTATTTACCATGATCATGACTTCCCCTTGGAAAAAAATAAATGTTGTGTAATCTCTTTACATGGTGGGTAATCACCCAAAAACAATGAAAATATTAGTTTTTAGAGGAAAAATTCAAAACATTTCAGGCACTCTCTAGACATCGGGAGAACCCTTTTTTCCATTACATATTTATACATGAACTTCATTATTTCAAAAAAAACATGCTTCCCTAAAATTTAGGTCACTTACAACCGAAAATGATCTCTATGTTTGGGAGTCCCATCATGAACCAATTAAATAAATAACCATCTAATGATAATTTAATTACATGAAATACTATAAAACGATGTTATATATATGTTTTAGAAATTCAATACAACATTATGAACTATTATAAAGGACTTGAGAATTTTGTCAGGTTATAAAACCTAATAGGAACCATTAACATGGATAGCCAATAAAGAATCCTGTAGACTCACAAGCTAGGATATACATATCATTTATAAATTATTCCAACAAAGTTCATAATTTTGTATTTTATATTTTTTTTACTTAATTTATTATCATATTATTTCTCTTATATTAGTTAGTATTGGTAAATATGAGAATGAATTCTAGCAATACATGTAATGGTAAAGGTAATGATTCCCTATTGAGATTCCTAACCTAAAAAAATGAAATATATACATCTTGTGAGAATTCCAAATAAGCTATCATGAATCATCATTAATAAATTGTTCATAGTAGAATTTCCAAACATATCAACTAAGATGAAGATGGTTTCTTGTGGAAGCTAATGTGTTATAGTCAATAATGAGAAGAATATTAAAATTTACACATATCAAAATTTTGGGAAAAGAAACAGTGGATAATAACATAAAGGAACTATAAGATGATTAAATCGTGGAAATGGAGACCACTATACAAACAATTTTTTATAATGAATGAAGTCTGTGGTTAAAATGTTAGAGGGGAATAATGTTCAACCTAAGGCACTACTAAAAATTCAATGTCGAAGATATGGGGAACATTTTCATTATCAAATTAAATTCCCAAATCCAAGGATTAGTTCCCAAGATAATATATTGTTAAAATCATTGATTTTGAATGAATGAAGTGTTTAGTTATTGTTAGTCAAGAATATTTTTGTTGAGTTTTTTATCAATGGTATTATTGTTATAAGAATCATGAAACTTATGAGTATTTTTCTAATGTAGTTATTCATTAATTAATTTCAATAATGTGATAAATTTTAAAAGATAACTATAATAATGATTTAATGGTTTGGTTATATTTTTTTTTGGAAAAATAAATGATTGAGGAAATTATGATATTTAATGTGTTCTTGATTTTTTGTAATTAATGTTATTTAGTTTGTTTTTGAATTTGTAGAAAACACTAAGGTGGATAGAAAAACCCTATCGGATTACAAAATTTTTAGTAAAATTTTTATTTTGGAGGATTTCCATCATAGTTTTAGGAAATTTGGTGTAATTATATTAATATAGTTTTAGAAATATTATAAATCACTTTCCATGTGACAACTCATAGCATACATCAAAGCTGGAAGGCTTGAACCCACAAACAAAGGGAAAAGAGGTGTAGTACCTACCACCGGGCTACATGATTTAACAATCAATATCACTTATTTTATTTAAAATCTAACAGTCATATATTATTCTAGTTTTTGGAAGCATTCATTAGGATCAAATTGTTTTTAATTTTTTGGATTTATGGTAACTAATGATATTTTTGGGAAATTATTAATTTGGTCAACGTATAAATAGACCTTAGGACTAATATGTGATTTAACATGAATTATTTTTTGGGAATAACACCATTAAATATTTTCGTGTTGATGTTATTTTTGATTTAGGGACATTTATTTATCTAATTATTTATGTTAAAATTTGGATTTGGATAATAAAATTTATGTGAATTTTTTGTGAATTATAATACTGTATTCTAACCATTTTGGGTTTTGGTAAATGACAAAATACAAGAAGAATTATTTGTAATAATATTTAGGAATCTATGTGATGCATTAGATTATAATTTTATTGCATTGGGAAGTAAAAAATATTCATGATTACTTATAATTTGAAGGATCAATGTGATTACTGTAGAAAATGACTAAAAATAAATTTATGCTCATAATGTAGGTATATTTCATTATATTCTTAATATTGATGTTAAATGAATACCTAAATCCTATGAAATGTATTCTGAATAATTTTTTCTCTATTATTATAATTTCTGAGTAAATCTATGGTCTTTTTCACACCTCATGGTTTTGGGGTTTTGTGGCTGTTGACATTCTTATAATAACTCACATTCATATGTTAAATGATATCTACCACCCATCATAATTATCTAATATTTTCCTAAATGTATATATTTTTCCATACCACTAATTTTTTCTTACTTTTAAAACAATGTATGTTTTATTTAACATGACCATCATATTTCACTTTCTCTTGTATCAAGGGGATTTTTATTAACCCTATTTAAGATGAAGGTTTTCCAGAATGAAAATAGAAATTTTAAAACCACTAGTTAATGGTAAAAAACATAAAATTTGTATAGTAATATTATATGACGGGGGTATTATGTAATTACCCCTGATTTTAAAAGAATAATGCTATTTTCAAGAGTGTATCCAACACACATCCCCAAGAATAAAAAATGAATCATTATTATTTAAATATGTTCCTTAAAACCAAGATACTAAATTTGTAGGTATGAATATGATTAAATAAATTATGAAAGATATATAATGGTTTGAATCAATATAAAATAATTATATATTATTACTAACTAATCAATCAATTAAAATAATAGTAATTTTATTCATAAGAAATATGCTTTCCTCAAAGAGTAATTTTTAATATTTTCAAATAGAAAATAATAAAAAAAATCTGATCATTTTAAAAAAAATTATAAAAAAATTAATTGATTTTTTGAAATAATATTATCAGAATATTTTAGGTTGAAATTTTTGGGTTTTTAGAATATAATGACTTTTTAGTGAATAGTGAAAAATACTGATTTTTTTAAAGACTATTATTTATTTTTAATAAGTATAGTAATTTGTAAGTCCCATTATTATATGAATTTAATTTAAAAGAACAATATGTACTAATTAGTTAGATTTAATCAAGTTAAATAAATTTTAATCATATTTATATTGGATTTTTGTGTAATTTTGTTCTTAGGAATAAATTTTTTTTCCTTATAATTGTTTTAATGTGAATAATGTTTCTCTATTTTAAATAATTAAAATAATTACTATAAGAACATAGCTAATTGAAATTAATTTTTTATATATCTATATTTATAATTTTAAATTAATATAATGATGATTTCTATTCATATGTTTAATATAATACCATATTTTTTTAAAAAAAATAGAATTTTTAGAAAATGAATTTTTCATCACTCTAGAGGGTTTTATTTTAAATAGACCTTTTCAAATGAATTTGATAAATTTATTTCAATATTTTGAATATTAATAAATAATATTTTATATTATTTAATAACAAATTTTTTCTTCTAAATGAATTTTTAAAATAGTAAAAAATATATTTACAGTGATAAAAAATTAAAAGGGTTATTTTTAGAAAACCTAGAGGTAATGGGGATAACCTATTTAAAACATGATAATTATACTTATGGAGGTTCTTTCAGTCTTATATATCACAATCATCTTTGTTTTTCAATTTTGGAGGATCATTTCTTGAGAGTGACTTCCCATTATCGAATAGTTTTGGGTATTTATAGGAATGACACTCTTCCTCCCATATAAAAGGGAATCACCTCTCATGTCCTTTCCATACTTCCAAAACCAATTGGTTCAGAAAATTCCTTCGAAAATAACTTCCTTACTTCTATCAACTAATACATGATGCATTATTTTGACAGTAAGTCCAATACGTGAAGTATTTTGTTATAATCTTAAAGAGGTGGTCTGAAGAAGATGTTATGTGCTTAGTTGGGCATATTTGATTTATTTCTTCTTCTACCTTGATATAATCATATAAAACCATGATTATATAGTAAAACCTGTATCTTTCATATAATATTATTTTATTAGGAAAATTTAATATGCTGAATACATCTCCACTTACATTAAATGGAAAACAAAATTATCGTTTGTGTGTTCCCGATAGAAGCATATGTCCGCATTATTATAGAAGTACTACTGTGGGTACTATTCAATACTATAGCAACAAAAAATATTCACCTTCTGGCTATAGGTTTGGATCTAAAGTCCTTAAGGACTTCGGTCCACCCATACCATCTCGTCCGTATGCTTTTTGCACCACCATAATCCATTCAGGCCATCTCAATGCCTTTTGGACACCTCAAGGACTTCAGGAAACCTGATATATTGATGGAAACTTAACAAATTTGACCATGAAAAGGCTCTAGAGGAGGATTTTGAGCATGCATATTCACCAGATGAGAGCTATATGATTTTGAAGAATAAGTGGCTATGGAATTTTCCATTAGTACTAGGACATTGAATCCTTTAATAGTACTTATACCCAAACATCCATGCAAAGGTGGAGATATGATCATCATTCAGATGCTGGGGAGAGGCAGTTTCAAGTAGCCATTTTCTGAGAAGTATTCTTTTAATACCTTTGTGTCTAATAATGTCACAAAACCTATGGTCAATTCAATTTAAGGTTACCCCTTAATCCCTTAAAAGGGTTATAATAAAAAATAAATAATAAATGAAGGCCTTTCTAGTTATTTAGGAAAGTAATAAAACATATTATAACATACCATTCCCTCTAAATGAAATATGTTAACATAATTTATGTGCTCAAAGGACTACCGCCTAATGGAGAGATGCAATTATTTTTTTATTACCACATTACATGAATGGTATATGTAAGTACATATAATGAAATTATATGTTATTCGTTATATTATGATAATTTTTGAATGTAAAATAATACTTTCCTTCTTTCCATCATGACAATTGAAAAATAGAAATGTTACATTATAATACCAATTAAGTACTATCTCATAATTGGTGTTATATGTCCTAATGGTTGAATAACTTTTGAAGGAGGTGGAATTAGAAATAAATGAAAATACTCAGTGATAAATGATAATCCTTATTTGGACTTCTTAGTTAGGATTATAACAAATGCCTTCCCACAGTTTTTTATGATAAAAAAGGCCTTTATGATGTTGGAAGGTATGAAAAAAAGTGATTTAGGGAGGAATTGGGAGAATGAAAGTCTTTGTAAGTATGATGTAGAGAGAAGAGTCGGGGGACTTTTATATGTGAGGTAGAGGAAACACATGAAATTTATTAATTTAAATAGTGATTACACCATTTTTTTAACACCCATAAATTCTTAAATTTGAATATCATATTCGATAGAATGTAGAAAATTTAACAAAACCACAGAAGGGAATTGAACATTATAATAATTTATGATATTTTTAATATTTTAAATTAATTCTATCATATATATAGCATGAAATAAGAACATCATTGATTTTATCTTGCATTACATGCTAACATGACGTTATTCGATGGCATGCATTGTAGTCATGCCCTTTTTATCAAATAATAACAATATTATAATTTAAAATGAAAATTATCATATATCCATTAAATTAGAGATTATGAAGGGGATTTAATAAATTAAACAGTATATGGTTTACACTAATATAAAATTATTTCATTGGATACCAATTAATTTAAAATTAATATAAAAAGTAATTCAATAAAAAGGAAATGTGGTTTATATAATAAACTATTGTTATACATCCGAAGTATATTTATCCAAATAAACTAAATTAATAATAGATATGGAATGATTTTAATGAAATTTATATATTATATATTCAATAAAATGTTTTAACATTCATTAACTAAACTTTATAGGTATAATATATGAACAAATCCAATTTTATGCATAATAATATGTGTTTTTATAAAGGTTGTTATGACACCTTTTTATAGTAGACCTATTTTAAAAATATATTTTAACAATTTTATAAATTTTATTTCGAAAAATAAACTTAATTTTTGAATGAATAATGTCAAAATTATCTTTGGGTGAGTATTAAGTGTTTTTCTGAGAATATTTATTTTTGGATTAACAGTGAACAATACTGAATTTTAATTGAAAACATCATTTTTGTTTAAATTATTTAAAAAGTAAAAAATATATTTTAAATTGTTTATAAAATAGAATGACTTAAATAATATATATATATATATATGAATCCAATTTAGTACATTTTTATCAATTTTGCTTTGAAATTGGATATAAAAACATTGTAATCTTTTGAACATTTTCACTCTAAAAACCATCTTTATTATCGCATAAACAAGATTAATTTTAAATTAACTTCTACCAATTATATGAGATAAATTTGTAAAATCTGATTATATAATTTTAATGATAAAAATATCTATTATGTAATTATGTTAAATTAATTTTATACCCTGACTATGACTGAAAACAGTATAAATTAATTACAATGATTAATGAAAAAATGAGTTTATTTAGTTTCTAAACATAGATTATTAAGTGAAAAATTACCTACAATGTTGTAAAAACCCATTTATGTAGACATATTTGAAACATTACATGATTATAATAAAATTTAATGAGTTATTTAGTTACTATTACATGAAATTTTAATATATAATAAGTTAAGTAAAGAATAATAATAAAAGGAACCTTCCTTCACATTAATATTAATAATTATTTTTGAAAGGGAAAAAAATTATGATAGATTATAGAAATTATTTTGAAATATAAATTATTTTTTTTATCATAATAATTTAATTTTAAATATTATAGATGAATTTATTGTTTAAAATGATTAATAAATACCATTATACTTATTATTTAGATAAAAAAATAAAATAACTAATATGAAAAATATTAAAAGTGATGTAAATTTAATGAATTATTCTATTCCATTGTTTTTGTAGATGAATATAGTTTTTAAAAATTGGATTGAACAAAATATATTTTAAATCCATAATTCTATTTATACTTTTAAAATTATTTTAAATAATTAATGTCAAAATTGAAATTTATTTAATTTTCTAATAAATTATATTTATTAAAGGATTTAAAATTAATACAAACCCCTATATTATACCTAATGAATATTAAATTATAATATATAAATGTTATTTTCCATTAATATAACAATTTCTCTATTATAATGAACACGTTGACCCCTAAATATTAAAAAATGTGTTAGCAAAGATGGGGTCATAACAGTGTTTTTGTGCAATACATGCGATTACAATAAAATTAATTAAAAACACACATGATATTTTTATTTTATAAATACGAAACATTATTTATAACTAGTGGGTATAATTTTTCTAAAAATTGTAACTTTAATTTATTCTTAATGGATAAATTACCTATGTAATAAGTGTAGTTAGCTTAGGGAAAACCAAAAATGTTAAAAATAGGGAGACTTGGAATTCAAGGAAGAAAATTATCAAAATGAATTTAATTTTGTGTGGTGGAGGTGTTTAATGAAATAGTAAACCCCCCCCCCCATTGCATTAATATTTAATTTTGTTGGAACATGATGTAAGTGAGACCTCCTAGTAGATAATACATTTTAGTATATAAAATAATTCTACATTTCCTCAACTATAAAAGGGCTCTCACTCCCCTCACATACCCACATCTATAATGAATTTTTTATCATCAATATCCTTCCCAAATAAAGTTTTAACTATCCCACCAACATCATAAATAATTATTTTGGACCTAAATGAAACCTAGTAAGGTTTGTTTTTTCAAACCAAAAGAAGATACCCAAAGAATGGTAATGTACTTCGATACACATCTTTATTTTATTTCCTTCCCCATCCCCTTTATTATTTTTAACATGATTATATAATAAAATAAATATCTCCATATCATGGTAGGTTTTTATAATACATTCATGACCAATATCCCTCTACTATTCCATCAAATTGGATATGAAATCATCATAAATTTGTACGGATGACTACCTCCTCAGGAACAGATGTCATTCAGTTTTCCATTGACACATATCATGTTTTGTTATGATGATGGTACTAAATTATGTATGTGATTTTTAAATAATTAGTATACTTATGGATTTATTATATCATATGATTCTTTTTAACTTTTGTTCTATAAGAGGGATGATAATATCTCTCCTATGTATAACGGACCACCTCCTAGAGATGTGATCTGATTCATCATTCAGTAACACACCTCTGGGAAGGTGATAAAGACAAATTAATGATTTTATGAGATATAAATAATTTAAATGATATAATTATCATATGAATGAAATATTTATAATTATTTAAGGATAATATACATAATTTGATTTCATTCCATTTCTCTCACGTAAAGATGAGAAAATCATTCATGTATGTATGGACTAATACATTCACAAAGCGATGAAACACTTTTTTCATCACCACACAACATAGATTAATATATAGATTTATATAATAATATATATATTTTATTAAGATCATTATTTAAATATAATACATTACTCAATTTTTTTCAATAATGACCACTGGAAAAATGAAACGTTACTCATGTGTACATACACCCTAAAATTTCTATGATCTCAACATACTTAATTTCCCATAAAAATATTTCATGATCATTTATAAACGTTAATTTGTTGTCGAAATATAAAAATTTACTCGTGAATATTATTATGAAGATGATATAAAATTTTGGGGATCTCGCCAGAACTTTCATTTTTGGAGATGTCGTTGGCTCTGATGATGGAGGTCCTAGATCCCCCTCCCCAACAGAGGGGGGATTCATTGACCTATTTCATCTCCAACAATGTGCCTTAATTCCTTCCTCCCTTTATCAAATCCATAGATTCTCTATCTGTTTCCTCAAATCATGATATTCCCAAAAGTACCGGATTTGTATCATGGTTCACCTCAATTATCATTGTTTCTATAGGAGTTCAATAGTGCCTATGACATCATCAATATGACTCTAATGATTCTATTTCTTCATAGGCACCCATCAATCAATGCATTCGACCACATTGGATTTGATGGTTGGGGTTTTCAAGATCATGCAGTTTTTGGGATTCTTGATCAAGATCATATTATGATCTAGTTTGGGTTGACGGAAGACCTCATCATTTCTTTATTTGAGGTTCCTTGACATTTCAATGAATTCTTATTGTTTCATATTAGATGAAACTTCTTATTATCATATAAAGAATGATAATCTGACTACATTAGTTTTGGTATGTTTCTGTGCTCTCCAGCTTCCCATCCAAACCCAATCAATTTTACATCTCCTCGGGAATATGGTTGGTCTATATTTGTTAATTGATTCCAAATCTGAATATGTGCTCCATCTTTTTTACCCCTATATCTGTGTGTAGGTGGACACAACCATGATGCC
Source organism: Viscum album (assembly GCA_963277665.1). Classification (NCBI taxonomy): domain Eukaryota; kingdom Viridiplantae; phylum Streptophyta; class Magnoliopsida; order Santalales; family Viscaceae; genus Viscum; species Viscum album. The sequence goes on along the minus strand of OY728151.1, from coordinate 1,054,511,621 downwards.
AGTGGATTTGGTGTGGATTACGAATGGATAGGAATTCCAGTGTATGTAGGTTGTTATTTTTGAATCATGGATGGAATTTTTTATGTCTTGAAAATGAATTTGACAACTGGCATTGGTTTGCCATAGTGGGTCTCCAAATAGGAAGGGTAAGGATATGAAGAAGGATTACATTGGCCTTAAATATGGTTCTCACATGGATCATCAGAAGCCGCACATGATGGATTGCCTTGAGGGACCACTACAGAATGATCAAGTAAGGATCCCCCATTCTCGAGTGACAATTGAATTGGGTCATGGTGGCACTAGAAAGGGGTTTTGTCCTGTGAACCCAAATTTTTTTGGAATGATGAAACAATATTTGTTGTTACCTATTGAGTTGAAGGTCAGTGGAGTTTTTGACAGGTTGAAGCGGGATTGGAACATTATCACCCCTCATAGAGTGAAGCAAGGATAGGTGGAGGCTACTAATTGAAGTCGCGATGGTTCTGGTGTCTCTCATGAGGCTACTTGGGGTGTTCATGATATTCCTATAGTTATTAAGGGTTTTCCTATTGTGTAAATCCATCAAAAGAAATAGGATTACCTTAAGAAGGTTAATAGATTTGATTTTCTAGCAAGTGATGATCTGATCCAGGAGCCTGAAGTGGTCGGATATGAGTATAGGTTACCAATTATGAAACTAACCAGTGATGTTGGTTCTCTAGAGGTATCATGTGATTGTGAAGCCAATTATGGATTTTCTTATAGTGTGTTCATCGATGAGAAATAAGTAAGTTTGGATATTGTAGAAAATGATTCAAGGGATCATGATATTTTCTTTTGGACACAAGACACTAATTATCCTGAAGATATTCAAAAAATATATAAATCTACAAACATTAGTAGTCAATGGGAAGATGACACTGATGATGACAATGATATTGATTGAAATGCCTCTCAAAACGATGTCTCATTCGACGATTTTGTCACTCAAGTGAAATAAATAGACTCAAATCCCCCTATGAGATGGTTGAGGAAGGACTACTCCAACATGCCAATGAATCTATTGACCAGGTCATCCTCAAAGATGTTATTGGAAGATTAACGATATGGTATTTAAATAATTCATCAACTATAACTCCAAATATCAATGGGAAACTATGGATGAGTTTGGTCATAATATTGATTTCTCTTACAATGATTTGTAATCATTGGATGTGTGTTTTCTATGCTTGTCTTTCTACACTTATTTTTTTAAATAAAATTTATTATGAGCAGTTTAACTTATCTTCGAAACCATTTGGTATTATTCTGACTATTATGAAACTATTTAACATAAAGAAGAAAAAATAATTTCATGGAGAAACGTGCTTGAGAAACCGAGGAAATTACCACATGAAAAATTGAAAATAATGAATAGTTATTAAAAAATAGGATATAATATATTATAAAGGGATCATATATGATATTATAAATATAAATATGGTTTTAGAATAATTTATTGACATGTTTAAACAAACATATAGATTATCAATTCATATACACCCAAAAGGAAGTTTATGTTATGAGATTTCATCTCAATTTCATTTCTTCATGGCATATTGTATTGTTTTTTCCCAAGTTCCTTTTTCATGGTGTATATAAATCCCCATTGAAATATAATATCATGAATAATTCATTATTAATGGTAATATATTTTAAAATTTAATTTATTTCATATAATGGTATTTCAATTAAAAATTAACACGTGGTAATGAATTTCAAAACTCAATTTTCTTTTCTTAGTTTATATTACTACTTTGTGGTCATTGATAATCTATGATTATGTATAAAATTAATTTTTAATATCTATTATTTATTTACCTATATTTTATGTGTATTTATGTTTTTTTAAGATAACTTATTCATTTACTATTTCACACATAATGTTATGATCATTCTAATGGTCAATTTCACAATCCCATTCTAATCAACATTGTTCATTCATGAATTTACATTTAATGAAATTATTTGATATTTATTTAGTAAATCCATTAATTTAATTCTCATCTGGTTATTAAGGATATTTTCAATTAATAATATATTTTTTATATTCTTTGGTAAATAAATTTTTTTTAACATTTTTAGGAAAACCTATCATCATTTATGTCTTCGGTTAGAAATATGTTTATCTTCAAAAAAATTATTTTTACATTTTTTTAAAAAAAGTTTTTAACATTAAAAAATGAATTATTTGACAAATTTTTAACAATTTTTTCTCTTTAATTTTTTCAATGTAATCATATATCATTTTTAAAATAATGTCTTCTTGTCCTTTTCATAAATAATAAAAGGAAACATTGTTGTAACATGTACTACATGAAGGGAATTTTTGGCCATAATTACCACATAGAGGTCTTCAATATTAAATTATATTCCTTAGAGGTTATTTTCAAATAAAATTATTTTCAATTTTTTATTATAATTTTAGTTTTAAATTTTATTTTCAATGAGGTGAATTTTCAAAAAAAAAATACAAAATGAAAAGGATATTTTCCTCATAGATATAATAAATTATCTTTTTATGGTATTTCTATTCATCAACCAATATACCTCTTTATTATTAATCCATTTTATAAATTTTATATTTATTACATCCTTAATAATCTTGGGGATGGTTTCTGATCATTTTGACTAATTATGTAATTTACATTCACTTCCATTATCCATTATTATTGTCAGTAACATTTCCTTGAAATGTTTAATATCATATTATCATTATAAATAAAATTTTTGATAAAAATAATTAATATTTAGCAAGTACAAGATTATATCCTAAACCATATACCATTTATTATATTTGGTGTTAAATTTTGATGTTATTTGATTGGATAGGGAAATATTGAGAAATCTATATCCTTTACTAAATAAAGATACTTGATGATAAGGAAAATTGATTAATAAATAAATTGATTCTTTAATATAAGAGGAATGAATTGGACTAGATCAAAAAAGTTTATGGAGAAATTAATGAAATCCCCTTGTTGGATTATTATTCTTATGACAGTAAATTATTTGTAAAAAACATATGTAATTGTAACCAGTATGTTCCAAAATATCTTATCAAAGGTCATGATAATAAATATATGCTGGGGAAAACAGAATTATTTTACAACCTGTATGTTTTAAACCATATTGTGATAGGTTTTGATGATAAATATATAGTTTTTAAAAGATTATTCCTTTTTCAAAAATGACTAGAGAAAAATTATTATCAAAATAAAGATTATAAGAGTCTACAATACATGATCATATTAAAAACTTTTTTATGTAAGGAAATAAGATCAGTGGGGATGTCTTCAAACCAAGTGATGTTTAGATTAACTCTTATATAGAAAAATCCATCAGCAACTGTGTTTACTTCTTGATAAACATGTGTTATGATATAGTTGAGATCGATAAGTGAATAGTTTCATTCCATACAATAGGTAATAATAGTACAGGAATGATGTTTTATGCCATTAGAAATCTATTGGAAAATTGTTGTCGACTCACTTTCAATTCAGAGGATTTTCTAACCAATGAGCTCGAAGAAGGCAATGGAATGTATTAAGCTCATCATCTCATCTCCAAGGGAGTTGTAAATGCCACATCTACCAATGAAACATCCAATGATCTGATTGAGATGATTCCAAATGATGTCACTACATCATAAGGGGACCAAATTTCCTTCAGAGGCACTATCAATATTATTTTTGATCCATCCAAGAAGAAGAGATCTCTATAACAGCTCTAGAGTGCAGCAAGGATAGAAGGACATTCCATTAATACATAGACATTAAAGGATTAAGATGTCATGCACAATGTTGTGGAAATGTCCCTTTATCATCAGTGCAACATCATGTATGGAAATAAGGATCTACATCCAACCTACATTTTGATTAAGTGAGAAATTGTTAGGAATAATTACATTCTGATCATACCAGATCACATGGTAGAGCTCACCAACTACATCTATGAAAATTTGATGATTGATATACATTTATAGAGGAAAAATTAATTTTTATAAATAATCATTCCTTTATTCAGATTAATTTATCATTATTCATGATATTTTTACTATGTCAAAATGTATGAATAGATTTCATTCTCGGTTTATTGATTAAATAAGATGTGTTTTCCTTAATTTACCTTGCATATTGATTCTTACATATCTATTCATAAAATCATGTTATTTAAATTGAGAGTGTTTTTAGTTATTTTCCTTTCCATATTAATTTTTTATTGATTCATGAATGATTATGCTATACTAAACCCTTATTGAGCATTTGAGCACACCCTTATTTTGTTTCCATTCTCAAGGATTTTAGGAAGTGTACTTTGAATAATATTCAAGGATATGATACAATGAAATAATTTCATTGATTTTTTTTTAATTTATGTAATCAAATGTACTGTGAGACTCAATTATGTATCTAGTTTACTAAGACAACTAAACGGATCAGTTATATTAGGATATGATTCCATATATTTTCATCCAATGTAATTATAGAATGAATTGGCTCTTGGATATTGGGGTTGGTGTTTCTCCAGTTTGTGTTGGAATAATTTTTAAGCATACTTGGAAACTAGATTTAGGAGAACATGTATGTGGGGTCATAAACCTATGATAAAATTTGGGGAAAATTATAGAAGAACATCCTAAAAATAAATTAAGGTATAGATTATGTGGTTTTTTCTTACAATACATCCCTATCTGGATACTAAAAGAATATTTGATTCTAGAAAAATGTACCTAGGGGTAGTTATACTTAAAAAGGTTCATCAATATTTACTTATGCATTACCTATTACATGACAATGTGCCTTACTATGCTCCAAGTTTGAAAGACTATGCTAATATGATTAGGATAAATCAAATTTTCTTTACAAACTCATATGAAGGATTAAAACTGATGATGAAAATGTATATCCTAGGATAAACATAAGGTGGCATAGATTAATGATAAGGTGACATGATTTAGATGTCCGATGAATTATTATATTGTTAAACTATAGACCAAAGAAGGAATTATGATCAAATAAATTAGATATATTATTAGAAATAAAGAATTATATTTAAAAAGAATTTTTACCAATTGAACTTTGGTTATAAGAGTCAAGAATCATCAACTGATTGTGTTATAATTTGAAATAATTTTTTGTATTAATTAACTTGTGAATTATGGTTACCATAATTGGGTCATAATTTAATGTTTGGTCATAATTTTAATGGAAAATATTCATAATTTTAGGATTTATGTAATGATAATGTACCAATATTAATGAAATTTTGGGAGGAATTTATGAATACATAACCCATTGGTTTATTAAATGACTTAGTTGAAAATTTATTTTAGTAATATTGACTTTACATTTTATTGAAATAATTTTTATGGTATATATTACCTTTTGGTTTAATATTATTATTAAAATCATTTTAATAATAGTTGAATAAATTTTATTAGAGATTATGGGGAAAAACTATAAGTTTTTTTGAAAAACATATCAAGAAGTTTATTTAATGATTAAATTTCAGGGCTGTTAATAATAATTATATTTGGATATATGTTAATATGGTTTTTGAGAAGTAAAACATGTATACTGGGGGACAACCCATAGTATCCAACAAGGATATTGGGATTGAACCCATGATTGAAGGACGATAAGGGTTTCCTGCCTAATACTAGCTTATGCAATGCCTTGGTTAATATGTCAGAGTTTTTAGGCAAACTATTTTAATAATAAATATTAATGATGAACTAGTAATGTTACTTTTGATGTTTAGATATTACTGTATTAACCATATTAATTTTATAAAATATTTATAGATATATGGGAAAAACATTTCACTCTTTCATTTGTCTTACGATCCATTAATTGTAAATTCTAGTGCTTTAGGAATAAAAACTTCATTTATGGATATTGATTTCTAAGAGCAGGAGATTAAAGAACAACCAATGAATGAAATTTTTCTAATGAAAATTTTTCAAGTAATTAAATTTATCTATATTCTTAGATAGTATAAAAATACTTTAACATTATAAAATGGATCGTGAAACTAAAAATTCATCCTATTATATTCAAATATATTGAACCAAATGTTCCCTTAGATTAATAAAAATTTATGTTTTTGAGGCCCTTAACATTAGATTGATTATCTTAATTATTATGATCAATGAATTGAATCCCTCCATATAATTATTTAAATATTTTCTCCAAGTCCATACTTTCCCTTGAAAATAATGATCTCCTTTGTAGAAACCATGTTTTTTTATCCCATATGATCACTCTACAAAAAATTCTCTCTCATTAATAGTATATATTATTAATACATTTTCAATGTGTTTGTTTCAACAAAATAATTTTTTAAATATTAAACCATGTATTATAATGATCATTTTCAAATTTTGAGGATTCAATTTATTTAAGGTGGGGTGAATGAAACACAGATAAATTTTGAAATATGAATATCATATTATATAGATAGTTTCACACACAACACAATGTGTACAAGGGATTATAATATCATGAGAATTTTTTATATATGTACTATGTTAAACAAATTCAATATATTATATAGATTGAAATTATCACAACACTGAGTTCATCATGTGTTATAAGAAATAATGACTTTCTTTGATGGCATACATTACATGGAAGACCATGTTTATTGAATTCTAATAATATTATTATTTAAAATGAAATTTTTCTCCAAACCAAAAAATTGGCAGTTTTGAATGGGATAAACTAACATATGAAAATATATTGTTTATAAAATTTTAAAATTAAATAATTTTTTACTAATTTATTAGATAATAAAATAATAAAAAATTGAATATAAAAGAAATGTTGTTTAATTTAATATTTATTGATGTATAATATATAAATTTCAATTATATAGTTTCTCATTATTGTTTACATTATTTAATTAAAATGAAGAAAACTTATAAAATTGATTTTTTTCAAAAAAAAATCCTTTTTAACCCAAAAATAATCCTATACCATTATTTAGTTAAATTATTATTCACCTATAATTAACTATTTAAAATTTAAATAACTAATAATTATGTTACTCGAAATAAAAATCAAATCATATAGACTCTTTTAAATTACATAATTTATTGAAAAGAATTGCATGCTTTACGGAAATATGTATTGTTAAAAACTAACTGAATATAAATAACTTACTAAAAATTAACTGATTATTTAATAATAAATTATCATTATGTTAATTTTTATTAAGATATATATATATATATATCATAATGTAGATAATCTCATTCATACTAGTTAATTTAACACCAATGTTATAATGACCATATATTTCAAATGTGATTTATGGACAGTGATGTGTGTCACACACTCTACAAAGAAATTTTATTTCTTAAAATCATTAGATTTTAAATAAATCAATAAAATATTGGTGGTTTTGATAAATTAAATTTTTGGTTCTGAGGAGGCAATAGTACACACATATGAAAAATCAGTAATCTCTTTCATTTGAGAATTGATTAATGGAAGTGAATTATAAAATATAATCCTTTAAAAATTGTATATGTGACATAAAAACATAATAATTGACCACAAAAATCCTTGATATTATACATATGAGGAGGTGATGATAATAAAATAGTAACGTGTCATGGATGTGGTAGTCAGAAAATATGCATGATCGATGTGTATTTGTTTCATAGAGAATGCTATAGAATGAATGAATAATTGACAATAATTAATATAATAAAACTTTAGTACATATATGACACTAAATTCAATATATTAAAAAATTTATTGGATATTAAGATGATGAAAATTAATATGAATGTATAAGAGGACAATAATGCTCATGTTGGGGACATTGATTTTCATTGAAATTTTCCTTGTAAATATATGGATTAGGATACTTAAGGGTGTAAAATTAATATGGGTCATGGTGGGGAATATATGGAAAAAATATTTTAATATATTTTATATTGTATAATATTGTATTTATTTTTAAATAAAAGGTTGTAGTGTATCCTTTTTTAAGTGAATGAACTGTTAGTTTTGTATTACATTAACTTCTCAATTATTTCATTGCATGATTCAAGTCCATAAACCTAGAAATATTGAAATTATGGATTAAGGTCGATGAAAAATCCTAATATAATCCAATATTCTCATGTAGAAGACACCATTGAGTGATTATGGTTTTTTATTTTTACTTATCACTTTCGTCATATGCACTTTTTCCATGATAATTTTTACATTATCCAATGATAATTAATTGAAATTTTATTTATTAATATTGATAATACAAGTTTATATGATTGTTGTAATCCTATATAGGATATTATTTTTATCATCTAAATTTAGTATGATTAGTAAAATTTTATATTAATAAAAATAAGATTAACTATTATTGTTAATTTTAATGATAAACGTATTTTAAGCATAAAATGTTTGAGTGGGTTAATATAATAAATTTAAATAATTATTATCATATAAATTGATATATAACATGTAAAATTAATGTTATGTGTCAACAAAATCAATCTAATTTATTTCCATCATAATAATTAAATACAAAAACACATAAAATAATTTTTTATTAAAGTAACCTTTTACTTTTTTCTAGACATATTTTCTCTGGATTTTACAACATAAAATAAAATTCTTGATGGAATATTTTTATTTCTTGATTTAATATTTTTTTAATTTAATGTGTTTTCATACCTTATAAGTAATTTTTATATATTCGTAATGTTATGAAATTTAATATTTATATAAAACTGTTTTTTTGAATAAAAAAATTATATTTTGAAATTAGTCAAAAACTAATACAATGTAAAGTTTGAAATTATAATTTCAAAAATAAATATATTTATAACAATACATATTTCTAAAAAATTTATAAATAAATTTAAAATAAAAAAATATGATGATAATATTATTTAATTTATAAATATCATCTTAAATGTGTAGTGAATCTAATATTATTTATTACCAAATTTCAAATTTAATGGTTTTTAATATTTTATATCATATATAAATATGTTATATGGTTTCTTAATTATTTTTTAATGATTATTATTTTAATTTAATAATTTATAATATCATTTTTTTTAGTCTCTGTGAACAATGTATTATTTAAATGAATATATATATATATATATATATATATATATTCTGAAATCGTGAGATGTTATATTTATACAACCACTTCTATGTTATTCCACATATTCCCAATGTCTATGATTTTTATTCATTGATGAATGGTTCATCATATTTCATTTGAAATTTATTATCAGTAAAACTTTGATTAAAATATTCCAATTATATTGAGAAATATCTAAATATACACATGATATAGTTAAAAGGGTGTTGTAATTTTAGAGTATGTTTGGAAGACTAAAGAATAAATTAGAATGTGAATTTTAATTGACTATAGACTCCATGGAGTGAATGAGTGTAGTGGATTAACCCAAAAAATTATTCCTATGTGAGATTATATTTAATCAAACATGTCCCGTTCTTCTCCTCAATTAATCTCATGATTACAATTTTTATGTCAGTCCAATATAAAATGATTTTTATGATTTCTTATTATTCAGCCATATGAAGTGATCTTTGGTCTTCAATATAAATCATCTATTATGCAGCATGAGTTATTCAAACACATCCACCATTTCCCATATTAAATATTACACATATTCTCTCTTGATAATTTAAATTGACATAGATGTTTTATGTACATTTTCATCATCTACTTCCATCATTTATTTATTTTTGTCCCACATGGGTTATATGCGTGGTGTATTTTTTTCAATAATTATTATTATAAAATAAAATAAATATCAAGATAGTGATGAAAATAAGTAATTAATATATATGTGCGAAAATATATTTATGAAAATTATATATAATTTAGACATTATTATAAATAGATATAAATAATTATGATATTAATTGTATTAATTAAAATCTATATACAAAAGTAATTATTTTCATGAAAATAAATAAAAATAATTTTTATTAAATTATAAAAACAAATAAAAAATATAATATAAATAAAATAATTTTCATCTATAAATGTAATTAATGAATAATAAATTATTTTTCAAAATATTCTAATTCAGCATGGCACAGAAGTATTTAATTTTAAAAAGTGGAATGTAAAATACTAATGTTTTTTAAGATAATGAAATTCAAGGGATATAATCAGGTAACGTCACAAAATATAAAAAATGTCATTTATAAATTTTAAGAATTTTTAACTAATCCATAAATATTGGTGATATATTTTATTTACTGAAAATTAATATTCAATGTGATTAATTATTATATCCGAGATCATGATCATGAATAAATATTTCTTTCATTTGATGTTATCTTGGAATTTCACAATTAGTGAACAATTTTTGGTGTTCATATACTATAATATCATTATGTGTATATTCTCTCAGCTAAATTTAATTTTTTTTCATTGGATGTTGGTGTATTTCATGTTGAATTAGGAATTACAAATCTATTATACTATATGTAAACATATTGTGTATATTGATATCCTAAGTTTAAAATCACATGGGTATGATGTTTTAGAGTCTATAGATGCTTTGAGGATTATACAAGAGATTGATGCATTGTATTATGAGGTAGAGGAAGCCAATGTTGGGGTATCAATGTATCGTATGAGAGTGTAGTATTACATATTTCAATGGGTGGATACTTTAGTAGGTGATATTTAAGTAAGTGTGTGAGATATTGTCTGCTCAAAAAAATTATTCTTTGGTTTGGTCATATATAAGTAAAAACCATGTATTTTCTCATGAGAATATTTTTCTTCATTAAGGATTTGAGAGGATGTTATGCCTATGATTCATAGAAGACCATTAGTTATATATCCTTATGTATCAATGATATATCTTTCATTTAATGATCTTTCCTAGTGGTTAGGTATGACATGGTAACAAGAATATTTTATTCCTTGGATCATTTATTTTCAAATGGATAAATCGTTGAATACAATTAAAATTAGTCTTTTACAACAATTGGAGGCTCAAAAAATTGAGATGATATAGAAACTATTTTTTAGGCTAGTTTTCCACAATCCATGGATGTATGGAATAAAATTTTTGTTTTTTTCTTAATAATGAATTCATAAAATTTCATTCAAAGTAAAATATAAATTTTAGTTAATTAATTTTTGGGTCTATATGTCAAGTGGATTGAGAGGCTTCATAGCGTTCCAATGAAAATCACATCAAATCATGATTCAATATTTACATTAGGAGTATGTAAGTGTTTATATAATTATTTTTTATCCCAATTATACCTTCAAAATTCATTTTATCATGAGTGATATGGACAAATCAATTAATGATTGAGATGTTAAAAGTATTTTTGTATATTTTTATTTATGTTAGTGGTTTATGAATTATGAGTCATCCTTTTCTTTAGTTTGGCAATATTAATTTTTAACATTCATATATTTCAGTGAAATTTTTTTCTAGAATTTATTAGTTCACATAACTATTTATGTTGAATTTGATAGTGTTTAAAAACAATACTTATATCAGACTTGGTGTGGAGTTTTTAAAAGTGTGTTTATGTCATTCTTGAGAAGAAGAATATATCATTGGATTTTTAGATACCATAATTGATAAGAATAGGGGACAAGACTATTTTATGGATAAAAGTCATGTGGTTTTTTATAGATTATTATAATCATTGTCTTTAGTGGTTTTGTAGATACAGTAATATTTATCTAGAATTACTCGGAAATTATTAGGTGTTGAAACATGTCAGTGAGGTGGAATATGAATTATCTCTTAATTTATAGATATATTATATTTTGAATATCATTTTTGTTCAATATATTTCATGATATGTTGAAAATGAATCCTATTTTTTTGATTCGGGATAGTTTAATACTGATGAAAATTTGATATGTGTGGAGTTCTCTATTGAGATTTATGATATCTAATTAATGTTGTGGAAGATGTATTTTATTCCTTTTTTCCCTTTGGAGTTTAGGTGGCTTCAAATAATATACAAGGAAATGTGAGTTGTTTATGAAAAATTAATATCCAAATTTTTTATTGGTTTTTTTCATATAATAAAGTTACATTTTTTATTGGTAATATGGTTTTATATTTTCATTACATTAACGTAATGATTGGGTTTTCTTATATCTGAAGGTTATTGTATTGGTGGTATCATATGATATTTTGGTGTTATAGAATTGATTCATTAAGTTATGTGTTAATTTTCAATGATGAGAATCATTTAAATGGAATATAATAATGATTCATGAACATTTACTACAATCAAAATTATTTTTATAATAAATTTTGGGTTTTGATGAAGTGTTAAAATGTTTCCTATTGGAGGGGAGTTATTTTTAAATTATAAAGGTTACCATGGTCTGGAATGTTCATCAATATACCAATGTGTAGTTAAGGTTAGTCATGGTTCTTTATGGCCACAATGGGTTGGTGGTATTTTCTAGGCATGTGGAGTAAATGTTAATTATAACTATGTTGGATTATTTCTTATGATGGTGGTCTATTATGTAATCATCCATCACATATTAATGTTTATAGAATATATTGAAATATATATCTACTAGAATTAGCGTGGAAATAATAATGAATGTAAGAATGGTTCGCTTCAATCAGTATTTCATGTCATTATTCCAGGATCTTATTATGCGAGACAAGATGAGAGAAGAGGAAACCAATGTGTCTAAAATCCATAATGTTGTAGATTTATGATATCCATGAAGGTATATTAAAGGACCATGTAAAGATCAAATTGTATTTATATTAGATTAGTCAAGAAATTGTAAAAAAATTGGAAAAAATCATGTATTTTTTAGTGATATATCTATTTCCAAAAACATTGACCATAGTTCAAGGATGGTTGAGATTAACTATGAAATAGTGAGTTCTTATAGAATAATGGTGGTTTCTTGTCATGTTTATTAAAAATATAAGGTGTCTTAATAATTTTTTCCAATCATATTGGTTTCTAGAAAACCCTATATTCCCTAGAGTCATAAAATTCATGATTTTCCTCATCCTTTGGTTGATATCATGATGTGTATTCCCTTGATGATTCTCATATGATATATGTTTCCTCTAGCAAATTATTATTTCATTCACTTAATGTTCTTACCACACATAAGGCTATGTAAGATTCATTCCACATAATTGATTATGTTGGATCTGGGACTTTATTGAAGATGATTTCATCTATGTTAATTTATATTTACCATGAGAAATTTTGATATTTATCATCATCTTGTTTCTCTTAAATCAGTGTTTCATTTCTAAATCATTATTCCGGGTACGTGATTTTGGAATTCATTGTTCTATTATATTGTTAATTTTAGATTATCATTTTTTAATTTTATTTTGTTAATTATTTTATACAATCATAATGAACATTATAATAAATTACTTAAAATTGTAGAAGAAGAAGTAAATTTTAAAATTTCATTATTTACTTCCATTTTTCATGTAAGTATTGAATGATTATAATTTTAAACCCATTGTTATTTTTTTATTAATTTTTTAGAAATTTTTAACTATGTATAATAATTTAAAAGGCTAAATGATATTATATTTTAGATGTTTAAATCATACAAATATAAATTTCATTATATACTTATGATTCAATAAACATTTAATCAAAAATATAATTTAGTACCACTAACGACAATCATATTTTTCTCACATATTTGAATCAAAATGATTCTCCTCTAGAATTCAAGTTAAAATATCCATACCACCACTGACATTGATGGATACCTAATCCTATATTTTTTTATAACACAACCTCCACCATCTTATATTATGGGAAAAAATTTATATAGCTATACATGAAAAAATTTAATCTATATTAAAATATAACATAAAAATCATAGTTTACTAAAAACATTTAACTATTGAAATTCATATATAAGAGAAGCATTATTGAGTAACTTTACTATATAGTTCTAACATTGTGAAATCATCTCTAAATATCTCACCCCCACATCATGCTAGATATACCTTGATAACCATTATAACAATAATAGAGTAACATTTTATAACAAATTATATATTCTATTTCTAACAAAAATATTCATTGATAATTACAATGATAATGAATAAATCAGTAACTCAACATAATTTGTAATGATAACAAGTGACGCCTCAGAATCATATCTCATATGATGAGATATAAAAAAACTATATACATTGTATTGTGTTATGTGGGGGACGAGTGGGGTGTTTAAATAAGTACAGAACCATAAAAATACTCTCATGAGTCTTAAATGGGCCCACAGTCTCTGGTAATATCTTTCTTGGTCTCAGGAAATGCTGATGAAAAAATATTAGAAGAAATAATAAGAAGAGTTTATAACCAATATGATTAATGAATAGTTAACTCATCATATTTGGAAAATGGTTATTCATTATATAAGTGGTAATAAACGTAATTCTAATTAATTTAACATAATATGAATTCACCTATACAAGATTAAATTCAATGATGTAACACCCTGCCCCTACCTCATTGGATTGAGGAGGTGGTGAGGGCTACTTGGCCTTAAGCGACATTCCCAAGACGCCAAAGGCTGGAAATAAATACTGAGGGATTCAAGATCAAGTTGTGGAACGATTTTCCCTTAATACAAAACCTACCAAACTGTCTACTAACAGAAACTAGATGATTCATGTCAAATAAATTTCCAAACCATGCATTCCCAAAAAAAACTAAGGTGTTCCACAACATAACTCAAAATCAATACAACCCGACATGTCCACAAAACATCAGAGTACACTGCGAAAACTAAAAAACCAAACACCAACATCCATGACACCACCACAGCTCCACGCCAAGCTCCAAGCACCAAACTCCACCAAGGGATCACAAAGATCCACTAAAGGATTGGGATGCCTTGTCTTTTCCCACACCACAGTACACATCATCTACAAAGACACCAATGTGCCAAAGCAGGGGTTGAGTACTAAAAATCAGTAGGATTTCCCCAAATAACTTCCCTACACACGCCACTAGGATAAAACCATTCGCACATTTATATGAAACAGTTTATATAAATTAAATCGCATGTGTAACCATTTTCATAATCCAAACATGCCCTTACCAAGCTATCACACTCAAACCAAGAAACCAAGGGAAAGCCGACCAAACAAGCTACAACCATTCCAACCATTACACATTATCACCACAATATCATCCTTAAATGCAATGCACAACAAAACAAACATAACAAACAAACAACCAAATGGTGGAGCTTCCTTCCAACCCGTTCTCCCATTCCCACCTAGTGGTACTTCCCAACCACAACCAAACGGTGGAGCTTCCATCCAACCCGTTCACCCATTCACACCTAGTGGTACTTCCCATACATTAACCATTGATGGTGGACCTTCTATCTACTATATATCCTCTTTTTATAGTGGTACTTCTTTCCACATCCACACAACATTAAAAATATTCCAAATCCAAGCATATAACCCACAAAGGTCCCAACATCATGCAATCAACCCATTCCATTGCATATCAATCAACATCAATAAATCACCCATTTATTGAAAATAATTTTCCATGCCAAACAACATTTCAATAAAACAACCTCTTTATTGAAAACAATTTCCTTCATTAATTTTCACAAATCAACCATAGCATCATATTTTAAGATCTCCATTTAAAAATTCATAACAAAATCATTTCATCATAAAACCCTCATTTTCCCAAAAATCCCCAAAACATCACCCAAGGGATTTCTATCCAATTTCTCACATAAAACCCAATTGATTTCAAGAAAAACAAATTAATTGTAACAAACTCCATTAGCTCTAACCTAGTGGAGTCGAGAGGTAAGCCACCTACCTTTAGAGTTCCTGTGAAATCGACCCACGAACAACCACGCCTCAAATCTGGTGAACGCACCCCCGAAACCACTCTAGATCCCTTTCCCTAACATACACAAGCCTTAATATTAACAACCATTGAAACCAAAACCAAAGATCTACACACAAAAATTCTACATCTAGAAAATCTAGAAATAGAGGGATGTAGATCTAGAGGAAAACACAAGAGAAACGGAAGGAGATACTTACCCAGGAGAAACCACCTTCAAACTGCCTTGAAACCCCTTTGAAATGCTTCCAAATTGAGTGGGAGAGCACCCTTAACCTTTGAGAAGGAAAAATCTTGAGTGAGGCACGAGTGGGAGGAATATTGGAGTGGAATCAGGAAATCCCGAGTGAGCCTGAGTTTTAAAACCCTATTTTTAAGTGGCCGCATGGTTAGTCTGTATGGTTTGTCAAACCGTGCGCTAACCATGCGCACGCTACTGCCTTGGAATCAATGGTCTGCACAGTTTCCTCACACAGTTTTGAAAACCGTGCACAGGCCGTCCAAAGCCTGCGGTCTCCCTTGCACGTTTTCCTGGGGAATCCGCACTATTTCCACTAACTGTGCTCAAACTGTGCACCCATTTAAAAGACTCCAAAATCATCCAAAACCATTACAAACTCTCCCAACCTCTTCCCAACTCATCCAATGCACTTTAAACACATAAAAAGGCATAAAAAGGCCACATTCCTCAAACTGGGGGTGCTACATTCTAACCACCATTTTATTTTCCATCCTCGGAAAGTAGTGAACCCACCCTTTGCAAAAAGAGATCAGGTGACTACTCGATTATCTCTCTCTCCAGCTCCCAAGTCTCCTCTGGAATCTATCTATACTGCAACAAAACATGAACTAAACTGTTTCTTTTACCATGAAAGTATTTCTCTTGCATATCCACAACCCATACTGGCACGTGCACCAACAAAGCATCTAGTTCTTGCTTAACATGATCCCATTAAATCACATGGTCATGATCCAGCTGATATTTTTTCAACTATGACACATGAAACACATTGTGCACTGCACTGAACCTAGGTGGAAAAGTCAAATGATAATCCACCTCACCCACCTGCTCAAGAATCTCAAAAGCACCAATATACCTCGGATATAACTTTCTCTGCTTCCAAAACTGACGATGCCCCAACATAGGAGAGATCCTCAAGAAGACTTGATCACTCACCTCGAATGACAACGGCTGTCGACGACGATCCGCATACGATTTGTGATGACTCTGAGCCATCTCTATTCTCTTCTGGATCAACTCAACCACTCTTCTTTTCATACCAGCCCACTAGAACTACAATTTTAATGCTTTATACATTTTCTGAATTCTTGTATGAACAACCCACCTGGAATGGTGATGCACCCTGAGAAGATCCTCTTGATAAGAAACTGGTTCACCCATCTGATTTTGAAAACAAAAAACTAAATCTCCATTCAGTTTCCAACCCTGAATGGTCTCCCAACAATTGAGTCTCAACCCCATGGTCACACACTCTGAATCAGATATATATGCCTCTTTAACTAGGAAAACCAAGTCATGAATCAACAAAACTGAATAGAAGACCACTCTCTCACCCTAGTCATCACATTTTAACCTCATATCATCTATAACCAACATCAACTGCCACTATTCGGATGCCTGTTTTACCACATGAGCATATGAGTTTCTACATAATGCATCCTCTACCGAATTTCCCTTACCCAGTGAGTACATTATGTCAAAATCAGACATCTGGAGATATTCCATCCATCTCCTTTTCCTCATGTTCAAATTCCTTTGTGTGAAAATGTGCTTCAAGCTCTTATAATCTGTATATACCGTAAATTTCTCACCAAATAGGTAATGATACCACACCTTCAAGCATGGACCACTGCTTCCAACTCCAAATCATGAGTTGGGTAGTTCTTCTCATGCACTCTCAACTACCGTGAGCCATATGCAACCACATGATTACCTAGCATGAGAACGCTCCCCAGCCCTGATCCCCATGAATCACAATACACCACGTACCCTTTTCTTAATTCTATAAAAACCATGATTTGTGCTAACGCAAGATGACTCTTTAACTCATCGGAACACTGCTGGAACTATTCATTCCACAGGAATGGAAGATTCTTTCTTGTCAAAGCTGTCATTGGTGAAGCCAACCATGAAAATTCACAAAAAAAACACTGAAAATTCCCTACTAGACCAAGATAACTTCGTATCTCAAACACATTATTTGGTGGTTTCCATGATATAACATCCTCTATATTTTAGGGAACCACTGAAACACCCCTTTCAAAAATCACATGGCCAAGAAAATGAACATCCTGTATCTAAAAGTCACACTTTGACAATTTGGCATACAACCGATGATCCCTCAAGATCCCCAGCACTGTCACCATGTGCTTCTCATGATCCACCCATGTCATTGAATACACCAGAATATCATCTACAAACATCACCATAAATGAATCCAGATATCTTTGAAATATCTGATTCATCAATACCATAAACATTGCGGGCACATTCATTAGACCAAAGGGAATAACCACATATTCAAAATGGACATATCTACTTCTAAATGTTGTTTTAGGAATATCTTCATTCCTCATCCGCAATTGATGATATTCCAACCTCAGGTCGATCATGGAGAACCACCGGTCTCCCCTCAACTGGTCAAAAAAATCATCAACTCATGGGAGTGGATATCTATTATTTATCGTAACTTGTTTAAGTCTACGATAATCAACACATATCCTCAAAGTTATATCATCCTTTGTTTCACAAACAAAACTAGAGGATCCCAAAGAGACATGCTAGGCAGGATAAACCCTTTGTTTTCTAACTCTACCAACTGGACTTTCAATTCCTGCAATTCAGCTGGTGCCATCTGATAAGATGGATGTGAGATAAGATTGGTCCTCGGAAGGAGATCAATTGTAAAATCCACTTCTCTTATGGGAGTTAACCCTGAGAATTCATCAGGAAAGACATCCATGAACTAATCCCCCACTACTGGAGGAATACTCTGCTCAGCACCCTCTACCGATTCCAACGACAAAACCGCAAACGGATACGATAACTTACCCACTGATGGTTCCAACTAACTCTTTTCACCCTACCTTTCATGCTTCTCTCCTCTAAAGAGATGTCTAACGCCATTGTGGTCATAAAATCCATGGTTCTCACATCACAATCGATGTGGTCCTAAAACGCTACCGGCCAATCCATTCCCAAGATTACATCATATCCATCCAGCTCAAGCACTGAAAAATTCAACATTATTTCAACCTCACCCACAACAATACAACATTATCTACGCGAAAAGGCTAGATACTCTCTTCAACCCAGAGGATTTTGATGTTTCAAAACTGAGGGCATCATTTCTACCCTTAAACCCAGCAAATCAACCACACGTGTAGCAATAAAAGAGTGTGAAGCACCCGTATCAAACAACACTTGCATCAAGGTAGAATTTAAACAAATAGTACCTCTCAATGTGGATGGTCCTGACTGATCATCCACCACAACCTGCTCAGCTCTGAACCCATATTTTCTTGCCAAACTTTGCTCTTTATTGCTCTGTTGAGGCGTCGTGGTATTCTGAGAATCACCATGACCCACTATATTCTGCTGACGAGGGATGTGATTCTGTCCGCATCTCATCAAAGCATACGAAGTCTATGATCCCTTAAGAGTGTCATGCACACCTGACCTTGGAGCATTCTAATAATAACGCTGCAGATGCCCCATCTTCTTACAATTATTTCATGTTTGAGGTTGTCCTATAAAATCCCTCTTGATGTGTCTCATAGAACCACACTGAAAACATCATAGCTTGCTCTAGGGATTCGGTGGAAGATTTACCGATCCAACTGTTGGATTATATGCTATATTACCACCCTGTGAATAAGTGTCCCTCCTTTGCTTGAACCCAGTGTAAGAGTTCATACGATTTCCCATGGGTAACACGATGCTTCCTCCGCCCGGAGCTCCCAACAGATCATGCTCAGCCACCGAGTCTCTATTAACTATCTATGTTTAATCATCTATACACAGCACTGCTATCTTGGAAGGAATGTCCTACATCAAACCAGCTTTGATGATACGAGCTTTCAACAATGTTCTACACACCACCTCAGGTGAAAACTACACTATGTTCATAAACATAACTGCATACTCCGTCACAGACATAATCTCTTTCTTCAAACTGCAGAAATCAGTCGTATTCTGAATTATAAACGTATGTGGGTATAATTTTTTGTTAAAAAATTCCTCAAATCCTTCCAACATCATTCCCTGGTCTGTCCCTGCTTGTACTACCAACTTACACCACTGAAGGGAAAGATCTTCCAACATATACGTGGCCAAATTCACCTTTAACTCTACCAGAGTTCCCATGAACTCAAAGATCTTGTTCATTCCATTCAACCATGCTTCTTCCCTCTCTGGCTCTGAATCATCCCTGAAAATGGGTGGATTCAACTTTTGAAACTGAACGGTATGATCCACATGCCTTGGTTAATCCACTTTATTTCCACTTTCCACTGCTTGGAAAGCTTGCACTATGCTTTGCGCTACCTTTTGGTTCACCTGAGGATTAGGTGCAACGACATTCTCAGCAGCCTCTTCCGGTTGGTCTCTACAATTCCATCTAGGTGCAATTTCCATAAATAGAAAACAAACAACCATGTATCTCACTTCTGTAGACATCACTAAATTCCATTTCAAATCACATTACACAACACTATCACAACAAGTCATTACACCCTTTTCCACATGTTCCATGTTTCATCATTTTGAAAACCAAACCATTTTTAAAATACCAATTTATTCACAATGAAATTTCACACAATCATATCACATCATAAATCATTATACCCCAATGAAAAATGCATCCAAGAGGGAAGTCATTTCTACCATGCATTCCATGCTCATCTCATTAGCTTCACCCACAATAATGATATATACAATGCCTATAAATGTCTCCAAAACACTTATGTACCCAACTCCCGGGTAACATGAATTTCATCATAATAGGGTTAGCTACGTTCTTTTATGCTATACATTCCATGTTCCGACAGTCCTATGGCTTGCTACCATCCCGACTCAAGGAATGTAACACAACGAATGTCAACACCAAACACGAGAATCAACTCCAAAAGACTGAACAAACTGATACCACTTGTAACACCCTAACACTACCTCATTGCCTTGAGGAGGCAATGAGGGATACTTGGCCTTAGGCGGTGGTCGCAAGATTCCAAATGATTGAAATAAATGCTGAGGGATTCAAGATCAATTTGAGGAACGATTTTCCCTTAAGACAAAACCAACAAAACCATCCACTAACATCCACTAGATAATGCATGTCAAATAAATTTACAAACCATGAATTCCCAAAAGACAACTAAGTTCTTCCACAACACAACTATTAATCAATACAACCAGACATGTCCACAAAACCTCAGAGTACACTTCGGAAACTAAACAACCAAACACCACCATCCATGACACCACCACATCTCCACACCAGGCTCCAAGATCCATGCTCCACCAAGGGATAACAAAGCTCCACTAAATGAGGGAGATGCCTTAACATTTCCAATGTCATGGTACACACCATATGCAAAGAAACCAACGTTCCAAAGCAAGGGGTGTGTACTAAAACTCAGAAGGATTTCCCAAAATGAATTCCATACACATGCCACGAAGGTAAAACCTTTAGAACATTTATATAAAACAATTTATATAAATTAAACTCCAAGTGCAACCATTTTCATAAGCCAAACATGCCCTCACCAAGACATCACACCCAAACCAAGCAACCAAGGGAATGTGATCCAAACAAGCTGCAACCATTCCAACCTTTACACATTAGCACCACAATTCCATCTTGTAAAGCAATGCACAACAAAACAACAATAAAAACAAACAACCAAACAGTTGAGCTTCCATCAACCCATTTTCCCATTCACACCTAGTGGTACATTTCCACCACAACCAAATGGTGGAGCTTCCGACCAACCTATTCACCCATTCACACATAGTGGTACTTCCCATTCACGTACCATTGATGGTGGCCCTTCCGTCCACTATCCACCCCCTTTTTATAGTGGTACTTCTCGTCACTTCCACACAACATTCAAAACAAGCCAAATCCAAACATATAAACCACCAAGGTCACAACATCATGAAATCAACCCAATCCATTTCATATCAATCCCCTTCAATAAATCACCCATTTATTGAAAATCGTTTTCCATGCCAAACAAACTTTTTAAAAAACAACCTCTTTATTGAAAACCATTTCTTCAATCATTTTCACAAATCAACCATAGCATTCTATTTTAAAATATCCATTTTAAAATCCACAACAAAATTATTTCACCATAAAACCCTCGTTTTCCCAAAAATTACCAAAATATCAACCAAGGGATTTATAACCAATTTTGCACATAAAACACAATTAATTTCAAGAACAACAAATTAATTGTATCCAAAAACTTTATCTCTAACCAAGTGGAGTCAAGAGATAATCCACCTACAATTAGGGTTCCTGAGAAATCGACCCACGAACAACCACGCCTCAAATACGGAGAACGCACCACCGAAACCTCTCTATATCCCTTTCCCTAACATCTACAAGCCTTAATATTAACATCCATGGCAACCACAACACTATATATACACACAAAAATGGTAGATCTAGAAAACAAATAAATATAGGGATGTAGATCTAGAGGAAAACATAAGAGAAACAAGAGGATAGACTTACCCGGGAGAAACCACCTTCAGACCACCTTGAAACCCCTTTGAAACGCTTCCAAATCGAGTGGGAGAGCACCCTTAACCCCTGAGAACCCAAAATCTTGAGTGAGGCTCGAGTGGGAAGAATATTGGAGGGGAATGAGGCAAGCCCGAGTGAGCCCGGGTTTTAAAACCCTATTTTTAAGTGGTCGCACGGTTAGTCAGCACGGTTTGGAAAACCATGCGCTAACTGTGCGCACGCTACTGCCTCGAGAGCAAGGGTCCGCACAGTTTCCTCACATGGTTTGGAAAAATGTGTGCAGGCCATACGAAGATTAATGTCTCCCTTGCATGGTTTCATGGGTAATCGGCACGGTTTCTACTAACCGTTCTCAAACAGTGCACCCCTTTAAAAGCCTCCAAACTCATCCAAAACCCTTCAAAACTCTCCCAATCTCTTCACAACTCATCCTATGCACTTTAATCACATAAAAATGCATAAAAGGCCACATACCAAAAACCGGGGCTGCTACACTGGATTTCTAACATTACAATCACCCACCAAAATAAGGTGTATTGTGACTATTTTTCCAAAAATCCCTAAAAAAGAACAATATTTAATGGTTTGTGGTAATGATTTTTAGGAGAATATTTCCATTACCAAATGAACCACTCAATAAACCATTTAACATATTTTATATTCTAAAAACATATGATTTATAATAATTTTCATTTAATGATAATTTCAATGTATTTGAGAACAATATTTTCTATAGAAGATTACATATATACATAATACTCATTAATTTCCAGGTAAAAAATGAGTTGTAAAACGCACATCATGATCATAAAAAGGACTTATATGCACACCATACTTTTAACCAGTTTCTACAATGTATAACATTTTGAAAACATACACATATTAGGACTATCAAATGGATTTAATGTATGAAATTATGGTCAACCTATCAAAGATAAACCACATCATATATTTACCTCATGGAGATATCGATATTCCCCTCACCAATTACAAAATGAACTTTTCCCATATACAAAATATAATATAATGAGGTAATAAATGATATGTAGTTCTCACATGAATGACCTATTATTATATCCAAGTTATGAACAATAAAATGTAACTTGATATATTCTTATTCATCAATGATAACTAAAATTAGAATTAGATATCATTAAATATCATTTTAATCTTATGATGTACTACCCTTAATAAACCATGGAAGTCTAGTATAAAATCCATATTCATACATGTAACGACCTCAAACCATATATTAATATAAAACGTAATATCATCATTATGAACATAGCCTTTAATCTACTCTATATAATGCAATCAATCTATCATTACCTATTTTTCCAAATATTTCCCTTTGGCCTTATTTAACCTATTTAAGAGAAAAAAATATAATTTTATGTAGATGAAAAAAACACATGGTCCTCCATCACATTCAATCATAGCTCAAAATAGAGTCTAACGGATAGCAACATCTCACCCAATTAAAACAGAACATGTGCCTTCCCATTTTTATTGAATAAATTAGCCACAAAATACCTTTTCTAGGAGTATAAATTTTGTTAATGGGCAATAATTACATATACATGACCTATCTAAAACAATAATGATTCAAATATTGTAGAATAAATTTTTATTAATGGATTAATGATTTGGTAAAAACCTTAAATTACTGAACTAAATGGACAGTTAAACTAATACATAAGAGTGTACATCATTACTACTAACTATAAATCATTAATTAATTTGATTTTCTCATGTCATATCAATGATATATAACCATAAACATTAATCTAATCATCCATAATTAAACCATATCAAAGGACAACAACAGATGAATTTCTTTATTATGTATATATGTGAAATATATATTGTTATGTTAGTTCCCATAGATTTGTTGTCCATTGTTTCAAATGCCAATAGACTATCTATTAAGAATCCATCCATGAAAATTTCAATCACATATTATTTATTGAAATAATTGGTATTTCAATTAGATATGAATATTAAATATTCTCATGATTATAAACTATGAGTACAATGAATCTCATTATATGAACCACATACTTGAATCTCCCCCAAGACATCATGAACAGTACAGAAATCTATATAGATTCTATTAAAGGATGTGAAATTACACTAGACTAACACATTATATATCTCAATGAAATATTTAGAGATCTTGGTGTATAAAACGTGATATATGACTACACCTAATACACTATACAACTACCTTTAGTGCTCCTCCCGCATTATGGTGTACACCAATTTATCATTAAAACCCCACTATGAATGATTTTAGAAATGGATTGAAAATTCCATTCACCATATCCACAAACATTTTTAGTTGAATTTATAAAATTAAAAATATCCCCAGAATCTCATGTAGAATATATTAATTCTTAAACAACATTAATAGAATTTCCACAACTATAACACTAAGATAATGAAAATATAATCACAATATAATTCCAGGATTGGTTTATTGGGGTCAAATAATTGTTATTTATTATAGGAAAGGAATTAAAAACCCATAGAACAAGGATATAAATTTTTTAGACTGATACAATGTATCATATAAAATGAAAACATGTCATATAATTATGATGATCAAACCATATTTTTTAACCATATTCTTAATTAATGGTACACAAAATTCATCAATGGATTCATTATTCATTATGTACCCACATGTTAATGAATCCCTCACCACTTAGTCAGTATTTTATTTATGATAATGATATTATAGTACCTCTCAATGGTAAAGTAAATATGATATTGGGGTTTGAGAATAAGGGGAACTATTTCACAAAATTGATAATTGGATGTAATTTTCATTGCCACGATTTCCATAATACAAGGATCAGGTTAGTTTCATAAGCATCCATACATATACTAAATCATTTTAAAATGCTTCAAAAATGAAAAATGGTTAAATAAAAATTTTAAAAAATCAGTAAAATATAAAATAATTTCACATTTAAATATATCATTCAACTATTTATATCTTTTATATAATACTATATATATTACATTGATTAATGATTTAATGTTGATTTTTAATATTGAATTATGTTTATTATTAGTCATAGTCTATAATTTAATTATCAAAACACCTCTGATATGTCTATACATTATAATTTGATATTTGTAATGTATTTGTGTCGTATCACCATGTACCACATACTATATTCTATAGTAAGGAATATAATATTTTGGGTTTTAATCTATATCATACCATAAAACATACACAAATATATCATTATAATATATGATAATATCAACCATATATATAATTTGTATTAAGGAATATCTTTATCAGTGTCTCGCGATTTGTAAATCAATATTACCGTTATACTATTTCAACATATATTGTATCATAAAGAGGTACATGTCTAACTACAAACAAAAATTAAATTAGGATATTTTAAATACAATGTTGGAAATTGATCGTTAATTTATCATTATTCCATACCATATCTAATAAACTATGAATATCGATTTAAAAATTATTTTCGATAAAACTAAAAATATGATTAACGTAGCTCTCCATGTTTCTGAAAACATAATCCCCATAAAAGAAGTTGCAATGTGTAACTCCATGGAATTTATTATTGAAAAAATTACAAATCCTACACTATATAAATGTTATCAATGAAGAGCCTCTAGAAGTATTCATCATCATACATGTTACATTTTTATTTGAATTCATCTCCTTTAAGAACATGTTTTCGAAACATATATCGACTAGTTTTATCATATAAAATTATGCATAATCATTTAAATCCTTTGATTAAAACATCGAGGGACCATATGATAGAGTGTATTTATACCCCACATAATAACTCATAATTTCTCAATTCACCATACATAGACTAGGAAGATGGATCATCACCTCACATGAGCATCATCTAATAGGAAAACACATTTCGTATGTTTTTCTATGCGTCATTATATAATCCATTCAGTATATATTAATCATTGGACAATATATTTTATGCATCATACAAAGGCAAAATCACATCTTTTTTAAACCATATTAAATAACATGATCCATAACCTACCACACCATCCAATTATAATCTCATCTCAAATAAAGGATAATGAATTATTTTAATATATGATTGTAATACTCACATATATCCTTTATAAACATGTATACTAGGATATAAAATGGGTAATTCACCAATTGAATTACAAAGGCAAATATATTTACAAATCATCTAGCACACACAGACATTATCTCTTATACGAAGCATGTATTGTGTATCATGATAATATAGTTTATCTTAATATAATATCCATCCCACATTAATGTAAATGTTTTTTCATAACAAAAAATAATCTATGATAATATATAATTAGGGGAAAAAATTCATACTTTAAGTGGTTAATTATTATTGTAATATTGTTTTATATATAGAGATTAATGAAAAAAATTTGGATAAAAATTTCACGAATAATGGGTTATATTTATTAAATTCGTTAAATTTTTTAGGAAATTTTAATGTATTTCACACATAAGTGTTATTCACATATTCCATATATAACTTAACAAGAATAATATTTTTAATATATTATTAGGTTTTTAAAATCTATTTAAAATCACTATGTAACACCAACAACATATTTATGTAGTAGTAGCGTACTTTTTATTCAAAGAGGAAAGGACAAGGAAGCAACCCCTCAGAAGGGGTCGGAAATAATGAAGCCCAAGAGCATCCCCCAGCACTATAGAGGCACAAACTGGAGGAAGGGATATAAGGGAATCATAAATGATAAAAGGCTCATCCTGCCTACCCAAGCGAGCAAGGGAACCCACCATGAAATTCACCTCCCTCCAACTGTGGTGAATAAGCTTCCCTTGAGAGGTTCTGGTCTTGCATCTCCTGATGATGTAAGTGGGTTCCCAAGGAACCCAAATGGTCCCTTTCAAGATCTTTGCATGGAGCTCAGAGTCTTTCTCAAACTCTTACGCTGTCAGCTTACCCTGTCTACACACCATCAGACCAGAAGCAAGTGCATGGACCTCCTCTCTCAGGGAGTTTCCCATTCCATAAAAACCACTAAAGGCAGTGGCCAACGAGCCTGAATAATCACGCAGCACTCCTCCCCCCTCATAATTCCCCCCATGCAGGATCTGTCGATGTTGAGCTTGAAACCCGTAACCGGTGGGCGCCATCTAACCCACTGGCCAGTCCCCTTTCTCGGAATGCAGGGGCAGATGAGCAGATTACTAACCGCAGATGACGTCGAACCTCCTTTGGTCTGAGAAGCCAACTCGGAAATGAGATATTTGAGGGTAGCCTGGAGGAATAGTGGCGAGCGCCTATCTCTCATCTGAACCTTATTACAGGCCTCCCAAATCACCCAACAAATAGCCACAAGAATGATCTTTCTAACCTTCCGCTCCTGGCCAGAACACCCCGATCCTGAAAACCAGATCTCCACGTATTCCTGTAAAGAATACTCTCTGTCGTTTCTGCATGGATTGTACATGAACAGAGACCAGAGGTGGAGGGCCCAGTGGATTTGGAAGAATAGATGCTTCACCGACTCTGACGTGTTTTCAATACAACATAAGCATCTAGAGGCCAAAGCAATGCCCCGATGCTGGATATTATCCTCCGTAGGTAACGCTCTGTTCCTGATTCTCCAGAGTATAAAGTTCATTCTAATAGCAATTTCGCTGCACTAGGATGTCGAGGCCCAAGCGTTAGAAGTGCTAACGGGATGCATGATGCTCCTGAATCCTTTCGAGCTTTACCTTCCGGAACTAGTAGCTGTGAAACAACACCTATCAGGGTCCTCGATCATGACAATATTTTTGAACACTAACATCTGATTGGTGTTCAAAGAAGTATTGAGAAGATCGAACTCCTCGCATGCACAGCTGAAGGTGATGTCTTCGGAAGTGCGATCTGAGTACTCAATGGTTACCCCATACCAGTTGGTGTCCCAAAAACTGACCTTCCCAACACCAATTATCCATCTAGCATGGCCTGACAGCATCTCAATGAGGGAGAAAATGTGCCTTTCCAGCCTCGTGGAACTGTACAAACCCGTTGTTTCGACCCCCGAGTAACGCGCTTTGAAAAACATCACCCACAACGACTCCCCGACAATAATTTCTCAAGTGAAACAACATATTTATATGAATATATTATATTTACTCTCACAAAACTCCTTTAATGGGTAAAATATATTACCAAATAATATATAAATATTGTTAATGTTTGTAATATTATTCTTTTACAATAAACTAAATGAAGAAAATTATCAAAAATAATAAATTTATAATATCTACTATGTTTTTTATAACTCGTACATTTATTCCATTTTTTTAAAAGTCGGGGTCATGGACCAAAATAACCAATGTAAAATTATTATAAAATAGAGAGTTTACATGAGTCTAAAATATGTGATCAAATTACAATCTTTTTCATGCAAAGTATTTAAATAAACAGGGATGTATTTAAACCAGGTAATGTATTGATTTAAACCAATGTCTCCCAGACAATCATCCACCATGTTTTCTTCTCAATAAATTTTTTTGATGATATAGTTGATATTGATAAGTGAAGAGGTGAAATCAATACAATATGTAGTAATTAGACATGAAATATGTGTTATGATTTTCCAAATTTTTTTCATGATGGTAGTCGAATCACATTCAATCCATTTATTGTTCAAAACAAGGATCTTGGAGAAGGAAATAAAATGTATTAAACTCATCATATTAGCCTCAAGAGAGGTGGAAATTCCATAGATACCCATCAAACAACCATGCATCCAACTGAGGTGATTCTTATAGATAGCACCACAACCCGCATGGCCCAGATTTCGTTTGGAGGGAATGTAAATATTAACATTAATTCATCTAGGAAGAGGAGATCTCCATAACACTTCTACTGTGTGATGTTTTTGACTGTAATTTCCCTTAATCCGAAGACATCACAGGATTCCAACATCATGTGTAGTGTTTTAGAAATGTCCATTTTTCATCAAGGTAGCTTCCCATATGGAAACAAGTATCTTCTTCTAAAACTCATTTTGATTTATTGATTAATTTTTATGAAAAATAGGATTCTGAACTTACCAGATAACATGGTGGAGCTCAACAACTACAACTAGAAAAAATTTCTTAATTTTTTAAGAAACATCCATTTCTTCACATTTTCTTGTTGAGTATTGACAAAGTTATGAATCAAACATCTGCAATAAAAAAATGCCAAGAATATAGTTCCAAATAAAAGAATCAGTATCACATTGAATTAATATATGGTTATAATTTTCATTTTTATGATTCCAATGTTAGAATTCTGAACATTGATGGATTCCAAAAGACTGAATACAACTATAAGTGGGAACTCTCCTGCGTGTAACATGCTAGATGAGGTGCAATATTTAAGGCTTTTTCCAAGTCATGTTAATAGGTTTTATCCAACTAAAATCACTTTCTGAGTTAAATAATAAAGATTTTAAAAATAATTTGAGTTAAGCATACCATTACGATTAGGTTCCCAAATTATGAAATCCGTAGTATTTGTGAAACCGAAGTTTTCAATTACATTCAGAATTCTTTCAAGAAGATGATCTTGATGATTTTTCAGAATATATCTAGTATAGAAGTTAGTAATCTCAGGTGTATAATTGGGAGATATCATTGAAATTAAGGACGTTCCAATCTAGCAATCCAACCATAATTTCAAAGAGGAATGCATGGAGACCATCCATTTAGAGTTATTCATAATATTTGCGAAGGATTGTTTTATGTAAGGATAGGGAGAGGAGTTAATGAAATTTGAATTTAACATATTATGTTTTTTAGTAAATATATTTTTGAGGAAAGTAATAGAATTATAAGTATTATGAAGAAGTTTCCATGTGATTATGGCTTGAAGAGATTCATTAAATTACATAATTTTTTTTATTCCCATACAACCTTTTTCAATATTATTGCAACATGTTGTGCAATGAACAATCAAAATTATTCTTTCTAGAGTGCTACTAGTCCAAAAATATTTATAGTAGTGTTATTTTCTTTGATATGTCCACCCAGACACTTATAGACAATCATGGAGTAAACCATCTTGGAATCAATGGTGGATTTGACCCGGCATATCCTGCCAGCCATAGAGGGAGATTTACCTTTCCAAGAAGAATTATAGATTAGAACATGGTCAAATATAGTATCAATGTAGAATTATTTCAGTCTACCCAAAAAACGGAAACACTATGATATGTAAATGCGAGTGTACCTTCATTTAGACCCATTTCATTGATAATGTCACATTTTTAGTTGGGATTAGAGTTATTCCCAAAGAAGATATATGATTTACTCTTACTAATGGTTTGACCAGAAACTTATTCATAGTGGGAGAGTGTTTTTGGAGGTTTATAATGTTTCTATTATAAACTTGAAGGAGAAGGATGATTTCATCTGCATAAAATAGGTGGGTGGGAGCATTCAAGTTTACAGTGTACTAGATGGGTTTTAGTTTATTTTTCTCTACTAGACATTTGAGAAGGAGACTAAGAGAGTATTCTGCTATCAGGAAGATAATGGATGATAGATGGTGACCTTTATTAACACCTTTTGTGCATTAGATGTATCCCTTGGGAGAACCATTGATAAAAATAGAGATATACACTCAATTAAACAATGTATTGATTGGAAGAATGTAATAAAATTGGTGGCCAAAATTTGTCCATATAGAACTTTCCAATCCTTTAGGATGTTTCTTCTACTGTGGGGACTCATGTCCAATTTCATTAGGAGATCACGTGTCTCGAAATGGAAATTTTTCCAGAACAGTGGTTGAGATAGACGTAGTTTATACTCTCACTGATTCTTTTTTATGGTTTTTAGTGAGTTTAAGATTCATCTTTTAAATGAAAATATGCAGTTAAATAAATTTTGTGACAATGGAGACTAGATTGATAGGTGTTTTAGGAACATGATATGTTCTAAATGTATGATATATGGTCAGTTTGAAGAGCATGGAAAATCTATGTTATTTATTTATATGAAGGGAATGAATATTTACAAAACATTTTTCTATATTGGAGGATATAAATTCACCTACGATCTTCCATTAAATGGTATAGGCATATAGTGATGGGTCTAGTATTAAATGAATAATGAGATACATTGTTGTTTAGATTGGTGACTCTAGAATGTAGGTGACAGCTTCATTAAATTATTTTTCCATTGTGAAGAACATAAATAATGGTGTTAAATATCATATCAGTATGATATATTATGAGAGGTCTTCCCTTTTTCATTTATTGTGGATGATCAATAATCTGAGTAGAATATAATTCTAAAAAAACCTAATGATGTGAACAGTGATGATTGGAAGGAGGATGGTTCTAGTGTTTCACCTGCTTTAGCCGGTGTCGACTCTTTGAGGTATTCTAGCTCAATGAGGATTATGTGTATCACTAATCAGTTTCTCTCAGGGCATGATGATTAAGGGGATGATGTAGATCTCCATGAGGACACCTACTTATAATCTGGTAATATATGATGTTTAAAGGAAGTTATTTTGATGGATGGATCACATGTTCACATTAATTCGATGAATGTTCGGGGAAATTTCAGGAGGACTGGGTAGGCTCCATCCTTTCTCCCTGGGGAGATAAAACCAATTCACTCTTTTTTTTTCAAAACAAGAAATAAATAAGGATCTATATAATACAAAGGTATCATGTTATTTTAAACAATTTTAAAAGATGATGTATCCCATGTGGGATAAAACACCAACATGATCTTCCATGAACAATCTTGTGGGTCCTTATCATGTGAATGTATCATGTTCTATTATGTGGGGTTTTGATCATGATGAGGATAATTTTAGGTCATAAGGAAATTACAATAAATAACATCGAGATAGGATGAAATTTTTTTATCTATACATGATAAACCATGAAAAGTATTACATAGAGAAGTGGGTCAAATTTATAATTTATTGGACCCCCAAGTTCATGATATATCCAGGAGAGACATGGAATTATAATCAATGAAGACAACAAGTATGAAATTGTATATAATCATTCCATCCAACAAGATGTATTAAAATTTTCAATCATAGAACGTGTCTTTTATGAAATTTTATAAATGGAAATGGGTATCATATTTCATTTTTTCGTGGCAGTGGATGGTTCTATTCATGGAAAAAGATAACAATCAACTTATATGATTTCTACCATGTCCCTCTAGATTAATAACTTGGAGTCTATTCAACAATGTAATGATTATGATGATACTTTATTCCTTCCAACGATTACCTGTGAATCATATGACCTTGATTTAGGTATCCTAAAAAGATCATATAATCTTAAGTATTAGAATACTCTTAATTTTTGGTTACCTATTGAGTTTGTTTATAAATTGGATCTTATAGAGGATTCAGATCATACACATGAGAGAAAATAAGATGATTTGACTGTTGTAGTGGGTTACCCCACATGAAGGATTCACGCACTGGTTCCTTAGAAAAAGAGGTGGTGTCCCATGAAAAGGGTAAAAACCATTCTATGAACCCTCTTTAGGTTTATATCATGAATAAGTATAAGGATAATAATGAATCTTTTCAATATAACCTTAAAGACATGGTGAAAAGAAAGGTGGATTTTTTCTCCAAGATTTATTCACTTAATACTCCAGTTATGGGAATTAGTTAATATGGTGGTACTCAAAAGGACTCTCAAAATTATATTTTCTATATGTAAAACACAATAAACTCTAATTAAGAGACACATAAATCTATAGAAGGTGATTTGATAAATAAGGGGACTGAAATGGGTAATTTAATTTTACAATATTGGTTCTCTCAGTACCTCAGGTAAATAATATACTCAACTAGTGATTGCTAAATATGATTGAGATTATTCTATAGAAATATTTGATCATTCTTTTAAATTAGAGGTAACAATGGTCAGTCTCAGTCACTCAATGTATGTGGTTTCATCACTAGTTGGGTGGAACCTGAGTATAAAATCTCAACCATTTAATCTATAAAGCTCTCTGATTCAACTAAAATATTGGAGGTGACAGTCAGGGTTGTTGTTCAAGATATAAATCTCTTAGGTTATGATGATGGCACCCTGTATCAAGATAATTCTAGTAGAAACCCTGTTAATGATGAGTATACTGATTGGTCAGAGGATGGGTAAGGAAATCAATGGAACATGACCTTGTCATGGAGGTGAGGTCGATACAATCATAGTAGATGGACTTCTCATAGGGAGAGTCATGATTGGCATGAACATAGATATGTGTTCATGAAGAATATTTTTTTTTATCTCTCTTTGTGGTAGTGGATAACTTTTAAATAATTTTCAACCCCTATACTTTTTTTTATTTTTACTTTATAAATTTTCATATGTTTATATATTTGGGTGTAAATAGATAGTCTCTTCCATTTCTAATAATATTTTTAATTATATAAATAAAAATAAAAATATATTCATTTAATATTAAATATATATATATATATATATATTATAGTTAGAGTGGATTAAAATGAAAAAAAACCACACACACATCTAAAGAAAATGGAAGACATCAACTTGAAACTTTTCATTTCTTATTAATATACTAAAGTCTTATAAACTTGATGGCTCAAATCCCCAACTAAATTGGCCCCAATTCCCCTTTAAGGAGATGAATCAAGCCGTGTATAAGTAGTAAATTATTACTCCAAGTCACTAGTCATTATGTCGTAATACCCCTCCTTCCATAATAATCGCATCGTGTTTCTCTATTTCCTTATTTTAGGTAACCCATCTATCTCATATGAGAAATAATTTTGGGTGGAGGACCAGCTAATATTTAATAATTCACTCATCACACTTTAAAGTAACTCACCAAATGACACCTATATGTAATCATTCTATGTCATTTCTATGTCACGACATGTCGTCTGGATGGTCACATGGGCACCAGTGTGACCAATTAACATGCCATGATTCCCATTACTCATAATTGTTGCACCGTGGTAGCCACCAATAGTTCATAACAGGGCACCCCACCATCCCACATAAAAAATATGAGTGGGTGGAGGGTTAGATGATAATTTCCAACACACTCATAGTTCATTCAATTCACCCACCCGATGACATTTATGTTTGGACAAGTCATACCTATTTCCTAGTCATTCTGTGTAGTCCAATTAGACCCATTTTACAGCATAATTTCCTAGCCTTGGTTTCCCAAAATCTCAAATATATGGCCCAAAATCCCAAATCCGTTGAATACTACAACCTTCATGCTACAGGTTATTGTACCTACTACTATACTTCAAAAGTACCTATGGAAATCATTCCCCTACTCATATTTAAACCCATGTTTTTAATGAAGGATTATGGTCTGTTTACCACTAAGTGGTTAGTGTAATAGCCTCTATTAACTGACCCACTACCTGCCTAATTTTCAATGTTGTGAAAAGGGGAAACCTTCCATAGTAAGATGGAGAAACATGACTTAATTATTCTATTATGAGGGGAATCACAGTGTAATGATTGGTGACTCAGAGTGTCAATCATCCACTCATATAGTCCTAAATCTATTTCCTTCTAGGATATTCAGGCCACATCTTCTTGGTATTCACTCTATCAAGAACCCATGCCTTTTGACCATTAATATGTAATTAAATAGTAATAGTGGGGTTTTTCTATTCTTTTATGTGAGGAATTAGGATTTCTCATCTAGGGTGTTTGTTTTTGTGTGTATTGTCTGTCTAAATGTAGGTTATCATAATAAGAATATATGAATCTTATATAAATTGAGAAAAATGATGGATATCGTTGAGGTTTCATCATAGTTCACCATAGCAATGATATGTACCAGCGGTAATGAATTTTACTTTTCCATTATTTATTCGAGTTATGAGGCATGAAAGAGGATCATTGTATGGTTGAAATTACACCATATTCCATTGGGTAACCATCCCAGATTCCATGGTGGTGAATTTAACTCTATTATTGATGGATCATAAAAATGAAGAGTTTGGGAGATATCTACTACTATTACTACTTATGATTTTAGGAACTTCTAGGCTTCTCTGGGCATTACTGAAATGGGTTTAACTGGTAAAAAATATTCTTGGTGTAACAATCACAAAGGTACATAGGTGATTTTAAGTAGGATCCATCATTGTCCTACCGATATCTATTGGTTTGAATTCTTTTCTATGGATTCCATTATTAATCCTACCATATCATTGCTCAATCATAGATAATCCACAAATAATCACAGAGTACCATCATCCTTCTTGAATATGATAACTATAGATCCCTTAACATATGAATTAGGACATATGAAAAATTTATATTACAAATATTACAATTAAACATTCAACCCCCAATGCTTTGTTGGTGAAATTCATTAAGATGGGATAAAAATCGAATCTACTCCAAACACCAACTCGATAGTAAACTCAATCTATCACTCAGGTTGTTAGCCATGGGAATTATTATAATGTCCATACAAAATCAAGAAAACCACTAGAGATAAATAATCATTCTAAATTCCACCATTATCTAGATAATGAATGTCAATCCAACCCATGTAACATTCCAATCTGCACTGAATTGGTCCAGTACAACTAGCCTAATGATCGCACTCACCTTAGTAAGAATTAATGAATCCTTCTAGAGATAGAAAGGTAACACTCCTCCATTAGGAGTAGATATGAAAATATTAATGAACAAACTAATTATGAATAATAATCAAATAAACTCTTATAATATATAGAATAAAAAGTTTTCAAAAGAAACAGTAACAACCAATCTCTGGGGAACTTGTTTTGCAACATTTCATATTGTCTAAATTCACACCCAATGGTGTGTCGATGTTAAAAACACTATACAATATTTCAACATACAATCCCAAATGTTTTATATAATTTGTGGATAAAATGTAATGTGACACTCTTGTATCAAAAAAACACAACCAATGGACGATAATACAATAATCATACATCAAACATTAGATAGTCATGAATCCACAATAGCTAGAGTTGTTTTCATAACATACATGTATACCAACCCCTAATCCTTGGTATCTAGCCTAACTCCACTGATCTATAATCTATGAATGGTACTTTTGTTTTTTCACATGGGTATCTCATTCCTTACCCTAACCAGAATTCCATGTGGAACACCTTCTACTTATTTACTAAGGAGTATATGATTCATTCCTAAACAATGGTACCTATCCAAATCCCCATCCAATTATCTCTTACTGTATGCCTTAATATATCCTCTATAAGGGGCCCAACATTCCATAATCACAGAACATCAATGTGGTGTCAAAACTTTTGGTCCAATTTTTTCCCATATATCCACACCAATAGCACTACAAAAGATCACATTCTTGAGATGGCTTCTTATATCAGGGACTTCTCTTCCTATTGTTTCCTTATTGAAAACTATTATAGTGATTCTTCCTCACACTCAAAGAATATTTCATTGTTTCCCATGATATAAAATCATGTCCACTACTCATGGCATCTATTGTATTACCTTTTATGATGAGTTCCCAATTCATCACATAGGAAAAATTATTGATACAGAATGGTTCACCTAAAACATGATCTCATAAAAATTTCCATCCTAAAAGTGTCTCTCCCTATAAATCTCAACAGCTTCCTAGGATAATACAAAAAATAGTAGGTTGGTTAAATGTTCAACGTAGTACATAATTAATATTCCCTCCTATGTTCGGTACATGAACTCATAGTTCCTTTATTACTTCAATATCTCAGGATAGAAATAGATTAGGAACATCATCTTAATTTCATCCCTAGATAACTCATCCATGCTTTCTGATTTCTATAGAATGTCCCACAACTTCATGACTATTTCATGAAGCATATAAGTAGGGAGAATATCCCTCTAATCCATTGTTTTCACAAGATTTTTAATGATCTTCTAGAATAACTCGACCTAAAAGTTGTTTTCATGGGAGTCACTCTCCCTAGTTAACATAGGTGGATGATGTAGATGAAACTTTCTTTTCATCTCAAACATAGATGCAATAGTGTATATAGTAACGCTTTCCATGGACCTCATGACCCATGGGAGGCTATCATGAAGTCAAACATCCTTCTGATCATAAGAAACTACAATAATCTCTAGTTCATCTATGTAAGTTAAATGTTGATTTCAACTCTCCTGAAACACAATTCAATGATGAAATGGTGGAATTTTCTTTACATGAATAAAAAACCCTTATAAAACATGATATAAAAATAAGGTCAACATTAATATGTGAAAAAAATAGGGAACTACTAACTCGTTGTCTCTCTAAACATGGCTTACAATTGTTTTAGAAAGACATAACAGTTTATTTGTTTCATTTATCATATATTACATGAATCTAATATCATTGTTCAATGGGAACGTACATATCACAATAAATAATTATTTTAATATCATGAATAATACATAAAAATATATATCCCTATGTGCTTATCATGATGAATGCATAATCATCTCATTCTATACTGGTCCATGAGTATAAATCTCAAGAATCAATAATATCCTGAAATAAAAACCTCAAACAACAAGTGAATAACTCATGCTAAAAGAACATCAATGGTAATATGAAAATTGTATATTTAGAAATCCAATCCTGGGAATATTTATTTACCACCATATGTGGGTTATCTACTCTCATGAACATGCTCAAAAACAAGTCCCAAAACATCCTAATCTCCTTATATATCCACGTTTCAGTATGTTTCATTGGGAATATCCCACAATATAAGCATTTCAATTTCCCACCTACGAATAAACTCCTATATAATCATTTTATCATGTACACTAGGCTGACACCCTATATATGCATTACAACATGTGTCACTAGACATGGTCTGCAAAATAGGAACATCAATAAATGGTACACGTTTTGCATGTTTTTTTCATTATATTTTCTCATGCATTTTTAAATATTTTTATCATGGTGAATAATCCATATTTTTTTATATATTATTCTACAGGATCTAATAACAATTATTAGAATTATTAATATCCCAGTAGTATTATCATACCCATACCATGAATTTTATTTATGAATACTTTCATGAGATGAAGAAGAAATCAAAAATAGAACATTATTTTATGTTTTATGGAATGTTTTGTTTACCTTTACATATTTTTTCTATACATAATGGTCATCAGTTTTATGCAGAAATTTCTCATGAACCATGGATACCTTCAAATGTGGGTTTTCATTTGGCAGTAATTTTAGTTATCTATCTCCAAACCATATGATGGTGTTTAAGATGATTCTGTGTATTCTTAAATAAATTGTACATATTTTGTAGGATTTATTTATTTTCTATTCTTAGTAATGTTTCATATTTATAGCGTTGTAGATAATACACAAGGGATTTTAAACACAATCATATGATCTAATTATTGTTATTATAATTTCTTAATCCCAAAAAATATATCATAGCCATACCTTTAATTCGACTTATGAATTCTTTCATGAGATGAATAAGAAAAAAAAGAGATATTATTTTGAGTTGTATGGAATGTTGAATTAACCCTTAAATATTTGGGATCTACCTAATGGTCATCCTTTTTACCTAGACATTGAATTGTCTACATAAGTGACATGTCCAATTAGTCATTTGTAATGTAGTCTATTTAAGGATAACACAATATTATCCTTACATAGAAAATTTATTATAGGGATCATTATGTATTAAACATGTTAAGAAGAATGTAGTTACCCATATATAAATTTTTTATTCATGAAGGTAAATGCAATTACCCTTAAGAATATTGGTTCTATGTAAAATGAACTATTATATTATATTTTCATGGAAATATAAATTTTATTGTGTTTTAAATATTAAATTTATTTCACTATGTGTTGGATGACACCTATTCTATAACCAATGACACATACTCTATTCTTTATGAATCATTCAAAAACTAAATTCACTATTACAGACAACATAAACTGACATACACTTGTCCACATTCCAACAAACACTTTAAATTATTGTGACCTTTACACAATATTGATTTTATTCAATGTAGATCAAATATGACCTTTACAAAATGTATTGAATGAGGGAGTAACCCTTATTAAACTCTTTAGTTTTCTAGATTAACTTTAGGTGGAGTGTGGTGACCCTAATGAAGCTATAAAAACATCATTATTACCTTCAAAATACACACTGGTCTATTGTTACATGGATACTATATGACATTTAAACTTGAACTTGATTTTATTTTTACCCTTATGCACTTCTTGGTTACCTCTACAATAGACAGTGTTTACTATTATGAAAATAGTAAATTATCTTAAAACATGTATTATCCAAGAAAACATATTTATACATTGTAAAGTCCCAAATTTTCGGGAATGTTTAGTAAACATGAGAGCGAGATTATGTAACATCTAAACTGTTGCTCATAATTGAAATCTGAAGACACCGTTGAACTCGCAAAGCTGGTATTCTATGAAGGAGACCTTCACCTCAATTGTAGTTGGTCAAGGGTGAAAGTTGGTTTTTGTGTTTTTCATGGAAATAAAAATAAAATAAAGATTTACTTTTATTTTATTTTTATTTAACCTCCTAATTGAATTCTCGGTGGTGGGGACCACCCATGAAAGAAAAATCCCCAATTAAAATCAATGTTTATGTGGTCCACTCAAACCCCTCCTAATGGGGCGAAAACCTCTCAACTCCCCATTAATTTATTCCCCCATTTAATTGATCCAATTAATTTGTGTCAAAAAATTAAATTGTTCAATAAAATTTAATTTATATTAGATCCTCTCTTATTTTTAGAGGATTAGTTGGAGATGTGTTAGAAAATAGGTGAATTGGGAGAATGTTGTGGAGAAACCCATTCTCTCCAATGATGAATGCCTCTCCAATGAAGAATGATGAACCTACCCAAGATGGATCGGTAGAACCTTGTGGATGCAATGAATTCCAACATTCTTCAATGACTTTGAATTATTCCTCATGACATCCTCCACCAAATGAAATGGTGGGGTGTTTGTTTTTTTCGTGGTTTGTGTCGAATTAATCTGCTTGATCCGCCATCTACTGATCTAATGTCGAGGGTGGGGGCCAAACTAACATGGCTTGATCCCTCCATTGTTCTTCTTGGTTTTTTTATTCTTCATAGTAGATAAAGTTGGCAGATGCCTCCTGAGATAGCAATATGGAACAGGGGCGGTGTGGACCCGCACCGCCGGTAGATAATGTTGTCGTGGTGGTGGACAGAGGGATTCTGGCGCTTTGGCCGGCAATGGAAACATCGGTGGTGTGACCGTGGAGCGGCAGCGGTGCATGATGTGCCACTGGGAGGAGTAAGGGGCTGACCATTTTCGGCCACCTGAGCTGTACCGAGCGGGACCCGCGGCGGGTCCCATGTGCTGGCTGGCGACATAATGACTTCGGTCATTCCGTGATTGTAAGTAGCGGTGCACAACTCCCCCCGCATTTGGCCAGGCCACCCATTGTGGACAGGGCCTGTCGCGGCCCAGCCCGACCTAGTCGGGCTGGGTTGGCCCGGACATAGGCCCAACTGGACCCAGACCATCATCGACCATTTTCACTCTTTTGGGCATATCTTGAGCTACGGGCGTCCGTTTGATGAACCGTCTGCAGCACCAGAAACCATGAAGTGAGAAAATCCTATTGGTATAAACTCACTTGCAATTGAATTAATGTTGGGTTATGGTCATGTTTGATCATGCACGAATCCAACTGGTCTGTCGGTACAAAATGGCCAATAACATATAGACTCAGAATCCGATTGATGCATCTTCTATTTCGTTGAGACCCCTCTTACATAGCGGTCCATTTCAATATATCTTTGTGGGACTTCTTTTCTGTTGGAGTATCGACCTATGGCTTGAGGATTGGACCCTCCCAGAATCTAGGGTGCTTAGTACTGGAATTGTGTACCTAGATGTAGCATGAGAAAGGGATCCTATGTGGTTCTGGGATTTGGGATCCTTAGTGGGTCTGTGTTTGAGGTTCCCACAAGGATTTTCTATAGGAATCTATGTGGGACTACTCTAGGATCTTGTGTGGGTCTAATGTTGTACTAGGATTCTTTGTGGGTCTGATGATGTACTAGGATCATGTGTGTGTCTGATTATGTAGTAGGATCATGTGTTGGTCTGATGATGTTCTAGGATCCTATCTGGGCCTGATGAAGATTTAGGATCATTCTTGGGTCTACCTCTTAACAAATTAAAATGATTAAATAGTTACATCTAATCATCTTTACTAACGTACCTTAGTTATACCTGGTGTGAGCTGATTCCTAACCTTCGTGGTGATACCTTTGTGGTATTCTTCTGTGTGGTGTACCTTTGTGGTACTTACCTTCATAGTGATACCTTTGTGGTATTCTACCCTGTGGCATACCTATGTTTTACTTAAAATCATGGTGATTCCTTTTAATTATTCTTCTGTTTGGTGTACATTTGTGTTACATACCTTTGTGGTGTTACCTTCGTGGTATTCTATACATTGTGGAATAGTTGTACTTTGTCTACGGTTTTGGGCCTTGAGTTTCCTTGTGAATGAGATCTGTATAATTCATAACATAGGTATATGTATGGGAATATACCGAAGTAGGGTTGTCAGTTGTTTCATGATTTTAGGTTTATCCTTTCTGAGTATTGTGAGACCTTCAAGTGTCTCTGGGTCCCTACTGAGTATCGTTATACTCACCCCTACATGGGTTATACCCGCACCTTGTTGTGTTTGGT
The DNA here is from genome assembly GCA_963277665.1 of Viscum album. Classification (NCBI taxonomy): domain Eukaryota; kingdom Viridiplantae; phylum Streptophyta; class Magnoliopsida; order Santalales; family Viscaceae; genus Viscum; species Viscum album. The sequence continues at coordinate 1,054,469,172 of OY728151.1, read as the reverse complement.
GTAGACGACAGACAACGCTGATTGAGGACAAGGGTACCAGGACTGTAGGTTTCTTATAGGTGTTCCTTAAACAATTCATACCACAGATATGACATTTTGAGATTTTTAAATACCCTTTAGGTAGGATCCTAGGCAGGTGTTCACACGAGTTGTTCAGTTTACTTGTACTTTCTAGTTTTATTGTAATTTCCAGTTGGGCTTGTATTCTAGCCCCTTTTTATGTACTATACACACTCTATTTAATATTATGTTTACATGTGTTTATATCTTGTTGTGCGATTGGTTGCGTGAGCTTTCACGTTATAAAGGCAATGTCCTCCATGTTTTGGGAAATACGCCTTCGTTGCTAGTCCCCAGCCCCTGGCCTATGGATGGCGGGCATAGTGCTGTCATGGAATGGGCCCCGGGGTTCAGGTCTTGACAAATTGGTATCAAAGGAGACGATTCTACAATATAACATTGGACTCTGGTATTTTAATGGAAATAGTTTTATGTTTCATCAGTGTGGTTATCAGTTTAGGGAATCCAGTGTTGGTGCGGCAGCCGATGTATGCATACACCAGGAAAATGACATCTGATTTCTGACTCAATGCCCGAAAAAACAGATTGTGTGTGTGTTTCGAAATGTTTTAATAGTGAACTCTTTGAGTCATATCACCAGGTATAACTTATTGACCGTGGTGCACCTCTCTATTTTAGGGATGCCTCCACATAGACAGACATATAGGTTTCCAGAGAGAGTACATGATGACGGCCCACCAAGCAATGAGGCTAAAGTGCAGGGCCCTCTTACTATGATATCACCTTCGGGTGGTGTACCGGAAGCACCACCACCCATTGGGAAGAAGTTACCACTAGCCACATTGGTGTATGGTGCATTCTGACTGAGCATGTTTCATGAGTTCTAGTAACATAGACCTCTACTGTTTCTAGGTGTGTCAAATTCCAAGGCAGCTGAAGACTAGTTGGAGGCAGTGGCTAGAGTTTTTCTCCTAGTTGAGACACTAGTAGAGGAGATGTTGATTCTAGATGCTGGACAATTCCAATATGTGACCAAGATAATGATTTTCCCGATACTGAGGCTTCCATACTTGGACTGTTTCTCAAGATGGTACCTTTGGGTAGTGTTCCAGCTATATCACTACCTGTTGGTCAGCAGTTACAACCGACAATACCTGTAGAGGACACATATAGGCTTAGTTCCTTACATGTGTTTCATCATTCTTTACCCCTCAGGTTCTGAGGCAAGCCCGACTCAATGGAGGCTAAGGACTGCGTTGAGGAGGTGGCTGAGATATTCCTAGATCTTATACAGTTTCGACAGGATGACATTTTTGTATTTGAGTATTTATCTAGGCGTACCAACCATTCCAGGTACTCAATGAATATGATTTGATTAGTGCTTCAGGTCTCAGACTTCCATTCGATGTGTATTTAAGGACATCTGAGCCAACACTATTCCTCTATGAATTCATACTTATGTTAGGGTGCTAGAGAGGACCTACTTGGATGAATGTTTTTGGCTGAGAAGATATAGTCAGTGAATGTTATCAAAGGAAAAGAAGTAAATTGGTGCCATTCTCAGATACATGGGCATGTAAAATGTTTCTGGAAGAGGAAGTGTTAAGGAGAAATGAATCTGTTGGGAATCAAACATCGAAGACGAGTTAGGAGAGCTGCATGAGGTGGTGGACATTTCAACATGATACAACCACTCCCCTTATTCGGTCCCCACCAGGCTCAGGGAGCTAGAGGATGGGGGAAGGTAGTAGCAACATGCATTCAAGGAGTGTGACCCATGGGATTTAGGAATGATTTGAGGTATGATCTGTGTCAACATCCTGATTTTTTATCAATATACATTGGTACAAATCATTACATCTACCCAAGAATCTTTTCCAAGACCTAGAGTTTTTTGATAAACAGTTTAATTGACCCTCACTTTTGGATATACCTTTGGGAAGATATTCTATAATCACACTTACGTCAATGGTGTGGTCTGAACCTTAAGGCGAGAGTTTCGGTTGGATCCTCTTGGTGGAAGCATCGATGCCTTATGATGTTTGTTTGGGTAGGACTGGATATCCACAATTCATACTCAGATTGATTGTATTATGAAAAAATGGTTGTGATTTATCTACAATGGTGGTATGAGGTTTTCCTTAGTTGGTTAAAAAGGAATCCCATGTGACATAGGATAACTCATGCATAGGAGGGTGCAACCGATCACTCTTGAGTCGGATAGCCTTACCCTTGTGGAAGTATGAGTTTTGAGTTTTTAGTTCCCAACATGAGTGGCTAGAATTCCTCTAAGACTATGACATTGAGATATTATAAACACATTGGAAGGGGAAGGTGGTAGAAGATTCACTCAGTAGGTGGTTTTTCCTACAGCTTCTAGGTGAGGCTACAAAGCATTAGGTTGTTTTGCAGATATCCAATGTGGATCGAGACGAATAAGTTTTTCAACAGTCTCTTACTGTCACCCCCCACTTCTCTAGTGAGTCATGGAGTCACAACATGGGGACACTAACTACGAGGATCAACGTGCTCAGATATCCATAGGATATTCTCTTGATGGATTTTTGGAAGGACGAGAGCATGGCATCCTCTTAAGAAGACATACCATGGAACCAATGTCTCTTTCGAAGGAAGTGTTGATGGAGTTCTACACATCCCATCGAGAAGTATGTCCAGAAGTGGAAAAGATGTACTAGGATCTCCGATTATAGTACTGGTGGCTGGGAATGAAGAAAGAAGTAGCACACTTTTTCTCTCGGTGCCTCACTTGTCAGCAAGTGAAGGTAGAGCATCAGGTACCAGCAGGCCTAGTTTAGCCTTTAGAGGTCCTAGAGTGAATGTTGGAAGGGATATATATGGACTACATGACAATAATTCCATATACATCATGGGTTCATGAATCTATCTGTGTGATAATCGACTGACTCACCATGTCATCCCACTTCCTACTGATCAGAGAGATGGGTTCAGTAGAGAGCGTGGGATGCCTCTATGTGCAGGAGAATGTGTGGAAACATGGAGAACCCTATACGATTGTCTCCAATAATGATGAACATTTCACTTCCTGACTATGGAAGGGGTTTTAGGGGGATTTTGGGACTTTTCTTCATTTGAGAATCACCTTCAACCCTCATATGGATGGCCAGACTGAGCAGACCATTAATACCCTCAAGGACATGTTTCATGCTTGCGTCCTCAACTTCGGTCGATGCTGGGAGGATCACTTTTCCTTGGTTGAGTTTTCATACAACAATTGATTTCACTCCACCATTGGTATGTCACCATTTGAAGCGTAGTATGGACGACCTTTCAGATCACCTTTGGGATGGACTAACCCAAGGGAGTCAGCACTCGTGTTACCAGAGATGGTTTGGGCTACCATATAGAAGGTGCAAATAATCCAGGATCAGAAGAAGACTGCATAGAGCAGGAAGAAGTCTTATGCCGACAAGAGATGAATATCTATGGAGTTTGATTTTGGTTACCACATCCTTCAATGGGTCTCACCTCGATGAGTATTTCCGAGATTTGGTCAGCACAGCAGGTTATCTTCAAGGTTCATCGGACCCTTTAAATTCCTCAGTAGAGTTGTGGAGGTTGATTACTACCTAGCACTTCCCCCTCAGTTGCACTGGGTGCACGACGTCTTCCATGTATCTTACCTAAAGAGATACGTTCATGATCCTACCCAAGTCATCGACCACAACGAGTTGGAGATCAATGATGGGGTGACATTTACGGAGGATCCAATAGATAATGAGGAATGATTGGAGTGGGTCCCTTGTGGGTAGTTGATACCTCTGGTGTGTGTTCTCTAGCAGAACGGGAACCTCCATGAGAGCACATGGGAGTGGGAGGTGGAGATAAGTGCTCAGTACCCCCGATTGATCTCTTAGATTGAGTTGTGGCATACAGGGACGCAAATCCTTGAGTTGGGGAGAATGTAATTACCCGAATTTTCTATTTAATTTTTTTAAATTTTATGGAATATTATGATACCATAAAAATTGACGGCGCGGGATTCTGAGGCCAGGAGTCCCCGGAATAAATTTCTGAACTTTTTTTGAGTAGGTTCAGTAAACGTGTGGGCGGGTTTTTGTAACATTTAAACCAGTTCTCGGAATGGAATTACAAGAACACTTTTGAACTCAAAATGCAGATATTCTCTTAAGAAGACCTGCACCTCAACCATGGTTGGTCGAGGGTGAATTTTAGTTTTTTTTTGTGGAAATAAAAATAAATTAATGAATAACTTTTATTTTATTTTTCTTTAACCTCCCAATTGAATTCTCGGTGGTGGGGACCACCTGAGGTAGAAAAACCCCAAATTCAAATCCTTGTAGGTGGGGACCACCTGAACCCCTCTAAATGAGGGAAAAATCTAAAATACCTATTAATTTATTCTCCCATTTAATTAATCCAACTAATTGTGACAAAAAAATTAATTTTTAAACGTAATTTAATTTATATTGGCTCACCTCCACTTTTGAGAGGATTGAATGGTGTGTGTTGGAAAATAGGAGAACTGGGAGAAATATGTGGAGAAAACCTTACTCTTCAATGAAGAACACATCTCCAATGATGAAAAAGGAACTGACCTAAGCTGTATCAGGGGCACCTTACGGAGGAAATGAACACCAATGATCACCAATGAATTCAACTTCTTCCTCATGAAAACCTCCATCAAAAAAATGTTGGGGGGGGTTTGTGTTTTTCATTGAATTAATCATCTTGATCCTCCTGCTACCAATATAATGAGGAGGGTGGGGCCAAATGAACCGAGCCTGATCCCTTCGATGTTCTTCATGGTTGCCATATTATTCACGGTAGAGAAAAGTGGTAGCTACCTCTAGGGCCATCCGAATGGAATTGGGGTGGTGCACGTCTGCACCACCAGTAGATTAAGAGGTCATAGAGGGCGGTCGGTGCATCGTCCTGCCATAGAAGGACTAGTGGGGCGACCACGTGCCACCATCGAAGCAAGTGGTCACGGCCCACCTGGATGCAGTTGATGGTGGAAGGAAGACAACAATCTGCTGGCCGTAGAGGGGCAGTGTCACATGATGTGCCACCGAGAGGAGTTAGGGGCCGACCATATCAGTCTGCTGAGCTGAATCGAGCGAGACCTGTGGTGTGTCCCACATGCTGGCTGGCGACCAAACGACTTCAACCCTTCAATGAATGAAGGTGGGGGTGCGCGACTCCCCCCCCCCCCCCCCCCGCATGCGGGCAGGTTGGGCCTTCCACGACCTCGCCGAACCGGGTCAGAACCTGGTCGGGCCGGGTCGGACCGGACCCGGGCCCAACTGGACATGGACCAACTACGACCATATTCGCTCTTTTGGGCATATCTGGATATACAAACGACCATTTGATGAACTGTCTATGACACCATAAACCTTGGAGTGAGATGGTTCTATTGTTATAACCCAACTTGAGATCTAGATAATGATGTCGTACATTCAGGTTGGATCGAGCACATATCCAACCGGGCCCTCTAGACTAAAAGGCCAATAACATACAGATCAGGCTTCAGATTGACGCACTTTCTGTTGTATTGAAACCCCAGTAACGTAGCGGTCCATTGAGATACATCTTCATGGGACTTCGTGGATATTAGATAATCAAACTGTGGAATAAGGATAGGACCCTCTCGTAATCATGTAAGCTTAGTGTGGGAAACCAATAGCTGGATGTAGCATGAGAAAGGGATCCTATGCGGGTTTGTGATTTGGGATCCTTTGTGGGTCTGTGATTGAGGGCCCCAAATGGAAACACTCTTGGAATATATGTGGGTCTACTCTAGGATCCTCTGTGGGTCAGATGTTGTACTAGTATCCTTTGTGGGTCTGATAATGTACTAGGTTCCTGTGTGGGTCTGATGATGTACTAGGATCTAGTGTGGGTCTAATGATGTACTAGGTTCCTCTGTGGGTCTGATGATGATTTAGGATCCTCCGTCGGTCTTTTTCTTAATTGAGTAAGATGATTCAATAGTTATATCAAATAATATTTACAACTGTACCGAAGTTATACCTGTTATTTGCTGAGTCCTGACCTTCACGGTGATACCTTTTTGGTATTCTACTGTGTGGCGTACCTGTGTGGTACATACCTTCGTGGTGATACCATTGTGGTATTATACTGTGTGGTGTACCTATGTGGTACATACCTTCTTTGTGATACCTTTGTGGTATTCTTCTATGTGGTGTACCTATGTGGTACTTACCTTTGTTGTGTTACCTTAGTGGTATTATTTCCTTTGTGGAACAGTTGTACTTTGGCTACGTTTTTGGGCCTTGAGTTTCCTCATGAATGTGGATAGGTATACTTGATAACTTAGGTATATATATGGTAATATACCTAGGTAGGGATGTTAATTGATTTCATGCTTCATGGTTTATCATTTATTGGATTTGTGAGACCTTCAAGGGGATAGGGGTCCCTACTAATTATCGTTATACTCACACCTACACGGGCTATGCCCACACCTTGTTGTGTTTGGTGCAGATGATAGATAGCGCTGACTAAGGACGAGGTTACTAGCAATGGAGGTAGAATGGAGGTGGACTATAGATGAGGTGTACTGCAGACACAACCATTCAAGAGCTGTACCTACCCATCATTTAGGATCTTTGGCTGGTGTTAATAGAATTTGTTCAGTTAACTTGTACATTCCAGTTTTCTTGTACAATCCATTTGGGCTTTTATTCTGGCCACATTTACATAATGTACACACTGTTTTTACTATTCAGTTTACTCATGTTTGTAACTTTCTATGATCTTGGTCATGTGAGTTTAGAGGTTATAAAGGAAATGTCTTCCCAGTTTTGGGGAATACGCCTTCAGTGCTTGTCGCCAACCCCTGGCCTCTGGAAGGCAGGCTTGGGGTAGTCACTGAACTAGGCTCGGCGGTCGGGTGCTGACATATGTATCCTTTGATTTTACCCTTATGCGATAATTATAATTCCATACCATATCAATATAGCATCTAGAACCTTCTCAACTCAACTTGAGGACTTCTATAACACTCTAAATACTCTCAAAACATCATAATATAGATTGAAGATAAATTTTTTACCCAATAAAATTGTTTCCTTTTATTCTTTAAATTTAACCCCACCAAAAACTATCAAAATTAAAATTAATTATACATTGAAGTTGCCCATCCAACATATTTATGAAGCAATAAATAGTCTCATTTACATTTATGATGGAATATCACTCAAAAACTCATTAAAATATTCACACATATATTAAAATTGCGTTATATCATTCATAAAGAAAAAATATTTAATAATATATGGGAACATAAATCTACCCCTTTGTAAGTGTTTTCAATACCACAACACACCTCTAAATTCTATATTTTTTTCTCATTTATTTCACCCCCATATTGTTAATCAAATGAAATTTCATGTTGGGGTTATACCTCTCTTATTTTTTCCTAATTCTCAATTGAAAAAAGGGATATTTCATCACTAAATATTTCCCCTAATAGAATTTTATGATAAACTAATTCATTTCTATGAGAGGGATAGGACCACTTAGAACATAATCAATATCTGTCAGTTAATCTACTACATTTCTAATTGGGATAACCTATAGTAGAAAACATGATAGTGTTCACTAAGACATTATGGTTTTCCATGAATTCACATGTATGTGATACCATTATCAAATTCTCATTTTGGGGTACTATTAAATAGATTTAACAATAAATGAAAATATTAATCGCATCCTAAAAGGAACATTAAAAATATATATTTTTTAAGGTATAAAACACTCCCATTCTCTTTGAATTTGACAATACACCCATTATAATCCAATTAATTATAATTAAAAGGGGTAGAAATTTATATTGGAATACATATTAATTAGTATTTCAAATAAATCTTAGAAAATTATATATTTTATATTTTTTAACACTTTTAAATCTTTTTATCATTTTTCCATCACCCGAATGTTATTAAACCACATTCTCATCATCCTGATAATTTTCATACTAAATGATGATAAAATCAACTTGTTATATAGAAGTGATAACATCATCAAACTTCCCCAATTTTTTATTCATTTAATTCACTAAATGTTAGAAAACAAAAAATGAATGGTGATAAGGAGGCGAATTCTTTCTTTAATTAAACATATAATGTTGATAGATGTCTCTCTAAGGTGATATTCCATACATCCAAACATTTTAATTGGGATGATATTAATGCTCTTTTAATAAATTTATCATCATTTATTTTTTTAGACAACCTTATGTTCTCAGTTTTCTCAACAGGATTATTGTGTGGGACCTCCATTTTCTAATCTAAAACAATGTGAAATGAAAACATAAATGATAGTTGTTTATCTTTATATTTTCCTTTTTTTAGGAATGTAATAATTCCCTTTGCAACATAACTAGTTACCTTCCATCATCCATATAGTTTCTCTTAAACATTTTTTATTCCTTGTTTCATTTCCTCATAAACAAAATTATTTTCATTAATAAGATCTTTGTTTTTTCTCATGAAATTTGGACCAGATTTTATACTTTTTATTTGATTCGTATGATGTTTTTAAATCATTAGATGCTTTTTTATACATCCCACTTGTATATTTCCACATTACAGTACTATTTATATATATCACATAATTTATTATTATTTTTCTTGGATTTATCCCATTGATTCATCCTAATTCTATGTTAATATCATGTTCTTAATGTAATTAAAGTTTTTTTGCTGAAAAAATCCCACAACACCAATAATTACCCTTTATGAATTGATCATGTAACATATTGCTGAGTCTATACCAGAAATTATACTTTCTCTATAGGTGTCACGCTACAATTATTTATCCATCTCCCAAGAGGGTATTCTTATATTTCATTAATATGAATTTTCATTTATATTGGGGTAACCATATCACATCTCAATTTATCCCAAATAGTATTTACTTTGTATTTAGAATCTATAATATTTGAGAAAACATTTTTATTGTGATTTTAAAAATTAAGAGTTTTATACCCTTCCCATTGGGTTATTCGTCATTGAAAATATTGAAAATTTAACTTCACACTCTGTTTCTCAGTCTTAATATTATATAATATTCTTAAATGTATCTTCATAATTAATCAATCAATATTATTCCCCATTAATTCTTTCTATTTTACAAAAATATTATCATTCTGTTCATTTATCAATTATTTATTCTCTGCAATTGTTACTCTGTATATTATGATCTCTTAAGTAAGATAAATAGTATATAAATCCACCTTTATTCCTTATTTATCATTCCTTTTAATTTAATTCTCATGTTGGTTATTTTTCTCCAGGGAAAATTCCAATTTTGTTCTCGGTATGTACTCATTATAGGTCTCTTATCATCCCTCATCATTACTTGAAGAATATATATGTTATTAAATTTTAGAAATGTAGTAATAATGTTTGTGATAGAAACTTTAATAATTTGATTCACTCACTGATAATTATTTTTCAACTGGTTCTCTACACATCATATTTTTATTATCCATTATTGATAATCACTTCTTCCAGATTGAATATCCCCTTCTAGATTTTATTCATATCTTATCCAATATAATTATTCACTACATGAAGAATTTTATTCTAGGATATCAAAATCAAATAAAATTTTATTCTATATTATGGTAATTTTTGGTGAAATGGGCACCGCATTTACATTTATAACACCATAAAAAGTTATTTCCTTTATCTGTTCCTTGTCCCTTTTTGAACAACACTATTATAAGATCCATCTCCCTCATAACATGAACTCATTGAAATAAAATTGAATAAAATAATATCATCCTAAAATGAATTACACAAAAAAATAAAAACAAATAATATTATGAACAGTAAACCCAAAATGAGTTGAACTGAATTAGGTGAAAACATACAAACCAACATTGGAATGAATAAAACCAGAATAAAAATATAACAAAACTTTTTTAAGAATAATTCAAATAATAACGGAACATTACTGGTATAAATTTAAATCCAAATAACAAAAATACATCTATAGTGATCAAAAGAAAAAAAATCCAAATAGAAAAAAAATTAATCAAACTAAATCATAGAATGTCAAACGAATCTAAATTTAATTATTTTGATATTACAAATTATGAATCAAATTTGATGAAATATAATGAATTAGAACATATATAATCATAGAGGACAGAGACTAAACTATACTAAACCAAACTAATATACACCAAATTTATTCAAATTAAATTGATTATAACCCAAATTAATGATATTATCTAAGCTAATATAAACAAAAACAAGATGAACTAAATCTAATGAAAATGTCCCAAACAAACATGTATCGAAAAAAACCAAAATAAGCTAAAAATGAGCCAAAATATTATATACCATTAATAGGAAGGTACATTTTGATAGTATCATTTTGAAACATGGATCTTCCTCCCCCTTAAATGAAGAAACATTATTCAACCCATGGGGCATTGTGGTTCTTGTTTTTTGGTTGGGGACTTGTATAGTCACAAGTGACAGGTTTGTATTAGTTTAGCTTTCATTTTATTTTCTTTATCATATCAGCCACATAGGCCATTAACCAATTTATATGGATGGTTGGTAGATATATTCTATTAAGGGGTCCAAAAGGGCACTGGAGGTTGCTAGGTGGTTGCTTTGTAAGGGAGAGATATTGGGGTATTTGAGAGGTAAATTGTTCTGTTTTTCTTTTTTATGCTTTTGTACTATGTTTTTTTTCATTTCCTTCAGTGTGGACATTTGACATATAGATGTTTCATTCCAAATATTGTTCACTTAATTGGTCTTGGAATATCTCTTGAAAATTTCTCATTCAACTATTTCTGGTGAATGATTCTTCTTGTATAAATCTGGACGTCCCATGATAAACATGTATTCATTCCATTGGGATTTCACAAGCATAAAATTAGGCTACATAATGTCTATATATTTCATTATTTACAAAACTATAGTTACAAAAATTAAAAAACAATCAATCAATAACTTGAGATTTTTTTGTATGTCAATTCAACAAATCAACCACTCGAAGAAAACATTCTTTCTTTCTTTGTTGTGTCATCGGTCAGCTAAAATATGTAGTTCCCATATAGTTCTTCTTCATGCCAATTTCTACATGACCATTTATTTCCACTAAATAAGCCCTTAATTCCAATAAATTTATGAAATTTTATACATGAAAACATAATCGTGATATGTTTCAAAAAAATGGATTCCATGTAGATAAAATAAATGATTCCAACCTAATGGATTTATGATGTACAACACCATTCCAAGTCTGTACTCCTAAAAATAGATTCAATCTCACCTATCATTTATTTTAAAACACCCATAAATACCCCAAAACTCATATACATGACTCTTATACAATCCCCATCAACATTCATGGATCAAATTGGTAATGGATTTGATGCACCATAGGTTTTTGGTTTTGTGAAAAAATACCTACACTATTGTGCCACTTTTTTAAAGAATGTAATTACTTTTACAATGAATCTTTTGAGTTCCACTAACATGTACATGTTTTGATTCTACCTTCACTCTTTCTTATCAACATGAAAAACTTTCAAATGACTCCATCTTATGGTAATATGTTTTTACAAGAAGGAACTTCCCTTCTGAATCTGTCTTCATGATCTAGAAACCCTTTCAACATTAAACCACAATTATGAATGTTGTGACATTAGCACCAAGTATTATGACCTATCATTAATCCCTTTATCTCTTCATTTTATACATAAAAAAAATCCGGTCCCAGTGCACTCTTAGGATTATGTCCCGACATAAGCTCATGTATCTATTTATTAATGGGAGTTTCTATAAGGAACACATTTTATTGTCTGGAGACATAGGGTATTACCCTATATAGAATAACTATATAGCCTCCTGGGTATCCATTAGGAATACAAAGATTACGTCTTGCAAGATACACCTTTATGTAAGACTCATCCATGCCACTAACCACACACCTATCATCACTATTTTTGTGTCCCTCCAATAGTATATAAGGTATTTTGATGTGTTGTTTCTCCCCAATAAAATCTTAGAATTTTTTTTTATTCCTTTAACCGTTATAGAGACACATTAATCATGATTTTTTGTGCATTAATTGTTTTTTCTATGAATCAAGTCCGCTAGTATTTACTTTTTACTAGCGATTTCCGAAAACAAAGTGTCATTACAGGGGTCTTTGAGACGAGATTCCAGTCGATCGATATCCATCTTGACCACACGTTCATCTCATGAGAAAGGGGGGTTCTTACTAATTTACACCAGAAGGTCATATTTGAGAACCATAATCCTATGGTGAAGCCCAATACATGAACATACCTTCAAGGTCTCATTCCATTATTCACTCACAACCTGATGATATCCTAGAGTGTTGTTCTACATATTAGATATGGTGAAGCACCGGTGCCTCTCCTTCTTATTGGTCATGTAAACCATAAGTGTTGAATGACCATATATTATTTGTACGATGTGATTCACAATTAGATTATGATAGTCAGATATTTAATGAAATTATAAATTCAAAATTCAAGACAACTCCATTTTTGAAGACCCCTCTCTAGTTATTAAACCATGTCATTCGATCCTTAGTGTACCCCAAATACATAAGACCATTGCATTCCATGAGATGGGAACATTCCAGGCTGGATATTCGATGGAATACTCCACAACATTTATATTCATTCATATATGAAATGATATTAATTTCTTCTACAATAATCAATATGAATTCCCATAAATCAAAGAATCATATCCCATGCCCCATGGATTCTCTTATCTGAGCATCATAGATTCCATAAAAAATAGAAAAAACATTCTAATACTACCTATAGATACTTTCAGATTTATAAACTAGTCTTCCAAACATACTAGTTACACTGAGATATAGGGATCTCAAATGTCTCTTATAAGCATGTTTTGAGGGTGGGCAGGAATCGATTCACACAATATTATTCTTCATGTAATATCACAGATTTGGGAAGTAAATTTCTTTGGATTGAGCATAGAAACAATGAAATCCTTACTATTCTAAATTTAAATAGTGAGAAAATCTATTTTTACCCAATCATCCAAGCCTTAGTAATTTTATAAAAGTATTCGTATCATTGATCGTTTTGTCTCTTGACTTTGGACCTATACATCATAACCCCTTTCATCTAACAAGAACAACTCACTCGTGTGTGGTTGGTTTTAGATCTCATACAGAAATCATTATGACGAGTCAAAGAGAATGTTTTAGGTGGAGTTAAGATAACCTGTGATTGAAATTTATCCCCCTTCGACAAAATATACAAATCCTATGGAGACATACTGGGAACACCACACCATGGGGAGGACCTGGTACACACACTTTCATGCATGATGGACTGCGAAACTCTCATATGAGAAGATTCCATTGGTGAGGCCTCAAATATATGTTTATCTGAAGACTATAAATCTTTATTTACATATCATAAAAAAATTAGGGTGATCCTATTGATGGAGGAAACTGACTATAGGGACCTAGATCTCTAGTTGGAGAGAAAAGACCGGGAGCAAGTGATCCAGGATCTTCAATGAACACATTCATAACTATACCACAATTATGTATCCCATTATATGTGTAGTGTTATATGTGGGATATTTCATTGTGGGATGGTGTGGAGTGATATCTATGAAATGTTTCATTGTTTTTTGTTTTTTATTGTGGGTGGGATACTATATTGGAGTGCTGGGATGGATGATGCATTGGAGTGGGAAGTGGGGGATTCTATAGTGCGGGATTCTGTATTGGTTTTTTGGGACAATGTTGTGGAGTGGGGGATGTTGTAGACGTGGATTGGGGGATGTTCATGTGGAGTGGGGTTTGGTGTATACTGCAATAGTTCATGTGGGTGGGTATACCAATAGTTACATTACTGTTGGTATGTATCTAGAATTTTTAAAGGTCCAATCCCAATGGTTTGAAACAATTTGAATAGATACATCTCTGCACCTATTTCAATGGTTCATCCATAATTATTGGAGATGGATTTTAACATAATTTTTAAAACAATTGAAATAGTTACATTCCAACCCTTTTCCAATGGTTTGAATAAACCCATTGACATAGGGTTCCCTGTATATTTTCAAAATCATTGGAATAGATTCATCCAATCACCATGGAAATAGTCCAATACCTATATTTGAATGGTTCAAAAAGAACAATTATAATAGGTTTTCTCAGTTGTTTGACTCCATGTGGATATGATACATCTCTAGTAGTTTTAGACTTCTGTTTTTAGAAAAATCAGACTCACTAAAAAATTCCAATGTAATGGAAAATATTTGAATGATTATGATTACACAGACTGTGGTTATGGACGTAGAGAAGATCATAATGAGGAATTGGTTTTCATTAGACTCAATTTTTTCCCAAAAAAAATTTAAAATATATCTATATAAGTAAATTTTCATTGAATTCACTCTGAATTCTCTTTAAAAGGAGTGTTTGATTTGATAGGGAATTGGAGTCTTTGTGAAATAATTATTTTAAAATGTGACAATGTTTTTCAAATTTTTATTTCACATAATTCATAACATAATTATAGAACATTTGATTGAATATTTATGGATTAAAGGGAAAACTGGTGTCCCAAATTGTATCTAGATTAACTGTATTTAGGTGGAAGAGATGAAAAATAATGTTACGATCATGATTAGGGACTATTGCATCTAATAAGAATCGTATTCAAAAGAACAAAATCATAAGAATGATTATCGTACTCAGGTTCAGGAAGAGAATGATTGTACGTAGAATGATCATATCTATAATGATTTATATTAGGATAATCATACGTAGGCCAATAATTTTTAGAAAGATCTCACTCTAGACAATCGTACTCAAGCTGTTCGGGGTGGTTGAATGTTTTTCTGAAGGAATAGATTGATGAACTATAATTTTTATTCAAATATCATCATAAATTGGGTCATGATTAATCTTTTAAAATTTGAATTTCCTTGTTTCTATTAAAGTGGTTCACGATATGATTTTATTTTCCTAGAATTGAAGTAATGTATTAAATAAGTTAAGAGAAGTATAAAAGAATATGTCTTGTATCTCAAGTGGGAAAATAGAGTTATAAGTGGCGTGGGAATAGATATTAAGGAATTTTATGAATGTAATATCAAGTGGGGCTTGAAATTCAAAGATTATTTTATTTATTCATTTTTATTTTTAATTGATTCAATGCTTTGTATTTAAGAAATTGGACCCAGTAATTGAAATCGGACTAGAAATTGAAATGAAACTCCGAAGATGTATAGATGAGGTTTGAAGATGAATCCTTAATATTCGACAAGATCTGACTAATTTATAAATTTAGCTATAATTTTAGGAGAAATTTTGATTCAGTTGAATTTGTTTGAGTAGGAATGATTTTGGGATTCCCTCCAACGCCACTTATGTGTTACCTAAAAATGGAAAAAATTACATTGGGTGTTTATGATGAATAATATAATATTAAACACCATAGAAAGAGAATATTTGAGTTTCTAGTAAGATAATGAAGTTACCATATTCACTTTTCTAGAAGAAGTTTTGGAAGTGAAGGAAACACAGATGATTAAATATTACAATGTTGTATTCAACTGATCATCATACTCAAAATTTATCATAATATGTTGATTAACGTATTCAATTTTTCAACTGTGTTCATCTGATAATCATATCTGTTATGATTTTTGGATCTGAATTTCTATACTAGGGATTTCTAAAATAAGGAATAATGAATTGTTGTCGTGCGTAATTGTCTCTATTGTATTTTAAGAAAGTGTTATTATTCATACCTTGGAGAATCATACCGAGAAAAATCTTATCAGTGAAACTCATACTTAGAGGAATTAGACTTTGAAAATTATAATGAGTTTTTAATAACAATGTCCACGATTTTCTTACCATGTTCTAGGTAATAGTGTGAATATTTTCTTTTAAAAGTAATACATTTCTAGATTTGAAAAGAAGCACATATAACAGGAATTTTTACAGAAACAATGTATTACACTTATTTTTCTAAGAGGATACACACACACTATGGGTAATTTTTACATAGTACTACCTATATGAAAGTGTATATACTACAAATTTTAATCCAAGGATTGTTTTCTAGTTGATTGTGTGTTATTTGATTACTTCCAAACCATCCCAAGGCCATAGAAATTATTATTGAATAATGAAACATGTAAATTCATGGGTTCCTATGGATGTCTAGATGATTTTTTTTAGTATGGAATTGAATCCTTAACTAGAGTTGAATGTTGTATTAATTGAAATGAATCTTAAAATAAAATGTATTACCAATTCACCCCCTCACACTATCAGTGATACAATCAAACTAACTGGGAATTTTCAAGTGGTATCATTGTCGAAGGTTCACTTGGCTTATTATTTGGTGATAGAGATCTTTTATTATGTGAAAAATTACTGTATTCTGGTGATTTATGGAAATAATTATCAAATTGAGAATGTTAAAATGAATCCTTATCTTATGTCTACCAGTTATGATGTTCTTGAAACTATAGTGGTTTGGTTTCCTCCCATTGATAATAATGGTCACCGAACATCTGTTGAAAAGAAAAATCAGGATAATGATGGAAGAGAAAATAATGATATGTTATCATTTATTTCTGAAAGTTAATTTATAAGGCATAAAGGTGTTTCTATAGCCAATGTTATATTGGATAAGTTGATAAATATATACAACGAAAATACAAAAGTCGAGAAGGAAAAACATCCAATATGGAGATTGAGGTATGAGGACATGATGATGGGTGTTTATGAATCTATTGGGGACCTCTTAACCTGGGTAAATGACACTTTTAGTGCTATCATATTTCATGGTGAAAATTTAGATGATTTTAAGGTTTCTAAAAATATCTAAGGAATACTTCCCCACAATTTTGATGCCAAAGTTTCTTCATTGGAAGACAGAGATCCAGAAAAATTAACTCTTGAACTTTCTATAGCACTCTAATCAAATATGAAATGATAAGTATGAAATCTATGAAATAAAAAAATAAGAGAGAAATGTATTTTAATGTTGAAAATAAATAGAAGTCAAAGAATATTCTTATTGAAGATTATGCTAGTTACATTGACTCTGAAAATGAGTGATAAAAAAGTTTCATGATATTTTATCTTTGATTTCTAAATTTATGAAATGAGTTACTAGGAAATACCAATGGAAACATCACTTGAAATGTTTATAATGTGGAGGATTTGAAAAAAATTCCGCTAATTTCCCTCAATGAATGTGTTACGACCCATCCTCAGGGCCCGTGTCGTGACTACCCCAAGCCCGCCTTCCATAGGCCAGGGGCTGGCGACTAGCACCAAAGGCGTAATTCCCGATAACTGGGAAGGAATTGCCTTTATAAAAATAAACAAACACCACAGAGTACAAGCGGAAGTAATACACTAAGTACAAAAGGAGGTGCTAAAAAATAAATGGGCCAGAATACAAACCCAATCAAAAGTACAGGTACAACTGAACAAAAGTACAACAGAAAAAGACAACAACTGGAAGAATGGTAGCAGCTCCTGGGTCGTCCTCCTCGGATCCTACCTGAAGGGTAGGTACAGATAGCACAGCTCCTGGATCGTCCACCACGGATCCTACCTGAAGGGTAGGTATAGATAGCCTCTACAACGCTCTTGCTTGTCAACCTCCTCCGAGTATCGTCTCACTATGAAGTCCACCTCCGGATACTGACTCTTCGTGAGATCCACCTCCGGGTACCGTTCAGTCTTCGAACACTCAGCCTCCGTCAGCACTGCCTGTCGTCTGCAACCAACACAATGAGGTGCGGGTATAGCCCATGTAGGGGTGAGTATAACGATACTCAGTAGGGACCCCAAGACCCTCACGGTCTCACTAAATCCAACAAGGATAACCACAAAGAAATATCTCAACAGATAACCTCTACTTAGGTATATACCCATACATATACCTAAGTTATCAAGTAACCCATCTGAATCGTGAGGAAACACAAATATTATGAAATCAACGGATAACCACTACCCAAGTATATGCCCATACATATAACTAAGTTATCAAGTGACCCATCTCAATCATGAGGTAAACACCAAGATCAAAGACTCAGCTCAAACTTGGATTTTCATTATCAAAACTGTAACTGCTGAAGGGCCCCGTCTCTAGAGTGTATAGTGGTCCTGTCACAACTCCGAGGTACTGCTCACTAACCTAAGACTACCGAGGTAATTCTCTTATCGAGTACCGCGGGTCAGCCACCCAAACACAGTAGTGCTTCCCACCGGGGTATGCCACCCAAACACAGTAGTGCACACGCCCTAATAGAATGCAGAGGTACTCTCCGGACGAGTACCACGGGTCTTCACTGACACACAGTAGTGCTCCGTCTTCCATGGGTCTACAGCCAAACAAAGTAGTGCTCCATCCACTGGGCTAGTCGACTCACTCCAAGTCGAGTCGGTCAAGTAGTCGCCAGGTCTCATCCGGCTACATGGTATCCGTACTCCGTACGCTCGTCTCCAGGAAGGTCCACTCCACGAGCTACAGGTCGATACTCCAAGTATCTCAAAGTCCCATGAAGAATTATCTCAAAGGACCGCCTCATCATAGGGGTCTCAACGCGATAGACGGTGCGTCAATCGGACGCCCGGTCTGTGAGTTATTATCATTTTCATCCCAGGGGCCCGGATGGTTTCATGTGCGAACCAACCCGGCTGTATCTCAACTGTACCCTGAACTCTCATAGGATATACTCATAGGGACCAATTCTCAATGCGATCACCAACGCCGCTGACGGTTCTTCAAACGGACGTCTGGTCTGAAAGTTAACAGCTTTTCCGTTCTAGGGGCCCGGTTGGATTTCGGGTACAATCCAACCTGGCCACTATCCAACTGCATCCAAATCTTAGGAAAAGTATTCCAAATGTTCTGTCTCATCAAGAGGAATCCCACAAAGTTGACGGCACGTCAATCGGACATCCGGAGCTCATGATATAAGTGTTTCCGCTCTGAGGGCCCGGTTGGTTTCGTGTTTGAACCAACCCGGCCATACCCAAAGTTCTCTGAAACCCTGAGTTTAATATACTGAAATGACCGTCTCTATCCAAGGATCTTTACGCAACTGACGGTCCGTCGATCGTAGGTCTGTGGCCCAAGATATGGGTATTTGAATGGAAACTGCTCGAAAATAGGGGGTTCGGGCCCGGCCCGACCCGGCCCGAGACCCCCTGGGTCGGCCAGAACCAGGTCCGGCCCAACAGGGCCCGACCCGTCCCAACTGGCACGGCCCGGTTCAGCCTGGGCATGGCCCGGCCTAGCGCTGGCACTGGAGCGGTGCCCGCGTGGCCAGTGGGTGCGGGGGGGGGGGGGGGGGGGGGGGGGGGGGGTTACAACCCCCCGCGGATGACAAACCGACACGACTTTAAGTCACGCCGTCGTTCCGTTTCGGCCTGCCGCCGCGGCGATTCCTGTTCCGGCGGCGTGCCGCCACGCCGGCGAGGCGTGCCGCTTCCATTATCCGCGGACCACCGGACGCGCTCCGGTGGTCCGTTTTGCTCGCCGCCTTCACCAATGGTCCTCCCGGGACCTGACCTTCACTACAGAGGCTTCAACATGACTTGTGGCCCTATTTTTCGTCACCCATCAATCCGCGCACAACATTCAACCAAAGGAGTCTTCAAATAGCCTCTGTATCCCCGACTCCGGTCGCGGTTTCCTTCGGTCTCAACGGTACGGCGCGGCGGCGCCGCGCATCCTTGCCGTATTTCTCCATGATTTTGCGCGGTGTCGTTGCACCGCGCCGCCTTCGTTCAAGACACAACATAATCAACAACAAGGTTGAGGAGGTTTGGTCATTTTTGTGTGGTCTGACCTCCTCCCATTATAATGATATCAATCAGCCATCAAAAGAAGTGGACGTACCGAAAATAAATAATTCACGGGAAAAAACAAACAACCCCAACATCAACCCGCAAGGATGAATGATCCGCGGATCAACCTGGAAATGGATAGTTTGCGCTCGTCGTTCTTTTCTCAAATGAAAATGAGAATACCAAAAAAAAATCTCCTACCTCGAAGAAAAATATGAATGAATGTTCGTCGCATAATTTCACGTCACACGTCGTCGAGTCGCGGAAGTCGAACGTCGCGGTAGAACGGCGTTGCGAAGAATGAATAGAGAGTGACGACGGTCGTTGGTGTTCGTCACTTCCGTCATTGTAGAAGTTCACCTGAAGAAGAATCATCGTCTCCTCTCTTGTTGCATGAAGAAGAGGATAGAGGGTGCGTCGTCGTTCTTCGTGGAAGGGTGTGTCGTTCCTCGCCGGAGGTTTTAGTGTTCTTCAACGATGGAGGAAAACCCCTCTTCCTTCACAAATCTCTCTCTCAAGAGGGTTCTCCCCACTAAACAAATTCCAACCTTATTAAAATAATAATCCACTTTATTTTAATTAATCTTCCAAGCCATTCAAAATTTGAATAACATAATTCATTAATTCTGTTGGTTTCATTAATTAAATATGGAGTTTGGCAAAAGTTAAAGTCAAAGTGGAAGAGGGAAGAGGAAGAGTACCATAAGTTAAAGTGGAGTTACACAATTAAAGAGGGAAGTGAGTTATGGGAGGTCAAGGGGGTTATGGGAAGATCAAGGGGGGTTAGGGTCTCATGTGGGCCCCACCTCCCACATATCCACACATGGGAAGTTTGGTGGTTGTGGGTCCCACCAACAACATCCCATGGTAGAATTTAACTCCCTTGGTTAACAAAAATAAAAATGTTCACAATGTTATTTATTTCTTCCTTAAACTCCAAAATTTAACTTCTTCTCCCAAGAAAAGGCACCTATGGTAAAAGTCCTCTTAAGAAAATACTGGCACTGCAAGTTCATGAATGTCCTCGGATATCAATTCCGAGTAACGGTTCAAAAGATAGAAAAACCCGCTCATTTGTTCACTGAACGTACCCGAGCTAAACTTCGGAAATTGATTCTGGGCTCACCGGGCCTCAGAATCAGACGCCGTCAGAAAATTCGTTCTTGTAAAATCCCAAAGAAAATTAAAAAAAAAATTCCTTGAATTTTACGGGACTTCAAATTACTCCCACCTCAGGGCTTTACGTCCTCGTAAAGATTTAACACAAACTAGGGATACAAAAGCGGTACTGAGCATGCATCTGAGCCTTTCACTCCCATGTGCTCACCTGGAGGTTCCCGTACTGCCAGTGAAAGCGCACCCAAGAAATCGACCGTCCTCGTAGGATCTGCTCCTGTCGATCCTCAACCTCTACTGGAACCCTGCAAAAGTCACCCCATTGCCAAAGTCCAGTTCCCCATGGTTGATGACATGCGTCGGGTCAAGCATGTATCTCCTCAGTTGAGATACGTGAAAGTCATCATGCACACGGTGCAACTGTGGTGGATGGGTCAAGCGGTAAACCACATCGCCTACCCAGTTGAGGACCTAGAAAGGTCTGATGAACCTCAAATATTACTTGCCGCCTTGGCCACATCTCCATAAGCCTCGTCGAGGTGAGACCCGTATAAGAACGTGGTCACCATCCTCAAAATCTAGAGGTCCCCCTTTCATAATTAGAACTGAAACTCAAAACTCTTGCTTCCACGTGGGTGAAGTTGGCCGACTTAAGAGCGATCGGCTACACCTTCCTATGTACGAGCTTATCATGTGCTGCCCTGGGTTTCCTTTTCACCGACCAAGGAAAAACCATCCCGACGTTTGCTTAATACTGTCAATTTGAGTATGAACTGTGATTTCTCAATCCATACCCAAACTAACGTCGTAAGGCCTCGACGCTGCCACCAAGAGGTCCCAACCGAGACTCTCACCTCAAGGGTCAGATCACACCATCGGCGTAAGTGTGACTATCGAGTCTCCTATAAAAGGCATCTCCAGACGTGAGGGTCAAGTCAACGGCTTAACTGGAAACTCTAGGTCTGTGACTAGTTTCATGGAAGGATGGGATGATTCGTATCGATGTCTGTGGCCACGGAAGCTAGTAGAAGACAATGTCCGCACTTCGAATCATCCTTAGTGCCCTTTAGGTCACACTCCTTGACTACATGCAGCTACTCTTTTTCCAAGCCATCCAGCTCCCTGATCCTGGAGGGGACAACAAAGGAGGGTGATTATTACATGTCGAAATGTACACCACCCCATGCTGCTCTCTTAACTCTGCTTCTACGTCTGCTGATCTGGAGATTCATATTTCCTTGACACTTACTCTTCTTGAAACATTTTACACGTCCAAGTCTCTATGACTAAGGTCAATTCACATCTTCCCACTTTTAACATGCACTAGCTAAAACCGATCTGCCAAAGAACAATCCGCTACAAAGGTTCTTTCTAGAACCCTATCATAAGTAGGAATGCATAGAGAAAATAGTGCTTACTCGGATATCCTTCAAACACACCTCGCTCTGAGGTCCGAGCTCTAAATCACTAGTCATATCGTAGTCATCAAGTACCAAGAATGATCGGTACTCCTCAATGATTACTCAGCAACTGAAACATCATACTGCCGAAGCTGTATAAGCTCTAGAAAAACTCTCAGTCACCTCTTTAAGCCAGTTCTCAGCTGTCTATGCATCGGGCTCACCTCGGAACTTGAGGGTATCTGATGTTGGAACACGTGTAAGGTAGTAGGCCTACATGTGTCACCAACTAGTACCGCCAGTTGTAATTTCAGACCAACAAGTAGTGATGTATAGCTGATACACTGCCCGACGGCACTATCACAGGAATCGGTCCACATATCGAAGCCTCATCACTATGCGGACCATCCTCATGGTCACTCACTGGAAAAAACTAGTATCCAAGTCCACCATCCACTCTATTTATGTCTCATCTAGGTGGAAAACTCTAGCAATCACCTCCAGCCAGTGCTCTGCTGTCTGGGAATCTGCCTCGCCTAATAACCTTGGAGGCCACCACTACTGGAACTCGTGCAATGCGCTCTGCCAGCATGCACAGTTCGCTAGTAAGGTTGGTGGCATCTGCTTCCTAACAGGTGGTGGTGCTGCTGGTATAGCACCCGAGGGTGCCAACATAGTAAAAAGGGCCCCGCACCGAAGCCTCACCGCTCGGTGGGCCGTCATCGAGTACTCTCTCAGAACACCAAATCACTGTCTGTGTGGAGACATCCTGAACAGATGCGACATGGTCAACGAGTTATACCTGGTGAGATGACCTAGTTTGAGCCAACTTTAAAACTTTTGGAAACACACACGCAATCAGTGTTTTCGTGCACAAGGTCGGAAATCAGAAGTCAGGGTCCTAGTGTACGGATACGTCGGCCACCGCACCAACACTGGACTCCCTGAACTGAAGACCACACTCGGTACCCTTAACATTGTTGCATCACATAGAAAAATATCAGAGTCCGGAGTTCTGAGATAAAACAGAACTCCTCTGATAACAATTTGTCACGACCCATCCTCGGTGCCCGTGTCATGACTACCCCAAACACGCCTCCCACAGGCCAGGGGCTGGCGACTAGCACCAAAGGCGTAATTCCAAATAATTGGGAAGGAATTTCCTTTATAAAAGTAAAAAAACACCTTAGAGTACAAGAAGAAGTAACACACTAAGTACAAAAGGAGGTGCTGAAAACTAAATGGGCTAGAATACAAACCCAATCGAAACTACAGCTACCACTGAACAAAATTACAACAGAAAAAGACAACATCTGGAAGAAAGGAAGCAGCTCCTAGGTCGTCCTCCTCGGATCCTACCTGAAGGGTAGGTACAGATAGCGCAGCTCCTGGATCGTCCACCACAGATCCTACCTGAAGGGTAGGTATAGATAGCACAGCTCCTGGATCGTCCACCACGAATCCTACCTGCAGGGTAGGTACAGATAGCCTCCACAACGATCTTTCTCATCAACCTTTTCCGAGTATCATCTCGCCATGATGTCCACCTCTGGATACTGACTCTTCGTGAGGTCCACCTCTGGGTACCGTTCAGTCTTCGAACACTCGGCCTCCGCCAGCACTGCCCGTCATCTGCAACCAACACAACAAGGTGCGGGCATATCCCGTGTAGGGGTGAGTACAACGATACTCAGTAGGGACCCTGAGACCCTCAAGGTCTCACTAAATCCAACACGGATAACCACAAATAAAGATCTCAACAGATAACCTCTACTTAGGTATATACCCATACATATACCTAAGTTATCAAGTAATGCATCTCAATCATGAGGAAAAACAAATATTATGAAACCAACGGATAACCACTACCCAGGTATATGCCCATACATATACCTAATTTATCAAGTGACCCATCTCAATCATGAGGTAAACACAAAGATCAAAGACTCAGCTCAAACCAGAATTTTCATTATCGAAATTGTAACTGGTAAAGAGCCCCGTCTCTGGAGTGTACAGTGGTCATGTCATGACTCCGAGGAACTGCTCACTAACCTATGACTTCTGAGGTACTACTCCTCTCGAGTACCACGGGTCAGCCACCCAAACACAGTAGTTCTTCCCATCGGGGTATGCCACCCAAAAACATTAGTGCACACCCCCTAATAGCCTGCAGAGGTACTCTCCGGACATGTACTACGGGTCTGCACTGTCACACAGTAGTGCTCCATCTGCCATGGGTCTGCACCCAAACAAAGTAGTGCTCCGTCCACTAGGCCAGTCGAATCACTCCAAGTCGTGTCGGTCAAGCAGTTGTCAGGTCTCAGCCGGCTACACGGTCTCCGTACTCTGTACGCTCGTCTCTGGGAGGGTCTGCTCAACAAGAAACAGGTCGATACTCCAAGTATCTCAAATTCCCATGAAGAAGTATCTCAAAGGACCGCCTCGTCATATGGGTCTCAACGCGACAGATGGCGTGTCAATCGGACGCCCGGTCTGTGAGTTATTAGCCTTCTCGTCCGAGGGGCCCGGTTGGTTTCGTATGCGAACCAACCCGGCCGTATCTCAACTGTACCTCGAACTCTCATAGGGTATACTCATAGGGACCGATTCTCAACGTGATCACCAACGCCACTGACGTTTTGTCAAACGGACGTCAGGTATGAAAGTTATCAGCTTTTCCGTTCTAGGGGCCCGATTGGATTTCGGGTACAATCCTCCCCGGCCACTATCCAACTGCATTCAAAACTTAGGCGAAGTATGCCAAAAGTTCCGTCTCATCAAGAGGAATCCAACAATGTCGACGGCACATCAATCGGATGTCTGGAGCTCATGATATAAGCGTTTCCACTCCGAGGGACCGGTTGGTTTCGTGTTCAAACCAAGCCGGCCATACCCAAAGTTCTCCTAAACCCTGATTGTAATATACTGAAACGACTGCCTCGATCCAAGGATCGCTAAGCAACTGACGGTGCGTCGATCGGAGGTCTTTGGCCCAAGATATGAGCATTTGAACGGAAACTGCCCGAAAATAGGGGGATCGGGCCCAGTCTGAGACCCACTGGGTCGGCCCGAACCGGGTCGACCCGACCCGGGTCTGGGTTCTGCCCCACAGGGCGCGACCTGGCCCGGACTGGCCTGCGCACGGCTCGGCCTGGCGCTGGTGCTGGCGTGGTGCCCGCGTGGCCAACGGGTGCGGGGGGGTTACAACCCCCCGCGGATGACGAACCGGCATGGCTAAAAGCCGCGCCGCTTGGCCTCCGGAACAAATAAGCCATTCCAGTTCGGCCTGCCACCGCGGCTCATCCGCGGTGGTTCCTGTTCTAGCAGCGCGCCGCCGCCGCCTTCCGTGGACCACTGGACGCGCTACGGTGGTCCGTTTTGCATGCTACCTTTGTCAATGGTCCTCCTGGGACCTGACCTTCAATGCGGAGGCTTCAAAATGACTTGCGGCCCCGTTTGTCGTCACCCATCAATCCGTGCACAACATTCAACCTGCGGAGTCTTCGAATCGCCTCTGCGGCCCCGACTCGGCCGTGGTTCTGTTCGGTCTCAACGGCGCAGCGGGACGGCGCCGCACATCCTTGCCGTATTTCTCCATGATTCCACGCGGTGCTGTTGCATCGCGCCGACTTCGTTTGAGCTGCAACATAATCAACAACAAGGGGGAGGAGGGTCAGCAGTGTTTGTGTGGTCCAACCTCCTCCCATTATAACGATATCAAGTGGCCAACAAAAGAAGTCGACGTACGATAAAGAAATAATTCACGGGAAAAAACAAACAACCCCAACATCAACCCGCAAGAACGAACGATCCGCGGATCAACCTGGAAATGGTTGGTCCACGCTTGTCGTTCTTTTCTCAAATGAAAAGGAGAATACCAAAAAGAATTTCCCTACCTCGAAGAAAAAGATGAATGAAGGTTTGTCGCGGAATTACACGTCACACGTCGTCGAGTCACGGAAGTCGAACGTCGAGGTAGAACTGCATTGCAAAGAAGGAATAGAGAGTGATGACGGTCGTTGGTGTTCGTCGGTTCCGTCGTTGTAGAAGTGCACCCGAAGAAGAATCGATGTCTCCTCTCTTGTCGCATGAAGGAGAGGATAGAGGGTGCGTCCTCGTTCTTCATGGAAGGGTGTGTCGTTCCGCGCCGGAGGTTTCGGTGTTCTTCAACGATGGAGGAAAACCCCTCTTCCTTCACAAAGCTCCCTCTCAAGAGGGTTCTCCACACTAAACAAATGCCAACCTTATTAAAATAATAATCCACCTTATTTTAATTAATCTTCCAAGCCATTCAAAATTTGAATAACTTAATTCATTAATTGTGTAGTTTTCATTAATTAAATATGGAGTTTGGAAAAAGTTAAAGTGAAAGAGGAATAGGGAAGAGGAAGAGTCACATAAGTTAAAGTGGAGATACAAAATTAAAGAGGGAGGTGAGTTATGGGAGGTCAAGGGGGTTATGGGAAGATCAAGAGGGTTTAGGGTCTCCTGTGGGCCCCACCTCCCACATATCCACACATGGGAAGTTGGGTGGTTGTGGGTCCCACCAACAACTTCCCATGGTAGAATTTAACTCCCTTGGTTAACAAAAATAAAATTGTTCACAATTTTATTTATTTCTTCCTTAAACCCAAAAATTTAACTTCTTCTCCCAAGAAAACGCACCTACGCTAAAAGTCCTCTTAAGAAAATACTGGCACTGTGAGTTCATTGGTGTCTTCATATTTCAATTCCGAGTACCAGTTCAAAAGATAGAAAAACCCGCCCGTTCGTTCACTGAACGTACCCGAGCTAAACTTTAGAAATTGATTTCGGGCTCACCGGGCCTCAAAATCAGACGCCGTTAGAAACTGCGTTCTTATAAAATCCCAAAGAAAATTAAGAAAAATTTTAACTTGAATTTTACGGGTATTTACATTATTAAAATATATTTATTATATTTTATAATTATTTATGAGAACATAATAGATTCTTGGGTAAACTATCACAAAACGGGGTAGGGAAGTTCGTTGTTTTATCTTTTCTAAGTAGAAAGCAATGATATAGTGGAGCCTTTTATCAGAACTACATAAAATTGTTGAAAATTTTATCCTTTATCAGCACTAAAAAACACTGATAAAGGGTACACATAGAAAGACTCGAATTTTCCATGTATTTTATTTAAATTATATGGAATATTACAAGACCGTGAAAATTGACAGCGCGTGATTTCGATGCACGGAGTGCTTGGAATGAATTTCTAAACTATTTTTTCTGGTATGTTCTGAAAAGGTGCGACCGGGTTTTTGTAACTTTTATACCGATGCTCGGAATTAAAATATGAGGACATCGTTGAACTCCTAATGTTGGTATTCGCTTAAAGAGACCTTCACCTCAACCGCATTTGGTGGAGGGTGAATGTTAGTTTTCTTGTTTTTTGTGGAAATAATAATAAAATAACAAATAACTTTTATTTTAATTTTCATTAACCCCTTGACTGAATGATTGGTGGTGGGGACCACCAGAGCTAGAAAAACCCCCAATTATAATCCATGTTGGTGGGGACCACCCGAACCCCTCTTAATGGGGATAAAACCTCTCAACACCCAATTAATTTATTCTCCCATTTAATTGAGATAATTGATTGTGCCAAAAAATTAAATTGTTAAACATAATTTAATTTAGATTGAATCCCCTCAACTTTTGAGAAGATTGGTTAGAGAAGTATAGGAATAGAGGAGAATTGGGAGAATGTTATGGAGAAACCCATCCACTCCAATGAAAAACATTTCTCCATCGAAGAACGCCACTCCATCAAAGAACGAGGAATCGACCCAAGCCGGATCGGGAACACTTTGCAGAGGCAAAGAATGCTAACATTCTATAACGACTTCAACTTCTTCCTCGTGACAACCTCCAACAAACGACAAGGTTGGGGTTTTGTTGTTTTTCGTGGTTTATGTTCAATTAATCTTCTTGTTCCGCCTCCTACCGATCTAATGCGTAGAGTGCGGGTCAAACAAAAATGACCTGATCCCTCAACGTTTCATCATGGTTTTTGTATTCTTCGCAATGTAGAAAGGTGGTGGCTTCCTCCCAGGCCAGCTGCACAAAACTAAGGCGGCATGTGTCTATGCTGCCAGTAGAGAAAGTGGTTTTGGCTGTAGATAGAGGGTAGCTGGTGCTTCGGCCGGCTGCTGAAGCATGGGCAGCACGACCACATGCCCCCATAAAAGCAAGTGGTCGAAGCTCTCCTGGACGCGGTTGATGGTGGAGCGCAGCCGACATTTAGCCAGCCATGGAGGGGCATTGGTGCACGATGCACCACCGGGAGGAGTAAGGGGCTGACCATTTCGGTCGGCCAATCTGAACAGAGTTTGACCCGTAGTGGATCTTGCATGCTGGTTGTCGACCGAACATCTTTTTCCATTCGTTTATTCAAGGAGTGGGAGCGTGATTCCCCCCGCATGCAGTAAGGCTAGGCCACCAAGCACATGTTGGGATGTCGAGTGTGGGTCGGGCCGCACGGCGCGGGTTGGGCTGCACGATGAGGATCGGGCCACCCGGCCAAGGTCTGCCACTAACCCAGTGGGCCAGGCCCACCATAGACCAGCCCAACCGGGTCAGGCAGGAAAAGCCCAGGTCGGGTTGGACCGAACTCGGGCCCAACTGAACGTGGACCACTTCAAATCTTTTTGCTCTTTTGGCCATATCATGACGTACGAGCATCTGTTTGAATAACCGTCTGTGGAGCCAAAATATTTTAAGAGAGATGATCCTTTTGGTATACCCCCACTTGAGATCTGGATAATGTTGGGGTACGGTTGGGTTGGATCGAGCACAAATCCAACAGTCCCCTTTGGACTAAAAGGCCAACAACTTACAAACTGGGCGTCCGATGGACACACCGTATATTGCATTGAGACCCCTCATATGTGGTGGTCCTTTGGGATACTTATTCATGATAATTAGTGACTGTTGTAGTGTAGACCTGTGGAATGAGTTGAATAATTTCCAATAATCAAGCGATCTTAGTGCGGGTACAATGTAGCTGGATGTAACATGAGAAAAGGATCCTATGTGGGTCTGTGCATTGGGATATTTCATGGTTCTATGAATGACGATCCCACATGGATTTTCTCTAGGAATACATGTGTGACTACTCAAGGATCCTCTCAAGGTATGATGTAGTACTGGGATCCTTTGTGGGAATTATGATGTACTAGGATCCTGTGTGGGTCTAATGATGTACTAGGATCCTCTGTGGGTCTGTTGATGTATTGGGATCCTCTGTGAGTCTAATGAATTTTTAGGATCTTTAGTGGGTCTTCCTCTTAACAGAGTAAGATTATTCAGTAGTCACATCTAATCATCTTTACTACCGTACCTATGTTATACCTCATGTGATTTGCGTCCTTTCCTTCGTGTTGATAACTTTGTGGTATTCTTCTCTATGGAGTACCTATGTGGTACATAACTTTTTGGTGATAACTTTGTGGTATTTGACTGTGTGGCGTACTTGTGTGGTACTTACCTTCGTGGTGATACCATAGTAGTATTCTTTTATGCAGCATACATGTGTGGTACATACCATTGTGGGGTTACCTTCGTTGTATTCTTTCCTTTGTGGAACAGTTGTACTTTGGCTAAGGTTTTGGGCATTGAGTTTCCTCATGAATGAGATGGGTATACATGATAACTTAGGTATATGTGGGGGAATATACCTAAGTAGGGTTTTCAGTTGATTTCATGATTTGTGGTTTATCCTTTAAGGGTTTTGTGAGACCTTCTAGGGTCTCGGGGTCACTACTGAGTATCCTTATACTCACCCATGCATGGGTTACACCCGCACCTTATTGTGTTTGGTTTAGACGATGGGCAGGGATGATTGAGAATGAGGGTACAAAGAATGGAGGTAGCTTGGAGGTGAACCTTAGATAAGGCATACCACAGAGACGACAGTTCGAGAGTTATACCTACCCTTCAGGTAGGATCCTAGGCAGTTGTTCATAGGATCTGTTCAGTAAACATGTACTTTTCAGTCATCTTGTACTTTCCAGCTGGGCTTGTATTCTGGCCCCTTTCACATATTGTATACACTCTTTTTACTATTCGGTTTACTTGTGTTCTTATCTTTGTGTGTGATTGGTTGTGTGAGTTTACAGGTAAAAAGGCAATTCCTTCCCAATTTTGGGGAATATGCCTTTGGTGCTAGTCGTCAGCCTCTGGCCTATTGAAGGAGGGCATGGTGTAGTATTGGAATGGGCCCCGAAGGTTGGGTCCTGACAAATTTGTATCAGAGGAGTCAGTTATACCGTAAAACATTGGACTCTGATCTATTAATGGAAATAGTGTTATGTGTTATAAGGTTGGTTAGCTATTTAGGGAATCCAGTGTCAGTGCGGCGACCGACATATCCATACACCAGGACCCTGATATCTGATTTCTAACTTAGTGCTTGAAAACACTGATTGTGTGTGTGTTTCAAAAAGATTTATTTGTGATCTTTTTTATTCATCTCACCAGGAATAATGTATTGACCGTGGAACACCAGTTTCATTTCAGGATGCCTCCACACAGACAACCATCTAGGGTTCCGGGTGTAGTACGCGATGATAGCCCACCGAGCGACGATGCCTTGGTGTAGGGCACTCTTTTAGTAGAGGCACAAGAAGAGGCACCAGCGGTACTATTACCCATTGGACCCATAATTCCATCATCCCCAGTAGCATAGGGTGCACACCACTTGAGCGCGTTGCACAAGTTCCAACGCCAGAGGCCACCCAGGTTCAGAGGAGAGACAGACCCACAAATGGCTGAGTATTGGATGGAGGCCATGGTGAGAGTTTTCTGACTCGTAGGGACACCACCTGATCTCACAGTGATCCTTGTCACCAGTATTCTATAGGCAACAGCAGGCAGAAGGCGGAGCATGATACTCCATGTGTAGATTCAGGTGACACTTCTCTAGGTAGACTTTGAGAGCCTGGTTCAGGCATATTTTTTCCTAGTGACTCCTCGCGCAGTGCGCATACAGATGATTCTTCATCTGCAGTATGACTACATGAATGTGGCTCTGTACTATATGAGGTTTACAGACCTCTCATGCTACTCCACTAATATGGTGCAGGACCCATTCGTCAAGGCTGAGACCATTGAGCAAGGACTCAGGTGGGAGATCAGGGCTTCAATGTTTTCTCTCAGCATCCCGATGCAGGCGTGGGTGTTAGAGCAAGCCCTCTTAGTAGAGTGTTTTCTTGCTGAGTATCCACCAGCAGTGAGACCCACCACCGGGCCTCACATAGTAGAGTCTTTTGTAGCAGGCAACAGAAAGATGTCTCAGATGTCCAAGAGGACCAGACCTACAGGTGGACAATTGCAGGATTGGGGGTCTGTTGTGCGGGGCACCAGATACTGAGCCATTTATACGCGGAACAGGTAGTGTTACATTTGCGGTGGGTAGGGTCACATGGTTCGTGACTGTCCGAAACATCGTATGGAGGATCAGCAAAGAGTCGAAGGGCTGCCCAGGCAGAGATAAAGGTTCGACCGAGGAGGACTACAGGGAGCAGGAAAATGTGGCAGATGATTTGGTCATGCAGCTGGTGGTGGGAGATGATTGACATGTTACTGCCACCACCATCTAGTGGTCCACCCAGACCACAGGGAGCCGCCGGATAGGGGCATGCTCAGCTATAGGCAGCTGAATATTATGACCATAGCGCTCTGGAGAAGATATGAGGTACGATATGTGTCTACTCCACCATAGATGCAGTTTTTATAGACACGGGTTCCATTCATTATTTTATTTCCACGACCATTGTTCGAAGCTCAGAGATTTAGACGGAGCTGTTGGCTGGATCTTTACGAGTAGGGACTCATACGGGAGTGGATTAAACGATTACACACTAATGTCGGCAGTGTGAGATTACTCTAGGAGGAGAGAGCTTCAGATGGAATCTCCTTGTAGAGGCATCGAGGCCTTACATCATCATCTTTTCTATGGATTGGTTATCTACATTCCATGCTATGAATGAAAATATTAGGTACAAAGTGTGTTGTGTCCACACTGATGGGACTAGGTTTACCTTCACCATCGTGAAGGGAGCCCTTGCTGCATATTATGTACGTACCTAAAGAAGAGTGCAGCTGATCACTCATCAGTTGGCAGGCTTTACCCTCAGAGCGGTTGATGTGGAGAGTCTGAGCTATCCTGTAATGGGGACTAGTACGTTGATGTTTTCCCGGATGATGTTTCATTTCTACCTCCTCACATATAGTTGGACTTTTACATATACTTATACCCCAAGAAGGCTATGATATCTACATCAACGTATTGGATGGATCACGCAGAGCTTCTTGAGCTGCGGGTACAGCTAGAGGACTTACCGGGGAAGGGGTTCATCCGGCATAGTTTTTCTCCTTGGGCAGCCTCGATTTTTTCACCATTAAGGTGGATTGGAGCTTGAGACATTATATTGACTTTTGGCACCGGAATTAGGTGACCGTGAAAAACAAGTACCCACTCCCAAGGATTGATGACCTCTTTGATCAACTAAAGGTAGCATGTTAGTTCTCGAAGATATACCTCATATCAGGTTATCCCCAACTCAGATTACGATATGAGGATGTGAAGAAGAGGCCAATCAGATGTCGGTACATCCATTATGAGTTTTTGGTTATGTCATTCGGCGTGACCAACACTCCAGCAGTCTTCATGGGACTCATGAACATGATCTTCCTTCCATACCTTGATCATTTTGTAGTATTCATCATCGACGACATTGTGATCTACTCAGCTATCAAGGAGGAGCATGCCTGTCATTTGCTGATAGTTCTGGACACACTTCAAGAGCACCAACTTTTGGGTATGCTCTAGAAATGCGAGTTCTGGATACGAGAGGTTCACATTCTGGGAGTTGTCATCTCAGAGGTTGGATTTGTGGTTGTTCCAATTAATATTGAGGCGGTACATGCTTGGGAGCCACCCAATAGTGTGATGGAATTACATTTTTCCTGGGTTTGGCCGGATACTACTGAAGATTTGTGCCAGATTTCTCCAGAGTTGTAGTGCCATTATCAGAATTGACGAAGAATAGGCAACCCTTCGTGTTTTCGGGGAGATACCAGCAGAGTTTTCAGGAGCTCAGGAAGAGGCTGACTAGTCCCCCATCTTGAGGCTTTTGAAGGAGGGCGTTGGGTACGTAGTCTACTGCGACGCATTAGGGACCGAGGTCAGATTTGTCCTGATGCAGGATCATGTAGCTATCGCATATGGTTCTTGAAAACTGAGACAACATGAGCAGAACTACACTACCCATGACCTAGAGTTAGAAGTAGTGGTCTTCGCCTTGATGATGTGGCGACATTACATGATGGGTGAATGATTTGTAGTCCACTATGATCACAAGAGTAACAGGTACATCTTCTATCAGAATGACCTGAACCAAAGACATCATCTTAAGCTTGAGTTCCTCTAGGACTATGACATCGAGATAGTCTATACTCTTGGGAGGAGGAACATTTTAGTAGATACACTCAACAAGAAATCTGGTATACAGTTTCTAGGTGAGGCGATGGAGCAGTTGGCCACTTTCCAGATATCCATTGTGGAACAAGATGGAGAAGCTTTTATTCAGTCTCCTACAATCACTCCTCCACATATTAAGCGATTCAGGGAGGCACGTCATGGGGACCCTAACAGTGACGCTTGACGTGCTTAGATATACACAGGACAAGCTCCTGATTGATTTTCTGAAGGTGCATATCACGTCATCCTTTTTAGAGGATGTAGCATGGTACTATTATCTCTTTGAGAGGATGTTTTGAGGGAGTTCCACACTTCCCCTCTAGCAGTATATCCATAAGTGGGGAATATGTACCAAGGCCTCTTACAAAAGCACTAGTGGCCGATAATGAAAAAATTAGTAGTAGTATTTGTCTCTAGGTTCCTCACTTATTATCAAGTGAAGGCAGAGCATCAGGTATCGGTAGGCTTAGTTCATCCTTTGGAGGTCCCAGAGCAGATCTGGGATGGAATATCCATGGAATTCCTGACAGGACTTCAACGTACATCCTTGGGTCGTGATTCTATTTGA
The DNA here is from genome assembly GCA_963277665.1 of Viscum album. NCBI lineage: Eukaryota > Viridiplantae > Streptophyta > Magnoliopsida > Santalales > Viscaceae > Viscum > Viscum album. Next base: position 1,054,434,650 of record OY728151.1, on the reverse strand, counting down.
GTGATTGTCAACCGACACACCATTTAGGCCCACTTCCTACCGATTAGAGAGTAGGGTTTAGTAGAGATCATGGTATGCCTCTAGGTGGAGGAGATTGTGCGACAAACTGGATTACCAACGATGATTGTCTCTGATCGTGATTCACATTTCACTTCCCTGCTATAGAAGGTTCTGTTGGATTCTTTTGGGAAGTAGCTGTGTTTGAGCACTGCCTTCCACCCACAAACGGAAGGACAGACTAAGAGGACCATTCAGAACCTCAAGGACATGTTGCGTGGTTGCGTCCTCATCTTCGATCATAGCTGGGAGGATCACATGAACTTGGTTGAGTTTGCATAAAACAATAGCTATCACTACACCATTTGTATGGCACCATTTGAGGTGTTGTATGGACATCCTTGCAGATCACCTTTGTGATGGACTGACCTAGGGAGTCAGCACTCGTGGGACCAGAGATGGTACAGGCTACTATAGCGAAGGTGAACATCATCCAGAAGTAGATGATGACTGCACAGTGCATGCAGAAGTATTATACAAATAGGATACAGAGACCTCTGGAGTTCGTGGATGGTGACCACATCATTCCATGTGACTCACCTCGATGAGGTTTGTGGAGATTTGGTCAGGGCAACAAGTTATCATCAAGGTTCATCAGACCCATTCAGGTACTCAGCAGAGTGGGTGAGGTGTCCTACCACCTAGAATATCCCCTTTAGTTACACCGGTTCATGACGTATTCCACGTATCCCAGCTGAGAAGATATGTTAATGATCCTACCCACTTCATAGACCATGGAGAGTTGTACATCGGAGATGTGGTGAAATTTACAGAGGTTCTAGTAGAGATTGAGGATCGAGAGGAGTGGGTCCTTTGTGGGTGGTCGATTCCTCTGTTGTGTGTTCTTTGGTAGCATGATAGCCTCTAGGAGAGCACATTGGAGTGGGAAGCCTAGAAATGTGCTTAGTAACCCCACTTGTACCCATAGTTTGAGTTTTGTTTTACAGGGACTCGAATCCCAGAGTTTTGGAGAATGTAATGTCAAAAAATTTCCATGTATTGTTTTAAATTATATGGAATATTACTAGACCATGAAAATTTACGGCACGTGATTCCGAGGCTCGGAGTGCCCTGAATGAATTTCTAAACATTTTTTCAGGTACGTTCCGTAAACATGTGAGTGAGTTTTTGAAACTTTTAAACCAGTTCTCAGAATTGAAATATGAGAATACGTTGAACTCACATCACCGATATTATCTTATGGAGACATTCAACTCAACCGTAGTTGGTTGAGGGTGAAAGTTAGATTTTGTGTTTTTCGTGGAAATAAAAATAAAATAAATATTTTATTTTATTTTATTTTTCCTTATCCTCCCAATTGAATGCTCAGTTGTATAGACCACCAGAGCTAGAAAATCCCCCAATTCAAATCCATGGTGGTGGGGACCACCCAAACCCCTCATAATGGGTAGGAAACCACTCAACTCTTCATTAATTTATTCTCCCATTTAATTAAGACAATTAATTATTCCAACCAAATAAATTATTAAACATAATTTAATTTATATTGTCTCCCCTTCACTTTTGATAGGATTGGTTTATTATGTGTTGGAAAAGAGGAGAACTGGGAGAATGATTTGTAGAAACCCTTCCTCTCAGATAAAGAACTTATCTTCGACGAAGAACACCTCTCCAACGAAGAATGAGGAACTGACCTTATCCAGATCAGGAGCACCTTATAGAGGAAACGAACGCCGATGTTCTCTAATGACTTTGAGTTCTTCCTCGTGAAATCCTCTAACAAATGAGAATCTATGGGTTTTTTTTGTTTTTCATGGTTTCCATTGGATTAATCCTCTTGATCATCCTGATACCGATCTAATGTGTAGGGTGTGGGAAAAACGAACACGGCTTGATCCCTCCGCTATTCTTCATTGTTGTCATATTATTTGTGGCAGTGAAAAGTGGAGGATGCCTCCTAGGCCAGCTGCATGGAACCGGGGCGGCGAGCATCCGTGCCTCCAGTAGAGAAAGAGGTCGCGGCAGTGGAAAAAGGGTGGCCTATTCTTCGTCTTGCCAAGAAAGCATAGGCGGCACGGCCGCACACCGCCATCAGAGCAAATGGGTGCTTCCCGCTTGGCCGCGACGGGTGGTGGAAGGAGGCCAGCGTTCGGCCGGCCACGAAGGGGCAGCGGTGCACGGTGTGGCACTTGGAGGAGTAAGTGGCCGACAATTTTGGTTGGCTGAGCTGAACTGAGCGGGACACGCGGCAGGTCCCTCCTGCTGGCTAGAAACCGAACGACTTCAGTTGTTCGGTGATTGAAGGCGGGGGGCACGCGACTCCCCCCCCCCCCCCCCCCCCCCCCCGCTTGCGGCCAGGCTGGGCCACCGAGTGCAGGCTGGACCATAGTATTGTGGGTTGGGCCCATCGTGGACCAGACCCACAGGGTCGGAACTGGGTTACGCCAGGTCGACCAAGGCCGGGTCAGACCGGACCCGCGCCCAACTGGACCCAGATCAACATTGACCCTTTTCTCTCTTTTGGCCATATCATATGCTAAGTGCGTCCGTTTGACAAACCGTCTATGGCGCTAGAAAACATGGAGCTAGATGGTTCTTTTGATATACCCCCACATGAGATCTAGATAACATTGGGGTATGGTTGGGTTGGATCGAGCACGAATCCAAACGGGCCCTTGGGACTAAAAGACCAATAACTTACATACCAGGCGTCCAATTAACGCATCATATGTTATGTTGAGATCCCTCTTACGCGGAATTCCATTGAGATACTTCTTCATTGGACATTGTCGCTATTGGAGTATCGACCTGTGGCTTAAGGATAGGACCCTCCCAGAATCATGATAGCTTAGTGCGGGAACCCTTTAGCTGGCTGTAGCATGAGAAAGTGATCTTATGTGGGTCTCTACTTTGGGATCCTTCGTGGGTCTATGATTGAGGGTCCCTCAAGAATCCAGTCTAGGAATCCATGTGGGACTACTCTAGGAATCCATACGGGACGTCTCTAGGATCCTTCGTGGGTCTGATGATGTACTTGGTTCCTATGTGGGTCTAATGATGTACTAGGATCCTGCGTGGGTGTGATGAAGTACTAGGTTGTTCTGTGGGTCGGATGGCGTACTAGTATCCTCAGGGGGTCAGATGATGACTTAGGATCCTTTGTGGGTCTGCTTCTTAACATATTAATATGATTCAGTAGTAATATCTACCGTACCAATGTAATACCTGTTTTGAGCTGATTCCTTACCTTCGTGGTGATACATTTTTGGTATTATTTAATGTGGCGTACCTCTTTCAAACATACCTTCATGGTGATACCTTTGTGGTACTCTACTGTGTGGCTTACATTTGTGGTACATACCATCATGATGATACCTTTGTGGTATTCTTCTATGTGCCGTACCTATGAGGTACTTACCTTTGGGGTGTTACCTTCGTGATATTCTTTCCTTAGTAAAATAGTTGTACTTTGGCAAAGGTTTTGGGCCTTGAGTTTCCACATGAATGAGATCGGTATAATTCCTAAAATTGGTATATGTATGGTCTTATACCTAAGTAGCGTTTCCAGTTGATTTCATGCTTTGCAGTTTATGCTTTATGGGTTTTGTGAGACCTTCGAGTGTCTCAGGGTCCCTAATGAGTATCGTTATACTCAACCTTGCACGGGCTATGCCCGCCCCTAGTTGTGTTTGGTGCAGACGACAGACAACGCTGACTGAGGACGAGGTTACCAGGAATGGATGTAGCTCAGAGGTGGACCATAGATGAGGCGTACTGCAGAGACAACCGTTCAAGATCGGTACCTACCCATCAGGTTGGACCCTAGGCTGGTGTTCAGAGGAGATGTTCAGTTTACTTGTACTTTCCAGTTTTCTTGTACTTTCTAGTTGGGCCTATATTCTATCCCCTTTTACTTTTTGTACACACTCTTTTTACTATTCAATTTACTCATGTTCGTATCTTGTTGTGTGCTTGGTTGTGTGAGTTTACAGGTTATAAAGTCCTTGCCTTCCCAGTTTTGGGGAATACGCTTTCGGTGCTAGTCGTTAGCTTCTGGCCTATGGAAGGCAGGCTTGGGGTAGTCACGACATAGGTCCCAGGGGTTGGGTCGTGACAACACATTTTTCAGAGATTTTATTAATGCTGATAATGGACACATTTATCAATGTTATAATTATTATATTTATATTGAAAAATAATATTTATTTGTATATATTAAATAAAAATGCATGTATATGATTAATATATATTTTTAATAATTCAAATATATATGTAACGTTTTAAAAAAAGTATTTCTGGGATTCTAGTTAAATACCTATGTGTTTTCAATGAATTTTGTCAATAAATATATTGATCTTGATTGCATATATGTTATGTATCATCAGGAATGTTTATTTATATATTACACACTTCTTTTTATTCATGTTGTCGATTGATGGCTCATTTTTTATTATATATATTTTACGAGGTGTATAAGATTAATTCATGTTACCCATATATATACTATATAAGGTTTTCAATACTTATAAAGTTACAATAATTATATTTATTATATTTATAATTATTACATTTTAATTATATTAAAATACGTTTTAAATATATTAATTAGTAATAATAATTACAACTATATATATTTGAATAATTATAAAATTACTATAAATACATTTATTATAATTATATGTATATATATAAACTTATAAACAAATATTTATAAATATATTTATTTTTATTTGTAACTATAACATTAAATAAATATATATATTTAAATAATTAAAAATAATTATTATTATATTTATTATACTACATATAATGTAATAAATATATAATTAAATATATATATTTATAAATATATACAAATATCAATTCATAAATACAAATATTTGTAATTATAATTTCTAAATAAATATAAATTACTAAAAAATTAAAAAAATATTAAAAATAATAATCATATATATATATATAAATATCATTAAATAAATACTTATATTTATAAATATTATTCTAAATAAATGTAGATATATTTATATAATTAATAAATTATAATAAATATATTTATTATATATACATATAAAATTATATATATATATATATATATTTATAGTTAAAACTATAAATAAATAATTATTTATCATAATTTTTAATTAAAGATAAAAATAAATTTATTTCATAGTCAAATGTATAAATAAATATATATTTATTTAAATTATTATTAATTTAATAAAAAATATATTTATTATTTTAATATATAATGCTTTATATTATTAAATAATTATATTTATAAATATAAACATATATATATAAATAAAAAAATTATATTTATAATTAAAAATAAATACATATATATTTAAATAATTATATATTTATAAAAAATATACTAATTATATATATCAATAAAATTCTAAATATTTGAAATCCACTTTTTTTTATAATTTTATAATTATTTAAATAATAAATATACATTAATTAATAATTATAATTATCGATTAATACATATTCATACAAATAATTATAAAATTATAAGAAATATAGTTATATATATTTGTTATCTTATAAATATATGAAAGAAGACGATGATGATGAATTTGGTAACCCATATCTATGACCCTGCAAAATTTATTAAAAAAGTAAAGGCATACAAACACACCGATAAAAGGCCCATAAACCCAAAAAATTCAAAGTCCCGAAAGCCAACAAATGAAAAAACCCAAAGGCCCAGAAACATCAATGCCAAAAGCCACGGGGTGACTGTCGATTGTCAACGGTGAATATTCCATACACCCAATCGTAATGATGTTGCACACCGACAAAATACCACTCGTGGGTATCGACCAAAGCCTGATCCCCCAAGGATGTCGATGTGCCCATCTAGAATATCGCCCTTGAAATCATGCTCATTCCCGACACCCATCCATGGAGATGACAATATACACATCATCAGTTAGAAAAAATCACCATCGGTGTGCCATACCCCTAGTAACTTATGCTGGCAAAGAGCGTCATGCCATCAGCATCCCATGCCGCAGATAGTTGTCTGACAATCGATACTAACAATCATCCCCGAAATAAAACTTCGCCCCACACCAATAATCCAAAGGCCAAAAATGACCCAAAGACCCATACAAGATCTGATACAAACCCCACAATCCAGAAACTGTAGCCTAAAATACCCCCATATACCAAGAATGAAATCCAAGCAATGCCTGCCTATCTCGATTCAACACCAGATGTCCTCTTCACAATTCCCTATGTCAATATCTGCATCATGTGGCCGCAATTCACCCGCAAAATAGTTCGTTACGTAGACACCCCCTCGTGATGCGGGTCACGTACTCCCCCTGTCAAAGTAAAAATGCCCGCGATCTCTTAGCATACGCTCCGTCAGGAGACCCATCTTAGGCGCTGGATTGGTGTCGTAAGCCTTCATCCTGTCTTCACAACAAGTCTGACCACCCCATCTAATGGGTTCCTTCGATCACCACCATCCTGAATACCCAAACCGTATTTGAGAAATCGACAAATCTTCCATCATCACCAGCCATAATGGTCCCCTCACCACCAAGCCTCATCCGGCAGCCAAAGCCGCCACCGCCTGCTCCGCCAGGATCCCTCACGGATCTCACCGCCCTGTCAATCATCATCACTATCCATCACAACCCAGGCCACTGATGTTAGCAATCGAAACATGGATTAGTTGTCGAGAACCCATGAATCACCTTCATTTCGCATCAGAGAACCCATTCGTCATTTCCATTGCCCATAAATTCCATCCCTGCCAAAGAAACGACCCATAAATCGACATCCGTCGCATTATCTTCTCAGAAAAAATAGACTCTTGACTCAGACCACCTCAGGAGAGACCCTCCTCCACATGTTCGACTTCAATTATCAGACCAAAATACATCGAAATGTCCAACGACCTCATCTAATATTTTATACACTCTTATAAATAATATAAATAATATTTTTACTATATATATTTCTATGATTAAAAATATAATAAGTTTATTTATTGTAATTTTATATTTATTAAATTATAATATTTTAAATATAAATAAAAATAAAAATAAAAATATATATATTCATAGTTATAATAATAAATAAATATATATATATATATAATAGTATAAATAAATTACTAACATTATTTCATTAGCAGTGCTTTTTTAGAACTTGTAAAGTATAATCTTTATCAATACTAAAAAAGTGCAGATGAATGGTGTCTTTATCAGTGCTATATATTTAGCGCTAATAATGACCAATCATTTTTAGGGCTAAAAAATTCTGATAAAGGTATATTTTATTAGTGATTTCTATTTTTTAGATGATAAAACATCCCATTATCATCATTTTTTAAGTAGTGCAGATAAAAGGTTCACTAAGTTATATAAATAAACTCTAACATTCTCCTACTACCTCGCACATCTCAATCTCTCATGGAAGATGATCTCCACCACTGCACGCTTCTCCACCACCTCCTCCTATGCCACAAATCCATCATCCATGAACCCACCTTCCATGCATGCCTCTCATCTGCTGGGTGCATGTACTCAACCGGGAGCCTCTCCTCCACAATGTGCTTCTCCAATTTCATGCACCTCTCTTTAACTGAAAATCCCTCTGTCCCGTACCCACCTTCCACATGTGCCTCTCCTATGTCGTAAGCCTCCCTTCCTTCTTACACCTCTCCTACACCACACACTCGTCCTATATTGGGTGCCTCTTCTTCACCGAAGGACTCCTCTGAGGCACGCCACTCCTCCACTGCAAATGTACCTATGATGTTCGCTGAACGACACCTCCCCGGTGAGTTTTCTCCACTTTCTCTTTGTTTTGAGGGTGATGTTGTGAATTTTTAGGGCTAAACGCCACACTAAATATCATGGTTATTGGTGGTTCTTGTTTGTGCACTAAATGATTTTCATGTTGGATGTCTCTTGTAATGAAAATAGGAGATTCCTAGTGATGAGAGTGAATCCAAGAGATTCTTATGTTGTTTGGATGATATAGAATTGTATTTTTTTGGATTTATGGTGTGTCTCCATTTTGGTATTATTATGTTGAGAGTGGTTTTGTTTGAAAAATTGATATTTGTGGAAAAATATTTTGGTTTGAACTGAATCATTTGGGCTTGTTTATAATGTTGAATTTATTTTCAATAAATAACATAATGATTTTTGTTTTGTTTTTAATTGGTTAATTTTGATACACATACTTGATATTTTTTATAATTACAAGGGAATTTACCCCTTTTGGTGTGTTTTAAATGTTTGTTTTTATTTGGGGAAAAAGAAGTGGTGAATAGTTAAGAATTGTGTTAAAAAGTATTGAAACTCTTTTAAATGAGCGTGAATTTTTTGTGAATGTTTGAAATCATGGATGTTGGAAATTATCTCATTTTAATGTGTCAGTTTTCTTTTAAAATGGGTTTTGAGGATTCCTTATTAAGGGTTTCTGGTTTAAAAAGAAGTAGTTTTTGAATTTTATCCATTTTTTGATATATGTAATATTAGGTTTTTTTTATTAAAATGTAAATGAATGAGGTCCATGTTCTGTTCTATTTAGTGTATTTTCCTTATAAGGCCAACATAACCTTGTTCTCACTAGGTTATAACCACAAATCCAATCAAGCCCCCAGTTAGGTCACAAGGCCATCACATCCCTTTCTCTACTGTGTTATTCCACAAGGTTATCTTGCCCAAAAACTATGGGTTTGTATGATAGGGGATAACAACCGCAAAAGGAGTTATCCACCTCATCATGCTTTTCTAAAACTCTATTCATCTTGTCCAAGACTATTTTGAGTTTGTAATTCCAATAAAGCTTCTAATTTACCAAATACATCATATATAATTAATTTTCATAAATTATAATTCATTATTTAATTCTAACCAATGCGGCATAATTACTGAAAAGCACACCAAGAACAATTTTTTCACTATATGTTATGTTACCATGCATTAATACCACTTTAGGTAACCGGTAGAAGAATATGAAAAAGATCAGTTACCACTAGTTGGATTTGGTACAAATGAAAAATCCAAATATTAAACCACCAAACTAGAAATTAAATCCCTGAAACATGCACATAGCAGAAGAAATTCTAAACCATACCAAAATTGAAAAACACACCCAAACCTTATATAACATTACATAGAAGTAAAGATACAGGTAAGTCACTACATCATATATCTACTTCTAGATCAAGTAACTTCATGAATGTTAATATACCTACCTTAGAGGAAAATGAATAATAATGGATAAACACATGACATAAATTGAAAAACCACACCACATGAAATTTATGTTTCTTGGATGACAATCATAATTAATAGTAGAACATATCGATTTTTTTATTAATGGAAAAATTTTGTTATAAGGGAAGCATATCGTTTTTTATCCCTTCATATCCAAATCTACATGAGACTCTTTCTAGACACCCTAGAAAAATAACAATAACAACGCATGGAATAAATATTTATACCCGCAGACACTCTATGGTGAATCCCCTCAAAGGGACAACTAATATAATTCATGTGATTATCAAATAAAATTTTCATATTAGCATAAATTTATATATAAACATATAAATTATTATTTTATTAAAACTTTTACAAATTATATGAATGAATTGTTATCTCTTGATATTCAATGATATAAAGTGGACGTGGTATTTAGTTTTATGCATCCATAAAAGGTACAAAACCTAGATTTTCTTCATGAAATCTTCTTTAAATTGTTCTAGAATGTTTTTTTACATGATGTTGTTAACCTCATGAATGAGTATTGGATAGGTATGAATCCTCTTGAGACATATAATGATTTTCTCATCCCTTTGATTATAGAGGTTACTAATATGTGTTCAGTTAAGGATTTTTGAATAACTAGTCATTGTAATGTCATTTATAAGGAATTTCTTAAGATTTTATAAAATAGACTGTGGATAATCATATTATCAATAAGTTTAGTACCATAGTTATTTTCTTATTTTGACTTGAGACATGATGTACTTAAGAGGATTGGGAAATCAACATAGTTTCTTCTAATGATGAGTGACATAAGGGAATTATTTATGTGTAAGAAAGGATAATTGAGAATTTTTTTATTTTGTAATGGTTTAATGCTTATTTATTTTCCTAGGTGTATTTATAAAGTAAGGAACCAATATTAAATCATGTTAGAGACATATATATTGTTCATGGGGTGTACAACTAATTGATTGTAAAAGTTTGTGTCAGTGAAAAAACTATTGGTACTTTGATTATATGAATATTTAATGTTTTTAAATACTTATCATCTCATTACATATTGTTCATTTTTCTTTATGGATATAGTGTAATAATGTCCTAGAGTATTTGTCGCATTGACATTGTCATATATATTCCACGCTATGATGAGTACCTTGATCTGCTATGAAAATGTTCTTAAATATAGTTATTCAGTTGGATGAAATACTATAATTGGACCCATATTTTACAGACCATCATGTGTGATTACTCGTTAGTAGTCAAGAATTCTTCTAATGAAGTTGAAACTTGCAAATCTCTAAGAGAAGATATTGTGAGAACAGACCAGCCAATAGGAGTTCTATATGTTTTGGTGTCATCTGATATTACTATATGAGAGCATTTTGTAATGTTCCTTAAAAAATGATTATCATTAATACATGTAATTACTCATGCACCTTGATTTTCTGATGAAACTGTCACACAGATAGTTGGTGGTAAGTAGGGTAAATTGGGTGCGCTGTGAATGACATGATATTAATGGATATGTTAGGGAAGGATTTGTCACTTATATTTAGGGAATTTTATATAACATCTCTTTTCTTGAAATAGATCTATTGCAATAAATTACATTGCTATGGTGTAACAACAAGTTTATTTCAGGTAGTCAAAGAACAATATATCAAGCATAAAGGTTTATGAAACTATCATGAAACAAACATGATGATATATTGAGATAATGGGATTATATTACACAGTGATTGTATGTATGTGGATGTAGTTATTGTGACTTTAAGTTCATTCTCTTGGGTTCCTTGACCCATTTCTAGATAGTACACTTGGACTTTAGCAAGCCCTCCTAATTCCAACAAGAAATAATCCTAGAGGGTCACACAGTATATGTTTCTACTGGACTCGGTTAAATTATATTAGAATTTAATAAATATAATAAATATTATTCTCATGATTGTTGAATAATTTTATTCATAATAAAATGATTTAAATAATTAAATAAATATTTATTCACTAGATTATGGTTATTATATATTGATTTATTTTTTTAAAGTTTTAATTAATATTTATTTATTAGTTTGTAAATAAAATATTTATTTATGAGAAATTTTTTTTTATTTATTCGGGTGTTAAATAAATGGTAGTGGAGTTTGAGAAGGCCAAGGCCGGTCTGGTAGTAAAATAATTATTTTCAATATATAAAATAATTATTTAACTAGTTTCGAGAAGAAAAAATATTAATATTGCTGCTATTATTTTGGGTGGTGGAATTTTATTTATAATTCTGTTTTTCACAAGTTGGATCACCATAAATAATGATGTGTTATTATTAATAAAATCATGTGGTTTCTCTATGGTTATGAATGTATTTAATTGCGGTTACACAATTAAATATTTTAACTGAACCCCATGTCGATAAATAGACATGTACGTATATTATTCCATATATCAAATTGCACACCCAGTGAATTGAGAATTATGGAGCTAAACTATTTCTCTCTTTAATCCTTTTCCTGCCCTTCACAAGAATGAGTGGATTTATTCAAGACCAAGGAACAAAAGATCAAGAATGACTGACACCAAACACTCACTTCACTGCACTACTTCCCCGAGAATGAGTGGTGTCGATCAGAGGCCATCAGAGCATGTGTAGATCATCGCTAGAGGGATTCTGTTTTGGATCCTCGCAAGGGCAAAGATACAATCAATAAGGGTCATTGTGGACAATAAACATCATCAACGAAGAATGTTCCAATGTTCCAAGTATTCTTTTTATTTATAAGTATTTTTACTTTAATTATATACATGATATGCAAGATCATCTTAAAAGGTTTCGGGCCTGTTCATTATTTATCAAAATCTTTGATTTTATTCCATGGAGACTGGCCTTCATCACCGTATTGATCCCGAAATAATAATTTATAAGGGAAAAAATTAGTATTGGGCACCAGTTCAACCACGCTTCCACTGCGCCTGAAACTTACAAGTGGTATTAGAACTGTTACATCATAGTATATAATTATTTAAATAATTCATTGATGATATACGGTTTAATAATTTAGTTTCTTAATTCAAAGATAGTCAGTCTTGTAATATGGATTTCGAGACCTGTTTTTATTCTTTTTGTTTCTCACATATTTCATAGAAAAATATGATTTTTAATTAAAATTAAAAAGGAGAACCCATCAGGAGGCGCTAGCGATTCAGCCAAGGTGACACGAAAGTACACTTCATGGATTTGGACATAAACACCATGTTCTCTACCATACATTACATGTATTCTGGACAACAGATTGTGTAGTTATGTTCAATACATCAAGATTAATTATAAAATTACTCAATTTGAGGTTGTGTTCTATGCGGGGTAGCAGTTTCTACACCATGTGTTGACCAGGACTGATTGGCCCATGTTTACTGTATTACACGGTGTGTGGCTCACTACACACAGTGTGTAGTCCCATCGGGTTAGGGGGTCATACTGTATATCCCATACATGTCTAAGTCAACCAATAAATTTGTAACATGTAGACAACACGACATGTATCCCACTGTACATGTCGGGTACTCCAAAATTTCCCAAGTATGCTTCGCACGCTGAGTCCCTTGGCATGTACTTTGGGATATACGGTGTAGGTAGTACATTTTGTGTAGTAGGAACTACATGTCGTGTACTTCAACATATTACACAATGTTAAAAAATTAATGTTTGTGTAATGTTCATTACTACACATCGTGTATAAGTCATTCTACAAGTTATTACTCTATTCATTGAAACATCTTTTATTCTATATGTCATAAGAGTAAGAAAATATGTCAATATAATATATATTGGTTCGATTCGAATTGGTATTCACCAGGATACCTCTAAGTTTCATTTATGTACATAGATGAGAGTCTCAAGGAATTTTAATGAAAATAATTAATCGATTCTAGCACAATTTTTTTTAATAAGAACGATTGAAGAATTTAATTCCAGTTTTATTAAATGCGTAACTAATTGCATGTATGTGAGTGATTATGAGCTAGAACAGTAGAATTGTATGTGATTGGTCTCATTTTAACTAATTTATTAATTTAATTGTTGTTCTGCAAGCCATATCACCTATTTAATATGTAAGGCATGTCTGCCCATGGTTTCTTTATTGTAATTCCCCCTTTAAACTTCACCTACATGTGAGTTCAAAAAATCAAATGTAGTGGATGGATATCCAAACCTAGTGGAGCTGGATCAAGCTAGATCTGAGATAAAATCAATCTCAAGTGATACATAGGCAGATAGGTGGAATGTGTTAAACACCAACCCAAGAGGATCAAGGTGCTTATCCTATAGGTAATGGTCATTTTATCAACGTCCGGATAAACTAACCATTAGAAAATATCATGACCATTCCCCTTACATTATTTTATTTCTGTTAGTTGTATGGTTATTCATTATGGATGTGTTGTCGCAATCACATAATTGATGAATTAATCAAGCATGCAAGATGGAACTAAAATAAACTAGGATTATTAATAAATATTATCAAGAAATGGATAATAAATTAAGTAAATTCCACTTAATATTAATAATATTGTGATAATGATAATAATAAATTCACACATAAGACATAAAAATCCCTTAAATAAAATATAATGTCAAACCAAGACTTCTGTTACGTGATTGAGGTAAAAATACAATAAAACTATGTGTTTGAAAAACCATTGTTGGGAAACATACTTTTTTATAGGAATTCCTTATTAAATCATTAAAGTTTAATTATAAAAATTACATAAATAATAGAATCCCTTGATAGACATGGTGTAATATTGGAGGCAAGAGTTGAGGAAATCCAATGTTAGGATTTCAGGATTGGGGAGTCTAATCAACAGATCATGGAGCTGAAAGCCCATAGTTTGAAAAGACACGCCTACCTAAATACCTTAAAATATCTTGACCAACCCTTTTTGGGGTTCTGTGAATGGGAATATGTATCCTTTCCACTTGAATGTAATGAAAATTATACATTCCAAGTTCAATGTTATGGGCCATTGGGAATTGATAAAATGGTGGGAGATATAATAAAATTAATTTATTACTTCTCATAAAATTTTATAAAAAAAATTCTAATCATCTGCACTTTTAATTGTAGAATAAAATGAAAAACTCTGAAAGCACGCTATCCATGAGATCAATTCTTGATAAAGGAAACGTCCTCACTGGTTGTAACATACATGAATGGTTTAGACACATTCAGGTTATCTAACACTGGGAATGGATATCTTATGTGATGGACTCAGTATTACCTGATCCTCCTACCCAAGAGGTGAGTGACGAAGGGTTCTTGGTCTAAGAGAAACATATGAACAATGCGGTTGACATTAAATGTTTGATGCTATAATCAATGTCTATTGAGCCCATGAAGTCTCACGAAAAAAAGGATTCCTATACCACGATTGAGAAAAATTGTGGTCTTTATGAGGAGATGGAATGGAAAAAATGGTTCTAGATCTCAAAGGCACTCTTTCATAGTAATCTTGGAGAGGGTGCCCCTGGTGGGCCTCACGTAGTCAACTTCACTGACTACATTATGCACCTGAAGGATCAATGGTTTAAACATCCTAAAGGATAGGGTATTGTCCTCATTCTTGCATCACTCCCTCATATATTCCCCAGATTCATTATTAATATCAATATTAACAACATATATAAGTCACTATTTGATTTTCTTATAATCATTCTCTAAGAGAAAAAACAAATAAAGTGAAAAAACATTACGTTCTTATGGTTAATAAGATGAAAGGGATTGTGAAAAGATTTAATCCCAATGATTCTTCATTCCTTACCATGAAAATGAAGATAAAATGATAGGCAAGGAAACCTGAAGATATTTGTTTCACATGTCGCAATATGGGCCTCTGGAAGAAGAACTGCCCCCAGGCTAAGAAGCAAGGGGAAGCATCATGTGTGTCTGATATCAAATGTATTCTATATTTTTCTATAAATTGGGTATTAATACAACATCAGGTTCTCATATATGTATCAAAATACATGAACCATGTATATTTAGGAAGATTGAAATAGTGGAGGTTGATCTATGAGTATCCAATGGTGCCAGATTGGTGGTTGTAGTTTTTAGGGACTACCACCTCACATTGCCGATTAAGATAATATTAGTGTTAAAGGGTTTTTGTTATTTGTCTTATGTTAATAAAGACATTATTTCTTTATCTATATTAGTGATAGATATATTTTTCTTCATGTTTGAAAATTAATATTTCTTCATTTAAAAATATATAATTTGTTTTTGTAGGGAACATTTATACAAAAATCTTTAAATGTTGGATTACAAAAAACCAAGTAATAGAAATCGATAAAAAATAAACTTCATAGGAGTCATACCACTCCCAAATTTGGCATCACCAGCTAGGTCACGTAAATGAGAAATGGTTGAAAAATTTACATCAAGATGGATGTTTATACTCTTTTGATCTTAAACCACTTGGCGTATGTCAAGCATATTTATAAGGAAAAAATGACCAAATACCCCTTATGTGGGAAATGTCAAAGGTCCAAATAGAATCTTGAATTGGTTTATAAAAATATGTGTGGGCCATTTCCAGTTGAAGAAAGAGAAGGGTACACATAATTCATAATTTTTACTGATTATTTTAGTAGATATGGATATATCTACTTAATGAAGTATAATTTGGACTCTTCTAATAAGTTCAAAGAATACAAGAATGATGTTGAGAACCTGCTTGGTATGAAGATTAAGAAACTGATCTCAGACTAAGGTGGAGAATATCAAAATCAATAATTCATTGATTACATGTGAGAGTTTTGGATCCTATCTCTACTCACTCCTCCTTATACACCCCAGAAGAATGGCGTGAGAGAAAGGAAGAACCAAACCATTTTGGACATGGGGATATCAGTGATGAGTCATGAATGTCTTCTATTAACTTTTTTAGGGATATGCGTTACCAATATATGTTCACATACTAAACCAAGTACCAAAAAAATTTATAAATGGTATTCCATATGTGTTCTGGCGTGGAAAAAATCCATGTTATCGAATTTAAATGTGTGGGAGAGTGAAGTGGTTGTTAAATCCTCTTCTGGTAACAAAATTTCACCCCAAGGAACATTGTGTACCTTTGTAGGAAACCCCATGGAAACAAGGGGATATTACTTATACAACCCCCCAGAAAAAATATTTATGGTGGCAAGACATGCCATATTTCTTGAGAGGGAGGAAATCTCCAAAATAGATAGTGGGATTGAGATTGACTTCGATAAAGTTGAGGCACATGGTACACAATATTTGGTAAAGAAACTGATTCGACAAAGACTAGTGGAAGAATGAATTGTTCAAGAGACACAAGAACTACAATGGAGTACAAGAGATGATAGGGAACCAGAACAATACTTTTTTCTAGTTATCGCGGATCATGACTCATTATTAGTTGATAATAATGATCGTATAACCTACAAGGAAGTAGTAAGTGTCACAGATGTTTCCAAGTGGAAGGATGACATGATTTATGAAATGGATTCCATGTACCAAAACCATGTCTGGATTATGGTAGATCCACCAGTTTATGTAAATCCTGTTGGTTGCAAATGGGTTTTCAAAGAAAACTGGACATGGAAGGACATGATAGAACATATAAGGCATGATGGGTTTCAAAAGGGATCATGAATTGTCCAGGAATTGACTATGAAGAAACCCTTTTAGAAGTTTCAATTCTATAATAACTCATAATGCTATTGGTCATTGCTACTTACCATGACTATGAGATTTGGAAAATGAATGTCAAAACAACATTCCTTAATAGTAACCTTTAGGAAGATGTC
Organism: Viscum album; assembly: GCA_963277665.1. Taxonomy (NCBI): domain Eukaryota; kingdom Viridiplantae; phylum Streptophyta; class Magnoliopsida; order Santalales; family Viscaceae; genus Viscum; species Viscum album. The sequence goes on along the minus strand of OY728151.1, from coordinate 1,054,417,559 downwards.
TACATGACACTCCTGAAGAATATATGACTCCAAATTATGAAAATAAGGTGTTGATGTTGTAGAAATCCATTAATGGATTAAAGCAATCATCTAGGTAATGCAGCATTTTTTGAAGAATCCATAAAGAAATTTAGTTTTATCAATAATATATGTTAGACATATGTCTACAAAAGCTTTAGTGGGAGTAAATTTGTTTTACTAATAGTATATGTTGATGACATATTATTTTTCGAAAATGAGATAACAGTATTACAATCTTTTAAGACATGGTTGAATTAGTGCTTTTCTATGAAGGACTTGGGTGAGGTAGCATATATTCTGGGGATGAAGATCCATTGTGATAGATCAAAGAGATTGTTGGGCCTATGTCAAAGTACATACATTGATAATATTCTAAAGAGATTTAATATGGATAAATCCATAATGGGATTATTTCTAGCCTCACATGGAATTCATATTTCCTAGGTAATTTTCCCTCAGGAACATGAGGAATGAAATGTAATGGAAACGAATCCATACACATCATGGATTGGGTCAAGAATGTATGTCTTCCTTTGTACTAGGGTGGATGTTTCCTACGCATTGATTGTTGTAGGAAAATATCAAGCTGGCCCAGGTGAATTCCATTGGATGGTAGTCATGACTATCCTAAAGTGTCTAAGGTGTACAAAGGACATGTTCTTAGTTTCTGGAAGAGATGTTGAACTAGTCATTAGAGGATATGGAGATGCTAGTTTTCAAACTAATCAAGATAACATGAATTCGAAAACATGATATATTTTCACGATGAATGGAGGTGCATTGACCATGAAGAGCTCAAAGAAGTGCGTTGTCGTAAATTCTATAGTAATTTCTAAGTATATCACTGTTTAGGAGTAGCTAAAGAAGATTTTTGGATTCAAATCTTCTTCTAAGAGCTAGATACGATACCTAGTAGTAAAGAACCCATCACACTATACTTTTATAATACTGTAGGGGTGGCTATAAGAAAATATCTGGGGTCACATCAACAGAAAAGAACATACTACAAATTTATCATCTCTTGAGAAATTTTTCACAAAGAGGTGAATTTGCAGTGCGCAGTATTTCTACAGAAGACAACAAGGAGGACACCATGACTAAATTCTTGACTCAGTAGAATCATAATCATCTTGTGTGGTATAGCGTACTACAGGTCATATGCAGTTTACTCTATTACAAGTGGGAGTTTTTGTCTGTTGGTGTCCTAGAACCAACTTTGTGTACTTTTATTACATACATATTTAATATATTTAAAAACTAATCATATTATTAAATATTTCTCATTGTTCTTCATTAATATAATATAATAATTTCATAGAGTATTTTCCGCATTGAAAAGGTCATAGAAGTTCCACACTATGATGTGAACCTTGTAGTGCTATAAAAATATTCTTAAATATAGATCTACAGTTGGATGAAAAACTATAATGGGACAAAAAGTATACATACCATTAGGTGTGAGTAATCGTATGAAGGTGATTCTTCTTCTCATGAAGATTGCACTTTGTAACTTCCAAGATGGGAGATTATGATAACAAATCCAGAGAAAGAATTATACATGGTTTGATGTTATAAGATGTTCTTATTTGAGAGCATGTGTAATTATCCTTATACATTATGATTATCATTAATACCTTTCATAACTCACAAACATTGATTTTATGGAAAAAACTGTCACACTGATAATTGGCAGGAAGTAGAATACATTGTGGGCATCATTAATGACATGTTATTAATGTGTTGGTTGAAGAAGGATTTGTCCCTTCCATTTATGGATTTTTATATCACATCCATTTTATTTAAATTGAATAGTAACACTAAATTCCATGGCCATGATGTAACAATGAGTTTATTTTATGTTCTCGAATAATGACATATCAATCATAATGTTTGATGACACTTTCATGAAACCATCATGATGAAATATTGAAATAAATGATTATATTAAACAATGATAATTCTTAAGTGGACGTCATTGTTGTGGATATAATTTCTTTCTCTTGGGTTTCTTGAATCATTTCTAGATATTACTCTTTGACTTTAGGAATGCATTCCTAATGCCAATGAGTAATAATCTTAGAGGGTCACACACTAATTTATTCTAGTTGTCTCAGTTAAATTCTATTTGAATATAATTAAAATAATAAATATTATTCCCAAGATAGTAGAATAATTTTATTTTGTTTAAAATGGTTTCATAAAATAAATAAATATTTATTCATTATATTCCGGGTAAATTATATATATTTATATTATCAAACATTTAATAAATATTTATTTACTAGTTTTTTAAATAAAATATTTATTACTGATAATAAATTATTTATTTATTTATTCCGGTGTTCAATATATGGAAGTGGATTTTGAGTAGACCAAGGATGGTTTGGTATTAAAATAATCATTTCCAAGATGTTAAATAATTATGTAACAAGTTAACACAAGTTAAAATAATAATAAAGCAACTATTATTTTGTGATGCAGATTTTTATTTATAATTCTATTTTTCACATGTTGGAAACCATAAATAATGTTGTGTAATTATGATTAAAATCATGTGTTTTCAATAAGGTTTTTAATGTATTAAATTCATATTACAAAATTAAATATTATAACTAAATCACCATGTCGTTAAATAGACACGTATGTCTATTGTTCCACATAACGAACTGTAGGCCTGATGAATTGAGAATTGTTGAGCTAAATGATTTGTCTCTTGAATTCTCTTCCCTCACCACTCATGAATGATATACTTTCTTCAAGACCATTGTACAAGTGATCAATAATGTCTAACACAAGACAATTACTTCACTGCACTAGAAACCAAAGAAAGATTTGTGTCGATAAGAGGCCATAAGAGAACATGTGGATAACCGCTAGAGAGATTCTAGTGTGGATCCTTACAAGTGCTTTGAGACAATCCTGAAGGGTCATTATGGAAAATCAACATCATCATTGAAAAATGTTCCAAATATCCAGGTAATATTTTCTTTATTAAATTAATTCAATTAATTATAGACATCATGTGCATGATCCAATATAAAGGTTTTGGGCTTCTTAATTCTTCATCTAAATTATTAATTTCATTCCATGGATACATGATTTCATTTTCATATTGATCCCATAATAATCATTTATTTTGTAAAAATTAAATTTTGTTGTTGGCCCAACCACACTACCGCATCACTCGGAACCTACATTGATTTGGTGTGAGCCCATTTTCATTGTGATTATGTAGTGTTTTTAGGACATTGGAACATGAGTGTTTCATGGTTTCTAGTGTGTTCACTAACTATGCAACATATCATTTGGGACTCTAGTGTTGTGGTGAAGGATAATTGATATAAATAGAATATGGAAGCATGGGTTAGGTATATCCAATGGTGGAGATCACTTTATCAAATGATTATGGAAATTAATATTATTACACCAACCATTATGTAAATGTTTGGTTTTATCAATGGGATTCCAAGTGTGTTTTTTAAATAGTTTTGAGAGGATATTTGAACTGTAGTTTTTCCACAATATTTTAAGTATAATTTTTTATATAATTTGGAAAAAAAATTATTATATCAATATTTTTTATTTGTTTTGTTAAATACTAATGTCCCTAAATCAAATTGAATGGATATGAATAATTAATGGATGAATGCAAATCATTTGACAAAACAGTATGAAGATGCAGTACAATGGTTCATCATGTTTGAAAAAGATCATGCATGTCAACCTTCTCAAATCCTTTTTACATGTTCACAGTATGGTTGTTCAAGAAAATTTTGTCCAGAGGAGTTGGTATAACAGTTGATTTGTCATATAATAGATCAAAGTTAAAAATGTTGGATTAATGAATGAGAAATAGTGATTTTAGCTACTGGATGGGCTAACAGTGTTTTTTTGGATCATCCTAATGATTACATTTGTGGAAAAAATGATGACCATATCAAGGTCATTATTATAAATTCTTGTGATGGTGATGATATTATTAAGGAAATTAAAATGACAGTTGAAGATGAACTTCATGATTTTCCAAAATTATTTTAGCTGATAAAGAGTTGTGAAAAGACGCATTTGTATGGTCATTTCACTAAATATACAAAATTTTCATCAATATTGAAGTTATATAATTTGAATGAATGAAATATATGGAGCGATGGCAGTTTTACAGAATTACATACACTCTTGAATGACATGATCCCAGAAGATAATGATCTCCCGATTCAAACATATGATGAGAAACGAATACAACACTCAATGTTTATGATCTTTTAAAGAATACACACCACCCCGAATGACTGTACACTATTTCTTAAGGACTAAAAATCACTTATATAATTCCCAAATAGTGTTTCTTCTCATTTCATGAAAGGTGAATCTGGTCCTATGAATGTTATATGGTACTTTCTGATAATTTCAAGGTTAAGATGCCTATATAAATGTAATGAGACTGCATGGAAATTGATGTGTCACATAGAAAGAAGAAACAAAGATGTGAAACTACTTCACCTGTTATACTATCCTCAGCAGACGATAATCAATCATGAGTATACTGATTATGGAAACGATCTAAGAAAACATTGTCATACATTGTCTACAGATGGAGTGATTCTTTTTGGTTTTTAATGATGGACTCACAGTAAATGGATTGTTATGTTGGTAAACTATAACTTTCCTCTAAAGTTATGCATGAAACGAAAACTCATCTTGCTATCTTTTCTTATTTCAGGAACAAAACAATTGCATAATGATATTGATGTTTATTTGGCTCCATTGATTGGGGATTTGAAATTATTGTGGGATTCCTGTGACACATTGTACGATGATTATATAAATGAAGATTTCACGTTGATAGAAATGTTGTATGGGAACATAAATGAATTCCCAGATTATAGAAATTTGTTATGATGTAACATTAAAGAAACTCATGAGTGTCTCATATGAGAAGAAGTTATATAGTCAATTAGGTTGATACACTCATCGAAAACATTTTTTCTAAGACATCATAGATTTCTACCCCAATAACATAAGTGATGATCTTAGACTCCATCATTCGATGCATGTTTAGAAGAACATACATCACCATCTCCACTAATATGTGATCAACAATATGAGAATGTAAAATATGTGGACACTAATTTTGGCAAACTATTTTAGAAAAACCAAAAGAAAACTAGTTTGATGAAGATATCATTTTTTTTGAATTACAATACTGGAATTGTCTCTATGTCAAACACTTTCATTTTGTTATACATGTTTAAAAAAATGTGTGATAGTTTAATCGGCACGTTGATAAATACACCAGACAAATCCAAATATGGAATTAAGGCTTGGTTGGACATGATTGACATGAGAATATGATACGAGTTGGTACTAGTGAAGTTTGAAAAACAAAATTTTCATCCTCCACCAACAAACACTCTTTATATGTAGAAGATATATCAATTTTAATAATTCTTGAAGGAGTTTAATGTTCAAAATGGGGTATTCATCAAATATTAGGAACATCATGTCAATTACCTATTTAATTTTAAAGGGTCTGAAATCACATGAATTCCTTATTTGGATGAAATATCTAATTCCTATAGATTTATGTTGAAGTTTTCCCAAGTATGTCCATTTTACATTGAAAATAATTGTATCTTCTTCAATACTATATGCAGCAAAGCTATAGACCTGATGAAATTTCTGAGTATAGAATGATAAATTGACATTATATTATGTAAATTGGAAATGTTCTTCCCACATACATTCTTTAATATGATGGTTCAATTCATGGTTCACTTGGTGAGTATGATTTGACTATGTGGTCCTGTACACTATGGATGGATATACCCCATTGAACGATATATTAATATTTTGAATGAGTACATCAAAAATAAATGTTTTCCATAGGTTTATATTGTGGAAGGATATATTGTAGAGGAAGACATTGAATTTAATACTGAATACCAGTTTGATGTGAAAATAATTTCTCTACCAAAATCTTTTCACACTGGATGTTATGTGGGTAATGGAATTTCTGGAAGAGAATTTGTCACAGTAAATATTATAGATCAGGAACAGGCCCACATTTACATTTTACATAATGGTTTTGAGGGTGACCCATAGGTTCAAACCCAAAATGAAATTATTAGGTATTTAAATATATCAAGGGATGAAAAATGGATATCAAATACACATAATAGATAGTTTATAGGATGGTTTAGGGACCATATATTTATGGAGTCAGATGAAAATCTGAACTCAATTTCAGAACGACTTTGATGGCTAGTCGGACGAAAAAGTGTGTATGTATTATCTTATAATGAATATTTAATTAATGGTTATACATTCAATACTAATAAACATGATGAAGATAGTAACCGGCATAAAAGTGTATTTACACTTGTGGATGAAATGATGCATGATTCTGAAGCTAAGGAAAAAATATAATTTACACATAAATTTCATACATTGGAATCATCAAAAAAATATTGGAGTATGATTATACGAAATTCCAAGTGCCAATTTTTCAATGAAAGTTGGTTGATAATGGTAGTGGTATTAAAATAGATGAGTTCAGATTCATGAAATTTGATTTAAATAAAGAAGGGTAGATAGATAAATATTTATAATGGAATCACAAGTAGTACTGTATATTATGTTCCAAATACTACAAACTGAAATTGGTCAATTTTTTTGTTATCGACCAAAACCAATAAATGGTTATATGAAATTTCAATAGAGGATGACCCTTTAACTGGCGAATCACAATCATTTCCTAGAGGTCCCAAAGTTGAAAGTATTTTTTATATCATAGGAGACCCCAATAAAGGGATTTGGATAGTTGATAGACGGGTAAGATTGCTTCATCCTTAAAAAAATAGAGTTCATTAATTAGGTTATATTTTTTGTAATATACATAATGTTACCCAACATTATTATTTTTTCACTAATAATTTTTTTAATCTAAATTTAATGTTAAACTACTTCTGTAGATAATGACTTCTGCATGGAATGATTCTCCCAATCCTGAGGAGAAATATGTTTTTCAACGTGCTACTTCTCATAATTTATAGGAACATCTGGTCTCTAAACAAGTTGTTTCTCATATTTCATATGTACATCAACTTTCTAAACCTACTGATGTTGTTCCCAATGCAGATGTAAAACCACCATATTCAAATTTGAATTCTAGCGTTCTGGAGTAAAATATTGAAGATGTTGAAATTGAGGAAATAGCAGGCAATGAAACAATGGTGGAACTGAAAACATTGGAGCATTGTAGTTTGAAGGTGTTATCCAAAAATGATTAAGTAAAAAGAGAAAGGCATAAAATATGTATTTGGATGGAATAAGTGTGGTAAGCATGTTAAACTCAACAATTCTACCTTCAGTAGTTACATATGAATCATCACTCAGAAATGAGTGATGATTGATGTATTGTCATGGAACCATGTTGTCACCAGGGTTAATACACTGATGTGGCGATATATTACGGTAACATTATGCTATCATTTCATTAATTTAAAAATAATAAAATAATTAACATTGAATTGTACTTCATCAACCCATGTAGAGTGAATTTATAGTAGATGAATCGCCCAAGGACTATGTATTAACGGTTCCTAGAAGGGTTCACAAAGGCTTTTTCACTATTTTAGTGATTTATTATCTTAAAGATGCTAAAGGAAAAAATAAACCCGCACCCTCCTCCTCTTTATGAACATAAGATAACCTATAAAGCATGGGATGCTTTTACGAGCTGTCATGTAGAGCAGTCTTTTTAGGTACATTCGGTTTGGTAATATATTGTTTGATGACACATGTATTTGTCAACTTGATTAACTGTTTTTCCTTTATGAAACAGTAAAAAATTGTTGAAAATAAGGACCAGGTATCAATACTAGCATTTTCCTACCCTAAAACAAGGATGGGGTATGCTTCAATTTAAAAAAAAATTGGTATGTATTTTAAATCTACCACAATAATTTTATGGATTGTAAAACAACTACATAATTACGTTCCAATATTTATATGTAGATTGATGAATCCAAATCCAAAGTAACTTCCATGCACAAACATGTGCTTTTGAAGAAGGTTCATGTAAATAAATATTGGATACTAATAGATGAAAATAGAAAATAAGTTTAGGAAACATTTGGACAGTTGACAAAATAAATACTTTTTTTCAATAAATTAAATATTACATAACAATGATTAATTATTTTTATATATTTTCTATTTAAAATAGTCAAATGATTTTGAAACATCCAAAATTGATGTAGACGTACTATTAGTGGCCTTGAAGAAGCCACAAAAACATGGCTGCATCAGAGGTGTGGGTTTTGGTATGACACCCTAAACATTTTTTGATAAAAAAGTAAGTGGATAATCAATGAGTAGAAATAAAAATTATGAGAGAAATAATAGTAATACTTAAAGAACATATGAAATTACTAAAAGAATTCAACAAAAATTTGATAGTAGGGGGAATTGAAGTACGAACTCAATAACAACCAATGCGTGAATATTTCACCGTACGCCCATGAGAATTGAGTTGATCCATTCCCCTCAATCACCATTCTTAGATGAGGTAATCAATGTTCTAATAATAGTTTCTATGAATTTTGAATCAAATAGATACTTAAAACATTCCTTTACTAGTATTTTACATGGTGAAAATGTATGTTATTTATATATATCAATACCCACCCATCACCTTGTAGCGAGGGATATAGTGTTCAATATATAGAACACCATTCTACACAATAGACCAATAACAATAGGACATGTCAATGTGTTAATTAAAATAGTCCATGAGCCGACCGGTAAGCTACCTTCTCGAATTGATGATGAAGATATTAATAAGCTCCAAAAAGAACTATTGTAAAATGGGTCTATACACATAGTTTTCAAATTAACTGTAGGTGTATAACCACCTATACCCATGATTTTCATGGACTGTGGGTATAGGTGACATTTTCAAACCCATACCCACAGTTCTTGTAAATTGTGGGTATAGGGTACCCGGATAAGTGTGGGAAAACAAAACATTGCACATGAATGTCATGAGAAAACCTATTCCCATGGTTCACAAAGAACTCTAGGTATTGTGACATATATAACAATTATTTTCATCATCTATGGGTATAACCATTGGTATCTAATCCTATACACATGGTTCAAAAAAACCGAGGGTATATGTGAAATCTATACCCACAATTTTTCTAAACTATGGGTATAGGTTCCCTTATGTTTTCTGTGTGAAAAAATATATATAATATAATATATGTATATATAAGCATAATTGATGTTGACATTCTGGTAATGGAGTTAAAATGTGTAGAACAGGTGCAGGTTCGAAACTCTCCCATGACATTTTATTTATACCCACTTTTTATAAATAGATATATATGATAATATATGTGTGTGAGTATTCATATAATTGATATTGGGGTATTAGTAAGGGATTTTAGTGGAAGAGTAGTGGATTGGGTTCCAAACAAGTGTCGAACATTTTATTATCACGTTTTATAACTATATATATATAAGAATATATATATATATATAAGTGCAGTTGCATTAGTGGTATATGGGTTCACCATCATAGTAGAGGCTGATGGTTCAAACCTATGGGGGTTCTATTTTTTATAGTCATTTTATATTAATATATTTTCATAAATATAGATATTCATTAATGTAGGTTTGATAGCTAGAGTGGTAATGTGATTTTCATTTAAAATGTGTGTAGTGGGTTTGAAACTCACTGATTGATTTTTTTTCTATAAAGCTGCTTCAGATTAATATATATAGGAAGATATAGATATATATATCAATAAGTTAAGTAGCTTTGTTGGTGAGATTCTACATGGTAGATGGGAAGGTCATGGGTTCAAAACTCCTTACACTAATTTTTATATTATTTAGACCCATAGTTTAAAAACCATTGGTATAAAGATATGAGTTGGCAAGTGGTTATGACATGGTTGCAATGACACATGGAAAAAAACTATACCCATGGTTTGGAACACTGAGGGTATAGGCCGTAGAGCTATATCGATGCCTTGGTTACCCAATATTTCCAAAAACGTGGGTATATCATATACCCATGGTTTTGGGGATATACCAGTGGTTTTGAACCATGGATTAAGGTCATTTTTCCAGCAGTGAAGCACTTGGAACATTTATTGCATGGTCTTCACTTATTGTAAAAAAACATGTCGATAAGGAGGTATTATTTTCCAATTTATTTTTCAAGATAAACCATTAACATTTAATGAAGAAAGGTATGAATAAATGAATGATATTTAATACGAACAAAGGTTAAAGGTGATACGAAAGAACAAATCAATCCCATATAAAGGATCAACCAATTGATCGAAACAATATACTGAAATCACCTTAAACCCGCATGTTCTATATTCTCAATTACTATCATTGCTGGATCATGTGGATACGAAGTTGTAAGACGATAGTACTCAAAATTTTCTTTGATTAAAACATGTATAGTGGGGAAGATCCTGATTTCATTGTTGTTGACAATGTAAGTGAAATCTTCAAGTTTGATTTTCTCTAAGGATCAGATGTAAATGTATACATGAGGAATGTTTTTATGATTTGATTTCTCAAATGTTAATATACCATGATAATTATGACTAAATACATTTGATATTTTTTGCAGTAATATATATGAAAAACAATTGAAGGGATTTTCCCATGAACAAAAATATTGGCTCGTTAGTCCTCATGTCACCTCTACAGAACAAACAATAAGTAGAATCTAATAAATAGGGTGAAATACCAGTGGACCATCTCAAATAGTTTAACCACAAAAAATGGATGACAGACTCTTTACAATACCAATGATATAGGGGTAAAAATCATTAATTTAATAATATAAAATATATTTTAATTTCTTTCATTACTTATTCTTTTTTGTGTTCTTAGGAAGCATTGGATCACTACTTCAGATGGTGCATTTAAAAGATCTAGTGAAGCACTGTTAATAAAAATGAAGATAAAGGGGGTCCCCTTTATCAGTGCTAAAAAAGCACTAACAAAGGGGGTCCTATATTCACACTAAAAAAGCACTGATAAATCCCCCCTTTATCAACCCTATTGTAGCGTGAATAAAGGATACCCTTTTTCATCACTCTAAATAGAGATGATAAAGGGGGGACCTATCAGTGATTGAAATAGAACTAATAAAGGACTAAATACTTATGGTGTGCTTTTTATATAATAGTACACCCACCAACACCTTCACAACACACAAATATAACCTACACAAAACAACACATGTACAACGCACATAAGAACAATGCGGCGCATAGAAGAACAAAGCAGCGCACACAAGGGTTTGGAAAATAATTCTATATACATTAAAAACAATTTTGTATGTAATTAAATTTACAATTATCCAACAAAAATTTAAAAACAGTAATGTTTAATCATTTTACATATGTGATCCCCTCTGAAAAATGTCTTCCCATGGTATTATTTTCTAAAAAAACATCCCAACTCAAGGAAACGGTTCCAAATACAATAGAAAAAAATATATTATCTTTCTAATACTATAATTAAATAAATTAAGACTAATACAAAAGAATACATTAATAAAATTACAATTTTTTGTAAAAAAAGACACATTTGGAGTAATATAGGTCACAAAGTGTATCATATTTAGGTGGGGTTGATTCTTGCACATCCCAAATTAGTTATAGATCATTGTTCTAAAATATCAAAACAATCCAAATGAGTTTTCGTGGTTTTGACTATATCCCTTTTTCTTTAACTAAAATTAATATCAAGTTTAAATGTCACATTTGGATTTATAAAGGTCACATAATTTATCATTTTTAGTTGCAGTTAATTTCTACACATCAAAAAAGACTTGTGGATCGTTTTTTAAAGTATCAAATCAATCCAAATACATTTTATCAGTATTTAGTATGCCTGTTTTTTTCCAAAAAATTACTTTTCAAACTGAAAACAAGAATTTTGAGTCATAAAGGTCGCATCGTGCGTCAATTTTAGGTGAGACTGCTTCATACAAATCACAAAGGACTTTCAAATTTTTCTCCTAAATTATAAACATAGTCGAAGGGTGATTTCTTGGTTTTTAGTGAGTGAATAATTTTGAGCTAAAATGTCAATTTTAAACTAATAACAGACAATTTTAGTCATAATTGTCAAATGAAGCATCAGATTGAGTTGAGGTTGAGTCAAACATATCAAAAATTTCTCTTGTATCATTTTAATTACGCATAAAATCAATCCCAATTTTTTTTAGTTTTTTGTATGTCAAATTTTTTTACTCTAAATATTGTCAATTTTAAATAAAAACACATTCATATTTATATTTATCACATCATTCTTCAAATTTAGGTTTGGTTTATTATTACACATCACAAATTACTTATGGATTGTTTTTCTAATTTATTAAAACAATCGAAACTTGTTTGCTCTGTTTTTAGTATGTCAGTTGTGTGTTTTTAGTAAAATATAACTTCAAATCAGAAACATGAATTTTGAGTAATACTAGTCAAATTGTGAATTAGTTTGATGTGAACCTTTTTCATGCATGTTACAAAGTAATTATGAACCAAGTTCCAAAATTATGAAGACAACAGGAATTTTTTTTTTCAGTGAGTCTCATGTTTTGAGCTAAAATGTAAATTTTTATCTCATAACAAGCACTTTTAGTAATACTGGACACACCATACGTCGAATTGGGGTGGGGTTGATTCCAACATGTCAAAAAAGACACATGTATTTTTTTCCTAAATTATGAGAACAATCCAAATTAATCATCACTATTTATAGTATGTCACATTTTAATTTTTACAGAAATTAATGTTGATTAAAATAAAAATACACATTTGGATTTTTACCTATCACATTATGCGTTTTATTGAATTGGGGTTTATTATTACATGTCACAAATGAATCGTAGATCAATTTACTAAACAATAAAAACAATAAGAATGTGTTTTCTTAGTTTTTGTTAACTAAAAATGTCAATTTTAAATAAAAAGAGACACTTTGTGGCATACCAGTTGCACCATGCCTCATATTGAGGTGAAGTTGATCCCTACACATCAAAAATGTCTTATGAATCATTTTACTAAATTATAAAAATAATCAGAATGTGTTTTCTTAGTTTTTAGTTTGTCAATTTTGTTTAATTACTAAAATATCATTTCAAACAGGAAACATGCATTTTATGATATATTGTTCACACATTGAATCAGATTTTGGTGTGGTTGATTCCATCATGTCACAAATGACATATGAATCATTGTCCTAAATTATCAAATCAATTAAAATTCATTTGCTTAGTTTTCAGTATGACACTTTTTCTTTATACAAAAAATTATATCCATTATAAATAAAAATAGATACTTCGAGTCATACAGATTGCATCACACAATGTATTAAAGTCACTTCTTCAATTTATTTGTTTACATTCATCTATCAGGTATTCTTCCCATTTTTTTCTAAATGAATATATATCGTCTTGTGAATATGAGTCTTTTCAACAACCATTATAGTATTGAAAAAGTATAAATACACAATATATTAATAAATAATTTAAATGAAATTGTAATTATCATCAATAATACCTTATCAGTGATGCTACTATATTCATATAATTTTATCCCATTCATTGATTTACATACATAAAAGCCATAGTCTTTTCCATTTTTTTTGTTTCAGACACTACAGAAACATTTTTGAAAAATATGTAAATTTTTATATGATTTTTTATAGTGAATTATTATTATATATACCCTAATACATATCCAGTAATATAATTCATATGCTTCATGTCCATTTCCCCTCGCCTCATTGCATGATGTAGACGATATTGATGCACCACCCAATCGTAATAGAATTCTCATTAAAATATTATACAAATCATATATATAGATGTTTAGTTCTGAAATGTTCTATGTAGTGTATTACAAATTGTCAAACTCCATCATGTGTGGTTAGTTTGTTTGAAATCCATTCATTGAATACTAAAAATAAATCTTTGGAGTATCCAAATTGACAACAATGATCATCCACTACTACAGATAGTTCTTTTAAATAAACTAGAAAAGTTTTGTTAATCAAAGGGAATATAAAGGGGTCCTCTTTATCAATGATAAAAGAGAAAAGACACTGGGGGTCCTTTATCTGTGCTAAAAAAGTGATGATAAAGACCCCTCTCTTTATCAAGCCTATTTTAGCATGAATTAAGGTTACCCTTTATCAGTGCTAAAAAGTGTGCTGATATAGGGGGACATTATCAGCACTTGAAATAGTGTTGATAAGAAGGTCCTTTGTTAGCACTATAAATAGCGCTGATAATGGCCTAGCTGCTTAAGGTGTGCTGTTTATATAATAGTACACCCTCCAACACCTGCACAACACAAACACACAACCAGAACAAAACAACACATGTACTACGCGCATAAGAATAATGCAGCGCAAACAAGAACAAATAAACATACACACGGGTATGCAAAATAATGCTATATACATTTGAAACAATGTTTAATATAATTACACTTATTGTTATCCAACAAACTGCTAAAAAAAGTAATGTTTCATCATTTGAAATCTATGATCCTCTCTCAAAAATTTAATCCCAAGGTATTAGTTTCCAAAAAAATCATCCCAACACAAGGAAAAGGTTCCACATACATAGTAAAACAAATATTATGTCATTCATACTATAATGAAATAAATTAAACATTAATATAAATGAATAAATTAATAAAATGCAAATTTTTAGTAGAAAATACTTATTTAGAGTTTACAAGGTCACAAAGGGCATCATATTTAGGTGGGGTTGATTCTTAAAAATCAAAAATGAGTTATCGATTATTGTCCTAAAATATCAAAACAATCTGAATGAGGTTTCATATTTTTGAGTATATCCCTCGTTCTTTTACTAAAATTAATATAAAATTTAAATGACACATTTGGATTAATACTGGTAACATTATATGTCATATTGAGGGGAGATTGATTTCTACACATCAATAATTGCTCATGTATAGTTGTTCTATTGTATCAGAAAATTCCATATACATTTTCTCAGTTTTCAGTATGTAAATTATGTTTTTACTAAAATATAATTTCAAACCAAAACATTCATTTTGAGTCATACCGGTTGCATCGTGGGTCAATTTTAGGTGAAAATACTTCATAAACATCCCAAAGAACATACAAATAGATCTCTTTAATTATGAACATAGATGGAGTGTGTTTTCTTTGTTTTTATTGAGGGAATCATTTTGAGCTAAAATTCCAATTTAAAATAGAATAATTGAAGCTTTTAGCCATACTGGTCACATCACACATCGTATTGTGGGGCGGTTGATTCCTACACATCAATAATGACTCATAGATCATTATCATAAAGTATCAAATTAATCCAAATGTTGTTGATTTATATTCAGTATGAAATTTTTTCTTTTTTACTTAAATTAATGTAATTTTTAAATAAAAACACATTTGGATTTATAGTAATTAAATCTTTTTTCTGATTTAGGTGTGGTTGATTCCTACACATAAAAAATGTAATATGGATTGTTTTTATAAACTATGATAACAATCCAAAAGTTTTTGCTATGTTTGTATTATGTCAGTTGTGTGTTTTTACTAAAATATAATTTCAAATCCAAAACATGGTTTTTGAGCCATACCAGTCTTATCATGCATCGGTTTGTGGTGAAACTATTTTATACATGTTACAAAGGACTAACAAAACATTCCTAAATTATGAAGACAATCAAAAAGTGTTGTCTTGGTTTTTAGTTTGTGAAATTTTTTGAGCTAAAATGTAATTTTTAAACATGTAAAAAACACTTTTAGTCATACTGGCCACACCATGCATCAGATTGAGCTGAGGTTGATTCCAACACATCACAAAAAAAACATAGAATTTTTCCCAAAATTATGAAAACAATACAAATTTTTTTTCTTGGATATAAGTATTTCAATTGTTCATTTAACATAAATTATTCCTGATTTTAAATAAAAAGTCACATTTGGATATATTATGGTCACATCATGTGTTTTACTGATGCGGGGATGATTCCTAAATGTCAAAAATAACTCATAAATCATTTTCATAAATTATAAAAATAATAAAAATCTGTTTTCTTGTTTTCAATATTCCCGATGTGTTTTTTACTTAAAATACTGTCAATTTTAAATTAAAAGAGACACTTTAAGTCATACCTGTTGCACCGTGCATTGGATTGAGTTGTGGTTGATTCATAAACATCACAAATGACTTATAGATGATTTTATAAAAGAATAAAAAAATTGAATATGTTTTTTTAATTTTTAGTATGTATGTTCTATTTTTTTACTAAAATTTCATTTCCAAGAAGAAAGATTCATTTTTAGTCAAACTAGTCAAACTATGCATCTGATTTTGGTGCGGTTGATTCTTACACGTCAAAAATGACATATGGAACATTTTCCTAAAGTATCAAATAAATACAGATGTGTTTGTTTAGTTTTTAGTATGTCACTTATCCTTTTTACTAAAAATACTATCAATTTTAAATAAGAATAGACACTTTGAGTCATACTGGTCACATCGTGCCTCATATTGAATTCAATGTTCATGGTGTTTGTGTACATTCTTCTATCAGGTAATCTAACCATTTTATTCTAAATGAATCTATATCATCTTGTGAATTTGAGGCTTTTCAAAAATCATGGTAGTATCGAAAATATATAAATACACAATGTATTAATAAATTTTTTAAATAAAATATTAGTTCTATTAAAAAATACCTCTTCAGTGATGTTGGTTTGTTCACATAATATGATTTCTTTCAAATATTTACTAATATAATAACAAATTCTATTCTATTTTTTTGTTTCAGACACAAAAGAGACATTGAGACAAATAATTAATTGTTTATATGTGTTTTTGTAGTGAATTATCACTATATATACCCTTATACTTATCCAGTCTTCGTAATTTTGATGTTTCAAGTCCTTTTCCCCTGGCCTCATTTAATGATGTTGATGATATTCACAGACCATCCAATCATAACATAATCCTCATTAAAATAAAATATATATTATATACCTAGATGTTTAGTTCTAAACGTTTAGATGTAGTGTATTAAAAATTGACAACCTCCATTATTCCTGGTCAGTTTGATGGATATTCGTGCATTGAATCCAGTAAATAAATATTTCAATCATCAAAATTGTCAGTAATGATCGTCCAATGCTGCCTATGAAAAAAAAGAATAAGTAATGAAAGAAATTATAATAAATTTGATATTTTAAAATTCATGATTTTTACCCCTACATCATTGGTATTAATAATAGTTTGTTATCTATATTTTTTTTGTTAAACAATTTGAGCAGATCTTCCACTATTTCACCCTCATTATTGGATTCTATTTTTTTTGTAGATGTGATGTGGGGACTAACCAATCAAAAAAATTAATGGGAAAATCTCTTCAATTTATTTTCATATATACTCTTGCAAAAATTATGAAATGTATTTAGTAATTTTTGTCATAGTATATCAGCTTTTGGAAAATAAATTCATGAAAACATACGTCATGTATACATTTACAACTAAGCTACATAGCCAATCATACTCCTGGATTTCACTTACATTTTCAAGAATAATAATATCTAGATCTCCCCTGTTGTACATGTTTTCATCAAAAACTATTGTCTGAGTACCACTGTCTTTTAACTTCGTATCCACATGTTCCTACAATGATAGTAAATGTAGATATAGAACGGGCAGGTTTAAGGTAATTTTAGTAGATTCTTTTGAATAATTCATTCATCCTTGAGATTTTTTTGCAACATACATTCATTTCACCCCTACCCCTTTGTTCATCTCTAATTACATTCACCAGTTCAAACCATTATTCATTAAATTTTAATGATTTATAATGAAAAATAAAATGGAAATTAATACCTCTTATCGACATGTTTTTACAAGATGTGATGGCCTTGCGATGAATGTTCCTAGAGATTCAATGCTGAAAAAATGACCTATGCCCATGGTTTAGAACTGTGTGTATAGCCCCCAAAACTGTGGGAATAAGTTATACCCATAGTTTTGGGAACTGTGGGAAAAAGAGGTTTTGGTATTGCTCCACGGATTATACCCACATTTTTCTAAACCATGGGTATCATTTTTTCCATGTTTTATATCCACCTTGCCATAACCGCATGCCACCACATAACCTTATATGCACGTTTTCAAAAATGTGGGTGTAAATAATAGAAAATTTGCGAAAGAAGTTTCGAACTAGGGACCTACCCATCTAACATGTAGAATCTCACCAACCAATATACATAACTTATTGATACATATATATATATATATATATATCAATATCTACCAAAATATATTAATCTTAAGCGGTTGTATTAAAAAAATGAATCAGCGATTTTCAAACCCACTACTTAAATTTCAAACACTCAATGCATTACCACTCCAGCTATAGATCCTTTGTTAATAAATATCTATATTTACATAATTGTATTAATATAAATAATATATAAAAAATGGAATGCCTAGAGTTTCAAACCATCAACCTCCTCTCTGATATTGAAACTAGATACCACTAAACCAGCTGCACTTGTTATTATGAATATATATATATATATATATATATATATTATAATACTTATTTATATATATATATAATATGTGAATAAAATGTTGCACACTAGTTTTGAACCCACATTGCTGCTCTGCCGCTAAACTCCCATACCAATAAAAAAATTAAAATTATATGAATATATGTATATATATTATTTTGAATATATATTTATAAAATATAGGTATAAATAAAATGTCACTGGAGAGTTTTTAACTTACACCTATTCTACACCATTGAACTCCATTACCACCACACCAAGTACAATTATGCTTATATATACATTTATTATCCTTTTTCATGCAAAACATAAGGGACCCTATACCCACAGTTCAGTAAAACCATGGGTATAGATATCACCTATACCTACAGTTTTGTTGAATAATGGTTATGGGATTATGTACTAAAGTCTATACCCATGGTTGATGAAAAAAATGGTTATAGATGTCACAGTACCCATGGTTAAGTGTGTTGGAACCGTGGCTTTTCTATGCAGGAATTGGAGTTTGGTTTAGGTTTGTTGTCAATCCTCAGTTAAATTTCAGAATGTGTGCCAGCAATGTGATCATACAGTGCGTTTTTGTGAAAAATAGCATGGTGTGCGAAATAGAGGATCGAGGGTTTTCTCACAAATAGTGTTTCAGATTAAAAAAGTCGAAAAATGGAAAAGGCATGGGCTGCGTGAAAAATATGGAGCTGTGTGTGAAAAACTATACTGGAGTGAAATATTACGTGCCAGATGAGTGTTTTTGCGAGCCACATAGGGTTTTGTGTGCGGGGATCTCAGACACCTATAAATAAGAGGTGACCTCCCTCATTCTGTACAGTTGAAGACTTATAGAAGATCTGAGGTCTGATGCGTGTAAAAGGATCACGTAATGGGGCTTGCGCGAAATATTATGGATTGTGCGGAAAATTACGGGATGCGTGGAAAAGGAGTAGTTGCGTGTAAAAATTGAGTTAGTGCGTAAAATATTTAGGTGCGCGAAAAGGGTGTTTTGCCTGAAATATTTTTTTGTGCGAAAGTGTATGGTTTTGCGCGAAAAGGGTTGGTGTTGTGTGAAATTGACAAAGAAACATATTTTCTCATTCAGGTTATTCACTTCAGTGGTTTAGTGTGTACAAGTGCATCATTCAGACATTGATGAAAGCAGAGTCTTGTGATAAGTAGAGACAAAAACTTCAATACAAATCTAATGAAGTGACCTTCACGTCTATATACTGATAATGACATGACCAAGGGCAGTGTGCTAGGGGGAGTCAACGGGAGTGACCCGAAGGATGCTGTGAGATATCCCTGAATCTTTTGTAAAGGCTGTGAGCCTGGGACAGAGTGACTGTGCCCGAACCATTATAATCCACAGCTAGTGAAGTCTAGTAGAATTTGGTACGATCGAAAACCTGTCAGTGTATGCTCCTAGGAAGTCTCCCTTAGTGGTGAACCAAGTAAAAAGTGATGTGTCATCTCTCTGCATGTGAATGTTTGCTTTATGTTCATATCCATCATATAGGTTTAACAAGTTCCTACCAATGTGGGAACAAGATCCATCACTTTAAAAGATAATGTTTACCCCCTGATTCAACCCTCCCCTCATAGGGTTTCCTGGGGTTCTATAAGTGGTATCAGAGTGTAAAGGTTGCTGGTGTTGAATATGTCCTTTGTCATCATGGAAAATGCAGTCAATTTCAAGGGAGTCCATATCATCGATGGATGTAATTTCTAGATCTGGAAGAACAGAATGAGATCTAATCTAACATCCCATGGAATGGATGTTCTATTTTCCACTATGCAAGGTAATAATTTTTCTGATCCAACAGTGTTGGCTATGACGTATAAAAATAGAAAAATTCTTGATGTAGATGCTAAAGCATAGAATGCTCTCACCCCAACACTTTCTGATAAGATTTATCCAAAAGTGATGAGTTACACCTTAACAAAGTCCATGTGGTATAAACTTGAAAATATTTATGAAGGTGATAGAAAAGTGAAGGAGGAAATACTACAAGTGCTAGACAATAGGTTTGATGATATGAAGATGAATCCTAATGAGAATACAGACTCCTTCAATCGAATTACTGAAGTGGTTGGAGAAATTTGGGGCCTGTGAGAAGAAATAAGAGACATTGATATTGTGAATAAAATTCTGAGAAGGCTACCACCCCTGTACAATGCAAAGGTGTCAACCCTTGAGGAAAGAGATCTTTCCAAACATTCTTTGGATGATCTGTTGAGCAGCTCAGTGGAATATGAAATGAGAGTCAAACCATAAGATGCTACTACTTGAGTAAGAAAGGAAATGTCATTCAAATCCATAGAGAAACTAAAAATCTCAAATGATAATAGCGGTGAAGAGGATGTGGAAAAACAAATTCTCTCTCTAATTTCCAAGAAGGTCCAGAAGGGAAAAGGGAAGTTACCACTAGCTTTCATTGATTGTGTAAAAGTCGGGCACATTTCTTCTCAGTGATTAAGAAAGTTCGATGATGAAGATAGTAATGGTGAAAACATTGAGAAGCCTATGAAATTTTTTTTCAATAAAGGATACTTCAAATCTAGAAAGAAAGTTCTGAAAAAGATTTTTTCTGTGAAGAGGAAGAAGATGATAATGAATTCTGTGATGAAGAAGAAACAGGATTTAAAACTTGGAAACATGATTCCATGATGTCCACTGTTGAAAAATCAGAAGACACTGGTGGAGAAAATCTGTTAAAAACTAATGCAGATCCCGAGTTCCAACTTAAAGATGTTGTTAGAAAGCTTAAGATTAAATGTAAGAGTTGAAATAAGTGGAAATCAATGGTAGAAGTCTCAAATGAATATTTTGATCAACTTGAATCTAAAATTGAAATACTATGAAGAATTTTTGAAAGTACAGTCTAAAATTCTTGAAATCAATGATGATGTAGTGGATCTGAAACTGTGAATTGAAGAGAAGGCAAAGGTCATCAATGACCTACCTCCAGAATATAAGAAAAATACAAGACTATTGAGGGCCTTTAAAAGCATTTTGTTACTCTTAAGAGTAAAATAGAGGATGAAACAATTTCATAAGAATCAAGAAAGAAAATACAGTTTGGAATATTCCTATATGCAGTATTACTAGCAAGATCCAAGAGTGGTTCAGATGGGGTAGGAAAAATATTGAGTGATCAAAGACCAGCTTTCATGGGAAAGATATGAATTGGTTGTGAAGCTGAGACATCAACTGGTGGAATTAAAGAGAGCCAAAATAAATTCAATATGAAATTTGGACATGTTGAAATGTTAACTTAAGTGCTGAAAAAGAAACCCTCAATCGAAACTAAAAGGAGAACTAATAATTACCCTCAATCCTTCAGAAATTACAGGTAGTCCAACTATTCTCTAAAGGAAAAGAGTATGACGAGAAATTCATTTGAGAAGACATTTCCTCTCATGAAGTGTTAGTTATGTGGCTATTTGTTCCATACCATGTCAAATTGCAAAGAGGCGAGGATCTATCTAAATAAAGAAGATCTGGGACATCAACAAATGATACTGACTTCATATCCTCCATCTTATAGAATAAATAGTCTCTATGGATACTGTTTCATTGCTCTGTCTTTGGTTATAAGGCTGTTAATTGCAAGCAGAGATGGGACATGGACACCTTATACCGGAATTCAAGACAAGTTAGATCTAATCAACAAGATAATGTTGCTCTTTCAAATAGGTTTTCTTCTCTCGAATAAGAATTCAACTATGAAGAACCTATGTACACAGATGACATAATTGAAATCCATCACTTCTCTATACTCATTCCAATGTCTCGTGGAATGAAAGGAAGAAAATTGAGAATTCCAATTTTACAAATGTGGCCCTCAAAGCTAAAAAAGCAATAGTACTTGGATTCTAGATAGCGGTAGTTCATTCCGTATGATAGGTAATGCTGGCCTGTTGATAGATATCAAAAGGAATGATGATGGAAAATTTCAAATTGGTAATGATGGAGCTATGAAAATAAAAGGCATTGGAAGTACTGAATTAGCTAATAGAGAGCTAAAGAAGACTGATGTCCTTTACGTAGATGGACTGCGTCATAATCTACTCAGTGTGAGTCAACTCTGTGACTCGAGACTTATTGTTACTTTTAATCCTAAAGGTTGCACTATCAAGGGAAAGACGGGAAATTCACTTATGAATGGATGCAGAATAGAAGGCAACCTGTATCAAGTTTATTGTAAAAAAAATCTTTTCTACAAGACTGTTGAAGAAGAAAACAATTTGTGGCATAGGAGACTAGGTCACATCAATCAACAAGACATGGAGAAAATACCAAAATTGAGGATTGTCATGGATATTACTAACCTAAAGCATGATTGTGAAAAATCATGTGATGATTTATTTTGTGGAAAGCTGGTCTGCAGTTCATATCGGCCAAAGAAGAAAAGGGAATAACATCTTCTTGATCTAATTCATACAGATGTTTTCGGGTCGATAAATGTTGCTGGAACTCATGGAGAAAGGTACTTCGTCCTTTTCATTGATGATTACAGTAGAACGACATGTGTTATGGTTATTCACGGGAGACAACAAGTGCTTGACTATATGAAAACATATCATCAAATCGCCGAGAATGATACTGGATGAACAATCAATGTTTTTCCATATGATAATGGAGGGGATAAACATCCATTGAGTTTGAGAATTAACTTCAACAACATAGAATACAACATGAGGTAGCTGTTGTGAGAACTCCATAGAAAAATGGAGTTGTTGAGCACCAGAATCGACAGGTCAAAAACATGGCCAGGACTATGCTGATTGAGAGTGGTATCTCTCGCCATTTCTGGAAAGAAGTTGTTGAAGCTGCAGTGCACATTTAGAATAAAACATGGATTTATATGGCAGAAAAGAAGACACTATATGAATTTTGTTATCGAAGGAAGCCTTCATTTAAATACTTTCATGTTTTCGAACGTAAATGTTTCATTCGGAATAAATAAGGAAATAAAGGAATGTTTGGTGATAATGCTGATAAAGGAATTTTTCTTGGATATCCAATGAATAGAAAAGCCTACAAGTGTTTCAATAAGTGATTATAAAGGATTGTGGTAAGTAGTGATGTTAAGATAATTGAAGAGAAAAACAAAAATGCATCAAGAACGTCATATGCTGATGTGATAGAATGTGAGGAAGAAAGTGAACATGTAGAAAATACGAATTCAAAAATAGAGGAAGCTGTACAAAACACTCAGCAGTCACATCATGATGTTGACTCAGATGAAGAATCTAAAGAAGAAAATGTGGGTGGAGAGAATGCAACTGAACCACACAGAAGAAATCGTAGATCTGAGATTGATCCATCTAACATAATTGGGGATAGGAGTGCACCCACTCAAACAAGGAGGATGAATAATAACATTCAATCTGCATTTCTATCAGTTATGGAAACATCATCATTCGAAGAAGCTAAAAAGGATGAATCTTGGGTAAAAGCCATGAATGAAGAGCTTGATCAGATTTTCAAGAATCAGACATGGGATCTTGTCCAGAGACCTGAAGGTCACATTGTGATTGGTACACAATGGATCTTGAAGAACAAGTTTTATGAGCATTGAAGTGTTATTATAAACAAGGCTCGACTGGTATGAAAGGGATATTCCCAGATTGAAGGTGTTGATGTTGAAGAAACCTTTTCTCTAGGGTCTAGACTAAAGTCAATCAGACTTTTCCTTGCCCTGGCACTCCAAAGAGGATATAAAGTTTATCAAATGGATGTCTGGACAGAATTCTTGAATGGTGTACTTGAAGAAAAAGTATACATTGAGAAACTGGTGGGTTTTGATCTTTGTATTAATGAGACAAAGGTCTGCAAACTGAAGAAAGCCCTATATGGCTTGAATCAGGCACCACGAGCATGGTATTCCCACCTGGACTCATATCTCAAGAAGCTATAGTTCAAAATAGGATGAGTGGATCAAAATCTATATGTGAAGAATTCTCCAATAGAACAATTCATGGTTCTAGTCTACATTGATGATATCATATTTGGTGGCAGTAGACAGAAATCAGGGGATGAATTTTTCGATCACATGAAATCATAATTTTAAATGTCTATGATTGGGGAGCTCACAAATTTCTTGGGGCTACAGGTGATTAAAAATAAGGATTACACATTCATTTCTTAGGAAAAGTATGAAAGAATGATATTGAAGATGTTTAATATGAAAGACTACAAACCAATGTCAAATCTGATTACAGTTGGAACTAAACTTGGAAAGCATGAGGATGAGTCCTCTGTAGATCCCACCATGTACAGGAGTATTATTGGGAGCCTACTATACCTAAAAGCGACATATCTAGATATTGTCTTTGCCACATGTCTTGAAGCCTGCTTTTAGAGTAATCCAAAGGAGAAACATATGGAGGCAGTAAAAAGAATCATGAGGTACATTCACGGTACACATAACTTTGGGTTATTATTTAATGCAGGTAGGGACAATGAATTATCAGCATTTTCTGACGCTGAATGGGATGGTGATGTAGTGGAGAGAAAGTACACCAGTGGTGGATCTTTCTATATTGGGTATAAATGAGTTGGCTGGTTGAGAAAGAAAGTACTTCTCTTAGTACATATGAAGCTGAGTATATCTCCGCCATGAAGGCATGCACTCAACTACTATGGACGAGGCAACAACTAATAGATATTGGTGATGAGGTGAAGCAACCTATGGTGATTTACTGTGATAACAAGAGCAAAATTGATCGTACGAAGAATCCAGTTCAGCATTCTCGTACATAACATATTGAAATCAGGCATCACTTTATCAAAGAGAATGTTGAGAAAGTCATGATTAGAATGGATCATGTGAGAACTGATGAGCAGGTGGAAAATATCCTGACCAAGAGACTGTCAGCGGCTATGTTTGAGAAGCAGCGGTTGAACCTCGGTGTTTAGGCACCTCCCAGTGCATAAGGAGGTTACCTCTCTCCCCAGTTATGTTAATTTTTTTAAATCTATTATTGGATGTGATGCAAGTTTGTGGAGGAGATACTATCCAAGGGGAGTGCATTTTGAGCTGAACAATGAACAATTACCGGTCATTGTGTTTATTATCAATTGGGGAGAAAGAATAAATTCACGATTGTCAGTGGAAATCTAATGCTTCTGTGACATGATGTGAATTCAGTGTCGGTGATAAGATGAGAAGGAATTCATTGGAAATGTAATGCTTCTGTGACACGATGAGAATTTTGTGTCGATGATAGGATGAGAAGGAATTCATTGGACATGTAATGCTTCTGTGACACTGTAAGAAAATTTCACGGGCGTCATTGAGAATTCCAAAACCCAGGAACCCAATTCATACTCCCTCTCTTATTTTCTACACCAAGCAATGCTCACATAGACTTAAGGTGTTGGCTGAGTTGATCCTTGCATTTTTGGTTTGCATGTCGATGGTGATCTATTGAATTAATTTGGTGATTTCTAACAAACCCAAAGGGGGAGATTGTTGGAACCATGGATATTCAATGCAGTAATTGGAGTTTGGTTTGTGTTTTTTGTCAATCCTCAGTGGAAGTTCAGAATGTGTGCCAACAAAGTGATCATACAGTTCAAGAATAGAACAATATTAAAGGTGGCTCTGTTTCCCAGTGTTTACCAAATTTTTGGGCCTCAAAATTGGATAATGAAGACAGAGGTTGTTGGAAAAATGCAAAGAGGAAGTGGTGTGAAGAATATCGGGAGGCATGCGTGAAAAATCAAGGGGTGCATGAAAAACAGCGGGTTTGCACGAAAAACAGCATGGTGCGTGAAATAGAGGATCTAGGATTTTCGCACAAATAGTGTTTCAGAATCAAAACATCGAAAAATAGAAAAGGCATGGGTTGAGTGAAAAATCTGGAGCTGTGGGTGAAAAACTATACCGGTTTGAAATATTACACGCCAGATGAGAGGTTTTGTGCGCCATAGGGGGTTTAGCGCACGTGGGTCTTAGACGCCTATAAATAAGAGGTGAACCCCCTCATTCTGTACGGTTGAAGACTTAGAGAAGATCTGAGATCTGATGCGTGTAAAAGGATCGCGTAAAGGGGCTTGCACGAAATATTCTGGATTGTGCTAAAAATTTAAGGATGCACAGAAAAGGAAGAGTTGCGCATAAAAATTGAGGTAGTGCGTAAAATATTTAGGTTCGGGAAAAAGGGTTTTATACGAAAAATATTTTTCCATGCGAAAAGAAAATTTTGTTCGAAATTGTATGGTTTTGTGTACAAAGGGTTGGTGTAGCACGCAATTTTTAGAGAAACATATTTTCTCATTCTTCTTATCTGGTTCAGTGGTTCCGTGCGTACATGTTCATCATTCGGACTTCAACGCAAGCAGAGTATCATGTTGAGAAAAGACAAATACTTCAATACAAATATATTTAAGAGACCTTCACATCTATAAACTGAGTGTGACTACACCAAGGGCAGTGTTCCAAGGGGAGTCAACGGGAGTGACCCGAGGGACACTATGAGCTATCCCTAAATCTTTTGTAAAGGAAGTGGGCCTGAAACAGAGTGACTATGCCTGAACCATTGTAATCCACAATTAGTGATGTTTAGTAGAATTTGGTACGATAAACAACCTGTCAGCGTATGCTCTTTGGATGTAACCCTTAGTGGTGAATCAAGTAAAAACTGTTGTGTCATCTCTCTGCATGTGAATGTTTGCTTTCTGTTCATATCCATCATATAGGATTAACAAGTTCCTACCAACGTGGGAACAAGACCCATCACTTTAAAAGAAAAATTTTACACCATGATTCACCCCTCCCCTCTCAGTGTGTCCTGGGGTCCTACATAGTGTAAACCATTGGTATAGGTTTTACCGCGGTATTACCACAAAATTTTATGTCTTTTTGCACTTATGTGGGTACCGTATACCAATGGATTACCAAGGAACCCAGGTATAGGTTAGAAAATGTCACATATACCCACATTTCATGAAAAACTGTGGGTAGAGGTGGGTCTATACCCAAGGGTTTTTGGAAAATGGCGGGTATATACCAATTTTCCAGTAGTTCTTGTTATACATTACGAATATCTTCATCGTCAATTAGAATAGGTAATTTAGAAGTCGGCTCATTTTATACATTAATAAACACTTCTACATGACCTATTTGAAGTGGTCCCTTGTTTATAATGGTATTCTGGATATTTAATACCATATCCCTCGCTACAAGGTAATGGGTGGGTGTTGATATATATAAATCAACATCATTTTCACCCGATAAATTATTAGTATATAAAAGGTATCAATGTATATTTGATTTTAAATTCCTAGAAACAGTTATTATAACATTCATTACCTCATCTAAGATAGCTTTTTGAGGGGAATGGATTGCCTCAAAGCTTGTGGGGGTGTGGTGGGATCATCATGTGTTTGTTTTTCTTGAGTTAGTTCATCTCTTTAACCCCCATCATCAAATTGATCATAAACTCTCTCTATAGTTTCTTATTTCTTTCATGGATAGCTGTTATTTCTCTCATAATTTTTTTATTCACTTTGATCCTCTTTTTTTTCTCAAAAAATGTTTGGGGTGTCACCCCAAAACCCACACCTATGACACAACCATACTTTTCAGTCTACTTCATGGCTACTAAAAGTATGTCTACATCTGGTTTGGATGTTTCTAATTCTTGTGACTATGTTAGATTGAAAATATTGAAAAATAAGTAATCATTTATATGTAATATCTATTAAAATAAAAACAAATATTTATTATGTAATACTTAAAATTGTTTCCTATACTTTTTTTGTCTTTTCATATATTTGTGTCCCACAATTATTTACATTCACCTCCTTCCATGTCTCAAGGTTTGGGATGGAACTGAATTTGGATTTGGACTCATCAACCTGTATATAAATAGACTAATATAGTTTTGGAGTTGTTTTATGTCCCAATAAAGTATTACAGTAGATTTAAAATATATATAAATTATTTTTAAGTGAATAATAACCCAACCTTGCTTTACAGTAGGGGAACACTGGTTTTTCTACTCATTATTTATTTTTAGCACTCAGATAATATTTAATAAATAAAAAAATGTCAATCAAAGTGATGAATGCATGTATAGTCTAAAAATGTATTTCCAAACAAATTGTACCCAAAAAAACTGATCCGTATGACCACTTGTAAATGCATCCCAATTCCTTGGGTTATCATGTGTGAATAAATAGGAGGTGGGTGTGGGTTTATTTTACCTTTATAATATTTAAGATAATATCTCAGTAAAATTGTGTGAATGCCTATTTGAATCCTTCATGGAACCTTGAATAAATAGTCCTTGTGCAATTAATCTAATATAAATGCACTCTTCAAGGTATTATGAATATAAAATAAATGTTTCATTATTTTATTGTTTTGGTAAATTAATGAAACGATATCATAAAATTTTCTTAATATCTCCCCACATCTGTGTCTTTAGCATGGTGACAACACGGTGCCACAGTAGTACATCAATCAGAACTTGTTCCTAAGTGACAATTTAAATGTAACTACTAAACATGGACTTGTTGTTGTTAACATACTGGCTCCTCTTATTGCATCCAAACTCATATTTGATTCAATTCTTTTTTTGATTATGGATTTTTGCTAACACCATCAAAAAAAAGTGATCATGTTTTTTCTGTGCCTCAAGTGTTTCATTGCCAACTGTTTATTTGGTTTCATCATCATCAATATGTTCCTCTGAAGTACTAGCATATGCATATATAGATGGTGGTTTTACCTCTAAACTGGAACAACTGTAGCTAGTTTAGAAACATGATTATATTCTTCAGTAGGAGAAATTACAGATTGAGATACCATATGTTCCTCTTCACCATGAGCAATAGTAGGTTGATAGACCTATTCTGCCTCAATATTAGGAGAATCATCATGTACAGAATTCATTATATATAAAAGTGGTTTAACATTTAATTTATATTAAATAAAAGTAGCAAAGAAAGATAATAAATAAGGTAACATGATGTATATTAAAAAATAATATAAAATAATTATTGAACTCTCTTTTTTAAAGGATTAATGGATTTTACCCATCTATCGAATATCCAAATACCTTCATTATTGTATGCTATGACATACAAAACATCATCTGCATTGTGACCATAGTGAAATGATTGTGATGTCCCAATGAAAGCATCATCCACTATTGAATTTTCATCTAACCCTTTAGTTTCTTTGGTCAATAAAAGAACAATTAACTAGTTTCAGTTTGTGGGATCTGGAAAATACAATACGTGTACTACCTGTGATGATATTATAAACAATTTTCCTTAGTATCCTTCCTTAATAAAATCAACATTCATGAATCCCAACTCATCTATTTTAACATAAATCCTTATATCAACCCACTTTTATCAAAAAATCTATTCTTGTAATTATGTATTATCCAACCCCCGTATTTTTTGAGGATGCCAAAGCATGAAATTTTCAGAAAAAATGTATTTTTTTCCTTAGCACCAGAAACAAGTATCACTTCTACAAAAAGTTTAACTCCACTATTATAAATTATACTATCTTCATAAAATTCATTAGTATATAATGTATGACCATTAATTACATAATAATTATAAGATAATACATACACAATTATTCCTCTAGCTAGAAATTGAAGTCTTTAAGAAACTGACTCCAGATTTTCATCTGAACCCTTAAATATATGGTCCTGAACCATCTTATAAACTATATATTATTGGTATTCAATATGAATTTGTAATCCCTTGATTGATTCAGATGCCTAATATTTTTTTTGGTTTCAACATATTGGTCAACCTCCAAACTATTATGAAAAATTTAAATGTGGGCCTGATCCCAACCTGTAATATTTATTGTGAAAACCAATCGTCCAAAAATTCCTTCACCCACAAGCCACCGAGTGTGATGATATTTCAGTATAAAAATGATTTCCACAATGAACAGGTATTCGGTATCAAATTAAAAATCATCGTCAACAATATATCTCACTGTAATATAACCCTACAATAGACATCAGTTTTTTCATACTCTTTCAAAATCATCATATATCGTTCAATGGGGTTAATCCATCTATGTTGTACATGAAAACATAGTTGAAACTTACTCTCCATGTCAAACATCAAATGAACCATAATTTCAAAGAATGTTGGCAGAAAGAACATTTCAAATTTACATAATATGATGAAAATTTATCTTTCCATACATAGAAATTTTTTCGGATATATTAATTTGATGAATAAATAATTAATCAATGAAACAGAGCTTTGTTATAGTATAATGAACATTTTATGAAAAAATTCATCCTAAAATTATAATAATTAGATCTTTCATCCAAACGTGGTAGTGATGTGATTTCAGGCCCTTTAACATTAAATCAGATATTGACATGTTGTTCATGATATTCAATAAATACCCATCTGGAAACTTTACATTATTCAAGAAGTTGTAAAACTTATTTCTCTCCTGCTTGGAAAGAGTGTATGTTGTTAGATGAAGATATCTTCATTTTGTAACATTCAATAATGCAAAATATTCTTTTATTCACAATTCAGCCATGTACAACCTATCCTTAATTCATTCTTTTGTATTTTCTAGCTCATTTACAAATGTTCCAATGACACTATAACATATATTTATTCAACATTCAGAACATCATGAATGTTTCTGGCATAAGTAAAATACCAGTATGGTAACTCAAAAAAATTTATCCCTTCTTCCAACTATTTTTTATATGGTTTCTCAAAAATGGTTTACCAAAAATAGTGTCCACATCATTTAATTTCTCAAATAGTTGATCACCTATTAGTTGAGATGGTGATGGAAATTATTCAAAAAATCTATCAAATGATTTCTTCCAATATTGTTACTTATGTAATTGGGGTAGAAATCTACAATACCCTAGAAACACCATTTTCGATGAATGTCTCAACCTAGTTGATAGTGTACCTTTTTTGAAAACGGGACACCCATGAGTTACTTTAATGCTATATCCTGAAAAATTTCCATAATTAGGAAATTCATTTATTTTCCCACAAAACATTGATCTCAATGTGAATTCTTCATTTCTGTAAGAATAATACAATGTAACACATGAATCTGACAATAATTTCAAATCCTTACTCAATGGATCCCAATAAACATCAATAGCATTACATGAATGTTTCAGTCATGATATATGCATAGATATATTGATATTTTTCATTTCATGCATAACCACGGTGGAATGTTATAATTTACCAACATAACTAGACATATACTTTGAGTGCTTCTTTGAAAACCAAGAGGATTATCTCAATATATATATAACTCAAGATGAAGGATTCTCGGCTCATTTAAAAAATCATGATACTCGTGATCGATTCTATTCCACTAATGAGAGTCTACCAGGTGACATATTTTCCCTTTATTAATTAATTTATTTGATTGCCACATCAATTTCCCTAAAGCCTCTTCACTGCCATATAGGTGTCTAAACCTTGAAATAATTGGAATGTACTATTCTACTTTCATATGACCAGATTCATCATTCTTTTTTTGAGAAGAACCACACGTTGGGAATTATATATGTGATTTATGTTGCTTGTGAAGTAGCATAAAGTCATTCATGTAGTCATGTATTCTTTTAGAAATCATACCCATAGAGGACATCATTTTTTGGCATCATATGTTCACCTTAGGAACTCATTATCTTCCAGCATCATTTCATTCAAGATAGCAAGAAATTTTGTAAAAATAGTGTTACTCTATAATTTTCCTACTTTGAAAAAAATTAAAATTCAGTATAGTTGACAATGTTTTATATTTAATTCAACCAACATACAATGGAATCTTTTCAAATCTCTTATATGCTCAAACAATTTTGGAAAATCACAAAGTTCATCTTCAACTATCCTTATCATTTCATTAATATGATCTTTACCATCATTCAAAACTGTAATCACATCCTTGATATGGAATTTTTCATGTTGCACACATGAAATCATATCATATGATCCGTAAAACACATTGTTATCCCATCCACTAAATACATTCTCTTTTTCCCCTTGTTTATTCCAACATTTATAACTTCGATCTATTTCTTGACAGATCAAGTGTTCCTCCAAATCCTCTAGTCAAACATGTATTGAATATCAACTGTTAGAAAATGGAAAGGGGATTTGAGAAGGGTTACATGCATTATCTTTTGCAAATATAATGAATTATTTCACTCTATATTCATATTACTTTTTCAAATTATAAGAATCTATCCATTATTTATTCATATCCATACATTTTTATTCGGTGATATTAGTATTTAACAAAACAAATACACAAAATATTGATATAAAGTAGTGGTTCTCAAAATTCTATTAATATACA
The DNA here is from genome assembly GCA_963277665.1 of Viscum album. Taxonomy (NCBI): domain Eukaryota; kingdom Viridiplantae; phylum Streptophyta; class Magnoliopsida; order Santalales; family Viscaceae; genus Viscum; species Viscum album. The sequence goes on along the minus strand of OY728151.1, from coordinate 1,054,384,557 downwards.
AACTTAAAATATTATGGAAATATAAAACTCAAATGTACCTTGAAAACTATTTATAAAAACACAATTGAAATAACATTGAAAAAACCATCCATTTACTTAAGGGTTGGTGTAATAACAATAATTTCTATAAGAATTTTATTTTTTGCACTCCACTATTTGATTTCCCTTATGCATGCTTCCATTATCCAGTTATATCAATTATCATTCACCACAATACCACAGTCCCAACAGATAGGTTCCACAGTCAGTGGCCACCCTCACAACCATGAAACACTCATGTTTTAGTTTGCTACAAAAACATCATTATACTAATGATCATTGGGTCACACTAAATCATTTGATTTTAAACCATAAGAAAAATGTATATTTCTCTCACATGAGGTCATATTGGTTCATTCCTTTAGAAATAAACCTATGAAAATCGATAATAATGAACCCCTCACATAATAAGAAATTTCTCAAGTGCTATTCCTTTCACATAAAAAATTCCCCAATGTCACTCATCATTAAAAGAATATATGGATCTTTCCCTATCCTTTTATGTGCATAATGTCTCAAGAAGAAATAAGAAAATAACTATGGTACTAAACTAATATATGGTATATATTACATTGAATTTTTTTTAAAATCATCAAAAAGTCTTAATAAATGGCATTACAAAGACTGTTTATTCAAAAATCCTTATGTGAACCCATATCAATATCATCGTGAATCAATGTGACGAGAGTATCATTATAAGTCTCAAGATAATTATTAGCTCTAAAAAAATAATTCATGAGGTTGACAACATCATGTCCCAAAATAGTTTATAACCTTTTAATGAATATTTAATCAATAAAATCGAGGTTTGGTACCTTTGATGGATGCATAAAGAAAATTCCATGACCACTTCATTACTATGAATATTAATAGTTAATTATCCATTCATAAAATTTGTTATGGAGGTAAATAATAATAATTTATATATAAAGATAAAAAATTATACTAAGAAGAAAATAAGATTTTCTAATCACTTCAATTATAAAATTTTCCCTTTGAGGGGATTCACTATAGACTACTTGTGGGTGGAAGGCTTTATTCCATTTATTGTTATTGTTATTTGGGTAGGGTGTCCATAAGGTGTACCACGTAGAATTTGATAGGTATGGATAAAAAAAATATATGTTTCCCTTATAAATCCATTTTACCATTAATAAAAATATCAATGTATTCTCTTATGAAATATGATTTTCATCCTAACAACGTAAATTTCATGTGGTATGACTATTCCATTTATTTCATGTTTTTATCCTTTATTGATCATTTTTTTATCAGATGTATTTCTAAAACCATGTGGTTACTGGACCTAGAAGGTAGAGATCTTGTGTAGTGACTTTGTTGTGTTTTTACTTCTATGTTATGGTATATTAGGTTTGGGTATTTTTTTTAATTCAGGTATGTTCTAGAATTTCTTCTGCTATGTTCATTTTTTGGCAGTTTAATTTATGTTTTGGGGGGTTTTAAATTATGAATTTTGATTCATAAAAATTCAACTATTTGTGTTAGATCCTTTTCTAATTCTACTATCAGTTAATAAAAATAAGTATTAACACTTGGTTACATAAAATATATTGAAACAGTGGCTCTCAATGAGCTTTTCAGTAGTTTTTCCACATCGGTTAAAATTAAATAATTATTTATAATTGATGATAATTAATTATTTATGATGTATGTTATAAATTAGGGGCTCGAGTTGAAGTGGAGACTCAAAGTATGCTTGGATGGGATAAATAGAGTTTTAGCAAAGCTTGAGGAGGTTGATGACTCCTTTTGAGATAGTTATCTCCTATCATAAAAACCATAGTATTGGCGTAATATATCATTGTGGAATAATCCAATATAGATGAAACGATACAATGACCTTGTGGCCTAACCTAGTAGAGTGAGCCATGTAATGGCCTTGTGGCCTATCCTGGGGCTTGATTCGATTTGTGGTCTAACCTAGCGAGAATAGGTATTTGATGGTGTTGTTGGGGACATACTCTGAATAGAAAATAAAATGAATTTGAATCATTAAAATTTTAACCAAAACAATCCAAATAGTCCCAATATAAAAAAATGAAATAATACAGAACTATTTCTTTTTAAACCATGAATCCTTAATAGGGAATCCCCAAAAGGCATTTCAAAAGAAAACTCACAATATAAAATGATTTATATTTCCAACATCCTTTATTCAAAACAATCATCGAAAATTCACCATCATTTTAAAATGCATCAATACATTTTAAAATATTTCAAAACTATTCACCACATTATTTTCATCATATAAAAACAACAACTTTTCAAAATGCCCTAAAGGTGAAAAAATCAACTGTAATTATAACAAAAAAATATAGTATTTTTATCAAAATCAACAACTTAAACACAATAAAATCCTTAAGATATTTATTGAAACCCAATTCAAATTTATAAACAAGCCCATAGGATTTATATCAAACCAAAAAAAGCCATAAATATTTCTTTTTCAATCAAAACCATCCTCACCATAATCATACCAAAAGAGAGACACATCATTAATACAAAAAAATACAATTTTGTATCCACAACACCTCATATGAATTTCTTTAATCCACTCTCATCACAAGGAATCTCCTAATTCCTTTAAAAAACAACCAAAAATAAATTCATTTAGTGCACAAACAAGGTCCACTGAAGACCATGTTTTTAGTGGGGCATTTAGACCATACAATTAAGAACATAACCATAAATCAAAGTGAAAGTGGAGAAAACTCACAGTGGATGTTTTGTTCATTGTTTGGTGGAGGTGTGTTTACAGTGGAGGATAGGTGAGCAACGGTGGATTCTTTCAGTGAAATAGATGCACTCGATAGAAAAGAGGAATATGGTAGAGGATAGGAATATGAAGGAGAGGCATGCGGCATAGGAGAGGTGTGTGTGGAATGTGGGTATACAGCAAAGGGATTCATGTATGAGGAGAGGAATATGACAGAGGAGTGGAGCGCAGAGGAGGAGAGGTGCCCTGTAGAGGTGAGGTACCCATCAAAAGATAGGTGCATTGATGGACGGTGGAAATGACGTCAGGGTCCTCTGATGCATAATTCTAGAGATTCATGGGTTTTCAACAACTTCTCTAGGTTTCTTTTTCTCCCATTGCCATCCTGGTCTGTGATTGATAGTGATGATGGGTGCTAGGGTGGTGAGATCCATGTGGGATCCTGGCAGAGCAGGAAGTGGCGTCTTATGTTGTCATTGGAGGCTTTCTAGCAAGGGGGCTATTCTGGCTGGTGATGATGGAAGATTTTCCAATCACTTAGATACAGTTTTCTTCTCCAGGATGATAGTGGCAGAGGTCCACCATTCAGTTGGGTGGTCATACTGGGTGTGAAGGCAGGATGCAAGCTTGTGACAACGACGTTACAAATCCGGAGCCTCGAATGGGTCACCTGGTTGAGGGTTTTTCCCGAGATCATGAGCATTTAAACATTGACAGAAGGAGCCGGTGGCCGACATCACGTGGTGGTGTTGGCGAGATGAACTATTTTGTGGGTGAATCGTGGGCATGTGATGCAGATATTGACTTTGGGTACTATGAGGAGGCCATGAGGTGTTGAATCAAGATTGGATGGCACTGTCAGGTTTTCTTTCTTGGTATATGTGGGTATTTTATGATACTATTTATGGATTGTGGGGTTTGTACCTGATCATGTATGGGTATTTCAGTCATTTTGGGCCTTTGGATTATTGGATTGTGGATATGTATTCTTGTGGGGAAAATTGTTAGTGACAGTTATTGGAAATCTATCGATGGTATGGGACGTTGATGGCATGAAGCTCTTTGGCACAATGAGTTATCAGTGGTATGGGACACCGATGGTGATTTCTTCTCGCTGATTATGTGTAGACTTCCATCTCAAACTATGGGCGTCAGGAATGAGAATGATTTCACAAGTGATATTGCTAATGGGCACGATGAAATCATCAGGTGATCAGGAACATGATGATACCAACGGGAGGACTATTTTGGGTTGGCTGCATCATTTCAATTGGGTGCACGGAATCTTCGCAGTTGACAATCATCTGTCATAACCTTGGATTTTGGTTGTGATGTTCTTTGGCCTTTGGGTTTTTTTTTGTTCTTTGGCTTTCATGTCTTGGATTTTGTGGGTCTATGGGCCTTTTATGTGTGTCCTTGTTTGCCCTTACGTTTTTAATAAATTTTGTGGGGTCATGGATTTGGGATACCACATTCATGATCAGATCTTTCTTCGTATATTTATAAGATTAGAGATATATATAACTATGTTTCATCTAAATATATAATTATTAATACAAATATATATATATAATTACAAATGAATGTATATTTTTTTATTTATATAGGTAAAAAATTATAACAAATTTTTATTTTAATATTTATAATTTTATTGATATATATAATTAATATATTTATTAAAAATTTATAATTGTTAAAATATATCACAATTTATTTATAAAAATAAATATAAATATTGGTATTTATTTTTCAATATATCTAGATATATTTAAATATATTTATTTAATTGTATATAAAATGATTTTTGAAAATAATAAATATATTATTATAAATTAGTAATTATTTAAATAAATAAATATTTATTTATATTTATAACTTATAATATATATATATATATATTCATTTTTATTTACAAATTATAATAAATAATGACTTATTTATAACTGTTATTTTAAATATATATATATATATAATTTTAACAAATATATTACAATTTTATTAATATATATAATAAATATCTTTATTATAATTTCATAATTTTTTAAATATATATTCATTTATTTAGAATTATATTTATAACTATTAGTATTTATTTATTGATTTTTTATATAAATATATATAATTATTATATTTGTTAATTAATTATTTATTATTTCAAAATAGCTAAATTTATTTAGGAATTATATTTTTAAATATTTGTATTTATTTATAAATATATGTATAAATTTATAAATATGATTATTTAATTATATATTTATATATTTATAAGTAGTATAATAAATATATTTTTATATTTTTTAAATTATTTACATATATATATTTATTTATATTTATAATTATACAATAAATAAATATATTTTAAAATATTTTTATATAATTATAATATATCTATTTATTTTAATTTTATAATTATTCAAATATTTATATATTTATAATTATAATTTCAAATAAATATATTTAAAAAGAATTTATATATAATTAAAATTTAATAATTATAAATATAATAAATATATTTATTCAACATGTATAAATAGACAACATGTATAATAAGAAGAATGCAATGAATTAATGAAAATTCATGATGATATTTAACATATCTGCATGCATGATCAATATATTTATTGAAAAAATTCATTAGAAACACATATATATTAAATTAAAATCCTAAAGAATTTTTTTAAATATATATATATTTGAATTATTAATAATATATATTTATTATAAACATGCGTTATCTATTTAATATATACAAGTAAACATTAATGTTGGACATGAATATATAAATTATATATTAATTATTATTAAACACCTTTATCAACACTAAAAATAGCACTGATAAATGAGTCCTTTATTAGTGATATTAAAAGCACTAATAAATATGTACCCATTATCAATGATTTTTTTGCGCTAATAAAGTATAAATTTATCGGCGCTTTTATCTAGCACTAATAAAAGCCCCTCTCGCCCCGTTATTAGTGCTTTCTTCTTAGCGCTGATAAAACGAGGTGGTTCCCTTTCCTCGTTTTGTGGTAGTGTACCCATGAATCTATTATGTTCTCATAAATACTTTTAAAATTATAATAAAGATATTTAAATAATAAATTTAATTATTTTAATTATAATAATAAATTCTCACTTATATATTAATAATTGATAAATATATTTATTTATAAATATAATTATAAATATATTTAAATATATTTAAATAATTTTAAAATTACCATAGACACATATATTATAATTATATATATATATATATTTACCTATAATTATATACGAATAATTATAAATATATTTATTTGTACTTATATTTAGAAATATATATATATATATATATAATTATAAATTTATAATAAATATATTAATTATAGATATTAATTTATAAATAAATATAATTAAATAAATATATTTATAAATAAATAAATAAATTTTTATTTAAAATTATAAAGAGAAATAGATATATGTAAATAATTATAAAATTATAATAAATATATTAATTATATATATTTATAAAATTATAAATATAATAAATAAATTTGTTATAATTTTATAATTATTTAAATTAATAAATATTTTTTTTATATCTATAATTATATATATATATATATATATATATATTTTTATTTATTAATATTTCATAATTAAAAAAATATATATTTATTATATTTATAATTATAAATTATGTTATATTTATTTAAATAATTATAAATTTTTTAAATATATATTTATTATATTTATAATATTATATATATACATAAAATTAAATATATTTATAAATATATAAAAATATTTATAAATAAATACAAATATATATTTATAATTATAAATAAATATAAAAAGATAAAACCACATTTCATGTCTGATGCAATGCGCAATCCATGTGCAATGAAAGTGAAATGCTCCACGCATTTGTTGCTAATGGAATAATGATGAAAGAGAGGGGAAATAAAGCATGCACATCTAGCACTAGATGAGCTTCGTGGTTTTCCAATTCACCTCAACATAATTTTTTTAGGAAATTGCAACCTCGATGATTGTCTCTCACCGGCCCTACCAAATGACGATTCTTATTGAAACTCCCCCATGGGAGGATGTGAATTACTTGCAGGCTCCCAACATTAGGTCAGTACATGAGACACCCATACCTACCCACATCCATCCTTCCTTATTTGTCAAAACCCCATGGCGGAGATTCTGGATAGCCGACACCCAACAAAAATTAATGGAAAAATGATCACCACCAACATGAGTAACAGCCCCGAAATATGAAAAATATACATTAAAATTAATGTTATTATGCATTTATAATATGCATACCCTTAAATGTATTGTAGGAGTGGAGGATTATAGAAGAAACGTTGAAGAGAAAAAAAAATGTTCTTAAAATTCCACACTTCCACCCTCCACATACCATTTTTCCCTGAGAAACCTCTGGCCCTCACTACGATGTAAAGGTAGCGAGGATTAGAAACATGGGACGCCCATCTTGATCTTTCCTAAATGTTCGATGTCTATTATTTTTTATGCAACAATTTATACGTCATATCATCCTTATTTATAGTCAGATGTATCATTTTCCACATGATCCAAGTAATCACTAAAATCTAAAAAAATCATAAAATAATATAATGAGATACAGATAATCGGATCAATTTATTTTTATTTGAATGTGGTTCATTAATTTGACCTCATATCACAGTATTAAAATAATTTTCCAAGCTTAGTTTTCATGAATTTTATTAGATATTATGATTTATATCTAATTAAATATAAAAAGTGTATAATTTATTAATCTCACATACTTTTACCTCCTTCGTTTTTTATTTCAAAAAATATTATAATGATTTATTATCAATTTGTATTACAATGATTATTGTAAATTTATATTATCATTGATCTTCTGATTTGACGGTTTTGAAATAAGTAATTTAGAATGAAAAGACGTTAAATTGAAAACTATTAATCACAATGACACTCTAACTTATAAAATTCTCAATAACAACAGACAACCATTTTCAATAAATCTTTCTCACCCAGTTTTTCTAAAAAAATAAAATAAAGATATCTCAAATTAATGCTTATTTTGAGGGATTCTATAGGATTTTTAATAGGTTTTACATTACGAAAAAAATAAAAATGGTTTAGGGTTATCTGTATTTTTAAAATGGTGTTAAGAAGGAACAACTTAAACTAAAATGTACAAAAAATATCTTAATTAGTAGAATTTCCAAGTCAATGTGATTTTATCACTAAGAGGGGGAGGGGCACTGCCACAAAACATGGTAAAGTAAGTCCATCCTTTTATCAATGATAAGTAGAAAGCACAAATAGGGGGGCTTTATCTGTTCTAGATAAAAAGGATGATAAAGAACATATTTATATGTGCTATTTTTATCACTTATAAAAGTTTTTAATAATAATTTATAAAAAATTACTATATTTATATTAAATAATAATGATTATTTGTGTTTGTTAAATAAAAAATGGGTGTTTATAATTATTATATATTGTTAATATTTTAAGTATATATATATATCATATTCTTAAAAAAAGTATTTCTAGGATTATAATTAAACATATATTAGTTTCCCATGAATTTATTTGATAAATATATCAATCATGCGTGCATATAAGTTATGTATCAACATGAATATTCATTTATACGTTACACAATTCTTATTATTCATGTTTTCCAGTGATGGATCATTTTTATTATGTATATTTTACTAGGTGTATTGATTAATTCGTGTTACCCATATATATTCTATATTATGATCTCAATAATTGTCAAATTGCTTTAAATATTTTTAAAGAATAATTATATTTATTATATTTATAATTAGTAAATTTTCATTGTATATAAATACTTTTTTGATATATTTATTTATAATTATAATTGTAGCTATATATATATTTAAATAATTATAAAATTACATCAAATAAATATATATTTATTATATATTTATAAAGATATAAAAATATTTATAAATAGAGTTACTTGTATTTATAATAATAACTAAATAAATATATATACGTAAAAAATTATAAAATTATAAAATATAAATATATTTATGAATATATTAATTAATTTATAAATAAGTACAAATATTTTTAATTTTAATTCCTCAATAAATAGAGATATATTATAATAATTAAAAAATTATAACAAATATATTAATTATATATATTTATATAAAAATATGTATAAATAAATAAAAACAGTTATAAATAAAATTCCAAATAAATGATGTTACGTATAAATAATTTAAAAATTATAATAAATTTATTAATTATATATATTTATAAAATTATAAATATATTTTTTATAATTTTATTATAATTTATATATATATATATATATACATATTTACAACTATATTTAAATTATTTATAATATTTTTTAATTTCAAATAAATAAATAAATATTTATTAGTTGTAAATATGAATAAATATATATATGAAAATAATTATTAAATCATAAAAATATATTTATTATTTTCTTTAATAATGTTATATATAATTAAATAAATATATTTTTAAATATATTTACAAATATATAGAAATAATGAAAAAAAATTATAAATATTTATAGTTATAGTTATAAATAAATAGCGATATATTTAAATATTTATAAAATTTTAATAAATATATTAAATATATATTAGTAAAATTATAAATATTATAAATATTTATTATTTAGAAATTTATTGTTATTTAAATATAAATATAAATATATATTAATTTATAATTATAATAATATATAAATATATTTCGATATAAATAATTATAAAATTTGAAGAAATATATTTATATACATCTATAATCCAATATATATATTTAATTAATATATTTATTATATATATTTCTATGATTATAAATATAATAAGAAGATTTCTTATAATTTTATAATTATTTAAATAATAAATTTATAAATTATGATATATATTAATTATGTATATAATTTTATAAATATATAATAATATAAATATATATTTACTGATATATCCTTATCAGCTCTTTTTTAGTGCTGATAATGGAATATTTTATCAGCACTATCTATTTTAGCGTTGATAAAACATACCCTTATCAGCGCTTCTTTGCTGGTGCTGATAAAAGGTCCACCAGGTTTTATAAAAAAACTCTTACTTTCCCCTCCTTTCTCGCACCCCTTAAGCACTCATGGAAGCTAATCGCCACCACCGTGCATCCTCCCCCCCCTCCTCCTCACACACTGCCTCTACCCTACCACGAACCACTCTTCCGTTGTGCGCCTCTCCTCCAATGTAAACCAGATCATTGTGCGTCTGTCCTCTACCATGTGCCGCATCTCTACTGTAAGTGAACCAGACCATCTTGCACCTCTCCTCCATTGTGTTCCACACCTCCGACGTTAGCCACACCTCTCCAATGCACCACACATCCACTGGTAACCACACCTCCACCACACGTCTCACCTCCACCACACGCCTCTCCTCTGTCACACACCTCTACTCTGGTGGTGCCTCTCTTCTGCCGAAGGACTCCTCTACTGAGGGCCTCTCCTCCACCGCAAACGCAACTCTTTAGTGTGCCAAACGACACCTCCTCCTGGAGTTTCATCCTCTTTCCCTTTGTTTGATGGTGATGTTGTGAATTGTACAGGCTAAACGAATCGCTAAAAATCATGGCTATTTGGGTCCCTTTTTTGTGCACTAAATGAATTCCATGTTTGTTGGTTTTTGAAAAGAAATTTGAGGTTTTCTAGTGAAACATGATGTAATTCCCTAAATGTGTGTTTTTGTGAACATGGGTAACATTATTTCATGTATGAATGTATTGTAAATATCATTTTTATTGGATTCTCATATGGTTTTCACTTATACCTTTTTGTTAACTTTTTAAAAGTTTTCTAATTAGTTTATATGAATTATGATAACATATGTTGTCCTTGTAAAATGTGTTGGTAAGTCTATGAGGAATACCTATTGTTTTTATTATTGCTTTAAGGAACAATTTTATGCATACCTTCAAGGGAAAGGCATGATGTCCACATGTCAACCCAATATTAGGATATAGGGAAATCCACATTCACACATGTCTTTGAGAAAGTTTGATAACAAAATAAAGACTCAGGTAAGTCTGTTGGGACATTGTGCGATTGAATGAACCTTGAGTCAGGTGACATGGCCATCATATCCATATTCCTGCTGGGTTAAATGACAAATCCAATCAATCCCAGGGATAGTCTACATGGATGTCACACCCCTTGCATTACTGGGTTAGGCCACATGTTCATTGTACCCTATTCTCTGTCATGGGTTATTCCACAAGTCTATCATACCAAAAAACTATGGGTTTGTATGATAGGGTCCAGCTACCTCAAAAGGAGTTATCAACCACATCAAGCTTTTCTAAAATTCCATCTACCCCGTGAAATCCTATTTTGAGTTTTCACTTCCACTGAGGCTACTAATTTACCACATAAACCATAAATAATTTATTATTATCCATTATTATTATTTATTTATTTTTTTCCAATGAAGAATAATTACTGAAAAGTTCACTGATAACCATGGTTGCACCAAAACAGAGACCAATCATACTCCTTGATCCCCCACAACTACATGTCCACTTTTATTGCTCAACATCATTGAGGAATTTCATTATTCCCTATTGGATCATGATTCTCTTAGACACACCTTTTAAAAATATTTATAATGCTTTCATCTAATGGATTGTCATTATACTGAAATCCTCACTTCTCACTAATTCAAAATCTATGTAACTTTTAAACTCTCCAAGAGTATGAAGGACATTTCCCCCCAAAGTCTGAATCCACCCTCATTGAATATCAATCCAAATCTTACACATTTCAATGGAACCACCACTTTGTTACGAGTAAAATTCCACTAAATCCTAGAAATTCACTTCATTAAAGGAATCTGAGTAGTCATGAAACCAAGACATTCTATTGATTCCTAATAAAATAATCACCAAAAGTTATGTGACCATTATTTAATTACTATTTATGGTAATTCAAATTAGAATAAGAAAAATATCTGATACCACTAGTTGGATTTGGTAAAAATCAGCAATCCTAATGTAAAACCCCTAATACAATGATATATTTATTAAGGGATATATTTAGTTACAAGGGAAACATATGTTTTTTTCCCCTACATATCCAAAGCTACATGAGACACTTTCTAGACACCCTATTCAAATAACCATAACAACGCATGTAATGAATACTTCCACCCGCTAGCACATTATGCAGAATCTCCTCAAAGTGGCAAATGATATAATTCAAGTGATTATTAAATCATATTTTAAAAATAGAATAATTTTATATCTACATATATAAATTATTATTTTATTAAAACTATAAGAAGTTATATGAATGAATTATTAACAATTTATATTCAATGTTTTGAAGTGGTCATGGAATTTGGGTTGATGCATCCATCAGTGATACCAAACCTAGATTTTCAGAATGAAATTTTCTTTAAAAGGTTATAAACTATTTTGGTACATGATGTTGTTAACCTTTTGAATGATTTTTGGAGAGGTAGGAATTATCTTTAGACATATAATGATATTATCATCACTTTGGTTCTTGAGGATAATAATATGAGTTCAGTTAATGATTTTAGAATGACTAGTATTTGTAATGTCATTTATAAAGTTTTTTTTGATGATTTTAGAAAATAGAATATGAATAATCATACCATTTATTAGATTAGTAGCATAGTTATTCTATTAATTTTTCTTTTGATATGATGTACTTAAAAGTATTGGGAAAGAGACATAATTTCTTCTAGTGATGAGTGACATAGGGAAATTATTTATGTTAAAGGAATGAAACTCGAGATGTTTTTTATTTTATAATGGGTTCATGCTTATAGATTTTCTTAGGTGTATTTATAGAGGAAGAAACCAAAAATACTACATGTGAGAGACATGTACATTGTTCTTGGGGTGTACAACCAATTGATTTGGGGTGATCCAATGATCATTGGGATAGTGTATATTTTATTGTAAACTGGAACATGAGTTTTTCATGGTTGTGAGTGTGGTATCTTTCTATGGAACATATCAATTGGGAATCTGGTGTTGTTGTGAAGGATAATTGATATAATTGGAAAAAGGATTCATGAATAAGGGATATCCAATGGTTTGGAGCACAATATCAAATGAATATGGAAATTTTTATTACTAAACCAACCTTTAGAATAATTTGATAGAATCATACAACACTGATTGATTAGCGATGAATCGATGTTATATCTATGTATCCCTTATAATGTGTGTCTATTGAGATCTATATGTTTGTGAAAATTCCTATGTGTATTATTTAAACCAAATCATATCAATGGAAATATTTCTTAGAGGGTTGTCTCTAATTTAAAATGATTAAGATTATTGGGTCATGAAGTTGTATTGAGTGAAATAAAAAAAAGGAATTGTGTTTTTGATGAAGAGTGTTTGGAACTGATTAATTTATTTTAAAAAGGCAATGTCATTTAATATAAGAATTTATGTAAATGGTTGGTTTCATTAATAGAATTTCATGTATGATTTTTAAAATAGTATTAAAAGGGAATTTGAACTGTAGTTTTTCCATAATATGATATGTTTATATTTTTATAAAAATAGGGGGAAATTAAGTTATATCAAAAAATTTTGTATTTATTTTGTTAAATACTAATATCACCGAATCAAATAGGATGTATATGAATAAAAAATTGATGGATACAAATCATTTGATAAGAGTGTATGGTGATGGAGTGAAAGAGTTAATCCAGTTTGCAAAAGATCATTCATACGACACTTCTCAAATCCTTTGTGCATGTATAAGCTATTATTTTTCAAGGAAAGAATGTATTGAAGAGATGGAAGAACAATTGATCTATCATAGAAAAGATCAATGTTATAAATTTTGGAATAAACATGGAGAAAAAGTGAATGATGATATTAGATGGGATAAAAGTGTGTTTTCCAGATCATCTAATATGATTAAAAGTGAGGAAAATAAAGAAGATTATATCGAGGATGTGATTACAAATTTTAATAGTTATAAAGATCATTTTGAATAAATGAAAAGGATAGTTGATGATGAACTACATGATTTCCCAAAAAAATTTAAGCAGTTAAACAGTTGTGAAATTATTCCTTTGTATGATTGTTTCACTAAATATACTGCATAGTCAGTCATACAAAATCACTTTAATGTTAAAGCAGGAAATAGATGCAGTGGAACCAATTTTATATAATTTCATTATATCTTGAATTAATGGTTCCAGGAACAGTGGATGCTCGTGGGTGGATGTTCCCAATTGGATTTTTATCCTAAGAAATTTTCAATCCAGGATCAATACGATGATAAATGCCAGACTCAATGGATCAAATCATAGAAATAGAAAAAGAAGAAGAATAGTCCCAAAACCAAAACTGAGGATTGTCATAGGTTGATTATAATTAATTTAATTATTTGAAAATAAGTACCTTTTATGGCATTCTTTCTTTGTTGATATTTATGAACACTTTCTGATGTGATTCATTATTGTGTTGTAAAATCCAAGTGTAGACTTCCTCTAGTAGTGATCCACACGTGCACTATGAATCTCTGGATGTCGCCAAAGGAATATTTGGGTGCTAGCGTGGAGAATCCTTTTCTTGTTTTGTCTGCCATAGATCATCTTGATCTGATGGAGGAGGATCTCTCTCAGTATTGAGAGGGTTCTTGGTAGAAGGAGTTCTTTCAGCCTTGAATGAAATCTCTAGAATTGTTGTGCACAATGATTATGAAAAGTTTTGGGGTTTTGAGGATTTTTATAATCAGGTTTGAGGTTATAGAGTTATGATAATAAATAAACTTTTTTCTCATTTTATTTATTTCAATAACTCTTATTGAAAACCCCATGTCGAATAATTTATTCATTGACATGTGCCCACGCTAATTATAATAATTTTCCTTATAATCATGACTGTAAAAATGAAAATGCATGTAATTATTAATACACAACATGTACTTGTTTTTCATTTACTGTACAAAATGAAAACTACATGGCGTATAATAATTGATACATGACATGTAATTGATTTCATTTTATTTCCAAAATGAGAACTACACAATGTATAATCTCTAATACACGGCGTGTACTAATTTTATTCTTCCTCCATCATAAAAACAATTTTGGATTACCTGAATAATTATTAAACCACATATGGGAATAATATTTATTCAACATGAGATACTTGGATATATTTAGTGTGTGACCCTCTAGGCCACTTTCTCGTTGGAATTATGTGGGCTTGCCTAATGTCCAATATTACTATCTAGAAACAGGTCAAGTTACTCAAGAGAAAGAAGTTGACGCCATATTGATGTGTCACCTCATATGAATGATTATCGTGTAGTTTAATCCCATTGTCCCAATATCTCATCATGAAGGATTCATGGCCGTGTCATAAACCTATATGCTTGATATTTCATTCGTTGACTTCAAAAAATAAACTCATAGTTACCCCATGGCCAGGGAATTTGGCTGACTGTTCTATTTCAATAAATGGGACGGGATATCTACTTCCATAAATATGGAAGGGACAAATCCATTTTCTATATATCCAATAACAACATGTCATTCGTGATGCACCCAACGTACCCTACTTCCCACCAACTGTCTTCGTTAAGGTTTTCGTCGGCAAATCTAAGTGTGTGAGTCATGACATTAGTTAATGATAATCTTCTAGTATAAGGACCATTACACATGTTTGTAGATAGTAATGTATGATGAATCCAAGACGTGCAGAATTACTATTGGCAGGTCTATTCTCATAATCTCCAATCTTAGAGATTACCAAGCGCGAACTCTGTAACGACCCGAAATTTTGAATAAATCATGTTTGCTAATTTTATGTGTTATTTTATTTTTCATACTCAAAAAAACTATTTCATTTGATAACATGAGTATAATTAAAATGAGACTGTTGGGTTTTGACTATTATTTGACCGTTAGTCATTAGGACCATTGAAAACTGAATGTTGTGACTTTTGTCTCTAAATACAAGTGACCTTGGTAAATTAATATAGAAAAGAGATTTGATGGCCTCATCCAGTATTCTCGGTCCAATCAAAGCCCATCTAACGAAACTTGGGAAAGAGGTAACACCATTGGGCTTTGCTCTGGACCAAACCGAAGCCGAACTTCATCATGTAAATCTAGAACAGAATCTCCTTCTCAAGAAGTTCAAACTGATAGAAATTACTACTCGTGCAATGTTGGCCGAGCCACCCAAATATTCTATCACGCTAGTACACCTTACTCTTTGGTCCTATTCTGGTGTTATAAGGGGCTATGTAACGAGACCACAACTGCCCTGTGTAATCCTTTGTTTTAAATAAAAAATTTTATTTCTTATTGTGATAAATTTTGTGAATTTTCAAACGTCCGGATAAATATAGTATGCATATTTTTGATGAATTATAGAAAAAAATATATTTTAAAATAATTATGTAAACCTTAGATAACTAATTATGTAGTGATTTTCAAAAAATGGTCTTCTACAATTATGTTCAGTATGAAATTTAGAGTCTAATAAGATCAACCTAATTTTTGATGAATCGTAAATTATGAATAGTGATCTTATGCTTAGGATTAGTAATGTGACCAAATGGATTAGTAATCTCACTTAAATAATGTTGTATTGTAATTTAGACACCTTGATTAAGTAATGTGATTCAATAAAATGGGTAAATAACAGTTTCATAATTATTTAGTCAAGTATTAGTTTTTTTGGGTGAATAGTTTTTTTAATAAAAAGTTAAATTAAAAATATTTTGAAAATTATTTTTATAAAATGGATTTATTTTTTGAACTCAAATCATCGATATTTTGTGAAGGTAATTTTTGGGGATTTTTCTGAGAAAAATGAGTTTTCATTGAATAGTGTATTTATTTAAAAATTAAATTAAAAAATATTTAGAAAATTATTTTTATAAAACGGAGTTCATTTTTGAAATCAGAACATCTATATTTGGTTAAGGTGAAATTTTGGGATTTTTCTGAGAAAAGTTGAATTTTCGATGAATACTGAAAATACAGTTTTAGGGTTTCAGTATGTTTAATGACATCATAACTGTGTCATGATGATGCCATGAGATATTTTAAGGGTTTCCCGACCAAAGGTGATGAATTATTGTATGGGGGGACCCATTTGGCAAATAACATGTGAAAATACCATGGGAAAGCCCATGGTTTTTCCAAAAACCACCAATGAGGTGTCCCTTGGCCATTAATGCCTTGTTCCCTCCCTTTCCCTATAAATACCAAGACATCCTCTCATCCATTCGACTACCAACTCTCCCCCAATGAAGATATGGTCTCATAGCCTCCCAAGGAGTCCTCCCAAGGTGCCCCCAATCCCTCAAGGTCCAATCCTTTGAGTTTTAAGAGTTACGTTTTAAGGTAAGGGATCTGACCTCTCTCTTTGTTTTCAAGTAATCACTTTTATGTCATTTATTTTATGCTCCATGCTCTTATGGTGAAGGATGTTCTTTTATATTCATCTTACTGACCTTTTCGTGTTCATATGATTAGAGACCCCCTCTTCCTCTCATCATTTCATTTAATAATGTTAAAGTGGCGTTGTTAGGCTGCCGAATGTTTAAGGGATTCTTTCACCCTTCTCGTTTTCAAGATCTATTTTCATGTCAAATCTTTCATATTACTTTTTATTAATTTGGGGTATGATATCTAAATCTATCATACTGATATTTAATTTTCATATGATGAGAGACCCTATTTGATCTCTTCAATTCATTTTTGTTGATGTTTAAGTGATGTCGTTAGGCTGCCGAATTTTCATAAGAGAAATCTTATTTTTGTCTTCCTTTCATGTTCTTCATTTCATATGGTATGTCTTTTAAATTTCATTACCATGTGCTTAAATCCTTTATATTATGTTACCCTACTGTTTTATGGATCATTTATGAGTGGGTGACCCATGTCCCTTCTCTTTTCAATGTTTTCTAAGGCCTCGTAACATAGCCTTTATGTTGCCGAATTTCCGTCTCAAAATGTCTCTCTATTTTTCAAAAGTTCTTTTATTTTATTAAGTTAATACTCAAAGATCTCAATTCTATAAGGGTATTCACATATATACCAAGTTTTTCTATTTTAAATTCTTGGATTTACAAACATGAGACCCACCTTCCTTTTCTGTGGGTTTTAAAGTGACACAAAGATCATATCTTTAAAGAAGTTTTTTAAAACGTTATGATTATCAAATGAAACCCATTTATTTTATGTTATATGGGTTGTTTATGAAATTATTGATGATGATATATGTGTCTCACATGATGATAAAGGAAAATTTAAGGGTTCTCCCTGATAGCGCTCTAATGCATTGGGTATAGACTTAATATCTAGAGATTACCATTTAGACTGATACCTTGGTGAATAACCTCGGTAATTTTTATTGAGACCTTGGGGATGGACCTTGGTGAAATGGAAATTATTTTCTCTGTAAAATGTTGTAGCCACATCTTCATGTTATGAAATACGTTATTTTTATTATGATATGCCTCATGATTTCATTCTCATGCCTTAAAGTTCTTTTCATGACTTTACCGATGTATCTCAAGTTCTTATGTAAAATGTTTCCCTTGTTTCCCTTACTGGGCCTTTTATTTACCCTTTCCTTTTATGTATGCTCCCAGATTATGAGATGCCGTAATGAACATAGGATGAACAAATGAAGAAGCCTTTCAAGTGTTTAATAAGAATGTTTTTTTTCTTCATGTAATAAGTTCCCGGTTTCCAAGACACTAAACCTTAAAGATCCTCAGTTTTGTATTTTGTAATAAAACTTAATGTTATAAAAAGTTGGGATGGTATAGTTGGTATCAATGTATGGTTTAGTTATTTGTGGAAATTAGGATATGAAAACTTTAGGAAAAAGCCTATAGAAAATTTTATATATAGGAAATCTTTCTGGTATTTTGGTGAGTATTGAGTAAGGGGTTTCCAAACAAATACATCCCTATCTAGATACGAGCAGGTAGAGGTGGCTCTGGCATAGATGGACATAGGGGTTAAACCCAAAAACACCTCTTTGAGCTAGACTCAAACTGGAACTGGTAAACAACAATGGGCCTTGCTGCACTCTTGTTTACGACACTCTTGGGGGATATTTTTTGGTAAATTCATAATCTTAGTATGAACAATTATTAAAGGAACAATGATAAAATAAAATAATGATTTACATAAGAATATATGATCATTTATAACCTAGTTTAGAACCTAGGTAATCACAAGTTAGGGTATAAGTTTCTTCTACAAGTTATCCTTCTATGATTTAAGTTACTTTTCATGATTAATGGCTATGTATTTAAGCCCCTAATTGTACTTTCTTTTCTTAGTTAATGGTGGGAAATGGAAGAACATGTCCAAACAACCAATGTGACAGGAAATGTGATGATTTCTGTATTAATATTATAGAGATTATTAGGGTATTAAAAGATGATTATTATTTTGGAAGATGTTCACTATTTTGGGGACCCTATATGATCGAGGTAAATAGATTAATATGGTATTTTCTTTGAGGAGTAAAGGTTGACTTATATTTTGAATAATCAATGAATTTAGGGTGGGCTTATAGTAATCTAGGTTACTTATGGAAATGATTAACCTATCATGGGTAAAATATGTTTGGGTTAGCTAATTTTGTTATAAGATTTTAGGAGTGGTTGATGTTGTTTGGATATGAACGATGAAGTTTATTTTGGAAGACTATGTTATGAAATCCTTCTTTTATTTGGGTTTCAATCTTAGTTTGGTTTATTTTGAGGATTTTAAGGATAGTTATTTATAGAACGGTCTATGATGAACTTTGGGTAGTACCGTGGAACTTTGAAGATTTAAAGTAGTTTCCCTTCCTCTAGGGTTCTTTCTTTTGGAAGAGTTGTTTTATCTTGACCTTTCCATTTTTGGGATAATGTTTAAACATATAATAAATAGATAGTTAATCATTGGTGGATTATGTGATTCACTATAAGATGGTTCTTGTGATTTGATGAGACCAAGTAGTTTTGAATGCTAATTGTTTGGAGAAAAGATTAATTTTGGTAGAAACTTATTAAAGTATGAATCTCTACTTGAAGGTAGGTTTATTTCCTTATGTTTTTATTCTATGTAGTAAATGAATTCCTCAAAATTATTAAAAGGAACATAAAACAAAAACATTGTTGGTTTAAGTTTACTACGGGGTAATAAAAGACCGTTTACACACATCATAAGTTTGTAATTTTCTTGTGGTTAACTTTGTCCTAATCATGTTTTCTATCACTCTCCCTCAGAACTTGACCCTTTGTTTTTTCTTCCATATCATTATTTTCCTACATGGAATCCTTGTATGGGTTAACTCGGGTGGCCTTTGTACTTCCTTTTATTTAATTTAAAGTAATAGTGTTACTGACTCTTTATCAGATTTGGGACATTCAATGAAATTTCAAAACACAATTTTAAAACATTAAGAGGATTCAATTTCTTAAGGGGTGAAGATTGTAACGACCCGAAATTTTAAATAAATCCTGTTTCCTAATTTTGTGTGTTATTTTATTTTTCATACTCAATAAAACTATTTCATTTGATAACATGAGTATAATTAAAATGAGACTGTTGGGTTTTGACTATTATATGATCATTAGTCAGTATGACCGTTGAAAACTGAATGTTGTGACATTTTTCTCTAAATACAAGTGACCCTGGTTAATTAATATATAAAGGAGATTTGATGGCCTCATCCAGTAGTCTCGAGCTAATAAAATCCCATCTAACGGAACTTGGGAAGGAGGTAGCACCACTGGGCTTTGCTCTAGACCAAACCCAAGATGAACTTCATCGTGTGAAGCTATAATGGAATCGCCTTCGCGAGAAGTTCAAACTGATTGAAATTACTAATCAAGCAATGTTGGCCGAACCACCCCAAGATTCTATCACCCTAGCACACCTTACTCTTAGGTCCTATGCTGGTGTTATAAGCGGCTATGTAACGAGACCATAACTACCTTGTGTAATTCTTTGTTTTAAATAAAAATGTTGATTTCTTCTTGTGATAATGTTTGTGAATTTTCAAACGTCCAGATAAATATAGTAACCATATTTTTGATAAATTTTAGAAAAACAGATATTTGAAAATAATTATGTAAACCTTAGATAACTAATTATGTAATGATTTTCAAATAATAGTCTTTTACAATTATGTTTAGTACCAAATTTAGAGTCTAATAAGATCAACATTATTTTTGATGAATAGTAAATTATGAATAGTAATTTTATGCTTAGGATTAGTAATGTGACCAAATGGATTAGTAATCTCACTTAAAGAAAGTTTTAATAAAATTTATACACCTTGATTAAGTAATGTGATTCAATAAAATGGGTAAATAACGGTTTCATAAATATTTAGTCAAGTATTATTTTTTTCAAGTGAATAGTGTTTTTTAATTAAAAATTAAATTAAAAATTTTTAGAATTTTTTTTATAAAATGGATTTCATTTTTGGACTCAGAGCATCGATATTATGTTAAGGTAATTTTTGGTGATTTTTCTGAGAAAAATGAATTTTCAGTGAATAGTGTATTTATATAAAAATTAAATTAAAAATTATTTAGAAATTTATTTTTATAAAATGGAGTTCATTTTTGAAATCAGATCATTGATATTTGGTTAAGGTGAAATTTTGTGATTTTTCTGAGAAAGTTGAATTTTCAATGAATAGTGAAAATACAGTTTTAGGGTTTCAGTATGTTTAATGACATCATAACTGTGTCATAATGATGCCATGAGATATTTTAAGGTTTGGCCGACAAAAGGTGATGAATTATTGTATGGAGGGACCCATGCGGCCAATACCATGGGCATATACCATGGGCAAGCCCATGGTTTTTCCAAAAACCACCAATGAGGTGTCCCTTGGCCATTAATGCCTTGTCCCCTCACATTCCCTATAAATACCAAGCCATAATCTCCTCCATTTGACTCCCAACTCTCCCCCAATGGAGCTCTGGTCTCATTACCTCCCAAGGTGTCCTCCCAAGGTTCCCCCAATCCCTCAAGGTCCAAACCATTGAGGTTTAAGAGTTACATTTTAAAGTAAGGGATCTGACCTCTCTCTTTCTTTTCAAGTAATCTATTTTATGTAATTTATTTTATGCTCCATGATCTTATGTTGAAGGATATTCTTTTATATTCATCTTACTGCCCTTTTAATTTTCATATGATGAGATACCCCCTCTTGCTCTCATCATTTCATTTTAAGAATGTTAAAGTGGCACCGTTAGTCTGTCGAATTTTTAAGGAATTATTTCACCCTTCTCGTTTTCAAGATCTATTTTCATGTCAAGTCTTTCATATTCCTTTTTATTATGTTGAGGAATAATCCCTAAATCTATCATACTGGTCTTTTATTTTCATATGATGAGAGAACCTATTTGATCTCTTCAATTCATTTTTGTTTAAGTTTAAGTGACGTCGTTAGGCGACCGAATTTTCCTAAGAGAAATCTTATTTTTGTTTTCATTTCATGTTCTTCATTTCATATGGTATGTCTTTAAAATTTCATTACCATGTTCTTAAATCCTTTATATTCTGTTCCCCTACTATTTTATGTATTATTTATGAGTGGGTGACCCATGTCCCCTCTCTTTTCATTGTTTTCTAAAACCACGTAACGTGGCCTTTATGCTGCAGAATTTTCGTCTCAAAATGTCTCTCTCTTTTTCTAAAGTTCTTTTATTTTATTAAGTGAATACTCAAAGATATCTCTTCTATAAGGGTATTACCATATATTCAAGGTTGTTCTATTTTAGATTCTGGGATTTACATACATGAGACCCACCTTCCTTTTTTGTGGGTTTTAAAGTGACACAAAGATCATGTCTTTAAAGCAGTTTTTTAAAACGTTATGATTATGAAATGAAACCCATTTCTGTTATGCTATATGGGTTGTTTATGAAATTATTCATGATGATATATGTGGTTCACATGATGATAAAGACAAATTTAAGGGTGTGCCCTGATAGCGCTCCAATGCATTGGTTAAAGACTTAATTTTTAGAGATGACCATTTAGACTGATACCTTGGTGAATAAACTTGGTAAATTTTATTGACACCTTGGGGATGGACCTTGGTGAAACGGAAATGAATGTCTTTGTAAAATGTTTCAGCCACATCTTTAAGTTATGAAATACATTATTTTTATTATGATATGCCTCATGATTTCATTCTCATTCCTTAATGTTCTTTTCATGACTTTATTGATGTATCTCAAGTTCTCATGTAAAATGTTTCCCTTGTTTCCCCTACTGGGCCATTTACTCACCCTTTCCTTTGATGTATGCTCCCAGGTTATGAGATGCCATAATGAACATAGGATGAAAAAATGAAGAAGCCTTTCAATTTTTTTATAAGAATTTTTTTCTTCATGTAATAAGTTCCTAGTTTCCAAGGCACTAAACCTTAAAGATCCTCAGTTTTGTATTTTGTAATAAAAGTTAATGTTATAAAAAGGCCGGATGCTATAAACACCATGGGAGAGAGTCTCATCTTTTTACGAATACAAACACATGATGGTCTGTAAAATATGTGTCCAATCATAGTATGCAATTTAACTATGGACCATTATTTAAGAATATTGTTATAGAATTTCAAGGTTCTCATCAAAGAGGGGATCTTCCATGACCTTGTTAATGAAACAAATATTCTTGGAAATTATTATATTATAGTCATGCAGAACAATGAACAATATATAATAAGTGTACATTAATGTAATCAATGTACAAACAGTTGGTTCTTAGGATACCAACTATAACAAACTCCCACTTGGACTAGAAAGAACTACCTAAGAATTTTAGTCTACTAGACCTCACCTGATGATCATGTTTCGGCTATGTCAAGGCTTTAGTCAAGGATTCCTCCACGTTGTCTTCCAGGGAAATACCGCTCACTACTACTTCACCTCATTGAGAAATATTCCTCCAAAGATGATACATCATAAGTATGTTCTTTTTCTGCTAATGTGACCTTGGCTCTTTTCAAGTGCCACTACTGTAGTATTATCACAATAGAGTGTGATATGATCTTCATTACTAGGTACAACATCCATCACTTGGAAAATGCTTCACATCCATACAGATTCATTATCTACCTCATAAGTGGCAATATACTCGGACTCTTTTGTAGAATCTGCCACCATATCATGCATTGATCTCTTCCAGCTCACTGCACCTCCATACAAACTAATTATGTTTCTAGTCTATAACTTCATGTCATCTTGATTAGTCTAGAGCTAGCATCTACATGTCCTCTTATGACTAGTTCCTCATCTCCTCCATAAAATAGGAACATATCCTTAGTATGCCTCAGATACTTAATGATAGTCTTGACTGCCATCTAATGGAGGTCTCCTATATCAGCTTGATATCTACCTAACACAATTAATGCGTAAGCAACATCTAGCCTCATACATATCATAACATACATGATAGACCCAATTGTTGTTGTGTAATGTATCCCTCCCATTTTATTTCATTCCTCACCTGTTTGAGGACACATTTTCTTGGAATAATGAATGCCATGTGACTCTGGAAACAATCCCCTATTGGATTGATCCATACTAAATCTCTTTAGTATATTATCAATGTATGTACATTTACATAGGACAAACATTCTATTGGATCTATCACATTGGCTCTTGATCCATAGAATATATGCTACCTTACCCAAGTCATTCAGGGAGACACATTTATCCAACCATCCCTTTACTGAATGTAAGACTAGTAATTATTTTCCAATTAGTAATATGTCATCATCATGTACTATTAGGGAAACGACTACACTTCCATTACACCTTTTGTATACACAAGGCTCAGATTCTTTCTTAACAAAGAAAAAATCTGTTCTGGATTCATCAAAATGAATGTTCCATGACCTTGATGATTTCATAAATCCATAAATGGATTTCTGCAACTTGCATACCTTGTTGGCATCCTTTGGAGTCAAAAACCCTTCAGGTTGTGTCATGTAGACATCTTCCTGGATGTTCCTGTTAAGGAATTCTATTTTGACATCTATTTTCCAAATTTCATAGTCATGGTAAGCGGAAATGTCCAATAGGATTTTGATGGATTACATCATCGCAACCAGTGAAAAGGTTTCATCATATTCAATTATTTGACAGTGTCTAAAACCTTTTGGAACCAATCAAGCCTTATAGGTGCTGACTTGTCACTCCATTTCCATTTTCTTCTTTAATACCCATTAATTACAAATAGGCATTACATCAACTAGGGGATCTACCAAAATCCAGACTTGGTTTTGGTACATGGAATCTATTTCAGAATTCATGGCTTATTGCCACTTGGAAATGTCTATGCCTTCAACTGCTTCCTTGTTGGTAATAGGATCATAATTTTCAACCATTAATGAGTCAACATCCTCAGTGACAACAAAACCATATCATTTAGGTTTTATCAACTCTCTCGTGATCCTATGTAGTTCTTATGTCTTTGGAATATATTGTTCTTCTATGGGGATTTGTGGAATCCGTTCTTGTACCAACCCATGTGTATCTTAAACCTTGACTACATCAAATTATATCTCTCTCCCACTATATATTTGGGAGATGTGATCCCTCTAAAAGAATATCATGTCTTTCCACTGTAACCTTTTTATCTGAGGGGTTATACAGGTAATATCCCCTTGTTTCATTGGGATTTCTAATAAAGGTATACGTTTACCTTGAGGTGCAAGATTGTTACATGAATTGGCCTTAACAAATGCATCGCTACTCCACACATGTATATTTGATAACATGGATTTGTGTCCACTCCATAACTCATATGGAATGCCATTTATCGATTTAGTTATTACATGGTTTAGTATGTGTGCTTATTTTTTTAATAAATGTCCCCAAAAGGATAATGGAAGACTCAGATGACTCATCATTGATCTCACCATGTCCAACAGGGTGAGTTTCCTCCTTTCACTTCACCATTCCACTGATGTGTGTAAGGAGGAGTGAGTAGAGAACGAATCCAAAAATCTTGTAAGAAATCAATGAACTCTTGATTAAGATATTTTCATCCTCTATTAGAGTGGATTATTTTTATCTTCTTACCATGATAATTATCAAATTCGTTTTTTTATTCTTTTCACCGATCAAAAGAATATGACTTATACCTCATTATGTAAATATATCCATATCTACTAAAATAATCAGAAAAAGTTGTGAAGTACAAGAACTCATCTCTTGATTCAATTGGAAATGGTCCACACACATCTGTGTGAACTAATTCTAGAAGTTCTTTAGCCCTTTCTCTATTCCCACTAAATGGGGCATTGGTCATATCACCTTGTAAACATGCATGGAATACACCAAATGGTTTTAGTATGAAAGAATATATAAACACATCTTGATGTAATTTTGTCAAGAATTTCTCATTGATGTGAACTAGCTGGTGATTCTAAAGTTTTTTGTGGTATGACTCATGAGAATTAACTTTTTCATAGATTTCCATTAGTTGGTTTGTGTAGTGTACCACATAAAGGTATTTATATAAATGTTCCCTACCAAAAAAGATTCTATATTTATAAAATTTGAAACATTTATTTCTAAACATAAATATGAATCCATCAGTATCTAATATGGATACTAAAATAATGTATTTAGTAATAGAAGGAACATAATAACAAACCTTTAACACATAGATTTTTCTAGTTGGCAATGTGAGCTGGTAGTCCCCGAAAGCTACAACAACATTTATAGCTCCGTTAGCTACTCGTAGATCTACATCCCCTCGATCAATATTATTGAATCTTCTATGTTACTATATTTGTATAAAAATTTGAGAACCACAAGAAGTATCTAATACCCAATTTGGAGAAACAGATAGATTTCATTCGATAACAAACACACAAGAAGCTTCTGCTTGCTTCCTTGTCTAGGTACATTTTTTCTTCCATTATCCCTTCTTTCCACATGCAAAACAAACAACCACATGTTCTCTTTCCTCCCCTTTGATATTCCTTTTTTTGTAAGTCCTTGAAGAACCTTTGGTCTTAATGCTCTTCGCCATCCATTCCCTTTTATTCACCATAAGGACAGAAGGGTTTTCAAGATTCATATCATTGTCCACTTGGAGAATGAGGATAAGAAGATTAGATAGAGACTTCTCAATGTTGTTCATGTTGAAATTTACCACAAAGTTAGAGGATCTCTGGGGATGTGATGCATGAATGAGATCAGTACCACGTACTTCAGAAATTTTAAACCCTATAACCTCCAATCAATCAATGTAGCCAATGATCTTGACTAAACTAGGCCCATCAAGGGTACCTTATCCAAGATTTCTCTGAAATCGAGCCTTAGAGATATCAAACCATTCCTGTCTAGCACTCTCGTAGTATAGACTATAGAGGTGATCTGGCATGCTATATGAATCCATGTCTTCATGAGACATCATGAGGTCACTAGACATTAATGATAACATCAATCATTGAACGTCGAGTTCATCTCTCAAATTTTGATCATATGCAAGGAAATCACCATCACTCGCCCCTTGGGTAGGCAAATCAGGAAGTGAGGACTCCAGCACATAAAACTCTCATTCATGGAGTAGGATACCCTGAAGGTGCCTACACCATTCTTTAAAGTTACTTCCGGGGAGGATATTGTATTTATCTGGAATTGATCACAGTGAAAATGTGGTTGATGAGTTTGTCATATTGATTCTACAAATTAAAAGAACAGATTTATCAGTTATTTCATGATTATATTTTATGAAAAATAATAAATTTTATTATGTCTCCCACTATTTTATCAAGTCCCAATGGACTTCACCATTGAAATCGGAATGTCCAATTGCATTGACATTCTAGGGGCACGGATCCATATTCCCCTTTGCATAACCCCAACTAGGGTTGTTCAAGCTATTAGAATGTTTTTAGGTAGGCATTTATTTGCCAACTGTGAGCTTACAGTTCCATGATCTGTTTAGTGGACTCCCCAATCCTTAAATCCTAATTTGGATTTCCTCAACACTTGTCTCAATTTTACAATAAGTCTAGCAAGGGATTCTTCCCTTGATGGAAAATCTTTATGTCAACATAAAACTTTCATAAGAGCTTCCTTTATAATAGTAAGTGTCCCAACAAGGGTTGGTCAAACACATAGTTTTATTGAGTCTTTCCCTTAATAAAGTAATGGAAGGCTTGGTTTGAGTTAATATGTTATTTGAGTTATTTTATTATTTATGTGTAATTTAAAATTATCAAATTCATGTTAATATTATGTGATGCTGGCTTAAGTGATTAACCATGTTCTGATAATGTTTACACATAGTCCAGTTTTTATTTTATTCCATCTTTGCATGCTTTTTTATTTAATTAGCTATGTGATCATGACACCAAATACATAATAAATAAACCATGAAATCAGACAGAAATAAAATAAGATTGCATGATCATGATCATATATTAGCTAGCTTATCTAGATGTTTTGATAAGATAAACATGACCTAGGGGAAAACACCTTGAACCCAATGGTTCATGTTTTATAGCTCCCACCTGTCCACTATTGTATCATCTTGGGTTGATTTGGCATCACCTTTGGGTTTTAAACCAACTCCTATCACTTCGGAGATCCTCCATTACATGGGGTTTTCATTAAAGAAACCATCAGCACGTAGGCCCTACATTTTATTAGAAGAAGGCTCGCCGGCCAAAAAAAATTAAATTATATAAATTTAAATGAAACCATACCAAGACAAAGGGTCTTTTGTCTAACTCATGATCATCCATAGAATACTATGAAAATTATGCATATTTAGATTTCAAATTCTTTTAATCATTATTTTATTAAAGATAACCCATGCATGAATTCAATTAATTGTGATCTTATAATTTATCAATTCGTTATCTTAAATTCCTTTATGAATTTCTTTGACATTCCTTTCATCCATATTTCTTGTATGGGTCATTGTACTATGGAGGTAACCTGGTGAAATTAAATTTCTGTAAAGTACACGGTGTGTAATCTATATTACACGGCATGTATTTTTTCACCTTTTAACCAATGCACACACCGGGGGATTTGGCATGTTTTATATACTTTGGAAATTTTGGAGTGAACAGTGTGTAGATTAATCTAACATGCTGTGTAGTTCCTTATTACGTGGTAACCGCCCTGGAAATCCCATGTACGCGGTACACAGTTTCACCATGTACACTGTTTCACTTAGGTCGGATCCGACTACATGGAGTGTTGATTAAACATACACATTGTGTATTCCAGTATCCATGAGCCGTTCAGTTCTGGTCAACACGGTGTATTAGAACATAGGTATTCTAAATAAACATGGCATTGTTTGGTTGACTAGTACTTGTCTATTGATCCTAAGTACACGAATTGTATTTTTCAATTACATGTCGTGTATTCTTGTGTTGTACAGATGTAATGAGTAGCTCTTCCGGATGAGTTCCTTGTATTTATTTTAATCAAAATTAAAATTAAATGGTCATTTCTAGGATGTGAATCGAGAAGCGAAGGAGGAAGAACATATCTCATTCATTCAGTTTTATAAAATGATTTATCATGAATTCAATCAAATATAAATGTGTAAGTTATAAACAAAAATTAAATTACTATAATAAATGTAATAACCTCACTCGGATAACATATATAGGTTTAGGGCATAGCTGAAGATTATGTGAGGATGTTGCCCCATGGATTTTTGTCGTTAGCAATGATCAATCTAGGATCAATATGATGATAAACACCAGACTCCACAGATCAAATCACAGAAATAGACAATGAAAAAGAATAGTCTCGGAACCACAAATGAGGATCGTCACATGTTTATTATAATTAATTTAATTAATTGACAAGATGTTCATTTTATGGAGTTGTTTCTTCATTTATATTTCTGATCATGTTCTGATGTGATTCGGTGTTTCATCGCAGAATCCATGTGTAGACTTCCTCTAGAGGTGATCCACATGTTCACCACGTATCTCTGGACGTCGCCCAAGGAATCTCCGGGTGATAGCATGGAGAAGACTTTTCTTGCGTTGTCTGCCTTAGATTGTCTTGATACTATGGAGGAGGATCTCTCTTGGTCTTGAGAAAATTCTTGGAGGAAGGAGTTCTTTCGGCCATGAAAAAATTATCTCAAATTATTAGGCACATTGAATATGAAAAGCATTGGGGTTGTGAAGATATTTATAATCAGGTTTGAGGTTATAGTTTTATGACAGAAAATAAATGAATTACACATTTTTTTATTACATTAACTCTTATTGAAAACCCCCATGTCGAATAATTAATTCCTTGACATGAAACCACACAGATAATAATAAATTTTCTCAAAATCCCTAATGGAAAACTACACAACATGTAATTGATAATACACGGCAAGTACATGATTTTCCAAAATGAAAACTACATAACATGTAATCATTAATACACTATGTGTACTTTTTTTTCATTTACTTTCCCAAATGAAAACAACAAGGTTTGTAATCCTTAATACAAAGCGTGTACTTGTATTAATTTTATTTCCAAAATGAGAACTACATGGCGTGTAATCATTAATACACGGTGTGTACTCATTATATTCTTCCTCCATAATAAAAACGATTTAGGATTCATTGAATAATTATAAAACCACACACCGTAATAATCATTATTCTACTTGAGATACTTGGATACACTTAGTGTGTGAGCCTCAAGGCCTCTTTCTTGTTGGCATTAGGCATGTTTGCCTAAAGTCCATGATTACTATGTAGCAATGCGTAAAGGCTTCCATGAAAAAGATGATGACGCTACATTGACGTTTCACCTCATATGAACACATACCGTGTAATTTAATCCCTTTTTCTCAATATCTTATCAAGAAAGTTTCATGGAAGTGCCATAAACCTATATGCTTGATCTTCCATTCTTTAACTTCCGGAAAAAAAAAATTTCATTACACCATGACCATGGAATTTGGGAGACAATTCTATTTCAATCAAAGTGCCTGAGATATCTACTTCTATAAATACGGATGGGATAAATCCTTACTCGACTTATCCATTAACAACATGACATTCATGATGCACCCAACATACCGTACTTCCCACCAACAGTCTTCCTGACGATTTTTGTCAGTAAATATAAGTGCGCAAGTCATGTTATGAGTTAATGATAATCTTTAATACGAAGTACCATTACACATGATCGTATATAGTAATGTACGATGACACCAAGACATGTGTAATTACAACTGGTGGGTATGTTCTCATAATCTCCCATCATTGAAATTACCATGTGAGAACTCCATGAGAGAGTGTCTCGTCTTCATATGAGTTCTCGCAAATGACGGTCAGTATACCATGTGGTCAATCATAGTATGCCATCCAAACGTAGAAATTTATTTAATAATATTGTTATATAATTAAGAGGTTCTCATCATAGATGATATCTTTTATGAACATATTAATGCAACAAATATTCAGGAAATTATTATATTATAGTCATGTAGAACAACGATCAATATATAATAAGTGTACATTCATGTAATCGAAGTACAAACAGTTGGTTCTCAGGACACAAACTCTAAAAAACTACCACTTGGACTAAAGTCAACTGCGTATGACGTTTAGTCATATAGACCTCAAATAATGATCATGTTTTTCCTAAGTCAAGGCATTCATCAAGGGTTTTGCCACATTTTCTTCTGTGGAGATACTGCAGACTTTAACTTCACCCCTCTGAGAAAAATTCCTCAAGAGATGATACTTCAAAGTATTTGTTTTGTCTACTGATGTGACCTTGGATCTTTTTCAAGTTCCACCACTGCAGTATTATCACAATAGAGTGTTATAGGATCTTTACTACTTGGTACTACATCCAGCTCTTGGACAAAGCTTCACATCCATACAGCTTCTTTAGCTGCCTCAGAAGCTGCGATATACTCAGACTCTGTTGTAATATATTCCACCACACCTTGCTTTGAGTTTTTCCATCTCACCGTACCAGATTAGACAATTAAAAAAAATATTTTAATTACATTTTAATGGTATTACATTGTCAGTTTTGATCTTATGGGCCTGAGTTAGTGGATTTAAATTTTGAACATCCATTCTCATCATATGTGCACTTCATGCCTAATGTACACCAATTTACGCCCAATGATTCATCTTATTTTAAGGAATTAAATTATTATTATTTAAATTTATTAATTTGGGAAATTTATCTACACTATCATATGAACATTTTTCATTCCGGTATCAATGGATTATTTATAAAGAATGATGGTGATATTTTTCAATGAAAGGAAAAAATTCTGGAGAAGGTAGATTGGACACCGGACCACTAATGGGAATGTGAGGCCCACAATACTATCCCAATAAATCTCAAATTTCGTGGGATGCTATAAGACATGTAGAGGAAGAAATAATTCTTCAATAGGATGTGCTAATTCGACCTCCATGGTGGATATTAAGGCAGACCAAAGAGAAGATCAAAATCAGGGCCAGAATCTGTGGCCTAGAATTATATCCCACTAAACCGACCATAACTCCTGATCCACAACTCTAAATAGGCCTAAAATTTTCAGAAGTCTATAAGACATCTGGAGACACAAAAGAATCTTCTATCACCTACCCTAATTCGGCGATATTCTTTCCCATAAAGGACGATATTTTTAGGGGATACAAGGAGGATAAAAAGTCAATGAGGGGATCAATTTATCCACTATATTCCACCACCCTAAGGCCTAAATTGATTTAATATATGGGAATAAATTGATTTAGGCTCGAACTAAGGCTTCCAAATTGCCTATATAATGCATTGGTGGTGAGGGGTAATACATCTTTTGTTTTTTTGTAATGTTATTATTCCAATGTTCCATTGTAATGTTCTCAATTTCCATGTAGGTTTCTTTTTGTATTTCTATGTTATTAATCAACATATTTCTCTCATATTAATCCAATTATCTCTCTTTACAACTCACAAAGCATAGTGATATATCTGTTTTGTGGTGAATTAGTTCACAAATAGGTGTAAATTTCATTCACACACACGGAGGAGGGCCTGTTATTTCTGAGATTTTAATTTTGTCAATCCAATTCTTGTAAGACATCTTCCACCCACAATTGAGAGTATACCATCAATGGAGGGATAACCATTTAATGGGTTGATTGTAGGATGATTAAAAGGATGGATTTAATGTCATTTTATTAAACTAATTATTTTTAATTGTATAATTAATTCAAGACTTCCATTCTTCAATTATTTCCACTCTTCATCTTCAATGTGTTTGAGGAAGCTAATTCCAAGTACTAAAATGACCATACACCTTGGAGAGATCATGAATTTGGTTCTCTAAGTGTGTAGGGGATTATTAATTGAGTTTAGTAAGTGTAAAAATAGAAAATTATGATGTTAGAGTTATTTTGAAGAATTGATTCATCAAGAATTAATAAAACCAAAATTGTTTAAAGAAGTAAAATTCATTCAATTCACCAAAAGCATAATCCTAAGATCAACCCATTTTCCTTAAATTGATTTCACATAGGTTTCTTATTTTTCTTTAAAACCATATAAAACTAAAACCATGTCGGCCACTTCATCACCAAAAATCCATCTCATAGGTTGTGCATCTTAGGTATCTTCTTAGGTCTCAGGGGATTCAACAACCCAAGCAAGACTACAAGGAATGTTATACCTTAATCTCTTGGGTAAATTTGAGCCTGAATAAAATTTTGGCACCATTTTCCAGAGACCTATGTATGTTTCTTTGACCTAAACCTTTTTTTCTCACCCCCATTCTTCTATTCTCACCCACGATCTCTTAACTTTTCCCTTTCTCGCTTTTTTTTCTTTTTGGATCATGTCCGCCTACACAAGTGATAATTCAAATAGACTAGTTGGGGTTGAAATTCCTAGGATTGGGGTGTCAAGTGAACCTAAGGGATTGTTCCCATGAGATCCTAATACTCTTGATACTCTAGATTCCAAATTTGATCCCATTTAAAAGGAAGTTATTCAAAGAAACCAACTCATAAACCCGGGAGGAAACCAAAATGGAAATCCAAATGAGGCAGCACCAAACTAGGGGAATGCAGTTGATCAAACCATGAATGACTACCTCACACCTTCCGGGACCAATGCCCACTCATGAATTAGACACAATTCCCTAGGATATGCCATCTACATCTTTAAACCCCATTTCCTAAACCACTTTCCCACATTCCATGGAATGGAGTCCGAGATGCCCTACCTTCACGTTAAGGAAGTCAATGACATTGTAGAAATCATGTGTCCCCCACATCAACTAGAATAAGTTAATATGAGGCTATTTCATCTTTTTTAATGGATAGAGCTAATAATTGGCTTAACAATTTGATACCATCATCCATCAACTCTTGGGAATTACTACAAATAGAATTCTTCAAAATATACTGTCCCTACCACAAAATAATTGCACTTAAAAAGAGAATCAAAATCCTTTCTGAAAAAGAGGGAGAGTCATTCTATGAAACATGGTAGAGGATCAAAGAAACACTAAACATGGTTCCACACCATGGTTTTTCTATTCCTGAACAAGTGAGAATTTTCTATGAAGGGTAGGGTCCAGGGAACAAACAATTCATTGACATGATGTGTAATGGGACCTTTAAAAACATAGCCCCTACTGATGCATATGAGTATCTTGAAAGACGTGCTGAATAAAACAAATCTTGTGGAACTTCACCTTTTTCTGAAATTCCACAAAAAAACTACTAGAAATCATACCCTTAGAGAATATGAAAGCCTTAGGGAAAAACTCGCAGCACTCTTTTGGATGGTTGAAGAGGTAGACCTTAGTAAAGTCCATGAAATCCAAACTGTAGAACCTGTTTGAACAATTTGTGACAAACATGACCATAAGATAGACAGCTGCCCAACAATTCCATCCATCAGGGATGTTGTTTTAGGTGGACCCCCAGTAGAAGTAAATGCATTGAAAATTCAAAAACCTCAATACCAAAACTCCTTCAACCCAAGGTATAATGACCACCCAGGTTTCCGTTGGAAAGATAACCAATAACCTAGCCAACCACAGGGACAAAATCCTTACCCCCATAAGAACTACCAAACCCATAAACAGTTCCAAACCCAACCTATCCAATACTAATAGCCACCAATCCATTTTCAATAAATCATCCCACCTCCAAAATATCCCCCTGGGATAAACCAATCTTCTCAAGAACCAACCCAAACTGTTCCACAAAGACTACTAGAACAACTATGCAAACAAATGGAAAGGATGAACTAGGAATTATCATCCCATAAACAAGAACTTAAAACCATCAAAACTGGAAAGGCACCCATGCCTACTCAGGTGGTACCATCCACAACGTTAAGGGGAGAGTCAAGCTGTACTCAAACAACTCATGAACAACTAAAGGCAATGAATATTTTAATAAGAGGGAAATCAATTGAGAATCCTTAACAACTAAATCAGAACCCACCTGAAGACTAAAACATGGATGAAAATTAAAATGAACCAAATGATCAAACTAAAAAACATGAAAACCTTGTCACAGAAACAACACTTCAACAAAAAACCCCACAACCAGCACCATTTCCTCAATGCCTAAGGGGGAAGACCAAGACTGAATTTAGTGAAACATTGAGGTAAATATTTTAACAAGTTAAGTTCAACATTTCCTTTCTCGATGATGTCCAAACCATACCTACCTAATCAAAGTACCTTAAGGACATGTTCACTTTTAAAATAAAATTTTCACATAAAAACCATGTCCTTTTGGCTGCGAATGTGAGTACCACCATTCAAGGGACCATTCCTCCAACGTTGAAAGACTCGGGTTTCCCACACATCAATGTTGAACTAGGAGGGGGAAAAGTTGTCAATGCCTTGTGGGACCTAGGTGCTAGTGTCAATCTCATATCCTATGCTATGTACTTCCAGTTTTACCTAGATGAACTCCAACCCACATCTATCACCCTTAAACATTCTGATCATAGAAGTAGGGTTCCAAAAGAGATTTTAAATGATGTTCTAGTAATGGTTGAAAACTTCATCTACCTAGCCGACTTCAATGTCCTTGACAACCATCCAAACATAGGAAATAAGGAACAACCCCCAATCATCCTTGGTCATCCCTTCCTTGAAACAATCAACTCTGTTATCTAAGTCTGAAATGGGAACATGACCATAACCATTGGAAACATGAGTCTAGACTTGAACATCTATAATGCATGCTCACAAATAGGGGATGATGAGGACATTCATGAAGTAAACAAGATAAGAAGCATTGACGATGAGTCCATATATCATCAAGGAATATTTGATGGATGTTTAAGTCAGGATGAGATTGATTTCCACTATTCACATGAAGTTTATCTCCATGGATTGAATCATTTTCATATTTCACATTTGATGAATTCTTAGGTCCAACAATCAGTGAAACATTTTAGTAAACCACAATCATGGAGACCAATCAAACTTCCTTCCATAAATATGATCAAACCAATCATGTATCTGAATATTCTATATATGGGGAATCAATACTATATAAAACTCTAAAAAAATAAATTGATATTGATGCAATGTCGAAATATTCTGCTGAAATTCTGAACCAACCTGATCTTGAATTGATGGAACTTCCCAATGCACTCAAGTATTCCTTTATAGGGGACAATCAAGCACAACCTATTGTCATTTATTTGTCTCCCGAAGCCAATGATGAGAGGATTCTTGTAGATGTCCTCTAGAGACATAAGAAATCCATTGTTTGGACCATTTCAGATATTACTGGGATTATCCCACTTATCGGGACACATAGGGTTGTTTTGGAATCTGATTCAAATCCATTTCGTCAAACTCAACGACGAGTCAATCTTAATATCACAGATGTAGTTAGAAAAGAACTTCTGAAATTGTTAAAATATGGTATAATCTATCTCATAGCAGTGAGTGAGTGGAGTGCCCAATCCAAGTGGTTCTAAAAAAGGCTAGAATCACACTGATAACCAATGAGGATAGAGAGATTCTTCCAACAAGGGTGAGTAGTGGCTGGAGAGTCTGCATCGACTATAAGAAGCTAAACCCATTTACCCAGAAGAACCATTTACGCTTACCATTAATTGACCAAGTCCATGAGAGAGTGGCAGGTCATGTCTTCTACTGTTTCATAGATTGGTACTAAGGGTATAGTCAAATTGAGGTATCCCTAGAGGATCAAGGGAAGACTACAATAACCTATCTGTTCGACACCATTTCCTTCAAACTCATGCCCTTTGGTTTATGAATGGCCCCTGGAACCTTCTAGTGGTGCATGATGAGAATATTCTCAGACATGGTAGGGTATTTTCTAGAGGTCTTCATGGATGACTTAACAGTGTTTGGGGATACATTTGAGGGATGTATGAGGAATGTAGAGAGAGTCTACTAAAGATGTGAAGAATATAATTTGGTCCAAAAAATGGAAAAATTCAATTTCATGGTTAAAGAGGGACTAGTCCTTGGCCATCTAGTCTCAACTAGGGTGATTAAATTTGATAAAGAAGAGGTTGACATAATTCGTCACCTTCCATAAACCAAAACTGTCAAGGAAGTTTGGTATTTCCTAGGACATGATGGTTTCTATAGAATATTCTTCAAGGACTTTAGTTCAATATCCCATCTCCTTTGTGCTCTACTAGTAAAGGATGTTCCATTAGTTTGGAATGAAAGCTGTGAGGGTTCATTCTCAACCCTCAAATCCTCTCTCACCTATCCTCCAATTATGAAATCTCCAAATTGGATCCTTCCTTTCGAACTTTTATGTGATGCTAGTGGCTTTGTTGTTGGAGCTTCATTAGAACAACATTGTGATAAAACTTCTTCTATCATTGCTTATGCAATAAAATTCTTAATTGATACCCAAATCAACTACACAACCACTAAAAAGAAGTTACATTATATTGTGTTTTCCTTAGATAATTTTAGGTCCTACCTCCTAGGATCCCCCATAACTGTGTTCACTGACCATTCTGCACTAAAATACCTCTTCTAAAAACAAGATTCTAAGGCTATACTGATTAGGTGGGTCCTTCTCTTACATGAATTTGACCTCACAATCAAGGATAAAAAGGGCGTTGAAAATGTTTTATCAAATCACCTCTCTAGGTTGTAATTCAAACACAACTCAAATTACCTTTCTGTGTGTGATTCATATCCCGTGAACACCTATACTCTGTGAG
This sequence comes from Viscum album, assembly GCA_963277665.1. Classification (NCBI taxonomy): domain Eukaryota; kingdom Viridiplantae; phylum Streptophyta; class Magnoliopsida; order Santalales; family Viscaceae; genus Viscum; species Viscum album. The sequence goes on along the minus strand of OY728151.1, from coordinate 1,054,346,503 downwards.
TGACTACCCATGTTATGTTGAAATGGCCAATTTCTTAGTAACGGGAGTAATTCCAAAATTCTTAGGGAATCCAGCTCGAAGGAAATTCCTTTAAGATGTTAAGAACTATGTGTTTGATGATCCATACCTCTATAAGTTCTTCCTTGAAAAAGTCATTAGGAGGTGTGTCCCAGAATCTAAACAAGATTCCATCCTTAAATTCTGTTATAGTGGGGCATGTGGAGGTCACTTTTCCTCTTGGAAAACTTCTTATAAGATTCATTAGTGTGGTCTCTTCTGGACCACCCTCTCAAGGGACTCTTACAATTTTTTTCAAAGTTGTTCTATGTGTCAACAAGTAGAATCCATCACAAAAATGAATCAAATAACACTCACTCCTATCTTAGTGGTTGAAATATTTGACTGTGGGGGAATTGATTTCATGGGTCCCTTACCAAACTCTAAGGGATATATTTACATTCTTTTAGTTGTCAATTATGTATCCAAATGGGTTGAGTCTATTCCTACGAAATCCTATTATCATCAAACTATGATTAGATTTCTCAAGGAAAACATCTTTTCTATATTTGGAATTCCTAGGGAAATCATTAGTGATCATGGAAATAATTTTTTCAATTTTCCATTCTCATAACTCATGGAAAAGTATTGAATTTCTCACAAAGTGTCCACTGGTTACCACCCACAGACCAAAGGTCAAGCTGAGTTAGCCAACAGAGAAATTAAACAGATTCTTGAGAAACCTGTTAATCCATCTAGGAAAGATTGGTCGAGAAAACTCTTAGATGCTCTTTGGTCCTATCGAACCACATATAAAACCATTTTAAGAATGTCCCCATATAGGATGGTTTGTGGTAAAGCATGCCATTTTCCAGTGGAGATTGAACATAAGGCCTTTTGGGAATTAAAAAAATGAATTATGACCTCCCATTGGATGAAACAAAAAGGAAACTAGATCTCAATGAACTTGAGGAACTTAGGATGGAGGCTTATAAAAAATCAACGATCCATAAAGCTAACGTACAAGCCAACCAATCTAGAAATCCTAAAACCAAACACATTGAACCGGGAAAACCTGTTCTTTTGTATAATTTTAAACTTCACTTACACCCAAGAAAATTGAGGTCTAGATGGTCAGGTCCATACATAGTCTATAAGGTGTACCCCCATGGGGATGTTGAAATTCATGATCCCACTAATGGTCAAACATTTAATGTTAATGGTCATATAGTCAGACCATTCACATAACCATTCCAAAAACATGAAGTTGAAGATGACTTGTGTGAACCTACCTTAGATGACAAAAATAATTAATTGATTAGGGGTCCCAATCAAGCTAGTGAAATTAAAGTTAGCACTGCATGGGAGGAAACCCAATGTTTTAATGTGTCCAATAATTTTGTTTTTTTAATCAACATTATATTTCTAATAGGATTAGTATATCCTTTTGATATAACTTTATTCTAACTCAGAATGTGGGCATGTTCTTCTCTTATGAGTATGGATATGTATAAAAGAGGGTGCACCATATTTATCTGCTTCATGTGGTGTGACCCCTGAGTACTACCTTACCCTGAAATTAAAAATAAGACAATGTATCATCAATTGATTAAAAAACACAAAATTAAAACAATAAAAATGATGAGACATGGTATTAAATAAATATTTGTGTTGTTTTTATGCACAGTTTTTTTATGGTTCATGGACTATTTTTGGGTGATACATATTCAATCAAGGAGGTGCATACATATCCCATGAGAACAAAAAGTGATTTGGGAGCACCATAATCATTATTATGAAGTCACCATGTGAACTTGTTCCATTCCCATTCCAACACATACCCCCCCTGCTTTCTCCTCCTTTTCATTTTACGAAATAATGACAATTTCATTCTATGTTGGGTAGTGTGGAAACGAAATTTTTGTTAAAAAAAAGTAAAATTCCATTTTCAATCATATAATAACGTCTTTTCTCACATTAAAACTAAGAAGAAAATAATTTTTATTTCCTTGACTCTTAATTTAATTCATGATTTAGTTTACAAGAATTGATTTTGTAATTTTGGTTGTCTAATTAGAATTTTCATAATTTTTATTTTCATCTGTTAAATCAAAATTCCACAATGCACATCCTCTAGATTGTGGGGTACTAATTTAAATTTTCAGGGTCCCATAATAAATATAAAAGGCTGGTTTGATTTTTATGAATAATATAAGTATTAAAAAATAAAAAAAAATAAAAAAATAAAAAAATAAAATTGTGTGTAGAGGAATGGATTGATAAAATGTGAGGCTTTTGGCACTTGGGGATCGTGACTACAGAGTTTTCTAGCCCTGAGTTTTTCACTATATCTCTATTTAAGGTAATATGACTTTGTTATTGATCATGTTAACTCAAGATTATGCCTGAGTATGTGGGCTTCACTTGGTGTCCTAAGGCCTTTGAGTTTGGGAGTCATACACAAAGTCTTGCAACATGGTTTAATTTGATTAACTGAAATGTCAATTACTATGGAAATATTACAAAAAAATCCAAAAAAGGAATAAGGAATAATCATATTAGGATTAAATGTGATTCCACCTAGCACTTCTATGATTTCCCCCTTGAATGAAAATGAACCCCCATATCTATTGTGATACACAACACATCATTTCACCTAATTGAGTTGGATGGAGTATGATGATGGATTTAATCAAAGAAATATGACTGGGATTGGGAACTTCTTTTATATTTATCATGTTTTAAATTATTTTGATAGGTTATAAATATATATTTGTGTGTAGTTTACATTGTGAGAACTATTTATTATAATGTGTTTTAAAAAAAAAATACAAATATAATCTTCGATTTATTTGGTCGGTACTAGAAAATATCAAGATGGGGGGGTGATTATAAAATAAAAACAAGAATGTTAATTAAATTTTAATGGTATTACATGTTCATTTTTGATCTTATGGTCCTGATTTAGTGGAATTAAATTTTGAACATCCATTCTCATCATTTGTGCACTTCATGCCTAATGTACACCAATTTTGGCCCAATGATTCATAAGATTTTATGTAATGTAATTATCCATATTTTAATTTTATATTTTGGTAAACTTATCTACACTTTAATATGAATATTTTTTATTCAGGTAACAATGGACGATTCATAATGGATGATGGTGATATTTGGCAATGAAAGGAAAACATCTTGGAGAAGGTAGATTAGATACCAGCCCACTGATGAAAATTTTGGGCCCACAATAATGTCCCAATAAAACCCAAATTTCATGGAATGATAGAAGACATGTATATGAACAAATAATTCTTCTGCAGTCTGTGCTAATTTGTCACGACCCATCCCGGTGGGGCCCGCGCCGTGACTCCCCAAGCCCGCCTCCAATAGGCCAGGGGCAGGTGACTGGCACCTAGTAGGCATATCACTAACATGGGAGGCATTGCCTAAGTACCTGTAAACACACAAACATCTCCAAGCCCACAAATGTGGAAATGTAAAACACTAAGGAACAAATTAATGCATGCATACAAGTAAACCCAACCAATAGAGTACGACGAAAGGTAGAGTACTGTAAATGTAAACGGGGCCAGAATAAAAGCCCACCAAAACTAAGAGTCTGAAAAACTGCAAAGTCCAACCTGTAAGCACAAAGGTATTCGGATTGCTGCTCGTAGCCGTAGGAACGCCTCGTCTTGTAGGAAACTGAGAAAGCTCGGGCATGTCTTGGTCCGCCCTAGACTATGTCAAAAGGCTGGTCGTCTGCACATGACACCAGACGTGCGGGCAAAGCCCGTGCAGGGGTGAGTATAACAATACTCAGTTGAGGACCCCGAAAACCACAAATCACTACAAAAAGTAAAGGTACAGTCAGCTATGCACAATATGTGTTTACATAACAAATAAAACAAACCATATGTACTCAAAACCTAGACCCATGGTCTAGAGACACGTCATGCAATGACATACCCCCGTAAGGGATTCCGTCCGAAGATCCCGTGATGTGCTCATTCCGGGAGAACACACTCCATGAGTCTTATAGTTCTGATGACGTCCGTCTGAGAAGTGATGTTCATCGGGAACCATCACGAGATACAGCTACACTCATTATGGGAGACACACTCCTGAGTGGATGGGTTATGCGAGGTAGAAGCACTCATTACGGGAGACACACTCCTGAGTGGGAAAGATCTTGATGCACAGATGAGGATCACTGCTAGGGACATGGAGGATACCGCAACTCATTCGGAATTCACCTACTAGGTAGAGGATCAGCACCAGGTAAAGTTGGTCATGCCGATGCCTGACTCTACCTAGGGTCTAGAATGGATAGAGGATCTCGATCCGGGCCTCTCGGATGGATTCCTAACTCTATAACAGAAAATTCCTGCTGAATGGATCATAAATCGGTGTGAGGGAAAGATGCATGACCTTTAGGGGTAAAGAAGAAGGGCACTAACCCAAACAAAAGATGTTCAAGGCATAGTGAACAAAAGGACCAAGCCGTTCTCCAAAAAGTACACGGCGTGTAGAAATGATACACGCCATGTTCTCTGACCCCGGGTACAGCCCATGTACAACGGCCCGTTTCGTGAGGCTTTTCATGTAGAAAACTTTATACACGGCGTGTAGTACAGTGTACACGCCGTGTCTGGGTCACTGGGGATGGCTCCGTGTACTCTGGCCATGTGCCCGTACACGGTCACCAACTCGTGCACTCCAACCCGTGAAATAAGCATATGGGGTGACCTGCGCTGGTGACCTCGCATGGCTGGGTGAGGGAGTACATGGTCGTGTACTCCATCCCGTGTCTGTGTATCCCCAGGATACACACCGAGCTCCGCGTAGCTGCCTCTGTGGAGCTGTACACGCCGTGCCGCCTGAAGCCGTGTAGAGCATCCCATGTCCATGTACCACCCGAATTACACGCTGAGCTTCAGGGAAGGTCCAACATGCCGTGTGTCTAGGTTCACACGACATGTGATACTTCTCTGACCCCGAAACCCTAGCTTCCATCATCAGAACTACACAGCGTGTTCTTCGGAAGTACTCGTCGTGTATTCTGGAAATTTTCAGAAATGTGGACCTTCGCCGTCGTGCCTCTCGTGGTGCTCTGATCATTGATCCGATCGTCTGATCGCCACGAAACCTTCAGGTCTTGGTCACCCCGATGCCACGAAGCTGTTTCAGTTGTTTTTGGGCCTCCGATCGGCTCCGAAAACATGATTGATCTTCCCGCGTAAAGAACGCTCAAAGAACTCCCTTTCTGATCTGGCCCGATTTTTCGACTGCCATCGTTGCCGCACCTCCAAGAGAATGTTGCGATGTCGAACCTTCAGTTTGGGATCGTTGTGTCGCATAACGGATGCGCAACGATCCGTTGTTCGTCGCCCCACGAGGAACGCAAAGAACGCGCAGGGAAAGGAGGAAGAGATCCAAATAAACAAATTGAGGAACGAACCTCCGCCGTCATTCGGCACAGTGTTGATCCGCTCCTGTTAATAGGTTTAAACGGAGTAGAGATCAACATGAATATAAAGCATGGATTAATTCCCCAAAAATAATCCCAAGGAAAACCCTCCCGTAATAACGTACGGATCCTCGAATCAACTTGTTCGTTGTTGATCCACATTCATCATTTAAATGAAAATACGGGGAAAAGAAAAATCAAAACAATAACCCCTACCTTTCGATAGGGTCGATCATTGACGATGAAGCCGTTCTGCCGTTGTCGTCAAGAATTTCTCCAACACCTCGCGGATTCGGTAGAGGTTCTTCTCAAGCGTTTCCAACGATCAACAATTAGTTAACCCATTAAAAATGGAAAAAAGTTGAAATTTAATTACGCGGAATCATTAATGATGTTTAATTTCCATTTTGAAATTATTATGATGCGTCATTAATTTAGGAAACAGCTGCACCATCACTACGCTGCAGCGGATGTTTCCTTAAAGGAAATAAAATAAAATTGTTAATTTATTTTATTTTATTTTACTTAAAACGTACGAAAATTAACCTTTTTCCCTCGACCCACTCTGGTTGAGGTTAGCCACATTCTTAGGTAAAGTCATCATCTCAGACGCAACGGTGCTCTTATATTTTTAATCCGAGCATCAGTTTGGAAACTGCCACTACCATGCACAAGTGCCGACTCACTTAACTAAACAGTTCAAACCACCATTTCAGGCTCACTGGACCTCGGAATGATGTGACGTCTTCGCGCCCGGTCTCAAAATAATTCCATATAATATTTAAAAATAATAAATGGGAAATCCGAGACATTACATTCTCCCCACCTTGGGGATTTACGTCCCCGAAAAGCCAAAACAAATGCTACTCAGAAAGATGAGGGTACTGGGCAGGGATTTCGGCGTCCTTCTCCCACGTGCTCTCCTAAAGATTCTCGTGCTTCCACTGGACACGCACTAAGGGAATCGATCGCCCACGAAGGATCCTCTATTGCCTATTTTTTGATCTCCACCAGGTACACAGCAAAGGTCACTCCATCCTCAATGTCCAGCTCGCCCCATTCGATGACGTGCGATGGGTCATGCACATACCTCCTCAGCTGCGACACGTGGAAGACATCATGTTCACGATGCAACGGTGGTGGTAGAGCCAGGTGGTACGCCACCTCGCCAACTCTACCCAGGATCTGGAAAGGTCCGATGAACCATGGAGATAGCTTCTTGCCTCAGCCAAATCTCCACAACCCACGTCGAGGTGAGACCCGAAGAGAAACGTGGTCTCCCTCCTCGATCTCCAGAGGCCTCCGTCGTCTGTCAGTATAAGTCTTCTGCCAGCTCTGTGTAGTCTTCATCCGCTCCCGGATGATCTGCACCTTCTCTATGGTAGTTCACACTAACTCTGGACCCATGAGTGCTGACTCTCCGGGGTCGGTCCAGTAAAGCGGTGACCGGAAGGGTCTCCCATACAAAGCCTCGAACGGTGCCATGCCAATGGTGGAGTGGTAGTAATTGTTGTACACAAACTCCACCAGTGGTAGGTGGTCCTCCCAGCTACGACCAAAGTCCAAGATACAAGCCCACAACATATCCTCCAGAACCTGAATGGTCCTCTCTGTCTGACCATCTGTATGGGGATGAAATGTTGTGATCAAGCGTAGCTGAGTCCCAAAAGCCTCCTACAATCCCTTCCACAACCGGGATGTGAAGCTGGCGTCTCGGTCTGAGACTATAGTCGAGGGGACGCCATGAATCCGAACTATCTCATGTACGTAGAGGCGTCCCAAGCTCTCTACGGATCTCTACTCCCTGATAGCTAGGAAGTGGGCCGACTTGGTGAGTCGGTCAATGACCACCCAGATGGAATCATACCCCTTGGATATCCGCGGTAATCCGGTCGTGAAGTCCATCTATATTCCATCCCACTTCCACTCTAAAACTTCCAAGGGGTGAGCTAACCCTGCTGGAACCTGGTGCTCAGCCTTCACCTGCTGGCATGTGAGGCATTGAGAAACGAACTTTGCTACTGCCTTCTTCATGCCTGACCACCAGAACAGTCGTCGGAGATTCTGGTACATCTTTTCCACTCCAGGATGTACCGCCAAAGGGGATGCATGAAACTCCCTCAGGGCCTCCTCCTAGAATGCCACTTGTACAACAGTGCGTCCTCTGAAGAGAAGTACGTGCTCCCCACCTTGTGAAAAACCATCAGGTGCATGTCCTATGGTTAACTGAGCACGTAAAGCCACATAGTCGTCATCCCCAAGCTGTGCCTCCTTAACTCACTGTAAGAGTGGAGGGGTTACAACCATTGACTGTAGGTAGGCTGTGACCTCACCATCCACGAAGGATAACTGTAACGCGGTTAATTGATGTGTCGCCTCACTCAACAGTTGTGAGCTCGACCTTCTGCTAAGAGTGTCCGCCACTTTGTTCCCCTTCCCAGGAGTATAGATGATCTCGAAATCATAGTCCTGGATGAACCTAGCCAATGCCTCAGATTCAGATCCTTTTGTGAGAAGATGTACTTGAGGCTCTTGGGGTCAGAGTAGACAATGAACTGCTCTCCCATAAGGTAGTTTCACCATATATTCAGTGAGAATACTACCACTGCTAACTCGAGATCATGGGTCTCATAGTTCTACTCAAGAGGCCTAAGCTGGCGCGAACCGTAAGCAATCACCGCATGCTGTTGCATCAGGACACGGCCGAGCCCGGTCCCTGATGCGTCACAGAAAACTATGTACTCGACACCCTCATCTAGAAACCTCAAGACAAGGGCGCTCGTCAAACTCTGTCTTAGCTGCTCAAAATCCTGCTGGCACTTTTTAGTCCACATGAAGGGTTTCCCCTTCTTGGTCAAGGCCGTCATCGGTGCTAATATCTGAGAGAAATCAGGGATGAATATCCGGTAATATCCTGCCAACCCAAGGAAGCTTCTCACCTCTGTCACGCTCCGAGGTGGCTCCCATGATAACACAGCCTCCACCTTGGCTGGGTCCATAGCTACTCCATCTTCTGAGATGACATGTCCAAGAAAGTGGACCTCCTGAATCCAAAACTTTCACTTTGAGAGCTTTCCATAAATCTGGTGCTCTCAGAGTACGTCCAGGACCATCCGCAGGTCTCTCGCGTGCTCCTCCTCGGACACCGAGTACAGAAGGATGTCGTCGATGAAGACCACTACGAACCGGTCCATGTACGGCTGGAAGATTCGGTTCATCAACCCCATGAACACTACGGGGGCGTTCGTCATGCCAAAGGGAATCACCAAGTACTCATTGTGACCATAGCGACATCTGAAAGTCTTCTTTGGTATATCCTCATCCCGCACTCGTAGATGGTTATATCCTGATCGAAGATCAATATTCAAGAACCACTGAGCCCCTCTTAGCTGATCGAAGAGGTCATCAATTCTCAGCAGAGGATACTTGTTCTTCACCGTCACCTGGTTCAGGTGCCGGTAATCCACGCACAATCTCAGACTCCCGTCTGCCTTCTTGTAAAACAAGACTGGGTCCACCCAAGGTGAAACGGTGGGTCTCACGAAACCCTTGCTCTGAAAATCCTCCAACTGCACACTCATCTCGCGAAGCTCCGCGGGATCCATCCGATAAGACGATGAGGAAATAGGTGTCGTCTCGGGGTGTAATTCATTGCAGAAGTCAATTTCCCGGTGGGGAGGTAACCCTGGAACATCTTCTAGAAAGACGTCCTCATACTCTACCACCACTACTGGGAACTGAGAGATCATAACATCTACTGCTCCGAGGGTAAGGCTAGCCAGCTCATGAGTGATCGGCTGCACCATCCTATGCATGAGCCCACTTTTGCTGCATGGGTTTCCTTTTCTCCGACGAAGGAAAACCTTGTTCCATCATGGAAGACACACAACACTCTTCGCCAAAAACAGCCAATCTGTGCATGGACCGAAGATAACCATTCCATACCGAGAATGACATCGTAAGGCCTCGACGCTACCCCCAAGAGGTTCAACTGAAACTCTCACCTCCAAGGGTAAGATCACACTGTTTGCAGAGGTGTGTGATCGTCGATTCTCCTCCCGTAGGTGTCTCCAAGCATAAGGATCGAGTCAACGGTTCTACCGGAATCTCGAGGATTTGTACAAGACATGAGGCTATAAGGTAATGACTGGAACCTGTGTCTATGACTACGGTAGATAAGGTAGAAAAGACATATATTGTACCTAAAATCATCCCTAGATCCCCTGGGTCATATGCCTCGATCGCATGCAACTGTCCCCATCCCGGTCCCCCAGCTCCCTGAGCCTGGTGTGGACCTCCTGGGGGTGGTGGTGGAAGTAAGTCGAAGCGTCTACCACCACCTGCAGCTCGCCCTGCTCCTCTGCCACGTCTGCCGCCTGGCGGATCTGCCTACTCCATTCTCTTCCACTATCTCAGAGGCCCATCCACCACTTCTCTGTCAGCAGCCCGACGTGTCGGGAAATCTCTAGAGAGATTCCCCCGACCATCACATGCGTAGCATCGCTTCTCCCTAGGCTGACTGGATCCAGCCTGAGAGCCCTGGACTGTCGATCCCCTGTCCAAGGTTCTCCTATGACGTATCCCACATCCAGATCCCTGCACCTGACATCGGGTCCCTGCTGTCGGTGTATCCGCACCTGTTTTCCTGCTGGTGACTGCCGGCGGCTATCTCTACTCCGCCAAGAAGCTCTCGATCACCAAGGCCCGCTCAAGCACTCCAGCATAGGTCGATATGCATAGAGGCATGACACTAGCTCGGATGTCTCATTGTAGACCTCGCTCAAAGGTTCGAACCCTGAAGTACTGATCTCGGACCATATCCATCGTGTACCTGGCGAGGTTGGTGAACCTCGATGAATAGTCATCCACTGTCATACTGCCCTGCTGGAGCTGAAGAATCTCCTGGATGCACACATACCTCAGCATAACCGGAGAGAAATCCTCCCTGAAGAGTCGCTCAAACACTGTCCACGAAACAGTCTCCTCAACAAGAGTCTGCGTGGTCAGAATCCACCATCGTCCGGCCGAACCCTGAAGAAGGCTCGCTCCTAGGATCACCATCTGGTCTTCTGGTGTCCTCACTAGATGGAAAACTCTGGTCACTGCTTAAAGCTACTCCTCAGACACCTGTGGGTCAGGCTGGCCTCAGAACCTAAGGGGCCTCTGTCTCTAAAACTCATGGAGCGTGCTAAGCCTACGCTAATCGCTAGTCGATACTGTAGGTACCACTAGCTGCTTTGCCAGTGGTGGTATAGAAGGTGCACCAATGGGTGGAAACGCTTGGGGAACTGGTCCCTGTATCGATGCCTCGTCACTGAGGAGGTCATCCTCGTGATAGTGCTGCTGAATCCTAGAAGGTACACGTCGTGGAGGCATCTTGTAAAGAAACAAGATGTGTCACGGTCAATGAGTATATCTGGATAGCTAACACCAAGGATATGGAAGACACAACCAATTCCGATAGGATGCATGTTCCTTTTATTTCCCCGCAACCAGTGTTTTTGTGAACCGGGTCGAAAATCAGGATATCAGAGTCCTGGTGTATGGATACGTTGGCCGCCACACCAACACTGGGTTCTCTGGCCTGAAAGCTGAACCCGAGACACTCAACACTTGTTGTCCCAACCAAACTCACATACTCTGGGTCCTAAGGTAGAACCGACCACCTCTGATACCACTCTATCATGACTCGTCCCGGTGGGGCCCGCGTCGTGACTCCCCAAGCCCGCCTCCAATAGGCCAGGGGCTGGTGACTAGCACCTAGTAGGCATATCACTAACATGGGGTGCATTGCCTAAGTACCTATACACACACACACATCTCCAAGCCCACAAATGCTGAAATGTAAAACACTAAGGAACAAAAAAACACATTCATACAAGTAAACCCGACCAACAGAGTATGACGAAAGGTAGAGTACTGTAAAAGTAAACTGGGCCAGAATACAAGCCCACCAAAAGTAAGAGTCTGAAAAATTGCAAAGTTCAACCAGTAAGCACAAAGGTATTGGGACTGCTGCTCGTATCCGTAAGAACGCCTCGTGCTGTAGGAAACTCAGAAATCTCGGTCCTGTCCTGGTCTGACCTGGACTCTTTCAAAAGGATTCTCGTCTGCACAAGACACAAGACATGCGGGCAAAGCCTGTGTAGGGGTGAGTATAACAATACTCAGTAGAGGACCCAGAAAAACAAAAAGCAGTACACAAAGTAAAGGTATAGTCATCTATGCATAATATATGTTTATAGAACATATAAAACAAACCAAATATACTCAAAACCCATACCCGTAGTCTAGAGACAAGTCATGCAACTGCATACCCCGAGAAGGGATTCCGTCCAAATATCTCGTGATGTGCTCGTTCCGGGAGAACACACTCCACAAGTCTTATAGTTCTGATCACGTTCGTCCGAGAAGTGATGTTTGTCGGGAACCGTCACGAGATATAGCTACACTCATTATAGGAGACACACTTCTGAGTGGAAGGGTTATGCTAGGTAGAAGAACTCATTACAAGAGACACACTCCTGAGTGGGAAAGATCTCGATACACAGATGAGGATCACTGGCAGGGCCATGGCGGATACCATGACTCATCCGGAATTCACCTGCTAGGTAGAGGATCAACGCCCAGTAAAGTTGGTCACGCCGATGCCTGGCTCTACCTAGGGTCTGGAATGGATAGAGGATCTTGATCCTGGCCTCTCGGATGGATGCCTGACTCTATCACAGAAAAGTCCTGCTGAAGGGATCATAAACCGGTGTGAGGGAAAGATGTCTGACCTTCATGATAAAAGAAGAAGGGCACTAACCCAAACGAAAGATATTTAAGGCATGGTTTAACAAAAGGACCAATCGGTTCTCCAAAAAGTACACGGTGTGTAGAAATGATACACGCCGTGTTCTCTGGCCCCGGGTACTACCCACATACAACGGCCAGTTTCGTGAGGCTGGTCATGTAGAAAACTTTATACATGGCATGTAGTACGGAGTACATGCCGTTTCTGGGTCACTGGGGCTGGCTCCGTGTACTCTGGCCATGTGCCCGTACACGGTCACCAACTCATGTACTCCAACCCATGCAATAAGCACATGGGGTGACCTTACCTGGCCTGGTGAGGGAGTACACGGTCGTGTAGTCCATCCCGTGTCCGTGTATCCCTAGGAAACACACCGAGCTCCGCATAGCCGCCTCTGCCGAACTGTACACGCTGTGCCACCTGAAGTCGTGTAGAGCATCCTGTGTCTGTGTACCACCCGAGGAACACGCCGAGCTTCGAGGAAGGTCCAACACACCGTCTGACCGGGGTCACACGCCGTGTGACTGGGGTCACATGTCGTGTGATCCTTCTCTGACCCCAAAACCCTAGCCGCCATCATCAGAACTACACGGCGTGTTTTTCGGAAGTACTTGTCGTGTATTCTGGAAATTTCCAGAAACGCGGACCTCCGCCGTCGCGCCTCCCGTGGTGCTTCGATCATTAATCCAACCATCCGATTGCCACGAAACCTTCAGGTCTTGGTCGCCCTGATGCCATGAAGCAGTTTTCATCGTTTTCGGGCCTCCGATCATCTCTGAAAACATGATTGATCTTCACGCGCAGAGAACGCTCAAAGAGCGCCCTTTCCGATCTAGCCCGATTTGTCGACCGCCATCGTCACCGCACCTCCATGAGAACGTTGCGATGTCGAACCTTCATTTTGGGATCATTGGGTCGCAGAATGGATACGCAACGATCCGTTTTTCATCACCCCGCAAGGAATGCGAAGAACGTGCGGGGAAAGGAGGAAGAAATCCAAAAAAAAAATTGAGGAATGAACCTCTGTCATCATTCGTCATGGCATTGATCTGCTCCCGTTAATAGGTTTAAATGGATCAGAGATCTACATGAATATAAATCATGGATTAATTCCCCAAAAATCATCAAAAGGAAATCCCTCCCGCAAGAACGTACAGATCCACGGATCAACTTGTTCGTGGTTGATCCACGTTCGTCGTTTAAATTCAAATATGGGGAAAATAAAAATCAAAACAACAATCGCTAAATTTTGAAAGGATCTATAGTTGATGAAGAAGTCGTGATGCCGTTGTCATCGAGAATTTCTCCAACGCCTCGCGGATTTGGCAGAGGTTCTTCTCAAGCGTTGCCAACGATCAACAGTTGGTTAACCCATTAAAAAGGGAAACAAGTTGACCTTTAATTACACGATGGAATTAATGACGTTGACTTTCCATTTTTATGTTATTATGACGCGTTATTAATTTCATAAATAGATACACCATCGCCACGCTACAGTAGATGTTTCCTTAAAAGAAATAAAATAAACTGGTTAATTTATTTTATTTTATTTTACTTAAAACGTCCAAAAATTAGCATTTTTTCCGTGACCCGCTCCGGTTGAGGTTAGCCTCATTCTCAAGTAAATTCGTCATCCTGGATGCAATGGTGCTCTCAGTTTTTTAATCCGAGCATCCATTTGGAAACTTCCACTACCGCGCACAAGTGCCGACTCACTTAACTAAAAAGTTCAAACCACCATTCCGGGCTCACTGGACCTCGGAATGATGTGCCGTCTTCGCGACCAATATCAAAATAATTCCATATAATATTTAAAAATAATAAACCGAAAATCCGAGACATTACATAATTCATCCTCCATTGTAGATATTAAGGTGGCCCAAATAGAAGATCAAAATCTGGGCTGGAATCTAAGGCCTAGAATTCTATCCCTCTAAAGCGGCCATAACTACCTATCAAAAACTCTACAAAGGAAGAAATTTAACAGAAGTCTAGAAGATGACCAGAGACACAAAGGCTTCTTCTATGTCCCACCCAGATTCGGAGATATGCTTGCCCATATAGGACGATATTTCAGGGGAGACAAGGATGATAAAAAGTCAAGGAGGGGATCAATTTCTCCACTAATTTCCACCACCCTATGGCCTAAATTAATTTAATATATGGGAAGACATTGATTGGGTCTTTTCATAACGCTTCCCAATTTCCTATTTAAGGTATTGGTGCTGAGGGGGAATACATCTCTTTTTTTTGTAATGTTATTATGCCAAAGTTCTGTTGTAATGTTCTTAATTTCCATGTAAGATTCTTTTTGTAATTCTATGTTTTAATCAAAATATTTCTCTCATATTCTTCCCATTATCTCTTATTAAAACTCAAAAAGCACAGTGATATATCTATGTTGTGGTGAATTAGTTCACACATAGGTGTGAATTTCGTTCCCACACAAGGAGCAGTGCTCGTTATTTCCGTGATTTTAATTTGTTCAATCCAATTCTTATAAGTCATCTTTCACCCACCATTGAGAGTACACCATCTATGGAGGGGTAACCCTTTAATGGTTTGATCGTAGGATGATGCAAAGGCTAGATTTAATGTTATTTTATGAACAAATTATTGTTAATTGTCTAATTAATTCAAGACTTCCATTCTTCAATTATTTCCACTCTTCATCGTCACTGTGTTTGAGGAAGCTAAATCCAAGTACTAAAAGGACCATACACCTTGGAGAGATCATGAATTTGGTTCTCTATGTGTGTAGGGGATTAGTAATTGAGATTAGTTAGCATAAAACCCGAAAAAGATGAAGTTAGTGTTATTTTAAAGAATGGATTCATCAAGAATTAATAAAAACAAAATTGTTTAAAGAAGTAAAATCCATTCAATTCATCCAAAGAATAATCCTAAGTTCAAACCATTTTAATTAAATTGAATTCAATTAGGTTTCATAGTGTTCTTTAAAACCATCGAAAATCAAAACCAAGTTAGCCACTTCCTAGCCAAAAATCCATCTCATAGGTTGTGCATCTTTGGTATCTTCTTAGGTCTCTATGGATTCGACAACCCAAGCTAGATTAGAAGGACCATTCTACCTTCATCTCTTGGGTAAATTTAAGCGTGAATCAACACCTCCATTCAAACTGAATATGTATCCATTATGCAACTTCATGTCATCTTGATTAGTCTAGATACTAGAATCTACATGTCCTTTGATGACTTGTTCTTGATCTTCTCCATAAACCAGGAACATATAATTAGTACGCCTCAGATACTTAAGGATCGTCTTGGAAGCCATCCAATGGATGTCTCATTGATCAGATTGATATCTACCTACTGCACTTAATGCATAAGCAACATCTAACCTAGTACATAGAATAACATACATGCTTGAACCAATCGTATATGTGTAAGGTATCCCTACCATTTTATTTATTTCTTCATGTGTTTGAGTACACAATTTCTTGGAAAGATGAATTTCATGTGACAATGGCAACAATCCCCTCTTAGAATGTTCAATACTGAATCTCTTCAGTATATTGTCAGTGTTTGTACTTTGACTCAGGCCCAGTATTCTCTTGGATCTATCATGATGGATCTTGATCCAATGAATATATGTTGCCTCTCCAAAGAGTTTCATAGAGAAGAATTTATCTAACAATCCCTTAACTGACCGTAAGATAGGTACTTCGTTTCCAATTAGTAATATGTCATCAATATATACTATTTGGAAAACTACTGCACTTACACTAAACCTTTTGTAGACACAAGGCTCACGTTCATTATGAACAAATCCAAATTCCATTACAGCTTCATCAAAACGAGTGTTCCATGACCTTGATGTTTTCTTAAATCTATAAATGGATTTCTGCAACTTTCATAACTTTTTGGTATCCTTAGGAGTCTCAAACCCTTCATGTTGTGTCATGTAGAATTCTTCCTGGAGGTTCTCGTTAAGGAATTTTTTTGACATCCATTTTCCAAATTTTGCAGTCATCGTAAGAGGAAATGGACAATAGGATTCTGATGGATTTCAACGTTTAAACTGGTGAAAAGTTTTCATCATATTCAATTCCTTTATGCTATCTAAAATATATTGCAACCAGTCGTTCCTTATAGGTTCTGACTAGTCCCTCCATATCCAGTTTCTTATTTAATACCCATTTATTACCAATTGGATTTACCTCAACTGGAGGATCTTCCAAAATCCAGAATTGGTTTTGGTACATGGAATCCATTTAAGAATTCATGGCTTCTTGCCACTTGGCAACATATGTTCCTTCAACTGCTTCATTGTATGTAATAGAATCATCATTGTCAACTAATAATGAGTCACCATCCTCAGTGACAAGAAAACCATATTTCTCTAGTTCTCTCACCTCTCTCGTGCTTCTACGCAGTTCTTGTGTCTCTGGAATAGATTTTTCTTCCACAGGGTTATGTGGAATCTGTTCTTGTACAAACTTCAATGTATCTTGAGCCTTGACATCAGAAAAGTATATCTCACTCCCACTATCTCTTTTGGAGAATTTCTCCCTCTCAAGGATTATGGAGTTTCTTGACACTATAACCTTTTTATCTGAGGGGGTGTATAGGTAACATCACCTTATTTCCTTGGGATATCCTATAAAGTTACACTTTGTGCCTCGGGGTGCAAGTTTATTACCTAAAGACGACTTAACAAATTTTTATCTACCCTAGACATGTAAATTTGATAACATGGATTTGAGTCCTCTCCATAACTCATATAGAATGCCATTTATTGATTTAGTTGGTACTTAGTTTATTATGTGTGCTACTATTTGTAAGGAATATCTCCAAAAGTATAATGGAAGACTCTCTTGACTCATCATTGAGATCCCCATGTCCAATAGGGTGTGGTTCTTCCTATCACTTACATCATTCCACTGAGGATTGTAAGGAGAAGTGAGTTGAGATAGAATCCCAAACATCCATAAGAAATCAATGATGTCACGATTAAGATATTATCCACCTCAATCTTAGTTGAGTTTCTTAATCTTGTTACCAAGCTTGTTCTCAACTTCATTCTTGTATTATTTGAAAAAATCAAAAGAATATGACATATACCCCATTAAGTAAATATATCCAAATACACTAAAATCATCAGTAAAAGTTATGAAGTACAAGAACCCATACCTTGCTTCAACTGGAAATGGCCCGTACACATCTTTGTGAACTAATTATACAAGATCTTTAGCCCTTTAAACTTTCCCACTAAATGGGGATTTGGTCATTTTGCCTTGTAGACACACATGACAAACACCAAGTGGTTTTAGTTTGAGTGATTTTAAATACCCTTTGTGCTGTAATTTTGTCAAATGTTTTTCATTGACATGACCTAGCTAGTGATTCCATGGTTGGGTGTGGTATCATTCATGTGAATTTACTTTTTCATCGATTGTCATTACTTGGTTTGTGTAGTCTAACACATAAAGTAAATTATATTAATGTTCCCTACCAAAACAAATTCTATCTTTATAAAAGTAGAAAAACTCATTTCCAAACATGATGATGAATCCATCATTATCTAATCTAGATATATAAATAAAGTTTTTGGTCACATAGGGTACATAATAAAATCCTTTTAATTCCAAGACCATCCCTATAGGCAATGCGAGGTGGTAGTCTCCAACAGCTACAATAGTGAGTATAGCTCTATTGGCAGATCACAGATCCACCTCACCTCAGTCAATCATTGTGAATCTACATGGTTCCTATATTTCAATATTGATGTGATCACCACGAGTAGTATCTAATTCCCAATTGGTAGAAACATTTCGATTGCATTTGAAATCAATCACACCTAAATCTTCGCACTACTTCTTTGGCTAGGTGCATTTTTTCTTCCAGTGGCCCATATTGCCACATTCGAAACAAAGAGCCTCTTGTTCCCTTGCCTCCCCTTTGATCTTCCTTTTCATGGAAGGCCTTGAAGAATCTTTGGGCTTAAAGCTCTTCACATTCCATTTCGTTTTATTCACCATATGGACAGAAGGAATTTCATGTTTCATATCATTATCCACATGGTGAATGAAGATAATAAGATCAGATAGAGACTTCTCAATGTTTTTCATGTTGTAATTTACAACAAAGTTAGAGAAGCTCTGGTAGATTGTTATAATAAAGAAATCGATACCCATTTCATAGGCGATTTTAAACCCTAGAACCTCCAAGTGCTCAATGTAGCCAATGAGCTTGACTACTGAGGCCCAGCTGGGGCACCCTCTCTAGTATGGCTCTGAAATAGAGCCTTGTAGATCTCAAACCTTTCCAATATTTCTCTCTCCTGGTATAAAACACGAAGGTGCTCGAGCATGCTATAAGTATCAATGTCTCATGAGACTTCATGAGATCACTACACATTGATGATAGCATCAAACATTGAACATCGAGTGCATCAGTCAAATGTTGATCATAGACCAATAAATATTCATCTCTCACCCCCTGGGCAAGAAAATCAGTAAGTTATGACTCCAGCATGTATAAAATTCGTTCATGGTGTAGGATAACGCGATAGTTCCTAATCCATTCTTGAATGTTACTGAGAGTGAGGATATTGTCTTTATCCTGAATTGTTCACAGAGAAAATGTAGTTGATGAGTTTTTCATATTGATTATACATATTAAATTATAAGATCTATCAGTACATTCATGATTATATTTTATGAGAAATAATAAGTTTTATTAAATCTCCCAATATTTTATCATGTCCCAATTTCCCTCACCATTGAACATGGAATGTCCAGTTGCTTTGACATTCTAGCTGCAAGGATCCATAAATAAATTAATTATAACCAACAAGTCTAGAAGGGGATACTATTTCCATTAAAATAGGTAATCAAAATTCCCTATTTTATCCACCCACTATAGTAAAGATCGTATTGAGGAAATGAAAAGGATACTTGAAGATACTATTGAAAAAATGAAGCAGTAAAACCCTAGAGGCTAAATAAGCAGTATGGAAGAGAAGCTTCGTATAGGAGTTGGATGTAGTACCTTACAGTAAAGATCCTATCACACACTATTTTGATAATACTACAGTGATGGAACTTTAAATAGAGCCATGGTCACATCAGCGGACAAAACACATACTTTGGAAGTATCATCTCTTGAGGGATTTCTCTCATAGAGGTGAAGTTGTAGTGAGCAGTATTTCCACAGAAGACAACGTGGAGAACCCCTTGACTAAAGCCTTGAATTAGAAGAAACATGATAATCATATGAGTTCTAGTGGACTAAAAGTCATAGGCAGTTGGCTCCATTCCATGTGGGTGTTTGTCAGATTTGGTGTCCTGAGAACCAACTATTTGTAGTTTTATCACATGAATGTACACTTATTATTGTTCATTTTTCTGCATGACTATGATATAATAATGTCTTGGAATATTTTTTCCATTAATAATGTCATGGAAGAACCACACTATGATGAGAACCTTGAAATTGTATAACAATATTCTTAAATAATGTTCTAAAATTGGATGACATACTTTGATAGGACACATAGTATAAAGACCATCATGTGCAATTAATCGTAAGAAGACGAGACACTCTCTCATGGAGTTCGCACTTGGTAATCTCCAAGATGAGATATTATGAGATTATACTCACCAGTAGTAATTTTTCATATCCCGGTGTCAACAGCCATTACTATCTATATGCATGTGTAATGCTTCTTATACTGGAAGATTATCATTAACTCATATCATGAGCGCACTTAGATTTTTGGACGAAAACTGCCACAATGACAATTTTAAGGATGTAGGGTACATTGGGTGCTTCACAAATGACATGTTATTGATGGATAATTAAAGGAAGGATTTTTCCCTTCCATATATATAGAATTAGATATCTCGGGTCACTTGATTGAAATAGAAATGTCGCTCAAATTCCATGGCCATGGTGTAAAGACGCGTTTATTTCTGGAAGTAAAAGAATAAAAGATAAATCATACAGGTTTCTGACATTTCCATGAAGCCTTCTTGATGATATATTGAGACAAAAGGATTAAATTACATGGTATGCATTTGTATAAGTTTACATGTCAATGCAACATCAACTTCCTTTTCTTGGGTTCATTGACCCATTATTAGAAGGTAATCTTGGACTCTAGGCAAGCCCACTTAATTCCAACGAGAAATAAGCTTAGCGGGTCACACACTAAGTGTATCCAAGTATCTCAAGTAGAATAAAGATTATTCCCATATGTGGTGTAACAATTATTCAAGGATTCCTAATTTTTTTTCATGGAGGAAGAATAAAATGAGAAAATTATGTGTATTAAAGATTACACACAGTGTAGTTCTCATTTTGGAAATAAAATGAAAACAGGTACATGCCATGTATTAATGATTACACGTTGTGTAGTTTTCATTTTATAAAGGAAATGAAAAAAAAGTATATGATGTGTATTAATGATTAAACATCATGTAGTTTTTATTTTTGGAGAACAATTACACACCATGTATTAATGATTACTCACTGTGCAGTTCTTCCTGTTGGGATTTTGAGGAAATTTATTATAATCAATGTGAAAGCATGTTAGTGAAATAATTATTTTAAATGTGGGTTTTCAATAAGAGTTAATGAAATAAATAAAATTTGTAACACATTTATTTATTTTCATAACTCTATAACCTCAAACCCAATAATAAATATCCTCCCAACCCCAACACCTTTCTTAATCATTGTGCACAACTATTCTGGATAAATCACTCAAGGTAGAAAGAACTCATTCCTCCAAGAACACTCTCAAGACAAAGAGAGATCCTCCTCCATCATATCAAGATGATCTCAGGCAAGCAACACAAGAAAATGTTTCTCCACACCTATATATTTTCTTTTGGTGACGTCCAGAGATACAGTGTGCATGGGTGGATCACCGGTAGATGAATTCTACCCATGGCTTCTATGATGCAATGAAAAATCACATCGGAACATGATCAGAAATATCAACGAAGAAAGAATTCCATAAAAGGAACTTCTTGCCAATTAATTAAATTAGTTATAATCAACCTGTGATGATCCTCCTTTACGGTTCCAGGACTATTCTTATTCTTTATCTATTTCAATGATTCGATCACTGGATTCTGCCATTTATCGCCAGATTGATCCCAGATTGATCATTGTTAATGAAAAAAATCCATGTGGGAACATCCTCCCATGAGCTTCCTGACTTAAATTTCCTCAAAATTGCCTCCATTTTACAACAAATCTAGCTAGGTCTACTCCTCTTAATGAAAAATGTTTATGTCAACCAGAATCTTTCATAAGAGCTTCCTTTATAAAATTATGTGTCTCAATAAGGGTCGGTCAACCAGATAGTTTTATTGAGTCATTCATTTAATATTGTAATAGAAGGCTTGGTCTGACTTAATATGATATTTGAGGGATTTTATTCTTTATGTGTAGTTTCACATTATCACATACTTGTTAATATTATGTAATGGTATCTTAAGTGATTAACCATGTTCTGAAAACCCAGAACCATGAATGGTTATGAAGATCATATTGAGGAAATGAAAAGGATTGTTGATGATGAACTTCATGATTTCCCAAAAAAATATGAGTAGTTAAAGAGTAATGAAAAGATGCCTTTCAATGATTGTTTCACTAAATATACTACATTTTCATTCATACTGAAGCCCTATAATTTTAAAGTAGGAAATGGACATTGTGGGACCGATTTTATAGATTTTCTGTCTCTTTGGAAGGACATTCTCGTTGATGATAATGAGCTTGCAAGATGAACATAGGATTCCAAACTAATGTGAAGATCAATGGGTATAATCTGTGAAAGAATACATGCCTACCCCAATGACTGTAAACTACTTCTCAAGGACCAAAAATCAAATAGAGAATGCCTAAAGTGTGGAGATTATTGATATAAGAAGGATGGATAAAGACCTATGAAAGATGTATAGTACATTACAATCATTCCATGGTTTTAGAGCGTATATTCAAGTGAGGAGAACATAGGGTAATTGACATGGAATGAAAATAGAAAAATTCATTATGGGAGACAATTTAACCCAGTAGAATCTCCATAGTAGAAGAGAATTGATCATGAGTATCTTCATTCTAGAAACATGCCGAGTAACCTTTGTCTTGTATTATATACAGATAGAGTAAATTATTTTGGTTTTAAAAGTTGCACTCATCGTAAATGTATGGTTATGTTGGTAAATTATAACATGCCACCATGGTAATGAATAAAATTAAAAAAAAAATCATGTTATCTATGATTATATCTAGACTAAAACAATATAGTAATGATATTGATGTTTATTTGGCTACATTGATCGAGGATATTAAATTATTGTGGGATTAGGGTGTTATGTAGTATGATGCTTATATGAATGAATAATTCATGTTAAGATCCATGTTCTACGGGACAATAAATGACTTGAAGATTTATGGAAATTTGTTAGGATATAGTTTTAAAGGAATTTATGGGTGTCCCAATGGAGAAAAAGTTACATTGTCCATTAGGATGAAACATTCTTCAAAAATCATGTTTCTAGGATATTACTGATTTCAACCCCATTAAAATAAGTACAAGTCATGGATGCAATAATTTTATGGATGTTTAGAAGAACGTACCAAGCCATATACACAAACAAGTGATCAAATGTTTGAGAAATTAAAATATGTTGAAACGGATTTTGGTAATCCATTTTTGAAAAACCATATAAAAACCAGTTGGAAGAATATAATAGATTTTTTGTGAATTACCATACATGAATTTTCTGTACGTCAAATAATTTTGATTGGTTATGAATTTAGGAAAAAAATATGTTATATTATAACTCTCCCATCACTATATACAAGTGAAAAAACAAAGGATGGAATTAAGGATTGGTTGGAAATGGGTGATATGGGAATATGAGAAGTGTTGGTGCCACTTAAGGGTAAAAAACAAACTTTTCTTCCTCCAACTGCTTACCCTCATCCCGGGAAGGAGAGAGATAAATTTTAAACTTCTTTAATGACATAAAGGATCCATGTAGGTATTCCTAAAATATCACTATCATCATGTTTGTGACCAATTTATAGTTAATGTGTCTAAAATCACATGACTTGAAAATTTTTGATTAAATATCTAATTCCTATATATTTAGGTATCATTTTTTCCAAGAATGTACATTATACATTAATGAATCTCTATTTATTCTTAAAAGGAATATGTAGCAATGTTATAGACCCAGTGAAATTGTCGGGTATGGAATGATAAATTGTCATCATATTATGTGAATTGGAAATGTTCTTCCCACTGACATTCATTGATTTGATGGTTTATTTGATGGTTCACTGGGTGATATAAATTCAACTGTGTGGTCCTATACACTATACATGGATGTGACCCATTGAACAATATATGATGATTTTGAATAGGTTTTTCAAAAATCAAAGTCGGCTTGAGGGTAGTATTGTAGAGAGATATATTGTTGAGAAAGTCATTGAATTATGTACTAAATACCTGTCTAGTGAAGAAGTAATTGGTCTACCAAAATAGCATCACATTTGGCAGCTTGGAGGTGATGGAATTTCACGAATAGATGTTGTCACAATCAATATTATAGATCATGAGCAGAACCATGATTATGTTTTTCATAACAGTGTAGATGTTGACCCGTATGTCGAAACCCAAAGAGAAATTCTTTGGCATTTGAATCCACCAAGGGCTGAAAATGGATAAAAATACACATAATTGACAGTTCATAGGATGAATTCAGGATGATACCTTTAAGGAGTCAGATAAAAATCCAAATGCAAATTCAGAAAGACATCAATGGCTATCTAAAGGAACAATTGTGTTTGTATTATCTTAAAATGCTTATGTAATTAATGGTTATACATTAAAACTAATGAACATGATGGAGACAGTTCCATGCAGAATAGTGGAGTTATTGTTGTGGATGATGTGAAGCATGTTTCTGGGGTTAAGGAAATAAATACAATTTTTTCATATATGCCATACATTGGCATTAGAAAAAAATATGGGGATTTGATTATATGAACATCCAAGTACTAATATTTCAATGCAAGTGGGTTGATACAAACATTTCTATTAAAATTGATAAGTTGGGATTTGTGAAAAATTATTTCCAAAAGTAAGGGTACAAATAAAAACCATTTAGAATAGAATCACTTGTAGTACTAGTATTTTATGTTCCAGATCCTACAAAATGAAGCTAGTCAATTGTTCTGATATTGACCAAAATCACTGAAGGGTAAAATAATAATTCAATGTAGTATAACTCTTTCATTGGGATGTTGCAATCAATTTACATATTTAACAAATAAAATTCCATTTTTTATGTCAGAGGAAACTACAAATAAGGGATTTGGATATATGGCAGAGGGGTCAAATCCTTTCAGCATTGATGAAAAATGATATTTTAATAATCCGGTCATATATTTTTTGTAATATACATTGTGTCACCTTATGTAATTATCTATTCACTACTGACTTTATTTAATCTAAATTATATGTTAAACCACTTATGTAGATAATGGATTTTTCACGTGACGATTCTCCCATACCCGAGGAACAACAACTCTATCAACTTGCTGGTGTTCACAGTGTAGTGGAACAACAAGTCTCTCAACCTGCTCTTTCTCACTATGCAGAGGACTAACATGTTTCTAAACGTGTTGATGTTGTTTCCCCAAATGTAGAGGTACAACCACTATCTACACATTCCAATGCTAACACTCATAAGGAACACATTGATGATTTTGAAACCAGTGAAATGGGAGGCAACAAAACTCAGGAAGCATAGAAAAAATAGGAGTGTCATTGTTTGATGGTGTTTGCAGAAATCCTTGAGGCAAACACAAAATACATCAAATATGGGGTTAGATGGAATAAGTGAATCCCTCATGATAACCCCAAAAGGATAATTTTAGTAATTACATTGGAATTGTCACTCAGTAACACATGGTGGTTGATGTAAAGTCGTAGCACCATGTTTTCACAGGGCTTAAGACACTGATGCGGGGATACATTAAAGTAGCATTATGAAATCATTTCATTAATTTACTAAAAAATAAAATAATGAAACATTGAATTACTCTTTATCAACCCATGTAGGGTGAATTTATAGTAGATGACTCACACAAGGACTATATATTAATGGTTTATGGAAGGATTCACAGAGGCTTTAACACAATTTTAATGAGATATCATCTTAAAAATGCTGAGGTGAAAATATACCCACACCCACCTACTCTTTAAGAACACTTGAAAACCCAAGGTGCATATTATGCATTTGCAAAGCATCGTGCAGAGTAGAATTTTTAGGTACATTGTGTTTGTTAATATATTTTTTGATGGTATGTTTATTTATCACATTGATTGAAAATTTTTTATTTATGAAACATCAACTGAGTGCTGAAAATATGTAATGAACAGTAAAACCATCGTACCCCTACCGTAAAGCAAGGATGAGGTACACATCACATGAAAAAATTAGTTTGTATTTTAAATAAACCATAATAATTTTATACTACATGATAAAACAACATAACTATGTTCCAATGTTTATATGAAGATTGAGGAACCCAAATCCAAAGTAACATCCAACCCACACTGTGTGCTATGGAAGGTGGCATAGGTAAATAAATATGGGATATTAATATATGAAAACACACAAATAGTGTGTGAATCATGTGTAAGTATGACATAATACATATTTTTTTTCTTTAAATCGATATTAAATTATAATGATTACTTATTATTATATATTTTCTATCTGACAGGTTTACATGAATCAACAACATCAAAACCAGATGTAATCATACATTCGGTGGCCTTGAAGTAGCCATAAAAGTTTCACCAAGTCAGAGGTGTAGGTTTTGGTGTGACACCCCAATCATATTTTGAGAAAAATAACACAAGAGGTGGATCAAAGTGAACTATTATAAATGATGATAGAATGTGTATCTATCCTTGAAGAAAAAATTAAATGGTAGATAGAGTTCATGAAAAATATCATGGTAGGGGGAAAATATAAGAAACATCTCAAGAAAAACCAGGGCGTGGAGATCCTGCCTCAACCCCCACAAGCATTGGGGTGAGCCATTCCCCTTAAAACATGTCTTGACTATTGTAATAAATGATCTAATAATTGTTACTATGAATTTTTAATTAGATAAACACTTTTACCTTCCATATATTGATATTTTATATGGTGAAAATGGCTATGATTTATATTTTTATCAATAACCATCCATCTCCCTGTAGCAAGGCCTATGGTGTTCAATATCCATAACACGATGCTACACAATAGACCACTTCCAATAGTTCATGTAAAAGAGTTGATTAATGCATCCCCTAAGCCGAGTGCTAAGCTAACTATTACAATTGATTATTAAGATATTCATAAGGCCGAACAATCTCTTGTATCATTCACTGCATGGCTGTCACTTATTTTATGAAAAATATGTGTACAAAGAGGTATTAATTTATAATTTATTTTTCATTATAAACCATTAATTTTTAAGCAAAAAGGTTTTAATCGATGAAGTTTATTACAGACATTCAAAGGGATGTGAGTGAAATGAAAGAGTGGCTCAAAACCATCTCAAGGATCAACCAACTCATCAAAATGATCTACTGAAGGTTCCTTAAACCCGCCAGTTCAATATCCAAATTTATTATATTTTTAGGATATTGTGGATATAAAGTGGATAAATGGTGGTGATCACACAATTGTTTTGATGAAAATATGTATAGGATAGAAGATCCAATTTTCATTAGTGTTGACAATGTAAGTGCAATCCTGAACTATGATTGGCTAGGAAGATCAATTGTAAATGTAAACATGAGGTATGTTTTCATTATTCGATTTTCCAAAAGCTAATATACTATGAAAATTATTACTAAATACATTTCAAATTTTTTGTTGGATTATATAGGGAAAAAAATCATGTGATTTCCCTATGAACAAAAGTTTTTACTCATTAGTCCAAATATCACCTCTATAGAAAAAATATAAATAACTTCTAAGAATAAGGGTGAAATTGTGGCAGGGATACTCAAATCGTTTAACAATTAAATTAAAAATGATAGACTCTTCTTAATAGCAGTGATTCCGGGGTAAAACTGTACAATTTAATCATATCAAATATATATTAATTTCATTCAACACATCATCCTTTTTGTGTTTTTAGGTAGAATTGGATGCTCATTGTGGTCAATTAGGATAATCCAAATATTTATATTTCTAATTCAATGTATGGATACCTAACAAACTGACCACACATGACAACATTTGTCAATTATTAATATAACACATCCAATATTTTAGAACTAAACATCTATTTATATATTTTTTATTATCTTTTTATGAGGATTCCATTATTATTGGGTGGTGTGTGAATATTATCTACATCATGGGATGAGGCCATGGTAAAAGGATAATAAAAATCACAAGTACTATGTCCATATAAGTATCACATTATATATTATAATATTACACTATCCAAACACCCAAAAAAATAACTTATTTTTCTCAAAGATTCTGCATTTTCTGATACAAACAAAAGAAAAGGATTTTGGTTATTATTTTTGTATATTTATGAAGGAGATCATATCTCATTAAAAAAACAGAATCCCTAAAGAGGTACTTTTGAAAATAATTACATTTTCATATAAAATATTTTTTAATCCGTTGTGTATTTAAATTTTTTAGTACAACCACGATTTTCGAAAAGACTCAAATTCAAAAGAATATATAGATTCAATTATAAATTAATGAGTATTATACTTTATGGAATATTTTACATCAATATCATGAATACGTGACATCAATATGATGCCTGATGAGACTGGTATTACTATTGGTGTCTATTTTTATTTAAAATTGTCATTATTTTTAGAAAAAAGAACAAGTGGCATACTAAAAACTATGAAAACACATTAAGAATGATTGAATTTTTTTGTAAAATGATCCATTAGTAATTTGTGACATTTTTTAATCAACCTCACATATATCTGAAGCAGGTTGTTAATGTTATGGCATTAAGTACGTATTTTTATATTAAATTAATAATAAATTTATCAAAAAGTACAAGTGACAAACTGAAAACTATGCAAACGAATTTGGATTGATTTGATACATTAGGAAAATTTTCCATTACTCATTTGTGAAATATAGTAACTAACCACACCTCAATCCAATGAATAGTGTGACTGATATGGAAAAAAAGTGGCCATTACTAGTTTAAAATTGACATTTTAGCTCAAAAAAGTGTAAATCACTAAAAACCAAGAAAGGTTACACTGATTGTCTTCATAATTAAGGATAATGATTAATATGTTATTTTTTATGAGTATGAAGTAGTAACAGGACAAACTGATGCACAATGTGAACTGTATTACTCAAAATATGTGTTTTCAATTTGAGATGATATTTTAGTAATGAAAAACATAACATATTAAAAATTAAAATAAGACATTATATTTGATTTGATACTTTAAGAAGACTATCTACATGTTATTTTGTTGTGGATGAATCAATATCACCTCAACACGATGCACGATAAGACCGATATGACTCAAAGTGTCTATTTTATTTAAAATTTATTTTATTTTTAGTTAAAAACCAAATTTCCATACTAAAAACCATGAAAATGCATTCGGATTGTTTTTATAATTTTGGAAAATGATCCTTGAGTATTTTGTGATGTGTAGGAATCAACCAAAACTCAATACAATGCACGATGAGACTTGTATAAATCCAAGTGTGACATTTTATTTAAAAATGGTAGTAATTTGAGTAAAAATAACAATTGACGTAATGAAAACTGAGAAAACACATTTGGAATTTTTTTGATACTTTAGGAAAACAATTCATAAGTCATTTGTAAGGTATAGGAATCAATCGTACCTCAATACAATGCAAGGAGTGATCAATGTCACTAATAGTGTCTATTATCAGTTTAAAATTTAATCATTAGCTCAAAAAGTCTCACTCGCTAATAAAAATAAAAAGGCTTTCCAATTGTGTTCTTAATTCAGGATAGTTATTTGTAATCCATATATGATGTGTATCACGTAGTTTCACATTAAAATGATGTATGATGCAACTAGTATAAATCAAAAAGCATGCTTCGGTTTTGAAATATATTTTAGTAATGAAAAAATAACTAACAGACTGAAAACCGAGAAAAAATATTTGGATTTCTTTGATACTTTAAAATAATGAGACATGAATCTTTTCTTATGTATAGTAATCATACACACCTAAATCCGATGAATGGTGTGACCTGTATAAATCCAAATGTGTTTTTAATTAAAATTGACATTAAATTAAGTAAAAGGAACACGTTACATAATGAAAACTAAGAGAACTATTTCATATTGTTTTTTTCCTCTAATAAAATGACCCGTGAGACATTTGGGATGTGTAGGAATCAACCACACCTCAATCCGGTACACAGTGTGACCAGTATGACTAAAAGTGTCTATTAGCAGTTTAAAATTGACATTTTTTCTTAAAATGTTTCACTCACTGAAAACAAATAAAACACCCTCCGATTAACATCATAATTTAGGAGAGCAGTTCAAATATCCTTTTTGACATGTATGAAGAAGTCACACCTCAATCCGGTAATCGATGTGACCAATATGACTCAAAATGCGGGTTTCCGGTTTGAAATGATATTTTAGAAAAGAAACGAAATTGACATACTAAAAACTAAGAAAATGCCTTCATATTGTTTTGATACTTTATAAAAAAATCCATGAGTTATTTGAGACATGTAGGTATCAACCAAACCTCAATATGATGAACAATGTGACCGGTATAAATCCAAACGTGTGATTTAAATTTGATATTAATTTTATTAATTGAATAAGTTACATACTCAAAATAATGTAGACCCATTCAGGTTGTTTTGATATTTTAGAACAATGATCCACAACTCATTTGTGATGTGTAGGAATCAACCTCATCTCAATATAATGCCTGGTGTTACCTATATAACTCAAAATATGTCTTTTTTTAATAAAAAGTGAAAATTTATTAATTTATTATTTCATATTAAAATTTTATTTAATTAGTTATATTATTACTAATGTAATATTTTTTTCATATATTGGTTGAACCATTTACTGTTGATGGGATGATTTGTTCGGAAACTAATACCATCAACGGACCTTTTTTAGAGGGGATCACAGATGTTAAAGAATGAAACATTAATGTCTTTACCTGTTTGTTTGATAATTGTAAATATAATTATATAAAACATTATTTGACTTGTATATAGTATTATTTTCCAAACTGTTGTGTATGATACATTATTCTTTTGTTTGAGTGTATGTATTGTTTTATGCAAGAGGTGTGTTTGTCTTATGCACATGCTGGTGGGTGTGATGTCATACAGTCATCACATTATAGGAAGCACGGCCTTTATCAGTGGTATTTTGAGTGTTAATAATGGCCACCTTTATCAGTAGTATTTCGAGAGTTGGTAAAGTCCTCCTTTATGTGTGTTGTTTCGAGCACTTAAAAGTCCACCATTAACAGCTTTTTTTCAAGAGCTGATAGAGTCTCCCTTTATCAACACTATTTCATGTGCTGATAATGGGGGGATCCATTATCAGTGCTCATTTTAGTATGGATAAAGGATCCCATTTATCATCACTGATAAAGTGGACCCCATTTTATCTTCATTGTGATTAACAATGCTTTTCTAGCATTGTTCTAAGTGGGTTCTAGAGATTTTAAAATAACTATTTAGAGTAGTGGGGTGAATTAGTGATACGTTTTCTTTTATGTTTTAATTCACTTAAAAGATCCTTCACCTCCTGTTAAATATTCAATTTCATGATAAAAACAAATCAACCCTACATCCATAGGAATATAAGAATTTACAAGGTTCACTATTCAATTTGAATAGAAACATCCTTTCTATTGTTTGGAAGTAATCCAATAACACACACTCCACTAGAAAAAGAAATCTCTTGATGACAACTATTAGGAAGTACCCTTTCACTCGTGTAGCACTACGTAAACAATTCATATAGTGCGTGTGCACCCTCTTAAAAAAAATAGTGCAATACAATGCATGTTACCTTTGATTATTTTAAATTATAAAAATGTATTCCTTTTTAAAAGAAATACACTTTAATATCCAAAATATGGTTATAAGTTCTTGTACTTTTTTATGAAAAACATAGACTGATTTTACAAGTTTGATTGAGAAGGATTTTCCCTGATTCGATTATTCTCAGTATGATTCTTCCTAGTACTAAAAATATCCATTTTTCATAATATGGTGGGGATGAATCAGAACCACTAAAATTCATTCTTCCTATGTCCATAAATCCCCAGTACTGAAATCTAGATTCGATAATTCATGAGAACTGCAGGTCATTGTCCAACCTTGATTGTCACCATCTCTCCTAGAGAAACGATGTTCATCTCAAATAGCCTGAGAAGGGAAACCATGATAGAGGAAGGAACATGAACATATTGTCTTTGATAACCGAATTTCATCTCCTCACCATGAGTATTGAAGGTCACCCCATCACTCCACCTTTCCTGGAGAGATGAATATCAAAACAAAACATCCTAACAAGATCTGTAGATCTGCATCATCAATTGTTGAAAACTATAGAAAATCATTGATTCGAATCTAAATAATGTAAATCGAAATGGTCAATAATCTCCAATATGAAGCCATCAAAACTGAATATCATAGAGCACATATCGAAACCATCACAGTTTCCTCACATCCAATATCTGTACTACGACATCATTTTTGTTGAATTGGATCTCAGTTAGGTTCAAAGACTTTGATAGATGCATGAATTCTATATGGAATCACATGAAGATGTTACTCTCTTTTCCATATTGTGTTTCCATTCATTGGTATATCTCTTTTTTTAGAAGTTTCTTTATGTTTAGTTGTTGTAAGAGGATAGTTTTGGGTTTCTGCGGGCAAGATAATTTTTTAAAAGGGATGGTGATCCGAACACTACCTTTTTCACCAAAAATTGTCTTTAATGTGGAGTAAAAATAATATTTCTAAAAATAAGGATTATACAGGGAATATTTTCTATGATTTATGTGATATTCAAACCATTATTATGAATTTTTTCAAGAACCTCTTTATGGAGGAATGTGATGACAATCTTTCATGTTAGACTAATTGCATTCTAAAAATTATCATGGAATATATGAATTGAAATTTGGATAGAGATATCTCTGATGATGATGTTTTCTGGTATGTTCATCTTATTAATTATACTAAGTCACTGGTGAATGATGGTTTCCATTCAATATTTTTAAAAGTCCTTTGGAATATTGTTGGACCTGATGTGGTTTCCCTGATGAAGGAATTTTGGGAAGAAATATCCTCACATATGTGCATTAATGGAATTCTTATTACACTAATTCGAAAAAACTAATTGTCTATATAAAATCGTACAGTTTCATCAAATTATTCTATACAATTTTGTCTAGAAAATTTACTCTAAGATCGTGGTGGCATGGCTAAAAGGTTTTCTTCACCAGCTGGTCACTAAAAAGAAAAGTGCCTTTTCCAAAGGAGAATCATTATAGATAATACATCCATTTCTTTTGAATTGTTCTACTCCATGAAGACCCTCTATTCTTAAATAAAAGGTATTATGGAAATGATTTTGGGTATGATGAAAGAATAAAACAATGTCAAATGGCCTTTCCATGAACACTTTATCTCTAGGATGGGCTTTGGGTCTAAATGAATTTTTGACATCATGAATTGTATTTTATTGGTGTCATTCAGAGTAAATATTAATGGGGTCCCTTCTGAGAGTTTTAAACCCACATGGTGATTATAGAATGGGGATCCACTGCATTCATATCTTTTTTTCTAGTTGGTTCGCATCTTTTAACATATTCTATTGATATTTTTGGATAATGGAGTTTCCCATGGGGCTAAGGTATGTCAAAATGGACCATCATCCAAACAGACATGGTCGATGGCATCGTCGATCATGACACCCATAATCATAGAATCTATGTTGGGGCACCATGGCATCTGCTCTCCGGATTCATCCCCATCACTTCAATGACCTTCTCAAAGCTTCCATCAAGCCTGCAGGAAAGAGTCTGATGATTAGAAGCAACAAAAACGCCCTTCTCCAGGGGAATGAATATAATATGTATATTTATTATTTAAATATATTTAATGTAATTATATAAATATTTATAGAAAATAATAGAAAATATGGGTAACATGAATGGATCATATACTTAGTAAATATATATAATAAAAAATGAGTCATTAATGGAAAATATGAATAATAAGAAGGGTGTGTTATATAAATAAACATGATGATACATAACTTATATGCACGCGTAGTAAATATATTTATTGACCATATTCACTGGAAACACATATATATTTATTAATTAATATAAATAATATATTTATTTTAAAAGGTATATATATTAATTATAAAAATAATAAATATTTTAAATATTACAAATATAATGAATATAATGAATCTAATCAATCTAATAAATAAAATTATCTATCAAATTTAATATATTTAATAAATAAAATAAATAAATTCAAAAAATCTAATAAATGAATATCTAATATTTCTATAATAAAGCTAATAACTCTAATAAATTTAATAAATAAAATAAATAAAATAAATCAAATAAAAATAATAAAACTAATTAAACTAATAAATCTATTAAATAATATATATATATATATATATATTTCTGGTAGTGTATCAGTGATTCAATCATGACACAAGCATACATGACAAAACAATACCTCTGATGGTTGTTCCATCATAGCACTGACTTGTGATATTGTGGATGAAATAAATGAGTACATGATTTCTCTAACATGTTTTGAAGGAAATGATCATTTCAGTTCTGATTGAGTTTCCGGTGCATGTTTTGATACATACAAGAAAGGGAACCTCGACACAACTGATATGTAAAATGATATTACTGTCTATGGGATGCCTTCCCACAAAATTAATCTCAATGATAGGGTTCCCATCATGTTTTTTCGAAATGTGGATAATTCATTTGGATTATGTAATTAAACTATCTTGATTGTTTCTGTAATGG
Source organism: Viscum album (assembly GCA_963277665.1). Lineage (NCBI taxonomy): Eukaryota > Viridiplantae > Streptophyta > Magnoliopsida > Santalales > Viscaceae > Viscum > Viscum album. The sequence goes on along the minus strand of OY728151.1, from coordinate 1,054,312,134 downwards.
CCCGGACCTCTTCGGACTATTCCTTTGTCAAAAAGAAGGTCATGAAGTGTTCATGAGGGTAAAATGTAATTTTCCCACACTTTCTAAAAATTTTATAACTACACGCCATGTAGTGTGAGTACACGTCGTGTAACCCCTCGCTGGGCATACCCCGTGTTGAAGGTCGTGTCCTTTCCGTGTGAAATAAATGAGTACACGCCCTGTATCTCATACTACATGCCATGTAGTCTCTCCCTGCGTACGCTTTACCCTCAAACAGTGTGTTGACCAGTCAACGGTCATGTGCCATGTTGGAGCCGTGTCCTTGTCGTGTGAAATAAATGAGTACACTCCGTGTATCTCATATTACACGCCATGTAGTCCCTCCCCGAGTACGTGTTACCCTCAAACCGTGTGTTGACCAGTCAACAGTCGCGTTTCGCGTTGAAGGTCGTGTTGGAAGATGTGTGGTGACCGTGTGAAATGGCTGAGTACACACCGTGCTCCTTTGCTTTTCTCACCTATAAAAGGAGGGGACCCCTCCTCCTTTTCAACTCACTCCTCTCCTCACCTTTCCCTTGAGCAGAGCTCTCCCAAGAGTCTCTAATGCTCTTTTCTTCCATAACTTCTTCGTCTGAGCTCCGATTTATGATCCGTTTGCTGCCACAGGATCGTAACGATGAGGCTGAACTTCTGAGCTTGGATTTGTTGTCTTCCCTTTGGCTTTTCCTTCCCAGCTTCCACCCAAGGAGGTTTTTCTGGGATTTTACAAAAGCGACGGACGCCAATGAATGCCTTCTAAAGTTGACCTGGGGGAGCATTGTGATCAGAACCTATGGAGGTAGGGATCTTACCTTCATCTCTCTAAATTTTGCATCATGCAGGATGGGTGTCCTCTTGCCTTCATGAGACATAGTTGAAACAGTTTAATAAAGATAATAACTAGCTTAAAGAACGGGGATGGGGAAGTTATTATGTTTATCTTTATTTGTCTTATTGTTATGTTGTGAATTGTATAGGCTTATGAGGAATAAAAATCACGGTCGTTGGGGGCCTTTTCTTGCACAATTAAATGCTTCCCTATCTTTCAAGACCGTTTATGGATGGAAACTTTGTGGAATGTGGGAATTTGTTAATCACGTAATGTTATCTAATTAAATGAATAACTGTAACCCGTGTGTGATCACCCTAGTTGAAAATAAACTGAATTAATAAACATGTGGGTGTTGGCTTATGTGAAGGGAGTGTTTTGTGGGTTGTTGTGAATAGGGTGAGCATCGGGGCTACGGTTGGCTTGGTTGTGGGTTGGTGTGAATGCTATGTTGGTGATGGGAAGTGGAGCTGTGATAAGTGGTATCAATGATGATGATGTAAGGGTTTTGGTGTGTTTCTGGTTATGGTGGTTGGCAGTCGGGCTTCAGGGATGGGTTGAATGTGATCAAACATTGGGTTGTGGATAATAAATAAAAGTAAAGGAGCTAATGAATGATGGGGCATGGTAATTTAATGAGAATAATAATAAATGGGGTTGGTTGGTTAATAATAAGGGACTTGTTTGTGTTTCTTATGTTTTCCTAACTTGATTTGTAGATGGCAGGGATATGTTTTACTAATAATCGATGTGGTTGGTTGTGGATAATTTCCTAGTAGTTAAGGAACTAATAAACTAATTTTGTTGAAATGTGAAAACCTAAATGGGGTTGGGGTTGTTGTTATATGAATGCTTCATAGCAGCAGTGTCATGGAACATGCTCAGTTTCTCTTTTTAAAAGCCATAGGTTGGGTTGTGTGTTTGATATATATATATATATATATATATATATTTGAATCTTTGTGTTTTGTCGCACCCCACCCATGTTGAGAACATAGTGTCTAACACTCCCATTTCATGGGAGAGGGTGTTTTACCCTTAGTTACTAGCTCCTTCCTACAAATTCTTCCATAGGCTGTGATGGCTTGAGGTGACCTTACCCCTATGACTCTTCAGGTTTCTTTCTATTGGGGTGGTTTAGCCCAAGACTCTTCGAGCAGGTTTTACTATTTCCAAAGAATCTTCGGGACGATTCCCAGGTGTGTGCAGGCGAGATACATGGTTGTGAGGACAAGGTGTGTTCGGGTGGGATACGTGGTTGTGAGGCCTAGGTGTGTGTGGGTGGGATATGTTGTTCTTGAGGCCTTGGTGTGTGTGGGCGGGAAGAGTGTGATAGTGTTAGGACGTTCATCGTTAGGAAGAGTAGCTAACTTGTGGGAAATGGAGCGGTGTACCCAATACTCTTGTTCTTATTTACTAAAACCTGTTGTTTTGTGCTTTTTGGTGAGCATGGATGGTGAGGTTGGGTGGATAGAATTCCTTGCTCGGTTTTTCTTTCTTCTATTGTTCTCACGGGATATTAGGATGTCTCCCCACATGTGCATGAGAGATTTAGGTTTTTCTACTGAGTATACTTGTATTCTCAGCCTACGTTTACTTTTAGGTTTCCAAGAGGACTACTAGGGTTGTGCGGGACCCTACTAGTCAGGACAGTTGGAATTATTGCAGTTGTTGTAATCTTGTTTCTTTTGGTATTGTATTTTTGAGCTTTCTTGTACTTGTACCTCTTTTTCAGAACTATTTAAACATGCATGTGGAATTGGTTTGGATTTATTTACTTGTCTTTCCTTTCTTTCCATTTGGTGGTTGACTCATCCTATTTCGCGATATTAAATAAATAAAAAGGGTAGTTCCTCCAATATTGTGAAAAACTCATACCCTTGGTTCTAGTCGCCACCCTGGGGCCTACTGGACACAGGACTCAGGGATTATTATCTCACTTTCACGATTTCCAGCTCAGGAGAGGCATCTTTGGTGGGAGGGGGTCACGACAAAATGGTATCATAGGTGATGGTTAAGCGATAGGATAGAGTCTGGAGTTAGGCACAGTGAGGATTGCATGCGATGGTTGGGAAACCATGTTGGCTGATCTTGGTTCATGACATAGTCCAGGGAAGACCGGCAAGGACACGATATTTTAGGGCCCCTTGTGATCCGATGCAAGGACTCTGAGCCTACCGAATGACCAAGTGAGACTACATTGGTTGCAGGGTAGAGACCCTTGGGAAGGTACAAGCATCATCATGATTTTTTTTACTTGATTTGGGTGTTCTGGGAAAGAAATTTGAAAAAAATGATAAAATAAAACCTTGAGAAATTCCTTACTACTTGGGCTTAGGCGATCTTTGTTTACCGTACAGCTATGGAACCTGGATGACATCCCCAGGTGGCTTAGACAGACGAGACCAAGAATATCCAGGCGGTCGATCAGTTGAGGACTGACCGCGAGGAGGAAGATAACCAGTGGTAGAAGACTCTCCGTTCTTTCCAGCGACAAACCCTTAAGAAGTATGAGGGTAGTACTTTGGATATAGAGACGGAGCGGTGGCTCGATGAGCTAGGGATCACTTTTACTTTGATCCCTACTTTGAGGGAGTACTGGGTTCCCCTAGCAGTCAGTCATCTGAGAGGTGCGGCACATCAGTGGTGGACGCTCTACCTCAGAGAGAGGACTGAGACAGAGGTTCCGTGGGCTGACTTTGAGAAGAAATTCTGAGAGAAATTCCTTTCTTCCATGATCAAGGCGGGGAAGCGGCAGTATTTTCTCTCCCTTCAACAGGGGAGTGTGTATGTACGAGATTTGGGGATCATGTTCAAGGATCTCCTACACTTTTCTCCGGATCTCTTTTCGGATGAGGAGTCTCGGGAAAGATGTTTGGAGGAGGCGCTTCATCCTTCTCTCTAGTATACTATCACCCCCTTCACTCTTCCAATATACTTGGAAGTACAGAAGAAGGCAGAGGTTGTAGAGAGGTTTCACTCGCAGGGAGGTTCCCCGTGAGAGGGGATCCAGCCGGGTTCGTCGAAGGGGAATCCAGTCAGCAGCATGACTCTTGTGACAGGACCTTCCAGGTTCAGGCCAGTAGGGAGCAATCCCCAGTAGTTCGAGTTTAGATCTTTGGGTCCTCACCACATTTTCATGATCCCAGGACCGAAGTGTTTCTCTTGTGGAGGATTCAGGCATATTCAGAGTCGGTGCCTGACCCGAGCTCAGTATAGTGGAGGTGGGCAGGTTCAGCGCCCACCTCAGCAGCACCAGTTGCCGGTGAGGCCCTTCCACTAGTAGCATGACCTTGCTCCCTAGAGGGCAGACATTGCAGGTGGAGGCCGATCATAGGGTGCTCCTCAGGGACCTCAATCAGGGAATTTTTGGGGAGGTGGTTGACATTAGAGAGGCAGAGGAGCTGGGTGTGGACAGTTGCACACAGTAGAGTTGACAGATCCGGTAGGACCAAAGGTGGTACGAGGTACGATATGTTTGTTCAACACTCTCATTTCTGGTTTGTTCGATTCAGGAGATTCACACTCCTTTTCTGCACTTGGTCTAGACCATGCATTGTGTCTAGACGAAGAGAGACATTCCATACCCCTGGTGCTGAGTACACCAGTTGGAGGCCAGACTAGCGTATCTTGTGTTTTCCGGAGATGTGGGCTAACGTTGGGACCGCATCAATCTAGTGGGGACCTTCTTTTGCTACAAATGAAACCATAAATTTCATCCTAGCATTGACTGGTTGTTTTCTGTTAGTGCCATTATTGACTGCTTCCGAAGAAGGGTCGTGTTCTCCGACGTGGATGGGCAGCATGTATCTTTTGTTGGCGAGAGGAGCTATCAGGTGGGAAGACGGCACGTGAAGACTCTCCTTTCTTTGTTAGGCGAGTTATCATTTTTTTCAGCTGATATAGATATTATGGATGTCCCAATGGTTTTTGGGGAGTTTCTCGATGTTTTCCCTTTGGAGGTTTTGACTCTACCCCCCTCCCCCCCCAACGTGACGTTGAGTTCGGGATAGACTTACAGCCCGGTGCCCGTCCAATATCAATATCCCCTTATCAGATGGCACCTTCGGAGTTGCGGGAGTTGCGAATTCAGATTGAAGATCTGATGGAGAAGGGTTTTGTTCAACACAGTGTGTTGCCATGGAATGCTCAAGTTTTGTTCATTAAGAAGGAAGATGGTGTTCTCAGGCTATGCATAGACAACCGAAGGTTGAATCAGGTAATGGTCAAGATCCGTGACCCCCTTCTAAGGATAGATGATCTCTTCGACCAGCTGAGGGGAGCAGGTTGGTTTTCTAAGATCGACCTACGATCTGGATATCATCAACTGAGGGTAAAGGACAGTGACATCTCAAAGATGACTTTCAGGTGCAGGTATGGGCACTTTGAGTTTTTAGTGATGTCATTTGCAGTTACAAATTCACTATCTATGTTCGTTGGACTTATAAACATTGTCTTCTGAGAGCTTCTGGACCAGTTCTTCATTGTGTTTATCGATGAAATCCCGATCTACTCTTGAACAGAGGAGGATCACGTTGAGCATCTCAGGACAGTCTTGGAAGTCCTTTGACACCACCAGCTTTACGGGAAATTTTCGAAGTGTAAGTTCTTGATGCAAGAAGTAAACTTTCTTGGGCACATTGTGTCTCGACATGGAGTGCCAGTGGACCCATAGAAGGTGGAGAGAGTTGTTTCTTGGGCGGCACCCAAGAGTGTGGTTGAATTTCGTAGTTTCCTGGGGTTGGCAGGTTACTATCAGTGGTTCCTTTCAGACTTCTCTCGAGTTGCTGCTCCATTGATGGCTTTGACTAGGAAGAACCAGGTCTTCCTATGGAGCAAACAGTGCCAGAATGCTTCCGACTACCTAAAGGAGAAGTTGGCCAGTGATCCCGTAATCAGGTTTCCAGAGGAAGGGTTGTTGTAAGAGGTTTTTTGTGGTGCCTCTAGCCTTGGAATGGGGTGTGTACTGATGCAGAAGAAGGGTGTGGTCTGTTATGGGTATAGGAAGTTTAACACTCATGAGCGTAACTATGCCACCCATGACCTAGATCTTGAAGCAGTGGTGTTTGCACTGAAATTATGGCGACATTACCTTTTTGGGGAGCGCTTTGTGGTCTTCTCATATCACAAGAGCTTACGTAATATCTTGTCCCAGTGTGACCTAAACTTATGGAAGCAAATATGGGTCGAGTTTCTCCAATAATATGACTTCGAGATCTCTTACACTGAAGGTAAAGGAAACGATGTGGCTGATTCTCTAAGTAGGAAGTCGCATAAGGAAGTGGTTCAGGAATCTGCTAATTCTTGGAGGGAGATGGGAGAGTTGGCTACCTTGTACATGGATGCAAGGGTGGAGGGTGTTAGAGGATATTTGTTTCAGATGACGGTACAATCCTCCTTGTTGCGGCAGGTGGAAGAGTCTCAGTGGGGAGACTCTGAGGCAGAAGTATTGTGGGATCGTATCGATTAGGGAAACGATCCAGAAGGATGGTCAGAGGATAGCATACATTGGATGCTTTTTCATGGAAGGATGTTTGTTCTAGTGGCGATGCGTGAGGGGGTTCTCCGTGAGTTCCATAGCTCATCCTTCGTGGTACGTCCTGCAGTTTCAAAAATGTACCGAGGCCTGAGGGAATAGTTTTGGTGGCCTGGGGTGAAACAGGCAGTGGTGGAGTGTGTGGCTAAGTGTCTAGTGTGTCAGTAAGTGAAGGTTGAACACCATGTTCTCAGTGGTTTGATGCATCCTTTAGATGTCCTCGAGTGGAAATGGGATGAAATCTCAATTTTCTTCATCACAGGACTACCCAGTGCTCAGGGTGGTTATGATGCTATCTGGGTAGTGGTGAATCGACTGACGAAATCAGATCACTTCATAGCTATTAAGGATTCGGTCCCAGTGAGTACCTTATCATAGATGTATGTATACGAGGTGGTGCGTTTGCATGGGGTTATGAAGACTATCGTCTCGGATCGGGATACTCAGTTTACCTCACATGTCTAGAGGGGGTTACAACATGCTTTTGGCACCCAGATATGCCTTAGCAATACTTTCCACCCCCAGACCGATGCGCAGACAAAGCGGACTATCCAGATTTTCTAGGACATGCTGCAATCATGCTTTCTAGATTTTGGAGGGTCGTGGGTACGACACTTGCCTTTAGTAGAGTTTTCCTACAACAACAGCTTCCACTCTACTATTGGCAAGGCACCGTTTGAGGCTTTGTATAAAAGATCATGTCGTTCACCCATTTTTTGGGCATAGGTTGGTGAGACAGGTGCTCTTGGGCCAGAGGTAGTACATACCACCACAGAGAAAGTCTAGCTTGTGCATTAGAGGATGAAAGCAACTCCGGACCGACAAAAGTCATATGATGATCGTCGGAGGAGGCCCTTGTAGTTCTAGGTGGGAGATCATGTGTTCTTGAAGGTTTCCCCTTGACGGGGGCAACAGAGGTTTGGGAAAGTGATTAATCTCTCCCCTAGGTTCATTAGACCTTTCGAGGTGCTGAGGTGAGTCGGTGAGGTGGCATATCAGCTAGCCCTGCCACCTCAGTTGGAGAAGGTTCTTGATGTCTTCCACGTCTCACGGCTTTGTCTGTACATGAACGACGAATCTCACGATATTGACTGGGGAGAGTTAGATATGGGAGACGACGAGACCTTCGAGGAACGACCAGTCAGAATCGAGGATCGTAAAGAGAAGGTGCCCTGTGGATGAACCATTCCCTTAGTTCGTGTGTTGTGGAGGCATGGAGACTTCAAAAAGTGCACTTGGGAGTGAGAGGCTCAGATGCATGCTCAGTACCCAGATTTGTTTTGACTTGTGTTTTTCTTTGTCTTTCTTATCTTTGTATTGATGTTATACTATGTACCATTGATATATGGAATGCTTGGCTTGTCGGTTGTGAGACATTTTGTTTCCTTGTTCTCTGGAAGTGTGTAGCTTGTCCGGATGTGTGGGTAAAAGGGAAAAAGCTAATCCTTAATCGAGACACATTAATGTGGATGCGATTGAACCCATGCAAGAAAGTCGGTGCCGCCTAAAGTGGATAATATCTCGACATAGGAGAAGGAATTTTCCCCAAACCACATTTTCGGGCAGTGTGTTGGTTGTGTGGTGTTGAGGGTAGTGCAAGATGAAAAATCCTAATGTATGTAAGTGGGAAGACCCAATTCTTAATCGAGATGCATTAATGGGAATGTGATTAAACACATGCAGGCATGTCAGTGCCGCCTATAGCCGATAGTATCTCGATAGAGGAGAAGGAATTCCTAACACATATGATTAGGGTTGTTGGATGAGTTCCTGTTATAATGAGAGCCCTAAGAGGTATCTTTTTGGGTTCTTATGGGTCGGCTTTTGAATTCTTAGGGATGAGAATGTTTTATGAGGTGTCTGTTGTAATGGCCCGGACCTCTTCGGCCCATTCCTTTGTCAAAAAGAAGGTGATGAAGTGTTTTAGAGGGTAAAATGGACTTTTTACACACTTTCCAAAAAAAATTAACTACACACCGTGTACCCCATCACCGGGTATATCCTGTGTTGAAGGCAGTGTCCTTTCCATGTGAGATAAAGGAGTATACATCGTGTATCTCATACTACACACCGTGTAGTCCCTCCCCGCGTACGCGTTACCCTCAAACCGTGTGTTGATCAATCAATGACTGTGTGCTGTGTTGGATCCCTCTCCATGTCATGTAAAATAAATGAGTACATGCCATGTATATCATACTACAAACCCTATAGTCCCTCCTCGTGTATGCGTTACCCTCAAACATTGTGTTGGTCAGTCAATGGCCACGTTCTGTGTTGAAGGCCGTGTTGGATGACGCGTGGTGACCATGTGAAATGGCAGAGTACATACCGTGTACTAGGAAGTACACACCATGTACTTTTGTTTTCCTCACCTATAAAAGGAGGGGTCCCCTCCTCCTTTTCAACTCACTCCTCTACTCCTCATTCCCTCGACCAGAGCTCTCCCAAGAGGCTCGAAGGGTCTTTTATCCCATAACTTCTTCGTCCGAGCTTCGATTTACGATACTTCAGTGGCCACGGGATCGTAATGATGAGGCAAAACATTTGAGCTTGGATCTGTTGTCTTCCCTTCGGCTTTTCCTTCCAAGCTTCCACTGGAGGAGGTTTTTTCGAGATTTGACAGAAGCGAAAGAAGACAACAAACACCTTCTAAAGTTGATCCGGGGGAGCGTTGTGATCAGAACCTGTGGAGGTAGGGATCTTACCTTCGTCTCTCTAAATTGTGCATTATGCGAGAAGGGTGTCCTCTTGCTTTCACGAGACATAGTTAAACCAGTTTAACAAAGATAATAACTGGCTAAAAGAACGGGGATGGGGAAGTTATTATGTTTTATCATTATTTATCCTATTGTTATGTTGTGAATTGAATAGGATTATGCCTACTGAAAACCACGGTCATTTGGGGCCTTCGTTTACGCATTTAAATGTTGCCCTATCTTTCAAGACCGTTTATGGATGGAACATTGTGGAATGTGGGAATTTTTTATTCACGTAAAGTTGGCTGATTAAATGAATAACCGAAACCCTTGTGAGATCACCCCGGTTGAACAAAACTTAAATAATAAACATGTGGGTGCTGGTCTATGTGAAGGGAGTGTTTTCTGGGTTATTGTGGATCAGGTGAGCAGTGGGGCTGCGATTGGATTGGTAGTGGGTTGGTGTGAATGCTATGATGGTGATGGGAAGCGGGGCTGTGATAAATTCTATCAAGGATGATGATGTACGGGTTTAGGTGTGTTTGTTGTTATGGTGGTTTTCAATGAGGCTACAGGGATGGGTTGAATGTGAACGAACTTTGGGTTGTGAATAATAAATAAAAGTGGAAGAGCTAATGAATGGTGGGGCATGGTAATGGAACATGAATAATAATCAATGGGGTTTGTTGGTTAATAATAAGGGACTTGTTTTTGTTTCTTGTGTTTTCCTAACTTGATTTGTGGATGGTAGGGATACGTTTTACGAACGATCGGTGTGGTTGGTTGTGGATAATTGCCTAGTAGTTAAGAAACTAATTAACTAATTCTGTTGAAATTTGAAAACCTAAATGGGGTTGGGGTTGATTGTTATATGCATGCTTCGTAGTAGCAGTGTCGTGGCATGTGCTCAGTTTCTCTATTCAGAAGCCATAGGTTGGGCTGTGTGTTTGATATATATATATTTGTATATTTGTGTTTTTTCGCACCCCACCTTTGTTGAGAACTTAGTGCCAAACACTCCCATTTCATGGGAGAGGGTGTTTTCCCCTTATTTACAAGCTCCTTCCTGCTCGTTCTTCCAAAGGCTGTGATGGCTTGAGGTGACCTTACACCTAAGACTCTTCATGTAGGATTCGATTGGGGTGGTTTAGCCTAAGACTCTTCGGGCCTTTTTTACTATTTCCCAAGAACATTTGGGAAGAGGTCGAGGTGTGTGTAGGCGGGATACGTGGTTGTGAGGCCTAGGTGTGTGTAGGCAAGATATGTGGTTGTGCGGCCCAGGTGTGTGCGGGCGGGATATGTGGTTCTTGAGGCCCAGGTGTGTGCAGGAAGGAAGATTGTGGTAGAATCAGGATGTTCGTCGTTAGGAAGAGCAGCTAACTAGTGGGAAATGGTGTGGGGTACCCAATTCTCTTGTTCATATATACACAACCTGTTGTTTTGTGTTTATTGGTGAGTTTGGCTGGTGAGGTTGGGTGGATAGAATTCCTTAATCGTTTTTGGTTTCTTCAGTTGTTCTCACTGGATATTAGGATGTCTCCCCACTTTTGCATGAGATCTTTAGGTTTCTCTACTGAGTATACTTGTATGATCACCCTACGTTTACTTTCAGGTTTCCAGGAGGACTACTAGGGTCGTGCGAGACCCTACTAGTCGGGACAGTTGGATTTGTTGCCGTTGATGTACTCTTATTTCATTTGGTATTGTACTTTTGACCTTTCATGTACTTGTACCTTATTTTATAACTATTTAAACATGCATGTGGGATTGGTTTGGGTTTATTTACTTGTCTTTACTTTCTTTTCATTTAGTGGTTGACTCATCCTATTTCGCGTTCTTAAATAAATAAAAAGGGTAATGCATCCCATATTTCGAAAAACTTATACCCTTGGTGCTAGTCACCACCCCAGGGCCTACTGGAGGTGGGAAACAGGGGTCATTATCACCCTTTCACCATTTCTAGCTCAAGAGGGGCATCTTTGGTGGGAGGGGGTCATGACAGTTTCACAGTTAGGTGACCATTTCATCATAGAAATTTTTTTACTTGATGATAATTCAGGATATCTTGCATTCATTCTGTGATTAAACATGACACACTCCAAATATTGATGTCTATTAAAACTAACACGAAAACAATATCCTTCGATAGTTTCATATGCTATGACTATTAACAAAATTAGAGGCCAATCATTTTCCTCAGTTGGGTTATATCTTCGAAAACCTATATTTTTCATGGTCATCATTATGTTGATGTACTTATAGTCACAACACCATTACTTTTTAAAAAAGTACTTGGTGATAGTAATCCTACAATCATTGATTCCACACATAATATTGTCCACAAAGAAATATTTGATTAATTGTGTTAGGTGTAATTTAAATTTAAATGTTTAAATTTCATTGATGGTTTTGTCTTGCTTAGTTCTCTCAGATATTATGATTCACAGTGTTTCTGAATATGTTCTCTTTGTGTAAAAATTCAAACAGTACATTGTTCCAAAAATGTCATGATTAACTACCCATTTGTATGAGATCACACAAGAGGCTGATGAGAAATTTATGTACAAGATCTTATTTAAAATTTTAGGTGAATCAAACCATATATGTACTCCAATGATGTTGTTTCCATTGATTTTATTCTTTGGGATTAACAAGTGAGTTAACAATTAAAATTAAATCAATTTTTCTTAATTTTATAGTTTTTTTTATATTTACTATACATCAACATTGTCAACTTTATATGCCTTTTTAAATTCTATACATTATTTGAATAAATTATTATACATGGAAAAAAGATACACTTTAATATTCAAGGTCATCAAATAATCACTAAATTAAAACATCTACTGCATAATGAATTATGCTATTTTATTCAAAACGGTCAAATAGATACTAATCAAGAAATCTATAAAAGAAACTAGACATGCTTGTCACATACTATTGTCATCAATAATGCATGTCTGTCCATTTGATGCACCACTTTCACATTTTGTTTTCAATTTTACTACTTTTGGAGACATAAACCAGAGAAGTGTTCTAGCAGAAATTTTAATAGGTGCATTTGTATTGAGGTTTTCTTAATAGTTTCTATATGTTTTTAACAGTTTTCCTTTCACGATCATAATATCTAATGGATGTCTTTTAAATAAATGATAGTTTCATTGAATAGAAATTTTTTCTTTATAATTTATTTATAGATAACAATACATTTGTGTTTCTCATATCCTATTCAATTCTTGGGTAATTTCAATTTCAATATAAAAATTGTCTTAGAGGATAAGAGGTGAGTCATTGTCTTTTTAGTAGATCTGACCAAAAATTATCATTATAAATTATTTTTAATATATTTTTATAAAGTGGGTTATATGTGAAATGAAATTTATGGGGTGACTACACAAATAAAATGTCACATTACATTGAATAAAATATTGGTTCATCTACTATTTTAATAGTACATCTTGTCAGAGTGATAAAATTGAATAGTATTTTTTCTAAAAAGATAATGTCTTCAATACCTTTCTATTGATCATTTTTTTATAATTTATAAAACACATTACCTCTAATTTAATTTTAGAACTGAAATCTGGCTTTATTATTGTAACATCTACCATTAATGTGAAAAAGAATCTTTTCATCATTGACAATGCAGATTTACAAGATTTGAGAAATAAATGCTAGAAAGGCTAAATTTTACTATGAATTTAATATCCCTTATCAATTGTGCACTATATTGTTACTATATGGATTCTCTTCATTATAATAATTTGTATTTTTCAAAAATCAGATGTGGGTGACTAATGGCATCAACATATCATAGTCCAGTGTAAACATACCCAATTTCATCCTTAACATCAATGATTAATTTGGATGAAAAAAAACCATTTCTGAAGTCAAAACATGTGAAGAGGTATGTAATATATCGTCAAAATAACATTTTCATTATTCACAATAATTTATTTTAGAAATGAGTACTATATGCTACATATTAATTATTGTATTGTCAATATTTCATGGTCTAAAATGTGCTTAATTTCAGTTACCATATAAATAATTCAAATAACCCACAATTGGTTCTACGAATGATGAATATCTAAAAGGAAAAATTCCACAGTGTCGACGGAAAAATATTTGTTCAATGATTGAAAAATCTCCAAAAATTTCACTACTCTTGGGTTCTTATATGTTATTTTCATTATTCTCTTATGGGTCATTTGATCTTTTGACAGTATTGAATTTTATTAATTCTTATAAATATCTTGGTAATTACATTAAAAAAGAAATATATTTATGTTGTAGCTGGTTATGAAAGATATCAACGAATCGTGTCCAGTAGTTCTATTTGATAATGATGTCATGATATTTTTAACTAAAACAGATATAGAGTTATGTTATTCCTTGATACAGGTATAACTATAAACCTTTTAGATGATAAAAAATTATATTCGATTGATTTCAACTAAAAGTAAATTTCATTTCTAAATTAGCATGACGATGAGTATGGTTTTCCTATGGAATTAAATGTTTTCATGTTAGAAAAGGTTATGTAGTCAATTTAAGTATCAAATTTCAATATTCAAAATCATCACCATTAAACATAACGAAATAGATACAAGGTAATTTTTATTAGAGACAATAAAAACTACATTATCCATTTTAATGAAATAATTACATGAAATCCGGTACTGGATATTATATATTCCAAAATTCATTTATTTTGATAATGTAAAAATAATTAATCATAATATATAGTTTATACAGGATAATTAGAGAATTTTTTGTTCAAGAGTAAGTACTGGTATTGAACAGTATGAGGTACAATATTTTCTACTTAATTAATCTTGTTATCCCTCCATGTAAATCACAACATCCATGAATAATGATTTTATCCTCCCATCATAGTATCATTAGAGTGTTGAATCTTTTTTATGTAGTGAAAAGGTGGAGTCAGAATTTGTAACATCAACTATAGTTTTATCAATATATATATATATATATATATATGTCATCATCCATATAAATTTTTAGGTTTCCTTTTTATTATATTGTGATTACAGTTATAGTGGCTACAACTTATTATTTAAAATATATTCTTCAAGTAGAAAAACATGTTGAATGAATTTTCCAGTGAAGTTGTTTTCATAAAAATTCATCAATTATCTCTAGATAGTGTTAGTAAAACAGGGCTTGTAGAAACTCTTTAAATACAAATGAATTATAAATTAAAAGACAGAAATGAAAAGAATGACTGATATTTTCATCTGATATGATAGGTAATACAATATCAGTGAATTATTTTGTCTATTTTATTATATGTAATGAAATTAAATAATAACATAAATTATAGTATTTATCATTGGAGTTTACATTATAATAAAATTAAATCAATTATGTACAACATTGCACATTCATTTATATGTGCTCACTCATTTATCTTTAGAAACAATTTTCAAGTTCCTGTAATATTCCATGTTTCTCCTTCATTCCAGGGAAAATAAGTATATGCACGAACATAACCATATATTGCAATAGTTATCATGGATAAATTTTTTTAACTTTTTTGTTGTTACTCCTTTGTCCTTTTTATTGTTTTATATTCTTCGGTGGACTGAATTTCTATATTTTCATATTTGGAGTACACTTTTAGATGTTAATATACTTACCAATATTTTATGATTTTAGTATATCCAATGAAATAAATAGTAATTACTAGTTTAATTTATGCATTAAATGGGATAGGGTTTACTGTATAATAATTTTGGGGATATCTATCTTTGTGGTAAAGAAAAGTTGTGAGAGAATGCTTGAGTTGTGGAGCATTTTCTGTTTTCATTATCATTAATTTCTTCTACCAATGAAACATATTAAATTCCATAAAGGTGTATTGATCTTAGAAAATTTTATTTTATAATACTGAGAACACACTAAAATAAGAAATTTATATTTTCCACATTTCAATATGGAAGTACTGTGGTTGAAGCTCTATTAAAATGGCATCATTGTAGTTTGTGAACCATATGAGAAATTGTTGGATAATTTTTCATAGTAATCACACCACCAGGTATGCATGGCCTATTTCATGAAATATGTTCTTCATTCCACTTTTAATGCATGGTTCCAACGTTTGAGAATCGTATTTCAGATTCACTCATACCAACTACCTCAAAAACTGATCAATTGAGTCACAGTCTTGCTGCCTCTTTTCATGAAGGTATAAGTGACCTATTCCCAAATCATTGTTACATATTCTATGACGATAAAATGATGCATACTAGTGAATGAAATAATCAGGTAATGGTATAGATAATTTGACATATGGTATCAGTAGTCTTTATATTATAAAATGTCCAAATGAAAATAGTTGGCACAAGTCCTTTTCTTATTAAATCATTATTTTTGGAGTTGGAGGAACAATTATATTCCCTTACTTTTCTTCATCTATTATTATTCATATTGGGGGTGATCAACTTATAAACTACATTTTCTTGGATATTGAGTTTAATATAGGGTAATACTGGTTTTATAGGTGATCCAAAAGCATCACTTTAATCCTTCCTAATTTCATGTAGGGAAGTTGTTGTTTTGAAGAAGATTTCAGTGTCACCCTCTATTCCTACTTATAAATAAGTTCAACGGCTACACTGTCTTCCATCCTCTATATGGGTTCATCAACATTATCTTTGTTTTTGGTGCTTCTGTAGACATGAACCATCATACAATGAATCTTACATCTCTAACAAAATATTTCTATGATTTAAAATTTGATTTTTCTTAGAAATAATACTGCATACTAGTTGAATACCCACTATTATTGCAACAGTATCATAAAATCAATTCTGTTTTCAAAATAGAATATTAAAGAATATAAATGAATGGTTTCTATTCTTAATATATGGTGACATGGTTTACTGAACAACCTAATTTTGATAAACATTGTGTCATGTACGGTAATACTATTTTTATATGCGATCAACAAGAATAACATTCATCCTTCCTCTTTACATGCAGGGTGATTCACATTTTGTAATAGATTTTAGTGGCAGCCTCTCTTACTGCCTCTAAATTTGTTCAACTTCAATATTTTCTTCAATCCTCTAAATCTATCAATAACATTTTCTTGGTTTATGATGATTCTGTTAACATGCATCAACTTAAAATTAATCTTACATCAAGAGAAAACATTTTCTATGATTTCAAATTTAATTTTGTTTATTACTAATACTGCATAATAAATGATTGCATGTTATTATTGAAATACAATGACAAAATAAAATCTATTTTGAAAATATTACCATATGGAAGAACCCTAGATTGGGTCCAAAAACTTTTCATAAGGTCATGAAACTGTTATGCTTTTTTATAATCTGTTTTGTATTACAGTAAGTTTTCAATCAATTTTTTTACTGCATTTTGGGTATCTTAATTACTCTGTTGGACTTTTGTAATAGGTTTTAGTACCTTACTAGGATCAGGTCTACAACCGAAAAAGAGAAGGGCACGATAAAGAAACACATTCCTATTTAAAATGATCCCAACATTGGCAGTTACAAGGGTTCCGTCCTTGACAATTAATGTGAGAAACTATGTGATGTAGCCATAGTTTTAATATCACATAAGCTTTAAACCAATATTTAGGACTGATATTTTTTAATTTTGTTTGTGTTCTTTGGGTGGGTGTCCTCATTTTCTAGATTCAATTGCTTCTTTTCACCTCATTATCATTCCTTATACCATCTCTTCTTCTCTACAAAATAGGCAATCGAGAATGAGAATTTTTTATTTTTTATAGCTAAATGTAAATCGAGATAACAATTCACTACAGGAGGAGACTTTTAACTACATAATTTCATATGCTATACATGGAACAGATGGTTTGTGATATTGTCTTTTACATTATCTATTGGATTTTTTGGGAAGGACACAATCGGTCAAGGGCGATTAGAATTGTCTCATATCTATTTGTTTAGGTAAATGAAAAATTAAAGGTTGCAGAACATGGGTTTTTTGTTCAACGGGGAGACTTGGTTTTGGCCTTCAAAATGCTACAAATATGACCTTGTAATAGGATGAAGGTTATGTTTTCACAAACAATTATCATGTATTGTTTAATGTTAATAAATGGCGAAATTTCATGTGTTCAAGGGTCACCTATACATTGTTTTCATTCATTATTGAGAGTTTTATATGAAATTGTTTATTTATATGAGATTGTTATTTTTCAGCCGCTTCTTACCCATCACTTCAAACCATTCTGAACAATTGATTGATTCAATTAGAATGATGAAGAAATCGATCAACCACATCCAAATAATTCTTGCGCAACCTCTACATGACTCCATGATGTCGATCCTTCATGACTACGTCCTCACGGTGACCACATTCAGATTAGCCCATATTGAATCATTTAATTCATTCGTTAAGCGGTTCGGTCTAGATTTCTATAGTGACTTCCTATCATTTTATTATTTCCAAGGTGGAGAATGGTATATTGGGAAGAATTTCAGAATTTATGTCTGATACATGAAGTGTGGTAATGGGTTTTTGGAAGATGACACTACCAAACTACTATGAGTCTCTGGGACTCTTTTTCTTCACCATGGAATATGAAAATGTGGTAGAAGAATGGGCATAATGGTGCATGAAATGGTGGATTCATAAGGAACATTCAAATATGTGTCTTCCAAGTGTCCGATCATAATGAAGAAAAATTCAACTTTTTCCCAGATGAAATTATTTTTAGAGGCAGAGAAATCAAAATACCATTTCAATGGGATGTTCTAGAAGATCCGTTATGGGTATTCATTTACATAGTACTTTTGGGGGGACACTTTCATTCCCATTCATCCATTTTTTCTCACATCTTTTGAATGATCCTCTGATTGGAGCATTTTCTATCATCTGACACAAACATTCAATCATGTACATATTCCTAGAATGGGGTTGGTTGATGCAGCATTTGGCAGGGGTGATGAGTTGAATTTTTTCCTTTTGTTGTTGTCCCATGTTGTCTGTTACATAATTTTCTATCTCAATGATTAACATCCCCCTCCAAAAAATTTTGTACCTTCTATTCCATTATATGTACCGATCATTTTTTTAAACATTACTAATATTAATATAAATTATTATTGTTTGAAAACTTGTATTCTATTATTGATAATAAGATTTTTTTTAATAGTGTAATGTGAATGCACATGCAGTCTACAAGTTAATCACATACCTAGTAAATAAACATAATATAAAAGTAGCCATCAATGGAAAACATGAATAATTAGAAGGGTGTGATGTATAAATGAACATGATGTTACATAACTTATATGCATGCATAATCAATATATTTATCGACCAAATTCACTAGAAACACATACATATTTAATATTTAATATAAATAATATATAGATTTAAAATGGTATAAATATTAATTTTCAATATAATAAATTTATTAAATGTACTAAATATAACAAATATTATTAATATAATTAATCAAAAAAATCCAATAATCTGACATATTTAATTAATCGAATATATCTAATTAATAAATATAATAAATGTAAATCTGTTACTTCTATAATAAATATAGTAAATCAAATAAATCTAATAAATCTAATAAAACTAATAATCTAATTAATATAATAAATCTAATAAATATATAATTCTGGTACTGTACCCGGGTTTCAAGAATGACACAACCATACATGACAATATAGCTCATCATTCCCATCGAACCATATCCGCATCGTCTAACAAGCAGAACCGAACAAATGATCACCTTGCCTCCCCAAAATCACGGCCAAACGAAGCATCACCTTTCCACCCCAAAAGCATAGGCAAATGAATCTTCGCCTCATCGCATTAAAATAATTACCAAAAAACCATCACATCAATTCCCCAAAAGCATGGACCAACTAATACACATCACCCCCATATTGCATTGCAACCACACATAACAGGCACCAACAATAGTACCAAACATCACATCACATCAAAGACCATTTACAGATTTAAAAAATGGGCTCTTTTCACTATTCACTATATAGTAGAGACGTTATCACACAAGGCATTAATATAGGAAAAACTGTTTCATTGGGAAAATCTGTGTAGTTACCCAATATCCATTTTGCAGTAACCTCACAATGACATTCAAAAAGGTTTCCATATCACAAAAAACTCATTGCAAGAGAATGATCCCAACAACCATAATTTCCACAGGGTATTCGTCCCCTACAAAAACAACATCATAAAAATATAAAATATGTAAAAGCACGCGAATCATTCTATATTCCTCTTTAATTTCAATTAATAGATTAATTTATCTTGATTAGGTTAGATAAAATCATACTCCATTGTTAAACAAGAGTAAACCCCTCCCACGTGATACACAAAAGTGAGAAACAAAGGAATTACCCACCACACAGAGGGTTTTGAAGCTCGGTGCGCACCATAGGGCAGAGAAAAAATGCCCGAAATCGATAAACACATACAAAATCCACAGATCAACATACACTGAGTCAAGGGTTATCAAAAACACAACCCAACTCACATAAAGTAATTACAAAAAAAAAACAAAAAACACATGAGACGATCTTGGACAATTTTTTAGGGCATAGCTAGAAATTCCCCAAACATAAACATACAACTGAAAAAACAAAAAATAGACCAAAACAACCATATCTCCCTCCCAACCAGCCGGAAGGAGACGTTGATCAGAAGAAAAAGCAGAGCCCTGCTCTAGGTCATTCTTCATTTTTTCATCCATGCCATCTTCTACGTCATAGTCATCCAAGATATGGTGAACATGGATTCCCTCTTCCACATTCAGATGGAAATATCCGCCCACCTCCTCCACTAATGAATGTGGCCACTGCACCTCTCCATTAAAATTGTATTTGAAACTGATTTTGGATGGTTTTAGCTTCGTGCAAAACACTTCAAAGAAGTTTCCCATGGAACTTAGGTTGAAGGCATTGGTCTTTTTCCCGCTCATGTGTTCATTTAAAGTCTGGGAAATCATTGATTGATCTAACATAGAGATTCTGTGTCGGAATTTATGATAGAAAAAATAAAAACCTATAAGATAAATCAAAACCCTCCTGGTATGTGGCCATCAGATACTAATGGTATCATGTGAGTTCTCCACAAGACAACATGTCCATAAAGGTAAAGAAGATGGCCCCTGCCAATAAGGGATACATATTCATGGCCTTCCAATCAGGGCATCATTTTAAATCCATCAGGACTTTGAATTGAATGTCCATCATGGATGCACTAAATGTAGAAAGCTAAAACCACATTACCAGTCTGATGCATTGTGTGAACCATAGGTAATGAAACTAAAAACGGTCCACATATTTGTCACAAATCGGGCAATTAATGCAGATAAGGGGGAAATAAATAATGCACTTGTAGCAGTAGTTGAGCTTCATGATTTTCCAGTGCACCTCAACATCTTTCATTCTAGGAAATTGCATTTAATATTCATATTGAGACCCCCTCGTGGGGGTATGTGAATTATGTGGAATCATACCATGTTCGTGAATTGAGGACATTATATGAAACACTAACACCTACCCACCCATTTTCTTCAATGTATTGCCAAAATAATAAAAAAACACAAGAAAATTTAAAAATACCAAGAGCAATTCAATGGATCGATTGAGAGAACATAAAAAATTGGACAGGATTGTTGTTATAAACAATAATGCATATGCTTCCTTATACGACAAAAAACCTAGTGGATATGTTGGACAATCGACTCCCAAAAAAATATTAATGGAGAAATCATCATCACCAAGGTGAGGAGTAGCCCCTAATGATGAAAAAATACTACTTTAAGTAATGTTATTATAGATTTAGAACATGCATACCCTTCAGAGTAATCATCATTAATGTTGATTTATACATTACACCTTTATTATTATTCATGTTTTCCATATATCTATTTACTAGTATTTTATGATCTATACTATACTAGAAATATGATTCATCATTATACCACTATTATAAATGGGGCTTTTGAATGTTCTAGAAAATCATTTTTAATCAAAGAAAAGATAAGTGGGTGGGGGTCCTCTTTAACAGCGCTAAATAAGAACTGATAATCGGGGTCCTTTATCCGCACTTGAAAAGAGCTTATAAAGCCCTACCCCTTAATCAAACTTATTTTAGTGTGAATAAAGGTTTCCCTTTATTAGTGATAAATATCCCTGATAAAGGGGTCCATTATCAGTGCTCGAAATAGCACAAATAACGGCCTATCTGCTTATGGTGTGATGTTTGTATAATAGTTCACCCACCAGCACATTGACAACACTCATATACACAACATGCAGAAAACAACACTTGTACATCACACATTAGAACAATGTGGCACACACAAGAAAAAATAATTTCACAAAATGTTTTGGAAAATAATTATATACACATTTTGACAAATTTTTTATATAATTACATTTACAATTATCCAATAAACATTTTAAAACTGAAATGTTTCATCATTTGACATCTGTGATTCCCTCTGAAAAATTCATGGTTGTGGTATTAGTTTCCAAAAAAACCATACCAACTAAATGAAACTTTCTACCTAAATATGAAAACAAAAATTATGTTAGTAATACTATAGTGAAATAAATTTAAAATTAACATGAAATAATACATAATAAAATGTCATTTTTTAGTAAAAAAAGACACATTTGGAGTTATACAGGTCACATAGTGCATCATATTGAGGTGGGGTTGATTCTGACACTTCTCAATTGAGTTATGTATCATTGTCCTAAAATATCAAAATAATCTGAATGTGTTTTCTAAGTTTTTAGTATGTCCCTTATTATTTTAATAAAATTAATATCAAATTTAAACGACACTTATAGATTAATACCAGCCACGTTATTCATCACATTGAGGTTTTATTGATCTATACATGTCACAAATGACTCATGGATTGTTCTTATAAAGTTCTAAAACAATCCAAATAAATTTTCTCAGTTTTCAGTATGTCAGTTGTATTTTTTAATAAAATATATATCCAAATAAGAAACATGCCTTTTGAGTCATACCAGTCGCATTGTGTGTTGATTTTAGGTGAGATTGCTTCATCCACATCATACAGGACTTACAAATCGTTCTAATAGATTATGAACAATGTCGTAGGGTGTTTTTTGGGATTTTTGTGAGTGAATCATTTTGAGATAAAATGGAATTTTTAAACTAATAACAGACACTTTTAGTCATATTGGTCTCATCGCCCATTGGATTTATGTGTGATTGGTTCCTATAGATCAAAAATGACTCATGCATCATTATCAAAATGTATCAAAACGATCCAAATCTATTTTCTTAGTTTTCAGAATGTCACATGTTCTCTATAATTAAATTAATTTTAATTTTAAATAAAAACACATTTGGATTTATACCGGTCACATCATTCATCAGATTGGGGTTTGGTTGATTCCTGCAAATTACAAATGTCTTAAGTATTATTTTTATAAATTATTAAAACAATCCAAATGTGTTTTATCAATTTTTGGTATGTCAGTTGTGTGTTTTTACTCAAATATAATTTCTAATTAGAATAATGCTTTTTGAGTCATACCAGCCGCATCATGCACCTATTTGATTTGAAACTAATTAATACATGATACAATGGAAATACAAGTAAAATTCCACAATTATGAAGATAATCAGAAATTGTTTTCTTGGTTTTCAGGTAGTAACATGTTTATGGTTAAAATGTAAATTTTAAACTCAGATCAATCACTTTTAGTCACACCGGTCACACTATACATCAGATTGAGGTGAGATTGATCCCAACACATCCCATATGACACATGGATTGTTGTCCTAAATTATGAAAAAAAATATAAATGTGTTTGATTGGTTATCATTATTTTTCTTGTTCTTTTTTACTTAACTATGTTTATATGTTAAATAAAATGACACAATTGGATTTATATTGCTCACATTGTGATATATATTGAGGCAATGGTGAATCCTACACATCAAAAAGGACTCATAGATCATTTTATTAAATTATAAATACAATATGAATGTTTTTTCTTAGTTTTCAGTATTCCTGGTGTGTTTTTACTAAAAATTATGTCAATTTAAAATAAAAAGATACACTTTGAGTCATGCTGGTCGTACCGTGCATCTGATTGTGGTTTGGTAGATTCCTACATGTCACAAATGACAAATCAAACGTTTTCTTTATGTATCAAAATGATCTGAATTTGTTTTCTTAATTTTTATTATGTAAGTTGTTTTTTTACTAAAATAACATTTCAAACAATAAAAATATATTTTGAGTCATACCGGTCATATTGTGATTCAAATTTTTGTGTGGTTGATTCCGACACGTCACAAATGAATAATGGATCATTGTACTATAGTATCAAATCAGTCCTAGTCTGTTTTTCTCAGATTTAGGTATGTCTCTTATTCTTTTTAATAAAAATACTTTCAATTTTAAATAACAAAAGACACATCGAGTCATATCAGTCACATCATGTTAAATATAGAATTCAAATCTCTATGATATTTTTGTACATTATTCTATCAATTATTATTCCCATTCGTTTCTAAATTAAAATATATAATCATGGGAATATGAGTCATTTTTACAATTATGGTAGTAATAAAAAAATATAAATACAAAAAGGATTAATAAATATTTTAAATTAAATACTAATTATCATTGAAATTACCCCTTTAGTGATGGTGTTTTTTCACAGAATAAGATGTATTTTAAAAATTTACAAAAATAATAACCACATTCAATTCTATTTTTTTTGTTTCAGACTCTATAGAGACATTTAGAAAAATAAGTAACTTTTTTATATGTGTTTGGATAGTGAATTCTTATTATATATACCCTAATACTTATCCAGTAGTAGTACTTTTGATGTTTCATTTCCTTTTCCCCTAGCCTCATTTCATGATGTAGATGATATTCATGCACCGCCCTATCATAACAGAATCCTCATTAAAAGATAATATATAAATTATATAAACAGTTTTTTAGTTCAAAAATCATAGATGTAGTGTATTACAAATTGACAAACTCCATTATGTGTAGACGTTTTGTTGGATATCCATGCATTGAACCTAGGAAATAAATCTTTCGAGTATCCTAATTTATTGTAATGTTCATCCAATGCTGCCTAAGAACATTAAAAAAATAAGTAATGAATGAAATAAAAATACATTATATATGATTAAATTAAAGAGTCTTACCCCTGAATTATTGGTATTAAGAAGAATCTATATTATGTATTTTTGTTGTTAAACTATTTGGGTAGGTCTCACACTATTTCACCCACTTTTTTAGATTTTATTTTAGTTTGTTTTGAAGAGGTGACATGGGGACTAATGAGTGCAATTTTTTGTTCTTGAGAAAATCCCTTAAATTTTTTATCTTATATACGCCTAGAAAAAATAACTAATTTATTTAATCCTTATTATCAATGTATATTAGCTTTTGGAAAATCAAATCATGAAAACATACTTCATGTTTACAGTTACAACTGAGCTTCTAGAAAATAATACATGATGATTTCACATACATTATATCCACTAATGAAATTTCAATCTTCCACATTGTATATGTTTTCATCAAAAAATATTTTATGAATACCAATGTCTATCATCATCTTTTCCACATTATCCTGCAATGATAGTAAATGGAGATATAGAATGGGAAGGTTTATGGTGATTTTGGTAGATTTTTTCGATCTGTTTGTTGATCCTTGAGATTTTTTTGAGTTGCTATTTCATTTCAACCCCATCCTTTTGTTTGTATATAATAACATTCATCGATTAAGAACTATTTTCATTAAATGTTTAAGGTTTATCTTGAAAAATAAATTTGTAATTAATACCTCCTTATCAAAATGACATTGATGAATTTTAATCAACATCTCACTCTCACTTAAGAAATTCTCATAAACAATAGACTTCCATTCTCAGATACTCCATGCCATATGATGTTGTCAAAGAAAATAAAAATAATAAACTCAAATTAATGCCTTATTTCAGGGATTCTACAAAATTTTTTAATTGTCTTTATGCTATTAAATAAGGATTAGGGTTTACTTTGTTTTTAAAAATGGATCCAAATAGAATCAACATGATCTCAAATGTTCAAAAATATTTTAAATATAGGTTCTTCACCCAATCTCATGCTCATGATGCACATTCATTGAACAAGATTACAACGAATGGGGCTCTTCATTTCATTAAAGATGACCATAAATTCATCTAAGAATAGAATGAGATTTGAAATGACTCTCTCATCACTCGGTTGTCTCCGGAACACAAGAGTAATGCATGGAAGCTCGAGGATCTGAGAACACAGTTTTTCACGACCACATATCAGTTCAAGGGAAACAAAAAACTTTTATAAGTTCTAAAAAAGCAATGATAAAAGGGGGCATGTATCAGCGCTAACTAAAACCACTGATAAATCTATCGATTATCAACACTATTATTAGAACTGATAAAAGTTATTAACAAAACATAATATTATTTTATATAAAAGTTTCATAATTATATTCAGAAATAATTTTTATTTAACTACATTAAAAAAATGCAAGTTTATAATTAATATTTTTTTTATGAAATCAAATATATGTAATGTTTTAAAAAAATTATTTATATGATTATAATTTAATATTTATTTTCATATATATATTTTAATAATTATAATATTATAATTAATTTTATCAAATAATAAATATATTTTTTATTTTTGTAATTATATATTTATAAAAATATATTTAAATTACTAATTATAAATAAATAAATATATGTATATTTAAATAAATATGTGTTTCTAATGAAGTTGGACAACAAATATATTGATGTGCGATCATAATTGTTGGGCATATGTTATGTATTCATCATGAATTTTTATTTATACATTACACCCTTATTATTATTAATGTTGTCCATATATGTGGTGACTCATTTTTTATGATCTATACTTTACTATATATATGATTCATTCTTATACCACTACTATAGATGGTTCTTTTAAAAGCGCTAGTAATGATTTGTTAATCAAATAAAAGATAAATGAGGTTCTCTTTATCAACACTAAAAAATTGAAAATAATGGGGGGTCCTTTATCCGTGCTAAAAAGGCACTCATAAAGCCCCCCCTTTCTGTGCAAAAAAGAGGGATGATTAAGGGGGCCTTTATCCACACTAGAAATAGTGTTGATAAAGAGGCCCTTTATCAGTGCTCTAAATAGCATTGATAAAGGGTTAGATGCTTATGGTGTGTTGTTTATATAACAGTACACCCAACAAAACCAACATATCACTGATACACTACCTGCACAAAACATCACACATACATCGCACATAAGAACAATGCAGCGCACACTGGAACAAATCATGGAACATAAGGGGTTGAAAATAATTCTCTATAAATATCTAAAAATGTTTTCTATAATTACATTTACAGTTATCCAACAAATACTTAAAAATAGTAATGTGTCATCCTTTGAAATCTGTGATCCCCTCTATAAAATGTCCCCCATGGTATTACTTGTTGAAAAAATTCCTCCCAACTCAAGGAAATGTTTACAATAACATAAGAAAATAAATAAAATGTTAGTAATAATATAATGAAAAAATTAATCATTTATATAAAGTAATACATTATTAGAATATCAATTTCTAATAAAGAAGACAGATTTGGCAATATAATGTTCAAAAATTAATTCATATTGAGATGGGTTTGATTCCTACAATTCATAAATTAGTTATGGTTTATGGTCATAAAACATCAGAACAATCTGAATGAGTTTTCTTGGTTTTGAGTTTGTCCCATTTTCTTTTACTAAAATTAATATCAAATTTAAAAGACACATTTGGATTTATACCGGTCACATCATTCGTCAGATTGATGTATAGTTGATTTATACACATCCCAAGTGAATCATGGATTGTTGTTCTAATTTATCAAAATAAACTAAATACATTTTTTATGTTTTCAGTAAGTCAGTTGGGTTTTTTTGTAAAATATATTTTCAAGCCTAAAGAATGCATTTTGAGTCATACCGGTCGCATCATGTGTCAATAATAGGTGGGACTTCTTCATACATGTCGAAAATAACATACGAATAATTCTACTTACTTATGAACTCGATTGAAGGGAATTTTCATGATATTCAGTGAGTGAACATTTTGAGATAAAATGTCAATTTTAAACTGATAAAAGTCCCTTTTTGTCATATTGGTTACATCGTGCATCAGATTGAGGTGAAGTTTGTTCCTATACACTAAAAATGAATCATGGATCATTTTATAAAATTATCAAAACAATCCAAATGTTTTTTCTCAGTTATCAGCATGTCACTTGTCCTTTATAAATAAATTAATGTAAATTAAAAATAAGAAACATTTGTATTTATAATATTCACACCATTTATTGGATTGAGATGTGGTTGATTTCTAAATGTGAAAAATTACATATGGATTGTTGTTCTAAAGTATCAAATCAATCAAAACATGTTTACTTAGTTTTTTGTTTTTCAGTTTTTTTTACTAAAATATCATTTCAAATTTGAAACAAGCTTTTTGAGTCATACTGGTCTATTCGTGCATCGATTTGATTTTATACTACATCATAAATGTTATAATAGACTTAAGAATCACTTTTCTAAATTATTCTGTCAATTGGAAAGTGTTTTCTGGGTTTTCAGTGAGTGACAAATTTTGATTGAGAATTTAAATTTTAAACTCATAAAGACACTTTTAGTCATAAATGTCACACTATGCGTCGAATTGAGGTGCAGTACATTCCAATGATGGAGTTGGTGTCCCATAACAAAAATAATTTTTACATTATGATAAACATATATTTTTGTATTTGAATATGAATTAATACCTTCTCACATATTTATTGTTCTTCTACATGACAATTCATGTGATATAGTCTTATGTATAGTTTTTGCACTGAAGGGTCATAAAATATTTATACTATGATGAGAACCCATAAATTCAACAACACTATTCTTGAATATTTATTCTATATTGGAATGATTTTATTTTAGGGGCACAAATAATATAGGACAATAGGGTTAAGGACCCATAAAATATTGAGGAACCTTCTCATGGTGTGTGCCCTTGGTAATATCCAGGATGATATTATTAGAATGATACCCTATAATAGGAAATTATTATTTCATAGTTTCATTGGATGTTCCTATCATCGAATGTGTAAATTGGCCCTCAGACATTATGAATATTATTAATGGGTATTATATCTCACACATATAAAGGTATTGATGAAAATAGTGAACATACACTATTTTCAGTGTGGTAGGATATTATGGGTGTGTCATGAGTAATACTACATTAATGGATAATGGAAAAAGGATTTTTCCATTCTGTTCCTTAATAGAAGTTGATATGTTAGACCCTTTGATGGAATTGATATAGACTAAATAAATAAGTGTCCATGGTGAGAAATGTGGATGTAAAATTCTGGGGGGAGAACGAAATAGTAATAGAGAACAATGGTTGATGACACTAGCATGCAACCTGCTTGATTTGATATATCAAGACAAAGGTATTACACTACATGGTAAGCATTCGTAGGAGGTGACACGTCATTGCAACATTAACTTCTTCCTATATGGGTACCTTGGTGTGTAGCTAGATTCTAACCCTGTACATTAGATAGGCTCCACCTAATTCCACTGAGAAAAAGTTCTAGAGGGTCACACACTAAGTTTATCCAATTATCTCAGTTAAATATTAATTTCACAAGTTAAATAAAGAATATTCCCAGCCTTGGTTTGATAATTATTCAAGGATCCATGATCACATTTATTTCAACTCAATTTATTCGATAGAATATATTATGGGAGAAACAATATATATATTATTTAACAATGTAGTGATATTTATTTATGAAATAAATAGTCATTATTCATGTTCTACTAAATGTGGTGGAGGAAATAATTAAATTTTAAAAACAAAAGTACACACCGTGTATATTAATAAATACACACTATGTAGTTTTATTGGGGATTTTTTAGAAATAATATTATTTAATTGATTAAATATTATTAGGTGTAATTCACTACTCATGAAAATTGTTAATAATAGTCAAATGTTATTATTAGAATTTGGGTATTACTAAGAATTTAATGTAATGAATAAATGCCTTTGGATAATTAATTCATTTTATTATTCTATGTAATATAAATCCCAATTACATTATTATCATTATATCTAGACATTATCTATGGTTTATAAAAATGGATCAAGAGAAATACCTCATAAAAATAGATAATTCATTAACACTAAGAACGCTCTCATGTTACAAGAGAGATCCTCCTCCACCAGATGAAGGAGAGGGCTTTGAAAGCAGCTCTCAAGATGATCAAAGGCAGACATTGTAAGTGAAGGATATTCAAAGCTAGCACCTAAAGATCTCTTCAGTGACGTCCATTGATATGGGGAGCATGTGTGGATCACTCCTAGAGGAAGCCAACACTTGGATTCTAGGACGTAACGGTGGATCACATTGGATCGTGACCAGAAAAATCAATAGAGAGAGAATTACATCAATGTAATTCTTCTATTATAATTAAATTAATTATGACCAGAATATGATGATCTTCATAATGGTTATGAGAATTCCTTCTTTCCTTTTTTATTCTTTGTTCTATTCTAAAAATCATGTGTTTTATCATCATGATGGAGCTGAGATTCATCATTGTTAATGTAAAAAATTAAATTTGGGTACACCCATCTACACATATATTCTAGGTTCCCCGAACATACCAGTGGAATATGAGGGGTTATATCATTGATTATAATTATTTAGTGTTTTTCATTGATGATTTACAAATTCAATAATTTAGTTATTTCAATTCAAGTTAATCATTAAATACATATGAGTCTCGTGATCTGTTCTTCCTATTTTGATTCTCATTCACCTTATGAAAAGATCATTTCATCTAATTTGTATTAAATTAAAATTATAGGATCTCATCTAGAGCTTCCAATGGTTCCAAGACATATAACACCAGAACACATAGTGTTTAATATTCTTCACCCTCCATGTAATCAAGTTTTAATGCATTAGTACTGGCCCATTTGACCAAGCCATGTGTTGACTAATAACAAGTGGCACAAGGTTTCCAGTTTACACCTTATTTGGAACACTGGAAATGGATTGTAGCCTCTACAGGTTAGGGTTGGACCATGTAACCTATACACGGCTTTCCCATATGGAGACTCTGTAACGTGGATGCTACACTGTAGGTGTTACGCTGGAGATAGAGTGTACTCCGAATAATTCTAAAATACATCTACATGCCTACTCCCCAGGCGTGTACATCGGATGGATGTTGAATGATAGCACACACCATGTAGTATGAATTAGACACCATGTACTCATCAAAATTACACAAATTTATTAAAAAAACTTATTTTATTATATAAACACTTGAGACGTGTACCATGGTGTCAGCATAAAGCTAGGGCACAACATGTGATATGTGTTTTATACATATGTTTTTTATTTAACATATGTGTAATGTTCATTTCTTCTCATTGGGTAGTTATGAATTGGAATTCACCATGTTTACTCCAAGGTAGAAATTACGTACAATGTTAATTTTAAATGAATTTATTTATTTAAAATTATGATCGATGAGAATCTAAAGGAAATTCAGAAAAGGGTTTAAGATAAAAGGATAGATTAATTAAAGATAAAAGTTAATTGATTCGAGTGTGATGTATCTTAAACAAGGAAAATAATATAATTTAATTCTAGTTTTATTTATTCATAAATATAGTTTCATGTATGGATGATAATGAGCTAGACCAGGACCTCCTGTATATGGATGGTTTCTTTTTATATATTTATTTAAATTAATATTTTTGGCATGCGAGCCTTCTCTTCATTAATATGAAGGGACTTCATGCCAAAGTTTTATATTATATAAAATCCCATTTTACCCCACACCTATGTGTGTGACAAAAGCATATGTAATGGATGGACCACCCATGATAGTGGATGTGGCACATGTTAAGGTGAAAATAATCAAAGGAGATATGAAGGTGGACCAGTTGAAAGCTGTAAAAACAAACCCAAAATGGTCTTACTGTTTCCTCCCATATGACTTGTGTTATTTTATCAACCACTAGATAAATTAAAAAATATAACAATCTCATGATCATTTAATTTATTTTATTTCTTTTAGTTTCATGGATTATTAATTGGGGTTTTTTGTCGCGATCAAACAATTAATGAATCAAACCGGTATGCATGATGGAACTAAAATAAGACAAGATTATGTGTAAATATTATCATAGACATGGTTAATCACTAAATTATATCCCACATAATATTAAAGATAATTTAAGAAAGATAATAAAATTGAAATTTATGTATAAAGATAAAATCCCTCATGGAAATATTAATTTAGTATAGCCTTCCATAATCTTGGTTAGAATCAAACAATAGTTCTAAGATCATGAACAGCCCTAGTTGGTATGGTTTCAATTATCATGGAATTATAATTTGAGGTTTTGGTTAGACATGAATTGTATTATATCAAGGGTTGAATTCCATAGAAAGAAATGGTGTGACCAAGTGGAAAAGGTTGATGAAATCCAAAATAAAAGGATTTCAGGATTTGGGAGTCCACTCAATGGAATAAGGTGCTTTGAGATTATTAATTTTTCATTTATAATTACTACATAAAACCATTAATGTTGCTTTACCAACCATATTTGGGTTATTGCGAAGTGAAATATGGATCCTTCCCACTACAATATTCAAGAAACAGAATATTCTGCAGTCAATGGTGAAGGCTTTTGAGTTCGATAAGATAGTGAAAGGCTAATAAGTATTAATTTTTTAATTTTCTCAAATTCATCATGATAAAGTACTAAATATTTTCACATCATAATTTGTAGAAATAGAATGAAAAATGACATCAATCATTTCATTTCACACCATAATCAAGAAGGAAAACATTCTCATTAGCACCAATTTCTTGGAGTGGCAGAGGTTTTTATGCGTCATCATTCCCCATGAGGGGAAATTGTATGTTTTAGAGGAGATTATTCAAGTTTCTCCTAGAAACAATTACATTGATGAGAAAATATGTCTCTATATAAACCATTTTTATGATTCCATACATGTCCAATATTTCATGATATCAACCATGTTTAATATACTATTGATGTAATATGAAAACATGAACACAAATAGAATGATGTCTCATCTTAAGGATCTATATAAATAGAAGGCAAGATAGGAGAGATATAAGATCTCCAGCACTTTGTTCAAAACAATTTTTGGAGAATCTGTGCCTGTTGGGAATCATGTATTCAAGTTTATTTGCAACATTGAACACCTAAACATCTTAGGAATTAAGTTCATGGATGATTTGAATATATATATCATCATATCAACACTTCCCATGAACTTCTCAAGGTTTATTTTGAACTAAAACATTAGCAAAAATGAGAAGAGTGTATCAAAAATTATCACCTTGATTCTCCCATTGGACAAGGACATAGGGTATTAAAAACCCGCAGTCCTTATGGTGAATAAAAATAAGAAGGACATGGAAAATGGGCCAAGGATTTATAAATATTCTGAAGCCCCCCAAGTATCATTCTTATAAGAAGTGGAAGATCTATTGGTAGGGAATGTAATGGGAGTTATTATGTTTTCATGTGTCAGTCTAGGCCACTGGAAGAGAAAATGCATCCAGAAGCGTGGGGACACTAATAGTGTGTTGGTTATTGAGTGTAATCATTCCATTTCTACACATTGGGTATTATATACAGTAAGTTGGGATCACATCTATATTCTAATGTAGGCATCAAGTAGATTTATAAATATTAATAGAGGATAGGTGGATCTTCACGCTACCAATAGCGCGAGGCTAGTTGCATTGGCCATTGTAAAATACCATCTCTCATTTCCAACTAGGATGCTTTGGTTTTAACATAACTAGTATTATGTACCTTTTTTACCAAGAACATAATTAATGTATAATGATCTGATATGGAAGGATTTATTTTCATGTTTCTCAATTAGGCTTGTTTATTTTATATGAACATTGTATTTTTTATGGAGAATTTAAATAATTGTTAGTATGAATTAAATTATGATAACCATGTGCTAGAAATCGATAACGAAACAAACTTACATGACTCATACAACACCTAGTTATGGCATCACCATCTCGGTCATGTAAATGAGTAACAATTGGAAAAGCTTTGACAAGATGGTTTTTAAGACTATACTAAGCTAAAATGACTTGATAGATGTCACCCATGTTTACAAGGAAAAACTTTTTTGGTGGACAGGGTGAAAGGGACACATAGCTTCTTGGATTGGTACACACGCATGTGTGTGGACAATTTCTAGTAGATGATCGAGGTGGATATACTTACTTCATTACTTTATTTAATAAAATTAGTTGATATGGATATATCAAATTAATTAGGTATAATTTTGAGTCCATGGACAAATTTATGAAATTCAAGAATGAATTAGAGAATCTGATTGGTAAGAAGATGGAGAAGTTTCAATCGGATCGAGGTAGATAATATCTGAACCAATAGTTCATTGACCTTTTATAGGAGTATGGGATTTTATCACAAATAACTCATCCTTATACTACATAGTGTGATGGTGTAAGTGAAAGGAGTGACTGCACCTTGTTGGACATGGTGAGGTCGATGATGAGTCACATAGATCATCCATTATCCTCTTGCAGATATGCATTACAAACTACAAAATCCAAATTAAACCGTGTACCAACTAAGATAGATAATGTAATTACCTCCAAGTTATGGAATGTAATGAAGCCCATTTTGTCACACACATGTGTATGGGGATGAAAGGAATTTGTTAAGGCCATCTCAGGAATCAAACTAGAACCCCCGGTCACAAGTTGTATCTTTATAGGGTATCCCAAGGAAACCAAAAGATAATACCTATATAACCAATCACATAACAATGTGACTTTCACCAGACAAGCCATATTTCAGGAGAGGGAGAACATGATAAAAAAGGATAGTGGGAGATAGATTGACTTTGAAGAATTGGATTCTCACGATACATAAGATGTGGAATAAGAACAAGTTCTATAGGTCTCTGTGGAAGAGGTTCTAGAAACACATGTACAAAATAGGAGCTCAAAAGAGGTAAGGGAACCAAAGTGATTTGGTTTCCTAGTAATTGAGGATGGTGAATCATTATTTTTGGATAATGGTGAAACTCTATCCAATAAGGATGTAGTAGAGAGATCTGAAGCTACATGATGGCTAGAACCTATTTCTTCTAAGATGGATTCCATGTATCGTAACCAAGTCTCAGTTCTGGTTGATGATCCAGTTGATATAAATCATGTTGGTTACGAATGGGTGTTCAAGAGAAATCTGTACATGGAAGGTAATGTTATTACCCTTAAAGAAATTATAGTGGAAAAATTATTCAGACAACATAAAAATATTTAGTATGATGAGACATTTTCACTAGTTTCCATGTTTAGATTCATAAGAATCATACATTCCATAACAGCTTACCATTACAATGATATTTGGAATATGGTTGTCAAAACAACATTACTAAATTTTAATATTTAGGAAGATGTCTATATGACACAACTAAAAGGGTTTATGACAGCAGGTGGAGCCAAAAAGGTCTACAAGTTACAGAAATCCATTTATGGATTAAAGAAAGCATCTAGGTCCTGGAACATTCAATTTTTGTATCCATAATGAAATTTGGTTTCATTAGTAATTAATGTGAGGAATTTTTTTATAAGTGGTTTTATGGGAATGTGGTCATTATCCTAGTAATATATGTTTATGACATTTTACATATTAGAAATGATGTACCACTCTTATAGTCAGTTAAGAACTGGTTGAAAAATTGTTCCTCCATAATGAACGTAGGCGAATAATCCTACATTATAGGGATCAAGATCATTTGTGATAGATTCAAGAGGCTTCTTGGAAAATTTTAGGTTACATACATCTACCAGATACTATAGATATTTAGTACAGAAAAATCCATGTGGGGATTGGTTCTAGTGTCACATGGCCTACATCATTAAAGATATTGTGTGATCAGACAAAACAGGATAGAGACCTGATATTTAAGATACCATATGCTTCATCTATAGGATCCTTAATGTATTCCATGTTTTGTACTAGGTTTGATGTTTCCTATGAATTATGCATGGTAGGAAGATATCAAGAAAATCCAAGAGAAGAACATTGTAATTTTGTTATGACTATCAGTAGGAATCTTAGAGGATCTAAGGATATGTTCCTTGTGTATGGAAGAGATGGGGATCTTGTCATCAGATTTTATGTTGAGGCTTGTTTTAAGACAGATCAGAATTTTATGATGTTACAATATGGATATGTTTTTTTCTCAACAGAGGAGTTGTGTGCTGAAAGAGTTCAAAGAAGCTAGTTGTTTCCGATTCTATATTATAGTTCGATCATATATAAGCTTCTAAAGCATCCATGGAATCTATCAAGATTCAGAACATTGTTTATGAGCTTCATGTGGGGACTATTAGTGGAGAATTTATCAAATTGTATATTTATAATACTACAGTGGTGAATCTTACAAAAGAACCAAGGCCTCATCAATGTACAAAGAAGATTATCTAGAAGTATCATCTCTTAAGGGATTCCTATGAAAGAGGTGAAGTTGCAGTGATAAGGTAGTCAATTGAAGTGAACATGGAGGTCCCCATGTCTTAGGGAATATCTAAAAAGAAGTATGAATAGTATGTGAGAGCTTGTGGGTTATTGGTTTTTAATAGTTGTCTCTAGTACAAGTGGGTGTTTGTTGGAGTTAGTGGCATTCAACCAACAAATTTATACTTAATGATGAACTTCAATTTATGGATTTGAATATTAATAAATATCTTATCCCATCATTGATTGTTCTTATGCATGAAAATGCATGTGATATTTCCCTAAGTATAGTTGTTTCACTAAAGGGTCATAGAGGGTCCCAACAGTGATGAGAACCCAAAAATGCCATTAAATTGTTCTTGAATATATGTTTTATGGTTGGATGTTGTTATTTGAGGGACATAAATAATACGGGCCATTATGGGTGAGGACTCATAAAACATTGATTCACATTCTCATGGTGTGTTACCTTGGTAATATCCAATAGGATATTATGAAAATGAGACTCGGCATTAGGAAATCCTCATTTCATAGTGTTATTGAATATTCCTATCTACAGACTTTTAACACCCCTAGTTAAGTGAGACATAAAAGGATAAATGTTACTACCCATGTCAACAAGGTGCACCTTTTGTTTTATGAGCCTACCTTATTAGAACTGCACAGTTAAGAATGCTTTTCCTGGAGTATTAATAAGGATTCTTGACCCTGTGGGATGTTTCCCAAGTTGTGAGTGAGTGAGGAAAAAACACACTGAAAGAACATTTGTTAGCCTGTGGGGACAATCACTAGTCTGATAAGGGACCCTGGTGAGTAATAGCCTATGGTGTGCTTGGAAGGCATCCAAGGTATTATAGGAGACCGATGGGGTCAGATGATAAGGTTCATGGCCCGGGGAGGTAGGTCATGACAAATGGTATTAGAGACAATACCTAGCCGGAAGTGCTTAGGCACTACCTGGGTTTGAGGCATGAGGTCCACAATGAGGGTGTTGTGCATTAAAGGGGTGGATAATGTAACACCCCTAGAAAAGTGAAATGTGAGACTTAAAAGTCTAAATGTTACTACCCATATCAACAAGGTGATCCTTTCATTTCAAGAGCCTACCTGATTAGAACACCATAGTTAAGAATGACTGGCCAAGAGTTGTAATAAGGATGGGTGACCCTTTGGTAATTTTCCCAGGTTGTGTTCGAATGAGGAAAACACACATTGAAATAGCATGTGTTGCCTGTGGGGACAGTCATTAGTCTGATAAAAGACCATAGTGAGTAATAGCCTATAGTGTACTGGGAAAGAAACCAAGGTATTACCAGAGACCCATGGAGTCAGATGACATGGTTCATGGCCCGGGGATGTGGGTCATGACAAGACTTGTATTTTTTTCAAAGAAATTATGATTAAAGTGGTGGAAAATGTAACACCCCTAGTAAAGTGAGACTTAAAAGTCTAAATACTACTACCCATATCAATAAGGTGATCCTATTTTTTCTGGATGCTACCTGATTAGAACTCCGAAGTTAAGCATGCTTGGACTAGAGTAGTAATAAGGATGGGTGACCCTTTGGGAAGTTTCCCTAGTTGTGTGCGAGTGAGGAAAAAACACACTGAAGGAACATGTGTTGGCCTGTGGGGACAGTCATTAGTCTGATATGCGATCCTAGTGAGTAATAGCATATGGTGTGCTGGGAAGGCATCCAATGTATTACTGGAGACCCATGGGGTTATATGACAAGGTTCATGGCCAAGGGAGGTGGGTCATGACAAGAATTGTGTATTTTTTCATAGAAATTATGATTATTATTAATGGGTATTACAAATAGCTCACATAGTTGTTTTGATGAAAACTATGATAACACAATGTTTGTAGAGAGGTAAAATATATTGGGTGAATCATGAGTAATACGACATTAGTAGATAATGCGAGAAAATATTTTTACTTTTTCTTCCATAATAGAAGATGATATATCAGACCCTTTGATAGAATTCATATATCCCAAATAAATCTATGAGCAAGGTAAATAATGGGAAAGTTCAATTCTAGGAGGTCAAAGAATTAGTAATCGAGCACATTGGTTGATTACAATAGCCATCAACACACATGATTTGATATATTGAGATAATGTGATTACATTAAAAGACTTGTGAATTTCGTTATAGAAATTATGAATATAATTAATGGGTATTACAAATAGTTCACATATATGTATTTATGAAAACTATGATGACGCAATGCTCGTAGAGAGGTAAAATATGTTGGGTTCTCCAAGAGTAATACAACATTAGTAGATAATGAGAGAAAAGATTTTTCCTTTCTGTTCCATAATAGAAGATGATATCTATGACCCTTTGATATAACTGATATAGCCTACATAAATCCATGAGTAAGGTATGTAATGTGAAAGTTCAATTCCAGGAGGTCAAAGAATGAGTAATCGAGCACATGGGTTGATTACACTAGCCTTCAAACCACATGATTCGATATATCAAGATAATGTGATTACAATACATGGTAAGTGTTCATATGAGGTGACATTTGATTGTACCATTAACTTCTTTCTCTATGACGGAATTGGCATGTTTTTAGATGATAACCATATAAATTAGTTAGTCTCAGCATAATGCCACTAAGAAAGAGTCTTAGAGGTCCAAACACTAAGTGTATCAAAGCATCTTAGTTAAATATTCATTTAACAAGTTGAATAAATATTATCCCCAGTTATGGTTAATTTTTTTTTAGTTTATGTGTTTTCAAATTTATATCAACAGTAAATAATTGAGAGAATATAGTATGGGATAAATAATATAATTATTATCGAATAATCTAGTGAAATTTATTTGAGAAATATGTAGTCATTATTAGAGGTCTAATAAATACTCTGGAGGAAATAAATAAAAAGGAAAATCCAAAGTACACACTGTGTATATTAATATATACAAGACATGTAGTTTTTATTGGGATTTGTGATAAAAAAGTATTATATATTAAATTAATTAATACTAGGATTAATTATTTGGGTTCATATTAATTGATAATAGTTGTAAATTTTTATTATTTGACATGAGATATTACTAAAAATTAAATGTAATGAATAAATGACAATGGGTAATAAAATCATTTTATTATTATAAGTAATATAAATCCAAATTAAATTATTCTCAATATATCTAAGAATTTGTTGTGGTTCTGCATAATAGATTTAGTGAAATATCTAAATCCAAGAGAGAGTTCCTTTCCACCAATAAATATCTCAAGTTATGAGAGATGTCCTCCTCCATTAGATTAAAGAGTACGCTTTCGAAGAAACTCTGAAGGCGATCGAAGGAGGAAATCGCAATCGAAGGCTCTTTGGCACTAGTACCCGAAGATTCCTTCAAAGACATCGATAGATATGTGTAGAATACATGGATCTCTACAAGATTATGACTACACCTGGATTCTATGACACAACGATAGATCACATTGGATCATGACTAAAAACAAAAATAGATAGAGAATACCATCAAGTTAATTCTTTCCTTTTAATTAATTTTATTATAACTAACATATGATTATCCACTCAATGGTTCCAGGACCTCCATATTTCCTTTTCCCTTATTCATTATACTCTCAAGATTCAGTGTTTAATCATCATGACAAATCTCATATTGATCATTTTTAATGGAAAAATTAATGTTTGGTACACCCATCTATATTCCCTTCCGCTCTACCTGAAACCTTCACCCAACACGTTACAAATGACACATGGATTGTTTTCCTAAATTATAAAAACAATCCAAATAGTTTCTCTCAGTTTTCAGTATGTCACTTTTTCTTTTTTACTTAATTTAATGTAAATTATTTTAAAAAATAAACATTAGGATTTATACAGGTCACATCTTGGTTTGTATTGAGGTGGGTCTGATTCCTATATGTCACAAATGACACATGGATAATTTTACTAAAATATAAAAACAATACAAATGTGTTTTCCCTTTTTTTAGTATACCAGATGTGCTTTTTTACTAAAATAAATAACAATTTTAAATAAAAAAGAACTTTGAGTCATACTGGTTTTATCCTGAATCGGATTGTGGTTTGGTTGATTCTTACATAACAAAAATTACTTATTCATCGTATTCCAAATGTTTATAACAATATGAATGTGTTTTCTTAGTTTTTAGTATTTTAGTTGTCTTTTTTTTATTAAAATGTCATTTCAAACTGGAAACACACATTTTGAGTCATACTGGTCACACAGTGTGTCAGATTTTTGTGTGGTTTTTTCCTTCATGTCACAAATGTATTATGGATCATTTTACAATAGTATTAAATTAATATTAATGTGTTCACTTAGTTTTAAATATGTCAAATGTCTCTTTACTAGAAAAATATCTATTATAAATAAAAATAGTC
This sequence comes from Viscum album, assembly GCA_963277665.1. Classification (NCBI taxonomy): domain Eukaryota; kingdom Viridiplantae; phylum Streptophyta; class Magnoliopsida; order Santalales; family Viscaceae; genus Viscum; species Viscum album. The sequence goes on along the minus strand of OY728151.1, from coordinate 1,054,271,954 downwards.
ACTTCGAGTCATACTAGTCACATGGTGTGTAATACTAATGTCACATCTTTATGTAATTTGTGTATATTCTTCTATCAAGTATTATTCCCATTCATTTACAAATGATTCTTTATCGTCTTGTGAATAGGATTCTTTTCAAAAATCATGGAAGTACTGAAAAATATAAATATACAATGGGGTAATAAATATTATAAATGAAATACAAATTATCATAAAAAATGCATCTTTAGTGATGTTGGATTGTTTATAAAATATGATCTCTTTCTTGAATTTACAATCATAATAACCATAGTATTTTTCATTTGTTAGTTTCGAGCACTTCAGAATAATTGGGAAAAATATTTAATTTTTTTATGTGTGTTTGGATACTGAAATATTATTATATATACCTAGGTACATATCCTGTCATAGCACTTTTGATGTTTCATGTCCTTTTCTCGTGGCCTCATTCTATAATGTAGATGATATTTATTCACTACCTTATAACAACATAATACTCATTGAATGATAATATAAATTATATAACTAGATGTTTAGATCTAAAAGGGTGGATATAGTGACTCACACTCTGAAAAATTCAATCATTTGTGGTTGGTTTGTTAGATTTCCATGCATTGAATCCCGGAAATATGTCTTTGGAGTATCTGAATTAACATCAACGAGCATCCAATAAATCAAGAGAACCCAAAAAATAAAAAGTAATGAAGAAAATTAAAATATATTTGATATGATTAAATAATAGATTTTTACTCGTGGGTATTTGGTATTAAGAAGAGTATGACATCTGTTTTTATTTCTTAAATGATTTGAGCAGTTCTACCACTATTTCACCCTCTTTATTGGATTCAATTTTTTTTGTTCTATAGTGGTGACGTGAGGACTAAAGAGTCCATATTTTTGTTCATGGGAAAATCCATTTAATATTTTTTCATATATACACCTGTGAAAAATTTGAAATATATTTAGTCGTAACTATCAAAGTATATCAGCTTTAGGAAAATAAAATCATGAAAGCATACCTCATGTATACATTTAGAACTAGGTGCCATAGCCAATAATACTCTAGGATTTCACATACATTAACAACATTAATGAAATATGGATAATCCTTGGCGTACATGTTTTCATAAAAAAACAATTGTGTGAGTACCACCATATTTCAACTTTTTATCCACATGAGTCTGCAATGATAGTAAATATAGATATTGAATGGGCGAGTTTAAGTTGATTTCAGTATATTTTCTTGATTGGTTGGTTGATACTTGAGATGGTTTTGAGCAATTCATTCATTTCACCCATTTCCATTTGTTCATCTGTAATAAAAATCGTTGGTTAATACTTTTTTACATTAAATGTAAAAGGTTTATCTAGAAAATTAAATTGGAAATCAATACCTCCTTTCTGACATATTTTTTTGCAAGATGTGACATCCATGAGATGAATGTTTCAAGAGATTCACTACTAAAAAAATGACCTATAACCATTGTTCAAAATTGTGGGTATAAACCCCAAAACCGTGGGTATAGGCTATACCTATGGTTTTGGGAACCGTGGGAAACTGAGGCATCGATATATCTCCACTGCTTATACCTAGAGTTTTCCAAACAGTGGGTATAGCTTATTGTAATAGTTGTTGTCCTAAAATAAGCTGGTTGTACTTTCAATACATAGATATTTAATGCATTTAAATATTAAAAATATTATTTTTTATTGTTCATTGTTCTTCATGACTACTATATAATAATTTCCTAGAGTAATTATTTCATTGATAAGGTCATGGAAGTTCCCCGCTCTGATAAGAACCATGAAATGCTATAACAATATTCATAAATATAGTTCTATGGTTAGATGACATACTATGATTGGACACATAGCATGAATACCATCATGTCCGAGTACTCGTATGCAGATTGGACTTTCTCTCATGAAGTTTTCAATTGGTAATCTCTAAGACTAGAGATTATGCGAACATACCCACCTGTAAGAATTCCACATTTTTTGTGTCTTACATATTTATATCTGTGGATGTATGTAAGGATCCTTGGACTTTATGATTATCATTAATACGTTTCACGACTCACATACTATGATTTACTGATGAAAACCATCACACATATAGTTGTTGGGATGTAGGGTACATTGGGTGCATTTGGAAAGACATGTTATTAATGGATAAGTTGAGGAATGATTTGTACCTAATATTTATGGAAGTTGATCTCTCTAACATTTGATTTGAATATAACCATTGCGTGAAATATCATTTCCATGGAGTAATCATAACTTCATTTCTAGTTGTCAAATAAAGACGTATCAAGCATAAAATTTGATGACACTATCATGAATCCTAATTGATGAGATATTGTGACAAAGGGATTGTGTTTCACAGTAAGAGTTTTTATGTGGATGTCGTTGTTTTGAATTTATGTTATTTCTAATCGATTCCTTGACCCTTTTATATACAATAATGTTGGAATTTATTCATTTCCACATCATGCCAATGAGAAAGAATCTTAGAGGGCCACACACTATTTTTCTTGGGGTCTCGGTTAAATCAAATTTTAATTTATTTAATAATTATTATTATAATGACATAGGAATAATTTTATTCATGTTAATATTATGTCATATATTAAATAAATATTTACTCACCGGATTGTGGGTAAAATATATATATTTATTTTACATAACATTTAAAAATATATTTATTTACTAGCGTGTCAATAAAATATATATTTAACAGAATAAATTATTTATTTATTTAGTTTGGTGTTCAATAAATGGAAGTGGAATTCTTGCAGACTAGGGCTGGTCCAGTAGTAAATAATTATTTTCACAATGATAATTATTTATTTAACTAGTTGGCATTAATTAAAATAACGCTGCTATAATTTTCTGACATAGAGTTTTATTTATAATTCCATTTTTCACAAGTTGGCACATCATAAATAATGACATGGTATTATTATTTATAACATGGGTTTTATCAAGGGTATTGGATGTATTTTATTTCTGTTATGGAATTAAATATTGCAATTGAATCTCTATTTCAATAAATAGACACATAAATCTATTGTTCCATGTACCGAACCGCACACTCGGTGAATTTTGAATTATTAAGCTAAACAATTTCTCTCTCAAATCCTCTTCATTCCATACTAAAAAATGAGAGACATTCTTAAAGGCCAAGGAAAATGAAATCAAGAGTGACTTACACAAGACGCTCGCTTCACTGTGCTAGCACCCAGTGAACGATTTGTGTCGATCAGTGGCCATCAGAGCACATGTGGATCACCGCTAAAGGGATTAATGTTTGTATCATTGTCAGCATAATATGATAATCATTATCGGTCATTTCAGATGATCAACATCACCAAATAAGAAAATACAAATGATCTAGGTATTTTTTTCATTGTAAAATTAATTAAATTAATTATAAACTTGATGTGTAAGATCCTCAATAATGGTTTGGGGCCTCTTCTTTCATTATCAAAAACTTTGATTCTATTTTGTGGAGACTGGAATTCACCGTCGTATTGATCCCAGAATAATCATTGATCATCATAAAAATTAATGTTGGGTGTCGAAGCTATCATGCATCCCCAGCACTATGAACCTAGAAGTGGTATTAGAGTGGTGACATCATAGTTTATAGTTATTTAATTTTTTTATGATTTACACATGTAATAATTTAGTTGTTTAAATTCAAGTTAATCATTCTCAAATCTGAATCTCTAGATCTATTCCTCTTCTTTAGTTTCTCATTCACCTAAAAAATGATGTTTTCATTTAATTTTGATTAAAATAAAATAGATGATCTCCTCTGGAGGTTCCAAAGGTTCCTGTTCGTATAACATTAGAACACATGACATGTATTTGGCAGTACATGCCTTGTAGTCAATATTCAAGGCACCAGGTCTGGTCCACCAAACCAAGTAGTGTCATGGGAGTTTGGATACATCTTAATGACTTTATGTGTTGACCAGGAACACATGTCACGCAGTTTCCAGATTACACGTGGTGTGGCCCACTAGACCTGGCATGCAGTACTTTTAGGTTAGGGTTAGAACATGTACCCCTTACACAGATTTCTTGAATAGAGACAATGTAATGAGGAAATACAGAGTGTGTGGCCCACAGGACACACGGTGTACTATGATGATTTCTAATGTACACTCACATATCGTTTCAGCAAGCGTGTACTTCTGATGGTCGGTGAACAATAGTATACATCATGTAGTTGGAACTACATGTCGTGTAATTATCCAAATTATGCAAATATTTTTAAATTTATTATTATATTATACACAACCTTGAGACCTGTACCACCATACAGGAGTAAAGATGACACACAACATGTGATAAGTGATTTATATATTTGTATTTAATTTAACATCTGCATTACATTCATTTCTACTCATTGGGTTGTTATGAATAGAAATTCACCATGTTTCCTCCAAGTTAAATGTTATGTACACTGGAAATTTTAAATGAATTTATATTTTTAAAATTATGATGGATGAGAATCTCAAGGAAAGTTAGAAAAGTGATTAAGAAAAAAGGATTGATTAATTTAAGATGATAATTAATTGATAGAATCTTGATTTATCATTGACAAGAATGATTAAAAAATTTAATTCTAGTTTTATTTATGTGTAAATATATTTTCATGTATGGATGATCATAAGCTACACCAAGACCTTATTATGTAGATGGTTTCTTTTAATTAATTTATTTAAATTAATTTTGGTGCACTATAAGCCTTCTCATCAATAATATGCAGGTCTTGCAAGCCCAAGGATTCTTTTATGAAAAAAGTTTCTTTAACCCTCACATACATGTGAGTTTAAAATCATATGTAATGGATGGAAATCCCATGCTAGATGAGGCAGTTCAAGCTTGAGCTAAGACGAAACCAAACCCAGGAGATACAGAGGTGGAAATTTGAAAATCTGTAAACATGATCCCAAGAGGTTCAAGGTGTTTCTTACATAAGTCTAGTTTCGTTTATCAACCACTAGATAAACTAACCATAATGAAAACTCATGATCAAGCCCTTTGTATTATTTTATTTCAATCAATTTATTTTTTTTTCATTATGGATATGTTTTCATAATCACATAATTAATTTATTAAATAATAATGAATTATGGAACTAAAATAAACCAGGATTATGCGTAAATATTATCAAAAAATGGTTAATCACATAATTAAGTTACACTTATTATTACTAAAAATGTGATAATGATAATAACAAATTCATGAATAAGAGATAAAAATACATAAAATAAACTATTATGTCAGAAAAAGCCTTCCATTAAATGATTAAAGGAAAAAATCAATTAAACTATGTTCTTGACTAACCTATGTGGGGACACATACTTTTATAAAATAATCCATGTGAAAGGTTTCAGGTTGACTTAACCATATTACATTAATATGTGTAGCCCTTTCTAAAAATGGTGTAATATTGGATGTAAGAAATGAGGAAATCTAAAGTTAGGATTTCGGGATTGGGGAGACAACTACGTGTATCAAGTAGATGCTAGCCCACAGCCAGCAAAGACCTTCCTACCAATATACTTTCAAATAGCTTGAACAATCATTATTGGGGTTATGAAAAGTGAATATAGATCATTGCAATTAGCATTTAATGAAAACTAGACATTCCAGGTTCAATGGTTAGGGCCATTGGGACATGATAAAATAGTGGGAGACTTCATAAAATTAATTTATTATTTCTCATAAAATTAAAGAATATATTAATGATCTTCTCTTTTAATTGTAGAATAAAAATGAAAATATCAACAACCACACTATCCTTGTGATAAATTTTTGATAAAGACATCATTCTCACTGGAAGTACCTTACAATAATGGTTTAGATGCCTCTAGGTAGTCCTACACCATGAATGAGTGACTTACATCTTGGAGTAAACATGACCTGATATGCCTTCCAAAGAGGCAAGTGATGAGGATTTCCTAGTCTATGAGAATCATATGAACTATGCGGCCGACATTCAATATTTTATGATATCATCAATGTATATTGATCTCATGAAGTCTCACGAAAACATGTATTCATATAGCATTATTGATAACCTCTATGGTCTTTACTAGGAGATAGAAAGACAAGAAAGGTTTGAGATCTACATGGAACTCTTTTAAATTATGGTTGTAGGGGGTACACTAGTGGTGCCTCAGGTATTTAATCTCATTGGATACATTGTGCGCTTGGAGGTTATAGGATTTGAACTCCTCAAAGTACTGGGCATCGATCTCATTCTCACATCACATGCTCAAACATTCTCCAACATTGTTGTCAATTTCAACTTGAACAACATTGAGATGCTTCTATCTGATCTTCTTATCATCATTCACCAATTGTTCAAATATATGGATCATGAAAAGCCTTTTTTTAATTATGTTGAATTATATTAAAGGTATGGAAAGAGAATTAATCCCAAATATTCATCATGGACTTAAATGATAAGGAATATAAAAATGAATGTGGGGGAACATGAGGCTATTTGTCTCACATGTGGAAATAAAGGCCGCTGAATGAAGAACTGCACCTAGCCTAAGAAGAAAGGGGAAGCGTCAGGTTAGTTAGTTATCAAATGTAACCTATTTGTTTCTATAAATTATGAGTTAGATACATCTTGTGGTTCTACCAAACATGTCTAGATATGAGAACCATTTAGATTCAGATAAATTGACCAAGGGGATGTCGATATGCAAGTAGCCAACTCTGCCAGACTTGCTGATGTAGCAATCGAGGACTACACCATTATTTTTCCAACTGGGATGATCTTGGTGTTAATGGGTTTTTATTATGTTTTTTTTTTCTAAAAAAATTATTTCTGTATCTATATTAGATACATATGGATTTGTCTTAAAATTTTGAAAATAATGTTGCTTCTTTTAAAAAGATATCATTTGTTTCGGTAGGGAACATTTATAAAATGGCCTTTGCATTTTGGATTACACAATCCATGTAATGGCAATCAATAACAATGATAACACACATGACTCATACCACACCCAACATTGGCATCATCGACTAGGTTATATAAACAAGAAACACTTGAAAAAGTTACATCAAGATAGATATTTATATTCTTTCGAAATAGAACCACTTGGTGTATTTCATGCGTGTTTAAATGAAAAAATGACCAAACCCCCATTTAGTAGGAAAAGATAAATGGAAAAATAACTTTCATAATTTGTTCATATTGATGTGTGATGACCATTTCCTATTGAATCATGGCGAGGATAATCGTACTTCATAAATTTTACTAATGATTATAGTAGATATGGATATATCTACTTAATGAGGTATAAGTACGATTCTTTTGGTATGTTCAATGAATACAAGAATGAAGTTGAGAACCAGCTTTGTAAGATGATTATGAAAATCTGCTATTACCATGGTTAAGAATACCTTAGTCAAGAATTCATTGATTACATACCAGACTATGGGATCCTATGCCAAATCACTCTTCCATTCACTCCCTATTGGAATGGTGTTAGCCAAAGGAGGAACCACACCCTATTGGACATGATGAGATCAATGATGATTTAGGCAAGTCTTCCATTTTCCATTTTGCGATACTCTTTAAAAACAGTGGTGCACATAATGAACCATGTGCAAACTAAATTGATAAATGGTATTCCATAGGATTTCTATAGTGGAAAGAAAGCCACGTTATTAATTTACATTTTTGGGGAAGAAATGAATATGTTTAGGCCTATTCAGGTTAAAAACCATGAATCCTAAGGCACAATGTGTACATTTATAGGATACCCTATGGAAATAAGGGGATATAAGCTATAAAACATTCAGACAAAAAGATTTTAATGGCAATAAAATCCATATTAATTTAGAGGGAGTACAAATCCAAAAGAGTTACTGGGAGCGAGATAGATTTCGATGAAGTTGAGGCTCAAGGCACACAAGAGTTGGTACATGGGTAGATTCCACAAAGCCCCTTAGATGAATGAATATTTACAGAAACACAAGAACTTTGTTGGAGTCCAAGAGAGGTTAGAGAACTGGAACGGTACAATTTTTTAGTTACCGGGGACAGTTACTCATTATTAGTTGATAATAATGATCCTATAACCTACAAGGAAGTAGTAACTGGCACAGATGTTGCCAAGTTGTAAGAAAACATGAATTATAAAATGGAATCCATATACCGAAGCCAACTCTGGAATTTGTTAGATTTTCAAGTTTATGTAAAGCATGTTGGTTTCAAATGGTTATTCATTAAGAAACTGGACATGAAAGGAAAATTTAGAACCTATAAGGCATGACTTGTTGAAAAAGGACTCATGTAGCATCAAGGAATTGACTACGATGAAATATTTTAACCAGCATAAATGTTGAAATCTATTACAATTCGTTTGATCATTACCACATACCTTTAATATGAGATTTGGAAAATGGATGTCAAAACAACCTTCCTTAATGGGACCCTTCAGGAAGATTTCAACTTGACATAACCTGAAGGGTTTATGACTCCAAAGAATGTCAATAAGTTTTACAAGTTGTAGAAATATATTTTTGGATTATAGAAAGCCTCTAGATCATGGATCATACATTTTGATGAAGCAATAATGAAATCTGTTTTAATCAATAATGAATGTAAACCTTGTGTCTACAAACAATTTAGTGGGAGTGCAGTAATTTTCTTAATAGTATATATAGATGACATACTTCTTATTAGAAATGAGAAACCAGTATTACAATCTATTAAGGCATGGTTGAATCAATGATTCTACATAAAGGATGTGGAAGAGGTAGCATATATTTTTTGGTATCAAGATCCATCGTGATAGAACCAAGAGATTGTTGGGCCAAATTTAATGTACCTACGTTGATAAGATACTGAAGATATTCATTATGAAAAAATCCAAGATGGGATCATTTCCAATGTCACATGGAATTCATATTTCCATGAAAATGTGTCCTCAGACACATGAGGAATTAAAGATAATGGAAAGGACTCTATATGTATAATTAATTTGGACAGTCATGTATGCCATGATATGTACAATGTTCGATGTTACCTACACGTTGAGTATGAAAGGAAGATATCACGCTGACCCAGGTGACCGCCATTGGATGTATGTCAAGACTAAACTAAAGTATTTGAGGAATATTAAGGATATATTCCTTTTTTATTGAGTATATTGGGAACTTTTCATCAACGGATATGTAGATTCTAGTTTCCAGATAGATAAATTTAACATGAAGTTGCAAACAGGATATATCTTCAGTTTGAATAGAGGTACAATGATCTAGAAGAGCTCCATGAAGAGTTTCATCATAGATTATATAGTAGATTCCAAGTATATCAAAACATTTGAGGTAGAAAAAAAATTAGTTTGGATGTGTAGCTACTTCTTGTAGTTGGATATGATACCTAGTAGTAAGGATCCCATCACACTGTATGGTTATAATATTGTAGTGGTGGATCTCTCAAAAGTGCCAAGGTCATATCAGCAGATGAAGCACATACTTTGAAAGTATCCTCACTTATGGAATTTTTTTCCGAGATGTGATGTTGCAGTGCGAAGTATTTATCTAGAAGACAACGTGGTAGACCCCTTGAAAAATTCATTGACTCAATAGAATCATGATCACCATGTGAGGACTTCTGGACTGAAAGTCGTAGGCAATTTTCTCTAGTCTAAGTGGGAGTTTTTAAGAGTTGGTGTCCAATAACCAACCAGTTGTACCTTGATTACAAGTATATTTAATGTATTTAAATATTAAACATCTTATTATATATTGTTCATTGTTCTTCATGACTATGATGTAATAATGTCCTAGATTATTTGTTGCAATGATAAGGTCAAGCCAATTCCCCGTTATGATGATTACCTTAAAAGTATATAAAAATATTCCAAAATATTGTTCTACATTTGGATAATATACATTGATGGAACAGATAGCATGCATACCGTCAAATGCAAGTACTCGTAAGAAGATGAGACTTCTTCCCATGAAGTTAGAACATGGTATTATCTAAGACATGAGATTATGATAACAAACCCACTAGTAGGTATTCTTCATGTTTTGGTGATATATTATATTTTAATATGTGTGTGTGTGTGTAATGATCCTTAGACTTTAATATTATCATTATTATATATCATGACCCACACACTATGATTTATAGACAAAAACTATCATGCAGACAGTTCGCGGGAAGTAGGGTATGTTTTTGCATCATGAGTGGCATGTTATTAATTGAAAATTAGAGAAATTATTTATCCCATCCATTTATGTAAGTTGATATATTATCCCTTTGATTGAAATAGAACTGTCACATAAAATTCCATGTCTATGGTGTATCGATTAGTTCATTTCGGGTAGTCAAAGAACGATATATAAAACATAAAAGTTGATGAAACTATCATGACACCTGCTTGATAAGATATTTCAAAAAAGGGATTATTTTACATAGTGATCATTCATATGTAGATGTAATTGTTAGGAAATTATGATTGTTCTCTTGGGTTCCTTGACCAGTTTCTATAAATTACTGTTTGACATTAGGCAAGCCCGGCTATTGCCAACAAGAAAGAATCCTAGATGGTAACTCACTATGTTTTTTTAATGGTCTCAATTAAATTCTATTTGAATTTAATTAATTAATACTATTATAATGATAGAGTAATAATTTTATTCATGTTAAAATGATTCCATAATTTAAAAAAATATTTACTCACCAGATTTTGGGTAAAATATATTTATTTATTTTATTTAACTTTTAATAAATATTTATTTACTAGTTCGTAAAGAAATATAAATTTTAGAGAATAAATTATTTAATTATTTAATTATTTGTTCAATAAATAGTAGTGGTGTTCAAGCAGACCAATGTTTGTTTGGTAGTAAAATAATTATTTTCAAAATGATAAATAATTATTTAACTAGTTGGAACAAATTAAAATAATGATGCTATTATTTTTTGTCATGGAATTTTATTTATAATTATATTTTGGGAACGTTGGAGGAAAATAAATAGTGAGGCGGTATTATTAAAAATAAAATTTGTTTTTTCTATGGTTAAGAATGAATTAAATTGTTGTTACAAAATTAAATAATGTAGTTGAAGCCCCATGTCAGAAAAAATACACATACATCTATTGTGCCATGTACCGAATAGTATGCCCGATGAATTGAGAATTTGTGTGATAAACAATTTCTCCCTCAAATCTTCTTCCCACCCCTCTCAGGAACAAGAGACATTCTTCAAGGCCAAAGAACATGTGATCAAGAATGACCAACACTAGACACTCGCTTCATTGCACCTGCACCTAGAGAATGAGTGGTGTCGATTGGAGGCCTTCAGAGTATGTGCGGAAAACCACTAGTTGATTTTTAGTTCTGATCCTCACAAGTGCAACAAGATAATCCATAAGTTTCATTCCGGATGATCTACATCACCGAAGAAGAAATTACCAAAGATCCAGGTAATTTTTCCTTATGAAATAAATTAAAATAATTATAAACATGATGTGCATGATCCTCTCTAATGGTTTCAGGACTCTTCCTTCTTTATTGATAAATTTTATTATATTATATAGAGATATGCATTCATCATCGTATTGATCTCAGAATAATCATTGATCATGGTCAAAATTGATGTTGGGCATTGTCCCAATAGCGCCTCCACTGCACCCAGAACCTACAATATTTTCCATGTGTCCTAGCTACCATGTCAGAACCACTTTCCACCTCATATCCTAATACCCACTATTTTAAAACTGTGGGTATAAATAATAGAAAAATTAGCATAAAGAGTTTCGAACCTGTGACATGCCCATCTACTAAGTAGCATCTCGCCAACCAAACTACTGAACTTACTGATATATATATATATATATATATATATATATATATATCTACATAAATATATTAATCTGAAGTGGATGTATAGAAAAAAATCAATAATTGTGTTTGGAACCAGCTACAAACATTTGAAACGCACAGTGCATTACCACTTCAGCTACCAAACCTATGTAAATCAATAAATATATTTATATAAATATAATTATATAAACTGTCTGTAAAAAATCGAATCCCTGGAGTTTTGAACTCTCATCCTCTACTATGATGCTGAACCCAAATACCAATAAACAAATTGTAAAGATTGTTATATATATATATATATATTATCTTATATATATATATAGTTATAAAATGTAGGATTAAATAGATGTGTGATGGTTTTGACCCCGCGCCACTGCTCTATCGCTAAAATTCCTTACCAATACACTAATTTCAATATTATGAATATACGTATATATATTATCTTATATATATATTTATAAAATTTGGGTATAAATAAAATTCCGTGGGATATTTTCGAACTCGTGATGCTTCTACACAACTGAACTCCATTACCACTACAACAAATTCAATTATGCTTATATATATATATATTATCTTATTTTTTCACACAATACATAAGGGAACCCATACCCACTATTTATAAAAACCGTGGGTATATACGTCGCACATACCAATGGATTTTTTGAACTAGGGGTATAGTCTTATATACCATAGTATATACCCATAGTTGATGAAAAATGTGGGTATAGATGTCCCAATACCCATGGTTCTATGTGATACATGGGTATTGGTTTTCTAGCAACAATCCCGCACAATTTTTTTTGCTTCCGGTGCTTATACGGGTACCCTCTACCCACGGTTTTGCAAGAACCCTGTGTATAGGTTAGAAAATGTCACCTATACCCATTGTTCATTAAAAACATGGGTATTGGTGGGTCTATACCCACCTTTTTTTCGAAAATCGTCTGTATATAATCGTTTTCTAGTATTTTATGTTGGAACGTCTGAATAAATTCATTAGAAATTAGAATATGTAGCTCAACATTCGTCACATGGGATACGTAAATCAGCAATTTGAGATGAACTATTGGGAGTTTTCTATTGTTTAGAATGACGTTCTATATATTAAACACTATAGCCCATTCTAGAAGGCGATGGATGGGTGTTGATAGATATAAATCATATTCATTTTCACTGTATAGAATATCAGTATAGGAAAAGTATCAATTTATATATTATTCCAAATTCATAAAAAAAATTATAAGAACATTGATTACCTCATCTTAGATAGGTTTTGGAGTAGAATGGATCACCACAACAGTCATGGGGGTGGGGTGGGATCTTCACATGTTGGTTGCTATTATGTTGGTTCTTCTCATCCCCCCCAACCCCCACTATCAAATTTTTCTAGAACAGACTATGTAATTGAATATTTTCTTCAAGGATAGCTATTATTTCTCTCACCATTTTTATTACATCACTTCCATCCTCCTCCTGTTTTTTTTAAAAATTCGGGGTGTCACCCCAAAACCCACACCTTTGATGCGACCATACTTTTGTAGCTACTTCAAGGCCACTAAAATTATGTCTATATCTGGTTTGGATATTGATAATTCTAGTGGCTATGTTAGATAGAAAATATTGTAAAATAAGTAATCATTGTTATTTAATATTTATTTAAAGAAAAACAATTTATTATGTCATACATATACATGTTTCCTACACTTTTTGTGTGTTTTAATCTATTAATATCGCATCTTTATTTACACGCACCTCCTTCCATAGAAGATGGCATGGTAATGAAGTGACATTGGATTTGGGTTCATCAATTTGTATAGAAATAGTGGAACATTTTTATGGTGTTGTTTTATTTCACCTAAATGTATTACAGTAGATTTAAAATATGTACAAATTTTAATACAAGTGAAATGTACACAATCCTTGATTTACGGTAGATGAACATTGGTTTTTCTACTCATTCCATGTTTTCATAACTATGTTACTATTTAATAATTAAAAAAATTCAATTAAAGTGATGAAAACACATATTTTCAAACAATGTATTACCAAGCACAATGTACCTAAATGTACTTCTCTGTACGACAACAAATAACACATCCCATGATCCTTGGGTTACTAGGTGTGTATAAAGAAGAAGTCGGTGTGGTTTTATTTTTACATTATCAACTTTAATATAATATCTCATTAATATTTTGTGAATGACTCTATGAATCCTTCCAAAAAACCCTTTATACATTGTCCTTGTGAGATTCATTTACTATAAATGCACTCTGCAAGGGATGATAAAGGGAAATTCATTGTTTTGTTATTTTATTTTTTCTTAAATTAAATAAATTTGATCATAATGTTGTTGTAATATCTCCCCACATCAGTGTCTAATGTCTGGTTACAATATGGTGACATGAAAATACCTCAATTGGCACTCGTTCCTAAGTGGCGATTCCAATGTTACTACTAATCATGGACATTTTGGGGTTAACATGTTGGCCCTATTTATTATTTCTGATCTCATATTTGATTCCTTTCACTTGTTCCTTAAATATTTTATACAAAACCATAAAACTACAGTGATCTTATTTTTTATGTGCTTCTAGTGTTTCATTTCCTACAATTTCCTCGGTTTCAACATCATCAATATGTTCCTCTAGAGAAATGGAATCAACATGTGTAGATTGTTGTTGTACCACTTCAATGTGAAAAACAGTTGCATATTATGAAACATGATGGTCCTACGCACTGTGAGAAACAACAGGTTGAGTGACCATCACTTCCTCTGCACTACGAGTAGTAGCAAGTTGAGAGACCTGTTGTGCCTCGGAATTGGGAGAATATTCGCATAAAAAATTAATTATCTACAGTAGTGGTTTATCATTTAATTTAAATTACATAAATATTGCAGCTAATAGATAATAACATAAGGTAACATTATATATATTAAAAATATATATACCCTAATTATTGTACTCACATTTTTTTAAAGATAAATCAGTGATAGATAAAAATGTAAGTGTCACATGATAATTATAATATTTAACATAAAATAATATCTCTTAAAAGAGGCAATCCATCTTCCACTGGATGCTTTAATCATGTACTACCTAAGCATTATCCTTCCAATATGGTACATTAGAACAAAATCCCTATATTGAGGGTATAAATTATCTCAAAGTTAAATGAATATAGGTACTTATACCTTCTGCACTATTAATGGTTCATTTCACATTGTGATTATATATACTTCAAACAAAATTTTTGAGTGTATTCCAATAACACCTCATTGAATGAACAACTATTTCCAGAAATAGGAAAGGATTTGTAAAGTTTCTCTTATTTGTTATTAATAATCTAGATCCTTAAGAAACCACCTCACAATAATGGACTAGAACTGTTTAAATGATGACTCGTGATAAATCACAATATAATACATACTCATTAGTCGGATCATTTATGATTATGATGGGTGTTTTAATCAATCTCCCATTAAGATCATAGATTTATAGATCATGAACATATAAGCAAAATAACCATACTAATTTCTTGGTTAAGGCCTTATTAGTACTTATAATTTGTAAGAATCCTGGTTGACCATCTGGTAAAAAAACTGAACCCTTAACAAAATCACAATAATAATATTCTCATTTCATGGTCCCATGATTCTTGTGAAATTCTTTTTAATATCAATGAGATTTCCAAAAAACCCCTCTATCACATGTTTTGGGTGAATGTTGTCCCACTTTCTTATATTAAGTATCATCTATTCATCCAGTTCCATTGACTTCCATAATTTTATGGATGTATCCCCATGAAATATGTGGAGTTTACAAAAACTATATTATGTCCTGCTAAAACCATTCACTTTGGATGAATAGTTAATGTCACTATTAGTTTTCAATGAATGAATATAACATTACAAAAATGTTTTATCAATAAAATAAAGAGAATACCTTAACATATAACCATTAGTATTGACATCATGATCCCTTTAGTATTTATTTGATAATGCTCCACAATCCAAGCTAACAGAGATCCCATGTATGAAAACTATTAGACATCAATTTCCCAATAATTTGAAAAGGTATTGCGTCTATTTTTTCTATAATTCGAAATTATTTTCATCGATAATTGAAATTATATAATGGTTGATGAAAACGTGGATAGCTTCCTAGAAATAATAGTAATATAATATCATTTATCTCCAATACAAACTGTTATACCCATGGAAGCTAAATACCCTAAGGAGGGTGGATCACGGTATATTGATACTTAAAAAATGATCTTGTTCCCATGGTAGAGTACCATCATTATCAAATAAATCTAACACATCAATATTTATATATTGTGATAAATATAATAAGAATCGAAAAATACAATTTTTCTTGGTTACTCAACACTAGGATAATTCAGGGAGCATGAAACAAAAATGCATTATACAACTAAAACACTAATATGGACACTTGTTTAAAAAAATATAGATTGAATACATGGAACCTAAATATTTAAAACCCTTATATAAATAATGAAATAATTACTCTAAACAATGGTAGAGATAAATTCCTCTAGGTGTTTTCCTAATCTTTATGAATAAAGACATTTTTTACAGTAATAAGGGTGTATCAATTCTAATCCAATAACATCTATTGATGAACATCATGGTACTCCAATAAGAAAACAACATGTATATGATTCCTAATAATTTATAGAAAAATTATAGAACACCTCTAATTTATCTAATGATCTTATAATCCGTGATTTATCTTCCCACTTTTGAAAGATAATGATATCTACCATATCTTTACAAAATCATTATTTTTCCATCTAGAGAGATCATTATCCTACATTCACTATGATTGGAAATTTATTTATAAATAACTAATCTATTCAAATTCAAGAGCTCCACTTTAATTTTTATATTTCTCTTATGAAATATATTAAATATAAATATATTGGTCTTCTAAATTAACACATTTTTGGTACAAAAATAACCATCGTGGCGTGTTAATTGTATACCCCGATAGTCATTGATCACTCCCAAAAATCACATCACAGAGAAAACCTAATGATTATTCTATGACTAAAACACCATGGAATGGGATTCATCAACATGGGTTGGTCACTTGTACTTCAAATATTATAACTACTTTGTCTCCATGATTTTTCTGCTGCAACATGCCATGGATAACTACATTTAGGCATAACCATTGAAATAGTCCACAACCACTATGTGATGTGACTATATGAACAACTATGTCATACAATATAGATAAACATGAAATACTACTAACACCTATCTTGGAATAGAGATGTTGTAATGGAAAGGATGCTCAAAAGGATAAGGAGGTTCATAGGTTGTCAATAAAGAATCTAGGTAATTTTTCACAAGTGTGGAAGTTCAATGATAATTGCAAGACTATTGCAAAGATTTATCATAAACAAAAATAATTTTTTCTTGATATAAAACCTCAATCACCCACACCATGGACGATGTCTAATTTGGGGGATTCAGAAAATACCCAAAAGTATTTATTGGGACTAGTGATGAAACACAAAACTATACTAAAAATATAGTGTTGTTATTTTAGAAAGATATGAATGAATAAAGGGATAGAATCATATTTCATATTATAGTAATGGGATAGACACATATTTTGGAACCACCAACATATTCTAGAATCCAAAATGTAGATATGTTGTCATATTTTGATAATCATAAAGTGATAGACACATATTTCAATTCCCACAACTAACATCGTTCATCCACGTAGTCAGGTATCTACTATAGAGTAAGTCTTGTCCTTACTCCCATTTAGGAAGATCATCTGCATATTTTGGTGAAGGAAGAGATGCATAATTAGGTTCATGTTCCCTTTCTAAATGGGGTTAGAACAATCTTGATATTACCTCAGGACATGCATATATCCCTATATATCCCAAATTAGTGAGAAAACAAGTAACCAACCGACGTGAAATTAATTTAGTTCTCAAACAGGGACCATCGACATCCAAAATTTTTAGTAGGACATTTAGCCTATAAAATTCAAAACATAACAATCAATATCAAATGGTAATACCATGAGAAAATAATGAGAAAGAGGAGAAAAATCTTTGTGGAGGGGTGGTTCAGCGCACGACGGAGGTGCATTCGGGATGGAGGAGAGGCATGTAGTGGAGGTGAGCCACGCGGTAGAGGAGAGGTCACATGGAGGAGGAGAGGCGTTGGGGTAGGAGAGGTGCTGGAAGAGGAGAGGCACAACAAAGATAGGTTTGCGACTGTGGAGGAGTCTATGGGAGAGAAGGAGGAGGCGTGAGACGTAGAGGAGGAGGGGGACAGGGAGGAGTAGGAGGAGGTTGTGGCAAGGATCATCTTCTGTGGGAGCTTGAGCGATTTGAAGGAGGATAAAGTTTGGGTTTCTCTAAAAATCCAGTGCATATTTTATGAACGCTAGATAAAAATCACTAATAAAATTATATTTTATCATCAATGATAAATCATACCTTTATTAGCGCTTTTTTCATTCTGATAAACATCCGTCTTTATCAGTGCTAGAAAATTGAAGATAAAGGATGTGTTTATCATCAATAAAAATATAGCGTAGATAATGATATATTTTATCAGCGCTTTTTTTGTGCTAATATAGATAATCATTTATCAACACTAAATAAGCGCTGACAAATATATAATATTAATAGAGTATTTATATTAATATATATATATAAATGAAATCATTTATATTATACATATATATATATTTATTTATTATTTTAACTATAAATATATATATATACATATATTTACAAAATTATAATTTTTATAATTTTAAAATTATTTGATATATAAATATTTTATTTATAATAATTTAATTATATATAATAAATAAATAAATTATATATATATAATATTATATGTATAAAAATATTTCATCTAATATTATAATTATTTATACGAATATATATATATTTATAATTATAATTATAATTTAATATATATATATATATAAATAATTATAAAATTATAAAAAATTCATATTTCTAATATTAATAATTTTATTAAAATTAATAATTAATATATTTATTAGAATATTTTAATTATCTAAATATATCTGTATTTATTTATAACTATAAATATATAAAATTTTATTTATTGTTCTATATATCTTTATATTTATAAATACACTTATACATATATTAATTCAATTATATATAACATTATATATGAAAATAATAAATATATTTTTTATAAATTACTAATTATTTAAATAACCATATATTTATTTATATTTATAACAAACAAAAAAATATTTATTTATTTGTAATTAAAAATTATAATGAATAAATATTTATTTATAGATTTAATTATAAATACATATCATTATTTATTTATTTGTATTAATAATTATAAAATAATAAATAATAAATTTATAAATTTAGAAATATATATATATAAATATATTAATTACGATTTTTTACAATATTTAACAGTATCTACAATTATTTAGAATTATATTTATAACTATTTGCAATTATTTAAATATATTTGTATATAAGTATATATAATTAATATATATATTATAAATTTTTAATTATTAAATCTATTTATATTTATTTAGGAATTATAATTAAAAATATTTGTATATATTTATAAATATATTTATTTCATTATATTATAACTTTATAAGTTGTATAATAAATTTATTTATTATAATTTAATAATTATTAACATATATATAGTTATTTATATTAATAAATATAAATGTAAATAAATATTTTTATAAATATTTTTATATAATTATAAATATATATATATATATATAATTATAATATATGTATTTATTATAATTAAATAAATATAAAAATATAAAAATATATTTCTAATTATAATTATGAATAAATATAATTAAAAAGTATATATATATATAATTAAAATTTAATAATTTAAAATATAATAAGTATATTTATTGTTTAAATATATTTATTGTAATTTTATAAATCTTTTTGATAACATAATAGTATGAATGGGTAAAATGAATTAATCATATACCTAATAAATATACATAATAAAAAATGATCCATTAATGGAAAACATGAATAATAAGAAGGGTGTAATGTATAAATGAACATCATGATACATAACATATATACCCACATAATAAATATATTTATTGACCAAATTCAGTGGAAACACATATATATTTAATAATTAATCTAAATTATATATATATATATATATTAAAAGTTATATATATAAATTATAAATATTTTAAATATTTTAAATATTTTAAATATTTTAAATATAGAAATTATAATTAAAATAATGAATCTAATGAATCTAATAATCAAAATAATTTAATAAATTTAATTAATCTAATTAATAAATCTAATAAATCTAATAAATATAAATCCAATAATAATATAATAAATACAATAATTCCAATAATTCTCATAATTCTAATAAAAATAATGAAACTAGCATTAAATTGGCTTTCAAAACATTCACATCCCTTTATAAAAGCCAATCAGATGACTTGAAAAATAGTTGACATGCACCCTTAGTCCATGACAAAAAATTAAATTATTTTAACGTTATTTAAAAACAAAACAAGGTATATTTAACACATATAATATTTTACATAAAATTTCAAAACTCTTGAATAATACTAAAAGAGCCACTTAGGAATTTTCAAAAAGATATAAATCCCAAGAGAGTAACATTACAAAGGATACATGAATCCCAAATAACCATAAGTTTAAAAAATATAATGCTATAAATTTTTAATGATTTATCTCATGAATATACATAATGAATCATATAGTTTACACTCATAATAAAAGTGAGGAGTGAATAAGTGATAGATATAAACATAAATGTCACTTGACAATTATACTTTTGAATATAATGTCATATCATTTCAAAGAGGGAAACCATCTTCCACTTGATTCTTGAATCATGTACTACCTAAGCATGATCCTTCCAATATGGTACATTAGAAAAAATGTTCCCCTTATTGACGGTATACATTAAGTCAATTTTAAAAGACTATAGGTACTCATACCTTCTCCAATGTCAGTTGTTTATTTTACATTGTGATAAAATGTATATCAAACACTTTTTTAGTGTATTCCAATAACACCCCATTAAAAGAACATCCATTTAAAAACCCAAGAAATGATTTGGGAGGTTTATCTTATGTGGTATTAATTTTCTAGTTCCATAAGAAACCACAAGACTATCATGGACTAGAACTATACAAATCCTGGCTCCTGATATAGCTCAATATAAACCATACTCAATACATAGATCATTTATGATTAAGATTGATGTTTTCATAAATCTCCCATTAAGATATTATAAGGATCTATTCGGAACATCTAAGTCAAGAACCATAACATATTCGTGGTTATGTCCTTTTTAGCACATCTAATCATGAAAAATCTTGGTCGACCCTCTGGTAATAAAAGTGATCCCTGAACAAGATCATTGTAATAAAATTCTCAATTCATGATCCAATGATTCTTGTGAAATATTTTTTCTTCTCAATGAGTTTTTCAAAAACTCCTCTACCACATGTTTCTTGTGCATTTTGGCCCAATTTATTATAGTAAGTACCATCTGTTCATCATGTTTCATCGACTTCCAAAATTTCATGGAACTCTCCCCTTTGAACTTGTGGACTTTCTAACACCTGTATCATGTCCAACAAAAAACTTTCACTTTGGTTGAATAGTTAATTTCACTCATTCAATGAAGGAATCATAAATTACAAAAACATTTTCTCTATACATTGAGAAGGATAGCTTAACATATCACCATTAGTGTCGACATCATGATCCCTTCAATATTACATTGTTAATTCTCCACTCTCCATGTTAACTAATATCCAATGTATGAACACCATTAGACATCCATATCCCAATAATCTAAAAAAGTGTTGCATCTAGTTCTTCAATAATTTGAAATTTTTTCATCAATGATTGAAATTATATTATGGTTTATGATCACTTGGATATCTTCTTATAAATAATAATAAAATATGAACATTTATATATATTACAAATTGTTATACCTTATAATGGTAAATACCCTATGTCAGGGGATCAAGGTATGTTGATCCTACCAAAATGAACTCATTCATATGATATAGTTCCATAATTATGAGAAATAATCTTACCCATCATTATTTATACAATGTGATAAATAAAATAAGAAAATAGACATAACATTTTACATGGTTCATCTAAACAGGAATAATTCAAGGTACGTGAAACAAGAATGCATTGTACACAAAAAACAAAAATATGGAAATTTTTTCATAAAAAATTAGATTGTCTACTAGGAACCTCAATATTTACACCAATTATAAAAATAATAAACTCATTACTCTAAAAAATGGAATAGATAAATTCCTCTAGAAGTTTTGTTGTCATAATCTTTATGAATAAAGACTATGTTTACACCAATAAGGGAGTATCGATTCTACTCCAATTTTATCCATTGATGAACATCATGATATGATAATAATAATGCATCTTGGATATGATTACTATTAATTTAGAACATAATTATAGAACACCTCCACTTTCTCTAACACTCTCATATTCCATTATCCATCTTCCCGCTTTTGAAAGAGAATGATATCTCCCAAATCATTACATAATCACTAAGCTTCCATCTACATATATCTTTAATCTACCATCACTATGATTGGAAATTGAATCAAAATAACTACTTTATTCAATTTCAAGATAATATCTTTTATTTTCTATATATCCCTTATGAATTTTATGAAATGTATATTTGTTGGAATACTAAATTAACTCATTTTTTGTACAAAAAGAAAAATAATGTCATATAACTTGTATGTCTAGGTTGTCATGGATCCCACACAAAAATCACATGACAGTGAAAAACTAATGAATCTTCTATGACTAAAACACCATGGAATGGGCTTCATCATAATGGGTTGGTCACATGTACTTCAAAAAATATAACTCTTGCATACTAAGCCTCGATGAGTTATCTTCTCCAACATGCCATGGATTACTACATTTACGCATAGCCATTGAGTTATTTCCAAAACTCTACATGATGTGGCCATATCCAAAACTATGTGATAAAAGATAGATGGCCATAAAATACTACAAACACCCGGCGTGACATTCGGATGATGGAACATAATGAATGCACAAAAACCTAAGGAGATTCATAGGTTGTCAATGGAGAAGGTTGGTTATTTTTCACAACTGTGGAAGTTCAATGATAAAGGTAGGACTATTGTAAAGCTTTATCAAGAACACAAATCATTTTTTCTAGATGTAAAACCTAAATCACCCACTTCAATGAAGAAGTTTGATTAAGGAGATTTATAAAATACCCAAAAGTATTTAATGGGAGTAGTGATGAAACAAAAAACTAGAATAAAAATAGTGTTGTTATTTTAGAAATATAGGTATGAATAAAGGTATAGACACATATTTCATTTTCTAATAAAGGGATAGACAAATATTTTCGAACTACCAAAATATTCTATTATCCCATGTGTACATGTGTGGTCATATTATAATAATCATAAACGGATAAAAAATTTCATTATTCCCACAACCAAAGGTGTTCATCCTCATAGTCAAGTATCTACTCTAGAGTAATTTCTTGTCCTTACACCCATTATGGAGGATCATCTGCATATGTTGGTGATGGAAGAGGTTTATAAATAGGTTCATGTTCTCATTGTAATAGGGGTTAGCACAATCTTGAAATTACCTCCGGACATGCACATATCCCTATATATTACAAATTAGTGTTCAAAGAAGGAACCAATCAATGTACAATTCATTTTGTGCACAATAAAGGACCACCAACAACCATAATTTTTATTGGTTATTTTTAGAATGTACATTTCACAATATCACCATCAATATAAAACAATAACAACATGATAAAATGATGAGAAAGAGAAGAAAACTCACAACGGAGGTGTGGTTCAACGCACGATGGAGGTGAGTTTGGGATAAAGGATAGGTGTGCGATGGAGGAGTCCTCCAATGGTGGAGAGGCATGCAGAAGAAGAGAGGTCATGTGGTAGAGGAGAGGCAATGTGGGAGGAGAGGCACTACAGAGGAGAGGTGCACGATAGAGGAGAGTTGTGGTGGATGAGAGGTTCTGACAGATGAGAGGTGCGGTGGAGGAGAGTTGTGCAGAAAAGCTGGGTTCACGACAGCGGAGAAGCCAAAATAAGAGGAGGACGAGGAGGAGGAGGAGGTGGGGGGGGGGAGGAGGAGGAGGAGGATGATGAAGATGTGGAGGAGGCATAAGTAGCAGGGATCAACTTCTGCAAGAGCTTGAGGGGAATGATTAAGGAGGATAATGTTAGGGTTTCTCTATAAAACCTATCACAACATTTAACAACTCTAGATAAAAAGCACTAATAAAATAATATTTTATCAGAAGTGATAAAACATAACATTATCAGTGTTTTTTAGGACCGATTAACATCATCCTCTATGAGTTCTAGAAAAGTGCTGATATAGGATGTCTTTATCAGTGCTAAAAATATTGCACTGATAAATAAAGACCATAATCAGCTGTAAGAAGTACTAATAAGGATATAATGTTAATAATTAATTTATAATAATATTTATACTTTCAAAATTATATATATGTTAAATATTTATTTACTTTTTTATATTTATAACTGTAAATATATATTTATATATTTATATTTATAAAATTATAATTTAAATAATTATTAAATTATAATAAATATAGTTATTATATTTATAATAATTGAAATGTATGACAATAAGTAATCATTGTTTTATAATATCGATTAAATTTTCTTCTGTTCCCTGCTATGTTCTTCTTTGTGCCACATTGGTCTTATGTGCGTCTTACATCTGTTGTTTTTTGCAGGTTGTGTGTGTATCTTATACAGGTGCTAGTGGGTGTACTGCAATATAAACAACACACCATAAGTAGATAGGCCTTTATTAGTGCTATTTCGAGCCCTGATAAAGTCCCACTTTATCAATGTTATTTGGAGCACTGATAATGGCCCCTTTATTCGCCCTCATTTTAGCACTGATAAATGGTAAACATTATTTGCGCTAAAATATGTATGATTATGGGGTGCTTTATCAGTGATTTTTTAACACGGATAATGGGACCACTTTATCAGTACTTATTTAATGTTGATAAAGAGGCCCCCATTATTTTTGTTTTGGTTAACAATGCTTTTCTAGAACTTTTAAAAGCACCATCTGTAGTATTGGTATAATAATGAATAATATACATAGTAAAGTATAGATCATAAAAAAAGAGTCACCACATATATGGACAACATGAATAATAATAAGGGTTTAATGTATAAATGAACATTCATGATGAATACATATATTATGCATCTCAATTATGCTCACACGGCAATATATTTATTGGCCAAATTCAATGGAAACACATATTTATTTATTTATATATATATATATATAGTTATAACAATAAATATATAATTATAAATATATAATTATAAATTTAATAAATATATTTATTATTTTGTAAGATTTATTATAATCTTATAATTATTTAAATATATATATATATATATTAAATTATTATCATATAAATTCATTTTCAAAAACATTATATATATATATTAATTATTCAAAAATAAATATTTCCTATAAACATGAATTTTAATTTAATAAATTTAATTGAAAACAATATTGGAATATAAATGTAATAATTTTATATTAATTAATATTATATAATGTTAAAAACTTTTATTAGTGTTATTATTAGTACTGACAATGGGTTGATTTATCAGCGCATTTAGATAGTGATGATAATGGTCCCCCTTTTACCATTGTTTTTTTAGTGCTTATAAAAGCTAGTGTTTTCCATGCACATATTTGTGTAAGTGAAAACTCTTATTCTTAAATCCTCGATCTTCCATGAATTACTCTATTTTATAGAGAAAACCAGGTGATGAGAGAGTATATTCAATTATCAATTTAATATTGGATGAATTTAGGGCCATATTAAGCGAAATTCATATGCCATTATTTGTAATCATCTTTTTTTAATGTGTTCCATTAGAATGGCAGTGGGAGAGGAACCTGAAATTAAGATATTTTTGAACATTTTAGGTTATGTTGATTGTCTTTGGACCCATTTTTAAAAATATAGTGAACCCTAACACATTATATAAGAATAGATATGATTAAAAAACATGTAGACTACCCAAAAATGGGCATTAATTTAAGAGTTTTATTTTTATTTTCTGTGACAACACCGGATGACATGGGGTGGCTGAGACTGGAAGTATATTGTTTATAAGAATTTGTTAAGTGAGAGTGAAAAGTTGATTAAAATTTAGCAATGTCATGTTCTATCATTTTAATGTATTTATTTCCAATCCTTCAAATCAAAATGTCAATGATAAAATAAATTGACAATAATCATTGCAATAAAAATTTATAATTATTTAGAATAATATTATGAGAAATGAAAAATATAGGGGGTAAAAATAAGTGAGCTTAATAGATTATTCCCTTTATTATATTTAACTAGTACCTAACCCGTGCATTCCCATGGTGCTTTAAAAAAAACATTTAATATCAAAATGAAATAATAGTTTGAAAAGATAAGAATCGAAATTTCTTGGAAATATGTTAAAATATAAGTTATTAATAGATAGTATTGAAACATTTCTAGAACATGTCAAACATCATAATAATAGTAGAAAACATAAATGGGATATGAAAAGGAATGAAAATTTATTAGGACCATTGATAAATAATATAAGTGAAACAACATACAGTTAAGATAATATAAAATTGTAATTCATATTGAATTGGGAACATTTCATTGAGAATGAAAACATAAAAACTTCATTTTTAAATGAAAAATATATTAACAAAAGATTTCTCTGAATACTTTATTTCTGAAATTAATGTTGACTTAGGTAACTACAGAATATATTTTGTAATAATATTTGGTATGGGATTCCAATAGCTCTAAGTTATTGATGCAATAAAACCCATGCTCTGGATGTTGAGTTCACAATGTTGAGAATTCCTTCAACAGTTAGTATCAGTATGTAAAAAATTAGGATAAGACATTTTTTTGAAAAATCATATATTGGAAACCATTTAGTAGAAACATTATGGCATAAGATATTATTTTTGGTGTTGATTATGATGACTTTATTTAAATTATTGAAAAACTAAATGAAACAAATAATAGAAAATCTGATCATTATAATAAAAATACCCAATATCTGTGCGGAATATAAGTGGAACTATTTAATGATGATTTTTCACCCATTATCATCTCCAGGATTCCACAGCTTTTTCATTCCGTCATCATAAAATAGATGTGCATGAAAATTCTCTTGACCACTAATGAATGGTGCCCCATGACCGTAGGTTTTGCACAACCGTTCCTATAGATGAAGCATCCACAAGACGCACCGACCAATAGTAGAAACTAAAAATTTCCTTCCATTTATTTTACTAATAAGAACAATCCGAAAATTGAAAACTAAATTTTTTCCAATCCAATCTACTGAGTAATCATGATGCTAAATTATTGATAAGAACCATTAACATAACATTTAATAACAAACAAAATTCAACAAAAAAATGAAACAGATCAATTTAACTCAACATAAATAATACATATCACATTAGAAAAAACACAATAAAAATGGATGCTCTCCCACATATCCATCTTCCCCATTACAAAGAATGGATGGTTCCCCTTGCCATTCTATTGAGCACCAATTTTCCTAAAGATGAACCAATCAGAAGCCACACCGACCTTGAGTAGAAAATGTTAATTGCCTTCAATTTATTTTACCAATCAACAAATTCACTCAATTGATGGCTAAAATAATTATATAATCAATTAACATACTATTATATATATATATACAATCAACAAAAAAATCAGATCAATTTCAGTTAATAGAAATAATCCATATCCAAGTAGAAACAATATACAAATGATTATATAGCGATTTACATCAATTTTTACTAATAAAAAGGAATTTTTTTCTCTAATTCCAAAAAAACATGACCAAAAAATTTATAAAAAATAAGATCATGGAATTGAAAACCTTTTTCCCGTGATATCAAATAATGATCAACATAACATGATTTTATACAATGCAGACAAACATGAATGTACAAAATAGTATAATGTTTAAACAAACATGCTTCTTAAATTAGAAATAACAACTTAAATTGTATCAAAGACAAACAATTCTGCTGTGTAGAAGTTGTGGGGAAATCTATTTTACCTGTAATATTGTGAATTGTATTCATACTCACCCAAAAACCTCTTCATTTCTAGTGCATATGGATAGATTTCTTGTCATGTTGCAAATAGGATGGTCGAGAGCAATCCTAACTGTAAGATTATTGTAATAGATAAGCTCCTTTACTATTCCTAGTTGAAGGGGCATCTTTGAAGTGTTGAAATTGTCAATTTTCTATTCTTTTATAACTCCATTGACATGATAATGCACTTCAATGTTCCTACTTACAAACCTGCATTCTGCTTCAAATTCTATATCCGAAATTCATGTTATGGATTATGGAAGGTCATATGGGCTACCTGTTATAATGACCTAGGGGTAAAATGGTTTAGGAGAAGCATTTTTGTACTTATAAGGTAGAATGATTACATATTGATTCATAAAATTTATAAATGAAACACATAGTTTATGAAAGATAATTATTTTGAAAATTTATATGGTTCATACTATAGAAAAGAGTAGGGATAAATAAATATAGGTGCAATAGCTGGAATTATCATTTTTAGTCGAAATCCATGAATACATAGGAAATAAAATTTTTCATGAATTCAAATGAACTGCATATGGAATTTATTTAGAGACATGAAACATATATTTTGAAACATAATTAAAATTAATTGTTTCGTAGATTTAAAAATTGATCATAGATGATTATAAAAAGAATTATTTTTTTATAAAATATTAATTTAAATTGAAATCATTAGCAAAATTTCCTTCAAAATTAGAAATAATATCATACATTGAATGAAATACATTTAATGTTGGTGAGAATAAGTTATCATGTTATCTATTTTACCTAGAATGTAAGGGGACTAGTTCAAGTGGTTAATGAAAAGATTGAATAATTAGATTATTGAAATGGATGAGAAATAAATATCAAATCCAATAAACCATTTCCAGATGAAAAATCAAAATGATGGAAAATTAGAGAAGTAATTGGATAAGGAATCAATAAAAAACTAGATGGTGGAAATAAACATTTTACATGAAGGATGTGAACAAAGAAAGCATACCAGAACACATAAATAAAAAGGATTCTGATGAAAGTTATACACCATATTTCTAAGAGTTGAGGTGTTGACCCGATAATAATTCTCATGATACTATAAACTTATATGGCTTATAATAGTTTGTTTTGATAGAGTTAGACTTGGGAAAATCATAGAAATAAGGGAGGAGAGTATGGAGGTCAACACCTGAACAATAATAGTGAGCTAGGGAAACTGATTGGACATAAAGGAATGAATAAGTGGTGGCCAACTAAAATAAAAAATAAATAACATGTTTATAACCATTAATATTCATAGAAAAATAAGATAATAATAAAAAATTATGGGTTTCATGTATCATCATCAAATGGATTGAAATAAACATAATTATATAAAAAAACTATAGTTGATGAAGACATGTAAATGACTATATTTTCAATAAATGTCAAAATCACCTCAAATCAATATAAGTAAAAAAATATTTCATTCTTTTAGAAAATATGGATAATCATGAATCATTGAAGAGGGTAATTGATTAAAAAAAATTAATACCAAAAACAAAAACTAGAAATAAAATTATCAAGGGAAGCTCATCTCTCATAATACCAAAATCCAAATAGATCATCAGATGACATAAAAAATTGTCCCCCCATTCCAAACTGTATAGAATTAAAATTAGAAAAAGATAATGGAAATGTTTTTAGGAAATGGATTTATTGTTTATAATAGAAATAATGAAAATTAGATTTACATTCTTGAAGGGAAGATAATTGTTCATACATGAAAACGATTTGAAGTTGTTTAACTTATTGAGATCACATAACAAAAGTATTGTTCTCCTTTATGAAATGTCTAAAAGTTCAAGAAGAAATGTATAATGAAAATGAAAATGTGTCAAAAAATTCATGTTCATCCACTGAGAAATGAACAAATAAATAATTCGATGATGTTAACATTTTTCAGCTGACCATTTGAAGACAAAATTCATAGGCTAAAATTAGAAATCACTTGGTAAATAAGAAATTATCATGAATATTTGTAAGAGTATGATGAACTGGAATACTAATTAATTGATCTAGAAAAAAACATGTGAATAAAAAGTTTATTAATTTAATGCAGTAATCTTTTGATGGAAACTGATGAACCATACTAGTAAAATGCACTAACCAAGGAGATTTTAACATGAATAGGCTCATAAATGTCCAATAATGTGTAAAAAAATCACATCCTGTCTAACAGTGACCTAAAATCTTCATCCCTTCTGCACATTCTCCACAACAACACTAACAAATAGATGTGAAATGAATTTAGGTAATGGCTATAGTGTGTTTAGAAGTTATGAATATTATTATTAAAATGTTGAAAGGATGCTTCTAATTCATACACGATACAAAATATAAATTTTTTCACTTTTTTATATCACATGACAATAATAATTTTTTCCATTCTCAAATACACGGAAGTGAAAGAAGATACAGATAATTGAATGAGAAACCATATTAATGTAAGAAAAAATTACTACAAATAACAATACAGATAAAAGACAACCAATGAAAAAAATATGCACAATAAAAAATACATGAATCAATGATTTCATAATGGATTCAGAAGTATAGTATATCAGAGAAAGTTATTAACTTGAATAGGATCATAAATGTCTATTAAAGAGAGCACTAATTCACATCTTATGTATATAAATATATTTGTATATAAGTATATATAATTAATATATATATTTTAATATTTTAATTATGAAATATATATATATTTATTAAGGAATTATAATTATATATATTAATATATATTTAAGAAATATCTTTATTTCATTATATTATAAATTTATAAGTTGTATAATTAATATATTTATTATAATTTAATAATTATTAACATATATATATTTGTTTATAATTATAATTATAACTTTAAAGAAATATTTTTATAAATATTTTTATATAATTATAAATAAATATATATATAAATTAATAATATATGTATTTATTGTAATTAAATTAATATATATAAATATAATTATATATTTGTAATTATAATAACGAATATATATATTTAAAAGTATTTATATATAATTAAAATTTAATAATTATTAATATAATAAGTATATTTATTATTTAAATATATTTATTGTAGTTTTATAAATATTTTTGATAACCAAGTAGTATGTATGGGTAACATGAATCAATCATATATATATTAAATATACATAATAAAAAATGACCCATCAATGAAAAAATGAATAATAAGGAGGTTGTAATGTATAAATGAAAATCATGATACATAACATATATAGACGCATAATCAATATATTTATTATCCAAATTCAGGGGAAACACATATTTATTTAATAATTAATATAAATTATATATATATATATATATTAAAATGTATATATATTAATTATAAATATAATAAATTTAAAAAATATATTAAATATAACAAATATCATAAATATAATGAATATAATGAATCTAATAACTCTAAAAATCTAAAATATTTAATAAAACTAATGAATCTAATTAATAAATCTAATATATATAATAAATATAAAACCATTAATTCTATAATAAATCAAATAAATCTAATAAATCAAATATTTATATTAAAAATGATGAAACTTGCATTACATAGGACTTGAAAACATTCACATCCATTTCTGAAAGAAAATTAGAAGAATTGAAAAACAATTGGAATGCAACCATAGTCCATGAAATGTATTTAAATCATTTTAACATTTTTTGAAACCAAAACAAGGTATATTGAACACATATAATGTTTCACAAAACATTCCAAAACACTTTAATAATACTAAAAGAACCAATTAGGCATATTCAAAAAGACATAAATCCCAAGAGAGGAACATTACAAAGGATAAATGAATCAAAAATAACCATCATTTTATAAAATATAAAATCTATATAAGGATTATCATGTCTCTCATGTATAAATATAATGAATCCTTAGTTTACTCTCACAATACAACTTAGGAGTGAATAAGTAATAGATAGAAACACAAATCTCACTTGAAAAGTATACATTTGAACATAAGGTCATATCTTTTCAATGCAAAAAACCATCTTCCACTTGATTATTGAATCATGTACTACCTATGTTTCAGCCTTCTAATATGGTACATTAAGAAAAAAAATTCCCCTTCTTGAGGGTATACATTAAGTCAATTTTAAAAGACTACAGGTAATCATACCTTATCCACTGTCAATTGTTTATTTCACATTGTGGTAAAATATATTTCAAACACTTTTTTAGTGTATTAAAATAACACCTCATGGAAAGAACTAATAATTACAAACCTAGTAAAGGATTTAGGAGGTTAATCTTATGTGGTATTAATTGTCTAGTTCCGTAAGAAACCACATGACTATCATGGATTAGAACTGTTCAAATCCAGGCTCATGATACATATCAATATAATCCATACTCAATACACAAATCATTTATAATTTAGATTGTTTTTTTCATCAATCTCCCATTAAGATATTATAAGTATATATTAGGAACATCTAAACAAAGGAACCATAACACATTCTTGTTTATGTCCTTTCTAGCACTTCTAATCATGATGAATCTTGGTTGACCCTCTCGTAATAAAAGTAACCCTTGAACAAAATCACTATAATAAAACTATCATTTCATGTTCCAATGATTAAGGTGAAATAATTTTTCATCTCAATGAGTATTTGAAAACACCTCTACCACATGTTTCTTGTGTATTTTTTACCACTTTCTTATAGTAAGTATCATATGTTCATCTAGTTTCATCGACTTCCAAAATTTCATGGAACTCTCCCCATTGAACATGTGGACTTTTTAACAACTGTATCATATCCCGCTAAAAGCTTTTACTTTGGATTAATAGTTAATGTCACTCATTCAATTAATGAATCTTACATTACAAAAAAAATTCTCATTACAATGAGGAGGAGAGATTAACATATCATCATTAGTGTCGACATCATGATCCCTTTAGAATTACATCGATAATTTTCCACACTCCATGCTAACTGAGATCCCATGTATTAAAACCATTAGACATCCATTTCCCAATAATCTGAAAAATTGTTGCATCTAGTTCTTTAATAATTTGATATTTTTTCATCAATGATTGAAATTATATTATAGTTTATGACCACCTGGATATATTATTAGAAATAATACTAAAATACGAAAATTTATCTATAATACAAATTTTTATACCTTAGAATGGTAAATATCCAATGCTAGTAGATCAAGGTATGTTGATCCTTCAAAAATGAACTCATTCCTATGATATAGTTCCATTATTATGGGAAATAATCCTACCCATCATTATTTATACAATGTGATAAATAAAATAATAAGGGAGACATACCATTTTACATGGTTCATCCAAATGAGAATAATTCAAGGATAGTGAATCAAGAATGCAATGTACACCTAAAACACTAATATGGACACCATTTATTAAAAATTTAGATTTTATACAAGGAAACTCAATATTTACACCCCTTATAAAAATAATAAACACAGTACTCTAAAAAATGGATGAGATCAATGACTCTATAAGATTTATTGTCATAATCCTTATGGATGAAGACCAAGTTTACACCAATAGGGGGTATAAATTATACTACAATGTTATCCATTGATGAAATTCATGATGCACTAATAATAATATCTCCTAGATATGATTTCAATGAATTTAAAACATTATTTTAGAACAACTATACTTTCTCTAACACTCTCATATTGCATGATCTATCTTCCCACTTTTGAAATAGAATGATATCTCCCATATCATTATATAATCACTACTATTTCATCTAGATAGATCTATAATATACCTTCATTATGATTGAAAATTGTTTCTACATACCTACTTTATTCAAAGTCAAGAGAACCTCTTTTATTTTCAATATATCCATTACGAATGATATGAAATGTAAATATAATGGTATACTAAATCAACACATTTGTGGTATAAAAAGAACCATAATGACATGTAACATGTCTATCTAGTTTTTCATGGATTGAACATAAATATCACATCATGGAGAAAACCTAATGAATCTTCTATGAATAAAACACCATGGAATGGGCTTCACCATCATGGGTTGGTCACTTGTACTTCAATAATGATAACTCTTGTATACTAATTCTCCACAAGTTAACTTCTCCAACTTGTTGTGGATAACTCCATTTAGGCATATCCATTGAGTTATTCCCCATCCTCTACGTGATGTGGCTATATCCACAACTATATGATAAAAGATGGATGAAAATTAAATACTAAAAACACCTGACATGACATATGGATGATGGAATAGAAAGGATGCTCAAAATGATAAGGAGTTTCATAAGAAGTCAATAGAGAGTGTGGGATATTTTTCAAAAGTTTGAAAGTTCAATGATAATGGTAGGACTATTAAGAATCTTGAACAAGAACCAAAATAATTGTTTTTAGATGTAAAACCTAAATCACCCACACCATTGAAGAAGTTTGATTGGGGAGATTTATAATATCCCCAATTATATTTAATGGGAGTATTGATGAAACAAAAAACTAGAATAAAAATATAGTGTTGTTATTTTAGAAAGATAGGTATGAATAAAGGTATAGCCACATATTTTATATTATAATAAAGGTATAGACACATATTTTATATCTACCAAAATATTCTATAATCCAAATTGTAGATATATTGTCATATTCTAATAATCATAAACGGATAAACAAAATTTCTTATTCCCACAACCAAAGTAGTTCATCCACATAGTCAGGTATCTACTCTAGAGTAAGATCATGTCCTTACACCAATTTAAGAGGATCGTTAGCATATGTTGGTGATGGACGAGGTGCATAATTAGGTTCATGTTCCTATTGTAACATGGGTTAGCACAATCTTGAAATTTCCTCAGGACATGCACATATCCAAATATATCACAAATTAGTGTGAAAAATAGGAACTAATCAATGTACAATTCATTTTGTGTACAATCAAGGACCACCAACAACAAAAAGATTTAATGGGGAATTTAGACTGTACATTTCACAACATCACCATCAATATATAATTATGAAAACAAGATAAAATGAGGAGGAAGATGAGAAAATTCACTGTGGATGTGTGGTTCAGCACACGATGGAGGTGCTTTCGGGATGAAGGAGAGGTGTGCAATGGAGGAGTCCTCCGGAAGTGGAGAGGTGCGTGGAAGAGGAGAGGTAATATGGAAGAGGAGAGGCACTGTGGGAGGAGATGCGTAGCAAAAGAGAGGTGCACAATAGAGGATAGTCATGGAAGAAGAGAGGTGATGGAAGAACAAAGGTGCAGTGGAGGAGAGTTGCGCGACAATGTTTGGATCGTGACAGCCAATGAGTTGCCATGAGAGGAGGAGAAGGAAGAGGGGGAGGCAGGAGAGGAGGAGGATGAGGATGATAAGGACGGGGTGGAGGAGGTAGTGGTAGTTGGGATCGTATTTCGCGAGAGCATGAGGCGTGTGAGGAAGTAGGAGAAAGTTAGGGTTTCTTTATAAAACCCGTCACAAATTTTATCAATGCGAGATAAAAAGCAATGATAAAAGTATATTTAATCAGCAGTGATAAAACATAACATTATCAGATTTCTTTTAGCACTGGTAAATATCATCATTTATCAGTGATAGAAAAGGGCTGATATAGGATGTCTTGATCAGTGCTAAAAATATAGCACTGATAAATAAAGTCCTTTATCAGTGCTAAAAAGAAAAAATAAAGATATAATGTTAATAATTAATTCATATTAATATTTATACTAACAAAATTATATATATGATAAATATATATTTACTTTTTTATAATTATAACTATATATATATATATTTATATATATATAATTATAATTTAAATAATTATTAAATAATAATAAATATAATTATTATATTTATAATCATTGAAATACAGGAAAATAAGTAATCATTGTTTTGTAATATCGATTAATTTTTCTTGTGTGCCCTGCATTGTTCTTGTGTGTGTCACATTGTACTTATGTGAATTGTACATATGGTGTTTAGTGGTGGTTGTGTGTGTATGTTATGCAGGTGCTAGTGTGTGTACTACTATATAAACCACACACCATAAGCAGATAGTCCTTTGTCAATGCTATTTCAAGAGCTAATAAAGGCCATCTTTATCAATGCTATTTCAAGCCCTGATAATGGCCCCTTTATCCACACTCTTTTTATCACGGATATAGGGTAAACATTATTCATGCTAAAATAGTTATGATTAATGGGGGCTTTATCAGTTCATTTTTTGCACGGATAGGCGGCCCACTTTATCAGTGCTTTTTCAATGCTGAAAAAGGGGCCCCCTTTATCATTGTTTTGATTAGCATCTCTTTTCTAGCAATTTTAAAAGAACCATATGTATTAGTTGTATTAGAATGAATCATATACCTAGTAATGTATAGATCATAAAAAAGAGTCACCGCATATTTGGAAAACATGAATTATAATAACTGTTTAATGTAAAAATGAATATTCATGTTGTATACATAGCATATGAACGTCAATTATGCTCACACATCAATATATTTATTGGCTAAATTCACTGGAAACACATATTTATTTTAATCGATATATATAAATTTATTTATAATTATAACTATAAATATATAATTATAAATATATAATTATAAATAAAATAAATATATTTTTTATTTGGTATAAAAATTTAGAATCCTATAATTATTTAAATATATTTATATTAAATTATAATCATATAAATATATTTTTAAAAACATTATAAATATTTAAATTATACAAAAATAAATATTAATTATAAACATGATTTTTTATTTAATGTATTTAATTAAACATTTTTTGGAAAATAAATATAATACTTTTATATAAATTAATATTGTGTTTTGTTAAAAGAATTTATTAATGCTATTAATACTGCTGAAAATGGGTTGATTTATCAGCGCTTTTAGTTAGTGTTGATAAGGGCGCCTTTTTATCAGTGTTGTTTTAATGCTTATAAAAGCTAATGTTTTCCTCGCACAGATTTGTGGTAGTGAAAAATCTTGTTCATAAATCCATGATCTTCCATGCATTACTACATTTTTATAGAGACAACCGAGTTATGAGAGAGTACGTTCAATTCAAAATCTGGTCTTGGATGAATTTACGGTTAGCTTCAATGAAATTCAAAGCTCCATTCTTTGTAATTTTCTTCCTTGAATGTGTTCCATTATCATGATAATGGGATAGGAACCTGTAAATATGACATTTTTAAACATTTTAGGTCATTTTGATTCTCTTTACACCCATTTTTAAAAATATATCTAACCCTATCCCATTATTCAAATCGTAAATACAATTAAAAAACATGTGGAATCCCCAAAAATAGGCATTAATTTTAGATTTTTATTATTATTTTCTATGACAACACTGGATGACATGGAGTGGCTAAGATTGGAAGTCTATTGGTTATGAGAATTTGTTAACTGAGAGTGAGATTGTGATTAAAATTCATCAATGTCATGTTGTGTCGTTGTAATGTTTTTATTTCCAAGCCTTCAAATCAGTAGGTCAGCGATGAAATAAATTGACAATAATCATTACAATAAAAAATTATAAAAATTTATAATAATATTATGTGAAATAAAAAACATAGGGGTTAAAAATTAGTGATATTAATCAATTATTCCCTTTATTATATATAACTAGTACCTCACTCATGCATTTACATGGCACTTTAAATCAACATTTAATTTCAAAATGAAATAATAGTTTGAAAAGATAAGAATCAAAATTTATTTGAACTATGTTAAAAAATAAGATATTAATATAAAATATAGAAACATTTTTAGAACTTGTGATTCATCATCATAATTGTAGAAAACATAAATGGGATATGCAATGGAATAAAAATTTATTTTGACCATTGAGAAATAATATAAGGGAAACATCATACAGTTAAGATAATAAAAAATAATAATTAATATTGAATTAGGAACATTTCATTGAGAATGGAAACATAAAAAAATCTTTTTGAAATGAATAATACATTAAAAAATGTTTTCTGAGTAGCCTTTATTTCTGAAATGAATGTTGACTTATGTAACAACATAATCTATTTTTTAACAGTATTTGGTTAGGGATTCTAATAGATTTGAGTTATTGAGGCAATGAAAACCCTATTATGGATGTTGAGTTCATAGTTTTTTTAATCCCTACAATAGTTAGTATCAGTGAGTAAAAAACAGGGATAAGAGAATTTTTTGAAAAATCATATATTGGAAAACATTTGGTAGAAGCTTTGTGGAATAAGATATTATTTTTGGTCTTTATGATGAATAATTCATTTAAATTTTTGAAAACCTAAATTAAACTAAAAATATAAATTCTAATCATTGTAATAAAAAACCCCAATATCTATGTGGAAACTACGTCGCACTATTTATAGATGATTTTTCACCCATTCTCATCCTATGGATTCCACAGCTATGTCATTTTTTCATTATCACACTGATGTGCATGAATAATCCCTTGACCAATAATGGATGGTGCCTCTTTCCTGTGGGTAGTGCACCACCATTCCTATAGATGAACCCTATATAAGCTGCATTGACCAATAGTAGAAACTACTAATATCCTCTCATTTATTTTACCAATAAATAACATTCCCTCAATTGAAAACTAAATTTATTCCAATCCTATCTACTGATTAATCATGATGTTAATGATTGATATGAACCTTTACCATACAATTTAATAATAAACCAAATTCAACAAAAAAATAAAGCAGATCTATTTAACTCAACAAAATAAATCCATATCACATTAGAAATAACACAATAAAAATGGATGCTCTCCCGCATATCCATCTTCTCCATTACCACTAATGGATGGTGCCCCTTGCCTATGGGTTGTGCACCAATTCTCCTACAGATGAACCAATCATAAGCCACATCGACCAAGAGTATAAAATGTTAATTTCCTTTCATTTATTCTACCAATCAACACATTCACTGAGTTGAAGGATAAAATAATGATATAATAACTAATCATACCATTTAACAAAATTACAATCAACAAAAAAATCAGATCGATTTCACTTAATAAAAATAATCCATATCAGAGTAGAAACAGAATAAAAATGATTATTTAGAGATTGCGTCAATTTTTACTAATACAAATGATATTTTTTTTCTAATTACAAAAGAACATGGCTATGAAATTAAAAAAATATGCACATAGAATTGAAAACATCTTCTCAGGATATAAAATAATTATCTACAAAACATGATTTTATACAAACAAGACAAACATGCATGTACAAAATTGTAAAATGTTTTAACAAACATGCTTCGAAAATTAGGAATAAGAACATACTTTGAATCAAAGACAAGCAATGATGGTGAGTAAAATATGTGAGTGAATACATTTAACAAATAATATTGGGAATTTACTGCATACTCACCCAAAAACCTCTTCATAACTTGAGAAGATGGATTTATTTCATGTCATGTTGCCAACACGATGGTCATGAGCAGTCCTTACTACAAAATTCTTATGCTAGATAAACTCTTTTACTATTACTAGTTGAATGGTCATTTTTGAAGTACTGACAATAATAATTTTCTACTGAGCCAATTGACATGATAACGAACTTCAAAGTTCCTACTAACAAACCTGTATTCTGCTTCAAATGCTATAGCAGAAATGCATGTTATGGCTTATAGAAGGTCATATGGGCTACCTGTTATAATAGCCCAGGGGAACAATGTTCTAGGAGAAGTGTGTGTGTACATATCATATAGTACAATTACATACTGATTCATAAAATATATACATGAAATGCATAGTTTATGTATGATTATTATTTTGAAAATTTATAAAGTGCATACTATAGAAAGGGGGAGTGATAAATAAATATAGGTGTAATAGATGGAATTATCATTTTTAGACTAACCCGATGAATACATAGGAAGTTATATTTTGCACGAATTCAAATCCAATGCATATGCCATGTATTTAGATACATGAAACATATATTTTGAAACAGAATTCAAAGTCAATGTTGCATAGATTTAAAAAAAGAGAAAATATAATTATAAACATAATGTCTTTTTCATAAAATGTGAATAGAAATAAAAAAAAATTCAATCGTTCTATCAATTTAGAAATAAGATCATACATTGAATGAAATACATAGAAATCTGGTGAGAATAAGTTACCATGTGATCTATTTTACATAGAATGTAAGGGGACTAGTGCAAGGGGTTATTCACAAGTTTAATGAATTAGATTATAGAAATGGATGAGAAATAAATAACAAATCCAATAAACCATATCCAAATGGAAATTCAAAATTATGGAAAATTAGAGAAGTAATTAGATAAGGAATCAATAAAAAACTAGATGGTAGAAATTCAATGTTTACATAAAGGATATGAACAAAGGAAGCATACCTAACACTTAAATCAAAAGGAGTCTAAGAGAATTTATCCACCATATTTCGATGAGTGAAAGCGTTGTCCTGAAAATAGGTCTCATGATACTATAAATTATTAGAGCTCGTAATACTTTGTGTCAATGGAGGTAGGCATAAGAACATCATAGAAATAATGGAGGAGAGCATGGAGGTCAACACCTGAACAATAATTGTAATCTAGGGAAACTGATTAGACATTATGGAATGAATAAGAGGTGGCCACCTGAAATAAAAAAGAAATAATAGGTTTATGACCATAAACATTCATAGAAAACTATGTTCACCATATAAAATCTTAGGTTTCATATCTCATCGTCAAAAGTATTGTAATAACCATAAAATTTTTTACAAAAATTATAGTTGAAGCAGACATGTAAATGACTATATTTTCAATAAATGTCATCATCACTTCATATAAATAGAAGTAACAAAATATTTCATTCAATTTGATAATATGGATAATAATGAATCATTGAAGAGGGGAATAGATTAAAAAAATTAATACAATTAAAAAAACATTGAAATAAAATTATAGAGGGAATCTAATCTCTCATAATACCCAAATCCATATAGATCATTACATGACATACAAAAATTGTTCTCCATTATAAACTATATCGAATTAATATAATAAAAAGATAATGGAAATGAATTTAGGCAATAGATTTATTTTTTATAACCATAATAATTGATATTAGAATTAAATTCTTGAAATGAAGCTAATTGTTCATCCTAGAAACTTATTTGATGTTGTTTAACTTATTGTGATCACATAACAAAAGTATTGTACTCCTTTCGGAAATGTCTAGAAGTGAATGAAGAAATAGATAATGAAAATGATAATTGGTCAAAAAAATCATGTTCGTCCACTGTGAAATGAACAAATAAATAAGTCAGTGATGTTAACATTTTTCAGGTGACCATTTGAAGACTAAATTCATAGAATAAAATAAGAAATCACTCTGTAAATAGGAAATTGTCAATAATTTCGGTAAGTGTTTGATGAACTAGAATAATGATTTATTGATCTAGAAAAAAACCTGTGAATAAAAAGATTACTGATTGAATGCAGTAACCGGTTGACGGAAACTAGTGAACAATAATATTGAAATGCACTAACTGAGGAGATTTTAACTTGAATTGGCTCATAAATGTCCAATAAAGAGAGAGAAAATCATATCTTGTATAACAGTGACCATAAACCTTCATCCCTTCTGAGAATTATCCCCAGCAACAATAACAAATAGATGGTAAAGAATTTAGGTAATGGATTTAGTGTGTTTAAAAGATATTAAAATTATTATTAAAATGATGAAGGGAATATTCTTGTTCATACCTGTAGCAAAATATATATTGTTTCTCTTTTTTAGATCACATAACAATAATAATGTTCTCCTTTCTCAAATACCTGGAAGTGAAAGAAGATTTCAATAATTGAATGAGAAAGCTTATTGATGTAATAGAAAATTATTACAAACAACAATACTATTAAAAGAAAACAATTGAAAAAAATATGCATTATAAAAAATACATGAAACAGTGATTTCATAATGGATGCAGAAGAATATTATACCAGAAAAAGATATAAACTTGAATAGGGTCCTTAATGTCTATTAAAGGGAGAACTAATTCACATCTTGTGTAACTGTGACTTTCATCCAACATCCCATTCTAGCCTTCTCCATAGAAACACTTACAAATGTATGGGAAATGAATTTAGGTAATGGATATACTATGTTTAAAAGTATTGAAAATTTGCATTAAGATATTGAAGGGAGACTTGTTGTTCATACCTAAAACTGAATTGAAGTTGTTTCACCTTTTTAGATCACATAATAGAAAATAATGTTCTCCTTCTCTCAGATGATTGGATGTGAAAGAATGTATACATGATAGAAATAGATACCCTATTAATGTGATAAGGCATTATTAAAAATAAAAAAACTGATAACAGATAATAGTTGAAACAAATATACATAAAAAATACATCAAACAATGATTGCATAGAAGATGCAGTAGAATAACATATCAAAAAAATATTGAAGACATTCAAAAAAACTATAAATGAAACAATATTTCAATGGAAATATAAATAATATTGAGAATCTATTACCTTGAGTCCTTGATAACATTACATTCAAAAAATAGAAAAGATGATTAAGAAACCAGAATCATAGAAGAAATGTAATGTCATTCCGCAATATTTAAATAATCATTCAATGTATAATAAAAGTAGAGGTTGGGAGTAACATTGAAATTAGTATAACATGAATCAAATAATGAGAAAGTGATTAAATACTAGATACAAAAATGAAATATATGCCCAAATTTTTGAATCTATAAAACAAAAGTACTATAATATCATATATGAAAAACTTTTTAGTGTAGGGAAATACATAAAATTTTAGAGGAGATTATTTCCCTGATATTAGGAGACAAACATGTTGCATAGATGTAGATCCCTAGAATGATTGGTGAATAAATACTGTCGGAAAAAATTGAAATAGATGTTATTATTTGTTAATGGGAAGAACAGCTGTATTCCAATGACAGAAGAAAATTTATTAAAAAAAGAGAAATACTAAAAACCAAACAGTGGAGTGAAACCTAATATGGATGTTTTTCAGAAGATCATCTCTAATTAGGAGGAATTAATGGGTAACCAAATGGAAAATTAGGGACTGTGATTATAGAATTCATCCATAGAATAATCTATATCGGCAATGAAGCTATCACAAAAAGATCTCGGTGTTGAGATACCTGTGGAAGAGTGGCATGCAGTTGACGATTTCTTGAAGATGAATAGGGGGTTTAGACCTGATGAAACCCAATGCAAATTAACGGAGATAGGTTTGGATGAGAACTGCCTCTATGAAGAGATGGAGTCATGAATATAGGGATCCGCCAAGGGAGTTAGGAATAGAGGGAGATGGTTGGATAAGAGGAGATGGTGAGTGGAGTCGCGGAGGTGGAGAGAAAACATGCAGGAACGGTATGCCATAGAGGATGGAGGTTTGAGTGCGAGGAACAGTGGCGAGGTGTATGTGTATGTTGTGTTGAGAGGGGTTAATGTGGGAGGGAGGGAGGGAAGCAGTTTTGAGAGGGGTGTCAGCATTGGAGGGAATCATGGAGGGAGAGGGAAATCGTGGCGGAGGGGAAGGTGGAGGAGTAGAGGATACGAGAGTCCGAAAGGTGGTGGATTGAACCCTAATACGATCCGATGAAAATCGTGAGGGGAAATGGGTTAGAATAGTGGAAAATGTAAGGGATCCTTTAGATTTGGAGATGCTGTAAGAGGAGAGGTGGAGATCTATAGTTTTGACCTGTAAGCCTGGAAACACATAGGATTAGTATATATAATAGATTTGATATACATAATTAAATATATAAATTTTTATTAAAACTGTTGGTGGGAGATGGCTTGACAAAGCCGAAACAAATAATTCACGGGAGAAAAAAAAGAGAAAAGGAGGAGGAAAACTTCAAACAAAGGATTAACCTTTTTGTAT
Organism: Viscum album; assembly: GCA_963277665.1. Lineage (NCBI taxonomy): Eukaryota > Viridiplantae > Streptophyta > Magnoliopsida > Santalales > Viscaceae > Viscum > Viscum album. The sequence continues at coordinate 1,054,227,772 of OY728151.1, read as the reverse complement.
TTCACACAACTCTTATTTTTTTACGGATTAGATATGAGCCATATTTATAGGCTATTCCAAAAATGAGAAGACACCAAAGCATTAAAGGAGGAACAAAAAATAAGGCAATAAATGATATGATTAGAAATAGAGATATGCATGGGAAGAGGGAGAGCTGCATGGGGAAGCGCTGCATAGGAAAGCGATGCACGGGGAAGACCAGCAGCCTGCTTGGAAAAACCCACCCGGAGTTATGGTTTGTATTTCCAACACTGCCCTTCAAACCAATACCAGCTTCATCCCAAGAATCGTTCTCAGCCTTTTGAATGCATCTGTCGGTAGTGCCTTTGTGAAAATATCTGCCACCTGTTCCTTAGTATGACAATATTCCAATTTAATCGTTTTTTGTTTCACATGATCCCTAAGAAAATGAAAATGAGTGTCAATGTGTTTGCTTCTCCCATGCTGCACCAGATTTTTGGCTAGTTCAACAGCCGACTTGTTATCCACATATATCACCATGGATCCATCCTGTGGATTCTTCATCTCCTTCAACAAATTTCTCAACCATATTCCCTCACAAACAGTAGAGGATGCTGCCACATACTCTGCTTCACATGTGGATAAAGCAACCACACTTTTCTTCCTTGAATTCCAGGTGAAAGCAGTAGAACCAAGAAAAAATACATACCCAGTAGTGATTTTTCTTTCATCTTGGTCACCTCCCCAATCACTGTTTGAGTATCCATACAGCTTTGCTTCTTCGTAGTATGGATAAAAGAGACCGAAATACATCATTCCTTTAACGTACCTGAGGATACGTTTTGCTACAAGCCAGTGTGACTCTTTCGGTGCCTCCATATACCTGCTTAGAAGTCCAACACTATAGACAATATTTGGCCTTGTGATTGTGAGATACCTCAGGCTTCCAATCAGACTCTTGAACAGAGTCGAGTCAATGCTTCTTCCTTCTCCATATTTTGTCAGTTTGAAGCTTGTTGAAACTGGTATGTTTACAGCATTACAATCGGCCATCTTGAATTTTTCAAGAAACTCCTTGGCATACCTCTTCTGAGATATATAAATTCCACCATGTTGTTACTTCACTTCAATTCCTAGAAAGAAAAACATGAGACCCCCATCGGTCATCTCGAACTCTTTGAACATGGCCTCCTTGAAATCATCGAACATTGGTCGACAATTCCCTGTAAACAACAAATCATCAACATAAAAGCATGCAATAAGAATATTGCCACAATCATTCTGCTTGATGTAAACCGCATGCTCATATGGAAATTGGGAGAAGCCATTCTCTCGGTGATAACTGTCGATGCGTGCATTCCATGCGCGAGGAGCCTGCTTCAACCCATAAAGTGCTTTCTTCAATCGATACATTTTTTCTTCCTCCCCTTGCATGACAAAGCCTTCAGGCTGGTCAACATAGACCTCTTCTTCCAAAAATCCATTTAGGAATGTAGACTTCACATCCAGTTGGTATATCATCCAGCTTTGATAGACAGCAAGGGATATAATCATTCTTACAGTGTCAAGGCGAGCAACAGGAGAAAAGACTTCTTCGTAGTCCACCCCGTATTTATGTTTGTACCCCTTTGCTATGAGTCTTGCCTTGTATCGATCGATATCGCCATCATCTTTTCTCTTTATTTTGTACACCCATTTGACACTAATGCTTTTCTGGCTTTTTGGGAGTGTAGTCAACTCCCATGTTTCATTTCTCTCTATGGCACGAATTTCTACTTCCATAGCCATTCTCCATCTTTCTTCCCTCATGGCTTCCTGAAAGGCCAAAGGCTCATGATCTGCATACAAACAAAAAATATTTACCTCTTCGGTCTGCTCATAAATGTCACTCAAATTTTTCATCTTCATAGGAGCCATAGGCGAGGATGAGTTGGCCAAATTTTGATTTGATGGAGTGATTTGAGGAGTGAGGAAATGTACTCATGGACTTCTTACAACTGATGATGCACCCGAGGAAGGTGTTGTGTGCGTCTGCTCTTGATGATCATGTCTTTCTTCAAAATATTTCGTTTCGACTACAACATCCTTGTTTGGTTCTTCATCATCCCATTTCCATGCTTCTTCCTCACTAAAGACCACATCTCTACTAACCACTAATTTATTGGTTAGTGGATTGTAAATATTGTAGGGTTTAGAGGGTTCACAATAGCCGATGAAAATGCATTTCTCACCACGATCATCCAGCTTCCTTCTTATTGCTTCTAGAACTTGAGCATAGGAGACATACCCGAAGATTCTTAGGTGCGCCACACTCGGTTTGTAGCCGCTCCACGCCTCTTGTGGTGTAAAGTTCCTGACGCTCTTCGTTGGAAACTGATTGAGCAAGTAGCCAGTACATGTCACTGCCTCTGCCCAAAAACTCTTTGGCAGCCCTTTCTCCTTCAGCATGGTCCTCGTCATGTCGAGGATAGTGCGGTTCTTCCTTTCTTCAATTCCATTCTGTTGTGGCGTATAGGCTGCAGTGTATTGTTGTTTTATTCCATATTCCCTGCAGAAGTCTTGGAATGCATTTGAGGTGTATTCTCCAACTTTATCAGATCTGAGTACTTTGATTTTGTGGCCAATTTCAGTTTCAACATGAGCTTTGAATGTTTTAAAGACAGTGAATGCAGCTGATTTTCTTTTGATGCAATATACCCACAACTTTCTACTGAAATCATTAATAAGGGTAATGAAATACCTATTACCTCCAAGTGATGGTGTTTCCAGTGGTCCGCAGATGTCAGTGTGAACCAACTGAAATGGTTCTATTGATCTTCTGGACACTCCACTTGCGAAGGAGTTCCTTTGTTGTTTGCCGAGTGTACATGCCTCACACACATGATTTGTTGATTCAATCGTCAACAAGCCACACACCATTCTTGAGGAGGATAGAAGTTTAAGCCCGCTAAAATGGAGATGCCCAAAACGCAGATGCCATCTCCACGAATCATTCTTCATGAGACCAAATAGGCACTCCTTAGCCTTTGTTTTGATGTGCAGTGGAAACATGCGATTCTCCGCCATTTGGACTTGAGCAATCAACCTCTTGTGAGCATCTCTTACTGACAAATAAGAATTCTCCAAGTGTATAACATACCCCTTTTCAAGGAGTTGGCCGAGACTTATGATGTTATTTTTCATACTTGGTACGTAATACACATTGGAAATGTAATTCAACTCACCATTCTTCAGATAGATTTTGATTTTACCTTTGCCAATCATGGGTACCTTTGATGAGTCGCCGAAGGTCACATCGCCACGAACTTCTTCAGTAAGTTCTTTAAAAAGTTCTTTGTTATCACTCATGTGGTTGCTCTCACCCGTGTCAAGATACCATACATCGGGGCGTTCATATGCTTTTTCTTGTGCGAGGAGGAGTGTCGTACCTTCTTCCTCATGGCATGACGCCTCAGCATAGTTGGATCATTCATCATGATCCACCTTGTTCCCACAATTAAATGCAAAATGGCCAAATTTTTTACAGTTATGGCATTGAACATCTTTTGCATTTCCACGACCACGCCTGAATCGGCCTCCACCGTATCCTATTCCACGGAAGCTACTGAAGTTTTGTTGATTTTTCTGATAGATTGGATGGTATCCACTTACTCTACCTCTTGCACGATAATCGCCTGTTTGTGCTTGGCCATTCTTGGGTTCTTGCAGAGTCAGCTTGGACTCTAAGGCATGCTCTATTGTTGAACCCGCATTTTTCTGCATTCGCTGCTCATGTACTTGCAACGACCCCATCAACTCTTCAATAGATAATTTTTCCAAATCTTTCGATTCTTTGATTGCCACAACCACATGTTCGAACTTGGTTGTGAGCGATCGAAGAGCTTTCTCAATAACTTGAATATCCTCCATTTTTTCACCATTTCTTTTCAAATTGTTAATAATGAGAATTAGGCATGAGAAGTAATCTGAGATACTCTCACCTTCCTTCATTAACGCCGCTTCGAACTCCTCTCATAATGTTTGAAGATGGACCCGCTTCACACGATCAACTCCTTTGAAAATGGTGGCAAGCGTATCCCAAGCTTGCTTGCTCAATGTTTCTTCGGAAATTTTTTCGAACGTAGATTCATCCAACCCTTGATAGAGAAAGAACAACACCTTGTTGTCTTTCTTCCTTTGATTTGTGACGGTCGTCTTTTCTTCATTCGTGAAGGCCTCTTCTTCCTCCGTAGTGTGTACTACATACCCATCGGTGATGATCTCCCATAATTCTTGTGACCCAAACAATGCCTTCATATGAATGCACCACCTCTCATAGTTGTCCTTAGACAAGGTCGGAACTTGCGGCTGGATCGCGGTGGCCATCTTTGGAATTTGGAGGATTCCTTCGAACCGGCCTCTGATACCAGTTTTTGGGTGGGAGATGGCTTTACAAAGCCGAAACAAATAATTCACGGGAGAAAAAAATGAGAAGTGGAGGAGGAAAACTTCACACAAAGGGGAAACCTTTTTGTATTGCACACAACTCTTATTTTTTTACGGATTACATATGAGCCATATTTATAGGCTATTCCAAAAATGAGAAGACACCAAAGAATTAAAGGAGGAACAAAAAATAAGGAAATAAATGATATGATTGGAAATAGAGATATGCATGGGAAGAGGGAGAGCCGCATGGGGAAGCGCCGCATAGGAAAGCGGTGCACGGGGAAGAGCAGCAGCCTGCTTGGAAAAACCCACCCGGAGTTATGGTTTGCATTTCCAACAAAAACTAGGCATTTAAAATTATTTTAATCGTGGGATAGGGGGTCAAATTGGCGCATGCCATTCAAATAAAAATAAACTGATCTGAGATGTAGTATCTCTTTTTTTTATTTTTGTTTTTCAAATCATGTTTTTAAATTTTTTGGATGGTTTAAGCATGTTAAATTATTTTAATCCTTGGATATGAGTTCAAATTGATGGAATACATTCAAATAAAAATAAATACATCCAATATGATGTATCCCGTTTTAAAATTCTATGATTCTTTAGATTTTATGGTGGACTTGGATTGTATTGAAAACAATAAATGTAAACATAATGATGGATGAGATCAGCTATAAAGAGGTATATAAATATGAAGTACATGGATGGTTTAGGAAAGATCGAGATGTGCACACTGGGTTTCAAATCCCCATCGCCTTTACATCGTAGTGAGGGCCTGAGGATTTCCATTTCAAAACTAGTTTGCGGAGGGTGGAAGAGGTGCATTGTAAAAATACTATTATTTTTCTCTTCAACGATGATTTTATAATCCCCTAACCCTGCTACAATAATTTTAAGGGTATTCTTGATATAAATGTATAATAAAATAACTTATAATGTATTTTTTCTTCACCTTAAAAGGATTTTCCTCACATTGGTGATGATGATATCTCCATTAATTTTATTTGGGAGTCAGTTGTCTAGCATATCCGCCAGGGGGTTTTGTGGTATAAGGAAGGATATGTAGCCTTGGTTGCAACAACAGTCCTGTCCACTTGTGTTAGCTCTCTCAATCGATCCATTTCATTTCTCTTGGTATTTTTAGTTTTTCTTGTGTTTTTTTTATTGTTGTGATGATACATGGCTGGATGTGGTTAGGTGTCGGTGTTTCATGTACTGACCTCAAGTCAGGACCTTGGGATGATTCCCTATAATTCACATCTTCCCACATGGGAGTTTCAATACAAATATTCATGGCAATTTCAAGGAACAAAAGGCACTGAGGAGACTTGGAAAATAAGGAATCTCAACTACTGCCACAAGTGCATTCTTTATCGCCCCCCCCCCCCCCCCCCCTCTTTGCGTTCATTGCCCCATTTTCGACAAATGTGTGGACTGTTTGTAGTTTCATTTTCCATGGTTTTTGCAATTCATCGGACTTGTAATGTGGTTTTAGCTTCCTACATTTAGTTAAATCCATGTTAATGGTGATTGGGAGCATGTGTGTATTTGTAGTGCCCCCACTAATTCTTCATTATGTTCATGTCTCCTGCAACCCTCCTTTGCATCTACACGTTTTCCATGTTGGCCTTTCTATTAAAATTCATAATGGATGTAAAATGATTCACCATTTGGAAGTCCGTGAAAATTTATCCCTTATTGGTGGTGCCATTTTTTTATATTCATGGACGTGCTGTTTGGTGGAGAACTCAACTGCTACAATTTGTATCTGATGGCCACAAATCATGTGTGTTCCGATTTATCTTACATGTTTTTATTTTTTCTATCATCAATGCTGACTCATAATCTCAATGATGGATCAATAAATGATTTCCCAAACATCGAATGAACACATGAGTGGCCGAATGACCAATTCCATCCACCGAAGTTTCATGGGAAACTTCTTTGAAGTGTCTGGCAGGAACCTAAAATTGTCTTAAATCACGTTCAGATCCCATTTTAAATGGGAGGCACAGTGGACTCGCTTATGAGATGAGGAGTTGGGTAGGTATTGCCGTCGAAATGTGGAATAGGGCCTCAATTTTTACCAAAGATCGCATGATCTTGATGTAGAAGAAGGCATGGATGAAGAAATGCAGAATAACCTGGAGCAGGGCTCTTCTTTTGCTTCAGATCATCGGGATCCTTCCAGCTAGCAGGGCGAGAGCATTAAGAAGGTTGTGGATGTGATGGGGATGAATCCAGAGAGCAGAATCCATGGTGTCCCAATGGAGATGTCATTCCTGGTTTTGTGATCGACGATGCCATTGGTCATGTATCTTTGGATGATGATGCACCCATTTTGGTTGTTTTGGTCTATTTTTTGTTTTTTCATTGTTATTTTATGATTGGTGAATTGCAGGCTATGCACTAAAAACAATCCTAGATCAGCTCATGTGTTTTTTTTGTGTAATTACTTTTTGTGAGTTGGGTTGTGTTTTTTATAACCCTTGATGTGGTGTAGGTTTATCCGTGGATATTGCATGTGGTTGTCATTGTCGGGAATTTCTTCTTCGCCCTATGGTGCAAACCAAGATGGAAAACATTCTATGTGGTGGGGAAATCCTTTGTTTCTCAATTTTTTGCATCACGCAGGTGGGGTGTACTCCTGTTTATTTGTGGAGGCTGATTTTCACTAATAGAATCAAGATAAATTAATCATTTAATTGAAATTGTAGTTGAAGAGGGAATGATTAGCATGATTTTATAGCTTTGATATTATTATGAAGATTTTTTTGTAGGGGTGAAATACCCTGCATAACTGATGGTTGTTGGGAGCCTTTTCTTACGCTATGTTTTTTGTCATATGGAAACTTTGTTGCATGTTATTGTGATATCACCAAAAAATGGAAATTGGCTAACTATATATATTTTCCCAATGAAATGTTTTTCCCTAGATTTATTTCTTGTGTGATAACGTCCCTATAATAAAGTGAAAAGTGATATGATCCCCTTTGAAAAATTTGTAAAATGATCTTTGATGTGCTGTGATGTGTGGTTGTGCTGTTGGTGGGATGTGATGTGTGGTTTCATTGGAATGTGGTGATGATGTGTGTTAGTTGGTCCAGTCTTTTGGGACATTGGTGTGATGGTTTGATTTGTAATTCTTTTATTGTGATGAGGTGATGTTTCATTTTCTCGTGCTTTTGGATTAGCACGGTGATGCATCGTTTTTCCGTGCTTTTAGGGTGGCGATGTGATTATTTGTTTGGACATGCTTGTTGTGCGATGAGGCGATGGTTCGATGGGAATGATGAGATGTATTGTCATGTACGGTTGTGTCATTCTAGATGCCCGAGTACAGTACTGAAAATATATATTTATTCAATTTATTAAATTTATTAGATATATTAGTTTTATTAGATTTATTATATTAATTAGATTTATTAGATATATTATATTTATTGGATCTATTGAATTTATTATATCATTATTAGATTTATATTTATTACTTTTATTTGATTTAATAAATTTTTTAGATTATTTGATTTATTAGATTAATTAGTTTCATTATATTTTATATATTATTTATATTTTTCATATTTATAATTAATATATATACCTTTTTAAATATATTTATTATTTATATTAATTATTAAATACATATGTGTTTCGTGGGAATTTGGTCAATAAATCTATTGATTATGCATGAAAATAAGTTAAGTATCATCAGGTTCATTTATACATTACACCCTTCTTATTATTCATGATTTCTATTGATGGCTTGCTTTTTATTATTATATTTTCTACGTATACCATTAATTCATGTTACCCATATATACTATTATCTTCTCTAAAATATTTATAAAATTACATTACTTATAATTAAATAATAAATATTCTTATTATATATATAATTTATAAATTATATATATATATTAATACTTTTTATTAATATTTATTTGTAATTATAATTACAACTATATAAATATATTTAAATTATTATGAAAATACAACAAAAACATATATTATAATTATATATATATTCATAATTATAGAAATATTTATAAATATATTTACTTATACTTATAATTATAAATATAAATATCTATATATATGTGAATAATTATAAAATTATAATAATAAAAATGTTTACTATACTACTTATGATCTTATAATAGATTGGAAAAAATATATTTATAAATACATACAATAATTTATAATTATAATTCCTAAATTAATATATATTATTTAAATAAAATAAAATTTAAATAAATATATTAATTATATATATTAGTATAAAAATATTTTTAAATAAATAAAAAGAGTTATAAACATGATGAATAGATGATACTTTCTATAAGAATGTAGGACAACATGCACATGAAACCTGTGATAGAGGTGTATATTGAAAACTCACATAGAAGAAAAAAGCAATTCACAAGAATCATTAGAACATGAAACTAGATTTTTATTATGGTGATTTTGTTATGGGTTCACTGTTATTTCTATAGGTTCAACCATGATTCTTACTGATTGGTAGGACTAAGAAGGCCTTAACCAAGAATGTTGTATTATTCCTTTTCTTAGATGTTTATGATATATCCTTCTATGATCCTAATGGAAGATTGATGAAAATATAAATCTTATCCAGAAATGAGATGGGTAATGAGTATGGATAATATTTTGATGTATCGGGAGTTAGGATTTGAACAGTTCAAGTCCATTATAGTCATGAGGTTTCTCATGGATCTATGTTGTTAATAACACATAAGATAAACTTCCCAAATCCATTTGAAGGTTTGGAAATAGTGCAGCTTCCCAAGAGGTATTATTGGAATAGACAAAAAATGTATGAAATATATTTAATCACAAAGTGAAATGAACCATTGATAGCAGAGAATGTATGCGTAGCAATATTCCTTTAACATTGACTTAATGTATACCCTCATTAAGGGGAACATTTTTTTTCTAGTTTTCCATATTGTATGGATCAAGCATAGGTAGTACATGATTCATGCATCAAGTGGATGATGATTTCCCACATTCAAGTGATATGAAATTATGTACAAATGTGTAATTTTCAAGTGAAACTTATGTTTTTATCAAACTCTTATTCAATCCGCAGTTTTATTATGAGATCAATCAACATTATTCATTCTATTTATTCATGAGACGCATGATAAAATATTTATAGCTCTATATTATATAAAATTTTGGTTTTTTTATTCATGTATCTATTGTAAAGTGCCTCTCATTGGATTTATGTCATTGTAATAATTCCTAAGTCCTATGTGGATCTTTTAAAATGATTCAAGTGTTTTGAATTGTATCTTAAAAAATTATATGTGTTGAAGATACCTCATTTTTTTTAAATATGGTTAAAATGATATAAACACTTGGAATGGACTTTGGTTGCCTTCCAAGTGTTATACAGCTCATCTGATTAGCTTTCAGAAAGGGATGTGAATGTGTTGAAATTGAATGCAATGTTGGATTCATGTTAACAATGGGTGTTTGAAGTTTTAAAGGAAGATTATGAAAATATAGAGGGTTGTTGTTCATTTTAAATGATTAATATTATTGGGTCATGAAAGATTCATTTACTAATTAAAAATTGGAATTGGAGTTTTGAGTAAGATAATTTGAAATTGATTGGTTTATTTCAAAAAAATGGCATTCTATTTTAAAGATGAATTTGTGTAAATGGATTGTTTTTTACTGAGATTTCAATTTATATTTGATAGATAGTTTTCAAAGGATACTTAATGTGTGTGTATTCTATTATCCATGGTTAATTTTTGTATCAAGGTTTTTTGTATTTATTTTGTTAAATACCAATATCATTTAATCTTGTAGGAAGGATATATATAAAAAATAGGTGGATACCAATCATTTGAAAAAAGATTTTGAAGATAAAGTGAAAGAGTTAATCAATTTTTCAAAAGATCATGCATGTGACCCTTATCAAATCATTTGTTTCTGTTTACACTGTTGTTATTCATGAAAATTTAGTCCAGAGGAGTTGGAAGAACACTTGTGTCATGACCCATTCCCCGGGGCCCATGTCGTGACTACCCCAAAACCGCCTTCCATAGGCCCGGGCTGGCGACTCGCACTGAAAGGCGTATTCCCTAAAACGAGAAGGCATTGCCTTTAAACCTATACAATCACACGCTCAGAGAACCCTACAAGAAGCAACTGTGATGTAAACTGTTGTAGTAAAAAAATATTGTTGAACGTAAAGGGGGATGGAATACAAGCCCATATAGGAATGTACATATAGATCTGAATAGAACAAAATAGTTGATAAGTGAAATCATCTCTTGGATCATCCACCATAGATACTACCTGAAGGGTAGGTATAGCTCACGACCAGTAGTCAGCGCTTCAAATTTTTCCAATGGTCCACGTCTGAGAACCGTCCAGTCCTAGCTTCCTATAATCTCATCCTAGCTACTCGTCAACTACACAGGACACTACAAGGTGATTGTGAAGCCCATGTAGGGGTGAGTATAACAATATCTAGTAGGGACACCGATAACCTCGAAGTTCTCTCAACATTCCAAAATGAAATCCACAAAGCATGACCTCAATCACAAAGCACATGGCAATAGACATAGCTCAATTTGATTCCCTACTCAAACCAGTTTTTATGTGATGTATATAATTATAGATGATTATTCGCGAATCTCTATCATTATTGAAGTACATATGATTTGTCGCAAAGCTAGATCATCGTATTCTGTCTAGAGGAACTACTTATTACCATACATAGATTGACCCACACATGATCGAAGGTATTAACCCCCGAAATGAGCCACATAATATTTGACCCTCCTAGAGTCGATAGGTAACTGACCCTCACTGACCCACACAGGATTTGACCCACATAAGATCAATATGCACTGACCCAGATAGGATCCTTGAGGGATGACCCACAAATAAGCTGACCCACATAGGATTGGTATGAGCTAACCCACATAGGATCATTGTGAACTGAACTCTGTATGATCTATATCCAACCTCTGCCTCACTTCCATCCACTCGATTCTCTTGGGATAGTAACAAATAACATCCTCAATCACTACTTAAAACACCTTGTCTACAAGATAACACCTCCTCAATCGAGTACAGTGGGCCTGCCACGTCACATATTGGTGCTCCCAACTAATCATGGACTATTGAGGTACTCCTCCTATCAAGTACCATGTGTTTTCCACATCATACAGTGGTTTTCCCCACCGTGGGTTGGCCACGTCACACAGGGGCACTCCTCACAGGGCTGTCGAGTCACTCAGAGTCTAAATGTCAGTAGTCATCAAGAATTAGCCAGTCACAGGGTTCCGTATGTAGCGTAGCTGGATGAAAAACTCCCCAAGACATTGGTCATATTTCAACACGAAATATGTCTCACCCAAAAGAATCTTGATGATCTGCCATTTCATAAGGGTTCCAATGCAACATACGTCATTTAAATTAGAGGCTTGGTCTGTGTGTTACTGTAATTTCAGTGCTGAGTGCCCGGTTGGATTCAGTTGCGATCCAACCTGGCCACACTACAGGTTTCACAAAAACTCTAATGTAGTAAGTCAAAACGAATGTCTTACCCAAGGGTCCCAATGCCAAAGACAGTTCATCAAACAGGTATACGGTCCTCATGTTAAGGTCCCTTGAGTGTTTCTGGGCTGTAGTCCAGTCTGACCCGTTCAAACCAACCCGGTCCGACCCGGTATGGGATGGGCTGAGGGGATTTATGCCCACTAGGCCGATGTCTAGTCTAGCCCAAAAGAGGGCTGGCCTGGCCTAGGGGCAGTGGCCCGCCTAGGCGGCGGCCTGCACTGAGTGCAGTGGCCCCGTCCGAGGGTGGCAACCCGGTCCGAGGGTGGTGGCCCGGTTCGAGGGAGACGGCCTAGTCCTAAGGCAGTAGACCACTATGAGGGTGACGACCAGGTTCAGTTTGATGCAGGGGGGAGTGTAACCCCCGGTCTCTCATATTTCCAAACTTCCCAGAGGCCATTTGTTTAGAAAAGCGATGACACTACAGAATCCAACGGAGGTGCGGGTTCCATGACCTCTGTAGTAGCTTCATCTGCAGTTTCCTACTCACAGGCGGCACATGATGACACACCTCTATTCCCTTCTATGGCTGGCCAATGAGTCGACCGCCTTCTCTAATTTCCATAGCTGACGAGCCGTGACCCCTTGCACACTGGCGTCGTGCGACGGCGCACCACACCTCCTCTGTGGCCAACCGGTGTCGGCCGCACTGATGACTGCCACATATTCTTGTCACGACATCCTCTTATGGCATATGTTTGTGTTTCACCTCCTTCGTATCTGGTCGGTGCCTCCGCGCTGGCGGTATTCCACACAGAACGCAAGGGTAACAAAGTTGTGGAAGGTTCCAGCTGGGTTCGTTTGGTATGTGCCCTCTACATTAGCTCGTGATTAGTGGGAGGATATAATTTGTTTAATAATTTCTTTTATAATTCAACAAACCATACCCCACAAGGATACCTCAGGATAACCTCCCACAAAACGAATGAATTGCAGATCATCCCATTAGTCGGTTGAACTGAGTTCTTCGTATAATTTCAAGAAAGGGGAAGAGCGAATAAAAAATAATGAATAATTGAAATAACCCCTACCATGAAACCCATTGGATAGCGTCTGTGGCCTAATGGAGTATCATGTTCTTTGTTCTCGCAACCGGTTCCCATTGATGAAACTCACACGTAATCCTTAGGTTCAGGGTTCGGTGTCATCTGTCACCTCCCGCTTGGTCGGCTCTGTTTTCCAATGGTCTGACATCGCGGCGCTCCTTCAGCACTTCGTTGCTTAGAAAATATATTCCTATACCTCTCCCAAGCTCTATATATATATAATTGGGGGAGGTTATGTAATGATGTTGAAATTTAACGAGGATCATTAATTAGGAAGCTTCCAAATTCTCCAAAGACGTCGTTTCTTAGGGATGGAAGGTCAATCCATTTATTGTCTTGACACATCACTGACCCCACATTCCTATTGTCTGTTGGAGGATATGAAAGAAAAAAAATTACAAAATTATTTTATTTCATTTCTTATAAAGAGTCATAAAACATAACATCTTCTCCGGACCTACTATAGTTAATGTAAAGTCTCCCTTAAGTGAATCCTAGCATTGTAGATTCAATGGTGTCCTCATATTTTTAATCCGAGCACCATTTCAAAAGTTAGAAAATGTCACTTGCGCATTTACTGAACATACCCGAAAAAAATTTCATAAAATTATTAACCGTCACCCTCAACACGTGCCAGTCAAGGTTTGTCTATTCCTATGTGAAAAACCTCACAATTAACACAATGGTACTCTCGTATATAAAATCCGAGTTACCGTTTATAAGTTATATATTTTACAATAAAATTTGTATCAATTAATTATTTTAATTTTGTCCAAAAACTATCTTTCGCGGGTGGCCTACGACGACCAATGTTAGTATCATGCCTAAAGAAATCATACCCTCATGAGTTCAGCGGTGGTCTCGTATTTTTAATCCGAGCTACCATTCATTTGTTAAAATCATTTGAAAAATAAAATAATATTATTTATAGTTATGCCATTTTCAGGTTTTCTAAAAGGAGGTCTGTGCCGACTAAACTTAAGTTACTCCTAGGGAAAACCCGCCATCCAGAGCACAGTGATTCCCTCAGATTTATAATCTGGGAAACCATTTAAGATTTATTCCACTTTTTCAGGAAAATTGATTACTCGTGCTAATTAAAGCTTAACAAAACTTCGATGTATCATTCCTGGAACATCGGGCCCTGGAATTGTGCACCGTTATATTTATCCGTCTCAAAATAATCTCATATAATTAAAAAAAATATACAGAATATCTGGGACATTACATTATCCCCACCTTAGGTATTTACATCCTCAAAAGTCAAAATATAGACTAATGAAACAAATGGGGGTACTGGGAATGAATTGGAGCCTCCCTCTCCCATGTACTCTCCTAGAGGTCCCCGTGCTGCCACCGAAATCACATCAATGTGGTCGACCAACCACGAAGGACTCAATCTTGTCGATCCTCTATCTCCAACAGGAGCTCCATAAATGTCAACCGATCTTCAATGTTAAACTCACCCTATTTGATAACGTATGATGGATCATGCATGCATATCCTTAGATGGGACACATGGAAAACATTATGCACCTGGTGCATCTGTGGGGAAAGAGATAGACGGTACACCACCTCTCCCACTCTCTTGAGAATCTAGAATGGTCTGATTAACCTCAAAGATAAATTTTTGCATCGTCCAAATATATATAGTCCCTATCAAGGAGATACTCACATGAAATGTGGTCCCCCTCTTGAAACTTCCAAGGAATTTGTCTTCTATCATCATACAACTTCTACCGGCTCTGAGCTATTTTCACTTTAAAATAAGTGAGGCATCGTGATACAAACTCTTCCTCTGCTTCCTTCATCCCTGACCATCAGTACCGACACTAGAGGTCATGATACATCTTCGAAACTCTAATATGTACCTTTAAAGGGGATATATGGATCCCCCTCAATACCTCCTCTATAAATATCACAGGTACCATGGTGCATCCTCTATAGAGGATGACATGCTCCCCACATTTAGAAAATCATTCAGGGAACCATCATGAAGATATCTGAGATATTCGGGGCTTGTAGTCAATATCCCAAGTTGTGCCCCCCCCCCCTCAAATTTGCTAATTAATTGGGAGAGTGATAGTCATAGACTAAATGTAAACTTCTCCATCTTTATCAACAAATTATATTCCCAACACGACTAGCTTCTCTGACGCCCCACTCAGCAACTGTAGACCAGACCTTCTGCTGAGTGTATATGCTACCATGTTCCCCTTACTAGGTGTATAAACTATCTCAAAGTCATTTTCCTGGAGGAACTCTAGCCATCATCATTGCCTCATCTCTTGAAAGCTCAAATAACACTTCTACACCCATAAGAATGGATCCCCTTCTTTGTTAAAGCTGAAAAGGGTGCCTCTACACTGGAGAAGTCCAGTTCAAAACTCCAGTAGAACCCAACCAAAGCAGAAGTCCCTCTGCATTCAGGGAGGTAATCATTGAAACAAATTTTGAAAAGATTTTCCCACAATATGCCACTACTATTGGTAAATGAAAAACCCAAACTCCTATTTCTATGAGGGTATGTTTGGCCGACTGAAGTGTGATCGGCTACACCCTCCTATGCATCAACTGATCATGTGCTGTTTGGGTATCTTCTTTTGTCGACCAAGGAAAACCCCATTCCAAAACTGTAGATATACAAAATCCTTTTCCCCTAATAAAGTAAATCTGACTATGAACGGTGGATGTCCATTTCAATCCTAAACTAACATTTTAAGGCCTTGACGTTGCCACCTAGAGGTTCCAACTAATACTCTCACCTCAAGGGTCAGATCACACAGTTGGTGTAAGTGTTATTATCGAGTCTACACCCAAAGCTATCTCCAGACATGAGGGTCAAGTCAAAATCTTAATCAGAAACTCTAGTTCATGAACAAGATTCATGGAAAGATGGAATGATTGGTTCATATGTTTATTTATACAGAATCTATTAGTAGACATATACCGTACCTTGAATCATTCCTGGATACCTAGGGTCACACTCCTTGACCGTATACAGCTACTCCTTTTCCCTGTCCTCTAGCTTTCGGAGCCAGGTAGGGACCACATTGGGGTGTGGTTGTAACATGTAGAATTCTATACCACCTCATGATGATCTCCTAGATCTAATTCCATATTTGCTTCCCTATAGATTCATCTATCCATAACACTTCCTCTTCCTGAAACATTTTTCATGCCTAAGTCTATGAGACTAGTGTCAGTTTTCTACTTCCCCACTGTTTACATTCATTGGCTGCATCCGCTCAACCAATGAACACTCAACCACAAAGGTTCTCCATAGTACCCTAAGATAATTAAGAATTGATAAAGGTAAAGTGATGTCTTAGGTGTCCCTAAAAAAACCTCGCTCGGAGGTCCGTGCCCTGAAAAATGATCACATAATATTTATCGAGTACCAGGAATGGTCGGTACACATCGATGAATTCTTATCTACCGACATGTCATCCAGCTGAAGTTGTAGAAGTTCTTGTGATCACACACCCGTTAGCATTTTATGGCAAGAGAAACACTTCTATAAGGAAGGTTCTCAATTTTTTTCATAGAACAGACACCTCGTCACAAGATCTGGGCAATCCAATCCATGTCATCATCCTGTTGAGCCACATAGAAGTCTCTCAACAAGGACTGAAATCTAATCGAATGGTTCCCTAGCTAGATGGAAACTCGACCACCTTCTCAAGCCAGTCCTTAGCTTCCTGTGAGTCACATTTTCCTCAGAAATTTAGGGGTATGTATTCCTGAAACTCGTGTATGGCACATCACCTACATCTGTCATATATCGGTAGTGCTAGTAGTAACTTCTAACCAATGGGATGTGGAATTTCTGGCACACCACCCAACGATTCCATATAGGGAAATGGTCCATGTACGGAAGCCTCATTACTCTGAGAACCATCCTCATGGTCCTGTAATATAAAAGACTTCCAGATATGATAACAATCTAATATATCAGAGTCCCAACAAAAAAGAAAACACTAAACACACCATCCATTCAGTCCTCACCTTCATGGGAATCTGTCTATCCTCGATACCACAGAGGCCTCAACAGCTGGAACTCGTGTAATGATCTCAGTTGGCGTCCACTGTCTGCTAGTGCAGCTCATGGTAAATTCATTCAAACGAGATGTGGTGCTGCTAGTAAACCACCCAAAGATGAAATCACAGTAAGAGGTCCCTACACATAGGACTCATTGGTCGGTGCTGATCCACATATGATCACTAAGTGGGCCGTCATCATGTACTCTCTTAGGAATCCTAGCTCTCTATCTAAGAGGTGTCATCCTAATAAGGGATATGTGCTCCACGGTCATTAATTTATACCTAGTGGGAGGATACCAAAGAAATAAAAATAAAACTATTAAAAATCACACACAATCACTGTTTTTGTGCACTGAGTCAAAAAATAGAATTTAGGGTCCACGTGTATGGAAACTTCGGCCGCCGCACCAACATTGGATTCCCAAAACTGAAAACCCCACACATATTACTTATCACTATTTCCAGACAAAATAGAATAGAGACTTATTTATTTGGTAGAACTAAACTCCTCTAATACCACATTGTCACGACCCATCCCCCAGGGCCCATATCGTGACTACCCAAAGTCTACCTTCCATAGGACAAGGGAGAGAAACATGCACTGAAAGGCATATTCCCTAAAATGGTAAGGCATTGCCTTTAAATCTATAGAAAAAATGGTCTAAGAACAGAACAAGAAGCAATTGTAAAGTAAACTGCTGTAGTAAAAAAAGACTGTTGAAAGTAAAGGGGGGCGTAATACAAGACCCAATGGGAAAGTACAAGTAGAACTGAAAATTATAAATAAACTGAAAAGTGAAAGCATCTCATGGATCATCCACCACGGATCCTATATGAAGGGTAGGTAAAACTCATGACAAGTACTCCCCGCATCACATCACACCAATGGTGCACCTCCTTTAACTGTCCAATCCTAGCTCCCTCTAATCTCAACCTAGATTCTCATTGACTGGATAAGACACAACAAGATGCAGGAGAAGTCTGTGCCGGGGTGAGTATAAAAATAACCAGTAAGGACCCTAAGACTCGTGATGATCTTTCAGAATTCAATAGAGAAAAGCACAAATCATGATCTCAATGAAAAATCACAAGGAAATAGACACAACACAATTAGAGTCCTAGATGAAACCATGTTTTATTATAAGTATATAAGTACATGTGATTGGTCATGAAGATAGATCATTATAGATGTACAGATGATTGGTCACAAAGTTATATCATCTTATTCTTTCAAGAAGAACTGTTTCTGACTATAAAGATTCTAACCCACACATGATCGGTGGTACTAACCCCTACAATGATCCACACAGGATCCGACCCACCCAGATTCGATAGGTTACTAACCCCCGGTGACCCACATAGGATCTGACCCACACATGATCGGTATGCGCTAAACCACATAGTATCGTTGAGTGCTGACACACATAGGATCTGACCCACACCGGATTGGTATGCACTAACCCACACAGGATCGTTGAGCATTGAACTCTGTATGACCTGTCTCCTACCTCTACCTCACATCGAACCACTGGATTCTCTAGGGATTGTAACAAGTAATATTTTCAATCACAACTTCCAACACCGCGAATGTTGGATAAATTCTCCCCTATCATGTACAGTGGGTCTGCCGTGTCACCCATAGGCACCTCCCACTAACATTGGAGTACTGAGGTACTCCTCCTATTGAGTATCATTTTTCTTCTATGTCTCAAAGAGGATATCCCCACCGTGGGTCTTCCGTGTCACACAGAGGCGCTCTCCAATGGGCTATAGAGTCACTCTGAGTCGATATGTCAGCAGCCTTCATGTCTCATCCAGTCTCAGGGTTCTGTACGTAGTGTGTTTCAAATAACTAATCCCCAAGCCATAGTTCATATTTCAACCAACATGATGTATCACAAGAAAGTACCTTGATGATGCTCCATCTCATAAGGGTTTTAATGAAATAAACAGCCCACCAATCGGACGCTGGTATGTGCGTTATTGATATTTTAGTACCAAAGGCCCGGTTTCATTCGTTTGCGAACCCACCCGGCTATACTCAATGTTTCTCATAAACTCTAATAGAGTTAGTCAAAAGGACCATCTTTCCCCAATGGTCCCAATGTCATAGATGGTTCATCAAATAGGCATATGGTTGTCAAGTTAAGGTCCCTGGACTGTTTCTAGGTGTGATGACTGGTCTGGCCTGGGGGCGTCAGCCTGCTGGGGCAGAGGCCCGGTCCATGGGCAACGGCCTGCACCAAGGGTGGCGGCCAAGTCCGAGGGCAGTGGCCCGATTCGGTCAAACATGGGAGGTGTAACCCCTTGGTCTCCCAAACATATGAATGGATATAAGGCCATTTATTTTGAAATGCGGTGGCGCTGCAGATCCCACAAGAGGCGTGGGTTCCTCCTCCTCCATCACAGCTTCGTCCATAGTTTCCTGCTCACCCGAGGCATGCGACAGCGCGCCGAACTTCTCTACCACGGCCGCCCGATATAATGGCCGCCTTCTCCGACTGCCACAACTAACGAGCCGCGACCCCTTGCACACCGATGGCATATCAATGGGATGATAAAATATGTTTAACAATTTCTTGTATTAAATAACAAACCAAACCCCACAAGGATACCCCATGACAACCTCCCTCAAAACTAATGAATCGTGGATCAACATATTATTCTGTTGAACCATGTACTTCCTATAATTTCAAGAATAGGGAAGATGGAATCAAAAAAAGAAAACATAAATGAAATAACCCCCTACCGTGAAACACATTGGAAAACGTCCTCAGCTTGAAGGTGGATCGTGTTCTTTGTTCCCACAACTGGTTCTCAATGAAGACACTTGCATGTCATCCTTCAGTTCGTGGTTCGGTGTCATCTGTCACCTCCCATTGGGTTGACACCATCTTCTAAGGGTCTGGCGTCACATCAATCCTTCATCACTTCGTTGATCGGTGAAGCTATGCCGATACCCCTCCCCAAAATCCATATACTTACGAGAGGGGGAGGATAAGTAACATCATTGGAATTTGATGGGGCACATTAATTAGGAAGCTCCCTAATTTCCCAACGACATATTTACATAGTGTTGGAAGGTCAAGCGATTTATTGTCTTGACACATCGCTGACCAAACACACCACCTGTCCATTAGAGGATATGAAAGAAAATAACATAAATACATTATTTTATTTCATTTTTTTAAAAAGCCACAAAACACAACTTCTTCTCTAGACCTTCTATGGTCAAAGTAAAGTCTCCATTAAGTGAATCACGGTGTTGCTGATTCAACGGTGTCCTCAGATTTTTAATCCTAGCACAACTTCAAAAGTTAGAAAATGTCGCTCACACGTTTACTGAACTTACCCGAAAAAATGATCAGAAAATTAATAAAAGTCACCCTCGACTCATGCCGGTCAAGGTTAGGCTTTTTTCGAAGTGAAACACACCCCAAAAAACCCAATAGTAATCTTTGATTTCTAATCCTATATACTGTTTAGAAGTTATAGATTTTACAATAAAATAATTTTCGCTTAATTATATTATTTACGGCCAAAAACTAGCTTTCAAAAGTGACCTGTGCCAGCCAATGTTATTATCTGCCTAAAGTAAGATACCCTGATGAGTTCAGTGGTGGTCTCATATTTTTATTCTGAGTAACCATTCCTGAGATATAAAAATTTGATAAATAAAATAACTTTAATAAATTATTTTAATAACTGTTATGCCATTATAGGGTTATCCCATAGGACGCCCGTGCTGACTAAACTTAAGTCACGCATAAGGAAAAAACACCATCCTGAGCACAATGATTCCCTCATATATTTAATCCAGGAAACTGTTTACGTGGTATTCCACATTTTCAGGAAAACTGCTTACACGTGCTAATTATAGCTTAACAAACCTTCGACGGATCATTCCGGGAACGTCAGGCCTCAGAATCACGCACCATAAGATTTCACTATCTCAAAATAATTCCATATAATTAGAAAAATTATATGGAATATCTGGGACATTACAACATGATCTATTATAGAATATATCAATGTTATAAATGAAGGAATAAACATTTAGAAAATTTTAATGTAGATAGTGGGTGGGATAACACCACATTTTTTGTATCATCCTATATGATTAAAACTGTGGAAAATGATGAATACCACATCAAGGACATGGTTTCTAATGTGAATGATGATGAATATCTTATAGAGGAAATTACAAGGACAGTTTAAGTTGAACATCGTGATTATCCAAAACAGTTTGAGTAGTTAAAGAGTTTTTTAAAGATGCCATTGTATGGTGGTTTCACTAAATATACATCATTTGTGGTCGTACTGATGCTATATAATTTGAAAGCAAGAAAAACATGGAGTGATGATAGTTTTATGGAACTATTTATTCTCTTGAATGACATGTTCGTAGATGATATTGAGATCCTGATATGAAAATACAACTCCTAAATAAAGGTATTCTCAATTTGTATGTTCTCTAAATCAATATATTCTTATCTTAATGATTGTATACTTTTTCTCAATGACCAAGAATCACATAGAGAATGCCCAAAGTGCGGTGCATATCTATACAAGTAAGATGAATCTGGTCATATGACTATTTTAATGTACATTCCAATATTTTAATGGTTTAGATGCCTATATGGAAGTGATGAGATTATAAAGAGATTATCATGGTATGTAGACAAAAGAAATAAATATAGGAAACTACATCACCTGCCAGACACTAGTCAGTGGAAGAAAATTGATCTTGAGTATCTTGATGTTGTAAATAACATGATAAACCTTTTTCTTTCATTATCTACATATAGAGTGAATCCTTTTGGTTTTAAAATCATTTCTCATAGTACATGGCTAGTTATGTGGGTAAATTATAACATGACATTGTGGTTATTCATGAAATGTAAACATATAATTTTATATATTATTATATCCGGACCAAAACAACTGGGTAATAATATCGATGTTTATTTGCCTCCATTAATCAAAGATTTTCAATTATTATTGGATTCAACTGTTATGTTTTATGATGCTTATAGAAATTAGTATTTCACATTGAGAGCCATGTTGTATGGTATAATAAATAAATTTTCCACTTTTGAAATTTTTTTGGGATATATCATTAAAGGATGTAATTTGTGTCCTATTTCTATAAAAGGTAAATATTTAATTAGGATTAAAAATTCATTGAAAACCATGTTTCTAGAAAATCATAGATTTCTACCCCAACATCATAAGTGACATACTTGGAAAATATCATTATATGGATGATCAAAATAATTTACAACACCATATCTACTAACAAGTGATCAATTGTTTGAGAAAGTAAAATATGTGGACACTACTCTTGGTAAAATGTTTAAAAAAAACCCAATGAAAACTGTTTGGAAAAAGAGATCAGTTTTTTTTGAATTACCATACCAGAGATTTTTTTGTTCATCTGTCATTTTCTTAATTTCATGCATGTTGAAAAAAATATAAATTATAGTGTAATCAACATGATGCTAAATGCACATAGATAAAAAAATGTATGGTATTAAGACTTGGTTAGATATGGTTGACATGAGAAAATGAGAAGGGTTGACCGCATTAAATGGTGAAAAACAAACATTTTTCCTCCTTCTACATACACTCATTCCAAGTATGAGATATATCAGTTTGGCAACATCTTGGATGACATTAAGGTTCCAGACTGGTATTCATCAAATATCATGAACATTGTGTCAATGAGATATTTAATGTTAAAGGGTTTGGAATCACTAGACTTCCATGTTTTGATGAAAGATATAATTACAATAGATATAAATTTAATTTTACTCAAAATACCCATCATATATTAATTATGCTCTGTTTATTATTTAAATATAGTTACGAAAAAGTTATAGAACCCGAGAAATTTTCGACCATAGAAAAAAATTACATCATATTATGTGATTTGGAAATTTTATTCCCATTTACATTCAATGATAAGATGGTTCTTTTAATTTTTCATATGGTTAGAGAGAATTGACTATGTGGGAATGTACACTATAGATGGATGTAACCCATTGAATGATATATAAATATTTTGAATGGGTACGTCAAAATTTTAAATCTTATAGAGGGTTAAATTGATGTGCGATATATTGTTGAGGAAGCCGTTGAATTTTATACTGGATACTTTTCCACTATGAAATGAATTGGTATACTGAATTCTAAACACACTGGACGACTTGTGGGTGAAAGAATTTCTGGAAGAGAGGTTGTCACAATATATTTTACACATCAAAAGTAGGAAAAACTTTACATTTTTCATAACATTTTTGATTTTGACCCATATGTTAAACCCATAAAGAAATTATTCGGCATTTGAATCCATCAATGGTAAAAATGGGTATAAAATAAAAATAATCAACAGTTTATAGGATGGTTCTGGGAACATATATTTAAGGATTAATATTAGAATACAGGCTCAATTTTAGAATGACTTTGATGGCTAGTTGGAGTACCATGTTTGTATTTATTATATTATAATTATTATGTAATTAATGGTTATACATTCTATACTAATGAACATTTTGAAGACAGTACCATGAAAAATGGTGGATTTACACTTGTGGATGATGATATGTATGTTTATGGTGCTATGGAAATAAATCCAAATTATGAAAATATGTCATACTTTGTCATCATCAATAAAATATGGGAGCTAGAATATACAAAAATACAAGTTCAAATTTTTCAATGAATGTAGGTTGATAATAGGAGTGATGTTAAAAATGAATAATTATGATTTGAGGAAGTTGATTTTAGTAAATAAGGGAACAAAGATGAAATTTTTATAATGGAATCACATGCAGTACATGTATTTTATGTTCTAGATCTCACAAACTGAAAGTTGTCAATTATTTTGTTGTTGATCTAAACCACTGAAGGGTCAGAGTAAAATTCTATATAGGATTGTTATTTCTATGGTATTTCACAATCATTTCACTCCAATCCCATTTTACACATCATATTTTATATCAGAGGATACCATAGTGAAGCACTTCAGATAATAGATAGAGGGGTAAAATCTAGTCACCCTTTAAAAAAGAGAGTTCAATAACCATTTTATATTTTTATGTAATACACATCATGTTAAATTACATTATTATATTATTTTATTTATTTTATTTAATATAAATTAAATATTAAACCACTTATATAGATAATGACTTATGCATGTTATGATGCTCCCAATCTCGAGGCACACCATGTCCCTCAACCTACTGTTGCTTGCAGTGTGGTGTAATAATACATTTCTCAACCTCCTATTTCTCTCAATGCAGAAGTACACCCACCATCTACACATGATTATTCTAGAACTATGAAGGAACATATTGATGATTTCAAAAATGATGAAATGCTTCCCAATGAATCACTTGAGGCCTAGATTAAATAGGAGCATCATATTTTGACTGTGTTAGCAGAAAGAGAAGAAAAAATAGGAGCATCTCAGTTTGACGGTGTTAGAAAAAATCCTTAATAAAAAATTAATAGGAATAAAATATGGGGATGGATGGATTTAGCAGGGCCTGAATTTTTACCCCAACTAGGCCATGTCCAGTAGTTACATTAGATTCATCACACGGAAACACGTGTCGATTGATGTATAGTCATGGTACAATGATGTCACCAGGATTAAGACACTGATGTGGGGAGATATTATAGTAACATTATGATATCATTTTATTAATTTACTAAATAACAAAATAATAAAACATGGAATTACTCTTCATCACCCCTTGTATAATTCATTTATAGTAGATGACTCAAACAAGGACTACATGTTAAAGGTCACTAAAATGATTTTGATATAATGTATCACAATTTTAATGAGATATCATCATAATGATGCTGAAGGGAAAATAATACCACAACCACCTCCTCTTTATCCAAACCTAATAAGCCATGGAGCATGGGATGTGATTACTAGCAGTTATGCGGATAAGTCATTTCAGCATATGTTTGGTAATACATTGTTTGATGATACATGTATACACCATATTGATTGAAATTTTATTTATTTTTGGAACAATAAAGGACTTCTACAAATAAGGAACAATTAGTAAAACTCATGTACCCCAATCATAAAACAAGGATTGGGTATGGTTCACTTTAAAAAAATTGGTACATATTTTAAATATACCATAAAACTTTTATGTGACATAAAACAACACCATAACAATGTTCGTCTATTTATATGAAGACTGATGAATCCAAATCCAAATTCACATACATCCCACACAATGTTCTATAGAAGAAGGCATGTGTAATAATGTTGGGATACTAATAGATGAAAACACAAAAAAAGTGTGGGAAACGTGTGTATGTTTGACATAATAAATATATGATTTTCTTTAAATCAATATTTCACACCAATAATTACTTATTTTCCTATATTTTCTATCTGATATTGTAACATTATTCACCAACATCCAATCTAGATGCAAAAATTATTTTAGAAGCCATGAAGTAGCCTGAAAATTATGGTCGCATCATAGGTGCAGATTGTGGGGTGACACACAAAACATTTTTTGAGAAAAAAATAGGAGGATCATAGTGAAGAGATGAAAGTTATGAGAGAATGAATATCTATAATTGAAGAACATATGCAATTTCATAAAGATTTCATGAAAATTTTGATGGGGGGGGAGGGGTGAAATAGAATAAGCAACTCACAAACAACTAGCACATGGATATCCACCCCACCACACACTTGCTTTGTGGAAAGCCATTCCCCTTAAAAAGCAGTTTTAACTAAGGTAATCAACGTTTGAATAATTTTTTCTAGGAATTATGAATCATATATACATGGATACCTTTCTGGTACTGATATTCTACATGGTGAAAATGACTGTGATTTATATCTATCAACACCCACCCATTGGCTTGCAGTGGGGGCTATGATGTTCAATATTCAGAATGACATGCTACACAACAGACCACTTCCAATAGGTCATGTCAATGTGTTTATTAACATATCCCATGAGTCAAGCACCGAGTTACCTATTCCAATTGATAGTTAAGATGTTTTTAAGGTTGAAAAAGATCTTGTAACATTCATTGCATGGCTGTCATGTCTTGTAAAAAACATGTCAACAAGGAGGTAATCATCTGAAATTAATTTTTCAAGATAAACAATAATCACTTAATGAAAAAAATTTCTAAGCTGATTAATTTTATTATAAATGGAAAAAGGGATGGGGAAAAATGAAATAACGGATCAAAACCAACTCAAGGATCAAACAACCAATCAAAATGATCTACCAAAAGCACATTAAACCTTTCTCATTCCTTATCATCATTTATTATCATTGCGAGCTCACATGGATATGAATTTGAAAGAAAATGGTACTCATAAAAATTTTTTTGATTAATATATGTATTGAGAGTAATATCTATATTTCATTAGCGATGTCAATTTATTATAAATCTTGGATCATGACTGGATAGGAACCTCAGTTGTAAATGTATACATTAGGTATGTTTTCTTGATATTATTTTCTAATAGATCATATACTATATTAATTATGTATAAATACATTTTAAATTTTTCATAGATGAATATATGATAAAATATTGAGGGGATTCCCACCTGAACAAAAATATTGACACATTAGTCCTCACATCACCTCTATAGTACACACAAAAATAAATTTCCATAAAGAGGTTGAAATAGTGGAATTCCTACTCATATCATTTAAATGAAAATATACGGATCGCAGACACTTCTAAATATGAAGGATGTAGGTGAAAAAATATATAATATAATCATATAAAATATATTTTAAATTCATTATTTATTTATTACATTTTGTGTTTTTAGTCAACAATGGATGCCCATTAAGATCAATTTGTATAATCCAATGATTTATTTCATGAATTTAGTGCATGGATATCCAACAAACCAACCACACATGATGGAGTTTTTCATTTTTTATTACACTTAATCAAACATTTTAGAACTAAAAATTTAGTTATATAATTTATATTATCTTATAAGGAGGATTCTGTTACAATATGGCGGGGAATCAATATCGTCTACATCATGGAATAAGGCCATGGGAAAAGAAAAAGGAACATCACAAGTACTACGACTGGATAAGTATCATGGTATATATAATAAGTTTTCACTATCCAAACACAAATAAAAAAATTAATTATTTTTCTCAATGCTTCTGTAGTGTATGAAACAAACAATAAAAATAGGTTGTGGTCATTTTTTTGTAAATTTATTATAGGGATCATATTCAATGAAAAAGATAGCATCCGTAAAGAGGTATTTTCGAATATAATTAATCATTAATTTAAAATTTTTATTAATCCATTGTGTATTTATATATTTTCAATACTACCATTTCTATCGAGAAGGATAATATTCAAAATATTATATATATTTTTTAGAAATGAATGGTTATCATACCTGATTAGAGAATGTAAAAAAATATTTTGAAGATGAAACATCAACATAAGTAGTATATTGTTTCATATTTATGATTTTTTCACTTCTTTGTATCATCCATCACATTATTAATAATTTCATTCTTATATAGATGGATTCCTTTGTTTGATTTGGGGTACTTTCTTATACATGGATTTGTTGTGCATCACTCACAATGCAGTGTTTCCATTTCGACAAATAAATCGAATGGAAAACATCTTAATACACGATATTTCGGGAATGTTGAGTTGTTTTTAATGTATTGTTTTCTCATGCTAAAATCCCAGGTAGTTATGCACAAATTATTTAATAATAATTGAAATGGATGGAGTTTGTTTGGATAATGGGATTGGTTGGAAATACGAAAAGTGGCTTGTAACATGAGTGGTGTTATGCATTTAGTGGTGTTAGTAAAAGTGGAAGAGTGTTGTGAGTTGGTGAGTGTTTGATTGTGAACCCATAGGATGAGCTTGTGCGTGCATTATATATATACTTTTATATTCCTTGTGATTTATATACACCCCCTACCCGTATCGATCATTGTGTGCCAACACTAATATTTTCACACTAAGTGTGTTTTTTTCCACATCCCAGTAATGTGGATGGATGACCATCCACCTTCACTCTATTCACGCTAATTAGCTGTGAATGTTAAATGACTATTAGTGATATATTAGTGCACTAGGCGATGGTCATGTTTTCTTCATGTGGGATGTGATATTACTGTGTTGTGGGATGACTTATGGTTATGGTTGTCTATAATATCCCTTGATCTCCTACTCTATCACATGACCAGAATGGGTTGTTTGCAAGAACTCACATGTGCCTACTCAAACTCCATTGGCTGCCGACAAGGAGTAGGGTTGTGACAAGTATATTATGGATACTATACCCCCTAGTTACAATGTTACAACACTACATAATAATCATATATTAATAAAAAATAAACACTAGAGTGCAAAAATAATTAAAACTGTGGAACACCGTGAGAAATCAAAATATATAAGCGACCTGAGTAATCCAATAAACAAAGAATAATCTAATGATGTGATGGAATATAACTAAAATTCTTGCTAGATGTAATACATCTAAAATACTAATAGACTCAAAATTCTGTAGTCCTGAACCCCATTTCAGTCCCATGTGCAAACACAAGCTCATCCAGAATGCAATAATAAAATTCAAGGTGATATTCAATTCAATATGCCAAAAAAATTATTTTGTAATGGTTTTTTCATAGTGATTTTGAAAACTGCAACTATATTTTTTCCCAAAAAAAATTAGCGGCTGTTGGGAAAACCACTACAAAAAAATTTTATAATTTTTTAATTTTTTTTAAAAAAATAAATAATTTTTTTATGGTTTTTTTTAAAAAAAATTATTATAAATAGTTGAAGTTTCAAAAAACCAAAGGTAAATGAAAGGAAAAAATTTTATTCCTGATTTATAATTTTTTTTATTTTCCATAATATATAGTTTATTATTTATTATATAAATTAATTATTACTTGTTAATTAAAAATTATTTTTTTTAGGAATGGATATAATATATTACTGATCAATAAAACTATATATATATAACCAATCAAGTAAAGAATCAACATAACAATGATAACCCTCATATTTCCCATGGAATTCCAAACGATGAAAATCTAGGTTAACCCAATGCTTGATTAATGAACAATTTCATGCAGAAAATCATTATCCAAGGACTAAATCTTTATCAAAATAAGGGAAAAATGATTCTATTCCTCCCCCTTCTTAGACAAGGCTGTAATCACTTCGAGGAAGCCCAATTCTACCACAAAAATATTCCAAAAATTTGAAATAGAAAGAAGGATACCATGGAGAATAATGTGTGCCTCCATTACTACCTTACTCCTAGAGGCTTAAATCACCATGAAAGGGTCTTCCACTACCTAGAAATTGCATTGATTGGAAATAAATCCAACACATATCCTCGAATCAGAGTAGATTCCCACATCAGTTTTAATCTTGAAAACCCCATCTAGAGGGGGGGGTCCAACAAGGTGATTCCAGCAGCATTCTTACCATGGAAGGCACCGATTTTTCAGCCTTCAAAAAAATAATCCATTCTAAGGACCTATAATACCAAATACAATATTTGGTCACATTATTTTGAATGATGCACTTGGTTATTCTTATCCAAACCAGCATGGAAATTGTACATATCAACCCCACCATTCTTCGTTCGATTTAAATTAACAAATTATTGAGGTTTTAGTCCAACTACCCCGACATGTCATAGAATATCATAAAATTAGACTCCCAAACTTTCCACACCCCTTCCACCCCATGACGTAGTATAATTCCATGTATTGGAGATTCCACCTCTTAGAGGCACAAAGGGCTAGTTTCATCCTCCACAATATGTTGTTTCACTAGAATTTCATGGGTTTGTATAACATGATTTTTAGCCTAAAACAAAAAAAACATAACCATGGGTGGAGGAGTGAGAAATAAGAGACTCTTCCAATGATTGTTAATATATAACTGATCCAAACCATGAACCCACATTTTGTATCCCAACCTAAATGAGTACTTTGGTGAAGAATCACTTTCCAAAAAAAATATGATCATTACCCATTGTTAGAGTAAGAGGAATACTGAGAATGATTTGAATATCATCCTCATTAAAACATCTACAAATAATTCCCAAATCCCACTCATCTAATGATTCTTTGATTAAATAATGCTCTATCAATTTTTCAAATCACGAGACAACAGTCAAGGAGACCTTCAGGTCGATTCCATTTTCCAACCAAAAGTCATTCAACAAACATACATCATTAATCTTAGCAATTCTACCCACACAACCTCTATCAAAAAAGAAACTTACCACCCCATATTCTTCACCAAAAAATACTAGGTTACAACCCTATAATGGAATGTATGAATTTGTAATGAGAAATTTTTTTTCACATAAATCCTTTGAGAAGAGGGAATTTGAGTTGGATAGGATATTTCATCCTTGCTTCCCTAGGAGGTCCTTGTTAAACCATTTGAGATTCCTAAAGTTGATAATTCCAAATAATTTATAAACACATAGTTTCTCTCGCAACACCCAATGGGTTTTTTTACATCATGAAAACCACAGAAAAATGTATCCAAGTTATAGTAGATCTTATCAATAAGTGATTCCGAAAATTTGAAAAACGATATAACATAGGATGGTATTTTTTGGGATGCTTATTTAATATGAACTTCAATTTGATTGATAGAAATCATCATTATTGAACATAAAAAATCATATTATCCACCTATTCCATAATTGAAGTGAACACTTGTTTCATTGATCATTCAAAAATGGTTTGGTAAACCATATAGTTTTTTTATTTTTTAACTAGTGGAAACCAACACAACCACAGAAACTCCTCCTTCTTCATGTGTAAAACACATTCAGTAAAGGGTAATTTTTACTTTAAAAGATTAATAATTTAAATAGAAACCCTTTCATACAAAATAATGACTTTATGAACCAGGCAGAAATATTGACGGGTTGCATTTTCCAAAAGGATGGTATCATTACTAAAGAAGAGGTAGGAAATAAGTGGGCTCTTTCGACATACCATAGAACCATAGGTAACTCATTACTCAACTGATAATAAGATAAGATGAGAAAAGACGTCGACCAACATGATAAGAAAATAAAAATGGGGTGGATCCCCTTTCCGTAATCCCAATAATGATTTAAAACACCCATAAGATACCCCATTAATATTGATTTTGAATGACCAAAACACAGAAAAGTTGATGATGTTAAACAAAATTACCCCAAAGCCCATCCTGGAGAGAAAGAGATCAAGAAAGGCCATAATACCATCTTATAGGCTTTCTTCACATCCAAATTCATTTCTATGACACATTTTTTTAGTAGAGAGAGTCTTAATTGATTAGAACACTTTTATATTAATGGATGTATTATCTATAATGGGTATCCTTGGAACAAAGGAACATGGATTTTTAGTGTCAATATGCGGAGGAAAACCCCTTCACCTAGCCACCATGATCTTGGAGTAAATTTTGTAGAAAACATCACATAGACTAATTGGATGAAACTCTATGATTTTCTATGGAAAATGGTTTTTTTGGAATGAGTGTAAAAAGAGATTCATTAAGGGACATGAGTGAGTCTCTTTCTTCCCACAATTACTTCATCAGGGAAACCACATGAGGTCCAATATTCTTCCAAAAGTGGTTGATAAACAATTCATGGAAACCATCAGGCCTTGAATCCATAGTATAAAGAATAAGATGAATGGCCGAAAAAAATCATCATCTGATATATCTCTCTCAAAATGTCAGTTTAGGTATTCCATGTAAATTTTTTGAATGGAATTAGTCGGACATGAATGAGTGTCAATACATTTTTCCTTACATAGATTCCTGAAAAAATTCAGAAAAATGGAATGAAAATCACTTAAATCGTGGAAAACCCTTCCAGTATGATCCTCATGCTTAGAAATATGATTTATCCACCCCTCCTTGAAGACACATTTTTTGTGAAAAAAGTTAGTGTTCTGATCACCATACCTTATATGGGATTCTTTGGACCCCCAAAATACAAAAATATCATTTTCCATCATCACCGCATTAAGTTCCTCCTCAAAAAAATTATGTCCCAAAAATTGGAAAAACAATATTGAAAAGAGAGTAGCCTCTTAAAGTGGTTACCTATAGCATTAATGTGTCTATTAGAGTCTCCAATCCTAACTAGTTTCAATTTTGTAACCAAGATACAGTATTGTTGATACTGGATGTGAGGCATTTATGATGGTTTTTATCTGAGATATGTGATATTCAGTTTTTATTGTTTCAGATTGGAAATAAGTTTTGGTTTTTATTTATGATCAAAGGTTTCGAATCAATGATTTGATAGAGTATTACATTATTTTTTATGGTGATCTACTAACAAGTTTAGGTTTTTTTGTAGTGATCTTCCACTCTTAACGTGAGGAGGGGTAAGGGGGTGACCTTTAGTACACAAGTTGAGGTGGTGACCTTCAGTTATCAAGGAGAGGATGTTTGTGTTACTTATTCTATCATGTTTACAATGCTTGGGATGTTTGCAGTGACCTTCAATTCTCATGGTGAGACAGTGAACATCGTGGTGGGGATGTGAAATTTAGTTCTAATGGATTATCGGATCGTGATTTCCATACATGGGATTTCTGGACTGAGGATGAATGAATTATAGTGGTGCTGATTCATATCTACTATATTTTGACAAAGTGATATTTTTCTATCTAGGTATGGTCATACTGATAAGAATCATATTGTGGAAAATCGTATTATGAGGAATTAGACTCATAAAATATGACTGAGTTTTTCATAACAATGTTCAGGATGTTCTTACATTATTTTGGCTACTTATGTAAAGATATTTTTCAAAGGGAATATATTAGTGTTACTGAAAAAAATTACATGTAACATGAATTTTAAAACTAACTTTGTATTACCCTCTTTGAGTTGACAGGTTGAACAAGAACTATTGGAATTTTTTATATAGTGCTACATGAGTGAAATGGTATATCCAACTCATTGTAATCCAGATATTGTTTTCTAGTTGACTTTGTAGTATCTTATTACTTCCATACCATAGCAAGGATGTAGCTATTCTTATTGAATTGTGATCCATGTAAATTATTGTGGTCCTGGGGATGTGTGGTTGATTATATTAGTAGGAAATTGAATCTTCAATAGGAGGTGAAGGTTGTTTCAATTGGAAGGAAACATAAAAGAAAAAGAATCATGAATTCACCCCTACTACTATAGATAGTTCTACAAAGGGTGCTATAAAATACTTTTAATAGTGCTAGAAAAGCGCTGTTAATCAATGTGAAGATTAAGGGGTCCCCTTTATCAGTGCTAAAAAGGAATTAATAATGGGGGTCATTTATCTGCACTAAATAAAGCACTAATAACATACCCCCCCTTATCAGTACTATTATAGCATGGATAAATGATGCAATTAATAAACTATATCTTTTAGTACTGATGAAGTTTGCCTTTACCAGTGCTTAAAATAGCACGGATAAAGGGAGTCCCTATCAACACACGAAATAACACTAATAAAGGGGACCTTTGTCATTTCTTGAAATATCGTTGATAATAGTGGACTTTATGAGTGGTCGAAATAGTACTGATAATGGATGCCATTATCAGAACTCGAAATAGTGCTAATAAAGGCTTAGATGTCTGTGATGTCTTGTTTATATAGTAACACACCCTCTAGCACCTACACTGCACACACAAGAACAAAGCTATGCACAAAATGGTTTGGAAAAAATGCTATAAAATTTTCATATATTGATTTATACAATTATGTTTAAAATTATCTGGAAAATAGTTAAAACATTTATTTTTCATCCTTTGAAATATGTGATCCCCTCCAAAAAATGTCCTCCAATGGTATTAGTTGACGAAAAATTCATCCAAACTACAGTAAAAGGTTCATCCTATATATGAAAACAAATATTTTGTTAGTAAGACTATAAAGAAATAAATAAAACATTAATATGAAAAAATACATTTATAAATTGACAATTTATAATAAAAAGACACATTTGAAGATTTACAGGTCACATTGGGCATCGTATTAAGGAGGGGTTGATTCCTACAGGTCAAAAATTAGTTGTGGATAATGTTACTAAAATATCAAAACAATTCGAATGATTTTCCTTGGTTTTGAGTATTTTTCTTATTCTTTTAATAAAAATAATATCAAATTTAAGTGAAACGTTTGGATTAATACCAGTCACATCGTTCATCAGATTGTGGTTTGGTTGATTCTTACATGTCATAATTGACTCATGTATTGTTTTTCAAATGTAAAAAAATAATACAAATGCATTTTCTTGGTTTTCATCATGTTAGTTTTGTTTCTTTACCAAAATATCATTTCAAACTGAAAACACACATTATGAGTAATACATGTCACATCGTTTGTCAGCTTAAGGGGATACTACTTCACACACATCACAAAGGACATTCAAATCACTCTGCTAAATTATGTGGACAAGCAGAGGGTGTTTTTTGGGTTTTTATTGTGATAAACATTATGAGATATAATGTCAATTATAAACTTATAGCAGACACTTTTAGTAATATTGGTCACACCATGTGTCACATTGAGGTGTGGTTGATTCCTATAAATAATAAATGACTCATGAATTATTTTCATAAGGTATCAAAACAATCTGAAAGTGTTTTCCTTGTTTTTTGTATGTCACTTGGTCTTTTTACATTAAATAATCTCAATTATAAATAAATATGCATATGGATTTATACCGGTCACATCATTCATTGGAATGAGGTGTAGTTAATTCCTAAACATCAAAAATGGATCATGGATCATTGAATTAAAGTATGAAAACAATCCAAATGTGTTTGCTCAATTTTCAATATGTTAGTTGTGTTTTTGACTATAATATCATTTCAAACCAGAAACATGCTTTTCTAATCATACCAGTTGCATCATGTGTCAGTTTGATGTGAGACTACATCATACAATTCATAAAATTCTTAAAAATCATTGTCCTAAATTATTTACACAATAAAATCTCATTTTCCTAGATATCTATGAGTGACAGATGTTTAGATAAAATGTAAATTTTTTATAAATAATATTCATATTCTTTCATATCGGTCACAACATGGGTTAGATTGAGCTATGGTTGATTCCTACATGTCAACAACTAATCATGTGTCATTTTCTAAAAGAATCAAAACAATCCAAATTTATTTTCTCAGTTTTCAGTATGTTACTTGTTCTTTTTTCATAAATTAATGTTAAATATAAATAAAAATACACATCTGGATTTATAGTAGTCACATCATGCATTGTATTTAGGTGAGGTTTATTCCTACACATCAAAAATGACTCATGGGTCATTTTCCCAAATTATTAAAACAATCCTAATGTGTTTTCTTAGTTTTTAGTATGCAAGTTTTATTTATTTTACTAAAATTAATGACAATTTTAAATAAAAAAGATAAACTTTGAGTCATTCAGGTCACACCATGCAATGGATTATAGGGGAATTTATTCCTCCACATGAAAGAATTACTTTTATATTGTTTTTATAAAGCATCGAAACAATACGATTGTGTTTTCTATGTTTTTAGTATGTCAGATGGGTTTTCTTACTAAAATATCATTTCAAACTGGAAACATGCGTTTTGAGTCACATCGGTCACATTGTGCATCACTTTGACATGAGACTGCTTCATACATGTCACAAAGATCTTATGAAATATTTTCCTCAATTATGAAGGCAATCAGAGTGAGTTTTTTTTGGTTTTTAGTGTTTTACACGTTCTGTGCTAAAATGTGAATTTTAAATTTATAATGGACACTTTTAGTAATATCGATCACACCATTCATTGGATTGAGTTTGGGTTGATTCCTACATGTCAAAAATAGCTGATGGATCATTTTCTTAATGTATCAAAAAAATATGTAAGTGTTTGATCAGTTTTTAGTATGTCAGTTGTTCTTTTTGATAAATTTTTTGTTGAATTAATATAAAATACACACTAAAAGTCATAATGTTCAAAAAGTGCTTCAGATTTAGGTGAGGATGATTCCAACATGTCACAAATGGCCTATGGATAATTTTCCAAATGTATCAAATCAATGCTAATGTGTTTTCTTAGTTTTTTGAAAGTCACTTGTTCTATTTACTAAAAATACTGTAAATAATATATAAAAGTAGACACTTTGAGTCATACTAGAAACATCATATGACATATTGAAGTCACTTCATCATGATATTTGTGTACATTCTTCCATCTGGTGTGATTCTAATTATTTTTTAAATGAATCTCTATCATCTTGTGAATATGAGTCTTTTTAACAATCGTTGTAGTACTGAAAAAATTTAAATACAAAAAGTACTAATAAAAATTTAAATTTAAATAGTAATTATATTCAAAATTACCTCTTTAAGGAACATGTTTTGTTCATGGAATATGATCTCTTCCTTAAAATTAAAAATATAATAACCACAGTATATTCTATTTGTTTGTTTCGAACACTATAGAAACATTGAGAAAATTAAGTTATTTTTTATATGTGTTTGGATAGTGAAATATTATTATATATACCCTGATACTTATCCAGTCATAGTACTTATGTTGTTGATTATCCTTTTCCCCTGGCCTCATTCCATGATGTAAACGATATTCATGCACCACCCTATAAAAACATAATCCTCATAAAAAGACAATATAAATTATATATCTATATGTTTAGTTCTAAATATTTGAGGTAGTGTATTAAAAATTAAAATATTTAATCTTGTTTGGTCGGTTTGTTGGATATCCATGCAACAAATCTAGAAAATAAATATTTCATGTATCCAAATTAAGCACAATGAGCATCCAATGCTGCCTAAAAACACAAAAATGAATAAATAGTGAATGTAATTAAAATATATTTTATTTGAATAAATTATATAGTTTTACCCCTGTACTTTTGGTATTATGAAGTGTCAATCATCTGTATTTTTTTTAAACTATTTAAGAATGTATTCCACTATTTCACCCTCTATCATATATGTTATTTCTATTTTTACTATAGAGGTGATTTGGGGACTAACGAGTCCAAATTTTTATTCATGGGGAAATGCCTGAAATTGTTTTTCATTTATATACCTATGAAAAATAGGAAATTTATTTAGTCATAATAATCAATGTATGCAAGAGACATATAGCTTGACAGAGACATGGAGATCCAAGACTATATAGTGCTCTGAGGTGATTGGTAGATGTGGTGAGTGGTAGTGATGACAGAAAATGTGTTGTACATACCCTTCTTATAGGACCCTTGGGAGATAACCAACAGAAAAAATTTTACCCTATTTTTTGTACTTTATTTTCAGTTGGATTTTTATACACACCCTTCTTTACTTTCCATTCAAATTTTACTATTAATAGTTCTATTTTGTCGTTTTCTTTTGTTGGGTACCTGGTCTGCGTGTGTATATGCTTAAAGGCAATTCCTTCCCTTTTTGGGATATTCCTTTCTGGTGATAGTCGCCAACACCTAGACTATGGAATGTAGGATTGGGGTAGACCTGACCCGGGCCCCAGTGGGATGAGTCTTGAAAAAGAGAACATAACTGATGTATACATTTACAACTGGGCCTCCTAGACAATCATAGTCAATGATTTCACTTACATTGTCATCATTAATTAATACTAAATCTTCCCCAATGTAATTATTTTCATTAAAAAAAATTGAGTGACTACCACCATCTTTAAAATTTGTATCCACATGAGTCTATAATGATAATAAACACTAATATAGAATGGGTGGATTTAAGATTCATTTGGAAGATCATTTCAGTCAGTTGGTTGATCCTTGAGATGGTTTTGAGACATTTTCTAATTTCACCCCCTTCTTGATTTTCCATCTATAAAAACATTCATCGATTAAAAAAAATTAATCAACTATTATATGATTATATTTAAGGATAGATTGGGAATTAATACCTTCGTGTCGACATGTTTTTTACAAGATGTGATGGCCATGCAATGATTGTTCCAAGATCATGTTCGACCTTAGGAATGTCTTTATGATCAATTGGAATAAGAAGCTCTTCACTCATCCCATGAGATACTTTAATCAACAGCTTCACTTGACCTATTGGAAATGGTCTGTCGTGTAGCATCACATTACGGATATTAAAAAGTGTAGCCCATTCTACAAGGATATGGGTCAGTGTTGATAGATATAAATCAAAATAATTTTCACTCTGTAGAATATTAGCATAGGAAAGGTATTAGTGTATATCTGATTTAAAATTCACATAAACAATTATTAAAACATTAATTGCCTTAGTTAACGTAAGTTTTTGAGGGGAATGGCTCAACATTATGATGGGGTGGGTGGGTAGGTATCTTCACGCGCTATTTTTTCTTATGTGGTTTAATCTATTTACCACCACTCACCATCATATTTCTCATGATATCAATCTACAATGGATTTTTTTTTCAATTATATCTC
Organism: Viscum album; assembly: GCA_963277665.1. NCBI lineage: Eukaryota > Viridiplantae > Streptophyta > Magnoliopsida > Santalales > Viscaceae > Viscum > Viscum album. The sequence goes on along the minus strand of OY728151.1, from coordinate 1,054,189,201 downwards.
CTCTTTCGGTAATAATTTTCAGAATATCACTTTAATCCTTCTCTTGTTTTTTTCTCAAAAATGTTCGTGGTGTCACTCCAAAACCCTCACATCTAACCTAGCCATACGTTTCATGTTATATAATGTCCACTAAAAGTATATCGGCATCTGTTTTTGATGTTTCTGATTCTTGTTATTATCTCTGGTAGAAAATATAGGAAAAAATTATCATTTTTATGTAATATCTATTTAAAGAAAAACAAATATTAATTATGTCATACTTGAAAATATTTCCCATACTTTTTTTGTGTTTTCATCTATTGGTATCCCATCATTATTTACATGAACCTCCTTCCATATCACATGGCATGGGATGGATGCGAATTTTTATTTTGATTCATTATTATTCATATAAATAGAGGAACATAGTTATTGTTTTGTTTTTTGGAACATAATATTATTATGTTAGATTTAAAATATACACCAATTTTATTTCATGTGAAGCCTAACAAATCCATTATTTACAGTAGAGGGATGCTAGTTTTACTGCTAATCCATTATTTTTAGCACTCATCTGATGTTTCAAAAATAAGAAACTATCAATCATAGTGTTAAATATATGTATCGTGAAACAACATATTAAAAAACACAATGTACCTAAAAATAATACTTTTCAAGATGGATAGTAAACGTTTCTCAAGATCCTTGGCTTATAAGGTGTGCATAAAGAGGAGGTCGGCGGATGTTTGTTTTCCCTTTAGCATCTTTAAGACGATATCTCATTAAAATTGTGTGAAAGCCACTATAAATCTGTTAAAAAACCTTAATATGTAGTCCTTGTGTGATTTATCCACTATAATACACTCTAAAAGTATGATAAAGAGTATTTCAATGTTTCATTATTATTTTTATTAAATTTAAGAAATTATATCATCATTTTACTATAATATATTCCCACAAAAATGTCTTCAGCTGAGAGACAATATGGTTCCACGATTGTACATCAATCGACACACATTTCCGAGTGATGATTACAATTTAACTGATAAACATGGCCTTGTTTGGGTTAATATGTTATCCCTATTTATTCCACATGTCCTCATATTAGATATGTTTCAATTTTTCTTTTGGGATTTTTTCTAACATCATCAAACTATGATGGTCCTATTTTTTGCACCACTAGTGTTTTTTTCCTTCTATTTACTTGGTTTCAACATCATCAATATTTTCCCATGGAGTGCAAGCATTGGTATATGCAAATGATGGGTGTACCTATGCACTTGGAGATGTAGAATCCACAGGTTGAGAAATTTGTTGGTCCTCTACACTACGAGCAACATCCGATTGAGTGAATTTTTGTGACTTAGGATTGGGGGCACCGTCACGTGGAAAAAGACATTTTATAGAGTTGTTGTTTAACATTTAAGTTAGATTAAATGAAAGCAGTAGTGAATGAATAATACAACAATGTAACAAGTTGTATATTAAAAAACAATATCTGGATTATTGAAATATCATTTTTATGGTTTAATAGATTTGACCCCTCTAGCATCCAAATCCATTCATTTTGGTTTTCTCTAAGATAAAAAAATTCATCTATATTGGGACCACTGTGAAATGATTGTGATGTCCCAATTAAAGTGTTACCCTCCATTAAATTTTCATCTAACACTGAAGGGGTTTTAGAAAATAATAGAACAATCGACCATCTTCAGTTTTCATGATCTAGAATATAAAATTCACGTACTACCATTGATTCCATTTTATACAATTCATCTTTCTACCCTTTGTTACTGAAATCATCTTTCACAAATCCCAACACATCTATTTTTATAGAACACCTATTATAAAATCACATTCATTGAAAAATAGGAACTTCTAAGTTCATATAATCCAACTCCCATATTTTTTTCATGATTCTAATGTTTTACATATTAGAATAAATTGAATTTATGTCCTTATCACTGAAAACATGCATCAGTTAAGCAACAAGTGTAACTCATGTATTCTACATGGAATTGTCTTCATCCTGTTCATTATTATATAATTTATAACCATTAATTACATAATCATTATAACATAATTCCTAAAAACATGGTCCTCCAAATATCCATTGATGACATTCTGAATATGAGTCCATATTTTCATCTGACTCCTTAAATAAATGGTCTCGAAACCATCATATAAACTATCGATTATGTGTACTTTATTTCCATTTTCAGCCCTTGGTGTTTCCAAATGCCTAATAATCTCATCGTAGATATCAACACATGTTTCAACATCTAAACTGTTATTAAATACATAAAGGTGGGCCTATCCCCAATCAGTTATATTGATTGCGACAACTTATTTTCTAGAAATTCCTTCACTCACAAGATTCCCAGTGTGACAAGATTTCTGTAGTCCATTGCTTTTATCAACAGACAGGTATTTGGTACGTAATTCCATGTCATCCACAACAATATATCACTCTACAATACAACCCTCATTCTGACTTATATTTTTGACATACCCATTCAAAATTTTCATATACCATTCAATGGGGTACATCCATCTATAATGTATTGGAACCCATAGTCGAATCTCTCTCACAAAGTGAACCATCAAATGAACTATCATATTAAATAATGTTGGTGGGAAGAAAATTTCTAATTCACATAATATTACAAAAATTTATCTTTTTATACTCAGAAATTTTTCCAGGACTATAAGATTGCTGCATATATCTTTTAATAAGGAACATAGCTTCATTAATGTATAACTGACATTATGGGGGGAAATTCGATGTAAATCTATAGTAAAAAATATTGCATCAAAACATTCAAGTCTTGTGATTTCGAAGCCATTATCTTCTAATTGATCATTGTCACTATGTTCTTGATATTCGATGAATAAAGATATGGAACAATTACATAATTCATGATGTTTCAAAATTGATATATCTCCTACCTAGAAAGAGTGTAAGTAGCTGGAAAATGAAAATTTCCTTTTTCACCCCTCACTGCTACCAACTCTTCTCATATTCCAATGTCAACCATGCCCAACCTAGCTTTAATTCCATCATCTGTTTTTTCTTGTGCATTTAGAAACGTGCCAATGATACTATCACATTTTTTTCAACATGAATAACATCAAGAATCCTTCTGACGTATAGACAATTCTAGTATGGTAATTAGAAAAACTAATCTCTTCTTCCAATAGTTTATTTTATGTATTTTGAAAATGGTTTACCAAATGCACTGTACACATCTTTTACTTACTCAAATAGTTGATCACATGTTAGTTGAGACGATGTTGAATGTTCTTTTGAACTTCCATTGAATCATGTCATCCAAGATTGGTACTTATTTTATTAGGGTGGAAATCTGTGATGTCCTGGAAACATGATTTTCAATGAATGTTTCAACCTAATTGATTATTTATCTTATTCGCAGATGGGATACCCTGAACTTCCTTTAATGATTTTTCCTAACAAATTTCCATAAGCATGAAATTCATTTATCATCCAGTACAACATGGTTCTCAGCATGAAATCTTCATTTATATAATCATCATATAACATAACACCTGAATCCGATGATAATTTAAAATCTTTGATCAATTGTACTAGATAAACATCAATATCATTACATGGTTGTTTTGGTACTAATATTATCATATATAACATGATGTGATATCATTTAATTCATAACCACAGTGGAAATTTATAATTTACTAACATAACCGGCCATGTACTGGGTGTTATTATCTGAATAAGAAAAGGATTCGCTCATCTATAGATACTGCAAGATGATGATTTCTATTCATGTTTCCAAAATAAAGATACTCATGAAAGATTCTATTCCAATAAGTATAGTATTCTAGGAGATATTGTTTCCCAAATTTTTTTCATCTTTCTTTGTGCCAAGTAAATTTCTCTATTGTCGCCTCACTTCCATATAGGAACCTAATATTTGGAAGGATTGTAATGTACCATAAAACATCGATTGGACTAGGTTCATCGTTCTTTTAGCAATAAGAACCACACTTTAGGCATTCGTTATGTGATTTTTGGACCTTTAGAAATAGTATACTGTCATTCATGATTTTGTGTATTCATTTAGAGATCATTTCAATCAATAATACCATTAGTTTGGCATTGTATGTTTGGCTCAGTAACTCATTCTCTTCTGGGAACATTTCATTCATCAGGGAATTTAATTATGGAAAAACTTCCATCACTCCATCTATTTCCAGCATTCAAATAATTCAACATCAGTAAGATTGAAAATGTTTTATATTTAGTGCAACCACCATACAATGTCATATTTTCACCAATCATTAACTACTCAAAATTTTTGGGCAATAATGAAGTTCATCTTTAATTATCATTTTCATTTCCACAATACAATCTTCCTCATTATTTACATATCTAATCACATCCTCAAAAATGTCTTCCTAATTTATCTACACATGTAATCATATGAGATGATCCATAAAAAGAACTATTATCCCAGTCACTATCAACATTCACTTTTCCCCAGTGTTTATTCCAAAATTTATAACTTTGATCTATTTCATGATAGGTCAAGTGTTCTTCCAAATATTTTGGACTTTGTTTTCATCAATAAAAATTGTGTAGGCATGGAAATAGGATTTGAGAAGGGTCATATGCAAGATCATTGGAAAATTTGATTAACCCTTTCACTCAATATCTATACTCTCTTATTAATTGACTTGAGTCCATAAATTCTTTATTCATATCCATCCTTTTTGATTCAGTGATATTATAATTTTACAAAATAAAAACACCAAATATTGGTATAATTTAATGGATTTCTTAGTTACATAGAAATATAATCTTAAAATATTATGAAAAAACTACAGTTCAAATTTCCTATGAAAACTATTTAAAAATAACTCTCAATATCCCATTAAAAAAACTAACCATTTACAAAAATTCCTCTTTAAAATAACACACCCATTTTGAAATAAATCAATCTGTTCTAAACACTCTTTCACAAAACCAAAATTCATTTTTCTAAAGAATTCATGAAAACTTTATGTCCCACTAATCATAATCAACTAAAATGAGGAACAACCCTATAAGAAAAATTTCAAAACACTTGAATCACTTTAAAAGATAATCTTAGGAATTTTCACAAATAAATAGATCCCAATAGATTCAGTTTATAAAAGATACATAGAAAACACATCGATTCATCGCAAATCAATCAGTGTTGTACAATTTCATTACATAATTCCAAAGTCTGATGTAATAATAGTAATTTCCATAAGCATTGAATATTCTATTCCCCACAATTGGATTTCTCTTATCCATGCTTCAATTATCAAGTTATATCAATTATCCTTCACCAAAAAATATGAATCCCAACGGATATGTTCCATAGTCAGTGAACACACTCACAACCATGAAACACTTGTTTTTCAGTTTTGTACACACACTAAATGATCCCAATGATCATTGGCTCAGACTAAATCAATTGGTTATACACCCCAAGAACAAAGTATATGTCTCTCACATGATGAACTATTTGTTCTTTCCTTTATAAAAACACCTAATAAAATATATAATAATGAACCCATTATATAATAAAAAATTTCTCAATTTTCATTCCTTTCAAACAAATAATTTCCCTATATCACTCATCACTAGAATAAACAACGTTTATTTCCTGATCCCTTTATGTAAATCATGTCTTAAGTCAAAATAATAAATTAAATATGGTACTAAACTAATATATGGTATTTTTTTTATAGTATATTTTCTAATTTCTTCAAAACATCTTTATACATGTCTCTACAGAGACTAGCCATTCTAAAATCCTTAACTGAACACATATTAGTGTCCTCAATAATCAAATTAATGAGAGTATCATCATATCTCTCAAGAGAAATCATAACTCTCAAAAACTAATCCATGAGGTTAACAACATCGAGTCCAAAAATAGTCTAGAACCATTTAAAGAAAACTTAAAAATAAAATGTGGTTTGGTACCATTGATGGATGTATCAACCTAAATTCCACATCCACTTCCAAACCATCAATATCAACAGTTAATAATTAATTTATATAATTTTTATGTTTTAATAAAATAATAATTTATATAATTAGATATAAAATTATTCTATGTAGAAAATATGGTTCAATAATCACATGAATTCTATCATTTGACCCTTTTAGGGGATTTGACATAAAGTTCTTGTGGGTGGAAGGATTCATCACATGTGTTGTTATGGTTGTTTGACTAGGGTGTCCATAAAGTGTCTCTTGTATCTTTTGATAGTTAGGGATAACAAAAGATACATTTCCCTTATAACACAATTTATCCTTTAATAATAATATCAATGTATTGGGGGTTTAACATTTGGATTGTTGATTTGTACTAAATCTAACTAATGGTATTAGGTTGTTTTCTTATTCTACTATTAGTGACCAAAAAGTGGTATTGAATCTTTTTTACACAACATTTGGTGATTATTTTATCATGAATAAATATAATGTCTTGGTTTCAATAATACTTGGTTTCCTCTAGTGAAGTGTTTTTCTATGATTTAGTGGAATTTCACTAGTAACAAAGTGGTAGTGCCATTATAATGGGTACGGTTTGGATTGATATTCAACGGTGGAGGATTTATAAATTGGGGGAAAATGTCCGTTCAACTATTTGAGAGTTCAAAAGATGCATTGATTTTGAATTACATAGAAGCGAGGTGTTCAGTATAATAGGAAACCATGAGATCAATGAATTATAAATTTTTTTAAAAGGTGTGTCCAATATGAATCTAGATCAAAGACGCAATAAGGAAATGCCTCAATGATGTTGAGCATTAATGGTGGATGTTTATTAGAGGTATGTATCAAGGAGTATGATTGACCGATGTTTTGGGGCATCATTGGTTCTCAGTGAGATTTTGGTAATTATGCTTCATTGGTTAAAATTAAATAATTAATAATAACATATAATAATTAATTATTTATGATGTATGTGGTAAATTAGGATCTTTAGTGGAAGTGAACACTCAAAATATGCTTGAATGGGCTAGATAGAGTTTTAGAAAACCGCAATGAGGATGATAACTCCTTCTGAGGTAGCTAGCCCCTATCATAAAAACCCAATGTTTTGCGGTAAGATTGCCTTGGTGAATATCCCAAGATAGAGGATAGGGTAAAATTACCTTATTACCTAACCCAGTAGATCCAGGGGTTTGACAACCTTATGGCATAACCTGGGGCTTGATTGGATTTGTGGTTTAACCTAGTGGGAATAGGGATATGATGGCCTTGTAGCCCGACTCATGATTTACTCAAGCGTACAAAGGCCCTACAGCCTTACCTGAGTCTTTTATTTATTATAGAACTTTATTGAAGACTTGTGTGAATGTGGATTACTCAATATTTGAATATTTCTTTGACATGTGGACATCATGAATTTCCCTTGAAGGAAGACATAGAATTGTTCCTTAAAGCTTGAATTAACTCAGTAGGTACACCTCAGAGACTTCCCAATGCATTCCACTAGGACAATGAAAGTTAACATAATTCATATAAGATAATTAGAAAACATATATAATGTTTATTAAAATTTATAAGTGTAATCCATATGCTAAACCCATAAACATGATCAATACAATATGTTCACACTTTCCATAACCTTTCCTATGTTCACAAAGACACAAATTTTGGGTATATCATCATGTTTTACAAGAGGACCACCAATTTCTTTTCAAATACCGACCAACAAGCAATTTTTTTATTAAAAAAACTTGGGCCACCAACGACCATGATTTTAAGTGGGGTGTTTAGCCCATCCAATTCACACATATCACCATAAAACAAAGAGAAATAGGTGAAAACTCACGGTGGAGATGTCGTTCAGCACACGGCAGAGGTGCATTCACAGTGGAGGAGCAACATGAAATGGAAGATTCCTTCGGCATAGGAGAGGTTCTAGTAGAGAGGAGGCGCGCAGAGGAGGAGAGGCGCGCTATAGAGGTGAGGAGTGCAGCTGAGGTGTGTGGCACAACTGAGATTTGACAGAGAGCATAGGTTTGGTGTGGGGCATAGGAGAGGTGCACGATGGTCTGGTTAATGCATGGAGGAGTTGTGGAGCACAACGGTGGAGAGCCACATGATTGTATGGTTCAGAGTGGAGGATAGCTTCATGACAGAGGTGTGTTTCGCGGTAGAGGAGAGGTGGAAGGAGAGGAGAAGGAGGAGGCGCGACAGTGGAAATCAGCATCCACAAGAGTTTGATGGGAGCGAGGATGGAGTAGAATGTTAGTGTTTTTTTATAAAATCCATTGAACCATTTATTAGTGTTATCTCAAAAGCACTGATAAATGTATATTTTATCAGCTCTTAAATAGAATGCACTGATAAAAATACCTTTATCAGTGCTTTTTTAGCACTAATAAAATAAGCATTTATCGTCGCTAAAAAAGAGCTAATAGTTATATAACATTACAAATTTATTTCTATTGTCATATATATTTATTAAATTCTTTACATGACAAATATATACTTATATTTATAAAATTATAATTTAAATAATTATACAATTAATAGAAATATACTTTTCATATTTATAATCATAGAAATATATATAATAAATATTATATATATTTATATATTTATCATTATAGATATATATAACTATATTTGTTTTAATTTAATAATTATTTATATCAATATATATTTATTTATAATTATAAATATAAATGAATATATTTATTTATTTATTTATTTAAATAATTATAAAATATAAATAATTAATATTTATAATATTAATATTTATATTTATATATATATATATAATATTTATTATAATTTTATAATTATTTAAATATATCAATATTTTTTTATAACTATAAATATTTTTATTTTTATTTATTTCTCAACATTTCAATAAATTTGTAAATATATTTAAAAATATTTTTATTTAAATATATATTACATTATATATGAAAATAATAATTAAATTTTTATGAATCAATAATTATTTAAATAAATACATATTTATTTATATTTATAACTAGTAAATAAATATATATTTATTTGTAATTAGAAATTATTATAAATACATTATTTATAGTTGTATTTATGAATAAATATATATATATATATATTTATAACAAATTTATTTATAATTTTATAAATATATATAATTAATATATTTATTATAATATTTTAATTATTTAAATATATATAAATTTATTTAGGATTATATTTATACCTATTTGTATTTAAATATAGATTTTTTATATAAATATGTATAATAAATATATTTATTATAATTATTTAATTACTTAAATATATCGATATTTTATTCGGAATAGGAATTCTGAAAATTTGTATTTATTTATAAGTGTTTGAAAATATTTATAAATATATTTATTTAATTATATATTTAAAAATTTATAAGTAGTTTATTAAAAATATTTATATATTATAATTTTATAATTATATATATATATATAGTTATAATTATAACTATAAATAAATATATTTATAAATATTTGTATATAATTATAATTATATATTTATATTTATTTATATAATTTGTATTTGTTGTCATTTTATAATTATTTAAATATATATTTGTAGTTATAATTATAATTACATATAAATATATTGAAAAAGTATTTATATTCAATTAATTTTTAAGAATTATAAATATAATAAATATATTTATTCGTAAAATATATTTATTGTAATATTATAAGTATTGAGAAAATAATATATTATATATATGGGTAGCGTGAATTAATCATATACACCTTGTAAAATATATAAAATAAAAAACAATCCATCATTGAACGACATGAATAATAATAAGAATGTAATGTATAAATGAACACACAGGATTGTACATAACATATATGGATGCAAGATAAATATATTTATTGACCAAATTCATTGGAAACATATAAATATTCAATTATAATCTTATAAATACTTTTTTTAAAACACTATATATATATTTTAATTGATAAAAATATGTATTAATTATAAACATGTGTTATTTTATTTAATATAAACAAATAAACACTATTTTTTAAAATAAATAAAATAATTGTATATAAAGTATTATTAAAAACTTTTATTAGGGATAAAAATAGAACTGATAAATATGTCCTTTATCAGCGCTTTTATCTAATACTGATAACACCCCCCCCCCAATCATCTCTTTCTGCTTAGCTCTAATAAAATGGGGCACTTACCATACCCCATTTTTTGGTAGTGCCCCTCCCACTCTTAATCATACAATCACGCTGACTGGACAATTTCACTAATTAAGATATTTTTTTACATTTTTTTTCATATTGTTTCCCTTGAGACCCAATTTTTAAAATATACAAAACTCTAACCAATTTTTTAATTTTTCAAAATGTAAAACCTATTAAAAATTCCATAGAATCCCTCAAAACTGGCATTAATTTGAGATTTTTTTCCATAAATTTTTTGGACAACACCGAATGACATAGAGTGACTGGAAATGGTAGTCTATTATCAATTAAAATTTATTAAGTGAGTGTTAGTTTGTGTTTAAATGATATCAATGTCATGTCTTTTCATTCTAACGTATGTATTTCCATGCCCTAAAATTAGAAGAACAATTATAAAATAAATTAACAATAATAATAACAATAAAAATTGATAATAAATCATTATAATATTTTAGGAAATCAAAAAAATAGAGGTAAAAATAAGTGAGATTAGTTGATCATTTCCTTTTATTATTTAATTAGATATATATAATTAAATCTAATATATTCGACTAAAACTACAAATAAAAAATATTTTAACCCTTAGATATGATGTCAAATTGACGCACAACACTCAAATAAAAATAGATTGATCTGATTTTCCATATCCGGTTATTTTATTTTATTGTTTTTTAGATATTTTTATAGACATAGATCATGTGGAAAATTATACATGTAATTATAAAGAAGGATGAGATGAAAAATAAACTAGTACATAAAAATTAATGGACATATGAAAGATCAATATGGGAACCCCAGGTTTCAAATCCCAATTTCCTTTACGTCGTAGAGAGGGTCTGAGGATTCTCATGGAAAAACCTGATTGTGAAGGGTGGAAGAGAGGTTTTTTATGAAAATTGTTCTTTTTATCTTCGACGCCTCTTCTATAATCCTCCACTGCTACTATACCTAATTGTTATTAATAGTAAAAATGTATAATAAGATTTATTATATTGTATTTTATTTCATGGGTTTCTCCTGATGTTGGTGGAAATCATTTTTACATTAAATTTGGTTCGGGTGTCAGTTATCTAGCATCATTGTCTTGGGGTTTTAACGAATAAGGCAGGATGGATGTGGGTAGGTGTGGGTGTTTCATGTACTAAGCCAAATTCATGACCCTTCACGTAATTCAAATCCTCCCATGAGGGAGTTTCAATAATAATCATTATTGGGTAGGGCCGATGGGAGACAATCATTGAGGTTGCAATTTTTTCAAAAAATGTTGTTGAGGTGAATGAGAAAACCACGATGCTCAACTAGTGCTAAAATTACATGCTTTATCACCCCCTCTCCATGTTCCTTACTCCATTTTCAAAAAATGCATAGAATGTTTTCAATTTCGTAGATCATGGTCTGCGCAATGCATAGGACTGGCAATGTGGGTTTAGCTCTCTATATATTTTTTTAATTATAATTAAATATATTTTTATTTATATAAAAATGTTTGTATATATTTATAAATATATTTATTTAATTATATATATTGATAACATTATACGTGTAATAAATACATTTTTTAAAATTTTATAATTATTTAATAAATATATATTTATTTAAAATTATAAATATAAATAAATATTTATTAAATTTTAATTATGAAATATTAATAAATATAACCAGAATGTTCAGTATCTGAGGGTAATTAGTCCTAAAATGTATTAACGAAAATAAAAAAGTATACAAACAACATTGAAGTTGTACAACACAGACATCATCCTAACACCTCAATGAAATAGCCATGGAAATAAGACCAAGAATATACACCAACCAGAAAAAGTCATCGATACCCATATTCTGAGGTCACCTAATCCCATGCCTCACCATTACCAGCACCCATGTTACTCCATGCAGACATCACCAATCAGGCAGTCACATCTGGGAAACTCTTGAAAATCACATATGATTCCCATCTATATACAAATGACAACATTCATGTTCCCTCTCTAAAACACCACAAACTGGATCAGAACACCAACAACACATCACTTGTTGGGATCCTCCTCAAATGGTTCTCACACAGTTTCTCTATTAATGAGATTTTTTAACATGGGTTAAGACCATGAGAATTAATTCATGCAGAGACACATTTTTGACTTGGCGACACAACTTCACGTGGATTTTTGTGTATAAAAGGAGGATGCAATATAAATTTTACTGGACATCTATAATATCAAGAGCATGCCAAATTTGGTGATCACCTTTCTGTTGGTAAATATGGCAAGCGATGAACTCGCAAACAAAAAAAACACGAACGCGCAGCGGAGAAATCTTTCCCTCAAACAGCGGATGCGTAGCGACAAAAACCGGTGCAGAAAAATAAAATTGACACCAGAATTTTTACGTGGAAAACCCAAAAGGGAAAAACCACGGGACCTAGTCCAGAAAGAGTGATCCACTAAAAATAGATAAGTACACGATAGAGACTCCCCAAAATTAAAAGGGATCTCAAAAGAAATACTTAGAAAAATAATGGATCAAAGTCGGAGAATAGATGCAGTCTTGATGAAGCCTGAAAAGAAGAAAGCAGCCTGCTAAAGAAACCCAAATAGATCTGACCGTGAAAGCAGAAGATTGATGTCTGAAAAAAAGTGCAGATGAAAAACACCGGGATCAGATCAAAAAACCACCGCAGATGAAAGCTGATCAAATCAAAGTAGTTCCACCGGTTGCAGATCTGAAAACTGCTCCTTGAAAAACGCAACTGCACTGCCTCCAACCACTACCAAGAGAGGAGCCGCACACCTCATATAAATAGAAGATGAAATCTCATATATCTCCTAAAAGATATCTCATATCTGATTAAAGATATTAAATATATCTCATCAAAGATATAAAATATATCTTCTCAAAGATATCAAATATATCTTGTCAAAGATATCAGATATATCTTTTCAAAGATATCAAAATATCTTTTTTTTTAGATATCAGATATAAAAAATATTTATCGGGGCCAGATGAGGAGGCGCCCCAACAAAATCCCCCTCCGACTCAACTGGGGATCATCGCCAACCCTGCAATCAGTCGGCAAGTCTCAAATTTTCCTCTTGGTAAACTCTTGGTCAACATGTCTGACCCATTGTCATCAGTGTGGATCTTCTCAAGCTCTAACTGTCTCGAATCAAGAACATTGTGGATCAAATGATACCGAACATCGATATGTTTCGACCTGCCATGAAAAGTGGGATTCTTTCCCAAAAAAATAGCACTCTGACTATCACAAAATAAAATATATCTGTCTTGATTAAAATTGAGCTCTCGAATAAAATTTTTCATCCACAACAATTCTTTGCACGCCTCTGTAGCTGCAATAAACTCTGACTCTGTGGTAGATAAAGCAACACATCTCTGCAACCTAGACTGCCAAGATATAGCTCCCCCTGCAAAAGTGATCAAATAGCCTGAAGTAGACTTCCTCGAATCGATATCTCCTGCCATATCTGAATCTGTAAAGCCAAAAAGCATAGGTTCCCCTTTTCCAAAACACAATCTCATATTAGAAGTGCCACGAAGATAACGAAAAATGTACTTCACTGCCCTCCAATGCTCTCTGCCTAGATTCGATAGAAAACGACTGACCACACCAACTACATGAGCTATATCAGGTCTAGTACATACCATAGCATACATCAAACAACCAACGGCAGATGAATAGGGTATGTGTTGCATCTCCTCTCTCTCTTCATAAGTAGAAGGTGACTGACTGGTGCTGAGCTTAAAATGTAAAGCAAGAGGAGTACTAACCACTTTAGCTCTATCCATAGAAAATCTTTGAAGAACCTTCTCAATGTATCTCTCCTGAGATAACCACAATTTCTTGGCCTTCCTGTCACGGGAGATCGTCATGACAAGAATCTGTCGTGCTAGCCCCAAGTCTTTCATCGCAATAGACTGACAAAGATCCTTCTTCAATATGTCAATTCTAGAAGCATCATGGCCAACAATGAGCATATCATCAACATAAAGCAGCAGTATAATAAAATCATCATCAGTAAATCTCTGAACAAACACACAATGATCAGAAGATGTCTTCCTGAAACCCTGATGATAAATGACAGATTCAAACTTTTTATACCACTGTCTCGGAGCTTGCTTCAAACCATACAAACTCTTCTTCAATCTGCAAACATGATTCTCTTTACCTGTTTCAACAAAACCCTCTGGTTGCTCCATATAAATCTCCTCCTCTAAATCTCCATGGAGGAAAGCTGTCTTCACATCCATCTGCTCAATCTGCAGATCCAAACTAGCAGCCAAACCAAGAACAACCTGAATAGAAGACATTTTGACAACAGGTGAAAAAATCTCATCAAAATCAATACCTTTCTTCCGACGGAAGCCTTTAACAACTAACCTTGCATTGTATCGGGGAACAGAACTGGATTATTCATTCTTAATCCGATAAATCCACCGATTTTGCAAAGCTCTCTTACCTGTCGGTAACTTCACCAGCTCAAAAGTGTGGTTGTCGTGTAATGATGTCATCTCTTCATCCATTGTCGCAACCCATTTTTCCTTCTGTTCACTTTCCATCACCTCCTCAAAAGATTATGGTTCTCCCCCTTCAGTGAGGAGCACATACTCATCAGGTGAATACCGAGTAGAAATGGTACGATGCCGAGATGACCTCCGGAGTGGAACTGCGGGTTCATTGATAACCCCAGGAACCGGATCATCAGACACAAAAGGTGCATCAGAAATATAAACTCCAACCTGTTCACCCTGAGCATCATTCTGCACATCAATGTGATCATCCGAATCAACAATATGAGGTAAATGTGAATCAGAACCTGGCTCAAGACTAACAAAATCATCAGAAGTTGGAGAAGTGGACTTTTCTCCCTTATCAATATTTGCAATAGTCTGGTCCTCTTTAAACACTGCATCTCGGCTTCTGACAAGTTTCTTTATAGCAGGATCATAAAACCTGTACCCAAACTCATCATGTCCATACCCAATAAAAATACACTACCGTGACTTATCATCCAACTTGGATCTCTCATCTCTAGGCACATGAACAAAAGCCTTGCAACCAAAAACTTTCAAGTGATCGTACCTGATCCTTTTTCCATACCAAAAATTATCAGGAGTGTCTGTCTGAAAAGCAACTGAAGGTGATAAATTGATAATATAAGCAGCAGTAAGTAAAGCCTCACCCCAAAAGTGTCCAGGCAACTTTGCTTCCGAAAGAAAACAACGAACTCTTTCCAACAAAGTCATGTTCATCCGCTCAGCTACACCATTTAGCTGAGGTGTCTTGGGAGGTGTCTTCTGATGCCGAATACCTTCCTACCTGCAATATTGATCAAATGGACCACAATACTCTCCCCCATTGTCAGTGCGAATACATTTCAATTTCTTTCCTAATTCCCTCTCAACAGAAACATGAAATTTCTTAAAAACACTGAGCACCTGACTTTTGGCATTCAAAACATAAACCCAGAGCATTCATGAGTAGTCATCAATAAAAGTCACAAAATAAAGACCGCCACTAAAGGTCTTAGATTTCGAAGGACCACAAACGTCTGAATGTACTAATTCAAGTACCTGTGACTTCCTGTGTGGAGGATGACTGCTGAAACTCACTCTGCTCTGTTTCCCAGCCATGCAATGATCACATGTGTCCAATTTGACACTCTTTAAATCTAGAAGAAGATTTCTCTTGGCCAAACAACCAAGCCCTTTCTCACTGATGTGACTGAGCCTCTTATGCCAGAACATGGACGAAACACTGCAATCAACAACACAAGTAGTATCACATGAAATAGATGCTCTAGTCCAGTACAAACCTGATTGCTTCTTCCCTTGAGCCATAATCAAAGAGCCCTTGGAAAGTTTCCATTGGCAATCACCAAATGTGTTGATAAACCCTTCATCATCAAGAATGATGGTAGAAATAAGATTCAAATGAACCTCTGGTGCATGTCGAACATTCTTCAAAATCAGCTTACTTCCAGTACTGGTCTCTAAACAAACAGTCCCGATACCTACGACATCAACATGACCATCATTACCCATCTTCAAAATCCCAAAATTACCTGGGTTGTAAGATGTAAAGAACTCCTTCTTTGATGTCACGTGAAAACAGGCACCACTGTCAACAACCCAGCAAGAATGATCAGAAGCAATATTAATGGAATCATAAACAATAACAAGATCACCCCCTGTAGCGGCAGCGACATGATCATCTCCATCGATATTCTTCTTTGGCTGATTTTCCTTCATTCTGTTTTCTCTTTTCAGTTGATAACAAAACTTCTTAACATGCCCCTTCTTACCACAATGATGACTTTCAAAATCTCTCTGCTTTGATCGAGATTTGCTTCTGCTTTTACTCTTTCCTCGACTGCTCTGTCCCTGATTCTTTTCCTGGCTTCTCCCCCTGTTCTCTGGGACTAAAAGCTCTGAAGATTTCTCTTGAGTACGTCTCCTGACTTCTTCATTCAAAATAGCAGACTTAACAAAACTGAATGTCACAGCACCATTAGGAGCAGAACCGGTTAGAGTAACACGTAAATTCTCCCAAGAATCAGGTAACGTGTTAAGCAATAAAAGTGCGAAAACCTCATCTTCAAAATTAATACCCATGCCAGAAAACTGATCAAAACATCCCTGATATTCACTTAAATAATTAGAAATAGACGTACCTTCTCTGTACCTCAAATTCATCATTTGTTTGAGAAGAAACAATTTATTGTTTCCAGTCTTAGAAGCATAGGTAGTCTCGAGCTTCTCCCACAATGTTCTGGCGTGAGAGATATTGACAATGTGGTTCATCACGTTGTCTTCGACCCATTGGCCAATGAAGCCACAAACCATCTCATGCTCGAACGCCCATTCTTCATCTGACATCCTTTCTGGCTTCTGGGTACTAAACACTGGAAGATGTATTCGCTTGACAAAAAGCAGATCCTTCATTTTAAGTCACCACATATGATAATTGGAACCATTCAATAATATCATCCGACTGTAATTAGCTTCCATAATGAATATGAAATAAAAACCTCCTCTGATACCAGATGTTGGGAAAGATGGAAAGCAATGAACGCGCAAACAACAAAAAACACGAACGCGCAGCGGAGAAATCTTTCCCTCAAACAGCGGATGTGTAGCGACAAAAATAGGTGCAGAAAAATAAAATTGACACCAGAATTTTTACGTGGAAACCCAAAAGGGAAAAACCACGGGACCTAGTCCAGAAAGAGTGATCCACTAACTATAGATAAGTACACGATAGAGACTCCCCAAAATTAAAAGGGATCTCAAAAGCAATACTTAGAAAAATAATGGATCAAAGTCGGAGAATAGATGCAGTCTTGATGAAGCCTGAAAAGAAGAAAGCAGCCTGCTAAAGAAACCCAAATAGATCTGACCGTGAAAGCAGAAGATTGATGTCTGAAAAAAAGTGCAGATGAAAAACACCGGGATCAGATCAAAAAACCACCGCAGATGAAAGCCGATCAAATCAGAGTAGTTCTACCGGTTTCAGATCTGAAAACCGCTCCTTGAAAAACGCAACTACACTGCCTCCAACCACTACCAAGAGAGGAGCCGCACACCTCATATAAATAGAAGATGAAATCTCATATATCTCCTAAAAGATATCTCATATCTGATTAAAGATATTAAATATATCTCATCAAAGATATAAAATATATCTTCTCAAAGATATCAAATATATCTTGTCAAAGATATCAGATATATCTTTTCAAAGATATCAAAATATCTTTATTTTTTTTAAAGATATCATATATAAAAATATTTATCGGGGCCAGATGAGGAGGCGCCCCAACACTTTCATCAAAGATCAATTTTACATTTCATTGAAGAGTATTACATTTGAGATCCCTTTAATTTTTGGGGAGTATCTACCATTTACTTCTTCATTTTAGTAGATTACACTTTCTAGACTATGTGTCATGGTTTTTCCATATTTTGGATTTTTCCAAATTAAATTTTTTTGCATCAAATTTTATAATATGCACATCTGAGTTGGGGTCACTGCACATTCAGTTTTTATTGGTGGGATTCATCGATGGTCATTCTTCTTCTAAATTGGAGATTATTATATTTGAGTTTTTGTAAATTTTTTAGGAGTCTCTACCATGAACTTATTAATTTTACTAGATTCCTATTCATGGAAAAGGTATCTTGGTTTTTACCTTTTTTTTGGGTTTTCCACCTTTAAAATTTATAGTGTCAAATTTTATATTCTGCACATTTGTTTTTGGGTCGCTGCGCATTCGGTTTATATGGAGGGGAGGGTTTTATTTCTGCCATGCATTCACATTTATGTTGTTTTCACATTCGTTACATTGCCTATCATTCCCATCATCTGGTATCAGAGGGAGCTTGGTTAAATTCATTGATTGCAGAACACGGTGATGAACATCTGGTGGTGCAGTTTTTCAAAGACTCGAAAGATGTTATCGGAAGAGAGCAGTGGTACCAGTGGTGTTTCTGGGATATAGAATATCTAATTGACTACCAATAGTCATGAGATGTGTTCTATTGTCTATAACAGAGATAGTTCAGTTTTGGATTTCTTTTTGTAGAAGAGGCTGATATTTTTTTATCAGAAGTGCAAAAAGGTTGGCATTGATCCCCACTTGAGTGGGAGGGGTGTTTGTTGGGTGCCTCTTCAAATGGTTCTCACATTGGTTCTCTATTAATAATTTTTTTTTAAATATGGGTCATGATTGAGTGAATTAATTCAAGCAAAGACACGTTTTTGATGTGGAGACAAATCCTTAAGTTGATTGTTTTGGTATAAAAGGAGGCATGATCAAAGATTTTACAGGACATCCACAATATCTAGAGCAGATCCAATTTGGTGATCTCCCTTCATCGACGATCATTTTTCCTCTACATCATATAGAATTAATTTTGAGATCCATTTCATTTTTGGGGAGTCTCTACTGTGTACTTATTCATTTTAGCGAATTCTTATTTCTGGACATGCCCTCATAGATTTTACCTTTTTGGGTTTCGACGTTAAAATATCTGGTGTCAATTTTTATATTCATCGCATTTGTTTTTGGGTCATTGTGCATTCGATTTTATTTGGAGGGAAAGATTTTATTTTTATTTCTCAATACCTTTTCGGTTGTTTGCGCATTCGTCACTTTACCCTCCTTCCCCAACACCACCACCATCCGAAGAACACCACGATCACCCACAGGAGCGGGTCTACATCATCATGAACATCATATCCCAGCCAGCATGGGAAGCACACCCGACTTCCCTAGCCAACATCCCCGACACATTATGTCATCATCACAACCTCCACCGTATCTCAATGCCAGAATCCATGAATCTATGGGTCATCAAAACCCCACATATGTCATTAGACTTCTAAAGCATAAGATCCACGCAACATGACTGAGATCACCATCCAAACTGTCGGGATCCCAAATTCTCTTCGGCATAATACTGACCCACCACCATAGTGTGCAACCAACAACATCTTCACTGAGTTTGATTCTACTTTATATGTTGATCGGTCTAGATACCACATCCAGTGCTCCATAGTTTTCCTGAAATTTCACACACCACATTCATCATTCCATATCCATAATCCTCTGTCGCTGATGCGCAACCAACATTTTCCGACAAGACCAATGTCCACTTTCAACTCCCTGATGTTCACAATCTTCACTCATCCAACAATCTCCCACATCACCCAAGCCTCTGAGAATGCAACCATTGCCTGAGTTACCTCCAAATTCATAAATCGATTCAATCTTATGACAGATACCACAAGCCAAAAACATCTCAAAATGACCAACAATTTCATTATAAATCTTGATTGGATTTCATAATTGATACATGTTGGAACTTTGAGAGAGAGTCTCTCTAATAATTTGATAGATTCTCTCCATCTATTATTAATAAATATATAATTATTTATAGTTATAATTATACATATATATGTAGATATCGGGGTGTGTTTTAGTGGTATGAACCTCGTAATACTACATAAAAAATGGGAATTCATAACCCATTGGGTGGATGTCACTATATATGTATTGTAGCAGCGTTGGGATTATTGAAGGACGATACTATAGCAGTGGTTGGAGACGATGTAGTATTGGTGGGTAGATACTACAGTAGTAGTGGTATTGAAGCAGTTCTGTAGTAGGTGTGTAACAGTTCATAGAATGGGCCTTAGGCCAAACTTTTGGGCCTATGAGCCATGTAATGCACTTCATTCCCACTCGGCCTTTGGGTCAAAAAATATATTATGTAATAAAGCGGTTGGATGGGTGGGTTATCCATTTCGGGGGAAATACCCTTCCTATCAGGCATGTGTGTGTGTGGTGTGTGTGTGTTTAATGTAATTGTACCTCCATGCACATAATATATATAAATATATTTATATATATATATACATTTATTATAGTTAAAAAATTATAAAAAATATATTTATTATAGATAAAATTTTATAAATACATATAATTAATATATTTATTATAATTTTAGAATTATTTAAATATATCTATATTTATTTAGAATTAGAATTATAAATATTTGTATTTATTGATCAATATATATATATTTGGAACATTATAAGAATTATAAATATATTTATAATAATTTATTAATTATTTACATAAATATATATATATATATGTAATTATAAGTATAAATAAATATTTTTATAAATATTTTTATATAATTATATATTTATATTGAAAAAATTCAAATATATGTGCCTAATGTAATTTTAAAACTATTTAAAAATATTTATATTTAGTTTTAATTATAATTATAGATAAATAAATTTAACCAATATTTATAAATAATTTATAATTATTAATAAATGATTATATTTATTATTTAAGTATATTTATTCTAATTTTATTAATATTAAAGAGAACATAATTGATTCATGGGTTCACTATCACAAAATTGGGTAAGGGAAGCACATTGTTTTATTAGTGCAATGCAGAAAGTGCTGGTAAAAGGGAGAGGGCCTTTATCAACACAAGATAAAAGCACAGAGAAATGTATCCATTATGGGGACTAAAAAGCATTGATAATGGGTACCCATTTATCAATGATTTTATTATCACTGAAAGAGGACACATTTACAAGTTCTATTTTTTGCGTTTTTGAATGTTTTTAAAAATAATTTATATAAAATAATTATATTTATATTAAAAAACAATGTGTATCTGTCTGCATTAAATAAAAAACACATGATTATCATTAATATATATTTTGTAACCATTCAAATATATATATATATGTATATATAATTTTTTAATTATTTCTAAGTTTATAATTAAATATATATATGTGTTTCAAATGAATTTGGTCAATAAATTTATTGATCATGCATACATATATGTTATGTATCATCCTTAATGTTCATGTATACAATACACACTTCTTATTATTCATGTTGTCCATTGATGGATTGTTTTTTATTTTATATATTTTACTAGGGGTCTATGACTATTTCATGTTACAAATATATATAAAATATCATGTTTTCAATACATATAAAAATACATTAAATATATTTAATGAATAAATATATTTATTATATTTATAATTTTTAAATTGTAATTAAATAAAAATAAATTTTAAAAATATTTATTTGTAAATATAATTATAATTATTTATATATATATTTAAATAATTATAAAATTTCAATAAATACATTTATCATAATTTTATAAATAAATAAATATATTTATTTTTAGATATAATTATAACTATAAATATATATATATAAGTAAATAATTATAAAATTATAAAAATATGGTTATTATAATACTTATAATGTTATAAATATATATTTAAATATATATATATATTTATGAATATATTTATAAATAATTACTAATATTTATAATTATAATTCAAAAAATAAATATAGATATATTAACATAATTAAAATTTTATAATAAATATATTAAGTATATACATTTATTACAAATATCTATAAATAAATAAATTTTTTTGTAAATATAATTCAAAATAAATGGTGATATATAAAAATATTTAAGAAATTATAATAAATATATTAATTATATGTATTTATAAAATTATAAATATATTTTTTATAATTTTTAACTATATATGTATATTTATTTATAATTACAACAATAAATAAATATATATTTATTATAATTTTTAATTAAAAATAGATATATATATATATATTTATTTATTTATTTATTTATTTATTTATTTATTAGTTATAAATACAAATAAATATATATTTATTTAAATAATTATTAATTTATAAAAAAAAATATTTATTATTTTCATATATAATGTCATACATAATTAAATAAATATATTTATAAATATATAGAAATATTTATAAATTAATAAAAATATTTATATTTATGGTTATAAGTAAATATAAATGTATTTAAATAATTATAAAATTATAATAGAAATATTAATTATATATAATAATAAAATTATAAATATTAGAAATATAAATTTGTTATACTTTTATAATTTATATATATATATATATATACAAATTTAAAATTATAATTATAAATATATATATATTCATATAAATAATTATAAAATTAGTAGAAATATAGGTATATATATCTATATTCTTATAAATATATGAAGGCATATCAGATAATGAATTTTGCAACCCGAATGCATGACCTCAAATAATTTATGGAAAAAGTAAAGTCATACAAACACTCACAAAAGGTCCCTAGGCCAACAAAATCAAAGACCTGAAAGCCAATAAATCAAAACTCCAAAATGCGCAAGAACATCAAATCTAAAATCCAGGCTGATGTCTGAAAATTGTCAACCATGATGACTGTGTTCCTGATCAAAATGTTGTAGAAAACTGACCAAAGAACACATGCAGGTATCATAATGAGCCCGAACATCGTAGGATGTCTTCATGCCCATCAACAATATCATTGTTCCAATTGTACTCATTCCAGACACCCATCATTGGAGATTCCAGCCTACACATCATCAGTGAGATAAAATCACCATTGGTGTCCCATACCACTGAAAACTGGTGGTGTCAAAGAGTGTCATGCCGTCAGCGTCCCATACCGCTGATAGTTATCCAAAAACCACCCACAACAATCATCCCCAAAAGAAAAAAGTGCCCACACCAGTTATCCAATGGTCCAAAATGACCCAAAGACCCATACAAGATTAGGTATGAATCCAATTCTCAAGAAACATTATCCTAAATTTTCCACATTATGATGAACGAAAACCTGGAAATGCTAGCCTATCTCAATTCAACACCTCATGTCCTCCTCATAGTGCATAATGTCAATATCCACATCATGTGGCATTGATTCACCCCAAAATAGTACGCCAGGCTGAAACCCCCACGTTATGTTGGCCACCTACTCCACCTATCAATGTTGAAACTCCTATGATATTTAGCCAAACCCTCCGTCGGGTGACCCATTCGAGGCACTGGATCGGTGTCTCTGGGGTCGCAAGACAACATCTCGCCTTCACAACCAGTCTGACCACCACTCAGAATGGTGTCTCTCCATCACCGCCATCCTGAAGAACCAAACCAGATCTGATAGATCAATAGATCTTCCATCATCCCCCGACAAAATGGCCCCCACACTGAGAAACCCCATCTGACAGCCAAAGACATCACTGCTTTCTCCTCCAGAATCCCACATGGATATCGCTACCCTGTGACCCATAATCCCTATCCACCACAAACCAGACTACCGATGGGGGCAGACGATACACGGATTAGTTGCCATAACCTATGAATCACTAACATTGTGCATCCGGGGACCCCGAAATTATCGCCACTGCCCATGAATTCCAACCACTGTCAGAGAACTGACCCAGCAATCGACATCTGCCACGTGATATTCTCATCAAAAACATACTCTTTACTCACATATTCTCATGGGATACCCTTCTCCACATGTTCAACATCAATTATCGAACCAAAATATTTCAATATGTCCAATGACAACATAATGTCTTGTATATAATATAATAAATATATATAATTAATATATTTTCTATATATATTTCCATGATTTTAAAAATAATAAGTATATTTCTTATAATTTTATAATTATTTAAATTATAATTTTTATAAATGTAAATATATTTAATAATTTATTTAATGTTATAATTATAAATAAAAATATATATATATTTATCGTATATATAATTCTATAAATAAATTATAACCATTATATCTTTATCATCACTTTTTTAGGGCTAATAATGGACTATGTTTAACAGTGATAAAAACACATATAAATTGAATCCTTTATCAGCGCTTTTTTAGCACTAATAAATGAGAATCTTTATCGATGCAAAAAAGTGTTTGTAAAGATATGTTATATCTATAAATTCTATTTTATTAATAATAAAACATACCATTATCAGTGATTTTTAGATAGAGTTGATAAAGGTTTCCTCGAGTTTTATAAAGAAACACTAACTTTTTTCTCTTTTCTCTAACCCCTCATGCTCTTGTGGAAGTCGATCAATGCCGATGTCAGTTCCTCCTCCCCACTATTCCACCTCCTCTACTACAAATCCCCCATTGTCAACCCACTTTCACCGCACGCCTCTCCTCTACCAGGTGCCTCTCCTCTATCGGGGCACCTGTCGTTCACCGCACACCTATCCAATATCGTTCACATCTCCTCCTCCATGAATCCCTTCACTTTATACCCACCTTCCACATGCAGCACTCCTCCAATGATGGCCTCTCATCATCTATGCACCTCTCCTCTATTAGGATCCTCTTCTTCTCTAAAGAAATCCTCCACTATGAGCCTCTCCTCTGCTACAAACACACCTCTACTGTGAACAGAATGACACCTCCATGAAGAGTTTTCTCCCCTTTTTCATTGTTTTATAGTTGTTTTTTGAATTATATGGGATATGATTCCCATTGAAAATTGTGATCGTTGTTGGTTCATTTTTTCACATTAAATAAATAGTATTTTGGTTGTTTTTTGAAATGAAATTGGTTAATTCCTAGCGATGAGAGTGATATCAATAGATTCTTATGATGTGTTGATGATATAGAATTGTCTTTTTTATTCATGGTGTGTATCCATTTTGGTATGATTATGGTGAGAGTGGTTTTTTTGGAAAAAATATATTTTATGGACAAATTTTTTAGTTTTAAATGAATCCGTTGGGATTGTATAGAAAGTGGAATTAGATTTCAGTAAATATATTATTGATTTTTTTGTTTATAAGTTTTTGGTTTTGATACAAATCGAAGAATTTTTTTTGTTATATGTACAAGGGATGTTTACCCATATTTGGGGAGTTTTTAAAAGTCATTGTTTTCATTTGATGGAAATGAAGTGGGGAATAGTTTAGAAATGTATTAAAAATTATTGAAGAATTTTAATTTGAGTTTTAATTTTGGTTAAATGGTTTGAATCAAGGAAGATGGAAATTTAACTCATATTAATATTTGAGATTTCATTTTAAATTAGTTTTGGGGATTCATTATTAATTGTTTATGGTTTAAAAAAATTAGTTTTTGGATTTTTTTCTCTTTTTTGATATTGGGACTAGTTGGTTTGTTTTTTTAAACTGTTAATGAATCTAGTTCATTCTCTGTTCTATTTATATTATTTTCCCAATAAGGCCATCATATCCGTATTCTCATATGTTTAGACCATAAATCCAATCAAGCACTAGGTTAGGCCCCAAGGCTGTCACACCCCTAGATCTATTGGGTTATGCCAAAAGTTCATTGTACCCTATCCTCTATCTTAATTCATTACACAAGTCTTTATTACAACAAAACTATGGTTTTATTTATAGGGACTAGCTACCTCAAAAAGAATTTTCAACCTCATCAATCTTCTCTGAAACTCTATCTAGCCTGTCTAAGCCTAGTTTGAGTTGGCACATCCATCCGTCCTCCTAATTTACTAAATACATAAAAAATAATTAATTATTATCTATTCAAACTAATTTTTTAATTTTATCCAATGTTAAATAATATCAAAAATATCACTGAGAACCACTATAGCACTATATGTTATGTAACCATGATTTAATATCACTTTTTTGTAACTAATAGTATTATATGAAATGACCTCACACCAATAGTAGGATTTGGTAAAATTAAATTATCCAAATGATAAACCCACAAAAAATACATTAAACCCTTAAAACATGTGCATAGGAGAAGAAATTTTAGAACATACCTGAATTCAAACAAATCCCCAAACCTGATATACCATAACATTGAAGTAATGCTGTTGATAAGTCACTACATTAGATCTCTAACTTCTAGTTCAAGTAACCTCATGGCTTTGAAAATATCTCCATCTGAGAAATAGGAGAAATAAACAATAAATACACGACATAACTGAAATAATCACACCACATGAAATTTATGTTGTTTTGAAGAAAATCCTACTTCATTAGTGGAATAGATTGATATTTTTATTAATGGATAATTTTATTTATATGGGAAACATATATTTTGTTAGAGATTCTTATCCAAAGCTACATGAGATAGTTTGTGGACACCCTATTCAAATAACCATAACAACATATGCAATGAATCCTTCCACCCATAATCACTCTATGGTGAATCCCCTCAACGGAACAACTGATATAATTCAAGTGATTATAAAATAATATTTTCATCTAAGAATAATTTTATATATAAATATAAAAATTATTATTTTATTATAACTTTAACAAATTATATTATTGAATTATTATCTATTGATATTCAATGTATTGAATTGGTCATGGAATTTGGGTTGACACATCTATTGAAGGTACCAAACCAAAATTTTCATTATGATTTTTTTAAAGGTTCTAGAATATATTGGGACATGATGGTGTTAAAAACATGAATGAGTTTTGGAGAGGTAACAATTATCTTGAAACTTATAATTATACTCCCATCACAATGATTCTAGAGGTCATAGATATGAGTTCAGTTAAGGATTTTAGAATAACTAATCTTTGTAATGTCATTTATAAAGTAATTTTTGATGATTTTAGAAAATAGACTATAGAAGATCATAACATGTTATAGTGTAATACCATAGTTCTTTTCTTATTTTTACTTGATACCGCATTTAATTAATAGGATCAAGAAAGCAATATATATTCTTCTAATGATGAGTGACATAGGGAAATTCATTGTGTGAAAGGAATGACACATGTGAAATTTTTGATTATGAAATAAGATAATGATAATAGATTTTATTAGGTATTTTTATAAAGGAAATATCTAATATTACATCATGTGAAAGACATATACATTGTACTTGGTGAGTACAACCAATTGATTTGGTGTGATCAAAATATCATTGGGATAATGCAATGTTTGTAGTAAACTGGAACATGAGTGTTTCATTGTTGCGAGTGTGGTCACTGACTATGGTACATATCCCTTGGGATACTGTTTTTATGTTGAAGTATAATAGATATTACAAGAAAATTGAAGAATAGATATGGTAAATCCAATGGATGAGAGAACAATATGAAATTCAAATGGGAATTGTTATTATTACACCAGCCATTAAGTAAATGGTTTGTTTTTTAATGTGATTTCAAGTGTTCTTGTTATATCGTTTTCAATGGAAATATGAACTATTGTTTTTTCATAATCATTTATGTATGTATTTTTATCGAATTAGGAAAACCATTAAATTATATCAATATTTTGCATATTTATTTTGATATATACTAATATCACTGAATCATATAGGATGGATATGAATTAGTAATGGTGGGATTCCAATTGACAAAAGAGTATGAAGATGGATTAAAAGAGTTAATCAAGTTGGAAAATGATCATGCATATGGCCCTTATCAAATCATCTTTCAGTGTTTACACTATTTTTATTCAAGATATGTTAGTCCAAAGGAGTTGGAAGAACACTTTATCTATCATGGAATACATCAGAGTTATAAATTTTGGAATAAACAGGGGGAAAAGAGAATCTAGATAGTGGCTGGGATAATAGTGCATTTTATGGATCATCTAATAAGATTACAAGTGTTGACAATGAACAAGACCATATCAATAATGTGACTACAAATGTGAATGATGATAAAGATCATATTGAAGAAATGCTAAGCATAGTTGAAGATGAACTTTGTGATGTCCCAAAATTGTTTTAGAATATAATGAATTATGAAAATATGCCTTTGTATGGTGGTTTCACTGAATATAAAACATTTTCAACCATACTGAAGCTATATAATTTGAGAGCATGCAATAGATGGATTGATTATAGTTTTATAGAATTACATTTTCTCTTGAATGACATGATCCCAGAAGATAATGAGCTCCAAAGACGAACTTATGATTCCCAAATAATGCTACACTCGATGGGTATAATCTATGAAATAATGCACTCCTTCCAGAATAACTTTATACTATTGAGAAAGGACCAGAAATCACATAGAGAATTCCCAATGTGTAGTTCTTCTCAATATAAGAAAGATAAATCTGGTCTTAAAAAAGTTGTGGGGAACATTCCAATCATTCAAATTTTTAGGTGCCTATATGAAAGTGAGGAGATTGCATAGCAATAGACAAGTCATACATATAGTGGCAGTAATGATGGGAAATTACATCACACAGAAGACTCTCCTTAGTGGATGACAATCGATCATGAGTATCTTGATTTTGGAAACAAGATGAGAAACTATCTTCTTGCAATATCTATAGATGGAGTGAATCCTTTTGGTTTTCGAAGATGCACTCATAGTAATGGCTAGTTCTATTGGTAAATTATAACTTTTCACCATGGTTATGCATGACATGAAATCACATCATGTTATATATTCTAATAACAGGACTGAAATAATAGTGTAATGTTATTGATGATTGTTTGTCTCCATTGATCAAGGTTATGAAATTACTATGGGATTCATGTGTTACGTGTTATGATGCTTACAGAAACGAAGACTTCACTTTGAGAGCCTTGTTGTATGAGATGATAAATGGAATTCCTTCTTATGTATATTTTTTTATATAGAATTAAAGTGACTCATGGGTGTATCTTCTATGAACAAGTTACACAGTCAATTATGTTGAAACATTTATCAAAAACTGCATTTCTAGGACATCACATATTTCAACCCCGATGATATAAGTAACGACAATGGATGACTTCATACAATGGATGTTCAGAAGAACGTAAAATACCATCTCACATAACAAGTGATAAAATATTTTAAAATTTAAAATATGTGGACAATGAATTTAGTAAATTGTTATATAAAAACAATAAACAAACCAACTGGATGAAGATAATAGTTTTTTTTATTACCATAAATGAATTTTCTCTACGTCATACAATTTCTTGATGTTATACAGGATAAAAAAATTTATGTGATAGTGTCATTAACATGATGCTAAATGCACATGATAAAAAAATGGATAGAATTAAGGCTAGGTTGGACAGTGTTGAAATGGGAATATGAATATAGTCGGCGCCAGTGAAGGGAGAATATAATCTTTTTTTCCTCTATGTATTTATACTCTTTCCAAGTCTGAGACATATAAATTTTGAAACATCTTGATTGAAAATAATGTTTTAGAGGGGTATTAATAAAATATCATGAACATCATTTCAATTAATGATTTAATATTAAAGGGTATTAAATGAAAATAATTTCAAATTTATATGAAATATATGATTCAAATATCTTTTCATTTCATTTTATCCAAGAATTTTTGTTTTTCATTAAAAAAGCTCTCTTTATTCTTTAATGATATATTCAATATAATGTTATAAACCTATAAAAAATTTGAGTATGAAATGAAAAATTTGCGTAATATTATTTGAATTGTAAATGTTCATCCTTATTACATTCTTTTATATGATGGTTCATTTGATAGTTCACTTGTGGAGTGAGATTCAAATATGTGGTGATGTACATTATAGATGGATGTACCCAATTGAATGGTTTATGAATAGTTTTAATGGGTTTGTCAAAATTCAAAGTCGGGAAAAGGGTTATATTGTGGAGGGATATATTGTTGAGGAAGCCATTGAATTTTATATCGAATACCTGTTCGGTGAGGAATGTATTGGTCTACCAAAATTTCATTGCACTCAGTATATTGTGGGTGAAGAAATTTCTTAATGAGTGGTTTTCAAAATCAATATTATAGATCGGGAGCATTCCCACCTTTATGTATGCATAACAGTATAGAGGATGACCCATATGTCAGAAAACCAAATGAAATTATTATGCCTTTGAATCCATAAAGGTATGAAAAATGGATATCAAATACACATAATTGATAGTTTATAGGATGGTTATGTGACTATATATTTAAGGAGTCAGATGAATATCCAGAGTCAATTTCAGAACAACTTCAATGGCTAGCCAGAGAACCAAGTGTGTATGTATTATATCATAATTCTTATGTAATTAATTGTTATATCATCAATAATAATAAACATGATGAAGAGAGTACCATATTGAATAGTGGTGTTACACTAGTGGATGAAGTGATGCATGCATCTGGTGCTCAGGACTGAAATCCAATTTATGTGAATATGTCATACTTTCGAATCATCAAACAAATATGTGAGTTGGATTATAAGGAATTACAAGTGATTAATTTTCAATACAAGTGGGTTGATAACAAGATAGTTGTTAAAATATCAGAGTTAGTTTTCATGAAAGTTGATTTTAGTATGGAAGGGAACAAATATGAACTATTTATAATTGAATCACAATATGTAAAAGTATTTTATGTTCCAGATCATGAAAACTAAAATTGGTCATTTGTTCTTTAATCGACAAAAACCACTAAAGGGTAAGTGGAAAATTCAATTGAGATTGACCCTTTCATTGGAACATCACAATCATTTCACAGATGTACCAATGTAACGGAATTTTTTATCTCCTATTAAACCACAATAAAGGGACATGGATAGTCTGTAGAGGGGCCAAATACATTCATCTTATAAAAAAAGAGAGTTCAAATATTAGGTTATATTTATTAAATTGACATCATGTTACCTTATGTTATTATATATTCTTTGTTTCTTTTATGTAATCTAAATAATATTTTAGACCAGTTCTGTAGATAATGACTTTTTCATGTGTTGATGCTCCTATTCCCGAGGCACAAAATAACTCATAACATGTAGTTGGTCATAGTGTATAGGAATATCTTGTCACTCAAACTAATATTTCTTGTAGTGAAAAGGACCAATAGGTTCCAAAATATTAATTAGTTACTCTCGTTTCATAGGTACAACCACTATCATCACATGTTAATACTAGCACTTTAGAGGAATATATTGATGATGTTGAAATTGAGGAAATGGTAGGAAACGAAACACTAGTGGCACAGAAAAAACAAAAGCATTGTATTTTGATGGTGAAGCAAAAATCCTTAAGGAAAAAGAGAAAGGAATCAATTTTGGGGTTGGATAGAATAAGCAGGGCCATCATGTTATCCCCAACAAGGCTATGTTCAGTAGTTATACTGGAATCATCCCTCGACAATGTATACTAACTTATGTATTGTCGTGGAACCATGTTTTCCCTAGGCTAAAGACTATGATGTGGGGATATATTACGGCAACATTATGATATCATTTATTTAATTTGCTAAAATTATTAATGAATAATTGAAATAAGCATCATCACCCTTTGTAGAGTGCATTTAAAGTAGATGATTCGCATATGGACTATGAATTAAGGGTTTTTGGAAGGTTTAATAACGAATTTCACATAATTTTAACAATATATTATTTTATTGATGCTGAAAGGACAATAAACCCACACCCAACTTATCTTTATGAACACCTAATAACACATGGAGCATGAAATGCTCTTACTAGTTATCGTGTGGTGCTGTCATTTCAGGTACATTGTGTTTGGTAACATGTTGTTTCATGGTACATGTATTCATTACTTTGATTGATAGTTTTTTTTTGGAATAGCAATTGGGTGCTGAAAATAATTAATGAGTAGAAAAACCATCGTACCCCTAATATAAAGAAAGAATGAGGTGCTCTTCACTTAATTAAACTATATCATATTTTATATCTACCATAATATATTTATGTTACAAAAAAACAACACTATATCTAGGTTTTTCTATTTATATAATGATTGATGAATTCAAATCCAAAGTCACTTCTATCCTAGAATATGTGCTATGGAAGGGGTCCATTTAAATAATTATGGGATACTAATAGATTAAAACCCACAAAATTGTAGGAAACATGGGTAAGTATGACATAGAATATATTTATTATTCTTTGAATCGATATTACATTAGAATGATTGCTTATATTCCAATATTTTCTATCTAACATAGTAATAGGAAATAGAAACATTCAAATTGGATGTAGACATGCTTTTTGTGGCCTTGATGTAGCTAGAAAAGCACAGTCACATCAGTGGTGCGTGTTTTGGGGTGACTCCCCGAACATTTTTCGAGAAAAAAATAAGATGAGGATCAATGTGATGAAATAAAAATGATGAGAGAAATAATATCTATCCTTGAAGAACATATGAAATTACAAAGAATGTTCATGAAAAATAGGATGGCAGGAGGCAAAAAGAATAACAAACTCAAGAAAAACAATTGTGTAAAGATCCCACCTTATGCCCCACTAGATACTGGGAGATTCATTCCCCTAAAAACCTATATTATATTAGGTAATCAATGTTCTAATAATTGATTCAATGAATATTTGAATCAAGTAGAAACTGATATCATTATTGTACTGATATTCTCTAGGGATAATATGATTGTTATTTATATCTATCAACACCCACCCATCACGTTATAGCGAGGTATACAATGCTCAATATCCAGAAATCCATGCTACACAACATACCACTTTGAATAAGTTAAATAAAAGTGTTGATTAATGTATCCACTAAGATAAACGATGAGTTAAATATTTGAATTGGTAATGATGATATTCATATAGTAAAAAATTATCTATGAACATTCTTCGTATGGACCTCACATCTTTCATAAAGACATGTTCACAAGGAGGTATTAATTTATATTTTTATCAAGATAAAAATTTAACATTTAATGAAAAATGTTTTGAACCGATAAATGTTTTTATAGAAGGACAATGTGAAAGGGGATAAATGAAATAATGGATCAAAAACATCTCAAGGATCAACCAACTGGTTAAAACTATATACCAAAATAACATTAAACAAGCTCGTTCTATATCTACATTTACTATCATTGTAGGCTCATGTAGATACAATGTTGAAAGACAAGGATACTCAAAAAAAATGATTTTGATGAAAACAGGTACTATGGGGAAGATCTAGATTTCAATAGTGTTGATAATGTAAGTGATATCCCGAAGTATGATTGGCTAGGCAGAACTATTGTAAGATTATACATGAAGTATTATTTCATGATTTTATTTTTTAAAATCTAATATATATTGATAATTATTACTAAATACATTTAATATTTTTTTTATTCATATATATGAAAAAAATTGAAGGTATTTTCCAAAAAAAAGTGGTACATTTTAGTCATCATGTCACCTCTAAAGAAAAAACAAAAATAGAATCTAATAAAGAGGGTGAAATAGTGGCAGACATGCTCAAATTGTATAATATAAAACATACGAAGTACAAACTCTTCTTAATACAAATGATGTTGGGGTATAACTCTACAATTTAATCATATAAAATATATTTTAATTTTTTTCATTACTTATTCTTTTTTTGTTCTTATGTAGCATTGAATGCTTACTGTTCTTAATTTGGATACTCTAAAGATTTATTTCCTAGATTTAACGCATGTATATCAAACAAACTGACCACACAATATGGACTTTGGAAAATTTTAAAACACTACATACAAAATTTTAGAAGTCAACATAGTGTTATATAATTTATATTATCTTTTAATGAAGATTCTATTATTTTAAGGAGGTGCATGAATATCATCTACATCGTGGAATGAGGCTTAGGGAAAAGGACATGAAACATGACAAGTACTATGACTGGATAAGTATTAGTGTATATATAATATTATTTCACTATCCAAACACATATAAAAAAATTACTTATTTTTCTCAATATCTCTGGAGTGTTAGAAACAAAAAAATGGAATAGACTATGGGTATTATGTTGGTAAATTTATGAGAGAGATCATATTCCATGATCAAACTAGCATCACGGAAAATTTATTTTCGAATACAACTACTATTTAATTTAAAATATTTATCAATACCTTGTGAATTAATATTTTTTCATTACAATCTAGATTTTTGAAAAGATTCATATTAACATTACAAAATATATTAATTTGGAAACAAATGGAAAAAAATACCTGAAAGCAGAATGTACACAAATATCATGAATATGTGACTTCAATACTACACATGATGTGACCGGGAGGACACAAAGTGTAAATTTTTATTTAAAATGGATAGTATTTTTAGTAAAAATAACAAGTGACGTAAGGAAAACTATGATGAAAAATTATGATCGATTTAATAATTTAGTAAAATCATTCATAAGTCATTAGGGCCATGAATTAATAAACCACACATAAATCTATCTTTTGGTGTGGCCGGTATGAATAAAAATATGTGTTTCCATTTTCAAATAACATCTTAGTAAAAAAACAAAACTGACATACTAAAAACTGAGAAAAAACAATTATATTGTTTTGATACTTTAGTAAAACCATCATTAGTCATTTTTGATTTGTAGGAATCAGCCACACCTCAATCTGACATTCGGTGCAACTGGTATGACTGGAACTATCTATTTTTATATAAAATTGACATTATTTTTCTTAAAAAACACAAATTTCATACAAAAAATTGAGCAAATGCAGTTGGATTATTTTGATAATTATGGAAAATGATCTATGAGTAATTTTTTATGTGTAGGAATCAAACCCACCTCAATACAATTAATGATGTGACCGGTATAATTCCAAATATGTCATTTATTTAAGTAAAAAATAATAAGTGACATACTGAAAATTTAGAAAAACCCATCATATTGTTTTAATAATTTAGGAAAATATTCCATGAGTCTATTGTGACATGTTGGAAACAATCTCACCTTAATCTGATGTATAGTGTGATCAGTATGACTAAAAGTGTCTGATATGAGTTTGAAAATAAAATGTTCTCAC
The DNA here is from genome assembly GCA_963277665.1 of Viscum album. NCBI lineage: Eukaryota > Viridiplantae > Streptophyta > Magnoliopsida > Santalales > Viscaceae > Viscum > Viscum album. The sequence goes on along the minus strand of OY728151.1, from coordinate 1,054,153,830 downwards.
AAAATGTGTCACTCATTGAAAACTAAGAAAATTCTATCTAATTGTACTCATAAATTAGGACAGTGATTCGTAAGTCCTGTGTAACTTATATGAAGTAGCCTCACATCAAACTGAATCACAATGCGACCTGTATGACTCAAAAAATGTGTTTCCAATTTGATATGATATTTTAGTAAAAACAGACATCACATACTAAAAATAAGAAAATGAATTTAGATTGTTTGGATACATTAAAACAATGATCCATGAGTCATTTGGGACATGTAGAAATCAGCTACACCTTAATCCGATGAACAATGACACCTTCATAAATCGAAATATGTATTTAATTAAAATTGAAATTAATTTAATTAAAATGAACAAAGCGATGTCCTAAAAACAAGAAAACACATTTTGATTATTTTTATACGTTAAGAAAATGATCCATGATTCATTTGTGATGTGCAGAAATCAACTACACATTAATTTGATGCACGGTGTGACCAATATGACTAAAATTATCCATTATCAGTTTAAATTTGACATATTAACTCAACAAACATCCTTCATTAAAAATCATGAAAATGACCTATGATTGTGTTCATAATTTAGGAGAGTGATTCTTATGTCCTTTGAAATGTGCATGAAGCAGGCTTTCCTAAAATCAACAAAAGATGCGACTCGTAGGACTCAAAATGCATGTTTCGGTTTGAAATGATATTTTAGTATAAAACACAATGATCAAACTAAAAACCAAGAAACTGTATTTGGATTGTTTTTATACTTTAGATCAATGATCCATGAGTAATTTGTTATTTGTAGAAATGAACTACACCTTAATTCGATGAATGATGAGACTGGTATAAATATAAATGTGTCATTTAAATTTGATATTAATTTTAATAAAAGAACAAGTGACATATTGAAAACTAATAAAACTCTTTAGTATTGTACTGATAATTTAGGACAATAATCCATAACTCATTTTTGATATGTAGGAATCAACAACACCTCAATATGATGCACTGTGTCACGTGTATAACTCCAAATGTGCATTATTTATTAAAAATTGAAATTTTATTAATTTATTCATTAATATTAATGTTTAATTTATTTCATTATAGTACTACTAACAAAATATCTATTTTATTATATAGTTTGTACATTTTTCAGGGGTTGGGATGAATTTTTTGGAATAAAATACCATGTGAGGAAATTTTTGAGTGGGTATCACAGATTAAAAAGGATGAAACAATAAAGTTTTTAAATATTTTTTGGATAATTGTAAATGTTATTATTTAAAACATTGTTTGAAATGTATATAGAATTGTTTCCCAAACCCTTGTTTTCACTTCAATGTTCTTCTATGCACATCGTTGTTCTTATGTGTGTTGTATAGTTGCAATATTCCGAAGGGGGTGTGTGTGTGTTGTGCAGGTGATGGTGGGTGTGCTGTTATATAAACAGCACATCACGGTACCTAGGCCTTTATTAGTGCTATTTCGAGCGCTGGTAATGGCACCCTTTATCAGTGCTATTTAGAATGATGATAAAGGCTTTCTCTATCAGTTCTATTTTGACCACTATTACAAGCCCCCTATATCATCACACTTTTTAACACTGATAAAGGGGGCCTTTATTAGTAGGGAATCTCTTGGAATATTCATTACATGACTCACTTCTTGTAAAAAAAAACATGTCGACAAAGAGGTATGAATGTACAATTTTTTTCAAGACAAACATTTAATATTTTATAAAAAAAGTAATGAACCAAGGAATGTTATTAAAAACAAACAAAGGGTAGTGGTGAAAGGAAATTACAACTCAACACCATCCCAAGGCTCAATCAACCAATCAAAACGATCTTCTGAAAGCTCCTTAATTTGGACCGTTCTATATCTGCATTTACTATCAATATAGGCTCATTAGGATATAATTACGAAAGAAAATGGTACTCACGCAATTATTGTTGATGAAAATATGTATATCAGACAATATATAGATATCATTCGTGTTGAAAATGTAAGTGAAATTCTCGAGTATTATTGGCTAGGAGACTCAGTTGTAAATGTATACATGAGGTATGTTTTCATGATTTGATTTTCCAAAATCTCATATACAATAATAATTATGAATAAACACATTTCATATTTTATGCAGGCATATATTTGAAAAAAATTTAAGGTATTTTCCCATTAACAAAAAATTGGACTCATTAGTCCCCATGTCACTTCTACAGAACAAAAAAAAGAGTCCCATAAAGAGGTTGAAATAGTGTCAGATCTGATCAAAATTTCTATCAAAAAAATAAAGATGAGAGACTATTCGTAATATCAATGATGGAGAGGTGAAACTCTACAATTTAATCATATAAATTATATTTTAATTTCATTCAATACATATTCTTTTTTGTGGTTTTAGGAAGCATTGGTTGCTCATTGTAATCAATTTGGATCCTCCAATGATTTATTTCCTAGATTAAATGCATGGATATCAAACAAATTGACCATAAATGATGGTTTTTTTCAATAATTAATATAGTACATCAACCATTTTTGAACTAAACATATATTTTTTAATTTATATTATATTTTAATGATGATTTTGTTATGATAGTGTTGTGCGCAAATATCATCTACATCATGGAATGCAGCCAGGGGAAAAGGATATAAAACATCACAAGTACTAAGACTAGATAAGTATTAGGGTATATATAATTATATTTCATTATCCAAATACATACGAAAAGTTAATTATTTTTCTCAATGTTTTTTCAGTGTTTGAAATAAACAAAGGGAAAAGTATTTGGTTATTATGTTTGTAAATTTATGAAAGAGATCATATTCTATGAACAAACCAGCATCACTTAATAGGTATTTTCGAAGACAATTACTAATTCATTTAAAAATATTTATTAATCCTTTGTGTATTTATTTTTTTTTCAATACTACAATGATTGTCCAAATAGATTATATACAGAAAAAAATATAGATTCATTTAGAAACAAATGGGAAGAATATATGATAGAAGAATGTACAAAAATACCATGAATATTTGACTTCAATACTATGTGTGATGTGACCAATATTACTCTAAGTGTCTATTTTTATTTAAAATTGATAACAAATTTATTTGAAAGAAAAAGTGAAATTCTGAAATTGTAGAAAATTCATTATGATTTATTTGATAGATTAGTATAATGATCTATAAGTCATTTGTGATGTGTATGATTCAACCGCGCCTAAATCCAATGCACGATGTGATCATTATGAATCAAAATGGATGTCTCCAGTTTGATATGATATATTCATAAAAAAACACAAATGAAAGACTAAAAAAATAAGAAAACACATTGGGATTGTTTTTATACATTATTATAATGATCCATTGGTCATTTTTTACGTATAAGAATCCACCTCACCTCAATCTAACGTATGGTGTGACTAGTATTACTCAAAGTGTCACTTTTAATTTAAAATTGACATTATTTTTAGTAATAAAACATAACTAGCATATAGAATATTGATAAAACACATTCATAATATTTTTATTATTTGGTAAAATGATCTATGATTCATCTATGACATGTAGGAATCAACCCCAACTCAATAAAACAGTTGATATGACCGGTATAAATCCAAATGTTTTTTATTTAAAATTGACATTAATTTATATAAAAAGAACCTGTGAAATACCGAAAACTAAGAAAATGCATTTATATATTTTTTTAATTCAGTACAATTATCCATGAGTCATTTTTTATATGTTTAAATTAACGAAACCTTAATCTAATGTACGGTTTGTTAGGTATGACTAAAAGTGAATGTTTTGAGTTTAAAATTTACTTTTTAGCTCAAAATGTGTCACTCACTTAAATCTAAGAAAATGCTTTCCAATTTTCATCATTATTTAGGACAGTGATTCATATGTCCTTTCTAACATTTATGAAGTTGTATCACATCAATCCAATTCATGATGTGACCGGTATTACTCAAAAATCATGTTTCTAGTTTGAAATGATATTTTAGTAAACAAAATTCAACTAACATACTGAAAACCATGATAATGAATTTGGATTGTTCTCATACATTAGAACATTTATCCATGTGTCATTTGAGATATCATGGAATCAACCACGCCTCATTTTGATGAATGATGTGACCGATATAAATCCAAATGTGTATTTATTTTAAATTGACGTTAATTTAAGTAAAAAAGAACAAGTAACATACTAGAAACTGAGTAAAAACATTTGGATTATTTTAAAAATTTAATACAATGATCCTTGAGTCATTTATGATGTGTATGAATAAGAAAACCTCAATATGACACTCATTGTGACCAATATGACTGAAACTATCTGTTATCAGTTTAAAATTGACATTTTATCTCAACAAATTCACTTACTGAAAACCAAGCAAACGACCTCTGATTTTTTTCATTATTTGGGAGAGTGATTTGTATGTCTGTTGTGACGTGTATGAAGTAGTCTCACCTAAAATACACACATGAAGTGACTTTTATGACACAAAATGCATGTTTTCTTTTTGAAATGATATGTTTAAAAATAATAACACAACTGACATACAAAAAACCGAGAAAATTATTTTGGAATGTTTAGATACTTTTTAACAACGGTCCTTGAGTCATTTTTGATGTGTATAAATCAACCTCACATCAATCAAATGAATTACGAGACCATTATAAATCCAAATGTGTCAATAAAAATTGATATTAATTTTAGTAAAAGAACATGAAATGTACTCAAAACCAATAAAAATCACTTTGATTGTTTTGATATTTTAGGACAACAATCCATAACAATTTTGTGAATTGTAGGAATCAACCCCACCTCATTATGATGAATTGTGTGACCAGTATAACTTATAATTCATATTTTTTGTTAAAATAGTGATTTTTTAAATATATTTTTTCATATTAATGTCTAATTTTTTTCATTATATTATTATTAACATAATATTTGTTTTCTTATATAGGTGGATCCATTTCCTTGAGTTGAGATGATTATTTCGGAAACTAATACCATGGAAAGAAATTTTTGAGAGGAGATCACAGAAATCAAATGGTGAAACATTAATTTTTTAACTTTTTGTAGGATAATTGTAAATTTAATTATATAAAAACCTATTTGAAATGTATATATCATTGTTTTCCAAACTCTAGTTTGTGCTTCTTTATTCTTTTGTGCACTACATAGTTATTATGTGTACTATACAGGTTTTTTTTGTGCATGTGGTGTGGGTCTATGTTATACGTGTGCTGGTGGGTGTTTTTTAAATTTAAATAGAACATCACATACATCTAGGCCTTTATTAGTTCAATTTGAAGCACTAATAAATACCCCCCTTTATCATCACTTTTTTTTGTGATGATAAATTCATCCTTTATCATCGCTACAAAATATCACTAATAAAGGGAAACCAATATCCATACTAAAATACTTTTGATAAAGGGCGGGGGGCTTTATAATCCCTTTTTTAGCATGGATTAGGGACCACCTTTATCTTTGATGTGATTAACTGTTCTTTTCTAGTGTTGTAAAAACTATTTTCTAGCACTTTTAAAATCATTATCTGTATAAGTGTTATAATAATGAATCATATACCTAGTAGTGTTTAGATCCTAAAAAATGAGTGATCGCATACATGGACAACATGAATAATAATAAGGGTGTAATATATAAATGAACATTCAGGATGAATACATAACATATGCTCGTCAATTATGCCAACACATCGATATATTGTTATTGCCAAATTTATTAGAAACATATATTTATTTAAATATATATATATTTATAATTGTAATTATAAATAAATAATTATAAATATAATAAATATAAATATAATAAATATAAATATAATAAATATATTTTTTATTTGACAATAATCATTACATTTAAATTCATCAATGTCATTTTATTTGTCATTATAAATTTTTAATTTCCAAGCATTCAAATGATAAGGACAATGATAAAATAAATTGTAAATATTCATAAAAAATATTTCTAATAAATTATATTAATAATTTATGAAATAAAAAATTGAGGTAGTCAAAATAATTGAGATTAATCTATTATTAACTATTTATATTAAATTAGATATATATAATGAAATATAATAAAATTGATTAAAACTAGGAATGTAAAATTATTTTAACCCCGGATAGGTGGTCAAAATGATGCACCCCATTCAAATAAAAATAATTTTATGGTGGACTGGGATTGTATGGAAAATAATAAATGTAACCATTTATAATGATGATATAAGCTATACAGAGGTATAATAAAATGATAGACATGGAAGGTTTAGGCAAGATAGAAATGGGTGCCCTGGGTTTTGAATCCCCACCGCCATTACATTGTATCGAGGGACTGTGGTTTCTCATGGAAAAACTAGTTTAGAGAGGGAGGAAGAGGGGAACTGTAAGAATAATGTTATTTTTATCTTAAAAGTTTCTTCTATAACCCTCCACCAGTCAACCGCAAAAATACATCAAAGGGTTTTTATGTTATAAATTATAGTAAAATGACTAATAATTTAGTTTTTGTTCACCTTCAGAGGAGGCTCCTCACCTAGATGATGACGATTTATCCATTAATGTTTTTTGGAATCAGTTTTTGAGCATCTCTACAATGGAGTTTTGTCAAGTATGTTATGATATTCAATCTTGGTTGCAACAAAAATCCTGTCCATTTGTGTTAGTTCTCTCAATTGAAATTTTCATTGCCTTTGGTTTTGTAATTATTCATGTTTTGTTTTTTTTATTTTGATGATACTATGATACATGTGGGTAGGTGTTTTTGTTTCATGTACTAACCACAAGTCAAGACCCTGGGATGATTCCCCATAATACACATCCTCCTATGAGGGAGTTTCAATATGAATCATCATTGAAATTTACTTGAACAAAAGATGTTGAGATGAATGGTAAAATCATGAAGCTCAACTATTTCCACAAGTGCATGCATTATCTTCCCCTCTATAAGTTCTTTACTCCATTCTTGAAAAATATGTGGACCATTTTCAGTTTCATTTCCCCTGATCCATGAAATGCATCAGATTAGTAATCCATTTTTATCAATCTACTTTTAGCGCAATCCATGGTAACAAAAATAGGGTATGTATGTTTATTTGTAGCGCAGCCACTGATTATTCATTCTATTCAGGTCTTCTATGACCATCCGTTGCATCTTCCAGTTTTATATATTGGTATTTCAATTCAAATTACTAATTGATATAAAAAGTTTAACTTTTTGAATTCCATGAAGTTGTATCCCTGATTGGCAGGGCCCATCTTCTTTACCTTCATGGATGTGTTAACCGCTAGAGAACTCACCTACTACTATTTGTATTTGATGGCCACAAACTAGGTGGCTTCTAGTTTCTATTACATGATTTTATTTTCTCAATCATCATTGATGACCCAAAATCTCTCTGATGGATCAATAAATGTTTTCCCATATGTTGAATGAACACATGAGAGGCTGAAAGACCAATTTCATCCCCCATAGTTGCATGTGAAACTTTTTAAAACTGTTTTTCATGAATCAAAAACCATACAAAATCAGTTTTAGATTCCATTTTAAAGGGGAGGAGCATCAGCCTCATGCCAGGTTTTGTGATAGAAGATTCCATTGGTCGTGTCTGTGTTGATTATGATGCACACATTTTGGTTGTTTTGTTTTGTTTTTGGTTTTTACATTATTATATTATTTTTGGGGCATTACTGGCTACATCAAAAAATGAGAAAATATTAGATATTGTATTTTTTCTGTAATTACTTCATGTTAGGTACATATTTTCTGATAAATGGACCTGGAAATAATTTCACAACCCATCTCCCGAGGGCCATGCCAGGACATACCCAAGGCCCGCCTCTAGAAGGCCAGGGGTTGGCGACTAGCGCCGAAGGCATCAAACTGTAAGTGGGAAGAATTTTATTGAGAACCATTACACAAACCCACACACACACCCCACCACGTCCCACAGACTGAAAGTGGAATACAAGTATACTAAAACAATTGCAAAGTACAAGTAAAATTATAAACAAGTGGTCCATAATACAAATCCAACCTAAATAACAAAAATATAGGAAAGTAAAAAAGGGACCCAGGTAGCCATCAGCTGAAACCCCACCTGATGGTAAGAGTAATGTAGCTATTCGAATCCAATGTAGTACGTAATTTCCTATTGTTCCTTCTGGGCCTCACCTACATCTAGGCCACTATGTCCTCCATGGAAATGTTTATTATCTTCACAAGACACAACATGTGCAGGTGTAGCCCGTGCATGGGTGAGTAACATAGTACTCATTTGGGGACCCTAGTCCACTAAGGAGAAATAACTCAATGAATCTCCAATGAAATGATACAATGTAAGAAGTTCTCACCCCAGGTACAATCTCAATCATATGTTGAAGGTTCATCGACAATAGTGATGAACATTTCGTACTTTTGAGGGGATAATCATTGATGAAATACTTCTCATCTTCTAGACAACTAAAGATCCACATGACTATTGTTAACCTTTCAAGACACTAAGGATCCACATGACTGTAGCTCGTCTTCCCTACCACTAAGGATCCAGACTGCTGCTGCTCATCTGTCGGGCCACTAAGGATCGAAAAAGAAGATTTTTGATCCATTATTCACACATCAACCTCCATGAAGTCCCACATATAATAACTGAACGTACCACCTCATAATAAGAGTTCCAACACTTCAATCGACTCGCCTATCAGATTACCAGTTTGAAAGTTTTTAGCAATTTTGCAACCAGGGGAATGTTGCTTCTGGGCCTGATCTTACCCTGTCAGACCGACCCAAAAAACATAGCCCTGAGGTCCCACATTCCACGAATTAATTCAATTATCTCAACCTGACCTAGTTTGTGTCAGGGTAGGTCTGGTATGGCCTAGCTATTGTGCGAGGCCCAAGGGATCTCACTGGACTCGACCTATTTGGTCGGAAGTCTAGTCCGTCGGGTCGCCCAACGACCCGGTCTCGTCTAGCCCGACCTGAAGGGTGCATGCCCGGCCTACCGACATGGGTACATCAAAGACCACTAGCTATGGGAATGGTCAACCATCTGGATCTCAGTCCACCAGGGGCAGACAAGTGGTGTGTGCCCAGGACATGCCAACTTCTATTGCATCCCCTCGCGGTATGAATGTGGCCCACCTGGATTGGGCCGCTCCTCCCACTCGGTGGACACCTGGAAACATGTCCAACACCTGTGGCAATCGATGTCCTGTAGCCTCCCCTCTATTGTGGTTGAGCAACCGTAGTTTACATGGTCGCCCGGGCGGCCTGGATGCTGCTCGCTGACTCCACACGGTGGTAGTTGGCGCCATTCCTCTGTGCCACCAGGGCCCTCCAATAGTGACCTCTTGATAACGCGGCACACCGGCAGTTCCTTCTACAGGCCACTAGAGTTGATCTGGTGGTCTATTTCTCAATCCACTTGCGCCTATGAGCATCTCGAGTCTCCGTCATCCCTACCATGTCCATGCATAAATATTTACAATGATTTGAGGATATTGCCATGAAGAATGCACGTGTGGATGGACCTAGGCCTTGTTTATGTTGGCATGTGACAACCGTGATAATTTTTTAAAACATGAGAAGATCCTAGGATTACCATTATATGAACAATAAAATTAGTCCTGAATAAAAAACCAAAGAAAAACACCCTCCCTCAAGAACACACGATCTGAGGATTAACTTTTTGGGGTTTAATCCACATTTTTCATTTTGGAAAATAAAGGGGATATCATAAAATAAAAATCAAACCCCTTCCTTATTGACTTTCATTTTCATGATTATTTGTCATTGAGGGTCCATGAGGTTGATGGCGTTCATCATTCATTGAGGTACATCAATGTTGATGACATCCCACTGGCCTTCGTCGATCATCATTTGAGAGGAAATCCATTTGATAATTATCAATGAATCCTCATTAAACCAATGTGTCAAACTATTATAAATAAAACATGATGTAAAGTTTCTGTTATTCTATGGTGTCACTTCATTACATAGTTTAATTTATGAAATAGCATCGCTATTACGAATCATTAAATCATTATTATGCTTCCTATTAAAAATCCATTAATGAGCTTAATTAATGTGTCTCATCACTACCTCATTGCTACAACACACCGTCAAAGTTTCATCGCACAACGATGAGAAAAGAAATAAAATAACTTTTTATGTTACTTTATTATTTTTCTCAAGAATTCTGAAAATTATCTTCTCTGTTCGGCCCTTTCCGGCCAAAGTTAATTTCTTTCTTGGTGAATCCCTACATTCAGAGTTCAATAGTTCCCTTAGTTTTTTTATCCGAGCTCCAATTCATATGATAGAAAAACACAATCACTCATTTACTAAACGTACATTAACAAAAGTTCAAAATACAAATCTGGGCTCTCTGAGCTTCAGAATTAGGAGTCGTTAGATCTTGAAATATCTAAATAATTCCTTATAATTAAAAAAATTACACAGAAATTCCATGATGTTACATTCTACCCAACATTGGGATTTACATCCCCGAAATCCAAAACAAGGGCTAATAAAACATTTGGGGGTACTAAGAACGAATCAGAGCCTCCGGATCTTATGTGCACTCCTAGAGATTCCCATGCTGTGACTGAATGATCACTAGAGGAATCGACTATCCATGAAGGACACACTCACGTCGATCCTATATATATTCTAGGAACTCTTCAGTCATCTTCAAATCATCAATGCCTAGCTTGCCCCAGTCAATGACGTGTGATGGATCCGGCATGTATCTCCTCAGATGTGATACATGGAAAACATCACTCAACCAGTGTTTCTATGGGGGAAGAGCTAGGCAGTATGCCACCTCACCAACTCTATTCAGGATCCGAAAAAATCCGACGAATCCCGGATATAGCCTGCTTCACCTCCCAAATATCTATAATATATATCGGGGTGAGACCCGAAGGAACACATGGTCTCCCTCATAAAACTCCAAGGGTATCAGAATCCTATTGGCATTAGACATATGTATATTCTTGTGTAGTCCTCATCTGATCCCGAATGACCTACACCTTCTCAGTGGTGGGTCGTACCTACTATGGACTCATGAGTTCCGACTCCCCTGGGTCTCTCTAGCAAATTGGTGATCTACAAGGATTCCCATACAAGGCCTCAAACGGTGCCCTGCTAATGGTGGAGTGATATTTTTTGAGGTATAAAAACTCCACCTGTGGAAGGCGATCCTCCCAACTATTAAAAAATCCATGATGTAGGCATGAAGTTATCCTAAAATGTATGTATTTTCCACTCTATCTAACTTTCCATATAGATATGAAAAGCAATGCTCAAGTGTAGATGAGTCCCAAATGCATCTTGTAATCCCTTACAAAACCAGGATGTAAAGACTTCTTCATGGTCTGAGGGGATCGTCAATGGAACTCTGTGGAGCCGGACTATCACTTCGAGATTGAGGCGTCATAAGCCCAGTACTGATCCCAACTACCAGATGGGTAGGATGTGATCCTATTTTTTCAGTCGGTCAATGATCACCCAGATAGAATCATGGCCTTTGGATGTTTGTGGTAACCCTTTCATGGCATTTATCGAGATACTGTTTCATTTCCACTCTGGTACATCTTGTCATTGTACCAAGCCTACTGGAACCTGATGCTTGACATTCACATGCTAACAAGTGAGGCATCATAAAATGAACTCAGCCACTTCTCTCATCATCCCTAGCCACTATTACTAATTCCAGAGGTCCTGGTACATCTTTTTAACTCTAGGATGAACCACTGATGTCGATTAATGGAACTCTCCCAACAACTCCTCCAACAATTCCACTGATACTATGGTGCACCCTTTGAAAAGGATGATGTTCTCCCCATCTATTGGAAACTTATTAGGATCTAGTCTTGAGGAAAATTAAGTACGTTTGGCCTCGTAGTAAGCATCTACGAGTTATACCTCCCTGACTTGATGTAAGAATGAGGGAGTAATAGTTATCAACTAAATGTAGGTTTCTCTATACCCATCCAAAAAGGATATCTGCATCGTGGATAGATACTATGTCGCCTCACTCAGCAGCTGTAAACTGGTCCTCTTGTTAAGAGCATCAGCTACCACATTCCCATTCCCATGAGTATAGACTATATCAAAGTAATTTTCATGGAGGAACTCTAGAATTCACCGATGTATTAGGATTAGGTCGTTATGGGGTACCATATATCTAAGACTATTTTGGCCAGAGTAAACTATAAAGTATTCACCCATCAAGTGGTGTCATCGCATCTTCAAGGAAAATGCCAAAACTTCTAACTCCTTGTCGTGTGTCACATAGTTATTATCATGATTCATAAATTTCTTTGAGCCATAGGTTATCACCGCTCTCTCATTAATCCTGAAAAAACCTAGTCTGTTCCCTCTTGCATCACAGAAATATACGTATTCAACGTACTCCAATGATGGTCTCAAGATGGTGGAAATCGTCTGTCTTTGTCTTAGCTCCTGGAAACTCTGCTGTAACTTTTCTATACACAAAAAGGATTTTCCCTTATGTGTAAAAACGAATAAGGGTTATTCCACTCTGGAAAAGTTGAGCACAAAACTCTGGTTGTATCTAGAAAAACATAATAATATATGCACCTCAGTCATGCTCTTGGGTGGCTCCCAAGTGAGCACTACCTCTATATTTTCCATATCCACTACAAATCCAGCTTGTGAGATGATGTATCCCAGAAAGTAAACCACATGAATCCAAAACTGGTACATCAAGAGCATACCATAAATATGGTGGTCTCGGAGTGTATCTAGGAAAATCCACAGGTGTGCAGCATGCTCCTCCTTTGAAGTTGTGTACAACAAGATGTCTTTAATGAGGTATACAACAAACCGGTAAAGGTAAGGCTGAAATATCTTGTTCACAATTCCCATAAACACTAATGGGGTATTTTTCATGCCGAAAGTCATCACTAAGAACTCATAGTTCCCATACTGGCACTTGAATGCTATCATTGGTATGTCCTCATCCTATCCCCAATGTATGTGATAGCTTTATCTGAGGTCAACCTTTCGGATCCACCTTTCTCCCTTCAGCTAAAAGATGATTTCATCAATCAATAGTAGTGGATACATGTTTTTCACAGTCACCTAGTTCTTACATCAGATCTCCACACATAACCTCATGCTCCTTTCTGACTTCTTAGAAAAAATCACAGGGGATTCCCATGGTGAAATGTTGGGCCTCACAAGGATCATCTCCTTCAAGTCCTACAGGAATACTCAAAATTGATGAAGATCCAAAAAGTCCATCTAATATGCTGAGGTGGATATTGTCAATTTCATCATGTATAGATCAATGTATAAGTCTACCTCCCTATGAGGATGTAGTCTTGAAACATTCCTAGGAAAAATATCCTAATACTCATCCACCGCTACAGTAAATATTGGACTCCTCTCATCCCCTACACTGAGGGCGAGGCTAGCCAAATATTGAGTGATCATATGCAACCTCCTATGTAAAATTATTACATGTAAATCAAGGGTTTCCTTCTTGCATGTGAAGGAAAAAATTGTCCCATCCTCATGGACACACCGTACTTTGGGCCTGAAATAGTCGATCTTAGCATGGATTATAGATAACTCGTCCATACCAAAAATGATGTACTAAGGCCTCGACACTGGAAGTAAGAGATCCCATACAAATATCTCACCTCCTAGAGTATGCTCAAACTATAGAGACTAGGGTGTAATCATAAAATCCTATCCCATAAGACTCTCTAGTAGTAAGGATCATGCCAATCGATCCAGCAGAATCACCGAGCTCCGAACAATAGACATGGCTAGGAAACAGTGATAGAAACATGTGTTTATGTACTATATCTAGGGTAGAGAATACATAGATCAAAAATCGAATCAACTCCAGAGAAATGTAGTCATAAACCCTACTACCTGAAGCTGAGCTCGCCCAAGTCCGCCTTCACCCTAAGGTCAAGCTGGACCACCTAGACATGGTGGCGGTAGAACCACGAACAGTCTCCCACCACCTGCTTCTCAGCCTTCTCCCCTGCCACATTATCCACCCTACATCCCTCCTCACCCAAACCTATACTTCTGTCTCAGTAGTACCTCAACATTCTATGGATTTCCTGCACGGTGGGATGGGTAGTCACGATCCATGTGTTCCTGCCCGCCGCACAAGTATCACACCCTACTCCTCGGCTATCTATCGCTATCCTAAAAGCCTTGAACCACCGAAACAGAGCCTTAGTGTCATTAACTAGATGATTTAGCCCATTTGGACTACTCCTCCATTTGTTGGATTCCTTCCACAAAGGGATCAATAACCTATCGCTCGTTAGTGGCATCCATTGTTAGTGTTTTCTCTATGAGGAACCTCTATACTAGTTGATCTCTATCCATCACTCCAGTCTGTGTGGAGAAGCATAGAGACACCACAAACACCCAAAAATCACACCTATGTCTTTGATAAAAGGTTCAAGAATTAAAGATAGGGTCTCAAACCATGTTTGTTGAGTAGCAGGAATGCTCGGTGAACCTCATTGGTCACTCACCCACCGTGATGATGCCATACTTAAGGGGAAGCATATATTGAATGTGCACCGAGTGAAAATCCACGAGTAATATCTCCTCTAGGAAAATGCACTCGAAGTACATCATGGTGAGGGTTTCCTCATCACGATTCTGAATCATCAGACTCTTCCATCTCTCTACTGATCACTGAAGAAGGCTTATAGCTAAAATAATCATCTTTTCAAGTGGTGTCCTTGCTTACCAGAAGACCCATATCATCGCCTCTATACAATCATCAATAACTTGGGGATTCATCTCTCCCAACATCCTGGGAGGTCTATGTCTCTAAAACACATACAGGGAACCATGTCTTTGCACATCCTCTTCCATTATCTCCAGCAATAGTTATTGACCAACAGGTGGCGGTTTCACTGGGGAACCACCCGGTGGGGCCATCATGAGAACTATTCCCTAAGCAGATGCCTCATAATTAGGCAGTTTGTCCTCTCGACCCCGTATTAGAAGCCTAGCTGACTATCTATGTGGAGGCATCCTAAAATAGATCAAGATGTGTCATGATCAATAGATTTTACTTGGTGAGATTACTCTTATACAAAAAAACATATGGAGAAAATATAGCAACCATTGTATTTATTCATTGATCCTAATGGAAGAATTCAAGGTCCTTCTATGTGGATAAGTCAGTTTCCACACCAACATTGGACTCCCCAAATCTATAGGTCGGAATCAAAACATTTTACCTTTTTACCCGAAAACAAAAATAATATATTCTCAGTCTCTGAGGCACAACTGACCACCTTTGATACCACTTTATCACGACCCGTCCCCTAGGGCTCATGTCGTGACATACCCCAAGCCCGCCTCCTAGAGACCAGGGGTTAAATAACAGTGCCAATGTTGTCAACATGCAATTCGGAGGCGTTTTCATGAGATATTGTTTGAACACAAATACCCAATCATGTACCAAAAATAGATAGTGGAAAACGAGTATACTAAAAAAAGAGTTGAGTACAAGTACAACTGAAAACAATTTTTCCAAAATAAAAATACTACAAAAATAACTAAAAATTATTAAATTACAATGTGACATAGGTAGCTATCTGCTAAAAACCCCACCTGATGGTATGTGTAGTGTACCTTCTGGAAGCCTAAGTAGTACGTCATTCCCACTTGATCCTACTAGGACCAGCTTACTCCTTGGGCCCCAAAGTCTGGCATCAAAACTTACATCATCTATAGAAGAAAAAAAATGTGTGGGTCATGCCTATGAAAGGGTGACTAACATAGTACTCAGTAGGGGACCCCTGTCCACTATGGAGAAATACCACAATGAAACCACAATGAGAATCCAAAAAGTAAGGACAACTCACATGAGTTACAATCTAAATCATAGGAAGAAGCTTCATCTTCTATAGTGATGAACATTTTTTTACTATTTATGGAATCATCCTTGATGAAATATTTCTTCTCTTCCAGGCCACTAAGGATCCACACGGCTACTGCTCGTCTTCCAGGCCACTAAGGATCCGCACGGCTACTGCTCATCTGCCAGGCCACTAATGATCCACATGACTTCTTATTAAGCCATAAATTGTACCTAAAACACCACTAATTACATCATATAATGAAATAGGGGACCATCTCGTCATAAGTGTTCCAACGCTGAAATTAGCTCCTCAATCAGACACATGGTTTGAATGTTATTAGCATTTTACTAACTGGGGTCTATTGCGTCTGGGCCTGATCTGACCCAGTTAGACTGACCAGACAAACATAGACTAGGGGGTCCCACTTACCCTAGTTCTATTCGAATAGAATAACCTGAAGTGGTTTGGTTTAGGGTAGGTTTTGTCTGGCCTAGCAAGGGGCTAGGACCAAAGGGCCTCTCTAGGTCTGACCTAGTTTGGTCAGGGGTCCAGCCAAACAGGTCACCTAGGAACCCAATTTCTTCTCGCCTGGACTGAAGGACCCGGGGCCAACCTGATAGAATGGGTATATCCCAGCTCGTTGGCCGGGGGTGCAGCACGCGAGTTGGAGCCCGGTCCTCCACTGGCGGAATGGTGGTGTGTGCCCATGATGCAGTATCTGCAACATCGTCCCCTCCCTATCTGAACGCAGCTTGTAAAGATATAGGCACTCCTCCCATGTGGTTCCCATCGGGCGTTGTGTCCAGCGCTTTCCACGGATTATGGGCTCCATCCTCCCTTCCACATTGGACAGGTTGAGGGTCCAACAGGTCAATGGTGTTCGCCATTCTTCGAGGAATGTCAAAGTCAATGACGTCCCGCCTAATATCATCATTATTCATTAGAAAGGAAATCCATTTTAAATTCATCATACAATCCTCACAATTTAATCCTCATTGCACCAATGTTTTAGACTATTAAAAAGAAAACATGTCAGAAAATTTCTTTTATGTTGTGATGTTGCGTCGTTATGCTGCTTATTTTATGAAACAACATCAATGTTATGCATCCTTAAAATGTCGTTACACTGTGTGTTAATGATCTATTAATGAGATCCAATAATTAATCTCGTTGTGGCATCATCATTTCACCATATCATTATCATATCTTTTCTCATCACCGAGAAATTAAATAAAATATCTTTTTTTGTTATTCTATTATTTTTCTCAAAATGTCAAAAAATTATCTTTTGTGCTTGGCCCTTGCTGGCTGAAGTTAAATCCTTTATAAGAAAATCCATGAATTCTACATTCATCAATGCCCTCATATTTTCGATCCAAGCACTGAATCAAATGTTAGAAAAAATCTCTCATAGGTTTAATGAACATACCTTAAAATATGATCAAATTTTCATTCGAGGCTCACTGGGCCTCATAATCACGTTCCCTCAGAGAATGTAGTCTCAAAATAAGTCCATATAATTAAAAAAATTACTTTTAAATTACAAGACGTTATAAATTATTTAATTCATCTTCAAAATTTTATAGATAAAAAAATTATCGAATTTATATTCATCCATAAAAATGTTTCAATATAGATTATAGTCATTAATTAATAAAGTTATATATAAATATAATATTTTAATATCTTATTAATTACAAAAGGTATTTTATCGTTTTCTCTCAATGATCTGCTATTTGGTGGTGTAGTTTTGTTTTGATTTTTGATTTGGGTTGCTTTTTTGATATCGCTTTATGTGTTTTAGGTTGATCAGTGGTTTTTTCATGAGGTTTTCATTTTCGGGTGTTTCTTCTCCACCCGGTGCAACACACTGATCGGGAAAACATTCTATGTTGTAGGGATTTTTTTTCTCACTTTTGTGCATTACAGATGAGTGATTTAATCTTATTTCACTATGTAGGACGATTTGTGCTATCCGAAACAAGATATATTAATCATTAGAATGAAATTGAAGGGGAAGGGGAAAATTTTCTTGTGCTTGTATAGGTTTCATATTATTGTGATGTTGTGTTTGTACACACTGAATACCCCACTGAAATCATGCATGTTGTGATCATTTTCTTGCATTGTGTTTGTTGTGATATGGGATCCTTGTTGAATTTTGATGTGATGTCACCCAAAAATAGAAATTGGGTAACAACATTTAGTTTCCCAATGAAAAGATTTCCCCTAGATTAATGGCTTATGTGATAATGCACCTACAATAAAGTGAAATGTGATAAAATAACCATTGTAAAATCTGTAAAATGGTATTTAATGTGATGTGATGTGTGGTTGTGCTACTGGGGGACGTGATGTGTGGTTGCAATGTAGTGTGGGGTTATATTAGTTAGTTTGGTCATGATTTTGGGGAATTGATGTGATAGTTTGTGTGGATATTCATTTAGGATGATGAGGTGATGATTCATATGCTAGTTATTTTTGGGAGCCATGGTGATGGATCGTTTGGTAGTGATTTTGGGGTGGTGAGGTGATAATTTGTTTGGCCGGGCATGTTTGGTGAAGAGTCCATGGATCAATGGAAATGATGAGTTGTTTTTCATGTATGGTTGTGGCATGCTAGAAGCACATGTACACTACCACAAAACCGGGCATGGGAAGCACCTCATTTTTTCAGCACTATGCAGACAACACTGATAGGGGGAGCTTTACCATCGCTAGCTAAAAGTGTCAATTAAGGGTCCACCTTAATCTGTTCATTTCTTAATGCTGATAAAGGATACATTTATTCGTGCTATGATTAGAAATTATAAAAATTTAAATAATAATTTATATTAAATTATTATAGTATTATTCAAAAATATTTTTTATTTGTATATATTAAATAAATAACACGTGTTTATAATAATTTTTTTAATAATTCAAAAATATATATGTAATGTTTTAGAAAAATTATTTCTATGATTATAAATATATATATATAATTAAAGGCTACAAATAAATTTAATTATATAATAAATTTAATTTTTAGATTTATTATAATTATTATATTTATTAGAATTATTAGGTTTGATATGTTTATTGGATTTATTGGATTTATTTTAGAATTATTAGATGTATTAGATTAATTAATTAGATTTACTAGATTCGTATGATTATTAGATTTATTAGATTCATTTAATGTATTATATTTATTATATTGTTTATATTTATTATGTTTATTATAGTTATTATATTTATAATTAATATATATACCTTTTCAAAAAATATATTATTTATATTAATTATTAAATATATGTGTGTTTCCAATGAATTTGGTCAATAAATATATTGATTATGCGTGCATATATGTTATGTATCATCATGTTTATTTATACATTACACCCTTCTTATTTTTGATGATTTCTATTGCTGGCTAGTTTTTTATTATCTATACTTCCTAGGTATATGACTAATTGGTGTTACCCATATTTAAAATTATGTTCTCAAAAATATTTATAAAATTACATTAACTATATTTAAATAATAAATATACTCATAATATTTATAATTATTAAATACTATTTATATTTGAATACTTTTTAAATATATTAATTTTTATTTATAATTACAAATATAAAAATATATTTAAATAATTACGAATTTAAAATAAATACATATATTATAATTATATATATATATTAATAATTATATAAAAATAATTATAAATATATATATTTATTGTTATAATTATAAATATAAATATCTATAAATATTTGAATAATTATAAATTTATAATAAATATATTTACTATAATTCTTATAATGATTTGATATAATGAAACAAAGAATATTTTTCATGTCTTATGCGACAATCCTTTGCATATGCATGTTTTCCATGTTGTCCTTTCAATTCAACGCCTTGAGGGATATAAAATGATGCACTGTTTGGAAGGCCTTGAAGATGTATCCCTTTTTGCTGGATGACATGTTCTTTACCTTCATGGATGTGTTGTCCATGATATAACTCAACCGCTACCATTAGTATATAATGGCCACCAACCAGGTGGGTTCTGGTTTCTTTTAAAAGTTGTTATTATTTTATCATAAATGATGACTCATTATCTCTTTGATAAATCAATAAATGATTTCCCAGACATTGAATGAATACATGATCGGCAGGAATACCAATTCCATCCATCGCAGATGCATGGGAAACATTGTTGAAGTGTTTTTCATGGAGCAAAAATTATCCAAAATCAGTTTCAGATGCCATTTTAAAGCGGACGGGCAAAGACCTCATTCTAAAGTGGAGAATGTTGTTGGGGATTGTTGTTCGAAAATGTAATAGGGCCTTCATCTTCACTAAATCTCGCATCACCATGAGGTAGAATAAGACATGGAAAAGAAGTGTAGAATGATAGATAGAAGGGATCCACTTTTTATTTTGATCATTACGATCCTACTAGTAGGTTGTGTAGGAGCATTGAGAAGGTCCTGGATGTGTTACGGATGAATCCGGAGAGTAGAAACCAAGGTTCCCCGACAAAGATGCCATGGTTCTATGTTTTGAGATCGATGATGCTAATAATTGTGTCTTTGTGGATGATGATGCACCCATTTTGATAGTTTTATTTGTTTTTGGGTTTTCCATTGTTAGATTATGTTTGGGACATTACTCACTATGTACTAAAAAACATCCCAATATCCGCTCAGTTGTTTTCTATTTTCTATAACTACATTATGTTAGGGATATAATTTACAATAAATTGAACTCGAAATGATTTAATTTATTTTCAAAATTTTATATATTAAAACTTATTGAATTTATATTCATCCAGAAATATGTTTCAATATATATTTATATGTATTAATTACAAAAGGTGTATATAAATATACTATATTACTATCTTATTAATTACAAAAGGTGTTTTTCTTGTGTTCTTCTCCCAATGATCCAGTATATAGAGGTGCGGTTTTTGTTTCGGTTGTGAGTTAGGTTGTGTTTTTATAACCCTTGATTCGGTGTTGGATGATCTGTGGGATTTTCTTGTGTTTGTCATTTATGGACGTTTTTCTCTACCATGTGGTGTGCAACGAGCGGGAAAACCTTCTATGTGGTAGGGAATTATTTTGTTTCTCACTTTTTATCATCACACGATAGGGATTTACCATTATTAATCAATGGATGATGATTTGTGCTAACAGAATAAAGATAAATTAATAAGTTAATTGAAATTGAATGGGAAGGGAGAATTATTCACGTGATTTTATAGATTTGATATTATTGTGATGTTGTGTTTGTAAGGGATGAATACGACACTGAAATCCTGGTTGATGGTATCCTTTTCATGTATTTTGTTGGTCGTGATTTGGAAACCATGTTGCATGTTGTTGTGATGTCACCCCAAAAAGGAAATTTGGTAACTAATTATATTTTCCAAATGAAGTGGCTCCCCCTATATTAATGGAATGTATGATAAAATCCTTAAAATAAAGTGACATGTGACAAAAACCCCTTCATTAAATCTGTAAAATGTTCCTTGATGTGTTGTGATGTGTGGTCGTGTTGCTGGGGGACATGATGTGTGGTTGCAACATAGTGTGGGGTCATGTGTGTTAGATTTTCCATGCTTTTTGGGGAGTTGATGTGATGGTTTTTTTGGTCATTCTTTTAGGGCAATGAGGTGACGATTCATTTTCCCATGGTTTTGCAGTGGCAAGGTTATGGTTAATTTGGTTATGCTTTTGGGGTGGTGAGGTGATGATTTGGTTGGTCAGGATTGTTGGGAGAAGAGATGATGGTTCGATGGGAATGATGAGTTTTTTTCATGTATCGTTGGGTCATGCTAGAGGCTCAGGTACACTACCCCAAAATAAGGCAAGGGAAGCACCTTGTTTTATCAGTGTTAAGAAGATAACACTGATAAAGGGGGGGGGGGGGTATTTATCACTACTAGCTAAAAGTGTTGATAAATGGTATGCCTTAATCATTGATGTTCTTAGAACTCATGAAGGATACATTTATCTACGCTATGTTTAGCGCACAATAACATTTTTAATAATAATTTATATTAAATTTTTATATTTATATTCTAAAATAATCATTATTTTCTAACATTAAGTAAAAAATGCATTTTTATAATTAATATTTTTTTAATAATTCAAATATATATATATATATATAATGTTTTAAAAAATGTATGTCTATGATTATAATTAAGTGTATATATATATATATAGGATTCTAATAAATTTCAATAAATAATAAATATAATTTTTAGATTTATTAGATTTATTAGATTTATTGGATTTATTATAGAATTAAAAGATTTATATTTTTTAGATTTATTAGACTAATTAATTAGATTTTTTTGATTTTTTTTTTGATTTTTTGATTTTTTAGAATATTAGAATTAGTAGAATCATTATATTTATTAAATATATTAAATTTGTTATATTTAATATATTCATTTTTTTTTATTATATTTATAAGTAATATATAAAAAGTTTTAAATATATATTATTTATATTAATTATAAAATATATACTTATTATATATATTATTGTTAAATTTTAATTATATATAAATTCTTTTTAAATATATTTATATGTAATTAAAATTTCAAATATATAAATATATTTAAATAATTATGAAATTGTTAAAAATACATATATTATAATTATATATATATATATAATTATATAGAAATATTTATAAAAATATTTTTTATAGTTATAAGTATATTAATAAATAACTATATATATGTGAATAATTATAATATTATAATAAATATATTTATAATAATACTTATTAAGTTATATCATAATGAAATAAATACATTCCTTGTCTTCTACAACCCTCATCTCCATAAACCAGTTTTAAATGTTGACCATTTAATTCAATGTCTTGATGGATGTAAAATGATGCACCATTTTTAAGGCCATGAAGATGTTCCCCTTATTGCTGGGGGACATCTTCTTTACCTTCATGGACGTGTTGTCTGATGTAGAACCCACCCGCTACCATTTGTATTTGATGGCCACCAACCAGGTGGGTTTTCGTTTCTCTTACAAGTTTTTTATTTTTTCTATCCACAGTGTCAACTCACAATCTCTATGATGGATCAAGCAATGATTTCCCAGACATTGAATGAACACATGATCAGCTAAAATACCAATTCCATTCCCCACAATTACATTGGAAAATTCCTTGAAGTGTTTTTCATAAAGATAAACCATCCATAAATAGTTTCAGATATCATCTTAAATGGGAGGCACAGCAAATCCATTCCCGAGTGGTGGAGGTGGGTTGGGATTGCCATCCTAATGTGGAATAGGGCCTTCGTCTTCACCAAAAATCACATCACCATGATGTAGAACAAGGAATGGATGATGAAATGAAGAATGACATGGCCCATGGATCTTATTTTGCTTCTAATCATTTGACACATTTTAGTAGGATGAGTAAGAGCTTTAAAAAGGTCGTGGATGTGATGGGGATGAATCCGGAGAGCATAATCTATGGTGTCCTGATTCCGAGTTTTTTGATTTATGATTCGATTGGTCATGCCGGTATGGATGATGATGCACACATTTTAGTTGGTTTTGTTTCTTTTTGGTTTTTCCATTGTTTTATTATGTTTTAGGCAAGGTGATGGTTCATTTGGCTATGCTTTTGAGGTGGCTTGGTGATGATTTGTCTTGGTGCGCTTGTTGGGCGATGAGGTGATGGTTCAATGGAAATGATGATTTGTTTTCCGTGTATGGTTGTTTCATTCTAAAATCTCATGTTGTGATGGAATAATTATTTATTAATTATTGACTTGGTTGGTGTTGTATTGGAAAATGGATTTTTTTGGAATTGTGAAATGTGGTTTGTGGCTTCGGTGTTGTTATGCATTTAGTGGTGGCAATGAATGTAGTAGGGTTTCATGAGTTAGTTAGTGTTTTGTTTTGAACCCATAGTCTGATCTTGAGTGTGGGTTATATATATACATGTATTTTCCATGGTATTTCTATACACACCCATCCAGTGTCGAGAAATGTGCACCAACACTCATATTTTCACACTAAATGTGTTTTTCCAGCATCCCTGTGATGTGGATGGATTACTAGGTACCTCGTTTCTATTCAAGACATGTAGATATGAACAGTCTATGATCGATAATGGTCTCTTAGCGTAGTAGGAGAGGGCCCAGATGTCTTTAGGTGGGGTATGATATGACCACATTGTGGGATGACATATGGTTATGGTCATGTGTAATGTCCCCTGATCATACACTCTCTCACCTGACCCAAAATTTTATCTTGAAAGACCTCATGTATGCCGCCCCAAATTCTATAGGATACAGACTAGTATTGGGGGAGTGTCAAGTATAGTGGGGAGACTATTCCCCATATTTTCAATGTTACAACACTATGGAAGAATCATATAAAAATAATAAATAAATACTAGAGTTCAGAAATAATGGAAACAATGGAACACCGTATGGAAACAAAAAACAGAAGCCCAATGAGTAATTCATTAAATAAATAAGTAATAATTTAATGACTACTAGAATGTATCTAAATGTCATTCTAGATGTAATACAAATAATATATTAGTATACCCAATGAAATACTCAAATTTTCCTAGTCATGACCCCATATTAGTCCCATCATCAAACACCAGCTTGTTTAGAAAACAACAATCAAAAGAAAGGTCCTTTTTCACTTTACAATGCCAAAATAGGCATTTTGTGATGGTTTATTTGCAACGGATTCGAAAACTACCATAAAAGGTTTTCCCAAAAAAATTAGTGGCTGTTCTGAAAACTACTGCTAAATTATATATATGTAGATATTAAATTTTACAATAAATTGAAAAAATTGATTTTTTTCCTTGGTTTTTAAAAAACTACCTAGAAATAGTGGCAGTTTTAAAAACCCACAGCTAAATTAAAGGAAAAAATTTATTTCTGATTTATGATTTATGATATTTTATTTACAATAATATATAATTTATTTTAATTATTGTAATTATTTATAATGGTTTAGTTAGTAAATTTTTTTTAGAAAAGAACATAATATATTGTTGATCAATCAAAACAGATATATAGATCCAATCTGGAAAAGTGTCAATCCAACAACAATCACCCCATGATTTTCCATCGCATGCTAAATGATGAGCATCCAGGTTACCCCCATGTTTGATGAATGAAAAATTTCATGTAGAAAATATATCATCCAAGGACTAACCATTTCTCAAAATAATGCCATTTGGTTGTGAGTCCTACCATTTCTTATACAAGGCAGTAATCACATCATGGAATCCCAATTCCACCTCAACAACATTCCAAACATTTGACCAAGAATGGAGGATCCCCTAGAGGATTGTTTATGCCTCTGCCATCAAATTATTCCAGGAGGATTAAATCACTGTGCAATGATCTACCACCGCTTAGATATGGATTGGATGGGAAATGAATCCAAAACCTACACTCGAATTAGTGGATATGGCTACATCAGGGTAAATCTTGAAAACACCATCTAGAGGGGGTGGGGTCCAACAAGGTGATTCACATCTCATGCTTACCAATGAAGGTTTTTCATTGTCTTCCCTTATAAAATTCATCAATTCTAAAACCCTCTCAACCCAAAAATGATCATGTGTTACATTATATTTAAATATGTACTCATTTCTTCTAGTCCAAACTAGCCATGAAATTTTTCTAATCAACCCCACCACTCTCAGTTCAAACAAAATAACCCAATTATTGAGGTTTTTGGCCAAATCCAAAAAAAATGACAAATAACATCATATAATTCAACACAAATTATTTCCACACCCCTTCCACCCCACAACATAGAATAATATCATGAAAAAGAGATTCCACCTCTTAGAAGAACAAAGGGTAGGCCTCATCCTCCACAATATATGGTTTCACCAAAATTGTACAGGTTCGAAGAACATCATTACAAGCCTGACACCAAAAAAATTAATGCTTGTGTGGAGAAGTGCATGGCCACTGAATATTCCAATTTCTGTTGAGATAAAACTGAGCCAATCCATGAACCGTCATTTTGTAGCCCGACTAAACTGAGTACATCCAAAAAGATTCCCCATCCCAAAAATTCTGATCAATACCCATTGTAGGGTAAGAGGAATACTGAGAATGAAGATACTATAATCCTCATTAAACCTACTAAAAATAATTCAAAAATACCACACCTCTAAATAGTCGTTTTTCACATAACACAGCCTCACATTTTTAAATCTAGAGGCAACCGTTGATGATTCCTTCATGTTGATGCCATTTTTGATCAATAGTTCCTTCCACACACATACATCATACATATTAGAAATTCTCCAAACATATCCTCTATCAATATGATAATTACCACCCCATATTCTTCTCCAAAACACACTTGGTTGTGGCCCTAGCTTGGCATGTATTAATGTGAAATGATGAAAGTATTTTTCATATAGAACCTTTGAGAAGAGGGAATTTGGGTAGGATTGGAGATTACATCCATACATTTCCAGATGGTCCTCATTAAACAATTTGAGATTCTAATAGTTGAGCCCTCCAATATATTTGGAAACACACAGTTTTTCCCATGACACTAAATGGGTGTTACTTTTTCGATCATGATAACCCCACCAAAAGATAGCCATATGCGAGAGGATCTTATCAATAAGAGATTCAAAAAATTTGAATAATGATATTACATAGGATTGAATTTCATGTGCCATTTATTTAATAAGTACATCCTTCACATTCAATGAATCATCCTACTTGAACATAAACAAATCATTTTATCCACCCATTCAATAATTTAAGTGAATACGTGTTTCTTTGATCTTTCGATAGTGGTCTAGAGAACCATAATTTTTTAATATTTTCAACCAGTGGAAGCTGAAAAAATGCTGCAACTCCTCCCTCTTCAAGTGTAAAACACGTATACTAAAGGATAGTTCTAGCTTAAATGGATTAATACATTTCATATATTCCATTTCATAAAAATTAATTAATTTAAGAACTGAGCAACATTATTGAAGTGTTGCATGTGAAAAATGATGTTATAATATGTAAGGAAGAGGTTGTAACTAGGTGGGACATTTTGACATACCATAGTACCATTAGTAACTCTTTGCTCCACCGAGCTCAAGAGAAGATGAGAAAAGTCACTGACCAATGGGATAAAAAGAAAAAAAGGTAGTGGATCCCCTTTCTGTAATCCCGTTGAGGGTTTAAAACATTCAGAAGGGACCCCATTAATATTGATTCCAAATGACACCAACATAAAATAGTTCATGATGTTAAAATCCAATTAGCCTAAAAGCCCAACCTGGAGAGAACTGGTTCAAGAAAAGGTCATTCGACCCTATTGCAGCCCTTCATAATATCCAACATCATTTCCATAACACCTTATTTTAAGAAGAGCGGATATTCATGGAGTAGATCACTTCAAAAGCAGTGGTTGTATTAACTGTAGTGGATCTCATTGGGAAAAAGTGACTTTTATTTTTAGTGACTAGCTGGGGAAGAAAACCCCTTAGCCTAGCCACCATGATCATGGAGTAAATTTTGTAAACAACATTGCACGATCTAATTAGATGAAACTCCATGATTTTATATGGAAAATGGGATTTTGGAATTAGAGTAATAATATATTCATTGAGGGACTTTATTGAGGCTCTTTCTTCCCACAATTACGTCATCATGTAAACCACATCAGGTCTAATAATGTGAAAAATGTGTTTCAAAAATAGTCCAGGGAAGCCATCAATACCCTGAGCCTTAGTAGAATCACTAAGATGAAGGGCCCAAAAAACATCATCATCAGAGATATCTCTATCCAAATATCATTTTATATAATCAATGAATTTTTTTGGAATTCAATTAGTTAGACCATTAAAAGTTATAATATTTTCTTCCTTATACAGGTTCTTGAAAATAATTCATAATAAGGGCATGAATATCACATATATCAAAGAACATCCTCCTAGTTTTATCCTCAATCATAGAAATATTATTTTCCTCCTCCTTAAAGATACTTTTTGTTAAAAAAAGGTAGTGTTTTGATCACCATCCCTTATATGGAATTCCCATGACCTAAAAACCCAAAACTATCTGTTTCCCTAAAAACAACATTAATTTACTTATCAAAAAAAATACATATGAATGGAATCACAATATGGAAAAGAGTGTAGCATCATCAAGTTATTCCCTATAGCATTAATGAGTCTATAAAAGTCTCCAAACCTAACCGACTGCCACTTTTAAAAACAAGATTCATTATTTTAGATATTTGATGTGTGGCATCTATGATGGTTTTAATCTCTGAACTATGATATTCAGTTTTTATGGTTTTAGATTGGATATTTTTGATGGTTTCGATTTATGATTTTTGGTTTTGAATAAATTATTTTATAGAGTTTTCCATGATTTTCGATAGAGATTTGTTGATAAGTTTATGTTGTTTTTTAGTAATCTTTGGCTCTCAAGGAGAGGTCAGGTGAGTGGGTGAACTTTGATACTCAAGTTGAGGTGGTGACCTTTAGTTCTCAAGGTGTTGTTGTTTGTGTTTCTTCCTCTATTTGCCTTACCCTTCTCGGGATTTTTTTGGTGACCTTTAGTTCTCAAGACGATATGAAGACCGTAAAGGTTGGGTAGTGACCTTTGGTTATCATGGATTATCAGATAAAGAGTTCTGTACTGGGGATTTCCAGGATAAGGAAGAATGAATTTTGGTGGTGCCAGTTCAACTCAACCTTATAATGACAAACTGATATTTTTCATACTAAAGAGAATCATACCGTGAAGAATCGTATTGGCCGAAATCATACTTGGAGGAACCAGACTTGTAAAATAAGACTAAGTTTTTCTAAACAATTTCCAAGAAGTATATAACATATTTTGGCTATGAAAGTAATGAATTATTTTAAATGGAATAAATTTTTTTAATTGAAAATAATCACAAGTAACATGAGTTGTTACAAAAACATTGTATCTCCCTATTTGTTCTAAGAGGGTGAACCCACACTGTTGGAAATTTTTACATAGTGCTACAAGAGTGAAAGGTTATATCTGAATCATTGTAATCTAGAGATTTCTTTCTAGTAGATGTTGTGGTATTGGATTATATCCAAAACATATCAAGGATATATATATTCTTATTGAATATAGAACCTTTTAATTCCTTATGTTCTTGTGGATGTGTGGTTAATTTGTTTTTAGCAGGAAATTGAATATTTTAAAGAAGGTGAAGGTTATTTCAATTTAAAAGAAACAGAAAAGAAAAATTATCACTAATTCACCCCCAATATTACATATAGTAAATTTTAAAGTTCTAGAAACCACTATAAACACTACTAAAAAAAATGTTTTTAACAAAAACCAAGTTAAAGGGGTCCCCTTTGTCAATGCTAAAAAGTCATTGAAAAATGGGTCATTTATCCGTGATAGAAAATACAAATAAAGACCCCTCCCCACCCATTTTTTATTTCTTTTTTAGCACAGATAAAGGACACCCTTTATAAGTACAATTTTTAGTCTTGATAAAGGGGAATCTATCAGCTCTTGAAATATCACTGATAAAGGGATCCTCTATCAGCACTTGACATAGAACTGATAATGGGGGCCTTTATCAGCACTCAAAATAGCATTGATTAAGGATTCCTTTATCATCAATGAAAATAGTGATGATAAATTAAGACTTTATCAGCGCTTGAAATAGTTCAGATAATGGCCTAGCTTCTTGTGACGTGTTGTTTATAAAACAGCACAAACACTAGCACCTTCATAGCACACACACACCACCTGCAAAAAATAGCACCACCATAGTGCACACAAGAACAAATCAGTGCTCTCAGGGATTGTAAAATAATTCTCTATACATTTAAAATAATGTTTTATATATTTAATTTTAAAATTGTCCAACAAATAGTTAAAAAAATTAATGTTTCATCCTTTTAAATCCTTGATCCCCTCTAAAAAATATATTTCCATGGTATTATTTTCTGAACAAATCATCCCAACTATAGAAAAAGGTTCCATCTATATAAGAAAACAAATAATTTTTTAGTAATACAGTAATGAAATATATAAAATAATAATATGAAGGAATACATTACTATAATGTCAATTTTAAATAAAAAATACACATTTGGAGTTATACAGGCCACACTACACATTTTATTGAGGTGGAGTTGATTCCTACATGTCAAAAATGAGTTGTGGATTATTTTACTAAAATATAAAATCAATATGAATGGGATATCATGGTTTTGAGTATGTCCCTTATTTTTTACCTAAATTAATATCAAATTTATATGACACATTTGGATTCATATCGGTCAAATTTTTCATTGGATAAAGGTGTTTTTTATTCCTAGATGTCAAAAATGACAGATGGAATATTGTTCTAAAGTATAAAAATAATCTGAATTCATTTTATTATTTTTCATTATGTTAGTTTTTTTTACTAAAATGTCATTTCAAACTAGAAACATGCATTTTCATTCATATGTGTCACATAGTTTATCATTTTGAGTGGAAACTACATCATACACGTCACAAAGGACTTTGAAATTGCTATCCTAAATTATTAAGATAGTGAGTTTTTTTTCTTGGTTTTTAGTTACTGAAACATATTGAGCTAAAATGTCAATTTTAAAAAGATAGTGGACACTTAGAGTTATAATGTTCACACCATGGATCAGACTGTGGTGTGGTTTATTCCTACACATCAAAAAATGACTCATGGATGATTTTCTTAAACTACCAAAAAATTCTAAATGTGTTTTCCATGTTTTTAATATGTCAGTTTTGTTTTTTACTAAAATATCATTTAAAACCAAAAACACACTTTTTGAGTCATACCAACAGCATCATTCATAGGTTTGATGTGATACTACATCATGCACATCAAAAAGGACTTGCAAATAATTATCTTATATTATTAAGACAATTGGAATGAATTGTATTGGTTATCAGTGAGTAACAAGTTTTGAGCTAAAATGTAATTTTTAAACTGATAACAAAAACTTTTACTCACATCAGTCACACTGTGCATTAGAATTTGGTGATGTTGATTCCTACACATCAAAAATGACTCATAGATCATTTTCCTAATGTATCAAAACAATACAAATGTTATTTCTCAGTTTTTTGTATGTCACTTGTTCTTTTTAATTAAATTAATGTCAATTTTATATAAAAAAGAAACAATTGAATTTATACCGGTCACATCAAACATTTTATTGATGATTTGTTGATTACTACGCATCAAAAATGGATCATGGATAGTTTTACATAACAATAAATACAATCCTAATGGGTTTGGTCGATTTTTAATTAGCTAGTTGTGTCGTTCTTACTAAAATTAATTTCAATATTAAATAAAAAGAGACACTTTGAGTCATACCGGCCGCACCATGCATCATATTGAGATGATATTGATTCCTACATATCAAAAAATTCATATAGATCGTTATTAAATTGTATAAAAACAATGTAGATGTGTTTGCACAGTTTTTGGCATGTCAGTTGTGTTTTTTACTAAAATATCATTTCAAACATGAAATAGGTATTTTTAGTCATACTGGTCACATTGTGCATCGTTTTTACATGAGTCTACTTCATACATGTTAGAATGAACTTATGAATTGTTGCCCAAATTATGAATGCAATCAATGTGTGTTTTCATGGTTTTCGATGAGTTAAATGTTTTCAGCTAAAATGATAATTTTAAACTAATAATGGACACTTTTAGTCATACCAGTCACACAATTCGTTTGATTGAGGTTTGGTTGATTCCAATACGTCACAAATAACTAATGGATCATTTTCCTAATGTATCAAAACAGTCTGAATGTGTTTTCTCAGTCTTCTGTATGTCACTTCTTCTTTTTGATATATATATTGTTGATTTAATATAAAAATACACTAATAAAGACATAACGTTCACAACATGCATCATATTTTGGTGAGTTTGATTCCTATATGTCACAAATTACTAATAGATCTTTTTCCTAAAGTATCAAATCAATCCTAATGTGTCTCCTTATTTTTTAGTATGTCAATTATTCTTTTTACTAGAAATAATGTCAATTCTGAATAAAAATAGATGCTTTTTGTCATACCAAACACATCATGATTCATATTGATGTCACATCTTCATTCAATTTGTTTAAATTATTCCATTAGGTATGTTACTCATTAATTTTTAAACAAATCTATATCATCTTGTGAATATGAGTCTTTTTGAAAATCATTGTAGTGCTGAAAAAATATAAATACATGAAGGATTAATTGATATTTTAAATGAAATGTTAATTATATTCCAATATTTTTCTTCAGGGATGATGTTATGTTTATGGAATAAGATCTATTTAATAAATTTAAAAACATAATAACCACATTCATTTCTATTTGTTTGTTTCAGACACTCGAGAAAAATTGAGAAAAATATGTAATTTTTTTATATGTGTTTGAATAGTGAAATATTATTATATATACCCTAACACTTATCTAGTCGTACTTATTTTGATGTAGATTATCATATACCCCTATCCTCATTTCATGATCTAGATTATATTCACACACCTCCCTGTCATAACAGAATCCTTATTAAAAGATAATTTAAATTATATAACTTGATGTTTAGTTATAAAATTTTGGATGTACAATATTAAAAATTTACAATTTCAATCATGTGTGGTAATTGTTTTGGATATCCATGTATTGAATCCATAAAATGAATCTTTAGAGTATCCAAATTAACTGCGATGAGCATCCAATGCTTCCTAAAAAAAGGAATAAGTAATGAATGAAAATAAAATATTTTTGATATGATTAAATTTTAGAGTTTTACCCCTACAACGTGTGTATTGATAAGATTCTAACATCCATAATTTTTTAATTAAATTATTTGAGCAGGTCGACCACTATTTGACCATATTTCTTTGATGTTGTTTTCGTTTATTCTAGAGAGGTGATGTGAGGACCAATGACTCCCAATGTATTTTCATCAGGAAATCCATTCAACTGATTTTAATTTATATGCCTCTGAAAAATATCAAATGTTTTTAGTCATATTTATCATATTATATCATCTTTTGTAAAATCAAATCACGAATAAAAACCTCATGTATACATTTACAACTAAGACACCTATCCAATCATAGTCCAATATTTCACTAACATTGTCAAAACTAAAATAAAATCAGGATCATCCCTATTGTAAATATTTTCATAAAAAATTTTGTGAGTAGCACCATCTTTCAAGTTCATATCCACTTGATCATTTAATGATAATAAATGTGGATATAGAGTAGGTAGGTTTATGCTTCATTGGGTATATCATTTCGATTTGTTGGTTGATCCTTGAGATGGTTTTGAGCCATTCTTTCATTTCACTTACTCCCATTGTCTGTATATAATAAAATTTGTTGATTAAAACCATTTTTTATAAAATTTTAATGGATTACCATGAAAAATAAACTGGAAATTAATACAAATTGTCTTCATGTTTTTTACATGATGTGATGTCCCTGCGATGAATATTCCATGAGATTGTTTTACCTTATAAATATATTCATCATAAATTGGAACATGTAGCTCAACACTCAGATCAAGGGCTACGTTAATAAAAACTTTTTCTTGAACTATTTGATGTGGTCTATTGTATAGCATGGGGTTCTTGATATTGAACATTGTATCCCTCACTAAAAAGCGATGTGTGGGTATTGATATATATAAATCACATTCATTTTTACCCTATATAATATCAACAAATGAAAGTTATTAGTTTCTATATAGTTCACAATTCATAGAAACAATTATTAGATCACTATTACATTAGTTAATATAGGTTTTTGTGGGGAATGGATTGCCTCCAAGCTAGTGGGGATGGGGAAATATCTTCATGTGCTTGTTGTTCTTGAGATGTTTCTTCTCCCCCCCCCCCCCCCACAATAATATTTTTCATGAAATATCCCATCCATTTCACATGTTCTTCAAGGATAGATACTCAATATTTTATCATTTTCAGTAGATCACTTTGATCCTCCACTTTTTTTTTCTAAAAAAAATTGGGGGTGTCACCCGAAAACCTGCACCTCTAACACAACCATACATCCCTGCTGCTTCAATTCCACCAAAAGGATGTATTCATTCGTTTTGGATGTTGCTAATTCCTATGAATATGTCAGATATAAAATATATGAAAAAAAGTAATCATTGTTTTTTAATATCATTTTAAATCAAAACAAATATTTATTATGAAATACTTCTATATGATTCACATAGTTTTTTTCTGTTTTCATTTATTAGTATCCCATCATTATTTACACGCACCTACATACATAGAAAATATAATTTGATGGATGTTAATTTATATTTTGGTTCATCAATCTTCCAATATAGAGAGGAACATATTTGTGGTGATGTTTTATGTGACATAAAAATATAACATTATATTTAAAATACATACCCATTTTTTTCAACTGAACCATACCCCATCCTTTCTTTACAGTATTGGTAATTTTGTTTAATATCTCATTCCTTAATTTCAATACTCATTTGATGTTTCAAAAATAAAAATATGTCAATAAATGTGACGAATACATGTATCGTCAAACAACACATTACCAAATATAATGTCCCTAAAATGATTTCTCAGCACAATGACTAATAAATGCATACCATGTTACATGGGCTATTAGGTGTGCATAAAGAGGAGGTGGGTGTAGGTTTATTTTCCATTAATCATCTTTAAGATGATTTCTCATTAAAAATGTTTGAAATCCCTTATGAATCCTTCTAGTAACCCTTAGTACATAGTCCTTGTGCGATTCATCCACTCTAAATGCACTCTATAAGGGATGATAAAGAGTAATTCAATGATTCATTATTTTATATTTTAGTAAATAAAATAAATTCTATCATAATTTTGTGGTAATATCTCCCCACATCAGTGCCTTAATCCTGACGAAAACATGGTACCACAACTGTACATTAATCAGCACGTGTTGTCGAGTGAATATTTAAATTTTAATATCAAATTTGGCCTTGTTGGGGTTAGAATTATAGTCTCTCTTATTCTATATGACCTCATATTTGATGACTTTTTCTTTTTCATTCAGGATTATTCCTCACTCTATCAAACTACAAAGCTCTTGTTTTTTCCGCCCTTCCAATGCTTCATTGCCTACCATTTAAATTTTTTTCAAAAACATCTATATGTTCCTCCAGAGCGCTAGAATTGGCATGTGCAGATGGTGATTATACCTCTACACTGGAAACAGAAGCCACAACTGGTTGAGAAACCAGCTGGTCTGTTGCACTATAAGATGAAGTAGGTTGAGTGGCATGTTGTTCCTCTACACTACAAGACGTAGTAGGTTGAGGGACTTGTTGTGCCTTGGGATTTAGGGAATCAACACCTGCAAAAAGTCATTTTCAATTGATGTGGTTCAACATTTAATTTAGATTACATAAAAGCAGCAGTGAATAGATAATAACATAAAGTAATATGATTTATATTAAAAAATAATATATCATGATTATTGAACATTACTATTTCTAAAGGAGGAATGGTTTTGACCCCTTTATCGAATATCATTGTCCCTTTATTGTGGTCTCATCTAACATAAAAATGCCATCTACATTAATAGCATTGTGAAATTATTGTGACATCCCAATGAAAGGTTTATCATTCTTTGAATTTTCATCTACCCCTTTATTTTTTTTGGTCGATAATAGAAGAATTTACCTACTTCTATTTGTAGGATCTGGAATATAAAATACTTGTAATGCCTATGATGTCACTATAAATGTCTTGTCTTTGTACCCTTCCTTACTAAAATCATATTTCACAAATCTCAACTAATATATTTTAACATTAATCCCATTATCAACACAATTTCATTAAAAAATAATCACTTGGATGTTCGTATAATCCAAATCTCACATTTGATGGATGATTCCAAAGTATGAAATATTCTCATAAATTGGAATTATGTCCTTAGAACTGGAAACATGCATCGCTTCAGCCACAAGAGTAACTCAACTATTCTGCATGGAATTTTCTTCATTATGTTCATTATTATATAATGTATAACCATTTATTACATAATCATTATAAGATAATACATAAAAACTTGTTCCTCCAACTAGCCATTGAAGTCATTCTGAATTTGATTCTGTATTTTCATCTAACTCCTTAAATATATGTTATGAAAACAATCCTATAAAATATGGATTATGTGTATTTGATAACCATTTTTATCCCTATATGGATTAAAATGCCTACGAATTTATTTGGGGTTTTTTGAAATATGGGTTAGCCCTTAAAATTTTGTGAAAAACCTAATGGTGGGCCTACTCCCAATCTGTAATATTAAATATGAAAACCTATCTTCAAGAAATTCCTTCACTAGAAATCCTCCTAGAGTGATGATCTCTCAGTAGACCAATAGTTTACACACCCGACTTGTATTCGGTTCATAATTAAATGATTTCTTCAACAATATATTTCTCTCTAGTACAACCATATGGCTGACTTCTATTTTGGACATACTCTTTCAAAATCATCATATACCACTAAATGGGGTAGATCCATCTATATTTTCCGAGAACACATAGTCAAATCTCTCTCACCAAGTGATCCATCAATCGAACCATCATATCAGTGAATGTTGGTGGGAAGAAGATTTCTAATTCACAAAATATGGAGGCAATTTCACTCTCTATACTCAGCAATTTTGTAAGGTCTATAACATTACTATATATAAAATTGATAAAGAAATAGAACTACATTAATGTATAATAGACATTCCTGGGAAAAAATTAAACGTTAATATATAGGAATTATATACTACGTCAAAATATAGAAGTCATGTGATTTCACACTCTTTAACTTTAAATAGTTCATTGAAAAAATGTTCATGATATCCGATGAATAAAAGTTCATTTTTCACTTTTCACTAGTGCCAACTCTTCTCGTATTCTCATGTCAACCATGTACAACCTAGCCTTAATTTTGTCATTTGTTTTTTTGGGTAAATTTAGTAACATGCGAATGACTCTATCAAATACATTTTTTTCAACATGCATAAAATCAAGGAAGATTTGAACGTATAGACAATTAGAGGTTGGTAATTCAAAAAAACGACTCTATTATTCCATATGTTTGTTGTGTGGTTTTTCAAAGACAGTTTACCAAAATCATTGTCCACATATTTTACATTCTCAAACATTTTATCACCTATTAGTAGAGATGGTGTTGTACATTCTTCTAAACATCCATCGAATGATGTTGTCCAAGATCAGTAATTATGTCATTGGGGATGAAATCTGTGATGTCCGAGAAACACGATTTTCTATGATTGCTTCAACCTAATTGAATGGGAACCTTGTTCATAGATGGGACACCCATGAATTACTTTAAGGTTGTATCCTAACAAATTTCCATAGAATAAAAAATCATTTTTCATCTCATACAACATGGATATCAATGTGAAATCTTCATTTCTGTACGAATCATACAACGTAACACCTGAATCCCAAAAAAAATTAAAATCCACGATCAATGGACCAAAATGATCATAAATATTTTTACTCGGTTGTTTCGGTCTGGGCATAATCATAGATATAATAATGTTTTTTCATTTCATTCATAACTTTGGTATCAATCTATAATTTACCAACATAACCTGCCATTTACAATTATTGATTCTTTGAAAACAAAATGATTCACTCTATCTGTAAATAATGCAAGGAGAAGGTTTCATGACTCATTTCTGAAATTAGGATACCCCTAATCAATTCTATTACACTAAATTTTTTCTTCTAGGTCACATAGTTTCCCATATTTATTTATTTTTTATGCATGCCGCCTCAATTTTCATGCGGTCTCCTCACTTGCATATAGGTGCCTAAACCATGGAATGATTTTAAATTACCTTTAAACATTCATAGGACTGGATTCATCTATATTTAATCAAAAATCATGTCACATTGGGCATTATCTAAGTTATTTTTTGGTCCTTTTGAAAAAGTATACAGTCATTCGGGAAGGCATGTATTCTTTTATAGATAATACCCATTGACCATAGAAATCATTTGGCATCATATGTTCAGCTCGGGAGCTCAGTATATTCTTGGATCTAGTCATTTAAGAGAGAAATTAATTATATAAAACTATAATCATTTCATTTATTTGTTGTGCTTAAATTATATAGCTTTAGTATGATTGAAAATGTTTAATATTTAGTGAAACCACCATACAAATGCGTCTTTTAAAACCCCTTCAAATAATTTTTTTTATTTGAAATCATAAATTTAATCTTCAACTACCCTTTTCACTTCAACAATATGATCATTATAATTACATCCTTGATTTGATCTTCTTTATTGTCCACACTTGTAATCATAATAGTTGATCCATAAAACGCACCATTATCCCAGCCATTAGCTACATTCTCCTTTTCCACGGGTTTATTCCAACTATTATAACATTGATCTATTCGGTGATAGATAAAGTGTTCTTCCAAATTCTCTGGACTATCTTCTCATGAATAATAATACTGTAAACATGATCAAAGGATTTTATAAATTTCATATGCATGATCTTTTGCAAATATGTTGAACGCTTTCACTTTATCTTCATACTATTTTATCAAACTATTGGCATCCATCAATTATTTATTCATATCCATCCTATTTGATTCTGTAATATTATAATCTAACAAAATAACTAAAAAATATTGATATAATTTAATGATTTCCATAATTATATAAAAATATAAAATCAAAATATAATGAATAAACTAGAGTTCAAATTTCACTTAATTTTTTTTTAAAAATCTCACTTGAAATCCCTTAAAAAACAAATCATTTACAAAAATATTTCTTTAAAATGACATGGCCTTCTAAAAATAAATACATCAATTCCAAACACTATTTCATAAAAACCACATTTCCATTTTTAATGCATTCAAGAAAACTCTATTACCGAATAATCTTAATCATTTAAAAAGAGAAAAAATCTCAAAGAAACATTTCAAAACACTTGAATCGTTTTAAAAGATACACTCAGGCATTTTGAGAAATACATAGATCCCAATAGAGACACATTATAAAAGATACATATAAAACACTTTGATTCATCAAAAATCAATCATTGTAGTATGACTCCATCACATTATTCCAATGTTTGGTGTAATAATAATGACTTCCATAAGCATTTGTTATTGAGCTCCCCACCATTTGATATCTCTTATCAATGCTTCCAATGTCCAATTTTATACATTATCCTTCACCACAACACTAGATTCTCAATGGATATGTTCCATAGTCAGGGACCTCATTCACAACCATGAAACACTTATGTTCCAATTTACTACACACTAAATTATCTAAACAATCACTAGCTAACACCAAATCAATTGGTTGCACAATCTAAGAACAATTTATTTGTCTCTCACATGATGTACTATTGGATCATTCCTTAATAAATACACCTATGTAAATCTATAATCATAATCCCATTACATAATAAAAAATTTCTCAATTGTCATTCCTTTCACACAATCAATTTACTTATACTCCTCATCACTAGAAGAAACTATGTTACATTCCCTATACTTTTATGTACATAATGTGTCATGTCCAAACAAGAGATTAACTACGGTACTAAACTAATATATTGTAAAATTTCCCATAGTCACTTTTTAAAATATTCAATTTAACAGTATAAAAGATATTATAATGACTATTAATTATAAAATTCTTAACTAAACTCATATTAGTGTCCTCTAGAATCAAATTTATGAGAGTATCATTATAAGTCTCAAGAGAATTCACACCTCTTCAAAACTCATTCATGAGGTTAACAAAATCATGTTCCAAAATAGATTGCAACCTTATAAAAAAAATACCATAATTAAAATCTTGCATTGGTACCATTAATGGACAAATCAACCCAAATTCCATTACCACGCCATATCATTAAGAATTCATATTGAATAATTCTTTCATATAATTTCTTAATGTTGTAATAAAATAATAATTTATATAATTAGATAAAAAATTATGCTATGTGGAAAATATGAATTGATAATAACTTTTATTATATCATGTCTCCTTTGAGGAGATTCACCATAAAGTGCTTGTGGGTGGTAGGATTCATTACTTGTGTTTTTATGTTTATCTGACTAGGGACTCCATAAAGAGTCTCATGTATATTTATATAGGTAGGGATGACAAAAGATATTTTTCCATTGAAACTCAATTTTTCCCTTAATAAAAATATAAATGAATTGTGTGTTTAACATTAGTATTGTTGATTTTTACCAAATAAAACTAGTGGTATAAGATATTTTTCTTATTCTAATATCATTTACCAAAATGTGGTATTAAATCTTGGTCACAGAACATATTCTGAATATTTTATCAAGAATCGATAGAAGGTATTGGTTTCAAGAGTATTAGGTTTCTTCAGGGGAATTGGTTTTATAAGAATTAGTAGAATTGAACTAGATACAAAGCAATGGTTCCATAAAAATGGGTATGGTTTGGATTGATATTCTACCGCGGTGGATTTAGACAATGGGGGAAAATGGCCTTCACACTCTTGGAGAGTTCAAATGTTACATTGATTTTCAATTAGTCCGAAATGAGGTGTTCAGTGGAATGGGAAACCATGAGAGGAAATAATTATAACATTTTTTAAAAGGTGTGTCCAAGAGAATCCTGATCCTAGAGTGAATAAGGACATGCCTCAAAAATGTTGAGCATTAAAGGTGGATGTGTAGTAGAAGGAGGCATCAAGGAATATGATTGGATAGCGTTTTGGTGCAATAGCAGTTATCAGTGAGTTTTTTGGTAATTATGCCACATTTATTACATTTAAATAATTAATTATAATTGATAATAATTAATTATTTATGATTTATGTGGTAAATTAAGGGCATCAATGGAGGTGTATACTAAAACTAGGCTTGGTTAGGCTAGATAGAGTTTTCTCAAAACATTATGAGTTTGATAACTGCTTTTTAGGTAGCAAGACAAAATCATACTAACCCATAGTTTTGGGGTAATATGGACTTGTGTAATAACCCAAGATAGTGGATAGGGTACAATGACCTTTTGGCCTAACCCTTTAGATCCAAGGAAATGATGTACTTGTGGCCTAAATTGGGGATTGAGTGGATTTGTGGTCTAACCCAGTAGGAATAAGGTTATGATGGACTTGTAGACTGATTCGAGGTTGTGTAAAGCATACAAAGGCCCTACAGTCTTACCTCTGTCTTTATTTTTGTTATAAAACTTGATCAAAGTCTTGTGTGAATGTGGATTTCCCTATATATGAATAGAAGGTTGAGATGTGTAAATTATGAAATTCCATTGAATGTAGGCATTGAATTTTGCTTAAATCTAGAAAAAACTCAGTATGTATTCCTCAGATACATCCTAATGCATGCCACTAGGACAACATAAGTTATCATAATAAATTTAAAATAATTGGAAAACATTTAAAATTTTTATAAAATGGTATAAGTAAAAGCCATATGAGAAACCCATAAACATTATCATTACAATACATTCAAACTTGGAATAACCTTCCCCATGTTCACACAAACACACATTTAGGGTATATTATCATGATTCACTAGAGGACGACTAATTGATTTTCAAAAACTATTGAACATGCAATTCATTTAGTGCGCAATCAAGGAACACCAGCAACCACAATTTTTTGTAGGGATATTAGGCCATATAATTCACAACATCGTCATCAACAAAGAGAAATAGGAGAAGACTCACCACAGAGGTATAATTTAGAGCGTCGTAGAAGTGAGTTCATAGTGGTGGAGTGGAAAGCAGCATAAGAGTCCTCTGGTGAAGGAAACGCACCTGCAATGAAGAGGCTGGTGGTGGAGAAGAGGTGTGCAGTGGAGGTGAGGTGTGTGGTGGATGTGTGGTGGATGGCGTTATGGTTCACACATGGTGGAGGTGTAGTGCATGGTGAAGGGTAGGTGCACAATGGTTTGGTTAACGGTCCATGATAGGTTCATGACCGAGGTGTGGTTCGCGAGGATGCGCAGCGACGATGATCAGATTCCGTGAAAGCTTAAGGGATGTGAGGAAGGAGGATATATTTAGGGTTTTTTTATAAAACGTGTTGAACCTTTTATCAGTGCTAGTTAAGAAGCACTGATAGAGGTATGTTTTATAAACACTAAAATTAAAAGCACTGATAAAATATTACTTTATCAGTTTTTTAAGTGCTAATAATGATAGGCCTTTATTAGAGCTAATAAAGCATTGATAATGATATAACATTAATAATTTATTATATTATAAAATATATACATATAAATAATTATAAACATGATAAATATATATTTTTATATATATAATTATAATTTAAATAATTATAAAATTATAAGAAATATAATTATTATATTAATAATCCTAGAAATATATATATTAAATATATTAATTATATATTTTTATAAGTTTATAGATGTTTAAACCAATATTTTTTCTAATTTTATAATTATTTATATAAATATATAATTTTTTTTAATTATAATTTTAAATGAATATATATTTATAGATATTTATTTAAATAATTATAAATTTTTTTACCAATTAATATTTCTAATCTTTACAATTTCATTAATATATATA
Organism: Viscum album; assembly: GCA_963277665.1. NCBI lineage: Eukaryota > Viridiplantae > Streptophyta > Magnoliopsida > Santalales > Viscaceae > Viscum > Viscum album. Next base: position 1,054,111,241 of record OY728151.1, on the reverse strand, counting down.
TTTAATATATTTATTATAATTTTATAATTATTTTAATAGACCATTATTTATTTATAATTATAAATATAAATATTTGTATTTATTTCAAAATATTTCTATATATTTCTAATAATATTTACAAATATATTTATTTAATTATATATAACATTATATTTGAGAATAATAAGTATATTTTTTATGAATTATTATTTATTTAAATAAATATATATTTATTTTTATTTATAAGTAATAAAAAATATTTATTTATTTGTAACTAAAAATTGTAATAAATAAATTATTTATAGCTGTAATTATAAATATAAATTTTCAAGAAATAATTAATAAATATGAAAAATATATTCATAATTTTATAAATATATATATTTATTTTATTTATTATAATTTTTTAATAATTTGAATATAGATGAATTTTTATATAATTATATATACAAATATTTGTATTTATTTATAGATATTTTTATATAAATATATATTCATTTAATATATTTATTATAATATTTTAATTATTTAAATATATCTATATTTATTTAGGTATTATAATTATAAATATTTGAACTTATTTATAAATATTAGAGTATATTCTTAAATATATTTATTTAATTATAAATTTATAAATTTATAAGTAGTATAATAAATATATTTTTATATTATAATTTTATAACTTTTTATAATTATATTTATTTATTTATTTATTTATAGTCATAATTATAACTATGAATAAATATAATTATAATTTTTTTATATAATTATAAATATATGTATATATATAATTATAATATATGTATTTGTTGTAATTTTATTGTTATTTTAAATATATATATATATATATATATTAATAGATATAAATTCCAAAAAAAAATTGAAAATTCCTTATATATAATTAATGTTTAATAATTATAAATATAATAAAATTATTTATTTTTTGAACATATTTAATGTAATTTTATATGTTCTGGGATAATAATCTACTGTGTTTATGGGTAACACGAACTAATCATATACACCTAGTAAAATATAAATAAAAAATGAACCCTCAATAGACAACATTAATAAAAAAAAGTGTGTACTGTATAAATAAACATTAATAATGACACATAACATATAATCAGGCATGATCGATATATTAATTGAAAAAATTCATTGGAAACACATATATATTTAATTATAATCCTTGAAGTACTTTTTTTAAACAGTATATATTTTTTTGAATTATTAAAAATAAATATTAATTATAAATATGCATTTTTTTCTTTAATATAAATAAATAAACATTATTTTTGAATATAAAGTTAATAATTCTACATAAATCATTATGTAAAACTTTTATCAGTGCTAAAAATAGCACTGATAAATATTTTCTTTATAATAACATTTATGTAGTGTGGATAAAGGACCTCATTTATCAGCGATTTCTTCTTAGCACTGATAAAAGAAGATGCTTCCCTTGTCCTATTTTGTGGTAGTGTCTATCCACCTCTATGTAATACAATCACATGCAATTTCACTAATTAATATATTTTAATATATTATAGGTCATGTAGTTTTTCTTTTCATCCATTTTTTATAATATAGATAACCCTAACCAAATTTAGTTTTTTAGGATGTAAAACCTATTAAAAATATCTTGTAGAAGCCCTCAAAAAAGGAATTAATTTGAGAGTATTTTAACTTAATTTTTTGACAACACTGAATTACTTGGAGTGAATGAAAATGGTAGTCTATTATTAATGATAATTTTTTATGTGAGTGTGACATTATGATTTAATGTTATCAGTGTCATATATTTTAATTCTAAATCATTTTTTTCTAATCCATTAAATCAGAAGATCAATAATAAAATAAATTGACAATAATCAATAAAATAAAAATTGATAATAAATCATTATAATATTTTAAGAAACTAAAAACAAAGGAGGAAAAAATAAGTGATATTTGTTATGAATTATCATTAATTGTGTGGATGTTATAAATCATAATGATTGAGGTTAATTAATTACCCAACAAGTCTCTTTATAAGTCCAAATCGTTTGTATTCCCACCATTAGAATGAAATTAATTTTGTCTATTGGATCAACCCTATTTGTAATATATAAATATGGTGGCATGATAAAGGAAATTGGGTGATTTTGTGTGGCCATATTCTTGTGTTCTTTCTTTCATGTTCTATTATGATTGAGACATTTTACTTCACCATATCCTTCCCGAGCAATCGACATAAGCATGCGCTTTCTCTTCGCTTCGCCCTCAATTGAAGAATTTCACAACATGTTATCAGGATGGGTATTAATTTTATAAATGTATAATAACATTAATTATAATGTAGTTATTTTCATATTAAGGGTATACTCTTTATTTTGTTGGTGATCATTTTTCCATTAAATTTTGTTTCAATGTCAGCTGTTCGGCATCTCCGCATAGGGTTTTTGACGAATTAGGTAGGATGGATGTGGGTAGGTTTTTGTGTTTCATGTAATGACTTGAATTCATTACCCTGCATGTAATTCACATCCTCCCATGGGAGATTTTCAATATGAATCATCATTGGGTAGGGTCAGTGGGAGACCATCACTAAGGTTGCAATTTCCTCAAACAGAAGACAATTTGGGGAACTAGAAAACCATAAATCTCAACTAGTGCTACAAGTGAATTCTTTATCACCCCCTCTCCGTGTTCACTACATAATTTGTGACAAATGTGGGGAGTGTTTTATATTTCTTTTATCATGGTCGGGGTAATGCATTTGAAAGAAAATCTGGTTTTAGGTTTCTATATTTATTTATAATTATAATTATATATATTTGAATTTATATATAAATATTTTTATAACATTATAATTATAAATAAATGTATTTATTTTAATTTTTTAACTATTTAAATAATTAAATATATATAAAATTATAAGTATAAATAAAAATATTTATAAATATTTGTATATAATTATAAATAAATATTTATTTATTTACATGTAAAATTATAATAGATGTGTCTATTATAATTTTAGATTTATTTAAATATATTTTTATATAGTGATAATTATAAATATAAGTTAATAAATTTAACATTTATTTATATATATTTTCAAAATTATAATAATAAATAATATATTTATATTTAATATTTAAATTTATTTATCATAATTTATAAATATAAGTATTTATGAAAACTAGGCTAAGGTAGCGCCTTATTTTATCAGCGCTAAGTAAAAAAGCACATATAATAGGGGGCTTTATCAGCCCTAGATAAAAGCACTAATAAATTTATCCTTTATCAGTGCTAAAAAAGTACTGATAAAGGGTACACATTTATCACATCTTTAATTAGCGCTAATAAAGGAAATCTTTATCATCGTTATTTATAGCATTGATAAAAACAATTTATGACAATTTATAAATAATTTTTATATTTATATTAAATAATCATGTTTATTTGTATATATTAAATAAAAACGCATGATTATAATTAATATATATTTTTAATAAAAAATATATAATGTTTTAAAAAAAGTATTTCTAGGATTATAGTTAAATATATATCTGTTTCCTATGAATATTCTCAATAAATACATTGATCATATGTGCGTATATGTTATGTATTATCAGGAATGTTCATTAATAAATTACACTCAACTTATTATTCATGTTATCCATTGATGACTCATTTTTTATTATTTACATTTTACTTGGTGTATATGATTAATTCATGTTACCAATATATATACTATTTTATGTTCTCAATACATAAAAAATTACATTAAATATATTTACTGACTAAATATATTTATTATATTTTTTATTTAAATTTTTTATTTATATATAAATACATTTTAAATATATTTATTAGTAATTATAATTATAACTATATATATATAAATAATAATAAAATTACATTAAATACATATATTAAGATTTTATAAATATATATGAATATATAAATATATACTAATATTTATAAAAATATTTATTTATAGTTATAATTATAACTATATATATATGTTATTAATTATAATATTATCAAAATATATTTATTATACTACTTATGAAGTTATAAATATATAAATTAAATAAATATATTTATAAATATATACAAATATTTATAAATGAATACAAATATTTATATTATAATTCCAAAATAAATATAAATATATTAAAAATAATTTAAAAAAATTAATAATTATAATAATTATATATATTTATATACTAATATCTGTAAATAAAAAATAATAATTTTAAATAAAACTCAAAATAAATGTAGATTTAATTAAATAACTAAGAACTTATTATAAACATATTAATTATATATATTAGAAAATTATAAATATATTTTTTATAATTTAATAATTATATAAATATTTATACCACTATATATATATATATATTTATTATTATTTTAATTTAAAACAAATATATATATATATATAGTTATAAATTTAAATATATATATATATATTTTAATAATTATAAATTTATAAAAAATGTATTTATTATTTTTCATATATTATGTCATATATAATTAAATAAATATATTTATAAATATATAGAAATATTGAAAAATTACTACAAATATTTTTATTTAAAGTTATAAATAAATAGAGATATATTTAAATAATTATAAATTTATAATAAATATATTAAATATATATATTAAGAAAATAATAAATATTATAAATATAAATTTGTTATAATTTTATAAATATTTATATAAATAAATATACATTCATTTATAATTATAATTATAAATAAATATATATTCATAAAAATAATTATAAAATGTAAAGAAATATAGTTATATATATATGTATTCTTATAAATATATGAAGGCATGTCTGATAATGTGTTTGGTAACCCAAATCCATGACCCCGCAAAATTTATTAAAAAAAGTTATGGCATACAAACACACAAATAAAAGGCCCATGGACCTAAAAAATCAAAGACCAGAATTCCAAAGAATAAAAAAATCCAAATGGCTTGAGATCATCAAATCCAAATGTTGGGGTAAAGATAGACTATTGTCAACTTCGAAGATTTTGTGCACCAAATCGAAATGATGCAACAAACCGTTAAAATACCAACTCTGGGAATCATCACAATCCCGATAACCCAAGGATGTCATTCTTCCCATCACCAATATCACTCTTGCAACATGATCATTCCTGATGTGCATCATTGTAGATGCTATTCTACACATCATTAGTGAGAAAAAATCACCATCGGTGTCCCATTCCACTGATAACTCATGGTGTCAATGAGTGCTATGCCATCAACAACCCATACCACTGATATTTGTCCAACAACCGCCACTAAAAATCAACCCCAAAAGAAAATAACACCCCACACAAAAAATCCAATGGGAAAAAATGACCCAAATACCCACACAAGATCAGGTACAATCATGAAAATCCGGAAACTGTATCCTAAAATAAAGACATATATCAAGAATGATAACCTGGAAACGCCATCCTGTCTTGATTCAACACCTGATGTCCTCCTAATAGTACCCAATGTCTATATCATCATCATATCCCCGTGATTCACTAGAAAAATAGTCTATCATGCTGACACCCCCCATGTTAAGTCATCCACCTGCTCTGCATGTCAATGTCGAAACAGACATGATCTCCAGCCAACCCCTTTATCACGAGACCCTTCTGAGGCACTGAATCGGTGTCTCTGATGTCGCAAGCCAACATCCTACCTTACCAGCCGGTCTGACCACCCCACTGAATGGTGGTCGTCTATCAGTTCCATCCTAAAGTACCAAACTTGATCTAAGAGATCAACATATCTTACATTATCATCATCCAGAATGTCCACCTTGCCAACAATCCTCAGCTGGCATCCTAAGAAGCCACTTCCTGCTCTGCCAGTATCCCACACATATCTTGCCACACTATCACCTATCATCACTATCCATCGCAACCCAGGGCACTGATGGGAGAATTCAAAACCCAAAGTAGTTTACAGAAACCCATGAATAACCAGCATTCCACAATGGAGGACCCCACTATCATTGCCACCTCTCATCAATTCCAAACTCCACTGAAGAACCGACCCAGAAATCGGCACCCATCCCATGATCTTCTTAGAAAAAACCCACTTCGGACTCATATCTCCCCCGGTGAGAACCTTCTCCACATGTTTCATGTCTATTTTCGAACAAAAATATTTCAAAATGTCTAATGACATCATCAAATCTTTGATATAATCTTATAAAAATATATAATTAATATACTTACTATATATATTTCTATGATTATAAATATAATAAGTATATTTCATATAATTTTATAATTATATAAATTATAATTATATATATATATATATATTAATTTATTGTTTTAATTAAAAATTTATATATATATATATATCATATATATAATTTTATAAATATTTATGAGAGTATAAATAATTTATTAACATTATATCTTTACCATCTATTTTTTATCACTCATAAAAGACTATATTTATCTGTGCTAAAAAAGTGTTGATACAAGGATTCTTTATCCATGATATATATTTACTTCTCGTAAAAGCCAATCTTTATCAGCGTTTAAAATTTCTTATATAGGAATGTTTTATCAGTGCTTCTATATTATCCCCGATGAAGCATACAAGTATTAGCGCTTTGTAGCTAGTGATGATAAATGGTTCATTGGGTTTTATAAAAATACTATAACATTATCCTCCTTCATCGCACCCCTCAAACGATCATGGAAGATTATTTCCACCACCATCAGTAATACTCCTCATCATCTTCCTCTTCTGCCACAAATACCTGAACTGTGAACCCACCTTCCCCATGCACCTCTCCTTTGCCAGGCGCCTCTCCTCTGCCTGGTGCCTCTCCTCCACCACATACCTTTCCTCTGTTGTGAACCTCTCTGCTACTATAAATCTCTCTGCTACATACCCACCTTTGGCATGTGCCTCTCCCCCACCACATGCCTCTCCCCCCATGCACCTCTCCTCCACAGCCCACCTATCCTCTTTTGGTCACCTCTTTTTCCCTGATGGACTCCTTTATTGCAAGCCTCTACTCTGCCACAAATGAACCTCTACCACGTGCTGAGCCACATAAATATGGTGAGTTTTCTCCTCATTATCATTGTTTTATGGTGATTTTGTGAATTGTATGGGCTAAATTCCTTGATAAAAATCATGGTGTCATTACTTGTCCTTGTTTTCACAATAAATGAATTGCATGATGGTTGGTTTTTGTAAAGAAATAGGGTGATTCTTAGTGAAGAGAGTGAATTAAATACACTATTATGATATATTGATGATATAGAATTGGATTATTATTGGATTCATGATGTGTCTCAATTTTGGTATGATTATGGTGTGTGTATTTTTTATTGAAAAAGCAGGATTTTATGGAAAATTAATTTGTTTTAAAATGAATCATTTGGGCTATTTTATAAAGTTGAATTGGGTTTAAATAAATATCTTATAAATGATTCTTATTAAGTTGTATATTTTGATATGATTTGTAGAATTTTTTTGGGCTATATGAACAAGGTATTTTTACCCCATTTTGGTGTATTTTTAAAAGTGATTGTTTTTTTATGAAAATGAAGTGGTCACTAGTTTAGAAATGTTTTAAAAAGTATTGAAGCATTTAAAAATGACACAGAAATTTTTGTGAATGTTTTGAATCATGGAAGATTTTAATTTAATTCATTTTAAATGGTGATTTTTTTTAAATGTGTTTTAGGGATTCCTTATTAAGGGTTCATGGTTGAAAAAGAAATAGTTTTTGAATTTTTTTCCTTTTTTGATATTAGGACTATTTGGTTAGTTTTTATTAAAATGTAAATGAATCAGGTTCATGTTCTATTCTATTTAGAGTATGTCCCCTACTAAGCCATCAAATCCCTATTCCCGCTGGGTTAGACCACAAATCCAATCAAGCCACAGGTTAGGCCACTAGGCCATCACACCCTCTGGCTCTACTAGGTCAGGCCACATGATCATTGTACCCTATCCCTTAACTTTGGTAATTCAACAAGGATATATTTCCCAAAATCTATGAATTTTTATGATAGGGCATAACTACCTCAAAAGGAGTTATCAACCTCATCAAGAATTACTAAAACTATATCTAGCCCGTCCAGGCCTAGTTTGAGTCTACACATCCACTCAAGCTATTAATTTTTTACATAAATCATAAATAATTAATTATTATCAATTATAATTATTTATTTAATTTTATAAATTTTGGAACAATTTTTTTAAAATCTCACTGAGAACCACTATTTCTCCATATGTTATGTAACCAACCATTAATAACACTTTTTGGTATCTGATTGTAAAATAAGAAAAAGATCTGATACAACTAGTTAGATTTGATAAAAATAAACAATACTAATGTTAAACCACCAAAACATAACTTAAAAAACCGAAACATTCACATTGTTTATGAAATTCCAAAACATACCTAAATTGAAACAAATCCATGAACCTGATATACCATAACACAGAAGTAAAGCTACAGTTATGTAACTACATCTGATCTCTACCTTCTAGTTCAATAAATCTCATGGTTTTGAAAATAAATTACCCACAGTAAAATGAGAAACAAAGGATAAACACACAACATAAATGGAATAAGCACGTCATATTAATTTTTTTGGATGAAAATCCAACATCATAGGGGAATACATTGATATTTTTATTAAAAGAAAAATTTAGTTATAAGGGAACCATATCTTTTATTAGACCTAACTATCCAAAGATACATGAGACTCTTTCTAGACACCCTAGTCAAATAACCGTAACAAAACATGTAATTAATCCTTCCACCTGAAATAACTATATTTTGAATCCCATAAAATATAAAAAGGATATAATTCTAGTGATTATCAAATCATATTTTCTTCTCTTCATAATTTTATATCAGAATATCTAAATTAGAATTTTATTAAAAATGTATGATATTTTATTACTGAATTATTAACTATTGATATTCAATGTTATGAAGTGGTCATGTCATTTAGTTTAATGCATCCATCAAATGTACCAAACTGATATTTTATTCATGAAATTATCTTTAAAAGGTTCTAGACTGTTTTGGGACTTCATATTATTAACCACATGAATTATTTTTGGAGGGGTAATAATTCCCTCGAGACTTATAATGGTATTCTCATCACTTTAATTCTTGAGGTTTCTGATATGAGTTCAGTTAAGGATTTTAGAATGTCTAGTTTTCATAAAGTCATCTACAAAGACTTTTTGATGGTTTTTAAAAATAGCATATGGAAATTCATACCATCCATTAGTATATTACCATACATATTTTCTTATTTTTACTTGAGATGTGAAGTAATTGAAATGAATGGGAACAAAATGTAGTTTCATCTAATTATGAGTGACATTGGGGAAATATTTATGTGAAATGAATGAGAGTTGAGAATTTTATTATTATATAATAGGTTCATGATTATAGATCATCCTTGGTGAATTTATAAATGAAGGAACCAATATTACTTCTTGTGAGATACATATACATTGTTCTTGGGTTGTACAAACAATTGATTTTGTGTGATCCAATGATCATTGGGATAATGCAGTGTTTTTAGTAAACTGGAACATGAGTATTTCATGGTTGTGAGTGTTGTCACTAACCATAGAACATATCTGTTGGGACACTAGTGTTGTGGTGAAGGTTAAATGATATAACTAGAAAATGGAAGCATGTATAAGGGATATCCAATGTTACAGAGCACAACATTAAATTCTTATAGAAATTTTTTTATTACACCAAACTTTGAGTAAAAATTTGTTTTTTAATTGGATTTCAAGTGTGTTTTTAAAATAGTTTTTAATGGAATTTTAAAATTTATTTTTTTCCTAAAATTTTAAGTTTAGAATTTTTTTAATTTGGAAAACAATTACATTATATCAATATTTTTTGTATCTATTTTTTTTAACACTAATATCACCAAATCATATAGGATGGATATGAATAATTAATGGACTGATGGAAATCATTTAAAAAAGAGTATAAAGATGGGGTGAAAGAGTTCATCATGTTTTCAAAAGATCATTCATGTGACCCTTCTCAAATCCTTTGTCCATGTTTACACTATTTCTATTCAGGCATGTTAGTCTAGAGGATTTTGAAGAACACTTGATCTTTCATGGAATAGATCAATGTTATAAATGTTTGAATAAAAATGTGGAAAGTGAATGTATCCAATGGTGGGTATAAAAGTCTGTTTTATTGATCATATGATATTATTAAATGTTTGTACATTGAAGAAGACCTCACAGAGGATGTTATTATAGATGTGAATGGTGGTAAAGATTATTTTGAGGAAATGATAAGGACTATTAAAAATAAACTTCGTGATTACCCAATAATGTTTGAGAAAATAAAGAGTTATGAAAAGACACATTTTTATGGTGGTTGAACAAAATATAGAATATTGTCATCCGTAATGAAGCTGTATAATTAGAAATAAGGAAAAAAATGGGGTGATTCTAGTTTTACAAAATTAATTTCTCTCTTGAATGACATGATCCTATAAGATAATGATATCCTAATCTGAACATACAATACCAAATGAATGTTGTGCTTGATGGGTATGATCTCTAAAAGAATATACACCTTCCCGAATGACTGTATACTATTTCATAAGGACCAAAAATCAGTAAGATAATTTCAAAAGTGTGGTGATTCTTGATACAATAAAGATGAATACTGTCCTATGAAATATGTCTGGTACATTCCATTCATTCCATGGATTAAGCACCTATATGGAAGGGAGGAGAATACAGGGCAATTGATGTGCTAGATAGACAGAAGAAATAATGACTGGAATAAAGTCACCTAAAAAACTCTCCTTAGTGGATGAGAATTGGTCATGAGTATCCAGATTTTGGAAATCAGTCGAGAAGATTTTCAATTGTGTTATCTATATATGGACTGAATCATTTTTCTTTTCAAAGAATCACTCATAGAATATGGCCTGTTATATTGGTAAATTATAATTTTCTACCATGGTTAAACCTGAAATGAAAACACATCATGTTATATATGATTATATCATGACTAAAACAATTAGGTAATGATATTGATGTTTATTTGGATCCATTGATTAAGGATTAGAAATTATTGTGTGATTCATGTGTTATTTTGTATGATTCTTATAGAAATGATGATTTCTATTTGAGATCAATGTTGTATTGGATGGTAAATGACTTTCCGGATTATGGTGATTTGTTAGGATATAGTATTATAGGAACTCATGGGTGTCCTATTTGAGAACAATGAACCCAGCCAATTAGGTTAATACATTCATCAAAAACCATGTTTCTAGGACATCACAGATTTCTTCCCCAATGAGAAAAGTACCTATCTAGGAGGACATCATTCAATGGAACTTCATAAGAATGTACATCATTGTCTAAAATAAAAGGTAACCAACTATTTGAAAAATTAAATGTTGTGGACACTAATTTTAGTAACAAATTTATGAAAAACCGTATGAAAATAAGTTCGACGAAGAGATCAAGTTTATTTAATTAATATACTGGAATTTTATTTAAGTTAGAAACTTTATTTATGTTATGAATGTAGAAAAAATGTATATGATTGTGTCATTGTAAGGCTACTAAATGCCCCTGACAAAAAAATGGATGTAATTAAGGCTAGGTTGGGCATAGTGGACATGGGAATATCATAATAGTTTGTGCTTGTGAAGGTTTAAAAAAATATTTCGTCCTCTATCTCCATACACTCTTTAAAGGAAGGTAAGATTTCATTTTTGTATCTTCTTCAATGATGTAATGGTTCCATAGGGTTATTCATCGAATATCAAGAGCATCATGTCAATGACCGTTGTAATATTGAAGTGTATGAAATCACAAGGATTCCATGTTTGGATGCAGGATCTTATTTTTATATATTTACATAGAATTTTTCTCAGGAATTTCCATTATACATTAACAAATCTCCATTTCATCATCAATGAAATATGCATGAAATATATAGACTCGAAAAAAATTCTGAGAATGGAATGATAAATTGATGTCATGTTATTTAAATTGGAAATGTTTTTCCCGCCATCATTCATTGATATGAAGTATCATTTGATGGTTCGCGTGGTGAGTATGATTCCACTATGTGGTCTTATAAACTAGAGATGAATGTACCCCATTGAATGTTATATGACTATTTTTAAAGGGTTTGTCAAAAATCAATTTCAGACAGAGGGTTATATTGCAAAGAGATATATTGTTTCGGAATCCATTTAATTCAGAACTAAATACATATCCAGTCTGTAATGAATTGTTTTACCAAATTCAATTCCCACTGGGTGTCTTGTGGGAAAAGGAATTTTTGGAAGGGAGGTTTTCACAATCAATATTATAGATTGAGAGTTATCCCATATTTACATTTTTCCTAATAATTTGTAGGTTCACCCATTTGATGAAACCCACAAAGAATTTATTAGGAATTTGAATCCATCAGGGGATAAAAAATGGATATCAAATACAAATAATTGATATTTTATAGGATGGTTTCTGGACCATATATTTATGGAGTCAGATGAAAATCCAGAATAAATTTCAGAAAGACTTCAATGCCTTGTCAGAGTACCATGTGTGTATATATTTTCTAATAATTCTTAACTAATTAATGGATATAAATTATATACTAATGAACATGATTAATATATTTCCATGAAAAATAGAATATTTACAAATGTTGTTGATTTGAGGAATGTTTCTGGTGCTAAGGACAAAAAACCAATTTATGCAAAAAAGTAAAACACTGGCATCATCAAACAAATATGTGAATTGGATTATACAAAATTCCAAGTTACAATTTTTCAATGAAATTGGGTTGATAATAGGAGTGATATTAAAATAGATGAGTTGGGATTCAGGAATGTTTATTTTAATATGGATGGGTACAACAATGAAATTATTATAATGGCATCACAGGCACTGCGTTTATATTATGTTCCAGATACCGAAAACCAAAACTAGTCAATTGTTCTATTATCGGCCAAAACTAGATGAAAATTCAAAAGAGGAATACCCTTTAATTGGTACATCACAATCATTTTTTAGTGTTCAAGATGTAGACGATGGTTTTTATGTTAAAGGACACCACAATGAAGGGATTTGGATAATCGATAGAGGGAATAAATCCCATTATCCTATAAAAAGATATTACAATAACTATGTTATATTTTTATGTAATATATACCATGTTACCTTTTGTTATTATCTCTTGAGAGATAATTTTATGTAATCTATATTAAATGTGAATACACTAATGTAGATAATGACTTATTCACATGATGATGCTCCCAATCCTGAGGCACAATAGGTCTCTCAAGATGCTGCTTCTCGAAATGCAGAGGAACTAATGGTCTCTCAACATGTTATTGCTCGCAGTGCGGGGGACAAAGAAGTTTCTAAACCTGTTGATATTGTTCCTAGTGTATAGGTCCATCAACAATCAACACATTCTATTGCTAGCTCTATGGAGGAACATATTGAAAATGTTGAAACTGAGGAAATGGTATGAAACCAAATAGTTTCCCCACAGAAAAAATAGGAGCTCTATAGTTTGATGATGTTCGAAGAAATCCTTTATGAAAAATTTAAAGGCATCAAATAATATGTCTGATCGAATAAGAGAGGCCATAATGGTAACACCAATAAGGCCACGTTCAGTAGGTTCATTGGAATCATCACTCTGCAACGTGTGATGATTGATGTATTGTTATGGAACCATGTTGTCACCAGGCATAAGACACTGATTTGTAGAGATATTATGTTAAAATTATGATATAATTTCATTAATTTACTTATAAATAAAATAATAAAATAATGAATTTCTCTTCATCATATTTTATAGAGTGAATTTATAGTAGATGAATTACATAACGACTATGTATTAAGGGTTAATAGAAGGATTCACATAGGATTTCACACAATTTTTTTGTGATGATATCTTAAATATGCGGAATGAAAAATAAACCTACACCCACCTCCTATTTTCTCACACCTAATTTCCAAAGGAGCATGGGATACATTTACTAACTTTCGTGAGGATCAGTATTTCCCAGTACATTGTGTTTAGTAATAAATTATTTGATGATACAAGTATTTATCAATTTTATTGAATGATTTTAGTTATGAAACATCAACTGAGTGCTAAAAATATGGAATGGGAAGAAAAGAAATTGTTCCCCTATAGTAAAGCTAGGATGGGGTAATCTTCACATAAAAATAATTGGTATGTATTTTAAATATATTATAATACTTTTATGTGACATAAAACAACACCGTAACTATGTTTCTATGTTTATATGCAGATTAATTAATCAATATCCAATGTCACATCCATCCCATGCCATGTGCTATTGAAGGAGGTGCGTGTATATAATGACGTGATACTAATAGTTGAAAACACAAAAAAAAATCTTGTATACATGTGTATGTATGAAATAATAAATATTTTTTTCAATAAATATATATTATATAACAATGATTACTTATTTTCCTATATTTTCAATTTTACATAGTCACTGGAATTAGAAACATCCAAAGCAGATGCAGACATACATTCAGTGTCCTTGAAGAAAAAAGAAAAGCATGGAAGTGTTAGAGGTGAGGGTTTGTGGGTGACACCCCAAACATTTTTGGGAAAAAAAGGAGGAGGATAAAAGTGAAGAAATAAAAATGATGATAGAATTAATATCTATCCTTAATGAATGTATGAAATTATAGAGATAGTTCATGACAAATTTAATGGGGGGAAGAGAAGAAACAACTCAAGAAAAACCAATGTGTGAAGATCGTACCCAAACCCTTGGAGCATTGAGGATATCCACTCCCCTATAAAACCTATCTTTTCTTGGGTAATCAATGTTCTGATAATTCATTCTGTGAATTTTGAATTTGATAAACACTGATACCTTTTCTTTACAAATATTCTACATGGTTATAATGACTATGATTTATATCTATCAATAACCAAAAATCACCTTGTAGAGTGATCTATAGTGTTCAATATCTATAATGAAAATCTACACAACACACTAATTCCAACATGTCTTTTCAAATTTTTGATTAACATATTCCATGAGCCCAATCGTTGAGCTACATATTTTAATTGATGATGAAGATATTCACATGGTCCAACAAGATGTAATAGAAAATGGATCTATACCCATGTTTTTTCCAAAAATGGTGGGCATGGATCTAACTATACCCATAGTTTTTATGAACCATGGGTATATTTGATATTTTCTAACCTATTCCCATAGTTCATTTAAAATCGTGGCCACATTGTACCCAGATTAAGCCTTGGAAAACAAAAAAATTTATGAGAATATCATGGGAAAACATATACTGATGGTTTACACTGAACCATGGGTATATGTGACATATATACCCATGGGTTTCTTCATAAAGTTGGTATATCCTTCGGTGTATAAACCTATACCCAAGGTTCTGCAAAACCAAGGATAAAGTTGATATCTATACCCCCAATATTACTGAATTATGGGTATAGGATCACTTAGGTTTTTCATGTGAAAAATCATTTATAAGATATTATATGTATATATAAGCATGATTGTAGTGTTTGTCATGGTAATGGAGTTTCGTGGTGTAGAAGAATTGCGTGTTCAAACCCCCCCACCCCACCCCTGTGAAATTTTATTTATACCAATGTTTTATAAATAGATATATAATATTATGTATATACCTATATTAATATATTTACAATTGGTGTATGTATAAGGGAGTTTAGTGGTAGAGCAGTGGCGTAGGTTAAAAACTACTACGCAACTTTCCCCCCACCATTTTATAACTATACATATAAGATAATATATATATATATATATATATAAGGGTAGAGTATTAGTGGTGTCTGGGATCTGCGTCAGAGAAGAGGATGATGGATTAAATCTCTGGGGATTCATTTTTTTACGGAAGTTTTATTTAAATATATATAATTAAATATAGATATTTATTAGCATTGCTTCGATAGATGGAGTGGTAATGCATTAAACGTTTGAAATTTAATTAGTGGGTTCAAAACTCACAAATTGATTTTTTTTCTATAGAGATGCTTTGGATTAATATATTTAGGTTGATATAGATATTTATATCAATATGTTAATTAGCTTAGTTGGTGTGATGTTGTGTGGTAGATGGGCATGTAGTAGGTTCGATACTCCTTGTACTAATTTTTCTATTATTTATACCCATGGTTTTAAAACCATGAGTATGAGGATATGAGGTATAAAGTTTCTACGACATGGTAGGCATGACATGTCTCAAAAAGCTATACCCATATTTTGTAAAATCATGTGTATAGGTCGGGGAGCTATACCGAAACCTTAGTTTCCCACGGTTTCCCAAACTGTGGGTCTATCCTACACCCAAGGTTCCCAAAACCATGGGTCTAGAGTATACCCACAGTTTTGGGGGATACACCAACAATTTTAAGCCATGGGTACATGTTATTTTTTCCTTAGTGATGCTCTTGGAACATTAATTGCTTGGGTTTCTATTCTGGTAAAAAACATGTCTGTATAGAGGTATTAATTTTAAAATTATTTTTAAAGATAAACATTTAACATTTAATAAAAAAAGGTATGAACTGATGAATGTTTTTATAAAAAAACAAAGGGAGGGGTGAAATGAATGAATTAATAAACATCATCTCAAGGATCATCTAACAAATCAAAATGAACTAGCAAAATAACCATAAACTGGCATGTTTTATATCTGAATTTTTTATCATTGCTGGCTCATGTGGATACAAATTTGAATGATGATGGTACACATACAATTTTTTTGATGAAGACATGCATATAAAGAAAGATGCAGATTTCATTAGTATTGAAAATTAAATTCAAATCCCAGAGTATTATTGGCAATGCAACTCAGTTGTAAATGTATACATGAGGTATGTTTTCATGATTAGATTTTTCAAAAGCTGATATAATATGATAATTATGAATAAATACATTTCATATTTTTCAAATTCATATATACAAAAAAAATTGAAGTGTTTTTCATATGAACAAAAATTTGGACTCGTTAGTCCTCACATTACCTCTAATGAAAAAAAATAGAATCCAATAATGAGGGTGAAATAGTGGTAGACCTTTTAAAATTGTTTAACAACAAAAATACGAATGATAAACTCTTCTTAATATCAATGATTAAGGGGTAAAACTCTAAAATTTAATTATATCATATATATTTCAACTTCTTTTATTACTTATTATTTTTCATGTTCTTAGGAAGAATTGGATTCTCATTCCGGTCTATTTGGATAATCCAATGATTTATTTCTTGGATTCAATGCATGGATACCTAATAAACTGACCACACATGATGGTGTTTTTAAATATGTAGTACACTAAATCCAACACTTTAGAACTAATCATCTAGTTATATAATTTATATTATCTTTTAATTAGGATTTTTTTCTGATAGGGTGATGCATGAATATTGTCTAAATCATAGAATGGGTTTTGGGGAAAAGGAAATGAAACATCACAAGTACTACGATTGGATAAGTATTAGGGTATGTAAAATAATATTTAACTATCCAAACACATATAAAAAATTATTTATAGGATTCAGCATTTTTTGCAGAGTTTGAAACAAACAAATAGAAAAGTTAGTGGTTATTATGATTGTAAATTTATGAAAGGGATCATATTCTATGAACAAACCAGCATCACTAATGTGGTATTTTCAAAGGTAATTAATATTTTTCTAAAAGTATTTATTAATCCATTATGTATTTAAATATTTTTTATTCTACCATGATTTTTGAAAAGGCTCACATTCCCAAGAAAACATAGATTCATTTATAACCATGTGGGTATAAAACAAGACAAAAGAATTTATACAAATATCATGAAGATGTGACTTCAATACAATCCACGATGTGACCAGTATGACTCGAATAGTTTAATTTTATTTGAAACTGAAAATTTTTTTAGTAAAAAGAATGAGTGACATACTGAATACTAAGAAAAAAGTTTCGGATTGATTTGAAACTACAATACAATGATCCATAAGTCATTTTTGATGTATATGAATCACCCACACCAAAATCTGAAGCATGGTGTGATCGGTATGACTGAAAATGTGTATTTCTAGTAGGAAATGATATTATATTAATAAAACACAACTAACATACTAAAAACTAAGAAAACAAATTTATATTGTTTTGATACATTAGAAAAACAATCTATATGTCATTTTTGGCGTGTAGGCATCAGACGCACCTCGATCCAACACACGGTGTGACCAGTATGGATCAAAGTGTCTCTTTTTATATAAAATTAACATTATTTTTAGTAAAACTACACAACTAAAATATTAAAAATCAGGAAACACATTCGAACTATTTTGATAATTTATAAAATGTATCCATGAGTCATTTATGATGTGTGGGAATCATGTCCACCACATCAAAAAGCACAATATGACCAAAATAAATTCAAATGTTTCTTTTTATTTAAAATTTACATCAATTTAAGTAAAAAGAACAAGTGAAATACTGAAAATTGAGAAAATTCATTTGGATTATTTTAATAATTGTGTAAATTGATGCATCACACATATGTAACATGTTGGAATCCACATCACCTCAATCAGATGCACGATGTGATAGGTATAACTAAAAGTGTTTGTCATGAGTATAAAATTTACATTTTAGCTCAAAAGGTGTCACTCAATGAAAACCAAGAAAACAATTTTTGATTTTATTAATAATTTAGTATAATGATTAATATGTCCTTTGAAACGTGTATAAAGTAGTATCACATTAAACCGGTGCATGTTGATACTGGTATGATTCAAAAAGTATATTTATTTTTTGAAATGAAATTTTAGTAAAAAAACACAACTAACATATAGAAAATCGAGCAAACACATTTGGATTATTTTAACACTTTCAAAAAATGATCCATGAGTCATTTTTCATGGGTAGGAATCAGCCATACCTAAATATGATGACTGATGTGATCGGTATAAATGAAAATGTGTTTTTTTTTATCATTGACTTTGATTTAAGTAAAAAAGAACAAGTGGCATACTGAAAATAGAGAAAAACATTTGGATTGTTTTGATACATTATAATAATGATCCATGAGTGATTTTTGATGTGTAGGAATAAAATTCTCCTCAATATGACACATGGTGTGACTAGATTGACTAAAAGTGCCAGTTCTCTATTTAAAATTGACATTTAGCTCGAAATGTTTCACTCACTGAAAACCAATCAAATACCCTCTGATTTTCTTCATAATTTAGGAGAGCGATTTGTAAGTCCATTATGACATGTATGAAGCAGTATCACTGAAAAATGAATAATGATTCTACCAGTATGACTCAAAATGTGTGTTTTTTGTTTGAAATGATATTTTAGTAAAAAACACAACTGACATACTAAAAACTGAGAAAATGCATTTTGATTGTTATGATACTTTAAAACAATTATTCATGAGTCATTTTTGATTGTATAAATCAATTGTACCTCAGTCCGACGAATGATGTGACCGATATAAATCCATATGTGCCATTTAAATTTGATATTTATTTTTGTAATGTAACAAGGGACATACCTAAAACCAAGAAAATTCTTTCAGATTGTTTTGATTTTTTAGTACAATGATCCATAACTCATTTTTTATGTGTAAGAATCAACCCCATCACAATATAATGCACTATGTGACTTTTATAACTCCAAATGTGTATTTTTATTAAAAATTGACATTTTATTAATGTATTGTTTCATATTAATATTTAATTTATTTCATTGTAGAATTAAAAACATAATATTTGTTTTATTATATAGGTGGAACCTTTTCCTTTAGTTGGGATGATTTGTTCGTTATCTAATACCATTGGTCAATATTTTTAAGATGGGATCATGAATGTCATAGGATGAAACATTAATGTTTTTAAATATTTTTTGGATAATTGAAAATCTTATTATATAAATCATGGTTGGAAATATATATAGAATTTATTTAAAAACCCTGGTGTGTGCTACTTTATTCTTGTGTGCACTAAATTTTTCTAATGTATGTTATACAAGTGATGTTTTGTGCATATGATGCTTTTGTAATTGGCATGTGATGGTGGGTGTTTTGTTATATAAACAACACATCACATGCATCTACGACAATATTATCTCTATTTCAAGCACTAAAAAGTCCCCCTTTATAAGAACTCTTTTTAACGCTAATAAAGGGTTGTCGTAATCTACATTAAAATAGGGCTGATAAGGGGGGGCTTTATTAGTTATATTTTAAGCATGGATAAAGAACCCCCATTATCAGCACTTTTTTAGCACAGATAAAGGGGACATCATTTATCTTTGTTGTGATTAACAGCGCTTTTCTAGAACAGTTAAAAGCGGTGTCTAGTACTTTTAAAAGCACTATATGTAGTAGTGGTATAATAATGAATAATATTCCAATTAAATTATAGATAATAAAAAAAGTCATCACATATACTAACAACATGAATAATAATAAAGTTGTAATGTATAAATGAACATTCATGATTAATAAATAACATATTCATATCAATTATAAACACACATCAATATTTTTATTTTCCAAATTCATTAGAAACATATATTTATTGAAATATATATATATATATATTTAGAATTATAATTACAAATATATAATTATAAATATAATAAATAAATTTATTACTTGACAATAATCATTACATTAAAATTCATCAATGTCATGTCATTTCATTTGATAGTATTTATTTCCAAGCCTTCAAATCCGAATTTCAATGATAAAATAAATTGACAATAATCATTATAATGAAAGTTGGATAATAAATTATTAAAATATTATATGAAATAAGAAATTACGGAGGAAAAAATAAGTGATATTAATCTATTATTCGCTTTCATATATTTAATTATTTATAGATAATTAAATATAATTAAATCGATTAAAACTTCGCAAGTAAAATTCATTAAATCATAGGATAGGGGGTAAATTTGATGAACCCCATTCAAATTAAAATAAATTTATTTGATTTGAAATATCCCCCATTTTTTATTTTAGATTTTCAAATCCCAGTTTCTTATTTTATGGAAGTTTTAGGGATGCAAAATTATTTTAATCCTTCGATAAGAGTTCAAATTAATGGAACTCATTCAAAGAAAATAATAAATTGATCATAAAAGTTGTATCCCATTTTAGAACTAAACATCGATTTATAAAATTTATATAAAAATATAATAAGGTTTATTTTATGATATGGTGGTGTGTGAATATCATGTACATAACGGAATAAGTCCAAGGAAAATGGACATTAAACATAACAAGTACTACGACTGGATAACTATTATGGTGTATATAAAAATATTTTACTATACATATAAAAAACATTACTTATTGTTATCTATGTTTCTACAGTCTCTGAAACAAACAAATGGAAAAGAATTCGGTTATTATGATTGGAAATTTATGAATGATATAAATTTCTATGAACAAAAAACATTACTAAAGGGGTATTTTTTATGTTTATTACGATTTCAATTAAAATATTTATTAATCCTTTGTGAATTTATATTTTTCAGTACTACCATGATTTTCAAAAAGACTCATATTAACATGATGATATAGATTCATTTAGAAAAAATTTGTTAGAATAACTGATATGTGAATGTTCATATATAAAATGAAAATGTGACTTCCATATGATGCACGATGTGACGGGTATGACTCGATGTGTCTATTTAAATTAAAGTAGACAATATTTTTAATTAAAAGAACATTGTACATACTGAAAACTGAGAAGACCCCATAGGAATTATTTGATACATTAGGAAAATGTTCCATAATTCATTTCTGATGTGTAGGAATTAATGGAACCAAAATCCAATGCACGGTGTGACCAGTATGACTGAAAATGCGTGTTTCTAGTTTGGAATGTTATTTTAGTAAAAATACACAATTGACATACTAAATACTAATCAAAAGAATTTGGATCGTATTTATAATTTAGAAAAATTATCCATAAGTAATTTTTGGTGTGTATGGATCAACCACACCCAAATCTAACTCACAGTGTGACCGGTATGACTCAAAGTGTCTATTTTTATTTAAAAATGACATTTTTTAGTAAATAACACATCTGGCATACAAAAAGCTAAGAAAACTCATTCTGTTTTTTTGAAAATTAAGGAAAATAATCCATGAGTCATTTGTGATGTGTAGTAATCAAAATCACCTAATTATAACTCACGATGTGATTGTTATAAAGCCAAATGTGTCTTCTTATTTAAAACTAACATTATGTTATTTAATAATAACAAGTAACATACTGAAAACCGAGAAAACACATTTGGATTGTTTTAATAATTTATGAAAACAATATATATATATATATATATCATTTGTGAAATGTTGGAATAAAACTTACCACTATCCGATGTATAGTTTGACTAGTATTACTAAAAGTGTCTTTTATGAGTTTAAAATTTACATTTTAGGTCAAAACCTGTCACTCACTACAACCCAATAAAACACTTTCTGATTGTCTTTATAATTTAGGATAGTGATTTGTAAGTCTTTTGTAACAAGTATGATGTATTCCCTCATAAAACTGATGCACGATGGGACCGATATGACTCAAAAAACATGTTTCCAATTTGAAATGATATTATATTAAAAAAAACAAAACAGACATACTAGAAACTAAGAAAATTCATTAGGATTTTTTGATACTTTTGAACAATGATCCATGAGACATTATTTATGTGTAAAAATGAGCCACATCTCAATACGATGAAAGATGTGACCAATATAAATCCAAATGTTTTTTTAATTAAATTAGATATTAATTTATGTAATAAGAACAAGTGACATAATGAAAACTGAGGAAAAACATTTAGATTGTTTTGATACTTTAAGACAATGATCCGCTATTAATTTGGGATGTGTAGTAATTAACCTCACCTCAATCTAATACATTATAAGACCTGTATGACTTAAAGTGTCCATTATCAGTGTAAAAATGACATTTTAGCTCAAAACGTTTCACTCACTAAAGACAAAGAAAATTCCATCCGATTTTTTTCATAGTTTAGGAGAGCGATTTGTAAGTCATTTTTGGTATGTGTGAAGTAGTCTCAACAACAATCGACACATGATGTGACCAATATTACTCAAAATGAATTTTTTCTATTTGAATCATATTTTTTTTTAAAAACACAACTGACATACTGAAAATCCTGAAAATATATTTTGATTGTTTTCATACTTTTGACCAACAATCCATGAGTAATTTGTGGCATGTAGAAATCCACCTCACCTCATTCCGACAAACATTGTGACCAGTATAAATAAAAATGTGTCATTGAATTTGATATTAATATTTTCAAAAGAACAAGGGACATACCAAAAACCAAGAAACCTCGTTTGGAATTTTTTGATATTTTAGGACAATGATCCATAACTCATTTTTGAAGTGCATGTATCAACCCCACCTCAAGATGACACACAATGTGACCTATATAACTCTAATTTTTTTTTATAAATAAATGATATTTTATTAATGTATTCATTCATATTAATGTTAAATTTATTTCATTATAGTACTAATAACATAATTTTTTTTATGTAGGTGGAACCTATTCCTGGAGTTGGGATGATTTGTTCGGAAACTAATACCATGGGCAGACATTTTTGATAGGGGATCACTAAGGTCAAAGGATGTAACATTAATTTTTTTTACATTTATTGGATAATTTTAAATCTAAATAAATAAAACATTGTTTGAAAATTATATATAATTATTTTCCAAACCCGTGTGTGTGCATCTTTGTTCATGTGTGTGCAGTTTTGTTCTTATATGTGTTGTACATGTGTTGTTTTGTGTAAGTGGTATGTGTGTGTAGTGAAGGTGCTGGTTGGTGTGCTGTCATATAAACACCACAACACATAATTTTAGGGATTTATTAGTGCTATTTTGAGTGCTGATAAAATCCACTTTTATCAGTGAAATTTAGTGTGATGATAAAGACTCGATTTAGCAATGCTATTTCGAGCACTGATAAAGGCCCCCTTTATCATCTTATTTTTTAGCTCGGATAAAGTCATCCTTAATCAGTTCTAAAAAGTTTTGATAAAGGGTAACCATCATTCACGCAAAAATAGTGCTGATAAGGTGGGGGGCTTTATCATCTCTTTTTTATCATGGATAATCGACCATCTTTGTCAATGGGTTTTTAGTACAGATAAAGGGGACCCCTTTAATCTTTGCTGTGATTAACATCACTTTTCTATCATTTTTTAAACCACCATATGTAGAAGTGGGATATGAATGAGTCATATACTTGGTAAAATATAGATCATAAAAAAAATTCACCACATATATGGACAACAAGAATTATGATAAGGTTGTAACGTATAAATGAACATTCATGAGGAATACATAATATATCCACATAAATTATACTCACACATCAATATATTTATTGGTTGCATTCATTGGAAACCTATATTTATTTAAATATATGTATATATAATAATTTTAAATATATAATTTTAAATATATATTTCAACATAGAATAAATATATTTATTATTTGATAAAATTTATTATAATCATATAATTATTTAAATGTATATATTTAATTACAATCATATAAATAGTTTTTTAAAAACATTATATATATTTTAACTATTAAATAATATATATTATTTATAAACATTTGTTTTTTTAATGTGTGTATGTAGAAATTATTTTTCAATATAAATAAAATTATATTAAATAAATCAATATTATGTTTTGTTAAAAACTTTTATCAGTGCCAATAATAGCACTGATAATGGGTAGATTTATCAGTGCTTTTACTTAGCACAGATAAAGGCCCCCTTCTATCATTTATTTTTTTAGAGCTTATAAAAGATGGATTTTCCTATGAACCGATCTTTGGTAGTGCAAATTCTGGTTCTTAAATCCTCAATCTTCCATGGATTACTCATGTGTTGCAGAGATAACCAAGTGATGAGATACTAATATCAATTCTTAATCTGATCATGGATGAATTTAGGGTTAGCTTCTACGAAATCCATTTCCCCATTCATTGTAATCTTCTTCTTTGAATGTGCTCCCTGATCTTGAGAGTGGGAAAAAACCTATAAATAAGATATTTTTCAACATTTGAGGTCATGTGGCTTCCCTTTAGACCCATTAATTAAAATATAGATAACTGTAACCCATTTTTAACAATGTTAAGTTGATTAAAAAACTGTAGAATACCCAGATATATGAATTAATTTGAGAAATTTATTTTTATTTACATTGACAACACCAGATAACATGGAGTGGTTGAGAATGGAATTCTATTGTTTATAGGAATTTGTTAAGTAATAGTGAGATGTTAATTAAAATTAATCAATGTCATGTTGTGTCAATAAAAATTATTTATTTCCAAGTCTTAAAATATGAAGGTCAATGATAAAATAAATTGAAAATAGTGATTATAATAAAAATTGATAAAAAATTATTATAATATATTAAGAAGAAAAAATTGAGGAGGTAAAAATAATTGAAATTAATCTTTTATTCCCTTTTTTATATTAAATTAAATATACATAATTAAATATAATAAAATTGATTAAAACTAGGCATTAAAAGTTAAATTAATCTCTGGATAGGTGGTCAAATTGATGCACCCCAGTCAAATAAAACTAAATTGATCTAATTTGAAGTATCCCTTTTATTGATTTTTGATTTGAAAATCCTATTTTTTGATTTTATAGAAGGTTTAGGAATGTAAAAGTTTTTTCATCTTTGGATAGGAGCTCAAATTTATAGAACTCATTCAAATAATTATAAATTGATCCATGTGGAGGGGGTGGGAGGAGATTGTCATTTGAATATTGATGAGGGCCTCATCCATCACCAAATCCTACATCACCATGACGCAAAATATTATTTGGACCAAGAAATGTATAATAACCTAGATTAGGGTTTCGCTTTTTCTTCTTGTCATCGGTATCCTTTCAGCAGGCTAGGCGGGGGCTTTGAGAAGGTTTGGGATGTGATGGGGAAGAATCTAGATTTCATAATTCATGGTGTCCTGACAAAGATGTTGTGATTCCAAGTTTTGTGATTGATGATTCCATTGTTCGTGTCTGTGTGGATGATGATGCACCCATTTTGGTAATTTTGTTTTGTTTTTGGTTTTTCCATTGATTGATTATGTTTGGGGAACTTCCTGATATGTCCAAAAAATAAGCCAAGTTTGGCTCATGTGTTTTTTTAATTACTTTATGTAATTTGGGTTTCATTTTTTATAAACCCTTGGTGCGGTGCAGGTTGATCTATGGATTTTCCATGCATTAGTCATTTTTTGGTGTTTGTTCTCCACCCTGTGGTGCACATCGAGTGGGAAATCCTTCTTTGTGGTTTTCAATTCCATTGTTTCTCACATTTGTGCATCACGTGGGAGGTTTTTACTCTTTTTTATCTATGAAATATGATTTTCTCTAACCGAATAAATATAAATGAATTAGTTAATTGAAATTGAAGAGGAAGGGGGAATGATTCGTTTGCTTTTACAAATTTGATATTATTGTGATGTTGTGTTTGTATACGCTGAATACCCCACTGAAATCATGGTTTTTGGGAACCTTTTCTTGTCCAATGTTTGTTGCGATATAGAAAACGTGTTGCATTTTGGTTTAATAACAACCCAAAACTAAAATTGGGTAACTACTTATATATTCCCAATGAAATAGTTTCCCCTAGATTAATGTATTGTTTGAGAAAATCCATAAAATAATGTGAAATGTAAAAAAATCACCTTTTATAAATCCATAATATGGTCATTGATGTGTTGTGATGTGTGGTCGTTCTGTTGGGGGATTTGATGTGTGGTTGCAACGCAGTGTTGGGTGATGTGTGTTAGTTTATCCATGCTTTTGGGGAATTGTTGAGATGGCTTGTTTTTTCATTATTTTAAGGATATGTGGAGATTATTCAATAGACCATAGTTTTGGGGTGCACGGTGATGGTTCGTTTGGCTGCTCTTTTGGGGTGGAAATCAGATGATTTGTTTGGATGTGTTTGTTGGGCGATACAGTGATGATTTTAATGGGAATGATGAGCTCTCTGTCATGTTTGGTTTTTTCATTCTATAAGATCATGTAGTGATCGAATAATTATATAATAATGATTGAATCCATAGAATGATCTTGTTTGAGGATTATATATATAATATTATCGTCCCTTTGATTTCTACACACACCCTTCCCATGTCTAGAACTGTGTTCCAACACTCATATTTTAACACTAAGGGTGTTTTTTTCGAACATCATTGTGATGCATATGAATGAATTGCTACCCACTCTCTCTAAAAGAGAAGTAGATATACACAGTCTATGATGGATCTTTTCCTCATATTGCACTAGGTGATGGCCCATCTATCTTCTGGTGGAATGTAATATAACCATGGTTTGGGATGCATTATGGTTATGGTTGTGTGGAGTGTCCCATGATCCACCGCTCTCTCACATGGATATAAAGGGTTGTTTATAAGACCTCAAGTGTTCCTCCCCATACACAATAGGCACCCAACTAGTAGTGGGGGTGTTACAAGTATAGTGGGGAGACTATACCCCCTAGATACAAAGTTTCAACACTGCAGAAGAATCATATAAAATTAATAAATAAATACTATAGTGAATAAATAATGGAAGCAATAGAACACCATGAGAAAACAAAAAATAGACGCCAACTAAGTATTCCAATAAATAAATACAGAATAATTTAATTATTTGATTTAATGTAACTAAATTTCATGATAGATTTAATAAAAATGAATGACTATTAGACTCAAATAAAGAATCAAAATTTCCTAGCCCCGAACCCCATACTAGTCCCTTCTGCAAATACCATCTCATCCAGAAATAAAAAATCAAAAAACAAGGTCCTTTTCACTTTACTACACCAAAATATGCATTTTGTGATGATTTTTTCACATAGGTTTTAAAAACTACCGCTAAATGTTTATAAAAACATGTGGTGGATGGGAAACCCCCCAAAAAATGTTTTTTTATATATTTTTTATTATTTTTTTAATTTTTTGTGAAATTTTATTACAGTGGTTTTTTAAAAAACGACAGGTAAATTAACGGAAAACAATTATTTTAGAATTATGTTATTTTATTTGTTATTTACCATCATATATAGTTTATTGTTTATTATTTTAATTCATTATTACATGTTAATTAAGAAAAATTAGAAAAGGATAGAATATATAACTGATCTATCAAACAAGACATATAGATCCAATGGGGAAAAGAATCCACCCAACAAAGATCACCCCAGGATTTCCCATGGCATGCTAAATGATGAGCATCCAGGTTACCCCCACTCTTGGTGAATTAAAAATTTCATGCATAAAAACTTTCATCCAAGTACCATATCTTTTTCAATATATTTCCAAAGTGTTACCAGTCCTACAACTTCTTAGACAAGGTGGTCATCACTTCGAGGAAGCCAAATTACATAGCAACAATATTCCTAAAATTTGAATGACCAATAAGGATCCCTTGGGGGATGATGTATACTTCCACCACCACCTTACTCCATGTGTCATGAATCTCCATGCAATGTACTTGCACCACCTTTCCATTTTCATTGATGGGAAATGAATCCAACACATACCTCCATATTAGCAGAGACTTCCACATCAATGTTAATCTTGAAAAACCCCTATGGTGGGGGGGCTACAAGGTTAATTCTACCACATGCATACCAAAGAAGTAACCTCTTCATTCACCATCAAACAATTCATCTATTCTAAGGCCCTCCCAACCAAAATTCGATCTTGGGTCACTTTATTTTGAAAGATGCACTAATTTATTCATGTAAAAAACAACAAAAAAACTATACATATCAACCCCAACACTCATGGTTCCTACAAAAACCCCCAATTGTTAATGTTTTGGGACAAATCCATAAAGAGGTTGAAGAAAATCATAAAATTTGACCCCCATAATTTCTACACCCCTTCCATCCCACAAAATAGTAGAATTTCATGAAATTGATATTCCTCCTCATGGAGGCATAAAGGACAGGCATTTCCCTCCATAATATGTTGTTTCACCAGAAATTCACATGTTCTTAGAACATCATTTCAAGACTGCCACCAACAAAATTTAACCTTGGGTGGAAAATTGAGTGACCAAAGACTCTTCCAATGATTGTTAAGATGAAATTGACCCAGACCATGAGCCCATATTTTTTACCCCGAAATAATTAAGTACTTCTTAGAATATTCCCCTGCCCAGAAAATATAATCATTACCCATTCCACAGGTAATATGAATAATGAGAATGATTAAACTAATAGTCTCATTAAACCCACTGCAAATCATTCCATAATTACACTCTTCTAAAGATTTATTGATCAAATAACGCTCCCTCTAAATTCTAAATCCAGAGGCAACAGTCAAAGAGTCCTTTAGGTTGATACCATTTTCTAGACACAAATCATTCCACACACATACATCATTCATTAAAGAAATTATGACAACAAATCATCTCTCAAAAATATATTTACCTCCCCAAATTATTCTCCACAAAATACTAGGTTGTGGCCCTATCATGGCATGTATGAAGTTCGAATGAGGAAAGTATTTTTCACATGGAAACATTGAGAAGAAGGAATTTGAGTTGGATAGGAGATTTCATCCTTGAATATAAGGCCCCGGCCTTAAACCTTACTTAATATTGAATTAAATGAATAATTCACATTGAGGATCTTTTCAGGTATAGAGTTTTAGAGAATTAGAACATAACTATTACATCTCAAAAGATTACAAAGTAGTCACTTCTACTAAGTTTCCATAATAAAAAAACTCTTAAAAAGAAACGTGTCTAGTTCCATGTTTTATATAGGATGACATTCCCTCGATCCCATCCTTGACCTTATTCCACATTAAGTCCAGTGAAAACATTTCAAAAAAACTTGGGGTGAGCATAAAAATCTCAGTAAGGGATACATAAATAATGAAAACTGTTAGTTTTTCAAACATCAAGTAAACCATATATACTCTATCAAAGTAATACCTTCACCTTCATGAAGTATTAAAAACTCTTCACTGAATAAAGTATCATTACTTACCTTTTTGTAACCAAAGGATTACTATAAAACCCATAAAAAGAACACATAACATATATAAAGGTAACTTGGGACATAAACATACTTAAGTGGAATAACCATACGGTCGACTTCCACACATATCACTTAATGGAATAGCCATATGGCCAATTTCCATACATACTTAATGGAATATCCATACGGCCGACTTCCATACCCAATGCATTGCAGGTTATAACGTAACCACCCGTCCTGGTATTCACGGCACCACCCGTCATATGGTTTATAACGTAACCACCCGTTAAAATGTCCAAGTACCAGTATAAAATCATAAAACATAAAACCAATAAAAAGGAATGATAACATTTCCACAATAAATATATTGACATAATAGAATCCTTTATCAAAACCATTTTCAATACCAAAATACATAAAAGAGTATATGGTATTTATTTTATTCTAAAAACATTACGGCTTGTTGAGAAAGCCAAAGACCAAATAATACTTGCGGTGGCAGAAAAGGTCGTTGTCGCCGCGTACGTTAAAAGAAACATTCCTTTTTGTCATTTTGTAAAACGCTTCATAGAAAAAGATTCCTTTTGAATAAAAGTAAAAGTCAAAGGGGTTTATACACCGTATAAAATAAAGTTGTGTATAAAATGAAATATGCCTCAAAGAATGGAGATTGAGACGAAGTCCCTTACCTCGGGTCCGACTTGACTCGATCGTTCTTTAACGTCCTGAATAATAAACTTGAGTTAATTTATACTTGATTAAGAACCTTTATAAAGTTAATTATTCCTTTTATATCACTTATTGCCATGTTATAAACATTATGTAACCATTTAAGTTAATAATGATTGTTTTCTCAATATTTGGTTCTTAAGTTGAAAGTGGACTTCTTACAATTACATGTTGTTCGTGTGGTCAAAGGTTCTTTATATCCAGAATGAAATTCCCGATTTGGATATAATATGTATCATATATATCCAGCATATACATGTATTTATAATATTACATAATCATTTAGGGGTAAGAAATGAAATGCACCGTTCATGGAGACGGTAAGCCGTACGTACGCATGAACGCTACTTTCATTTCTTTGTCATATTAATGGAATTAAAACTAAATGAGAGGTATGTATATTTTAATTCCAGAATTATATTCATCATTTAGATATATCATTAATTATATATATCCATTATATACATGTACTTTTAATAGTACATTACATTTGGGGATAAGAAATGAAATGCACCGTTCATGGAGACGGTAAGCCGTACGTACGCATGAACGCTACTTTCATTTCTATCTCATACTTTAATGGAAAGAAATAATAATGATATAGAGGTATATTATAATTCCAGTATAACATCATATATAATAACTTTAAATCCATACTTTACACATACCACATATGGCATTAACGAATCACATCACTTTGAGGGGGCGGTAGTCTGCACTTCCTTAAATAAAGATATCGTGTTTACCCATAATGGAAACCATAAAGGTATGACCAAAATGAAAAATACAGAAGCTTAAAGAAAAAATAAACATATTATATATCATATATAAAAATAGTGACATCATAATGTCCACCTTTGAAGGTGTTAAATGAGTATTGAACAATCATCGTTTCGGGAGGCAGAATTTCGCCATCCACGGAAACTGTATGTTCTTAAACCATTTGATGTAGTTGTGTGAGAGTGTAGCTCAAATAAATATTATAACAAAATCCTAGTATATTTAAGATACTGTTGTTGTTACAAAAGAAGTAAATAAAAAGAGTTTATAGGGTTGGAGAAGCAAAATAAAACAAATGAACAAGAGAGAATGAATTACCTTTAAAAGTGTAACTCCTTTTGATTTGAGCCCAAAGGATTCCTTTGAAAGGATTCTGACCAAAGGGAATCCTCTAGGATGAGGATAGGGATGTGGAGAGAGTAAATGGGCTGTGGTTGGCTGAGCCAAAGGCTTTAGGAGGGTGTGAAATGAGGTAGAGGTGGGGGCCTTTTATAAGAGGAGAGGAGGGGCACTTTTGGAAAGTAAAGAAATATTAATTTATTTGAAAATGTGTTTCGATTTTAAAAGGTCCCACATTGATATAATTCGTGGATAAGGTTATAAGGGTTCTAAATCCACCCATCCAATATGTTTTGGACATGTGTAGTTCATATATTTTACATTATCTTTCCATTTTATTTAAATTGTTAAATAATGAGGTCATCACTTCATCATCATGATGTCATAAATAACTTAATTTATTTAGTGTCTAAAAATTATAGAAAAAATACTATGATGTAGGAAATCGTTTTGGCTTTCCAATGACTATTTATAATCAAAACTTTGACTTGTATAACCCCATTTAAAAATTGTTTTAGTAAAACATATCATGTTTGTATCATTTTTACTTTTACATTAAATAAAAAGTAATTTATGTCATTTCCCAACCAAAGTGTCTCCATGGGGTCCCCAAGTTGACCCATGGCTTTTCTTGGTCGGCCATGACACAACCAATAAGGGTAGGACATGTGTCAAGCTCATCTTATTTTATTAAAGCATTATTTTTACCTTAAACTACACTAATTACCACTAATCGCAATTAAAAACTTAATAAGTTACTATTCACCAAAAAAATTATTTTAATCTCATTGAACCACATTTTACTTCTTAATGACAACCATGTATGTCAGATTAATGAAATTCAAAACACAATGATGGCAAAATTTCATTTAAACAGAAAATCAGTCTTTATAAGTACCACTTAGTGGTTTCACTATTCATCAAAAATTGATGTTTTTCAGAAAATTACCAAAAATTCACCCTAAGCTATATTTGATATTACGAATTCAAAAATGAAGTCTATTTTACAAAATTAAAAACATATAAGTCACATTAATTAATTTAATAATTAATTCCCGCTGTCAGAGCAAATAGCGTGTTTTTAGGAAACAATAAGTATCAAAAGATTGACACTACTTTAAGTCTGATTTCAAAGTGAAATTAATTCCAACGACCACTATTGGATTTAATGGTAAAAATATTTTCTAATTTCACTTTAAAACCAATTAAAAATATAATCTAATCATATAAATAAATTAGATTAAAAAGAGGTTTTGAATTAAAATACAACATTTTACACTATTCATTAAAAAAAGAACTTTATCAGAAAGGTACCAAAAATTTACACAAAGTAAATTTTGATGTCCCGATTCTAAAGAAGAGTTATATTTGGTCCAATAGAATTTATAAGATCGATCAAAACTATATTTAATGACGGTTCTCCATCAAAAGGTGATAAGTGGACCTTTCGTGAAAATTAGGGTATAAATCCCTAAAATTGAACTCTTTCCATATTTTAAGCCTTTATCTTTTATTGGGTAAATGTAAAAACATTTAAAAACATATATAATCATATTTTAGTTATTTCTATCCATTCCCGCTAGTACAACGGCTTCTCGTTAACTAACATTTAAAATAATATTATTTTATTACTTGTGTGCAACGTAAGTTTTCAAAGAAACTCATCATTGCGTATCAAGTACGCTATCGAACGTAGAAACCCCTTTTAATTAAAATTAATATTTAATTTGTAAATATTAATAAATATGAAAATTCTTTATTCTTTATTTACCTGGGATGTTACATCCTTCCCCCCTTTTGGGAATTGTGTCCTCGCAATTTTATTCACTTATCAAAATAAGTGGGGGTATTTATCCCTCATAGCATTTTCAGATTCCCACGTTGCCTCTTAAATCACATGGTTTTTCCACAAAACCTTTACCTAATGAATCACCTTATTCTATAACACCTGCTCCCTATGGTCAAGAATCTGGACTGGTTGTTCTTCATATGATAGGTTCTCTTCCAGCTGAACTACCTCTGGACTCAAAACATGAGATGGATTTGGCATATACTTTCTCAATATCGAAACGTGAAAAACATTGTGTACCTGAGATAAACTCAGAGGTAAATCCACTCGGTATACAACTGATCCAACTCTCTCCAGAATTTCTTATGGTCCAATTAACCTTGGACTCAGCTTTCCTTTCTTACCAAATCTCATCACACTTTTCCAAGGAGAAAACTTGAGAAAAACATGATCACCTACCTCGAAAGATAGATCCTTCCTCCGGTTATCCGCATAACTCTTCTGCCTGCTCTGAGCTGTTCTCATGTGCTTCTGAATCAACTAAACGTTTTTCTGCCATCTCTTCTACCAATTCCGGTCCCATCAGCTTCCTTTCACCCACTTCATCCCAGAAAGCTGGAGTTCGACACCGCTTCCCATATAATGCCTGCAATGGTGCCATCTGTATACTGGAATGAAAACTGTTATTATATGAAAATTCAACCAAAGAAAGATGTTGGTCCCAACTTCCCTGATAATCCATAGAACAAGCTCGTAGCATATCCTCCAATGTCTGAATTGTTCGTTCTGACTGCCCATCTAATTGAGGATGAAAAGTTGTACTAAAATTTAATTCAGTACCCAATGACTTCTGAAGGCCTTTCCAAAAGTTAGAAGTAAACCTGGGATCACGATCCGATACAATGGAGAGAGGAACTCCATGTAACCTGACTATCTCTTTAAGATACAAACGGGAAAGTTGATCTAGAGAGAAAGTATCTCCTATAGAAAGGAAATGAGTATATTTGGTCAAGCGATCAACAATAACCCAGATTGCATTATTACCTCGAGATGTCCTCGGTAATCCCACAACAATGTCCATGGATATGTTTTCCCATTTCCACTCTGGCACTAGTAAAGGCTGAAGCATCCCTTTCGGTAACTGCCGCTCTGCTTTAACCTGTTGACATGTCAAACACTTCACAGTAAAATCAGCAATGTCTCCTTTCATTCCATCCCACCAGTAATACTCCCGAAGATCTCTGTACATCTTAGTACTGCCAGGATGAACTGAAAACGGGGAACTATGAGCCTCATATAACAACTCATTCTTCAACTGTGAATCACAAGGCACACATAACCTCTTCCCAAACCTCAAAACACAAACACAAACTTATCAAAGAAGTCATGGAAAATTTTATTCATAAGGTCCATGAATACAGCAGGTGCATTGGTTAACCCAAAAGTCATAACTAAAAATTCATAATGGCCATATCTAGTACGGAACACAGTCTTCAGAACGTCTGCTTCTTTTACTTTCAACTTATGGTACCCCGACCTCAAGTCAATATTTGAAAAATACTGAGCTCCCTTGACCTGATACCACTTCATTCGATGGCCCAACATCTGCTGAAGTTGTTGCAAATGATTTCACCACCCCTTTCTGCTTGTAGTCTGGCTGCATTCCCCCAGTTGAGTTCTTCGTTGGACACTCGTTTTCATAATGACCCATTTCATTACACTTAAAACTTCTTACCGTTGGCTTTTCATTTCCTACTTGATCATCTTCCTTACAGTTACGAGCAATATGACCAGACTTACCACACCGAAAGCACTTACCAGACTTGGATAAACATTCTCCAGGATGCATTTTACCACACTTCTCACAGGATGGATATTTGGTTTTCTTACCTCCTTGCTTCTTTGATGAATTCTTCCCCTTTTCCTGCCAACTAGACCTCTTATTCTGTTGTTTGTCATAGAACACCTGATCATCAGCAAACTCCATTTCCACCTTCTCCGCACATCGAACAAGTTTTTCATAAATTTTGAACTCACGTGAAGTTAAAGCCCTTCGATACTTTGGCTTTAACCCTGAGTAAAAATAGTTTATTTTACTATCAAGATCTCGTATGAAGTTTGGAGCATACCTTGCCAATCAAGTGAACTTTTCATCATAAGCAGCCATTGAATCATCCTCCTGACTCAATTCTAGGAACTGTTTCTCCATCCTAAGACGAACCACCTTAGGAAAATATTTCTCAAGAAACATACCTTTGAATTCGTCCCAGTGAAGATCCTCAATCTCATCACTATCCCTTATAATTTTCACCATCGACTACTACTGATCAGCTTCACCTTAAAAACGATAAACAGCAAGACTAACCTTTTGATGTTCTGAACACCCCATGACATCAAAAATCTTCTCCAGTG
The DNA here is from genome assembly GCA_963277665.1 of Viscum album. Lineage (NCBI taxonomy): Eukaryota > Viridiplantae > Streptophyta > Magnoliopsida > Santalales > Viscaceae > Viscum > Viscum album. The sequence continues at coordinate 1,054,075,025 of OY728151.1, read as the reverse complement.
CTTTAATCCACCCTTCAGCTTGCACAGGGTCAGATGATCCTCTGAATGATGGGGGATGTTGCCTCATGAAATGTTCCACCACTGAAATGTTCCTCTGCGGTTGATCTGGCAGATCTCGTGCATGGATACCACCACCATTTATAGCCTAAGTCAATTGTGCCATCACTACAACAAACTGCTCAGTTCCGATTCCAACCATCTCAGGTTTCTGATTTGGAAGGTTGTCTTCCTCCTGATATCGTCCCAACATAGCTGCTTTGATTCCTCTGCGGAAAACCATTCTAAACACAGAAATATCTTAGGCGAAGCAACATGGTAATCCGTAAATTCTATATCATTTCAATCATATTATAATTTAACACTTTTCTAACTCCTAAAGTTGTCTAAACCGACCTCTGATACCAACTATAAGGCCCCGGCCTTAAACCTTACTTAATATTGAATTAAATGAATAATTCACATTGAGGATCTTTTCAGGTTTAGAGTTTTAGAGAATTAGAACATAACTATTATATCTCAAAAGATTACAAAGTAGTCACTTCTACTAAGTTTCCATAATAAAAAAACTCTTAAAAAGAAATGTGTCTAGTTCCATGTTTTATATAGGATGACATTCCCTCGATCCCATCCTTGACCTTATTCCACATTAAGTCCAGTGAAAACATTTCAAAAAAAACTTGGGGTGAGCATAAAAATCTCAGTAAGGGATACAGAAATAATGAAAACTGTTAGTTTTTCAAACATCAAGTAAACCATATATACTCTATCAAAGTAATACTTTCACCTTCATGAAGTAGTAAAAACTCTTCACTGAATAAAGTATCATTACTTACCTTTTTGTAACCAAAGGATTACTATAAAACCCATAAAAAGAACACATAACATATATAAAGGTAACTTGGGACATAAACATACTTAAGTGGAATAACCATACGGTCGACTTCCACACATATCACTTAATGGAATAGCCATATGGCCAATTTCCATACATACTTAATGGAATAGCCATACGGCCGACTTCCATACCCAATGCATTGCAGGTTATAACGTAACCACCCGTCCTGGTATTCACGGCACCACCCGTCATATGGTTTATAACGTAACCACCCGTTAAAATGTCCAAGTACGAGTATAAAATCATAAAACATAAAACCAATAAAAAGGAATGATAACATTTGTACAATAAATATATTGACATAATAGAATCCTTTATCAAAACCATTTTCAATACCAAAATACATAAAAGAGTATATGGTATTTATTTTATTCTAAAAACATTACGGCTTGTTGAGAAAGCCAAAGACCAAATAATACTCGCGGCGGCAGAAAAGGTCGTTGTCGCCGCGTATGTTAAAAGAAACATTCCTTTTTGTCATTTTGTAAAACGCTTCGTAGAAAAAGATTCCTTTTGTATAAAAGTAAAAGTCAAAGGGGTTTATACACCGTATAAAATAAAGTTGTGTATAAAATGAAATATGCCTCAAAGAATGGAGATTGAGATGAAGTCCCTTACCTCGGGTCCGACTTGACTCGATCGTTCTTTAACGTCCGGAATAATAAACTTGAGTTAATTTATACTTGATTAAGAACCTTTATAAAGTTAATTATTCCTTTTATATCACTTATTGCCTTGTTATAAACATTATGTAGCCATTTAAGTTAATAATGTTTGTTTTCTCAATATTTGGTTCTTAAGTCGAAAGTGGACTTCTTACAATTACATGTTGTTCGTGTGGTCAAAGGTTCTTTATATCCAGAATGAAATTCCCGATTTGGATATAATATGTATCATATATATCCAGCATATACATGTATTTATAATATTACATAATCATTTAGGGGTAAGAAATGAAATGCACCGTTCATGGAGACGGTAAGCCGTACGTACGCATGAACGCTACTTTCATTTCTTTGTCATATTAATGGAATTTAAACTAAATGAGAGGTATGTATATTTTAATTCCAGAATTATATTCATCATTTAGATATATCATTAATTATATATATCCATTATATACATGTACTTTTAATAGTACATTATATTTGGGGATAAGAAATGAAATGCACCGTTCATGGAGACGGTAAGCCGTACGTACGCATGAACGCTACTTTCATTTCTATATCATAATTTAATGGAAAGAAATAATATTGATATAGAGGTATATTATAATTCCAGTATAACATCATATATAATAACTTTAAATCCATCCTTTACACGTCCCACATATGGCATTAATGAATCACATCACTTTGAGGGGGCGGTAGTCCGCACTTCTTTAATGAAGATATCGTGTTTACCCATAATGGAAACCATAAAGGTATGACCAAAATGAAAAATACAGAAGCTTAAAGAAAAAATAAACATATTATATATCATATATAAAAATAGTGACATCATAATGGCCACCTTTGTAGGTGTTAAATGAGTATTGAACAATCATCGTTTCGGGAGGCAGAATTTCGCCATCCACGGAAACCGTATGTTCTTTAACCATTTGATGTAGTTTTGTGAGATTTTAGCTCAAATAAATATTATAACAACATCCTATTATATTGAAGATACTGGTGTTGTTACAAAAGAAGTAAATAAAAAGTGTTTAGAGGGTTGGAGAAGCAAAATAAAACAAATGAACAAGAGAGAATGAATTACCTTTAAAAGTGTAACTCCTTTTGATTTGAGCCCAAAGGATTCCTTTGAAAGGATTATGCCCAAATAGAATCTTATAGGATGAGGATAGGGATGTGGAGAGATTAAATGGGCAGGGGTTGGCCGAGCCAAAGGCTTGAGGAGTGTGTGAAATGAGGTAGAGGTGGGAGCCTTTTATAAGAGTAGAGGAGGGGCACTTTTGGAAAGTAAAGAAATATTACTTTATTTGAAAATGTTTTTCGGTTTTAAAAGGTCCCACATTGATATAATTCGTGTATAAGTTGATAAGGGTTCGCAATCCACCCATACAATAAGTTTTGGACATGTTTAGTTCATATATTTTACATTATCTTTCCATTTTATTTAAATCGTTAAATAATGAGGTCATCGCTGCATCATCATTATGTCATAAATAATTTAATTTATTTAGTGTCTAAAAATTATAAAAAAATACTATGATGTAGGAAATCTTTTTAGCTTTCCAATGACTATTTATAATCAAAAATCTGACCTTTATATCCCCATTTAAAAATTGTTTTAGTAAAACATATCATGTTTGTGTCATTTTTACTTTTACATTAAATAAAAAGTAATTTATGTCATTTCCCAACCAAAGTGTCTCCATGGGTTCCCCAAGTTGACCCATGGCTTGTCTTGGTCGGCCATGACACAAACAATATGGGTAGGACATGTGTCAAGCTAATCGTATTTTATTAAAGCATTTTTTTTACCTTAAACTACACTAATTACCACTAATCGCGATTAAAAACTTAATAAGTTACTATTCACCAAAAAAATTATTTTAATCTCATTGAACCACATTTTACTTCTTAATGACAACCATGTATGTCGGATTTCTGAAATTCAAAACACAATGATGGCAAAATTTCATTTAAACAGAAAATCAGTCTTTATAAGTACCACTTAGTGGTTTCACTATTCATCAAAAATTGATGTTTTTCAGAAAATTACCAAAAATTCACCCTAAGCTATATTTGATATTAAGAATTAAAAAATGAAGTCTATTTTAAAAAATTAAAAACATATATCTCACATTAATTAATTTAATAATTAATTCCCGCTGTCAGAGAAAATAGCGTATTTTTATGAAACAATAAGTATCAAAAGATTGACACTAGTTTAAGTCCGATTTCAAAGTGAAATTAATTCCAATGACCACTATTGGATTTAATGGTAAAAATATTTTCTAATTTCACTTTAAAACCAATTCAAAATATAATCTAATCATATAAATAAATTAGATTAAAAAGAGGTTTTGAATTAAAATACAACATTTTACACTATTCATTAAAAAAAGAACTTTATCAGAAAGGTACCAAAACTTTACACAAAGTAAATTTTGATGTCCCGATTCTAAAGAAGAGTTATATTTGGTCCAATAGAATTTATAAGATCGATAAAAACTATATTTAATGACGGTTCTCCGTCAAATGGTGATAAGTGGACCTTTCGTGAAAATTAGGGTATAAATGCCTAAAATTGAACTCTTTCCATATTTTAAGACTTTATCTTTTATTGGGTAAATGTAAAAACATTTAAAAACATATATAATCATATTTTAGTTATTTCTATCCATTCCCGCCAGTACAACGGCTTCTCGTTAACTAACATTTAAAATAATATTATTTTATTACTTGTGTGCAACGTAAGTTTTCAAAGAAACTCATCGTTGCGTATCGAGTACGCTATCGAACGTAGAAACCCCTTTTAATTAAAATTAATATTTAATTCGTAAATATTAATAAATATGAAAATTCTTTATTCTTTATTTACCTGGGATGTTACATCGAATCCCTAGAAGGTCACTGTTAAACCATTTGACATTCCTAAATTTGAGACCTCCAAATAATTTGGAGACACATTGTTTCTCCCATGTTACCCAATGGGTCTTATGTTTTCCATCATGATAACCCCCCCCCCCCCAAATTTATCAAAATGAGAGTGGATCTTATCAAAAAAAGCTTCAAGAAATTTGAATAATGATATATCATAGGATGGAATTTCATGGGCCACTAATTTAATAAGAACTTCTTTCCCAGCCATAGAAACCATCTTTCTTGAACATAAAAGAATTCATATTATCCAGACATTCCATAATTGATGAGAAAACTTGCTTCTTTGATCATTAGATAATTGTTTGGAAAACTATATGTTATATATAGTTTTGAACTAGTGGAAACGTTCACACTAACCTCAAATCCTCCCACATCATGTGTAAAACACCTCTAATGAAGGAAAATTCTGACTTCAACATATTAATACATTGTATAGAATCCCTTTCATAAAAAATAATTAATTTAAGAATCGAGAATCAATCATGAAGGGTAGATTGTGAAAAAAGAGGCTATCATTTGTAAAGATGTGGTAGGAAATAGGTGGACCATTTCGACATACCTTAGCACCATGTGTAACTAATTTCTCCACTGATTGCAAGGTAATATGAGAAAATATGTCTACCAACAATATAAAATGATATAAATGGAGTGGATCCCCTTTCCATAATCTCCTTGAGGGTTTAAAACTCTTAAAAGGGACCCCCTTAATATTTATTCTGAATTACAATAACATAACAAAGTTCATTATGTTAAAAATAAATTTAGCACCAAAGCCCAACATAGAGTGAATGAGTACAAGAAAATGCATTCGAGCATATTGTAGGATTTCTCCATATCAAACTTCATTGCCATGAATCCTTTTTCATTAATATAGTGGGTCTTCATGGAGTAGAAAAAATCAAACCCAATGGATGTATTATCCATATTGGATGTCCTTGGGAGAAAGGAACATTTATTTTTATTGACCACATGGGGTTGAATACCCCTTCGCCTATCCACCATGATCATCGAGTAAACATTGTATACAACATTGAAAAAACTTATTGAATGAAAATCCATGATTTTATAAGGACACTAGGTTATTTGAATGAGGTCAATAAGAGTTTTATTAAGGTACTTGAGTGAGGCTTTTACTTCAACAAATTTCTTCATCAGGGAAACCACATCAGGTTCAAAAATGTGCCAATATCATTTTGAAAGCAATGCATGGAAACCATCAAGCCCCAGATCCTTAGTAGAATGAAAAAGATAAAGGGACCAAAAAACATCATCAACAGAGATATCTCTATCAAAAATTATGTTCATATATTACAAGATAATTTTTGGAATGCAATTAGTCATACATTATGGATTGTCAATACATTCCACCATACAGAGGTTCCAGAAAAAATTCATAATAATGGTATAAATATAACATAAATCGTGGATAAACTTCCTAGTCTGATCCTCAATCATAGAAATATGATTTTTCCCTCATCTTAAAATGATATTTATGTAAAAAAATGTAGTGTTCTAATAATCATCCCATATACGGGATTCTCTTCCCCCAAAACCCCAAAACAATAAGTTTCCCTCAACACCACATTATTTTATTTCCCAAAAAAAGAGATATCCCTAATAATGGAATCACAGTATGGAAAAGAGAGTAGCCTATTCAAATGATAACCTATAAAATTAATGTTTCAATCAATGTATTTGATCTTAATCGAGTTCACCTTTTACAAAAAAGACATAATATTGTGGAAATTGGATGTGAGGCATCTGTGATGGTTTCGATCTGCGATATGTGATATTCAGTTTTGATGGTTTCAGATTGGTGATCTATGACGGTTATAATTTATAAACATTGGTTTCAAATAAATTTTTCTCTATAGTTGTCCATGATTTGAAATGAAAATGTGTAGATCATGTTATGTTGTGTTGAAGGGATCTTTGTCTCTTAAGGCAAGGTGGGGTGAGGGGTGACCATTGGTACTGAATGTGAGGTAGTGACCTTGGGTTCTCAAGGAGAGGTTTGTTTCATATCTTCCTACATTAGGGGTACCCTTCTTGTGCTATTTGTGAGGACCTTCATTTATTAAAGTGAGATAGTTACAATCATGGTTGGGTTGTGACCTTCGGTTCTCATGGATTATTGGTTTGAGATTTACATACTAGGGATTTTCGGACATATGATGAAATAATTGTAGTGGTGTAGATTCCTCTCAATCGTATTATAGAAAAGTGATATTTTTGTATAGGGGATAATCATACCAAGAATAATCGTAAGGGGGAAATGATACTCAGAGGAGTCAGACTCATGAAGTCAGACAGGGTTTTTCATAATAAAGGCCAGGAAGTTCTTACCCTCTTTTTCCTAATAAATTGATGATTTGTTTTAAAGGGAATACATTTGATAAATTTAAAAAAATAATAGGTGACATGAATTGTTACATAAGCATTGTATTACCATATTTATATTATGAGGGATCACCTTCATTATTGTAATTGATTACATAGTACTACGCGAGTGAAAGGGTATATCTGACTGTTTGCAATACAAAGATTAATTTCTAGTGGATTGTGTGGTATTGTATTAATTCCAAAACCTAGAAAGGATTTAACTATTCTAATTAAATAGAGAACCTTGTAAATTCTTGTGTTTTTGTGGATGTGTTGTTCATTTGTTTTTAGAGGGAAATTGAACCTTTAATAGTAGGCAACGGTTTTTTGCAATGTATGGAAAATTAAAACATACTTTTAACTAATTCACCCACACAACTACATGTAGTTATTTTAAATGATCTAGAAACTACTTTTAACAGTGCTAGAAAATCACTGTTAATCACAACGAAGATAAAGGGGGCCCCCTATATCAGTGCTAAAAAGGTGCTGATAAACTGTGTCCATTATCTGTGATAAAAAATAAATTCTAATGAACCCACAACCTTGTCGAAGCTATATTAGTGTGGATAAAAGAAACCCTTTATCAATGCTATTTTTATCACTAATAAAGTGGTCCTTTATCAGTTTTTGAAATAGCGTTGATAAAGGGAGCCATAATCAGTGCTCGATATAACAGTGATAAAGGGGTCTTTATCAGCTCTCAAAATATAGATGATAAAGAAGTCCATTATCAGCTAAAAATTTGATCAAAAAAGTAAGGACTTAATAGAACCCTAAATAACGCTGATAAATTCATATGTTCATATGATGTGTTGTTTATATATCATCACACCAACCAGTACCTGCACACACACACACACACCACATGCACAAAACAACACTGACTCAACACACACAACATAAAATCTATGCAAATAGGGGTTTGGAAAACAATGTAATATACATTTCAAATAGTTTTTTATATTATTACATTTACTATTATCAAAAAAACAGTTAAAAAGTTAAAATTACATCCTTTGACATTTGTGATCCCCTCTCAAAAATGTCATCCAGTGGTATTAGTTGTTGAAAAAATCATTCCAACATTATAAAAAGGTACCAACTATATATAAAAATAATATAATTTTAGTAATACTATAAAGAAATAAATAAAACATTAATATGAAAAAATAAATTAATAAAATGCCAATTTTTAATACAAAATACACATTTGGAGTTAAAGAGGTCGGATAGGGCATCATATTAAGGTGGGGTTGATTCCTACACATCACAAATGAATTTTGGATCACTTAAAAAAAATATAAAAAAAATCCAAGTGGGTTTGATTGTTTTTGAGTATGTCCCTTGGTCACGTACTAAAATTATTATCAAATTTAAATGACACATTTGGATTTATACCGGTCACATAGTTCATCAGATTGAGGTATGGTTGATTATTACATGGCATAAATGACTCTTGGATTGCTGGTCTAATGTTTCAAGATAATTCAAATGCATTTTGTATGTTTTCATTATGTTAGTTTGGTTTCTTTAATAAAATATCATTTCAAACAAGAAACATGAATCTTGAGTCATAACAGTCGCATCGATCATTAGATTAATGTAAGACTTCATCATACATGTCACACATGACTTTTGAATTTCTCTGTTAAATTATAAATTCAATCAGAGAAAATTTTAATGGTTTTCAGGGGGTGAAACTTTTTTAGAAAAAAATGTAAACATTTAATTGCCAATAGACACTTTTAGTCATAATGGTCACACAGTGCATCAGATTGTGGTACAGTTGATTCCAACACATCCCAAATGACTTGTGGATACTTTTCATAATATATAAAAACAATATGAATTTGTTTTCTCAGATTTCAAAATATCACTTGTTATTTTTACTTAAATTATAATAATTTTAAATAAAAACACTTTTTGATTTATAAAGGTCACATAGTTTATCGAATTTAGGTGTCATTGTTTCCTACACATCACAAATGAATCATAGATTTTTTATTTAAATTATCAAAACAATACAAATGTGTTAGCTCAGTTTTCTGTATGTTAGTTTTGTTTTTTTACCAAAATATCATTTCATAACAGAAACATGCTTTTTCTATCAAACTAATCATATCATGAATCATTTTAATGTGAGACTACTTAATACACTTCATAAAGGAAATACTAATCACAATCCTAAATTTTGAAAACAATAGTAAAGTATTATCTTAGTTATTAGTGAGTTACACATTTTGAGCTAAAATGTAAATTTCAAACTGATAATAGACACATTTAGTCATACCAATCACACCTTAATTCACATTGAGGTGTAGTTGATTCCAACACATTAAAAATGAATCATGGATCAATTTAATAAAGTCTCAAAACCATAAAAACTGTTTTTCTCAGTTTTTGGTATGTCGCTTTATCTTTTTACATAAAATAATATCAATTTTAAATAAAAAGACACATTTGAATTTATTTTTTTCACATCGTTCGTTTTTTTTTAGGTGCATTTGATTCCTACGCATGAAAAAATTACTCATGGATCATTTTCCTAAATTATCAAAACTATCCAAATGTGTTTGCTTGGTTTTGAGTACTCTAGTTGTGTCTTTTTATTAAAATTAATTTAAATTTAAAAAAAATAGACACTATGAGTCATACATGTCAAACCATGCATTAGATTAAGGTGATATTGATCCCTACATGTCACAAATTACATATAGATTTTTTCCATAATGAATCAATACAATATGAATTTTTTTCTCATTTTTTAATATCTCAGTTGTGTTTTTTAATAAAATATCATTTTAAACCGGAGACATAAATTTTGTGTCATAATGGTCTCATTGTGCATCAGTTTAACCTAAGACGAATTCGTACATGTCATAGAGAACATATGAATTGTTTTCCTAAATTATGAAGGAAATCAGTGTTAGTTTTCATGGTTTTCATGGAGTTACACATTTTGAGCTAGAATTTTATTTTTAAACTGATAATGGAAACTTTTAGACATATCAGTCACATTGTTCTTTGGATTGAGCTATGTTTGATTCATACACAATACAAATGATAGATTGATCATTTTCTTAATGTATCAAAACTCTCTGAATGTGTTTTCTCTATTTTCAGTGGGTCACTTCTTTTTGGACAAATAAATTTTTAATTTAATATAAATATTCACTCATAATGTCATAATGTTCACAATGTTCTTCGAATTTAGGTGCAGTAGATTCTTACAGGTCAAAAATTACTTTTTTATTATTATACATCAAATCAATACTATTGTGTTTCCTTTGTTTTTAGTAAGTCGCATGTTATTTATACTATTAATATTTTCAATTTTAAATAAAAATAGACACATCAAGTCCTACCAGTCATATCGTGCATTGTATTGAAGTCTCATATTCATGAAATTTGTGTACATTATTCTATCAGGTAAGCTGCTCATTAATTTCTAGAAAAATATATATCTTATTTTGAATATGAGTCTTTTCAAAAAAAATTGGTAGTACTAAACAAATATAAATACATAATTAATAAATAGATATTTTAAATTAAATAGTAATTATCATCAAAAATACCACTTCAGAGATGCTGGTTTGTTTATGGAATATGATCTATTTAAAAAATTTACAAATAGAATAACCATATTCTTTTTTGTTTGTTTGTTTCGGACCCTGTATAAACATTGAAAAAATATGTAATTTTATTATATGTTTTTTGATAGTGAAATATTATTATATATACCCTAATACTTATCCTGTTGTATTACTTTTTGTGTGGCTTATCCTTTTCCTCTGGCCTCATTCTATAATGTAGATGATATTCTTACACCTCCCTATCATAAAGAAATCACCATTAAAAGATAATATAGAATATATAACTAGATGTAAGGTTCAAAAATTTTGGATGTAGATTATTAATATTTAAAAAAACAATCATTTGTGGTCATTTTCTTGGAAATCCTTCCATTGAATCCAAAAAATAAATCATGGAGTATCCAAATTAACAACATTGAGCATCCAATGCTTCATAAAAACACAAGTGGAATAAGAAATAAAAGAAATTAAAATATATTTGATAGATTAAATTATAGATTTCTACCCTTTCAATGTTGGTATTTATAAGATTTTTTCATCTGTAATTTTGCTATTATATAATTTGAGTAGGATGACCACTATTTCACCCTCTTTCTTGGAAGTTATTTCTATTTGTTCTATAGAGGTGATGTGAGGAATAATGAGTAAAATTGTGTTCATGGATAAATCCATTCAAATGTTTTACATATATACGCCTGCAAAAAATATGAAATGAATTTACTCATAATTATTATATTATAACATCTTTTGGAAAATTAAATAATTAAAACATACCTCATGTATACATTTTAAAATGATCCACCAAGCCAATCATACTCAAGGATTTCACGTGCATTGCCAAAACTAATGAAATCTGGAACTTCCCTATTGTAAATATTTTCATTAGAAAATATTGTGTGAGTATTACCCTCTTTCAACATTGTATCCCATGTACCTACCATTATTATAACTGCATATATATAATGGGTGGGATTAAGGTGATTTCAGTAGATTTTTTCGATCGATTGGTCGATCCATTAGATGGGTTTGACTCATTCTATAATTTCACCAACTTCCCATTGTATTTCTATAATAACATTCATCGATTCAAAACATTTTTCATTAAATTTAAATGGTTTATCTTGAATAATAATTTGGATACGAATACCTCATTGTCAAAATGTTTTTTTAAAAGATGTGATGGCCATGTGATAAAAGTTCCAAGATATTTTTAGAACATATGAATATCTCCATTATTCATTGAAAAAGGTATCATGGTTCTCGGCTCATGAGATACATTAATTAATAGTTTTACTTGACCTATTAGAATTGGTTTCTTGTGTAGCATGGCGTTTTGGATATTGAACATCGGTGCCCTCTCTACAAGGCGATGTATGGGTGATGATAGATATAAATCCGGGTCATTTTAACCCTATAGAATATCACTATAATAAATGTATCGATGTCAATCAGATTCAAAGTTCATAGAACAATTATTAGAACATTGATTACCTCGGTAATGATTGGATTTTTGAGTGGAATGGATCACCTCAAAGAAAGTGGGGGTGGGGTGTGATCTTCATGCACAAGTTTTTATTGAGTTGTTTCTTCCCCCCCCCCCCCCCACCACAATCATATTTTTCATGATCTCTCTATTCCATTATAGTTGTTATTCAAGGATAGATACTCCTAAATTCAACATTTTTATTAGTTCACTTTGACCCTCCACTTGTTTTTTTTCTAAAAAATGTTTGTGGTGTCAAACCAAAACATGAACCTCTAATGCAACCATAATTTTCAGGATACATCAATGCCACCAAAAGTATATCTAAATCTAGATTGGATTTGGATAATTTCTATGAAAATTTAAGATATAAAATTTAGTTAAATAAGAAATAATACTTATATAATATTGATTTAAATAAAATCAAATTTTTATTATGTCATACATACACATGTTTCCCACAATTTTTGTGTGTTTTAATCTATTGGAATCCCATATTTATTTAAACATTCCTACTTCCATAGAACTTTGTGTGAGATGGAAGTTACTTTCTATTGGGATTCATCAATCTACATATAAACAGAGGAACATAGTTATGGTTTTTTCTGTCATATTAATGTATTACGGTAGATTTAAAATACCTAACAAATTTTTTTTCATGTGAGGAGTATCCCAACCCTGATTTACAGTAGGGGTAAACTGGTTTTATAGCTCATTAATTATTTTCATCACTTAGTTGATGTTTCATAAATAAAATAATTTCAATCAATGTGATGAATAAACATATCATCAAAAAACGTATTATCAATCACAATGTAATAAAAAATACATCTCTTTATAACGGTTAGTAAATGAATCCCATTCTCCCTGTGTTATCAAGTGTGCATAAAGTGGAGGTGGATGAATGGATATTTTCCGTTCAGCATCATTAAGATTAAACCTCATTAAAATAGTGGTAAATCCACTATGATTCCTAACTGAAACCCTTCAAACATAGTCCTTATGTGAGTCAACCATTATAAACGTAATCTATAATGGATGAGAAATAGTAAATAAATGTTTCACTGTTTTAATTTTTAGTAAGTTAATGAAATGATGTCATATTTTTATTGTAATATCTCCCCACATTAGTGTCTTATGGCCAATTACAACTTGGTTCCACAAATTTACATTAATTGACACATGTTTTCGAGTGACGATTCTAATGTAACTACTAAACATGGCCTTGTTGGGGTTAACATGAGAGCCTTCCATATCCCATACAACCTCATATTTGAATCCATTAACATTTTTACATAAGGAGTTTTTCTATCTTTGTCAAACAATGTCGCTCCTATAATTGCTACGCCACCAATGTTTCGTTGACTACCATTTCCTTGGTTTCAACATAATGAATATGTTCCTCAATCATGTTTGCACATTCAAGTAATGAGGGTTGTGGTTCCCCTACAATGGGAGAAGCAACAACAACAGGTTCATAAACCTTTTAGTCCTCTACATTGTGGGAAATAAAAATTTGAGATACTTGTTGTTCCTCTACACTATGTGAAGCAGCAGGTTGAGAGACTCATTGTGCCTTGATATTTGGAGAATCATGATATGAATAAAATAATTATCTACATAAGTAGTTTATCATATAATTTATATTACATAAGAAGAAGTAGTGAATAAATAATAAAATAAGGTAACACAATGTATATTACAAAAAAAAATTAACCTGATTATCGATCTCTCATTTTTGTAAAGGCTTAAGGGATTTGACCCTCTATCGACTATCGAAATCCCTTCATTGTGGTCTCCTATGACATACAAAACACCATCATCATTCGGACCTCGATGAAGTTATTGTGATGTCCCAATGAAATATTCATTCATTTTTGAATTTTCAACTAACATATCAATGGTTTTGGTTAATAATAGAACAATTGACTAGCTCTTGTTTGCTGGATTTGGAACAGAAAACCCTTGAATTACATTTGATGCCATTATAAACTGTTCTTATTTGTACCCTTCATTCCTGAAATCAACATTCACAAATCCCAACACATCTATTTTAACATCACTCTTATTATCAACCAAATTTTATTTAAAAATATTCATAGGGAAGTTCCTATAATACATCTTCCATATTTTATTGATGATACCAATGTATGACATATTTAGATAAATTGTATTTTTTCCGTTAGCACCAGAAACATGCATCGCGTCAGCCACGAGTGTAACTCTACTATTCATCATGGGATTTATTTCATAATTTTCATTAGTATATAATATATAACCATTAATTTCATAATCATTATATGATATTACCAACACACTTATTCCCCCATCTAGCCATTAAAGATGTTCAGAATTTGAGACTGTATTTTCATATGACTCCTTTAATATATGTTCCCAAAACCATCCTATGAACTATCAATTTTGTGTATTATTTATCCATTTTTCTTCCCATGATGGATTCAAATGATGGAGAATTTCTTTATAGGTTTCAACATATGGGACAATATCTAAACACATTTGAAAAACGTAAAGGTTGGACTATAACCATTCTATAATATTGATTGTGAAAACCTCTATTCCAGAAATTCATTCACCCACAAGCCATCTAGTGTGATGAGATTTCAGTAGACCAATGCTTTCCATACTATAATTTAAGTTTATACATATTTCAACGGCTTTCTCAACAATATATTTCTCTGTAATACAACCCTCTGGATGAATTCTAATTTTCACATACCCATTAAAAATCATCACATATGGTTCAATGGGGTACATCCATCTCTAATGTACCTGACCACATAGTCTAATATCTCTCACCAAGTGAAACATAAAATGAACCATTATATCTAATAAAAATGTTGGGAAGAAAATTTCCAATTCAAAAAATATGATGACAACTTCACATTCCAATCTCGGAAATTTCCCTGAGTCTATAACTTTGCTGCAAATATCTTTTAAGAATAAATTGAGCTTCATTAAAATATAATGGGAATTCTTGGTCAAAATGAAATGTTAATCTATATGTATTAGATCACTAATCAAAATTTGGATGACTTGTGATTTCAGACCCTTTAACTTCAAATTGATCATTGACATAAAGTTCTTGATATTTGAGGAAAACCAATATGGATCCTTTACATCATTCAAGAAGTTGAAAAATTGATATAACTCCTGATTGTAATGAGTTTAAGAAACCTGAGGAAGAAATGTTTTTTTCCTCCTTTATAGGCACCAACTCTTATTATATTCCCATGTCAATCATGTCTATCCTTGCCTTAATTCCATCATTTTTTTCAGGTGTATTTAGCAACGTGTCAATGACACTATCACATACATATTTTTTAACATGAATAACATCAAGAAAGTGTAATCCATATAGAATATTCAATTAATATAAATAAAAAATTAAATAATATTTTCTTCCAATTGGTTCTTGTAGAGTTTTTCAAAAATAGTTTACCAAAATCAGTGTCCACATATTTTACACTGTCAAATAGTTCATCACCAATTATTGGATACGTTGTTGTACGCTATTATAATCATCCATTGAATGTTTTTGTCCATGATCAGTAATTATTTAATTGGATTAGATATCTATGATGTACTATAAACACTATTTTAGATGAATGTTTCCACCTAATAGACTGTGTACCTTATTTTCAGACTGGACTGCCATGACATTCTTTAATACTATATCCTAAAAAATTTATGTAAATAAAAAATCCATTTATCATCTTAAAAAACATGGATCTAGATGTGAAATCATCATTTCTATAAGAATCATACAATTTTACACTAGAATCCAACAATAATTTCAAATCCTTGACCAAAAAATCCAAATAAACAACAATATCATTACCCAATTTTTTCTATCATTATAAAACCATAGATAGAATGATGTGTTTACGTTTCATTCATGACCATGGTGGCATGTTATAATTTACCAACATAATAATCCATTTACTACTATTTATTCATTGAAAACTAAAATGATTCAATCCATATGTATATAACGCAAGATGAAGGTTTATCACCTCATTTCCATAGTCAGGATACTCAGGATCGATTCTCTATCACTAAGAAGAGCCTTCCAGTTGATTTATTTTCCAATCATCAATTTTTATGTTTACAGGCCACATTATTTCCCATGTGGTCTCCTCACATGCATATTGGAACCATAAAATTGGAATTATTAGAATGTAACATCAACTTTTCATAGGACTAGATTCATCCTTCTTGTATCAAGAAGAACCATGCTTTAGGAATTTTCTATGCGATTTGTGATCCTTCAGAAATAGTATATTGTAACTTGAGAAGGCGTGTATTATTTCAGATATCATACATATCGAGTGTAGAATTCTTTTTGTGGTGTATTTTCGACTTGGGAGCCCATTATCTTTTGGGATCATGTCATTCATGAGAGTAAATAATTCTATAAAACTGGCATCACTCCATCTATTTCCAGCATACAAATTATATAGCTTCTGTATGACTGAATGTGATTTTTATTTAGTGAAACCACCATAAAAATGAGTCTTTTCAAAACACTTTAACTGCACAATAGTTTTTTTCGGAAATCATGAAGTTCATGTTCAACTACCCTTTTCATTTCCTCAATACGATCTTCATAATCATTCACATATGTAATCACGTCCTCGATACACTCTTCTTCTTTTTCCTCAATTTTAATCATATTAGATGATCCATAAAACACATTGTTATCCCATCCACTAGCTAAATTCCCTTTTTTCCCATGTATATTCCTTAATTTATAACTTCGATCTATTCCATGATAGATCAAGTGTTCTTCCAACACCCTTGTACTATCTTTTCTTGAAAAACAACTACGTAAACTCATACAAATTATTTGAGAAGAATCATATGCATGATATTTTGAAAACAAAATGAACTATTTCTCTCTATCTTCATAATCCATTATAAAACTATTAGAAACCATCTATTCTTTATTCATATCCGTACTTTTTTATTTGGTGATATTAGTATTTTAAAAAATAAATACCAAAATTATTAATATAATGTAATCTTTTCCCTAATTCTAAAAAATTATAAACATAATATATTATTCATAAACTATAATTAAAATGTCCTTTGATAACTTTTTAAAAAATAATAATTGATTTCCCTTTAAATAAACCAACCATTTACACAAATTGTGATTTGAAATAACAAACCCATTATAAAATTAATCAATCAGTTCCAAACACTATGTCACAAAACAATAATTCCTTTTTTAAATCATTCAATTCGAATTCATGACCCAATAATATTAATTATTTAAAATGAGCGAAAACCCTATAAGAAACATTTAAAAAACATGAATCATTTTGAAAGTGACACTTAAGAGTTTTCACAGTGAAATTTATCCTAATATAGAAACATTATAAAATATACATATAAAACATTTTGTTTCATCTCAAATCAATCAGTGTTGTATGATTCCATCACATTATTCCAAACGTTGGTGTAATAATAATAATTTTCATTAGAAGTTCAAATTGGGCACCCCACCATGGGATATCCATTATACATGCTTCCATTTTCCAGTTATATCAATTATCCTTAACCCCAACACCAAAATTCCAATAGATATGTTCCATAGTCAGTGACCACACTCACCACCAAGAAACAATTGTGTTCTAATTTACTATAGACACCACATTATCCAAATGATCATTGGATCACCCCAAATAAATTAGTTGTACAACCCAAGAACACTGTATATGTATGTAAAATGATGTAATATTGGTTACTACCTTTATTAATACACATAATAGAATATATAATAATGAACCCATTACATAATAAATATTTTTTCAAGTGTCATTACATTAACACAAAGAATTTCCCTAAGTCACTCATCACTGGATGAAACTATGTTTCTTTACTGATAGTTTTAAGTAAATCATGTATCAAGTAAAAATAAGATAATAACTATGGTACTAAACTAATATATGGTATGATTCTCCATAGTCTATTATCTAAAATCTTCAAAAACACTTTATAAATGAAATTACAAAGACTAGTTATTCTAAAATCTTTAACTGAACTCATATTAATAACCTCAGGAATAAAATTGATGAGGGCATCATTATAAGTCTCAATAGAATTATTACCCCTCCAAAACTAATTCTTGAGGTTAACAACATCATGTCCCAATATATTTTATATCATTTTAATGAAATTTTACAGTTGAAATCTTGGATTAGAACCATTGTTTGATGCATCAACCCAAATTCCATGACCACTTCATTAAATTGAATAAAAATAGTTAATAATTCATTCATATAATTTTTTAATGTTGTAATAAAATAATAATTTATATATAAAATTATTCTTTGAAGAAAATATTATATGATAATCACTTGAATTATATCATTTTTTCATTTCAGGGGATTCACCCTAATGTGCTTATGGGTGGAAGGATTCATTACATGTGTTGTCATGTTTATTTGACTAGGGTGTCCAAAATGTGTTTCATGTAGCTTTGGATAGGTAGGGATAACAAAAGAAATGTTTCCCCTATAACTCAATTTATCTCTTAATAAAAATATCAATGTATTGGTGGTTTTAACTTAGGAATGATAATTTGTACCAAATACAACAAGTGGTATCAGATATTTTTCTTATTCTACAATAATTTACCAAAAATTGGTATTATGTCATTGTTACATAAAATATTTTTATTATTTATCAATACATGATATAATTTCTTGGTTTCAAGACTACTAGGTTTCGTCTAGTGAAGTTCATTCTATGATTTAGTGGAATTGTACTTGTAACAAAGTGGTGGTTCCATTGAAATGGGTAATGTTTGGATTTATATTCAATGGTGGAGGATTCAAAATTTGTGTGAAATTTTCCTTCATACTCTTGTAGAGTTAAAATGTTAAATTGATTTTGTATTTGATATTAGCGACCTATTCAGTAGAATGGGAAACCCTGAGATGAAATATTATAATTTTTTTAAAATGGGTTTATAACATAATCTTGGTTCATGATGGAAGAAGGAAATTCCTAAATTATGTTGAGCATTAAAGGTCTATGTGTAGTATAGAGAGGTATTATAGAGTATGATTTATTGATGTTTTGGTGGAACAATGGTTCTCAATGAGCATTTCAGTAATTATGCAATGATGGGAAAAATTAAATAATTAATTATAATTAATTATAATTAATTATGTATGATGTATGTGGTATATTACGAGCTTCACTGGAAGTGTAGACTCAAAGTAGGAGTTGACGGCTAGATTGACTTTTATCAAAGCTTGATCGGGTTGATAACTCCTTTTGATGTAGCTAGCCACTATCATACCAAACCATAGTTTGGGGGTAATATATACTTGTACAATTACCCATGATAGATGATATGGTACAATGACCTTGTGGCCTACCCTAGTAGAGCCACGGGTGTGATGACCATGTGTCCTAACCAGGGGCTTGATTGGATTTTCTCTTTAACCTAGAGTGAATAGGGATATGATGGCCTTGTAGCCCAACTCGAGTATGATCCAAGCATACAAAGGCCCTAAAAACTTACCTGTGTCTTTATTTTATAATATAACCTAATTAATTTCATGTTTGAAAGTGGCCTTCCCTACTTAAAAGTATTGGGTTGACTTGTGGACATCATGAATTTCCCATGAAGGCTGGCATATAATTGTTCCTTAAATCTAGAATAAACTCAGTAGGTATTCCTTAGAGACTTCCCAACACATGCCACTATGACAAAACATGTTTTCATAATTCATGTAAAATAACTAAAAAACATTTAAAAAATTTATAAAAATGTATGAGTGATAACCATATAAGATCCCCAAAATCATGATCAATACAATACATTCATACATGGCATAACCTTTACCAAGTTCACACAGACACATATTCATGGTACGTGGTCATGTTTCACTAGAAGAACACCAATTGATTTTCAAAAGACATCAAACATGCAATTCATTTAGTGAAAAAACAAGGTCCGCAAACAACCATAATTTTCAGTGGGGTTTTTTGCCCATACAATTCACAAAATCACCCTCAAATAAAGAGAAAGAGGATAAAAATCATTGGGGAGGTGTGGTTCTGTGCACGGAATAGGTGCGTTCATGGCGGAGGAGAGGCACACAATAGATAAGTCTTCCTGGAGAGGAGAGGTGCTGACATAAGAGATGCGCACAGAGGAAGAGATGCACGTGGTGGAGGATATATGCATGATAGAGGAGAGGCACTGGTAGAGGAGAGGCACCATCAGAGGAGAGGCGCATGGCAGAGGAGAGACGCACGATGGTATGGTTTGCAGTAGAAAAGAGGCGCATGATGAAGTTGTGGTTCACGGCAGAGGAGAGGCGATAGGAGAGGAGGAGGAGGAGGAGGTTGAGGCATGACGACGGTGGAGGATATCGGCTTCTGTGAGAACTTGAGGGGTGTGAAGAAGGAGGAAACAGTTAGGGGTTTTTATAAAACCCAGTGAACCTTTTATTAACTCTAGAAAAAAAAAGCACTGATAAAGGCATGCCTTATCACTAAAATATAAAGCACTGATAAAGATATGCCTTTATCATCACTAAAAATTCACTAATAATTACATAATAGAAATATATTAATTATATTATTATATATTGTTATAAAATTATATACATGATAGATATATATTTATATTTAAAAAATTATAATTTAAAAAATTAGAAGCAATCTACTTATCATATTTATAATATTAGAAATATATATAATAAATATATTAATTAAATATATTTTTGTGTTTATAGATGTATATAACTATATTTATTCTAATTTTTTTATTATCTATATAAATATTAATTTATTTATGATTATAATTATAAATGAATATATATATATATATATGAAAAAAATTAATAAATTAATATTTCTAATATTTAAAATTTTATTAATATATTTATTTAATATATTTATTATAATTTTATAAATATTACAATATATCTGTTTTTATTTATAACAATAAATATTTATATATTTATTAATATTTCTATATATTAGTAAATATATTTACAAATATATTTATTTCATTATATATAGCATTATATATGAAAAAAATAATATATTTTTTATGAATTAATAACAATTCAATCATATATATATATATATATTTTATAAAAAATAATTAAATATATATTTATTTGAAATAAAAATTTACATTAAATAAATTATTTATAGTTTAATTATGAATATATGTATATATAAATCATTAAAAAATTATAACAAAAATATTTATAATTTTATAAATATATATATGTAATATAATTTTAATAAATTTTTAATAATTTAAATATATCTTCAACTATTTATAGATATTTGTATATAAATATATACAGTTATTATATTTATTAAAAAAATAAATTATTTAAATATATATACATTTATTTAGGCATTATAATTATAAGTAATTGTACTTATTTATAAATATTTTAATATATTTATAAATATATTTATTTATTTAAATATTTATAAATTTATATGTAGTATAATAACTATATTTATATATTTTAATTTTATAATTTTTTCACATATATATTTATTTACAGTGATAATTATAATTATAAATAAATAAATAAATATTTGTATGTATTATATATATATAATTATAATATAATAGTTTATTATAGTTTTATAATTATTTAAAATTATATATAATTATAATTATAATTACAAATAAATATATTTAAACAATATTCATATATAATTCAAATTTAATAATTATAAATATATTAAATATATTTATTCTTAAAATGTATTTAATGTAATTTTATAATGTTCAGAACATAATATAGAATATATATATATATATATATAGGTAACATGAAATAATCATATACACCTTGTAAAATATATATAATAAAAACTAGCCATCAATGGAAAACATGAATAATAAGAAGAGTGCAATGTATAAATGAAAATTAGAAACACAAATATATTATATAACAATAAATAGTTGATTTTTCAATGGAATTTCAAGTGTGTTATTTAGATAGTTTTCAAGGTACATTTGAAATGTAGTTTTCCATAAAATATTTTATGCATATATTTTTATGGATTTAATAAAACCATTACATTATATCAATATTTTGGGTATTTCTTATGTTAAATATAATTATCACATAATCAAATAGGATGCATATGATTAATGAATGAATGGAAGTCAACCATTTGAAGAAAGAGTATGAATATGGTGTGAAAGTGTTTATCAAATTTTCAAACGATCATATATTTGACCATTCTCAAATCATTTATTTGTGTTTACACTGTTGTTATTCAAGAGAAGTTAGCCTAGGGGATTTTGAAGAACACTTGATCTACCAACAAATAGATCCATGTTATAAATATTGGAATAAATAAGGGGAAATTCTAATATAGATAGTGGTCAGGATAACTGTATGTTTTATGGATCACCTTATTTTATTACATGTGTGGAAAATGAATAATACCATATCAAGGATATTTTTACAGATGTGAATGATGGTGAAGATCATATTGAGGAAAATGTAGGGATAGTTGAAGATGAAAATTATGATTTTCCAAAATTGTTTTACCAGATAAATAGTTGTAAAAAGACACCTTTGTATGGTGGATTCACTCTATATACAGCATTATCATCCATTCTGATGTTGTATAGTTTGAATTTAGGCAATGGATGGAGTGAAGCCAGTTTTACAGAATTAATTTCTCTCTTAAACTACGTGCTCCTATAATACAATGAGCTCCCAACCCAAACATATGATGCCAAAAGAATGCTACACTCGATGGGTATAATATCTAAAAGAATTCAAACCTCCTCCAATGACTGTATACTAATTTTTATGGACCATAAATCACATAAAGAATGCCTAAATTATGATGCTTCTCGATACAAGAATGATGAATCTGGTATGATGAACATAGTATGGTACATTCCAATAATTTCAAGGTTTAGGCGCCTATATGGAAGTGAGGATACTTTATGGAAATTGACATTTCACACATATAGATGAAATAAATATGGGAAACTATGTCCCTCGGTAGACTCACCTCAGTGGAAGAGAATCGTTCATGAGTATCCTGATTTTGGAAACAATATGAGAAACCTTCATCTTGTGTTATCTACAGATGGAGTGAATCCTTTTGGTTATCAAGGAGTCACTCATAGTACATGCTGGTTATGTTGGAAAACTATAACATGGAACTATTGTTTTCATGAAATTAAAATATTTCATTCTATCATTGCTTATATGAGTACCAAAACAATCGGGTAATGATATTGTTTTTTATTAGGATCCACAGATCGAGGATTTGAAATTATTGTGGGATTCATTTGTTATATTGTATGATTCTTACAGAAATGATGATTTAACATTGATAGACATGTTGTGTGGGATGATAAATTACATTCCTAAATATGGATATTTATTATATTATAGAAATAATGGAACTCATGGGTGTCCCATTTTCAAATAAGGTACATAGTTAATTAGGTAGAAACATTTATAAAAAACAGTTTTTCTAGGACGTTGCATATTTAAACCCCAATTACATTTGTACAAATCATGCAAAACATTATTTTATAGAATTTAAAAAGAACATATATGATTGTATTCACTAATAGGCAATCAACTATTTCAGAAAGTAAAAGATGGGGAATCTACATTTTGTATACAATTTTTGAAAAACCATATGAAAACAAATTGGAAGAAGAGATCCATTATTGGAATTACAATACTAGAATTATCTCTATGTACAACACTTTAATGATGTTATTCAAGTTGAAAGGAATTTATGTGATAGTGTCATCACCACATTTCTAAATTCACCCGAAAAAAAAAGATGGAATTAAAGCTAGGTTGGAAATGGTTGACATGGGAATATGAGAAGTTTTGGCACCAGTGAAGGATGAAAAATGATCTTTTATTCCTCCATATTCTTACACACATTCCAAGAAATTGGGATATCAATATTACAACTTTTTTAGTAAATTAAAGGTTCCATAGGGGTATTCATCAAATATCATGAACATCATGTCAATGTCCTATTGAAAGATAAAGGTTCTGAAATTATATGACTACCATGTTTAGATGAAATATCTAATTCATATAGATTTATGTTTTATTTTTTCCAAGAAAGACCATTATACATTAATAATTCTCTGTTTCTTCAAATATATTTCTAGTAAATTTATAGACCCAATAAAAATTCTGAGTATGGAAGGATAAATTTTCATCATATTATGTAAGTTGGAAATGTTCATCCGACCAACATTAATTAGTATGAAGATTTATTTAATGGTTGACTTGGTGAGTATGATTCGACTATGTGGTCTTGTACACTAGAGATGGATGTACCCCATTGAACAATATATGAATATTTTGAAAGTGTATGTCATAAATACATGTCATCCAGAGGTTTATATTGAGGAGAGATATATTGTTGAAGAAACCATTGAATTTGATACATAATACATGTATAGTGTGGAAAGCATTGGTATACTAAAATCTCATCACACTGGGCGGCTTGTGGGTGAGGGAATTTCTAGAAGATAGGTTTTCACAATAAATATTACAGATAATGAGAGGGACCACATTTACATTTTTCATAATAGTTTAGAGGTTAAACCAAATGTTGAAACCCAAAAAGAACTTATTAGTCATTGGAATCCAACATGGTCAATAAAATGGATATCAAATAAACATAATTGATAGTTTATAGGATGTTTTCGATACCATATATTGAAAGAGTGAGATGAAAATATGGACATAATTTCAGAATGACTTCGATGGCTAGCTGGAGGACCAAGTGTGTATGTATTATTTTATAATGCATATATAATTAATTGGTATACATTATATACTAATGAAAATAAAGAATAAAGTACCATGTATAACAGTTGAGTTACACATGTGGCTGAAGTGATGCATATTTCCTGTGCTAAGGACAAAATATAATTTTTTATAAAATTTCATGCTTTGGCATCATCAAACAAATATAGAAGTTGTATTATACAAAATTCTAATTTCATATTTTTCAATTAAAGTGTGATGATAACAAGTGAGATATTAAAATATATTAGTTGGGATTATTGAAACTTTATGTTAGTAAGGAATGGAACAAAGAGAAGTGTTTATATTGGCATCACATGCAGTACAAGTGTTTTATGTTCCAGACCCCACAAACTGAAACTGGTCAATTGTTATGTTATCTAAAAAAACCACTGAAATGTTAGATGAAAATTCAATATATGATGACCCTTTCATTGGTTTATGATCATTTTCACAGGTGCTCTAAAATGTAGTGTGGTTTTTTTGGTATTTGGGTGTAGCAGAGTGGCTGACCAAGGTCATCTCTCAAATGAGAATGTAAATTAAAGTAACATATTAAAGGTAATCTAAAAATAAAATAAAATAGAATAAAAACTCTACATTAATGGATGGGTTTTTTAGCATTTATAAATGTAGATTAAGTTTTATGGAAGAATATTTCACTTTTTGTTTTTAATTTTGAAATGAAGCTCTATTAAAAAGAGGAAACAAGTAGATGTCTTTCATAGAAAATATTTTAAATTGTGTAATCTATCTAACTCTACCTATTCATTTAATTATTAATAATTTAAATTTAAATTAATTTACAGTTAATTATGATCCCATAATTTGTAATCTGTTAAACCATATGGGAGTTAACTGAACTATAGAAATGAAAGTACATAAACCATACGCTATCTTTGGAACACAAAATCATAGCACCCTACTTTGATTGATGTTCTAAATATAGATTATGGTCAGTGGTATATTAGGGAACATATACATTCTCAAAAATGAGGATGAATTGTGTTGACGTATTATCTTTTAAATCAACAAATTTATCCTGGTTTTTCTTGTATTACTGATTAAGATCGTGCTCTCACAATTTACACAATACTCAACCTCACATGTTTTTGTGTTAAATATTCAATTTCCTTCTTAGTTTCATTTAATTCACAAATTGAAATCATGGATCGTATTTTGGGAATTATAGTTTCTCAATGAATCAAAATAATTAAATGAAGAGGGTAGATTATAGATCAATCACTAAGAAAACTACTCTTTCATGGGCGGTGTAGTCATCGTAGAAACATTTTTCATTCACAAGGTGTTAGAAAGGGCATAACCCAGTATTGTTTCTAATCATGAATTCCAGAACAAATAGGAAGATAATAAGATGAAAAGGAATAAAAATAGAAGGTTTATTGAAGAAAAATTCATGATACAGTTATGAATCCAAAGAAATATAAAGAGGAGGTGGGGGAGGAGGGCCTTTTTGGAAGTGATTTTTACACAAGGCCTTACTTCATCCAAGAGTTTCGAGGAGATCCCAGGAGGAAAAATTTTGGTAAAACCTTCCAAATTCCTCTACCATCCCTCCCAAAGAGTAAAAACATCCTTTAATTAGATTTGGGGATGGATAGGGTTACAAAACATTTTTAAATGTAAAATGGAAATTCTATCAAATTGTTAAATCCCAATTTCACCTCATATTTTACCTACAAATATTGAGAATTAGCTGGTATTATAGAATGATGTTTGTTCATCATCATTTCTCCTATAATTCCTTCGAATTTGGATCTAATAGAAGTTCAGATGAAGATGATACGCCACAAATAGTAATGTGTTTTCCAATCTGGATTGTCCAACTTTGTCTTCATCACCCATTTAATCCACTCAAATTAAATATCCATCTCCCATGTCATAAATAGAATTTGTATCCCATAATTTCAAGAACACATTTACAAATCATTATGTCAAAAACATTTAAAATACAATATTTATTCTCGGATTACTACAGTGACATTTAAAATGGTAAAACTGGAATTTCCATCAAATTGTCAAATGAATGATATAATCACAAATATGTCATAATTGAACTTGTTTAACATAATGAGAGGAAATTATATCATTAACTATCAATAAAATATTCAATAAAATTGTGTTTTATCAACTCCCTTACACTTACCATTTTTCACTCCGGGGGAAAACCTCATATCATGTATTCGAGAATATTATCACATGATATTCATGTTCATATTTCTCAATCCACAGTGGAAATATAGGAAATTTATGAATCCCATAAAAAATTCAATATCATTAAATTTTAAAGTAATTTTCTCATAAATTGTGTCAATACAAAATCCAATGAGTTTCATTACACTAATAATAGTGAAACCAGTCATCGATCCACAATGCCACTAATTCTCTGTGTGTGTGTGTGTGCCAACCATTCCAAGATGGTAAATCTGGCCTTTATTCTATATATTCAGGTTATGTAGTACAATTATTATTACCCGTTTTAATTCACCGAACCTATTCTACATTCCCTTACAATTTAATTTCAAGACCCTCTCACTTAAGCATTCACGAAAGTCAATCCCTAAGCTCCTCACTTAGATATCCCCATATGTTGTGCATTTAATCATTCCCATCATTTATTTTTTCCCCTTAATTTTCACATGGAGAAAATGTCACAGTCAACCATAAACCTATGTTTTATATCCTCACAACACTAATTTTAATAGTTATAACAAGATAAATGGTGGATGAAAAGTGGTTTTTTCCCACTCCATGACACAAACCATTTTTTCAAGGCATACAACAGTCGGTTAACAGGTACACACACATAGGTCAATTAGGTTTATTATGGAAACTGATTGGAAGATAAATGAATATATAGATAACCCAATGAATTTTTTCCTAAAATAAATATACTTTCTATTGAGTAAGAAAAATTTCACAAGTCATGGTTGTGTGAAATTTTTTTTGAGAAATCAATGACACAATTTTCCATGAAAAATTATCACAAATAATGATGTTATAATCTATAAGGTTTAATAATGACACAACAATTCATATCATCGATGACTTTAATTTTTTTAAAAATCAACCATTTAGGATGAAATATTACTCATTCTTATCATTCTAACAATGAATTTTGTAATCATTCATTATCCATATGTTTCACATTATAATGTTACATGATATATATATACACATATATATATGTATTGATTTTTTTGTTTTGGTATATTTTGGGTTTTTATATGAAAATATTAACCAAAAATAGAAATAAAAAATCATACAAAACACACAAATTAAAATCCTAAATATCCTTCCCAAAATGTTGTCCCCTCCCCCCACACATAAAATATTTCATTATCCTCAATGTGATCCTATAAGACGATATGCTCCCATGAATATTTGAATTTAAATAGGACCAACTATATAAAAGTGAAAGGGTGGGGAACATTCTGATATGCTTAAGTGATGATGGGGTCATACAGAGTGATTAAATTTTCTAAATCACTTGGAATTAAATCAATGTATTTCTTCAAACGTTTCCCATTGACTATAAATATCCTTCTGTTGTCCTCTTGTGTGATCTCCACTTCACCATAAGGAAAAACATTAGATACAATATATGGTCCTAACCATATAGAATGCAAATCACCAGGCATCAGCTTTAGTCTTGAACTGTGGAGAAGGACTGTCTCCCCAACATGAAACTCCCTTTGTTGGATTATTATGTCATGATCTACCATTGATATTTCCATATAGAACATTGAGTTCTCATATGAGGAAAATAAAATCTCCTCATAATCTTTAATTTTCAGCCTCTATTTAATTCTAGCATGGTCCAAATCCATGATTCATTTTTTATAGCCCAATAATCTTGATGCTTGACTTCCACGGGGAGAAGACACGCCATCCCAAAGACAATCCAAAATGGGGGCATATTAATGGGAGTATTGTATGTGTCCTATAATCCCACAATGAATCATCCAAGCACTTTCTTGATTCTTTCATATTTGGCAGCCTGATTTTCTCCAAAATTTGTTTAAATTGACAATTTGAAACCTCAAACTAGCCATTTTTTTGGGGGAGGTATGGTGTTGATGTTTTTTGGTTCACCCTATACTTCGAATGAGGGAATCTGAATTCCAATTGTAAAAGTGTGTCCCTTTGTCATTGATGGTGGACTTCAGTTCTCCAAACATGCAAAAAATCTGTACATTGACAATATCCATAACAACATGAGAATCATCAGTCTTGGGGGCCTTTTCCACCTCCCATTTACTCACATAATAAACAACATCCAAAATATTCAAAAAAAACAATGGAACTCGGAAAAGGACACATAAAATTGATGCCCCATACATAAAAAATCTCACATAATAGTATGGGTTGTTGGGGCATCTCATGTATCCTAGAAATGTTCCCAGTGTGTTGGAAATGAGATAATGACTTACAAAACACATTGGCATCATGGAATAAGCTAGGACAATATATTCTAGAGTCTATGGCTTTCCTTGTTTTCCATTGGGGTCGAAATTTTCCACCACAAGAATCTGAATAAAAAAATGTAAAACAGACTGCAACTGAAGATCAGGAACACAAATCCTAATAACATGGTAACAACACATGTGCCATAGGTATGTATCATCCCAAATATAAAATCTTAACTCATTATATAAATTTTGGACATCATGTTTCTTTGAATTTTCATGAATTTCATAGGAAAAAATTTAGTAAACTAAATCATCATACCAAATATGCGTACTCGATATGGAATAAAGATGCCCATCGGGGAAAGTGTCCTGAAGTGTTTCAGGGTCCAAGGTGTTATCCTCTAGTGTGTGAGTAAGCCTACTCATGTGGTCCACCACCAGGTTTTCATGCCCCTTCTTGACCTTTATTTCATTATCGAATTATTCGAAGAAGGGGCATCCATCAGATAAGACTGTTCCTTGTGTCTGGATTCTTTAAAAGGTATCCCAGAGCTGCGTGGTCAGATAAAACTACTACTTTAGAGCCAAATAAATATGAAATGAATTTATCTAAATAAAATATGACAGTAATAAAATATTTTTCCATGTTCGTGCAGTTCGATTGAGCTAAATCCAATGTCCTAAAATCATAGGCAATCACATGTGAACGTCCCTCCACCCTCTGTGATAAGACAGCTCGAACCGTAAAGTTGGATGCATTACACATAAGCACAAAATTAATATCCAGTTATGGGGGATGTATGATCAATGGAGTGGTCAGAAACATCTTCATCTCATCAAATTCTTTTCTACATGAACTATCAAACACAAAATTAGAATACTTTTAATGTAATCGTGACATAGGAAGAGAAATATTACTAAAATATTTGATGAAGCATCGATAAAATCATGCATTCCATATGAATGATCTAACCTCATGTGCACATGAAGGGAAAGGTAAGGATTAAATTATATGTACCTTATATATATCAACCTCTATCCCATGTTTTGAAACTACATTATCTAAGAAAATTCCATGCTCTACCATGAAATGACACCTTTTAATGTTCAAGAATAGGTTCTTTTCAATTCAATGATTCAAAACCTTTCTCAAACTATAGATAAAATCATCAAATGATGATCCATACATATTAAAATCATCAATAAATACCACCATGAAGGTCTCAATAAAATTAGAAAAAATAATTACAATGCATCTCATGAAGGTAACTAGGGAATTCAAAGTCCAAATGGCATCCTTCGGTAGGAAAATATGTCGAAGGGACAGGTGAATGTAGTCTTCTCATTATCTTCCAGAGCTATAAGAACTAGAAAATATCCAAAAAATCTGTCCAAGAAACAATATCGTGTTTTCCCAGCAGGTCTCTCCTGAATTTGAACAATAATTGGGAGGGGAAAATGGTCCTTGCGAGTGAAATGAATCAATTTCCTATAATCAATAAACTCAAGCAAACTATTTACACCCTCATGGGAACAAACATGTTTTCTCATTTTTAACAACTGCAAAACCAATTTTCTCAGGCACACCCTGAATAGGACCTACCTAATGGGAATTTGAAATGGGAATGATTATACTTGCCTCAATAAATTTTAAAACTTCTTTTTTAACAACTTCTAAAAGAGTTGGATTCAGTCTCCATTGTTACTATCCAACCAGGTATACCCCATCCTCTAATAGAAACCTCTTCATGAAAATGGATGTGATAATTCAAGATATGTCACCCAAGGTCCACCCAATTTCCCTGATGTTCTCCCTCAAATGATTCAAATGTTTTTCTTCATGTTCAAAAGATATATAGTTAGCAATGATAATAGGCAATCCTTTACCCCTCAACAAGTTTGAGTATTTGATATTAGGTGTCAATGGCTTAAGTTCTAATATAGGGAGAGTTTTATGTATGGAGATAGTGAAGAACTAAAATATGTACACAAAGAGCATCAGTATTAGAATAGATGTCAACAAAATTAAAATATAATGCATCATATCCATTATCATACTCAACATCCTTCTCATAATTAGAGTTCGCATGATCATAATCAGAATATGAATCCATTTCAAAATCAAATATAACAGAGATATGTGCATTAGGAACAGGTATAGAAGTACTCTTAGATATTAAACTACATCAAATACTCATAGTCTCCCTAGGAATAGGACAATAAAATTCAATGGGTTTTTATTTTCTAATTCAATAGAGGATATAGAAATTGCAGAATGGTACACTTAGGGGTACTTAATTGACTCCATAACATTAACTATCACAACTTCATTGCCAAACTCTTTGGAAAGTGTACCCTCATGGAAATTTATGATTGGTTTCTATGTTTTGATGAAGTTCCTACCTATTATAATTGGATTATGAGAACATACTTGATCTTACTCCATGTTACGAAAAAATAAATATGCTTGAATGATCTTGTCTCTTATCAGAACAAGTACTACCTCAAGGAATACCACCGGATATGTTGTAGCTATATTCGCCAACTACACCACCATTATTGTTGGATTCAAATAACCAACATGAAAATAAGAGAATACAAAGTG
Organism: Viscum album; assembly: GCA_963277665.1. NCBI lineage: Eukaryota > Viridiplantae > Streptophyta > Magnoliopsida > Santalales > Viscaceae > Viscum > Viscum album. Next base: position 1,054,043,187 of record OY728151.1, on the reverse strand, counting down.
AGTCATGACATTTATGGATGCTCCGAAAACACATAAATCATAAAAAAAAAGTGTAACTACCCTATGTTGCAAGGGATGGTGAATGTCCCAAGATCATTGTACTTTATTTGAATATCTAGAGTTGGTGTAATTATTGATGACACATTCCTTCCATGATTGATCCTCTCATTTCCCTTGATACCTCTTTTATTCGTAAAATATTAAATTAATAATTTTTCATACCTTGGATTTTGCTTACTGCTCACAAAAAGGGGTATGGTTATCCCCACACCCTTTAATGTGTCCAAAACCTTCTTTTACATTGCCTCTTCAGTAATCTTCTTGGTTTCCATGACCCTGTTTGGAAAAGGAAGGGGTTTAGGAGGAACAAATTTAATCTTTTTCATAACATCATCATTCTCTTTAGGTTTCTCATCAATCAGTTTTGAATGTTGATTCTCCAATGTTGAGTTAAATCCTAATGTAATGGTAGGTGGAGAAGCATTCATTGTTTGCTTCCCAATTCTCATTATGATGGCACTGACATTACCATTTGGATTTGGAGTATGTTGGGATGGAAGATTTACCGATTTATTACTCACCAGTTCATGGTGTGCGGTGGAAATCCTGCCCGTTTGAGTCTTCAACTCCCTCAGCTTTGATCCTTGACTCTTTTACTCATTATATTGATTAAGAATAATTTGTTTCAAAAGATCAAAAGTATAAAAATCTAACATTGTTGGGGGATTCCATTTTTGTTTTTTTTTATTCTTGGGCTTCAAATCTCTTTTGGGGTTGTTGGAAGCCCAATTGGTAAGGCGGAGGCTGGTGGATGTTTTGTTGAATGGGGGGCCTTTGTTGTTCTCAAAAAGAGGACCTCATTTTATATTTATCCATCCACCCTTGGTTTTATGTTGGTGAAAAGGAATCAAACTTCTTTTGGGGATATGTTTGTTCTTGATGCGGAAATGGTCTCCTAGGAAACACTACTAAACAATCTTCTATTTCTTGTAGTTGGGGGGTAATATTCTATTGGGTGGATTGTCTTAGTGCAAATGACACAAGGACCTGAAGGAGGGGGTTGTGATGTCTTTTGAGCCAAAGTAATTAATATCACCCTAGTTTTAAATTCATCCAACTAGGTATTAATCAAATGACATTCAAGAGAAGATTGACTTACCTGATATACTCACCTGACATGTGGTGTACTTCAATTTACTAATTGTTGGGTGTTTTGTGTAATCCTATCGATCAATGAATGTATGTCTACTGGTTTTTTTCCACCAATGCTCCTCTAGATGCGACATCCACCATGATCCTCTCCTAGGTGTGAGTCCTTCATAGAAGTATTGGATGTAGAGTTGCTCCCTAATTTGGTGATGTGGACAGCTTGCACACAGCTTCATGAATCACTCTTGGTACTCATACATTGACTCCCCTTGTGCTTGATTGATCCCCAATATCTCCTTTTAAAGGTATTTTTCCACTATTCTAGAATAAATCATTGAAATAAAAGTTGTTTCAAATCATTCCAACAAGTTACATATTCATGTTGTAAATAATTCATCCAATCTTCTGTAGCTCAATAAAGTGAGAATGAGAAATCCCATTGTTTGATTTATTCTTCAAAAATATTTCTAAGATTAAGGGTTTATACAACCACATTAAATTATTTATGGTTTTTATTGGGATCCTTTTAGGATATCCCAGGAAGTTTTGGAAGTAGGTGAATTAACAAAGATTTCAGTTTAATGTCTGATTTGAGATTTAGGAATGCTATGTAATTTGGATGATAATTAATATTAGGTGCATCCAATTATCAAATGGTAATATTATGTTACAATCCATTAATTTCATCCACTGGTTCTTGTTTTAGGTTTTATATAGAAGTGTTTTCAATTTCAATTTTCTTGTAGTTGATGTTTTCACCAACTAGTTGAATGTTGAAACATCCTATAGACTGATAATGTATGATCTGAGCCCAAAGGCTACATTCAATCTTAGGCTCACGATCTAATAGAACTTCAATATTAGTTCACGTAAAAAATAAAATAAAAATGAATAGAAATAATGGACAATAATAAAATAAAATTGATAATTTTTAGTAGATGGTAAAAAAAGTAGAAGAAGAAGAAAACAAATGAAGAAGAAAATTCAGGCTAGGTAAAGAAGGAAGAAAGAAGAGAATAAAAGAATAAAAATGAATACCATTAAATGATGGAAATAATTATTTTAATCCCCAAAAATGACACAAATTTGAATAATGTTGTCATGGGTGCTCTCAAATGAAGTGTTATTTTTTGGGAACGTTGGTGCAGTATTATGGCTGACAAAGGTTTTCTATTGAAGGGGGAATAAAATTAAAACAACTTATTAAAGGTATTCTAAAAATAAAATAAAAGATATTAAAAACAATACATGAATGTATGGGAGGTTTTTTATCATTTATAAAACTAGAAAATGTTTTCTAAAATAATATTTCATTTTTTTTTTACATTTGATATGAAGTTCGGTTAAAAAGATGTAACAAGAAGTAGTGTTTCAAATAAAATATTTTAAAATGTTCAATAGATCTAACACTACCTATTCATTTACACACTAATAATTGTCATTTTAATAAATAAAAACTTAATTATAATTCCCTAATATGTTAACCCTCGAATCCTATAGGAGTTAACTTAACCATAAAGGAGAAATTACTTAAACCATAGGCTAGCCTCGAAACTCACAATCATATAACCCTAATTTGATTGATATTATAAATCTAGATTATGGATAGGGGAATATTAGGCCACATATCCATCTAGAAAATAATGATGAATTGGGTTTATGTATTATATTTGATATTTACAAATTTATCTCACATGGTCTCATATTAAAAATTAAGATTAAACTCCCACAATTCACACAATACCCGACCACGCATGTTGTTGTGGTAATTGTTAAATTTCTTGCTTAGTTTCCCCTAATTTAAAAACTCAATTCATTGATCATATTATGTGAATTACAGTTTATCAATGATTGAAATAATTAAATGAAGTGGATATAATATAAAACAATCCCCAAGAAAACTTCTCTTCCATGGGAGGTGTAGTCATTATAGAAACATTTTTCATTCACAAGGGTATAAAAAGGGTATAAACCAATCATGATTCTAATATTTAATTACAGCCCATGTAGGAAGATAAGAAGATGAATAGGGAAAAACACCAAAGATTATTTGAAGAAAAATTCATGATACATGTATGAATGAAATGGAATACAAAGAAGAGGTGGAAGAGGAGAACCTTTTTAGAAGAGATGTTTTCACAAGACCTTACATCTTCCAAGAGTTTTGAGGAGCTCAAAAGAGATAGCCTTTCAGACTAACCTTCTCAATTCCTTGACCAGCCCTCCCAATGAGTGAAAAAATTCATTAAATATATTTGGGGGGGGCTACGGTTACAAAACATTTTTATTTTTGAAATTGAAATTCGACCTCATTGTTTAATCTCAATATCAACACATATTATACCTTCATAAAGAACTAATTATCTGGCCTTATAGTGATATTATTTTATCATAATCATTTCCTAGAGCTTCCTCCCAAATTTGGGCCCAATCCAAGTCCGTATGAAGAAGATACGGCCCAAATGGTAAAGTGATGTCCAATCTGGATTGTTCAGTCCAACATTGTATTCATGGCCCATTTACTCTACAAAGATACAAGATCCATCTCTCATATCCTATATCGAATTTATATCCCGTTATTTTAGTAGAATAGTTACAATATTTTATGTAAAAATAATTTACAAAACAATATTTATTCCCAAAATACTATAGTGTTGTTTAAAATGGTAAAACTGTAATTTAATTAAATTATAAATTGAATGATCAAATCCCAAATATTCTATAACTGAACACATTTATCATAATTATTGGAAATTATATCAATTATTGTCAATAAAATATTCAATAAAATATTCAATAAAATTGTGGTTTAACATTGGGACATCACAATCATCTCGCATTGGTCTAAATGTAGATAGTGTTTTAGATGTTAGAGGAGACCATAATGAAGGGATTTGGATAGTAGATAGAGGGATCAAATCCCTTCCTCCATTAAAGAAGATAGTTCAATAATTAGGTAATAGTTTTTATATACATCGTGTTACCTTATCATATTTTCTATTCACTGCAACTTTTATGTAATCTAAATTAAATGATAAACCAATTCAATAAATAATTATTTTGGTACGTGATGATGCTTCAAATCACAAGGAAAAATAGGTCTCCCAACCTGCTGCTACTCATAGTGCAGAGGAACAACTGGTCTCAATTTTTTGTTGGTCGTAATAGATAGGACCGTCAAGTTTCAAAACCTGCCACTTTTGATTATAATGAAGAGGTAAGACTACCATCTTCACATGCTGATGCTAGCTCTCCCAAGGAACTTATTGATGTGGTCGAAACCAAGGAAATGGTAGGAAATGAAACAATAGAGATATAGAAAAAATAGGATAAATGTAGTTTGATGGTGTTAGAAAAAATCCAAAAGGTAAAAGTGAAAGGCATCAAATACGAGGTCGCATTGAATATGTGGGGTAAGCTTGTTAACCCACACAAGTCCATATTCTTTAGTTACATTGGAATCATCACTCAGAAATGAGTTCTGATTGATGTATTGTCGTGGCACCATGTTGTCATCAGTCTTAAGACACTGATGTGGGGATAAATTATGGATTCATTCTGATATTATTTCTTTAATTTAATTAAAAATAAAATAATGAAACATTTAATTTCTCTTCATCATTCCTTGTAGAGTGCATTTATTAAAGTTAAATCATATGAGGACTGTGTATTAAGGGTTCATGGAAGGATTTAGAGAGGATATCACAAAAATTTTAATGAGATATTATATTGAATATACTAAATAGAAAATTACACGACACCTACCTCCTCTTTATGCACACCTAATATTATAATATGCATGGGATGCATTTACTTGTTGTTGTGTGGAGCAGTAATTTTAGGTACATTGTGTTTGGTAATATGTTGTTTGAGGATACATGTATTCATCAATATGATGGAATTGTTTTTAATGAAATAGTAACTGAGTGCAAAAAATATGGAAATAGTACAAAAACCAATGTTTTCCTACCATAAAGAAAGGATGGGGAATGCTTCACATGATAAAAAATATTGGTACATATTTTAAATCTGTCATATTACTTTTATGTGACATAAAACAACACCATAAATATGTTCCTATATCTATATTCAAATTAATGAATCCAAATCCAATGTCACTTCTATATAATGACATGATCTACAGAAAGAGGTACATGTAAACAAATATACGATACTAATAGGTGAAAACACAAAAAAAATTGTAGAAAACATGAGTAAGTATGGCGTAATAAATATTTTTTTTCTTTTAATCGGTAAGAAAAGAATGAATATTTATTTTCCAATATTTTCTATATAACGTAGTCATATTAATGAGAAACATCAAAAAAATATGTAGACATACATTAAGTGTCCTTGAAGAATCCAGAAAAGTATGGTCCCGTCAGTGGTGTCGATTTTGGGGTGACACACCAAACATTTTGTTTGATAAAAAACAAGAGGAGGATTATAGCGAAGAAATAAAATGATGAGAGAAATAATTTTCATGACCCTTCTCCCGGGCCTTGTGTCATGACTAACTCATTCCCTCCTTCCATAGGCCATGAGATGTTTACTATCACCACAAAGGTATATCACAAAAAGGGAAGCCATTTCCTTTAAACCTGTATATATATAGAAAGGGAAAACTGCACAAATCTAACCATAAAGGAAATGTAAATCAACAACTACAAAGTAACACTAATGAGTGTGAATTGTGTAAACTAAAAGGAATGGGGGCCATAATACATGCCCAACATAAAAAAATAGAAAAATTATGTACATGCTCTAGAGGTCATCCACCAAGGATCCTACCAGAAGGGTAGGTACAACTCTCTGTCAGAAGTCACATTAGCACTCAACATATATTGATCCACTTCTGAGCACCATCTAGACATTTCTCCACAAGTTCTAGTAAATGATGTCTATCATCTACAGAAGACACAACTGATGTGGGTGATGACCATGCAAGAGTGAGTGTAACAATACTCAGTAGGTACCCTAAGGCCCCCGAAGGTCTCTCAGTAATCTTGAAAGGAAAACACCACAAAGAAAAATACCATGGTTGTAGTACCACCTAGAAATACCCCAGACACATATCACAAAGACTCATTTATCACTAGTATAGCTTATTTATTGAAGTAAAGATGATTAATCATGAAGCTAGATGATAATATTATGTTGATAGGCTATGTTGTTAACTTGCATAGGGTTTCTAGGTGCTAACACACAATGGATCGCTAGTTGCTGAAGCACAGAGGATTGCTAGCTATTGACCCATAGAGAATCACTAGGTGTTGAACCACACAACATCGCTAGGTGGTGTACCACTCAAGATCGATAGGTGTTAAACCACATATGATTTCTATTCTTTCATCATGTCACAACAAGACACTGGGTTCCCACACATAGCACACTTGTTTTTTGAAGGATCTGCTCCTCAAAACATTATCCATACCACATCCTCCATGAATTCCCAAATAGAGTAACCCAAATGTGATGACCCAGACTCTCTTGGCCCTTCCCTTTGCCAAAATCCGGGTTCTAAAGGAGTGGCTTCTCGGTGAGACCGATCGGCGGGACCGATCGGCGGGACCGATTGGTGGGACCGATCGGCGGGACCGATCGGTGAGACCGATCGGCGAGAACGATCGGCGAGACCGATCGGCGAGACCAATCAGTGAGACTGATCGGCGTCACCCGGCCTTGTCAAGTTGTTTCAAGTAGCACTCCTTTGGGTAAATAGGGTTTTAAACCCTATTCTAACTCGTTTAACCATGTTTTTAAGTCCCGTAACGCCCATAAGAGTTTTAATTAAATGCTTCATCAATTCATGAGTCGGATTAAACCACCCGACCCCCTTTTTGTGACGAGTGGAGCCACGTGATCAACCCACGACCCCCGCGCCTTACGCGGTTTCGCGTTTTCACCTCAACCATCCCCGGCTCTTATAAACTAAGGGTTAGTCATGGTTTCTCCTTTCCTCGATCGTGACTTTTCAAAAAGAGCTTCTGGTGCATCGGGCTCACCGCATCGTTATCTGTAAAGTTCCGTGCCCCCAGCCTAAACATCAATCATCTATCAACAAGTAGGGAATTTCTCCTTCGTCTCTCTCTTTTGTGTATCATGCGGGGTGGGAATGCTTTTTATCCTGTAGAATTGGGTAAACCAGACCTAATTAAAGATAAAGAATGAATTCTATAATGAAAGAGGGGGGGGGGACTGTGATCGTTGATGTTGTTTTATATTTTGATGATGTTTCTTCTATGACCATCTTGTTGAGTTCTGCTGGATTATGACTCCTAAAAATCGAGGTCTTTGGTGGTCATTGTTTGTGCACTAGTAAACCCTACTGATGTTTTAAATGGCTTGTTTGTGGTTGTAAACTCCTGCTGTGAAAAGTGAATCGGTTAATCACGTATATCCGGCTGAATAATTGAAAGCACCATGATCAACCCTTCTGTGATAACTCCCGGTTAGAACACACGGGATTTGAAATCATGGAGTGTTTTAAGTCGTTTAAATCTGAAAATCCCTGACTTGTGTTGGTGGTGGTAGTTGGTTGTTTTCCTTTTGGGCCAATTGCTAGAAATGTGGGAGGGGATGGGATCCCCTGTTCTTTTATACTCTCGGTGGTTGTGTGAATTTTGGGGGATGGGATCTCCTATTGGTGTGGATTCGGTGGTTGTGAGTTTTTAATCCGGGTGGTTACTTGTTTATATCACAAATTGGGGTGGAATCCTCTGTTGTTGAGAACCAGGTGTGGACGTTTTGGTTGATGTTTGACTATTTACTTTTCTGGACTTAAGCCTATGCCTACTAGTTGCCCAGTAGTGCTTAAACGTAAACATTATTACTGAACGTGAAATAAGAAAGGGGAAAAATGGGTTGTTGGCGTGAGTCGTGACTCGGACTTGAGTGTTGTTGTGATCTATAGGCTGTCTGAAGAAAAACCTAGCTTTGGGTGAGTGCTTGTTACATATATATATATATATCTGTAGCTTTGTGTTTATTATTCGCGCCCCACCCAAGTTGAGCACTTAGTGCTGAACACCCCCATTTCATGGGGGAGGGTGTTTTTCCCAACACTATTCTTAGTGGCTGGTTATTAGCTTCTTTTTAGCTACTTTTCCCGGATAGCCCAAGTATCTTCAGGTAGGCTGTGATGGCCTGAAGTCCATTATCAGCCCAAGAACCTTCGGGCGGGGTGGTGTGGTGGTTGGCCAGGTGTGTGCGGCAGGTGGTTTCCCAAGTGTCTTTGGGATGAGGCCCAGGTGTCTTCGGGCGTGGCAGTGGATCCTTTAGCCCAGGTGTCTTCGGGCGTGGTGGTGGTTGTTCCGGCCTAGGTGTTTTCAGGCATGGTTACATGTGATAGTTGTGGCTCGGGTGTGTGTGGGCGGGATTCAGCAGTGGGACTGCGTGCGGTTGAGGCCCAGGTGTGTGCGGGAGGGATTTTGGCAGTGGGACTGCGTGTGGTTGTGGCCCAGGTGTGTGCGGGCGGGTGTGGCAGTGGGACTGTGGTGAGAATGGCAGGATTGGTCTGATGCGTAGGATGTCTCAATAACCAGTGGGAAAGTGGAGCGGGGTACCCAAACATCGATGTGCTCTTATTATATGTATTACTTGACTTGTGTTATTTGGGGAGTGAGCCCTGGTGAGGCCTGGGATAGATAGTTTGCCTTGTTAGGTGTTTGGTTTACTCTTTTTCTCACGGGACTTTAGTACGTTCCCCCACTTGTGCACGAGAGTCTTGGTTTTCCCTACTGAGTGTACTTGTATGCTCACCCTACGTATATAAAACTGCTTTCAGGTTTCCAGGAGGACTTCGGGGATCACGCAGGACCTTACTAGCTCGGACTTTTAGAGTAGTTGCAGTTATTGTTTTTCTTTTTGGTACTTACCTTGTAGTCACATTTTTCACTTGTGGCTTTTACTTTTGAAACATGCATGTGGGAATGGTTTACTTTTGGCTTTACTTTTCTTTCTACCTTGGTGTTGTTGGGTTTTCTTGTCCTTATCTCTCGATCCTATAAAATAAAAATGGTAATGCCTTCCATTTGTGAGAATTTTATATACCCTTGGTGCTAGTCTCCACTCCGGGACCTATTGAAGGCAGGTTTCGGGGGTCATTATCTCTCCTTCAACTTAAAGAAGGAAGGGCCTGGAAATCTGCTGACCCTTCCCTCCTTTTGGTGAAGGCGGGCCGTGACAGAATGGTATCAAAGGTTGTTGGTTGAGAGATAGGACAGTGTCTGGAGTTAGGCATAGTGAGGATTGCATGGGATGGTAAGGAAACAGTGTTGGGTGACCTTGGAGTGTGAATTAGGCCAGGGAAGACCTACTAGGACACAGGATTTTAGGTCCCCCCATGATCTGATGCAAGGACTCTGGACCTACCAAACGACCAAGTGAGGCCACACTGATTGCAGGGTAGAGACCTTAGGAAAGGTACATGCATCATAATTACTTGTGTTCTTGTGTTTCTGGGATGTCTTGGGAATTAAGAATAAATTAAATCTTAAGAAGTTTTAAGAACGATATTCTGCACTACTTGGGATTAGGCATTCCTTGTTTAACTTGCAGCTATGGCATCTGGAAGGCAACCACGTGTGGTACAGGCGATCGAGGCCCCTGAGAATACTTTGGCCAATCGGCAGAGAGCTGATTGAGAGGAAGAGGACGACCAGTGGAAGAAGACTCTTTGAGCCTTCTAGCGACAGGCCCTCGAGATGTATGAGGGCAGCACCTCCGATATGAAGACGGAAGGCTGGCTAGAGGAGCTAGTTATAGCCTTCGGCCTAATTCGGGCCCCGACCGAGTACTTGGTTCCCTTGCCCATTAGCCAGATGCAGGGAGCGGCACGTCAGTGGTGGATGCCTTACCTGGGGGAGAGGAGAGAGTCTGAGGTGGCTTGGGTGGATTTCGAGAAGGAGTTCCGGGCGAAATTCCTCTCCTCGACGATGAAGGTAGAAAAGAGGCAGGAACTACTCTCTCTCCAGTAGGGGAGTATGTCTGTGACGGAGCTAGGGATCAAGTTCAAGGACCTCCTACGTTTTTCTCCGGACCTCTTTCCTGATGAGGAGTCTCGGGCAAGACGTTTGGAGGAGGCACTCCGACCCTCCCTCCAGTATGTTGTTACCCCCTTTACCCTGCCGATGTACTTAGAGGTCCAGAAGAAGGCCGAAGTGGTTGAGCGGATGCATGCACTAGGGTGAGTGTCACGAGAGGGGATCCAGCTGGGACCATCAAAGGGGAAATCCGTCAGCACCAGGCCTCCATCGTCAGGACCCTCTAGGTTCCGACCCACAGGGAGCAGGCCGTAGTAGTTTCAGTTTCGATCCCCCGGTCCTCGCCCTTTTCCTACGGGCCCAGGACCACAGTGCTTCATCTGTGGGAGCCCTAGGCATCTCCAGAGTCAGTGCCCAGACCGAGTGCAGTACAGCAGTGGCAGTCAGCCCCAGCACCCGCCCCAGCAGCATCTTCCAGCCAGACCTTTCCAGTAGTAGCAGCAAGGACAGCGAGCTTCCGCTCCTATGAGGGTAGACGTTGGAGGAGGCTGACCTTAGGGCGCTCCAAAGGGACCTCGACCAAGGCGTGGTCGGGGAGGTGACCAACAGCCGAGGGGCAGGGGGGCTGGGCGTGGACAGTTGCACGCTGCAGAGGCAGGAGTCCCAGCAGGGCCAGAGGTTTTTCGAGGTACGATCAGTCTGTTTAGCACTCTTGCTTATGCTTTGTTCGATATCGGAGCTTCGCACTCCTTCGTTGCACCCAGTCTAGCCCGTGCCTTGGGTCTAGATGCTGAGAGACTTCCAATGCCCCTGGTGTTGAGCACACCGGTTAGAGGTCAAACCGACTTTTTGTTCGTTTGTCGGGGATGTAGACTGATAATAGGGCCACATCAGTCGGTTCAGGATCTTCTTCTGCTACAGATTCAGCCATACGATGTCATCCTAGGCATCGACTGGCTATTTTTTGTGTGCACTGTCATCGACTATTTTCGAAGAAGGGTGGTGTTCTCAGACATGGACAGCCGGCTTGTTACCTTCACCGGCAAGCGGAGCAGTCTGAAGGGAAACAAGAGAGAGGAACCTCTCCTCTCCTTGTTGACCGAGCTGATGGTAGAATCAGTAGATGCGGAAATGGTGGAAGTGCCAGAGATCATCCGTGAGTTTATGGACATATTTCCTGAGGAGGTGACGACTCTACCCCCTCGACGTGATATCGAGTTCGGGATAGACCTGCAGCCCGGCGCTCATCCAATCTCGATGGCTCCTTACCGGATGGCACCTTTGGAGCTACGGGAGTTGCGGATACAGATTGATGATCTGATGAAGAGGGGTTATGTTCGTCCGAGTGCGTCACCTTGGGGTGCTCTGGTCTTGTTTGCAAAGAAGGAAGATGGAGGTCTTAGGCTGTGCAGAGACTACAGGAGGTTGAATCAGGTGACGATCAAGAATCGCTACCCTCTCTCAAGGATAGATGACCTCTTTGACCAGCTGAAAGGGGCAGGATGGTTCTCGAAGATCGATCTGCGGTCTAGGTACCACCAGCTGAGGGTGAAAGAGAGCGACATCCCGAAGACAGCATTCAGGTGCAGGTATGGACACTTCGAGTTCGTAGTCATTCCCTTCAGTGTTACGAACGCCCCGACTGTGTTCATGGGGCTTATGAACTCCATCTTCCGGGAGTACCTGGATAGGTTCGTGGTTGTGTTCATCAATGACATCATGGTCTACTCTAGATCATAGGAGGACCATGCAGAGCACCTGAGGACAGTTTTGGAGGTCCTCCGACAGCACCAGCTATATGGGAAGTTGTCAAAATGCATGTTCTGGACACGAGAAGTGCACTTCCTCGGGCACGTAGTGTCTGATCAGGGGGTAGCGGTCGACCCATCAAAGGTTAAGGCAGTTGTTTCTTGGGCCGCACCTAAGAATGTGGCAGAAGTCCGATGTTTCATCGGGCTGGTAGGTTACTACCGGATATTCGTACCCAAATTCTCCCGAGTAGCAGCCCCTTTGATGGCTCTGACCAAGAAGGACCAGGCTTTCGTATGTAGTGAGCTGTGCCAGTCAGCCTTCAGCTATCTGAAGGAGAAGTTGGTCAGTGCCCCGGTGTTGAGATTACCAGAAGAAGGGGTGGCCTATGAGGTATTCTGTGATGCTTTGGGATAGGGCCTGGGATGCGTTTTGATGCAGCGACGAGGGGTGATCTCTTATGGGTCCAGGAAGCTGTGTTCCCATGAGCGTAATTATCCCACCCACGAGCTAGAGCTTGCAGCGGTCATTTTTGCACTAAAGTTATGGCGGAACTACCTCATTGGGGAACGCTTTGTGGTCTTCACGGATCACAAAATCCTGAGGTATATCTTCTCCCAGCGGGACATAAACTTGCAACAGTGGAGATGGGTGGAGTTCCTCCAGGATTACAATTTTGAGATCTCTTATACTGAGGGCAAGGGAAATGTGGTGGCCGATGCTTTGAGCAGGAGAACGCAGAAGGATGTGGTCCGAGAGTCGGCGGACGCCTGGAGGGCAATGGAAGAGTTGGCTGCCTTACACCTGGATGCGATGATGGATAGTGGCAGAGGCTGCCTATATCAGATGACAGTGTAGTCATCCCTGTTTCAGCAGGTGGAAGAGTCTCAGTGGGAAGACCTAGAGTGCGAAGTGATGCATGACCAAGTTGACCCGGGCAATGCTCCGGAAGGATGGACTGAGGATGGTCAAAACCGGATGTTTTTCTAAGGAAGGTTGTTTATCCTAGAGACGATGCGCGGCAAGGTTCTCAGTGAGTTCCAAAACTCACCCCTGGCGGTACACCCTGGAGTTTCCAAGATGTACCAGGGTTTGAAGAGGCATTTTTGGTGGCCCGGAGTTAAGTGAGCAGTGGCAGAGGTTGTGGCCAAGTGACTAGTGTGTCAGTAAGTGAAGGCTGAACACCGAGTTCCAGGCGGCCTACTACAGCCCCTAGGTGTCCCCGAGTGGAAGTGGGATGATTTCTCAATGGATTTCGTCATAGGACTACCCAAGGCCCAAGGAGGGTACGATTCCATCTGGGTGGTAGTGGACAGGTTGACGAAATCGGATCACTTTCTGGCGATCAGGGAGTCGAGTGTTGTGGATGCTTTGGCATGAAAGTACGTGGATGAGGTGGTGCGGTTTCATGGAGTCTCGAGGTCTATAGTCTCGGATAGGGATGCATGGTTTACCTCGCGGGTCTGGAGAGGATTTCAGCATGCGTTTGGCACCCAGTTACGCCTTAGCACTGCTTTCCATCCACAGACAGATGGACAAACGAAGCGCACCATCCAGACCTTGGAGGATATGATGCGAGCATGTGTTCTGGACTCAGGAGGGTCATGGGTGCAATACATGCCTCTGTTAGATTTTTCCTACAATAATAGCTACCACTCTACCATTGGCATGGCCCCATTTGAGGCTTTGTACGGGAGGCCATGTCGTTCGCCTGTGTGTTGGAACGAAGTAGGAGAGGTAGGTATCCTTGGTCTGGAGGTGGTGCAGAACACGACATAGAAGTTTCTGCTTATACGGGAAAGGATGAAGGCATCCCAGGACCGACAGAAGTCGTATGCTGATACCAGGAGGAGGCCCTTGGAGTTTGAGGTTTGGGACCACGTGTTCTTAAAGGTCTCCCCTCGGCGTGGGCAGCAGAGGTTCGGCAAGGGGAGTAAGCTTTCCCCTAGGTTCATCGGACCCTTCCAAGTGTTGCGGCGGGTCGGCGAAGTGGCTTACCAGCTAGCGTTGCCACCGCCGCTACTAAGGATACATGATGTCTTTCATGTGTCCCAGCTCTGTCGGTATCTGCACGACGATTCACACGTCCTTGATTGGGGTGAGCTAGACATCGAGGATGACGTGACCTTTGTGGAGAGACTAGTGGTGATCGAGGATTCCAAAGAAAAGGTGCTTCATGGGCGAACCATTCCCTTGGTTCGCGTGTTGTAGAGACATGGTGGTCTTGAGGAGAGTATGTGGGAGAGGGAAACACAGATGAGTACCCAGTACCCAGAGTTGTTTTAAGTTTTGTTCCATGTTGTGCATATTGTGATAGAACACTTTGTCTTTTGGCTATAAAATGTACTGGTTTTCTTCCACTGCTTGTGTGTGAAAACCCTCGGCTATAGGGAAGGAGAGAACCTGACCCCTAATCAAGACGCATTAAGGTGGATGCGATTAAACCCGTGTGGGCGACTCAGTGCTAGCCAAAGCGGATAATATCTTGACATGGGGGAAGAGACTCCCCAACCCACGTGCCCAGGAAGTTTATCATGGTATGTTGCTTGGTTCGTGATGGGAAGATGTTCTTAGTTAGCGATGAGGATCACTCTTGAGAGGTATCTTTTGGGGTGGTTGTTCGGACCCACCCTTTCCTTCTGGGTTGTCTAAATTCTCAAGGACGAGAATAGTTTGAGAGGTATCTGATGTGATGACCCAGACTCTCTTGGTCCTTACCTTTGCCAAAATCCTGGTTCTAAAGGAGTGGTGTCTCGGTGAGACCGATCGGCGGGACCGATCAGCGGGACCGATCGGCGGGACTGATCGGCGGGACCGGTCGGTGACCCCCTTTTTGTGACGAGTGGAGCCGCGTGATCAACCCACGACCCCCGCGCCTTACGCGGTTTTGCGTTTTCACCTCAACCGTCCCCAGCTCTTATAAACTAAGGGTTAGTCGTGGTTTCTCCTTTCCATGATCGTGACATTTCACAAACAGCTTCTGGTGCATCGGGCCCGCCACATCGTTATCCATAAAGTTCCATTCCCCCGGCCTAAATGTCGATCATCTATCAACAAGTAGGGAATTTCTCCTTCGTCTCTCTCTTTTGTGTATCATGCGGGGTGGGCGTGCTTTTGATCCTGTAGAATTGGGTAAACAATACTTAATTAAAGATAAAGAACGAATTCTATAAAGAAAGAGGGGGGGGACTATGATCATTGATGGTGTTTTATATTTTGAAGATGTTTCTTCTATGACCATCTTGTTGAGTTGTGCTGGCTTATGCCTCCTGAAAATCGAGGTCGTTGGTGGTCATTGTTTGTGCACTAATAAACCATGCTGATGTTTTAAATGGCATGTTTGTGGTTGTAAACTCCTACTATGAAAAGTGAATCGGTTAATCACGTATATCCGTTTGAATAATTGAAAGCACCAGGATCAACCCTTCTGTGATAACTCCCGGTTAGAACACACGTAATTTGAAATCATGGAGTGTGTTAAGTCGTTTAAATCTGAAAATCCCTGACTTGTGTTGGTGATGGTATTTGGTTGTTTTCCTTTCGGGCCGATTGCTGGAAATGTGGGAGGGGATGGGATCCCCTGTTCTTTTATACTCTTGGTGGTTGTGTGAATTTGGGGGATGGGATCTCCTGTTGGTGTGGATTCGGTGGTTGTGAGTTTTTAATCCGGGTGGTTACTTGTTTATATCACAAATTGGGGTGGAATCCTCTGTTGTTGAGAACCAGGTGTGGACGTTTTGGATGATGTTTGACTGTTTACTTTTCTGGACTTAAGCCTATGCCTACTAGTTTCCCAGTAGTGTTTAAACGTAAACATTATTACTGAACATGAAATAAGAAAGGGGACAAATGGTTTTTTGGCGTGAGTCGTGACTCGGACTTGAGTGTTGTTGTGATCTGTAGGCTGTCTGAAGAAAAACCTAGATTTGGGTGAGTGCTTGTTACATATATATATATATATATATATATATCTGTAGATTTTTGTTTCTTATTCATTCCCCACCCAAGTTGAGCACTTAGTGCCGAACACCCCCATTTCATGGGGGAGGGTGTTTTTCCCAACACTATTCTTAGTGGCTGGTTATTAGCTCCTTTTCTGCTCCCTTTCCAGGATAGCCCAAGTTTCTTCAGGCAGGCTGTGATAGCCTGATGTCCATTATTATCCCAAGAACCTTCGGGCGGGGTGGTGTGGTGGTTGGCCAGGTGTGTGCGGCAGGTGGTTTCCCATGTGTCTTCGGGATGAGGCTTAGGTGTCTTCGGGAATGGTAGTGGATCCTTTAGCCCAGGTGTCTTCGGGCGTGGTGGTGGTTGTTCCGGCCTAGGTGTTTGCAGGCATGGTTACATGTGACAGTTGTGGCCCAGGTGTGTGTGGGCGGGATTTCGGTAGTGGGACTGCGTGTGGTTGTGGCCCAGGTGTGTGCGGGCGGGTGTGGCAGTGGGACTGCGGTGAGAATGGCGGGATTGGTCCGATGCATAGGATGTCTCAATAACCAGTGGGAAAGTGGCGCGGGGTACCCAAACATCGATGTGCTATTATTATATGTATTACTTGACTTGCGTTATTTGGGGAGTGAGCCCTGATGAGGCCTTGGATGGATAGTTTTCCTTGTTAGGTGTTTGGTTTACTCTTTTTCTCACGGGACTTTAGTACGTTCCACCACTTGTGCACGAGAGTCTTGGTTTTCCCTACTGAGTGTACTTTTATGCTCACCCTACGTATATAAAACTGCTTTCAGGTTTCCAGGAGGACTTCGGGGATCACACAGGACCTTACTAGCTCGGGCTTTTGGAGCAGTTTCTGTTGTTGTTTTTCTTTTTGGTACTTACCTTGTAGTCACCTTTTTCACTTGTGGCTTTTACTTTTGAAACATGAATGTGGGAATGGTTTAATTTTGGCATGACTTTTCTTTCTACCTTGGTTTTGTTGGGTTTTCTTCTCCTTATCTCTTGATCCTATAAAATAAAAAGGGTAATGCCTTCCATTTGTGAGAATTTTCTATACCCTTGGTGCTATTCGCCACTCCGGGACCTATTGAAGGCGGGTTTCGGGGGTCATTATCTCTCCTTCAACTTAAAGAAGGAAGGGCCTGGAAATCTTCTCACCCTTCCCTACTTTTGGTGAAGGTGGGTCGTGACACAAAGGATTGTCTCTTCGTAAGGGTCCAATCGTAACCAACATTGCACCATTGGGACACCTGGTCGGTATGTTATAAGCTTTCTAGTAAAAAGGCCGTAGTTGGATTCGAGTCTTATCCAACACATCCATATGCCAAAATACTCCAAAACTCAAGTTGAGTATATAAAATGGAATTATATGTTGCAAGGGTCCTAATTCTACTAGCGGTACATCAATCAGATGTCTGTTCTGAGAGATATAGGTGTTTTAGTAAATAGGGGTGTGTTGCATCTGGGCCACATTTGACTCGATTAGACCAACCTGACCAACTCGGGTCGGGGGTCCCACGTACCCTGGATTAATTAGACGGAGTCGAACTGACCAGGTTCGGGCCAGGTTTGTGTGGCCTCGCTTGGACTGTGGGCCAGTGGTCCATGCCCGGTGAGACTTGATGGACTTGGCCTGGTTGGCCGATCATCTAGTTCGCCGGGTCGCCCAGCGACTCAATCTTGTCCGGCATGGCCCTTTAGGTGTGGGTCTTGCCTTCCGACATGGGTCCAACCTGCTGGGTATGGGTATGGGTCGTTGGGTGTGAGTGTGGCCCACTGGGTGCAGGTTTGGCATGCTGGGGGGGTCCGGCCTGCTGGGTGCGGGTTCGACTTGTCATCCCGGATCCATCCTGATGGTTGTGGTATGGTCCTCAAGCCAAATATCGGCCATGCGGTGCGGCCGGTGGCACATCGTCCCATCTGGAAGTAGCATCCATGATACGTCTGGCCCCCCACAGAACCCATGGAATCAGGGTCTCATCCAAAAAATGTTGACCGACCACAGCTCGTAAGCCAACAGACGGCCCAGACGTGAGTTATCCATCCATGCGGCGCTCAATGCCACATCTCTCGATGATTCCACTACCAGTTTTCCACAGTCTCCAAACGCCTTGGTATGATAACAGGTGCACAACTCCACCTGGACACTGACACAATCTCCAACCCTCGATCCCACAATCCGGTAGGTGGCCGGTTCCACCACCGGCACTAGCACAACGTAAGAACTGTTAGCACACCACGGGATGCACTCCAGTTGTCCTTTCCTCGCGTCTCCTGCTTCTATGGACCCTGGAGATCGACCCCTTCTCCGCGAAGGTTTCCAAACTATATTTCCATCAGGTTGAGCAGTTGACTTTAAAGAACCCACCAAGAACAACAATGGTGGAGGGACTAGGCCTTTTTCTGGTCGGACCATGCCCTCCACATCAGAGTTAAATCATGTGGTTAACAAGAGTATCATCACACAGCTTGAAAAACCACAAATAAATCATCGCCTAATACCCACCCGTGTGAACTAGTGATTCAATGATAAACCATTTAGTTGGTTGATCTATGTTCATTGTTAATTTTTGAGGAGTTAAAAATCATCAAATACATAGAATGATCAAAATCCTACCTCATTGTTGTTCGATTCCAAAACGTTCATCCACAAGGATTCATGAAGTTGACGTCCATTCCGGGTCTGTTCTACAAGGAACATCAAAGTTGATGATGATCTGATGGTGCATCATTATTCATTGAAGAGGAAGACCGTTGGAGGTTCAATATGAAACTGCCAAGGTTTAAACATCACTTCACCAACACATCAAACAATTAAAAGGAAATAAAACAAAAAAGTTTCAGTTACGATGTTTCATTTATTAAATATTGTCGCTCTTATGCTTCCTTTATTTCATCTTTAGGCTGCATGATATGGTCCATTAATGAGGTCTATTAATGCACCTTGCTTCCACCTCGTCGTTCCACCGCAGCTTCTTCGTCCTCCACTGAAGGGTGAGAAAAGAAAAGAAATAATTCTTTTAAATTATTTTATTATTTTTCTCCATATTTCTGAAAATTACATTTTCTACTCCCTCCGTGGAAGTCTATGTTAAGTCATTTCTAGGAGAATCCCAGTGTTATGAGTTTAACTGTTCCCTTAAATTTTAAATCTATGCACCGGTTAAAAATTTAGAAAAAACCAACTCGCACGCTTACTAAACATACCTAAAAAATTAAAAAATTACATTTTGGGAACTCCTGGACTCAGAATAACCTTCCTTCAAAGCACGCAGTCTCTAAATTATTCCATATAATTAAAAAATTACATATGAATTCCAATACATTACATCCTCCCAAACCTCAGGCTTTACATCTTAGAAATCCAAAACCAGGGCTAATCAAACAAGTGGGGGTACAGAGCATGAATATGAGCCCCCTACTCCCATGTGCCCTCCTAGAGGTTCTTGTGCTACCACCGAACGTGAACCAGATGAATCAACCATCTATGAATGACCTGATTCTATCGATCTACTATATCCATCATGAACTCCGTAATCGTCTCCACATCGACAACTCTACTTAGGATCTTTAATGGTCTGATAAACCTCAGTGATTGCTTACCACCCCATCCAAATCTTTATAAACCTCATCAGGGTGAGACCTAAAGGAATAATTGATCACCCTCCACAAACTCCAAGGGTATCCATATATTTTTGGTATAATACCTCTTCCTGCTCTATGGAGTCCTCATCCACTCCTGGATTATGTACATATTCTCGGTGGTAGCACACACCAACTTTGGACCCATGACTGTGGACTACCCTCGGTCTGTCAAGAATTGGGGTGATCTGCATGTCTACCCATATTAGGCCTCAAATGATGCCATGTGGATGGTGGAGTGATATCTATTGTTGTATGAAAAATATACCAGTTGTTGGTGGTCCCTCTAACTATGACAATAATCCAGGACAAAAACATGAATCATGTCCTACAAAGTTTTTATAGTTCTCTCTATCTAACCATATCTCTAGGGAATCAATGTTTTGATCAATCGTAGATACATCTCGATAAAAAATATGTAATCTCCTCCATAGATTGGATGTAAAGAGAGAATCACAATCTGAGATGATCACTGAAGTCACGCTGTGAAATCGCACTATCTATTAGATGTAGAGTCATCTCAATACCTCTATCGGTCCCTGCTCCCAGATGGGTAGGTAGTGAGCCGACATTGTGGGTCAATCAAATATCACCCAGATAGATTTGTGGCCCCTTGATGTACATGGTAACCCCGTCATGAATTCCATCCATATACCAACCCATTTTCTCTTAGGTACCTCAATTTTCTTGGTCAAACCTACTATAACCTGATCCATGACCTTCACTTACTAACAAGAGAGGATTTATGAAACAAACTCGGTCACTACTTTCTTCATCACTGACCTCCAGTACTAATGTCGGAGGTCCCGATACATTATCGCCACTCTAGGATGCACTGCCAAAGGGGATGTATGGAACTCCCTCAATACCTCCTCTTTTAACGTCACTCGAAATATGGTGCATCCTATATAAAGGTTGAATTCCTCCCCACCAATCAAAATTCATCGGGAGGATGTTCTGAGGATATCTGAGCACATCAGGCCTCCCAGTCAACATCCACAATTTTTTCTTCCTTAACTCAATATATGAGTGGGGGAGTGAAAGTCATAGAATAGAGGTAGGTTTCTACATAACTATCTATGATATATTTATGCATCATGGATAGATGTTCTGTCACCTCACTTAGATGCTATAAACCAAACCTCCTGCTGAGTGTGTCTGCCACCACATTCCCTTTCCCATGTGTATAGAATATCTCAATGTCATAGTCTATGATAAACTCCATCCATTTCTTCTATCACACGTTTGGGTACATCAATGAGAATACATACATGAGACTCTTCAGGTCATAATAGACAGTAAACCATTCACCCAACATGTAGTTCCACAACATATTCAAGGAAAAGACTACTACTGCTAACTCATGGTCATGGGTCACATAGTTCTGCTCATGTTTCCTCAGCTACCATGAGTCGTAGGCGATCAATATTGGATTTCTCATCATAACACAACCCATTCCTATCCCTAATGCATAATAGTAGACTACATACCCAACTAACTCTTCTGGTAGTCTCAAGATGGGGGCACTCGTCAGTATCTACCTCATCTCTTGGAAACTCTACTAGAAGATCTTCGTCCACAAGAAGTGTTTTACCTTAATTTTATAAGATTACAGGGGTGAAACTACATTGGAAAATTTAGGTATGAATCTCCAATATTTCCCAGTTAACCCCAGGAAACTATGCACCTTGGTCACACTCATGGGTGGACCTAAAGAAAGCACGACTTCTATCTTTTCCAGATCCACTACAACCCTAGCCTCTGAGATGATGTGTCCTCGCATGTGGACATCCTAAATCATGATCTAGAAAATTGAGATAATATTTTAGATAATGATCTCTCAGAGTGCATCTAGGAATATCTGCAAGTGTGTAGCAGGATCCTCCTCTGGCACTGAGTACACCACAATGTTGTCAATGAAGGCTACTGTGAAATGATCGAGGTAAGGCTGGAAGATCCTATTCAAGAGTCCCATGAATATTGTAGGGGAATTGGTCGTGCCAAAAGGCATCACCAAGAACTCATAATATCTATATCGACATCAAAAGGTTGTCTTTGTATGTTATCATCCCGTACCTGAAGCTGATTATAGCCTAATAAGATATCTATCTTCAAGAACCACCTCGTTCCCTTATATTGAACGAAGAGGTCATCAATACTTGAAAGTGGATACTTGTTCATCACAGTTACCTATTTTAGGTGTCGTACGTCCACATATAGTCTCAATATCCTATATGACTTCTTGGAAAACAACCCCGGGGATGCCCATGGAGAAACATTGGGCCTTACAAACCCATTCCTCTATAAGTCCTCTATTTGTACCCTCAACTCAAAAAGCACCACGAGATCTGTTGGGAAAAAATCCCTCAAGGTAACATTCCAGTGTTTCTGGGTTGATTGTGTTTGTTGAAAAAGTAGGTTTCCATGGATAATTGTCGAGTTCCCGAGAATTTGTTGACAATCCTTGTTGACAAAGAACGATGACAAAGGAAAGGACGATCTGGAGGCGGTACAAAAGATCAGTACAAGGTGGTGTCGTTTCCCAGTGTTTGCCAAATTTTTGGGCTCCAAAATTTGGAGGTTGGTGAGCATCATTAAAACAGGATTTCCATGAAGATCATAATTTAATATGGCAAAGGCATGAATTTTGCGAAGATAGGATTCATGGTTTGGAAATCGCGAAGACCAGAAGAATGGAGGCGGTGAGTCTTCACGATTACGTCAAGATTCGCGAACGGCAGAGACTGATGTGCATCGCGGTGGTGAAGGTATTTGTGAGGGATCTTCACGGAGAAGGCGCGAAGGTATGTTGATGGTGATTCTTCATGACTACGTCAAGCTTCGCGAACAGAAAATTGCCGTGGTGCTTCGCGATTTGGACAGAATTCCGGCGGAAACTTTGGAGCTTCGCGATTTGAGATGACGTGGCGTTGACTTTGCGTGGAAGGGACGAGGGTCGGTGGAATCGCCTATAAATAGAGGCTGACCCCCTTGAGAGATGTAGAGAGAATTTTCAGAGAAAATCCATTGCTCTCGGTTTGCAGAGGTGGTTCGTGAAGACAGTCTGCTTCGCGAAAGGGGAGCTTTGCGGCGGCTATTTTAGCTCCGCGAAAGGTGTGTGCCCCGCGTTGGCTCAGTGAGCTTTGTAGAGAGGCAGGAGCTCCACGACAGCCTAAGCATTATGAAGGTCTGTGCATTGCGAGAGTGCTTCGCGATAGAGCTTCACGAAAAGGAAGTAGCTTCGCGAAAGCTTGTTTGAGCTTCGCGAAATTGGGAGCTTCGCGAAGTAGGGTGGTTTGCGAAGGTGTTTCCAAAAGGAGTTGCCCAGTGTTTAGAGGCAAAGAGGTATTCATCAGTGGATGAAAGTTGGACTTCAATAGAGCATCTATCAATAGTCGAAGATGCATTATATCATAAAAATGAAAAGACCTACAGGTCTATAAACTGTGAGTGGATTCCCTTCTGGAGCAGTGAGCTTAGAAAGAGGAAGTAGGTGATCCTCTCCACCATCAGTGAGCCAGAGAGAGAGAAACAGAGAGTGACCCTTGGGAAATCAGTGAGCTGACCCTAAACATTGTATAGGCAGTGAGCCTAGGCATAGAAATGATCTAGCCTGAACCATTGTATCCACAGCTAGTGAAGTATAGTGGAATTTGGTACGACTGGAAACCTATCGGCGTATGCTCCTTGGACGTAGCCCTTAGCGGTGAACCAAGTAAATTTGATGTGTCCTTTGCTTGCTTTACCTTCTGTTTATATTGTGCAACAGGAAAAGAGATAAGAGTGTTTTTCTTAACACCAAAACAAGATCAAAACGGGCTTTAATTTTAAATTAGTCATACCCTGATTCACCCCCCCCCCCCCCCCTCTCAGGGTATTTAGCCCTGTGGACCTGAAAATTGGTATCAGAGCGAGAGGTTGATAGTTATTCTTCTCTCAAATGGAGGTTACTAATCATAGAGGGATTCTGATCTTCGACGGATGTAATTTTTAGATATGGAAGAATCGAATGCAACATTATTTCTGATCTATGGGAATGGATGTGTTTTCAGCAGCTATGCATGGAATCACAGCTGATATTACTAGTGGTACATTATCAGAAGTAGAGCATAAAGAGTTGGATGCTGATTCCAAAGCAATCAATGCCTTAGGGGGAGCCCTTTACAATCCCATATATATAAAGGTGATGTCATGAAAAACGTCACATGCCATGTGGGAAAAGCTTTTGAATATTTATGAAGGGGATACAAAAGTCAGAGAGGCAAAGCTGCAAGTGTTGTGGAACAAGTATGAAGATCTGAGAATGAATCTTAATGAGTCTGTTGATGCATTCTTTGACAAGGTAAATGATGTGGTAGAAGACATGCGGGGCCTTGGAGAAATTATCGAAGATATAAAAATTGTGAAGCGCGTATTGAGAAAACTTCCACCTCGGTTCAATCCAAAAGTTTCTGTTTTGGAAGATAAAGACCCAAAAGATCTGACATTGGATAACCTGTACAGCACGCTTGTTGCATATGAAATGAGAAACGATGATAACGAGACTATGGAAAAGGGGAAATCCAAAGAGGTGGCATTCAAGGCCATGAAGAAACTCACCATTGAAGATTCTAATGAAGAAGAAGAGACAGATGAGGTGATGTCATTCCTTTCTTTAAATCTGCAAAGTGGAAAAGGAAAGTTTAAAGGTAAACTTCCACTAGCATGCTTTCGATGTGGAAAGGTTGGTCATCTTGTGGCAAGATGCCCCAAGAAATTTCAAGATAACGATGATGATGATGATGAAGTTGAAATTCCCAAGAAGAAATCCTCAGCCTATGTGAAAGGGAAGAAGCAGTTCAAGAGAAATTTCTTCAAGAGGAAGAATCTTCTTTCACAAGAAATAGACAGTTGAGATGAGTCTGAGGATGAAGAGGTTGAGGAGTTTGAAAATTGTAAAGATCATAGACAAAATTCTATGGTAGCGGTCGTCGGTAGTTCTCAGGAAAAGGAAGAAACTGACGTTAGAGAAGAGGAAGAAGAAGTTGAAGGAAGAGTTGATATGGAAGCTGAATTGGAAGCAGCTCTTGAAGAGATAGATGTTTGGAGATCCAAAATGAAGAAAGCCAATAAAGTGGTCCGTGATTCCATACTCTATATGCAACAACAGGATGAAGAAAAATCAGAACTGTTAGAAGAAATTGAAAGACTAAAATCCTCAACACCAGATAGCTCAGAAAATATTGTTGAGCATAAGCTTAGAATTGAGGAACAAAAGAAGCTAATTGATTGTTTGACTAACACAGGAAAAGATCAGGTCAGACGTATCAAAGAGCTTGAATAAGAATTGGTCAGTCTGCGATGAAAAATGAAGGATCAAGAAAAACTCTTGACCTCCAATGTGACATCACAAAAGCAGGCCATTCAGAAGATAGAGAAGATGAAAGAGGAGGCTCGTAGTTTAGCAGGAGTGAAGCAGTAAGAAAGCTCAAATGATAAGGTTGATTCAGGGCTTAATAAGAAAAAAAATCGGTGGCAGTTAATGTTAGACCGCAAGCACCCGTCCCGAATTTGAAGGTTGATTTGGGCATAAAACAGAATCAGAATATTCATAGATCCCAAAGGGAAAATCGTAGTGCTAAGGTATCACAAAGGAATGTATCCTATATCAGGTGTTATTTCTATGGGAAAATGGGACATTCATAGTATGTGTGTTCCATATCCAAGAGATATAGAAGGGAACAAGAACAGAGATGGCAGCCAAACAAAGAACGGTTTTCCAGAACATATTTTGAGGGACACTGTTTTTGGTGTGGAGGATTTGGGCACATGGCTAGGTATTGTACTTTGATCATTCAGATAAATGTGCCAAAGCAGAATCAAAATGCTCGCAAGCAGCAGGTTAATAAACCGATAGGTGAGTTAAAAACGTAGAATAGATTTGCGGCTTTGTAAGATGAGGCTGGTCCATCATACTCTAAGAAAGAACAGAAGTCTCAATCCATGCCGAGTGTGAAAGAAAATGTATGGACCAAAAATAAGAAAAATGAGAAGGCCGTGGTTGCAGAGATTTCCCTTAAGGCATCAGATCGATCTGGTGTTTGGATCCTTGATAGTGGTTGCACATCCCACATGACGGGTAATAAGGATCTTGTTATAGGCATCAAATATGACAAAGAAGGAGTTGTCAAATTTGGAAATGATGAAGGCCTGAAGATTGTTGGCTCAGGGAAATCCAAGTTTGGGGGGAAAGAGATGAGACGTGCTGATGTCTTGGTAGTAGAGGGTCTCAGTCATAACTTACTTAGTGTCAGTCAACTATGTGACACTGGGAACACTATCCAATTTACCGAGAATATGTGTGTTGTGAAAGGAAAAGATGGAGCAACTGTTCTGCGGGGAAAAAGGTCAAAGGGAAATCTCTACCTTGTTGGTTGGGAAGAAGATACATGTCTTTTATCCAAAGAAGAAGAAAACCAGCTATGGCATAAGCGACTTGGTCATCTATGCCAACCATCTATGGAGGATCTCATAAAGTGTGATGCTGCTAGAGACCTTCCCAAGCTATCACGTGATCGTACTCATACATGTGATGCTTGCCAATAAGGGAAGATCATCAGAAAGACATACAGACCAAAGGAACAGAAATCAACTAGAGTGCTTGAACTGTTTCATGCTGATGTATGTGGACCTATCTCACCACAAGATATAAATGGGAAAAGGTACTTTGTCCTTTTCATTGATGATTATAGTAGAATGGCCTGGGTATTCATCATTACCTATAAGACAGAGGTGTTCAGTTTCATAAAGCAGTATAGGAGGGAATCAGAAAAGATGCTTGGGCAGAAAATTCTGATGTTCCGTACTGATAACGGTACAGAGTTCACAAACAGTCAAGTTGAAAACTATCTCGAGAAACATGGGATAAGGCATCAAGTTTCATCGGTAAGAACTCCCCAACAGAATGGAGTGGTCGAAAGGAGAAATCGGATCATCAACAACATGGATAGAACAATGCTTATTGACAAAGACCTACAAGAGAAATTTTGGAAGGAAGCAGTGTTGACATCGGTCTATGTTTCAAACAGGTCTCTATTGTGTCCTGTTCTTTCTTTAACTTCTGTTTATATTGTGCAACAGGAAAAGAGATAAGAGTGTTTTTCTTAACAGCAAAACAAGATCATAACGGGCTTCAATTTTAAATTAGTCATACACTGATTCACCCCCCCTCCCAGGGTATTCAGCCCTGTGGACCTGACAGGATCCATACAATATGTAAGTATAGATAATAGTTACTTTCCATGGTACAATTAAATGAAGAAGTCTACATTTATACGAGGAGGGAGCCTTAGGACATCTTCTGGAATGACAACCTCATACTCATCCACCACTACAGGAATGCTCGAACTCCCCTCTTCAACTGAACCGAGTGTGGGGCTAGCCGACTAGTGAGTGATCAGATGCATCCTGATTAGAAAAAGTACATCTTATGATACAAATGATCCCTTCTCACTGGAGAAGGAAAACATGGAACCACCTTTATAGACACACTGTACATTTTGCCTAAAACATTTGATCTGAGCATGGACATTAGATGACCAGTCTATACCAAAGGAGATATTATAAGGCCTCGATGATGATAGTAGGGGTTCTTAGCTGAAGCTAAAGAATCCTTGAGTTGTCTCACACTACCAGAACCATTGTGTAATCATCAAATCTCCACTCGTACGAGTCTGTAATGGTAATTATCAATCCAACAACACCACTAGAATCATTGAGCTTTGAAAGTGGTCGGGGGAAAGTAAAGAGTGACTATAACCTATGTCTATGATAAATGTATCTAAGGTGGAATAGACATAAATCATACCTCTAATAATCTCTTGAGTGTTGTGGTCATATGTTTCCATAGCCTAAATCTTGCACTGCCCCTATCCACCTATTATTGTAGATCATGGTGGACCTCTTGGGGGTGGTGGTTGTAGTACCTCAAACCGTCGTCCACCGCCTGCTGCTCAGCCTGCACCCCTACCCTGTCTACCACCCTATGGATATCCTCACTTAAACCACTATGGTTATCTTGACAATCCCTCAACTTCTTACTGGTCATCCATGTAGGGATTCATAC
Organism: Viscum album; assembly: GCA_963277665.1. Classification (NCBI taxonomy): domain Eukaryota; kingdom Viridiplantae; phylum Streptophyta; class Magnoliopsida; order Santalales; family Viscaceae; genus Viscum; species Viscum album. The sequence goes on along the minus strand of OY728151.1, from coordinate 1,054,015,614 downwards.
ATTGACAAACCATGTACCCCTAACCAATGCAAGAGTAATAAACTCTACTACTCAGATGACATCCTCCACCTCACGAGCTCCACACTTATGAACCTACATCCAAGAGTTGTCGTCCCGAAGGTCTAGCCCATTTGGGCCTCTGTGTCATCTTATTAATTCCTTCTGAAGATGAATCAGCCACATATTGTGTATTGGTGGATCTAACTGTTGGTTCCTATCTAGTAAAGAAACTCTCCACTAGTAGTGTTGGCTCTAGCACCCGATCCTGCGTCGGGATGTTGAGCGAAATCATCGATGCCATGATCTCCCTTGAGAGTCCCTTCTCAATGATCTGGGAACTAAATAATGGGCCTCACACTATGTCATTGGAGTAGAGGGAGTGGTCTATAAACCTCACTGAATATTAGGCCACAAGCAGGTCGCCCTGCTGTAGGTGTAGTAACTCCTGATTACGCATTGAGTATAGTGTTGCTGGTATGAACTCCACCCTAAAGAGGATCTCAATGTCAGTCCTGAAAAGGGTCAACTCCTTGTCTGTATGAAGTTTCATGATCCACCACCTCCCTATCTTTCCCTGAAAGAATCTATCTGTTAGCACTAACATCTGGTCTGTTGGTGTCTCTTCTAGTTGAAAAACCTAAATAACTACCTCCTTCTAATCCTAAACTTCATGAGTATCTATCTCATCTAGAAACCTCGAAGGCATATGTCTCTAGAAGTCATGCAATGCATTCAGTTGTCATGAACTATCTGCTGGTGGGGCTAGTAGCATCTGATGCTCTTCTGGAGGTGGTGGTGCTGGTACACTACCCGTAGGTGCTACCGCTATAAGTGGTACCTGTAACTACAACTCATAGCTCGGTGGGCCATCTTCGTGATCTATAACTAGAATCTTGGATGGTTGTCTTTTTGGTGGAATCCTGTAGAGAAAAACATGCATTGCAGTCAATAAGTTATATCTAGTGAGCTAACTCAATAGAGCACAGGAGAAACACATATCCAAAACACATGCTACTAGTGTTTTTGTGTAATTAGTCGGAAAACAGAATTTAGGTTCCCAGTGTATGGATATGTCGGTCACTGCACCATCCCTGGAATCCCTAGACTGAAAACTGAAATCAATATACTTGACATTATTTCCGCATTTAAAATTATAGACTCCTAGTTCTTCTGGTTGAACTCACAACCCTTTGATAGCACTTTGTCACTACTTGTCCCCCGAGGACCATGTCATGACTAGCCCAATCCCACCTTCCTTAGGCTAGGGGCTGGTGATGAGAACAAGAATGGAATATCCCAAAAATGGAAGGAATTTCCTTTAAACCTATACACACACAAATAAAGAAACATCAAAAATCTAACCACAGATGAAAGAAAATTATAACAACCACCAAAATATTCCACTACTAAGTGTAATGTGAGTAAAGTGAAAGTAAATTGTGCTAGGATACAAGACCAGCTGAATGGAAATTACAGAAAAATAAGTAAAATCCCCAGAGTTTGTCCTCCAGGTATCCTAACTAAAGGGTAGGTATAGCTCTCCATCAGATGTCACTGTATCACTCTACGTCTATCAATCCAACTCTGAGCAACGTCTAGACCTTCATCCCAAAGTCCCAGTCAATGTTTCCTCTCATCTTCACAAGACACAATATGTGTGGAAAAATCCACCGCTGGGGTGAGTATAACAATACTCAGTGAGGAACCCTAGAGCACTGATGTTCTGTCAGTAATCCATGAAGGAAACACCACAATGGAAAATATCACAGAGGTAGTACCACTAAGAAAGACATCAAACACATAGCACAAATACTTATCTCACACCTATTATAACATAAATATAGATGTAAATCTGATTATTCATGATGTTATATCATCTTATTCTATCGAGAGGCTATAATTTTGACCTACAGAGGATCTCTAGGTGCTGACCCACAGAGGAACGCTAGGTGGTGACCCACAAAGGATCGCTAGCTGGTGACCCACCTAGAGAACCAACATAGGGTCACTAGGCGCTGAACCACACAACATATCTCAGTGTTAACCCACTCAGGATTTCCTGGTGCTGACCCACAAGGGATCGCTAGGTGCTGAACATCACAAAAACCCTAGGATCTAAACCACTCAGGATCTCTAGGTGCTGACCCAAGGAGGATCGCTATTCTTTTTTCACATTAATGTCAAATACTGGATTCCTGCACTTAGCACAAATGATTTCTGGGGGATCTACTCCCCAATCCATCAGCTATACCTCAACCACTAAAATTTCTCACAAAGTGTTATCCAATGTATTGTCTCATCATAAAGGTCTCATCGTAGCAGACAGTGTACTGTTCGGATGGGCGGTCAGTATGTTATTGAATTTTTTGTAAAAACGGCCCGGTTGGATTCGAGTTTGATCCAAATTGTCTATATTAGAATATCCACCAAAACTGATGTGGAATGTATCAAAATGACCTCTCTGTCACAGGGGTCCCAATGCCATTGAGGGTGATCAATCAAACGTTAGGTCTGAGAGATACAGGTGTTTTAGTAAACCGTGGTCGGTTTCATCTAGGCTCTATTAGACCTGATCGGACCGACAAGACGTACTTGTCTCGGGAGTACCACATACCCAGATTTAATTAGATGGACTTGAATTGACCTGGTTTGGGTTGGGGTCGGTCTTTTCCGGCATGACCTGTGGGCCAGGCACAATGGGCCTTGCTGGTCCCGACCCGGTTGGCCAAGGGTCCAGCTCGCCGGGTCACCCAATGACCCAATCTCATTTGGCCCGGCCTGAAGGGCATGGTTTTGGACTACTAGCATGGGTCCAGCCAGCTATGTGTGACTTTGGCCTACCGTCGTAGGTCTGTCCTAATGGGTGTGGGTCCGGCTCGATGAGTGCGGGTTCAGTTTACTGGCTAGTGTGTGGCCGACCACCCGAAGACCGATCGTGCGGGGTGGCGAGTGGGGAAACGTTTAACTGGGATGTAGAATTCACACCATGTCTTTCCCCTCTGACATGGGGCATCCTCCAATCATAGTCAATGGATCGTGGCTCTCTAGCTACTAGATGGCCCGGATGCGGTCCATACCTCCACGTAATGCCCGGAGCTACATCACCCACTACTACTGTAGCTAGTCAGATGTGGCCTCCTTCTACATCGGTGTGATTCCCACCCTTGGTCCAGAAATTCGACACTTAGTTGCCACCACCGCCTGCCACTGCCAACACTAACATGGTAGTAGAACCTTCTTCTGACCACCAGACACGCTTCGGTTGTCTATTATTTGTGTCACCTACGTCTATGGCCCTGAGAGATAACCCTCTTCACCATGAAGTCCTCTAATCTCTATTGCCATCAAGTTGACCAGTCTACATTGAAGAACGCACCAAGAATAACTATGGATGATGGACCATGCCTTATTTTGGTCAGCCTGATGAGTTCAGGTTAGAGTTTAATCATGGGGATAACATGAGGATAATCACACATCTTGAAAACCTCAAATCATACCCCACATAATATCCACCCACAAAAACAAGTGATTCATGGATCAACCTGTTAGTCAATTGATCTACATTCATCATTAATTTTTGAGAACGTGTAAGAAATCATCAAATACATAGAATTCGTAAACTCCTACCTCATTTATGTTCTATGCTGAAGCATTCTTCCTCAAGGTTTTAGGGTGTTTATGTCTCTTCCTACTCTATTCTTCGAAGCACGTCAAAGATGATGGTGATCTGTCGGTGCATCATTTTTAATTGGTGAGAAAGACCATTGGAGGTTCGAGAGATAATCACCAGTGTTTAATCCTCTCTCCACCAACTCATCAAACATTAAAAAGGACAAAAGTCGGATCATTTTAGTTACAATGTGACTTTGTGTGGTTACACTATTTCAATTATGAAACAGTGTTGTTGATACACATCAATTATTTTATCATTACTCAACATGATATAAGCCATTAATGAGTTCCATTAATATTACTCATTGCTGCCTAATCAATGCGATACAGCGTTTCTGTCCTCCACTCATGGGTGAGAAAAGAAATAATATAATTATTTTATATTATTTAATTATTTTTCTCAAAAATTACAAAAAATAACTTTTCTTCTAGGCCCTTTCCGGAAAAATTAATGTCATTTCTAGGTGAATCCTAGTGTGAAGATTTCAACAGTGCCCTAAAATTTTCGATCCAAGAACTAGTTCAATTGATAGAAAACCCCACTTTCAAGTTTACTGAATTTACAATGAAAAATGTTTGAAATTACATTCTGAGCACTCTAGGTCTCAGAATCAAGTGTCGTCAAAGCGTGCAGTCTTGAAATAATTCCATATAAATAAAAAAAATTACACAGTAATTCCTATAAAATACATAATATCTATCCTTTAATAACGTATACAATTACAGGGAGTGTTCATGATAAATTTTATGGGGGGGGGATAGAGAAGAACCAACTCAATAACAATCAACACTTAAAGATCTTTCCCCACCGCACGAGCATTGAGATGATCCATTCCCCTCAAAAACCTATCTTAGTTGTGGTAATCTATGTTTTAATTATTTTCTCTATGAATTTGGAATCAGATAGACACTCATACCTTTCTAATACTAATATTCTATGGGGTGAAAATTAATGTGATTTATATCTATCAACACCCACCCATTGTCTTATAGTGAGAGATATGTTTCTCAATATCAAGAACACAATTCTACATAAGATACTACTTTTAAATGGTCATGTAAAAGTATTGATTTACGTAGACCATGAGCTGATCGTTTTGCTACCTATTCCAATTAATGATGACGATATTCATAATGTCCTACATGAACTACTGGAAAATGGGTCTATACCCACCATTTTCCCAAAAACAGTGGGTATAGACCCACCTATACCCATGGTTTTCATAAAATGTGAGTATAAGTGACATTTTCTAACCTATACCCATAATTATTGCTAATCTGTGGGTATAGGGTACCCATGTAATAGTGGGAAGTCAAAAAATTGTGTGGGAAAGCTGCAAGAAAATCTATACCCATGGTTCACAGTGAACTGTGGGTATTGTGATATCTATACCCACAATGTTCACCAATTGTGGGTATAGACTTCGATATATAATCCTATACCCATGTTTCAATAATACCATTAGTATAAGTGACATATATACCAATGGTTTTATTGAACCGTGGGTATAGGGTCCCTTATGTTTTGTGTGTGAATATATATATATAAGATAATATATGTATAAATATGCATAATTTCTATTGGTGTAGTGGTAATGGAGTTCAGCGTTGTAGAAGGGGCGGAGGTTCAAAACTCTCTTATGGAATTTTACTTCTTCTCACATTTTATAAATAGATATATAATAATATATAAATATATATGTACATTCATATAATTGAAATTGGTGTATGGGTAAGGGAGTTTTGTGGCAGAGCAACTGTGTGGGTTCAAAACCAGTGTGAAACTTTTTATTCCCACATTTTACAACTATATATATATATATATGATAATATATATATATATAACAATAAATTCTATTGGTTTAGTGGTAATTTGGTTCAGTGTCGGAGCAGAGGTTGACGGTTTGAAACTCTAGGGATTCAATTTTTTACATATTGTTTATATTAATATATTTACATAAATATATTTATTTATTAAAGCATGATTGGTTGTTGGAGTGTTAATGTGATGTGCGTTTGAAATGTACATAGCGCATTTAAAACTCACTAATTGATTTCTTTTCTATACAACCACTTTGAATTAATATATTTAGTCAGATATGGATATATATATTAAAAAAATAAGTATCTTGGATGGTGATATGTGACGTTGTAGATGGGTAGGTCATGAGTTGGAAACTCCTAGTGCTAATTTTTCTATTATTTATACACATGATTTTAAAATCATGGGTATAAGACTATGAGGTGGAAACTGGTTTTTACATTGTGGCTATGACACGTAGAAAAAATATATACCCACGGTTTGGAAAATCTTGGGTATAATCCATGGAGCTATACTGACAAATTGGTTTCTTAGGGTTCCCAAAACCATGGGTAAATCCAATACACACGGTTTGAACTATGGTTATTGGTCATTTTTTCAGTAGTGAAGCTCTTGGAACATTCATCGCATGGCCGTCACATATTGTTAAAAAAACATGTCGACAAGGACGTATTAATTTCCCATGTATTTTTCAAGATAATAATTTAAAATTTAATGAAAATTGGTATGAACTGATGAATGTTATTACAGATGAACAAAGGGAAGGTGGTGAATCAAATGAGGGGCTGCTAAATATCTCATGGATCGACAACCTGATCTAACCAATCTACAATAATCCCCTTAAACCCTCCACTTCTATATCCACAATTACTATCATTATAGGATCATGTGGATCTGAATTGGAATGATGGTGGTGCTTACACAATATTTTTTTGATGAATTGATGTACAATGGGGAAGATCCAGATATCATTAGGGTTGAAATTATAAGTGAAATCCAACATTATGATTGGATAGGAATACCAGTTTTAAATGTATACATGAGGTATGTTTTCATGTTTTGACTTTAAAAAAGTTGATACACATTGATTTTTATTACTAAATAAATTACATATTTTTTGCAGGCATATATATGAAAAACAATTTAAGGGATTTTCCCATAAACAAAAATTTGGACTCGTAAGTCCCCATGCCTCCTCTATTGATGAAACAAAAATAGAATCCAATAATGAGGGTTAAATTGTGGCAGACTTGTTCAAGTCATTTAACAACAACAATACGGATGAGAGATTTTCAAAATACCAATGATGTAAGGGTAAAACTCTATAATTTAATCATATTAAATATATTTTAATTTCTTTCATTAATTATTATTTATTTTGTTCTTAGGATGCATTGGTTGATCAATGTGGTCAATTTGGATACTCCAATAATTTATTTCTTCGATTCAATGCACTTATATCCAATAAACGGACCACACATGATGGAGTTTGTTAATTTTTAATACACTACATCCAAAATTTTAGAACTAAACATCTAATAATATAATTTATCTCATCTTTTAATGAAGAATATGTTATGATAGGGCGGTTCACAAATATCGCCTACATCATGAAATGAGGCCAGGGGAAAAGGTCTCAGAACATCAAAATTACTAGGACTAGATAAGTATCAGGTTATATTTAATAATATTTCACAATTTTAACACCTTTAAAAAATAACTTATTTTTCTTAGTGTTTCTGCAGTGTTCGAAACAAACAAACGGAAAATACAATAGTTATTATGATTGCAAATTTATAAAAGTGATCCTATTATTTGAATAAACCAGTATCATTTAAGATGTATTTTTTAAGATAATTACTATATAATTTAAAATATTTATTAATCCATTGTGTATTTATATTTGTTCAGTAATACCATGATTTTCAAAAAGACTCATATGGACAAGGTGATATAGATTCATTTAGAAACGAATGTTTATAATACATGATGGATGAATGTACAACAATATCATGAAGATGAGACTTCAAAACGACTCAAGATGCAACCTGTATGACACGAAGTGTCTATTTTTATTTAAAATTGATAGTATTCCTAGTAAAATGAACATTTGACATATTAAAACTGATCAAACACATTATGTTTGATTTTAAACATTTGGAAAAAGATATGTAGTCATTTTTCATGAGTAAGAATCAACCGAACAAAAATCCAATGTATGGTGTGACCAGTATGACTCAAAATGTGTGTCTATAGTTTGAAATGTTATTTTAGTAAAAAATAACAACTTACATACTAAAAAATAATAAAACACATTTATATTGATTTGATAATTTAGGAAAAAGATCCATATGTCATTTTTGATGTGTATGATTCAACTGAACGTCAATCTGATGCACGGTGCGACCGGTGTGACTCAAAGTGTATAATTTTATTTTAAATTGAAAACATTTTTAGTATAAAAACTCATCTAGGATAATATAAAGTAACTAAATACATTCAAATTGTTTTTATAATTTATTAAAATGATCTATGAGTCATTTGTGAAGCATAATAATAAATCCCTCCTCAATACAACGCACGATGTGACTGGTAAAAATTAAAATGTGTCTTTTTGTTTAAAAAGTACATTATTTTAATTAAAAACAACATGTTATATAGTAAAAACTGATAAAAAATTGTATTGTTTTCATAATTTATGAAAACAACCCATGTGTCATTTGAGATGTGTTGGAATTAACAGCACTTCAATCTGACACATGGTGTGACCGGTCTGACTAAAAGTGTCTGTTATGTCTTTAAAATTTAAATTTTATCTCAATATGTTTCAGTCCCTGAAAACAAAGAAAACACATTATTATTTTCATTATAATTTAGGAACATGATTTTTATGTCCTTTATAACATGTATGAAATAGTCTCACATCTAACTGATGCATGATGTGACCAGTATAACTCAAAAATTGTGTTTTTATATGAAATAATATTTTAGTAAAAAAACACAGCTGACATTATAAAAATATAGGAAACACATTTGGATTGTTTTTATACTTTAGAAAATTGATCCATAAGACAATTGTAATGTGTTGGAATAAACCACACCTCAATATGATGAACTATGTGACCGGTATAAATCCAAATGTGTTTTTATTTTAAATTGACATTAATTTAATTTAATAGAACAAGTGAAATACTAAAATCAAGGAAAACAGATTTGTACTAATTTTATAGTTTAACACAATGATCAATTAGTCATTTTTGATCTGTATGAATTGACTACACCTTAATCCGATGCACAATGCGACCAGTATGCCTAACAGTGTCTGTAATGAGTTTAAAATCGACATTTTAGATCAAAATAATTTACTCAGTGAAACCCAATACAACACCCTCCTATTTTGTTCATAATTTAGGTGAATGATTTGTATGTCCTTTGTGACATGCATGAAGCTGTATCACCTAAAATTGACACATGATGTGACCAATATGACTCAAAATTCATGTTTCTTGTTTGAAAAGATATTTTAGTGAAAAATCCAACTTACATAATGAAAGTTGGGAAAATGTATTTGGATTGTTTTGAATCATTAGAAAAATAAACCATGAGTCATTTTTGATGAGTAGAATTTTACTGCAACTCAATCCGTTCAGTAATGTGACTGGTATAAATCCAAACATGTCATTTGAATTTGATATTAATTTTAGTAAAATAATAAGGGACATAATCAAAAACAAGAAAACTCATTCTTATTGTGTTGATATTTTTGGAAAACGATCCATAACTCATTTTTGAAGTGTTGTAATTGACCCCACCTCAATATGACGCACGGTTGGAACTATATTACTCCAAATGTGTCTTTTTAATTAAAAATTCAAATTTTATTAATGTATTATTTCATATTAATGTTTGTTTTATTTCATTATAGTATTACCAACAAAATATTTGTTTTCTTATGTAGGTGGAACCTTTTCCTTGAGTGGGTATGATTTGTTCGGCAACTAATACCATGGGTAGAAATTTTTGAGAGGGGATAATTGATGTCAAAAGATAAAACATTACTGTTTTAAACATTTTGTTGGATTATTGTAAATTTAATGATATAAAACATTGCTTGAAATGTATATAGAATTATTTTCCAAACCCCTGTGTGCGCTGTATGGTTCTTGTGTGCGCTGCATTGTTCTTTTGTGTGCTATGCATGTGTTGTTTTGTGAAGGTTGTGTGTGTGTGTGTGTTATGAAAGTGTTGGTGGGTGTACTATTATATAAACAACACACCACATAAATCTATGACCTTATCTTATCTATTTAGAGTGATGATAAAGTCCTCTTTATCAATGCTATTTTGAGCGCTGATAATGGCCCCCTTTCAGACTCACTAATGCTCCAGAAATCCTCATGGACATGATTAATAGATTCATTAGAGATAAAATAAACAAATTTGTGTTATTATTTTTAGATGATATTCTAATATAATTCAAAACCAAGGATGAGAATGAGAAGTATCTAATAACTATACTAGAGACCTTTAATAATGAGAATCTTTATGCAAAGTACTACAAGTGTGAGTTTTGGTTGAAAGAAGTATCATTCTTGGGTCATATAATCATAAGAAATGGGATATTTGTGGATCCCACCAAGACACATGCAATTGAGGGATGGCCATGACCAACATCAGTAATGGATATCTGTAGCTTCATGGGGTTAGCAGGATATTATCATCATTTTTTGTGAAATTTTTTGTGATTTTCAAATCCTCTTACTATACTAACTCAAAAGGGAGTAAAATTTTCTTGGAGTGATGAATGAAAAGAGAGATTCAAGGAGCTGAAAAAGAGGCTTACCAATGCACCCATGCTAACATCACCCAAATGTGGAGACCTTTTTTTTGTTGTATTTAGCGATGATTTGAAGAAGGTCTTGGGTAGTGTGTTGATAAAAAATAAACAATTCATTGGCTATGCTTCAAAGAAATTGAAAGTTCATGAGTAGAAATAACTAACACATGATCTGGAGTTGGCTCTAGTGATCTTCACTTTAAAAATATGCTGACATTACCACTTTGGGTAGAAGTGTGAAATATATACAGATCATAAAATCCCCATGTATATATTCAAACAGAATGAGATGAATATGTAAGAATGAAGATGGTTAGAGCTGATCAGATACTATGACTCAACAATACATTAACACCCTAAGAAAGAAAACAATGTGGAAGGTTTTATAAGTAGAAAAGACTCAGCGATTCTATCATTGATGAGAATTGAAAAGGATCCAATATTATTAGATTTGATGAATATGTATATGGGAATCAAAAAGAAGGAAACATCATAAATACTGTCACAAATGATTTCTCAACTGTATCTTTTGGAAATGTTAACAGATACTCAAAAGAATGATGTGGAAATTTAGAAGAAAGTGGAATCTATCATAAAAGTAAAATCATCAGAACTTAATGTTAATGAAGATGGAATTGTGAAATTTTGGATCAATACTATGTGTTCCATCAAATCCGGAGTGAAATAAGGAACTTTTGGATGATTCATATAGTTGGAATTTATCCATTCACCAAGGAAACACAAAGATGTATTGATATATCTAAGGGTATTATTGGCAGGATAATATGAATTAGGATATAAATGAGTATACATCCAAGTTCTTGTTATGTTATCAAGTTAAGGATGAGAGGCATATGTCTAAGGGGATGATGAAACCATTTCCCATACCACCTTGGGAATGGGAGAATATCACCGTGGACTTTGTTACTAAACTATCAATTAAAGCCAAAGGAAAAAATGCTATCTAGGTTGTTGTGGATCATCTTAAAAAGGATGCAAACATCATTGAAATTCAGGAGGATATTTCATTGGAAGAACTAGTACAGATATAGATCAGATATGTGGTAAGGCTGCATGGAGAACCACTATCTACTGCATCCGATTGGGATTTAAGATTCACTTCTATGTTTGGGAAGCGACTTCAACATTCCTTGAATACTTAGCTGAACTTTAGCATGACTTATCATTCTCAAACTGGTGACCAATATGAGTGGACTATCAAAACACTAGAGGAAATATTGATAGCGTGCTCAATAGAGTTCAAAGGAGGATGTTATTAACACCATCCTCTGGTTGAGTTCTTTTATAACAATTGTTTCCACTCAGAGATCCAAATGGATCCTTATGAAGCTATTTATTTGAAGAGGTGCGTAACACCGACATGTTGGGATGAGGTAGGGGATCAAAAACTCCATGGTCCAAAAATGGTCGATGAAATGGTTGACAAGGTAAAGAACATCCTATAGCACATTAAAGCTGCTCATAGTCATCAAAAATTCTCTGTTGATAATCATTGATGAGACATAGAGTTTGATATCGAAGACATGGTATTCCTCCACATATCACCGTGGAAGAGGGTTATGAGATTTGTGAAGAAGGGAATTCTTATTCCAAGGTACCTCAACCCTTTTGATATCTTTTATTTCATTAAAGAAGTATCCTATCGACTAGAACTCCTACCAAACTTATCTCAAGTACATGATGTATTTCAAGTATCACTCTTGAGGAAGTACATAGCTTACCCATCACATATAATCAATCCAGATGTGGTACCATTGGAGAATGCCCTCTATTATGATGATTGGATGGTGAAGATATCAGATCATAGGGAAAAAGTTCTAAAAAATAAGACAATGCCCCTCATCCTGGTTTTGTGGTGAAACGACACATTTGAAGAGGAAACATGGGAATTGGAGGAAGTGATGAAGAAGAGTTAACCTCATCTATTTTAGTGTGGTAAAAGGAAATTTCTAGGGAGAAATTTCTTAAGGGGTGAAGATTGTAACGACCCAAACATTGTGAAAATTCCTCTTGATCTATTTAAATTTAATATTATAAAAATGATTATATAACATATGCACGTCCTTGGTTTTATGTATTTGGATTTCAAAATGATGTTAATAATTTTGATCGTTGATAATATAGCCATTGAACAGTGATCACATGATTAATAAAAATATTGTGCATTAAAAAATCCAATTTACTTAGAAAAAGGAAGTGATGGTCTCATCCAATAGAATTGATCCATACGAAGCCCCTTTTTAGAGATTGGGAAGGAGGTGGAAGTATTGGGCTTCTTTATTGAATAATCCCAATCCATGCTTCAATACGTTAAGCTCAAATGGAATTGTATATGGGTGAGATAGATGTTGATTGAGATTAACACCCAAGCGATGTTTTCTGAGCTATAAAAACAGTCTTCCACCATCACACACCTTACTCTTTGATCTTATGTGGGTGTTATAAGAGGTTCTGTTACACGGCCTTAGCACTATGATTATGTCCATTATTTTTGTATAGATAATACAGATTCATTATATTATCGTTACTTTGTAAATAGTTTATAAAGAAAAATTAGTATTATTGAATTTAGAAATCTATTTTAATGAATTAATGGATTTTTGAATTAATTAATATTTTAATTAAATATTATTACTAAATTAATTTTTTATTAAATATAAATGATCGCATAATTTTTATGAATTCAGTTTTTATTTTTTATTAAGGCTTAAAATATGTTTTTGTCAAAACCTGTGAATATTTTATAAATATCTTTTTTTATATTAAAAGTAAAAAATTAACTTTTTTAGAATGTTATTTAGATAAAAGAAATATTATTTTTGGAATCAGGACATTGAAATTATCCAATGCTGAATTTTATCATTATTTTCTGAGATAATATATTTTTTTATGTAAAAATTAAATATCGTTTAATTTTATAATAGGATTTTATTAAATCATAATAACCAAATAGTGATGTAATAAATTACTATAAATGGGTTTTTCAAAAAATATATGTTTTACCATTAAAATAATTGGATTTTAGGTTTTTTTTTATTTCTTTTAAAATGCTTTAGAATACCCTCCAAGACTTATAAAAAAATTAACTTTTTAAATGATTTTCCTTTATAGTGTGATTCACCTTCACAAAAAAAAACCTAATATTTTAATTAGTTTTCCAAATGACCTTATAAAATAAATTTTTCCACTCCCCTTTGGCAAAAACAATGTGCAAAATTCATGGGATTGTTTTTGGTTTTGATTAGTTTATTTTGTAGGGTTCAAAACCTAAATAATAAATAATACACCCTTGTTTCCTTCACAAAACCACCCAATCTCCCACTTCCTCTTCACTCAAAAACATTGGACATAGAACAACCTCTTCCCTCCTCTATCTAGAATCCTTCCATGGAGCCATAGACTCCCAAAAATCCTCTCCCAATACCCTTCCAAGCCTTTGGGTTCACACTTCCAGTTAAAGAATTTCTTCCTTTCTCATTTTATCCTTTTTTATTTATATTTTTATACCCTCTTTTTCAATTAAAAATGTTGGGGTATGATTTCACACTGCCCCTATACCTCCCTCCATATTAATGAATGATGATATACCCCTTTATCTCTAATTAAATCTTCTCATGTACACCCAAAATTCCGTAAGGGATTCTCTCTCCTCATTTACATTCTCAAAATTCTATTGTATTATGAATAAAGACACCATTAAATATGTTCGGACATGTATCTATATGACACCCTTATGGTCTATTTCATTTAAATATTATCTGACACCTCTTTCTCTCTCATCAACCATTTTTATGAATTTTAATATTATGTTGTGTTGCTGCTGAAATTACCTTGTGATTTTGCAAGCCAAAGCCATCGTGTAGTGAATACCGTGCCCATTTCTCTATCAAGGGTATTCACCTTTGTGCACATATAATTATTGACTATAGAGTTTCATGTATAAATTCCACATTCCTTTATGGAGAAATATATGACTATGTTTAATTAGTCATTGATATATAATCCATGTGGCACACTTATGCATGAAATTAAATGATTAAGATGAGTGTGCCCTGATAGCGCTTCAATATATTGGGTAATGAATAGTATCATGATACATCAAGTGTAATGAGGGTTTACTCATACTAATTCACATGAAATGAGGGTTTACTCATTCTCCTTGTTCAATGAGCCTTCGATCATGCTAATATCATGTTAACTGTTGATGCCGCATTTCTATGTTATGATAATCATGCTATATCAAGTTTTTATGTTCATGTTTTCTGTTGTGTTTATATGATATTATTATTGCATAAATGTAGTTTATTATTCAGGTTATGCCTTTTTTACTCCATTAATGGGATTTATTGCGCATCCTTTTCACGTGTATGTTCTTATGTTATCCCATGAAATGCTAAGTACGGGGGAATGTCATTGTTATGTAATGGATGTTTTCATTAAAGAAGTTGTATTTTCTTGTTTCAAGTTGTTGTGTAATTTTCATAAGACCCAATGACACTAGACCTATCAATCATCTATTTTGTATAGATTGATGATTTTATATAATAAAATATGTTTAAGTCTGAAATAAAGAGAAGAGTTTTCATAAAACCGAGTGACGAGAGAGTGCATTCAATTCACAATCAGATATTGGATGAATTTAGGTTTACCTTCAATGATATCCCTAGCACCATTCTTTGTAATCATATACTTTGAATGTGTGCCATCATCATTAGAGTCAGAAAAAACCTGTAATTTTGTTTTTTATTTACATTTGAGGTTAATTTGATTCTCTTTGGAACCATTTTTAAAAATTTATCAAATCATAACCCTTTTTAACAGCGTAAAGATGATTTAAAAACCCTTTAGAATCCCCAAAAATAGTAATTAATTTGAGAGGTTTATATTTATTTTCATGGATAACAACGGATGACATGGAGTGGCTGAGGATGGATATTTATTGTTTATGAGAATTTTATAAGAGAGGGCGAGATTTTGATAAAATCCATCAATGTCATGTCATGTCATTGTAAAGTTTTTATTTCAAAGCATTCAAATCAGAAGGTCAATGATAAAATAAATTAACAATAATCATAACAATAAAGATAGATAATAAATTATAATTATATTTTGTGGAATAAAAAAATATGGAGGTAAAAATAAGTGATATTAATCGACTATTCCCTTTTTAATGTTTAATTACATTATCATTATTAATTATAATAAAAATGATTAAAACTAGGCAAGTAAAATTATTTTAATCCTAGGATAGAGGTCAAATTGAGGCACCCCATTCAAATAAAAATTAATTTATCTGATTTGCAGTATCCATTTTTTTGATTTTATATTTTCAAATCCCATTTTTTTATTTAATGGAAGGTTTAGGCATGTAAAATTATTTTAATTCTGGGATAGGAGTTCAACTTGATGGAACACATTAAATTAAAAATAAATAGAGCCGATATATTGTATCTCTTTTTAAAATTATATGATTTTTATATTTTATGGTCGATTGAGATGGTATGGAATGCAATAAATTTTACCATAATGAAGGATGATATCAGCTATAAAGAGGTGCATAAAAATAACGAACATTGAAGGTTTTGTATGATCAAGATGGGTGCATGGGTTTCAAATCCCTGTCACCTTTACATTGTTGTGTGGGACTGGGGTTTTCTATGGAAAAACTAGTTTGCAGTGGGTGGAAGATGCGGATTGTAAGAATACTTTTTTTTCTCTTCATTGTTGATTTTATAATCCTCCAACCCGGCTACAATACTTTTAAGTGTATTCATGGTATAAATGTATAATAACATTACTTATAGTTTATTTTTGTTCACATTTGGGGGATGATCCTCACTTTGGTGATGACGATTTCTCCATTAATTATTTTGGGAGTCGATTGTCTAGCATATTCGCCTAAGGGGTTTTTCGTAAAAGGTAGGATATACAGTCTTGGTTGCAATAATAATCATGTCCATTTTTTTTGTTCTCTCAATTGATCCATTTAATTTCTTTTAGTATTTTTAGTTTTTATTATGTTGTTTTTATAATTTTGATGATCTTGGTGGAATGTGGGTAGGTGTTGGAGTTTCATGTATTGACCTCAAGTCAGGACCCTGGGATGATTCCTCATAATTCACATCCTCCCATGGGGGTGTTTCAATATGAATCATCACTGTTATTAACTGGAACAAAATTAATTGAGGTGAATAGGAAATGCACCAAGATATACTAATACTACAATTTCATGCATTATCTCCCCCTCTCAGCATTCATTTCCCCATTTACGACAAATGTGAGGACAATTTTCAGTTGGATTTCCCATGTCTCTCCTAATGCATCTGATGGGTAATGTGGTTTTATATTTCTACATTTAGTGAAATCCATGGTAACAGTGATTAGGTGTGTGTGTGTATTTGCAACACTACCACTGATTCTTCATTTTGTTCATGTCTTCTGCAACCCTCCATTGCATTTTCATGTTTCCCATGTTGGCCTTTCAATTCAAATTCATGATGGATGTAAAATGATGCACCATTTGGAAGGACATGAAGATGTATCCCTTGTTGGCAGGGGATATATTCTTTATATTCATCGACGTGTTGTCCGGTAGAGAACCCACCCGCTACCATTTTTATCTGATGGCCACAAACAAATGGGTTCCAGTTTATCTTATAAGTTTTTATTTTTTCTATCATAAATTCTGAGTCACAATCTCTAAGATAGATCAATCAATGATTTCACAGATGTCTAATGAACACATAAGTGGCCTAAAGACCAATTCCAACCAGCTAAGTTTCATGGGAAACTACTTTTAATTGTTTGGAACGATGCTAAGACCGTCCAAAATTAGTTTCAAATACCATTTTAATGGGGAGGTGCATAGGACTCAATCCAATGTGGAGGAGGTTGGTGGGGATTATCCTCCGAATGTGGAAGAAGGCCTCCATCTTCACCAAATCTGTCATGATCATGACATATAAGTAGTCATGGATGAAGAAATATATAATGACCTGGAGTAGGTCTCAACTTTTTATTCTTATCATCATCTTCTTACAGCTGGCTGGGCGGGAGCTTTGAGAAGGCCCTCGATGTGATCGGGATGAATCCGGAGAGCAGATGCCTTGGTGCCATGACGGAGGTGTCATGATTCTCGGTTTTTGGATATATGATGTCATTCTACGTGTCTCTTTGGATGATGATACACCCATTTTGGTTGCTTTGGTTTATTTTTGGTTATGTGGTTGTTAGATTTTGTTTGGGGAAGTACTGGCTATACCCTAAAATACAGGGCAATATCAGCTCATGTGTTTTTTGTTTTGCCGTAATTACGTTATGTGATTTGGGTTGTATTTTTTATAACCCTTGATGCAGTGTAGGATGATTAATGGATTTTTCATTAGGTTGTCGTTTTTGGGAATTTCTTCTCCGCCCTGTGGAGCGCACTGAGCGGGAAAACCATCTATACGGTGGGAAATTCCTTTGTTTCCAACTTTTGTGCATCACGCGTGATGGGATTACACTTGTTTATCTATGGAGGATGATTATTGCTAACCAAATCAACATAAATTAATCAGTTAATAGTAATTTAAGGGGAACAGGGAATGATTCACGTGCTTTTACAGGTTTGAGATTATAATGATGATTTTTCTGTATGGGTTGAATACCCCTCTGAAATAATGGTTGTTGGGATACTTTACATGCATTGTACTTGTTATGATATGGAAACCTTGTTTCATGTTATTTTGATGTCACTCCCAAATGGAAATTGGGTATCTACTTAAATTTTCCCAATGAAATGGTTTTACCTAGATTAATGGATTCTATGAGAAATTTCCTACAAAAAATTGAATAGTGAAAAGAGACCCTTTGTTAAATCCATAAAATGGTCTTTGATGTGATGTGATGTGTGGTCGTGTTGTTCAGGGGATGTGATGTGTAGTTTAAATAAAATGTGGGGGTGATGTGTGTTAGTTGGTCCATTATTTTAGGGAATTGATGTGATTGTTTTTTTGTCATTCTTTTAATGCGATGAGGTGATGATTCATTTTCCCGTGCTTCTGGGGTGGCAAGGTGTTTCATTTTTTGGACATGCTTTTGGGTTGGAGAGGTGATGATTTGTTTGGATGGGCTTGTTCGACGATGAGGCGATGTCACAACCTGTCCCTCGGGGCCCATTCTGTGACTACCCCATTCCCACCTTACATAGGCCAGGGGCTGGCGACTAGCACAGAAAGGCATATTCCCTAAAACAGGGAAGGCATTGCCTTTATATAATGTAAACACACTCAACCAAGAACTCATTGAGATACGAACACAAGTAAACTGTATTGTAAAAACTATGTGTATTGTATGTAAAAGAGGCTAGAATACAAGCCCGAATAGATAGTACAAGAAAAATGGAATGTACAAGTAAACTGAACAACTCCTGTGAAAACCCGCCAAGGATCCTACCAGAAGGGTAGCTACATATCTCAACGGTCGTCTCTACATTATGCCATGTCTAATGTCCACCTACAAGCTTCCTCCAGTCTTGGTACCAGTGTCCTCAGTTAGCGTTTCCCCTCATCTGTAACAAACAAAATAAGGTGTGGGCATAACCTATGTAGGGGTGAGTATAACAATACTCAATAAAGACCTCGAGACCTTCAAAGGTATCACAAAATCCACAAAGGATAAACCAAAAATCCAGAAAAAAAACTGACAATCCCTACTTAGGTATATTCCCATACATATACCTAAGTTATCTAGTATAAACATCTCATTCATCAAGAAATTGAAGGTCATATCCATAGCCAAAGTACAAATGTTCCATGAATAAAAGAATACCATGAAGGTAACCACCACAAAGGTAAGTATCGCAATGGTACACCACAAAGAAGATTACCACAATGGTATTCCGCACAGAGGAATACCAAAAGGTATCACCACGAAGGTAAGTACAACAATGGTATGCCACAAAGAATATTACCGCAATGGTAATGACTCAACTCACACTAGGTATAACTTATGTACGGTAGTAAAGATTATTAGATGTAACTACTGAATCATCTTACTCTGTTATGAGGTAGTCTGACATAGGATCCTAAATCATCATTCCAACAAAGGATCCTAATAAATCAGACCCACGTAGCATCCTAAAGTAGTCCCACGTTGATTCTTAGATTGTTCCAAGTGAGACTCTCGAAGAAATACATAATTAGGTTCCCAAATCATAGACCCACACAGGATCCCAAAGTATAGACCCACATAGGATCCCAAAACACATACCCACATAGGATCCTTTTCTCATGTTACAGCCAGGTACTGAGTTTGTGCAATAAGCTCGCTTGATTCCTGAAGGGTCCTCTCCTCAGGCCATGGGTTAAATACTCCAACTTACATTAAGTACCACAAATAAGTATCTCAAATGATTGACACATAATAAGGGTATCAACGCAACAGACGGTGCGTCAATCGGACACAAGATCTGTAATTTATTGGGATTTTATTCCCGAGGACCCGGTTGGATTCCTGTTCGATCCAACCCAGTCGTACCCCAACTTCATTCAAACCTCATGTGAGGGATACCAAAAGAATCATCTCGATCCAAGGTTCCTGTAACTGCACACGGTTTGTCCAACGGACGCCCGTAGGTCGAGATATGGTCGAAAGAATGAAAAGGGGTCGAAGTTTGTCCGGGTCCGGTCTGACCCAGCCCAAACCGTCCTGGGCCAACCTGACCCGGTTCGAGTATCCCCAGAATAACTTGGGTCCGTCCATGGGCCCGGCATGCCGGCACGGCCCGGCCTGTTGGGCGGCCAGCGGTGCGGCCCGCTAGGGTAGACCGCTCGGCTCCCCTAATTGCAGGATGGAAAGCCTTCTCCCCACACAGCGCTATTGCGCGCCGCACCATCACCGGCTGCCGGCATCGAGCCAGCCATGACTCACCTCACCGATGCAGCAGAAGGCTGTGGCTCTTCTCCGTCGGGCAGCGTAGACCCGCGCCACCACCCCTTCGTGCGCCCGGCTACCACATGCCGCAGCCCATGCTCTATCGTGGCTAGCTTTCACCCATGCTCTACTGCGGCCGACAGGCTGAGGCTCTTCTCCAGTGGTGCGGTCATGCTCTCGCCTTTTTTTGGCTGACAAGAGTGCCGACCACCTCTCTGGAGCCCCACATGTTCCAAACTCCAGCACTGATCGTCATCCTCCTCCATCACGAAGATCGCATCAAACCCGCATAGGTTGCGGAGAGATTGGGCCTTGTTCGTTTGGCCCGTACCCTCCACGTTAAAACGGTAGAAAGCAACCTGTTTATTCATGAATTAAGAATAATTTCAATAACTTGGTAAGGGGTATACAAATAACAAACCCAACCTCAAAGGTTCTGTTGGAATCATCCCTGGTTGAAGATGGATTGGCGTTTGTCGATCCCAAAGCAAGCATCATCCAATGACACCGCTTGTTTGACGATCCATCATTCTTTGGTTCCTCCTTGGTAAAAATTTTTCTTCCTCAAGAGGCTCCTCCATGAAAACCATATTCCAACGATTCACCCCAAAACACAAGAGATGAAATTCCATCATAAATTAAAATAGGTTTTTACAATTAATTTTCATTGGCACAATTATTAAATGGATCTATAAATTAATTGGACAGTTGGCATAATTAATAAAGGAATTATAAGGGTCTTCGGCCACATTAATGAAGGGTTCATGTGGTTCCTTCCATTGAATTAAAATTGTTAGGATTGAACCCATTGTGGTCCCCACCTCCATAAATCAAAAGGAGGTTACAAGAAAAATAAAAATGTTAAATATTTTTATTTTTCAATTCTTCCTTGAAAAATTGATTAACTAACTTCCACCCTCGACCAACGACGGTCGAGGTGAAGGTCTTCATAAGAAAATACCGGCACTGTGAGTTCAAAGGTGTCCCCGGTTTTCCATTCTGAGAACCCAATCAAAAGATACAAAAAAACCCGCTCGCATAGTTACTAAATGTACTGGAAAAAAAGTTCAAAGATTCATATCTGGAACACTGGGCCTCAGAATCACACACCGTCAAATTTCAAAAACTTTTAATATTCACATATAATTAAAAAATCTACAAGGAAATATCTAGGTCTTTACTAGATATGGTTCAATGGGAATAATGAGTTGTATTATCATGTATGGTTGTGTCATCCTAGAAGCCCGAGTATAGTACCACAAATATATATTTATTAGATTTATAAAATTTGTTAGATTTATTTGATTTATCATATTTATTATATTTATTAGATATATTGTAGAATTATTAGATTAACATTTATTACACTTAATGGATTTATTAATTAGATTTATTAAATTTATTAAATTTGTCAGATTATTAGATTTATTAGATTAATTATATTAATAATATTTGTTATATTTAATATATGTAATATATTTATTATATTTATTATAAATATATATACCATTTTAAATATATATATTTTTTATATTAGTTATTAAATATATGTGTGTTTCCAGTGACTTCGGTCAATAAATATATTGATTATGTGTGCATATAAGTTATGTATCATCATGTTCATTTATACATCACACCTTTCTTATTATTCATTTTTTCCATTGATGTACCATTTGTTATTATGTATATTTATTACGTATTTGATAATCTTTTACTCTGCTCGTGCATTCACACGACACTATTATAAAATTCCTATTATCAATAATACAATAGCAGTTTCAAACATAATAATTTATATTAATTTTAGCAATGTATAAAACAAAAAATGAGTGGTACATATAATTGAATAGAAGTTACAAATTTAGTGGGAGTGGGAATTCAATCATTGAGATAAGATATTATGTAACAAACAACATGTGACAACAACAAAAGGGAAAAATTCAACGCATTACCCCTCCCAAATGATGCATCAACCAACCCCATTCCAGGAATATGTACTGGATTGAATGCTTTTGTTGGATTATGTAAAATGCTCCCATCACAGGATCACTCAAAAGGTGTGAGAAAAAATGGATGAATGCGAAAGAAAGAGTCCCCAAAATAAGAAATAATTAAATGAATACCGATCAAAGATCTTCTAGAACATCCCATTGAAATGATATTTTGATTTCTCCACCTCTAAAAATAATTTCATTTGGAGAAAAATTGTATTTGGATTCATTATGCTTAGCCACAATGAAGACACGTCTACGAATGTACTTTTGGAGTCCACCATTTTTGGAACCATTAGTGCCACATCTTCTCCCACATTTTCATATTCCATGGTAAAGCAATAGAGTCTCAGAAACCCAAAATAGTTCGGTAGTGAAATCATCCCAAAACCCATTACCACCCTTCTTGCATCATACCCTAATTCAGAAGTACATCCTAATATATCATTATCCTCCTCTAAAAAAATGATAGGAAAGCACCTGAGGAATCTAGACAGAACCTCTTACTGAATGCATTATTCAATGCAAGATGGAATTATCTGTATGTGGTCACATTGAGGATGTAGTCAGGAAGGATCGATTACATGGAGTCCTGTGGAGGTGGTGCAAGAATTCATAGGATGATGTCGATCGATTTATTCATCCTTGTAAATGACTCAATCAATTGGTCATCACGGTTGGTACTGATGGACATGAAGCGGCTGATAAAACACATTCTCATATAAAAAAAATCATATAAAACTCTTCATAATGAATGGAATAAATTTAGAGATGACACATGACCACATAAACATTCTACTTTTATTAAAATTGAACAATACATGATAATTTTCTATACATACCTGACCTTCCTTATATTCCAAGCACTTAGTTTAATCATTTTGAAGGCCACAGCCATGTCTCCCCATTTCACCATAATCCCATGTTCTACAACCTGTAATTTTACATTTACCTAATAAATTAGATATGAGAAAATTCTTCTTTCCCATAACTGATTATGTCCTTCCGATAAAATCAAATATTCAGTGGAAAATATAGTAGCATGAACCTTCCTTTCCTTGTATAGCATGTGATATTTTGTAGTTAAATATCTCCTCCGACAGTGAATTTCTATCTAGATTGAAGTTAAGCTGTAAAAAATTTTATTTGACTCCATAGCCTAATTTGTGGAGAAGAAGAGACGGTATAAGGATTTATAATGAGGTGAAAAGAAGAAATGGAATCTATAAAATGAGGACAGCTACCCAAAGAACACAAACCAAAGTAAAAATATTATTCCAACAAATTGGTTGAAACCTTATGTGTTGTTAAAACTATAGCTACATCACACAGTTTATCACCATAACTATCAAAGTTGGAACCCTTATAACTACCAATGTTGGGATCCTTCTGAATAGGAATTCATTTTTATTATAGCATTATTAGATTTAAATTTATTAGATTTATTTGATTTAATATATTTGATAGATTATTAAATATATTAGATTCAGTAGATTCATTATATTTGTTATATTTAATATATTTGTTACATTTTTATTTAATATATATACCTTTTCAAATATATATATTATTTATATCAATTGTTAAATATATATGTGTTTCCAGTGAATTTGGAGAATAAATATAATGATTATCAGTACATATATGTTATGTATCATCATCTTTATTTATACATTACACCCTTCTTATTATTCATGATTTTCATTGATGGATGGTTTTTTATTATGTATATTTACAATGTATATGATTAATTCATGTTACCCATATATACTATTATCTTCTCAAAATTATTTTTAAAATTACATTAAATATATATAAATAATAAATATACATATTATTTTTATAAATTTTAAATTATATATATATATACTTTTTAATTATATTTATTTGGAATTATAATTACAACTACATAAATATATTTCTATAATTATTAAATTACAATAAATATATATATTATAATTATAATTAAATATATATATATATATTTATAATTATATAAAATTATTTATTTATATTTATAATTATAACTATGAATAACTATATATTTGTGAATAATTATAAAATTATAAAAATAAATATAATTATTATACTACTTATAATGTTATAATATAATGCAATAAATATATTTATAAATATATGCAAATATTTCTAATTATAATTTATTTTTTAAAAATAGATATATTTAAATAATTAAAAATTAAAATAAATATATTAATTATGTATATTTATATAATTTTTTTTAAATAAATACAAATAGTTATAAATAAAATTCTAAATAAATTTAGATACATTTAAATATTAAGAAAATTATGAAAAATATATTTATATATATATTTCAAATTATAAATATATTTGTTATAATTTTATAAGGATTTAAATAAATAAATAAATATTTATTTATTTATAATTACCACTATAAATAAATTTTTATTTATTACAATTTTTATTACAAGTAAATATTTCATTATTTATTAGTTCTAAATATAAATAAATATATATTTATTAAAATAATAAGTAATTTATAAAAAATATATTTAGTATTTTCATATATAATGTTATATAAAATTAAATAAATATATTTATAAATATATATACATATTGATAAATAAATAAAATTATTTATACTTATAGTTATAAATAAATATTAATGCATTTGAATATTTATAATATTTTAATAAATTTTATAAATATATTTGTTAATAAAATTATATATATTTGAAATATTAATATTTTATAATTTTGTAATTATTTAAATTTATATATATATATATATTAATTTATAATTATAAATATATATATATATATATATTCAAATAAATAATTATAAAATTAGGATAAATATACTTATATATATAATCATAAAATCAGACTGGGTTTTTCATAACAAAGTCCCAGATGTTCTTACCATCTTCTAGGTAAGAAGGTGATTATTTTTTAAGAGGAATTCATTTTTGGAATTTAAAATAATCATAGAAAAATTTAATTTTTTAAAAAACTATGTATTACCCTATATTTTCAATGTTTATGCACACACACTATTTGAATTGTTTACATAGTGCTACACGAGTGAAAGGGTATATCCTACTTGTTGTAATCCAGATATTGTATTATTGTGGATTGTTTGGTATTGGATTACTTATAAACCATAGAAAGGACGAAACTATTCTTATTGAATAGTGACCATGAAAATTATTGTGTTTTTGGGTATTTTTGGTTGATTTTTTTTACAAGAAAATTAAATATTTAACAGGATGTAATGGTTTTATCAATTAAAAGGAAACATAAAAATTGTATCACTAATTCACCCCCAATACTATAGATAATGCTCTTAAAAGTACTCTAATCATCTTTTATATGTTCTTGAAAATCAATTTTAATCATAGAAAAGATAATGGGGCTCCCATTTATCAGTATTAAAAAGGTGGTCCTTTAACTGTGCTAGAAAATCCCTGATAAAGGACCCCCCTTATCCGTTCTATTTAAGTGCAGATAAAGGATACCCTTTATCCACACTATTTTTAGCACTAATAAAGGGGTACACTATCAGTGCTCGAAATAGCACTGAAAGAGGGAGCCTCTATCAACAGTTGAAATAGAATTGACAAAGGAGCCTTTATCATCACTTGAAATAGCACTGATAAAGGAGCCCAATATCTGTGCTCAAAATAGGACTGATAAAGGTGGATTTTCTTTGAACTCGAAGTAGTGATGATGAAGGTCTAGATTCCTGTGATGTCTTGTTTATATAACCACACAACCATCTTCAGTGCGCACACACACCACCTAAAAAAAAGAAAATACAATGTGCACACAAGAAAAATGCAGTGCACATAAGAACCATGCAACACACACAAGGATTTTTTCAAAAAATCTATATGCATTTAAAACTATGTTTTATATTATTAAATTTAAAATTATCTAACAAATAGTTAAAAAAAGTAATGTTTCATCACTTGACATCCATGATCCCATCTCAAAAATATCCTCCCATGGTATTGGTTTCCAAAACAATCATCCAAACTCCAGCAAAAGGTTCCTTCTATAAAATAAAAAAATAATATTTTGTTAGTAATACTATAATGAAATAATTGAATCATTAATATTAAATAATACATTAACAAAATTTCAATTCTTAATATAAAAGACACATTTGGAGTTATACAGGATACATCGTGTGTTGTATTGAGGTTAGGTAGATTCTTACACGTCAAAAATGAGTTTTGGATCATTGTTCTTAAATATCCAAACAATATGAATGGTTTTTCATGGTTTCGAGTATGTCCCGTATTTATTTACTAAATGTAATATCAAATTTAAATGACACGTTTGGATTTTTTTTCAAGTCACATCAATCATAGGATTGAGGTGTGGATAATTTATTAACACCCTGAGATTTTATGAGAAGTATTATTTTTAATTTATTTGGTGTATTGTGTTATATGTTACACCAAGATTTTCTTGCGCTATACACAACACCATATTAACTTGCAGTATACGCAACACTATTCTCAGATCGTGTTACACAAAATTTCAAGATCGTTTGATAAGAAGTTATTCTACGCAACAATGAGTGTATATATATAGATTTAATGTTTAAATGAAATATAGTTGGACTCTATTATAAACCACAACAAAGGAATATTTCACTACACACAACCCTGACTTGGCTTGCTTTTCACGTAATTGTGACCTTCCACGATAGCATGTGTTGTACGCAATACCGAGTTTCACTAAACAACGATATGTTATAAAAATATTATATAAAATAGCTGTTATGAATAGTAATACCCACTTTTTGAAATTTTATAAATTTTATCTTTCAAAATGGTCTTCATTTTTGGATTCTGAATATCGAAATTATCCTAGGGAGAATGTTTTGTATTTTTCTGAAAACATTCAATTTTTGATGAATAAAGAAAACACTGAGTTATTGGTTAAAACCGAATTTTTATTTAAATAATAATTTATATTATTTTATATTTATTTTAGGTCAAAATAGATACATAATACTTATATAAGTTCAATATAATTAATTGGAGTCATTTTATAATAATTTTAGATATATAAAAATTTTATTGAACTTTTCACTGTCTTTTTCCCACCTCCTAGGAGTATTTACAATTGTATATAAAACATAATGTTACTGCTTCTCTGAGTTGAATTTCAAAAATAAAAGAGACATGGTTAATATCAAGGAGTAAAATTTTGTTCAATAAGATAAAAATAATTTTTTTGTGAATAGTAACTTTTTACTTTTATTTACCACGGTTAAAAGTAAATAGGGTAAGTAAGGGTAAAAATGATATTATTATTACCCTAACACATGTCCTAATTCTATAGGATAAGTTTAATTAGACCTAAAACAACCTTAGGAATAAAATATTACCCATTAGATCCACTTGGATTAGATTTGGACACTTATTATTATTTTATTTAAAGAATATTTAAGAGTTAAAATCAAAGTTTAATAACTAAATTTTTTTTAATATATGGTTATACATAAGATAAATTATACTATAAATATTAATTAGAAATATTAAAATATTTCATACATAATGGTATTTTATTTAAAATTTATAGATGTTAAATAATTTAATTTATTTGTGACACAATGATGATGCAGTAATTACCTTATTAATGAAATATTAACATAACTGATGTTATAAAAACCCAAATAAATGTAATTTGAGACTTTTGATTAATTAAACTAATTTTATAGGTTAATATGATATGTTAGTATTTATTTAATTAATTTTTTTTGAACTAATAATTCTGTTATGATTTTAACAAAAATCAATTACCAAATAGTGTCAAAATTGACATAAAATAGTTTTTAAACAAAATATTATATTATTAATTTTTATTTTATTCCTAAAAATATATGGTTCGGCCAAATGAATTATATATGGTTATATATATTAATAATGAACCTCATGGGGTTCGTTTGGCTTGTTATTGTTAGTTTATTAACCATATAGTGTAAGAAAACAAGAAGAGACGGTAAAAGTTAAATTATTTAACTTATAGTTAAATCTAAATGATAAGGTTAAAATACTAACCCAAACATGCCTAAAACCTACTGGTTGAGATTATTTCGACCAATACCCACTTTATCTTCAAAATAAATCAATTTGGAGCTATTATAAATAGAGTATGACTTTATTATAAAATAATATTTTTAGTTTTTTCTAAGGTGCCCCTCTCCTCCCTTATAAAAGGGCACCTCCTCCCTCTTATCTTTTCACAATTTTTAGCTTTCAATATCAGAAAACCCCTACCAATTTCCATTTTCAAATTCCCAAGAAACATTATAGAGGCTCTGGTCTCCTCAAAAGACTAACTCTAGTGCCTTAATAGGAAGCTTAAAAGAGGTTCATCAAAGAAGAGGTAATCACTTCTACCGATTCTCTCATGTTTTCTTTCTTCTTCAACTTCTTATTCATTAGTTGATTCATTATAAATTAATAACATCAGTATCACATATATACTGATATGTTATTATAAATATTAAACAACCCCATTTCACCTTTTATCCATCCCACGGAAAATGAAATCACCACGCGTACGTACATACAAAATATCGTCTCCATGCCGTGGTGTAATCTGTTTTTCCACCACCACCTTACTTGGATGGGTATAATGGTGTATAGGATAACTATATAGTAACTATAAAATAATACTAAGTCTGAGATATTATATCATCCACTCCAATTCAATACAATAATTATGGGAATGATATAATCGCTCCTGTGTACGTACAGATTACCGTATCCACGGCGCGATGAGATTCATTCACCATGTTAACAATTCAAGAATGATTATAAAGTATATATAATGAATAATAATGAAATATATGACATGATAAAACTACTGTATTTATTTATATATATACGTCATCTACTTACTTCTATTCAAGTCAACAAGGAATGGAAAATAGCGTTCATGCGTACGTACGACCTACCGTCTCCATGAACTGTGTATTTCATTTCATTAATCTATTTATTATATATATATATATACTGAATATATATGATACATAAATCATGATTTACATTATTGAAGTACTTAAATCCTGATATAAGTAATAATAATATCAAGAACAACAAGTCCAAACACCTACAATAAATAAAACGATTTTACCCAAAATGCTGCTTTAACATGGAATTTAGAAAAGAACGGTAATATAAAGTCATAAGTGAACCATATATGATATCATAAAAATGAATATGATTCTATAATAAGTCAATGAAAATATTTAAATCATTATACATAAGTTTTGTATACGTACAAATCATATCGGAACTAAGGTGAGGGATAATTATTCTAATCTCATTCTTATCCGAGATTGTTTATTCATAAGTATTTACTAGGGTTATATTTTTTATCCATTTCCATAAAAAATAATTTTCATAAAGTGTTTAATATTCTTCCATGTATGTTTAATTTCATTTTTACCCCTCTTTTACTTTTAATTTGTGTTATGGAAAGAATCATTCTTTTGTTTACTATATGTGGTACTTTTTGACTTTTCTGTTAAATGTACGAGGAGAATGTTTTTTTAACTTATACAGCATGCACAGATTTTTACAGTTTTATAACGCCTTATTTTCATGAAGCTTACTCTACAATATTTCATTGATATTTTAAACAAAATCCTTTTCTTTTAAAATTTCATGGCATTTTGTGTAAAGAAAATGATTTTGATGAAGAAAAGATATTTTCCTCAAGAATTCATTTCAAGTGTTTTATCAAAACCATTTTCCATCTAAAATGACATTATTTTCATATCTGTATGTTTAAATTATAATGTCTCTATGATTTACATGGTTTCACTTTTCTTATGATGAAATGATATCCATTTGTTTTATATGGATTATGTTGTGAGGGGATGATGTTTATGAAACCCATTTTATTCTTTGGGTTATGATGAATGATTTATGTTTATGTTGTGGCCCACGTAAGAATGATTTCATTATGAGATGGGTGGGACCTATATCTCACTCAAATACATTGGGTAATGAGTTATATCTCATGAGATAGACATGGCTGGAACATTAAGTAAATTTGGTTCAGTGATATAGGTCTGGAACGAGGAGTGAACTAGATTCAAAAAGGGACTTTGTCCACTAAGATGGTCTTGGAAGAAATGCCTAGGCTACTATAGAAATCATATCATATTCTTAATGGTTTGACACAAATAAATGTTTTATTCCCATGCTATTTTATCATGATTGATGTTCCTTTATGACCTATGCCTTACATACTGCTAAGATTTATTTCACAACTCAATATTTTTATGTGTAAACTTTATGTTCATATTTTTAAGTTCAAATGTATATTGTTTGTTTTATTTTCTCCATGATTACCCTTAATGAGCATTTGAGCTCACCCTTTATATTTTTTATTTTCCCCAGGATATAAAGAGAGGATTTAGATAAGAAAAAATGGGTTGATCTTTATATGAGATGTTGAAGATCTTTCACTAATATTAGAAGATTATATTCTGAGTTTCCAAAGACCCTAAACTATTAAGGTCCTTTGGTATCAGTTTTTGTTTTGTATTAGGTATTCCGCAAATGTAATGTAATGTCTATTTATTTCAATATTGGGTCTCCATAGTTGGTATCAGAGGAAAGGTTTAGTTAACCTTTGGAAACAAGGATGCGAATACTTTAGTGAAATCCCTAGAGATATTTCTAAGGTATTTATAGGGATGTCTATAAGGATAAGTATGCGTAAAGATTATAGTCCTAGAATTACGGTAATGATCTTAGAATTAAACCTAAGATGTTATATATTTAAGGTAATCCCCCTTTTATTATGTTGTTTTCCTATCATGATTTTTTCCTCTCTCACTGTTCTTTTTGGGTTTTAGATGATGCCTGGAACCCGAAGGAACTGTGTTGATCAATGTAATAGACAATGCAATGATTTCCCTCCTAAACAAACCAATGTTATGGGAGATGGAGTGAAAAATCTTATTTCTATACATACAAAATCTATGAATCATTCTGGACTTCCAAATAAGGAGAGAATGGAACAATATTCTATTGAGTCCTTCATGAGAAAAATTCCAACTTCTTTCAGTGGGTATTCTAATACACTTGTTTCTAAACAATGTATTAGTACCACTGAATAGATATTTTCGATACTTCACTATCCAGAACATGAAAAAGTCATTTTGGTCATTACCGGTTAAAAGGTGATGCAGACCAGTGGTTGACTCTAATTAAGAATACAAGGCCCCAAGATGAAATTGAATCCATGTAATGGGATGAGTTCAAGAACTTATTTTTCAATATGTAATTCCCTTGTATTCTTCGAACAAAGATGGAAAAGGAGTTCCTTGAGCATAAGCAAAAGGATAATGAATCTGTTGGTATATACGAAGCGAATTTTACAAGGCTTTCAAGGTATGCATCTGGATTTATCATTCAACCTAAAAGTAAATTTGATCGATTCATCAGTGGCTTAAAACCAAGTCTTCGAAGGGGGTTTAGCTATAAGAGACTTTAGTAGCTATTAAGAAATTGTACGTTTTTCTATCAAGGTAGAACTATAAGTTGGTTTTACATATCCATATCATGGTTTTGACAAGAAATGAAATTTGGAGTTCAAAACAAAATCTCAGAACAATGGTGAAAAGAAGGTGAATGTTTATTTATGCTTAATGTGTGGAAAGAATCATGGTGGAGATTGTCTAAAAGGTACTAGAAAATGTTTCAAGTGTGGAAAAGAAGGTCATCGAGAAGCTGATTGCCGAAGTAATGGGAAAATGGTTTCTAATGATGTGAATAGAGAAAAGACTACAGAGAATGCTCCACCAACACTTCAATGCCTCAAGTGCATGGAAATGGGGCACTATGCTAATCAATGCCCTAATCTAAGGGTTAATGACGATGGGTGTGAGAAAACTCTTAAGGAAAAGGACTAGGGGAAGTCACATGTGATCACTATTTATGATGTTGAGTATAAAAATGATGTTTTAGAATGATTAGGTGTTTATGTAATGGGATTTAAAAATAGTATCATAGAATCTCATTTATAGTATCTTGGAATTTTGGAATATCTATGTATTGGTTTCCAATAATTGTATGGTACCAGTAACCATGATAAGTGATTGAAATATTTTTGGAAAGTGGATGATATGTGCATAATTAAGGGATAAAGTGAAAATTTAATGTTTGATAGTATTCATGATCTCATGACTAATATAAGGACAAAGTGATATCATGGATTGAGTATATAGAAATTTTGAGATTTTGGAATGTGGAAAGAGTTAACTTTTGACAGCATTCATGTTTTCACTATGGTTCTATGGTAATTCATGTTTCAAAAAAATATATGATTAAGGTATTCACATGTTTGTAATGTGATCAACTAGATATATCTTATGATATATGGGGGATAAATGATGGTATTCACATTCTTGTTATGTGACCTATCAAGTAATCTTTTTCATTATACTATGAGATTGGACAAATGTATAAGACTAGTGATTGGAATGGATTATGTTGGACATCAGATAGTATTATTTGAGGATAGAACTTTCTTTTCGATATTATTTCTGGAATCTTATAATAGTATAGTTTTAGAAAAAGGACAACCCATAGGACAAGCGACAACCCGTTGTGTCAGACAAGGCTATGGGAATCAAACCCACAACTTAAGTGCGACAGGCCTTTATTGCATACCACTGGCCTACAAGAAGTCCCTTTTTTGTATAAATTAGTTTTAATTTATTAAGGGTTATGATATATGAATAATAAGTCCATTTTAGGAATCATATACGATTAATCTCACAATAGATGGACTTATGTATATTTAATAACTTTTGATATCCTTTTTATGAGATAGATGGAATGGCCTATCATTCTATCGCATGATCTGCTAACACTTCACGATTGACAAATTCAACTTTATTTCTTTAAGATGTGAAGTGGAAATTGTTCATGGAACGACCAACGGTGAGATTTTACCAAAATCAAGAAAGTATTTCATCTAATTCAAATTTTTTCAACTATAGGGAAATGATATTGAAAACCAAAAATGTTTTCCTATTTCCCTCATATCTAATGAATCAGATGGTACCTTAGATCATAAAAAATTTATGGCGTTGTGATTGTTGGATTTTTCATAGCCATGTTCTCTACCACTCTCCATCAAAACTCAATGGTTAGATGTCTCTTCCATATACATATTTTCACCTATGTTATCCTATATGGATACGCAGTGATTAGTTAATTTGTGTAACTATTATGTTTCATAATTTAGTTTTGAAAGTTATGTTTTGGTATTCCTTTTTACGATTTGGGTTTCTATTAATGAAACTTTCAAGTAGTAAACCATTTATCACCCTGACGAATTTCAAGGGCGAAATTCATTTTAAGGGGGGTATAATGTAACACCCTGAGATTTTATAAGAAGTATTCTTTTTAATTTATTTGATGTATTGTGTTTTATGCTACACCAAGATTATCTTTCCCTATACACAACACCATATTAGCATGTAGTATACGCAACACTATTCTTGGATCGTGTTACACAAAATTTCAAGATCGTTTGATAGAAGTTATTCTATGAAACTTTGAGTGTATATATATGTATATATTCAATGTATAAATGAAATATGGTTGGATTATATTATACACAACAACAAATGAATCTTTCACTACACGCAACCTTGACACGGCTTTCTTTACATGCAATTGCGACCTTCCACGATAGGGTGTGTTGTACGCAATACCGAGTTTCACGAAACAACAATATATTATTAAAATATTATATAAACTAGCCGTTACGAATAGTTATACCCACTTTTTGAAATTTTTTAAATTTTATCTTTCAAAATGGAATTCATTTTTTTATTCGGAATATCGAAAATAGCTTTGGGTGAAATTTTGGTATTTTTCTGAAAACAATCAATTTTTGATGAATAGTGAAAACACTGAGTTATTGGTTAAAACCTACTTTTTTTTAAATAATAATTTATTTTATTTTATATTTATTTTTGGCCAAAATAGATACATAATACTTATATATGTTCAATTTAATTCATTGGAGTCATTTTATAATAATTTTAGATATATAAAAATTTTATTGAACTTTTCACCGTCTTTTACCCACCTCCTAGGAGCATTTGCAATGGTACATAAAACATAATTTTACCGATTCTGTGAGTTGACTTTCAAAAATATGAGTGAAATGATTAATATCAAAGAGTAATATGTGGTTCAATAAGAAAAAAATAATTTTTGGTGAATAGTAACTCTTTTCTTTTATTTACCACGGTTAAAAGTAAATAGGGTAATTAAGGGTAAAAATGATATTATTATTACCCTAATAAATGTATTAATTCTATTGTATAAGTGTAATTAGACCAAAAACAACCTTAGGAATAAAATATTACCCTTTAGGTTCACTTGGATTAGATTAGGACACTTATTATTATTTTATTTAAAGATTAGTTAAAAGAGTAAAAATCAAAGTTTAATAACTAGAACATTTTTAATATAGGGTTATACATAAGTTAAATTTGACTATAAATATTCACTATAAAGATAAAAATATTTCCTACATAATGGTATTTTATTTATAATTATTAGACATTATATAATTTAATTTATTTATGACACAATGATGATCGAGTAATTACCTAATTAATGAAATATTAACGTAATTGATGTTATAAATACCAAAATAAATGAAATTTTAGTTTTTTTATGAATTAAAATAATTTTCTAGGATAATATGACATTTTATTATTGATTTAATTAATTTTTTTCGAACTAATAATGCTGTTATGAGTTTTAGAAAAATCAATTACCAAATAGTGTCAAAATTGACCTAAAATAGTGTTTAAAACAAATATTATACTGTTAATTCTTATTATATTTTTAAAAATGTAAGGATCGGAAAAATGACTTAGATAAAGTTATATATATTAATAATGAACCACTTGGGGTTCATTTGGCTGGTTATAGTTTGTTTATTAACCATATAGTTTAAGAAAACAAGAAGACACGGTAAAAGTAAAATTATTTATCTTAGAGTTAAAT
This sequence comes from Viscum album, assembly GCA_963277665.1. Classification (NCBI taxonomy): domain Eukaryota; kingdom Viridiplantae; phylum Streptophyta; class Magnoliopsida; order Santalales; family Viscaceae; genus Viscum; species Viscum album. Next base: position 1,053,980,298 of record OY728151.1, on the reverse strand, counting down.
GTAAATGATAAGGTTAAAATAGTAACCTAAACTTGTCTAAAACCTATTGGTTGAGAGTATTTAGACCCATCCCCACTTTATCTTAAAAATAAATCAATTTGGAGCTATTATAAACAGAATATGACTTTATTATAAAATAATATTTTATGTCTTTCCTAAGGTACCCCTCTCCTCTCTAATAAAAGGGAACCTCCTCCCTCGTATCTTTAAACAATTTTGAGCTTCCATGCTCAGAAAACCCTGACCATTTCTCTTATCAAATTCTATAGAAACATTATTGAGTCTTTGTTCTCCTCAAAAGACCATCTCTATTACCTTCAGAGGAATCTTAAAATAGATGCGTCAAAGAACAGGTAATCTCTTCTACCGAATCTTTCAAGTTTTCTTTCTTCTTAAACTTCATCTTATTTAGTTGTTTTATTATAAATTAATAACATAATAATCAATAATATACTGATATGTTATTATAAATATGAAACAACCCCATTTCACCTTCTATCCATCCTATGGAAAATGAAATCACCGCTGGTGCGTACGTATGGAATACTGTCTCCACACCATGGTGTAATCTGTTATTCCACCACCACCTTACTTGGATGGGTATAATGGTTTACATAATTACTATATGGTTATATAACATAATATTTATTCTGATATATTATATCATCCACTCCAATTCAATTCAATAGTTATGGGAATGATATCATTGCTTGTGTGTACGTACAAATTATCGTCTCCACGACGCGATGAGATTCATTCTCTCTGTTAACCATTCATGAATGATTATAAAGTATATATAATGAATAATAATGAAATATATTAATTTATAAAGCTATTTTATTTATGTATATATATATGTGTGTTATCTACTTACTTCCATTTAAGTCAATAAGGAAAGAAAAATAGTGTTCATTCGTACGTACGGCCTACCATCTCCATGAACGGTGTAATTCATTTCAATTATCTATCTATTGTATATATATACTGAATATATATGATATATAAATCATGATTTACATTCTTGAAGTAAGTAAATCATTATATAAGTAATAATAATATCATTAACAATAAGTCCAAACACGTACGATAAATAAGATGATTTTACCCAAAAAGCTGCTTTAACATGGAATTTACAAAAGAACGGGTAATATAAAGTCATAAGTGAACCATATATGATATCATTACAATGAATATGATTCTGTAATAAGTCAATGACATTATTTAAATCATTATATAGTAGGTTTGGATATGTACGAAGCATATCAGACCGAAGGTAAGGGATAACTATTCAAATCTCATTCTTATCCGAGATTGTTTATTCGTAAGTATTTACTGGGGGTTATATTTTTCATTCATGTCCATAAAAAATGTTTTTCATAAAGTGAATAATATTCTTGCATGTATTTTTAAAGTCATTTTTACCCCTATTTGAATATTACTTTGTGTTATGGAAGGAATCATCCTTTTTTTACCATATGTGGTACTTTTTGACTTTTCCGTTAAAAGTACGAGGAGAATGTTTTTTTAACTTATACGGCATGAACAGATTTTTACGGTTTTATAACGCCTTATTTTTCATGAGGCTTACTCTACAATATTTCATGATTATTTTCAACAAAATGCTTTTATTTTAAAATTTCCTAGAAATTTGTGAAAAGAAAATGATTTTGATGAAGAAAATATATTTTCCTCAAGAATTCATTTCAAGTGTTTTATCAAAACCATTTTCCATCTAAGATGACATTATTTTCATATCTATATGTTTCAAGTATAATGTCTCTATGATTTACATGGTTTCACTTTTCTTATGATTAAATGATATCAATTTGTTTTATATGGGCTTTGAAATGATGGGATGATGTTTTTAGAAACCCATTTTATTCTTTGGGTTATGATGAATGATTTATGTTTATGTTGTGGTACATGTAAGAATGATTTAATTATGAGATGGGTGGGAACTATATCTCCCTCCAATGCATTGGGTAATACTTATATCTCATGAGATAGACATGGCTAGAACGGTAAGTTAATCCGATTAAGTGATACAGGACTAGAACGAGCAGTGAACTCGATTCAGAAAGGGACTTTGTCCACTAAGATGGTCTTGGAAGCAATACCTTGGATAATATGGAAATAATATCATGTTCTTAATGGTTTGGAACAATTAAATATGTTATTCCAATTCTATTTTATCATTATTGATGTTCCTTTATGACCTATTCCTTTTGTACTCCTAATATTTATTTCACAACTCAAGATTTTTATGTGTAAACATTATGTTCATGTTTTGAAGTTAAAATGTATATGGTTTGTTTTATTTTCTCCATTATTACCCTTTTTGAGCATTTGAGCTCACCCTTTATATGTTTTATTTTCCACGGGATATAAAGAAATGTTTTAGGTAAAAAAAACAGATGATCTTTATGGGAGATGTTGAAGATCATTCACCAATATTAGAAAATTATATTCTGAGTTTCCAAAGACACTAAACTATTACAGTCCTTTGGGGTATATTTTTGTTATGTATTAGGTATTCTGGACAATTAATTTAATTTCCATGTATGTCAAGATTGTGTCTCTTCAATTTATACATGTCACAAATGAACCATGGATTTTTGTTCAAAATTATCATAACAATTCGAATGAATTTTCTTGGTTTTAAGTATGTTAGTTGTGTTTTTTACTAAAATATCATTTCAAACATGAAATATGAATTTTGAGTCTCACTGGTTTCATCATGCATTAGTTTGAGGTGAGACTTTTCCATAAACATCACAATGGACTTTCAAATCACTCACTTGAAATATGAAGTCAATCATAGGGAATTTTCAAGATTTTTAATGACTGAAAATTTTTGAGCTAAAATTTCAATTTTAAACATATAACGGACACTTTTATTCCTATTAGTCACAACATGCATTGGATTGAGGTTTGGTTGATTACAACACATCAAAAATGACTCATGGATAATTTTATTAATGTATAAGAGCAATTAAAATGGGTTCTCTTGGTTTTTAGTATTTAACAAGCTCTTTTTACTTTAATTAATGTCAATTTTAAATAAAAACACATTTGGATTTATACTAGTCACAACATTCATTGGATTTATGTTTGGATACATCCTACATGTAAATATGACTGATTGATCTTTGTTTTAAAGTATCCAAACAATCTAAATGTGTTTGCTCAGTTTTCAGTATCTATGTTGTGTTTTTTACTAAAATATCATTTCAAAACTAAAACACTCATTTTGAGTCATATCGGTCACATCGTATGTCAGTTTTATGTGATAATATTACATACATGTCACAAATGGAATGTGAATCACTGTCCTAAATTATAAATACAATCGGAAAGAATTTTCATGGTTATCATTGTGTGTCACTTTTAGAGCTAAAATGTAAATTTTTAATTGATAACAGAATATTTTAGGCAATACAATCATATTGTGCATTGGATTGGGGTGCAGTTGATTAGTACATGTCAAAAATGACTCATGTATCATTTTCCAATTGCATCAAAACAATCTTAATGTGTTTTATTGGTTTCAGTATGTCACATGGTCTTTTTAATTAAATTAATATAAATTTTAAATAAAAAGACATATTTTGATTTATAACAGTCACATCATGAATTATATTGAGGTTCGACTAGTTCCTACATGTCACAAATGACTCAATGATTGTTTTTATATATTATCAAAACAATATGATTTCATTTGCTCAGTTTTCAGTATGTTAGTTGTGTGTTTTTTTAAATTAATGTATATTTTAAATAAAAAGAGACACTTTGAGTCATACTGGTCACACTGTGCATTTGATTCAGGTTAGGTTGATTCCTAGACATCACAAATGACATTTAAGTCTTTTTCATAATTTATTGAAACAATCTGAATGTGTTTGATAAATTTTAGTATGTTAGATGTCTTTTTTAAAACAATATCATTCCAAACTGGAAACACACATTTAGAGTCATATCTGTCGCATTGTGTGTTGGATTGATATGAGAAATATTCATACAGATCACAGTAAAATTATTAACATTTTACATAAATTATGAAGATATTTAGGGAAATTATTATTGGTTTTCATTGATTTACATGTTTTGAGCTAAAATATCATTTTTAAACTGATAATGGACTCTATTAGTCATATCGGTCACATTGTTTTTCAGATTGGGGTGGGGATGATTCCTAAATTTCAAAAATGATTTTAGGATAATTTTTATAAGGTATAAAAACAATTTTATTGTGTTTTCCCATTTTTTGGTATTTAACTTGTTATTTTTCCTAAATTTATTGTTAATTTAATAAAAATACACACTTAAAGTCATAATGTTAAAACTGTTCTTCAGATTTTGGTGCAGTTGATTCTTAAATATCCCAAATCCCTTATAGATCATTGTACAAATGTATCAAAAATTTTCTAATGTGTTCACTCAGTTTACTGTGTGTCACTTGTTCTTTTTACTAAAGATATTGTCAATTTTTTTTAAAAAAATTGAGACTTTGAGTCATATCGGTCGCATCATGCATCATATTGAAGTAAAATCATCATGTTATTTGTGTACATTATTCCATCAGGTATGTTTCTCATTCATTTCAAAATGAATCTATATCATCATGTTAATATGATTCTTTTAGAAAATCATGGATGTACTGAAAAAAATTAAATTCAAAATGTATTAATATATATTTTAAATTAAAAAGTAATTATCTTTGAAAATACCTCTTCAAGGATGTTGGTTTGTTCATGGAATATAATCACTTTCAAAATTTTACAAACATTATAACCACGATCTTTTCCATTTGTTTGTTTTGGACACTGCAGAAACATTGAGAAAAATAATTACTTTTTTATATGTGTTTGGATTGTGAAATATTGTTATATATACACTGATAAATATCCATTCATATTATTTGTGAAGTTTCTAGTCCTTTTCCTATGGAATCATTCCATGATGTAGACAACATTCACACACAACACTGTCATAATAGAATTATTATGAAAAGATAATATACATTATATACCTATATGTTTAGTTCTAAAATTTGGGATGTGGTGTATTACTAATTGATAAAATCCATCATGTGTCATCGGTTTGTTGTTTATCCATGCATTGAATCAATAAAATAAATATTTGGAGAATCTAAATTAACATTAATTTGCATCCAATGATGCTGAAACAAGGAATAAGTACTGAACGAAATTAAAATACATTTAATATGATTAAATTTTAGAGTTTTACCCCAGAATTATTGGTAATAATCAAAATCTATGTTCCAAAATTTTGTCCATAAATGACTTGATTAGGAATGTGACTATTTCACCCTCTTTCTTAGAAATTATTTTTGTTTTTTAAGTAGAGGTGATTTGAGGACTAATCAGTACAATTATTTTCATGAAGAAATCCCTTCAATTTTTTTCATATATACACCTATGAGAAATTTTAAATGTTTATAGTCATATTTTTTTAATCATATCTACTTTTGGAAAATCAAATCATGAGATCATCCCTCATGTATACATTTCCAACTACACCTCCTAGACAAACATAGTCCATGATTTTACATACATAGTCAATACTATTGAAATATGGATCTTCCCTAAAATATATTTTTTCATAAAAAAATTGTGTGAGTACACCCATATTTAACTTCATATCCACAAGATTTTACAATGATATTAGATGCAGATATAGAATGGGTGTTTTTAAGGGTATTTCAGTTGATTGTTTCGATCAGTTGGTTGATCCTTGAGATGGTATTGAGCCGTTATTTCATTTCACACCATCTGTTTGATCGTTTATAATAACATTCATTAGTTCAGACCTTATTTTATTAAATATTAATAGTTTATATTTAAATATAAAGTATAAATTAATACCTTCTTGTGGACTTGTTTTTTACAAGATGTTATGGCCATGAGGTGAATGGTAAAAGAGTTTGTTTGAAGTTTGGAATATATTCATTATCTATTGGAATGGGTATAAAAATTTTCAACTCATAGTCTATGTTAATCAACTCATTTACATGACCTGTTGGAAGTCCTCTATTTTTTAGAATTTCATTCTGGATATTAAACACTATATCCCTTGATAAGAGGCAATGGGTGGGTGTTGAAACATATAATCATTGTCATTTTTACCCTATAAAATATCATCACAAGAAAGGTATCAGGGTCAATCAGATTCACAATTTACAGAAATAATTATTAGAGCATTTATTACCTCATCCAAGATACGTTTTAAGGGTAATGGCTCACCTAAAATATTGTGAGGGTGTGGTGGTATCTTCAGGTGCTGGTTGTTCTTGAGTTTTTTCTTCTCATTTCCACATTACCATCATATTTATCATAAACTCTCCCGTACATTTCCTTTTTTGTTTCTGGATATCTACTCTTTCTATCATCATTTTTATTAGTTCACTATGATCCTCCTCATGTTTTTTTTCTCAAAATAAATTTGGTGTGTTACCCGAAAACCCACACCTCGGAAGCAGCCATACATTTTTGGATTCCTGAAAGCCACCAAAATTATGGTTGCATCTAGTTTTGATGATTATAATTGCAATGAATGTTTTAGATAGAAAACATAGGAAAATATGTAATCATTGTTTTGTAATATTGATTTAAATAAAGAAAAATTATTATGTCATACTTACACATGTTTCTGACATTTGTTGTGTGTTTTTTCTATTATTGTCCCATCATTATTTACATGGGCCTCCTTTTATATCACATGGAGTGATATGGATGAGGCTTTGGATTTGGATTCATCAATATACATAGAAATAGAGTAACATATTTATGGTGTTGTTTAATGTCCCATAAAAGTACTATGATAGATTTAAAATACGTACAAATTTTTTTCAAGTGAAGCATAACTGATCCTTACATTATGGTAGGGGTATGCTAGTTTTTCTACTCATTTCTTATTTTTAGCACTCAGTTGTGGTTTCATAATTAAAAAACATTAAACCAAAGTGATGAATACTTGTACCATCAAATAACATATTACCAAGCACAATGTGACTAAAAAGACTTATTTGCACTATGTATGGTATACACATCCCATTATCCTTGGGTTCTAAAGTGTGAATAAAGAGGAGGTGGGAGAATGTTTATTTTCCCTAAAATATCCATAAGATGATATCTCATTGAAATTATATGAAAACCTATTTTAATCCTTCAAAAAACCTTTAATATATAGTCCTTGGGAAATTCATCCACTATAAATGCACTCTACAAGGGATGATAAAGTGTAAGTCAATGTTCAATTATTCTATTTTTTTGTAAAATAAGGAAATGATATCATAATGTTACCGTAATATTTCCCTACATCAGTGTATTATTCAGAGTGAAAACATGGTTCTAGGACTATACATCAATCGACACGTGTTACTGAGTGAATATTCCAACATAACTACAGAACATGGTGTTGTTGGGGGAAACATGATGGACCTGATTATTCTATCAGACCGTGTATTTGATGCCTTTCTCTTTTTCCTTAGGGATTTTTTCCAACACCGTCAGACTATAGTTCTCTTGTTCATTGTTTTCTACCATTGTTTCCTTGCATACAATTTCCTTGGTTTCAATATCATCAATATGGTCCTTCAGAGCCCTAGCATTGGCACGTGAAGATGGTGGTTGTACATCTGCACTTGGAGCAGGGGTAGAAATAGGTTGTGAAACATGTTGGTCCTCTACATTGTGAGAAGCATCAGGTTGAGAGACATGTTGTTCCTCTGTACTGCATGTAGCAGTAGGTTCAGAGACTTGTTGTGCCTTAGGATTGGGAGCATCATCACATGGAAAAGTCATTATCTGCAGAAGTCATTTAACATATAATTGAAATTACATAAAATCAGTAGTGAATAGATAATTACATAAGGTAACACAAATTATATTATAAGAATTATATAAATTGATTATTTAACTCTCTCTTTTTTAAATCCTTATGGGATTTGAACCCTCTATCTCCTATAAAAATCCCTTCATTGTGGTCTCCTCTGACATACAAAATGCCATATTCAATGGGTCCAAGGTAAAATGATTGCGACGTCCCAATGAAAGGGTCATCATCCATTGAATTTTATTCTGGCAATTTAGTGTTTTTGTTCAATAACAAAACAATGGATTAGTTTTGGTTTTAAGGATATTGAACATTAAATACTTGAACTACTTATAATACCATTATAAACGGTTTTTCCTTGTACCCTTTCCTATTGAAATCCACTTTCACGAATCCTAAATCATTTATTTTAAAAACATTCCTATTAAAATCCCACATGCATTAGAAAATAGGCACTTTGAGGTTCATATAATCTAAATACCATTTTTTATGATGAAAAGGTATGACACATTCCCAAAAAGGGTATTTTTTCCATAGCTCTTGAAATATTCATCACATCAGTCACAAGTGTAACTCCATTATTCTGCATGGAAATATCTTCATCATGTTCATTAGTATAGAATGTATAAGCATTAATTATATAATAATTATAAGATAATTGATATAGACTTGGTCTTCTGGCTAGACATAGATGTTTTTATGAATTTGACTCTTGATTTTCATCTACCTCCGTAAATATATGATCCTAAAACCATCCGATAAATTGTCGATTTTGTGTATTTGATATCCATTTTATATCTGTTGATGTATTAAAATGATTTATAATTTTCTGTGGGTTTCAATATATGTTTCATCCTCCAAAATATTATACAAAATGTAATGGTGGTCCTTCTACTGATCCGTACTATTGATTGTGACAACCACTCATTTAGAAATTCCTACTCCCACATGGTTACCAATGTGATGAAATTTTGGTAGAACAATGGTTTCCACACTAGATGGGTATTCCTTGCATAATTCAATGTCTCCCACAACAATATATCACTCCAAAATAGAACCTTTGGATGACTTAAATTTTAGGGATTCCCTTAAAAATCATCATATATCGTACAATGGGGTAAATCCATATATAGAGTATAGGGAAAAATTGTTGGATCCCAAATGCCAAGAGAACCATATAATTAACCATAATAACTAAAAATGTCTCTGGGAACAACATTTACAATTATCATAATAATTTAGAAATTTATCTTTCCATACATTGCACTTTTTTCGATTCTATAACTTTTTTACATATAGATTTGAAGAAGAAACAGAATTTCATTAATCTATAACAAACATTCTTCGAAAAAATGAAATGTAATGATATAGGAATTAAATATTTCATTAAAAAGTGGCAGTTATGTGATTTCATACACTATCATTAAATTGTACATTGACATAATGTTATTAATATTTGATTAATACCACTCTGGAACCTTTACGCCATTCAAGAAGTTCGAAAATTGATATATCTTCTCTCTGGAATGAGGGTAAGCAACTGGGGGAAGAAAATGTCATTTTTTACCCCTCACTAGAACAAACTCTTCTTCATATTCCCATGTCAGCCATGTCCATCCATGCCTTAATTCCATACTTTTTTTACTAGGTTCTTTGAACAATTTTTTGATGAAACTATAACATAATTTTTTTCAACATGCATAACATAATGAATGATACTGACATACAGACAATTCTATTATGGTAATTCAAGAAAAATTAATCTCTTATTCCAACTGGTTTTTGTATGGTTTTTCAAAAATGGTTTACCGAAAGAAGTGTCCACATATTATACTTTCTCAAATAGTTGATCACCTGTTAGTGGAGAAGGTGACATATGTTCTTCTAAATTTCCATCGAATGATGTCGTCCATGATCGGTATGTATTTCTTCGGGGTGGAAAACTGTGATATCCTAGGAAAACAGTTTTCGTTGAATGTTTCAACCTAATTTACTCTATACCTTATCAGCTGATAGGGCATCCACTACATCCTTTAATGCTATATCATGATAAATTTTGATAATCAGGAAAGTCATTTATCCTCCCATACAACATGGTTCTCAATGTGAAATATTTATTTATATAAGAATCATAAAATGTAACACCTGAATCCCACAATAATTTGGCATCCTTGATCAATGGAGATAGATTACTGTCAAGATTATTACTCGGTTGTTTCATTCATCATATAATCATAGATAGTGTGGTGTGTTTTTTGTTTCATTCCTAACCACAGGGGCAAGTTATATTTTACTAAAAAATTGTCCATGTAATATGAGTGTTTGTTTGAAAACACAGTGGATTCAATCCATCTATAGATAACACAAGACGAAGGTTTCTTGGATAATTTGAAAAATCAGGATACTTATGATCGATTCTCTTCCACTAAGGAGAGTCTATAGGGTGATGTAGTTTCCCTTCTTTATTTCTTCTATATCCGTGACACATTAATTTCCCTATGGTATTCTCACTTCCATATAGGCTCCAAAACCATGGAATGATTGTATAGTACAATACCACTTTTGTAGGACCAGATTCATCTCTCATGTATCGAGAATCACCACAAATTTAGAATTCAATAAGTTCTTTTTGTCCCTGTGAAATAGTATATAGTCATTAGGGTAGGCATATATTCTTTTAGAGATCATACCCAACTACCGTAGTATTCGTTTGGCATCATATTCTTGTCTCAAGAGCTCAATATATTTATGGATAATGTCATTCGATAAAAAAATTATTTCTATAAAATTGGAGTCACTCCATTTGTTTCCTAATATAAATTTATACAGCTTCAGTACGACTGACAATATATTATATTTACTGCAACTAACATACAATGGTTTCTTTTCACAACACATTAAATTCTCAAACAATTTGGGGAAACCATTATGTTCATCATCAAATATCCTTATCATTTCTTAAATATGATCTTCATCATTATTCACATCTGTAATCACGTCCTCAAAATGGCCTTCTTCTTTTTCAACAATTGTAATCATATCAGACGATCCATAAAAAGAACAGTTAGCCTAGCCACTAGCTACATTCACTTTATCCACGTGTTTATTACAATATTTTTATGTTCTATCAATTTTTTGATAGATCAAGTGTTATTTAAAATCATATAGACTTACTTTCCTAGAATAACAACAACGTAAACATAGAAAAATGACATGAGAAGAGTCATATTCCTTTCATTTTGCTAACATGATGAACTCTTTCACTCCATATTCATACTCTCTTATCAAACGATTGGCATCTATCCATTCATTATTCATATTGACCCAATATTATTCATTGATATTAGTATTTAACAAAATAAATAAAAAAATATTTATATAATGTCATGGATTTCCTAATTCTAATAAATGATTACTTAAAATATTATAAAAAACTACATTTCAAATGTCCATAGAAAATATTTTTAAAAAATAACACATAAAATACAATTAATGACCCCCAACATTGAAACATATTGCTCCTTAAAATAACACGACCATTTTAAGATAAATCAATTAGTTCCAAACACACATAAACAAAACCAAAATTCCATTTTTTAATTCATTCAAGATAACATTATGACATAATTATCATAATCTTTTAAAATGTGTGAAAACCATTTAAGAAACATTTCAAAATACATGAAACAATTTAAAAGTATCATTTATGAATTTTTAAAAATATATAGATCCCAATAGAGAATCTTTATAAATGATTCATAAAAAGCACCTCGATTCATCACAAATAAATCAGTGTTGTATGATTCCATTAAATTATTTTAATGGTTGGTGTAATAATACAAATTTCCATAAGAATTTTATATCATGCTCCCCATAATTGGATATACTATTATTTCATTCCTTTATAAATACTCATATGAAAATCTATATACATGAACCCATTACATAACTAAAAATTTCTCAGGTGTCATTTCTTTCAAACAAAAATTCCCATATATCACTCTTCACTATAAGAAACAATATCTCTTTCCTGATTTTGAATGTACATCATGTCTCAACTCTAAATAAGAGAATAAATATGGTACTAAACTAATACATTGTTTGATTTTCTATAGTCTATTTTCTAAAATCGTCAAAAATACATTATAGATGACATTACAAAGACATTTCATTCTAATATCCTTAACTGATCTCATACTAGTAACCTCTACAATCACTGTTATGAGAGTATGATTATATGCCTCAAGATAATTCTTACGTCTCTAGAACATATACATGAGGTTAACAAACATCAAGTCCCAAAATTGTTTAGAACCTTTTAAAGAAAATTTCTTATAGAAAATCTAGGTATGGTACCATTGGTGGATGCACCGATCCAAATGCTACAAACACTTCAAAACATTGAATATTAATAATTAATAATAAATTCATATAAATTTATAATGTTTTAATAAAATAATAATTTATATATTTATATATAAAATTATTCTACGATGAAAATATGATTTGACAATGTAAAGACCCGTAAATTTCAAGGAAATTTTTTTTTCTTAATTTTCTTTGGAATTTTACAAGAACGCAGTTTCTAACGGCACCGGATTCCGAGGCCCGGTGTGCCCGGAATCAATTTCCGAAGTTTGGCTCGGGTACGTTCAGTGAACGGACGAGCGGGTTTTTCTAACTTTTGAACCGGTGCCCGGAATCGAATTCTGAGGGCACCGATGAAATCGCAGCGCCGGTATTCACCTAGAAACGTCTCTTCCGGAGTTGCGTTTGCTCGGGTGTGGTTTTTAATTTTCGGACTTAAAGTTATGAAATAAAATAATTTTACGACAACTTTATTTTATTTCACTTAAGCCACTTGAAGCCACTTAAAGACGGCTTAAACTGAGTTGATCCGGATAGGATGCTATCCAGAAATATTCTACCCCCTTTGTAGGATATTTGTGAGGTGGGGCCCGCACGAGCCCCGCCGTTTCTTACCGCTAAGTAACGCACCCGCGAAAACCCGTCATTATGAAAGTCAACTGACGCGTTTCTTAAATTCTTAATAGACCATTTAATTGGGCGGTTATTTCGTAAATTAAATGAGCTGTTTCTTTCGTTGAATTAATTCAACGAATTGATGGGTCGTAACTTACCCGTTTTCGTGTGTTGGCATAATAATAAAATAAGACCAACAAAAATCTTTTGGAGGATTACTCGTTGAGACAGAATCCTTGTATCTTCTTCCTCCTTCATGAAAAACGCGATGAACGCGAAGAACGCCGAACCCGAAAATCGATGCCGCGAAGCCGTGATCCGCGACGCCGACAACGTTCTTCTGCGACGTCTCTTCCTCCGCGACGGATCTTCGATCGGCTGCTTGAGGTAAGAGTCTCGGACCTTCCTTTTTATCTCTTTCGTGGTTCTTTACCAAAACACGGATTTAATTAATTAAATTAAATCTGCTGTTTCATGGTGCGTTGAGTTCGCCGACTCAACGTCGTGTTCCGAGACGACGCGACACCCTTCCGCGACGACGCGACGATCTCCACCTTCCTCGACGAGCAATTCCGCGAAGAACGCTCACGCGCGACGGCCAACGAGGATGGGATTTTATAATTTTGGAATACCCCTCTTTATATTCCCGTGAACGTTCTTTAAAAATTAAAGAACCGGTTTCAAATGAACAATTTTATTTTATTAAAATTGTCGGTTCATGAGTTGAACAATTTCTCCCGTTGTTTTTATCTAACGCGGAGGGTGCGGGTCAAACGAACACGGCCCGACAACCCTCCGCCGTTCTTCGTGTTTTGCAGATTTGGCGGGCGACGACGGAACGTGCCGCAACGGATGTTTGATGATCCCGCAGTGAAGAACGGAACCCGGGAGGAACAACGGCGCAAACAGGAAGGGAAACGGGCCACCAGAGCGACTCCGGCGGCCCGCGGAAGCCGGCGGCGGCGCGGGTCGCCGGCGCGGCGGTGCCCGGGGACCCGCGGCCGCGCGGGTCCAGCGCGCCCGGGTGTCCAGGGCGGCACCCCGCGGGTGCCGCGGGGTTGTCACGCAGCGCCCCCGTGTGTCCAGGGCGGCACCCCGCGGGTGCCGCGGGGTTGTCACGCGGTGCCCTCGGGTGTCCAGGGCGGCACCCCGCCGGTGCCGCGGGGTTGTCACGCGACACCCCCCGGGTGTCCTGGACGGCACCCCGCCGGTGCCGCGGGGTTGTCACGCGGCGCCCCCGGGTGTCCAGGGTGGCACCCCGCGGGTGCCGCGGGGTTGTCACGCGACACCCCCCGGGTGTCCAGGGCGGCACCCCATGGGTGCCGCGGGGTTGTCCTGCGACACCCCCCGAGTGTCCAGGGGGCACCCCGCGGGTGCCGCGGGGTTGTCACGCGACACCCCCCAAGTGTCCAGGGCGGCACCCCGCGGGTGCCGCGGGGTTGTCCCACGGCGCCCCCAAGGTGTCCAGGGCGGCACCCCGCGGGTGCTGCGGGGTTGTCACGCGGCCCGCCCGGGTGTCCAGGGCGACACCCCGCGGGTGCCGCGGGGTTGTCACGTGGCGCGTCCGGCTGTTTGGCCGACACCCCGCGGGTGCCGCAGGGGTGTCACGCGGGGCGGCGGCTCCCCCCCCCCCCCCCGCGTCGGCCGCTCGGCTGCTCGGCCTAGCCGAGCCGGACCGGCCCTGGCCAGGCTGGGTCGACCCGGTTCAAGACAACCCGGTTCGGGCCGACCAAGGGGGGGGGGGGTCGGGCCGGGTCGGCCCAGACCCGGACCCCCCCGTTTTTCGGATCGCTTTCGGCCAAATGCCCGTAACTTGAGCTACGGGCCTCCGTTTGACGAGCCATCTGCGGCAACGCGACCCTTGGATCGAGACGGTCGTTTCGATTTATCACGCTCAAGGTTTCAGAATACTTTGAGTTCGGCCGGGTTGGTTCGTACACGAAACCAACCGGGCCCCCGGAGCGGAAACGCTCATATCTTGAGCTACGGATGTCCGATTGACGTGCCGTCAGTTTTGGTGGATTCCTCTAAGTGAGACAGATCTTTTGGCATACTCCGCCCGAGGTTCGGACGTAGGTGGAGTACGGTCAGGTTGGTTTTGCCTTAAAAACCAACCGGGCCCCTGGGACGAAAATGCCAATAACTCTCAGACCGGGCGTCTGAATGACGCGCCGTCTGCGACGTTGAGTTCCTGTTGACGGTACAGAACTTTTGGATACATCAACTTCGGACTTTGTGACAGTTGATGTATCGGCCTCTTGGCTCGTGGAGCGGACCCTCCCAAACGAGCTTGCTGTGTGCAGGAACCCTAGTGCTGGCTGTGACTGCTACTTCGATAGCGATGACCGTGCAGAGATCCTTAGTGGACTGCGACGACGACCGTGCAGAGATCCTTAGTGGACTGCGACGACGACCGTGCAGAGATCCTCAGTGGACTGCGGCGACGACTGTGCAGAGATCCTGAGTGGACTGCGACGACGACCGTGCAGAGATCCTCAGTGGACTGCGGCGACGACTGTGCAGAGATCCTCAGTGGACTGCGGCGACGACTGTGCAGAGATCCTCAGTGGACTGCGACGACGACTGTGCAGAGATCCTCAGTGGACTGCGACGACGACGGTGCAGAGATCCTCAGTGGACTGCGACGATGAAGATAGCTGGTCTTGTATCCTATGTGGGTCCTAGCTTAGATGATTCAATACTGGTCTTGTATCCTATGTGGGTCCCAGTATAGTTGAATCAATGAAGACAGCTGGTCTTGTATCCTATGTGGGTCCTAGCTGTGCTGGTCTTGTATCCTATGTGGGTCCCAGCTTAGATGATTCAATACTGGTCTTGTATCCTATGTGGGTCCCAGTATAGTTGAATCAATGAAGACAGCTAGTCTTGTATCCTATGTGGGTCCTCGCTGTGCTGGTCTTGTATCCTATGTGGGTCCCAACTTAGATGATTCAATACTAGTCTTGTATCCTATGTGGGTCCCAGTATAGTTGAATCAATGAAGACAGCTGGTCTTGTATCCTATGTGGGTCCTAGCTGTGCTGGTCTTGTATCCTATGTGGGTCCCAGCTTAGATGATTCAATACTGGTCTTGTATCCTATGTGGGTCCCAGTATAGATGAATCAATGAAGAGTGCTGGTCTTGTATCCTATGTGGGTCCCAGCTTAGATGACTCTGTGCTGGTCTTGTATCCTATGTGGCTCCCAGCATAAATGAAACGATGAGGACAACTGGTCTTGTATCTTATGTGGGTCCTAGCTTAGATGATTCAGTATCTATGTCTGATCATCTCTTTCACCCTTTCTGATGATGTATACCTGTGTGAGCTGAATCTTCTGTTTACTCTCCTTTGTGGATTGTGTTGAGCTATCCTGTGTGGATTTACAGTTTACTCTCCTTTGTGGATTGTGTTGTGCTATCCTGTGTGGGTATACGTTTTGCTTTCCTGTGTGGACTGGGTTGTGCTTGGGCTCGGACGCTGGAGCCGAACAGGAATTGATGACTTTGGTATATGTATGGGCATATACCTAAGCCGTGTCAGATGTTACTTCGTGATTGTATCTTTCTTTTGTGGATTATCCTTCGTGGATTTCAGGAGACCTTCGGGGGTCTCGGGGTCCCTACTGAGTAGCTTATACTCACCCCTGCACAGGCTATGCCCGCACTTCGTGGTTTTGGTTGCAGACGACGGACAACACTGATCGTGGTGGAGGCGTGCGGAGCAGGACGGTACCTGGAGGTGGACTATTGGGCGGGACGTGCTCGGAGCGGACGACTGGACCGAGGAGCTGTGGAGGCTATCTGTACCCACCCTTCAGGTGGGACCTTCAGAGGACGGCTCGACGCTGCGGCTTTTCTTTACAGTTGCTGTTTTCCCCTTTCAGTTGTACTTTACAGTTGGGCTTGTATTTCCGGCCCTTTTACTTCCAGCACAGCTTGTTACAGTTTTACTTAGTGTTTACTTTTCCGCTTGCTTACTCTGTGGTGCCTGTTTACTTTTCAAAGGCAATGTCTTCCCTTTTGTTGGGATTTACGCCTTGGTGCTAGTCGCCAGCCCCTGGCCTATGGAAGGCGGGCTTGGGGTAGTCACGGCACGGGCCCCGAGGACGGGTCGTGACAGACAACCACTTGAATTATATAATTTTTCTCTTTGAGGGGATTCACCATAATGTGATTACAGGTGGAAGGATTTATTACATGTTTTTTTATGGTTATTTGGCAAGGGTGTCCAAAATGTGTCTAATGTAGCTTTGTATACATAGGGAGACAAAATATCTTTCCCGTGTAACTCAATTTATACCTTAATAAAAATATCAATATATTGGGGGTTTAACATTAGTATTGTTGATTTGTACCAAATACAACTAGTGGTATCAGATATTTTTCTTATTATACTATTAGTTATAAATAAGTGGTATTCATGATTGGTTAAATAATGTATGGTGATTATTTTATCATGAATTTATAGAAATTTATTGTTTTTATACTACTGGGTTTCATCTAGTGAAGTGGTTTTCTATAATTTAGTGAAATTGAACTAGTAACAATGTGGTGGTGTAATTGAAATGTGTAACGTTTGGGTTGATATTAAATTGTAGAGGACTCGTACATTTGGGGAAAATGGACATCCTACTCTGGGAGATTAAAAAAGTTACATTGATTTTGAATTAGTCAGAAGTGACATGTTCACTAGAATAGGAAACCATGAGATTTAAGCATTTGAAAATTTTTATAGGGTGTGTCCAAGATAATCCAAATACAAGAGGGAAGAAGGACACACATCAATGATGTTGATAAATAAAGGAGAATTTTTAGTATAGGGAGGGATAAAGTAGTATTATTGGTAAATGTTTTGGTGAAAAAGTGGTTCTCAGTGAGCTTTTTGGTAATTATGCCGCATTGGTTAAAATTAGATAATTTATTATAATTGAAAATAATTAATTATTTATGATGTATGTGGTTAATTAGAAGCTTTAGTGGAAGTGAAGTCTCAAATTAGGCTTGGACGTGAAAGATAAAGTTTTGTAAAAGATAGATGAGTTTGATTACTCGTTTTGAAGTAGATAGCCCCTATCATTAAAACCCATTATTTTGGGGTAAGATAGCCTGGTGGAATAACCCAAGACAGAGGATCAGGTAATATGACCATGTGGCCTAACTCAAAATAACTGTGGTTGTGATGACTTTGTGGCCTAACTTTGGGAATGATGGGGTTTGTGGTATAACCCAACGCAAATTGGGATATGATGGCCTTGTATCCTGGCTCGAGGTTGAGTCCAGCGTACAAATGCCCTACAGCCTTACCTGAATATTTTATTTTTTTTATAAATATTGATCAAATAATTGTGTTAATGTTTCTTTCCCTATAATTGAATATTTTTTTGACATGTAGACATCATGAAATTTCCTAGATGGAAGGCATAGAATTGTTCCATAAGGCAAGAATAAACTTTATATGTCTTCCTCAGAGACTTCCCAGCCCATGCCACTTGAAAAAAAGTTATCCTAACTAATATAAAATAATGGGAATACATTTTAAAATATTATAAAAAAGAATAAGTAAAAACCATATTAGAATCTTATAAACATGTTAATCACAATACATTCACACTTGGCATAAAATTTCCCATGTCCACACACTCACATTCTGGGAATACGATTTTGTTTCACTAGAGGAACACTAATATCATTTCAAAAACAAACCAACATGAAATTCAATTAGGGAGAAAACAAGGACAACCAAAGTACATGATTTTCAGTACGGAATTTAGCCCATACAATTCACAACATCACCATCAAACAAAGAGAAATAAGAGCCAACTCACTATAGAGGTTTCATTAAGTGCATAGAAGAGATGCATTTGCGGCAGAGGACAGGCGTGCAGTAGAGGAGTTCGCTAGCAGGGGAGAAGCATAGTTAGAGTAGTGGCGTGTGGTGGAGGAGTGGGGTAGGGCATAGGTGGGGTACATGACGAAGGTGTGTCGCACGATAGAGGTGTGGCACACAATAGAGGAGAGGTGCACGACGGACTGATTCGCACACAGTGGAGGTGTGGTGCTAAATGGAGGAGAGGCACATGACAGTTTGGTTCATGATGGATGAGAGGCACATGATAGAGGTATGGTTCAAAACATAGGAGAGGCAGAAGGAGAGGATGAGGAGGAGGTGTGGCGGCGATGATCGGCTTCCACGAGAGCTTGAGGGCTGTGAGCAAGGAGGAGAATGAAATGTTTTTTATAAAACTTGGTGAACCTTTTATCTGTGCTAGTGTAAAAACACTGTTAACGGTATGTTTTATAGCCGTTAAACTAGAAATAGTTCATAAAAAAAATCAATTAATAGCACTTTTTTAGCATTGATAAATATAGGGCTTTATGAATGCGAAAAATATAGCATGGATAAGGACACATATTATCTGCATTTCTTATCACTAATAACGATAGGCTTTTATCAGTGCTAAAAATTACCCATAATCATATAACATTAATAATTTATTTATATTATTATATATATTTATAATAATATTTAAATGATAAATATATATTTATATTTATAAAAATATAGTTTAAATAATTATAAAATACTATGAAATCTACTTATTATACTTAATATTCTAGAAATATATATATATAATTACATCTAAAAATAAATATTTATTCATTATAATGTTTCATTAAAAATATGAAGTGAAGCTCCCGTGAATGAGATGATGTGGGGAGGGTTCTAGAAGGCTTGCACAACACATGGCGAATGATTGGAGATCAGCGGGTTTCACACCATATGATCATGATGGGCCACATGATTTAAGATGGTGGGTCACACGGATGTCTGACGACGAGGAATATTGTGTTCGATAATGCAAACATTGGGCACTGGATGGCGTTGACAGCGGCCCCGCCTGACACCAGGGAAGAATTTTCTGGTGATGGAGGGTGTGTGCGATGTGATGTTGATGCCTGAAAACACACTGTGGTTGATGGTGGGGCATTGCTTCAGAGTGTTCTTGGACAGGGACGGCGTGTTATTGATTTGGGACAGATTTGGGATCTCGGTTTGATGTTGACTGGTAGAGGGTACACACATGTTCAGATCGGTGGTCTATGCGCAAAGGTGTATGTGATGTTGGCGATGGCCCCATGATGAGAAGGAACCTGATGAAGGGTTGTGTGGTTGTCGTTGAGGGACTCTGTGTAGGTCGACGATAGCTAGGGGATAGCTGGTGATGACGATGACAACCCGCAACTCCTTAGGGGCTGTGACAACGTAGGGCCCACGTTTTTTGTGACCTCGGGCGGAGTGACGACTTCATGGGGGATGACCTCGGGAGTCACTGCTGCATTTGGGTGATTCATGTGTGGGGCCACGGGTCTTTTGAATGTTGTCATATGGATCCTACTAATGATTTTATCGGTTTTGTTGTGGGTATTTGGACTCCGGTGTTTTGGGCGTCAGTGTTCTGCACTTTTTTTTATTTGGCCGCACTTTTTGTGCCGCTTGTTGGTTGTGTTTCGTTGTTTTTCTATTCTTTAATATACATTTTCAGTAATGAGCTCACTCATGTCCTGAACTATCCTTGTATGTATATTAATAAAACAATTAATATTAGAAAAATAAAGGTTTTATAATTTTATAATTATTTATAAAATTAAAGATATATTTTCATTTTAAATTATAATTATAAATAAATATCAATTAATATAAAAAATTATAAAATTAGAAGAAATATAGTTATATATATCTCTAATCATACAAATAAATGAAGGCAGATATGATCATGAATTTGGTAACCCAAATCCATGACCCTGCGAAATTTATTAAAAAAGTAAATGCATACAAACACAGACAAAAAAGGCGTATAGACCCACACAATCAAATACCTGAAAGCCAAGAAATAAAAAGGCAAAAGTCATAAGAACGTCAAATAAAAAGAAAAGGTGATGACTGAAGATTGTCAACCACGAAGATTTCGTGTACCCGATCGAAATGATGCTGCAAACCGACAAAAGACCACCTACGAGTATCATCACGAGCTTAATCACCCGAGGTTGTTTTCATGCCCTTCATCAATAACACTCTTGAAATCGTGATCATTCCTTATGTCCATCGTTGGAGATTCCAGTATGTAGATCATCAATGAGAAACAATCACCATCAGTGTCCCATACCACTGATAACTCATGGTTCCAAAGAGCTTCATGCCATTAGTGTCCCATACTAATGATTGTTGTCCCAACAACCGTCAGCAACAATCTTCCCCCAAAAGAAAACAACACCCCACACCAATAATCTAATAGCCCACAATGACCCAGAGAACTATACAAGATCGGGTAAAAAACAAATAGTCTAGCAGCAGTATCCTAAAATATCCACATATACCAATAAAGAAAGCTTGGATATGCCAGTCTATCACGATTCAACACATTATGTCCTCCACACGGTACCCAAAGCCAATATCTGTATCCTGTGGCCACGATTCACCTGAAAAACAGTATGTCACACCAACACCCCCACATGAAGTCGCCCCCCTACCACACCTATTAATGTCGAAATACCCATGATCTCCAGCCAAACCGTCTATCGGGAGACCCAATTGAGGCACCATATCAATGTCGTCTGTGTCACAAGCCAGCATCCCGCCTTCACAGCTTGTCTTACCACCCCACTGAATGGTGGCCCTCCGTCACCATCATCCCAATGGCCCAAACCAGATCTGAGAGATCAAAAAATCTTCCATCATCATCGGCTATAATGGACCCCTCACCAGCTAGCCCTAGTTGGCAGCCTAAGATTCCACTACCTGCTCTTCCAGTTTCCCACAAGGATCATGCGGCCATGTCGCCCATCATCACAGTCCACCGAAACCTAGACTACCAGTGGGAAAAGATGAAACCCTAAGCAGTTTCCAACATCCCTTGAATAACCAGCATTCCACATCGAAGTGTAAGGGTTGGTGTCATGAGAACCAACTGTTTTGTACTTTGATTACATGAATGTTCACTTATTATATATTGTTCATTGTTCTGCATGACTATAATATAATAATGTCCTGAATATTTGTTGCATTAATAAGGTCATAGCAGATCCCCGCTATGATGAAAACCTTGAAATTCTATAACAATATTCTTAAATAAAGTTCTACGGTTGGATGACATACTATGATAAGACACATAGTATACAGACCGTCATGTGCGAGTACTCGTAAGAAGACGAGACTCTCTCTCATGGAGTTCGCACTTGGTAATCTCCAAGATGGGAGATTATGATAACAGTCCCACCAATAGTAATTCTGCATGTCTTGGGGTCATCGGATATTGCTATCTGCGAGCGTGTGTAATGGTCCTTAGACTGGAAGATTATCATTAACTCATGTCATGACTCGCGCACTTAGATTTACTGATGAAAACCGTCGCGCAGACAGTTGGCAGAAAGTAGGGTACGTTGGGTGCGTCATGAGTGACATGTTGTTAATGGATAAGTCGAGGAAGGATTTGTCCCTTCCATTTATGGAAGTTGATATCTCGGCCATTTGATTGAAATAGAACTGTCGCATTAAATTCCATGGCCATGGTGTAAACGACGAGTTTATTTCAGGTAGTCAAAGAACGACGGATCAAACATATTGGTTTATGACACTTCCATGAAACTTGCTTGATGAGATATTGAGACAAAGGGATTAAATCACACAGTAAGCGTTCATATGAGGTGATACATCAATGCAGCGCCAACTTCTTTCTCTTGGGTGCCTTGACCCGTTGCTAGACAGTAATCTTGGACTTTAGGCAAGACTGTCTAATGCCAACGAGAAAGAGGCCTAGAGGGTCACACACTAAGTGTATCCAAGTATCTCAAGTTGAATAAAGATTATTCCCGTACGTGGTTTAATAATTATTCAAGGAAGCCTAAGTTGTTTTAAATGATGGAGGAAAAATAAAATAAAACAAGTACACGCCGTGTATTATTAAATGTACACGCCGTGTAGTTTTATTTTGGAATGGAAATGAATAAATGAAAACAAGATATACACGCCGTGTACATTTAATGTACACGCCGTGTAGTTTTCAATGAAAAAAAGTACACACCGTGTATTTATTATTACACGCCGTGTAGTTTTTCCAGTCGAGATTTTGAGGATATAATATTGTTTTAAATGATATTTATTATAATCAGCGTGGGTGCATGTCAAGGAATTATCTATTCGACATGGGGGTTTTAAATAAGAGTCAATGAAATAAATAAAACGTGTAACGCGTTTATTTATTGTCATAACTCTGTAACCCCACACACCCGATTATAAATATCCTCACAACCCCAACTCTTTTCCGACACACAAGAGAATCATTGTGCACAACATCTCTGTAGAATTCTTTAAAGACCGAAAGAACCTGTTCCTCCAAGAACGCTCTCAAGACCGAGAGAGATCCTCTTCCATCGGATCAAGACGATCTAAGGCGGATAACGCAAGCAAAAACTTCTCCACGCTAGCACCCAGAGAATCCTTTGGCGACGTCCAGAGATACAAGGTACACGTGTGGATCACCACTAGAGGGAGTCTACACTTCGCTTTTACGACGCAACGACAGATCACATCGACAACGTGATTGAGAACATCAACGAAGAAAGAACACCCAAAAGGTATTTCTTTATAATTAATTAAATTAAATACAATCAACCTGTAATGATCCTTGTTTGTGGTTCCAGGACAAACCATCTTCTTTGTCTTTTTCTGTGATTCGATCCGTGGAGACTGACGTTTAACGTCGTATTGATCCCGGATTGATCATTGCTAATGAAAAAAAGCCAAGTGGGCACATCCACCCACGTGCTTCCGCTGCGCCCGGAACCTTCAAATGGTATCAGAGGGAGGTTACAACGTTGATTATAGTTATTTAATTTTCGTTGATAATTTACGCATTCATATTTGATTCAATTCGAAATAAATCTTTCTATAAATCTGAATTAACGAGATCTATTCTTCCTCCTTCGTTTCTCGATTCATATCACAGAAACGACCTTTTAATTTTAATATTTGATTAAAATAAAAACGAGGAACTCATCCGGAAGAGCCACTCTTTCTGTCTGTACAACACGGGATTACACGGCGTGTAATTAAAACTACACGCCGTGTACTTCGGTTCAACGAACCGGCCCTGGTCCTCCAAACCACGCCGTGTGAATTGATTATGCCTAGGTTTTAATCACGCCATGTTGACCAGAATTGAACGGCGTGTGGAAACCGGAATACACGGCATGTATATTGGAGCAACACGCCGTGTAATCCGTTCCGACCCAGGTGAAACCGTGTACAAAGATAAACCGCGTACCGTGTAAACGGGATCGCCAGGACGGTTACCGCGTAACAAGGAATTACACGCCGTGTATGATTCATCTACATGCCGTGTACTCTAAAATTTCCAAAGTACAGAAAACACGCCAAAGCCCCGGCATGTACTTTGGATAAAAGGTGAAAAGAAAAATACACGCCGTGTAATTATAAACTACACGCCATGTACTTTCCAGAAATGGAATTTCACCAGGTTTCCTCTAATGTACAAAGACCCGTACAAGGAATATGGATGAGAAGAATCTCAAGGAAATTCAGAAAGGAATTTAAGATAAAGAATTGATTAATTATAAGATCACAATTAATTGAATTCGAGTGCGTCTTATCTTAAATAAAAGAACGATTGAAAGAATTTGAATTCTAAATATGCGTAAATATCGTTGCATACTATGGATGATCATGAGCTAGACCAAAGACCCTTTGTATGTGTATGGTTTCATTTAAATTTATTTAATTTTAATTTGTTGTCCTGTGAGCCTTCTTCCAATAAAATTTAAGGCCTGTGTGCCCATGGTTTCTTTAATGTAAACCCATGTAATGGAGGATCTCCCAAGCCAGAGGAGACGGTTCAAATCCCGAAGCCGAGGTGAAACCGACACAAGAAGATACAAAGGTGGACAGGTGGGAGCTGCAAAACACGAACCATCAGGTTCAAGGTGTTTTCCCTAGGTCAGGGTTAGCTTATCAAAACCACTAGATAAGCTAACCAATAGAAGCTCATGATCATGCCATCTTATTTTATTTCTGTCTGATTGCATGGTTTATTTATTATGTATGTGTTATCGCGATCACATAATTAATAAAATTAAGAATCATGCAAAGATGGAATAAAATAAAAACCGGACTATGCGTAAACATTATCGGAACATGGTTAATCACTTAAGCAAGAATCACTTAATATTAACAAGCATGTGATAATGCAAAGATACACATAAAGAATAAAATCCCTCAAATACCATATTAATTCAGACCAAGCCTTCCGTTACTTAATTAAGGGAAAGACTCAATAAAACTATGTGTTTGACCAACCCTTGTTGGGACACTTAATTTTATAAAGGAAGCCCTTATGAAAGGTTTCAGGTTGACTTAACCATATTTCATCAAGAGAAGTAGCCCTTGCTAGAATTGATGTAATATTGGAGGCAAGCGTTGAGGAAATCCAAGTCAGGATTTCAAGATTGGGGAGTGCACTCAACAGATCAAGGAACTGTAAGCTCACAGTTGGCAAAGACCTGCCTACCTAAATACCTTCAAATAGCTTGACCAACCCTTGTTGGGGTTATGCGAAGGGGATTATGGATCCTTGCCACTAGAATGTCAAAGCAACTGGACATTCCGAGTTCAATGGTGAGGGCCATTGGGACTTGATAAAATAGTGGGAGACTTAATAAAATTTATTATTTCTCATAAAATGTAATCAAGAAAAGTACTGATGAATCTGCTATTTTAATTTGTAGAATCAATATGACAAACACATCAACCACATTTTCTCTGCGATCAATTCTGGATAAAGACAACATCCTCACCGGTAGTAACTTTCAGGAATGGTTCAGGCGCCTTCAGGTTATCCTACGCCATGAACGGAAGTTTTACGTGCTGGAGTCCTCACTTCCTAATTCTCCTACCCCAGGGGCGAGTGATGAAGATTTCCTAGTATATGATCAACATTTGAACGATGATCTCGATGTTCAATGTTTGATGCTTTCATCTATGTCTAGTGAGCTCATGAAGTATCATGAAGACATGGATGCCTACAGCATGCTCGAGCACCTCCGTGGTTTATACCAGGAGAGAGAAAGACAGGAAAGGTTTGAGATCTGCAAGACTCTATTTCAGAGCAAGCTTGGAGAGGGTGCCCCAGCTGGGCCTCATGTAGTCAAGCTCATTGGAAACATTGAGCTCTTGGAGGTTCTAGTGTTTAAACTCCCTGAAGAACTGGGTACCAATCTCATTCTCGCATCACTCCCCTAGAGCTTCTCAAACATTGTTGTTAATTTCAACATGAACAATATTAAGAAGTCTCTATCTGATCTTCTTATCCTTATTCGCCAATTGGACAATGACATG
The DNA here is from genome assembly GCA_963277665.1 of Viscum album. Taxonomy (NCBI): domain Eukaryota; kingdom Viridiplantae; phylum Streptophyta; class Magnoliopsida; order Santalales; family Viscaceae; genus Viscum; species Viscum album. The sequence goes on along the minus strand of OY728151.1, from coordinate 1,053,954,052 downwards.
AAGCGTGAAAAGCATTCTGTCCTTAGGGTGAATAAAAGGAAAGGGAAGGTGAAGAGATTTAAGCCCAAAGATTCTTCAAGGCCTTCCAAGAAAAGGAAGATCAAAGGGGAGGCAAAGGAACAGGATGCTGTTTGTTTCGCATGTGGCAAGAAGGGCCACTGGAAGAAAAACTGCACCCAGCCAAGGAAACAAGGGGAAGCTTCAGGTGCGTTTGTTATCGAATGAAATCTATCTATTTCTACTAATTGGGTATTAGATACTGCTTGTGGTGCTCACATCTGTATCCAAATACAGGAACCAAGTAGATTCAGGAAGATTGATCAAGGGGAGGTAGATCTACGAGCAGCCAACAGAGCTAGACTCGCTGCTGTAGCTGTCGGAGACTACCACCTCACATTGCCTACCGGGATGGTCTTGGTTTTGAAAGGTTGTTATTATGTGCTTTCTGTTACTAAAAACATTATTTTAGTATCCAGATTAGATACTGATGGATTCATATTCAATTTTGGAAAAGAGTGTTGCTACTTTTATAAATATAGCATTTGTTTTGGTAGGGCACATTTATATAACGGCCTTTATGTGTTAGACTACACAAATGAAGTGATGGAAATCGATAACAAAGTTAATTCACATGACTCATACCACACCCAACTTTGGCATCACCAGCTAGGTCATGTCAATGAGAAACGTTTGACAAAATTACATCAAGATGGGTATTTAGATTCTTTTGAACTAAAACCACTTGGTGTATGTCATGCGTTTCTACAAGGAAAAATGACCAAATCCCCATTTAGTGGGAAAAGTGAAAGAGCTAAAGAGCTTCTAGAATTAGTTCACACAGATGTGTGTGGACCATTTCCAGTTAAAGCAAGGGATGGGTTCTCGTACTATATAACTTTTACTGATTATTTTAGTAGATATGGATATATCTATTTAATGAGGTATAAGTCAGATTCTTTTGATCGGTTCAAAGAATACAAGAATGAAGTTGAGAACCAGCTTGGTAAGAAGATTAAGAAACTCAGCTCAGACAGAGGAGGAGAATATCTTAATCAGGACTTCATTGATTTCTTATGGGAGTTTAGGATTCTATCTCAACTCACTCCTCCTTACACACCTCAGTGGAATGGTGTAAGTGAAAGGAGGAACCGCACCCTTTTGGACATGGTGAGATCAATGATGAGTCATGCGAGTCTTCCATTATCCTTTTGGGGATATGCATTACAAACAGCAGCGCACATACTAAACTAAGTACCAACTAAATCGATAAATGGTATTCCATACGAATTATGGAGTAGACACAAAGCCATGTTATCGAATTAACATGTGTGGGGTAGCGAAGCATTTTTTAAGGCCTCTTCAGGTAACAAAATTGCACCCCGAGGCACAAAGTGTATCTTTATAGGATATCCCAAGGAAACAAGAGGATATTACTTATACAACCCCTCAGACAAAAAGGTTACAGTGGCAAGACATGCCATATTCCTTGAGAGGGAGCACATCTTCAAAAGAGATAGTGGGATCGAGATAGACTTCGATGAAGTCAAGGCTCAAGATACACAGAAGTTGGTACAAGAACAGATTCCACAAAGCCCCGTGGAAGAACAATCTGTTCCAGAGACACAAGAACTGCGTAGGAGCACGAGGGAGGTGAGAGAACCAGAACGATATGGTTTTCTTGTCACTGAGGATGGTGACTCATTATTGGTTGACAATGATAATCCTCTTACCTTCAAGGAAGCAGTTGAAGTCACAGACGTTGCCAAGTGGAAAGAAGCCATGAATTCTGAAATGGATTCCATGTACCAAAACCAAGTCTGGATTTTGGTAGATCCTCCAGTTGATGTAAAGCCTATTGGTAATAAATGGGTATTCAAGAAGAAACTGGACATGGAGGGGCAAGTTAGCACCTACAAGGCACGACTGGTTACAAAAGGTTTTAGACAGCATCAAGGAATTGTCTATGATGAAACCTTTTCACCGGTTGCAATGCTGAAGTCCATCAGAATCCTATTGGCCATTGCTGCTTACCATGACTATGAAATTTGGCAAATGGATGTCAAAACAGCTTTCCTTAACAGAAACCTCCAGGAAGATGTATACATGACACAAACTGAAGGGTTTGTGACTCCAAAGGATGCCAACAAGGTATGCAAGTTGTAGAAATCCATTTATGGATTAAAGCAAGCATCAAGGTCATGGATCATTCGTTTTGATGAAGCTATTACAGAATTTGGCTTTGTTATGAATGAATGTGAGCCTTGTGTCTACAAAATGTTTAGTGGAAGTGAAGTCGTTTAGTATATGTTGATGACATATTGCTAATTGGAAACGAAGTACCTGTCTTACAGTCAGTTAAGGCTTGGTTGAATAAATGATTCTCCATGAAAGACTTGGGCGAGGCGAGATATATTTTTGGGATCAAGATCCATCGTGATAGATCCAAGAGAATGTTGGTCCTGAGTCAAAGTACATACATTGACAAGATACAGAAGAGATTCAGTATGGAACAGTCCAAGAGGGGATTGTTGCCGGTGTCACATGGCATTCATCTTTCCAAGAAAATGTGTCCTCAGACACATGAGGAAAGAAAGAGGATGGCAAGGATCCCTTATGCATCCGCGATTGGGTCAGTCATGTATGCTATGCTATGTACGAGGCTAGATTTTGCTTATGCATTAAATGCGGTAGACAGATATCAAGCTGATCCAAGAGACTGCCATTGGATGGCAGTCAAGACTATCCTTAAGTATCTGAGGCGTACTAAGGATATGTTCCTGGTTTATGGAGTAGATGAGGAACTAGTCATCAGAGGACATGTAGATGCTAGTTTCTAGACTGATCAAGATGACATGAAGTCGCAGACTAGATACATCTTCAGTTTGAATGGAGGTGCAGTGAGCTGGAAGAGCTCAAAACAAAGTGTGGTGGCAGATTCTACAGTGGAGTCCGAGTATATCATAGCTTCTGAGGAAGCTAAAGAAGTAGTATGGATACGAATCTTCGTCCAAGAGTTGGATGTTGTACCGAGCATTAAAGATCCTATCACACTCTATTGTGATAATACTACAATGGTGGCACTTGCAAAAGAGCCAAGGTCACATCAGCGGACAAAGCACATACTTCGGAAGTATCATCTCTTGAGGGATTTTTCTCAGAGAGGTGAAGTTGCAGTGAGCAGTATTTCCACAGAAGACAACGTGGCAGACCCATTGACTAAAGCCTTGACTCAGCAGAAACATGATCATCATGTGAGGTCTAGCGGACTAAAAGTCGTAGGCAGTTGGCTCTAGTCCAAGTGGGAGTTTGTAAGGGTTGGTGTCCTGAGAACCAACTGTTTTGTACTTTGATTACATGAATGTTCACTTATTATATATTGTTCATTGTTCTGCATGACTATAATATAATAATGTCCTGGAATATTTGTTGCATTAAAAAGGTCATAGAAGATCCCCGCTATGATGATAACCTTGAAATGCTATAACAATATTCTTAAATAATGTTCTACGGTTGGATGACCTACTATGATATGACACATAGTATACAGACTGTCATGTTCGAGTACTCGTAAGAAGATGAGACTCTCTCTCATGGAGTTCGCACTTGATAATATCCAAGATGGGAGATTATGAGAATAGAATCGCCAGTAGTAATTCCACATGTCTTGGTGTCATCGGATATTGCTATCTGCGAGCGTGTGTAACGGTCCTTAGACTGGAAGATTATCATTAACTCATGTCATGACTTGCACACTTAGATTTACTGACGAAAACCATCACACAGACAGTTGGCGGGAAGTAGGGTACGTTGGGTGCATCACGAGTGACATGTTGTTAATGGATAAGTCGAGGAAGGATTTTTCCCTTCCATTTATGGATGTTGATATCTCGACCCATTGATTGAAATAGAATTGTCGCATTAAATTCCATGGCCATGGTGTAAACGACGAGTTTATTTTAGGTAGTAAAAGAATGACGGATCAAGCATATAGGTTTATGACACTTCCATGAAACCTGCTTGATGAGATATTGAGACAAAGGGATTAAATTACACAGTAAGCGTTCATATGAGGTGATACGTCAATGCAGAGTCAACTTCTTTCTCTTGGGTGCCTTGACCCGTTTCTAGAAAGTAATCTTGGACTTTAGGCAAGCCTGCCTAATGCCAACGAGAAAGAGGCCTAGAGGGTCACACACTAAGTGTATCCAAGTATCTCAAGTTGAGTAAAGATTATTCCCGTACGTGGTTTAATAATTATTCAAGGAAGCCTAAGTTGTTTTAAATGATGGAGGAAAAATAAAATAAAACAAGTACACACCGTGTATTATTAAATGTACACGCCGTGTAGTTTTATTTTGGAAAGGAAATGAATAAATGAAAACAAGATATACACACTGTGTACATTTAATGTACATTCCGTGTAGTTTTCAATGAAAAACAAGTACACATTGTGTATTTATTATTACACACTGTGTAGTTTTTCTAGTCGGGATTTTGAGGATATAATATTGTTTTAAATGATATTTATTATAATCAGCGTGGGCACATGTCAAGGAATTATCTATTTGACATGGGGGTTTTAAATAAGAGTCAATGAAATAAATAAAATGCGTAACGCGTTTATTTATTGTCATAACTCTATAACCCCACACACCCAATTATAAATATCCTCACAACCCCAACTCTTTTCCGAAAAACAAGAGAATCATTGTGCAAAACATCTCTGGAGAATTCTTTCAAGACTGAAAGAACCTCTTCCTCCAAGAACATTCTCAAGACAGAGAGAGATCCTCTTCCATTAGATCAAGACGATCTAAGGTGGAAAACGCAAGCAAAGACTTCTCCATGCTAGCACCCGGAGAATCATTTGGCGAAGTCCAGAGATACAAGGTACACATGTGGATCACCGCTAGAGGGAGTCTACACTTGGCTTCTACGACGCAACGACGGATCACATCGACAACGTGATCGAGAACATCAACGAAGAAAGAACACCCAAAAGGTATTTCTTTATAATTAATTAAATTAACTACAATCAACCTGTAACAATCCTTGTTTGTGGTTCCAGGACAAACCATATTCTTTGTCTTTTTCTGCGATTCGATCCTTGGAGACTGACGTTTAACGTCGTATTGATCCCGGATTGATCATTGCTAATGAAAAAAAGCCAAGTGGGCACATCCACCCACGTGCTTCCGCTGCGCCCGGAACCTTCACGAAGTACTCCATTGTTTCCCCCACCCATCAATACCAATTGCAACCGGAGAACCCACCAAGAAATCATAACCTATCTCATTATCTTTTTAGAAAAAATAGACACTCGACTTAGATCTTCTCTCAGCAGACCCATCTCCAAATTTTCAACTTCAATCTTCAAACCAAAATATTTCAAAATGAGCAATGGCATCATAAAATGTATCAAATAATCTTATAAATTTATATAATTATTATATTTACAATATATATTTCGAGGATTATAAATACAATAAGTATATTTCATATAAATTTATAATTATTTAATTTATAATTATATATATATATATATATATATTAATTTATAGTTATATATATAAGTAAATAAATATATATTTATCATATATACAATTTTAAAAATATATATTATAATATTAAAAATTATTATCATTTTATCATTATTAGTGCTTTTTTGCTCTAATAAAGGACTATATTTATCAGTGCTGAAAAATGCTGATAAAAGGTGTCTCTATCAGCGCTATATACATAGTGATGATAAATACAACCCTTATCAGTTCTTTTTTAGCATGGATAAAGGACAATATTTATTAGCACTATAAATTGATGATAAATGCTTGTTTTATCAGCACATTCTATTATAGCATTGATAAAACATGCCTTTATCAGCGCTTTTTTAGCTAGCCCTGATAAAAGGTTCTATTTGGTTATATAAAGAAACCCTAAATTTCTCCTCCTTCCTCACACCCCTCAAGCTCTCACTGAAGCTGATCGCTGCAATCGCAGGTTCCTACTCCTCCTCCTCCTCCACCTTCGTGAATCCCTCCACTGTCAAACCACCTTCTCAAAGCGTCTATCATTTTCCAAGGGACACTCCTCCATCAGGCGCCTCTCCTCTGCTGTGTGCCTCTGCTCTATCGTGCGCCACTACTCTAACGTCAATCCCTCCGCCACATACCCATCTTCCGCGCACGCCTCCCCGCTGCCGTAAGCCTCTCCTCATTCGTGTGACTATCCTCCACTGAAGACCTCTCCGATGTCGGGTACCTCTTCTTCACCGAAGGAATCCACTACTATGCTCCTCCCCTCTACCACAAACACAACTCTATCTTGCATTGAATGACACATCCATGATGAGTTTTGTAATCTTTATCATTGTTTTATGGTGATGTCATGAATTAGAATGCTAAACACCTCCATTAAAATCATGGTCATTTGTGGTCCTCATTTGCGCACTAAATTAATTAAATGTTGGTGGGTTTTTGAAAATAAATTTGGTGATTCCATGTGATGATAGTGAATTCAAGAGATTATTATGATGTGTTGATGACATAGAAATGACTTTTTTTGGATTCATGGTGTGTGTCCATTTTGGAATGATTATGGTGCGAGTGGTTTTTTTTGAAAAAGAAGTATATTATGGAAAATAGTTTTTTGTTTGAAATGAATCATTTGGGCTTTTTTATAATCTATAAAAGGTTTTCAATTACTACCTTACAATTTTTTTAAGCGGTTGATTTTGATAAAAATCCAAGAATATTTTCTGGTTATAAGTACAAGGGATTTTTACCCCTTCCTGGCATTTTTTAAAATGGTGGGTTTCATTTGATTAAAATGAATTGGTGAATAGTTTATAAATGTTTTAAAATGTATTGATGTATTTTAAAATAAGGGTGGATTTTGGTTGAATGTTTTGAATCAAGGATGCTGGAAATTTAACTCTTTTTAAATCGTGAATTTTTTTTTCTTAAATGAGTTTTGGGAATTACTTTTTAAGGTTTCATAGTTTAATAAAAAATAGAGTTTGTAATTTTTTCCCATTTTTATATTGGGAATTTTTGGTTTGTTTTTATTAAAATTATAATGAATGGGGTTCATCTTCTTTTCTATTTAGAGTATTCCCCCTAAAAGGCCATCATCTCCCAATTCCCATTGGTTTAGACCACAAATCCAATCAAGACCAATGTTAGGCCATAAGGCCATAACACCCCTTGCTCTACTGTGTTGGGGAACAATGTCATTGTACCCTATCCTCTATCATGGGTCATTCCATAAGGCAATCTAACCCAAAAACAATCAGTTTGTATGATAGGTCATAACTACCTCAAAAGGAGTTATCAACCCCATCGATCTTTGCTATAACACTATCTAGTCCTTCAAAGCCTAGTTTGAGTATTCACCTCTTCTAAATCTCCAAATTTACCACATACATCGTAAATAAATAATTATTATTACCTATAATTAGTTATTTAATTTTATCCAATGTAGAATAATTACTTAAAATCTTACCACGTACAACTATCTCACTAAATGCTATGTAACCAATATTTAATACCACTTTTGGTAACTAATACGAGAATAAGAAAATGATGTGATACCACTAGTTGGATTTGGTAAAAATAAACAATCCTAATGTTAAACCCACAAAAAAATCCACATAGTGGAATACATTATAGAACATACCTAAATCGAATCAAATCCCCAATCCCGATAAATCGTATCATTGAAGTAAAGCTACAACAAAGTCACTAAATAAGATTTCTAACTTCTATTTCAAGTATCCTAAAGGTTTTAAAAATACCTCCCCCATAGATAAATGAACAATAAAGGATAAACACATGACATAAATAGAATAATAACACCAGCTAAAATTTATGTTGTTTGGATAACAATCTAGCTTCATTTGGGAATACATTGATATTTTTTTGAAGGGATAAATTGATTTATAAAGGAAACATATCTTATGTTTGACCTACCTATCCAAAGCTAAATGATACAGTTTCTGGACACAATTTTCAAATAACCATAACAAAACATTTGACGAATCCTTCTGCCTACAAGAACTATAGGATGAATCCCCTCAAATGGAAAAATGATATAATTCAAATGATTATCCAATAATATTTTCTACTAATATAATTTTATATCTAAATATATAAATTATTATTTAATTTCATTTTTAACGAATTATATGAATGAATCATTAACTATTGATACTCAATGTTATGAATTGGTTGTGGCATTTATGTTTATGTATCTAAAAAAGGTACAAAAAGTATATTTTTTCATTTAATTTTCATTAAGATGTACTGGACTATTTTGTGGATTGAGGTTGTTAACCTTATGAATATGTTTTTGAGAGGTAATAATAATCTTGAAAATTATAATGAGACTATCATCGATTTGATTCTATAGCATATTAATATGTGTGTAATTAAGTAATTTAGAATAACTACTCTCTATAATGTCATTTATAAAGACTTTTTGAAGATTTTAGAAAATAGACTATTAAAAATCATACCATATATTAGTTTAGTACCATAGTTCATTTCTTATTTTGAATTGAGTCCTGATGTACATAAATGTAATGACAATGTAACTTATTTTCTTCTAGTGTTGAGTGAAATAGGGAAATTCTTTTTGTGAAAGGAATGGAACTTGATAAATTTTTAATTAGTTTATGGGTTTACGATTATAGATTTTTTAAAGGTGTAGTTATAAAAAAAGGAACCAATTTTACTTTATATGGGTGACGTGTACATTTTTATTGGGGTGAATAACCAATTACTTTGGTGTCATCGAATGATCATTTGGATAATGCAGTGTTGGTAGTAAACTAGAACACTAGTGTACCATGGTTGCGAGTGTCTTCACTAACTATGGAACATATCCATTGTGACTCTAGTGTTTTGGTGAAGGATAATTGATAAAACTGGAGAATGGATGTTTGGATAAGAGATACCCAATGGTATAGGGAACAATTTCAAATGTTTATTTAAATTATTCTTATTACACCAACCATTGTGTAAATGGTTTGTTTTTTTAAAGGGACTTAAAGTGTGTTTTTAAATAGTTTTCAAAGTAAATTTTGACAATAGTTTTTCCATAATATTTTATGATTGGATTTTAATAGAATTATGATAACCATTACATTATATCAATATTTTGTGTATTTATTTTGTAAAATACTAATATCACTGAATCAAATATGGTGGATATGACTGAATAATGGATGGATGCCAATAATTTGACAAAAGAGTAGGAAGATAGAGTGATAGAGTTCATGAGTTTTGCGAAATATCAAGCATATGACCCTTCTCAAATCCATTGTCTGTGTTTACGATGTTGTTATTCAAGACATGTTAGTCCATAGGAGTTGGAAGAACACTTTATCTATAATAGAATAGATCAATGTTAAAAATTTTGGAATACACATGGGGAAAAATCCAATGTAGCAAGTGGTTTGGATAACAGTGAATTTTATGGATCATCTTATATGATTACATGTGCAGAAAATGAGAAAGGCCATGTTGAGGATGCGATTACTGATGTGAATGATGATAGTTATCATATTGAGGAAATGATAAGGGCTATTGAATATGAACTTTGGGATTTCCCAAAATTTATTGACCAAATAAGGAATTGATAAAAGATTCCTTTGTATGGTGGTTTCACTAAATACATATCAATGTCATCCATACTGAAGTTTTATAATTTGAAAGCAGGCAAAAGATGGAGTGACTCTGGTTTTACTTAATTACATGATCTCTCGAATGACATTGTCACAGAAGATACTGGGCTCCCGAGCCAAACATACGATATGAAACGAATGATATGCTTAATGGGTATGATCTGTGACATAATACACACCTACCCGAATGATTGTATACTGTTTCACAGGACAAAAAATGACATAGTGAATTCCCAATGTGTGGTGATTCTCCTTACAAGAAAGATGAATATGGTCCTATAAATGTTGTATGGTACTTTACAATCATTACATGGTTTAGGTGCCTATATAGAATTGAGGGGACTGCATGGAAAATGATATGGAACATAGATAAAAGAAATAAATTTGGGAAACTTTGTCACCCAAAAAACTCTCCATAGTGGAAAAGAATTGATCATGATTATCATGATTTGGGAAACGACCCAAGAAACCTTCTTCTTGTGCTATCTACAGATGGATTGAATTCTTTTGATTTTCATTGAATCACTCATAGTACAAGGATTATTATGATGGAAAATTATAACCTTCCATCGTGTGTATGCATGAAACTAAAACACATCATGATATAAATGCTTATACTAGGACCGAATCTACTAGGTTATGATATTTACGTTTATATGGATCCATTGATCAAGTATTTTAAATTATTTAGGGTTTTAGGGGTTAAATTGTATGATGCTTATAGAATTGAAGATTTCACTTTGAGATCCATGTTGTATGGGATGATAAATGACATTAATGCTTATGGAAATTTTTCATCATATAGAATTAAAGGAACTAATGTGTGTCATGTCATTATACAAGGTATATAGTAAATTAGTTTGAAACATTCATTGAAAATCATGTATCTAGGACAATAACAATTTCTACCTCAATGTCAGAAGTACAGATCTTGGATGACATCATTCAATGGAAGTTAAAAAGAACATACTACATCATATCCACTAACATGTGATTAACTATTTGAGAAAATAAAATATGTTGAAACTGCTTTTGTTAAACCATTTTCGAAAAACTGTATGAAACCCATTTGGAAGAAGAGAACATTTTTTTGGAATTACTATATTGGAATTGTATCTAGGTCGGACACTTTGTTGATGTTCATCATGATGAATATTTTTTGTCATTGTGTCATCCGCACATTACATAATTCTCTCAAAAATACAAATGATTTAATTATGGCTAGGTTACACATGGATTACATGTAAATATGAGAAGAGTTAACGCCCATGAGGGGTAATAATGATATTTTATTCCTCCAGTTTCTTACACTCTTTCTAGGAAGGAGATATATATTTTTTCCAACATCTTAAATGACATAAACGTTCGAGGGGGTATTTATTGAATATCAAGAACATCATGTCAATGAATAATTTAAATTTAATGGGTTTCAAATCACATGAATTCCACATTTAGATGAATGATCTAATTCCGTTATCTTTACTTTGAATTTTTTCCAAGAATTCCCATTATAGATTATCAATGCTCTCTTTCATTTTCAAAGAAATATGTTGAAAAGATATAGACACATTTATAGTTATATGTATGGAAAGAGAAATTACTGTCATATTATGTGAATTGGAAATGTTCTTCCCACTGATATTAATTGATAAAATGGTTCATTTGATGGTTCACTTGGGGAGTGAGATTTGACTATGTGGTCCTATAAAATATAGATGGATGTATCTTATTGAATGATATATTAATATTTTGAAAGTGTATGTGAAAAATCGAAATCATCCCAAGGTTTATATTATAGAATGATATTTTGTTGAGGAAGCTATTGAATTCTATTCTGAATACTTATTCGATGTGAAATTCATTGGTCTAAAAAATACCTTAACACTGGACTGCCTCTGGGTGAAGAGAATTCGGGAAGAGATGTCGTCACAATCATTATTAAAGATTGGGAGTAGGCCCACCTTTACATTTTGGATAACATTTTGGTGGTTGATCCATATGTAGAAACCCGCAATGGTATTCCTAGGAATTGGAATCCTTAAAGGGATGAAAAATAGATATAAAATACACATAATAAATAGTTTACTGGATGATTTTTGGACCATATATTTTAGGACTCAGATAAAAATACCGACTCAATTTCAGAACAACATTAACAGCTAGCTGGAGGACCAACGGAGTATGTATTATTTTATATTTATTATATAATTAATTGTTATATATCATATAAAAATTAACAACATGAAGAAAATATCATGTAGAATAGTGGATTTACCCATGTGTCTAAAGCGATTCTTGTTTTGGTGAAAAATACAGATATACAATTTATGTGAATTTTAAAAACATTGGCATCATCAATCAAATATGGAAGTTGGATTATACGAAATTCAAAGAGATAATTTTTTAATGCAAGCAAGTCGATAATACGAGTGATATTAAAATAAATGAGTTGGGATTCGTGAATGTTGATTTTAGTAAGGAAGGGTACAATGAATAACTTTTAATAATTCCATCAAAATAATTACATGTATTTTATGTTCCAAATCCCACAAATTGTAACTAGTCAACTGTTCTGTTATTGAACAAAACCACTAAAGGGTTAGATGAAAATTCAACCGAGCATGAAACTTTCTTTGGGATGCTACAATCATTTCATAGTGGTCCAAATATAGATGCAATTTTTTATTTCAGAGAATCTCACAATAAAGGTATTTGTATAGTTGATAGTGGGGTCAAATCCCCTTATCCTTAAAAAAAGAGAGACCAATAACAAGGTTATATTTTTTGATAATATACATCATGTTACCATATATTATTATATGTTCGATGTTTCATTTTTTAATATAAATTAAATGCTAAACCAATTCTTCATATAATAAATATTTTACATGATGATGCTCCCAATCCCAAGGAAAAATAGGTCTCTCAACCAACCACTGCTCGTAGTGCATAGGAACAGCTAGTCTCTCAACCTAATGTTTGTCATGACTAGACCCAACGGGGCTTGAGCCGCGACTCCCTAAGACCACCTCCAATAGGCCAGGGGCTGGCGACTAGCGCTGAGTAGGCTATCACACACATGGGAGGCATTAGCCTAAGGTACCTGTACACACGCACCCACAAACATCTCCATTAAACAGTGCAGAGATATAGAAAATGGAAAGGTAAAAATGCATGCATACACTATCCCACAACCAGAGTACAGAAGAAGTACAAAAAGGGAAAAACAGGGCCCACCAAAAGAAAACTACAAAGCGCGTCCAACCTGCTCTGAAGAAGGGGAACGCTGCCACAAACACCCACCGGAAATCTCCTCGGCACAGCTCTGGTAAACACCCTGGTCAAACACGCTCACTAAGCTCTGCCTGCTCCTGGTCCTCCTGGGACTCTGTCGAAAGGCCTGTGGTCTGCACAAGACACAAACATGTGCGGGAAAATCCCGTACAGGGGTGAGTATAAACATACTCAGTAGGCACCCCCAAAACCCAAAAACAAAGAGAGCAACTGAAAGGCAACCGTCTGCTCATCCCAGCTAGAGGGAACCCAGACGAGAGAGAAACTCCATCTAATTACCATCCTCGGATAAACACAACTAGTCATCTCATCTCAGGTGTATGCCCATACATACACCTTGAACAATCCAGATATATCCAGCTCACGCAACAAGCCACCTGAGGTACCGACCTCGTCACCAGAAACTGTCCACCACCAAGAGAGTACCCTCCACGATCACTGTCATCTCAGATGACACTCATCCGAGAGATACACTCCATCGGGTTTCTCACAAACCTCTCAGACGCTCACCTGGGAGATCATGCTCGACGAATAGCATCACTGAGGAAACATCGCTGAAACAACATAACCACCAAACTCCTCGGATAGTGGATCGCTCCTGGGGCCCGCTTGGGGATACCAGAACCCTCTCCGGTATAAAAACTCACAGATAGGGGATCAATCCCAGGGTCCGCTGGGGGGATACCATGACCTGATCTGGCATACGTAGTTCTCACAGATAGGGGATCACACCCAGGATCCGATGGGGGATACCACAACCCGATCTGGCGCTCGACAGAAGCACATGACTCAGATAGAGGATCATCGCCCATATAAATGTGGTCACGACGATACCGGAACCCTATCTGGTATAACTCGTGGTGTAGGGGATCAAATCGACGATGCCGCAACCCTATAGAAACCACGCGCTGAGTAGGGGATCACATAACCAACGATACCGCAACCCTACTATACACCTCACGCTAAGTAGGGGATCGTATACCCGACGATGCCACAACCCTACTAAGTAAGGCCCACCATGTAGGGGATCATAATACCAATGATGCCACAAACCCTACGGGGTTATCCATCTAGATTGGGGATCGCCGCCCATGAATAAGCGGTCACAGCGATACCAAGAACCTGATCTAGGGAAAAGATGCTAGAGGAGTTCGCTCCGGACCACCGGAGGGATGCCACAACTCTAACAGTTTAAACATCCCATCGAGAGTATCAAAAACCTATACGAAGGTTGTGATGCCACACGAACCCTCGTGGAAACGAACCAAGAGAGTACCCTCAACCACTGCTGGTCCAAAATGTCGCTAACCCGAGCGGCCCACAACAACGCCACACTGCACACCTCTAAGGCCAAAACCGAGGCCACCATCACGTTCCACGTGGAAAAACATGCAGGATAGGCCGTTTACTCTCCCGAAACTGAGCACCGGTGAAAAAGGAACTATTCACCGTAGCTAGCTCGTGCGGGGCCCACACAATGATCCCGAAACCCATCGAGCGGATCATACCATGACGATCCCCTCGGAAAAGCAAGAGGAATCAACTACTCTCTTGTCCGAAACGAACACTCGGTGAAAAAGGTAATATTCACCGAAGCCAGCTTGGGTGGGGCCCACGCCTCGATCCTGAAACACATCGAATGGATCGCACCATTGTGATCCTCTTGAAAAAACACACAGGATACGCTAATCATCTACCAACATTGGACTCCTGGTGCAAAAGCTGCGCTACTCTACAAATGCCGAAACCCGACCTCATGGGGCCCACAGCTTGTTCTCAGTCCCAAAACCCTGGGAACCAACTCAAAAAGTCTGTCGTACCATCAGGGTCTCAAAGCCACTGACGGCACGTCATTCGGACGCTCCGGGTGGAAGTTACAACGACCTGATGTCGTAAAATAATAAAATAATATTATTTTATACGAAGTTTCTAGCTCTCGGGCCACGATCCCGAACCTTTAAACCCTAGAACCCACACCGGAGGGTTCGCCTCGTCGTCAGGGTCGCGTTTCCACAAATGGCACGCGAATCCAGCTCTCGGATTGCAAGATACGAGTGTTTAAAGACCCCCGTATGATAAAAGAGGCCGGACCGGCCTCGACCGGCCGGCCTGGATCGGCCGCCGACGCCGGCCAGCGTCCCTCCGCCGCGCGGCGCACAGCGCCGCCGTGCTCCCCAGTGCACCGCCGCGCTGGTGCCGCGCGGGCGGATCTTCCGTAGAACGTCGGGGGCACCCCGGTGGCCCGTTTTACGATCCGGAGGCGTCTACACGACCCTCGGGACCTGATCTACACTGCTATAACTTCAATTTGAAGAAAAATGCAGCAAAAAGGGGATCGGGGGTTAAAACTCAAATCCGCCTACCTCGCGGGCGAAACGCCAACGTTCTGCCTTAGATTTGCGCTCCAGATCTTCCGATGCGCGCTCTTGGAACGTCTGCCATCGAATTCCGAGCTCGTGGGCGCTTTGTTTGCTCGATTCGGAGGAGCAGCGACGAAGAACGACGAAGAACGTCGAGAGGAATGATAGGGGGCATGATATTTATATCAGCCGCCTTCCGGTGCCAAACCCACCTCTGACCCGATGCCTGATGCGAACAAAGGTAAGGTCGCCCCTAGAGTAAACGCGCCGTTCTAAACGCAACGACGGACTCAGATTTTTAATCCTAGACTCTATTTAGAAGTTATTCATGCCGACGCTCACACACTAACTTCTCCATTTATTTACAAAAATACCCCTGGTGGCGTTTCTCACCACAGGCCCACGCCCGCAAAGTTTACAACTCTCCTAGGGTAAACGGCTTGTTGCGGACACAACTGTGCCCTCAGATTCCCGTTCTGAGCTACTGTTTAGGAGATATCACACCCCCACGTGCATAGTATAAAAATACTTAATATTTTATAAAATTTATTACAGGAACACCAGGCCTCGGAATCGCATGCCGTCTTCGCGCCTAACTCTGGAATTATTTGTAGAAATATTCCAAAGTATGATAGGGCCAAAAACCCGAGTCACTACATCCTCCCCCCCTTAGAACTTTTTGTCCCCAAAAATCCCTAAGCACAAAGAAAGCGACTGGACTATCAACTTGGTTTCACACACCAACGAGCTCACCAACAAACACCCCTTCCCGAACGCATAAGTCAGAGGGAATCATCCACCACATCTCAACACTGTCCACTTTGGGTGACACTAACTCGCCCGCACGGTTTTAATCATGTCACATAAATGCGTCTCGGTGGGGGAAAGAGCCCTCTTCCTCATGCATTTGAAACATGCTGAACAACACACACACATGGTCTTACCAATGCCCTAAACAAAACTCGAGCATGAAACAGAAAAGAAGGGCACCGCTAAACAGTGTCTATCAAACTACTGTAGTAAGTAGAAAAGACACAAGGCGTACCTCAATCCACCCGCCGAGCCTCCGGGTTAATAGCTTCCCGGGTATGCGGCTGTCCTCACCCTTGGCCACTAGCTCCCTGAGCTTGGCGGGGACCACCTGGGGGTGGAGGTGGTGGCAGCTGATACCACCTACCACATCCTCCTGCTGCACCCGCTCCGCCGCCACGTCCGCCGCCCTGCGGACCTCCTTGCTTGAGACGCTGCCTCTGCCAAGTCAGTCCATCGACCGGCTCCCTCTCAGCAGCACGTCGGGTTGGAAAATCTCTAGAAAGATGTCCCCGACCGTCGCAAGCGTAACTCCGCCTCTCCTACGGCTGACCAAAACTGGCCTGCGAGCCGTGAGCCTCAGATCCCCCATCCTAGGGTCGCCTCCTAAAACGGCACCCACGCCAAGTCCCCGGCGTCTTCCATCAGCTACCAGATGCCGACGTTTCCGCTCTCGTGTGCCCAGAACTAATGGGGGAAATCTGCTTAGCCAGAAAGATCTCAACCACCAATGCTCACTCTAGCACTCCAGCATAGGTGGGAAGGCACCAGGAAACCACACTAGCTCGGATGTCCCTGCGTAATCCATGCTCGAAGGTCCGATCCCTAAAGAACGGGTCTCGAACCATATCCAGGGAGTAGCGTGACAGGTCTGTAAACCTCGCTGAGTACTCCAACACTGTCATGCCCTCCTGTCAAAGCTGCAGAAGCTTCTAAATCCGCACTGACCTTAGCGTCACAGGATAGAACTCCTCCCTGAAGAGCCGCTCAAACTCTGCCCACGTGAGCATCTCCTCGTCATGGGACTGCATCACCAGGCTCCACCATCACCCAACTCAACCATGCAGAAGGCTCGCCGCTAGGACCACCATCTGATCCGGGGGTGTCCTCATTAGGCGAAAAACTTGGGTGACTGCCTCAAGCCAATCATCAGCTGCCTGGGAATCTGGATCACCCTGAAACCTCAGAGGTCGCTGCCTCTAGAACTCGTGCATCACACTCAGCCTGTGCACAACCTCGTCTTACACTGCCGGCACAACCAGCTGCTCGACAGGTGGTGGTTCAACTAGCAGACCACCTGGAGGTGCAACCTCAATACCTGTGCCCTGCTCCACAGCCTCTACATGGGGCGGTTCATCAGCACAATCCTGCTGCGGAACCCTCGCTGACTGTCGTCGTGGAGGCACCCTGAAATACATTCAAGACGCACCAAAGTCAAAGAGTATATATGGAGAGCTGACTCAAGAAGGACAAGGAAAAACCAAAACCCAGTCCCATATGATGCATGTACCATTATGTCCCTACGAACAGTGTACGAATGTCCCGAGTCGAAAGGTAGGTTATCAGAGTCCTAGTGTATGGATATGTCGGCTGCCGCACCAACACTGGAGTCCCTGGCCTGAATGCCGAACTTGAAACATCCTAACACTGCCCCAATGCAACCCGAACCAAAATCACAGCTAGACACGCTATGCTCTGAGATCCCAAAGGTGGAACCTCCTCTGATACCACTCTATCATGACTCGACCCAACGGGTCTCGAGCCGCGACTCCCTAAGCCTGCCTCTAATAGGCCAGGGGCTGGCGACTAGCACCGAGTAGGCTATCACACACATGGGATGCATTAGCCTAAGGTACCTGTACACACACAACCACAAACACCTCCATGCAACAGTGCAGAGATATAGAAAACGGAAAATTAAAAATGCATGCATACACTATCCCACAACCAGAGTACAACAGAAGTACAAAAAGGGAAAAACAGGGCCCACCAAAATAAAACTACAAAGTGCGTCCAACCTGCTCTGAAGAAGGGGAATGCTGCCACAAACACCCAACAGAAAGCTCATCGACACAACTCCGGTAAACACCCCGGTCAAACACGCTCAATAAGCTTCGCCTACTCCGGGTCCTCCTGGGACTCTATCGAAAGGCCTGTGGTTTGCACAAGACACAAACATGTGTGGGCAAAGTCAGTTCAGGGGTGAGTATAAACATACTCAGTAGGCACCCCAAAAAACCAAAACCAAAGAGAGCAACTGAAAGGAAATAGTCCACTCATCCCAATCATAGGGAACCCAAATGAGAGAGAAACTCCATCTCGTGACCATCCTCGGCTAAACACAACTAGTCAGCTCATCTCAAGTGTATGCCCATACATACACCTTGAACAATCCAGATATATCCAGCTCACGCAACATGCCACCTGAGGTACTGACCTCGTCACCAAAAACTGTCCACAACCAGGAGAGTACACTCCACGATCACTGTCATCCCAGATGACACTCATCCGAGAGATACACTCCATCGGGTTTCTCACAAACCTCTTAGACACTCACCCGGGAGATAGTGCTTGATAGATAGCATCACTGAGGAAACATCGCTGAAACAACATAGCCACCAAACTCCTCGGATAGGGGATCACTCCTAGGGACCGCTCGGGGATACTAGAATCCTCTCCGGTATACGAACTCACATATATGGGATCACTCCTAGGGTCCACTGGGGGATACCACGACCCGATCTGGCATATGTAGTTCTCACAGATAGGGGATCACACCCAGGATCCACTGGGGGATACCACAACCCGATCTGGCGCTCGACAGAAGCACATCACTCAGATAGAGGGTCATCGACCATATAAAGGTGGTCATGACCATACCAGAACCCTATCTGGTATAACTCGTGGTGTAGGGGATCGAATCGACGATGCTGCAACCCTACAGAAACCACACGCTGAGTAGGGGATCACATAACCAATGATACCGCAATCCTACTATACACCTCACACTGAGTAGGGGATCGTATACCCGACGATGCCACAACCCTACTAAGTACGGCCCACCACGTAGGGGATCATAATCCCGATGATGCCACAAACCCTACGGGGTTAACTAGCTAGATAGGGGATCGCCACCCGTGAATAAGCGGTCACAGTGATACCAAGGACCCGATCTAGGGAAAAGATGCTAGAGGATCCCGCTCCGGCCCACTGGAAGGATGCCACAACTCTAACAGTTTAAACATCCCATCGAGAGGATCACAAACCTATACGAAGGTTGTGATGCCACACAAACCCTCGTGGAAATGAACCAAGGGAGTACCCTCAACCACAGCTGGTCCAAAACATCGCTAACCCGAGTGACCCACAACAATGCCACACTGCACACCTCTAAGGACAAAACCGAGGCCACCATCGCTTTCCACACGGAAAGACGCGCATGATAGGCTGTTTACTTGCCCGAAACTGAGCACCAGTGAAAAAGGCACTATTCACCGTAGCTAGCTCGTGTGGGGCCCACACAACGATCCCGAAACCCGTCGAGCAGATCATACCATGATGACCCCCTCGGAAAAACAAGCGGAATCAACTACTCGCTCGTCCGAAACGGACACCCGGTGAAAAAGGTATTATTCACCGAAGCCAGCTCTGGTGGGGCCCACGCCTCGATCCCGAAATACATCGAACGGATCACACGATTGAGATCCTCTCGGAAAAACACACAAGATCGACTAATCATCCGCCAAAATCGGACTCCTGGTGCAAAAGAAGCGTTTCACTGCAAACACCAAGCCCCGACCTCATGGGGCCCACACCCCGTTCTCAGTCCCAACACCCTGGAAACCAACTCAAAAAGTCTGTCATACCATCAGGGTCTCAACGCCACTGATGGCACGTCATTCAGACGCTCCGGGTAGAAGTTACAATGACCCAGAGTCGTAAAATAATAAAATAATAATATTTTATACGACGTTTCTAGCTCCCGGTCCACGACCCCAAACATTTAAACCCTCGAACCCACACCGGAGGGTTCGCCTCGTCGTCAGGGTCACGTCACCTCAAACGGTACGCGAATCCGGCTCCCGGATTGCAAAATACAGGGGTTTAAAGACCCCCGTAAGATAAAAGAGGCCGGACCGGCCTCGACCGGCCGGTCCGGCCGGCGGCCCTCCGCTGCGCGACACCCACCGCCGCTGTGCTCCCCAGCGCGCCGCCGCGCTCCCCAGTGCGCCTCCACGCTCCCTAGTGCGCCGCCGCGCCGGCGGATCTTCTTGCGGACTGTCGGGGGCACCCCGTTGGTCCGTTTTACGATCCGGAGGCGTCTACAGAACCCTTGTGACCCGATCTACACTACTACAGCTTCAATTTGCAGAAAAATGCAGAAAAAATGGGATTGGGGGTTAAAACTCAAATCCACCTACCTCGTAGGTGAAACGCCGACGTTCTGCCTTAGATCCGTGCTCCAGAGCTTTCGCTGCGCGCTCCTGGAACGTCCGCCGTCGAATTACGAGCTCGTGGGCGCTTTTTTTGCTCGATTCGGCGGAGCGACGACGAAGAACGACAGAGAACGTCGAGAGGAACGATAGGGGGGGGGGGTGATATTTTATCAGCCACCCGCCGGCGCCAAACCCGCCTCGGACCCGAAGACCGATGCGAACAATGGTAAGGTCACCTCTAGGGGAAACGCGCTGTTACGAACGCAACATCGGACTCAGATTTTCAATCCAAGACTCCGTTCAGAAGTTATTCGAGCCGACGCTCACACACTAACTTCTCCATTTATTTACGAAAACGCCCCTGGTGGCGTTTCTCACCGCAGGCCCGCGCCCACAAAGTTTACACCTCGCCTAGGGTAAACGACACGTTTCAGATGCGACCGAGCCCTCAGATTCCCGTTATGAGATACCATTTATGAGATATCACACCCCCACCACGTGCATAGTATAAAAATACTTAATATTTTATAAAATTTATTTTGGGCACACTGGGCCTCGGAATCACACGCCGTCTTCGTGCCTAGCTCTGGAATTCTTCGTAGAAATATTCCAATGTCTGACAGGGCCAAAAACCCGAGTCTCTATAATGTTGCTCATTTTTCAAATGACCAATAGGTTTCTAAACCTATTGTTTTTGTTCCCAGTACATAGGTACATCCACCATCATAACATGTCAATGCCAGCACTCTGAAGGAAAATATAGTTGATGTTGAAACCGCGGAAATGGTAGGCAACAAAATTCTGTTGGCACATAAAAAATAGGATCAATTTAGTTTGGTACAATTAGAAAAAATCCTTAAGTAAAAAATTAAATGAATCATATATGATTTCAGATGGAATAATAAGGACCAACATAATAATCCCAACAAGGCCATGTTTAGTAGTTACATTGGAATTTTCACTCGGCAATGCGTGCCGATTGTTGTATTATCAAGTAACCATGTTGTCACAAGGATTAAGACACGGATATTGAGATATATTATTGAAGTATTATGATATCATTTCTTTAACTTACTAAAAAATAAAATAATAAAACATCGACTTACTCTTCATCATCCCTTGTTGAGAGCTTTTATAGTAGATGAATCACTCAAGGACTATGTATTAGGGTCTTCTAGAAGGATTCTGAGAGCATTTCACTAAATTTTAATGAGATATAATATTAGTGATGATATATAGAACATAAACCCACATACATCTCTGATTTATGAACACCTGACAACCCAAGGACTGTAGGATGCATTTACAAGCTTTCGTGCAGTGATTTCTTTTCAGGTACATTGTGTTAGGTATTATATTGTTTGAAGATACGTGTATTCATCACATTGTTTGATAGTTTCTTATTCATGAATCATAAAATGAGTGCTAAAAACAAGAAATGTGCATCCAAACCATCGTATCCCTACCATAGAGAAAGAATGGGGTATGCTTCACTTGAAAAAAATGGTACATATTTTAAATCTACCGTAATAAATTTATAGGATATAAAATAGCACCATAACTATGTTCCTCTATTTATATAAGTATTGATGAATCCAAATCCAATTTCACTTCCATCCCATGCCATGTGATATAGAAGGAGGAGTGTGTAAATAAATATGGGATACTGATAGATGAAAACCCTGAAAAAAGTGTGGGAAACATGTGTAAACATGACATAATACATTATTTTTTTCATTAAATATAAATTACATAACAATGATTAATTATTTTCATATAATTTCTATCTAACATAGTTAGAGGAATTAGCAACATCCAAATCAGATTTCTATGTACTTTCAGTGGCCTTGAAGAAGATAGATAAGTATGGTCATGTTAGAGGTGTGGATTTTGGGGTTACACCCAATTTTTTTTTTTGAAAATATATCAAGAGGAGGATCAATGTGACGAAATAAATATGATGATAGAAATAATAACTATCATGGAAGAACATATTAAATTATAGAGAGAGTTAAATACAAATTTTATTTTGGGGGAAAAGAGAAGAACCAACTCAAGAACAACCAGTGCGTGAATTTCCCACCCCACTACCAATAGCATTGAGGCAATCAATTCCACTCAAAAACCTATATTAGATGAGGTAATCAGTGTTATAATAATTGTTTCAGTGAATTGTGAACTAGATTGACATTGATAACTTTCCATTACTGATATTCTCCATGGTGAAAATATCTATTATTTAAATCTATCAACACCCACCCATCACCATGTACCAAGGGCTACAATGTTTAATATTCTAGATGCCTTACTACAAAAAATACCACTTCCAACAGGTCATGTCAATTTGTGGATTAACGTATCCAATGAGACAACCACCGATCTACCTTTTCCAATTGATGATGATTATATTTATGAGGTCCAAAAAGATGTTAAAAAATTCATCGCATGGCCATCACATCATTTAAGAAAATGTATCAACAAGAAGCTGTTAATTTCCAATTTATTTTTCATGTTAAACCTTTTACATTTAATGAAAATTGGTTTGATCAAATGATTGTTGTTAAAAATTGAAAAGGGAAGAGGTGAAACAAAATAATGTCTCAAAACCATATCAAGGATCAAATAACTATTCAAAATGATCTATAGAAATCATCGTAAACATACCCATTAAATACACTCATTTACTATCATTGCCGGCTCATGCGGATATGATATTGAAAAAATGTGGAACTCACACAATTGTTTTTATGTAAATATGAATATTGAGGAAGATAATTATTTCATTAATGTTGAAAATGTAAGTGAAATCCAAGTGTATGATTAGCTAGGTGGCTCATTTGTAATTGTATACATGAGGTAAGTTTTCCTGATTTGGTTTTCCAAAAGATGATATACCATGATAATTATGACTAAATACAATTCATATTTTTTGGCAGGCTTATATATGAAAAAAATTGGTGGAATTTTAACATGATTTATTTTTGACTTGTTAGTCCTCACATCATCTATACAAAATAAAAAAATATAATCCAATAAAGACGATGAAATAGTGGAAGACTTTCTCAAATAATTTACTAGTAAAAATATGGATGACCGAATCTTTTTAATACCAACGATGAAGGAGTAAAACTCAACAATTTAATTATATTAAATTTATTTTAATTTCTTTCATTAATTATTCTTTTCTGTGTTTTTAGGTGGAATTGGACTCATTTCAGTCAATTTGGATACTACAAATAATTTTTTCCGAGATTCAATGCATGTATATCCAACAAACAGACCAGACATGATGGAAATTTTCAATTTTTAATACACTACATCAGAAAATTTTAAATTAAAAATATAGTAATTTAATTTATATTTTATTTTAATGAATATATTGTTATAATTGGGCGGTGCATGAATATCATTAACATCATGTAATGAGGAATGGAGAAAATGACAAGAATCATCACAAGTAATACAAATCGACTTGTGTCATGAAATATATAATAATATTTCACTGTCCATGCACATATAAAAAAATTACTTATTTTTCTCAACGTTTCTTCAATTTATGATAAAAACAAACATAAAAGGATGGGGATATTTTCTTTGTAAATTTAGTAAAGAGATAATATTCCATGAACAAACCAGCATCCCTGAAGAGGTATTTTTGATGATAATTACTATTTCATATTAAATAATTATAAATAATTATTGTATTTAAATTTTTTATGTACTACCAAGATTTTCCAAATTCTCATATTCACAAGATGATATAGATTCATTTTGAAACAAAAGGGAATAATACCTTATATAGGAATGTATACAAATTGCATAAATATGTGACTTCAATACGACAAACGTTGTAACCGGTATGACGTGATGTTTCTATATTTATTTAAAATTAATAAAATTATTAGTCAAAAGAAAATGATACATAATAAAAACTGAGTAGATGAATTATGATTGATTTTATACTTATGGAAAATTATCCGGATGTCATTTGTGACATGTAGGAATCAACCTCACCAAAATCCAACTCACGGTGTGACTAGTATGACTCAAAATACATTTTTCTAGTTTCAAATTATCTTTTTTTCTAAAAATAAAACTGACAGATTAAAAACTAAGAGAAAAAATTCAAATTGTTTTAATACAATATGAAAACGATTTATAAGTCATTGGTGACATGTAGGAATCAATCACACCTCAATCCAATTCATGTTGTGACCTGTATGACAAAAAGTGTCTATTTTTATTTAAAATTGTCATTATTTTTAGTAAAAAACACAACTGGAATATTGAAAACAATAAAAATGCATTTGTATTGTTTTGATAACTTATGAAAATGATCCATGTGTAATTTTTGACATGTAGGAATGAACCCCGGCTCAATAAAATGCATGATGTGGCAGGTAAAAATCAAAATGTGCCTTTTTTATTTAAAGTTGACATTAATTTAAATAAGAAATAATAATTGACGTATGAAAAACTAAGAAAACGCATTTCGATAGTTTTCATACTTTATGAAAATGACCCATGATTCATTTTAGATGTGTAGTAATAAACCACACCTCAATATGATGCATGTTGTGATCAGTATGACTAATAGTATTAGTTATTAGTTTAAAATTTATATTTTACCTCAGAACATTTCACACACTGAAAAACAATAAAACACATTTTGATTGTCTTAATAATGTAGGAAAGATATTAAAAATTCCTTTTTAATGTGTATGAAATAGTCTCACATCAATCCGATGAACGATTCGACCAGTATGACTCAAAAAGCATCATTTCAGTTTGAAATGATATTTTAGTAAAAAAAAATGATATACTTAGAACTGGGAAAATACATTTGGATTTTTTTGATACATTAGAAAAATGATTAATGAGTCATTTTTTATGTATAATAAAAAAACTAATTCTGATGAACGATGTGACCAGTATAAATCCAAATTTTTTTATTTAAAATTGACATTAATTTATGTGAAATGAACATGTATTTTTTAAATGTTTGGGGTCAAAGGCTCAGTCTATTGTTAAAGAAATGAAATCTTTAGTGTGGGAAGAGAGAGACCCATTACATTGAACGAAATACCAAGGCCATGTAGCTTGAATACAAGGCTTGAAAGTCCATTTTTGGCCCATAGGACCCCTTGGTGAAAAGTACTGCTATAGTACCCTCATTTCTACAGTACCCTCTACAGTGCTACCACTACTACAATGCCTTCTATAGTTCATCCACTATTATAGTGTTGTCATTGCAACAATTCTGCCACTGCTACTATACTGATACATTGTGCTTCTATAACACTACTACTGTACCCTAGAAATTCATCCCTTCTTGGATTTGATCCTCGTTCTTTTGGATGAAAAAAAAATCTTGTACCACATGGGTACAAGCTCGTTGGCAGAAAAGAACAAGTGACATAATGAAAACTGATAAAATGCATTCTTATTATGTTTATGTTTTAATAGATTGACCGATGAGTCATTTTGGATTTGTAGGAATAAACCAAACCTCGATCTGATGTATGGTGTGACCAGTATGACTAGAAGATTCTGTTATCAGTTTAAAATTGACATTTTAGCCCAAAATGTTTCAATCAATAAAAACCATTCAAATTACCACTGATTATCTTCATAATTTAGGAGAGTTATTTTCATGTTCTTTGTGATGTGTATGAAGTATTCCCAACTAAAATCGACACACGATGTGACCTATATGACTCAAAATGTGTTTTTCTAGTTTGAAATGATATTTTAGTAAAAAACACAAAAAACAATATAAAAAACAAGAAAATTCATTTGGATCGTTTTGATACTTTAGAACAACAATCCATGAGTCATTTTTGATGTGTAGGAATCAATCACACCTCGATCTGATGAACGATGTGATCGGTATAAATCAAAATGTGTCATCTAAATTTGATATTAATTTTAGTAAAATAACAAGGGACTTTCTCAAAACTAAGAAAACTCATTAGAAATTATTTGATATTTTAGTACAATTATCCATAACACATTTGTGAAGTCTATGAATCATCCCTACCTCAATACAACACACTGTGTTACCTATATAACTCCAAATTTGTCTTATTTATTAAAAAATGACATTCAATTATTGTATTCATTCATTTTAATTTCTATTTTATTTCTTTATTGTATTACTAACATAATATTTTTTTTCATATATAGTTGGAACCATTTACTTGAGTTGGGATGATTTTTCCAGTATTAAATACCATGGACGAACATTTGTGAGAGGGGATCACTGATGATAGAGGAGGATACATTATATTTTTTTTAACTTTTTGTGGGATAATTGTAAATTTAATTATATAAAACATTTTTTGAAATATATATAGCATTTTTTTACAAACCCTTGTGTGTGGTTATCTATTCTTGTGTGTGCTATTTTGTTATTATGTGCGTTGGGCATGTGCTATTTTGTGCAGGTGGTGTGTGAGTGTTGTGCAGATGCCGGTGGGTGTGCAGTTACATAAACATCACATCATAGGTATCTAGGCCTTTATTAGCGATATTTAGAGAGATGATAATGGTCCTATTTATCAATGCTATTTCGAGAGCTGATAAAGGCCCCCATTAGCAGTTCTATCTAGATCACTGTTGAAGGGGACCCCCTTTATCTTCACTGCGATTATCATCTCTTTTCTATCTCTAATAAATGTGGTTTCTGGCACTTCTAAATGCACTATGTGTATTAGTGGTATATGAATGATTCATATTCAAATTACAGTATAGATCATAAAAATGAGTCATCACTTATATGGAAAACATTAATAATAATAAGGGTGTAATGTATAAATTAACATTCATGATGAATACATAACATTTTCATGTCAATTATTCTCACACATCAACATATTTATTGGCCAAATCCATTTGAAACATATATTCATTTAAATATATAAATATAATTATATTTATAAATATATAATTATAAATATATAATTGTTAATATAATAAATATATTTATTATTTTATAAATTTTTTTAAAATCTTATCATTATTTCAATATATCTATTTAATTATAATCGTGTAAATATTTTTTTTAAAAACTTATATATATTTGAAATATTAAAAAAATTAATTATAAACATGATTTTTTATTTAATGTATGTAATTAAAAATTATTTTTTAATATTAATATAATAAGTTTATACATATTAATAATGTGTTTTGTTATTAACATTTATCAATTCTAATAATAGTGCTAATAAAGGGTAGATTTATTAGCACTTTTAGTTAGGGTTGATAATGTTCACTTTTTCATCCTTTCTTTTTTAGCACTTCTAAAAGGCGGTGTTTCCCTTACACCGATCTGTGGTAGTGAAAAATTATATTCTTAAATACTCGATCTTCTGTGCATTACTCCAATGTTGTAGATAAAATGAGTGATGAGAGAGCAGTTTTGATTCTCAATCTGATCCTGGATTAATTCAGGGTTAGCATTAATGAAATCCATAGCCCCATTCTGTTTAATATTTTTCTTTGAATGTATACCGTCAACATGATACTTGGAAAAGAACATATTATTAAGATATTTTTGAACATTTGAGGTCACGTTGCTTCCCTTTGGAGCCATTTTTTAAAATGTAGTTAACCCTAACACTTATTTTCCAATTTAATAATAATTAAAAAACATGTAGAAGCCATGAAAACATGAATTAATTTGAGTGTTTTATTTTTATTTTCTTTGACAACACCATATGACATTGGGTGACTTAGAATAGAAGTTGATTTTTTATGAAAATTTGATAAGAAAGATTTAGATTTTGATGAAAATTCATCGATGTCATGTCATTTCATTGTAAATTATTTATTTCTATGCCTTTAAATTAGAAGTATGATGATAAAATATATTGAAAATAATCATTACCAAAAAAATTGAAAATAAATTATTATAATATTTTATGAAATTAAAAATTGAGGAGGAAAAAATAAGTGAGATCAATCAATTAATACCCTTTTTATTTTCAATTAGTTATAAATAAATAAATATATTAATATCGATTAGAACTGGGCATGAAAAATTATTTTATTCCTAGGACAGGGGGTAGAATTTCCACACCCCATTCAAAAAAAATTGATCTGATTTGATGTATCCTTTTTTTATTTTTGATTTTAAAATCCTTTTTTATTTAATAGAAGGTTTAGGCATGTAAAATTATTTTAATCCTTGGATAAGAGTAAAAATTGATGCATAACATTCAAATAAAAATAAATTGATCTGAAATGATGTATCTCATTATAATATTTTATGATTTATTAGATTTTTTAGTTGACTGGGATCGTATGAAATACAATAAATATAACCATAATGAAGGATGCGATCATCTATAAAGAGGTAGATAGAATTGACGGACATTTAAGGATTAGGCATGATCCTGATAGGCACCCTGGGTTTCAAATCCCCTTCTCCGCTTTCATCGTTGTGAGAGATTGAGGTTTCCCATTGAAAAACAAGATTTCTAAGGGTGGAAGTGGGGAATTATAATAATACTATTTCATTTATCTTCAACTATTCTTCTATAATCCTCCACCCATAAACCTCTACAACCCTTTTAAAGGAATTCATGGTATTAATTTATAATAACATTACTAATAATGTATTTTTTTCACTTTCATGGGATGCTCCTCACCTTGGTGATGACAATTTCTCTATTAATTTTTTTGGGATTCATTTTTCAAGAATCTCTTTAATGGTGTTTGGTCATATAAGGTAGGATACGAAGTCTTTTTTGCAACAACAATCCTTTCCACTTTTGTAAGATCTCTCAACTGATCCTTTTCATTTGACATGGAATTTTTAGTTTTTCTTGTGTTGTTTTTTTGTGATACTTGGCTGGATGTGGGCAGGTGTTGGTGTTTCATGTACTCAACTAAATTCAATAACTTTGGATGATTACCTGTAATTAAAATCACCCCATGAGGGAGGTTCAATAAGAATCTTCATTGAAATTTCATGGAATAGAATTTGTTCAGATGAACGGGAAAATAATGATTCCCAAGAACTGAAACAGGTGCATGATTTATCTCACCCTCTCTACATTCATGGCTCCATTTGTGAAAAATGTGTTGACTATTTTCACTTTCATTTCCCAAGGTTCATGCAATGCATCATACTCGTAATGTGATTTGGATTCCTTATTTCATGTTGTTGTGATCTCAACCCAAAATGGAAATAGGTTAACTAATTGTATTTTTCCAATTGAATGGTGTCCCCTAGATTAATGGGTTGTGTGATAACGTCTATAAAATAATGTGAAATGTGATAAAATCAATTATTTTAAATTCTTTAAATGTTATTTGATATGAAGTGTTGTGTGGTCATGCAATTGGGGGACGTGATGTGTTTTTTCAATGATGGGTGGGGTGATATGTGTTAGTATTTCCATGATTTTGGGCCATTTATGTGATGGTTTGATTGGTCATTGTTTTAGGGATATGAGGTGATTATTCATTTTTATGTGCTATTGGGGTGTCAAGTTGATGGTTCGTTTGGCCATGAATTTTGGGTAGTGAAGTGATGATTTGTTTGGTCTTGCTTATTGATAGATGAGTCAATGGTTCGATGGGATTGAAGAGTTGTTTGTTATGTATGGTTGTATCATGATACAATCTCAGGTGGTGATGGAATAATTGTTTAATAATGATTGAAATGGTTGGAGTTGGTTTGAATAATGGGACTGGTTTCAAATGTGAAATGTGACTTGTGTATTTAATGGTGTTATGTATTTAGTGGTGGCTGTGAAAGTGGAACAGTGGTGTGAGTTGGTTAGTGTTTGGTTATGAACCCAGAGTGTGAGATTGACTGTGGCTTGTATATATACTTGTATATTCATTGTGATTTCTATACACACCCTACCTATGTCGAGCATTGTATTCCTACAATCGTATTTTCACACTAAGGATGTTTTTACAACATCCCAGTGATGTGGATGGATGGCTAGCTACCCGCTCTCTCTCTTCAAGCCAAGTAGATATGCACAATATAGGATGGTTGGTGGTCTCTTAGTGCACTAGGTTATGGCCCAGATATCTTCAGGTTTGATCAGATATGACCATGTTGTGGGACAACTTATGGTTGGGGTTGTCTATATTGTCCCTCGATCCACCACTCTCTCACATGTCTAGAAAGGGTGGTTTATAAGACCCCAAGTGAACCTCCCCATACGCCATAGGGTTTCGAATAGTATTGGGGGTGTGAAACGTATAGTGTGTAGACTATACCACCACGTTACCATGTTACAACACTACAAAAGAATTATATAGAAATAATAAATATATTCTAGAGTTAAAACATAATGGAACCAAGATAACACCATGTGAAAACAAAAAACAAAATCCAACTCAGTAATACAACAATTAAATAAGGAATAATTTAATGATGTGCTAAAATACAGCTAAATGTCATGATAGATGTAATACAAATAAAATAATATTAGACTAAAATAATGTCTCAAAATTACTATTTCCCAAACACTATATCAGTCCCATATGCAAACACCATATCATCCAGCAAGAAAAAAAATCAAAAATATAGTTCATTTTCACTTCACTACGCCAAAATAGGGATTTTGTGATGTTTTTTTGAAGCTGTTTCACAAACCGCTGCAAAATGTTTTCGCAAAAAAATCGAACGGGGGTTGGGATAACAACTTCAAAATGAGTTTTATATATTTTTACATTTTTATAAATTTTTTTTGAAAAAAATTTATTTTTATGGTGGTTTTTTAAAAACCCTCTTAGAAATAGTGGCGGTTTTAAAAAACTTTTACTAAATTAAGGGGAAAAATTTATTTATTATTTCTGAAATTTTATTTATTATTTACCAGCATATATAATTTATAAATAATTATTTTAAATAATTATAATGTTTTAATTAATAATTTTTTTTGAGAAAAGGATATAATATATTACTGATCAATCAAACAAGACATATAGATCCAATTAAGAAAAGAATCAACACATCAATGGCCACCCAACGATTTCCCATGGCATTATAAACAATGACCATCCATGATACCCCCACCCTTGAGGAATGAAAAATTTCATGCAGAAAATCTTTTAGGAAAGGATAAAATATTTCACAAAATAATGCAATAGGGTTGCATGTCCTCCCCCTTCATAGACAAGGCAGTAATCACATTAAGGCATCCCAATTCAACGACAATACTATTCCCAAAATTTGAATGAGCATGAAGGATCCCAAGGAGGATGGTGTATTCCTCTGACATCACCTTACTCGAAGAGGCTTTAATTACCCTGAAAAGATCTTCCAACATCTAGAAATTTCATTAATGGGAAATTAATCCCACACCTACCCTTCAATAATAGGAGATGACCACATCAGTGTTAATCATGAATAATCCCTCTACATGGGGGGGGGTCCAACAAGTTGATTCCCACCACATGCATAAAAAATAAGGTATCGCATCATCCTCCGTCAATCAAATAATATATTCTATGTCCCTCAAAACACAAATAAGATCTTGGGTCACTTTATTTTGAAATATGCAGTCATTTATTCTAGAAGAAACTAGCCATGCAATTCTGCATATCAACCCCACCATGCTCGGTTCCAATGAAATCACCCAATTAATGAGGGTTTGGTCCAACTCCACAGACAGGTCAAAGAACATCATAAAATTAAACACTGATTCTTTACACACCCCTTCCACCCCATGACATAGTATAATTGAATGCAATATAAATTCCACCTCTTGGAGGCACAATGGGTTGGCGTCGTCTTTCACAATATGTTGTTTCTCGAGAATGTCACGGGTTTGTAGAACATCATTTCAAGCCTACCACAAAATTTTTTTTACCATCTATGGAAGAGTGAGTGACCATAGATTCTTCCAATGATTGTTAATATGGAATTGATCTAAACCATGAAACCTCACATTGTAGCCTGACATAACTGAGTACTTCCTAGCTGATTCCCCATCCCATAAAATCTAATAATTACCTATTCCAAGTTTTAGAGGAATACTAAAAATGTGGAACGAATGGAATCAGTTGTTTTCACAATGCTAATATACCAATGGTTTCTACCAACCGTTTCTATTGTACAAAAGAAGGGAACATTTTTCAATAGCTTGTTTCAACCATTGGAAATGTGTAAATGTAATTATGATTTTCGAACGGTTTTATAAAACTGTTGGGAAGTAATTACATTCTCTAATAAATAGAAATAGTTTATATAAAATTTTGGTAAACAGAGGCTTTCATAATGGTTTTTAAAAACCTTTGGGAATGTTTTCCCCCAAATTCTTAGTACCCCCACCTCCCAGTTGACCCGATTACAACCCTAATCCGGAGCTCCTCCTAACGTCTTCTCAACCGAAAAACCCATTCTAGCCATATATCCATCTTCAATCAGACAAATTTTTATTTTTTCACTTAAAATAAGTATGTGTTACCATTATTTTAATGTTCATAGAATTTTTTCTATTTTCTGTTTTGATTTCGGCTAAATAGAAGTGTTGTCTGTGGAGTACCAAACCCTTTGATTTGTCTATGTTCTTTGTTCTACACTTCAAACATTGCAAAGTGTTTTGTTTAGTGGGGTGATATGGTACTTTCTGTGGACATTAGTTTAGTTGAAAATTGGATTTTCATTTTTGGAATTGGTTGGGTGTTGGATTGGAATTGTGAACACCCACACCACCACCCCCTGGACACCTCCCACCCCCTTGACAGCCCCCACCCACCCGTTGACCACCCCCATTGAACATCCCCCACCCCCTACACCCCCACCCCATGGGCACCCCCACCCCTTGGATAGATTCATCCCCCACCACCCACGACACCACCACCCCCACCCTCCCTGGACAACCCCACCTTCCATGGACAAACCACCCCCTAGACACCACCACCGCCTTGGATAGCCTCACCCATTGGATAACCCCCTCCCACCACCCCCTGGACACCCACACACAACTAGACACCACCACCATTTGGACAACCCCCTCCCTCTCCCCCCTCCCCCCCACCACCTAGACACCCCCACCCGACTAGACACCCCCACCCCCACCCACCCTGGACACCCCTCACCCCCCATGGACACCCCCACCCCCTTGGACATCACATCCCCCACCACCTCCACCACTCATCAACACACCCACAACTCATGGGCTCCCTCCACCCCATTGGACAACCCCCACCCACTTAGACAGCCCCCTTGGACACCACGACACCTCCTAGACACCACCACACCTCCTAAGTGGATTACCCATTTTTAAATTGGAATTAACAATGTAGTTAAATTTCATCTTTCCCTAGGGACATTTTCTTAAGTGACCCATAGTTCCTTATAAATTGAATTTTCCTTGTTTTGATAAATTGATTTTTTCATGTTTTGATAAATAGGTTTTGTCATGTTTTGATAAATTGAATGGTATGTTTGGAATGAAATGGAAAATGCATGATGGTAAACTTTCTTAATGAATAAAATGGATTTAAAGAAAATTAACCTAAGGGGTCTGTAGGAGGGATAGGGGGTTTTCCAGGTGGGGGGGGGGGGGGTATCCAGGTGGGGGGTGGGTTGTCTAGGGGGTAGGGGATGGGGGGGGGGGGGGGGGTAGGGGGCCTATAGGGGTGTAGGGGAAAGGGGAACAGGCTACCCAAGGAGGGGTGTGGGCTGTTCAGTGGGGTCACGGTGGGGTGTCCAGGTGGGGGAGGGGTGTCCATGGGGGGAGGGGGTGGGCTATCATGGTGGGAGGGGGGTATCCATGTGGGGGAGGTGGGGGTTGGAAGTCCAGGTGGTGGTGTGGGGATGTCCAAGTGGGGGTGGGGGGATGGGGTGGTCGGGGGGGGGGGTGGTAGGTTGTGGGTTGTCTAAGTGGTGATGGGTGATGTCCAGGATGGGGTGGTCGGGGGGGGGGGGGGGGGGGCTATCCAGGTGGGTGGGGAGGGGATAAAGGGGAGGGAGGGTGTGGGCTATCCCGGGAGGGGGAGGGTTATCCGGGTGCTATCCAGGTTGGGGTGGGGGGTATGGGATGTCAAGGGGGGGCTCTCTAGTGGGGGTTGGGGGGGGGGGGTGTGCTGCCCAGTTGTAAGGGTGGTGGGTTGTCTAAGGGGGAAGTCGGGGGGGGGGGGGGGTTGGGGGTTGCATTGGAGGGGTGGTGTGGGTCGTCCAGGGAGGGGGTGGGCTATTTAGGGGTGGTGGTGGGTGGGCTATCGAGGTGAGGGAGGGGGTGTGGGATATCAAGAGGGGGTGGGTTGTCTATGTGGGGTGGGATTGGGATATCCCAGTGGGGGGTGTTGGTTGTCAGGGGAGGTGGGGGTGGGTAGTCCAGGTGTGGGGGTAGGGGGTAGGGTGGCTGCAAGGTTGTGGGGGTGGGGGATATATAGAGTGTGGGTGGGTTGTCCACTCTGATAATCTACAAAAAATATGATTCAAATATTTCCAATTTATAGTTAAATTCACACGTTAGGACTTTTTCGTGATGTTCCATACCAACTCTCCCTCTTAAGCTTCCTAGAAAAGTGATCTCAATAAAGAAATATCACTCAGGTTTTTATCCACTATCCAAATTGATATCATAAAAATTTAACATTCTTACAACTCCATATCACATAATGATATAACACGACCCATACTCTTATGAGTAGTGTCCCATCGAAACATGAATATTAAAATCCAATCCACGTATGATATTTTGTGGTGTGTTTTCCATTTGGTGTGTTGTGATTTATATTTATGATATTCATGGTTTAATCCAAAAGTTTTCTCAATCATCTATAATAGGCTTGAAATAATTCTACTGTAGGATAAAGATTGGATTTTATGACCATAGTTTGGGGGTGGACACCCCCACCCCCATGGACAGCCCCCATCCCTTTGGACCCCCACCCCATGGACACCCCTACCCCCTGGATAGCCTTACCACCCATGTGGATAGCCCTTTCACCCCCTTGTGGACAACTCTCCCAACCCCTTTGGAAAGCCCACCCACCCCCTAGACAGCCCCTCCAACCCCTGGGGACACCCCAGCCACCGACCCCGTACCCCCTGGACATCCCCACCACCCCGGGGACATCCCGCCCACCCCCTGGACACCTCTTACCCCCTAGACAACACCCCACCCCCAAGGACAACACCACCACCCCCACAGACAGCCCACCCACCCACCCTCGTACCCCACTTGATAGCCCCACCATCTTTTGGACATCCCTCCCACCCCTTGGACACCTTGTACCCCATGGAAAGCCCCCTCACCCATGGATAGCCCCCCACTCCCTATAACCACTTGATACCCTCGGACAGCCTCGCCTCCCCCATGGACATCCCCCTCACCCCTAGGACACCTCGTACCCCAGTGGACACTCCCCACCCCCTGTGGACAACCCTCCCACCCCCTGGACAACCCTACCACCCCCCTAGATAGCCCACCCACTCCATGGACACCTTGTACCCCCTGGAAAGCCCCCCTCCACCCACCCATGGATAGCACTCCCCAGCCCCTAGATAGCCCCAACCCCCTAGACAGCCCTGTCACCCCCCCATGGACAACCTGCCCACCCCCACGGACACCTCGTATTTCCCTCGACAGCCCCCCACCCCCCGTGGACAGCTCTCCCACTCCCCCTTGACACCCACCCACCACCCCCCGGACACCCCCATCCCCCAGGACGACCGCGACCCTCTAGAAGGCCCCCAACCACCCTTGACACCACCGAACCCACTGGACAGCCCCATGACCCCCATGGACTACACGACCCCCCCCCCACAGATATCCCACCCACCTGGATACCTCGAACCCCTTAGATAGCCCCCACCCTATGGACACCTCTGACCCCCGGACAACCCTGCTACCCCTGGACACCAAGCACCCCCTGGACACCCCCACCCCCTTGGGCAATTTATGTGATCACTCAAATTATATGCTAAAATATAAAATTTAATGGATCTAAAATTTTCTCAACTCCGGAATAATTCTCCTCCAAAAGTGTACGTGATCTTGTACAATCATTTATAGTTCTTCAAATATATTTTTTATAAATATATTAATTTTTTGTCTTTTACATTATTATTCTCATATAGTGTAACACGTCATTTATGGTTTCATATAATGTAAACCATTATTTTTTACATAAATATATTTTCAATGAAACATCAATCATATTGAACTATTTTTGAAAAAATAACTTATAAATTTTTTTTACAGAATGGATAGATGTTGGATGTGTGAAGCCGATCAGATATCAAGTTATTTTCAAAAGAATTTGGGATATTTTTTTAGACTTAGCATTTCACAATGCATTAGATAGTGGTCACACACACTTCCATGGTTACAAGTGTGTTTGAAGACCTTGGTTTATATGTAATGAAGTCAGCTAACACATAACAAAATATGGTTTTCAAGAAAACTACTCTGTGTGGTATCAAAATGGGGAGAAAATTACATCTCAAATTGAAAATGATCCAAATGATAGGACAATATTTGAGAATTTGTTATATGATAGGTTTCCATTTATTCATCATCATGAAAAGATAGGATTCTAACCCATGAAGATTTCTATATGAGCACACATGATGCATCTAATAAAAATGATGATGTTGTCAGGGTGGAAAAACTCAATGATGCTGCCATGACTCCAGTATATCGAAATTGTAGTAAAATAAAAAAGATGTTATTTTTAATCCGATTGTTTCATGGGAAAACTATGTATGGGATATCTAATACTACCATAGATTACATTCTTGCCTTCATGATAGAATTACTTCCAAATTATGTAGATATTCCCTCAAAGAACTATATGTCCTAGAATTTAGTTGAGGAACTTGAATTTTCAAGAAAAAAAATTCATGCTTTCCCAAAATATTTCAGTTTATTCTAGGTGGAAAATTATGAACAAAATGATTGTATAAAATGTGCCACATCTTGCTTGAATCCAAAAGCTAATGGAACACCATAACCTACACCATAGAAAGTATTGTGGCACTTTCCATTGATCCCCAAACATCAGAATCATATTATGTCTGATGAAATATCAATAAAAATGGGATGGAATGACACCGAGAGAAAGAAGACTAATGATTAGATGGGTCACCCTAAAGATGGATTTTCAAGGTAGAGATTTCATGCTCAATGTCCTAATTTTGCAGCTGACGTGCGTAATGTGAGGTTGGGTCTTTCATGTTCCAGTTTTAATCTTCTTGGGAAGATTCTTACATCGCACAACACATCGCCAGTTTTTAATCACATTTATAATCATCCCCCAAGGTTTTGTAGGAAAAAAATTTCACATTCATGAGTATAATCATATATATACCTTTTGATCTCGACAATTATAGAGTTGTATACATGGAACCTTTAATAAAATATTTGAATGTTATTTGGGATGTCAGAGTGCACACATACAATGCATGTTCGAATGACATATTTCAGATGCATGATGCACTTAAGTGGATGATCAATGATTTTCCTACTTAGGTAATGTTGTTTGGAAGGAGCATGAAGGTAACTCTATCATTTCATGTTTGTATGATGAAAACATGATCCATATGACTGAAATGTCGTTGTAGTTTTAGTTTAATGGGACATTGATGATTCTTGTTAATGGACCATCCATATAGAAATAATCGTTGAATATTTGACAATACCATAGAGACCAATTTTCCAACTCAGCATATGTCTAGAACTGATGTGCTTAATGAATTTAAATATTTTAGTTTTTTCATTCAGGAAGGGTCAAATGAAATGAAGAAAGAGAAAGAATGTTTCCACTAAAGCCTTTTAAATTTTGAAGAAGAGAAGTATCTTCTTTGATTTTCCTTATTGGTCAACCAATTTGTCATGCCATTGTGTAAAAATAATGCACATTGAAAAAAATATAAGTTAAATGTTGATTTCGATTAATATAAATGTTAAGTTAATGAAAAAATATGATTTATGGTCTCAGTGTAACTTGGTGGATTGGGGAATCAGACCAGAATTGCATCATATGAGTATCCGTGAAAATAAATGGCATGTTCCATGTGCTTCTAATGTTACGACACCTACATAAAAAATGAAATTTCTGGAAGTACTTGAGACTATTAAAATTCCTGGGGGCTATTCAAGTAATATATCCAAATGAGTCAACATAATAGAGTTGAAGATAAATTATTTGATGACTAATGATTTTCACATCCTTCTGGATGAGTTGATTCCAACAGAAATTTTCTATATTCTTTCCAATAATATATGTGTGGTTGTTATTCGGTTGTTCCATTTGTTTATAGATCTTTTTTCTAAGCATTTTTCTATGTCATTCTTGCAAAAATTGTTGGCTGATGCCCAATTAATTTTCTATGAGTTAGAGAAAATATTTCATCCATCATTTTTCACATGCATGTTGCATCTGAATGTCCATATTCAAACTGAAATACTTCTCAGAGGACCTATTTATATTCATTGGATGTATCATACAGAAATAAATATGTTCACATTAATGACTTATGTCCATAACAGGAATCATCCTGAAGGTTCTATTGTGAACGATTACTTGTCTCCAGAATGTATGGATTTCAACTATATGTATTTGTGTGATCATAATACAACAATGAACAGACCAATGAGAAAAAAAGAAGAACATAATGACAAAATTGATCCATGTTTTCCATCACTTCCTCAAAGTAGAGGAATTTTTCAATCATATTCCTTGACAACATTAATCCTTGAAGAGCGGGAGATGACACATCACACTGTTTTTTTTCATCTATGATCTGTTCGACGACTACATCTTGTATGTAAATTCAACATTTATATCCTATATATATATATATATATTTCTGTTAATATATTCCAATATTTATCTATAGGGAACATGATGTGATGATAAATAGAGAGCGTCATTATTTATCTTGGAATGGGGGGAGACATTGCATAGAAAATTGTTTTCTACTTGGTTAAAATTGAATGTAATAATATTACATTTAAAAAAAATTAAAACGGTATTTAAATAAATTTAATATTGATATATATTTCAGTTGTTGAGTTTTTCTACTGACTCTGTCTCAAATTAAATAAGAGATTTGGGTTTTGGTCCTAATACCATGGTTTGTGACTTTAAATCAATTGTCATCAATTGGGTTAGATTTATTAACACTGAATGAGAAAAGAATATGAGAACACAAAAAGATGGTGTTATGGTTACTTTCACAATGGACTGTTATGCCATTGCATCAGATAGTAGACCATGATTCAAAAAAGTAGGTTATTATGGAGTAGTTGAAAAAAA
Source organism: Viscum album (assembly GCA_963277665.1). Lineage (NCBI taxonomy): Eukaryota > Viridiplantae > Streptophyta > Magnoliopsida > Santalales > Viscaceae > Viscum > Viscum album. The sequence goes on along the minus strand of OY728151.1, from coordinate 1,053,914,222 downwards.
TAATAATATTGGATTATTATTCTCATGGATGAGTCACGATGAAGAAATGCCAGTGATTTGATTCTATTACGAGTCATTGAACATTTATTGATGAATGTGGATTTCAAGTAATTGATATGAATCACACTCTTTCTACTGATGAACCATATATATTAGCCTCAATGTAGAAACATGTTTTTTTAAGTCAAAGACTATCTTTGACCAGAATTTGGTATCATTATTGACATGATTCCAAGACATAATTTTGATGATGGTGATGATGGAATTGAAACAATTCCTACTTCCATTGGAAATAATCAATTTATTACATTTGATGACTCTGATAGATTAATTGACAGAGTTGACTGTGAACCTGAAGTTGTGGTGGGAAATATATAAAATAATCCATTCCTATTCTCAATTATGTTGGTTTACCTCGACATGGGATGTTACAGATGGTACTATTCAAATTGATTTAATATTGATTAAAAATATGTTGTATTCAACTAGAACATTATGTGAATTTTAAATTATTATTGGTTCCAATTGTATTTTAATTGCATTTTCAACTTTGGAATCGAACATTATTCAATCCTAGGAAACCAACATTTCTAAATTGGTGAACATTTAAAAGATTCAACTATGATTTGTATAAAATTTGTAAAACCGTAAGACCTATCTTTAACATTTTACCAGGTAATGAACAAGATGGTTTGTATTATTCTGCAAAACATGTATGGAAACCTACATCATTTACATGGACAAAAGAAATTAAATTATTCATTAATTTTGACAACTACTTTATCCCGTATGAATCCAATAGAATCAATGTTCCATGATTTTAATAGACTGATAACACTTAGTAAATAACCATGCAGCTAAAAATTCAATTTCCTATTTTACATCCTGTATGATTTATTAACTTCATTATATACTTGTTCAAGGTAAATTAAAACAATGGGTGGTTAAATTATCCCAGAAATCCCATATTCCCTCTTATTTTATATGGGTAACACAATACTTATCTTTTTCTATTTACTTCCATATTTGTTTTCAAATGTAGGAAATGAAACCAATTTAAGGGAGGTGAAAAGAAAAAGATTATGGACAATAATAATCGCATGAATGAGCTGGGAATTCCACCACTAGTGCCTGAAGTGAGTATTTTATTAAAAATATATTTATTTAAATAATACCTTATGTCATGTGATTAATTTTTTGAAACATTTTTTCCGGATCAATAAATTAGGCGAATTGTTTTTTGATGAGAAGCCTAGTATTGGTCCATGTACTTGGGGTGTTCATACAAGGGTGATGGTATGGGAGCTAGAGGATCTGGTCGGTATACCGGACTAGACCCTGCCCCTCCCACTCACATACCATCCTTCCCACTTTATGATCCTGGTGTGATCCTTAGGACACACGTGATATTTAGGCCTCCCATGTTTTCACCACACTTTACATTTGATCCTCCTCACCTGTATGTACCATATTCGATGATGATTCTCACTCCCATTCTATCATTCGACATGCCATCTTTATCATCTTCTTATACTTATGCTTCCTTATCTCCTTGATTTTATATTCCATCTTCTTCATCCCATTCTCTTCCAGATTATATCCATGCGGCGCATACATTGTGACCCACTCCATCTATACATGGTGTTCCTTTAGTTTCTGCAGATCCAGCAGCACCCATTGATCATACTACCACAGGTATACTTATACAACCCGAAAAAAATTTACACCATTATTTATTTTCATTAAATCATATAATGATTAAATATCTGTTTTTATTTAATAATAGATACATATAATGATAAGAGGTGGGGGCGGGGGCGTACAAGCATCCGGGAAGTGTGGAACCACCACATGCAGTTGATGGTGGACTACAATGAAGTTAATCAAATGATTGAAAAAACAGGGAAACAATGTCAGAGTATTTTGGCGACGCTTGCCAAATACTTTGACATCATTCCTGTCAGTCCTCTCACAAGGAGACACCTACCAAATGAAGTCAAGGATAAAGCTTGGGAATAGATATGGGTAAAAAAATTTGTTGTATTTAATGCAATATATTATTTTTTGTATTTATATGAATTAATATTTTGGTGTCACCAATGGTTTAATTTCCCCGAAGGTGAGGGGTCATGTCCAGCATGTCTAAAGGATTTAGGCGAGATTTGGAGAGATTATAAGCACGAGATGTACATTGGATGGCATGAAAGAGTGGGAACAGAGTTGGAGGTAGTCCCAGTCTTGGATGATTTTCCCTTAGAACAGTACCAACAGATTATTACTAATGTAATTACTAGCCAATTTAAAGTATTAATCACATTTAAGGTATTTAAATGAAAATTTTCTTGTTTTTTGTTAATTCTAATTATTTAGGATTCATCTGTAGGAAATAAAAAAAATATTGATGCTAAAAAATATGTCCACACATTGGGATGTACTACGATTCCCAATCATGAGAGGCAGTAGGTATGACAGTTTATAATTTTTCTTAACGAATTGAACATTATATTGCTACCTCCATAATTTATTTTATTTTTAAAGTTGTTATATAATTATAGTTATGAAATTAATTATTGGTATCATATTTTAAATTATGGTTTCCTACTTTCAATTTCATTATAGAGGCATAAATTGAATATATAAGGTCTTGTTCCTCTAGAAAAACTTTTTTGCTCGAGTAGAAGGAAGAAAGATAGAAGTGCGGTTAATGAATCGACTCAGCAGAAAATTATATATTTTACATAGTAGATTTAAAATTTCAATATCTATTTTGAAACTTAATAATCTACTTATATTTTTAATTGGATACATTAGAGGCCCTTGATGCCTAGAATCCTGTCAATTTTGTGACAAATGATCACTTACATCAGGTGTTGGGAGATGAGCACCTAGGTAGAGTACGCTGTGTCACGAACTAACCCGGGTCAACCCTGAACCGGTCACCCGAGCTGGTCCGCGACATGACCCGAGAGGCGTTCCCGATCCTCCCGGGCTGGCGACAAGCGCCAGGGCATCAACAGTGAGCAAATGGGAACGATTTTTCCCAGTAAAAATAAATAATTAAAGCAGCAGAAAATAAACAGAGCAGCGCAAAATAAATAAACAAAGTAAAGTAACTAACAAGAACAAAAGAAATCAAAACTAACCGAAAGAGACGACCACTATCCCCATGTGACCTTGCAGGTCACTCTCCAACTCATGACCAAATGTCACCCAAGGCGAACGCACCCAAGCTGTAACCTACACAAACACAAAAAACAGAAAAGAACTATAGGCGTGAGTATTAAAACTCAGTAGGCTAGCCCGATATCTATTCCCAATGCACTACCTTTAAATAAAGAAATTTACTAATTCCAGGTTTGAACTAAATATACAAAATATTGGTTTTCACTCACACTATCATTTCTAAATCAAGTATCAGTCCATTTCCCTTTTTAATTTAAAAACAAGTTTAATGTTTGAAAGGAAAATATACAATTCATTTTTTTAAAACATTTTTTCTATAAACAATTTAGAAAACTAGACTTCAGTTATTAACCAAAGAAAAACCACACATAGCACACAACACACACCAAGGGCAATGGGAAAAGTGGCGCACATAGGTCAGCAACCGAACTAGACCTCTCGATCGTCCACCACACACAAATACACACTAAAGGAAACATGGGTCGAACCTAGGAGATCGTGAACAATCCAGAACGTACTATACATCTGACTCATCCTGAAGGCATGCCCTAACTTGATGACGTCATAACGCCCTAACGCCCGGCATAGCCCTGCATGGCCTAACCGAGGGGCCCAATCCCCATAGCAGCAATAACTCAGTATTCCCCTGCTATGGGGCCACTAGCCAGTGCGTAGTCTAAACTAGTGCAGCAATCGTTCTCGGAAAATTCACTCAATATGACAGGCTCCCATGTCATCACAAGCAATAAAAAGGGGGTGTATCCACAATGTAAATTAACCAGTCACGATGCACCAACATCACATACAGCTCACGAAAACAACTCACACCAAAGATCACCCCCGAGTGGGATTTCCGAGATAATCCATTTCATTAAAGTGCCAAACGGGCCTTCACCAATTTTAAAATAAAACCACATTTCTCAAAAAGTTCAAAACACTGGTTCAGAAGAAATTATTTATCTTTAAAACTAGACGCACATTTGAAGTTCCGTGAATTATGTTTAAAGGCCAAACTGGCATTCTTTTAAAACTGGGTGTCCGCCCATCAAGAAAATGTCACATGTGTTCGGTATAAAATAAACAGCTCTTTTCGCACTAAATAATAATTTAAAGTTTTATTATCTAATATTATTTCTAATTCATTAAAAATTAATAAAACAACAAGCAATTAATAAATTCTAAATCTAAAGGTAAGTGCAATGGGGGACCTACCTCAAGACCAAGGCGCGACGACGACGCAAGCTCGGAAACCAGGCGCGACGATGGCGCTCCCGTGGAAACAAGTGCGACGACGGCGCTCACTAGGAAGCATGCGAGACGACGACGCTCACTCGGAGACAGGCGCGACGTCGACGCAACCTCAGAAACAAACCGTGGCGATGGCGCTCACTCAGAAACGCCCCGCGCGGGTCCTTGAACGTCAAGCCAACACAAATAAAAATTAATTAATAAAATCTCTAATCGACCCAAGGCATATATATATGTATTTAAAATATAAATATCAAACGAGCATAAATTAATAGGGTATACCCATCGGGGGGTTGCGACAAGAAAATGACCGCCGGAGGGCGTCGCACTGGAACAGCGGAAGGCGCGCAGCTGGACGCGGTCTGACCAGGGGCTGCGGCAAGGGTCGCCGGACATCAGCAATGCGAGGCGGCCGATGGGCAGGGTGCAAGTGAGCTGAGAAGCGGTCTCGCAGCTGGATCCAGGGCAGAAGTACAGGGAAGGGGGTTGCGGGTCACTGTAAAAGAGCGGAGCATGGGCTGGTCGGGAGGCACTGCAGGAGAAAGAGAGGCCGAGATCGGCTGGGGGCTGGTCGGCGGTGGCAGGCCGGGACTAGAGGGAGTCCGTGCAGGTTGAGGCAGCGCCGTTGGGGCTGGTGTGCGCAAGGCAGGGGGTGGCGCAGGGTCCCAACAAGTAGGGAGGTCAGAACCGAACGACTGGATGCAGGGAGCGGAGGCGGAGCCTGGCGGAGGCCTGGAAGCAAGATGGAAACAGGAAGGCGCGGTGAGTAGATATGGGTAACAGGGGAGCCGAGGGGGGTTGGGGTACTAGCTACTGGAAAGGGCCGAGGCGCCGGGCTGGATCGGGTTGTAGCGATGGGATGAGGGAGGCCAAGCAGGCTGGTTGCTGTGTGTAGGAGTCAGCAAAGAGGGAGGGGCAGGTGCTATGTGTGGCGCATGCAGGAAGTGCCGAACAAGGCTGCTGGGGGAGTCGGCCGCGTTGGGGAGCTGTGCTGAAGAAAAGATGAGGTGTCGGGAAGTCCATATGGGGCCGCTGCAGGCTACTGTGCAAAGAAGAGAGGCTGAGTGCAAGGGAGGCGCTGGAAGTGCCGGACGGGGTGAGCAGCTCCTTGTAAGAGGCGGTGCTGGGGAGCTGTTGCAGGTCCGGCGTGCATCGGGGAGAAGCAAGGGAGAGGCTGGGTGTGGCCTGCGCAGAAACAGGGGGAGCAGGCGGCTGGGGCGTGATCTCACCAGGGAGAGCACCGAAGTGAGGTGCTGCAACAGGAGGGTGGCATGGATGGCGGATAGGGATGTCTGCAGCAGGAGGCGCCGCAGAGAGGTGCTGGTGGAGGAGCTGCTGCTCAGCAGGGAGGGCGCCGGAGTGGGGCGCTGCAGCCGATCGAAGGTGCTAGCGGAGCAGGAGGTTCAGGATGCGGGGAAGGTAGGCTGTGCGGGCTGCTCAGGGAGAAGAAGAGAGGAAATAGTGGAGCGGGGGAACACCCGTGTGGAAATAACAAAGGAGAAAAAAAAGAAGAATAAATAAGAAGAAAGAAGAAGAAAAAAAGTAAAAGTAAACAAAGATAAATAATAATAATAAATTGACTAATAATAGTAATAATCTTAGTAAGAATAATCATAATAATATTAATAATAATCTTAATAATAAAACTATTATAAATTATTGTTATTATTATTATTGAACATCTTATGAAACTATTTTAAATTTAATTTATTCATTTAAATTTTATTATTTATTTAATCAGTTGAGCAACCGCGCACCCACCAGGTCTGAACACATGATCGGACCGAATGCGTGGTGACCACGCACCACCCCGGACCGAATGCGCAGCGACCGCTAGCAGTGCGGTGTCTACGCACTGGCCCGAAACCCACCGAAAACATCAACGCTTCAACGAAAATACAAACTTGGACCCGCCGCAACTCTGCCCAAAGTCGCGGGACCAAGAAAATAGTTAAAACATGAGCATCCGTGGTCGGGGTGTGACAATTCTCCCCACCACAGACACTTTCTGCCCCCAGAAAGTCACCAAGCCAACAGTTGACACAACATAATTTCATTCCTAGACAAAAATAATAGAGAACCGAGAGCTTCGGGGTGACCATTCCCAACAAACGTCACACCCGAACAATTCAAGAAAAACCACCACCCGAGATTGAGGGGAGAACATAAGAGGGTTCTCCTCACCACAAGAATTTACTAATACAAAAACCCTTGAACCTGAACAAACAACCACTGAGTGGGGGGAAATACGGGAACTCCCAAACCAAACTCATTCATTTTTCCCACATGTACTGAACAACACACCTGAGACTTGATAAAAAGCTTGTCACGGAACAATCCAGCAATTTGAGGATGAGAAATTAACTCAACGCCTCCCATCAACTTTACAAAACGAACATTACCCTATTGAACACAGCTAGGACCAACTCAAAGACAGAACATATCCGTTTATTCATGGGCCCACACCATTCAAAGAGACCAAACAACTTAAAAACCACACTGAGAGCAAATAAGACCACTTGGATTGTGGGAGAATGCGCTCCTCATGCCACCACAACAAGGATAAGATTATGACAGTGATGAGAATAGAAGAAGGAAACTTTGGATATTTCGCCATTCCAAAGCCGAAGACATTATCTAGACCGAGGTTCCACACACCCTCAGCAATTCCTGACTGCGCGCGAGCTTCACCCCGAGACCTGTGGTTGGGGCCCTAATGGCTGAAGCATCTCCTGCCTCGCAGTCAGGCATTTTCATCTCCTGGTTTCTAACTCCTTCTGTTCGATGATTCCAACAACCACGATGGTCGTACATTTTCAAAGGTATGCAACAGGATGACTTAGAATGTCTGGACAGGCCATACAGGTGGCGCACAAGAGAGCGGTCCAACGAACTAGGAGCCAGTACCGACGAGGATAGTTTCTTGGAGACAGGTTCCACCGGCCCGCACTCTTTACCAGGTAGGGAACCTTCGCGAAAGCCGACTACCGTTAATTACACCCAAAAATCTAATGACGATGAGACATTTCATCTTTACTAACCCAGAACTGAACCCTAAAACAACTCTAGGGCGGTACGAACTTTAACTACCCTGGGAGTTCCCAACAACCTAAAGACACAGTATCTTTCAGGACTATACAACTACCTCTAATAGACTTCGACTACCTCGATAAGAAAGAAACACACAAAAGGAACTGAGAACTGAGAATAACTTATTGACAACTTTGGGAGGCTTTCTGGGCGGCATACTCATGACTATCACGAAAAACACCATCGAAACCGGCATCAAGCCAAAACTCAATCAAAGCAACAACACAAGCTAATGGAAATAGGCCCATAATCCAAACATATACAACACAAGGATAAATCACTTTTCCAAAACCATTTTCTCTTTACAATTTAAAAAAAACTCACCTATGGCACCTTATGAACCGTCACATGTGCGTTCATTCAATCTCGCTCATATCAGTTGCAAACAAGTGCCTCCACGCACTTTCCACACATACCCACGCACGTGTGACCCTCAATAAGGAGTGCCAAGGTTCAAACACTTATTTTCCTTACCAAATCCAAACACATACCAAGTTTTTCCAAACTGATACACCTTCTCTTTAAAAACCCACTTTAGTAATTTCAAAAACAATTTGGAAGAAAACCCCTTTTTTTTCATTTTGAAATCACTTTCATTTTCAACACACACACACATCAACCGAGTTCAAAACGAAACACAACCAACAACAAAACACTGAAACGAGGAACTAGTGCGTATGCCTAACTCGGTGACATGGTGGTGAGCCATGCCCCAGGTAAAGCATAACACTAAGAGGACCTTGAGCCGGACACTTGGACTCCACATGGGTCACCACCCCATGTGAGTCCGCAAAGTGAACCGATTCGCCTCCATTGTCATCCCTCAAGCCAAAGCAACCAAAGAAAAAAGACTCAAATCACGGACTAACCATGGTGACTCAGGTATCGTCACGAGTGGTGGTGATCAGGCACCAACCTGAAACCTACCTCCTGAGCCCCAACAGTCCTAATCTCCTTTTATCGGACATCCCAAATAACAAAGGGCGCTCTGAAAAGCGAGGTCCGCTAAGAGACGACCTGATCTGATACCATTTTTTCACGAACTAACCCGGGTTCGACTGCGTTTGTAGTCCAACGGTTAGGATAATTGCCTTCCAAGCAATAGACCCGGGTTAGTTCGTGACATGCTGCCTACATGGGAAGAGTATAGTCTTGATGAGGTATTGACCCTCCTCAGGTATGATTTGTATTTCCACTGAGTTCCATCAGGTTATGGCACATGTAAAATAGTTTGAAAAAAGGGCCGCAGAGACGGTGGTTTAGTCCGCTAGGGAAAACATTGCTTTTATGAAACTGACAGATGTTTTACATCCAACACTTCCACCAGAGGCCATCACATCATGTGATGAATATAAATCATCGATGTGTTCTATATATGGTGAACTAGGTGGCAGTTCCAGTTGAGGATGAGACGATAGCGAGGAGGAGGTCGAAGCGGAGGAGGAGGAGGGCGAGGAGGAGACCGAGGCGGAGGAGGAGGGTGAGGAGGAGGGTGTGGCGGAAGAGGAGGGCGATGCGGAGGCCGAGGATGAGTACGAGGATGAGGAGGAGGGTGTTGAGGAGGGAGGAGAAAATGAATAGGATGAAAATGAGGATGAGGGTGTGTCTAATGATGTTGGTTATGATAGTGTTGTAGATGAAGGAAATATTGATACTTTATATATTTGACTGATATTACTGACATTTTATGCTTATTGATTAGTTGTGCCTGAATATATGTGTGATTAGATAGGTAAAATTATCTTTATTATTTTTTCTATAAATTTTAAAACATGACTTTATGATTTTCTGTGATTGAATCACCCCTCCCTTAGACAACCCCCCTAGACAGCCTGCCCACCCCCCTGGACACCCCGTACCCCCTGGACAACCCCGCCACCCCTGTGGATTGTCCAACCACACCCCTGGAAAGCCCCTCCCACCGGGGATAGCCCCCACTACTGTGGACTGCATTTACACCCCTGTGGATGACCCCTCTCCCCGTGGACAACCCCTCCCCCCGTGGATAGCCCTGTCACCCTCGTGGATAGCCCTCCACCCCTGCGGATAGCCCGCCCACCCCCGTGGACATCCCCCATGCCCGCAGACAGCCCACCCACCCCGCTGGACACCCCGTACCCCCTGGACAGCCACACCCACCCCTAGACACCTCTTACCCCCTAAAAAGCATCTCCCACCACCCTCGACTGCCCCACCAACCCCCTGGACATCCCCGCACACCTCCCTTGGACAAACCATCCACCTTTGGAAAACCCCTCCCCATGTGGACACCCCCGTACCGCCTAGACAGCCTCAACTACCCCCTGGACAACCCCCTACCCCTATAGAAGACCCTCCCACACCCCTTAGACAGCCCGCCCACCCCCGTTGATAGCTCTCCCACCCCCATGGACACCCCCTACCCCCTAGGAGAGCCCTTTCACCCTCGTGGACAACCTACCCACCCCCTGGACACCCGATACGCCCATGGACAGCCCTGCCCCCTGGACAACCCAACCCCCCGGACAACCCCAACCCCCCGGACAACCCTACCCCTAGAAAGCCCCATGGAACCCCCCCTCCTCGCCCACCACCACCACCCTGGACCTACCCCACCCCCTGGACACCCCAACCCCCTGGACGACACACCACCCCACCACCTCAACACCCCCACCCCCTAAAAACACCACCACCATGAATATCCACCCCACCCCCTGGACACCACCCCACCCACTGGACACCCCCTCCCACTAGACACCCCACCCATGGAATGCCCCCAACCCCCTGGACACCCCCCATCCCATGGACACCCTCATGGACAGCCCCCCCCCCACAACCACCACCCTGGACAACCCTCCCACCCCCCATGGACACCCTCAACCCCCTAGATGATCCCCACCCCCTGGACACCACCCCACCCCCACTAAACACCACCCCACCACCGGGACACCCCCCTGGACACCCCCACCACCAAGGAAAACCATACCCCCTAGACACCACCCCAATTCCATTGGACAACCCCCCCCCCCCCCCCCCCCAAAAAAAAACCCATGGACCGCCCCCACCCCCTGGACACCACCCCACCCCATGGACACCCCCAGACACCGCACCACCTAGAAATCCCTCCCCAACCTCTTTGACACCACCCCACCACAGTGGAAACCCCCATGAAAAGGCACCCCCACCACCCTAGACATCCCCACCCCCGTCCCCCCATGGAAAACCCCACCCCCTGGACAACCCCACCCCTGGACACCACCCCACCCCCAGGACACCCCTCACAACCTAGAAAGACCCCCCTGGACAACACCCGACCCCCTGGACACCCCCACCCCCTGGACACCGCACCCCCTGGAAAGACACTCAACCCCCTGGGCACCACCCAACCCCCTTGGACACCACCCCACCCTTGGAAAACACCTCCCCACCCCTCCCTTAATGGACACCCCACCCCCTGGATACCCCCCACCCCCCTTGGACAGCCACCCCAAAACCCCAGAAGAGCCCTCAACCCCCTAAATTCTAAATTCAGTTCATTATGTATTTAATGAACTTATGAATTATGTGTTAATGGTGTATGGGTATAATTATTGTATGAGTATACATTCTTTAATTACCATATGAATTATGTGTTAATTAGGTATGAGTGTAAAGGGTAACTAAATATAGAATCAGAGGTATTCAGTTTTATGTATGAATTATGTGTTGGATGAATTCTATATGAATTCATACAGAATTCTTTATGTATTATGGAAGATTACTTTCTAATGGTGTGTTGTGTTAGATTTTGTGTGTGTATGTATTATGTTGGTCTGTTGTGTATGGATTATTTTTGTAATTTATACATCTATACAGAGGGAATTGCTGTAGCTGCACTGGGGTTGTTGCACCTACTGAGGGGGAGGCCAACAATTCAGCTTGCTACAGGTACAAAGGATATGCCAACGGTTTGCCACCATTGGCATATGTGTTAAAGCAGAGCTTATATGAATGGTATTCTTTAGACCATTGGTATAAATATATTCCAACGGTTTGTACACCATTGGGATAGATAATATTACGACATATTTACCAATAGTTTTTGGAAAACATTGGTAAAAGAATATCCTAATAGTTTAGAAAACCCTTGGTATAGATAGAATTATTCATATTACCTACAGTTTAAAACAGTTGGGAAACGTTTATACCAACAGTTTACTAAAACCGTTTTTATATAGTGAATTTTTCAAACATATCCAAATGGTTCTTTCAGAACCATTGGGACATGTCTATCCCTATGGATCAAGACCCAATGGATTGGACAACTGTTGGTATAGTTTATACCAACAATTGTCCAGCCTTTACCAATGGTATTAAACAATTGGTAAAGGTAAAATTTCCAGTAGTGTGGGGACTATCATCAACATTAATCAATCTAAAAATCATCCCCTAATACCACTCCCTTAAATATTCATTGATAAAATAATGCACCCTTGAATTTTTGAATCCATAGGAAACCGTCAAGGATACCTTCATGTCGATTCCATTTTCCATCCATATGTCATTCCACGCACATACATCATTACTTTTAGAAATTCTCCTCACACAACGTCCATGAAGAAAATATTTAAAGACCCAAATTCTTATCCACAAAATACATGGATGTTTCCCTATAATGGCATAAAATATGTTGGAATGGGGAACATATTTTCCATGTAGAACCTTTGAGAAGAGGGATTTTGGTTTGGACAAAAGATGCCATCCTTGCTTTGCCAGAATGGACTTGTTAAACCATTTGAGATTCCTAAATTCAAGAACACCAATGAATTTGGAAACACATATTATCTACCATGACAAAAAATTGATGTTATGTTTTCCATCATGATAACCCCTCCAAAATTTTTCCAAATAAGAGTGAATATGTTTTTCAAGATCTTTATAAAATTTGAATAAAGATATAACAGTGGATGGAATGTCTTGTGGAAATTCATTAATAATAACATCCTTTCAATCCAATGAAATCAACCTCATTTAACACAACAAAATCTTATTATCCAGTCATTCCCTAATTGAAGATAATTCTTGTTTCTTTAATATTTTATCAATGGTAAAGAGAACCATATATTTTTTATATTTTTCATCTAGTGGAAACCCGCACACCCGCTGATACAAATCCACCTTCATGTGTAAAACACCTATAGTAAAGGATAATTCTGACTTCAAAGGAAAAATATGTTTCATAGAATAAATTTCATAAATAATAATTATTTTAATAACCAAGATACATTCTTTAGGGGTAGGATGCACAAAAAAGAGGCTATTATCTGTAAAGAAGAGATGGGAAATATGTGGTCCATTTCAACATACCATAACACCATGGGTAACTTTTTGATCCATCAAGCTAAAGATAAGATGATAAAATATGTCTTCCAATAGAATAAAAAGATATGAAGGGATTATATCACCCTTTTTTAATCTCCTTGTTTGTTTAAAAATATCAAAACGGACCCCATTAATATTGTTTTTGAATTACATCAATGTAACACAGTTCATGATGTTAATAATCCTGTTATCCCCAAAGCACAAAATTGAGTGAACGAGTTAAGAAAAGGCCATTTGACCCTATTTTAAACATTTATCATATCCAACTTATTGACTATAACACATTTTTATTAACAATATATAGTCTTCATGGAGTAGAACATTTCAAAAGGAATAGATATATTATCCATAGTGGAACTAATTGGGACAAAGGTATTTTGGTTTTTAGTGACCGTTTGGGGAAGATAACCCCTTAGCCTGGAAACCATGATAATGATGTAAATTTTATATAAAAAATTAGAGAGAATAATTTGTTGAAACTCTATGATATTCTATGGATAGTGTGTTTTTTGAATGAAAGTCATAAGAGTTTCATTAAGGGACTCGACTGAGGCGCTTTCTTCCAATAATTACTTCATCAGGGAAACCACATCAAGTCTAACAATTCATCAATGGTTTTTGAAAAACATTGCATGGAAACCATCAGGCCCCAAAACATTAGTTGACTGAATAAGATGAAGGGACCAAAAAAACAACGTCATTAGAGATATCTCTCTCCAAATGTATGTTCATATCTTTAATGTTTTTTTGGAATGAAACTAGTCACACATGAAGGAGTGTCAATAATTTTTTCCTTACATATGATATTGAAAAAATTCATAATAATGGTATGAATATCACGTAAATCATGGAAATCCATCCCAGTCTGATCCTCTAGCATAGAAATAGTTTTTTTCCTCCTCCTTGAGTGAAATTTTTGACGAATAAAGGTAGTTTTATGATCACCATCTCTTATATGAGATTCTCTTACCCTCCACAACCCAAAACTATCCTTTTCACTCAACATTGAATTAAGTTCCTTCTCAGCAAAAGTGGTATCCCAAATAATGGAAAAACAATAGGGAAAAGATAGTTTCCTCTTCAAGTGATTTCATATATCATTAATGCATCAATAAAAGTATTTGAACCTATCCCAGTTCCACATCTTCAAACAAGATGTAGTGTTACAGATATTGGAAGTGAGGAATCTATGATGGTTTTGATCTACTAATTGAGATATTCAGTTTTTATGGTATCAAATTGGTGATCTACGATGGTTTCAGTTTATGATATTTGGTTATGAATCAATGATTTTCTAGAGTTCCCAGATTTTCAACAGAGATATACTACTCAGGTTAGGCTGTTTTGCAGTTATCTTCGTTTCTCAAGGTGACTTGGGTTGGGGGTGAACTTATGTAGTCAAGGTGAGGTGGTTAACATTGGTTCTCAAGGAGAGGTTGTTTTAATTCCATCCTCCATCCGGGTTACCCAACTCAGGATCTTTACAAAGACCTTCGATTCTCAAGGTGAGATGGTGACCATCACAGTAGGCCAGTGACCTTCAGATCTCATAGATTATAGGATCAATATTTTCTCAGTGGGTATTTCTAAATTGAGGAATAAGTAATTTTAGTGGTTCAAATTCATCTATAACGTATATTGAAAAATTGAAATTTTTTGTACTGGGGAGAATCATACCGAGAAGAATCATATTGGGGAAAATCATACTTAGAGGAATTAGACTCTTAAAATCAGACTATTTTATTCTTAAAAAGTCTAGAATTTTCTTTACATCCTCTAGGTAAGATGGAGAATATTTTTAAAAAAGGCATAAATTTGTGGAATTGAAAATAAGCACATGTAAAATGATTTTTACATAATGTTTGTATTACCCTATTTGTGCTTAGAGGGTGCACACGCACTATCATAATTTTATACAAAGTGATACATGAGTGAAAGGGTATATCCTACATGTTGTAATCCATATATTGTTGTATGTGGATTTTTTAATAATGGATTTCTTACATACCTTATAATGGACATATCTATTGTCATTTAATAGTATACCGTGTAAATTATTGTGTTCTTATGGATGTGTGGTAGATTTTTTTAGCATGAAATTGATTATTTAACAGAAGGTGAAGGTTATTCCAATTTAAAGGAAACTAAAAAGTAAAATATCCCAAATTCACCGCCACTACTATATATAGTTATTTTAAAAGAACTTCAATCCTCTTTAAATAATTATAGAAAAACATTGTTAATCGCATCAAAGATAAAGGGGGTCCCCTTTATTAGTGCTAAAAATGCATTAATAAAGGGGTCCGTAATCCAAACTAATATAGCACTGATAATTGACCCCCCTTTATTAGTTCTATATTTGCAAAGATAAATGATACAAATTATCAGTTCTATTTTTAGTGTTGATAAAGGGGGCCTTTTTCAATGATCAAAATAGCACAGATAAAGGGGGACTCTACCAGTGCTCGAAATAGAGACGATAAAGGGGAATTTATGAGTGCTCGAAATAGTGATGATAAAGGCCTTTCTTCCAATTATGTGTTGTTCATATAAAAGCACACCCACCAGCACCTACACAAAATAGCACCAACACAGCACACACAAGAACAATGAAGCACAAACAAGGATTTAAAAAACAATGATATATACATTTCATATAATGTTTTATATAATTACATTTACAATTATCCCACAAACAATTAACAACATTATTGTTTCATCCTATGACATCTGTGAACCCCTTTCAAAAATGTCTTCCCAGGGTATTAGTTGCCGAACAAATCACCCTAACTCTAAAAAATGATCATCATATATATAAAAACAAATATTATATTAGTAATACTATAAATAAATTAATTAAACATTAATATGAGTGAATATATCAATAAAATGACAATTTTTAATTAAAAATACTCATTTTTCATTATATAGGTCACACCGTGTGTCATATTGAGGTGGGGTTAATTCTTACACATCGAAAATGAGTTTTGGATCTTTTTTCTAAAATATCAAAAGAATTTGAATGGGTTTTCTTGGTTTTGATTATTTCCCATGTTCTTTTAATGAAATTAATATCAAATTTAAATGACACTATTGGATTCATTCCGATCACATCATTCATTGAATTGAGGTGTGGTTGATTTCTACACATAAAAAATTACTCTAGTATTGTTTTTATAAAGTATCAAAATAATAAAAATACAATTTCTTGGTTTTTAGTATGTCATTTTTTTTAGAAAAATATCATTTCAAAACAAAAACACTCATTTTGAGTCATATCGGTCACATCATGCGTTTCTTTGAGGTTAGAATTCCTCATACACTTCAAAAAGAAATTTTGAATATATATCCTAAACTACTAAGGCAATCAGAGGGAGTTTTCATGGTTTGAAGAGAGTGAAATGTTTTGAGATGAAATTTCAATTTTAAATAGATATGGAATACTTTCAGTCATACTGGTCACATAGTGCGTCAAATTTAGGTGTGGTTGATTCATACTCCTCATAAATGAATAATGGATTATTGTATTAAAGTATCATAATAATCTGAATGTGTTTTCCCAGTTTTTAGTATGTCACTTATTATTTTTACTTATATTAATCACAATTTTAAATAAAAATTAATTTGGATTTGTGCCAGTAACATCATTATTCAGATTGAGGAGTGTTTGATTACTACAAGTCAGAATTGACTCATGGATCATTGTTATAAAATATCAAATCATTCAAAATGTGTGTTTTTATCTGTATGAAATTTGTGTATTTTTACTAAAATATCATTTGAAACTAGAAACACACTTTTTGAGTCATAATTGTGGCATCATTCTTCAGTTTTATGTGAGACTACATCATACCCATCACAAAGGATTTACAAATCAGTTTCCAAAATTATGAAGACAATCGTAAAGTGTTTTCTTTTTTATCAACGAGTGACACATTTTGAGAAAAAATGTAAATTTTAAACTGATAAGAAACACATTTAGTCATACCGATCACACTGTGTGTCAGATAGAGGTACAATTGATTCTTACATGTCACAAATGACTGATGGATCATTTTCTTAAAGTATCAAAACAAATTGAATGTGTTTTCTTGGTTTTCATAATTTCACTTGTTCATTTTTACTTAAATTTAGGAAAATTTTAAATAAATAGAAACACATAGAATTATACCAGTCACATTTTATGTTTTATTGATGTTTTTTTTATTCTTACACATCAAAAATTACTCATGGATCATTTTTCAAAATTATCAACAGAACCTGAATGCGTTTTCTATGTTTTCAGTAAGCCAATAGTGGGTTTTACTAAAATTAATGTCAATTTTAATTAAAAAGGTTTACTTGGAGTCATACCGGTCACACTATACATCAAATTAAGGTGAGATTGATTCCTACACATAAAAAATGACATATAAATAATTTTCGTAATGAAAAAATACTATATGAATGTGTTTTATCAGTTTTTTGTATGTGGGTAGTGTTTTTCTAATTAAATATCATTTCAAAATGGAAATAGGCATTATGAGTCATACCAATCTCATTGTGCATCATTTTTACATGATACTTCTTAACACATGTCACAAAGAACATATGAATCTTTGTCCTAAATTATGAAGACAATCGAAGTGAGTCTACTTGGTTTTCAATGAGTTACATATTTTGAGAAAAACTGTCAATTTTAAACTAATTACAAACACTTTTAGTCATATCGGCCACACCATTCATTGGATTGAGGTGTTTGGTGATTCTTACACATCACAAATGATTGATAGATAATTTTATTAATGGATGAAAACAATTTTAATGATTTTTTAAAATTTTAAGTATGTCATGTGTTCTTTTATCAAAATTTATTGTCAATTTAATATAAAAATACACACATAAAGTCATAAAGTTCATAATCAACTATAGATTTTGGTGTGGATGATTATTAATAGCCACAAATGACTTATGGATAATTTTCCAAAAGTATAAAATCCGTACTAATGTGTTTTCTCCATTTTTAGTATGTCACAAATTCTTTTTATAAAAAATAATTTCAATTTTAAAAAATAATACACACTTTTTGTCATACCAGACGCATCGTTCGTCGTATTGAAGTCATATATTCATTCTATCTGTGTATAGTATATCATCAGGTATGCTACTCATTCATTTCTAAATGAATCTATATCATCTAGTGAATATGAGTCTTTTCGACAATGATGGAAGTACTAAAAATATATAAATACACGAGGGATTAATAAAATTTTAAAATTAAATAGTAATTATCATAGAAACTATCTCATTAAGGATGCAAGTTTGTTTATGGAATATGTTCCCCTTAATAAATTTACAAACATAATATCCACATTGTTTTTCGTTTGTTTGTCTCAGAATCTATAGAAATATTGGGAAAATAAGTATTTTGTTATATGAGTTTGGATAGAGAAATCTTATTAGATATACCATGATTCATATCCAGTCGTAGTAATTTTCATGTTACTTATCCTTTTCCCCTAGCCACATTCCATGATGTAGAAGATATTAATGAACCACCTAGTTAAAACTGAATCCTCATTAAAAGATAATATAAATTTTATAACTAGATGTTTAGTTCTAAAAGTTTTTATGTAGTTTATTGAAATTTGACAAATGCCATCATGTGTTGTAGGGTTGTTTGATATACTTGCATTAAATAAAGAAAATAAGTCATTGGAGTATCCAAATTGATAGCAACGAGCATAAAATGCTACCTAAAAACACAAAAAGTGATAAGTAATTTAATAAATTAAAATATATATTATATAATTAAATTTTATAATTTTACCCTTGAATCATTGGTATTAAGAAGATTTTGTCATCACTAATTTTTTTGATAATAGTTTTTAACAAGCCTGCCACTATTTCAACCCGGTTTCTTGGAAGTTATTTCTATTTGTTATATATTGTTTGTGTGAGGAATAATGAGTCCCAAAAAATTTCATGGGGAAATATCATTAATTTTTTTTTCCATATATACGCCTTTGAAAAATATGAAATGTATTTAGTCATAATTATCATAGTATATCAGTTTTTATAAAATCTAATCATGAATGAATACCTCATTTATGAATTTATAACTGAGCTACCTAGCCAATCATAATCAAGTATTTCACATACATTGTCAACAATAATGAAATTTGGATCTTCCTTCGTGTACATATTTTCATAAAAAACAAATGTGTGAGTACCATTGTCTTTCAACATCCTATCCACATGAGCATGCAATGATAACAAATGAAGATATAGAATTGGAGGGTTTATTGTGAAATTAATAGAACTTTCCGACCCATTCGTTGATCCTTGAGATGGTTATGAGTTGTTCATTTATTTCACCCTTTCCATTTATCTATCTGTGAAAACATTCATTGGTTCCAAACATTATTCATTTAATTATCATTGGATTATCTTGAAAAATTAATTGGAAATTAATACCTCCATGTGGATATGTTTTTTACAATATGTCGCAGTCATGTGATGAATGTTCCAAGAGCTTGGTCGACCTTATGAATATATTCCTTATCCATTGGAATAGGTAGCTTGACACTCAGCTCATGGGCTACATTAATCAGCACATTGACATGACCAGTTGGAAGTGGTCTATTGTGTAGAAAGGCATTCTTGATATCTAACACAAAATCCCTCGCTACAAGGTGATTGGTGGGTTTTGATAGATATAAATAAAATTAATTTTCAACCTATATTATATCAGTAGACTAAATGTATCAGTTTCTATCTAATTCAGATTTCATAGAAATAATTATTAGAAAACTGATTACCTCAGTTATGATTGTTTTTTGAGGGGAATGGATCACCAAAAGATGGTGGGGGATGGGGCGATATCTTCACGTACTATTTATTCATGAGTTGTTTCTTCTCTTCCCCACCAAGAGTCATATTTTTCATAAAATAAATCTTTCATTTCATTTTTTCATCAATGATATCAAATCATCCTTTCATCATTTTGATTAGTTCACTTTGATCCTCTTTATTCTCAATAAATGTTTGGGGTGTTTACCAAAAACCCGCACCTCTGATTCGACCATAATTTTCTAACCTCTTCAAGGCCACAAAAAATATGTCTACATCCGGTTTGGATTTTTTTCACTCATGTGACATTATAAGATAGAAAAAATTGGAATATAAGAATTAATTATTATGTTATATTGATTTAAAGTAAAATAAATATTTATTATCTCTTACATACACATGTTTCTTACAATTTTTGTGTGTTTTCATCTATTAGTATCCCATATTTATTTACACGTTCCTCCTTACATAGCACATTTTGTGAGAAGGAAGTGCATTTGTATTTGGATTCATCAATCCTCATATAAATAGATTAACATAGTTATGGTGTATTTTATGTCACATAGGTATTATGGTATATTTAAAATATATACCATTTTTTCAAGTGAAGCATACCCCATCCTTATTATATGGTAGGGGTATGGTATTTTTACTGCTTGTTCCTTATTTTCAGCACAAAGATGATGTTTCATAAATTAATAATGATCAATAAAAGTGGTGATTACACATATTATCAAACTACATACTACTATAGACATTGTACTTAAAAAGAATTCTCCACAGATTTGCTAGTAAATGCATCACATGAACCTTGGGTTATCATGTTTTCATAAAGAGGAGGTGGGTGTGGGTTTATATTCCCTTTAGCATCGTTAAGAAGATATATCCATAAAATGGTGAGAAAGATTATGTGAATCCATCCAACAACCCTTAATACATAGTCATTATGTGATTCATCAAGTATAAATGCACTCTAAAAAGGATGATAACAGGTAAGTCACTGTTCCATTATGTTATTTTTTAGAAAATTAAATAAATGATATTATAATTTTACCATAATATCTCCCCACATCAGTGACTTACACTCGGCGACCACATGGTGCCACGACTGAACATCATTCTCCACACCTTATCGAGTGATGTTTCAAATGTAACTACTGAACATGGTCGTGTGGGGGGTTAACCTTTCAGCCCCTCCTTTTCCATACGACCTCGTATTTTATGCATTTCTATTTTTCCTTATAGATATTTTCTAACACCATTAGACTTCAACACTCCTATTTTTTTATGCCTCTAGTGTTTTATTTCATACCATTTCCGTTATTTCAACATCATCAATATGTTATTCCGGAGTGCTGGCATTGGCATGTGAGGACGGTGGTTGAACCTCTACACTGGGATTAGCAGTAAAAAATCATTGAGATCCTACTGTTCCTCAGCACTATGAGAATCAAAAGTTTGAAAGACCGATTGTTCCTCTACACTACGAGAAATCGCAGGTTGATATTCTTGTTGAGCCTTGGGATTGGGAGAATCATCATGTGAAAAAATCATTATCTAAAGAAGTTGTTTAATATTTAATTTAGATTACATAAAATAAGAAACTAATAGATAATAACATAAAGTAACATGGTGTATATGACAATAAAATATTACCAGATTATTGAACACTCTAATTTTAATTTTTTAAGGGATTTCACTCCCATATAAAATATCAAAATCCCTTCTTTATGGTCTCCTATAACATTTAAAATTCCATCTGCACTGAGACCGCTAGAAAATGATTGCAGAATCCTAATGAAAGGGTCATATTCCATTGAATTTTCATTTGACACTTTATTGGTTTTGGTTGATAACAGAACAATGGACCAGTTTCAGTTTGAAGGATCTAGAACATAAAATTATTGTAATTCCTATGATGACATTAGAAATGTTTTGTCATTATACCCTTCCTCACTTAAATAAACATTCATGAATCCCAACACATCTATTTTAATATCACACATGTAATCAACCCACATTCATTGAAAAATCAGCACTTGGATTTTCCCATAATCCAACTTCAATATTTTTTGTTGAGGCCAAAGTATGACATATTCGAATCATTAGGATTTCCATCCTTAGCACTAAAAACATGCATCACTTCATCCACTACTGTAACTACAATATTATTTATTGTACCATCTTCTTCAAGTACAATAGTATAGAATGTATAACCATTAATTACATAAAAATTATTAGATAATATATACACACTTGGTCCTCTGAGTCATCCAATTTGTTTTGAATTTGAGTCTATATTTTAATCTTACTCCTTAATTAAAAGGTCCTAAAGCCATCCTATAATCTATTGATTATGTTTGTTTGATATCCATTTTTCTCACTTGGTTAATTAAAATTCCTAATAATGTTTTTTAGGATTTCTACATATGGGTCAACAACAAAAATGTTATGAAAAATGTAATGGTCGGTCTGTTCTTGATCTATAATATTGATTGTGACAATATCTCTTTGAGAAATTCCTTCACCTGAAAGCCACCACAGTGATGAGATATTGGTTGACCAATGGTTTCAACACGAGAAAATTATTTAGTACAAATTTCATTGTAATCCTCAACAATATTTCCCTCTACAATAAACCCCTCTTGATGACTTTGATTTTTGACATACCCTGTCAAAATCATCATATACCATTCAATTGGGTACATCTATCTATAGTGTATAGGACCTCATAGTAAAATCACTCCCACTAAGTGAACCATAAAATGAACCATTATATAATAGAATGTTGGAAGTATGGACATTTACAAGTCACATAATATGACAAAAATTTCTCATTCAATACTCAGAAATTTGTCCGGGTCTATAACATTGCTGCAAATAGATTTAATGAATAAATATAGCTATATTAATGTATAATGGAAATTCCTCGGAAAAACGAAATTTAATTAATAGGAATTTGATTTTTCATAAAAAAATTATAGTCATGTTATTTCAAACCCTTTACGTTAAATATGTCATTGAAATGATGTTTTTTATATTTGATGAATATCAGTATGGAACCATTAAATCATTATAGAAATAGTAAAATTGATATATCTCTAACTTGGAAAGAGTGTAAGAAGCTAGTGGAATAATAGTTCATTTTTCACCCTTCACTAGATCTAACTCTTCTCTTTTTACCATGTCAAAAATATCTTACATAGCCTTAATTCCATACATTTTTTTCTAGGGAAATTTAGCAACATACCAATGACCCTATCATGTATTCTTTTAAAATGTATATCATCAATAAAGTGTCTGAGGTATAGAAAATTAAAGCATGGTATTTAAAAAATCTAATTCCATCTTCCAATAGGGTTTTGAAGTGTTATATTAAAAAGGTTTAAAAAAAAGCAGTGTCCATATCTATTACATTCTCAAATAGTTGATCACCTGTTAGTGGAGATGGTGTTGTACGTTCTTATGAACATCCATCGAAAAATGTCTTCCATGATCAGTAATTATGTCATCGGGGTAGAAATTTGTGATGTCCAAGAAACAAGTTTTCCAATGAATGTTTCAACATAATTTATAGTATAACTTATTCAAAGATGTGACACACATGAATAAATTTAATACTATATCCTAAAAAGATTCCATAAGTAGAAAATTCATTTATCGTCTTGTATAATGGGGCTCTAAACAAGAATTCTTCATTTCTTTAGGCATTATACAACATACCACATGAATCCCACAATAATTTAAAATCCTCACTCAATAGATCCAAATAAACATCAATATCCTTACTCGGTTGTTTTGGTCTTGATATAATCATTAATAGAATGATGTGTTTTAGTTTCATTCATAACTACAGTGTCATGTTATAATTTACCAACATTACCATCCATGTACTCTGAATGATTATTTGAAATCCAAAAGGATTCACTCCATCGGTAGATAATGTAAGACAAAGGATTCTCTACTGATTTGAAAAATTAGGATATTCATGATCGATTCTCTTCCACTAAGTAGAGTCTTCCAGGTGACATAGTTTCCAATATTTATTTCAGTAATCTGTTTACAACATAAATTTCCCTATGGTCTCCTCACTTCCATAGAGGCACCTAATCCATGGAATTATTGGAATGTATTATAAATATTTTTTAAGAACAGATTGATATTTATTGTATAGATAAGGACCACAGTTTAGCAATTATCTATGGGATTTTTGGTCTTATTGAAATAGTATACTGTCATTCTAAA
Organism: Viscum album; assembly: GCA_963277665.1. NCBI lineage: Eukaryota > Viridiplantae > Streptophyta > Magnoliopsida > Santalales > Viscaceae > Viscum > Viscum album. Next base: position 1,053,890,285 of record OY728151.1, on the reverse strand, counting down.
AAGCATGTATTCTTTCAGAGAACATACCCATCGATCATATAATTATTTTTGTGTCATATGTTTGGTTTAGGAGCTAAATATATTTTTGGACCATGTCATTCAAGAGAGAATGTTATTTTCTAAAATAGATTTCACTCTATATGTTTCTTTATTTCAAATTATACAGCTTCACTATGACTGAAAATGTTGTATATATAGTTGAACCACCATACAAAAGTGTATTTTCACAACTCTTTAACTGATCAATTTTTTTTTCAATTTTCATTTTCATCTACAACTATACTTTTAATTTCCTCAATTCGATCTTCATCTTCATTCGCATATGTAATCAAATTCTAGATACAATCTTCTTTATTCTCCACACTCGTAATCATATTATATGATCCATAAAACAAACCGTTTTCCCATCCACTAGATACATTCACGTTTTCAACATGTTTATTCAAAAATTTATAACATTGATCTATTCCATGACAGATGTAGTGTTCTTACAACTCCTATGGACTAGATTTTCTTCAATAACAATACTATAAACATGGAGAAATGGTTTGAGAATGGTCAAATGCATGATATTTTGAAATCTTGACAAACTCTTTCACTACATCTTAATACTCTCTTAAAAAACTAATGGCATCCATCCATTAAATATTCACATACATCCTATTGTATTTTGTGATATTAGTATTTAACAAAATAAATACAAAAATTATTGATATAATATAATGTTTTTCCAAATTCTATAAAATTTTAAATGTGAATGTTTATGAAAAAACTATTGGTCAAATTTCCATTGAAAACTATTTAAAAAATTACACTTTAAATACCATTAAAAAACCAACCATTTACACAAATATCTCTTCAAAATAAAGTTACATTTTTAATGTAACTCAATTAGTTCCAAACACTATTTCAAAAAACCAAAATTCCTTTTTTTAAGAATTCAATACAACATCCTGACCCAATAATCATTATCATTTAAAACGAGTAACAAACCTCTAAGAAACTTTTCAAAACACTTGAATAATTTTAAAAGAGACACGTATGAATTTTCCAAAAGAGATAGATCCCAATAGACACACATTTAAAAAGATGCATAGAAAAAACCTCGAATCATCACAAATCAATCAGTGTTGTATGATTCCATCACATTATTCCAATGGTTGGTGTAATAATAAAATTTCCAAAATAATTTGATATTGTGCTCCCCAAAATTGGATATCCCTTATCCATTCATCCATTGTCCAGTTATATCAATTCTCCTTCACCCCAAAAAACCCGAGTCCCAAAAGATATGTTCCATAGTATGTGACCATACTCACAACCATGAAACAGTCATGTACTAGTTTACTACCAGCACAACATTATGACAATGATTTTTGGCTCCCACCAAATCAATTGGTTGTATTTCCCAATAACAATTTATATGTCTCTCACATGAATTACTATTGCTTTCTTCCTTTATAAATACACCTATGAAAATCTATAAGCATTAACCCATTACATAATCAACAATTTCTCAAGTGTCAGTCTTTTCATAGAAATAAGTTCTTTATGTTACTCATCACAATAAGTAACTAAGTTTCTTTCTGGATCCTTATAAGTACATAGTGTCTCAAGAAAAAAATAAGAAAACATCTATGGTACTACACTATTAGATGGCATGTTTTTCCATAGTCGTTTTTCTAAATTCATCAAAAAGACTTTATAAATGAAATTAAAAAGACTATCCATTCTAAAATCCTTAATTTAACACATATCGGTACCCTTTAGAATCAAAGTGAAGATAATATCATTATATGTCTCAGGTGAATTCTTACCTATCCAAATATCATTCACGAAGTTAACGACATTAAGTCCCAGAATAGTCTAGAACCATTTATATAAAATTCCATAATGAAAATATTGGTTTGGTATCTTTAATGGATGCATCAATCCTAAATTCCATGACACGTAACAAAATTAAATATAAATTGTATTTAATTCATTCATATAATTTGTAAAAATCATAATAAAATAATAATTTAGATATTTAGATTTAAAATAATGCTAAGAAGAAAATAATATTTTATAATCACTTGATTTATATAATTGTTTTCTTTGAGGGGATTCACCATAATGTGATTGTGGGTAGAAGGATTCATTACAAGTGTTGTTATGGTTATTTTATTTGGGTTTCCAGATATTTTCTGATGTAGATTTTCATAGGAACTGCTAAAAAAAGATATGTTTTCCTTAAAACTCAATTTATCCCTTAATATAATTATTAATATATTGGGGGATTAACCTTAGTATTGTTGAATTTTACCAAATTCAACTAGTGGTATCAGATATTTTTCTTCTTCTACTATCAGTTACGATAAAGATGTATCAAATCTTGGTTACACAACATATGGTGATTATTTTATCAAGATTCGATAGAATTTCTTTTTTTCAGGACAACATTGTTTCCATTAATGAAGTGGATTATTATGATTTAATGAAAGTTCACTGCTAAAGATTTGTGGTTTCATTGAAATGGGTAAGGTTTGGATTGATATTAAATGGTAGATGATTCAAAATTTGGAGCAAAATGGCCTTCATACTCTTGGAGAGTTTACAAGTTACATTGATTTTGAATTAGTCAGATGTGAGGTGTTCAGTAGAATGCGAAACAATTATATGAAAGAATTAGAATTTTTTAAAAAAGTTGTGTCCAAGAGGATCCGATTCTAAGTAAGATGAAGGAAATTCATCAATGATGTTGAACATTAAAGAGGTTGTGTAGTAGAGGGAGGTATCAAAGAGTATGATAGGTCAATGTTTTGGTGAAAAATGGTTTTCAGTAATCGTTTCGATAATTATGGAAAATTGTTTTAAATTGAAAAATTATTTATAATTGATAATAATTAATTATTTATGATGTATGTGGTAAATTATAATCTTCAATGGGTGTGTGTACTCAAACTTGGCTGGGATGGTCTAGATAGATTTTTATCAAGGCTTGATAAATTTGGTAAATCCTTTTACGGTAGCTTGACCCTATCATAAAAAAACCCATATTTTTGGGGTAAGATGGCCTAGTGGAATAAACCTATATAGGGGATATGGTAAATGGCCTTGTGGACTAACCCAGAAGAGCCAGGGGTGTGCTGTACTTGTTTCCTAACATTGGGCTTGATTTGAATTGTGTTCTAACAAAGTGGTAATAGGGATATCATGTCCTTGAAGCCCATATCGAGGTTGATTCAAGTTTACAAAGGCCCTACAACCTTTCCCAGGTCTTTCTTCTATTAGATAACTAGATCAAATACTTGTTTGAATTTTTATTTCCCTATAACAGAATATTGGGTTGACATGTAGACATCATGCCATTCCATTAAAGACATGCATATAATTGTTCCTTAAATCTAGAATAATCTCATTTGTAAATCGTCAAGGACTTCACAACACATGCCATTCGGACAAAAAAAGTTATCAGAATTCTTACAAAATAATTGGAAAAAATTTAAATATAATATAAAAAGGTATAATTTAAAACCATATGAGAAACCCATAAACATGATTATAACAATACATTCATACTTTCCATAACCATTCCAATGTTCACGCACACACACACGCACACATATTCAGAGAATACAATCCTCTTTCACTAGAGGACCACCCATTTCTTTTCAAAAACCAACCAACATGGAATCCAATTAACAATCAAATAAGGAAAACCAACGACCACGATTTTCACTAGGGTGTTTAGTCCAATCAATTCACAACATCACCATCAAACAAAGAGAAAGAGGAGAAATCTCACTATGGAGGTGTCATTCAGTGCACAGTAGAGGAGCGTTTGTGGTGGAGTCCTTGGGCGGAGGTGAGGTGTTGGCGGAGAAGAGGTGCATGGAAGAGGAGAGGAACATGACAGAGGTGTGGTGCGTTGTGGAGGGGTTCCACAAGATAGAGGTGTGGCACACAATAAAGCAGAGGCACACAATGGTCATGTTCGTGGTAGAGGAGAGGCTCACAATAGAGGTGTGTTTCACTATAGAGGAGACAGAATGGGAGAGGACGAGGTGGTGGTGGCACAGTGGCGACGATCGACATCCGTGACAGTTTCACTGGTGCATGGAAGGAGGAGAATATTTGGTTTTTTTTATAAGACCTGGTGAACCATTTATCAGCGCTAGCTAAAAATCCCTGATATAGGTACGTTTTATCAGCGTTAAAATAGAAATTGCTGATAAAACATTGCTTTATCGGTGCTTTTTTAGTGCTGATAATGGTATGGATTTATATGCGCTAAAAATATAGCAATGATAAAGTCACTTTTTATCAGTGCTATTTTAGAGTTGATAATGATTGGCCTTTATCTGTGCTAAAAAAGCGCTGAGAATGATATAATGTAAAGAATTTATTTATATTATTTATATATTTATAATATAATATACATCATAAATATATATTAATATTTATAAAAATATAATGTAAATAATTATAAAATTATATCAAATCTACTAATTATATATAAAATCCTATAAATGTATATAATACATATATTAATAATATTTATTTATAAGATTAAAGATGTATATAACTACATTTTCTCTAATTTTATATTTATTTATTTTAAAATTTATTTATTTAAAATTATAATTTCAAATGAATATATATAGATATACTTCACTAATTATTAAATTATAACAAATTAATATTTCTAGTATTCATTATTTTATTAATACGTATTTAATATATTTACTACAATTATCTACATATTTAAATATATATGTATTTATTTATAACTATAACTATAAATATTTGTATTTATTTCACAATATTTATATATATTTGTGAATATATTTATAAATATTTTTATTTAATTATAGATAACATTATATAAGAAAGTATAAATATTTTTTTGAATTAATTATTATTTTAAAAAATATATTTTTAGATATATTTATAACTAATAAATATATATTTATATATTTGTAATTAGAATTATAATAATGAAATTATTTATAGTTCAAATTATAAATATATATATATATATAATTATAAAATTATAACAAATATATTTATAATTTTATAAATATATAAAATTAATATATTTTTTATAATTTTTTAATTATTTAAATATACAAACATTTATTTAGAATTATATTTATAAAAACATTTATTTATTTAGAGATATTTGTGTGTATATATATATATAATTAATATATTATTTGTAATTTTTTATTTATTTAAATATACCTATATTTATTTAGGAATTACAATTATAAATATGTTTACTTCTTTATAAATATTTTTATATATTTGTAGATAAATTTATATAATTATATATTTATAAATTTATAAGTAGTATAATATGTATATTTATATATTATAATTCTATAATTATATATATATATATATTTGTATTTATAACTATAAATAAATATTTTTATAAATATTTTTTATAATTAAAAATATGTTTATATAAATATATATATATATATATGTATAAAATTATAATATATGTAATTGTTGTAATTTTATAATAAATTAAATATATATATAGTTATAATTATAATTACAAATAAATGTATTTAAAATGTATTTATATACAATTAAAATTCAATAATTATTAATATAATAAATATATTAATGCTTTGAATATATTTAATTTAATTTTATAAGTATAGAGAACATAATATAGTATATATATCGGTAACATTAACTAATCATATACACTGAATAAGCCATAGATAATAAAAATGTTCCATTAATGGACAACATGAATAATAAGAAGAGGGTAATATATAAATGAACATTCATGATTATACATAACATATATGCATTCATGATCAATGTATTTATTAACCAAATTCATTGAATATACATATATATTTAATTATAATCTTAAAAATAGTTTTTTAAATCATTATATATATTTTTTAATTATAAAAAATATATATTAATTATAAACATGGGTTTTTTATTTAATATATACTAATAAAAAATATTTTTGGATATACATATGATAATTGTATATAAATTATTACTAAAATGTTTATCATCACTAAAAATAGCATTGATAAGTATTCATTTTTATCAGCACTAATAAAAGCGTTGATAAATAAATAACCATTATCTGAGATTTTTTAGCGCTGATAAATTTGTCCTTTATCAGTGCTTATATCTAGCACTGAGAATACCCCCTATCAGTGCTCTCTGCTTAGCACTGATGAAACGAGGTGCTTCGCTTGCCCTATTTTGTGGTAGTGCCCCTCCCACTCTCATTGATACAATGACACTGACTAGGTAATTTCACTAATTAAGCCATTATTGTACATTTCAAGTCAAGTTTTTTTTCTTTAGGCCGATTTTCAGAAATATAGATAACCATATCCCATTTTTTTCATAACGTAACTCGTATAAAAAATATCCTACAAAAGCCCTCTAAAGATGCATTAATTTGAGAGTTTTTTATTTAATTTTTTTTCAACAACACCAGGGGACATAGAGTGAATTGAAATGGTAGTCTATTTTTAATGTGATTTTTTTAAGTGAGAGTGAGATTTTTATTAGAATTTATCAATGTCATGTCTTTCATTCTAATGTGTTTGTTTTAAAGTTATCAAATCTGAATATCGATGATAAAATAAATTGACAATAATCATTACAATATAGATGGATAATAAATCATTTTAATATTTTAAAAAATAAAAAATTAGGTAAAATATGTTAGATTAATAAATTATTCAATTTTTATATTAAATTAGATATAGATAATCAAATCAAATAAAATTGATTATAACTTGGAATGAAAAATTATTTTAACCCTGGGATATGAGGTCAAATTGACACACCACATTCATATACAAATAAATGATCTGATTGTCCATATCATGTTATTTAATTTTATATTTTTTTTGATTTTATGGATTACTAGGATTGTGTGGAAACCATATATGTCACCATAAATAATGTTGATATCACATATTAACTAGTACATAAAAAAATGGACATGGAAGGATTATTCAAGATCGAGATGGGCGCCTCGAGTTTCAAATCCTTGTTGCCATTACTTCGTAGGGAAGGCTTGATGTTTATCATGGGAAAAATGGTTTGTGGTGGGTGGAAGAGGGTAATTTTAATAATATTATTGTTTTTCACTTTTAATTTTTTTTCTACAATAAACCAATTATAAAATACTTTGAAGGGTATGCATAATATTAATGTTTAATAACATTAAGTAAAATGCAGTTTTTTTCGTTTTCAGTGGCTGCTCCTCATGGTGGTGACGAACATTTTTTCATTAAATTTTGATTGGGTGTCAGTTGTCCAACATCTCCACATTGGTGTTTTGATGAATATGGAATGATGGATGTGGGTAGGAGTGGGTGTTTCATGTAATGAGCTAAAGTTTGGACCCTGCAAGTAATTCAAATCCTCCCACAAGGGAGTTTCAATACAAATTTTCATTAGGTTGGGCCGATGGGATACAATCACCGACATTGAAATTTCCTTGAACAAAAGGCATTCAGGTGAACAGGAAATCCACAAAGCTCAACTAGTGCTACAAGTGCACGCTTTTTCACGCCAATCCACATTAATTACTCCATTTGCGACCAATACGTTGAGTGTTTTCAGTTTCATTGCTCATGGTTCGTGTATTTCATCGGAATGGAAATGCAGTTTTATCTTTTTATATTTATTTACAATTATCATTTTATATATTTTTATTTATTTGTAAATATATTTATATATTAATAAATATATTGTTTTAATAATATATTTTGAAAACATTATATGTCTAATAAATAATTTTTTTAAAATTTTATAATAATTTCAATAAATATATATTTATTTACAATTATATCTATAAATAAAAAGATATTTATTTTTAATTATGAAATATTAAGAAATATATATTTATTTATTGTTATAATTATGAATATAAATAGAATTTTTTTTTGATTTATTTGTTTAATAAATTATACAATTATAACAAATATATTTATTAAAGTTATAATTTCATAAATATATATAATTAATATATTTATTTAAATTTTATAATTATTTAAATTTATCTATATTTATTTGCAATTATAATTATAAAAATTTGTATTTATTTATAAATATATTTATTTAATTTCATTAATTTTTAAATTTATAAGTTTAATAAATATATTTATTATAATTTTATAATTATATATATATATATATATTTATAATTATTAGTATAAATAAATATATTTTTAATTTTTTTTATATAACTATAAATATATATACATATATAATTATAATATATGTGTGTATTGTTATTTTTAAAATATTTAAATATATTTATATATAGTTATAATTATTATGATAATTGAATATATTCAACAGGTATTTATATATAATTAAAATATTTATAAATATAAATAAAATAAGTATATTTATTGTTTAAATATATTTATTATAATTTTATAAGTATTAATGAGAAAATAATAGATTCATGGGTACGCTACCACAAAATAGGGTAATGGAAGCGCCTCATTTTATCAGCACTAAGTAGCATGCGACAGATTACGAGGGGGGGGGGTGGGCTTTATCAATGCTAGATAAAAGTGCAGATAAATTTAGCCTTTTTCGGTTCTTAAAAAGCGCTGATAAAGTGTACACATTTATCTGCACATTTATTAGTGTTGAATTTAATAGTTCCATTTCTAGCATTGTAAAATGTTTGTAATAATAATTTATATACAATTATTATATTTATAATCAAAAATATTTTTATTTGTATATATTAAAAAATGCATGTTTATAATAGATATCTATTTTTAATAATATGAAAATTTATATAATAATTTTAAAAAAGTATTTCAAATATTTTAATTAAATATATATGTGTTTCCAATGAATTTGTTCAATAAACATATTGATCATGCGTGTATATATGTTATGTATCCTTAGGAATCTTATTTATACATTACATTCTTATTTTTATTCATGTTTCCCATTGATGGCTTGTTTTTTATTGTGTATATTTTACTAGCTATATATAAATAATTCATGTTACGCATATATATACTATATTATGTTCTCAATACTTAAAAAATTACATTAAATATATTTAATGAATAAATATATTAATTATATTTATATTTATTAAATTATAATTAAATATAAATACTTTTTAATTTTTTTGGAAATTATAATTATAACTATATAAATTTAAATAATTATGAAATTATATTACATTCATATATTATATATATATATATATATAATTATATAGAAATATTTATAAATATATTTATTTATAGTTATAATTGTAACTATATATATGTAAATATTTATATAAATATAGTAATATAGTTATTATATTACTTATAATGTTATAAATATATAATTCAATAAATATATTTATAAATACATATATACATAAATATATTTCTAAATATATAAAAATATTTATAAATATAATTCCTAAATAAATATATATATATATTAAAATAATTTAAAAATTATAATAAGTATAATAATTTTTATAAATTTATATAAAAATATCTATAAATAAATATAAATAGTTATAAATATAATTCTAAATAAATGTAGATATATTTAGATAATTATGAAATTATAATATATTTATTTATTACATATATTTATAAAATTATAAATATATTTTTTTATAATTTTATGATTTTATGCATATATATTTATATTTACAACAATGACTAAATATTTATATTATTATATTTTATAATAACAAATAAGTATATATTTATTTATTAGATATAAATATCAATACATTTATTTTGATATAAATTATTATTAAATTATAAAAAATATATTTATAACTTTCATATAAAATGTTATATATAATTAAATAAATATTTTTATAAATATATAGAAATATAGAATGATAAATAAAAATAACTATATTTTTTGTTATAAATTAATATAGATATATTAAAATAATTATAATATTATAATAAATATATTAATTATATATATTAATAACTTTACAAATATTAGAAATATTTTTTTTATAATTTTATAATTATTTAAATAAATAAATATATAATCATATGTTATTATAATTATTAATAAATATATATTCATTTATATTAATATTTATAAAAAAATATATATTCATGTAAATAATAATTAAATTAAAAGAAATATAGTTATATAAATCTATAATCTTATAAATATATGAAGGTGGATCTAATCCTGAATTGTGTGACCCAAATCTATGACCCTAAAAAATTAATTTATAAACTAAAGGAATCCAAAAACACACATAAAAGGCCCTATAGACTGGAAAAAATCAATGACCAGAAAGCCATAAAACAAAAAAGCCAGATGGCACAGGAACAACAAGTCCAAAAGCCAGGGTGGTGGTAGATGATGGTCAAGAGTATAGATTCCATGCACTTGATTGAACTAATGCAACAAACCTACAAAAGACCATATGTGGGTATCATCACGAGCCAGATCACTCAAGGATGTATACATACCATTAATCAAAATCACCCTTGCAATTATGCTCATTTCTGATGCCCATCATTGGAGATGGCTGTCTGCACATCATTAGTGGGAAAAATCACCATTTGTGTCCCAAAACACTGATTACTCGTGGTTCCAAATAGCATCGTTCCATCTGCAGCCCATACCACTAATAGTTTCCCAACAACTGCCAGCAATAGTCTTCCCTAAAAGAAAAACACACCCTGCACTAACAATCCAATGTCCCAAAATGACCCAAAGAACCATACACGATCGGGTACAGACTCCATATTCATGAAACAATATCCTAAAATACCCACATATACCATGAAAGAAAACATGAAAATGTCATCTTGTGTCGATTCAACATCTGATATCCACCTCACATTAACCAAAGTTAATTTCACCATCATGTGTCCTTGATTCACCAACATAACAGTATGTCACACAGACACCACCATTTGATGACGACCACCTCCTCCTCCTGTCAAATTTGAAACACTCGCGATCTCCAACCACACCCTATATCATGTGATCCATCTAACACGCTAGCTATAGGTCGCCAATGTCGCAGGTCAACATCCCACCTTCAAAGGTGGTCTAACCACCCCACAGAATGGTTTCCATCAATCGATGATGTCACTAAGACCCAAAAAAGATCTAAGAGATCAAAGAATCATCCATCATCATCAGCCAAAATGGAACCCTCACCAGCAAGACTCAGCCGACATCCTAAGATGCCACTGCCTGCTCTCCTAGGATCCCAAATGGATGTCGCTATCCTATCACCCATCATCACTGTCCACAAAAACCCAGGCCACCGATGGGAGAAGAAAAAAACCGATGTAGTTGTCGGTAACCTGTGAATCACTAGTTTTCCACATCAATGGACCCCACGTTCGTTGCCACAACCAATCAATGCCAACTGACACTGCAGAACTTACATAGCCATCTACACCTGTGGGATTAGATTCTCGTCCAAAAAAAACTCATGATTCAAATCTCCTCCTCGAAGACCCTTCTCCACAACTTCAACATCAATTGAAAAACCAAAATATTTCAAAATTCCCAAATACATCATCAAATCACTTATATAATCTTATAAGTATGTATAAATAACATATTTACTATAAATATTTATACCATTATAAATATAATTAGTATATTTCTTATTATTTTATAATTATATGAATAATAGTTTTATTAATATATATATATATATATGTGTTTATATATAGTTTTAATTATAAATAAATATATATATATATCATATATATTATTATATTAATATATATGATACTATAAATAAATTATTAACAATATCTTTTTTAGTGATTTTTTGTCAATGATAACAGACTATCATTATCCGCACAAAAAATACACTGATAAAATGTGTCTTTATAAGTGATCTATATTTAGAGGTGATAATGGTATCAATTTTCAGCACATTATAAGCATTGATAAAGGACTATAATTATTAGCACAAGAAAGTTCTCATAAAATCATGTTTTATCTGCACTTTCAATTTTAGCACTAATAAAACATATCATTATCAGTTCTATTTAGATAGCCCTGATAAAAGGTTCACCATTTTTTATAATGAAAACCTAACATCCTCATCCTTCTTCACACACCTCAAGCTCTCGCGAAAGGAAATCGATGTCATCCCTGCCTCCTCCTCATCCTCCCCTACCTCCTCAAAACCCTCTACTGTAAACCAACCTTCCCCATGCACCACTCCTCCACCAGACACATCTCTTCTATCGAGTTCCTCTCCTCCATCGCAGGTCCTCTACTGTGTCCCTCTCCTCTTGTTCAAATACCTCTGCCACATAACCGCATTCCATGCATGCCTCTCCTTGACCACAATCATCCCCTCATTCATGTGCCTCTCAGCAGCCACACTTTTCTCCTTTGTTGGGCACCTCTTCTTTTCTAAATGACTCCTCTTCACAGTGACTCTCCTTCGTCACAAACGCCCCTCCAGAGTGTACTAGAAGACACTTCTTTAGATATTTTTCTTTCATTTCTCTTTGATGTATAGTGATGTTGTGAATTTTATGGGCTAAACACCAGAATGAAAATCATGGTCCTTGGTGGTCCTTGTTTGTGCACTTAATGAATTTCATGTTGGTTGGATTTTGAAGTGAACTTGGGTGATTCCTAGTGATGAGAAATAATTAAAGAGATTATTATGATGTGTTTATGATATAGAATTATCTTTTTTTATTCATTTTGTGTCTTCATTTTGGTATGATTATGGCGAGAGTTGTTTTTTTGAAAAGGGAGATTTTATGGAAAATTATTTTGGTTTGAAATTAATACTTTGTCATTGTTTATAAGTTGATTTTTTTTTCAATAAATATAATAATGATGTTTTTTTATTATGTGGTTAATTTTGATACAAATCATTGAATTTTTATGGGTTATAAGTAAATTGTATTTTTACCTATTTTTCCTGTTTTTATAAAAATAGGTTGTTTTTATTTGATGATAATGATGCGGTGAATTGTTTATAATTGTCTTAAAAAGTATTGAAGCATTTAAAAATGAGTGTGAATTTTGGATGAATGTTTTGAATTAGGGAATTTGGAAATTTAACTCATATTAAAGTGTCAGTTTTATTTTGAAAAGAGTTTTTGGGATTCCTTAATATGGGTTCCTCGTTTAAAAAGAAATAGTTTTTGGATTTTTTCCATTTTTTTTAAAATGGGAATATTTTGTTTGTTTTTATTAAAATGATAATGAATCAAGTTCAGGTTATTTTCTATTTAGATCATTCCCCCTAAATTGCAACTATATCCCTATTCATGATTGTTTACACCACAATTCTAGTCAAGCCCCATGTTAGGCCACAATGTTGTCACACAAATGTCTCTAATGGGTGATTCCACAAGGTCGTTGTGCCATATCCTCTATCATGGGTGATTCCAAGAGGCTATCTTTCCCCAAAACTGTTGGATTATATAATAGGGGATAGATTCTGTAAAAGGAGTTATCAACCTCATCAATAATTGCTGAAACTCTATCTAGATTATCAAAGCCTAGTTTGAGTCCTCACATCCACCCAAGCTCCTAATATACCACATACATCATAAATAAATAATTATTATCAATTTTAATTATTTATTTAATTTTAGAAAATGTGGAATAATTACTGAAAATATCATTGAGAACCACTGTTCAACCATATGTTATGTAACCAAGCTTTAAAAAATTTTTTGGTAACTGACCATAGAATAAGGAAAAGATCCAATACCACTAGTTGGATTTGTTAAAAATTAACAATCCTAATGTTAGACACCCAAAACAGAAATTAAATCCTCGAAACTGGCACATAGTGGAAGAAATTCCATAACACACCTGAAGTGAAACAGATCCCCAAACCTGATATACCATATCATATAAGTAATGCAATAGCTATGTCCCTATATTATATATATACCTTAGAGTATAAGTAACCTATTGGTTTTGAAAATACCTCCCCCAGTGGAAAATGATCAATAAAGAATTAACACATGACATTAATGGAATAAGCACACCACATGAAATTTATGTTCTTTGGATAGAAATGACACTTCATTGGGGAATACATTGATATTTTTATTAAGAGATAAATTGAGTTATAATGGAAACATATCTTTTGTTATCCCTACCTACCCAATTCTACATGAGACACTTTCTTGATCACCTAGTCAAATATCCATAACAAAACATGTAATTAATCTTTCCACCCACAAGAACACTATGGTGAATCCCCTCAAAAAGCAAAATGTCACAATTCAAGTGATTATCAAATAATATTTTATACACTACATAATTTTATATATTAAAAAATATATTATTATTTTATAAAACTTTAATAATTATATGAATGGATTATTAACTATTGATATACAATGTTATGAAGTGGTAGAGAATTTAGGTTGATTCATCCATCAAGGGTACTAAACCAGGATTTTCCTTATGATATTTTCTTTAAATGTTTCTAGTCTCTCTTTGGGCATGATGTTGTTAACCTCATGATTCAGTTTTGGAGAGGTAATAATTCTATAGTAAATTATTATTAAACTATCATCACATTGATTCTAGTGGTTAATGATAGGATTTCATTTAATTATTTTATAATAAATATTCATTATAATGTCAATTATTAATCCTTTTTGATGATTTTTGAAAACAGACTATAAAAAATCATATCATATTTTAGTTTAGTACCATATTTATTTTCTTATTTTGATTTGAGGCATTATGTACTTAAAAGGATCAGTAAAGAATTAGAGTTTCTTCTAGCGATGAGTGACACAGGGATATACTTTGGGTGAAAGGATTACCACTTGAGAAATTTTTATTAAGTAATTTTTTCACGATTATATATTTTCTTAGGAGTATTTTTAAAGGTAGGAAACAATATTACATCATGTGATAGACATATAAAATGTTCTTGGGGTGTAAAACCAATTGATTTGGTGTGATCCAATGATCATTGGGGTAATGCTATGTTTGTTTAAATTAGAAGATAAGTGTTTCATGGTAGCGAGTGTGGTCCCTGACTATGGAACATATTCATTGGGACTCTAGTGTTGTGGTGAAGGATAATTGATATTATTGGACAATGATATCATAGATAAGGTATATCAAATGGGGAGATCAAAATATCAAAATCTTATGTAAATAATTATTATTACACCCACCTTTTTTTAAATAGTAGTTTTTTAATGGGATTGTAATTGATTATTTAAAGTGTTTTCAAATTTCATTTGAACTATAGTATTTATATTATATTTATGATTTTATTTTTATAGAAATAGGAAAAAAATTTCATTATATCAATATTTTGTGTATTTATATTGTTATAAACTAATATCACCAAATCAGTTATGATGGATCCGAATAAATAATTGATGTATGACAATAATTTGACAAACTTTTATGATGATTGAGTGAAAGAGTTCATCTAGTATGCAAATTATCATGTGTTTGAACCTTCTCAAATCCTTTTCCCTTGTTTACACTATTGTTATTCTGGAAATGTTAGTCTAGAGGAGTTGAAAGAACACCTGATCTTTCACAGAATAGATCGGAGTTATAAATATTGGAATAAACATGGGGAAAATGTGAATGTAGTCATTATCTTAGATAACATTGAATTTTATGGATCATATGATATGATTACAAGTGTGGTCAAAATATAAGACCATATTGAGGATATTATTACAGATGAAAATGATGATGATGACCATATTGATGAAATGATAAATATAGTTGGAGATGAACATCGTGATTTCCCCAAATTGTTTGAGCAGATAAAGAGTAGTGAAAAGGAACCTTTGTATGGTGGATGAACTAAATATACAGAACTGTCATCCATACCAAAGCTATATAATTTGAAAAAATGAAATGGATGGTTTGAAACCAGTTTTACAGAATTACTTTCTCTATTGAATGACATTCTCCAAGAAGATAATGAGATTCCAGTCCAAAAACACTATTCCAAAAAAATGATACACTCGATGGGTATGATCTCTTAAAAAAATACAAACCTACCCTAATTAATGTATTCTAGTGAGAAAGGACCACAAAACACTTAGAGAATTCTCAACTTGTGGTGCATCTTGATACAAGAAAGATGAATCTCGTCCTACAAAAGTTGTATGTTACTTTCAATCATTCCAAGGATAAGGTGCCTATATGGAAGTGAGGACACTGCCGGGAAATTGATATGGAATACATAAATAAAAAATAAATATCTAAAACTACGTCACTCGAAAGACACTCCATAGTAGAATAGAATTGATCATGATTATCCTGATTTTGGAAATGATCCAAGAAACCATCATCTTGTTCTATCTACATATGGGGTTAATCTTTTTGGTTTTCAAAGAAGCACTCACAGTACGTGGCTAGTTATGATGGTAAATTATAAATTTACCCCACGATTATGTATTAAAAAAAACACATCATGCTATTTATGATTATATCTGGACCAAAACAAATGAGTAATGATATTTATGTTTATTTGGACCCATTTATCGATGATTGAAAATTATTGTGGGATTCAAGTGTTACATTGAATGATGCTTACAGAATTGAAGTTGTCACATTGAGAGCCATATTTTATGGAGTGATAAATTAATTTTCCACATAAGGAAAATTTTGAGGATATAATATTAAAGGTACTCTTGGGTGTCCCATCTACAGTCAAGTTACACATTCAATTAGGTGGAATCATTCATCAAATGTTCAGTTTATAGGAAATCGTATATTTCAACCCCGAAGAATGAAGTATTGATCTTGTATAACATCATTCAATGAAAGTTCATAAGAACATACACTACCATATCCAATAATAGGTGATATACTGTTTGAGAAATTAAATTATTTCGATCCTAATTTTGGAAACCCATTTTTTAAAAACTATACAAAACCCATTTGGAAGAAGTGATTAGTTTTTTTAATCACCATACATAAATTTCATCTACTCGATACACTTTCATGATGTTATGAATTTTGGAAAAAATGCGTGTGATATAGTCATCGGCTCATTGAGAAATGCACCAAACAGAATAAAGGACAGAATTAAGGCAAGGTTGGACATGTTTGACATGGGAATAAGATAATAGGTTGTCACAATCAATAATTTAGAATAAGAACAGAGCCACATTTACAATTTTCATAATAGTTTTGAGTATGACCCATAAGTAGAAACCAAAAATGAAATTATTAGGAATTTGAATCCATAAATAGATGATAAATGGATATCAAATACTCATAATTGATAGTTTATATGTTGGTTTCAGGACCATATATTTAAGGATTCAGATAAAAATGCTGACTCAATTTCAGAATGACTCTGATGGCTAGTTGGGGGACCAAGTGTGAATGTGTTATATTATAATTCATATGTAATTAATGGTTATAAATTATAAAATAATGAACATGATAAAGATAGTACCATGAAGAATAGTGTAGTTACACATGTGGTTGAAGTGATTCATGTTTCCTGTGTTATGGAAAAAAATCAAATTTATTTGAATATGTCATACTCTGGCATCATCAAACAAATATGTGAGTTGAATTATTTGAAATTTCATGTGCCAATTTTTCAATACAAGTTGGTTGATAACATGTGTGATATTAAAATGGATGAGTTGGGATTTGTGAAAGTTGATTTTAGTAAGGAAGGGTACTAAGATGATCTACATATAATGGCATAAAAGGAAATAATTTTTTTTTCTAGATCCCAAAAATAAAAACTGGTCAATTGATCTATTATCGACCAAAACCACTTAAGGGAAAAATGAGAATTCCACAGAGGATGAACATTTCCTTGGGACGTCGCAATAATTTTTTAGTGGTCCCAATGTATACGGTGTTTTTTATTTCTATGGACACTAGAATGAAGGGATCTGGATCATCTAAATAGGGATTAAATTCTTTCATCCTTTAAAAAAATACAGTTTAATAATGAGGTTTATTTTTTTTGTAATCCACATCGCGTTACATTATGTTATTATTTTTTGGTGTGGATTTTATGTAATATAAATAAAATGTTATGCGAAATATGTAGATAATGGCTAATTCAAAAGGTTATGCTCCCAATACCAAGGTAGAATAGTTTTCCCAAACTGCTACTTCTTACAGTGCTAAGGAACATATGGTATCTGAACCTATTGTTGTTCGTAGTGTAGAAGACCAGTAGGTTTATAAACCTGCTACAGTGGCTCCAAGTGAAGAGGCACAACCACCATCTTCACATATCGATGATAGTGATCAGGTGGAACATATTAATGATGTTGAAACTGATGAAATGGTATGCAATGAAACACTAGAGGCATGAAAAAGAGAGTGTTGTAGTTTGAACTTCTTAGAAAAAATCCATAGGGAAATCGCAAAAGGCATAAAATATGAGGATAGATGGAATAGGCAGGGCGAACATGTTAATCCATGTAGGGCCATGTTCAGCTGTTACATTGGAATCATCACTCAGAAATGCATGTTGATTAATGTATTGGCATGGCACCATGTTTTCATTGGGTTTAAGAAACTAATATGGGGAGATATTATGGTATCATTATGATATTATTGCATTAATTTACTAAAAAATAAAATAACGAAACATTGATTTACTCTCCACCATCCCTTGAAGAGTGCATTTATATTTGATAAATCGCACAAGGACTATGTATTAATGGTTTATGGAAGGATTCAAAGAGGCTTTCGCACAATTTTAATTAGATATTATCTTAAATATTCTAAAGGGAAAATAATCCTTCACACACCTCCTCTTTATTCACACCTGATAACCCAAGGAGTGTTGGATTTGTTTACTAGATGTCGGGCAGAGTTGTCTTATTAGGTACATTGTGTTTTGTAATATTTTGTTTTATGATACATGTATTAATCACTTTCAGGGAATTTTTTTTATTTATGATACAACCACTGAGTGATGAACATAAAAAATGAGTTGAAAAACCAGTTTACCCCTACTATAATGAAAGGATCTGTTATGCTTCATTTGAAAAACTATTATTATGTAATTTAAATCTACCGTAACACTTTTATATTACATAAAACAAAACCATAACTATGGCACTCTATTTATATTCATATTTATGAATAAAATTCCAATTTCACTTCCATCCCATTCCATGTGATGTGGAAGGAGGTGTGTGTAAATAAATAAGTGATACGAAATGATAAAAATAGAAAAACAAGTGTGGGAAACTTGTGTAAGTATGACATAATAAATATTTGTTTTGTATTAAGTTGATATTACATAAAAAGTCTTACTTATATTCCTATATTATCTATATAACATAGTCATAGGAATTTGGAACATCAAAACTAGATGTAGACATACTTTCAGTGGCCTTGAAGCAACCAAAAATGTATGATCACATCAGAGGCGTAGGGTTTGGCATGACACCCCAAACATTATATGAGAAAAATCAAGAGGAGTATAAATGTGAAGAAATAAAAATTATTAGAGAAATAATAGTTATATTTTAAGAACATATAAAATTACAAAGATAGTTCATTATGAGGGGGAAAAGATAAGAACCCACTCAAGAACAACTAGAGTAGGAAGATACTTCCCCACCCTCACTAGCTTTTAGGAAATCCTTTCCCCTCAAAATCTAATCTTAGATAATGTAATTGATGTTCTAATAACTATTTCTATGAATTTTGAACTAGATATACACTAATACCTTTCTTATAATGATATTATACAGGGTAAAATGACTTTGATTTATAACTATCAATACCCACCCATCGCCTTGTTGAGAGGGCTACAATATTAAATATCTGGAATGCTATGAAAAAAATAGACCACTTGCAACAAGTCATTTCATATTTTTTACTAACGTAGGACATGATTTAACATCCTAAAAAATTATTCCAATTGATGATACATATATTTATAGGGTCCAACGATCTCTTAGAGCATTCATCGTATGACCGTCACATCATGTAAAAAAATCATGTCTACAAGGAAGTATTAATTTAAAATTTATTTTTCAAGATAAACCTTTAAAATTTAATGAATAAATTTATTAACTGTTGAATTTTATTATAGATAGAAAAAATGTAGGGGAGAAATGATAGAACGACTCAAAACTATCTCCAGGATCAGCCAACAAATAAAAATAATCAACCAAATGCACCTTAAAACCTACTCGTTCTATACCCTAATATAATATAATTTTAGGCTAATATGGATTCGAAGATGAAAGATGGTGTTACTCACATAATGATTTTTTGATGAAAATATGTACTATGGTTAAGATACAAATTTCATTACTGTTGGCTTTGTTAGTGAAATTCAACAGTATGATTGGCTAGTCGGCTTAGTTGTAAATCTATACATGAGGTTGGTTTTCATGATTTGATTTTCAAAAAGCTGATATACTATGAGTATTATGACTAAATACATTTCATATTTTACATAGGTGTATATAAGAAAAACAATTGAAGGTAATTTCCCATAAAAAATAATTTCGACTTATTAGTAGTCTTGTTACCTCTAGAGAACAAAAAAAGTAGAATCCAAGAAAGAGGGTGAAATAGTGGCATGAATTCTCAAATCATTTAACAAAAAAAGGATGAAAAACTATTCTTAATACCAATGATTCTGAGGTAAATTTCTACAATGTAATCATATCAAATATATTTTTATTTAATTCATTACATATTCTTTTCATTTGTTTATAAGTAGCATTGGATGCTCATTGTGGCCAATTTGGATACTCCAACGTTTTATTTACTATAGTCAATGCAGTGATATCCAACAAACCGACCACACATGAGGGTGTTTTTGATTTTGTATACACTACATCAATCATTTTAGAACTAAAAATAGAGTTATATAATTTATATTATCTTTTAATGAGTATTCTATTATGATATGGTAGTGCATGAATATCATGTATATCATGGAATGAGGATAGTGGAAAAGGATAAAAAAATATCACAAGTACTACAACTGGATATGAATCATGGTATATATAATAAGATTTTACTACACAAACACATAAAAAAATAATTATTTTTTTCAATTTTTCTGCATTATCTAAAGAAAACAAATTGAAAATTTGGTTGTTATTATTTTTGTAAATTTATTAAAGAGATAATATTCCATGAAAAAAATTGAATCCTTAAAGAGGTATTTTTGAAGATAATTATTATTTAATTTAAAATATTTATTAATCCTTTGTGTATTTATATTATTTCAGTAATACCATTATTGTTGAAAAGACTCATATTCACAAGATGGTATAGATTCATTTATAAATGAATGGGAATCATAACTGGTTGAAGAATTTCCACAAATTACGTGTAGATGTGACTTAAATTTGACAGATAATGCGACCATTATGACTCGAAGTGTATATTTTTACATACAACGGATATCACTTTTAGTAAAAAGAAATAGTTAAACACTGAAAATTGAGAAAATGAATTAGGATTTATTTGATATGATGGAAAAATGATCCATAAGTTATTTTTTACATGTACAAATCAACCACACCTAAATTTGATTCACGTGTGACCTGTATGACTCAAAAAAAGTTTCTAGTCTGAAAAGTAATTTTATTAAAAAAACACTATTTTCATACTAAAAAATAATAATACACATTCATATTTTTTGTTACATTACGTAAATTATCTATAAATCATCTGTGATATGTAGGAATCAACCACACCTCAATATGATTCATGGTGTGACAGGTATGACTCAAAATTTCAATTTTTTTAAAAGAAAATTGACATTATTTTTAGAAAAAAAAACACATCTAGAATACTAAAAAATGAAAAATGAATTCTGATTGTATTGTTAATTTTGGAAAATAATCTATGAGTCATTTTTGATGTGTAAGAATCAACCCAACTTCAATAATATTCTTGATGTGACTGGTATAAATCCAAATGTGACTTTTTAAAAAATTGATATTAATTTAATAAAAATGAACATGTGACCTGATGAAAACTGAGAAAATTCATTTATATTTTTTTTATAAATTATGACCAAAAACCAAGAATCATTTTTTATGTGTAGGAATCAAAGACATTAATGTGAAAGGTATGACTAAAAGTGTCTATTAATAGTTTAAAATTTACATTTTAGCTCAAATTGTGTCACTCAATAAAAACCAAGAAAAATAATTCCGATTGTATTCCTAATTTAGGAAATTATTCATATGTAATTTGTAACATGTATGAAGTAGTATCACATAAAATGGATGCATGATGCTACAAGTATGACACAAAAAGTTTTTTTCTTTTGAAAAGATATTTCAGTTAAAAAACAGCTGACATTCTGAAAATAATGAAAACACAATTGGAATGTTTTGATACTTTAGAAGAAAATTCCCTGAGTCATTTATGATGTGTAGGAATCAACAAATCCTTAATCCGATCAACAATATAATTGGTTTAAATATAAATATATTTTTATTTAAAATTGGAATTAGTTTAAGTATAAATAAGAAGTGGCATACTGAAAACTGAGAAAACACATTTGAGTTTTTTTAACATTAATAAATTGATCCATGAGTCTTTTATGATGTGTTGGAATCAACTGCATCTCAATCCAAAGAATAGTGTGATCAATATGAATAATGTGTTTGTTATGAGTTCAAAATTTACATTTTAGCTCAAAATGTTTCACTCACTTAAATCCAATAAACACCCTCCGATTGACATCATAATTTAGGAGATAAATTAATAATTTATTTCTGATGTGTATGAAGCAGTATCACATATAATCAATACACAACGTGACCAGTACGACACAAAAGACATGTTTTCAGTTTGAAAGGACATTTTATTAAAAAAACACAACTGACATACTGAAAACTAAACATATTAATTTTTAATGTTATTATACATTAGAATAAAAATCCATGAGTCATTTGTGAAATGTAGGAATCAATCGCACCTCAATCTGATGAACGATGTGACTGGTAAAAATCAAAATTTATCATTTAAATTTGATATTAGTTTTAGTAAAATAACATAGGACAGAGTGAAAACCAAGAAAACGCATTCATATAGTATTGATATTTTTGAAAAATGACCCACAACTCATTTGTGATGTGTATGAATCAACCCCACCTCAATATGATGCACTGTGTGACCTATATAAATCCAAATGTGTATTTTTTCTTAAAAATTAAAAATTTATTAATTTATTCTTTCATATAAATGACTAATTTATTTTTTATATTAGAAATAACATAATATTTGTTTTCATATATCGGTGTAACATTTTTCTTTAGTTGGAATGATTTTTTTCGGCAACTAATACAATTGGAGGACATTTTTGAAATTGGATCACGGATATCAAAAGATGAAAAATTAATGTTTTTAACTATTTGTTTGATAATGGTAATTATAATCATACAAAAAATTGTTTGAAATTTATATAGAATTTTTTTTGAACCATTTTGTGCGCTCATTGTTCTTGTGTGCACTGCATAATTCTTTTGTTTGTTGTGTATGTGATGTTTTTTTTCTGGTGGTGTGTGTGTGTTGTGCAGCTGCTGGTGCTGGTGATGGTGGGTGTGATGTTATATAAACAACACATCATAGAGATCTAAGACATTATCAAATCTATTTCGAGCGAAAATAAAGGCCCCTTTTATTAGCCCTATTTAGGGAACTAATAAAGGCCCCCCTTTGTCAGCACTCATTTTAGTGCTGAAAAGTCTTCCTTTATCAGTGATAAAAATAGCGTTTAAAAATGGTAGCCATTATATGTGCTAAAATAGTGCGATTAAATGGGTTTCCTTTATCAGCTCTTATTTTACATTTAATAAAGGACTCCCTTTATCAATGCTTTTTAGCAATGACAAAGGGTCCTTTTTATCTTCGTTGCAATTTACAGTGCTTTTCTAGCACTGTTAAAATCATTTTGTAGTGTTTTTAAACACACAATCTATAGTAGTGGTATAAGAATGAATCATATATCTAGTAATGCATAGATCATAAAAAACGATTCATCACATATAAGGGCATCATGAATAATAATAATGGTTTGATGTATAAATGAACATTTATGATGAATATATAACATATAATGTCAATTATACACATGCATCAATGTATCTTTTGACCAAATTCAATAGAAAGTTATATTTAATTAAATATATATATATTTAATTATTTATAATTATAGTTATAATTATAAAATAATAAATATATAATTATTAATATATAATTATAAATATAAAAAATTTAATTATTATTTGATTAACTTTATTATAATTATATAATTTCATAAATATATATATTTTTAATTGTAATAATATAAATACATTTTTGAAAACATTATCTATATTTGAATTATTAAAAAATATATTTTAATTATAAAAATGAATTTTGAATATAAAAATAATACTTTTATTAAAATTGATAATATGTTTTATTAGAAACATTTATTAGTGCTAATAATAGTTCGGCTAAAGGTTAGATTTATTAGCTCTTTTAGTTAGCGGTAATAAATGACACCCTTTTATCGTTGGTTTTTTAGCACTTAAAATATCTAGTGTTTCCCTTCCATTGATATGTGGTAGGAAAAAATCGTGTTCTTAAATCCTCGATCTTCCATGCATTATTCTTCTGTTGTGGAGACAATTGAGTGATGAGAGAGTGCTTTCAATTCTAAATCCTATCATGGATGAATTTAGGGTTTTTATCAATGAAATCAACGACCCCATTTATTGTAATATTATTCCTTGAATGTGACCCATCAACAAGAGAGTGGGAAAATAACCTATAATGATGATATTTTTGAACATTTGATGTAATGTTCTTCTCTTTGGATCCTTTTTTAAAAGTGAACCTTAATCCTTTTTTCAGAACATAAAGATGATTAAAACCCTATAGAATTCCCAAAAATATGCATTAATTTGAGAGTTTTATTTTTATTTTCATTGGGAATACCTTGTTACCTGGAGTGGATGAAAATGGATGTTTATTGTTTATGAGATTTTTTTTAAGAAATATTGATATTATGATTAAAATTCATCAATTTCAGGTTGTTTCATTATAATGTATCTATTTCCAATTCTTCAAATGAGATGTTCAATGATAAAATAAATTGATAATAATCATTACAATAAATATTGATAATAAGTTATTACAATATTTTTTGAAATAAAAAAAATATGAGATAAAAATAATTGATCTTAATTGATTATTCCATTTATCATATTTAATTATTTATACATAATTTAATATAATCAAATTGTAAAAAACAAGGTATGGAAAATAATTTTAATCTTAGGATAGGGGTCAAATTGACCCACCCATTTCAAATAGAAAATAACTGACATGACTTTTAGTATCCACTTTTTTATTTTAGATATTCAAATCCCATTTTTAGTTTTTATGGAAGGTTTAAGAATTAATTTTTTTAATCTTGGTATTGGAGTTCAAATTGGTGGAACACAATCAAATAAAAATAAATTTATCCGATATGTTGTATCCCATTTTATAATTTTAAGATTTATTGGATCTTATGGTGGACATGGATCGTATGTTAAATATTAAATTTATCCATTAAGAAGGACAACATTTGTTATAAAGAGTTACATAAAAATTATGGACATGGAAGGTTTAGGAAAGATCGAGATGGCCACCCTTGGTTTTAAATCCCCATCACCCATACATCATTGTGAGGGCCTGAGGAGTCCCATGGTAAAACCTAGTTGTGTAGGGGAGAAGAGTAGCATTGAACGAATATTGTAATTTTTCTCTTCAGAATTGATTTTTTAATCCTCCACCACTAAACCATTAAAATATATTTAAGGTTATTCATGCTATAATTGTATAATAACATGAATTACAATGTTGTTTTTGTTCTTTTTCAGAGGATGATTCTCACCTTGGTGATGCCGATTTCTCCATTAATTTTTGTTTCGGAGATGGTTGTTGAGCTTCTCCACCATGGGTTATTATCATATATTAAGGATACATATTCTTGGTGGTAACAAAAATCATATCCACCTGTGTTATATATCATAACCTATCCTTTTTATTTATCTTATTATTTTTTGTTTTTCTTATGTTTGTTTTTTTATATTGATGATATATGGAAGAATTTGGGAAGGGGTTGGTGTTTCATGTATAGACTACAAGTCAAGACCCTAGGATGATTCCCCATAATTCACATCTTCTAATGGGGGAGTTACAATATTAATCTTCATTGAAATTTCATTGAACAAAAGATTTTGAGGTGAACTAGAAAACCATGATCCTCAACTACTACTACAAGTGCAGGATTTATCTCCCCCTCCCTGTGTTCATTTATCTATTTTAAACAAATGTGTGGAAAATTTTTAGTTTTATTTCCAATTGTTCACACAATGCATCAGATAGGTATAGTGGTTTTAGATTTCTACTTATAGTGAAATCCATGGTAATGGTGATTGGGTGCATGTGTGTATTTGTAGCACAACCACTGATTCTTCATTATGTTCATGTCTCCAGCGACCCTCTTTTGAATCTGTCATTTTTACATGATGGCCTTTCAATTCAAAGTCCCAGTAGATGTAAAATGATGCAATATTTGGATGTCCCTGAATATGTTTCCCTTGATGGTGGGGGATATCTTCTTTACCTTCTTGGACGTGTTGTCTGCTAGAGAACTAACCTAGTACCATTTTTTATCGGATGGCCACCAACTAGGTGGGTTCCTATTTCTCATACATGTTTTTATTTTTTCTATTGTCATTGTTGTCTCACAATCTCTATAATGGAGAAATCAATGATTTCCATTACACTGAATGAGTATAGGATCTACTAAAAGACCAATTCCATCCACCGCAGTTTCATGTGCATCTTCATTGACTTGTTTTTCATGAGTCTAAACCATCCAAAATAAGTTTTGATGACATTTTAAAGGGTATGAACATCGACCTCATTCCATAATAGAGGTAGTGGGTGGTGATTGTTGTCCGAATGATGAAGAGGGCCTCCATCATCAGCAAATATCGCATCACTGTGACGTATAAGAAGACATGGACAAAGAAATGTAGAGTGAAATGGATCAGGGTTATGCTTCTACTATTGATCATCTAGCACCTTGTAGAAGGATGGGCGGGAGCATTGACAAGGTTTTGGATGTTAAGGGGATGAATCATAAGAGGAGAATCCATGGTCTCCCGACATAGATGTTGTGATTTTAGGTTTTGTGATTGATGATTCCATTGGCCGAGTCTGTGTGGATAATGATTCACCCATTTTGGTTGGTTTGGTTTGTTTTTGGAATATCCATTGTTTTTTTAGGATTGGGGAATTGATGGTTATGCCCTAAAAATAGGCCAAGATTGGATCATGTGTTTTTATGTAATTACATTATATTAGGGCTATCATTGCAGAGAAATATAATTTTAAATAATTTAATTTATTTTCAAACATTCATATATAAAAAGTTATTGAATTTATTATCATCTATAAAAATGTTTTAATAATGATTTATATGAATTAATTACAAAATGAGTATTTAAATATAAAATATTACTATGTTATTAATTAAAAAAATGAGTTTTTATTGTGTTCTTATCCTGATTTTACACTATATGGTGGTGAGGTTATGGTTTAAGTAATGTGTTAGGTTTCTTTTCTGATAACCCTTGATGCAGTGTATGTTGATCCAAGGGGTTTTCATGTGGTTATCATTTTTTGGAAGTTTTTCACTACCCGATGGTGCGCACCGAGTAGGTAAACATTCTATGTGGTTGGGAATTCCATTGTTTCTCACTTTGATGCATCACGCAGGAGGGTTTTAAACTTATTTATCTATGTATGATGATATTATCTAAATTAATCAGGATAAATTAACCGGTTAATTGAAATCTAAGGAGAAAGGGGAACGATTCATGTGCTTGTACGTTGTTGATATTATTTTGATTATGTGTTTGTATGTACTGACTACCCCTCTAGAATCATGGATGTTGGGAGCCTTTTCTTGCATAGTGATTGTTTGGATATGGAAACCATGTCCTTTGTTTTTGTGATGTCCCCCCATAAAAGAATATTGGGTAACTAATTATATTTTCCCAATGAATTGATTTCCTCTAGATTAATGGATTGTGTGATAACCTCCCTATAATAAATTGACATGAGATCAAATCCACTTTTTTATATCTGTAAAATGGTCATTGATGTGTTTGGATGTATATTAGTGCTGTTGGGGGACTGGATGCATGGTTGCAATGCAGTGTGGGGTGATGCTTTGTTAGTTTTTTCGTGAATTTGGGGAATTCATGTGATGGTTTTTTGGCCACTATTTTAGGGTGATCAGGTGATGATTCAATTTATTTTTATTTTGGGGTGGAAAGGATGCGGTTTGTTTGGACGTGCTTTTGGGGTGGTGAGGTAATGATTTGTTTGGTCGTGCTTGTTGGGTGATGAGGCAATGGTTCGATGGGAATCATGAACTTTTTGGGATGTATGGTTGTGTCTTTCTAAAATCATGGGCACTGATGGTATAATTATTTAATAATGATTGAAATGGTTCGAGTTTGGTTAGATAATGGGATTGGTTAGAAATGTGAAATGTGTCTTATGGCTTGAGTGGTGTTATGCATTTAGTGAAGCCTGTGGATGTGGCAGAGTGTTGTGAGCCAGTTATTGTTTTTCTGTGAACCCATAGCAAATTTTTGTGTGTGGATTATATATATACTTATATATTCCTTGTGATTTATATAGAAACACTACCTGTGTTGAGAACTATGTGTCAAAATCAAATTTTCAAACTAAGGGTGTTTTTCCCAAAAACATAGTGATGCGAATGGATGACTAGCTACCCTATCTCTCTTTAAGACAAGTAGATATGCACAATCTATGTTGGTCGATGGTCTCTTAGTGCTCTAGGTGATATACCATCTATATTTAGGTGGGATGTGATGTGAGCATTTTTGGGGACGACTTATGGTTATGGTTTTGTGTAACGTCCCCCTTTCCACCACTCTCTCACATGGACATAAATGGTTTTTTACAAGACCCCAACTTTGCCTCCCCCTACGCCATATGATGCTGACTTTTCTTCGTGGTGGGAAAAGTATTGTGGGGAGACTTTACCCAAATTTACAAAGTTACAACACTAAATAAGAATCATATAATAATAATAAATAAATACCAAAGAGTGGAAATAATGTAAACAAGGGAATAATGTGAGAAGACAAAAAAAGAGAATCCATCTGAGTAATAAAATAAATAAATAAGGAATACTTTAATGATGTGCTGGTATGAAAATAAATGTCATGCTAGATGTAATACAAAAAATTTTAGTATCCTTAAATAGACACTAAAAATTTGTTGATCGAAAACCCCATATCGGTCCCATATGAAAAAACCGGCTCATCCAACAAGCAACAATAAAAATTAAGGTATATTTCACTTCTCTTCTCCAAAATAGGATTTTTTGATGGTTTTTTTTGTGGTTTTGAAATCCGCTGATAAATGTATTCTAGAAAAAAATTAGTGAATGCTTTAAAAATCGATTAAATTTTTTTTTATAATTTTTTTTGATTTTTATAAATTATTGTTCAAATTTTTTATGGTGACTTATTAAAAACCTTCCTTGAAATAGTGGTGGTTTTAAAAAACCACATCTAAAATTAAGGGAAAAATAATTTCTGATTTCAATTTTTTATTAATTATTTACAATCATATATAGTTTATTATTTATTATTTTTACTAACTATAATATGTTAATTAATAAATATTCATTTAGAAAAGGATATAATATGTTACTGATCAATCAAACCATACATTTAGATCCAATCGGTAAAAGAATCAACCCAACGACGATTACCCTAGGATTTCTCTTGGCATGTGACATGATGAGCATCTAGGTTACCCCCACACTTGATGAATGAAAAATTTCTTGCAGAAAAGCATTTATAAAATGACCAAATATTTCAAAAAATAAGGCCAAAGGGTTATGAGTCCTCCCCCTACTTAGACAAGGTGGTAATTAGTTCAAGGTACCCCAATCCCACCACAACAATATTCCAAACATTTGAATGAGAATAAATGATCCATTAAGGAATGGTGTATGCATGTGCCACAAACTTAATCTAAAAGGATTGAATCTCTATGTAATGATCATCCACCACTTATAGATTTCATTGATGGTAAATGAATCCATCACCTACCATCGAATCAGCGGTCATGACCACATCAGTGTTAATCATGAAAACCCCCACTAGAGGGGGGGGGTCCAAAAAGGAGATTTCTACCGCATGGATACCAAATAATTAACAACTTCATCTACATTAAAAAAATACATCTATTATAAGAGACTCTAAACAAAATTATTTTCTTGGGTCACTTTCAAGTGAAATATGTACTCATTTCTTCTAGTCCAAACCAGCCAAGCAATTCAGCCTATCAACCCCACCACTCTGGGCTCCAACAAAATAACCAAATTATTTCAGTTTTTGGCCAACTCCATAGACAGGTCAAAAATATCATAAAATTCAACACTAATTCATTCCAAACCACATCCACCCCATGACATAGTCTAATTGAAGGTAAAGGAGATTCCACCACAAAAAAGCACAAATGTATGGCTTCATCATCCACAATATTTTGTTTCACCGTAAAGTAGTGGGTTTGTAGAACATCATTAGAAGCCCAAAAAAAACTTGGGTGGAGGAGTGAGAGACCATAGAATCTTCCAATGATTGTAATATAGAACCTATTCAATCCATGAACCTGTATTTTGTAGCCTGACCAAACTGAGTACTTCCCAGAAGATTCATGTTCCCAAAAAATTTCATCATTACCCATTATAGGAGTAAGATGAATACTGACAATGAGGAAACTGTTATCCCCATCAAACTAGATAAAAATCAATACCTAATCCCATTACACTATAGATAAATTGAATAATTATCACACCCTAAAATTTTCGAATCCAGAGGAAATAGTTTAGGACACCATCAGGTTGATGTCTTTTTCAAGCCACAGGTCATTCCACACAGATACATCATTCGTGTTAGAAATTCGCCCCGCAAAACCTATATCAAGAAAAGATTTACTACCCCAAATTCTTCTCAAAAAATCACGAGGCTAGAAACCTAACTTGGCATGTAATATTTTGGAATGTGGAAAGTATTTTGTTCGCAGAACCTTTGAGAAGAGGGAATTTGGTTTTGATAGGAGATGAAGTCCTTGTGTTTCCATTAGGGACATGCTAAACTATTTACAATTCCAATAGAAAAGAACATCAAAGAATTTGGAAACACATATCTTATTCCACGACATCAAATGGGTAATATGTTTTCCATCTGGATAACCCAACAAAAATATAGCCAAAAGATAATGGATCTTATCAACCAGGGCTTCAGGAAATTTGAATAACAATATAACAAAGGATGTAATTGAATTTTCCATTAATTTAACTATAACACCCTTCCCATACATAGAAATTAACCTAAATGAACATAAAAAATTCATATTATCCACCCATTATATAATTGAAGTGATCAATTGTTTCTTTGTTTTTTAAAAAAGTTTGGGAGAACCATATATTTTTTATATTTTTCAGCTAGTGGAAATCTGCACACCCACAACAACTCTAACCTCTTCAGGTGTAAAACAGCTTTAGTAAAGGATCATTAAGACATCAAAGTATTAATAAACTACCTAATAGTCCATTAATAAAAATTAATGTTTTTATGAACTGGGAAGAATTCTTATGGGGTAGAGGGTGCAAAAAGGAGGCTATCATCTGTAAACAAAAGATGGGAAATAGGTGGGACATTTCAACAAACTTTAGAACCATAATTAACAGTTTTCTCAACCGAGATCAATAGAAGATGAGGAAATATGGTAACCAATAGGGTGGAAAGATATGAAGGGGTTGTATGCCCTTTCCATAATTTCCTTGAGGGATTAAAACTATTAGAAGTGTCCCCATTAATATTGATCTTTAATGACACCAATGTAACAAAATTCATGAAGTTAAAAAACCATTTAGTCCCAAATTCAAATTAGGAGAGAAAGGGTTCAAGAAAAGTCCATTTGACCATATTTTAAGCTTTCATCATAACCATTTTCATTTCCATAACTCTTTTTTAATAAGATAGGTTCTTCATGGAGTAGAACACCTCAAAAGAAATGGGTGTATTATACGTAATGGATCTCCTTGGTACAAAATCACTTTGATTTTCAGTGACCAGCTGGGAAAGAAACCCCATTATCCTAGCCACCATGATATTTGAGTTAATTTTGTCGATAACATTAAACATGCTAGTTGAACTGAAATCCATGATTTTCTATGGATAATTGTTTTTTGGAATGATTTAATAAGTGTTTCATTAAGGGAATTGAGTGATTCTCTTTCTTCCCAAAATTTCTTCATCAGGGAAACCACATCAAGACAAAAATATTCTAGAAGCATTTGAAAAATAGTTCATGGAAATTATCATTCCCCAGAGCCATAGTAGAATAATTAAGATGAAGGGCCCAAAAAACTTCATCATTAGAGATTTCTCTCTCCAAATATTGGTTCAAATCATTTATGGAAATTTTTTTGGAATGAAACTAGTCAAACATGAAGGTGTTTCAATAATTTAATCATTATAGAGGTTCCTTGAGAAATTCATAATAATGGTATAAATACCACTTAAAAATGGAAATACCTCCCAGTATAATCCTCAGGCATAGAAATACGATTTTACTCCTCCTTGAAGAAACATTTTGCTGAAAAATTATAGCATTCTAATCACCATCCCTCACATGGAATTATCTTTCCCTCAAAAACCCAAAACTACACTTTTACCTCAACATTGCATTATGTTACTTCTCAGAAAAAGATATATCCCTAATAATGGAATCACACTATGGAATATAGAGTAGCCTCTTAAATTTATTACCTATAGTACTAATGCATCTATCAATGTCTACGAACCTAACTTAGTTCCACTTCTACAAAAAAATATGTTGTATTTTTGATATTAGATGTGATGAATCTTTGATGGTTTCAATCTGAAATTTTTTATATTTTCTATTCAATGATTCATATTTGTTATCTGTGATTGTTTTGATTTATGATTTATGGTTTTGAATCAATTATTTTCTAGAAT
This sequence comes from Viscum album, assembly GCA_963277665.1. NCBI lineage: Eukaryota > Viridiplantae > Streptophyta > Magnoliopsida > Santalales > Viscaceae > Viscum > Viscum album. The sequence continues at coordinate 1,053,857,220 of OY728151.1, read as the reverse complement.
TTTCCATGATTTGAGATGAAGATCTGATGATTAGGTTATGCTATTTTGCAGTGATCTTAGAATTCCATGGTGAGGCGGGGTGAGGGGATGACCTTCAGTACTCAATGGGAGGAAGTGAACTTCAGTTCTCTAGGTGAGGTTTTTTTCCTTCCTTCCTCCGTCACGGTTACCATCCTCATGCTTTTTTCCATGACCATTAGTTCTTATAGTGAGACGGTGACCATCATGGTGGGGCGTTGTCATTTGGTTCTCATGGATTATCAAATCAATATTTCCATACATGAGATTTACAGAATTATTAAGAAAGAATTGTAGTGGTTCTAAATCACCTCTACCATATTATGAAAAAAATTATATTTTTGTAGTAGGGATAATAATACCGAGAAGTAGTGTATTTAAGAAAATTGTTCTCTGGGGAATCAGACTTGTAAAAGCATACTTATTTTTTCATCACAAATTCAAGGAATTTTTTTTACCATTTCTTGCATAATAATGTGACGATTTGTTTTAAAATGAATACTTTTGTGGAATTTAAAAGAAGCACAGGTAAAATGTGTTGTTACATAAACTTCATATTACCATATTTTTTCTATGAGTGTGCACACACACTATTAGAATTGTTTACATAGTGAAACATGAGTGAAATGGTATATCCTGATCATTTTAATCCAAATATTTATTTATAGTGTATTTTTTGGAATTGGATTACTTCCAAAAAGCAGAAATAACATAAATTTTCTTATTAAATTGTGAACCTTGTAATTTCTTGTGTTCTTTTGGATGAGTAGATCATTATTTAGCAGGAAATTGAATCATAAAGATGTGGTGATGGTTGTTTTAGTCCAAAGGAAACTTAAAATAAAAATTATCACTATTTAACCCTCACTAATATAAATAGTGATTTTAAAAGTACTAAAAACCACTATTAACATTTCTAGAAAAGCACCGTTAACCACATCGAATAATATGGGGGTCTGCTTTATTGGTGCTAAAAAGGAACTAATAAAGGGGGTATGTTCTTTGTACTAAAAGAAGTTTTGACAAAGGACCCCCTTTTTATCATCGCTATTTTTATTACTGATAAAGGGGGACATTATCAGTGCTCGAAATAGCACTGATAAAGGGAGCCTCTTTCATCACATGAAATAGAGCTGATAAAGGGGGGATTTATCAGCACATGAAATTGCATTAATAAAGGCAGCATTTACCATTGCTAGAATTTTCTCTAATGAAGGCCTTGATTCCTATGATGTATTGTTTTTATATCAACAAAACAACCATCAAATACACATTGGACATACACCACCTCCACAAAATAACACCTCCATATCTCTCATAAGAACAAATCAGTGCACACAAAAACAAATAAGCACACCCATGGGTTGGAAAACAATAATATATAATTCCCAAATACATTTTTATATAATTACATTTACAATTACCCAACATACAATAAAAACGAATAATGTTTCATCATTAGACATCTGTGATCCCCTCCCAAAAATGTCCACCCATTGTATTAGTTACCGAACATATCATCCCAACTCCAACAAAAGGATCCACCTATATAAGCAAATAAATATTTTTCTCATAATACAATAAATAAATAAATTAAACATTACTATGAAAGAAAAAATTAATAAAATTCTGATTTCTAATAAAAAAGAAACATTTGGAGTTATACATGTCACATCGTACATCAAATTGATGTGGGGTTGATTCCTACACATCAAAAATGAGTTTTGGATCGTTGTACTAAAATATAAAAACCATCTGAATTAGTATTATTGGTTTCGAATATGTCCCATGTTCTTTTACAAGAATAAATATCAAATTTAATTGACACATTTGGATTTATAGTTGTCACATTGGTTTTTAGATTGTGGTGGGGTTGATTCCTACATGTAACAAGTGACTCACAGATTGTTTTTCTAATGTATCAAATTATTCTGAATGCATTTTCACAGTTTTCAGTATGTCAGTTGTGTTTTTTTACTGAAATATCATTCAAAACCATAAACACGCATTTTGAGTCATATTTGCCACATTGTGCATCAGTTTGAGTTGAGAATTCTTCATACACATCACAAAGAACTTTCAAATCGCTCTCATAAATAATTAAGACAATCTGATGGTGTTTTTGTGGTTTTCATTGAGTGAAAAGTTTTAAGCTAAAATATAAATTTCAAACTGATAACGAACACTTTTAGTCACACTGGTCACACAGTGCGTCTTATTGAGGTGTAGTTGATTCTTACATATCACAAATGACTCATGTATCATTTTCAAAAAGTATCAAAACATTATGAATTTGTTTTCATGCTTTTTAGTATTTCACTTGATCTTTTTATTTAAATTATATGATTTTTTAAATAAAAACACATTTGGATTTATATAGGTCACATCGTTCATTTAATTGAGGTGTGATTGATTTTTACATGTAAAAAATAACTCATGGATCATTTTTTTTAAATATGAAAACATTCCTAATTTTTTATCTCAGTTTAGAGTATGTCAGTTGTTTTTTACTATAATATCATTTCAAACTAGAAACATGCTTTTTGATTCACATAGGTCACATTGTTCATCAGTTTGATGTGAGACTACATCATAGACATCAAAATGAACTTAAGAACTACAGTCCTAAATTATTAATATAATCTAAATGTGTTTTCACGGTTATCATTGATTGACATGTTTTGATCTAAAATGAAAATTTTAAATAGATAACCAAAACATTTAGTCATACCTGTCACACTGTGTGTTAGAATGAGCTATGGTTGATTCCTAAATTTCAAAAATAACCCATGGATCATTGTCAAAATGTATCTAAAAATCCAAATGTGTTTTCTTGGATTTCAGTATGTTAGTTTTTCTTTTTTATATATATTAACATCAATTTTTAATAATATGACACATTCTGATTTATAAAAGTCACATCATCATTTGTATTTATGTTTGGTAGATTCTTTAACATCATAAATGACTCATGGATAATTTTCCTAAATTATAAAATCAATCTGAATGAGATTCCCAGTTTTCAGTATGCAATATATTTTTTTAACTAAAATTAATGTCAATTTTAAATAAACAGTGACATGTTGAGTCATACCGGATGAACTGTGCATCAGATTGAGGTGATATTGATTCCTAAACATCAAAATTGACATATAGATTGTCTTCATAACATGTCAAAACAATATGGATGTGTTTTCTTAGTTTTTAGTATGTTAGTTTTTTTTTTCTAAAATTTCATTTTAAACTAGCAACCCGAATTTTGAGTTATACCGACTAGATTTTTCATCAGTTTGACATGAAAATACTTTATACACATAACAAAAAAAGATATGAACCATTGTGCTGAATTATTAAGAGAATCAATGTGAGTTTTCTTGGGTTTCAGTGAGTTACACGTTTTGAGTTAAAATGTAAATTTCAAACCTATAATGGAATCTTATGATCATATCAGTAATAACATTCATTGTATTGAGGGGTTTGGTGATTCCTACACATCAAAATGACTAATGGATTATTTTACTAAAGTATAAAAATAATCCGAATTCATTTTCACATATTTTTTTATGTCACTTATTCTTTTTGCTAAATTTATTTCTAATTTAATATAAAAATACACACCTAAAGTCATATCATTCACAACATTCTTCATATTTAGGTGTGGTTTATTCCTACATGTCACAAATGAATTATGGGTCATTTCACTAAATTATATAACAAATCCTATTGCATTTTCTCAATTTATAGTAAGTCACTAATTAATTTTAATAAAAATACCATTAATTTTAAATAAAAATAGACACTTTGAGTCATACCCATCACATCATGTGTCGTATTGATGACATATATTCCATAAATTTGTGTACAATCATCCATTAGGTAGGCTAATCATTCATTTATAAATGAATATATATATCATCTTGTGAATATGATTCTTTTCAACAAACATGGTATTACTTATAAAATATAAATACACAAAGGATTAATAAATATTTTAAATTAAATAGTAATTATCTTCAAAAATACCTCTTTAAAGATGCTGGTTTGTTCATTGAATATACTATTTTCCATAATTTGAAAAACATAATAACTATAATATTTTCTGTTTGTTTGTTTTTGAAACTACTGAAACATTGAGAAAAATAATTAATTTTTTATATGTGTTTGGATAGTGAAATATTATTATATATACCCTTATACTTATCCAGTCATAGTACTTGTAATGTTTCTTATCCATTTCCTTTGTCCTTCTTCCATGATGAAGATGATATTCATGCACCACACTATCATAACATAATCCTCAGTAAAAGGTAATATAAATTATATAACTAGAAGATTAGTTATAAAATGTTGGATTTATTTTATTATAAATTGAAAAATGGCATCGTGTGTTGTCATTTTGTTGTATATACATTCATTGAATCCAGAAAATAAATCAGTTGAGTATCCAAATTGGGAATAATTAGCTTCTAATACTGACTAAAAAAAACAAAAATGAATAAAAAATGAATAAAATTAAAATATATTTGATATGATTAATCTGTAGAGTTTTACCCATGCCTTTTTTGTTTAAGTAAGAGTCTTCCATCTTCAATTTTATTGTTAAACGATTTGAGAAGGCTTACCACTATTTCACCCTATTTTATAGGTGTTATTTCCATTTGTTCTATAGAGGTGATTTGGGGACTAATGTGTCCAAAATTTTGTGCATGGATAAATATATTCAATTTTGTGTCATATATACACGTGGGTAAAATAAGAAATGTATTTATTCATAATTAACAAAGTATATCAGCTTTTGGAAAATCAAATCATTAAAACATACCTCATGTATTACTACAGAGCTGCCTAGCCAATCATAGTCCAAGATTCTACTTACCTTTTCAACCCTAATGAAATTTAGATCTTCCCCATAGTAAATATTACCATAAAAAAATTGTGTTTGTACCACCATATTTCATCATAGTTTCCCCATTGGCCTACAATTATAAGAAAAGTTGATATAGAATTGGTGGGTTTAAGGTGCTTTTAGAAGATCGTTTCAATATTTTGGTTGATCCTTGAGATGGTTTTGATTTGATCCTTTATTTCACTTCCGTCACGTTTTCTGTATGTAATAGAATTCATCCGTTCAAACCCTTTTTAATTAAATTTGAATGGTTTATCTTGAAAAGTAAATTGGAAATTAATAATTATGTGTCGACATGTTATTTTAAAAGGTGTAACAGCCATGCAGTGAAGGATCCAAGAGCTTATGTGATCTTATGAATATCTTCATTATAAATTGGAATTTGTAGCTCAGCACTCAGATCATGATCTACACTAATCCACACTTTGACATGACTTGTTAAAAGTGGTATGTTGTGTAGTAGGGCATCCTATATATTGAACACTATAGCCTTATCTACAAGGTGATGGGTTGGTGTTGATAGATATAAATCACAGTCATTTTCACCCTATTGAATATTAGTACGGGAAACATATCATTTTGGATCTAATTCACAATTCACATAAACAATTTTTAAAAGATTTATTACATATGTTAATAACTATTTTGCGGGGAATGGATCGCCTCAATGTTGGTGGGGGTGGGGCGGGATCTTCATGCACTTTTTTCCTTGAGAAATTTATTATCTTTTCCACCCCCGCCATTATATTTTTCATTAACCCTCTTGTCCATTTCATTTGTTCTTCAGGGATATCTACTCTTTCTGCCATCATTTTCAGTATTTCACTATGAACCTCCACTTTTTTTTCTCCAAAAAGTATCGTGTGTCACCCCAAAACTCACACCTCTGATTCTACTATACATTTCTGGCTACTTCAAGGCCATCAAAAGTATCTTTTAATCTAGTTTGGATGTTGTTGATTCTTAAGATTATGTCAGATAAAAAATATTAGAAAATAAGTTATCATTGTCATGTAATATCGATTTATGGAAAACACAATATTTATTATGTCATACATACACATGTTTCCCACACTTTTAGTGTGTTTTCATCTATTATTATCCCATCATTATTTACACATGAATCCATCTATAACATATGGCATGAGATGGAAGTGACATTGGATTTGGATTAATCAATCAACATATAAATTAAGGAGCATAGATATGGTATTGTATTATGTCACATAAAAATATTATGGTATATTTAAAATAAAGACCAATTTTTTTTCAAGTGAAGTGTACCCCATCCTTGCTTTGCAGTAGAGGAATTCTAGATTTAGTACTTGTCGCTTATTATCAACACTAATTTTATGTTTCATAAATAAAAAACTTTCAATAAAAGTGATGAATACAGATTACATCAATAAACATATAACTAAACAAAATGTACCTAAGAAGAATGCTCTGCATGAAATCTAATAAATGCATCCCATGCTCCATAGGATATCAAGTGGGCATAAAGAGTAGTAGGCTGAGGTTTTATTTTCCCTTCAGCACCATTAAGATGATATGTCATTAAAATTGTGCGAAAGCATCTATGAATCCTTCAAGAAACTCTTAATTCATAGTCCTCGTGTGAGTTATCCACTCTAAATTCACTCTGCATGGGATGAAAAAGAGTATTTAAGTCTCTTATTATTTTATTTTTTAGTAAATTAAATAAATGATATCATAATGTTACTGTAATATCTCCCCACATCAGTTTCTTTAACCCGGAGACAACATGGTGGAACGTCTATAAATCAATAGGAACACATTTCTGATTGATGATTCCAATGTAACTATTGAACATTCCCTTGTTGGGGGTTAACAAGCTAGCCCTAATTATTCCATCCGACCTCATATTTGATCCCTTTTTTAATTTCCTTAATGATTTTTCCTAACACTATGAAACAACAACACTCTTGTTTTTTCTGCACCAAAATTTTTTCACTTCCTACTATTTCCATGGTTTCATTATCATCCTTATTTTCCTCCAAATAACTAAACTTGGAATTATAGATTGTGGTTATACCTAGAAAATTGTAGGAAAAACCATAATATGTTGAGAAACATGTTGGTCCTCTATACTGTGAGATGCAGTATGTTGTGAAACATGTTTTTCCTCTGAACTATGTGAAAGCATAGGGTGGGAGACATATTGTGCCTTGGGATTGGGAGCATCATCATGTAGAAATTCATTATCGACATAAGTGGTTTAGAATTTAATTTAAATTAAATAAAAGTAGTATAGAATAGATAATAACATAATTTAGCACATTTTTTATAAAAAAAAATATACCATGATTTTAGAAATCAAAATTTTTAATGGCTGATGGGATTTTAACCATCAATCGACTATCCAAATCCCTTCATCATGGTCCCCTATGAAATATGAAACAATGTATATATTGGGACCTCAGTGAAATGATATTTGCATCCCAATTAAAGGGTCTTCATCCATTGAATTTTTATATGACCCTTCAATGTTTTTGGTCGATAAAAAAACAATTCAATTATTTCAGATTACAGGATCTGGAATATAAAATACTTGTATTACCTGTGATGACATTATAAACTATCCTCCTTTTTAACGTTCCTTACTAAAATAATATTTCACGAGTCAGAACTCATATATTTTTACAGCACTCATGTTATCGATCAAATTTCATTAAAAAATATGCACATAGAAGTTTATATAATCCAAATACCATATTTGTTTGATGATGTCGAAGTATGAAATATTCGTATCAATTAGATTTCTATCCTTATCATCAAAAACATAAATCGCTTAATCCACAAGTGTAACTCTTCTATTCTACATGGTAATAACTTCATCATGTTCATTAGTATAGAATGTTTTACCATTAATTTCATAATCAATATAAGATAATACTTAAAATTATTGTCCCCTAGCGAGCCATCAAATCCATTCTGAATTTGAATCCATATATTCATCTGACTACTTAAATATATAGTCCTGAAATTTTCCTATTAACTATCGATTTTGAGTATTTGATATCCAATATTTAGACCTTGTTGGATTCCAATTCCTAATAATTTCTTTGTGGGTATCAACATATGGGTCAACCTCCAAACTGTTATGCGAAACATAAAGGCGGGACTACTCTCGATCTGTAATATTTATTATGAAAATAACTATTCTAGAGATTCATTCACATGCATTCCAGCCCGTGTGAAAATATTTTTTAGACCAATGATTTCCACACTAGATAGGTATTCGTTATATAATTCAATGACTTCCTCAACAATATTTCCCTATTGAATACAACCCTCTGGCCAACATTGATTGTCAACATAACCATAAAAATCATCATATTCCATTCAATGGGGTTCATCCATCTATAGGGTACATGAAATCATAGTTTAATCTCTCTCAACATGTAAACCATAAAATGAACCATCATATCAATGAATGTTGGTGGGAAGAACATTTCTAATTCACACAATATGACTACAATTTCTCTTTGCATTCTCTGAAATTTCACTGCGAATACAAAATTTATGCATGTTGCTTTAAAGAGGAATGTGATATTCCTTAATTTATTACAAACACTATTGGAAAAAAAGTAATGTAAATCAATAGGAATTAGATCTTTCATCAAAACGTGGCAGTCACATTATTTTAGACCCTTTAACATTAAATTTGTCATCGGAATGATGTTCTTGATATTTGATGGATACACCAATGGAAGCATTACATCATTCAAGAAGTTGAAAAATTGATATCTCTCCTACCTGGAAAGAGTGTAACCAGCTAGAGGAAGAAAAGTTTTTTTTCTCCCTTCACTAGAACTAAATCATCACATATTCCCATTTCAACCATGTCCAACCAAGACTTAATTTCATATATTATTTTTATAGGTTCATTCAACAATGTGCTGATGACACTATCACATAAATTTTTTTCAACATGCATAACATCAAGAATGTGTCTGACATACAAACAATTAATGTTTGGTAATTCTTAAAATACTAATCCTTTCTTCCAACTAGTTTTTGTATGTTTTTTTAAAATAGTTTACCAAATGAATTTTCCATATCTTTTTCTTTCTCAAGAATTTATTCACCTGTTAGTGAACATATTATTTTACATTCTTCTAAAATTCCATCAAAAGACGTCTCCCAAGATCGGTACATATGTTGTCGGGGTATAAATATACTATGTCATAGAAACACATTTTTTTAGGAATGTTTCAACTTAATTTATTGTGTAACTTTTTCAATGATGGGACACCCCTGAAATCATTTAATTCTATATCCAGAAAAATTTCCAAATGCTAAAATGTCAATTATCATCACATACAATATGTCTCTCAACATGAAATCATCATTTCTACAATAATATTATAAGCTAACACCTAAATCCCACAATAATTTCAAATACTCAATCAATGGATCCAAATAATAATTAGTATCATTACTCTGCTATTTCGGTCCTAATATAATCATAGATAGCATGAAGTGTTTTCATTTCATTCATAACCCCAGTGGCAAGTTATAATTTACCAACATAAACAGCCATGTACTATGAGTGCTTCCTTGAAAACCAAAATGATTCACTCTATCTATAGAAAATGAAAGATGATGGTATCTCAGCTCATTTCTAATATCTACATATTTGTTATCGATTCTCTTCCACTATAGAGATTCAATTGGGTGGAATTGTTTCCCATCATTATTTCTTCTGTCTGCATGCCTCATCAATTTCCATGTGGCCTCCCCACTTATATATAGGTTCCTAAACCATGGAATTATTGGAATGTACCATAAAACATTCGTCGGACTGAATTCACCATTCTCATATCATAAATAACCAAACATCAGGCATTATCTAAGTAATTTTATTTCCTTGTGAAAAAATATAAATTCATTCAGGCAGGTGTATATTCTTTTAGAGATCATACCCATCATGCATAGAATTTTATTGGAATTGTATGTTTGGATTAGGATCTCACTATCTTTAGGGAGCATGTCATTCAATAGAGAAAGTAATTATATAAAACTTCCATCACTCCATCTATTAGATTATTTAAAATTATATAGCTTCAGAGCAACTAGCAGTGCTGTATATTTAGTACAACCACTATACAAAGGCATCTTCTGATAACTCTATAACTTCTCAAATATTTTTTTGGAAATCACTAAGTTAAACTTCCACTATCATTTTCATTTCCTCAATATGATATTCATCATCATTTACATCTGTAATCATTTCCCCAATAGGGTCTTATTTTATTTATAATTTTAATTATATCAGATGATCCATTAAAGATTCTATATCCAATCCACTAGCTACAGAAACATTGACTCCATGTCTATTTCAACATTTATAAATTCAATCTATTCAATTAATGATCAATTGTTATTACAACTCCTCTGGACAAAAATTTCTTGAATAACAACATTTTAAACACAATAAAAGTATTTGAGAAGTGTCATATGCATGATTTTTTTCAAACATGAGTAACTCATTCACTCCACCATCATATTCTCTTATAAAACAATTATAATACATCCATTAATTATTCATATCCATCCAATGTAGTTCGGTGATATTTGTATTTATCAAAATTATATACAAAAAATATTGATATAATGTAATGATTTTCCTAATTCAAATAAATATAAACTTAAAATGTTATGAAAAAACAATTGTTCAACTATCATTTGTTAACTATTTAATAAATCTCACCTGAAATCACATTTAAAAAACCAACCATTTACTGAAATTACTCTTTTAAATAACATTACCCTTTTAATATAAATCCATAAATTCGAAATAAACATTCAAAAAACCACAATTACTTTTTTTATTCATTCAAGACAACGTCATGACCAAATAATATTAATCATTTAAAATGAGGGAAAATAATAAAAAAAAATTAAAAAAACTTGAATCATTTTTAAAGAGACAATTAGTAATTTTCACAAATTGAGATATCCCAAAAGATTCACATTAGAAAATATACATAGAAAACACCGTGATTCATCACAAATCAAACAATGTTATAGAATTCCATCACATTATTCCATTGTTTGGTGCAATAAAAATAATTTCCACTATAATTTGATCTTGTTCTCCCCATAATTTGGTATCCCTTATACATGCTTACATTGTCCAGTTATATCAATTACCCTTCACCAAACAACCATATTCTTAAAGGATATGTTCAATAGTAAGTGACCACACTGGAAACTGTGAATCATGTGTGTTCCAGTTTACTAACAACATTGCATTATCCCAATGATCATCAACTCACAATAAATAAAATGGTTGTACATCACAAGAATAGAGTATACTTATCTCACATGAAGTACTATTGGTTCATTCCTGTATAAATACACCTATGAAATTCTATAAGCATGAACCCATTACATAATAAAAAATTTCTCTTGTTTCATTCCTATCACACAAATAATTTCCATATGTCACTCATCACTAAAAAAAACTATGACTATTTCGAGATAATATTATGTGAATCATGTATCATGTAAAAATAAGAAAATAACTATGTTACTGAACTAATAGATGGAATAATTTTCCATAGTCTATTTTCTTAAATCATTATAATTCCTTTATAAATTAAATTACAAAGACTAGTCATACAAAAATACTTAACCGAACTCATATCGGTACCCATTATAACCAAATTTTTGAGAGTATCATTATATGTCTCAAGAGAATTCTTAACTATTCAAAACACATTCAAGAGGTTAACAACATATAGTCCCAAAAGATTCTTGAACATTTTAGAGAAAATTTCATAAATAAAAACTTGTTTTAGTAAAATCTATGGATGTATGAACATAAATTCCATGACCAATTCATAGCATTGAATTGATATAGATAATAATAAATTCACATAACATTTTAAAGTTTTAATTAAATAATAATTTATATATTTAAATATAAAATTATGAAGATAATAATATATGATATTATAATCACTTGAATGATATCGTTTGTACCTTTGAGGGGATTCACCATAATGTGATTGTTTGTGGAAGGATTCATTACATTTTTTATGGTTATTTGACAGGGGTGTCAAGATTGTTACTCATTTGGATTGTGATAGGTAAGGGTAACAAAAAATATATTTTTATTATAACTCAATTAATACTTTAATAAAAATATCAATGTATATGGGGGTTTAAAATTAGGATTGGAGATTTATACCAAGTCCAACATGTGGTACTATACATTCATCATAATCTAATATCAGTTTCAAAAAAATTATTTTAATGCATGGTTACATCTAATATGGTTATTATTCGATCTAGACTCAATATAACGTCTTGGCTTTATGACTTATGGGTTTCCTCTAGTGAAGTGGTTTTATAAGATTTAGTGGAAATTCACAAGGAAAAAATTGGTTGTTCCATTGAAATTGGTATGTTTATGATTGATATTCAATGTTGAAGGATTCAGACTTTGGGGGAAAATGGCCTTCCTACTCTGGGAGAGTTCAAATGTTACATTGATTTTTAATTAGTCAAAAGTTAGGTGTTCAGTATAATGGGATACCATGAGATGAAATCATTATAATTTTACTTAAAAGGGTTTTCATGGAAATACAGATCCAACAAGCAATAAGGACATGCCTCAAAGATCATGAGAATTATAGATGGATGTGTAGTAGAGGGAGGGATCCAGAAGTATGATTGGTCGATGTTTTTGGGAAATAGTGGTTCATGGTGATCTTTTTGGTAATTATGATGCATTGGTTCATATTAAATAATTAATTATAATTGATTGTAATTAACTATTTATAATGTTTGTGGTAAATTAAAAGATTTCATGGATGTGTAGACTCAAAATAGGCTTGGACAAGCTAGGTAGAGTTTTAGCAAAGCACGATGAGATTGATAACAAATTTTGAGGTAGCTAGCCCCTATCATGAAAACCCATAGTTTTGGGGTAATATAGACCTGTAGAATAATCCAAGATAGAGGATAGGGTATAATGATCTTCTCACCAAAACTAGTAGAGCCAGGGGTGTGATGTCCTAATGGCCTAATCTGGGGCTTGATTGGATTTGTGGTCTAACCTAGCAGGAATGGGGTTATGATGGCCTTGGAGATTAATATGACTATATTTCTTCTAATTCGATAATTATTCAAATCAATATATATATATATATATAAATGAATAAATTTATTATTCTATTTAAATATTTATAAAATTATATCAAATTAATATTTCTAATATTTGTAGTTTTATTATTATATATATTTATTATATTTATTATGATTTTATAATTATTTAAATATTTCTATATTTATTTATAACTATAAATATAAATATTTTTATTTATTTATCAATATATATATATATTTGAAAATTTATTTAAAATTATACTATAACAGTGCAGATCATGGAGGTAAATCCATGAGCAATAAAAATATTATTAAAATAGAAGGTAAGCATATAGGAAAGGTTTGGTATTCATGGTATAAATAAACAACACCAAAGCATACCAAACACAAATCAACCTCTGTTCCTGCAACCTCTTCCACCCCGTCCATGACACCCACCACGTCCTCTTGGATTCCTTACTCTTCTACATTGATTTGGAGTATTCCATGTGCCACCCAGATCATCTCTGCCCAAGGATCTATTATATGATTCATGATAGTCATGTTGGTCATCATCTTGCTTAGTCGTAGTGTCAACATGAATGACATCATCCCCATTTTTAGCAGTGCCTTGAACCACAATTTCCAGATACTCCTTAGTATGGGGCTCCTCAACTTGCTCATAACCATCCTGTGTATCTAGATAAGGTACATCAATAACCTTATTTTTTATTCTAGATTTATATTTCCCCTCTTGGTTCTCCATATAGAAAAAATCAATGTCTAGTGAGTTAATTGAATCAAGGATGGTAATGAAATTCACAGCACCAGTGTTAGGATTCAATGCCACAACACAAGTGTTGGAAGTCACCTCCATTTTGGTGACAGGTTCACCCTAAGGCACTTGGTGATAAAAAAAAATTAATAGCTCTTTTATTCAGGGCATAATGAACATTGGAAGCATAAGGTGGATGTACTGGGTCATGTATAGTAGAGGATGCAGGTGAGGCAGCTATAATAACAACATGTTCTGTGATGAATCCAAGAGTCGCTTCCATCATGATGCCACATTCATCCAAAGGCACTGAGACCTTCCCAGTTTGGGCCTCCAATGTGGCTGTTATGTCATCCATATTGATAGTCTGTTCATTATTACAACCATATGGAGCGTGCACAACCCCCATATGCTCAGGTGACAAACCATCTATTATGAGGACATCATCAAAAGAACCAAAATCCAGTGAGGCCCCTACTGTATGGCCAGTAGTAAGAAAAATAGTAGTTTGCATAACATTAGAATCATGCACACCCATTTGTGCAATTGAATTATTATAATTATTAGTGACATTAGTTCCTCTCCTACAAGAATGCAAGCTACCCTGCTTACCTTTAGAAAAGAATTGCTCCTCCTGCAAAACATCATGATCCATTTCCTAATCATTATCAGCACTACCGACACAAATATCACCCCATTTTGAGGGTTCCCCGTGTTCGGGGGGAGGCATAATATAAATAGAGAGTGAATATATATATATATATATATAAATTTATATGTAGTATAATAAATATATTTATATACTAAAATTTTATAATTTTTTACATATATATATTTATTTATATATAGTTATTATTATAACTATAATTAAATATTTTTTAAATTTTTTTATATAATGAAAAATATTTATATTTATATAATTATAATATATGTATTTTTGTAATTTTATAATTATTTAAATATATATATATATATATATATGTAGTTAAAATTGTACTAATAAATAAAAATTGTTAACAACTATTTATTTGTAATTAAAATTTAATAATTACAAATATAATAAATATATTTATTCATTAAATATAGTTAATATATTTTTATAAATATTAAGAACATAATATAGTATATATATATATATATATATGGGTAACATGAATTAATCATATACACCATGTAAAATAAACATAATAAGAAAAAACACATCAATCAACAACATGAATAATAAGAGTGTAACGTATAAATGAACATTCATGATGATACATAACATATATGAATTCATGAACAAGATATTTATGGAACAAGTTCATTAGTAACACATATATATTTAAATATAATCTTAGAAATACTTTTTTAAAAATAGTATGTATATTTTTGAATTATTAAATATATATATTAATTATAAACATGCATTTTTATTTAATATATACAAATAAACATTATTATTGAATATAAATATAATAATTGTATATAAATAATTATTAAAAACATTTATTTTCACCAAAAATGTGCTAATAAATATGTACTTTATCATATATTTACCTAGAGCTGATAAAGTCCCCCCTTTATAAACGCTTTCTACATAGTGTTGATAAAATGAGGAACTTCCCTAGACCTGTTTTTTTGTTGTTCCCATCCCCCTCTTAGTGATACAATCGCACCGACTGGGAAATTTAACTAATTAATAATTTTTGGTACATTTTAGGTCAAGTTGTTTATCTTTAGACACATTTTCTAAAATATAGATAACCCTAACCCATTTTTTTTTTCATAAATAAAAACCTATTAAAAAATTCCTAAAGAAATCCTCAAAACAGACATTAATTTGAGAGTTTTTTATTTTATTTATTTTGACAACACTGAATGACATGGAGTCACTAAAAATGGTAGTCTATTGTTAATGAGAATTTGTTAAGTTATAGTGATATTATGAATAAAATTTATCAATGTCGTGTCTTCTCATTCTGATGTATTTATTTCCAAGCCTTCAAATTAGATGATCAATGATAAAATAAATTTATAATAATAATTAATATTCAAAATTATAATAAATCATTATAATATTATAAGAAATAAAAAAATGAGGTGAAAATATGTAAGATTACATGATTATTTCATTTTTATGTTTAATTATATATACATAATTAAATCAATTAAAATCGATTAAAACTAGGCATTAAAAATTATTTTTATCATGGGATATGAAGTCAAATGGACGCACGACATTCAAAAAAATAGTTGATCTGATTTTTCGTATCTTGTTATTTGATTTTATAATTTTTAAGTTTTTATGTCAAGCATGGATTATGTGGAAAAAAAATACATGTGAATATAAATAAGAATGAATTGAGCATATACCGGTGCATAAAAAAAATATACAACGATGGTTTGGGCAAGATTGAGATGGGTGCCTTGGGTTTCCAATACCCATTAACATTACATTGTAGCGAGGGCCTGAGGTTTGTCATGGAAAAACTGGTTTGTGGAGGGAGGAAGAGCGGAATTTTAAGAATATTTTTCTTCTTATCTTCATCTCTTCTTCTATAATCCTACACTTCTACAATACATTGAAGGGTATGAATAACATAAATGTATAATAACCTTAATTGTAATGTAGTTTTTATAATTTTCTGGGGCTACTCATCACGTTGGAGGAGATCATTTTTCCATTAAATTTTGATTGGGATTCGACTATCCAGCATCTCCACCTTGGGATTTTGAATAATAAGGTGGGATTGATGTGGGTAGGTGTGGGCATTTCTTGTACTGACCCGAAGTTAGGACCCTGTATATAATTAAAATCATCCCACTTAGGAGTTTCAATACGAAACCTCATTTGGTTGGGTTTGTGGGAGACAATCACTGATGTTGCAATTTCCTAAAATAAAAGTCGTTGAGGGGAATAGGAAAACCTTGAATCCCAACTAGTGATACAAGTTCATTCTTTATTGCATCCCTGTAAACATTCATTACTCTATTTTGAACAAATGCATGGAGTGTTTTCAGTTTTATTTCTCATAGCTTGCGCAATTCATATGACTGTAAATGCGATTTTATATTTCTATATTTCATTATAAATATAAATATATATATTTTTATTTATTTATAAATATTTTTATATATTTATAAATATATTTATTTAATTATATATATTTATAACATTATAAGTACAATAATTTTTTGTTAATTTTATATTTATTTAAATAAATAAATATTTATTTATAATTATAAATATAAAAATATATATATATTTATTTTTAATGAAGAAAAATTATTAAATATTATAGGAATGTTCAGGATATGAGTGTACATGGTCCTAAAATTTATTAACAAAAACAAAAGACCATACAAACAACATTCATGTGGGACGTGTCACCACCAAATGCAAAATGTCACAGATACACGTAGTAATATATTTCCTTAGCCCATGCCTCACCATTACCGGAACCCATGTCACACCAAACATACTTCACTGAATAGGCTGTCACATCCTATAAACTATCAAATATCACAGCTGATTCCCATCAACATCCAAAATTCAATGTTCCTATTCACTCTCTGACACATCCCAAACCGGATCAGAACTATGTCAATGCATCAACACCGGGAGAATACCTCCATGATCACCCACATCCAAGGTTCCACATCATCCTGAACACCACATCCCATCCATCATTAGAAGCACATATGACTGCCATCGATGCCATCCTAAACATTGTGTGCCACCTTCACAACTTGCACCGCATCACATAGACAAAATTCATGAATCTGTGAGTCACTAGATGTATAGACCCAAGCTTGGTGTAAATGTAAATTACAATACTTTTGTGGAATAATTAATACATAACATGATCCAACACTCATGGACCATAATAGTTTAGTGCCTTTGAAAAAATTGAACATAATCTTCTAATCATGGTGAAAGATATTCAACATCTCCCATAAAGATCTCCCCCTTTTGTTTTCATACCTAAAACCATTCGTTCAATCCTTGGGAAAAGAAAACATATAAAGGGTGAGCTCAAATTATAAGCAAGGGTAAACGTTGATAAAATTAAACTAACCATATAAATTTTAACTTACAAACATGAACATAATGTTTAATCATCAAAATCTTGATCAATGTCATGGAAACACAAAAGGAATAGATCATAATGGAACATCAATAATGACAAAATAACATCAGAATAGAACATGTAATTGTGGAAAACCATTAAGCACTTGATATGACTTTCATAGTAGCCAAGACATTTGCTGCCCAGACCATCTTAGGGGACAAAGTCCCTTACTGAATTGAGTTCACTCCTCGTTCAATTCCTATATCACTGAACTGGATTAACATGTCGTTCCAGCCATTTTTATCTCATGAGATATAAATCATTACCCAATGCATTGGAGGGAGATATAGGTCCCACCCATCACATATTTAAATCATTTTTACGTGTGCCACAACACAATCATAAATCATGCATCATTACCCAAAAAATAAAATTGGTTTCATAAACATCATCACATCTTAACATAATACATATATAAAAATGTATAAATTTCATCATTAGAAAAATAAAACCATGAAAAAAATTGATACATTATACTTTAAACATAATCATACAAAATAATTTCATCTTATATGGGAAATAGTTTTGAATAAACACTTGAAATGAATTCTTGAGGAAAATATCCTTTCTTCTTCAAAATTATTTTCTTTCCCCAAAATGCCATATGATTTTAAAAGAAAATAATTTTGTTGAAAATAATCATGAAATCTTGTAATGTAATCTTCATGGAAATAAGGCGTTATGAAACCGTAAAAATCCATTCATGCTGTAAATGTTAAGAAAAAAATTCTCCTCATACTTTTAACAGAAAATTCAAAATGTACCTTGTATGGTAAACAGAAGAATGATTACTTACATACCATGTTTTAAAAGTAGAAAATGGGTAAAAATTACTTTAAAAATACATGAAACCATTTTTAGAAAATAGGGACAAGGATGATAAATATAACCCCAGTAAATACTTACGAATTAACAATCTCGGATAAAAACGAGATTGGAAAAGTTATCCCTTACCTTATATCCGATATGATTTGTATGTATTAGAATCTCCTGTATAATGATTTAAATAATTTCATTGACTTATTATAGAATAATATTTATTTTTATGAAATAATATATGGTTCACTAATTACTTTAAATTACCCGTTCTCCTGTAAATTCCATGTTAAAGCAGCGTTTCTGGTAAAATCGTTTCATTTATCGTACGTGTTTGGACTTGTTGTTCTTGATATTATTATTACTTATATAATTATTTACTTACTTCTAGAATGTAAAACATTATTTATATATAATATATATTTAGTATATATATATAATATATAGATAAATGAAATGAAACACACCATTCATGGAGACGGTAGGCCGTACGTACACATGAACATTGTTTTCCTTTCCATAGTGACTTGAATCGTAGTAAGTAGATGACATATATATATATACACATAAATAAAGTAGAATTATTATTTTATATATACAATTATTATTCATTATATATACATTATAATCATTTTTTAATTGTTAACATGGAGAATGAATCTCATCACGCCGTGGAGATTGTAATCCGTACGTACGCACGAGCGATGATATCATTCCCATACTTATTGAATGGAATTGGAGTGGATGAAATAATATATCAGAATCAGTATGATGTTATAATAACCATATTTATTTATTCTTTACACCATTATACCCATCCATGTAAGGTGGTGGTGGAAAAACAGATTACACCACGGCGTGGAGACAGTATTCCATACATACACACACGCGGTGATTTAGTTTTCTGTAGGATGGATAGAAGCTGAAATGTGGTTGTTTCATATTTATAATAACATATCAGTATATTAGTGATACTGATGTTATTACTTTATAATGAAACTACTAAATAATAATAAGTTGAAGAAGAAATAAACTTGAATGAATCGATAGAAGAGATTACCTCTTCTTCGACGCACCTCTTTTAAGATTCCTCTTAAGGGACTAGAGTTTGTCTTTTTAGATAACCAGAACCTCCAGAATGTTTCTAGGGAAGTGGAGAAGAGAAATTGGCAGGGTTTGTCTGAGCTTGAATTCACAATTTGTAGTGAAGAGGAGAGGTAAGAGGTGCCCTTTTATAATGGAGGAGAGGGGCACCTTTGGAAACATAAGAATATTAATTTATAATAAATTAAAACAACATATAAAAACATCCAAATTGACTCAAATTAGAAGAAGAGATGATATAGGGTTGTAATATCATAAAAAAATTATACATGTGTGGAATTTATTTTAAACTTTATCAATTTGATTTATCAATATTTAATCTATTTAAATTTATCTGTGGTTAAAATTCTAATTTTCAAATTGTTATAAATACTTAAATATGTGTTGTGAGATTTCCATAATTACATAAATTATTAAATTTTAGACCATATAATTTTCAATTTATAATTTTTTAACAATTTTGTGATTTTTAAACAATTTAAAAATATGTTATTTTTATAAAATATCAATAGATTCAATTTTGACACTATTCAATTATTTTAATTTAAATAAAATACACAGAGATGATATATTCAATAAAAAATATATAATAGATTCTTAACATATAATATTATTCAAAATAATTAATGGGGAACATTAATTTGTAAATATATTATTTATTTTAATATTTTTAATATAATTTATTTGGTATATCTCTTAATAAAATCATTACTACAAAATTTTTGTACAATTACTTAATATACATATTTGTAGCATAAAAATTAAAAATAAAATCCTATGATTAATATAAATATAATAGCTTTCATAATAATATTTTTAATTGAATTTATCATCTTAAAATAACAACATTTAAATTGTTATATTTATGTAGTTATGAAGGTGACATCTTTGACATTATTTTAAATAATATAATATAATAGAATTAATCGGTTTTATAAGGCTCCAAATGGTCCACGAATTGACCCTTGGATTCTTAGGGTATATATAAACTTGAAAAATAATTTTTGGTCAAGTTTCGGGTTCTTTTTATAGGTATTTTTATTTTAATAAAAACTATATTATTGATTTTTCACTTAATAAATAATTTCTACATCATTAATATATAAGAAATTAAGGTAATTAAAAATTTCTTAAAAATTACAAATAAATTACCATGATAACGAAAAATATTTTATCTTTAAAATGAGTATTTATAATCGAATTTATATTCTATATAATCTTATATTAAAAATAATCTAATTATTAAAGTTTGAGTGAGACATATTTCACTTTCTTTAAAATAAAATAAATTAAAGGTCTAAATCACCTCCAAGTGGGTTAAAATGTATTCTATTTCGACCCAAATATGCCTTAGGACGAAATATAAACATCTAATTATATTAATACAAGTGTTAGGGTAATTTTATAATATTATATTTACCCTTAATTACCCGATTTGCCTTTAGCTATGGTAAATAAAATTTACCGTAGTTACTATTCATAATGCCCAAAAATAAAAAAGTACCCTATTAACATAATATGGACCTAATGATTCCAATTATATAATCCATTTATCAAAATTTAAATCACATAAGTTGCAGAAATTAATTTAAAATTAATCCCGTTGTTACGAAAATGAGTTTTAAAAGTTAAAACATTGTAAAAGATTGAAATGATTTTACCTATGAATTCAATGTAAAATCAATGCTAATGACACAAATTATATTAAATGGTAAAAATATAATCTATTTATACTTTATAAAAATTCAATATTATAATTTAACATATAAATTATTACGGTGAAAAAATATTTTTTTAATTAAAATATAATGTGTTTTTATTATTCATTAAAATATGCATGTTATCAGAATAATATGAAAAATTTATCCAAAGTAAATTTTTATATGCTTATTCCAAAGAAGAATTTTATTTTGTCACATTGAACTTATAAACATGTCAAAAACTAGATTTAAATTGGGTGCACCATCAAAAGGCGGCAAAACTGCATTATTTGAAAAATAATTTTTTTACTCAAAAAATTTATATTGTTCTCATACCATGTTCTAGAAAATGTGAAAGATTAATAAAAATGTTATAAAATTTAAAATTTAGTTAATACTGTTCATAACGGCTAGTTCATAATAATATTATAATAATATATCGTTGTTTAGTGAATCTCGATATTGCGTACTAAACACGCTATCGAGGAAGGACGTGATTGCGTGTAATGCAAGCCAAGTCTAGGCTGCGTGTAGTGAAAGCTCCCTTTTTGTTGCGTATAACATAATCAAAACATATTTCATATATAAAATTAAAAAAATCTATAATTAATGTTTTTTAGAATAATTTCTACAAAACGAACTTGAAATTGTGTGTAACACGAGCCAAGAATAGTGTTGCGTATACTACAAGCTAATACGATGTTGCATATAGCAGAAGCTAATTTTGGTGTAGCGTACAAAACAAGACATAAATGAAATTAAAAATAATAATTATCCTAAAATCTCAGTTTTTTACATTCTAACCTCCTTAAAATTAATTTCACCTTCGAAATTCATCGGGGTTATAAATGGTTTACTACTAAAAATTTTCTTTGATAGAAACCCACACCATAAAAAAGAACACTAAAACTCAATTTTCAAAAGTGAAGTATGAAACATAATAGTTACCCAATTTAACTCATCACTGGTTTTCCACACAGGAGAACATAGGTGAAAATATTTATATAGAAGAGAAATCTAATTATCATGTTCTGGTGGAGAGTGGTAGATAACATGGCTATGAAAAAGCCAAAAATCACAAAGCCAAAAATTTCTGATGATCTAAGGTACCATCTGATTCATTGGTTATGGGGACACTAGGAAAACAATTTTTTTTCAAGATCATATCCCTATAGTTGAATAATTTGAATTAGAAGAAATACTTACTTTATTTTGGTAAAATCTCACCATTGTTCATGCCTTGAACAATTTACACTTCATCTATTAACGAAATGACATTGAATTTGTCACTTTTTAAGTGTTATAAGATCTTGTAATAGAATGATGGTTCATTCCATTTATCTCAAATAAAAGGTTAGAAAAAGTAATCAAATATAAATATGTCCATCTATGGTGAGGTTAATCGTATATGATTCCAAAAACGGACTTATACTTTATCTATCAGGACACTTAATAAAATAAAATTAGTTTATACTAACGAGGGACTTCCTGTAGGACATTGGAAGGTGATAAAGGCATGTCGCACATCAGTTGTGGGTTCGATTATCACAACCTTTTTTGACGCGATGGGTTGTAACCCATCCTATGGGTTGTAACCCATCCTATGGGTTGTCCTTTTTCTAAAACTACAATATTATAACATTCCAGAAATATTATCAAAAAAAAAGTTCTAGCCTTAAACAATTCTATATGATGTCCAGCTTAATCCAGTACAACCTTTAGGCTTATTGAAAATACTTCTGTCCAATCTTATAGTATAATGAAAACGATTACTAGAAATGTCATCAAACAAGCATGTGAATACCATCATTTATCCCCCATATATCATAAAATATATCTTGTTGGCCACATTCTAGACAATTCAATATCTTAATTATGTATTCTCTTGAAAAATGAATACCCATTGATCCTTAGTGAAAACAAGAATGCTGTCAAAAGTAAACTCTTTCCACATACCAAAATCCCAAACTTTCAATATACTCAGACCATGATATAACATTGTCTTTATATCATTTATGAGCTCATTTCATTTTCTCTTTATCCCTTCATTATGTGCATATCACCTTCTTTCCAAAAATATTTCAATCTCTTTCCATGGGTATCAGTACCATATAATTATTGAAAACCAATACATAGATATTCCAAAATTCCACAATACCATAAATGAGATTCCATGATACCATTTTGAAATCCCATTACATAAACACTTAATAATTCCACATCATCATTGTCATACTGAACATCACAAATAGTAATCTCAGGTGACTTCCATTTATCCATTTCCTTAAGAGGTTGATCACGTTGATCATCATTAATCCTTGGATTATGGCATTGATTAACATAATGCCCCATTTACTTGCATTTGAAGCATTGAAGTGTTAGTGGAGTGTTCTCTGTAGTATTTTCTCTATTCACATTAGTAGCTACATTTTCCTATTACATCGACAATAAACTGCTCGATGACCTTGTTTTCCACACTTAAAACATTTTTTAGTACCTTTTAGACAATTTCCACCATGCTTCTTTCCACACATTAATCATAATGAAACATTCATCATCTTTTCAACATTGTTATGAGATTTATATTTGAACTCCATCTTTCATTTTCTATCAAAATCAAGATATGGATATGTAACCCCAACTTCCAGTTCAACCTTGATAGCACAATGAAAAATTTCTTCAAAGCTAATGAAGTATCTAATAGCAAATACCCTTAGAAGACTTGGTTTTAAGCCACTGAATAATAGATCAACTTTACTTTCAGGTTTGACGATAAAGCCAGATTCATACCTTGAAAGCCTTGTAAAATTTTCGTCATATATACCAACAGATTCATCATACTTTTTCTTAAGATCAAGGAACTCCTTTTCCATATTTTTTCGAAGAATACAATAGAAGTTATTATTGAAAAAAAACTTCTTGAACTCATCCCATTCCATAGATTCAATTTTATCTAGGGGCCTCGTATTCTTAATTATAGTCCACCCTTGGTCTGCTTCACCTTTTAAACGGTAAATAGACAGAATGAATTTTTCATGTTCTGAATAGTGGAGTATGGAAAATATCTTTTCAATGGTATTGATCCATTGTTCAACAACAGGTGGATCAGAAGACCCACTGAAAGAAGGTGGATGTTCCCTCATGAAGGACTCAATAGAATATTGGTCACTTCTCTACTCATTTGGACGTCCAAAATGATTCATAGTTTGTGTAAATACAACAATACGATTTTTCACTCCATCTCCCATAACATTGGTTTGGTCAAAAGGACAATGATTTCATTGCCCATTACATTTATCAACATGGTTTCTTTCGGGTTCCAGCCATCATCTAAAACCCAAAAATAATAGTGTGAGAGGCAAAAATCATGATAGGTAAAACAACATAATAAAGGGGAGTACATTAAGTATCTAACATATTGAGGTTTAATTATAATATCTTTACCGTAATTCTAGGACTATAAAATATACTAATAATTAACCATAGTGACGTCTTGAGACATACCTTAGAAATATCGTAATGGATCTCACTAAAGTTTTCGCATCCTAGTTTTCAAAGGCTAACAAAACCTTTTCTCTGATACCAACTGTAGTGACCCAATATTGATATACATGGAAATTACATTACTTTTGGGGAATAATTAATACATAACAAGAGCCAACACTGAAGAACCGTAATATTTTTGTGTCTTTGGAAACTCGGAACATAATTTCTTAATCTTGGTGAAAAATCTTCAACATCTCCCATAAAATCATCCCCTTTTGTTTTCTTACCTAAAAACTTTCTTTAAATCCAGGGGAAAAGAAATCATATAAAGGGTGATTTCAAATTCTCTGTAAGGGTAAGCATGGATAAAATAAAACAAACCATATAAATTTGAACTTAAAAACTTGAACATAATGTTTAAACATCAAATTCTTGAGAAATGACTTGGTAGCACATAAGGCATAGATCATAATGGAACATCAATCATGATAAAATAGCATGGGAATAAAACATGTAATTGTGGAAAACCATAGATCACTTGATATGATCTCCATAGTAGCCAAGGCATTTCTTTCATGACCATCTTAGTGTACAAAGTCCCTTACTGAATCGAGTTCACTCCTCGTTCCAGTTCTGTATCACTGAATCAGATTAACTTTCCATTCCAACCATGTCTATCTCAAGAAATATAAATCTTTACAGAATTAATTGGAGGGAGATATAGGTCTCACCTATATCATATTGAAAACATTCTTTTGTGTGCCACAACACAATCATAAATCATGCATCATAACCCAAAGAATAAAATGAGTTTCGTAAACATCATCCCATATTAACATAATCCATATAAATCAAATGGATTCATTTCATCATAAGAAAAATAATACCACGAAAATAATAGAGACATTATACTTGAAACATAATCATACTAAATAATTTCATCTTAAATGGGAAATAGTTTTGAATAAACACTTTCAATGAATTATTGAGGAAAATATCCTTTTTCTTCAAAATAATTTTCTTTTATCAAAATTCTGTGAGATTTTAAAAGAAATGAATTTTTTTTTAAAATAATCATGAAATCTTGTAAATTATACTTAATGGAAATAGGGAGTTATGAAACCGTAAAAATCCATTCATGCCATATAAGTTAAGAAAAACATTCTCTACATATATTTAACAAAAAAGTCAAAAAGTACCTTGTATGGTAATCAAAAGAAAGGTTCCATACATACCATGTAGAAAAAGTAAAATATGGGTAAAAAGGATTTTAAAAATACAAGAAAACATTTTTAGAAAACATGGACATGGATGATAAATATAACTCCAGTAAATAATCATGAATAAATAATCTCAGATAAAAACAAGATTGGAAAAGTTATCCCTTACCTTATGTTCGTTATGCTTTGTAGGTATACAAACCTCCTATATAATGATTTAAATAATTTCATTGACTTATTATAGAATCATATTTATTGTTATGATATCATATATGGTTAACTTATGACTTTATATTACCCGTTCTTTTGTAAATTCCATGTTAAAGCAGCGTTTTCGGAAAAATCGTTTCATTTATCGTACATGTTTGGACTTGTTGTTATTGATATTATAATTACTTATATCATTATTTACTTACTTAAATAATGTAAAAAATTATTTATATATCATATATTTTCTGTATATATATAATAGATAGATAAATGAAATGAAACACACCATTCATGGAGATGGTAGGCCGTACATACACATGAATACTATTTTCCATTCCTTAATGACTTGAATCGAAGTTAGTAGATGACATATATATATACTTATATATAGTAGAATAATTATGTTATATATACCAATATTATTCATTATATATACTTTATAATCATTATTGAATGGTTAATATGGATAAAGATTCTCATCGCGTCGTGCAGACAGTAATCCGTACGTACGCACGAGCAATGAAATTATTCCCATAATTATTGAATGGGATTGAAGATGATGATATAATATCTCAGAATCATTATGATGTTATTATAACCACATATAGTTATTATTTACACCATTATACCCATCCAAGTAATGTGGTGGTGGAAAACCAGATTACACCACGGCGTGGAGACAGTATTTCGTACGTAAGTACGCGCTGTGATTTCATTTTCCATAGGATGGATAGAAGGTGAAATGGGGTTGTTTCATATTTATAATAACATATCAATATATTAGTGCTAAATATGTTATTACTTTATAATGAAACAACTAAGGAAGAAGAAGTTGAAGAAGAACGAAACATGAATGAATCGGTTGAAGAGATTACCTCTTCTTCGACGCACCTCTTTTATGCTTCCTCTTAAGGGACTAGAGATGGTATTTTGAGAAGACAAGAACCTTCAAAATGTTTCTAGGTAATTCGAGAAGAAAAATTTTCAGGGGTTGGACGAGATTTATCGATCAATGTGTTGTTAAGAGGATAGGGAGAATGTTCCCTTTTATAAGGGAGGATAGGGGCGCCTTTGGAAACATAAGAAATATTAATTTATATAAAATTCAAACCACACTAAAAAAAATCCAAAATGACTAAAATTAAAAGATGCGATGATATAGGGTTGTAATATCATAATCCAAAAAAATTGAGACATGTTTGGAATTTATTTTTAACCATATCAATTTGATTTATCCTTATTTAATCTATTTAAATTTATTTGTGGTAATAAAATTATAATTTTAAAATTGTTTTAAATACATAATTATATGTTGTGATTTTTATATAATTGGATAAATTATTACTTTTTAGACCATATAATTTTCAATTTTTAATTTCTTAATATTTTTGTGATTTTTAAACAATTTTAAAATTTGTTGTTTTTATAAAATATCAAAAGTGTCAATTTTGACACTATTCAATTATTTGAATTTAAATAAAGTCCACAGAGATGATATATTCAATAAAAAATATATTATAGATTTATAACATGTCATATTCATCAAAAAAATTCATCTATCACATTAATATGTTCATATATTATTTAATTTAGTCTTTTTAAAACAATTTATTTGGTATATCTCTTAATAAAATAATTACTACCACATTTTTGTATAATTATTTAATATACGTATAAGTTGCATAAAAATTAAAAATAAAATACTATTAAGATTATATATATAATAACTTTCCTAAAAATATTTTTACTATAATTTATCATCTAAAAATCACAACATTTAAATTGTTATATTTATTAAATTATGAAGGTGAGATCTTTGACATCATCTAAAATAAAATAATATAAATGTCCAAATCAGTATTATAATCCTCTAAATGATCCAAAAAATCTACCCTTGGATTCTTAGGCTATATATATACTCTACCAATAATGTTTGGTCAGGTTTATAGTGATTTGGATAGGTATGTTTATTTTAATAAAAACTATATTATCGATTTATCACTAAATATATTTTTTCAACCTCATTAATGTATAAGAAATTAAGGTAAACAAATAATTCATAAAAATTACAAATAAATTTCCATGATCAAGAAAAAAATTTTATATTTAAAATGAGAATTTATAATCGAATTTATATTTTGTATAACCTTATAATAAAAATAATCTATTTATTAATGTTTGAGTGAGACATATTTCACATTCTTTAAAATAAAATAAATTAAAGGCCTTAATCACATCCAAGTTGGTTAAAATGGATTAAATTTAGACCAAAATACTCCTTAAGACGAAATAAAATCATCCAATTATATTAATACAAGTGTTAGGGTAATTTTAAAAAATTATATTTACCCTTAATTACCCGATTTACCTTTAACTATGGTAAATAAAATTTACAGTAGTTACAATTCATATAGGTAAAAAATAAAAAGTATAATATTAACATAATTTGGACCTAATTATTACAAATATAGAATCCATTTTTCAAAATTCAAATAACAGATGTTGCAGAAATTAATTTAAAATTAATCCTTTTGTAAAGAAAATGAGTTTTAAAAGGTAAATCATTGCAAAAGATTGAAATGATTTTATCAATGAATTCAATGTAAAATCAATGATAATGACTTAAATTATATTAAATGGTAAAAATATATTCTATTTATACTTTAAAACAATTAAATTTTATAATTTAAACATATATATTATTACGATGAAAAAATTTGTTTTTTATTAAAATATAGCGTGTTTTAACTATTTATTAAAATTTGAAAGTTATCCGAATAATATGAAAATTTTATCCAAAGTAAATTTTTATATCCTTATTCTAAAGAATTATTTTATTTTTTAAAATTGAACTTATTAAAATGTCAAAAACTAGATTTAAAGTGGGTGCGCCATCAAAAGGCAGAAAAGCTGCATTATTTGAAAAATAATTATTTTACTCGAAAATTTTATTTTGTTCTCATACCCTGTTCTAGAAAATGTGTAAGAAGAATAATAATGTTATAAAATTCAAAATAAATTTAATACTATTCATAATGGTTAGTTCATAACAATATTATAACAATATATCGTTTTTTAGTGAAACTCAGTATTGCGTACTATACACGCTATCGAGGAAGGTTGTGATTGCGTGTAATGCAAGCCCAGTCAAAGCTGCGTGTAGTGTAAGCTCCCATTGTTGTTG
This sequence comes from Viscum album, assembly GCA_963277665.1. Taxonomy (NCBI): domain Eukaryota; kingdom Viridiplantae; phylum Streptophyta; class Magnoliopsida; order Santalales; family Viscaceae; genus Viscum; species Viscum album. The sequence continues at coordinate 1,053,827,565 of OY728151.1, read as the reverse complement.
TGTATAACATAATCAAAACTTATTTCATTTATATATAAAAAAAATCTATACTTAATGTTGCGTAGATTAATTTCTATAAAATGAACTTGAAATTGTGTGTAACACGAGCCAAGAATAGTGTTGCATATACTGCAAGCTAATATAGTGTTGCATATAGCACAAGATAATTTTGGTATAGCTTACAACATAAGACATCAAAGAAATTAAAAAGAATAATTATCATAAAATCTCGGGTTGTCACACTAGAACCCCACATATGTCATTATCCCTCACAAGTATAAGATCCTTGCGCTAGGACTGAGATCACCTACAAAACCATCAGGATCCCAAATCCTCTCCAATATAATGTTGAAACACCATGTTAGTGTGCAACTACCAAGGTCTTCTCCATGTTTCATTCACCATCATATGTCAATCAGTCCAGAGTCCACATCCAGTGCTCCATAGTTTTCCTGAAATTTACACACACCTCAATCATTTTTCAACAGCCATGATCCTCTGTCACTAATGCACAAACAACATCTTCAGACCTATCCAATGTCCACTACCAACACCCCAATGTTCACAAGCTTCACTCATCCCGAAAATCGCTGACATCACCTGAGTCTGTGATATTTATACTGTCGCCTGAGTTACCTCTTCTTCTTCAATGGATTCAATCTTATGAAGAATAAATCTAGCCGAAAACATCTCAAAATGACAAACCATTTCATCAAAAATATTGATTGGATTGAAAAATTGATCCATGTTGGAACCTAGAATAATAGTCTCTCTGTTCTTCAGAGAGAATCTCTACATCTATTAATAATAAATATATATTTATTTATAGTTATAATTATAAATATATATATATTACTTTGGGAATGGATTAGTGGTAATAACATTGTAATACTACATCAAAAATGGGGGTTCAAAACCCATTGGGAACAGGTCACAGTAGAAGTACATTAGCAGCGAGGGAACTGTAGAACAATGACACAGTAGCAGCGGTGGGCGAAACTATAATAGTGGTAGGTGAATACTGTAGTGGTGGCGGTACTGTAGCACCATGGTTACTATTCCCAAAATGGGCCTTGAGTCAAAACTCCAGGATACGAGCAATGTAATGGGATTCATGCCCACTAGTCCTACGGGTCAAAAAATATATTATGTAATAAAGTAGTTGGTTGGGTGGGTTATCCCTTGGGGGGGCAAGGACCAGCCTATCATGCCAGTGTCTGCGCGGTGTATGTGTTTGTTTAATGTATTTTTACACCCATGCCCATAAAATATATATATATATATATATATATATATATATATGTTTTATTAAAATAGTTATAAAATTATAACAAATATATTTATTATAGTTATAATTATATAAAAATATACAATCAATATATTTATTATAAATTTATAATTATTTACATATATATATTTATAAATATATGTATAAATAAAAATTTTTATAAATATTTGTACATAATTGTTTATATATATATATATAATTTTAAATTTATAATTGATGTGTCTATTGTAATTTCAAAATTATTTAAATATATTTATATATAGTTATAATTATAATTATAAATAAATATTTTTAGAAGTATTTATACAAAATTAAAAACATATATTTAAAAATAAATTAAGTATATTTATTATTTAAATATAATTATTATAATTTTATAACTATTTATGAAAACATAAGAGATTTATGGGTACAGTACCAAAAAATAGGGCCAGGGAAGGGAATCATTTTATCTGTGCTAAGTGAAAAGTGCTGATAAATTTATCTTTTATCAGCTCTAAAAAAAGTGATGATAAAGGGTACATATATATCATTGATTTTATTAGCGTTGATAACAGACGCATTAATCAGCGCTATTTTTACAGTTGATAAATGTTTTTAATAATAATTTATATACAATAATTATATTAATATTCAAAAATAATGTTTATTTGTATATATTAAATAGAAAACGTGAGTTTATAATTAATATATATTTTTTAATAATTGATATATATATAATGTTTCAAGTATTCCTAAGATTATAATTATATATATTTGTATTTCCAATGAATTTGGTCAATAAATATATTGATCATGCCTCCATATATGTTATGTATCATCATTAGTGTTCATTTATATATTACACTCTTCTTATTATTCATGTCATCCATTGATGGATCATATTTTATTTTGTATATTTTACTAGGAGTATATAAATAATTTATGTTACCCATATATATATTATATTATGTTCTCAATACTTATAAAATTACATTAAATGTATTTATGGAATATATATAAATTAATTATATTTATAATTTTTAAATTTTAATTATATATAAATACATTTTAAATGTATTTATTTGTCAATATAATTATAACTATATATATAAACTTAAATAATCATACAATTACAATAAATACATATATTATAATTTCATAAATATATATATATATATATAATTATATACCTATATTTATTAATATATTTATTTATATTTAAAATTATAAATATAAATATTTATATATACATATATATATATGTATATAATTATAAAATTATAAAAACATATTTATTATAACACCTATAAAGTTATAAATATATTATTAATTTAAAATATATATAAATATATACACATATTTTTTATTATAATTCCTTAAAAAATATAGATATATTAAAATAATTAAATAATTATTATACATATATTAATTATATATATTTATATATGAATATCTTTAAATAATTACAAATAGTTATAATTATTATTATTAAATGTGTATATATATTTAAATAATTAAGAAATTTTAAAAAATATATGAATAATATATATTTATAAAATTATATATATATTTTTTAAAATTTTATAAATAAATAAATAAATAAATATTTATAATTACAACTATAAATATATATTGATTTATTACATTTTTTATTTACAGATAAATATATATTTATTTATTAGTTATAAATAGAAATAAATATTTATTTATTTAAATGTTTATTAACTTATATAAATATTTTTTATTATTTTCAAATATAATGATATATATATATATATATAAATATATATTTTTATAAATATACAGAAATATTGACAAATAAATACAAATATGTATATTTATAGTTATAAATAAATGCACCTTTGTGGAAATAATTATTAAATTATAATAAATATATTAATTTTATATATTAATTATATTATAAATATTAGAAATATAAAATTATTATAATTTTATAATTATATAAATAGATAAATATATATTCATTTATAATTATAACTATAAATAAATATATATTCATATAAATAATTATAAAATTAAAATAAATATAGTTATATATATCTATAATGTTATAGATATACAAAGGCGGTTCTCATCATGAATTTCGTAACCCAAATCAATGACCTCGCAAAATTTATTAAAAATGTAAAGGCATATGAACCCACACATAAATGGCCCACAGACCCACAAATTTGATGACCTGAAAGCCAAAAAAATCCAAAAGGCCCAAGAACGTCAAAGACAAAAGTCAAGGTGATGACTAAGGGATTTTTTTTTACGTTTTAAAAAAAATATATTTTCCAGAAAATGCTTAGGGAATTTTTTTTTAAAATGCACCTCAAAAGTGGCATCCCAAATGCCGCCTTTCTCCTAAAAAAAATCTTTTTTTTGAAAATTTTTATATTTTGTTTTGTTTTGTTTTGTTTATATATATATATAAATATAAATATAAACAAAACAAAAAATTTCTGCAGAATTTCTCTGCTATTAATGATCCTGCGCTACAGCCATTAAAGCAGTCTGGATTCTGACAGAAACTCTTACCCAAGCCTCCTTTTTATAAGAGGGTTTGCCCTGAAAATCATTCTGCATTTTCGAGGTGGGATTCAGGTTCTACATTTACTACGCAGTACATTCTGTATTTCCGATGTGAGATTCTGTTTCAAGTATGTGACTTTGAAATATAATAAAATATAAACTATAAGGCCGATAAAAAATGAAATTTTAAACATTGATTAAACATATAATAAATAGTTGAAAACAAAAAGAATTTCCTCAAAAATGTTGATGAAAAATAATCTATAACCTTTCAAAACCGCCTACTTGAAACTTAAAAATGTTTCAAACACGTGAATTTGAAAGACTGTAAAATATAAACTATAAAAATAATATAATTGAAACTTTAAAAATTGATTAAACATATAATAAATAGTTGAAAACAAAATAAATTTCCAAAAAAATGTTGATGAAATGTAATTTATAGCCTTCAAAACCGCATACTTGAAACTTAATATTTTTCAAGTGTGTGAATTGGAAAGACCATAAAACATAAAATAGAAGACCAATATAAATGAAACGTTAAACATTGATTAAAAATATAAGAAATAGTTGAAAAGAAAAGCAATTTCCAAAATAATGTTAATGGAAAATAATTTATAATTTTTCAAAACCACCTACTTGAAACTTAAAAATGTTTTAAGTACGTGAATTTGAAAGATTATAATTATATTATTAATTTACTAATTAATTATTATATAATTAATTATATAATAGTTAATTAGTAATATAACTATTCATTATAATTATTCATTAGTAATTATTGAAAATTATTATATAATAAATAAGTAGTTAATTAGTAATATAATTATTCATTATAATTATTCATTATAACTATTAATTATTAATTATTATTTATATAATACTTAATTTGTAATATAATGATTAATTATATAATTATTAACTATGTAATAAATAATTATTTAATTAGTAATATCATTACTAATTATATAACAATTAATTAGGTAATTATAAATAAGATAATTAATTATAATAAGTAATTATAATTATTAATTAGTAATTATTAATAGATAATTATGTATAAATTAATTAGTTAATTAGTAATATTATTATTAATTATATAATAATTAATTAGTAAATTTGTAATATGTTTTTTAATTATAATTATTCATTATAATAATCAATTAGTAAATTTGTAATATGATTTTTAATTATAATTATTCATTATAATTATGAATTAGTAATTAATAATAATTAATTATATAAAAATTATTTAGTTAATTTGTAATATTATTATTAATTATATAATAATAAATTGCTAAAATAGTAATATAATTTTTAACTACATTTATTCATTATAATTATTAATTATTAATTAGTAATTAGTAATTAGTAATTAGTAATTATTAATTAGTTAATTAATAATATAAATATTAATTTTAATTAGTCATTATAATTATTAATTATTAATTATTAGTAATTAATTATATAATAGTTAGTTAGTTCATTAGTTATATAATTATTAATTATATAACAATTAATTAGTAAATTCGTAATATAATTTTAAATTACATTTATTCATTATAATTTTTAATTATTAATTAGTAATTATTAATAACTAAATATGTCATAATTAATTAGTTAATTAGTAATATTATCATTAATTATATAATAATCAATTAGTAATATAATTATTACATATATAATAAATATTTAGTTAATTAGAAATACAATTAATAATTATAACTAATTAATTAGTAATTAGTAATTATTAATTATTAATTAGAAAATTAGTAATATAAATATTTTTTATAATTGTTCATTATAATTAATAATTAGTAATTAATAATTATTAATAAGTAATTAGTAATTATTAATTAGTTAATTAGTAATATAAATATTAGTTATAACTATTCATTAAATTATTAATTATTAATTATTACTCATTAATTATTAATTATATAATAATTAATTATTTAATTATTAATATAACTATTAATTATATAATAATTAATTAGTTAATTAGTAATATAATTATAATCTTTCAATGTCACATACTTGAAACATTTTTAAGTTTCAAGTAGGCGGTTTTGAAAGCATATAAATTATTTTTCATTAACATTTTTTGGAAATTGCTTTTGTTTTCGACTATTTCTTATATGTTTAATCAACTTTTAGCATTTCATTTATATTGGTCTTCTATTTTATGTTTTATGGTCTTTCCAATTCACACACTTGAAAAATTTTAAGTTTCAAGTATGCAGTTTTGAAAGCTTATAAATTACTTTTCATCAACATTTTTTTGGAAATTTCTTTTGTTTTCATCTATTTTTTATATGTTTAATCAATGTTTAATGTTTCAATTATATTTGTCTTATAGTTTATATTTTACAGTCTTTCAAATTCACGTATTTGAAACATTTTTAATATTCAATTAGGCGGGTTTGAAAGGTTATAGATTATTTTTCATCAACATTTTTGAGGAAATTCTTTTTTTTCAACTATTTATTATATATTTAATGAATTTTTAAAATTTCATTTATATTGGCCTTATAGTTTATATTTTATTGTATTTCAAAGTAACGTACTTGAAACAAAATCTCACATCGGAAATGCAGAATGTACTGCGCAGTAAAGGTAGAACCCGAATCCCACATTGAAAATGCAGAATGATTTTCAAGGCAAGCCCACTTATAAAAGGGAGGACTGGGTAAGAGTTTCTGTCAAAATCCAGACTGCTGTAATGGCTGTAGCGCTGGATCTTTAATAGCAGAGAAATTCTGCTGAAATTTTTTGTTTTGTTTATATATATATATATATATCTATTTATTTATATAAACAAAACAAAAAAAAACAAAAAATAAAAATTTTCAAAAAATTTTTTTTTTAGAAGAAAGGCGGCATCGCGGATGCCGCCTTGCCCCCGAAATGCAAAGGTGGCATCCGGGATGCCACCTTTGAGGTGCATTTTTTTAAAAAAATTTGCGATAAGCGTTTTATGGAATTTTTTTTTCAAAAACGTAAAAAAAAATCCGATGACTAATGATTGTCAACCGCGAAGATTTCGTTCACCCGATTGAAATGATATAGAAAACCGAAAAAAGTCTACTGTTGGGTATAATCATGAGCTCGATCACTTGAGGATGTATTCATTCAATTCTGAAGTATCACTCTTGATACCATGCTCATTCGTTAATCCCATCGTTGGAGATACCAGTCTTCCCTTCATCAATGTGAAAAAATCCCCATGGGTGTCCCATACCCCTGATAACTCGTGGTGCCAAAGAGTTTCAAGACATCATCATCCCATACAACATATAGTTGTCCAACAACAACCAACAACAATAATCCATAAAAGAAAACAGTGCCACGGACCAACAATCCAAATGCCCAAAATGACCTAACGACCCATACAAGATCGGGTACAAATCCCATTGTTCAAAAGAATTATCCTAAAATACCCACATATACTAAGAAAGAAAACATGGAGATGCCAGCGCGTATCAAATCAACACCCGATATCCTCCTAAAAGTACCCAATGACAATATCCAGATAATTTTTCCATGATTTACCCCCAAAATAGTATGTCACACCGACACCCCCATATGATGTCGTCCACCTCCTCCATCTGTCAATGTCGAATCTCCCATGATCTATAGCCAAACCCTCCATCAGGTGACCCATAGGAGGCACCATATTGGTGTTGTCGGTGTCACGAGCTGACATCCTGCATTCACAACCAGTCTGACCACCACACCGAATGGTTTCCTTCCATCACCACCATCCCGATGACCCAAAACGAATATGACAAATCGACTGATATGAGAGATAGATGGATCTTACAACATCACCAGCCATAATGGCCCACTCGCCAGCAAACCTCAGCCGACAACCTAAGATTCCACATCATGCTACACGAGGATCCCACACAGATCATGACCTCCTATAACCCATCATCAATGTCCATCACAACCCAAGATGTCGATGGGAGGAGACAAAACCGGGAGTAGTTTCTGACAACCGGTGAATCACCATCATTTCACATCGGAGGACCCCAAATTCATTGTCACCACCCATCAATTCTAAAATCTACCATAGAACTGATTCATCAATCAACACTCATCGCATGAGAATCTTAGCCAAAACCGACTCCTAACTCAGATCTCCTCCCAGGAGTCCCTTCTCGGCATGTTCGACTTCAATTGGCCAACCAAAATATTTCAATATATCAAAATACATAATCATATCTCATATATAATCTATTAAATATATATATTTAATATATTTAATATATATATATATATATTTTATTATAAATTTGATAAATATATTTCTTATAATTTTATAGTTATTTAAATTATAAATTTATATATATATAGTTATAATTATAAATATATATATATATATCATATATATATTTTTATAAATATATATAATAATATATTTAAATTATTAACATTATAAAATTAACATTGCTAAAAAGTAGTGATAAAGGCATGTTTTATCAGTGTTTTTTATTTTAGAACTGAAAAAGCAAACCATTATCGAGAAATTTTAGCTAGAACTGCTAAAAGGTTCGCCGAGTTTTATAAAGAACCCCTAACTTCTCTTCCTTCCTCGCAGAACTCAATCTCTCACAGATGCTGATCTATGCTACCACTAGCTCCTCCTCCTCCTCCTCATCTACCTTGAATCCCTATATCCCAAACCCACCTTTCCAACATGCCCCTCAGCTCTGCCGCTGGCCTCTCATCCTTGGTGCACCTCTCCTCCATCATGCGCCTCTTCTCTATCGGGAACCTCTTCTTCACTGAAGGAATCCTCCTCTACATATCTCTCCTCTGTCACAAACACAACACTGCCGTACGCTAAAAGACACCTCCACAATGTATTTTAACATCAATTTCTTTGTTTGATGGTGATGTTTTGAATTTTAGGGGCTAAACACCCTATTGAAAATTATGGTCATTGGTGGTCCTCTCTTTCTCACTAAATGAATTTCTTTTTGGTTGGTTTTTGAAAAGAAATTGGGAAATTACTAGTGATGAGAGTGAATTTAAGAGATTATTTTGATGTGTTTATGATATAGAATTGGAGTTTTTTGGATTCATGGTGTGTCTCCATTTTGGTATAATTATGGTGAGAGTGTTTTGAAAAATGAATTTTATGGAAAATTATTTAGGATTGTAAGGAATCCTTTTATCTTGTTTATAAATTGGAATTGGTTTTAAATAAATATCATTAGGATGTTTTGGTTATAAGTGTTCAATTTTGATACAAATCGTAGAATTTTTTTGGTTATAACTATAAGGTATTTATACCCCTTTTGTTGTTTTTTTAAAAATTTTTGTTTTCATTTGGTGAAAATTAAGTGGTAAACAATATAGAAATTTTTTAAAAATTATTTAGGCATTTTAAAATGAGGGTGATTTTTGGTTCAATGTTTTGAATCATGGAAGTTTTTTATTTAAATCATTTTAAAGTGTGACTTTGATTTTGAAAGATGTTTTTGGGATTCATCATTAAGGCCGTCACAACCTTGGATTTACTGGGTTAGGCCACAAGTTCATTGTACCATATACATTGCCTCTGGTTATTCCAAAAGTCCATATTTACACAAATATATGGGTTTGTATGATAGGGGAGTGCTAACTCAAAAGGTGTTTTCACCTCATCGTGCACTGTGAAAACTCTATCTAGACCATCCATGTCTAGTTTGAGTCTGCACATCCGCTCAATCTCCTAATTAACCACAAACATCATAAATAATTAATTATTATCAATTTTAATTTATTATTTAATTTTAACCGATGTGGCATAATTACCCAGAAGCTCATTGAGAACCATTATAGAACCATAGGTTATGTAACAAAGCTCTAATACCACTTTATAGTAAATGGTAGTTGAATTAGAAAAAGATCTGATACCACCAGTTGGATTTTTAAAAAGTAAAGATGCTATTTTTAAACCCGAAAAACATAAATTAATCCCCTGAAAATTGAACATAGCAGAAAAAATTCTAGAAAATTCCTGAATTGAATGAAATTCCCAAACCTGATATACAATAACATCGAAGTAAAGCTACAGCTATGTCATTACATTAGATCTCTACCTTCAAGTTCTTGTTTCCTTATGGTTTTGAAAATACCACCCCATGAGGAAAATGAAAAATAAAGAATAAACACATGAAATTATTAGAATAAGCACACCACATGAAATTTATGTTTTTTGGATGGAAATCCAACTTAATTGGGGGAATACATTGATATTTTCATTAAGGGATAAATTTATTTATAAGGGAAACATATCTTTTTTATCCCTACATATACAAAGCTACATTAGACTATTTCTGTACACCCTAGTCAAATAACCATTACAACGCATGTATTTAATCCTTCCACCTGCATTCTCTCTATGGTTAATCCTCTCAAAGGTACAAATGATATAATTCAAGTTATTAACACATCACATTTTATTCTCAATATAATTTTATTTCTAAATTTCCAAATTATTATTTTATTAAAAATTTAACAAATTATATGAATGTTTTATTAACTATTGATATTCAATTTCATCATGTGATCATGGAATTTAGGTTGATGAATCCCTCAAATGTACCAAAACTAGATTTTTTTCACGATATTTTCTTAAAAAAGTTACTGACTATTTTGGGACATGACATTGTCAACCTCGTGAATGAGTTTTGGATAGGTAATAGTTCTCTTGAGAGTTATAATGATAATCTCAACACATTGATTCTAGAGGTTACTGATATGATTACAATTAAGGATTTTATAATAACCAATCTTTATAATTTCATTTATAAAGTCTTTTTGAAGATTTTAGAAAATAAAAAATAGAAAATCATACCTTCTATTTTTTAATACCATATTTATTTTCTTATTTTGACTTGATATATTATTTACATAAAATTATAGGGAATTAAACATATTTTTTTCTATTGATGAGTGAAAAATGTAAATTCATTTTGTGAATGGAATGAAACATGAAATTTTTTTGATTATGTAATGGGTTGATGCTTATATATTTTATTAGGTGTATTTATAAATTAAGGAACAAATATTTCATAATGTGATATATATATACATTGTTCCTTTGGTGTAAAACCAATTTATTTGGAGTGAGACAATGATCATTAGGATAATGCATAGTTTTTAGTAAACTCGAACATGAGTGTGTCATGGTAGGCCGTGTGGTCACATACTATGTAACATATTCATTGGGAATCTAGTTTTTTAGTGAAGGATAATTGATATAACAAGAAAATGGAATCATGGATAAGGTATATCCAATGATGGTGGGAACAACATAAAATGATTCTGGAAATTATTTTTATTACACCAACCGTTATGTAAACGGTTGGTCTTTCTAATGTGATTTCAAGTGTGTTTTTTAATTATATTTCAAAAGTCATTTTACCAATATCTTATCAATAATCTTGTATGTTTGGATTTTAATAGAATTAGGAAAAACATTAAATTATATCAATTTTTTGGTTATTTATTTTTTTAAATACTAATATCACTAAATCTAATATGATGGATTTGAATATATAATCGATATTACAATCAATTGACAAAATATTATGAAGATGTAGTGAAGGAGTTCATCATGTTTGCAAAAGATAATTAATATGAACCTTCTCAAATCCCTTTTACTTATTTATGAAAATGTTATTCAATACATGTTAGTCTAGAGGAGTTGGATGAACACTTGGTCTATCAAGGAATTGATCAATGATATAACTATTTGAATAAATATGGGGAAAAAGAGAATGTAGCTAGTGGCTAGGATAAAAACGGGTTTTATAGATCATCTTATAATATTAAAAGTTTTGAAAATGAAGAAGATCATATCAATTATTATATTACATATTTAAACGATAATAAAGATTGTATTAAAGAAAAGATAAGGATAGTTTATGATGAACATCTTGATTGCCAAAAATTGTTTGAATAGATAAAGTGTTGTGAATAGATGACTATGTATGTTGGTTGCGCAAAATATATAGCTTTGTCAGATGTAATGTAGCTGTATAACTTGAAATCAGGTAATGGATTGAGTGATCCCGTTTTAAATAATTACTTCTCTCTTTAATGACATTCTCCCAAAAGATAATGAGCTACCGAGATGATCATATGATGACAAATGAATGCTATTCTTGATGGGTATGATCTCTGAAAGAATACATGCCTTCCCAAATGATTGTATAATTTTGAACAAGGACCATAAATTACATAAATAATTCCCAATGTGTTGTTATTATAAATTCAATAAAGATGAATCAGGTCCAAAGAATGTTGGGCGATACTTTCCAATCATTCCAATGTTTAGACACCTATATAGAAGTGATGAGACTACATAGAAATTGACTTGGAACACTGGAAAAGTAAATTAATATTTGAAACTAAATCTCCCAAAAAACAATCCATAGTGTAAGAGAATTGATCATGAGTATCCTAATTTTGGAAACAAACAAAGAAAACATCATCTTGTGTTATCTACAGATAGAGGGGGTCATTTTTATTTTCAACGAAGCACTCATATTATATGGCTGGTTATGTTGGTAAATTATAAATAGCCACTATGGTTATGCATGGAATGAAAACACATCATGTAATTTTTTATTATATCTGGAACAAAATAATCAGGTAATGATATTGATGTTTGAATAGATTCATTGATCAAGGGTTTGAAATTATTGTGGGAGTCAGGTGTTATGTGGTATGATGTTACATAAATGAATATTTCAATTGAGATCCTTGTTGTGTGAGATAATAAATAACATTCTGACTTTTGGAAAATTTTTAGGATGAATTATTAAAGGAACTCATGGGTGTCCCATCTGTGGAAAATGTACACAGTCATTGTTGGAGTTGGTGGTCTAGAACCAACTACTTTGTAATTTATTCATTAATAAAAGCCTTATAACATATTGTTTGTTCTTCTGCATGACAATGCTAGTGATAATGTCCTAAGGACAACTGTTTCATTAAAGGGTCATAGCGGATCCCTACTATGATGAGAACCCGGAAGTGCCATAACATTGTTATTGAATATATGTTCTATATGGCCAGATGATATTATTTGAGGGACACAAATAATACAGGTCATTAGAGGTGTGGACTCATAAAACTTATAGTCAGCTTTGCATGTTGTGCGCCCTTGGTAATATCCAAGAGGATATTATGAGAATGAGACCAGCCAGTTGGAAATCCACATTTCATAGTGTCATTGGATGTTCCTATATACGGATGTGGGTATTGGTTCTTAGATTTTAAGATTATTATTAATGGGTATTACAACTCTCACACTTAGATATATTGATGAAAACTGTGATGACACACTGTTCGCAGCGAGGTATGATACGTTGGGTGTGTCACGAGTAATACAGCATTAATAGATAATGCGAGAAAGGATTTTTCCCTTCTGTTCCATAACGGAAGTAGATATCTCCGGCCCTTTTATGGAATTAATATAGCCTAAATAAATCCATGTCCATGGTAAGGTATGGGCGAGTTCAATTCCAGGAATTCAAAGAAATAATAATCGAGCACATGGGTTGATGGCACTAGCATGCAAACTTCTTGATTAGAGATATAAAGACAAAGGGATTATATTATATTGTAAGCATTCGTAGGAGGTGACAATTCGTTGCGGCGTTAACTTCTTTATCTATGTGTACCTTGGCGTGTTGCTAGATGCTAACTATGGACTTTAGGCAGGCTCCGCCTAATGACACTGAGAAAGAGCCCTAGAGTGTCACACTAAGTGTGTCCATGTATGTTAGTTAAATATTAATATAACTAGTTAAATAAATATTATTCCCAACTTTGGTTTAATAATTATTTAACGATGCCTGATCGCATTTATTTCGACACTAGTTATTCGATAGAATATATTGTGGTTGAAATAATATATTTTTTAGTGAGTAAGGCAGTTGCATTTATTTAAGAAATAAATAGTCATTACTCAAGGTCTAATAAATTTAGTGGAGAAAAATTGAAAATAAAAGTACACACCATGTATATTAAATATACACGCCGTGTAGTTTTATGGAAAACAAGTACACGTCATGTATTAATTATTACACGCTGTGTAGTTTTCCAGTTGGGATTTTGAGGATATAATATTTTTTTATTAAATGATATTTATTATAATCAGCGTGGGTGGATGTCATGGAATTAATGATTCGACATGAGCGTTTTCAATAAGAGTTAATTAAATAAATAAAACGTGTAACACATTTATTTATTGACATTACTCTATTAACCTCAAACCCGATTATAAATATACTCAATACCCCAACACATTTGTGGAGCCATTATTTTGCACAACAGATTTGAAATTACTCTCAAGCCAAGAGAGAATTAACTTTCCACCAAGAACACCCTCAAGATAAGAGAGAGAGAGAGCCTCCACCGGATCAAGGCGGTCAAAGGCAGACATCGCAAGCGAAGGTTCTTCCGCGCTAGCACACGGAGATCCCTTCAGTGACATCCAGAGATATGTGGAGCACGTGTGGATCACCGCTAGAGGAATCCTATACTTGGATTCTACGACGCAATAACGGATCACAAGATCGTGACCAGAGACATCGATGAAGAAATAATTCCATCGAGGTAATTCTTGTGAATTAATTAAATTAATTATAACCAAGATATGATGAACATATCTCAATGGTTCCATGAATCTTATTTTATTTTTTCATTCTTCATTCCATTCCAAAGATCCGGTGTTTTATATCATGATGGATCTCAGATTGAAGGTTGTTTAATGCTAAAATCAAAGTTGGGAAAACCCACCAACGCACTTCCGCTGCGCTCAGAACCTACAAGTGGTATCAGAGGGGTCATATCGTTGATTATAATTATTTAGTTTTTCATTGGTGATTTACACATTTTATAATTTAGTTATTTCCATTCATGTTTAATCGTTCTGGAAATCTGAATCTTGAGATCTATTCCTCCTCCATCGTTTCTCGTTCACCTCACAAAAATGAATTTTCTTTTAATTTTGATTAAAATAAAATAGAAGAACTCATCTGGAGGAGCCAAACGTTTCTGGCCATACAACACCAGAATACATAGCATGTATTCGCAAGTACACTCCGTGTAGTCTAGGTTCAATGCATTGACTGATACGCCAAATCAGACCATGTATTGGATTCTTTATTAGAATTTAAGACACAGTGTGTTGACCAGAAATAGGTGGCACACATTTTTTGGATTACACGCCATGTGGTCCAATGAGCACGTCATGTAGTCCCTTCGGGTTAGGGTTGGGCTGTGTACCCCTTACATGGCTTGCCCGGATGGAAACCGTGTAATGTGGAGACTAAACGGCGTGTGTCCCATAGAACACGCCATGTACTCCGAAAATTTCCTAAGTACATTAACATGCCCTGTCCCCGGGTGTGTAATTCGGATGGATGGTGAAGAAAAGTACACACCGTGTAGTCGGATCTACACGCCGTGTAGTCACCCAAATTATGCAGATTTATTAAAATTTATTATTATATTATACAAACCCTTGAGACATGTACTATGGTTCTGGCGTAAAGCTGAGGCACATCACATGATAGGTGTTTTATATATATGTGTTTAATTTAACATCTGCATAATGAATGAGAATTCACTGGGTTGCCTCCAAGGTACAAGTTACCTACAAGGATAATTTTAAATGAATTTATCAGTTTAAAATTATGATGGATGATAATCTCAAGGAAGTTCGAAAAAGGGTTTAAGATAAAATGATTGATTAATTAAACATAATTAATTAATTCGAGCGTGATTTATCTTAAACAAGAATGATTAAAGAATTGAATTCTAGTTTCATTTATGCGTAAATATCGTTGCATGTATGGATGATCATGAGCTAGACCGAGACTTTTGTATGTGAATGGTTTCTTTTAATTAATTTATTTAAATTAAATATGTTGGCCTGCGAGCCATGTCATCATTAAAATGTAGGGTCTGCGTGCCTAAGGTTCTTTTATGTAAAAACCCATTTTACCCCTCACCTGCATGTGAGATAAATGCATATGTAATGGATGGAGATCCCAAGCTAGTGGAGGCGGCTCAAGTCATGAGCTAAGGTGAAACCAATCCAAGGAGATACAAAGGTGGACATGTGGAAAGCTGTAAACAAGAAGCCGAAAGGTTCTAGGTTTTTATCCCCTAGGTCTTGGGTTTGTTTATCAACCTCTTGATAAACTAACCAATAAGAAACTCATGATCATACCATTTATTTTATTTCTGTCAGTTGCATGGTTTATTTATTG
Organism: Viscum album; assembly: GCA_963277665.1. Taxonomy (NCBI): domain Eukaryota; kingdom Viridiplantae; phylum Streptophyta; class Magnoliopsida; order Santalales; family Viscaceae; genus Viscum; species Viscum album. Next base: position 1,053,811,473 of record OY728151.1, on the reverse strand, counting down.
TGGGTATGTTGTCATGATCACACAATTAATGAATAAAATGAGCATGCAAGATGGAACTAAAATAAAAAACTTCTTATATATAAATATATTCTTAGACATGGTTAATCACTTAAGTATATCCGAATTAATATTAACAATCATGTAATCAATGATAATAAAATGGAAATTTATGTATAAGGATAAAATCCCTCAAAAGAAATATCAAGTCGGTATAACCTTCCATAATCTTCGTTAGAATCGAACCATAGTTCAAAGTGCTTGACAAACCCTAGTTGGGGTGCTTTCAATTATCGAGGAATTATAATTCAAGGTTTTGGGTTGACATGGCTTGGTTCGAATCAAGGGTTGACTTCCACAACAGGACTTGGTGTGACCAAGAGGCATAGGTTGAGGAAATCCAAAATAAACGGATTTCAGGATTGGAGAGTCCACTCAGCGGATCAAGGAGTTGCGAGTTAATGCAGTTGGAATTTGTAATGCTTAACTAAAACCCTTCAAGTTGCTGGAACAACACTAGTTGGGGTAATGCGAAAGGCAATATGGATCCTTGCCACTAGAATATTCAGGCAACAGAATATTCTGAAGTCAATGGTGAGGGATATTGGATTTCGATAAAATAGTGGGAGACTAATAAGTATAAATTTATTTATTTGTCTCAGTTTTGTAAATTACTAAACCTTTTCTCATCTTAATTTGTATAAACGACAAGAAAATGACTTCAAACATATCATTGAGAACCATACTCGAGAAGGAAAACCTTCTCATCAGCACCAATTTCCAAGAGTGGTAGATGATTTTACGCGTCATCCTTCACCATGAAAAGAAATTTTATGTGCTGGAAGAGCCTATTCCAGTTGCGCCTTGGAAAGAGGCCAATGATGTGGAATTATCACTCTATATGAAACACATGGATGATGCCACATATGTCCAGTGTTTCATGCTATCGACCATTTCCAATTAGCTCTTGAAGAAACATGAAAACATGGACGCCTATAGCATGATATCTCAACTTAAGAATCTATACCAAGAGAAGGCGAGACAAGAGAGATATGAGATCTCCAATTCTTTATTTACAACAATGCTTGGAGAGTCTACGCTAGTTGGGCCTCATGTAGTCATGCTTGTTGGCTACATTGAACGCCTATACATCTTAGGGATTAAATTCCCGGATGAGTTGCGTACAGATCTCATCCTATCATCACTGCCCAAGAAATTATCTAGCTTCATTGTCAATAATAATATGAGAGGCAATGAGAAGTTTATATTAGAGCTTATGACCTTGATTCACCGGGTGACAAGGACATGGGGCGTGACAAACCCACAGTCCTTATAGTGAAGAAGAAAAGGAAGGACAAAGAAAAGGGGAAAAAGACTTATAAACAGTCTGAAGCCCCCGAGCACAATCCCTACAAGAAGGAGAAGATCCAGAGGCAGGGCAAGGAATGGGAGGCGGTTTGTTTTTCAAGTGGCAAGCAAGGCTACTGGAAGAGAAACTGCACCCAAAAGTGTGGGGATGCTAAAGGTGTGTTCGTTATCAAGTGTAATCTTTATATTTCAACACATTGGGTATTAGATACAGCTTGTGGGGATCACATCTGTATTCTAATGCAGGAACCAAGTAGATTTAGAAAGATTGCAGAGGAGAGGTGGATCTTTGAGCTGCCAATGGCGCAAGGATGGCTGCGTTGGCTATTGGCGATTACCACCTCTCATTGCCGATTGGGATGATTTTGGTTTTATGTAACTGTTATTATGTGCCTAGTGTTACCAAGAAAATAATTTCTGTATCTTCTTTGGATATGGATGGATTTATTTTCAAGTTTTGAAATAAGGGTAGTGTCTTTTATAAGAACAATGTATGTTATGGTATGGCACATTTAAATAATGGTTTGAATGTATTAGATTACAAAAACCAAGTGTTGGAAATTGATAACGAACCAAACTCACATGACTCATACATCACCCAGTTGTGGCATCACCGTCTCGGTCATGTGAATGAGAAGCGCTTGACAATGCTCTGCCAAGATGGCTATTTAGACTCTACTATGATAAATCCACATGATAGATGTCATGCTTGTTTACAAGGAAAAATGACCAAATCGTCTTTTGGTCGACAGGGTGAAAGGGCCACCGAGCTTCTAGGATTGGTACAGACGGATGTATGTGGACCATTTCCAGTAGAAGCTAGAGGTGGATATTCTTACTTCATTACCTTTAATGATGATTTGAGTAGATATGGATATGTCTACTTATTGAGGTATAAGTCATAGGCCTTAGAGAAATTTAAGGAATTAAAGAATGAATTAGAGAATCATCTTGGTAAGAAGATAAAGAAACTTCGATCGGATCGAGGTGAGAATATCTGAACCAAGAGTTCATCGATCTTCTAAGATAGTATGGGATTCTATCTCAGCTCACTCCTCCTTATACACCACAGTGGAACGGTGTTAGTGAAAGGAGGAACCACACCTTGTTGAACAAGTGAGGTCAATGGTGAGTCATGCAATTCTTCCATTATCCTTTTGGGGATATGCATTACAAACTGCAGCATACACATTAAACTGAGTAACAACTAAGGCGGAAAATGGAATTCCATCTGAGTTATGGAATGGAAGGAAACCCATTTTGTCACACACACGTGTAAGGGGATGTGAGGCGTTTGTTAAGGCCTTCTCAGGCAATTAACTATCACCCCTGGGCATGAGGTGTATCTTTATAGGATATCCCAAGGAAACGAAAGGATATTACCTATATAACCCTTCAGACAAGAAAGTAACGGTCACCAGACAAGCTGTCTTTCTTAAGAGGGAGCACATCCCCAAGAAGGATAGTGGGAGAAAGATTGACTTTGATGAAGTTGATGGTCATGATACACATGAGTTGGTACAGGAACAAGATCCACAGGTCCCCATGGAAGAGGTTCCAGAAACACAAGTACTGCGTAGGAGCTCAAGAGAGGTAGGGGAACCAGAGAGATTTGGATTCCTAGTCACCAAGGATGGTGAATCATTATTGGTGTACAATGATGAACGTCTCTCCTACAAGGAAGTAGTAGAAAGCTCAAAAGCTGCAAGATTTCTAGAAGGTATGAATTATGAGATGGATTCTATATATCAGAACCAAGTCTGGGTTCTGGTCGATGAGCCAGTTGATGTAAAACCTGTTGGATGAAAATGGGTATTCAAGAGAAAGATGGACATCGAAGGTCAAGTTAGCACCTATAAAGCAAGGCTATTGGCTAAAGGGTTCATATAGTGTCAAGGAATTTACTATGATGAAACCTTATTTCCAGTTTCCATGTTTAAATCCATAAGAATCATACTTGCCATAGCAGCTTACTATGTCTATGAGGTTTGGAAGATGGATGTCAAAACATCTTTCCTTAACAGGATCCTTCAAGAAGATGTCTATATGACACAACCAGAAGGGTTTGTGACACTAGGTGAAGCCAAACGGGTTTGCAAGTTGCAGAAATATATTTATGTATTAAAGAAAGCATCCAGGTCATGGAACATTTGATTTGATGAATCCATAAAGAATTTGGGTTCATTAAAAACGAATGTGAGACATGTTTTTATAAACGGTTTAATGGGAATGCGATCGTTATCCTAGTAGTATATGTTGACGACATATTTCATATTGGAAATGATGTACCGGTCTTACAGTCAATTAAGGATTGGTTGAACAAGTGTTTCTCCAGGAAGGACATAGGAGAAGATGCCTACATTCTCGGGATTAAGATCATTCGTGATAGATCCAAGTGGCTTCTTGGACTATGTCAGGGTACATACATTGACAAGATACTATAGATATTTAGTATAGAACAATCCAAGAGGGGATTAGTTCCAGTGTCACAAGGTCTACATATTTCTAAGAAAATTTGTCCTCAGACAAAACAAGGAAAAGATAGAATGAGTATGATCCCATTCTCTTTGGCTATAGGATCCATTATGTAGGCCATGTTATGTACCAGGCTTAATGTTTCCTATGCACTGAGCATGGAAGGCAGATATCAAGCAGATCCAGGAGAACAACATTGGACTACTATTAAGACTATCCTTAAGTATCTGAGAAGAACTAAGGATATGTTCATGGTGTATGGAGGAGATGAAGAGCTTGTCATGAGAGGGTATGCTAATGCTAGTTTTCAGACAGATCAGAACGATTTGAAGTCACAATCTGGATATGTTTTCTGTCTCAATGGAGGAGATGTGAGCAGGAAGAGTTCAAAGCAGCCAGTTTTCACCGATTCTACAGCGGAGTCTAAATATATAGCAGCTTCTGATGCAACCAAGGAATACGTCTAGATTCAGAACTTTTTCTAAGATCTTGATGTGGTGCCTAGTAGTAAAGATCCCATTACATTGTATTGTGATAATACTCCAGCGATGGATCTTGAAAAATAACCAAGGTCACATCAATGTATAAAGCACATATTTCGAAAGTATCACCTCTTGAGGGATTTCTCTCAGAGGGGTGAAGTTGCTGTGAGAAAAGTGTCCACAAAAGAGATTGTGGCAGACCCCATAACTAAAGGCCTATCTCAGCAGAAGCATGGATATCATGTGAGAGCTACTGGGTTAAAGGTTGTTAGTAGTTGGCTCTAGTCCAAGTGGGAGTCTGTTGGAGTTGGTGGTCTAGAACCAACTACATTGTACTTTATTCATTAATAAAAGCCTTATCACATCTTGTTTGTTCTTCTGCGTGAAAATTCATGTGATAATATCCTAAGGACAGCTGTTTCATTAAAGGGTCATAGCGGATCCCTTCTATGATGAGAACCCGGAAGTGCCACAACACTGTTTTTGAATATATGTTCTATGACCGGATGATATTATTTGAGGGACACTAATAATACAGGTCATTAGGGGTGAGGACTCTTAAAACATTAAGGTACCTTCTCATGGTGTGTTCCCTTGGTAATATCCAGGAGGATATTATTAGAAGGAGACCCACCAGTAGGAAATCCACATTTCATAGTGTCATTGGAAGTTCCTATCTGCGGACGTGTGTATTGGTCCTTATACTTTATGATTATTATTAATGGGTATTACAAATCGCACACTTAGATGTATTGATGGAAACTACGATGACACACTGTTCGTAGTGAGGTAGGATATGTTGGGTGCTTCACGAGTAATAATGTATTAATAGATAATGCGAGAAAGGATTTGTTCCTTCTATTCCATAACGGAAGTAGATATCTCTGGCCCTTTTAGGAATTTGATATAGCCTAAATAAATCCATGGCCATGGTAAGGTAGGGGAGTGTTAAATTACAGAAAGTCAAAGAAATAATAATCAAGCACATGGGTTGATGGAACTAGCATGCAACCCTATTGATTAGAGATATTGAGACTAATGGATTATATTACATGGTAAGTTTTTGTAGGAGGTTACACATCATTGTGGAATTAACTTCTTTCTCTATGGGTACCGTGGTGTGTTTCTAGACGCTAACCTTGGACTTTAGGCAGGCTCCACCTAATGCCCCTGAGAAAGAGGCCTAGAGGGTCACACACTGAGTGTGTCCATGTATCTCAGTTAAATATTAATTTAACAAGTTAAATAAATATTATTCCTGACTATGGTTTAATAATTATTTTAGGATGCCTGATCGCATTTATTTCGACATTAGTTATTTGGGAGAATATATTTTGGGTGGAATAATATATTTATTAGCGAGTAATGAAGTTACATTTATTTACGAAATAAATAGACATTACTCAAGGTCTAATAAATTTGGTGGAGAAAAATGGAAAATAAATTTACACGCCATGTATTAATTATTACACGCATTATAGTTTTCCAGTTGGGATTTTGAGGATATAATATTGTTTTATTAAATGATATTTATTATAATCAGCATGGGTGCTTGTCAATGAATTAATGATTCGACATGGGTGTTTTCAATAAGAGTTAATGAAATAAATAAAACGCGTAACACGTTTATTTATTTTCATAACTCTATTAACCTCAAACCCGATTATAAATATACTCACAACCACCACAACTTTGTAGAACCATTGTTGTGAACAACAGATTTGGAAATACTCTCCATCCAAGAGAGAATTCCAATTCCACCAAGAACTCCCTCAAGTTACGAGAGCAAGATCCTCCACCGGATCAAGGCGGTCGAAGGCGGACATCGCCAGTAAAGGTTATTCCGTGCTAGCAGCCAGAAAATACAGTCATTAGGATGAACCATTCATCAAACCACATGTTTCTAGGACATCATATATTAATAAGTAAACGAAATAAGTACTGATCTTGGAAGAAATCATTTAATGGAATTTTAGGGGAACAAATAACACCATATCCACTAACAGGTGATAAACCTTTTGAGAAAGTAAAATACGTGGCTACTGATTTTGGTTAACCATTCGCAAAAAACAATACGAAAACTAGTTGGAAGAAGATATCAATTCTTTTTGAATTACTATAATAGAAATATCTCTACGTCAGACACATTATTGATGTTATGTATGCTAAAAAAATGTATGTGATAGTGTCATCGACATGTTTTTTAATGCATTCAACAAAACAATGGACATTATATATTATAGGTTGGACATGGATAACATGGGAATACGATAAGTGATGGTTCCAGTGAAGTCTGAAAATGAACGTTTCTTTCGCTAGTTGCTTAGACTCTTTCCAGGAATAAATATAAATTAGTCTTGAAATATCATGAATGATGTGAATGTTTTAGTGGGGTATTCCTTGAATATCAATAACATTGTGTCTATTACCAATTTAATGTTAATTGTTCTGAAATCACATAACTACTGAATTTTGTGGAATGATCTAATTCCTATTTCTTTATGTTTCATTTTTTCATAGAATGGTTGTTATACATTAAAAAAGATCTATTTCTTCTTCAAAATTATATGAAACAATGTTATAGACCTAGAAAAATTGATGAGTATGGAAAGAAAAATTGTCGTCATATTTTGTGAATTGGAAATGATAATACCTTCGAATTTTTTTGATATGATGGATAATTTTATGGTTCAATTAGTGAGTGATATTCGACAACGTGGACTTATACACAACATATGGATGTACCCTATTGATGGGTATATGAATATTTTGAAATGATATGTCAAAAATATTTTTCTTTCAAAGGGTTATATTATGGATAGATATATTGATGAGGAAGACATAGAATTTTGTATCGAATATCTATCAGGTTTGTAAAGAATTGGTCTACCAAAATCTCATCACATTGGGAAGCTTGTGGGTGAAGGAAAATCCGAATAGAGGTTGTCATAATCAATATTACATATCGGGAGCTGGCCCATATTTACGTTATGCATAATACTTTGGAGGTTGACCCATATGTAGAAGCTAAAAAACAAATTATTAGAATGTTGAATCCATCTTGGGATGAAAATAGTATACCAAATAAACATAATCTAGGGTTTATAGGATGGTTTCTAGGCCATTTAATTGAGGAGTCATCTGAAAATATGGATTCAATTTCAGAACAACTTATATGGCTACCTAAAGGACCACGTGTGTTTATATTATCTTATAATTCTTATGTAATTAATGGAGATAAATTCTATACTAATGAACATGACGTATATAGTACCATATAGAATAGTGGAGTTACACTTGTGGTAGAAGCAATTCATGTTTTTGGTGATATGGATAGAAATCCAATTTATTTCAAGATTTCATATTTTTATATCATCAAACAAATATGGGAGTTTGATTATAAAAAATTCCATGTGAATATTATTCAATTAATGTGGGTTGATAATAGGAGTTCTCTTAAAATAGATGAGTTAGGATTTTTGAAATTTGATTTTAGTAGGGAAGGGTAAAAAGAGGAACTATTTATAATGGAATCATAGGAAAGACATGTATTTTATGTTCTAGATCCCACAAAACAAAAAAGTTCAATGGTTCTGTCATCGACAAAAAAAACTAAAGTGTCAGATGAAAATTCAAAGGAGGATGAACCATAAATATTTTTTCAGTACTACTATGATTATATAAAAGAATATTATTCACAAGAAGATATATATACATTTAGAAAAAACTGGTAATAATACATGATAGATTACGTTACACAAATGGCATGAATATGTCACTTCAATACGATGTACTATGCGACCAGTATTTCTCAAAATATCTATTTTTTTATAAAATTGACAGTAATTTTCATAAAAATAATATATGACATACAGAAAACTGATCAAACTCTTTAGGATTAATTTCATACATTAGTACAATGATCTTTATGTCATTTGTGACAATTTGGAATTAACTAGAACAAAATTCAATTCATAGTGTGACCAATATGAATCAAAAATTTTATTTATATATTGAAATGATATATTTGTAAAAAAACACAACTGACATACTAAAAACTAAGAAAATTATCCAAAACAAATTTATGATGTATAGGAATCAACTGCACCTCAATCTGATTCTTGGTGCGACTGGTATGATTCAAAGTGTCTTTTTATTTAAAATTGACATTATTTTTAGTTAAAAAACTCAACTAGAACATCGAAAACTGAGAAACCACATTCGTATTGTTTTTGTAATTTAGGAATTTGATTCATGAGTCATTTGTGATGTGTAGGAATCACCCCCACCTCAATACAATTGACGATGTGATAGGTATAATTTTTTTTTTCTTTTTTTTAAAAAAATTGACATTAATTTATGTGAAAAAGAAAAAGTGGCATAAAAAAACATGAGAAAATTCATTCGGATTGTTTTGATAATTTAGGAAAATAATCAATGAGTAATTTGTGATATGGTGGAATCAACCACATCCCAATATAATGCCCAGTGTGACCAGTCTTACTAAAAGTGTCTTTATGAGTTTAAAATTTATATCTTTACTCAAAAAGTGTCACTCACTGTAAACCAAGAAAACACATTCTAGTTTTCATCATAATTTGGGATAGATTTTGGTATGTCCATTATAACATGTAAAAGTAGTATCACATCAAATCGAAGAATTATGCTATAGGTATGACTCAAAAATCATGTTTCTGATTTGAAATAATATTTTAGTAAAAGAACACAACTAACATACGAAAAACCAAGAAATAACATTGGTATTATTTTTAAACTTTAGAACATCAATCCATGAGTATTTTCGGGTGTGTAGAAATCATCAGAACCTTAATTCGATAAATAATGTGACTGGTATAAATAAATTTTTTTATATTTAAAATTGACATTAATTTAAATAAAAATGAACAAGTGACATATTGAAAACTGAGAAAATACCTTTGAATTGTATTGATACTTTATGAAAATGATCTATGACTAATTTTCTATGTGTTGGAATCAACTACACCTCATCCGATGAATAGCGAGACCAGTATGACTAAAAGTGTCTTTTATCAGTTTAAAATTGTTATTTGAGCACAAAAAACTTCACTCACTGAAAACTAAGAAAATGACTTCTGATTGTGTTCATAATTTTGGAGAATGGTTCAGTAGTCCTTTGTGATGTGTATAAAGAAATATAATCTAAAGTAAAAAAATTATATGACAGGTATGACTCAAAATTCATGTTTTAAGTTCGAAATATTTTTTTTGTAAAAAAACTAATATGTTGAAAACTGAGAAAATGAATTTGGATTGTTTACATACTTTAGAACAATGATCATGGGTCATTTATGACGTATATAAGTCAATCACACTTCAATTCGATGAACGATATGGCCTGTATACATCTAAATGTCTCATTTATATTTGATATTAATATTAGTAAAAGAATAAGGGACATACTCAAAACCCAGAAAAATCATTCGGATTGTTTTGATATTTTTTCGAAACTATCCACAACTGATTTTTCATGTATAGGAAGCAACCCCACCACAATATGACGCATTGTGTGACTTTTTTACCTCCAAATGTGTCTTTTTTATTAAAAATGTAATTTTATTAATATATTCATTCATATTAATTTTATATTTATTTCATTATAGTATTACTAAAATAATATTTGTTTTCATATATAGGTGGAACATTTTCCTTGAGTATGAATGATTTGTTCGGAAACTAATCTTATGAGAAGTTATTTTTGAGAGGGTATCACAGATTTCAAAGGATAAAAAATTAATGTTTTTAACTTCTTGTAGGATAATTGTAAATGTAATTATATAAATCATTTTTTGAAATGTGTATAGAATATGTTGCTGAACCCATATATGTGTTGCATTGTTCATGTGTGTGATGTATTATTCTTATATGTGTTTTACAAGTGTTGTTTTGTGTAGGTTGTGTCTGTGTGTTGTGTTGGTGCTGGTGGGTGTGCTATTATATATATACTGCATCACAGGAAGCTATGCCACTATTAGTGATATTTCGAGCACTGATAATGGACACCTTGATCAGGTCTATTTAGAGTGTTGATAATGTCCCTCTTCATCAATGATATTTCGAGCGATGGCCAAGGGAACCTTTATTAGCACTCTTTTTTATGATGGTAAAGTCATATTTATCAATGCTAAAACTAGAATTGATAAAGGGTAACCTTAATCTGTTCTAAAATATTGCTAATAAAGGGTGAAATTAATCGTTCTTTTTTTAGTGTGGATAATGGAAACCCTTTATATTCATCTTTTTATCACTGATTAAGGGGACCCCCTTTATCTTTGCTGCAATCAATAATGCTTTTCTAGTGCTTTTAAAAGAATCATCTATAGTAGTGGTATAAAAATGAACCATATACCTAGTAAAGTATAGATCATAAAAAACAAGTCATCAAATATATGGAAAACATGAATAATAAAAAGGTTTTAATGTATAAATTGACATTTATGATGAATACATAACCTAAGCGCATCAATTCTACTCACACATCAATATATTTATTGGAGAAATTACTTGAAAACATATATTTATTTGTCCATTTATCTATTTATTTATAACAATAATTATTAATATAATAAATATATTTTGTATTTTATCCAAATAAATATAATATTATAATTATTTAAATATATATTCATTTAATTATAATCATATAAATACTTTTTGTAATAAAATTCTATATATTATAATTATTTTAAAATATTTATAAATTATAAACATGTTTTTTATTTAAAGTATGTAAGTAAATATTATTTTTGAATATGAATATAATAAATTAAAGAAAATTAATAATATGTTTTATTTAGATCTTTTATCAATTATAATAATAGATCTGCTAAAGTGTATATTTATTAGCTCTTCCAGTTAGAGCTGATAATGGTCCCCCTTTTATCATTTCTTTTTTTAGTGCATATAAAGGTCAGTGTTTCCCTTGCACTGATATGTGGTTGTGCAAACTCGAGTTCTTAAATCCTAGAGCTTCCATGTGTTGCTCATATATTGTAGAGACAACTGAGTGATTAGGGAGTGCATTCAATTCTCAATTTGATCTTGGAAGAATTTAGGGGTCACTTCAACAAAATCCATAGCCCGATTCTTTGTAATCTTCTTCGTCAAATGTGAACTATCTTCACGAGAGGGGGAAAGAATATGTAATTAAGATATTTTTCAACATTTGAGGTCAATTTTATTCTATTTTGACCCATTTTAGAAAATATAGTGAAACATAGTCCTTTTTTTCCCAACGTAAATCTGATTAAAAAGCATATAGAAGCCTATAAAATAGGCATTAATTTGAGTGTTTTATTTTTATTTTCTTTGAAAAAACCGGATGAAATGGTGTGTCTGAGAAAATAAGTCCTTTGTTTTCGAGAATATGTTATGAATGAGGGTTATTTTGATAAAAATTCATAAATTTAATGTCATTTCATTATAATTTATTTATTTCCAAGCCTTCAAATCAGAAGTTCAATGATAAAATAAATTTTCAATAATCATTACAATAAAAATTGATAATAAATTATTAAAATAATTTAAGAAATAAAAAATTGTGGAGGTAAAAATATGTGAGATTAATCAATTATTCCCTTTTTTATATTTAATTAGATATAAATATTTAAATATAATAAAATATATTATAAATCTGCTTGTAAAATTATTTTAATCTTAGGATATGTTGACAAATTAACGCACCCCATTCAAATCAAAATAAATTTATCTGATTTACAGTATCCATTTTTATGATTTTAGATATTCAAATCCCATTTTTTATTTTATGGATGGTTTATGCATGTGAAATAATATTAATCCTAGGATAGGAGTTCAAAATTATAGAAAAAATTCTAATAAAAGTAAATTGATCTGATATGATGTAACATGCTTTAATTTTTTTTCGATTTTTTAGATTTTAGGGTGGATGGGGATCGTATAGATAAAAATAAATGTAATGATATAGAAGGATGATATCAGTTATAAAGAGGTACATAAAAATTAATGATATGGAAGGTTTATTCAAGATCGAGATGGGTGCCCCAGGTTTCAAATCCACATCCCCATTACATCGTAGTGAGGGCCTGAGTTTTCCCATGGAAAAACCGGTTTGTGGTGGGTGGAAAAGGAGTATTGAATGAATATTGTTATTTTTATCTTCAATGTTGCTTCAATAATCCTCCAGCCCTCAACCTCTACAATAAATTAAAGGGTATACATGATATAAATATATAATAACATCATATATAATGTATATTTTGTTCATATTCAAGGTATTCTCCTCACCTAGGAGAGGACGATTTATCCATTAATTTTTGTTTGGGAGTCAGTTGTTGAGTATCTCTGCCATGGGGTTTTGTCGTATATGGTCGGATATGTAGTCTTGGTTGAAAGAACAGTCCTATACATTTTTTTAGTTCTCTCAGTCAATACTTTTCATTGCTCTTGGTATTTTTAGTATTTATTAGGATGATTTTATATTTTTTACGATACATGGATTGAAGTGGGTTGGTGTTGGTGTTTCATGTGCTGAAATCTAGTCAATACCACATTATTATTAACTGTAATTCACATACTTCTATAGGGGGTTTCAATATGAATCTTTATTGCAACTTACTAGAACAAAAGACGTTGAGTTGAATGAGAAAACCATGAATCTTTACAACTACTATAAGTGCAAGATTTTCCACCTCTATGCCTTCATTTAACCATTTGTGATAAATTTGTCGTCCATATTCAGTTTCATTTCCCATGGTTCGTGAATTAAATTGGAATTGTAATTTGGTTTTATCCTTCTTCATTTAGTGCAATCCATGATAACAACTATTGGGTGTGTGTGTGTGGGTATTTGCAGCACAACCACCGATTCAGAATTCTATTCAGGTATTCTAAGACACTCCTTTGCATCTTCCTATTTTCCACAGTGGCCTTTAAATTAAAATTCCCAATGGATATAAAATGATGAACTATTTGGAAGGCTGTGAAGATGTATCCCTTGTTGGTGGGGGCCATATTCCATACCTTCGTGGATGTGTTATCCACTGCAGAAATCACCCACTACCATTTGTATCTGCTAACCACCAACCATGTGGATTCCAGTTTATAATACATATTATTATTTTTTATATCTTCAATGCTGACTCAAAATATTTATGATGGATCAATCAATGATTTCCCATACATTGAATAAACACATGAGCGGTTAAAAGGCCTTTTACATCTATCAGAGTTTCATGGGAAAATTCAGTGATGCATTTTTCATGAAGCTAAAACCATCCAAAATAAGATTCAGATCCCATTTTAATGCGGAGGCATAGCGGTCTCATTATCTAAAGGAGTAGTTTGGTGGATATTTCTAGCCGAATATAAAACAGGGCCTCTGCCTTCATCAAATCTCACATCACATTGACGTAAAAGAATACATGGATGAAGAAATGCAGAATGACCTTGAGCCGGGCTCCACTTTTTCTTCTGATCATCGGGATCCTTCTATCAGGCTAAACGAGAGCATTGAGAAGGCCATGGATGTGATGGAGATGAATCTGGATAGCAGAATACATGGGGCCCTGGAATAGATGTCATAATTCTAGGTGTTGTGATCGATGATTCCATTAGTTGTGTCTGTGTGGGTGATGATGGACCCATTTTCGTTGGTTCATTTTGTTATTTACATTTCCATTTTCAGTTTTTGTTAGGGGCATTGTTGGCTATGTCCTAAAAAACAGGCCATGATCGGCTCATGTGTTTTTGTTTTTTCTGTTATTACTTTATTTTAGGGCCATCATTGCAGATAAATGGAACTGGAAATAATTTAATTTATTTTTAAAAATTTATATATAAAATATTATCGAATTTATATTTATCCATAAAAATATTTCCATATAGATTTATGTGAATTAATTACTAAAGGTGTGCATAAATATAATATATCACTAGATTATTAATTATAAAAGTTGTTTTCTTGTGTTCTTATCCAAATGATATGCTATATAGAGGTGTGGTCATGATTTTGGTTTTGAGTTGGTTTGTGTTTTTGAAAACCCTTCATGCGGTGTAGGTTGATATGTGGTTTTTTCATGTGGTTTTCTTTTTCGGGCGTTTCTTCTCAGCCCTGTGGTGCACACCAAGCAGGGAAACCTTATATGTGGTAGGGTATTCCATTGATTCTCAAATTTGATCATAAATATCATCTATATAAAGTTATATAATTTATATTATCTTTTAATGAGTATTCTGTTATGATATGGTGGTGCATCAATATCATCTACAACATGGAATGAGGCTATGGGAAAAGGAAATATAACATCACAAGTTCTACAAATGGATAAGTTTCAGGGTATATATAATAATATTTCACTATTAAAACACTTATTAAAAAAATAATTATTTTTCTCAATATTTCTATAGTGTCTGAAACAAACAAACAACATAGGATGTGGTAATTATGTTTTCAAATTTATGAGATAGATCATTTTCCATGACCAAACAAGCATCCCTGAAGAGGTATTTTCAAATATAATAACACTTTAATTTAAAATATTTATTAATCCTGTGTGTATTTATATTTTTTCAATACTACCATGACTATCAAAATGTCTCATATTCAGATGAAGATATTGATTTTTTAAAAAATGAATGGGAAGCATACTTGATTGGAGAATCTATACAAATACCATGAAGATGTGAAATCCATAGAAGTAGTGGATTATTTTATATTTATGTTTAATTTACATATTCCTATTATTACTCACACAACTAACAATTGTTTTCTTGTACAAATGGATTCCTTTGTTTGATTTTGGTTAGTTTCATATACATGGATGTGTTGTGCAACACTCACAATGCAGTGTTTCAATTTTGACAAAGAAATCAAATTGAAAACATTCCCGATGTTGACAGAATGATGAGATGTTTTTCATGTATGGTTGTGTCATGCTAAAATATTGGGTAGTGATGGAATAATTACATAGTAATTATTTAAATAATTAGTGTTGGATGGGATAGTAGGATTGGTTGGAAGTGAGAAATGTAGCTTGTGTCTTGTGTCGTGTTATGCATTTAGTGGATGTAGTGAAAGTGGAAGAGTATTCTGAGTTGGATAGTGTTTCGTTTTGAACCCATAGGTTGAGATTGTGTGAGGATTATATATATACTTGTATATTCCTTTTGATTTCTATACACACCCTACACATATTGATCACTATGTTCCAACACTCATATTTTCACACTATGGTTTATTTTCCCAACACCATACTGATTCAGATGGATTACTAGATACCATATATCACTTCAAGACATATAGATATACATAGTTTATAATGGATGGTGGTCTCTTAGTGCACGTGGTAATGGCCCAGTTGTCTTTTGGTGGAATGGAATATGACTGTGTTGAGGAACGAATTTTTGTTATGGTTGTTTGTAACGTCCCCTAATCCAGAACTCTCTCACATAGGCTGAAAGGGTTATTTTAGATTCCTCATGTGAGCCTCCTCATATGACATAAGCTATCTACTAGAATTAATGGTGTGTCATTCATAATGGGGAGACTATTCCCCCAAGTTACAAGGTTACAAAACTATAGAGGAATCATAACCCAAAAAAATAAATAAATACTAGAGTGCAGAAATAATGGAAACAACAAAAAACCATGGGAAATCAAAAAATAGAATCCAACTAAGTAATCCAATAAATAAATAAGTAATAAAGTAATGACGTTTTATATTGTAACTAAATTTCATGCTCGAGGTAACACAAATAAAATACTAGAAAACTCAAATAAAGACTCAAAATTCCCAATTCCCAAACACCGTATTTGTCTCATCTGCAAACACCAGCTCATCCAATAAGAAATAATCAAAAGAAAGGTCATTTTAACTTCACTATTCCAAATTTGAAATTTTTTGATGGATTTTCTAGGTGGTATCGAAAACCAATGAAAATTTATTTCCCAAAAAAAAAATTAGCAGGGATTGTGAAAACCACTGCTAAATGTTTTCTTTACATATTTTTAGAATATTTTCAATTTTTTTAATAAAATTAATTTTTTAGGTTTTTTTTAAAAATAACCGTAAAAATCATGGTGGTTTTAAAAAACCACAGCTAAATTAAAGTAAACAATTATTTAAAATATGTTATTATTTATTTATTATTTACCATAATATATAGTTTCTTATTTATTATTTTAATTAATTATAATGTGTTAATTAATAAGTATCCTTTTTGAGAAAATTATATAATATACTTCTAATCAATCAAACCAGGAATATAGATTCAATTGGGAAATTAGTCAACCCAACAATGATCACCATTGGATTTCCCATGCCTTGCCAAATGATGAGCATCTAGGTTACCCCCACTCTTGATGAATGAAAACATGGATGCATAAAATCTTCCAGCCAATGAAAAAATATTTATAAAAACAGGGACACAGGTTTGTAGGTCTTACCCCTTCTTAGAAAATATGGTAATAACTTCATGGAATCCCAATTACACAACAACAATATTCCAAACATTTGAAAGAGCATGAAAGATCCCTTGGAGGATGGTGAAAGCCTCTACCACAACCTTACTCTTAGAGGCTTGAATCATCATTGAATGATATTCCACCACCTAACCATTGTGTTCATGGGAAATTAATCCAACACCTACCCCCTAATTAGAAAAGACAATAAAATCTATGTTAATCTTGAAAACCCCCTTTGCAGGTGGGGTCCAACAAGGTGATTACTTCTACATGATTACCAAATAAGGCACTGCTTCCTCTACATTTAAACTACTGATCCATTCAAAGGTAATCTCTACCCAAAATTTATCTTGGGTTGCCTTATTTTGATGGATGCACTAATTTATTCTTCTCCAACCCATCCTAGTAATTGTGCATATCAACCCTAAAAATCCCAGTTCCAAAGAAGTAAACTAATTATTGAGGTTTTGGACCAACTATATATGTAGGTTAAAAAACATCATAAAATTATACACCCATTCTTTCAACACCCTATGAAATAGTATAATTTCATATAAAGGATAATCCACCTCTTGGAGGCACAAATGGATTGTGTTGTCCTCCACAATATGTTGTTTCACCAAAAAGTTGCAGGTTTGTAGAACATCATTGAATTCCTTCCACCAAAAATATTTTACATTGGTTGGATGAGTGAGTGACCAGAGACTCTTCAATTGATTGTTAAGGTGGAATTTATCCAAACCATGAACCGAAATCTTGTATTCCAACATAACTGAGTACTTCCTAGAAGACTCCCCAACCCAAAAATTATGATCTTTACCAATTCAAGGTGTAATAGGAATTATATGAATGAAGTGACTCTCATCCTCATTAAACTATCTAAAAATAATTCCCTAATACCACTACTCTAAAGAGTCCTTGATCATATAACACAACAATTAATTTTCAAATCCAGAGGCAGTTGTGGAAGAGACCATCTGGTTGATTCCATTTTCCAGCGACAAGTCATTCCCCACACATACATCATTCTGGTTAGCACTTCTCTCCACACACCCTCTATCAAGGAGAGATTTACTACCCCAAATTTTTCATCACAAAACACTAGGTTGCGACCCAATCTTGGAATGTATGAAACTTGAATGAGGAAAGTATTTTTCACACAGGACCATTGTGAATAGGGAATTTGGGTTGGATTGGAGATTCCATCATTTCTTCACCTGAAGGGCCTCGTTAAACCATTTGAGATTCCAAATTTCAATATATCCAATGAATTTGGAAATACACAGTTTTTCCACAACATCCAATGGGTATTATGTTTTCCATCATGATAACCCCACAAAAAGTTATCCAAATGAGAGTGGAACATATCAATAAGAGCATCATGAAATTTCAATAATGATATTACATAGGATGGAATTTCTTGGGCCATTTATTTAATTAGAAAATTAATTCCCATCCATAGAAATCATCTTTCTTGAACATAAACAAATTATATTATCCACCCATAACATAATTGAAGCGAACATGTTTTATTTCGTATTTCGACAATGTTACGGAGAACCATATATTTTTTATATTTTTCGACTAGTGGAAACCCACACACCCACTGGAACTCCTCCCTATTCATGTGTAAAAATACATTACTAAAGGATAATTCTGACTTCAAAGGATTAATATTTTTCATATAATACCATTTTTAAAAATTAATGACTTTAAGAACCAATAAATTTTTTTGAGGGGTATCATTTGAAAAAAGGAGGATATTATCTATAAAAATGTTAGGGAAATATGTGGGCCATTTCGACATCACATAACACCATGGGAAACTCCTTGCTCCATTTAGCTCTATAAAAGATGAGAAAGGACACTGAACAATAGGATAAAAATATATTAAGGGAGTTTATCCCGTCACCGTAATCCCTTTGGGGGTTTGAAACTCTCATTAGGGAACACATTAATATTGATTCTGAATAACACCAACATAACACAGTTCATGATGTTAAAAAACAATTTCTCACCAAATCCGAACCTCGAGAGAACAGTTTCAAAAACATTCATTCAACCAAGTGGTAGGATTTCATCATATCAAACATTATTACCATAACAACTTTTTAATAAGAATTGGTCTTTATGGAGTAGAATGCTTCCATTGAAATGGTTGTATTATTGTTAATAGATATCCTTGGGACAATGGAACATTCCTTTTTAGTTACCATATAGGGAAGCGAACCCCTTATCCTATCCACCATGATCTTGGATGAAATTTTATAGACAACATTATATGGAATAATTGGAATAAACTCGATGATTTTATATAGACAATGGGTTTTTGGAATGAGAGTAATAAGAGTTTCATTAAGGGACTTGATTGAGTGTCTATCATACCACAATTACTTCATTAGTGAAACCACTTCTTGTCTAATAATGTGGCAAAATCATTTGAAAAATAATGCCTAGAAATCATCAGGTCCCGGTGCCTTATTAGAATGAATAAGATAAAGGGCCCCAAAAAAATTCATCATTAGATATATCTATCCCAAATTGTGAGTTCATGTCTTCCATGACAATTTTTGGAAATCAATTAGTCATACATGAATGAGGGTAAATACTTTCCTACTTAAAATGTTTCCTAAAAAAATTCATAATAACGGTATGAATATCACATAAATTGTGGAAAATATTCCTAGTCTGATCCTCATGGTTAGTAAGATGATATATCTTCCTCCTTGAAGAACCTTTTTGGTGAATAAAGGAATTGTTTTGATCACAATACCTTATATGGGATTCTCTTCCCCTCAAAACACCAAAAATATCATTTTCCCTCAACACTGAATTATGTTACTTCACATAAAATGAAATATACCTAATAAGAGACACAAAATATAGAAAAGAGTGTAGAATCTTTAATAGATTCCATATATCATTAATTCTTATATCAAAGTCTCAACACCAAATAGAGTTACACTTTTGCAAACAAGACACAATATTGTGAATATTGGATGAGGGGCATCTGTGATGGTTTCGATGTGTGATAAGTGATATTAAATATTGATGGTTTCAAATTGGAGATATGTGATGGTTTATATTTATGATCATTGGTTTTGAATAAATGATTTTTTAGGTTTTTCCACGATATATGATATAGATCTGCATATTAGGTTAGGTTTTTATGCATTGATCATCAACTCTTAAGGTGAGGCGGGGTGAGGGGGTGACCATAGATAGTCATGGTGGGTCAGTGACCTTTGGTTTTCAAGACGATGTTATTTGGGTTCTTTCCTATTTAGGGTTACCATACCCATGCTATTTTTGGTGACCATCATTTCTTAAGGATATATGGTGAACATCAAGGTGGGTCTATGACGTTCAGTTCTCATGGATTATTAGTTCAAGATTTTCATAATGGGGATTTATGAACTCATGAATAATGAATTGTAGTGGTTCCAATTCAACTATACCATATTTTGACATTGTGATATTTTTCATATGAGGGAGAATCATACCGAGATGAATCCTATTGAGGAAAATCGTACTTAGAGGAATCAGACTCATAAAATCGTACTGAGTTTATCATTTCACTGTCCAAGAAGTTCTTACCATATTTTGGATATGAATGTGTTGATTTTTTTTAAAAGGAAAAAGTTTTTTGGAATTGAAAAGAATATTAGTTAACATGTGTTGTTACACAAACTCTATATTAAACTATTTATTATAATAGGGTGAACATGCACTATTGTATTTTTTAATATAGTTCTACATGAGTGAAATGGTATATCATACTAGTTGTAATTAAGAGGTTGTTTTCTATTGGATTTTGTGGTATTGGAATACTTCTAAACCATAGAAAGGACATAACAATTATTATTGTAATTTGAACCTTGTAAATTATTATGTTCTTGTGGATGTGTGGTTGATTTTTGTAGTAGGAAATTGATTATTTAATATTAGGTAAATGATGTTTAAATTGAATGTAAACTTAAATGAAAATGTAGCACTAATTCAGCCACACTACTATAGATAGTTCTTTTAAAAGTGATCGAAACTGCACTTATCAGTGTTCCAAAATAGTGCTGATATAGGAGGACTTTATCAGTGAACGAAATAGAGATGATAAAGGATGCCTTTATCATTGGTAAAAAATAGCACTAATAATGACCTAGCTGCCTATGAAGTGTTTTTTATATAACATCACACCCACAAACACATGCACAAGGCACAGACACCTCCTACAAAAAACAGCACCTGCACAATGCACAGAAAAACAAAGCAGCGCACACGAGGGTTTTGAAAACAATGCCATATACATTTCAAATAATGTTTTAAATAATTACATATACAATTATCCAACAAACAGTAAAAAACATCAATGTTTCCTCATTTTACATTTGTGATCCCCTCTCAAAAATATCCACACATGGAATTAGTTTCTGAAAAAATCAACTCAACAATTGAAAATGTTCCACCTATATAAGAAAAAAATATTATGTTAGTAATACTATAAATAATAAATAAATAAATAATTTGAAAGAACTCATTAATAAAATGACAATTTTTAATAAAAAAGACACATTTGGAGTAATACAGGTCACACATTGAATGTTATTGTGGTGGGGTTGATTCTTAAACGTCACAAATAAGTTTTGGATCATTGTCCTAAAATATTAATACTATCTGAATTGGTTTGCGTGGTTTTCAGTATACCCCTTTTTCTTTTACTAAAATTAATATCAAATTTAAATGAAAAATTTGGATTTATACAAGTCACATAGTTCATCGGATTGATGTGCGGTTGATTCCTATATGTCACAAATGACTCATGGATCATTTTTTGTAATGTATCAAAACAATCTGAATGTATTTTCTCAGTTTTCATTTTGTATGTTTTATTTTTTTAAAAAAATATCATTTTAATCATGAAACCCACATTTTCAGTCATACTAGTTAGATAGGCTATTGTATTGAGGTGAGAGTTCTATATAGAAGTCACATAAGACTTTCAAATCACTCTAAAAAATTATGATGACAATCATAGGGTGTTTTCATGGTTTTCAGTGAGTGAAAATTTTTGGGCTAAAATGTCTTTTCTAAACTGATAACAGACAATTTTAGTCATATTGGTAACTCCATGCATCAGATTGAGGTGTGGTTTCTTCCAACACATCACAAATGACTCATTGTTCATTGTCATAAATTATGTAAACAATATCATTGCATTTTCTCGATTTTCAATATGTCACTTGTTATTTTTACTTATATTAATGTAAATTTTAAATAAAAACACATTTGGATTTATACTGGTCACATAATTTGTCATATTGAAGTGCGGTTAATTATTAAACATCATAAATGACTCATGGATCATAGTCTCAATGTTTCAAAACAAACCAAATGTTTTTTCTTGGTTTTCAGTATGTAAGTTCTGTTTTAACGAAAATACCATTTCAAACTAACAACACACTTTTGTGTGTCATAATGGTCGCATCGTGAATCGATATGATATGATACTACTTCATGCAAGTCATAATGGACTTATGAATCAATGTCTTAAATTATTAAGTCAATTTGAAATCGTTTGAATGTTTATTAGTGAGTGGCATGTTTTGAGCTAACATGTAATTTTTTAACTGATAATAAACACTTTTAGTCATACCGGTCACACCGTTCATCAGAATATAATGAATTTGATTCATAAAATTCATAAATTACTCAGGGATGATTTCCTATAGTATCAAAACAATACAAATTCATTTTCTCAGTTTTTAGTATGTCACTTTTTGATTCTTTAATTACATTAATGTCAATTTTAAATAAAAATACACATTTGGATCAGTATCGGTCACATCGTGTGTTTTATTGAGGTGTGTTGGATTCATACACATCAAAAATGGATCATGGATAATTTTCCTAAATTATATAAATAATCCAAATGTGTTTTCTCAGGTTTTAGTATGCCATATGTGTTTTTAGTTAAATTAATGTCAATTTTAAATAAAATGAGACACATTGAGTCATTCTAGTCATACTGTTCATCATATTGAGGTGATATTGATTCCTACATGTCAAAAATGACTTATATATCCTTTTACAACTGTATTAAAATAACTTGAAAGTGTTTTCTCATATTTTAATATATTAGTTTTTTATACTAAAATATCATTTCAAACAGGAAACATGCATTTTGCATCATACTAGTCACATTGTGCATTAGTTTAACCTACGAATTCCTCATACACATCACATATAACATAAGAATTGTTTTCCTAAATTATTAAGACAATCAATGTGTGTTTTTATTGTTTTTAGTGAGTTATGTTTTTTGAGCTAAAATGTCATTTTTAAAGTGATAAAAGAAACTTTTAGTCATATCGGTCAAACCGTTCATTGGATTGAGGGGTGGTTGATTTTATAAAAATCAAAAATGACCGATAGATCATTGTTACAATGTATCAAAACAATAAAAATGTTTTTTATTAGTATTCAGTATGTCACATGTTCTTTTTGATAAATTTATTGTTCATTTAATATAAAAACACACACTTAAAGTCATTACATTCACAACATGATTCAAATTTCAGTGAAGTTGATTCTTACATACCACAAATGAATTATGGATCATTTATATATAGTATTAAATCAATCCTAATTAATTTTCATTGTTTCCAGTATGTCACATGTTCTTCTTAATTAGAATAATATCAATTTAAAATAAAAATAGACACTTCATGTCATACCAATGGCATCATGCATTGTATTAAAGATTCATCTTCTTTAAATTTTTTTACATTCTTCCATAAAGTATAGTTCACATTAATTTATAAAAGAATCGATATTTTCTTATTAATACTAGTCTTCTTGAAAATCATTGTAGTGCTAAAAAAATATAAATAGACAAAGGATTAATAAATATTTTAAATGAAATAGTAATTATTTTCGAAAATAACTATTTTGGGATGTTGGATTGATTGTGGAATATGATATTTTCCATAAATTTAGAATCATAATAACCACATATTTTTCCTTTTGATTGTTTAAGACAATTCAAAAGTGTTGGGAAAGTTAATTAATATTTTATATGAGTTTGGATAGGGAAATCGTATTTTATATAACATGATATTTGTCAATGCTTTGTACTTGTGATATTGCTTATCCTTTTCCCCTATCCTCATTTAATGATGTAGAAGATATTAATGCACCAAATAATAATAATAGAATCCACATTAAAATATAATATAAATTATATAAATATATGATTTGTTATAAAATTTTGGATTTAGCATATTACAAACTAGAAAATGCAATTATATGTGATCAGTTTGTTTGATATCCATGCATTGAATCTAGAAAATAAATATTTGGAGTATCAAAATATATCGTAGTGAGAATCCAATGTCGCATAAAAACATAATTGTTAATAACTAATGAATGAAATTAAAATATATTTTATATGTTTAAATTGAAAAATTTTACCCATGCATCGTTGGTATTATGAATAGCCGGTCATCTTTATTTTTGTTGTTAAATGATTTGAGCAGGGCTACCACTATTTCATCCTATTTGATGGAAGTTCCTTCTATTTATTCTATAGAGGTGATGTGAGGACTAATATGTCCAAATTTTTGTTCATTGAGATATCCCTTCAATTTTTTTCATATATATGCGTATGAAAAATATGAAATGTATTTAGTCACAATTATCATAGTATATCAGCTTTTCGAATATGAAATCATGAAAACATTACTCATGTATACATTTACAACTGAGCCTCCTATACAATCATAGTCCATAATTTCACTTATATTTTAAACAATAATGAAATTTGGATCTTCACCACAACGCATATTTTCATCATTTTTTTTGATTACCACCATCTTTCAATTTCTTATCCAAATGAGCCTGTAATGATAATAAATTCAATATAAAAAGGGTGGGTTTAAGGATCTTTCAGAATATCATTTCCATTAGTTGGTTGATCCTTAATATGTTATTGAGCTATTCTTTTGTTTCACCACTTCCCTTTTTCTAGTTTTTATAAAATACATCAGTTCAAATCATTTTAATTAAATGTTAAAGGATTATCTTGAAAAATAAATTGGAAATTAATTCTTCCTTGTCAACATGTTTTTTACAAGATGTGACAGCCTTGCGATAATGTTCATAGAGCTTGTTCGACCTTATGAATACCTTCATGATCAATTGGTACATGATACTCAGTGCTCGGATAATGGGATACGTTTATCATCACTTTGACATGACCTGTTGGAAGTGGTCCTTTATGTAGAATTGAGTCCTGGATATCGATAATTGTAGGAATCTCAACAAGGTGATGAGTGGGTGTTGATAGATATAAATCACAGTCATTTTCCCACTGTTGAATATCAGTACCGTAAAGGTATCATAGTCCATTTAATTTAAAATTCAAAAAAACAATTATTATAAAATTGATTACCTCAGTTAAGATAGGTTTTTGAGAGGAATGGATCAACTCAATGTTATTTGGGGTGTGGCAGGATCTTTAGATACTAGTTGTTCTTGAGTAGTTTCTTCTCTTTTTCCCCCCGCCGTCTTATTTTTCATGAACTATCTTTTCCATTTCATTTTTTCTTATAGGATAGCTAATCTTTATATCAACCTTTGAAGTAGTTCAGTTTGATCCTCTTCTAGTTTTTTTTTCTAAAAAAATGTTCAGGGTGTCACCCCAAAACCTTCACCTCTGATGTGGCTATACTTTTCTTGCTACGTCAAGGCCACCGAATGTATCTCATTATCTAGTTTGGATATTACGGATTTCGGTGAATATGTGAGATCGAAAATATAATAAAATAAGTAATCATTTCCTTGTAATATCAATTTTTAAAAAACTAATATTTATTATCTCGTACTTACACATGTTTCCCACACTTTTTGGGTGTTTTCATCTATTAGTATCTCATCATTATTTACATGCGCCTCCATCCGGAGAACATGTTGTGGGATGGAAGTGGAATTGGATTAGGATTCTTAAATCTTCATATAAATAGAGTAACATAGTTTTGGTGTTGTTTTATGTTAAATAAAATTATTACTTTTGATTTACAATATGTACCAATATTTTTCATTTGAAGAGTTCTCGATACTTACTTTAAAATAGAGGTATTCTAGTTTTACAGATTTTTCCTTATTTTCAGCACTCAGTTTTTGTTTCTTGTATATAAAAATTTCTATCAATGCGATTAATAAATGTATCATAAAACAACATATTACCAATCATAATGTACCAAAAAAGGCTTATCCACATGAGGGATATTAAATGCATCCCATGCTCCATGGGTTTACATGTGTTCTTAAAGAGGAGGTGGGTGTGGGATTGTTTTCCCTTCAAGATCTTTAAGATGATATATCATTAAAATCGTGTGAAATCCTCTATGAATCCATCTAGAAACCCTTAATATATAGTCTTTCTGTTTTTCATCCACTATAAATTCCCTCTACAAGGGATGATAATGAGTATGTAAATGTTTCATTATTTAATTTTTTAGTAAATTAATAAAATGATATCATAATGTTATTGTAATATATCCCCACATCAGTTTCTTAACCTCTGTGACAACATGGTGACATGACTATACATCAATTGGAATGTGTTTTAAAGTGATGATTCTAATGTAAGTATTGAATGTGGCCATCTTTGGGTTAACTTGCTAGGGACACTTATTCCGTCAAACCTAATATTTAATTACTTTCTCTTTTTCATTAAGTATTTTTTCTATCACCTTCAAACTATAGCACTCCTGTTTTGTAATGCATTTCCAGTTCTTCATTTCCTACCATTTTACTATTTTATACATCATCAATATTTTTATCTATATTTATAGAATTTACATGGGCCGATGGTGGTTGTAAATCTACTCTAGGAGTAGTAGCAGCAAGAGGTTGAGAAACCTATTGGTCCTTTGTACTACAAGCACCAGCAGGTTGAGAGACCTATTGTTCCTCTACACAATGAGAAGAAGTAGGTTAACAGACTTATTGTGACTCATAATTGGGAGTATCATCACATGAAAAAAACAAGTATCCACAGATGTGGTTTAACATTTAATTCACATTACATAAAAGCAGTAGAAAATAGATAATACCATTATGTAACACGATTTATATTACAAAAAATATATAACCTGATTATTGAAGTCTCTAATTTTGAATGGTTGAAAGTATTTTATCACTCTATAGATTATCCAAATCCCTTAATTATGGTCTCCTTAGACATAAAAAACTCCATCTATATTTGGATATTTATGAAATGAGTGCATCGTCTAAATGAATGGGATATCTTTCCTTGATTTTTCATCTGAGCCTTTAGTGCTTTCGAATGATAACAAAATAATTGACTAGAAAGAGGTTTCATGATCTTGAACATAAAATACCTATATTTCCTATGATTCTATTACAAATGGTTCATATTTTCCCCCATAAATAAATAAACTTCCACAAATCCCCACTCAACTATTTTAACAGCACTACTATTATCAACCCACTAGCAATGATATATTATCTCTCAGAATTTCATATAATCCGACTTCCATAATTTTTTGATGATGCCAATGTATGACTTATTCAAATAAATTTTATTTCATTCCTTACCACTGGAAACATGCATCACTTCATTTTTAAGTGTAATTCTACTGTTCTGCAGGGAAATGTATTCCTCATCTTCATTAGTATAAAATGTATAACCGTTAATTACATAAGAATTATAAGAAAATACATACACACTTGGTCCTCCGACTTGATATTGAATTCATTATGAATTTGAGTATGCATTTTCATCTGAATCCTAAAATATATGGTCCAAAAACCATCCTATAAACTATCAATTATTTGTATCTTATATCCATTTTTATGCCCTTTATGGATTCAAATGCCTAAGAAATTTTTTGTTGGTTTTGACATATGGGTAACCCAATAAACTGTTATGAATAATGTAATGGTCGACCTACTTCCAATCTGTAATATTTTTTATGAAAGCCTCTTTTTCAGAAATTCATTCATCCACAACCCACCTACGTTGTGGAGACTTCGGTAGAATAGTTATTTTCCCACCAGATAGGTATTTTCTAAATAATTTTGCAACGTCCTCAATAATATATCACTCTATAATACAACCCTATGGATGACTTTGATTTGTGAAATTCCCTTCCATAATCATCATATATCGTTCAATGGGATACCGACATCAATAGTGTATAGGAACAAAAATTCGAATCAATCTCGCCAAGTGGACTATCAAATGAAATGTCATGTCAATGAAGGTCTGTGGGAAGTATATTTCCAATTCACATAATATGATGACAATTTCTCAATCCATACTCAGAGATTTCGTCTAGTATATAACATTTTTGCATATATATTTGAAGAAGAAATAGATCATCATTAATGCATAATTGTCATTATTTGGAAAAATACAATGAAAATATATTATAATTAGATCTTTCCTCAAAATTTAGAAGTCATGTGATTTCATACCCTTTAACTATAAGTTGATCATTTACATGATGTTCTTCATTTTAGATGTATACCACTATAGAACCTTTATGTCATTCAATAAGTTTCAAAATTGATACCTTTATTACCTAGGAATAGTGAAAGCATCTTTAGGAATAAAAGTATAGTTTTCACCCTTCACTGGTGCCAACACATATCGTATTCCCATGTCAAACATGTCAAGTCTAGCCTTAATTGCATCATTTGTTTTTCCTGGTGCATTTAGCAACATGATGATGACACCATCACATATTTTATTCAACATGCATAACATCATGAAAGTTTATGACATACAAAAAACTCATGTATGGTAATTCAAAAAATCTAATCTCTTATTTCAACTGTTTTTTGTATGGTTTTTTGAAAAAAATATTACAAAAATAAATGTCCACATATTTTACATTCTAAAATAATTCATCACCTGTTAGTGGAGACAGTGTTATATGTTAATAATAAATTCCATCAAATGATGTTGTCCAAGATTTGTACTTATTTAATATGGGTAGAAATATGTGATGTCCTAGAAACAATATTTTCAATGAATGTTTCATCCTAATTAACTATGTACCATATTTGCAGATAGAACACCCATTACATCCATTAATTATATATCTCAAAAAATTTCTATAAGAAGTAAAATCATTTATCATCCCATACAATATGGCTCTAAACATTAAATCTTCATTTCTATATGTATCATATAACGTAACACATATATCCCACAGTAATATCAAGTCCTCGATCAGTATATCCAAATAAACATCAATATAATTACTCAGTTTTTTGAGTCCTGATATAATCATAAATATCATTATGTTTTTCATTTCATTCATATCCATGGTGGTAGGTTATAATTTTCAAATATAACTGGCCAGATACTGTGAGTGATTCTTTGAAAAACAAAAGGATTCACTCCATTGGTCGATAATGCAAGATGATGGTTTCTAATCTCATTTCGAATGTCAAGATACTCATGATCGATTATCTACCACTGAGTAGAGTCTATCAGGTGACATAGTTTCCCATTTTTATTAATTATTTCTGCATGCCGCATCAATTTCTATGTGGTCTCCTCACTTCGATATAGGCTCATAAATCTTGTAATGATTGGTAAGTGCCCGAAAACTTTTGTAAGAACATATTGATCATTCTTGTATCATACTACACCACACTTTAGGAAGTATATATGTGATTTTTGAGAATTTATAAATAGTATACAATCATTCGAGAAGGCATGTATTCATTCAGTCATCATACCCATCGAGCATAGCAATTTTTTGTTGTCGTATGTTCAGCTTTGGAACTCGTTATCTTCTTGGATCATGTCATTAAAGAGAGAAAGTATTTATGTAAAACTGGAATCACTCCATCCATTGTCTGATTTCAAATTATACAACATCAGTAAGATGGGAAATTCTGTATATTTTGTGAAACCACCATACAGAGGCATCTTTTTACAAGTATTTAACTACACATTTTTTTTGGGAAATCCCAAAGTTCGTCATCAACAACCTTTTTCATTTCCTTAATAATACCTGCATCATCATCAAACTCTATAATTACATTCTCGATATGGTCTTATTAATTTTCCACACTTGAAATCATATCAGATCAACCAGAAAATGCATTTTTATCCCATCTAGTAGCTTCATTAGATTTTCCCGCATGTTTATTCCAACAATTATAACATTGATCTAATCCATGATAGATCAAGTGTTCTTATAACTCTTTTGGACATGATTTTCTTGAATAACAACTGCCTTAACATGGAAAAAGGATTTGAGAAGGGTCGTATGCATAATATTTTGCAAACATGATGAAGTCTTTCACTCCATCTTTGTACTCTCTTATCAAATGATTGGAATACATCAATTTTTTATTCATAAAATTCCTATTTGATTAGGTGATATTACTATTTAAGAAAACAAGTACTGAAAATATTGATATAATGTACTTGTTTCCTAATTCTATAAAAATATAAATAGAAAATATTATGAAAAAACTACAGTTAAAATTTCCTTTTAAAACTATTTAAGAAATAACACTTGAAATCCCATTAAAAAACAACCATTTACAAAAATTCCTCTTTAAAATGAAATTACCATTTTAAAATAAATAAATTAGTTCAAAATACTCATTCAAAAAACCAAAATTCATTTTTTCTATGAATTAATGAAAACTTCATGACCCAATATTCTTAATCATTTAAAATGGGTGACAACAATATATGATAAATTTCAAATGAATTGAATCATTTTAAAAGGTAAAAATTATCATTTTGATAAGGACGTAAATCTCAATATAGATACATTAAAAAATAAACATAAATACACATCGATTCATCGAAAATAAATCAGTGTTTATTGATTCCATCACATTATTCCAAAGGATGGTGTAATAATAATAATATCTATATGAATTTGATATTATGCTCCCCACCATTGGATATCCATTATCCATGCTTCCATTATCCTTTTATAACAATTATACTTAACCAAAACACCTGAGTCCCAAAAGATATGTTCTATAGTAAGTGACCACACTCACAACCATGAAACAATCATGTTCCAGTTTACTACAAACTAAGAATTATCCAAATCATCATTGCTCAAACAAAATCAATGGGTCGTGGAGCCTTAAAACAATTTAAATATCTCTCACATGATGAAATATTGATTCATTCCTTAAATATACACCTAAAATAATCTATAAACATGAACCCGTTACATAATCCAAAATTTATCAACTGTTATTCTATTCCCAAAAAGATTTTCCCGATGTCTCTCATCACTAGAAGAAATATTTTTCTTTCCATATAATTTTAAGTAAATCATTTCTCAAGTCAAAATAAGAAGAAAATTATGGTACTAAACTAATAGATGGTATGATATTCCATAGTCTATTTTCTAAAATCCTCAAAATGTCTTTATAAATGACATTACAAAGACTAGTCATTCAAAAATCCTTAACTGAAAATATATTAGTAACCTATGTAGTCAAAGTTGTGAGAATATAATTATAAGTCTCAAGATAATTCTTACCTATCCATAAATCATTCGTGAGGTTAACAACATCATGCCTCAAAATAGTTTAGAACCATTTAAATAAAATTTCAAAAAGAAAAAATAGTTTTGTTACCATTGCTGGATGCATCATCCTAAATGCCCTGACCACTTCATAACAATAAATATAAATTGTAAAAAATTCAATCATATAATTTATTAATGATGTAATAAAATAAAAATTTAGATATTTAGATATAAAATTATGCTAAGAAGAAAATATGATTTTATAATCACTTCAATTATATCATTTTCCCTTTAAGGGGATTCACTATAAAGTGCGTGCTGGTGGAAGGATTCACCACATGTGTTGTTATAGTTATTTGAGTAGGGTTTCTAGAATGTGTCTCAAGTAGATTTGGATAGGTAGGGCTAAAAAAATATATGTTTCCCATATAACTCAATTTATCCCTTAATAAAAATATCAATGTATATGTTGTTTAACATTAGGATTGTTGATATATACCAAATCCAACTAGGGGTATCAGATATTTTTCTTATTCTAATATCTATTACCAAAAAGGGGTATTAATTATTGGTTACATAATTTATGGTTATTATTTTTTCAAGACTCTATATACATTCATTGTTTATAGACTACTAGGTTTCCTCTTGTGAAGTAGTTTTCTATGATTTAGTGGAATTGAACTAGTAACAAATTTTGGGTGCTATTGAAATGGGAAATGGTTGGATTGATATACAATGGTGCTGGATTCAGACACTGGGGGAAAATGGAATTCCTACTATTGGAGTGTTCAAATGTTATATTGATTTTGAATTAGTTAGAAGCAAGGCGTTCAATAGAATGGGAACCCATGAGATGACAACATTAATTTTTTAAAAGGTGTGTCCAAGAGAATATTGATCCATGTGTGAATAAGGACATTCCTCAACAATGTTGAGCTTTAAAGGTGGATTTTTAGTATAGGTAAGGACAAAATATAATTATTTGTCATTGTTTTGGGGGAACAGTAGTTCTCTGTGAGCTTCTCAGAAATTATTGCACATTGGTTAAAATTAAATAATTAATTATAATTGATAATAATTAATTATTTATAATGTATGTGGTAAATTAAAAGCTTCAATGTAAATTCATACTCAATATAGGCTTTGACGAGCTAGATATAGTTTTAGAAAAGCTCGATGAGGTTAATAACTCTTTTTGAGGTAGATAGACCCTATCATACAATCCAATAGATTTGGGATAAGATAGCCCTGTGGAATAACCCAAGATAGAGGATAGGTTAAAATGACTTTATGGCCTAACCTAATAGAGTCTAGGGTGTGATGGCCCTGTGGAAGAACCTGGGAATTGATTTGATTTGTGGTTTAATCTAGAGGTAATATGGATATGATGGCCTTGATTCTGACCTTATGGTTGAGTCAAGTGTACAAAGGCCTAACAGCCTTACCTGATTATTTATTTGGTTATAGAACTTGATCAAGTACTTGTGTGAATGTGGATTTCCCTATATATGAATTTTGGTATTACATGTGGACATCATGACATTACCATGATCTTAGGAATATATTTCTTCCTTAAAGCTAGAATAAACTCAGTAGGTATTCATCCGAGACATCCCAACGCATGCCACTTATACAAAACCAGTTATCAAAATTCATATAAAATAATGGGAAAAAATTGAAATTATTTATAAAAAGTTATATGTGAAAACCATATGAGAAACCCATAAACATGATCTTTTCAACACATTCATACTTGGATTAACCTTTCCCATGTTCACACATACACACAATTAGGTTATACAGTCATGATTCATTAGAAGACCACCGATTTCTTTTCAAAAACCAACCAACATGCAATTAATTTAGTGCTTAAACCAAGTCCTCCAATATTCATGATTTTCAATGGGGCATTTAGCCTATACAGTTCTCAACATCACCATAAAAAAAGGGAAAAACAAGAATGTCAATGCAGGGGTGTCATTCATCGCTCTACAAATGTGAGTTCATGGCGGAGGAGAGGCGCATAGTAGAGGGGTACTATGGTGGAAGAGTGGTGATAGTAGAGTAGAGTCAGGCGGTAGAGGAGAGGCATGTTAAAGAGCTGAGGCACATTGTGGAGGTGTGGCACATGGTGGATGTGTGCCACATGGAGGAGGTGTGTTGCGCAGAAGAGGAGAGGCGCACGACATCCTGGTTCGTGCACAATAGAGGAGAAGCGATCAACAGTCTAGTATGCGGTGTATGAGAGCTGCACAACAGAGGTGTGCTTTCTGAAAGAGGGGAGGTGGCAAGAGAGGAGGAGGAGAAGGAGGCGCGACAACATCGATTGGCTTCCGTGAGAGCTTGAGGGGTGTGAGGAATGAGGAGAGCATTTGAGACTTTTTTAAAAACTTGTGAGACATTTATCAACACAAGAAAAAAATTGCGGATAAATGCATGTTTTATTATTGCAAAAAATAGAAAGCATTGATAAAATATTCCATTATCTTCGTTTTTTTGTGCTGATAAAGATAGTCCTTTATCAGCACTAAAAAAGGATGATAATGATATAACATTAACAATTTAAATATGTTATTATATATATTTATAAAATTATATAAAAGAAAAATATATATTTATATTTATAAACTTATTATTTAAATAATTAAAAAATAACAAGAAATATTCTTATTATATTTATAATGTTATAAATATATATAATAAATATATTAATTATATATTTTTGTAAGATTATTGATGTATACAACTATATTTCGTCTAATTTAATAATTTTTTATATGAAAATATATTTATTTATAATTATAATTATAAATGAATATATATATTTATTTAAATAATTACTTAATTATATCAAATTAATATTTCTAATATTTATAATTTTATTAGAATATTTATTTAATAGATTTATTCTAATTTTATAATTATTTAAATATATAGGTATTTATTTATAACTACAAATATAAATGATTGTATTTATTTCTCAATATTTCAATATATTTATTTATTTGTATATTACATTATATATTAAAATAATAAAATTTTATTTTTTATGAATTAAAAATCACTTAAATAAATGTATATTTATTTTTTTATATAAAATTAAATAAATATTTATTTATTTTAATTAAAGAAATATAATAAATGAATTGTTTTCAGTTGTGATTATATATATATATATAATTATAAAATTATAAAAAAATATTTATAATTTTATGAATATTTATAATAAAAATTCTTATTATAATTTTTTAATTATTAAAATATGTCTACATTTATTTAGAATTATATTTATGACTATTTGTATTTATTTATAGATATTTTTGTATAAATATATTTAAAAATTATTTACATATAATTACAATGTAAAAATTATAAAAATAGTAAATATATTTATTCTTTAAATATATTTAATATAATTTTATAAGTATTTAGAACATAATATAGTGTATATGAGGCTAACATGAATTAGTCATATACACCTCGTAAATTATACATAATAAAAAATGAGCCATTAATGGAAAAGATGAATAAGAAGAATGAAAAGTATAAATGAACATTAATGATGATACATAACATATATGAATGCATGATAAATATATTTATTGACTAAATTCATTGTAAAGACATATATATTTAATTATAATCTTATAAATACTTTTTAAAAAAATTATATATATTTTTGAATAAATAAAAAATATATTAATTATAAACATGCATTTTTTAATTAATATATACAAATAAAGATTTTTTTGAATTAAATATAATAATTTTATATAAATTATTTTTTTTATTAGATCTAAAAAAGTGCAGATAAATATGTCTATTATCAGTACTTTTATCTAATGCTTATAAAGCCCCCTTCCCCTTATTAGTGCTTTTTTCTTAGTGCAGGTAAAATTAGGCGCTTCTCTTACCACGTTTTGTGGTAGTGCATCTCCCCCTATGAGTGATACAATCACATTGACTAGGTAATTTAACTAAGAAATATATTTGTGTACATTTGATGCCATGTTGTTTCTCTTTAGTCCCATTATTTTATATATAGATAACCCTAATCCATTTTTAAATTTTATAAAATGTCAAACCTATTAAAAAAATATATAGATGCTCTCAAAACAGGAACTAATTTGAGTGTTTTTTATTTTATTTTATTCGACAACATCAAATGACATGGAGTGAATGAAAATGGAAGTCTATTGTTAATGAGAATTTATTATGTGAGAGTGATATTGGGATTAAAAGTTATCAATGCCATGCCATTTCATTCTAAACTATTTATCTCCAAGCCTTCAAATAATAAGATCAATGATAAAATAAATTGACAATAATCATTACAATACAAATTTCTAATAAATAATTATAATATTTTAAGAAATAAAAAACGAAGGTGGTAAAAAAACTGAGGTTAATCGATTATTCCATTTTTATACTTAATTATTTATACATAAATAAATCTAATAAAATTGAAAAAAATATAAATGAAAAATTATTTTAATCTTGGGATATGTGGTCAATTTGAAAAACGACAGTCAAATAAAAATAAATTTATCTTATTTTTCGTATCATGTTATTCTAATTTATGATTTTTTAGATTTTATGACTAACTTGGATCGTTTGGAAAACAATACATGTGACTATAAAGAAGGTTTAGATGAGCAATAAATAGGTACATAAAAAATAATGGACATGGAAAGTTTAGTCCTGATCGAGACGGGTGCCCTGTAACACCCCAAGATTCATAGTACATTATTTTTTCAAACTAATTCAATAACTTGCACTACAGGCAACACTGAGTTCAAGCGCACAATAACTTACCAAACTTGCCGTTATGAATATTAATAACCACTTTTTCAAATTTTATAAATTTTATCTTTCAAAATGGACTTTATTTTTGGATTTGGGATATAGAAATTAGCTTAGGGTGAATTTTTGGTATTTTTCTGAAAACATTCAATTTTGGATGAATAGTGAAAACACTGAGTTATAGTTTAACACAGAATTTTTATTTAAAAAATTATTTATTTTATTTCAATTTATTTTTGGTCAAAATAGATACATAATACCTATATAATTTCAATGTAATTCATTGGAGTGAGTTTATAATAATATTAGATATATAAAAATTTCATTGAACTTTTATCTACCTTTTACCCATCTCCTAGGAGAATTTTGAAAGTCACATAATACTTAATTTTACCTCTTTTGTGAGTGGAAATTAGAAAATCTAAGAGACATGGTTAATATCAAGGAGTAAAATTTGGTTCAATAAGATAAAAATAATTTTTGGTGAATAGTAACTTTTTAATTTTATTTACCACGATTAAAAGTAAATATGGTAATTAAGTGTAAAAATGATGTTAATATTACCCTAACACATGTCCAAATTATTTTGGAAAAGTGTATCTCGACCAAAAACAACCTTAGGAATAAAATATTTTCATTTAGGTCCACTTGGATTAGATTATGACATTTATTATTATTTAATTCAAAGAAGAGTTAAAAGAGTTAAAATCAAAGTTTAATAAACAAAACATTTTTATTATCGAGTTATACATAGGTTAAATTATATTATAAATATTAATTAGAATGATAAAAATATTTATTACATAATATAATTTTATTTACAATTTTTAGACATTAAATAATTTAATTTATTTATGACTCAATGATGATGCAGTGATTACCATATTAATGGAAGATTATGATAATTGATATTATAAATACCCAAATAAATATAATTTGATACTTTTTATGAATTAAAATATTTTTATAGTTTAATAAGTCATATTAGTAATGGTTATATGAATTTTTTTCGATGTAATAATGCTTTTATAAATTTATCAAAAACAGAATACCGAATAGTACAAAAATTGACATAACAATGTTTTTAAAACAAATATTATATTATTAATAGATATTATATTCATAAAAATATATGGTTTGGAAAAAGGACTTATATCATGATAGTTGTATAATTAATGGACCACTTGGGGGTCTATTGGAAGTTTATACTATGTTTATTAACCATATATTATAAAAATACAAAGAGGCATGGTATATGTCAATCTAATTAACTAAGAGTTAAAACTAAAAGATATGGGTACTAAAGTGACTAAAACCTGTATAAAACCTATTGGTTGAGAGGAATTTGTCCCATACCTACCTTTTGATATAAATAAATCAATTTAGAGCCATTATAATCCAAATATTATTTTATTATAAAATAATATTTTATATTTTTCCTAAGGTTCCCCTCACCCCTGTTATAAAAGGGCACTCCCCCTTCACTCTAATTCGCACCTTCTAAGTCATTTTTCTCGTCCAACCCCTGCCCAAATACCCTCTAAACTATCCTTAATTCAAACTATTGTACTTAGTTTGATCATAAATCGATCCTAAGAAGCCATTTTTATCAAATCCAAAGGGAGAACCCGAAGAAGAGGTAATGATTTCACCACCCACTTTCAACTGCTTTCTTCTTCCACTTCCTTTTTCTTTGTTGTTTCCATTATAAAATAATAACTCAAGTATATTCTATATATTGTGATGTTATTATAATTATGGTACAACTAAATTCATTATTCTATCCACCCTTTTAATGACATGTCACAATACATGCGTACGTACGACTTACTGTCTCCTCGTCATGGTGTAATTGTTATTCAAGACATCATTATATGGATGGGTATAATAATAATGTGTATTTGATGTAAATAATAAATATAACATGATAAATATTATGTATATATGATATAACATCAAATTTTATATTATTTTAATATAAAAATAATGATATTTTTTCTCGTGCGTAAATATGGATTACCGTCTCCACGACGCGACGATATTCATTTCCAAGTTCACCATTCATCGACGATTATAAAAATATACATTACTAATAAGTATGTAATATATGACATAATTATGCTACTGGAGATATATATATTTATATATGTAATTACTTATGTACTTACATATATCTTATTCACTTAATTACGTTCAATATTATATGAAAACGGAAACAGCGTTTATGCGTACGTACAGACTAGCATCTCCATAAATGGTGTTTTCCATTTCATATATATGTCTATTATAAATATTTATATTCTAAATATATATGATATATAAATCATACTTTATATTCTTGATGAATTTAAATAATGATCTATGTTATACAATCAAGAGTAACAAGTTAAAACACGTACGATAATGAATGTGATTATTACCCGAAATATTAATATAATATGGGAATTATTATTAAATAGGTAGTATAAAGTCATAAATGAATAATTTATGGTATCATAAATATTAATAAGGTTCTTTTATAATTTAATAACATACTATAGTATTCATATAGGAGGTTAAATGTACCCTCTACTAAAGAAAAGTGCAAGGTAATGGGTTTTCATCTCACCCCTTATTCCCTTGAGATTCGTGCCATATTTCCACTATTACCTTTTTTGTCATGTATGTACTTCCCATAATTTTATTATTTTCATAATAAACTTTAATTTATGTGTATTTACATATTCATTGTATGATACATCTTTCATGGGGTGTATGTTTCGTAAGTTACCAAATTGTTAAGGGTTAATTTCACAATCTCTTTTCTATCTGAGGTTGTTTTTACATAAGTATCTAATGGGACATATTTATTATCCATGTCCATGTTTCAGGAAGTATTTTTCAAAGGGATTATTTTAAGGAACTTTTTTTTTACAAAAACCTCATTTCAAATGTTTTAAATGTTTACTCTTATAAATCTTTATCCTTAATTTCCATGTCCAAAAAATGGTTTTAAGGATTTATTTATATGGACATGAATTATTTTAAAATTTTAATTCCATTAAAAAGTTTCAAAGTGTTATGGGACATTTTGATTAAAAAATATCATTAAATTTCTTCCTTTCTGAATTGTGCAACTTTTAAATGTTATCATGAAGAAGGGATATTTCTCTCAAAGAGTTTTATAAATCATTTTCATCTATGTCAACATTCTTTGATGGATTTTAAACTTGTTTGAAGATGATTTATTATGATACAAATCTTCCATATTGTATTGAAGGTTTTATGATATGTTTGACTATGGATGTTTTATTTTTATAACATTCATGGTTTACGGGTAATGTATTTTCATTTCGTATGGTAGATTGAATACGAATGTTTATGTTATGTTTAAACCTTTTCATATGAGGAATGCATTGGACTTAGTAAGTGATGGGTGGAGCCCGCTATAACTCTTATATGCAGCAGTAGGTCTCATGATATAAACTTGTGTCTTGGCACAAGGCCTTGAAAAAATCTTATTAGTTGTTTTGGCACAATTCCTTGACTATGTGGTAATGAGAGTCTGGCATTATGCGTTCAATCATTATGAAAGTGGTTAGTGATATTGCATGTGATTGTTCAACTAGTAGAATATCCATGTGAATAAGTAAATGTAATTAATTCATTTAATTTTACCCATATTATGGCGATGCTAAAGTTTAAAAGGCTTTTGTTTTAGTTATACATTGCCTTAAATGTTTATGCTTATTTATGAAAGTTTCCACTGTATTTTTATCCTTACTAAGCATTTGAGGTCACCCCATTATGTGTTTTTTTTCCCAGGATTCCAAGAAGTGTGTTGTGATTGATATGATGGGTTAATCTAAGGGAATAATGGCATTCATAAAGGATTATTTATGTTGTTTTTTATGTTATAAATTATAATGTAACATTCATGTATGTAATCTATTTTCAAAGACTGCTAAACCGATCGGTCCTTTGGGACTTGATTCCTTGTAATCATGCTAATATATTAAAATAATGCACCGACTCTGGGTATCTAGGATCGGGGAATTATAGTTGGTATTAGAGAACATTTAGAAATAACCTTGGAAACTATATTTAGATAAACATTGATTATAGAAAATAGCCCTATGATAGAATTTGAGGATTAGTATAGAAGAACTTCCATGAATTTTGGTATTATAGTGATATTGCGATTTTTCCAACCAATACATACCTTTCTGGAAACGAGCAGGTAGAGGTGATTATGGAACAGATGTACCTATGGGTAAAACCCGAAAACACAGCTTTGAGCTAGACTATAATGGGAACTGGTGCATGACAATGGGCCTTGTTGCACTCTAGGTTATGAAACTCCTAGGGGATTTGCTTAGTATAATTAACGTTTTATTTACAAAACACTATAAAGGGTTTATGAGTATATTCCTCCACAAAGAAAACTTTTTGGTGATTATTAATTATATCCATAAACTGTTCAATTTACATTAGGTATTTTACATGTTTGGAATTATGAATTGTGATTCATAAACTGACCTAGTGTATGACATTGTATAAAAATGGCACCCAATAGAAGGAATGTGAACTCTAGCAATACTACTGATCCAAAGAGCAAGAAGGATATTTTCTTTCACTGTATTAATCCATCATTTAGAAGATAAATAGTATCTTATGTATTCTCAATATATGGAAAAATAGTATCATGTGTTAATAATATCATTAACGAATTATATGAATCCTATGGCTTTGAAGGGAAGCCAGAGAAGAAAAGAATGATAGAAAGATTGTTGGATAAAGGGAATAAGAGAAAGGAGTATTTTCCAATACGTGATAAATGTTGAATGAATCACCATGGTAAATTATTAAAAGTAATGGGATATTGTTACAAGTGAGGAAGAAAAGGACCCCATGTACCTGATTGCAAGGGTAAGAAAGAGTTTTCAAATGTAACATTCTTCATCTGAATGGGGTTGCGACACTACGCGAATCAATGCCCCATTCATAAGAGTATACTACAAATGATGTTATTAGATAATAATCAAGTTATGATACTACCTCAGATGAATAGGAATGAATATTGTTCATATGTTTTTATTATATAATCATTTCATTTGAGTGTTGTATCAACAATATACTGGTTACATGAATTATGGAGATAAATAAGGATTGCAGTACAGTACTATTTTATTGATGATTTGAGATTATATGGTTCTAATAAAAGTGACTTAATAGTAAGCTAATTTTTTTTGAAAATACATGGTTTAAGGAATGGTAATCCATAATATGGTTTTGATAATGAGGTAGTGTTTTGGAATAAGAGATGGTTGATTTTGGTAATTCAGGATGATGCAGTGTTGTAAATGAATACATGATGAAGGTGTTCACATGTTATTACCTAATAAAAGGATCCTCATTATGTTTAACTTCATTTTAAATTTTGGACTGAGAGTTTGGATATAAGGCTGGAATGGATTAAGTTTGAAATTGGATACTATTGTAATGTTTATTTTTGGATTTCCAAAAAAAGGACAACCTGGAGGTCGGGCAGCAACCTATCACGTCCGGCAAGGCCGTGATACTTGAACCCGCAACCGAAGGGAGACAATGGTGTATCACCTATCGCTAACCCACGTGATGTCTAGGATTGAATAATGTAGTTATTTAAAGGGTCTAGAAGATGAACTGAAAATTCAATTTTTTTGAAACCCAATACAAATAGGACAAATATAATATTTTTTAAAGTTCTATTATCTTTTATAGTGAAATATGAGTTTCAGGTAGAAATTAGTTAAAGTATGGAAATATATTTGACAAGTATACATTTTTTTCTTCTATTATTATATGAAGAAATAAATTCTTAAACATTAGGTAAGGAATCTCAAAACCAAAAATGTGTTATCCTAATACCTTATGTTTTGTTTAACCGATGGTATTTTAAATCATCGTAGATTGGTGGCTTTGAGGCCCACAATTCTACAATTGTTTATGATTGATGACCTCAATCAATCCCTATTAATATTTATGTTTTCCCTCAAATTATGTGTCTCTAATTTCCAACAATTTTCTCTTAATACAGATCATAATTTGGTGGTGACTTTTTCATTCCCTTTTTCCTCTTATTAGGACTAAATTTTATTAAACCAATTTCCGATGAGGGTTTTCACACAATGGTATTTTCTATTTTCAACCCTTTATTTTCGAAGAACAATTTAAAATTTCGAGGACACAATTAATTGAATGAGGGAAGAAATTAACACCCCAGGAATCATAATACATTATTTTTTCAAAGTAATTCAATAACTTTCACTACAAGCAACACCGAGTTCAAGCGCACCATAACTTACCAAATTAGCTGTTGTGAATAGTAATACCCAATTTTTGAAATTTTATATATTTTATCATTCAAATTTGACTTCATTTTTGGATTCAGAATACCGAATTTATCTTAGGGTGAATTTTTG
Source organism: Viscum album (assembly GCA_963277665.1). NCBI lineage: Eukaryota > Viridiplantae > Streptophyta > Magnoliopsida > Santalales > Viscaceae > Viscum > Viscum album. Next base: position 1,053,768,878 of record OY728151.1, on the reverse strand, counting down.
GTATTTTTCTGAAAACATTCAATTTTTGATGAATAGTGAAAACAATTAGTTATAGTTTAAAACCGTATTTATATCTAAATAATTGTTTATTTTATATAAATTTATTTTAGGTCAAAATAGATACATAATACCTATATATTTTCAATTTAATTCATTGGATTGAGTTTATAATAATTTTTGATATATAAAAATTTTATTGAACTTTTCACCGTCTTTTACCAATCTCCTACGAGAATGTGAAAATTCACCTAAAACATAATTTTACCACATCTATGATTGGAATTTCTAAATTCGTAGAATCTCAGTTAATATAAAATGTAAAATTTTGTGCAATAAGATAAAAATAATTTTTGGTCAATAGTAACTTTTTACTTTTCAGTACCACGGTTAAAAGCAAATATGGTAATTAAGGGTAAAAATGATATTAATATTACACTAAAACTTGTCCAATTTCTATTGGACAATTGTATATTGACCAAAAAAAACCTTATGAATTAAATATAATTATTTAGGTCCACTTTTATTAGATTAGTATATTTATTATTATTTAATTCAAAGAAGAGTTAAAAGAGTTAAAATCGTGATTAAATAACTAAAACATTTCTAATATAGGGTTATACAGAAGATAAATTAAATTATAAATTTTCATTCGAAATATAAAAAGATTTCATAAATAATACTATTTTATTTTTAATTTCTAGACATTAAATAATTTAATTTATTTATGACATAATGATGATGCAATAAATACTGTATTAATGAACAATTAAGATAATTGATATTATAAATACCAAAATAAATGTAATTTGAGAATTTTTATGAATTACAATACTTTTCTAGGTTAATATTACATATTAGGTTTAGTTATATGAATTTTTTTCGAAGTAATAATTCTTTTATGAATTTATCAAAAACAAAATACCCAATAGTGTCAAAATTTACATAAAAGAGGTTTTTTTAAAAATATTATATTATTAATTGATATTGTATTTCTAAAAATCAAAGTATCAGAAAAATGACTTATACCATGATATTTGTATAATTAATGTACCACTTGGGGTTATATTGGAAGTTTATAGTATGTTTATTAACCATATAATATAAAAATACAAAGAGGCATGGTAAATGTCAAACTAATTTATTAAGAGTTAAAACTAAAAGATAAGGTTAATATAGTTACCAAAACCTATCTAAAACCAATTTAATGAGTGGATTTAGACCCATCCCAACCTTATACTAGAAATAATTTTTTTTTGAGCCATTATAAACCGAATATGAATTTATTATAAAATAATATTTTATGATTTTCCTAATGTTCCCCTCACCCCTCTTTTAAACGGGCACTCCCCCTTCACTCAAATTCACAACTTTTAAGTCATTTGTCGCATCCAAACCCTACCTAAATAACCACTTAACTATTCTAAATTCAACCTAGAGGCTATAGTTTGATGATAAATCCAACCTAAGGAGCCCTTTTTATCAAATCAAAATGAAAAACCCGAAGAAGAGGTAATGATTTCACCACCCTCTTTCGAGTACTTTCTTCTTCCACTTCCCTTTTATTTGTTGTTTCCAATCTAAAACAATAACTCTAGTTTCTTATATATAATTTGATGTTATTATAATTATGGAACAACCAAATTAATTATTCTATCCACCCTTTTAATGACATGTCACCATACATGTGTATGTACGGCTTACCGTCTCCACGTTGTGGTGTAATTGTTATTTAATACATTATTATTTGGATGGGTATAATAATGATGTGTATTTTATGTAAATAATAAATATAACATGATAAGGATTCTGTATATTTGATATACCATCCAATTATATAATATTTTGATATCAAAAGAATGATATTTTCACTTGTGCAAACGTACAGATTACTGTATCCACGACGCGATGTGATTCATTTCCAAGTTCACCATTTATTGACGATTATAAAAATATATATTACTAATAAGTATGTAATATATGACATTATAATTCTAATGGAGAGATATATATATATTTATATATATAAGTATTTATGTACTTACATATATCTTATTCACTTACTTCCGTTCAATACTATATGAAATCGGACACTGCGTTTATGCGTACGTACGGACTACCATCTCCATAAATGGTGTTTTCCAATTCATATATATGTCTACTATACATATTTATATTATAAATATATATGATATATAAATCATGTTTTATATTCTGGAATTATTTAAATCATGATCTAAGTGATACAATCAAGAGTAACAAGTTAAAATACGTACGATAAAGAAAGCGATTATTACCCGAAATATTAGTATAACATGGAAATAATTATTAAATTGGTAGTATAAAGTAATAAATGAATAATGTATGATATCATTAATATTAATATGGTTCTGTTATAATTTAATAACATACTATAGTCTTCATACATAAGGTTAAACGTACCCTACACTAAAGGAAAGTGCAAGGTAAGGGTTTTTCATCTCACTTCTTATTTCATTGAGATTCGTGCCATATTGCAACTATTAACTTTTGTGTGGTGTTTTTACTACCCATAATTGTATTCTTTGTGTAATACACTTTAATTTATGGGTATTTACATATTCATTGTATGATACCTCTTTCATGGGGTGTATGATTCGTAAGTTACCAAATCAGTAAGGGTAAATTTCACAATCTCTTTATTATCTAAGGTTGTTTTTACGTAAGTATCTAATGGGACATATTTATTATCCATGTCCATGTTTCAGGGAAGAGTTTCCAAAGGTATTATTTTAAGGAACATTTTTTTTTCAAAAAAATCATTTCAAATGTTTTAAATATTTACTCTTCTAAATATTTCTCATTAATGTCCATGTCTTCCAAATGGGTTTTAAGGATTTATTTATATGGAAATTAATGTTATTAAAATTTTAATTCCCATAAAAAGATTCAAAGTGGTATTGGACACTTTGATTCAAAAATGCCTTTAAATTTATTCCTTTCTAAATTGTGTGACTTTTAAATGTTTTCATGAAAAGGGGTATTTCTCTCAAAGAGTTTTACAAATCATTTTCATCCATGTCAACATCCTGTGATGGAATTTAAACTTGTTTGAATATGATTTATTATGATACAAATATTCCATATTGTGTTGAAGGTTTTGTGATATGTTTGACTATGGATGTGCTAGTTTTATAACATTCATGTTTTACGAATAAAGTATTGACATTTCATATGCTAGTTTTAATATGAATGTTTATGTTATGTTTAATCCTTTTCATATGAGGAATTAATTGGACTTAGTAAGTGATGGGTGGATCCCGCTATAGCTCCTCGCTGCATCATTAGGTCTAATGAGATAAAATAGTGGCTTGGCCCAAGGACTTGAAAAAATATTAATTGTAGTCATGGGACAAAGCCTTGACTATGTTGTTATGATTGTCTGGAATTATGCATTCCATCATTATAAAAGTGGTTAGTGATATTGAATGTGATTGTTCGACTAGTAGAATATCCATGTCAATAAGTAAATGGAATTACTTAATTTTATTTTTTCCATATTATGATGAATTTCATGTTTAAAAGGATTTTTTTAGTTATACATTACCTTAACTGTTTATGCTTATTTATGAATGTTTCCACTGTATTGTTATCCTTATAGAGCATTTGAGATCACCCATTTTTATGTTTTATTTTTTCCAGGATTCCAAGAAGTTTATTGTGATTGACATGCAGGGTTAAGCCAAGGGAATAATGGTATTTATAAAGGATTATTTATATTGTTTGTTATGTTCTAAAGTGTAATGTGACATTCATGTATGTAATCCATTTTCAAAGACTGCTAAACTAATCGGTCCTTTGGGACAGGATTATTTGTAATTAGGCCAATGTATTAAAATAATGCACCGACTCTAGGTAATTGAGGTTGGGGCATTACATGCCCTTAGTTTCAAATCCCTACCGCCTTTACATCATAGAGAGGGTCTGAGATTTATCTAGGGAAAAATGGATTGTAGAGGGTGGAAGATGGGAATTTTAAGAATATTGTTATTTTTATCTTCAACAGCACTTCTATAATCCCCCACTGCTACAATTCATTGAACAATATTCATAGTATAAATGTACAATAACATTAATTTTAATTTTTCCTTTCATTTTCAAGGGTTGCACCTTGAATTTTTAGAAATCATTTTTTCATTAAATTTTGTTTGGGTGTTTTATGTCTAGAATATCCTCTATGGGGTTTTGAAAAATAAGGTAGGATAGATGTAGGCAGGTGTTGGTGTTTCATGTACTAACCCAATGTTTTTATGCTACACGTAATTCACATCATCACATGGGGGAGTTTCAATAGGAAAATTCATTGGGTAGGGTTTGTGGGGGAAAATAAGTGAGGTTACATTTTCTTCAAATGAAATACATTTAGGTGAATTGGAAAATCATTAACATTAACAAGTACTAAATGTTTATGCATTATTTCCCCCCCTCTCCATGTTCATTCCTCCTTTTTGACAAATAAGTGGAGCATTTTCAGTTTTCCTTGGTCATGGTTCGGGTAATGAAATGGACATGAAATGTGGTTATAGCTTTCAATATTTATTTATAATTAAAATTATATATATATGTATTTATTTAATTATATATATTTATAAAATTATAAGAATAATAAATATATTTTTTAAAAATGTTATAATAATTTAAATACATATATATTTATTTATAAATACATTTATAAATAATTATGAATGTATTTGTAATTAAGAAATATTATTAATATACCCAGAATGTTCAGGATCTGGGAGTACTTCGTAAAAAATTTAATTAACATAAATAAAAGAGCATACAAACAACATTCATGTGGTACATGTCACCACCCAAACACAAATATCAGTCTTACACGTTAATGAAATACTCATGGAAATAAAACCCAGAATATTCACCTACCAATAGAAGTCACTGATTCTCATATTCCGAGGTCACCTCGGCCTGTGCCTAACCATTACCAACACTGCTGTCCCTCAAAATGGACTACACTGAACTAGTTCTCACAGTCTGCAAGCTCCTGAAAATAACACCTGATTCCCATCTACATCTTGAATTCAAAGTTCTTGTTCACTCTCCAAAACACCCCAAACTAGATTGGAACTACCTGAATGCATCACCACTGGCAGAATACATCCACGATCACCCACATCTGATGGTCTACATCATCATAAACACTACATCCCATCAATATTTGGAAGCACACAAGAATGTTGTTTCAATCATCCCAAACATTACGCACCATTATCGCAACATGCACCACATCTCAAAGAAAAAAGCCTTGAATTTGTGTGTCACAAAAACCCCATGTATTTGATTTTACCTCACATTAATCAGATCCACGTGCCATGAATGTGATCACCGATCAAACCACCGGGATCCCAAATACCCACCGACACAATGCTGACCCACTGCGTCAGTGCACAACCACCAACATCTTCTCTGGGGTTGATTCACAATCATATGTCAATCGGTCCATATTCCACATCAAGAACTCCATAGTTGTCCATAAATTTCACATAACTCATTTGTTGTTCCGAAACCGTGATCCATTTTCGCAGATGCAATACCAAAATCTTCTGACTGGTCCAATGTCCTTTGCCAACACCCTGATCTTCCCAAGCTTCAGTAATCCCACAATCACTGACATCACATGAGTTTGTGAGATCACTTCCATCTCCTATGTTACCACCCATTTCTCCAATGAGTTCAATATTATGAAAAAATACAACAAATTTCAAACATCTCAAAATGACCAACTATTTCGTCACAAATTGTAATTTGATTTCATAATTGATTCATCTTGGACGCTAGATATAGAGTCTCCCAATTCATGAGAGCGAGTCTCTCCATCTATTATTAATAAATAAATAATTATTTATAGTTATGATTATATAAATATATAGTAGTTGGGGCTTGGCTTTGTTGTAAGAACCCATAATACTAAATAAAAATCAGGGCCCAAAACCCATTGGGCACAGGTCACCATTACAGTACTGTAGCAATACTATTGTAGTTGTGGGACTGTTCAACGCTGGCTCTGTAGCGGCAGTGAGTGACACTATAGCAGCGGATGGTGAATAATATAGTGGTGGCAGTACTATAGTGGTACTGTAGTAAAGGGTCACTATTCACAGAATGTTAATTGGGAAAAAATTTTGGGCCTATGAGCCATGTAATGGGCTTCATGCCCACGGGGCCTTTAGTTCAAAAAATATATTATGTATTAAAGTAGCTGGTTGGGTGGGTAATCCCATGAAGGGCTATTACTTGCCTATCATACCTATTTGTGTATGGTGTGTGTGTGTGTGTTTAGTGTAATTGTAACACCAAAAACCTAATATATATAAATATATTTATTTATATTTACTTATTTATTTATTTGAATAATTAATAAATTATAACAAATATAGTTATTATAGTTATATTTTTATAAATATATATAAATAATATATTTGTTATAATTTTAGAATATTTAAATATATCCATCTTTATTTACAATTATAATTATAAATATTTTTATTTATTTATAAATATATTTATTCAATTATTTATAATTATAACTTCATATGTATAATAAATATAATTATTATAATTTAATATATATATATATATATATATATTTACTTATTTAATATTAGGTATAAATAAATATATTTATAAATATGTTTATTTTATTATTAATATATATATATATATACATAATTGTAATAAATGTGTTTGTTATAATTTTAAAATTATTTAAATATATTTATATATAGTTATAATTATAATTATCGATAAATATATTTTACAAGTATTTATGTATAAATAAATTTTATAATATTAAATAAAATAAGTACATTTATTATATAAATATACTGATTATAATTTTATAACTATTTATGAGTACATAATAGATTAATGAGTACATTACCAAAAAATGGGGTAATAGAAGCACTTCCTTTTATCGACGCTAAGCAGAACACACTGATAAAGTTGGCCTTTATCAGTGCTAGATAAAAGCGCTAATAAATTTATCCAAATGTTACATATTTATGTGTGTTCTTATTAGCACTGATAAATTTTTTTAATAATAATTTAAATAAAATTAATATATTTATATTTAAAAATATTTTTAATTTGTATATATTAAATAAAAATTGCATATTTATAATTAATATTTTTTAGTAATTTAAATATATATATATATATATATTGTTTTAAGTATTTCTACAATTATAATTAAATAAATATATATATGTTTCCATTGAATTTGGTCAATAAATATATTGATCATGCATGCATATATGTTATGTATCATCATTAATGTTCATTTATACATTACACTCTTCTTATTATTCATGTTTCCCAATGTTGACTCGTTTTTTATTATTTATATATTACTATGAGTATATGATTAATTCTTGTTACTCATATATATATTATATTATATTCTCAATACTTATAAAATTATATTAAAAATATTAAAGAATAAATATATTTATATGATTTTTAATTATTAAATTTTAATTAGATATCAATAGTTTCTAAATATATTTTTTTCTTAATATAATTATAACTATATTTATATTTAAATCATTATAAAATTTTAATAAATACATATATTATAATTTAATAAATACATACATATATATATTTTTATAATTATATACAAATATTTATAAATATATTTATTTATATTTATAATAATAACTTCAAATAAATATATATATGAAAATAATTATAAAATTATAAAAATATATTTATTATACTACTTATAATGATATAAATATATAATTAAATAAATATATTTATAAATATATACAAATATATTTAATTCAATACAAATATTTATAATTATAATTCATAAATAAATATAGATATAAGAAAATAATAAAAAAAATAATAAAAAATATTAATTATATATACACACACAAATATCTATAAATAAATAGAGATATTTATTAATATAATTCTTAATAAATGCAGATATATTTAAATAATTATGAAAATATGATAAATATTTTAACTATATATTTTTATAAAATTATAAATATATTTTTTAAAACTTTATATTTTCTCTATATGTATATTAGTAATTAAAATTATAAATAAATATTTATTTAATATATATTTTAATTACAATTATATATATATATATATTTATTAGTTATAAATATAAATAAATATATATATTTTTAAATAATTCTTATTTTATAGAAAAATATATTTATTATTTTCATGTATAATTTTATTTATAATTATGTAAATATATTTATTAATATATAGAAATACTGATAAATAGATACAAATATTTATCTTTATAGTTATAAATATACAAACATATATTGAAATAATTATTAAATTATAAAAAAAACTAATTATATATATTAATAAAATTAGAAATAATAGATATATAAATTTTTTATAATTTTATAATTATTTTAATAAATAAATAAATATTATTTTATATTTATAATTATATATATATATATTTGTGTGTATATATTCATATAAGTAATTATAAAATTAGATGAAATGTTCTTATATATATCTATAATCTTATAAATATACGAACACAGATACGAAAATCAATATGGTAACCAAAATCAATGACCCCACAAAATTTATTAAAAAATTAATGGAATACAAACATAGACATAAAAGGCCCATAGACCCACAAAACCAATAACCTAAAAGCCAACGAAAAAAAAATCAAAAAGGCCTAAGAACATCAAAGCCATAATCCAGGGTGATGACTGATGATTGTCAACCATGATGATTATTTTCACCTGATCGAAAAGATGCATAAAACCAATAAATGACCGCCCAAGTGTTTCATCATGAGCCCGATCACATGAGGATGTCGTCCCACCACTCAGCAATATCACTCTTTCAATAATGCTCATTCCTGAAGCCCATCGTCAGAGATTCCAGTTTGCACATCATCAATGAGAAAAAATCACCATCGGTGTCCCTTGACACTGATAACTCATGGTGCCAATGATCATTATGACATCATTATACCATGCCGTCGATATTTATCCCACAAATGCCACTAACAATCATCCCCTAAAGAAAACAGTGCACCTCACCAACAATCAAAAGCTCCAAAATCACCCAATGATCCATACAAGATCAGGTACAAACCCCACAGTCTAGAAATTGTATCCTAAATTACCCACATATACCATGAATGATAATATGGCCATGCCAGCCTGTCTCGATTCATCACCCGGTGTCCTTCTCATAGTACCCAAAGTCAATATCTGCATCAAGTGTCCATGATTCACCTAAAAAAATGTCTGTCACGCCAACAACACCACGTGAATTCATCCAACTACTCTACCTATTAATGTTGAAACACCCATGAACTCTGGCCAACCACACCATTATACGACCCATCCAAGGCACCAGATCGGCTTCATTGGTGTCACAGGCCAGCATCCCGCCTTCAAAGCTAGTCTGACCACATCATCGAATGGTGGCCCTCTATCACCGCCATCCCGAATAAACAAAAAAATCACAGAGATCGGTGAATATTCCATCAACAACATCCAAAAATGCCCCCTAATCAGCAAGACTCAGCCGAATGCCTCAAACACAAGTGCCCACTCCACCAGGATCCCAAACAGATCATGCCACCATATCACTAATCATCATTGTCTATCATATCCTAGGATTCTTATGGGATCATACATAACCCAGAGTAGTTTTCAGCAGCCTGTGAATCACCAGCATTCTACATCAGAGGACCCATCCATCATTTCTAGCACTCATCAATGCCAACCGCCACTGAATAACTGTCCCAGCAATCGGCACTCGTCGTGTGTGATTCTCCAAAAGAATAGGCTTCTAGCTCTGATATCCTTCGGGGAGACCCTTGTACACATGTTTGACATCAATTTTCGAACAAAAAAATTTAAAAACAAACAATGACATCATCAAATCTCGTAAATAATCTTATATATATATTTATATATAATTAATATATTTACTATATATATTTCTAATATTATAAATATCATAAGTATATTTCATATAAATTTATAATTATTTATATTATAATTTAATATATATATATGTATATGTATATGTTAAAATTTATATCTACAATTATAAACAAATGGATATATATTTATCATATATAAAATTTTATACATATATATAATAGTATAGATAAATTATTAACATTATATCTTTATCAACACCTTTTTAGCACTGATAAAGGCCTATCATTATTAGCCCTATATATCTAGCACGGATAAAGGCCAATCATTATCAGCGATTTTTATCTAGCAGTGATAAAAGTTTAATTGGATTTTATAAAGAAACTCTAACAATCTACCCCTTCCTCACACCCATTAATCTCTCATGGAAGTAAATCACTACCACCGCCATCTCCTCCTCTTCCTCCTCCACCGTGAATCCATAAACTATGAACACACAATCCCCATGCGCCTCTCCTCCAATGGGCACCTCTCCTCTATAGGGAACCTCTCCTATTTCACGTGCCTCTTCTCATTTGTGCACCTCTCCTCCACTACAAATCCCTCCACTATATACCCACCATCTGTGTGCACCACTCATTCACTACAAGCCGCTCCTCTATCGTGCGCCTCTCCACCACTACACGACTATCCTTTTTAGGGAATGTTTTCTTCCCCTGAATGACTCCTCCACTACGCACCTCTCCTCTGCCACAAATGCACCTCTGTCGCATGCTGAACGACACCCCCTCTGTGAGTTTTTGCCTCTTTCTATGTGTTTGATATTGATGTTGTAAATTGTACAGGATAAACGCCATACTAAAAATCATAGTCATTGGTGGTCGTTGTTTTTACACTAAATTAATTACACATTGGTTGGTTTTTGTAAATAAATTGGCTGATTCCAAGTGATGATAGTTAATTCGAGAGATTATTAGGATGTCTTGGTGATATTGAATGTTATTTTATTGGATATATTTTGGTCCTCTAGTTTTTTATGATTATTGGGTGAGTGTTTTTTTTGAAAAAGAGGTATTTAATAGAAAATTATTTTGTATTTAAAAGAATCCTTTGTGATTATTTGTAAAGTAGAATTGTTTTTCAATAAAAATATGAAATATGTTTATGTTTTTAAGTGTTTTATTTTGATAAAAATATTATAAAAATATTTGGTTATTAGTACAAGGTATTTTTACACCATTTGGTGTCGTTTTTGAAGTGGTTGTTTTAATTTGTGAAGAATGAAGTCGAGAATCGATTAAAAATGTTTTCAAAAGTATTGAAGGATTTTAAATTGTGGGTATATTTTAGGTGAATGTTTTGAATCAAGGATGTTGGAAATTTAAATAATTTAAATGTGGGAGTCTGATTTCGAAATATGTTTTGGGGATTCCTTATTAAGGGATCATGTTTCAAAAAGAAATAATTTTTGTATTTTTTCCTTTTTTTGAAATTGGGACTATTTTTTGTTTTGATTAAAATGTTAATAAACCAGGTTCATGTTCTCTTATTTTTGGAGTATGTTCCCTACAAGGCCATCATATCCCTATTGCTGTTGGGTTTGACCACAATATGCAATCATGTCCTGGGTTAGGCCAGAAGGTCGTCACACCCCCGAATCTACAGGGATATGCCACCAGTTCATTTTACCTTATCCTTTATATGGGGTTATTCAACAAGGCTATCCAACACCAAAACTATGGGTTTATATGATAGGGGGTAACTACCTCAAAAGTAGTTATCAACCTCATTGAGATGTTCTAAAACTCCTTCTAGCCCGTCCAAGAATAGTTTGAGTCTACACTTCCACTCAAGCTCTTAATTTACCACATAAATCATAATTAATTAATAATTATCATTTAAATTTAATTATTTAATTTTATCCAATGCGACAGAATTACTAGAAATTTCACCAAGAACCACTATTGAACCATATGTTATGTAACCAAGATTTAATACCAATTTTTGGTAACTAATTATAAATTATGAAAGAGATATGATACCACAAGTAGGATTTGGTACATATCAAAAATCCTAATGTTAAACAGAAAATCATTAATTATACCCTCGATACATTCACATAGAAGAATAAATTCCAAAAAATACATAAATTGAAACAAATTCCCAAACCTAATATACCATAACATAGAAGTAATGCTATAACTAAGTCACTACATCAGATTTGTAACTTCTAGTTCACGTAAACTCATGGTTTTGAAAATACCTCCCTAGAGAAGAATGAGCAATAAAAGAAGAAACACAGGACATAAATGGAATAAGAAACCTATATGAAATTTATGTTCTTTGGATGACAATCCTACATTAAAGGAGAATACATTGATATTTTTATTAAGGGTAAATTTGGGTTATAAGGGAAACATATATTTTGTTATCCCTACCTATCAAAAGATAAATGAGACACTTTCTGGACACCCTAGTCAAATAACCATAATAACACATGTAATGAATCCTTCCACCTGTAAGCACTCTATGGTTAATCCCCTCAAAGGGAAAACTGATATAATTCAAGACATTATCAAATAATATTTTCTTCTCAACATAATTTTATATCTAAATATATAAGTTATTATTTTATTATAACATTAACAAATTATATTAATTAATTATTAACAATTGATATTCAATGTAATGATGTGGCCGTGACATTTTGGTTGAGGCATCCATAAAAGGTACGAAAAATAGATTTTCTTCCCAAAATTTTATTTAAAACGATTTAGACTATTTTGGGACATGATGTTGTTAACCTCGTGAATAAGTTTTGGATAGGTAAGAATTGTACTGAGATATACAATTATATTATCACCATGTTGATTCTAGAGGGTAGTGATATGAGTTCAGTTAAGGATTTTAAAATATCTAGTCTTTTTTATATAATTTATAATGTCTTTTCGAATATTTTAGAAAATAGACTATGGAAAATAAGACCATATATTTGTTTTGTACCATAGTTATTTTCTTATTTTGAATTTATACATGATTTACTTAAAAGGATTGGGAAACCAACAAAGTCTCTTCTAATGATGTGTAACATAAGAGAATTCATTATGTGAAAGGAATTACACTTGATAATTTTGTTATTATGTAATGTCATCAGGCTTATAGATTGTTTTAGGTGTATTTATAATGTAAGGAAAAAATATTAAATTGTCTGAAAGACATATAAATTGTTCATGGGGTGTAAAACCAATTTACTTAGGGTGAGACAATGATCATTGGGATAATGCAATGTTTTTAGTAAACTGAAACATGAGTGTTTCATAGTTGCGATTGTGGTCAATGAATATAGTACATATTTGTTGGGACTCTGGTTTTGTGGTGAATGATAGTTGATATAAATGGATAATGGAAGCATGGATAAGGGATATCCAATAGTGGAGATAAACATATAAAATTCTTATGGTAATTATTATTATTACATCAACCTTTGTGTAAATGGATTATTTTTAATGGGATTTCAAGTGTGTTTTTTAAAGAGTTTTCAAAGGACATTTGAACTGTTTTTTTCCATAGTCATTTAAGTTTATATTTTGAAAGAATTATGAAAACCATTATATTATTTTAATATTTTTTATTTTATTGGTTAAATACTAATATGACTGAATCAAATATTATTGATATAAAGAAATAATGGATGGATTCTAATCATTTGACAAAAGGGTATGTGGATGGAGTGAAAGGGTTCATCATGTTGGAAAAAGATCATGCATATGAACCTTATCAAATAACTTTTCCAAGTTTACAATATTGTTAATCAAGTTATGTTAGTCTAGAGGAGTTTTAATAACACTTGTATATCACTGAATATTCCATCATTATAAATGTTTGAATAAAGAAGGGGAAAGTGAACGTAGACAATGTCTAGGATAATAGTGTGTTTTATGGATCATATGTTATGATTACAAGTGTGGACAATGAAAAAGGCCATATCAAGGACATGATTAGAGATGTGAATGATGGTGAAGATCATATTGTGGAAATGATAAGGATAGTTGAAGATGAACTTCGTGGTTTCCCAAAATTGTATTAGCAGATAAAGAGTAGTGAAAAGACGCCTTTGTATGGTGGTTTCACTAAATATACAACATTCTCATTCGAACTAAACAGTTATAATTTGTAAGTAGGCAATGAATGGAGTGGCATCAGTTTTACATAATTATTTTCACACTTGAATGATATGCTCCCAGAAGATAATGAGCTCCCGAGCTGAACATACAACAAAAAATGAATGCTACACTCGTTTTGTATGATCTCTGAAAGAATACACACCTACCTTAATGACTACATACTATAAAATAAGGACTATAAATCACATATTGAATTCCCAATGTGTCGTGCATCTCCATACAAGAATGATCAATCTTTTCCAATGAAAGGTGTATGGTACATTCCAATAATTCTATGGTGTAGGAACATATATGGATGAGAGGATACTTTAGTGAAATTGTCGTGTTAGGCAAAAAAAATAAATAATGATGAGAAACAACATCACCTTGAAGACTCTCCTGAGTGGAAGAGAATCAATCATGAGTATCCGGATTTTGGAAACAAGCTGAGAAACCCTCATCTTGCATTATCTACAAATGGATAGAATCATTTTGGTTTTAAAATAATCACTAAATGTACATGGCCAATTATGTTGGTATGTTACAAATTTCCACTATGGTTATGCATGAAACGAAAATATTTTAATCTATATATGCTTATATAGGGGAAAAAAATTCGGCTAATGATATTGATGGCTTATTGTATCTATTGATCAAGGATTTGAAATTATTGTGGGATCTAGTTGTTACACTGTATGATGCTTATAGAAATGAATATTTATCGTTGGGAGCAATGTTTTATGGGATGATAAATTATTTTGCTGATTATGAAAAAATTTCAGGATATAGTATTAATGTAACTCATGGGTGTCCCGTTTGTGAATAAGGTAGACAATCAATTAGGTTGAAACATTTATCTAAAAATATGATTGTAGGACATCATAGATTTATATACCAGTGAAATAAGCACCGATATCTGATAATATCATTTGATGGATGTTTAGAAAAAACTAGATCCCCATATCCACTAAATGGTGATCAAATATTTGTGAACATAAACATTTGGACACTTCATATGGTAAAATATTTTCATAAAACAATTAGAAAACCCATTGGAAGAATAGATCAATTTTTGTTCGAATTATACAATACTGAAATTGTCTCCCTGTTAGAAACAGTTTCTATGTTATACATGTTGATTTTTTTTTGATTGTTTCATCAGCACATTGATAAATGCTGCTGAGAAAAAAATTGGTGGAATTAAGGATAGATTGGATATGGTTGACATGTGAAAACAGGAAGAGTTGGTGCTAGTGATGGTTGAAAATTGAATTTTTCGTCCTCCAACTGCTTACAGTGTTTCAATGTAGGGGAGATATCTGTTTGAAAACATCTTTAATGACGTAAAGGATCTAGAGGGTTATTCATCGAATATCAAGAACATCAAGTCAATTACTATTTTGAAGATAAAGGGTATGAAATAACATGAAAACCATGTTTGGATGAATGATAAAATTCAAATAGATTTACGTTCCTTTTTTCCCTAGGCTTTCCATTATACACTAAAAATTCTCGTTTTCTTATTCAATGTTTTATACAACAAAGTTATATACACGATGAAATTTTTGAGTATGGAAAGTTAAATTACAGTTATATTATGTAAATTCGAAATTTTCATCCCACAAATATTCTTTGACATGATAGTTCATTTGATTGTTCACTTGGTGAGTACGATTCGACTATGTGGTACTATAAAGTATATGTGGATGTACCCCATTGAATGGTATATGATGATTTTGAAAGGGTATGTCAAAACATTATGTTATCCAGAGCGTTATATTGTGACGCAATATATTTTTCCAGAAGCCATTGAATTTGGTACCGAATACCAGTTCGGTGTGGAATGCATTGTTCTACCGAAATGTCATCACACTAGGTGGCTTGTGGGTGAAGAACTTATCAGGAAGAGAGGTTGTTGCAATCCATATTACATATAGGGAGCAGACCCACATTTATAATTTCTATTACATTTTGAAGGTTGTCACATATTTCGAACCCCACAATGGAATTATTAGGAATTTCAATCCATCTAGGGATGAAAATGGATATAAAATACACACAACCAAATTTTCAATGCAAGTGTGTTGGTAAAAGGAGTGTTGTAAAAATATTTGAGTTGGGATTCGTGAATTTTTCTTTTAGTATAAAAGGGTACAAAGACGAACTCTTTATAATGGAATGAGAGGTATTTCAAGTATTTTATGTTCCAAATACCTCAATCAGAAACTGGTCAATTGTCTTGTTATTGACCAAAAACACAAAAGGTTAAGATGAAAATTCAAAAGATTGCGACCCTTTAATTGCGACATCACAATCATTACATACCATTTCCAATGTATACAACATTTTTTATGTCAGAGAAGACTACAATGAAGGGATTTAGATAGTAGATAGAGGGGTCAAATCCCTTCATCCTTTAAAAAAATAGTTCAATAATTAGGTTATATTCATTTAATATACATTGTGTTTCCATATATTATTATCTTTTTGTTGCTACTTTTATGTAATATATATTAAATATCAAACCACTTCTATAGATAATGACTTTTTCACATGATGATTATCCCAATCCAGAGGCACAATAGGTATCTAAACCATCTACTGCTCGTAGTGAATAAGAACATCTAGTCTCTCAACCTGCTTTTTCTCATAGTTTAGAGGACTATAATGTTGATAATCCAGTTGTAGATGTTCCTAGTGCAGTGGTATAACCACCAGCAATACATGCCTATGCTGGTGTTCGGTAGGAACATATTGATGATGTTGAAACCAAGGATATGGTAGGTAACAAAACACTTGTGGAACATAAGAAAAAAGAGCACTTTAGTTTGACCATGTTAGAAACAATTTTATAGGAAAAATAAAAAGGCATCAAATATGAGGTTGGATAAAATAATCAGTGCCATCATGATAACCCCCACAAGGCCACGTTCAGTACTTACATTGGAATCATCACTCAGCAACGACTATCGATTGATGTGTTATCGTGGAACCATGTTGTCACGGGGCATAAGACACTGATGTGGGGAGACCTTATGGTAAAATTATGATATCATTTATTTATGTTACTAAAAAATAAAAAAATGAAACACTAAATTTCTCTTCATCATCCCAGGTAGAGTACATTTATAGTAGATGAATTACAGAAGGACTATTTATTAATGGTTCCTAGAATGATTCACAGAGCATTTTGTATAATTTTAATGAGATATTGTCTTAATGATTCTGAAGAGAAAATAAACCCCCACCCAATTCCTCTTTATGAACACATGATAACTATGGGATGTTTTTACTAGATATCATTAAGAGCTATCTTTTCATGTACATTTTGTTTGGTAATACATTGTTTAAAGATATGTTTATTCATCAATTTTATTGTTATTTTTTTATTTATTAAACAACAATTGAGTGATAAAAATATTAAACAAGCATCAAAACTAATATTCCCCTACCGTAAAGCAAGGATGGGTCATGCTTCACTTGAAAAAAATTCGAACGTATTTAAAATCGATTTTAATACTTTTATGTGACATGAAACAACACCATAACTATGATCCTCTATTTATATGTAGATTGATTAATCAAAATCTAAAATCACTTCCATCCCACATCATGTTCTATGAAAGGAGGCTTGTGTAAATAGAGATGGGATACTAATAGATTAAAACTCACAAGAAATCTATAAAAAAGTGTAATTATGTTATAATAATTATTAATTTTGTGTTAAAATAATATTTCAAAACAATGTATAATTATTTTACAATATTTTCTATAGAACATAGTCACATGAGGTAGAAACATCCAAATCAGATGTAGACATACTTTTGGTGGCCTTAAGGCAAATAGAAATGTATTGTCGCACGAGACGTGTGGGTTCTGGGGTGACACCACAAACATTTTCTGAGAAAAAACAAGAGTAGGATCAAAGTGAATAAAAAAATGATGTGATAAATAATAGCTATCATTGAAGAACATATGAAATTGAGGAAAGAGTTCATGAAAAATATGATGGTGGGGGGAAGTGAATAACTGACTCAAGAACAACTAACACATGAAGATTCTTCCCCACCCCCATGAGCTTCAAGTTGATTCATTCCCTGAAAAACCCTATTTTAGCTGAGGTAATCAATTTTATAAAAATTGTTTATATGAATTTGTAATCAGATAGATATTGATAAAATTCTTCTACTGATATTCTACAGGGTGAAAATGATTGTTATTTATATCTATCAACACCCACCCATAGCCTTTTAGCGAGGGATATTGTGTTCAATATCTAGAATTCCATTACGCACAATAGACCACTTCCAAAAGCTCATTACAATGTGTTTATTAACCTAGGATAGGACCCTACCACTGAGAAACCTGTTCCAATTGATGATAAAGATAATCATATGGTCTAACAATAACTAATTTAAAATTGTTCTATGCCCATTTATTTCCAAAAACCATGTGTATAGACCAACATATAACAATGGATTTCATGAAATGTGGGTATTTATGAAATTTTCTATCCAATTCCTTAATTATTGCTAAACCTTGGTTATAGAGTACCTACGTAAGTGGAGGATTCCCAAACAATGTGCGGGAATGTCGTAGGAAAGCATATTCCCATTGTTTACAATGAAAAGTGGGTATAGACTATTTTATATAAGCCTATACCCATGATTCAACAAAACCATGGGTATAACTATCAACTATTACAACAGATATATGTACATATAAGCATAATTGTAATTGGTTTAGTGGTAATGGAGTTCAGTGGTCTAGATGTGGTGGCGTTTTGAAACTCCCTCATGACATTATATTTATACCCATGTTTTATAAATAGAAAAATAAGATAATATATATATATATGTATATTCAAATAATTTAAATTTTTTTATTGGTAAGGGAGTTCAGTGGAAGAGGAGTAGTATAGTATCCCGCCATTTTATAACATAAACTTTCATTACATTACACACAACTGAGGATCTTTAAGGTTTAGTGTCTTGGAAACCAGGAACATAATACATGAAAACAACATAAAGCATTCTTCTTAAACACTTTAAAGGCTTCTCCTTAAGTTCATCCTAGGTTCATTACTGCATCTCATAACCTGGGGACATACATCAAAAGAAAGGGTGAGAAGAAGGCCCAGTAAGGGAAACAAGAGGAACATTTTACATGTGAACTTGATATACTTCAATAAGGACATGAAAAGAACTTTAAGGTATGAGAAAGAAAATCATGAGGCATTTCATAATAAAAACAACATTTTCCATAACTTGAAGATGTGGCTACATCATTTAACATAGACAATCATGAACATATCACCAAGGTCCATCCCCAAGGTGTCATTTGAAAATTACCAAGGTTATTCACCAGGGTATCATGAAAATTGTAATCTCTAGTGGTTACATCATTACCCAATGCATTGGAGCGCTATCAGGGCGCGCCCTTAAATTTGCCTTTATTATCATGTGAGCCACATATATCACCATCAAACATTTCATAAATAACCCACATAGCATAAAATAAATGGGTTTCATTTCATAATCATAACGTTTTAAAAACTGCTTTAAAGACATGATCTTTACGTCACTTTAAACCCACGGAAAGGGAAAGCGGGTCTCATGTATGTAAATCCCAGAATTTAAAATGGAACATTTTGATATATATGTGAATACCCTTGTAGAAATAAGAGCTTTGAGTATTCACTTTATAACATAAAATAATTTTTGAGAAAAGAGAGAGGCATTTTGAGGGAAAAAGTCTGCAGCATAACGGCTAAGTTTTGGGGTTTTAGAAAACATTGAAATGAGAGGGGACATGGGTCACCCACTCATAAATGATCCATAAAACAGTAGGGTGAAATCATAAGAAGGACATATGGACATGGTGACGAAATGTTAGGGACATACCATTTGAAATGAAAAACATGGAAGGAAAAAGATTAGATTTCTCTTATGAAAATTCGGCAGCCTTACGGCGTCACTTAACTTCAAAAGAAAATGATTTGACAAGATCAAAAAGGGTCCCTCATCATATGATCATAAGATATCAGTATGATTGATATAGAGATCATACCCCAACATAATAAAAAGGAACTTGAAAGACTTGACATGAAAATCGAACTTGAAAAATGAGAAGGGTGAAAGAATCCCTTAAAAATTCGGCAGCCTAACGACGTCACTTAAACTTTCATAAAACGAAATGATGAGAGTAAGAGGGGATCTATCATCATATAAACATGAAAGGGAAGTAAGAGGAATATAAAAGAACATCCTCTCACATAAAAACATGGAGCATAATAGGAATGACATAAAAGAGATTACATGAAAAGAAAGAGAGGGGTCGGATCCCTTACCTTAAAATGTGACTCTTGAAACTCAAAGGATTGGACCTTGAGGGCTTGGGGGAACCTTGGGAGGACTCTTTGGAAGGTAAGAAGACCAGAACTTCGTTGGGGGAGAGTTGGGATTGAAAACTAAGGGAGAAAAGGGTGGGTATTTATAGGGAAAGTGAGGGGACAAAGCATTAATGGCCAAGGAACACCTCACTAGTGGTTTTGGCAAAACCATGGGCTTGCCCATGGTATTTGCCCATGGTATTGGCCACTTGGGACACCTCACACCTTATCTTACTATTCATAATTCGACCATATTGAATATATTCTTAATACATCATTTAATGATGTCATTAAACACCCGTAACTTAAAAACTATACTTTCACTATTCACCGAAAATTCAACTTTCTCAGAATAATCCCAAAATTTCACCTTAACCAAATATCAATGCTCTGATTTCAAAAATGAAATCCATTTTATAAAAATAATTTTCTAAATATTTTTAATTTAATTTTTAAATAAAAACACTATTCATCGAAAATTCATTTTTTTCAGAAAAATCCCCAAAAATTACCTTAGCATAATATCGATGCTCTGAGTTCAAAAATAAAGTCCTTTTTATAAAAATAATTTTCTAATTATTTTTAATTAAATTTTTAATTAAAAAACACTATTCATCCGAAAAAACTAATACTTGAATAATAATTTATGAAACCGTTATTTAACCATTTTATTGAATCACATTACTTAATCTAGGTGTCTAAATTATATTAAAACTTTCTTTGAGTGAAATTACTAATCCATTTGGTCATATTACTAATCCTAAGCGTAAAATCACTATTCATAATTTACTATTCATCAAAAATTAAGGTGATCTTATTAGACTCTAAATTCCTTACTGAACACTTTTGTAGAAGACCATTTTTTGAAAATCATTACACATCATTAGTTATTTAGGGTTTACATATATATTTCAAAATATCCCTTTTTCAAAATTCATCAATAAAATACATTCTAAAATTATCTAGACATTTGAAATTTCACAAACATCACTAAAGGAAGAAATCTCAATTTATTCACCCGAAAGGATTACACAAGGAAACTAGGGTCTCATCACATAGCCCCTTATAACACTAGAATAAGACCTAAGTGTAAGGTGTGCTATGGTGAGAGAATCTGAGGGAGTCTCAGATAACATTGCCCTAGTAGCAATCTCCACTAACTTGAACTTCTCCTGCAAGCGTTTTCGTTCAAGCTTGACACGCTGGAGCTCGGCTTGGGCTTGGTCCAAAGCGAAGCCCACAGATGCTACCTCCTTCCCAAGCTCTGATAAGTGGGCTTCGTAAGGGTTGAGTCTACTGGATGAAGCCATCAACTCCCCTTTCTGCATTAACCATTAACGTCTTATTAAATCATTAAGAGTATGTTAATATAATACTCAAAAAGATTGGGTCGTTACATTCTTCCCCCCTTAAGAAATTTCGTCCCCGAAATTTATACTTGAGGCCTAGTCGAAAAGGTGAGGGTACTTTTGCTTCATCGTTTCCTCAAGCTCCCAAGTCGCTTCTTCGTACTTATGATTCCTCCACAACACTTTCACAAGGTGGGTAGTCTTGTTTCATAGAACCTTGTCTCTACGGTCCATGATCTCCACTGGCTGCTCCTCATAAGAGAGGTCATGTTCAAGTTGTACCACCTCTGGGTTCAGTACATGCGAAGGGTCGGGTATGTACTTCCTCAAGAGAGATACATGGAAGACATCATGAACCTGAGCTAGGTTCGGTGGAAGTGCTAGACGATAGGCCACTGCTCCTATGCGATCAAGGATTTCATAGGGGCCGATGTACCTAGGGCTGAGCTTCCCTTTCTTCCCAAACCGCATGACTCTCTTCCATGGAGAAATTTGAAGGAAGACTTTGTCACCAACACCAAACTCCAAGTCCCTCGACGATTGTCAGCATAGCTCTTCTGCCGACTCTGAGTAGCCTTTATGTGTTGTTGGATGGCATGAACCTGTTCTGTCATCTCTTGCACGAGATCAGGCCCAAGAAGCTTCCTCTCACCAGTTTTATCCCAACAAGTAGGAGTTCTACACCGCTTTCCATACAGAGCTTCATAGGGTGCCATCTGAATACTCGCATGGAAGCTGTTGTTATAGGAGAACTCCACTAATGGGAGGTGTTGATCCCATCCACCTTTAAATTCCATTGAGCATAATCTCAACATGTCTTCGAGTGTCTGAATAGTCCTTTCAGATTGGCTATCAGTTTGAGGATGATAGGCCGTACTAAAATTCAATTCAGTATTCAGAGCATGCTGAAGACTTCTCCAGAATTTTGATGTGAATCTTGGGTCATGATCAGATACGATGGATAGTGGTACCCCATTCAGCCTTACCACTTCCTTCACGTATATCTTGGCAAGCTGATCCAGAGAGAAATCTTCCCGAATAGAGATAAAATGGGCTGTCTTGGTGAGACGGTCCACAATAACCCATATCGCATTGTTTCCTTTGGATGTTTTTGGGAGACCAGTTACAAAGTCCATGGTGATATTATCCCACTTCCATACTGGTATGGGTAGCGGTTGTAATACCCCCTTAGGAAGTTGTCTTTCTGCCTTTACTTGCTGACACACCAGGCACCTTGTAGTGTAATCGGCAATATCCCTCTTCATGTTATCCCACCAATAATGATCACGAAGGTCTCTATACATCTTAGTGCTTCCCGGATGTATAGAGAAAGTAGAGTTATGAGCTTCATCCATCAGTTCTTTCTTTATCTCCGGAATAGATGGAACACATAGTCTTGTACGAAATTTCAATACACCTTCTTGATCAATATTGAAATCAGGGAACATCCCATTCTTTACAGCCTCGAACTTCTCCTGCAGTAAATGATCTTCTTTTTGAGCCTTCTTGATCTTCTCTAGTAATGAAGGTTGAGAAATCATTTGGGATAGGGTTGATGATGTCCCTTTCCTTATAATTCCCATGTCCAGTTTTACTAGATCTTTAATCAAGGGATCTCCCAGGATCCTCATTGTTGCCAGAACAACATGATCTTTCCTGCTTAACGCATCCGCGACTTTGTTTGCTCTACCAGGGTGATAATGAATTGAACAATCATAGTCTTTAATAAGCTCCAACCATATCCTTTGTCTCATGTTCAATTCTTTCTGTGTGAAAATATACTTTAGACTTTGGTGGTCAGTGTATATATCACATTTCTCCCCATAAAGATAGTGCCTCCATATCTTTAGAGCAAAAACAACTGCCACCAGCTCTAGATCATGCGTAGGATAATTCTTCTCATGAATCTTCAACTGTCGAGATGCATAAGCAATTACTTTGTCATTTTGCATGAGGACGCACCCAAGCCCTTTCAGAGATGCATCGCTAAAAATAACGAATCCTTCTCCGATAGAGGGTAGTGTTAATACAGGTGCAGTAACCAATCTCTTCTTCAGCTCTTGGAAACTTTCCTCGCATTCCTTTGTCCAGATGAACTTAACCCCTTTTCGAGTCAACTTGGTTAGTGGATTAGAAAGCCGTGAAAAGTTTTTCACAAACCTCCTATAATATCCCGCTAAACCAAGGAAACTACGAATCTCAGTTACTGTTGTGGGTTGAGGCCACTCCTCCACAACCATTGTCTTTGCAGGGTCAACCGAGATTCCTTCATTGGTTACGATGTTCCCCAAGAAAGCCACTTGTTGTAACCAAAACCCACACTTGCTGAACTTCCCAAAGAGCCTCTCCTTCCGTAGAGTTTTCAAAATAACCCTCATATGATTTTCATGCTCCTCACGAATTTTTGAATATATCAAAATATCATCAATAAAAACTACCACAAAGTTATCAAGGTAGTCCTTAAAGACTCTATTCATCAAATCCATGAAAATAGCAGGAGCATTAGTCAAGCCGAAGGGCATAACAGTAAACTCGTAATGCCCATATCTTGATCGGAAGGCAGTCTTTGGAATATCTTCCTTCTTCACCCTCAGTTGATGATAACCATATCTAAGGTCAATCTTAGAGAAGAATTGATCCCCACGAAGTTGGTCAAATAAATCATCAATTCTTGGAAGAGGGTATCTGTTCTTCACTGTGATCCCGTTCAGTTCTCTATAATCAATGCATAGCCGCATTGATCCATCCTTCTTCTTCACAAAGAGAACTGGTGCTCCCCAAGGAGACACACTCGGTCGGATAAACCCCTTCTCCAACAAGTCTTGGAGTTGTTTCTTTAGCTCCTCTAGCTCCACATTTGCCATTATATACGGAGTCTTTGATATCGGTTGAGACCCAGGTACGAGTTCAATGGAGAACTCTACCTCTCTTTCTGGGGGAGGTCCAGGTAACTCCTCAGGAAATACATCCATGTATTCCTGAACAATCGAAACATATTCAATTTGTATGCTCCCTTTCCCTTCTTCATCATCACCGATTAACTCCATAAAGAAAGCTATAGGAGGTGCTTCTAGATAGGGATCAGTTCGGGATATCTCTCCTCGGAAGATAACTGTAGGTCGTTCATTCAAGACTACTGAGATTTCCTTACTTCTGCATTTGATCTTAGCATTATACTTTGAGAGCCAGTCCATCCCTAGTATAACGTCGAATTCCATCATGGGGATGACTACTAGATTTGCGATAAGATTGTGCTCACCAAAGTAAACACTAGAGTCTCTAAACACTGTTGATGCATGGATAATCCCACTTGGAGTCTTGACTGACAACTCTACCTCAAGCAATTCGGGGATTGATTCTATATTCTTTGCAAACTTGGAAGAAATAAAGGAATGTGTAGAACCAGAATCAAATAAAGCACTTGCTAGTTTTGAGAGGACAACAAGAGTACCTGCTACCACATCGTTCGGAACTTCAACTTCAGTTGTTGTGATAGCGAAAGCACGACCTTTCTCCCTTGGCCTCTGCTGAGGTTGATGGTGATTCCCCTCCACCGCCCTCGGATTTGGACATTGATTAGCAAAGTGCCCAAGCTGTCCACACTTGAAGCATGTGACTTCGGGTAGGGCCAGAACCATCTTTCCTCTGTCGTTAGTGTTGGGAAGTTGAGGCTTCACATCACCACGACAATTCCGAGAAATATGGCCTTCTTTTCCACACCTATAGCACTTGCCACTTCCGATCAAGCAGTTCCCTGGATGCTTCTTCCCACATTTATTGCATGTGGCATGTTGCATATGCTTTCCACCTCTTTCCTGATCAAAACTTCTTCCCAGGCTCAGTTCTAGAGTTCTCTTCTTCTCATTAGATTTGTGAGACCACTGTGTCTCCCCAAACTCTAGTTCAACTTTCATATCACTTCGAACTATTTCTTCATAGCTATCGTAGTCCCTGTTGGCTAGATTCTTCCGCAGATGTGGTCGTAGTCCGCCAAAGAATCTATCAACCTTCCCATTAGGGTCCATGAAAAAGCTTGAGATATAACGGGAAAGCCTTGTGAAGTTCATCTCATAGCTTCCAACAGATTCGTTCTCCTTCTGCTTCATCTCGAGAAACTCTTTCTCCATTTTCGTTCTCATGGAACGAGGGAAATACTTGTTAAAGAAAATCCCCCGAAATTCTTCCCACTCCATAGCTTCCATCTCTCCTCGTGGCTTCGTGTTTTTTATCAGTGACCACCACTGATCAGCTTCTCCCTCTAGGCGGTAAACAGCAAGGGTGACTTTTTCTTGTTCCGAACAATGAAGTACAGAAAAGATCTTTTCAATGGAGCTTATCCATTGTTCCGCAACCAATGGGTCAGTAGATCCACTGAATGTTGGCGGTCGTTGACGCATGAAGGACTCAACAGAAAGTTGTTCCCTTCGTGGTGAGGTCGGACTCTCAGCTTGATTCAAGTTATTACTCATAACTTGAGTCAGTTGGTTCATCATTCGCATGAATGTTTCCATTCCGGCTTCCATCGGAGGGCCGTCAGCACATGGTGCATTGCGGTCACCATCAGCACAGTTTCTCCTATTGCCCGCCATTTTCTAAAAGAATAAAACCTTAGTGAGAAACTTATTTCATTTATGAATCTTTTAACTAAGACTTCATGCTTAGACAACTATACTTCTCTATAATTCCTTCATAATGATTCATAAAAAGCTTGTGATTAACCAAAAATATCCCCCGGGAGTGTCGTAACCAAGAGTGTAGCAAGGCCCGTTATCGTGCACCAGTTCCCGTTCGAGTCTAGCTCAAAGCGGTGTTTTCGGGTTTTACCCCTATGTACATTTGTGCCAGAGCCGCCTCTACCTGCTCGTATCCAGACAGGGATGTATTTGTTTGATAGACCACTTACTCAATACTTACCAAAATACCAGGAAGTTTTCCTATATTTAAACTTTTCTATAGGGTTCTTCCTAAAGTTTTTATATCCTAATTTCCACAAATAACTAAACCATCCTTTGATACCAACTATAGCATCCCGCCATTTTATAACATAAACTTTCATTACATTACACACAACTGAGGATCTTTAAGGTTTAGTGTCTTGGAAACCAGGAATAATACATGAAAACAACATAAATCATTCTTCTTAAACACTTGAAAGGATTCTCCTTAAGTTCATCCTAGGTTCATTACTGCATCTCATAACCTGGGGACATACATCAAAAGAAAGGGTGAGCAGAAGGCCCAGTAAGGGAAACAAGAGGAACATTTTACATGTGAACTTGATATACTTCAATAAGGACATGAAAAGAACTTTAAGGTATGAGAAAGAAAATCATGAGGCATTTCATAATAAAAACAACATTTTTCATAACTTGAAGATGTGGCTACATCATTTAACAAATACAATCATGAACATATCACCAAGGTCCATCCCCAAGGTGTCATTTGAAAATTACCAAGGTTATTCACCAAGGTATCATGAAAATTGTAATCTCTAGTGGTTACATCATTACCCAATGCATTGGAGCGCTATCAGGGCGCACCCTTAAATTTGCCTTTATTATCATGTGAGCCACATATATCATCATAAAACATTTCATAAATAACCCACATAGCATAAAATAAATGGGTTTCATTTCATAATCATAACGTTTTAAAAACTGCTTTAAAGACATGATCTTTATGTCACTTTAAACCCACGGAAAGGGAAAGCGGGTCTCATGTATGTAAATCCCAGAATTTAAAATGGAACATTTTGATATATATGTGAATACCCTTGTAGAAATAAGAGCTTTGAGTATTCACTTTATAACATAAAATAATTTTTGAGAAAAGAGAGAGGCATTTTGAGGGAAAAAGTCTGCAGCATAACGGCTAAGTTTCGGGGTTTTAGAAAACATTGAAATGAGAGGGGACATGGGTAACCCACTCATAAATGATCCATAAAACAGTAGGGTGAAAGAATAAGAAGGACATATGGACATGTTAACGAAATTTTAGGGACATACCATTTGAAATGAAAAACATGGAAGGAAAAAGATTAGATTTCTCTTATGAAAATTCGGCAGCCTTACAGCGTCACTTAACTTCAAAAGAAAATGATTTGACAAGATCAAAAAGGGTCCCTCATCATATGATCATTAGATATCAGTATGATTGATATAGAGATCACACCCCAACATAATAAAAAGGAACTTGAAAGACTTGACATGAAAATCGAACTTGAAAAATGAGAAGGGTGAAAGAATCCCTTAAAAATCGGCAGCCTAACGGCGTCACTTAAACTTTCAAAAAACGAAATGATGAGAGTAAGAGGGGATCTATCATCATATAAACATGAAAGGGCAGTAAGAGGAATATAAAAGAACATCCTCTCACATAAAAACATGGATCATAATAGGAATGACATAAAAGAGATTACATGAAAAGAAAGAGAGGGGTCGGATCCCTTACCTTAAAATGTGACTCTTGAAACTCAAAGGATTGGACCTTGAGGGATTGGGGGAACCTTGGGAGGACTCTTTGGAAGGTAAGAAGACCAGAACTTCGTTGGGGGAGAGTTGGGATTGAAAACTAAGGGAGGAAAGGGTGGGTATTTATAGGGAAAGTGAGGGGACAAAGCATTAATGGCCAAGGGACACCTCACTAGTGGTTTTGGCAAAACCATGGGCTTGCCCATGGTATTTGCCCATGGTATTGGCCACTTGGGACACCTCACACCTTATCTTACTATTCATAATTTGACCATATTGAATATATACTTAATACATCATTTAATGATGTCATTAAACACCCGTAACTTAAAAACTATACTTTCACTATTCACCGAAAATTCAACTTTCTCAGAATAATCCCAAAATTTCACCTTAACCAAATATCAATGCTCTGATTTCAAAAATGAAATCCATTTTATAAAAATAATTTTCTAAATATTTTTAATTTAATTTTTAAATAAAAACACTATTCATCGAAAATTCATTTTTTTCAGAAAAATCCCCAAAAATTACCTTAGCATAATATCGATGCTCTGAGTTCAAAAATAAAGTCCGTTTTATAAAAATAATTTTCTAATTATTTTTAATTAAATTTTTAATTAAAAAACACTATTCATCCGAAAAAACTAATACTTGAATAATAATTTATGAAACCGTTATTTAACCATTTTATTGAATCACATTACTTAATCTAGGTGTCTAAATTATATTAAAACTTTCTTTGAGTGAAATTACTAATCCATTTGGTCATATTACTAATCCTAAGCGTAAAATCACTATTCATAATTTACTATTCATCAAAAATTACGTTGATCTTATTAGACTCCAAATTCCTTACTGAACACTTTTGTAGAAGACCATTTTTTGAAAATCATTACACATCATTAGTTATTTAGGGTTTACATATATATTTCAAAATATCCCTTTTTCAAAATTCATCAATAAAATACATTCTAAAATTATCTAGACATTTGAAATTTCACAAACATCAATAAAGGAAGAAATCTCAATTTATTCACCCGAAAGGATTACACAAGGAAACTAGGGTCTCATCACATAGCCCCTTATAACACTGGCATAAGACCTATGTGTAAGGTGTGGTATGGTGAGAGAATCTGAGGGAGTCTCAGATAACATTGCCCTAGTAGCAATCTCCACTAACTTGAACTTCTCCTGCAAGCGTTTTCGTTCAAGCTTGACACGCTGGAGCTCGGCTTGGGCTTGGTCCAAAGAGAAGCCCACAGATTCTACCTCCTTCCCAAGCTCTGATAAGTGGGCTTCGTAAGGGTTGAGTCTACTGGATGAAGCCATCAACTCCCCTTTCTGCATTAACCATTAACGTCTTATTAAATCATTAAGAGTATGTTAATATAATACTCAAAAAGATTGGGTCGTTACAAGTAGTGTGGGTTTGAAACCAACATGAAACTTTTTATTCCCACATTTTATAACTATATATACAATTATATATATATATATAACAATAAGTGATGTTTTTTTTCATATATGGGTTCAGCGTCGGAGTTGAGGTTGATGGTTTGAAACTATTTGGATTCAATTTTTAACCGAAAGATTGAATTAATATATTAACGTAAATATTGACATGTATTAACATAGGATCAGTAGCATGAGTGATAATGCCATGTGCGTTGGAAAGGTATGTAGGGGTTTCGAAACTCCGTGAATAATTTTTTTCTATACAGCAGCACTGGATTAATATATTTATGTAGATATAGGTATATATATATTAATATTTTATGTCACTTGGTTGGTGAGATTATGCATGGTAGATGCCCGATTTGCGGATTCAAAACTCCTTACACAAATTTTTCTATTATGTATACCAACATTTTTAAAACTGTTCATATAAGGCTATGAGGTTGCAAGTGTCTGTGACACGGTGGCTATGATATGGTGGTTCTGATACGTGTAAAAACCTATACCCATAGTTTGGAAAACTATGGGTATAGGCCGTTGAGCTACTCCAAAGCCCCAGTTTCCTAGGGTTTCCAAAACTGTGTGTGCATGTCATTTTTTCAATAGTGAATGTCTTGGAACATTCATCGCATGGCTATCACTTCTTTTAAAAAAACAAGTCATTAAGGAGGTATTAATATCAAATTTATTTTTCATGATAAAAGATTACCACCTAATGTAAAATGACTAAACTGTTGAATGTTATTTCAGATGAACAAAGGGAAGAGTTTGAATGAATGAATGGATCAACGCCATCACAATGATCAACCATCGGATAGAAATGATATACTGAAAGAACCATAAACCTTCCCATTATATATCCACATTTACTATCATTGCAGGCTCATGTGGATACGAAGATGAACGATGGTGGTACTCACACAATTGTTTTTGATGAAAAAATGTGCAACATGTATGATCTAGGTTCCATTAGTGTTGACAATGTATGTGAAATATTAGAGTATGATTGGCTAGGTGGCTCAGTTGTAAATGTATACATGAGGTATGTTTTTATGATTTTAATTTCCAAAAGCTGATATACTATGTTTAATATGACTTAATAAATTTCATATTTTTTTAAGGCATATATATGAAAAAAAATTGAAGGTATTTTCCCATGAATGAAAATTTAGACTCGTTAGTCTTCACATCATCTCTATATAAAAATAAATAGAATCCAATAATGTGGGTAAATATTGTAAGACATGCTCAAATTTTTTAACAACAAAAATAAGGACGATATACTCTTCTTAAAACCAATGATGTAGGGGTATAACTCTACAATTTAATCATATCAAATATTTTTTTTATTTCATTCATTAATTATTCTTTTTTGTGTTCTTAGGAAGCATTGGATGATCATTATGATCAATTTCGTTACTCAAATGATTTACTTCCTGGATTCAATTAATGGATATCAAAAAAGCCGACCAAACATGACGGTGTTTGTCAAATTTCAATACACAACATCCAAAATTTTAGGACTAAACATCTAGTTATATAATATATATAATCTTTTAATGTGGATTTTGTTATGATAGGGCATTTTAGGAATATCATCCACATCATGGGATGAGTCTAGGGAAAAAGGACATGAAACATCAAATGTACTAAGACTGGAAAAGTATTTGGGTATATATAATAAGATTTCACTGTGCAAACACATATAAATAAATTTCTCTTTTTTCTCATTGTTTCTGCATTTTTCAAGACAAACAAACAAAAAAGGCTGGGGTTATTTTGTTTTTAAATTTATGAAAGAGATCATATTACATGAACAAACCAACATCAATTAAGATGAATTTGTGATGAAAATTATGATTTCATTTAAAATATATATTAATCCATTATGTATTTAAATTTTTTTCAACACTACTATAATTTTCGATAAGACTCATATTCACAAGATGATATAGATTCATTTAGAAACAAATGGTAAGAATAACTAATAGAAGAATGTACACAAATAGAATTAATATGTGACTTCCATATGATGCATAATGCGACCGGTATGGCTTGAAGTGTCTATTTATATTAAAAATTGATAGTATTTTATGTAAAAATAATACATGACATATTGAAAACTAAGAAAAAGAATTAGAATTTATTTTATAATTTTGGACAATAATCCATAAGTCCTTTTGAGGTGTAAAAATCAACCAAACTAAAATCCAAATCAATGTGTGTCCGGGATGACTCAACATGAGTGTTTCTAGTTTGAAATGGTATTTTATTAAAAACTACTGATATAATGAAAACAAAGAAAAAAAATTCTGATTATTCTAATACATTAGGGAAATGATCCATATATTATTTGTGTTGGGTGGGAATCAATTTAACCTCTATCTGATTCACATTGAAACCTTTATGACTCAAAGTATTTATTTTTATTTAAAATTGACATTATTTTTAGTAAAAACACAACTATCATACAAAAACTAATCAAACGCATTCATTTTTTTTAATTTTGGGAAAAAAATCCGTGAGTAATTTGAGACGTTTAGGAGTCAATACCACCTCAATAAAAATCGTTATATGACCAGTATAAAACTAAATGTGCCTTTTTATTTAAAATACACATTAATTTATGTCAAAAGAAAAAGTGAAAAACTGAAAATCGAGCAAACACATTTGGATTGTTTTGATAATTTAGGAAAACTATAAATGACTCATTTGTGACATGTTGGAATCAACCTAACCTAAATCCAATTCATGGTGTGAATATTTTGACTATATGTGTCTATTATGAGTTCAATATTTACATGTTTTCTCAAAATGTGTCACTCACTGAAATCCAAGAAAATGATTTCCGATTGTCTTAATAATTAATGAAAATTAATCTGATGTCCTTTGTAACATGTATAAAGTAGTCCCACATCAAATTTATGCACGATGCTTTTGGTATTACTCAAAAAGAATTTTTTTGGTTTAAAATGATACTTTAGTAAAAAACACAACTAAAATACTAAAAACCAACAATTTTTTTTTGAATGTTTTTATACATTAGAGCAATGATCCATTAGTCTTTTGAGATGTTAAGGAATCAACCAACCCTCCATCTGAGGAGTGATGTGACCAGTATCAATCCAAATGACTTTCTATTTAAAATTTACATTAATTTAAGTGAAGAGAACATGCGACATTAAAAAAACTAGGAAAACACATTTGGATTATTTTGATACATTAAGACAATGATCCATGAGTAATTTATGATGTGTGTCCAACAAATTAACCTAAATATAATGCATAGTGTGACTAGTATGTCTAAAAGTGTCAGCTATCAGTTTAAAATTTACATTTTATCTCAATAATTTTCACTTACTCAAAACCATGAAAAATCACTCGAATTTTATTCATAAATTAGGATAGTGATTCGTAAGAACATTGTGATGTGTATGAAGTATTATAACCTAAATTCAAAACATGATGTGATTGGTAAAACACAAAATGCATGTTTCTAGTTTGAAATAATATTTATTTAACACAACTAACATTTTGAAAACTGAGAAAATGAAATTGAATCATATTGATACATTAGAAATACGATCCATTAGTCATTTCTGACATGTAGAAATCAACCACACCTCAATATGACGAATGATGTGGTCAGTATAAATCAAATGTGTCATTCAATTTTGAAAATAATTTTAGTAAAAGAAATAGGGACATAATCACATCCAAGAAAACTCATTTAGATTGTTTTGATATTTTAGGAAAAGGACCCCTAAATCATTTGTATTGTGTAGGAACACCCCACGACAATACGATGCACATTGGGACTTGTATAACATAAAATGAGTCTTTTTATTAAGAATTGAAAATTTATTAATGAATTATTTCATTTTAATTTTAAATTTATTTATTTATATTATTAAAAAAGTAAAAATTGTTTTTTTATATAGGTGAAACCTTTTCATTGAGTTGGGATGATTTTTTTGGGAACTAATACCATGGGAGGTCATTTTTAGAGTGGATCATATATTTCAAAGGTGTTTGGATTCATCAAATTTATTGATGAGAGAGGAAAATTATTAATGAGGATTTGTATATCAACATAAATTTGTGATTTTCTCCCAACATTAATGTATATTTTAATTATCAACACTAATAGAATGTATAATCGATGTTGATTACATTAATTGGTGATTATGGACTCTGAGTCTGTATAAAGAGGATGCAACAAAATAATTTTAAGGGTATGCTACCATGATGTTTCTAGAAAGGGAGACCCGGGAAGGGGTTTACTTGTTTTCAATGGCTTGTGTGAAACGACGATGGTAAGGCATTTTTTTTGTATGTGTGGAGAGGTTCTTGGAAATATGTTTAAGATTTCATCCATTGGGAGCAAGAAGGGGGCTACCATGTCTGCAGTATCATGTTCGACACATTGGTGTTTAACATGAGTTGAGAAATGACGATGCAATTAATGATTGAGGCCATGTATCGATACCTTTTTGATAGCGACGATCAGGTGGAAAGTCCTCGTTCCTAATTGGAAACACATAATAATGGGGAGATCATTCAGGTGTCCCAAGCCGGTGAAGGGTTGACGCATGTTCGGTTGATGATCTCCATGGTTGTGTCATTTTGTCAATAGAAGGTGGACGTTTGTCACATATTGATCTATAGATACATGGAATTAGCGGGATAGTTATTAGAGAGAAAGCTGAGCTGTATTGGGGTGTGATTTTCACACAGGTTTTCTATGCTCTCCAATTGGAAATTCAAGTTCAGGCATTACTTGGATTCTTGTATTCTCTGATTCATAGTGGATATTTTGGAATTTCCCTATTATTTTTTAATCATCTCCATTGGAGGTTTTTTACACTTTATAAAATCTTGTTTGTTGATTTATTTATTCTTCTTATTTTACATCCATAATTTGATGGGTTTCTCATGATATTTTTCGAAAGAATGTTTTGGCCTGGAATTTGAATTGTCCCCAACAAGTTGTATGAATGGAGTTTTGTTCATGCTTTTAGTTTAACATGATAATTATGGAATATTGTAATAGGATTTATGATTCGAGCATGAAGTATAATGAGGTTTCAAAATTAATGTAGTTTGAGAGAGGTGATGGACATGGAAGCTCAAGGGATGTTGAGAAGGGGGAGAGGGTTTTTCCTAAAGGAGCTTCAAATTTTGTCGAAATCACGAATATGGGGGAGCCATATGTTTCTCATTCTGGTTTTTTTCGGCATGATGGTGCTTATACAAAAGTGATGGAGATTTCAGTGTTTGGTTTTCTTTTTTCTGGGGGTGATACTTTTTTATAAGTGCAAAAGGACGTCGTCATATTTTCTACATTTGATGATGGTTTGTGCGATACCCACCTATTTTATTTCCAACTAGGATTGTTGGATGTTTCCATGAATTAATGTGATGAAGGGGAAAATTTTTGGGATTCATAAAATTTATTGATGAGAGAGGAAAATTATTGATGAGGATATATATATCAACATTAATTTGAGGATTTTATCCCAAAATTAATGGATATTTTAATTATAAATATTTATCTATAGAATAATGGATGTTGAAAACATTAATTGGTGATTATAGACTTGGTATCTATATAAATAGGATGCAGAAACATATTTTGAAGGGTATGCCAGTTAGATGTAGCTTTAAAGGGAGACCCGAGAAGGGGTTTCTGTGTTTGTGGTGGCCTATGTGACATGATGATGGTGACACAATTATCTTGTACATATGGACGGTTTCTTGGAATGATGCTCATGTTGTCATCCATCGGGGTCAAGAAGGGGGATACCGAAAGAGAGAAAACATATGTGATGCATCAATGTTTAAAAGATATTGAGCAGCAGTGATGAAATTGATGATCAGGGCTATGTATTGAATGTATTCCTGATAGGAGTGATCAATTGGCATGCCACGATTCCTGATCAGTGGAACATCTTGATGTTGAGATCATTCGGGTGTCACAAGCTGGTATAAGGTTGACGCATGTTCAGGTGAATATCTATGAGGTAGTAAAGATTCATCTATAGAAGGGTGACGTTTGGTCACATATTGATCTTCCAATACATGGAGTCATTATTTTGTTTATCAATGAGGAGGCATAGGTCTATTGGAGTGTGGTTTTCACACAGGTTTTCTACAATCACTCTTGTAATTAAAGTTCATGCATTATTTGGATTCTTGTATTTTTTTGATTCATAGTGGATATTTGGTAATTTTTCCATGATTTTTTAAACGTTTATATTGAAGGTATTTTCCATGGTAAAATGATATTCATTGGATTTGTTTATCATTCTTTTACTAATTCCATATTTGACAGGTTTCTCATGATAATTTGGGCAAGAAATTTTTGGCCCGGAATCATGATTCTCCCCAACAAAAGGAAGAAATATTTATGTTTTTAACTATTTTTTGATAATTTTATATGTAATTATATAATACATTGTTTTAAATTTATATAAAATTCTTTTACAAGCCCTTTTGTGCACTGATTTGTTCTTGTGTGTGTTGCATTGTTATTATGTGCGTTGTATAGTTTTTGTTTTGTGCAGGTGGTGTGTGTGTACTGTGTAGGTGCTGGTATAACACATCACATGTAGCTA
Organism: Viscum album; assembly: GCA_963277665.1. Taxonomy (NCBI): domain Eukaryota; kingdom Viridiplantae; phylum Streptophyta; class Magnoliopsida; order Santalales; family Viscaceae; genus Viscum; species Viscum album. The sequence continues at coordinate 1,053,732,480 of OY728151.1, read as the reverse complement.
GGCCATTATTAGTGCTATTTCACGCATTGATAAAGGTTAACCTTTATCTGCGCTAAAATACGACATATAAAGGGGGGCCTTTATCTGTGCTTTTTTATAGCGTGGATAGAGGCCCCCATTTATCATCACTTTTTTAGTATTGATAAAGGGGACCCCACATTATCTCTGTTGTGGTTAAAAAAACATTTCTAGCACTGTAAAAAGCAATTTATTGTGATTTTAAAATCAATATATGTTGTAGTGGTATAAGAATGAATCATATACCTAGTAAAGTATATATAATAAATATCATATCATCGCATATATGGAAAACATGGATAATAACAAGGGTGTAATGTATAAATGAACATTCATGATTAATACATGACATATAAAAGACAATTATACTCACACTTCAATATATTTTTTGGCTGGTATCTTTAGAAACATATATATATATATATATGTATAATTATAATCATAAATATATAATAATAAATATATAATGATTAATATAGTAAATATATTTATTATTTTAAAAAAAATTATAATGTTATAATAATTTAAATATATATTTATTTAATTAAATTTATATAAATACTTTTTTAAAAACATTATATATATTTGAATTATTAAAAATATAAATATTAATTATAAACATGCGTTTTAATTTAATTTATTTATGTAAGCATTATTTTTAAATATAAATAAAGTACTTTAATATATATTAATAATATGTTTTCTTAAAAACATTAATCAGTGCCAATAATAGTGCTGTAAAAGGGTTGATTTATCAGTGCTCTTAGTTAACGCTGATAAAGGCCCCCTTTTATAAATGCTTTTTAGTGATTATAAAAGCCGATATTTTCCTTACACCGATATATGGTAGTGAAAACTTGGGTTCTTAAATCCTTGATCTTCCATGTGTTACTCATGTGTGATGGAGACAACTGAGTGATGAGATAGTGCATTCAATTTTCAATCAGAACATGGATGAAATTTTGGTTAGCTTCCAAGAAATTCATAGCCTCATTCTTTGTAATCTTCTCTTTGTATGTGCGCCATCCGCACTAGAGTAGAAAAATAACCTATTGTTAAGTTATTTTTGAACATTTTAAGTCATGTTGTTTCTCTTTTGACCCATTTTTTAAAATATATTGAACAGTAACTCTTTTTACCAATGTAATCACGATTAAAAAACCTATAGAAGACCTGAAAATAGGCATTAATTTGAGAGTTTTATTTGTATTTTCTTGAAAACACCGGATGACATGGAGTGGCTGAGAATGGAAGTCTATTTTTTATGAGAATTTGTTTATATAGAGTGATATTTTGATTAAAATTCATTAATTTCATGTCGTTTAATTGAAAATTTATTTTTTGCAAGCATTAAAATCAGAAGGTGAATGATAAAATAAATTAAAAATAATCATTACAATACAAATTTATAATAAATTATTAGAATATTTTAGGAAAAAAAAATTGAGGTGGTAAAGATATCTGAGATTAGTCAATTATTCAATAATTTTTATTTAATTATATATACATAATTAAATATAATAAAATCGAATAAAACGAGTGATGTAAATTTATTTTAAGCCAGGGATATGGGTCAAATAGATGCACCCCATTAAAAAACAATAAGTCAATCTGATTTACAGTATCCTTTTTTTATTTTATATTTGAAAATACCATATTTTGATATTATGGATGTTTTATTCAGGTAAAATTAATTTAATCCTAGGATAGGAGGTGAAATTGATGGAACAAATTCGAATAGAAATTAATTGGTCCCATATGATCTATCTTGTTATAAAATTTTAAGAATATTTAGATTTTTTTGTGGAATGGGATCATATGGAAAACAATAAATGTAAACATAATGAAGGGTGACATCAGAAATAAGGAGGTACATAAAAATAATGGACATGGATAGTTTAGGCAAGATCTAGATGGGCACCCGAGGTTTCAAACCCCCGTTGCCTTTATATTATAGTGAGGGCATGTGGTTTCCCATAGAAAAATAATTTTTTAGAGGGTGGAATAGGAACATTGTACGAATTATTTTATTTTTCTCTTCAACATTGCTTCTATAATACACCACCCCTCAATCGCTACAAAACCTTAAAAGATATTCATAGTGTAAATGAATAATTACATGACATATAATGTAGTTTTTTTTCACCTTCAGGGACTTCTCCTCAACTTAGTGATGACGATTTCTCCATTAATTTTTGTCTGGGAGTCGGTTATCGAGCATCTCCACCATGGGGTTTTTTCGTATAAGGCTAGATATGAAGTCCTGCTTGCAATAACAATCCAATCGATCATTTTACGTTCTATCAATTGATAATTTTCTATTATCATGGAACATTTAGATTATATTGTATTTTTTTATTGTTTTGATGATGAATAGCTAGTTGCGGGTTGGGGGTGGTGTTTCATGTACAGACCTTAAGACAGGACCCTAGGATAATGCCTCATAATTCACATCCTTCAAGACGAGAGTTTCAATAAGAATCTTCATTGAAATTTCCTGGAAGAAATGACCTTGAGGTGAATGGGAAAAGATTTAATCTCAACTACTTCTTCAAGTGCATTCTCTATCGCCCCCTCTCTGCATTCATTACTGTATTTGTGACAAATGAGTGGACCATTTTCATTTTCATTTCCTTGGTTCACACAGTGCATTGGAATTGAAATGTGAATTTATCTTTCTACTTTTAGTAAAATCCATGGTAACAGTGATTGGGTGTGTGTGTGTGTGCATTTTTAGCGCAACCAACGAATCTGCATGTTGATCATGTGTTCTGCAACCCTTCTTTACATCATCATGTTTTCTATGTTGGACTTTCAATTCAAGGCACAATGGTTGTAAAATTATGTATAATTTGGAAGGTCATGGAGACTTATCCCATGTTGGAGGTGGTCATCTACATTCCCTTCATGGAAATGTTCGCCACTGTAGAACTCAACTACTACTGTTTGTATTTGACGGCCACCAACCAGGTGGGTTCCAGTTTCGCTTACAAGTTTTTTTTTTCAATCATCAATGCTGACCCACAATCTATATGATGGATCAATCAATGATTTCAAAGACATTGAATGAACACATGAGTGGATTAATGACCAATTCCCTCCAATGAAGTTTCATGAGAATGTACGTTGAAATGTTTTTCATGAAGTTAAAACCATAAAAAACAAGTTTCAGTTCCCATTTTAAATTGGAGGAACAACTGCCTCATTTTCAAGAGGAGGAGGTTGGCGGGGATTACCATCCCAATGTTGAAGTGGGCCTCTATCTTCACCAAAATCTCACATTATCATGATGTAGAAGAAGATATGGACTATGAAATAAACAATGACCTGGAGCCGAGAACCTCTTTTTCTTCTAATCAACATAATCCTTCTAGTAGGCATGGCAAGAGCTTTGAGAAGGCATTAGATGTGATGGGGATTAATCTGGAGAGCAGAATCCATGGTGCGGCAATGAATATTCCCTGATTCTGGGTTTTGTGATCGATGATTCCATTTTCTATGTCCTCATTTTGGTTGTTTTGGTTTTTTTGTTGTTAGTTTATGCTTGGGAATTTCTGGCTATGTCCTAAAAATAGGAAAAGATTTGGTCATGTTTTTTTCTTTTTTCTATAATTAATTTATGTTAGTAGGCTTGTGTTTTTGATAACCCTTGATGCAGTGGAGGTTGATCTGTGGGTTTTTCATGTAGTTGGCAGTTTCAAGAATTTCGTCTCTACCCTGTGGTGATCACATAGCGGAAAAACATTCTATGTTGTAGGGAATTCCTTTGTTTCTCACCTTTATGCATCACGAGGGATGGATTTACTCTTATTTATCTATGAAAGAATATTTGTGAAAACCGAATCAAGATAATTTAATCAATTAATTGTAATATAAGGGGATGGGGGAACGATTCACTTGCTATTACATCATTGATATTATTGTGATGTTGTGTTTGTTCATGCTGAATACCTTGTTGAAACAATGATTTTTTGGAGCCTATGCTTGCACTGTGTTTGTTGTGATATTGAAACCTTACTGCATGTTGTTGTGATGTCACCAAAAAATGGAAATTGGTTAACTACTTATATTTTCCCATTGAAACGATTTCCCCTAGATAAATAGTACGTGTGATAACGTCCCTACAATAATGTGAAATGTTATAAAATCTTCTTGGTTATATTGGTATATTGTCTTTGATGTGTTGCGATGTGTGGTCTTGCTACTGGGGGACTTGATATGTTGTTGCAATGCAGTGTGGGGCGATGTGTATTAGTTTTTCCCTTCTTTTGGGGCATAGATGTGATGGTTTATTTGGTCATTCTTTTAGGGTGATGAGGTGATGATTCATTTACCCGTGCTTTTGGGGTGGCAAGGTGATGGTTCGTTTGTCCATGCTTTTGGGGTGTCGAGGTGTTGATTTTTTTTCCGGTGCTTGTTGGGAAATGGGGCGATGATTTGTTGGGAATGATGACCTTTTTGTCATGTTTGTTTGGGAAGTTCTAAAAGCAAGAGTACAATACCACAGGATGGGGATAGGGAAGTGCCACATTTTATCAGCACAAAGCAGGTAGCGCCAATAGGGGGCTTTATCAGCGCTAGCTAAAAGCACTAATAATAGGAACACATTAATCAGTCTTTTTCTTAGCTCTGATAAATGATGCGTTTATCCACGCTATATTTAGAGATCATAAAGCCTTTTAATAATAATTTATTTTAAATTATTATATTTATATTCAAAAATTATGTTTATTTATATACATTAAATAAAAAATCCATGTTTATAATTAATATATATTTTTTAATTATTCAAAAATATATATACAGCGGTTTAAAAAAAGTTTTTCTGAGGTTATAATTATATATATATATATAGGATTCTAATAACTTTCATTAAATAATAAATATACATAATAGATTTATTAGTTTTATTAGATATAATATATTTATTTGATTAATTCAATTTATTTGATTTATTGGATTTATTTTAGCATTATTAGATTTATATTTATTAGATTTATTAGAAAAATTTAATTAGATTTATTAGATTTATTAGTTTTATTAGATTTTTAGATTTTTGTAGATTCATTAATTTTATTATATTTAAAATATTTTTTATTTTTAATATATTTAATATATTTATGATATTTATAATTAATATATATATATTTAAATATATATATTATTTATATTAATTATTAACTATAAATGTGTTTCTAATGATTTTGGTCAATAAATATAGTGATTATCCATGAATATATGTCATGTATCATCATATTCATTTATTCATTATGCCCTTATTATTATTCATATATTCCATTGATGGATCCTTTTTTATTGTGTATATTTACGAGGTATATAAATAATTCATTTTACTCATACAAACTAATAGGTTCTCAAAAATATGTATAAAATTAAATTAAATATATTTAAATAATAAATATAATTATTAAATTTATAATTATGAAATTTTAATTATATATATATATACTTTTTAAGTATATTTATATTTAATTTTAATTAAAAATATATAAATATATTTCAATAATTATGAAATTACAATAAATACATATATTATAAATTTTATTAATAAATAAATATAAATATATTTATAATTGTATACAAATATTTATAAATATATTTATTTATACTTATAATTATAAATATAAAAAACTAAATTTATTTGAATAATTATAATATTTTAATAAATATATTTATTAAACTACTTATAAAGTTATAATATAATGAAATAAATACATTTCTAAATATATATATATATATTTATAAATAAAAAAATATATAAAATTATAATTCCTAAATATATATAGATATATTTAAAAAATTAAACAATTATAATAAATTTATTAATTATCTATATTTATATACAAATATTAATAATTAAATACAAATAGTTGTAATGATAATTCTCAATAATTGTAGATATATTAAAATATTTAACAAATTATAATAAATATATTTATATATATTTCCAAATTTATAAATAATTTTGTTATAATTTTATAATTATTTAAAAATATATTTGTATATATTTTTATAGTTACAACTATAAATAGATATTTATTTATTATGAATTTAAATTACAAATAAATATATATATAAATAGTAGTTATAAAATAAGTAACTATAAAATTATTTATTAGAAATTTTAATTTCAAATAAATAAATATTTATTTTATAGTTATAAATATAATTAAATATATATTTATTTAAATAATATTTAATTTATGAAAAATATATTAATTAAATTTAAAAATAATTTTATATATAATTATGTAAATATATGTATAAATATATCATAATATAGATAAATAAATACAATAATTTATATTTATTATTATAAATATATATATATATATATTTAAATAATTATAATATTATAATAAATTTATTAAATCTATATATCAATAAAATTATAAATATTAGAAGTATTAATTTGTTATAATTTTTTAATTATTTAAATATATATATATATATATATTCATTTATAATTATAATTATATATATATATTAATATCAATAATTATAAATTAGAAGAAATATAGTTATATATATATTCTTATAAATATATATAATTAATATAGTTATTATATATATTTCTATTATTATAAATATATTAATTATATTTCTTATAATTTTATAATTATTTAAATTATAATTATATATATATATATATATAAATTTATAATTATAATTATAAATATATAAAACATATTTATCATATATATATACTTTCATAAATATATATATTAATTCAATTAAATTGTTAACATTATAACTTTATCAGTGCATTTCTAGAACATATAAAGGCTGATATTTATTAGTGCTTTTTATCTACTGTTGATAAAAGATGTGCCAGGTTTTATAAAGAAATATTAAATTTCTCTTCTTTCCTCGCACCCCTCAGGCTCTCGCAAAGTCTAATCCTTTCCACCGCCACATCATCCACCTAATCATCATCCTCCTCCTTATCCTCTCCCACATCCTCTTCCACTTCATCCTCCTCATATCATACCGACTCCTCCATTATTTCGAACCTAGCTTCTCCATGCGACTCTCCTCCACCATGCCTCTCCTCCTCCCACGCCTCTCCTATACATCGCCTCTCCTCTATCCTGTGCCTCTCCTCCCTCGCACCTCTCCTACACTAGTTCCTCTTCTCATCCATGACGCCTCTCTTACTCAGCGCACCTCTCCTCCACCAGAGGACCACTCCGCCATGCTTCTCTCCTCCGTCCTAAATGCACTTCTTTCGTGTCTTGAACCACACCTCCACGGTGAGTTCTCACCACTTTATCATTGTTTACTCATGTTGTTAGGGTTTGATATTGATGGTGATGTTGCGAATTGTATAGGCTAAATGCCCCCACTAAAAATCTTGGTCGTTGGTGGTCCTTATTTGTGCACTAAATAAGTTTCACGTTGGTTGGTTCCTTGTTTGCACATTAATTTGAGATATACAGGGATATGATCACGTCCTGAGGTAATTTATAGATTGTTCTAACACTAGATAGAATGGGAACATGAACCTAATTATGCACCTCTTCCTTCATCAAAATATGCCAATGATCCTCCTAAATATGATAATGTACATTATCTTACTCTAGAGTTGATACCTGACTATGTGGTTGAACTACACTGGTTATGGGAATAGAAATATGTGTATATGCCTTTTTGATTATTAAAATATGAAAACATATCTAAATTATGGATTCTAGAATTTTTTAGGGGTTCAATCTATGCATCTATCGATTTATTAGAATTTGAAATATGTGTCTATCCCTTTATTCATACCTATCTTTCTAAAATTACAACATTGTATTTTTAGTGTAGTTTTTTGTTTCATCACTATTCCAATTAAATAATTTGGTGTCTTTTCTGAATCTCCCTAATAAATATTTTTCCATGGTGTTGGTGATTGATGTTTTACATCAAGAATCAATAATTTTTGTTCATGGTCAACCTTTTTAATAGTCATGTCATTATCATTGATCTTCCAAAGTTGTGAAAAATAATCCTCCTCTATTGACTCCCTATGAACCTCCTTATCTATTTTAGCATCTTTTCCATTCCAAAATACCAATGTAATTCCATGTGTTATAAGTATTTTATCTTTATCTATATTTTATCACATTTTTGTGTATATGAACATGTCATGTACATGTCATGTAATATTTCAATGGTTATGCCTAATTGTAGATCTCTATGAAATGTTGGAGCATAAAAATCATGATGAGTTATTATATTAGAGTTAACATTTTTGAAGTAAAAGTGACTATCTAATGATGATGAATCCCATTCCATGGTGTTTTAGTCATATAAGAATCATTAGGTTTTCTACGTGATGTGAATATTGGGTGTGATCCATGACAACCGAGAAATAGAAGTTACATGCCATGATGGAAATTTTTGTACCATGTATTAGTTAATTTAGTAGACCAATATATTAATATTTCATATATTTCAAAAGGGAAATCTATTTTTTAAATAGGTTCTCTTGACTTTGAATATACATGGTATTTAGAAACAATTTCCAATCATAGGGAATTTAGATTAATGATCTATCTGTATGGATGCATAGGGATTTTGTAATGATATGGGAGAAATATTTCTCATTCAAAAGTGGGAAGACATATCATGGAAGATGAGAGAGTTAGTGAAAGTAGAGGTGTTTGTAATTATTTTGTAGAGTCATATGAATCATGTAAAAGATGTATTCTAACTAGTGTATAATGAGATTTATCAATGGATAAAATTTGAGTATAATTGATACACCCCTATTGTTGTAAACAATGTTTTTATTCCTAAATATTAGGACATCAACACTTATGAGGGCATTGATCTCTTCCATTTTTTAGAGTAATGCATTAATTTTTTCTAGATGGGGTGTAAATATTGAGGTTCCATGTAATAAATCTAAATTTTGTTGAACAAGTTTCCATATTAGTTTTTTAGGTGTACAATGTATTCTTGTTTCCTTCTCCTTGAATTATCCCAATTTACATGAACCAAGAATAATTTTATGTTTCCCTTCTTATTTTCTTTATACGTTTGTATAAATAATGATCGGTAAAATTCTTTCCAATAATTATGGAACTATATAATGGTAATGAGTTCATTTTTTGAAGAATATACATAACTTGATCCCCCCAATATAGGGTATTTACCTTTCTTCGGTATTCTATTTCTTATTAGAGATAAATGTTCTTATTATAGTATTATTTCAATGAAGCGACCCAAGTGGTCATCATCCATAACCGAATTTCAATCATTTATGAAAACAATTTCTAATTATAAAAGAAATAGATGCAACACCTTTTCAAATTATTAGGAAATAGATGTCTGATGGTTTTTTAAATAGGTTCTCAGTTAAGAGGGATAGTGGAGCATTATCTAAGAAAGACTAAAGGGATCATGATTTCAACACTAATAGTGATATGTTATGGTCTTCTCCTCATTGTATTGAGATGATGTTTTTGGAATGATATAATTATTCATTGAAAATTAATAGTGACATTAAAAATTTATCCAATGTGAATGGTTTTATCTAGACATGATAACGGTGTAAAAAATTCCACATGTTCAATGTGGATACATCCATGAAATTTTGGAAGTTAGTAAAAATTGGAGGAACATATGATACATACAATAAGAATGTTGGACAACATGTGCAAGAAACATGTGATAGAGGTTTTTTTTGGAATACTCTTTGAGAAGAAATCACATTTCACAAGAATAATTAGAACATGAATTTAGAATTTTATTATGGTGATATTGTTAGGGGTTCACTATTACTACTAGAGGGTCAACCAAGAATCATCCGAGTTGGAAGTGCTATGATGGCCTTAACCAAGAATGTGGTATGGTTCCTTTTCATTAATGTTCATGATAGATCCATATAAGATCATAACTAGAGGATGATGAAAACACAAATCTTAATCATAAATGAGGTCGGTAATTATTATGGATTATATTGTGATGTATCAGGAGTCAGGATTTGAACAGTTTCAATCTCTGATGGGAATTTGGTTTCTTATGGATCTAGTCAATTAATAACACATATGAGGGTCATCGCAAATACTTTACTAGGATTTTAAATAGTGGTTCTTTCAATGTTATGTAATTGGAATACACTAAAAAATGTGTTTGAAATATATTAAATAACAATATGAAATGATCCATTGATAGTGGAGATGGAATGAGTAACTATAGTCCTTTAACATTAATATAATGTATATCCTCAAAAAGGTGGAAATTATTTCTAATGTTCCATATTGTAATGACCATGATTAGTTAGTACATGATTCATGCACTAAGAGGAAGATGGATTCCCGCATGGAAGAGATATGATTTTATGTTCAAAAGTATAATTTTCAATTGACACTTATGTTTTTTTCTATCACTTATTCACTTCACAGTTTTAGTGTGAGAGTAAACTATAGGATTGATTCTATTTATTCATGAGATACATGATAAACCTTTTATGGATTTATATTTAATAAAATGTTGGTTATTTTTTATTCATGTATCCTCTACAAAGTGTCTCTCATTGGATTTATGTCTTTATGAAATTTCCTAAGTGGCTCTTTTAAAATGATTGAAGTGTTTTGAAATGTTTCTTACAAAATTATATGTGTTCAAAATACCTTTTTTCATTCTAAATAACGTCAAAATTATTTAAACCCTATGAATGGACATAGGTTTCATGCCATGTGTTTTTCAACTCATCTGATTGAATTTCAGAAATGGATGAGAATGTTTTTAAAGTGTATGTAATGATTGTTTCCTTTAAAAATTTATTGTTTGATGTTTTAAATGAATTATGGTAAAATATATAGGGTTTTTGTTCATTTTAAATGATTAATATTGTTGGGTCATGAATTCTTCCTTGAATTATTTAAGAAAAAGTAATTGAAGTTTTAAGATAGATCGTTTGAAATTAATTAGCTCATTTTAAAACAGGAATGTTATTTTAATGAGGAATTTGTGTAAATGGTTGGTTTTTTTAATGAGTTTTATATTTTTATTTGGTAAATATTTTCCAATGGAGACATAAATTTAATATATATTTTTAGCCTTGGTTAATTTTTGTTTCAACGTTTTGTGTTTTTATTTTGTTAAATACTAATATCACCGAATAAAATAAGATGTATATGAATAAAGAATGGACAGATGAAAATCATTTGAAAAAATAGTATGAAGATAGAGGAAAAGATTTCATCATATTTGTGAAACATCATGCATGTGGTCCTTCTCAAATTCATTTCCCATGTTTACGCTATTGTCATTCAAGAAACATTATACCATAGGAGTTTCAAGAACACTTGTTCTATCGCATAATAGATCAATGTTATAAATGTTGGAAAAAACAAATGGAAAATTCGAATATAAATAGTCTGTGGGATAACACTGCATTTTATGTATCATCTAATATGACTACAAGTGTGGAAAATTAAGAATACAGTATCGACGATGCAGTTACATATGTGAATGATGATGAAGATTGCATTGATGAAATGACAAGGACTATTGATGATGAACATCATGATTGAACAAAATTGTTTGAGATGTTAAATAGCTGTTAAAAGTTACCATTGTATGGTGGTTTCACTAAATATACAAAATTTTCATCTATACTAAATATTTATAATTTGAAAGCAATCTATTGATGGATTTATGCAAGTTTTATGGAACAAATTAATCTCTTGAATGAAACGTTCATAGAAGATAATGATACCCTGAGCCAAAAATATGATGAGAATCAAATTCTATGATTGATGGGTATGATCTCAGAAAGAATACCTGAATTCATGAATTTTATTATTATATTTATCAAGAACCAAAAAAAAATTTAGAATCCCCTAAGTGTGGTGATTATTTAGACAATAAATATAAATCTGGTACTACAAATGTTTTATTGTATATTCCAACAACTCCAAGGTTTAGGAACCTATATATAAGTGATAAGACTATAGGGAAATTGACATTGCACATAGATAGAATAAATAATTATAGGAAACTACATCACCTGATATACTCTCATTAGTATAAAAAAATTGATCATGAGTATCCCGAATTTGGAAACGATCTGATAAACCATTGTCTGGGATTATCTATATTTGGAGTGAATTATTTTGGTTTTTAAAGAATCACTCATAGTACATGGCCATTTATGTTGGTAAATTATAACATTCCACCATGGTCATGCATCTAATAAAACACATCATGTTATCTATGATTATATCAGTGACAAAACAACCATGTATTGATAATGAAATTTATTTGGATCCATTAATCGAGGATTTGAAATTATTGTAGAATTCAGGTGTTATGTTGAATGATGCCTAAAGAAATGAATATTTCATGTTTATATCCATGTTGTAAGAGATGATAAATTATATTCCCACTTTTGGAAATTTTTCAGGATATATAATTAAAGTAAATCATGGGTGTCATGTCTCTAAAAAATGTACATAGTCAATTTGGTTGAAAAGTTCATTAAAAATAATGTTTCTAGGACATAACATATTTTTACCCCAATATTAAAAGTACCAATGTTGGACAAAACCGTTCAATGGATGTTTCGAAGAATGTACAACACCATCTCCACTAATAGGCGATCAATTATTTGATAATGTAAAATATGTGGACACTAGTTTTGTTTAAATTTTTTCAAAAACGCAAATGAAAACTTTTTGGAAAAATGGATTATATAGGAATTGTATGTATGTCAGAAATTTTCTTAATTTCATGCATGTTGAAATAATATATATGTGATAGTGTCATCGTCATGTTTTTAATTGCACTCATCCTAACAATGGATGGTATTAAGGCTAGGATGGACATGGTTGACATGGGAATATGAGAAGATTTGGCACCAGAAAAGAGTGAAAAACAAAAATTTCTTCCTCCAGATACTGACACTATATCCACGAAAGAGATATGTCAGTTTTCTAACTTCATGAATGAAATAATTATTCTATTGGGGAACACATCAAATATCAAGAACATATTGTCATTGAACTATTTAAAATTGAAGGGTTTGAAATCATATGACTGCAATGTTTTGAAATAAGATCCAATTACTATAGATTTACATTGAATTATTCCTAAGAATACACATCATAAATTAATTATAATCTATTTCTTCATTAACTATAGATGCCACAAAATTATATACCCAGTGAAATTGCCGAATATGGAAAATTAAATTTTCATTATATTATTTGAATTGGAAATTTTTTCCCTACTGACATTATTTCATATGATGATTCAATTGGTGAATGAAAATAGAAATTTTGGTCCTATACTCTATAGATAATGGTACCCCATTTAATGATATTTAAATATTTTGAAAGGGTGTGTCAGAAATCAATGTTGTCGAGAGGGTTTTATTGCCGAGTGATATATTGTTGAGGAAGCCGTTGGATTTTGTACAGAATACATGTCCGGTGTGGAAGGAATTGGTCTATAAATATCTCTGCTCACTGGGTAGTTTATGGGTGAAGGAATTTATAGAAGAGAGGTTTTCACAATCAATATTACTAATCAGGAGTAGGTCCACCTTCACATTTATATTAATATTTTTGACATTGACCCATAGTTAAAACCCACAATGAAAATCTTAGTCATTTGAATCCATAAATGGTTGACAAATTGATATCAAATACACATAATTGAAAGTTTATAGGATGGTTTCGGTACCATATATTTACGGAGTCAAATGAAAATACAGACTCAATTATAGAATGACGTCGATGGATAGCATGAGAACAATGTCTGTATGTATTATATTACAATTATTATGTAAATAATGGTTATACATTCGATACAAATGAACTTGATGAATAAAATACCATGTAGAATATTGGAGTTACACTTATGGATGAAGTGATTCTTGTTTACAATGCTAAAAACATAAATCCAATTTATGAAAATATGTCATACATTGGCATCACCAAACAAATATGGGAGATGGATTGTACAATATTCCAAGTTCATATATTTTAATGCAATTAGGTTAAAAATAGGAATGATGTTAAAATAGTAAAATTAGGATTAATGAATGTTGATTTCAGAATGGATGGTTATGGAGAAGAACTGTTTACAATGGAATCATAGGTAGTACATTTATTTTATGATCCGAATCTCACCAACCGAAGTTGGTCAATTATTCTATTATCGACCAAAACCACTAAAGGGTCGATTGAAAATTCAATGGTGGTTGAACCTTTCATTTGTACATCACAATCATTCCATTGTGATCCAAATATAGGCATCATTTTTTCTGTCAGGGGATACCAAAACGAAGGGATTCAAATAATCGATTGAGCGGTAAAAACCCTTTAGCCTTTAAAAAAGAGAGTCAATAACCAAGTTATATTTTTATTGTAAGATATATCGTGTTAGTTTATGTTATTATCTATTCACTATTTCTTTTATGTAATCTATATTAAATTCTATACCACTTATATAGATAATGACTTGTGCATTTGATGATACTCCCAATTTTAAGGCACTCCATGTCTCTCAAACTGCAGATGATTGTATTGTAGTGGAACAACTAGTTTCACAACCCGTAATAGCTCTCAGTGTAGTGGTACACTCACCATTTGTACATGATGATTCTAGTGTTCGGGAGGAATATATTGATGATGTTGAAACTGAGTAAATTGCTGACAATAAAACACTAGCTGGAGAGAAAAATCATGAGCATCATTGTTGGATGGTGTTAGTAAAAATACTTAAGGAAAAAAGAAAAATGAATAAAATACGAGGTAAGATTGAATATGCGGTTCCAGTATGTTAACCCCAATAATTCCATGCTCTATAGTTATATTGGAATCATCACTCCGTAACACGTGCCAATTTATGCACAGTTGTGGAACCATGTTGTCACTGGGAATAATACATTGATGGGGGAGATATTAAAGAAATATTATGATTTAATATCATTAATTTACTAAAAAAATTATGAAACATTGACTTAATCTTTATCATTCTATAAAATGTGCATTTATAGTAGATGAATCACACATGGACTATGTATTAAGCGTTTCTGGAATGATTTACAGAGGCATTCACACAATTTAAATGAGATATCATCTTAAATATGTTGAAGGTAAAATAAAACCACACCCACCTTCTCATTATGAACACCTAATAACCCAAGGATCATGGGATGAAACTACTAACCATCATTTGAAGAAGTCTTTTCAGGTGAATTGTGTTTGGTAAAAACTTGTTTGACGATATGTGTGTTCATTACATTTATTGATAGTTTTATATTTCTGAAACAACAAATGAGTGCTAAAAATAAGTAATGATCAGCCAAACCTGTATACACCAACTGTAATGAAAGTATGGGGTATGATTCACATGAAATAATGTCATGTAATTTAAATATACTGTAATACTTTTAGGTGACATAAAACAACACCATAACAATGTTTGTCAATTTATATGACGATTGATGAATCCAAATCCAAATTCACATCCATCCCATGACATGTGAAACGGAAGGAGGCACATGTAAATAAATATGTGATACTAATTTATGAAAACACACAAAAAGTGTGGGAATAAAGTCTACATATGACATAACAATGATATTTTTTTGAATTTAATCTATATTGAAAAATAATGATTACTTAGTTTTATATATTTTCTAACTGAAATAGTCACATGAATCAATAAAATCTGAACTAGATAGTAGAAACCATGGCGCCCTGGCGGAGATGTTGTGATTCCTGGAATTGTGATTGATGATTTCATTGGTTGTGTCTTTGAGGATGAAGATGCACCCATTTTATTTTTGTGGTTTTTTTGTTTTTTCCATGGTCAGTTTATGTTTGGGGAATTTATTTCAATATTCTAAAAAATAGGTTAAGATCGGCTCATGTGTTTTTTCTTTTACCATAATTACTCAATTTTATGGCCATCTTTGAAGATAAATTGAAATGTAAATAATTTAATTTATTTTCAAATAATATATATAATAAACTATTGAATTTATATTCATCCTTAAAAATGTTTCAATATAGATTTATAGGAATTAATTACAAAGCTGTATATAAAAATAATATATTACTATATAATTAATTTAAAAATGTTCTTTTCTATTGTTCTTCTCTTGATGATCAACTATATGGTGGTTCAGTTTTGGATTGGGTTGTGAGTGGGGTTGTGTTTTTGATAACCCATGATTCAGTGTAGGTTGAAATGTTGGTTATGAATGTGTTTTTTGTTTTTAGGAACTTCTTCTTCAACCTATGGTGTGCATTGAAAAGGAAAACATTCTATATGGAAGGTAATTCCTTTGTATCTCACTTTTGTGCATCATTCTAGAGGGCTTTTCTCTTGTCTATCTATAGAGAATGATTACAGTTAACTGAATCAAGATAAATTATTCAGTAAATTGAAATTGAAGGGTAAGGGGGAATGATTTGTGTGCTTTTAAATATTTGATATTATTGTGATGTTGTGTTTTTAAGAATTTAATACCACCATAAAATCATCATTGTAAAGTGACTTTTATTTTACTATGATTTTTTTGTAATATGTAAACCTAGTTTCATGTTGTTTTATTGTCACTCCAAAATGGAAATTGGGTAAGTACTTATATTTTCCCAATGAAACGGTTTCCCGTAGAGTAATGTATTGTGTGATTACATCCCTAAAATAATTTGAAATGTGATAAATATCAATTGTTAAATCCAAAAAATGGTACAAAATGTGATGTGATGTGTGGTTTTTCTTCTTGGGGGATGTGATGTGTGGTTCCAATGAAATGCATGGGTGATATGTGGTAGTTTTTCCATGATTTTGGGGCATTAATGTGATGGATTACGTGGTAATTTTTTAGGGTGATGAGGCGATGATTCATTTTTTCATGCTTTTAGGGTTCCACGGGGATGGTTAATTTGGTGGTGCTTTTGGGGATGTAAGGTGATGGTTCATTTGGCTGTGCTTTTGGTGTGGGTAGGTGATGATTTTTTTTCTCACTCTTTTTGGGTAATGAGGTGATGGTTGGATGGGAATGATGATTTGTTTGTAATGTATGGATCAGTCCTGCTAAAAGCCCAGGTAGTGATGGAATAATTTTCTAATAATTATTTAAATAGTATGAGATGGTTTGGATAATGGGATTGCTTGGAAATGCAAAATTTGTTTTGTGGCTTAAGTTGTGTTATACATTTAGTTATGGAAGTGAATGTGGTAGAGTGTTGTGATTTGGTTAGTGTTTTGTAGTTAATAAAGATTTATATCTTATGTGTGGTGTATATATATTCTTGTATATTCCATTTGATTTCTATATACATCCTTAACATTTTGAGAACTATGTTCCAAAACTCAAATTTTCATAGTATGGGTGTATTTTCAGAAATCCCATTGATGTGGATGGATGTCTAGCTACCCACTATCCCTTCATGCCAAGTTGATATGCATAGTCTACGATGGATGGTGGTATCATAGTGCACTAGTTTATAGACTAGCTATATTCAGGTGGTATGTCATATGATCGTGTTGTAGGGCGACTTATGGATATGGTTGTGCGTGACACCACCCAGTTTTCCACTCTCTCACATAGCCATAATGGGTTGTTTATAAGACCTTAATTGTGCCTCCCATATGCCATAGGCTGCCAACTAGTAGTGGGGGTGTGACAAGTATAGTTGGGAGAATATACCGCCTAGTTACCAAGTTACAACACTGCAGAAGAATCTTATAACAATACTAAATAAATATTAGAGTTCGGAAATAATGTGAAGAATGGTACACCGTGCCAAAATAAAAATAGAAACCAACTAAATAATAAAATAAATAAATAAGGAATAATCTAATGACCTATTGGAATGTAACTAGATTTTATGCTAGATTTGATACAATTAAAATATGAGTTGACTCGAATACAGACTGAAAATTCCCCCGTCCCAAACCCCATATCAATCTCATCTGCAAAAACTAGCTTGTCCAGCAAGAAAAAATCCAAATCAATGTCCTTTTCACTTCATTGTGAGAAAATAGGCATTTTGTGATGGTTTTTTACAACGGTTTTGAAAACCACCACTAAATGTTTTCCCCAATAAAAAATTTGTGGTGGTTTTGAAAACCACTACTAAACGTTTTTTCTATATTTTATTAATTTTTTAATTTTTTTATTGTGAAAAAATTATTTTTTAGTGTGGTTTTTTGAAATACAACTATGAAAAAGTCGTGATTTAAAAAAACAATAGCTAAATCAAAGGAAAATAATTATTTCTGATTTCTGTTTTTTTAATTTATTATTTACCATCATATATAGTTTTTTATTTTTTATTTTAGTTTTTTATAATGTGATAATTAAAAAAATTATGAAAATGATATAATATATTACTGATAAATCAAACTAGAAATATAATTCCAATTGGGAAAAGAATCAACCCATTAATTATCATTCTAGGATCTCCTATGGCATGCCAAATAATGAGTATCTAGGTTACCAAAATGCTTGATGAATGAAAAATCACATTGAGGGAAGATTTTCGGAACGGACCAAATCATTATAATAATAACTCCAAAGAGTTGTGAGTCCTACCCCATCACAGAAAAAGCGATAATCACTTTAAGGTAGCACAATTCCACCATAACAATATTCCAAACATCTGAACGAGATAGAAGGATCCCTTGGAGGATAGTGTATTCCTACACTACCACCTTACTCAAATAGGATTTAATCTCCATGCAATGATGTTACACCACGTGGAAATTTCTTTGATGTGAAATGAATGCAACACCTACCATCCAATCAGAGAGACATCCACATCTATGTTAATCTTGAAAACCCATCTACATGGGTGTTCCAACAATGTGCTTCCTACTGAATGCCTACTAAAGAATTCACTTCTTCATCCACCTTCAAACAATGCATCCATTCTATGGCCCTCTCAACCCAAATATGATCTTGGGTAACATTAGTTTGAAAGATGCAATAATTTCTTATAGTCTAAACTAGCCAATCATTTCTGCATATCAACCCCACAAATCCTAGTTCCAACAAAATCACCTGAATATAGAGGTTTTGGTCCAACTCCCTTGACAGGTAAAATAACATTACAAAATTAGACACCCATTCTTTTCACACCCCTTTCACCCCATGATATAGTATAATTTCATGAAAAGGAGATTCCACCTCATGGAGGAATAATGGGAAGATGTCACCCTCCACAATATGTTGTTTCACTCTAATGTCGTGGGTTTGTAGAACATCATTACAAGCCTTCCACAATAAAAAATTTAACATTGGGTGGAGGAGAGAGTGACAAGGGACTCATCTAATGATTTTTATGATGGAACTGATCTGATCCATGAACCCCCATTTTTTTCCTGACCTAACTGAGTACTTCCCAGAAGGTTCCCCAACCCCACAAATTTGATTATTACCCCTTCCAAGAGTAAGTGTAATACTGAAAATGAGGTGACCATCAGCCTCATTAACCTAGCTACAAATCATGCCTTTATCCAACTCCTCTAAAGATTCATTGATCAAATAACTCACATTCTAATTTTTGAATCCAAAGGAAACATTTGAGGAGTCATTCAGTATAATGCCATATTCTATCCACATATCATTTGACACACATACATAATTCATGTTATAAATACTACCCACACAACCTCAATAAAGATGAGATTTACCGCCCCAAACTCTTCTCCACCAAACACTAGGTTTTATTCCTAGCTTGGAATGTATGATGTTGGAATGATTAAGGTATTTTGCAAGAAAAACCATTGAAAATATGGAAATTAGGTTGGATAGGAGATTCCATCCTTGCTTTCCCTAGAAGGGCCTCATTAATCCTTTTGACATTCCTAAATTTGAGACCTCTAAATACTATGGAAACCCATAATTTCTCCCATAACTATAACACCCAGAGATTTTATGTGAAATACTTTTTTTTTATGTATTATTTTATACGAAACACAAAAGGAATCTTTCAC
The DNA here is from genome assembly GCA_963277665.1 of Viscum album. Lineage (NCBI taxonomy): Eukaryota > Viridiplantae > Streptophyta > Magnoliopsida > Santalales > Viscaceae > Viscum > Viscum album. The sequence goes on along the minus strand of OY728151.1, from coordinate 1,053,712,485 downwards.
TACAAACAGAATTGTCTTGGCTTGCATTACACACAAGAGAAACCTTCCTCGATAGTTTTCATTGTACGCAATACCGAGTTTCACTAAACAATGACATGTTATTAAAATAATATATCAACTAGTAATTATGAATAGAAATACCCACGTTTTGAAATTATATAAATTTTATCTTTCAAAATGGACTTAATTTTTGGATTCGGAAAATCGAAATTAGCCTAGGGTGAATTTTTGGTATTTTTTTTGAAAACTGTCAATTTTTTATGAATAGTGAAAACACTAAGTAATAGGTTAAAAACGACTTTATATTTAAATAATAATTTGTTTTATTTAAATTTACATTAGGTCAAAATAGATACATAATATCTATATAATATAAATTTAATTAATTGGAGTCATTTTATAATAATTTTCGATATGTAAAATTTTATTGAACGTTTTACTATCTTTTACCCACCTCCTAAGAGAATTTGTGAATTTACCTAAATATTAATTTTACCACTTATGTGAGTGGAATTTCAAAAATCCAAGAAAAATAGTTGATATTAGTAAGTAAAATGTGGTTTAATAAGATAAAAATAATTTTTGGTGAATAGTTACTTTTTACATTTATTTACCACAGTTAAAAGTAAATAGGGTAATTAAGGCAAAAAATGATATTATTATTAACCTAAAACATGTCATAATTCTATTTGATAAATGTAATTAGACCAAAAACAACCTTAAAATATAATATGAGCATTTGGTTCTACTTGGATTAGATTAGGACATTTATTATTATTTAATTCAAAGAAGAGTTATTAGAATTAAAATCAAAGTTTAATAAGTAAAATATTTTTAATATAGGTATATACATAAGATAAATTCTCCTATAAATATTCATTATAAAGATAAAAATATTTCACACAAAATGGTATTTTATTTATAATTTTTAGACATTAAATAAAATAATTTATTTATGACTCAATGATGTTGCAGTTATTACCTTATAAATGAAATATTAACATAATTGATATTATAAATAACCAAATGAATGTAATTTGAGACTATTTATGAATTAAACTAATTTGATAGGTTAATATAACATATTATTTTTGTTTTGATGAATTTTTTTCGAAGTAATAATGCTGTTATGAATTTAGAAAAAACAAAATACCAAATAGTGTCAAAATTGACATAAAAGAGTTTTGAAAACAAATATTATGTTATTAATTGAAAATATATTCCTAAAATATATGGTTTTAAAGAAATACTTATATAATAATATATATTAAATTAATGAACCAATTGGTGTTCTATTGGAAGTTTATAGTACGTTTATTAACCATATAGTATAAGAATACAAGAAGACACGATAAAAGCTAAATTATTTAACTTAGAGTTATATCTAATTCATGAGGATAAACTGGTTGCCAAAAATTGTCGAAAACCTATTTCTTGAAAGGATTTCGACCCATCCCCACTCTAGATTCAATATAAGTCACTTGGGAGCCATTATAAACCGAATCTGAATTTATTATATAATAATATTTTATGTTTTTCCTAAGGTGCCCCTCTCCACCCTTAAAAAAGGGCACCTCCTCCCTCTCCTCCTCACAACACTTTGAGCATTCAAGCTTGGACAAACCTGGAAAATTTATCTTCTCCACTTCCATAGAAACATATTAAATGTCCTGATATTCTTCAAAGACCAACATTAGTCCCCTATGAGGAGGTTAAGAAGAGGTGCGTCAAAGAAGAGGTAATATCTTTTACCGATCCTTTCCAATTTATTTCTTCTTATACTATAACTTATTTATTTATTTAATAATAAACTAATAACACATGTATCACTCGTATACTGATATGTTATTCAAAATATTAAACAACTCTATTTCACCTACTATCAATCCTACGGAAAATGAAATCAACATGCGTGCATACGTACGAAATAACATCTCCACGCCGTGGTGTAATCTGTTTTCCTCCACCACCTTACATGGATGTGTATAATTGGGTAAAGAATAACTATATATTATTATTATAACATGAAACTAATTCTGAGACATTCCATCATTCACTCCAATACAATTCAATAATTATGGGAACGATAGCGTAGCTCGTGAGTACGAACGGCTTACCGTTTCCACAGTGCGATGTGATTAATTCTACATGATCTTCATTAAACCATGATTATATAAATGAATTGAATGAATAAATATGATATATATTACAGTAATAACATTCTGTAAATGAGGTATATATATCCTAAAAATAGTAATATTAATTTATTCGGCAAAACATGCATACGAACATAAAGTGATGAACACCTGATTTACAAGTAGCAATGAAATATTACTTATAAGAAAATAAGAATATGACCATATATGATATAATAACAATTAATATGACTCTTTAATAAGTAAATGACAGTATTTAAATCATTATACAGGAGGTTAGGACACGTACGAAGCATATCAGACCTATGGTAAAGGGAAATATCACAATCGCATTTTTTTCGGAGATTGTTTATACTTCAAAATTTAATAGGGAATATTTATCATCCACATCCATCTTTCCAAAATTTGTTATATTATTTATATACTCTGAAAATTTTTTAAATCCAATTTTACATATTGTTGAATTTTTAGTAAAAGATATGAAAGGAATTTTTTTCGTTTTCTGTACGAGATACTTTTTTGACTTTTTCAGCCAAAGTACGAGAAGAATGTTTTTTTAACTTATACGGAATGAATGGATTTTTATGATTTAATAGAGAATTATTTCTATTATTCTTAATTTACAAGTTTTAAAGTTTTTTTAATTAACTTCATTTAGTTTAAAATTTTACAACATGTTAAGAAAGGAAAATTTTTTTTGAAGTAGAAAGGATATTTTCCTCAAGAATGATGTTCAAGTGTTCTATCAAAATTATTTTCTTTCTAAGATAATATAGGGTTTTTTTTATATCCCAATTTTATATTTATTTGATGAAATTTTTTTATGAAGTCCTTTTATCTTATATGGATTATGTTATGATGGAATGATGTTTAAGAATCCCATTTTTATTACAAGGGTTATGCTATGTAATATGATTTATGATTTTGTTGCAAAAATAAGAATGGTTTCATTATGAGATGGGTGGGACATATATCTCCCTCCAATGCATTGGATAAAGATATATATCTCATGAGATATACATGGCTGGAATGACAAGTTAATCTGGTTTAGTGATATAGGACTGGAACGGTGAGTGAACTCGGTTCAGAAATGGACTTTGTCTGCTATGATAGTATTGGAAACGAGTCTTGACTAATATGAAATGATTTTATATGATTATGTGTGTATGCCACAAAGTTTCAGGTTTTGTGTTATGATTATTGGGATTATATTTCACTACTATGATTCATCCCATGTTATGATATTATGATCTCTTTTCCAGGTTAGGATTTTTAAAATGTTATGTTCTTATGAATATGATATGATTGATATTTCATTTTTTTACCGTTACTGAGCATTTGAGATCACCCTTTTGTATGATTTATTTTCCCCCGGTCAGTAATAAGGGTATTAAGTAGGATATTCCAAAGGGACTCTAGATATGATGAAATAAATGAGAGAAAATGTAGATGCTTTATGAACTAGTTGTTTATGTTTCCCAGTTTCTAAAGACAATATATCTATACGATCCTATCATGGTTTTGTTATATTTTTTTATAAGTATGCTTCAATTGTAATGTAATTACAATTTATGTAAAGTATGGGTCATTATAATAACAACCAATGGGTGTTATGTTTTCCATCATGATAACCACACCAAAAGTTATCCAAACGAGAGTTGATCATTTCAACAAGAGATTCATGAAATTTTAATAATAACATAACATTTTATGGAATTTCTTGGGACACTGAATTAAATATGAACATATTTCCCATTAATAGAAATCATCATTCTTGAACATAAACAATTCATATTATCCACGCATTCCATAATTTATATTAATACATTTATCTTTGATATTTTGACTATGGTCGGGAGAACCATAAATTTTTATTATTTTTAAACCAGTGGAAACCTGCACAACTTCTTCAAATCCTCCCTCTTCATGTGTAAATCACCTTTACTGAAGGATAATTCTAACTTCAATGTATTAATAAGTTCCATATAATCCATTTTATAAAAATTAATTATTATTATAACTGAAATGAATTATTGAGGGGTAGTGTGTGAATAAGAGGGATATCATCTCTAAAGAAGAGCTAGGAAATAGGTTTTCAATTTAAAAATACATTAGCACCATGGGTAAATCCATGCTACACTAAGCACAATATATTATGAGGACAGAAACAGACGAACATGATTAAAATATTTGAAAGGAGTGGATCGCATTTTCATAATCCCCTTGAGGTTTTAAAATTTTTATAATGGAACCCATTAATTTTGATTTTTAATGACACCAACAAAACAATAATCATGATGATATAAATATATTTAGATCGAAAGCCCATCCTAGAGAGAACGATTTCAATAAAAGGCCATTCGACACTATTGTAGTCTTTCATCATATCAAATATTATTTCCATGAATCCTTTTTTAAGAAGATCATGTATTCATTGAGTATAACACTTCCGAATAAATGGAAATAATATTTTTAATGGATCTACTTGGGATAAAGGAACTTTTATTATTAGTTCCCAGCCGGGGAAGAAAACCCCTTAGACTAGCCACCATGATCTTGATGTAAATTATGTAGACAAAATTGCACAAGATAATTGGATGAAACTCCATGATTTTTATGGACAATGGTATTTTGGAATTAGAGTAATAAGAGATTAATTAGTGTACTTGAGTGAGGTTTTTACAATTATTTCATCATGAAAACCACATCAGGTCCAATAATGTGCCAAAAGCATTTGAAAGATAGTGCATGGAAACCATCTGGCCTTGGAGCCTTAGTATAATGAATAATATGAAGGGTCCAAAAAACTTCATCATAAGAGACATCTCTCTCCAAATGTTAGTTCCTATATTCCATGACAATTTTTGGAATGTAATTATTCTGACATAAAGGGATGTAAGTGTTTTCCGCCTTATAGATGTTCCAGAAATAATTAATATTAATGGTATGAATATCACATAAATCATGGAAAACCCTCCTAGTCTGATCCTTAAGCATATAAATATGATTTTTCCACCTCCTTGGAGAATGTATTTGATGAAAAATGTAGTATTTTGATCACCATCCCTTATATTTGATTATATTTCGCTCAAAAACCCAAAACTATCATTTTCCCTCAGCACTGCATTATGTCCCTTCTTAGTAAAATATATATACCTATGAATGAAAACACAATATGATAAAGATTGTAGATACACCAATTGATTCCCTATAGTATTAACGCATCTACCAAAGTCTTTGATCCTAATAGAGTTCCACATTGGGAAACAAGACACATTATTGAAGATATTATATGTGAGGCATATTTGATGGTTTCGATCTACAATCTGTGAGATTCAGTTTCGATGGTTACAGATTAGTGATCTATGAAAGTTTTGATTTATTATATTGGATTCTGAATCAATGATTTTCTTGAGTTTTCCACAATTTTCAATAGAGATATACTGACCAGGTTAGGATATTTTACAGTGATCTTTGGCTCTCAAGGTGAGGTGGGGTGAGGGTGTAACCTTTAGTACTTGGGGTGAGGTGGTGAACTTTGATTCCCTAGGACATTTAGTTTTCATTCTTTTATCCAGCGGGGTTACTCAACTCAGGATGTTTGAGGTGTACTTCGGTTATCAAGGAAAGATGTTGACCATTTAGTGGGGCAGTGACAATCATTTCTCATGCATTATCAAATCGATATTTCTATACAGGGGAATTCCGAACTGAGGACAAAAGAATTCAAATGGTGTCGATTCATCTCTACCATATTCTAACAAAGTTATATTTTTCGTAATGAGGAGAATAATACCATAAAGAATCGTATTGAGGAAATTCATATTTATTGGAATCAGACCTGTAAAATCATACTTGGTTTTTCATAACATAGTCCAGGAAGCTCTTACCATCATTTGGATAACAAATTGACGATTTTTTTTCAAAGGAAAACATTTGTGGAATTGAATTTAAGCACAAGTAACATTCCTTGTTACACAAACATTGTATTACTCTATTTGTGCTGTGAGGGCGGACACATAATATTGGAATTTTTTACATAGTTCTAAATGAGGGAAAGGAGATAAATTAATTGTTTTAATGTAGATATTTTTTCTAGTGAATTTTGTGGTATTGGATTACTCAAAAACCATAACAATGATGTAGCTATTCTTATTGAATAGTGAACCTTGTAAAATGTTTCATTACTATGGTTATGTGGTTGATTTTTTTAGAAGGAAATAGAATAATTAGCATGAGGCATGGTTTGTTTCAATTTAATGTAAACTTAAATGAAAATGTATCACTAATTCACCACCACTACCAACGATAGTGCTTTTAAATTCACTAGAAACTTATTCTAACAGTTCTAATAAGTTATTTTAATCATAGTGAAGATAATGGGGGTCCTTAATTCATTATAAAAAAATGATGATAAAGGACCCCCTATCAACACTATTATTATCACTGATATAGGGATCCTCTATCAGCTTTCAAAATAGCTTTGATAAAGGGTGCCTTTATAAATGCTCAAAATAGTTTTGATAAAGGATTCCATTATCAGCTCTTGATTTAGAATTGATAAAGGAGTCCTTTATCAGTGCTCAAAATAGCACTGATAAAAGCCTAGCTACCTATGATGTGCTATTTATATAATAGCAAAATCACTAGCACCTACACAACACACACACTCTACCTGCTCAAAACAGAACCTTCACAACTCACATAAGGGTTTGTCAAATAGTTATAGATAAGTTTCAAATAATGTTTTAAATAATTACATTTACGATTATCCATCAAAGAGTTAAAAACATTAATTTTTCATCATATGATAGTCGTTATCCCCTCTCAAAAATGTCCTCCCATGGTATTAGCTACAGAACAATTCATTCCAACTATAGTAAAATGTCCCACCTTTATAAGATTAAAAAAATATTTTTTTTTTGTAATTGTATAATGAAATAAATAAATCTTTTATTTGAAATAATACATTAATAAAATGGATGTTTTTAATAAAAAGACACATTTAGAGTTATAAAAGACAAATCATGCATTGTATTGAGGTTTGGATGATTACTACATGTCATAAATGGGTTTTGGATCATTTTCCAAAAATATAAAAACAATACAAATAAGTTTTTATTGTTTTCAATATGTCCCCTATTCTTTTACTAAAATAAATATCAAATATAAAGAACACATTTGGATTTATATTGGTCACATCATTGGTTGGATTGAGGAGTTGTTTATTTCTACATGTCACAAATGAGTCTTGGATTGTTTTTCTAAAGTATCAAAACAATCCAAATACATTTTCTTAGTTTTCGATATTTTAGTTTTGTTTTTTACTAAAAATTCATTTCAAACTGGAAACATGCATTGGAGTCATACCATTTTCATTGTTCATCATTTTTAGGTGATATGAATTCATACACGTCACAAATGGAATTCGAATTTATCTCCTTAATAATGAAGAAAACCGGAGGCAGTTTTCTTGATTTTCAATGAGTGAAATGTTTTGAGCTAAAATGTCAATTTAAAACTGATAATGGACACTTTCAGTAATACTGGTTACTCCATGAATTGGATTGAGGTGTGGATGATTCTTACACCTAAAAATTGAATCACATAATATTTTATTAATGTATCAAAACCATATGAATGTGTTTTCTTTGTTTTCTGTATGCCACATGTTCTTTTTTCTTAAATTAATGTCAATTTTAAATAAAAAACATTTGGATTTATACCTATCACATAGTTCATTTTATTGAGGTGTGGTTGATTCATACACATCAAAAATGAATCATGGATCACTGTTTTAAAGTATCAAAATAATACATGTTTTTTTGTTTGGATTTCACTATGTCAGTTGTGTTTTTTTACTAAAAAATTATTTCAAACTAAAAGCATTATTATTGAGTAATATCAGTTACATAATGTATTGTTTTGATGTGAGACTAATTCATAAACGTCATAAAGGTCATAAAAATCATTATCCTATATTATGAATAAAATCGGAAATAGTTTTCTTGGTTACCAGTTAGTGAATTTTTTGGGGTAAAATGTAAATATTAAATTGTTAATAGAAACTTTTGGTTATAACAGTCACACTGTGCATTAGATTCAGTTGTGGATGATTCCTACACGCCACAAATGACTCATAGATCGTTTTCCTATTTTATCAAAATAATCCAAATATTTTTTCTCAGTTTCATCTATGTCACTTGTTCTTTGTACTTAAGTTATTATCAATTTTAAATAAAAAGGAACATTTTGATTTATACTAGACACATCATGGATTTTATTGTGGTTTACATGATTCCTACACAATGCAACTGACTCATGCATTTTTTCCTTAAATTAGAAAAATAATCTGAATGTGTTTTCTTGGATTTCAGTATGCCAATTGTGTTTTGTAATAAAATTAAGTTCAATTTTAAATTAAAATAGAAACTTTGAATCATAACAGTCACATAGTGCATCTTATTGAGGTAACATTGATTTATACACATCAAAATGACTTATAGATCATTTTATTGAAGTATCAAAACAATCTGAATGTGTTTTCTCAGTTTTTAGTACGTCAGTTGTTTTTTTTACTAAAATATCATTTCAAACTGGAAACATGCATTTTGAGTCATTCCTATGAAATTATGAGAATTTTTTACATGATATTATATCATATACATAAAAAAGTACTTATTAATCGTTGTCTTAAATTATTAAGACAATTAGAGTGAGTTTTTTTGGTTTCAAGTGAGTTACACTTTTTTAGCAAAAATGTTAGTTTTAAACTGATAATGCACAGTTTAAGTCTTATACGTGAAATAGTTCATTGGATTGAGGTTTTATTTATTCCAACATGTTAAAAATGACAGATGGAGAATTTGTCTAAATGTATCAAAAATTCCAAATGTGTTTACATAGTTTGTAGTATGTCACTTGTTCTTTTTTGATAATTTTTTTTAATTTAATTAATAAATACACACTTAAATTTAAAATGATCACAAAGTGCTTCAAATTTAGGTGAGGTTGATTCCTACATGTCAAAAATTACTTATTTCTCATATTCCTAAAGTATCAAATCAATCATAATGCATTTTTTTAGTTTTTAGTATGTCACTTGTTCTTTTTACTAAAACTATTGTAAATTTTAAAAAAAATAGACACATTGTGTCATACCAGTCACATCGTACACTATATTGTACTAACATCTTCATGTTATTTTTTTACATTCTTCTCTCAGGTATGCTTTTTATTAATTTATAAAGGAATATATATCTTCTTATGAATATGATTCATTTTTAAAATCATTGTTGTACGGAATAAATATAATTAAAAAAATGATTAATAAATACTTTAAACAAAATAGTCATTATCATTGAAAATACCACATCAGGGATGCTGGTTTGTTCAAATAATATGTTATATTTCATAAATTTGCAAACATAATAACCACAACATTTTCTATTTTTTTTATTTTATACACTGTACAAAAATCTAATAAATTATGTAATTATTTGTATATGTGTATAGATAGTTAAATAGTATTATATAGACCCTGATATGTATCCATTCAAAGTACTTGTGTTGTTTTTGATTCTTTTTTTTCTATCCTCATTACTTGAGGTAGATGATATTCATACACCACCCTATCATAACAAAATCCTCATTAAAATATAATATAATATTTATAAATAGATGGTTTTTTCCAAAATGTATGATGTTTTGTATTACAAATTGACAAACACCATCATGTGTGGTTGGTTTTTTGGATATCAATTAATTGAATACATATAATAAATATTTGGTGTATCAAAATTTACAGTAATGAGAATCCAATACTAACTGAAAACACCAAAAGGAATAATTAATGAATGAAATTAAAATATATTTGAAATGAATAAATTGTAGAGTTTTACCATTGTATCATTTGTATTAATAAGAGTCTATCATTTTTAATTTTTTTGTTAAACAATTTGTGTTGGCTGGTGACTATTTCAACCTCTTTCCTTGAAGTTATTTCTATTTGTTCTATAGTGGTTTTGGGAGGACTAACGAGTCAAAATTTTTGTTCAGGGTGAAATCCCTTCAACTATTTTTTAGATATTCACCTATAAAAAATATTAAATGTATTTAGTAATAATTATCATATAATATTAGAAATAGGAAAATTTAATGATGAAGACATACCTAATGAATACATTTACAATTGAGCCACCTAGCCAATCATAGTCTAGGATTTCACTTAAATTTTCAAAAATAATGACATATGGATCTTCCACACTGTACATATTGTCATAAAAAACAATTTTGTGAGGACCACCTTTTTAAACATTGTATCCACATGTTCCTAGAATGATAATAAATGCAGATATAGAACGATCGGGTTTAATGTGCTTTCAGTTTATCTTTTGGATTGGTTGGTTGATCATTGAGATATTTTTGTGCAATTCTTTCATTTCACCCCTTACCATTGTCCTTATGTAATAAATTCATCGATTGATACATTTTTTCATTAAATAATAAATGATTATATTGAAAAATAAAATGAAAATTAATACCTCCTTGTCGGCATGTTTTTTTTAAATTATGTGATGGCCATGAGATGAATGTTCCAAGAGCTTGTTCGACCTTATGAATATCTTCATCATAAATTGGAATAGATATCACGGTTCTAAACTATGGGGATACATTAATCAACACTTTGAATTGACCTTTGGGATGTGGTATGTTGTGTAGCGTGGCATTCTAGATATTGAACAATGTAGCCGTCTGTACAAGGCACTCAATGGGCGTTGATAGATATAAATCACAATAATTTTCACTCTGTATAATATCAGTACATGAATGGAATATGTGTCTATATGATTCAGAATTCATAGAAACAAATAATAAAACATTTATTATCTCATTTAAGACTAGTTTTTTAGGGTAATGGCACACCTCAAAGCTAGTGGTGGGGGTGTGGGATCATCATGTGCAGGTTGTTCCTAAGTTGTTTCTTCGCTTTGCCCCCATCATCATATTTTTCATCAAATATCACTTCCATTTCATTTTTTCTTCAAGGAAGTATACTCTTTCTATCATCATTTTCAGTATTTCACCTTGATCCCCTTTTGTTTCTCAAAATATGTCTGGTGTGTCACCCCAAAACCCGCACCTCTAACGCGACCATACATTTATGTCTTCTTCAAGGCCACAGAAAATATCTCTAGATCCGGTTTGTATGTTTCTGATTCCAATGACTATGTCACAAATAAATTATTGGAAAATAAGTAATCATTGTTATGTAATATCAATTTAATTTTGAGAAAATATTTATTACGTTATACTTACACATGTTTCATAATTTCTTTCTGTTTCAATCTATTAGTATTCAATCTTTATTTAGATGCTTCTCCTTACATATCACATTGAGTGGGAAGGATGTGGATTTGTATTTGTGTTCAAAAATCTATATATGAAAATAGGATCATAGTTATGTTGTTGGTTTATGTCACATAAAATTATTACCATAGTTTTAAAATATGTACGAATTTTTTTTCAAGTGTATCACACCCCATCCAAGGTTTATGGTAGTGGTATGCTGGTTTTACTACTCATTCTTAATTTTCATCACTTAGTTGATGTTTCATAAATAAAAAACTATCAATCCATTTGATGAATAAAAGTATCTTCAAACATTGTATTACCAAACACAATGTACCTAAATAGACTTCTTGGAAAGATAGTTACGAAATTGATGAATCGAAATCCAAATTCACATCCATCCCATGACATGTGAAACGGAAGGAGGCACATGTAAATAAATATGTGGTACTAATTTATGAAAACACACAAAAAGTGTGGGAATAATGTCTACATATGACATAACAATGATATTTTTTTGAATTTAATCTATATTGAAAAATAATGATTGCTTAGTTTTATATATTTTCTAACTGAAATTGTCACATGAATCAACAAAATCCGAACTGGATAGTAGAAACCATGGCGCCCTGGCGGAGATGTTGTGATTCCTGGAATTGTGATTGATTATTTCATTGGTTGTGTCTTTGAGGATGATGATGCACCCATTTTATTTTTGTGGTTTTTTTGTTTTTTCCATGGTCAGTTTATGTTTGGGGAATTTATTTCAATATTCTAAAAAATAGGCTAAGATCGGCTCATGTGTTTTTTCTTTTACCATAATTACTCAATTTTATGGCCATCTTTGAAGATAAATTGAAATGTAAATAATTTAATTTATTTTCAAATAATATATATAATAAACTATTGAATTTATATTCTTCCTTAAAAATGTTTCAATATAGATTTATAGGAATTAATTACAAAGATGTATATAAAAATAATATATTACTATATAATTAATTTAAAAATGTTCTTTTCTATTGTTCTTCTCTTGATGATCAACTATATGTTGGTTCAGTTTTGGATTGGGTTGTGAGTGGGGTTGTGTTTTTGATAACCCATGATTCAGTGTAGGTTGAAATGTTGGTTATGAATGTGTTTTTTGTTTTCAGGAACTTCTTCTTCAACCTATGGTGTGCATAGAAAAGGAAAACATTCTTTATGGAAGGTAATTCCTTTGTATCTCACTTTTGTACATCATTATGGAGGGCTTTTCTCTTGTCTATCTATAGAGAATGATTACAGTTAACTGAATCAAGATAAATTATTAAGTAAATTGAAATTGAAGGGGAAGGGGGAATGATTTGTGTGCTTTTACATCTTTGATATTATTGTGATGTTGTGTTTGTAGGATTTGAATACCACCATAAAATCATGGTTGTAAAGTGACTTTTATTTTACTATGATTTTTTTGTAATATGTAAACCTAGTTTCATGTTGTTTTATTGTCACTCCAAAATGGAAATTGGGTATCTACTTATATTTTCCCAATGAAACGGTTGCCTGTAGAGTAATGTATTGTGTGATTACATCCCTAAAATAATGTGAAATGTTATAAATATCAATTGTTAAATCCAAAAAATGGTACAAAATGTGATGTGATGTGTGGTTTTCCTTCTTGGGGGATGTGATGTGTGGTTCCAATGAAATGCATGGGTGATATGTGGTAGTTTTTCCATGATTTTGGGGCATTAATGTGATGGATTACATGGTAATTTTTTAGGGTGATGAGGCAATGATTCATTTTTTCATGCTTTTAGGGTTCCATGGGGATGGTTAATTTGGTGGTGCTTTTGGGGTTGTAAGGTGATGGTTCATTTGGCTGTGCTTTTGGTGTGGGTAGGTGATGATTTTTTTTCTCACTCTTGTTGGGTAATGAGGTGATGGTTGGATGGGAATGATGAGTTGTTTGTCATGTATGGATCAGTCCTGCTAAAAGCCCAGGTAGTGATGGAATAATTTTCTAATAATTATTTAAATAGTATGAGATGGTTTGGATAATGGGATTGCTTGGAAATGCAAAATTTGTTTTGTGGCTTGAGTTGTGTTATGCATTTAGTTATGGAAGTGAATGTGGTAGAGTGTTGTGATTTGGTTAGTGTTTTGTAGTTAACACATATTTATATCTTATGTGTGGCGTATATATATTCTTGTATATTACATTTGATTTCTATATACATCCTTAACATTTTGAGAACTATGTTCCAAAACTCATATTTTGATAGTATGGGTGTTTTTTCAGAAATCCCATTGATGTGGATGGATGTCTAGCTACCCACTATCCCTTCATGCCAAGTTGATATGCATAGTCTACGATGGATGGTGGTATCATAGTGCACTAGTTTATAGACTAGCTATATTCAGGTGGTATGTCATATGATCGTGTTGTAGGGCGACTTATGGATATGGTTGTGCGTGACACCACCCAGTTTTCCACTCTCTCACATAGCCATAATGGGTTGTTTATAAGACCTCAATTGCGCCTCTCATATGCCATAGGCTGCCGACTAGTAGTGGGGGTGTGACAAGTATAGTTGGGAGAATATACCACCTAGTTACCAAGTTAAAACACTGCAGAAGAATCTTATAACAATACTAAATAAATATTAGAGTTCGGAAATAATGTGAAGAATGGTACACCATGCCAAAATAAAAATTGAAACCAACTATGTAATCAAATAAATAAATAAGGAATAATCTAATGACCTATTGGAATGTAACTAGATTTCATGCTATATTTGATACAATTAAAATATGAGTTGACACGAATACAGACTGAAAATTCCCCGGTCCCGAACCCCATATCAATCTCATCTGAAAAAACTAGCTTGTCCAGCAAGAAAAAATCAAAATCAATGTCCTTTTCACTTCATTGTGAGAAAATAGGCATTTTGTGATGGTTTTTTACAACGGTTTTGAAAACCACCACTAAATGTTTTCCCCAATAAAATTTTTTTGGTGGTTTTGAAAACCACTACTAAACGTTATTTCTATATTTTATTAATTTTTTAATTTTTTTATTGTGAAAAAATTATTTTTTAGTGTGGTTTTTTGAAATACAAATATGAAAAAGTCGTGATTTAAAAAAACAATAGCTAAATAAAAGGAAAATAATTATTTCTGTTTTCTATTTTTTTTAATTTATTATTTACCATCATATATTGTTTTTTTATTTTTTATTTTAGTTTTTTATAATGTGATAATTAAAAAAATTATGAAAATTATATAATATATTACTGATAAATCAAACTAGAAATATAAATCCAATTGGGAAAAGAGTCAACCCAATAATTATCATTCTAGGATCTCCTATGGCATGCCAAATAATGAGTATCTAGGTTACCCAAATGCTTGATGAATGAAAAATCACATTGAGGGAAGATTTTCGGAAAGGACCAAATCATTCTAATAATAACTCCAAAGAGTTGTGAGTCCTACCCCATCACAGAAAAAGCGATAATCACTTTAAGGTAGCACAATTCCACCATAAAAATATTCCAAACATTTGAACGAGATAGAAGGATCCCTTGGAGGATAGTGTATTCCTACACTACCACCTTACTCAAATAGGATTTAATCTCCATGCAATGATGTTACACCATGTGGAAATTTATTTGATGTGAAATGAATGCAACACCTACCATCCAATCAGAGAGACATCCACGTATATGTTAATCTTGAAAACCCATCTACAGGGGTGTTCCAACAATGTGCTTCCTACTGAATGCCTACTAAAGAATTCACTTCTTCATCCACCTTCAAACAATGCATCCATTCTATGGCCCTCTAAACCGAAATATGATCTTGGGTAACATTAGTTTGAAAGATGCAATAATTTATTATAGTCTAAACTAGCCAAGCATTTCTGCATATCAACCACACAAATCCTAGTTCCAACAAAATCACCTGAATATAGAGGTTTTGGTCCAACTCCCTTGACAGGTAAAATAACATTACAAAATTAGACACCCATTCTTTTCACACCCATTTCACCCCATGATATAGTATAATTTCATGAAAAGGAGATTCCACCTCATGGAGGAATAATGGGAAGATGTCACCCTCCACAATATGTTGTTTCACTCTAATGTCATGGGTTTGTAGAGCATCATTACAAGCCTTCCACAATAAAAAATATAACATTGGGTGGAGGAGAGAGTGACAAGGGACTCATCTAATGATTTTTTTGATGGAACTGATCTGATCCATGAACACCCATTTTTTCCTGACCTAACTGAGTACTTCCCAGAAGGTTCCCTAACCCCACAAATTTGATCATTACCCCTTCCAAGAGTAAGTGTAATACTGAAAATGAGGTGACCATCAGCCTCATTAACCTAGCTACAAATCATGCCTTTATCCAACTCCTCTAAAGATTCATTGATCAAATAACTCACACTCTAATTTTTGAATCCAAAGGAAACATTTGAGGAGTCATTCAGTATGATGCCATATTCTATCCACATATCATTTGCCACACATACATAATTCATGTAATAAATACTACCCACACAACCTCAATAAAGATGAGATTTACCACCCCAAACTCTTCTCCACCAAACACTAGGTTTTGTTCCTAGCTTGGAATGTATGAAGTTGGAATGATTAAGGTATTTTGCATGAAAAACCATTGAAAATATGGAAATTAGGTTGGATAGGAGATTCCATCCTTGCTTTCCCTAGAAGGGCCTCATTAATCCTTTTGACATTCCTAAATTTGAGACCTCTAAATACTATGGAAACCCATAATTTCTCCCATAACTATAACACCCAGAGATTTTATGTGAAATACTTTTGTTTTTATATATTATGTTATACGAAACACAAAAGTAATCTTTCACTACACACGGAATTGTCTTGGCTTGCATTACACACAAGAGAAACCTTCCTCGATAGTTTGCATTGTACGCAATACCGAGTTTCACTAAACAATGACATGTTATTAAAATAATATATCAACTAGTAATTATGAATAGAAATACCCACTTTTTGAAATTATATAAATTTTATCTTTTAAAATGGACTTCATTTTTGGATTCGGAAAATCGAAATTAGCCTAGGGTGATTTTTTTGTATTTTTTTGAAAACTGTCAAATTTTTATGAATAGTGAAAACACTAAGTAATAGGTTAAAAACGACTTTATATTTAAATAATAATTTGTTTTATTTAAATTTACATTAGGTCAAAATAGATACATAATATCTATATAATATAAATTTAATTAATTGGAGTCATTTCATAATAATTTTCGATATGTAAAATTTTATTGAACTTTTTACTATCTTTTACCCACCTCCTAAGAGAATTTACCTAAATATTAATATTACCACTTATGTGAGTGGAATTTCAAAAATCCAAGAAAAATAGTTGATATTAGTAAGAAAAATGTGGTTTAATAAGATAAAAATAATTTTTGGTGAAAAGTTACTTTTTACATTTATTTACCACAGTTAAAAGTAAATAGGGTAATTAAGGCTAAAAATGAAATTATTATTAACCTAAAACATGTCATAATTCTATTTGATAAATTTAATTAGACCAAAAACAACCTTAAAATATAATATGAGCATTTGGTTCTACTTGGATTAGATTAGGACGTTTATTATTATTTAATTCAAAGAAGAGTTAAAAGACATAAAATCAAAGTTTAATAAGTAAATTTTTTTTAATATAGGTCTATACATAAGATAAATTCTCCTATAAATATTCATTAGAAAGATAAAAATATTTCACACATAATGGTATTTTATTTATAATTTTTAGACATTAAATAAAATAATTTATTTATGACTCAATGATGTTGCAGTTATTACCTTATAAATGAAATATTAACATAATTGATATTATAAATAACCAAATGAATGTAATTTGAGACTATTTATGAATTAAAAAAATTTTATAGGTTAATATAACATATTATTTTTGTTTTGATGAATTATTTTCGAAGTAATAATGCTGTTATGAATTTAGAAAAAAAAATACCAAATAGTGTCAAAATTGACATAAAAGAGTTTTGAAAACAAATATTATGTTATTAATTGAAAATATATTCCTAAAAATATAAGGTTTTAAATAAATACTTATATAATAATATATATGAAATTAATGAGCCAATTGGTTGTCTATTGGAAGTTTATAGTACGTTTATTAACCATATAGTATAAGAATACAAGAAGACACGATAAAAGTTAAATTATTTAACTTAGAGTTATATCAAATTCATGAGGATAAACTGGTTGCCAAAAATTGTCAAAAACCTATTTATTGAAAGTATTTCGACCCATCGCCACTCTAGATTCGATATAAGTCACTAGGGAGCCATTATAAACCGAATTTGAATTTATTATATAATAATATTTTATGTTTTTCCTAAGGTGCCCCTCTCCACCATTAAAAAAGGGCACCTCCTCCCTCTCCTCCTCACAACAGTTTGAGCATTCAAGCACGGACAAACCTGGAAAATTTATCTTCTCCACTTCCATAGAAACATATTAAATGTCCTAATATTCTTCAAAGACTAACATTAGTCCCCTATGAGGAGGTTAAGAAGAGGTGCGTCAAAGAAGAGGTAATATCGTTTACCGATCCTTTCCAATTTATTTCTTCTTATACTGCAACTTCTTTATTTATTTAATAATAAACTAATAACACATGTATCACTCGTATACTGATATGTTATTCAAAATATTAAACAACTCTATTTCACCTACTATCAATCCTACAGAAAATGAAATCAACGTGCGTGCGTATGTACGAAATAACATCTCCACGTCGTGGTGTAATCTGTTTTCCTCCACCACCTTACATGGATGTGTATAATTGGGTAAAGAATAACTATATATTATTATTATAACATGAAACTAATTCTGAGACATTCCATCATTCACTCCAATACAATTCAATAATTATGGGAACGATAGCGTAGCTCATGAGTACGAACGGCTTACCGTCTCCATGGTGCGATGTGATTAATTATACATGATCTTCATTAAACCATGACTATATAAATGAATTGAATGAATAAATATGATATATATTAAAGTAATAACATTCTGTAAATGAGGTATATATATCCTAAAAATAGTAATATTAATTTATTCGGCAAAACATGCATACGAACATAAAGTGATGAACACCTGATTAACAAGTAGCAATGAAATATTACTTATAAGAAAATAAGAATATGACCATATATGATATAATAACAATTAATATGACTCTTTAATAAGTAAATGACAGTATTTAAATCATTATACAGGAGGTTAGGATACGTACGAAGCATATCAGACCTATGGTAAAGGGAAATATCACAATCGCAATTTTTTCGGAGATTGCTTATACTTCAAAATTTACTAGGGAATATTTATCATCCACATCCATCATTCCAAAATTTATTATATTATTTCTATACTCTGAAAATGTTTTAAATCCAATTTTACATATTGTTGAATTTTTAGTAAAAGATATGAAAGGAATTTTTTTCGTTTTCTGTACGAGATACTTTTTTGACTTTTTCGGCCAAAGTACGAGAAGAATGTTTTTTTAACTTATACGACATGAATGGATTTTTATGATTTAATAGAGAATTATTTCTATTATTCTTAATTTACAAGATTTCAAGTTTTTTTAATTAACTTCATTTAGTTTAAAATTTTACAACATGTTAAGAAAGGAAATTTTTTTTGAAGTAGAAAGGATATTTTCCTCAAGAATGATGTTCAAGTGTTCTATCAAAATTATTTTCTATCTAAGATAATATAGGGTTTTGTTTATATCCCAATTTTTACATTTATTTGATGAAATTTTTTTTATGAAGTCCTTTTATCTTATATGGATTATGTTATGATGGAATGATGTTTAAGAATCCCATTTTTATTACAAGGGTTATGCTATGTAATATGATTTATGATTTTGTTGCAAAAATAAGAATGGTTTCATTATGAGATGGGTGGGACCTATATCTCCCTCCAATGCATTGGATAAAGATATATATCTCATGAGATATACATGGCTGGAATGACAAGTTAATCTGGTTCAGTGATACATGACTGGAACGGTGAGTGAACTCAGTTCAGAAATGGACTTTGTCTGCTATGATAGTCTTGGAAACGATTATAAATAAGTTTCAAATAATGTTTTATATAATTACATTTACGATTATCCATCAAAGAGTTAAAAACATTAATTTTTCATCATCTGATAGTCGTGATCCCCTCTCAAAAATGTCCTCCCATGGTATTAGCTACAGAACAATTCATTCCAACTATAGTAAAATGTCCCACCTTTATAAGATTAAAAAAATATTATTTTAGTAATTGTATAAAGAAATAAATAAATCTTTTATTTGAAATAATACATTAATAAAATGGATGTTTTTAATAAAAAGACACATTTAGAGTTATAAAAGTCAAATCATGCATTGTATTGAGGTTTGGATGATTACAACATGTCATAAATGGGTTTTGGATCATTTTCCTAAAATATAAAAACAATAAAAATAAGTTTTCATGGTTTTCAATATGTCCCCTATTCTTTTAATAAAATAAATATCAAATATAAATAACACATTTGGATTTATATTGGTCACATCATTGGTTGGATTGAGGAGTTGTTTATTTCTACATGTCACAAATGAGTCTTGGATTGTTTTTCTAAAGTATGAAAACAATCCAAATACATTTTCTTAGTTTTCGATATTTTAGTTTTGTTTTTTACTAAAATTTCATTTCAAACTGGAAACATGCATTTTGAGTCATACCATTTTCATTGTTCATCATTTTGAGGTGATATGAATTCATACACATCACAAATGGAATTCGAATTTATCTCCTTAATAATGAAGAAAACCGGAGGCAGTTTTCTTGATATTCAATGAGTGAAATGTTTTGAGCTAAAATGTCAATTTAAAACTGATAATGGACACTTTCAGTAATACTGGTTACTCCATGAATTGGATTGAGGTGTGGATGATTCTTACACCTAAAAATTGAATCACAGAATATTTTATTAATGTATCAAAACCATATGAATGTGTTTGCTTTGTTTTCTGTATGCCACATGTTCTTTTTTCTTAAATTAATGTCAATTTTAAATAAAAAACATTTGTATTTATACCTATCACATAGTTCATTTTATTGAGGTGTGGTTGATTCATAAACATCAAAAATGAATCATGGATCACTGTTTTAAAGTATCAAAATAATACATGTTTTTTTGTTTGGATTTCACTATGTCAGTTGTGTTTTTTTACTAAGAAATTATTTCAAACTAGAAGCATTCTTATTGAGTAATATCAGTTACATAATGTATTGGTTTGATGTGAGACTAATTCATAAACGTCATAAAGGTCATACAAATCATTATCATATATTATGAATAAAATCAGAAATAGTTTTCTTGGTTACTAGTTAGTGAATTTTTTGGGGTAAAATGTAAATTTTAAATTGTTAATAGAAACTTTTGGTTATAACAGTCACACTGTGCATCAGATTCAGTTGTGGATGATTCCTACACACCACAAATGACTCATAGATCGTTTTCCTATTTTATCAAAATAATCCAAATATTTTTTCTCAGTTTCATGTATGTCACTTGTTCTTTGTACTTAAATTATCATCAATTTTAAATTAAAAGGAGCATTTTGATTTATACTAGACACATCATGGATTTTATTGTGGTTTACATGATTCCTACACAACGCAACTGACTCATGCATTTTTTCCTTAAATTAGAAAAATAATCTGAATGTGTTTTCTTGGATTTCAGTATGCCAATTGTGTTTTGTAGTAAAATTAAGGTCAATTTTAAATTAAAATAGACACTTTGAATCATAACAGTCACATAGTGCATCTTATTGAGGTAACATTGATTTATACACATCAAAATGACTTATAGATCATTTTATGGAAGTATCAAAACAATATGAATGTGTTTTCTCAGTGTTTAGTACGTCAGTTGTTTTTTTTACTAAAATATCATTTCAAACTGGAAACATGCATTTTGAGTCATTCCTATGAAATTATGAGAAAGTTTTACATGAGACTATATCATATACATAAAAAAGTACTTATTAATCCTTGTCTTAAATTATTAAGACAATCAGAGTGAGTTTTTTTGGTTTCCAGTGAGTTACACTTTTTTAGCAAAAATGTTAGTTTTAAACTGATAATGCACAGTTTTAGTCTTATACGTGAAACTGTTCATTGGATTGAGGTTTTATTTATTCCTACATGTTAAAAATGACAGATGGAGAATTTGTCTAAATGTATCAAAAATTCCAAATGTGTTTACATAGTTTGTAGTATGTCACTTGTTCTTTTTGATAATTTTTTTTAATTTAATTAATAAATACACACATAAATTTAAAATGATCACAAAGTGCTTCAAATTTAGGTGAGGTTGATTCCTACTTGTCAAAAATTACTTATTGCTCATATTCCTAAAGTATCAAATCAATCATAATGCATTTTTTTAGTTTTTAGTATGTCACTTGTTCTTTTTACTAAAACTATTGTAAATTTTAAAAAAATAGACACATTGAGTCATACCAGTCACATCGTACACTGTATTGTACTAACATCTTCATGTTATTTTTTTACATTCTTCTCTCAGGTATGCTTTTTATTAATTTATAAAGGAATATATATCTTCTTATGAATATGATTCATTTTGAAAATCATTGTTGTATGGAATAAATATAATTAAAAAAATGATTAATAAATACTTTAAACAAAATAGTCATTATCATTGAAAATACCACTCCAGGGATGCTGGTTTGTTCAAAGAATATGTTATATTTCATAAATTTGCAAACATAATAACCACAACATTTTATATTTTTTTTATTTTATACACTGTACAAAAATCTAATAAATTAAGTAATTATTTGTATATGTGTATGGATAGTTAAATAGTATTATATAGACCCTGATATGTATCCATTCAAAGTACTTGTGTTGTTTTTGATCCTTTTTTTCTATCCTCATTACATGAGGTAGATGATATTCATACACCACCCTATCATAACAAAATCCTCATTAAAATATAATATAATATTTATAAATAGATGGTTCTTTCCAAAATGTATGATGTTTTGTATTACAAATTGACAAACACCATCATGTTTGGTTGGTTTTTTGGATATCAATTAATTGAATACAGATAATAATTATTTGGTGTATCAAAATTTACAGTAATGAGAATCCAATACTAACTGAAAACACCAAAAGGAATAATTAATGAATGAAATTAAAATATATTTGAAATGATTAAATTGTAGAGTTTTACCATTGTATCATTTGTATTAATAAGAGTCTGTCATTTTTAATTTTGTTGTTAAACAATTTGTGTTGGCTGGTGACTATTTCAACCTCTTTCCTTGAAGTTATTTCTATTTGTTCTATAGTGGTTTTGGGAGGACTAACGAGTCAAAATTTTTGTTCAGGGTGAAATCCCTTCAACTATTTTTTAGATATTCACCTATAAAAAATATGAAATGTATTTAGTTATAATTATAATATAATATTAGCAATAGGAAAATTTAATGATGAAAACATACCTCATGAATACATTTACAATTGAGCCACCTAGCCAATCATAGTCTAGGATTTCACATACATTGTCAAAACTAAGGACATATGGATCTTCCAAACTGTACATATTGTCATAAAAAACAATTTTTTGAGGACCAACTTTTTAAACATTGTATCCACATGTTCCTAGAATGATAATAAATGCAGATATAGAACGATCGGGTTTAATGTGCTTTCAGTTTATCTTTTGGATAGGTTGGTTGATCCTTGAGATATTTTTGTGCAATTCTTTCATTTCACCCCTTACCATTGTCCTTGTGTAATAAATTCATCGATTGATACATTTTTTCATTGAATAATAAATGATTATATTGAAAAATAAAATGAAAATTAATATCTCCTTGTCGGCATGTTTTTTTTAAATTATGTGATGGCCATGAGATGAATGTTCCAAGAGCTTGTTCGACCTTATGAATATCTTCATCATAAATTGGAATAGATATCATGGTTCTAAACTATGGGGATACATTAATCAACACTTTGACTTGACCTTTGGGATGTGGTATGTTATGTAGCGTGGCATTCTGGATATTGAACAATGTTGCCGTCTGTACAAGGCACTCAATGGGCGTTGATAGATATAAATCACAATAATTTTCACTCTGTATAATATCAGTAAGTGAATGGAATATGTGTCTATATGATTAAGAATTCATAGAAACAAATAATAAAACATTTATTATCTCATTTAAGACTAGTTTTTTTGGGTAATGGCACACCTCAAAGCTAGTGGGGGTGGTGTGGGATCATCATGTGCAGGTTGTTCCTAAGTTGTTTCTTCTCTTTGCCCCCATCATCATATTTTTCATCAAATATCACTTCCATTTCATTTTTTCTTCAAGGAAGTATACTCTTTCTATCATCATTTTCAGTATTTCACCTTGATCCCCATTTGTTTCTCAAAATATGTCTGGTGTGTCACACCAAAACCCGGACCTCTAACGCGACCATACATTTATGTCTTCTTCAAGGCCACAGAAAATATCTCTAGACCCAGTTTGTATGTTTCTGATTCCAATGACTATGTCACAAATAAATTATAGGAAAATAAGTAATCATTGTTATGTAATATCAATTTAATTCTGAAAAAATATTTATTACGTTATACTTACACATGTTTCATAATTTCTTTCTGTTTCAATCTATTAGTATTCCATCTTTATTTAGATGCTTCTCCTTACATATCACATTGCGTGGGAAGGATGTGGATTTGTATTTGTGTTCAAAAATCTATATATGAAAATAGGATCATAGTAATGGTGTTGGTTTATGTCACATAAAATTATTACCATAGTTTTAAAATATGTACCAATTTTTTTTCAAGTGTATCACACCCCATCCAAGGTTTATGGTAGTGGTATGCTGATTTTACTACTCATTCCTAATTTTCATCACTTAGTTGATGTTTCATAAATAAAAAACTATCAATCCATTTGATGAATACAAGTATCTTCAAACAGTGTATTACCAAACAAAATGTACCTAAATAGACTTCTTGGAAAGATAGTTACGAAATTCATCACATACTTTTTGGCTTATCCGGTGTGCTTATAGAGGATGTTGGTTTGGGTTTATTTTCCCTTGAGTAAATTTTAGATGAAACCGTGTTATAGTTGTTTGAATGCCTTTAGGGATGGTTCCAGTAACCCTCAACAAATATTCCATGTTCAAGTACTCCACTATAAATGCACTCTATAAGGGATGATAATGAGTAAGTCAATGTTTCATTATTTTGTTGTTTACAAAATTAAATAAATTATATCATAATGTTACCATAATATCTCCCCATATCGATGTCTTAATCCTGATAATAACATGGTGCCATGAATTCACATCAATCAGTACGTGTTGTCGAGTGATGATTTCAATGTAACAAATAAACATGGCTTTTTGGGGTTAACATGTTGGCCCTGTTTATTCGATGAGACCTCATATTTGATGCCTTTCACTTTTTCCTAAAGTATTTTTTCTAAAACCATCAAACTACAATGTTCCTCTTTTTATGCACTTCCAGTTTTTCATTACCTACCATTTGCATGGTTTCCACATAATCAATATGTTCCTTCAGAGTGATAGCGTGTGCATGTGCTGATGGGGGTTGCACCTCAACACTGATAGCAGTAGCATCAACAGTTTGAGAAACATATTGGTCCTATGCACTATGAGCAGCAATTGGTTGGGAGACCGATTGTTCCTCTAAACTGTGAGCAATATCAGGTTGAGAGACTTGTTTTTCCTTGGTATTGGGAGCATCATCAAGTGAAAAAACTCATTATCTACATAAGTGGATTAAAATTTAATTTATATCAAAAAAATAAGTAGTGAATAGATAAAAACATAAGGTAACATGATGTATAATACAAAAAAAACCTGATTGTAAAACTCTTTGTTTTATAGGTTGAAGTTATTTGACCCTCTCTATCGACTCTACAAATCCCTTCATTATGGTATCCTCATACATACAATATTCAATCTACATTGGTACCACTATGAAATGATTGTAACTTCCCAATGATAGGGTATTCCTCCTTTGAATTTTCATATAACCCTTCAGTGGTTTTGGTCAATAACAGAACAATTGACTAGCTTTGATTTGTGGGATCTGGAACATAATATACTTGTACTACATGTGATGAAGTTATAAATGGCTCATCTTTTTACTCTTGCATACTGAAATCAAATTTCAAGAATCCTAGACCATCTATTTTATTATCACTACTGTTAAAAACCCACATGCATTTAAAAATAATCACACGAAAGTTCATATAATCCAACTCCCGATTTTTTTTATCATTCCCAAATATGAGATATTATCATAAATTGGATTTCTATTCTTAGCACTAGAAACATGCATCTCTTCAGCCACAAGTGTAACTCTACTATTCTTCATGGAATATTCTTTGTCATGTTCATTAATATAGAATTTATAACCATTAATTACATAAGTATTAAAAGATAATACAGACACACATGGTCCTCCAGAAAACCATTGAAGTCATTATGAATTTGTGTCTGTATTTTCATTTTACTCCTTCAATATATTGTCTCAAAACCATTTTATAAGCCATCAATTATGTTTATTTGATGTCCATTGTTCTTCCATTTATGGATTCAAATGCCTAATAATTTCTTAGTGGGTTTCGACATATGGGTCAAACTTTAAACTGTTATGAAAAATTTAAAGGTGGGACTTCACTTGATTTGATGCATTAATTGTGAAATCCTCTATTTCATAAATTCCTTCATCAAAAATCCACCCATGTAACGAGACTTTGGTAGTCCAATTCTATCCACACCAGACAGGTATTCAGTGCATAATTGAATTGATTCCTCAAAAATATATTTCTCAACAATAAAATCCCCTAGCTGACTTTGATATTTTTCATACCCATCAAAAATCATCATATATTGTTCAATGGGTTGCATCCATATATGGTGTACATGACCACATAGTCGAATCTCTTTCACCATGTGAACCATCAAATGAACCATCATATCAATGAATTTCGGAGGTAAGAATATTTCTAATTAATATAATATGATAGAAATTTCACATTCTATACATGGAAATTTCTCCAGGTATATAACATTGATGCATATAGATTTGAAGTAGAAATACAGATTCATTAATTTATAATGTGCATTCTTGGAAAAAATTCAATTTAAATCTATAGTCATTATATATTGAATCAAAACATGGAATTCATGTGATTTAATATCCTTTAACATTAAATAATTCATTGACACCATGTTCTTGATATTTTATGATTACCAATATAGAACCTTTATTTCATTCAAGAAGTTTCATAATTTATATCTCTCAGGCCTGGAATAAGTGTAGGATGTTGGGGGGGATAAAACAACATATTTCACCCTTTGATGGTGAAAAAAACCTTCTCGTATTCACATGTAAACCATGTCCAACCTAGAATTAATTTCTTCCAATGTTTGGTCAGGTTCATTTAGAAACTTGTCTATGACCATAGAACATACATTTATTTCATCATGGATAACACCATGAATGAGTCTGACATAGAGAAAATTCTTATATAGTAATTCAAACAAACTAATCTCTTCTTCTAACTTGTTTTTGCAAGGTTTTTTTAAAACATTTTATCAAAATTAGTTTCCTGGCCTTCTACTTTCTCAAATAGTTGATCAGTTGTTAGTGTAGATAGTTTTGTATGATATTATAAACATCCATTGAATGAAACAATACATGATCGGTAAAAATGTCATTTGGTTAGAAATATAAAATGAACTAGAAACACAGTTTTCAGTGAATGTCTCACCCTATCAGACCATATACCTTGTTCATATATAGGAGACCTATGAAATTCATTAATGCGATATCCCAAAATATTTCTTCAAATCGGAAATTCATTTATCATCCTGTAAAACATGACTCTCAACATGAAATCATCATTACTATATTTTTTCGTTCCTGATATAATCATAGATAGCTTGATGTGTATTAATTTCATTCATTACCATAGTGGAATATTATAATTTACCAAAATTACTAGCTATTTACTATGAGTTCTGTTTTGAAAACCAAAATGATTCACTTCATTAGTAGATAGTGCATTTTGAAGGTTTCTTAGCTTGTTTATAAAATCATTATACTCATGATCAATTCATTTCAACTAAGGAGTCTCTACGTGGTGAAATAGTTTCCCATATTTATTTCTTTTGACTGCGCTCCACATTAATTGCAATGTGGTATCCTGACATTTATATATGCACAAAAACCATGGAAATGATTTGATAGTACCATACAACATACATATGACTGTATTCATCCATTTGTATCGAGATGAACAACACCTTAGAAAATATATAAGTGATTTTTGGTCCTTGAGAAATAGTATATAGTCATTATGGAAGAGGTGTATTATTTCATAGATCATACCCATCGAGCATAATATTCGTTTGGCATTGTATGTTCAGATCATGATAAAATTATCTATTGGGATCATTTCATTCAAGAGACCAAGTAAATATATAAAATAGGAATCACTCTATACAATGCTAGATTTCAAATTATAATACTTCATTACGACATGAAATGTTGTATATTTTGTACAAAAACCATACAAAGGTTTGTTCACAAACCTCTTTAACTACACAATTTTTTTGGCAATCATGAAGTTCATCTTAAACATTAATTTTAATTTCCTCAATATGATCTTCATAAAAAATTACATCTATAATCACATCCTCGATATGGTCTTCTTTATTGTCCACACTTGTACTCATATCAGATGATCCATTAAATGAACTCTTATCCCAGCAACTAGCTTCATTCTATATTCCCCATTTTTATTCCAACATTTATAACTTCAAAATATTCCATGATAGATCAAGAGTTCTTCAAACTCCTCTAGACTAGATTTTCTTGAATAACAATATCATAAACAAAGAGAGAGGATTAGGGAAGAGTCATATGCATCATCTTTTTCAAATGTGATGTACTATTTCACTCCATATTCATACTCTATTATCATACAATTTCCATCCATCAATTCATTATTCATATCCACCCTATTTGATTCAGTGAAATTAGTATTTTAAAAATAAAATAAAATAATATGGATATAATGTGATGGTTTCCCTAAAACTATAATAATCAATACCTAAAAGATTATGAAAAACTACAGTTCAAATTTCCTTTGAAAACTAATTAATAAAATCACACTTGTAATCCCATAAAAAAATATACATTTACAAAAATTCCTCTTTAAAATAACTTTTCTTTTTTAGAATAATTCAGTCAGTTCCAAACACACTATCAAAAAACCAAAATTATTTTTTATAGATTTCATGACAACATCATGACCCAATAATCTTAATCATTTAAAATGTGTGACAACCCTTTATGAAACATTTAAAAACACTTGAATAATTTTAAAAAATACACTTATCCATTTTCACATTGACATATATCTTAATAGATACTCTCTATAAAAGATACATAGAAAACACTTTGATTCATTTCAAATCAATTAGTGTTTTATGATTCCAGCACATTATTCCAAAGTTTAGTGTAATAATAATAATTTCTATAATCATTTGATATTGTTCTCACCACCATTGGATATCCCTTTTCTATTCCTAAATTGTCAATTTATATAAATTAATCCTCACCACAACACCATTTTCCCAACTAATATGTTCTATAGTCAGTGACCACACTCGAATCCAATAAACACTCATGTTCTAGTTTACTAAAAACACTACATTATCCCAATTATCATTGTCTCACACCAAATAAATAGGCTGTACACTCGAAGAAAAATGTATATGTCCCTCACATGATGTATTATTGGTTCCTTCCTTTATAAATACACCGAATAAAATCAATAAACATGAAATCATTACATAATTAAAAATTTCTCAAGAGTCATTCTTAAAAAAAAAGAATTTCCCTATTTCACTCAACTCTAGATGAAACTATGCTGCTTTACAGATACATTTAATTATTTCATGTCTCATGTAAAAATAAAATAAGAACTATGGTACTAATCTAATAGATGGTATTATTTTTCATATCCTATTTTCTAAAATCTTTAAAACTATGTTATAAATGACATTACAAATACTTGTCATTCTAAAATCCATAACTGGACTCATATCAGTAACCTATAGAATAAAAGTGATGATAATATCATTAAAATACCAGAGAAAATTTTACCTCTTGAAAATTCAATCATGAGGTTAACCACATCGTATAATAAAATAGTTTAGAACCTTTTAATGAAAATTTCATAATGAAAATCTAGGTTGGGTACCTTCGATGGAGGCATCAACCCAGATGCCACAACCACTTCAGATCATTGAAGGTCAGCAGTTAACAATTCATTAATATAATTTGTTAAAGTTATAAATAATAATAATTTATATATTTAGATATAAAATTATTCTAAGAATAAAATCTGATTTGATACTCACTTGAATTATATAATTTGACCCTTTGAGGGGATTCACCATGAAGTGTTTGCGGGTGGAAGGGTTTATTGCATGTGTTGTTATTGTTATTTACTAGGGGTTCCATAATGATTCACATGTAGATTTTAATAGGTAAGGATATAAAAAGTTGTTTTCCCTTGTAACTCTATTAATCCATTAATAACAATATCAATTTATTGGGTGTTTGACATTAGGATTGTTGATTTGTACCAAATCCGACTAGTGGTATCAATTATATTTCTTATTATACTATCATTTAAAAAAATGGTATTACTGTTTGGTTAAATAACATATGGTGATTATTTTATGATGACGTGATAGAATGTCATGGATTCAAGACTACTGGGTTTCCTCTAGTGAAGTGGTTATCCAAGATTTAGTGGAATTGTACTAGTAAAAATGTGGTGGTGAAATTTAAATGGTTAGTGTTTAGATTGAAATTAAATGGTGGAGGATTTATACTATGGGGGGAAAATGTCCTTCCTAGTATTGGAGAGTTCAAAAGATACCTTGATTTTGAATTATTCATAACCGAGGTGTTCAATATAATGGGAAACCATGAGATGAAGGCATTAAATTTTTTTAAAAGGTTTTTCCAAGAAAATCTGTATCCAAGGGGAACGAAGGACATGCTTCAATTATGTTGAGAGTTAAAGGTGTATGTGTAGTAAATGGGTGGGATCAAGTAGTATTATTGGTCAATGTTTTGGTGCAATAGTGGTTCTCGTTGAGTTTTTCTGTAATTATGACACATTAGTTGAAATTAAATAATTAATTATAATTGATAATAATATATTATTTATGATTATTGTGGTAAATTAGGATCTTCAGTGTAAGTGCATAATCAAACAAGGATTTTACATGCAAGATAGAATTTTAGCAAAGCTCGATGAGGTTGATAACTCCTTTTTAGGTACCTAGAAACTATCATACAAAGCCCTAGTAATGGGGTAACATAGAATTGTTGAATAACCCAATATAGAGTATTGGGTACAAAGACATTGTGACCTAACCCAACCGATCTAGGGGTGAGATGGCCTTGTGGCCTAACATAGAGCTTCATTGAATTTTTGGTTTAACCCAGTAGGAATAGGGATATTATGGCCATGTATCCCGAATCGAAGTTGATTCAATCGTACAAAGGCCCCAAAAAATTACATTATTATTTATATTTTCATAGAAAATGATTGAATACATGTGTAAATGTGGAATTCCCAATATCCAAATATTGGGTTGAAAAGTGGACATCATGACATTCCCATGAAGGCAGGAATATAATTATTCCTTAAATTTAGAATAAAATTAGTAGGAATTTCTCAGTGACTTCCCAATGCTTTCTCGTAAGAGAAAAATGTTGGATTCATCACATTTTTTTATAAGAGAGAAAAATTATTAATGGAGAGATTCGTCACATTTATTTATGAGTGAGGAAAATTATTAAAGGAGTGATTTATAACACCATTAATTGAGGATTCTCTCCAAAAATATTTGGATATTTAATTCTCAATATTAATTGATGTAATAATGAATGTTAACTGCATTAATTAGTGATTATGGACTTGCTATCTATATAAAGAGGATACAACAAAATATTTTGAAAAATGATCTTCCAGAAAGATGTAGCTAGCCTGGGAGACCTGGGAGGGGGCTTCCGTGTTTACGGTGGCCTATTTGACATGAAGATGACTGCACAATTATCTTGTTCGTGTGGCCATGTTCTTGGAAGGGTGTTCAAGATACAGTCCACTGAGGGCAAAAAGGGGGCTTCCGCGTCAGCGGTAGCATGTGTGTCATGTCGGAGTTTTACTGGTGCAAAGGAGTGGTGGCACAATTGACGATCCGGGCCATGTAATTATAGTATTCCTGATAGTGGTGATTAGGTCGAATATCCCAATTGATGATCGATGTTATATCATGATGGAGAGATCATGAGAGAGAAATGCTTCGGGAGTCGCAAGTTGGTGCGAGGCTAAAACATGTTCGAGTGAAGATATCTGAAGTAGTGTCGTTTTTTTGATAGAAGGGTGTCGTTTTTTCACTGATTGATCTAATGATACATGTCCTCAGTGGGACGTCTATGAGGGGAAGACAGAGGTGTATTGGGGAGTGGTTTTCAAATAATATTTCTACACTCTCTCATTTGAAATTCATGTTCGGGCTTTACATGATGTCTTGTATTCATTGATTCATATTGGATATTTGTGGGAATTTTACCATTTTTTTAATATTCCACATAATAGGGGTTTTCCATGTTAAAAAATTATGTGTGATGATTTATTTATACGAATTATATCACTTCCATATTATGACAGTTTTCTCAAGATATTTTTTGAATGAAATTTTCAGCCTGGAATTGGGATTCTCCACAACAAGAGGTATCAGAGGAGGTAGGTTCATGCTTGTAATTTTTGGGGAGAATAATGGATGCATTGAGGAGGATCGCAGATGCATGCATGTTTCAGAATAAGGTTTGTAAATTAAAGTAGGCTGAGAGAGTTGATGCACATGTCATCCCAGGGGATGTTGAGAAGGGGGAGAAATTTTTTTCTAAAGGTTCTCTAGATTATGTGGCCATCACAATTATGGGGGAGACAAATGTTTCCTATTTTTGTCTTTTTTTATCAGGTTGGTTCACATAAAAATGTGACGAAAATTTCCGTGTTTGGATTTCTTTTTACAGTGGGATATGATTTTTTAATCAGAATTGAAAATGGAAGTTTCCATATTTTTCTACAAATGATGATGGTTGGTGTTATACCGACTAATTTTTCATTCCAACTTGGTTTGTTGGATGGTTCCATTAATTAATGTGATGAAGGGGGATATTGTTGAATTCATCTCATTTATTTATGAGAGTGACAAATTATTAATGGATGGATTCATCACATTTATTGATGAGAGAGGAAAATTATTAATTGAGAGATTTGTATCACCATTAATTGAGGCTTTTCTCCCAACAATATTGGAAATTTAATTCTCAATATTTATGGATGGAATAATGGATATTGGATGCATTAATTAGTGATTATGGAATTGGTGTCTATATCAAGAGGATGCAACATCATATTTTGAAAAGGGGTGCTCCAACAAGATATAACCGTCTAGGGAGACCCGAGAAGGGGATGTTGTCTTTTTGGTGGCCCGTGTTACATGATGAAGACTACACAATTATCTTGTATGTGTGGAGATGTTCTTGGATGGGTGTTCGTGATTCATTCCAACTAGAGGAAGAAGGGGGATGCATCATCAGTGGTAGCATCTGCGGCACCTTGGCGTTTTACAGGTGCAGAGTAGCGGTGACACAATTGATTACCTGGGCCATGTATCAAATGTCTTCTTGGTAGCAGTGATCAGGTGGCATGTCCCGATTGAAGATCGGTTGTACATCATGATGGTGAGATGATGAGAGGGAAATCCTTTTGGTGTCGCAAGTTGGTGTGACACTGAAGGATGTTCAGGTGATGATCTCTGAGGTAGTGACGTTTCATCAATAGAAGGGTCATGCTTGTCAAAGATTGATCTTCTGATACATGGAGTCACTGGGACGTCTATTAGACATAAAATAGAGGTGTATCGGGGTGTGGTTTTCACATAGGTTTTCTATTCTCTCTCATTTGAAATTCAGGTTCGAGCATTACATGAATTCTTATTTTCTCTGATTCACAGTGGATAATTTTGGGAATTGCACCGTGGTTTTTATTCCTCCACATCGGAGGATTTTTCCACGTTTAAAAAATTGTTTGTTGATTAATTTATTCTTCTTATATCGTTTCAACATTTCAACAGGTTTCTCACAGTATTTTTGGAAAGAAATTTTCTGGCCGGAATCGGGATTATACCCAACATAATCAAGTTATTATAATTCATATATAATAATTAGAAAACATTTAATTTTTTTCAAAAAGGTCTACGTGAAAACCATATGATAATTCCATAAAAATGATAATTATAATATGTTCATACTTGGTATAACATTTTCCATGTTCACATAGATAGAAGTTCATGGTATACGATCATGTTTCACAAGGGGACCACCAATTGTTCAACCAACATACAATTATTTCAGTTCACAAACTCGGATCCCCAATGGACATAATTTTCATCAGGGTATTTAGCCTATATAAATCACAAAATCACCATCAACCAATGAGAAAGAGAAGGAAACTCACTGTGGAGGTGTCTCTCAGCAGGCGACAGAGGAGAGGCACATAGTGGAGGAGTCCCCAAATAGAGGAGAGGCACTAGAAGAGGAGAGGTTCAATGAAAAAGAGAGGCACGCAGCGGAGTTGCGACACAAGATGGAGGTGTGTCAAACGATGGAGGTGTGTATCACAATATATGAGAGGCACAAAACAGTTTGGTTTGCGCACGACTGAGGTGTGGCACACAGCGGAGGATAGGCGCATGATAGTTTGGATCATGGTGGATAAGAGTCATATGATGGATGTGTGGTTCACAACAGAGGAGAGGCAGCAGGAGAGGAGTAGGAGGCCTGACAGTGTCGATCAGCTTCTCCAAAAGCCTAACGGGTGTGAGGAAGGAGGAGAAAGATATGGTTTTTTTATAAAACTTCGTGAACATTTTATCGGTGCTAGAAAGAAAGACTGGGTAAATGTATGTTTTATCAGCACTAAAATAGAAAGCGTTAATAAAACATACCTTTATCATCGTTTTTAGGGCTGATAATGATAGGCCTTTATAAGTACTAAAAAAACGTTCATAATGATATAACGTTAAGAATTTATTTATATTATTATATATATTTATAAAATAATATGCATGATAAATATATATTTGTATTTATAATAATATAAATTAAATAATTATAAAATTATACAAAATCTATTAATTATATTATTAATCATAGAAATATATAAAAATATATATTAATTATATATATTTATAAGATCATAGATGTATATAACTATATTTCATCTAATTTTATAATTATTTATATCAATATATATTGATTTATAATTATAATTATAAATGAATATATTTATTTATTTATTTAAATAACTAAAATTATAACAAATTATTATTTCTATTAATTTTATTTTTATTATTATATATTTTTAAAATATTTATTATAATTTATAAGTAATTAAGTATATTTTTATTTCTTTATAAATAAATATATAAATATTTATATTTATTTTTCATTAGTATATATATTTGTATATATATTTATAAATATATTTATTTAATTATATAAAAAAAAATATATGTAAATAATTAATATATTTTTCATGAATTAATAACATATATATATATATATATATATTTATTTATATTTATAACTAATAAATAAATATTTATTTATTTATAGTTCAAAATTATAATAAATAAATTATTCATAGTTGTAATTATTATTATATATATATATACAATTATAAAATCGTAACAAATATATTTATAAATTTATAAATATATACAATTAAGATATATATATATATTATTTTATTATTCAAATATATCATCATTTATTTAGAATTATATTTATACATATTGTATTTATTTATAGATATTTTTATATAAATATATATAATAAATATATTAATTATAATTTTTTAATTATTTGAATATATATATATCTATTTATGAATTATAATTATAAATATTTGTACTTATTATAAAATAATTGAATATATCTATAAATATATTTATTTAAATATATTTTTATAATTTATATGTAGTATAATAAATATATTTATATATTATAATTCTATAATTCATTACATATAAATATTTATTTATAGTTATAATTATAACTATAAATAAATATATTTATAAATATTTGTATATAATAATATATATATATATATAATTATAATATATGTATCTATTGTATTTTTATAATTATTTTTATATATATAGTCATAATAAAAATTAAAAATAATTATATTTATAAAATATTAATATGTAATTATAAATTAATAATTATATATAAAATAAATATATTTATTCGTTAAATATATTTAATGTAATTTTACAAGTATTGAGAACATAATATAGTGTATATATATATGGGTAACATTAATTATTCATATACACCTTGTAAAATATTAATATCATAAAACAGGACATCAAAGGACAATGAGAATAATAATAAGAGTGTAATGTTTAAATAAACATTAATGCTCACACACAACATATATGCTCACATTATCAATATATTTATTGAACGAATTATGGGGAAACAAATATATATTTAATTATAATACTAGAAATTATTTTTTAAAAACATTATATATATATTTGAATTATTTAAAATATATATTAATTATAAACACGCCTGTTTTATTTAATATATACAAATGACCATTATATTTTAATATATATATATATATATATTAATTGAATACAAATTATTATTATAAACATTTATCTGTATTAAAAGTAGCTTTGATAAATATGTCCTTTATCAGACCTTTTTTCAATTACTGATAAAGTCCCCCCCATCAGCAAATTCAACTTAGCGTTGATAATACGAGGCACTTCCCTTTCCCTGTTTTGTGGTTGCGCCCCTCCCCCTCTAAGTGATACAATCACACTAACTCGTAAGATTCACTAATTAAGATATTTTTGAACATTTTAGGGCAAGTTGTTTCTCTTTTGACCCATTTTTAAAATATAGATAATCCTAACCCATTTTTATTTTTATGTCACATAAAATCTATTAATAAAATCCTGTAGAAGCCCTCAAAACAATAATTAATTTGAGAGTTATTTATATTATTTTTTTCAAAAACACTATATGGGATGGATTGACTAAAAATTACAATCTACATTTAATGATAATTTTTTAATTGACTGTGATATTTTGATTAAATGTTATCAATGTAATGTATTTTAATTATAAAGTATTTATTTCCATTCCTTAAAATCTGAAGATCAATGATAAAATAAATTGACAATAATCATTTTAATAAAAATTGACAATAAATTATTATAATATTTTATGAAATAAAAAAACAGGTAAAAATATTTGAGATTATTCGATTATTACAATTTTATATTTAAATTTTTATAAATAATTATATATAATAAAATCAATAAAACCAAGGTATGAAAAATTATTTAAATCCTTCGATAAAAGGTCACATTGATGCACCACATTTAAATAAAAATAATTTGATCTGATTTTCCAAATCTTGTTATTTGATTTTAGGTTTTGTAACAATTTATGGCTGACTTAGATCGTGTGAAAAATAATTCATGTGACTATAATGATGAAAGAGATGACATATAAGCTACTACATAAAAAATTAGACATGGATGGTTTTGGCATGATCGAGATGGGCACCCCAGGATATAAATCCCCATCGTCGTTACATCATAGCGAGGCCCTAAGGTTTCTCGTGGAAAAACTGGTCTATGGCTTGTGGAAGAGGGGAATATTAAGAATATTTTTCTTTTTCTCTTCATCGTTGCTTCCATAATCCTCCACTACTACAATACATTTAAGGTCATTCATAGTATAAATGTATAATAATAATAATTATACAGTAGTTTTTTTCATTTTAGGGGCTGCTCCTAATGTTGTTGGCAATCATTTTTTCATTAAAATTTTATTGGGTGTCACTTGTACGACGTCTTCACCTTGGGGTATTGATGAATAAGGCGGGATTGATATGGGCAGGTATGGGTGTTTCTTGTACTGACCTAAACTCGGGATCCTGCACCTAATTCACATCCTACCATGGGGGAGTACCAATACAAATTATCAATGGGTAGGGCTGGTGGGAGACAATCGCCGAGGTTGTAATTTCCTTCAAGAAACGATGTTGAGGTGAATGGGGAAAACATGAAGCTCAACTAGTGCTACAACTGCATGCTTTATCGCACCCCACTCCACGTTCATTGCTCCATTTACAACAATTACGTGGAGCATTTTCAGTTTCATTCCCTGGGGATTGCACAATGCACAATGTGGTCTTAAATTTCTATATTTATTTATAATTTTAATTATATATATTTGTATTTATTTATAAATATTTGTATATGTTAATACATATAATTATAAATATTTCTAACATTATAAGTATAATAAATATATTTATCAAAATTCAATATTATCTAAATAAATATATATTTAATTATAAATATAAATATAAATAAATAAATATTTATTTGTAATTATGAAATATTAATAAATATTTATTTATTTATAGTTATAATTATAATTATAAATATATATATATATTTATTTATTTAAATAATTATAAACTAATACAAAATAGATTTATTATTGTAATAATTTTAAAAATATTTATATTAAATATATTAATTATAATTTTATATTTATTTTAATATATCTATATTTATTTATAATTATAATTTCAAATATTTTTATTTGTTGATAAATATCTTTATTTAATTATAGGTATTTATAACTTTATAAGTATAATAAATATAATTATTATAATTTTATAATTATTTACAAATATGTATATATTAATAATTATATGTGTAAATAAATATATTCATCATTTTTTGTATATAATTGTAATTATAAATATATATATATATAATTATAATAGTTGTGTCTATGGTAAATTTAAATTTATTTAAATATATTTAAGTATAGTTATAATTATATTTATAAATAAAAATATTTAACATGTATTTATATATAATTAAAAATTTATAATAATAAATTAAATAAGTATATTTATTATATTAATATATTTATTATAATTTTATAATTATTTATGAGAACATAGAAGATTCATGGGTACACTACCACAAAACGGGGCAAGGAAAGCTCCTCGTTTTACCCCTATTAAGTAGAAAGCGCTGAAAAATGGGAGCCTTTAATTAGCGTTAGATAAAAGAGATGATAAATTTATCGTTTATCATCTGTAAAAAACATTGATAAAGGTTACACATTTATCAATGATTTTGATAACGCAGATATAGGAAACATTTATCAACGCGATAATTTTAATTTTTATATTTAAAATTAATGTTTATTTGAATTAATTAAATAAAATTGCATAGGTATGATTAATATATTTTTTTAATATTTCAAATATATATATAACCTTTTAAAAAATGTATTTGTAGGATTTTAGTTAAATATATATGCGTTATTAAGGAATTTGGTTAATAAATATACTGATCATACGTCAATATATATTATGTATCATCATGAATGTTTATTTATAGATTACACACTTCTTTTTATTCATGTTTTCCATTGATGGATCATTTATTATTATGTATATTTTACCAGGTGTATATGTTTAATTCATGTTACCCATATATATACTATATTATATATTCAATAGTTATAAAATTACATTAATTAAATTTTAAAAATAAATATATTTTTTATATTTATAGTTATAAAATTTTAATTATATATAAATACTTTTTATATATATTTATTATTAATTATAATTATAATTATATATATAATTGAATAATAAAAAAATTATAACAAAAAATATATTATAATTTTATAATTAAATAAATAAATAAATATATATATATATAATTATAAATAAAATATTTATAAATATATTTATTTATATTTATAATTATAACAGTAAATAAGTATATATATATATATATTTAAATAAATAAAAATATATAAAAATATATTTATTATACTACTTAGAATGTTATAAGTATATAATTAAATAAATATATCTATAATTATATACAAATATA
Source organism: Viscum album (assembly GCA_963277665.1). Taxonomy (NCBI): domain Eukaryota; kingdom Viridiplantae; phylum Streptophyta; class Magnoliopsida; order Santalales; family Viscaceae; genus Viscum; species Viscum album. The sequence goes on along the minus strand of OY728151.1, from coordinate 1,053,672,697 downwards.
TATAATTAAATAAAAATGTTTGTTATTATAATTTCAAAAAAAAATATAAATATACTAAATGTATATATATATATAAATACTATATTTATAAATATAATTCTAAATAAATGTAGATATATTTAAATAATTAGAAAATTATAATAAATATATTAATTATATATATTTATATAATTATAAATATATTTTTTATAATTTTATAATCATATAAATATTTATTGAAAATTAAAACTATAAATAAATATTTATTTATCATAATTTTTAATTACAGTAAGATATATATATATATTTTAGTTATAAATATAAATAAATATATATTTTTTTAAAAAATTATTCATTTTATAAAAATATTTTTATTTTTTTAATATATAATTTTTTATATAATTAAATAATTATATTTATAAATATAAAGTGATATAGATAAATAAACAAAAAAATTATATTTATAGTTAAAAATAAATAAATATCTATTTAAAAAATAATATATTTATAATAAAAATAATATTTATATATATTAATAAAATTATAAATATTAGAAATATAATTTTTCTATAATGTAATAAATATTTAAATAAGTAAATATTCATTAATTTATAAATATAAAAATAAATAAATATATATTCATACAATTGATTATAATATTTGAAGAAATATAGTTATATATATCTGTAATCTTATAAATATATGAAGGCAATTCTAATCATGAATTTGGTAACCCAAATCCATTACCCCACAAAATTTATTACAAAAGTAAAGGCATACAAACACACACATAAAAGGACCATAAACGCATAAAGATTCAAAGACCTAAAAGAAAAAAAGAAAAAAAGCCAAAAGGCCTCAGAACATCAAAGCCAAAATCCAGGGGTGAATGAAGATTGTCTACGGTGAAGATTCCATGCACCCGATCGAAATGATGTTGCACACCGAAAAGAGGCCACTTGTGGGTATCATCATGAGCCTGACCCCCCAACGATGTCTATGTGCCCATGAAGATTATCACTCTTGAAATCATACTCATTCTCGACACCCATCATTGGAGATGCCAATATACACATCATCAGTGAGAACAAATGACCATCGGTGTGCCATACCACCAATAACTCATGGTGCCAAAGAGTGTCATGCCATCAGCACCCCATGCCGCAGATAGTTGTCTATCAATCACCACTAACAATCAACCCCAAAATAAAATCATCTCCCCACACCAATAATCCAATGGCTGAAAATTACCAATGACCAATACAGGATCTGGTACAAACCCCACAATCCAGAAACAGTATCCTAAAATACCCCCACATACCAAGAATGAAAACTTGGCAATGCGAGACTCTCTCGATTCTACAGTTGATGTCCTCCTCATAGTTCGCAATGTCAATATCTACATCAAGTGGCCTAAATTCACCCACAAAATAGTTTGTTTCTTAGACCCCCTTGTGATGTGGGCCACCTACTCCCCCTATCAAAGACAAAACGCCTGCGATCTCCTACCAAACCCTCCATCCAGAGACCCATCTGATGCGTTGGATTGGTGTCTCCAGTGTATCAAGCCTGTATCCTGTCTTCACAAATGATATGACCACCCATCTAATGCTTTCCCTCCATCACCGTCATCCTAATGACCAAAACCGAATATAAGAGATCGACGAATCTTCCATCATCACCGGCCAGAATGCCCCCTTGCCATAAAGACTCAGTCGGCAGCCTAAGCCGCCACCGCCTGCTCCTCCAGGATCACCCACCGATCTCACTGCCCTGTCAGCCATCATCATTTTCCTTCATATCCCATGACGTGGATAATAGAAAACAAAACCAAGAGTAGTTGCGACAACCCATGAATCACTATAATTTCGGATAACAGAACCACATCACCGTTGCCACTGCCCATAAATGCCATCACTACCAAAGAACCAACCTAGAAATCGACATCTGTCACATGATCTTCTCAACAAAATAGACTCATGACTCAGATCTACTCGAGGGAGACCCTCCTCCACATGTTCAACTTCAATTATCCAACCAAAATACTTCCTAATGTCCAACGATATCATCAAATATTTTATATAATCTTATAAATATGTATAATTAATATTTCTAATATATATATTTATATTATTATAAATATAATAAGTATATTTATTATAATTTTATAATTAATTAAATTATATATTTATAAATATATATATATATATTACGTTGTAGTTATAATTATAAATTAATATATATATATATATATCATATATTTAATTTTATAAATATATATTATAGTGTAAATAAATTACTAACATTATTTCAGTTGTAGCGCTTTTTTTGCACTGATAATGTAGTTTCTTTATCAATGTTATAAAAGTGCAGATAAAAGGTGTCATTATTAGTACTGTATATTTAGCGCTATGAAATGTAAATCATTATCCGGGATAAAAAGTGCTGATAAAGGCATGTTTTATCAGCGCTTTCTATATTTCTGATGATGAAACATCCATTTTTCATCTCTTTTTTCTGTAGCACTGATATACATATATGCGAGCATTGAATTGTTCATTAGACATTATGATTATCATTAATATGTGTAATGAATCATTCACATTTAATTTATGATGAAACTGTCAAATAGATAGTTGGTGGTAAGTAGGGTAAATTGGGCGTGTCATGAATGAAATGTTTTTATAAGATATTCCAACAAAATATTTCTCCCTTCTATTAATGGAATTTGATATATCATCCTTATGATTGAAAAATTTTTGTTGAAAAAAATTCCATTTATATGGTGTAACGAAGAGTTTATTTCACGTAGTCAAAGAATGATATATCAAGCATAAAGGTTGTTGACAATATCATGAAACCAGCTTGATGATATATTGAGATAAATGGATTATATTACATAGTGAGTGTTTTTTTGTGGATGTCATTATGATGACTTTATGTCCATTCTCTTGGGTTCCTTGACCCATTTCTAGAGAGTTCTCTTGATCTTTAGGCAAGACCACCAAATTCCAACATGAAAGAATCTTAGAGGGTTACACACTATGTGATTTTAGTGGTCTCGGTTATATTCTATTGGAATTTATTTTATAGAATAAATTTTATTATCATGGTATTTGAACAATTTTATTCATGTTATAATGATTTCAAAAATTAAATAAATTCTTATTCACAGTATTATGGTTAAAATATATTTTATTTTATTTTATTGATCATTTAAATAATATTTATTTAATAGTTTGTAAATAAAATATTTATTTATGAGAATAAATTATTTATTTATATATTCGGGTGTTTAATAAATAGATATTGAGTTTGATAATTCCAAGGCCTTTCTAGTGGTTAGATAGTTATTTGCAAAGTTGTTAATAATTATTTAACTACTTTCATAAAGATAAAATAATAAAATCGATGCAATTATTTTGTGATGTGGAATTTTATTTATATTTCTATTATTCTCAAGTTGGCTCACCATAAATAATGATGTGGTATTATTAATAAAAGAATGGGTTTTATCTATTTTTATGAATGTATTTAATTGTTGTTACACAATTAGAATTTTAACTGATCCCCATGTCGATAAATAGACACATACGTCTATTGTTCCATATACCAAAGTTCACACCGAGTGAATTGAGAATTTTTGAGCTAAAATATTTCTCTCTTGAATCCTCTTCACTCCCATCACAAGAATGAGATATATTCTTCAAGACTGAAGAACAAGTGATCAATAACCACTAACACAAGACACCTGATTCACCGCATTAGATGCCATAAAATAAGCGGTGTTAATCAGAGGCCATCAGAGCATGCATGGATCACCGCTAGAGTTATTGTAGTTTGGATCCTCGATAGAACGACGAGACAATCCAGAAGGGACATTCCAAAAAATAAGCATCATCACCGATGAAAATACCAAATATCCAAGTATTCTTTTTTTTATAAAATTTATTTAATTAATTATACACATGATGTGCAAGATCCTCAATAACGGTTTTGGGCATCTTCCTTCTTTATCAAAATCATTGATTCTATTCCATGGAGACTGGAATTCATCATTTCATTGATCCCAGAATATTCATTGATCATGGTAAAAATTAATGTTGGGAACCGGCCAAACAAGGCTTAAACAGCACTTGGAACTTAGAAGTGGTACCAGAACAGTTACATCGTAGTTTATAATTATTTAAATAATTCGTTGATGATTTTAGGATTAATAATTTTTTTTATCAATTCATGGATAATTATTCGTGTAATTTGGATTTCAAGATATGTTCTCCCTCTTTTTTTTTCTCGTATATTTCATAGAAAAAATTGATTTTTTAATTGAAATTTAAATGGATAACTCATGAGGAGGTGCTGAAGATTCTATATAGGTGACACCAATTTACACATCGTGTATTTGGACAGACATGCCGTGTTTTCTTCTACGCATGCCGTGTAATCTGGAATACACATTTTTTAGTTATGCTCAATGCATCAAGAGTAATTCGACAATTACTCAATCATTGTTCATTTTTTGCATGCGACGTAGTAAATTATACACTGTGTGTTGACCAGAACCAATAGGCACAACGTTACCATATTACATGTTTTGTGGCTCACTACACACGGTGTGTAGTCCCTTCGAGTCAGGGGGCCATACCGTGTATCCCATATATGGATAAGTCATCTGGTAAACATGTAACATGTAGACAACATGACATCTAGCCCATTTTACAGGTCATGCACTCCAAAATTTCATAATTTCTCTTCACACGCCGAGTTCCAGGGCATATACTTCAGGATAGAGGGTGAAGGTATTATATTCCTTGTAGTTAGATCTATATGTTCTGTACATTACCAGATTACACAATGTTAAAAAATTAATGTTTTTGTAATGTTCATAACTACACATCATGTATAAATCATACTAAAAGTTGTTACTCTATGCATTGAAACTTATTTTCTTCCATATGTCATAAGAGTAAGACAGTATGCGAATATAATACATGTTGGGTAATGTTTAATGGGTATTCACCAGGATACCTCCAACGTGCATTTATGTACATAGATGAGAATCTCAAGGAAATTCAGAAATGGATTAAGATAAAAGGACAGATTAATTAATGATAGTAATTAATCGATTCTAGAACAATTTATCTAAGTAAGAACTTTTGAAAAATTGATACTAGTTTAATTAAATGTTTAAGTAATTTCATGTATTAGGTTGATCTTGAGCTAGTCCAAGAGATTTGTATGTGATTGGTTTCCTTTTAATTAATTTATTAAATTATTTTTTGGTCTGCAAGCCATCTCAACTCATTAATATATAGGGTTTTAATTCCAATGTTTTCTTTAATGTAAACCCCTCTTTTTACCCCTCACCCGCATGTGAGTTAAAAAATAATATGTAATGGATGGAACTCCCAAGCTAGTGGAGGTAGATCAAGCTGTAGCCAAGAAAAAATCAATCCCAATAGATACTGAGGTGAATAGTTGGAAAGCTGTAAACACCAACCCAAGAGGTTCAAGGTGATTCTCACCTAGGTCATGGTTATTTTATCCACCTCTAGATAAAATAACCATTAGAAAAGATCATTATCATCCTCTTTACTTTATTTTATTTCCGTTGGTTCAGTGGTTTATCATTATATATGTGTTCTCACGATCAAATAATTGATGAATTAAACAATAATGAAAGATAGAACTAAATTAAAAAAGGCTTGTGCATAAATATTATCATGAAATGGTTAATCACATAAGTACGTTCTAGTTAATATTAACAAGAATTTGATAATGATAATAATAAATTCACACATGAGAGATAAAAATCCCTCAAATAATATTTTATGTCAAACCAAGTCCTCCGTTAATTGATTAAGGAAAAAATTTCAATAAAAAATTTTGTTTGAAAAATAATTGTTGGAAAACATAATTTTATACAGGAAGACCTTATTAATGCCTTAAAGTTGAATTATCCATATTACTTTAAAAAAATTAGCCCTTTCTAAAATTGATGTAATATTAGTGGCAAGAGTTGAGGAAATCCAATGTCAGGATTTCCGTATTGGGGAGTCCACTCAACATATAAAGGAGCATAAATCCCATAGTTGGAAAAGAAATGCCTACATAAATACCTTAAAATAGATTAACGAACCCTTTGGGGGTTCTGTTAATGGTAATATTGATCATTTACACATGAATGTCTTGGAAACTTGACAAACCATGTTACATTTTAAGGGCCAATGGGACTTAATAAAATGGTGGGAGACTTAATGAAATCAATTTATTACTTATCATAAAATTTAATCAAGAAATTTCTAATCATATTCAATTTTAATTGAAGAATAAAATTAAAAACTCTTCAACCACACTATCCAAGATATCAATTTTGTATAAAGGAATCATTTTCATCATTAGTAACATCCAAGGGTGGTTTATAAAAGTTTTGGTTATCCAAAGCTGTGATGGGAGGTCTTATGTGATGGAGTCAGTATTACCTAATCCTCCAACCCAAGTGGTGAGTGGCGAAGAGTTCTTGTTCTACTTGAAACATATAAAAAATGTGGTTCACATTCAATGTCTGATGCTATCATCAATGTATAGTGAGCTCATCAAGTCTCATGAAAACATGGATTCCTATAGCATGCTCGAGAACCTATGTGGTCTTTACAATGATTGAGAAAGAAGAAGAATGGGTTGAGATCTCCAAGGAACTCTTTCAGAGTAATCTTGGAGAGGGTTACCCTGCTGGACCTCACGTAGTCAAGCTCATTTGCTACATTATGCACTGGGATGTTCTAGGGTTTGAACTCCCCAATGGAAAGGGTATTATTCTCATTCTTGTATCACTCCATCATAGATTACCTAGATTGGTTGTTAATATCAATATGAACAAGATTTAGAAGTCTCTATCCGATCTTATTATAACTATTTTCCAATTGGAAAAACATATAATGTGTAAAAAACCTTATGTCCTTATGGTGAACACGGTGAAAGGGAAGGTGAAGACATTTAACCGTAATGAAACTTCATTCCATACCATGAAAAGTAAGATAAAACAAGAGGCAAGAAATCAGGAAGATATTTTTTCACATGTCACACAAAGGGACACTAGAAGAAGAACTTCACCTAGCCTATGAAGCAAGGGAAAGATTCAGGTGTGTATGATATCATATGTAATATATAATTTTCTACATATTGGGAATTAGATAAAATTTCTGGTTCCTATATATCAATCAAAATACATGAAACAATTATATTTATGAATATTCACTGAGGGGAGGTAGATCTATGAGTATCCAATAGAGAAATATCTGTTGTTGTTGTTGTTGTCGGGGACTACCACCTCAGGTTGCCAACTAAGATGATATTGGTGTTAAAGGGTTGTTATTATGTGTCTTATGTTACTAAAAACATTATTTATATATATATATATATATATATTAGTGATAGATTTATTTTTGTTCATTTTTTGGAATTTAATGTTACTTCTTTTACCAATATAGAATTTGTTTTTGTAGGGAACATTTATACAACAGTCATTGCATGTTTGATTACAAAAACCAAGTAATAGAAATTGGCAACAATGATGCATCACATGAGTCACACCACACCCAAATTTTATATCACATGCAAGGTTATGTAAATGAGAAATTATTAAAAAAGTTACATCAAGATGGATATTTATATTATTTCAAACTTAAACCACTTGGTGTATGTCATGCCTGTTTACAGGGAAAAACAACCAAATCCCCATTAAGATGGAAATGTGAAAGGGAAAAAGAGTTTCTTGAATTGGTTTATAAAAATGTGTGTGGACCATTTCTAGTTGATTCAAGGGGAGGCTACACATACTTTATATGTTTTAATGATTATTTTAGTAGATAAAGATATATCTACTTAATGAAGTATATGTCAGAATCTTCTAATAAGTTAAAAGAATACAAGAATGATCTTGAGTGTCATATTTGTATGAATATTAAGAAACCATGCTCATACTGAGGTGGAGAGTATCAAAATCCATACTTCCTTGATTACTTGTGATATTTCTGGATCTTATCTCAACTCACACCTCCTAACACACCCCAATAGAATTGTGTGAGAGAATGGAGGAACCAAACCATGTCGGACATGGTGAGATCAACGAGGAGTCATGAATGTCTTCCATTAACATTTTGGGGATATGAATTACAAAAAAAGTTCACATTCTAAACCACGTACCGAAAAAATTGTTAAATGGTATTCCATAAAAATTTTAGAGTGTAAATAAATCCATGTTATCGAATATACATGGGTGGGGAAGTGAAGTGGTTGTTAAAGACTCCTCTGGTAACAAAATTGCACCCAAAGGAAAAATGTGAACCTTTATAGGATATACCAAGGAAACAAGGGGATATTACCTATACTACCCCTCATACAAAAAGGTTTTGGTAGAAATACATGACATATTACTTGAGAGGGAGAACATATCCCAATTATATAGTGGGAGTGAGAGTGAATTCGATTATATCAACTCTCATGGTACATAAAAGTTAGTACAAGAACAGATTCCACTAATTCTAGTGGATGAACGATTTTTTCAAGAGAAACAATAATTACATAGGAGTGCAGGAGAAGTTAGAGAACCGAAACAGTATGGTTTTCTAGTTATTGAAGATCGCGAGTCATTATTAGTTGATCATAAAGATCCTATAACTTACTAGGAAGTAATATGTATCACAGAAATTTCCTAGTGGCATGAAACCTTGATTTATGAAATGGATTCCATATACCAAAACCAAGTCTCTATTTTGGTAGATCCTCGAGATGATGTAAATCCTGTTGGTTGCAAATTGGTTTTCAACAAGAAACTAGACATGGGAGGACAAGTCAGAAAATGTAAGTCATGATGGGTTGCAAAAGGGATCATGAAGCATCAGGGCAGTGACTATGAAGAAACCCTTTTACCAGTTTCAATTCTGTTATCCCTCATAATTCTATTGTCTATTTTTCCTTAGCATGACTTTGAGATTTGGAAGATGGATGTCAAAACATCCTTCCTAAAAAAATATTAGGAAGATTCCTACATGACACAACCTAATGTATATATTACTCCATAGGATGAAAATAAGGTAATCAAGATTTAGAAATCCATTTATGGATTAACGAAATCATCAAGGTCATGGAACATTTTTTTTGATGAAGCCATAATGAAAATTGGTTTTATCAGGAATGGATAAGAGCCTTATGTCTACAAACGGTTTTGTGGGAGCGAATTTTTTCCCAAATATTATATTTTGATGACATATCACTTATTGAAAATGAAATAACAATATTATAGTTTCACTACTGGAAAATAGGTATATACCCATGGTTTTCTCCAAAACCATGGGTATAGGGATTTTAAGTGGACCTATACCCACGATTGTGCCAAAAACCGTGGGAATAGTTTTCTTTTAAGACCTATACTCACGATTTTGGAGAAAACCATGGGTATAGGGTATTTTCCAAAGACCTATACTGACGGTTCATGAAAACCATAGGTATTGCAGTTGTTTTTTGAAGACCTATACCAACGGTTCTCCAGAACCATGGGTATAGCTTTCCCGCATTATGGTGGGGAATGAAAATTAGGAGGGACACGGAAAAACTTGGTAGGTAGAAATTTTTTCACATATTAATATATATATGAAAATATATGAATATATAACAGATAAAAATTCCAGGTCGGCTGGTCTATTGGTGGGGGCTCCACCGCGAGGCTCAGCACTAGTCGCCATTTTGAAACCTAGCAAGCACTTTATTTGAATTTAAATACTAAATATTAATATATATAAAAAGATATATAACTATGTAAAAGAGAAAATCCCAGATCAGTTGGTGGGATGGTCGTGAGTCTCAGCGCGAGTCCTAGGTTCGAAACCTAGTGGGCACTTTTTTTGAATTTAAATATGCGATATTAATATATATATGCAGATATATGAATATATAATAGATAAATATCCAAGATCGGTTGGTGGCGCGGTCGCGATGCTTGATGGGAGTCCCGAGATTGAAACCCATTGGGCACTTATTTTGAATTTAAATATGCAATATTAATATATATATATATATATATGCAGATAGATGAATATATAATAGATAAAAAGCCCAGATGGGTTGGTCCACTGTGGTGTAGAGGCGCTGAGTCCCTATGTGTGGTGCGGGTTTGAAACCCTCTACCTGCGATTTTTGAAACTCAAATTTCCCACGGTTTGAAAACCGTGGGGTTAGTGCCCTTCCACGCTGTACAACAGGGTGTTGGAGTGTGACACACCTATACCCACGGTTCTACCAAACCGTGGGTATAGGTCAAGACCCCTATCCTGATGCCGTTCCAGTCCATGGTTCCCAAAACAGTGGGTATATCCTATACCCATATTTTTGGGGTCTATACACATGGTTTTGAACCATGGGTATTGGTTGTTTTTTCAGTAGTGTTTGTTAATACATGGTTTAATTGGTGCTTCTCTATGAAGGACTTGGGAGAGGTAGCATATATTCATGGGATAAAGATCCATCATGATTGATCTATGACATTCTTGGGCCTATGTCAAAGTACATACATTGATAAAATGCCAAAGATATTTATTATGGAACAGTCCATGATTGGATTTTTGTCAGACTCAAATGGAATTCATCTTTCCAAAAATTTTGTCCTCATACACATGAGGAATGAAATGTAATGGAAATGACTCCATACACATCAACTATTGGGTCAGTGATGTATGTAATACAATATACTAGGCTGTATTTTGCCTATGCATTGAGTGAGGTAGGTATATATCAAGCTGACCCTGGTTACCACCATTACATTATAGTCAAGACTATCCTAAAGAATCTATGGTCTACTAAGGACATGTTCTACATTTGTGGAGGAGATGTGGAATTACTCATCAGAGGATACACAAATTCTAGTTTACAGACTGATCAAGATGACATGAAGTCACTAATAAGATACATCTTCACATTTAATGGTGGTGCAGTGATGAGGAAGATATCAAAGTAGTATTTTTTTTGTAGATTCTAGAGTAGAGACTGAGTATATTGCAGTTTTTGAGGTAGCTAAAGAATATGATTGGATGCAATTATTATTCTAGGAGCTACATAAAATTCCTAGAAGTAAATATCCCATCACACCATATTGTTATAATATTGTAGTGGTGGATCTCGCAAAATATCCATGGTAACATCAGTGAAAAATCACATACTTTGGAAGTATCATCTCTTGATAGATTTTCCATAGAGAGGTGAATTTTTAGTGAGAAGTATATCCACAATAGAGAACGTGGTGGACCCCTTGACTAAAGCCTCTACTCAGTAGAATCGTGATTATATTTTGTGGTATAGAGGACTGAAAGTCATGGGCAATTATCTCTATTCAAAGTGGCAGTTTGTAAGAGTTTGTGTTCTAGAAAAAAATATTTTTAATTTGATTACATAAATATTTTATATATTTAAATATTAATCATATTGTTAAACATTTTTTACTATTCTTCATGACTATATCATAATAATGTCCTAGAGTATTTGTCACATTGACAAGGTCATAGAAGTTCCCCACAATGATGTGAACCTTGAAGTGCTATGACAATATTCTTAAATATTGTTCTGTAGTTGGATAAAATACTATAATGGGACACAAAGTATACATACCATTAGGTTTGATTAGTCATAAGAAGATGATACTTCTTCTCATGAAGTTCTCACTTGATAATCTCCAAGATGGGAGATTGTGATAACATACCGAGTAGTATAAATTCTTCATGTTTTGGGGTTATCAAATATTCTTATCCGAGATCATGTGAAATGATCATTATACATTAATATTATCATTAATATGTGTCATATATTGCACATTTGTATTTTCTAAAAAAATTGTCACACTGTTAGTTGGAAGGAAGTAGGGTACATTGGGTGCATCCTGAATGACATGTTTTTATTATATATATCAGAGAAAGATGTGTCCCTTGCATTTATGGAAGTTTATATATCATCTCTATGATTGAAATAGAACTATCACACGAAATTTCATTGCCATGGTGTAACGAAATGTTTATTTCAGGTTCTCAAATAATGACATATTCTTCACAAAGGTTGATGAAACTATCATGAAATCATCTGGATGAGATATTGATATAAATGGATTATGTTACACAGTGATCATTCATACGTGGATGTCATTTTTGTGACTACAAGTTATCTCTCTTGGGTGCCTTTTCCCATTGCTAGATAGTACTCTTGGACTTCAGGCAAGCACACCTAATGAAAATGCGAAATAATTCAATGGGGTCACACACTTTGTGTTTCTTGTGGTCTCAGTTAAATTATATTTGAATATAATTAAAAGAATAAATATTAATCTCAAGAGAGTGGAAGAATTTTATTCAGTTTAAAATGATTTCCTGAAATAAAAAAATATTTATTCATTAGATTGTCGGTAAAATGTATAAATTTATTTTATTGAACATTTAATAAATATATATTTACTAGTTTTTCAATAAAATATTTATTTACGATAATAAATTATTTATTTATTTTTTCAGGTTTTCAATATATAGAAGTGGAGTTTTAGTAGACCAAGGATGCTTCGGTAGGAAAATAATTATTTCCATGATGGAAAATAATTATTTACCAAGTTAGAACAAGTTAACCTAACAATAACGCTGCTATTATTTTGTGATACATGATTTTATTTATATTTCTATTTTTCACATGTTGGAAATAATAAATAATGATGTGGTATTATTATTAAAATAATGGGTTTTATCTAAGTTTATCAATTTATTTAATTGTTGTTACACTATTTAATATTGTAACAAAATCCCCATGATGATAAATAGACACATATGTCTTCTATACAAAATTCCAACCGATTTCTCTCTCAAATCCTATTCCCACCTCTCTCAAGAATTAGATATGTTCTTCTAGACCAATGAAAAAGTTATCATTAATGAATGACAAAAGACACTTTCTTCACTTCACTTGCCTCCGGAGAGTGAGTTGTCTCGATCAAAGGCCATCAGAGCACATGTGGATCACCACTAGAGTGATTTTAGTATGGATCCTCGCAAGTGAATTGAGACAATCCTAAAGGGGAATTCCAGATGATCAACATCATCAATGAAGAATGTGGTGAATATCCAAGTATTCTTTTCATTATTAAATTAATAAAATTAATTATAAACATGATGTTCATGATCTACACTAAAGGTTTCAGAACTCTTCCTTCTTAATCTAAATCATTAATTATATTCCATTAAGACTAGATTTTATCATCATATTGATCCCATAATAATCATTGTTCTTTGTAAAAATTAAATTTGGGCACCGGCCCAACTGCTCTTCCACTGCACCTGGAGAATACATTGATTTACTGTGAGCCTATGATCATTGGGATAATGTAGTGTTTGTTGTAACCTGGTACACGAGTGTTTCATGGTTGCTTGTCTGGTCACTGACTATGGAACATTTCTGTTGGGACTCTGTTTTGTGGTGAAAGATAACTGATATAACTGGAAAATGGAAGCCCATATATGGGATATCCAATGGTTGAGATCACAATATCAAATGATTATGAAAATTAATATTATTACAACAACCATTGTGTAAATGTTTGGTTTTTTCAATGGGATTTCAATTGTTATTTTTAAATAGCATTCAAAGGACATTTGAACTATAGTTTTCCACAATATTTTAAGTATATTTTTTTTATAGAATTAGGAATACCATTATATTATATATATATTTTTGTATTTTTTTTGTCAAATACTATTAACACCGAATCAGATTTGATGGATTTGAATCATTAATGGATGAGTTCCAAGCATTTGAAAAAGATTGTGAAGATGGTGTAAAATAGTTCATCATGTTTTCCAAAGATCATGAATATGACCCTTCTCAAATCCTTTTTCAATGATTACACTAGGGTTATTCAAGAAAAGTTATTCCAGAGGAGTTAGAAGAACACTTGATCTGTCATAGAATAGATCAAAGTTAAAAATGTTGGAATAAATTAGGGGAAAAGTGAATGTAGCCATTGGTTGAGATAATTGAGTGTTTTATGGATCATCAGATATGATTAAATGTGTGGGAAGAAAATAACTACATATCCAGGACATGATTACAAATGTTAATGATGGCGAAGATCATATTGAGAAAATGATAACAATAGTTTAATATGATCTTCACGATTTCCCAAAATTATTTGAGCATATAAAGAGTTATGAAAAGACGTCTTTGTATGGTCGTTTCACAAAATATGCAACATTTTCTGCCATATTGAGGCTATTTAATTTGAAAGAATGCAATATATGGAGTGATGCTAGTTTTACATAATTACATTCTATCTTGAATGACATGATCCCAGAAGAAAATGAGATCCAAATCAGAACATATGATTTGAAATGAGTGCTACACTCAATGGGTATGCCTCTGAAAGAATTCAAACCTACAAAAATGAATTTACACTATTGTATAAGGATCTGAAATAACATATAGAATTCCAAATTTTTGGTACTTCTCATTTCAAGAAAGGTGAATCCAGTCCTACAAAAGTGATATGGTACTTTCCAATCATTTCATGGTTTAGGTTCCTATATGGAAGTGAGGAGACTGCATGGAAATTGATGTGTCACATAGACAGACGAAAGAAAGATGGGAAAATACGTCACCTGGTAGACCCTCCTTAGTTGAAGGGATTTGATAATGAGTATACTGATTTTGTAAATGAGCCAAGAAACCATTGTCTTGAATTATCTATTGATGGAGTGAGTCCTTTTCATTTTCAATGAAGCACTGATAGTACATGGCCAGATATGTTGGTAAATATTAACATTCCACTATGGTTATTCAAGAAATGAAAACTCATCATGATATCTCTTCATATTTCAGTACCAATAAATTATTTAATTGTATTGATATTTATTTGGATCCATTGATCAGGGATTTGAAATTATTGTGGAATTCATGTATTACATTGTATGATTCTTATAGAAATTAAGATTTCATGATGAGAGAAATGTTGTATATGAGGATAAATGACTTTCCTAATTATATAAAATTTTCAGGATGTATAATTAATGGAAGTCATGGGTGTCCCATTTTAGAATAATGTACATAGTAAATTAGGTTGAAACATTCATCGAAAATAGTGTTTGTAAAACATCGTTGATTTCTACCCCAACAACATAAGTTATGATGTTATACCCCATCATTCAATAGAAGTTCAGAAGAACATACATCACCATCTCTACTAATAGGTGATCAAAAATTTAATCATGTGAAATATGTGCAAACTAATTTTGGTAAACTATTTTAGAAAAACTATACGAAAACCAGTTGGAAGAAGAGATCATTTTTTTAATTATCACACTGAAATTAATTCTATTTTAGACACTTTCATGTAGTTTGGAATTTTGAAAAAAAATATGTGATAGCTTCGTCGGCACGTTTATAAATTCACCCGACAAATCTAAAGATGGAATTAAGGCATGGATGGACAGGGTTGAAATAGGAATACGAGAAGAGTTGGTGCTAGTGAAGGTTGAAAACAAACATTCCTTCCTCCACATACATACACTCATTCCAGGAAGGAGAGATATCGGTTTTCCAACATCTTGAATGACGTAAATGTTCAAAAGGGTTATTCATTAAATTTCATGAACATCATATCAATGAAATATTTAATGTTAAAGTGTCCGAAATCCCATGACTTCCACGTTTGGATGCAAGATCTAATACCTATAGATTTACGTTGTAGTTTTCCCATGAATGTCTATTTCATAGTATCAAATCTTTGTTTCTTATTCGAAACTATATGCAGAAAATGTATTGACCCGGTGAAATTTACGAGTATGGAAAGAAAAATTGCCATTATATTATATAAATTGGAAATGTTCTTCCCACTGACATAATTTGATATGATGGATCAATTCGGGGTTCACTGGGTTAGTATGATTTTACTATGTGGTCCTTTACATTATGGATGGATGTATCCCATTGAACTGTATGTGAATATTTTGAAAGGGCATGTCGAAAATAGATTTTGGCCAAAGGGTTATATTGTGGAGTGATATATTTTATAAGAAGATGTCGAATTTGATAATGAAAACCAATCTGGTGAGGGAGGCATTGTTCTACCAAAATCTTTTCACACTTGGTTGCATGTGTGTAAATGAATTTATAGAAGAGAAGTTGTCATAATCAATATTATAGATCAGGAGCAGGCCCACACTTACGCTTTATATAAGAGTTTGGATGTTGACCCATATATAGAAACCCACAAATAAATTATTATGTATTTAAATCCATCACAGGATGAAAAATGGATATAAAAGACACATAATAAATAGTTTATAGGATGTTTTAGGGACCATATATTTCCAAAGTCAGATAAAAATCTGTACTCAATTTTAGAACGACATTGATGGCTAGCCAGAGGACCATGTGTGTATGTATTATCATATAATGATTATTTAATTAATGATTATAAATTCTATACTAATGATCATGATGTAGATAATACCATGCATAATAGTGGATTTGTAGTTGTGGATGAATCTATGCACGATTCCAATGCTAAGGACCAAAATACAATTTACATATAAATTTCAGACATTGGAATCATATAAAAATATGGGAGTAGGATTATACGAAATTCCAAGTGCCGATTATTCAACTAAATTGGGATGATAATCGGAGTTTTATTAAAAAAGATGAGCTCAGATTTATGAATATTGATTTTAATAAGGAAGGGTACATATACGACTATTTATAATGGAATCAGAAGTAGTACTGTATCTTATCATCCAAATCCTGCAAACTGAAACTAGTCAACTGTTATGTTATCGACTTGACCCACTGAAGGGTTAGAGTAAATTTCCATAGAAGATGACCCTTTAATTCGAGATTCACAATAATTTCATAGTGGTCCTAATTTGGATGACATTTTGTATTTCATATGAGACCCCAATTAGGGAATTTGGATAGTCAATAGAGGTGTTAAATCCATTCATCCATAAAAAATAGTGTTAAATAATTAGGTTATATTTTTTTTGAAATATACATCATGTTACCTTTTCTTATTATCTATGCACCAATAATTTTATATAATGTATATTAAATGTTAAACCACCTTTGCAGATAAAGACTTTTTCATAGAAAGATGCTCTCAATCCTGAGGCACAATAGGTCTCTCAACCTGCTACTGCTCGCAGTGTAGAGGAATATATGGTCTCTCAACATGTTGTATCTCCCAGTGAAATGGACCATCAAGTTTCTAAAACTTCTACTGTTGTTCCAAATTTTGATGTAAAACCACCATCATCACATGCAAATTCAAGCACTCTAGAGGAAAATATTGATGATGTTGTAACTGAGGAAATTGTATGCAATGAAACACTAATGGCACAAAAATAAATTGGTGCACTGTAGTTTGATGATGTTATTAAAAATCCTTAAGACAAAAGAGAAAGGAATCAAATATGAGGTTGGATGGAATAATTGGGGCCAACATGTTAACCTCAACAAGTCTATGTTCAGTATTTACCTTTGAATCATCACTATGAAACGAGTGATGATTGATATATTGTCATAACACCATGTTGTCACAAGGAAAAAGACACTGATGTGGGGAGATATTACGGTAACATTATGATATCATTTTCTTAATTTACAAAAAATAAAATAATGAACATTGAATTTCTCTCCATCATCCCTTGTAGTTTGAATTTATAGTAGATGAATCACCTAAGGAATATGTATTAAGGGTTTATGGAAGGGTTCATAGAGTCTATCAAAATATTAATGAGATGTTATCATAAAGATGCTAAAGGAAAAAAACCTACACCCACCTACTATTTATGAACATATGATAACCCAAGGATCGTGGGATTCTTTTACTAGCTATCTTGTGATGCAGTCTTTTTAGGTACATTGTGTTTGGTAATACATTGTTTGATGATAAATGTATTCATCACTTCGATTAACAGTTATTCATTATAAAATATCCACAAAGTGATGAAAATAAGGACTGAGCTTTAATACTAGCATTCTCCTACAATAAACCAAGGATGGGGTATGCTTAAATTTAATAAAAATTGGTATGTATTTTAAATCTACAATAATAATTTTACAGGATTTAAAAAAACCATAATTATGTTACAATATTTATATTCAAATTGATTAATTCAAATCCAATGTCACATCAATCCCACACCTTGTGCTTTGGAAGGAGGTGCGTGTAAATAATGATCAGATACTAATAGATGAAAACACAAAAAATGTCTAGTAAACATTTTTATGTATAACATAATAAATATTTTTTTTCTTTAAATTTATATTACAAAACAATGATGAATTATTTTCAAATATTTTTTATATAAAATAGTCACAGGAATTAGTAACGTCCAAACTAGATGTAGATGTACTATCGGTGGCCTTGAAGAATCCAAAAAAAGTATGAATGTGTCAGAGGTGTGGGTTTTGGGATGGCACCCTAAACATTTTTTGAGAAAAAAAAGTTCAGCATAAAAGTTTTGAAAGAAAATTGATGGGAGAAATTATAGTAATCCATAAACAACATATGAAATTACTGAGAGAGTTCTAAAAAACATTGATGGTAGGGGGGAGAGAAGAACCAACTCAAGAACAACTAATTATTAAAGATTTCTCTGTACCCCCCATGAGTATTGACGTGATCCATTCCCCTCAAAAACCATTATTATATGAGGTAATAGATGTTGTAATAATTGTTTCTATGAATTTTGAATCAGATAGTCACTGATACCTTTCTTTTACTAATATTCTACATGGTGAAAATGTATGTGATTTATATCCATCAACATTCACCAATCAACTATTAGCAAGGTCTATAGTGTTCAATATCTAGAACTCCATTCTACACAATAGACCACTTCAAACTGGTCATTTCAATGTGTTGATTAACATAGACCATGAGTCGACCACTGAGTTACCTTGTCAAATTAATGATGAAGATATTTATAAGGTTAAACAAGAACAATTTTAAAATGGGTCTATACCTATAGTTTTCAAATTAATAGTGGGTATACACACACAAATAACCATGGTTTTCATGAACCATGGGTATAAGAGACATTTTATAAACTATGCCCACAGTTTTTACTAAAATGTTGGTATAGGGTACCCGTGTAACTGTTGGAAGCCAAAAGATTACGCAAGAATGTCGTGGGAAAACCTGTACCCATGGTTCACATAGAACTGTGGGTATTGTGACATCTATAACCATAGTTTTCATCAACCTTGGCTATACCGTTTTGCATATAAGCCTATACACATGGTTAAAACAAACTAAGGGTATATATGACATCTATACCCACCATTTTTAAAAACCGTGGGTATATGGTCTCTTAGGTTTTGTGTGTGAAAAAATATATATTTAATATAATATATGAATATATAAGCATAATTGATGTTTGTGTAGTGATAATGGAGTTATGATGTGTAGAAACCGCATGGGATTGAAAGTATCCCATGAAATTTTATTAGTACCCACATTTTATAAATAGATATATATGATAATATATATAATTATATCTATATAATTGAATTTGGTGTATTATTAAGGGAGTTTTGTGGAAGAGCAGTGGTGTGGGTTCAAAACAAGTGCGAAACTTTTTATTCCAAAATTTAATAACTATATATATAAGATTATATATATATATATAGAAATAAGTGTTGTTGCTTTAGTGGTATGTTGGTTCAACATCAAAGCAGAGGATTATGGTTCAACCCTCTTTGGTTTGAATTTTTTATTGAGAGTTTATAATAATATATTTGCGTAAATATAGATATTTATTATTGTAGGTTTGATAGCTGGAGTGGTAATGCGTTGTGCGTTTGAAATGTATGTAGTGGGTTTGAAACTCGCTGATTGATTTTTTTTCTATTCAACCACTTCAGATTAATATATTTAGGCAGATATAGATATATATATCAATAAGTTAAGTCGCTTAGTCGGTTATATGATACGTGGTAGACTGGTAGGTCCTGTGTTCGAAAATCCTTACACTAATATTTCTATTATTTATTTTCGCAGTTTTAAAACCATTGGTATAATTCTACGAGGTGGCAAGTGGTTATGACATGGTGGCTAGGACATGTGGAAAAAAACTATTCCCAGGGTTTGGAAAACTGTGGGTATAGGCCGTGGATCTATATCGATACCTTGGTTACCCACGGATCACAAAACCATGGGTATAGCCTATTCCCCTAGTTTTGGGGCTATACCCATGGTTTGGAACCATGGGTTAAGGTCATTTTGACTATAGTGAATCTCTTGGAACATTCATTGCATGGCCATCCCATTTGTAAAAAACATTTCATTAATGAGTTATTAATTTCCAATTTATTTATCAATTTAAATCATTAAAATTTAATGAAAAAACGTATGAATAGATGAATGTTATTTCAAAAGAAAAAAGGGCAGTGGTGAAACAGTAGAACGAATCAAAACTATCTCAAGGATCAACCAATTGATCGAAAAGATATAATGAAATCACCATAAACCCTCTAATTCTATATTATCATTTATTATCATTGTAGGCTCATGTGGGTACAATGTTGAAAGATAATAGTACTAACAAAATTGTTTTTGATGAAAACATGTATAGTGGGTAAGATCAAGATTTCATTAGTGTTGACAATGTAATTGAAATCTAGGAGTTTGATTTTCTACAATGCTCAGTTCTAAAAGTATACATGAGGTATGTTTTTATGATTTGATTTCCCAAAATCTATTATAATATATCAATTATGAATAAATGCATTTGATATTTTTCACAGGAATATATATGAAAAACAAGTGAAGGGATTTTCCGATGAACAAAAAATTTGGCTCATTAGTCCTCATGTCACCTCTATAGAACAAACAAAAATATAATCTAATAAATAGGGTGAAATAGTGGTGGACCTGCTCAAATCGTCTAACCAAATAATATAAGTGAAAAAATATTTATAATACCAATGATACTGGGGTAAAACTCTATAATTTAATCAGATCAAATATATTTACATTACTATCAATAATTATTCTTTTTTCTGTTTTTAGGCAAAATCGGATAACTACTACAGATGGCGCTTTTAAAAGTGCTAGAAAATCACTTTTAATCAAATCGATGATAAAGGGGGTACCCTTTATCAGCGCTACAAATGCACTAACAAAGGGGGAGAATTATACACACTAAAAAAGAACTGATAAATCCCCACTTTATCAATGATATTTTATAGAAAATAATTGTTACCCTTTATCAGTGCTAAAAAGAGTTCTGATAAATGGTGTCATTATCAGTGCTCAAAATAGCATTGATAAAGTGGGACTTTATGAACACTCTAAATAAAGATGATAATGGGGGACCTTATCAGTTCTGTAAATATCATGGATAAAGGCCAAACTTATTATGGTGTACTGTTTATATAATAGTACACCCACCGGCACCTGCACAACACAAACACAACTTGCACAAAACAACACATGTACGATGCACATAAGAACAATGTGGTGCACACAATAACAAATCAGTTCACACAAGGGTTTAGAAAATAATTATATATATATTTCAAACAATTTATTATATAATTACATTTACAATTATCCACCACATAGTTAAAAAAAATAATGTTTCCTAGTTTGACATCTGTGATACCCTCTCAAAAATGTCTACCCATGGTATTAGATTCTGAAAAAATCATCCCATCTCATGGAAAATGATACACAAACATAATAAAACAAATATTATATTACTAATACTATAATTAAATAAATTAAACATTAATATGAATGAATATAATAATAAAATATCAATTTTTATTTAAAAATACATATTTGGAGTTATACAGGTCATAAAGTGAGTCATATTGAAGTGGGGTCAATTCCTGCATATCACAAATGAGTTATGGATCATTTTCCTAAAATATCAAAACAATATGAATGTGTTTTCTTAGTTTTTATTATATCCCTTACTATTTTACTAAAATTAATAACAAATTTAAATGAAACATTTGGATTTATACAGATCACAATATTCATCGTATTTAGGTTTAATTGATTTCTACATATCAGAAATGACTCATGGATCATTGTTTTATAGTATCAATACACTCTAAATACATTTTCTCGGTTTTTAGTATGTTAGGTGTGTTTTTTTATTAATATAACTTTTCAAACTGAAAACATACATTTTGGAGTCATAATGGTCACATCGTGTGTCAATTTTATGTGAGACTACTTCATACACATCACAAAGGACATAAGAATTGTTCTCTTAAATTATGAACATATTCAGAGGGTGTTTTCTTGGTTTTTATTGAGTGAAACATTTTGAGCTAAAATGCTAATTTTAAACTAATAATGGACTCTTTTATTCATACTGGTCACATCGTGCATCGAATTCACGTGAGGTTGATTCATACATATCAAAAATTACTCAAGGATCTTTTTCAAAAAGTATCAATACAATCCCAATGTGTTTGCTCATATTTCAGTACATCACTTGTTCTTTTTTCTATAATTATTTTTTATATTAAATTAAAAGACTTTTGGATTTATACCTATCACATCATTCGTCATATTGATGTTTGGTTGATTCCTATACATCAAAAATGTATTATGGATTGTTTTTCTAAAGTATCAAAACAATCAAAACATGTTAGCTTAGTTTTTAGTATGTAAGTTGTGCGTTTTTACTAAAATATAATTTAAATCAGAAACATGATTTTTGAGTCATACCAGTCCCATCGTGCATAAGATTGATGTGAACCTATTTCATACATGTTACAATGTAATTACAAATCACTTTCAAAATTTTTGAATACAATCAGAAAGTGTTTTCTTTTTTTTTTCATTGAGTTACTGGTTTTGAGCTAAAATATAAATTTTAAACTCATAACAAACACTTCTAGTCATACTGGTCACACTAAACGTGGGATTTGAGGTGGGTTTGATTCCAACATGTCATAAAAGAAACATGGATTATTTTCATAAATTTTGAAAACAATCCAAATACGATAGCTTGATTTTTAGTATGTCATTCCTTCTTTTTTACAAAAATTAATGTGTATTTTAAAGAAAAAGACACATTTGGATTTCTACTGGTCACATCGTGTGTTTTATTGATTTGGGGTTAACTATTACATGTCACAAATGACTTGTAGATCATTTTCCTAACATATCAAAACAATACGAATGCCTTTTCATTATTTTTTAACAAAAAACGTAAATTTAGAATAAAAAGAGAAACTTTTAGTCAATCTGATTTCACCATGCCTCGGATTGATGTGAGGATGATCCCTGCAAATAAAAAATGACTTATGAATCTTTTTCCTAAAGTATAAAAATAGTCAGAATGTATTTTCTCTTTTTTTTGTATGCCAGTTGTGTTTTTTTTACTAAAATATCATTTCAAACTAGAAAAATGCATTTTGAGAAATATTATTCACAATGTGAAACATATTTTGGTGTGGTTGATTCAACATGTTACAAGTGACATGGAAATCATTTTCCTAAATTATCAAATAAATCCAAATTCATTTGGTCAGTTTTCAGTTTGACACTTTTTCTTTTTACTAAAAATACATGTCCAATATAAAGAAAAATAGACACTTTGAGTCTTACCGATTGCATCACACATTGTATTTATGTAACATCATCATGTTATTTTTGTACAATCTTGTATCAAGTACTCTTCCCATTTGATTCTAAATGAATCTATATCATCTTGTGAATATGAGTCTTTTCAACAATCATGGTAGTATTGAAAAAATATAAATACACAAAGCATTAATACTTATTTTAAATGAAATAGTAATTACCATCGATAATAACTCATCAGTGATGGTGCTTTATTCACAAAATATGATCTCTTTCATAAATTTACATACATAATAACCCTTTTTATTTCCATTTTTTTCAGACAATATAGAATCATTGAAAAAAATAAGTAATTTTTTTATATGAGTTTTGATAGTAAATTATTATTATATATACAATAATACTTATCCTTTCATAGAATTTTTGATATTTCATGTCCTTTTCCCCTCACCTCATTCCTTGATGTTGACAATATTTATGTACCACCGTATCATAATAGAATCCTCATTAAAAGATAATTTAAATTATATAAATAGATGTTTAGTTATGAAATGTTTTATGTAGTGTATTACAAATTCACAAATGCCATCATGTGTGGTTAGTTTTTTCTATATCCATGCATTGAATCCTAGAAATAAATATTTGGAGTATCTAAATTGACTACAATGATCATCCAATACTATAAATGGTTCTTTTAAAAGCGCAATAAATGGTTTTTTAATGAAAGAATTGATAAAGGGGGTCCACTTTATCAACGCCAAAAAAGAACATACAAAGGGGAACCTTTATCCATTCTAAAAAAGTCCTGATAAAGCCCCCTCCCTTTAACAATCCTATTTTAGCAAGCATAAAGGGTACCCTTTTCTAGTGAAAAAAAGAGTGATGATAAAGGGGGCCATTATCAGCACTTGAAATAGTGCGGATAAAGGGGGCCTTTATCAGTGATCTAAATAGTGCTCATATAGTCCTAGTTGCTTATGGTCTGCTATTTATATAACAATACTCCTACCAGCACCTTCACAACACACACACACAACCTGAAAAAAAACATCACATGTACATCACACATAAGAACAATTCCACACACATAAGTAAAAATTAGAACACATAAGGGTATAGAAAATAATGCTATATATATTTTGAACACTATTTTATATAATTAAACTTACAATTATCCGATTAAAAGTTAAGAATAGTAATGTTTCATCATTTGACATCTATGATCCCCTCTAAAAAATGCCATCCCATGGTATTAGTTTCCAAAAAAAAATGAACTCAAGAAAAAGGTTCCACCTACACGAGAAAACAATTATTATCTCATTCACACTATAATGAAATAAATCAAACCTTAATATGAATTAATACATTTATAAAATTCTATTTTTTTACAAAAAAAGACATATTTGGAGTTATACTGGTCATAGAGTGCATCAAATTGAGGTGGGGTTGATTCTTACACTTCACAAATGAGTTATCGATCATTCTTCTAAAATATCCTAACATTCAGAATGTGTTTTCATAGATTTTAGTATTCCCCATGTTCTTTTACTAAAATTAATATCAAATTTAAATGAAACATTTGGATTAATTCTTATCTCATTAATTGTTGGATTGAGGTGAGATTGATTTCGATACATCAACAATTTCTCATGGATATTTGTTCTAAATTACGAGAACAATCCAAATACATTTTCCTGATTTCCAGTATGGCAATTGTGTTTTTACTAAAAAAATTTCAAACAAAAACATGTTTTTTGAGTCATATCGGTCGTATTGTGCATCAATTTGTGGTGAAAATTTTTCAAACAAGTTAAAAATGACATACAAATAACATTAAAAAATTATTAAGACAATTAGAAATTATTTTCTTGGTTTTTAGTGAGTTACGTTTTTTGAGCTAATATATAAATTTTAAACTCATAACAAACACATTTAGTCATACTGGTCACACCGTGAGTCAGATTGAGATGAGTTTGATTCAAAAACATCACAAAAGAAACATATACTTTTTTCCTAAATTATGAAAACAATCCAAATGTGTTTGCACTGTTATAATTTTGTGACTTGTTCTTTTTTACGTAAATTAATTTAAATTTTAAATAAAAAGATGCATTAGGATTTATACCAGTCATATCATGTGTTGTATTGAGGTGGGGATGATTCCTACACATCAAAAATGACTCATAGATCATTTTTCTAAATTATAAAAATAGTATGTACGTGTTATTTAGTTATTAGTATTCCTGATGTGTTGTTTTACAAATTGTTTTTTCAAATTTTAAAGAAAATAGACACTTTAAGTCATACCAGTCGCATCGTGCGTCGGATTGAGGTGTTGTTGATTCCTACACATCAAAAATGACTTACAGAGCATTTTCATAATTTATCAAGAAAATAAGAACGTGTTTTATTAATTTTTTGTATTTTAGTTGTTTTTTTACAAAAATTTCATTTCAAAGAAGAAACACACATTTTTAGCCATACTGGTCACATAGTGCATCATATTTTGGTGTGGTTGATTCTTACTCATCACAAATTACTTATGGATAATTTTCCTAAATTATCAAATCAATACTAATGTGTTTTATTAGTTTTCAGTATTTGACTTATTCTTTTTACTAAAAATACAATCAATTTTGAATAAAAATAGACAGTTCGAGTCATAGTGGTCACATCATATGTCGTATTAAATTAAAATGTTCATGCTATTTGTGTACATTATTCTATCAGGTATTCTAACCATTTATTTATAAATTAATCTATAACATATATTGAATTTGACTCTTTTCAACAATCATTGTAGTACTGAATATATATATATACACAAAGTATTATTAAATATTTTAAATGAAATAATAATTATCTTCGAAAATAAAATTTTAGTGATGCAGGCTTGTTCATAGAATATGTTCTCTTTAGAAAAATTACAAACATAACAACCGCATTCTTTTCTATTTTTTTCAGACATGAAGGAGACGTTGAGCCAAATAAGTGATTTTTTATATGTTTTTGGATAGTGAATTCTTATTATATATACCCTGATACTTATCTAGTCGTAGCACTTTTGATGTTTCATGTCATTTTCACCTAGCCTCATTTCATGATGTAGATGATATTTATGCACCACCCTATCATAACAGAAACCTCATTAAAATATAATATAAATTATATAACAATATGTTTAGTTCAAAAATTTTATATTTAGTGTATTAAAAATTGACAACGGCCAACATGTCTAGTCAGTTTGTTGGATATCCAAGCATTGAATCCAAGAAATACAGATTTGGAGTATCGAAATTGATAGTAATGATCATCCAATACTACCTATGAACATAAAAAACATTAAGTAATGAATGAAATTAAAATATATTTCATATGTTATGATTGTAGAGTTTTACACCGACATCATTGGTATTATGAATAGTTTGTCATCTGTATTTTTGTTGTTAAATGATTTGAGCAGGTCTTCCACTATTTCACCCTCTTCAGTGGAATCTATTTTGATTGTTTTGTAGAGGTGCTGTGAGGACGAACCACTCCAAAAAATCATGTGAAAATACCTTAAATTTCTTCTCATAAATAATCTTATGAAAAATATGAAATGTATCCAGTCATTATTATCATAGAATATCCACTTTTGGAAAATAAAATCGTGAAAACATACCTCATATATACATTTACAACTGAGCATCCAAGCAAATAACACTCTAATATTTCACTTACATTGTCAAAACTAATAAAATCTAGACCTTCCCCATTGTACATATTTTCATCAATATCTATTATGTGAGTACCACCTTCTTTAAACTTTATATCCACATGATCCTACAATAAAAGTAAATTTAGATATAGAATGGGTATGTTTATGGTGATTTCGGTAGATTGTTTTGATCATTTGGTTGATCTGAGAGTTTTTTTTGCACAGTTCTTTCATTTCACCACTACCCTTGGTCCATCTATAATAACAGTTATCTGTTCATACCTCTATTCATTAAATGTTAAAGGCTTATCTTGAAAAATAAATTGGATATTAATACCTCTTAATTGAAATATTTTTTACAAGATGTGATGGACAAGTGATGAATGTTCCAGGAGCATCACTACTGAAAAAATGACCTATACCGATGGTTTAGAACTGTGTGTACATCCCCCAAAACTGTGGGTATAGGATATACCCACGGTTTTGGGAAACATGGGAAAATGAGGTTTTAGTATAGCTACACGAATTATACCCACAGTTTTCTAAACCATGGGTATATATTTTTTTTCTATATCTCATAGCCAAAATGTCATAACCACCTTCCACCTCATAGCCTTATACCCACATTTTTAAAACCATGCGAGTAAATAATAGAAAATTGGTGAATGGAGTTTCAAACTAGGGACCTGCACATCTAACATGTAGAATCTCAACAACCAATATACTTAACTTATTGATATATATATATATATATATATATCAATATCTTCCTAAATATATTAATATGAAGTGGCGGTATAGAAAAAAAAATTCATCAGTGAGTTTCAAACCAACTACTTACATTTCAAACGCACAACGCATTACCACTCCATCTACCAAACCTATGTTAATAAATATATATATATTAACATAAATGTATTTATATAATCCATCTATAAAAAACTAAATCCCTTGAGTTTCAAACCATCAAAATCCTCTCTGATGGAGAACCCAGATACCAATAAACTAGCTTCACTTGTTGTTATGATTATATATATATATATATATATAATCTTACACAGATATATATTTTATGGGAAGGAAAAGTTGCACACTATTTTTGAACCCGTGCCACTGCTCTTCCACTAAACTCCCTTACCAATACAACAATTACAATTATATGAATATATGTATATATATTATCTTATATATGTATTTATAAAATGTGGGTATAACTAAAATGTCACTGGAGAGTTTCGAACCCACACCTCTTTTACACCGCCGAACTCCATTACCACCACAAAAAATGCAATTACACTTATTTATACATATATTATCTTTTATAAATTTCATTGCATGAAAAACATAAGGGACCCTATACCCAGGGTTCGGTATAACCGTGGGTATAGATGTCACCTATACCTACAGTTTTTTTGATCCATGTGTATAGGATTATATACCAATGTCTATAACCATGGTTGATGAAATCAATGGGTATAAATGTCACAATACCCATGGTTCATTGTGAAACATGTGTATAGGTTTTTCCACGGTATTCCCAGAAAAGTTTATGGATTCTTACGCTTATGCGGGTACCCTATACCCAAGGTTTACCAAGAACCCTAGTTATGGGTTAGAAAATGTCACATATACCCACGGTTCATGAAATCCCATGGGTTTTGGTGGTTCTACACAAAATGGATATGGGAAAATTGTGGGGATATATCCATTTTATAGTAGTTCTTATTAGTCCTTACAAATATCTTCATCATCAATTGGAATAGGATTCTCAATGGTCAACTCATGGATTATGTTAATCAACACATTTATATGACCTATTGAAGGAGGTTTCTTTTGTAGAATTGTGTACTGGATATCTAACACCCTATCCCTTTCTATAAAGTGATGGTTGGGTGTTGATTGATATAAATAATAGTTTTTTCACCCTATAAAATATTAGTATATGAAATTTATTAGTGTATATCAGATTCCAAATTTAGAGAAACAATTATTATAACATTTATTACCTCATCTATGGTAGGTTTTTGAGGGGAATGGATCACCTCAATGCTCCTTGGGGTAGGTCTGGATCATAATGTGTTTGTTTTTCTTGATTTGGTTCATATTTTTCACACCCCATCATTATATTTGTCATGAAATCTCTTGGTAGTGGAATATTTCCTTCAAGGAGAAATATTATTTCCCTCATCACTTTTATTTATTCACTTTTATCCTCCTCTTGTTTTCCCTCAAAAAATGTTTGTGGTGTCGCCCCAAAACCCACACCTATGACATGAAAATACATTTCGGGATACTTCAAGGCCACTAAAAGTATGTCTACATATAGTTTGGATGTTTCTAATTCGTATGACTATGTCAAATGGAAAATATATGAAAATAAGTAGTCGTTTATATGTAATATCAATTAAAAGAAAAACATAAAATTATTATATAATACTTACACATGTTTCTTATACATTTTGTATGTTTTAATCTATTAGTATCCCATAATTATTTACACATGTCTCCTTCCATATCTCATGGTTTGGGATGGAATGAACATTGGTTTGGGATTTATCAATCTTCATATAAATATGGGAACATAGTTATGGTTTTTTTTCACATAAAATTATTAAAGTAGATTTAAAATAGGTACACTTTTTTTCATGTGAAGCTTACCCCTTCCTTACATTACAGAAGGGGAACACTATTTTTTCTACTCGTTCCTTATTTTCAGCACTCAGTTACTATTTAATAAATAAAAAAGTATCAATCAATGTGATGAATATATATATCATCAAACAACGTATTTCCAAATACAATATACCTAAAAAGAATGATTCACCTGACAACTAGTAAATTCATCCCAAGATCCTTGGGTTATTAGGTGTGAATAAATAAGAGGTGGGTGTGGGTTTATTTTATAATCATAATTTTTAAGATAAAATCTTATACAAATTGTGTGAAAGCCTCTATGAATCCTTCCAAGAACCCTTAATACATAGTCTTTGGGTGATTCATCTACTATAAATGCACTCTACAATGGATGATGAAGAGAAGCTAAATGTTTCATTATATTACTGTTGTATTAAATTAAATAAATGATATCATAATGTTGTCCTACTATCTCCCCACATCAGTTTCTTAAACCCGCTGACAATATGGTGCCATGACAGTAAACCAATTGGCACTCGTTGCTGAGTGATGATTCAAATATAACTACTAGACATGGACTTGTTGGTGTTAACATACTAGATCCTCTTATACCATACAACCTCCTATTTGATACCTTTCACTTTTTCCTTTGGGATTTTTTCTAACACCATCAAACTACAAAGATCATGATTTTTTTGTGCGTCTGTAGTTTCGTTGCCTACCATTTATTTGGTTTTAACATCATCAATATGTTCCTCTAAAGAACTACCATCGGCATATACAGATGGTGTTTTTACCTCTGCGTTGGGAACAACTATAGGTTGTTTAGAAACATGACTGTATTCTAAACTGAGACCAATATCAAGTTGAGAGACCATCTGTTCCTCTACACTACGAGCAAAAATTGTTTGAGAGACCTATTCTTCCTCAGGACTAGGAGCATCATCATGTACAGAAGTCATTATCTATAGAAGTGGTTAAACATTTAATTTTGATTAAATTAAATTATCAGTGAATATATAATAACATAAGGTAACACTATGTTTATTAAAAAAAATATTACCTAATTATTGAACCCAGTTTTTTTAAGGATAAAGTGATTTAAACCCACTATTGACTATCCAAATCAATTCATTATGGTATGCTCTGACATAAAAAATGGCGTCTAAATTGGGACTATTGTGAATTGATTGTAATTACCCAATGAAATGTTCACCCTCTATTGAATTTTCATCTAACCCTTCAGTGGTTTTGGTCAATAATTGAACAATTGAAAAGTTTCTGTTTGTGGCATATGGAAAATAAAACACATGTATTATCTATGATTCCATTATAATCAATTCATATTATATCGTTCTTTACTAAAATAAAAATTAATTAATCCCAAATCATATATTTTATCATCAATCCTTATATCAACACACTTTTATTGAAAAATTGACACTTTTAATTTTGTATAATCCAACTCCCATTGTTTTTTGATGATGCCAAAGAATGACATTTTCACAAATATTAGATTTTTTCCTTAGCACCAGAAACATGAATCGCTTCATCCACAAGTGTAAATACACTATTATGAATGGTACTGTCTTCATAAAATTCATTAGTATATAATTTATAAACATTAATTACATAAAATTTATAAGATAATACAAAAACACTTGGTCCTCTAGCTAGACATCTAAGTCGTTCTGAAATTGAGACCAGATTTTCATCTGACTCCTTAAATATATTGTCTTGAACCATCCTATAAACTATCAATTATAGGTATTTTATATCCATTTTCAGCCATTGATTGATTCAAGTTCCTATGAATTTCATCGTGGGTTTCAACATATGGGTCAACTTACAAACTATTATGAAAAATGTAATTTTGGGCATGCTCATGATCTGTAATATTTATTGTGACAACCTATCATCGAGAAATTCCATCATCCACAATCCTCCTAGTGTGATCAGATTTCATTATACCAATGATGTCTACAATTAATAGGTATTCGGTATCAAATTCAATATCTTCTTTAACAATATATCTATCTGCAATATGTCCCTCTAGCACACCTCAATTTTTACATACACTTTCTAATTCATTATATACAGTTCAATGGGGTATATCCATCTATAGTGTACATGACCACATAGTTTAATCTTACTCGCCATGTAAACCATCAAATGAACCATCATATCATATAATGTTGGTTGGATGAAAATTTCAAATTTACATAATATGATGACATTTTATCTTTCTATATACTCATAAATATTTTAGGGTCTATAAAATTGCTAAAAATCGAATTGAAGAAGAAATAGATCATTACTATAGTATAAAGGATATTTTATGAAAAAATGTAACATAAAATTATATGAATTAGATCCTGTATCCAAATGTGGTAGTCATGAGATTTTAGACCCTTTAACATAAAATTGTGCATTTACATGATGTTCTTGATATTCAATGAATACCCCTCTGGAACCTTGAAATTATTCATGAATTTGTAAAACAAATATCTCTCCTTCCTGGAAGGAGTGAAAGTAGTTGGATGAATAAAATTTCATTATTTTATCATTCACTGATGAAAAATCTTCTCATATTCCCAATTCAACCAGGTAAAACCTAGCTATATTTCCATAATTTCTATTTTCGGGGGAATTTAGCAATGTGCCGATGACCCTATCACATAATTGCTTTTCAACATGAATAAAATCAGTAAATTTTCATGAATAGACACAATTCTAGTATGTTAATTCAAAAAACCGATCTCTTCATCCAACTATTTTTCAAATGGTTTCTCGAAAATGGTTTTCCAAAAGTAGTGTCCATGTCTTTTAATTTCTCAAATAGTTGATCACCTCTTAGTGGAGACAGTGATGTATGTTCTTCTAAACATCTATCGAATGATGTCTTTCAATATTGGTACTTATTTTGTTAGGGTAGAAATATAAAATCTCTATGAAACATAGTTTTTGATGAATATCTCAACCTAATTGACTATGTACCTTTTTTTTAAATGGGACACGCATTAGTTCCTTTAATTCTATATCCTGAATAATTTCCATAATCAAGAAAGTCATTTATCATCCCACACAACATTGATCTCAATGTGAATTCTTCATTTCTGTAAGAATCATACAATGTAGCACCTGAATCTTACAATAATATCAAATCCACTCTTAATGGATCCAAAAAGCATCAATATAATTATATGATTGTTTTTTTCCTGATATAATCAAAGAGATAATGATGTTTTTCCATTTCATGCATAACTAGGGTGGAAAAGTTATAATTTATCAACCTAACCAGCCATGTACTGTGAGTGCTTCTTTCAAATCCAGGAGAATTAACTCCATCTATAGATAACACAAGATGAAGGTTTCTCGGCTGGTTTCCAAAAGCATGATACTCATGATTGATTCTATTCCACTAAGGAGAGTATATTGGGTGATATAGTTTCCAATCATTATTTCTTTTATTTGTGTGCCGTATAAATTTCCCTACAGTCTCATTACTTCCATATAGGCTCTTAAACCTAGGAATTATTGGAATGTACCATAAAACATTCGTATGACCAGATTCATATTTCTTATTTTGAGAAGAACCACACTTTGGGAAGTATCAATGTGATTTCTGGTCCTTGAACAGTAGCATACAATCATTCGGGTAGGCATGTATTCGTTTAGAGATCATACACATAGAGCGTAGCATTTGTTTGACATCGTATGTTCGGATGTGGTGCTCATTATCTTCTAGAATAATGTCATTCATGATATCAAGTGATTACGTAAAACTGGATTCACTCCATCCATTTCCTACATTGAAACTATATAGATTCATTATTTCTAACAATGACGTATATTTAATTCAACCATAAAAACGATTCTTTTCAAAACTCTTATCTGCTCAAACAATTTTGGTAAATCACAAAGATCGTCATTAAAAATCCTTATCATTTCCTCAATATGATCTTTACCATCATTTACATCTGTAATCACGTCCTCTATATGGTATTCTTCATTTCCCACACTTTTAATCATATCAAATTATCCTTAAAACACACTGTTATCCCAGCCACCGGCTACATTTCCTTTTTCCCCTTGTTTATTCAATCATTTATAACTTCGATGTATTTCGTGAAAGATCATTTGTTTCTCAAAATACTTTTAGAAAACTAGTCTTGAAAAACAATAGTGAAAAAATGGAAAAAGGATTTGAGAAGGGTTATATGCATGATATTTTGCAAATTTAATTATCTCTTTCACTCCATCTTCATACTATTTTGTCAAATGATTGGCATCCATCCATTCTTTATTCATATCCATCCTATTTGATTCGATTATATAAGTATTTAACAAGAAAAATACACAAAAATATTGATTTAATGTAATGGATTTCCTAAATCTATTAAAATATAAAATTAAAAAATTATGGAAACTTACATTTCAAATGTACCTTGAAAACAATTTTAAAAACACACTTGAAATCACATTGAAAAAACCATCCATTTACACAATGGTTGGTGTAATAATAATAATTTCCATAAGTGTTTGATTTTGGTCTCTCCACCATTGGATATCCCTTATCCATGCTTACATATTCTAGTTTTAACAATTATCCTTCACCACAATACCACAGTACCAATAGATATGTTCCATTAGTCAGTGACCACCCTTGAAACCATGAAACAGTCATGTTTTAGTTTACAAAAAACACTACATTATCCAAATGATCATTTGGTCACACCAAATCAATTGATTTTACACCACAAGAAAAATGTATATTTCACTCACATGAGGTAATATTGGTTCATTCCTTTATAAATACTCCTATGAAAATCTATAATAATGAACCCATCACATAATAAAAAAAATCTCAAGTTCCACTCCTTTCACATAATGAATTATCCTATGTCACTCATCATTAAAAGAAAATATGGATCTTTCCTAATCCATTTAGGTAGATAATGTCTCATGATGAAACTTGAAAATAATTATAATAATAATATAATAGATGGTATATATTCCATAATCCATTTTTTGAAATCATCAAAAAGGCTTAATAAAGGATATTACAAAGGATAGTAATTTAAAAATCCTTAACTGAACTCGTATCAATAACATCTTTAATCAATGTGATGAGATTATCATTATAAGTCTCAAGATAATTTTTACCTCTCCAAAACTCATTCATGAGGTTTACCACATCATGTCGCAAAATTATTCAAGACCATTTAATGAATATTTCACGAAGAAAATAGAGGTTTTGTACATTTGATAGATGCATCAAGATAAATTCCATTACCACATCGTATAATTTATTATTATTAGTCAATAATAAATTCATATAGTTTTTTAAATTGGTAAAAATTAATAATTTATATATTAATATATAAATTTATACTAAGAATATAATATGATTTTATAATCAATTGAATTATATCATTTTTCCCTTTGGGGGGATTCACTATATAGTGCTTGGAGGTGGAAGGATTCATTCCATTTATTGTTATGGTTATTTGAATAGGGTTTCCAAAAAGCATCTCATGTAGAATTTTATATTTAGGGATATCAAAAGATATATTTCACATAAAACTCTATTTTTCTCTTAATAATAAAATCAATGTAATCTCCTAGGAAATAAGATTTTCATTAAAAAACAAAAATTCCATGTGGTGTGATTATTCCATTTATGTCATGTTTTTATCCTATATTGATCATTTTCTTCTATTGGATATTTTTTCAAAAACATGTTGTTTTTGGAAATATAAGGTAGAGATTTGTTGTAGTGACTTAACCGTATCTTTACCAATATGTTATGGTATAACATGTTTGGATATTTGTTTCAATTCAAGTACGTTCTAGAATATCTTCTGCTATGTGCATTTTTTGGCGGTTTAATTTTGGTTTTGGGGGTTTTTCATTATTAATGTTGATTTGTACCAAATTCAACTTTTTGTATCATATCTTTTTCTTATTCTAATATCATTTACCAAAAAGTAGTATTAACACTTGAATACATTACATATGGTGAAACAGTGGTTCTTGGTGAGATTTTCAGTAATTATTCTACATTGTTTAAAATAAAATAATTAATTATAATGGATTATAATTAATTATTTATGATATATGTTGTAAATTAGGAGCTTTAGTGGAAATAGATATTCAAACTAGGCTTCGACAGGCTAAATAGAGTTTTAGCAATGCCCGAGGATGTTGATAACTCTTTTTGAGGTAGTTATCCCCAAACATAAAAACCACAGTATTGGGGTAATATATCCATGTGGAATAACCCAATATAGAGGATAGGTTATAATGACCTTGTGGACTAACCCAGTAGAGCTAGGGGTGTGACGGCCCTGTGGCCTGACCCATGGAATGGATTTGTGGTCTAACCCAGTAGGAATAGGTATATGATGGTGTTATAGGGGAAATAATCTAAATAGAAAATAACATGAATCTTATTAATTTACATTTTAATCAAAACTAGCAATATAGTCTCAGTATCAAAAAATAAAAAATCCAAAAACTATTTCTTACAGACCCTTAATAAGGAATCCCCAAAAAGCATTTCAAAAGAAAACTCACCTTATAAAATTAGTTAAATTTCCAACTCTCTTATTTAAAAAAAATCACCCAAGTATTCACCACCATTTTAAAATGCTTTAATACTTTTTAAAAAATTTCTAAACTATCCACCATATCATTTCCATAAAATAAAAACAACCACTTTTAAAAACACACAAAAGGGGTAAAAATCCATTGTACTTATAATAAAAATATCTAGTTTTTATTTCAAAATAAACAACATAAAAAAAATAAAATCCATAAGATATTTATTTAAAACCAATTCCACATTATAAAAAATCCCAGAAAAATTCATTCCAAACCAAATTAATTTTCCATAAATCCCTCTTTTTCAGAAAAAACCACTCTCAGAGTAATCATACCAAAGCAGAGAATAATAATGAATACAAAAAAATAAAATTCTATTTCAGCAACACATCATATGAATATCCTTAATTCACTCTCATCACATGGAATCTTTAAATTTAATTACAAAAAACAACCAAAATGAAATTCATTTAGTGCACAAAAGAGTACCCCCAACGATCATGATTTTTAGCAGGGCATTTAGCCCATACAATTCACAACATAACCATAAATCAAAGATAATGTGGAGAAAACACATCATTAAGGTTTCGTTCATTGTACGGTGGAGGTGAGTTTGCGGTGGAGGAGAGGCGAGCAGTGGAGGAGTCATTCAGCGAAGAAGTTGCACCTGACAGAGTAGAGGAATAGGGTAGAGGAGCAGTGTAGATAGGGGAAGAGGCCTACGGTGGAGGAGAGGTTCATGTGGATGGTGTTTATGTGGTGGAGGGATTAATGGCTGAGAAGAGGCTCATGACATAGGTGAGGTGCGTGGAGGAGGATAGGTGTATTACATATGTGAGGAACCCAGCAGAAGAGAGGCACACGAGGAAGGTGGGTTCAGGGTATAGGGATTCGCGGAGAAGGTCGAGGAGGAGGAGGAGGAGGAGCTGGCGGCAGTGGCGATCAGCTTCTATGAGATCTTCATGTGAGAGGAAGGAGGAAAAAGATAGGATTTCTTTATAAAAACAAGTGATCCTTTTATCCGCACTTTCTAAAATCCGCTGATAAAGGTATGTTTTATCAGCGCTAAAATAGAAATATCTAATAAAACATACATTTCCCTGTAATTTTTATCCATGATAAATATTGACCATTATCGAAGTTAAAAATATTGTTCTGATAAAGAAATCATTTATCGCAACATTTTTATCATCGATAATGATAGTCAGTTATAAGTGCTACAAAATAGCAGATAAAGATATAATGATAATAATTTATTTATACTATAATAAATATTTATAAAATTATATATCTGATATATATATATATATATTTATAATTATATCTATAAATTCATTTATATATATATATATTTAAAATTTAAATAATTATAAAATTACAAGAAATATACTTGTTATATTTATAATAATAGAAATATATATAGTAAATTTGTTAATTATATATATTTATAAGATTATATACAAGAATTGATTCTATCGTTGGATATTTTGAAATATTTTGGTTCAACAATTGATGTCGAACATGTGGATAAGGGTCTCTCTGGATGAGATCTGAGTCAGCAGGTCTTTTTTGTTGAGAAGACCATGGGACAGGTGTTGATTACTGGGTCGGTTCTTCGACGGTGGTTGGAATTGATTATAAGGGCCTGACCTTAAACCTTACATAATATTGAATTAAATTAATAATTCACATTGAGGATCTTTTCAGGTTTAGAGTTTTATAGAATTTGGACATAACTATTAAATCTCAAAAGATTACAAAGTAGAAACTCCTACTAAGTTTCCATAGAATAAAAACACTTAAAAATAAACATGTCTAGTTCCATGTTTTATATAGAATGACTTTACCTTGATCCCATCCATGACCCTATTCCACATTAAGTCCTGTGAAAAACATTTCAGATAAACTTGGGGTCAGCATAAAAATCTCAGTAAGGGATACACAAAAATGAAAACTGTTTTTTTATCAAAACAACAAGTAAACCATGTATACTTTATCAAAGTAATACTTTTCACCTTTATAAAGTAGTAAAAACTCTTCACTGAATAAAAGATCATTAATTAACCTTTTTTAACCAAAATATTACCATAAAACCCATATAAAGATCACATAACATATAAAGGTAACTTGGGACATAAACATACTTAAATGGAGTAACCATATAGTCGACTTCCACACTTATCACTTAATGGAATAGCCATATGGACGACTTCCATACCCAATGCATTGGAGGTTATAACGTAACCACCCATCTTGGTATTCACGGAACCACCCGTCATATGGTTTATCACATAACCACCTGTCAAATGTCCAAGTACCATTATAAAAATCATAAGACATAAAACAAATATAATGGAAAGAAAACATTTCCACACTTTGATCACAATATATCACTTAAATATATTGGCATAACAAATCCATTCTAAAAACCATTTTCAATAACAAAATACATAAAAGAGTACATGGTATTTATTTCATTTTAAAAAAGCATTACGACTTGTTCAGGAAGCCAAAGACCAAATAATACTCGCGGCAGCGGAAAAGGTCATTGTCACTGCGTACGTTAAAAGAAACAATCTTTTTTGTCGTTTTGTAAACGCTTCATAGAAAATGATTCCTTTTGTATAAAAGTAATATTAAAAGGGGTTTATACACCGTATAAAAGAAAGTTGTATATAAAATGAAATATGCCTCAATGAAAAGGAGATTGATACGAAGTCCCTTACCTTGGGTCCGACTTGACTCGATCGTTCTTTAACGTCCTGAATAATAAACTTGAGTTAATTTCTACTTTCTTAAGAACATTTTTCAAGTTCATTATTACTTTTATATCACTTATTACCATTTTATAAACTTTATGTAATAATTTAAGTTAATAATGCTTGTTTTGTCGATATTTGGTTCTTAAGTCGAAAGTGGACTTCTTACAATTACGTGTTGTTCATGTGGTCAAAGGTTCGTTATATCCAGAATAATATTCATGATTTTAATAACATATATATAATATATATCCAGAATATACATGTATTTATAATATTACATTATCATTTAGAGGTAAGAAATGAAATGCACCGTTCATGGAGACGGTAAGCCGTACGTACGCATGAATGCTACTTTTATTTCTATGTCAGATTAATGGAATTAAA
This sequence comes from Viscum album, assembly GCA_963277665.1. Taxonomy (NCBI): domain Eukaryota; kingdom Viridiplantae; phylum Streptophyta; class Magnoliopsida; order Santalales; family Viscaceae; genus Viscum; species Viscum album. The sequence continues at coordinate 1,053,633,003 of OY728151.1, read as the reverse complement.
ACTAAATTAGAGGTATGTATATTTTAATTCCATAATTATATTCATCATTTATATGTAACATACATCATATATAATAACTTTAAATCCATCCTTTATACGTCCCATATATGGCATTAACGAATCAAATCACTTTGAGGGGGCGGTAGTCTGCACTTTCTCAAATAAAGATATCGTGTATACCCATAATGGAATCCATAAAGGTATAAAACAAATGAAAAATACAGAAGTATAAGTAAAACATAAAAATAATATATATAATATATAAATATATTGACATCTTAATGGCCACCATTAAAGGTGTTAAAATAAGATTGAACAATCATCGTTTCGTGAGGCAGAAATTCGCCAACCACAGAAACAATAAGTTATTTAACCATTAGATGTAGGTGTGTGTAAGTGTAGCTCAAATAAGTATTATAACAACATACTATTATATTTATGATACTGGTTTTGTTACAAAAGAAAGGAATAAAAATAGTTTATAGGGTTGTAGAAACAAAATAAAAGATAAGAACACAAGAGAAAACACTACCTTTAAAACGGGTAAGTCTTTTTGATTTGAGCTCAAAGGCTTCCTTGGGAAGACTTATGCCAAAAATGAGGCTTCTAGGAGTAATAGAGGGATGTGGAGAGACAAAATGGGCAGGGGTTGGCTGAGCCAAAGGCTTTGGTAGTGTGGGTAAGGTGGTAGAGGTGGGGGCCTTTTATAAGAGGAGAGGAGGGGCACTCTTGGAAAGTTATAAAAGGTTACTTTATAATAAAATTATTTTAGGATCTAAAAGGTCCCGAAATTATATATTTCTAGGATAAGGTGATAGGAGTTCAAAATATACTCATAAAATAGGTTTTTTACATGTTTAGGTATTATATTTTACATTATAGTTTCATTTTATTTAAATCGTTAAATAATGAGGTAATCGCTGCATCATCATAATGTCATAAATAATTTAATTTATTTAATGTCTAAAAATTATAAAAAAACTATCATGATGTAGGAAATAATTTTAGATTTCTAATTAATATTTATAGTAAATAATATGACTTTTATAACCCCACTTAAAAATTTTTTTAGTAAAACAACTCATGTTTGTGACATTTTTATTTTACCTTTAAATAAAATGTTATTAATGTCATTTTCCTACCAAAGTGGCTCCATGGGGTCCCCAAGTTGACCCATGGATTTTATTGGTCAGAAATGACACATCCAATAAGGGTAGGACATGTTTCAAGTTCATTTCATATTATTAAAACATTATTTTTACCTTAAATTACACTAATTACCTCTAATCGTGATTAAAAACTTAAAAGTTACTATTCACCAGAAAATTATTTTAATCCCATTGAACAAAATTTTTACTTCTTAATGAAAAACATATATGTCGAATTTTGGAAATTCAAAACACAGAGGTGGTAGAATTTCATTTAAACGAAAAATCAATTTTTTATGTACCACTTAGTGGTTTCACTATTCATCAAAAACTGAAGTTTTTCAGAAAAATACCAAAACTTATACCTCAACATTATTTGATATTACGAATTCAAAAATGATGTCTATTTTAAAAAATTTAAAACATATAATTTTCATTAATTAATTTAATAATTAATTCCCGTTGTCAGAGCAAATAGCGTGTTTTTATGAAATAATAAGTATCAAAAGATTGACACTAGTTTCAGTCCAATTTCAAAGTGAAATTAATTCCAACGACCACTATTGGATTAAATGGTAAAAATATATTCTAATTCAACTCTAAAACAAATTCAAAAGATAATATAATCATATAAATAAATTATATTAAAAATATGTTTTGAATTAAAATAGAACATTATTCACTATTCATTTAAAAATGACCTTTATAGGAAAAATACCAAAAATTTACACAAAGTAAATTTTGATGTCCCGATTCTAAATAAGAGTTTTATTTGATCCAATATAATGTATAAGAGTGACCAAAACTATATTTAATGACGGTTTGCCATCAAAAGGTGATAAGTGAACCTTTAGTGAAAATTAGGGTTTATATGCCTAAAAATGAATTATTTCCGTATTTTAAGCCTTTATCTTTTATTGGATAAATATAAAAACATTTAAAAAACATATATAATCATATTTTAGTTATTTTTATCCATTCCTGCCAATACAACAGCTACGTGTTAACAACCATTTGAAGTAATATTATTTTATTACTAGTGTGCAACGTAAGATTTAAATGAAACCCTTTGTTGCGTATCGGGTACGCTATCGAACATAGAAACCCCTTTAAAGTAAAATTAATATTTAATTTGGAAATATTAATAAATATGAAAATGATTTATTCATTATTTACCTGGGATGTTACATCCTTCCCCCATTTTGGGAATTGCGTCCTCGCAATTTTATTCACTTATCAAAATAAGTGGGTGTATTTATCCCTCATAGCATTTTCAGATTCCCAAATTGCCTCTTCAAACATATTATTTTTCCACAAAACCTTTACCTGGTTAATTACCTTATTTCGCAACACCTGCTCTCTTCGGTCAAGAATCTGGACTGGTTGTTCTTCATAAGAGAGATTCTCTTCCAACTGAACTAATTTTGGGCTCAAAACATGAGATGAATCTGGCATATACTTTTCAACATCGAAACATGAAAAAAATTGTGTACCTGAGATAAAATCGGAGGTAAATCCACTCAGTAAGCAACTGATCCAACTTTCTCCAGAATTTCATATGGTCCAATGAACCTTGGACTCAGCTTTCTTTTCTTACCAAATCGCATCACACTTTTCCAGGGAGAAACCTTGAAAAAAACATGATCACCTACCTCGAAAGATAGATCCTTCCTCTGGTAATCCGCATAACCTTTCTATCTGCTCTGAGCTGTTCTCATGTGTTTCTGAATCAATGGAACTTTTTATGCCATATCTTCTACCAATTCTGGTCCCATCAGCTTCCTTTCACCTACATCATCCTAAAAAGCCGGAGTTCAACACCGCTTCCCATATAATGCCTCAAATGGAGCCATCTGTATACTGGAATGAAAACTATTATTATATGAAAATTAAACCAAAGAAAGATGTTGGTCCTAACTTCCCTGATAATCCATCGAACAAGCACGTAGCATATCCTCCAATGTCTGAATTGTTCGTTCTGACTTCCCATCTGATTGAGGATGAAAAGATGTACTAAAATTTAATTTAATACCCAACGACTTCTGAAGGCCTTTCCAAAAGTTAGAAGTGAACCTCAGATCATGATCAGATACAATGGAGAGAGGAACTCCATGTAACCTGACTATCTCTTTAAGATACAAACGGTAAAGTTGATCTAGGGAAAAAGTATCTCGTATGGAATGGAAATGAGCTGATTTAGTCAAGTGATCAACAATAACCCACATTGGATTATTACCTCGAGGTGTCTTCGGCAATCCCACAACGAAATCCATGGATATATTCTCTCATTTCCACTCTGGCACTAGTAAAGGCTGAATCATCCCTTTTGGTAACTGCCGCTCTTCTTTACCCTGCTGACAAGTCAAACACTTCACAGTGAAATTAGCAATATCTCTTTTCATTCCATCCCACCAGTAATACTCCCAAAGATCTCTGTACATCTTAGTACTGCCAAGATGAACTGAAAACGGGGAACTATGAGCCTCACATAACAACTCATTCTTCAACTTTGAATCACTAGGCACACATAATCTATTTACAAACCTCAAAACACAATCATTATCAATGTTGAATTCAGGCAACTTACCCTTCTGAACCAGTTCTACCTTTTTCTGCAACCCACTGTCTTTCTTCTGTGCTTGCTTAATTCTGTCTGATAGGGATGATATCACTGATACCTGAAACAAAACAGAAGGACATCCTGAACCAACAACTTCTATGCCAATGTTCATCAAATCCTTAACCAAAGGATCATGTTCCAAACGCAACATTGCTAATGAAGCATTAATTTTTCGACTCAAAGCATCAGCCACTTTATTTGCTTTTCCCGGATGGTAATGAATTGTACAATCATAATCCTTGATTAATTCAAGCCATCTCCTCTATCTCATGTTCTATTATTTCTGAGTGAATATATACTTTAAACTTTTGTGATCGGTATATATTTCACACTTTACTCCATACAAATGATGCCTCCAAATTTTTAGAGAAAAAACAACAGCAGCTAATTCCAACTCATATGTAGGGTAATTTACCTCATGAGTTTTCAACTGACGTGAAGCATATGCAATTACCTGATCATTCTGCATTAAGACACAACCAATTCCTTTCAGTGAAGCATCACTGTAGATAACAAACTCCCCATTCCTGGAAGGTAGTGCCAAAACTAGAGCATTCACCAATCTTCTTTTCATTTCCTGAAAACAATCATCACATTCCTTTGTCTAGATAAACTTAACACCCTTCCGAGTAAGCTTAGTCTCTGGACTAGATAACCTTGAAAAATTTCTAACAAACCTTCGGTAATAGCCTGTCAAACCATAGAAGCTACGAATATCAGTTAAATTTGTGGGTCTTGGCCATTCTTCCACAACCTTTGTTTTTGTAGGATCAACTTTTATCCCATCTTTAGAAACAATATGTCCAAGGAAAGAAAATTTGTTGTAACCAAAACTCACACTTTCTGAATTTTCCATACTGTTTATTTTCTTTTAAGGTTTTCAGGATAACCCTTAAATGACTTTCATGCACCTCCTTACTTTTAGAAAACACCAAAATATCATCAATGAAAACAAACATCATTTTTCACCTGAGTCAAATGAGCCATCACTGCAAAAAACTGTTCAATTCTAATTCTGACCATCTCAGTATGCTGATTTGGAAGGTCATTTCCCTCAGTATGCCTTCCCAAAAAATCTTCTCTGTTTCCTCTATGAAAAACCATTCGTAAAAATGAAATACCTTAAGTGAAGCAACATGGTAATCAGAAAATGCTATATCTTTTCAAACATACCATAAATTAATTTATAATTTAACAATTTTCTAACTCCTAAAGTTGTCTAAACCAACCTCTGATACCAACTATAAGGCCCCATCCTTAAACCATACTTAATATTGAATTAAATGAATAATTCACATTGAAGATCTTTTCAGATTTAGATTTTTAGAGAATTAGGAAATAATTATTACATCTCAAAATATTACAAAGTAGAAACTCCTACTAAGTTTCCATTGAATAAAAACTCTTAAAAAGAAACATGTATAGTTCCATGTTTTATATAGCATTAATTTCCCTTGATCCCATCCATGGCCCTATTCCACATTATGTCCTGTGAAAAACATTTCAAAAAAACTTGGGGTGAGAATAAAAAGCTCAAAAAGGGATACACAAAGAATGAAAACTGTTAGTTTATCAAAACAACAAGTAAACCATGTATACTTTATCAAAGTAATAATTTTCTCTTTTATGAAGTAGTAAAAACTCTTTACTGAATAAAAGATCATAACTTACCCTTTTGTAACCAAAAGATTACCATAAAACCCATATAAATATCACATAACATATAAAGGTAACTTGGGACATAAACATACTTAAATGGAATAACCATATGGTCGACTTCCACTCTTATCACTTAATGGAATAGCCATACAGCCGACTTCCATACCCAATACATTGGAGGTTATAACGTAACCACCCGTACTGGTATTCACGACACCACCCGTCATATGGTTTATCACGTAACCACCCGCCAAATGTCCAAGTACCATTATAAAAATCATATGACATAAAACAAATATAATGGAAAGAAAACATTTCCACACTTTAATCACAATATATCACTTAAATATATTGACATAACAAATCCATTATAAAAACCATTTTTAATACCAAAATACATAAAGGAGTATATGGTAATTATTTCATTTTAAAAAAACATTACTACTTTTTCAGGAAGCCAAAGACCAAATAATACTCGCGGCGGCGGAAAAGGTCGTTGTCACCGCGTAGGTTAAAAGAAACATTCGTTTTTGTCGTTATGTAAAACGCTTCATAGAAAAAGATTCATTTTGTATAAAAGTAAAAGTCCAAGGGGTTTATACACCGTATAAAAGAATGTTTTGTATAAAATAAAATATGCCTCAATGAATGGAGATTGAGACGAAGTCCCTTACCTTGGGTCCGACTTGACTCGATCGTTCTTTAACATCCTGAATAATAAACTTGAGTTAATTTCTACTTTCTTAAGAACCTTTTTCAAGTTCATTATTACTTTTATATCCCTTATTACCATGTTATAAACATTATTTAATCATTTATGTTAATAATGTTTGTTTTGTCGATATTTGGTTCTTAAGTCGAATGTGTACTTCTTACAATAACATGTTGTTCGTGTGGTCAAAGGTTCATTATATCCAGAATGATATTCATGATTTGAATATAATATATATCATATATATCCAGAATATACATGTATTTATAATATTACATAATCATTTAGAGGTAAGAAATGAAATGCACCGTTCATGGAGACGGTAAGCCGTACGTACACATGAATGCTACTTTCATTTCTATGTCATATTAATGGAATTAAAACTAAATGAAAGGTATGTATATTTTAATTCCAGAATTATATTCATCATTTGTATGTAACATAGATAATATATAATAACTTTAAATACATCCTTTATACGTCCCACATATGGCATTAATGAATCAAATCACTTTGAGGGGGCGGTAGTCTGCACTTCCTAAAATGAAGATATCGCGTATACCCATAATGGAATCCATAAAGGTATACCACAAATAATAAATACAGAAGAATAAGGAAAACATAAAAAAATATCATATATAAATAGAGTGACATCTTAATGTCCACCATTAAAGGTGTTAAAAGAATATTGAACAATCATCGTTTCGTGAGGCAGAAATTTGCCAACCACAGAAACAGTATGTTATTTAACAATTAGATGTAGGTGTGTGTAAGTGTAGATAGAATCCTTATTATAAAAACATACTAGTATATTGAAGGCACTGGTTTTGTTACAAATTAATGGAACAAAAAGAGTTTAGAGGGTTGGAAAAGCAAAATAAAACATAAGAACACAAGAGAAAACACTACCTTTAAAACAGGTAACTCTTTTTGATTTCAGCTCAAAGGCTTCCTTGGGAAAGCTTATGCCAAAAGTGAGGCTTCTAGGAGTAAGAGAGGGATGTGGAGAGATAAAATGGGCAGGGTTTGGCCGAGACAAAGGCTTTGGAAGTGTGCGTAAGGTGGTAGAGGTGGGGGCCATTTATAAGAGGAGAGGAGGGTCACTCTTGGAAAGTTATAAAAGGTTACTTTATCATAAAATGATTTTAGGATTTAAAAGGTCCCAAAATTATATATTTCGAGGATACAGTGATAGGAGTTCGAAATATACTCATCCAATAGGTTTTTTACATGTGTAGGGCTTATATTTTACATTATCTTTTCATTTTATTTAAATCGTTAAATAATGAGGTAGTCACTGCATCATCATGATGTCATAAATAATTTAATTTATATAATGTCTAAAAATTATAAAAAATATATCCTGATGTATGAAATATTCTTATCTTTCTAATGAATATTTATAGTCAAAAATATGACTTGTATATCCCCACTTAAAAATTGTTTTAGTAAAACAACTCATGTTTGTGACATTTTTATTTTAACATTAAATAAAAGGGTATTAATGTCATTTTCCTACCAAAGTGGCTCCATGGGGTCCCCATGTTGACCCATGGATTTTCTTGGTCGGCCACGACACATACAATAAGGGTAGGACATGTGTCAAGTTCATTTAATTTTATTAAAACATTATTTTTACCTTAAATTACACTAATTACCTCTAATCGCGATTAAAAACATAAAAGTTACTATTCACCAAAAAATTATTTTAATCCCATTGAACCACATTTTACTTATTAATGACAACCATTTATGTCGGATTTTGGAAATTCAAAACACAGAGGTGGTCAAATTTCATTTAAACGAAAAATCAGTTTTTTAAGTACCACTTAGTGGTTTCACTATTCATCAAAAATTGAAGTTTTTCAGAAAAATACCAAAACTTCTCCCTAAGATTTATTTGTTATTATGAATTCAAAAATGATTTCTATTTTACAAAATTCAAAACATATAAGTTTCATTAGTTAATTTATTAATTAATTTCCGCTATCAGAGCAAATAGCTTGTTTTTATGAAACAATAAGTATCAAAAGATTGACACTAGTTTATGTCCAATTTCAATGTGAAAATTAATTCCAATGACCACTATTTGATTAAATGGTAAAAATATATTCTAATTCAACTCTAAAACCAATTCAAAAGATCAAATAATCATATAAATGAATTAGATTAAAAAGAGGTTTTGAATTAAAATACAACATTTTTCACTATTCATTAAAAAAATGAACTTTATCGGAAAAATACCAAAAATTTACACAAAGTAATTTTGGATGTCACAATTCCAAATAAGAGTTTTTTTTTGTCAATAGAATGTATAAGAGTGACAAAAACTATATTTAATGACGGTTCGCCATCAAAAGGCGATAAGTGAACCTTTAGTGAAAATTAGGGTATATATGCCTAAAATTGAATTCTTTCCATATTTTAAGCCTTTATCTTTTATTGGAAGAATGTAACAACATTTAAAAAAACATATATAATCATATTTTAGTTATTTATATCTATTCCCACCAATACAATGGCTATGTGTTAAGTACCATTTGAAATAATATTATTTTATTACTAGTGTGCAATGTAAGATTTCAATGAAACTCTTTGTTGCGTATCGGGTACGCTATTGAACATAGCAACCCCTTTAAAGAAAAATTAATATTTAATTCATAAATATTAATAAATATGAAATTGCTTTATTCTTTATATACCTAGGATGTTACATTGATGGGTGGTGGAAACGATGTTGGGGTCCTCCGATGTTTAATTATAGTGATTCACGGGCATTCGACAACTTCTCGAAGTTTCTTATGATCCCATTGGGGGTCTGGGTTGTGATGGAAAATGATGATGGGTGGTAGGGAAGTGAGATCCATGCGGGATCCTGGAAGAGCAGAAAGTGGCATCTTAGACTGCTGTCTGAGGCTTGATGGTGAGGGGGCCATTCTGGCTGGTGATTATTGAACAGTTTTCAATCTCTCTGATATGATTTGGTTATTCGGGATGACAATGACGGAGGTCCACCATTCAGTTGGGTGGTCAAACTGGCTGTGAAGGCGGGATGCTAGCCTGTGACACCAGCGACACTAATCCGGCCCCCTGAATGGGTCGCCTGACGGAGGGTTTTTCTAGATATCATAGGCATTTTCACATAGAAAGACGGAGCCAGTGGCCGAATTTACATTGGGGTGTCAGTGATATAGACTATTTTGTGGGTGAATCATGGACATGTGATGTGGATATTGACTATAGGTTCTTTGAGGAGTCCATTAGGTGTTGAATCAAGATTGGCTGGCATTGTGAGGTTTTCATTCTTGGTATATGTGGGTATTTTATGACATAGTTTATGGAATTTGGGGTTTGTACATCATCTTGTATGGGTCTTTCAGTCATTTTGGGCCATTGGATTAATGATGTGGGGAATTGTTTTCTTTTGGGGATGATTTTTAGTGGCGGGGGTTGGATAACTATCAACAGTATGGGACGCTGATGGTATGAAGCTCTTGGGCACAATGAGTTATCACGGGTATGGGACACCGATGGGGATTTTTTATTGCTGATGATGTGTGGATTGGAATCGTAAAACGATGGGTATTAGGGATGAGAAATATTTCAAGAGTGATATTGATAATGGACATAGTGAAATCCTCATCTGATCATGCTTGTGATGATACCCACACGTGGACTTTTTTGGGTTTGGTTCATCATTTCAACTGGGTGCACGAAATCTTTGCAGTTGACAATCATCAGTCAACACCCTGGCTTTTGGATTTGATGTTCTTGGGATTTTTGGTTTTTTTTGTTTCCTTTATGGTCTTTTATTTTGCGGGTATATTGGCCTTTTATTTGTGTCCTTGTATGCCTTTACTTTTTTAATAAATTTTGCATGGTCAGGGATTTGGGTTACCAAATTCATGATTAGATCTTCCTTCCTATATTTAGATGATTACAGTTATATATAACAATATTTCATCTAATTTTATAATTATTAATAAGAATATATATATATTTAATTATAATTATAAATGAATGTATATTTGTTTATTTAAATAGTTATATAATTATGAAAAATTTATATTTCAAAATTTATAATTTTATTAATATATAAAATTAATATATTTATAACAAATTTATAACTATTTAAATATATACCTATTTTTTTATACCTATAAATACAAATATTTGATTTTATTTATCAATATTTCAATAAATTTATAAATATATTTATTTTATTATATATAAAATTATATTTGAAAATATTAAATATATTTTTTATAAATTAGTAATTATTTAAATAAATATTAATTATTTAAGATTTATAAATAATAATATTTATTTATTTATTTTTATTTAAAAATTATAAAAAAAATATTTATTTATTGCTGTAATTATAAATATATAAATATATATAATTATAAAATTTTAACAAATATATTTATAATTTTATAAATATATATAATTAATATATTTATTATAATTTCTTAATTTTTTAAATATATATACAATTATTCATAATAATATTTGTGACTATTAGTATTTATTTAGTGATATTTGTATATAAATATATATAATTATTATATAAAATTATTATTTATTAATTATTTAAATATATATTTATTTATTTAGGAATTATAATTATAAATATTTTTATTTATTTATAAATATATGTATAAATTTATTAATATTATTATTTAATTATATATTTATAACTTTATAAGGTCTATAATAAATATAATTTTTTATTTTTATACTTATTTACATATATATATTTATTTAAATTTATAATTATAATAAAAATCAATATATTTTTAAATATTTGTATATAATAATATATTTTTATATATAATTATAAAATATCTATTCGTTGTAATTTTATAATTATTCAAATATATATATGTATAATTATAATTACCTATAAATATACGTAAAAAGAATTTATATATAATTAAAAGATAATAATTATAAGTATAATAATTATATTTATTCATTAAAAGTATTTAATGTAATTTTATAAGCATTGATAAAATTATATAGTATGTATATGGATTACATTAATTAATCATACACACCTTGCAAAATATATATATTAAAAAACAAGCCATAAATGGACAACATGTATAATAAGAAGATTGTAATGTATAAATGTACATTTATGATGATATATAACATATATGCTTGCATGATCAATATATTTATTGAAAAATTCATTGGAAACACATATATATTTAGTTTTAATCCTAGAAAATCTTTTTTTAAATAAATATTTTTGAATTATTAATAATATATATTAATTATAAAAATGTGTTATTTATTTAATATACACAAAGAAACATTTTTTTTGAAAAAAATATATAAAAAATATATAAATTATTATTAAAAACCTTTATCAACAATAAAAATAGCACTGATAAATGTGTCCTTCGCTAGTGCTATTAAAAGTGCTAATAAATGTGTTCCCTTTATAAATGCATTTTTAGTAATGATAAAGGATAAATTTAACGGTGATTTTATCTAGCATTGATAAAATCCCCCATCCCACCTTTATTAGTGCTTTCATTATTGAGATGATAAAACGAGGTGCTTCCATTGACATGTTTGGTGGTTGTGAACCCATTAATCTATCATGTTCTCATATATACATATAAAATTATAATAAAGATATTTAATCAAAAAATATACTTATGTTATTTATAATAATAAATTTTTAATTATATATTAATACTTGTTGAATATATTTATTTTTAAATAAAATTATATATATATTTTTTATATTTTAATAATTTTAAAATTAAAATAGACACATCTATTATAATTATATATATATATATATGTATATATATATATATATATATTTATAATTATAAAAATATATTTATAAATATATTTACTTATCATTATAATTAAAAAAATATATATATGTAAATAATTATAAAGAAATAATAAATATATTTATTTTAGTTATTAATTTATAAGACATACAATTAAATAAATATATTTATAAATAAATATAAATTATTATAATTATAATTCTAAATAGATATATATATATTAAATTAATTATAAATTTATAATAAATATATTAATTATAAATATTTATATGATTCTAACTATATTAAATAAATTTGTTATAATTTTATAATTATTTAAATAAATAAACTAATAAATAAATATTTATTTATTTATATGTATAATTATAACTGTAAATAATTATTTATTTTTTTAATATTTTTTAATTAAAAAAATATATATATATTTACTATATATATATATAATTAAAATTAATTTATATTTATTTATATAATTATAAAAACTTTAGAAATATATTTATTATACTTATAGTGTTATAAATATATATATATAAATAAAAATATTTACAAATATATAAAAAATTACAATTAAATTCAAATATATATATTAATAATTATAAATAACTATAGAAAGTTAAAACCATATTTCCAGTTTGATGCATTGCACAAACCATGAGCAATGAAACTGAAAATGCTCCACGCATTTGTCGCAAATGGAGTAATGAACACAGAGTGGGGGCGATAAAGTATGCACTTCTACAACTAGTTGAGCTTCATTGTTTTCCCATTCACCTCATCATATTTTATTTGAGGAAATTGCAACATTGTTGATTGTCTCTCACCGACCCTACAAAATGAGGATTCATATTGAAACTCCCCATGGGAGGATGTGAATTACGTGCAGGTTCCTGACTTCAGGTCAGTATGTGAAACACCCACACCTACCCACATCCATCCTTCCTTATTCATCAAAACCCCATGGTGGAGATGTCGGATTGCCGACACCCAAACAAAATTTAATCGAAAAATGATCACTACAAACTTGAGTAGAATCCCCGAAATATGGAAAAACTACATTATAATTATTGTTATTATATATTTATACAATGCATACCCTTAAATGTATTTTAGGAGTGGAGGATTATAGAATCCTAATTGAAGAGAAAAAGAAAAATATTCGTAAAATGCCACTCTTCCACCCTCCACAGACCAGATTTTTCAGGGGAGTCCTCTATCCCTTATTAAGATTTAATGGTAACAAGGATTTGAAACCCGAGGCGCCCATCTTGATTTAAATAAAGGTTCCATGTCCATTATTTTGTATGCACCAATTTATAACTCATCTCATCCTTATTTATAGTCACATGTATTGTTTTCAACATGATCCAAGTCAGCCATAAAATCTAAAAAATCATAAAATCAGATAATAGGATACCAAAAATCAGATCAATTTCTATTTATTTGAATGTGGTGAATCAATTTGACCTCATATCACGAGATTAAAATAATTTTACATGCCTAGTTTTCATGAATTTATTATATTTATTTATTTATATATAATTAAATATAAAAATGGAATGATCGATTAATCTTACATTATTTTACCTACTTTGTTTTTGATTTCAGAAAAATTTATAATGATTTATTATCTATTTGTATTACAGTGATTATTATAAATTTATTTTATCATTGATCGTCTGATTTGATGTTTTTGAAATAATTTTTTTAGGATGAAAATACATTAAATTGATAAATTTTCATCAAAATCTCATACTAACATAAACAATTCTCATTAGCAATAGATAACCCTTTTCAATCAGTCTTTTTACATGGGTTTTTCATGGAAAATAAAAAAATCTCAATTTAATGCCTGATTTGAGGGCTTCTATAGGATTTTTCTAATAGGTTTTACGTTATGAAAAAAATTAAAAATGGTATAAGGTTATATATATTTTAAAAATGAGTATAAAGTGGAACTACATGACCAAAAATGTACAACAAATATCTTAGTTAGTTGAATTTCCATGTCACTGTGATTTAATCACATAGAGGGGGTGGGGCACTACCAAAAAATAGGGCAAGGGAAGTCCATCATTTTATCCATGATAAGTAGAAAGCACTAATAAAGGTAGGGCTTTATCAGTTCTAGATAAAAATGTTGATAAAGAACATATTTATCAGTGCTATTTTTAGCCCTGATAAATATTTTTAATAATATTTTTTATTAAATTACTATATTTATATTCAAAAATAATTATTATTTGTATATATTAAATAATAAATGTGTTTTACTAATTAATATATATTTCTTATTATTCAAATATAAATATAATTCGTTTAAAATGTATTTCTATGATTATAATTAAATATATTTGTGTTTTTATTAATTTTCTCAAAAAATATATCGATCATGCGTGGATATAAGTTATGTATCATCATGAATGTTCATTTATACATTCCACTCATCTTACTGTTCATGTTGTCCATTGATGGATCATTTTTTATAATGTGTATTTTATTGGGGTATATGATTAATTCATGTTACCCATATATATACTATAATATGTTTTCAATACGTATACATTTACATTAAATATTTGTAAAGAATAAATATATTAATTATATATATAATTATTAAATTTCCATTATTTATAAATACTTTTTAGATATTTTTATTTTTAATTATAATTGTAGCTATATATATTTAAATAATTATAAAATTACAACAAAGTACAAATATTATAATTGTATAAAAATATTTATTAATATAGTTATTTATATTTATAATTATAACTATAAATAAATATATATAAAAAAAAATTAAAAAATTATAATATATAAATATATTTATAAATACAATCAAAAATTTATAAATAAGTACAAATATTTATAATTATAATTCCTAAATAAATATAGATATATTAAAATAAATAAAAATTTATAATAAATGTATTAATTATATATATTTATATACAAATATCTATACATAAATAAAAATAGTTATAAATGTAATTCAAAATAAATGATGATAAATTTAAATATTTCAAAAATTATAATAATTTTTTAAATATATATATTTAAAAATTTATAAATATATTTTTTATAATTTTATTATAATTTATATATATATACATATTTACAACTATAAATAATGTTTTTATTGTATTTTTTAATATCAAATAAATATATATTTATTTTTTAGTAATAAATAAAAATAAAAATATATATTTAACTAATAATTAATACATAAAAAAATGTAGTTATTATTTTCATTTATAATGTTATATATAATTATTTAAATATAATTGTAAATATATTTACAAATATATAGTAATATTGATTTTTTTAATATTTATAGTTACAGTTATAAATAAGGAGCGATATATTTAATTAATTATAAAATTATAAAAAATATATGAAATATAAATATTAAAAAAATTATAAATATTAGAAATATTAATTATATATAAATTTAATATTTTATAAATATATATATATATATATATATATATTCATTTATAATTATAATTATAAAAAAAATATCAGAATAAATAATTATAAAATTTGAAGAAATATAGTTATATACATCTATAATATTATAACTATATATAATTAATATATTTATTATATATATTTCTATGATTATAAATTTAATAAGTATATATCTTATAATTGTCTAATTATTTAAATAATAATTTTATAAATATTAATATACAACAATTATGTATATAATTTTATAAATATATATAATAATATAAATATAGTTTTAATGTTATATCCTTATTAGCGATTTTTAGCGCTGATAAAGGAATGTTTTATCAGAGCTTTCTATTTTAGCATTGAGAAACCATACCCTTGTAAGTGCTTATTTGCTGGTCCTGATAAAAGGATCACTGGGTTTTATTAAAAAACACTGACTATCTGCTCCTTTCTCACACCCCTCAAGCTCTCGCTGAAGCCGGTGGCCACCACCGTGCCTCCACCTCCCCCTCTCCTGCTACCTCTCCTCAGCCACGTACCACTCCCCCGTTGTGCACCTCTACTCTACTGTGAACCAGATCATTATGAGTCTCTCTTATACGATGCACCATACCTTCGTCGAGTGCGAACCAGACCATCGTGCACCTATCCTCCATTACGTGCCACACCTCCACTATATGGCACACCTTTGTCATGTTCCACACCTTTGTCGGGCACCACACCTCCACTGCGCGCCCGACCTCTTCCACACGCCTCTCCTCCATCACACACCTCCACTCCGTCAACTCCTCTCCTCCATCGGAGGACTCCTCCGATGAGGGCATCACCTCCACCGCAAACACACCTCTTCGGCGTTCCATATGACACCTCTTCATATAGTTTCATCCCCTATCTATTAGTTTAATGGTGATGTTGTGAATTATACATTCTGAACATCTCGCTGAAAATCGTGGCTATTTGGGTTCCTTGTTTGTGCACTAAATGAATTAAATGTTGGTTGGTATTTGAAACGAAATTGGTGGTTTTCTAGTGAAGCATTATGGTATACCCAGACTGTGTGTCTGTGTGAACAAGGGTAATGTTATGCCATGTATGAATGTATTGTATTGATCATGTTTATGGGATTCTCATTTGGCTTTCACTTATACCTTTTTGAAGATATTCCAAATGTTTTCTAATTATTTTATATGAATTATGATAAATTATTTTTGTCCTAGTGGAATGTGTTTGGATGAATATAAGGAATATCTATTGTATTTATTCTTTCATTAAGGAACATTTTTAAGACCACATTCAATGTAAAGACATGATGGCCACATGACAACATAATATTAGTATATAGGTAAATAAAAATTCATAGAAGTCTTCAATAATGTTTGATAACAAAATAAAGACCCATGTAAGGTTGCAGGGACATTGTACGCTTCATTGAACCTTGAGTCTGGAGAAAGGGCCATTATATCCCTATTCCTGCTGGGTTAAACCACAAATATGATCAGGCCCTAGGTTAGTCCATAAGGATGTCACACCCCTAGCTCTAATTGGTTAGGAAACAAGTTCATTGTACCCTATAATCTATCATCGGTTATCCCACAAGGCTATAATACCCCAAAACAAAGGGTTTGTCTGATTTGGGCCAACTACTTCAAAAGGAGTTATCAACCACATCGATCTTTGATAAAACTAAATCTAGCCCGTACAAGCCTAGTTATAGTTTTCACTTCCAATAAAGCTACTAATTTACCACATAAACTGTAAATAATTAATTATTATCAATTATAATTAATTATTTAATTTTAACCAGTGAAGAATAATTACCGAAAAGATCACCAGTAACCACGGTTGCACCAAAACATCGACCAATCATAATCCTTGATCTCCCTACTACCACACATACACTTTTAATGCTCAAAATCCCTACGGTATGTCAGTCTTACCTCTTGGATCCATATTCTCTTGGTCACACCTTTTAAAAAAAATTCTAATACTTTCATCTCATGGTTTCTCATTCTATTGGACACCTCACTTCTAACTAATTCAAAATCAATGCAACTTTTAAACTTTCCAAGAGTATGAAGGCCATTTTCCCCAATGTCTGAATTCTACACCATTGAATATCAATCCAAATATTACTCATTTCAATGGAACCACCACATTGTTACAAGTAAAATTCCACTAAATCATAGAAAATAACATAACTAGAGGAAACTGAGTAGTCTTGGAACCAAGAAATTCTGTTGAGTCTTGATAAAATAATCAATATAAGTTATGTAACCATAATTTAATAAAATTTTTTGGTTACTAATAGTAGAATAAGAATAATATCTGATACCACTAGTTGGATTTGGTACAAATCAGCAATCCTAATGTTAAACCCCCAATACATTGATACATATATTAAGGGATAAATTGAGTTACAAGGAAAACATATATTTATTTATCTCTACATATTCAAATCTAAATGATACACTTTCTGAATACCCTAGTCAAATAACCATAACAACACATGTAATGAATCCTTCCACCCACAAGCAATTTACAGTTAATCCCCTCAAAGGAGAAAATGATATAATTCAAGTGATTATCAATTCATATTTTCAATATATAATAATATTATATCTAAATATTTTAATTATTATTTTATTAAAACTTTAATAAATTATATGAATTAATTATTAACTATTGATATTCATTTTTTTTAATTATACATGGAATTGGGGTTGATACATCAATAAATAGTACCAAACCTAGATTATCTTTATGAAATTTTCGATAAAAGGTTCTAACTAATTTATGTACATAATGTTTTTAACCTCATGAATGAGTTTTGGAGAGGTAGGAATTATCTTGGGATGTATAATGATACTCCCATCACTTCGATTCTTGAGGATACTAATATGAGTTCGGTTAAGGTTTTTAGAATTACTAGTCTTTTTAATATCATTTATAAAGTATTTTTGAAGATGTTAGTAAATAGAATATGTAAAATCATACCATTTATTAGTTTATTAACATAGTTATTCTCTTATATTGTCTTGAGATATGATTTACATAAAAGGATCGGGAAGGAGACATTGTTTATTCTAGTGATGAGTGACATAGGGAAATTCATTATGTGAATGGAATGAAACAATAGAAATTTTTTATTTTGTAATTGGTTAATGCTTGGATAATTTATTAGGTGTATTTATAGAGGAAGGAACCAACAATACTACACATGATAGATATATACATTGTTCTTGGGAGTTAAAACCAATAGCTTTCGTGTGATCTAATGATAATTGGGATAATGTAGTGTTTTCTGTAAACTGGGAAAAGAGTGTTTCCTGGTTGCGAGTGTGGTCACATACATTGGAACATATCCATTGGGAATCTAGTGTTGGGGTGAAGGATAATTGATATAATTGGACAATTTAATCTTGAATAAGGGATATCCAATGGTGCAGATCACAATATCAAATGATTATGGAAATTTTTATTATTAAACCATCCTTTGGAATAATTTGATGGAATCATAAAACACTAATTTATTATCGATTAATCTATGTGTTTTCAATGTATTTTTTATAATGTTTATATATAGAGATCTATATATTTGAGAAAATTCATATGTTTAACATTAAAATTAAATCGTGTCTTTTGAAATATTTCTTAGAGTGATGTCGCTCATTTTAAATAATTCAATTTATTTGGTCCTAATGTTGTATTAAGTGAAAAAAAGGAATTGTGGTTTTGTAAAAGAGTGTTTCGAATTCATTGATTTATTTTAAAATGTGCGTGTAATTTTAAATATGAATTTATATAAATGGAAGGCTTCTTTAATGGTATTTGAAGTATGATTTTTAAAATAGTTTTCGAATGTCATTTGAACTGTAGTTTTTCCACAATATGTTAAGTTTATATTTTTAATGAATCAGTGAAACCATTACATTATATAAATATTTTCTGTATTTATTTTGTTAAATACTATTATCACCAAATCGAATAGGATGGATATGAATAAATATTGTATGTATAACAATTTTTTGATAAGATACTATGATAATGGAGTGACTGAGTTCATCATAATTGCAAAAGATCATGCATATGGCCATTCTCAAATCCTTTGTCCATGCATATGCTGCTGTTTTTTAGACGAGAAAGTCTAGAGGAGTTGGAAGTACAATTGATCCATCACGGAAAATATCACAATTATAAATGTTGGATTAAACATGAGGAAAACATGAATGTATGTAGTTGATGTGATAAAAATACGTTTTCTAAATCATCTGATATGATTACAAGTGAGGACAATGATGAAGACCATATCATAGACCTGATTACAAATATGAAAGGATATAAATATTGTATTGAGGAAATAAAAAGGATAGTTGAGGTTGAACATCATGATTACCCCAAAAATTTTGAGTAGTTAAAGAGTTGTGTAAAGATGGATTTGTATGGTTGTTTCCCTAAATATACTGCATTTTTAGTCATACTAAAGATTTATAATTTTAAAGCAGGCAATGGATGGAGTTGCACCAATTTTATAGAATATTTTTCTCACTTGAATTACATTATCCTAGAAGATAACGAGCTCCTAATTTGAACATATCATTCCAAAATAATTCTCTTCTCGATGGGTATGATCTCTGAAATAATGTATTCTAGCCATAATGATTGTATAATAAATCTAAAAACCCAAAAATCACTTGGAGAATGCCTAAAGTATGGCGATTATTGATACAAGAAGGATGAATCAATACCTACAAAATTTTTATGGTACATTCCAATCATTCAACGGTTTTAGATCATATATTCATGTGAGGATACCATAGGGTAATTGAAGTGGAATGCAGACAGAAAAAATAAATATGGTAGACTACGTCACATTGAAGACTCTCTTTAGTGGAAGATAATCCATCATGAGTATCTTTTTTCTGGAAATATGCTGAGAAACAATCGGCTTGCATTATCTACAGATGGAGTAAATGATTTTGGTTTTCAAAGAAGCACTCATAGTAAATTCATGGTTATGTTGGTAAATTATAACATGCCACCATGATTATGAATGAATTGAAATCACATCATGTTATCTATGATTATATCTAGACTGAAATAACTGAGAAATGTTATTGATGTTTATTTGGCTCCATTGATCGAGGATAATAAATTATTGGGAGATTGGGGTGTTATGTAGTATGATTATTATAGGAATGAATATTTCACGTTAAGATCCATGTTCCATGGGATGATAAATGAAATTACTATTTATGAAACTTTTTAGGATATATCATTAAAGGAATTCATGGGTGTCCCATATATGAACAAGGTACACTGTCAATTAGGATGAAACATTCATTGAAAACTCTGTTTCTAGGATATCTCAAATTTCTACCAAAATTAAATAAGTATCAATATTTGATGACATCATTTGATGGAATTTTAGAAGAACATACAAAACCAAATACACTAACAAGTGATCAAATGTTTGAGAATTTAAAATATGTTTTAACTGATTTTGGAAAAATATGTTTGAAAAACCATACAAAAACTAGTTGGAATAATAGAATAGGATTTTTGAATTACCATACATGAATTTTCTGTACTTCATACACTTTCTTGATGTTATGCATGTGGAAAACAATATATGTGATAGTTTCATTGGCTTGTTACTGAATGGACCTGAAAAAACAAAGGATTGAATTCAGGCTAGGTTGGACATGGGTGATAGGGGAATACAAGAATTTTTGGCACCAGTGAAGGTTGAAAATTGTATTTTTCATCCTACATCTGCATACCCTCTTTCAAGAGAGGAGAGATATCAATTTTGAACATCTTGAATGACATAATGGATCCATATTAGAATTCCTAAAATATCTCTAACATCGTGTCAACGACCAATTTATAGTTAATGTGTCGAAAATCAGATAAAATCCATGTTTTTGATGAAATATATAATTCCTATATATTTACGTTGCATTTTTTCAAAGAATGTACGTTATACATTAATGAATCTCTATTTATTCATCAAAGGTATATGCAACAATGATATAGACCCAGTGAAATTGCCGAGTATGGAAAGAGAAATTGTTTCCATATTATGTGAATTGGAAATGTTCTTCCCACTGATATTAATTGATATGATAGTTCACTTAATGGTTCACTTGTTTATAGATATTAGACTATGTTGTCCTATAAACTCTATATAGATGTACCTCATTGAATAGTATATGAAGATTTTGAACAGGTATGTCAAAAATCGAAGTCGGCCAGAGGGTTGTATTGTAGTGAGATATATTGTTGAGGAAGTCATTGAATTATGTAACGAATAACTATCTATTGTGGACTTAATTTTTCTACAAAAATCTCATCACACTTGGAAGCCTGAAGGTGATGGAATTTCTTGATGAGAGGTTCTCACAATAAATATTATAAATCACAAGAATATCCACCAATACATTTTTCATAACAGTTTAAAGGTTGAACCATATGTTGAAACCCATAGTGACATTCTTAGGCATTTCAATCCACCAAGGGGTGAAAATGGATATCAAATACACATAATCGATGGTTCATAGGATGGTTTCAGGACCATACATTTAAGGAGTCAGAAAAAATCAGAACTCAAATTCAAAACGACTTCAATGGATAACAATAGGACCAATTGTGTTTGTATTAACTTAAAATTCTATGTAATTCATGGTTATACATTTTATACTGATGAAAATGATAAAGAAAGTTCCATGCAGAATAGTGGAGTTATAGTTATGGCTGAAGTGAAGCATGTTTCTGGTGCTAAGGATAGAAATCATATTTTTACGAATATGTCATACTTAGGAATCACAATAAAATATGGGGTTTGGATTATATTAACTTTAAAGTACTAATTGTTCATTGAACGTGGGTTGATAACAATAGTTAAATTAAAATTGGTGAGTTTGGATTCGTGAATGTTTATTTCAATAAGGAAGGGTACAAATTCAAACTATTTATAATGGCATCACATTTTGTACTAGTATTTTATGTTCTAGATCCTGCAAACTGAACTGGGTCAATTATTATGTTATCGACCAAAACCACTCAAAGGTAAAATATTAATTCAACGGAGTTTGACTCTTTCATTGGGATGTTGCAATCAATTCACATATTTCCCAATGTATATGGCACTATTTATGTCATAGGGCACTACAATGAAGGGATTTGGATATACTATAGAGGGGTCAAATCCTTTCGGCCTTTAAGAAAAAATATATATTTCAATAATCAAGTAATTTTTTTAAAAAAGATACATCGTGTTACATTATGCTATTATGTATTCACTTCTGAATTTTTTTTAATCAAAATTATATATTAAACCACTTATGTAGATAATGACTTTTTCATGTGATTATTCTCCCAAACATGAGGAACAAAATCTCTTTCAACTTGCTGCTGCTCACTGTGTAGAGGAATAACATGACTCTCAACCTGCAGCTGCTGGCAGTGCCATTGACCAATAGGTTTCTCAAACTATTCCTGTTGTTT
This sequence comes from Viscum album, assembly GCA_963277665.1. Lineage (NCBI taxonomy): Eukaryota > Viridiplantae > Streptophyta > Magnoliopsida > Santalales > Viscaceae > Viscum > Viscum album. Next base: position 1,053,610,080 of record OY728151.1, on the reverse strand, counting down.
CTCCTATTGTAGAGGTACAACCGCTATCTACACATGCCAATGCTAGAAATCTGGATGAAAATTTTAATGATGATGAATCTAGGGAAATGGGAGGAAACAAGACATTGGAAGAAAAAAAAATAGGAGTGTTGTAGTTTAATAGTGATAGCATAAATCATTGAGGAAAATGAAAAAGGAATCAAATATGAGGTCAGATGGAATAAGCGGGGCCATCATGTTAACCCAAAATGGCTATGATTAGTAATTACATTGTAAATTTAACTTCGTAATCCATGTCAATTGATGTACAATCATGGAACCATGTTTTCACCAGGAATAAGACACTGATGTTGGGATATATTAATATAACATTATGATATCATTTCATTAATTTTATAAAAAATAAAATAATGAAACATTTACTTACTCTTTATCATCCCCCGTAGAGTGCATTTATAGTGTATGAATCACAGAAGGAATATATATGAATGGTTTCTGGTAGGATTGACAGTGTATTTCACGCAATTTTAATGAGATATCATCTTAAAACTGCCAAAGCGAAAATATACCTACACACAAAAACTCTTTATTCACACTTGACAACACAAGGATCTTGTGATGCATTTACAAATTTTCGTGCAGAGTAGTCTTTTTTGGTACATTGTGTTTATTAATACGTTTTTTGATGATATGTGTGTTTATCAATTCGATTGAATTTTTTTTATTTATGAAACATAAACTGAGTTCTTAAAATAAGGATCGAGCTATTAAACCAGTGTACCCCTAACTTAAATCAAGGATAGTGTATTCTTTACAACAAAAAAATTGGTATGTATTTTAATTATACCATAATACATTTATACAACATGAAACAATAACATAAGTATGTTCCTCTATTTATACGCAGATTAATGAACCCAATTCCAAAGTAACTATCATCCCAAACCATGTTCTATTGAAGGAGGCATAAGAAAATAAATATGGGATACTAATATATGAAAATCCAAAAAAATTTGTGGAAACATGTGTAAGTATGACATAATAAATATTTTTTTGTTTAAATCTATATTACATAAATTTTATTACATATTTAACAATATTTTATATCTAACACTTTGATAATAATCAGAAATATGAAAACTGTATGTAGATATACTTTCAATGGCCTTGAAGTATCCAGAGAATGTATCACCGAGTCAGAGGTGCAGGTTTTGGGGTTACACCACAAACATATTTTGAGAAAAAAAAGAGGAGGATCAAAGTGAACTATTAAAAATGATGACAAAAAGCTAATATATCCTTGAAGAATCAATGAATTTGTAGATAGAGTTCAGGAAATTTATGATAGTACGGGGGCAAAGAGAAGAAACAACCCAATAAAAACTAGCGCATGAAGATCCTGCACCACCCCCACAGGCATTGAGGTGATCCATTCCCCTTAAAAACCTATCATGTCTGATGTAATAAGTGTTCTAATAATTGATTATATTTTTTGTGAAACATACACACATTGTTAACCTCTATATATGGATATTATATAGGGTGAAGATGTCTATGATTTATATTTGTCAACACCAACCCATCTCTCTATATGAAGGCCTATGGTGTTCAATAAATAGAACTCCACTCTACACAATATACCACTTCTAACTGGTCATGTAAAACTGTTGATTAATGTATCCTATAGGAATAGCGATGAGAAACCTATTCTTATTGATGTTGAAAAAAACTCATATGGTCGAAAAATCTATTGGAACATTCATTTCATGTCCATGACATATTTCATGAAAAACATGTGGACAAGGTGGTATTAATTTCCAATTTACTTTTCATGAAAACCCATTAATATTTAATGAAAAAATGTTTTAATCGAAGAATTTTATTACATAATGCCAAAGGGATGTTGAAGAATTGAATGAGCGACTCAAAAACATCTCAAGAATCAACCAACTGGTCAAAAAGATCTAACAAATGCACCATAAACATGCCAGTTATATATTCATATTTATTATCTTTGTAGGATCTTTTGGATACAATGATGATAGAATGTGGTTCTCACACAATTTTTTTTGATGAAAATATTTACATCCTGGAAGATCAAATTTTCATTACTGTTGAAAATGTATGTCAAGTCCTGGATTATGATTGTCCATGCTGCACAGCTGTAAATGTATACATGAGGTATGTTTTCATGATTTGATTTTCTAAAAGCTGATATACTATGAAAATTATGACTAAATAGATTTCATCTTTTTTATAGGAGTATATATGAATAAAAATTCAAGGGATTTTCCTATGAACAAAAATTTGGACTCATTAGTACTCACATCACCTCTATAGAACAAATAGAAGTAAATTCCATGAAATATGGTAAAATAGTGGCTGGGAAACTCAAATCATTTAAGCATAAAATTTAAAATGATAGACACTTCGTAATACCACTAATGTAGGGGTAAAACTGTAAAATATAATCATATCAAATATATTTTAATTTTATTCATTACTTATTCCCTTTTCTGTTATTAGGTAGCATTGAATTCACATTAAGGTCAATTTGGATGATCCCAAGATTTATATTCTTTATTCAATGCATGGATATCGAACAAACTGACCACACATTATAGCATTTTTCAATTTGTAATACACTACATCAAACATATTAGATTTTAAAAAATATTTATATAATTTATATTATCTTTTAATGAGGATTCTATTATGATTGGGTGGTACATGAATATCATCTACATCATGCAATGAGGATATGGTAAAAGGATAATAAATGTCACACATACTATGACTGGATAAGTATCTCAATATATATAATAAGATTTCACTATCCAAACAAATTAAAAATTTCTTATTTTACTTAATGTTTCAGCATTTTCTGAAACAAAAAAACGAAATAGACTATGGTTATTATGTTTGTAAATTTATGAAGGAGATCATTTTACAAGAACAAAACTGTATCCTAGAAGAGGTATTTTTGAAAATAAGTACAATTTCATTTAAAATATTTTTTAATCCGTTGTGTATTTATATTTTTTAGTACTACTATGATTGTTGAAAGGACTCATATTCACAAGAAGATATTTATTATTATAGAAATTAATGTGTAGTATACTTGATCGAATATTGTACACATATATCATGAATATGGGACTTCAATATGATGCACAATGTGCCTGGTATTAAAATAAGTGTCTATTTTTATTTAAAATTGACAGTATTTTTAGAAAAAACAACAAGTGACATACTGAAATCTAATAAATCACATTAAGAATGATTTGATACATTTGGAAACTGATCCATATGTCATTTTTGACATTTAAAAATCAATCGTACCTAAATCTGAATAAGGTTGTTAGTGTTATGATGTTATGTATTTATTTTTATGTTAAATTAATAATAAATTTATCAAAAAGTAAAATTGACATAATGAAAACTAGGCGAACACATTTGGATTGATTTGATAGGTTATAAAAATGATCGAATAGTCATTTGTGATGTGTAGGAATTTACCACACATCAATCCAACAAACAGTGTGACCGATATGGCTAAAAGTGTCCATTGTTAGTTTAAAATTGCCATTTTAGCTCAAAAATTTAAATAACTGAAAACCAAGAAAACTCACTCTGATTTTTTTCATAATTTGGTACAATTATTAATATATTATGTGTGATGTGTATGAATAACTGGCAGGAAAAAATTATGTACAATGTGATATTTATGACTCAAAATACATGTTTTTATTTTGAATGATATTTTTGTAACGAAAACAATTGATAAACTAAAAACATATAAAACACAATTTCATTTTTTTGATCATTTAGGAAGACAATCTATATGTTAGTTTTGATGTTTATGAATCAATATCACCTCTATCTGATGCACGATGTGACTGGTATGACTCAAAGTGTCTACTTTATTTAGAATTTTTATTATTTCTATTAAAAAAATTATCATACTAAAAACCAATAAAATTATTTCGGAATGTTTTGATAATTTAGGAAAATGATCCATAAGTCATTAGTGAGGTGTGGGAATCAACTGATCCTCAATAAAATGCAATATGTGACTGGTGTAAATCCAAAAGTGTCTTTTTAATTAAAAATGATAGTAATTTATGTAAAAAGAAAAAGTGACATAATGAAAACTGAGAAAACACATTTGGATTGTTTTGATACTTTAGGAAAACAATACATTAGTCATTTGTGAGGTTTAATAATCAATCATAACTCAATACAATGCTAGGGATGATCAATATTACTAAAAGTGCCTGTTATCAGTTTAAAATTTAAACTTTAGCACAAAATTTGTCACTCACTAATAAACAAGAAATGACTTTCCGATTGTGTTCATAATTTAGGATAGTTATTTGTAATCCATTTATGATGTTTATCAAGTAGTCTCCCATTGAACTGATGCATTATGCAATCTCTATGACTCAAAAAACATTCTTCTATTTTGAAATTTATTTTAGTAAAAAAATCACAACTATCATACTAAAAACAAAGAAAAAACATTTTTATTGTTTTGATACTATATAATAATGATACATGCGTCATTGTTTATGTGTAGGAATAAACCCCACCTAAATATGACAAAATATGTGACCTGTATAAATCCAAATGTGTTTTTAATTTAAATTTTCATTAATTTAAGTTAAAAGAACAAGTTACATAATGAAATATGAGAAAACACATTCCTATTTTTTTCAACTATATGGAAATGATCCATTAGACATTTGGGATGTTTAGGAATCAACCACACCTCAATTTTACGCACAGTGTGACTAGTTTGAAAAGAAGTTTTTGTTATGTGTTTAAAATTGACATTTTAGCTAAAAATATTTCACTCACTGAAAACCGAGAAAACTCCCTCTGAATGTCTTAATAATTTAGAAAAGCATTTCGAATGTCCTTTATTACATGTATGAAGAAGTCACACCTCAATCCGATGATCGATGTGACCAATATGACTCAAAATTCATTTCTCTGGTTATAAATGATATTTTAGAAAAGAAACAATACTGAAATACTAAAAACCAAGAAAATTCATTTGTATTTTTTAAAAAATTTTAAAAACAATCCATGAGTCATTTGTGACAAGTAAGAATCAACCAAACCTCAATCTGATGAACAATGTTACCGTTATAAATCCAAATGTGTAATTTAAATTTGAAATTAATTTTAGTAAAAGAACAAGGGACATACTAAAAATCAAGCGACCCAATTCAGAATGTATTTACATTTTATGACAATGATACAAAACTCATTTGTGACGTGTAGTAATCAACCCCATATCAATACGATGCATGGTGTGACCTGTATAACTCCAAATTTTTCTTTTTATTAAAATTTTATAGTTCATTAATGTATTCATTCATATTAATTTTTTTTATTACCATATATTATTACTAATGTAATGTTTGTTTTCTTATAAAGGTGGAACCTTTTGCTGTAGTTGGGATGATTTTTACGGAATCTAATACCCTCAACAGACCATTTTTATAGGTGATCACATATTTTAAAGGATAAAACATTAATGTTTTTACCTATTTTTTGGATAATTGTAAATGTAATTATATAAAAAATTATTTTAAATTTATATAGTATTTTTTTCCAAACCCCTGTTTGTTATACATTGTTATTTTGTTTGAGTGTAGGTGTTGTTTTGTACATGTTGAGTGTCTATGATGTGTAGGTGCTGGTGGGTGTTCTGTTATATAGACATCACATTACAAGATTCTAGGGAATTATTAGTGCTATTTTAGGTGTTGATAAAGGACTCCTCTATCAGCAGTATTTCTAGAGCTGGTAAAGGCCTCCAAAATTAGTGTTGTTTCGAGTGTTGATAAAGGCCCCCTTTATCAGTGTTGTTTCGAGAGATGATATAGTCTCCCTATCTCCGCACTATTTCTTGTACTAATAAGGGGGGATCTTTTATCATTGCTCTTTTTAAGATAGACAAAGGACCCCATTTGTCAGTAATAATAAAGGGGACCCCACTTTATCTTCGACGTGGTTGACAATGCCTTTGTAGCACTGTTTGAATTTGTTTATAGATCTTTTAAAATAACTAACTATAGTAGTGGGGTGAATTAGTTGTATTATTTATTTTAAGTTTTCTATCAATTAAAACAACCTTTATCCCCTGTTAATGATTCAATTTCCTACTAAAAATATTCAATCACACATCCACTTGAACATAATAATTTACAAGGATAACTATTCAATAAGAATAGCTACATCCTTGATATTGTTTGGAATTAATTCAATAACACATAATGAACTATAAAAAAATATATGTATTACAACTAGTTGGATATACCCTTTCACTCGTGTAGTTCTATGTAATCTTTTCTAACATTTCATGTGCACCCTCTTAGAAAAAATAGGGTAATTCAATTTTTATGTAACAATGGATGTTTACTATACATCGTTTACATTTTACAAATTCAATCATTTAAAAAAAATTCTTCACTTTATTACCCAAAAGATGGTTAGCACTTCTTGGACTTTGTTATGAAAAATTCAGTATGATTTTATGAGTCTGATTGAGTACGATTTTCCCCGATGTGATTATTCTTAGTATGATTCTCCCAAGTATGAAAATTATAACTTTTTTAGAATATGGTATTGAAGAATCAGCACCACTATAATTTTTTCTTCCAATATCTAGAAATCTCTAGTACAGAAATATCAAAATGATAATGCATGGGAACTGATGTTCATTATCCCACCATGATGGTCACTATCTCTGGTTTAGAAATGAAGGTCATCGCAAAGATTTCATGAAGGGTAACCATGATGGAGGAAGGAATGCGGACAACCTCTCCTTGAGAACCAACGGTCATCACCTCACCATGAGTACTGAAGGACACCCACTCACCCCACCTTGCATTGAGAGATGAATATCACTGAAAAACAGCCTAACCATATCTGGAGATATACCTAATAAATCGTGGAAAACTCTAGAAAATAATTGATTCAAATCCTAAGATTGTACATCGTAACCAACGCAGATCACCAATATGAGTACATCGAAAATGAATGTCACAGATCGCAAATCGAAACAATCACAGATGCCTCACAACCAATATCGTTTATACTACATCTTTTTTGTTGAAGTGGAACTCATTAAGGTACATAGACTTTGAAAGGTTCATTAATGCTCTAGGGAATCACATGAATATTTTACCCTCATTAGAATATTGTGTTTCCATTTTTAGGGATATATTTTTTTTGAGAAGGAACTTAATGTTATGTTGAGGTAAAAGGATTTTTTTGGGTTTTTGAGGGAAAGAAAATTCCATAAAATGGATGGTGATCCAAACACTACTTTTTTCAACAAAAATTGTCTTCCAAGAGGAGGAAATATCTAATTTCTATGAATAAGGATTATAATGGGAGGGTTTTACATGATTTATGTTATATTCATACAATTATTATGATTTTTTTCTAGATCCTCTCTATGCAGGAATGTAATGACATAATTTAATGTTTGACTAATTACAATCCAAAATTTTTCATGGAATATATGAACTAAAATTTTGAGTGAGATATCTATGATGGTGATATTTTCTGGGCCATTCATTTTTTTCATTATACTAAGGCTCTGCGGATTGATGGTTTCCATGCACTATTTTTCAAACTATATTGGCACACTATTGGACCGGATGTGGTTTCCCTAATGAAGGAATTGTGGGAAGAAATATCCTCACTCAAGTGAATTAATGAATGTCTTATTAATATCATTACAAAAACCCATTGTCCATATTATATCATAGAGTTTAATCCCATTATTAACTGCAATGTTGTCTAGAAAATATTCTCTATGATCACAGTGGCATGGTTGAAAGGATTTCTTCCCCAACTGGTCACTAAAAATAAATGTGCCTTTATCCCATGGAGATCCATTACAGATAATACAACCATTTCTTTTGAATTGTTATACTCCATAAAGACCTACTATTCTTAAATAAAATGTGATATGGCAATGATGATGGATGTGATGAAAGCCTACAATAGCGTAAAATGGCCTTTTCTTGAACTCGTTCTCTCTAGGTGGGGCTTTGGGTCTAAATGGATTTTCAACATCATGAATTGAGTTATGTCAGTGTCATTCAAAATAAATATTCATGGGGTCCCTTTTGAGAGTTTTAAACCCTCATTGGGATTACCTCAAGGGTATCCACTCCCTTCATATTTTTTATCCTGTTGTTTGGAGTCTTTTATAATTTTCTCTTGATCTCAGTGGAGAAAGGAGTTACACATGGGGATAAGGTATGTCGAAACAGACCATCAACCAAACAGACACGACCGATGAAATCATCTATCATGATACCCAGAATCACAGCAACTCCATCAGGGCACCATGGATTCTGCCCTCCAGATTCATCCCCATAACATCAACGACCCTCTCAATGCTCCCACCCAGCCTACTGGAAGTAGCCCGATGATCAGATGAAAAAGTGGGGACCTACTCTAGGGGAATTAATATGATAAGAATATTTACTATTTAAAAAATTTAATGTAATTTTTTAAAAAATATTGATAACATAATAGTATATATGGGTAACATTTATTGATCATATACTTAGTAAATATACATAATAGAAAGGACCCGTCAATGGAAAATATGAATATTAAGAATGGTGTATTGTTTAAATAAACAATATGATACATAACTTATATTCATGACTAATCACTATATTTATTGACCATATTCACTAGAAACACATATATATTTAATAATTAATATTAATAATATATTCATTTTAAAAGGTATTTAGATTAATTATAAATATATTAAATATATTAAATATAACAAGTATAATAAATATAATGAATATAATGAATCTAATAAATCTGATTATCTAACATATTTAATATACATAATAAATCTAAATAATAAATCTAATAAATCTAATAATTCTCTAGTAAATACAATAAATCTAATTAGTCTAATAAATCAAATAAAAAATAAATCTTTTAAATATAATAACACTAATAAATCTATTAAATCTAATTAATCTGATAAATATATATGTGTGGTAGTGTATCAAGGATTCTATAATGACACAACAATACATGAGAAAATATCACAACTTAATGCTATTCCATCATAGATGTGACTCGAGATATTGTTGGAGAAATAATTGAGTACTAGATGTCTCTCGCATGTTTTGATGTAAAAGATCATTTTAGCTCAGATTTAGTTTGTGATGAATGTTTTGATATTGACATACCAAAGAACATCTACACATCTGATATATAAATGGTATTACTATCTATGGGATGCGTTCCCAAAACATTACACTCAAAGTTGGGGTGCCCATCATGTTTCTCCGAAATGTGGATCAATCTGTTTGATTATGTAATGGATCTTTCAAGATTGTTACACACTTAGGTGACCATATCATGAGAAAAAATATTTTATGTCACTATTATTCAGGATATCTTTCATCATTCCATGATTAAATATGACACACTCTGATTATTTATGTCCTTTCAAACTACAATGAAGGCAATATCCTTTGATTGTATCCTATGCTAGGACTATTAACAAAATTCATGGAAAATCATTTCACACTATTGTGTTATATCTTCGAAAACCGATATGTTTTCATGGTCAACTATATGTTGTTGTATCTAGAGTCAAAAAACCATTATATTGGAAAAATTTACTTGGTGATAGTAATCCCGCAATCATTGATTCCACTCATAATATTGTCATAGTTGAAATATTTGATAAATTTAGTTATGTGTAATTTACATTTAAATGTTAAATTGTCATTTTTGTGTATCTCTTGCTTTGTTCTAACAGATTTAATGATTCTCAATGTTTCTGAATATGTTCTCTTTGTGGAAAAATTAAAAAAGAACATAGTTTCAAACATGTCCTGATCAATTACCCCTTTGAATGAGATCACACCTGATGATGATGAGTCATTGATTTAAGAGTTCATATTTTTAATTTGTGGTGAAACACAACATCTATGTACACCAATTATGTTGTTTCCAATTATTTTAACCGTCGAGATCTATAAGTGAGTTATCATTGAAAATTAAATCCATTTTGCTAACTTTTACATTACTTTTTATTATATTTACTATACATCAACATTGTAAACCTAATATTCTTTTTTTCAATTTTACACATTATTTGATAAATTTTTTATGCAAGGAACAAAGCTACACTGTACTATAAATGGTCATCAAATATTCTCTACATTCAAACATATACTATGTGAATAATTATGATATTTTGTGAAAAACATCAAAATAGCTTCTAATCAAGGAATCTATAAAGGAAAAAGACATGCTTGTCTCATACTATTCACATCAACAATGCATGTCCACCCATGTGATGCACCACTGCCAAATTTCGGTATAGATTTTACTACTATTCGAGACATAAATTTGAGAAGGATTCTTGCAGAAAATTTAATATGTGTAGTTTTATTGCCGATGTATTAACATTTTTTATATGTTTTTAACAGTTGTCTTTGCACTATCATAGTAAATAATGAATGTATTTAAAAAAATGACATTTTCATTACATAACAAAATTTTATTTATAATTTGTTTTAGAGATATTAAGACATTTACGTTTCTCATATCATATTCAATCCTTGGGTAACTACAATTTTAGGATAAAGATTGGCTTAGTGGATGAAAGGTGATTCATTGTCACTTTAGTAGATCTGACCAGAAATTCACATTATACATCATTTATTTTATTTTTTTAAAAGTGGTTTATAAGTGAGATGAAATTTATGGGGTGGATATGAAAATCAAATGTCAAATTGTATGGAATAAAATATCATTTCATATACTATTTTAATATTACTTCTTGTCAGAGTGATGAAATGGAATTGCATTCTTTATAAAAAGATAATGCCTTCAAGCCCTTTATATTGCTCATTAGTTTTATAATTTATGTACCACTTTACCTCTAATTTTATTTTAAGACTTCTTTCAAGATTTGTTATAGTAATAAATACCATTAAAGCGACAAAAAACCTTTTTATCCTTGATAATGCAGACATATATGATTTCAGAAATACAAGCTATAAAAGATAAATTTAACTATCAATTTAATATCTCTTATCTAGTGTGAACAATATTGTTACTATATGGATTCACTTCATTATAATTACTTGAATATTTGATATATTAGACATGGGTGACTAATGGAATCATCATATCATAGTCCAGCGCCTACATACCCAATTTAATCCTCGACATCAATGCTTAATTAGGATGGTAAAAAAACCATTACTGAAGTCAAGACCTATGAACATGTATGTAATATATCCTCAAATTAAAATTTTCATTATGAACAATAATTTATATTAAAAAGGAGTATTATATGATACCTATTAATTATTCTATTTCAAATTTTACATGGGCTATAATGTGCTTTATTTTAGTTACAATATAAAAAATTCACAGCAACCACAATAGGTTCTAAGAATGATGAATGTCTTGCATGAAACAATTCCATAGTGTCGATGGAAATATTTGTTTCAACAATTGAAAAACATCTCCAAATTTCACTACTCACAGGTTCTTAAATGTTATTTTCATTAATCGCTTATGAGTCATTTGATCTTTTGATAGTATTGACTTTAATTAATTCTTATAAATCCATTAGTAATCACATTTATAAAGAAACATATTTATAGTGTAGCTTCTTATGACATATATCACCAACTCATGTTTAGTTGTTATATTTGATAAACATTTCATGGAATTTTTAACTAATATAGATATAGTGTTCAGAGATTCCTTGATACAGGTATAACTATAGACCTTTTTAGATGATGACAAAATTATATTAACATGATTTAAAACAATAGTAAATTTCATTTCTAAATTAGCATGATGATGAGTGTGATTTTCCTACAGAATTATATGTTTTCAAATCAAAAAAAGTTCTTCTATACATTGAAGTATCAAATTTCAATAGTCAAAATCATCACCATTTTACAAAATGAAACAGATAAAAGGTAATTTTTTTTAGCGACAATGAAAACAAAATTTGGAATTTTAATTAAACATCTACAGGAAATTAGGTACTGGAAATTAAATATTCCAAAATTATTTTATTTTGATAATGTAAAAAATAATTAATCTTATTATGCAATTTATACAGGATAATTAGATAATATGTTGTTCTAGAGTAAGTAGTGCCATTGAACCAACTAACGTACAATATTTTTTATTCAATTAATCTTCTTAGCACTACAAGTAAATCACAATTCACTAGAATATTGATTTTATCCTTCCATTTTAGGATCATCAGAGTGTTGAATATTTTTGAAGTAGTGAAAATGTAGACACAAAATTTGTAACATCAACTATATTTTTATCAACAAAATAAATAAATATATGTTATCTTCTATAAATAATATTTAGGTGTCCCTTATATTATTTTTTGATTACAGTTATAGGGACCCCAACTTATTATTTTAACAATATTCCGTATGTAGAAAAACATGTTTAAGGAATTTTTCATTGAAGTTGATTTTCATGAAAATTTTTCTTTTATCTCAAGATAGTTTTAGTAAAACAAGCCATGCAGAAATATAGAAATCCAAATGAAGGCTAAATAAAAAGATAAAAATGAAAAGAATTACTGATATATTCTTCTAATATGATTGGTAATAAAAAAAGAGTGAATTACTTCAACTATTTTTATATATGTAATCAGATTAAACAATAACTTCAATTAGAGTATTTATCATTGGAGTTTAAATTATCATAAAATTAAATCAATTATGTAAAACATTGTTAATGGAGTCATATTTGTTCACTCCTTTATCTTTAGAAACTATTTTCAGGTTCCTGTAATATTTCATGTTTCTCTCCCTTTACTTGGAAAATTAGTATATGCACGAACATAAACATATGTTGTAATAGTTATGCTAGATAAATTTTTAATCATTGTTTTTGTTACTACTTTATCTTTTTTGTTATTTTATCAGCTTCAGTGTACATAATATCATTGTTTTCATATTTGGAGTACACTTTTAGATCTTATTATCATTACAAGTATTTTAATATTTCCATATATTCAATGTAAGAAATATTAATTAAAAAAATAATTTATGCATTTAATGGGATAGTGTTTACTCTAACTTCATTTTGGACATATCTAGATTCCTGAGAATAACAAGTTTGGAGAGAATTCTTGAGTTGCGGAACATTTTTTATTGTCTTAGTCATTAAGTTAATCTACCTATGAAACATCTCTAAAGCCTTTTACGTATATTGAAACTGGAACATGTACTTTTACAAACATACAAACACACTAAACTAAGGGCTTTATATTTTCTATTTTCATCATGATAGTACTGTGTTTGAAGCGCTATTAGAATTCCATCATTCTAGTTTGCGAACTATATGAGATATAGTTTGATAATTTTTCATAGTAATCACACCACCAGGTATGTGTGGCCTATTCCAAAAAATATTGTCTTCCTGCCTCTTATAATGCAGGGTTCTGAAAGTTGACAACCATATTTTGGTTTCTCTCTATCCCACTGCCTCCAAAACTAATCAATTGAATTACTGTCTTACTGCCTCTTTTCATGTAGGTATAGGTGGCATATTTCCAAATAATTATTCCATATTCAATGACTATACTATGATGCATACCCGGAAATTAAATAATCTGGTACATATATAGATAATTTGACGTATGGTATTTTTAGACCTTATATTATGAATTGTAAAAATGAAAATATTTTTGACACTTTTTTTACTTATTGTATCATTCGTTTGGGAGTTGGAGAAACTAGTATATTCCCTTACTTGACTTCATCTATTAAAGATCCATATTGTGGGTGATCAACTTCTCAAATAGATTTTCAATGAAATTGAGTTTACTGTAGGGTAATATTGGTTCTATATGTGATAAAAATGAATCACTTTCATCCTTCCTCTTTTTATGTATGGAGATTATGATTTTGGGGAAGATTTTAGTGGAACCCTCTCTTCTTGCCTCTTAATTGGTTCAACAGCAATAATGACTTCCAGCCTCAATATGTGTTCAACAACATTATCTTAGTTTTTGATGATTCTATTGACATTCACCCTCTTACAATGAATCTGACATCTCCAAAAAAAATTCTATGATTTTAAATTTTAATTTTTTATAAATAATACTGCATACTAATTGACTTTCCATTCTAATTTCAACTGTATGGAAAAATGAAATCTTTTTTTAAAATAGTTGATTAAATAATATCCAAGAATGGTTTCTATCCTCGATATATGGGGACATAGTTTATCGAACTACGTAATTTAGATAAGCACAGGGTCCTATAGGGTAGTACTAGTTTTATATGCGATCAAATAGAATTACATTCATCCTTAAGATTTTCATGCAGGGAGATTCACATTTTGAAGCAGATTTCAGTGGCACCCTCTCTTACTACATCTAAATTTGTTCAACTGCAATACTGTATACCAGCCTCTAAATCTGTTCAACATAATTTTCTAGGTTTCATATGATTTTTTTTAACATGTACCATCTTAAAATGAATATGAAATATAGAAAAAACATTTTATACGATTTCAAATTTTATTTTTTTATTACTAATACTACATACTAAACGACTGCCCATTCTTATTGCAATAGTATGACAAAATCAAATCTGCTTTGAAAAATGTACCTTATGATATCACCCAGTATTGGGTTAGAAAGAATTACTTAAGGGAACAAATGTATTATGTATTTTTTTATAATATTTTTTGCATCACAGGGAGTTGTAAATAAGGTTTTTAATTATTTTTGGGTATCCAAATTACTCTAATGTAGTTTTCTAATATGTTGTTTTACCTTACCTAAATCAGATCTACAAAAGAATAAGTGAAGGGAACTATACAAAAAAAAAACACATTCCTATTTATAAGGATCCCAACATTGGTAGTTACAAGAGTTACATCATTGATAGTTAAGGTAATAATCAATGTTATGCAGCTATAGTTTCAATAGAAAAAAATCATTCAACAAATTTTTAGGACTAATATTTTTACTTCTGTTAGTTTTTATTGGGAAGGTGTCCACATATTCTAGATCCCATTTCTGATTTTCACCTCATTATCATTCTTATACCATCTCTTATTCTCTACAGATTAGGATATGGAGATATGGAGTTTCTTTTACAGCATAACGTAAATCTGGATAGAAATTTGCTGTAGGAGGAGATCTATAACTACATAATTTAAGATGCTATACATGGAATAGATGGTTCATGCTAATATCTTTTACACTGTATATTGAATTTTATGTGAATGATAAAATCCTTTAAGGGAGAGAATAATTGCCTCATATGAATTTTTTCAGGTAAATTTAAAAGTACAGGTCGTAAAACATGGGTTTTTGGTGGAACGGGGAGACTCAGTTGTGGCCTTCAAAATTCTGCAACTAGGAGCATGGAATTGGTGGAAGGTCCAGTATGTAAAAAAAATTATCATGTATTGTTCATTGATAATAAAAGGACAATGTTCATGTGTTCAAGTGTCACCTATACATTTTTTCCATTCATTATTGTGAGTTTTATATGAAATTGTTTTTTATATGACATTGTGTTTTTTCAGCTGCTTCTTATTCATCACTACCAACCATGACGACCAATTTATTGATTCATTTTGAATGACGAAGAAATCGATCAACCATATACTAAGAATTCTTGCACCATCTTCATTGGTCTCCATGTCGGCGATCCTTCCTGACTACATACTTGCGGCGACCACATTCAGATTATCCCATCTTGCATCGTATAATGCATTCGTTAAGTGGTTTGGTCTAGATTTTTCTGGTGATTTCCTATAATTTTATTGTTTCCAAGGTGGGTAATGATATATTGGTAGGAATTTCAGAATTTATGTCTAATACATGAAGGGTGGTAATGGGTTTTGGGATGATGTCACTCCCAAACTATTGTGGGTCTCTAGGACTCTGTTGCTTTACCATGGAATATGAAAATGTGGGTGAAGATGTGGCGCAAATGGTACAAGAAATATTGGACTCAGAAGGTATATTCGTAGATGTGTCTTCCGAGTGGCTGATAATAATGAATCAAAAAACCATTTTATTCCAAATGAAATTATTTTTAGAGGTGGAGAAATCAAAATACCATTTCAATGGGTTATTATAGAAGATCCATGATGGGTATTCATTTTGGTAGTTCATATGGGGGGACTATTTGTTTCCCATTCATATATTTATTCTCACATATTTTGATATATCCTCAGATGAGATCATTTCCTATAATGGGGTTGGTTGATGCAGTAGTTGGGAGGGGCGACGTGTTGAATTTTTCCCTTTTGTTGTTGTCACATGTTGTCTGTTACATAATTTTCTATCTCAAAGATTGACTTCCCACTCCCATAAATTTTTTACCTTCTATTATAATATATGTACTACTCATTTTTTGTTTACTACATTACTAATATTAACACAAATTATTATGTTTGAAAACTGGTATTCTATAATTGATAATAAGAATTTTTTAATAGTGCCCAGTGAATGAACGGGTGGAGTACAAGTTAATCCTATAACTAGTAAATATACAATTTAAAAAACATGCCATCAATGGAAAACATGAATAATAAGTAGGGTGTGATGTATAAATAAATATGATGATACAAAACTTATATGCATGCATAATCAATATATTTTTTGACCAAATTCACTGGAAACACATATATATTTTATAATTAATATAAATAATATATAGATTAAAAGTGGTATATATATTAATTATATATATAATAAATATAATAAATATAGTAAATATAACAAATATTATTAATAAAATTAATCCAATAAATCTAATAATCATAAAATTTTAATAAATCTAATAATTTTTTTAACAAATCTAATAAATGTAATAAATGTAAATCTAGTAATTAAATAATAAATCTAATCAATCTAATAAATCTAAAAAATCTAAAAAATCTAAAAAAACTAATAAATCTACTAAATTTAATAAATCTAATAAACATATATTTGTGGTACTGTAACCAGGCTTCTTAGATGACACAACCATACATGATAATACAACTCATCATTCCCATCGGACAATCACCTCATCGCTGAAGAAGAATGAACGAAAAAATCAACACTTCACCACCCCAAATCATGACCAAACGAAGCATCAACTTACCACCCCAAAAGTGCAGGAAAATGAATAATCACCTCATCGCATTAAAAGAATGACAAAAAAACCATTATATCAATGCCCCCAAAGCATGGACCAACTAACACAGATCAACCCCACAATGCATTGAAACCTCACATCACATCCTCCCCACAACACAACCAAACATCATATAACATGAAATACCATTTTACAGATTAAAAAAAAGGTCTCTTATCAATATTCACAATTTTGTGGGGATGTTATCACACAAGAAATTAATCTAGGGATAACCGTTTCATTGGGAAAAAATAAGTAGTTACCCAATTTCAATTTTGGGGTGACATCAAAATAAAATGCAACAAGGATTCCATATCAAAATAAAAAAAAATTACAAGTGAAGGCTCCAAACAACCATGATTTCAACAGGGTATTCATCCCTTACAAAAACAACATCATAATAATATCATGGCTGTAAAAGCACACGAATCATTCCCTCTTCCCATTAAATTTCAATTAACTGATTAATTTATCTTGTTTCAGTTAGCAAAAATCATCCACCATAGATAAAAAAGTGTAAACACATCCCGTGTGATGCATAAAATTGAGAAACAAAGGAATTCCACACCACATAGAATATTTTCAAGCTTAGTGCACCCCACAAGGCGAAGAATGAATGCCTGAGAATGACAACTGCATGAAAAATCCACAGATCAACCTACACCACATCAATGGTCATCAAAAATGCAACACAACTAACATAATTGAATTATGGAAAAAACACATGAGCCGATCTTGCCCTGTTTTTTAGGACATATCTAGTAATTCCCCAAACATAAACCGAAAAATGAAAAACCAAAAACATACCAAAACAACCAAAATATGTGCATCATCATCCAATGAGACAAGACCAATGGAAACATCAATCACACAAATGGGAATCACAACATCTCTGTCAGGGAACCAAGGCTTCTGATCTCCGGATTCATCCCCATCACATCCATGGCCTTCTCAAAGCTCCCGCCCAACCAGCTAGAAGGAGGCGATGATCGGAAGCCAACGTGGAGCCCTGCCTTCTTAATGCTACATTTCTTCATCCATGCCTTCTTATATGTCACAATCATGTGAGATTTGGGGAATATGGAGGCCCTCTTCTACATTCGGATGGTAATCCCAGCACACCTCCTCCAATGAAGTTTTATCTTCATGGAAAAAACATCAATGATGTTTCCCATGCATCTTCGGTGGATGGGATTGGTCTTTCAGACAACACTTCCATGAAGGTAACGAAGATGTCCCCATCCAACAAGGGATACATCTTCATGGCCTTCCGAACGGTACATAGTTTTACATCCATAAAGAGTTTTAATTGAAAGGCCAACAAGGAATAAAGGAAGCTGAAAAGTTGGGTCGCAGAAGACATGAATAGAATTACAAATCAGTGGTTGCGCTGCAAATACACAAACACACCCAATCATTGTTACCTTGGATTGAACTAAATGTAGAAAGCTAAAACCACATTACCAGTCCGATGGATTGCACAAACCATGGGAAATGAAACTAAATACCTTCCAAATATTTGTCGCAAATGGGATAATGAAGACAGAGAGTGGGAGATAAAGCATTCACATGTAGCAGTAGTGGATCATCATGGTTTTCTAGTTCACCTTAACATATTTTGTTCCATGAAATTGCAGTCAAGATTAGTATTGAATCTCCCCCATGGAAGGATGTGAATTACGGGGAATCATCCTAGGGTACTGACATGTAGTCAATACATGAAACACTAACACCTACCCACATCCCTCCAAGTATCGTCAAAACAATAAAAAGAACACTGTAAAAACAAAAAATTACAAGAGAAATATAATGGATAGATTGAGAGAACTAGAAAAAATGGACTCGATTGTTGTTGCAACCAATACTACATATCCTTCCTTATACAAAAAAACCTCGTATTCCCTCGCTATGATGTAAAGGCGATGGGGATTTGAATCCTAGGGAATCCATCTCGAACGTGCCTAAACCTTCAATTTCGGTCATTTTTATGTACCTCTTTATAGATGATCTCATCCGTCTTTATAGTTACATTTATTGTTTTCCATACCATCCATTCCACCATAAAATCTAAAAAGTGTAAGAATTTTAAAACGGGATACAACATATTGGATGTATTTTTTTTATTGGGTTCATTCAATATGAAATCGTATCCGAGGATTAAAATAATTTTACATTACTAAACCATGAATAAAATAAAAAAACAATATTTTCAAATAAATAATAATAAAAAGGATACTTCAAATTAGATCAAGATATTTTTAATTGAATGGTGTGCCTCAATTTGACCCCTATCCCAGGATTAAAATAATTTTACATTCCTAGTTTTAAAAAATATCATTATATATAAATATGTATATATAATTAAATATAAAAAAGGGAATTGTCAATTAATCTCACTTATTTTTACCTCCACAATTTTGTATTTCTTAGCATAATATTCTAATTTATTATCTATTATTATCGTAATGATTATTTTCAATTTATTTTATCGTTGAACATCTGATTTGAATGCTTGGAAATAAATAAATTACAATGAAATGACCTGAAATTGATTAATTTAATTCAAAATCTCACCTACGCTGAAAAACTTCTCATAAAAAATAGTCATCCATCCTCATCCACTCCATGTCATTCTTTGTTTTCCAAGAAAATAAAAATAAGACTCTCAAATTAATGCATGTTTTTTGGGATTCTAAGGGTTTTTTATTCAGCTTTACGATGTTAATAAAGGGTTATGATTCGCTAAATTTAAAAAAAATGTGTCCAAATAGAATCAATGTGACCTAAAATGTTCAAAAATATCTTAATTATAGGTTATTCACCCACTCTCATGCTGATGGTGCACATTCAAAGAAGAATATTACAAAGAATGGGGCTATGAATTTTGTTGAATCTAACCCTAAATTCATCCAAGATCTGATTGTGAATTGAATTCAATCTCTCATCACTATGTTTTATAAGAACTATGATCATTATTTCAGAATTAAATATATTTTATTACATAAAATATTCACTTGATACGACTTATATGATTGAGAGGTCTAGTGTATTTGGGGCTTAGGAACATAACACAACAACTTAAAAAATAAAATACAACATATTTATTGAAAACATCCTTTACATGACCACTACATTCACTCGTACATAGCATTTCATGGGATAACCTGAAAACATACATGTGCAATGGATGATCTATAAAGCCTAGTAAGGGTGTAAATATGGCATAAAATGAAGAATATAGTACATGTTAAGAAATATTCATATCAATGGGGCACAAGTGAAAACATAAACATAAATGCATGATATAGCATGAATATCATAATATAGAAATGTGGAATCAACATTTAACATGATATTAGCATGAGTCAAGGATCATTGCACCAGAATAATGAGTCATCCCAAATTTCACTTCATTTAGTATGAGTAATCCCTCATTACTCTTGACGTATCGTGATACTATTCTTTTCACAATTCATTGGAGTGCTGTCAGGGTGAACCATTCTTAATCATTTCATTTCATGCATAAGTGTGCCATAAGGATTATATAACAATGATTCATTAAACATTATTATTTATTCAATGATAATAGAATGTGAAATTAAAACATGAAACTATATAATCAATAAGTAAATGTGAATAATGTTGAATACCCTTGATAGATAAATGGGCACGATATTCACTACCCAATGGATTTTCCTTGGAAAATTGCAGTGCAATTTCGGCAGCATAATGGTGTTACAAAAAAATTCATAAAAATTGAAGATGAGAGAGAAAGAGGTGTCGCATAATATTTAAATTAAATGGGCTGTAATGAGTTCATATCGATAGATGTCCCAATATATGTAATGGAATTTTGATTCAGAATACAACAGAATTCTTTGAATGTAAATGAGGAGAGAGAAATCCGTTATGGAATTTCGGGTGTAAATGGGAGGCATTAATTAAAGATAAAGGGGGAAATCATTATTCAAATTTAAGGAGGGAAGTATTGGGGTGGTGCTAAATCATACCCAACATTTTCAATTCACAATACAAGGGTATAACAATATATAGAAACTTGGATAAAAATGAGGAAGGAATAAATCCCTTACTTGGAAGTGTGATCCCAAAGTTTTCAGAGGGTATTGAGAGAAGACTTTTGAGAGCCAAGGGTTCCTTGTTATGATTTTATAGAGAGGATGAAAGAGGTTAGTTGAGATTTAAAGTCTTTAAGTGAAGAGTATGTTGGAGAATGGGTGGGTTTATATAGGAAACAAGAGGGAATTCATTATTATTTAGGTTTTGAACCATACACAATAAACTAATCACAACTAAAAACCATACCATGGTTTTTTCCAGTGGTTTTTTCTAAAGGGAAGTAGAATAAATTATTTTATAAGGAAAATGGATTAACATATTAAAATATTATTTTTTCTTATGTGGAGATGAGTCACACTCTAAAAGAAAATCATTTTAACAGTTAAAATATTTTATAAGTCTTGGAGGGTCCACTAAAGAATTGTAAAATAAATAAAAAAATCATAAATCATATTACATTAATGGTAAAACATATATTGTCCAAAAACCCCATTTATTGTATTTTATTGCATCACCATTTGGTTATTATGATGTCATAAAAACCCATTATATAATTAAAATATATTTAATTTTTAGCCAAAATAGTCTATTGTCAAAGAAAATTATAATAAAATTCACCATTGGATAATTTAGACATCCTGATTCAAAAGATAATATTAATTTTATCTAAATTAATTTCTAAATAATTGAGTTTTTACTTTTAAAATAAAAACTGGTATTTCTAAAAAAATTCACGGATTTTGACAAAAATAGATTTCATGGCGTAATTAAAAATTTCAATTTTATTAATAAAGATTATCTGATCATTTATATTTAATAAAAATAAATTTAGTAATAATATTTTATTAAAATATTATTTAATTAAAAAGTCCATTAATTCATAAAAATAGATTTCTCAATTTAATTATACAATTTATGATTTCAAAAATATTTACAAAGTAACTATAATATAATGAATGTAAATTCTCTATAAAAAAATTATGGACCTAATCATATTTCTAGGGTCTTGATACATAACCTCTTATAACACCCACATAAGACAGAAGGGTAAGGTGGGTGATGGTGATAGACTCTTGGGGTGGCTCAGAAAACATCACTCGTGTTGTAATCTTTATCAACATCCACATATCCCATATACGGTTCCATTTGAGATTAATGTGTTGAAGCTCAGCTTGGGCTTGTCCAAGAGAGAAGCTCAGTGACACCACCTTTTTTCCAATCTCTGAAAAAATGGGCTTTGTATGGAGAAATTCTACTAGATGAGGCCAATGCTCCCTTCGTCTGAGTAAATTTGATTTGTCAAAGCCCTATATTTATACTAATCATGCGATCCCTATTCAATGGCTATATTATCAAGGATTAAAATTCCAAATGGTATTTTAAAATCCGAATACATAAAACCCCGAAAGTTAATATGTTATATAATCATTTTTTATAATAAGACATTTAATTAGATAAAGATGAATTTTCAAAAAGTTTGTGTCGCTAAAATCATCCCATCTTATGAAATTTATCCCTTGAAATTTACTTTTCCCACACTAAAACAGTTGTGGGTAACTCTACTTCATCACATCCTCCAATTCCCATGTTTCCCCTTCAAACATGTGGTTTCTCTACAACACCATGATGAGGGGAATTGACTTCTTTTGTAGAACGTTTTCTCAATGATTTGAGATATTCATCAGCTTATCTTCCTAGTAGAGGACATTATCCAATGGTACCACTTATGGATTTAGAATATGCAATGGGTGTGGTATGTATTTAATCAAAATTGATACATGAAATACATCATGTACATGAGATAGGTTCGATGGGAGTGCTAGTCGATATGCCACTGCTACAATGCAATCAAGGATCTCAAAAGGGCTGATGTACCCTGGACTAAGCTTCCCATTCATCCAAAATCTCAAAACCCTCTTCCACTGTGATATATGGAGGAATACCATGTGTAACAGCCCGAGATTTTATGAAAAATATTCTTTTTAATTTTATTAATGTCTTGTGTTGTACGCTACACCAAAAGGAGCTTGCACAACACGCATCTTTGACTTGCCTTGCATTACATGCAATCGCAACCTTCCTCGATAGCGTGTGTAGTACGCAATACTGTGTTTCACGAAACAACGATATGCTATTAAAATATTATTAAAACTAGCCGTTATGAATAGTAATAACCACTTTTTAAATTTTAGAAAATTTAGCTCTCAAAATGGACTTCGTTTTTGGATTCAGAGTATCGAATTTAGCCTAAGGTGAAATTTTGGTACTTTTCGGATAACTTTCATATTCTGATGAATAGTGAAAATTACTAAATTATAATTAAAAAAAACTTTTTTAATCGAAATAATTAATATTGATAAATTATTAATTTGAGTGGTTTTAAAGTATATTTAGAATATATTTTTACAATTTAATTCAATGTTGGTCATTGGTTGTAATTTCACATTTAAACCAGACATAATCAAGTGTCAATCTTTTGATAGATATTGTTTCATAAAAACACGCTATTTGTTTTAACAGCGGGATTTAATTATAAAATTTATTAATGCAACTTATATGTTATGAATTTGGTAAAATAGACTTCATTTTTGAATTCATAATATGAAATATTTCTTAGGATGAAATTTTGGCATTTTTCTGAAAACCTTCAATTTTTGATGAATAGTGAAACTACTAAGTGGTAGTTAAAAAACTGAATTTTTCATAAAACATAATTTTACCGTTTCTGTGAATGGAATTTCAAAAATCCGAGAGACACGGTTGATGTCAGTAAGTAAAATGTGGTTCAATGAGATGAAAATAATTTTTGGTGAATAGTAACTTTTTACTTTTATTTACCACAGTTAAAAGTAAATAGGGTAATTAAGGGTAAAAATGATATTAATATTACCCTAACACATGTCCTAATCCTAATGGACATGTTTATCTCGACCAAAAACAACCTTAAGTGTAAAATATTATCATTTAGGCCCACTTGGATTAGATTAGGACATTTATTATTATTTAATTCAAAGAAGAGTTAAAAGAGTTAAAATCAAAGTTTATTTACTAAAACATTTTTAATATAGGGTTATACATAAGATATATTCGATTTTAAATATTCATTAGAAAGACAAAAAGATTTTCTATATAATGGTATTTTATTTGTAATTTTTAGAAATTAAATAATTTAATTTATTTATGACACAATGATGATGCAATAATTATCTTATTAATGAAATATTGACATAATTGATGTTATAAACACCAAAATAAATCTAATTTGAGACTTTTTATGAATTCCACTAATTTTATAGGTTAATATAATATATTAGTGTTGATTTAATCAACTTGGTTCGAACATATAATTCTGTTATGACTTTCACAAAAATCATATATCAAATAGTGTCAAAATTGACACAAAATAGTTTTTAAATCAAATATTATATTACTAATTGTTATTTTATTCCTCAAAATCTAAGGTTCGGCCAAATGACTTAGATAAGGATATATATATTAATGATAAACAATTTTGGGTTCGTTTGTCATGTTATAGTAAGTGTATTAACCATATAGTGTAAGAAAACAAAAAGACACGGTAAAAGTTAAATTATTTAACTTAGAGTTAAATCTAATTGATAAGGTTAAAATAATACCCTAAACTTGTCTAAATCCTATTGGATGATAGGATTTCGACACATCCCCACTTTATCTTCGAAGTAAGACCCTTTGGAACAATTATAAAAAGATTTTGACTTTAATATAAAATAATATTCTGAGATATTCCTAAGGTGCCCCTCTCCTCCCTTATAAAAGGGAACCTCCTCCCCCTCCTCCTCACACCAATTTGAGCACCCAAGCTCGGCCAAACCCTGCCAAAATCCCTTATACACTTCCCTAGTATCATCATAGAGGTCCTGGTCTTCTTCAAAGACCATCCTTAGTTCTTTAAGTGGAGGCTAAGAAAAGGCGCGTCAAAAAGAGGTAATATCCATTACCGATCTTTTTCAATTACTTTCTTTTTCAACTTCTTCTTCTTTAGTTGTTTCATGATAAAGTAATAACATCAGTATTTATTATATACTGATATGTTATTATAAATATGAAACAACTCTAATTAACCTTCTATCCATCCTATGGAAAAAGGAAATCATCGCGCGTGCGTACGTACGGAATACCATCTCCACGTCGTGGTGTAATCTATTTTCCGCCACCACATTAATTGGATGGGTATAAAGGTGTAATGAGTAACTATATATGATTATTATAAAGTGATATTGATACTGAAATAGTATACATACACTTCAACACAATTCCACGACCACGGGAACGATATCATCGCTCGTGCGTACGTACGGACTACCGTCTCCACGACGCGATGAGATTCATTATCAATGATTAACCATTCATGAATGATTATAAAGTATATATAATAAGTAATAATGAAATATATGACCTAATAATGATACTGGAATTATTTATATTTATATGTATGTCATCTACTTAATTCCATTCAATTCAATAAGGAAACGAAAACAGCATTCATGCGTACGTACGGACTACCGTCTCCATGAACGGTGTATTTCTTTCCATTTACTGATTTATTATATATGTGTATTATGAATATATATATATAAATAATGTTTTATATTCTGGAATTAAGTAATCATGATCTAAGTAATCATATGAATAATTACAAGTTAAAAACAGGAACGACAAATGAGACGATTTTACCCAAAACGCTACTTTAACATGAATTTACAAAAGAACGGGTAATATAAAGTCATAAGTGTACCATATATGATATAATAACAATGAATATGATTCGGGAATAAGTCAATAAAACGATTTAAATCATATACAGAAGGTTCGGACACTCACAAAGCAAGTCGGACCTAAGGTTAGGGAAATATCACAATCTCATTTTTATCCGAGATTGTTTATACTTTAGTATTTACTGGGGTGTATTTTACCATCCACATCCATGTTTCCTCAATATGTAATATTATTTCCATCCACCTAAAATTGTTTAAATCCAATTTTACCCTTCGGTGAGTTTTTAGTAAAAGATATGAAATGAATCTTTTGTTGTTTTTCGTACGAGGTACTTTTTTGACTTTTCCGGCAAAAGTACGAGAAGAATGTTTTCTTAACTTATACGGAATGAATGGATTTTTAAAAACATTATTTCCAAGAAGCTTCCTTTAAAATTTTTAAAGTTTATTTTAAATCAACTTCTTTTAGTTTATAATTTTATGACATGTTAAGAAAAGAAAAGTGTTTTTGAAGTAGAAAGGATATTTTACTCAAGAATGGAGTTCAAATGTTTTATCAAAATTATTTACCATATAAGATAATATAGGGTTCTGTTTTAATCCCTATTATTACATTTATTTGATTATGTTTTGAGGGAATTATTTTTATGAAGTCATTTAACTTATATGATTTGTTTTATGATGTCATGATGTTTCAAGAATCCCATTTTTGTTAAATGTGTTATGCGATGATGTATGATTTATGATTATGTGGCACACATAAGAAAGGATTAATTATAAGATGGGTTGGACCTATATATCCCTCCAATGAATTGGGTAAAGATTTTATATCTCATGAGATAGACATGGCTGAAATGGTAGGTTATACCGGTTCAGTGAAACGGGACTGAAACGAGGGCTACTCGATTCAGAAAGGGACTTTGTCCACTAAGATAGTCTTGGAAATGAGTCTTGACTAACAAGAAATGATTCTCTATGATTATGTGTGTATGCCACAAAGTTTCATGTTTTATGTTATGATTATTGGGATTACATTTCACTTCTATGATTTATCCCATGCTATGATATTATGAGCTCTTTTGCAGGTTAAGATTTCCAAAAGCTATGTTCTTATGTATATGATGTGATTGATATTTCTTTTGTTTACCCTTACTGAGCATTTGAGCTAACCCTTTTATGTTTTCTTTTCCCCAGGATATAAAGAAAGGTTTTAGGTAAAAAAAGGGAAGATCTTTATGGGAGATATTGAAGATCTTTCACCACGATTAGAAGATTACCTTCCGAGTTTCCAAAGACACTAAACTATTACGATCCTTGTGTGTGTTTTTTTGTTATGTACTAAGTATTCCGCAAAAGTAATCTAATGTCCATGTACGTCAAGCTACGGGTCTCTACAGTTGGTATCAGAGGAAAGGTTTAGTCAACCTTTGGAAACTAGGATGTGAGAACTTTAGTGAGATCCCTAGAGATATTTCTAAGGTATGTCTAGGGATGTCCCTAAGGTTAAGTATACGTATAGGTTATAGTACTAGAATTACGCTAACGATCATAGAATTAAACCTAAGATGTTAGATATTGAAGGTACTTCCCCTTTATTATGTTGTTTTCCCTAGCATGATTTTTTCCTCTCACACTATTCTTTTTGGGTTTTAGAAAATGGCTGGAAACAAGATGATTCACGATAATGGATAATATGATGG
Organism: Viscum album; assembly: GCA_963277665.1. Taxonomy (NCBI): domain Eukaryota; kingdom Viridiplantae; phylum Streptophyta; class Magnoliopsida; order Santalales; family Viscaceae; genus Viscum; species Viscum album. The sequence continues at coordinate 1,053,582,351 of OY728151.1, read as the reverse complement.
ACAATGGAATGATATTCTTCATAATGAAATGGGATTTGGAAGTCCAAACATAATTATTATGCCGAATCAGCAATCTCATAATATGATCAATAAAGTAAAATTTGGTAAGTTTCCTGACTTGGCTAATAAGTGAAAGATGGAGTTTCATGATGATCATAGAGGAAAGAAAGTTCAATTTCCCCTATGTAATTCATGCGGGAAGAGGCATCAAGGAGAATGTTTCAAAGGAACTGGAAGATGCTTTGGGTGTGGAAAAGAAGGACACAAAGCCAGTAAGTGCAAAGGAAAAGGTTTAGTTAACACCAGGGATGAGGATAATGGTACTACTACGACATCAACACTGGTTAAATGTTTTAAATGTGGAATGTACGGGCATTATGCAAACCAATGCCCTAAGGGAAAGTCTCATGAAGAGAATCAGTATGGTCGTATGGGAAGTATTTATGTTGATGATGATGAAGAGACTACAAATGATATGTGAGATGAAAGAATTGTTGAATCTTGGACAATGGTTTAAGAATGCAGTGGAATGATTACATGTTTATCATGTGTAATGTTGGAATAACGAGACATCTAAGGATTGTTACACTATTGTCTTTCCTTGAGTTTTGAAAGTGTATGATTAATGTTACCAGTATCCATGGAAGGTTATTCAGATATTTTTGGAATTTAGATGATATGCGCATAATGTAGGGATAAGAAGAAAATTAAATGTTTGATAGTATTCATGAGCTCATGACTGATATAAGGAGAAGGTTATATTATGGTTTGAGTATATAGAGTTTTTGGATTTTGGTATGTGGAAAGTGTTAACTTTTAACAGTATTCATGATTTCACTAAGGTTCAATGGGTATTCATTTTCAAGAGAATACATGATTAAGGCCTTTGAATGTTCAGAATGTGACCAACAAGACATATCTTATGATATATGGGGATCAACGACAGTATTAAATCTCTAGTAATCGTTTTCACTATATTATGAGAGTGGACTGCAGTATTATGGATAAGCCTAAAGATTACAATGGATTATGTTGGACATAAGTTAGTATTGTTTAAGGATAGAAGTTTTTTTTCTCGATATTATTGATGGGATGTTATAGTAATATAGTTTTAGAAAAAGGACAACCTGCAGGACGGGCGACAACCCATCGCGTCGGACAAGGCTGTGAGAATCGAACCCACAACCGAAGTGTGACTGGCCTTTATTGCCTACCACTGGCCTACAGGAAGTCCCTGTTTAGTAGAAACTAGTTTTATTATATTAAGCAGTATGATATATGAAGTATAAGCCCATTTTAGGAACCATATATGATTAATCCCACTATAGATCAACTTATGTATATAAATTTTTCTAACCTTTTGAGATAGATGGAATGACCCGTCATTCTATCACATGATCTGCTACCACTTCACGAATAACAAATTCAACTTCATTTATTTAAGAGATGAAGTGGAAATTGTTAAAGGCACAAAAAATAGTGAGATTGTACCAAAATAAAGTAAGTATTTATTCTAATTCAAATTCTTTAACTTTAGGGAAACAATCTTGAAAACCAAAAATGTTGTCCTAGTTCTCTTATATCTGATAAATCAGATGGTACCTTATATTTTCACAAATCTATGGCTTTGTGATTGTTGGCTATTTCATAGCCATGTTCTCTACCACTCTCCATCAGAACATGATGGTTAGATTTCTCTTCCATATCCATATTTTCACCTATGTGGAAACCCAGGGATTAGTTTATTTGGGTAACCGTTACGTTTCATACTTTTGTTTTTAAAGATTGGTTTTGATATTCCTTTTTACGATGTGGGTTTCTATTAAAGAAACTTTCGAATAGTAAACCATTTATAACCCCGACGAATTTCGAGGGCGAAATTCATTTTAAGGGGGGTAGAATGTAACAGCCCGAGATTTTATGAAAAATATTCTTTTTAATATTATTAATGTCTTGTGTTGTACGGTACACCAAAAGAGGATTGCACAACACACATCTTTGACTTGCCTTTCATTACACGCAATCCCAACCTTCCTCGATAGCGTGTGTAGTACGCAATACTGAGTTTCACGAAACAACGATATGCTATTAAAATATTATTAAAACTAGCCGTTATGAATAGTAATAACCACTTTTTAAATTTTAGAAAATTTAGCTCTCAAAATGGACTTCATTTTTGGATTCAGAGTATCGAATTTAGCCTAAGGTGAAATTTTGGTACTTTTCGGATAACTTTCATATTCTAGTGAATAGTGAAAATTACTAAATTATAATTAAAAACAATTTTTTTAATCGAAATAATTAATTGTGATAAATTATTAATTTGAGTGGTTTTAAAGTATATTTAGAATATATTTTTACAATTTAATACAATGTTGGTCATTGGTTGTAATTTCACATTTAAACCAGACATAATCAAGTGTCAATCTTTTGATAGATATTGTTTCTTAAAAACACGCTATTTGTTTTAACAGCGGGATTTAATTATAAAATTAATTAATGCAAATTATATGTTATGAATTTGGTAAAATAGACTTCATTTTTGAATTCAGAATATGAAATATAACTTAGGATGAAATTTTGGCATTTTTTTGAAAACCTTTAATTTTTGATGAATAGTGAAACTACTAAGTGGTAGTTAAAAAACTGAATTTTTCATAAAACTTAATTTTACCGTTTCTGTGAATGGAATTTCAAAAATCCGAGAGACACAGTTGATGTCAGTAAGTAAAATCTGGTTCAATGAGAGGAAAATAATTTTTGGTGAATAGTAACTTTTTACTTTTATTTACCACGGTTAAAAGTAAATAGGGTAATTAAGGGTAAAAATGATATTAATATTACCATAACACATGTCCTAATCCTATTGGACAAGTTTATCTCGACCATAAACAACCTTAAGTGTAAAATATTATCATTTAGGCCCACTTGGATTAGATTAGGACATTTATTATTATTTAATTCAAAGAAGAGTTAAAAGAGTTAAAATCAAAGATTATTTACTAAAACATTTTTAATATAGGGTTATACATAAGCTAAATTCAATTGCAAATATTCATTAGAAAGATAAAAGTATTTCCTATATAATGGTATTTTATTTGTAATTTTTAGACATTAAATAATTTAATTTATTTATGACACAATGATGATGCAGTAATTATCTGATTAATGAAATATTGACATAATTGATGTTATAAACACCAAAATAAATACAATTTGAGACTTTTTATGAATTCCACTAATTTTCTAGGTTACTATGATATATGTGTGTTGATTTAATAAACTTGGTTCGAACATATAATTCTGTTATGACTTTCACAAAAATAATATATCAAATAAGGGCAAAATTGACACAAAATAGTTTTTAAATCAAATATTATATTACTAATTGTTATTTTATTCCTAAAAATCTATGGTTAGGCCAAATGACTTAGATAAAGATATATATATTAATAATAAACTATTTGGGGTTCGTTTGGCATGTTATAGTAAGTGAATTAACCATATAGTGTAAGAAAACAAAAAGACACGGTAAAAGTTAAATTATTTAACTTAGAGTAAAATCTAATTGATAAGGTTAAAATAATACCCTAAACTTGTCTAAATCCTATTGGATGATATTATTTCTACCCATCCCCACTTTAGATTCTATGTAAGACCCTTTGGAACCATTATAAACCGATTTTGACTTTAATATAAAATAATATTTTGAGATATTCCTAAGGTGCCCCTCTCCTCCCTTATAAAAGGGCACCTCCTCCCCCTCCTCCTCACACCAATTTGAGCACTCAAGTTCGGCCAACCCCTGCAAAAATCCCTTCTACACTTACCTAGTATCATCATAGAGGTCCTGGTCTTCTTCAAAGACCATCCTTAGTTCTTTAAGTGGATGCTAAGAAAAGGCGCGTCAAGAAGAGGTAATATCCATTACCGATCTTTTTCAATTTCTATCTTCTCCAACTTCTTCTTATTTAGTTGTTTCATGATAAAGTAATAACATCAGTATTTATTATATACTGATATGTTATTATAAATATGAAACAACTCTAATTAACCTTCTATCCATCCTACGGAAAAAGGAAATCACCGCGCGTGCGTACGTACGAAATACCGTCTCCACGCCGTGGTGTAATCTATTTTCCGTCACCACATTAATGGGATGGGTATAAAGGTGTAATGAGTAACTATATATGATTATTATAAAGTGATATTGATACTGAAATAGTATACATACACTTCAACACAATTCCACGACCATGGGAACGATATCATCGCTTGTGCGTACGTACGGACTACCATCTCCACGACGCGATGAGATTCATTCTCAATGATTAACCATTCATGAATGATTATAATGTATATATAATAATTAATAATGCAATATATGACCTAATAATGATACTTTAATTATTTATATTTATTTGTATGTCATCTACTTAATTCCATTCAATTCAATAAGGAAACGAAAACAGCGTTCATGCGTACGTACGGACTACCGTCTCTATGAACGGTGTATTTCTTTCCATTTATTGATTTATTATATATGTGGATTATGAATATATATATATATATATCATGTTTTATATTCTGGAATTAAGTAATCATGATCTAAGTAATCATATGAATAATTACTAGTTAAAAACACGAACGACAAATGAGACGATTTTACCCAAAACGCTACTTTAACATGAATTTACAAAAGAACGGGTAATATAAAGTCATAAGTGGACCATATATGATATAATAACAATGAATATGATTCTGGAATAAGTCAATAACATGATTTAAATCATATACAGGAGGTTCGGACACTCACAAAGCAAGTCGGACCTAACGTAAGGGAAATATCACAATCTCATTTTTATCCGAGATTGTTTATACTTTAGTATTTACTGGGGTGTATTTTACCATCCACATCCATGTTTCCTCAATATGTAATATTATTTCCATCCACCTAAAATTTTTTAAATCCAATTTTACCCTTCGGTGAGTTTTTAGTAAAAGATATGAAATGAATCTTTTGTTGTTTTTCATACGAGGTACTTTTTGGACTTTTCCGACAAAAGTACGAGAAGAATGTTTTCTTAACTTATACGAAATGAATGGATTTTTAAAAACATTATTTCCAAGAAGATTCCTTTAAAAGTTTTCATGTTTATTTTTAATCAACTTCTTTTAGTTTATAATTTTATGACATGTTAAGAAAAGAAAAGTGTTTTTGAAGTAGAAAGGATATTTTACTCAAGAATGGAGTTCAAATGTTTTATCAAAATTATTTTCCATCTAAGATAATATAGGGTTCTTTTTTTATCCCTATTATTACATTGATTTGATTATGTTTTGAGGGAATTATTTTTATGAAGTCATTTACCTTATATGATTTGTTTTATGATGTCATGATGTTTCAAGAATCCCATTTTTGTTACATGTGTTATGCGATGATGTAGGATTTATGATTATGTGGCACACATAAGAAAGGATTCATTATAAGATGTGTGGGTCCTATATCTCCCTCCAATGCATTGGGTAAAGATTTTATATCTCATGAGATAGACATGGCTGAAATGGTAGGTTATACCGGTTCAGTGAAATAGGACTGAAACGAGGGCTACTCGATTCAGAAAGGGACTTTGTCCACTAAGATAGTCTTGGCAATAAGTCTTGACTAACAAGAAATGATTCTCTATGATTATGTGTGTATGCCACAAAGTTTCATGTTTTAAGTTATGATTATTGGGATTACATTTCACTTCTATGATTTATCCCATGTTATGATATTATGAGCTCTTTTCCAGGTTAAGATTTCCAAAAGCTGTGTTCTTATGTATATGATGTGATTGATATTTCTTTTGTTTACCCTTACTAAGCATTTGAGCTCACCCTTTTATGTTTTCTTTTCCCCAGGATATAAATAAAGGTTTTTTGGTAAAAAAAAGGGAAGATCTTTATGGGAGATATTGAAGATCTTTCACCACGATTAGAAGATTACATTCCGAGTTTCCAAAGACACTAAACTATTCCGGTCCTTGTGTGTGTTTTTTTGTTATATACTAAGTATTCGACAAAAGTAATGTAATGTCAATGTACGTCAAGCTACGGGTCTGTACACCATGTCTACGATATCGAACACTAGGTCTCTTCTATGATTAACAACATATCTTTTTTGTCGACTCTGGTAGATTAAATATGTTGCTTGATGGTCATAACATTCTCAATCATTTCATCGACCATTTTTTGACCTACGATTTTTCACTCCCCATCTTCATCCCAACAGGTTGGTGTTCTTCACCTCTTAAAATAAAGGGCTTCCTAATGATCCATTTGGATGCTTGAGTGGAAATTTTTTTTATAAGAGAATTGAACTAGAGGAAGATGTTGATCACATCCTCCTTTGAAGTCTTTTTATCATGCTCTAAATATGTCCTTTAGTGTTTGGTTAGTCTTCTCATATTGGCCACCAGTTTGTGGATGAGGAGTGATACTGAGGTTTAGATCAGTATTAATAGAATGTTAAAGACTCTTCCAAAACATATAGTTAAATCATAGATTTCAATCAGATACAATAGATAGTGGTACTCCATGGAGCCTTACCACATCTCTAATGTATATCCATGCAAGTTGATCTAATGATAAATCCTCCCAAATTGCAATGAAGTGTGCAGTTTTTTAAGGAGATCCACAACTACCAGGATTTCATTTTTTCCTTTGGATGTCTTCAGAAGTCCAGGGACAAAGTCTCTAGGGATATTCTCTAATTTCCATGGTGGTATGGGTAATGGTTGAGTCATCCCCTTATACTAATACCTCTCATGCTTCACATGATCCCATACCAAGAACATTGATGTATACTCAGTGATCTCCATATTCATGTTATCCAACCAATAATCCTATAAGAGATCTCGATAAATCTTTGTGTTTCCTGGGTGAATAGATAAATTAGAACAATGTGCATCATCCAAAAGATCCTTCGTTTACTATGGATTTGATGGAACACATAATATCGACCCAAATCTCACAATTTATTATTCATTAACATTGAACTCCAATGATTTTACTTTTCTTATAGTTACCACATTCTTCTAAATTACCACATCATCCTTTTGAGCATCCTTTAACGATCCCAAAAGATACAGTTGAGAAATCCATAATGAAATGATTGATGGTGTTCCCATTGTTTTGATTACCCTATCTATATTCATCACATTTAATAATATTGTATTTTTTTTATTCTCATCAATGATATAATTGTTGGGTCCTTTAGACATAGAGCACATACCCCCTTTTTCACTTTCCCAGGGTGGAAATGGATTGTGTAGTCATAATCATTGATCAGCTTTAACCATCATTGTTGGTGCATATTCAACTCTTTCTATGTGAATTTATACTTGAGACTTTTTTCATCTATATATATTTCCTGCTTCTACCCAAAGAGGAATTATTGCCAAATTTTTAAAGATTAGATCACCGAAACAAACTCCAGATCATGTGTTGGATAGTTCTACTCATGAACTATCAATTTACATGAATCATATGCAATAACTTTTACATTTTTCATCAACACACATCCCATGACCATCTTCAAAGCATCACTAAATTCTACAAAATGTTCTCCAATTGTGGGTGATGTGAGCATAGGCACAATGATAAGACTCCTTTTATACTCCTTGAAGCTCTATTTTCATTCATCACTCCAAGGAAACTTGAATCTTTTACGAGTTATCATAGTATGAAGATTTGTCAATCATAAAAATTTTCTAAAAAAAATTGTGATAATATCCTGTTAACCCCAGTATGCTATAGATACCCATTAATGATGTTTTCAATGGCTATCCCTCAATTGGGAATGTCATGGAGAGATCTACAAATATCCCACTGCTTTTGATGATATGACCCAAGAATGAGACCTCATTTGACCAAAACTCACGCTTGTTGTACTTTTCATAGAGCTAATCCTTTCGCAAGATCTCTAGTAATGTTCTTAGATACATATCATTCCCCTCCTTGGATTTTAGGTATATTATAATATCATCTACAGAGACTACCACAAATTTGATGATGTAATATCCAAGGACACTATTCATCTAGATCATGAGTATTGCTAGAGCATTAGTGAGTCTGAAAGGGGGACATTATCAACACTCAAAATAGATATGATAAAGGGGGACTTTATATGTTCTCTAAATAATGCTAATAATGGCCTAGATTATTTGAGGGCTATTGTTTATATAACAGTACAACCACTAAAACATTCACAACACATACACACACAACCTTCACAAAACATCACTGTAAAACGCACATACGAACAACGCAGCACAGACAAGAACAAACCTTTGCACACAAGGGTTTGGAAAATAATTCTATATACATTTAAAATAATTAATTATATATATACATTTACAATTATAAAAAAAATAGTTAAATATAGTAACTTTTCATCCTTTGACATATGTGATCCCCTTTCAAAAATGTCTTCTTATGCTATTAGTTGTCGAACATGTCATCCCAACTCAGAGAAAATATTCTACCAACATATGAAAACAAATATTATGTTTGTAATACTATAATTAAATAAAATAAACATTAATTTTAAATAATACACTAATAAATGGTCAATTTTTTTTATAAAAAGGACACATTTTGAGTTATATAGTTCCCACCGTGCTTTATATTGAGGTGGGGTTGATTCCAACCCTTCCGAAATGAGTAATGGATCATTTTCCTAAAATACCCAAACAATAAAAATGAGTTTTCTTTGTTTTTTGTATGTACCATTTTCTTTTACTGTAATTAATATCAAATTTAAATGGAAAATTTGGATTTATAATAGTCCCAATATTCAACGGATTGAGTTTCAGTTGATTTCTACACGTCACAAATGACCCATGGTTTATTTTTATAATGTATCAAAACAATCCAATTTTTTTTCGCAATATTCAGTTTTTCAGTTGTTTTTTTCAATATATTATCTTTTCAAACCAAAAAAATTAATTTCAAGTCATACTTGTCGAATTGTGTGTCAATTTTAGGCAATATAAATTCATACACACCACAAAGGTCTTAAGAATCATTATCCTAAATTATGTACACAATCAGACGGTGTTTTCATGGTTTTCAGTGAGTGAAACATTTTGAGCTAAAATTTCAATTTTAAACTCATAAGAGAAACTTTTAGTCATAGTGGTCTCATCGTTCATTGGATTTAGGTGAATTCAATTCCTAAAGATCCATAATGACTCATGGATCATTGTGTTGAAGTATAAAAGAAGTCGAAATGTGTTTTCATGGTTTTCAGTATGTCACATGTTCTTTTTAACTTAAATTAAAATCTATTAAAAATAAAAATCATTTGGGTTTATACCGGTCACATCGTTCATCATATTGAGGTGTGGTTGATTCCTACACATCAAAAATGTCTTATGGATCGTTTTTTAATGTTTCAAAACAAAAAAACGTGTTTTCTCAGTTTCTAGAATGTCATCTATGTTTTTTACTAAAATTTAATTTTAATTCAGAAATATGATTTTTGACTCATACCGGTCACATCGTGCATCAGTTTGAAGTGAGATTATTTCATACATGTTACAAAGGACGAAAAAAATCACATTCTTAAGTTATAATGACAATTGGAAACTATTTTCTTTGATTTCATGGAGTGACACTTTTTTAGATAAAATGTAAATTTTAATCTCATAACAGACACTTTAAATCATACCAGTCACACTATGTGTCGGATTGAGGTGCGGTTAATTCCAACACGTCACAAATGACACATGGATTATTTTCTTATATTATGAAAACAATCCAAAAGTGTTTTCTCACTTTTCAGTATTTCACTTGTTATTTTTACTTAAATTAATGTCAATTTTAAATAAAAAGAAACATTTGGATTTTTACCGTTCACATCATGCTTTGTATTGAGGTGGGACTGATTATTATATGTCACAAATGACTCATATATCATTTTACAAAATTATAAAAACAATATGAATGTATTTATTTACTTTTTATTATGATATATGTGATTTTTTACTAAAAATATTGTCAATTTAAAATAAGATGATTCACTTAGAGTCATAACAGTCGCATCGTGTGTCAGATTGTGGTTCAGTTGATTCCCACATGTGAGAAATGTCTTCTGGATAATTTTCATAAATTTTCAAAGCAATATGAATGTGTTTTCACAGATTTTATTATTTCATTTGTGATTTTTTACTAAAATATCATTTCAATCTTGAAACATGCATTTTGAGTTATACCAGTCACACCATATGTTAGATTTGGGTTCAGTTGATCCCTACACATCACAAACTAGAAACACACAATTCGAAAATCGTGCAAGTAGTGAGATAATATAAATACACAATGGATTAAAAAATATTTTTAACAAAATAGTAATTATCATAAAAAATACCCTTGAAATGATGCTGGTTTGTTCATAGAATACGATCTCTTTTATAAATTTTCAAACATAATAACCACAGTCTTCTCCGTTTGTTTGTTTCGAACACTGCAGAAACACTGAGAAAAATATGTAATTTATTATACGTGTTTGGATAGGGAAATATTTTTATATATACCCTTATAGATATCCAGTCCTAGTAATTTTGATGTACCATGTCCTTTTCCCCTGGCATCATTACATGATGTAGGCGATATTCATGAACCGCCCTATTACTACAGAATCCTTATTGAAAGATAATATAAATTATATTATTTTAGGTTTAGTTCTAAAATGATGGATGCAGTGTATTAAAAATTGACAAATTCCATCATGTTTGGTTGGTTTATTAGATATACATGCATTTAATCTAGGAAATAAATTATTGGATTGTCCAAATTGACCAAAATGGGCATCAAATGCATCCTATGAACACAAAAAAAGTAATGAATAAAATTAAAATATATTTGATATGATTAAATTATAGAGTTTTACCCATAAATCATTAGTATAACGAAGATAATGTCATCCGTATTTTTTTGTTAAAGGATTTGAGCAGGCCTGCCACTATTTCTCCCACTTTATTGGATTCTATTTTTGTTTCTTCTACAGAGGTTACATGAGGACTAACAAGTCCACGTTTTTGTTTATCAAAAATAAATTCCATTGTTTTTCATATATAAGTTTGAAAAAAATACATAATTTATTTAGTCATAAAAATCAATGTCTATCAAATTTTTTAAAATCAAAGAATGAAAACATACCACGTGTATACATTTACATCTGATCCATCTAGACAATCATACTCAAGGATTCCACTTACAATTTCAACACTAATGAATTCTGGATCTTCTCCACTGTACATATTTTCATCAATGAAAATTGTGTTAGTAGCACCATCATTCAAATTCATATCCACATGAGCCTGCAATGATAGTAATTGATGTTATTGAACGGGTGAGTTTAAGGTTATTTCTGAGATTGGTTCAATCAGTTTTTTGATCTATGAGATGGTTTTGAGTCATTCATTCATTTCACCACCTACCCTTTGTTTATCTATAATAACATTCATCGATTCAGACCTTTTTTCAGTAAATGATAATGGTTTATCTTGAAAAATAAATTTGAAATTAATACCTCCTTGTCGAAAAGTTTTTTTACTATATGTGACGGCCATGCAATGAAAGTTCCAAGAGCTTCACAACTGAAAAAATGACCCATACCCATAGTTAAAAACCATGTGTATATTCTCTACCCACTTTTTTGGGAACCCTAGGAAACCAAGGCGTCAATATAGCTCCACAACTTATACCCACAATTTTCCAAACTGTGGGTATAGATTTTTTCCACGTGTTATAACCACCATTTAATAACCACTTGCCACCTCATAGTCTTATACCCATGGTTTTAAAATTGTGTTTATAAATAATAGAAAAATTAGCACAAGGAGTTTAGAACTAGTGACCATCCCATATCCCATGTATCTTCTCACCAAGAAAGATTCTAAATTTATTTATATATGTATCTATATCTACCTAAAAATATTAATTCGAAGTGGTTATATAGAAAAAATCAATTAGCATGTTTCAAACGTGCTACTTACATTTCAAACACAAAACACATTACCACTAAATCTACTGACCATGAATAAATAAATATCTATATTTATGTAAATATATTAATATAAACCATATGTAAAAAATTGATTCCCTAGAGTTTTGAACTTTCATCCTCTACATAGACGCTGAACCCAAATACCACTAAACAAACAAAACTTATTAAGTGGGAATAAAAAAGCATCACACTGGTTTCGAATCCACACAACTCCTCTAATGCTAAACTCCCTTTCCAATACCCCAATTCTGATTATATGATTATACATATAAATATATATGTGTTAAATATCTCTTTATAAAACGTTAGAATAAGTAAAATTCCACAGGAGAGTTTCAAACCTCTGCCGATTCTACAACTCTGAACTTCATTACCACTACACCAACTGCAATTATTCTTATATATACATATATTATCTTATATATTTTTTCACAAGAAAATCATAAGGAACCCTATACCCATGGTTTAGTAAAACCATGGGTATAGATGTAACCTATACCTATATTGTTTTTGAACCATGGGTGTAGGATTATATAACAAAGTCTATACCCAAAATTGATGAACATTGTGGGTATTGATGTCACAATACCTACAATTCACTGTAAACTTTGGGAATAGGATTTCTCATGACATTCCCACACAATATGTTGGCTTCCCATGCTTACGTGGGGTACTCTATACAAACAATTTTGTAATAAATATGTGTATAGGTTATAAAATGTCTCTTATTCTCACATTTCATATATACCAAGGGTATAGGTGGGTCTATACCCATAGTTTTTTGGAAAATAGTGGGTGTAGACCCATTTTCCAGTAGTTATGGTTAGACCAAAAGAATATCATCATCATCATCATCAATTGAAACATGTAGCTTAGCGGTCGGCTCATGGTCTACATTAATAAATACTTTGACATGGCCTATTAGATGTGGTATCTTATGTAGAATGGTGTTCTGGATATTGAACACCATAGCCCTCACTATAAGGTAATGAGTGGGGGTTGATAGATATAAATAACATTAATTTTCACCCTGTAGAATATTAGTCTTGGAAAGGTATCAGGGTCTATTTGATTAAAGATTAATAGAAAAAAATGATTAGAACATTGATTACCTCAACTAAGATATGTTTTTGAGGGGAATGGATCACCTTAATTCTGGTGGGGGTGGGGAAGGATCATCATGAATTGGTTGTTCGTGAGTTGGTTCTTCTCTATCCCCCCTGCTATCAAATTTTTCATGAACTGTCCCTGTAATTTCATATGTTCTTCAAGGATAGCTATTATGTAATGTCTTGGAATTCTTGGGCCTTTTTTTATTATATTGAATTATATCAAGAAAACAAGCTTTGACGTCACATGATTATAAGGCCTAGAGTTCTCGGAATGTAATTTTGAACATTTTTTAATGCACATTCAGTAAACACGAATGTGGGTTTTCCTAACTTTTGAACCGATGCACATACCAAAACTTGGATTGCACCGTTGAACTTGTAACACTGGGATTTTCCTAGAAATGACTTAACTTTTGCCGGAAAGGGTAGAGTGGAAATGTTATTTTTTGTAATTTTCATGAAAAATAATAAAATAATATAAACAAATTATTTTATTTATTTTGTCACCCTTGAGTGGCAGATGGCGACACTACATCACAGTGATGAGGCGGCGACGAGGAGTATTAATGGAACTCATTAACGGCCCATATCATGTAGTGTAATGATTAAATAAAGGAAGTGTAACAATAGCGATGTTTCATAAATGAAACAGCGTAATGACACAACGTCGCATCATAACTAAAAACATGTGACACGTTTCTCTTTAATTGTTTGACATGTTGGTGGATAGGGGATTAAACCTTTGTGATTCACTCTTGAACCTCTAGTTGTCTTCCTATCCAATAAACAATGACGCACCGACAGATCATCATCGTCTTCTATGTGCTTTGAAGAATGAAGCCAGATGCCACATCAACATCCTGAAACCTATAGGATGATTGTTTAGACATCGAACATCAATGTGGTATGGGTTTATTCATTCTATGTATTGGATAATTTCTTACACATTATTAAAAATTAATGATGAACGAAGATCATTCGAATAATGGGTTGATCTGTGAATCACTTGTTGTTGTGGGTGGATATTATGTGGGGTTTGATTTAGGGATTTTCAAGTTGTGTGATTATCCTCAAGTTATCCCTGTGATTAAACTCTAATATGGAGGGTGCGGGCCAGCCGAAATAAGGCCTGGTCTCTCTGCCATTTTTTTCATGGTGTGTTCTTCAAATTCGACAGGTCAACTTGACTGGAAGACAAATTAGAATACTTTTCGATGAATATGGTGATCTATTGGGGCTATAGACGTAGGCGATGCAATGAAGAGACCACCAAACCACGTCTGACTTTTCGTCGAAGGTTCTGCCACTATTCTAGTGCTGGATTTGGCATGTGGTCACGCCATCGTAGTGCCGAATAGATGGAAAGAGGGAAGACATCAAATTGATGTAGGAGGAGGCCACAACCGACTTGTTGCAGCATCGGCAGGAGGCGCAGTACAGGGCGTTGCGTGGAGGTATGACCTGTGTTCGATTCATCCAGTGGTTGTCAAGCCACGATCCATTGACCAAGATTGGAGGATGCCTCGTGTCAGTGGGGCCAAACGTGGTGTGACTTATGCATCCCGGATAGATGTCACCCCACCTACCACACCACGCGACCTGTTTTATGATGGTGGATCTTGCCCAAGCCAGTGGACTGATCATGCACACGTTGGGCCGGACTCGCACACATTAGGACGTGATTGTTCCGGTGGGCTAAACTGACACCTAACGGGACGGACCCATGCCGGTAGGCCAGAACCATGCCCTGAGGTCTGGGATGGATGAGACGAGGTCACTGGGTGACCCAGTGGGCTGGACACTCAGCCAACCGGGTAGGGTCTAGTATGGCCCATTGGTCCTGGCCCACTGGTCAGACCGGATAAGACCGACCCCGACCCGAACCAGGTCAATTCGACTGTGACTAATTAAATCTGGGTATTTGTGAACCTCGAACAATGTAACTCTGTTCAGTCTGACTAGGTCTAATAGGGCATAGATACAACCAAATCATGTTTACTAAAACACTTGTATCTCTCAGACCCAGCGTTTGATTGACGTACCCTCAACAGTGTTAGGACCCTTGAGACAGTGCGATCATTCTGATATATTCCATGTGTGTTTTGGTGGATATTGGATTATGGGTAGTATAGATCGGACTCAAATCCAACTAGACCTTTTTACTAAAAATTAAATAACTTAACGACCACGCATCCGAACGACGCACCTTATCCTTTGATGGGACCATTATGGCAAGGCGGTCCCTTGGGTAACTATATTTGAGTCTTTGTAGTGGTTGATGTACAACTAATGGTTTGAGTAGCTGTTCCTACATAAATCAAAAGTGCTATGTGGAGGAATAAAGTGGGTGGAAGTGACTTGAAAAATGAATAGTGATACTCCATGGGTCAACACCTAGATATCCTGAGTGGGTTAGCACCTAGCGATGTTATATGGATAAGCACATAGAGATCCTCTACGGGTCAGCACATAGAGAACCTGAGTGTCTTAACACCTAGATATTTTTTGTTGGTCAGAACCCGGTGATCCTCTATGTATTCGTTAGGTGGGTTAGCACCTAGAAATCCTCTATGGCTTAGCACCTAGAGATACATTGTGAGTAAGCACCTAGCAACCCTGTGCAGGTCAACAGTAGAGCCTCTCAATAGAATAATATTATCTAACTTTAATACTAATCACATTAACTTCTGTAGTTATGTTATACCTGGTGTGAGATTAGTATTTGTGATATGTGTTTCATGTCTTTATTGGTGGTACTACCTCTGTGATATTTTCCATTGTGGTGTTTTCTGTCGTGGATAACTGAGATAACATCAATGGTCTGGGGCCCCCACTGAATATTTTTATACTCACCCATGTACTGGCTTCGCCCGCACCTGTTGTGTCTTGTGCAGATGATATACAACATTGACTGGGACATGGGGAGCCATGTCTAGACGGTTAACATAGTTGGATCGATATACTTGGAGTTCTACAGTTACTTCTGATAGAGAGTTTTACCTACCCTTTATGTAGGATCCTTGGAGTACAACCTTTAGGGGATTTAATTCTTTTTCTGTACTTTCCTTTCATTTGGTCTTGTATTCTGGCCCCCATTACATTTAGTTTACACACTTTACTCTTAGTAGTGGTATTTTGGGGTTGTTGTTTTACTTTTCCTTCTTTCGTGGTTAGCATTATGTAGTTTCCCTATCTGTGTGTATACAGGATTAATGGAAATGCCTTCCTATTTTGGGATATGCCTTTCTAGTTTTCATCAACAACCCCATCCTATTGAAGGTAGGATTGGGGTAGCCATGACTTGGGACTCATGGGCCAAGTATTGGAAAAGTGGTATCAAATGGTGGTCGGTTCAACCAGAAGAACTGAGAGTCTGTAAATTTTAATGGGGGAAATATTGCCAAGTGTATTGATTTCATCTTTCAGTCCAGGGAGTCCAGTGTTGGTTCCATGACCGAAATATCCATACAATAGGACCCTAAATTCTACATTCCGACTCATTACATAAAAACAATAGTTTCATGTGTTTTGGAAATGACTTTATCTTGATCCACTTTGAGTCAGCTCACTAGATATAACTTATAGATTATGGTGCATCTGTTTCTCTACAGGATTCCACCACAAATACATCCATCCAAGATTTTAGTGAACGATCATGAAGATGGACAACCGAGAATTGATTCATAGGTACAAGGACAACTTATAGAGGTAGAACCTACAGATGGTGTACTAGCAACACCACCACCAGTAAAGCAGCATATGCAACAATACCTACCAGTAGATAGTTCATGCCGACAGAGAACTGTACACATGTTCTAGAGACATAGGCCTTCTAGGTTTCTGGGCGAGACAGATACTCAGGTAGTTGAGGATTAGGCTATGGAGAGAGGATGTTTTTTTATTTTTTACAGCTAAACATTAATCTTGAAAGCAATTTGCAGCAGGAGGTGATATTTAACTCCAAAATTGTCTCATATCTATTTTTTATGGTAAATTTAAAATTAAAGGTTGCAGAACATGGGTTTTTAGTAGAACAGGGAGTCTCAGTTTTGACCTTCAAAATGCTGCAACAAGGATCCTAGAATAAGTGGAAGGTTAGGTATGTAAAAACAATCATAATGTATTGTTCAATGTTAATAAAAGGAGAAAATTCATATTTTCAAGTGTCACATATACATTTTTTCCATTAATTATTGAGAGTTTAATATGAAATTTTTTATATATGATATTTTGTTTTCTCAGCCGCTTCATATCCATTACTACCAACAGTGATCACCAACTAATTGATTCATTTAGAATGATGAAGAAATCGATCATCCTCATCCTAATAATTCATCCACCACCTCTATAGGACTCCATGACATAGATCCTTCCTGAATACATCCTCATGGTGACCACATTCATGTTATCCCATATTGCATTGTATAATTCATTAGATAAGTTGTTTGGTCAAGATTCATGTAGTACTTTCCTATCATTTTTTTGTTTCCAAGGTGTATAATGTTATATTAGGGAGAATTTCTGAATTTAGGTATAATACATGAATGGTGGTATTGGTTTTTGGGATGATTTCACCCCCGAACGACTATGGGTCTATGGGAATCTGTTTCTTTACCATGGAATATGAAAATGTTGGAGAATATGGGGTGCTAATGGTTTATAAAATGGTGGATTCAGAAGGTAAATTTGTAGATGTTTCTTCAGAGTGGCTTATCATAATGAAGCCCGATACCAATTTTCTCTAGATGAAATTATTTTTAGAGGTGGAAAAATCAAAATACCATTTCAATGGGTTATTCTAGAAGATCTGTGATTGGTATTCATTTACATAGTTCTTATTGGGGGGACTATTTCTTTCCCATAAATCCATTTTTACTCACACCTTTTGAATGATTCATTGGTGGGACAACTTTTCTATCATCCAATTCAAACATTTAATCATGTACATATTCCTAGAATGAGGTAGGTTGATGCAGCATTTGGGTTGGGTGATGCATCAAATTTTTCCTTTTTTTGTTGTCCCATGTTGTCTGTTACATAATTTTCTATCTCAACGATTGACTTCCCTCTCCCACAAATTTTTTACAATCTATTCCATTATATGCACCACTCATTTTTTGTTCTAAACATCCCTAATATTAATATAAATTATTATGTTTGATAAATGGTATTCTATTATTCATAGTACAAATTTTTTAATAGTTTCATGTGAATGCGCGGGCGGAGTACATGTTAATCATATACACAGTAAATATACAAAATAAAAAACAGGCCATCAATGCAATACATGAATAATAATATGAGTGTGTTGTATAAATGATCCTGATGGTACATAACTTATATGCACACATATTCAATATATTTATTTACCAAATTCACTGGAAACACATATATATTTAATAATTTATATAAATAATATATAGATTTATAATTGTTCAAATAGAAGTAATAAATATAATAAATATAATAAATATAATAAATATAATAAATATAATAAATATAATAAATATAATAAATATAAAAAATATTATTAACATAATTAATCTACTAAATTTAATAATCTGACAAATTTTATATATCTAATAAATGTACTAAATGTAAATATAATAATTCAATAATAAATCTATGAAGTCTAATAAATTTAATGAATCTAATAAATCTAATAAATTTATTAAATTTAATAAATCTAATATATATATTTGTACTACTGAACCCCTTATTCTAGATTGACACAACCATACATGATAATAAAACTCTTTATTCCCATTGAACCATCGCCTCATCTCCAAACAAGCACGACTGAAAAAATCATCACGTCGCCACACCAAAAGCATGACCAAACAATGCATCACCTTTCCACCCAAAAAGCACAGGCAAATGAATCATCACCTCATGACATTAAAAGAATGAGAAAAAAACCATCACATCAATGCCCCAAAGGAATAGACCAACTAACACACATCACCCCCACATTCCATTGAAACCACACCTCACATCCCCCAATAGCAGGACCACACATCCTAGCACATCAAAGACTATTTTACAGATTTAAAAAAGGGGCTCTTATCACTATAAACTATATTGTAGGGAAGTTATCACAGAAGTTGTTAATCTAGGAGAACCCTTTTCATTTGGAAATACTAAGTAGTTTCCCAATTTCTATTCTGGGGTGACATCACAATAACATGAAACAAGGTTTACATATGACAACAAACACAGTGAAAGAAAAGGATCCCAACAACTATGATTTTAGCAGGGTATTAAAACCCTACAAAAATAGCATCATAATAATATCAATGCTGTAAAAGAACGTGAAACATTCCCTCATCCCCTTCAATTTCAATTTACTGATTAATTTATCTTGATTCAGTTAGCGAAAATCATCATCCATAGATAAACAAGAGTAATCCTCTCGATCACATCCATGGCCTTCTCAAAGCTCCTGCTAAGCCAGTTGGAAGGTGAAAATGATCAGAAGCATAACCAGAGCCCTGCTCCAGGTCATTCTACATTTCTTTACCCATTCAATCTTCTACATTATGGCCATACAATATTTGGTGAAGATGGAGGCCCCCTTCTACATTTGGATGTCGATCCCCACCCACCTCCTTCACTTGGGTATGAGGCCACTGCGCCTCTCCTTTAAAATGGTATCTGAAAATGATTTTGGATGGTTTTAGCTTCATTCCATACAATTTAAAGTTGTTTCCCATGCATCTTCAGTGGATGGCCTTGGTCATTCGGCCACTCATGTGTTCATTCAACATCTGGGAAATAATTTATTAATCTAATGTAGAGATTTTGAGTTGGAATTGATTATTTAAAAAAATATAAACTTGTAAGATAAACAAGAACCCACCTGGTTTGTGGTCATCATATTAAAATGGTAGCATGTGATTTTTCCACCAGGAAACACATCCATGGAGTTAAAGAAGATGTCCCCCACCAACAAGGGATACATCTTCAATGCCTTCCAAACATTGCATCATTTTACATCCATCGTGACTTTGAATTTCATGGTTAACATGTAAAATAGACTGATGGAAAGGAGGGTTGCAGAAGACATGAACAGAATGATGAATCGGTGGTTGCGCTACAAATACACACACTCACACAATTGTTGTTACCATGGATTGCACTAAATGTATGATGATAAAACCACATTACCAATCAGATGCATTGCGTGAACCATGGGCATTGAAATTGAAAACGGTTCAAAGATTTGTCGCAAATGGTTAAATGAACGTAGAGAGGGGGGGTGATAAATCATGAAATTAAGAAGTATTTGAGCTTTATCCTCTTCCAGTTCACCTCAGCGTGTTTTTTTCCAGGAAATTTCAGTGACGATTCGTATTGAAACTCCCCCGTTAGAGGATGTGAATTAAAAGGAATCATCCCAGAGTCCTAACATGAGGTCAAAACATGAAACCCCAACACCTACCCACCCAAATCCTACCAAGTTTCATTAAAACAATAAAAACAACACAAGAAAAAAAAATACCAAGAAAAATGCAATGGATCGATTGAGATAACTAATGCAAATGGCTAAGATTTTAGTTGCAACCAAGGCAACATATCATGCCTTATACGAGAAAACAGTCTAGCAGATATTTTGTACAATCGAACCCAAAACAAAAATAAATTGAGAAATTGTCATCCCCAAGGTGGGGATCATCACCTAAAGGTGAATAAAACTACTTTAAATAATGTTATTATACATGTAAACCTTACATATTCATAAATATATTGTAGCAGGGTTGGAGGATTATAGAATAAAAGTTGAAGAGAAAAATAATATTATTCTTACCATGCACCTATTATACCCTCTGCAAACCAATTTTTCCATGGAAAAACTCAATCCCTCACTACGATGTAAAGGCGAATGTGATTTGAACCCTGGGACGCCCATCTCGATCTTGCCTAAACCTTCCATGTCCATCATTTTTATGTACCTTTTAATTTTATATCACATCCTTCTTTATGGTTACATTTATTGTTTTCCATACCGTTGTTGTAAGATCCCGAATCTTCATTTCAGGTATGTTTTTCCTTTTTCTGGAGTTTTTATGAAAAATGGAGTTTCTCGAAAATTTTGAAGTACATGCCGTGTACTTCTTGAGTACTTGCCGTGTACACTTCTCTGGCTCGAAGCCGTGTGCTCGCCATGCCCGGGCCACACACACAGTACATAGGGGTGATGTGGAGGCCGATTTTGGCAGAGTAAAGAAGAACCCACTACTTGTTGTGTACTTTAAAAATACACGTCGTATACTTTTATTTTTTCACTAATCCGACCGGGGTCACGCCTAATCACCATAATCATCTTATTTTAGGTCTGGTTCATCTGAGAGTGACCCATATGGTCGAATCATTCCCATGCTCCTGCCTCTCCGTCCGTTATCTGATTCAAGCATGGTTGATTTCATTGGAAGCACAGCGGTGAGATTTTCCTTCTACTTGAACCTTGTTTTCCAATTCTCCCTCTTTCTAAAGTTATCTAAGGTTGAACGTTTTTTAAATTTTATTATATCTATGATGTTATATGGATAATCAGCCATCATGGTTCAAGTATATAGATCTCCTAGGATCGATGTAGGTGGTTTGTTCCTTACCGTTCAATGTGTCTGAGTTTTATGTGAAAATTCCACTAGTACCTCTGAACGGGGTACTGCATGTTTACCTTTTTTCCCTTGTTGTTTTCCTGAATTTCTTGTATGCTTGTGTAGAGGTAAATTTACATTGTTAGAGGATAATTTGTTGTTCTTAGATGTTTTTTCCCCTGATTTGTTCTGTTACGACCTTTGGGCCTCGTTTTCCTTTGGTTGTTACACCTGTTTCCATGCCTTGTGGTTATAGGTTAAAGTGAAACTCATGACATGCTTGTTTCCTTGTAAACTGTTTAGATAAGTAGCTCTATAGGTGTACTTTGGTTATCTAAGTATCTCTATAGGTGTAATTTATCCTTATATCATTATTATGCACTGACTGGCACGAGGCTGACAGAACCTGGTGCTATAGACTATAAGGGATATACTGAGTGAGCTTCCCAGAGAGTCTTAGACATTATAGACTATAGAGGGGATGGAACGAGTGAGCTCCCAGAGAGTTATATTTTTATAGACCACAAGAGGGTAGACCGAGTGCGCTTCCTCAGAGATTCTTACATTGTTTGAATCTCTTTATGAACATTCCCAGTCTAGAGGGGGAATTGACCGCGTGAGCTTCCTCAGAGAGTCTGTGGTATACCTGAGGCTATAAGAGGAATTGACCAAGATAGCTTACTTAGAGAGTCTCTAGACCTTGGGGCTAAGAGAGTTAGACAACGTTATCTTCATCAAGAGAGTCCCTGAAAACCCTAGAAAATGAGGGGAATTGATCGAGTGAGCTTCCCTAGAGAGTCTCATAAATTCGTATGACCACGCCAGAGGGTTTTGGACAAGTGCACTGCCCTGAGGGTTGTGGTACTTCTTGGATAGAACCAGAGGGAATGGCTGTGAGTACTTCCCATAGGGTTTCCTACTTTCTGGTGTTTGTTTCTGTTGATTGGTTGTGGATTGATTTCTATTATGTATCATCATGTTTGATGGTTACTGTTTACTATCTTTCGCTTGTTGTTGCTATTTACTACTTATTGTACTTTACCTGCTATATACTCCCTGACTATTAGGCACTGATCTTCGGGTGAATGCCTACTTGGATTTTATCTCACACCCTATTCGGACCAGGTTTTTGGGCCCAAGAAGACTATGTTGTTGCAGGTATAGACAATGGCAAGGTCCATTCGACTTCTGAAACTTGATTGCTTGGAGTAGGGGAGCATGGGACCATGATTTTTCTTGCGATGCTGAGGAGCTGTTTACTTTTCTTTTGTACTAGTTTTGGTACTGTCTTGTTTTAGCATTGTGACTTGTTTGGCTGCTTTCCTAGAGTTGTACTTGCATCATTTCATATATACATTTGTGCTCCAATTTGCTGATTAGTCTTTATCTATTTATATTGTTTGTTATTACTACTTCCGCTATTGCATGTTACTTGCTTCTGCTGTGTACTCTGCCAATGAGGGCATAGTTTCACCACTATCACACCCAAGGCCCTCGCTACTAGTCGGCAGCCAGTGGAATTTGGGGAAATGCGCTTGAGGCCATGTGACTAACCGGGTACGGGGCGCCTCTGGGTGGCTTCTGGAACTGGGACGTTACAAGTGGTATCAAAGGAATTATTTTCTCTTGAATTTCTATTTGGAGACATTAGACAGGGATAGGCTGAACTCAGTACTTGGTATTAAGCTGTGCTCGATAGTAGCTAACCCTTGTACAGGGAAAATCCATACTACCTCGTTAATTGCAGTTTGATATTTTTGAGTTTTAGGGTTGATATGTTTTCACCTAGAGTGATTCGCAAGACTTGTGTAGTTATTGTTTTGATATTTCGGTTCTATTTCTATCGCAACCCGATGAGATGAGGGTATTCCATCTCATGCATCATATAGTAACTTCTATAAATCACATGCCATGCATTCTTACCATGCCATCTAGGGTGAATTAGCGAATTCATGCTATTGTGATAGACTATGTGAATATTATGCATGATGTTGTGATAGATGCCTGATAGAATCCCTACTGTTATGTTAGAGAGCAGTTGTTTTCTCTTGTATGTGACTATAGGAGATTCCAAGATTTGATTCGTGGGGAGTATGGTCCCTCACGAATCGGAATTTGGAACCCCTTTTCCTTGTTTTTAGTGTTTCTGGGGTTCTGTGCAGTTACTAAGATACATCCCAGAAAAACCCAGAATACACGGCATGTACTTTTTGGATACACGTCGTGTAGTTCTCAGGTCGTGTTACTGACCGTGTGAGCAAAACACGGTGTCGTGAAAGTAACTTTAGGAACATGTCGTGTATGATAGGTACACATCGTGTAGTAATCAACCATGTACCCGGCTGTGTCACTAACAACACGGATCGGGGAAGCTCGAGTAGACACACCGTGTTGCTTTTGGAACACGTCGTGTAGTGTTCTCCAGGTACCCGGCCATGTCACGAACAAAACCGGCCAGCATGACCTTTTCTAAGACACGCCATGTTGCTTTTGGAACAAGCAGTGTAGTCTTGCCCAGGTACCCGACTGTGTCACGACCAGCACGGGACGATGTCACCTTCTCTTATACACGCCGTGTTTGTTCAGAACACGCTGTGTAAGGGCTAGCCGTGTAGACAGTCGTGTAACTAACAACACGGGCCACCGAGTTAGTGTCTAGTACACGCCGTGTCTCTAAAGAACACGCCGTGTAGTATGTGGTTAGTTTGAACCATGTGGGTTAGCCGTGTAAGGAGACTCGGTCAGGGGTTTGGAGTTCAAGTACACGCTGTGTGTGGGAACAACACGCCGTGTATTTTGGGATGTTACATGACCTGTAGGGAAGGGGTACACACCCATGTCAGTGTCTTAAGAAAACAAACCTTGTAGTTTTTATACACAACATGTATTCGTGTTTAGTAAACTTTTGTGATTTTCTTCCCCTGTTCTTGTTTGTACTCTTGTGTTCTATGTCCTTGTTTTCCTGATCTAAGGTGTACTTTTGATCTTTTATAGCTATGCCTCCGAGACGTCCCCCGGTATTTCATCTGTCGTCAGGTAGTGATCAGATGCCAGATATGGCTAATTAGGGATATCCTGCTGATCCTCTAGTCAAGACAGCCTTGGCACCGGTTGTCATACCCATCACAGGCGTCGATACCAAGTTCAGGGAGGACTTCCTAAGGATGATGCAGACCTTCCAGGGAGCGCCGCCTCCTGCCCCGGTCAATGGCTGAGTGTACACGGGTTTTCCAGAATAAGCATCCTCCTACTTTTTCAAGGGATGGAGGACCCAATGCTGCAGAGTCATGGATAGAGGCCACACTGACAATATTTGATCACCTAGATATCCCTCCGAAGAAAAGGGTAAAGCTGGCTAATTATATGCTCCGCGACACCTCCAAGAGGTGGTGGGAGGTGATTTCACAGTCTGGGCATCAGCAGGATATATCTTGGGATGAGTTCAACCACACCTTCTTCGACTACTTCTATCCAGATACCCTGTGGGCCGATCGATCTCGGGAGTTTATGAGTCTACAGCAGGGTACTCTCTCTGTTATGGAGTACTCATATCATTTCACTAAACTGCAGCGTTTCACACTGATCCCAGTAGGTGATGAGTTATTCCTTTCTAGGATGTTCGAGGACGGTCTCAGGCAGAGATCTGTTCCCAGGTGAATATCTTCCAGTTGACTTTGATATCCTCCATTTTTAACTAGGTGCTGATCACTGAGCGCAATCTTAAGGAGTCTGGAGTAGTGAGCTAGGGCGGTTCGATATCCAAGGCTGGTTTTCCTCCTACGGGCAGTAGGAAGCGTCGCAAAGAGTCTTCTAGAGGAGATTGAGGTTTGCGGGATGCATCTTCTAGTAGCCAGGTTGTATGATAACAGTGCTGTAGGAGTTGGCATACTAGGCCTTAGTGCCAGAGGGATCCGATGGAGGTCCTGTCCTGTGGCAATATGGGCCATCTTCAACGTTTTTGTCACATCTTCTCACCTTCAGCTAGTGGTAGGGGTTCCTCTATGACCCCACGTTCTAGAGATGCTTCACCACATTCCCACCAATCACAGAACTGGATTTCTTCCAGCTGTTCAGACCGAGGTGGAGGTCGCGGCCATGGTGGTCAGTCACCAGGTCATCAGCGATAACAGAGTGGATTAGCTCAGAGCGGTCAGCTAGGGGCACAGGGCCACGATGCAGGCTAGTCTTTCGCCATGGAGAAGACCTATCAGGAGCAGGATCCTGACCCTTCTATAGTTCGAGGTATGATCTTTGTTGCCTCAGCTTTATCTTCAACTCTTTTTGATACTGGTGCTTCCCATAGCTTTATCTCAGTTGTTGTTGTGGAGAGCCTGGGGATCTGTATCTTTTCGTCTGCCGACTTGTTGACTCTTGACACATCGTTGGGAACAATGACATACAGCGTATGTCAGTGCAAAGAGTGCCCTATCGAGGTTGCTGTGTGTCATTTCATATGGGACCTCTATTTCCTAGAGATGACAGGCTATGACGTCATACTCGATATAGACTGGTTGATTCCCTTGTCGGTAGTTGTTGATTTCTATCGCCACAGGGTGAGTTTAGTATCACCAGAGGGCAGATCATTCCTTCATAGAGGCGAGTGGGATGTCTAGGTGGATAGAGCTAGACCAGAGCATCATGGGCTAGGGGAAGTTAAATACCAGATTTCCAGTCTTTATCTGGATGACCAGGGGAATTCACAGTTAGACTTTCCTCCAGTGGTGGTTCGTTTCAGGTATGTCTTTCCAGAAGACATTTCGTGTTTACCTCTAGAGCATGAGGTAGACATCTCGATTGAACTCATGCCAGGACCGGCACCGGTGTCCATTCCTCCTTATAGGATGGCTACACCTGAGTTGAAGGAGCTCAAGAAGTAGTTGGAGGAGTTGAAGGAAAAGGGTTTAATCTGACCCAGTACCTCTCCTTGGGGTTCGCCTGTCCTGTTTTCAAAGAAGGCAGACGGTACCCTTCAGCTTTGTGTGGATTATCAGAAGATGAACAAGTTGACGGTCAAGAACCGATATCCCTTTCCGAGGATCGATGACCTCTTTGATCAGATTCGAAGAGCTCGGGTATTCTCGAAGATCGACTTGAGGTCCGGTTATCATCAGTTTCACGTTAGACCATCAGATATACCTATGACATCCTTCAAGAGCAAGTATGGACTTTTCGAGTATACAGTCATGTTGTTCGGTCTCACGAATGCGCCTGCAGTCTTCATGGCACTGTTGAACTGAGTGTTCCATCCGTACTTAAACTCTTTTGTCGTGTTCTTCGTGGACAATATCTTGGTGTACTCTCACACTCAACACGACCATGTCACACTTCTTGAGATCATTCAGAGTACACTAATAGAGCATCAACTATATGATAAAATCTCAAAGTGCCACTTTTGGATGGATGAGATTCACTTCCTAGGTCATGTTATCTCAGAGACAGGAGTGTTAGTGGACCCATAGAAAGTGAGATCTGTAGTTTCCTGGGAGAAGACAAAGAACGTATTTGAGGCGCGGTGTTTCCTAGGGATTTCCGGATACTAAAGATGCTCCATTCAAGACATCTCGCTCCTAGAAGCACCATTGAAAGGTCTGACCAAGAAGGGGGTGAAGTTTTTATGGTCAGATTCTTGTGAGTCAGCCTTTCAGGAGATTAAAGGGAGGTTGACTTCAGTTCTGATACTAGTCTTTCTAGAGCTAGGAAAGGGGTACAGTGATTACTTTGATGCTTCAGGTATCAGGCTTGGAGCTGTGATCATGCAGGGAGATGGAGTTGTCACGTACGGGTCTCAGGAGTTGAGGACACATGAGAGGAACTACCCTACACACAATCTGGAGTTGGCAGGTGTTGTTCATGCCTTAAGCTATTGGAGACACTATCTTCTAGGAGAGCACATTGTAGTTTTCAATGATCAATAGAGTCTCAAGTATATCTTCAGTCAGCGTAATCTGAATCTGAGACAACATAGGTGGGTTGAGTATCTTCATTCCTTTGACTTCGATCTCACCTATATGCCAGGACAGGGCAATGTAGTGGCAGATGTGTTGAGTAGATGAACTCATATTTAGGCAGTTCAGGAGGCCAGCAGTGAGTGGCAGCTTATGGATCTGTTCTCTGAGATGCATCTGGAGGTGCACAACTGGCAAGGACATACCATTCTTTCATCTGTGGCTGTTACCTCTACACTTCTTGATCGGGTACGAATGAGGCAACTATCAGACTTTGAGGCCTTGGTCCTATGGGAGATAGTGTCAGGAGGGGACCCTCTTCCTGGATGGACAGTGGACGAGGATGAGATCTTGTGTTTCCAGGGATGCCTATGGGTGCCAGAAGACATACACGAGGAGCTGATTCGGGGTTTTCATTCCTTAGTTTGGGCAGTTCATCCTGGCATCACCAAAATGTATCTAGATCTTCATCTCCAGTACTAGTGGCAAGGTATGAAGAGAGATATTGCTAGTTTTTTCTTGATATGTTCTACTTTTCAGCAGTTGAAAGCAGAGCATCAGCGGCCAGCCGGGCTCTTACTACAGTTACCCATTCCAAAGTGGAAGTGCAACGATGTCACGATGGACTTCGTTACTGGGTTGCTGAGGTCACCCCGAGGAAGTGATGTTGTTTGGGTTGTTGTTGACAAACATACGAAGGTAGAACAATTCTTCCCAATCAAGGAGTCCTTCACTATTGATGATCTAGGATGACTGTACATCTGAAATATTGTACGTCTACATGGAGTTCCACACTCCATTGTTTCAGACAGGGATGCGCTCTTTACCTCTCGGTTCTGGCATGGATTTCAGAAGGCTTTGGGCACCCAGGTACTTTTGAGTACAACATACCATCCCCAGACTAATGGCCAGTCAGATCGCACGATCCAGGTGCTTGAGTATATGCTTCGAGATTTCATTCTAGACTTTTGTGGATCTTGGGAGAAGCATATACCTCTTCTAGAGTTCACCTATAACAACAGTTTTTAGGCGACCATTCAGATGGCACCATACGAGGATTTTTACGATAGGCCATGACGATCACCCCTATGCTAGCTGGAGATAGGAGAGGCAGCTTTTCTAGGACCTTGTATTGTTTAGGAGACTTGAGAGGAGATAGAGTTAATTCGGAAGAGTGTAGCTATAGCACAGTCTCGACAGTAGTCTTATGCTGATAAGTGAAGACGACCTTTGGAGTTCGAGGTCGGGGATCAAGTTTTCCTGTGTGTCACACTGAGGTTGTGACACAAGAGGATTTGGAATCAGGGTAAGATTTCTCCATGGTACATCAGGCCGTTTGAGGTTTTGGAGAGTGTTGGGCTAGTATCCTATCGGTTACATCTACCTCAGAGGTACCAGGCCATGCACGACATGTTCCACGTCTCTTAGCTCCGACGTTACTTTTCAAACCCGTCTCATGTCTTTCATCCCAAGGAGGTTGAGCTCGAAGTGGATGCGTCATTTGAAGAGCACCCCATCCAGATTGTCGATCACGGTACAATGGTTCTCCAAGGCTAGTCCATTTCTCTGGTATGAGTGTTATGGAAGCACGGGCGGGTACAGGACGAGACATGGGAGAGGGATGCCGAGGTTCGATCGTAGTGGTCGGAGCTGTTCGAGGATCCTTCTTCTACCCCCACCTAGGGAAATTCGGTGAAGAATTTCTTTAAGGGGGGAGGTTTATAAGAACCCGGATCTTCGTTTCAGGTATGTTTTTCCTTTTTCTGGAGTTTTTAAGAAAATTGGAGTTTCTGGATAATTTTGAAGTACATGTCATTTACTTTCTGAGTACACGCCGTGTACTCTTCTCTGGCTCAAAGCCGTGTGCTGGCCGTGCCCGGGCCACACACACAGTATGTAGGGGTGACGTGGAGGCCGATTTTGGTGGAGTATGGAAAAACCCACTACACGCCGTATACATTAAAAATACATGCCGTGTACTTTTATTTTTTTCACTAATCCAACCAGGGTCACACCTAATCTCCATAATCATCTTCTAGGTTTGGTTCATCTGATAGCAACCCATACAGCCGAATCATTCCCAAGCTCCCGCCCCTCCATTCGTTCTCTAATTCAAGGACAGTTGATTGCATTGGAAGCGCAGCGGAGAGTTATTCCTTCTTCTTGAACCTTGTTTTCCAATTATCCAACTTTCTAATATTATCTAAGGTTGAATGTTTTGTGCTTTTTCTTATATCTAAGATTTTCTAGGGAGAATCAGCCGTCGTGGTTCAAGTATATCGATCTTCTAGGATCGAGGTAGGTGGTTTGTGCCTTACAGTTCAATATCTCTGAGTTTTATGTGCAAATTCCACCAATACCCTTGAATGGGGTATTGCGTGTTATCCTTTTTTCACTCATTGTTATCCTACCTTGCTTGTATTATTGTGTCGAGGTAAATTGAACTTCTTAGAGGATAATTTGTTGTGCTTAGATGTTTTTCCCCTTGATTTGTTCTGTTATGACCTTTGGGTCTCGTTTTTCATTTGGATGTTACACCTGTTTCCATGACTTGTGGTTATAGGTCGAAGTGAAACTCATGACATGATTGTTGCCTTGTAAACTGTTTAGCTAAGTAGCTCTATAGGTTTACTTTGGTTTGACAAGTAGCTCTATAGGTGTACTTTATCCTTATAGCATTATAATTCACTGACTAGCACGGGGCTGAGAGAACCTAGTGCTATAGACTATAAGGGATAGACCAGGTGATCTTCCCAGAGAGTCTTAGACATTACAGACTACAGAGGGGATGGACCAAGTGAGCTCCCAGAGAGTCTTGGAATTTCTATAGATCATAGGAGGGTAGAACGAGTGTGCTTCCTCAGAGAGTCTTTCCTTTTTTGAATCTCTTTACGAACCTTCCCAGGCTAGAGGGGGAATTGACTGTGTGAGCTTTCTCAGAGAGTCTCTGGTATAACTGAGGTTATAGGAGGAATTGACTGAGATAGCTTCCTCAGAGAGTCTCTTGACCTTGGGGATAAGAGGGTTAGACCACATGATTTTCTTCAAGAGAGTCCCCGACTACCCTAGACTATGAGGTGAATTGACCGAGTGAGCTTCCTCAGAGTGTCTCATAAATTTGTATGACCAAGATAGAGGGGTTAGGCTGAGTGCACTACCCAAAGGATTGTGGTACTTCTTGGATAGGACCTGAGGGAATGGCAGCGAGTACTTCCCAGAGGGTTTTCGGATTTTTGCTATTTGTTTCTATTGATTGGTTTTGGATTGATTGTTGCTATGTTTCATCCTATTTACTACTTACTATTTACTACCTTTTTCTTTCTGTTTCTATTTATGAATTATTGTACTTTACCTTCCATATACTCACTGACTGTTAGACACATATCTTCGAGTGAATGCCTATTGGGATTTTATCTCACACCCAGTTCGGGCCATGCTTTGGGCCCAAGTAGACTATGTTGTTGTAGGTATAGACAAGGGAAAGCGCCCTTCAACTTTTGGAAATTGATTGCTTGGAGAAAGGGAGAATGGTACCAAGCTTTGGCTTACGATGCTGAAGAGCTGTTTACTTTTATTTTGTACTTGTTTTGGTACTGTGGTGTTTCAGTATTGTGACTTGGTTGGCTACTTTCCTAGAGCTGTACTTGCATCATATCATATATACATTTGTTCTCCAGTTTTATGATTAGTCTTTCACTATTTATATTGTTGGTTATTACTATTTCTGCTATTTCATGTTACTTTCTTCCACTGGGTACTCTGCCAACGATGGAATATTTTCCCCACTATCACACCCAAGGCCTTCGCTACTAGTCAGCAGCCTCTGGCGTTTGGGGAAATGCGCTTGAGGCCATGTGACTTACCGGTTATGGGGCACCACTGGGTGGCTTCCAAAACCGTGACTTTACAATCGTAGTCCATTATAAAATCTAAAAAAATTTAGAGTTTTAAAACAGGATACAAGATATTGGATGAATTTTTTTTAAGTTGAATGTTTTCCATAAATTTGAACTCTTATCCGTGGATTAACATAACTAGTACTCGCCCGTGTGTTTTCACTGTGATATCAAATAATGCTATAAAACTTAATCCACTGCTCAATTAAAAAACATAAATATACTCCTGAAATAAAATACATGTTCCATTTATCTAATAAAACATCCACTGATCAGAAAGAGTACATAATCCAATTATCAAATACTTGTATCACAAGTAAACCCCCATTTATATTTACTATATTGAAAGGAACACACTTAATAAAAGTTAAAATGTATATTCTAATAAAGTAGAAAATGGTATTAGAGGAGACATTCCACATAAACTAGGATAAGGTTATCACCAAGGTAGTATAAGAGGAGGTATTAGAGGAGGTGTTGATGGTGATTGAAAATCTGATAGTTTATGGATAAATTAGGAGGATATTTTTGGAGATGATCAGGGTGTGGGGGAGTCGCATGACCTTTCTTATTTACATGTTCTGTCAAACTGATATAGGTTTAATGGAAAGGTCAACACGTCCATCACTTAAAGATATTAATTCCACGCCCATGGGATATAAATTGTATTCAACATTTCAGCATCCACTATATCCTCCTGTAGGATTCCCTATAATTAACGGTATCTTAACAACTACAGAAAGGGAAGAATACCTTATTTTGACCCAAACAACCTAGAGGTACTGTCGAGCATGTTGACCATTGGATCAACTCAAAACAACATCACGGATTAACCGGTGATGAGAATGGTGTAGATGTAAAATAACTTGCTGCCTCATCTTCATCATATTATACTTGACCCAAAAAATGAAATAATCTATCGATTAGGATTGGTATAATCAATAGTGCTTCATTCAGGATAAGTTAGAAAATTAATAGGGGATTGTCTAATTAATCAAACCTGAAATTGTAATGAATTTATGATTAAATTAATTATCATAAATTAAATTGTGTTGAAGTTGGGAATTCCAAGCCATGGAGAAAAATAATCTTGTTATAAGGAATTAACATGTTGGATCAGATGAGGTTTTGGTGGGCTGTAATACTGCATACCGGTGGCCACTTCTTCCGACCGCCCACTCCTAACCAGTCGGACACCATGACCCCTCTCCCATATTCATGTTTACCTTCTCTAGAAGAAAAAAATTTAAATTAAATGTAAAAACAAACGTATTTAATTAGAAATCTAGAAATAATTTATGTAAGAAGAAATTAAAACTAACTAGTACAATAAGGATTTTCGATTGGTTTTCCCATACGGAACCCTAATTTACCACTGAACAAAGAATCCATATTTCAGTGTACTAACAGTATCATAGAATCTAATCATATGAAAAAACATTGTAAAAAAGATAAATAGAAAAGAAAAAGGCATTAACCAATAGAACACAATCGCTTTGTAAATATATTCTACAAAAAAATATGTCATAAAAAGGGAAATTCATTTCAACTAAAAAAGAGGGAAGATAATTCATTTGATAAAACACATTAGCTTAATGGGATGACAAAAATTGCAGTGCTATAGAATAGGAATTTGATATCATCCATGTATTACATGCCATAATAAACCTTGTATGAATAATTATTCCCCCTATCACTCCTTTCCCCCTACATAAAAATGCACCATGCACCACTATAATTGAAATACCCACCTAATCCTGAACTCTGTATCAAATAATATTAAATTTATTGGCTTCATAGAATCCAAACATACAATCAAAATCAAATATTTGGTACTTAGGGGAACCAAAAGTATTACATCATTATTTTAAAGAAAAAATACACCATAAATAGATATTATAATGTTGTGAAACATATTTATGTTTTATTGAATTCTCATTTTCCAAGAAACTATATAAAAATTAAAAAAAGCATCATTTCCATTTTTTTCAAAAAAAAATTTCCACATATAATCTATTGTATTTCATAATATTTTTTTTTGGAAAATGAAAAAATGAATCCTTATTTATAATAAAAGTCAACCAACATTTTAAGGCAAAAAACATTTTATAAAATACATTCAGATAGCTTATTGATTCAAATACAATCCACAAAACTGAAAATAATAATTCATGTGGTCAAATTCAATAATTCCACTACATGTAAACAATCATTTCCAAAACAGAACATCTTCCTCTAACATCACTTCCTACTTATGTCACACATGTATTCTTAGATGAAAGTATGAAATTTAAAAATCATGTTCATGGAAATGGATTGGAATTATTCCAGTTAATATAGACACAGAAATGGAAAAAATAAAATGAAGCATTGTGAGAACAAATTCATTCAATAAAACAGGAAAAATAAAAAGGACTACTTATCTGAGATCACGATTTTTTTTGGCTTTATGAAATATTTCTGAAAAATAAAGATAATCCCTTAATGACTTTTTTATTTACAAAGTAAAAATACATCTCAATAATTAGCCTCAATCATGAAAAATGTATGTGATTTTTAACTTCAATGAACAAATTATAATATATGATAGTTTCTAAGAAGAACAAGACATGGAGAAAGAGTCAACTTTGAATTAAGCATGCACCTAATGGCTGGAAAAAAAATTCAAGGAGAAAGGACATCCGACATGCAGTGGGAAGTAATAATCCAATCATAGGAAGGCCAAAGAAAAGAACATGGATTAGGGATGTAATGAAAACATAGGATTGAAAATCCTCCCATGGATCATATTGAAGAGGAATGGTAGAGTTATAAGGTAAAACATGAACACTTATTTATACTAATAGACAACCTATATTGTTTGTCAAGAAAGACATTTTGTAGAATAAATTAAGATAGCTTCCATATAAAAACAAAATCCAAAAAAATAGTAATAAATTAGGTTTTCAAATTCAATTATTCCCCTACATGTATAGAAACAATATTTATAAGGGTGCATACCTCCAGAATGTACATTTGTCTGATGATTTATTCAAGAATGAATTCACGAGGCTTTCAAATACTGTGAAAGTTCATAAACATCATCAAATATAAATCCTTATGATTATTACCATGTACATCTAAGAAAAACAATTAAACTTGTTGATAATATTTCATCTTTTTCTATAAAGACCTATTTTCCTACATATTTTCTAGAATCTCCAAAATAATTTCAAAATCATTGAGAAAGCACAGCATTTACCATGAAAAAACATTATTCCCAATTCTAGTTGGATATTTCATGAAGTATATTTAACATATACTAGGAAAAATATTCAGAATGTTATCCAATACAAAACTGAGTAACATATAGGAAGCATTGAGGTAATATTATGAGAACAATAGTAAAAAATATAGCATGTATTTGTTCAGGGGGTAATAAGGCTCAACCATTCAATATAAACTGGGCTAATTAATTTATATTTAATATAAAATAAACTATATGAACCCATATATTTTATAAGATATTACACAAAAGCAGAAACATATATATAAGAGTCACTATAGAACAAAAGTTCATGAAATGGTTTATTGGCCTACTACAATCCAAATATGCAGAATGAGTGAAATGCTTAATCACAAACCACGATGAAATAGAAAAATTGCATTATAGAATATAAATGTTTTTAATCTAGATAAATTTAAGAACATATTAATGAGGAATTTCAATATGGACATCCACATGAATGAATAATGAGAAAATAAAACTCTCTGCATACATGATGTAGTATGGTAAAAATAATGAAATGAACATACCAACATGGTTTGTTCATGAAAAATGGCACCATAAGACTACTTGGTGTTATAATTTCTTTTTCATCCAAAGTGTACATTATTCCTAGAAGCAATAAAGAATAATAAAAGTTCAAATGAAATCATTAGTAATTTTCTAGAACATTAACAATATATAAGAAATATTTGTGGGTATATGTTCATGAAAACACACATGTATCCTGCAAGAATAATACATGAAAGAACAAAAAATCAATGCTTACCTAGGAGAACAATGTTTGGTTATGAAAATTTGAACTATTAAAAATTAGGGATTCAATAATTTCATCACCTATTTCACCCTATCTATGTAAAAAAATAAAAGGTTTATGGAAGAAAGAAGGTGATACAATGATATATGGAACTAAATTAGAGGGGTAATACAGAATTAAACTCATAAATATATGATATTAGAAATGTAACCATAAAATAAGGATTAAATTTATATTTTATGTTTGGAAAAGTAAAAGGTAAATTTTTTTGTTAATGTCGGTTTGATCAAAACCAAGAACTGAGAACTGAATTGCACACAAATGACCATTACCAAGAATAGATATCCCCCCTTACTGTTGGGTTTCATGCCAACGTTCCTGCATTAGAACCGAGAACAACCACATCAACCTATGGTTGAAATGATAAATTACATTCCATTGATTTTTCCAATCAACACATTCACTTGGTTAAACGCTAAAATTTTCTCCAACGTTATGAATTTAGTAATCACGAGTAATCATGCATCTAAAAGGTGAAGATTTATATAAATAGTAAACATCCAATTTAATAAAAAAATTAACAATGAAAAAAATAAATCAAATCAATTTCACTCATAAAAATAATTCTCTTCACAGTACACAAAAAAAATGATTAATTAAATATTTTCATAAATTTTTAATAATGATAATTTTTTTTCATCTAGTTCCAAAATAAACATACATCT
Source organism: Viscum album (assembly GCA_963277665.1). Taxonomy (NCBI): domain Eukaryota; kingdom Viridiplantae; phylum Streptophyta; class Magnoliopsida; order Santalales; family Viscaceae; genus Viscum; species Viscum album. Next base: position 1,053,545,996 of record OY728151.1, on the reverse strand, counting down.
ATGATATAAAAAAAATGAAGAACATACAATGAAAACCCTAAATCATGATATCAAAAAATGATGAACATATCTATTTTTCATGCATTCAAATACAATGCATAAGGAATATATTTAGAGACATTAAAAAAAAATTTCAAAATATATTTAATTTTAAATGTTTCATAAATTTCAAAAATAGCATATATATTTAAAAAAATGAATGTTTTCTACTGATTAAAATCAATTTAAAAAATGTAACAATCATACTTTTGAAATTAGGAAGAACAACAAAATTTTAATGAAAGAGAAGAAATACCGGTGAGTATAAGTTCTCATGGAATCTATATTACATGGAATATAAGGGGACTTAGTCTAGGTTTTATCTAAAAGTTAGAAGACTTAGATATTGATAATGGATGATAATTAAATTAAAAGTCTTATAATCTATAGCCAAATGAAAATTCAAAACAAATACAAATCAGAGATACAATGAGAAAGTAAATTGATAAAAAAACATAGATGATGGAAAATAAATTTACAAAGGGATGTGAAATAATAAAAGCATACAATATGAATTTAATCAAAGGAAGGTCAACCAAAGTGATTCAATGTAGTTCTAACTGTGTAATGGGAAACTACATGGACATAAGGGTAGGAATAAGAGGTGGCCAACAGAAAGAAACAGAAATCACAGGTTTGTAACCATAAATATGCACATGAAAATAATATCATGATATAAAAGATTGGGATTCATATCTCGTAATAATAAAATATATAAATAATAATAAAACCATGATGAAAATAAAATAAATGGTGAAGAAGATAGGTGAAGGACCGTATTTTCAATACTGAAATATAAATCTTGAATAGGAGTCAATAAACACAAAAAAATGGATAAATAATAGAAAAACTATTATAATTAACCACTATTGAATGGACTCATACAACAACCTGCATATGTTCCACATATGAATATACTCACACACTTTATCCAATCTATTACAATCATGTGGGCACTAGAAAAACAAAAAATTAGTCAAAATATATTCCAATGGTGAACCAGTTATCTATCAATATATACCCAGGAAACAGACATTATTGATGAAAATAACATAGGTACCATAAATGGTGAAGAGAATCTGGGAACTATTGAGGGTGGGTATAACAATAATGGGAAGCTGATTTTGGAGGAGGAGAGAAAGACTAGAGATGCTGAAGCCGCTCGATGGTGAAGAAAATGATGAATGGGTTACATGTCATGGATTATGGAGCCCTAATAATGCAGTGGGAACCATATAACAGATGACAGAAACTGCATGAACAAGGGGTTTTGATGGTATGGATGAACCATAAATTAAAACAACCAATTTAGTGAGGAAGAGAGCTTCTGTGTTGTGTGGGCACAGACGGTGGTAGGGGAATAATGAATGGGAACTCTAGGAGTAGTTGTAGAGGGGTAACGACAAAGTGAACCATTAGAGGGGAACCAGAGGGGAAACGGGAGTAAGTACCGTAGAAATCATAGCGAAGTTATAAAGGTAGTGGGAATAGTGGTAGTTGGAATCATTGGAGTGACGTTAGAGGTGAAATGGGAGTATGAACACAAGGATCAGTGTAAAAACTCAAAGTGGGAACCGTAAAATGAAGTAAGGTTGTGGTTATTTGATGAGTACCTACTCGAAGATGAACTACAAATCAGAGGCACGAGAACCATTAGAGGATATGAGGGGTATCGTGAGAACTAACCCATGGAGTAAAGGTACGAAATCATGAGGAAGACGATGCTGTTTTATAGGATCATTATATTGAATGGGAGGGGAATCACAGAGGGACATCATCGTTTGCACGTGGGAATCCTATAATGGAGAGGAGGGGAATTGAAGCGGGACAATGGCACTAGTTTGAGGGATACGCAGATATGAGAGGCCACGTTGGAGGATCATGTTTCTGGATTAAGGAAGTAGTGTTTATGGTGATGTGGAAGTATACAAAGTTGACACGTGAGCAAGAGGAACCCAACTTTATTATAGATAATAGTATTTATATGCCTAAACCTTCCATAAAATCAAAAACAGGATTTGAAAATCAAAAATCGAAAAAAGGGATACTGCAAATCCTGTCAGTTTTTTTATTTTAATGCGGTTGCTCAATTTGACGCCCTATCCTTGGATTAATATAATTTTACAATCCTAGTTTTAATCGATTTTATTATTTTTAGTTATATGTATCTAATTAAATATTAAAAATTAATTTTCGATTAATCTCACATATTTTTACATCCTCAATTTTATATGTCACAAAATTTTATTAAAATATATTATTTATTTTTATTGTAATTATTATTTTCAATATATTTTATCATTGAAATTATGATTTGAAGGCTTGGAAACAAATACATTACAATGAAATCACATTAAATTGATGAATTTTAATCAAAATCTCACCCTTGCTATACAAATTCTCATAAATAATAGACTTCCATCCTCAACCAATCCATGTCATCCAGTGTTGTCCAAGAAAAAAAATAAAACTCTAAAATTAATGACTATTTTTTGGGATTATAACAGTTTTTAAGGGGATTTATGCTATTAAAAAAAGGTTTACGATTCTCTAAATGTTTAAAAATTGGTCCAAAGGGAATCAACATGGCCTCAAATGTTCTAAAATATCATAATTACATGTTCTTTTCCCACTATCATGCTGATGGTGCACATTCAAAAAAGAAGATTACAAAGAATGAGGCTATGGATTTCGTTGAAGCTAACCCAAAATTCATCCAAGATCTGATTAGGAATTTAAATCACTCTCTCATCACTCGGTTGTCTCCTCAACAATGGAATAATGCATGGAAGCTCGAGGATTTAATAACACGAGTTTAAACTACTATAGATTGGTGAAATGGAAACACCATCATTTATAAGATCTAAAAAAGAAATGATAAAATAGGGTGCCTTTGTCACTGCTAATTAAAAGTATTGATAAATCTACCCACTATCAGTGCTACTATTATCAGGGATAAAATAATTTGACAAATAAAAATATTAATTTATAAAAAATTATTATATTTATATTCAAAAATAATATTTACTTAAATACATTAAATAAAAATGCATAATTATAATTAATATATATTTTTTAATAATTAAAATATATGTATTGTTTTTTAAAAATTATTTATATGATTATAATTTAATATATATATTAAAATAATTATAATATTATAGTAAATTTAATCAAATAATAAATATATTTACTATATTTACAATTATATATTTATAATTATATAATTATTGTTATATTTATATATATATATATATTAATAAATATTTGTTTCCATTGAAATTTCCCAAGAAATATATTTATGTGTGAGGATAATTGATGTTCATATATTATGTATTCATCATTAATGTTCATTTATACTTTACACCATTATTATTATTCATGTTTTCCATATAACCGATGACTCGTATTTTATGATCTATACTGTACTAGGAATATGATCCATTCTTATACCACTACTACAAATGGTTCTTTTAAAAGTGCTAGAAAAGCATTGTTAATCAAAGAGATTATTGGGGGTCCTATTTATCATTGCTAAAAAAATCAATGATAAAGGCGGTCCTTTATCCGCATTTATTAAACTCTGAGAAATCCCCCCCCAAACAACCCTATTTTTTGTGAATAAAGGTTCCCCTTTATCAGGGCTAAAAAGAGTGCTGATAAAGGGGGATATTTTCTGCACTCGAAATAGTATTGATAAAGAGGGACTTCATCAGCACTCTAAATAGACCTGATAAAGGGGTCCCTTATCGGTGATCGAAATACCTCTAATAAAGGCCTATCTACTTATGGTGTATTATTTATATAACAGTACACCCACTAGCACCTACAAAACACACACACACAACATGAAAAAAATAACACATGTACAAAAAACATAAGAATAATGTGGCACACACAAGAACAATGAATTCAACACAAGGGTTTAAAAAATAATTCTATATACATTTTGAACAATGTTTTATATAATTACATTTACAATTATCCAAAAAAAATTAAACATTAATGTCTCATCGTTTGAAATCCCTGATCTGCTCTCAGAAATGAATGCATGTGGTATTAGTTTCAGAAAAACCATCCCAACTCAAGGAAAAGGTTCCACCTACATATGAAAACAAATATTATGTTAGTAATACTATAGTAAAATGATTTAAACATTAATATGAACAAATACATAATAAAATAACATTTTTAGTAAAAAAAGAATCATTTAGAGTTATACAGGGCACACAGTGCGTCATATTGAGGTAGGCGGATTCCTACACTTCACAAATGAGTTATGGATCGCTGTCCTAAAATACCAAAACAATCCCAATGGGTTTTCTAGGTTTAATGTGTTTCCCTTATTCTTTTACTAAAATAAATATCAAATCTAAATGACATGTATGGATTTATAACTTTCACATTATTGGGCAGATTGAGGTTTCGTTGATCTTTGCATGCCACAAATGACTCAAGGATTGTTGTTATAATGTAACAAATCAATCCGATTATATTTTCTCAGTTTTCATTATGTCAGCTGTGTTTTTTTACTAAAATATGTTTTCAAATCAAAAACATGCATTTTGAGTCGTACAGGTCGCATCGTGTGTCTATTTTAGGTTGGAAAGCTTTTATACACATAATAGAGGACTTGAAAATAATTCTACTATATTATTAACTCAGTTGGAGGGTCTTTTATGATATTTTTGTGAGTGAAACATTTTGATCTAAAATGTCAATTTTAAACTGATAACGAATACTTTTATTCATATTGGTCACATAGTGAATTAGATTGAGGTGTGGTTGATTCCTACATATCAAAAAATGACTCATGCATATATATCATAATGTATCAAAATAATTCAAATGTGTTTGATTAGTTTTCAGAATGTCACTCATTATGTTTACTTAAAATAATGTAAATTTTAAATAAAAAGACATTTGGATTTATACCGGTAACATTGTTCATCAGAATGAGATGCTGCTGATTCCTGCACATCAAAAATGTCATAGAGAATGTTTTTATAATGTATCAAAACAATCCCAATTTGTTTTTTTAGTTTTCTAGTATGTCAGTAGAGTGTTTTTACTAAAATATAATTTTAAATTGGAACCATGATTTTTTTTTCATACCAGTCGCATCGTGCATCAGTTTTATGTGAAACAATTTCATACATGTTACAAAGGACATACAAATAACATTCCAAAATTATAAAGATAATCGGAATGTGTTTTCTTGGTTTGCAGTGTGTAACACATTCTGAGATAAAATGTATTTTTTAAACTCTCAATAATCACTTTCAGTAATACCGTTCACACCGTACATCAGATTGAGGTGAGATTTATTCCAACAAATCACAAAAGACACATGGATTATTTTCATAAATTATGAAAACAATACAAATGTTTTGATCAGTTTTTAGTATGTCCCTTGATATTTTTTACATAACTTACTGTGTATTTAAAATAAATAGTCACATTTGGTTTTATATAGGTCACATTGTGCATTGTATTATGGTGATGATGATTCCTACGCATTACAAAAGACTCATAAATGATTTTATTAAATTATAAAAACAATATGAATGTGTTTTCTTAGTTTTCAATATGCCTTATGTGTTTATTACATAAACCATTATGTCAATTATAAATAAAAAGTGACACTTTGAGTCATACTAGTCACACGGTGTGTCTGATTGAATTGTGGTTGATTCCTACATGTCACAAATGTCATATGGATTGTTTTATTAATTTATCAAAACAATATGAATGTTTTTTTTCTAATTTTTTGTATCTAAGTTGAGTTTTTTTACTAAAATATTATTTCAAACAATAAAAACGCATTTTGAGTCATACCAGTCATACCGTGAGTCTAATTTTTATGTGTATAATTCATACACATCAAAAATTACTAATAGATCATTATCGTAATGTATCAATTCAATCCAAATGTGTTTTGATCAGTTTTATGTATGTCACTTATTATATTGAAGTAATTTTTTTATACATTTTTGGATACTGAATTCTTATTATATATACCCTAATACTTATTCGGTCGTAGTACTTTTGATGTTTCATTTCCTTTTCCCCTAGCCTCATTTCATGATGTAGACGATATTCATGCATCAAATTATCATAACAGAATCCTCATTAAAAGATAATATATAAATTATATAACAATATGTTTAGTTTTAAAATGATGGATGCAGTGTATTACAAATTTACAAACTCCATCATGTGTAAATTATTTGTTGGATATACATTCATTGAATCCAGGAGATAAATCTTTAGAGTATCCTAATTTATTGTAATTATCATCCAATGATTCCTAAGAACAGTAAAAAGAAAAAGAAATGAATGAAATAAAAATATATTTGATATGATTAAATTTTAGAGTTTTACCCCTGCATTATTGTGATTAAGAATATTCTAGCATCTATATTTTTGTTGTTAAACTATTTGAGCAAGTATTCCACTATTTCAACCTCATTATTGGATTCTATTTTTTTGTAGAGGTTGCATTTAGACTAATGATTCCAAATTTTCCCTCATGAAAAAATCCCTTCAATTGTTTTCTATATATACGCCTCCAAAAAATACGAAATTTATTTAGTCATTATTATCATTGTATATTAGCTTTTGGAAAATCAAATCATGATAACATACCTCATGTATACATTTACAACTGAGCTGCCTAGAAAATCATACTTTTGGATTTCACTTAAACTGTTTCCACTAATGAAATCTCGATCTTCCACATTGTAGATGTTTTCATAAAAAAAATACTATATGAGTACCACCATCTATCAACTTCGTATCCACATTAGCCTATAATTCTAGTAAATGGATATATGGAACAGACAGGTTTAAGGTGATTTTGGTAGATTGTTTCGATCATTTGGTTTATACTTGAGATTTTTTTGAGTCGTTCTTTCATTTCAACCCCTTCCCATTGTTGGTCTATAATAACATTCATCGATTCAGACCCTTTTTCATAAAATATTAATGGTTTATCTTGATTTTTTTTTTTGAAATTAATACCTCCTTATTTACATGACATTAAAGAATTTTAATCTACATCTCACTCTCGGTTAACAAATTATCATAATCGATAGACTTCCATTCTCTGCCACTCCATGCCATATGATTTTTTAAAATAATTTAAAAATAAAAATATCAAATTACTAACTGATTTTAGGGATTCTACATGTTATTTTATTTTTCATTACGCTTTTAAAAAGGGATAATGGTTCTAAATGTTTTTAAAAATGGTTCTAAATAGAATGAACATGACCTCAAATATTCAAAAACATTTTAATTACATGTTTTTCTCCCACTCTCATGCGCTTAGAGAACATTCATAGAACAAGATTACCACTAATGGGGCTATGCATTTCATTAAAGATAACCCTAAATTCATCCAAGATGGAAATGATAATTGAAATAACTCTCTCATTACTCAGTTGTCTCTGAAACATAGGAGTAATGCCTGGATGGTCAAGGATCTATGAACAAGATTTTTCACTACCACATGTTGGTGCAAGGGAATGACTCTCATTTATAAGAGTTAAAATAAGTAATGATAAATGGGGGGCCTTTATCAGCGATAACTAAAAGCACTGATAAGTCTACTGATTATCAACACTATTATTAGCACTGATAAAAGATTTTAACAAAACATATTATTAATTTATATAAAAGTAATATATTTATATTCAGAAAGAATCTTTTCATAAATAAATTAAATAAAAATGAAATTTTATATTTAATTTTTTTTATAAATCAAATATATCTAATGTTTTAAAAAATGTGTTTTTATGATTATAATTTATTATTTATATATATATATTTAAATTATTATAATATTATAATAAATTTTATCAAATAATAAATATATTTTTTTTATTTATAATTATATATTTATGATAATATATTAGCATTAATAATTATAAATAAATATTTATAGAGAGAGAGATTTAAATAAATATGTGTTTCCAATGAATTTGGCCAATAAATATATTGATGTTTGATCATAATTGATGTGTATATGTTATGTATTCATCATTAATGTTCATTTATATATTACACCATTATTATTATTCATGTTTTTTATATATGTGATGACTCATTTTTTATGATCTATACTTTACTAGGTATATGATTCATTTTTATACCACTACTACAGATGGTGCTTTTAAAAGTGATAGAAAAGATTTCTTAATCAAAGAAAAGATAAAGGGGGTTTTCTTTATCAGAACATAAAAAGTGTAGATAAAGGGGTCATTTATCCATGGTAAAAAAGCACTGATAATGCCCCCCCTTTATCAGCAATATATTAATGGAAATAAATGTTACTCTTTATTAGTGCAAAAAAAGTGTTGATAAAGGGTCATTTACCCACACTCGAAATAGTGTTGATAAAAGGGCCTTTATCAGTGCCCTAAATAGCACTGATAAAGGCCTAGATGCTTGTGGTGTGCTATTTATATAATAGTACACCCACAAGAACCTATACAACACAGATACACAACCTGCAGAAATCATCACCTATACATCGCACATAAGAACAGTACATCGCACAAATGAAGAAAGTAGGGAACATGAGGGTTTGGAAAATAAGGCTCTATAAATTTCCATCAATGGTTTATATATTTACATTTACTAATTTCAAAAAAAATTAAAAATAGTAATGTTTCATCCTTTGACATTTGTGATCCCCTATAAAAAATGTCCCTCCATGATATTACATGTCGAATAAATCATCCCAAATCAAGGAAAAACTTCCAAATATATAAAAATATAAATAAAATGATAGTAATAATATAGTGAAATAAATTTAACATTTATATGAATGAATAAATTAAAAAAATATAAATTTTTTTTAAAAGAAGAAACATTTGGAGTTATACAGGCCATAAAGTGTGTCATCTTGAGATGAGGTTGATTCCTACAATTCAAAAATGAGTTATGGATCATTCTCAAAAAAATATCAGAACATTCTGAATGATTTTTCATGGTTTTGAGTATGTCCCTTGATATTTTACTAAAATTAATATCACATTTATTTGACACATTTTGATTTATACCTGTCACATCATTCGTCATATTGAGGTACAATTGATTTCTACCCGTCACAACTGAATCCTGGATTGTTGTTCTAAAGTATCATAACAATCCAAATACATTTTTTAAGTTTTAAGTTTATCATTTGGGGTTTTTACTATAATATTTTTTCAAACCTAAAACATTCATTTTGAGTCATACCAGTCGCATCGTGTGTCAATTTTATGTGGGACTTCTTCATACACATCACAAAGGACAAAAGAGTCGTTCTCCTTACTTCTGATCACAATCCATGGGAATTTTTTTGGTTCTTAGTGAGTGAAACATTTTGATATAAAATTTCAATTTTAAACTAACAACGGGCACTTTTTTTCATATTGGTCACATCGTGAATCATATTGAGTTGTATTTGATTTCTACTCACTAAAAATAAATCATGGATCATTTTATAAAATAATCAAAACCATCCAAACCTTTTTTCTCATTTATCAACATGTCTCTTGGTCTTTATACATAAATTAATGTAATTTTAAAATAAAAAACATTTGGATTTATACTATTCACATAATTAAATGGATTGTGATGAGGTTGATTCCTACACTTTATAAATGAATTATAGATCATTGTTCTATAGTATCAAATCAATTCAAATTTGTTTGCTTTGTTTTTGGCTTGTATTTTTTTTACTAAAATATATTTTCAAATTGGAAACATGCTTTTGGAGTCATACGAGTCTCATTATCCATTTTTTTATGTGAGAATACTTCATACATTTTATATTGGACATACGGATCACATTCCAAAAAATTTTCAGACCTTCAGATTGTGTTTTCTAGGTTTTTATTGAGTTACACATTTCGAGTTAAAATGTCAATTTTAAACTCAAAATGACACTCTTAGTCATACATGTCACACCGTGCATCGAATTAAGGTGTATTTTATTCCAATGTTGGATTTATTGGCCGAGAACCAACTACATTTTACTTTATGATAAACTTATATTCATGGATTTTAATATTTATAAAATCCTTATCAGGAATAGATTTTTCTTCTATTTGACAATGCATGTGAGAACGTCCTAAATATATTTGTTGCGCTAAATGGTCGTAGAAGATTCCCACTATGATGATAAACCAGAAATTCCGTAAAACTAGTCTTGAAAATATGTTCTATAGTGGAATGATTTTATTTGAGGGACCCAAATAATACATGCCAATATGGGTAAAGACTCATAAAACTTTGAGGAACCTTCTCATTATGTGTGCCCATGGTAATATCCAGGATGATATAATTAGAATGAAACCCTTCAGTAAGAAATATTTATTTCATAGTTTATTTGGATGTTCCTATCATCGATTGTGTGAATTGGTCCTCGGACTTTAAGATTATTATTAATGGGTATTATAACTCATGCACTTAAAGGTATTAACGAAAATTTTGGAGATACACTTTTTGCAGGGAGGTTGGATATTATGGGTGTATAATGAGTAATACTAAATTAATAAATAATTAAAGAATGGATTTTCCCTTATGTTCCATAATGGATGTCGATATCTCAGACTATTTGATAGAATTGATATAGCCTGAATAAATATGTGGCCATGGTGAGAAATGGGAAAGTACAATAATGGGAGGTATGATAAAGAGTAATCAATAACATAGGTTTATGAAACTAACATGCAACCTATATGATTTGATATATCAAGACAAATGGATTACATTACATTGTAAGCATTCTTAGGAGGTGACGCATAATTGTGACATTAACATCTTTCTCTATGGGTTCCTTGGTGTGTTGCTAGATGCTAACCATGGAATTTTGATAGGCTGCACCTAATTTGACTATGAAAAATTCCTAGAGGGCCACACACTATGTGTATTTAAGTATCTTAGTTAAATATGAATTTTAATAGTTGAATACAGATTATTCCTAGCCTTTTATTTATATTTATTCAAGGATGTCTAATCACATTTATTTCAACACTAGTTATTTGAGAGAATATATTTTGGGAGAAATAATATATTTATTAGTGAATAATGAAGTTATATTTATTTAAGAAATAAATAGTCATTATTCAAGTTCTAATAAATGTTGTGGAAGAAATAATTAAAATGGAAAAATAAAAGTACACACCGTGTATATTATAAAGACACACACTGTAGTTTTATTGCGGATTTATGAGAAATAGTATTATTTATTTAATTAAATAATATTATGTGTAATTAATGGCGCTCATGACAGGTGACAATAATAGTCAAATTTTATTATTAGACATGGGGAATTACTGAGAATTAAATGTAACTAGTAAATTCCTTTGGGCAATTAATTCATGTTATTATTCTATGTAATATATATCCCAATAACATTATTCTCATTAGATATAACCATTCTCCGTGGTTTTGAGTAATGGATGTTGAGAATTCTTTCAAGCAAAGAGATAATTCCATTCCTCCTAGAATGCTCTCAAGTTATGAGACATATCCTCCCCCACTAGATCAAGGAGAGCACTTTGGAATTAGCCCTCAAGATGATCAAAGGAAATCATTGATAGTAATGGCTATTCCATGCTTTCACCCAAAGATCCCTTTGGTGATGTCCATTAATATGTGGAGCACATGTGGATCGATGTTATAGGAAGAAAGCACATCGCTTCTTGGACATAACAATGGATCACTTTTGATTGTGACCGGGAAAATCAACACAGAGAGAATTTCATCTATGTAATTATTCCCGATTTAATTAAAATAATTATAACCAGCATATGATGATCCTCATAATGGTTAGGAGAATTCCCTCTTTCATTTTTCATTCTTCATTCTATTCTGATGATCTGGTGTTTTATCATCATGACAGATCTCAGATAGATCATTGTTAATGAAAAAATTAATGTTGGGTACACCTATCTACACATACTTTCGAGGCGCCCAGAACATACAAGTGGAATCAGAGGGTTCATGTCGTATATTATAATTATTTAGTATTTTTTTCATTTATGATTTAAACATTTAATAATTTAGTAGTCTCAATTCACGTTAATAAATATGTAAATATGAGTCTTGCGATCTGGTCCACCTATTTTGATTCTCTTTCACCTTAAGAAGTGATCAATTATTATAATTTTTATTAAAATAATAATATGGGATATAATCTGGAGCTTCCAAAGGTTACTAGCCGTATAACACCAAAACATACATTGTTTATTCTGCCTCACTCATCTTGTGGTCATGTTTTAATGCATCAGTACTGGTCCATCAGACCAAGCCATGTGTTAGAGTTTATCTGAGTCTTTATAATTCCATGTGATGACAAGGAACAAGTGGCACATAGTTTCTAGTTTACTCGTTGTGTGGACCACTTGAAACGGAGTGTAGTCTCTTTGAGTTAGGCTTCAATCGTGTACCCTATACACAACTTTCCTGGATGGAGACTGTGTAATGTGGATGCTACACATCATTTGGCGCACTGGAGATGGCGTGTACTCTGAATAATTCTGATGTACATATACACACTGACACCATGGGTGTCTACTTTAAATGGATGGTGAATGATAGTACATTCCATTTAGTAGGAACAACATGCCATGTAATCCTCAAAATAACACAGATTTATTAAAAAAATTATTATATTATATAAAACCTTGAGTCGTGTACCATGGTTCTGGCATAAATCTAGGGCACAACACATTATAGGTTTTTTGTACATATATTTTTAATTTTACATATGTGTAATGTTCATTTTTACCCATTGGGTAGTTATGAATTGGAATTCATTGTGTTTACTCCAAGGTTAAATTTACGTAAAAAGATAATTTTAAAGTAATTTATTTATTTAAAATTATTATGGATGAGAATGTCAAGGAAAATAAGAAAAGGGTTTAAGTTAAAATGATTGATTAATTAAAGATAATAGTTAATTGATTCGAGTTTGATTTATCTTAAACAGGGAAAATTATAAAATTGAATTCTAGTTTTATTTAGGCATAAATATTGTTTCATGTATGGATGATCATAAGCTAGACCAGGACCTCTTGTATGGGATCATTTCATTTAATTAAATTATTTAAATTATGATTTTTGGACGGCGAGATTTCTCCTCATTAATATGTCGGGCTTGCATGCCCAAGTTTTTTTTAATGTAAAACCCCATTTTACCCCTCACCTATGTTTGTGATAAAAGCATATGTAATGGATGGAGCTCCCAAGCTAGTGGATGTGGCTCATGTTAAGGTCAAACCAATCCATGTAGATATGAAAGTTGATAGGTGGAAATGTGTAATCGCGGACCCAAAATGTTCAAGGTGTTTTCTCCCATATGACTTGTGTTATTTTATCAACCACTAGATAAACTATCCAATATAAAAAACTCATGATCTTGTTATTTATTGTATTTCTATCATTTTCATGGTTTATTAATTCGGGGTTTATTGTCCCGATCACACAATTAATTAATAAAATAGGCATGCCAGATGGTACTAAAATAAAATAGTATTATGCGTAAATATTATCTTATACATGGTTAATAAATTTATTATATCCATTTAATATTAAAAATAATGTAAGTAAGATAATAAAATTAAAATTTAGGTATAAGGATAAAATTCTTCATGTAAATATTAATTCAGTATAGCATTCCATAAACTTGGTTAGAATCGAAGAATATTTCCTAGTGCATGACCGACTGTAGTTGGGGTGTATTCAATTATCAAGGAATTCTAATTCGAGGTTTTGGATATACTTGAATTTGATCACATCAATGGTTGAATTCCATAGTTGGACATTGTGTTACCAAGAGGAAAAGTTTTATGAAATAAAAAATAAAAGGATTTCATTATTTTGGAGTTAACTCAGTGGATCAAGGAGCTGTGATTTAATTGAGTTTCCATTTGGAATTAATACATAAAAAAATTTCTATTTCTTGACATACCTTAGGTGGGTTATTGAGAAGTGAAATATGGATCATTTCCTCTTCAATTTTCACGAAACAAATATTCTGAAGTCAATGGTGAGGGATATTAGAGTTCAATAAAATGTTGACATACTAATAAGTATTAAATTTTTTATTTTTCTCGGATTTATCAAGATAAAGTACTGAATCTTTTCTCATATTAATTATTAGAAACATAATTAAAAATGACATCAAACATCTCATTGAGAACAAAAATCGTAAAGGAAAAACTTCTCATAAACACTAATTTCCATGAGTGGAAGAGGCGTTTACGCGTCATCATTCCCCATGAGAGGAAATTATATGTGCTAGAGGAGCCTATTCAAGTTTCTCCTAGAAACAAATCCAGTGATGAAAAAAATCTCTCTACATAATCTATTTTTATGATGCCATACATGTCCAATATTGCATGCTATCATCCATGATTAATTTTCTATTGAAGTAATATGAAAACTTGAACATGAATTGAATGATATCTCACCATAAGGATCTCTAAAAACAAAAGGCAAGAAGGGAGAGATTTGAGATCTCCAACAATTTTTTCAAACCTTTGTGTGGTGAATCTGCGCCAGGTGGGCCACATGTAGTCAAGTTTATTGGCTATATTGAATTTGTGAACTTCATAGAGATTATGTTCCTAGATAATTTTCATACATATCTCATCCTATCATCACTACCCAAGACCTTATCAAGGTTTTTTGTCATCTAATACATTAGAAACAATGATAAGAATATAACAAAAATTCTCACCTTCATTATCTAGGAAGATAAGGACAAGGGGCGTGAAAAACCCGTAGTCCTTATGGTGAATAAAAAGACGAAGGACAAGAAAAGTGGGCCATGGATTTATAAATAGTCTTAATCCCCTGGGAATCATCCCTCTAAGAAGTGGAAGATCTATAGTTAGGGAAATGAATGGGAGTTATTGTGTATTTCATGTATCATGCTCAGACACTAAAGGAGGAAATAAATCCCGAAGCATCGGGACAATAATGGTGTGTTGGATGTCAAGTGTAATCTTTCAATTTTTACACATTTGGTATTAGATACAGCATGTTGGGCTCACATCTGTATTAAAATTTAGGAATCAAGTAGATTTAGAAATATTTTCTGAGGTGTGGTGGATCTTCATGCATCCAATGTCGTGAGGATAGCTGTGTTGGCAATTGGTGATTACCATCTCTCATTGCGAACTAGGATGCTTTGGCTTTTACATCACTTTTATTATGTACATTTTGTTATAATGAACAAAATTTATGTATCATATTCGAATATGGATGGATTTTTTTTCATGTTTCTCAGAAAGGGTTTTTTATCTTATAAGAACAATGTATTTTATGGTATGGAGAATATAAATAATGGTTAGTATGCCATAAATTATGATAACCAAGTGTTAGAAATTGAAAACAAGACAAACTCACATGACTCATACAACACCTAGTTGTGGCATCACCGTCTCGTTCATGTAAATGAGAATCACTTGTCAAAGCTCTTCCAAGAAGGTTCTCTAGACTCTACTGATCTAAAACGACTTCAAAGATGTCACACATGTTTACAAGGGAAAATGAGCAAGCTTCCTTTTGGTGGACATGGTGAATGTGTCACATAGCATCATTGATTGGTACACATAGATGTGTGTGGACCATTTACAGTATAAGATCATGTTGGATATTATTACGTCATTACTTTTATGGATGATTTGAGTTGATATGGATATATCCACTTAATGAGGTATAAGTCAGTGTCCTTGGAGAAAATTATGAAATTATAGAATGAAGTAGATAATAAGATTGGTAAGAAGATAAAGAAGATTTGATTGGATCATGGTAGATAATATCTGAACCAAAAGTTCATCAACCTTTTACAAGAGTCTAGGATTTTAGATCAACTCACTTATCCTTATACCTCATAGTGAAATGGTGTAAGTGGAATGAGTGACTGCGCCTTGTTGGGCATGGTGAGGTTGATGATGAGTCATGCAGATCATCAATTATCCTGTTGGGGATATGCATTTCAAAATGCATCACACACATTTAATCGAGTACCAACTGAGATGAATAATGGAATTCCATCCAATTTATGGAATGGAATGAAGCCCATTTTGTCACACACACGTGTATGGGGATACCGGGAATTTGTTAAGGCCTTCTCAGGAAACAAACTAGCACATCAGGGCACAAGGTGTATCATTATAGGGTATCCCAAGGAAACTGACGGATAATATATATATAACCCATCAGTTAAGAAATGAATTGTCACCAGATAATCCATATATCATGAGAGGGATCACATACTCAAAAAGGATAGTGGGTAATAGATTGACTTCGAAGAAGTGGATTCTCAAGATACACAATAGGTGGTATAAGAAAAAGTTACATAGGTTATTGTGGAAGAGGTTATATAAACACAAGTCCTACATAGGATCTCAAATAGTTAAGGAAAATAGAGTGATTTGGTTTCCTAGTCATCGAGAATCGTGAATCACTATTATTGGATGTGGATGAAACACTCTCCCACAAAGAAGTAGTAGAGATATCTGAAGATGTTTGATGGCTGGAACCAATGAATTCTGAGATGGATTCCATGTATCAGAACAATGTCTGAGTTCAGGTTGATGATCCATATGATGTAAAGACTATTGGATGCAGATGGGTGTTCATGAGAAATCGGGACATGGAAGGTAATTTTATCACTAATAAAGAAAGTCTAGTGGCTAAAGGATTCGGAACACATCATGAAATTTACTATCATGAGACCTTTTATACAGTGTCCATGTTTAAATCCATAATAATCTTACATTACATAAGAGATTACCATGAATATGAGATTTGGAATATGGTTTTCAAAACAACATTACTTAACTGTAATCTTCAAGACGATGTCTATATGACACAACCAGAAAGGTTTATGACAGCAGGTGAAGCCAAATAGGCCAACAAGATGTAGAAATCCATTTATGGATTAAAGAAAGCATATAGGTCATGTAACATTCAATTTGAGGAATCAATAATAGAATTTGGATTCATTTGGAATGAATTTGAGGCATATGATTATAAGCAGTTTGATGGGAATGTGGTTACTATCCATGTAGTATATGTTGATGACATGTTACTTATTGGAAATGTTTTACCTGTCTTATAGTCAGTAAAGAACTGGTTGAAAATTTGTTTCTCCATGAAGGACATAGGTGAAGGAACCTGCATTCTAGGGATCAAGATCATTCATGGTTGATTCAAGTAGAGGATTGGACAAAGTCAGGGTACAATCCTTGACTAGATACTATAGGGATTTATTATAGAAAAATCCAAGAGGGTATTGGTTCTCATGTAACATTTCGTAAATATTTCAAAGATAATGTTTCCTCAGGAACAACATGAGAGAGATAGGATGTGTAATATACAATAAGCTTCATCTATAGGATCCATAATTTATTCCATGTGATTTACTAGATTTGATGTTCCCTATGCATTGAGCATGTTGGATGATATCAACCAGATCCCTGAGAACAACATTGGACTTTTGTTAATACAATCCTTAATTATCTAAGAAGAACTAAGGATATGTTTATAGTGTAAAATGGAATGGGGAGCTTTTCATTAGAGGGTATGTTGATACTGGTTTTCAGATAGATCAGAATGATTTGAAGTGATAATCTGGATATGTTTTTTTCTCAACATAGGATCTGTGAGAAGAGAGTGTTTAAAGCACCAAGTTGTTACCGATTCTATAGTAGTGTTCGAAAATATATCATCTTCTAATGCATCCAGGGAATCCAAATAGATTTGGAACATTATCTATGAGCATCATGTGGTTCCTAGTAGTGTAGAAATTATCACATTGTATATTGATAATACTGAAGTGGTGAATCCTGAAAAAAACCAAGGTCACATCAATGTACAAAGAATATTCTCTATAAGTATCATCTCTTACGGGATTTATATCAAAGTGGTGAAGTTTCAGTGAAAAGATAGTCCATGGAAGTGAACATGGTGGACCCTATGACTGAAGGCATATATCAGAAGAAGAATTAATAGTATGTGAGTGCTAGTGGGTTAATAGTTGTTAACCATTGGATCTAGTCCAAGTGGGGGTCTGTTGGAGTTAGTGGCCTAGAACAAAAAACATTTTACTTTATGATAAAATTGTATTCATGTATTTTAATATTAATAAATACCTTATTCCATCTTGATTGTTTTTATGCATGAAAATACCCTTGATATTTTCATAAGGATATCTATTGCACTAAAGGGTCACAGAGTGTCCCTACATTGATGAGAACCCAAAAATGACATTACACTATTATTGAATAAAAGTTCTATGGATAGATGATTTTATTTGAGGGTCACAAGTAATATGGGCCATTATGGGTGAGGGATCTTAAATCATTGAGTCATATTATCATGGTGTGTTCCCTTGGTAATATCCAAGAGGATATTATGAGAATGAGACCCTCCATTAGGAAATCCACATTTCATTATGTCATTGAATATTCCTATCTACAGACATGTGTCTTTTTTCATAGACATTTTGAGTATTATTAATGGGTATTAAAACAAGCTCACTTAGATTTAATGATGAAAAAATATTATGATACATTGTTCGTAGAGAGGTAGGATATGTTGGGTGCGTCATTAGTAATACAACATTAGTAGATAACGTGGGAAAGGATTTTCCATTTATGTTCCATAACAGAAGTTGATATCTCAACCCCTTTGATAGAATTGATAAATCCAAAAAAAAAATGAGCATGGTAAAATATGGACAAGTTCAATTCTAGGAGGTCCAAGAATGAGTAATCAAGCACATGGGTTGATGACACTATCATTCATCCCAATTGATTTGATATATCGAGATAATGGGATTACAATACACGGTAAGCGTTCATATGAGGTTACATTTCATTACGACATTAACTTCATTTTCTATGGATGAATTGTTGTGTTTCTAGATTCTAACCATGGTCTTTAGGTAAGATCCACCTAATTCCACTAATAAAGTGGCTAAGAGGTTTACACACTATGTGTATCCAAGTATCATAGTTAAATATTCATTTAACAAGTTGAATAAATATTATTCCTATTTATGGTTTAACTTTTTTTATGGATTCCTTTTTGAATTTATTTCGACACTTAATAAACAAGAGAATATATTATAAGAGAAATAATAAAATTATTTGCCTATAATTTGGTGAAATTTAATTAATAAGTAAATAGTCATTATCCATGGTCTAATAAATGTTCTGGTGGAAATAAATAAAATGTAAAAACCAAAGTACATGTGGTGTATATTATTATATACACAATGTGTAGTTTTTATGGGGATTAGTGAGAAATAATATTATTTATTTAATTAATTAGTATTTGGTTTATTTTTCTGGTTGCATGTCAATTGGTAATAATAGTCAAATTTTATTGTTATAAATGAGGTCATACTAAAAATTAAACATAATGAATAAATGCCTTTGGGTAATTAAATATATTTTTTATTATAAGTAAAAAAATCCCAATTACATTATTCTCATTAGATCTATCAATTCTATGTGGTTGTGCATAATATATATGTAGATATCTCTCATGCTAAGAGAGTGTTCCTTTCTTCCAATAATTATCTCATGTTATGAGAGATGTCCTCCTCCATTGGATGAAATAGGGAGCTTTGGAAGCAACTCTCAAGGTGATTGTAGGAGGACATCCCAATCAGATGCACTATTGTGCTAGCACCTAGAGATCCCTTCAAAGACATCCATAGATACGTGGAGCATCTGTGGATCACCACTAGAGGATTCCTACACATGGATTCTATGACGTAATGACATATCACATTGGATCATGACCAAAAACATAAACAAGGAGAGAATTCCACAAAGGTAATTCTTTCCCTTTAATTGAATTAATTATATATTACATATGATGATAATCTCTCTGGTTCCAGGACTTACCTATTTCCTATTCCATTCATCATTCTATTCCCGTGATCTAGAATTTTATCATCATGAATGATCTGGGATTGATCGTTGTTAATGGAAAATGAAATGTTTTGCACACCCATCAACACATGCTTCCGCTCTTCCCGAAACCTTCATCCAACACATGAAAAATGACACATGGATTGTTTTCCTAAATTATGAAATCAATCCAAATATTTTTTCTCAGTTTTTAGTATTCCACTTATTCTTTTTACTTAATATAATGTCAAATTTAAATAAAAATACACATGTTTATTTATACCGGTCACATCATGTGTTGGATTTAGGCGAGGATGATTCCTATATGTCACAAATGACACAGGGATAATTTTCCTATATTATAAAAACAATCTGAATGTGTTTTCCAAATTTTTAGTATTCAAGATGTGTGTTTTTACTAAAATTAATAACAATTTTAAATAAAAAGGTACTTTGAGTCATACTGGTCGTATCCTGTGTCAGATTGAAGTCTGTTCAATTCCTACATATCAGAAATTACATATGCATCATTTTCCAAATGTATCAAAACAATCTGAATTTGTTTTCATAGTTTTTAGTAAGTTTGTTGTTTTTACTGAAATGCCATTTCAAACAGTAAACAAGCCATTTGAGTCATATCGGTCACACAGTGTGTCACATATGGGTGTGGTTCATTCCTTCATGTCACAAATGATTTATGCATAATTTTCCTAAAGTATCAAATCAATATTAATTTTTTTGATCATTGTTTTGTATATCACTTGACTTTTTACTAAAAAAACTGTCAATATTAAAAAAATAGACTATTTTGAGTCATAGATGTCGCATGGTGTATCATCTTGATGTCACATCTTTATGTTATATGTGTATATTCATCAATCAGATATATTTCCCATTAATTTCTAAATAAATCTATATCGTCTTGTGAATATCAGTCTTTTCGACAATCATGGAAGTACTGAAAAATATAAATACAGAATGGGTTAATATATATTTTAAATGAATTACTAGTAATCTTCAAAGATTCCTCTTTAGTGAAGCTGGTTTGTTCATAGAATATGATCTCTTTCATAAATTTACATTCATAATAACCATAGACTTTTCCATTTGTTAGTTTCAAACACTTCCGAAACCTTGTGAAAAATATGTATTTTTTTAATATGTGTTTGGATACTAAATTATTATTATATATATCCAGATACGTATCAAGTCATAGTAATTGTGATATTTCATGTACTTTTCCCCTGGCATCATTCTATAATGTAGACTATATTTATGCACTTCCAAATCACACCATAATACTCATTAAACAATAATATAAATTATATAACAAAATGTTTAGATCTAAAAGGATGGATATAGTGTATTACAATCTGAATTATTCCATAATGTGTGGTTGGTATGATGGATATCCATGCACTAAATCCCTGAAATAAATCATTGGAGAATCCAAATTTACTGCAATGAGCATCCAATTCTTCTTAATAACACAAAAACGAATAAAAAATGTAGAAAATTAAAATAGATTTGATGTGATTAAACTTTAGAGTTTTACCCCTGCGACATTGGTATTGAAAAGATTATTTCATGTATTTTTTAAATGATTTGATCATTTCTACCACTATTTCACCCTCTTTATTGGATTCTATTTCTGTTTGTTCTGTATAGGTGACGCGGGGACTATGGAGTCCATATTTTTGTTCATGGGAAAATCCATTTAATTTTTTTTTCATATATACACATGTGAAATATTTTAAATGTATTTAATCATAAATATCATAGTATATCATGTTTTGGAAAATCAAATCATGAAAACATACCTCATGTATACATTTACACTTGTGTGGCCTATCCAATCATACTCATGGATTTCCTTACATTGTAAAAATTAATGAAATATGGATCTTACTTGATGTACATGTTTTCATCAAACATAATAGTGTGAGTACCAACGTGTTTCAACAATGTATCCACATTTGTTTTCAATGATAATAAATGAAGATATAGAATAGGCAAGTTAATGGTAATTTTGGTAGCATGTTTTGATTGGTTGGTTGATCTTGAGATGGTGTTGATAAATTATTTCATTTATAATAATATTTATACTAACAAATTTATATATATGATAATTATATAGTTACTTTTTGGTAATTATAACTGTAAATATATATTTGTATATTTATATTTATAAAATTATAATTTTAATAATTATTAAATTATAATAAATATAATTATTATATTTATAATCATTGAAATATAGAAAAATAACTTATTATTGTTAGGTAATATCGAATAATGTTTCTTATATTCCCTTCTTTGTTCTTATGTGTGCCACATTGTTCTTATGTGCATTGTACATATGTTGTTTTTTGCAGGTTGTCTGTGTATATTATGCTGGTTCTAGTGGGTTTACTGTTATATAAACAACACACCATAAGCAGATAGGCCTTTATCAGTGCTTTTTAGAGCATTGATAATGGTCCTCTTTATCAACTCTATTTTGAGAACTAATAATGGCCCCCTTTATCAGCACTCATTTTAGTGCCGATAAAGGGTAAAAATTATTCACGCTAAAAAAGGTATGATAAAGGAGGGCCTTTATCAGTGCTTTTTTAGAACGGATAAAGGACCCACTTTATCAGTGCTTTTTTAATGCTGATAAAGAGGGGCCCTTTATCTTTTTTTTATTAACATCGACTTTCTAGCACTTTTAAATTCACCATATGTAGTAGTGTTATAAGAATAAATCATATACCTAGTAAAGTATAGATAATAAAAAATGAGTCAAAACATATATTGAAAACATGAATAATAATAAGGGTTTAATGTATAAATCAACATTCATGATGAATACATTGAATATGCATGAAAATTATTCTCACACATCAATATATTTATTGGACAATTCACTGGAAACACATATGTAAATAAATAAATAAATATATATTTATAATTATATCTATAAATATATTATCATAGATATATAATTATAAATATATTATCATAGATATATAATTATAAATATAAAAAATATATTTATTATTTGGTAAAATTTAATAGAATATTATATTTATTTAAATATATATATTAAATTATAATAATATAAATACATTTTTAAAAACATTATGTATACTTGAATTATTAAAAAATACATTTTTTTAAATAGGTTGATGACATGAACTGGTTTCCCAGTTCATGCCCCCCAAATGAATTTATTAAAAATAAAATGTATACAGTACAGACTCGTTGTGTAAATAATTTACACCAGTGGGGAATTAAATAGGATACAAGTAAATGAAAAAGAAAAACAGACTCCCCAAGGGCCCTCTTTCCTACTTCCACCTTCTTCAGTGCATCTTCGTTGTCATCTGATTCTTCCTCCTCAGAGTCGTCCTCATCATCACCTTCAGAACCATCATCGTCATCACCCATCTTCAGATCATCTTCATCATCTCTGTCATCCAAATATTCATCCAGTGTGCACCACCTTCTTGACATCAGTCTTCTGAGGAGAAGTGAACTTCTCATTCTTGGCAGGAACCGGTGTTTTTGTGGACAGAGAAAAAATTTCACTTCTTCAGTTTGTGATCACAACTATGATTCTTCCACTTGAGACTCCATTTCAGCATCCAGGAGCTTCCTAATGTTTCAGCAGGTTCACTATACAGTCATCCTTCAATCAGAGAAAAACCAGTATGAAGAGAATCAGATGGACAGTAGGTGCAACCCGAAAAAGGTAGAAAGTTTCAGCCCAAATTTCCATCAAAGTCAACTGATCTCTTTGGAGGATACACAATGAGGATACAGAATAGTTCACCAAAAAAAGATCATAATGGCACATACCAAACATCAACCAAAGTGAGTATAAGAACTCCCAAGGACTAGTTAACAAAGAACTTTCAAATCAGACTGAGAACTCCTTATAATTTCAGTAAACAAGTAAGAAGATAAATAGAAATTCATGATATGATCCTTTCATATCAGGAACATAAAACATATGATTCATCCTTGGATTCCTTCAAAAGCTCCACAGCACAGCAGTGCCATTGAAATGCCAAAAAAGGCAGCAAAGAGATCAGAAATGAGCAGTGAGACTGAAATTTCAGAATTGAAAGCAGGTCCATTTGAAGCAAAAAGGAATTCCTTTTCTGCATCTGTCTTTGAGAGTCTTCCATAAATCCGATGAAGAAATTTTTTATCATTTCAAAAAAGGAAATTGAAATTTCAGATATCATTTTGATATGAACTAAAAGAATTCCAGACAGCAAAAATATAACTTCTCAGGGTGTGAAACTGCCAAAACCAGCAACCTCCAGAGAAACCAAATCAACCAATAAGAAAAAACCATTGAAAATAATACAGCCATCCATATGCTAAGAAAACCATCAGGGCCTCATGAAGTGTCTGAGTTAGAACAGTCAGAATAATCTGGAAGGGGCTCAAGAGGGACTGGTTGTGGAGGCACCTCAAGGCCAGGACCTCTGGCCGCAAAAGATCTTGTGATGATAGTTCTCTCATAATTGACACTGCCTCTATGTTTTCTTTTTTTCTTGGGGGTTGGAGTGATGAAACCACCAGGGCCTCAAGAAGTGTCTCAGTTAGAACAGTCAGAATAATCTGGCAGGGGCTCAAGAGGGACTGGTTGTGGAGGCACCTCAAGGCCAGGACTTCTGGCGGCAAAAGATCTTGTGATGATAGTTCTCTCATAATTTAGGGTTTGCTTCAATGAAATTCATAGACCCATTCTTTGTAATATTCTTCTATTAATTTGTTCCATCAGCATGAGAGTGGGAAAGGAACTTATAATTATGATATTTGTCAACATTTTAGGAATATTTGATTCTCTTTGGACACACACACACACACACACACATATATATATAGTGAACCCTAACCCTTTTTTATCAGCATAAAAATGATTAAAAAAATATTGAATCCCCAAAAAAATATGCATTAATTTTTAGAGTTTTATTTGTATTTTCTCTGAAAACACTGGATTTTATGGAGTGGCTAAGACATGAAGTCTATTGTTTATGATAATTTTTTATGTGAGAGTGATATGTTCCTTAAGATTCATCAATGTCATATTCTATAATTGTAATGTATTTCTTTCCAAGCCTTCAAATGGGAAGGTCAACGATAAAATAAATTGACAATAATCATTACAATGAAAATATATAATAAATTATAATAATATAATGATAAATACAAAATTTAGGGGGTAAAAATAAGTGATATTAATTGATTATTTCCTTTATTATATTTAACTTGTACCTCACTGGTGCATTCTCAGGACGCTTGAAATCAAAATTTAATTTCAAAAGGAAATAATTGTCTGAAAAGATAGGAATCAAAATTTATTTGAAATATGATAAAATATAAGCTAGTAATAGATAATATTGAAACATTTTTTGAACTTTTCAGACATCATAATAATAGTAAAATACATAAATGGTATATGAAATAGAATGAAAATTTATTTTGAACATTGAGAAAAAATATATGTGAAATAACATACAGTAAAGATAATTAATAATAATAATTAATATTGAATTATGAACATTTCATTGAGAATGGATACCTAAAAAACTCATTTTGAATTAAATATTACATTAACAAATGTTTTCACAAAAGCATTTATTTCTAAAATTAATTTTGAATTATGTAAAAACAGAATATATTTTTTAATATTATTTAGTCCGGGATTCCAATAGCTGTGAGTTATGGATGAAATGAAACCCCTATTTTGGATGTTGAGTTCACTGTGTTTTGAATCCCTATAATAGTTAGTATTAGTGAGTAAAAAACCAGGGATAAGATAATTTTTTCCGAAATCATATATTGGAAAACATTTAGTACAATCTTTATGGAAGAAGATATTATACATGGTCTTTATAATAAATAATTCATTGAAAATATTGAAAAAATAAATGAAATGAATAATTGAAATTTTGATCATTATAATAAAAAACCCAATATATGTTTGGAAACTAAGTGGCACTGTTTACAGATGATTTTTTACTCATTCTCATCCCCTGGACTCTACAGCTATTCCATTCAGTCATCATCACACTAAAGTGCATGCAGATTCCCCTTACCACGAATTGATGGTGCCCCATGCCTATGAGTTGTGCACCGTCGTTCCTGTTGATGAACCATCCATAAGCCACACCGACCAATAGTAGAAATGACTAATTTCCTTCCATTTATTTTTTAAATATGAATATTCCCTCAATTGAAAACTAATTTTTTTCCAATCCTATCTTCTGAGTAATCATGATGCTAAAATATTGATATGAACATTTAACATACCCTTTAATAATAAAAAACATTCAACAAAAAAAAATATATCAATTTAACTCAATAAAAATAATCCATATCACATAATAAAAAACAAAATAAAAATGGATGCTCTCCCATATATCCATCTTCTCCATTACAACAGATGAATTGTGCCCCATGCAGGTGGGTTGTGCACCACCGTTCCTATAGATGAACCAATCATAAGCCGCACCAAAATAGATTAGAAAATGTTGATTTTCTTCCAATTATATTACCAATCAACACATTCACATTGTTCAAGGCTCAATGAATGATATAATAACTAAAAATAACGTTTATTAAAAAAATCAACAAAAAAATTATATCAATTTCACTTTATAAAAATAATCCATATCAGAGTAGAAAGAGAATAAAAATGATTATTTAATGATTTAAATCAATTTTTACAAATTCAAACGAATTTTATTTATCTAATTCCAATAAACACAGCTATGAATTTTTTTAAAAAAATAATAACATTGAATTGAAAACATTTTCTCATGATATCATATAATGATCAACATAACATGATTTTATACAAAGAATACAAACATACATGAAAAAAACTATACAATGTATTAACAAAAATTCTTCCAAAATTAAGAATAATAACATACTTTGAATCAAATACATGAAATTATGTTGAGTAGAAGATGTGATGGAATCTATTTTCCCTGTAATATTGTGAATTTTCAACAAACTCACCCAAAACCTCCTCATAATGAGAGCAGATGGATTGATTTCTTGTCATGTTGCAAACAGGATGGTCAAGAGCAATCCCAACTACAAGATTATTATGCTAGATAAGATCATTTACTATTACTAGTTGAAGGGGAATATTTGAAGTGCTGACACAGTTAGTTTTCTACTCGTTTCTGAGTCCATTGAAATGATAATTCACTTCAAGGTCTGTACTAACTAACCCACATTCTTCTTCAAATGCTATAGTAGAAATGCATTTTACGGCTTATGGAAGGTCATATGGGCTACCTGTTATAACAACACAGTGGGAAAATGTTTAAGGAGAAGTGTGTGTGTTCATATCATATATAAAAATTATAAATTGATTCATAAAATTTTTGCATGCAATTCATAGTTTTTGAGTGATGATTATTTTGAAAATTAATAATGTGCATACTATAGAATAGAGTAGTGATAAATAAATATTGTTGTAACAGATGGAATTATCATTTTTAGTCAAACTTGATGAATACATAGGAAATTATATTTCACATGAATTCAAATTCAATTCATATGGAATGTATTTAGAGACATGAAACATAATTAAAAGTCATCATTGAATATATTTAAAATCAGAGCATATATAATTATAAACAGAATAATTTTTTCCTAAATTATGAATTTAAATAAAAAACATTCACAAAAATAAATAAAAAATTATAAATAAGATCATACAATCAATGAAATACATTGAAAGATGGTGATAATAAGTTACCAAGTTATCTATTTTACCTAGAATGTAAGGGGAATGGTGCATGCAGGTAATGAAAAGTTTGAAGAATTTAATTATTGAAATTGATGGGAAATAAATAACAAATCCAATAAACCATATCCAAATGAAAAATATTAATAATGGAAAATAAGATAAGTAATGAGATAAAAAATCATTAAGAAACGATATGGTGGAAATAAAAATTTTACATGAATTAAATTTACAAAGAATGCATACTAGAACACATAAATCAAAAGGAGTCTTAGCAAAGTTATCCACCATATTTCGAAAAGTGAAACTGTTGACCTGAAAATAGGTCTCATAATACTATAAATTGATAGGGCTCATAATACATTATGTAGATGGAGGTAGACATGGGAACGACATTGAAAAAAGGGAGGACAGAATATTGGTCAACACCTGAACGATAATGGTGAGCTACAGAAATTGATTGGACATGAAGGAATGAATAAGAGGTGGCCACATGAAAAAATAGAACATTTTTGGCCATACATATGCATAGAAAAGAAATATCATCACAATAATTATAGGGTTTCATATCTCATCATAAAAATAATATCAATAAACATAGAGAATTAAAAAAACTTTAGTTGAAGAAGACATTTAAATTAATATATTTTTAATAAGTTTAAACACCACCTCATATAAATAGAAGTATCTATATATTTGATTATTTTTTAAAATAGGTATAATCACGCATCATTGAAGAGGGGAATTGATTAAAAAATTTTAATACAAATAAAAAAAATAGAAATAAAATTAGGAAGGTATGATCACCTCTCATAATACCTAAATCCAAATTGAAGTAGTTTAACATCATCCGAGGACATAAAAATATTGTTCTCTTTTCTAATCTGTATGGAATTAATATTAGAAAAAGATAATGGAAATGAATTTAGAAAATTAATTTATTGTTTATAATAGCAATAATAAAAATTAGAATTAAATTCTTGAAGGGAAGCTAATTTTTCATACCTAAAACCGATTAGAAGTTGATTAACTTATTTAGATCACATAACAGAAATATTGTTCTCCTTTATGAAATGTCTAGAATCAAAAGAAGAAATAGATAATGAAAATGAAAATGCGTCAAAAAAAATTATGTTCATCTACTATGAAATGAACAAATAAATAAGTCAATGAAGTTAACATTTTTAGCTAACCATCTGAAGACTAAATGCATTGACTAAAATAAGAAATCACTTTGTAAAAATGAAACTATTAATATTTTCTGTAAGGGTTCGATGAACTGGAAAAATGATTAATTGATCCCAAAAAAACATGTTAATAAAATGTTAACATAATCAATGAAGTAACCGGATGATGGAAACTGATGAAGAATAATAGTGAAATGAACTAACCTAGGAGATTTTAACTTGAATAGGCTCATAAATGTCCTATAAAGAGATAAAAAAATAACATATTGTCTAACAGTGACCTACAAACTTCATCATTTCCTTGCATTATCCATTGTAACACTAATGAATAGATGGAAGATGAATTTAGGTAATGGATTTATTTTTTTAAATGTTATGAAAGTTATTATTATAATGTTAAATGGAAGCTTGTTGTTCATACCTGAAATCAAATTTAAATTGATTCACATTCTTAGACCACATAACAAAAATAATGTTCTCCTTTCTCAAATACCAAGAAGTTAAAGAAGATATAGATAATGGATTGAGAAACAATATTAATGTAAGAGAACATTACTACAAATAACTATACTGATAAAAGACAAAAATTTAAAAAAATATGCATAATAAAAAATAATGATACAATGATTTCATAATATATATAGAAGAATAGTATATCATAAAATGATGTTAATGTGAATAGGCTCATAAATGTCTATTATAGAGAACACTTATTCACATCTCATGTAACTGTGACTTACATCCTGCATCCCATTGGAGCATTCTCCACCAAAACACAAACAAATGTAAGGGAAATTAATTTAGTTAACCTATTTACTTTGTTTAAAAGTAATGAAAATTTGAATTATGATATTGAAGGGAAGATCATTGTTCATACTTGATACCAAATTGATCTTGTTTCACCATTGTAGATCACATAATAACAAATAATTTTTTCCTTCTCTCAAATGCTTTGAATTGAAAAAATATGTATATTATGGAAAGAGAGATAATATTAACATGAGAGAACATTATTAAAAATTACAAAACTGATAACAGATAACAGTTGAAAAAAATTTACATAATAAAAAATACGTCAAAAAATGATTTCATATAATATGTAGAAGGAAAACATATCAAAACAATATTGATGACATGAAACAAAGAAATAAATGAATCAATATTTAAATGGAAATATTAATAATATTGTGAATCAATTACCTCGAGTCCTTGATACCATTACATTCAATAATTGGAGAAGGTCATAAAGAAACTAGAATAATAGAAGAAATATAATGTCATTACACAATGTTTTCATAATCGTGAAATGTATAATCAATGTACAGGTTAGTAGTAGAAATGAAATTAGTAGAACTTGAATCATATAATGAGAAGGTGAATAAATACAACATAAAAAATGTAACATATGGCCCAATTTGTGAATCTGTCAAACAAAGGTTATGTAATAACATATATGAAAATGTTTTTAGTAAATGGAAATACTTAAAATTTAAGGGGATATTATTTCCATGATATTAGGAGAACAAACATGTTGCATAGATCTAGATATTTAGAAATATAGGTGAATAAATAATATTTGAAAAATTGAAATACATGGTGTAATTTACTGAATGGTATGAATAAATGTATTCTAATGACATAAAAAATTTTATTAGAATAATTGAAATACTAAAAACCTAACACTGGAGTGAAACCAAATATGGATGCTTTGTATTAGATCATATCAAATTTAGAGGAATTAATGGGTTAATAGATGGAAAATCAAGTAATGCGATTGTAGAATGCATCCACAGACTAAGCTATATCTTCAATGAAGCTATCACACATAGATTCGGGGGTTGAGATACCTATGGAAGAGTGTATTGTCATCGATGATTTCCTCAAGACAAATAGGGGGTTGAGACCCGATGAAAACCTATGTAAATTAAGGGAGAGAGGATTGTATGAGCACTGCCTCATGAAGATATGGAGTCATGAACAAAGAGATCTGTCGAGGGAGTTATGAATAGAGAGATATGGTGGGAGAGGTGGATGTGGGGAGTGAACATGCGAAGTTGGAGAGAGAACATATGAGAACAGTATACCATAGATGACAGAGGTATGAGTACGAGGAACAGTGGTAGGGGAAGATGTGTATGCATTGTTGAGTGGGGTTAAGAGGGATGGAGGGAGGGAGTCAGTGTTGAGAGCGGTGTTAGTGATGGAGGGAATCATGGAGGAAGAGAGAAATTGAGGTGTAGGGGAAGGTGGAGTCATAGAGGAGACGAGAGTTAGGGAGGTGGGGTATTGAACCCAAATATGACCTGATGAAAATTGCGAGCGGAAATGGTCGGGAATGGTGGAAAATGGGAGGTATCTGTGAGAATTGAAGACGCTGTAAAAGGAGACTTGGAGCTCTATTTTTTGACTTGTAAGCTGGGAAACTCCTAGGATTAGTATGTATAATATATTATATATACATCATTAAATATCAAATAATCTAATAAAACTAGGCATTTAAAATTATTTTAATCCCAGGATTGGTGGTCAAATTGACGCACCCGATTCAAATAAAAATAAATTGAACTAATTTGTAGTATCACTTTTTTTATTTTAGATTTGAAATTACCATTTTTTGATATTATGGAAGGATTAAAAATGTAAAAATATTTTAATCCTCAGATATGAGTTCAAATTTACGGAACACATTCAAATAAAAATAAATACTCCCGATTTGATGTATCCCGTTTTAAAATTCTATGATTTTTTAGATTTTATGGTGGACTGGGATCGTATTGAAAACAATAAATGTAAACATAAAGAATGATGAGATCAGATATAAAAAGGTACCTAAAAATGAAGTACATGGATGGTTTAGGAAATATCGAGATGGGGCCCTAGGTTTCAA
The DNA here is from genome assembly GCA_963277665.1 of Viscum album. Taxonomy (NCBI): domain Eukaryota; kingdom Viridiplantae; phylum Streptophyta; class Magnoliopsida; order Santalales; family Viscaceae; genus Viscum; species Viscum album. The sequence goes on along the minus strand of OY728151.1, from coordinate 1,053,514,184 downwards.
ATCCCCATTGCCTTTACATCGTAGCGAGGGCCTGAGGTTATCCATGGAAAAACTAGTTTGTGGAGGGTGAAAGAGGTGAAATGTAAGAAAACTATTATTTTTATCTTAAACATTGATTCTATAATCCTCCAACCCTGCTAAAATACTTTGAAGGGTATGTATTGTAAAAATGTTTCATAACATTACTTACAATGTATTTTTTGTTAACCTTCAGGGGCACCTCCTCACCTTGGTGATGATGATTTCTCCATTAATTTTTTTGGGAGTCAGTTGTCCAGCATATCCGCCAAGGTGTTTTTTCGTATAAGGTAGGATATATAGCCATGTTTTCAAAACAATCCTTTCCATTTGTGTTTGTTCTCTCAATATATCCATTTCATTCCTCTTGGTATTTTTAGTTTTTCTTGTGTTTTTATTGTTTTGACGATACATGGATAGATGTGGGCAGGTGTTGGTGTTTCTTGTACTGACCTCATGTCCGGACCATGGGATGATTCCATGTAATTCACATCCTCCCCCGATAGAGTTTGACTACGAATCATCACTCAAATTTAATTGAACAAGAGACGTTGAGGTGAACGAGAAAATAATGAAGCTCAACTACTGCTACAAGTGCATGCTTTATCTCCCCCTCTCTACATTCATTACCCCATTTGAGAAAAATGTGTGGACAATTTTCAGTTTCATTTTCTATTTTTCGTGCAATGCAGTATACTGGTAATGTGGTATTATCTTACTACATTTAGTGTAATCCATGGTAACAATGATTGGGAGCATGTGTGTATTTGCATTGCAACCACTGAGTCATCATTCTGTTCATGTCTCCTGAAACCCTCCTTTGCATCTGCATGTTTTCAATGATGGAATTTCAATTCAATGTCCTCATGGATGTAAAATGATCCACCATTTGGAAGGCCATGAAAATGTATCCCTTGTTGGTGGGGGCCATCTTCATTACCATCATGGATGTGTTGTCTTGTGGAGAACGCACCCACATCCATCTATATTTGATGGCCGAAAACCAGGTGGGTCCGGTATATCTTACCAGTTTTTATTTTTTCTATCATCAATTCTGACTCACAATCTCTATGATGGATCAATAAATGATTTCCCTAACATCGAATGAACACATGAGTAGCCGAAAGACAAATTCCATCCACCAAAGATGCATGGCAGACTTCTTTTAAGTGTTTGTAACGAAGATAAAACCGTCCAAAAATAGTTTCAGATCCCATTTTAAAGGGGATGTGCAGTGTCCTCATTCCTAAGATGAGGAGGAGGGCAGTTATAGTCATCCAAATGTGGATGATGGCCTCCATCTTCACCAAAGCTCACATGACCGTGACGTAGAAGAAGGCCTGGATTATAAAATGCAGAATGACCTAGAGCAGGGCACAGCTTTTGCTTCGGATCATCAGGATCCTTCTAGCTGTATAGGCAAGAGGTTTAAGAAAGCAGGGGATATGATTGGGATGAATCCAGAGATCTTAATCCAAGTAGTCCCCACGGAGATGTTTTGATTCTCGGTTCTGTGATCGATGATGCCATTGGTCGTGCCACTTTGGATGATGAACCACCCATTTTGGTTGTTTTGGTCTGTTTTTGGTTTTTCTGTTGTTAGTTTATGTATGGGGAATTACTGGCTATGCACTAAAAAACAGGCCAAGATCATCTCAAGTGTTTTTTGTGTTCTTGGTAATTAAATTATGTGATTTGGGTTGTGTTTTTGATAACCCCTTATTCTGTGTAGGTTGATTCCTGGATTTTTCTTGCATTTGTTATTTTCGATCATTTCTTCTCTACCCTTTGGTGCGCACTGAGTAGGAAAACATTCTATGTGGTGGGCAATTCCTCTGTTTCTCAATTTTCTGCATCACGCGGGGGGGGGGGGGGGGTTACTCTTGTTTATATATGGAGGATGATTTGCACTAACAGAATCAAGATAAACTAATCAGTTAATTGAAAATGAAGGGGAAGAGGGAATGATTAGCACGCTTTTTCTCCTTTGATATTATTATGATGATGTTTTTTTAGGGGTCGAATACCCCACTGAAATCATAGTTGTTGGGATCCTTAGCTTGCACTGTGTTTCTTTATATGGAAACTTTGTTGCATGTTATTGTGATATCATCACAAAATGAAAATTGTGAATCTACTAATATTTTCCCAATGAAACGGTTTTCCCTACATGAATGGATTGTGTGTTAACGTCCCTACGATAATGTGAAATGTGAAAATATCCCCTTTGTTAAATCCATAAAATGGTCTTTGATGTGCTGTGATGTGTGGTCGTGCTCATGGGGGGATGTGATGTGTGGTTGCAATGCAATTTTTTAGTGATGTGTGTTAGTGTGTCCATGCTTCTGGGGCATTGAAGTGATGGTTTATTTGGTCATTCTTTTATTGTGATGAGGCGATGATTCATTTGCTAGTGAATTTGGAGTGGCAAGGTGATGCTTCATTTTGCTTTGCTTTTGGGGTGGTCAGGTGATGATTTGTTCGGTTGTGCCTATTTAGTGATGAGGCGATGGTTTGATGGGAATGATGAGATATATTTTCATGTATGGTTGTGTCATTCTAGAATCCCATGTATATTACTTCAAATATATATTTATTAGATTTATTAAATTTATTTGATTTTTTAGATTTTTTAGATTTTTTATATTTATTGGATTTATTGAATTTATTATATCATTATTAGTTTTAAATTTATTAAATTTATTAGATTTATTAAATTAGTTAGATTATTAGATTTATTAAAATTCATTAAATTCATTATATTTATTATATTTTTAATATTTAATATATTTAATATATTTTTAATATTTATAATTAATAAATATACATTTTTAAATATATATATTATTTCTATTAATTATTCAATACATATATGTTTAGACGGAATTTGGTCAATAAATATATATATTATGCATGCATATAAGTTATGTATCATCCTGTTCATTTATACATTACACCCTTCATATTATTCATGATTTCAATTGATGTCTTGCTTGTTATTATGTATATTTACTAGGTATATAATTAATTCTTATTACCCATATATACTATTATCTTCTCAAAAATATTTATAAAATTATATTAAATATAATTAAAAAATAAATATACTTATTATATTTATAATTTTTAAATTATATATATATAAATACTTTTTAAATATTTTTATATGTAACAATAATTACAATTACATAAATATATTACTATAATTATAAAATTAAAATAAATATATATATTATATTTATATGTATATTTATAATTATATTCAAATATTTATAAATATTTTTACTTATACATATAATTATAAATATATATAACTATATATATGTGAATAATTATAAAATTATAATAATAAATATATTTAGTATACAACTTATAATTTTATAATATAATGAAATAAATATATTTATAAATATATACAACTATTTATAATCATAATTTCTAAATAATAATAGATTATTTAAATAATTACAAATAAAAATAAATATATTAATTACATATATTTAAATTAAATAATTTTCAAATAAATACAAATAGTTATAAATATATTGGTAAATACTTGTAGATACATTTTAATATTTATCAAATTATAACAAATATATTTATATATATTTATAAAATTATAAATATAATTTTTATAATTTTTTTATTATTTATATATATATAATTACCACTACAAATAGATATTTTTTATTATAATTTTCAATGGCAAATAAATCTATAATAATTTATTAGTTCTCAATATAAAAAATATATATTTATTTAAATAATTTGTAATTTAAAAATATATATTTTTAATTTCCATATATAATGTTATATAGAATTAAATAAATTTATTTATAAATATTATTATAAATATATAGAAATATTGTTAAATAAATACAATTTTTTATATTTATTGTTATAAATGAATAAATATATATTTAAATAATTATAATATTATAATAAAAATCTTAAATATATATCCTAATTAAATTATAAATATTAGAAATCTTAATTTTTTATAATTTTATAATTATTTAGATAAATATATAAATATTAATCTTTAATTATAATTAAGAAATATATATATTCATAAAATTTATTATAAAATTAGAATAAATGTAGTTATATATATTCTTATAATTATATAATTAATATATTTTATTATATATATATATTTCTAAGATTATAAATATGATAATTATATTTCTTATAATTTTGTAGTTATTTAAATTATAATTTTATAAATATAAATAAATATTTATTTATTTATAGTTTTCAATATCAATATATAAATATATATCTATCATATATATAATTTTATAAATATATATATTAAAATAAATAAATAAATAACATTATATATTTTTCAACGCTATATTTTTATTGCTGATAAAGACATCCTTTATCAGCACTTTTCTATCACTAATAATGGTCGATATTTATTAGTGCTAAAAAAGTGTTGATAAAGGTATGTTTTATTAGTAATGATAAAATATAACTTTATCAGTGCTTTTTATCTATTGTTGATAAATTTTTTGCATGGTTCTAAGAAGAATCTCTAACTTTCTCCTCCTTACTCACCCCCCTCAAGCTCTTGAAAAAGCCGATCACTACTATGGCCACCACCACCTCCTCCTCCACCGTCTTGAACCCAATGTTGATGCACAACTCTCCTCCACTGCGCCTCTCCTCTTCCAGTGCCTCTACTCCACCGCACCTCTTCTCCATTGGGTGCCTCTCCTTCACCGCACCTCTCCTCCCCCAGAACCTCTCCTCCACAATGCGGCCTCTCCTCCACTGTGTGCCTCTACTCCACTAGTGGATTCCTCTACCATGCGCCTCTCCTCCTTCCCGAACGCACCACCACTATGTGTTGAACCACACCTTTGTGGTGATTTTATACTCTCTCTCATCGATTTCTTATGTTGTCAAAGTTTGATATTGATTGTGATGTTGTGAAATGTAATGTCTAAACACCCCACTGCAAATCGTGGCTGTTGGTGGTCCTTGTTTGTGCACTAAATTAATTCCATGATGGTTGGTTCCTTGTTTGCATACTAATTTGTGATATATAGGGATATGTTCATGTCCTAAGGTAATTTCATGATTCTGATTACCCATGCTATAATGGGAACATGATCCTAAATATGCACCTCTTCCTTTACCAAAATGTGCTGATGATCCTCCTAAATTGGAGTGGGGACATGATCTTACTCTAGAGTAGATACCTAACTATGTGGATGAACTATAATGGTTGTGGGAATAGACATATGTGACCATCCCTTTATGATTTTCAGATTTTGACAATATATCAATATTGTGGCTTCTAGAATATTTTGGTTGTTCCAAAATATGTGTATATCCCTTTCTTAGAATATGAAATATGTGCCTGTCCTGTTATTCATACTCTTCTTTCTAAAATAACAACACTATATTTTTACTATAGTATTGTGTTCATCAATACTCCCATGAAATACATTTGGGTCTTTTCTGAATCTACCTAATAAATCTTCATCCGTGGTGTGGTTGATTGAGGTATAACATAATGAAATAATGATTTTTTTCCATTATAATGCTTCTTAGTAGTCCTACCATTATCATTGAACTTCCACAATTTTGAAAAATATTCCACCTTCTCCGTTTACTCCCTATGAACCTCCTTAAATTTTTGAACATCCTTTCTGTTCCCACATCCATATGTCATTCCATGTGTTATTAGTATTTTATGTTCATCTATCATTTATCACAAAGTTCTGGATATGGCCACATCATGTAGAGGTCTAGGAATATTTCATTGTCTATCCCTAAATGTAGTTATACATGGCACATTGGATTAGAGAACTCATGGAGACTTAGTATGCTGGAGTTATCCATTTTTTAAGTATAAGTGACTAACCCATGATGATGAAGATCATTCCATGGTGTTTTAGTAATAAAATAATCATTTTTTTTCATTGTGATATGATTTTTTAGTTTGGTCCATGACAATAGAGACATATATGTTACACGCCATAGTGGTTAATTTTGTACTTCGAATGTGTCAATTTAGTAGACCAATATATTTATATTTCATATCCTTTAGAGGGGAAATATAGAAATAAAATATGTTTTCTTGAAATTGAATAGTTTAGGTATTTATAATAAAATTCCAATCATTATGATTGTATATTAATGATCTATTTGGATTGAAGTGTAGTGGTTTTCTAATGATTTGGGAGATATCTTTCTCTTTCAAAAGTTGTAAGACAGGTCATGGATGATGATAGTGTTGGAGAAATTAGAGGTATTCTATAATATTGTTATGAATTAATAGTAGTCATATCATGTATGTAATATTATTAGTGTATCATGATGTTCATCAATGGAAAAAATTTGCGTAGTACTTTTGCACCCCTATTGGTGTAAACTATGTATTTATTCATAAATATTTGGACAACAACACTTATAGAGGCATATTTTATCTTCCAATTTTTTAGAGTAATGAGTTCATTAATTCTATATGGGGTGTAAATATTGAGGTTTTATGTAGTAAATCTAAATTTTGTGGAACAAGTGTCCATATTAGTCTTTTATGTGTACAATGAATTATGGTTTCACAATCCATGAATTATCCATGTTTGGATGAACAAAGTTAAATTGTATGTTTCGGTAATTATTTCATTTATAACATTGTATAAATAATGATGGGAATGATTCTTTATCATAATAAAGGAACTATATCATGGGAACAAGTAAATTTTTTAATGATCAACATACCTTGATCCCCCCTTCTTAGGGTATTTAACTTACTTGGGTATAACAATTTTTATTATAGATAAACCATAATATAATTTTAACCATCAATGAAAATAATTTAAAATTTTATAAGAAATGGATGCAATTTTTTTTTATTATTGTTAAATGGATGTATAATATTTTTAATACATGGGATCAGAGTTAGCAAAGTGCGTGGAGCATTAATGAAGAAATTCTGAAGGGATCGTGATGTCATCACTAATGGAGATATATTATGGTATTCTCCTCATTGTAATGAAAATATTTTTTTGGAATGTAAGATTCATTCATTTAAAAGTAAGAGTGACATTAACTATTAATAGAAAGTGAAAGGGTTTATATGGACATGATACATGTGTTAGGATGTCTACCAGCTCAGTGGGGAGACTTCCACGAAATTTTGGATGTTGGTGGAATAAGATGAACATATGATACATACTATAAGCAAGTGAGACAACATGCACAAGAAACCCATGATAGAGGTGTGTTTGGAATACACATTGAGAAGAAAAAGGAATTCCACAAGAATCATTAGAACTTGAAACAATAATTTTATTTTGGTGATATTGTTAGGGGTTCATTGTTATTGTTAGAGGTTCATCCATGATTCTTCTTGATTGGAAGCACTATAAAGGCCATGACCATGAATGTGGTATAGTTCCTTTTCATAGATGTTCATGATAGAAACTTCTAAGATTCTAATGGTAGATTGATGAAAATAGAAATCATAATCACAAATGAGTTGTGTAATGAATATGGATTATGTTGTGATGTGTCTGGAGTCAGGATTTGAACAGTTCAAGTCTAAGATGGTCATGTGGTTTCTGAAAGATCTATATTGTTAATAACACATAAGATAAACTTTCCAAATCCATTCCATGGTTTGGAAATAGTTCTTCTTCCTAATAGGTATTATTGAAATACACTAAAAAAGTGTATGATATATATTTAATGGAAAAGTGAAATGAATCATTGATAGAAGAGAATGTATGAGTACCTATAGTCATTTTACATTGACTTAATGTATAGCCTCAAGAAATGGAACATTTTTTCCAATTTTCCAGATTTTAAGGATCAATCATAGGTAGTAAATTATTCATGAATTAAGTGGAAGATGATTTCACACTTTTGAAGTGATATGACATTATGATCAAAAGTATATTTGTCAAGTGAAACTTAAGTTTTTATCTATATGTTATTCACTCATCAGTTTTATTACGAGAGTAAACAACATTATTCATTATATTTATTCATGATAGGAATGATAAATTTTTTTATCGGTTTATATTATATAAAATGTTGTTTATTTTTTATTCATATATTCATTGTAAAGTGAAACTCTTTGGATTTATGTCTTTGTGAATATTCCTAAATGAATCTTTTAAAATGATTCAAGTGTGTTGAAATGTATCTTAAAAAATTATATGTTCTCAAGATACCATGATTTGGTCTAAAATAATGATTAAATGATTTAAACACTTGGAATGTACTTAGGTTTCATGACAAGTGTTTTTCAACGCATTTGATTAGCTTTCAGAAAGGGATGAGAATGTTTTGAAGGTGTATGTAATGTTTCATTCATTTTAACAATGGGTGTGTGCTTTTTTAAATGAAAATTTTGAAATTATAGAGGGATTTTGTTCATTTTAAATGATTAATATTATTGAGTCATAATGTTTTCGTTACTAATTCAAAAATGGAATTGGAGTTTTCATAAAGGCATATTGAAATTGACTGGTTTATTTTAAAAAAGGGAATGTTATTTTAAATATGAAGTATTTTAAATGGATTTTTTTACTGATATTTCAATTATTATTTGTTAAATAGTTTTCAAAGGAGACTTAATGTCTGTATACTTTTTTATCCATGGATAATTATTGAATCAATGTTTTGTGTATTTATTTTGTTAAATACTAATATCACCGAATCTAGTAAGATGGATATAAATAAAAAATGGATGGATGCTAATCGTTTGAAAAAAGAGTTTGAAGATGGAGTGAAAGAGTTCATCATGGTTGAAAAAGATCATGCATGTGACCCTTCTTAAATCCTTTGTATGTGTTTAAACAGTTGTTATTCAATACAAGTTAGTCCAGAGGAGTTGGATGAACACTTGGGTCACAACCCGTCCCCTAGGGCCTATGTCGTGACTACCCCAAGCCCGTCGTCCATAGGTCAGGGGTATGTTACTAGAACTGAAAGGCATATTCCCTAATATAAGAAGGTATTTCTTTTAAACTTGTACAAAAACATGGTCCAAGAAAAAAACAAGATTAAACTGTGAAGTAAACTGATGTAGTAATGAAAATATTTGTTGAATGTAAATGGGGCCGAAATACATGCCCAACTGGGAATGTACAAGTAGAAATGAAAAGTATAAACAACTAAAAAGTGAAAGAAGCTTCTCGATCATCCACTATAGATCATACCTGAAGGGTATGTGCATCTCATGTCTAGTAGTCCCCGCAACACATCATGCCAATGGTCCACCTCCGAGCACCGTCTAGTCCTGGCTCCCTCTAACATCAACCAAGATCCTCGTGAACTGCACAAGACACAACAAGGTGCGGGTGAAGTCCATTTAGGGTTGAGTATAACAATAACTAGTAGGGAACTCGAGACCCCAATGGTCTCTCATAATTCCAAAAATAAAACAAAAAATCATGATCTCAATCACAAAGCACAAGTCAATAGACACAGCTCAATTTGAGTCCCATCTCAAACTAGGTTTTAAGTGAAGTATATAAGAGAAGTTGATTAGTCGCGAATCTAGATCATTATTAATGTACCTATGAATAGTCTCAAAGCAAGATCATCTTATTCTGTCAAGAGGAACTGCTCACACAAGATCTCACCCACACATGATTGGTATGCACTGACCCACACAGGATCGCTGAGTGCTGAACTCTGTCTAATCTTTCTCAAACCTACGCCTCACTTCCAACCACTGGAATGTCTAGGGATAGTAAAAAGTAACATCCAAAATCACAACATCGAACACCCAAGATTCCAGAGAATGCCACTTCTATCGAGTTTAGTGGTCATGTCACGTCACACATAGGCACTTCCCACTAACCTTGGGCTGTTTAGGTACTCATCATGTTGAGTACCATGGGTCTACCGTATCACATAGAGGTTCTTCCCAACATGAGTTTACTGCATCACACATAGACTCTCCCCAATGGGCCTTCGAGTCAATCTGAGTCAAATGTTAGTAGTCGTCCTGTCTCAACCAGTCACAGGGTTCCGTACATAGTGCACTAGGAAGAACTACTCCACAAGCCATAAGATGTATTTCAACCAGCACAATGTCTCACAAAGAAGTACCTCGATGATCCATCATGTGATAAGGGTTCCAAGGAAAAACACAATATTTCAATCGGACGCCCGGTCTATGCATTATTGGAATTTCATTACCAAGGTCCCGGTAGGATTCAGTTTTGATCCAACCTGGCCATACTCCATGTTTCTACAAAATACTAATAGAGTAAGTACAAAGGACCGTCTTTCCCCAAGATTCCAAACTCCATATACGGTTCTTCAAACGAGCGTCGGGTTCTCATGTTAAACTTCCAAGACTGTTTCTAGGTCCGGGTCTGGTCTGACCTTGTTGGACCGTCCCGGCACGACCTAGTCTAGGCTAGGCCGAGGTGAAATAGGCTTGCTGGGCCGATGTCTAGTCCTTCCTACAAGAGGGATGGCCCAGCCGACATCGGGCAGCAGCCCGACCTGAGGGTGGCGGCGCAGTCTGAGGGCAGTGGCCTGCACCGAGGGCGATGGCCTGGTCCGAGGGAACCAGCCCGCTCCGAGGGCGGCGACCCGGTATGAGGGCGGCAGCCCGCTCCGAGGGTAGTGGCCCAGTCTGAGGGTGTCAGTCCGATCTGAGGGCGAAATCCCGGTTCGAGGTCGGTGGCCCGATTCGGAGAATCATGAATCAATGAAGAGGGGAATTGATTAAATTTTTTTAATACAAATAAAAAAAATATAAATAAAATTAGGAAGGTAGGATCACCACTTATAATACCTAAATCCAAATAGAATTAGTTTAACATCATCAGATGGCATAAAAATATTGTTCTCTTTTCTAATCTGTATGGAATTATTATAAGAAAAAGATAATGGAAATGAATTTAGGCAATGAATTTGTAGTTTATAATAGCAATAATGAAAATTAGAATTAAATTCTTGAAGGAAAGCTAATTTTTCATACATGAAACCGATTAGATGTTGATTAACTTGTTTAGATCACATAACAAAAATATTTTTCTCCTTTCTAAAATTTCTAGAATCGAAAGAAGAAATAGATAATGAAAATGAAAGTGGTGAAAAAATCATGTTCATCCACTGTGAAATGAAAAAATAAATAATTCAATGAAGTTAAAATTTTCACTTAACCATTTGAATACTAAATTCAAAGACTAATATAAGTAATCACTTTGTAAAAATGAAACTGTCAATAATTTCAGTAAGGGTTTGATGAACTAGAATAATGATTAATTGATCCAGAAAAATAACATGTCAATAAAATGTTAACTTAATGAATGAACTAACCAGCTGATGGAAACTGATGAACAATAATAGTGAAATGCACTAACCTAGGAGATTTTAACTTGAATAGGCTCATAAATGTCCTATAAAGAGATAAAAAATAACATATTGTCTAAAAGTGACCTACAACCTTCATCCTTTCCTTGAATTATCGATAGTAACACTAATGAATATATGTGAAATGAATTTAGGTAATGGATTTAGTTTGTTTAAATGTTAAGAAAATTATTATTATAATGTTAAAGGGAAGCTTTTTGTCGATACATGAAATAAAATTTAAATTGTTTCACTTTCATAGATCAGATAAAAAAAATAATTTTCTCCTTTCTAAAATACCAGGAAGTGAAAGAAGATATAGATAATGGATTTAGAAACCATATTAATGTAAGAGAACATTTTTACAAATAACAACACGGATAAAAGTAAAAAATTGAATAAAAATATAAATAATAACAAATAAATGATAGAATGATTTCATAAAATATGTAGAAGAATAGTATAACATAAAATTATGTTAAAGTGAATAGGCTCATAAATGTCTATTATAGATAACACTTATTCACATCTCATGTAACTGTGACTTGAATCCTATATCCCATTGGAGCATTCAACACAAAAACACTAACAAATGTATGGGAAATGAATTTAGGTAATAGATTTACTGTGTTTAAAAGTATTGAAAATTGGAATTAATATATTTAAGGTAAGCTAAATGTTCATACTTGAAACCAAAATGAACTTGTTTCACATTTTTAGATCACATAATAAAAAATAATGTTCTCATTCTCTCAAATGCATAGAATTGAAAAAAGATATATATTATGGAATGAGAGACAATATTAATGTGAGAGAACATTATTATAAATTACAAAACTGATAACATATTACAGTTGAAACAAATATACATAACAAAAAATACATCAAACCATGATTGCATATAAGATGTAGAAGAAATACATATCAAAAAAATATTGATGACATGAAACAAAACAATATATGAAACAATATTTAAATGGAAATATAAATAATATTTAGAATCAATCACATCGAGTCATTGATACCATTACATTCAAAAATTGGAGAAGATACAAAGAAACTAGAATAATAGAAGAAATATAATGTCATTTCACAATGTTTTCCTAATCATGAAATGTATAATCAATGTAGAGGTCAGTAGTAGCATTGAAATTAGATGATCCTGAATCAAATATTGAGAAGGTGAATAAATACTACATAAAAAATGTAACATATGGCCCAATTTTTGAATCTGTAAAACAAAAGTTCTATAATAACATATATAGAAATGTTTTTAGTTAATGGAAATACTAAAAATCGAAGGGTGGATTATTTCCATTATATTAGGAGAACAAACATGTTTCATAGATCTATATCTTTAGAAATATTGGTGAATAAATAATGTTTGAAAATTGAAATAGATGTTGTAATTTAATGAATGGTATGAACAGATGTATTCTAATGACATAAGATAATTTATTAAAAAAATTGGAATACTAAAAACCGAACACTGGAGAGAAACTAAATATGGATGTATTATATTAGATCATATCGAATTTGGAGGAATTAATGGGTTACGAGATGGAAAATCAAGTACTACGATTGTAAAATGCATCCACAGATTAATCTATATCTGCAATGAAGCAATCACAAATAGATCTAGGGGTTGAGATACCTGTGGAAGAGTGGCTTTCCGTCGATGATTTTCTAAAGGCAAATAGGGTGTTGAGACCTGATGAAACCCGATGTAAATTACGGGAGAGAGGATTGGATGAGCACTACCTCTATGAAGATATGGAGTCATGAACAAAGATATATGCCGAGGGAGTTATGAATAGAGAGAGATGATGGGAGAGGTGGAGGTGGGGTGTGGACTCGCAGAGGTGGAGAGAGAACATACGAGAACAGTATTCCATAGATAACAGATGTGTGAGTGCGAGGAACAATGGTAGGGGCAGATGCGTGTGCAGATTTGAGTGGGGTTAAGAGGAATGGAGGGAGGGAGTCAGTGTCGACAGCGGTGTCAGCGATGGAGCTAATCATGGAGGAAGAGGGAAATTTGAGGTGTAGGGGAAGGTGGAGGAATAGAAGAGACGAGAGTTAGGGAGGTGGGGGATTGAAAGGATAATTTTTTAATTTGGGTTTTATGAAAAAAAAATGGGAAAAGGGATTTGGGTTCCGATATTTTTAAAATTGGGTCCGAGATGCGTGAATGTCGTTCACGCATCCTTCCGCGGCGAAGGATGCCTGAACGCCGTTCACGCATCCTCCCGAGAGGAGGGATGTGTTAATGGGGTTCATGCATCTCATAGAGAACTCAAATCCTCCTCAAAATGTATAACTATAAATTATAAACTAATACACTTAATATAAAAATTAAGAAATATTAAGAAATATCAATTAAATAATAAAACATTTTGAAATAATGTTAATATTTATTAATAAATATTCATGAATAATAGATATTCATTAATTAATAATTAATAGAATGTCTTGAGTATTCTCTAACATATATTAAAAAATATATAATCTTATCATCTTTCACTCACTCACATTATCTCAACATGTTGTAGTTAAACATCAATTTCTATAAAGATCCTCATATGGTTCCATTTATATTCTAAAGTGGAAACTATTATTATATATGAATTCCACTAATAAATTTTGTTGATCACAATATCTCATGAAATATATCAAGAAATATATTAGCTGATCAACAAGCCTTTTGATAGTTTAACTTAGTTGTTTCATGATATGTGCGATTCCCACGTGAGTTGTCATATGTTAACAATGTAATATTGTAATTTTCATGTGTTGTTTATTATCCTAAAATGTTGATATACTGAGATTGACTCTGATTGATTTTTTACACATGTGGGTGTGGATTTGTTTTGTTTTTGGGAGAGAATTTTTTATGCCAGTGGGAAAAAATTGTTAGGCCTAAGGGAGAAGACTTGGTTATGCATGATTTATATGGGGAAAAAGACTTCGGAGTAGGCATAATGGGACTGGACATGAGTCATCTTGGGACCATAATGAAATAGGTAGTTGGTATAGCTCTTACAGAAGACCGAGTAGCCCTTCTATCCAGTCTTCATTTTGTGGGGGTCCATTACTAGGATGCTATTATAGAGAATTTACTAGGGATTCCTCCTAATATGATAATTTATTTAGAGATTGCTCTATTGTACAGTGAATGTAATATATCAATTCCATAATATCATATAAAAACAACTTGGTTGAAATTGTTGAAAGTGAAGATTGAGGATCTGGAGGTGAAGAGATTTATTTGACCAATCACTTCTCCTTGTTGTTCTCTTATCCAATCCTCAAAGAATATAGGTTGTAGTATTCATTTATGTGTGTAATACTAGTAGTCGAATAAGGTCATAATGAATAATAGTTATATAATTCTATGGATAGATACTCCATTTGATCATTTGAGAGGATCCCATTGGTCCTTTATAATTCAAATAAAATTTGGCTATAAAAACCATTGGGTTAAGATTGAGGACACTTTGGAAACATTTTTTACAAGTTGGTAATGATATTATGAGTATATATTCATGCCACATGGGTTGATTAACCACTAGAATTATTCATGGATCTCATAAAAATAATTTCTATACTTTGTAATACTCATTTTTCATTGTTTTTCTGATTAAATATTGGTATATTTGTGAACAAATGAGTTACTTGAAAAACATATAGTGATTGTGATGAGTGAACCATGATCACATCATCACTATGCTAAGATCTCTGAGTTTCATTTATAGATCCAAGAGTAATATTTTTTAAGGCATGTGATCTCTAAAAAATATCATTTTATCTAAATAAGGTGGAAGAAGTACTGTCATGGACATGACCTAAGTTTTGAGATGCATACTCAATAATCTCACTCTTTAGATTGCGTACCATTAGAAATTGTTTCCTTTTATAAAGTCTGAATATGTGTCTTCTCAAAATTGGCCAAATGAACTTCTAATTCATATTGTAGTTTTCAATGTTTTCCATAAACAACCTTACATGTGAAATCATGCTCAGAGTGTATCAATTATTATCCAAGGGTAGATAATCAAAATTATCAATGGAATACTAAATCCTGCACATACTTCACCAAATATATTAAAAAGTTCAAGTGAAATGATAAATCTCCCATTTTCATCCCATGTTTCCATCAATCAAGCACTCCCCCTTAATTGAAATAAGAAATATAATTAAGAACAATGGATAAAGTGTGATTGGAATACCTCAAGCTTCAACTTCATGAGATGATATGAATTTCAAGACTTGTCATGAAATAATACTTGGATTTTAGCTCAAACATATTGTTTGGAATAGCTTCTTTCACAGTTTTCTTGACATCATTGTTTTTCATATTCCCATTGGAAGATTTTCCAACTATTGTTCCATTGTTCTACACTTGTTGTGGCCTTCTATTCTTATCAACATATGCATTTTGCATGGTTGGAATAAAACAGCACTAATCATAACTGTGACCACTTCTATTGAAATTCAAAATAATTAATATAATTAATATTTATCATTTAATTTAATCATTTTATTTATTATACATATATATATATATACATTGGTAGATAATTTGATAACAGTAAGACACTTATTAAAAATATAATAGAAGTATATATAATAGTAATTCACATACAAAATGTATGATAAATCAAATGTCAACCTAATCTACCCCTCTGGCGTGGATTTTCCTCTGTCCCATAGTCAGGCGTATACTGGATGCGTCCACACTGTGTCTGTCTACGTCTGTGCTCTGGCGTACACTGTGCATCCTCATCGACAACCACCTCCACATCCTCTTGTGTGACAGACGATGGATGTACAATCTCACCGCCTGTACCCTGGACTGCATCTAAGGATAGTGGATGATGGCTGGAACTCTCTCCAATATAGGAAATAGATGGCTGCTCTGCTACGGATGACTGCAATAAAACATCGAACTCAATCCAGTCAGCGTCTGTAAGTACCTGTGGTTGTGCCTGAGATGCTGGAGGAGCATATGACTGATCATGCTAAACACCCTCCTCCAGTGGAACAATATCATGTGGTTGAGCAAGCTAAGAAGCCTCCTCCTGTGGAACAACAACAACCATAACTGGGTCGTCACCCCCAGGTACATCTTTTTGAGGCTCAACAGGCTCTTCGGCCTCCGCAGCAGGCTCTGCAGCAGGTGGTGGATCAATGAAAATGCCATGATAAATCTCGTCCATCGATGGTAGCATCTGTCGTACAAGGCTGTGAAAACATGATGGGTCAAAGGCATCTCTCTCCACTGGATCAGACATATGAAGTAGATGAAAAATATTAGCATCCTATGAAACCGAACTCTGTTGTTAACTAATTTGAATAAAAAATATATTGAACAGTGAAAGGAAGAATGCATACCAAGTCATGGAAGCCTCGTCCGTGCCGTGTCAGAAATCTGACTGGAGAACTGATGTACCAGCCTACATAATCCATCTGATCCATAAAATGAAAACATATTGTCCTTTCCCCTCACAACTGGGACTCCCATCGTCTGTCCCATAACGCAACATATCTGGAACGGTAGCTCCTCCAATCAAAATCTCTCTTCCCTGACATCTTCATGGAATGAAATGAATCCAACTGACTGGGCGGGTCAGGAACTAGCTAAAGGAATCCAAACTGTCTCATAACCCTATCCGTCTGATGCCACTTGACTATATGAAAATGAATCAGTGGAACCATGCCGGAGCTGATATCAAGTATCACTGTACAGTATGGGGGAAGACTCTGAAGGATATCATTTGTATATAGAATCTATGTAATCTTAAAGAAAAAATGAATAATCAATTAATAAATGAATAGATGTACAGTAAAGAGTAAATATTTCACAATATAAATAATAATCACTTACATCGTCTGGTCTAATGTTGTCTAACATAAGTATGTAGGCATGAACATCTTGTCTGGGAGAATCTGAATGTCGATGCGCCTGACTCCACCTGTAGATAACATTATTATTTTTACATTTCATAAAAGAATTATATACAATTATGTTAGATATTAGAAGGAATTAATAACATACCAACGTCCACGTGGAGCCTCTGCTATAATATCTATGGGTAATGGCGCACGGGCATGTGGAGCTAAACGAGGTATGTGCTACCATACCCACATCTGTAGAAGAACCATGGATCCTGTGATCTGCATCTTATCGATGTGACATGCGCTGCATAGGGCTCTGTATGTATATTCTAGGCAGGCGGACCCCCAACTATATCGGCATGCTTGGTCCAAATCCTCCAAAAAAGAAAGATACATCCGGTGCAAAAAAGTAGTAGGGAGGTCAACAAAAATTGTGCCACCGATCAGCCTCAAAATATATGCGCGTGAAAATCGCAGCATGGTGACGTCATCAGCATCATCTGGTAAATGTGTGAAGTGCTGGTCTAACCAAGGCTTCCACAATCTACCACCGACGATGGTCCAGCCATCATCCTGGACCTCTATGCCCAGAAGTCTATGAACAAGCTCAGGAAAATCTGATGGAACTCGGCCTGTCAAAGCATGTCCATCGATAGGGAGGCCCAACATAATGGCAACATCCTGCAACGTAATAGTCATCTCCCCCTCACTGAAATGGAAAGTGTGCAACTCTGGTCTCTATCTCTCTACAAGTGTGGTAATGAGCTAATGATTAAGAAATGTGAAGTCGCACATCGCTAATCCAAAAAATCCAGCTCGACGAAGACGTGGGAAGATAGTGGGAGGTGGTGCAGTATGATGTAAATGGTGAGATCTATGTACACTCATGGGAACCACATGACGTCCCTCTAAAATCAGTCATGATACATGAGTATCCCAAGATGTAAGCAATGGATAACCTGCCATCTGCACACATGGTATCATCATTACTTATTAATAGTGGAAGCATGATATATTCATTTTCAATTGGTGTAACAATAAACATTAGCCTAGTCTCCAAATCAACATTAGTTAATGATGCTCAGACACTAAGATTCCATTACTAAAACTAGACATCTTATAAGAAAACCAGAATTTAAAAATGAAAAATTAATTATTTCTTCTTTTTTGTGAAATTACATTTGTTAATTTATCCATTATCCATTAAATAACCATTAAAATTCTTCCACATTATATTAAATTGCATTAAATTAATCATCAGAGTACATTCCATTCCCTTTAAGAAAAATCCAAACCATGTACTCTTGGAAGACCATCCAAAGCTACCTCTAAGAGGAAAATTTCAACCATGAAAATCCATATTCATAAGTGAGAATTTCATCTCTCAACATCTCTTAAATAGGTATTCCCAGCATTAACCTGCTCATATCTATAGCACATTAAAAGATTAATAGGAAAAAACAAATGCACATGGAAACTAGGCCCTTAAAAACAGTATTTCAACCTTCTCAGGAAAATGATCATTGATGACTCCAAAACAAGGCACATGAACTCCTCCAGAAAAAGTACAACTCGCGCTCTAGAAAATTATATTTATCACAAAAATGGAGTAGGTACATAGACTCGATCATGGATGATGAGATGTGGAACTCTGTCCTACCACTTGTGGACATCTCTTACGATTATGTCCTTCTACGTGACAGATAATGCATCGTATTCTCCCTCATCGTTGTCGAGGCCAATCCATCTCATTTCTGATGCGAGTTGACTTCGGTCTTCCTCGGGGCCGCTACCTGGTAGCATGAAGCCAATAATTTTAAAAATGATAGACATTGAAAAAATTATAAATGAAACGAAAACCAACTTATGAAAACCTAGAAATATCAGGGTCCTTGGTCGGTTGATCAGCAGGCAATGTGATAGAATGGAAGTCACCAACAGGAATCCAAGCAGCACTATAACATTTAACCAAAGTGGTCATGTGATACACCGGGTCAACATATGGCTCCCATGATATATTTACCAAAGCGCAAGCTACAATAACATGTACACATGGATATCTCAATGCCTGAAAGCTGCCACAATCACAGTACATGTTGTCCAACATCACGACAAACACTCCACCATTAGTGCATGTACCCTGCTCGTAGCACTGTCTTACCTGAAAACTCATCTTTTCCCTGTCAAAGGATATAACATTCCATAGTGAAGCCTCATTCCGGATCTGGTCAATATCAGTTTGATAATTCCGAGTAAAAAGCATTCCATTTTCCATCCTCTGGTAGGCCTTTTGGGACCGGTCAACAAAGTAGTGAACACATCTAAAAAATGTCTCTTGCACTAACCCTGTGATTGGGAGTTTGTGCACACCCTTGAGGACCCCATTTATGCACTCCACTATATTAGTGGTCATATTCCCGTATCTCATGTCACCATCTTTTTCTAATGACCATTTTTCCTTTGAAATTTGTACCATATATTCATATACCTCCTCATTAACTGTTCGGATCTCTTCAAGACGTCGATCAATCCTTTCTTATTGGGGTTCATATACTGAAAGCATAACATAATAATGTATTAAAATGGATATTAAATTTTGTTAAAAAAAGAAAGTTTAGAAAACCATACCCAATTTGAGGATCACCTTCTTTATGGCCTCATATCTAAACTGATTATGCACATTCCTTGTAATATGTCTAATGCAGTAACGGTGATAAGCATTCGACTCAGTCCAAGATACCCCATTACTACTCATGACCTCTACAATTGCTCGATGATGATCATATATCAGACACATGCCCTGTTTTTGCGTCACAAGAACATGTACACATGCCAAGAACCAGCTCCATCATTCAAACTTTTCATTTTCAACAACAGCAAAAGAAAGTGGCAGAGGAGCCCGATTACCATCCTGTGTGGCAGAAATGAGTAGAACACCTGTATACTATCAATAAATTAATGTGCCATCTACCTGAATAAATTTTTTACAATAGGGAAATGTAGCAATGCACGGTCGGAATGCCCAAAAAATCCTATTCAACTTCACCTTTGACAGATCAACTCGATGATATTTGGATACATATTCAACACTGTCCAATTGATAAACTATATGATTATTGAGAGACAACAATTCCATTAGTTTTGGAAACATCACATAAGACTCATCCCAATCACTATACACTATTACAATGGCTTTCTATTTTTCATTCCAAGATTTGTTGTATGATACCTTATAGTTATAAAACTGTTGAATTCTTTCCTGAAAAAGGGCAACAGGAACATCCTGACTTCTTCGTATCATCTCACAAATAACAGTAGATATAAACTCTGCATTAAGGGAAGAGTGATCTTGTGCCAAGCTGGGATGCAGACAATTGTGTGGGCCTTCTAATTTGGTTATCTTCCAACATCAATAATATTTATCAAATATTTCTTGTAATCGAAATTTACATTATGACCCATATTTTTCACAATGAATGAGATATATGGTCTTCTTTGACTCATAAACCACAAATGTGAAATGTCGCTCAATGTGGTATTGCTTTATCACATTTTTCATGACCTCTTTACTTTCAAACTCCTGCCCAACATATATGGCATTATCATTTGATGCAGGCCTATTCCCTATAATGCCAGGGAATTCAGAAGCTAGTGTAATGACATCCAAATCAAAATGTTGTTGACGAGACATTCCTCTAACTAAGGAACTCAAAGATGAAGGCTAATTACCACTAACTGGTGGATATAGTGGATGTCTATCTCTCAAAGTAACCTCATAAGTTTCATTCCCAACCACATCATCTCCTGATGACTCTCCGGATTCTTATTCCTCAGATAAACTTTCATGCACTATATCAGCACAGAAAGGGATTCCATCTACATTTCCTTCCAAATTTTGATGATATTCCTCATTACATTCTTCTACAGGATTCATATGAGAAGGAGGCAATGAATAAGACTGCTGTGAAGGACCGACTTCTATAGAGGTCACAAAGAATGGTTCTGTAGTAATCGATTGCACCACATCAATATCAGAAATGAAAATAAATAATTCCATCAAACCATTAATACAATGTTGCCTGAATAACTGAGAAGCCTCCATCCAATCCTCATCATCGACTATAGGGTAGTCGATGTGCCATAGACGCTCAGGATATTGAAGATGTCAGTATCTAATTGAAGTGATTGTTTGTCCTACACTCAGTTTTAACCAACTATGAATATTATTATGAACTGCATCCAATTCCATACAACCAGGGAGATTTACCACTTTAACAGGTGGCACACTGTAGCTAAAACCCTGCTCGGTATAAATTACCTCACCGTTGCAATATATTTGAGCAGACATAATTACCTAAAAAAAATAATTTAAAAAATATTATACACTACATTAAAATTTTAAATTATTTAATTTGGTTTTGAATAATTTATTATTTTGAGACTTTTTTATGTATTCATTTATCATTGTTAAGTTATAGTGATTGCGATTTTAGCACCAAAGCAAATTTAATATAATGTTTCATAAATTTTAATTACTTATGAATATATAATCATGACTTGATCATGAGAATTACAATTAGTTTATCATTATATGATAAACTAACAACAAACTATATGGGTGAACTCCTGTCTCTATTATCAAATATTGCAGAAACCGCCAATCTCCTGTCAAATAGAAACACCTCCTCTCGAAATGAGTTCTCGAATGTCTCTTTGTCAATACCTCTTCGGGGATGCCTCTTCGTCGACACCTCTTCGGGGTGTCTTTCTTTTAATTACAAATTTACTCACATGCATTTGAGGGGGTCTAGGGGTATGAAATACATAAATTCTTTTAAGCAGACACGTAGGTCCTTACACTTATTAAGAGATGACTCACAGGTCATTAATGTGGAAAAAATGAAATTATTACAAATTTAATAACAAAATACACAAAATAAAACATGTAATTTCAATTATGCATGGTCGGTCATCTCAAGATCAGTCCTCACTCATACTGTGTTTTTTGGTATATTTATTATATTATCCATATTATATAAAATCTATATTAAACACTACACCTCTTTTACCAAAATTTAACTTCATGTGTGTATATATATAATTATTAATAACATTTAATAAACTTTATTATAACTGATCTAATTGAGATTTACATAATAAACCCTTTTGTTATTTTAAATTTTATGAAATTGTGATGTTTATTGGGCATTCTTCTACTTTTCAAAATATAAGTAAATATATTTTCTACTTTATTGATTAAAAATATTATTACTAGTAAATAAAAGTAATTTAATTTACACTTACATAAAAACCATTCATTAAAATAAGTTTCTATAACATAAATTACTTTACCTAAACATTAAAAATTTTAGACATAACATAAAACATTCAATATTCAGACAACAGACATTCAAAAAATTAAATCATACAAAAATTCAACATGAAGAAAATTAAATCATACAAAAAAATTCATGAAGAACATATGAAATAAATAAATCATACACACAATTAAACATACAAATGAAATAAATAAACACAATAAAACAATTAAATTTTTAAATAGAAATTTTACCTCAATAAAAGCTACAAATATTTGTTGAGAAATAATTTCTGCAGATCTTCGCAACAAAATCCAGAGGAGAAAAATTGGTTTGGGGGGGTGGACCCCTCCTTTTATAAAAAATCTCGGCCGGATGCGTGAATGCCGTTCACACATCTTTTCCCGTGCAAGGATGCGTGAGCGGCATTCACGCACCCTTTAGCTGGTCAACAAAGGACGCGTGAAAGCCATTCACCCATCTTTCGTCATGGAAGGATGCGTGAACAGCGTTCACGCATCCCGGACCCAATTTTAAAAATATCGAAACCCTAACCCCTTTTCCCAATTTTTTTTTCATGAAACCCATATTAAAAATTTACCCGGATTGAACTATAATACGACCCAATGAAAATCATGAGCGGAAATGGGTGAGAATGGTTGAAAATGTGAGGTATCCGTGATAATTGAAGATGCTATAAAAGGAGACTTGGAGCTCTATTTTTTTTGACTTGTAAGCCTGGAAACTCCTAGGATTAGAATATATAATATATTAGATATACATAATTAAATATAAAATAATCTATTAAAACTAGGCATTTAAATTTTTTTTAATCCCAGGATTGGGGGTCAAATTGACGCGCCCCATTCAAATAAAAATAAATTAATCAGATTTGTAGTATCCCTTTTTTATTTTAGATTTTAAATTCCCATTTTATTATATTATGGAAGGTTTAGGCATGTAAAATTATTTTAATCCTCGGATAGGAGTTCAAATTGTTGGAACACATTCAAATAAATATAAATACATCTGATTTAATGTATCCCATTTTAACATTCTATTATTTTTTTTGATTTTATGGTGGACTGGGATCATATTGAAAACAATAAATGTAATCATAATGAAGGATGAGCTTTTCTATAAACAGTTACCTAAAAATGAAGGACATGGATGGTTTAGGCATGATCGAGATGGGTCCCTAGGTTTCAAATTCCCATTTCCTTTACATCTTTGCGAGGGCCTGAGGTTATCCCTGGAAAAACTAGTTTTTTGAGGTTGAAAGAGGTTAAATGTAAGAATACTATTATTTTTCTCTTCAACGATGATTCTATAATCCTCCAACCCTGATAAAATTCATTGAAGGGTATGTATGGTAAAAATGTATAATAACATTACTTACAATGTAGTTTTTGTTCACCTTTAGGGGATCCTCCTCACCTTGGTAATGATCATTTCTCCATTAATTATTTTGGGAGTCGATTGTCCAGCATATCCGCCATGGTGTTTTTTCGTATTAGGTAGGATATATAGTCTGGTTTTCAAAACAATCATGTGCATTTGTTCTTGTTCTCTCAATCTATCCATTCCATTTCTCTTGTTATTTTTAGTTTTTCTTATGTTTTTATTGTTTTGACGATACATGGCTAGATGTGGGTAGGTGTTGGTGTTTCTTGTACTGACCTAAAATCAGGACATTGGGATGATTCCCTGTAATTCACATCCTCCCCTGATGGAGTTTCACTACGAATCATCAGTCCGATTTCCGTGAACAAAATATATTGAGGTGAACTATAAAAGCATGAAGCTCAACTATTGCTACAAGTTCATGCTTTATTTCCCCCCTCTATACATTCATTACCACATTTGCAAAAAATGGGTGGACCATTTTCAGTTTAATTTTCCATGGTTCGTGCAATGCATCAGACTGGTAATGTGGTTTTAGCTTTCTACATTTAGTGTAATCCATGGTAACAATGATTGGGTGAATGTGTGTATTTGCATTACAACCACCGAGTCATCATTATGTTCATGTCTCATGTGGCCCTCCTTTGCATCTTCATGTTTTCAATGATGGCATTTCAATTCAATGTCCTGATGGATGTAAAATGATCCACCATTTGGAAGGCCACGAAAAAGTATCCCTCGTTGGTGGGGGCCATCTTCATTACCTTCATGGATGTGTTGTGTGGTGGAGAACTCACCTTTTAACATTTGTATCTGATGTCCGCAAACCAGGTGGGTCCAGTATATCTTACCAGTTTTTGTTTTGTCTATCATCAATTCTGACTCACAATCTCTATGATGGATCAATCAAGGATTTCCCTAAAATCGAATGAACACATGAGTAGCTGAAAAGAAATTCCATCCACCAAAGATTCATGGGAGACTTCTATTAAGTGCTTGTAACGAAGCTAAAACCGTCCAAAAATATTTTCAGATCCCATTTTAAACGGGAGGTGCAGTATCCTCATTCCTAAGATAAGGAGGATGGCAGTTATAGTCATCCAAATGTGGATGATGGACTCCATCATCACCAAAGATCACATGATCGTGACGTAGAAGAAGGCCTGGATTAAGGAATGCAGAATCACCTAGAGCAGGGCACCGCTTTTACTTCGGATAATAGGGCTCCTTATAGCTGTCTAGGCAAGAGCTTTAAAATGGTCCTAGATGTGATGGGGATGAATCCATAGATTCTAATCCAAGGAGTCCACAAAGAGATGTTTTGATTATCATTTTTGGGGTTGATGATGCCATTGGTCGTGCCTCTTTGGATGTTGATCCACCCATTTTGGTTGGTTTGGTCTGCTTTTGGTTTTTCCGTTGTTAGTTTATGTTTGGGGAATTGCAGGCTATGAAATAAAAAATAGGCCATGATCGGCTCATGTATTTTTTTGTGTTCTTTGTAATTAAATTATATGAGTTGGGTTGTGTTTTTGATAACCCCTTATACCGTGTAGGTTGATTCGTGGATTTTTCCTGCATTTGTTATTTTCGATCATTTCTTCTCCGCCATTTGGTGTGCACCGAGCAGGAAAACATTCTATGTGGTGGAGAATTCCTCTGTTTCTCAATTTTCTACATCACACGGGTGGGGTTTACTCTTGTTTATATATGGAGGATGATTTTCACAAAGAGAATAAAGATAAATTAATCAGTTAATTGAAAATGAAGGGGAAGAGGGAATGATTGGCACACTTTTTCTCATTTGATATTATTATGATGATGTTTTTGTAGGGGCCGAATATCTCGCTGAAATCACAGTTGTGGGGAGCCTTAGCTTACATGGTTTATTATTTGATAGGGAAACTTTGTTTCATGTTATTGTGATGTCACTGCAAATTGAAAATTGGGAAACTAATAATATTTTCCCAATGAAACGGTTTTCCCTAGATTAATGGCTTGTGTGATAACATCCCTATAATAATGTGAAAATTGAAAAGATCCCCTTTGTTAAATCCATAAAATGGTCTTTGATGTGCTGTGATGTGTGGTCATGCTCATGGGGGGATGTGATCTGTCGTTGCAATGCATTTTTTAGTTATGTGTGTTAGTGTGTCAATGCTTTTGGGGCATTGAAGTGATGGTTTTTTTGTCATTCATTTATTGTGATGAGGCGATGATTCATTTGCTAGTGATTTTGGAGTGGCAAGGTGATGCTTCGTTTTGCTGTGCTTTTGGGTGGTGAGGTAGTGATTTGTTCGGTTGTGCCTATTTGGGGATGAGGTGATGGTTCAATGGGAACGATGAGCTATATTTTCATGTATTGTTGTGTCATGCTAGAAGCCCAGGTATAGTACTGCAAATATATATTTATTAGATTTATTGGTTATATTATATTTTTTTGATTTATTGGATTTATTGAATTTATTATATCATTATTAGATTAACATTTATTAAATTTATTAGATTAATTAAATTAGTTAGATTATTAGATTTATTAGATTCATTAAATTCATTATATTTATTATATTTGTAATATTTAATATATTTGATATATTTTTAATATTTATAATTAATATATATACATTTTAAATATATATATTATTTCTATTAATTATTAAATACCTATGTGTTTCGAGTGAATTTGGTCAATAAATATATTGATTATGCGTGCATATAAGTTATGTATCATCCAGTTCATTTATACATTACACCGTTCATATTATTCATGATTTCAATTGATTTCTTGCTTTTTATTATGTATTTTTACTAGGTATACGATTAATTCATATTACCCATATATACTATTATCTTCTCGAAAATATTTATAAAATTACATTAAATATAATTAAATAAAAAATATACTTATTATATTTATAATTTTTAAATTATATATATATAAATACTTTTTAAATATATTTATTTGTAATTATAATTACAATTAAATAAATATATTACTATAATTATGAAATTACAATAAATAAATATAATATATTCATATATATATTTTTAATTATTTTTAAATACTTATAAATATTTTTACTTATAGTTATAATTATAAATATATAAAACTATATATTTGTGAATAATTATAAAATAATAATAATAAATATATTTATCATACTACCTATAATTTTATAATATAGTGAAATAAATATATTTATAAATATATACAATTATCTATAATCATAATTCCTAAATTTTCGTAGATTATTTAAATAATTAAAAATAAAAATAAATATATTAATTAAATATATAAAAATAAAATTATTTTTAAATAAATAAAAATAGTTATAAATATATTTTTAATTAATTTTAGATACATTTAAATATTTTAAAAATTATAACAACTATATTTATATATATTTCTAAAATTATAAATATAATTTTTATCATTTTCTTATTAGTTTTATATATATTTATATCATTTCCACTATAAATAGATATTTATTTATTATAAATTTTAATTACAAATAAATCTATAATAATTTATTAGTTTGAAATATAAAGAAAATATATGTATTTAAATAATTTGTAATTTATAAAAAATATTTTTTTATTTTTCAAATATAATGTTATATAGTATTAAATAAATTTATTTATAAATATACTTGTAAATATATAGAAATATTGTTAAATAAATACAATTTTTTATATTTATAGTTATAAATGAATTCATATATATTTAAATAATTATACTATTATAATAAAAATCTTAAATATATATCCTAATAAAATTATAAATATTAGAAATCTTAATTTTTTTATAATTTTATAATTATTTAGATAAATAAATAAATATTAATTTTTAATTATAATTAAAAATAAATAAATATTCATATAATTAATTATAAAATTAGACTAAATGTAGTTTTGATAAAGGCATTTTGAAATTGACAGGTTTATTTTAAAAAAGGGAATGTTATTTTAAAGATGAATTTGTGTAAATGGACTGTTTTTACTTAGTTTTCAATTATTATTTGTTAAATAGTTCTCAAAGGAGACTTAAAGTTTTTATATTTTTTCTTATCCATGGTTAATTTTTGAATCAAGGTTTTGTGTATTTATTTTGTTAAATACTAATATCACTGAATCAAGTAGGATGGATATAAATAAAAAATGGATGGATTCTAATCATTTGATAAAAGAGTTTAAAGATAGAGTGAAAGAGTCCATAATGGTTGAAAAAGATCTTGCATGTGATCCTCCTCAAATCTTTTGTATGTTTTTAAACAGTTGTTATTCAATACAAGTTAGTCCAGAGGAGTTGGATGAACACTTAAGTCATGACCCGTCCCCCGGGGCCTATGTCGTGACTACCCCAATTCCGCCTTCAATAGGTCAGGGACTGGCGACTAGCACTGAAAGGCATATTCCCTAATATAAGAAGTCGTTTCTTTTAAACTTGTACAAAAATACGGTCCAAGAAACAAACAAGATGAAACTGTGAAGTAAACTGATGTAATAATGAAACTATTTGCTTAGTGTAAAGGGGGATGGAATACATGCCCAACTAGGAATGTACAAGTAGAACTGAAAAGTATAAAACAACTAAAAAGTGAAAGCTACTCCTGGATCGTCCACCATAGATCCTACCTGAATGGTAGGTACAACTCATGACCAGTAGCCCCCGCATCACATCATTCCAATGGTCCACCTCTGAGCACTGTCCAGTCCTGGATCCCTCTAACCTTAACCCAGATCCTCGTCGACTGCACAAGACACAACAAGGTGCGGGTGAAGCCCGTTTAGGGGTGAGTATAACGATACCTAGTAGGGACCCCAAGACCTCTAAGGTCTCTCATAATTCCAAAAATAAAACCAAAAAACATGATCTCAATCACAAAGCACAAATCAATAGACACAACTCAATTTGAGTCCTAGCTCAAAATTGGTTTTAAGTGAAGTATATAAGAGAAGATGATTAGTCACAAAGCTAGATCATTATTAATGTACCTATGAATAGTTTTAAAGGAAGATCATACATGATCTCACCCACACAGGATTGGTATGCACTGACTCACATAGGATCGCTGAGCGCTGAACTCCGTATGATCTTTCTCCAACCTCCGCCTCACCTTCATACACTTGATTATCTAGGGATAGTAACAAGTAACATCCAAAATCACAACATCGAACACGTAAGCTTCTAGAGAACTCCACTTCTATCGAGTATAGTGGTCCTGCCACATCACACATAGGCACTTCCCACTAACCTTCGACTGTTGAGGTACTCATCTTTTTGAGTACCGTGGGTCTACCGCATCACATAGAGGTGCTTCCCACCGTGGGTATGCCGCGTCACACATAGGCTCCCCTCACTGGGCCGTCGAGTCAATCTGAGTCAAAATGTCAGCAGTCATCTTGTCTCATCCAGTCATAGGGTTCCGTACGTAGTGCACTTGGAAGAACCACTCCACAAGACATAGGATGTATTTCGACCATCACAATGTCTCACAAAGAAGTAACTCGATGATCCATCATGTCATAAGGGTTCCAAGGAAAAATACAATGCTTCAATCGGATGCTCGGTATATGTGTTATTGGAATTTCATTACAGTGGGCCCGGTTGGATTTGGTTACGATCCAACCTTGCCATACTCCATGTTTCAACAAAACACTAATAGAGTATGTACAAAGGATCATCTTGCCCCATGTTTCCAAACACCATATATGGTTCTTCAAATGAGTGTCTGGTTCTCAAGTTAAGCTCCACTGACTGTTTCTGGGTCCGAGTCTGGTCTGACCTTGTTGGACAGTCCCGGCCCGACCATGTCTGGGCTGGGCCGAGGTGAACACGGTTTTCTAGGCCGATGTCTAGTCCTTCCCACAAGAGGGATGGCCCAGCCAACGTCGGGAAGCAGCCCGAACTGAGGGCGGTGACGCAGTCTGAGGGCAGTGGCACGCTCAGAGGTCGATGGCCTGGTCCGAGGGAGTCATCCCGCTTCGAGGGTGGCAACCCAGTCTGAAGGGAAGTGTCCCACTCCGAGGTCAGTGGCCCGGTCCGAGGGTGGAAGTCCTATCTGAGGACGACAACCCGGTTTGAGGTCGGCGGCCCGGTTTGGTCTGACGTGGGGGGGGGGGGGTGTAAACTCCCGGTCTCCCAAATCATCGAACAGCTCGTAGGCCTTTTGTTTTGTAATGTAGAGGCACCACAGAACCCGCTAGAGGCATGGGTAATACCTCCTCCCCTGTGGATTCCTACTCACTGGAGGCGCGCGATGGCTTGCCACCCTTCCCTTCCATGGCCGGCCGAAGAGGCTGATGCCTTCTTCGACAGCCACAGCTGACGGGCCACGACCCCAGAGGTGTTGGTATGTCTTCGCCACTCCAGGATGTTGAATAATTGGGTCTGTATGGATCTCTTTCCACACCTCCTCCTGAAGCGTCACAGATACCATTGTGCATCCTCTATAGAGGATGACATTCTCCCCACCTTTAGAAAATCATTAATGGAACCGTCTTGAGGATATCTAAGAACATCATGGTGCGTAGTTAACATCCCAATTTGTGCCCCACAAATTTGCTGAAGAATCTTGGGTGTGACAGTCATTGAACGGAGGTGAGATTATCTATATTTATTCACTAAGGATATCAGCAACACGAGTAGCTACTATAATTCTCCACTCAGCAGTTGGAGACCAGACCTTCTGCTGAGTGTATCTGCTACCCCGTTCCCCTTCCAAGGAGTATAAACTATCTCAAAGTCATAGTCCTGGAGAAAATCTATCCATCATCGCTATTTCAACTCTTTAATGCCCTGATGACTCTTCTCCATCCATAGGAATGGATCCCCCTTCTTTGTCAAAGATGAAAAGGGTTCTGCTACCCTTGAGAAGACTGGTTTAGAACTCTGGTAGTACCCATCCAAAGCAAAATTACATCTCCCTCCGGGGTGGAAATCATGGAAATATATTTTTAAAGGATGTCCCCACACTCTGCCACTACTGTTGGGAAATGAAAACCCAAAACAATTTATACCATAAGTTTTTGGGTTCCCGACTCACGTGTGATCGAATACACCTTCTTATGCATGAGGTGATCTTGTTAGGATCTTTTGAAGTGATGTTCTACTCTCAGGGAAAGGCGGGGTCAGTGGGTGACCTTAGGTACTCAAGGTGAGGTGGTGACCTTAGGTTCTCAAGGGGAATATTTTTTTGTTAGTTCCTCCATCATGGGTACACTACTTGGGCTATTTGCAGTGACCTTCAATTCTCAAGGTGAGACAATGAACATCAAGGGGGGGAAGTGAAATTCAG
This sequence comes from Viscum album, assembly GCA_963277665.1. Classification (NCBI taxonomy): domain Eukaryota; kingdom Viridiplantae; phylum Streptophyta; class Magnoliopsida; order Santalales; family Viscaceae; genus Viscum; species Viscum album. The sequence goes on along the minus strand of OY728151.1, from coordinate 1,053,482,908 downwards.
TTCTCATGGATTATCGGAACGTGATTTCCATAATAGGGATTTCATGAATGAGGAAGAATGAATTATAGGGTTGTCGATTCATATCTACTATATTATGAAAAAGTGATATTTTTCTAACTAGGGATGGTCATACTGAGAAGAATCGTATTGTGGAAAATCATACTCTGAGGAATTGGACTCATAAAATCTAACTGGGTATTTCATACCAATGTCCAGGATGTTCTTACCAAATTTTGGATATTTACTTATATATTTCATTAAATGGAATATATTTGTGTAATTTAAAAGGTGCCCATGTAACATGCATTGTTACATAAACGTTGTATTACCCTATTTGTGCTAAGAGGGTGAACAAGCACTATTGGAATTTCTTACATAGTGCTACATGAGAGAAAGGGTATATCCAACTCATTGTAAACCATATATTGTTTTCTATTATACTGTGTGGTATTATATTACTTCCAAACCATGGAAAGGATGTAGCTATTTTTATTGAATAGTTAACCATTTAAATTCTTGTGGTTATGTGGATGTGTGGATGATTTTTTTAGTAAGAAATTGAATATTTAATAGGAGGCAAATGTTGTTTCAATTGATAAGAAACGTAAAAGAAAAATTATCACTAATTCACCTCTACTACTACAGATAGTGCTAATAATGGAACTATATACTACTTTTAATAGTTCTAGAAAAGAAATTTTAATCATAGAAAAGATAAAGGGGGTCCCCTTTATCAGTGCTAAAAAGGAACTGATAAAGGGGGCTATTTATGTACGCTAAATAAATCACTAATAATGGACCTCGCTCCAATTTATCAGTACTATTTTACCATGGATAAATGATCCAATTTATCAACTATATTTTTTAGTGCTGATAAAGGGTGCATTTACCAGTGCTCAAAATAGCACTGATAAAAAGAGTCTATATTATCACTCGAAATAGCACTGATAAAAGAGACTTTTATCATTTCTTGAAATAGAACTGATATTGGGGGCCTTTATCAGTGATAGAAATAGTGATGATAATGGATGCCTTTATTAGAACTTGAAATAGTTCTTATAAAGGCCTAGCTTCCTTTGTTGTGTTTTTTATATAACAAAACACCAACCAGCACCTGCACCGCACACAAAAGAACAAAGCATCACACAAAGGGGTTTGGAAATAATGCTATATAAATTTCACATAATTAATTTTACAATTATGTTTACAATTATCCAACAAATAGTTAAAAAAATTAATGTTTCATCCTTTTACATTCGTGATCCCCTCTCAAAAAATGTCCTCCCATGGCATTAGTTGCCAAAGAAATCGTCCAAACTACATCAAAAGGTTCAGCCTATCTATGAAAACAAATATGTTCTAAGTAATACTATAAATAAATAAATAATACATTAATATGAAATAATACATTTATAAAATGTGAATTTTTAATAAAAAAGAAACATTTGGTATTATACAGGTCACATCGTGCATCGAATTGAGGTAAGGGTGACTCCTACAGGCCAAAAAAGAGTTTTGAATAATTTTACTAAAATATGAAAACAATATGGATGAGTTTTATTGGTTTTGAGTATGTCCCTTATTTTTTTAATAAAATTAATATCAAATTTAAATGAAAAAGTTGGATTAATACTAGTCACATCATTCGTCGGATTGAGGTTTGGTTGATTCCTACATGTCAAAAATGACTGATGGATTTTTGTTCGAATGTAACAAAATAATACAAATTCATTTTCATGGTTTTTTTGTTACTTTTTTTTCTTTAAGCAAATATCATTTCAAACTGAAAACACACATTTTGTGTCATACTGTTCCCATCCTTTATCAGTTTGAGTTGATACTGCTTCATACACATCATGACGGACTTTCAAATAACTCTCCTAAATTATGTTGGAAATCAGATGGTGTTTTCATGGTTCATAGTGAGTGAAAAATTTTGATCTAGAAAGTCAATTTTAAACTGATAACCGACACTTTTAGACATATTGGTCACACCATGTGTCACATTGAGGTGTGGTTGATTCCTACACATATAAAAGTGACTCATGAATCACTGCTATAAGGTGTCAAAATAATTAGAATGTGTTATCCTATTTTTAAGTAAGTCACTTGATCTTTTTACCAAAATTAATTTCAAATATAAATAAAAATGCATTTGAAATTATACCAGTCAAATCATTCATTGGATTGAGGTGTGGTTAATTCTTAAACATCACAAATTACTCATGGATCATTGTATTAAAGTATCAAAACAATCTATATCTGTTAACTCTATTTTCAATATGTTAGTAGTAGTTTTTTACTAAAATATCATTTCAAACTAGAAACATTCTTTTTGAGTCATACTAGTCGCATAATGAATCAATTTGATATGAGAATACACCATACACATCATAAAATACTTATGAATCACTATCCAAAATTATTTAGACTATTGGAAATAATTTTCATGTATATCTGTGAGTGACAGTTTTTTGGCTAAAATATAAATTTTTAACTAATTCAAATTTAGTCATTTCGGTCACACCATTGGTTAGATTGAGACGTGGTTGATTCCTGAAAATCAAAAATTACTCATGGGTCATTTTACAAAATTATCAAAATAGTCCAAATAAATTTTCTCACATTTTAGTATGTTACTTTTTATTTTTCTCAAATTAATGTCAAATATAAATAAAAAGATACATTTGGATTTATAACAGTCACATCATGCATTTCATTCAGGTGTGGTTGATTCCCACACATCACAAATGACTCAAGGATTATTTTACAAAATTATCAAAAAATAATAATGTTTTTTCATAGTTTTTAGTATGTGAGTTTTGTTTTTTTACTAAAATTAATGAAAAATTTAAAAAAAGAGACACTTTGAGTCATTCAGGTCACACCTTGCAATATATTGTGGTGGGATTGGTTCCTCCACATCAACAAATGAATTATAGATTATTTTCCAAAAGTATCAAAAAAATATGAATTTTTTTCCTTAGTTTTTATTGTGTTAGTTGTTTTTTTACTAATATATCATTTCAAACTGGAAACATGCATTTTGAGTCACACTGGTCACATTGTGAATTGTTTTGACATGAGACTGCTTCATACATGTCACAAAGAACTTATAAATTATTATCCAAATTTATGAAGACAATATGAGTGAGTTTGTTTTGTTTTTAGTGATTTACACATTTTGTGCTAAAATTTGAATTTTAAATTAATAATGGACACTTCTAGACATATTGGTCACACCGTTCAATGGATTGAGGTGTGGTTGATTCCTACATGTCGAAAATGGATGATGGTTCATTTTTCTAATGTATCAAAAAAATATGTATGTGTTTGATCAATTTTCAATATGTCACTTCTTCCATTTGATAATTTTATTGTTAATTTAATATAAAAATACACACATAAAGTCATAATGTTCAAAAAGTTCTTCATATTTAGGCGAGGTTGATTCCAACATGTATCAAATAACCTATGGATAATTTTTCAAAATTATCAAATCAATTCTAATGTGTTTTCTTAGCTATCTGTATGTCACTCGTTCTTTTTACTAAAAATACAATAAATTTTATATAAAAATAGACAATTTTAGTCATACTAGTCACATCGTATGTCATATTAAAGTTACATCTTCATGATATTTCTGTACATTTTTCCATCTGTTAACCTTCTAATTAATTTTTAAATGAATCTATATCATCATGTGAATATGGGTCTTTTTAACAATCATTGTAGTTCTAAAAAAATATAAATCCACAATTGATTAGTAAATTTTTTAATTGGAATAATAATTATATTCAAATAAACCTCTTCTAGGATGATAGTTTGTTCATAAAATATGATCTCTTCCTTAAATTTAAAAACATAATAACTATAGTCTTTCGTATTTGTTTGTTTCGAACACTGAAAAAACTATGAGAATAAAAAGTAATTTTTCTATTTCTTTTTGGATAGTGAAATAGTATTATATATACCTTGATAATTATCGAGTAATAGTACTTGTGTTCTGGATTATCCTTTTCTCCTGGACTCATTCCATGATGTAGATGATATTCATGCACCACCCTATCATTAAATAATCCTCATTACAAGAGAATATAAATTATATAACTAGATGTTTTGTTCTAAAAAATTAGATATATTGTAATAAAAATAAAAATATTTCATCTTGTGTGGTTGGTTTTTTGGATATACATGCATCTAATATATAAAATAAATATTTTTAGTATCCAAATTTACCACAACGAGCATCCAATGCTTCCTAAAAATAAAAAAATGAATAACTAATGACTAAAATTAAAATATATTTTATATGATTAAATTGTAGAGTTTTACACCAGTATTTTTGGTATTATGATGTGTCTATCATCCGTATTTTTTTGTTAAATGATTTCCGAATGACTTCTACTATTTCACCCTCTTTCTTAGATGTTATTTATATTTTTACAATAGAGGTGATGTGATGAATAATGAGTCGAAATTTTTATTCATGGGGAAATTTTGTAAGTTGTTTTTCATATATATATGCATTTGAAAAATATGAAATGTATTTAGTCATAATTATCAATGTATGCATGCGATATACAGCATGACTGAGACATGGGGATCATGGACTAGATAGTTCTAAAAGGTGATTGGTAGATGTGGGGAGTGGCAGTGACAACAGACAACGATTTGTACCTACCTTTCCGGAAGGATACTTAGTGGAAAACCTTTAGAGCACATTTTACACTATTTGTTTTACTTTTCAGATGGGTTTGTATACTCACCCTTTTACTATATATTGAAAATTTTACTATTAGTAATTCTATTTTGTGGTTTTCTTTTATTGTGTACCTAGTCTATGTGTGTATAGGATTAAAGGAAATACCTTCCCTTTTCAGGAAATTCATTTCCAGATGTAGTCACCAACCCCTAGCCTATGGAAGCCGGGATTGGGGTAGCCAAGGCATGGGCCATGGGGAATGAGTCATGACAAAGAAAACATAACTCATGTATACATTTACAACTGAGCCTCCTAGGAAATCATAATCCAGGATTTCACATACATTTTCAACACTGATGAACACTAGATCATCCACATTGTACATATTTTCTTTAAAAAAATTTGTGTGAGTACCACCATTGTTCACCATTGAATCCACATGAGTATAAAATGATAATAATCACGGATATTTAATGGGTGGGTTTACGGTTCTTTTGGAAGATCATCTCAATCAGTTGGTGGATACTTGAGATGGTTTTGAGCCATATCTTTATTTCACCCCTTCCCTTTTTTCCATAATTAATAACATTCATCAGTTAAAACGATTTTTAAATTATTTATAGTGGGTTATATTGAATGATAAATTAGAAATGAATAGATCCTTATTAACATGATTTTTTCAAGATGTAATGGCCATGTGATGATTGTTCCTAGAGCATGTTCGACCTTATAAATATCGTTATGATTAATTAGAATAGGAATATCTTCACTCAGCTCATTGGAAATATCAAATGAAAAAAAGACATCACCTTCTTGAAATGGTATGTCATTTATAATGGAATTATTGATATTGAATAGCATAGCCCGTGAAATAGGGATATGGGTAAGTGTAGATATATATAAATCAAATCCATTTTCACTCTATAGAATATCATTACAAGAAATCTATTAGTGTCTATCTAATTAACAATTCATAGAAAAAATAATTAGAAAATTTATTAACATAGTTATGATAGGATATTGAGGGGAATGGCTCAATTGAATGATGGTGATGCTGGGTAGGGATATTCATGCGGTGGTTGTTCTTATGTTTTTTATTCTCATTAACCCCCTCGCCATCATTTTTGTTGTGATATCTACCTGCCACCAAATTGTTTCTTAAATAATAGCTAGTCTTTCTATCATACTTTTTAGTAGATCACTTTGATCCTCCTATTGTTTTTTTCCCAAAAATGTTCTGGGTGTCACCCCAAAACCTCACCTCTGAAACAACCATACATTTCAAGTTGCATCATGGCCACTGAAAGTATATCAGCATCTCGTTTTGATGATTCTGATTCTAGTGACTATTTCAGGTAGAAAATATTGTAAATAACTAATCACTGTTATGTAATATCTATTTAATGAAAATGAAATATTTACTATTTCATAATTATAAATGTTTCCCATTATTCTTTTGTGTTTTCATCAATTAGTATCCCATAATTTTTTACATTCACCTCCATCCATAGCACAAGGAATGAGATGGATGTGGATTTTTATTTGGATTAATAAATTTTCATATAAATAGAGGAACATAGTTATGGTGTTGTTTTATGGAACATAATGTTATTATGTTAGATTTAAAATATGTTCCAATTTTTTTTCAAGTGAAGCATACCCAATCCATTCTTTACAGTTGGGGTATGATAGTTTTACTGCTTGTTCCTTATTTTCAGAACTCAACTGATGTTTCATAAAAAAACTATCAATCAATGCGATAAATATATGTATCTTAAAAAAATATATTACAAAACACAATTTACCTAAAAATAATACACTGCACGACAGCTAGTAAAAGTATCTCATGCTCCTTAGGTTATCAAATGTGCATTAAGAAGAGTTGGGTGGAGTTTTGATTTCCCTTCAACATCTTTAAGTTGAGATCTCATTAAAATTGTGTGAAAGACTATTTGAATACATTCAAAAACCCTTAATATGTAGTCCTTATGTAATTCATCAACTATAAATTCTCTCTAAAAGGTATGATAATGAGTATGTCAATGTTTTATTTTTTTATATTTTAGTAAATTAATTAAATGATATGATAATATTACCATAATATCTCCCCACATAAATGTATTAAGCCGAGTGAAAATATGGTTCCATGACAATAAATCAATCAACAAACATTTTCGAGCGATGATTCCAATGTAACTAGTGAACATGACCTTGTTTGGGTTAATATGTCATACCCACTTATTACACTCAACTTCATATTTGATTCCTTTCTCTATTGCCTTAAGTATTTTTTCTAACACCGTCAGACTATGGTGATCCTTTTTTATGCACCGCCAGTGTTTCGTTGACTACCATTTCATTGGTTTCAAAATCATTAATATTTTCCTACTGAGTGATTGTATTGGAATGTGCAGATGGTGGGTGTACCTCTGCACTAGGAGTATTAGAATCCATAGGTTGAGAAATGTGTTGGTCCTTTACACTGTGAGCATCAACAGGTTGAGATAACTTTTGTTCCTCTACAATGCGAGTAGCATTAGGTTGAGAGATTTGTTGTGACATAAGACTGGGGGCATCGTCACGTGGAAAAAGTCATTTTATACAGATATTGTTTAACATTTAATTTAGATTACATAAAAGAAGTAGTGAATAAATAATAACACGATGTATATTAAAAAAAAATATAACCTGATTATAGAAATTTATTTTCTAAAGGCTTAAGGGTTTTGACCCCTCTTTCGACTATCCAAATCCCTTCATTGTGGTTTTCTCTAAAATAAAAAACCCCATTTATACTAGGACCATTGTGAAATTATAGAGATGTACCAAAGAAAGGGTTACACTGCATTGAATTTTCATTTAACCCTTCAGTGGTTTAGGTCGATAAAATAACAATTGGCCAGCTTCTGTTTGTGGGGTTTTGAACATAAATTCTTGCACTGCCTATGATTCCATTATAAAAAAATCATCATTCTACCCTTCCTTACTGAAATCAACTTTCTTGAATCCCATATCATCTATTTTTATAGAACTCCTGTTATAAAATAACATGAATTGAAAAAATAAAACTTGTATGTTTGTATTATCCAAATTCTATATTTTTTTGATGATTCCAATGTTTGGAATATTCACAGAAATTGGATTTATGTTCTTATCAACAAAAACATGCATCACTTCAGCCATAAGTGTAACTCTAATATTCTACATGGAATTGTCTTCATCTAATTCTCTATTATCGAATGTATAACCATTAATCGCATAATCATTATAAGATAATGCATAAAAACGCAGTCATTCAGATAACCATTGATGTCATTCTGAATTTGAGTCCATATTTTCATCTCACTCGTGAAATAAATGGTCCAGAAACCATCCTATATACTATCAATTATCGAAATTTTATATCCATTTTTTAGACATTAATGGTTTCAAATTCCTAAGAATTTCTTTGTGGGATTCAACATATGGTTCAACCTCTAAACAGTTATGAAAAACATAAATGTGTGCCTACCAACAATCAGTTATATTGATTGTGACAACCTATTTTCTAGATATTCTTTCACTCACAGGATACCCTGTGTGACAAGATTTTCATAGACCAATTCTTTTAACAACATACATGTATTTGGTACATAATTGAATGTCTTCATTAACAATATATCACTCTGAAATACAACCCTCTGTCTGAATTGAATTCTTGACATACCCTTTTAAAATATTCATATACCATTCAATCAGGTAGATCCATCTATAATGTATATCAACACATAGTCGAATCTCTCTCACCATGTGAAACATAAAATGAACCATCATATTAAATAATTTCTGTGGGAAGAACATTTACAATTAACATAATATGATAGAAATTTATCTTTCTATACTCATCAATTTTTCCAGGTATATAACATTTCTGCATATATATTTGAATAAAAAACATAGCTTCATTAATGTATTATAGACATTCTTGGTGGAAATTCAACATAAATATATAGAAATTAGATCTTTCACCAAAACATTGAAGTCACGTGATTTAAAAACCTTTATCTTTTAATCGATCATTGTCACTATGTTCTTGATATTCAATGAATAACACTATGAAACCATTACATCATTCATAATGTTTTAAAATTGTTATTTCTCCTACCTGGAAAACATGTAAGCATCTAGAGGAAGAAAATTTCCTTTTTCACCCTTCACTACAACAAACTCTTCTCATATTCCAATGTTAACCATGTCCAACCTAGTCAAAATTCCAACATCTATTTTTTTTTGGTGCATTTAGAAACATGCAAATGAAACTATCACATTTTTTTTTCAACATGAATAACTTCAAAATGTATTTGATGTATAGAAAATTCTAGTATGGTAATTCAAATAAAACTAATATCTTATTACTAGTGTTAATGTAGGGTTTTTCGAAAATGGTTTACCAAAAGCAGTGTCCACATCTTTTTGTTACTGAAATTGTTGATCACTAGTTAGCTGAAACAGTGTTGTATGTTCTTCTGAACATCCATTGAATAATGTCTTCCAAGATCTGTACTTACGTTATCGGGGTATAAATATGTGATATCCTAGAAACATGATTTTCAATAAATGTTTCAACCTAATTGACTGTGTACCTTATTTTCATACGGGATACCCATGACATTCATTAATTCTATTTCCTGAAAAATTTCCATAACCATGAAAGTCATTTATCATTGCATACAACATGGTTCTCAACATGAAATATTATTTTCTCCAAGCATCATATAACATATCACCTAAATCCCACAAAAATTTAAAATCCTCAATCAATTTATCCAAATAAACATCCATATCATCAGTCAGTTGTTTTGGTCTTGTTATTATAATATATAACATGATTTGTTTTCATGTCATTCATAACCATAGTAGAAATTTATTATTTTCCTAAATCACAGGCCATTTACTATGAGTACTTCTCTAAATAACAAAAGGATTCACTTATTTGTAGATAACACAAGATGATTATTTATCTTCAGGTTTCCAAAATCATGATACTCACGGTCGATTCTATTCAACTAAAGAGAGAATTCTAGGGGACATAGTTTCCCATATTTATTTCTTCTATCTATGTGCCAAGCCAACTGCCCTCTGGTCGCCACACTTCCATATAAGAGCCTAAAGCTTATAATGATTGGAATATACCATAAAACTTCTATATGACTAGATTCATCATTATTTTATCAAGAATCACCACACATTAGGCATTATCAATGTGATGTTTTGAGATTGAGAAATAGTATGTAGTCATTTATGAAGGCGTGTATTCTTTCAAAGATCATTACCATTTGTATCATCACTTATTTGGAGTTTTATGTTTGGCTCAGTGGCTCGTTATCCTCGAGGAACATTTCATTCAAGAGGGAATGAAATTCTGTAAAACTGATATCACTTCATCTATTGCTAGCTTTCAAATTATTCAATTTTAGTTAGAATGAAAATGTTGTATATTTAGTGCAACCACCATATAAAGGTTAATTTTCAGAAATAGTTAACTAATAAAATTTTTTGTGCAATCGTGAATCTCATCTTCAACTATCTTCTTCATTTCCTCAATACGATCTTCCACATCATTTACATCTCAAATAACATCCTCGATATGGGGTTCCTAATTTCCACACATGTAATCATATGAGATGATCCATAAAATGAACTATTATCATAGCCACTATCAAGATTAACTTTTTCACCATTGTTTATTCCAACATTTATAACTTTGATCTATTCCATGACAGATCATGTGTTTTTACAACTCCTTTGGACTAGGATTTCTTGTATAAAAAGAGTGTAAATGTAGCACCCCAAACATCTTATGGTATGTTTCTCTTAAATACACTGTATTCATTAGGTAGCATATATTTCATGAATCATTGAGCCCATATGTTACAAAACATGTCTACTTATAGAATATAGCCATAACTTAGCCAGTAAACCAAAATTTACCAGCTATGTGATTTGAATTTTAAAAATCCAATATACACGGTTGGGTTTAAGATAATATTTAGAGTCTGATAGAATTAAATTAATTTTTGTTGAATAGTAACCTACCCTTATGAATATTAACTTAACCTTAGGAATATTAACATATCCTTATGAATAGTAATATGACTCTTATGAATGGGATCCATACCCATGAGTGTATAAATTAATTTAGACACCATAAAGATGAAGATGAATATTCTAACTGTTTATATTTTTCAATTAAATAATAATTTAATTAAATATGTAATTAATCAAATTTTGAAAATAATTTTTGAAAAATGGAATTTATTTTTGTATTATACATGTCAAAAAATGGTTAGGGTGAATTTTTGGTATTTTTCTGAAATACCTGATTTTTTTTAACAGAAAAATCTGATAATTCATTATAAATGAAAAATAATGGATTAATTGAGTCATTGATGATTATCTGCTAATGTAAGCCTAATTAGTTCGAAGTCACATGAATATATAACTGTTCTTGGTCATGGAATTTTAGATATTGGTTTTCTTGAGAGAAAATAATAAATTAATGAGTTTTATATTAAGAAATCCTCTCTCACCTCCACTATAAAAAAAATCCCCTCGCACCCCCTTCCATTCTCTCCTCTCAAGCCTTGTTCATTCTCAAAATTCTGTCGAAATACCTTCCCAAACTCCTCCCCCACGTCTACAAAGCATTGGTCTTAGAAAAATATTAAACCTCTTCCCTTAAGAGGTTCTCAAAGGAGGACGCCTCAAGAGGTAAATTCATCTTTCAAATCCCTTCTTTTCTTTTAAGTTCTTTTATTTTTGTTTCTTTTCTCACCTACCTTCCCCTAAATAGTATGATTAAGCTAGTAACATACATGTACTGGAATGTTTTCATGCTAATGTTATATATTCCATTATCTTATCTCCTTTCCCCACTTTTATTTGAAGGAAATGAAAGCACCGATTGAGATGTGTTAATTTAGCACATTCAAGGACAACAGTTTATCGATTTCTATTATAATCTTTAATTCTGGTCAGGAAACCATTTGTGTTATGGTTGAACCAGATTATTATGTAAGATATCCTATTTTCAGTTCTATTAAACTTTTGTATATGTGGTATAATGTTATAAAGAAAAAAAATGTTCATCGTGATAAAACCCACCGATTAACCAAAACAGTTATCACTAAGATTATATATATATATATAAATTTGAATTGAATATAAGTATCCCAAATTAAATTTATAACCATGTAATCATTTTTATGTTCAATAATAGTTTATAAATTCATTTCTGGACAACCACATCCATCTTATATATTTATCTAAACTTGAATATAAGTGAATCAATCATTTAAAACCATGTAAACAAACGAGCCCGAACAATGAAATTGAACCATCTAACCAATAAAAAAGGAAAATAATGTAGTAAAAAGGATTATAATAATTCATTTACATATAAAATTGGTTCATTAATTATTAATTAATAATCCTAATTTGTTTATTCAGGTCTTTAATAACAATTCAAGAACACCTTCAAGCAAAAGGTAAGGGATCCTTTCTCTCACTTTTTTTCAAGAATCCAACATATCTTGTGTGCTTTTGTTTTTTTTAATTTTATAATGGTGGGTTATGTTCTCTCACCTCCCCCAAACTTCCCTTTTGACATATAAATAATGATACCCTTTTACCTCTCATTATTACCTTGCAATAACACTCGTTACAATGCCAAAATGTTTGTAAGAGGTTTTCTCATCTCACCTTCAATTTTGTGGGATTTTCATTATTTGCCTCTTATTTTTTTATATGTGGTATAGGTGTACTAAAATTTGAAATATTTTATCATGGTTCACATTATATTCATTTTATTCTGTGAATCTTTTGGTGGTTATTGACTTTTTTCATATGACTCAATAGAATTCTACATGGTAACAAGCTTTGTCTCAATTTTCACTTCGTTGGGACTCGCTTACTAATTGTGCACCTACTCTTTCTTATGTGGTGTACCAACTGCCCATTTGAGATCAATTTCCAATTGAAATTATATTCTATTTAAATTTCCATATTCTCATATCATGGATATTATAATTGTCTAATCTGTATAACAGTTTACACACAGTATTTATTTTGAATGTTGTTTTGACTATGGAAATGTTGATGAATCCGTATCCTCTATTCTATAAGGATAATTTAAATACATATTTATCTTGTATTGAATATATTTATAAGGAATGATTTGAATATAGAGGAGGGTGGGGCCCACTACAGCCCCTCGATGCATCGTTACGTCTCATGAGATAAAACAATTTAGCGACAGACCCTTCGAGAATGTTTCCAAAAAATCAGATGGGTTTCTACCCATAGAACTAAACCGTATTTACAAAATTATGGTTCATGTTCCAGATACATTTCATCTAATTAATAATCATTCTCTTTATTCAGTATCAGTTATTATTACTATCCATGAGGTTTTCACTATGTCAAAATCTATAGATGATGTATCATTCTCAGTTTATTAATGGCATTAGTTTTTCATTTATTCACTATTCCATTTTGATTATGTCCTATTGATTATTATTCACATATTATTGTACTCATGATTCCTCTATTTGTAAGCCTTACTGAGTGTTTGAGATCACCCTTTTCATTGTTTACCATCAACAGGTTATGAAGAGGATTTCATTTATTGAGTGCTTGGAGATGTAGTTTTTATTTTTCATTATGTATTGTATCTTGTAACCATATCCAATGAAATTGATGTTAAATCTATGTTTCTAGTATCTTCAATACTAATAAACAGATCATTCCTTCAGGAATTTTATTCCTTCTATCCATACCAATATCACAAGTAATGTACCGGCTCCAGCCTAGTGGGGTAAGGGTGTTACAGTAGGTATTAGAGGAAGTTTATTAGGAAACATGGAAACTAGAGTAGGAAATATATAGTAGGGAACAAAGAACTAAGGTAGAATTTGAGAAAAAACATACAAGAAAATCCTGGTATTTTGCTGAGGAATATATTATTTGAATCTTTCAAGCAATATATACATGTCTGGATATGAGCAAGTAGAGTCGGCTCTGGCACATATGTATCTAGGGGTAAATCCCGAAAGCACTGCTTTTATCTAGACTCGAAGGGGAACTAGTACACGAAAACGGGACTTGATTCACTCTTGGTTATGACACTGCTGGGGGATATTCATAGGATAATTCATATTTTCTTTACAAGCCATATGAAGGAGTTTAATGTAAATTTTACCTCAGAGAAACCATGATTATAAGATTATCTATACATAGAATTTAAATCTATGTTGAGTGATTTTCTATTTTAGATTCATAAACTAATCTAGTTTATCCCATTATTTAGAAATGGCATCTAATGGAAGAAGGGGAGTCAATACTCATGGTTATGGTAGGGATCTCCCTACTGAGCAAGTCAACACAGTCAATGTTGGAGCAGATCAGATCATGACTAAATTGGGAAAACTTACTAATGTTTTAACTAATAACCATTCAACACCTGTGTTGGATCGATTCATGCGGTAGAATCCCCCATCTTTCTGTGGGACTAATAATCTAATGGTAGCTGATAAGTGGATCAAGTCACTTGAAAATATATTCACGACGTTAAGATGCAATGAAAATGAAAAGGTAGTACTGGAATTATATTATCTCAAGGGTGACATTGATCAATGGTGCTCCCGGATTCAAAATACCATAGAGGAAGAATAAAGAGAAGATATGGAATGGATGAATTTTAAGGAAATATTCTTCGAAAAATATTTCCATCATGAGCAACGAATTGAAATGATGAGGAAATTCCATATCTTGAAACGATGGGAAGAAGATAGTGTTTCAGAGTATGAGGCTACTTTTACAAGGCTGTCCAGGTATGCCGTAGATTACATACGTGACTCGGCAGACAAGATTTTTCATTTCTTTGAAGGTATTAAGCCAAGTCTTCAGAGGTCACTGGATTCTCAAACATTTTCATCATATGATGGAATTGTATGAAGTGCTATCAAAACATAGAAGGAATTTTCTAGATCAAATATTTTCAAAGGGAACCAAGATAAGAAGAGGTACTCTGATAACAAAGTAAAAGGAGAAGCACCAAAGAAGATCAAAGGAACAAATAGTTTCCCATTATGTGATAACTATGGAAATAATCATCTTGAGAAATGCTTGAAAGGCATGGGGGTCTTCTATATGTGAGGAAAAATGGGTCATAGATCTGATGAATGCAAGGGGAATAAAAAATTCAACGATATTCCATGCTACAATTGCAATGAGATGGGACACTATGAAAATGAGTGTCCTAAACGCCTAGGAAAATTGACTCAGAAAATTCCAAAAGATTAAGGGAGAGCTTATGTGATTAAAACTGCGGAGGTCGAAGTTCCAAATGATATGATGGCATGTACATTAATTATTTCCTCAAACTGATCCAATACCTTTTTTGATTCTAGATCATCGCATTCATTTATATCTTCTCAGTTTTCCAAGAAAATTAGATGGGTCCAATTTGATTTAATATAGGAGTAGACAGTCAAAACTCCTAGGGGATGTATCATTGAATGAAAGGCATGTCGACTAGTCCCCCTCCAGTCACCAAAATGTGCTTTAATTGATAACATTATCATTATAACAAAGACTGAATTTGATATAATTCTCAGCATGGATTGGATGTCAAATTATGATGTGAAGATTTATTGTAAGAAGAAGGAAGTTAATTTTTTTGAAAATGATGTAGAATCCATTGTCTATAGGAAAGAAACATTGCCACCTTATTCTTATCAAGAACCACCACCAGTAGCTATACTAAATGAAATACTTGGAGAGGAAGATAACCAAAATCTCTGGGTGAGGAAAGAAATCTTCAAATTGAAGATGTGCAGATAATGCAAGAGTACATTGATATATTTCCTGAGGATTTACCTGGGCATCCTCTTGAGAGTGAAGTTGAGTTCTCTATTGATTTAATTCCTGGTGCAAGACCTATATCAAAGACCCCCTATAGAATGGCCTCTATGGAGTTAGTTGAGAAAAAGAAACAACTAGAGGATTTGAGTGACAAATGATTTATTCAACCTAGTGTTTCTCTATGGGGAGCCCGAGTCCTGTTCGTCAAGAAGAAAGACGGATCCATGTGTCTATGCATTGGTTATAGGGAAATAAATGATATTACAATAAAAAATAAGTATCATCTACCTCGGATTGATAATTTATTTGATCAAATCCATGTAGCCCAATACTTTTCAAAGATTGATCTTTGGTCCGGATATCATCAGCTGCGTGTGATGAAGGAAGATATTCCTAAGATAGAATTTCGAACCATGTGTGGGCATTACGAGTTTACGGTGATTCCATTTGTACTGACTAATGCACCCTCCATTTTTATGGATTTAAGGAATATAATTTTCAAGTAATATATTGATAAATTTTTTGTTCTGTTCATCGATGATATCCTGGTATACTAAAAAATCTATGAAGATCATGAGAATCACTTGAGGATTATTCTGTTAACTCTTAGTAGAAATGAATTATATTGGATGTTTAGAAAGTGTGAATTCTGGAATCAATCAGTTTCTTTTCTAGGCCATATTGTCTCTAGGCATTGAATCCTAGTTGATCCTGCAAAGACAAAGGCAGTCCATGATTGGCCCACGCCAACAAACATAACCAAGGTACGCAGTTTTATTGGCTTAGTAGGTTACTATAGGTGTTTCATTTAGAATTTGGCCCTACTGACTAACCCTCTAACCAAGCTCACACGAAAAGGAGTTAAGTTAGTGTGTACAAAAGAGTGTACTTAATTATTTTAATAATTGAAAAGATGATTGGTCAATGCTCCAATTTTGACTCTTCCATCTAGAAGTGATGGATTTGTGATATATGGAGATGCATAAAATAATGATCTGAGTTACTTTCTTATGAAAAATGATAAAGTTATGGATTATGCATCAAGAAAGTTGAAGACTCATGAGAATAATTATCCAACTCATGATCTTGAGTTAGTAACCGTAATCTTTGCTCTGAAAATGTGGAGGCATTATCTCTACAGAGAGTGATGTGAGATCTATACAGACCACAAGAGTTTGAAATAAATTTTCACATGAAAAGAACTCAACATGAGGAAAAGAATATGGCTTGAGTTACATAAAGATTATGATTGTTCAATACACTACCACCCAGGGAAGGTGAGTAAGGTGGCAGATGAATTAAGCCAAAAAGATCATGGAATTCTGACTCAAATGAGGATTGAAAGTGATCATATATTAATGGATCTACTGAATATGGATATTGTAATTGTTAAAGAAGGGGAAATATCTTTTCCCATTAAAAAGATTGCTAAACCATATTTATTAGAGAAAATAAAAATATCTCAATCTGATGATGAGAATCTGCAAAAAAAATTAATACTGTCAAGGATGGAAGACTAGATGACTTCGTGTATGAAGATGGAGCTCTGAAATATGGTAAGAGGTTCTGTGTTCCATCAGTAACTGAGCTAAGAAGGAAACTATTAGACGATGCCCATAGATCAAATTTCACTATACACTAGGTTATCACCAATATTTACAAAGATATGAAGGAATATTAATGGTGGGATAATATGAAGCGGGAAATTGCTGACTACATATCAAGGGGTTTAGTTTGTCAACAAGTGATGATTGAGAGAGAACATACCAAAGGATTGATGCAACCTCTACCTATTCCTATGAGGAAGTGGGATAACATTACGATGGATTTTATCACTGGACTACTGAGGACACCTAGAAGGAACGATGCAATATGGGTAATTGTTGATCGTTTCACTAAATCAGCACATTTCCATCCTATACGAGAGGATTTTCCACTCGAGCACCTGGAAAGACTGTATATTAATGAAGTTTTAAGACATCATTGTGAACCTATTTCTATTTTATCCCATCTAGATCCATGGTTTACATCAATGATCTGGAAAGGTCTCCAGAAGTCTTTTAATAATGAGCTTTGTATGAGTACGGCTTATCAGCCCCAAACCGATGGACAATCTGATAGAACTATAAAAACTCTAGAATACATGCTCAGGTCATGATCTCTTGACTTCCAATGTTTTTGGGATCAATACTTTCCTTTGGTGGGATTTTACTACAAAAATAGTTTCCATTATAGTATTCAAATGGATCTATATGAAGCATTATATGGAAAGAGGTGTCGAACTCCAACTTGTTGGGACGATGTTGGTCAGCGGAAACTTATAGGCCCAGAACATATTGAAGAGACCACAACAATAGTGATGAAAATTCAAGCCCACATTAAGGCAACCCAAATTAGGAAGAAGATTTATGCTAAAAATCAGAGAAAGGATTTGGAATTCTAGGTGGGAGATAAGTCTTTCTGAAAGTATCTCCATGGAAGGGTGTCCTAATGTTCGGTAATAAAGGGAAACTAAACCCCAGGTATATCGGGCCATTTGGAATTCTGGAAAGAATCAGAGCTGTAGCTTACCATCTAGCGATGCCGCCAAATCTCCCCAGAGTTCATGATGTGTTGAACATGTCATTTTAAAAGAAATACATGCCAGACCCAAAGCATGTTCTCACATATGAAGAAATTAAACTGGAACCTAGTTTGTCATATTGTGAAAAGCCTATTAGAATTATTGACACAAGGGAGAAGATATTGGGAAATCAGTCAACTTTCCTAGTGAAGGTTCTTTGAAGAAACTAGAATATAGAGGAAGAAACATGGGAACCTGAGGATTTTATGAAAAATAATCACCCACATCTTTTTTGTGGGATTTATACATAAAATTTCGAGGACGGTCTTTTCGAAGGAGGGAATAACGTAGCACCCTAATCATCTTATGGTATTTTTCTCTTAAATACACTTTATTCATTAGGTAGCCTATATTTCCTGAATCACTGAGCCCCTATGGAACAAAACATGGTTACTTATAGGCGATATCCATAACATAGCCACTAAACATAAATTTACCATCTCTATGATTTGAATTTTAAAAATCTGATATATATGGTTATGTTCAAGATAATATTTAGAGTCTGATAGAATTAACATAATTTTTTGTGAATAGTAACCTACCCTTATGAATAGTAACCTACCCTTAGGAATATCAACTTACCCTTATGAATAGTAATACAACTCTTATGAATGGTATCCATTCCCTTGAGTGTATAAATGAATTTAGACACCCTAAAGATGAAGATTTATATTCTACGTGTTTATATATTTCAATTATATAGTGACTTAATTAAATATATATTTAATCATATTTATAAAATTATATTTGAAAAATGGACATAATTTTTGGATTATACATGTCGAAAAATGGTTAGGGTTAATTTTTTGGATTTTCCTGAAATACTTGAATTTTGTATGAATAGTAAAATCCAAAAATTCACAATAAATGAAAAATAATGGATTAATTGAGTAATTGATGATGATCTATTGATGTAAGCCCAATTGGTTCAAATTCACATGCATATATTACTTTTCTAGGTCCTGGAATACTCACTATTGGTTTTCTTGAGAGGAAATAACAAATTAATGAGTTTTATATTAAGAAATCTCCTCTCTCCTCCACTATAAAAACCCCTCTCACCCCCTTCCATTCACTCCTTTCATTCCCTGCGCCTACTCCGAATTATGTCCAAATACAATCCCAACCACTTACCCCACGTACAAAAAGCTTTGGTCTCATAAAAATACCAAAACCTCTTCCCTTAATTGGTTCTCAAAGGAGGAAGTCTGATGAGGCAAATTCCTCTTTCAAATCCCTTCTTTTCTATTATGTTCTTTTATTTTTGTTTATTTTCTCACCTCCCTTCACCAAAATAGTTTGATAAATCCAATAACATACATGTACTAGAATTTTTTCATTTTTATGGTATATATTCCATTATCTTCTCTCCTTTCCCCAATTTTATTTGAAACAAATGAAAGCACCATTTGAGATGTGCTAATTTAGCACATTCAAGGGAAACCGTTTATCGATTTCTATTATAATCTTTAACTATGGTCAGGAAACCATTTCTATTATGGTTGAACAATATTATTATGTAATATATATCCTATTTTTAGTTCTGTAATAATTTTGTACACATTGTATTAATTTATAAAGAAAAAAAATGTTCATTGTGATCAACCCCACCGATTAACTAAAATAGTTATCACTAAGATTATATATATATATTTATATTCGACTTCAATATAAGTAAAACAGATTAAATTTAAAACCCTGTAATCTCCTGGATGTTCACTAATAGTGTATAACTTCATTTATGGACAACCACATCCATCGTATATATTTATCCGAACTTGAATATAAGTGAATCAATCATTTATAACCATGTAAACAAACGAGCCCGAACAATGAAATTGAACCTTATAACCAATAAAAAAGTACTAGAATGAACTAAAAAGGATTATAATAAATCATTTTCATATAAAATAGGTTCAGAAATTATGAATTAATAATCCTAATTTGTTTATTTAGGTCATTAATAACAAGTTAAGAACACCTTCAGGCATATGGTAATGGATCCTTTCTCTCACTTTTATTCAATAATCCACACTATATTGTGTGCTTTTGTTTTTATTTATTTTCTAATGATGGGTATTTCATCTCACCTCCCTTATACTTCCCCTTTGACATATAAATAATGATACTCCTTTACCTCTCATTAAGACCTTTCAAAAACACTTGTTACCGTGCTGAAATGTTTGTAAGAGGTTTTCTCATCTCACCATCAATTCTGTGGGATTTTCATTGTTCGCCTCTAATTTCTTATATGTGGTATAGGTGTACAGAAATTTGACATATGTTATCATGGTTCTCAATATATTCATTGTATTTTCTTACTGTTTTGGTGGTTATTAACTTTTTTTATATGACTCAATTGAATACAACATGGTAATGAGATTTGTCTCAATTTTCACTTTGTTGTGACTTGATTACTAATTGTGAACCTACACTTTCTTATGTGGTGTATCTACTACCATTTTGATATCACTTTTCAATTTAAATTATATTCAATTTTAATATCCATATTCTACTATCATGGATATTATTATTGACTAATCTGTATACCATTTTACATTCAGTATTCATTTTGAATGTTTTTTTACTGCGGAAAAGATGATGAATATGTATCCTCTATTCTATAAGGATAATGTAAATACATATTGACCTTGTAATGAATCTATTTATAAATAATTCATTGGAGTTGTAGGTTGTTGGGGCCCACTATATCCCCTCGATGCATTAGTAGGTCTCATGTGACAAAACAGTTTGGTGACAGACCCTTCGAGTTTGTTTCCAAAAAGATCAGAAGGGTTTCTACCCATATAAATAAACAATTTATATGGTTTATGGTTCATGTTCCAGATACATGACGTCCAATTAATAAGAATTTACTTTGTTCAATATCAATTATTATTACTATCCATGTGGTTTTCACTATGACAAAATCTAGTGATGTAGTTTCATTCTTAGTTTATTAATGGCTTTAGTTGTTCATTTATTCACTATGTAATTTTGATTATGTCAGATTGATTATGATTCACATATTATTTTACTCATGATTCCACTATTTGTAACCCTTACTGAGTGTTTGATCTCCCCCATTTCATTGTTTACCTTCAACTGTTTATGAAGAGGAGGTCATTTATTGAGTGCATGTGGGTACAATTTTTATTTTTCATTATGTATTGTATCTTGTAACATTACACAATGTAATTAGTGTTAAATCTATGTATCTAGTTTCTTCAATACTACTAAACTAATCTTTATTTTGGGATTTTCATTCCTCCTAACCATGCCGATATCACATGTAATGCACCGACTCCAGCCCAGTGGGGTTGGGGTGTTACAGTAAACATGGAAAAAATATTTGAGAAGGGTCATATGCATGATATTTTGAAAATTTTATGAACCCATTCACTCATTCTCTAAACTCTCTTATAATTTGACTTGAATTAATCCATTATTTATTCATATCCATCCTACTTGATTCAGTGATATCATTATTTTAAAAAATGAATACACAAAATATTGGTATAATGTAATGGTTTTATTAATTTGATATAATTATAAACTTAAAATATTATGAAAAAAATATAGTTTATATGTCATTTGAAAACAATTTAAAAAATCTCTCTTGAAATCCCATTAAAAAACCAACCATTTACACAAATTCCCCTTTAAAATGACCCATCCATTTTAAAATAAATCAATCTCTTCCAAACACTCTTTCAAAAACAACAATTCCATTTTCTAAAGCATTCGATACAAATTCATGACCCACTAATTATAATCATTTAAAATGAGGAACAACAGTATATGAAATGTTTTGAAACATATAAATCATTTTAAAAGATAAAAATTTGCATTTTAACAATGATATAGATCCCAATAGAGACACTTTATAAATGATACATAAATAACACCTTGATTCATCGCAAATCATTCAGTGTTGTACGATTTCATCACATTATTCAAATGTTTGATTTAATAATAATAATTTCCATAAGAATTTGATATTTTGTTCCCCACCATTGGATATCCATTATCCATGATTCTATTGTCTTTTTATATCAATTATCCTTCACCAAAACACTATAATCCCAACGGATATCTTCCATATTCAGTGAACACACTTGGAACCATGAACCACTTGTGTTCCTATTTACTACATAGACTAAATTATCCCAATTGTCATTTGTTCACACTAAATCAATTGCTTATACACCCCAAGAACAATGTATTTTTCTATCACATGATGAACTATTTGTTCCTTCCTTTATAAATACACCTAAGAAAATCTATAATCATAAACAAATTATATAAACAATAATTTAACAAGTTCCATTCCTTTCAAACAAATAATTTCCTTATATCACTCATCACAAGAATAAACAATGTTTCATTCCTGACCGCTTTAAGTAAATCATGTATGATATCAAAATAATAAATGAAATATGGTAATAAATTAATATATGGTATGTTTTTTATAGTCTATTTTCTAAATTCTTCAAAATGTATTTATAGATGACATTACAGAGACTAGTCATTATAAAAATCTTAACCGAACTCATATTAGTATCCTCCATAATAAATGTAATGAGTGTATCATAATAATTATCAAGGGAAATCATAACTCTCAGAAACTCATTCATTAGGTTAACAACATCATGTCCCAAAATAGTCTAGAACCATTTAAAGATATTTTAAAAAAGAAAATCTATATTTGGTACCATTGATGGATGTATCAACCTAAATTCCATGTCCACTTACAAACATTAATTATAATTATTTAATAATTCATTCATATAACTTGTTAATGTTTTAATAAAATATTAATTTATATATTTAGATATAAAATTATTCTATGTAGAAAATATGATTCAATAATCACAAGAATTATATCATTTTTTTCACTTTAAGAGGATTCACTATAAGGTGCTTGTGGGTGGAAGGATTCATCACCTGTGTTATTATGGTTATTTGACTAGGGTGTTCAGAAAGTGTCTCAGGTATACTTGGATAGGTAGGGATAACAAAATATATGTTTCCATTATAACAAAATTTAGTCGTTAATAAAAATACCATTGTTTTGGGGGTTTAACATTAGGATTGTTGATTTTTACTAAATCTAACAAGTGGATTCAAATTTTTTCTTATTATAAAATTAGTTAACAAAAAGTGGTATTAATTCTTGGTTACAAAACATTTTCTAATTATTTTATCTCGACTCAATAGTAAATCTTGGTTTCCAGACTACTGGGATTCCTATAGTGAAGTGGGTTTTTATGATTTAGTGGAGTAGCACTAGTAACAATGTTGTAGTGAAATTGAAATGGGTAAAATTTGGATTGATATTCAATGGTGGATGATACTGAAATTGGAGGGAAATTTCCTTCCTACTCTTGTAGAGTTCAAAAGTTTCATTAATTTTGAATTAGTTAGAAGCGAGGGGTTTAGTCGAATGGGAAACCATGAGATCAATGAATTAATTTTTTTAAAATGGTGTGCCCCAGAGAATTTGGATCAAAGAGAGAAGGAAGAAATGCCCCAATGATGTTGATCATTACTTGAGGATGTTTAGAATATGGAGGGATCAAGGAGTATGATTTATCGATGTATTAGGGAAACAGTGGTTCTCAATGAGCTTTTTGGTAATTAAGCTTTATTGGTTAAAATTAAATAATAAATTATAATCGATTATAATTAATTATTTATGATTTATGGAGTAAATTAGGATCTCCAGTGGATTTTAAGACTCATAATATTCTTGTATGGGTAGATAGTGTTTTAGAAATTATCGATGAGGTTGATAATTCCGATTGAGGTAGCTGGACCATATCATTCAAAACCATAGTTTTGGGGCAATATTTCCTTGTGGTATAACCCATGATAGAGGATAGGGTACAATGATCTTATGGCCTAACCCAGTAGAGCCAGGGGAGTGAAGACCTGGTGGAATAACCTGAGGATTGATTGGATTTTTGGTTTAACCTAGTGGCAGTAGGGATATGATGACCATGTAGCTCGAATCAAGGTTGAATCAAGCGTATAAAGGACATATAGCCTTACCCGAATCTTTTATTTTTAATAGAACTTGATTTAAGACATGTGTGAATGTGGATTTCTCTATATTTGAATATTGGGTTGACATATGGACATCATGAATTTCCCTTGAAGTAAGACATGGAATTGTTCCTTAAAGCATGAATTAACTCAGTAGGTACACCTCAAAGACTTCCTAATTAATTACACTAGTACAAAAAAAGTTATCTTAATTCATATAGGATAATTTTAAAACACATAAAAAGTATATAAAAAGGTATAAGTGAAAACCATATGAGAAACCCATAACCATGATCATTACAACAAGTTCGTACGTTCCATAACCTTTTCTATGTTCACAAGAACAGACATTTTCATTATACGGTCATGATTCAGAAGAGGACCACCAATTTCTTTTTAAATACCAACCAACATGTAATACCCCAAGCTTTCATTTTACACTTCTCTTTGAATAATACGGTAGCATTTGTCGTATGAAACTTCGTGTTCTAATACACCACAACCAATCAAACTAGCAGTTATGAATAGTAATACCCACTTTTTTATATATTATTAAATTTATCATTCAAAATTGACTTAATTTTTGGATTTGGAATATCGAAATTACCTTAGGGTGAATTTTTTGGTACTTTTTTGATAACTTTCATATTTTGATGATTAGTAAAAATTATTAAATTTTAATTAAAAAAACTTTTTTAATGGAAATAATTAATAGTGATGATTTTTGGATTTGTATGATTTTAAATTATAATTAGATTATATTTTTACAATTTAATCCAATTTTTTTCATTGGACATAATTTCACTTTTAAACTGGACATAAGCAAGAGCCAATCTTTTGATAGTTATTATTTCTTAAAAACATGCTTTTTTGTTTTGACGACATGATTTAATTTTAAATTAATTTCTGCCACTTCTATGTTTTGAATTTAGAAAAATAGATTCCATTTTTAGAATCAAGATTTTGAAATTTTGTAAATAGGTAACATTTATTTTTAGTCATTTTGAGCAATTATTTCTGTAAATATTTTATTTACCATGGTTAAAAGGTAAATCTGGCACATATGGGAAAAGTAATAATATTATAATAATATTAAATTACCCTAAAAAGTGTTCTAAATTTATTGGTTGATACATGTCCGACCATGGGCATCTTTGGTTTGATTTTGGAACCTCATAGAGTCACTTGTAAGTGACAATGACACTTTATACTAATTAAGTTAAAATAAATACAAAAATGACCTAAGCATATATCTTTAAGAAAAAGAATTTTTACATAGGGTTATATATGTTTTATTTTGGAATATAAATATTAATTAGAAATATAAAAATATTTCCTACATAATTGATGTTTATTTATAATTTTTAGACATTGAATAATTAAATTTATTTATGACACAATAATAATGCAGTATTTTCTTTATTAATGAATGAATAAAATAATTGATATTATAAATGTTAAAATAAATATAATTTGAATGTTTTGATGAAATAAACGAATTTTATTGGTTTATATGACATTTTTGGATTGCTTAAATGAATTTTGTTCGAATAAATAAAGTTTTTATGTCGTTAAAAAAATCAATTATTAAATAGTGTCAAAATTGGCATAAATGAGTTTTTAAAACAAATATTATATTATTAACTGACATTCTATTCCTAAAAATATAAGGATCATCCAAAAGACTTATATAATTATAGGTGTATCATTAATTGACCACTTGAAGGCCGCTTGGAAGTATATTGTATTTTTATTAACTATATAATATAAAAATTCAAAGAGACATGGTAAATGTCAAACTATTTAACTAAGAGTTAAATCAAAACAATAATGATAATATAGTGACCCAAAACTGTCTAGAACCTATTGTTTGAGTGGTTTTAGACCTATAACCACCTTAACTTTTATGTAATCCAAATTACATCCATTAGAACCAGATTATTAATTTATTATAAAATAATATTTCTAGATTTTTCTAAGGTGCCCATCACCCCTCTTATAATAGGGCACTCCCCCTACTCACTAATTTACACCTTCAATGCATTTTTCCTCGGCCAACCACTACCAAAATATCCTCTAAAAATCCATAAATTCATTATATATACCCTCAATTGGACATAAAGCCATCTTGACGAGCCATTTTGATCAAATCCAACGGAAGAACTCGAAGAAGAGGTAATGATTTCACCAACCCTTTTCAAGTTCCTTTCTTCTTCCACTTCTTCTATATTTTTCAATTACACTCAAAAATAATAACCTCAATGTCTTCAATATACTTTTATGTTATTATAAATATGGTACAACCATATTCAGTATTCTATCCATCCTTGGAATGACATGTCACTATACATGCGTACGTACAACCTACTGTCTCCACGTCGTGGTGTAATTGTTATTCAATATATTATTATTTGGATTGGTATAATAATGATGTGTAATTCATGTAAATAATAAATATAACATGATAATTATTCTTTATATATGATATACCATCCAATTATACATTATTTTAATATCAAAAGAATGATATTGTCGCTCGTGCGTACGTACGGATTACTGTCTCCACGAACGCGATGAGACTCATTCCCCATCATATACATTCAAGAATAAATTTCATTTTATGATTGAACATA
Organism: Viscum album; assembly: GCA_963277665.1. Lineage (NCBI taxonomy): Eukaryota > Viridiplantae > Streptophyta > Magnoliopsida > Santalales > Viscaceae > Viscum > Viscum album. The sequence continues at coordinate 1,053,455,997 of OY728151.1, read as the reverse complement.
ATTTTTAGAGACATTATATAATTCTGTATATGAAAAACATACATTCCATCCATAACAAATATGTTTCACATATCAAAGAATATAAAGGAAATTGAATCCGTTAACATTCGAAACGACGATAATACTAAGATATTATCAAAAAATCAATGTTAAAAGATCTATATGATATCATATTAATATATATTATTCTTTTATAATTCAATAACAATTATTTATCCATTATAAAGGAGTTTAACATACCCTCATCCAAGGAAAAGGTACAAAGTAAGGGGTTTCTTATCTCACTTTTAATTCCATGAGATTTCCATTGTTCACCACTTATTTATTGCATGTGGTGTTTGTACTACCCATGACTGTATTAATTGTGTAATATAATATAATTTATAGATATTTACATCATTATTGTAGGATCCTTCTATCATGGGTGTATTTTTCATAAGTTACCAAATCAATAGGGGAATTTGAAATTTCAATATCCACTCATTCAGCTTTACGCATACATCATTGATTATTTTACTCGAAGATTATGTGTGAAATCACTATTTATCTTCTTATGTCATAATTTACACTCCTATTTATGTGTATATAATTTTGATACACATAATCACTCCATTGATAAATTATCATGTCGTCGATATGAACTTCGTAAGAGTAATTTTAACTCAATCTCCATTTATTGAATTAAACATCTAATTCATTGGTGTTGTTTTACAAGAATATGTGTGAATTTCCTTTGATTGTTTTACACTGAATATCCAATCATATTTAGTGTATTTATATTTGTCACTGTTAATTATTTATGTTATTTATCCTTAACCTAAGGATACTATCATTATGAGATATTTTATCTCAATTTACATTCCATTGACACTTTTTTTTGTTATACACCAGATAACTTTTATATGGTGTATATAATGTTCTTTTACATAGTATATCATGAATCCATTTATTCTCATGATATTACAATGTTTTTATAACCTAAATTATTTGTATTCATGTCTCTCTCTTTTGGTTAAGAACTCTAACTAAAATATCATTTTAAAATGTTTTAATGATTTATTATTCTAAATCTTTCTAATCAATGTCAATGTTTTAAAAATTGTTTTAAGTATTTATTCATATAGACATTAAAGTTTTAAAAATAAAATTCCTTATAAATGTTTCAAAGTGGTATGGGACACTTTGATTCCAAAAAACTATTTTTAAAACGGCTTCTTCACATGTAGTGTTACTTTTAAATGTTTTCAAGAAACAGGGGGTATTTATCTAAAATAGTTTTGATTATTATTTTCATCTTTGTCAATATCCTTCATTATTCTTGATTGAGGTTAATCTGTTACAATAAAATCGTCCATATTGTATTTAATGAGTTATGTTTGACTGTGGATGTGCTATTTTTATACCATTCATGGTTTATAAAGAATGTATTGAAATTTCATATGATGGATTTAATATGAATGTTTATGTTATGTTTAAACCTATTAATATAGGGAATTCATTGGACATAGTATGTGAAGGGTGGAGCCCGCTATAGCTCCTCAATGCATCATTAGGTCTCATGATATAAACTAGTGTCTTGGCACAAGGCCTTGACAAAATCATATTTTTAGTCTTGGCACAAGGCCTTGACTATGTGGTTATGATAGTTTGTCAATATGCATTCCATTATTATGAATGTGGTTATTTATATTGCATGTGATTATTATACTTGTATAATATCCATGTGAATAAGTAAATGTCACTATTTAATTATATCTTTTCCATATTATGCATGAGTTCAAGTATAAAAGACTTTTGTTTTAGTTATACATTTCCTTAAATTCTTATGTTTATTTATGAATGTTTCCGCTATATTGTAACACTTACTGAGAATCTGAGCTCACCCCTTTATATGTTTTATTTTTCCCAGGATGTGAAGATGTATTTTATGAATGACCTGCAAGGATAGTTTGAGGATATGAGTGTGGTATATGGAGACAATATGTTGTTGTAGTTTTTCACTTTATGATGTAATGTATACATTATGAATATATCTAGTGATTACAAGGCTACTAAACTAATCTATCTTTTGAGACTTGATCTTTTTTGATTATGCCAATGATATATAATAATGAACAGACTCTGGGTAACTAGGGTTGGTGAGTTACGGTTGGAATCAGAGGATGTTTAGTAAAAACCTTGGAAACTAGATTTTGATAAACTCCAATTAGAGCACATAGACCTAAGATGGTATTTTAGTATTTGTATAGAAGACCAACCAAGAATTTTGGTATTGAAGACATTTTGTGATTTTTACGAGCAATAAATCCATGTCTGGATATGAGCAGGTAGAGGCAGCTCTGGAATAGATGTAACTTGGGGCAAAACCCAAAACCCCGCTTTGATATAGACTCAAATGGGAACTGGTGCACGGCAACAGGCCTTGCGGCACTATTCGTTACGACACTCCCGGTGGATATGCTTAGGATAAATTATATTTTATTTACAAACCAATTTGAAGTATATTAATATAATATGAGAAAAAATGAAATTGGTAAATCCTAAGCTGTTTCAAATTGAGAATATGGTGTCATGATATTCTATAATTGATTTTATGACTACTGTTACCCACACAATTATTTCTTGTTTTATTCAATGGCTGGATTCCAAGGAAGTAATAATAACATTGAGAATGATGTAAAAGGTAGGAAAGGTAATGGAAATGATCAAAAAATGGAATGTTGATAGGCGTAAAAGATATCGTGTTCAAGCAATTTTTTTTTTCCAAAAATATGATCAACAACATACATATTAACCAGCTCCCAGAGTCAACAAAGAAGATAAACGTGATGAATGATTAGAGCTCCAGCAGTTGAGACCATGGAAAAAAGAATCCTCAATTTCCATCATGTAGGAAATGTGGACAGAGACACCACAATAAGTGTCTCAATGGATCAACGAAATGCTTTACGTGCCGAAAAGAAGGACATAATGCGAAAAATATCTAAGGAAAAATGAGGAGTATTATGAAAGAAAATAAAAATGGTCCCATGAATCCATATACAGTCATTTTTTGTAAATGTTGGGACCTGGACATTACCCGAGTGAATGCCCTATTCTATAGGATATTTTCTTGGTCAAAGAAGAATCTATGTAGAAATAAAGGGTTTGAGAAATTTTTAAAATTACTAGTACTCCTTATTGATGGGAGTACATTGGAAGAAATTCCCCCTGTATTTTTAACCCTGTAGTTTGTCATGTGAAAATGATATTTGAGGAAGAGTTCTCTTTTCTCTTGTGGATATAGTTATAAATAACCATTTTTTATATGATCATTGGGTTTGATGCAATTACAAGTTATTAAATTTTGGGAATAAAATGAAAGGTATGAGATAACATTTGGGGTTAAATTATGTTATGGTTATTTTGAGGAATTTATATCATTTTGGAAATGTTATAAAATATTGTTTTTGAAAAAGGAAAACACACAGACTGTAGTTGTAGGAATCGAACCCACAACCAAAGTTCGATTGGGAATTATCATCTACCACTGGACTACGTGAAGTCCCTGGTTAGTGTGACTAATTATTTTTAGTTAAATGATTTTATTGATAAAAAATAATTTGAGTTGGGATCTTATGTCATATCAAATAAATACCCTTAGTATAGGAAAATTATTGGGTGATTAAGTGATAAATGTTATTTTGTAATATGTACACTTTCATGGGAACACTATATGAGAAAGGAAAATAGAATTATATTGGATTTCATTTGAGGAGTAATGGTGTATTTTTATCTATTTTTTTATTGTGTATTTATAGTGATTTGGTTTAATTATGGAAATGATTAACCAGTACTACAGAATATGTAATTAGGTTAATTAATTTTAAGTATTATACTTTAAGAGTAATTGATGTCATTTGGATATATAATTTAACGTGTAAGAATACATAACCAAATTATTCTATGTCATGGGTTTCAATATTAGTTCGGATTATATTGAAGGATTTTAAGGAAAATGTTTTATTGAATGGTATTTATTTACCTTCGGTGTATTGTTGGTTTAGTTTTAGAAATTAAGATTAGTGTTTATTTGTCTAATAGAATATCCTTTTCGGGGATCATTAGATCTAATACTAACCGTTTTTGTTTTGATTAATCTCTATAGATAAGGTAAAATATATATTTTATCCTTCATGGATCATGTGATTCTATTGATGTTTATTCTAGCTCTTCTAGTGTGACCATGTCTTCCTGAATACTCATCATTTAAAAAAATTAGTTAATTGTTGAAATCTATTAATGAATGAAAATATAAATAAAAAGTAAGTATATATCTTTATGTTCTTAGTAAATGTCATAAATTAATTCCAAATCTTTATGTAATGTAACATAAAACAAAACAAATGTGTTGTATGTTTACCTTTCCTACTGGGAGACTAATGACCGTTAGTCTCATCACAAGTTTGTGGTTCTCATGTTGTTAACTTTCTTATGATCATGTTTTCTATCCTTCTCCATTAGAACATGACACTTAGTTTATCATCCACATCCATGTTTTTCTACATGGAATCCTAGTATAGGTTACATCAGGTGACCTTTGTACTTCTCTTTCTTTATTTTTACAGTGATAGTTTTATTGACTCTTTTTCCGATGTGGAACATTCCACTATATTCTGAATACAAAATTTAAAAATTGTGAGGATGCAATTTATTTATGGAGGGGATAATGTAACACCCCAAGCTTCCACGGTACACTTATCTTTGAATAATACAGTAGCGTGTTTTGTACGCAACTTCGAGTTCTAACACACGACAACCAATAAAACTATCCATTATGAATAGTAATACCCCATTTTTGAAATTTTATAAATTTTATCTTTTAAAATGGACTTCATTTTTGGATTCGTAATATCTAAATTAGCTTATGGTGAATTTTTGGTACTTTTCTGATAAGTTTCATATTTTGATGAATAGTGAAAATTACTAAATATTAATCAAAAACAACTTTTTTAATAGAAATAATAAATGGTGATAAATTATAAATTATATTGATTTTAAAGCATAATTAGATTATATTTTTACCATTTAATTCCATTTTGGTCATTGGACATAATTTCACATTTAAACTGGACATAAGCAAGATCCAATCTTTTGAAAGTTATTATTTCTTAAAAACATGCTTTTTTGACAACGAGAATTGATTTTAAATTAGTTTCTTCCACTTCTCTGTTTTAAATTCAGAAAAATGGGTTCCATATTTCAAATCAGGAGGCCCAAATTTTTTAAGTAGGTAACTTTTATTTTTAGACATTTTGAATAATTACTACGGTAAATATTTTATTTACCCTGGTTAAAGGGTAAATCTGGTAAATAAGGGTAAAAGGATAAAATTAAAATAATATTAAATTACCCTAAAAAGTGTCCTAAACTTTTTGGATTATACATGTCCAACCATGGTCATCTTTGGGTCGATTTTGGGACCCCATGGAGTCACTTGTAAGTGACAATGACACTTTATACTAATTAAGTTAAAGTAAATACAAAAATGACACAAGCATATATCTTTTAGAAAAACAATTATTACATTAGGTTATATATGTTATATTTTAGACAATAAATATTCATTATAAACATAAAAATATTTACTACATAATGGTATTTTATTTATAATTTTTATACTTTGAATAATTAAATTTATTTATGACACAATAATGATGCCGTATTTTCCTTACTAATGAAAGAATCAAAAAATTGGTATTATAAATGTAAAAATAAATATAATATGAATGTTTTGATGACATCCAAGAATTTTATTGGATAATATGACATGTTAGGATTTCTTAAATGAATTTTGTTTCGAATTAATAAAATTTTATGGCTTTAAAAAATCAATTATTAAATAGTGTCAAAAATGACATAAATGAGTGTTTAAAACAAATATTATATTATTAATTGATATTATTTTCCAAAAAATAAATGGTTTGGCCAAAGAACTTATATAATGATAGTTTTTTCATTAATGGACCACTTGGGGGTCTCTTGGAATTATATAGTATATTTATTAACTATATAATATAAAAATACAAAGAGACTTGGTAAATGTCAAACTATTTAACTAAGAGTGAAATCAAAAAGATAAAGTTAATATAGTGACCCAAACCAGTCTAAAACCTATTGGATGAGTGGTTTTCAACCTATCTCCACCTTAACATTTAAATAATCTACATTGGAGCCATTATAAACTGAATATGAATTTATGATAAAAAAATATTTCTAGCTTTTCCTAAGGTGCCCCTCACCCCTCTTATAAAAGGACACTCCCCATAATCACTAATTCACACATTCAATGCCTTTTGGTTCGGCAAAACCCTTCCCAAATATCCTCTCAACTTCCATCACATCATCCTAGAGATCATTCTTTGGTCATATATCCATCTTAATGATCCCTTTCGATCAAATCAAAAGGAAGAACCTGAAGAAGAGGTAATGATTTCACCAACCTCTTTCAAGTTCCTTTCTTCTTCAACATCTTCATTATTTTTTATTTCCGATCTAAATTATAAATCCAGTTTATTCTATATACATTTATGTTATTATAAATATGATACAACCATATTCAGTATTCTATCCATCCTTTGAATGAAATTTCACCATACGTGTGTACGTACGGCATACCGTCTCCACGTCGTGGTGTAATTGTTATTCAATATATTATTTTTTTGGATGGGTATAATAATGATGTTTAATTCATGTAAATAACAAATATAACCTGAAAATTATTCTGAATATATGATATACCATCCAATTATACAATATTTTAATATCAAAAGAATGATATTGTCGCTCGTGCGTACGTATGGATTACCGTCTTCATGAACGCAATGAGATTCATTCACCATCATACCCATTCAAGAATAAATATCATTTTATGATTAAAAATAATGTTAAGAGACATGATATTATTATGTATATGAATAATATACATCCCATCGATAACAAATATGGCTCACCTAACAAATAATATAAAGGAAAATAAATTCGTTAACACCCAAAACGATGATAATACTAAGATATTATCAACAAATAAATGTTAAAAGATCATATATGATATAATAATACTGTATATGATTATTGTATAATTAAATAACAATTATTTCACCATTATATAGGTGGTTAATCTACCCTCGACCAAGGAAAATGTACAAAGTAAGTGGTTTTTTATCTCACTTTTAATTGTGTGAGATTTCTATAGTTCACCTCTTATTTATTTCATGTATTGTGTGTACTACCCATGATTGTATTCATTTTGTAATATACATTAATTTATGGGTATTTAAATCATCATTGAATGATCCTTTTTCATGGGTGTATGTTTCGTAAGTTACCAAACCAATAAGGGAATTTAAAATTTCAATTTCCACTCATTCGGCTTTACGCATACTTCATTGATTATTTTAGTCCATGATTATGCGTGGAACCACTATTTATTTCATCATGTCATAATTTCCACCCCCATTCTATGGATATAATTTTGATACACATAATCACTCCATTGATAAATTCCCAAGTTATTGATATGAACATGATAAGAGTAATTTTAACTCAATCTCCATTTATTGAGTTAAACATCTAATTCATTGGTGTTGTCTTTACAAGAATATGTGTGAATGTCCATTGATTATTTTACACAGAATATCCATTAATATTCAGTGTATTTATATTTTTCACACATAATTATGTCGTTGATTTATCATCAACCTAAGGATACAGTCTTTATGAGAGATTTCATCTCAATTTACATTCCACTGAGACTCCTTTTTGTTATACACCGATTCACTTATATATGGTGCATATAATGTACTTTGACATAGTATATCATGAATCCATTTATTATCATGATATTATAATATTTTTTTACCTCAATTATTTGTTTTCAAGTGTCTCCCTTTTGGTTAGGAACTCTAACTAAAATATCATTTTAAAATGTTGTAAAGATTTATTATTCTAAATATTTCTCATCAATGTCCATGTTTTAAAAATGGTTTTATGGATTTATTCATATGGATATTAATGTTTCAAAATTAAATTTCCTTTTAAATGTTTCAATGTGTTATGGGACAATGTGATACAAAAAAACTATTTTTAAAAATGCTTCTTCACAAGTAGTCTTTCTTTTAAATGTTTTCAAGAAAGGGGGGGTATTTCTCTGAAATAGTTTTGATGATTATTTTCATCTGTGTCAATATCATTCATTATTCTTCATTTAGGTTAATCTGTTACAATATAATCTTCCATATTTTATTGAATGATCTATGTTTGACAATGGATGTGCTATTTTTATACCATTCATGGTTTATAATGAAAGTATTGACATTTCGTATGATAGTTTTAATACGAATGTTTATGTTATGTCTAAGCCTATTATTATTGGGAATGTATTGGTCTTAGTATGTGATGGGTGGAGCCCTCTATAGCTCCTCGATGCATTGGTAGGAATCATGAGACAAACTTGTGTTTTGGGACGAGGCCTTGACAAAATCATATTTGTAGTCTTGGCACAAGGCCTTGACTATGTGGTTTTGATTGTCTGGCATTGTGAATTCCATTATTATGGAAGTGGTTATTGATATTGCATGTGATTAGTAGACTAGTATAATATCCATGTGATTAAATAAATGGAATTATTTCATTTTATCATTTCCATATTATTATGAAGTTCAATTTTAAAAGTCATTTTTTAGTTATACATTGCCTTAAATGTTTATGCTTATTTATGAATGTTTTATCTATATTTTTATCCTTACTGAGCATCTAAGCTCACCCTTTTCTAGGTTTTATTTTCCCGATATGTGACGAAGTATTTTATGAATGACCTGCAGGGATAGTATGGGGATATGAGTGTGGTATATGGAGACAAGATGTTGTTTTAGTTTTCCTCATTATGATGTAATGTAAACTTTATGAATGTATATAGTGATTTCAAGGATACTAAACTAATCAGTCTTTTGAGACTTGATATTTTGTGATCATGCCAATGATACGTAATAATGCACCAACTCTGGGTAACTCGGGTTGGGGCCTTACATAAAAAGCTATTTGATTACTGTGAAAACAAGTTCCACCAATGGCCACAATTTTCAGTGGGGCGTTTAGCCCGTAAAATTCACAACATCAGCATCAAACAAAGAGAAAGAGGAGAGAACTCACTGGAGATGTGTCATTCAGCATGCGGAAGAGGTTCGTTCATGGTGGAGGAGCATCATGCAATGGAGGATTTCTCTTGCAGAGGAGTGGTTCCAGTAGAGAGGTGGCACCCAGAGGAGGAGATGCGTGTTGAATAGGTGAGGAGTGTAGCATAGGTGTGGTCCCCAACTAAGGTATGACACATATCATAGGTGTGGTGTGAGACATAGGATAGGCACACGATGGTCTGGTTCATTAATGGCAGACGTGTGGAGCATGACAGAGTAGTGGCACATGACGGTCTGGTTCACGGTGGAGGAGAGGTGCACGACAGAGGTGTGTTTCGCGGTAGAGGAGAGGTGGTGAGAGAGGAGGAGGCACGACAGTGGAAATCAGTGTCCACGAGAGATTGATGTGTGCGAGGAAGGAGGAGAAAGTTTGTGTTTTTTATAAAATCCACTAAACATATTATTAGTGTAAGCAAACAAGAACTGATAAATTTATATTTTATCAACGCTTAAATAGAAAGCGTTGATAAAAAATTCTTTTATTATTGTTTCTTTAGCACTGATAAAATAGTCCTATATCGTCACTAAAAAAGCACAAATAGTGATATGACATTAATAATTTATTTATATTATTATATATATTTACAATATTCTATACATGATAAATATATATTTATATTTATACAATTATAATTTAATAATTCGAAAATTAATAGAATTATAGTTATTATATTTATAATCAAACAAATATATATAATAAATATATTAATTAAATATATATAAGATTATAGATGTATATAACTTTATTTATTCTAATTTTATAATTATATATATCACTATATGTTTTTTAATATTTATAATTATAAATATATATATATATATATTAAAAATTGTAAAATATAACCAATCAATATTTCTAATATTTATAATATTATTAATATATTTATTTAATATATTTATTATAATCTTATAATTATTTAAACATAGTTGTATTTATTTATAACTATAACTATAAATATTTGTATTTATTTCCTAATATTTCTATAAATTTGTAAATATATTTAAAATTTATTTATTTAATTATATATAACATTATATATGTAAATAATAAATATCATAATTATGAATTAATAATTATTTAAATAAATAAATATTTATTTATATTTATATCTAGTAAATAAATAAATATTTATTTATAATTAAAAATTATTATAAATATATTATGTTGTGTTGTAATTATATATATATATATAATTATAAAATTATATCTAATATATTTATAATTTTATAAATATATATAATTAATATATTTATTATTATTATTTAATTATATATATATATATATTTATTTAGAATTATATTTATAAGTATTTTTATTTAAATAATGATATTTTTATATAAATATATATTATTAATATATTTTTTATAGTTATTTAATTATTTAAATATATCTATAATTTTTAGGAATTATAATTTTAAATATTTGTTTTTGTTTATAAACATTTGAATATATTTATAAATATATATATTTAATTATATATTTATTAATTGATAAGTAGTTTAATAAATATATTTATATATTATAAAGTTATAATTATATATATATAGTTATAATTATAACTATAAGAAAATATATTTATAAATATTTGCATATAATTATATAATTTGTATTTTTTGTAATTTTATAATTATTTAAATAAATATATCTACTTATAATTATAATTACAAATAAATATATAGAAAAAAGAATTTATATACAATTAAAATTTAAGAATTATAAAAATAATAAATATATTTATTTGGTAAATATATTTAATGTAATATTATAAGTAATGAGAACAAAATATATATATATATATATATATGGGTAGCCTGAATTAATCATATACACCTAGTAAAATATATAAATTAAAAAACGATCAATCATTGAACGACATGAATAATAAGAAGAGTGTAATGTATAAATGAACATTGATGATGTTACATAACCTATATGGATGCAATATCAATGTATTTATTTACCAAATTAATTGGAAACATATATATATTTTATTATTATCATAGAAAGACATTTTAAAACTGTATATATATTTTCTAATTGATAAAAATATGTGTTAATTATAAACATGCCTTTTTATTTAATATATACAAATAAACACTATTTTTGAAAATAAATAAAATAATTGTATATAAATTATTATTAGAAACATATATTAGGGATAAAAATAGAACAGATAAACATGTACTTTATCAATGCTTTTATCTAACACCGATAACCCCCCCCCCCCCCATCAGCTCTTTTCTGCATAACAGCAACAAAATGAGGCCCTTCCCTTACCCCGTTTTGTGGTAGTTCCCCTCCCCCTCTCTGTAAAACAATCACGTTGGCCAAACATTTTGACCAATTAAGATATTTTTATACATTTTATGTCAAGTTGTTTACCTTTAGACCCATTTTTTAAAATATAGATGACCCTAACCCATTTTTTACTTTTTCATAATGTAAAACCTATTAAAAATTCAATAGTAGCTTTAAAAATAGGCATTAATTTGATGAATACACCTTTATCACCCACTCTCCATGTTCATTACTCCATTTGCGACAAATTCAGGGAGCATTTTCTGTTTCATAGCTCTTGGTTCACGCAATGAATAGGACTGATAATGTGGTTTTAGCTTTATATTTTTATTTTTAATTATTATTATATATATTTGAATTCATTTAAAAATGTTTGAATATATTAATAAATTTATTTATTTAAATATATATATTTATAAAATTATAAGTGTAATAAATACATTGTTTAAAATTATATAACATTACAATAAATATATATTTATTTATAATTATAAATATAAATAAATATTTATTAATTTGTAAATAAGAAATATTAATAAACATACCAGGAATGTTCAGGATCTGAGTGTACTCGGTCCTAAATTTTATTAACGAAAATAAGAAACCATACTAACGACATTTATGTTGTACATGTCACTACTAGAACATAAAAATCATCCTAACACCTCAAATAAATACCCATGTCAATAAGACCTAGAATATACACCAACCTGCAAAAGTCACTGATACCCGTAGTCTGAGCTCACCTCAGCCCTTGCCTCATGGTTACCGGCACCCATGTCACTCCAAACAGACTTCACCAAACAATCTGTCACATCTTGGAAACTCGCAAAAGTCACACATGATTCTCATCGATATCCTAATGTCAATGTTCTTGTTCACACTCCGACACACCCCAAACTGGATCGGAACTCCAACAACAAATCACATGTTGGGAACCTCCTCAAATGATGCTCACGTAGTTTTTCTATTAATGAGGTTTTTTTAACATGGGTCAAGACAACATGAATTAATTCAAGTGGAGAAACATTTTTGACCTGGCGACACATCTTCACACGGATTATTTTTTTATAATAGGAGGAAACAACATCGATTTTACCAGACATACATAATATTAAGAGCATATCTAATTTACTGATTGCCTTTCATAGATGATCATTTTTCCTTTTCATAGGACTGTATTAATTTTGACATCCCTATAATTTTTGTTGAGTATCTACCATGTACATATTTATTTTAGTGGATTCCACTTGGTAGACAAGGCCTTGAGGTTTTTCCCTTTTTTTGATTTACCAAATTAAAATTTCTTATGTCAACTTTTATTTTCTGCACATCTGTGTTGGGGTCACTGCACATTCAGTTTTTATTAGAGGGTTTCATTAACAGTAATTTTTCCTCATCATTGGATATTATTACTTTTGAGATGCATTCAATTTTTGAGGAATCTCAACAATGTACTTATTCATTTTATTGGATTACTATTCATGGACTTGGTCTATTTATTTTTACCTTTTTTCGGGTTTCCACCTTTAAAATTTCTTGCATCAAATATTATATTCTGCACATTTGTTTTTGGGTCATTGCACATTTAGTTTTATTTGGAGTGAAGGATTTTATTTCTACAACACATTCACTTTTCTGTTGTTTTCAAATTCGTCACATTGCCGGTCATTCCCAACATTTGGTATTAGAGGGAGGTTGGTTGAAGTCATTGATTTCAGAACACGATGATGGACATCTGGTGGTGCAATTATTCAAGGACTCGAAGGACGTTATCGGAAGACACCGGTGATACCAAAGGTGTTTGTGGTATATATAAATTCAAATTGACTACCATGACTCGTGAGGTGTGTTCCATTGTTTATTACAACAAGAGTTCAGTTTTGGATTTCTTTTTGTAGGGGAGGATAATATTATTTATAATAATTGAAAATTGGTTGGAAACGATCCCCAATTGAGTGGGAGGGGTGTTTGTTGGGTGCCTCTTCAAATTGATCTCACACAGTTTCTCTATTAATGAGGTGTTTTTAATGTGGGGCATGATTGAGTGAATTTATTCATGCGGAGGCACATTTTTGACAGGGAGAAAAATATTCAGGTTGATTGTTTTGTTATAAAAGTATGCATGAACAAAGATTTTACAGGACATCCACAGTATCCAGAGAAGAGAAAATTTGGTGATAACCTTTCATCGATGATCATTTTCACTCTACATCAGATTCTATAACTTTTGAGATCCCTTCCATTTTTGGGGAGTCTCTATCGTGTACTAATTCATTTTAGTGAAATACTCTTGCTGGAATTTGCCTCATTGATTTTACCTTCATGGGTACCCATATTAAAATTTCAAAGTCAACTATTATATTCTTAAATTTTTTTTTCTCAATGCACATTATATTTTATTTGGAGGGAAAGAATTTATTTCTATTGTGCATTCACTATTCTTTTTTTTTGCACGTTCTTCACTTTTCCCTCCTTTCCCAACATCACCACTTGTCAAAGAACACCATGATAACCCACATGAGAGGGTATGCATCATCATGAATGTCACATTTCATCCATCATTGGAAGCACCCCTGACCACCCTAGCCGCCATCCCAAACACATCATTCCATCGTTGCAACCTGGCCCGCATCTCACAGCCAAAACCCTTGAATCTCTGGGTCAACAGAACCCCACATATTTCATTAAACATCTGATGCATCTGATCGACACAACTGGACTGAGATCTCCAGCCAAACTATTGTGATCCCAAATTCTCGTCGACATAACTCTAACCCAGCACCTTAGTGCTCAACCACCAACATATTCTCAGAGTTTGATTCTCCTTCTTATGCCGATCGGTATAGAGTCTGCATCCAGTGCTCCATAGTTGTCATGAAATTTAACACACCTCATTCATCATTCTGCAGCCACAATCCTCCATCGTTGATGCACAAACAATGTCCTCCGACCGGATCTCACATCCAGAACCCTTGAATCTATGGGTCACCAGAACCCCACATATTTCAGTAGCCTTCTCAATCATCAGATCCATGCGACAGGACTGAGATCACCGACCAAACAGCTGGGATCCCAGATTCTCGTCGACATAACACTGGCCCACCACCTCAGTGCAGAACCACCAACTTCTTCTCCGATTTTGATTCTCCTTCTTATGCTAATCGGTCCAGAGTCTGCATCCAACACTCCATAGTTTTCCTGAAATTTCAAACACCTCCTCTGAATGGTCCGAAGGTGTTCTTTTTTTTTAATATAGATAATCCCCCTTTTAAGGGTTAAAGGGGTGCATGTACATGACCTGAATGCCACAATCTTCCATCTCTAATGCACAAACAATGTCTTCCAACCGGACCAATGTCCGCTGCCAACACCCTGATGTTCACAAGATTCACTCATCCCACAATCACTGTAATCACCTGAGTCTGTGAGATCGCTGCCATCGCCTGAGTTACCTCCAATTTCATGAATTTATTCAATCTTATTATAGATACCACAAGCCACAAACATCTCAAAATGACCAAAAATTTCATTATAAATATTGATTGGATTTCATAATTGATCCAGGTTGGAACCTAGAGAGAGAGTCTCTCTAATCCCAAGAGAGAGTCTCTATATCTATTATTAATAAATATATAATTATTTATAGTTATAATTTTACATATTTATGTTGATTTTGGGGCTTATCTTGGTGGTAAGAACCTCGTAATACGACATATAAAATGGTAATTTGTAACCAATTGGGTGGATGTCACTAAATCATTTTTGTAGCAGCGGTGGGAGTATTGAACGATGACATTATAGCGGCGGTGGGAACACAGTAGTACTGGTGTGCAGATACTATAGTGGTGGTGGTACTATAGCGGTTCTGTAGCAGGTGGGTTAAAATTCATTGAATGGACATTAGGCCAAAAATTTTGGCATATGAGGGATGTAATGTGCTTCATTCCCATTCGGCCTTCGGGCCAAAAAATATATTATGTAATAAAGCAACTGGTTGGGTGGTTTATCCCTTGTGGTGTTATGACCTGCCTATCAAGCACGTCTGTGTGCATTGTGTGTGTGTTTAATGTAATTGTACCCCAAAACACCTAATATATATATATATATATACACATTTTTTATAGTTATAAAATTATAAAAAAAATATTTATTATAGATGTAATTTTATAAATACACATAATTATTATATTTATTGTAATTTTAGAATTATTTAAATATATCTATATTTTCTAGAATTATAATTATAAATATTTGTATTTATTTATTAATATATATACATAATTATATGAATTTGAAACTTTATAAGCATAATAAATATATTTATAATACTTTTGTAATTCTATACACAGATATATATATGAATAATTTAAATTATAAGTATAAATAAATATATTTAAAATATTTTGTATATAATTATATTTATATATATATCTTAAAATAAATAATAGATGTGTCTATAGTAATTTTAAAATTATTTAAATATATTTATATTTAGTTTAAATTATAATTATTAATAAATAAATTTAACAGGAATTTATATATAATTTATAACTCTAAACAGTATAAGTATATTTATTATTTAAGTATATTTATCATAATTTTATAAGTATTTATGGGAACATAACAGATTTATGGGTACACTACCACTAATTTGGGTAATGGAAGCACCTTTGTTCTTTTAGTGATAAGTAGAATGTGCTAATAAAAGGGAGGGGGCCTTTATCAGCACAGGATACAAGGGTTGATAAATTTATCCATTATCGACACTAAAAAAGCACTGATAATGGGTAACCATTTATCTGTGATTTTATAATCACTAATAAAGGACACATTTAGCAGTGCTATTTATAGCACAGATGAAAATTTTTAATCATATCTTATATACAATTATTATATTTATATTAAAAAATAATGTGTATTTTTATGAATTAAATAAAAAAACATGATTATAATTAATATATATTTTTTATCAATTCAAATATATATATATATATATATATATATATTTTATTACATATTTATAAGATTATAATTAAATATACATGTGTTTAAAATGAATTGGGTCAATAAATTTATTGATCATGCATGCATATATGTTATGTATCATCCTGAATATTAATTTATACATTACACTCTTCTTATTATTCATGTTGTCCAATGATGACTCCTTTTTTATTATATATATTTTACTAGGTGTATATTATTATTTCATGTTACACATATATATACTAAATTATGTTCTCAATTCATATGAAATTAAATTAAATATATTTAAAGAATAAATATATTTATTATATTTAAAATTATTACATTGTAATTATATAAAATTTTTTTATAAATATTTATTTTTAAATATAATTAAAATTATATATATATATATAATTATAAAATAAAATAAATAAATTTTTCATAATTTTATAAATATATATTTTAATAATTATGTACAAATATTTATAAATATATTTATTTATAGTAGTAATTATAACTATATATAAATTTATATAAGTAAGTAATTACAAAATTATAAAAATATATTTATTATACTACTTATAATGTTATAAATATATAATTAAATAAATATATTTATACTTATACACTTATATTTTAAATAATTAAAATATTTATAATTATTATTCAAAAATAAATACAGATATATTAAAATAATTAAAAATTTACACTAAATATTTTAATTATATACTTTTATTAGAAATATTTCTAAATAAATACAAATAGTTATAAATATAATTCAAAATAATGGGATATATATTTAAATAATTAAGAAATTATAATAAATATATTAATTATATGTATTTTTAAAATTATAAATATATTTTTTATAATTTTATAACTATATATGTATATTTATTTACAATTACAACAATAAATAAATATTTATTTATTATAATTTCTAATTACAAATAGTTATATATTTATTTATTAGTTATAAATACAAATAAAAATTTATTTATTAAAATAATAATAATTTTATAAAAAACTATTTTTTATTTTCATATATAATGTTATACGTAATTAAATAAATATTCTTATAAATATATAGAAATTTTGATAAATAAATAAAAATATTTATATTTATGGTTATAAGAAAATACAGATATATTGAAATAATTATAAAATTATAATAAAAATATTAATTATATATATTAATATAATCATAAATATTAGAAATATAATTTTGTTATAATTTTATAATTATTTATATATATATAATTTTATAATTATAATTATTAAAAAAAATATTCAAATAAATAATTATAAAATCACAAGAAATATAGATATATATATCTATAATCATATAAATATACATGGGTAGATCAGATAATGAATTTTGTAACCCAAATCCATGACTTCAAAAAATTTATTAAAAAAGTAAATTCTTACAAACACACATATAAAATCCCCTAAAACCAAAAAATCAATAACCTGAAAGCCATCAAACCAAAATGCCAAAAGGCCTACAAACATCAAGTACAAAAGCCAAGGTGATGAAAGATGATTATCAACCATTATGATTTTGTGTTCCTAATCAAAATGATGTAGCAACCTAAAAAAATACCACTCGTGGGTATCATAACGAGCTCGATCATCTAAGGATGTCATCATTATCTTCAACAATATCACTACTGCAATTGTTCTCATTCCTAACACCCATTATTGGAGATGTCAGCCTGCACAACATCAGAGAGATAAATTCACCATTGGTGTCCCATACCACTGATAACATGTGGTGTCAAAGAGTGTCTTGTCGTCAGTGTGCCATAATGGTAATTGTTATCCAAAAACCACCAGAAACAATCATCCCTAAAAGAAAACAGTGCCCCACACCTGAAATCCAATGGTCCAAAATGACCCAAATTCCCATACAAAATCAGGTACGAATCCCATTGTCCTGAAACATTTTTTTAAATTAGCCACATGTACCAGGAATGAAAACCTGGAAACACTAACCTATCTCAATTAAACACCTAATATTCTCCTCGTTGTACATAAAGTCAATATCCAAATCATGTTTCAATAATTCACATGCATAACAGTACGTCCTGTCGAAACCCCCACGTTAAGTTGGCCACTAACACCACCTATCAAAGTTGAAACACCCATGATATTTGGCCAAACCCTCCGTCGTGTGACCAATCTGAGGCGCCTGATTAGTGTCTCTAGTGTCACATGCCTACATCGCACCTTCACAACTAGTCTAACCACCGCCAGAATGGTGGTCTTCCATCTCCGCTATCCTAAAGGACCAAAACAGATATGAAAGTTCAATGGATCTTCCACCGTCACCAGCCAGAATAGCCCCTCACTAGAAAACCCCAGTCGATAGCCAATGCCTCCAATGCTTGCACCTCCAGGATCCCACACATATCTCACTGCCATGTGACCCATCATCACTATCCACCACAATCTAGACCACCGACGGAGCAGAAAAAACCCATATATGTTTCCGCAACCTGTGATTCACCAGCATTGTTCATTGGAGGACCTAGCCATCGTTGCCACTTCCCATCAATGCCATCCACCGCTGGAGAACCGACCCAACAATCGACACCCATCACATGATCTTCTTAGAAAAACACACTCTTTACTCAAATATTCTACTGGGAGACCCTTCTCTACATGTTCAACTTAAATTATCAAACAAAAATATATCAATATGGTCAACGACATCATAAAATATGGTATATAATCTTATAAATATATATAATTAATGTATTTCCAATATATATTTATATGATTATAAATATAATAAGTAAATTTCTTATAATTTTATAATTATTTAAATTATAATTATTATAAATATAAATAAATATTTATTTATTTAATGTTATAATTATATATAATTATATAAATATTTTTTTATCATATATATAATTTTATAAATATATATAATAATATCAATAAACTATTACCATTATATCTTTATCATCAAATTTTTACAGCTAACAATGGACTATGATTATCAGTGCTAAAAACAATTATAAAAGGCATCATTTTTCAGAACTGTTTAGCACTGAGAAAGTAAAATCTTTATCAATTCTAAGAAGTGCTGATGAAGACATGTTTTATTAGTGCTTTCTATTTTAGTAATAATAAAACATACCTTTTTCCGCACTGTTTAGGTAGAGCTGATAAAATTGTCATCGAGTTTCCTAAAGAAACTCTAACATTCGCCTCATTTCTCTAACCCCCAAGCTCTTGTGGAAGATGATCACTGCCACTGTCAACTCCTCCTCCCCCCTCCTCCTCCTCTACCATGAATCCCCCCATTTTAAACCCACCTTCATCGCATTCCTCTCCTCCACTGGGTGCATCTCCTCTATCGGGGCACCTCCCTTCCACCGTGAACCTCTCCTATGTCGTGCACCTCTCCTCTTCAATGAATCCCTTCACCGCATACCCACCTTCCATATGCACCACTCTTCCACTGTTGGCCCCTCCTCTCTGTGCCTCTCCTTTTCCACATGCCTCTCCTCTATTATGAGCCTCTTCATCACCAAAGGACTCCACCATAGTGAGCCTCTCCTCTTCCAAAAATGAACATCCGTCTTGTGCAAAATGACACATCCACGATTAGTTTTTCCTCCTTTATCTTTGTTTTATGCTGATGTTGTGAATTTTATGGGCTAAGCATCCCATTTAAAATCATGGTCTTTGTTGTTCCATTTTTGTGCACTAAATGAATATCTTTTTGGTTTGTTTTTGAAAATAAATTGGGCAATTCATTATGATGATAGTTAAATAAATAGATTATTATGATGTGTTGATGATATATAATTGTAATTTTTTTTTCATGGTGTGTCTCCATTTTAGTATCATTAAGATGAGAGTGGTTTTTTTAAAATGGATTTTATGGAAAATTATTTTTTCTTGAAATGAATCATTTGGGATTGTATATAATTTGTAATTAATTTTCAGTAAACATCTTAGGGATGTTTTTGTTTTTAAGTGGGTGATTTTGATACAAATCGAATAATTTTTTTAGTTATAAGTACAATGGAATTTTACTAATTTTGGTTGATTTTTTAAATGTCATTGTTTTCATGTGAAGAAAATGAAGCGTGGAATAGTTTAGAATCGTTGTAAAAAGTATTGAAGAATTTTAAAAAGAGGATGAATTTTGGGAGAATGTTTTAAATGAAGGAATTTTGAAATTTAACTCATTTTAAAGTGTGAGTTTTCTATTAAAATTGGTTTTTTGGGGATTCCTTATTAAGGTTTAATGGTCTGAAAAAACTAATTTTTGTATTTTTTCCCTTTTTTGATATTGTGACTAGGTGGTCTGTTTATTAAAATTATAATGAATCAGGTTCATTCCCTATTGTATTTAGAGTATTCCCCTTAAAAGGTAATCATATTTCTATTCCCATAGGGTAAGACCATAAATCCAATCATGTAATAGGTTATTACATAAGGTTATCACACCCCTGGATATAATGGGTTAGGAAAAAAGGTCATTCTTCCCAGTACTTTATCTTAGGTAATTACACAAGGCATTCTTACCAAGAAAATATTGGTTTTTATTATATGGACTTGCTACCTCAAAAGGAGTTAGCAACCTCATCACGATTTTCTGAAATTCTATCTTGCTCGACAAAGCCTACTTGGAGTCTACACTTCCACTCATGTTATAAATTTACCACATACCTCATAAATAATTAATTAATATCAATTATAATTAATTATTTAATTTTAACCAATGTTGCATAATTATTGAAAATCTCACTGAGAACCACTGTTGAACTATATGTTATGTAACCATGATTTAATAACACTTTTTGGTAACTGATAGTATTATATGAAAAAAAATCACTCCAATAGATAAATTTTGTAAAAACAAACAATCCTAATGTTAAACCCCTAAAATATACATTAAACCCTTGAAACATGCACCTAGCGGATGAAATCACAGAACATACCCAAATTGAAACAAATCCCCAAACCTGATATACAATTACATAGAAGTAAAGATAATAAAATGTCACTAAATCAGATCTTTAACTTCTAGTTCATGTAACCTCATTGTTTTGAAAAAATCTCTATCAGTAAAAGGATCAGTAATGGATAAACACATGACATAACTGGAATAAGCACACCACATGAAATTTATGTTGTTTGGATGAAAATCCTACTTCATCGGGGAAATAGATTGATATTTATATTATGGGATATGTATAGTTATATGGGAAACATATACTTTGTTAGACCTACCTATCAAAATTTACATGAGATAGTTTATGGACACCCTAGTCAAATAACCATAACAACACATGCAATGAATCCTTCAACAGACAAGCACTCTATGGTGAATCCCCTCAAAGGGACCACATATATTTTATGAATTTATTATAAAATAATATTTTCTTATAAGAATAATTATATATATAAATATATAAATTATTATTTTTTATAACTTTACAAATTATATGATTAAATTATTAACTATTGATATTCAATGTTTGGAAGTGGTCATGGCATTTAGGAAGATGCATCCATCGAAGGTACCAAACCAAAATTTTCTTCCTGAAATTTTCATAAAAATGATGTAGAATATTTTGAGACTTGAAGGTGTTAACCACATGAATGAGTTTTGGAGAGGTAATAATTATTTTGATACTTATAATGATAATATCATCACATTGATTCTAGAGGTTACTGATATGAGTTCAATTAAGGATTTGAGAATAACTAGTCTTTTTATTGTCATTTATGAAGTCATTTTTGATGATTTTAGAAGATAGACTATGGAAGATCATACATTGTATTAGTTTAGTACCATAGTTATTTTAATATTTGGACTTGAGAAATGATATACTTAAAATGAGAGGGAAACAACATAGTTTCTTCTAGTGATGAGTGACATATGGAAATTCATTGTGTGAAAGGAATGACACTTGAGAAATTTTTTATTATATAATGGGTTCATGATTATATATTTTATTATGTGTATTTATAAAGGATGGAATAAATATTACGCCATGTGAAATACGTACACATTTTTCTTGGGGTGTAAAAAAATTGATTTGGTGTGATCCAATGATCATTTGGATAATTCAGTGTTTGTAGTAAACTGAAATAAGAGTGTTTCATGGATGTGATTGTGATAAATGACTATGGAACATATCCCTAGTTACTCTGTTGTTGTGGTGAAGGATAATTGATATAACTAAAAAATGGAATCATTTATATGGTATATCCAATGGTGGAAATCAAAATATCAAATTCTAATGGAAAATTTTATTATTACAGTAACCATTGAGTAAATGGATGGTATTTTAATTGGATTCCTATTGTGATTTCTATATAGTTTTCGAAGTAAATTTTAACTACATTTTTTCCATATTCATTTATGTATAGATTTATAGAGAATTAGGAAAACCATTACATTATAACAATATTTTTTCTGTTTATTTGGTTAGATACTAATATCACTGAATCAAATAGGATAGATATGAATAAATAATTGTGGGATTCCAATCATTTGACAAAATAGTATAAAGATGGAGTAAAGGATTTAATCATGATGGAAAAAGATCATGTATATTCCCCTTTTTAAATCCTTTTTCTGTGTTTCCACTATTTTTATTCAAGAGAAGTTAGTCTAGAGGACTTGAAAAAACACATTATCTATCATGGTATAGATTAGAGTTCTAAATATTGGAAATAACACAAGGAAAAAGAGAATATAGCTAGTGGTTGGGATAATAGTGAATTTTATTGATCATCTTATATGGTTACAAGTGACGACAATGAACAAGGCCATATCGTGGAAGTGATAAATAATGTGAATGATGATGAAGATCGTATTGAGGAAATGATAAGGATAGTTTAAGATGAAATTTGAGATTTCCCAAAACTGTTTGAGCAGATAAATAGTTATGAAATGATGCCTTTGTATGGTGGTTTCACTGAATATACAGCATTTTCAACCATACTGATGCTTTTATAATTTTAAGGCATGCAATGGATGTATTGATTCCAGTTTTATAGAATTTCATTCTATCGTGAATGACATGATCCAAGAAGAAAATGAGCTCCCAAGACGAACATATGATGCCAAAGGAATGATATTCTCTATGAGTATGATCTATGAAAGAATACACTCTTTCCTGAATGACTATATTCTATTGATAAAGGACCACAAATTACATAGAGAATTCTGAATGTTTTGTTCTTCTCGATACAAGAAAGTTAAATCTGGTCCTACAAAAGATGAGTGGTACATTGCAATAATTCAATTTTTTTGGTGCCTATATGAAAGCAGGGAGACTGCAGGGAAATTGACAAGGCATACAGATAGAGGAAGTAAAGATGGGAAACTATGTCACATGTAATACTATACTTAGTGGAAGAGAATCGATCATGATTATCCTGATTTTGGAAACAAAATGAGAAACTATCTTCTTGCACTATCTACAGATGGAGTGAATCCTTTTGGTTTTCAAAGATTCACTCCTAGTAAATGGTTATTTATGATGGTAAACTATGAATTTCTATCATGGTTATGCATGAAACAAAAACACATCATGCTATCTATGCTTATATACGGACAAATATAATATCATAATGATATTGATGTTTTTTTTGGCTCCATTGACCATGGTTATAAAATTTTTACGCGATTCAGGTGTTACGTGGTATGGTGCCTACATTAATGAAGACGTCACATTGAGAGCCATGTTTTATGAGAAGATAAATGACATTCCTTCTTATGTATATTTTTAGGATATTAAATCAAATGAACTCATGGGTGTCCCTTCTGTGAAAATGTTACATAGTCATCTATGTTGAAACATTTATCAAAAACAACATTTCAAGGACATCAAAGATTTCAACCCTGATGACATGAGTATCGATCATGGATGAAATCATTCGATGGAATTTCAGAAGAATTTACTATACCATCTCACCTAACAAGGGATCAACTATTTTAAAATATAAAATATGTGGACACTGAATTTGGTAAACCATTATCTAGAAATAATAAAACATTAGATGGAAGAAGAGAAAAATTCATTTTTAAATTACCAAACAAGAATTTTCAATACATCAGAAAATTTCTTGATGTTATTTATGATGAAAAAAATTTATGTGATTGTGTAATTGACATGATGCTAAATACACACGATAAAACAATGGATGTAATTTAAGCTCGGTTGACATTTTTGACATGGGAATATGAGAATTGTTGTCTCTAGTGAAGGGAATAAATAATCATTTTTTCCTCCAGCTACTTATACTCTTTCTAGGTAAGAGAAATATCAATTTTTCAACATATTGATTGATGTAAATTATTTAGAGGTGTATTCATATAATATAAAGAACATATTGTCAATGAAAGATTTAATGTTAAATGTCCTGAAATGACATGAATTCCAAATTTTGATGCAATATCTAATTCATATATCATTATGTTGCATTTTGAAAAAGAATTTCTATTATACATAAATAAATCCCTCTTTCATCTTTAATGATATACGTAGCACAATGTTTTAACCTGAAGAAATTTCTGAGTATGGAATGAGAAATTGGCATCATATTATGTGAATAGGAAATTTTCATCATTCTTACATTCATTAACATGATGGTTCATTTGATGGTTTAATTTTTGTGTGAGATTTAACTATGTGGCCTTGTACACTATAGATAGATGTACCCAATTGAATGGTATATGATAATTTTGAAATGGTATTTCATAAATCAATGTATTTCAAAGGATTATATTATGGAGGAATATATTTTTGATGCATCCATTGATTTTTTATATCAAATACCTATTCAGTGAGGAATGTATTGGTCTACCGAAATCTCATCATACTGGGAATATTGTAGGTGAAGGGATTTTTTGGAAGAGTTTTTTTCACAATCAATATTATAGATCATGAGCATGCCCACCTTTATGTTTTACATAATAGTTTGGAGGATGAAACATATGTCAAAACTCACAATGAAATCATTATTCCTTTGAATCCATCATGGGATGAAAAATTGATATAAAATATACCTAATTGATAGTTTATAGGATGGTTTTGTGATAATATATTTAAGGATTTAGATGATAATCTGGATCCAATTTTAGAACAACTTCGATGGCAATCCAGAGGACCAAGTGTTAATGTATAATCATATAATGATTATGTAAATAATGGTTATACATTCAATACTAATAAACATAATAAAGAGTGTACCATACGTAATAGTGGAGTTACACATGTGGCTAATGTGATTCATGTTTCTGGTGTTAAGAACTGAAATCCAATTTATGCGAATATGTCATAATTTTGAATCATCAATCAAAAATGTGAGTTGGATTATAAGATATTAAAAGTTATTATTTTTCAATGCAAGTAGGTTGATAACATGATTTATCTTAAAATATAAGAGTTAGCATTCGTGAAAGTTGTTTTTAGTAAATAAGGGAACAAAGATGAACTATTTATAATGGAATCACAAGAATTACATGTATTTTATGTTCCAGATTGCACAAACTAAAAATGGTCAATTCTTCTGTAATCGAAAAAAACCATTGAAGGGTAACATGAAAATTCAATAGATCAAGAACCTGTCATTGGGACATCACCGTCATTTCACAGAGGTCCCAATGGAGATGGAATTATTTATCTCATATTAAACCACAATTAAGGGATTTGGATAGTCGATAGAGGGGGAAAATACCATCATCATTTAAAAAAAGAGTTCAATAAATAGGTTATATTTTTTAAATTAACATCAAGTTACCTTATGTTATTATCTAGTCATTGTTTCTTTTATGTAATTTAAATCAATTCTTAAACCACTTTTATAGATAATGATGTATGCATGTGATCATTCTCCCAATCCTGAGGCACAACATGTATCTCAACTTTTTATTTCTCATAGTGTAGACGAATAGCTAGTCTTTCAAACTAATGTTGCTTGCAGTGAAATGGACCAACATGTTTCATAAATTTTTGTTGCTATTCTTATTTCTGATGTACAACCACTATCTTCACATTCCAATACTACAACTCCCTAGGAATATATTGATTATGTTGAAACTAAGGAAATGGTAGGCAACGAAACACTTGTGGAAAAGAGACAATAGAAGAACTGTATTTTGACGGTGAATCAAAAATCCATAAGGAAAAAGAGAAAGGCATCAATTACGAGGTTAGATAGAATAAGAAGGGCCAACATGTTATTCCCAACAAGGATATATTCTTTAGTTACACTATAATCATCACTCAAAAATGTATGTCTATTGATGTATTTCCGTTGAACCATGTATTCAACAGGCTAAAGACACAGATGTGGGGAGATATTATGATAACATTATGATATCATTTATTTTATTCACTAAAAAATAAAATAAAGAATCATTGAAATAATACTAATCACCCCATGTAGAGTGCATTTATTATAGATTAATCACACATGGACTATGTATTAAGGGTTGTTGCAAGGTTTAATAAAGGATTTCACAAAATTTTAGAAAAATATTATTTTAATGATTCTGAAATGAAAATAAACCCACACCCACCTCCTCTTTATGAACACCAAATAACCCAAGGAGAATGGGATGCTTTTACTACTTGTCATGTGGTGTAGTCTTTTTTGGTACATTTTGTTTGGTAATATGTTTTTCCATGATACGTTTATTCATCACTTTGATTTGCATGTTTTTACTTTTGAAACAGCAAATGAGTTCTGAAAATAATTAACGAGTATAAAAACCAGTGTACCCCTACCGTAAAAAAAGGATGAGGTGCACATCATTTGAAAAACGTTTTAACATATTTTAAATCTACGGTAATACTTTTATGTTACATAAATCAACACCATATCGATGTTCCTCTATTTATATGATGATTAATTAATTCAAATCAAAATTCTATTCCATCCCAGACCATGTGTTATTGAAGGCGGTGCATGTATATAAAGATGAGAAACTAATAGATGAAAACACACAAAAAGTGTAGGAAACATGTGTACATATTACATTGTATATATTTGTTTTGATATAAATCGATATTACATAACAATGATTAATTATTTTACAATATTTTCTATCATGAAATTGTAATAGGAAATAGAAAAATCTGAGCCGGATGTAGACATGATTTTAGTGGCCTTTAAGCAACAAGAAAAGCATGGTCGCATCAGTGGTGATGATTTTGGGGTGACCCCCTGAACATTTTTTGAGAAAAAAATAAGATGACGGTAAATGTAAAGAAATAATAATTATAAGTGACATAATATATATCAATGATGAACATATGATATTACATATAGAGTTCATGAAAAAATTTGATGGAAGGGTGAAATCGAATAACCAACACAAGAACAACCAGTGCATAGAGATCCCACCCCATGCTTCACTAGATATGAGGATATCCATACCAAAAAAACCCCTCTCTTAGCTGAGGTAATCAATGTTCTAATAATTTTTTTTGGAATTTTTGAATCAGGTAAACACTGATATAATTACTATACTGTTATTATCTAGGGTGAATATGACTGTGATTTATATCTATCAACACCCACCCATCACGTTATAGTGAGGTATACTGTCTTCAATATCCATAATTACATGCTACACAACATACCACTTTGAACAAGTTAAATAAATGGGTTGATTAACGTATCCCTTGATCCAAACAATGAGATATCTATTCTAATTTACTTTGAAGATATTAATATGGTCAAACATTCTCTTTGAACATTCACAACATGTTCATCCCATCATTTAAAAAAAATGTTCACAAGGAGTTATTAATTCTATTTAATTTTTTAAGATAAAAATATAACATTTAATTAAAAATGATTTGAATTGATGAATGTTTTTATAGAAGGGAAAAGGGAAGGGGTGAAATAAAATAATGGCTCAAAACCATCTCAAGGATCATCCAAGCGGTCAAAAAAATCTAACAAAAGCACTTTAAACCCACCCGTTCTATATCTACATTTACTATCATTGCAGGCTCATGTGGATGCGAAGTTGAAATACATTGGTTCTAAAAAATTTTATTTGGATGAAAACAGGTACAATGGGAAAGATATATATTTCAATAATGTTGACAATCTAAGTTATATCCTAGTGTATGATTGGCTAGGCAAAACAGATGTAAATTTATACATGAGTAATGTTTTCTTGATTTAATTTTTCAAAAGCTAATATACTATGATAACTATGACTAAATACATTTCATATTTTTTCCAGGAGTATATATGAAAAAAATTGATGTGATTTTCCAATGAAAAAAACTTTTACAATTTATTCATCACATCACCTCTATAGAACATACAATAATAGAATCCAATAATGGGGGTGAAATAGTGGCGGACCTACTCAAATTGATTAATAGAAGAAATACAGATGATAGACACATCTTAATACCAATGATGTAGGGGTAAAACTCAACAATTTAATCATATGAAATATATTTTAATTTTTTTCATTAATTATTCTTTTTCTTGTTCTTATGCAGCATTAAATGCTTATTGTGGTCATTTTGGATACTGTAGAGATATATTTCCTAGATTCAGTGGATGTATATCAAAGAAACCGCCCACACATGATGACATTTGACAATTTTTAAAACTCTACATTGAAAATATTACAACTAATCATAAATTTATATAATTAATGTTATATTTTAATGATGATTCTATTATGTTAATTTTGTGCATGAATTTCCTCAACATCGTGTAATGTGGATAGGGGAAAAGGGACGAAAACATCACATGTAATACGACAAGATTAGTAACTGTATATATATATTATTATTTCCTTATCCAATGACATATGAAAAAAATTACTTATTTTTATCAATGTTTCTGTAGTGTCTGAAACAAAAAAATGGAAACTATCATGAGTATTATTTTTGTTAATATATAAAAGACATCATATTCCATGAACAAGCTTGCATCATAGAAGAGGTATTTTCAAATATAACTACTGTTTAATTTAAAATATTTATCAGTCCCTTGGGTATTTATATTTTTTCAGCACTACAATGATTTATTAAAAGATTCATATTCACTATAAAAAAATATATTAATTTGGAAAAAAAATGGAAAAATACCTGATAGAAGAATGTACACAAATAACATGATGATGTGACTTCAATACGACACACGATGCAACCGGTATGAATCAAAGTGTCTATTTT
Source organism: Viscum album (assembly GCA_963277665.1). Classification (NCBI taxonomy): domain Eukaryota; kingdom Viridiplantae; phylum Streptophyta; class Magnoliopsida; order Santalales; family Viscaceae; genus Viscum; species Viscum album. The sequence goes on along the minus strand of OY728151.1, from coordinate 1,053,426,295 downwards.
TATTTAAAATGATAGTATTTATAGTAAAAAAACATGTGACATTATGAAAACTAATAAGAAAAATTAATATTGATTTGATAATTTAGTACAATCATCCATAAGTCATTAGATAAGTGTATTAATCAACCACACCTAAATCCAAGGAATGTTTGACCAGTATGACTCAAAATGCGTTTTTCTAGTTTCCAATAATATCTTTTAAAAAAACACAACTGATATACTAAAAATGATGAAAAAACATTCATATTGTTTTGATACTCTAGGAAAACGATCAATAAGTCATTTTTGAGGTGTAGGAATCAACCAAACATCAATCTGACATATGTCACGACCAGTATGACTCAAACTGTCATTTTTTAAAATTGACATTATTTTTAGTAAAAAACAAAAATGGCATACTAACAACTGAGAAAATGCATTTGGATTATTTTTATAATTCAGGGAAATGATCCATGAGTAATTTATGATTTGTATGAATCAACCCCACCTCAATACAATGCATGATGTGATAAGTATAATTCTAAATAATCCACTTATTTATAATTTTCATTTATTTAAGAAAAAAAGAACAAGTGACATACTAAAAATTGGGAAAAAAGCATTCATATATTTTTTTTCATAATTTTGTAAAATAATCAATGAGTTATTTGTCACATTTTGGAATCAATCACACCTCAATCTGATGCATGGTGTGAGCTGTATGACCATATGTGTCTATTATGAGTGAAAAATTTACATTTTATCTCAAAATGTGTCACTCATTGGAAACAAAGAAAATTAATTCAAACTGTATTTATAGTATAGGAAATTGATTCATAATACCTTTTTAACTTATATGAATTATTCTCACATAAAACAGATGTACGCTGCGACCTGTATGACTGAAAAAATGTGTTTCCAATTTGAAATGATATTTTAGTAAAAAAACACAACTCATACTGAAAACTGAGAAAACGAATTTAGATTTTTTGGATACTTTAAAACAATCATAGATGGGTCATTTGTGATTTGTATGAATCAACCACACCTCAATATGATGAACAATGTTACCGGTATAAATCAAAATATAAATATTTATATAAAATTGAAATTAATTTAAATAAAAAGAACATGTGACATCCTAAAACTGAGAAAAATCATTTTGATTGTTTTGATACTTTAAGACAATGATCCATGATTCATTTTTGATTTGAAGGAATCAACCACACATCAATCCAATGCAAGGTTTGAAAAATATGACTAAAAGTATACATTTTTAGTTTAAAATTGGCATTCTAAATCAATATGTTTTATTCACTAATAACCAAGAAAATAACATATCATCATGTTGATAATATTGGGGAGCGATTTGTAAGTCCTTTGTGACATGTATGTAGTAGGATTTCTTAAAATCCACACATGATGTGACCCTTAAGACTCAAAATTCATGTTTTTGTATGAAATGATATTTTTGTAAAAAAACAAATCGAAAAACTGAAAACCATGAAATTGCATTTGGATTGTTTCTATACTTTATAACAATGATCTATGAGTAATTTTTGATGTATAGAAATGAACTATGCCTCAATATGACGAACGATGTGACTGGTATAAATCTAAATGTGTCATTTAAATTTGATATTAATTTTAATAAAAGAACAAGTGACATATTGAAAACCTAGAAAACTATTTAGGATTGTATTAATATTTTAATTAAACAATCCATAACTCGTTTTTTGAAGTGTACGAATCAACCCCACATATATATGATTCACAGTATGACTTGTATTAATCCAAATGTGTATTCTTTAATAAAAATTTACATTTATTAATTTATTCTTTCATATTAATGATTAATTTATTTCATTATAGTTCAAATAATAGAATATTTGTTTTATTATATAGTTGGAACACTTTTCTTGAATTGGGATGATTTTTTTGGAAACTAATACATGTGAGGACATTTTTGAGTGGGTATCACAGAAGTCAAAGGATTAAACATTAATGTTTTTAACTAATTTTTGGATAATTGTAAATTTATTTATATAAAACATTGTTTAAAATGGATATATCATTTTTCCCTAAACCATGTGTGCGGTGATTTGTTCTTGGGTTCACTTCATTGTTCTTATGTGTGTTGTACATGTGATATTTTATAACGGTTGTGTGTTTGTGTTTTTCATGTGCTGGTGTGCATACTGTTATATAAATATCACACTACTGGTATCTAGGCCTTTATCAATTCTATTTTGTGTGCTGAAAAAGGCACCCTTTATTAGTGCAATTTAGAGTTCTAATAAAGGCCTTCTTTATCAGCGTTATTTCTAGTGCTCATAAGGGCACCCTTTATCTTCACATTTTTTGTCACTGATAAAGGGGGACTTTATTATAATGGAATCTCTTAGAACATTCATTATAAGGATGTCACTTATTTTAACAACACATGTCTACAAAAAGGTATTAATTTATATATTTTTTCAAGATAAACCTTTAAGATTTAATGAAAAAAGGTATGAATCGAGGATCATTATTAAATAAAAACAAAGGGTAGGGTTGAACTGAAATAACGGCTCAACACAATCCCAAGGCTCAACCAACCAATCAAAACAATCTTTTGATAGCACCTTAAACCTGACGGTTTTATATATGCATTTACAATCACTATAGGCTCATGTGGATATAATGTGGAAAGAAAATGGTACTTACACAATTTTTTTTATGAATACATGTATACAGAAAAAAATATATATTTCATTAGTGTTGAAAATGTACATGAAATTATGGAGTATTATTGGCTTGGCGACTCAGCTGTAAATGTATACTTGAGGTATGTTTCCATGATTTGATTTTCCAAAAGCTCGAATACAATGATAATTATTACTAAATAAATTTATATATTTTTAGCAGGGATGTATTTGAAAAATATTTAAACGTATTTTACCTTGAACAATAAATTTGACTTGTTATTCCTCATGTCACCTCTACAAAAAAAATAGAATCCCATAAAGAGGGTGAAATAGTGGAAGACCTGCTCAAAATTTGTATCATAAAAAATACGGATGAGATACTATTTTTAATACCAATGATGGAGGGGAGAAACTATAAAATTCAATCATATAAATTATATTTAAAATTATTTGATTTTTTATTTTTTTTGTGTTTTTAGGCTACATGGGATGCTCATTGCAGTCAATATGGATCCTCCAAATATATATTTCCTATATTAATTGCATGGATATCCAAAAAATTGGCCATAAGTGAGGGTGTAGGTCAATTAGTAATACAGTGAATCAATAACATTTGATCTAAACTGGTAGTTTTTAATTTATATTTTATTTTAATGAACATTTTTTTATGATAGTGTGGTGCTCAAAGATCATCTACATCATGGAATGTAGCCAGTGGAAAAGAATATTAAACAACACATGTACTACGACTAGATTAGTATTTGGGTATATATAATTATACTTCATTATCAAAACACAAATTACAAATTACATATTTTTTTCAATGTTTCTGAAGTGTTCGAAACAAACAAATGGAAAATCCATTGGTTATTATGTTTGTAAATTTACGAAAGAGATCAAATTCTATGAACAAACCAGCATCACTAAAGAGGTATTTTCGAAGACAATTACTATTTCATTTAAAATATTTTTTAATCCATTGTGTATTTATATTATTTCAGTACAACCATGATTGTTAAAATGGCTCATAGACAGAAGAAAATATTTATTCTTTTAGAATCAAATTGTAAGAATACATTATATAAGAATTTAAAAAAATTGCATGAATATGGGTCTTCAATACGATGCGTGATGCAACCGGTATGACTCAAAGTTTCTATTTTTATTTAAAATTGATAGAATTTTTTTAGATAAAAAAAGTGACATTTTGAAAACTCAGAAAGTTCATTAGGATTTATTTTAAAGATTATAATAAAGATCCATAAGTTATTTGTGATTTGTATATTTAAAACGAACTAAAATCCAATGCACAGTTTGAATGATATGACTCAAAATGCATGTTCCTAGTTAGAAATGATATTTTCTTAAAAAAATAAAACTGAAAAATAAAAATTAATAAAACACATTAGGATTGTTTTTATACATTAGTAAAATGATCCATAATTCATTTTTGTCATATATGAATCAATCACACATCAATTTGACGTACGGTGCGACTGGTATGACTCAAAATGTCTTTTATTTAAAATTGACATTATTTTTAGTAATAAAACATAACTTGTGTACTAAAAATTGAGAAAAAATATTCATATTATTTTTATTATTTGGGAAAATGGTCCATGAGTCATTTGTGACATGTAGGATTCAACCACTCCTCAATACAAAACATGATATGACCGGTATAAATCCAAATTTCTTTTTTATTTAAAATTGACATGAAATTATGTAAAATGAACATGGGACTTTCTGAAAAAAAAGAAAATACATTTATATTTTTTTAATTTAGTAAAATGATCCATGAGTTATTTGTGATGTTTTGGAATGATCCAAACCTCAATATAATGTACATTGTGACATGTATGACTAAAAGTTTATGCAATGAGATTTTTATTTACATTTTAGCTCAAAATGGGTCAATAAAAAAAACAAAGAAAACACTTTCCAGTTTAATTCATTATTTAGGAAAGTGATTCATATGTCCTTTATAACATGTAGTAAGTAGTCTCACATCAAACCAATGCACTATGTGGCCAGTATGACTGAAAAATCATGTTTCTAGTTTGAAATGTTATTTTAGTAAACAATTACAAATGACCTACTGAAAACCCCAAAAATACATTTGGATTGGTTTCATACATTATAACAATGATCCATGTATCATTTTTTACATTTTGGAATCAACCAAACATGAATCTGATGAATGATGTGATCGATATAAGTCCAAATGTGTTTTTATATAAAATTGACATTAATTTAACTAAAAAAGATCATGTAACACACTGAAAACTGAGAAAACTCATTTGAATTGTTTTTATGCATTAAGAAAAAGATCAATGAGTAATTTCTAATGTGTAGGAACAAAAAACACCTCAATATGACCCTTAGTGTCACCAATATCACTAAAACAATCCGTTATCAGTTTTGAAATTTTCATTCTATCTTAAAACATTTCACTCACTAAAAACCAAGGAAACAACCTCTGATTGTCTTCATAATTTTGGATAGCGATCAGTAAGTGCTTTGTGATGTGTATGAAGTATTCTCTGAAAGATAAACACATGATGTGACTAGTAAGACTCAAAATGTGTGTTTTCTATTTGAAATGATATTTTAGTAAAAAAACACAACTAACATACAAAAAAATGAAAAAACACTTTTGGAATGTTTAGATACTTTAGAACAATGATCCTTGAGTGATTTTTGATGTGTATAAATCAACAGCACCTCAATCAGATGAATTATGTGACTATTATAAATCTAAATGTGTCATTTTAATTTAATATTAATTTTAGTAAAAGAACAAGCAATATTCTCAATACCAAGAATAATCATATGGATTCTTTTGATATTTTAGATCAAAAATCCATTACAATTTTTTGAACTGTAGGAATCAACCCCTCTTCATTATGACGCATTGTGTGACCTATAAAACATCAAATGTGTATTTTTTAGTAAAAATTGGAATTTTATTAATGTATTCTTTCATATTAATGTCGAATTTATTTCATATATTATCACTAGGATAATATTTTTTTCCTTATATTTGGGGATCATTTTCCTTGAGTTGGAATGATTTTTTCAACAACTAATACCATGGGCATACATTTTTGAGAGGGGATCACATATATAAAAGGAAGAAAAATTTATTTATTTAACTATTAATAGGATAATTGTAAAAGTAATTATATTAAAAAATTGTTTGAAATGTATATTTCATTTTTTTCCAAACCCTTATTTGTGATGCTTTATTCTCATGTGCACTGCATTGTTCTTATGTGCACTATACTGGTTCTTATTTGTGTAGGTGGTGTGTGTCTATGTTGTGCAGGTGTTGGTGGGTGTTTTTTTATATAAACAGCACAACACATATATCTAAGCATTTATCAGTGCTATTTTAAGCACTGATAAATACCCCCTTTATCCTCACAGTTTTTAGTACTAATAAATTCATCATTTACCAGCGCTACAAAATATCATTGATAAAGGGAAAACTATGCCGATGGTAAAATAGGGGTGATAGGGGGGCTTTATCAGCACTTTTTCAGTATGGAAAAAAACCACCTTTATCTTCGATGTGGTTAAAAGTTCTTTTCTAGTGCTGTTAAAATCAGTTTCTATAACTTTTAAAAGCATTATCTATAGCAGTGGTATAAGAACTAATCTTATACCTTGTAAAGTATAGGTCATAAAAAATGAGTCATCACATATATGGAAAATGGGAATAATAATAAGGGTGTAATGTATAAAATGGACATTCATGATGAATATATAACATATGCACGTCAATTATACTCACACATCGATATATTTTTTGTCCAAATTAATTGGAATGATATATTAATTTAAATATATATATATAATTGTAATTATAATTATATAATAAAAAATATAAAAAATATATTTTATATCTGACAATAGTCATTACATTAAAATTCATCAATGTAAAGTCATGCCATTATAAATTATTAACTTCCACACCTTCAAATCAGTAGGTCAATGATAAAATAAATTCCCAATAATTATTAAAATAAAAATTTATAATAAATTATTATAATATTTTATGAAATTAAAAATCGAGGTAGTAAAAATAAGTGAGATTAATCGATTATTCCCTTTTTATATTAAATTATATATATAATTAAATATAATATAATTGATTAAAACTAGTCATGAAATATTATTTTAATCCCTGGATAGGGGGTCAAAATGATGCACCCCATTCAAATAAAAATAAAATGATCTAATTTATAGTAACAATTTTTTTTATATAAAAATCCAATTTTTTTATTTTATGGAAGGTTTTGGAATGTAATAATATTTTCATCCTTGAATATGTGTTAAAATTGATGGAAAACATTCAAATAAAAAAACATTAATCCGATATGTTGTATCCCATTTATAAATTTTATGATTTTTTAGATTTTATTGTGGACTGGGATTATATGGAAAATTATAAATATACCCATAACTAATGATGAGATAAGATATATAGAGGTACATAAAAATGATAGACATGGATGTTTTAGGAAAGATAGAGATGTGTGCCCGAGGATTCGAATCCCTGATGCCATTACATCATTGAAAGGGCCAGAGGTTTCCCAAGGAAAAACTGTTTTTCATAGGGTGGAAGTGGGGAACGGTAAGAATATTGTTATTTTTCTCTTCAACGTTTCTTCTATAATCCTCCCCCGTAAACAGCTAAAATACTTTTAAGGGTTTTCCTATTATTAATGTATAGTATCTTGAATTATAATTTAGTTTTTGTTCAATTTTAGGGGAGGCTCGTCACCTTGATGATGACGATTTCACCTTTAATTTTTTTGGAGTTAGTTTTTTAGCATCTATGCCATGGTGTTATGTAATATAAGGTTTGATATGCAGTCTTGGTTGCAACAAAAATCATGTCCATTTGTGTTAGTTCTCTCAATATATCTTTGCATTGCCCTTGGTTTTTTTATCATTTCATGTGTTCTTTTAATTATTTTGATGAAACATGGCTGCATGTTGGTAGGTGTTGGTGTTTCATTTATTGACAACAAGTCAAGACCATGGGATGATTCCCCATAATATAAATCCTCACACGAGGGAGTCTCAATATGAATATTCATTGAAATCTACAGGAACAAAATACATTGAGGTGAATGGGAAAAGAATGAAGCTCAACTATTGCTACAATTTTGTGCTTTATTTCCCCCTCTATATGATCATTTATCCATTTATTACAAATGTGTGGATCATTTTCAGTTTCATTTCCCAGGGTCTGAGAAAAGAATCAGAATGGTAATCTTGTTTTGTCTTTCTACTTTTATCACAATCCATGGTAACGACAATTGGGTACATGTGTGTATTTGCAGCGCAACAACCGATTCTTCATTTTGATCATGTCTACTATGACCATCCTTTGAATCTTCCAGTTTTCATTGTTGTCTATTCAATTAAAAGTTCTAATGGATGTAAAAAGATGAAATATTTGAAATTCCATGAAGTTTTATCCCTTATTGGTGGGGGGGAATCTTCTTTACCTTCGTGGATGTGTTGTCCACTAGAGAACTCACCCTCTACTATTTGTATCTGATGTCCACCAACCAGGTGGGTTATAGTTTCTACTACATTATTTTTTTATATCATCAATTCCAACTCACAATCTCTCTGATGGATCATTCAATGATTTCCCATATGTTTAATGAACACATGTGTGGCCGAAAGACCAATTTCATCCCCCACAGTTGCATGGAAAACTTCTCAGAAGTGTATTGCAAGAATCTAAAACCATCCAAAATAATTTTTAGATTCCATTTTAAAGGGGAGGAGCATTGGCCTCATTTCCAAGTGGAGGAGGTGGGTGGGGATTGGTTTCCGAATGTGGATGAGGGCCTCCTTCATGACCAAATCTCACATTACAATGACATATAAGAAGACATGGATGAAGAAATGTAGAATGACATGATTCATGGCTCTGATTTTTCATCTTATCATCAGGCTCCTTTCAGTAGGTTGGGCGGGATATTTGAGAATGTTGTGCATGTGTTACGGATGAATTGGGAGATCAAAAGCAGTGGTTCCCCATCAGATATTTCAGTATTCTTGGTTTTGTGATCGATGATTCAAATAGTCATGTCTTTGTGGATAATTATGCACATATTTTGGATGTTTTGGTTTGTTTTTTGCTTTTACATTATTAGATTATATTTGGGGAATTGCAGGATATGTCAAAAAATATGAAAATATTTTCTTTTTAATTTTTTTTCTGTAATTACATTATGAAAGGGATGGATTTTCTAACATATAGAATAGGAAATAATGTCACAAAACATCCCCTGGGGGCCATGTTGGGACATACCCCAAGCCCGACTCCTGAAGTACATGGGTTAGTGACTAGTGGCGAAGGCCTCAACCAGCCAGTGGGAAGAATTTTCTTGAGATCCATTACACACACACACACCCAACGATGCCCGAAATACTAAAAAGGGAAAAATAGTATACTCTAACATGTGTAGAGTACAAATACCACAAAAAACAAGTGGACTAGAATACAAACCCAATCGAAAGAAATGAAATATAGAAATGTACAAAGGGACATGGGTAGCCCTCTACTGAAACCCCACATGATGGTTAGAGTACTATAGATATGGGAAGCCAAAGTATTACATCGTGTCCTCTTGATCCTATCGGGACTCACCAACTCCTAGACCACTAAGTCCTCTATGGAAATGTATTTAGTCTACACAAGACACAACATGTGCTGGCGTATCTTGTGCAGGGGGAGTAACATAGTACTCAGTAGGGGACCCCAGTCCACTATGGAGAAATACTTCAAAGAATTCACAAAGAAAATCCACAAAGTTAAAATTTCCCACACTAGGTACAATCTAAATCATATGAAGATGGTTCATCGACTATAGTGATGAAAATTTTGTACTATTGAGTGAATCATCCATGATGAAACACTTCTCATCTTCCAGACCACTAAGGATCCAGATGATAATTGCTCTTATTTCATTCCATTAAGGAATCAGTCGATTATAGCTCGTCTATCGGGCCACTGAGGATCCCCACGGCTGCTGCTCATCTATCAGGCCACTAAAGATCCATGAGGCAAATTCTAGATCTATTATTCATACCTCAAACACCATGAAGTCCCACATATAATAACCCAAAGTATTGTCTCTTCGTAAGAGTTCTAATGACACAAAAAACACGTCAATCAGATACATGGTTTGCATGTTTTTTGCATTTTAGAAACTAAGGGCATGTTGAATCTAGGATAGGTCTCTCCCGGTCGGACATACCCGACCAACACGGCCCAGGGGTGACACATACCACGGTTTAACTCATATAGCCCGACCTGACCTGGTTCAGGTCAGGGAAGGTCCAGTAAAGCCTAGCCAGTGGTCCAAGCCCGATGGTCCTCACTGGACCTGACCCGTTTGGTCGGGGATCTAGCTGGTCGGGTCAGCCAGCGACTCGGTCTCGTCTATCTCAGCTCGAAGGGTACACGCCCGGCCAGCCATCATGGGTCTAGCTCAGAACACTAGCTGGTGGCGTGGCCTAACATCTGGATTTCTGTCTGCTAGGGGTGGACCAGTGGTGTGCACCAGGGATACCGAAATCTTCGTCGTGTCCCCTCTCAGTTTGAACGTGGTCCACATGGAGTGGGCCACTCCTCCCATGTGGTGCACACCTAGAACCACATCCAACACATTCCACAATCGATGGGCTTCAGCCTCCCATATATTGTGGTCAAGCGACCGTTGCTTGCTTGGTCACCCGGGTGGCTCAGACATAGCTCGCCGACTCCACGCGGTGGTAGTCAGTGCTGCTCCTCTATGCCACCATGGCCCTCCGACTGTGACCTCCAGATACCACGGTGCACTGGAAGTTCCTTCTACAGGCCACCTGAGTTTCTCTCAGGTTCTGTTTCTCGATCCACTTGTGCCTACAAGCCTCTCACGTCGCTGCTATCCCTACCATGGAACTAGATACATTTTACACTGATTTGAGGATTTGGACCCTTAGAACACACATGTGATGGGACCCAGGACTTGTTTGTGTTGGCCTGTTCCCACTGTTTTTGAGGTTTTAAACATGAAAATTTACAAGGATTACAATTTTATAAACAATAAAATTAATCCTGAATAGAAAAACAAAGAACAACACCAAGTCGTTTGAACACATGTTCCACGGATTAACCTTTGTGGTGTTTAATCCAAATTTTTCATTTAGGAAAAGAAAAACGATATAATATAAACAAAATAAAACCCCTTCATCATTGAAATATATTTTCATGGTGATTTTTCCTTGAGGGTACAAGAGGATGATGGCATTCTTCATTCTTCGTGGTACGTCAATGTGGAGGACTTCCCGCAGGCATTCGTTGTTATTCATTGAGGATGAAATCCATTGGGGGTTTGTTAATGAATCCTCATTGTTTAATCCTCATTCAACCAATGTGTCAAACAATAAAAAAGAAAACATTTTGCAGGGATTCTTTTATGCTATGGTGTTGCGTCGTTACACTGTTTCATTTATGAAATTGCATCGCTATTACATGTCATTAAAGCATCATTAAGCTTCCGGTTAACAATACATTAATGAGTTCCATTAATGTGTCACGTCAATTCCTCGTTGATGCATCATAGTGGTGTTGTGTCATCACTCGTCGGTGAGAAAAGAAATAAAATAATATTTAAGGTTATTTTATTAATTTTCACAAAAATTATGAATATTATCTTTTCTTTTCATCCCTAGCTCGAAAAAGTTAATTTCTTTCTAGGTGAATCCCAGTATTCTGAGTTCAATGGTGCCCTCATATTTTTTATCTGAGCACTGATTACAATGTTAGAAAAACCCACTCACACATTTACTAAACGTACCATAAAAAAGTTCCAAATTCGATTCTAGGAACACTGATCCTCAGAATCCGCTGTCTTCATATATTTTATTCTCAAAATAATTCCTTATAATTACAAAAATTACATGGAAATTACAAGATGCAACATTCTCCCCAACATAGGGCTTTACGGACCTGAAATCTAATTCAAGGGCTAATCAAACAAGTGGGGGTACAAAGCACAAATATGAGCCTCCTGATCAAATGTTATCTCCTATAGATTACCATGCTACTACCGAATTCTCACCAGAGGAGTTGACCATCCACAAAAGACATTCTCCTCTTGATCCTTTATTTATACTGGGAACTCCACAAACATATTCACATCGTCAATGCCCAAATCACCCAAATAAATGATGTGCGATGGATCATGAATTTATATACTTATCCGAGACACATGGAAAACATCATGCACCCAGTTCATCTATGGTGGAAGATCTAGGTGGTATGCAACCTTGACAACTCCTCTCAGGATCTGAAAAAAATTAATGAATCTAAGATATAGCCTGATGACCGAGCCAAATCTCTAGAATCCACATCAGGGTGAGACATGAAGGAACACATGGTCTTCTTCCTCAAAATCCAAGGCTCTTAGTCTCCTATTGGTATTAGAATTATGTATACACTGTGAAGTCCTCATCTGATCCTGAATGACCTGCACCTTCTTAGTGGTAGGCCGTACCAACTCTGGACAACCGAGTTCCAACTACCCTGGGTCTTTCTAGCTAAAGGGTGATATGAAAGGATTCTAATACAAGTCCTCAAACAATTCCATTCCAATGGTGGAGTGATAGATGTTGATTTATCAAAACTCTATCATTGGAAGGTGATCCAAAAAACAGTTAAAAAATAAAGGATGAAAGCATGAAGAATATCCTCCAAGGTCTGTGTTGTCCACTCTGTATGACTATCCGTATAGGGATGAAAAGATATTCTCAAGCACAAATAAGTCCTAAATTCCTTCTGTAATCCCTTCCACAATCAGGATTTATAGACTGCATCACGATCTGGGATGATCATAGATGGAAGTCCAAGGATCCGGACTCTCTCCTTGATGTTGAGGAATCAGAATCCCAGTACTGATCCCCTGTCTCAGATGGGTAGGAAGGGAGCCGAGTGGGTGAGTCGGTCAACAATCACCCAGATAAAATCATTCCCTCTTGATATATGTGGTAACCCTATCACGAAGACCATAGAGATACTATCCCATTTCCTCTCTGGTACCTATTGTCGCTGAACTAAGCCTACTGGAAGAAGATGCCCGACCTTCACATGCTGACAAGTGAGGCATTGTGAAATGATCTCAGCCATTGCTTTCTTCAATCCCTGGCCACTAGTAATAATATCTGAGGTCATGGTACATATTTTACACTCCATGATGAAACACTAATGTGGATGTATGGATCTCTCCCAACACCTCCTCCCCCAATTCTACAGTGACTATGGTGTGCCCTTTGAAAAGGATGACGTGCTCCCCAACTTTTGAAAATCTATCAGGAGCTTTTCCTGAGGAAAATTAAGCGTATATGGCCTACGGTCAACATACACAAGAAATTCCACCCTTACAACATGTATGAATGGGGTAGTAATAGTTATCAACCAATAGTAAGGGCTCCATACTCATCCACAAAGTATATCTGCCTCGCGAATAGATTCTCTTTCTCCACACTCAGCAACTGTAGACTGGTCCTCCTGCTAATTGCATCTGTTACCGCATTCTAATTCCCATGACTATAGACTATATCAATGTCATAGTCTTGGTGGAACTCTTTTTATTGGCTCTTTCTCAGGTTGATTTCCTTATGGGTTAAGATATACCTGAGACTCTTGTGGTTGTAGTAAACTATAAACTATTCACCCATCAAGTAGTGTCATCAAATCTTCAAGGAAAAGTCCACTACTAATAACTCTAGGTCATGGATCACATAGTTTTTATCATGATTCCTCAACAGAAATGATCCATATCTGATCACCGCTCTCTCATGCATTAGAAAAAAACCTACTCAGGTCCCTAATGCATCACAGAAAACAACGCAATCAATGTCCTCCACCGATAGTCTAATGATGGGGGCACTCATGTGCCTCTGTCTAAAATCCTGGAAACTCTCCTAGAATTTTTCTATCCACACAATGTTTTTTACCTTCTATGTAAAACCCAATAAGGGTGATTACACTCTGGAAAAGTAGATAATGAAACTCTGGTAATATCCAAGAAACCCTAATAATATCTACACCTCAGTCACACTCCTAGGTGGCTCCCAAGAGAGCACTGCCTCTATCTTATCCAAATCCAGTACAACTCCAGCCTCTGAGCAGATGTATCCTAGAAAGTGAACCTCATGAATCCAAAACTGGCACATCAAGGGGATACTATAAATCTTATTCTCTATGAGTGTATCCATTAAAATTGGCAGGTGTGTAGCATTACCATCCTCTGATATTGTGTACAACAAGATGACATCAATGAGGACTACTAAAAACTGGTCAAGGTAAGGCTAAAAATCTTTTCCATGAGGCCCGTAAACACTACTAGGGTGTAGTTCATGGAAAAGGGAATCACTAAGAACTCAGAGTGTCCATACCAGCTCTTGATGGATGTCTTTGGTACGTCCTCATCCCATCCCTAAAGATGGTGATAACTTTATCTGAGGTCGACCATCGATATTCACCGCACTCCCTTTACCTAATCGAAGATGTCATCAATACTCAGTAGTGGTGACTTGTTTTTCACAGTCATGTAGTTCAGGCATAGGAAGTCCGAAAATAGCATCAAGAACCCATCTTACTTCTTGGAAAACAACACTGGGGATTCCCATGGTGAAATATTAGGTCTCACAATGCTCATCTCCTGCTTGTACTATAGCTAAACTCGCAATCGAGGAAGCTCCGCAAGAGATAGCTGATATGCTGGAGTAGATATTTTCATTGTCCCCTGGTACAGATCAATTTAGGATTCTACCTCCCTATGAGTAGGTAATCCCATAACATACTCAGGAAATATATCCTCATACACATCCACAGCTACTGGAAATATCGGACACCTATTATCTCCTACACCAAGGGTGAGGCTAGCCAAATAGTGAGTGATCAGCTGCACCCTCCTCTGAGAAATTATTTCATGTACTTCAAGGGTTTCCTTCGTGCCTGTGAAGGAAAATGTGGTTACATTTTTTAGGACACACTGTACTTTATGCCCGAAATAGTCAATCTAAGCGTGGAATATTGAAAACTCTACCACACCAATGATGATAATCTAAGTCCTTGACGTTGCAACTAAGAGATCCCCTGACAAGATCTCACCTCCTAGAGTAAGATCACACTATTAACAATGGTGTGTAATCATCAAATCCCCTCCCATTGAAGTATCTAGATGTAAGGTTCAAGACAATAGATCCATCAGAATCCCCGAGCTCAGAACGAGATCCATGGCTAGGAAACAGTGACTGGAACAAGTGTCTTAAGAACTACATATAGGGTAGAGAAACACAGATCATACCTCCTATCAACATAAGAGAACTATAGTTATAATTCTCTACTACCTGAAGTTGAGATCGCCTATGTCCGCCTTCTCCCTAAAGATGGGATGGACCACCTAGACGTGGTAGTGGTAGTACCTCGAACAGTATCTCACCATATCCTTCTTACCCTTCTCCCCTGCCACATTCTCCACCATGTATCCCTCCTCTCACTGATATCTACTAATTTCTCAGCAGTCCCTCGACCTTCAATGGATTGTCAACATGGTGGGTTGGGATGTCATGATCCATGTGTCCCCTCCCACCGCACAAGTAGAACACTACGATCCTCTACTATTTATCGCTATCCCGGAAGACTTGAACCACCGATCCTGAGTCCCAGAGTCCTTCACTAGATGATCAAGCCCATTTGGACTACTCATAAATTTGTAGGATTCCATACATGAACGGCTCAACTACCTGTCCCCTGGTGGTGGCATCCATTGTCATTGTTTTCACTACGAGGAAGCTTTATACTAGTAGTGTTCGGTCCAGCACTCAAACCTGCGTGGGGATTCTGAGAGACAGCAAAGACACCCTAAACTCACACACAAGTCCTTGATCAATTGCATGATCCCTGATGAATGGTTCTCAAACAATGTTTTTGGAAAAGCGAGAAAGCTTAGTGAAACTCATTGTGCACTAAGCCACCATCATGATTTCATGATGAATGTGAAGCATCTTTTGAATACGCATCGAGCGAAAAGTCACAAGGAAATAATATTATAGAAAAATCCACTCCAAGTCCATCTATGTGAGGGTATCCTCATCATGATTTTGAATCATCATACTCTTCTATCTCCCTACCGATCCCAGAAGAAGGCCTGCTAGTAATATCACCATCTAGTCAAACGGTGTCCTCACTAAGCAGAAGACCTGCATCACTACCTCTAGCCAATCCTCAATCACTAGAGGTGGGATCACTAAGTATAATGAGTGCACCACCCAGTGGGCCATCTCGAGAACTATTCCCTAAATAGTTGTCTCATCATTAGGTGGGTTTTCCTCCTGACAATGTATCGGAATCCTAGCAGGCTGTCTGAGTAGAGGCATCCAGAAATTGATCAATATGTTCCATGATCAATATATTGTCGATTGTGAGCTAACTCTTATACAAAAGAACATATGAAGATCATATTTTAACCAAATGAATTTATCCTAAAGGAATAATTCAAGGTCATTTTGTTTTGATATGTCTGTCACCACGCCAACATTGGAATCCCCAAATCTAATTGTTAGACTCGAAACATTTGACATTGTTTCCCAAAAACAAAAACTATAGATTTTTGGTCTATGAGGTAGAACCGACCACCATTGATACCACTTTGTTGTGAACCGTACCCAGAGGGCTCATGCCGTGATGTACCCCAAGCCCACCTCTTAAAGGCCAGGGGTTGGCGACTTGTGCCAATGGTGTCAACACGCAATTGGGAGGGATTTTCCTGAGAACGTGCGTGCACACACACACACCCAACCATGTCAGATAAACTGATAGTGGAAAACTTGTATACTAAAACAAGTTTTGAGTAAAAGTACGACTGAAAACAAGTGTTCCAAAATACAACCCAACCAAACAAACTAAATAATAGAAAATGAAAAGGGGAATCGGGTATCCATCCACTGAAAACACCACCTGATGGTAAGTGTAGTGTAGTTACTATAAGCCGAAGTAGTACGTCATGCCCACTTGATCCTACTAGGCCCCACCTACTCCTAGGCCACCATGTCCTCCATCAAAATGTCTATCATCTACAAAAGGCAAAACATATGTGGGTGAATCCCATGCATGGGTCAGTAACACAGTACTCAGTATGGGACCCAAGTACACTAAGGAGAAATAAATCAAAAAAACCACAAAGAAAAACATCAAAGTAAGGAAAAATCACCTGAGGTACAATCTTAATCATAGGAATAAGGTTCATCGGATATAATGATGAACATGTTTTAATATTAAAGGTATCATCATAGATGATATGTTTCTTGTCTTTTGGGCCACTAAGGATCTACATAGCTACTGCACGTCTGCGAGGCCACTAAGGATCCACACGGTTGCTGCTCATCTGCCAGGCCACTAAGGAATCACAAGACTTGTGCTCAATCCATAAGTTGTACCTAAAACACCATGAAGTCCCACATAGAATAATAAAAAGGACCATCTCATCATAAGTATTTCAACACTGAAAATAGCTCGTCAATCAGATGCCCGATTTGAATGTAATTAGCATTTTACTAACCAAGGGTCGATTACGTCTGGGCTCGGTCCGGCCCAGTTTGACCAACCTGACCAACATGGACTGGGGGTTCCCACATACCTTATTTTAATTCTACATTCATGACTTGGCCTTGTTTGAGTAAGGTTAGGTCAGGTCCGGCATAGCTAGGGCTCCATGCCCAATGGGCCTCGCAGGGCCTCACCCAGTTTGGTCAGGGGTCCAGCCCACCAGGTCACCCAGAATCCTGGTTTCGTCTATCTTGGTCAGAAGGACATGGGGCCAACCTGCCATAATGGGTCTATCCCAACTCGTTGGCTAGGGGTGAAGCCTGCGAATTGGAGCCCGGTCACCCACAGGAAGACTATTGGTGTGCTCCCAGGATGCGGAAGCCGTAGCTGTGTCCCCTCCATGTCTGAACGTGGCCTATAAGGATCTAGCCACTCTTCCCACGTGGTTCCCACTGGGAGCTACGTCCAGCGCCTTCCGTGGATGATGGGCCACCTCCCCCACACCCCTTCGGGCAGCTTGAGGGTCCAAGAGGTCGATGGTGTTCGCCGTTCTTCGATGAAAGTAATAGATGATGACTTTCTTCAAGAGTTCATCATTATTCGTTGGGGTTTAAATCCATTGAAAATTCATCATATAATACACCATGTAAAAGCCTCATTCCACCAACGAGTTAGACCATTAAAAATAAAACATTTTGCAACATTTTTTTCATGTTGTGATGTTGCGTAGTTACACTATTTCATTTATGAAACAACGTTGTTGTTACACATCATTAAAACATCGTTACATTGTGTGTTAATGAGAAATTAATTATCTCCATTAATGAATCTCATTGATGTATAATTGCTTCACCATATCATTATCATCTCGTTTCTCATCACTGATAACCAAAATAAAATAACTTTTGTTTATTGTTATATTATTTTTCTAGAAAAGTCCAAAAATTAACATTTTTGTTCGGACCTTACTGGCTGAAGTTATGTCCATTCTAGGAAAATCCTTGAATTCTACATTCTAAAGGGACCTTAGATTTTCAATCCAAGCACCGATTTAAATGTTAGAAAATATTGCTCACACGTTTACTAAACATACCATAAAAAGTGAAAAATTCCATTCTAAGCAAACTGGGCCTCAGAATCTCATTCCCTTATAGCATGTAGTCTCACAATATTTCTATATAATTAAAAACAATTACATGTAAATTCCAAGATGTTAAAAATAATAAAATTTAATTTAAAAATTTTATATATACAAAAATATTTAATTTATACTCATCCATAAAAATGTTCCAATATAGATTTATATACAATAATTAAAAAAGGATTATATAAATAAAATATATTAATTACTTTTTGATTTCGAAATTTTTTTATCGTGTTCTCTCGATGATCCGCTATATGGTGGTGCGGTATTGTATTGGGTTGTGAGTTGGGTTGCGTTTTTGATAACCCTTGATGTGGTGTAGGTTGATCTGTGGGCTTTGCATGCTGTTTTCATTTTCGGGCATTTCTTCTCCAGCCTGTGGTGCGCCCCAAGTGGGAAAACCTTCTATGTGGTTGGGAATTCCATTGTTTATCACTTTTGTGCAACACACGAGAGCATTTTACTCTTATTTATCTATCCATGATGATTTGTTCTAACCGAATCTAGATAAATTAATATGTTGATTGATATTTAAGGGGAAGGTTGAAATATTATCGTGCTTGTATAGGTTTCATATTATTGTGACATTTTTTTACAAGCTCAATACATCCATTGAAATCATGCATGTTGGGATCCTTTTCTTGTGTTTTTTTGTTGTGTTATGGAACCCCTGTTGAATGTTGTTGTGATGTCACCCCAAATTAAAAATTGGGTAACTACTTATATTTTCCCAATGAAATGATTTCCGCCAGATTAATGGCTGGTGTGGTAACGCCCCTACAATAAAGTGATAAGTGAAAAAATCCCTATTGTAAAATCCGTAAAATGGTCTTTGATGTGATGTGATGTATGGATGTGGTACTGGGGGACATGTTGTGTGGTTGCAATGTAGAGTGGGGTGATGATAGTTAGTTTGGACATGCTTTTGTGGAATTGATGTGATAGTATGTTTGGTTATTTATTTAGGACGATGAGGTCATGATTCATATGCTAGTGAATTTTGGGTGGCATGGTGATGGTTTATTTGGTCATGCATTTGGGGTGGTGAGGTGATGAATTATTTGGTCATGCATGTTGTGTAATGAGGACATGGATCGAGGGAAATGATGAGCTGTTTTTCATGTATGGTTGTGTCATGATAGAAGACTAGGTACACTACCACAAAACATGGCAAGGAAAGCGCCTCATTTTATCAGCATCATGCAGATAGCACTCATAGGGGGGGGTTATCATTGATAGCTAAAAGGGATGATAAAGGGTACACCTTAATCAGTGCTTTTCTTAAGGCTCATAAAGGATACACATATTCATGCTGTGTTTAGAACTAAAAATGTTTTATGTAATAATTTATTTTAAAATGTTATATGTATATTCAAAAATATATTTTTTGTACCTATTAAATAAATAACACATGTTTGTAATAATTTTTTAAATAATTCAAAAATATATATGTGAAGTTTTAGAAAAATTATTTCTATGATTATAATTATTTATATATTAATAATTATAGGATACTAAAAAATTTCATTAAATAATTAATATATTTGTTATATTTATTAGAATTATTATATTTATTAGAATTCTTATATTTGTATGAATTTTTTTTTATATTTTGTATTTATTACAGCATTTTAAGATTAATTAGATTAATAAATTTCATTTATTAGATTTGTAAGATTATTATATTTATTAGATTCATTATATTTACTATATTTATTATATTTGTTATATTTGTTATATTTAATAGGTTTATTATATTTATTATATTTATAATTAAAATGTACACATTTTTAGAAAATATATATTATTTATTTTAATTAATAAATATATATATGTTTCCAATGAATTTGGTCAATATATATTGATTTTGCGTTCATATGTGTTATGTATCATCATGTTCATTTTTACATTACACTCTTCTTATTATTCATGTTTTCTATTTCTGGCCGGTTTTTTTATTGTATACTTACTAGGTATAAGATTAATTCATGTTACCCATATATACTATTATGTTCTCAAAAATATTTATAATATTACATTATATATATTTAAATAATAAATATTCTTATTATATTTATAATTATTAAATTCTATTTATATATAAATACTTTTTAATTATATTTATTTGTATTTATAATTAAAAATATAAAAATATATATAAGTAATTTTTAATTTAAAATAAATACATATATTAAAATAATATATATATATTAATAATTAATATACAAAATATATATATATATATATATTTATTGTTATAATTATAATTATAAATAAATATATATAGTTAAATAATTATAAAATTATAATAAATATATTTATTATAATTCTTATAATGATAAAATATAATCAAACAAATAATAATTTCAATGTCTTATGTGACAATCATTTGCATATGCATGTTTTCCATGTTGGCCTTTCAATTAAAAGTCTTTATGGATGTAAAATGATGCAATGTTTGAAAGCTCATGAAGATGTATCCATTGTTGGCAGGGGACATCTTCTTTACCGTCAGGGATGTGTTGTACATTTTATAACTCAACCGCTGCAATTTATATCTGATGGCCACCAACCAGGTGGGTTCCAGTTTCTCTTAAAATATTTTATTTTTTTTATCATCAATACTGACTCACAAAATGTAACAAAAAATTATGTTTGGGGCATTACTCGCTATGTAATAACAAGCTTGCCAGTATCAGCTAATTTTTTTGTCTATTTTCTGCAATTACATTTTGTTAGGGCCTTAATTTCTGATAAATATAAATTGAAATAATTTAATTTATTTTTAAAATATTATATGTTAAAAATTATTGAATTTATATTCTTCCATAAAAATGTTTCAATGTAGATTTATAAATATTAATTACAAATGGTGAATATAAATATAATATATTACTGTCTTATTAATTAAAAAAGGTGTTTAATTGGGTTCTTCTCCTAATGATCCATTATATGTAGGTGTGGTTTTGGTTTTCATTGTGATTTGGGTTCTGTTTTTGATATCTCATGATGCGGTGTTGGTTGCTCCATGTGTTTTTCATGAGTTTTTCATTTTTTGGCATATTTTCTCAACAATGTAGTGTGCACTGTGCACACAAACCATCTATGTGGTAGGGAATTACATTGTTTATCAATTTTGTTCATCACACAAGAGGGGTTTACCCTATTTTATCGATGGAGAATGATATGCGCTAACGGAAGAAAGATAAATTAATCAGTTTATTGAAATTGAAGGGGAAGGGGAATGATTCAAGTGCTTTAATAGCTTCGATATTATTGTGATGTTGTGTCTGTACGTGCTGAATACCTGAATTAAATCATTGTTATTGGGATCATTTTCTTGTGTTTTGTTAGTTGTGATTATGAAACCTTGTTTCATGTTATTGTGATGTCACCCCAAAATGGAAATTGGGTAAATACTTATATTTTCCTGATGAAACAGTTGCCTCTATATTAATGGTATATATGATGACATCCATAAAAATGTGAAATGTGATAAAAACATCATTGTTAAAACTATAAAATAGTCTTTGATGTGCTATGATGTGTGGTCCTGCAACTGGGAGACATGATGTGTGGTTGCAGTATAGTGCGGGGTGATGTGTGTTAGTTTTTCCATGCTTTTGGGGAATTGATATGATGGTTTGTTTGGTCATTAATTTAGTGTAATGAGGCGATGATTCGTTTTATTGTGCTTTTCCAGTGGAAAGGTGATGGTTTTTTGGTCATGCTTTTTGGGTGGTGAGGTGATTATTTGTTTTGACTGTATTTCGGGAAGATGACGAGATGGTTCGATGCGAATGATGAGTTGTTTTTCATGTATGGTTGTGTCTGGCTAGAAGCACAGGTACACTACCAAAAAACAGGGCAAGGTAATCGCCTTGTTTCATCAGTGCTAAGCAGATAACACTAACAATGGGGGGGGGGGATTTATCAGTGCTAGCTATAAGTGCTAATAAACGGTAAACCTTAATCAATGTTGTTTTTAGAACTGTTGAAGGATACATTAATCTATTCTAGGTTTATCACTAATAATAATTTTAAATAACAATTTATTTTAAAAAAAGGATTATTTGTAAACATTAAATAAAAAATACATTTTTATAATTAATATTTTATAATAATTAAAATATATATAAATATATATATATAATGTTTAAAAAAAGTATTTATATGATTATATTTATATATATAGGATTATAATAAATTTCAATAAAAAAATATTTTTTTCGATTTATTAAATTTATTAGATTTATTAGATATGTTAGATTTGTTAGATTTATTAGATTTATTGTATTTATTTTATTTATTATAGAACTGAAAGATTTATATTTATTATATTTATTAGACTAATTAATTAGATTAATTTTGTTTTTAATTTTTAGATTATGAGATTTATTAGAATAATTTTATTTATTATATAAATTATATTTGTTATATTTAATATATTCATTATTTTTATTATTTTTATAATTTCTATATATATTTCTAAATATATATTATTTATATGAGTTATTAAATATATATCTTTTTCCAATGAATTTGGAGAATAAATATATTGATTATTCATGAATATAGGTTATGTTTCATCATGTTTATTTATACATTACACCTTTCTTTTTATTGATGTTTTACATTGATGGATAATTTTTTAGTATGTATATTTACTAGGTATATGATTAATTGATGTTACCCGTATATACTATTATGTTCTAAAAATATTTATACAATTACATTAAATATATTAAAATAATAAATATACTTATTGTATATATAATTATTAAATTTTAATTATATATAAATAAATTTTAACTATATTTATATGTAATTATAATTAAACCTATATAAATATATTTTAATAATTATGAAATTGAAAAAATACATATATTACAATTATATATATATAATTATATAAAAATATATAAAAATATATTTTTTGTAGTTATAATTATAATAATAAATAACTATATTATATCTAAATAATAATAAAATTATAATAAATATAACTTTTATTCTACATATAAAGTTATTTCTTAATGAAATAAATATATTCCTTTCCTTCTACAACCCTCCTCTATATATACCAGTTTTCATTGATGGACTTTCAATTCAATGCCTTGATAGATGTAAAACGATGCACCATTTGGAAGGCCATGAAGATGTACCCCTTGTTAGAGGTGGCCATTTTCATTACCTTATTGGATGTTTTGCATTCAGTAGAACTCACCCGCTACCATTTTTATTTGATGGCCACCAACCAGGTGTGTTCTGGTTTTTCTAACATGTTTTTATTTTTTCTATCCTGAGTTCCAACTCAAAATCTCTATGATGGATCAACCAATGATTTCCCAGAAATTGAATGAACACATGATTGGACGAAAGGCCAATGCCATCCACTGTAGTTGCATGGGAAAATTCCTTGAAGTGTTGTGCACAAAGCTAAACCATCCTTAATTATTTTCATATCACATTTTAAAGGGGAGGTGCAATTGCCTCATTATTGAGTGGATGAGGTGGGCTGGGATTTCCATCCAAATATGGAAGAGGGCCTCCATCTTCACCAAATCACTCATCACTGTGATGTAGAACAAGACATGGATGAAGAAATGAAGAATGACATGGCGCATAGCTCGACATTTTATTCATCTCATTCAGAACCTTCTAGATTATGTTTGGGGCATTACTCGCTATGTAATAATAAACTTGCCAATATCGGCTGATTTGTTTGTCTATTTTCTGTAATTACATTTTGTTAGGACCTTAATTTCCGATAAATATAAATGGAAATAATTTAATTTATTTTTAAAATATTATATATTAAAAATTATTGAATTTATATTCTTCCATAAAAATGTTTCAATGTAGATTTATAAGTACTAATTACAAACGGTGAATATAAATATAATATATTACTGTCTTATTAATTAAAAAAGTTGTTTACTTGTGTTCTTCTCCCAATGATCCATTATATATAGGTGTGTTTTTGGTTTTCATTGTGATTTGGGTTCTGTTTTTGATATCTCATGATGAGGTGTTGGTTACTCCATGTGTTTTGCATGAGTTTTTTATTTTTTGGAATATTTTCTCAATAATGTAGTGTGCATTGTGCACACAAACCTTCTATATAGTAGGGAATTACATTGTTTATCAATTTTGTTCATCACATAAGAGGGGTTTACTCTATTTTATCGATGGAGAATGATATGTGCTAACTGAATAAAGATTAATTAATCAGTTAATTGAAATTGAAGGGGAAGGGGAATGATTCACGTGCTTTAATAGCTTTGATATTATTGTGATGTTGTGTCTGTACGTGCTGAAAACCCGAATTAAATCATTGTTATTGGGATCATTTTCTTGTGTTTTGTTAGTTGTGATTTTGAAACCTCGTTGCATGTTGTTGTGATGTCACCCCAAATGGAAATTGGGTAACTACTTATATTTTCCCGATTAAACAGTTGCCTCTATATTAATGGCATATACGATGACACCCATTAAAAAGTGAAATGTGATAAAAACATCATTGTTAAAACTATAAAATAGTCTTTGATGTGTTGTGATGTGTGGTCCTGCAACTAGAATACATGATGTGTGGTTGTAGTACAGTGCGGGGTGATGTGTGTTAGTTTTTCCATGCTTTTGCGGAATTGATATGATGGTTTGTTTGGTCATTCATTTAGTGTAATGAGGCGATGATTCATTTTATTGTGCTTTTTTAGTGGAATGGTGATGGTTTATTTGGTCATGATTTTTGGGTGGTGAGGTGATTATTTGTTTTGACTGGCTTTTTGGAAGATGACGAGATGGTTCGATGCGAATGATGAGTTGTTTTTCATGTATGGTAGTATCTGGCTAGAAGCACGGGTACACTACCAAAAAACAGGGCAAGGGAATCGCCTTGTTTCATCAGTGCTAAGCAGATATCACTAATAAAGGGGAGGGGGGATTTATCAGTGCTAGCTATAAGTGCATATAAAGGGTACACCTTAATCAATGTTGTTTTTAGAACTCTTGAAAGATACATTAATCTGTGCTAGGTTTATCACTAATAATAATGTTTAATAACAATTTATTAAAAAAATGATTTTTTGGAAACATTAAATAAAAAATACATTTTTATAATTAATATTTTCTAATAATTCAAATATATATATATATATAATGTTTAGAAAAAGTATTTATATGATTATATTTATATATATAGGATTATAATAAATTTCAATAAAAAAATATTTTTTTCGATTTATTAGATTTATTAGATTTATTAGATATGTTAGATTTGTTAGATTTATTAGATTTATTTGATTTATTGTATTTATTATAGAATTAAAATATTTATATTTTTTATATTTATTAGACTAATTAATTAGATTAATTTTGTTTTTAATTTTTTGATTATGAGATTTATTAGAATAATTATATTTATTATATAAATTATATTTGTTATATTTAATATATTCATTATTTTTATTATTTTTATAATTTATATATATATAATTTTAAATATATATTATTTATATGAGTTATTAAATATATATTTGTTTCCAATGAATTTGGTGAATATATATATTGATTATGCATGAATATATGTTATGTTTCATCATGTTTATTTATACATTACACCTTTCTTATTATTGATGTTTTCCATTGATGGATTATTTTTTATTATGTATATTTACTAGGTATATGATTAATTGATGTTACACGTATATACTATTATGTTCTAAAAATATATATACAATTACATTAAATATATTAAAATAATAAATATACTTATTATATATATAATTATTAAATTTTAATTATATATAAATAAATTTTAACTATATTTATATGTAATTATAATTAATACTATATAAATATATTTTAATAAATATTAAATTGAAAAAATACATATATTACAATTATATATATATATATAATTATATATAAATATATAAAAATATATTTTTTGTAGTTGTAATTATAAGAATAAATAACTATATTATATGTAAATAATTATAAAATTATAATAAATATATTTTTATGCTACATATAAAGTTATTTCCTAGTCAAATAAATATATTCCTTGCCTTCTACAACCCTCCTCTATATATACCAGTTTTCATTGATCGACTTTCAATTCAATGCCTTGATAGATGTAAAATGATGCACCATTTGGAAGGCCATAAAGACGTACCCCTTGTTAGAGGTGGCCATTTTCATTACCTTATTGGATGTGTTGCATTCTGTAGAACTCACCCACAACCATTTTTATTTGATGTCCACCAACCAGGTGTGTTCTGGATTCTCTTACAAGTTTTTATTTTTTCTATCCTGAGTTCCAACTCAAAATCTCTATGATAGATCAACTAATGATTTCCCAGAAATTGAATGAACACATGAACGAATGAAAGGCCAACGCCATCCACCGTAGTTGCATGGGAAAATTCCTTGAAGTGTTTTTCACAAAGCTAAACCATCATTAATTATTTTCAGATCACATTTTAAAGGGGAGGTGCAATGGCCTCATTATTGAGTGGAGGAGGTGGGCTGGGATTTCCATCCAAATGTGGAAGAGGGCCTCCGTCTTCACCAAATCACTCATCACTGTGATGTAGAACAAGACATGGATGAAGAAATGAAAAATGACATGGTGCATAGCTCGAAATTTTGTTCATCTGATTCGGAACCTTCTAGAAGGCTATGTGGGAGGTTTGATAAGGTTTCTTTTGTGAAGGGGGATGAATCCGAAGAGCAGAATCCATGGTGCCCTGATGGAGATTCCATGATTCTGAGTTTTGTGATCGATGATGCCATTTTTCGTGCCTGTATGGATGATGATGAATCCATTTTAGTTGGTTTGATTTCTTTTTGGGTTTTCCATTGTTTGATTATTATTTTTCAAGGTGATGGTACATTTGGCTGTGTTTTTGGGTGGTGAGATGAAGATATGTTTTACCATGCTTGTTGGGCGATGTGGTGATGGTTATATGGTAATGATGAGTTCTTTTTCATGTATAGTTGTGTCGTTCAAAAAGCTAGAGTAGTGATGGAATAATTGTTTAATAATTATTGGAATTTTTGGAGATGGTTTGGATAATGGGATTAGTTGGAAATCAGAAATGTGGTTTGTGGATTCACTTGTTTTATGCATTTTGTGGTTGTAGAGAAAGTGGTAGAGTGTTGTGAGTTGGTTAGTGTTTTTTTTAAACCCATAGACTGAGCCTGTGTGTTGCTTATATATATACTTGTATATAACTTGGGATTTCAATACACACTCTACCCATGTCAAGCACTATGCACCAACACTAATATTTTCATACTAAGGGTGTTTTTTCCAACATCATTGTGATGTGGATGGATTACTAGAAACCTGCTCTCTATACAAGACAAGTATATATGCACAGTCTTTGATGGCCAGTGATCTCTTATTTAAGTAGGTGATGGCCTATATTTAATTAGGTGTGATGTGATATGACCATGTAGTGGGATGACTTATGGTTATGGTTGTGTGTAACGTTCCCCGATACTCCACTCTATCACCGTTCCCAAAAAGGATTTTTACAAGACCTCATGTGCACCTCCCCATATGCAATAGGCTACCAACTAGCAGTGGGGGTGTGAAATGTATAGTGGGTAGACTATTCCCCCAAGTTACAATGTTACAACACTATGGAAGAATAAAATAAAAATAATAAATAAATACCAGTGTTCAAAAATTATGGAATCAAAGGAACACCATGTGAAAACAAAAAATAGAATTCAACCATGTAATCCAATAAATAAATACGGACTAATGTAATGACTAGTGGAATGTATCTAAATTTCATTCTATATGTAATACAAATAAAATAATAGTAGACTCAAAGAAATACTCAAAATTTCCGGGTCATGAACCCCATATTAGTCTAATTTTAAAATAGAAGCTCGTTTAGTAAACAACGATCAAAAGCAAGGACCTTTTTCACTTCAATACACCAAAATATGCATTTTGTGATGGTTTTCTACAGAGGTTTCGAAACCAACCATAAAATGTTATCCCAAATAAAATTATTAGGGGTTGTGAAAACCACTAATAAATATTTATATATTTTTTTTTGAATTTTTTTAAAAAATATTGACAAAAAATAATTTTTTTGATGGTTTTTAAAAAAAACTGCCTCGATATAGTTGCAGTTTTAAAAAAACACGACTACATTAAAGGAAAAATATTATTTCTGATTTCTGATTTATGATTTTTTATTTACCATCATCTATAATTTATTCTAATTATTAAAAATAATTGTAATTTATTAATTAATAAATTATATTTTGAGAAATTTATATAATATATTACTGATCAATCATACTAGATATATAGATCCAATCAAGAAAAGAGTCAACCCAACAACAATCACCCCTATATTTTCCATGGCATGCTAAAATGATGAGAATCCAGGTTACCCCCATTCTCGTTGAATGAAAAATTGCATGTAGAAAATAAATCTACCACAGACTAACCATTTCACAAATTAGGAAAATTTGGTTGTGAGTCCTAACTCTTCTTATCTATGGAAGTAATAACTTCAAAGCAGCCCAATTCCACCAAAACAATATTCCAATAATTTGAACAAGCAAGAAGGTTCCCCTAGAGGATGGTGAATGCCTCTGCCACCACATTACTCCAGGAGGCTTGAATCACTATGCAATGATCTTCCACAACCTGGATATATATTTCATGGGAAATGAATCCAAAACCTACCCTCAAATCAGTGGTGACAGCCACAACAGGGAAAATCTTGAAAAAAAACCTTCTAGAGGGGGTGTGGTCTGACAAGGTGATTTATGTCACATGCTTACCAATGAAGGTTCCACTTTGTCTTCCTTTAGAAAATTCATCCATTCAAACTCCCTTTCAACCCAAATATGATCTTGGGTCACATTCTATTTAAATATGAACTGATTTTATCTAGTACAAACCATCCATTCAATTGTTCTAATCAACCCCACAACTCTCTATTCCGAAGAAATCACCCAATTATTGAGGTTTTTGGCCAAATCCACAAATATGTCAAATAAAGACCTAATATTCAACATAGGTTCTTTCCACACGCCTTCCACCATACAACATAGAATAATCACATGAAAAGGATATTCGAACACTTAGAGGAACAAAGGGTAGGCATTATTCTCCACAATATATTGTATCACCAAAAAGTCAGGGGATTCTAGAAAATCATTGCAAGCTAGCCACCAAAAAATATATTCATGGTTGGGGGAGTTCATGAACAATGACTCTTCCAATTACTATTAAGATGGAAATGATCCAAAAAATGAACCTACATTTTGTATCCTGGACAAACTAAGTAATTCCCAAAAGATTCCCCATCCCAAAAAATATAATCATTACCCATTATAGGTGTAAGAAGAATACTGAGAATGAGGTAACTATCAGCCTCATTAAACTTACTATTATTCATTCTCTAATCCCAAACCTATAAAGAGTCATTGGTAAAATAATGCACCATCGCATTTTCAAATCTAGAGGCAACAATCAAGGATTCCTTCTGGTTGATTCCATTTTCGATCCAGATGCCATTCCACACAAATACATTATACATTTTTGAATATCTCCCCACACAGCCTCTATCAAGTGGATATTTACCACCCCAAAATCTTGTCCACAAAGCACTGGGTTCTGGCCCAAGCATGGCATGTAATAATTTTGAATGAGGATATATTTTTCATGTAGAACCATTGAGAAGAGAGAATTTGGTTTTTATTGGAGATTCCATCCTTAATTTTCTAGAAGCGCCTCATTAAACAATTTGAGATACATAATTTTGAGACCTCCAATATATTTTAAAACACATAGTATTTCCCATGACACCAAATGGGTGTTATTTTTTTCATCATCATAACCCCACCAAAAGTTATCCAAATGAGAGTGGATCTTATCAACTAGAGCTTCTTGAAATTTGAATAATGATATTACATAGGATGGTATTTCATGGTCCAATGGTTTTATAAGATCTCCCTTACCATCCAATGAATCATCCTACATGAACATAAATATATCATATTATCCACCCATTCCCTAATTTATGTGAACCATTGTTTATTTGATCTTTTGATAATGGTTGGGAGAACTATATATTTTTAATATTTTTCAACCAGTGGAAACCTGCACACGCATTGCTACTCCTCCCTCTTCATTTTTAAAAACCATTACTAAAGAACAATTCTAGATTCAAAGGATTAATACGTTGCATAGAAGCCATTTCATAAAAATTAATGATTTTAAGAATCGATAAAAATTCTTGAGGTGTAGACTGAAAAAATGATGTTATCATATGTAAAGAATAAGTGGTAAATAGGTGGGCCATTATTAAAAACCATAGCACAATTTTTTACTCCTTTCACCACTGAGCTCAATATAAAATGAGAAAAGACATTGACCAATAGGATAATAATATACAAAGCAACTGGATCCCTTATACATAATCCCATTGAGGATTTAAAAATCATAGAAGGCGCCTCATTAATATTGATTCATAATGACACCAGCATAACATAGTTTATGATTTTAAAATCCATTTAGCACCAAATCCCCACCTAGAGAAAACGAGTTCATGTAAATGTAATTCGACCCTATTCTAGTCCTTCATAATATCCAACTTCATTTCCAAAACAAATTTTCTTAAGAAGTGTGGGTATTCATGGAGTATAACACTTCAAAATCAATGGTTATAATAAATTCAATGTATCTCATTAGGTCAAATGAAATTTTATTTTTAGTGACCAGCTGCGGACGAAAACCCCTTAGCCCAGCCACCATGATCGTGGAGTAAATTTTGTAAACAACATTGCACTGACTAATTGGATGAAACTCCATGGTTTTATATGAAAAATGGAAATTTAGAATTATAGTAATTAGAGTTACATTAAGAGACTTGAGTGAGGACCTATCTTCCCACAATTAAATCATTATGTAAACCACAGAAGGTCTAATAATATGCTAAATGAGTTTGAAAAATAGCTCATGGAAACCCTCAAGCCCTTGAGCTGTAGTAGAACCACTAAGATGAAGGGCCCAAAAAACATCATCATCAGAGACATATCTCTTCAAATATCAGTTTATAAAATAAATGATATATTTTGGAATGCAATTAGTGATACATGAATAAGTGTTACTATTTTCTTCATTGCACAAGTTCTTGAAGAAATTCATAATAATGGTAAAAATATCACATATATCAAGGAAAACCATCCCAGTCTGATCCTCAATATTAGAAATATGATTATTCCACTTCATTGATGATAACTTTTGTTAAAAAAAGGATGTGTTTACATCACCATCCCTTATATGGGATTCACATTCCCTCAAAAACCCAAAACTATCATTTTACTTAAATACAAAATTATGTTACTTCTCAGAAAAAGAGATATCCATATGAATGGAAACACAGTACGTAAAAGAGTGTAGCCTCATCCAGTGATTACCTATAGCATTAATGAGTCTATAAAAGTCTTCGAACCTAACTGAGTGCCACTTTCTCAAAAAGGATGCAGTATTGTAGATATTGGGTGTGAGGCATCTTTAATGGTTTCAATCTCCGATCTATGAGATTTGGTTTCGATGATTTTAGATTGATGATCTATGATGGTTTTGATTTATGATATTTGGATTTCAATAAATGATTTTCTAGAGTTTTCCATGATTTATGATGGAGATCTACTAATTAGGTTATGTTGTTTTGTAGTGATCTTTGGCTCTCAAGACGAGGTGGGGTAAGAGGGTGACCTTCGATACTCATGTTCAAGTGGCGACCTTCCGTTCTGAAGGAGGGGTTTTTTCTGTTCCCTCCTCTATCAAGTATACCCTTCTCGGGCTATTTGTAGTGGCCTTCAGTTCTCAAGGCAAGATGAAGACCTTAAAGGTTGGGTAGTGACCAATAGTTATCATGGATTATTAGATAAAAATTTCTGTAATGGGTATTTCTAGGCTAAGGATGAATGAATTATAGTGGTGTCAGTGCAAATCTATTATATTCTGACAAAGTGATATTTTTCATACTGTTGATTAACGTACCGAGAAGAATCGTATCGGGGAAAATCGTGATCGGAGGAACCAAACATGTAAAATCAGACTGAGTTTTTCCAAACAATGTACAAGATGTACATAACATCTTTTGGATAAGAAGGTGAAGATTTTTATTAAATGGAATACATTTTTTGGAATTGAAAAGAAGAACAGGTTATATGAGTTTTCACACAAACATTGTATTACCCTACATCTACTAAGAAGGTGAACCCACATTATTGGAATTGTTTACATAGTTCTATATGAGTGAAAGGTTATATCCTACTCATTGTAATCTAAAGTTTTTTCCTATTTGATTGTGTGGAATTGGATTACATCCAAACCATATCAAGGAGATAACTATTATTATTGAATATAGAACCTTGTAAATTATTATGTTCTTGAGGATGTGTCATTAATTTGTTTTTAGCAGGAAATTGAATCTTTAAAAAGATGTGAAGGTTGTTTCAATTTAATGGAGACATAAAAGAAAAGGTATCACTAATTCACCCCCTATTATACATATATTACACTTAAAAGTGTTAAAAACCACAATTAACAGTACTATAAAATAGTTTTTAATCCAAAAAATGATAAATGGGTCCCCTTTATCAGTGCTAAAAAGGCACTAAAAAAGGATTAATTTATCCATTATTAAAATTCACTAAATTGGTACCCCTCGCCAACCATTTATCAACACTATTTTGCACAGATAAATGATACCCATTATTAATACAATGGTTAGTCTTGATAAATCAGCATTTGTCAGCTCTTGAAATAGCACTGATAAAGGGTGCCACTATCAGGCCAAGAAAAGTAACTAATAAAGGGGGATTTATCTACACTCAAAATAGTGTTGATAAAGGAGGTATTTATCATCGATAAAAATATTGAAGATAAATTAGGCCTTTATTAGCACTTTAAATAGTTTTGATAATGGCCTTGCTTCTTGTGATGTGTTGTTTATAAAACAACACACACACTGGCACCTGCACAATGCACACACACCACGTGCACAAAACAGTACCAACACAGTGCAAAAAAGAACAAAGTAGTGCTCACAAGGATTGGAAAATAATTCTATATACATTTAAAATAATGTTTTATATAATTTATTTTACAATTATCATAAAAATAGTAAAAAATAATAATGTTTCATCGTTTGAAATACTTGATCCCCTCTGACGAATATACATCAATGGTATTATTTTCTAAACAAATCATCCCATCTATCAAAAAAGGTTTCACCTATATCGGAAAACAAATACTAAGTTCATAATACAATGAAGAAATAAATAAAACAACAATATGAATGAATAAATTAATAAAATGTCAGTTTTTAATAAAAATGACACATTTGGAGCTATAAAGGTCACACCATGCATTTTATTTAGGTGGAGTTGATTTCTACATGTCGCAAATAAGTTTTGGACTATTTTACTAATATATAAAATCAATATGCATGGGATTTCAGGGTTTTGAGTTTCTCCTTTATTATTTTACCTAAATTAATATCAAATTTAAATGACAAATTTGGATTTATATTGGTCAAATTGTTCATTGGTTTATGGTGTGGTTTATTCCATATGTCACAAATTACTGATGTATTTTTGTTCTAAAGTATAAAAACAATCCGAATTCATTTTCTCAGTTATCATTATGTTATTTTTTTTAATAAAATGTCATTTCAAACTAGAAACATGCATTTTCAGTCACATAGGTCACATAGTTTGTTTGTTTGAGTTTTTAGTACTTCATACACGTCACAAAGGACAATTGAATTGTTGTCAAAAATAATAAAGACAATCGATGTTTTTTATTGGTTTTCTGTGAGTGGAACATTTTGAGCGAAAATATCAAATTTAAACAGACACTTTTAGTCATACTGGTCACACCATGCATTGGACTAATGTGTGGTTGGTTCCAACTCATCACAAATGACACATGTATCATTGTATTAATGTAGGAAAACAATATGAATAGGTTTTCTCAGTTTTCGTTATGTCACTTGTTCTTTTTACTTAAATTAATGTATGTTTGAAAGAAAAACACATTTGGAATTATACTAGTCAAACCATTCATCAGATTTAGGTTTGGTTGATTCCTACACATAAAAAATGACTCGTGGATAATTTTTTTAAACTACCAAAATAGTCCAAATGTGTGTTCCTAGTTTATAGTATGTCTGTTGTGTTTTTTACTAAAATATCATTTCAAACTAAAAACAAACTTTTTGAGTCATACCGGTTGCATCATGCGTTGGATTGATTTGAAAATACATCATAAACATCATAATGTACAAACAAATCATTATCATAAAATATTATGAATATTTGAAATAATTTTCTAGGTTATCAGTGAGTTACACGTTTTGAGGTAAAATTTAAATTTTAAACTAATAATAGACACATTTAGTCACACCGGTCACCCCGTAAATCAGATTTAGGTGATTTTGATTCTTACACATATGAAATGACTCATGGATCATTTGACTAAAGTATAAAAACAATACAAATGAGGTTACTCAGTTTTCAGTATGTCACTTGTTCTTTTTATTAAATTAATTTCAATTTTATATAAAAAGACACATTTTTATTTATACTGGTCAAATCATTTATTTTTTTGAGGATTGGTTGATCACTAAAAATTAAAAATGGATCATGGAACATTTTCCAAAAAAATCAAAACAATCCAAATGCATTTGAACGGTTGTTAGTTATCCAGTTGTGTTGTTTATACAAAAATTAATGAAAATTTTAAATAAAAATAGACACTTTGTGTTATACCAGCCACATCATTAATCGAATTGAGGTGATATTGATTCCAACATATCAAAAAAGACATATATATCATTATCCTAATGTATCAAAACTATCCAGATGTGTTTGATCAGTTTTTAGCATGTATATTTTGTTTTTTAACTAAAATATAATTTCAAACAAGAAAAATGTATTTTTAGTCATACTGGTCGGATTGTTCATCGGTTTGACATGAGACTACATCATACACCTCAGAAAGAACTTATGAATCGTTGTCCTCAATTATGAAGACATTAAATGTGAGTTTTCATGTTGTTCAGCGAGTTAATCATTTTGACCTGAAATGATAATCTTATACTTATAATGGACAGTAATAGTCATATCTGTCACACCATTCGTTTTATTGATGTTTGGTTGGTTTTCATATGTCCCAAATGACTAATGGATGATTTTCATAATGTACCAAAACTATCTGAATATTTTTGCTCAGTTTTCAGGATGTCACTTCTTCTTTATGATATATTTATAGTTAATTTAATATAAAATTCAAAGACCCATAATTTCCATGTAATTTTTTTAAAAATAGATAGAATTTTTATAATTCTGTGAAAATTGATGGCGCATGATTCTGAGGGCCAGAGTGCTCGAACTGAATTTCCAAACATTATTTATGGAACGTTCTGTAAACGTGCAAGTGGGTTTTTCTAACTTTTGAATAGGTAATCAGAATTGAAATGTGAGGGCACTGTTGAACTCGCAGTGCCGTTATTGGCTTAAGGAGACCTTCAAATTGACCATAGTAGGTTAAGGGTGGATGTTAGTTTTTCACATATTCGTGATAGAATAAAATGAAAATAAAACTGTGTAGCTTTTATTTTTCTTTTTATTCCATGTGGATGTTGAGAATTGGGGACCACCAAACCAAAACCTCTCATGAGGGGTATGATGGTGGGGACCCCCCGAACTGACCTCCCATGAGAGTTTATGGTGGTGGGGAATAGTCAAGTTATAAACCTCTTGAACATCCCTTTTAATGAGGGTGAAACCTCTCAACCCCCTCTTTAATGTGGAGGAGACTCTTGAGCTTCCTCCACATTAATTGTGAAAACCGTCATACTTTAATTATTCCAACCTAATTTATTAATTAAATCCAATTTCAAATTGTTCCAATAATTAAAATTGGGGAAACACATTTTATTTTGGGTTTGGATTTTCTTTTGAGAGCATTATTTTGGCAATGGGGATAGCTCTTTGTGGGAGAAAGCTCTCCAACTATGAATGACAACAAAAACTTCTTCCAGGAAGAAAGCTCCACTGACGAAGAACGCCGAATTTGATATCTTCATCATGACAAACTTCAAGGAGGAACGTCTTTGACAATGACGAACTGATGCACGAGCCCGGAATTGGAGGTGTGTGGTGGACGTGACCAACATCGAAAACTTCAACTTATTCCATCCTATTTGATGTTAAAAAACAATCGAGTGGGGGTTTATTTTGCGTATAAATATTTTCCCATGTTTTTCCCTGGATTTCTTTTGTGGGTTTGGGAATAAATCATCGCGGGGGGGGTGTAAAGATTGATGTTCTTATTTCATGTTCATTTTGTGCCATATGCTACCAATATAACGCAGAGGGTATGGTCCAAAAAAACATGCCTCGACTCCTCCACAAATCTTGTGGTGTTCTTCGCGATGGAGGAAGATGACAATAACCCATAGATGGGGCACGAGAATGGCAGCCATCATCACCACCAGCCGTGACAATAGGGATGGCGCAACGGCGCCACCCTGCTTCTACAGCCACCTTGTGGCCTCCGCAGTGGCCACTTCCCCCACCGTCGTCTGTGACTCTGCACCGCCCTGTTGCCCAAACACTACCCCACGACTAGACCCCCACCCCACGGCCGCACTGCTGCCCCGAGGCCAGACCGTCGCCCCACGGCCGGCCTGCCACACCACCTCCCCGAGGCCGAGCTGCCATCAGCGGTTGAACCCTCCATTGCCTCCTCCCTCCCAGCCGAACCGCCCCGTGGCCTTGCGCCCTCGTGCCCCCCATCAGTTGAGACACCCTGGTCGAACAGCCATGCGGTCTCACACCCTCGCGGAACCCCTCATGGCCCTCGCGAGATGGGCCCAACCCAGTGGGCCTAGCCACCCAACAGGTCTGGCCGGGCTGACCTGAACTGGGTCGAACCAGGCCAGGCCAGGTCAGGTCTGTCCGACCGAGTCGGACCGTACCCAGACACGATGCAAAACTGTACTTTACATTGGCCATAAATTTGGAACAGGATGTCTGTTTGATGAACAATCAGTGGCACTGGAAATCATTTAGTGAGATAGTCCCTTTGAGTACATCACACTGATGAATTGGATTTATTTCGGGTACGATCAGGTTGGATCGAGCATGAATCCAACCGGGCCCCATGACTAAAAGTTTAATACCTCATATAACTGGCGTCCGATTGACGTGTCATCTTTACATTGAAATCCCAATAACCTGGCGGTCCTTTGAGATACTTCTTCGCAGGACTTTTTGGTATTTGTATTATCCACTAGTGGCTTGTTAAGAGGATCCTCGAGGAGACGATCAAGCTTTTTGCGGGAACCCCATACTAGGCTGTAACGATGTACTAAGATCTTATGTGGGTCTGACAATGTACTAGAAATCCCGTGTGGGTCAGCTCCTAGTGATCATGTGTGGTTCAGCCCCAATCCTAGTGAACATGTGTGGGTGATATTGTAGCGATCTTGTGGGGGTCAGCTTCTAGCGATCATGTGTGGGTCATCTCATATCCTCGTGATCATGTGTGGGTCAGAATCTAGCGATCCGGTGTGGGTCAGCTCCAAGAAATCCATTGTGAGTCAGCTCATATCCTTAGCGATCCTAGATGGGTCATCTCCTAGTGATCCTGTGTGGGTCAGCTTCTATCCTAACGATCATGTGTGGGTCATCTCCTAGTGATCTTATGTTGGCCAGCTCCAAGCGATCCTGTGTGGGTCAGTTCCTAGTGATCATGTGTGGGTCATCTCCTTTACATAGTAAGATAATTCAATTGGTACATCTAATCATCTCTACTATTGAACTTAAGTTATACCTATTGTGAGATGAGTCATAATCTCTTTGGTTCTTCATGCTTTAGAATGATTACATGATAACCTAGGTATATTTATGGGTATATACCTAAGTAGGCTTGACAGTTGACTTCATGATTTGGGTTTATTCTTTGTGGATTTTGTGATACATAGAGGGCCTCGAGGTCCCTAATTAGTATATTTATACTCACCCCTACACAGGCTATGCCTGCACCATGTTGTGTTTAGTGAAGATTATAGACAACGTTGATCGAGACTAAGGGTAACCAGACTTGACGGTGCCCGGAGGAGGTCCTTATGATGAGTAGGTACACGGTAAAGATGGAAAGACATGGAGTTATAAAGTGAAGATCTATTCCTTCAATTCAGGTAGAAATCTCAGAGGATGATCCAGTAGTTTTCTTTCACATACATCAGTTGAATTTAATTTCAGTTGTACTTGTACTTTCCAATTGGGCTTGTATTCTGAACCCTTTTTACTTATTGTACACAGTCTATTTACTATTCAGTTACTTGTGCACGTATCCAGATGTGTTCTTGGTTACTTGTGTTTACAGGTTATAAAGGCAATTCCTTCCCTGTTTTAGGTATCACGACTTTTGGTGCTAGTCTCCAGCCCCTAGCCAATGGAAGGAGGGCTTGGGGGAGTCACGACACGGGCCCCGGGGGACAGGTCGTGACAAATTTGTATCAGAGGATTTGGTTCAATCATAGAACATAGGAATATGATCTATCTTTTTAATTGAAATAGTGTTAAGTGTAGTGTATGTGGTTATCAGTTTAGGGAATCCAGTGTTGGTGTGGTGGCCGACGTATCCATACACTGGGACCCTGACTTCTGATTTCCGACTCAATGAACCAAAACACTGATTGCATGTGTGATTCCAAAAGATTTTTTGTTATCTCTTGATATATCTCAACAGGTATAACTTATTTACCATGGTGTACCTATTTAATTCAGGATTTTTCCACAAAGAAAGCCAGCTAGGGTTCTGAGAGTAGAACCCACTGATAGCCCATCGGGCGCCAAGGCATTGGTGTAGAGGCCTTTTCAAATAGATGCACCAGCAGAGGCACGTGTGCTACCAATACCCATTGGTACACCGATGACACTGGCCCCAGAAGTAGAGTGTGAATGCCTCTTGAGCATGTTTCACGAGTTCAAGAACCAAAGGATACCCAGGATCAGGGGAGAGGTGAACCCACGGGAAACCGAGGATTGGATGAAGGTTGTAGTTAGAGTTTTCCAATTGGTAAGGACACTAGCCTATCTCATGGTGATCCTTGCTGCCAGCATTCTACAGGAAGCAACAAGAAGATAGTGGATCTTGATGCTTCAGGTTTATGATGACGTGACTCTTCTTTAGGCAGACTTCGAGAGCCAGTTTGGGACAGAGTTTGTCCCAACGACTCTTCATGTAGTGTCCATACAAGAGTGTATTCATCTGTAGTAGGGAATCATGACTATAGCTCAGTACTCTGTGAGTTTAACTGAAATATCATGATACTCCAATTATATGGTGCATGACCCATTCTACATGGCCCAATCCATTGAGCTGGGACTCATTTGGGAGATCAGGGCTTCGATGATATCACTCAGCATCCCGATGCAAGCAGGGATGTAAAAGAGATCCCTCTTAGTGGAGAGTTTCTTTTTTGAGTAGTCACTAGTAGTGAGACCTGCCACCCATCGTCACATTGAAGATTCTTTTGTAGCTGGTAGCAGACACATGTCACAGAGGTCCAAGTGGACCAGACCTATAGGTGGATGACCGCATGATTCAGATTCGGTTGTTCCAGGCCCCTGAGGCAGAGACAGACATGCCTGGAGCGGGCAGTGATACGCATGCTACGGGCAGTGTTACGCATGCTACGGGCAGAGTCACATGGCTCCTGAATGTCTGAACATTCTTACAGATGATCAATATATAGTCAAAGGACTATCCAGGAAGAGATAGAGTATTGATGGAGGACATGATCCTGTAGCTGGCGGTGGGAAAAAATTCGAGATTTTTCCACCATCACCACTAGGAGGTCCTCCCTAACTACAGGGAGTAGGTGGACAGGGCCGAGCTCAGCTCCAGGCTGCTGAGGCCTATGATCACGGTGCTTTGGAGATGATACGAGGTATGATCCGTGAGTATTCAACCTTAGCTGCAGTACTTATTTATAGAGGTTCCTGTCATTATTGTATTGCCACTACCCTCATTCGGAGCTCGGAGATTCTGATGGAGCAGTTTTCTTGATCCATACTGCTAGATAATCTTATGAGAGCCGATTTAATGATTATGAACTGGTGTCGGTGGTTCCAGTTTACTCTAGGAGGCGATATCTTTGGCTGTGATTGCCTAGTAGCAGTTTCTAGGCCTTACGATGTCGTCTTGAGTATGGAATGGTTATCAACAATCCATTCTCAGATAGACTGTAGTAGGTGTAATGTTTGGTGTGTCTGCATGGATGAGACTAGGTTTAACATCACCTATGAGAAGGGAGCTTTTGCAACATAGGATGGACTTACCCGAAGGAGAGTTTAGTCTATCACTCATTAGATGTCTAGCCATACCCTCGAAGCGGTTGAAATGGAGAATCCAAGTTACCCTATAGTGGTGGACCAGTAGACAGAGGTATTCCCTAATGAGGTTATGGGTCTACATACACGCAGAGAGGTGGACTTTTATATCT
Organism: Viscum album; assembly: GCA_963277665.1. Lineage (NCBI taxonomy): Eukaryota > Viridiplantae > Streptophyta > Magnoliopsida > Santalales > Viscaceae > Viscum > Viscum album. The sequence goes on along the minus strand of OY728151.1, from coordinate 1,053,385,279 downwards.
ACTTGTACCCCAAGACGACACCAAAATCTACACCAGCATATCGCATGGCTCCCGCAGAGCTCTGTAAGATGCAAGTATAACTTGAGGACTTACAGGGGAAGGTATTCCTTCGACCCAGTGTTTCACCTTGGGTAGCCCTGATATTGTCGGCCAAGAAGGAGGATGGGAGTAGGAGGGATTGTGTTGAAGATCTATACCCGAATTAGGTGACCATGAAGTACAAGTACCCACTCCTGAGGATTGATGAATTATTTGATCAGCTGAAGGGATCATAGTTGTTTTCAAAGATAGACCTCAGATAAGACTATCACCAGCTCATAGTACAAGTAAATGATATGCAGAAGATGTTTTTTAGATGTCGGTATGGCCATTATGTATTCTTTTTTATGCCATTTGGCATAACCAATACTCCAGTAGTGTTCATGGGACTCATGAACAAGATCTTTCATCCATACATTGATCACTTTGTAGTAGTCTTTATCGATGAAATTCTTATCTACTCAACCATTGAGGAGGAGAATTCCTACCATTTGAGGGTAGTACTGGATACACATTGAGAGAACTAGATTTATGTTAAGCTCTCGAAGTGCCAGTTCTGGATCCGAGAGGTTCAATTTCTAGGACATTTCATATCAGAGGCTAGAGTTATAGTGGATCTAGTGAAGATTGATGCGGTACTTTTTGAGAGGCACCTAGGAGTGTGATAGATGTATAGAGTTTCATGTGTTTGGCTGGATACAATAAGGGGTTTGTAGCAAATATCTCCATAGTTGTAGCACCACTATTAGCATTGATGAAGAATGAGAAAACCCTTAATGTGGTCGATGAAATGCCAGTACTGCTTTCAGGAGCTGATGTAGAGGCTGATTACTGCCCCATCGTGAGGCTTCCAGAGGAGGGAGAAGGAAAAGTAGTCTATTGTGACACATTAGGGACCAGACGTGGATGTGTCATGATGCAGGAGTGGGAAATGATCACATATTGTTATCGACAGCAGAGACAACATGAGCAGAACTACGCTACCCCTGGCTTCGAGTTAGCAACAATGGTCTTTGTCTTGAAGGTGTGGTGAAACTATATGATGGGTGAATGCTTTATAATGTACTCTGATCACATGATTATCTAGTATATATACTCTTAGATGGACCTGAATCTGAGACATCGATGTTGGATTGAGTTCTTCCAGGACCATGACATCAAGATAAACTATACTCCTAGGTAGGGGAATGTTGTAGCAGATGCACTTAGTAGGAAATCTGGTATACAGATGCCAGGCGAGGCGACAGAGCAGCTGGACTCTTTGATGATATCCCTTATTGATTGGGATGGAGTAGTTTTTCTTCAGTCTCTTACAGTCACTCCCCCACTACTTCAGTGAGTCATGGAGGCGCAACATGGGGGAACTGACTATGAGGCTCGACGTGCTCAGATATCCATAATACATACACCTGTTGAATTTTCCGAAGGTGTGGAGAACATCATTCTCTTCAGAGGAAGTAGTATTGTACCATTGTATGTTCAGGAGGGAGTGTTGAGAGAGTTCCATAAATCGCCTCTAGCAGTATATCTAGGAGTGGCGATGTTGTACAAGTACCTCTGATAACCGCACTGGTGGCTGGGAATGATAAAAATAGTGGCAGAGTTTGTCTTTCGGTGCCACACTTGTTAGCAAGTGAAGGTAGAGCATAAGGTACCAGCAGGCTTGGTTTAGCTTTTTGAGGTCCCAGAGTGGATGTGGGAAGATATATCCATGGACTTCATGACATGACTTCCACATACATCTAGTGGTCATGAATTGATTTGGGTGATCATCGATCGACTCACCAAGTCGGCCCACTACCTACCGATCAGAGACCAGGGTTCATTAAAGAGCATAGTACACATCTATGTGCAGGAGATTTCACAGTTACAATGAGTACCCTCGACGATTCTCTTCGATCGTGATGCATGTTTTACTACCCGGATATGGATGGTCTTACAAGAGGATTTTAGGACGCATCTTCCTTTGAGCACTGCCTTCCATTTCCAGAAGGATGGACAGACTGTATGAAATATTCAGACCCTCAAGGACATTCTACGTGCATACATCCTTGACTATGGTTACAGTTGTAAGGATAACATTCAATTGGTGGAGTTTTCATACAACAAAAACTATCACTCCACCATTATGACTGCACCTTTTGAGGCGTTGTATGGGCAACCTGGCAGATCACCTTTGTGACGGACTGACCAAGTGGAGTCAGCACTCGTGGGACCAGAGATGGTATGGGATACCATAGATAAGGTGAAGATCATCCAGGAGTGGATGAAGACAGGACATAGTAGGTAGAAATCTTATGTTTATTGGATACGGGGACCTCTGGAGTTCGAGGATGGCCACTACGTCTTTCTATGGGTCTCACCTCGATGAGGTTTGCAGAGATTTTGCTGAGTTGGAAAGTTATCACTGGGATTCATTGGACCCTTATAGGTCCTCAGCATAGTTCTCAAGGAGTCTTACCAATTAGATCTTCCGCCTCAGTTGCATTAGGTGCACGACGTCTTCTACGTATCCCAACTGAGGAGATATGTGCACGAACCTTCCCACATAATTGAGCACGATGTGTTGGGCATTGACGATGGGAAGAATTTTTAGAGGTTACATTTATGATTGAGGATCAACAAGAGTGGGTCCTTCATGGGAAGTTGACACCTCTAGTGCGCGTTCCTTGTAAGCATGGGAACCTGTAGGAGAGAACATGGGAGCGGGATGCCTAGATTTGTTCTCAGTACCCCCACTTGTTTACCTAGTTTTGAGTTGTGGAATACGGGGACTTAGATCCTAGAGGTGGGGTGAATTTAAACATCGGGAATTTATATGATTTTTTTAAAAAAAATATATTGGAATTTTATGAGTATGAAAATCTGACGGGGCATGATTCCGCGGCATGGAGTACCGGGAATAAATTTCTAATCTTTATTTAGGGTACATTCAAAAAATGTTCGAGCGGGTTTTTCTAATTTTTGAACAGGTGCTCAGAATTGATATCTGAGGGTTCCATTGAACTCACATTTCTGGTATTCACTTATGGAGACCATCACGTCTACCGTTGTAGGTGGATGGTGGATGTTAGCTTTTCACATATTCGTGAAAGAAAAAAATAAAAATTAAATTGTGTAGCTTTTATTTTTATTTTTATTCCATGTGGATGTTGTGATGTGGGGACCATCAGACCTAAACCTTTCATGAGGGGTTTTGATGGCTGGGACGCCCCAAACTAACCGCCAATGAGACGTTATGGAGGTGGGGAAAACCTTAGGTATAAAATTCTTGATCTTCTCTCTTAATGAGGGAGAAACCTCTCAACATCCTCTTTAATGTGGTGGAGCCTCTTGAGCTTCCTCCACATTAATTTGGCCAACCCTCATACTTTAATTATTCCACCCTATGTAATTAATTAAATCCAATTTGAAATTACACCAACAATTAAAATTGGGGAAACACTTTTTATTTTGGGGTGGGATTTTCTGTTGAGGGAATTCATCGGCAAAGGGGAGAGCTCATGGGGGGAGAAATCTCCCCAACGAATAATGCTAACAAAGAACTTCTTCCATGAATAATTATCCACCGATGAAGAACAACGACTTCAAATTATTCCTCAGGACACCCTTCAAGGTGGAACGTCCTCGACTAACACGAAACGACACACGAGCCTATAATTGGAGGTGTCTAGAAGACGAGATGAACATCGACAACTTCACCTTCTTCCCTCCTCATCAACATCAACAAACAATCATGTAGGGGTTTAATTTTCATATGAATATTTTCCCATGTTCTTAAATTGATTTATTTTGCGAGTTTGTGAATAAATTGTTGCGGGACATTGTAAATATTGACATTCTTCATTCATGTTCTTGTTGATCCATATTCTACCACCCTAACGTGGAGGGTATGGGCCAATCAATCATGGCCCGACCCCTCCACAAATCTTATGGTGTTCATCGAGATGGAGGAGGATTTCAACCACCCATTGTTGGGGAAAGAGAACAGAGGTTTTCATCACCATCGACCGTGACTAAAGAGACGGTGTAACGGTGCCGCCCGACGACCACGACCACCATGTGGACTCCGCACCGTATGTGGCCACCGCCACTGCTCGCGGCACTGCACCGCCCCAATGTTAGACCGCAGCCAAGCGGCCGAAGTGCCACCCCGCGGTCGCACCTCTTCCCCATGGCCGGATCACCGCCCCGATTTCAGACCTCCTCCCCGTAGCCGGACCGCCACCCCATGGTCAGAAAACCGTCTCACGGCCGAACCCCCGCAGCCTCCGCCCCCCTGGCTGATCCGCCCCACGACCTCATGCCCTCATGACACCCCCAGCGGCCGAGCCGCCCCGACTGAACTTCCATGAGGTCTCATGCCCTTGTGGCACCCCTTGCGACCCTCACGGGCCAGGTCGACCCGAACCGGGTCGACCCTGTCTGGGTCGGGCCCGGTCAGTCCAGTCAGGTCGGGCCAGACCCGTACCTAATACGAACATATACATTACTTGGGCCATAACTTTGGCATCGGAAGTCCATTTTAGGAACCGTCAAAAGCATTGGAAATAATTTTGTGAGAAGGTCCCTTTGAGTATTTCTCATAGGAGATTTGGATTATGTTGGGGTAAGATCAAGATTGATTGAGCACAAATCCATCCTGGCCCTAGAGACTAAATGATATTTACTCACAGATCATGCAGCTGATTGATGCACTACCTGTTGCGTTGTGACCCCTATGACCTTGAAGTCCTTTGAGATTCTTAATTTTGTGACTTCGTGGTAGTTGGAGTATTGACCAGTGGCTTGTGGAGAGGATCCTCCCCAGAGACGAGCAAGCTTAATGCAGGAACCCTATAACTGGTGTGATGATGTACTAGGATCCTATGTGGGTCTGACGATGTACTGATGGTGTACAAGGATACTTTGTGGATCTGATGATATACTAGCAATCCTGTGTGGGTCCACTCATAGATATCCTGTGTGGGTCAGCTCCTATTCAAGCGATCGTGTGTGGGTCAGCTCATAGTGATCCTGTGTAGGTCAGCTCCTAGTGATCCTGTGTGGGTTAGCTTCTAGCAATATTGTGTGTGTCAACATCTATCCTAGAGATCCTTTGTGGGTCATCTCTAAGTGATCCTATGTGAGTTAGCTTCGATTAATACTGTGTGTTTCATCTCCTGTCCTAGAAATCATATATGGGTCAACTCTTAGCGATACTGTGTGTGTGAGCTTCTATCCTAGCGATCTAGTGTTGGTCATCTCCTAGTGATCATGTGTGGGTCAGCTCCTAGCGATCATGTGTGGGCCATCTCCTAGAAATCCAATGTAGGTCAGCTCTTTTATATAGTAATATGATTCAGTTGTTACATCTAATGATCTCTACTACTATACATTCATTATAAATGGTGTGAGTTGAGACATAACTTCTATGTTCATGTTTGAGATGCATAACTTGATAACTTAGCTATATGTATGTGAATATAACTAAGTAGGGTTGACAGTTGAATTCATGATTTGGGTTTATTCTTTGTGTATTTTTTTAGACCATGAGGGTCTCAGGGTCCCTAATGTGTATTTTTATACTCACCCATACATGGGCTATGCTCACACATTGTCATGTTTGGTGCAGACCATGAAAAATGTTGATCGAGACTGAGGGTACTAAGTTAGACGGTTCCTGTAAGAGGACCTTATGACAAGTTGTTACAAAATGGAGACAGATATATTTGGAGTGCTAAGGAGGATATATGTACCTACACTTCAGGTAGGAACTTCAGAGGATGAACTAGTAGTTATCTTTCACTTACTTCAGTTGTATTGGATTTCAGTTATACTTTTACATTCCAGTTGGGCTTGTATTCTGCCCCTTTTACTTACTTTACTCACACTATTTATTATTCAGTTACTTATGTTCACATCTTATTTTGTGCTTGGTTACGTGTGTTTATAGGTTGTAAAGGCAATGCATTCGCAGTTTTAGGGATTACGCATTTCGGTGCTAGTCGCCAGCTCCTAGCCTATGGATGGTGGGTTTGGGGTTGTCACGGTACGGGCCCTGGGGGATGGTTCATGAAATAAAAATACACTCATAAAGTCATAACATTCAAAATTTTCTTTAGATTTTGGTGAGGTTGATTCCTAAATGTCACAAATGACATATATATCATTTTCCTAAGGTGTTAAATCAATCCTAATGTGTCTCCTATTTTTTAGTCTTTCAATTGTTCTTTTTACTAGAAATAATGTCAATTATAAATAAAAATAGACACTTTGATTCATACTAATCACATAATAAATCATATTGAAGTGGCATAATTATGTTATTTGTGTACATTATTCCATTAAGCATGTTATTCATTAATTTCTAAAAAAAATCTATATCATCTTGTGAATATGAGTCTTTTCAAAAATCATGTTAGTACTTAAAAAAATAAATACAGAAAGGATTAATAGATATCATAAATGAAGTATTATTTATATTCAAAAAATTCCTCTTTAGGTATGATGTTTTTTTCCAATAATATCTAGTTAATAAATTTAAAAACATAATAACCAAAATAATTTCTGTTTTTTTGTTTCAGACATTGGAGAAGCATTGTGAAAAATATGTAATTTTTTATATATGTGATTGTATATTGAAATATTATTATATATACCCTGATAATTATCTAGTCATACTACTTGTGATGTTGATTATCCTTTCCCCTATCCCCATTTCATGATCTTGACGATCTTCACGCACCTCCCTATCATAACATAATCCTCATAAAAAGATAATATAAATTATACAAATCGATGTTTTGTTCTAAAATGTTGGATGTAGTGTATTGAAAATTGAAAAATGACATCATTTCTTTTCATTGTTTTGGATATCCATGCATTGAATCCATAAAATGAATCTATGGAGTATCCAAATTGACTACAATGAGAATCCAATGTTTCCTAAAAAAGTAATAAGTATTAAAATAATTTAAAATATATTTGATATGATTAAATAGTATATTTTTACCCTACAACGTGGGTATTAATAATATTTTATCATCCATAATTTTTCTATTAAATTATTTGAGCAAGCCTGCCCCAATTTCACCCTCTTTATGAAAAGTTATTTTTGTTTGTTCTATAGACGTGATGTGAGGATCAATGAGTCCAAATTTGTTTCATCATAAAATTCAATCAATTTATAAAAATATATACACCTTTGAAAAATATGAAATCTATTTAGTCATAATTATCATATTATATCATCTTCTGGAAAATCAAATCATGAAAATAAACCTCATGTATACATTGAATACTTAGCCACAAAGCCACTCATAGTCCATGATTTCACTAATATTGTCAACTAAAATAATATATAGATCTTCCTTGTTGTAAATATTTTCATAAAATCAATTTTTTGAGTACCACAATATTTCAACTTCGTATCTGCATGAGCATGTAAAGATAATAAATGCGGATATAGAATAGGAAGGATTACGATTCTTTCTATAGAACATTTCAATCGATTGGTTTTTCCTTGAGATTTTTTTGAACCATTCGTTCATTTCACCCAATCCCATTGTCCATATAAAATAAAATTTGATGATTCAACCGATTTTTTGTTAAATTTTAAAGAATTATCATGAAAAATAAATTGGAAATTAATACCCCTTTGTTGACATGTTTTTTACAAGATGCGACGACCATGCAATGAATGTTCCAAGAGCTTGTTCGACCTTATAAATATATTCATCATCAATTGGAATAGGTAGCTCAACAATCGGATCATGGGATACATTAATCAACACATTGGCATGAAATGTTTGAAGTGGTATGTTGTATATCATGGAGTTTTTGATATTGAACACTGTAGCCCTCACTACAAGGCGATGGGTGGGTGTTGATATACATAAATCATAGTCATTTTCACCATGTATAATATCAACACATGAAATGTATCAGTGTGTATATAATTTACAATTCACAGAAACAATTATTATAACATTTATTACGTCATTTCAGATAGGTTTTTGTGGGGAATGGGTCGCCTCAATGCTAGTGGTGGTGGGGCAAGATCTTCATGTGCTTGTTGTTCTTGAGTTGTTTATTCTCTCCCCCCCCTCAATAATATTTTTCTTGAAATATCCTTTCAATTTCATGTGTTCTTAAAGGATAAATACTCATTCTGTCATCATTTTCAGTAGTTCACTTTGATTCTCCTCTTTTTATATCAAATAATGTTCGAGGTGTCACCCCAAAACCAGCAAATTTAACACAACCATGCATCCTGGCTGCTTCAATGCCACCAAAATGATTTATTCATCCAGTTTGGATGTTACAGATTCCTGAGACTATTACAGATAGAAAATATAGAAAAATAATTAATCATTATTTTTATTATCAATTTTAATCAAACAAAATATTTATTACGTAATACTTACACATGTTTCACATAGTTTTTTTGGGGTTTCATCTATTTGTATGCCATCATTATTTACACGCACCTTCTTCGATAGAAAATGGAATTTTATGTAAGTGAATTTGTTTATGGGATCATCAATCTACCTATACATAGAGGAACATATTTATGGTGTTATTTTATGTCACATAAAAATATTTGGGTAGTTTTAAATTATGTACAATTTTTTTTTCATGTAAACCTTACCCCACGTTCCTTGGGTTATCAGGTGTTCCTAAATAGTTAGTGGGTGAAGGTTTATTTTCCCCTCATCATCTTTATGATGATATCTCATTAAAATTTTGTCAAATCCTTTGAAAATACTTCCTGTAACCCTTAATACATAGTCCTTGTGCAATTCATGCACTATAAGTTCACTCTATAAGGGATGATAAAGAGTAATTAAATGTTTCATTATATTATATTTTAGTAAATTAAATAAATGATATCGTAATGTTATGGTAATATCTCCCCACATCAGTGTCGTAATCCCAGTGAAAACATGGTGCCACGACTGTACAATAATTATCACGTGTTGTTGATTGAAAATTAAAATGTAAATAACGAACGTGGCCTTATTGGGGTTAGAATTGTTTCCCATCTTATTCAATATATCCTCATATTTGATGCCTTTTTCTTTTTTCGTTAAGGATTTTTCCTAACACCATCAAACTACAATGCTCTAGTTTTTTTTTCTGCTCTTCCAGTGCTTCATGGACTACAATTTAATTTTTTCAACATCATCTACATGTTCCCCCAGAGTGATAGAATTGGAATGTGCAGAAGATGATTGTACCTATACACTGGTAAAATCAGCCACAACAGGTTTGGAAACCTGTCGGTCCGTTGCACTGTGAGCAGATCTAGGTTCACAGACATGTTGTTCCTCTCCAATACAAGAATAAATTGGTGGAGATACTTGTTGTGCCTTGGGATTTGAAGAATCATCACATGAAAAAAGTCATTATCTATAGAAGTGGTTAAACATTAAATTTAGATTACATAAGAGCATCAGTGAATAGGTAATAACATAATGTAACATGATGTATATTAAAAAAGAATATATCTTGATTATTGAACTCTCCTTTTTAAAAGGTGGAAGGGTTTTAAACCCTTATAGAATATCAATTTCCCTTTATAGTGTTCTCATATGTCACTCAAAATGCTATCTACATTAGGATCACAGTGAAATTATTGTGACATCCCAATGAAAGGGTTATCTTTTGTTGAATTTTCATCTGACCCTTTAGTGGTTTTTGTCAATAATAGAATAATTTACCTAATTTGGTTTGTATAATTTGGAACATAAAATACTTGTAATACCTGTGATGCCACTATATGTTTCTTTTCTTTGTACCCTTCCTTATTGAAATCAACTTTCACAAATATCAACTCATCTATTTTAACAACACTCCTATTATCAACCAACTTGCATTAGAAAATAATCATTTAGAATTTCATATTATCCAACTCCCATATTTTTTGGATGATTCCAAAGTATTACTTATTCTCATAGATAGTATTTTTTTCCTTAGCACTGGAAACATGCATCGGTTTGGCCACAAGTGTAACAATACTATTCTTCATGGAATTGACACATCTTGTTCATTAGTTTTAAATGTATAACAATTAATTACATAATAAAAATAACATAAAACATAAAACATGGTCCTCAAGATGTCCATTGAAGTCATTATGAATTTGATTCTGAATTTTCATATGACTCTTTAAATATATGGTCCAAACACAAGCATATAAACTATGGATTCTGTGTATTTGATATCCAATTTCATCCCTATATGTATTCAAATGCCTATTGATTTATTTGTGGGTTTTGAAATATGGGTCAAACTCTAAAATTTTATGAAAACCCTAATGGTGGACTTACTCAAAATCTATAATATTGAATGTGAAAACCTCTATTCTAGAAATTCCTTTACCAGAAAGCCTTCCAGAGTGATGAGATTTCAGTAGACCAATGGTTTCCACACCAGACATGTGTTTGGTACATTATTCAACAACATCTTCAAAAATACATTTCCTTACAATATAATAATTTATCTTACTTATATTTTTTACATAACCTTTCAAAATATTCAAATACCATTCAATGGGGTGGATCCATCTATATTGTATAGGAACAAATAATCAAATATCTCCCTCCAAGTGATCCATCAATTGAACCATCATATCAGTGAATGTTGGTGGGAAGAGGATTTCCAATTCACATAATTTGGAGGCGATTTCACTCTCCATAATCCGAAAGTATTTCAAGTCTATAACTTTACTATTTATATCATTGAATATGAAATAGAACATCATTAATGTATAATAGAAATTTTTGGAAAAAATGAAATGAATATCTATAAGAACTATATCATGCATCAAAATGTAGAAGTCACGTGATTTCACACCCTTTAACATTAAATTGTTCATTGACACAATTTTCATGATATTCAATGAATAAAAGTTCATTTTTCACTTTTTATAAGTTCCAAAACTTCTCATATTGCCATGTCAACCATGTACAGCCTTTCATTAATTTCATCAATTATTTTTCTTGGTGCATTTAGCAACATGTTTATGACACTATCAAAAACAATTTTTTCAACATGCATAAAATCAAGAAAGATTGTGACATATAGACAATTCGAGTATGGTAATTCAATAAAAACTAATATATTATTCCATCTGTTTTTTGAATGGTTTTTCAAAAATCGTTTACCAAAAGCAGTGTCCATATATTTTAAATTATCAAACATTTTACCACCTCTTAGTGGATATGGTGTTTTACATTCTTATGAACTTCCATCGAATAATGTTTTCAAATATCAGAACTTATGTCATCGAGGTATAAATCGACGATGTCTTAGAAACATAGTTTTCATTCAATGATTCAACTAAATTGAATGTGTAACTTGTTCAAAGATGGGAAACCCATGACTTCCTTTAATTCTATATCCAGAAAAATTTCCATAAATAAGAAAATAATTTATCTTACCGTACAACATGGCTCTCAATGTGAAATCTTAATTTCTATAATAATCATAAAACATAACACTTGAATCCCACAATAATTTAAAAGCATTGATCATTGTAGCTAAGTAAACACAAATATCATTACTCGGTTGTTTCAGTCCTAATATAATCATAGAGGGTATCATGGGTTTTCATTTCATTCATAACCTTGGTTCCAAGATATAATTTACCAACATAACAAGCTATTTATAATGATTGATTCCCAGAAAACCAAAAATGATTAACACTATCTGTAAATAATGAAAGAAAAAGGACTCTCAACTTGTATCCAAAATTAGGATACTCATGATCAATTCTCTTCCACTAAATATATTCTTTAAGGTAACCTAGTTTTCCATCATTATTTATTTTTTCTACATTCCGCCTCAATTTTCTAGTGATCTCCTCACTTGAAAATAGGTACTTAACAATTGGAATGATCAGAAATTACCATACAACATTCATTGGACTGGATTTGTCCATCATTTATCGAGAAGGATATCACATTAGTCATTCTATAAGTTATTTTTTGGTCATTTTTAAATAGTATACAGTCATTTAGGGAGGCGTGTATTCTTTCAAATATCATTCCTATTGAGCATATAATTCATTTGGCATCATATGTTCGGCTCGGGAGACCATTATATTCTTGTATCAAATAATTCAAGAGGGAAGGTAATTATATATTATTTGAATCACTCTATTTATTTCCTGCTCATAAATTATACAGCTTCGGTATGATTTACAATGTTATAAATATAGTGCAACCACCATAAAAATGAGTCTTTGCACAACCATTTAAATAATATTTTTTTTGGGAAATCACAATGATCATCTTCAACTTACATTTTCATTTCCTAAATATGATCATCATAACCATTCATATCTGTAATCACATCCTTGATATGGCCTTCTTCATTATCCACACTTGTAATCATAACAGATGATCCATAAAATACACCATTATCCCATCCACTAGCTACATTCCCTTTTCCTCAAGTTTATTCTATCATCTATATCTTTTATTAATTATTTTATAGATCAAGTGTTCTTCCAACTCATATGGACTATTTTTTCTTGAATAAAAATAGTGTAAACACGAAAAATGGATTTGAGAAAGTTCATATGCATGATCTTTTGCAAACCTGATGAACTCTTTCACTCTATCTTCATACTCTCCTATCAAACCATTGGCATCCATCAATTAATTAATCATATCCATCCAATTTGATTTTTTGAAATTACTATCTTACATAATAACTATAAAAAATATTGATATATTGTAATGGTTTCAATAATTATATAAGAATCTTAACATAAAATATTATAAAAAAGTAGAGTTCAAACTTTCATTGAAAATTGTTTAAAAAATCACACTTAAAATACCAATAAAAAACGAACCATTTACACAAATTTTTAATTAAAATAACAAGCCCTTTTTAAAATAAATAAATCAGTTCCAAACACACTTTCCCAAAACCACAATTACTTTCTAATGCATTCATGAAATCTTCATAACCCAATAATCTTAATCATTTAAAATGAGAAACATTCCTCAAAGAAACATTTCAAAACACTTGAATCATTTGAAATGATACAGTTAGGAATTTTCATAAATACATAGATCCCAATAAATACACATTATAAAAGATACATAGAAAACACATAGATTCATCGGAAATCAATTAATGTAGTATGACTCTATCACATTATTCCAATGGTTGGTGTGATAATAATTATTTCCATAAGCATTTGGGATTTTTCTCCGCACCATTTTATATCACTTATCCATTCATCTATTTTCTAGTTATATCAATTATCCTTCACCACAAAACCATATTCCCAATGGACGTGTTCCATAGTCAGGTACCAAACTCAAAACCATGATACTCTTATGTTCTAGTTTACTACAAACACTACATTATCTCAATGATCATTAGCTCACACCAAATCAATTGGTCGTAGAAACAATGAACAATGTATACTCCTATCACATGAAGTAATATTGCTTCCTTCCTTGATAAATACACCTATGTAAATCTATAAGTATAGTCCAATTACATAATAAAAAATTTCTCATGTGTAATTCCATTCAAACAATGAATTTTCCTATATCCCTCATCACTAGAAGAAATTATGTTACAATCCAGATAAATTTATGTACATCATGTATCTCGTCAAAATAAGAGAATAAATATGGTACTAAACTAATATATGGTATGATTTTTCATAGTCACTTTTCTAAAATATTCAAAAATACTTTCTAAATTAAATTACAAAGACTATTCATTATCAAATTCTTAACTAGACTCGTAATAGTATCATCTTGAATAATATTGATGAGAGTATCATTATAAGTCTCAAGAGAATTCTTATCTCTCCAAATCTCATTCATGAGGTTAACAACATCACGTTCCAAAATAGATTGAATCCTTATAAATAAAATTTCATAATTAAAATCCAGCTATGGTAACATTTATTGATGAATCAACCCAAATGCCACGACCACTCCATATCATTAAATATGAATAGTGAATAATTAAATAATATAATTTTTTAATGTTGTAAAAAAATAATAATTTAGATATTTAGATATAAAATTATTCCAAGAAGAAAATATCAATTTATAATAACATGAATTATATCATGTTTCATTTTGATTGTATTCACCATAAAATGATTGTGGGTGGAAGGATTCATTACTTGTGTTGTTATGGTTTTTTGACTAGGGTGTCCATAAAGTGTCTCATGTAGATTTTTATAGGTTTGGCTAAAAAATATATTTCTCCACTATAACTCAATTTATCTCTTAATAAAAATAAAAATGTATTGGGGGATTAACATTATTATTATTGATTTTTACCATATATAACTAGTTGTATACAATCTTTTTCTTATTCTTATATCAGTTACCAAAAAGTTGTATTAAATCATGGTCACATAACATTTGGTAATTATTATATCAATAATCAATTGAAAATCTTGGTTTCAATAGTACATGTTTTCTTCTGGGGAAGTGGTTTTCTATGATTTAGTGGAATTGTAATAGTAAAAAAGTGGTGGTTCCATTAAAATGGGTAAGGATTGGATTGATATTCAGTCGTGGAGGATTCAGACATTGGGGGAAAATGGCCCTCAAACTCTTGGAGAGTTCAAAAGTTAAATTGATTTTCTTTTAGCTGGAAATGAGGTGTTTCGTGGATTGGGAAACAATGAGATGAATGTATTAGAGCATTTTTTAATAGGTGTGTACAAGAGAATCCAGATTCTATAGGGAATCAAAAAATGCATCATTATATTTGAGCATTGATGGTGGATGTGTATTAGAGGGAGGGGTCATGGAGTATGATTAGTTGACGTTTTGGTGCAACAATAGTTCTCAGTGAGGTTTTCAGTAATTATGTTGCATTGATTACATTTAAATAATTATTTATAATTGTTAATAATTAATTATTAAATATTTATGTGTTAAATTATGAGCATCAACAGAAGTGTAGTCTCAAACTAGGCTTGGAAAGGATAGAGAGAGTTTTCTCAATGCTCAATGTGTTTTATAACTCCTTTTCATGTAGCTAGACCATATCATATAACCCAATAGTTTTGGGGTAACAATGACTTGTGTAATAACCCAAGACAAGGGATAGGGCACAATAACCTTGTGGCCTAACCTAGTATTTCTAAGGATGTGATGGACTTGTGGACTAACAAGGGGCTATAGTGTATTTGTGGTATAACCTAGAAGAAATAGGGATTTGATGGCATTATAGCTCAACTTGAGGTTTTATCGAGCATACAAAGGCCCAACGGTCTTACCTCTGTCTTTATTTTGGTTATAGAACTTGATCTAAGTATTTTGTGAATTTGGCTTTTCCTATATCTGAATAGTAGGTTCACATGTGGACAACATGACTTTCCATTGAAGGTATGCCTTTAATTGTTCTAAAATCATGAATAAACTCAGTAGGTATTCCTCATAGACATCCCAATGCAAGACAATATGACAACATATGTTAGGGAAATTAATATATACAATTTGAAAAACATTTAAAATTCTTATTTAAAGGTATAAATAAATCCCATATGAGAAACCCATAATAATGATCATTACAATACATTCAAACATGTCATAACCATACCCATGTTCACACAAACACACATTCTGGGTATATGTTCATGATTCACTAGATTGATTTTCAAAAACCATCCTACATGCAATTCCTTTAGTTCGCAAATAAGGACAACCAACATCCATGATTTTTTGTAGGGCGTTTAGGCCATATAATTCCCCACATCACCATCAAAAAAAGAGAATGAGGAGAAGACTCACCACATAGGTATCATTCAACAAGTGGTAGAGCTGCGTTCGTAGTGGAGGAGAGGCATGCATCGAAGGAGTCCTCTGGTGAAAGAGAGGCGCCTACAGAGAAGAGGCGGGATGTGGAGGCCAGGTGCGCGACGGAGGTGAGGTGTGTGGAAGAGGTGTGGTGAATGGCAGACTTGTTCATGCATGGTGGAGGTGTAGTGCATGGTAGAGGGGATGCACAGAATGGTTAGGATCACAATGCACGAGAGGTGCATGATGGATGTGTGGTTCGCAGGGATGTGCGGCGATGACGATTAGATTCATTGAGTGCTAAAGAGATGCAAAGATGGAGGATATATTTAGGGTTTTTTATAAAACATGGGGAACGTTTTATCAGGACTAGTTAAAAAAGAAATGATAGAGGTATTTTTAATCAACCCAAAAATATAATGCACTCATAAAATATTACTTTATCAGTTTTTAGCGCTAATAAAGATAGGCCTTTATAAGTGCTTTTTTATCACTGATAAAGATAGGTCAGCGCTAAAAAATCATTGATGATGATATAACGTTAATAATTTAATTATATTATTATATATATTTATAAATTTATATACATGATAAATATATATTTTATATATAAAATTATATTTTAAATAATTTTAAAAATATAAGCAATATAATTATTATATTTATAATCATAGAAATATATATAATAAATATATTAATTATATATTTTTTAAGTATATATATGTATATAACTATATTTCTTCTAATTATTTAATTACTTATATAAATATTAATTTGTTTATAATTATAATTTCAAATGAATATATATATACAGATATATTTAAATAATTATAAAATAATAACCAATTAATATTTCTAATATTTACAATTTTATTAATATATATATTTTTTATATTTTTTATAATTTTATAATTATGTTAATATATGTTTATTTATTTATATCTATAAATATAAATATTTGTATTTATTTTTAAATATTTTTATACAAGAGTAAATATATTTACGAATAAATTTATTTAGTTGTATATAACAATATATATGAAAATAACAAATATATATTTTTTAATTAATAATTATTTCCATAAATATTTATTTATTTTTATTTATCAATAATAAGAAATATATATTTATTTTCAATAAAAAATTATAATAAAAAAATTATATATATTTGTAATTATAAATATAAATATATATAAATAATTAATAATTATGAAAAATATATTAAAAATATTAAAAATATATATACTTATTATATTTATTTTTATTATTTACTTATTTAAATATATATACATTTTTTTATAATAATATATATAACTATTTTTATTTATTTATAGATATTTTTATATAAATATATATATAATTAAAATATTAATTATAATATTATAATTATTTTAATATATCTATATTGATTTAGGAATTACAATCATAAATATTTGACTTAATTTATAAATATTAGACCTAATTTATAAATATTAGAATATATTTATAAATATATTTATTTAATTTAATATTTATAAATTTATAAGTAGTAATATATATATATATATTTATATACTATAATTTTATAACTCTTTACACAGATAATTATATTTATTTATACTCATAATTATTACTATAAATATAATTTTTTATTGTTTTTTTAATATAATTATAAGTATGTATATATATATTTATAATACAAGTATTTGATGTCATTTTTTAATTATATATATATATATTAATAATTATAATTAAAAAAAATATTTAAAATTATTTATATATAATTAAAATTTAATAATTTTAAATATAATAAAAAAATTTATTCTTTGAATATATTTAATGTGATTTTATAAGTTTTGAGAAAATAATCAAGTTTAAATATGGGTAACATGAATAAATCATATAAACCTAGTAAAATAAACATAATAAAAAATTATCCATCATTAGAAACCCTGAATAATAAGAAGAGTTTAATGTATAAATGAACATTACTGATGATACATAACTTATATTCAGCATGGTCAATATATTAACTGAACAAATTCATTGTAAACATATATATATATATTATTATAATCATTAAAATACTTTTTTAAAACACTATATATATTTTTGAATTATTAAAACTAAAAATTATTATTAAATATGAATTTTTATTTAATATATATAAATAAAAATTATTTTTGAATATAAATATAATAATTGAACATAAATTATTATTTAAAACATTTATCAGTGCTACATATAGAACTGATAAATAATTCCATTATAATCACTTTTACTTAGTGCTGATAAAGGACCCCATTTATTAGGGATGTCTGCTTACCACTGATAAAACAAGATGCTTCCCATGTCTCGTTGTGTGGTAGTGCCCATCCCCCTTTAAGTGACACAATGACATGCAATTTCACTAATTAATATATTTTTGTACTTTTAGGTCATGTTGTTTTTCTTTTGACCCATTATATAAAATATATATAACCCTAATCCAATTTAATTTCTTGTAATATAAATCCTATTAAAAAAATCATGTAGAATCCCTAAAAAAATGCATTAATTTGAGTGTATTTTCATTTGTTTTATTCTACAACACTGGATGACATTGAGTGAATGAAAATGGTAGTTTATTGTTAATGAGAATTTTTAATGTGGGAGTGAGATTATGATTAAAAGTTATCAATGTAATTTATTTTCATTCTATAGTATTTATTTCCAATCCATCAAATCTGAATATCAACAATAAAATAAATTCAAAATAATAAATACAATACATATTGATAATAAGTCATTATAATATTTTAATAAATTAAAAAAATGTGGAAAAAATAAGTGATATTTTTTATGATTTAAAATTAATTTTGTGGATGTCATAAATCATAATGAATGAGGTCTATTAAATACCCAAAAATTCTATTTATATAGCCAAACAGTTTATATTCCCACTGTTAGATTGGAAATAATTTTTCCCATATAATCAACCCTATTTGTAATCTATAAATATAGTGGCATGATAAAGGAAATTGGGTGATTTTGTGGGGCCATATACTTTTTTTATTTCATTATTATTTAATTGTGATTGAGATGTTTTACATCATCATCTTCATCTAGAGAAATCGATATCAGCATACACTTTCTCTTCACTTCACCATCAATCAAAACATTTCACAACACGTTATCTGCCTGGCTGCTCTTTGAAGTAAAAAGGATGGACATTCCAGTAAGATAAATTTTCCCATGGAGAATATTGAGAATCATGGATTTCTCCCTCTAGAAATTCTAGTGAATAATTACATGTCTTGGATTATGGATGCAAAGATGAACCTTGATGCAAATGGGCTTGTGGAAGCAATTAAAGTTGTCAATAACACATCCGCTCAAGACCGTTATTGAGAACTAATATTCCTCCTCAATCAACTCCATGAGGATCAGAAGAATGAGTACCTCATGGTGAAGGATCCTTCGGTTCTGTGGAAGAATCTCTAGGAGAGGTATGATCACCTTTGACTTGTAATGCTACCAAGAGCATTGTTTTAGTTGAGACTTTCGTGATTCCAAAATTATAAATCGGTAAGTGACTACAACTCCACAATGATTAAAATAACATTGTAAATCAAATTAGGTGGAGATACTATCACTGATACCAATATGATGGAAAGAACATATTCTACTCTCCATGCCTCAAATGTCATTCTTCAACAACAATATCACGAGAAAGGTTTTAGAAAATATTTTGAATTACTTTCTTTCATTCTTATTTCTGAACAAAATAATGAACTCTTGATGATAAATCATGCATGCCGACCGATTGGTTCAGCTCCATACCCAGATGAAAATTTGATTGATTTTAGTCAAGTTCATGGTTGGAATCAACATAATCTAGGTCGAGGACAATCATTCTATAGAGGTGTTCACACAACAAATGTTTCATATTTGTCTCGATTAATTTTATTTTATTCCTTATATGCATGTTTTTTCCTTTACTAGAAATTGATGAGATATATCTATCTATTGGGAATAATTTCCGTGATGATGATATTCACCTCATCCATAGGTCAATGAAGCACACAATTATTAAACATGAGAAATATTTTATCAACATAAAAATGGGTAGTGCTCATGTTTGTACTTTAACTGATAGTGTGCAATTAATAGAAGGATCCAGAATAGAAAAAAAAATTCCTACACAGTGGTACCAATATTATGACAAACAATTCATTATTTTCTCCGAAGTCTCGATGAAATTTTCTAATTTTTAAAGATATTTTTAATAATAGATATCACATCGAGATAGTGGATGATGGAGGTGTTGAATACCTCTACATAATAAGCCTTCAAAATGAGAACAATTTGATTCAAGAGAAGCTTTTGGGACTTCTGTCTGGATTGTACATTGTCAATATTTGTACAATTGAATCAAACATGGTAAACCCGAATTTTACTAACGATGATACATTTATTGTCTTGCATGACCGTTTGGGTCATCCTGGATCAATAATGATTATTAATATAATTAAATGTAATCATGGCCATCCATTTGTTGATAAAAGGGTTCTTACTCCCCATGATTTCTCATGGGCTGCATGTTCTCAAGGAAAAATAATCATAAGACCATCACCATCAAAGATCAGGACTGAATCCATATTGTTCATGGACCGAATTCAAGGTGATATATGTGGAACAATTCATCCACCTGGTGGACCATTCATATATTTCATGATCGAGATTGATGCATCAACTCGATGTTACCGTGTTGGTTTATTGTCCACTAATAACCAGAAATTTGTGAAATTACTTGCGCAAATAATTAGGTTTAGGGCACAATTCCCTGATTATTCAATCAAGAATATAAGGGTTGATAATTATGTTGAATAATCGTCACAATCTTTTAATAATTATTTCATTTCATTGGGAATTATTTTTGAACATACTGATGCCCAATTTCATACTCAAAATGGTCTTGCTGAATCATTTATTAAGTGATTACAACTTATCGCTAGACCATTAGTTATTAAAACTAAATTAACCAATTCAGCATGGGGACATGCAATTTTCCATGCATCTACACTGCTTTAAATAAGGAAATCAAGCAATCTTGATTATTCTCCTTTGCAATTAGCTTGTGTTCATGAACCAAATATTCCACACTTAAGGATATTTGGCTGTGCTGTATATGTACCTGTAGCACTGCCACAATGGAAAAAAATAGGACCCTAATGGAGATTGGGGATATATGTTTGTTTGTAATCTCCCTCGATCGTTAAATATCTTGAGATTATGACAAGTTATGTATTCAGAAAAAAGATTCACTAATTTTAATTTTGATGAAAAATTATTTACAACACTCAAAGGAGGAAATCAACTGACATCGAAGGATATTTCATTGAATGAAATGTCATTATTACATCTCGATCCTCATACAAATATGAGTTAAAATGATGTTAAAAAGATAATTAATTTGAAAAATATACAAAATAATGTTCTTGAAGCATTCAATGATTGAAAACGGGTTACAAAATCATATATACATGCTGCGAATGCACCAGTATGAATTGTTGTCCCAGAAAGAGATTCTGATGGTATTACCAACAATACTTCCAACCTGTGCCTAAAGCATGGGAGGCCACTTGGTTCAAAATATAAAAATCCCTATCAATGAAAGGGGAGACAACCTATGTTGTTTGATGAAATGAATGAATTTTAAGATGATGTAACTGTACCATAAGTACATGGACATGATCAAGAGTAAATTTCAATAAATTTCACCAACAATGGAAGATTTTGGAACAGAGTGGAGACCATTGTTGATAACACATTTAATACAATGTAGCCCTTGAAATTATGGATGAGGAACAAGTACCTAAAATAGTTAATGATTTTTGTGAAAGGCTATATTGGGATAAATGGAAAGTTGCAATCTAATCTGAGATTGACTCACTTGCTAAATGTGAGGTTTTTTGGTCGATCATGAAAACCCCTGAAGAGATTAAACCCTTTGGATACAAATGTGTATTTATGATAAAAAGAAATGAAAATAATGAATTCGTGAGATATATTGATCGACTGGTTTCTCAACGATTATCACAAAACCTGGGATTCATTATGAGGAAACATACTCTCCTATAAGGGATTCAATAACCTTTCATTACCTCATGTCATTTGTTGTACATTAGAAACATGAAATATCCCTGATGGATGTAGTGACTGTATATCGTTATGGTGATATTGATAATGATTTTTACATGAAAATCCATTAAGGATTTAATTGTCTAGAAAAATATCTTGGATCTCGAGAGCATTATTCAGTTACGTTTAATAAATCATTATATGGATTAAAGCGGTCAGGGCATATGTGGTATTACCTTTTGAGTAAATATTTGTAGAAGGATGGTTATAAAAATGATCCAATTTTTATATGTGTCTTCATTAAGAAGATTGGATATGAATTTTTCATCATTGCAGTATAAGTTGATGATTTATATATAATTGGTTCTAATGATGAACATTAAAAGGCATTGGAATATCTAAAGAAATTATTACCAATGAAATTCTATGGAATGAAAATGTTCCTCCTTGGATTATAAATAGATTTTATTAAGGATGTAATTTTGGTTAATAATATCAAGTTATATTGTAAATGTCCTACAGATATTTAACATCAATGAATCACATCCATTAAGTACACCAATGGTTGTACGATATCTTGATCATGATAATTATCCATTTAAACCATTAGTGGATTATAAAGATCTAGTTGGTCCTAAAGTACCATATCTGAGTGCTATTGAAGAAATGATGTACCTTTAAAAAAATAAAAGACCTAATATATCATTTTATGTGAATTTATTGGCATGTTATAGTTCTTCTCTTACATGTTGACATTGGACTGGAATCAAACATGACTTAAGATACCATAAAGGGTCAAAATATCAATGCTTAATTTATTCCAAATCCTCAAAAACCAAAGCTAGTTGGTTATGCTGATGTTGAATACTGGTCTGATCCACACAAAGCATGATATCAAACTCGATATGTGTTTATATATGATGGACCTAATATTTCGTGGCGTTTGAAGAAACAAACCATTACTAAAACTTCTTCCAACCATGCAGAGTTAATTGCTATTATTGAAGGAAGTTGAGAATTTGTTTGGTTGTGATCATTGATTAATCATATTCAAAATTTATTTGGATTAGATATGAATAATAATATTCTCACCATATTATATGATGATAATACTGATTTCATAGCTTGGTCTAAAGGTGCGTTTATTAAATGTGACAGAACAAAGCATATCTCAGCAAATTTATTTTCACCCATGACCTTCAAAAGAATGTTGAGATTGATGTACAACAAATAAGGTGTTCTGAAAATCTCACAGATTTGTTCATAGATGAATTTCAAATTTCAACATTTGAGAAATTGATAAATAATATTGGAATTCAAAGACAGAAAATACTTTCATGTTTTTATGAGGTTGAGTTGGGAACACTATACTCTTTTTCACTTAATCGGTTTTTCCCATTAGGTTTCCTGAAGAGTTTTTTAATGAGGCAACAGAGCATGAAATCATTTTAATTTGGATTCTATTGATTTTCCTACAAGGTTTACTAAAGTGAAAATTTATATTAGATTCCATGGGATTATGACATCCAAGGGGGAGTGTTATGAATTATCATTAATTGGGTGGGTGTCATAAATCATAATAAATGAGGTCTATTAATTACCCATCAAGTCTCTTCATATGGCCAACTTTTTCTATTCCCACTGTATGATTGGAATTAATTTTGTCTGTTGGATCAACCCATTTTTAATCTATAAATATGGTGGCATGATTATGGAAATTTGGTGATTTTGTGTGGCCATATACTTTTTTTCTTTCTTTCTTGTGCTATTGTGATTGAGACGTTTTAATTCTCCATCGTCATCCTGAGAAATCAACATCATCATACACATTCGCTTCGCTTCACCATCAATCTATGAATTTCAAAACAATATTAATCAATTTTTTTATTTTTTTTATTTTTTATTAGATATACATAATTAAATCTAATAAAATTGATTAAAACTAGGAATGAGATATTATTTTAATCCAGGTAAATGAGGTTAAATTGACACACCACATTGGAATAAAAATAAATTGATCTGATTTATCTTATCCTGTTATTTTATTTTAGGATTTCTTAGATTTTTGGATGACTTGGATTGTGTGGAAAACCATACATGTGACTATAAAGAAGAGGGAGATTTTCTATAAACTCTTACATAAAAAACAATGGGCATAGAAGGTTTAAGTAATATTGACATGGGTTCCACGGGTTTCAAATCCGCATTGCCTTTACATCATAGCGAGGGTCTGAGGTTTCTCATGGGAAAATAGGTATGTGAGGGTGGAATAGGGGAGTTTTAGGAATACGGTTCTTTTTCTCCTAACTGTTGCATCTATAATTCTCAATTGATTCAATACATTGAATGGTATGCATTTTATAAATGTATGATAAATTAATTGTTATGTAGTTTTTTCATATTAAAGGGCTACACCTCATGTTGGTGGATATAGTTTTTCCATTCAATTTTGTTTGGATGTCTTATATTTGCCCCCTTCACCGTGGGGTTTTGAAGAATAAGGTAGGATGGATGTTGATAGGCATTGGTGTTTCATGTAATGACTATAATTCATGAACCTCCACGTAATTCACATCCTCATACGGGAGAGTTTTGATACGAATCATCCTTGGGTAGGGCCATTGGGAGACCATCACTAAGGTTGCAATTTCTTCGAACAAAAGAATATTTGGGGAACGGGGAAACCATGATGCTCAACTAGTGCTAAAAGTGAATGCTTTATCGCCCCTCTCCAAATTCACTACTCAATTTGCGAAAAATGTTTGGAGTGTTTTCTATTTCTTTGCTTATGGTTGGTGCAATGCATCAGACTGGGAATGTGGTTTTAGCTTTATATATTTATTTATAATTATAATTATATATAATACAATTAATTTATAAATATTTGTATATATTTATAAATATATTTATTTAATTATATATATTTATAAAATTTTATGTATAATAATATATTTTTTAAAATTTTATAATTATTTAAATAAATATATATATTTATAATTATAAATATAAATAAATATTTATTTATTTTTAAATAGGAAATATTAATGAATATATATTTATTTATAGTTATAATTATAATTATAAATAAATATATATATTTTTAGTATTTTTAAATAATTATAAAATTATAACAAATATTTTTATTATAGTTATAATTATATATATATATTATTAATATATTTTTTATAATTTTATAATTAATTAAATATAGATATATTAATTTAGAATTATAATTATATATATTTTGGTTTATTTATAAATATATTTATTTAATTTTATTGATTTAAACATTATAAGTATAATAAATACATTTATTTTAATTTCATAACTATTTAAATAAATAATTATATATATAATTATAAGTATAAATAAGAATAAATAAAAATATTTTTATATAATTGTAAATAAATACTTTTTTATTTATTTATAAAATAATAATAGATGTGTCTATTATAATTTTAAAATTATTTAAATATATTTTTATACATCTATAACTATAATTATAAATAAATATATTTAACAGTTATTTATATATAATTAATATAATTTTAATTATAAATAATCTAATTATATATATTATTTATATATATTTTTTATAATTTATAATTATAAGTGTTTATGAAATCTAGGAAAGGGTAGAGCCTCATTTTATTAGTGCTAGGTAAAAAATCACATATAAGGGGGAGAGGCTTTATTAGCCCTATATAAAAGTACTAATAAATTTATCCTTTATCAGTGCTAAAAAACACTCAAAAAGGGTACACATTTATCAGCACTTTTATTAGCGCTTATAAATGAAATTTTTTATCATCGCTATTTTTAGAGCTGATAAATTTTTTTTATGATTATTTATATATAATTATTATAGTTATATTAAATAATCATGTTTACTTGAATATATTAAGTAAAAAACCAGATTTATTATTATTTTTTTCTTAATAAGTCAAATATATATATAATGTATAAAAAAGTATATCTAGGATTATAGTTAAATATATATCTATTTACAATGAATATTATCAATAAATATATTGATCATATGTGCATATTTGTTCTGTAACATCATGAATGTTCATCAATACATTACACTATTATTATTATTCATGTTATCCATTGATGACATAAAAAATTAAATTAAATATATTTAATGACTAAATATATTTATTATATTTATAATTATTAATTATTAATTATATATAAATAAATTTTAAATATATTTATTTGTAATTATAATTATAAAAATCTATATATTTGAATAATAATAAAATTACCATAAATACATATATTATGATTTTATAAATATAAATGTATATATAACTATATACTAATAGTTATAAATATATTTATTTATAGTTATAATTATAACTATATATATATGTTAGTAATTTTAAAATTATCATAATATTTTTGTTATACTACTTATGAAGTAATAAATATAAAATTTAATTAATATATTTATAAATTTATACAAATATTTTTAAATAAATAAAAATATTTATATTATAATTCCTAAAAAAATATAGGTATATTTAATTAATTCAAAACTATTAATAAATAAAATAATTATATATAATTATATATAAATATCTATAAATAAATACTAAAAGTTATAAATAAAATCCAAAATAAATTTATATTTATTTGAATAAATAAGAAATTATAGTAAATATATTAATTATATATATTATAATATTGTAAATAAATTTTTTACTATATTATAATTATATATATATAAATACAACTATAAATAACTATTTATTTATTATTTTTTAATTAAAAAATGTATGTTTATTTATTAGTTATAAATGTAAATAAATATATATTTTTAAATAACTATTAATTTATAAAAAATGTATATATTATTTTCATGTATAATTTTATATATTATTATATAATTATGTTTATAAATATATATAAATATAGACAATTAACTATAAATAATTATATTTATATTTATAAATAAATAGAGATATATTTAAATAATTATATATTTATAATATATATTAATTATATATATTAACAAAATTATAAATATTATAAATATAAATTGGTTATAATTTTATAATTATTTAAATAAATAAGTATATATTCATTTTTAATTATAATTATAATAAAATATATATTCATTTAAATAATTATAAAATGTAAAGGAATGAAGATATATATATATATATATATATATATTTGTAATCTTATAAATATACGAAGGCAGGTCTGATCATGAATTTGGTAATCCAAATCCATGACCCTGTAAAATTTATTAAAAAAAGTAATGGCATACAAACACACAAATAAAAGTCTCATAGACCCACAAAATCAATGACCAGAATGTCAACAAATAAAAAAAGCCAAAAGGACTGAGATCATCAAAGACAAAAATCCTGGGTGATGATAAAAGATTGTCAACTATGAACATTATGTCCACCTAATTGAAATGATGTAGCAAACTAACAAAAGACCTAATGTGGGAATCATCACATGCCCGATCACCCGAGGATGTCATTGTCCCGGTCACCAATATCACTCTTGCAATCATGCTCATTCCTGATGCCCATCATTGTAGATGCCTTTATACACATCCTCAGTGAGAAAAAATCACCATTGGTGTCCCATTCCACTAATAACTCGTGGTGTTAATGAGCCTCATGCCATCAGCATCCCATACCACTGAAAGTTGTCCAAAAACCGCCACTAACAATTATCCCCAAAAGAAAATAGCCCCCCCCCCATACCAAAAATCCAATGGTAAAAAATGACCCAATGTCCTACACAAGATCAGGTACAAACCCCACAATGCAGAAACTGTATCCTAAAATACACACATAAACAAAAAAATGTAACAACACCATCCTGTCTTGATTCAACACCTAATGCCTCCCTCATAGTACCCAATATCAATATCATCATCATGTGGCCATGATTCACCAGTAAAATAGTCTCTCACTCTGACACCCCCATGTGAAGTCATCCACCTCTCCATAGGTCAAAGTATAAACACCCTCGATATCTAGCCAAACACTCTCTCAGGCGACCCATCCGTGGCACTAAATCTGTGTCTCCGGTGTCGCAAGCCAATATCCTGACTTTACAACTGGTCTAACCACCCAATGGAATGGTTTCCGTCCATCTGCACCATCCTGAAGACCCAAACTGGATCTAAGAGATCAACATATCTTACATTATTAATTGGTAGAATTCCCCCTTTCCAATAAGCCTGAACTGGCATCCTATGAAGCAATTTCCTGCTCTGCCAGTTTCCCACACAGATCTCACCGCCCTATCGCCCATCATCACTATCCATCACAACCCAGGGCATTGATGGGAGTAGTCAAAACCCAAACTAGTTGTCTAAATCCCATTAATCACCATCATTCAACAATGGGTGACCATTCTATCGTTTCCACCTCCCATCAATGCCAACTGCCACTAAAAAATCAACCCATAAATCGGCACTCATCGCATGATCTTCTTATCAAAACATACTCCTGAATTAGATATCCTCCTGTGAGACCCTTCTCCACATGTTTGATGTCAATTTTCAAACAAAAATATTTCAAAATGTCAAACGAAATCATCATATCTTGTATATAATCTTATAAATACATATTATTAATATATTTACTATATAAATTTCTGTGATTAAACATAACAGAAGTATATTTCTTATAATTTTATAGTTATATAAATTATAATTATACATATATATATATATATTAATTTATTGTTTTAATGAAAAATTTATATATATATATATATATATCATATATATAATTTTATAAATATATATAATCGTGTAAATAAATTATTGACATTATATCTTTATCATCTCTTTTTTAGCACAGATTGAGGACCATATTTATCAGTGCTAAAAAAGTGTTGATAAGTGGTGTCTTTATCAATGATATATATTTAGCTCTCATAAATTCCAATCATTATCAAGGTTAATTTTTTTTTGATAATGGCATGTTTTATCACCGCTTCTATTATAGCACATATAAATCATACCGTTATAAGCGCTTTTTAGCTAGCACTGGTAAAAGTTTCACTAGGTTTTATAATGAAACTATGATTTTCTCCTCCTTCACCACAACCATCAAGATCTCAAGGAAGCTGATTTCCATCACCGTCATCTAATCCTCCTCATCGTCTTCCACTTCCAACACAAATCCCTCAACCACAAACCAACCTTCCCCATGCACTTCTCCTTTTCCAAGCGCCTCTCCACTGGAGGGTGCCTCTCCTCCTCCACACACCTCTCATATATCGTGGATATATCATTAATATGAATCCCTACGCAATATACCAACCTTCTGCATGCTCCTCTCCTTCACCACAGGCCTCTCCCCCATTCACCTCTCCTTTCTTTCACGCCTCCCCTCTTTTGGGTACCTCTTCTTCCTTGATGGACTCATCAACTACACACCTTTACTCTTCCGCAAAAGCACCTCTGCCATGCACTGAACGACACCCATGCAGTGAGTTTTTTCCTCACTCTCTTTTTTAGGGTGATGTTTTGAATTTTATGGCCTAAATTACCTGCTAAAAAACATGTTCCTTAGTGTTCCTTGATTTCATGCAATATGAATTGCATGGTGGATGGTTTTTGTAAAGATGTAGGGTGATTCTTAGTGATGAGAGTGAATTCAAGAGATTTTTATGATGTTTTGATGATATAGAATTAGATTTTTTTATATTCATGTTGTGTCTCCATTTTGGTATGATTATAGTGATTGTGGGTTTAATTGAAAAAGAGGGATTCTATGGAAATTATTTTGGTTTTAAATGAATGATTTGGTCTATTTTATAATGTTTAATTGGATTTAAATAAATATCTTATGTATGTTTTTGTTTTTTTGTTGTTTATTTTGATACGAATAATTGAATTTTGGGGGTTATATGTAGAATTTATTTTTACACCCTTTTGGTGTTTTTTTAAAAGTAACTATTTTTATTTGATGAAAATGAAGTGGTCAAAAGTTTATAAATGTTATAAAAAGTGCTGAAGTATTTTAAAATGACGGTTAATTTTGGGTGAATGATTTTAATCATAGAAGATTGTAATTTTACTCATTTTAATGTGTCATTTTTCTTTTGAAATGAGTTTTAGGGATTCCTTTTTAATGGTTCATGGATTAAAAATATATTGTTTTTGGATTTTTTCCATTTTTGATATTGGGACTATTTGGTTTTTTTTATTAAAATGTTAATGAATCAGGTTCATGTTCTATTTTATTTAGATTATGTCTCATACAAGGACATCATATCCCTATTCCTGATGGGTTAGATCACAAATCCAATCATTCCCCAGGTTAGGCCACAAGGCCATCACACGCCTAGCTCTAATTGGTTCGGCCACATGATCATTGTACCCTATCTTCTATCATGGGTCATTACACAAGGCTATCTTACCCCAAATATATGGGTTTTTATTATTGGGTATAGCTACCAAAAAAGTAGTTATGAACCTCATCGAGCTTTTCTAATACTCTATCTAGCTCGTCCAGGCCTTGTTTGAGTATGCACTTCCACTCAAGCTACTAATTTTCCACATACATAAAAAATAATCAATTATTATAAATTATAAATAATTATTTAATTTCAATCATTGTGGAATAATTTTCTAAAAAGCTCACTGAGAACCACTTTTTCCCCATATGATATGTAACCAAGAATTAATACCACTTTTTGGTTACTGATTGTAAAATAAGAATAAGATCTGATACCAGTAGTTATATTTTTAAAAAATCAGCAATCCTAATGTTAAACCCACAAAACATAAGCTAAAATCCAGAAACGTTCACATAGTGGATGAAATTATAGAACATTCAAAGATTTAAAAAAATACCCAACCCTGATATACCATAATATAGAAGTAAAGTGACAACTATGTAACTACATCATAAATCAACCTTCTAGTTCCAGTAACCTCTCAGTTTTGTAAGAAACTCCCCTATATGAAAATTAGAAATAAATGATAAACACATGACATAAATGGAATAAGTACATCAAATTATATTTATGTTATTTGGATGAAAATCCAACATTATAGGGTAATACATTTATAATTTTATAATGGGATAAGTTGAGTTATAAAGGCACCATATTTTTAGTTAGACCTACCTATCCAAAGATACATGAGATCCATTTTGGAAACCCTAGTCAAATAACTATTACAAAACATGTAATGAATCCTTCCACCCAAAATCACTTTATGGTGAATCCCCTCAAAGGGAAAAATGATATAATTCTAGTGATTATCAAATCATATTTTCGTCATAGAATACTTTTATATCTAAATATCTAAATTATTATTTTATTACAAATTTAAAAAATTATATGAATAAATTATTAAAAATTGATATTCAATTTTATGAAATGGTTGTGTCATTTAGGTTGATGAATCCATAAAAGGTACCAATATGAGATTTTAGTCCTGAAATTTTCTTTAAAAATTTGTAGACTATTTTGGGACATCATACTGTTAACCCCAAGAATTAGTTTTGGAGGGGTAAGAATTATCATTAGACTTATAATGGTATTATCATGTCATTAATTCTAGAGGTTACTGATATGAGTTTAGTTATGGATTTTAGAATATCTAGTCTTTATACAGTAATGAATAAATTCTTTTGGATGATTTTAGAAAGTAGTCTATGGAAAATAATACCATCAATTAGTTTAGTACAATACTCATTTTCTTATTTTTACTTGAGACTTGATGTACATAAAATTATTGGGAATGAAATGTAATTACATTTAATTATGAGTGACATAGGGTAGTTCTTTATGTGAAAGTAATGAAACTTGAGAAATTTTTTATTATATAATGGGTTCATGCTTATAGATCTTCCATGGTGTATTTATAATGAAAGGAACCAATATTACTTTAACTGAGATACATATACATTGTTCGGGGGGTGTATAACCAATTGAATTGGTGTGAGCCATTGATCATTGGGATAATGAGGTGTGTTTAGTAAACTGGAACACAAGTATTTCGTGGATGCACGTGTGGTCACTGACTATAGAACATATCAGTTGGGACTCTGGTGTTGGGGTGAATGATAAATGATATAACTATAAAATCGAATCCTGGATAAGGGATATCCAATGTTGGAGAGAAAAATATTAAATTATTATGGAAGTTATTTTTATTACACCACCCATTGTGTAAATGGTTGTTTTTTTCAATGGGATTTCATATCTTTTTTATAAATAGTTTTCATATGTAATTTATAATTTAGTTTTAAATGAACATTTATGTTCATATTTTTATTGAATTTGGTAAACTGTTAAATTTTATCAACATTTTGTATATTTGATTTGTGAAATACTATTATCACCTAATGAAATATGATGGATATGAATAAAGAATGGATGGATTCCCATCATTTGAAAAAATAGTATGAAGATGGATTGAAAGAGTTTTTCATGATTGCAAAAGAACATTCAAATGACCCTTCAAAAATCCTTTTTCCATGTTTACAATATTGATATTCAAGACAAGTTAGTCCAGAGGAGTTATAAGAACACTTGATCTGTCATGGAATAGATCAAAGTTATAAATTTTGGAATAAACATGGGGAAAAAGTTAATATATCCAATGGTTGGGATAAACGTGTGTTTTATGGATGATCTTATATGATTAAATGTTTTTATAGAGAAGAAGACCTCATCAAGGATGTTATTATAGATGTGAATGATAGTGATTATTTTATTGAGGAAATGATAAGGACGGTTGAAGATGAACTTCATGATTGCCCAATATTTTTTGAGAAAATAAATATTTATGTAAAGACGCCTTTGTAAGGTGGTTTCTCTAAATATACAACATTGTTATCCATACTAAAGTTGTATAATTGGAAATAAGGAAATGAATTGAGTGATTCCAGTTTTACAAAATTACTTTCTCTCTTGAATTACATTCTCCTATAAGATAATGAGCTCTATATCCGAACATACAATGCCAGACGAATTCTACGCTTGATGGGTATGGTCTATGAAATTATACAGGGCTTCCCGAATGACAATATAATATTTCATAAGGACCAAAAATCACTATGAGAATTCCCAATGTGTGGTGCTTATTGATACAAGAATGATGAATCTGATCCTATGAATTTTGTATGGTAAATTCAAATCATTCCATGGTTTAAGAACCTATATGGAAGGGAGGAGACTACCGGGAAATTGATGTGGTAGACGAATAGAAGAAAAAATGATGGGAATCATGTCACCCAACAAACACTCTTCATTGTAATATAATCAATCATGAGTATCCTGATTTTTGAAATAGGGCAACAAACAATTGGATTATGTTATCTACATATGGTGTGAATCCTTTTGGTTTTCGAAGAATCACTCATAGTACATGGCCGGTTATGCTGGTAAATTATAACATTAAACCATGGTTAAACCCAAAATGAAAACACATCGTTCTATATTTTCTTATATCAGGACCGAAACAATCAAGTAATGATAATAATGTTTATTCGGAACCATTTATTAAGTATCTTAAATTATTGTGTGATTCAGGTGTTATGTTGTATGATGCTTATAGAAATGAATATTTTCCTTTGAGATCCATGTTGTATGGGATGGTAAATTAATTTCATGTTTATGGAGGATTGTTAGGATATATTATTATAGGAACTGATGGGTGTCCTATATGAGAACAGGGAACCCGGCCAATTAGGATTAAACATTAACTGAAAATCATGTTTCTAGGAAATTAACGATATCTACCCAAAACGACATAATTACAGATCTTGGAAGACATAATTAAATGGAACTTCATAAGAATGATCATCACTATCTCAACTAAAAGGTAATCAAAAATTTGACCTATTAAAATATTTGGAAACTACTTTGGAAATATGATTTTGAAAAACCATATGAAAACCAGTTCGATGAAGAGATCATTTTTTTTAGTTACTATACTAGAATTTTACCAAAGTCAATCACGTTATTGATTTTATTAATGTTGTTAAAAATGTATGGGATAGTGTCATTGTCACGTTACTAAATTCACTAGACAAAAGAAAGGATGGAATTAATGCTAGGTTGGACATGGTTTACATGGGAATGTGATAAGAGTTAGCACTTGTAAAGGTTGAAAAACAAACTTTTCATCCTCTAGCAACATACACTCATTCTAGGAAGGGTGGATATTAGTTTAGTATCTTATTCAATAATGTAAAGGTTCCATATGGGTATTCATTGAATATAAATAACATTGTTTCGATGTACTGTTTCATGTTTAAGGGACTAAAATCACATGGATGCCATTTTTGGTTGCAAGATCTAATTTTGATTGATTTACATAGAATTTTTCCCAAGAATTTCCATTATACGTTAAAAAATCTGTATTTCTTCATCAATGCTATATGCATGAAAGTTATAGACCCGAAAAAAATTTCTGAGTATGGAAGAAAAATTGTTGTCATATTATGTAAATTTGAAATGTTTTTCCCACAAACATTCATTGGTATGATGTATCATTTAATGGTTCACTTGGTGGGAATTATTTGACTATGTGGTCCTGTAAACTACTGTTGGATGTAATCCATTGAATGTTACATATTTATTTTGAAAGGGTATGTCAAAAATAAATGTCAGCTAGAGGGTTATATTAAAACCAGATATATTTTTGAGTAATCCATTGAATTCAGTACTGAATTACTATCTGGTGTGGAAGGAATTATTCTACAAAAACCAATTCACACTAGGTGTCTTGTGGGCATTAGAATTTTTGTAATATAGGTTGTCACAATCAATATTATATATTTAGAGTAAGCCTATATTTACATTTTTCATAATAGCATGGAGGTTGAACCATATGTTTAAACCCATAATGAATTTACTAGGAATTTGAATTCATCAAGGGATAAAAAACTGGATATCAAATAAAAATAATTTATATTTAATAGGATGGTTTCATGACCATATATTTATGGAGATAGATGAAAATCCAGACTCAATTTCATATAGACATTAATGCCTAGTCGGAGGACCAAGTGTGTTTGTAATATATTATAATTCTTATGTAATTAATGATTATAAATTATATAATAATAATCATTATGATGGAAGTACCATGAATAATAGTGGTGTTACACATGATGTTAAAGCGATGTATGACTCTGGTGCTAAGAAAAAAAATCCAATTTATTCAAAAATGTACAACATTTGCATCATTAAACAAATATGGGAGTATGATTATTCAAAATTCCAAGTGCCAATTTTTCAATGAAAGTTGGTTGATAACATGTGTGTAATTAAAATAGATGAGTCGGGATTCATGAATGTTTAATTTATAATGGAAGGGTACAATGATGAACTTTTTATAATGGCATCATAGGAACTACAAGTATATTATCTTCCAGATCCCGAAAACCAAAACTAGTCATTTTTTCTATTATCGAGAAAAACCACTAAAGGGTCAGATGAAAATTCAAAAGAGGAATACCATTTAATTGGTAAATCAAAATAATTTTGAAGTGTTCCCAATATAGACGTCATTTTTTATGTTAGAGGATACCACAATGAATGTATTTGGAAAATCTAAAGAGGGATCAAAACCCATCAACCATTAAAAAAGAGATTTCAATAACTAGTATATATTGTTTTGTAATATATAGAATGTTACCATATGTTATTATTTATTCGCAAATAATTTTCTGTAATCGAAAATAAATGTGAAAACATTATTTTAGATAATGACTAATGCACATTTTGATGCTCCAAATCCCTAGGCATAATAGGTCTCTAACCCTTCTACTGCTCGTAGTGCAGAGTAACTACCGGTCTCTCAACCTTTTATTGCTCACAGTTCATTGGAACAATAAGTTTCTGAACCTGTTGCTATTTTTACCAATGCAGAGGTATAACCAACATCAACACATAAAAATGCTAGTACACTGTATGACCATATTGATGATGTTGAAACCAAGGACATGGTATGCAAGGAAATAGTAGCGCCATAGAAAAAATAGGATCACTGTAGTTTAAAGATGTTAGAAAAAATCATTAAGGAAAAAGAGAAAGGTGTCAAATACTATGTCCGATGGAATAAGATAGGCCAGAATTTTTTCTTCAATAAGGCCATGTTCATTAGATACATTGGAACCGTCACTCCATAATGTGTGATGATTGATGTATTGTTACAGAATCATGTTGTCACCATGATTAAGACACTAATTTGAGGAGATATTATGGTAACATTATGATATCATTTCTTTAATTTACTAAAAAACAAAACAATGAATCATTGAATTTCTCTTTATCATCTCTTGTAGAGTTAATTTATTAAAGACGAATCACATAAGGACTATGTATTAAGGGTTCATGGAAGGATTCACTTAAGACTTTACACAATTTTAGTGAGATATTATCATAAATATTTGGAAGAAAAAGTAAACCTACACCCACCTCCTCTTTTCTCACACCTGATAACCCAAAGAGCACGAGATGCATTTACAAGCTGTCTTGAGAATCAATATTTTCAGGTACATTGAGTTTGGTAATACATTGTTTGATGATATATGTATTCATCGGTTGGATTGAATTTTTTTTTTCAGTTTTAAACATCAACCGATTGCTAAAAATTTGGAATGGGCAGCAAAACTAGAGTTCCCTTATAGTAAAGAAAGTATGGGGTAAGATTCACATCAAAAAAATTTGTATGTATTTTAAATATACTGTAATATTTTTATGTGACATAAAAAACACCATAACTACTTTCATATATATATATGCAGATTAATGAATCAATATCCAAATCCACTTCCATCCCATGCTATGTACTATGGAAGGATGTGTGTGTAAATAATGATGGAATACTAATAGTTGAAAAAATAGAAAAAGTGTTGGAAACATATGTAATTATGAAATAATAAATATTTTTTTCTTTATATATATATTACATAACAATGATTACATAATTTATGATATTTTCTATTTTACATAGCCACATAAATTTGCAACATCCAAACCAGATATAGATATACATTCGGTGGCCTTGAATTAGCAAGACATGTATGGACGTGATAGAGGGGGGGGGGGTGTTAGGGTGACACCCCAAATAATATTTGGGAAAAAATAAGAGGATTATAAAAGTGATGAAATAAATTTTTTTAGAGAAACAATATCTATCCATGAAGATCATATCCAATTATAGATAGAGTTCATGCAAAATCTGATGGGGGGAAGAGAAGAATCAACCAAAGAATAAAAAATAAGTGAAGATCCTACACCAATCGTTAGAGCTTTGTGGTGATCTATGCCCCTACAAAATATATCATTGCTGAGGTAATCACTGTTCAAATAATTTATTCTGTGAATGCTGAATCAGATAGACACTGATACCTTTCCTATAATAATATTATACATGGTTAAAAAGACTATTATTTATATCTATAAACAACCAAACATATCCTGGATGTGAGGTTGATAGTGTTCAATATCAAGAATTCCAATCTACACAACAGGCCACTACCAACTTATCTTGTCAAAATGTGGATTAACATAGACAATGAGCCGACCATTGAGCTACATGTTCCAATTGATGATGATGATATTCATATGGTCCCATAATAAATAGTGGAAAATGGGTCTATACCCATATGTTTCCCATAAACTGTGGTATAGAACGAATTATACCCACGGTTTTCATGAACCATGGTAATATATGAAATTTTATAACCTATACCCATGGATCATTCTAAACTGTGGTCATAGGTTACTTCGAATAAGAATGGGGATCCAAAAAATTCATGGGAATACAGCGAGAAATCCTATACCGTTGGTTCACACTGAACCATGGGTATAAGTGACATTTATACCCCTGGTTTTCATCAACCATGGGTATAGCCTTTGGTATATTAGCCTATACCCAGATTTTATCAAAACTATGGGTAATGGTGACATCTATCCACACGGTTTTAGTGAACTATGGGAATAGGGTCCCTAATGTTTTTCATGAAGAAATATATATATATATATATATTATAATATATGTATATATAAGCATAAATGCAGTTTGTGTCATGGTAATGGATTTCAGTGGTGTAGAAGCCGTGTGGGTTCAAAACACCCCCCCCCCCCCCCCGTGAAATTTTATTTATACCCATATTTTATAAATATATATATAAGATAACTTATATACCCATATTTATATAATTACAATTGGTGTATTGGTAATGGATTTTAGTGGAATAGGTGCGGCGCAGGTTTGAAACTAGCACACAAATTTTTCCCCACATTTTATAACTATACATATAAGATAATATATATATATATATATATATATATATAATTATAGTGGTTTATTAGTATTTGTGCTCATCTTCAAAGAATATGTAGATGTTTTGAATCTCCAGGGATTAATTTTTTTACAGATGTTTTATAATAATATATTTATGTAAATATAGATTTTTATTAATGTTGATTCGATATCTAGATTGGTAATGCGTTGTGTGTTTGAAATGTAAGTAGTGGGTTCAAAAATCACTGATAGATTTTTGTTACTATAGATCTAAATTTGAATTAATATACATCGGAAGATATAGAGATTTATATCAATAAGTTAAGTAGTTTAGTTGGTGAGATGTTGCGTGGTAGATGGGAAGGTAGCAGGTCCAAAACTCCTTTTACTAATTTCTCTATTATTTATACCAATGGATTTAAAACCATGAGTATGAGGATATTAGGTAGAAATTGGATATAACATTTTGGGTATGAAAGATGGATAAAAGATATACCCACATTTTGGAAAATCATGGGTATAGGTTGTGGAGCTATACCGACACCTTAGTTTCCCACAGTTCCCAAAATCATGGGTGTAGCCTTCACCCACGGTTCCCAAAACCACGGTATTGACTATACCCATGGTTTTGGGGGATACACCCACTCTTTTAAGCCATGGGTGATGGTTTTTTTTTCTTAGTGAATCTCTTGGAACATTAATAGCATGGGTTTCACTTCATGTAAAAAATGATGTCCATATGGAGGTATTAATTTACAGTTTGTTTTCAAAATAATCAAATAACATTTAATAAAAAAAGGTCTTAACTGATGAGTCTTATTACAAACAAACAGAGGTAGGGGGGAAATGAATGAATGGATAAACACCATCTCAAGGATCATCCAACCAATAAAAATGTTCTACCGAAAGAACCTTAAAACTATATGTTCTATATTTTAATTTATTATCAATGTTGTCTCATGTGGATACGACGTTGAATGACGATGGTACTCACACAATTTTTTTCATGAAAAAATTCATAGAAATAAATATCCAGATTTCATTATTATTGAAAATTAAATTGAAATCCCATTTTATTATTTGATATGGATCTCAGTATAAAATGTAGACATGAGGTATGTTTTCATGGTTATATTTTTCAAAATCTGATATAATATGATAATTATGAATAAATACATTTCATATTTTTTGCACTCGTATAAATGAATAAAATTTGAATTGATTTTGATATGAACAAAAATTTGGACTCGTTAGTCCTCACATAGCCTCTATAGAATAAAAAAATATAGAAACCAATAAAGAGGGAGAAATAGTGGAAGACCTTTTAAAATTATTTAACAACAAAAATATAGATGATAGACATTTATGATTACCAATGATGAAGGGGTGAAACTCTATAATTTAATCATAAAAAATATATATTAAATTATTTAATTATTTATTATTTTTTGTGTCCTTAGGAAGCATTGGATTCTCATTGCAGTCGATTTGGATACTCCAAAAATTTATTTCATAGATTCAATGCATGTATACCTAATAAACTGACCACACATGATGGTATTTTTCAATTTTTAATACACTACATATAACATTTTACAACTAAAAATATTATTATATAATTTATATTATCATATAATTAGGATTTTGTTATGATTGGGTGATGCGTGAATATTCTCTAAATCATGGAATGGGGTCCGGGGAAAAGGAAAAGAAACATCACAAGTACTACGATTGGATTAGTATTAGGGTATATATAATAAGACTTAACTACACAAACACATATAAAAAATTACTTATTTTATTAGATGTTTCTATAGTTTCTGAAACAAACAAACAGAAAATAATGTGGTAATTATGATTGTAAATTTATGAAAGGGATCATATTCCATGAACAAACCAACATCACTAAATCGGTATTTTCGAAGATAATAAATATTTTATTTAAAATAGGTATTAATCCATTATGTATTTATATTTTTTTGTACTACAATGATTGTAAAAAAGGATCATATTCACATGATGATATAAATTCATTAATAATTAAGTGGGTAGAAAACCTGATAGAAGAATATAGAAAAATATCATGAAGATGTGACTTCAATAATTTGCACGATGTAACTTGTATGACTCGAACTGTATAATTTTATTTAAAACTGACAATATTTTTAGTAAAAAGAATGATTGACATACAGAAAACTGAGAAAATAGTTTAGGATGGATTTGATACTTTATTACAATGTTCTATAAGTCATTTTTGATATGTTGGAATCACCTGAAACAAAATCCTATGCATGGTGTGATCGGTATGAGTCAAAATTTGTGTTTCCAGAATGAAATGATATATTCGTAAGAAACACAACAGACCAGCTAAAAAATTGATAAAACACATTTATATTGTTTTGATACATGAGAAAACAATTCTTATGTCATTTTTGACGTGTAGGAATCAAATGTACCTCGACCCAAAACATGGTGCGACGGGTATGACTCAAATGGTATCTTTTCATATAAAATTAACATTACTTTTAGTAAGAATACACAACTAACATACTAAATATCTAGCAAACGAATTCAGACTATTTTGATAATTTATGAAAAGCATTCATGAGTCATTTATGATTTGTAGGAATCAATTCGTCCTCCACGAAAAGCACAATATGATAGAAATAAATCCAAATGATTATTTTTATTTAAAATTTACATTATTTTAAGTAAAAAGAACAAGTGACATAATGAAAATAGAGAAAATTCATTTGTATTGTTTTGATAATTT
This sequence comes from Viscum album, assembly GCA_963277665.1. NCBI lineage: Eukaryota > Viridiplantae > Streptophyta > Magnoliopsida > Santalales > Viscaceae > Viscum > Viscum album. The sequence continues at coordinate 1,053,344,325 of OY728151.1, read as the reverse complement.
AGGAAAATTAACCATGACTCATTTTTAACATTTTGGAATCAAATTCAGATAAATCTAATGCACGTTGTGACTGGTATGACAAAAAGTATCTTTTATGAGTTTAAAATTTATATTTTAGCTCCAAAGGTGTCATTCAATGAAACCCAATAAAATGCTTGTTGATTTTATTAATAATTTAGGATGATGATTAATACATCCTTTTTAACATGTATGATTTAGTCTCCCATTAAACAGATGCACGATGTGACCAATATGACTCAAAAAGTTTATTTCCATTTTGAAATGATATTTTAGTAAAAAAACACAACTGACATAATAAAAACCGAGTAACAAATATGGATTATTTTGATACTTTTAAAAAATAATCCATGAGTTATTTTTGTTTGGTAGAAAACAAAATAACATCAATCTGATGAGTTATGTGATCGATATAAATCCAAATTTTTTTTGTTAAAAATTGACATTAATTTATGTAAAAAGAACAAGTGACATACTGTAAATAGAGAAAAAACATTTGGATTTTTTGATACATTATAAAAATGATCCATGATTGATTTTTGATGTGTAGGAATTAAAGACACCATAATCCGACACACAGTGTGACTAGTATGACTAAAATGGTCTGTAATTAGCTTAAAATTGACATTTTATCTCAAAATGTTTCAGTAATTGAAATCCAATCAAATCCCCACCGATTGTATTTATAATTTAAGAGAGAGATCTGTAAGTCATTTATGACAGGTATGAAGTAGTATCACTTAAAATAGAAACATGATGTTGAATGTATGACAAAAAATTAGTATTTTTGTTTGAAATGATATTTTAGTAAAAAAACACAACTGACATTCTGGAAACAGAGAAAATGCATTTGATTGTTTTGATACATTTGAAAAGTGATCGATGAGTTTGTTGTGATGTGTATAAATCGTTTTCATCTCAATCCGATGAACGATGTGACCGGTATAAATCCATTTGTGTTATTTAAATTTTATATATATTTTAGTAAAAGAACAAGGGACATAATAGAAACCAAGAATACTAATTCAGATTGTTTTGATATTTTAGGAAAATGATCCATAACTCAATTGTGAAGTGTTGTAATCAACCCCACCTCAATGTGATGCACTATGTGACATTTATAACTCCAAATGTGTATTTTTATTAAAAATTGGCATTGTATTTATTTATTAATTATTATTAATATTTAATTAATTTCGTTATAGGATTACTAACATAATATTTCTTTTAATATATAGGTGGAACCTTTTCTTTTAGTTGGGATGATTTGTTTGTTATCTAATACCATTGGTTGACTTTACTGAGATGGAATAACAAATGTCAGAGGATTAAACCTTATTGTTTTTAAATATTTGTAGGATAATTGTAAATTTAATTATATAAATCATTGTTCAAAATATATATAGCATTATTTTCAAAACCCTTGTGTGTGATGCTTTATTCATGTGTGCACTGTAATTTTTTTATGTGTGATGTGCAGGTATTATTTTGTGAATTTGGTGTGTGAGTGTTGTGTGTGTGATGGTGGGTGTGATATTATATAAATTTCACAACATATTCATCTAGGAATTTGTTATATCTATTTCGAGTGATGAAAAAGACCCTATTTATAAGCACTCTTTTTAGCATTGATAAATGGTATCTTTAATCCACACTAAAATAGGGTTGATAATGGGGGACCTTTATCAGTTCTATTTTTAGCATGGAAAACCCCCCACCCCCTGCGAAAACTTTTTATCACAGATAAAGGGTACCTCCTTTATCTTTGTTGTGATTAACAACACTTTTCAAGCGTTGTTAATGGAGATTTTTAGTACATTTGAAATTTATATACTTAGTAGTGGTATAAGAATGAATTGTATACCTAGTAAAATATAGATCATAAAAAACTAATCACATATATAGAAAACTTGAATAATAATAAGGGTGTAATGTAGAAATGGACATTGATGATGAATAGATAACATATGAATATCAATTATACAAACACGTCAATATTTTTATTAGCCAAATTAATTAGAAACATATATTTATTGAAAAATATATATATTTATAATTATAAATATAAATTTATAATTATAAATATAATAAATATATTTAATATTTTACAATAATCATTACAATAAAATTCATCAATGTGATGTTATTTAAATTTAATGTATTTATTTCCAAGCCTTCAAATCAGATGGTCAAAGATAAAATAAATTGACAATAATCATTACAATGAAAGTTGGAAAATAAGTTATTATAATACTTTATGAAATAATATATTAAGGTAGTAAAAATAATTGAGATTAATCTATTATTATATTTTTTATATTTAATTATTCATAAAAAATTAAATATAATATAATCGATTAAAACTGGGTAGGTAAAATTATTTAAATCCTAGTATAGGGGTAAAATTTATGCACCCCATTCAAATAAAAATTAATTGATCTTATTTGTAGTATCCATTTTTTTATTTTATATTTTCAAATCCCATTATCGAATTTTAAGGAAGGATTTGGGATGTAAAATTATTTTAATCCTTAGATAGGAGTTCCAATTGATGGAACCCATTCAAAACAAAAAAAATGATATGATATGTTGTTTCCCATTTTAGAACTAAACATCTTTTTATAAAATTTATATCATCTTTGAATGGGGATTCTGATATGATATAGTGGTGTGTGAATATTGTCTACATAATGGAATAAGGCCAGGGGAAATGGACATGAAACATAACAAGTACTATGACCCGATAAGTATTGGGGTCTATATAAAAAGTTTTCAATATCAAAACATATATAAACAACATTACTAAATTTTCTCAAACTTTCTGCAGTCTCTGAAACAAAAAAATTGAAAAGACTTTGGTTATTATTCTTGTAAATTAATTAAAGATACCATATTCCTTAAACAAACCAGCATCACTAAAGAGGTATTTTTGAATTTTATATCCATTTCATTTAGAATATTTATTAATCATTTTTGCATTTATATTTTTTTAGTACTACCATGATTTTCAAAAAGACTCACATTCACAAGATGATATACATTCATTTATAAACAAAATTGTTAGAATACCTAATAAAAGAATGTACAAAAATAAAAAGAAAATGTGACTTCAATATGTTGCATGATGCGACCGGTATGACTCAAAGTGTATATTTAAATTAATGTAGACAATATTTTTAGTAAAAAGAAAATGTTGCATACTGAATATTGAGAAATTGAATTAGTATTGATTTTATACTATATAAAAATGTTCCATAAGGCATATGTGACGTGTAGGAATCAATGACACCAAAATATGATGCACGATGTGACCAGTATGACGCAAAATGTGTGTTTCTAGTATGGAATGTTATTTTACTAAAAACACAAAACTGACATACTAATAACTAAGAAAAGGAATTTGGATTGTTTTTTTACTTTTGAACAATGATCCATGAGTTATTTTGGACGTGTAGGGATCAGCCACACCTCAATATAACTAATTGTGTGACCGATATGACTCAAAGTGTCTCTTTTTATTTAAAATTGATAATTTTTGGTGAAAAACACATCTGGAATACTAAATGCTAAGAAAACTCATTCATATTTTCTTTATATTTTAGTAAAACGATCCATGAGACGTTTTTATGTGTAGTAATAAACTTCACATAAATATAACAGAAGATGTGATCGGTATAAAACAAAATGTGTCTTCTTATTTAAAATTGACATTAATTTAGGTAAAAATAAAAAATGGCATACTAAAAACCAAGAAAAAACATTTGGATTTTTTTTATAATTTATGAAAACAATTTATGTATCTATTTGAAAATGTTGGAATAAACCATACCACTATCCAAAGCACAGTTTGACTACTATGACTAGAAGTTTCTGTCATGAGTTTAAAATTTATATTTTAGCTCGAATTATGTCAGTCACTAAAATCCACGAAAACACATTTTGAATGTCTTTATAATTTTAGATAGAGTATTTTAATTCCTCTATAACATTAATGATGTATTCTCATATCAAACTGATGCACGATGTGACTCATATGACTCCAAAATCATGTTTCCAATTTGAAATGATATTTTCATAAAAAAACACAACTGACATAATGAAAACTAAGAAAACGCATTTGGACTGATTTGATAGTTTTTAACAATGATCTATGAGTAATTTTTGATGTGTATAAATCAACCACACCTCCAAATGATGAAATATGTGATCGGTATAAATCCAAATTTGTTTTTATATAATGTATACATTAATTTACGTAATAAAAACTAGTGACATACTGAAAATTGAGCAAACACATTTGGATTTTTTTGATACATTAACACAATGATCCCCTAGTCATTTTTGATATGTTGTAATTAACCACACCTCTATATGATACATGATGTGACCAGTATGAATAAAAGTGTCCATTAATAGTTTAAAAAAGACATTTTAGCTCAAAACATTTCACTCACTGAAAACTAAGAAAATGCACTTTGATTGTGATCATTATTCCATAGAGTGATTCAAAATCCATTTTTGGAATGTGTGAAGTAGTCTCACCTAAAGTCAACACACAATGCGACCAATATGACTCAAATATGCATGTTTTTTGTTTTAAATAATATTTTTTTTTAAAATACCACTGATATTCGTAAAACCGATAAAATATATATGGATTGTTTTGATTCTTTCGAACAATAATCCTTGAGTCACATTTGACATGTAGAAATCAACCGCAACTCAATACGATGAACGTTGTGACCAATATAAATCCAAATATGTGATTAAATTTTATATAAAAATTTTCAAAAGAACAAGGGATATACTCAAAACCAAGAAAAGTATTTCGGATTGTATTGATATTTTAGGACAACAATCCTTAACTCATTTGTGAAGAGTATGTTTCAACCCCGCCTCAATATGACACACTTTTTGACCTATATCACACAAATTGTGTATTTTTAATTAAACATTGACATGTTATTTATGTATTGTTTCATATTAATGATTAATTTATTTCAGTATATTATTAATAACATAAAATTTGTTATCTTATGTAGGAGGAATATTTTCCCTTAGTTGGGATTATTTTTTCTGCAACTAATACCATGGGCAGAAATTTTTTATAGGGGATCACGAATGTCAAAGGGTGAAACATTAATTATTTTATCTATTTTTTGATAGTTGTAAATGTAATTATATAAAACATTGTTTGAAAAGTATATTGCATTATTTTCCAAAAAACATGTATGTGCTTCTTTGTTCTTGTGTGCGCTGTAATTTTCTTGTGTACATTGTACATGTGTTGTTTTGTGTAGGTGGTATGTGTGTGAATTGTTGGTTCTAGTGTGTGTGATGTCATATAAACATCATGTCACATAATTTTTGGGCATTATCAGTTCTATTTCAAGAACTGATAAAAGACCCTTTTATCAGCGCTATATAGAGTGCTGATAATGACCCTATTTATGAACGCTATTTTGAGCACTGATAAAGGCCCCCTTTATCGTCACTTTTTTAGTGAAGATAAAGTCGTCTTTAATCTGTGCTAATTTTTTTTTTGGATAAAGATTAACCATCATTCATGAAAAAATACTGCTGATGGGGGGGGTGATTTATCATCTATTTTTTTTACCACAGATAATCGACCCACTTTGTCAGTAGGTTTTTAGCACTAATAAAGGGGACCAATTTTATCTTCGATGTGATTTACAACACTTTTCCAGCATTTTTAAAAGAACAATTTGTAGTTGTGGTATAATAATGAGTCATATACCTGGTAAAATATAGATCATAAAAAACATTTCATCAAATATATAGACAACATGAATAATGATAAGGGTGTAATGAATAAATGAACATTAATGATGAATACATAACATATGCACATAAATTATACTCAAAAATCAATATATTTTTTTGGCCGAATTCATTGGAATCCCAAATTTATTTACATATATATATAATTATAATTATAAATATATATATATATATATATAATAATTATATTTATTATTTGATAAAATTTATTATAATCGTATAATTATTTAAATGTAAATATTTAATTACAATCATATAAATAGTTTTCTAAAAACATTATATATATATAAACTAATAAAAAAAATATTATTTATAAACATGAATTTTCATTTAATTAATGATTGTAGAAATTATTTTTCCATATGAATATAATAATTTTATATAAATCAATATTATGTTTTTTTAAAAACTTTTATTAGTGCTAATTATAAGACTGATAATGCGTAGATTTATCAGTGCTATTACTTAGCCTAGATAACGACCCCCTTCTATCATAGATTTTTTAGCGCTTATAAATGCCAGAGTTTCACTTTCACCGATCTGTGGTAGTGAAAACTCATGTTCTTAAATCCTAGAGCATCCATGCATTACTTTTTTGTTGCTGAGATAACCGAGTGATGAGGGACTACTTTCAATTCTCAATATGATCATTGATTAATTTAGTGTTAGCTTCCACAAAATCCATAACCCAATTCTTCATAACCTTTTTATTTGAATTTGATCCCTTTCAATGATAGTTGGAATAGAACTGATAATTAATATATTTTTCAACATTCTAGGTCAAGTGGTTTCCCTTTGGACCCATTATTTAAAATATGGAGAACTGTAACCCATTTTCACAATTTAATGTTGATTAAGAAACATGTAGAAGCCCCAAAAATATGCATTAATTTGAGAGATCTATTTTTATTTTCTTTTACAACATCATATTACATGGAGTGGATGATAATGGAAGTATATTGTTAATGGGAATTTGTTAATTAAGAGTGAGATTTTGATTATATTTCATCAATGTCATGTCGTGTCATGGTAAATTATTTATTTCAAAGTCATCAAATCTAATTGTAAATGATAAAATAAATTGATAATAATCATTACAGTAAATATTTCTAATAAGATATTATAATATTTTATGAAACTAAAAATTGTGGAGGTAAAAATAAGTGAGATTAATCAATTATTCCATTTTAATATTTAATTATATATACATAAATAAATATAATAAAATTGATTAAAAATGGACATTAAAAATTATTTTAATCTCTGAATAGTGGGTCAAATTGACACGGTAACATCCCAAGGTTTTCTAAAAATAAATTGAAAATTCTTGAAATTTTGTTTAAGGTATATATTTATAAGTATCCTTTAAACATAATTTTATTTCTTCTATGTTTTGAATTTCAAGAAACTTTCATCTACAATTGTGTTCTGTATGTTATTTAGAGTCTGATGAAACAAACTTGTTTTTTTGGTGAATAGTAACATGCCCTTATGAATAGTAATATGAATACTAATATGAATAGTAATATGACCTCATGAATAGTAAATAATAATATTATTTTATTTTTCCATTGAAATAGGATAATGGGATCTTAATTTTTTTTTCCAATGTCACATAAAACTAATTGCACTTCAATATTGTTATTTTTTAAATTAACTGTGACCTTATTTAAAAAGTAAATTAATAATATTTATAAAATTATTTTTGAAAAATGGAGTTCATTTTTGAATTCTACACGTCAAAAAATGGTAGGGGTAAATTTTTGGTATTTTTCTGAAACTCTTGAATTTTCGGTGAATAGTGAAATACGATAAAATACCGTATAATCAATTTATCTGTAAAAATGAACTATTTATGACATAATAAGTGATGAAAGGCCACTTTATTCAAACTCACTTGATATTTTCACTATTTAAGGCCACTTGATTTGAGATTATTCATAGTCTTGATAAAAATATTATAATAATAATTAAAATAATCTAAAATACCTCCCCTCCTCCACAATAAATATCACCATCACTCCCCTCTTCCTCCCACACCTCTCAAGCCTTGAGCATTGTCTAATTTCTGCCAAATTCCCTCCCCAATATTCTTCCCCACGTGATAGAGCTGTTGGTCTCACCAAAAGGCCAAAATCAAAGTCCTTAAATAGGATCTCAAGGAGAAGAGATCAAGAGGCAAACATCCTCTTTCATTTTCATTCATTTCTTCCATTTTATGTTATTCTCTTCCTTTCCCTTTGTCTTTTGATGGGATATTTCATTAAATATTTCCCCTTACTGTCCAAATTTTTTATGAATTATGAGATATTATATTCTTCTCATCAATATTGTTTTTATAAAATTTTAAGAGACGTCGTTAGGCTGCCGAATTTTCGTAAGAAATTTCTCATGTTTTCTTTATTTCATGATTCCTTTCCCTTCTTTCTTCACCCCCTCTTATCCAAGAGGCATGAAATCTCCAGAATCGTGTATATTCTGGATGTTTTCAAGTTTATGGAAAATTACAAATCGTTATTCCTCTCCTCTCTCACTTATTTAAGGAATAAAAACATTGTCCGTGATGTGTCGAATTACCGACATCGTGGACGATGTAATTTCACATTCCATTAATTCTTTCAAGTCTGGTCATGAAACCATTAATATTGTTGAACCAGGTTATAATATATGTTTTATAACTCATATATGGTTCTGTAATTCTTTTGTACTCATGGTTCTAATTTATAAGACTAAATGAGGTTGTTATTATCAAAGAACCACTTAAATGATCTAAACAGACATTATTAATGTTTTAACTTATAAGTCATTATCATATAAGTCATCAAAGTAATAAATGGTATATATTATGGTACTGGAAATATGTAAATACTACTCCATTCCCATTCAGGAGTTTCACTTCCAATCAACAAGAACGATTCATCATGAACCGATTGTGAAAATCACAAAAGAACTCACCCAAAATAATGCAAGGAACAAAATACTAACAATTAAGGGGTGAAATGAGGTTACGAAATGACCATATAAGATGTTATAAACATGAAAATGTTTCTTTAAAATACTAATAACACTCTTTTAAAAATTATACAGGAGTTTTAAACAATTTTGAAGTAAGACAATCCTAAGGTAAGGGAATTCTTAACCCGATTTCCATTCTTTGGGTTAACCTTCTACTTTATAATTTATGTGCTATTTAAATTGTTTGTGTGATGGGTTCTGTTTATATTATGTTTCATTATGTGTATTTATATAGTATATACATATTCAATCCACTATATTAAGTCTCACTTCAAGTATATGATGTTTATAAGTTACTTTTCTTCTAAAATCCTCTTTTAAAATTCTGTTTTATAAGATTCAAAAGCAATGTTTTTATGCTATTGTTTATGTTGTATGATTATGTTTTGGTTATTGGGAATTTTTTATGATGAAGGGTGGGACCTATATTTCCCTCCAATTCATTGGGTATGAGTAAGTTAGAGGTCGGCTTTATGGTTACTCCAAGTGTAACTGTGATGGTTACACAAATTAAGGTAGCCGTGAGGGTTACAAATTTTAAGGTAGCCAAGATGGTAACAAGATTATGTAATTAATGCCCCAAGATAACTCTATGATTATATTAATGTTTGTGTGGATCTTGTGTATATCTCATGTTACACAAAGTAATTATTTATGGGTGGAGATCATGACTTTTGAAAATGTTTTCATACGTCATGAGTATTCATGGACTAATGTGAATTTTACTTCTTTCTCATACCTTACTGAGCTTTTGTGCTCATCCCAAGTTTTTAATTGATTTTTCACAGGTTAATGGATGAGTAATACAATGAAGGAAGACATGTTAAATGGTGAAGAATTGTCAAGGTGTCTTGTTTAAAGTTTTAATGTTTTATATTCTGAGGAAAATGGAAACTGATTTTATAGTATCCACTATGTAACAATGTGTAATGTTATGAATGTTTTGTCTTAATTCTATAAAGCACTAAACTTGAAAAGATCCTCAATGTCAAAGGAAGTGTTTTCTTGAATAAATTCAAGATTATGTATGAAATAAGTGTGGATCTTTACAGTTGGTATCAGAGGATGGTTTAGATAACTTTAGGGGTTAAGGTGATGCTAATAGAATACCATAAATAATTTTCACTCTATGTTTAATTTGTTATAGCATTTAAAGATTACCATGTTGCTTCATCTAAGAAATTTTTGTTTAGAATGCTTGTCCGCAGAAGGAACATGGATGCTAAAGATGAGAGGCATCAACAGAATGACATCCTTCCTGATCTACAGCCCGGAATGGTAGGGATTGGAACCGAGCAGTTTTTGACAGTAATGGCTCAGCTAACGTAGGCAATAAATGGTGGTGGCATCCATGCAAGAGAACAAATAAAGGTACCCCAACGGAACATGACAGTGGTGGAACATTTTATGAGACAACATCCTCCTTCATTCAATGGATCTTCTGACCTAGTGGCAGCAGAAGGATAGATTAAAGCCCTTGAAAAGATATTTGATGTTATGGGATGTTTGGACAATCAAAAGGTAAGTCTTGACATTTATCGTTTTGAAGGGGAAGTTGATCAGTGGTGGTCAATGGTAAGGAATACCAGGGGTAGAGAGTATTTTTATGCCTTAGTGTGGGATTAATTTAAAAGTCTTTTTCTTGAAAAATATTTTCCCAAGGTGGTGCGACATAGAATGGAGAAGAAATTCCTTGAATTGAAACAAAAGGAGGAAGATTCAGTGGCTGTGTATGAAGCGAACTTCACCCGACTGACGAGGTATGCTCCAAATCTTTTTCTGGATCTTGAGAGCAAAATCAACCACTTTTACTCAGGATTGAAGCCAAGGTATCGAAGGGCGTTGGCCTCCCGTGAATTAAAAAGTTATGAGAAACTTGTCTGATGTGCTGAGAGGGTAGAGATGGAATTTGCTGACGATCACATGCATTTTGGAAACAAAGAGAAGAAGAGGTCCCGTTGGAAAGAAATGGGTATGAATCAACCAATGAAATCTGATGGTAAGAAAATCCAGTTTCCAGTTTGTGAAAAGTGTGGAAAGAAGAACCCTGAGGAATGTCTTATCAAAACTGGGAATTGTTTTAAATGTGGTAAGATTGCACATATGGCCCGAGATTGCAATGAAAATGATCCAAAGGCTAATCCTGATAAGAAAAATGTAAAGTGTTTTAAATGTGGTGAGATGGGTCACTATGCAAATGCTTGTCCAATCAGGGATCCAAATGATGCAAAGAAGCATGACTACAAGTAGAAACGTGTAGTGAGATCCTTTGCGACTACGTCAGTAGGTGTTGGGCCATCCAATGAAGTTTTATCAGGTACTTTGTTTGTTCACTCGGATTTTGCTAAAGTTTTATCTGATATGGGTTCTACACATTCCTTCATCTCTGAGAAATTTTCTAGTAAATTGGAAATATCACCTCAACAAATGAGACATGAACTGGTTGGTAAAACACCAGGGGGGAAATGTTATAGCAAAGAGGAATTATAAGAATATTTCTATTATGGTATGTGGAAAGACATTACCTGCAAACCTTGTTGTTTTACCCTTAGTCGAGTTTGATGTTATTCTGGGGACGGACTGGGTTTCTGATTATCATGCTAAGATTGACTGTAGAGAAAAAGAAGTTGTTTTTCAGAAAAAGTATCAGTTTGTATACAAGAATGAACCCATAAAATTGATAACATATCAGGAAGCTGAGAAACTACTGAAAGATATAAGTGAAAGTTATCTTGCTCATAATGTTGAAAACAAGGGAACTATTCAAATTAATGATGTTCCAGTGGTAAATGAATACCTTGATGTTTCTCCTGAGGAGTTACCCAGTGTCATACCTGAAAGAGAAGTTGAATTCACAATTGATTTAGTTCCTGATGCTAAGCCAATTTCAAAACCCCCATATCGTATGGATCCAATAGAACTTCTTGAATTGAAAAATAATTTGCAGGATTTTCTTGTCAAAGGCTTCATTCGTCCTATTACTTCACCATGGGGACCCCTTGTTTTGTTTGTTAAAAAGAAAGATGGTTCCATGAGACATTGTATTGATTATAGAGCTTTAAATAACATCACTGTTAAAAACAAGTATCCTTTGCCTCATATTGATGACTTGTTTGATCAGCTCTAGGGAGCTCATTAATTTTCCAAGATTGACTTGAGATCCGGATACCATCAGCTGAAGGTGAAGGAGGATGACATCCTGAAAACAGCCTTTCGTATTAGATATGGGCATTATGAATTTGTTGTTATGCCATTTGGGTTAACTAGTGCACCAGCTGCATTCATGAATCTTATGAATAGAGTATTTCATGAGTTCCTGGATAAGATTGTGGTTGTATTTATTGATGACATTCTGGTTATTTCTAAAAATAAAGAGGAGAATGAAAAACATCTAAGGTTTTTTTTACAAACATTAAAAGAAAAGAAACTATTTGGAAAATTCAGCATGTGTGATTTTTGGTTGCAACAGATTCTTTTCTTGGTCACATTGTAAAAAAGTATGGAATAACAGTTGAACCTGCCAAAACAAAAGTAGTTGATGAATGGAAAATACCCACAAATGTTACAGAGATTCATAGTTTTCTGGGCTTAGCAAGTTATTACCAACGGTTTGTTAAGAACTTTGCATGGTTATCTAGCCCAATAACTAAGTTAACACGGAAAGGGGTTAAATTTGTTTGGACAAAGGAATGTGATGTTTGTTTTCAGGAACTAAAGAAGAGATTGATGAATGCTCCAATTTTGGACTTAACTTCTCGGAATGGTGAGTTTGTCATCTACAGTGATGCTTCATTGAAGGGAATTGGTTGTGTTTTGATGCAGAATGATTAGGTAATTGAATATCCTTTGAGACAACTTAAACGTAATGAGCTAAATTATCCCACACATTATTTGGAATTGGCAGCTGTGGTTTTTGCTTTGAAAATATGGAGGCATCATCTATACGGAACCAAATGACAAATATATACTGACCATAAAAGTCTTAAGTATATATTCACTCAGAAGGAATTAAACATGAGGCAGAGAAGATGGCTAGAACTGATAAAGGATTATGACGACACGATCAATTACCATCCTGGAAAAGAAAACAAAGTAGCAGATGCCTTAAGTCGGAAAAATCATGCATCATTAACCATGCTACGATTGGAACATGATCCCCTGATTAATAATTTGATGAATTTTGGCTTTGAAGTTGTTGCTGCAGGGAATATATCTGTTTTGTTTCAGGTTTTAGTGCAATCTTCGTTGTCAGACATAATTATTAAAGCGTACAGGGAAGACCGTGAGCTATAGAAAAAGGTATAATTGGTTAAAATGGGTATGTTTCCAGAATTTAATCTTGATAAAGACTGTGTTTTATGATTTGAAAAAAGGTTGTGTGTGCCTTGTGATTCCCAACTCAAGAAATAATTGTTGTGTGAAGCTCATAGTTCTCTATTTTTTTTCATCCTGGAAGTACTAAGATGTGCAGAGACCTTCGAGAGTATTACTAGTGGAATGGGATGAAAAGAGATATTTCTGATTTTACAATGAAATGTTTGACATGTCAGTAGGTTAAAGCAGAGCAGCAGTTACCGAAGGGGATGCTTCAGCCTTTTCCAGTGCCAGAATGGTAATGGGGGATTATATCCATGGATTTTTTGGTGGGACTACCAAATACTTCTCAAGGTAACAATGCGATATGGGTTATTGTTGATCGGCTAACAAAGTCTGCTCATTTTCTTTCTATTCGAGATACAATGACATTAGATCAGCTTTCTCGATTGTACCTCAAGGAGATTGTCAGGTTACATGGAGTTCCTCCTTCCATTGTGTCTGACTGAGATCCCAGGTTCACTTCTAAATTTTGGAAGGGACTTCAGAAGTCTTTGGGCACAGAGTTGAATTTCAGTACAACTTTTCATCCTCAATCAGATGGGCAGTCAGAACGAACGATTAAAACTTTGGAGGATATGTTTCGAGCTTGTTCAATGGACTATTAGGGAAGTTGGGATCAACATCTTTCATTTTTTGAGTTTTCTTATAATAACAGTTTCAATTCTAGTATTCAGATGGCACCTTTTGAGGCCTTGCATGGAAAGCGGTGTTGGACTCTTGCGTTTTGGGATGAAGTCGGTGAAAGAAAGTTGATGGGGCCAGAATTAGTAGAAGAAGTGGCTGAGAAAGTGAGGATGATCCAGCAACACAAGAGGACAGATCAAAGCAGGTAGAAAAGTTATGCAGATAACATAAAGAAAGACTTCTCTTTCGAGGTAGGTGACCATGTTTTCCTTAAAATATCTCCTTGGAAAAGTGTGATGTGTTTTGGTAAGAAAGGGAAACTAAGTCCACGGTTCATCGGTCCTTTTGAAATCTCGGATAAAGTTGGAACATTTTCATACCGTGTAGCATTGCCTTCGAGCTTATTTCAGGTACACAATGTTTTTCATTTTCGATGTTGAGAAAGTATGTTCCAGATTCATAACATGTCTTGAGGCCGGAAGCAGTTTAATTGGCAGAGAACCTTTCTTATGAAGAAAAACCGTTTCAGATTCTGGATCGAAGAGAACAGGTATTGCGGAATAAGGTAATTCACCAGGTAAAGGTTTTTTGGAGAAACCACATGGTTGAAGAAGCAACATGGGAGTCCGAAAATGCTATGAGGGAAAAATACCATCAGTTGTTTAATAAGTAAATAAAATTCCGAGGACGCAATTTCAAGAAGGTGGGGATAATGTAACATCCCAAGGTTTTCAAAAACTAAATTGAAAATGCTTGAAATTTTTTTTAAGGTATATATTTATAAGTATCCTTTAAACATAATTTTATTTCTTATATGTTTTGAATTTCCAGAAACTGTCATCTACAATTGTGTTCATTATGTTATTTAGAGTCTGATGAAACAAACGTGTTTTTTTGGTGAATAGTAACATGCCCTTATGAATAGTAATATGAATAGTAATATGACCTCATGAGTAGTAAATAATAATATTAATTTATTTATCCTTGGAAATAGGATAATGGGATCTTAATTAATTTTCCAACGTCACATAAAACTAATTGCACTTCAATATTGTTATTTTTCGAATTAACTCTGACCATATTTAAAAATTAAATTAATAATATTTATAAAATTATTTTCGAAAAATGGAGTTCATTTTTGAGTTTTACACATCGAAAAATGTTTGGGGTAAATTTTTTGTATTTTTCTGAAACTCTTGAATTTTCGGTGAATAGTGAAATACGATAAAATACCGTATAATCAATTTATCTGTAAAAATGCACTATTTATGACATCATAAGTGATGAAAGGCCACTTTCATCGAACTCACTTGAAATTTTCACTATTTAAGGCCACTTTATTTGAGATTATTCATAGTCATGATAAAAATATAATAATAATAATTAAAATAATCTAAAATACCTCCCCTCATCCACTATAAATATCACCCTCACTCCCCTCTTCCTCCCACACCTCTCAAGCGTTGAGAATTGTCTAATTTCTGCCAAATTCCCACCCCAACCTTCTTCCCCACGTCCTAGAGATGCTGGTCTCACCAAAAGACCAAAATCAAATGCCCTTAAGATGGATCTCAAGGAGAAGAGATCAAGAGGTAAACATCCTCTTTCATTTTAATTCTTTTCTTCCATTTTATGTTATTCTCTTCCTTTCCCTTTGTATTTTGTTGGGATATTTCATTAAATATTTCCCCTTACTGTACAAATTTTTTATTAATGATGAGATATTCCATTCCTCTCATCAATCTTGTTTTTATAAAATTTTAAGAGACGTCGTTAGGCTGCCGAATTTTCGTAAGAAATTTCCCATGTTTTCTTTATTTCATGATTCCTTTATCTTCTTTCTTCACCCCTCTTATCCAAGAGGTATGAAATCTCCAGAATCATGTATATTCTGGATTTTTTCATGTTTATGGAAAATTAAAAATCATTATTCCTCTCCTCTCTAACTTGTTTAAGGAATAAAAACATTGTCCGTGATGTGTCGAATTACCGACATCGTGGACGATGTAATTTAACTTTTCATTAATTCCTTCAAGTCTAGTCATGAAACCATTTATATGGTTGAACCAGGTTATAATATATGTTTTATAACTCATATATGGTTATGTAATTCTTTTTTACTCATTGTTCTAATTTATAAGACTAAATGAGGTTGTTATTATCAAAGAACCACTTAAATGATCTAAACGAACATAATTAATGTTTTAACTTATAAGTCATTATCATATAAAGAATCAAATTAGTAAATGGTATAAATTATGGTACTGGAAATATGTAAATACTACTCCATTCCAATTCTGGAGTTTCACTTCCAATCAACAAGAACGATTCATCAAGAACCGATTGTGAAAATCACAAAAGAACTCACCCAAAATAATCCAAGGAACAAAATACTAACAATTAAGGGGTGAAATGAGGTCATGAAATGACCATATAAGATGTTATAAACATGAAAATGTTTCTTTAAAATACTAATAACACTCTTTTAACAATTATACAGGAGTTTTAAACAATTTTGAAGTAAGACAAGCCTATGATAAGGGAATTCTTAACCCGATTTCCAATCTTGGGTTAACCTTCTACTTTATAATTTATGTGATATTTAAATTTTTTGTGTGATGGGTTCTATTTATATTATGTTTCATTATGTTTATTTACAGAGTATATACATTTTCCATCCACTCTATTAAGTCTCACTTCAATTATATGATGTTTATAAGGGACTTTTCTTCTAAAATCCTATTTTAAAATTCTGTTTTATAAGATTCAAAAGCAATGTTTTTATGCTATTGTTTATACTGTATGATTATGATTTGGTTATTGGGAATTGTTTATGATGAAGGGTGGGACCTATATTTCTCTCCAATGATTTGGGTATGAGTAATTTGGAGGTCGGTTGTATGGTTACTCCAAGTGTAACTATGATGGTTACACAAAGTAAGGTAGCCATGAGGGTTACAAATTTTAAGGTAGCCAAGATGGTTACAAGATTATGTAAGTAATGCCCCAAGATACCTTTATGATTATATTTATGTTTGTGTGGATCTTGTGTAAATCTCATGTTACACAAAGTAATTATTTATGGGTGGAGAGCATGACTTTTGAAAATGTTTTCATACGTCATGAGTATTCATGGACTAATGTGAATTTTACTTCTTTCTCATACCTTACTGAGCTTTTGTGCTCATCCCAAGTTTTTAAATGATTTTTCACAGGTTAATGGATGGGTAATACAAGCAATGAAGACATGTTAAATGTTGAAGAATTTTCAAGGAGTCTTGTTTTAAGTTTTAATGTTTTATATTCTGAGGAAAATGGAAACTAATTTTATGGTATCCACTATGTAACAATGTGTAATGTTATGAATGTTTTGTCTTAATTCTCTAAAGCTATAAACTTGAAAAGATCCTCAATGTAAAATGAAGTGTTTTCTTGAATAAATTGAGGATTATGTATGGAATAAGTACGGGTCTTTACAGTTGGTATCAGAGGATGGTTTAGATAACTTTAGGGGTTAAGGTGATGCTAATAGAATACCATAATTAATTTTCAATATATGTTTAATTTGTTATAGCATTTAAAGATTACCATGTTTCTTCATCTAAGAAATGTTTGTTTAGAATGGCTGTCCGCAGAAGTAACATGGATGATGAAGAGGAGAGGCACCGACAGAATGAAATCCTTCCTGGTCTACAGCCCGGAATGGTAGGGATTGGAACCGAGTAGTTTGTGACAGTAATGGCTTAGCTAACGTAGGCAATAAATGGTGGTGGCATCCATGCAAGAGAACAGATAGAGGTACCCCAACGGAACATGAAAGTGGTGGAACATTTTATGAGACAACATCCTCCTGCATTCAATGGATCTTCTGACCCACTGGCAGCAGAAGGATGGATTAAAGCCCTTGAAAATATATTTGATGTTATGGGATGTTCGGAAAATCAAAAGGTAAGTCTTTCCATTTATCATTTTGAAGTTGAAGCTGATCAATGGTGGTCAATGGTAAGGAATATCAGAGGTAGAGAGGATTTTGATGCCTTAGTGTGGGATGAATTAAAAAGTCTTTTTCTTGAAAAATATTTTCCCAAGGTGGTGAGACTTAGAATGGAGAAGCAATTCCTTGAATTGAAACAAAAGGAAGAATATTCAGTGGTTGTGTATGAAGCGAACTTCACCCGACTGGAGAGGTATTCTTCAAATATTATTCTGGATCATGATAGCAAAATCAACCGCTTTTACTCAAGATTGAAGTCAAGGTATCGAAGGGCGTTGGCCTCCCGTGAATTGAAAAGTTATGAGAAACATGTCCGATGTGCTGAGAGGGTAGAGATGGAATTTGCTGATGATCACATGCATTTTGGAAACAAAGAGAAGAAGAGGTCTTGTTGGGAAGAAATGGGTATGAATCAACCAAAGAAATCTGATGGTAAGAAAATCCAGTTTCCAGTTTGTGAAAAGTGTGGCAAGAAGCACCCTGGGGAATGTCTTATCAAAACTGGGAAGTCTTTTAAATGTGGTAAGATTGGACATATGGCCTGAGATAGAAATGAAAATGATCCAAAGACTAATCCTGATAAGCAAACTGTAAAGTGTTCTAAATGTGGTGAGATGGGTCACTATGCAAATGTCTGTCCAAAGAGGGATCCAAATGATGCAAAGATTCCAGACTACAAGCAGAAAGGAGTAGTGAGATCCTTTGCTTCTACGTCAGCAGGTGTTGGGCCATCCAATGAATTTGTATCAGGCACTTTCTTTGTTCGCTCAGATTTTTCTAATGTCTTGTTTGATACGGGTTCTACAAATTCCTTCATCTTTGAAAAATTTTCTAGTAAATTGGAAATATCACCTCAACAAAGGAAACCCGAACTTGTTGTTAAAACACCAGGTGGAAATGTTATAGCAAAGAGGAATTATAAGATTATTTCTATTGTGGTATGTCGAAAGACTTTACCAGCAAACCTTGTTGTTTTACCCTTATTCGAGTTTGATGTTATTCTCGGGATGGACTAGCTTTCTGATTATCATGCTAAGATTTACTGTAGAGCAAATGAAGTTGTTTTTCAGAAAGATTTTCAGTTTGTATACAATAATGTACCCATAAAATTGACAACATATCAGGAAGCTGAGAAACTACTAAAAGATGGAAGTGAATGTTATCTTTCTCATATTGTTGAAAACAAGGGAACTATTCAAATTAATGATGTTCCAGTGGTAAATGAATACCTTGATGTTTTTCGTGAGGAGTTACCCAGTGTCATACCTGAATGAGAAGTCGAATTCACAAATGATTTAGTTCCTGATGCTAATCCAATTTCGAAACCCCCATATTGTATGGATCCAATAGAACTTCTTGAATTGAAAAATCAGTTGCAAGATTTGCTTGACAAAGGCTTCATTCGTCCAAGTACTTCACCATGGGGATCCCCTGTTTTGTTTGTTAAAAAGAAAGATGGTTCCATGAGACTTTGTATTGATTATAGAGCTTTGAATAACATCACTATTAAAAACAAGTATCATTTTCCTCATATTGATGACTTTTTTGATCAGCCCCAGGGAGGTCATTACTTTTCCAAGATTGACTTGAGATCCGGATACCATCAGCTGAAGGTGAAGGAGGATGACATCCCGAAAACAGCCTTTCATACTAGATATGTGCATTATGAATTTGTTGTTATGACATTTGGGTTAACTAATTCACCAGATGTATTCATGAATCTTATGAATAGAGTATTTCATGAGTTCATGGATAAGTTTGTGGTTGTATTTATTGATGAAATTCAGGTTTTTTCTAAAAATAAATAGGATCATGAAAAACATCTAAGGGTTGTTTTACAAAATTTAAAAGAAAAGAAACTCTTTGGAAAAATCAGAAAGTGTGATTTTTGGTTGCAACAGATTTCCTTTCTTGGGCACATTGTAAATAAGGATGGAATAACAGTTGATCCTTCCAAAACAAAAGTAGTTGATGAATGGACAAGACCCACAAATGTTATAGATATTCGCAGTTTTCTGGGCTTAGCAAGTTATTACCAATGGTTTGTTAAGAACATTGCATGGTAATCTAGCCCAATAACTAATTTAACACGGAAAGGGGTTAAATTTGTTTGGACAGAGGAATGTGATGTTTGTTTTCAGGAACTAAAGAAGAGATTGGTTAATACTCCATTTTTGGCCTTACCTTCTCGGAATGGTGAGTTTGTCATCTACAGTGATCCTTCTTTGAAGGGACATGGTTGTGTTTTGATGCAGAATAATTAGGTAATTTCCTATGCTTTGAGACAACATAAACCTCATGAGCTAAATTATCCCACACATGATTGGGAATTGGCAGCTGTGGTTTATGCTTTGAAAATATGGAGGCATCATCTATACGGAACCAAATGCAAAATATATACTGACCATAAAAGTCTTAAGTATATATTCACTCAGAAGGAATTAAACATGAGGCAGAGAAGATGGCTAGAACTAATAAAGGATTATGACGACGTGATCAATTACCATCCTGGAAAAGAAAACAAAGTAGCGGATGCCTTAAGTGGGAAAAATCATGCATCATTAACCATTTTACGATTGGAACATGATCCATTGATTAATGATTTGATGAATTTTGGCTTAGAAGTTGTTGCTACAGGGAATATATCTGTTTTGTTTCAGGTTTCAGTGCAGTCTTCGTTGTCAGACAGAATTATGAAAGCACAGAGGGAAGACCGCGAGCTACAGAAAGAGGTAGAATTAGTAAAAAATGGATAAGTTTCCATAATTTAATCTTGATAAAGAATGTGTTTTAAGATTTGGAAAAAGGTTGTGGGTGCCTTGCGATTCCCAGCTGAAGAAAAAATTTTTGTGTCAAGCTCATAGTTCTCCATTTTATGTTCATCCTAGAAGTACTAAGATGTACAGAGACCTTCGAGAGTATTACTGGTGGAATGGGATGAAAAGAGATATTGCTGATTTTACAATCAAATGTTTGACATGTCAGCAGGTTAAAGCAGAGTGGCAGTTACCGAAGGGGATACTTCAGCCTTTTCCAGCGCCAGAATGGAAATGGGATAATATATCCATGGATTTTGTGATGGGACTACCAAAGACTTCTCGAGGTAACAATGCGATATGGGTTATTGTTGATCGGCTAACAAAGTTTGCTAATTTTCTTTCTATTCGAGATATAATGACATTAGATCAGCTTTCTTGATTGTACCTCAAGGAGATTGTCAAGTTACATGTATTTCCTCTTTCCATTGTGTCTGACCGTGATCCTAGGATCACTTCTAAATTTTGGAAGGGACTTTAGAAGTCTTTGGGCACAGAGTTGAATTTCAGTACAGATTTTCATCCTCAATCAGATGGGCAGTTAGAACGAACGATTCAAACTTTGGAGGATATGCTTCGAGCTGCTTCAATGGACTATCAGGGAATTTGGGATCATCATCTTTCATTAGTTGAGTTTTCTTATAATAACAGTTTCCATTCTAGTATTCAGATGGCACCTTTTGAGGCCTTGTATGGAAAGCGGTGTCAGACTCCTACGTTTTGGGATGAAGTCGGTGAAAGAAAGTTGATGGGGCCAGAATTAGTATAAGAAGTGGCTGAGATAGTGAGGATGATCCAGCAACACTTGATGGCAGCTCAGAGCAGGCAGAAAAGTTATGCAGATAACAGAAGGAAAGACTTCTCTTTCGAGGTAGGTGACTATGTTTTCCTTAAAATATTTCCTTGGAAAAGTGTGATGCATTTTGGTAAGAAAGGGAAACTAAGTCCACGGTTCATTGTTCCTTTTGAAATCTTGGATAATGTTGGAACAGTTGCATACCGCGTAGCATTACCTCCGAGCTTATTTCAGGTACACAATGTTTTTCATGTTTCGATGTTGAGAAAGTATGTTCCATATTCTTCACATGTCTTGAGGCCGGAAGCAGTTCAGCTGGCAAAGAACCTTTATTATGAAGAAGAACTGATTCAGATTCTTGATCGAAGAGAACAGGTATTGTGGAATAAGGTAATCCACCTGGTAAAGGTTTTGTGGAGAAACCACATGGTTGAAGAAGCAACATGGGAGTCTGAAAATGCTATGAGGGAAACTAGCCACAGTTGTTTTATAAGTAAATAAAATTGCGAGGACGCAATTTCAAGAAGGTGGGGATAATGTAACATCCCAAGGTTTTCAAAAACTAAATTGAAAATGCTTGAAATTTTGTTTATGGTATATATTTATAAGTATCCTTTAAACATAATTTTATTTCTTCTATGTTTTGAATTTCAAGAAACTGTCATCTACAATTGTGTTCAGTATGTTATTTAGAGTCTGATGAAACAAACTTGTTTTTTTGGTGAATAGTAACATGCCCTTATGAATAGTAATATGAATAGTAATATGACCTCATGAGTAGTAAATAATATTATTTATTTATTTTTCCATGGAAATAGGATAATGGGATCTTAATTAATTTTCCAATGTCACATAAAACTAATTGCACTTCAATATTGTTATTTTTCAAATTAAATCTGACCTTATTTAAAAATTAAATTAATAATATTTATAAAATTATTTTCGAAAAATGGAGTTCGTTTTTGAGGTCTACACATCAAAAAAATGGTTGGGGTAAATTTTTTGTATTTTTCTGAAACTCTTGAATTTTCGGTGAATAGTGAAATACGATAAAATACCGTATAATCAATTTATCAGTAAAAATGAACTATTTATGACATCATAAGTGATGCAAGGCCACTTTCATCGAACTCACTTGATATTTTCACTATTTAAGGCCCCTTTATTTGAGATTATTCATAGTCATGATAAAAATATAATAATAATAATTAAAATAATCTAAAATACCTCCCCTCATCCACTATAAATATCACCCTCACTTCTCTCTTCCTCCGACACCTCCCAAGCCTTGAGAATTGTCTAATTTCTGCCAAATTCCCTCCCCAACCTTCTTCCCCACGTCCTAGAGCTGCTGGTCTCACCAAAAGACCAAAATCAAAGCCCTTAAGATGGATCTCAAGGAGAAGAGATCAAGAGGTAAACATCCTCTTTCATTTTCATTCTTTTCTTCCATTTTATGTTATTCTCTTCCATTCCCTTTGTATTTTGTTGGGATATTTCATTAAATATTTCCCCTTACTGTACAAATTTTGTATTAATGATGATATATTCCATTCCTCTCATAAATCTTGTTTTTATAAAATTTTAAGAGACGCCGTTAGGCTGCCGAATTTTCGTAAGAAATTTCTCATGTTTTCTTTATTTCATGATTCCATTCTCTTCTTTCTTCACCCCCTCTTATCCAAGATGTATGAAATCTCCAGAATCATGTATATTCTGGATGTTTTCATGTTTATTGAAAATTAAAAATCATTATTCCTCTCCTCTCTCACTTATTTAAGGAATAAAAACATTGTCTGTGATGTGTCGAATTTCCGACATCATGGACGATGTAATTTAACTTTCCATTAATTCCATCAAGTCTGGTCATGAAACCATTTATATGGTTTAACCAGGTTATAATATATGTTTTATAACTCATATATGGTTATGTAATTCTTTTGTACTCATGGTTCTAATTTATAAGACTAAATGAGGTTGTTATTATCAAAGAACCACTTAAATGATCTAAACGAACATAATTAATGTTTTAACTTATAAGTCATTATCATATAAAGAATCAAATTAGTAAATGGTATAAATTATGGTACTGGAAATATGTAAATACTACTCCTTTACAATTCTGTAGTTTCACTTCCAATCAACAAGAACGATTCATCATGAACCGATTGTGAAAATCACAAAAGAACTCACCCAAAATAATGCAAGGAACAAAATACTAACAATTAAGGGGTGAAATGAGGTTATGAAATGACCATATAAGATGTTATAAACATGAAAATGTTTCTTTAAAATACTAATAACACTCTTTTAACAATTATACAGGAGTTTTAAACAATTTTGAAGTAAGTCAAACCTATGGTAAGTGAATTCTTAACCCGATTTCCATTCTTTGGGTTAACCTTCTACATTATAATTTATGTTCTATTTAAATTTTTTGTGTGATGGGTTCTATTTATATTATGTTTAATTATGTTTATTTACAAAGTATATAAATTTTCCATCCACTCTATTAAGTCTCACTTCAAGTATATGATGTTTATAAGGGACTTTTCTTCTAAAATCCTCTTTTAAAATTCTGTTTTATAAGATTCAAAAGCAATGTTTTTATGCTATTGTTTATGTTGTATGATTATGATTTGGTTATTGGGCATTGTTTATGATGAATGGTGGGGCCTATATTTCCCTCCAATGATTTGGGTATGAGTAATTTGGAGGTCGGTTGTATGGTTACTCCAAGTGTAACTGTGATGGTTACACAAAGTATGGTAGCCATGAGGGTTACAAATTTTAAGGTTTCCAAGATGGTTACAAGATTATGTAAGTAATTCCCCAAGATACCTTTATGATTATATTTATGTTTGTGTGGATCTTGTGTAAATCTCATGGTACACAAAGTAAGTATTTATGGGTGGAGAGCATGACTTTTGAAAATGTTTTCATACGTCATGAGTATTCATGGACTAATGTGATTTTTCATTCTTTTTCATACCTTACTGAGCTTTTGTGCTCATCCCAAGTTTTTAAATGATTTTTCACAGGTTAATGGATGGGTAATACAAGGAAGGAAGACATGTTAAATGTTGAAGAATTGTCAAGGAGTCTTGTTTTAAGTTTTAATGTTTTATATTCTGAGGAAAATGGAAACTGATTTTATGGTATCCACTATGTAATAATGTGTAATGTTATGAATGTTTTGTCTTAATTCTCTAAAGCTATAAACTTGAAAAGATCCTCAATGTAAAATGAAGTGTTTTCTTGAATAAATTGAAGATTATGTATGAAATAAGTACGGGTCTTTACAGTTGGTATCAGAGGATGGTTTAGATAACTTTAGGGGTTAAGGTGATGCTAATAGAATACCATAATTAATTTTCAATCTATGTTTAATTTGTTATAGCATTTAAAGATTACCATGTTGCTTCATCTAAGAAATGTTTGTTTAGAATGGTTGTCCACAGAAGGAACATGGATGATGAAGAGGAGAGGCACCGACAGAATGAAATCCTTCCTGGTCTACAGCCCGGAATGGTAGGGATTGGAACCGAGTAGTTTGTGACAGTAATGGCTTAGCTAACGTAGGAAATAAATGGTGGTGGCATCCATGCAAGAGAACAGATAGAGGTACCCCAACGGAACATGAAAGTTGTGGAATATTTTATGAGACAACATCCTCCTGCATTCAATGGATCTTCTGACCCAGTGGCAGCAGAAGGATGGATTAAAGCCCTTGAAATGATATTTGATGTTATGGGATGTTCGAAAAATCAAAAGGTAAGTCTTTCCATTTATCATTTTGAAGTGGAAGCTGATCAGTGGTGGTCAATGGTAAGGAATATTAGGGGTATATAGGATTTTGATGCCTTAGTGTGGGATGAATTTAAAAGTCTTTTTCTTGAAAAATATTTTCCCAAGGTGGTGAGACTTAGAATGGAGAAGCAATTCCTTGAATTGAAACAAAAGGAAGAATATTCAGTGGCTGTGTATGAAGCGAACTTCACCCGACTGGAGAGGTATTCTCCAAATATTATTCTGGATCTTGATAGCAAAATAAACCGCTTTTACTCAGGATTTAAGTCAAGGTATCGAAGGCCGTTGGCCTCCCGTGAATTCAAAAGTTATGAGAAACTTTTCCGATGTGCTGAGAGGGTAGAGATGGAATTTGCTGATGATCACATGAATTTTGGAATCAAAGAGAAGAAGAGGTCTCGTTGGGAAGAAATGGTTATGAATCAACCAAAGAAATCTGATGGTAAGAAAATCCAGTTTCCAGTTTGTGAAAAGTGTGGCAAGAAGCACCCTGTGGAATGTCTTATCAAAACTAGGAAGTGTTTTAAATGTGGTAAGATTGGACATATGGCCCGAGATAGAAATGAAAATGATCCAAAGACTAATCCGGATAAGCAAATTGTAAAGTGTTTTAAATGTGGTGAGATGGGTCACTATGCAAATGTCTATCCAAAGAGGGATCCAAATGATGCAAAGATTCCAGACTACAAGCAGAAAGGAGTAGTGAGATCTTTTGCGACTACGTCAGTAGGTGTTGGGCCATCCAATGAAATTGTATCAGGTACTTTCTTTGTTCGCTCATATTTTTCTAATGTTTTGTTTGATACGGGTTCTACAAATTCTTTCGTCTCTGAAAAATTTTCTAGTAAATTGGAAATATCACCTCAACAAAGGAGACCCGAACTTGTTGATAAAACACCAGGTGGAAATGTTATAGCAAAGAGGAATTATAAGAATATTTCTATTGTGGTATGTGGAAAGACATTAACTAAAAACCTTGTTGTTTTACACTTATTCGAGTTTGATGTTATTCTGGGGATGGACTGGCTTTCTGATTATCATGCTAAGATTTACTGTAGAGCAAAAGAAGTTGTTTTTTAGAAAGAGTTTCAGTTTGTATACAATAATGAACCCATAAAATTGACAACATATCAGGAAGCTGAGAAACTACTGAAAGATGGAAGTGAAAGTTATCTTTCTCATATTGTTGAAAACAAGGGAACTATTCAAATTAATGATGTTCCAGTGGTAAATGAATACCTTGATGTTTTTCATGAGGAGTTACCCAGTGTCATACCTGAACGAGAAGTCGAATTCACAATTGATTTAGTTCCTGATGCTAATCCAATTTCAAAACCCCCATATTGTATGGATCCAATAGAACTTCTTGAATTGAAAAATCAGTTGCAAGATTTTCTTGTCAAAGGCTTCATTCGTCCAAGTACTTCACCATGGGGAGCCCCTATTTTGTTTGTTAAAAAGAAAGATGGTTCCATGAGACTTTGTATTGATTATAGAGCATTGAATAACATCACTATTAAAAACAGTTATCCTTTGCCTCATATTGATGACTTGTTTGATCATCCCTAGGGAGCTCATTACTTTTCCAAGATTGACTTGAGATCCAGATACCATCAGCTGAAGGTGAAGGAGGATGACATCCCGAAAACAGCCTTTCGTACTAGATATGTGCATTATGAATTTGTTGTTATGACATTTGGGTTAACTAATTCACCAGCTGTATTCATGAATCTTATGAATAGAGTATTTCATGAGTTCATGGATAAGTTTGTGGTTGTATTTATTGATGAAATTCTAGTTTTTTCTAAAAATAAATAGGATCATGAAAAACATATAAGGGTTGTTTTACAAAATTTAAAAGAAAAGAAACTATTTGGAAAATTCAAAAAGTGTGATTTTTGGTTGCAACAGATTTCCTTTCTTGGGCACATTGTAAATAAGGATGGAATAACAGTTGATCCTTCCAAAACAAAAGTAGTTTATGAATGGCCAAGACCCACAAATGTTACAGAGATTCGCAGTTTTCTGGGCTTAGCAAGTTATTACCGACGGTTTGTTAAGAACATTGCATGGTAATCTAGCCCAATAACTAAGTTAACACGGAAAGGGGTTAAATTTGTTTGGACAGAGGAATGTGATGTTTGTTTTCAGGAACTAAAGAAGAGATTGGTTAATACTCCATTTTTGGCCTTACCTTCTCGGAATGGTGAGTTTTTCATCTACAGTGATGCTTCTTTGAAGGGACTTGGTTGTGTTTTGATGCAGAATGATCAGGTAATTGCCTATGCTTTGAGACAACATAAACCTCATGAGCTAAATTATCCCACACATGATTTGGAATTGGCAGCTGTGGTTTTTGCTTTGAAAATATGGAGGCATCATCTATACGGAACCAAATGAAAAATATATACCGACCATAAAAGTCTTAAGTATATATTCACTCAGAAGGAATTAAACATGAGGCAGAGAAGATGGCTAGAACTGATAAAGGATTATGACGGCATGATCAATTGCCATCCTGGAAAAGAAAACAAAGTAGCGGATGCCTTAAGTCCGAAAAATCATGGATCATTAACCATTCTGCGATTGGAACATGATCCATTGATTAATGATTTGATGAATTTTGGATTATAAGTTTTTGCTGCAGGGAATATATCTTTTTTGTTTCAGGTTTCAGTGCAGTCTTCATTGTCAGACAGAATTATGAAAGCGCAGAGGGAAGACTCCGAGCTACAGAAAGAGGTAGAATTAGTTAAAATGGGTAAGTTTCCAGAATTTAATCTTGATAAAGAATGTGTTTTAAGATTTGGAAAAAAGTTGTGTGTGCCTTGGGATTCCCAGCTGAAGAAAAAATTGTTGTGTCAAGCTCATAGTTCTCCATTTTCGGTTCATCCTGGAAGTACTAAGATGTACAGAGACCTTCGAGAGTATTACTGGTGGAATGGGATGAAAAGAGATATTTCTGATTTTACAATGAAATGTTTGACATGTGAGCAGGTTAAAGCAGAGTGGCAGTAACCGAAGGGGATGCTTCAGCCTTTTCCAGTGCCAGAATGGAAATGGGAGAATATATCCATGGATTTTGTGGTGGGACTACCAAAGACTTCTCTAGGTAACAATGCGATATGGGTTATTGTTGATCGGCTAACAAAGTCTGCTCATTTTCTTTCTATTCGAGATATAATGACATTAGATCAGCTTTCTTGATTGTACCTCAAGGAGTTTGTCAAGTTACATGTATTTCCTCTTTCCATTGTGTCTGACCGTGATCCTAGGATCACTTCTAAATTTTGGAAGAAACTTTAGAAGTCTTTGGGAACAGAGTTGAATTTCAGCACATATTTTCATCCTCAATCAGATGGGCAGTCAGAACGAATGATTCAAACTTTGGAGGATATGCTTCGAGCTGCTTCAATGGACTATCAGGGAAGTTGGGATCAGCATATTTCATTAGTTGAGTTTTCTTATAATAACAGTTTCCATTCCAGTATTCAGATGGCACCTTTTGAGGCCTTGTATGGAAAGCGGTGTCAGACTCCTGCGTTTTGGGATGAAGTCGGTGAAAGAAAGTTGATGGGGCCAGAATTAGTAGAAGAAGTGGATGAGATAGTGAGGATGATCCAGCAACACATGATGGCAGCTCAGAGCAGGCAAAAAAGTTATGCAGATAACAGAAGGAAAGACTTCTCTTTCTAGGTAGGTGACCATGTTTTCCTTAAAATCTCTCCTTGGAAAAGTGTGATGCATTTTGGTAAGAAAGGGAAACTAATTCCATGGTTCATCATTCCTTTTGAAATCTTGGATAATGTTGGAATAGTTGCATACCGCGTAGCATTGCCTCCGAGCTTATTTCAGGTACACAATGTTTTTCATGTTTCGATGTTGAGAAAGTATGTTCCATATTCTTCACATGTCTTGAGGCCGGAAGCAGTTCAGCTGGCAGAGAACCTTTATTATGAAGAAAAACCGATTCAGATTCTTGATCGAAGAGAACAGGTATTGTGGAATAAGGTAATCCACCAGGTAAAGGTTTTGTGGAGAAACCACATGGTTGAAGAAGCAACATGGGAGTCTGAAAATTCTATGAGGGAAAAATACCCTCAGTTGTTTAATAAGTAAATAAAATTGCGAGGACGCAATTTCAAGAAGGTGGGGATAATGTAACATCCCAAGGTTTTCTAAAACTAAATTGAAAATTCTTGAAATTTTGTTTAAGGTATATATTTATAAGTATCCATTAAACATAATTTTATTTCTCCTATGTTTTGAATTTCAAGAAACTGCCTTCTACAATTGTGTTCAGTATGTTATTTAGAGTCTGATGAAACAAACTTGTTTTTTTGGTGAATAGTTACATGCCCTTATGAATAGTAATATGAATAGTAATATGACCTCATGAATATTAAATAATAATATTTATTTATTTTTCCATGGAAATAGGATAATGGGATCTTAATTAATTTTCCAATGTCACATAAAACTAATTGCACTTCAATATTGTTATTTTTCGAATTAACTATGACCTTATTTAAAAATTAAATTAATAATATTTATAAAATATTTTTTGAAAAATGGAGTGCATTTCTGAATTCTACATGTCGAAAAATGGTTGGGGTAAATTTTTGGTATTTTTCTGAAACTCTTGAATTTTCGGTGAATAGTGAAATACGATAAAATACCGTATAATCAATTTATCAGTAAAAATGAACTATTTATGACATCATAAGTGATGCAAGGCCACTTTCATCGAACTCACTTGATATTTTCACTATTTAAGGCCACTTGATTTGAGATTATTCATAGTCATGATAAAAATATTATTATAATAATTAAAATAATCTAAAATACCTCCCCTCCTCCACTATAAATATCACCATCACTCCCCTCTTCCTCCCACACCTCTCAAGCCTTGAGAATTGTCTAATTTCTGCCAAATTACCTCCCCAATCTTCTTCCCCAGGTTCTAGAGCTGCTGGTCTCACCAAAAGACAAAAATCAAAGCCCATAAGAAGGATCTCAAGGAGAAGAGATCAAGAGGTAAACGTCCTCTTTCATTTTCATTCTTTTCTTCCATTTTATGTTATTCTCTTCCTTCCCCTTTGTCTTTTGTTAAGATATTTCATTAAATATTTTCCCTTACAATCCAAATTTTGTATGAATGATGAGATATTCCATTCCTCTCATCAATCTTGTTTTAATAAAATTTTAAGGAATAAAAACATTGTCCGTGATGTGTCGAATTACCAACATCGTGGACGATGTAATTTAACTTTCCATTAATTCCTTCAAGTCTGGTCATGAAACCATTTATATGGTTGAACCAGGTTATAATATATGTTTTATAACTCATATATGGTTATGTAATTCTTTTGTACTCATGGTTCTAATTTATAAGACTAAATGAGGTTGTTATTATCAAAGAACCACTTAAATGATCTAAACGAACATAATTAATGTTTTAACTTATAAGTCATTATCATATAAAGAATAAAAGTAATAAATGATATAAATTATGGTACTGGAAATATGTAAATACTACTCCATTCCAATTCTGGAGTTTCACTTCCAATCAACAAGAACGATTCATCAAGAACCGATTGTGAAAATCACAAAAGAACTCACCCAAAATAATCCAAGGATCAAAATACTAACAATTAAGGGGTGAAATAAGGTTATTAAATGACCATATAAGATGTTATAAACATGAAAATGTTTCTTTAAAATACTAATAACACTATTTTAACAATTATACAGGAGGTTTAAACAATTTTGAAGTAAGACAAGCCTAAGGTAAGAGAATTCTTAACCCGATTTCCATTCTTTGGGTTAACCTTCTACTTTATAATTTATGTGCTATTTAAATTTTTTTGTGATGAGTTCTATTTATATTAGGTTTCATTATGTGTATTTACAGAGTATATACATATTCCATCCACTCTATTAAGTCTCACTTCAAGTATATGATGTTTATAAGGGACTTTTCTTCTAAAATCCTCTTTTAAAATTCTGTTTTATAAGATTCAAAAGAAATGTTTTTATGTTATTATTTATGTTGTATAATTATGTTTTGGTTATTGGGAATTGTTTATGATGAAGTGTGGGACCTATATTTCCCTCTAATGCTTTGGTTATGAGTAATTTGGAGGTCGGTCGTATGGTTACTCCATGTGTAACTGTGATGGTTACACAAAGTAAGGTAGCTGTGAGGGTTTCAAATTTTAACGTAGCCAAGATGGTTACAAGATTATGTAAGTAATTCCCCAAGATACCTCTATGATTATATTTATGTTTTTGTGGATCTTGTGTAAATCTCATGTTACACAATGTAATTATTTATGGGTGGAGAGCATGACTTTTGAAAATGTTTTCATACGTCATGAGTATTCATGGACTAATGTGATTTTTCCTTCTTTTTAACACCTTACTGAGCTTTTTTGCTCATCCCCTATTTTTAAATGATTTTTCAAAGGTTAATGGATGAGTAATACAAGGAATGAAGTCATGTTAAATGTTGAAGAATTGTCAAGGAGTCTTGTTTTATGTTTTAATGTTTTATATTCTAAGGAAAATGGAAACTGATTTTATGGTATCCACTATGTAACAATGTGTAATGTTATGAATGTTTTGTCTTAATTCTCTAAATCTATAAACTTGGAAAGATCCTCAATGTAAAAGGAAGTGTTTTCTTGAATAAATTCAAGATTTTGTATGAAATATGTGCGGGTCTTTACAGACACACCCCATTCAAATAAAAATAAATTGTTCTGATTTGCAATATCCCATGTTTTTATTTTCTATTTGAAAATATTGTATTTTTATTTTATGGATGGATTAGGAATGTAAAATTATTTTAATCTGGTGATAGGAGCTCAAATTTATGGAACAAATTTAAATAAATATAAATTGATCTGTGTGGAGGGGGTGGGTGATGATTTTCTTCTAAATGATGAAGAGGGTCTCATCCATCACCAAATCCTGCTTCATTGGGACGTAGACGAATACAAGGACCATGAAATGATTAATGACATGGATTAGGGCTCTGAATTTTCTTCTTTTCAACAAGATCCTTCCAATAGGATGGGTGAGAGCTTTGAGAAGGTTGTGGATGTTATGGGGAAGAATCCAGAGAGCATAATGCATGGTGCCCCAAAAACGATGTTGTGATTCTAATTTATTTGATTGATGATTCCATTGGTCAAGTATATGTGGATGATGAATCACCCATTTTGGTTATTTTGGTTTGTTTTTAGTGTTTTTATTGATTGATTATGTTTGGGGAACTTATGGATATGTCCTAAAAATAGGCCTAGAATGGCTCATGTGTTTTTTCTTTTTCTATTAATTAATTTATGTGATTTGTGTTGCGTTTTTTATATCCCTTGGTGCGTTGTTGGTTGATCTGTGGGTTCTCCAGCGGCTGTAATTTTCAGGTGTTTCTTCTCTGCCCTTTGGTGCGCACCAAGTGGTAAAACCATCTATGTGGTGGTGAATTCCTTTATTTCTCACATTTGCGAATCACATGGGAGGGTTTTACTCTACATTATATATGAAAGACGTTTTTCGCTAACTGAATAAATATAAATTAATCAGTAAATTGAAATTGAAGGGGAAGAGGGAATGATTCGCGTGCTTTTACAACTTTGAGATTATTTTAATGTTGTATTTGTATGAGCTGAATACTCCACTAAAATCATGGTTGATGGGATTCTTTTCTTGTTCTATGTTTGTTGGGATATAGAAAACGTTCGGCATGTTGTTGTGATGTCAACCCAAAATGGAAATTGGGTAACTACATATATTTTCCAAATGAAACGATTGCCCAAGATTAATGTATTGTGTAATAAAATCAATTAAATAAAGTGATATGTAAGAAAATCACCCTTGTTAAATCCATAATACGATCTTTGATGTGTGGTGATGTGTGGTTGTGCTGTTGGGGGACATGATTTGTGGTTGCAATGTAGTGTGGGGTGATGTGTATTAGTTTTTTAATGATTTTGTAGAATTAATGTGATGTTTTGTTTTGTAATTATTTTAGTGTGGTGAGGTGACCCATTCATTTGGGGTGGAAAGGTGATTTTTCATTTTTCCGTGCCTTTGTGGTGGAAGGATGATGATTTTTTGGTCGGGTTTGTTGGGCGATGAGGTGTTGGTTCGATGGGAATGATGAATGCCTTTCTTGTACGGTTTTGTCATTCTAAAAGCTCATGTAATGATGGAATAATTATTTAATAATGATTGGAGTTGTTGGAGTTGATTTGGATAATGGGATAGGATGGAATTTTGAATGTTATCTTGAAACATGAATGGTTTTATGAATTTAGTGGTGGTAGTGAAAGTGTCCAAGAGTTGTGATTAGATTAGTGTATTTTTGTGAACCCGTAGATTGATCTTATAGGTGGCTTATATATAAACTTGTATATTACTTTTTATTTATATACACAGCCCACCCATGTCGGGCACTGTGTTTCAACACACATATTTTCACACTAATGGTGTTTTTCTGAACATCCTGGTGATGCAGATGGATGACATGATACCCACTCTATCTTCAAGCCCAGTAGATATGCACTGTCTATGATGGATGGTGGTCTCTTAGTGAACTAGGAAATGCCCCGCCTATCTTCAGGTGGGATGTAATAAAACCATGTTGTGGGATGAATTATGGTTATGGTTGTGTGTAGTGTCCCATGATCCACCACTCTCACATGGACAGAAAGGATTGTTTACAAGACCTCAAGTGTTCCTCCCAATACACAATAGGTTGTCAACTAGTAGTTGGGGTGTGAAAAGTATAGAGGGCTGACTATACCCCCTAGTTACAATGTCACAACACTACTGAAGAATCATATAAAATTAATAAATAAAAACCAGAGTAAAGAAATAATGGAAACAATGGAACACCATGAGAAAACAAAACATAGAAGCCAGCTGAGTAATCCAATAAATAAATATTTAATAATGTAATGATGTGATGGAATGTAACTAAATTTCATGCTTGATGTAATAAAAATGAATGACTATTAGACTCAAATAAAGAATCAAATTTCTTCATCCCCGAACCCCATATTTGTCCAATATGTAAACATTGGCTCAACTTGTAAGAAAAAATAAAAAACAAGGTCCTTTTAACTTTACAACACCAAAATATGAATTTTGTGATGATTTTGTCATTTTGGTTTTAAAAATTTCCACAAAATTATAAAAAAAACTAGTGGTGGTTGTTAAAAACACTAAACAATGTTTTTTTTATATTTTTATAATTTTTTTAAATTTTAATGAAATTTTTTTATTGTGGTTTTTTAAAAAACCACAGATAAATTAAAGGAAAAAAAATTATTTTAGATTTATGTTTTTTTATTTATTATTTACCATCATATATAGTTTATTATTTATTCTTTTATTTCATTATAACATGTTCATTAATAATTTTTTTTAGAAAATGATATAATATATTAATGATCAATCAAACAAGACATATAGATCCAATCAGGAGTGGAATCAACCAAACATTGATCGCCCTAGGATTTCCCATGGCATGCAAAATTATGAGGATCTCGGTTACCCCCACGCTTGATGAATTAAAAATTTCATGCAGAAAATCTCATCCAAGTACCAAATATTTCTCAAAAAAATTCCAAAGGGTTGCGAGTCCTCCCACTTATTAGAAAAGTTGATAATCAGTTCAAGGCAACCCAATTCTACCCCATCAATTTTCCAAAAATTGGAATGATCAATAAGGATCCCTTGCAGGATGGTGTACGCCTCTTCCACCATGATACTCTATGTGACATGAATATTTAATCAAGGATCTTATACAACCTTCCCATTTCATTGATGGGAAATGAATCCAACACCTACCCCCGAGCCAACAGAGACGTCCACATCAATTTTAATCTTAAAAAACACATCTAGAGGGGGGGGACTCCAAAAATTTTATTCATACCACATCCATACCAAATAAGTAACCTCTTCATCCGCCTTCAAACAATTAATCCATTATAAGGCCCTCACAACCAAAATTCAATCTTGTATCACTTTATTTTGAAGATGTAATAATTTATTCAAGTCCAAACCATCCAGAAAAATATCCGTATCAACCCCAACACTCTTGGTTCCAACTAAAACATCTAATTGTTAATTGTTTGGGGATAAATTCATATACAGGTCAAAGAAAATCATAAAAGTTTACCCCCATTCATTCTACTCCCCTTCCACCCCACGAAATAGAAGAATTTAATGCAAAAGGAAATTCTCACCTCTTACAGGCACTATGGAAAGGTGTCACCCTCCACAATATGTTGTATCATCAGGAACTAATAGGTTTTTTGAACATCATAGTATGCTTGACACCAAAAAAAATTATCCATGAGTGGAGGAGTGAGTGTCCAATGACTCTTCCAATGATTGTTAAGATGTAACTGTGCTAAACCATGAGCCCATATTTTTTAATCCGAACTTATTTTGTACTACCTAGAAGATTCCCCTGCCCAAAAATTCTAATCATTACCCATTCCGGGGGTAATATGAATACTGAGAATGTGTAAATTATCGGCCTCATTAAACACATTACAAATCATTCCCAAATTAAACTCATCTAAGGATTCATTGATTAAATAATGATCCCCCAAAATTTCAAATCCAAATGCTACTGTCAAGTAGAACTTCAGGTTGATACCATTTTCTAGCCACAATTCATTCCACACTCAAAAAACATTCATTAAATAAATTCTCCCCACATAACCTTTATCAATAATAAATTGACCGCCCCAAATTCTTCTCCAAATAACACTATGTTGTGGCCCTATCTTGGCATGTAAGAAGATCGAATGAGGAAAGTATATTTCACAAAGAACCTTTGAAAAGAGGGATTTTGGGTGGGATAGGAGATTCAATCCTTGCATCCCTTGAAAGGAATTGGGAAACCATTTGATATTCCTAATGTTGATACCTCCAAATAATTTGTAAACACGTAGTTTCTCCCATGATACCTAATGGGTCTTATGTTTCCCATAAAGAGCACCCTACCAAAAGTTATCCAAATAAGAGTAAATATTATCAACAAGAGCTTCAATAAAATTTAATAAAGATATATCATAGGATGGAATTGAGTGGGCCAGTTATTTAATAACAACTTCTTTCCTATCCATAGAAATAATCCTTCTAGAACATAAAGAATCATATTATCCACCCATTCCAAAATTTATGAGGACACTGGTTTCATTGATCATTTGGAAATGGTCTGGAGAACCATATGTTTTTTATTGATTTAAAATAGTGTAAACCTGCACACCCACTGCAACTCCTACCTCTTCATCTGCAAAACCCCATTACTAAAGGACAATTCTGACTTCAATGTATTAATACATTTTATAGAATCCATTTCATACAAAATAATGGTCTTAAGAACCGAGAAGCAATCTTGAGGCGTAGAGTGTGAAAAAAGAGGATATCATCTGTAAAGAAGAGGTGGGAAATAGGTGGTCCATTTCTACATACCATATCACCATGTGTAACTCCTTCCCCCAAATATCAGAAGAGAATATGAGAATATATTTCGACTAATAGGATAAAAATATACGAATAGAGTGGATCCCCTTGTCGTAATCTCCTTGAGGGTTTAAAACCCTTAGAAGGGACCCCATAAATATTTATTATGATTGAATTAATCATAACATATTTCATGATGTTAGAAAAATACTTTTCCCCAAAGACCAACATAGAGATAACGAGTTCATGAAAATGCCATTCGAGGCTACTGTAGGATTTCGTCATATCAAATTTTGTTTCAATGAAAAAAAAATCTTTTAGATGAGTGGGTATTCATGGAGTAGAACACATCAAACCAAATGGATGTATTATCCATAATGGATCTCCTTGGGACAATGGCAGGTTTATTTATATTGACCATATGGGGATGAAAACCCTTTCACCTATCCACAATGATCATGTAGTAAATTTTGTAGACAAAATTGAACAGACTAATAGGAAGAAACTCCATGATTTTATAAGGACACTGGGTTTTTTTGAATATTGTTAATAAGTGTTTCATTATGGTACTTGAGTGAGGATATTTCATCTCCAAATTTCTTCATCAGGAAACTACATCAGGTTCAATAATGTGCCATTAGATTTTGGAAATATGTTCATTGAAGCAATCAGGACCTAGATCCTTAGTAGAATTAATAAGATAAGGGGCACAAAAAACATCATCAATAAGGATATCTCTCTCAAAATTTCATTTCATATATTGTAGGATAATTTTTTGAATGCAATTAGTCAGACAAGAAGGACTGTCGATACTTACCACCATACAGAGGTTACAGAATCAATTCATAATAATGGTGTGAATATAACTGAAATCATGGATAAACCTCCTATTATATTCCTCAAAAATAGAAATATTATTTGTCCCTCATCCTTGAAGAATATTTTTGGTGAAAAAATGTATTGTTCTAATCAACATCCCTTATAATGGATTTTATTTCCTCAAAACCCCAAACAATCCTTTTCCCTCAACACCACATTATGTTTTTTCTCAAAAAGATAGATATCCATATGAATGAAAACAAAATATAGAAAAGAGTGTGGCCTCTTAAGATGATTCCCTATATAATTAATGTGTCTATCAAAGTCTCTGATCCTAACTGAGTTCCACTTCTGCAAACAAGACGCAGTATTGTGGATATTGTCTTTGAGGCAAGTATAATGGTTTCAATCTACAATCAGTGATATTCAGTTTCAATGGTTTTAGATTGACAATATATGATGGTTTCTATTAATGAACATTGTTTTCAAAGCAATTATTCTCTATAGATTTCTATGATTTGAAATGTAAATTTGAAGATCATTTTTTGGCTGTTTTTCAGTGATTTTTGGCTCTTAAGGAAAGGTGGGGTGAGGGGGTGACCTTCGGTACTAAAGGTGAGGTAGTAACCTTGGGTTCTCAAGGAGAGGTTGGTTTCATTCCTTCTACAATTAGGGGTACCATTATTTTGCGATTTGTTATAACCATCGGTTCTCAAGGCGAGATAATGACCATCAAGGTGTGGTTGTGACCTTCATTTTTCATGGATGATTGGTTTTAGAATTACATACTAGGTATTTCTGTATAGAGGATGAAATAATTGTAGTGGTGACAATTCTTCTCTATTTTATTCTAGAAATGTGATGTTTTTTATACTGGGGAGAATCATACCAAGAATAATCGTAATTGGGAAAATTGTACTTGGAGGAATCAGACTCCTAAAGTCAAATTGCGTTTTTCATAACAATTTCAAGGAAGTTCTTACCCTTTTTTGGATATGAAAGTGAAGATATTTTTTAAATGGAATACAGTTTTTTAATTGAAAAAATGCATATGTATCATACATTGTTACAATAACATTTTATTACCCTATTTAGTCTATGAGGGAGAATCTTCACTATTGGAATTTTTTACATAATGATGCATGAGTTAATGGGTATATCCTACTCATTGTAAAATAGAGATTATTTTCTAGTGGATTGTGTGGTATTGGATTAATTCCAAAATCTATAAAGGATTTACCTATTCTAATTAAATATATAACCTTGTAAATTGGTGTGTTTCTATGGATGTGTGGTTTATTTGTTTTTAGTAAGAAATTGAACATTTATCAGGAGGTGAAGGTTGTTTCAAAATGGAGGAAACATAAAACAATATATTAACTAATTCACCCTCAATACTCCATATAGTTCATTTAAATGTTCTAGAAAATGCTTTAAACTATTCTAGAAAAGCATTGTTAATCAAAACAAGGATAAATGGGGTCATGTATATCAGTGCTAAAAAGGATCTGATAAAGGGTCTCCTTTATTCGATCTAAAAAATAACTTATAAGGGACCCCCCTTCATTACTATATTAGTGAGGATAAATAAAACCCTTTATCAATGCTATTTTTTCACTAATAAATGGTTCCTTTATTATTTCTAGAAATAAAATTGTTAAAGGGAGCCTCTATCAGTGCTCAAAATAGTAGTGCTAAAGGGGGCCTTCATCCACACTCAAAATAGATCTGATAAAGTAGACCATTATCAGAAAAAATTTAGAGATAATAATTTAAGACTTTATTAGAACTCTAAATAACACTGATAAATTCATAGAATCTCATGATGTGTTGTTTATATAACATCACACCCAACAACACGTACAAAACACACAAACACACCCCCTACAAAAAAACAACACCTGAACAACACACACATGAAAAAAGTAATGCACATAAGGGTTTGGAAAACAATTCTATATACATTTTGAATAATTTTTTATAAAATTACATTTACAATTATCCAACAAACAGTTAAAAAATTAATATTTCATCCATTGACATTCTTAATCCCCTCTCAAAAATTTCATCTAGTGGTATTAGTTGTTGAAGAAATCATCCCACCTATAGATAAAGATTCCACCTATATATGAAAAAAATTATTATGTTAGTAATACATTGAAGAAATTAATAAAACATTAATATGAATGAATAAATTAATAAAATTCCATTTTTAATACAAAATACTCATTTTGAGTTAAAGAGGTCACATCATGCATCGTATTGAGATGGGGATGATTCATACACAACACAAATGAGTTGTGGATCATTTCCCAAAAATATAAAAAAAATCCAAGTGGGTTTTCTTGGTTTTGAGTATGTACATTGGTCTTGTACTAAAATTATTATTCTATTTAAATGGTTCATTTGGATTTATACCGATCACATAATTGATCAGATTGAGGTGTGGTTAATTCATACATGTCCCAAATGACTCATGGATTGTTTTTCTAAAGTTTCAAAACAATCTGAATGCATTTTATCTAATTTTATTATGTTAGTTATGTTTCTTTACTTAAATATAATTTCAAACTGGAAACACGCATCTTGGGTCACACCTGTCACATCGATCGTCATTTTGAGGTGAGACTTCATCAAACATGTCACAAAGGAATTTTTAATTGCTCTATTAATTTATAAATCAGTTCAGTTGTCATTTCCATGTTTTTCAGTGAGTGAAGCTTTTTGAGAAAAAAAGTAAATTGTAATTTTCCAATTGACACATTTAGTCATACTAGAAAGATAGTGCATCAGATTTAGGTGTTCTTGATTCCAACACATCTGAAATGACTCATGGATATTTTTTATAATGTATAAAAACAATATGAATTTGTCTGCTCAGTTTTTAGTATCTTACATGTTCTTTTTTATATAAATTAATGTCAATTTTAAATAAAAACACATTCGGATTTATAACGGTCACATCGTTCATCGTATTGAGGTGTGGTGGTTTCCTACACATCACAAAGGGCTCATTGATTTTTATTTTAATGTATCACAATAATACAAATGTGTTTGCTTAGTTTTCAGTATGTTAATTTTTTTAAAAAAAATATCATTTCAAACCAGAAACAAACTTTTTGAATCCAAATGGTCATATCATACATTAGTTTAATATGAGACTACATTATACACATAATAAAGGACATAAAAATCATTATACAAAAATATGAAGACAATTGGAAAGAGTTATCTTTCTAATCATGAGTTACACATTTGGTGATAAAATGTAAATTTTAAATTGATAATAAACACTTTTAGTCATACCAATCACTACATGCTTCAGATTGAGGTGTGGTTGATTCCAACAAATCAAAAATTACTCATTGGTAATTTTCATAAAGTATGAAAACAATAATAATATTTTTACTCAGTTTTTGGTGTGTCACATGATATTTTTACACAAATTAATGTCAATTTTAAATAAAAAGACACATTTCGATTTATTCTGGTCACATCCAGAATCTTATTGAGTTTTAGTTGATTCCTACACATAATAAAATGACTCATTGATCATTTTCCTTAATTATCAATAAAATTCTAATGTGATTGCTCGGTTTTCATTATGGTAGTTGTGTTTTATTAATAAAAATAATGTCAATTTTAAATAAAAATACACACTATAAGTCATAACAGTCGATCCGTGCATCAGATTGAGGTGATATTGATCCCTAAATGTCATAAATGAAATATATATTATTTCAATAATTTATCAACGAAATATGAATGTGTTTTTTCAGTTTTTAGTATGTTAGTTGTGTTTTTTCACTATAAAACCATTTCTAATCGGAAACATGAATTTTGAGTCATAATGGTCGCATTTTGCATCAGTTTCAAATACGAAAACATCATACATGTCACAAAGAACATATGTATTGTTTTCCTAATTTATGAAGACAATCAGTGTTAGTTTTCTTGTTTTTTAGTGATTTGAAAATTTTTAGCTAAAATGTTAGTATTAAACTAATAGTGATCACTTTAAGCCATTTCATTCATATTGTTCGTCGGATTGAGTTTTGGTAGATTCATAAACATCAGAAATGAATGATGGATCATTGTCTTAATGTATAAAATCAATCAGAATGTGTTTTCTCTATTTTTAGAAAGTCACGTTTTCTTTTTGATAAATTTATTTTTAATTTAATTTAAGAAGATACACTTAAAGTCATAACATTCACAATTTTCATCGAATTTAGGTGAGGTTGATTCTTATATGTACCAAATTTCTTATGGATTATTATTATAAAGTATCAAATCAAACCCAATGTGCTTTCATAGTATTTAGTATATCACTTGTTATTTATACTAAAAATATTGTCTATTTTAAATAAAAATAGACAAATTGAGTCATACCAGTCACATCGTGTATTGTATTGAAGTCTTATATTCATGTTATTTGTGTATATTCTTCTACCAAATATGCTTCTCATTAATTTATATACAAATTAATATCTTATTTTGAATATGAGTCTTTTTGAAAATCATGGTAGTATGGGAAAAATATAAATACAAAAATGTTTAATAGATATTTTAATGGAAATAGTAATTATCTCGATAAATAAAACATCAAATATGATGGGTTTTCATGGAATATGAACTCTATAATAAATTTACAAACATAATAACCACATTATATTTTTTTGTTTTGGAAAGTATAGAAACGTTTAGAAAAATATTTAATTTGTTTATATGTGTTTTGATCATGATATATTATTATATATAACATAATACTTATCTAGTCATAGTACTTGTGAGGTGGCTTATCCTTTTCCCATGGCCTAATATTATATTGTAGATGATATTCACACACTACCCTATCATAATAGAATCCTCATTAAAATAGAATATATATTATATAAATATATTTTTATTTCAAAAAAGGTGTATGTATTTTATTAAATATATACAAAAATTATCATGTGTGGTCGGTTTGCTGGGATCCTTCCATTGAATTCAAAAAATAAATATTTGGAGTATCCAAATTGACCACAATAAGTATCTTATTATAACTAAATACACAAAAGGAATAAGAAATGATAGAAATTAAAATATATTTGATATGATTAAATTGAATATTTTTACCACTGCATTATTGTTATTAATAAGATTTTATCATCCCTAATTTTGTTTCTAACATATTTGAGTAGGATGACCAATCACTACTGGAAAATGGGTCTATACCCACGGTTTTGTTTTGAACTATGGGTATAGGGCACCCTTATACCGATGGTTTTGGAAAACCATCGGTGTAGGTATATTATGGCACCATGTACCCACAGTTTCCCAAAACCGTGGGTATAGGTAACCTATACCCACAGTTTCCCCTAAATCCGTGGGGATAGATTTTTTTTAAGACGCATACCCATGGTTTTGGAAAACTGTGGGAATAGGTATTGTTTTTCAACGCCTATAGCAACGATATTTAAAAAACTGTGGGTATATGGTTTTTTTTTCAAATACCTATACCCACGGTTTTGAAAACCGTGGGTATATCTTATAGTGGGAAAAAAATACACTGGACAAAAAAAATAATTTGGTGGGAAGATGGACTGCATTAATATAATTAGGCAGATAGAAATATTAAATAATATAAATATTGTAGGTGAGTTGGTTAATCTAGCGCTGGTTAAATTTAGTGGTTTTGTGATCAAATCCTGGGGGTGTTTTTATTTCTAATAAAAAGCTAATATTAATATAAGTAGATCCTTGTATGTAAATTTAATAAAAACTTACGTAACTTGGTTGGTTCGGTGTGGGAACTCTCTTCGACTGGTTACCGGTTCGAGTCTCTGCGATTTCATTTTTCGATTTCTGTCGCCAAAAGAAATAGATTAAATAAAATGTACATATAAAAACATAAATTTGATGCAGCAGGAGTGGTCA
Source organism: Viscum album (assembly GCA_963277665.1). Lineage (NCBI taxonomy): Eukaryota > Viridiplantae > Streptophyta > Magnoliopsida > Santalales > Viscaceae > Viscum > Viscum album. The sequence goes on along the minus strand of OY728151.1, from coordinate 1,053,300,842 downwards.
GGTAGTTTTGATATATTGAAGATGGCCTGGGTTCGAAACTCAGTGGGATTTTATTGTTTTATTAAATACCCATGGTAAAAACCGTGGGTATAAGTCATTGACACGGTGGCAATATCCAGAATACACGGTGTAAATATCTATGCCCACAGTTCTCCAAAACTGTGGGTATAGGTTGAGACACCTATTGTGACGCATTTCCAGCCCACGGTTCTCAAAACTGTGGGTATAGTCTATACCCACAGTTTTGGGGGCTATACCCACAACTTTGAACCGTGGGTATAGGTGGTTTTTCCAGTGGTGAATATTTCACCCTCTTTCGTGGAATTTATTTATGTTTGTTCTATAAAGGTGATGTGAGGACAAAGGAGTCATATTTTTGTTCATGGAGATATCCATTCATGTGTTTTACATATATATGCCTACAAAAAAATTATACGTATTTAGTCATAATTATCATAGTATATCATTTTTTGGAAAATCAAATCACTAAAACATTCCTCATGTATACATTTAAAAATGATCCACCTAACCAAACATAGTAAAGGATTACACATGCATTTTCAACACTAATGAAATATGGATCTTATCTATTTTACATATTTTCATTAAATGTTTTTTATTACCTCCGTCTTTCATCATTGTATCCATTGAACCAACAAATATACTAAATGAATATGTAGAGTGGGTGGGTTTAATGTGCATTCAGTAGATTGTTTCGATCATTTGGTTGATCCTTTAGATGGTTTTGAGCAGTTTTTTCATTTCACCCACATCCCATTGTCCGTCTGTAATAACATTAATCGATTAAAAACATTTTTCATTAAATGTTAATGGGTTATCTTGAATAATAATTTTTATATTAATAACTCATATTCAATATGTTTTTCTAAAATATGTGATGTCCATGTGATAAATATTACAAGATCTTATTCAACCTTATGAATATATTCACTATCAATTGGAAAGGGTATATTGGAGCTCAACTCATGGGAGACATTAATCAACAATTTTACATCACCTATTGTAAGTGCTTGGTTGTGCAGCATGGTGTTTTGGATATTGAACACTGTTTCCCTCACTAAAAGCTGATGATTGGGTGTAGATAGATATAAATCACGGTCATTTTCACCGAATAAAATATTAATATAGGAAAGGTATAAATGTATTTTGGTTTAAAAATTCATAGAAAAATTATTAGAACATTTATTAACTTGGTTAAGATAGGTTTTTGAGTTGAATGGATCACCTCCAAGCTAGTGGGGGTGGGGTGGGATCATCATGCACTGGTTGATCAGTAGTTGGTTCTTCCCTTCCCACCCGCCATCATATATTTCATGATATCTCTCTGCTATTGTGTTTGTTCTTCAAGGATAGCTTCTCCTTCTTCCATTATTTTTAGTAGTTCACACTGACCATCATCTTGTTTTTTTCTAAAAAAATGTTTGTTGTGTCACCCCAAAACTTGCACCTCTAATGAAGCCATACTTTTCTCGATACATCAACACCATCAAAAGTATATCTGCATCCGGTTTGGATATTTTTAATTCCTATGACTATGTCAGATATAAATTATAATTAAATAATTAATCATTGTTATGTAATATTTATTTAAATAAATAAAATATTTATTATGTAATACTTAAACATGATTCCCACACTTTTTTGGGTTTTCATCTATTAGTTTCCCATATTTAATTACATGTGCCTCCTTCTATAGCACATGGTGTGGGATGGAAGTGAATTTCGATTGGGATTCATCAATCAACAAATAAACATAGGAACATAGTTATGGTTTGTTTCTATTACATTAATGTATTATAGAATATTTAAAATACCTACCAATTTTTTTCAATTGAAGAGTAACCCATACTTTCTTTACGGTAGGGGTACGCTGGTTTTACTACTCATTCCTTATTTAAAACACTCAGTTGATGTTTCATAAATAAAATACTTTCAACAAATGTGATGAATAAATGTTTCATCAAACAACATTTTACCAAACACGATGTACCAAAAAAGACATCTCTGCACGATGATTAGTAAATGCATCCCATTCTCCTATGGTTATCAGGTGTGCATAATGTGTAGTTGGGTGTGTGGTTATTTTCCCTTCAGTTTCTTTAAGATGATATCTCATTAAAATTGATTGAAATACTCTATGAATCCATTCTAAAACCCTTCATACATTGTCATTATGCGAGTCATCCCAAATAAATCTACTCTATAATGGATAAGAAAGAGTAATACAATGCTTCACTATTTTATTTTTTAGTAAATTAAGGAAATGATATCATGATGTTACTATAATATCTCCCCACATCAGTGTCTTAATCCTGATGAAAACATGGTGACACAAATGTACATTAATCGACACGTGTTACCGAGTGATTATTCAAATGTAACTACTGAACATGGCCTTGTTGGGGTAACCATGCTAGCCCTGCTTATTCCATCCAACCTCATATTTGATTCATTTCACTTTTTCCGTAATGTTGTTTACTATCACCATCATACTACATCACTCTTATTTTTTCTACGCCACAAGTTTTTCATTGCCTACCATTTACTTGGTTTCAACATAATCAATATGTTCCCCAATAATTCTAGCATTTTCATGTACATAGTGTTGTGGTACCTCTACATTGGGAGCATCAGCAAAAACAGGTTGAAAATACTACTGGTCGTCTACATTGTGGGCAACAACAGTTTGAGAGACTTGTTGTTCTTCTACACAACAAGTAGCAGAATTTTGGGAGACTCATTGTGACTTGATATTGGTAGCATCATCACATGAAAAAAATAAATATTTATATAACTGGTTTATCATTTAATTTTTATAACATAAATATTAGTAGTGAATAAATAATAACATAAGGTAACACATTTTATATTACAAAAAAACATGATTATCGATCTCTCATTTCTATAAAGGCTGAAGGGATTGGACCCCTCTATCGACTATCAAAATCCATTTATTGTGGTCTCCTATGACATACAAAATGTCGTCATCATTGGGGCCACTGTGAAGTGATTGCGACATCACAATGAAATAGTCATTCTATTTTGAATTTTCAACTAACAATCCAATGGTTCTAGTTGATAACAGAACAATTGACTAGCTCCGGTTTGCAGAATTTGGAACATAAAACACTTTTACTACCTATAATGCCATTATAAACGGGTCTTATTTGTACCATTCGTTACTGAAATAAAAATTCACAAATCCCAACTCATATATTATAACACAACTCATATTATCAACCAAAATTCATTGAAAAATGTGCACTTGTAATTTCATATAATCCAGATACCATATTTGTTTGATGATGCAAATGTATGAAATATTTAGATAAATTGGATTTTTCCCTTGGCACCGGAAACATGAATCGCTTCAGCCACTAGTGTAACTCCACTATTCTTCATGGAATTTTATTCATCATTTTCATTAGTATGTAATGTATAACCATTAATTTCATAAGCATAATAAGATAATAAAAACACACTTTGTCCTTCACCTAGCCATTTGAGTTGTTCAAAATTTGAGTCTATATTTTCATATAACACCATTAATATATGTTCCAAAAACCATCCTATGAATTGTAGATTTTGTGTATTTGAAATCCATTTTTCATACCATGATGGATTCAAATGACTAATAATTTCATTATGGGATTTGGTATATGGGTCATCCTCAAAACTCATATGAAAAACGTAAAGGTTGGTTTATTCCCATTATGTAATATTGATTTTGAAAACCCCTATTCTAGAAATTCATTCACCCATAAAACATATAGTGTAATGTGATTTCAGTAGACCAATTCTTTCCTTACTAGACAGGTATTTGGTACATAATTCAATGGCTTCCTCAACAATATATCTCTCTGTAACAAAACCCTTTGGCTGAGTTATATTTTTCACATACCCTTTCAAAATCATCACAATCCATTTAATGTGACACATCCATCTATAGTGTATAGGACCACATGGTCGAATATCTGTCACCATGTGAACTGTCAAATGAACCATCGTATCAATGAATATTGTGGGGAAGTATATTTCCAATTCAAAAAATATGACAATAGTTTCACATTCCAAACTCAGCAATTTTACTGACTCTATAACTTTACTGCAAATACCTTTTAATAATAAATAAAACTTCATTAATATATAACAGAAATTCATGGACAAAATGCAATGAAAATCAATAATAAATTGATCTTATATCAAAATTTAGTAGTATTGTGATATCATACCCTTTAACATGAAATCGATCATTGACACGATGATCTTGATATTTGAGGAAAAACAATATGGAACCTTTAATCATTCAGGATGTTGAAAAATTGATATCACTCTTTCTTGGAATGGGTGTAAGAAATCAAAGTATGAAATAATTTGTTTCACCCTTAAATTCCACCAAATCTTCTCATATTCTCATGTAAACCATGTCTAAAATAGCCTTATTTCCATCATTTTTTTTGCCGGGTGCATTTAGCAACGTGTCAATGACACTACCACATACATTTTTTCAACATGAATAACATCAAGAAAGTGTATTCCATATAGAAAATTCCAATACATTAATTAAAAAATAAACTAATATATTCTTCCAATTGGTTCTTGTATAGTTTTTTGAAAACGGTTTACCGAAAGCAGTGTCCACATATTTTACATTCTCTAATTGTTCATCACCTATTAGTTTATATGGTGTTGTACATTATCCTAAACTTCCATCGAATTATGTTGTCCATTATCAGTACTTATTTAATTGGATTATAAATCTACGATGTCCTAGAAATACTATTTTGGATGAATTTTTCAACCTAATTGACTATCTACCATATTTTTAGACTAGACACCCATGAGATTCTTTAATGATATATCATAAAAAATTTCATTAAACAGGAATGGAATTTATCATCTGGAATAACATGGATTTCAATGTGAATGCTTCATATCTATAAGAATTATAACATGTAACACATAAATCCCACAATAATTTCAGATCCTTGAACAATAGATCCAAATTAATATAAATATCATTACCTGATTGTTTTAGTCATTATATAATCATAGATATCATGATGTGTTTTTGTTTCATTCATAACCATGGTGTCAGGTTATTACTTACCAACATTACCATCCATTTACTATGATTGATTGTTTGAAAACCAAAATGATTATATACATATGTAGATAATGCAAGACAAAGGGATCTCACACTATTTCCATAGTTAGGATACCAAGGATTTATTTTTTTCAATCAGGAGGTCCTCCTTGGTGACAATGTTTCATTATTTATTTATTATGTCTAAATTCCACTTCAATTTCCATATGTTCTCCTCACTTTCATATAGGAACCATAACATTGGAATAATTTTAATGTACCATCAAATTTTCATAGTACTGAATTCATCCTTCTTGTTTTATGAAGCACCATGCTTCAGGAATTTTTTATATCATTTGTTGTACTTGAGAAACATTATATATTCATTTGGGAAGGAGTGTATTTTTTTAGATATAATACACATCGAGAATAGATTCATTTGGTGTTATATGTTCAGCTAGGGATCTCATTATCTTCTGTGAGAATGTCATTCAAGAGAGCAAATAATTCTATAAAACTAGAATCCCTCCATCTATTTCCTACATTCAAATAATATCGCTTCCGTATGACTGATAATGATGTATATTTAGTGAAACCACCATACAATGGTTTCTTTTCAAAACTCTTTAACTGCTCAAATGTTTTTGGGAAATCATGAAGTTCATCATCAACTACCCTTTTCATTTCCTTAGTACGATCTTCATAATCATTCACATCTATAATAACATCCTTGATACAGTCTTCTTATTTTTCCACACTTGTAATCATATTATATAATCCATAAAACAAATTATTATACCAACCACTACCTACACTCTCTTTTTCTACGTGTTTATTCAAAAATTTATATCTTTGATCTATTCCAGGATAGATCAACTGTTCTTAAAAATTCTATGTACTAGATTGTCTTGAATAACAACAACATAAACACACAAAAACGATTTGAGAAGGGTCTTATGAGAGATCTTTTAAAAAATGATGAACTCTTTCACTCCATCTTCATAAAATATTATCAAACTATTAGAAACTATCCAATATTTATTCATATTCATCATATTTTATTTGGTGATATTTGTATTTTAAAATATAAATACAAAAAATATTAATTTAATTTAATGGTTTCCCTAATTCTATAAAATAATAAACTTAAATCATTATGAAAAAACAATAATTTAAATTTCATTTGATAAATATTTAAAAAATAATACATGATTTCACATTAATGAAACCAACCATTTATACAAATTCTGATTTAAAATAATACCCCAATTTTAAAATAAATCAATTAGTTCCAAACACACTTTCACAAAACCACATTTAATTTTTTAAAAGCATTAAAGTCAACTTCATGATCAAATCATCTTAATTATTTAAAATGAGCGACAACCCTATAAGAAACATTTCAAAACATATGAATCATTTGAAAATAGATAGTTAGAAATATTCAAAATGACATATATCCCTATATAGAAACATTATAACATATATATATATATATAACTATTTTTTCATCACAAATCAATTAGTTTTGTATAATTCCATTGCATTATTCCAAAGGATGGTGTAATAATAATTATTTCCATAAGAAGTCCACATTGTGCTCCCCACCATTGGATATACATTATCCATGCTTCCATTGTCCAATTATATCAATTATCCATCCCCAAAACACAAAATTACCAACTTATATGTTCCATAGTTAGGGACAACACACACCACCATGAAACACTTGTGTTCTTATTTACTAAAGACACCACATTATCGAAATGATCACTGTATCAACCCAAATAAATTTTTTGTACACTACAAAAACATTGTATATGTATCTCACATGAATTATTACTGGTTCCCTATTTTATAAATACACATAAGATTATATAGAAAAATGATCCTATTACATAATAAAAAATTTCTCAACTGTCATTCCTTTCACACAAATAATTTCCCTATGTCCTTAATCACTAGATTAAACTATGTTTCATTCTAGATACATTTATGTACATCATGTTTCAAGTCAAAATAACATAAGAACTATGGTACTAAACTAAATGATGGTTTGATTTTCCATATACTATTTTCTAAAATCTTCAAAAAGACACTGTAAATAACATTACAAAGACTAGTAATTCTAAAATACTTAACTAAACTCATATTAGGATCCTCTAGAATCAAATTAATGAGAGCATCATTATAAGTATCAATGGAATTATTACCCCTCCAAAACTAATTCATGAGGTTAATAACATCATGTCCCAATATAGTTTAGAACCATTTAATGAAAATTTCACAATGAAAAATCTAGGTTTGGAAACATTGATGGATGCATCAACCCAAATTCCATGACCACAGCATAAAATTGAATATAAATAGTAAATAATTAATTAAAACAATTGTTTAAAGTTGTAATAAAATAATTATTTATATTTTTATATATAAAATTAAACTATGAATAAAATATCATTTGATAATCACTTCAATTATATCATTTGTCCCTTTGAGTGGATTCGCTATAATGTGTTTACGGGTGCAAGGATTCATTACATGTGTTGTCATGTTTATTTTACTATGTTTTCCAGAAAGAATATCATGTATCATTGGATTTTTAGGGATATAAAAAGATATGTTTCACTTGTAACTCATTTAATCCCTTAATAAAAATATCAATGTATTAGTGTTTTAACATTAGGAATGTTGATTTGTACCAAATACAAATAGTTCTATCAGCTACTTTTCTTATTCTACTACCAGTTTCCAAAAATTGGTATTAAATCATGGTTATATAAAATAGTTTTATTATTTTTCAATACTCAAAATAATCTCTTCGTTTCATGACTTCCGTGTTTCCTCTACTAAAGTGCTTTCTATGATTTCGTGGAATTGTACTTGTTAGAAAGTGGTGGTGCCATAGAAATGGGTAATGTATGGATTGATATTAAATGGTGGTGGTTTAAGAATTTGGTGGAAAATGGCCACCATACTCTTTGAGAGTTAAAATGTTACATTAATTTTGTATTTTATAAAATCGAGGTGTTCAGTATAATGAGAAACCATGAGAGAAAATAATTTTTTTTAAAAATGTGTGTCCAAGAGAATCTGGATCCCTGAGGATAGAAGGAAATGCCTCAAAGATGATGAAGCATTAAATGTAAATGTTTAGTAAAGGTAGGTTTTAGGTAGTAGGGTTGGTTGATGTTTTGGTGCAACAGTGGTTCTAAATGAGCTTTTTAGTAATTATGCAACATTGGTAAAAATTAAATAATTAATTATAATGGATAATAATTAATTATGTATGATGTATTTGGTACATTATTATCTTCAGTGGAAATACAGACTAAAACTAGACTTATACGGTCTAGATAGAGTTTTATCAAAGTTTGATCAGGTTGAAAACAAGTTTTGTGGTAGCTAGACACTATCATATAAACCCATAGTTTGGGGGTAAGATTGCCTTGTAGAATTACGCAATATAGTGGATAGGGTATATTGACCTTGTGGCCTACCCTAGTAGATCTAGGGGCTTGATGAACTTGTGGCCTAACCTGGCCCTTGATTGTATTTGTTGTTTAATAAAGAGGTAATAGGGATATGATGGCCTTGTAGCCCAACTTGATGTTGAGTCAAGCATAAAAAGTCCCAACAACCTTACCTGTGTCTTTATTTTGTTATAGAACATAATCCAAGACTTGTGTGAATATGGCTTTCCCTACTACAATGTATTAGGTTTACATGTGGACATCAAGAATTTCATGTGAAGGCAAGAATAGAATTGTACCTTAAATATACAATAAACTCAGTAGGAATTCATTAGAGATTTCCCAATGCATGCCACTAGGACAAAAGAAGTTATCACATTTCATTTAAAATAACTGGAAAACATTTAAAAATTTTATGAATGGTATAAGTGAAAAACATATGAGAACCCCAAAAATATTATCATTACAATACATTCATACATTTCATAACCTTTACCATGTTCACACAGACACATTCACGGTATAAGGTCATTTTCACTAGAAGACCGCCAATTGATATTCAAATGACAAAAAACATGCAGTTCATTTAGTGCAGAAACTAGGCCCCAGATAGCCACGATTTTTAGTGGGGTGTTTAGCCCATAAAATTCAATACAAAACCATCAAACAAAGAGAAAGAGGAGAAAACTCATTGTGGAGATGTCGTTCAGTGCGCGGAGGAGGTGTGTTCATAGAGGAGGAGAGCCATGCAGTGGAGGAGTCATCCAATGGACGAGAGACGAAGAAATAGGAGATTCCCAGGATGGAGGAGAGGCATGAAGTGGAAGAGAGACACAAGGCAGAGGAGAGGCGCCAGAAGAGGAGAGGCACACATTAGAGAAGAGGCACTGGTAGAGGAGAGGCACATGGAGGAGGGGAGACGCACGATGGTCTGGTTCCCGATAGTGGAGAGGTGCACAGTGGAGTTGTCGTTCGTGTTAGTGGAGAGGCAGTGGAAGAGGTGGAGGAGTTGGAGAAGATCGACTTCTGTGAGAACTTGAGGGGTTTGAGGAAAAAGGGTAATGTTAGGGACTTTTTACAAAACCCAGTGAACCTTTTATTTTCTCTAGCAAAAAAGAACTAATAAAGGCATGTTTTATCAGTGCAAAAATAGAAAGCACTGATAAAGATATGAAATTATCAGTACTAAAAATGAACTAATAAATACATAAAAGTGATAAATTATTTATATTATTATATATATTTATAAAATTATATACATTATAAATATATATTAATATTTAAAATATTGTAAGAATTCTACTTATCATATTTATAATCATAGAAATATGTTAATTATTTATATTTATATGTTTATAGATGTATATAGATATATTTATTCTAATTTTTTAATAATATATATAAATATATATTTATTTTTAATTATACTTATAAATGAATATATATATATATATATATATTTAAATAATTAAAAAATTAAAAAAAAATTAATATTTCTAACGTTTAAAATTTTATTAATATATTTATTTAATATATTTATTATAATTTTATAAATATTTAAATATATTTGTTTTTATTTATAACTATAAATATTTATATTTATACTTATGTATTAATATTTCTATATATTAGTAAATATATTTATTTCAATATATATAACATTATATGTGAAAATAATAAACATTTCTTTTATGAAATAATAATAATTCAAATATATATATATATATTTATATTGATTTTTAACTAATAAATAAATATATATTTATTTTTAATTATGAATTAAATTAAATAAATTATTTATAGTTTTAATTAAAAATATTAGTATATTAATCATTATAAAATTATAAAAAAAATATTTTTATAATTTTATAAATATATATAATTATTATAATTATTATAAAATTTTAATTAATTAAATATATCTTTATTTTTTATAGATATTTGTATATAAATATATACAATTATTATATTTATAAAAAAATTAGTTATTTAAATATGTCTTTATTTATTTAGGAATTATAATTATAAAAATTTGTACTTATTTATAAATATTTGAATATATTTATAAATTTATTTATTTAATTATACCTTCATAAATTTATTAGTATAAAAAATATATTTACATTTTATTAATTTTATAATTTTTTACAGATATTTATTTATTTGTAGTTATAATTATAACTATAAATAAATGTATTTTTAAATATTTTTATATATTATATATATATATATAATTATAATATATGAATTTATTGTAGTTTTATAATTATTTAAATTTATATATAGTTATAATTATAAATACAAATAAACATATTTAAAAAGTATTTATGTATAATTAAAATTTAACAATTTTAAATATAATAATTATATTTATTAGTTAAATATGTTTAATGTGATTTTATACATGGGTAACATGATTTTGTCATATACACCTAGTAAAATATGTATAATAAAAATGAGCCATCAATGGAAAACATGAATAATAAGAAGAGTGTAATGTATAATTGAACTTTTAAAACACAAATATATTCTCTAAAAATAAATGGTTCATTTTTTCAATGGTATTTCAAGTGTGTTTTTAAATAGTTTTCAAGGTACATTGGAAATGTAGTTTTCCATAAAATATGTTATGCTTATATTTTTATAGAATTAGGAAAACCATTAAATTATATCAATATTTTGTGTATCTTTTTTGTTAAATTCTATTATCACTGAAATAAATCCGATGCATATGAATATTGAATTAATGGATATCGATCAATTGAAAAAATAATATGATGATGGAGTGAAAGAGTATATCAATTTTTCAAAAGATCATGCATATTACCCTTCTCAAATTTGTTATTCATGTTTACAATGTGGTTATTAAAGACATTTTAGTCTAGAGGATTTGGAAGAACACTAGATCTATCACAAAAGAGATTGAAGTTATAAATGTTGGAATAAATAAGGGGAAAAACCGAATGTAGCTAGTGGCTAGGATAACATTATGTTTTATGGATCACATGATATGATTACAAGTGTCAAAAATAAAGAATAACATATCAAGTATGTGATTACAGATGTGAATGATGGTGAAGATCATATTGATGAAAATATAACGATAGTTGAAGATTAACATTTTAATTTCACATAATTTTTTGAGCAGATAAATAGATGTAAAAAGACGCCTTTGTTTGGTGGTTACACTATATATACTGCATTGTCATCCATAATGAAGCTTTATAGTTTGAATGCAGGCAATGGACGGTGTGACCCCAGTTTTAAAGAATTAATTTCTCTCTTGAATAACGTGCTCTTAGAAGATAATGACCTCCCAAGCTGAAAATATGACGCCAATAAAATGCTATGATCGATGGGTATGATATCTAAATGAATAAAAACCTGCTCGAATGACTGTATACTATTTTTAAGCACTATAAATCACATAGAGAATTCCTATATTGTGGTGCTTCTGGATACAAGAATGGTGAATTTGGTCCAAAGAAATTAGTATGTTACATACCAATAATTCCAAGGATTAGGTTCCTATATAGAAGGGAGGAGACTGTATTGAAATTGACATGGAACACATATAGAAGAAATAAATATGGGAAACTATGTCACCTTTTATACTCACCTTACTAGAAGAGAATCAGTCATGAGTATCCTAATTTTGGGAAAATGATATGAGAATCCTTCATCTTGTGTTATCTATATATGGAGTGAATCCTTTTGGTTATCAAACAATCACTCATCATACATGGCTGGTTACGCTAGTACATTATAACTTGGCACAATGGTTTTCATGAAATGAAAACACATCATTCTATCTATGCTTATATTAGGACCCAAAAAATTAGGTAATGATATTGTTGTTTATTTGGCTCCATTGTTCGAGGATTTGGAATTACTGTGGGATTCAATTGTTATGTTGTATGATTCTTACAAAAAGGATGATTTCACTTTGAGAGACATGTTTTCTGGGATTATAAATGAATTTTCTAATTATGGAAATTTGTTAGATTATAGAACTAAAGGATCTCATGGGTGTCCCATTTGCGAACAAGGTACTTTGTTAATTAGGTTACAACATTTCTCGAAAACTGTTTTTAGAGGATGTTGCAAATTTCTACCCCAATTACATAAGTACAAATCATTGAAAAAAATTATTGTAAGTTCATAAGAATATACATCACTATCGCCACTAACATGCTATCAACAATTTAAGAAAGTAAAATATGTGGACACTACATTTTATAAACATTTTTGAAAAACAATATGAAAACCTATTCTAAGAAGAAATACATTTTTTGAATTAAAATTATGGAATGGTCTATATGACCATCACATTCATGATGTTATGAATGTTGAAAAAAAATGTATGTGACATTGTTATCACCATGTTGCAAAATGCACCCAACAAAACAAAATATGGAATGAAGGCTCATTTGGAAATTGTTGACATGGAAATACGAGAAGTGTTGGCTCCAGAGAAGGTTGAAAACTGAAGTTTTAATCCTCCATCTGCTTACACTCATTCCAAGAAGTTAGGATATCAATTTTACATCTTCTTGAATAATGTAAATGTTCAAAAGTGGTATTTATCATATATCGAGAACATCCTTTCAATGACCAATTTCATGGTAAAGTGTATGAAATCACATGAATTCCATGTTTGGATGAAATATCTAATTCATATAGAATTATGTTTCATTTTTCCCAAGTATGCCCATTATACATTAATAAATCTCCATTTCATCATCAAATCTATAGGCAGCAAAGTTATATACCTAGTAAAATTTCTTAGTATAAAATGATAAATGTTCGTTATATTATATAAATTGGAAATGTTCTTCTTGCAAAAATTCATTGATATGATGATTCATTTGATGGCCTAATTGGTCAGTAAGATTTTACTATGTGGTCTAATACACTATAGATGTATGTACACCATTGAATGGTATTTGAATATTTTGAAAGGGTATTTCAAAAATCCGTGTCATCCAGAGGGTTATATTTTGGAGATATATATTGTTGAGGAAACCATTGAATTTGATACCAAATACATGTCCAGTGTGGATAACATTGGTATAATGAAATCTCATCACATTGTGAATCTTGTGGGTGAGGGAATTTATAGAAGAGAGGTTGTAACAATTAATATTACAGATCATGTGCAGGACCACATTTACATTTCTTATAATATTTTCGAGGTTGACACAAATTTTGAAACCAAAAAAAGAACTTCTTATGAATTTTAATCCATCATGGTATAAAAAATAACTATCAAATAAACATAATCAATTGTTTATAGGCTGTTTTTAGGACCACATATTGAAAAATTTAGATAAAAATATGGACTTAATTTCAGAACAACTTCAATGGCTAGCAGGAGGACCAAGTGTGTATGTATTATTTTATAATTCTTATATTATTAATGGTTATACATCCTATACTAATGAAAATAATGAAGAAATTACCGTGTATAATAGCGGAGTTACACATGTGGCTAATGTGGTGCATATTGCCGGTGCTAAGGATAAAATCTAATTTATGTGAAAATGTCATGCTTTGGCATCATCAATCAATTATGCTATTTGGATTATACAAAATCCCTAGTGCCGATTTTCCAATGAATGTTGGATAATAACGAGAGTGCTATAAAAATAAATTAGTTGGGGTTCGTGAAAGATGATTTTAGTAAGGGAAGGTACAAAGACAAAATGTTTATATTGGAATCACATGCAGTAAGTGTATTTTATATTCCATATCCTGCAAAACGAAATTGGTCAATTGTTCTATTATCGACCAAAACCAATGAAGCGTTAGATGAAAATTAAATAGGGGATGAACATTTATTTGGTGATGAATGTTGCCGTGCGTGCTCTCAATGGAAGTGTGATTTTTTGGGTACTTGGGTGTAGCAGCGTGGCTGACCAAGGTTGTCTATCAATGGAGAAAATTAATTAAAATAACTTCATAAAGAAAATATAGAAATAAAATAATAGAGAATAAATGAACTACATGAATGGATGGGGTGTTTTTTATCATTTATGAATCTAGAATAATTTTTCTGGGAGAATATTTTATTTTTTTGTTTTTAACATTGAAATGAAGTTCAATTAAAAAGAAGAATCAAGAAGTTTTTTTATATAATATATTTTAAAAGGTGTAATATATCTTACTCTACCACTTCATTTACTTATTAATCATTATAATTTTAATTAATATCCAGTTAATTATGATCCCCTGATTTGTTATCCCTCGAACCCTACAGAAGTTAACAGAACCACAAAGATGAAATTACAAAAACCATAGGTAATCTTTAGAACACACAATCATAGCACCCTACTTTGATTGATGTTCAAAATATAGCTTATGATCAGTGTTAAATTAGGAAAAATATCCATTCTTGAAAATGGTGATGAATTGTGTTTAGGAGTTATATTTGAACACTACACATTTATCTCATGTGTTCTTGTATTACCGATTAAGATCACGCTCTCACAATTCATACAATACTCAAACTCACATGTTTTTGTGTTAATTGTTCACTTTCTTGATTAGATTAATCTAATTTGAATACTCAATTCATGGATCATATTATCGGAATTACAATAGCTCAATGATTCAAAATAATTAAATGCATAGGGTAGTTGATAGATCGATCACTAAGAAAACTACTCTTTCATGGGTGATGTAGTTATCGTAGAATCGTTTTTCATTAACAAGG
The DNA here is from genome assembly GCA_963277665.1 of Viscum album. Classification (NCBI taxonomy): domain Eukaryota; kingdom Viridiplantae; phylum Streptophyta; class Magnoliopsida; order Santalales; family Viscaceae; genus Viscum; species Viscum album. The sequence goes on along the minus strand of OY728151.1, from coordinate 1,053,285,547 downwards.
GGTTAAAAAGGGTATAACCCAATATTGATTCTAATCTTGAATTACAGCCCAATGTAGAATATAATAAGGTTGAAAGGGAAAACCATAGAATATTATTTGAAGAAAATTTCTTGATTTAATTATGAATGAAAAGAAATACAAAGAAGATGTGGGAGAGGAGAGCCTTTTTGGAAGAGATTTTTTCATAAGGACTTACTTATTCAACAAAATAGAGGGGCTCTAAAGAGACCATATTTTGTTCAAAACTTCTCAAATACTCTACCAGCCCTCCCAAATAGTTAAAACATCCATTAAATAGATTTTTTGGGGTGATAAGGTTACAAAACTTATTTAAATGTGAATTAGAAATTGGGTAAAATTGATTATTCCCAATTTCAACTCATATTTGACCTCAAATATTTGTGAATTTGCTACCCTTATAGTATAATTATTTGTTCATATTCATTTCCCCAAGCTTCCCTCCAAATTTGGGACCAATACAAGTTCGGATGAAGAATATACAGCCCAAATGGTAATGTGATGTCCAATCTGGATTGTTCTGTCCAACTTTGTCTTCATCTCCCTTTTACTCCACTCAAATGCAAGATCAATCTCTCATTTCCTAAATAGAAATTTTATCCCAAAATTTCAGAAACACAGTTACAAATAATTAATTCAAAATAATTTAAATTTCAATATTTATTCTTTGAATAGTATAGTGAAGTTTAAAAAGGCATAACTGGAATTTTCAACAAAGTTGTAAATGAATGATCTAACCCCATATTTTCCATAATTGAACATGTATATCATAATGTGAAGAAATTATATTATTTATTTTAAATTAAATATTCAATAATAAAAAATTTATCAACTCCCCCACACTTACACTTTTGCACTCCTGGGGAAAACCTCATATCAGGTATTCGAGAAAATTGTCACAAGATATGCATGTTCATATTTCTCAATCCATAGTGGAAATATTGGAAATGTAATAATCCCATAATAAAGTAATTATCAATAAATTTTAATTTCATTGTCTCATAAATTATGTCGAAACAAAATCCAATGAGATTCATTACACTAATAAAAGTGAAACAAGTCATCGGTCCACTATGCTTCTAATTATCCATGTGTGTGTGTGCTAACCATTCCAAGATCATAAATATTACCTATATTCAGTATATTCAGGTCATGTAAAACAATTATTCTTACATGTTTTAATTCACAGAACCTGTTCTAAATTCCTTTACAATCTTTCTTCAAGACGCACTCAATTAATAAATCCTGAAAGTCAATCCTTAAGCTCCCGACATAGATATCCCCAAATGTTGTGCATTTAATCACTCCCATCATTTATTATTATTTTTTTTTGTATTTTAAAAATTCACATGGAAAACATCTCGCACTAAACCCTAAACCCATGGTTGATCTCCTAGCGACACTAATTATAATAGTTATAACAAGATAAATTGTTGTGGAAAAGTGGTTTTTGACCAGATCAAGACACAACCCATTTTTTGAGGGCTTAAAATAGTCTGATAACATGTTCACATGCATAGGTCAATTCAGTTCTGTGATGAAACCAATTGGAAGATAAATTAATATATGGATAACCCAATGAATTTTTTTCCCTAACATGACTATACATTAAATTGAGTAGGAGAAATTTCTGATGTCATCGTTGAGTGAAAATTTTTGTGGAGCAATCAATGACACAATATTCCATGAACATTTATCACAAATAATGATGAAAACATATGAAAGGTTTTATAATGAAACAATCATTGATATCATAGATTACTTCAATTTTTATAATAATCAACCCTTGATGATGAAATATTACTCATGTTTATCAATCTGACAAAGAATTTTGAAAACATGCATTTTCCAAATGTTCCACGTGAAAATGTTACATGATATATATATATATATATATATATTGATTTTCGTTGTTTTGGATTTTTTGGTTTTTCTTTTAAATTTATAACCCAAAACATGAATAGAAAATACACCCAAAACACACAAATTAAAATCCTAAATATCTACCCCAAAATGTTTCCCCCTCCCCCACACTTAAAATATTTCATTATCCTCAATTTTATCCTCCGAGATGATATGTGAACATGAAAATTACAATATAAAGGGAAATATTATATAAAAGTGAAAGGGTTAGGAACATCCTGATTTGTGGAAGTGATGATGGGGTCAAACAGTGTGATTAAATCTACCACATCAGTAGGAATTCCATCAATGTATTTCTTCAAACATTTCCTATTGACTGTAAAGCACCTTCCAGTGTCCTCTTGTGTGATCTCAAATACACCATATGGAAAAACATTAGATACAATATAAGGACCTAGCCATCTAGAACACAACATAATAGGCATCAGCTTTAGTCGGGAACTGTAGAGACAGACTTTCTCCCCAACATGATACTCCCTTTGTTGGATTATTCATTCTTGATCTACCATTGATATTTTTTTGTAGAGACTAGAGTTCTCATATTAGGAGAATAAAATATCCTCAAGATCTTTAATTTTTAGCTTCCTTCGAAATCCATCTTGGGCCAAATCCATGTTGCATTTTTTTATAGACCAATAAGCCCGATGCTCGACTTCCATGGGGAGATGACCGGCCATCCCAAAGACAATATGAAATGGGGAGATACTAATGGGAGTATTTTATGTTTTCCTATAATCCCACAATGCATCATCCACGTTCTATCTATAATCCTTCATATTCGGCTGCATGATTTTGTCCCAAATTTGATTCAATTCACGATTTGAAACTTCTACGTAGCCATTTTGTGGGTGTTATGGTGTTCATGTTTTGTGTGTCACCCCATACATCTGAAGGAGGGAAGCCAAATGCCAATTAAAAAAGTGTGTCCCTTGGTCACAAATGATGGCCTTCAGTACTCCAAACCAGCAAAAAATATTTTCTTTTCCAATTTCCATAACAACATGAGAATCATCAGTCTTGGTGGATTTAGCCTCAACCAATTTTATCACATAATCAATGGAAACCAAAATACACAAAAAACCAATGGATCTCAGAAAAGGACCCAAAAAATAAATTCCCCATACATCATAAATCTCATAGAATATTATGGGTTGTTGGGGCATCTCATGTCTCCAAGAAATGTTCCCAGTTTGTTGGAAAAGAGGGCACGACTTTCATAACACATGGGCATCATGGAATAATCTAGGTCAATATAATACATAGTCTATGACATTCCTAACTATCCATTGGGGTACAAAGTGTCCACCACAAACATGTGTATGACAAAATTGTAAAACAGACTCCAACTCATGATCAGGAACACAACTTATAACAACATGGTCACTACACATGTGTCGTAGGTATGGATCATCCCAAATATGAAACCTTACTTCATTATTTAACTTTTGGACTTCAATATTCATTAAATTTTTAGTGATTTCAGAGGAAACAAGGTAGATGACTAAATCATTGTAGCAAAGATGCGTACCTCATATGGAATAAAGATTCTCATAGGGGAAACCGTCCCGAAATGGTACCTGGTCCAAGGTGTTATTCTCTAGTGTGTGAGTAAGCCTACTCATGTGGTCCACTGCTTGGTTTTCAGAACCCTTCTTGTCCTTTATTTCATTTTTGAATTCTTGAAGAAGGAGAATCCATCAGATAAGTCTGGGCATTGTGTTTGGCTTCTTCAAAAGTCACCTTAGAGCTACATGGTAATAAAAAAATACAACTTTAGAGTGCAATATATATGAACAGAATTTATCAAAAGAAAAGATGACATTAATAAAATTTTTTTACATTGTTTTTTAGTAAAATTGAGCTAAATCCAGTGTCCTCAAAGCATAGGAAATCACATGTGAACATCCCTCCACCCTCTGTGATATGGAAGCTCTAACCGCATAGTTGGATGCATCGAAATTATGATCAAAAGTAATGTCCCATTGTGGGGGAATTATGATCGGTGGAGTGGTTAGACACCTCTTCAGCTAATCAAATGATACCCTACAAGAATTATCAAACACAAAATCCGAAGCATTTTGTGGTAATCGTGACATAGGAAGAGAAATCTTACTAAAATCATTGATGATGCGCTGACAAAATCCTACAAGAAATAGGAAATATCTATCATCATGAGAACATGAAGGATAGGGTAAGGATGAAATGATATGTTCCTTATATCTATCAACCTCTATCCCATGTTTTTATACTACATTATCTAAGAAAATTCCATGCTCTACCGTTAAATGACACCATTCAAAGTTCAAGACTAGATTCTTATAAATTCAAAGATTAAAAACCTTTCACAAACTACAAATACAATCATCAAATGAAGATCCATACACTGTAAATTCGTCCATAAGTAAACCATTCATGTCTCAATAATATCTGAAAAAATACTCAACATGCGTCTCTGGAAGGTACCTAGGGAATTGCAAAGTCCAAATGGAATCCTCCAAGAGGAAAATGTGCCGAAGGGACAAGTGAATGTAGTCTTCTCCTAATCCTCCATAGCTATAGAAACATGAAAATATCCTGAAAATCCATCCAAGAATCAATAGTCTATTTTCCCATCTAGTCCCTCATGAATTTGAACGAAAAATGGTATGGGTAAATTGTCCTTCCTAGTGGACTGATTTACTTTCCAATAATCAATAAACACAAACAAACTATTTTTCACCCTCATTTGAACTAACTCATTTTTTCATTTTTATCAACTGTAAAATCAATTTTTTAGGAACTATATGAATAGGACATGACCACTAAGAAATAGAAATTGGAATGATTATACCAACCTCATTCAAATTTTCAACTTCTTTTTTTAACAAGATCCAAAATAGTTGGATTCAGTCTCCATTGTGGCTGTCTAACTATATTATAACCATCCTATAATATAATCTTACGCATGAATATGGAGGGGATAATACCTGATATGTCACCCAAGGTCCACCCAATTTCCCTGATGTTCTCCCTCAAAAGATTCAAATGTTTTTCTTGATGTTCAAAATATAGATAGAGAGCAATGATAATAGGTAATATTTTTACCACTCAACATGTAAGAGTATTTTATATTAGGTGTAAATGGATTAACATCCAAAATAGGGGGAGTTTTATGTATGTAGATAGTGAATGAACTGAAATATGTGATCAAAGAGCATCAATATTAGAGTAGAAATCATAAAAATCAGAGAATATACCATCAAATCCATCAGCATTATCAACATCTATTTTATATTCAGAGTTCACATGATCAAAATCAGAATATGAATCCAGTTAAAAGTCATATATAATAGGAATTTGTGCATTGGGAACATGTGTAGATGTACTCTTATACATTAAACTAGAACCAATACTCATAATGTCCCTAGGTATTGGACAATCAAATCCCATGTGGTTTTTATTTTGTGGTTCAAATTGGGAGATTAAAAATATAGAATGGTCCTATGAGGGGTACTTCATGGACTCCACAACATTAAATATCATAACATCATCCCCAAACTCCATGGAAAGTGTAATCTCATCGAAATTTAATATTTTTTTGATGTTTTGAGGAATGGAATACCTATGATAATTGGAGAACGAGAACATACCTATTCATACTACAAGTTAAAAACATAGAAATATGATGGAAAGATCATGTCTCTTACCAAAACAAGTACATTCTGACTCCCACCTGATATGTTGTTGCTTTATTCTCCAACTAAACCACCACTATTGTTGGATTCAACTCACCAACCTGTAATGAATAGTATAACAAGTGACGCATCACATCAATGGATTCTCTAAAATCACATAAAGCATAAAAATTTGTAACTACCCTATGTTGCATGGGATGGTGAATTTCCTGGGATCCTTGCACTTTGTTGGCATCTCTAGTGTTGGTTTAATGAGGGATGACACTTTCCTTCTAAGATTTATCATCTCCTTTCCCTTGAGCCCTATTTTATTGGTACATTAATTCTTTTAAGAATTTTTCATGTCTTGGAATTTTCTTAATGGCCTCAATAAGGGCGATGTTTATCTCCACAAGCTTGTATGTGTATAAAACATCATTTTTCATTTCCTCTTACTCAATCTTATTGGTTTTAACAAACATGTTAGGAAAGGTAATGGGTTATGGAGGAACATATTTAATCTTTTTCTTACCATTATTTTCCTCCTTGGGTTGTTCATCAGTCGGTTTTGAATGGGGCTTCTCCGGAGTTGAGGTGAATCCTGGTGGAATGGTGGGTGGAGAAGCATATTATTTTGGATTCCCGATTCTCATTGTGATTGCACTGAAATTATCCTTTGGATTTGGATTATGTTGTGAAAGAAGATTTCCTGAATTATTACTCATCAGTTCATGGTGTGTGGTGGAAATCTTGCTCATTTGAGTCTTCAACTCCCCCATCTCTGAACCTCGACACTTCAGCTCATTCTGTTGAATAAGATTTTTTCATCAAAAGATGAGCAGTATTAGAATCTTCTTTTTTGGGGGTATTACCTAGTTTTTTTCTTGTTTATTATTAGGCTTCAAATATCCTTTTGGTCTTTTGGAAGCCCTACTGGTAAGGCAGAGGCAACAAGATGTTTTCGTTGAAAGGGGGGCCTTTGTTGGTGTCCAGAGGCATACCTCATATTGGATCAATCCTTCCACCCTTGGATTGTGTTAGTGAAAATAAATCAAACTTCATTTGGGTATATGATTATTGTTTCTATATAAATGGTCTCCTAGGAAACACTACAACACAATCTTTTGTTTCTTGTAGTTGGGGGAAACATTCTATTGGGTGGCTTATCTTAGTGAAAATGTCGCAAGGCCCTGAAAGAGTGGGTTGGGATGTATTTTCAGCCAATTAAATATATCTCACCATAGTTTTCAATTCTTCCATCATGGTATCAATCATATGATTTTCAAGAGATGATGGACTTACCTAATGTACTCCTCGCACATGTGGTGTACCTCGATTACCCAATTTATTGGAGTTTTGGGTCATCCTATTGATAAATGCATGTGCGGCTACTGGTGATTTTTCAACCAATGGTCCTCCATCTACGACATCCAACTTGATCCTATACATAGCTATGATTCCTTCAAAGAAGTATTGGATGAGGAGTTCCTCACTAATTCAGTTATGTGGACCTTTTGTGCATAACGTCATGAATCTCTCCATATACTCATACATTGACTCCCATTGGGAATTCTTGATCCATGATATCTACATATGAATGGAATTTGACCTTTATTTTCTAATAAATAGTTTAAATAAAAGTTGTTTCAAATCATTCCCACAAGTTACTTTTTCAGGTTGTAAATAATAAATCCAATCATTTGCAGCTCCATCATATGAGAATGTGAAATATCTTAGTCATATTTGATCATCAAAATGATTTCTTGGTTTAGGGGTTTATAAAACCACATTAACTTTGTTATGGTGTTAATTTTTATCCTTTCCCTACAAGCCATGTTGTTTTAGAATAAGGTTAATTAACCAAAATTTCAGTTCAATTTCTGATTTGAGATGTGGTTATGCCATTCAATTTTGTTGATAATTAATATCAAGTGTATCCAATTATAAAATTTCTATATAATGTTAAATTCCATTATTTTAATCCATTTTTTCTTCTTTTATGATTTATATAGAAGTGTTTCAAATTTCAATGTTCTTAGAGTTGAGGAATTATCCATCTGTTTGAATGTAGAAACTTCCCGTAGACTGAGAATGTCTGATCTGATCCCTAAGGATGCGTCCAATATCTGGGTCCAGATCTAAGTGATCATCAGGATTAGATCATTTCATAAATCAAATAATAATGAAAATAATAAAAATGGATCATAATAAAATAAAAATGATACGTTTGAGTTGATGTTCCAAAAATATGAAGAAGAAGAAAACAAAAGAAGAAGAAAAATTCTGGCAAGGTAAAGAAGGCAGGAAAAATAGAAAAAGAGAATAAAAATTATAATACCTCTAAATGGTTGAAATAATTACTTTCATCCCCATCAACGAAGCCAATTTTATGAACTTTTTCAGGGGTGATCTCAAATAAAGTGTGATTTTTTGGGAACTGGGTGCAGTAGAGAGGCTGACCAAGGTCATCTCTTGAAGGAGGAAGTAAATTAAAACAACTTCTTAAAGGTATTCTAAAAATAAAATAAAAGATAAAAACCTAATACATGAATGGATGGGAGATTTTTTATCATTTATAAAACAAGAAAAAAAATTCTGGAAAATTATCTAATTTTTTTGTTTTTACTTTTGAAATGATGTTCTATTTAAAAGATGCAACAAGAAGTAGTGTTTCATAGAAAATATTTTAAAAAGGCATAATCGATCAATCTCTACCTATTAATTTACATATAAATAATTATATTATAAATTAATATCAACTTAATTATGATCCCCTAATGTGTTAACCCTCTAAAACTACAGGAGTTAACTTATCCACAATGAAGAAATTACTTAAACCATAGGCTATATGACAACCCTGATTTTATTACAAACTTACACATGATTTATTACATAAAACATCACTTGATAAAACAAGAAGATTGAGAGGTTTAGTGTCTTTGGGGCTTAGGATCATTACATAAAAACTTAAAACATGAAATACAACATCTTTATTGAAAACATCCTTTACATGACCACTACATTCCCTCGTACTTAGCATTGCATTGGATAACCTGAGGACATGGATATGAAAAGGGTGAGATATAAGGCCCGGTAAGGGAGTACACATGGAATAACATGAGGAGTAAAATACATTTTATACAATGGGCATATCAATAGAGCATAAAAGAAACATGAACATAAAGGCATGATAAATCATGATAATCATAACATTGAAATGTGGAAACAACACTTAACATGGAATTAGCATGAGCCAATGCCCATTACACATGGAGCATGAGTAAATCCTTATTGAACATAAAGCACTAGTAAACCCTCATTACAATTTAATTAGCATGAGTCAACACTCATTGCACATGACGTATCATGATACTATACTTTACCCAAAGAATTGGAGCTTTATAAGGGCGCGCCCTTCGTAAACATTTCATTTCATGCATAAGTGTGCCACATGGATCATAAAACCTGGATTCATAAAACATAATAATTTATTCAACGATAAAGGAATGTAGAATTCATACATGAGACTTTGTAATCAATAAGTAAAGTTGCATAATGGTGGATACCCTTGATGGAGAAATGGGCATGGTATCCATTACACAATGGCATTGGCTTAGAAAATCGGTGCGATTTCAGCAGTGTAACGGCGTGACATAAGAATTCATAAAAAAGGTCGATGAGAGAGAAAGGGGTTCCTCATAATATTTACATGTAATGGAAAATAATGTGGTCATATAGATACAAGTCCCAAAAATTGTAATGGAATTTATATTAATGATACAAAATTATTTCTTGAATGTAAAAGACGAGAGAGAAGTTCCTTTCGGAATTTCAGCATTGTAACAGGTGTACATGGGAGGCATTTAATGAGAGAGAAAGGGGTATCCCATAATTCAAACAATAAGAGGGAAGTGTGGGGGAGGTGCAGAACCATATACCAACATTCATAATTGAAATTAAAAGGGCAATACAACTTAAATAAAATTGACAAAAATGAGAGAGGAAGAAAAAACCCTTACTTCGAAGTGTGCTTCCAAAGGCTTGAGAGAGGCTTGAGAAAGGCTTCTTTGGAGCATAGGGCACCTTGTGAGGATTCTAGAAATATTAGGGAAGAGTTTGGACGAACTCCATGGGATTTTAGTGAGGAGGAAGTGGGAGCTTGGGTGGGTTTATATAGGAAAGGTGAGAGAATTCTTTATTATTTAGGTTTGGGTCCCCTTACATTAAATTAATCCAAACCACAAACCATCCGATGGTTTTTGCCCATGGTTTTTGTCAAAGGGAATAGGAAATAAATATTTTATAATTCAAAAGTCCTAACTTCTTAAAATATTTGGGTTTCTTATGTGGAGGTGAGTCACACTCCCAAAGAAATTAATTTAAAAAGGCAACGTGTTGAATAAGTCTTGAGGGGTCCATTTATGGTTTGAGAAGTAAGTAAAACATACCCCAAATCAAATTATTTTAATGGTAAAACATATATTGTCCGAACATAAGGATTATAGTATTTTATTACATCACTAATGGGTCATTATGATTTCATAAAACACATTATATATTTAAACGGTATTTAATTTTTACCCAAAATTTTGACTATCTCAGAAAATTATGAAAAAATCACCGTTGGATAATTCCGATGTCCTGATTCTAGAAATAACATTTATTTTTTCTAAATAATTTTATAAATATCTTAATTTTCACTTTTAAAATAAAAACCGACATTTATCGAAAATTCACGGGTTTTGACAAAAATGGCTTTCAAACCTTCATAAAAATTTTATTTGCATTCATAAAATTATAAGATCATTTAAATTTAATAAAAATTAATTTAATAATAATATTATTATTTTATTAAAATATTATTTAATTCAAAAATCCCTTAATTTAATAAAATAGATTTCTTAATTAAATAATAACTAAAAACACCATCTGTACTTTAAAAACTATTTACAATGTATCAAAAATTACGAGAAATTATATTCATTATTATATAAAAAATAATGTACATGAACATAGTACTACTTATATGTTACATAACCCCTTAAAATATCCACATAAGACCTAAGGGTAAGGTGTGTGATGGTGACAGACTCTTGGGGTGGCTCGGATAACATCGCTCGAGTGGTAATCTCTATCAACTTCCACTTTTCCCGTAGACAGTCCCATTCGATCTTGACATGGTGATGCTCAGATTGGGCTTGGTCAAGAGCGAAGCCCAAGGATGCCACCTCTTTTCCGATCTCCGACAAATGGGCTTCGTATGGGGCAATTCTACTAGATGAGGCAATCGCTTCTTCTGTCTGAGTAAATTGTATTTGTCAAAGTCCTATATTTATACTAGTCATGTGATCACAGTTGAACGTCTATTTTAACAATGGTCAAAATTCTTAACATAAAACCAAAGATTTTGACATATTATAAAAATATTTTTCATAAAGATACATTTAACTAGATCAAGAGGTATTTTCCATTAATGAAACTTTGGGTTGTTATAATATTACCCCCTTATGAAATTTCTCCCTCGAAATTTTCCTTTTCCCACAATAAAACAGATGTGGGTAACTCATCTTCATCTTTTCCTCCGATTCCAAAGTCGCTTCTTCAAACTTTTGGTTTCTCCACAACACCTTGATGAGGGGAATTGTCTTATTTCGTAGAACTTTTTCTCTACAATCTAAGATCTTCAATGGTTTCTCCTCATAAGAGAGATCATCGTCCAATTGTACCACCTCGGAAGAGAGTACATGTGAAGGGTCCAGAATGTAATTCCTTAATAGGGATACATGAAATAAGTCATGTACTTTGGCTATGGCCGGTGGATGTGCTAGTCGATAGGCCACAACCCCGACACGATCAAGAATCTTGAAGGGGCTGATGTACCATGGACACAACTTCCCTTTCCTTCCAAACCTCATGAACTTCTTCCACAGAGATATGCGTAGAAACACCATGTCTCCAACTTTAAACTCAAAGTCACGTCGATGATTATCTACATAACTCTTTTGTTGACTCTGGGAAGCCTTGATATGCATCTGAATGGATTTCACCTTCTCCACCATTTCATCAACCATTTCTAGTCCAAGCAGTTTACGTTCACCGACCTCATCCCAAAATACCGGTGTTCTGCACCTTTTCCCATGCAGGGATTCATATGGTGCCATTTGGATGCTCAAGTAGAAACTATTGTTATAATAGAACTAAACCAGAGGAAGATGTTGATCCCATCCTACTTTAAAGTCCATTGATCATGCTCTCAACATGTCCTCAAGTGTTTGGATAGTTCACTCAGATTGGAAATCAGTTTGAGGATGATAGGCCGTAATGAAGTTCAGTTCAGTATTCAGAACATGTTGAAGACTGTTCCAAAACATAGAGGTGAATCTTGGATCTCGGTCAGACACAATATATAGTGGTACTCCATGAAACCTTACCACTTCCATGATATATATCTGTGCCAGTTGATCCAAATAGAATCCTCCTGAATAGCAATGAAGTGTGCAGTCTTTGTAAGACGATCCACAACAACCCAGATTGCATTGTTTTCTTTCGATGTCCTTGTAAGTCTGGTGACAAAGTCCATGGTGATGTTCTCCCATTTCCATTATGGTATGGGAAATGGTTGCATCATCCCCTTAGACTTCTGCCTCTCTGCCTTCACTTACTGACACACCAGGAAATTTGATGTATATTCAGCGATCTCCTTCTTCATATTATCCCACGAAAAGTTTTCTCAGAGATCTCGATACATCATTGTGCTCCCTGGGTGAATAGTAAAATTTGAACTATGTGCATCATCCAAATGTTCCTTCTTTAACTCCTGACTTGATGGACCACATATTCTTTTCCCAAACCGCACAATTTCTTCTTCATTAACATTAATCACTGAGGATTTCCCTTTTTTGATAGCTTCCACTTTTTCCTGAATTCCCACATCATCCTTTTGAGTATCCTTTAACCTTTACAAAGGAGATGGTTGTGCAATAATTTGTGAAAGGATTTATTATTTTCCCTTATTTATGAATACCATGTCGATCTTCATCAAGTCTAAGAAGATTGGATCCTTCTCAATTCTCATCATTGATAGAATTGATGGGTCCTTTCTACTTAGGGAATCTTCCACCTTGTTCGCTTTCCAAGGGTGGTAATGTATTGAACAATCATAATCCTTGATGAGATTTGTCCATCTTCTCTAGCACATATTAAGGTCTTTCTGTGTGAATATATATTTAAGACTCCTATGGTCAGTATATATCTCACATTTCTCTCCATAGAGATAATGCTGCCAAATTTTCAAGGCAAAGATCACTGCAGCCAACTCCAGATCATGCATTGGATAGTTTCGCTCATGGATATTCAACTTCCTTGAGGCATAGGATATCACTTTATCATTCTGCATCAGCACACAGCCTAATCCCTTCTTTCAAGCATCACTTAATACCACTAAAAGTTCCCCACTTGTGGGTAAAGTGAGTATGGGAACAGTGATAAGCCTCCTTTTCAACTCCTTGAATCTTTCTTCGCATTCATCACTCCAAGAAAACTTTACTCCCTTTCAATTTATCTTGGTAATAGGGTTGTACAATCGTGAGAAATTCCTCACAAATCGTCGATAATATCCGGCTAACCCCAAGATGCTACAGATATCCGTTACTGATGTTGGCCTCAGACATCCCTCAATTGCATCTATTTTGGAAGGGTCCACAGATATCCCATTGCTTCTGATGATATGTCCCAGGAATGAGACCTCCTTTAACCAAAACTCACACTTGTTGTACTTTGCATAGAGTCTCTCCTTGCGCAAAGTCTCTAGTACGTTTTTAAATTCTCCTCATGATCCTCCTTGGTTTTGGAGTATATTAGAATATCATCTATAAAGACTACCACAAAATTTTTCAATGTAATCTCTAAAGACACAATTCATCAAGTCCATGAATATTTCTGGAGAATTGGTGAGTCCGAAAGGCATTACTATGAATTCATAGTTCCCGTACCTTGTACGAAAAGCAGTCTTGGGGACATCTTCCTTCATCACCCTTACTTGATAATATCTCGACCGCAAATCCACCATGGAGAAGTATTTTGCTCCACACAGCTGATCAAACAAGTAATCGATTCATGGGAGAGGATACTTGTTCTTTATCGTGATTTTGTTAAGCTCATGATAATCGATGAAAAGTTGCATTTACACATCCCTTTTCTTGACGAAGAGGACTGGTGCACCCCATGGTGATGCACATGGGCATATAAACCCTTTATCCAGATTCTCCTGTAGTTGTTTCTTCAGCTCTTCATGCTATACAACAGCCATTCTATATGGAGTCTTGGATATTGGTAGCGCCCCAAGTATAAGTTCAATTGAGAACTCAACATCTCTTCTTGGAGGAAGACCAGGCAGTTTCTCGGGAAACACTTCAGTGAATTCCCTCATAATATGCATTTCTTCAAGGATGGTTTCATCCTTGGACTCAATCATCTGAGCTAGATACGCGTGCTCATAAAGAATTAATATCCATGCTTGAGATGATGGAGATAAAGGAGATTCATCTTCCTCCTGACACTTATAATGAATCGAGGGTCGATTCTCCATATGGAGTGTGATTTCCCTCTCCCGACAATTTATGTTGGCTCTATATAAGGAAAACCAATCCATGCCAAGAATTGCATCAAATTCCACCAGAGGGAGTATGACAAGGTTCACCTGGAAATTCCATCCACAGACTATAATAGGGGAGGACTTATATTCATGGAATGCAATGATTGACCCATTTACCGTAATCACCGACATCATTACTTCCATGATTTGTGGTGGTGTTGGGATTGTTCTACTAAACTTTCGAGATATAAAATAATGAGTAGAACCTAAATCAAAAAGTATGTTCGCTATTCTTGAATGAATAACTAGCCTACCTGTCACCGCTTCATTGTCGAGGTTCACTTCGACAGAAGTGATGGCACAAGCTCTTCCTTGCTGCCTTGGAGGTTGTTGGTTGTCTCTGAAAACCCTTAGATCAGGGAAATGATTTGCAAAATGACCTAGTTCTTTGAATTTATAGAATTGAACAATGCGTTGTGGTTCAAACGGAGTGTTCCTTTCCACTGTCGTAGTCGTGGGTCTTTCTTGCTGACAGTTAACAGCTAGGTTCCCCTCTCTTCCACACCTGAAGCATTTTCTCATCCCCTTAAGGCAATTTCTAGGGTGCTTCGTTCCACAGTTTTGGAAAGTGGGGTGCTGCATCTTATTAGCACCATTGGATTTATCCATAGGACCATCATAATTGAATTCCACCTTATTATTCTTGTCCCCATGATACCCCTATGATTCCCCAATCTCCATTTCGACCTTGAGGGAAAATCGGACAATTTCCTCGTAGCTGTCGAAGTCACGGATCGCTAATGTTTTCTGCAAGCTAGGCTTCAGCCCACCAAAGAAGTGGTCAACCTTGCATTCGGGGGTAACGACAAAGCCAGAAGTGTATCATGCAGGCCTTGTGAAGTTTTCCTTGTATGCTCCAATAGATTCTTCATCTTTTTTTGTGAGGGAAAGGAAGTCCCTTTCCATCTTAAGCCGGGGGGTTTGCGGAAAATATTTATCGAAAAACATCTTCCAGAAATCCTTCCATTCCAACACCTTGATCTCCTCCTTAGGCTTCGTATTTTTGATCAACGTCCACCATTGATCAGCTTCACCCTCCATACGATAAGCTTCCAGGAGAACCTTCTCTTGTTTAGAACATTGTAGGATTGATAATATCTTTTCAATTGAGTTGATCCATTGTTCAGCGATCATGGGATCAGATGATCCACTAAAAGTAGGAGTCCTTTGTCTCATGAATCTCTCTATAGATACTTGTTCTTTCTTAGGGGGGGTTAAACGTTCCTCTTTACCCGTGTTTCTATTCAAAACTTGAGTTAACTGAGAGAAAAGTGTGACAAATATCGCGATTCCCGCTCCCATTGGATTGGGCATCTCATTAGTAGAGTCATCACACTAGTCTTCACAATGGTTATTAGGCCGAGTCCTCCTATTACCAGACACTGGCTGGAATAAAAGGAAAGTTTCGGGTAAGACATAAAGGGTAATCAAAAGACAAAATATCATGACTTATAAATAATGTTTTATTTCCATAACTCATGAGTCTATAGGCTTCAATCTAGGATTTTCATGATCTGCTTTCTAACATATATTCATAGGGGCATTTTTTGAATTCCCTTAATAAGGGATCATACTATGCTTTTTAATTTATCAAAACATATCCCCTGGGAGTGTCGTAACCAAGAGTTCATCAAGGCCCGTTGTCGTGGACCAGATCCCGTTCGAGTCTAGCTCAAAGCGGTGTTTTCGGGTTTTACCCCTAGGATACATCTGTGCCAGAGTCGCCTCTACCTGCACGTATCTAGACAGGGATGTATTTGTTTGATAAACCACTTACTCAGTACTTAAAAAACACTAAGGATATTTTTATTATACATAGTCTTGTATTTAAGGCTTTATTATGGTTTCCTAATCCCAAAAATAACTAAACCTATCCTCTGATACCAATTATGAGAACCCTGCTTTTATTACAAACTTACACATGATTTATTATATAAAACATCATTTGATACAACTAGAAGATAGAGAGGTTTAGTGTCTTTGTGGCTTAGGATCATTACATAAAAACTTAAAACATGAAATACAACATCTTTATTGAAAACTTTCTTTACATGACCACTACATTCCCTCGTACATAGCATTGCATGGGATAACCTGAGGACATGCATAAGAAAAAGGTGAGCTTTAAAGCCCAGTAAGGGAGTACACATGGAATAAAATGAGTAGTAAAATACATGTTAGAAAATGGGCATATCAATATAGAATAAAAGAATCATGAACATAAAGGAATGATAAATCATGATAATCATAACATTGAAATGTTTCAACAACACTTAACATGGAATTAGCATGTGCCAAGGCTCATTGCACATGGAGCACGAGTAAATCCTAATTGCACATAAAGCACAATTAAACCCTCGTTGCACTTAAATCAGCATGATTCAACACTCATTGCACATGACGTATCATGATACTATACTTTACCCAATGCATTGGAGCGCTATAAGGGCGCACCCTTCTTAAACATTTCATTTCATGCATAAGTGTGCCACATTGATCATAAAACATGGATTCATAAAACATAATAATTTATTCCAAGATAATGTAATGTGGAATTAATACATGAGACTTTTTAATAAATAAGTAGAGGTTCATAAAGGTGGATACCCTTGATGGAGAAATGGTCATGGTATCCACTACACAATGGCATTGGCTTAGAAAATCGGTGCGATCTCTGCAGCGTAAAGCGGGACATAAGAATTCATAAAAAAGGTTGATGAGAAAGAAATGGGTTCCTCATTATATTTACATGTAATGGAATTTAAGGAGGTCATATAGATTCATGTCCCAAAAAATTTAATGGAATTTAGATTCATGATACAAAATTATTGCATTAATGTAAAAGAAGAGTGAGAAGTTCCTTTCGGAATTCTGGCATAGTAACATGTGTAAATGGGACGCATTTAATGAGAGAGAAAGGGGTCTCACATCATGAAAAAATTAATAGGGCAGTATGGGGGAGGTGTGAAACAATACCCCAACATTCATAATTGAAATTAAAAGGGAAATACAACTTAAAGAAAATTGACCAAAATGAGAACGGAAGAAAAAACCCTTACTTGGAAGTGTGCTTCCAAAGGCTTGAGAGAGGCTTGAGAGAGGCTTCTTGGGAGCTTGGGGAACCTTGGGAGGATTATAGAGAGAGTAAGGAAGAGGATGGACGAACTCCAAGGGATTTTAGTGAGGAGGAAGTGGGAGCTTGGGTGGGGTTATATAGGAAAGGTGAGGGAATTCTTTATTATTTAGGTTTGGGTCCCCTTACATTAAATTAATCCAAACCACAAACCATCCCATGGTTTTTGACAATGTTTTTTGTCAAAGGGATGAGGAAATAAATATTTTATAAGGCAAAAGTCCTAAATTCTTAATATATTTGGGTTGCTTATGTGGAGGTGAGTCACACTCCCATGGAAATTAATTTTAAAAGGCAAGGTGTTGAATAAGTCTTGAGGGGTCCATTAATGCTTTGAAAATTAAGTCAAACGAACCCAAAATCAAATTATTATAATTTTAAAACATATATTGGCCGAACATAAGGATTATAGTATTTTATTACATCACTATTGGATCATTATGATGTCATAAAACACATTATATATTTAAACGGTATTTAATTTTTACCCAAAAATTTGACTATCTCAGAAAATTATAAAAAAGTAACCGTTGGATAATTTCGACATCCTGATTCCAGAAATAACATTTATTTTATCTAAATAATTTTCTAAATATGTTAATTTTCACATTTAAAATAAAAACCGACATTTATCGAAAATTCACGGGTTTTGACAAAAATGGCTTTCAAACCTTAATAAAAATTTTAATTGCATTCATAAAATTATAAGATCGTTTATATTTAATAAAAATTATTTTAATAATAAGAACATTATTTTATTAAAATATTATTTATTTCAAAAATCCCTTAATTTAATAAAATAGATTTCTTAATTAAATAATAACTAAAAACACCATTTGTACTTTAAAAATAATTTACAATGTATCAAAAAATGACGAGAAATTATATTAATTATTATAAAAAAAATAATGTACATGATCATAGTATTACTTATTTGTTACATAACCCCTTAAAACAGCCGAATAAGACCTAAGGGTAAGGTGTGCGATGGTGATAGACCTTTGGGGTGGCTCGGATAACATCGCTCGAGTGGTAATATCTATCAACATCCACATTCCCGTAGACAGTCCTGTTCGAGCTTGACATGGTGAAGCTCAACTTGGGCTTGGTCAAAAGAGATGACCAAGGATTCGACCTCTTTTCTGATCTCTGACCAATGGGCTTTGTATGTGGCAATACTACTTGATGAGGCCATCGATTCTTTTTTCTGATTAAATTGGATTTGTTAAAGTCCTATATTTATACTAATCATGTGATCATTTTTCAATGGCTATTTTAACAACGGTAAAAATTCATACCATAAAACCAAAGAATTTGACATATTATAAAAATATTTTTCATAAAGATACATTTAACTAGATCAAGATGGATTTTCCATTAATGAAACATTGGGTCATTACAGGCTAGCTTCAGGACACGGAATCCTAGAACCCTACTTTGATTGATGTTGTAAATCTAGATTCATGATCAGTGGAATATTAGGGAACATATCCACTTTGAAAATTAGGAGTACTTTTTTAGGAAGTATATCATAACTCTACAAATTTATCCTATGTGGTCTTGTATTACCGATTAAGATCGTGCTCTCACAATTCGCACAATACATGACCTCATGTGTTTTTGGGATTATTGTTCAATTGTTTACCTAGTTTCTTATAATTTAAAAGCTCCAATCATGGATCATATTATGTGAATTACAGTAACTCATTCAATGAAAATAATTAAATAAAGTGCGAAGAATATTGATTGACCTCCAGGAAAACTACTCTTCCATGGGCAGTGTTGTCATCATTGAAACTTTTTCATTCGCAAGGGGTTAGAAAGGGAATAACCATATCATGTCTCTAATTTTTAATTTCAGACCAAATAGGAATATAAGAATATGAAAAGTAAAAATTACCTAATATTATTTGATGAAAAATTCAAGATACATGTTTTAATGAATATAAATACAATGAGGAGGAGGTAGAGGAGATCCTTTTCGAAAAGTTGTTTACACAAGGCCTTACTTCTTCCATGATTTTTGAGGGGATACCAAGAGACACCCTTCCATCCTAACCTTACGAACTTCTTGAAAATCCCTCCCAAATTGTGAAAACATTCTTTTATTAGAGTTGGGGAGGGCTAGGGTTACATAAAATTTTTAATTGTGAAATGAAAATTAGACAAAAAAATTTAATCCCAATTTCTCAAAAAAAATTACCTTTATAACACTATAATTATCTAGACATATAGAATGATTATTCTATAATAATAATTTCTTCGAGCATCCATGCACATTTTCTCCCAATCCAAGTCAGGATGAAGAAGATACGACCCAAATGTTAAAGTGGAGTCCAATTTGAATAGTTCAGTCCAACATGGTCTTCATGGCCCATTTACTCTACTCAAATGCACAATCCAGCTCCATTGTACTAAATATAATTTGTATACCATTACACCAGTAACATAGTTTCAAAATTGTATGTCAAAATAATTTCATAACAAAATTTATGCTCGAAATAATATATTGATGTTTAAAAGGGTAAAACTAGAGTTTTCATAGAATATGACATTTAATGATCTAATGCCAAATATTCCATAATTGAACATATTTAGCATTATGTGAGTAAATTAAATCATTTATTATCAGTAAAATATAAAATAAAATTATGTTTTATCTTTGGGACATCATAATCATTTCACAGTGGTCCAAATTTAGATGGTGTTTAATATGTTAGAGGAGACCATAATGAAGGGATTTGGATAGTCGATAGAGGGATAAAATCCCTTCATCCATTAAAAAATATAGTTCAATAATTAGGTATTATTTTTTTAATATACATCATGTTACCTTATCTCATAATATATTAACTGAAACTTTTATGTAATCTAAATTAAATGATAAACCACTTAAATAGATAAGGACTTTTGTACGTGATGATGCTTCTAATCCCGATGTAGAATAGGTATCTCAACCTGCAGCTACACACATTACAGAGGAACAACTAGTATCTCCACATGTGCTGTTCGCAGTTGAAAGGTCCATCATGTTTCTAAACCTACCACTTTTGTTTCCAATGTAGAGGTAAGACCATAATCCTCCCACACCGATTCTAGATCTCCCGAGGAACATATTGATGATGTTGAAATCAAGGAAATGGTAGGCAACAAAACACTAGAGGAAAATTAAAAATAAGAGTAGTTTAGTTTTATGTTGTTAGATAAAATCAATAAGGAAAAAGTGAAAGGCATCAAATACGTGGTCATGTGGAATTAGTGGGGCAAGCATGTTAACCCCAACAAGTCCATATTCAGTAATTACATTGGTGTCGCCACTCAACAACTAGTGTCGATTGATGTATTGGCGTGGCACCATGTTGTCATAAGGCTTAAGAAATTTATGAGGGGAGACACTATGGCAACATTAGAAAATCATTTTATTGATTTCATAAAATATAAAATAATGAAATATTTAATTTCTTTTCATTAACCATTATGGAATGCACTTATAGTAGATGAATCATATGAGGACAATGAATTAAGGGTAGTTGGAAGGATTCATAGAGACTTTCACACAATTTTAGTGAGATATTTTAATGAAGATGCTTAATGGAAAATAAAACCACACCTACCTCCTCTTTATTCACATCTAATACCAAATAAGCATGGGATGTGTTTACCAGTTGTCATATGGAGCAGCATTTTTAGGTACATTGTGTTTGGTAATACATTTATTTATTATACGTGTATTCAACACTTTTATTGACAGATTTTTATTTATGAAATAGTAATAGAGTGCATAAAATAAGGAAAAGGTTGGAAAATTAATGTTCCCCTACCATAAAGCAAGGATGGGGAATGCATCACTTGATAGAAAATATTGGTACATATTTTAAATTTGTCATATTATAGTTATGTGACATAAAACATCACCATAACTATGTTCCTATATTTATATGCAGACTGATGAATCCAAATCCAAAGTCACTTCCATCCTGTTCCATGATCTATATAAGGAGGTACATGTAATCAAATATAGAATAATAATAGGTGAAAACACAAAAAAAATTAGTAAACATGTGTAAGTATGACATAATAAATATTTTCTTTTCTTTTAATCGATATTAAATAAAATTGATTACTTATTTTCATAAAGTTTCTATCTGCTGTAGTCATATTAATTAGAAACATCCAAAGAATATGTAGAAATACTTTCAGTGACCTTGAATTAGCTAGAAAAGTATGGTCACATTAGTGGTGTTGTTTTTATGGTGACACCCCCAAACATTTTTTTTCTAAAAAAACAATAGGAGGATCATAGTGAGGAAATAAAAATGATGAGTGAAATAATTGTCACGACCTGTCCCCCAGGCCTTGGGCTATCACTACCCCATTCCCATCTTCTATAGGCCATGAGCTACTGACTATCTCTATAAAGGAATATCCCACAAAGGAAATGCATTGCCTTTATAACCTGTACACACATAGAAATGGAAAACTTCACAAAGATAACCATAAAGGAAAAGTAAATCAACCACCAAAAAGAACAACTACCGATAGTAAAATGTTTAAACTAAAAGGAATGGGGGCCAAAATACAAGCCCAACTAAAAGGAAGTTACAAAAAATATGTACTTTCTCTGGAGGTCATCCGCAAAAGATCCTACCTGAAGGGTAGGTACAACTATCCGTCATATATCACTATATTGATCAACATCTATCAATCCACTTTTGAGCACCATCTAGACCTTTCTCCACATTTCCCAGTCAATGATGTCTATCATTTGTAGAAGACACATCCAGTGCGGGTGAAGCCATTGCATGGGTGAGTATAACAATACTCATTAGGGACCCTAATACCCTCGAAGGTATCTCAGTAATCCACAATAGAAAACACCACAACGGGAAAAAACCTGGAGGTAGTACCACCAACCAATACCTCAAACATGTATCATAATGACTCATCTCACACCAAGTATAACTTATGTACATAAGTAAAGATGGATAGTTCTAAAGCTATATCATCTTATTTTGTTGAGAGGCCCTACAATTAACCCGCACAAGGTTGCTATATGTTAACCCACAAAGGATCACTATGTGATGACCCACAGAGGATCACTAGCTACTGACCCGTAGAGGATATTTATGTTTTCACCCACACAACATCACTAGGTGGTGACCCACTTAGGATTTCTAGGTGCTGACTCACGTAGGATAGCTATTTTTTCGTCAAGACACAGTAGCCCACTGGGTTCCCTCACATAGCCCACTTGATTTATGAAAGAACATCCCCTCAATCCATTATTGATACCTCAACCTCCACTAATTCACACATATATTAACCCAAAAAACTATCCCGTCGTAAGGGTCCCCTTGTAACCGACAGTTCACCATTCGGACACCAGGTCGATAAGTTAAAGGATTTTTAGTAAAAAGGGATCGGTTAGATTCGAGGATGATCCAACCCAGCCATACTTTAACATCCTCCAAAACTCATGTGGAGTATATCAAATGGACCTCTATGTGAAAAGGGTCCCAAGACCACTAATGGTTTGTCAATCAGACACCCTGTCTGAGAGATACGGTTGTTTTAGTAAACATGGCTAGTTACATCTAGGCAAGGTCTGACCTAGTCGGAACGACCTGACCAACTCGGCTCAGGGGTCCCATGTACACTGGAATAATTAGAAGGAGTCGACCTGACCAGTTTTGGGTCGATATTGGATTGGTCATTCTTGGAAATTGGGCCAATGGGCCATGCCCAATGGGCCTTGATGGACCTGGCCCGGTTGGCTGATTGTCCTATCTTCCTGGTCTCCCGACAACCCGATATCTTCCGACATTTCCCTCTAGGTGAGGGTCTTTCCCTCCGTTATGGGTTCGGCCTGCTGGGTGCGGGTCTGGCCCATTGGGTGTGATTCCTTCCCACTGGGTGCGGGTCCGGCCCACTGGGGGGGTGAGGGGGGTCTGACCTGCTATGTGCGGGTTAGGCTTGTCATCCAGGATCCAGCCTGATTACTGGGGTGTGGTTCTCCAGCCGAACATAGGCCATGTGGAGTGGCTTGTGGTGTGCCATCTAGCCGGTACGTGGCATATACGCTGTGTCCGGCCCTCAATGAACCTAAGTATGAGGGCCTCATCCAGCCATGGTTGACAGACCACAACTCTCGAGCCACCGGATGACCCAGACATTAGTTGTCCATCCACGTGACGCTCGGTGTCGCATCTCTTGCCAATGCCACTGCCTATTTTCCACAGTCTCCTAACACCGCGACATGCTGACCGGTGCACTACTCCACCCGGCCACTGACACGGCCTCCCGCCATTGTTCCCACCATCCGGTAGGCAACTAGCGTCACCGCCGGCATAAGAACAGTGTAATAAAATTTAGCGGACCGTGGGACAGGCTCCGATTGTCCTTTCATTGCAGCACCTACTTCTATGGCCCCAAAGATCACCCCCTTCACTGTGATGGTTTCAAAACTCTATTTTCATCAGGTTAACTGGATGACATTAATGAACTCACCATGAATAAC
This sequence comes from Viscum album, assembly GCA_963277665.1. Classification (NCBI taxonomy): domain Eukaryota; kingdom Viridiplantae; phylum Streptophyta; class Magnoliopsida; order Santalales; family Viscaceae; genus Viscum; species Viscum album. Next base: position 1,053,261,650 of record OY728151.1, on the reverse strand, counting down.
TATAGTGGAGGGACTTGGCCTTTCTCTGGTCGGACCACACCCTCCGCCTTAGAGATAAATCATGGGGATAATATGAGGATAATCACACATCTTGAAAAACTCCAAATCAATCCTTGCCTAATATCCAACCATTTAAACGAGTCATTAAAAGATCAAATAGTTAGTCGGTTGATCAAAGTTCATCATAAATTTTTGATAAGGAGTTATAAATCATCAAATAACTAGAAGGCATACAACACTAATTCATTGATGTTCAATTCCAAAATATTCATCCTCGAGGATTCAGGAGGTTGATGTCATTTCTGGCTCTATTATTCGAGCCACGTCATAGACGATGATGATCTGTCGATGCATCATTATTCATTATTGAAGAAGACCACTAGAGGTTCATGAGAGAATTTCAATGGTTTAATCCTCACTCCACCAACACATTAAACAATTAAATGGATACACATCACATAGTTCAGTTTGGATGTTTGATATATGAAATAGTGCTGCTATTACATTTCCTTTATTTCATTGTTAGGCTGCGTGATATGGTCCATTAATGAGTCCCATTAATGCACCTTTTTTCCACCTCTTCATTGCACAACAACATCTATATCCTCCACTCAAGGGTGAGAAAAGAAATAAAATAATACTTTTAAATTATTTTATTATTTTTCTCAATAATTCCGAAAAACATATTTTCCGCTCTCACCATGCCGATCTAGGTTAATTCATTTCTAGGAGAATCCCAACGTTCTGAGTTCAATTGTGCCATTAGATTTTCAATATGATCAATGGTTAAAAAATTTGAAAAACCCACACTCACGCTTACTAAACGTACCTAAAAAAAGTCCAAAATTACATTCTGGCCACTCTGGGAATCAGAATCACGTTCCTTCAAAGAAATCATTCTCGAAATAATTTCATATAATTAAAAAAATTACACGTGAATTAAAAGAAAATAAATTCTCCCCTCATTCGGGCTTTACATCCTAGAAATCCAAAATAAGGTCTAATCAATCAGGTGTGTGTACTGATCATGAATCTGAGCCCCCTACTCCAGTGTGATCTCGTAGAGGTTCCTGTGCTACCACCGAAGGTGAACCAGAGGAATCAACCCTATATGAATGACCTGCTTCTATAGATCCCCTATATCCAGTGGGAACTCTACAATCTTTTCCACATCGTTAATGTCCATCTCTCCCCAATCAATGATGTGCAATAGATCATGAAAATACCTCCTCAAATGCGACATGTGGAAAACATCATGCACCCAGTGAAATTTTTGGGGAAGGGATAGGTGGTACGCCAACTCTCCAACACTTAGTTGGATCTGTAAAGGTCTGATAAACCTCTATGATATCTTACTACCCCATCAAAATCTCTATAGTCCTCGTCGGGGTGAGACCTGAAGGAATACATGATCTCCCACTCAAACTTCATGGGTATCCATATCATGTTGGCATAAGACTTCGGCCTATACCGTGGATTCCTCATCCACTCATGGATGATGTACACCTTCTCAGTGGTAGCCTGTACCAACTCGAGACCCTTGACTACCGACTCCCCTCTGTCTGTCTAACATTGGGGTGATCTGCATGACCTCCCATATAAGGCCTCAAATTATTCCATGCCAATGGAGGAGTGGTATATATTGTTGTTTGAAAAATCCAGCAATGTTTGGAGGTCCTCCCAACTAAAACCAAAATCTAGGACACAAGAATTAAGTATTTCCTTCAATGTTTGAATAGTACGCTTTATCTATCCAATTGTCTAGGGAAGAAATGTTGTGATCAAGCACAACTACATCCCGATGACCTTCAGTAATCACCTTCATAGCTGGGATGTAAATCGAGAATCAAAATCTGATGCAATCATCAAAGTCACACTGTGAAGTCGCACTATCTCTTGTACATAAAGGAATCTCATGACCTCTATCTTTCCCTGCTCCCAGATGGGTAGGAAGTGAGCTGACATGGTGAGTTGGTCAAATATCACCCAGATAGATTCTTGGCCTATGGATGTACATGGAAACCCCATCACGAATTCAATCGAGATGCCATACCATTTACTCCCAGGTACCTCGAGTGGCTAGGCCTAGCCTATTGGAACATGATGCACGACCTTCACTTGCTGACAAGAGTTGCATCATGAAAGAACTCATCCGCTGCTTTCTTCATCCCTAATCACTAGTACTGACATCAGAGGTCCCAGTACATTATCTCCACTCCAGGATCCACCACCAAAGGGGATGTATGGAACACCCTCAACACCTCCTCTTTTAAGGTCACTCATACTATGGTGCATCCTCTATAAAATATGATGTTCTCTCCACCTATGAAAATCCATCAGAAGAATGTCCTAAGGATATCTGAGCACGTCAGGCCTCGTATTTAATATCCACAATTTGTTCCTCCTTAAATCACTATAAGATTGGGGGAGAGAATGTCGTAAAATATAGGTAGGTTTATCCATCGCTATCTATGAAATATATATGCATTATGATAATATGTTCGGTCGCCTCACATAGCAGCTGCAAACAGACCTCCTATAGAGCGCGTCTACCACCACATTCCCCTTACCAGGAGTATAGACTATCTCAATGTCATTGTCTTAGAGGAACTCCATCCATTTCCATTGTCTCAAGTTAAGGTAATACTATGTGAAGATATACAACATAATATTATGGTTGATGTAGATAGTAAATCGTTCACCCATCATGTAGTGCCACCATATAATCAAGGAAATGACCACTACTGCTAACTATTGGTCATGGGTAGTATTGATTTTATCATTATACCTCAACTACCATGAGTCGTAGGAGATCACTACTTGGTCCAACATCTGGACACAACCCATTCTCATCCCTAATGAATCACAGTAGATTACATACCCAGCTCACTCTTCTGGTAGTCTCAAGATGGGGGCACTCTTCAGTATCTTCCTCAACTCCTGGAAACTATGTTGGCAGATCTCTGTCCCCCTAAAGGGTTGTCTCTTCCTTGTAAAAGCTTACAAGGGTTCTTCTACTTTGGAAATGTTAGGTATTATTCTCCAGTATTTCCCATACAACCCAAGTAAACTTCGCACCTTGGTCACGCTCTTCGGTAGACCTAAAGAAAGCATGACATCTATCATTGCCAGATCCACTGCAACCGCAGCCTCCGAGATGACGTGTCCCAGGATGTGGAACTCCTGAATTTTGAACAAGAAAATTGAGAGAATACTATAGAGAAGGTTCTCTCAGAGTGCATCTAGGACTATCTACAAGTGTGTAGTGGGATCCCCCTCTGAAAATGAGTAAACAATGATGTCATCAACGAAGGATATCGTTAAACGATCGAGTTAATGAAGGAAGATCTTGGTCATGAGTCCTATGAATGTTGTAGGGGAATTAGTGACGCCAAAAGGCATGACCAAGAACTCATAATGGGCATATCGATATCATAAGGTTGTCTTTGCCATGTCCTCTTCCCATACCTGAAGCTGATGATATCCAGATCTGAGATTGAACTTCATGGACCACCTCATTCCCTTTAGCTGATCGAAGAGGTCATTAGTCCTTGATAGGGGAAAATTGTTCTTCAAAGTCACTTGGATTAGGCATAATATATCCATAGATAGTCTCAATCTCCCATATGAATTTTTGGAAAAAAACATTTGGGCTGCCATTGGAGTAACATTGGTCCTTACAATGATCTTCCTCTATAAGTCCTCCAGTTGTACCCTCAACTCACGAATCTCTTTGGGAGCCATATGATATGCAGGTATAGATATGGGTGCCTTCCTAAGGTACAAGTCAATGTATAAGTCTACCTTTCTATGAGGAGGCACCCCTGGGAAATCTTTTGGAAGGACATCCTCATACCTTTACACCACTATAGGAATCCTGTAACTCCTCTATTCCAATGAACCGAGTGAGAGGATATCCAACTGGTGAGTGATCAGCTACACCGTCATCGGAGAAAGTCCATCCTATGTTGAAAATGATCCCTTCTCATTGGAGATAGAAAACATGGACCTGTCATTGCAGACACGATGAACATAGTTCCTAAAATATTTAATATGAGCATTGACAGTAGATATTCAGTCCATACCCAGGGAGACATTGTAAGTCCTTGATGCTTATAATAGGGGATCCAAGCGGAGGCTCACACCTCCTTGAGTAATCTCACACTTCCAGAACCAGTGTGTAATCAACAAATCGCCTCCCATGAAAGTCTCTAATTATAAGGATCTATCCAAGGACTCCACTGGAATCCCTGAGCCTTTAAAGGAGTCTGTGGCCATGAAAGATTGACTGGAACATATGTCCATGGGAAATGTACCTAAGGTGTAGTAGATGAAAACCAAACCTCTGATCATCTCTATAGTGTCGTGGTTTTTGGTATCCATCACCTGAAGCTAGCCCCACCCCTGTCCACATGAGCCTAAATCTCGTACCCATGACAATTGCAAGAGTTAGAAACTCTAGTACTGAGATGACATCTTCAACCTCACGAGGTCCACATTTCTGACCCTAAATCTTAGTGTCGTCGTCCAGAATCTCTAGCCAGTTTGGGCCTCTTCATCATCTTCCACCCGCCTGCTACAGATGAACCGGCCACCTATTTTATGGTGGTGGATGTTACTATTGGTTCCGACCTAGAAATGAAAATCTCCAATTGTAGTGCTTTCTCTTGCACCCCATCCTCCATCGGGATGTTGATAGAAATCATCGATGTCAGGATCTCTCGTTAGAGTCCCTTCTCAGTGTTCTAGTCCCTAAATAATGGGTCTCGAACCATGTCATTGGAGTTGATAGAGAGTTTGTTAAACCTCACTGAGTATTATGCCACAAGCAGGTCTCCCTGATGTTGGTGTAGTAATGCCTGAATACACACTTTGCATATTGTCGCTAGTATAAACTTCTCCCTGAAGAGTCTTTCAATGTAAGTCCTAACAAGGGTCACCTCCCCGTGTGCAAGGAGTGTCATGATCCAACACCTATCTCACCTTCCCTAAAAAACGCTAGCTGTTAGAACTAACGTCTAGTTTGTAGGTGTCACTACTTGTGGAAAAATACAAAAAAAAACCACCATCCAATCCTCAACATCCTGTGTATTTGTCTCACCTCGAAACATCAAAGGCCTATGTCTCTAGAACTCGTACAGTGCACTCAGTCGACATGCACTATCTGCTAGTGGGGATGGTGGCCTCTGATGCTCTCCTAGTTGTGGTGGTGCTGGTAAACCACCCATAGGTGCTAGCACTATAAGTGGTCCTTGTACCAACGCCTCATTGCTAGGTGGGTCGTAATTGTGATCTTTCAATAGAATCTTGTATGGTTGTCTCTGTGGTGGAATCTTTAGAGAAACAGATACAGCATGGTAAATAATTTATATCTAGTGAGATGACTCAAAATACCTCAAGGGAAAGAAATTTTCAAAACACAAGCAACAAGTTTTTTTGTTAAATGAGTCAGAAAACAGAATTCAGGGTCCCAATGTATGGATACGTCGGTCATTGAACCAATATTGGACTCCATTGACTGAAAGATAAAATCAATATAGTTGACACTATTTCACCCATTTAAAATTATAGTCTCTCAGTTCTTCTGGTAGAACCGACCGCCCTTTGATACCACCTTGTCACTACATGTCCCCAGAGGCCCATGTCGTGACTACCCCAATCCCACCTCTCATAGGCTAGGGGCAAGTGACGAGCACCAGAAAGGAATATCCCAAAAGGGAAGGAATTTCTTTTATGCATGTACACACATATATATGGAAACCAAACAAAGCTAACCACGAAGGAAGGAAATGTAAAACAACCACAAAAAAGTACCACTAATAAGAGTAATGTGTGTAAACTAAAAGTAAATGGGTCCAGAATACAAGACCAAATGAAATGAATGTATATAAAAATAAGTAAACTCCATAGAGGTTGTCCTCCAAGTTTCCAACATAAAGGGTAGGTACAACCCTTCGTCTGTTGACACTGTAGCACTCCATGTCTATCGAACCAACTCTAAGCACCGTCTAGACCGGGTTCCCCAAGTCCCAATCAAAGCTGTCTGTCATCTGCACAAGACACAATAGGTGTGGGAGAAGCCAGTGTAGGGGTGAATATAACAATAATCAATGGGGATCCCTAAACCACTTAAGTTCTCTCATTAATCTAAGAAATAAAACACCACAATGGATAATATCATAGATGTAGTACCACCATGAAAGACTTCAAACACAGAGAACAAATACTCTTCTCACACAAGTTACCACATAACTATAGATGTAAATATGATTATTCGTGAAGTTATATCATCTTATTCTATTGACAGGCTCAGATGTAGACCCGCACAGGGTCGCTGGGTACTGACCCACAGAGGATCCCTAGGTGTTGGCCCACAGAGGATCTCTAGGTGTTGACCCACCTAGAAAACCCACTAAGGATCAGTAGGTGCAGACCCACACATCATAGCTAGGTGCTAACCCACTCAGGATTGCAAGGTGCTAACCTATAGAGGATTTCTAGGTGTTAACCGACACTACATCCCTAGGTGCTATCCCACTCAGGATATCTATGTACTGACCCATGGAGGATCACTATTCTTTATTGATGTCATAGCCAGCCACTGGATTCCTGTTCTTAGCACACTTGATTTCTGGAGGATCCACTCCTGAATCCATTAGATGTACCTCAACCACTAAAAAGTCTCACATAGAGATACCCAAAGGACCCTCTCATCATAAAGGTCCCATCGTAGCAGACGGTGAACCGTTCGGATGCACAGTCGGTAATTTATTGATTTTTTAGAAAAAAGGGTCCGGAGGGATTCACGAATGATCCAAAATTTCTATACTCCAATATCCACCAAAACTCAAGTGTTATATATCATAATGACAAATAATTCTCAAGGTTCCCAATTCCACTGAGGGTGCATCAATAAAACACTTGGTCTGAGAGATAGGGGTGTTTTATTAAATGTAACACCCTAAGCTTCTACGGTACGCTTCTCTTGGAATAATGCAATAGTGTGTGTTGTACGCAACATCGAGTTCTAACACCCCACAACCAATCAAAGTAGCCATTATGAATATTAATACCCACTTTTTGAAAGTTATATATTTCATTTTTCAAAATGGACCTCATTTTTGGATTCGGAATATCGAAATTAGCCTAGGGTGAATTTTTGGTGTTTTTCTGAAAAACTTCATTTTTTGATGAATAGTGAAACCACTAAGTAGTTAAAAAAACTGAATTTCTCATAAAACCTAATTTTACCACTTCTGTGAGTGGAATTTTAAAAATACGAGAGACACAGTTAGTATCAAGGAGTAAAATGTTGTTCAATGTGATGAAAATAATTTTTGGTGAATAGTATCTTTTTACTTTATTTTCCACGGTTAAAATTAAATTGAGTAATTGAGGGTAAAAATGATATTAATATTACCCTAACACATTTCCTAATTAAATTGGACAAGTTTATCTCGACCATAAACAACCTTAGAAATAAAATATTATCATTTAGGTCCACTTGGATAAGATTAGGACATTTATTATTATTTAATTCAAAGAAGAGTTAAAAGAGTTAAAATCAAGGTTTATTTACTAAATCATTTTTAATATAAGGTTACACATAAGATAAATTAGATTATGAATAGTAATTAGAAAGATAAAAATATTTCCTACATAATGATATTTTAATTATAATTTTTAGACGTTAAATAATATAATTTATTTATGACACAATGATGATGTAGTAATTACCATATTAGTGAAAAATTAAAATAATTGATATTATAAATACACAAATAAATATAATTTGAGACTTTGTGTGAATGAAAATAATTTTCTAGGTAAATATGACTTGTTATTATTGATTTAATTAATTTTTTTTTAATTAATCATTCTGTTATGATTTTCACAAAAATCAATTTTCAAAATACTGTCAAAATTGACATAAAAGAGTTTTTAAAAACAAATATTATATTATTAATTGATATTCAATTCCTAAAAATCCCAGGTTCGTCCCAGATACTTATATCATGATAGGTGTATCATTAATGGACCACTTGGGGGTCTCTTGTAGGTATATAGTATGTTTATTAACTATATAATATAAAAATACAAAGTGACATGGTAAGTTTTAAACTAATTAACTAAGAGTTAAAACTAAAAGATAAGGTTAATATGATGAACCAAACCTATCTAAATTCTATTGGTTGAGTGGTTTTTGACCCATACCCACCATAACCTTTAAATAATCCACTTTGGAGCCATTAGAAACCGAATATTAATTTATTATAAAATAATATTTCTAGCTTTTCAAAAGGTATCCCTCACCCCTCTTATAAAAGGGTAATCCCCATTCTCATTACTTCACACCTTCAAAGCCTTTTGGTTCGGACAAAATCTTCCCAAATACTCTATCAACTTCCCTAAATTCATCCTATAGTCCTTCCTTTAGTCGTATAGCCAACCTATGTAGCCCTTTTGATCAAATCAAAAGGTAGAACCCGAAGAAGAGATAATGATTTCACCACCCCTTTTCAAATTCCTTTCTTCTTCCACTTCTTCATTATTTGTTATTCCCGTTATAAAATAATGAATCCAGTATCTCCTATATATTGTAATATTATTATAAATATGGTACAACCATATTCAGTATTCTATCCATCCAACATGATAATTGTTATTCAATATATTATTATTTTGTTGGGTATAATAATGATTTGTAATTCTTGTAAATAACAAATACAACATGATAATTATTCTGTATATATGATATACCATCCAATTATATATTATTTTAATATCAAAAGAATGATATTGTTGCTCGTCCGTACGTACGGACTACCGTCTCCACGAACGCGATGAGATTCATTCTCCATCGTATCCATCAATGTATAATTATCATTTGATGATTAATAATATTATCTAAGGACTTGATATATTTCTGGATATGAATAATATACAACCTATCCATGACAAACATGACCCACATAACAAACCATATAAAAGAAAACGAGTAAGTTAACACCCGAAAAAACGATGATACTAAGATATTATTAACAAATCAATGTTAAAAGATCATATATGGTATCATATTAATGTACATAATTCTTGCATACTTTAATAACAATTATTCCACCATTATAAAGGAGGTTAACCAACCCTCAACCAAGGAAAAGTACATTGCAAGGGTTTATTTTCCAATCTCTTCATTATCCGAGGTTGTTTTTACATAATAATCTACTGGGACTTCATTATCATCCACATCCATGTTTCTTAAAAATGTGTTAAAAAACATTTTTAATATTTACTAGAATATGGGTTAAAGTCATTTATACCCTTGTTGACTTTTATATATGGTTTATAAAGAAATCTTTATGTCATTTTCCAAACAAGGTCCTTTTAAGCCTTTTCGACAGAATTAAGGTAAGAATGTTTTTTTAACTTATACAGTGGGTGCAGATATTTTCCCCTGTTGTAAAATCATCGAATCTTCCCTTACAAGCTTATGAGATTATTTTCAAAGAAAATTTTTTATTTTATAAATATATGACTCTTATATGATTTCAAAATAAAAAGAGATATTTCTCTAAAAATAGTATTGATTTCATCTATGTTAATATCCTTTGATGAATTTTACGCTTATTTGAAGTTGATTTATTATGATACAAAACTCTTATATTGTATTGAAGGTTTTTTGATATGTTTGACTATGGATGTGTTATTTTTATACCATTCATGGTTTATGGATGAAGTATTTACATTTCGTATGCTAGTTTTAATACGAATGTTTATGTTATGTTTAAACCTTTTCATATGTGAATGCATTTGACTTAATATGTGACGGGTGGAGCCCTATATAGCTCCTCGATGCATCGGTAGGTCTCATGAGACAAACTAGGGTCTTGGAACAAGGCCTTGAAAAAATCTTATTTTTAGTCTTGGCACGAGGCCTTGGCTATGTGGTTATGATAGTCTGGCATTATGCATTCCATCATTATGAAAGTGGTTATTAATATTGCATGTGATTATTTGATAAGTATAATATCCATGATAATAAGTAAATGGAATTATTTCATTTTATTTTCTCCATTCTATTATGATGTTCATGTTTAAAAAGGCTTTTTTTAGTTATACATTGCCTTAAATGTTTATTCTTATTTATGAATGTTTCCGCTATATTGTTATCCTTACTGGGCATTTGATCTCATCCATTTTCTATGTTTTATTTTTCCCCGGATGTGAAGAAGTAAATTATGAATGACCTGCAGGGATAGTATGAGGGGATAAGAGTATGGACTATGGAGACTATGTTGTTTTAGTTTTCGTTTTTATGATGTAATGTAAAACATTATGAATATATCTAGTGTTCCCAAGGCTACTAAACTAATCGGTATTTCGAGATTTGATCTTTGTTGTGATCATGAAAATGTTATGTAATAATGCACCGACTCTGTGTAACAGGGGTCGGGGCGTTATAGTTGGTATCAGAAAAGTTTAGTAGAAACCATGGAAGCTAGATTTAGATAAACTATGATTAGAGCACATATATTTAAGATGGAATTTTATGATTAGTATAGAAAAACTTCCTAGAATTTTGGTATTGTAGAGATTTTGTGAGTTTTCCGAGCAATACATCCCTGTCTGGATACGAGCAGGTAGAGGCAGATCTGGCATAGATGTACCTAAGGGTAAAACCCGAAAACACCACTTTGAGCTAGACTCAAATGAGAACTGGTGCACGACAACGGGCCTTGCTGCACTCTTGGTTACGACACTCCTCAGGGATATGCATAGGATAACTCTCATTTTCTTTACAAATCATTATGAAGGGTTTATGAGTATATACTTCCTCAAAGAAATTTTTTATGATTATGGATTATATCCATAAATAGTTTAATTTATGTTACGTGTTTTATAAGTATGGAATTATGTATTTTGATTTATAAACCGATCTAGTTTATGCCATTGTTTAGAAAAGGCACCTAGTGGAAGAAATGGAAACTGTATCAATGCACGCACTCCATGTAGTGATTTCCCTCCTACTAAATATAATAATAGTGGAGCAGGTGATGCAACTGGTGCTGATCAACTAATCACCATACTGGGACAACTCACTCAGGTTATGAATAATAACCTTACCCGTATGGAGCACCCTGATCCACAACGTGGAGGATCAATGATAGATCGATTCATGAGGCAATAACCACCAAAGTTCAATGGGAGTACAAATCCCTTAGTAGCTGAGCAATGGATAAGTTCCCTAGAGAAAATATTTCAGGCTTTGGGAAGTAGTGAAAGGGAAAAAGTTATCCTGGAAGTTTACCGCCTCACTAGAGATTCTGATCAATGGTGGTCATTGATTCAAAAAATGAAGGAAGATGATGAAGTATAAAATATGGAATGGAGGGAGTTCAAAGCTCTGTTTTTAGAAAAATACATTCCTCGTTACCATCGAGCAGATATAGAAAGGCAATTTCTGAGTTTGAGACAAAAGGATGATGAGAATGTCACAAAGTATGAGGCTAACATTACAAGGTTAGAAAGGTATACTGGAGATTATATACGTGACCCATGAAGTAAGATTGATCATTTCTTTGATGGGTTAAAACCATTTCTTCGTCGAGCATTAGTCTCACAATCCATCTCGTCGTACGAATACATTGTCTCATGTGCTATCAAGACAGAGAAAGAATTCTCTAAGTCATATGAATTTAAAGCAAAGAATGACAAGAGGAGATCTGTTGATCAATCTGGGAATGGAAATAAAGGGAAGAAGGGAAAATTTGAATATCCATCCTGCATTAAATGTGGGAAGAAACACCCCGGTACTTCCTTAAAAGGAAAGAGATTCTGTAACAAGTGTGGTGAAAAAGGCCACCAAGCTTGTGATTGTAAGGGGATGAAGGAAGATATCGATGTCCAATGTGTAGCGACTTGGGTTTTTGGCCCTGTCAGACTTTGGAATATTTCTACGAATAATTCCAGAGCTAGGCGCGAAGACGGCGTGCGATTCCGAGGCCCGGTGTGCCCGGAATTAATTTTATAAAAATATTAAGTATTTTTATACTATTCACATGGCGGGGGTGTGATATCTCCTAAACGGTAGCTCAGAACTGGAATCTGAGGGCACGGTTGCGTCTGGAACGTGCTATTTACCCTAGGCGAGATGTAAACTCTGCGGGCGCGGGCTTGCGGTGAGAAACGCCACCATGGGCGTTTTCGTAAATAAGTGGCGAAGTTAGTGGGCGAGCGTCGGCTCGAATAACTTCTGAACGGAGTCTCGGATGGAAAATCTGAGTCCTCTGTTGCGTTCAGAATGGCGCGTTTGCCCTAGGGATGACCTTACTTTTGTTCGCATCGGGCGTCGGGTCCGAGGCGGGTTTGGCGTCGGCGGGCGGCTGATATAAATATCAGCCCCCCCCCCCTTTAGCGTTCCTCTTGGTGTTCTTCGCCATTCTTCACCGCCGCTCCGCCGAATCGAGCAAACGAAGCGCCCACGAGCTTGGAATTCGACGACGGACGTTCCAGGAGCGCGCAACGGAAGCTCTGGAGCGCGGATCTGAGGCAGAACGTCGGTGTTTCGCCCGCGAGGTAGGCGGTTTGAGTTTTGAAATCCCGGACCCCATTTATTTGTTTTTTTTCTTCAAATCGTTATAAGGGTTGTATAGTTTGGGTCCCGAGGTTTCCGAAACATGTTTCGGATCTGATTTTGGAGCACCGGGGTGCTCCCGGGGGTCCCCGGAAGTTTTCCGGCAGAAATCCCGGATTCCGGCGGCAGCCATGGCGGAATCCGGCGAGGCAGGGCGGCGGCGCGGCGGTTTCTGGCGGCGGCGGCGGAATCCGGCAGCGGTGCGGTGGTTTCCGGCGAGGCTGGCGGTGGTCCGACAAGGATTTTCCGGGGGTTCTTTAAACCACCGTAACTCGCAAACCGTAACTCCGATTTGCGAGCTGTTTGCGGCGACCTTCTCCTTGCGTCGAGATGGACCTTTTGAACTCACTTTGAGGGTTTAAGGGTTCAGGATCATTGCCCGGGAGTCAGAAATGTCGTATAAAATAATATTATTTTATTATTTTACGACTTCGGGCCGTTGTAACTTCTACCCGGAGCGTCCGATTGACGTGCCGTCAGTGGCGTTGAGACCCTAATGGTACAACGGACGTTTTGAGATGGTTTCCGGGTGTTGGGTCTGTGAATGGGGTGCGGGCCCCACAAGGCCGGGTTTTGGCGTTTGCGAAGAAACGCAGCTTTTGCACCAGGAGTCTGATTTTGGCAGATGAATAGTCGATCCTGTGTGTTTTTCCGAGGGGATCGCAATGGTGCATTACGTTCGATGAGTTTCGGAATCCAGGCATGGGCCCCACCCGAGCTGGCCTTCGGTGAATAGTACCTTTTTCACCGGGTGTCCGTTTTGGATGAGCGAGTAGTCGATTCCGCTTATTTTTCCGAGGGGATTGTCGTGGTATGGTCCGCTCGATGAGTTTTGGGATCGTTGTGTGGGCCCCACACGGGCTAGCTATGGTGAATAGGGTCTTTTTCACCGGTGCTCCGTTTCGGGTGAGTAAACAGCCTATGCTACGTGTTTTTCCGCGTGGAACGCGATGGTGGCCTCGATTTTGGCCAAGGAGATGCGCAGTGTGGCGTTGTGGTAGGTCGCTCGGGTTAGCGATGTTTGGACCAGCAGTGCTTGAGGGTTCTCCCTTGGTTCATTCCTACGAGGGTTCGTGTGGCATCACAACCTTCATATGGGTTTGTGATCCTCTCGATGCGATGTTTTAAACTGTTATAGTTGTGGTATCCCTCCGGTGGGCCCGGAGTGGATCCTCTAGCATCATTACCCTAGATCGGGTTCTTGGTATCGATGTGACCTCTTATTTACGGGCGGCGATCCCCTATCTAGCAGGTTAACCCCGTAGGGTTTGTGGAATCATCGGAAATATGATCCCCTACGCGGTGGTCCGTGCTCAGTAGGGTTGTGGCATCGTCGGGTATACGATCCCCTACTCAGCATGTGGTTTATAGTAGGGTTACAGTATCGTTGGATATGCGATACCCTACTCAGCGCGTGGTTTCGGTAGGGTTGCGGCATCGTCGGTTCGATCCCCTACATCGTGAGTTATACCAGATAGGGTTCCGGTATCGTCGTGACCATCTTTATATGGACAATGCTCCTCTATATGAGTGTAGAGTTTCTGTCGAGTGCCAGATCGGGTTGTGGTATCCCCCAGCGGATCCTGGGTGTGATCCCCTATCTATTAGAACTACGTATGCCAGATCGGGTCGTGGTATCCCCCAGCGGACCCTGGGAGTGATCCCTTATCTGTGAGCTACATATACCAGAGTGGGTCTTGGTATCCCCTAGAAGACCCTAGCGGCGATCCCCTATCCGAGGAGTTTGGAGGTTTTGTTGTTTCAGCGTTGTTTCCTCAGTGATGTTATCCGACGAGCGTGGTATCTCGGGTGAGCGTCTGAGATGTTTGTTTGGGACCCGATGGAGTGTATCTCTCGGATGAGTGTCATCTGGTATGACAGTGATCATGGGGTGTACTCTCCTGGTTGGGACAGTTGCTGGTGATGAGGTCGGTACCTCTTGTGGCTTTGTGGCATGAGCTGAGTATATATGGATTGTTCAAGGTGTATGTGTGGGAATACACCTAAGCTGAGCTGACTAGTTGTGTTTAGCTGAGGATGGTCACGAGATGGAGTTTCTCTCTCGTCTGGGTTCCCTCTGGCTGGGTTGAGCGGACTGTTGCCTTTCAGTTGCTCCCTTGGGTTTTGGGTTTTTAGGGTGCCTACTGAGTATGTTTATACTCACCCCTGCACGGGCTTTGCACGCACACGTTTTTGTCTTGTGCAGACCACATACCTTTTGACGGAGTCCCAGGAGGACCCGGAGCAGGCGGAGCTTAGTGAGCGAGTTGACCGGAGTGTTTTCCGGAGCTGTGCCGAGGGAGCTTTCCGTAGGGTGTTTGTGGCAGCGTTCCCCTTCTTCAGAGAAGGTTGGACGCGCTTTGTAGTTTTCTTTTGGTGGACCCTGTTTTTCCCTTTGTACTTTTGTTGTTGCTCTCTGGTTGTGGGATAGTGTATGCATGCATTTACATTCCAGTTTCTATATCTATGCACTGTTCCATGGAGGTGTTTGTGGGTGTGTGTGTACAGGTAACTTAGGCTAATGCCTCCCATGTGTGTGATAGCCTACTCGGCGCTGGTCGCCAGCCCCTGGCCTATTGGAGGCGGGCTTGGGGAGTCGCAGCTCGAGCCCCGTTGGGTCGGGTCGTGACAGAGTGGTATCAGAGGAGGTTCCACCTTTGGGATCTCAGAGCGTAGCTGGTTTAGCTGTGAGCTTGGTTTGTGTTGCATAGAGGTAGTGTTAGGATGTTTCGAGTTCGGCTTTCAGGCCAGGGACTCCAGTGTTGGTGCGGAAGCCGACGTATCCATACAGCAGGACTCTGATAACCTGCCTTTCGACTCGGGACATTCGTACACTGGTCGCGGGGACATAACGGTACATGCATCATATAGGACTAGGTTTTTGGTTTTTCCTTGTCCTTCTTGAGTCAGCTCTCCAGATATACTCTTTGACTGTGGTGCGTCTTGAATGTATTTCAGGATGCCTCCACGACGACAGCCAGTGAGGGTTCCGCAGCAGGATTGTGCTGATGACCTGCCCCGTGTAGTGGCTGTGGAGCAGGGCGCAGGTTCTGAGGTTACACCTGCAGGTGGTCTGCCAGTTGAGCCACCACCTGTCGAGCAGCTGGTTGTGCCGATGGTGCAGGACGAGGTTGCGCGCGGGCTGAGTGCGCTACACGAGTTCCAGAGGCAGCGACCTCTGAGGTTCCGGGGTGATCCAGACCCCCAGGCAGTTGATGACTGGCTTGAGGCAGTTACCCGAGTTTTCCGCCGAGTGAGGACACCTCCAGATCAGATTTTGGTCCTACCGGAGAGCCTTCTGCATGGTTCTACCGGGCGATGGTGGAGTTTGGTGATGCAGTCCCATGACGAGGAGATGCTCACGTGGGAAGAGTTTGAGAGGCTCTTCAGTGATGAGTTCTATCCGGTGACGCTGAGGTCAGTGCAGATCCAGGAGCTTCTGCAGCTTCGTTAGGAGAGCATGAATGTGTCGGAGTGCTCAGCGAGGTTTACAGACCTGTCGCGCTACGCCCTGGATATGGTTCGACACCCGTTCTATAGGGCTCGGACCTTCGAGCAGGGATTACGTAGGGACAACCTAGCAGGTGTGGTTTCCTTGTCCCTGCCCACCTATGCTGGAGTGCTGGAGGGAGCGTTGGTGGTGGAGAGTTTTCTGGCTGAGCAGTTTCTCCCTGTTAGTGCTGGGCACTCAAGGGCTGAGACTTTTTCTGTCCGATCGACAACTGGTAGCCGACGTCAGACTCAGGGGTCTGGACGTGGCCGACGTCTCAGGAGGCGACCCCATGATGGAGGATCTGAGCCTCAGGGCTCACAGGGCTCGCAGGCCAGTTTTGGTCAGCCGTAGGAGAGGCGGTGTTACGCTTGCGATGGTCGGGGACATCTTGCTAGAGATTGTCCCACCCGACGTGCTGCTGAGAGGGAGTCGGTCGATGGACCGCCTTGGCAGAGGCAGCGTCTCGAGCAAGGAGGTCCGCAGGGCGGCGGACGTGGCGGCGGAGCTGGTGCAGCGAGAGGCAGTGTTAGGCAGTACCAGTTGCCACCACCCCCACCCCCAGGTGGTCCACGCCAAGCTCAGGGAGCTGGTGGCCGAGGGGCAAGGACAGCTGCATGCTCTGGAGGCAGTCGACCCAGAGGCACCGCGGATGGATAGAGGTACGCCTTGTGTCTTTCTACTTACTGCAGTAGTTTGATAGACACTGTTTAGCGGTACTCTTTCCTTTTGTTGCGTGTTCAAGTTTTGTTCAGGGCGTTGATAAGACCCTCTGTGGGTGTTTTTTGGTGAGCTCGCTGGTGTGTGAGACCCAGTTTAGAGTCCGATCGCTTTCCTTGTACTTAGGTCTTTTCGGGGATGAAAAGTTCTAAGGAGGGGAGGATGTAGCGACTCGGGTTTTTGGCCCTGTCAGACATTGGAATATTTCTACGAATAATTCCAGAGCTAGGCGCGAAGACGTCGTGCGATTCTGAGGCCCGGTGTGCCCGGAATTAATTTTATAAAAATATTAAGTATTTTTATACTATGCACGAGGCGAGGGAGTGATATCTCCTAAACGGTAGCTCAGAACTAGAATCTGAGGGCACAGTTGCGTCCGGAACGTGTTGTCTACCCTAGGCGAGGTGTAAACATTGCGGGCGCGGGCTTGCGGTGAGAAACTCCACCAGGGGCGATTTCGTAAATAAGTGGCGAAGTTAGTGGGCGAGCGTCGGCTCAAATAACTTCTGAACGAAGTCTCGGATGGAAAATATGAGTCCGCCGATGCGTTCAGAACTGTGCGTTTACCCTAGGGATGACCTTACTTTTGTTCGCATCGGGCGTCTGGTCCGAGGCGGGTTTGGCGTCGGCGGGCGGCTGATATAAATATCAGCCCCCCCCCCCTTTATCGTTCATCTCGGTGTTTTTCGCCGTTCTTCGCCGCTGCTCCGCCGAATCGAGCAAACGAAGCACCCACGAGCTCGGAATTCGACGACGGACGTTCCAGGAGCGCGCAGCGGAAGCTCTGGAGCACGGATCTAAGGAAGAATGTCGGCGTTTCATCCGTGAGGTAGGCGGTTTGAGTTTTGAAATCCCGGACCCCGTTTATTTGTTTTTTTTCTTCAAATCATTATAAGGGTTGTATAGTTTGGGTCCCGAGGTTTCCGAAACATGTTTCAGATCTGATTTTGGAGCACCGGGGTGCTCCCGGGGGTCCCTGGAAGTTTTCCGGCGGAAATCTCGGATTCCGGCGGCGGCCATGGCGGAATCCGGCGAGGCAGGGCGGCGGCGCGGCGGTTTCTAGCGGCGGCGGCAGTGGCGCGGCAGAATCCGGCAGCGGCGCGGTGGTTTCCGGCGAGCCTTACGGTGGTCCGGCCCTGATTTTCCGGGGGTTCTTTAAACCCCCGTAACTCGCAAACCGTAACTCCGATTTGCGAGCCGTTTGCGGCGACCCGCTCCTTTTGTTGAGACGGACCATTTGAACTCACTTTGAGGGTTTAAGGGTTCGGGATCATGGCCCGGGAGTTAGAAACGTCGTATAAAATAATATTATTTTATTATTTTACGACTTCGGGCCGTTGTAACTTCTACCCGGAGCGTCCGATTGACGTGCCGTCAGGGGCATTGAGACCCTGATGGTACGAAGGACTTTTTGAGATGGTTTCCGGGTGTTGGGTCTATGAACGGGGTGCGGGCCCCACGAGGCCGGGTTTTGGCATTTGCGGAGAAACGCAGCTTTTGCACCAAGAGTCCAATTTTGGCGGATGAATAGTCGATCTTGTGTGTTTTTCCGAGGGGATCGCAATGGTGTGATCCATTCGATGAGTTTCGGAATATAAGAGTAGGCCCCACCCGAGCTGGCCTTCGTTGAATAATACCTTTTTCACCGGGTGTCCGTTTTGGACGAGCGAGTAGTCGATTCCGCTTGTTTTTCCGAGGGGATCGTCATGGTATGGTCCGCTCGATGATTTTAGGGATCGTTGTGTGGGCCCTGCACGGGCTAGCTACGGTGAATAGTGCCTTTTTCACCGGTGCTCCGTTTCGGGCGAGTAAACAGCCTATGCTGCGTGTTTTTCCGCGTGGAACGCGATGGTGGCCTCGATTTTGGCCTAGGAGATGTGTAGTGTGGCATTGTGGCGGGTCGCTCGGGTTAGCGATGTTTGGACCAGCAGTGGTTGAGGGTTCTCCCTTGGTTCGTTCCTACGAGGGTTCGTGTGGCACCACAACCTTCATATGGGTTTGTGATCCTCTCGATGGGTTGTTTTAAACTGTTAGAGTTGTGGTATACCTCCAGTGGGCCCGGAGTGGATCCTATAGCATCTTTACCCTAAATCAGGTTCTTTATATCGCTGTGACCGCTTATTTATGGGCGGTGATCTCCTATCTAGCAGGTTAACCCCATAGGGTTTGTGGCATCATCGGAAATATGATCCCCTACGCGGTGGGCCGTGCTCAGTAGGGTTGTGGCATTGTCGGGTATACGATCCCCTACTCAGCATGTGGTTTATAGTAGGGTTACGGTATCATTGGATATGTGATCCCCTACTCAGCGCGTGGATTCGGTAGGGTTACGACATCGTCGGTTTGATCCCCTACCTCGTGAGTTATACTAGATAGGGTTCCGGTATCGTCATGACCATCTTTATATGGAAGATGCTCCTCTATCTGAGTGTAGAGTTTCTGTCGAGTGCCAGATCGGGTTGTGGTATCTCCCAGCAGATCCTAGGTGTGATCCCCTATCTGTGAGAACTACGTATGCCAGATCGGGTCGTGGTATCCCCCAGCGGACCTTGGGAGTGATCCCCTATCTGTGAGCTACGTATACCGGAGTGAGTCTTGGTATCCCCTACCGGACCCTAGCGGCGATCCCCTATCCGAGGAGTTTGGAGGTTTTTTTGTTTCAGCGTTGTTTCCTCAGTGATGTTATCCGACGAGCGTGGTCTCTCGGGTGAGCGTCTGAGATGTTTGTTTGGGACCCGATGGAGTGTATCTCTCAGATTAGTGTCATCTGGTATGACAGTGATCATGGGGTGTACTCTCCTGGTTGGGACAGTTGCTGGTGATGAGGTCGGTACCTCTTGTGGCTTTGTGGCGTGAGCTGAGTATATATGGATTGTTCAAGGTGTATGTATGGGCATACACCTGAGCTGAGCTGACTAGTTGTGTTTAGCAGAGGATGGTCACGAGATGGAATTTCTCTCTCGTCTGGGTTCCCTCTGGCTGGGTTGAGCGGACTGTTGCCTTTCAGTTGCTCCCTTGGGTTTTGTGTTTTTGGGGTGCCTACTGAGTATGTTTATACTCACCCCTACACGGGCTTTTCCCGCTCATTTTTGTGTCTTGTGAAGACCACAGACCTTTTGACGGAGTCCCAGGAGGACCCGGAGCAGGCGGAGCTTAGTGAGCGAGTTGACCGGGGTGTTTTCCGGAGCTGTGCTGAGGGAGCTTTCCGGCGGGTGTTTGTGGCAGCGTTCCCCTTCTTCAGAGCAGGTTGGACGCGCTTTGTAGTTTTCTATTGGTGGGCCCTGTTTTTCCCTTTGTACTTTTGTTGTTTCTCTCTGGTTGTGGA
Organism: Viscum album; assembly: GCA_963277665.1. Classification (NCBI taxonomy): domain Eukaryota; kingdom Viridiplantae; phylum Streptophyta; class Magnoliopsida; order Santalales; family Viscaceae; genus Viscum; species Viscum album. The sequence goes on along the minus strand of OY728151.1, from coordinate 1,053,241,481 downwards.
TAGTGTATGCATGCATTTACTTTCCAGTTTCTATATCTCTGCACTGTTCCATGGAGGTGTTTGTGGGTGCGTGTGTACAGGTACCTTAGGCTAATGCCTCCCATGTGTGTGATAGCCTACTCGGCGTTGGTCTCCAGCCCCTGGCCTATTGGAGGCGGTCTTGGGGAGTCGCGGCTCAAACCCCGTTGGGTCGGGTCGTGACAGAGTGGTATCAGAGGAGGTTACTCCTTTGGGATCTCAGAGCAAAGCTGGTTTAGCTGTGAGCTTGGTTTGGGTTGCATAGCGGTAGTGTTAGGATGTTTCGAGTTCGACTTTCAGACCAGGGACTCCAGTGTTGGTGCGGCGGCCGACGTATCCATACACCATGACTCTGATAACCTGCATTTCGACTCGGGACATTCGTACACTGGTCATGGGGACATAATGTTACATGCATCATATAGGACTGGGTTTTTGGTTTTTCCTTGTCCTTCTTGAGTCAGCTCTCCAGATATACTTTTTGACTGTGGTGCGTCTTGAATGTTTTTCAGGATGCCTCCCCGACGACAGCCAGCGAGGGTTCCGTAGCAGGATTGTGCTGATGACCCGCCCCGTGTAGTGGCTGTGGAGCAGGGCGCAGGTTCTGAGGTTGCACCTGCAGGTGGTCTGCCAGTGGAGCCACCACCTGTCGAGCAGCTGGTTGTGCCGACGGTGCTGGACGAGGTTGCGCGCGGGCTGAGTGCGCTGAACGAGTTCCAGAGGCAGCGACCTCTGAGGTTCCGGGGTGATCCAGACCCCCAGGCAGCTGATGGCTGGCTTGAGGAAGTCACCTGAGTTTTCTGCCTAGTGAGGAAACCTCCAGATCAGATGGTGGTCCTCGCGGCGAGCCTTCTGCATGGTTCTGCCGGGGGATGGTGGAGCTTGGTGACGCAGTCCCATGATGAGGAGACGCTCACGTGGGAAGAGTTTTAGCGGCTCTTCAGGGAGGAGTTCTATCTGGTGACGCTGAGGTCAGTGCAGATCCAGGAGCTTCTGCAGCTTCGTTAGGAGAGCATGACTGTTTCGGAGTACTCAGCGAGGTTTACAGACCCGTCGTGCTACTCCCTGGATATGGTTCGAGACCCATTCTTTAGGGCTCGGACCTTCGAGCAGGGTTTACGTAGGGACATCCGAGCAGGTGTGGTTTCCTTGTGCCTGCCCACCTATGCTGGAGTGCTGGAGCGAGCGTTGGTGGTGGAGAGTTTTCTGGCTGAGCAGTTTCCCCCTGTTAGTGCTGGGCACTCAAGGGCTGAGACTTTTTCTGTCGGATCGACATCTGGTAGCCGACGTCAGACTCATGGGTCTGGACGTGGCCGGCGTTTCAGGAGGCGACCCCAGGATGGAGGATTTGAGCCTCAGGGCTCACAAGGCTCGCAGGCCAGTTTTTTTCAGCTGCAGGAGAGGTGGTGTTATGCTTGCGATGGTCGGGGACATCTTACTAGAGATTGTCCTTCCCGACGTGCTGCTAAGAGGGATCCGGTCGATGGACCGCCTTGGCAGAGGCAACGTCTCGAGCAAGGAGGTCCGCATAGCGGCAGACATGGCGGCGGAGCTGGAGCAGCGGGAGGCGGTGGTAGGCAGTACCAGTTGCCACCACCCCCACCCCCAGGTGGTCCACGCCAAGCTCATGGAGCTGGTGGCCGAGGGCGAGGACAGCTGCATGCTCTGGAGGCAGTCTACCCAGAGGCACCGCGGATGGATAGAGGCACGCCTTGTGTCTTTCTACTTACTGCAGTAGTTTGATAGACACTGTTTAGCGGTACTCTTTCCTTTTGTTGCTTGTTTGAGTTTTGTTCAGGGCGTTGATAAGACCCTCTGTGGGTGTTTGTTGGTGAGCTCGCTGGTGTGTGAGACCCAGTTGAGAGTCCGATCACTTTCCTTGTACTTAGGTCTTTTCGGGGACGAAAAGTTCTAAGGAGGGGAGGATGTAGCGACTCGGGTTTTTGGCCCTGTCAGACTTTGGAATATTTCTACGAATAATTCCAGAGCTAGGGGCGAAGATGGCGTGCGATTCCGAGGCCCGGTGTGCCCGGAATTAATTTTATAAAAATATTAAGTATTTTTATACTATGCACGTGGTGGGGGTGTGATATCTCCTAAACGGTTGCTCAGAACTTGAATCTGAGGGCACGGTTGCGTCCGGAACATGCTGTTTACCCTAGGCGAGGTGTAAACTTTACGGGTGCGGGCTTGCGGTGAGAAACGCCACCAGGGGCGTTTTCATAAATAAGTGGCGAAGTTAGTGGGCGAGCGTCGACTCGAATAACTTCTGAACGGAGTCTCGGATGGAAAATCTGAGTCCGCCATTGCGTTCAGAACTGCGCGTTTACCCTATGGATGACCTTACTTTTTTTCGCATCGGGCGTCGGGTCCGAGGCGGGTTTGGCGTCGGCGGGCGGCTGATATAAATATCAGCGCCCCCCCCCCCTTTATCGTTCATCTCGGTGTTTTTCGCCGTTCTTCGCCGTCGCTCCGCCGAATCGAGCAAACGAAGTGCCCACGAGCTCGGAATTCGACGGCGGACGTTCCAGGAGCGCGCAACAGAAGCTCTAGAGCGCGGATATGAGCCAGAACGTCGGCGTTTCATCCGTGAGGTAGGCAGTTTGAGTTTTGAAATCCTGGACCCCGTTTATTTGTTGTTTTTCTTCAAATCGTTATAAGGGTTGTATAGTTTGGGTCCCGAGGTTTCCAAAACATGTTTCTGATCTGATTTTGGAGCACCGGGGTGCTCCCGGGGGTCCCCGGAAGTTTTCCGGCGGAAATCCCGGATTCCGGCGGCGGCCATGGCGGAATCCGGCGAGGCAGGGACGGCGGCGCGGTGGTTTCTGGCAGCGGCGCGGCGGAATCCGGCAGCGGTGCGGTGGTTTCCGGCGAAGCTGGCGGTGGTCCGGCCATGATTTTCCGGGGGTTCTTTAAACCCCCGTAACTCGCAAACTGTAACTCCGATTTGCGAGCCGTTTGCGGCGACCCGCTCCTTGCGTCGAGACGGACCTTTTAAACTCACTTTTAGGGTTTAAGGGTTCGGGATCGTGGCCCGGAAGTTAGAAAGGTCGTATAAAATAATATTATTTTATTATTTTACGACTTCGGGCCGTTGTAACTTCTACCCGGAGCGTCCGATTGACGTGCCATCAGTGGCGTTGAGACCCAGATGGTACGACGGACTTTTTGAGAAGGTTTACGGGTGTTGGGTCTATGAACGGGGTGCGGGCCCCACGAGGCCGGCTTTTGGCGTTTGCGGAGAAACGCAGCTTTTGCACCAGGAGTCCGATTTTGGTGGATGAATAGTCGATCCTGTGTGTTTTTCCGAGGGGATCGCAATGGTGTGATATGTTCGATGAGTTTCAGAATCCAGGCGTGGGCCCCACCCGAGCTGGCCTTTGGTGAATAGTACCTTTTTCACCGGGTGTCCGTTTTGGACGAGCGAGTATTCGATTCCGTTTTTTTTTCGAGGGGATCATCGTGGTATGGTCCGCTCGATGTGTTTTGGGATCGTTGTGTGGGCCCCGCACGGGCTAGCTATTGTGAATAGTGTCTTTTTCACCGGTGCTCCGTTTCGGGCGAGTAAATAGCCTATGCTGCGTGTTTTTCCGCGTGGAATGCGATGGTGGCCTCGATTTTGGCCTAGGAGATGCGCAATGTAGCGTTGTGGCGGGTCACTCGAGTTAGCGATGTTTGGACCAGCAGTGATTGAGGGTTCTCCCTTGGTTCGTTCCTACGAGGGTTCCTGTGGCATCCCAACCTTCATATGTGTTTGTGATCCTCTCGATGGGATGTTTTAAACTGTTAGAGTTGTGGTATCCCTCCGGTGGGCCCGGAGTGGATCCTCTAGAATCTTTACCCTAGATCGGGTTCTTGGTATCGCTGTGACCGCTTATTTACGGGCGGTGATCCCCTATCTAGCAGGTTAACCCCGTAGGGTTTGTGGCATCATCGAAAATATGATCCCCAGCGTGGTGGGCCGTGCTCAGTAGGTTTGTGGCATCGTCGGGTATACGATCCCCTACTCAGAATGTGGTTTATAGTAGGGTTATGGTATTGTTGAATATGCGATCCCCTACTCAGCGCGTGGTTTCGGTAGGGTTGCGGCATCGTCGGTTTGATCCCCTACATCGTGAGTTATACCAGATAGGGTTCCGGTATTGTTGTGACCATCTTTATATGGATGATGCTCTTCCATCTGAGTGTGGAGTTTCTGTCGAGTGCCAGATCGGGTTGTGGTATCCCCCAGTGGATCCTGGGTGTGATCCCCTATCTGTGAGAACTACGTATGCCAGATCGGGTCGTGTTATCCCCCAGTGGACCCTGGGATTGATCCCCTATCTGTGAGCTACGTATACCGGAGTGGGTCTTGGTATCCCCTAGCGGACCCTAGCGGCGATCCCTTATCTAAGGAGTTTGGAGGTTTTGTTGTTTCAGCGTTGTTTCCTCAGTGATGTTATCCGACGAGCGTGCTCTCTCGGGTGAGCGTCTGAGATGTTTGTTTGGGACTCGATGGAGTGTATCTCTCGGATGAGTGTCATCTGGTATGACAGTGATCATGGGGTGTACTCTCCTGGTTGGGACAGTTGCTGGTGATGAGGTCGGTACCTCTTGTGGCTTTGTGACGTGAGCTGAGTATATATGGATTGTTCAAGGTGTATGTATGGGAATACACCTGAGCTGAGGTGACTAGTTGTGTTTAGCCGAGGATGGTCACGAGATGGAGTTTCTCTCTCAGCTGGGATCCCTCTGGATGGGTTGAGCGGACTTTCCTTTCAGTTGCTCCCTTGGGTTTTGGGTTTTTGGGGTGCCTACTGAGTATGTTTATACTCACCCCTACACAGGCTTTGCCCGCACATGTTTGTGTCTTGTGCAGACCACAAACCTTTTGACAGAGTCCCAGGAGGACCTGGAGCAGGCGGAGCTTAGTGAGCGAGTTGACCGTGGTGTTTTCTGGAGCTGTGCCGAGGGAGCTTTCCGGCGGGTGTTTTTGGCAGCGTTCCCCTTCTTCAGAGCAGGTTGGACGTGCTTTGTAGTTTTCTTTTGGTGGGCCCTGTTTTTCCCTTTGTACTTTTGATGTTTCTCTCTGGTTGTGGGATAGTGTATGCATGCATTTACTTTCCAGTTTCTATATCTCTTCACTGTTTCATGGAGGTGTTTGTGGGTGCGTGTGTACAGGTACCTTAAGCTAATGCCTCCCATGTGTGTGATAGCCTACTCGGCGCTGGTCGCCAGCCCTGGCCTATTGGAGGCGGGCATGGGGAGTCGCGGCTCGAGCCCCGTTGGGTCGGTCGTGACAGAGGTTGGTAGGCAGTACCAGTTTCCACCACCCCCACCCCCAGGTGGTCCACGCAAAGATCAGGGAGCTGGTGGCCGAGGGCGAGGACAGCTGCATGCTCTGGAGGCAGTCGACCCAGAGGCACCGCAGATGGATAGAGGTACGCCTTGTGTCTTTCTACTTACTACAGTAGTTTGATAGACACTGTTTAGCGGTACTCTTTACTTTTGTTGCTTGTTCGAGTTTTTTCAAGGGCGTTGATGAGACCCTTTGTGGTTGTTTGTTGGTGAGCTCGCTGGTGTGTGAGACCCAGTTGAGATTCCGATCGCTTTCCTTGTACTTAGGTCTTTTTGGGGACGAAAAGTTCTAAGGAGGTGAGGATGTAGCGACTCGGGTTTTTGGCCCTGTCAGAATTTGGAATATTTCTACGAATAATTCCAGAGCTAGGCGCGAAGACGGCCTGCGATTGCGAGGCCCGGTGTGCCCGGAATTAATTTTATAAAAATATTAAGTATTTTTATAAAATTAATTCCCGGCACACCGGGCCTCCGAATCGCACGCCGTCTTCGCTCCTAGCTCTGGAATTATTCTTAGAAATATTCCAAAGCTGACAGGGCCAAAATCCCGAGCCGCTACACAATGCTACAATTGCAGAGAGATGGGACATTATGAAAATTAATGTCCTAAGCATCAGGGTATCATACCTCAAAAAAAGTCAAGGGATCAAGTCCAAGCTTATGCTATCAGTACTACTGAGGTAGAAGCTCCGAAAGACATGGTGGCAAGTAATTTAATGGTTTCCTCATGTTTAGCAAATGCATTATTTGATTCTGCATCATCTCATTGTTTTATATCTTCCTAGTTTGATAAAAAAAAAATATATTCCCAATTTGATTTAACAAGGGAGTTGTCAGTTAAAACTCCTAAGGGAAGTATCATTGCAAAAAAAAATTTGAATCAGTCCCCATTAGAGCACATAAATGTTATTTATCTGCTGATATCATCATCATACCTATGATTGAGTTTGATATAATCCTCGGTATGGATTAGATTTCGTACCATGATGCGATGATTTATTGTATGAAGAAGGAGGTTACGATTTTTGATGATGATGATAAGGAACACCTTATCTTTAGAGGAGAATCTTCACTACCTAATTCTTATCTAGATCCACCCCTAGTAGCTCAACTAAATTCAATTATTGGGGAGGTAGAGGATGAAATTACAGTGGATGAGGAAATGAATGTTAAAATAGAGGATGTACCTATTGTGAAATAATATGTAGATGTGTTTCCGGATGATTTACCTGGACAACCTCTAGAACGAGAAGTTAAGTTTTCCATTGATTTAATTCCTGGATCAAGGCCTATATCGAAGACCCCTTATAGAATGGACACTGTAGAATTAGATGAACTAAAGAAACAACTAGAGGAATTGAGTAATAATTGATTTATTATCCCTAGTGTTTCTCCATGGGGAGCCCCTGTTCATTTTGTTAAAAAGAAAGATGGATCTATGAGGTTATGTATCGACTACAGGGAGATCAATGCTATAACAATAAAGAACAAGTATCCCCGACCTCACATTGATGATTTATTTGACCAACTGCATGGAGCTCAATACTTTTCAAAGATTGACCTTCGATCTGGATACCATCAGTTGTGTGTGAAGAAGGAAGACATTCCAAAGGCAGCATTTCGAACCAGGTATGGGCATTACGAGTTTATAGTAATACCTTTTGGATTGATTAATGCACCCTCTGTAATCATGGATCTGATGAATAGAGTTTTCAAGGAATATCTCGATGAAATTGTGGTGGTATTTATTGATTATATCATCGTATACTCCAAAAGCTGCGAGGATCATGAAAATCACTTGCGCATTATCCTGAAGACTCTGAGAAGACATGAATTATATGAGAAGTTTAGCAAGTGTGAATTCTGGCTTCAAGAGATTTATTTTCTTGGACATATTGTCTCTAAATATGGAATATCTGTTGATCTTTCTATGACCAAGGCAATCCAAGCATGTCCAACACCTACAAGTATAATTGAGTTACGCAGTTTTATTTGTTTGGCAGGTTATTATCGACGTTTCATCCAGAATTTTTCCCAATTGGCAAACCCATTAACGAAGCTCACACGTAAAGGGGTTAAATTTTTTTGGACAAAAGAGTGTGAAGAATGTTTCGAAAAACTAAAGAGAAGATTAGTCAATTCTCCTATATTGACTCTACCATCGGGGAATGATGGGTTCGTTATTTATAGTTATGCATCGAAGAAAGGACTTGGTTGTGTCCTTGTGCAGAATAATAGGGTTATTGCCTATGCATCACGACAGTTGAAAATTCATGAACTAAACTATCCTACTCATGATCTCGACTTAGCAGCTGTGATCTTTTCTTTGAAGATATGGAGGCACTACCTCTATGGTGAAAAATGTGAGATTTATACTGATCAAAAGATTTTGAAGTATAGTTTCTCACAAAAAGAACTCAACATTAGGGAATGGAGATGGCTTGAATTACTCATGAATTATGATTGTACGATACACTACCACCCAGGGAAACCAAAAAAGTTGGCAGATGCTTTGACCAGAAAAGACCATGGAGTTTTGAACAATATGAGAATTGAAAGGGATCCAATTTTCATGGATCTAGTGAATATGGACATGGGAATAACCATGAAAAGTGAAAAATCAATGCTTTTTCAAATTGTTTCCAAAAAATCTTTACTAGAAAGGATTAAGAGTTCTCAGAACGATGATGAAGAATTTCTAAAGAAGATTAAAGCTGTGAATGATGAGAGATTGAGAGAATTTGTGTATGAAAAGGGAATTTTGAAATTTGGGAAGGGACTTTGTGTTCCTGATATACCTGATCTAAAAATGGAATTGTTGGATGATGCTCATAGTTCCAATTTCTCTATACACCCTGGGAGTACCAAAACGTATAGAGTCTTGAAGGAACATTTTTGGTGGGACAACATGAAGAGGGAGATTGATGATTTTGTGTCAAGATGTATGGTTTTTCAACAAGTGAAACCTGGAAGGCAACAGCCTGGTGGAGTATTGCAACCTCTTCCCATACCTGAGTGGAAATGGGATAATATCACGATGGACTTTTTCATGGGACTACCAAAGACTCCTAGAAGGAACGATGCAATATGGGTTATTATTGATCGTCTTACCAAGTCATCACATTTTCTTGCTATAAGAGAAGATCCACCACCAGAACGTCTAGGAAGACTATATATTAATGAAGTGGTGAGACTTCATGGAGTACCCCTATCGATTGTTTCTGACCGTGATCCCCGTTATACTTCATGATTCGGGAAAAGTCTTTAGAAATCCTTGGATACTGAAATTCATTTGAGCACTGCCTACCACCCTCAAACAGATGGACAATCAGAACGAACTATTCAAACCTTAGAATACATGTTGAGATCCTGCTCACTTGACTTTCAAGGTATGTGGGATCAATATTTACCTCTGGTAGAATTTTCCTATAACAATATCTTTTATTGGATTATTCAGATGGAACCATATGAAGCGTTATACGAAAAGAGATGTCGCACACCAACCTTTTGGGATGACGTTGGTGAAAGAAAACATGAAGTCCCAGAACTGGTGGAGGAAACGATTGAAAGGGTGAAGGTAATCCAAAACCATATCAAAGCATCTCAAAGTAGGCAGAAGAGCTATGCCGATAATCGAAAGAAGGATTTGGAATTTCAAGTCAGTGATCATGTTTTCTTGAAGGTATTTCCATGGAAGGGAGTCATAAGTTTTGGTAGGAATGGTAAATTGAGTCCTAGGTACATCAGACCTTTCAAAATTCTAGAACGAATTGGGGTTGTAGCTTACCAATTGGCAATGCCGCCAAGTGTCTCCAAAGTTCATGACGTGTTCCACGTATCAGTATTGAGGAAATACATGACTCACCCAACGCATGTACTCACCTATGAGGAATTAGAACTGGAACCCGATATATCTTATTTTGAAGAGACCATCATGATTATTGATACGAGAGAACAAGTACTGAGAAACCAGACGACTCGTCTGGTAAAAGTCTTGTGGAAAAACCATAAGATGGAATAGGCAACGTGGGAACATGAGGAACTTATGATGAAGAACCACCCCAGCCTTTTCATGCGGTAGTATTCTAGAAATTTCGAGGACGAAATTATTTGAAGAAGGGGATAATGTAACACCCCAAGCTTCTACGACATGCTTCTCTTTGAATAATGCAATAGTGTGTGTTGTACGCAACATTGAGTTCTAACACACCACAACAAATCAAACTAGCCATTATGAATAGTAATAACCACTTTTTGAAATTTATAAATTTTATTTTTCAAAATGGACTTCATTTTTCGATTCGGAATATCGAAATTATCCTAGGGTAAATTTTTGGTGTTTTTCTGAAAAACATCATTTTTTGATGAATAGTGAAACCACTAAGTGGTAGTTAAAAAATCTGAATTTTTCATAAAACTTAATTTTACCACTTATGTGAGTGGAATATCAAAAATATGAGAGACATGGTTAGTATCAAGGAGTAAAATTTGGTTCAATGAGATGAAAATAATTTTTGGTAAATAGTAACTTTTTACTTTTATTTACCACGGTTAAAAGTAAATAGGGTAATTAAGGGTAAAAATGATATTAATATTACCCTAACACATGTAAAAATTCTATTGGACAAGTTTATCTAGACCAAAAACAACCTTACGAATAATATATAATCATTTAGATCCACTCGTATTAGATTAGTACATTTATTATTATTTACTTCAAAGTAGAGTTAAAAGAGTTAAAATCAAGGTTTATTTACTAAAACATTTTTAATATAGGGTTAAACATAAGATAAAATCTATTATGAATATTCACTAAAAAAGATAAAAATATTTCCTACATAATGATATTTTATTTATAATTGTTAGAAATTAAATAATTTAATTTATTTATGACATAATGATGATGCTGTAATTACCATAATAGTGAAAAATTAAAATAATTGAAATTATAAATACCCAAATAAATATAATTTTAGATTTGTGTGAATTAAACTAATTATATTGGTTAATATGACACGTTAGGATTGATTTAAATAACTTTTTTCTAAGTAATCATTCTTTTATGATTTTCACAAAAATCAATTTTCCAAATAGTGTCAAAATTGATATAAAAGTGTTTTTAAAAAAATATTATATTATTAATTGATATTCAATTCCTAAAAATCTATGGTTTGTCCAAGAGACTTATATCATGATATTTTTATCATTAATAGACCACTTGGGGGTCTCTTGTAGGTATATAGTAAGTTTATTAACTATATAATATAAAAATACAAAGTGACATGGTAAGTGTCAAACTAATTAACTAAGAGTTAAAACTAAAAGATAAAGTTATTATAATGACCCAAACCTGTATAAATTCTATTGTATGAGTTGTTTTAGACCAATCCCCAACTTAACCTTTAAATAACCTACTTTGGAGCCATTAGAAACCGAATATGAATTTATTATAAAATATTTCTAGCTTTTCCAAAGGTACCCCTCACCCCTCTTATAAAAGGGTACTCCCCCTTCTAATTAATTCACACCCTCAAAGCCTTATGGTTAGGAAAAAATCTTCCCAAATACTCTATAAACTTCCCTAACTTCATCCTAGAGGCCTCCTTTAGTCAGAAATCCAACCTAAGGAGCCCTTTTGATCAAATCAAAAGGAAGAACCTGAAGAAGAGTTAATGATTTCACCACCCTTTTTGAAGTTCCTTTCTTCTTCCACTTTTCTTTATTTGTTATTCCAATTATAAAATAATGAATCCAGTATCTCCTATATACAGTAATATTATTATAAATATGGTATAACCATATTCAGTATTCTATCCATCCTTTGAATGAAATGTCACCATACTTGCGTACGTACGGCTTACAGTCTCCACGTCTTGGTGTAATTGTTATTCAATATATTATTATTTGGATGGGTATAATAATGATTTTTAATTCATGTAAATAATAAATATAACATTATAATGATTCTTTATATTTGATATACCATCCAATTATATATTATTTTAATATCAAAATAATGATATTGTCACTCGTGCGTACGCATGGACTACCGTTTCCACAAACGCAATGAGATTCATTCTCCATCCTATCCATCCAAGTCTAATTATAATTTTATAATTAATAATAGTATCTAAGGACTTGATATAATTCTGGATATGAATAATATACAACCTATCCATGAAAAACACGGCTTACATAACAAAACATATAAAAAAAGAGTAAGTTAACACCCAAAACAACGATGATACTAAGATATTATTAACAAATCAATGTTAAAAGATCATATATAATATCATATTAATGTACATGATTCTTTTATAATTTAATTAAATTTTTTTCACCATTATACAAGAGGTTATCTTACCCACAACCAAGGAAATGTACAAGGTAAGTGTTTATTTCTCAATCTCTTCATTATCCGAGGTTGTTTATACGTAATAATCTACTGGGACTTCTTTATCATCCACATCCATGTTTCATAAAAATGAGCTTCAAATTTTTTTTACTATTTACTAGAATATGGGTTAAAGTAATTTATACCTTTTTTGACTTTTATATGTGGTTTATAAAGGAATCATTATGTCGTTTTCCAAACAAGGACCTTTTTAACCTTTTCGACAGAATTAAGGTAAGAATGTTTTTTTAAAACTTATACGGAGGGTGCGGCGATTTTCTGCCGTTGTAAAATCGTCGAAGCTTCCCTTACAAGCTTATATGAATATTTTAAAAGAAAATGTTTTATTGTATAAATATATTACTCTTAAATGATTTCAAAATAAAAAGTGATATTTCTCTAAAAAGAGTTTTGATTTCATCTATGTCAACATCCTTTGATGGATTTTATGCTTATTTGAAGTTGATTTATTATGATACAAAACTCCTATATTCTATTGAAGGTATTGTGATATGTTTGACTATGGATGTGTTATTTTTATAGGATTCATGGTGTATGGATGAAGTATTTACATTTCGTATTCCAATTTTAATACGAATGTATATGTTATGTTTAAACCTTTTAATATGGGAATGCATTGGACTTAATATGTGACGGGTGGAGCCCTCTATAGCTCCTCGATGCATCGGTAGGTCTCATGAGACAAACTAGTTTCTTGGAATAAGGCCTTGAAAAAATCTTATTTGTAGTCTTGGCGTGAGGCCTTGACTATGTGGTTATGATAGTCTGGCATTATGCATTCCATCATTATGAAAGTGGTTATTGATATTGCATGTGGTTATTCGATTAGTAGAATATCCATGTGAATAAGTAAATGGAATTATTTCATTTTATTTTTTCCATACTATGTTGAAGTTCAAGTTTAAAAAGGATTTTGTTTTAGGTATACATTTCCTTAAATGTTTATTCTTATTTTTGAATGTTTCAGCTATATTTTTATCCTTACTGGGAATTTGAGATCACCCCTTTTCTATGTTTTATTTTTCCCAGGATGTGAAGAAGTAAATTATGAATGACCTACAGGGATAGTATGAGGGGATAAGAGTGAGGAATATGGAGACAATGTTGTTGTAGTTTTCATTTTTATGATGTAATGTAAAACGTTATGAATATATCTAGGGTTCCGCTACTAAACTAATTGGTCTTTCGAGATTTGATCTTTCTTGTGATCATGAAAATGTTATTTAATAATGCACCGAATCTGGGTAACTGGGGTCGGGGAGTTATAGTAAACATGTGTCAATTGCATCTACGCTCTATTAGACATGGTCAGACTGAACAAACATACCCATCCCAGGAGTCCCACATAACCCGATTTAATTAGACGGACTCGAATTAAATCGGTTCGGGTCGGGGTCGGTCTTGTCCGGCCTGAAGAGTGGGCCATTCCCAATGGGCCTTACTAGACCTCACCTAGTTGGCTGAGGTTCTAGATCACCAGGTCTCCCAATGACCTTTCTCATCAGGCCCGGCCTGAATGTCATGGTTCTGGCCTACCAGCATGGGTCTAGCCCACTACGTACGAGTTCGGCCCACCGGCCTGGGTCCATCCCGATGGGTTTGAGTACATCCTGATGAGTGCAGGTTCAGTCCGCTAGGTGGGGCACGACCCACTAGCTGATGACCAGTGCTGCGGTGTGGCGGGTGGGGCACCGTCTAGCCGGGATGCAAAAGTCACACCATGTCCAGCCCTGCTGACTTGGGGAATCCTCCAATTGTTGTTGATGGATTGTGGCATTCCATCCACTTGATGGCCGAGACAAGGGTCATAACTCCACGTAATTCCAAGAACTGCATCTCCCACCACTATCACAGCTAGTCAGTTGCGGCCTCCTTCCTCATTGGTGTGTCAGCGGCCCTCGATCCATCAATTCGGTACTCAGCTGGCACCATCGTGTGCCACCTCCTACACTAATGTGGTTGCAAAACCTTTGGTGGACCACTAGACATGATTCGGTGGTCTGTCCTTGCATCGCCAGCATCTATGGCCCTAAGGGATCACCCTCTTCACCATGAAGGAATCAAATCATTATTGTATTCAAATTGACCTGTCAAATTTGATGAATGCACCAACAAAAACTATGACCTAGGGACCATTCCTTGTTTCGGTCAGCATGCTCCCTCCACGATAGAGTTTACTCATGGGGGTAACATGATGATAATCACACAACATGAAAAACTATGACCGAGGGACCATTCCTTGTTTTGGTCAGCCAGCTCCCTCCATGTTCGATACTAAAGCATTCTTCCTCAAGGTTTTAGGAAGTTGATGTCACATTTGGATCCATTCTTCGAAGAATGTTGATGACGATGATGATATTTTGGTGTATCATTCTTCGTTGGAGAGGAATACCATTGGAGGTTTGAGAGAGAATCACCACGATTTTATTCTCTCTCCACCAATGTGTCAATAAATTAAAAATTCACGAATCACAAACATTCAGTAATGATACGACTTGTGTCCACACACTATTTCATTTATGAAATATAATCGTTGTTACACTTCTTTTATTTCATCGTTACACTACATGATATGGGAAATTAATGAGTTCCATTAATACTCCTTGTGATTTCCTCATCACTACACTATAGCCTTTTCGTCCGCCACTCAAGGGCGAGAAAAGAAATAAAATAATTCGTTTATGTTATTTAATTATTTTTCATGAAAATTCCAAAAAAAAACATTTCTGCTCGGTCCTTTCCGGCAAAATTTCAGTCATTTATAGGAGAATCTCGACGTTACATGTTCAACGGTGCCCTCAAATATTTGATCTGAGCACCGGTTCAATAGTTAGAAAATCCTGCTTTCATGTTTACAGAACGTTCAATAAAAAATGTTCAAAATTAAATTCAGAGCACTCTGGGCCTTAGTATCATTGGTCGTCAGAGCATGTGGTCTTGAAATAATTCCATATAATTAAAAAATACACATTAATTCCAAGATATTATATAATTTCTATCCTTGAATAACATTCGAAATTATAGGGAGATTTCATGAAATATTTGATGGTGGGGGGGGGGGGTTATTGAAGAACCAACTCAAGAACAATCAAAGCGTGAATATCCTTCTCCACCCCCATGAGCATTGAGGTAATCCATTCCCCTCAAAAACCTATCATAGTTGTAGTAATCGATGTTCTAATTATTTTTTTCTATGAATTTTGAATCATATATACATTGATACATTTCCAATACTGATATTCTACAGGGTGAAAATGAATGTGATTTATACTTATGAACAGCCACCCATTTCCTTGTAGTGAGGGCTATGGTGTTCAATATTCAGAATGCCATTCTACAATAGATACCACTTCTAATAGTTCATGTCTATGTATTGATTAACATAGACCATGATCCGACCATTGAGCTAACTATTCCAATTGATGATGATGATTTTCATAAGGTCCTACAACCACTACTAAAATTTGTTCTATACCCACTGTTTTCGCAAAAACTATGGGTATAGACCCACCAATACAAATGGTTTTCATGAAATGCGAGTATATGTGAAATTTTCTATCCTATACACATAGCAATTGCTAAATCGTGGGTATAGGGTACCCTCATATGCATGGGAATCCAAAACATTGAGTGGGAAACATGCAAGAAAACCTATAACCATTGTTCACATTGAACTGTGGGTATTGTGACATCTATACCCATAGTGTTCATCAATTTTGGGTATAGACTAAGATATATAATCCTATACCCACGGTTCAATAATACAATAGGTATAGGTGACATATATACAAATGGTTTTACAAAATCGTGGGTATAGGGTCTCTTATGTTTTTTTTGTGGGAAAATATATATATAACACAATATATGTTTATATAAGCATAATTGAAATTGGTGTAGTGGTAATGGAGTTCAACGCTGTAGAAAAGGCGCAGGTTCGAAACTCTCCCATTGAATTTTACTTATGTCCTAGTTTTATAAATAGATATATAAGATAATATATATGTATATTCTTGTAATTATAATTGGTGTAATGGTTAGGGAGTTTAGGGATAGAGCAGCTGTGTGGGTTTGAAACCAGCATGGAACTTCTTATTCCTACATTTTGTAACTATATTTATATATATGGTAACATATATATATATATAATAATATTTCATGTTGGTTTAGTGGTATTTGGGTTCAGCGTCGGAGAAAAGTTTGATGCTTCGAAACTCTAGGGATTCAATTTTTTACATATGGTTTATATTATTATATTTACATAAATATAGATATATATACTAACGTTTGTTCGGTAGCTGGAGTGGTAATGCGATCTGCATTTGAAATGTGATTAGTGCGTTCAAAACTCACTGAATGATTTTTTTCGATACAACCACTTGGAATTAATATAATTAGGATGATATAGATACATATATATAAGTAAATAAAGTATTTGGGTTGTTTAGAAGTTATGTGGTAGATGGGAAGGTCACGATTTTGAAACTCCTTGTGCTAATTTTTCTATTATTTATCCCCACGATTTTAAAACCATGGGTATAGGAATATGAAGTGGAAAGCGGTTATGACATGGTGGCTATGACACATGGAAAAAATATATACCCATGGTTTGGAAAATCATGGCTATAATCCATGGAGAAATATCGACACCTTGGATTCCTAAGGTTCCCAAAACTAGGGTTATAGCCTCCACACACAGTTTTGAACTATGGGTATAGGTCATTTTTTTAGTTCTGAAGCTCTTGGAACATTCATCGCATGGCCAACACATATTATAAAAAAAGGTCAAGAAGGAGGTATTAATTTTCACATTATTTTTCAAGATTAACCTTTAACATTTACTAAAAAAAGGTCTGAACCGATTAATGTTATTAATGAAGAACAAAGGTTAGGTGGTGAAACAAATGACCGGCTGAAAACCATCTATACCCATAGTGGTACTTACCAATTTTTTTTAAATGAAATGATGTATAGTGGGGAAGATCCAGATTTCATTAGTGTTGAAATTGTATGTGAAATACTAGGTAATGATTGGCTAGGAAGATCAATTTTAAATGTATACATGAGGTATGTTTTCAAGTATTGGTTAAAAAATGCTGATATAGTTTGATTTTTATGACTAAATAAATTACATTTTTTTTGCAGGCATATATATGAAAAAAATTGAAGTGATTTTTCCAGGAATAAATATTTGGACTCGTTACTCCTCATGTCACCTCTAAAGAAGAAACAAAAATAGAATCCAATAAAGAGGGTGAAATAGCATCAGACCTACTCAAATCGTTTAACAGAAAAAATCTAGGTCCCAAACTCTTCTTAATTACAATGATGTAGGGGTAAAACTCTATAATTTATTCATAACAAATATATTTTAATTTATTTCAATACAAGTACTTTTTTGTGTTTATAGGATGAATTTCATGCT
This sequence comes from Viscum album, assembly GCA_963277665.1. Taxonomy (NCBI): domain Eukaryota; kingdom Viridiplantae; phylum Streptophyta; class Magnoliopsida; order Santalales; family Viscaceae; genus Viscum; species Viscum album. The sequence goes on along the minus strand of OY728151.1, from coordinate 1,053,224,289 downwards.
AATTGTGGTGAATTTGGATACTCCAATAATTTATTTCCTTAATTAAATGCATGTATATCCAATAAATAGACCACAGATAATGAAATATGTCAATTTTTAATACACTACATCCAAAATTTTAGAACTAAAAATATAATAATATAATTTATGTCATCTTTTAATAAGGATTATTTAATGATAGGGTGGTTCATGAATATCACCAACATCACGAAATGAGGCCACGGGAAAAAGACCTTGAACATAAAACATTACTAGGATTGGAGAAGTATCTGGGTATATATAATAATATTTCACTATTCAAACACATATAAAATTTTACTTATTTTTTTATTGTGTTTCTGAAGTGTTCGAAACAAACAAACAGAAAATATTGTGGTTATTATGTTTGCAAATTTATAAAAATATCATATTCTGTGAATAAACCAACATCATTTAAGATGTATTTTTTTATGATAATAACTATTTCATTTAAAATATTTATTATTACACTATGTATTTATATTTTTTTAGTACTACCATGATGGTCGAAAAGACTCATATTGGCAAGGTCATATAGATTAATTTAGAAATTAATGGGTATAAACCCTGATGGAAGAATGTACACAAATACCATAAAGATGTGACTTCAACACGATGCAAGATGCGACCAGTATGACTTGAAGTGTCGAATTTTATTTAAAATAGACAGTATTTTTAGTATAAAGAAAATTAAACATACTAAAAATTGATCAAACACATTATTATTGATTTGATGCATTAGTAAAATGATATATAAGTCATTTTTGATGAGTAGAAATAATTCAAACCAAAATCCTATGTACGGTGTGACCAGAATACCTCAAAATGAGGGTCTCTTGTTTGAAATGATATTTTAGTAAGAAATAAAAACTGACATACTAATAACTAAAAAAACACATTCATATTGTTCTGATCATTTATGAAAGAAGTCTATAAGACATTTGTGATGTGTAGGAATTAATTTAACCTCAATCTAACACACGGTGTGACCAATATGTCTACAAGTGTATCTTTTTATTTTAAATTGACATTATTTTTAGTAAAAAACACATCAAGCATACTAAAAAGTAAGTAAATACATTCATATTGTATTAATAATTTAGGAAAATGATCTATGAGTCATTTGTGATGTATAATAATCAATTCCACCTCAATAAAATGCACTATTTGAATGGTAAAAATATAAATGTGACTTTATTTTAAATTGAAATTAATGTAAAAATGAACAAGGTATATACTAAAAACCGATCAAACACATTTGGATTGTTTTCATAATTTAGGAAAACATTTCATGTGTCTTTTGTGACCTGTTGGAATTAACCACACCTCAATCCAAAACTTGGTGTGACCAGTATGACATAAAGTGTATGTTATGTGTTTAAAATTTACATTTTATCTCAAAACGTGTCACTACCTAAGAAAAGAAAACAATTTCCGATTGTCCTTATAATTTAGGAATGGATTTTTTAAGTCCTTTGAAACATGAATGAAATAATCTCACATCAAACCGACGCACAATGTGACAAGTATGACTCAAAAAGAACGATTCTAATTTGAAATTATATTTTAGTAATAAAACATAGCTAACATACTAAAAACTAAGACAAAAAATTTTGATTGTCTTAAAACATTAGAAAAATGAACCATAAGAAATTTGTGACGTGTAGGAATAAACCATGACCTCAATATGATGAACGGTGTGAACGGTTTAAATAAAAATGTGTTTTTATTTTACATTGACATTAATTTAAGTAAAAAGAACAAGTTGCATACTGAAATCTATGCAAACACATTTGGACAAATTTTATACTTTAGAACAATGATCCATGAGTCATTTGTGATCTGTAGGAATTGACCGCACTACAATCTGATGCACGATGCAACAAGTATGACTAATAGTGTCTGTTCGGCATTTAAAAATGAAATTTTAGCTCAAAATTATTAACTCACATAAACCCAATAAAATTCCCTCCAATTGTGTTCATAATTGAAGAAAATTATTCGAAAGTCCTTTATGATGTGAATGAAGTTGTATCACCTAAAATTGACACCCGATGCGACCAGTATGACTCAAAATTCATATTTTTGGTTTGAAAAGATGTTTTAGTGAAAACAAAACTTACATAATTAATGTTGAGAATATTTATTTGGATTATTTTGATACTTCAGAAAAATGAACAATGAGTTAGTGGTGATGTGTAGAAATAAAACACAACTCAATCTGTTGAATAATGTGACTGGTATAAATCCATATGTGTAATTTTTATTTGATATTAATATTTGTAAACGAACAAGTTACATTCTCAGAACCATGAGAACTCATTCGTATTGTTTTGATATTTTCATAAAACAATCCATAACTCATTTAGGAAGTGTTGGAAACTACTACCCCTCAATATGACGCATGGTGGGAACTGTATAATTCCAAATGTGTCTTTTTTATTAAAAATTAAAATTTTATTAATGTATTCTTTTATATTAATATTTATTTTATTTCATTATAGTATTAATAACATAATATTTTATTTCATATGTAAGAGGAACCTTCTCCTTCAGTTGGGATGTTTTTTTCGGCTACTAATACCATGGGAAGCCATTTTTGAGAGGGGATCACAAATGTCAAAGGATGAAACGTTACGGTTTTATCTTTTTGTTGGATAATAGAAAAATTAATTATATGAAATATTGTTTGAAATATATATATATATATATTTATTTTTATATTTATTTTTCAAACCCTTGTGTGTGCTTCTTTGTTCTTATGTGCGCTGCATTGTTCTTATCTACACCATACATGTGTTGTTTTGTGCAGGTTGTGTGTGCGTGTTGTGCAAGTGTTGGTGGGTGTACTGTTATATAAACAACACCCCAAAAGAATCTAGGCCTTTATCAACACTATTTAGAGTTTTGATAATGTTTCTCTTTATCAATGTTATTTTGAGAGCTGATAATGGACCCCTTTCAGGCACACTAATAGTCCAACAATCCTCATGGACTTGATGAATAGATTCTTTAGAGATTACGTCAAAAAAATTTAGATAGTATTTATAGATGATATTATAATATACTTCAAATCCATGAAGGAACATGATATGTATCTAAGAACTTTACTAGAGACCATGCAAAAGGAGAATCTCTAAGAAATTACTACAAGTGTGAGTTATGGTTGAATCAGGTATCATTCATGGGTCATACCATCCTAAGAAATGGGATATTTATGGATCCCTCCAAGATAGATCCAATTGAGGGATAGCCATGGCCATCATTGGTAATTAATATACATATCTTTCTGGGGTTATCAGGATTTTATCGCTAATTTTTGAGAAATTTTTCATGATTATCAAATCCTCTTAATAAGATAACTCGGAAGAGGGTCATGTTTTCTTGGAGTGATGAATGCAAAGAGAGCTTCAAGGAGTTGAAAATGAGGCTTATCACTATGATCTTTCTCACATTACCCACAATTGGATAACTTTTTTAATGTATTTGGTGATGCTTCGAAGAAGGTCATGGACAATGTGTTGATAAAAAATGAAAAGGTCATCGCATATGCTTCAAGGAAATGGAAAGTTCATGAGCTGAAATATCCAACACATGATCTGGAGTTTGATGCCGTGATATTATCTTTTAAAATTTGGTGAAATTACCTCTTTGTGGAGATGTTTGAGATATATAAGGATCAAAATAGCCCCATGTATATATTTACACAGAAAGAGTTGAATATGCGCCAACGAAGATTGTTAGAGCTGATCAATGACTATGACTACACAATCCATTAACACCCTGGGAAAGCGAACAAGGCGGACTGTGCTCTAAGTATAACTGACCCATCAATTCTATCATTTATGAGAATCAAAAAAATACAATTTTATTAGATTTTATTAATATCGAAAGATGAATCGCAAAAAGGAAACATAATAAATAATTTCACAAATGATTTCTCAATCGTATCTTTTTGAAAGGTTAAAGGATGCTAAAAAGGATGATGTGGGAATTTAGAATAATGTGGAAACTATCAAAAAAGTAAAATCATTGGACATCAATGATAAAGAAGAAGTAATTGTGAGACTTGGGTCAAGACTATGTGTTCCATAAAATCCGTAGTTAAAGAAGGATATTTTTGATGATGCACATAGTTCAAATTTATTCATTCACCCAAGAAACACAAAGATGTATCGAGATCTCTAAGAGAATCATTTGTGGGATAACATGAATTAGGAGATAACTGATTATACATCAATGTGACTAGTATGTTATAAAGGAAAGGTATTGAGACAGAATTCTAAGGGGATGATGCAACCATTACACATACCACCATTGAAATGGGAGAATATCACCGTGGAATTTGTCACTAGAATATCGATGACATCCAGAGGAAACAATGATATCTGGGAATTTATGGATCATCTTAAAAAGACTTCACACATCATTTTTATTCAAGAGGATTTATTATTGGATCAAATAGTACAGATAGACATCAGATATTTGGTAAGAATTCATGGAGTACCACTATTTATTGTATATGATCGAGATCTAAGATTCACCTATATGTTTTGGAAGAGTCTTCAACATGATCGGAATATAGAGTTGAACTTCATTATGAATTATCATCCTCAAACTGGTGACCAATATTAGAAGGCTATCCAAACACTAGAGGACATATTGAGGGCATGCTCAATGGACTTCAAAGGATCATTTGAGGAACATATTACTCGAGTTCAATTCTCTTATAACAACAGTTTCCACTCAAGCATCAAAATGGCTCTTATGATGCCCTTTATTTGATGAGTTGTAGAACACCGACATGTTGGGATGATGTTGGGGAGTGAAAACTCCTATGTCCAAAAATGGTCGATGAAATGGTTGATAATGTTAAGACCATCCAATAGCACATTTACGCTACTCAGTATCGAGAAAAAAGTTATGATGACAGTCATCGACGAGACCTAGATTTTGATATTGGAGACATGGTATTCCACCTCATATAAATGTGGAAGAGGTTAATGAGACTTGAAGATAAGGGAAAACTTAATACAAGGTACATCATCCCTTTTGAGATCCTTGATTGCATTGGAGAAGTGGCATGTTGACTAGCACTCCCACTAAACTTATCTCAACTACATGATTTATTTCATGTATCACTCTGTATGAAGTACATACATGACCCATCACATATACTAAATCCATAGGTGGTACCATAGGAGAATGTCCTCTCTTATAAAGATAAGTCGGTGAAGATATCAGAACATAGGGAAAAAGTTATAAAAAATAAGGCAATGCCACTCATCAAGAAGTTGTGGCGAAACTACAAGTTTGAAGAGGAAAATGGGAATTGGAGGAAGTAATGAATCATAGTTACCTGAATTTATTTTTGTGTGAGAAAAGTAAATTTTGAGGGAGAAATTTCTTAAGGGGGTATGATTATAATGAACCAATCTTTTTGGAAATTCATTTTGATATAATTAAATTTTTTATTATGAAAAATGATTATATAACAAATGAACTTTCTTGGTTTTATGTATTTGGATTTTAAAATTCCCTTATGAATTGTGATTGTTTATTATATATCCATTGAACAGTGATCACATGATTTTTATAAATATAGTGTATTAATAAATCCAAATTACTCAAACAATGGAAGTGATGGTATCATCCAGTCGAATTTCTCTGTACGATGCCCATTTTTCATTGATTGTAAAGGAGGTGGTGTCACTAGTATTCTTTCTTGACCAACCCCATGATGAGCTTCAATACATTAAGATCAAATGGTACTGTCTATGGGAGATGTGGATGTTGATAAGGGATACCACCTGGGCGATGTTTCTGAGCCACCCCAGGAGTCTGTCACCATCACACACCTTACCCATTGGTCTTATGTGGGTGTTATAAGAGGTTATGCAATAAGACCATAACACTATGATTATTTCCATTATTTTTGTATAGAGAATATACATTCATTATATTATTGTTACATTGTGAATTGTTTTTAAAGAACAAATAGTATTATTAAATTAAAAAAACTATTTTGATGAATTAATGGATTTTGGAATTAAATATTATTTTAATAAAATATTATTACCAAATTACTTTTTGTTAAATATAAATTATCATATAATTTTTATGAATAAAATTGTAATTTTTAGTAAGGCTTGAAAGACGTTTTTGTGAAAACCCATGATATTTTTATTATAATAGTATTTATTTTAAAAATACAACATTCACTTATTTAGAAAGTTATTTAGATAAAATTAATATTATTTTTGGAATTAGTACATTGCAATTATCCAATGGTGAATTTTATTATAAATTTCTTGAGACAATAGTTTTTCTGGGTGAAAACTAAATACCATTTAATTATATAATGGTTTCTATGACATCATAATACCCGTATAGTGATTTAATAAAATAAAATAAAATGTTTTTCAGAAAATATAATTTTTACCATTAAAATAATGTTATTTTATTTATTTTACAATGCTTTAGTAGACCCTCCAAGACTTATAAAACATTTTAACTTTTAAAATGATTTACCATGATAGTGTAACTCATCTCCACATAGGAAAACCTAATATTTTAATTTGTTCGACGATTGTATTTATAAAATAATTTTTCCCACACTCCTTTGGAAAATAACATGTGAAAATACCATGGGATCTATTTTGGTTTTGATTAGTTTATTGTGTATGGTTCAAAACAGAAATAATAACGAATTCCCTCTTGTTTCCTATATAAACCCACCCAAGCTCCCACTTCCTCTTCACTCAAATACGTTAGAGCTCAACCAAACTATTAACTCTTGTCTCTAGAATGCTACCATGGTTCCCCATGCTCGCAAAAATCCACTCTCGATAACCTCCCAAGCCTTTGGGATAACACATCCATGTAAGGTATATCTTCCTTTCTCGTTTTTATCCAAGTTTCTTTATATTATTATACAATTTTGTTATCAGTTAGAAATGTTGGGGTATGATTTCACACTTCCCTTAATCCTCCCTCCTTATGTATTAATGATTATAGACCAATTTATATCTAATTAATTCCACCAATGTACACTCGAAATTCCGTAATGGATTTCTCTCTCCTCGTTTACAGTCAACAAATTCTATTTTATTATAAATCAAAATTCAATTACATATATTGGGACATGTATCTATATGAACCACTTATAATCTATTTCTTGTACATATTATGAGACAACCCTTTCTCTATCATCGATAATTTTTATGAATTTTTTATGTTACGTTGTTATGACGCCGAAATTACTCCGTGATTTTCCAAGCCAAAGACATTGTGTAGTGAATACCATACCCATATATCTATTAAGGGTATTCACATTTATGAAATTTAACTTTTTGATTATAGAGTTTCATGTTTGAATTACACATTCATTTATGGTGGAATAAATGATGATGTTTAATGAATAATTATTATATGATCCATGTGGCACACTTATGCATGAGATTAAATGATTAAAAAGGGTGCACCCTAATAGTGCTCCAATGCATTGGTTAAAGAATAGTATCATGATATGTCAAGTGTAATGAGGGTTTACTAATACTATTTCAAGTGAAGTGAGGGTTTAACCATGAACCTTGTGAAATGAGGCTTGGATAATGGTATATAATGTTAAATGTTGATTCCACATTTCCATGTTATGATATTCATGTTATGTCATGCATTTATGTTCATGTTTTCTATTGTGCTCCATTGATATGCTTATTGCCTAACATGTACTGTTTTCTACCTGGTATTGCATATTTACTCACTTACTGAGCTTTATAGCTCATCTTATTCACATTAATGTTCTCAATTTATCCCATGAAATTCCTTGTACGAGGGAATGTAGTGGTCATGTAAAAGAATGTTTTCAATAAAGTTGTTGTATTTTCTCGTTTTAAGTGATTGTGTAATGTTGCTAAGCCCCAAAGACACTAGGCCACTCGTTCCTCTATGTTGTATCAAGTGTTGATTTTATGTAATAAAATATGTTTAAGTCTGAAATAAAGTGTAGAGTTGTCATTAAACCGAGTGATGAGAGAGTGCTTTAAATTCACAATCAGATCTTGACTGAATTTAGTGTTACCTTCAATGAAATCCATATCCGCATTCTTTGTAATATTGTTCTCTGAATGTGCAACATCACCCTGAGAGTGGGAAATGAACCTGTAATTAATATATTTTAGAACATTTTAGATCACGTTGATTCTATTTGGACACATTTTAAAAAACATAGAGAATCGTAACACTTTTTTTAACAGCGTAAAGCTGATTAAAAAACCATTAGAATCCCCAAAAACATGCATTAATTTGAGAGTCTTATTTTTATTTTCATGGACTACACCAGATGAAAAAGAGTGTCTAAGGATGGAAGTCTATTATTTATTAGAATTTGTTAATCCATTGTTAGATTTTGAATAAAATTCAGAAATGTCATGTCGTGTCATTGTAATGTATTTTTTTCCAAGCATTCAAATCAGAAGTTCAATGATAAAGTAAATTGAAAATAATCATTATAATAAAAATAGATAATAATATATAATAATTCAGTGAGAAATAAAAAATAGAGGTGGTAAAAATAATTCAGATTAATCGACTATTCCCATTTTATGTTTAATTAGATAAACATAATTGAATATAATAAAATCATTTAAAACTAGGAAAGTAAAATTATTTTAATGCGAGGATAGGGGGTCAAATTGGGTCACCCAATTCAAATAAAAATAAATTGATCTGATTTTCAGTATCCATTTTTTTATATTTTCAAATCCTAATTTTTGATTTTATGGATGGATCTGGAATGTAAAATTATTTTAATCTTGGGATTGGAGTTCAAATTGATGGAATACATTGAAATAAAACTAAATAGATCTGATTTGTTGTATCCTGTTTTAAAATTATCAGACTTTTAGATTTTATGGTGGACTGTGATGCTATGGAAAACAATAAATTGAACCACAAAGAAGGATGAGACCATCCATAAAAAGGTACATTAAAATGAAGGACAAGGAAGGTTTAGGCAAGATCAAGATGGGTGCCTTGTGTTTCAAATCCCCATCACCATTACATCATAGCGAGGGCCTAATGTTTTCCATGAAAATACCGGTTTGTGGAGGTGGAAGAGAAGAATTGTAAATGTCTAATAAAATTATTTATAATTTTTTTCCACATTTAGGGTTTTCTTCTCAATAAGATTTCTCCATTGATATTTGTTTGGGAGTGAATTTTCTAGCCTATTCGCCTGGGGGTTTTGTCGTATAAGGCGGGATATGTAGTCTAGATCGCAACAACATTAATTTCAGTTTGTGTTAGTTTTTCTTTTGTTTATTTTATTTTTATGACACTTTGAGGGATGTGGGTAGGTGTTTGTGAATCATGTACTAACATCAAGTCTGGATACGAGGATGATTCCCTGTATTTCACATCCTCCCACGAGGGAGTTTAAATACAAATCTTCACTACAATTTCATGAAACAAAAGATGTTGAGGTAAACTAGAAATGCATGAATCTCAACTACTAATACATTTGAATAATTTACCCCCCCCCCCTCTATGAATTCATTTCCCTATTTTCAAAAAATGTGTAAACCATTATTGGTTCCATTGCCCATAGTTCCCCCCTTGCATTAGACTGGTAAAGCGTTCATTTCCCCATTTGCAACCACCAATTCTCCATTTTGTTCATGTCTTATGTGAACCTCCTTTGCATCTTCCTATTTTCCATGTTGGCCTTTCAATTCAAATTATACATGGTTGTAAAAAGATGCACTGGTTGGAAGGCCATGAAGATGTATCTGATAGCCAAAAACCATGTGGGGTCCGGTTAATCTTATAAGTTTTTATTTTTTCTATCATCAATTCCATCTCAAAATCTCTGTGATGGATCAATTAATGATTTTTCATATATTGAATGAACACCTGAGTGGGTGAAATTCCAATTCCATCCACCAAAGTTTCATGAGAAACATATTTTAAGTGTTTGGCATAAATCTAAAACTACCCAAAATCAATTTCGGATTCTATTTTAAAGGAGAGGCACCACGACCTCATTCCCAAGTGGAGCAAGTTGTACTGGAGATTTGAGAAGGCCCTAGATGTGATGGGGATGAATCCGGAGAGAAAAAGCCATGGTGCCCTGATGGAGATGTTGTGATTCCTGGTTTTGTGATTGATGATGTCATTGGTTGTGTCTCGTTGGATGATGATGCTCTCGTTTTGGTTGTTTTTGGTCTATTTTTGGTTATGAAGTTGGTAGTTTATGTTTGGGTAATTGATGTCTATGACCTAAAAAATAGGCCAAGATCGGGTCATGTGTTATTATTTATTTTCATAATTAATTTATGTGAGTTTGGTTGTGTTTTTTATGACTTTGATGTGGTGTAAGTTGATCCGTGGATTTTTCATGCGGTTGTCGTTTTCTGGTATTTCTTCCCCACCCTGTGGTGCACACCGAGCGGGTAAACCATCAATGAGTTGGGGAATTCGTTTGTTTTCTCACTTCTGTGCATCATGCGGGAGGGGTTTCCTCCTATTTATCTATGGAAGATGATTTGAGCTAACTAAATAAATATAAATTAATCTGTTAATTGAAATTGAAGGGGAAGAGAGAATGATTTAAGTTCTTTTACAGATTTGATATTATTATGATGATGTTTTCCTAGGGTCTGAATACCCTGCTGAAATCATGGTTTTTGGGAGCCTTTGCTTGCACGGTGTTTTTTGTTATATGGAATCCTTGTTGCATGTTATTGTGATGTCACCCAAAAATGGAAATTGGTTAAAAACTTATATTTTCCCAATGAAATTGTTTTCCATATATTTATGGATTGTGAGATAACATCCCAAAAATAATGTGAATAGTGATAAGAGCCCTTTTTTAAATCAGTAAATTGGTCTATGATGTGTTTTGAAGTGTGGTCATGTTGTTGGGGGGAAGTGATGTGTGGTTGCAATTCAATGTAGGGGTGATGTGTGTTAGATGGTCCATACTTTTGGGGATTTGATGTGATGGTTTGTTTAGTAACTCTTTTAATGTGATGAGGTGATGATTCATTTGTCTGTGCTTTTGGGGTAGCAAGGTGATTCATCGTTTGGCCAGGCTTTTTGGGTGGCGAGGTGATGATTTGTTTGGTCATGCTTGTTTGGCGATGAGGTGATGGTTCGCAGGGAACGATGAGTTGTATTCTTAAGTATGGTTGTATCATGATAAAAGCCACAGTACAGTACCACAAATATATATTTATTTGATTGATTAAATTTTATAGATTTATTAATTTTAATATATTTATTAGATTTAATATAGAATTATTACATTAACATTTATTACTTTTATAAGATTTATTAATTATATTTTTTAAATTTATTAAAATTTTCAGATAATTAGTTTTATTAGACTAATTATATTCATAATATTCGATATATTTAATATAATTATTATATTTATAATATTTATTGTTAGTATATATACCATTTTAAATATATATCGTATTTATATTTATTATTAAATATATATGTGTTTCTAGTAAATTTATCAATAAATTTATTGATTATGTGTGCAGATAAGTTAGGTATCGTCATGATCATTTATACATCACAACCTTCTTATTATTCATGTTTTCCATTGATGGAATGTTTTTTATTATGTATATTTACTAGTTATATGATTAACTTGTACTCCTCATGTGAATTCGCACGACACTGTTAAAAAATTCTTATTATTATTAATAGTATACCAGTTTTCAAACATAATAATTTATATTAATATTATTAATATTTAAAAAAAATTAGTTGAAAATATAATGGAATACGATGTAAAAAATTAGTGGGAGTGGGAATTCAAATGTTTAGTTAGAAAATTATGTAACATACAACATGTGACAACAACAAAATAGAAAAATTGAACACATCAACCATCCCAAATGTTGCATCAACCAACCCCATTCCCATAAATTGTAAAGGATTGGATGTTTTTGTTTGATGATATAAAATGCTCCCATCAATGGATATCTCAAATGGTTTGAGAAAAAATTGATGAATTGGAATGAAATAGTCCCCAATAAGAACTAATTAAATCAATACCCATCACATATCTTCTAGAACACCCCATTGAAATGATATTTTGTTTTTTCCACCTCTAAAAATAATTTCATTTGGAAAAAAATGGTATTTGGATTCATTATACTCAGCCACTAGGAAGAAACATCTACGAATGTACCTTCTAAGCCCACCATTTCTTGAACCATTAGCACCACATCATCTCCCACATTTTCATATTCCATGGTAATGCAATAGAATCCCAGAGACCCACAATAGTTCGAGAGTTACATCATCACAAAACCCATTACCACCCTTCATGTATCATACCTAAATTCATGAATGCTTCCCAATATATCATTATACACCATGGAAACAAAAAAATGATAGGAAAGAACCAGAAAAATCTAGACCGAACTGCATATCGAATGCAGTATACGATGCAAGATGGAATTATCTGAATGTGATCACTGTGAGCATGTAGTCAGGATGGATCGACGAAATGGATTCCTATGGAGGGGGTGTATGAATTATTAATATTAGGATGATTGACTTCATCATCATTCTAAATGAATCAATCAATTAGACGGCATGGTTGGTAGTGATGGATTAGAATCGGCTGAAACAACACAATGTCATATTAAAAAATCATATAAAACATTCAATAGTGAATGGAGAAAATGTATAGGTGAAACTAGAAAACATAAACATTGTCCTTTTTTTAACATTTAACAATAAATGGCAATTGTTTGTACAAACCTAGCCATCCTCAAATTCCAAGCTCCTAGTTGCAGCATTTTGAAGGCCACAACTGAGTCTCCCAATTCCACCAGAAATCGATGTTCTACAACCAGTAATTATACATTTACCAAAAAAATAGTTATGAGAAAATACTTCTCTCCATTGACTAATTGTGTCCTTCCCATAAAATCCAATAGAAAGTGGAAAAGATAATAGAACAAACCTTCCTTTCCATGTAAACCATGTGATATTTTGGAGTTAAAGATCTCCTCCTGGTGCTAATTTCTATCTAGATTTATGTTAAGTTTTAAAAAATAAAAAATTCTTTGTCCCCATAGCCCAATCTGTAGAGAAGAAGAGATTCTATAATGAATCATACTTAGGTGAAAATCAGCAATGGAATCTGGAAAATGAGGACACCGGCCCATAGAACACAAACCAATGTAATAATATTAGTCCAAAAAATTGGATGAAAGCTTATGTTCTGTTAAAACTGCAGCTACATCACATTGTTTATCGCCTTATCTATCAAAGCTAGAACCCTTGTAACATCCAATGTTGGGATCCTTCTAAACATGAAGGGATATTTTATTATAGAATTATTAGATTTAGTTTTTATTAGATTTATTTTATTAATTAAATTTGTTATATTATTATATTTATTAGATTTATTAGATTCATTAGATTCATTAAATTTATGATATTTAATATATTTGTTACATTTATTATTAATATATATAATTTTTTAAATATATATAATATTTATATTAATTATTAAATATATATGTGTTTCTAGTGAATGTGTTCATCAAATATATTGATTATATGTGCATATAAGTTATGTATCATCATGTTTATTTATACATTACACCCTTCCTATTATTCACATTTTTCGTTGATGGATTGTTTTTTATTATGTATATTTAACATATATATGATTAATTCAGGTTACCCATATATACTATTATCCTCTAAAAAATATTTTTAAAATTACATTAATTATATTTAGATAATAAATATACATATTATATTTATAAATTTTAAATTATATATATATATATACACTTTTTAAATATATTTATTTTCAATTTTAATTACAACTACATAGATATATTTAAATAATTATGAAATTAAAATAATTCATATAACATAATTATAATTAAATATATTTATTTACATATAATTATATTAAAAAATTTATAAACATATTTATTTATAGGTATAATTATAACTAAGAATAACTGTATATAAGCGAATAATTATAAAATTATAATAATGAATATATTTATTATACTACTTATATTTTTATAATATAATGTAATAAATATATTTATAAATATATACAAATACTTCTAATTATAATTCCTAAATAAATATAGATATATTTAAATAATAAAAAAAATTAAATATATATATTAAATATATTTTTATACAAATATTTTTAAATAAATAAAAATTGTTATAAATATGATTCTAAATAAATTTAGATACATTTATATATTTAACAAATTATAAAAAATATATTTATATATATTTCTGAAATTATAAATATATTTTTTATACTTTTATATGGAATTAAATATATATATATATTTATAATTAAAACTATAAGGAAATTTTAATTTATTACAATTTTTAATTCAAAATAAATATATCATTATTTTTTAGTTCTAAATATTAATAATACATATTTATTAAAATAATTAGTAATTTTTTAAAAATATATTTAATATTTTTATATACAGTGTTATAAATAATTAAATAAATATATTTATAAATATATGGACATATTAATAAATAAATAAAATTAATTATATTTATATTTATAAATATATATAGATGTATTTTAATAAATATAATATTATAATAAATTCTATAAATATATTTGATAATAAAATTATAAATAATAGAAATATTAATTTGTTATTATTTTATAATTATTTAAACATATACATATATATATTCATTTATAATTATAATTTTAAATAAATATTTATATTGAAGTAAATAATTATGAAATTAGGAGAAATATAGTAATATATATAATATTATAAATATATATAATTAAAATACTTTAATATATATATATATATATATATTTATAAGATTATAAATATAATAATTATATTTCTTTTAATCTTATAATTATTTAAATTATAATTATATATATATAATTATTTGTTTGTTTCTTTATTTTCAAAATTATAAATTAATAAATATATATTTATCATATAAATAATTTTAAAAATATATATATTAATATAAATAAATTATTAACAATATATCATTATCAGTCCTATATTATTAGTGATGATAATGAAATCCTTTATAAGTTCTTTTCTAGCACTGATAAAGGTTGATATTTATCAGCACTAAAAAAGTGCTTATAAATGTATGTTTTATCAGTGGTAATAAAATATAATTTTATTAGTGCTTTTGTATATCATTGATTAAAGTTGTGATGTGTTCTATAAAAAAACCCTACCATTGTCCTCCTTCCTCGTACCCCTCACGATCTCACGGAATCCCATCCCTACCGTCCACCTTCTGGGCTGCGAAGCTCGATGCTGCAATGGAAGCCATTGTTGCAGAAAACACACAAGGAGAAGATTGCACCCGAAGTACTTTTATCACCCGAAGGCATTTTATCACCCAAAAGAATTTTACATCACCACCTGAAGGATTTTTAACAACACCCGAAGGCCTTTAACATTGCACCCAATGGATTTCCCACTCAACACCCTGGAAACCATGAATGTACCATTTTTCTTGTACCATATATCATCGAAACAAGGACAAGCTACGTGATCTCCACATCAAAGAGGTCTTTTGATACATTGAATCCTCATGAATATATTTGCACATTATCATCGACAATTTTCTCTCCTTCGTCACACACCATCTTTTATGACTTCAATCATCTCCACTGACACACCATCATTGAAATGATCACCATCTTCATCGCACCAGCTACCGCAAACACAGTAAGCCCTTCATCGTTCTCCCTTGCACCTGATACATCATGCCGACTCTTCTATTTCAAAACATGAACCTGCTTCCTCTTATATAGACACCCATGTCATATCTCCAATTAATTTTGTGAACATTCATAATTCCATTATTAATATTTAGATTAACACTCCATCGATGTTGGGAGAAAATCCTCCATTAATGATGAGAAAATCCCTCCATTAATATTTTCTCTCTCCTCATTAATCAAAATTTTAAATAATCAATCCCAACAATCTCTGCCATGATTTAATATTAAAATACTCCACATTTATCTCCACCATCTGGGTCAATTTGATCATCGATTCCTCCAGGCTCTTAATGTCACCCAATGAACAGAACACACCCCATGACACCTGCGGCCATGAAGACTTTCGATATTCCAGCAACACTGTGGATACCAACATCATGTCCAATGCCATATGAATCTTGAGTCCTTGATAAGATGCTACACCAGATTCTTGCCACTGTGTTCTGCAAACGAGCACTTCAACCAATCCCTTTGACACAACTGTTGGGGTGTGGAGCCCAAAAGCCGTAGCAGAATCCGTTGTGGCAGAAAACACACAAGGAGAAGATTTCACCCAATTGCCTTTTATCACCCGAATTCATTTTAATAACCAAATTCATTTTAACAAAACCTGAAGGAATTTAACAATACCCCTAAAATATTTCCCACTCCACACAAAAAAACCCAAGAATGTATAATTTTTGTTTTACCATCGATAATCGCAATCAGGACACACCGCTAGATCTCTACAACATAGAGAACATTCGATACATGGCATCTTCATGAATCTATTTGCACATTGTCATCGAAAATTCTCTCTCCATCGTTGTATTCCATCTTAAATTCCTTCAATCATTACTGCCAACCCACCATCATTGACATGATCACCATCTTCATCACACCAGTTACCACAAACGCAGAAAACCCTTCATCATTCTCCCTTGCACCGACTATATTTTTCCGAATCTTCAATTTCAATACATGCTACCCCATCCTCTTATATAGACACCCAGCCCATATATCCAATTAATGTGGTCAAAATTTTTAATTCCATCATTAATATTGTGAATAACTCTTCATTAATGTGGGGAGAAAATCCTCCATTAATGTTGAGAAAATCCCCCCATTAATATTTTCTCTCTCCTCATTATTCAAAATTTTAAATAATTAATCCTAACACCAACACCTCCTCCGCCCAGTCCACCTACTCCTCTCCTGCCACCTCCTGCTCCTCCTCCTCCTCTTCCATTACGAAACAAGATTTTCCTCATGACTCTTCTCCACTGTGGCTCTCCTCCGCCAGCGCCTCTCCTATGTCACACCTCTCCTCCACTGTGCGCCTCTCCTATACCACACCTCGCATCCACCATGTGACCCCTCCTCCACATTGTACCTCACCTCTTCTAGTGGAATCCTCTACCAGGTGCATCTCCTCTATCCCTAACACACCTCTAGCGTGTGCTGAACCACACCTCAGCGGTATGTTTTTTCAATTTCTCATCGGGTTCCCATTTTATTATAGTTTGATATTGATGTTGATGTTGTGAATTGTATGGTCTTAACTCCCTAGAAATAATTGTTGTTTGCGGTGCATATTTTTTCACTAATATTTTATATAAAAGCATATTTTCATGTCTTGATGTAATTTAAAGATTGTGCTAACCCTAGTTATAAGTGGAACATGAACATAATTATTAACCTCTTCCTTAAAAAAGATATGAATATGATCATCCTAAATTTGATTAAGGACTTGATCATAATCAAGAGTATATACCTAACCATGTGGATGAACTACTCTTATTGTGGGAATATTAATATGTGTCTATCCATTTATGATTTTCAAATTTTCACAACATATCTACTTTGTGGCTTCTAGAATATTTTGGTGGTTCCAAAATATGTATATATCCCTTTATTATAATTTGAAATATGTTTCAATCCCTTTATACATACATTTATTTCTAAAATAACAACACAATTTTTTTAATATAGTTTTTCATTTTAACATTACTACCATTAAATACTATTGGGTATTTTCTAAATCTTTCAAATTAAACGTTTTCCGTTTTGTGGGTTGTTGAGGTTTGACATAATGAAATAATTATTATTTTTTTATTGATCATGATTTTTAATAGTCTTACCATTATCATTGAACATTCACCCTTGTGAAAATTAATCCACCTTCTCTGTTGACTCCCTAGGAACCGCCTAAGCTTTTTGAGCATCCTTTCCATTCCAACACCCATATGTCATGCCAGGTGTTATTAGTATTTTATGTTTATCTATCTTTTATCAGATAATTATGGATATGTCCACATCAAGTAGTGGTCGATGAATATTTCAATTGATATTCCAAAATACATTTATCCATGACATGTTGGAGAAGAAAACTTGTGGAGACTTTGTCTGTTGAATTTATCATGTTTCCTGTACAAGTGACTAACCCATGATGATGAATCCCATTCAATGGTGTTTTAGTTATAAAGTAATCATTTATTTTTCTCTGTGATGTGATTTTTGGGTGTGATCAATGAGAATAGGGACATATAAGTTACACACCAGGATGGATATTTTTGTAAGAATAATGTGTCTATTTAGTATACCAATATATTTATATTTCATATCATTAAAAAGAGAATTCAAGAAATTAAAGACATGCTATTAAATTTGAAAAGATTATGTATTTATGAAAAATTTACAATCATAGTGAATGTATATTTTTTATCTTTCTTGGTGAAGAAAATTTTATTTTGTAAAGATATATAAGATATCATTCTCTTTCAAAAGTTCTAAGATAGATCATGGATGATGAGAGAGTTAGAAAACGTATAGGCATTCCAAAATTATGCTATAAAGTCATATGAATCATTTCCTGGAGGTAATCTTATTAGTGTAACATAAAGTTCAAAAATGTATAAAATTTGAGTAGAATGGATACACACCTATTGGTGTAAACTATTACTTTATTCATAAATACTAGGACCACAACACTTTTAGAGGCATTTATCTCTTCCATTTTTTTAGACTAATGAGTTTATTATTTCTATAAGGGTTGTAAATATGTAGGTTCCATGTAGTCAATCTAAATTTTATTAAAAATGTTTCTATATTAGTGTTTTAGGTGTACAATGAATTCTTGTTTGTTCATTCTTTTAATGTGATGTGGTGACGATGTGTGTTTTTTAGTCCGTGATTTTGGGGAATTTTATGTGATAATGGGTTTTGTCATTCTTTTAATGCGATGTGGAGATGATTCATCTGTCTGTGCTTTTGTGGTGGCAAGGTGATTCTTTGTTTGGCCGTGCTTTTGGGGTGGAGAGGTGATGATTTTTTCGGTCGTGATTATACGGCGGTGAGGTGATGGTTTGATGAGATGTTCCATTGATGTTGGATTGGATAATTGGTTTTGTTGGAAATTCCAAATGTGGCTTTTGTATTGAGTGGTGTTATGAATTTAGTGGTGATAGAGAATGTGGAAGAGTATTGTGAGTTGGTTAGTGTTTTGTTGTGAACCCATCGGCTGAGCTTGTGTGTGCCTTATATATATAATTTTATATTTCTTATGATTTCTACACACACCCTACCATGTTGAGAACTACGTGCCAACACTCATATTTTCACTTTATCAGTGTTTTTACCAACATCTTAATTTTGTGGATGGATGACTAGCTACCCACTGTCTCTTCAAGACAGGTAGATATGAATAGCCTATGATGGTCAATGGTCTCTTAGTGAACTTGGTGATGGACCAACTATCTTCAGGTGGGATGTAATATGACCGTGTTATATGAAAACATATGGTTATTTTTTTGTGTAATGTCCCCCCATCTTTCACTCTCTAACTCTTTTAGAAACGATGGTTTAAACGACCTAATGTGTGCATCCCCGTATGACATAGGGTGCGGACTAGAAGTGGGACTGTGAAAAGTATTTGGGAGAGACTATTCCCCCTTGTTACAAAGTAACAACACTATGAAATTATCATATAACATTAATAAATAAATATCCGAGTGTATAAATATTGGAAACAATGGAATACCATAAAATAAAATAGTATCCAACTTAGTAATCCAACAAATAAAAAAGTTATAATGTAATGACATGATGGAATGTAACTAAATTTCATGAATGTTATAATACAAATAAAAGACTTGTATACTCAAATTAAGACTCAAATGTCCTCGGTCCTAAACCCCATATCTGTCCCATCTAGAAATAACATCATGTCTCGCATGAAACAATCAAAAGCAGTTTCCATTGTAGTTCACTATTCCAAAATAGGCATTTTGTGATGGTATTTTCGTGATGGTTTCGAAAACCGCCGCTAAATGTTTTCCCAAAAAAAATTTATCAGAGGCTGCGAAAACCACTTGAAAATGTTTTATATATATTCTTATAATTTTTTTAAAAAACTTTTAAAAAATAATATAATTTTTTGGTGGTTTTTTAAAAACTGCCTCAAAATACGGGATGTTTTAAAAACCACACATAAATTTAATGAAAAAATTATTTCTGATTTCCGATTTTTTTATTTTTTATTAACCATAATATATAGTATATTATTTATTATTTTATATAATTATAACATGTTAATTAATAAATATATTTTAGATAAAATTATATAATAAATTAATGATTTAGAAAACCAAACATATAGATCCAATCGAGACAAGAATCAACCTGACAATGATCACACCATTATTTCCCATGGAATGCAAAACGATGAGCATCCAGGTTTCCCCCATGCATTATGAATGAAAAAATTCTCGTATACAATCTTTCAGTAAAGGAAAAAATATTTCTCAAAATAAGGCCAAAGTGTTGAGAGTCCTGCCCCTTTTTATACAAGGAAGTAATCACTTCATGGCAGCCCAATTACAGCACACACAAAAATTCCAAAAAATTTAATGATTAAGAATAATACCTTAGAGGATGGTGTTTTAATCTTCCTCCACCTTACTCCAAGATTCTTGTATCACCTTGCAATGACATTCCTCCACCATGATTTCTATTTGATGGGAAATGAATCCAACACGTTCCCACAAATCAGCGGAGAGGGTCACATCAGTGTTAAAAATGAGTAACCCCTTTAGAGGGGTCTGAAATAAGGTGATTCCTAAAACATTATAACCAATAAAGGAACCACATCATCCACCTTAAAACAATTCATCCATTATATGCCAATCTCAAAAAAATTACGATCATGGGTCACTTTATTTTGAAAGATGCACTCATTTCTTCTAGCCCAACCAAGCCATGAAATTGTGCATATCAACCCCACCTCTCCCGGTTCCAAAGGAATCACCCAATTGTTATGGTTTTGGTCCAAATCCATAGACATGTAAAATAAAATCACAAAATTTTACACCCATTCTATCCACACCCCTTCTACCCAGCGATATAATATAATTACCTGATAATGAGATTCCACCTCCTGGGCCACAATGGGAAGGCATCGTCCTCCACAATATTTTGTTTCAAAATAAATTAGTGGTTTTATAGAACATCATTTCATGCCTTACACCAAATATAATTAAACTTGGGTGGAGGAGTGTGTGACTGGAGAATCATACAGTGATTGTTAAGATGGAACTAAGCCAAACCCTGAACCCACATTTTGTAGACATACATAACTCTGTACTTACCAAATGATTACCCAACACAACAAATTTTATCATTACCCATTTAATTCGCAAATAGAATACTGAGAATGAGGTGAATATCATATTTATTAATCCAATTATACATATTTCCTCAATCACAATCCTTTTAATAGTCACTGATCAAATAATTCACCCTCACATTTTTGAATCCAAACGCAATAGTTGAGGAGACCTTCAGGTCGAATCCATTTTCAAGCCACATGTCATTCCAAACACATAAGTCATTCCCTTTAGTAATTCTACCCAGAAATCATCTATCAAGAATATATTTACCGCCCCTAATTCTAATCCAAAAAACACTAGGCTACAACCCTAGCATGGTAAATCAGAAGATGAAATGAGGAAATTATTTTTCATGCAGAACCTTTGAGAAGAAGGACTTTTGGCTGGATAATAGATCCCATTATTTCTATTCCAAAAGGGCCCCATTAAACCATTTCATATTCCTAATTTCAATTCCTCCAAAGAATTTGGAACAAAATGTTTCTCCCATTACACCCAATGGTTGTAATGTTTTCCATCATGATAGCCCCACAAAATTTTTTGCAAATGTGAGTGTATCATATCAACAAAAGATTCAAGAAATATGAATAATGATATAGCATAGGATGTAATTAAATGGGCCACTGATTTTATAAGAACATCCTCCCAAACCATATAAATCATCATTCTTGAATATATTCAATCATACTATGAACCCATTCCTAAATTCAAGCACACACTTGTTTCTTTTTTCATTCAAAAATGGTCGGGAGAACCATATATTTTTTGTATTATTCAACCTGTGGAAACTCGCACACCCACTATAACTCCACCCTCTTCATGTGTAAAACACATTTACTGAAGTATTATTATATCAAAAATGGATTAATATGTACCAAATATGTCCATTCACAAAAATTTATTATTTTAAGAACTGAGCAGCATTCTTGAGGGGTATCATGTGAAAAAAGCAGGCTATCATCTATAAAAAGGATAAGGGAAATAAGTGGGTTATTTTGTCATACCATAGCACCTGTTGTAAATCCTCTATCCACTGAGATCAAGAGAATATTATAATACATGGTCAAAATTTTCATAAAAATATACGAATGGAGTGGATCCCATTTCCATAATCCCCTTAAGGGTTTAAAACACTCAGGAGGGACCCCATTAATATTGATTATGAATGAGACCAACGTAATATAGTTCATGATGCTAAAAATACATTTATACCCAAAGATGAAACTTGAGACAATGATTTCAAGAAAAGACCATTCGAATCTGTTTTAGTCTTTCATCATATCCAAATTCATTTCCATAAAAACTTTTTTATGAATAGAGGGTCTTCATAGAGTAGAAAAATTCAAAATAAATGGTTATGTTATCCATAACGGATCTCCATGGGATAATGGATCTTGTATTTCTAATGGAAAACTGGGGATGATAACCCCTTAGCCAAGCCACCATGATCATGAAGTAAATTTTGTAGACAACATTGCCCATACCAATTGGACGAAACTCTCTGATTTTCAATGGACAATGGGTTTTTGGAATGATATTAATAAGAGTTTCATTAAGGGACTTGAGGGAGACACTTTCTTCCCACAATTCCTTCATTAGGGATACCACATCTGGTCTAACAATTTTCTAAAAGTTCTTGAAAATTTTTTCATAGAAACCATTAGGCCCCAGAGCCTTAGTAGAATGAATAAGATAATGGGACCAAAAAACATCTTCTTTAGAGATATCTCATTCTAAATGCCATTTCATATCTTCCATGAATATTTCTTCAATGAAACTAGTTAGACAATAAAGAGTGTCATTACATTTCGGCTTAGATTGGTTCGTGAAAAAATTCATAAAAATGGTATTAATGTCAAATAAATCATGGACAAACATCCAAGTATGATGCTCACACTTAGAAATATGATTTTTCATCCTCCTTGAAGACACTTTTTTCTGAAAAGGTAGTGTTATGATCACCATCCCCCATATGAGATTGTCATTCCCCAAAAAACAAAAAACTATCCTTTTCCTTGAAAACTACATTAATTTCCTTCTCATAAATAGAGATATCCCTATGAATGCAAAAAGGATATGGAAAAGACAGTAGACTGATCATGTGATTTCCTATAGCATTAATGTGTTTGTAAAAGTCTCTGAACCTACCCAACTTCCACTTCTGCTAATAAGAATTAGTATCGTATATATTTTATGTGTGGAATCTATGATGGGTTCGATATTTGATCAATAATATTCATTTTTCAACGTTTCAGATTGGAAATATATGAGTTTTTGGATTTATGATCTTTGGTTTAGAATCAATGATTTTTTATAGATTTCCTCTATTTTAAACATAGATATTATGGTCAAGATAGGTTGTTTTATAGTGATTGTCAGCTCTTAAGGTTAGGCATGGTGAGGGGTTACCTTCAGTAATCATAGGGAGGTAGAGACCATCGGTTCACAAGGTGAGGATGTTTACATTCCTTCTTCTATCAAAGGTACCCTTCTCTGGCTGTTTTTGATGAACATCAGTTCTGAAGGAGAAACTGTGACCATCATGGTGGGTTCGTGACCATCGGTTCTTAGGAATTTTTGGAATGAGATTTCTATACAGTTATTTATATACTGAAGAAGAATTAATTTTAGTGGTTCCAATTTATCACTTCTATATTATAAGAATGTGATATTTTTTTCTGAGGATAATTGTATAGGGGAAAATCGTACTAAAAGGAGTTAGAATCATAAAATCAGACTGGGTTTTTTCATAATAATGTCCTAGAAGTTCTTACCATATTCTAGGTAATATCGTGAATATTTTTTAACAGGAATACATTTGTGGAATTGAATAGAAGCACTGGTAACATGCATTGTTTTACAAACTCTGTATTACCCAATATATTCTAAGTGGGTACACATACACTATTTTAATTGTTTAGATAGTGCTACATGAGTGAAAGGGTGTATCCAACATGTTGTGATCCATAGATTGTTTTATACTGTATTGTATGGTATTGGATTACTTTTAAACCATATGAAGGATAGAGCTATTGTTTTTGAATAGAGAACATGTAAATTCATGTGTTTTTGGGGATGTTTGGATGATTTTTTTAGCAGGAAATTAAATATTTAACAGGATGTAAAGGTTTTATCAATTGAAAGGAAACTTAAAATAAAATGTATCACTAATTCACCCCCAATAAAAAAGATAGTGCTCTTAAAAGTTCTCTAGACCTCTTTTAACGGTTCTAGAAAAGTACTTATAATCATAGAGAAGATAAAGGGGCTCCCCTTTATCATCACTACAAAAAAGGGGTCCTTTATCTGTGTAAGAAAATTACTGATAAAGGACCCCCCTTATCCATGATATTTTAGTGCAGATAAAGGATACCCATTATCTGCACAATTATTAGCACTGATAATGGGGGCATTTATTAGTGATCAGAATAGTGTTGATAGAGGGATCCTCTATCAGCATTTGAAATAGAGTTAATAAAGGGGCCTTTATCAGCACTTGAAATAGAACTGATAAAGGAGGACTTTATTTGTGGTCAGAATAGGGATGATTAAGGTGTATTTTCTGAGCACTCGAAGTAGTGATGATAAATGCCTAGATTTTTATGATGTGTTGTTTATATTACAACACAGCCACCCGCATAGCTCAAAAACACCACCTACACAAAACACCTCCTGCATAGTGCACACAAGAAAAAAAAAGTGAACACAAGAACAACTCAGAACACACAAGTGCTTTTCAAACAAAGTTATATACATTTCAAACAATGTTTTATATTATTAAATTTAAAATTATCCAACAAAAAGTTAAAAGAATTATTGTTTAATCACTTGAAATCCATGATCCCCTCAAAAAATATCCTCCCATGGTATTAGATGCCAAAAGATTCATCCTACTCCATCAAAAGGATCCTATTATAATATTAAAAAAATATTATGTTAGTAATACTATAATGAAATAAACGGAAAATTAATATGAAATAAGACATTATAAAATGTCAATTTTTAATAGAAAAGACACATTTAGAGTTATATAGGTCACACAGTGTGTCGTATTGAGGTTGGGTTGATTTCTACACATCCCAATTGTGTTTCGGATCATTGTTATTAAATATCAAAACAATATGAATGTGTTTTCTTGGTTTTTGGTATGTCCCCTATTCATTTAATAAAAATAATATCAAATTTAAACGACGCATTTGGATTTATTCATGTCACATAATTCATCGAATTCAGGTTTGGATGATTCATACATGTCACAAATGACTCATGGATAGTTTTACTAAATTATAAAAACAATTCGAATGATTTTTCTTGGTTTTATGTATGCCAGTTGTGTTTTTTCCTTATATATAATTTCAAACCAAATATTTTCATTTTGTGTCTCACTAGTTGCATCATGCATTGTTTGGAGGTGATAGTTCATCATGCACATCACAATGTACTTTTGAATCACTCTCTTAAATTATGAATACAATCAGAGGGAATTTTCTTGAATTTTAGTGAGTGAAATGTTTTGGGTTAAAATTTCTATTTTAAATGAATAATTCAAAATTTTAATCATATTAGTCACACCATGCATTGGATTGAGGTGTGGTTGATTACTACACCTCAAAAATGACTAATGGATCATTTAATTAATTTATCTGAGAAATCATAATATTCTTTCTTAGGTTTCAATATTTAACCCTACAATTTTTACTTATGTTAATGACAATTTAAAATGAAAAGACATTTAGATTTACACTAGTCCCATCATTCATTGGATTCATGTGTGGTTGATTTCTATATGTGAAAAATGACTCATTGATATTTTTTTTAATGTATCAAAACAATCCAAATGTGTTTCCTTGGTTTTAATTATGTCCGTTTTGTTTTTTTACTAAAATAACATTTCAAAATGAAAAAACATATTTTGAGTCATATCGGTCCCATCGTATGTCATATTGATGTGAAACTATAACATACATGTCACAAATGGACTATGAATCACATCCCTAAATTATAAAAACAACCAGAAATCATTATCATGGTTATTGGTGAGTGACACATTTAGAGCTAAAATGAATATTTTCAATTGATTACAGACACATTTAGCCATACCAATCACATTATGTGTTGGATTGAGCTGAAGTTGATTCCTACATGTAAAAAATGACTCATTTATTTATTTACTATTGTATCAAAACAATCTTAATGTGTTTCATTGGTTTCCAGTATTCCACTTGTTCTTATTAATTAAATTAATATATATTTTAAATAAAAAGACACATTTTGATTTATACCAGTCCCATCATGAATTTTATTGATGTTTGGCGGATTCCTACACATTAAGAATGTCTCAAGGATTGTTTTTATAATTTATCAAAAAAATATGATTTCATTTGATCAGTTTTCATTATTCCACTTGTTTTTTTAAATTAATATCAATTTTAAATAAAAAGTGACACTTTGAGTCATACCAGTCATACCATGCATTAGATTCAGGTTCGATTGATTCCTACACATCAAAAATGACATTTAGATCATTTTCCTAATTTATCAAAACAATCTAAATGTGTTTGATCTATTTTATTATATTAGTTTTGTTTTTTATAAAAATATAATTCCAATCTGGAAACACACATTTTTGAGTCATACGAGTCGCATTGTGTTTTGGATTGACATGAGATATATTCATACACATCACAATGAACATAAAAACCAATGTCATAAATTATGATGATAATTAGAGTGATAATGATTTGTTTTCGTTGTGTTAGACATTCTGAGCTGAAATGTAATTTTTAAATTGACAATGGACACTTTTATTTATATTGGTGACACTATTCGTCAGATTGGTGTGTGGGGGATTCCTAAATTTCACAAATTAGGGCTGGATCGTATTTCTAATGTATAAAAACAATTTGAATGTTTTTTCCTAGATTTAGGTATTTCAATTGCATCTTTTTGCTAAATTTTTTGTCAATTGAATAAAAAATACACACTTAAAGTCATAATGTTTACACCGTTATTCATATTTAGGTGTAGTCGGTTATTACAAGCCCAAAATCCCTTATAGATCTTTGTACAAATGTATCAAATATTTTCTAATGTGTTCTCTCAGTTTTCAATATGTCACTTGTTTTTTAACTAAGGATATTGTGATTTTTTTAAAAATAGAGACTACGAGTCATACCGGTCACATCATGCATCATATTGAAGTCACATTATCATGTTATTTGTGTAAATTCTTCCATCAGGTATGTTGCTCATTCATTTCTATACGAATCTATATCATTTTGTGAAGATGATTCTTTTCGAATATCAGGGAAGTACTAAAAAATATAAATATAAAATAAATTAATATATATTTTAATTGAAATAGTATTTATCTTCAAAAATAAATAATCAAGGATGTTGGTTTGTTCATGGAATATGATCTCTTTCATAAATTTACTAAGATAATAACCCCACTCGTTTCTGTTTGTTTGTTATAGACACTGTAGAAACATTGAGAAATATAATTAATTTTTTATATGTGTTTGGATTATGAAATATTATTATATATACCTTGATAAATATCCATTAATAGTATTTATAATGTTTCATGTCCTTTTCCAATGCCATCAATCCAAGATGTAGGAAATATTCACACACCACCCTATCACAAGAGAATCCCCATGAAAAGATAATATAATTTATATACCAAGATGTACTATTCTAAAATGTGAGATGTAGTGTATTACCAATTGAAAAATGACATCATTTTTGGTCGGTTTGTTGTATATCAATGCATTGAATCATGGAAATAAATATTTGGAGATTCAAAATTGACATCAATGAACATCCAATGCTTCCTAAAAAAGGAATAAATACTGAATGAAATTAAAATGTATTTAATATTATTAAATTTTTTAGTTTTACCCCTGCATCATTGGTAATAAGAAATGTATGCATTCCAAAATTTTGTTGTTTATCAATGTGATCAGGTCGGTGACTATTTCACCCTCTTTCACAGAAGATATTTTTTTTCTGTAGAGGTGATGTCAGGACTAATGAGTCCAAAAAAATTTCATGGAGAAATCCCTTCAATTTTTTTATATATACACCTATGAAAAATATACAATGTGTTTAGGCAGAATTGTCAATGCATATCAGCTTTTGGAATATCAAATCATGAAATCACCCCTCATGTATACATTTCCAAATAAGCCACCTAGCCAAACATAGTCCATGATTTTATTTACATTATAAATACTATTGAAATATGGATCTTCCCTACTATATATATTTCCATAAAAAAATTGGGTGAGTACCACAATCTTTAAAATTTCATATCCACATGATTTTATAATTATAATATTTGTATATATTGAATGTACGGTTTTAAGGGGGTTTCAGTAGATCATTACGATCGGATGGTTGATCCTTGAGATGATTTTGAGATATTATTTCATATCAACCCCTTCTGCTTGACCATCTATAATAACATTCATTGTATCACACCTTCTTTAATTAAATATTATTGGTTTATCTTGAAATATAAATTATAAATTAATACCTCCTTGTTGACATGTTTATTACAAGATGTGATGGCCATGCGATGAATTTAACAAGATCATGATTAACCTTATGAATATATTCATAATCATTTGGAATAGGTATACCAGTTATCGAATAATAGGCCTTGTTAAACAACAAATTTACATGACCTATTGGAAGTGGTCTATTTTTTAGAAGTTCATTCTAGACATTCAACACCATATCCCTTGATAAGAGGCGATGGGTGGGTTTTGATACATATAATCACATTCGTTTTCACCCTACATAATATATGTACAGGAAAGATATGAGTGTCTATCTAGTTCATAATTCATTGAAACAATTATTAGATCATTGATTACCTCATCCAAGATATGTTTTAAGGGGAATGGCTTGCCTCAAAGCTAGTGGGGTGGGTTAGGATCTTCATGAGAAGGTTGTTCTTGAGTTGTTTCTTCTCTATTCCTAACTACCATCATATTTGTCATGAATACTCCAATCCATTTAATTTTTTCATCTTGGATAGATATTCATTCAATCATAATTTTTAGTATTTCACTATGATCCTCCTCTTGTTTTGTTTTGTAAAAAAAAAGTTCATGGTGTCACCCTAAAACACGCACCTCTAACGCAGCCAAACTTTTATGGATTCTTGAAGGCCACCAAAAGTATGTATGCATATATTTTGGAAGGTGCTAATTTTTATTAATATTTCAGATAGAAAATATAGGAAAATAATTAATGATTGTTTTGTAAAATATATTTAAATAAAAACAAATATTAATAATTTTATACTTACATATGTTTCCCACACTTTTTGTGTGTTTTTTCTATTACTGTACCTTTATTATTTATGTGCACCTCCTTGAATATCACATAGAGTGGGATGGATGTGACAATCGATTTGGAATTATAAATATTCATATAAATAGTGGAACATAGTTATGGTTTTGTTTTAGGTCCCATTAAATTATTATGATAGATTTAAAATAAGTAAAAAAAATTCAAGTAAAGCATAATCTATACTTACTTTATAGTATGGGTATGCTAGTTTTTATAATCCTTCATTATTTTTTTCACTCATTTTTTGTTTCATAATTAAAAAACTACAAATTAAATTGATGAATAAATGTATCATCAAATAACATATTACCAAACACAATGTGCCTGAAAATACTTCTCTGTACTATGTATAGTAAACAAATCACATTATACTCTGGTTATAAAGTGAGCATAAAGAGGAGGTTGGAGCAATTTTATTTTCCCTTCAATTTCCTTAAAATGATATCTCATTAAAAATGTGTGGAATCCTATTTGAATCCTTCAAAAAACCCTTAATACATAGTCCTTTTTCGATTTATCTACTAGAAATTCACTCTACAGGGGATCATAAAGAGTAAGTCAATGTTCAATTATTTTATATTTTAGTAAATTAATGAAATGATATCATAATGTTACCATTCAGTGTATTATTCCTAGTGAAAACATTGTTCTAGGAAAGTACATCAATCGACATGTGTTACTGAGTGATGATTCCAATGTTACTACTGAACAAGGAGTTGTTGGGGATAACATGATGGCCCAGATTATTCTATCTGACCTTGTATTTGATGCCTTTCTATTTTTACATAAGGGTTTTTTCCAACACTGTAAATCTAAAGTTCTCCTGTTCTTTCTGTTCTGCCATTGATTTGTTCCATACCATTTCCTCTGTTTCAACATCATCAATATATTCCTCCGGATCAGTAGCATTGGAATGTTTAGTTGGTGGTTTACCTATTCACATCGAGAATTGGTAGAAACTGGTTGAGAAACATGTTGGTCCTATACGTTACAAGAAGCAGTTGGTTGAGATACCTATTGTTCCTCTACAATGAAATCTATAGTAGTTTGAGAGACTTTTTGTGCCTTAAGATTGGAAGAATCATCACATTAAAAGTCATTATCCATATAAGTAATTTAATATGTAAATTATATTACATAAAAGAATTAGTGAATAGATAATTACATAAGGAAACACAAATTCTATTATAAGAAATATGTAAATTGATTATTTAACAACATATTTTTTAAATCCTTATGGGATTTAAACCCTCTATCGACTATCAAAATCACTTCCTTGTGTTCTCCTCTGACATATAAAACGCCATATTCAATGGGTCCACTGTAAAATGATTGTGACGTCCCAATGAAACAAACATATTCTAATGAATTTTCATCTGACCCTTCAGTGGTTTTGTTCAATAACATAATAATGGAGATGTTTTGATTTGAAGGATCTTGAACATAAAATACTCGTACTACTAATAATACCATTATAAACAGTTTTCTGTTAAACACTTTCATACTGAAATAGACTATCATGAATCCTAACTAATCTCTTTTAACATAATTCCTACTAAAATCTGACATCAATAAGAAAATATAAACTTTTAATTTCATATAATCTAACTACCATATTGTTTTGATGATGGCAAAGTGTGACATATTAACAAAAAATGGATATTTGTCCTTAGCGCCTGAAATATTCATCGCTTCAGCCACAAGTGTAACTCCACTATTCAACATGGTACTATCTTCATAATGTTCATTAGTATATAATGTATGACCATTAATTAGATAATAATTATAAGACAATACGTACACACTTGGTCTTCCGGCTAGACATAGAAGTTGTTCTAAATTTGAATATGGATTTTCATCTATCTCCTTAAATAAATGATCTCAAAACCATCCAAAAAAATTTAGATTATGTTTATTTGATATCCATTTTATAGACCATTATGTATTCAAATGATTAATAATTTTTTTGTGGGTTTCGACATATGCTTCAACCTCCAAAATATTATACGAAATGTAATAGTGGTCTTTCTCTTGATCTGTTCTATTGATTGTGACATCCACTCTTTGATAAATTCCTACACCCTCATGCTTCCCAATGTGATTAGATTTTGGTAGAACAATAATTTCCACACTATATGGGTATTCCATACATAATTCAATGGCTCCCTCAGAAATATATCACTCCACAATACAACCCTTTGGATGACTTCGAATTTTGACGTACCCTTTCAAAATCTTCATATACTGTTCAATGGGGTATAACCATTTATAGTGTATGAGGGAAAATATTTGAATCTCTATCACCAAGAGAATAATAAATTGAACCATAATATCTAAATATGTCTGTGGGAACACAATTTCTAATTCATATAATATTTTTTCAATTTCTCTTTCCACACATGGAAATTATGTCGAGTATATAATTTTTTTTGCATATAGATTTGAAAAAGAAACAGAGTTTTATTAATTTATAATGAACATTCTTGAAAAAAATGCAATATAATTTTATATGAATTTAATCTTGCATCAAAATATTGAAATAATGTGATTTCATACCCTTTAACATTAAATTGGTCATTGGCATAATGTTCTTGATATTCGATTTATACCCCTCTAGAACCATTGCATCATTCAAGAAGTTTAAAAATTGATACCTCTCCTCTCAAGAAAGATGGTAAACTACTGGAGGAATAAAATTTCATTTTCTACCCTTCACTAGAACCAACTCTTGTCATATTCCCATGTCAACCATGTCTATCCTTGCCTTAATTCCATACATTGTATTACTAGGTTATACTAACAATTTTTTGATGACACTATAGCATAATTTTTTTCAACATGCATAATATAATAAATTTTCCTGACAAACAAACAATTCTAGTATGGTAATTCCTGAAAAACACATATCTTCTTCCAACTGGCTTTTGAAATGTTTTTTAAAAATGATTTACCAATAACAGTGTCCACATATTTTACTTTCACATATAGTTGATAACCTGTCAGGGGAGATGATGATGTACGTTCTTGTGAAGATCCATCGAATTATGCTGTCCATGATCAGAATGTATATCATCGGGGTGGAAAATAGTGATATCCTTGGAACATAGTTTTCATTGATTGTTTCATCCTAATTGATTGTATACCTTGTTTGTAGACAGGGAATCCATGACATCCTTTAATGCAATATCATGAAATATTTCGATAAGCAGGAATGCCATTTATCCTCCCATACATTATGGTTCTCAATGTGAAATATTTATTTCTGTAACTATGAAATAATATAACACGTGAATCCCACAATAATTTCAAATCCTTGATCAATTTATCCTGATAAACATTATTATCATTACTCGGTTGATTCAGCCATGATATAATCAAAGATAGTATAATGTGTTTTTTTCATTCAAAACCACATGGGAATGTTATAATTCACCAAAAAACGAGACATGTACTTTGAGTGATAGTTTGAAAACCCAAAGTATTCACTCTATCTATAGATAACACAAGAAGAAGGTTTCTTGGCTAGTTTCCAAAACCAGGATACTTATGATTGATTCTCATCCACAGAGGAGAGTTTTTAGGGTGACATAGTTTCCTTTATTTATTTCTTCTATCTATGTGACACATTAATTTCCAAATGATATCCTCACTTCTATATTGGTGACAAATTCATTGAATGATTGGAATGTTCAATACCACTTTTGTAGGACCAGATTCATCTTTCTGGTATGGAGAATGACCACACATTGGGAATTAAATAAGTAAATATTTTCCTTTTGATATAGTATACAGTCAATTGGGAAGTTTTATATTTATTCATAGATTATACCCATCAAGCGTAGCATTCATTTTTCATCGTATGATTGTCTCAAGATCTCATTATATTAAAGTATAATTTCATTCAATATAGAAAGTAATTATATAAAACTAGAGTCACCCCATCTGTTGCATGCTTTCAAATTATACAACTTTAGTACGACAAACAATAATTTATATTTTTTGCAACTAACATACAAATGTGTATTTTAACAACTCTTTAATTTCTCAAACAATTTTTGTAAATCATTAAGTTCTTTGTCAACTATCCTTATCAATTCCAGAAAATGATCTTCATCATCATTCACATCTGTAATCACATCCTCAAATTGGTCTTCTTCTTTGTCCACAATATTAATCATATCAGATGATCCTTATAATGAAATGTTAGCCCAACCACTAGATAAATTCACTTTTTTCCACTTTCTTATTCTAATATTTAAAACATAGATCTATTTTGTGGTAGATCAATTTTTATTCCAACTCCAATAGTCCAACTTTACATTAATAACAATAGAGTAAACACAGAAAAATGACTTGAGAAGAGTCATATTCCCAACCATTTGAAATCATGATGAACTCTTTCACTCTATATTATACACTCCTGTCAAACGATTAGAATCCATACATTTATTATTCATATACATCCTATTTTCTTCAGTGATATTAGTTTTTAACAAAATAAATACAAAAAATAATGATATAATGTCATGGATTTCCTAATTATAGAAAATAATTACTTAAAATATTATGAGAAAATACATTTCAAATGTCCTTTTAAATCTATTTAGAAAACACTTGATATACAATTAAAAATCCCATCATTGACATAAATTATTCCTTAATATAACACACCATTTTTATGATAAATCAATTTTTCCAAACACACTTACACAAAACCACAATTCAATTTTTTAAAGCTTTCAATACAACTCCCTGACCTAATAATCATAATCATTTAAAATGAGTGACAACGCTTTAAGTAACATTTCAAAAAACATGAATAAATTTAAAAGTACCACTTTTTAATTTCAAAGAATATATAGATCCCAAAAGATAATCTTTATAAAATATTCAATGAAAACACTTTGATTCATCAAAAATCAATCAGTGTTTTATGATTGCATCACATTCTTCTAATGGATACTATAATAATAACAAATTCCATCAGAATTTTATATTGTTTCCCCACAATTAGATTCTTCTTATCACTTCTTCCATTTTACAGTTATATCATTTATCCTTCTTCACAACACCCAAGTCCCAATGGATTTGTTCTATAGTCAGTGACAACAGTCGCAAACATGAAACATTCATATACCAATTTACTAAAAACACTAAATTATCCCAATGATCATTTTCTAAAAAAAAATCAATTGGATTTAAACCCCAAGAACAACGTATATGTCACTCACATTAAGTTCTATTGTATCCTTTGTTTATTAATACACCTGAGAAAATCTTTATTAATGAACCAATTACATAGTCAATAATTTCTCATGTGGTATTCCTAAATGGTTACATAACAAATGGTTATTACATTATCAATAATTTATAGAAATATGTTATTTCCATGCTATTCTATTTCATCTAGTGAAGTTGATTCCAATGATTTGGTGAAATTTCACTTGTATCAAAGTGGTGGTTTAATTGAAATGTGTAAATATTGGGATGATATTCAATGGCGGAGGATTCATACATAGGGGGTAAATGGACTTCCTACTCTTGGATATTTAAAAAGTTACGTTGATTTGGAATTTGTCAGAAGTGACATGTTAAATAGAATGGAAAACTATGAACGAAAGCTTTAGAATATTTTCTAAACGGTGTGTCCAAGATAATCCAAATCCAAGAGGGAAGAAGGTCACACCTCTATGTTTTTAATAATTAAAGGATGATGTATATTAGAGGGAGGGATAAATGAGTATTATTGGTCTATGTTTTGGGGTGAAAAAGTGGTTCTCGGTGAGCTTTTCCGTAATTATGCCGCATTGGTTAAAATTAGATAATTACTTATAATTGATATTAATTAATTTTTTATGATGTATGTGGTAAATTAGGAGATTCAGTGGATGTTAATACTCAAAATAGGCTTGGACATGAATGAAATAGATTTAGAAAAGCGAGATGAGTTTGATTACTCCTTTTGAGGTAGATATCCCCAATCATACAAACCCATTGTTTTGAGGTATGATAGCCAGGTGGAATAAACCAAGACAGATGATAGGTTACAATGACCATGGGGCCTAACCCAATAGAACTAAGTGTGTGATGACCTTTTGGCCTAACTTGGGACTTAATGGGATTTTGTGGTCTAACCCAATGGGAAATGGGATATTATGTTCATGTTGGCCAACTCGAGGTTGATTCAAGTGTACAAAGGCCCTATAACCTTATCTGAATAATTATTTTTTTATAAAACATGATTAAAAACTTATTTTAATGTTGGTTTACCAATAATAAAATATTTGGATGACATGTATACATCATGAAAATCCCTTTATGAAATGAATAGAATTGTTCCTCAAGGCAATAATAAACTCAATACGTTTTCCTCAGAGACATCCTAGTGCATGCCACTTGGGAAAAAAAGTTATCATAATTAGTATTAAATAATTGGAAAACATTTTAAAATTTTATAAAAAGGAATAAGTAAAACCCCTATGAAAATCTGATAAACCTGATAATTACAATACATTCGCACTTGGCATAACAATTCCCATGTTCACACGCACGCTTTTAGTGTATATGATCATGTTTCACTAGAGGACCACTAATTTAATTTCAAAAACCAACCAATATGCAATTCATTTAGTAAGAAAACAAAGACCACCAATGGAAAATATTTTCAGTAGGGCGTTTAGCCTGTACAATTCACAACATCACCATCAATCAAAACTAAATATGAGACAACTCACTGTAGAGGTGTCATTAAGTTCCTGGAAGAGATTTGTTTGCGGTGAAGGACATGTGTGCAGCGGAGGAGTCCTCCAGCGGAGGAGAGGCACTTTCAAAGGAGAGGCTTGTGGCCGAAGTGTGGGGTAGAGAAGAGGTGGGTCCCATGACAAAGGTGTGTCACATGACAGAGGTGTGTCACGCAACTGAGGAGAGGCGCATGATGGTCTGGTTCGCACATGGTTGAGGTGTGGTACCCAATGGTGGAGAGGCACATGGCAGTTTGGTTCATGATGGATGAGAGGAACATGATAGAGTTATGGTTCACAACAGAGGATATGCAGCCGGTGAGGATGAGGAGGAGGTGTGGCAGTGGTTATCGGCTTCTGTGAGATATTAAGGGGTGTGAGGAAGGAAGATAATGTTTGGTTTTTTTATAAAACCCGGTGAACCATTTATCTATGCTCACTAAAAAACACTGGTAAAAGTGTGTTTTATCAGTCTTAAAATAGAAATCGTTGATAAAAAATTCAAATATTAGTGCTTTTTTAGTGTTGATAAATATAGGGCTTTATCAAGGAAAAAAATATAGCATGGATAATGAAACCTATTATCTGCATTTTTTTGAACTGATAAAGATAGGATTTTATTAGTGCTAAAAATCATTAATAATGATATAACATTAATTATTTATTTATATTATTATATATATTTATAATAATATATAAAATATAAATATGTATTTATATTATAAAAATATATGTTAAATAATTATAAAATTATAAGAAATATACCTATTATACATAATATCTTAGAATTATATATAATAAATATGTTAACTATATATATGTATAATATTAAACATGTATATTATAAAATTTATTCTAAATTTATAATTGATTATTTCAATATATATTCATTTAGAATTATTATTATAAATGAATATTTATTTATTTATATAAATAAATATAAAATTATAAAAAATAATATTGATAATATTTATAACTATATTAACATATATTTATTATATTTATTAAAATTTTATAAATATTTAAATATATATGTATTTATTTATAACTATAAATATAAATATTTGAATTTATTTCTTAGTATTAATATATATTTGTCAATATATTTACAAATATATTTATTTAATTATATATAACATTAAATAGGGAAAAAATAAATATATTTATTATGAATTAATAATTTTTAAATAAATAAATATTTATTTTTATTTATAACTAATTAATAAATATATATTTATTTTTAATTAACATTTTTAATAAATAAATTATTTATATTTGTAATTATAAATATATAAATATAAAATTATTTTAAATAAATTTATAATTTTATAAATATATATAATTAATATATTTATTACAATTGTTTAATTATTTAAATATATCTACATTTATTTTGAATTATATTTATAACTATTATTATTTGTTTATAATTTTTTGTATATAAATATATATAAATTATATATTTAGTACAAATTTTTTATAATTTAAATGTATCTATATTTGTTTAGGAATTATATTTACAAATATTTTTACTTTTTTATAAATAAATTTATTTAATTAAATATTTATAAATATATATGTAGTAAAATAATAATATTTATATAGTATAATTTTATTGTTTTTTACGTATATATATATATATATATATATATATATATATTTATAATTATAACTACAAATAAATATTTTCATTAATATATATATATAAATATATTTATATAATAATATATGTATTTGTTGTAATTTTAAAATTATTTAAAAATATATATATATATATATAGTTATAATTATAATTACAAATAAATATATTTAAAAAGTATATATATATGATTAAAATTAAATAATTTTGCATATAATAAATATATTTATTCTTTAAATATATTTAATTTATTTTTATTTCTGTTGAGAACATAATATAGTATATATATGTGTAACATGACTTATTTATACACACCAAGTAAAATATAATTAATAAAAAATTATCCATCAAAGGGCAACATGAATAATAAGAAGTTTGTAATGTATAAATGAACATTAGTGAAGATACATAAAATATATGCATGCATGTTCAATATATTGATTGACCAAATCATTGGAAACACGTATATTTTTAATTATAATCTTATAAATACTTTTTAAAATCATTATATATATTTTTGAATTATTAAAAATATATATTAATTATTAACCTGTGTTTTTTATTAAATATATACAAATTAATATTATTTTGGAATATAAACAAAATAATTTTATGTCATTTTATTTTTTAAAACTATTTTCATTGATAAAAATAGTCCTAATAAATATGTACCCTTTATAAGAACATTTTTAGCATTGATAAAAATGTCCTTTATCAGCAATTTTATCCAGTGCTGATAACCCCCCTAATCAGTTCATTGTTCTTAGTGCTAATAAAAAGAGAGCTTTCACTCTGCTCATTTTGTGTTAGTGCCCCTCCCCCTCTCATGGATACAATCACACTGACTAGGAAATTTCACTAATTATGATATTTTTTTTCATTTTATGTCGTGTTAATTTTATTTATACCAGGTTATTTAAAATTTAGATAACACTAACCCACTTTTATTTTTTCGTAACATCATTACTACTAAAAATATAGTAGAATCCCTCAAAACGGACATTAATTAGAGAGTTTTTTATTTTATTTTATTTCAATAACACCGGAAGAAATGGAGTGACTGAAAACTATAGTCTATTGTTAATGAGATTTTTTTTAGTTAGAGTTAGATTGTGATTAAAACTAATAAAATCCAAGTCATTTCATTCTAAAGATTTTATTTCCAATCAATAAAATAATAAGATCAATGTTAAAATAAATTAACACTAATCATTACAATAAAAATTGATAATAAATAATGATGATATTTTAAGAAAAAAGGAGGTAAGAATGAGTGAGAATCATCAATTATTCCCATTTTATATTTAAATAGATATACATAATTAAATATAGTTTAATATATTAAAACATGCCATTAAATAATATTTTAATACTTACATATGATGTAAAATTGACACACCACCTTAATATAGAAAAACAATTATCCAATTTTCCATTTCCCGTTATTTGATTTTATGATTTTCTAGATTTTATGGTTGATTGGGATTGTGTGGAAAACAATACATCTGACCATAATGAAGGATGATTTATGCTATAAAATGGTACATAAAAAATAATTTATAAGGAAGGATAATGCATGATCGAGATGGGTGCCCTAGGTTTCAAATCCCAATCACCTTTACTTCGTTGTTAGGGCCTGAGGTTTCTCAGGGAAAAACTAGTTTGCTGAGGGTTGAGAGCGGAAATTTATGAGTATTGTTATTTTTCACTTCAATGTTACTTCTATAGTCCCCCATTACTGAAATACTATAAAGTTTATGCATCGTATAAAGGTATAATACCATTAAATATAATGTAATTTTTTTTTCATTTTCAGGGGATGCTCTTCGCGTTGTTGATGATCATTTTTTCATTAAATTTTGTTTGGTTGTCAACTGTCTAGTATCTATTTAAAATGGTTTTTATCGATGAGGCAAGATGGATGTGGGTTGGTGTGTGTGATTCATGTAAAGATCGGATGTTTGGACCCTGTACATAATTAACATCCTCCAATGGGGGAGTTTCAATATAGATCTTCATTGGGTAGGGTTGGAGGGAGTCATTAAATGAGGTAGTAATTTCCTTGAACATAAGACATTGAGGTGAAGGGGAAAACCATTAATCTTAACTAGTGAAACACTTTCATTCTTTACCGCCTTCTCTACATGTTAATTACTCCATTTGTGACAAATGCGTGGAGCATTTTCGATTTCATTGCTCATGGTTCACACAATGCATTGGACATGCAATGTGGTTTTAACTTTCAATATATATTTATAATTATAATAATATATATTTGTATTTATTTATAAATATATTTACATATTTATAATTATAATTATTTATTTATATATATTTTTAACATTATAAGTTTTAAAATATATTTTTTACAATTTTACAAGTATTTAAATAATTATATATTTATTTAAAATTATGAAAGTAAATAAATAAATATTTATTTAGAGTTATAATTATAAATATAAATACACACACACACATATATATATTTAATGTTTTATTTAAATAATTATGAAATTATTACAAATATATATATTAGTTTTAATTTTATAAATATTTATAATTAATATATTTATTATAATTTTATAATTATTAAATATATATCTATATTTATTTAGAATTATAATTATAAATTTTTTTATTTATAAATATATTTCTTTAATTATAATTAATTTTAACTTTTTAAGAATAATAAATATATTAAAATTTTATAATTATTTATATATATATAAATTTATATTTATAAGTATAAATAAATATATTTAACAATATATATTTATAATTATATATTTATATATGTATAAGTATAATTGATTTTTTTGTAATAATTTTAAAATTATTTAAATATATTTAAATATAATAATAATTATTATTATAATAAAATATATTTAACAAATATTTATATATAATTAAATATTTATAATTACAAATAAAATAATTTTATCTATTGTTTAAATATATTTATTATAATTTTATAAGTATTTATGAGAACATAATAGAGTCATGAGTATACTACAAGAAAACGAGGCAAGGGAAGCACCTCGTTTTATCAGCGCTAAACAGAATGCACCAATAGTGGGGTCTTTATCGACACTAGATAAAATCGCTGATAAATTTATCATTTATCGACACTAAAAATGAAGAGGTAAAAGATGCAAATTTATCATTATTTTTATGAGCATTGATTAAGGACATAATTATCATCGTGATTTCTGGCACCGATAAATGTTTTTAAGAATAATATATATAATATTATTTTATTAATATTATAAAATAATGTTTATTTTTATATATTAAATAAAAAATGCATTTTTTATTAATTTATATTATTAATAAATAATATATATATATATATATATATTAATTTAAAATATATATTTTTAAGTTTACAATTAAATATATGTGTGTTTCCAATGAATTTTGTCAATAAATTTATTGATAATGCGTGCATATATATTATGTATCATCAGAAATTTTTATTTATACATTACACTTTTCATATTATTCATGTTGTGCATTGATGACTCATTTTTTATTTTTTATTTTTTATTTGGTGTATATGATTAATTCATGTTACCTGTATATATACTATATTATGTTCTCAATAGTTATACAATTACATTAAATATATTTAATCAATAAATGTATTTATTATGTTTATAATTATTAAATTTTAATTATATATAAATTATTTTTAAATATATTTACATGTAATTATATTTAAAACTATACATACATATATTTAAAAAACGATAAAATTACAATTAATACATATATTTTAATTTTAAAAATATATATATGAATATCATTGTATAAAAATATTTATAAATATTTTATTTTATATTTATAATTATAAATATATACATATATATAGAAATAGTAATAAAATAATAAAAATATATTTATTATACTACTTATAATGTTATAAATTTATAATTAAATAAGTATTTTTATAAATATATACAAATATTTATAAATGTATACAAATATTTATAAATAAATAAAAATATTTATAAATATATTTTCTAAATAAATAGAGATATATTATCATAATTATAAAATTATAATAAATATATTAATTATATATATTTATATAAAAATATCTATAAATAAATAATTATTTTAAATATAACTCTAAATAAATTGAAATATATTTAAATAATTAAGAAATTAAAATAAATATAGTAATTATATATATTTATAAAATTATATATATATATTTTTAATTATATAAATATATAAATATATATATATATATATATAATTACAACTATAAATAAATATTTATTCATTATAATGTTTGATTACAAATATGAAGTGAAGCTCCCCTGAATGAGATGATGTGGTAAGGGATCTGGAAGGCTTGGGCTACACATGGGAAATAATTGGAGATGTGTGGGTTTCACACCATGTGATCATGATGGGCGACATGATTGAAGATGGTGGGTAACACAGATGTCTGGCGGTGAGGAATATTGGGTTTGAGAAGGCATACAATGGGCACTAGATGGTGTTGACGGTGACCCTGCCTGACATCCGGAATGAATTTTCCGGTGATGCAGGGTGTGTGTGATATGATGTCGATGGATGACAACACTTTGTGGTGGTTTTTGGAGCACCAGTTCTTAGTGTGCATGGACAGGGACATCGTGAAAATGATTTGGGACGGATTTGGGATCTCGGTTTGATGATGACTAGTAGAGGTTACACACATGTTCCGATCAGTGGTCTATGCTCAATGGTGTATGTGAAGTTCGTGATGGTGCACAGGATGAGGAGGAACCCAATGACGGGATAGGTGGTTGTCATTGAGGGACACTGTCAGTCGATGACAGGTAGGGGATAGATGGTGATGATGATGACAACTCGCAACTCCTTTGGGGCTGCGATGACTTAGGGAACAAGTTGTTTGTGACCTCGATCGGAGTGACGACTTTTGGAGGGATTTCCTTGGGAGTCACGGCTACATTTGGGTGATGTATTTGTGGGGCCTTGGTTCATTTTAACGCTTTCATTTGGATCTTAATAATGATTTTATCACTTATGTTGCGGGTCTTCAGACTATGTGGTTTTTTTGGGTGGCACTGTTCTTCCATTTTATTGATTTGACGTCACTTTTTTTGCCACAAGCATGTTTTGTTTCACTTTTTTTCTATTCACATAAATAAATTTTGAGGAATGGGATCACTCGAGTCCTAAACTATCGTGTTATATATATTAATAAAGTTATTAATATTAGAAACATAAATATTTTTTAATTTTATAATTTTTTAAATAAATTAATATATATATTCATTTATAATTATAAATATAAATAAATATCAATTAATATAAATGATTATAAAATTAGAATAAATATAGTTATATATAACTATAATCATATAAATAAATGAAGGAACATCAGATCATGAATTTGGTAACCCAAATCCATGACCCCAAAAATATTATTAAAAAATAAAATGCATACAAACACATACACAAAATCCAGATAGACCGAGAAAATCAAAGACCTAAAAGCCTACGAACAAAAAAGACAAAAGGCCTATGAACATCAAAGAAAAATAAAGGTTGATGACTGAAGATTGTCAACCCTGAATCTTTCGTGAACCTGATCAAAGTAATGATGCAAAGAGACAAAAGACCACATGTGGGTATCCTCATGAGCTCAATCACCCAAGGATGTTGACATGCCCTTCAACAATATCACTCTT
Source organism: Viscum album (assembly GCA_963277665.1). Lineage (NCBI taxonomy): Eukaryota > Viridiplantae > Streptophyta > Magnoliopsida > Santalales > Viscaceae > Viscum > Viscum album. The sequence continues at coordinate 1,053,180,364 of OY728151.1, read as the reverse complement.
TCAATCATGATCATTCCTTACTCCCATCGTTGGGGATTCCATTATGTAGATCATCAGTGAGAAAAAATCACCATCAGTGTCCCATACAAAAGATAACTCATGGTTCCAAAGAGCATCATGCCTTCAGTGTCCCATACTGCTGATTGTTGTCCAACAAACATCAGCGACAATCATCACCCAAAAGAATACAACTCCCCACACCAATAATCCAATGGCCCAAAATGACCCAAAGAACCATACTATATCAGGTAAAAAACCCACAGTCTAGTATCATTATCCTAAAATATCGCCATATACCTAGAAAGAAAACACAAAAATACCATCCTCTCTTGATTCGACATCTTATGTCCTCCTCATAGTAACCAAAGTCAATATCTATATCACGTGGCCACAATTCACCTGAAAAACATTACATCACACCAACACCCCCACATGAAGTTAGCCACGTGATCCGCCTATCAATGTAAAAATGCCCATGATCTCTAGCCATATTGTCTATCAGGGACCCAATTGAGGCATGAGATCAGTGTCGGCGGTGTCGCAGGCCAGTATCCATCCTTCACAACTAGTCTGACCACCCCACTGAATGGTGGCCCTTAATCACCCTCATCCCAATGACCCGAACCAGATTCGAGAGATCATCAAATATTCCATCATCTATTGTTAGAATGGCCCCCTCACCAGTTAGCATTAGTTGGTAGCCTAAGATGCCACTACATGTCTTCCAGTATCTTACATAGATCATGCCGCCATGTCGCCCATCATCACTGTCCTCTGCAACCCAGCCTACCAATGGGTGAAGATGAAACCCGAAGCTATTGCCGACAGACTGTGAATAACTAACATCCTGCATCTATGGATCCCATCACTGTCTCAACCACCCATCATCACCAATTTCTTCCAGATTACCGACCAATAAATCAAAGCCTATCGCAAGATCTTCATAGAAAAAATAGACTCTTGACTTAGATCTTCTTTTGGGAGACCCTTCTCCAAATGTTCAGATTCAATCATCATACCGAAATATTTCAAAATTACCAATGAAATCATAAAATGTTTTATATAATCTTATAAATATATATAATTAATATAATTACTATATATATTTCTATTATTATAAATATAATAAGTATATTTCATATAATTTTATATTTATTTAATTTAAATATATATATATATATATATATATATATTAATTTATTGTTATGTATATAAGTAAATAGATATATATTTATATATATACAATATTAAAAATCTATATTATTATATTACTAAATTTTAAACATTTTATCATTATCAGTTTTTTTGCGCTGATAAAGGACAATCCTTGTCAGTGCTATAAAACCTGATGAAAGGTGTCTCTATCAGTTCTCTATATTTAGCATTGTTATGGGCATCCTATATCAGTACTTTTTTAGCACGGATAAAGGCTAATCATTATTAGTACTAAAAATTTAAGATTGCTGCATGTTTTATCATGACATTCTATTTTAGTCCCAATAAAACATGCCTTTATCATCGATTTTTATCTATCTATGATAAAATGTACATTTGGTTATATAAACACACCATACATTTCTCCCCCTACCTCACACCCCTCATGGTCTCGCCGAAGATGTCCACTGCCATCACGGGCTCCTACTCCTCCTCCACCTTTGTGAATCCCTCCACTGTGAAACCACTTTCCCTATGCGTCTATCTTCCACCAAGAACCTCTCCTCGATCAGGCACCTCTCATCTACTGCATGCCTCTCTTGTGTAGTGCGCCTCTCCTCTGACTACAATCCCTTCTCTACATACCTAGCTTTCGTGCATGTCTTCCCTCCATCTCAAGTCTCTCCTCTTTCTTGCGCATATCCTCTACTGTGCACCTCTTCTCTGTTGGGAGCCTCTTCTACGCTGAATGACTCCTCTACTACGCGCCTCCCCTCTTTCACAAACACACCACTATCATGCGCTGAATGAAAAATCCATGGTGAGTATTATCCTCTTTCTCATTGTTTTATGGTGATGTCGTGAATGGATAGGGCTAAACACCTCTCTAGAAATCATGGCCATTGGTGGTATTTTTTGGTGCCCAAAATTAAATAATTTTTTTTGGGTTTTTGAAATGAAATCTTGATATTCCTTGTGTTCAGAGTGAATTCAAGATATTATTATGATGTGTTGATGACCTAGAAATGTATTTTTATGGTTTCATAGTGTGTCTCCATTTTGTAAGAGTTATGGTGCGAGTGGTCTTGTTTGAAAATGAGGTATTTTATGGAAAATTATTTTTGTTTGAAATGAACCCATTTGTTTTGTTTATAATCTGGATAAGGTTTTCAGTAACTACCTTAAGGATGTTTTTGTTTTAATTTTTTTATTTTTATACAAATCCAAGAATATTTTTTGGTTGTATGTACAAGGGATTTTTAACACTTCATGGTTTTTTTGAAAGTGTTCGTTTTCATTTGAAGAAAATTAAGTGTTGAATAGTATAGAGATGTTTTAAAAAGTATTGAAGTATTTTAAAATGAGGGTGGATTTTGGTTAAATTATTTGAATAAAAGATGTTAGAAATTTTACCCTTTTTAATGTGTGAGTTTTCTTTTGAAATGTGTTTTGGGGATTCTTTATTATGGTTTCATAGTTTAAAAATAAATCATTTTTATATTTATTTACCGTTTTTTATGTTGGGACGGTTTGGTTTGTTTTGATTAAAATGATAATTAATTGGGTTTATCTTTTGTTCTATCTTGAGTATGCCCCTACAAGGCCATCATATTCCCATTCCTGTAGGATTAGCCCACAAACACAATGAAGCCCTATGTTAGGCCACAAGTCCATTACACACCTGGAAATAATGTGTTGGGGAACATGGTCATTGCACCCTATCCTCAATATTGGGTCATTCCACAAGGATATCTTACCCCAAAACAATGGTTTTGTATGATAGGGTCTATCTACCTAAAAATGAGTTATCAACCTCATCGAGCTTCTCTATAACTCTATCAAGCTTTTCCATGAAATGATTGATTATTCACTTCAACTCATGATATTAATTCACCACATAAATAACAAATAATTATTTTTTATTAACTACAATGTGTTATTTAATTTTAACTAATGTGGAACAATTAATGAAAATCTCATCGTGTTCCAATATTGCGCCATATGTTATATAACAATGATTTTATACACCTTTTTGGTAACTGATAATATAATAATAAAACGATTTGATACCACGAGTTGGATTTGGTATCAATAAACAATCCTAATGTTAAACCCCCAAAATATCCACATAGAGGAATAAATTCCAAAACATACCTAAATTGAATCAAATCCCCAAACCCGATATACTGTAACATAGAACTAAATCTACACCTAAGTCACTAAATAAGATTTATACATTCTATTTCAAGTAAAATAATGGTTCTGAAAATAACTCCTCCATTGAAAATGTGCAATAAAGGATAAACACATGACATAAATGGAATAAGAACACCACATATAATTTATGTTGTTCGCATGAAAACCTGACTTCATTTGGAAATACATTAATATTTTATTGAATGGATAAATTGAGTTTTAAGGGAATCCCATCTTAAGTTAGCCCTACCTATCCAAAGATAAATTCTACACCTTCTAGACACCACAGTCAAATAACCATAACAGCACATGTTACGAATCATTCTGCCCGCAAGAATTTGACTATGAATCCCCTCAAATGAATAAATGATACAAATCAAATGATTATAAAACAATATTTTCTACCGAAAATAATTTTATATCTAAATATCTAAATTATTATTTTATTTAATCATTAAAAAATTATATGAATGAATTATTATCTATTGATACTCAATGTTATTAAGTGTTTGTGGAATTTAAGTTGATGAATCTATGAAAGGTACAAAAATTATATTTTCTTCATGAAATTTTGATTAAGAGTTTCTAAGATATTTTGGGACTTGAGGTTGTTAACCTCATGAATATGTTTTGGAGAGGTAAGAATTATCTTGAAACTTATAATGATACTATCATCACTTTGAATCTTGAGGTTACTAATATGTGTTCAATTAAAGATTTTAGAATAAATAGTCTCTGTAATTTCATTTATGATGTCTTTTTAAAGATTTAAGAAAATAGACTATTTTAAAACAAAACATCTATTAGTTTAGTACCATAGTTCTATTCTTATTTTTAATCATGTCTTGATGTACAAAAAAGGAATGAAAAAGTAACAGATTTTTTTTAGTGATGAGTGGCATGGGGAAATTTTGTGTGTGAATGTAATGGAACATGAGAGAATTTTAATTATGTTATGGCTTTACGCTTATAGATTTTTAAAAGATATTGTTATAATGGAAGGAACCAATTTTACTTCATGTGAGAGACATATATATTTTTCTTGGTGGTGAAGAACCAATTGTTTTTCTGTCATCCAATGATCATTGGGATAATGTAGTGTTGTTAGTATACTAGAAAACGAGTGTCTCAGGGTTGAGAGTGTTGTCACTAACTATGTAACATATCTGTTGGGACTCTGGTGTCATTGTGAAGGATAACTGATATAACTGGAGAATGGATGTTTGGATACGAGATACCAAATGATGGATGGAACAATGTGAAATTCTTACGGAAATTATTATTATTAAACAAACCTTTTTTTAAATAGTTTGTTTTTCAATTGGACTTAATGTATGTTTTTTAAATAGTTTTTCATGGAAATTTGAATTATAGTTTTCCAGAATATTTTATGTTTGGAATTTTATAGAATTATGAAAACCATTACATTATATCAATATTTTGTGTATTTATTTTTTTAAATAATTATATAATCGAATAAAATAGGGTGGATATGAATTAATAATGGAAGGATTCCAATCATTTGACAAACAAGTAGGAAGATGTAGTTATAGTGTTCATGAAGTTTGTGAATGATCACGCATATGACCCTTCTCAATTCCATTGTTTGTGTTTATGATGTTGTTATTCAAGACATGCCAGTCCATAGGACTTGGAAGAACACTTCATCTCTCATGGAATATATATAAGTTAAATGTTTTGGAATACATGTGGGGAAAAAGATAATGTGGCCAGTGGGTGCGATAATAGTGCGTTTTAAGGATCATCTTCTTTGATTACATATGTGGATAGTGAGGAAGACCATATTGAGGATGTGATTATTGATGTGAATGATGGTAATGATCGTATTGAGGAAATGATAAAGACTGTTGAATATGAACTTTGTGATTACCCAAAATTGATTGAGTAGATAAAGAGTTGTGACAAGATGCCTTTGTATGGTGGTTAAACTAAATACATAGCATTTTCAGCAATACTGAAGTTGTATAATTTGAAAGCAGGCGAAAGATGGAGTGATTCTAGTTTTACATAATTACATGCTCTCTTGAATGATATTCTCCATGAAGATAATAGGCTCCTGATCCGAACATACGATGCTAAAATAATGCTACGCTTTATGGGAATGATCTATGAAATAATACACACATACCTAAAAGATTTTATACTATTTCACTTGGACCACAAATCATATATAGAATTCCCGATGTGTGGTGATTCTCGATATAAGAAATATGAATATGGTACTATGAATGTTTCATGGTACATTACAATCATTCAACGGTTTTTGTGCCTGTATAGATGTGAGTAGACTGCACGAAAATTGATATGGCACATAGATAGAAGAAATAAATAATGGAAATTACGTCACCCAAAAAAACATCTTAGTGGAAATGAATTGATCATGAGTGTCTTGAATTTGGAAACGATCCAAGAAAACTTCTTCCGGTGTTATCTATAAATGGATTGAATCCATTTGATTATCAAAGAAACACTAACAATACATGGCCTGTTATGATGGAAAATTGTAACCTTCCATCGTATTTTTGCATGAAACAAAAATAGATCATGTTATCAATGTTTATACCAGGACCGAAACTACTATGTTATGATATTTATGTTTATTCGACTCTATTGATCATGTATTTTAAATAATTAATGGATTCAGGGGTTACATTGTATGATTCTTATAGAATTGAATATTTCACTTTGAGATCCTTTTTATATGGGTTGATAAATGAATTTAATTCTAATGGAAATTTGTCATGATATATAATTAATGTAACTCATGTATGTCATGTCAGAAGACAAAGTACATAGTAAATTATGTTGAAACATTCATTAAAAACCATTTTTTGAGGACATCACTGATTTCTACCCCAATGACAGAAGTACTGATCATGGATGACATCATTCTATGGATGTTCAAAAGAACATACAACATCATATACACTAACATGTTATAAACTATTTTAGAATATAGAAGATATGAATACTAGTTTGGGTAAACCATTTTTGAAAAACCTTTTGAAAACCATTTTGAAGAAGAGAATTTTTTTTATTACCATAATAGAATTGTCAATACGTCAGAAACTTTCTTGATGTTATGAATTCTGAAATAACATAGTTCATAGTGTCATTGGCACATTACTAAATGCTCTAAAAAATACAAAGGATGGAAATAAGGCTAGGATGGACATTGTTTACATGGGAATATTAGAAGTGATGGCCCCAGTGAGGGGTAAAAATGAACTTCTCTTCCTCCAGTTGCTTATACTATTTTTGGGATGTAGATATATCTATTTTTGAACATCATGAATGAAATAAAGGTACCATGGTGTATTTATTGAATATCAATATCATCATGTCAATGAACGATTTAGAATCAATGGGTCTAAAATTACATGACTTACACATTTTGATGAAAGATCTAATTCCTATATCTTTACGTTGCATTTTTTTCCAAGAATTCCAGTTATAGATTAACAATTCTCTCATTAATTTTCAAATCAATATGTAGAAAATTTATAGAGATGTCGATATTTCTATGTATGTAAAGGGAAATTCATTTCATATTATGTGAATTAGAAATGGTCTTCCCACCGATATTATTTGATATGATGGTTCATTTTTTGGTTCGCTCGGTGAGTTATATTCGACTATGTCATCCTATAAAATATAGATGGATGTATCTTATTGAATGGTATATAATGATTTTGAAAGGGTATGTCCAAAATCAAAGTCATAAAGAGGGTTATATTGCCAAATGAGATATTGTCAAGGAACCTGTTGAATTCTGTATCGAATACCTATTCGATGTGAAATGCATTTGTCTACGGAAATCCCTTCACACTCTGCATCCTATGGGTGAAGGAAAACTAGGAAAAGAGGTTGTCAATATCAATATTACAGATCAAGAGTAGGTCCAACTTTACATTTTGGATAATAGTTTGGAGGTTGATCCATATGTCGAAACCCACAAAGATATTCTTAGGAATTTTAATCCATCAGGGGATGAAAAATAAATATCAAATATAAATAAAGAATATTTTATAGGATGATTTTGGGAAAATATATTTGAGGAGCCATATAAAAACATGGACTCAATTTCATATCAACATTGACAACTAGCTGGAGGACCAAGTGTGTATGTATTATCTTATAATTATTATGTAATTAATTTTAATATATTCTCTACTAAATATAATCATGAAGGCAATATCATGGATGACAGTGGAGTTACACATGTGGATAAAGTAATTCTTGTTTCGGTTCTATAGACAGATATCCAATTTATGAGAATTTTTCATACATTTCCATCATCAAACAAATATTGGAGTTTGATTATATGAAATTCCATGATATAATTATTTAATGAAAGTGGGTTGATAATAAGAGTGATATTAAAATAGAAGACTTGGGATTTGTCAAAGTATATTTAAGTAAGGAATGGTACAATGAAGAACTTTTTATAATTCCATCAAGAGTAGTACATGTATTTTATGTTCCAAATCCCACAAACCGTAACTAGTCAATTGTTCTAATATTATCCAAAACCACTGAACGGTCAGATGAAAATTCAACAGAGCATGACCCTTTCATTTGGATGCTGAAATCATTCACAATGTTCTTAATGTAGATATAATTTTTTATTTCAGAGGAGACCACAATGAAGGTATTTGGATAGTTGATAGTGGGGTCCAATCCCCTTATCCATTACGAATAAAAGACTTAAATAATCATGTTATATGTTTCTTTGATATAAATAATGTTACCTTTTGTTATTATATGTCCGCTGCAACTTTTTTGTAATCTATGGTAAATTTTAAACCAATTCTGCATATAATGAATTTTGTACATTGTGATGCTCCCAATCCCGAGGAGCAAGAGGTCTCTCAACCTAATGTTTCTCATAGTGCAGAGGAATATCTATTCTCTCAACATACTATTGCTCATAGTTTAAAGAAATAATAGGTTTCTAAGCCTATTGTTTTTTCTCCTAGTACATATGTACAACCACCATCATCACATGTTAATTATATCACTCTAGTAACACCCCAATATTTCATAGTACATTATTTCTTCAAAGTAATTCAATAACTTGCACTACATGCAACACCGTGTTCTAGCGCACCATGGCTTACTGAACAAGCCGTTCAAATGAGGTTATGAATGGTATTAACTGAATTATGAACAATATATAATCCTTATAATTTTAGAATCCATATTATGATTTTCTTAGACAAAATTTAAGAAAAAATACATTTTTTTAGATAAAAGAAGTATTTTTCAAAAAATTCAATTTTACCCACTTTTAATGGAGAATCCTTTTTAAATCCAATATTTGAAACTTTTATATATTAAATTTGAAAAAATGAACTTCTTCTTTAGAATCGGGAAATTATAATTTAGTTTCAATAATGTTTTGGTGTTTTTTCTGATATCTTTCATATTTGGGTGAATAGTGAAAAATACAATATTTTAACTGAAACAACTTTTCTAATCAAAATAATTTATATTGTTAAATTATAAATTTTAATGTTTTGGAAGTATAAATACATTATAGTTTTACCATTTAATCCAATTATGGTCATTTTACGTAATTTCACTTTGAAATTGGACATAAACAAGTGTAAAACTTTTGATAGATATTATTTCGTAAAAATCTGCCTTTTGGTTTTGACACTAGGAATTAATTTAAAATTTATAAATGAATATTTTCTGTTATTAATTTGGTAAAATTGATTTCATTTTTTGATTTGGAATATAGAAATTATCTTAGTGTGAAATTTTGGTACTTTTCTGATAACTTTCATATTTTGATGAATAGTGAAACTTACTAAATATTCATTGAAAACAACTTTTTTAATCGAAATAAATAATAGTGATATATTATGAATTTTAGTGATTTTAAAGTATAATTATATTATAATTTTACCATTTAATGTAATGTTGGTCATTAGATATAATTTCATATTTAAACTAGACATAAGAAAGTGTCAATCTTTTGATACTTATCATTTGTTAAAAACACGCTTTATGTTTCAACAACGAGAATTAATTTTAAATTAATTTCTTCAACTTCTGTGTTTTTAATTTGGAAAAATTGGTTCTATATTTGGAATCAGGATTTAAAAATTGTTTAAATAGGTAACTTTTATTTTTATACATTTTGAATAATTACTTCAGTAAATATTTTATTTAACACGGTTAAAGGGTAAATACGGTAAATAAGGGAAAAAATAATCTTATAATAATAATAAATTATCAAAAAACGTGTCCTAACCATATTGGTTGACACATGTCCGACTATGGGAATTTTTGGGTCGATTTTGGAACCCCATGGAGCCACTTGTAGGTGACAAGGACACTTTATATAAATTAAGTAAAAGTAAATAAAAAAATGACAAAAGCATATATCTTTTAGAAAAATAATTTTTACATCGGGTTATGTTTGTTATATTTTAGACTATAAATATTCATTATATAGATAAAAATATTTCTAAATAATTTTATTTTATTTATAATTTTTAGACATTTAATAATTAAATTTATTTATGACACAATAATGATGCAGTATTTTCATTATTAATGAAAGAATCAAATAATTGGTATTATGAATGTTAAAATAAATATAATTTGGAAGTTTTGATGCCATCCAGGAATTTTATTGGTTAATATGACATGTTAGAATTTCTTAAATGAATTTTTTTTGAATTAATAAAGTTGTTAAGACTTTATCAAAAATAAATTATTAAATATTGTCAAAATTGACATAAATGAGTTTTTAAAACAAGTATTATATTGGTAATTGATATTCTATTACTAAAAATATAAGGTTCAGAGAAAAGACTTATATCATGATAGGTGTATCATTAATGGACCACTTTGGGGTCAATTTGATGTATATAGTATGTTTATTAACTATATAATATAAAAATACGAAGTGACATGGTAAATTTCAATCTAATTAAATAAGAGTTAAAACTAAAATATATGGTTAATATAATGACCCAAAACTGACTAAAATCTATTGGTTGAATGGTTTTGGAACCATACCACCCTTATAAATTCAATAATACACTTTGGATCCATTAGAAACCGAATATGAATTTATTATAAATTAATACATTAATTTTTTTTGAAGAGCCCCTCCTCCCGCTTATAAAAGGACACAATTTATAACCAATTCTTCACACCATAAATTCCTTTTGGATCATCCAAAACCAGCCCAAATACTCTCTCAACTTCCCTCACTTCATCCTGGAGGCCTTATTTTGATCTGAAATCCAACCTATGAATCCCTTTTGATCAAATCAAAAAGAAGAATCTGAAGAAGATGAAATGTTTTCACCACCCATTTTCAAGTTCCTTTCTTCTTCAACTTCTTCTTTCTCTATTATTTTCATTCTAAAATAATAACTCCATTATATTATATATACAATGATGTTATTATAAATATGTTACAACCATATTAATTATTCTATCCATACTTTGAATGACATGTCACCAAACGTGTGTACGTACGACTTACCGTCTCCACGTCGTGGTGTAATTGTTATTCAAAAACATCATTATTTGGATCGGTATGATAATGAAATGTAATTGATGTAAATAATAAATATAACATGATAATAATTCTTTATATATTATATACCATCCAATTATATATTATTTTAATATCAAAAGAATGATATTGACGCTCGTGCGTACGTACGGACTACCGTCTCCACGAACGCGATGAGATTCATTCCCCATCGTATCCATTAAATTATAATTTTCATTTTATGATTAAAAATAATGTTTAAGTACAAGATATAATTAGGGATATGAATAATATACAACCTATCCATAACAAACACGGCTTATGTAACAAAATATATAAAATAAAATGAGTAAGTTAACACCCGAAACAATGATAATACTAAGATATTATTAACAAATCAATGTTAAAAGATCATATATGATATAATATTAATTTATATGATTATTGTATAATTTAATAACATTTATTTAACCATTATATAGTAGGTTAACCTACCCTCAACCATGGAAAAGTACAAGGTAAGGGGTTTTCATCTCACTCCTTATTGCCATGAGATTTGTACCATATTACCACTATTACCATTTCTGTGGTGTATGTAGTGCACACAATTGTTTTCATTGTTTAATAAACTTTAATTTATGTTTATTTACATATTCATTGTATGATACCTCTTTCATGGGGTTCATGTTTCATATGTCACCAAATTGGTAAGGGTGTATTTCACAATCTCTTCATTATCTGAGATTGTTTATACGTAATTATCTACTGGGACCTCTTTATCATCTACATCCATGTTTCTTAAAAATGTATTTCAAATCATTTTTAATATTTTATATAATATGGGTTAATTTCATTTATACAATTGTTGAATTTTTATAATATGTTTATAAAGTAATCTTTCTGTCATTTTCCAAACAAGGTCGTTTTTAACCTTTTCAACTAAATTAAGGTAAGAATGTATTTTTTTAACTTATACGGAGGGTGTGGCTACTTTCCACCATTGTAAAATCTTCGAAGCATCCATTACAAGATTATTAGAAAATTTTCAATGTAAATTATTTATTTTTTAATTATGTGACTTTTAAATTATTTAATAAAAATAGATATTTCCCTCAAATAGTTTTGATTTCATCTATGTCAACATCCATTGATGGATTTTAAGCTTATTTGAAGTTGATATATAATGATAAAAAACTTCCATATTGTATTGAAATTTTTGTGATATTTTTGACTGTGGATGTGTTATTTTTATACCATTCATGGTTTTGGAAGAATGTATTTACATTTCGTATGCTAGTTTTAATTTGAATGATTATTTTATGTTTGAACCTGTTCATATGAGGAATGCATTGGACTTAATAAGTGACGGATGGAGCTTGCTATAGCTCATTGATGCATCAGTAGGTCTCATGATACAAACTAGTGTCTTGGCATGAGGCCTTGACAAAATCTTATTTGTAGTCTTGGAACGAGGCCTTGGCTACGTGGTTATGATAGTCTTGAATTATGCATTCCATCATTATGCATGTGGTTATTGATATTGCATGTGATTATGAGACTAGTATAATATCAATGTGAATAAATAAATGGAATTATTTCATTTTATCTTTGCCATATTATTCTGAATTTGAAATTTAAAAGTCTTTTGTTTTAGTTATACATTTCCATAAATTTTATGTTTATTTATGAAATTTTCCACTATATTGTTATCCTTTCTGAGCATCTAATCTCACCCCTTTAAATGTTTTAATTTTTCCCAATATGTAAAGAAGTATTTTATGAATGACCTGCAGGGAATGTATGAGGAGATATGAAAAAATATGTTTTGTTGTTCTTTATTTCACTTTATGATGTAATGTGATACTTATGAATATATATAGTGTTTCCAAGGCTACTATTTAATCTGTCTTTTGAGATGTGAGCTTTCGTGATCATGCCAATGTTATGTAATAATGCAACGACTCTGGGTAACTGGGGTCGGGGCATTATAGTTAGTATCAGAGAAAAGTTTAGTACAATCATTGGAATCTAGATTTAGATAAACTCTGATTAGAGAACATAGACCTAAGATGGACTTTGAGGATTAGTATAGAAGAAATTCCTAGAAGTTTGGTATTGTAGAGATTTTGTGAGTTTTCCGAGCAATATATCCCTATCTGGATACGAGCAGGTAGAGGCGGCTCTGGCACATATGTACCTAGGGGTAAAAACTGAAAACACCGCTTTGAGATAGACTCGAACGGCAACTGGTGCACGACAACAGGCCTTACAACACTCTTGGTTACGACAATCCCGAGGGATATTCATAGGATAATTCTTATTTTCTTTACAAACCATTATAAATGGATTATGAATATATACATACTCTAAGAAAACATTTTTATGATTATGGATTATATCCATAAACTGTTCAATTTACATTAAGTATTGTTCATGTTTGGAATTATTAATTGCAATTCATAAACTGACCTGGTTTATGCTATTGTATAGAAACAGTGCCCAGTAGAAGGAATGTGGACTCCAATAATATCTATGATCCAAAGAGTTAGAAGGATCATATCGTTCACGATATTAAGCCAACATTTTGAAGGAAAATAGTCTCTCATGTATTCTCATCATATGAAGAAATAGTATCATGTGTTAATAAGATAAGTAAAGAATTCTCCGAATGCTACGGATTTGAAGGGAAGAAATATAAGAAAATGATGGAAGAGAGAAAGATGGATTAAGGGAAGAGGGAAAAGAAGAATTTTCCCATATATGATAATTGTGGGAAGAAACACCCTCGATCTTTCCTGAAAGGAATGGGAGTTTGTTATATGTGTGGAGAAAAATGACACCATGTACCTGACTGAAAGGGTAAGAAAAAGTTTCAAATGTACAATGATTCATCTACAAGGTGTTGGGACACTATGCAAACCAATGTCTAAATCATCAGAGTATGTCCCAAATGATGATATTGGATAATAATAAAGTTATTATACTACCATAGATGAGTAGGAATGATTAGAGTTATTAAGTTGTTATTAGAAAATTATATCATTTGAGTGTTGTATCAATAATGTACTGGTTATAATCATTATGGAGTATATAAGGATTGTACTGCAGTACTATTTAATTAAGGACTTGAGATTGTGCGAAACAAAGAATAATGACTTCATATCATGTTAAATTTTTAGAAAATATATGGTTGAGAGAAAGATAAATGATAATATGGTTTTGATATCGAGGGAGTGATTTAGGAATAATACATGATTGATTTGGATAAATTATATTGGATATTATTGACTACCATGAAACTGATTAATGATCTGTATATTCCATCATTATTGGAGTTTACATCATTTTTGGATAGAATGAGTATATCTAGTATTCTATATGTAATAAGGGATCATGAATGTAATCAATAAGGATTTATGGTATTTCAGGATGTTGTAGTGTTTTAAAAGAATACATGATGAAGGTGTTCACATGTTTTTATGAAGAAAAAAGGAACTTCATTGTGTTTACCTTCCATATAAATTTTGGACTGTGAGTTTGGACCGAATTATTTTGGATAATTATAGTTTTAAATTATATTTGGATTGCCATAAAAGGACAACCTGGAGGTCGGGAGACAACCGTTGCGTCCCTCAAGGCCGCGAGACTTGAACCCGCAACCAATGAGCAACAAGGTTGTATCACCTACAACTAGCCCATGTGATGTCCTGTATTGAATAATGTAGTATTTTTAAAAAACTTCTGGTAGATGAATTATAAATTCATTTTTTGATCCCTATACGAATAGGATAAATATAATATTGTTTAAGTAATATTATCTTTTATAGTGAAAGATGAGTTTGTGGTAGAAATTCGTTAAAGGATGGGACTCTACTTGTCAAGTATATATTTTTCTTCTTCTCTTATTCTATGATGAAATTAATTCTTATACATTAGTAAAGGGATCTTAAAACAAAAAATATGTTATCCTAATACCATATGTTTTTTTGAACCGATGGTATTTTAAATCATCATAGATTTGTGAATTTAAGGCCCTAAATATTACACTTGTTGGTTATTGATGACCTTAATCACTACCTATAAATATTTATGTTTTCCTCCAATTATATGTCTCTAATTTCCACCAATGTTCTCCTAATCGAGATCAAAATTTTGTGGTGACCCTTTCATTTCCCTTTTCCTCTTATTAAGACTATATTTTATTAAACTAATTTTCGATGTGGGTTTTCCCAAAAGTATTTTCTATTTTATACCTTTTATTTTCGAAAAATAATTTCAAATTGCAAGGATGCAATTTATTAAAGGAGGTAAGAATGTTACACCCCAAGATTTCATAGTACGATATTTTTTTCAAAGTAATTCAATAACATGCCCTACACGCAACATGGAGTTCTAGCGCACCATGACATTCCAAAAAAGGCGTTCAAAAGCAGTTATGAATAGTATTAACTGAATTTTAATCTTTATATAATCCTTATAATTTTAGAATCCATATTATTAGTTTCATAGACATAATGTAAGAACAAATAAATTTTTTCAGATAAAAGAAGTACTTTTAAAAAAATGAAATCTTTCCGCCTTTTAATGGAGAAGCCTTTTTGAATCCAATATTTGAAAATTTTATATAAAAAATTTTACAAAATAGACTTATTCTTTAGAATCAGAATATAATAATTTAGTTTCAATAAAGTTGTGGTGTTTTTTCTGATAACATTCATATTTGGGTGAATAGTGAAAAATAATTTATTTTAACTGAAAACTACATTTTTAATCAAAATAATTTATATTGTTGAATTATAAATTTTAATGGTTTGGAAGTATAAATATATTATATTTTTACCATTTAATCCAATTAAGTACATTGTATGTAATTTCACTATAAAATTGGACATAAACAAGTGTCAAACTTTTGATAGTTATTATTTCTTAAAAATATGCCTTTTGGTTTTGACAGTAGGAAATAATAATAAATTAATAAATGAAACTTTTATGTTTTTAATTTGGTAAAATAGACTTCATTTTGGGATTCAGAATATCGAAATTATATCAGGGTGAAATTTTGGTACTTTTCTGATAACATTCATATTTTGATGAATAGTGAAAATTGATAAATTTTAATTAAAAACATCATTTTTAATCGAAATAATTAACAGTGAGAAATTATTCATTTAAGTGAATTTAAAGTATAATTAGATTATAATTTTACCATTTAATCTAATGTTGGTCATTGGACATAATTTCATATTTAAACTAGACATAATAAAGTGTCAATCTTTTGATAATTATTATTTGTTAAAAACACGCTTTTTGTTTCAACAACGAGAATTAATTTTAAATTAATTTCTGGAACTTCTATGTTTTGAATTTGAAAAATGGATTCCATATTTGGAATAGAGGTGTCCAAATTTTATAAATAGGTAACATTTATGTTTATACATTTTGGTTAATTACTTTGGTAAATATTTTATTTTCCATGGTTAAAGGGTAAATCTGGTAAATAAGGGTAAAAAAATAATATAATAATAATAATAAATTACCCCAAAATGTGTCCAAACATTATTTTTTGGTACATTTCCGACCATGGCCATCTTTGGGTAGATTTTAGGACCCCATGGAGCCACATGTAGGTGATAAGGACACTTTATATTAATTAAGTTAAAGTAAATACAAAAACGACATAAGCATATTTCTTTTAGAAAAACAAGTTTTACATAGGGTTATATATGTTATATATTCGATTATAAATTTTCAATATATATATATAACTATTTCCTATATAATGGTATTTTATTTATAATTTTTAGACATTTAATAATTAAATATATTTATAAAACAACAATGATGCATTATTTTCTTTATTAATGAAAGAATCAAATAATTGGTATTATAAAAGATAAAAAAAATATAATTTTAAAGTTTTGATTCCATACATGAATTTTATTGGTTAATATGACATGTTAATATTTCTTATATGTGTTTGGTTTGAATTATTAAAGTTTTTAAGACTTTAACAGAAATCAGTTATTAAATATTGTAAAAATTGACATAAATGAGTTTTAAAAACAAGTATTATATTATTAATTGATATTCTATTCCAAAAAATCCATGGATAAGAAAAAGGGATTATATCATGATATTTGTGTCATTAATTGACCACTTGGGGGTCCCTTGGATGTATATAGTATGTTTATTAACTCAATAATATAAAAATACAAAGTGACATGGGAAATGTCAATCTAATTAACTACGAGTTAAAACTAAATGATAAGGTTAATATAATGACTCAAACCTGTCTAAAATCTATTGGTTGAATGGATTTAGACCCATCCCCACCATATAAATTGAATAATACACTCTACAACCATTAGAAACCGAATATTAATTTATTATAAATTAATACTTTATGTTTTTCTAAAAGAGTTCCTCCACCCCATTATAAAAGAACAAAACTTCTAACAAATTCTTCACACATTAAAAGCCTTTTGGTTCGGCCAAACACTGCCCAAACACTCTCTCAACTTCCATCACATAAACCTAGAGGCCTTATATTGATAAAAAATCCAACCTAAGGAGACCTTTTGATCAAATAAAAATGAAGAACCCGAAGAAGAGGAAATGTTTTCACCACCCTTTTTCATGTTCCTTTTTTCTTCAACATCTTCTTTCTTCATTATTTCCTTTCTAAAATAATAACTCTAGTATCTTATATATACTTTGATGTTATTATAAATATGGTACAACCATATTCAATATTATATCCATCCTTTGAATGACATGCCAGCATATGTACGTACGTACGGGTTACCGTCTCCACGTCGTGGTGTAATTGTTATTCAAAAACATTATTATTTGGATGGGTATGATAATGATATTTAATTGATTTAAATAATAAATATAACATGATTATGATTATTTATATATGATATACCATCCAATTATATATTATTTTAATATCAAAATAATGATATTGTCGCTCGTGCGTACGTATGGACTACCGTCTCCACGAATGCGATGAGATTCATTCGTCATCGTATCCATGCAATTATAATTCTCATTTTATGATTACAAATAATGTTTAAGGGCTTTATATCATTCATGGATATGAATAATATACAACCTATCCATAACAATCATGGATAATGAATCTAAATATATAAAATAAAATGAGTAAGTTAACACCCGAAATGATGATAATACTAAGATATTATTAACAAATAAATGTTAAAAGATAATATATGATATCATATTAATGTATATGATTCTTGTATAATTTAATAAAAATTATATCACCATTATACAGGAGGTTAACCTACCCTCAACCAAGGAAAAGTACAAGGTAAGGGGTTTTCATCTCACTCCTTATTCCGGTGAGATTCTTACCATATTGCCACTATTACCTTTTGTGTGGTGTATGTACTGCACATGATTGGATTCTTTGTGTAATACACTTTAATTTATGTGTACTTACATATTTATTGTATAATACCTCTTTCATGGGGTGTATGTATCGTATGTTACCAAATTGGTAAGGGTTTATTTCACAATCTCTTCATTATCCGAGGTTGTTTGTATGTAATTATCAAACGGGACGTCTTTATCATCCACATCCATGTTTCTCAAAAATGTATTTCAAATAATTATTACTATTTTATAGACTATGGGTTAAATTAATTTATACCATTTTTGAATTTTTAAATGATGTTTATAAAATAATCTTTCTGATGTTTTGAAATAAGGTCCTTTTTATCCTTTTCAACAAAATTAAGGTAAGAATGTCTTTTTTTTACTTTTACCGCGGGTGAGGCTATTTTCCAATATTGTAAAATCATCGAAGCTTAACATAAAGGATTATAAGAATATTTTCAAAGTAAATGTTTTATTTTATAATTATGTGACTTTTAAATTATTTTAAAAAAATAGATATTTCTCTCAAATAGTTTTGATTTCATCTATGTCAACATCCATTGATATATTTTAATCTTATTTGAAGTTGATTTATTATGATACAAAACTTCCATACTGTTTTGAAGGTTTTTTGATATTTTTGAATGTGTATGTGTTATTTTTATACCATTCATGGTTTATAGAGAAAGTATTTAAATTTCTTATGCTAGTTTTAATACGAATGTTTTTGTTTTGTTTAAACTTGTTCATATGTGGAATGCATTGGACTTAATAAGTGATGGGTGGAGCTCGATATAGCTCCTCGATGCATCGGTAGGTCTCATGAGACAAACTAGTGTCTTGCCATGAGGCCTTGACAAAATCTTATTTGTAGTCTTGGCGCGTGGCCTTGTCTACGTGGTTATGATGGTCTGGCATTATGCATTCAATCATTATGAAATTGGTTATTGATATTTTATGTTATTATTAGACTAATAGAATATCCATGTGAATAAGTAAATGACATCATTTCATTTTATCTTTTCCATACTATGTTGAAGTTCAAATTTTAAAAGATTTTGTTTTAGTTATACATCTCCTTAAATGTTTTGTTTATATATAAATGTTTCCGCTATATTGTTATCCTTACTGAGAATCTGAGCTCAGCCCTTTAAATGTTTTAATATTTCCCAGGATGTGAAGAAGTATTTTATGAATGACCTGTAGGGAATGTATGAGAGGATATGAAGACAAGATGTGTTGTAGTTATTTTTTTCATTTTATGATTTAATGCGTGAATTATGAATATATCTAGTGTATAAAAGGCTACTAAACTAATCGGCCTTTTGAGACTTGATCTTTTGTGATCATGCCAATATAATGTAATAATGCACCGACTCTGGGTAACTGGGGTCGGTGCATTACAACTCTGAAGGAAAATATTTATGATGTTGAAACCGTGTAAATGGTTGGAAAAAAATAAAGATGGAATAGAAAAAATAGAATCATTTTATTTTTCTATTTTTAGAAAAAATCCTTACCTCAAAATTGAAAGGAATCAAATCCGATGTGCGATGGAATAAGTAAGTCCAACTTAATAATTCCAACAAGGCCAGGTTTAGTTTTTACAAAGAAATTTCCACTCAGTAATGAATGTCGATTGTTTTATTATCGTGGAACCATGTTTTCACCAAGATTAAGACACTGATATAGGCAGATATTATGGAAACATTATGATATAAAGTCTTTAACTTACTATGAAATTATGATAATGAAACATTGACTTACTCTTCATCATCCCTTGTAGAGTGCATTTTTAGTAGATGAATCACACAAGAACTATATATTAGGGGGTTTCTAGAAGGATTCGTAGAGGATTTAGCACAATTTTTACGAGATATTTTATTAATGATGTTCAAGGGAAAATAAACCCACATACATCTCCTCTTTATGAACACCTGACCACCCATAGAGTGTGGGATAAATTTACAAGTTTTCGTGCAGTTCAGCATTTTCAGGTACATTGTGTTTGGTATTATATTGTTTGATGATACATGTATTCATCAATTTAACTGACAGTTTCTTATTCATGAATTAGAAACTGAGTGCCAAAAATAGGAAATGAGCAGCAAAACCATCATTCTGATACCACAGAGAAAGGATGGGTTATGCTTCACTTGAAATAAATGGTATTTATATTAAATCTACAATAATAATTTTATATGATATAAAATAACACTGTATCTATGTTACTCTATTTATATAAGGATTGATGAATCCAAATCCAATGACCTGTCCATCCCATGAAATGTGATATGGAAGGAGGAGCGTGTAAATAATAATGGGATACTGATAGATGAGACCACCGAAAAAAGTGTTGATGAATGTGTAAGCATGACATAATAATTTTTTTCATTAAACAGATATTACATAACAATGATTAATTATTTTGTGATATTTTATATCTAACATTTTCAGAGGAATTAGAATCATCCAAATCTAATTTAGAAATACATTCGATGGCTTTGAAGATGCTAGAAAAGTATAGTCGTGTCAGAGGTGTGGGTTTTGGGGTTACACCACAAAACGTTTTTGAGAAAAAAACAATAGGAGGATCAAAGAAATGAAATAAATAAGATGAGATAAATAATAACTATCCTATAAGAACATATTAAATTATAGAGAGAGTTCAATACAAATTTTATTTTGTGGGAAAAGAGAAGAAACAACTCTAGAGAAACCAGTGCATGAAGTTCCCGCCCCACTCCCAATAGCATTGAGATAGTCAATTCCTCTCAAAAGCATATATTAGATGATGTTATTGATGTTATAATAATGTTTCAGTGAATTGTGAATGGGATATAAACTATTAACTTTCTATTTCCGATATTATATGCATTGAAAATAACTATTATTTAAATATATCAACACCCACCCATCGCATTGTAGTGAGGGCTACAATGTTCAATATCTTGAATTCCATACTACACAATAGAAAACATTCAACAGCTCATGTCAATGTGTATATTAACATAAACTATGATCCAACCATTTAGGTACCTATTCAAATGGACGATGATTATATTTATGAGGTCCAAAAATTATTTAAAACATTCATCTCATGGAAATCACATCTTTTTTAAAAAATTATCAACAAGATGTTATTAATTTCCAAATTATTTTTCGACATAATATTTTAAAATTTAATGAGAAAAGGTCTGAACCAATAAATGTTATTACATATGGACAAATGGTATGGGTAATACAAAAGAACATCTCAAAACCATATCAAGGATCAAACAACTAATTGAAAAAATGTACAGAAATCACCTAAAAACCATTTCTACACCCTCTTTTACTATCATTGCAGGCTCATGTGGATATGAATTTAAAGAATATAGTACTCAGACAATTTTTTTATGGAAATATGTTCAACGAGGAAGATATATTTTCATTATTGTTGATAATGTAAGTGAAATCTCAGGGTAATATTAGCTAGGTGGATCATGTGTAAATGTATACATGACGTATGTTTTCCTGATCTGATTTTCCAAAAGATGATATACTATGATAATAATGGCTAAATATAGTTCATATTTTTTTGCAGGCATATATATAAAAAAATGAACGGAATTTTCCCAAATTTTTTTTGGACTCATTTTTCCTCACATAATTTCTACAGAATAAACAAAAATAGAATCCAATGAAGAGGGTGAAATAGTGACAGACCTTCTCAAATAATTTACTAAAAAATTACATTTTACATACTCTTCTTAATACCTACGATGTAGGGGTAAAACTCTATAATTCAATCATATTAAATTTATTTTAATTTCATTCATTAATTTTTCTTTTCAATGTTTTTAGGCGGCATTGGACTCATTGCGGTAAATTTGGACACTTCAAATATTTTTTTTCAGAGATTCAATGAATGGATATCCAACAAACTGATCACACATGATAGAATTTTTAAATTTTTAATACACTACATCCAAAATTTTTGAATTAAAAATCTACCTATATAATTTATATTAACATTTACTGAGGATTCTATTATGACAAGGCAGTGCCTGAATATCATCAACAATATTGAATGAGGCATGGGGAAAATGGAAATAATCATTATAAGTACTAAAACTCAACATGTATCATGAAATATTCAATAATATTTTACTAAAAAGTAAATAAAAAAAATAAATTATTTTTCCAAATTATTCTGCAATGTCTGAAAAAACAAATAGAAAAGGTTGTGGTTTTTTTTGTAAATTTATTAAAGAGATAATATTCCATGAACAAACCAACATCCCTAAAGAGGTATTTTTTAATATAATTACTATTTCATTTAAAATATTTATTAATTATTATTGTATTTATATTTTTTATGTACAACCATGATTTTTAAAAAGTCTCATATTCATAAGATGATATAGATTCATTTATAAACAGATGGAAAAAATACCTTATAGAAGAATGTATACAAATACCAAAAAGATGTGACTTCAATACAACAATGATGTGATTGATATGACATGAAGTTTCTATTTTGATTGAAAATTGAGAGTATTTTTTGTAAAAAGAAAAATTGACATACTAAAAACTGACCAGAGACATTGGGATTGATATTATTCGTAAGAAAAATGATCCATATGTCATTTTTGATGTGTAGGAATCAACCTCACCTAAATCCAAGACACAGTGTGACCAGTAGGACTCAAAATTCATGGTTCTATTTTCAAATGATATTTTAGGAGAAAAACTCATCTAAAAGACTAAAAAATAAGAAGAAACATTCAACTTGTTTTGATACATCATGAAAACGATCTATAAGTCATTAGTGATGTGTAGGAATCAATCACACCTCAATCCAACACAAGGTGTGATCAGTAAGACACAAAGTGTTACATTTTATTTAAAATTGTCATTATTTTTCGTAAAAACACAACTGAAATATTGAAGACAATAAAAATTCATTTAGATTGTTTTTATAATTAATTAAAATGATCCATGAATAATTTTTGACATGTAGGAATCAACCCCGCCTTAATAAAATGCATGATGTGGCCAGTATAAATCCAAATGTTTTTTTATTTACAATTGAAATTAATTTAAGTAAAAAATAACATGATATTTGTACCCCATTTTGGTGTGTTTATAAATGTGGTTGTTTTCATTTGATGAAAATGAAGTGGTAAATAGTTTAGAAAAGTTTTTAAAATTATTGAGCCATTTTATAATGTGGGTGAATTTCGGGTCAATTTTGTTGAATCCATGATGTTTTTAATTAAACTAATTTTAATGTTTGAGTTTGATTTTGAAAGAAGTTTTAGGGATTCCTAATTAAGTCTATCACAACATTCGATCTACTAGGTTAGGCCACAAGTTCATTGTACCCTATCCATTGTCTTGGGTTATTCCACATGGCCATATTACCCCAAATCTATGGGTTTGTATGATAGGGTATTGCTACCTCAAAATGAGTTATCACATCATCGAGCATTACGAAAACTCTATCTAGACTGTTCATGCCTAGATTGAGTCTTCACATCCACTCAAGATCTTAATATACCACATAAATCATAAATAATTAATTATTATCATTTATTAATTATTATTTAAATTTAACCAATGTAGCATAATTACCCAAAAGCTTACCAAGAACAACTATTACACCATATGTTATGTAACAAAAATTTAATACCACATTATAGTTAATAATAGTTGAATTAGAAATTGATCTTTTACCACTATATGGACTTTGTAAAAAACAAAATCCCATTTTTAATCCCCAAAAACATTAATTAAACCTCTGACACTAGCACACAGTGGAAGAAATTCCGGAAAATACCTGAATTGAATGAAATCCCCAAACCTGATATAAAATAACATATAATTAAATCTAAAGGCGAGTCAATACATAATATCTCTACCTTCTAGTTCAAGTATCCTCATGGTTTTGAAAATACCAACCCGTGATGAAATTTAACAATAAAGGATAAACACTTGACATAAATAGAATACGAACACCACATGAAATTTATGTTGTTTGGATGGAAATCCTACTTCATTGAAGGAATACATTGATATTTTTAGGGATAAATTTATATATAAGGGAGGCATATATTTTCATATCCCTACCTATCCAAAGCTACCTAAGATATTTTCTGTACACCATATTCAAATAACCATTACAACACATGTATTGAATCCTTCCACCTGCAAGCACTCTATGGTGAATCCTCTCAAAGTGACAAATGATATAATTCAAGTGATTAACACATCATATTTTATTCTCAGTATAATTATATATCTAAATTTATAAATTATTATTCTATTAAAAATTTAAAAAATAATATGAAGGAATTAATAACTATTTATATTCAATGTTATCAATTGGTCATGTCAATTAGGTTGATGCATCCCTCAAATGTACCAAAACTAGATTTTTGTTGTGAAATTATCTTAAAAATGTTCTAGACTATTTTGGGACATGACTTCATCAACCTCATTAACTAGTTTTTGATAGGAAAGAATTTAATTGGGACTTATAATGATTTCCTCATCACATTGATTTTAGAGGTTACTGTTATGAGTACAGTTAAGTATTTTATTATAACTAGTTTTTGTAATGTCATTTATAAAGACTTTTTGAAGATTTTAGAAAATAAACACTGGAAAATCATACCATCTATATTTTTATTACCATATTTCATTTCTTATTTTGACATGATATATTATGTACTTAAAAAGATAGGGAAAGCAACATAGTGTCTTCTTTTGATGAGTGAAAAAGAGAAATTAATTGTGTGAAAGGAAAGACACTTGAAATTTATTTGATTATGTAATGGGTTCAGGCTTATATGATTTATTAGGTGTATTTATAAACGAATGAACCAATATTACTTATTGTAATATACATATACATTGTTCTTGGGATGTAAAACCAATTCATTTTTTCTAATCCAATGATCATTAGGATAATTCATAGTTTTCAGTAAACTTGAAAACAAGAGTTTCATGGTAGTGAGTGTGGTCACAGACTATGTAACATAATCGTCGGGAGTCTAGTGTTGTGGGGAAAGATAATTGATATAACTAGAAAATTGATTCATGGATAAGGGATATAAAATGGTGGAGAGCACAATATCAAATGCTTATGGAAATTATTATTATTACACAAACCTTTATGTAAATGGTGGGTTTTTTTAAAGGGATTTCAAGTGTGTTTTTTAATTAGTTTTCAAAAGAAATTTTAACAATATCTATTGCATAATATTTTATATTTGGATTTTTATAGAATTAGGAAAACCATTACATTATATCAATATTTTGGTTATTTATTTTTCTAAATACTAATATCACTAATTCCAATATGATGTATTTGAATATAGAATGGATATTCCAATCAATTTTCAAATGATTATGATGATGTTGTGAAAGTGTTCATCGAGTTTTCAAAAGATCATGAATACGAACCATCTCAAATCCTTTTTCATTATTTATGATATTTTTATTCAAGACACGTTAGCCAAGAGGAGTTGGATGAACACCTGTTCTATCATGGAATAGATCAAAGTTATAAAAATTTGAATTAATATGGGGGAAAAGATAATGTAGATAGTGGTTGTGATAACAATGTATTTTATAGATCATCTAATATTATTACAAGTGTTGAAAATGAAGAAGACCATATCGAGGATGTGATTAAATATTTGAATGATGATGAAGATCCTATTAATGAAATGATCATGACAGTTGATGATGAACTTCGTGATTGCCCAAATTTGTTTGAGCAGATAAATAGTTGAGAAAAGATGCCTCTGTATGATGGTTTCACTAAATATAGAGCATTTTTAGCTGTATTGGTGCAGTATAATTTGAAATTAAGTAATGGATGGAGTGATGCCCATTTTAACGAATTAGTTTCTCTCTTTAATTACATGCTCCTATAACATAATGAGCTACCAAGACGAACATATAACACCAATTTAATATTATGCATGATGGGTATGATCTCAAAAAGAATACACCCATTCCCAATTGATTGTAAAATATTTCACGAGGACCGTAAATAACTTTGATAATTCCCAACCTATTGTGATTATCTATTAAGAAAGAGGAATCAGGTCCATCGAATGTTGTGTGATACATTACCATCATTATAATGTTTAGGCACATATATGGATGTAATGAGACTATAGTGAAATTGATTTGGTAGAATGATAGAGGAAATAATTATGGGAAACTACATCAACTGAAAAAAATATCCTCAGTGGAAGAGAATTTATCATGAGTATCCTGATTTTGGAAACAAATAGAGAGACCTTCATCTTGCACTATCTACACATGGAGTGTGTCATTTTGATTTTCAAAGAAGCACTCATAGTATATGGATGGTTATGTTGGTAAATTATAACATTCCACTGTTGTTATTCATGAAATGAAAACACATCATGATATCGTTTATTATATCTGGACCAAAATAATTG
The DNA here is from genome assembly GCA_963277665.1 of Viscum album. NCBI lineage: Eukaryota > Viridiplantae > Streptophyta > Magnoliopsida > Santalales > Viscaceae > Viscum > Viscum album. Next base: position 1,053,153,601 of record OY728151.1, on the reverse strand, counting down.
GGTAATGATATTGATGTTTGATTGGATCCATTGATATAGGATTAGAAATTATTGTGGGGTTCAGGTGTTACATGGTATGATGTTTAGAGAAATTATGAATTCAATTGAGATCCTTGTTGTACGAGATTATAAATTGCATTCTAACCTATGTAAATTTTTTATGGTGTAATATTAAATAAACTCATGGGTGTCCCATTTGCAAACAATGTACACAATCAATTAGGTTGAACAATTCATCAAAAACTGTATTTTAAGGACATCATAGATTTATACCCCAACCAAATAAGTACCAATCTTGTATGACATCATTTAATGAAATTTCATAATAACATATAGCGCCATCTCCACTAATAAGTGATCAAATTTTTGAGAAAGAAAAATATGTTGTTACTACTTTTGGTAAACCGTTTATGAAAAACCTTATGAAAACCAGTTGGAAGAAGAGATCAATTTTGTTTGAATTACCATTCTAGAATTACCTCTATGTTAGACACTTTCTTTGTGTTATGCATGATGAAAAAAATATATGAGATAGTGTCATCGACATGTTTTTGAATGAACTCGACAAAACAAATGACAGAATTAAGGCTAGGTTGGACATGGTTGACATGGGAATACGAGAAGAGTTTGTTCTAGGGAAGTGTGAAAATGAACTTTTACTCCTTAAGTTGCTTAAAATCATTCCCAGAAAGAGAAATATTAGTCTTGAAACATCATGAATGATGTGAATGTTTTAGAGGGTATTCAATGAATATCAAGAACATAGTGTCAATTACCGATTTAAAGTTAATGGTTATGAAATCACATGACTACTGCATTTTGGTACAACATATAATTCATATAGCTTTACGTTTCATTTTTTTTAAGAATTATTGTTATATAATAAAAAAGATCTATTTCTTCATCAATTTTATATGCAACAATGTTATAGACTTAAAAATAATTTGGAGTATGGAAAGGCAAATTGTCGTCATAAAATTCTAATTGAAATGTTCTTCCCTTAGAAATTATTTGATATGATGGTTCATTTTATGGTCCAATTGGTGAGTGAGATTTGACTACATGGTCCTATACACTATATATGGATGTACCCCATTGAATGGTATATGAATACCTTGAATGGGTATGTCAAAAATCATAGTATTCTAGAGGGTTATATTGTGGAGAGATATATTGTTGAGGAAGACATAGAATTTTGTATTGAATACCTATTTTGTGTGGAATGAATTGGTCTAACCAAATTTCATCACATTGGGAAGATTGTGGGTGAAGAAATTTTCAGATTAGAGGTTTTCATAATCAATCTTACAGATCGTGAGCTGGACCAACATTACGTAATGGATAATATTTTGGAGGTTGAAGGATATGTTGAAACTCAAAAACAAATTATTAGAATCTTTATTCCATCAAGGTGTGAAAAAATGATATCAAATAACCAAAATTGACTTTCAATTGGATGGTTTCTGGACCATATATTTAAGGATTCGTATGAAAATCTAGATTCAATTTCAAAATGACTTTTATGGCTAGCCGAAGAAACAAGTGTGTATGTATTATCATATAATTATTATGTAATTAATGGTTATAGATTTTATACTAATGAACATGATCAGGACAATACCATACAGAATAGTGGAGTTACAATTGTGGTAGAAGAAATGCATTTTTTCATTGCTAATAATAGAAATCCAATTTATTTGAAGATGAAATAGTTTGGAATCATCAAACAAATATTGGAGTTATATTATAAAAAAATCAATGTTCATATTTTTCAATGGAAGTGGGTTGATAACATGAGTGCTCTTAAAATAGATGAGTTGGGATTTGTGAAATTTGATATTAGTAAGGAAGGGTACCAAGAGGAACTATTTATAATGGCAACACAGGATGTACAACTATTTTATGTTCTAGATCCCACAAACCAGAATTGGTCAATTGCTCTATCATCGACCCTAACCACTAAAGGATCAGATGAAAATTCAATGGAGGATGAACCTTTATTATTTTTTCAGTACTACTATGATTGTCAAAAAGACTCATATTCACAAGAAGATATATATACATTTATAAAAAATGGAAAAAATACTTGATAGAGAACAAAACACAAATTTCATGAATATGTGACTTCAATACAATGTACTATATGTCTAGTATTGCTAAAAATTTCTATTTTTATATAAAATTGACAGTAATTTTAGTTAAATGAAAAAGTGACATACTGAAAACTGATCAAACACATTAGGATTAATTTTATACATTAGGGAAATGATCTATAGGTCATTTTTGACATTTTGGAATCAACCAAACCAAATTTCAATGCATAGTGTGACCAATATTACTCAAATTTTGTGTTTCTAGTTTTAAATGATATATTAGTAAAACAACTACCATACAAAAAACTGATAAAATGATCTAGAAGTCATTTATGATGTTTAGGAATCAACTACACCTCAATACGACGCATGGTGCAACTGGTATGACTCAAAGTGTCTCTTTTTATTTTAAATTGACATTATTTTTAGTAAAAAAACTCAACTGGGACACTAAAAACTGAGAAACAACATTCGTATTGTTTTTAAAATTTCAGAAAATTATTCATGAGTTATTTTTTATGTGTAGGATTCAGCCCCACCTCAATAAAATGTACGATGTGACCGGTATAAAACCAAATATGTCGTTTTTCTTGAAATTGACATTAATTTAAGTAAAAAAGAACAGGTGACATACAAAAACTTGAGAAACATCACTCATATTGTTTTTATAATTTAGGAAAGTATTCCATGAGTCATTTGTGTTGTGGTGGAATCAACCACAGCTCAATCTAATGACCAGTTTGACCGGTGTGACTAAAAGTGTCTGTTATCAGTTTAAAATTTATATTTTATTTCAAAAAGTCTCACTCACTAAAACCCATGAAAAAAATTTCTAGTTTACATCATCATTTTTGATAGTTATTGGTAAGTCCATAATAACATGTTTAAAAATCATCACATCAAATTGATAATAAATGTGACCGGTGTGATTCAATAAGAATGTTTCTTATTTGAAATGATATTTTAGTAAATGAACACAACTGGAATACTAAAAAACATGAATACACATTTCGATTATTTTGATACTTTAGAACATCGATCCATGTCTAATTCTTGGGATGTAGAATTCATCCAAACCTCAATTATGTGAACAATGTGACCGGTATATATAAATTTTTTTATATTAAAATTGACATTAATTTATGTTAAAAAGAACAATTTACATACTGAAAAATATGAAAAAAAATTTGGATTGTATTGATACTTTATCTAAACAATATATGAGTCATTTATGATGTGTTTGAATCAATGTCACCACATTCCGATGAACTTTTGCGAACAGTATGATTAAAGTGTCCATTATCAGTTTAAAATGTTTATTTTAGACCAAAAAACATCACTCATTGAAAATTAAGAAACTAACATCTGATTGAGTTCATAATTTAGGATGGTGATTCATAAGTCCATTATGATGGGTATGATTAATTCAAATCTAAAATAAACAAATGATATGACCAGTATGACTCTAAATGCGTGTTTTCAGTTTGAATTAATTTTTTCTTAAAAAAACAAAACTAACATACTGAAAACTGAGAAAATGTATTTGGATTGTTTTCATACTTTATAACATTGATCATGAGTCATTTGGGACATACAGAAATCAATCGTACCTCAATCTGATTAACTACATGACTGGTATAAATCAAAATGTGTCATTTAAATTTGATTTTAATTTTAGTAAAAGAATAAGGGACATACTCAAAACCAAGAAAAATTATTCTGATTATTATGATATTGTATAAAAATGATCCACACCTCATTTTTCATTTGTAGGAATTAACCCCACCTCAATATGACACACTATGTGATTGGTATACCTCAAATTGTGTCTTTTTTATTAAAAATTGTCATTTTATTAATGTATTCTTTCATATTAATGTTAGGTTTATTTCATTATAGTATTACTAAAATAATATTTGTTTTCTTATATAGGTGGAATATTTTCCTTGAGAATGGAGGATTTTTTCTGCAACTAATAACATGGGAGGATATTTTTAAGAGGGGATCAAATATGTAAAAGGATGAAAAGTTAATGTTTTTAACCGCTTGTTGTATATTTTTAAATGTAATAAAATAATGAATTTTTTGAAATTTATATTGCATTGTTTGCTAAACCCATATGTGTGTTGATTTGTTCATGTGTGTGTAGCAATGTTCGTATGTGCGTTGTACATGTTTTGTTTTGTTCAGGTGGTGTGGCTGTTTTGTGCAGGTGCTAGTGGGTCTGCTATTATATAAAGACCGCATCATAGGCAGCTAGGCTTTTATCAATGCTATTTCGTGCACTAATAATTTCCCCCTTTATCAGGTCTATTTTGAGTGCTAATAAATTCCCTCTTCATCAATTGCATTTCGAACGATGATAAAGGCCCCCTTTATTAGAAATCTTTTTACGAAGATTAAGTCATCTATATCAGTGCTAAAACATGAATTGATAAAGGGTAACCTTTATATGCACTAAAATATTGCTGATAAAGGGGGAAATTAACAACTCTTCTTTTAGTGCGGATAATAGATACCCTTTATCTTCAACTTTTTAGCAGCGATAAAGGGGACCCCCCTTTATCGTTACTGAGATCAATAATGTTTTTCTAGTGCTTTTAAAAGCACCATCTATAGTAGTTGTATAAGAATGAATTGTATACCTAGTAATGTATAGATCACAAAAAAATGAGTCATCAAATATATGTATAATATTAATAATAATTTGGGGGTAATGTGAAAATGAACATTCATAATGAATACATAACATAAGAACATCAATTATACTCAGAATTCAGTATATTTATTGGCCAAATTCCACGGAAACATATTTATATATATATATAACAATAATTATAAATATAATAAATATATTTTTTTTCAAATTTATTATAATATTATAATTATATAAATATATATTCATTTAATTATAATCATATAAATACTTTTAAAAAATTATATATATTTTAATTATTTAAATATATATATATAAATTATAAGCAAGTGTTTTGATTTAATTTATGTAATTATATATTATTTTTTAATATAAATATAATACTTTCAAAAAAATTAACAATAAGTTTTGTTTAGAACTTTATTCAGTGCTAATAATTGTGCTGATAAAGGGTATATTTATTAGCTCTTTTAGTTAGCATTGATAAATTCCCCCTTTTACCATTTTTTAACGCTTATAAAATTTTGTGTTTCCCTTGCACTGATATGTGGTTGTGCAAACTCGTGTTCTTAAATCCTTGAGCGTCCTTGAATTACTCCAATATTGCTGACACAACTGAGTTATGAGAGGGTACGTTCAATCCTCAATCTGATTGTAACACCCAAATCTTCCTCGGTACGTTTCTCTGAATAATACAGTAGTGTGTGTTGTATGCAACTTCGAGTTCTAACACACCACCACAACCAATCAAACTAGTCGTTATGAATAGTAATACCAACTTTTTGAAATTTTATAAATTTTATCATTCAAAATGGACTTCATTTTTTGATTCGGAATATCGAAATTAGCTTAGGGTGAGGTTTTGGTATTTTTCTGAAAACATTCAATCTTTTGTGAATAGTGAAGAAACAATGAGTTATAGTTTAAAACCGAATTTTTATTTAAATAATTATTTATTTTATATAAATTTAATTATAGTCAAAATAGATACATAATACCTATATATGTTCAATGTAATTCATTAAAGTTTTTTTAGAATACTTTTAGATACATAAAAATGTTATTGAACTTTTCACCGTCTTTTACCCACATCCTAACAGAATCTGAAAATTCACATAAAAAATAATTGTTCCATTTCTGTGAGTGGAATTTTGAAAATCCGAGAGACACATTTAATATCAAGGAGTAAAATGTGGTTTAATGAGATTAATTTTTTTCATGAATAGTAACTTTTTACTTTTATTTAACACGGTTTAAGTTAAATAGGGAAATTAAGTGTAAACATGATATTAATATTACCCTAACACATTTCCTAATTCTATTGGAAAAGTGTATCTCGACCAAAAACAACCTTAGGAATAAAATATTATCATTTAGGTCCACTTGAATTAGATTAGGACAATTATTACTATTTATTTCCAAGAATAGTTAAAATAGATAAAATAATTGTTTAATAACTAAAACATTATTAATATAGGGTTATACATATGATAAATTAGATTATAAATATTAATTATAAAGATAAAATTATTGCTTTCATAATGGTATTTTATTTATAATTTTTAGACATTGTAAAATTTTATTTATTTATGACACAATGGTGATGTAGTAATTACCCAAATAAAGAAATATTAAAATAATTCACATTATAAATATCAAATTAAATATAATTTGAGACATTTTATGAATTACCCTAATTTTCTAGGTCAATATTACATATTAGTATTGGTTATATAAATTCTTTTTGAAGTAATAATGCTGTTATAAAATTATCAAAAACAAAATACCCAATAGTGTCAAAATTGACATAAAAGAGTTTTTAAATGAAATATTATATTATTAATTGATATTATATTCCTAAAAATATAAGGTTAGGCCAACAAACTTATATAATGATAGGTGTATCATTATTGGACCACTTGGGGGTCTTTTAGAGGTATATAGTATGTTTATTAACTATATAATATAAAAATACAAAGATACATTGAAAATGTAAAACTATTTAACTAAGAGTTAAATATAAATGATATGGTTAATATAGTTACCAAACCTGCATAAAATATATTGGTTGGAAGGATTTAGACTCATACCCAACTTAACCTTCAAATAGTCCACTTTGGGGCCATTATAAACCGAATATGAATTTAATATAAAATAACATTTCTAGCTTTTCCAATGGTGCCCCTCACCCCTCTTATAAAATGGTACCCCCCCCCCCCTTCACTCTAATTTACACTATCAAAGCCTTTTGGATCAGCCAAACCCTACCCATATATTCTCTCAACTTTCCTCACTACATCCTAGAGGCCTTATTTTAATCATAAATCCATGCTAAGGATCCCATCTGATCAAATCAAAAGGAAGAACCCGAAGAAGAGGTAATGTTTTCACCACCCTATTTCAAGTTCCTTTCTACTTCAAATTCTTATTTCATTGTTATTTACATTCTAAAATAATAACTCCTTTATCTTTTATAAACTATAATGTTATTATAAATATGCTACAACCATATTTATTATTCTATCCATCCTTTGAATGGCATGTCACCATACATGTGTAAGTACGGCCTACCGTCTCCACATCGTGGTGTAATTGTTATTCAATACATTATTATTTGTATGGGGATAATAATGATGTGTAATTTATGTTAATAATATGTATTACATGATAATGATTCTGTATATATGATATAACATCCAATTATATATTATTTTAATATCAATAGAATGATATTATTGCTCGTGCGTACGTACAGACTACCGTCTCCACGAACATGAAAAGATTCATTCCTCATCGTATCCATACAAGTATAATTCTAATTTTATTATTAAAAATAATTTTTAAGGACTTTATATCATTTTTTATATGAATAAGATACAACATATCCATAACAAACAGGAATTATGTAACAAAACATATAAAAGATAACAAGTAAGTTAACACATGAAATGACGATAATACTAAGATATTATTAACAAAGACATGTTAAACGATCATATATGATATCATATTAATTTATATGATTCTTGTATAATTCAATAACAATTATTTCTCCATTATAATGGAGGCTATCCTAACCTCGACCAAGTAAAATGTACAAAGTAAGGGGATTCTTATCTCTCTTTTAATTCTGTGAGATTTCCATTGTTCACCAGTTATTTATTGCATGTGGTGTGTGTAGTGCCCATGATTGTATTAATTGTACAATATATTTTAATTTATGGATATTTAAATCATCATTGTATGATCCTTATTTCATTAGTGTCTGTTTCATAACTTACCAAATCGATAAGGGAATTTGAAATTTCAATTTCCACACATGATACTATACTCATACTTCATTGATTATTTGAGTCCAAGATTATGTGTGGAATCACTATTCATTTGCTTCTGTCATAATTTACACTCCCCTTTCCGTGGATATACATTTTACACACATAATCAATCCCTTTATAAACTCTCAAGTCATCGATATGAACTTGATAAGAGTAATTTTAACTCAATCTCAATTTGTTGAGTTAAATATCCGATCATTGGTGTTGTTTTTACAAGAATATGTGTGAATGTTCTCTTATTGTTTTAGACTAAAAATCCAATCATATTGAGTGTATTTATATTTTTCAATCAATATTATGTCATTTATTTATCCTTACCCTAAGGATGCGTTCTTTATAAGAGATTTCATGTCAATTTACACTCCATTGAGACTTATTTATTGTTATACACCAATTCACTTTTTTATGGTGTATATAATGTACTTTTACATTTTATATCATGAATCCCTTTATACACATGATATTAAAATGTTTTGATTACCTCAATTATTTGTATTCAAGTGTCTTACATTTTTTTAGAAACTCTAACTAATATATCATTTTTATATGTTTTAAAGATTTATTCTTCTAAATATTTCTCTATAATGTCCATGTTTTAAAAATGGTTTTAAGGATTTATTTGTATGGACATTATTGTTTTAAAATTAAAAGTCCTTTTAAAAGTGTCAAAGTTGTGTGGGACACTTTTATTCAAAAATCTATTTTTAAAAGGCTTCTTGACAAGTAGTGTGACTTTTAAATGTCTTCAAGAAAATGGGGGTATTTATCTCAAAGAGTTTTGATGATTATTTTTATCTATGTCAATATCCTTAATTATTCTCAATTGAGGTTAATCTGTTACAATAAAATATTCCTTATTTTATTGAATGAGTTATGTTTGACTGTGGATGTGTTATTTTTGTACCATTCATGGTTTATGATTAAAGTATTGAAATTTCTTATGCTAGTTTTAATACGAATGTTTATGATATGTTTCAAACTTTTCATATGAGGAATGCATTGGAATTAATATGTTACAGGTGGAGCTCTCTATAGCTCCTCGATGCATTGGTAGGTCTCATGAGACAAACTAGTGTCTTGCCACAATGCCTTTAAAAAATCTTATTTGTAGTCTTGGCACGGGGCCTTGAATATGTGGTTATGATAGTCTGGAATTATGCATTCCATCATTATAAAAGTGGTTATTGATATTTCATGTGGTTATTAGACTAGTATAATATCCATGTGAATAATTTAATGGCATTATATCATTTTATTTTTGCCATATTATGTTGATTTTCAAGTTTAAAAGGATTTTGTTTTAGTTATACGTTGCCTTAAATGATTATCCTTATTTATGAAAGTTTCCTCTATATGGTTTCCTTACTGAGAATCTGAGCTCACCTATTTCAATGTGTTAATTTTTCCAGGATGTGAATAAGTAATTTATGAATGACCTTCCGGGATAGTATGAGGGGATATGAAGACAATATGTTGTTGTAGTTTTTTTACCTTATGATTTAATGTAAGACTTATGAATATATCTAGTGTTTCCAAGACTAATAAAGTAATCGGTCTTTCGAGACTTGATCTTATGTGATCATGCTAAAGTTATGTAATAATGCACAGACTATGGGTAACTGGGGTCAGGGCGTTATAGTTGGTATCAGAGAGAGTTTAGTACAAACCTAGGAAACTAGATTTGGATAAACTCTGATTAGATAACATAGCCCTATGATAGACTTAGAGGATTAGTATAGAAGAACTTAATTGAATTTTGTTATTGTATAGATTTTGTGAGTTTTCCAAGCAATACATCCATGTCTGGATATGAGCATGTAGAGGTGGCTCTGGCACAGATGTACCTAGGGGTAAAACCCAAAAGCACCGCATTGAGCTAGACTCGAAAGGGAACAGGTGAATGACAACAGGCCTTGCTGCACTCTTGGCTACGACACTCCTGAGGGATATGTTTAGGATAATTTAAATTTTCTTTACAATCCAATTTGATGTATTTTAATATAAGATGAGAATAAATTACCATCGTTAATCCTAATGTGTTTTAAATTGAGAATATAGTGTCATGATTTTTCTCTAAATGATTTTATGTCTACTGTTACTCACACAATGCTTTCTGGTTTTAGTAAATGGCTGGAGTACAAGGAAGTCATAGTAACATTGATAATGATGTACAAAGTAGGAACGATGGTGGAAATGAGAATCAAAATGGAATGTTGATAGGCGTAAAAGATATATTTTTCATGCCAAATAAGATTTCAAAAATATGATCAACAAAATATATATTAACCAACTCTTGGACTCAACAAAGAAGAGAAAGTTGATGAATTATAAGAGCTCTAGTAGTGGACACCATGGTGAAAAGAATCCTAGATTTACATCATGTAGGAAATTTTGAAGGAGAAACCCAGGAAAGTGTCTCAATGGAAAAATGAAATGCTTACTTGCCGGAAATAAGGATGTAAAGTGAAGAATTGCAGAGGAAAAATGAAGAGTACTATGGAAGAAAATATAAATAGTCCGAAGAATCCATTTATAGTCATTTTCGATAAATGTAGGGGACCTGGAAATTACTCGAGTGAATGCCCTATTCTATAGGATATTTTTTTGGTAAAAGAAGAAGCTATGTGGAAATAAATTGGTGGAGAAATGTTTAAAAGTATTAGTGCTCCTTGTTGATGGGATTACATTGGAATAATTTTCAATTGTATTTATAACCCCGCAGTTTTCCATGTGTGAATGATATCTTAGGAAGACATATCTTTTCCCTTGTGGATATAGTTATAAATAACCATTTGGTTTTATATGATCATTGGGTTTTAATCAATTACATGTTATTATATTTTGGGATGAAAATGCAAGGTATGAGATAACATTTTTGGTTAAAATTTTGTTATGGTTATTTTGTGGAATTTATCTCATTTTGGTAATGTTATTAAATATAGTTTTTGAAAAATGACAACACACAGACCGTGTGACAACCCATCGCGTCGGAAAAAGCTGTGGGAATCGAACCCACAACCAAATTGAGATTGGTATTTATCGCCTAACACTGGAATACGTGAAGTCCCTAGTTAGTGTGACTAATTATTTTTAGTTAAATGACTTTATTGATCAATAATAAGTTGATTTGGGTTCTTATGTCTTACCAAATGAATACCCTTAGTATAGGAAAATGCTATTTTGAATAATTGATAAATGTTATTTTGGAATATGTTTTCTTTGTTGGGAACACAATATTACCAAATAAAATAGAATACTATGGGATTTAATTTGAGGAGTAATGGTTGATTTTTATCTAAATTTTATTGTGGATTTATAGTGATTTGGTTTATTAATGGAATTGATTAACCTATAATAGAGAATATGTGATTAGGTTAATTACTTTTAATAATGTGACATTAAGATTAGTTGACGTCATTTGGAGATACAATTTAATGTGGAATACTAAGTAACCAAATTCTTCTATGTTTTGGGTTTCAATATTAGTTTGGATTATATTGAAGGATTTTAAGGAAAATAGTTTATTGAATGGTATTTATTTAACTTTGGGGTTTCTTTGGTTTAATTTTAGAAATTAATATTAGTGCTTCTTTCTCTAAAGGAATATCTTTTTGGGGGATCATCAGATCTTGTAATAAACATTTTTCTATTAATCTCTAAAGACAAGGTAAATATACAATTTATCCTTCGTTGATCATCTGATTCTTTAAATGTTTATTCCAGCTCTTCTAGTGTGACCAAGTCTTCTTGAATACTCATCATTTAAAAAAAAGTTTTAGTGGTGGAAATTTATTAAAGAATGAAACTCTACATAAAAAGTAAGTATATATCTTTATTTTCTTAGTCAATCTCATAAATTAACACCACATATTTATGTAATGTAACTTAAACAAAAAATGTTGTTTGTATACTTTTCCTATTGGGAAACTAATGACCGTTTGTCCCATCACAAGTTGTGGATTTCTTGTTGTTAACTGTATCCTGATCATGTTTTCTATCCCTCTCCATCAAAACATGACACTTAGATTATCTTCCATATCCATGGTTTCCTACATGGAATCCTAGTATGAGTTATCTTGGGTGACCATTGTAATTCTCTTTTTTTTAAGGTGATAGTTTTATTTACTCTTTTTCTTATGTGGGACTTTCCATTATATTCCCAAGCCCAATTTTAAAAATTTTTAGGATGCAATTTTTTGAAGGAGGGGAGAATGTAACACCCCAAGCTTCCATGGTACACTTCTCTTTGAATAATACAGTAGCGTGTGTTGTACGCAACTTCGAGTTTTAACACATACCACAACCAATAAAACTAGTCGTTATGAATAGTGATACCCACTTTTTTAAATTTTATAAATTTTATCATTCAAAATGGACTTCATTTATGGATTCAGAATATCTAAATTAGCTTTGGGTGAATTTTTGGTATTTTTCTAAAAACATTCAATTTTTGATGAATAGTGAAAAACACTGAGTTATAGTTTAAAATGGAATTTTTATTTAAAAAATTATTTATTTTATTTATATTTAATTATGGTAATCATAGATACATAATACCTATATATGTTCAATGTAATTCATTGGAGTTAGTTTAGAATAATTTTATATATATAAAAAGTTTATTGAACTTTTCACTGTCTTTTACCCACCTCATACGAGAATTTTGAAATTCACATAAAACATAATTTTACCGCTTATATGAGTGGAATTTAAAAATTCCAAAGACATGGTTAATATAAAGGATTAAAATGTGGTTCCATGAGATGAAAATAATTTTTGGTGAATAGTAACTCTTTACTTTTATTTACCACGGTTAAAAGTAAAATTGGTAATTAAGGGTAAAAATGATATTAATATTACCCTAACACATGTCCTAATACTATTTTACCAGTTTATATAGACCAAAAACATCCTTAGGAATAAAATATTATCATTTAGGTTCAGTTGGATTAGATTAGGACATTTATTATTATTTAATTCAGAGAAGAGTTTAAAGAGATAAAATCAATGTTTATAACTAAAACATTTTTAATATAGGGTTATACATAAGATAAATTTGATTATAAATATTCATTAATAATCTAAAAATATTTTTTACATGATGGTATTTTATTTATATTTTTAAAAAATTAAATAATTTAATTTATTTATGACACAATGGTGATATTGTAATTACCTAATAAATGAAATATTAAAATAATTGTTATTATAAAAGTCATAATAAATGTAATTTGAGACTTTTTATGAATTATAATTATTTTATAGGTTAATATGACATATTAAAATTGGTTATATAAAATATTTTTGAAGTAATAATGATGTTATGAAATTATCAAAAACAAAATGCCCAATAGTGTCAAAATTGACATAAAGGAGTTATTAAAACAAATATTATTTTATTAATTGATATTATATTCCTAAACATCTAATGTCAGGGAAAAGTACGTATATAATGATATGAGTATCATTACTGGAAAACTAGGGGGTCTCTTGGAGGTATATATTATGTTTATTAACTATATAATATAAAAATACAAAGAGACATGGTAAATGTCAAACTATTTAAAGAGGTAAATATAAATGATATGGTTAATATAGTGACCCAAACCTGTCTAAAATATATGGTTTGAAAGGATTTAGACCCATCCCCACCATAAACCTTAAATAAACTACATTTTAGCCATTATAAATAGAATATGAATTTATTATTAAATAATATTTCTAGATATTCCAATGGTGCCCCTCACCCCTCTTATAAAAGGGTACTCCCCCTTCTATCTAATTTACACAATAAAAGCCTTTTGGATCGGCCAAACCCTGCCCAAATATTCTATCAAAATTCCTCACTTAAACCTAGAGGCCTTATGTTGAACAGAAAGCCAACCTAATGAGCCCTTTAGATCAAATCAAAATGAAGAACCCAAAGAGGAGGTAATGTTTTCACCACCCTCTTGCAAGTTCCTTTCTTATTCAACTTCTTATCTCTTTCTTATTTCCATTCTAAAATAAAAACTCCCATATATTTTATATACTTTAAAGTTATTATAAATATGGTACAACCATATTCTTTATTCTATGCATCCTTTGAATGACAGGTCACCATACGTGCATACGTACGACCTATCGTCTCCACGTCGTGGTGTAATTGTTATTCTATACATTATAATTTGGATGGGAATAATAAGGATGTGTAATTAATTTAAATATTAAGTATAACATGATAATGATTCTTTATATACGATATAACATCCAGTTATATGTGATTTTAATATCAAAAGAATGATATTATGGCTCGTGCGTACGTACGGACTACCGTCTCCATGAACGCAATGAGATTCATTCCCCACCGTATCCATACATGTATAATTCTAATTTTATGATAAAAAATAATGTTTAATTACTTGATATCATTTTTTATATGAATAAGATACAAACTATCGATAACAAACACGACTTATGTAACAAAACATATAAAAGAAAACGAGTAAGTTAACACCTGAAGTGACGATAATACTAATATATTATTAACAAAGAATTGTTAAAAGATCATATATGATATCATATTAATGTATATGATTCTTTTATAATTAAATAAAAAAAATTCACCATTATAAATGAGGATAACCTGTTCTCGACCATGGAAAAAGTACAAAGTAAGGTGTCTCTTATCTCACTTTTAATTATGTGAGATTTCCATTGTTCACCACTTATTTATTGCATGTGGTGTGTGTACTACCCATGATTGTATTAATTGTGTAATATGGATTAATTTATGGATATTTACGTCATAATTGTATTATCCTTATTTCATGGGTTTATGTCTCATATGTTACCAAATCGATAAGGGAATTTGAAAATTCAATTTCCACTAATTTGGCTTTATGAATACTTCATTGATTGTTTTACTCCAGGATTATGTGTGGAATCACAACTCATTTTCGTATGTCATAATTTAAACACCCCTTTCTGTGGATAAAATTTTGATACACATAATCACTCCATTGATAAACTCTCAAGTCATCGATATGAACTTGATAAGAGTAATTTTAACTCAATCACCATTTGTTGTGTTAAATATCCAATTCATTGGTGTTGTTTTTACAAGAATATATTTGAATGTCCACTAATTTATTTACACTAAATATCCAATCATATTGAGTGTATTTATATTTGTCACACATAATTATGTCGTTGATTTATCGTTATCCTAAGGATACTGTCTCTATAAGATATTTTATCTCAATTTACATTCCATTAAGACTTCTTTATTATTATACACTAATTCACTTTTATATGGTGTATAAAATGTACATTGACATAGTTTATCATGAATCCCTTTATTCTCATGATATTAAAATGTTTTGATAACCTCAAATATTTGTATTCAAGTGTCTATCTTTTGGTTAGAAACTCTAACTAAAATATCATTTTTAAATGTTTTAATGATTTATTCTTCTAAATATTTCTCATTAATGTCAATGTTTTAAAAATGGTTTTAAGGATTTATTATTATGGACATTAATGACTTAAAATTAAATTTCTTTGTAAAATTTTCAAAGTGGTATGAGACACATTGATTCAAAAATCTATTTTAAAATGGCTTCTTAACATGTAGTGTGACTTTTAAATGTTTTCAAGAAGGGGGGGGGGGGTATTTCTCTCAAATAGTTTTGATGATTATTTTTATCTTTTTCAATATCCTTCATTATTCTCAATTGATGTTAATCTATTTCAATACAATCTTCCATATTGTATTGAATGAGTTATGATTGACTGTGGATGTGCTATTTTAATATCATTCATGGTTTGTGGTTAATGTATTGACATTTAGTATGCTAGTTTTATTACAAATGTTTACATTGTGTTTCAAACTTTTCGTATGAGGAATGCATTGGACTTAGTAAGTGACAGGTGGATCCCGCTATAGCTCATTGATGCATCAGTAGGTCTCATGAGACAAACTAGTGTCTTGGCACAATCCTTGACAAAATCTTATTTGTAGTCTTGGCTCGAGGCCTTGACTATGTGGTTACGATAGTCTGGAATTATTCATTCCATCATTATGGAAGTTTTTTTTTGATATTTCATATGTTAATTAGACTAGTATAATATCCATGTGAATATTTGAATTTCATTATTTCATTTTATCTTTTCCATATTATGCTGAAGTTCATGTTTAAAAGGCTTTTGTTTTAGTTATACATTGCATTAAAAGTTTATGCTAATTTATGAATGTTTCCGCTATATTTTTATCCTTACTGAGCATCTAAGATCACCCATTCAATGTTTTATTTGTCCTAGGATGTGAAGATGTAATTTATGAATGACCTGCAGGGATAGTATGAGGGGATTTTAAGAAAAGATGTTGTTGTAGTTTTTTTACTTTATGATGGAATGTAACACTTATGAATGTATCTAGTGTTTCCAAGTATACTAAACTAATAGGTCTTTCGACACTTGATCTTTTGGGATCATGACAATGTTATGTAATAATGCACTGACTCTGGGTAACTAGGGTCAGGGGGTTACACCGATCATGGATGAATTAAGTGGTAATTTTGCCAAAATCCATAGACCATTTCTTTGTAATATTCTTCATAAAATGTGCACCAGTAGCCTGAGTGTGGGAAAATAACCTGAAATTATGATATTTTTTAACATTTGAGGTCAATTTGATTCTATTTGGTCCCTCATTTTGAAATATAGTGATACATAGTCCTTTTTTAAAAGTTAAATCTGATTAAAAAACATATAGAAGATTCTAACATAGGAATTAATTTTAGTGTTTTATTTTTATTTTCATTGAAAACACCGAATGACATGGAGTGGATGAGAATGGAAGTCTAATTTTTATGATAATTTTTTAAGAAAGAGTGATATTTTGATTAAAATTCCTAAATATCATGTCATTTCATTGTAAATTATTTATTTCCATGCCTTCAGATTAGAAGTTTAATGATAAAATAAATTTTCAATAATCATTACAATAAAAATTGATAATAAATTATAATAATATTTTATGAAATATATATATTGAGGAGGTAAAAAAAGTGAGATTAATTGATTATTCCCTTTTTTATATTTTAATAAATATAATTAATTAAATATAGTAAAATCTATTAAAATTGTGCATGTCAAATTATTTTAATCCAATGATAGGTTTTCAAATTAACACACCCTATTCAAATCAATATAAATTTATCATATTCGCAGTATCCGTTTTTTTATTTTATATTTTCAAATCCCATTTTTTTATTTTATGGATGGTTTATACATGTGAAATAACTTAAACATGGAATAAGAGTTCGAATTCATGGAACACATTCATACAAAAGTAAATTGGTCTGATATGATGTATCATGTTTTCAAATTTTATGAATTTTTTGATTTTATGGTTGATAGGGATCATATAGTGAAAAATAAATGTATCCATATAGAAGAATGATATCAGTTATAATGAGGTACATAAATAATATTGATATGGATGGTCTATGCACGATCGATATGGTTTCACCAAGTTTCAAATCCACATCGCCATTACATCGTAGTGAGGGCCTATGGTTTCCCATGGAAAAACCGGTTTGTGGAGGGTGGAGGAGGAGCATTGTATGAATACTGTTATTTTTATCTTCAATGTTGTTTCGATAATCCTCCACCCCTCATCCTCTATAATAATATGATGGGTATACATGATATAAATGTATATTAACATGATATATAATGTAGTTTTTGTTTACTTAAAAGGGATTATCCTCACCAAGTGGATGACTATTTCTCCATTAATTTTCATTTGGGAGTTGGTTGTCGTGTATCTCTACCATGGGGTTTTGTCGTATAGGGTCGGATATTCAGTCTTGGTTGAAACAAAAATCCTATCCATTTTTGTTAGGTCTCTCACTCAATCCTTTTCATTTCTCTTAGAATTTTTAGTCTTTCATTGGTTGTTTTTATTTTTTTGATGATACATGGATTGATGTGGGTTGGTGTTGGTGTTTCAAGTGTTGAAATCATGTCAGGACCATAATATTATTAACCTCAATTCAAATCCTCCTATGGGGGGGGGGGGGGTGGGTTCAATATGAATCATTATTTCAATATACTAGAAATAAAGTCGTTTAGGTGAATGAGAAAATCATGAAGCTCAACTACTGCAATAAGTGAATGATTTCCCCCTCTCTGACATCAATAATCCATTTGAGATAAAAGTGTGGTCCATTTTCAGTTTCATTTCTCATGGTTCACATAATGCATTGGACATGTAATTTCGTTATAGCTTTCTACTTTTAGTGTAATCAATGGTAACAACTATTTGGTGCGTGTGTGTGTGTATTTGGAGCACAACCACAGATTCAGCATTCTATTCATGTCCTCTATAACCCTCTTTTTATCCTGCTATTTTCCATGTTGGCCTTTAAATTAAAAATCCTTATGGGTGTAAAAGGATGAACTATTTGGAAGTCTATGAAGATGTATCCCTTGATGGTGGGGGCCATATTCTATACCTTCGTAAACTTGTTGTCTACTGGAGAACTAACCCACAACCATTTGTATCTGATAACCACCAACTAGGTTGATTCCCATTTCACATACATGTTTTTATTTTTTATATCAACAATGCTAACTCAAATTATATATGATGGATCAATAAATTATTTCCTAGATGTTGAATTAACACATGAGTAGTTGACAGGAAAATTAAATCCCCCACAGTTGAAAGTGAAAAGTCATTGAAGTATTTTGCACGAAGCTAAAACCATCCAAAATTAGTTTCAGGCCCACTTTTAATGGGGAGGCGTAGGGGTCACATTCTCGAATGGAGTAGGTGGGTGGAGATTTCCATCAGAATGTAAAATAGGGCCTCTGTCATTATCAAATCTCACATCACTGTGACGTAGAAGAATACATGGATGATGAAATGCAGAATTTCCTTTAGTAAGGCTCTTCCTTTTCTTCTGATCATCGGAATCCTTCCATCGGGTAGAATGAGAGCATTGATAAGGACATGGATTTAATGGGGATGAATCTAGAGATCAGAATCCATGGTGTCCCATCATAGATGTCATAATTCTAGGTTTTGTGATCGATGATTTCATTGGATGTTCATTTGTGGTTGATGATGCACCCATTTTGGTTGGATTGGTCTTTTTTGGATTTCTATTATTAGTTTTTGTTAGTGGAGTTGATGGAAATGTCCTAAAAAACAGGCCACGGTGGGCTCTTGTGTTTTTTCTATAATTACATTATGTTAGGTCCATCATTGCAGATACATGGAACTAGAAATAATTTAACTTAATTTAAAAATTTTATATATATAAATTTGTCGAATTTATTTTCATGCATAATAATGTTTCCATATAGATTTATATGAATTAATTAATAAAGGTTTATATAAATTTAATATATCACTATCTTATTAATTATAAATTGTGTTTTCTAGTGTTCTTCTCCCAATGATCCTATATATGGTGTTGTGGTTTTGGTTTGGGTTGTGAGTTGGTTTTCTTTATTAATATCCCTTCATGCGGTGTAGGTTGATATGTGGATTTTTCATATTGTTGTCATTTTTAGGAGTTTCTTCTCAGCCCTGTGGTGCACACCAAGCAGGGAATCCTTCAATGTGGCAAGGAATTCCTTTGATTCTCACTTTTGTGCATCAATATCATCTATATCTTGTCATATAATTTATAATATATTTTAATGAGGATTCTGTTAGAAAATGTGGTGCATCGGTATCATCTACATCATGGAATGAGGCCATGGGAAAAGGACAACGAACATCACATGTACTACATCTGGATAAGTATCAAGGTATATATAATAATATCTAACTATCAAAACACATATTTTAAAAATACTTATTTTTCTCAATCATTCTACTATGTCTGAAATAAACAAACAATATAGGCTTTGGTTATTATGTTTGTAAATTTACGATATATATCATATTCTATGATCAAACCAGCATCCCTAAAAAGGTATTTTCGAATAAAAAAACCCATTCATTTAAAATATTTATTAATCCTTTTTTATTTATATTTTTTCAAAACTACCATTTCTATAAAAAAGACTCATATTTAGAAGATGATAAATATTTGTTTTATAAACGAATGGAATTCATAACTAATTGGAGAATCTATACAAATATCATTTAGATGTTACTTCCATAGATATAGTGGATAATTTCATATTTATGATTAATTTACATCTTCATATTATTACTCACCCAATTATGTATTGTTTTATTATAACAATGTATTCTTTTTTTCAAGTTGGGTTAGTTACATATTCATGGATTGGCTGTGCAACACTCACAATGAAGTGTTGCCATTTTGACAAAGAAATCAAATTTAAATCATGGCAACTCCTGATGTTGAAAGAATTATGAGATGTATGTAATGTATTTTTGTGTCAAGCTAAAATTAATGGTAGTGATGGACTAATTATTTACTAATTATTGAAATAGTTAGAGTTGGATTTCATAATAAGATTTGTTGGAAATGATAAATATAGCTTGTGGCATGTGTCGTGTTATGAATTTATCAGTGGAAGTGAAAGTAGTAGAGTGTTCTGAGTTGGTTAGTGTTTTGTTTTGAACCCATAGGTTGATATTGTGTGTGGATTACATATAAACTTATATATTCCATGTGATTTCTATACAAACCCTACCAATGTTGATCACTATGTTCCAACAGTCATATTTTCACTTTCTATCAATTCAAGACATGTAAATATACACTTTCTATGATGGTTGGTGGTCTCTTAGTGCACTTGGTGATGGCCCAGTAGTCTTCGGGTAGGATGTGATATGTCTGTGTTGTGGAACGACTTATGGTTATTGTTGTGTGTAACATCCCCTGATCCACCACTCTCTCACTTAGCCAAAAAGGGTTGTTTACAAGACCTCAAGTGCGCCTCCTCATATGACATAGGATACCAACAAGAATTATGGTTTTGACATGTATACTGTGGAGAATATACAACCTATTTACAAAGTTACAAAACTTCAGAAGAATCATACGGTAATAATAAATAAATACTAATGTCGAGAAATAATGTAAAAAATAAAACACCATGGGAAAACAAAAAAACCATCTAATTAATCCAATAAATAAATAATGACTAATTTAATGACATGCTGGAATGTATCTAAATTTCAAGCTACTGTTAACAGAAATAAAAGCCTAGAAAACTCAAATAAAGACACAAAATTCTATATTCTTGAACATATTTTGGGTCACATCTGTAAACACCAGCTCTCCCAAAAATAAATAATCAAAATCAAGGTCTTTTATACTTCACTATCCCAAAATAATAATTTTATATGGTTTTTCCCAGTGGTTTCGAAAAGTACTGTAAAATGATTTCCCACAAACACAAAATTTAGCTGTGATTGTGAAAATCACTAATAAATGTTTTTATACATTTTTTTTTAATTTTTTTTAATTTTTTTCAGAAATAAATTAAAAAATTTAGAGTTTTTTTCTTGAAAAAATCCGCCTAAAAATAGATGTGGTTTGAAAAACCCATATCTAAATTAAAGGAATTATTTTTTTCTAATTTTCAAATTTTTATTATTTATTTACCAACATATAGAGTTTATTATTTATTATATTAAATAATTATAATGTGTTAATTAATAAATACATTTTTTGAGAAAAAGATATAATATACTACAGATCAATAAAACCAGACATATAGATAAAAATGGAAAAATAGTCAACCCATCAATGAGCACAATATGATTTCCCATGCCAGGACAAATGATGAGCATCGAGGTTAGCCCCACGCTTGATGAATGAAAACATTCATGAAAAAAATATTTCATCCAAGGAAAAAATATTTCTTAAAAAAAGGCCACATGTATTTAGGACCTACCCTTTCCTAGACAAGGTGGTAATAACTTCATGGAATCCAAATTACACCACAACAAAATTCCAAACATTTTATCATGCAAGATGGGTCCCTTGAAGGATGGTGAATGTCTCTACCACAACCTTACTCTAAGAGGCTTGATTCTCCATGAAATGATCTTTCACCACCTAAACATTGCTTTCAGGGGAATTTTATGAACCACCTACCCTCAAATTAGCATAGACGACCATATCTGTCCTAATCTTGAAAAACCCTGTCTGGGCGGGGGGGTCCAACAAGTTGATTCATGTAGCATGCTTACCAAAGAAGGCACCGCTTCATCTTCCTTCAAACAATTAATCAATTATAAGGTACTATCAACCAAAAATTTATCATGTTTCACCATATTTTGAAATATGCACTTGTGTTATATAGTTCATCCCATCAAAAAAATTGTGCATATCAACCCCGCAAATCTCAATTCCAACAAAATCAACCAATTATTGAGGTTTTGGGACAAATTTATAGATAGGTCAAAGAACATAATAAAATTATACACCCATTCTTTAAACACCCCATGAAATATTATAATTTCATGTAAAGGAGAATCCTCCTCTTGGAGGCAGAAATGGAAGGTGTCTTCCTCCACAATATGTTGTTTCACCATAAAGTCACAGTTTTGTAGAACATCATTTCATTCCTTCCACCCAAAATATTTTACATTGGGTGGAGGAGTGAGTGAATAGAGACTCTTCCAATGATTGTTATGGTGGAATTTATCCAAACCATGATCCCACATTTTGTAGCCCTACCTAAAAATGTACTTCCCAGAAGATTCCCCATCCCAAAAAAATATGATCATTACCCATTCAGGGGGTAAGAGGAATACGTTGAATGATGTGAATATCGTCTTCATTAAACCATTTACAAATAATTCCACATTACCAATCCAATAAACAGTTTTTTTTTTCAAATAATACACCCTTTAATTTTCAAATCCAGAGGCAGTAGTGGAAGAGACCTTCAGGATGATTCAATTTTCCAGCAACAGGTCATTCCACACACATACATCATTTATGTCAGCACTTCTCCCCACTCAAACTCACTCAAGGAGATATTTACTACCCGAAATTATTCTTCACAAAACACTAGGGTATTTCCAAAGCATGGCATGTGTGAAACATTAATGAAGAAATTATTTTGCACATGGAACCATTGTGAATAGAATATATTGGTTGGATATGAGATGACATCCTTGCTTTACCAAATGGTCCTCATTAAACCAATTTAGATTCCTAATGTCAATACATCCAATGAATTTGGAAATATGATCTTTTTTCAACAACATCCAATGGGTATTATGTTTTCCATCAAGATAACCCTACAAAAAGTTATCCAAATGAGAGAGGATCTTTTCAATATAAGCTTCAAGAAATTTCAATAATGATATTACATAGGATGGAATTTAATGGGCCATTTAATTAATATAAAATTCCTTCCAAGCCATAGAAATCATCATTCTTGAACATAAAAAAATTAAATTATCCACCCATTCCCTAATTTAAGTGAATACATTTTTTATTGATATTTCGACAATGGTCCGGAGTACCCTATATTTTTTATATTCTTCAACTAGTGGAAACCCACACACCAACTGAAACTCCTCCCTATTCATGTTTAAAATAACTTTAATAATGATAACTCTTTACTAAAAAGGAACAATATTTTTCATATGATCCCATTCATACAAATTAATGACTTCAAAAATCGAGAAACATTTTTGAGTGGTAGCGTGTGAAAAAAGGAGGATATCATAGATAAAGAATATGTGGAAAATAGGTGGGCCATTTCGACATAACATAGAACCATGGGAAACTCATTTCTCCATTGAGCTAAATAATAGTTGAGAAAAGACACTGACTAATAGGATAAAAATATATTAAGGGATTTGATCCCCTAACCATAATCCCCTCAGGGGTTGTAAACCTCTCATAAGGGAACCCATTAATACTGATTCTGAATAACACCATCCTAACACAGTTCATGATGCTAAAAATCAATTTAGTACCAAATTTGATCCTGGAGAGAACATTTTCAAGAAAATTCCATTAAACCAAGTTGTAGGATTTCATAATATCCACCCTTAATACAGTAAACACTTTTTTAAGAAGAATGGTTCTATATGGAGTAGAATTCTTTAAAATAAATGTTTGTATTATCCGTAATGGATATCCTTCGGACAAGGGAACATTGAGTTTGAGTGACCAACTGGGGAAGAAATCCGTTTAACCAATCCACCATGATGAAGGTGGAAATTTTTTATAAAACATTGTACATAATAATTGGACTAAACTCCATGATTTTATATAGAAAATGGGTTTTTTGAATTAGAGTAATTAAAGATTCATTAAGGGACATGCTTGAGTCTCTTTCTTCACACAATTCCATCATTAGGGCAACCACTTCAGGTCTAATAATGGGAAAAATCATCTGAAAGATAATGCCTAGAAATCATTAGGACCAGTGCCTTAGTAGAATGAATAATATAAAGGGCACAAAAAAATTCATCATCAGAGAGATCTATCCCCAATTGTTAGTTCATGTCTTCCATGAAAATATTGGGAATGCAATTAGTTATACATGAAGGAGTGTCCAAAATTTCTACCATACATAGTTTCCTAAAAAATCAAAATAATGGTATGAATATCACATAATTCATGGAAAACCCTCCCAGTATGATCCTAATGCTTAGTAATATGATTTCATATCATAATTGAATACACGTTTTTTGAAAAAGGTTGTTTTTTATCACCATACATTATATGAGATTCTCTTCCCCTCAAAAACCAAAAAATTCCCATTTCCCTCAACACTTAATTAAGATTCGTCTTAGAAAAAGAGATATACATAATAATGGACACACAATATAAAAAATAGAGTGGCCTCTTCAATTGATTCCATGTAGCATTAATTAATCTATAAAAGTCTAAAAACCTAACAGAGTTCTAGTTTTGCAAATAAGAAGCAGTATTGTGGATATTAGATGTGGGGCATCAATGATGTTTTCAATGTGTGATATGCGATATTTAGTTTTGATGGTTTTAAATTTGAAATCTGTGACAGTTTAGATATATGATCATTGGATATGAATCAATTATTATCTTGGGTTTTCCATAATTTATGATGGAGATCTGCAGATTAGGTTAGGTTGTTTTGCAGTGATCATCATCTCTCAAGGTGAGGCAGGGTGAGGGGTGACCTTCAGTAGTCATGATCAGTCAGTGACATTCGGTTCTCATGATAGGGATGTTTGTTCTCCTTCCTCTATTAGGGTTACCCTACCCGAGCTATTTTCGGTGACCATCAGTTCTTAAGTGGAGATGGTGAACATCAATAGTGGTCTGTGACCTTCAATTCTCATGGAATATCAATTCAAGACTTCCATACTGGGAAATTATGAACTGAGGAATAATGATTTTTAGTGGTTCCAATTCATCTCTTCCATATTCGAAAAAAGTTATATTTTTCATACCAGGGAGTATCATACCGAGATGAATCAAATCAAGGAAAATCATACTCAGAGGAATCAGACACATAAAATCAGACAGAGTTTTTCATTTCAAAGTCTATGAAGTTCATAAAATCGTTTTTCTATGAATGTGGTTATTTTTTAAAAAGAAAAATATTTTTTCAATTGAAACGAAGAACACGTAACATTAGTTGTTAAACACGATTTGTATTACCCTATCAATGGAATGAGATTGAACACACACTATTGTAATTTACTACATAGTGCTACATGAGTGAAATGGTTTATCAAACTCGTTGTAATCCGTAGATTGTTTCCTATTGGAATTTTAGGTATTGGATTACTTTTAAATCATAGAAAGGCCGTAGCTATTCTTATTGATTAGTTAACCATGTAAATTCTTATGTTATTGTGGATGTGTGGTTGATTTTTTAGTAGTAAATTTAATATGTAACAGTAGGCGAAGAGTGTTTAAATTTAATGTAAACTTAAAGAAAAAGTATCACTAATTCACCCCAACTACTATAGAGAGTGCTTTTAAATGTGCATGAAACTGCACTTAACAGTGCTTCAAAAGCACTGGTAATCGCAGTGATGATAAAGGGGGGTCCCCTTTATCAGCGCTCATAATTTCACTGATAAAGGGATCTCCTATCAGTGCTAAATATACCATTGATAAAGGGTTCCTATATCAGTGTTCGAAATAGTGCTAATAAAGGAGGCCTTTATATGTGATCAAAATAATGATGATATAGGAATACATTATCAGAACTCAAAATATCACTAATAATGACCTAGAGGCATGTGATGTGATGTTTATATAATAGAAAACCATCCAACAAATTCACAGGGAAAAGGCACCTCCTACACAAAACAACACCTACATAGCACACACAAGAACAAAGTAGCGAACACAAGGTTTTTTAAAACAATTATATATTCATTTTAAATAATGTTTTATACAGTTACAAATATAATTATCTAACAAAGTGTTAAAAACATTAATGTTTCTTCATTTGAAATTTTTGATCCCCTGTAAAAAATGTCCACCCATGTTATTAGTTCCAGAACAAATCATCTAAACTATATAAAAACATACCCCAATATAAGAAAAAAATATTTTGTTAGTAATAATATAAAAAATAAATAAAACAATAATATGAAATAAAACATTAATAAAATTCCAATTTTTAATAAAAAAAGATATATTTGATGTTATAAAGGACACGCCATGATTCTTATTGTTGTGGGATTGATTCCAACAATTCACAAAGGAGTTGTGAATCATTTTCCTGAAATATTAAAACAATCTGAATGGGTTTGAGTGGGTTTGAGTATACCCCTTGTTCGTTTACAAAAATTAATATCAAATTTAAATGAATAATTTGGATTTATACTAGTCACATAATTAATCAGATTGAGGTGTGGTTGATTCCAATATGACACAAATGACACATGGATTTTTGTTCTAATGTATGAAAACAATCTCAATTTATCCTCTCAGTTTACATTTAGTCAGTTTTGTTTTTTTAATATCATTTTAATCTTGAAACACGCATTTTCATTTATACTAGTTGGATAGTTCATTTGATTGAGGTGAAAGTTCATTATAGAATTCACATAGAAATTTCAAGTCAATTTATGAAATTATGATGACAATCAGTGGGTGTTTTCATGGTTTTCAGTGAGTGAAACTTTTTAAGCTAAAATGTAAATTTTTATCTAATAACATACAGTTTTAGTCATACTAGTAACACCATGCATCAGACTGAGATGTGGTTGATTCTTAAACATCACAAATGACTAATGGATCATTTTCTAAAATTATTAAAACATTCTCAATGAGTTTTTCAGTTTTCAATATGCCAATTGTTATTTTTACATAAATTACTGTCAATTTTAAATAAAACCACATTTGGATTTATACTGGTCACATCATTTGTCATTTTGAGGTGTGGTTAATTAATAAACATCAAAAATGTCTCTTGGATCATTATCTTAAGTGTTCAAAAAAAATTTATTTTTCGATTTCTAGTATGTAAGTTGGGTTTTTTACATAAGAAACGTTTCTAAATAGAAACATGATTTTTTGGTCATACAGGTCGCATCATGCATCTATATGATGTGATAATACTTCTTACACAACATAAAGTACTTATGAATCACATTCCTAAATTATGATAACAATTGGAAATCATATGAATGGTTATCAGTGAGTGACACATTTTGAGGTAAAATGTAAAATATTAACTGATAACATCCACTTTTAGCCATACCAGTCAAACCGTTCATCAGAATAAGTTGAAGTTGATTGTTAAAATTCATAAATTACTCCGGAATCGTATTCCTAAAGTATCAAAACAATCCAAATGATTTTTCTCTATTTTCAGTATGTCACATGTTCTTTTTTACTTACATTAATGACAATTTTAAATAAAAATACACATTTGGATCCGTATTGGTCATATCGTGTGTTGTATTGAAGTGATTTTGATTCCTACACATAAAAAATGGCTCATAGATCATTTACCTAAATTATCTAAATAATCCGAATGTCTTTTCTCTATTTTCATTATGCCAAATATGTTTTTTAGTGAAATTAATGTCAATTTTAAATAAAAAAGAAACACATTGAGTCATTCCAGTCACACTGTGCATCAGATTGCGGTGATATTGATTCCTGCATGTCAAAAATAACATATAGATCATTTTCCTAAGGTATTAAAACAATATGAATGTGTTTTCTCAGATTTTAGTTTTTTAGTTCTGTTTTTTTACTAAAATATCATTTCAAACATGAATCATGAATTTTGTGTCATACCAGTCACATTGTTCCTCGGTTTGACCTACGGCTACTTCATACACGTCACAAAGAACTTATGAATTGTTGTTCTAAATTATTAAGACAATCACTGTGAGTTTTATTGGTTTTTAGTGAGTTATGTATTTTGAGATAATGTTTCATTTTAAACAGATAATAGACAATTGTAGTCATATCTCTGAAGCCGTTCATTAGATGGAGGTTTTTTTGATTCTTACACATCAAAAATAACTGATGGATCATTTTCCCAATGTATCAAAATAATAAAAATGTGTTTTCTTAGTTTTTAGTATGTCACTTGTTCTTTTTGATAAATTTATTGTTAATTTAATATAAAAATACACTATTAAAGTCATAACATTCAAAACATGCTTATATTTCAGTTCATTTGATTCATACATATCACAAATTACTTATGGATAATTTTCCTATAGTATCAAATCAATCCTAATTCATTTTCATTGTTTTCAGTAGGTCGCTTGTTTTTTTAATAAAAATATTGTCAATTTAAAAACATAGACACTTTGATTCATACCAGTCGCATCGGGCATCGTATTGATGTCGAATATTCATGCAATTTTTGTACATTCTACAATCAAGTATACTTATAATTAATTTAAAAACAAATCTATATATTCTTTTGAATTTTAATCTTCTTGAAAATAAGTTTATTACTTGATAGATATATACACACAATGGATTAATAAATATTTTAAATGAAATAGTAATTATCTTCGAAAATAAAAATTTAGGGATGCTGGTTTGTTTGTGGAATATGATCTCATCCATAAATTTACAATCATAATAACCACAAATTTTTTTGTTTGTTTGTTTTAGACACTGCAAAAACATTGAGAAAATTATGTATTTTTTATATGAGTTTTTATAGTGAAATATTATTATATATACAATGATATTTATATACTCTTAGTACTTGTGATATTTTTTAACCTTTTCCAATATCCTCATTCCATTATGTAGACGATGTTCATGCACCAAACAATCATAAAGGAATCCTCTTTAAAAGAAAATATAAATTATATAAATAGATTTTATGTTATAAAATGCTTGATTTAGTTTATTGCAAATGAAAAAATGCTAATATATATAATCATTTTGTTGGATATACATTCATGGAATAATAAAAATAAATATACGGAGTATCCAAATTGACCGTAATGATGATCCAATGCTTCCTAAGAACATAAAATTGAATAATTAATGAATGAAATTAAATTATATTTAATATTATTAAATTTAATAATTTTACCAATGTGTCATTGGTATGAATAACAGTCTGTCATCATTAATTTTGGTGTTAAAATATTTGAGCAGGCCAACCACTATTTCACACTATTACTTGGATGTTATTTCTATTTATTTTATAAAGGTTATGTGAGGACTAAAGAGTAAAAAATTTTGTTCATTGGAATATCCATTAAATTTTTTTCATATATATGCCTATGAAAAATATGGAATATATTTATTCATTTTATAATATTATATCATCATTTGGAAAATAAAATCCAAAAAACATAACTGTGTATACATTTACATCTTATCCGCCTAGACAATCACAGTCCAAGATTTCACATACATTTTTATCACTAATGAAATTTGGATCTTCCCCACAGTACATATTTTCTTCAAAAACAATTTTTCGAGTACCACCACCTTTCAATTTCGTATCCACATGAGCCTGTAATGATATTAAACACAAATATATAATGGGAGGGTTTATGATGATTTTGGATGATCATTTCGATTAGTTGGTTGATCCTTAAGATGGTATTGATATATTCTTTTGTTTAACCCCTTCCCGTTTTCCATTTTTAATTAAATTCCATAGTTCAAAACTTTTTAATTAAATGTCAATTGTTTATCTTGAAAAATTAATCAGAAATTAATATCACCATGTCGTCATGGTTTTTACAAGATGTGATGTCCTTGCAATGAATGTTCCAGGAGCTTGTTCAACCTTATGAATATCTTCATGACCAATTGTAACCTGTTACTCAATTCTTGGATAATGGGATACATTAATCAACAGTTTGGCATGACCTGTTAGAAGTGGTCTTTCATAGAGCATTGATTTATGGATATTGAACATCGTAGCCCTATCTATAAGGCGATGGGTGGGTGTTGATAGATATAAATCATAGTCATTTTCACCCTGTAAAATATCAGTACAGGATAGTTATCATTGTCCATATAATTCAAAATCTACAAAAACCTTAATAAAAATATTGATTACCTCAGTTAATATAGGTTTTTGAGAGGAATGGCTCAACTCAATGTTGGCGGGGGTGTGGCAGGATCTTCATGCACTGGTTGTTCTTGAGTTGATTCTTCTCTTTTCCGCCAGCCCTCATATATTTCCTGAACTATGTTTTCCATTGAAATTGTTCTTCAAGGATAGATACACTTTCCGTCATCATTTTTAGTAGTTCTCTTTGATCCTCCAATTGTTTTTTTCTCAAAAAATGATCAAGGTGTCACGCCAAAACCCACACCTCTGATGCTGCAATACATTTTTTCCCACTTCAAGGCCACCAAATGTATCTCAACATTCGGTTTGAATATAACTTATTCTAGTGACTATATGAGATATATAATATTGTTAAATAACTAATCATTTTTATTTCATATCAATTTAATGAAAAACTGATATTTATTATGTCTTACTTACCCATGTTTCCCACATTTTTTGTGTGTTTTAAACTATTGGTATACCATATTTATTTACATGGGCCTCTATCCACAACACATGGTGTGAGATGGAAGTGAAATTGTATTGGGATATCTTAATATTCATATAAATTGAGGATCATATTTATGGTGTTGTTTTATGTTACATAAAAGTATTACAATTGATTTAAAATATGTACCCAATTTTTTCAGGTGAAGTATGCCCGATCAATACTTTACGATAGAGGTATGCTAGTTTTATATCCCTTTCCTTATCTTTAGCACTCAAGTGATGTTTTATATATAAAAAATGTCAATCAAAGTGATGAATACATGTATCATCAAACAACATATTACCAAAAACAATGTACCTAAAAAAGGCTGCTCTACATGATGGCTAGTAAATGCATCTCATGTACTTTGGGTAATTAGGTATGCTTAAAGAGGAGGTGGGTGCAGGTTTTTTTTTCATTAAATATAATTATGATGAAATCTCATTAATATTGTGTGAATGCCTCTCAGAATCCTTCTAGTAACCATTAATATAGTCCTTCTGGGATTTATCCACTAAAAATTCCATCTGCATGGGATGATAATGAGTATTTAAATGATTCATTATTTAGTTTTTTTAGTAAATTAACAGAATGATATCATAATGTTATTGTAATATCTCCCCACGTCATTTTCTTAACCTCTGTGAAAACATTGTTCCACGACTATATTTTAATTGGAATGCGTTTCCAAGTGATGATTCCAATATAACTACTAAACATGGCCTTCTTTGGGATAACATGATAGCACCACATCTTCCATCTGACCTCATATTTAATTAAATTCGCTTTTAATTAATGGTTTTTATCTATCAACTTCATACTATATAGCTTCCATTTTTTCATGTGTTGTTTGTGTTTCTTTGCATACCATTTAACTCTATTCAACATCATCAATATTTTCCGCTAGAGCGATAGAATTGGAATGGGTCGACGAGGGTTGTACCTTTAAACTAGAAGTAGAAATAGTAATAGGTTGAGAAACATGTTGGTCATTTGCAATAAGATCAGCCGCAGGTAGAGAGACATGTTATTCCACTACACAATGGGAAGTAGTATGTTGAGAGACTAGTTTTGCCTCATAATTGGGAGCATCATCATGTAAAAAATCAATTATCCACAGAAGAGGACTAACAATTAATTTAGATTACATAAAAGTATTAGAAAATAGATAATAACATTAGGTAACATGATGTATATTACAAAAAATATATAACCTGATTATTGAATTCTCTATTTTTTAAAGGTTGAAGGGATTTGACCGCTCTATAAACAAACCAAATCCCTTCATTATGGTCTCCTCAGACATAGAAAACACCATCTATATTGATACATTTATGAAATTATTTCAACGTCTAAATGAATGGGACAACATCCAATGAATTTTCATCTGACCCTTCAATACATTTGGACTATAACTTAATAATTGACTAGCATCAGTTTGTGGGATCTGGAACATAAAACACCTATATTTCCTATGATACTATTACAAATGGTTCATATTTCCCCCTTAATTAAATCAACTTCCATGAATCCAAACTCATCTATTTTAATATCACTCTTATTATAAACCCACTTGCATTGCAATATCATCTCTCAAAAGTTCATATAATCCAATACCCATATTTTTTTGATGATTCCAAATTATTACATATTCACATTAATTGGATTTCTCTCCCTAGCATCAGAATCATGAATCACATCATACATAAGTGTAAATATATTATTCTGCATGGAAATTTCTTCATCATCAACATTAGTATAAAATGTATAACCACTAATTACATGAGCATCATTAGAAAATACATACACACTTGGTCCTCTGGCTAGCAATTTATGTCATTCTGAATTTTTGTCTATATTTTCATCTGACCCTCAAATATATGGTCCTAAAACAATCATATAAATTATTGATAATTTGTATTTGATATCCATTTTTATTCCCTTGATGGATTCCAATGCATAAAAATTTCTTTTTAGGTTTCGTCATATGGGTCAAACTATAAATTATTATGAATAATGTTACGGTCGGCCTGCTTCCAATCGGTAATATTGATTCTGAAAGCCTATTTTCTAGAAATTCCTTCACACGCAAGCTGCCTAGGGTTTGGAGGCTTTGATAGACCAATTATTTTCCTACCAGATAGGTATTTGGTAAATTATTCAATGACTTCCTCAACAATAAATCACTCTACAATAAAACCTTATTGATGACTTTAATTTTTGACATACCCTTTAAAAATAATAATATAACATTCAATGTGATACATCCATCTAGAGGGTATAACAACACATATTCTAATCACTCTCACAAAGTGGACCATCAAATGAACCATCATGTCAATGAATGTCAGTGGGAAGTATATTTCCAATTCACATAATATGACCGGAATTTCTCAATCCATACATGGAAATTTATTCTATTCTATAACATTTTTTCATATATATTTGAATAATAAATAGATCTTCATTAATGTATAATAGACATTTAAAAAAAATACAATATAAATATATAAGAATTTGATTTTGCATCAAAATGTGGATGTCATGTGATTTCATACCATTTAACTATAAATCGTTCATTTACATGATGTCCTTGTTATTTGATGAATACAACTATAGAACATTTACATAATTCAAAAAGCTTTAAAATTGATATCTCTCCCTCCTAGAAAGAGTGTATGTAGATGGAGGAAGAAAATTACATCATTCACCCTTCACTGCTGCTAACTCATCTCATACTCACATGTCATCCAGGTCAAACCTAGCCTTAATTCCATCGTTAATTTTTCTGCTGCATTTAGAATAATTCAAATGACTCAATCATATATTTTATTCAACATGCATAACATCAAGAAAGTGTATAACATACAAAAATTTCCAGTATGGTAATTAAAAAAAACTATTCCCGTATTCCAAGTGGTTTTTGTATGGTTTTCCAAATACAGTTTACAAAAATAATAGTCCACATATTTTACCTTCTCAAATAGTTGATCACCTGTTATTAGAGACTGTGTTTTATGTTAATATGAAATTCCATCGAATGATGTTTTCCGATATTGGTACTTATTTCATCAGGGTATAAATCTGTGATGTCATGGAAACATGATTTTCAATGAAGGATTAAACCTAATTGACAATGTAGCTTTTTTGCAGATGGGACACCCATTACAACATTTAATGTTATATCCTAACAAATTAACATTATCTAGACAGTCATTTAGTGCCACATACCATTTTCCTATCAAAAACAAATTCATTTCTCTATGTATCATATAAAATAACACATAAATCCCATAGTAATTTAAAATCCTCGATCAATGGAGCCAAATAAACATCAATATAATTACTCAGTTTCTTGTGTCCTGATATATTCATTGATGGCATTATGTTTTTCCTTTCATTCGTAACCATGGTGGAATGTTATAATTTACAAACATAACTCAGTTTCTTATGCAAGCCGCATCAATTTCCATGTGGTCTCAAAGATCGATATAGGTACCTAAATCTTGTAATGATTGATATGTACCCCAAAACATTCATAAGACTAGATTCATCATTATTTTTTAATTATGCACTACACATTAGGAATTGTATATAGGATTATTGATCCTTGAGAAATAGTATACAATCATTCTGACAGGCATGTATTTATTCAGATATCATGTCCATCGAGCATATCATTTTTTTCATTATATGTTCTGCTTGGGAGCTCATTATCTTCTGGGATCATGTCATTCAAGAGAGAACATAATTCTGTAAAACTGGAATCACTCCATCCATTGCCTGCTTTCAAATTATACAGCTTTAGTAAGATGGAAAAATCTATATATTTAATGGAACCACCATACAAAGGCATCCTTTCACGTTTCTTTAACTACTAAATTTTTTTTGTGAAGTCATGAAATTCATCATCAACTACCTTTTTCATTTAATTAATAATATATTCATCATCATTTGAATCTATAATAACTTCCCTAATTTGGTCTTCTTCGTTTTCCACACTTGTAATCGTATCAGATCATCCATAAAATTCCCTTTTATCCCAACCACTAGCTTGCTTAGATTTTCCCCCATGTTTATTCCAACAATTATATATTTGATCTATTCCATGATAGATCAATAATTCTTCAAACTCTTATGGACTAGATTATGTTGAATAATAACTACATAAACCTGGAAAAAGGATTTGAGAAGGGTCGTATGCATGATATTTTGGAAACATTATGAAGTCTTTCACTCTATCATTGTACCCTCTTATAAAATTATTTTAATCCATCCATTTTTTTTCATATACATCCTATTTGATTCAATGATAATACTATTTAACAAAATAAATGCATAAAATATTGATATAATGTAATGGTTTCTTAATTCTACAAAAATCTAAACAAGAAAGATTATGAAAAAACTACAGTTTAAATGTCCTTTTAATACTATTTAAAAAATTACACTTGAAATCTTCTAAAAACCATCCATTTACACAAATTCCCCTTTATAATTACATGAACTATTAAAAATAAATCAATCAGTTCCAAACACTGATTAACAAAACCAAAAATTCATTTTTTCTATGAATTGAAGAAATCTTCATGACCCAAAAATTTTAGTCATTTAAAATGAGTGGCAACCCTCTAAGATAAATTTCAAAACACTTGAATAATTTTAAAATATAAACATAGTAATTTTCTTAACGACATAGATCCCAATATATATACTTTCTAAAATATTCATAAAAAACACATTGATTCATTTCTAATAAATCAATGTTAATTGATTACATCACATTATTCCAAAGGATGGTGTAATAATAATAATATCCATAAGAATTCTATATTGTTCTCCCCACCATTTTATATCCATTATCTATTCTTCTATTGTACTTTTATATCAATTATACATAACCACTACACCAGATTCCCAATAGATATGTTCCATAGTCAGTGACCACACTCTCAACCATGAAACAATCATGTTCCAGTTTACTACAAACTATGAATTATCCAAATGATAATTGTCTCACACCAAATAAATTGCATGTGTACACTTAGAACAATTTGTATTCCTCTCAAATGAAGTAATATTGGTTCCTTCCATTAAATATACACCTTTGATTTTAAATATTCATGAACCCATTACATAATCAAAAATTTCTCAACATTCATTCCTTTCAAACAAGGATTTTCCCTATGTCACTCATCTCTTGAAGAAATAGGTTTCTTTCCTTATCCTTCTAAGTAAATCATTTCACATGTAAAAATAAGAAATTTACTATGGTAATAAACTAATATATGGTACGATATTCAATATTCTATTTTCAAAAATCATCAAATTGTCTTCATAAATGACATTACAATTACTATTAATTCTAAAATCCTTAACTGAAATAATATTAGTAACCTCTATAATAAAATTGTTGAGAGTATAATTAAAAGTGTAACACCCCAGGTAAATAATAAATATGACATTTTTATATTTATTTATATTTGTGAATAAAATATTAATATAACTTTAAATAGGATGCTATGCTCGATGGCGTACCCAACACACAACAACGAGTTTCTTGGGAATCTTACGTTCCACTCTAATAATAAAATAATATTATTTTAAATAGTAGTTAATGCCTAGCCGTTGTAATGGTGGGAATGAATTGAACTAACTACAAAATGATTATATATGTTTGTCAAATATTTTTACTTTTTACAATAAATGTTAGAGGATTAAAAAATGAAAATGAATCCAATTTTAAGCATAAACATTCTAATATTCTTTAAAAGGTCGATTAACCGCCTTTTGATGGAGAACCTATTTTAAATACACTTTTTGGAAATTTTATGTGTTATATTTGAAAAAATAAAATTCTTCTTTAGAATCTGGACATCAAAGTTTACTTTGCATAAATTTTTGGTTTTTTTTCCAAAAAAGTTCAATTTTTAATGAATAGTGAAAAATGTTGTATTTTAATTCAAAACCTCTTTTAATCTAATTTATTTATATGATTAGATTATATTTCGAATTTGTTTTAAAGTGAAATTAGAATATATTTTTACCATTTAATCCAATAGTGGTCGTTGAAATTAATTTCACTTTGAAATCAGACTTAAACTAGTGTCAATCTTTTGATACATTGTGTTTCATAAAAAAATGCTATTTGTCTTGACAGCGGGAATTAATTATTAAATTAATTAATGCAACTTATATGTTTTGAATTTTGTAAAATAGACATCATTTTTGAATTTGGAATATCAAATATATATTAGGGTGAACTTTTGGTAATTTTCTGAAAAACATAAATTTTTGATGAATAGTGAAACCACTAAGTGGTACTTATAAAAACTGATTTTCTGTTTAAATTAAATTTTGCCATCGTTGTGTTTGGAATTTAAAAAATCCGACATACATGGTTGTCATTAAGAAGTAAAATGTGGTTCAATGGGATTAATATAATTTTTTGGTGAATAGTAACTTATTATGTTTTTAATCGCGATTAGAGGTAATTAGTGTAGTTTAAGGTAAGAATAATGTATTAATAAAATGAAATTACCTAGAAACATGTTCTACCCTCGTTGTATGTGTCATGGCCGACCAAAACAATCCATGGTTCAACTTGGGGTCCCCATGGAGCCACTTTGGTTGGAAAATGACATAAATATCTTTTTATTTAATGTTAAAGTAAAAATGACACAAACATGAGATGTTTTACTAAACCAATTTTTACATGGGGTTATACAAGTAATATTTTTGACAATAAATATTAATTGGAAAGATAAAAAGATTTCCTACATCATAGTATTTTTTTATAATTTTTAGACATTAAATAAATTAAATTATTTATGACATCATGATGATCCAGTGATTACCTCATTAATAAAGGATTTAAATAAAATGAAATGATAATGTAAAAACTATGACCTAAATATGTCCAAAACCTATTTTATGGGTGAATTTAGAACCCTTATCACCTTATCCTAGAATTATATCAATGTGGGACCTCTTAAATCCGAATACCATTTTAAAATAACACGACTTTTCTTTACCTTCCAAGAGTGCCCCTCCTCTCCTCTTATAAAAGGCCCCCACCTCTACCACCTTACCCACACTTAAAAAGCCTTTGGCTCGGCCAAACCCTGCCCATTTTGTCTCTACACATCCCTCTATTACTCCTTGAAGCCTCACTTTGGGCAGAAGTCTTCCCAAGGAAGCCTTTGAGCTCAAACCAAACGGAGTTACCCGATTTTAAGGTAATGTCTTCACTTGATTCCTTTTGTTTTATTTTGCTTCTCCAACCCCCTAAACTATTTTTATTCATTTATTTTGTAACAAATCCAGTATATTCCATATACTAGGATGTTTTTATAATAATTATTCGAGCTACACTTACACACAACTACATCTAATGGTTAAAGAACATACTGTTTCTGTGGATGGTGAATTTCTGCATCACGAAACGATGATTGTTCAACATTCTTCTAACACCTTCAAAGGTGTCCATTAAGATGACACTATATTTATATATGATATATAATATTTTTATATTTTCCTTAAGCTTCTGTATTTTTAATTTTGGGCATATCTTTATGGTTTCCATTATGGGTAAAGGCGATATCTTTATTTAAGGAAGTGCGGATTACCGCCCCTTCAAAGTGATGTGATTCGTTAATGCCATATTTGGGACGTATAATGGATGGATTTAAATTTATTATATATGATGTTATACTGGAATTATAATATACCTCTATATCATTATTATTTATTTCCATTAATGTATGAGATAGAAATGAAAGTAGCGTTCATGCGTACGTACGGCTTACCGTCTCCATGAACGGTGCATTTCATTTCTTATCCCGAAATGTAATGTACTATTAAAATTACATGTATATAATGGATATATATGATGAATGATACATCTAAATGATGAATATAATTCTGGAATTAAAATATACACACCTCTCATTTAGTTTTAATTCCATTAATATGACAAAGAAATGAAAGTAGCGTTCATGCGTACGTACGGCTTACCGTCTCCATGAATGGTGCATTTCATTTCTTACCTCTAAATGATTATTTAATATTATAAATACATGTATATTCTGGATATATATGATATATATGATATCCAAATCATGAATTTCATTGTGGATATAAAGAACCTTTGACCACACGAACAACATGTAATTGTAAGAAGTCCACTTTCGACTTAAGAACCAAATATCGACAAAACAAACATTATTAACTTAAATGATTACATAATGTTTATAATATGATAATAAGTGATTTAAAAGTAATAATAAACTTGAAAAAGGTTCTTAATAAATTATACATTAACTCAAGTTTATTATTCAGAAGATTAAAGAACGATCGAGTCAAGTTGGCCCCGAGGAAAGGGATCTTACTCCTCTCTTTCTTTTTAAGTACACTCTTTTATGTCATTCCTTATAAAGCTCATATTTCTTGTTATTGGGATGTTATTTTATATTACTCTTACTTTAATTTTTATGTTCATATGATGAGATACCCTATTCTCTCTCATCAATCCATTTTGGAAGTTTTGAGTAGCGCCGTTAGGCTGCCGAATTTTCGTAAGAGATATAACTTCTCTTTTTCTTTTTAAGTACTCTCCTTTTTGTCACTTCTTTTAAGATCCTCTTTGTTATGTTAGGGGATGTTCTTTTATATTCCTCTTTCTTAAAACTTTATCTTAATATAATGAGAGACTTATTTTCTCTCATCAATCCATTTTGGAAGTTTTAAGTGGCACCGTTAGGCTGCCGAGTTTTCGTAAGGGATTTTTCATCCCACTTTTATTCCCGTGAGATTTATGCCACATTTGCCACAATTTCCTTTGAGTGGTGTATTTACATCTCATTATTATACTCTTTGTGTAATATACATTCGTTTATGAGTATTTACATCAATGATGTATTGTCCTTATTTCATGGGGTGTATGTTTTGAAAGATACCCACGTCGGTAAGGGAACCTTTCACCCTCCTCTTTTTAAAAGACTTATTTTGTTGGGCCTTTTAATTCAAATATTGTTATGTTGGGATATGTTCTCATATATCCTTATTGACGTAAATTTTATGTCCAAGTGATGTGATACCCTTTTTTTATCTCTCATCAACTCTTTTTCTAAATTTTTAAGTGACGCCATTAGGCTGTCAAATTTTTGCAAGGGAACTTCTTAACCCAAATTTGATTCTTTGGGATAAACTTGTACTCCTTGAATATGTCATTCTATGAATATGTGTGAATAACCTCGGATTGTTTTACACTTAATATCCACTTATATTTGTTTTATTCGTTTGTCCCACATAATTATGCAATTGATTTATCCTTAAACCAAGGATACAGTCTTTGTAAGGAACTTCGTCTCAATCTCCTTTCATTGAGGAATATTTCGTTTTATACACAACTTTCTTTTATACGGTGTATAAACCCCTTTGACTTTTAATTCTATACAAAAGGAATATTTTTCTACGAAGCGTTTTACTAAACGACAAAAAGGAATGTTTCTTTTAACATACGCGGTGACAACGACCTTTTACGCCGCCGTGAGTATTATTTTGTCTTTGGCTTCCTGAACAAGTGGTAATGTTTTTTTAAAATGAAATAAATACCATATACTCTTTTATGTATTTTTGGTATTGAAAATGGTTTTTATAATGGATTTGTTATGTCAATATATTTATGTGATATATTGTGATCGGAATGTGGAAATGTTTTCTTTCCATTGTGTTTATTTTAAGTCTTATGATCTTATAATGGTACTTGGACATTTGATGGGTGGTTACGTGATAAACCATATGACGGGTGGTGCCGTGAATACCAGGACGGGTGGTTACGTTATAACCTCCAATGCATTGGGTATGGAATTTGGTCGTATGGATATTCCATTAAGTATGTATGGAAGTTGGACGAATGGCTATTCCATTATGTGATATGTGTGGAAGTAGACCTTATGGTTATTCCACTTAAGTATGTTTATGTCCCAAGTTAACTTTATATGTTATGTGATCTTTATATGGGTTTTATGGTAATCTTTTGGTTACAGAAGGGTATGTAATGAACTTTTATTCAGTGAAGAGTTTTTACTACTTCGAAAAGGTGAAACGTATTACTTTGATAAAGTATACATGGTTTACTCGTTGTTTTGAAAAACTAACAGTTTTCATTCTTTGTGTATCCCTTACTGAGCTTTTTATGCTCATCCCAAGTTTTTGAAATGTTTTTCACAGGACTTAATGTGTAATAGGGTCAAGGATGGGATCAAGGGAAAGTCATGCTACCTAAAACATGGAACTAGACATGTTTCTTCTTAAGAGTTTTTTTTATTCTATGGAAACTCAGTAGAAGTGTCTACTTTGTAATCTTTTGAGATGTAATAGTTATGTCCTAATTCTCTAAAACTCTAAACCTGAAAAGATCCTCAATGTGAATTATTCATTTAATTCAATATTAAGTAAGGTTTAAGGATGGGGCCTTATAGTTGGTATCAATGGTCGGTGTAGATAACTTTAGAGGTCAGGGTATTTTCTAAGCATAAGTGACATTACCATAATGGTTAGGATTTCAGAAAGAGTACTAGTTTTAGATAAAGTGAATGAGTAATTATATCTTAGTGTTTACCTTCCTCATTAGTACATTATGGTTTTGTTGATATACTCACACTGACATTTCTGTTTTTAGTGAATGGATGGATCTAGCAGGCACCAAAGAGAGAACAGGTTTGAAGGAAACTGTGGTGGTTCTCTGATTAAGATACTAGATAAAATGGGGGATTCAATGAGGAAAATCGTGGTTGTTCTAAACCAACTATCAAGGAGTCATGATCAACCACATGAACCTTGGTATGATCTGTAATGCATCGTGTAGGATATGATCAATCGATGTGGAAGTTCAGGTAATAATTATAAAGGTAACCATTAGAGTTTATATGATCCTTACTTTTGAGGTAATTATGGGTTATTATATGATATGATGGAAAAGGAAAGGCATGAGATAAATGTGAGGTTAAAATGTGTTATGATTATTTTTGAAGATTTTATCTCGTTTTGGGGAATGTTTTAAGAATTATATAGTTTTGGAAAAAGGACAACACACAGACCGTGTGATAACCCGTCACGTCGGACAAAGCTGCGGGAATCGAACCCACAACCAAAGTGCGACTGGTATTTATCGCCTACCGCTGGACTACGTGAAGTCCCTGGTTAGTTTGACTGATTCTTTTTAGTTAGATTATTTTATGAATTAATAGTACGTTTATTTTGGGTTATTTATGAAAATGATTAACCTATTATGGAGGATATGTGATTAGGTTAATTACTTTTCAATACGATAATTTAAGAGTAACTGATGTTATTTGGAGATAGGTGTTAATTTGTACCTTGGAAGACTATGCGACTAAATCCTTCAAATATTTGGGTTTCAATATTAGTTTGGTTTACTTTGAAGTATTTTATGGACAATTTTTTTATCGAATAGTCCTTGTTGGACATTGGGTTTTGTTGGACAAATTTTGGAGATTAAGCATAGATTTTCTTTTTAAAGGGTTATCCTTTTCTGGAATATCTAACCTTGTACTAACATTTTTTGTTTTGGTTTTGGTTAAAGCCTAAAGACATGGGAAGTATATAGTTCTCTTTGGTGGATTAGTTGATTCTCTAGAAGTTGATTATAGTACTCTTATTGTGAACAAGTCTTCCTAAATACTCGTATTTTGGAAGAAATATGAGTTTGATTAAGGAATCTAGTAAAAGTTGAAAGTCAACATGATAAGTGATTATGTTTCCTTATGAATAAATTTCTCAATAAAAAGTAACTTAAAACAAAAATATTGTCTATTAACTATTCCTACTAGGGAATCGAATACCGTTTAACCCATCACAAGTTTGTGATTTTCTTATGGTTAACTTTCTCCTAGACATGTTTACTGACACTCTCACTCAAGAACATGACCCTTTTCTTTTTCTTCCATGTCTATGTTTTCCAACACGGAATCCTATTATGGTTTAACTCGGGTGACCTCTGTACTTATCTTTATTTATTTTAAAGTGATTGTTTTACCGACTCTTGTTCTGATGTGGGACTTTCAAGGATGTTTCCAAGCTCAATTTTAAAATTGCGAGGACGCAATTCTGAAAATGGGGGAAGGATGTAACACCCCAGGTAAATAAAGAATATCACATTTTTATATTTATCCATATTTGTGAATAAAATATTAATATTACTTTAAAGGGGATTCTATGCTCGATGGCGTACCCAACACGCAACAACGAGTTTCTTGGGAATCTTACGTTGCACTCTAATAGTAAAATAATATTATTTTAAATAGTAGTTAATGCCTAGACGTTGTAATGGAGGGAATGAACAGAACTAACTACAAAATTATTATATTTGTTTGTCAAATATTTTTACTTTTTACAATAAATGTTAGTGGATAAAAAAAGAAAATGAATCCAATTTTAAGCGTAAACATTCTAATATTCCTTAAAAGGTCGATTAACCACCTTTTGATGGAGAACCTCTTTCAAATATACTTTTTGACAATTCTATATGTTATATTTGAAAAAATAAAATTCTTCTTTAGAATCGGGACATCAAATTTTA
Organism: Viscum album; assembly: GCA_963277665.1. Lineage (NCBI taxonomy): Eukaryota > Viridiplantae > Streptophyta > Magnoliopsida > Santalales > Viscaceae > Viscum > Viscum album. The sequence continues at coordinate 1,053,109,971 of OY728151.1, read as the reverse complement.
CTTTGCGTAAATTTTTTGTTTTTTTTTCCAAAAAAGTTCAATTTTTAATGAATAGTGAAAAATGTTGTATTTTAATTCAAAACCTCTTTTAATATAATTTATTTATATGATTAGATTATCTTTTGAATTGGGTTTAAAGTGAAATTAGAATATATTTTTACCATTTAATCCAATAGTGGTCGTTGGAATTAATTTCACTTTGAAATCGGACTTAAACTAGTGTCAATCTTTTGATACATTTTGTTTCATAAAAACACGCTATTTGTTTTGACAGCGGGAATTAATTATTAAATTAATTAATTCAACTTATATGTTCTGAATTTTGTAAAATAGAAATCATTTTTGAATTTGGAATATCAAATATAGCTTAGGGTGAAATTTTGGTAATTTTCTGAAAAACATCAAATTTTGATGAATAGTGAAACCACTACGTGGTACTTATAAAAACTGATTTTCCGTTTAAATGAAATTTTGCCATCATTGTGTTTTGAATTTCAAAAATCCGACATACATGGTTTTCATTAAGAAGTAAAATGTGGTTCAATGGGATTAAAATAATTTTTTGGTGAATAGTAACTTATTAAGTTTTTAATCGTGATTAGAGGTAATTAGTGTAGTTTAAGGTAAGAATAATGTTTTAATAAAATGAAATTACCTAGACACATGTCCTACCCTCATTGGATGTGTCATGGCCGACCTAGACAATCCATGGGTCAACTTGGGGACCCCATGGAGCCACTTTGGTTGGAAAATGACATAAATATCTTTTTATTTAATGTTAAAGTAAAAATGACACAAACATGAGATGTTTTACTAAAACAATTTTTACATGGGGTTATACAAGCCATATTTTTTACTATAAATAATAATTGGGAATATAAAAAGATTTCCTACATCATAGTATTTTTTTTATAATTTTTAGACATTAAATAAATTAAATTATTTATGACATCATGATGATGCAGTGATTACCTCATTAATAAAGGATTTAAATAAAATGAAATGATAATGTAAAATATATGACCTAAATATGTCCAAAACCTATTGGATGGGTGGATTTATAACCCTTATCACCTTATCCTTGAATTATAACAATGTGGGACCTCTTAAATCGGAATACCATTTTAAAATAAAGTGACTTTTCTTTACCTTCCAAGAGTGCCCCTCCTCTCCTCTTATAAAAGGCCCCCACCTCTACCACATTACCCACACTTCAAAAGCCTTTGTCTCGGCCAACCCCTGCCCATTTTGTCTCTCCACATTCCTATATTACTCCTTGAAGCCTCACTTTGGGCAGAAGTCTTCCCAAGGAAGCCTTGGAACTCAAACCAAACGGAGTTACCCGATTTTAAGGTAATGTCTTCACTTGATTCCTTTTTTTTATTTTGCTTATCCAACCCCCTAAACTCTTTTTATTCATTTCTTATGTATCAACTACAGTATCTTCCATATACTAGGATATTGTTATAATAATGATTCGAGCTACACTTACACACACCTACATCTAATAGTCATAGAACATACCGTTTCTGTGGATGGCGAATTTCTGCCTCACGAAACGATGATTGTTCAACATTCTTCTAACACCTTAAAAGGTGGCCATTAAGATGAAAATATATTTATATATGATATATAATATGTTTATGTTTTACTTAAGCTTCTGTATTTTTCATTTTGGGCATACCTTTATGATTTCCATTATGGGTAAACGCGATATCTTCATTTAAGGAAGTGCGGACTACCGCCCCCTTAAAGTGATGAGATTCGTTAATTCCATATTTGGGACGTATAAAGGATGGATTTAAAGTTATTATATATGATTTTATACTGGAATTATAATATACCTACATATCATTTTTATTTCTTTCCATTAATTTATGAGATTGAAATGAAAGTAGCGTTCATGCGTACGTACGGCTTACCGTCTCCATGAACGGTGCATTTCATTTCTTATCGCCAAATGTAATGTAATATTAAAATTACATGTATATAATGGATATATATGATAAATGATACATCTAAATAATGAATATAATTCTGGAATTATAATATACATACCTCTCATTTAGTTTTAATTCCATTAATATGACAAAGACATGAAAGTAGCGTTCATGCGTACGTACGGCTTACCGTCTCCATGAACAGTGCATTTCATTTCTTACCTCTAAATAATTATGTAATATTATAAATACATGTATATTCTGGATATATATGATATATATTATATCCAAATCAGGAATTTCATTCTGGATATAAAGAACCTTTGACCACACGAACAACATGTAATTGTAAGAAGTCCACTTTCGACTTAAGAACCAAATATCAACAAAACAAACATTATTAACTTAAATGATTACATAATGTTTATAATATGATAATGAGTTATATAAAAGTAATAATGAACTTGAAAAAGTTTCTTAATCATGTAGAAATTAACTCAAGTTTATTATTCAGGAGATTAAAGAATGATCGAGTCCAGTTGGACCCGAGGTAAGGGATCTTACTCCTCTCTTTCTTTTTAAGTACACTCTTTTATGTCATTCCTTATAAAGATCATCTTTCTTGTTATTGTGATTTTATTTTATATTAATCTTACTGTAATTTTTATTTTCATATGATGAGAGACCCTATTCTCTCTCATCAATACATTTTGGAAGTTTTGAGTGGCGCCGTTAGGATGCCGAATTTTCGTAAGAGATCTAACTTCTCTCTTTCTTTTTAAGTACTCTCCTTTTTGTCACTTCTTTTAAGATACTCTTTGTTATGTTGGGGGATGTTATTTTATATTCCTCTATCTGTAAACTTTATGTTAATATGATGAGAGACCCTATTTTCTCTCAACAATCCATTTTGGAAGTTTTAAGTGGCGTCGTTCGGCTGTGGAGTTTTCGTAAGGGATTTTTCATCCCAATTTTATTCTCGTGAGATTTATGCTACATTTGCCACAATTTCCTTTGAGTGGTTTATGTACTTACCATTATTATACTCTTTGTGTAATATACTTTCATTTATGAGTATTTACATCAATGATGTATTGTTTTTCTTTCATGGGGTGTATGTTTCGAAAGATACCCACGTCAGTAAGGGAAACATTCACCCTCCTCATTTTAAAAGACTTCTTTTGTTGGGTCTTTTAATTAACATATTTTTATGTTGGGATATGTTCTCATATATCCTTATTGATGTAAATTTTATGTCCAAGTGATGAGATACCCTTTTTTTATCTCTCATCAACTCTTTTTCTGAATTTTGAAGTGACGCCGTTAGGATGTCAAATTTTTGCAAGGGAACTTCTTAACCCAAATTTGATTCTTTGGGATAAACTTCTACTCCTTGAATATGTCGTTTTATGAATATGTGTGAATAACATCTGATTGTTTTACACTTTATATCCACTTATATTTTGTGTATTCGTTTGTCACAAAAAATTATGCAATTGATTTATCCATAAACCAAGGATACCGTCTTTGTAAGGGACTTTGTCTCAATCTCCTTTCATTGAGGCATATTTCGTTTATTACACAACTTTCTTTTATACGGTGTATAAACCCCTTTGACTTTTACTTTTATACAAAAGGAATTTTTTTCTACGAAGCGTTTTACTAAACGACAAAAAGTAGTTTTTCTTTTAACGTATGCGGTGACAACGACCTTTTCCGCCGCCACGAGTACTATTTGGTCTTTGGCTTCCTGAACAAGCCGTAATGTTTTTTTAAATGAAATAAATATCATATACTCTTTCATGTATTTTTGGTATTGAAAATGGTTTTTATAATGGATTTTTAATCTCAATATATTTATGTGATATATTGTGATCGGAATGTGGAAATGTTTTCTTTCCATTGTGTTTATTTTATGTCTTATTATTTTATAATGGTACTTGGACATTTGACGGGTGGTTACGTGATAAACCATATGACGGGTGGTGTCGTGAATACCCAGACGGGTGGTTACGTTATAACCTCCAATGCATTGGGTATGGAAGTCGGTCGTATGGCTATTCCATTAAGTATGTATGGAAGTTGTCCGAATGGCTATTCCATTATGTGATATGTGTGGAAGTCGACCTTATGGTTATTCCACTTAAGTATGTTTATGTCCCAATTTACCTTTATATGTTATGTGATCTTTATATGGGTTTTATGGTAATATTTTGGTTACAGAAGGGTAAGTAATGAACTTTTATTCAGTGAAGAGTTCTTACTACTTTGAAAAGGTGAAAATTATTGCTTTGATAAAGTATACATGGTTTTCTCGTTGTTTTGAAAAACTAACAGTTTTCATTCTTTTGTATACCTTACTGAGCTTTTTATGCTCATCCCAAGTTTTTGAAATGTTTTTCACAGGACATAACGTGGAATAGGGTCAAGTATGGGATCAAGGGAAAGTCATGCTACCTAAAACATGGAACTAGACATGTTTCTTCTTAAGAGTTTTTTTTATTCTATAGAAACTCATTAGAAGTGTCTACTTTGTAATCTTTTGAGATGTAATAGTTATGTCCTAATTCTCTAAAACTCTAAACCTGAAAATATCCTCAATGTGAATTATTCATTTAATTCAATATTAAGTAAGGTTTAAGGTTGGGGCCTTATAATAAGTCTCAAGATAATTTATACATATCCATAAATCATTCATGTGGTTAAAAAAATCTTGTCAAAAAATAGTTAAAACGTTTTACAAAAATATCCAAAATGAAAATATAGTTTTGGTACCTTTGAATGATGTATCATCCTAAATGCCCTGACCACTTCATGACATTGAATATAAATTTTAAATAATTAATTCATATAATTTATTAAATTTTTAATAAAATAATAATTTATATATTTAGATATAAAATTATGCTGAGAATAAATATGATTTGATAATCACTTCAAATATATTATTTTACCTTTGAGGGGATTCTTCATAAAGTGATTCCTGGTTAATGGATTAATAACATGTGTTGTTATAGTTATTTGAATAGGGTTTCCAAAATGTGTCTCAAATATAATTGTATATGTAGGCCAAACAAAAGATATGTTTCCTTTATTAATAAATTTTTCTCGTAATAAAGATATCAATGTATTGGGGGTTTAACATATGGATTGTTGATTTGTACCAAATCTAAATACTGGTATTAGATATTTTTATTATTCTAATATCTTTTACCAAAATTTGGTATTAATGTTTTGTTATATAATATATGGTTATAATTTTATCATGACTCAATATAAATTCCTGGTTTCATGAAAACTGGGTTTCCTCCATTGAAGTGATTTTCTATGATTTTGTGGAATTGAACTAGTAATAAATTGGGGGTGCCATTGAAATTATTAAGGTTAGGATTGATATTAAATGGTGGAGGATTCATAAAATGGGGGACATAAAATTACTACTCTTGGAAATTTCAAAAGTTATATTTATTTTAAATTAGTTAGAAGCGAGGCGTACAGTAGAATAGGAAACCATGGGATGAAAGCATTTGAATTTTTTTTAAAAGGTGTTTCCAAGATAATATGGATTCATGATGGAATAAGGGTATTCCCCAAAAATGTTGAGAATTAAATGAGTATGTTTAGTATATTGAGGGATCAAAAATTCTGATTGGTCATTGTTTTTGGGAAACAATAATTCTATGTTAGATTTTCAGTATATATTCCACATTTGTTAAAATAAAATAATTAATTATAATTCTTAATAATTAATTATTTATGATGTATGTGGTATATTAAAAGCATCAGTGGAAGTTCATACTCAATCAAGGCTTGGACGGGCTAGATAGAGATTTAGAAAATCTCTATGTGGTTAATAACTCCTTTTGAGTTAGCTGGCCCCTATCATAAAATCCATTAGATTTGAGGTAAGATATCCTTGTGTAGTAACCCAAGATAGAGGATAGGTTGCAATGACTTTGTGGCCTATCCTAGTAGGGTCTGGGGTGTGGCGGCCTTGTGGACTAACCTGGGGATTGATTGGTTTTTTGGTTTAATCCCGAGGGAATAAGGATATGATGGCCTTGTTTCCAAACTCGAGGTTGAGTCAATCGTAAAAATTCCAAGCAGCCTTACCTAATTCCATATTTTGTTATAGAACATGATCAAGTAATTGTGTGAATGTGGCATACCATATATCTGAATACTGGGTTCACATGTGGACATCATGACTTTACCTGGATGGTAGGCATAGAATTGTTCATTAAGTCTTGAATAAACTCATTAGGAATTCCTCAGAGACTTCCCAATGCATGGCACTTGGACAAAATCAGTTATCATAATTCATATAAAATAAATGGAAAAATTTTAAAAATTTATAAAAAAGTATATGTGAAAACAATATGAGATACCCATAAACATGATACTTATATTACATTCATACTTGGCATAACCTATCCTATGTTTGTACATACACACAATCATGGTATACAGTCATGTTTCACTAGAGGATCCCCAATTTCTTTTCAAAAACCAACCAAAATTCTATTAATTTAGTTCGCAAACCAAGACAAAAAAAACCATGATTTTCAGCGGGGCATTTAGCCCATATAGTTCACAACATCACCATCAAACAAATAGAAAAAGGATAAAAATAATCTCAGAGGTTTCATTCAGCATGTGATAGAGGTGCATTTGTGGCGGTGGAGAGGCGCATTGTAGAGGGGTCATATGCAGGAGGAGAGGTGATAGTAGTGTAGAGGCACATGGTAGAGGAGGGGCATGCTATGGAGTGGAGGAACGCGGTGGAGGTGTGGAACATGGTGGATGTGTGCTGCATGGAGGAGGTGTGGCATGTAGTGGAGGTGAGGTGCACGACATCCTGGTTCACGCACAGCTGAAGAGAAACCTACAACATCCTTGTTTGCAGTGGAGGAGAGGAGTACGATGTAGGTGTGGTTTCTAAATGAGGAGAGGAGGCCGGAGAGGAGGACGATAAGAAGGCGTGACGGTAGTGACCGGCTTCAGCGAGAGCTTGTGGGTTATGAGAAATGAGGAGAATGTTATGGTTTTTTGTTAAAACTCATTGAAACTGTTATCAGCGCTAGTTAAAAAGATTTGATAAATGGATGTTTTATCAGTGATAATATCAAAAGAATTGATAAAACATTCCTTTATCAGTTCTTTTTAAGTGTTGATAAAGAGAGGCCTTTATCAGCACAAAAAAGACTAATAATGATATAACATTAACAATTTATATATATTGTTATATATATTTATAAAATTATATACATGAAAAATATATATTTATATTTATAAAATTATTATTTAAATAATTATAAAATTATATGAAATATACTTATTATATTTATAATATTAGAAATATATATAATAAATATATTAATTATATATAGTTATAAGATTATAGATGTATACAACTACATTTCTTATTATTTAATAATTATTTATACCAATATATATATATTTATAATGATAATTATAAATGAATATATATATATTTATTTAAATAATTATAAAATTATAACAAATTAATATTTCTAATATTTATAATTTTTTTAATATATAATAATTTAACAAATGTATTTTAATTTTATAATTATTTAAATATATATCTATTTATTTATAAGTACGAATATAAATATTTGTATTTATTTCTAAATATATCAATATATTTGAAAATATATTTACAAATTTATTTATTTAATTATATATAAAATTATATATGATAATAAAAAATGTATTATTTATGAGTTAATAATTATTAAAATAAATCTATTTTTATTTTTATTGATAAATTTTTAATAAATATATATTTATTTTAACTAAGGAAATATAATTAATGAATTTTTTCAGTTGTGATTATAAATAAATAAATATATATATATATACATATTATAAAATAAAAATATTTATAATTTTATAAATATATATAATAAAAATATTTAATATAATTATGTAACTTTTTAAATATATCTACATTTATTTAGAATTATATTTATAAATATTTGTATTTATTTATAGATTTTTTTATATAAATATATTTAGAAATTATTTATATATAATTAAAATTAAATAATTATAAAAATAATAAATATAGTTATTCTTTAATTATATTTAATGTGATTTTTTAAGTATTGAGGGAATAATATAGTATATATAAGGGTAACAAGAATTATTCATATACACCATGTAAAATATACAAAATAAAAATGAGCCATCAATGGAAAACATGAATAGGAAGAATGTAATGTATAAATTAACATTAATGATGATACACAACATATATGGACACATGATCAATATATTTATTTACCAAATTAATTGTAAACAAATATATAATTAATTATAATTTTAGAAATATTTTTTAATTAAATTTATATATATTTTAGAATTATTAAAAATTATATTAATTATAATTGTGAGATTTTTATTTAATATAAACAAATAAACATTATTTTTGAATATATATACAATAATTGTATATAAATTATTAATAATTTTATTTTCAGTGATAAAAATAGTTTAGATAAATATGTCTATTATCAGCACATTTATGTAACACTGATAAATCCCCCCTTCCCCTTGTCAGTGCTTTCTGCTTTGGTAAAATGAGGCACTTCTCTTACCACGTTTTGTGGTAGTACGTCTCCCCCTCCCAGTGATACAATCACATTGACTGGGCAATTTAACTAATAAATAAATTTGTGTACGTTTGAGGTCATGTTTTTTCTCTTTAGTTCCAATTTTTTATAAATAGATAACCCTAAACAATTTTTATTTTTTCAAAATATTAATCCTATTAAAAAATCAATTAGAATCCCTCATTTGTAAAATTAATTTGAGTGTTTTTTATTTTATAGTATTCAAAAACATCAGATTACATGGAGTGACATAAAATGGTAGTCTATTGTTAATGAATATTTGATATGTGAGAGTTATATTGTGATTAAAATATATCAATGCCATGTCTTTTCCTTCAAAAGTAATTATCTCCATGCTTTTAAAACATAAGATCAACGATAAAATAAATTGAAAATAATATTTAAAATAACAATTGATAATAAATATATTTTATATTTTAAGAAATAAAAATCAATGGAGATTAAAATAATTGTGATTAATCGATTATTCCATTTTTATATTTAATTAGTTATACATAATTATATCTAATAAAATTGAAAATAACTAAGAATGAAAAATTATAGTAATCTTGGGATATGATGTCAATTTGATGCACCACACTCAAATTAAAATAAATTTATCTGATTTTCCATATCATTTTATTTGAATTTACGATTTTTTAGATTTTATGGCTTTCTTGGATCGTGTGGAAAATAATACATGTGACTTTGAAGAAGGATGAGATGAGAAATATATTGGTACATAAAAAATAATGGACATGGAAGGTTTAGGCATGATCGAGATGGGTGCCCTCAGTTTCAAATCTCTGTCTCCTTTATATCATAGCGAGGGCCTCAAATTTCTCATTGTAAAATAGGTTTGTAGAGGGTGGAAGAGGGGGATTTTAAGAATATTGTTCTTTTTCTCTTCAACATCACTTATATAATCCTCCACTTCTAAAATACATTCGATGACATGCATATTATAAATGAACAACAACATTAATTATAATGTTGTTTTTTCATTTTCAAGGGTTTCTCCTCACGATGGTGGCCATCATTTTTTAAATAAATTTTTTTAGGGTGCTAGATGTTTGGAATCTCTGCCATGGGGTTTTGACAAATAAGGCATGATAGATGTGGGTAGTTTTGGGTGTTTCATGTACTGACCCAATGTTTTGACACTAAACATAATTCACATCCTCTCACTGGGGAATTGCAATATGAATCTTCATTGGGTGGGGTTTGTGTGAGAAAATAAACGAGGATACAATTTCCTCTTATTAAATACATTTTGGTGAATGGGAAAACCATGAATCTTAAATAGTTCTAAAAGGTCAAGCCTTATTACCCCCCTCTCTAGGTTCATTCCTCCATTTATGAAAAATATGTGGAGCATTTTCAGTTTCATTCAGTCATGGTTCACGTAATGAAAAGGATTAGAAATGTGGTTTTAGCTTTCTATATTTATTTATAATTATATTCATATATATTTTTATTTATTTATAATTTTTTTATATTTATAAATATATTTATTTATTTATTTATATTTATAACATTATAAGTATAATAAATATTTTTTAAAAAAAAATTGTAATTATTTAAATAAATATATATTTATATACAATTACAATTATAAATAATTAGGTATGTATTTGTAATTAAGAAATATTACTAAATATACCCATAATGTTCAAGATATGAGCGTAATCTGTAGTAAATTTTATGAACTAAAATAATAGAGAATTCAAATAACATTCATGTGGTACGTGTAACCAACCAAACACAAATATAATTCTTAAACCTCAAAGAAAAACTCATTGAAATAATTACCAGAATATACACCAACCAACAAAATTCATGGATACCCGTAGTCTGAGGTCACCTCGGCCCATGCCTCACCATTACAGGCACTCATGCCCCTCAAAATCGACTGCACCAAACCAGCTGTCAGAGTCTGGAATCCCCTGAAAATCACACTTGATTCACATCTAAATCCTAAATTCAATGTTCTTCTTTACCGTCCAAAACACCCCATACATGATTGGAACTCCCAGAATGCATCAACACCGGTGGAATACTTCCACGATTACCCAAAGATGATGGTCATAATCATCACAAACACAGCATCCCAGCCTTAATTAGAAGCATACATGACTGTTGTCGCTGTCTTCCCAAACATTACGTGCCATTTTCCTAACCTGCACCACATCTCAAAGAAAAAATCCATGAATTTGTGGGTCACCAGAAACCCACGTATGTCATATGCCATCATAGGGATCAGATCCACACGCTGGGAACATGATCACCGACCAAACCGTTGGGATCCCAAATCCTTCACAGCACAACCTTGACCCACAGCGTATGTGCACAACCACCAACATCATCTCCGAGTATGATTCACCATCGTATGTCGATCTATCCATAGTCCACATCCAGGACTCCATAGTTGCCCAGAAATTTCACACACCTCATTAATCATTCCGCAACCATGATCCTCCATTGATGAAATACCAACATCTTCCGACTGGACCAATGTCCGCTGTAAACACTCTGATGTTCACAATCATCACTCATCCCACAATCACTCACATTACCTGAGTCTCTGAGATCATCATAATCTCCTATGTTACCACACAGTTGTTAAATGAATTCAATATTATGAATAATACAAAAAATTGAAAAAAATCTCAAAATGACAAACTATTTCATCATAAATCATAATTGGATTTCATAATTGATTCCTTTTAAAAGCTATAGATAGAGTCTCCCTATTCATGAGAGTGAGTCTCTCTATCTATTATTAATAAATACATATTTATTTAAATTTATAATTATATATATATAAATATAGTAGTTGGGGCTTGGATTAGTTGTAAGAACCCATAATACAACATAAAAATGAGGGTCCAAAAACCATTGGGCGCAGGTCACCATTGTAGTATTGTAGAAATACTGTAGCAATGGTGTGACTGTTGAACGATGGCCCTGTAGCGGTGGTGGGTGATACTATATCAGCAGCGGGTGAAAACTACACTAGTGAAGGTACTATAGTGGTACTGTAGCAAACAGATTACTATTCACAGAATGGTAATTGGGCTAAAATTTCAGGCTTACGAGCCATGTAATGGGCTTCATGCCCAATAGGCCTTCGAGACAAAAAATTATGTAATAAAGTAGCTGGTTGGGCGTGTAATCTCATGGGGGCCTATTACTTTCCTAACAGGCCTATGTGTGTGTGGTGTGTGTGTGTGTGTTTAATGTAATTGTACACCCAACCACCTAATATATATATATATATATATATATATATAATTATTAAATTATAAGAAATAAATTTATTACAGTTCTAATTTTATAAATATATATATATAATATATTTATTATAATATTATAATTAAATATGTATATCTATCGTCATTTAGAATTATAATTATAAATATTTGTAAATATTTTTTAATATATTTTTCTAATTATATTTATTTAAAACTTAATGTGTATAATAAATATTTTTATTATAATTTTATAATTATTTATCTATATATATTTAATATTAATTGTTAATAAATATATTTATAAATATTTGTATATAATTATATATATATATATATAATTTTAATAGAAATGTCTCTTGTAATTTTAAAATTATTCAAATATATTTATATATAGTAATAATTATAATTAAAAATAAATATATTTAAAATGTTTTTATATATAATTAATGTTTAATATTATAAATAAAATCAGTACAATTATTATTGAAATATAATTATTATAATTTTATATATATTTATGAGAACATATTAGATTAATGGGTACACTACCACAAAACAGGTAAACAGAAGCACTTCGTTTTATCGGTGCTAAACGGAAAACACTGATAAAGGGGGCTAATATTAGTTTATTATAAAAGTGCTGATAAATTTATCCGAAGGATGAACATTTATCAGTGTTCTTATTAACACTGATAATAGGTTTTAATAACAATTTATATAAAATTATTATATTTATATATAAAAATAATTTTTATTTGTATATATTAAAAAAAGAAGATTTTGAAAAATAATATATATTTTTTAATAATCCAAATATATATATATATATAATGTTTTTATTTTTTCTAAAATTATAATTAAATAAATACTGTTTCCAATGTATTTGGTCAATAAATAAATTGATCATGCATGAATATATGTTATGCATCATCATTAATGTTCATTTATACATTACACTTTTCTTATTATTCATGTTTCCCATTATTGACTCATTTTTTATTATTTATATATTACTAGGTTTAAATGATTAATTCATGTTACACATACATATATTATATTATGTTCCCAATACATCTAATATTATATTAAATATATTTAAATAAAAAATATGTTTATTAGATTTATAATTAATAAAATTTTAAATATATAGAAAATTTAAATATATTTATTTATAAATATGAATATAACTGTATATATATTTATATAATTATAAAATTTCAATAAATACATATATTTTAATTTTATAATTATAAATATATATTTATAATTATTTAAATATATATATATATATAGTTATAATAATAACAATAAGTAAAACTATATTTGTAAATAATTATAAAATTATAAAATTATATTTATTATACTACTTATAATGATATTAATATAAAATTAAATAAATATATTCATAAATATATTCATATAATTTTAAAGCAATACAAATATTTATAATTATAATTCCTAAATAAATTTAGATATAATAAAATAAATAAAACTTATAATAAATATATTAATTGTTTATATTTATATACAAATATTTATATATATAAGTCTAAATAAATGGAGATATATTTAAATAATTATGAAACTATGATAAATATATTAATTATATATATTAATAAATTAATAAATAAATTTGTTATAATTTTATATTTATCTATATATATATATTTATAATTAAAACTATAAATAAATTATTAATTATTATATATTTTAATTGAAATTAAATATATATTTATTTATTAGTTTTAAATATAAATATATATATATACTAATTTAAGTAATTCTTTATTTATAAAAAATTTATTTTTTATTTTCATATATAATGTTATATATAATTAATTAAATATATTTATTAATATATAGAAATACTGATAAATAAATATAAGTTTTATCTATATATTTATAAATACACAAATATATATTGAAATAATTATTAAATTATAATAAAATTATTAATTATATATATTAAAAAAATTAGAAAAATTAGAAATCTTAATTTCTTAAATTTTTTTATTTATTTTATTAATTAAATATATATTAATTTATATTTAAAATTATAATAAAATATATAGTCATATAAATAATTATGAAATTAGTAGAAATGTTTTTATATATATCTATAATCTTATAAATATACAAAACTAGATCCGATAATGAATTTGGTAACCCAAATCCCAGACCCTGCAAAATTTATTAAAAAGTAAAGGCATACAAACACAGACATAAAAGGCCCATATAACCACAAAACCAATGACCTGAAAGGATACAAAAAAATCCCAAAGGCCTAAGTAAATCAAATCCAAAAGATAGGGTGATTACTAATTATTTTCATCCGTGAAGATTCTATTCACCCGATCGAAAAGATGCATCAAACCAATAAATGACCACGCATGTCTTTCATCAGGATCCTGATCACCTGAGGATGTCATCGTGCCCATAAACAATATCACTAATTCAATCATGCTCATTCTTGACGCCCATCATATGAGATGCAAGTTTCCACATCATCAGTGAGAAAAAATCACCATCGGTCTCCCATGCCATTAATAAATCATGGTTCCAAATATCGACATGCCATCATTATCCCATACTGCCGATATTTGTCCTAAAACTTCCACTAACAATCATCCCCAAAAGAAAACAGCGCCCCTAACCAACAATTGAAAGGTCCCAAATCACCCAAAAAACCATACAAGATCAGGTACAAACCTCCCAGTCCAGAAATTGTATCCTAAAATACCCACATATACCAAGAAAGAAAACTTGGCATTGCCAACCTGTCTCGATTCATCACCTGGTGTCCTCATCACAGTACCGAAAGTTAATATCTGCATCGCGTGGCCATGATTCATTTACAAAACAGTCTGTCATTCCAACACTCCCATGTGATGTCATCCACCTAATCTTCATGTCAAAGTTGAAACACCCATGATCTCTGCCCAAACACTCAAATAGACCACCAATATGAGGTAATATATCAGTTTCGTTGGTGCCGCATGCCAAATCCCACCTTCACAGCTGGTCTGACCACACCATCGAATGGTGGCCCTCCATCCCCACCATCCCGAAGATAGCAATAAAATATAAAATATTTTTGTATCACCCATCATCACCAGCCAGAATGGCACCTCACCTGCAAGCCTCAGCCAAATGCCTACGACACTAGCACCTTCTCCATGAGGATCCCACACGGATCATGCCGCCATATCGCTCATCATCATTTTCAATTGTAACCCAGGATGCTGATGGGAGCAGAAAAAACCGAGAGCAATTTTCAGTAACCTGTGAATCACCAGCATTCTACATCAGAGGACCCCATCATCATTTCCACCACTCATCAATTCCAACCTCCACTGAATAACCATCCCAACAATCGACACTCGTCACATGAGATTTTCCACAAGAACAGACTCTTAGCATAGATCTCTTCTAGAGAGACCCTTATCCACTTGTTCGACAACAATTTTTGAACAAAAATATTTAAAAATGTCCAAAGACATCGTCAAATCTTGTAAATAATCTTATAAATATATATAATTAATATATTTACATTATATATTTCAAATATAATAAATATAATAAGTTTATTTGTTATAATTTTATAAGTATTTAAATTAAAATTTTATTAATATATATATATATATATTAATTTATATCTATAATTATAAACAAATAAATATATATTTATCATATATATAATTTTATAAATATATATAATAGTATAAATAAGTTATTAACATTATATCATTATCAGTGCATTTTTAGAACTGATGAACAACTATCATTATCTGTGCTATATATCTAGCACTGATAAAGGCCAATCGTTATCAGTTCTTTTTTATCTATCATAGATGAAAGGTTCATCATGTTTTATAAAGATATTCTAACTTTCTCCTCCTTCCTCAAACCCCTTATTCTCTAATGGAAGCTAATCACTGCCGCCACTAGGTCCCCCTCATCCTCCTCCATCGTGAATCCAACAATTATGAACACACCATACCCACATTTATCTCCTCCAATGGGCACATCTCATATGTAGGGATCCTCACCTTTTCCGCACGCCTCTCCTCAATAATGCACCTATCCTTCTGTACAAATCCCTCCATTGCATACCCAACATCCATGTGCAACTCCTTTGCTTCAAGCCTCTCTTCCTCTGTGAACCTCTCCACCGCTGCATACCAATACTTTGTTAATCTCCTCTTCTTCCCTGAAGGACTCATCCACTATGCACCTCTCCACCTCCACATATTCACTTTCGCCGCGTGATGAAGGAAACCTGCGCTGTGAGTTTTTTCCAATTTCTAATTATACATTGGTGATGTTGTAAATTGTACTGGCTAAAAAACCTACTAAAATCGTGGTCATGTTTGGTCCTTGTTTTTCCACTAAAATAATTGCATGTTGGTTGGTTTTTTTAAATAAATTGGTCGATTCCTAGTGATGAGAGAGAATTAACGAGATTATTTTGATGTTTTGGTGATATAGAATGTGATTTTTTTGGATTTATTGTGTGTTTATAGTTTGTTATGATTATGGTGAGAGTGTTTTAGTTTGAAAAAGATGGTTTTTTGTTAAATTGTTCTATATTTAAATGCATCCTTTTGGATTCATTATAAAGTGGAATTGGGGTCCAATAGAAATATTAAGGATGTTTTTGTTTTTAAGTGGTTGATTTTGATACAAATCTTATAAAAATATTTGGTTATAAGTACAAGGGATTTTTACCTCTTTTGTTTTGTTTTTAAAAGTGTTTGTTTTTATTTGAGAAAAATGAAATGGTGAATATATTATAAATGTTTTAAAAAGTATTGATGGATTTTAAAATGTGGTTATATTTGGGGTGTATGTTTTGAATCAAGGATATTATAAATTTAACGAATTTTAATGTGGTAGATTGATTTTGAAATTTTTTTGGGATTCCATTTTAAGGGTTCATGTTTCAAAAAGAATTTTTTTTCCCTTTTTTGATATTGGGACTATTTTTTTTGATTAAAATGTTAATGAACCAGGTTCATGTTAAATTCTTTTCAGATTATGTCCCTCACAAGGCCATCATATCCTTATTCTTGTTGGTTTACACAAAATCCAATCAAGCCCCAGGATAGGCCATAAGGTCGTCACACCCTCGACTCTATAGGGATAGGCCACAAGATCATTTTACCATATCCTATATCTTAGGTTATTCCACAAGGCTATCATACACCAAACATATGTGTTTGTATGGTATGGGATAACTACCTCAAAAGGAGTTATCAACCACATCGATATTCTCTAAAACTCCATCTATACCGTCCAAGCCCTTTTTGAGTCTACACATCCTCTCAAGCTCTTAAATTACAACAGAAATCATAATTTATTAATTATTATCAATTAAAATTAATTATTTAATTTTAACCAATGCGACATCGTTACAGAAAATCTCACCGACAACCACTGTTGAACTATATGTTATGTAACCAAGATTTAGTACCATTTTTTGGTAACTGATAATAGAATAAGAAAAAGACATGGTACCACAAGTTGTATTCGGTACATATCAACAATCCTAATGTTAAACCAACAAAAATTTAATCCCCCAATACTTGCACATAGAAGAACAAATTCCAAAACAAACCTGAATTGAAACAAATCCCCAAACCTGATAAACCACAACAGAAAAGTAAATCTATAGCTAAGTCACTACATCAGATCTCTACCTTCTAGTTCAAGTCAGCTCTTTGATTTGAAAATACCTCCCAGAGAGAAAAATGATAAATTAAGGATAAACACATGTCATAAATGGAAGGAGCACTCTATATGAAATTTATGTTTTTTGGATGATAATCCTACATCACAGGGGAATACATTGATATTTTTATTAATGATAAATATGAGTTATAAGGGAAACATATATTTTGTAATACATTACTATAAAATGCTAAATTAGACACTTTCTGGAAAGCCCAGTCAAATAACCATTACTACACATGTAATGAATCCTACCACCCCCAAGCACTCTATGGTTAATCCCCTCAAAGGAACAAATGAAATAAATCAAGGGATTATCAAATCACATTATCTTCTCAAAATAATTTAACATCTAAATATATAAATTATTATTTTATTAGAACATTAATAAAATTTATGAATTAATTATTAACTATTGATATTCTATATTATGATGTGGCTATGACATTTTTGATGATGAATCCATCAATGTTATGAAAAATAGATTTTATTCTCAAAATTTTCTTTCAAAGGATCTAGACTATATTGGGACTTGATGTTTTTAACAACATGAATGAGTTTTGGATAAGTAATAATTCTACTGAGACTTACAATGATATTATCATCACGTTTATTCTAGAGGTTACTAATATGAGTTAAGTTGAGGATTTCAAAATATCTAGTTTTTTTTATATAATTTATAATGTCTTTTTGAATATTTCAAAAAATAGACTATGGAAAATCATGCCAAATATTTGTTTAATACCGTAGTTATTTTCTTATTTTGAATTCAGACCTGATTTACTTGAAAGTATTATGAAACCAGCATAGTTACTTCTAACGATAAGTGACATAGGGGAATTATTTATGTGAACGGAATGACACTTGATCATTTTTTAATTTTTTAATGGATTCATGCTTTTAGATTTTGTTAGGTGTATTTATAATGTATGGAACAAATATTAATACGTATGAGAGACATAAAATTTGTTCTTGGGGGTGTAAAACCAATTGATTGGGGTGAGAGAATGATCATTGGGATAATGCATTGTCTGCATTAAACTGAAACATGAGTGTTTCATAGTTTCTATTGTGGTCAATGACTATGGAACATGTTTTTTGGGATTCTGGTTTTGTTGTGAATGATAATTGATATAAGTGGACAATGGAAGCATTTATGTGGGATATCCAATAGTGGAGAGAACCAAATCAACTTCGTTTGGAAATTATTATTATTAAACCAACCATTATGTAAATGGATAATTTTTAAATGGGATTTCAAGTTTGTTTTTAATGATTTTTCAAGGGACATTTGAACATTAGTTTTCCCATAATCATTTAAGTTTATAATTTATATTCTTGGGAAAACTAGTACATTTTATCAATATTTTGTGTATTTGTTTTGTTAAATACTAATATCACTGAATCAAATAGGATTGAGATGAATAAATAATGGATGGATTATAATCATTTGACATAAGAGTATGAAGATGGACAGAAAGAGTTCATCATGTTATCAAAAGATCATGCATATGAAACTTGTCAAATCCTTTTTCCATGTTTAAACTATTACAATTCAAGTTAAGATAGTCTAGAGGAGTTGGAATAACACATGATCTATCATGGAATAGATCAACGTTATTAATGTTGTAATAAACATGGGGAAATAGAATGTAGCTAGTGGCTACGATAACCGTGTTTTTTATGGATCATATGATATAATTACAAGTGTGGAAAATGAAGATGATCATATCAAGGATGTGATTACATATGTGATTGATGGTGAAGATCATATTGAGAAAAATGATAAGGATAGTTGAAGATGAACTTTGTGTTTTCCAAATATTGTTTGAGCAGATAAAGATTTGTGAAAAGACACCTTTGAATGGTAGTTTCAGTAAATATACATCATTTTCAGTCATACTGATCCTATATAATTTTAAAGTAGGAAACGAATTGAGAGTCATCAGTTTTACATAATTATTTTTACTACTTAATGAAATTCTCTCAGATGATAATGATCTCTCGGGCCAAACATATGACAAAAAACGAATGATATGCTTGATGTGTATGATCTATGAAAGAATACAGACCAACATGAATGACTTCATACTGTTGCATAAGGACTAGAAATCACATAGATAATGCCGAATGTGTGGTTCTTCTCCACTCAAGAAAGATGAATTTGGACCGGTGAAAGGTGTATGATACATTCCAATAATTCCAAAGGTGTACGAACATATATAGAAGGGAGGAGACTATAGGGAAACTGACATGACAAACAAATAGAATAAATAATGATGAGAAACTACATCACCTGGCAGAATCTCCTCAGTGGAAGAGAATCGATCACGAGTGTCCTGATTTTGGAAATAAGCTAAGAAACCTTCAGTTGTCATTATCTACAAATGGTCTGAATAATTTTGGTTTTAAAATAAGCACTTAGTGTACAAGGATATTTATGTTTGTACGTTTTAACATTCCATTGTGGTTATGCATGAAACGAAAATACATCATGCTATCTATTCTTATATTAGGGTCAAAACAATCGGGTAATAATATTTATGGTTATTTGGCTCTATTGATCAAGGATTTGAAATTATTGTGGGATTTAGGTGTTACACTATATGATTCCTAAAGAAATGAATATATCTCCTCAAGATCAATGTTGTATTGGATGATAATGGATATTCATTATTATGGAACATTTTCAGGATATAATATTAATGTAAATCATGGGTGTCCTGTTTGCGAACAAGGTACACAATCAATTAGGATCAAACATTCATCTAAAATTGTGTTTCTAGGACATCGTACAATTATATCCCAATGAAATAAGTACCCATCTTTGATAACATCATTTGATGGATGTTTAAAAGAACCTACATCATCGTATCCACTAAAATTTAATCAACTATTTGAGAATGTTAAATATTTGATCACTTCATTTGGTAAACTATTTTCGAAAAACCATTAGAAAACCCATCAGATGAAGAGATCAATTTTTTTTAATTACTAAACTGAAATTTTTTCTATTTTAGTAACATTATTGACTTTTTCATGTTGAAAAAAAAAATGTATGTGATAGTGTCATCATCACATTGCTAAATGAAGCTGAAAAAACAAATGGTGGAACTAAGGCTAGATTGGACATGTTTGACATGGGAAAACAAGAAGAGTAGGAGCTAGTGATGGTTGAAAAATAGATTTTTCATTATCCAGTTGCTTACAATCTTTCTATGTATGGGAGATTTGTTGTTTAAAAACATCTTGAATGACATAAAGGTTCCAGAGGGTAATTCATTGCATATCAAGAAAATCATTTCAATAGATATTGTAAAGATAAAGGGTATGAAATTGCTTGATAGCCATGTTGGGATGAAAGATCTAATTCCAATATATTTACGTTCAAATTTTTTCCTAGACTGTCCATTATACATTAACAATTCTCTTTTTCTAAATTAATGTTTTATACAACAAAGATATATACATGATGAAATTTTTGAGTATGGAAAGATAAATTACAATCATATTTTTTAAATTTGAAATATTCTTCCCACCAACATTATTTGATATGATAGTTCATTTGATGGATCACTGGTTAGTATGACTTGACTATGTGGTCCTATAAACTATATATGGATGTACCCCATTGAATGGTATATGATTATTTTGAATGGGTATGTCAAAATTAGATGTTGTCCAGAGGGTTATACTGTGAAGTAATATATTTTTGAGGAATCCATTGAATTGGGTATTGAATAATAGTTCGGTGTGGAAGGAATTATTCTACCGAAATGTCATCACACTAGGTGGCATGTGGGTGAAGGAATTTCATGAAGTGGGTTTGTCACAGTCAATATTACAGATCCAGTGCGGGGCCACATTTACCATTTTATTAATAGTTTAAGGGATGACACATATGTCAATCCCCACAAAAGAATTATTAGGCATTTCAATCCACCATTGGATGAAAATGGATATAAAATGCACATAACCAAATTTTCAATGCAAGTGGGTAGATAATAAGAGTGTCATTAAAATAGATGAGTTGGGATTCGTTAATGTTGATTTTAGTATGGAATGGTACAATGAAGAACTCTTTATAATAGAATATGAAGCAGTACAAGTATTTTATATTCAAAATCCCCTAATCTAAAATTGGTCAATTATTCTGTTATTGATCAAAACCACTACTGTTTATGATGAAAATTATATGGAGGATGGACCTTTAATTGGGAGATCACGAAAATTTCATATCATTCCCAATTTATACAATGTTTTTTAGGTCAGAGGAGACCCCATTGAATGGAATCGATAGTTGAAAGAGTGTTCAAATCCCTAAATCCTTAAAAAAACAGAGTTCAATAATTAGGTTATATTCTTTTAATTTATATTGTGTTACCAAATGTTATTATCTATTCTCTTGTAATTTTTTATTCTAAATTTAATATTAAACCACTTCTATAGATAATGACTTTTTCACGGGATGATTATCTAAATACAGAGGCCTAATTGGTCTCTCAATCTTCTACTACTCATAGTGCATAGAAACATATGGTCTATCAACCTTCTCATTCTTACAGTTCAGAAGACCAAAATGTTTCTAAACCTTATGCTGATGTTCCCATTGCAGTGGTATAACCACCCTCTCCACATGTTGATGCTAGTGTATTTTAGGAACATATTGTTAA
Organism: Viscum album; assembly: GCA_963277665.1. Classification (NCBI taxonomy): domain Eukaryota; kingdom Viridiplantae; phylum Streptophyta; class Magnoliopsida; order Santalales; family Viscaceae; genus Viscum; species Viscum album. Next base: position 1,053,087,736 of record OY728151.1, on the reverse strand, counting down.
TTTTGAAACCAAGGAAATGGTAGGTAATGAAACACTAGAGGAATAGAAAAAACAAGAGCACTTTAGTTTGATCGTGTCAGAAAAAATTCTCAAGGAAAAAGGAAACGACATAAAATATGAGGCTGGATAAAATAACTCGTGGCATCATGTTAACCCCAACAAGGAGACGTTCAGTTCATACATTAGAATCAACCCTCATAAAAAACTATCGAATGATGTATTATCGGGGAACCATACTATCACTAGGATTTAGAGACTAATATGGGGAGATATTATGGTAACATTATGATATCATTTCATTAAGTTACTAAAAAACAAAAAATGAAACATTGAATTTCTCATCATCAACCATTATAGAGTGAATTTATAGTAGATGAATCACCCAAGACTATGTATTAATTGTAGGTGGAATGATTCATATAGTATTTTTCATAATTTTAATGAGATATTTTCTTAGTGATGTTGAAGAAAAAATAAATCCCCACCCACCTCCTCTTTATGAACACCTGATAACCCATGGATCAGGGGATGCGCTTAATAGCTATCATTTGGAGCTGTCTTTTTAGGTAAATTGTGTATGGTAACACATGGTTTGAAGATATGTTTATCCATCAATTTTACTATTTGATTTTTATTTATGAAACAACAAATGAGTGATAAAAATATTTAACGAGCAGCAAAACCAGCATTCCCCTACCGTAATGTAAGAAAGGGTATCACTTAACTTGAAAAACAATTTGTACGTATTTAAAATATATTTTAATAATTTTATGTGACGTAAAACAACACCATAACCATGTTCCTCTGTTTATAAATATATTAATGAGTCCAAATCCAAAATCACTTCCATCCCATGCCTTGTGTTATGTAATGAGGCTTGTGTAAATATTGATTGGACACTAATAGATCAAAACACACAAAAAATGTAGGAAACATGTGTATGTATGACATAATAAATATTTTTTTTATGTTAAAACTATATTTCATTACCATGATTACTTATTTTTATTTATTTTCTATCTAACATTGTCACAATAGGTAGAAACATCTAAAGAAGTTGTAGATTTACTTTTGGTGTCCTTGAACCATCATGAAATGTATGGTCGGTCAGAGGTGCAGGTTTTAGGGTGACTCCCCAAAATTTTTTTAAAAACAAAACAAGTGGAGGATCAATGTGAAGAAATTAAAATGATGAGATAAATAATAGCTATCCTTGATGAACATATTCAATTTCAGTGAGAGTTCATAAAAACATCGATTGGAGGGATAGAATAATTGACTCAAGAACAACTAACACATGAGGATTCCACCCCACCCCCATGAGCATAATGGTGACCCATTCCCCTAAAAACTATTTTAGATGAGGTAATAAAGGTTCTAATAATTGTTTCTCTGAATGTTGAATCATATATACATTCATACATTTCTTGTACTGATATTATACAGTGTGAAAATTACTATGATTTATATCTATCAACACCCACCAATCGCCTTCTAGTGGGGGATATGGTGTTCAATATCCAGAATTCTATTATGCACAATAGACCACTTCCAACACATCATGTCAAAGTGTTTATTATCCGTGGCCAGGAGGTGACCGATAAGCTACTTGTTCCAATTGATTATAATGATATTCATAAGGTCTAACAAGATCTAATAGAAAATTGGTCTATACACATATTTTTTCCAAAACCGCGGGTATAGACCCACCTATAACAATGGTTTTCCTAAAATGTGGGTATATGTGAAATTTTCAAACCTATTACCTCAATTATTTTTAAACCATGGTTATAGAGTAGTTGTGTAAGTGGGAGAAGCCAAAACATTGTGCAGGAATGTTTTAGGAAAACATATACCCACGGTTAACAATAAATAGTGGGTATAGACTACGGTATATAACACTATACCCATGATTCGACAAAACAATGAGTATATGTGACATCGGTTACAACAGTTTTACTGAACTATGGTTAAATGGTCCCTTATGTTTTGCATGAAAAAATATATAAGATAATATATGTACATATAAACATATTTTTAATTTGTGTAGTGGTAATGCAGTTCGGTGGTCTAGAAGTGGTGAGACTTTGAAAATCCCCTGGGACATTATATTTATACACCCATTTTATAAACAGATATATAAGATAATATATATATATATGTATACTCATATAATTTCCATTTGCCTATTGGTAAGGGAGTTCAGTGGAAGAGGAGTAATGTGGGTTTGAAACTAGCACAAAACATTTTATTCCCACATTTTATAACTATAATATATATATATATATATATATTACAATAAGTGTAGTTTGTTTTGGCGTATATGAGTTCAGTGTTGGAGCGAAGGATGAAGGTTTGAATCTCTTCGGATTATATTTTTTTACCAAAGGTTTAAATTAATATATTTTCATAAATATATAAAGGGATTATCTAAAGTCATGTAGTTGAAGTGGTAATTCCCTATTCATTTGAAATTTAAGTAGCCGGTTCGAATCTCGACGATTAATTTATTTTCAATACAACTGCATTAGATTAATATATTTAGGCAGATATATATATATATATATATTAATATTTTAGGTATATGGGTTTGTGAGATTATGCGTGGTAGATGCCTGAGTTGCGGATTAAAAACTCCTTGTGCTATTTTTATTATTATTTATAACCACATTTTTAAAACTGTGCATATAAGGATATTAGGTGGCAAGTGGCTATGACATGGTGGATGTGATACGAGGAAAAAACCTATACCCACAGTTTGGAAAATCATGGGTATTGGCAGTGGAGCAATACCGATGCCCCAGTTTCCCATGGTTTCAATAACTGTTGGTATAGGTCATTTTTTCAACAGTGAATCTCTAGGAACATTCATCACATGGTTGTAACATCTTGTAAAGAAACATGTCACCAAGGAGATATTAATATCAAATTTATTTTTCATGATAAATATTTACCATTTAAAGAATAATAGACTAAACTATTGAATGTTAATATAGATGAACAAAGAGAAGAAGATGAATGAATGAATGGAACTACACCATCTCAAAGATCAACCATCCGATCGAAATGATATACCGAAAAAAACGTAAACCTTCTCATTCTATATCCACATTTACTATCATTTCAAGACCTTTTGGATACGAAGTTGAAAGATGGTAGTACTCAAAAAATTGTTTTTGATGAAATAATGTACAGTGAGAAGATCCATGTTTCATTAGTGTTGATAATGTAATTGAAATATTGGAGTATGATTGGCTAGGTGGCGCAGTTGTAAATTTATATATTAGGTATGTTATCATGATTTTATTTTCCAAAATTTGATATACTATTATAATTATGACTGAATACATTTAATATTTTTTGAAGTTGTATATATGAAAAACCTTTGATGGGATTTTCACATGAAAAAAAATTTGGAATCATCAGTCCTCACATAATCTCAATAAATCAAAAACTATAATCAAATAAGAAGGTTGAAATATTCGAAGATCTACTCAAATTGTTTAATAAAAATAATAAGGATGACATAATCTTCTTAATACCAATGATGTAGGGGTAAAACACTATGATTTAATCATATAAATGTTTTTATTTCATTCGTTACTTTTTTTGTGTTATTAGGCAGCATTGGATTATCATTATGGAAAATTTTGATACTCCAAAGATATATTTCCCGAATTCAATGAATGTATATCCATAAACCTGACCACACATGATGTCGTTTTTCAATTTTCAATACACTACATTAATTATTTTAGGACTAAACATCTAGTTATATAATTTATATTATCTTTTAATGAAGATTTTTTTATGATAGGTCTATACCAGAATATCATCAACATCATGGGATGAGGATAGGGGAAAAGGACATGAAACATCACAAGTACTACGACTAGATAAGAATTAGGGAATATATAATATGATTTCACTTTCCGAACACATATAAAAATATTACTTATTTTTTTCAATGTTTCTGCACTGTTCTAGACAAACAAACAAAAAATAATGGGTTTATTATGTTTGTAAAATTATTTAAGAGATCATATTACATGAACAAACAAACATCACTAAAGATGTATTTTTTATGTTAATTAAAAATTCATTTTAAATATTTATTAATCCATTGTGTAATTTTTTCAGTACTACCATAATTATCGTATTGTCTCATATTCACAAGGTGATAAAGATTAATTTAGAAACAAATGGTCAGAATACCAGATAGAAGAATATAAAAAAATACATTAATATGTGACCTCAATATAAAGCATAATGTGATTGGTATGGTTCAAAGTGTATATTTTTATTTAAAATTGATTTTATCTTTAGTATAAATAATATGTGACATATAGAAAAATGAGAAAACACATTATAATTAATTTTATACTGATGTAAAAGGATTCATATGTAATTTGTGAAATTTAAGAATCAAACACTCTAAAATACAATGCACGGTGTGTCCGAGATGACTCAACATGCGTGTTTCTAGTTTGAAATGGTATTTTATTAAAAAATCGACATACTGAAAACTAAGAAAAAAATTTGGATTTTTTTGATACATTAGGAAAATGATCCATATGTCATTTGTGATGTGTAGGAAAGAATTTAACCTATATTTGATGCACAGTTCAACCAGTATGAATCAAATTATTTCTTTTTATTTAAATTGAAATTATTTTTATAAAAAACACAACCAGCATAAAAAAATGAGAAAATGCATTCAAATTAATTTGATAATTTAGGAAAACGATCCGTGAGTAATTTGAGATGTGTAGTAGTCAATCCCGCCTCAATAAAATGAATGATATGAAAGGTATAAAAATAAATGCGTCTATTTATTTATAATACAGATTAATATATGTGAAAAGAATAAGTGGAATACAGAAAACTGAAAAAATTCATTTGGATTGTTTTGATAATTTAAGAAAACTATCCATGACTCATTTGTTATTTTTTGGAATCAACCTCACCTCAATCTAATTCAAGGTGTGACTGGTATGACTAAATGTGTCTTTTACGAGTTCAAAATTTTCATTTTAGCTCAAAACGTGTCACTCACTGAAATCGATGAAAATGATTTTGGATTGTCTTCCTAAATTAGGGTAGTTATTCTTCAGTCCTTTGTAGCATGTATGAAGTAGTCTCACATCTAACCTATGCACGATGAGGTAAATATGACTCAAAAAGAATGTTTCAGTTTTAAAATGATATTTTAGTAAAAAACACAACTAACATACTGAAATCCATGAAAACGAATTTTGATTCTTTTGATAATTTAGAAAAATGATTGATGGGTCACTTGAGATGTGGTGGAATCAACCAAACCTCAATCCAATTAATAATATGACCAGTATCAATCCAAATGTGTTTTTATTTAAAATTGAAATTAATTTAACTTAAAAAAACATGTGGCATACTAAAAAATGAGAAAACACATTTGGATTAGTTTAATACATAAAGAAAATGATACATGTGTCATTTATGATGTATGAAAATAATCCTCACTTATATATGATGCACAGAGTGACCGGTATGACTAAAAGTGTAAGTTATCAATTTAAAATTTAAATTTTAGCTCAATACATTTCACTAACTCAAACCCTAGAGAATTCAATTTGATTGTCTTCATAAATTAGCATAGTTATTTGTATGAACATTATGATGTGTATGAAGCAGCCTCACCTAAAATCAATACATTACTTGACAGGTACAACACAAAATACATGTTTCCTGTTTGAAATAATATTTTTTTTTAAAAGTAAACTAACATTTTGAAAACGAAGAAAATTAAATTGGATAATTATGATATATTTGAACAACGATACATTAGTCATTTATGATGTTTATAAATCTACCACACCTTAATCTGATGAATGATGTGGTCTGTATAAATCAAAAGTTTCATTCAAATTTGAAAATACATTTAGTAAAATAAAAAGGGACATACTCAGATCCATGAAAAATCATTCATATTGTTTTGATATTTTAGGAAAATGATCCATAACTCATATTTATATTTTAGGAACACCCCCACCACAATATGATGCACATTATGACCAGTATAACTCCAAATGGGTCTTTTTTATTAAAAATTCACATTTTATTAATGTATTTTTTCATATTAATTTATAATTTATTTATCTATAGTATTACTAAAATAATTTTTTTTATATAGTTGGAACCTTTTCCTTGAGTTGGGATAATTATTTTGGAAACTAATACCATGGGAAGAAATTTTTTAGAGTGCATCATAGATGTCAATGGTGTTGGGATTCATCAAATTTATTGATGAGGGAGGAATATTATGAATGAGGATATTTATATCAACATAAATATGGGATTTTCTCCCAAAATTAATTGATATTTTAATTTTCAATACTAAAGGATGGAATAATTGTTGTTTACAACATTAATTAGTGATTATGGACTTGGTGTATGTATAAAGAGGACGCCACAACATATTTTTAACGGTATGCTAGCAAGATGTTTCTAGCAAGGGAGACCCGGGAAAGGGTTTCCATGTATTCAGGGGCCCATGTGACATAATGATAGTGAGGAAAGTATTTTTTATGTGTGGTGTTGTTTTTGGAAATATGTTTAGGATATCATCCATCAAGAGAAAGATGGGGGATACTGTGTCTACTGTAGAATGTGCGACACATGTGTAGGGAAACAACGATGTCAATAGTGATTGGGGCCATGTATCTAAATTCTTTCTGATAGCAGTGCTCAGGTGGAATGTTTTGGTTCATGATCAGCAACACATCATAATGGAGAGAGCATTTGGGTGTCCCAAGCCGATGCAAGGTTGACACATGTTCATGTGATGATCTTTGGGGTAGTGACATTTTGTCGATAGAATGGTGATTTTTTGTCACATAATGATCTTTCTATGTATTGAATTAGTAGGATAGTTATTAGAGAGAAGGTAGAGTTGTATCGGGGTGTGTTTTTCACACAGGTTTTCAATGCTCCCCCATTTGTAATTCAAGTTTGGGAATTACTTGGATTCTTGTATTCTCTGATTCATAGTGGGTATTTGGGAATTTACTGTTGATTTTTTAATCCTCTCCATGGGTGATTTTTTCCATGAAAAAATTATGTGTGCTGATATATTTATTCATCTTATATCGCATCCATATTTAGATGGGATTATCTAGATATTTTTTCAATCAATTTTCTATCTGTAAGAAGGATTCTCCCCAACAAGTGGTATCAAAGAAGGTTGGTTCATGCTTTTAGAATAACATGAGAATTATGGACGATTCTAAGAGTATTACTGAGGCATGCATGAAGTAGAATAAGGTTTGAAATAGGTGATACACATGGTGTCTCGGGGGATGTTCCGAAGGGGGAGAGGGTTTTTCCTATAGGTTCTCCAAATTACGTGGAAATTAGGAATATGGGTAGCTATATGTTTCTAGTTATTGTTTTTTTGAACTAGATGGTGTAGATACAAATGTGATGAAGATTTCATTGTTTGGTATTATTTTTGCAGGGGGAGCTGATATTTTTTATAAGATATGTAATAGTACGTCATCATATTTTCAACGTTTGTTGATGGTTAGTGAAATATTTACCTATTTTCATTCCAACTTGGATTTTTGAATGTTTTCAAGTATTGATGTGCTGAAGGGGAAAATTTTTGGGATTTAGCACATTTTTTCACGAGGGAGGAAAATTATTAATGGGGATATTTATGTCAACATTAATTGAGTATTTTCTCCCAATTTTGATTTATATTTTAATTATAAATATTAATAGATATAATAATGGATGTTGAATGAATTAATTGTTGATTAAAGACATGGTGTCTATATAAATAGGATGAAACAACATATTTTGAAGGTTATGCTAGTTAGATGTAGCTGGAAAGGAAGACACGGGAAGTGGATTCTATGTTTGTGGTGGCCTGTGTGACATGACGATGGGGACTAAATTATCTTGTCTGTATGGAGTGGTTCTTATAATGATGATCAAGATGTCGTCCACCAGGGTCAAGAAGTGGGTTACCGCAATGGTAATAGAATTTGCGATACTTCAATGTTTAATAGGTGTTGAGGACCGACAATGAAATTATTGATTGGGACAATGTATCAAATATATTCTTGATAGCAGTGATCAGGTAGCATGCCACTGTTCATGATCAGTGTTTCATCATGATGTTGAGATCATTCGGGTGTCGCAAGCTGGTGTGAGGTTGACGCATGTTTGGGTGAATATCTCTGAGGTAGTGACGTTCATTCTATATAAGGGTGATGTTTTCTCACAAATTGCTCTTCTATACATGGCGTCCATATGATGTTTATCAGAGAGAAGGAAGAGTTACTTTAGAGTGTGGTTTCACACAGGTTTTCTATGCTCTCTCATTTGTAATTCATGTTCAGGAATTATTTAGATTCATGTATTCTCTGATTCATAGTGGATACTGGGGAATTGCCCCATGATTTTTTAAAACACCACATGAATGGGATTTTTCACGTTAAAAATTTATGCATGATGATTTATTTCTTACACTTATATTGCTTACATATTTTGACAGGTTTCTCATGATATTTTTCAAAAGGAATTTCTGGCCCGGAATCGGGATTGTCCAAAAAAAAGACGAAACATTTATGTTTTTAACTATTTGTAGGATAATTTTAAATTTAATTATATAAAACATTGTTTTAAGTTTATATAAAATTGTTTTACCAACCCTTGTGTGCACTAATTTGTTCTTGTGTGCACTGTATTGTTTTTATGTGCGATGAAAAGTTGTTGTTTTGTGCAGGAGGTGTGTGCGTACTGTGCAGGTGCTGGTACAACACATCACATGTAGCTAGGCCTTTATCACTGCTATTTTGAGCATTGATAAAGGGCCAACTTTATCCTCGCTAAAATAGGGAAGACAAAGGGGGGCCATCATCGGTGCTTTTTTTAGCGCGGCTAGACGACCCCATTTATCAGCACTTGTTTAGTATTGAAAAAGGGTACCCCACTTTATCTTTTTTGTGATTAACAAAACATTTATAGCACTGTTAAAAGAGATTTGTTGGGATTTTAAAATCACTCTCTGTAGTAGTGGTATAAGAATGAATCATATACCTAGTAATGTATAGATCACAAATATTGAGTAACCACATATATGGAAAACATGATTAATAACAAGGGTGTAATGTATAAATGAACATTCAGGATGAATAAATGACATATGCACATCAATTATACTCACACATCAATATAATTATAAGAAAATTTCATTAGAATTGTATATATATATATATTATTATAATCATAAATATATAATTATAAATATATTAAATATATTTACTATTTGATATTTTTTTTATAATATTATAATTAGTTAAATAAATATTTATTTAAATGAAATTAAATAAATTCTTCTTTACAAAAAATATATATATATTGGTATTACTAAAAAATAAATATATAAATTATTATCATGCATTTTTTATGATTTATTTAAGTAAATATTAATTTTGAATATAAATATAATACTTTCATATATATTAATATTATGTTTTCTTTAAAACATTAATCATTGCTAATAATAGTGTTGATAAAGGGTATATTTATACGAGCTTTTAGTAAGCGTTGATAAATGCCCCCTTTTATAATTGATTTTTTAGCACTTATAAAAGCATGTGGTTCTCTTACACTAATCTATGGTCGTGAAAATTAGGGTTAGATTCCACGAAATTCATATCCATGTTCTTTGTAATCTTCTTCTTTGAATGTGCGCCATCAGCATGAGTGTGGAAAAAAACCTGTAGTTAAGATACTTTTGAACATTTGAGGTCATGTTGTTTCTATTTGGACCCATTTTTTAATATATAGGGAACGGAATCCATTTTTTCACATTGTTAACCCGATTAAAAACCTGTAGAAGAAACGAAAATAGGCATTAATTTGAGAGTTTTATTTTTATTTTCTTGACAACACTGGATGACTTGAAGTGTATGAGAATGGAAGTCTATTATTTATGATAATTTTTTAAGCAGGAGTGAGATGTTGATTAAAATTCATCAATGTCATGTAATGTAATTGAAATTTATTTATTTCCAAGCCTTAAAATAAGAAGTTCAACGTAAAATAAATTGACAATAATTATTACAAAAAAATTGATATTAAATTATTAAAATATTTTAAGAAAAAAATTGAGGAGGTAAAAATACGTGAGATTAGTCGATTATTCCATAATTTATTTTTAATTAGATATTCGTAATTAAATATAATAAAATGGATTAAAAACATTCATGTAAATTTATTTTATCCCTGGGATATGGGTCAAAATTGGGACACCCCATTAAAATAAAAATAAATTGATCTGATTTAAAATATCCATTTTTTATTTTATATTTTCAAATCCCATTATTTTGATTTTATGGATTTTTTAGGCATGTAAAATTAATTTAATCCTAGGATAATTGTTCAACATTATGGTACACATTCGACTAAAAATAAATTTATCCCATATGACGTATCCCATGTTAAAATTTTTATAATATTTAGATTTTATGGTGGAATGAGATCATATGGAAAACAATAAATGTAACCATAAATAAAGGTGACATAAGAAATAAATAGGTATAAAAAAATTATGGACATCGATGGTTTGTTAATGATCGAGATGGTCACCCTATGTTTCAAACCCCCATTGCCATTACATCATAGTGAGGGATGAAGGTTTCTAATAGAAAATCATTTTATAGAGGGTGGAAGAGGATAATTGTAAGAATAATTTTTTTTTTCTCTTCAAAATTGCTTCTATAATCCTCCAACCCTCAATGTATACAATACATTAATGGGTATTCATGGTATAAATGTATAATAACATGACTTATAATGTAGTTTTTTTCACTTTCAGGGGCTTATCCTCACCTTAGTGATGAAAATTTCTCCATTAATTTTTGATTGAGTGTTGATTATCAAGAATCTCCACCATGGGGTTTTTTCCTATAAGTCTGGATATGATGTCTTTCATGGAAAAGAAATCCTATCCATTTTTGTTATTTCTCTCAATCGATAATTTTCATTGTTCTTGGTATTTTTAAATTTTCTTATATTTTTTTATTGTTATGACGATGCCAGGCTTGTTGTGGGTTGGTGTTGGTGTTTCATGTAGTGACCTCAATTTAGATCCCCAGGATGATTCCTCATAATTCACATCCGGCCATATGGGAGTTTCATTACAAATTTCCATTGTAATTTCTTGGATCAAAATACATTTAGGTGAATGGGAAAATCATGAATCTCAACTACTTCTACAAGTGCATGCTATATCTCCCCCTCTCTGCATTCATTGTCACATTTGTGACTAATGTGTGGACCATTTTCAGTTTCATTTCCTTGGTTCATACAATATATTGGTCTATAATTTGTTTTTAGCTCTCTACATTTAGTGAAATCCATGGTAACAATGATTGGGTGTGTGTGTGTGTGTGCATTCGTAGAACAACCACCGATTCTGCATTTTGACCATGTCTTCTAAGACCCTCCACTAAAACTTCATGTTTTATATGTTGTCCTTTCAATTAAATGAATGGTGGATGTAAAATGATGTAACGTATGGAATGACTTGAAAAAATATCCCTTGTTTTGGGGGGCCAACTTCTTTACCTTCATAGAAATGTTGGCCACTAGAAAACTGAACTACTATCATTTGTATTTGATGGCCACCAACCAGGTGGGTTCCATTTTCAAATTCATGTTTTTATTTTATTTCTATCATCAATTTAAACAAACAATATCTACGATGGATCAATCAATGATTTCACAGACATTGAATGAACACATGAGCGACTGAAAGACCAATTTCATCCACTATAGTTAATGAGAGTGTTTGTTTAAGTGTTTCTAATAAAGATAAAACCCTAAAAAACAAGTTTCAATTCTTATTTTAATGGGGTAACACAATGACCTCATTTTCAAGTGGAGGAGGTGGGTGGGGATTGCCATCCGAATGTGGAAGATTGCATAATTCTTCACAAAATCTCACATCATCGTGATGAAGAAGAAGACATCGACTATGTAATGCAGAATGACCTAGAGTATGGAACATCATTTTCTTATGATCAATATGCTCCTTCTTGTATGTTATGTGGGTTCATTGATAAGGCCTTGGATGTGATGGGGATGAATATGGATATCAGAAGCCATGGTGGGCCAATGGAGATTCCATGATTTTGGGTTTTGTGATCGATGATTCCATTTTTTGTGACAGTGTGGATGATTTTGCACCAATTTTGGTTGTTTTGGTATTTTTTGGTTTTTCCATTGTTAGTTTATGTTTGGGATTTTCTGGATAAGTCCTAAAAATAGGCCATGACCGGCTACTGTTTTTTTTGTTTTTTCCGTAATTAATTTAAATGAGTTGGTTGCGTTTTTTATAATCCTTGATGCAGTGTAGGTTGATCCGTGGGTTTTTCATGCGGTTGTCATTTTCCAGTATTTCTTCTCTGCCTTGTGGTGAACTCCGAGCAGATAAACCATCTATGTAATAGGTAATTATTTTGTTTCTCACCTTTGTGCGTCACGAGGAAGGGATTTACTCTTATTCATCTATGGATGATGATTTTTGATAACCGAATCAAGATAAGTTAATAAATTAATTGAAAATGAAGGGAAAGGGGGAATGATTCACATGCTTTTACATCATTGATATTTTTGTGATGTTGTGTTTGTACGTGCTGAATACCCTGTTGAAATCATGGTTTTTGGGATCCATTTCTTGCATTGTGTTTTTTGTGATATCATAACCTTATTGCAGGTTGTTGTTATGTCACCTAAAAATGGAAATTTGGTAACTAGATATATTTTCCCGATGAAACGGTATCCCCTATGTTAATATCATGTGTGATAACTTACCTATAATAATGTGAAATGATATAAAGTTCACTTGGTTAAATATGTAAATGGTCTTTGAGGTGTTGTGATGTGTGGTCTTGCTGCTGGGGACGTGATGTGTTGTTGCAATGAAGTGTGGGGTGATGTGTGTGAGTATTTCCATGCTTTTGAGGCATTGATGTGATTTCTTGTTTGGTCATTCTTTCAGGGCGATGAGGTGATGATTCATTTTCCCATTATTTTGGGGTGGCAAGGTGATGGTTCGTTTGTCCATGCTTTTTGGGTGGCAAGGTGATGCTTTTTTATGTCGTGCTTGTTTGGCGATGAGGCGATGATTCGTTGGGAATGATAAGCTTTTTTCCATGTATGGTTGTGAAGTGCTAAAAGCCCGAGTACATTACCACTAGATGGGGTGAGGGAAGAACCTCATTTTATCTGCACTAAGAAGGTAGTGCAGATAGCTGGGGGGGGGGGGTTTCAACGCTACCTAACAGCTCTAATAATAGGTACATATTAATCAGTGTTTTTCTTAGCACTGCTAAAGGATGCATTTATCCATGTTGTTCTTATAGATCATAAAACATTTTAATAATAATTTATATTAATTAATTATATTTATATTCAAAAATAATGTATATCTATATACATTAAATAAAAAATGCATTTTAATAATTAATATATATATATTAATAATTTAAATATATATATATATAATGTTTTAAAAAAATTATTTCTAATATTATAAATATATATATATATATATGAGATTCTAATAAATTTCATCAAATCATAAAAATATATATTAGATTTATTAGTATTATTAGTATTATTAGATTTTATAGAGTTATTAGATTTATTAGATTTATTGGATTTATTGGATTTATTATATCATTATTAGATTTATATTTATTAGATTTATTAGCCTACTAAATTTCATTTATTAGTTTAATTATGTTTATTAGATTTATTAGATTATTATATATTTTTTAAATTCATTATACTTATTATATTTGTTATATTTGTTATATTTAATATATTTTTATATTTATTATATTTTTAATATATATATATATATATATATCTTTTTAAATATATATATTATTTATATTAATTATTAAATATATATGTGTTTATAATGAATTTTGTCAATAAATATAGTTATTATCCATGAATATATGTTATGTATCATCATGTTCATTTATACATTATGCCCTTCTTATTATTCAACTTTTTCATTGATGGCTCCTTTATTATTATGTATATTCACTAGGTAAATGAATAATTCATGTAACCCATATAAAATAATATTTTCTCAAAAATATTTATTAAATTACATGAAATATTTTTAAATAATAAATATAATTAATAAATTTATAAATATGAAATTTTAATTATATATAACTACTTTTAAAATATATTTATTAGTAATTTTTATTAAAACTATATAAATATATTTTAATAATTATGAAATAACAATAAATACATATATTATAAATTGTTTAAACATATATATATATATATATATAATTATATAATAATATTTATAAATATATTTATTTATAGTTATAATTATAACTATAAATAACAATATTTATGTTAATAATTATTAAATTTTAATAAATATATTTATTATAATACTTATAATGTTATAATATAATGAAATAAGTACATTTATAAATATATATAAAAATTTATAAATAAATAAAAATATTTATAATTATAATTCCTAAATAAATATAGATATATTTAAATAATTAACCAATTAAAATTATTTTGTTAATTATATTTATTTATATACAAATAAAAATAAATAAGTATTAATAGTGATAATAAAATTCTAAATAAATGTAGATACATTTAAATATTTAACAAATTATGATAAATATATTGATATATTTTTCTAAAATAATAAATCTTTTTGTTATAATTTTATAATTATTTTAAAATATATATGTATATTTATATTTATAATTTCAACAATAAATAAATATTTTTTTTGCAATTTTAATTACAAGTAAATATATATTTACTTATTAGTTAAAAATATAAGTAAATATATATTTATTTATTATAAATTTTATTTTAAAAAAACCATGTACTTATTTATTAGTTATAAATATTATTAAATATATGTTTATTTAAATAATATTTTATTTATAAAAAATATTTATTATTATGTAAAATAATTTTATATATAATTAAGTAAATATATTTATAAATATATCAAAATATATCAAAATAAATTAAATTATTATTAATTAAAGGTAAATACAAATTTTTTTAAAAAATTCTAATATTAGAATAAATATATTAAATTTATAAATCAATAAAATTATAAATATTAAAAAAAATTAATTTGTTTTAATTTTACAATTATTTGAATATATATATATATATATTCATTTATATTTATAATTATAAATATATATATTAATATAAATAATTATAAATTAGAAGAAATATGGTTATATATATTATCTTATAAATATATATATATAATACAGTTTTTATATATATTTCTATGATTATAAATATAATAATTATATTTCTTATAATTTCATAATTATTTAAATTATAATTATATATATATAAATTTAGATTTATAATTATAAATATATAAAACATATTTATCATATATATATAATTTCAAAAATATATTTATTAATTAAATAAAATTATTATTATTATATCATTATCAGCGCAATATTTTATGTGCTGAAAAAAACATCCTTTATCATCGATTTTCTAGCACAGATAAAGGTTTCTATTTATCAGTTCATTTTATCTAGCGTTGATAAAAGTTGTACCATGTTTTATAAAGAAACCCTAAATTTATCCTCTTTCCTCGCACCCCTCAAGCTCTCGCAAAATCTGATCCTTTCCACCGCCACCTCCTCCTTCTTATCTTTTCCATCCTCCTTATCCTCTCCCACTTCCTTCTCCTCCTCCGATCCTACCAACTCCTCTGCCGTTGTGATCATAGCTTTGCCACACGACTCTCCACCACCACGCCTCTCCTCCACCAATGCCTACCCACTACAGCCCCTCTCCTCTGCCCTGTACCTCTCCTCCATCGTGACTCTCCTCCACTAGTGTCTCTCCTCCTCCAAAAGGCATCTCATACTCAGTGCACATCTCCTCCACCAAAGGACTCCTCCGCCACGCTCCTCTCCTCCAACCTGAACGCACCTCCACTATGTCTTGAACCGCACCTCCATAGTGAGTTTTCAACTCTTTCTCATCGTTTTCTTCTGTTGATATAGTTTGATATTGATGGTGATGTTGTGACTTTTATAGGGTAAACATCTCCACTAAAAATCATGGTTGTTGGTTGTCCTTGTTTGCATAGTAAATAAGTTCACGTTGGTGGCTTCTTTGTTTGTGCACTAATTTGTGATTTTCAAGGATATGTTAAGGTCATGAGGTAATTTATAGATTTTTCTACCACCTGATAGAATGGAAACATGATCCTAATTATGAACATCTTCCATCACCAAAATATACTAATGAACCTCCTAAATATGAGAAAGTGTATTTTCATACCCTAGAGTAGATTCTTGACTATGTGGATGAACTACGATGGTTGTGGGAACATAAATATTTTTATATCGGATTATGATTATCATAATATGACAACATATATAAATTGTGGCTTCTAAAAGATTTTAGGGGTTCAAACTATTCATTTAAACATTTATTAGAATTTGAAATATGTGTCTATCCATTTATTCATACCTAACATTATAAAATAACAACATTATATTTTTGTGCAGTTTTGGGTTTCATCACTACTCCCATTAAATACATTAGGGTGTTTTCTGAATGTCCCCAACAAAAATTTTTCCATGGTGTGGGTGATTGAAAAATTAAATCATGAAAAAAATGATTTTTGTTCTTGATCTACCTTCTTAACAGTCTTATAATTTTCTTTGGAATCCCAAACTTGTGAAAAACAATCCACCTTCTCTATTGACTCCCTATGAACCTCTTTAGCTTTTTGAGCATCCTTTCCCTTCCAACATCCCAATTTCACCCCATGTGTAAGTAGTATTTTATGTTCATCTATATTTTATCACATATATGTTGTTATGGTAATGTCATTTACATGTCATGTAATATTTCAATGGTTATTCCTAATTGTAGATTTCTATGGAATGTGGGATCAGAAAACTCATGAAGACTTAGTATACATGAGTTATCATTTTTGAAGTAAAAGTTACTAACCAATGATGATGAATCCCATTTGATGGTATTTTAGTCATAGAAGAATCATTATGTTTTCTAAGTGATGTGAATTTAGGGTGTGATCCATAACAACCGAAACCTTGAAGTTACATGCCATGATGGTTATTTTTTTACAACAAATTTGTTAATTTAATAGAACAAAATATTCATATTTCATTTCTTCCAAAAGGTAGTTATATAAATTAAAGAGATTCTCTTTACCTTGAATATATTAGGTACTTAGAAACAATTTCCAATCATAGGTAATTTAGATTAGTGATCTAACTGGATGGAAGCATATTGGTTTTTTAATGATAGGGGTGAAATATTTCTCATTCAAATGTGGGAAGACATATCATGGAAGATGAGAGCGTTAGTGAAATTAGTGGTGTTACAGAATTATTATGTAAATTCATAGGAATTATTTCTAGAATTTATTATTAATGTCATATAATGAGGATTATCAATGGATTACATTTGTGTAGAATTGATACAACCCTATTATTGTAAACAATGTTTTTCTTCATAAATATTAGGACAAAACACTTATAGAGGTGTTGATATGTTCCATTTTTCAGAGTAATGAGTTCATTTTTTCTATATGGGGTTTAAATATTGAGGTTCCATGTAGTAAATCTAAATTTTGTTGAACAAGTTTCCAATTTAGTTTTTTAGGTGTACCATGAAATCTTGTCTCACGCTCCTTTAATTATCCCAGTTTGGATGAACAAAAAATACTTTTATGTTTCCCTCCATCTTTCCTTTATTAGTTTGTATAACTAATGATGGGTAATATTATTTCTCATAATGATGGAACTATTTCATGTGAACGAGTTCATTTTTTTATGGATCCACATACCTTTATCCCCCCTATATAGGGTATTTACCTTTCCTATGTATAACAATATTTATTAAAGATAATTGTTATTTTTGTAGAATTATTGCTAAGAGGTTATCCAAGTGGTCAATAACCGTAATATAATTTCAATAATTGATGAAAATAATTTCAATTTATTAATGAAATAGGTGCTAAACTTTTTCACATTATTGGGAAATAGAAGTCTAATGGTTTTTATACATAGGTTCTCAGTTAACATGGATAGTGGAGAATTATCTAAGAAAGACTTAAGGGATCATGATTTCAACACAAATGGTGATATGTTAAGGTATTCTCCTTATTCTATTGAGAAAAAGTTTTTTGTAATGTGAGAATTATTCAATGAAAATTAAGAGTTACATTAACAATTCTTCTAAAATGAATAGTTTTAGCTAGAAATGAAACATGTGTTAGAAAGTCCACGAGTTCAATGGGGAGTCATCCATGAAATTTTGAATGTCAGTAAAAATGGAGAAACAGATGATACATAATATAAGAATATTGGACTACATGCACATGAAACATGTGATAGAGGTGTTTTTGGAATACACGTTGAGAAGAAAAAGAATTTTACAATAATAATTGGAACATTAAATGAGAATTTTTTTATGGTTATATTGTCAAGGGTTCACTTTTACTACGATTGGGTCAACCAAGAATCTTCCTGATGGGATGTTCTATAAAATCCTTAACCAAGAATGTGGTATGGTTCCTTTTCATTGATGTTCATAATAGATCCATCCATGATCATAATGGGAGGTTGATTAAGACACCAATATTAATCATAAATGAGTAGGGTGATGAGTATGGCTTATATTGTGATGTATCAGGAGTGAGGATTTGAACAGTTCCAGTCTATGATGGACATTTAGTTTCATATGGATCCAGTCAATTAACAACACATAATATAGACATTACTAATCATTTAATATATTTTTAAATAGTGTACGTTTCACTGAGGTGTTATTATAATACACTAAAAAATGTTTTTGAAATATATTCAATCAAAAGGTAAAATGAACCATCAATAGAAGAGAAGGTATGAGTATCTATAGTAATTTAACATTGACTTAATGTTTACCCTCAAGAGGGTGGAAATTTTTTCTAATTTTCCATATTAAAATGAAAGAAATTAGTTAGTATATGAATATTGCACAATTTAGAAGATTGTTACCCACATTGAAGATATATGACAATATGTTCGAAAGTATAATTGTCAAGTGACACTTATGTTTTTATCTATCAATTATTCACTCCTCGGTTTTATTATTAGAGTAAACTATAGAATTAATTATATATATTCATGAGAGAAATGATAAACTTTTATGGCATTATATTTTATAAAATGGTAGTTATTTTTTTCATGTATCTTCTGTAAACTTCTTCTCTTCATATTTATGTCTTTGTGAAAATGCCTAAGTGGCTCTTTTAAAATAATTAATGTGTTTTGAAAATTTTCTTACAAAATTATATGTGTTCAACAACCTTGTTTTCATTCCTAATAATGTTAACATGATTTAAACTTTATGAGTGGACATAGTTTTCATGCCAAGTGTTTTTCAACTCATCTGGTTGGATTTTAGAATGGGATGTTAATGTTTTGAAACTGTATGTAAGGCTTGTTTCATTTTAAAAATGGATGTTTGAAGTTTTAAATGAATTTTTGAAAAATATTGAGAGTTATCATTCATTTTAAATGATTAATATTGTTGGGTAATGAAAATTTCCTTGACATCTCTAAGAAAAAAGGAATTTTAGTTTTAAGAAAGTTCTTTTGATATTAATTGGTTTATTTTTAAAATGGAATGTTATTTTAAATATTAATTTTTGTAAATGGTTGGTTTATTTAATGAGATTTAATTATTGATTTGATAAATAGTTGTCAATGAATACTTAATTCCTATTTTTATTTTTATCCTTTTTTAATTTTTGTTTCAACTTTTGTGTGTTTATTTTGTTTAATACTTATATCACTGAATAATATAAGATGTATATTAATAAATAATGGATATATTCCAATAATTTGACAAAATAGTATGAAGAAGGAGTGAAAGAGTTTATCATGTTTGTAAAATATCATGCATGTGGACCTTCTCAAATCTATTTCCCATGTTTACGCTATTTTTATTCAAAAACATTTAGACCAGAGGAGTTGGAAGAACAGTTATTCTCTAAAATAATAGATCAGTTTTATAAATGTTTGAAGAAACAAATGGAAAATTAGAATATAGATAGTCTATGTGATAACACTACAGTTTATGGATAATCTAATATGACTACAATTGTGTACAATTAATAATACCATATTGTGGATGAGATTATAGATATGAATGATGAATATGATTGTAATAAGGAAATGACATGGACTATTGAAGATGAACATCATGATTGCCCATTTTTTTTTGAGAAGTTATAGAGTTGTGAAAAGTCTCCATTGTATGGTGGTTTCACTTAATACACAACATTGTCAGCCTTACTAAATCTGCATAGTTTGAAATCAAGTTATGGATGGATTGATGCCAGTTTTACGGTACTACATAATCTTTTGAATGACACGTTCCGAGAAGATAATGAGCTCTCGAGCCGATAATATGATGAGAAACAAATTTTATGCTCAATGGGTATGATCTATGAAAGAATACATGCATGAATGAATGATTTTATACTATTTCTCAAGGACTAAAAATCAAATTGAGAACCCCCAATGTTTGGTGATTATCGATATAAGAAAAATGAATATGGTCCTATGAATGTTTTATGGTACATTCCAATAACTCCATGGTTTATGAACTTATATAGAAGTGAGGAGACTATAGTGAAGTTAACATTGCACAAAGACATAAAAAATAATGATAAAAAACTACATCACATGATAGACTCTCGTTAATGGAAGAAAATTGATCATGAGTATCCCGACTTCGGAAATGATCCGAGAAACCATTGTCTTGGATTATATACATATGGAGTGAATTATTATTTTTTTCAAATAAGCACTCATAGTTAATGGCCATTTATGTTGGTAAATTATGTCATGCCACTATGTTAATGCATAATATAAAACACATCATGTTATCTATGATTATATCATGACCAAAACAACTAGTTAATGATATTGATGACTATTTGGCTCTATTAATTGAGGATTTAAAATTATTGTAGAATTCAGGTGTTAGGTTGTATGATGCTTACAGAAATGAATATTTCAAGTTGAGATCCATGTTGTACGGGATGATAATTTATTTTCCCACTTTGGGAAATTTTTCAGGATATAGAATTAATGTAAATCATGGGTGTCATGTCTATGAAAAATGTACAGAGTCAACTTGGTAGAAACATTCATTGAGAATAGTGTTTCTAGGAAATCACCTATTGCTACCCTGACATCAAAAGTACAAAAGTTGGGCAAAACCATTCAATGGATGTTCTGAAGAATTTACAACACTAGCCCCACTAATAGGTGATCATTTGTTTGAGAATTTAAAATATGTGGATAGTAGTTTTGTTAAGCCATTTTCAAAAAAATTATGAAAACTGTTTGGAAAAAGGGATTAGTTTTTTTTGGATTACCATATATGAATTTTATGTACGTCAAAAATTTTCTTAATCTTATGCATACTGAAAAAGATATGTGATAGTGTGATCAGCATGATGCTAAATGCACCAGTCCAATCCAGGAATGGTATTAAGGATAGGATGGACAAGGTTGACATGGGAATATGTGAAGTGTTAGCACCAACGAACAGTTAAAATCAAAAAATTCTTCCTCCTGCAACTGACACTGTATCCAGGAACGAGAGATATCAGTTTTCCAACATCATGAATGACATAATGCTTCTAGAGGGGTACTCATCATATATCAAAAACATCTTTTCAATGATAAATTTAATGTTGAAGGGTTTGAAATCACATGAACTCCATGTTTAGAAATAATATCCAATTTCATAATGATTTACATTTAATTTTTCCTAATAATACCAATCATTTATTAACGATGCTCTATTTCTTCTTCAATTATAGATGCCGCAAATTATTGACCTAAAAAAATTTCCAACTATGGAAAAATAAATTGTCATCATATTATTGGAATTGGAAATGTTTTCCCTATCGACATTATTTCATATGATGGTTCATTGGATGGTTCAATTGGTGAATGAAAATAGAATATGTGGTCTTGTACACTATTTATAGAGGTACCCCATTGAATGATATATATATATATATTGAAAGGGGGTATCAGAAATATAAGTCTTCTTGAGGGTTGTATTGCAGAATGATATATTTCCATTGAAGCCATTTGATTTTGTACCGAATACCTATCTAGAGTTCAATGCATTGGTCTATCAAAATCTATGCTCACTGGGTGGCTTGCGGGTAATGGAATTTCTAGATTACAGGTTGTCACAATCAATATTACAACTAATGAGCAGGTCCACCTTTACATTTTTATTAACAGTTTTTATATTGAAGTATAGTTAAATGACACAATGATGTTCTTAGGAATTATAATCCATCTAGGGTTGAAAAAAGGATTTCAAATACACATAATCGACAGTTTATATGATGGTTTGGTACCATAAATTTATGGAGTCATATGAAAATACAAACTCAATTATAGAATGAATTTATGTCTAGCCTGAGGACAAAGTGTGTATGTATTATAATAAAATTCTTATGTAATTAATGGTTATACATTCTATACAGATGAAAAATATGAAGTCAATACCATGTAGATTATTGGAGTTACTCATATGGCTGAAGTGATTCATTTTTCCGGTGCTAAGGACATAAATCCTATATATGCGAATATGAAATACTTTGGCATCATCAAACAAATATGACAGATGGATTATACAAAATTGCATGTGCCTATTTTTTAATGTAATTAAGTTTATAAAAAGAATTATTTTAAAATATATTTACTCGGATTCATGAATGTTTATTTCAGAAAGGATTGGTACAACAATGAACCGTTTATAATGGAATCATAGGTAGTACAATTATTTTAGGGTGGTTTTTTAAAAGACACTTTAAAAAATTAGAGCTTTTAAAAAACATCAACTAGAATAATAGAGATAAATTATTTCTTATTTATTATTTTTTTTATTATTAACCATCGTTAATATTTTTTTAATTATATTCTAATTAATTATAATGTGTTAATTAATAAATAGTTTTTAGAGATAAAAGATATAATATATTATTGGTCAATCAAACCAGAAGTATAGATCACATTGGGAAAATAATTAACCCAATAATGGTCATGCTAGGATCTCCAATGGCATGCCCAACGATGAGTATCTAGGTTAACCCCATGAATGATGAACGAAAAATTGCATGAAGAGAAGATTTTTTGCAAGGACCAAATCATTCTGATAATAACACCAAATGGTTGTGAGTCCTCCCCCATGTTAGATAAGGCGGTAATCACTTTAAGGTAGCACAATTCCACCACAACAATATTCTAGACATTTGAACGAGAAAAAAAGGTTCTCTTGGAGGATTGTGTATTCCTACACCACCACATTACTCCAATAGGATTTAATATCCATGAAATGATCTTCCACAACAAGGTTATTGCTTTGATGGGAAATGAATCCAACACCTACCCTCAAATCCGAGAGACATCAACATCTTTGTTTATCTTCAAAAACCCCTCTAGAGGGGATTCCAACAAGGTGCTTCCTACTACATGACTATGAAAGAATTCACTACTTTATCCACCATCAGAAAATTCATCCATTCTATGGCCCTCTCAACCCAAATATGATCATGGGTGAATTTAGTTTGAAAGATTCACTAATTTATTCTAGTCTAACCTAGCCATGAAATTGTGCATATCAACCCCACCACTGTCGGTTCACAAAAATTCACCCAATTATAGATGTGTTGGTCCAAATAAATAGACAGGTAAAATAACATCATAAAATTTGACACCCATTCTTAACACACCCCTTCCACCCCATGATATTGTAGAATTTCGTGCATAGGAGATTCCACCTCATGGAGGCACATAGGGAAGGCATTATCCTCTACAATATGATGTTTCATTAGAAAGTCGTGGGATTGTAGGAAAAAATTACAATCCTACCACAATAAATATCGAACCATGGGTGGAATATTGAGCAACAAGGAACTCTTCCAATGATTTTGATGATGGAACTGATCCAATCCATGAACCCTCATTTTTTTTCTCGACCAAAGTGAGTACTTCCTAAAAGATTCCCTAGCACAAATATTTGATCGTTACCCCATCCAAGAGTAAGAGGAATTCTAAAAATTAGGTGACTATTAGCCTCATTAAACTAGATTCAAATCATTCCATTATCCCGCTCCTCTAAATATTCCTTGATCAAATAACTCACACTCTCATTTTTTAATCCAAAGGCAACATTCGAGGAGACATTTAGGTTGCTGCCATTTTCCATCCACATTTCTTTCAACACAAATACATAATTCCTTTTAGAAATTCTCCCCACACAACATCAATCAAGATGAGAGTTACCGCCCCAAATTATTCTCCAAAAACACTTGGATGTGTCCCTAGCTTGGCATATATGATGTTTGAATGATGAATGTATTTTTCATGAAGAACCATTGAAAAGAGTTAAATTATTTTCGATAGGATATTCCATCATTTCTTCGCTAGAAGGGCCTCGTTAAACCTTTTGACATTCCTAAATTTGAGACCTATAATATTTTTGGAAACATATAATTTCTCCCATAACATCCAATCGGTGTTACGTTTTAAATCATTATAACCACGCCAAAATTTATCCAAATGAGAGTTGATCATTTCAACAAGTGGTTCATGAGATTTGAATAATGATATAACATTGGGTGGAATTTCATGGACCAATGATTTAATATGAAAATATTTCCCAATAATATAAATCACCATTCTTGAACAAAAACAATTCATATTATATAATAATTAAATAATTGAAGTTAACACAACTATCATAGATCTTCTGTCAATGGTTGGGAGAACCATATATTTTTAATATCATTCAACCAGTGGAAAACCACACACCCGCTGCTACTCCTCCATCTTCACATATAAATCACCTTTACTAAAGTATTATTCTAACTTCAATGTATTAATACATTTCATAGAATACATTTTATAAAAATTAATTATTTTAAGAACAGAGAATCATTCTTGAGGGTTAGTGTGAAAAAAATTGGGATATCTTCTCTAAAGAAGAGGTAGGAAATAGGTGGTCTATTTATACATACCATAACCCCATGGGTAACTCCTTGCATTACTGAGATAAAGAGAATATGAGGAAAGACACTTACCAACAAGATACAAATATATGAATGGCATGGATCCCCTTTTCATAATCCCATTGAGGTTTTAATATTTTTAGAAGTGACCCCATTTATATTGATTCTGAATGAAACAAAAAACACGGTTCAAGATGATAAATATATATTTAGAGCCAAATCCCATCTTGGAGAGAATGAGTTCAAGAAAAGGCAATTCAACCCTATTTTATTCTTTCATCATATCAAACTTTATTTCCATAAATTTTTATTAAGAAGATCAAATATTCATGGAGTAGAAATCATTAAATGAAATTGATATATTATCTATAATGGATCTTCTTGGGAAAAAGGTACATTGATTTTTAGTGACAACCTAGGGAAGAAAACCCCTTAGCCTAGCCACCATGTTCAAGTACTAAATTATGTAGAAAAAAATTCACAAGATAATCGGACTAAACTCGATGATTTTTATGGACAATGTGCCTTTATAATTAGAGTGATAAGAGTTTAATTAATTCAATTGAGTGAGTCTCTTTCTTCAAACAATTCCTTCATCATGGAAACCAAATCAGGTCTAATAATGCACCAAAAGAATGTGAATAATAGTGCATGGAAACCATCACGACCTAGACCCTTATTATAATGAATAAGTTGAAGGGCCCACAAATATCATCATCAGAGATATCTCTCTCCAAATATTAGTTCCTATATTCCATGACAATTTTTGGAATGCAATTACTCTGACATGAAGGAGTGTCACTAATTTTCTATTTATAGAGGTTCTAATTTTTTTTAATATTAATGGTATGAATATAACTTAAATAATGGAAAACCCTCCTAGTGTGATCCTCAAAATAAGAAATATGATTTTTCCATCTCCTTGGAGAAACATTTTTGAGAAAATGGTAGTATTCTGATCACCATCCCTTATATGGTATTCTATTTCCCTCAAAAACCCAAAATTATCCTTTTCCCTCAACAATGAATTAAGTTTATTATTAGAAAAATTTATATCCATATGAATGGGAACATAATAAAATTAAGAGAGTAGCCACATGAATTGATTACCTATGGAATTAAGGCATATATCAAAGTCTTTGATCCTAAAAGAGTTCCACATTTGCTAACACGACTCATTAATGTAGATATTTTATGTGAGGCATCTGTGATGGTTTCGATCTTCGATCTGTGATATTCAGTTTTGATGGTTATAGATTGGTGATATATAGAGGTTTCGATTTATTATCTTTGGTTTTGTATAAATGATTATCTTGAGTTTTCAACAAATTTTTCACGGAGATATACTGACCACATTACGCTATTTTACTGTGATCTTAAGATCTTAAGGTGAGGCGGGGTGTGGGGGAAACCTTTAGTACTAAAGGTGAGGCAGTGACTTTCATTTCACAATGTGATGCAGTTTTTATTCATTCATCGAGTAGGGTTACCCTACTCGGGTTGTTTGTAGTGACCATCGGTTGTCAAGGAAAGATGGTGACCATTATTGTGGGGTAGTTACCTTCGTTTCACATTGATTATCAAATCGAGATTTCTATACATGTGATTTCCAAACTAAGGAAGAAAGAATTCATGTTGTGTCGATTCATCTCTACCATATTGTAACAAAGTGATATTTTTCGTAATGGGGAGAATAATACAATGAGGAATCTTATCGGGGAAACTCATATTCAGTGGAATCAGACCCATAAAATTAGTCCGATTATTTCATAACATAGTATAGGATTATCTTACCATCACTACTGGAAAAAATACCTATACCCACGATTCAAAACCGTGGGTATGGTTCCAAAGTCTGACAGGGCCAAAAACCCGAGTCGTACAGGTATAGCCCCCAAAACCGTGGGTATATCCTATACCCACGGTTTTGGGAACTTTGGGGCTGAGAGGTTTCGGTATAGGGGTATTCACCTATACCCACGGTTTTCCAAAATGTGGATATATTTTTTTACAGTGTGTGATAGACTCATCCATGTGTCAATGTCTGATATCCATGGTTTAAAAACTGTGGGTGAAAATTGTGAAAAAATGCAGCCATCAGGTATTGAACCCGCAACGTCCTTCGACCTGATCCTGCATTTCAGCGGTCTTCACCACTTCAACTATGCCATTTATATTAGTATACATCTATATTTCTAAATATATATTAATCTTTGACCATATACGAAAAATGAAGATGGAGAGTTTCGAACCCACGCCTGACACAGTAATTACTGGGCGCTTAACCAACTAGGACGCGTCAACTACGTTAATATTAGTCTGCATTTGTAATAACAAACTAATTCGCATCTCTGTATTCTAAAAAAGGAATCCAGTGGGATTTGATACCTCAACCACCTCAACATACAAGGAACTCCTAACCAACCAAGCAAATGAATTATTATTTTTATAAATATTAGTCAACCTAAATATATTATTTCAAACCGTGGGTATAGGTTTTCCCAACAATTTTGTTTTGTTTCCCGCAAATTTTTTTGCCGCCATAATGTGGGGAATCTATCCCCACGGTTTTAGAAAAACGTGGGTATATGCCTTCAAAAAAATATTTATCCCCACAGTTCTTCCAAAACTGTGGGGATAGGCTTTGAAATAAACACTGTTACCTACAGTTTTAAAAAACAGTGGGTATAGGCCTTCAAGAAAACTCTATCCCACAGATTTGTGGAAAACCGTGGGTATAGGTCCCTGATACCCACGGTTTTCCAGAACCGTGGGTATAGGTCCTCACACTATACATATACCCATGGTTTTCTTAAACCGTGGGTATAGGGATATTTTCCAGTAGTGCATCATTTGGATAAGAAATTGAATATTTTTTTAAAAGGAATACATATTTGTAATTGAATTGAAGAACATGTAACATGCATTGTTACACAAACTTTTTATTGCCCTATTTGTGCTAAAAGGGTGAACACACAATATTGGAATTTTTAACATAGTACTAAATGAGTTAATGGTTATAAATTAATTAATGTAATGTAGATATTTTTTTCTAGGAGATTGTGTGGTGTTGGATTACTTAAACCCCATAGAAATGACTTAGTTATTCTTATTGAATAGTGAAAGTTGTAAATTCTTGTGTTCCTATGGATATGTGGTTGATTTTTTTAGCAAGAAATTGAATCTTTAACATGAAGCAATGTTTGTTTCAATTGAAATAAAACCTAAAATAAAATGTATAACTAATTCACCCCCACAACCATAGATAGTTCTTGTAAATACACTAGAAATTTATTTTAACAGTGCTAACAAATTCTTTTAATCACAGTGAAGATAACTGGGGTCCTTTATGTATGCTAAAAAAATTGATGATAAATGACCTCCCACCCTATCAGCACTATTTTTAGCACTGATATAGGGACCCTCTATTAGTGATCAAAATAGCACTGATAAAGGGGACCATTATCAACACTCAAAATAGTTCTGATTATGGAGGCCTTGTACATCACTTGAATTAGAACTAATAACGGAGGCCATTATCAGTGCTCAAAATATCAATTATAAAGGCATAAATACCTATGATGTACTGTTTTTATAATTGCACAACCACCATCACCTACACAACACAAACACTCATCCTGCACAAAACAGTACATGCTCAACACAAATAAGGGTTTTTAAAATAGTAATATATACATTTCAAATAATTTTTTATATAATTACATTTAAGATTATATATCAAATAGTTAAAAACATTAATGTTTCATCCTTTGACATTCATGATCCCCTCTCAAAAATGTCCTCCCATGGTATTAGTTATCAAAAAAAACATTCCAACTATAGTAAAAGGTTCGACCTATATAAGATTAAAAAATATTATTTTAGTAATTATATAATGAAATATATAAAACATCTATATGAAATAATACATTAATAAAATAGAAATTTTAAATAAAAATATGCAATAAGAGTTATAAATGTCACATTGTGCATAATATTTAAGTGTGGTGGATTCCTACAAGTCACAAATGGGTTGTAGATCATTTTTCTAAAAACTAAAAACAATCTGAATGGGTTATCTTGGATTGGAGTATGTTTCTTGTTCTTTTACTTATATAAATATTAGATTTAAATGACACGTTTGGATTTATACTGGTCACATCGTTCATCGGATTGAGGATTGGATTATTCCTACATGCCATAAATGAGTCATGTATTGTTTTTCTAATGTATCAAAACAATCTGAATAGATTTGATCAGTTTTTGACATGTCAGTTTAGTTTTTTACTAAAATATCATTTCAAACTGGAAACACACATTTTGAGACATACCGGTCACATCATTCATCGATTTTAGGTGAGACTATTTAATACACTTCACTAAGGACATTTAAATTTCTATCGTAAATTATGAGGACAATCGGAAGCTATTTTCTTGGAATTAAATCACTAAAATATTTTGAGATAAAATGTCAATTTCAAACTGATAACAGATGATTGTAGTCATATTGGTTACACCATGCATTAGATTGTGGTGTGGTTGATTCCTACACAGCAAAAATGAATCATGGATCATTTTATTAAATTATCAAAACAATATGAATGTGTTTTTGTAGTTTTCCTAATAGAACTTGTTCTTTTTACATAAATTAATGTAAATTTTAAATAAAAACAAATTTGGATTTATACTGATCAAATATTTCACTATATTGAGGTGTGGTTGATTCATACACATCTCAAATGAATCATGGCTCGCTGTTTTAAAGTATCAGTACAATAAAAAAAATTTGTTGGTTTTCTGTATGTCAGTTGTGTTTCTTTACTAAAATATCATTTCAAACATGAAACATTCTTATTGAGTCATATTGGAACCATCATGAATTTTATTGTTGTGATACTAATTCAAAAATGTCATAAAGTACACACAAATAACTGTCCTAAATTATTAATACCATCGAAAAGATTTTTATTTGTTATCAGTTAGTGACATTTTTGAGATAAATTTAAATTATAAATTGATAACATACACTTTTAGTAATACCAGTCATTCCATGTATCAGATTGAGGTGTGGTCGATTCCTACACATCACAAATCACTCATGGATCCTTTTCATACTATATCAAAATAAACCAAATTTTTTTTCTTAGTTTCCAGTATGTCAATTGTTCATTGTACTTAAATTAACATCAATTTTGAATAAAAAGACACATTTGGATTTATATTGGTCACATCATGGATTTCATTGAGCTTCAAATGATTACTACAAAATTCAATAGACTCATGCATTGTTTCTATAAATTATAAAAAAAATACGAATGCGTTTTCTGGGTTTTCTGTATGCAAGTTGTTTATTTATTAAAATTAAGGTAAATTTTAAATAAAAATAGACACTTTGAATCATACCAGTCACACAGTGCATCTCATTGAGGGGATATTGATTTATACACATCAAAAATGACATATAGATCCTTTTCATAAAGTATCCAAACAATATGAATGTGCTTGCTCAGTTTTTAGAATGTCAATTGTGTATTTTTACTAAAATATCATTTCAAAGTAGAAAAATTCTTTTTGAGTCATAAATGTGACATTTTTCATTGGTTTGATATGAGAATTTATCATACACGTCATAAAGATATTATGAATTTTTTTCTTAAATTATGAAGACAATAAGAGTGAGTTTTCTTGGTTTTTAGTGAGTTACACTTTTGGAGATAAAATGTCAGTTTTAAACTAATAATGGACTGTTTTAGTCATATCTATGACACCTTTTATTGGATTGAGGTGTTACTGATTCCTACATGTCACAAATGACTGATGGATCATTGTCTGGATGCATCAAAAAAATCCAAATTTTTTTTCTTAGTTTTTAGTATGCCACTTGTTGTTTTTGATAAATTTATTGTTAAATTAATTTAAAAATACACACTTAATGTCAAAATGATAAAAAAGTGATTCATATATTGGTGAGGTTAATTCCTACAAGTAGAAAATGACTTATGTGTTATTTTCCAAAAGTATCAAATCAATCCTATTGTGTTATTTTAGTTTATAGTATGTGAATTTTTCTTTTCACTAAAATTACTGACAATTTTAAATTAAAATAGACAATTTCAGTCATACCAGTGACATATGACATCATATTGTACTCACATATTCAAGTTACTTTTGTATATTTTTCCATCAGGTATGCTTCTTATTAATTTTTAAACGAATCTATATCTTCTTTTGAATATGAGTTATTTCGACAATCATGGTATTACTGAAAAAATAATAATAATAAATGATTAATAAATATTTTAAACAAAATATTAATTATCATTGAAAATACCACTTTAGGGATGCCATTTTTTCATGGAAGATGGTATATTTCATAAATTTACAAACATAATAACCACAGAATTTTGTATTTCATTGTTTCAGACACTACAATAACGTCTAAAAATTTCAGTCATTTTTTATATGTTTTTGGTTAGTTAAAAAATAATATATACACCCTCATACGTATACATTCATAGTACTTGTGATGTTTCCAATCCTTTCCCTTATCCACATTACATGATGTAGATGATATTCATGCACCACCCTATAATAATAAAATCCTCATTAAAAAATAATATAATTTTTATAACTAGATGTTTTTTCTAAAATGTTTGATGACGTGTATTAAAAATTGACAAACACCATCATGTGTGGTCAGTTTTATGGATATCAATGCATTGAATACATAAAATAAATATTTTGAGTATCCAAATTGACAATAATGAGCATCCAATAGTAACTAAAAACACATAAAGGAATAATTAATGAAATAAATTAAAATATATTTGATAAGATTAAATTGTAGAGTTTACCACTGTATCGTTGGTATTAAGAAGAGTCCTCCATTTTTAATTTTTTTTAAACAATTTTAGTAGGCCTATCACTATTTCAACATCTTTCATGGAATTTTTTTTGTTTGTTCTATTGAGGTGATGTGAGGACTATAGAGTCCAAATTATTGTTCTGGGTGAAATCCCTTCAACTATATTTCATATAGACTCATAAAATATTGTGATATGTATTTAGTAATAATTATCATATAATATCTGCTTTAGTGAAATCTAATCATGATAACATACCTCATGTATATATTTACAATTGAGCCACCTAGAAAATCATAGTCTATGATTTCACTTACATTGTCAACACTAATGACATATGGATCTTACCCACTATACGTATTTCATAAAAAACAATTGTGTGAGTACCACCTACATTCAACTTTGTATCCATATGAGCCTACAATGATAAAACATGTGGATATAGAATGAGTAGGTTTAATGTGATTTCAGTTGATCATTTCGATTGATTGGTTGATCCATGAGATATTTTTGTGGACATCTTTCATTTCACCCATTACCTTTGTCCTTCTATGTTAACATTCATCGATTCAAACATATTTTCATTAATTGTTAAAGGATTGTGTTGAAAAATAAATTGAAAATTAATACCTCCTTGTTGTCATGTTTTTTCAAATGATGTGATGGCCATGATATGAATGTTCAAAGATCTTGTTTGACCTAATGAATATATTCATCATCAATTGGAACAGATATCTTAGTGCTCGACTATGGGGATACATTAATCTACACTTCGACTTCACCTATTGGATGTGGTCTGTTGTGTAGCATGGAATTCTGAATATTGAGCACTATAACCCTTACTACAAGGCACTCAATGGCCGTTGATAGATATAAATCACAATCATTTTCACCCATTATAATTTAAGTACATGAAAGTTTTCAGTATCTATATGATGCACAATTCATAACAAACTGTTATTAGAACATTTATTATCTCAGTTAAGACTTGTTTTTGAGGGGAATGTCTCAACTCAAAGCTAGTGGGGGTGTGGTGGGATCATCATGTGGTGGTTGTTCTTAATTTGTTTCTTCTCTTTGCTCCCCAAAATCATATTTTTCATCAATTATATCTTCCATTTCATTTGTTCTTCAAGTAAGGACACTCTTTCAATCATCATTTTCATTAGTTCACCTTGATCCTCTTGTTTTCTTTTCTCAAAAAATGTTTGCTATGTCACCCAAAAACACATACCTCTAACACGGCCAAAATTTTATGTGTTATTGAAGGTCATAGAAAATATGTCTTCTTCTGGTTTGTATGTTTATAATTCCCATGAAAATATCACAAAGAATATATAAGAAAATACATAATCATTTTTATATAATATCAATTTAATTCTGATAAAATATATAATATTTCATACTTACACATGTTTCCCATACTTTTTCCATGTTTTCATCATTTTCTATTCCATTATTATTTAAATACTCCTCCTTCCATATCATATGGCATGGAATGGAAGTGGATTAGGATTTGGGTTAAAAAATATGTATATAAAAAGAGGAACTAGTAATGGTGTTGGTTTATGTTACATAAAATTATTATGGTAGTTTTAAAAATTGTACCAATTTTTTTAATTTGTAGCACACCCCATCGTTGGTTTATGGTAGGGGCACACTTTTTTTACTACTTGTTCCAAATTTTCATCACTCAGTTGATGATTCATATATAGAAAACTGTCGATCAATGTGATGAATACATGTATCATCAAACAACGTATTACCAAACACAGTGTACCTAAAAATACTTCTCAGAAATACAGTTAGTAAATGCATCTCATGCTCATTGGGTAGGCAGGTGTTCATAAAGATGATGTGGGTGTGGGTTAATTTTCCTTGGAGTACCTTTAAGATTAATCCTTGTTAAAATTGTTTGAAATCCTCTATGGATGCTTCCAGTACCCCTTAACACATAGAACCTGTTCGAGTCCTCCACTATAAATTCACTCTACAAGGGATGATAAAGAGTAAGTCAACGTTTCATTATTTTATTTTTTACTAAATTAATTAAATTATATCATAATGTTACGGTAATATCTCCCCACATCGGTGTCTTAAGACAGATAATAACAAGGTTCCTTGAATGTACATCAATCGGTATGTGTTACCGAGTGAAAATTTCAACGTAACTACAAAACATGGCTTTGGGGTTAAAATGATGACCCTGTTAATTCCATGTGACCTCATATTTGATTCCATTCAATTTTTCCTTAATTATTTTTTATAACACCATCAAACTACAATGTTCTTGTTTTTTATGAGCTACCAGTTTTTCTTTGCCTACCATTTCCATGGTTTCTGCATCATCAATATGTTCCTTCAGAGTGCTAGCATGGGCATGTGCTGATTGTGGTTGCACCTCTACACTGAGAGAAGGAGCAAAAATAGGTTGAGAAAACTATTGGTCCTCTACACTACGAGCATCAATAGGTTTAGAGACTGATTATTCCTCTAAACTATGGGAAATAGTAGGTTGAGAGACTTGTTGTTCCATGGGATTGGGTGAATCATCATGTGAAAAAACTCATTATCTATAGAAGTGGTTTGACATTTAATTTATATCAAAAAATCAACAGTGAATAGATAATAACATAAGGTAACATGACGTATATTACAAAAAATATATAACCTGATTATTGAACTCCCTGTGTTTTAGGTTGAAGTGATTTGACCCCTCTGTCGACTATCCAAATACCATAGTTGTGGTATCCTCATACATAAAATATTAAATCTACATTGGGACCACTGTGAAATTATTGCGACATTCCAATGAGTGGTTCATCCTCTATTGAATTTTCATCTAACCCTTCATTGGTTTTGGTCGATAACAGAACAATTGACCAGATTCAGTTTTTGGGATCTATAACATAATACACATGAACTACTTGTGAGAAAAATATAAATGGTTCATATTTGTACCCTTTCATACTAAAATAAACATTCAAGAATCCTATACCATCTATTTTAATAGAAGTGTCTTTATTAACCCACTTGAATTGAAAAATCGGCACATAGAAGTTCATAGAATCCTACTCCCATTTTAACTAATGATGAAAACGTATGAAATATTCACATAAATGTGGTTTCTATCCTTTGCACTAGAAACATGCTTCGCTTCAGCCACATGTGTAACTCTACATTTTTTCATGGAATTATCCTCATCATGTTCATTAATATAAAATGTATAACTATTAATTACATAATCATTATAAGATAATACATACAAACATGGTCATCCAGCTAACCATTGAAGTCATTATGAATTTGAGTCTATATTTTCATTTTACTCCTTCATGATATGGTCCTAAAACCGTAATTTGAATTTTCAATTTGGTGTATTTGATATCCATTTTACATCCATTGATGGATTCAATTTCCTAAGAATTTCTTTTTCAATTTCGACATATGGGTCAACCTCTAATTTTTTTTGAAAAATGTAAAGGTGGGACTTCTCTTGATCTTTAGTGTTGATTGTG
The DNA here is from genome assembly GCA_963277665.1 of Viscum album. NCBI lineage: Eukaryota > Viridiplantae > Streptophyta > Magnoliopsida > Santalales > Viscaceae > Viscum > Viscum album. Next base: position 1,053,052,181 of record OY728151.1, on the reverse strand, counting down.
ACATCCTCTATGTCATAAATTCCTTCAACCACAATCCACCCATTGTAACGAGATTTCGGTAGACCGATGTTATCCCCACCAGACATGTATTCGGTACATAATTGAACGACTTCTTCAAAAATATATCACTCTACAAAAAAACCTCTGGATGAATTTTATTTATGGAATACATTTCCTAAATATTCATATATTTTTCAATGGGTTACATCCATATAAAGTGTACATGACCACATAGTCGATTCTATTTCACCTAGGGAACCATAAAATGAACCATCATATAAAATAATGTTGGTTGTAAGAACATATCCCATTGATATAAAAAGATAGAAATTTCACATTATATACATGGAAATTTCACCAGGTCCATAAAATTGATGTACATATATTTGAAGTAGAAATAGATCTTCATTAATGTATTATGGACCTTCTTGGAAAAAATGCAATGTAAATATATTGGCATTATATGTTTCATCAAAACATGGAAGTCATCTGATTTAATATCATTTAACATTAAATCATTCATAGACTCCATGTTCTTGATATTTGGTGACTACCAATTTGTATCCTTTATGTCATTAAAGGAGTTTCAAAATAGATATATCTTCTGCCTAGAAAGAGTGTAAGAAGTTGGGGGGGAAAGAGTCCATTTTTTACCCTTCGCTGGTGCCAAAACTTCTCGTATTCCCATGTAAACAATGTACAACGTAGACCTAATTACATCTTATGTTTTTTCAGGTTCATTTAGAAATGTGTCTATTACCCAACCACATTCATTTGTTTCATCATTCATAACATCAAGAAAGAGTATGACATATAGAAAATTATAGTATAGTAATTAAAAAAAATAATCGCTTCTTCCAAATTGTTTTTGAATGGTTTTTTGAAAATAGATTATCTTAATTAGTGTCCAGATCATTTTCTTTCTCAAAAAGTTGATCATTTGATAGGGTAGATAGTTATTTATGTTCTTCTAAACTTCCATCGAATGATTCCATTCAAGATCCATTCTCATGTCATTTGGATAGAAATATGAAATTTCCTTGAAACATGGTTTTCAATTAATGTTTCGATCTATCTGATTGTGTACCTTGTTCGTAGATAGGAAACCAATGAATTTCATTAATTATATATCCCACAAAATTTCCATAAATCGGAATGTCATTTATCATCCTATAAAACATGGCTCTCAAAAATAAATATTCATTTCTGTAAGAATCAAACAATGTAACACCTGAATACCATAATAATTTCAAATCCTCAATCAATGTATCCAATAAACATCAATATCATTACTTGGTTGTTTCGGTCTTTATATAATCATAGATATATTTATTTGTTTTCATTTTATTCATAACCATAGTGGATAATTATAATTTACCTACATAACTAGCTATTTACTATGAGTGTTGTTTTGAAAACCATAACGATTCACTCCATTTGTAGATAATTCAATGTGGATGTTTCTCAGCGTGGTTATAAAATTAGGATACTCATGATCAATTAAATTCAACTAAGGAGACTCTAATGGGTGACATAGTTTCCCATATTTATTTCTTTTCTCCGTTATCCCTGTCAATTGTGATGCGGTCTTCTCACATTCATATAGGCTCCTAAACCTTGGAGTGATTTGAAAGTACCTTACATATTATGTATGCCAGTATTCATCCTTCTTTATTGAGAATAACCACGCTTTAGGAATTATCTATGTGATTTTTGGTCACTAATAAATAGTATATAGTCATTCTGGAAGGTGTGTATTCTTTCATAGATCATACCCATCGAGCATAAAATTTGTTTTTCATTGTATTTTTGGATCAGGATCGCATTATCTATTGGGATCATGTCATTCAAGAGCGCATGTAATTCTATAAAAATGGATTCACTCTATCCAATGCTAGAATTCAAATTATGCAGCTTCAGTACGACTAGAAATGTTGTATTTTTAGTACATCAAACATACAATGGTTTCTTTGAAAACCTCTTTCACTACAATTTTTTTTGGGAAATAATGGAGTTCATATTAAACATTACTTTTCATTTCCTCAATATGATCTTCATAATAATTCACATCTATAATCACATCATCGATACAGTCTTCATCATTGTCTACACATGTACTCATATGAAATGATCCATAAAATGAACTGTTATCCCATCCACTAGCTACATTCTCTATTCCCCATTTTTATTCCAACATTTATAACATTGATCTATTCCAAGATTGATCATGTGTTCTTCCAACTCCTCTGGACAAGATTTTCTTGAATAACAATAGCATAAACAAAGATAGAGTATTTCAGAAGAGTCATATTCATGATAATTATCAAATGTTATGAACACTTTCACTCCATCTTCATATGCTCTTATCAAATGATTTACATCCATCCATTCATTATTCAAATCCATACTGATAATGTGAAATTAGTATTAAAAAAATTAAATAAAAAAAAGTATATAATGTGATAGTTTCCTTAATTCTATAATAATCAATACATAAAATATTAGGAAAAAACTACAGTTCAAATGTCCTTTGAAAACTATTAAAAAAATAACACTTTTACTCCCATTAAAAACCAACCATTTACACAAATTCCTCTTTCAAATAAATTTCCCTTCTTATAATAACTAAGTCAATTCCAAACACTCTTTTACAAAACTAAAATTCATTTTTTAATTAATTCAAGACATCTTCATAACCCAATAATCACACTCCTTTAAAATTAGTGACAAATTTTTTTGAAACATTTCAAAACACATGAATAATTTTAAATGAGACACATAGTCATTTTAGAAAAGACATATACCTCAATAGATACTCTTTATAAAATTTTCATAGAAACACTCTGGTTCATCGAAAATCAATTAGTGTTCTATGATTCCATCACATTATTCCAAAGGTCAGTGTAATAATAATAATTTCAAAATTCATTTTATATTATTCTCCCCAACATTGGATATCCCTTTTACATTCTTAGATTTTCAATTAATATCAATTAATCCTCACCACAACACCATATTCCCAACAGATATGTTCTATAGTTAGTGACCACACTCAAATCCAATAAACACTCATGTTATAGTTTACATAAAACACTATATTATCCCAATGATCATTGAATCACACCAAAACAAATGGTTATACTCCCCAAGAAAAATGTATATGTCACTCACATGTGGTATTATTAGTTCCTTCCTTTATAAATACACCTAATAAAATCTATAATCACAAACCCATTACATAATAAAAAAATTCTCAATTGTCGTTCTATTCACAAAATGAATTTCCCTATGTCACTCATCACTAGAAGACACTATGTCGCTTTCATGATTATTTTATGTACATCATGTATCATGTAAAAATAAAAGAATAACTATGGTACTTAACAAATTGATGGTATGATTTTCCATAGTCTATTTTATAAAATCTTCAAAATGATGATATAAATGATGCTACAAACACGAGTCATTCTAAAATCCTTAACTGAACTCATATCAGTAACCTCAAGAATAAAAGTGATGAATGTTTCATTAAAATCCTAAAGAAAATTCTTACCACTCCAAAACATATTTGTGAGGTTAACCACATCAAGTCCCAAAATAGTTTAGAACCATTTAAAAAAATTTAATAAATAAAATAGAGGATTGGTACCTTTGATGGATGCATCAACCAAGATGCCATGACCACTTTATAATATTGAATATCAATAGTTGATAATTCCTTCATATAATTTGTTAAAGTTATAAAAAAATAATTTATATATTTAGATATAAAATTATTCTAATAAGAAAATATGATTTGATACTCACATGAATTATATCATTTGTCCCTTTGAGGGGATTCACCATGATGTTTTTGTAGGAGGAAGGATTTATTACATGTGTTGTTTTTGGTTATTTAATAGGGTGTCCTGAAAGTGTCTCATGTATATTTGAGTAGGTAGGGAAAAAAATAATGATTTCTCTTCTAAATCAATTTATCCCTTAATAAAAATATCTATTTATTGGGGGTTTGGCATTAGGATTGATGATTTGTAACAAATCCGACTATTGGAATAAATTATTTTTATTATTATACTATCAGTTACAAAAAAAATTATTAAAGATTGGGTACATAACATATGGTGATTATTTTATCCTGACATGATAGAATGTACGGGACTCAAGAGTTCTGGGTCTCCCCTAGTGATGTGGCCCCCTATGATTTATTGGAATTGTACTAGTATCAAAGTGGTGGTTCAGTTGAAATGGGTAGATTTTATATAGATAATCGATGGTGGATGATTTGAAATTTGGGGGAAAACGGACTTCCTACTATTCGAGAGTTCAAAAGATACCTTGATTTTGAATTAGTCAAAAGTGAGGTGTTAATTATAATGGGAAACCATGAGATGAAGGCATTATAATTTTTTTTAATGGTGTTTCCAAGAGAATCTGGATCCAAGAGGAGAGATGTAAATTACTCAATGATGTTGATAATTAAAGGTGGATGTGTAGTAAATGGGATTGATTAACGAGTATGATTAGTCTATGTTTTGGTGAAACAGTGGTATTCAGTGAGCTATTTGATAGTTTTTCCGCATTAGTTAAAATTAAATAATTAATTATAATATATAATAATTATTTATTTTTGATTTATGTGGTAAATTACGAGCTTCAGTGGTAGTGCAGACTAAATCTAGGATTTGACGGGCAAGATAGAATTTTTGTAATGCTCGATGAGGTAGATAACTAATTTTGAGGTACCGAGAAACTATTATACAAACCCCTAGTTTTTGGGTGAGATATCATTGTGGAATAACCCAATATAGAGGATAGGGTACCACGACCTTGGGTTGTAACCCATTAGAGCTAGGGGTGTGATGGACTTGTTCCCTAACATAGAGCTTGATTGGATTTTTAGTTCAACCCAGCAGGAATATGGATATGATGGCCTTGTGTCCTGACTCATGGTTGATTCAAGTATACAAAGGCACTAAAATATAGCATTATTCGTTATATTTTAATATAAAATGCATGAAGTCATGTGTGAAGGTGGAATGCCCAATATCTAAATATTTGGTTGAGATGTGGACATCCTGAAATTTCACTAAAGGCAAGAATAGAATTGTTCCTTAAACTTAGAATAAAATCAGTATTTATTCCTCGGAGACTTCCCAATGCATTCCAGTAGGAGAAAACTGTTGGATTAATCACATTTTTTGATGAGAGAGAAAAATTATTAATGGAGGGATTCATCACATTTATATATAATAGAGGAAAATGATTAAATGAGATATTTATATCACCATTAATTGAGATTTTTCGCCCAACATTATTGGATATTTAAATCTAAAAATTAATGGATGGAATAAGGGATGTTTACTACATAAATTAGTGATTTTGGAATTGGGTTGTATAAATAGAGGATGTAGAAAAATATCTTTAAAAGGGGTGTGCTAGAAAGATTTTGCTGGCATGGGAGACCCAGGAAGGGACTTCCATGTTTGCTGTGGCCTGTGTGACATAACGAAGATTTCACAATTATCTAGAACGTGTGATGATGTTCTTGGTAGGGTGTTCATGATACATTCCATGGAGATCATTAAGGGGGCTTCCATGTCAGAGGTATCATGTGCGGCATGTCAGCGTTTTATAGGTGCGGAGAAGCGGTGACACAATTGATGATCAGGTCCACGTATCTAAATACATCCTGATAGTGGTAATCAGGTTTCATGCCCCGATTGAGGATTTTCGGTACATCATGATGGTGATATCATGAGAGAGAAATCCATGGGTGTCGCATGCCGGTGCGAGCCTGGTGCATGTTCTGGTGAAGATCTCTGAGGTAGTGACTTTTTGTCGATAGATGGGTAATGTGTTTTCACATATTGATCTCCTGATACATGGTGTAAGTGGGACATCTATCACGGAGAGGATAAAGGCGTATCAGGGTGTGGTTTTCAAACAGGTTTTCTATGTTCTCTCATTTGGATTTCAAGTTCGGGCATTACATGGATTTTTGTATTCAATGATTCATAGTGGGTATTTTTGGGAATTTCCACGTGATTTTTTAATCCTTTATATCAGAGAGTTTTTCCATGTTATAAAATCATGCGTGTGGATTTATTTATTATGCTTATATCGCTTCCGTATTCTTACAGTTTTCTCAATATTTTTTTTGGCATGAAATTTTCTGCAAATAATTGGGATTCTCCCCAACAAGTGGTATTTGAGGAGGTTGGGTCATGTTAACAATTTTTTGGGAGAATTATGGATGCTTCAAAGAAGATCGTAGAAACGTGCATGAAACATAATAAGGTTTGGAAATTAAACGATAATGAGAGATGTGGTACACATGTCGGCTAAATGGATGTTGACCAGGGGCATATTTTTTCAAATGGTGCTTTAATGTAACACCCCAAGCTTCCATGATACGCTTATCTTTGAATAATATAGTAGTTTGTTTTTTATGTAACTTCGAGTTCTAACACACACTACAACCAATCAAACTAGCCGTTATTAATAGTAATACCCACTTTTTGAAATTTTATATATTTTATCTTTCTAAATGGACATCATTTTTTGATTTTTAATATTGAAATTATCATAGGGTTAATTTTTGGTAATTTTCTGAAAACTATGATATTTTGTTGAATAGGTAAAATTACTAAATTTTAATTAAAACATCTTTTTTAATCAAAATAACCAATAGTGATAAATTAGTCATTTCAGTTCTTTTAATGTATAATTATATTATATTTTTACCATTTAATACAATTTTGGTCATTGGACATAATTTCACATTTAAACTGGATATAAGAAAGTGGTAATCATTTGGAAGTTATTATTTCTTAAAAACGTAGTTTTTGTTTTGAAAAAGGGAATTAATTTTAAATTAATTTCTTCCGCTTCTCTGTTTTTAATTTAGAAAAATGTATTCCATATTGAGAATCAGGAGTTCCAAATTATGTAAATATGTACCTTTTATTTTTAGACATTTTGAATATTTACTTCGGTAAATATTTTATTTACCATGGATAAAAGGTAAATCTGGTAAATAAGGGTATGAAAATAATATTATAATAATAATATATTATCCTAAAACGTATCATAACCCTATATGAGGATACATATCCGATCGTGGGCATCATTAGGTCAATTTTCCAACCCCATGGATCCACTTGTAAGTGATAATGACACTTTATATTAATTAAGGTAAATTAAATACAAAAATGACATAAGCATATATCTTTTAGAAAAACAATTTTTACATAACGTAAATATGTTATATATTAGAATATAAATATTAATTTTAAAGATAAAAAATATTTTATACATAACGGAATTTTATTTATAATTTTTAGACATTGAATAATTACATTTATTTATTACAGAATAATGATGCAGTATTTTCCTTATTAATGAAAGAATCAAATAATTGGTATTATAAATGTTAAAATAAATATAATATAAAAGTTTTGACACCATACACGAATTTTAATGGTTAATATGACATGTTAGTATTTCTTAAATGAGTTTTTTTCGAATTAATAAAGTTGTTTAGACTATAACAAAAATCAATTATTAAATAGTGTCAAAATTTACATAAAAGTGTTTTTTAAAAAAATATTACATTATAAATTTATATAATTTTCCTAAAAATCTAAGGTTCATCTAGAGGACATATATAATGACTTTTGTATCATTATTTAACCACTTGGAGTTCTCCTGGAAGTATATAGTAAGTTTATTAACCATATAATACTAAATTATAAAGAGACATTGTAAATGTCAAACTATTTAACTAAGAAATAAATCTACAAGTTAAGGTTAATATAGTTATCCAAACCTATCTAAAACATATTGGTTGAATGGTTTTCGACCCATACACACCTTAGACTTTTAATAATTTACATTGGATCATTTAGTAACTGAAAATGATTTTATTATAAAATAATTTTTCTATATTTTCTTAAGGTGTCCCTCAACCCTATTATAAAAGGGAACTCCCCCTTCTCTCTAATTCACAAATTCAATTAAATTTGGCTTAGGGAAACTCTACCCAAATATCCTTTCAACATCCCCCACTTCATCCGAGAGGCCTTATTTTAGTGAGAAATCCAACTTATAGATCCCTTTTGATCAAATCAAAATGAAGAAGCCGACGAAGAGGTAATAATTTCACCACCCTCTTCAAAGTTCCATTCTTATTCCACTTCCTTTTTTCACTGTTGATTCCATTATAAAATAATATATCCAGTATATAATATATAATTTAATGTTATTATAATTATGGTACAACCAAATTAATTATTCTATCAATCCTTTGAATGACATTTCACCATACTTGCGTACGTACTGCTTACCATCTCCATGTCATGGTGTAATTATTATTCAATACATTATTATTTGGATTGGTATAATAATGATGTGTATTTGATGTAAATAATAAATATAAATTGATAATGATTTTGTATATATAATATCCAATAAAATTATATGTTATTTTAATATCAAAATAATGATATTGTCGCTCATGTGTACATATGTATTACCGTCTCCATGAACGCGTTGAGATTCATTCCCCATCATATCCATTAAAGAATAATTTTCCTTTGATGATGGAAAATAATTTTTAAAGACTTGATATCATTCTATATAATAATAAGACACATCCCATCTATAAAAATTATGTCTCACATAACAAAGAATATAAATGAAAACGAATCTGTTAACACCCGAAACGATGATAATACTAAAATATTATTAACAAAACAATGTTAAAAGATAATATATGATATCATATTAATGTATATGATTCTTTAATAATTTAATAAAAATTATTTAACCATTGTAAACAAGTTTATCCTACCCTTGACCATGGAAAGCTACAAGGTAAGGGTTTATTTCACAATCTTTTCATTATCTGAGGTTGTTTATACGTAATTATCTACTAGGACCTCTTTTTCATCCACATCCATATTTCTTAGAAATGTATTTCAAAAAATTCTTACTATTTTATAAACTATGGTTTAATGTCATTTATAACCATTTTTGACTTTTTAGAAGTTGTTTATAAAGGAATATTCCAATCATTTTCCAAACAAGGTCAGTTTTATATTTTCGATAGAATTAAGGTAAGAATGTCTTTTTTAACATATACGGCAGGTGTGTCTATTTTCCACCATTATAAAATCGTCAAAGATTCCCTTACAATATTATAAGAATATTTTTGAAGTACATGTTTTCTTTTATAATTATGTGACTTTTTAATGATTTCAGAAAAGAGATATTTCTCTCAAATAGTTCTGATTTCATCTATGTCAACATAATTTGATGTATTTTAAGCTTATTTGAAGTTGATTTATTATGATACAAAACATCCATATTGCGTTGAAGGTTTTATGAAATTTTTGACTATGGATGTGTTACTTTTAAACCATTCATGGTTTATGGAGAAATTATTGACACTTCGTATGCTAGTCTTTTTATGAATGTTTATGTTATGTTTAGTCCTTTTTCATATGAGGAATGCATTGGACTTAGTAAGTGACGGGTGGAGACCACTATAGCTCCTTGATGCATCAGTAGGTCTAATGAGAAAAACTAGGGTCTTGGAACGAGGCTTTGAATAAATATTATTTGTTGTCTTGGCCCATGGCCTGGACAATGTGGTTATGATAGTTAGGTATTATGCATTCCATCATTATGAATGTGGTTATTGATATTGAATGTGATTATTCGACTAGTATAATATCAGTGTTAATAATTAAATGGAATTATTTCATTTTTGTTTTTCCATATTATGTTTATGTTTATGTTTAAAAGGCTTTTGTTTTAGTTATACATTACCTTAAATGATTATGCTTACTTATGAAAGTTTCTGCTATATTGTTATCCTTACTGAGCATCTGAGCCCACCCCTTTATATGTTTTATTTTTCCCAGGATGTGAAAATGTATTTTATGATAGACCTGTAGGGATAGTCTAAGGGGATATAAGTGTGGAAAATTGAGACTATGTTGTTTATTTTTTTCACTTTATGTTGTAATGTAAGACTTATGAATGTATCTAGTGTTTACAATGCTACTAACCTAATAGGTCATTAGAGACTTGATCATTTTTTTATCATGCCAATTTTATGTAATAATGCACCGACTCCGGGAAATTGGGGTTGGGGATTGACATTTGGTATTAGAGTATGTTTAGTACAAACCATGGAAGCTAGATTTAGATAAAATCTGATTAGAGAACATATCCCTACGATAGACATTAACGGTTTTTATTGAATAACTTCCGAGAATTTTGGTATTGTAGAGATTTTGTGAGTTTTCCTAACAATAAATCCATCTCTAGATACGAGCAGGTTGGGGCAGCTCTGAAACAAATGTACCAAGGGGTAAAACCCGAAAACTCCAAATTGAGCAAGACTCAAATTAGAACTAGTACACGACAACGGACCTTACTGCACTCTTGGTTACAACACTCCTTGGGGATATGCTTAGGATAATTCTCATTTTCATTATGAACTATTATGAAGGGTTTATGACTATATATGTCCTCAAAGAATACATTTTTATATGATTATGGATTATATCAATAAACTGTTCAATTTATGTTAAGTGTTTTAGAAGTTTGGAATTATGTATTTCGATTCATTAACTAATCTAGTTTATGCCATTGTTAGAAATGGAACCTTGAGGAAGAAATGGAAAATTTATCAATACACACACTCCATGTAGGTATTTCCATCCTACTCAAGATAATTATAGTTGAGCTGTTGATGCAACTAGTGCTGATCAGTTAATAACCATACTGGGGAAACTCACTCAGGTTATTAATAATAACCTTACTCGTATAGATCACCTGGATCGACAGTGTGTATGATCAATGTTAGATCGCTTCATGAGGAAACAACCAAAAACATTCAATGGGAGTAAAATTCCCTTAGTATGTGAGCAATGGATAAATTCCTTAGAAGAAATATTTCATGCCTTGGGGAGTAGTGAAAGGGAAAAAGTTATCATGATAGTTTACTGCCTCACTGGAGATGTTGATCAATGGTGGTCATTGATTCAAAACACAAAGGATGATGATAAAGTATCAAATATGTAATGGAGGGATTTTAATGAGATTTTCGTAGAAAAATAATTTCCTCATGACCCTCGAGTAGATATGGAAAGGAAATTTCTGAGTGTGAGGCAGAAGGATGATGAGAATGTCGCAAAGTATGCGGCTAACTTTTTAAGGTTATCAAGGAATGCTTAAGATTATATATGTAAACCAATAAGTAAGATTGATCATTTCTTTGATGGGTTAAAACTGTTTCTCCATCGAGCATTAGTCTCATAATCCTTCTCATCATACGAAGATATTGTCTAATGTGCTATCAAGCCAGAAAAATAATTCTTTATGTCTTATGACTTTAAAGGATAGAAATAGAAGGAGTGATATACTGATCACTCTGGAAATGGAAATAAGGGGAAGACGGGAAAATTTTATTATTTATCTAGCAGTAAATGTGGGATGAAAAACCCAGGTACATGCTTGAATGGAATGATATTCTGTTAGAAGTATGGTGAAAAGGGCCACCAAGATCACGATTTCAAGGGGAAGAAAGAAGCTACCAATGTTCAATGCAACAACTGCAGGGAGATGGGACATTATGAAAATGAATGTCCTAAGCATCAGGGAGAATTACCTCAGAAAATGCCAAGGGATCAAGGAAACGCTTATGTGATAAATAATGTTGAGGGAGAAGCTTCTAAAGTCATGGTGGCATGTAATTTAATGGTTTCTTCATGTTTAGAAAATGCATTATTTGATTCTGGATCATTGCATTGTTTCATATCTTCCCAGTTTGCTGTGAAAATTAGATTTCCCAATTTGATTTAACATGAGAGTTGTTAGTCAAAACTCCTAAGGGAAGTATCTTTGCAACAAAGATTCTTGAATTAGTCCCCATTAGAGTACATAAATGTTCTTTATATGCTAATCTCATTGCCATACCCATGATTTAATTTGATATAATCACCGGTATGGATTTGCTTCTGTACCATGATGTGAAGATTTTTTGTAAGAAGAAGGAGGTTACAATTTTTGATGATGATGATAAATAACACCTTTTCTTTAGAGAAGAATCTTCACCACTTGATTCTTATCGAGATCCATCCCCATTAGCGCAACTAAATTCAATTATTGGGGAGGAAGATAATGAAATAACTATTGGTGAGGAAACATATTTTCAAATAGAGGATGTACCTATTGTGAATGAATATGTGGATGTGTTTCCTGATGATTTACCTGGACATCCTCCAGAACGAGAAATTGAGATTTCCAATGATTTAATTCCTGGTTCATGGCCCATATCAAAGACCCCTTATAGAATGGAAATTGCGCAATTAGTTGAACAATGAAAAAACTATAAAAATTGAGTATTAAGTGATTTATTCTCCCTAGGGTTTCTCCATGGGGATCCCCTATCCTTTTTGATAAGAATAAAGATAGATCTATGAGGTTATGTATCAACTATAGGGAAATCAATGTTATAATAATAAAGAAAAATTTTCCTCTACCTTGAAATGATGAGTTATTTGACCAATTGCACTAAGCTCAATACTTTTCAAAGATTGACCTTTGATCTGGATACCATCAGTTGTGTGTGACAAAGGAAGACATTTCGAAGACATCCTTTTGAACCATGTACATACATTACTAGTTTACAGTAATGCCTTTTGGATTGACTAATACACCCTCTGTATACATGGATCTAATGAACATATTATTCAAGCAATATCTAAATGATTTTGTAGTGTTATTTACTGATGATATCTTGTTATAATAAAAAATCTAGGAATATCATGAGAATCACTTGTGCATTATTCTGACGACTCTTTAAAGACATGAATTATATGGGAAGATTTGCAAGTGTGAATTCTGGCTTCAAGAGATTTTTTTCTAGGGCATATTGTCACTAAGGATGGAATTTACGTTGATCCTTTAAAGACCATGGTAATCCAAGAATGTCCAGCATCGACAAGTATAACATAGGTACACAGTTTTATTGGTTTAGCGGGTTATTATTGACATTTCTTCCAGAATTTTTCCCAATTGGCTAACCCATTAACAAATCTCACACGTAAAGGGGTTAAATTTGTTTAGGCAAAATAGTGTGATGAATGTTATGAAGAACTGAAGATAAGATTATTCAATTCTGTTATATTGACTCTACCATCGGGGAATGATGATTTCAATATTTATAGTGATGCATCGAAAAAAAGACATGGTTGTGTCCTTATGTAGAATGATAGGGTTATTTCCTATGCATCACGATAGCTGAAAATTAAAGAGCAAAACTTTCCTACACATGATCTTTTGTTAGCATCTTTAATATTTGCTTTGTAGATTTGGAAACACTATCTATATGTTGAAAAATGTGAGATTTATAATAATCATAAGAGTTTGAAGTATATTTTCTCACTAAAAGAACTCAACATGAGGCAAAGAAGATGGCGTGAACTAATCAAGGATTATGATTGCATGATACACTACCACCCATGGATGGAAAATAAGGTGGAAGATTCTTTGAGTATAAAGGATCATGGAGTTTTGAACAAGATGATAGTTGAAAGGGTTCCTATTATCATGGATCTAGTAATGATGGATATGGTAATCATCATAGAAGGTGAAACATCGATACTTTTTCAAATGGTTGCTAAACCATCTTTACTAGAAAGGATAAAGAGTTCTTAGACCGATGATGAAGAGTTAAAAAAAGATCAAAGCTGTTACTGATGGGAGATTGAGTGACCTTGTGTATGAAGATGGAATTTTGAAATCTAGTAAGAGACTTTGTGTTCCCAATATAACTGAACTAAAAAGAGAATTGTTGGATGATGCTAGTAGTTCTAATTTCTATATACACCCTTGGAGAACCAAAATGTATAGAGATTTGAAAGACCATTATGGGTGGGAAAACATGAAGAGAGATATTGATGATTTTTTGTCAAGTGTATGGTTTGTCAACAAGTGAAAGATGGAAATCAACATGCTGGAGGAGCCATGAAACCTCTTCCCATACCAGAGTAGAAATAGGATAATATTATGATGGACTTTGTCATGGGACTACCAAAGACTCCTAGAAGGAATGATACAATATGGGTCATTGTTGATCGTCTTACCAAGTCAGCATAATTTCATTCTATAAGTGAATATTTAACACTTGAACATCTAGAAAGACTATATATTAATGAAGTTGTGAGACTTCATGGAGTATCCCTATCGATTGTTTCTAATTGTGATCCACATTTTACATCAAGATTCTATAAAAGTATTCAGAAATCTCGGGATACTGAGCTTCGTTTGAGCACTGATTACTGCCCCCAAACTAATGGACAATTACAATATACTATTCAAACCTTAGAATACATGTTGATATCACGATCACATGACTTTCATGGTATGTGGGATCAATATTTCTCTCTGGTTGAATTTTCCTATAATAGTAGCTTCCCTTCAAGTATTCAGATGGTACCATATGAAGTGTTATATGGAATGAGATGTCACACACCATCCTTTTGGGATGATGTTGGTGAAAGAAAATTTGGTGGCTTAGAACATGTTAAGGAAACGATGGAAAATGTGAAGTTGATCCAAACCCACATCAATGCATCTCAATGTAGGAAGAAGAGCTATGCAGACAACCGAAGGAAGGATTTGAAATTTCAGGTAGGAGATCATGTTTTCTATATGGTATCTCTATGGAAGGTTGTTATACATTTCGGTAAGATGGGTAAATTGAGTCCCATGTACATCATACCTTTTGAAATTCAAGATTGAATTGGGGTTGTAGCTTACCCTTCGGCAATTCCGCCAAGTCTCTCCAAAGTTCACGATGTGTTCCACGTATCACTGTTGAGAAAATACATGCCTGACCTAACGCATGTACTCACATTTGAGGAATTAGAACTACAACCCAATCTGTCTTATTGTGAAGAGCCTGGAAAGATTCTTGATACAAGTGAACAGGTGCTGAGAAACCTGCCGAATCATCTGGTAAAAGTTCTATGGAGAAACAATAAGATGGAAGAGGCAGCGTGGGAACCTTTGGAACTTATGATGAAGAACCACCTGAGACTTTTCATGCGGTAGTATTCTAAAAATTTCTAGGACAAAATTATTTTATGGAGAGGAGAATGTAACACCCAAATAATCCACAGTACACTTCTCTTTGAATAATAGAGTAGCGTGTGTTCTACGAAACTTCGAGTTCTAACACACACCACAATCAATCAAACTAGCCATTATGAATATTAATATGCACTTTTTTAAATTTTATACATTTTATCATTAAAAATGGACTTCATTTTTGGATTCAGAATATTGAAATTATCTTAGAGTGAATTTTTGATACTTTTCTGATAACTTTTATATTTTGACAAATAGTGAAAATTACTAAATTTAAATTATAAACAACTCTTTTAATCAAAATAATTAATAGTGATAAATTACACATTTAAGTGGTTTTAAATTATAATTAGATTATATTTTTACCATTTAATACAATTTCGGTCATTGAAATAATTTCACATTTAAACTGTATATAAGCAAGTGTCAATATTTTGATTCTTATTATTTCTTAAAAACACGCTTTTCGTTTTTACAAAGGGAATTAATTTTGAATTATTTTCTTCCACTTATGTGTTTTGATTTTAGAAAAATGGATTCCATATTTATAATAATGATGTCCAAATTTTGTAAATAGGTAACTTTTATTTTTAGACATTTTGAATAATTACTTCGGTAAATATTTTATTTTCCCTGGTTAAAGGGTAAATCCAGTAAATAAGGGTAAAAATATAATATTATAATAATATTAAATTAACTTAAAACATATCATAACCCTATTTAATGATACATATCCGACCATGAAAATCTTTGGGTAGATTTTGGGACCCCATGGAGTTACTTGTAAGTGATAATAACACTTTATATTAATTATGTTAAAGTAAATACAAAAATGACATAACCATATATCTTTTAGAAATAAAAATTTACATAGGGTTATAAATGTTATATTTTCTACTATAAATATTCATTTTAAATATAAATATATTTCCTATATAAACCTATTTTATTTATAATTTTTAGACATTGAATAATTAAAGTTATTTTTGACACAATAATAATGCAGTATTTTCCTTATAAATTAAATAATCAAATAATTGGTATTATAAATGTTAAAATAAATATAATTTGAATTTTTTTATACCATCCAAAAATGTTATTGGTTAATATGACATGTTATTATTTCTTAAATGAATATTTTTTGAATTAATAAATTTTTTATGACTTTAACAAAAAAAAAATTAAATAGTTTCAAAATTGACATAAAGGAGTTTTTAAAACAAATATTATATTATAAATTGATATAATATTCATAAAAATATGAAGATTAGCCAAAAGACTTATATAATGATATTTATATCATTATTGAACCACATGGGGTTCATTTGAAAGTATATAGAATGTTTATTAACCAAATAATATAAAAATACAAAGAGACATGGTAAATGTCAAAATATTTAACTAAGAGTTAAATCTAAAAGTTAAGGTTAATATAGTTACCCAAACCTATCTAAAACATACTGGTTGTAAGGTTTTAGACCCATACACACCCTATCCTTTAAATAATCTACTTTTTTTCCATTAGAAACCGAAAACAATTTTATTATAAAATAATATTTCTAGCATTTCCTAAAGTTCCCCCACCCCTCTTATATAAGGGCACTCCCCCTTATCTCTAATTCAACCCTTCATAGACATTTGGATCGGCCATACTCTGCCCAAATATCCTTTAAAGATCCCTCACTTCATCCTAGAGACCTTACTTTAGTTATAAAGCCATATTAAGGAGCCCTTTTGTCAAATCAAATGGAAGAACCCGAAAACGAGGTAATAATTTCACCACCCTCTTTCATGTTCCTTTCTTCTTCCACTTCATTTTTATTTGTTGTTTCAATTATAAATTAATAAATCCAACATATTCTATAAACTGTGATTTTATTTTAATTATATTACAACCAAAGTCATTATTCTATCCATCCATTGAATGACATGTCATCATACGTGTGTACGTATGGCTTACCGACTCCACATCGTGGTGTAATTGTAATTCAATACATGATTATTTGGATGGGTATAATAATTATGTTTATTTGATTTAAATAATAAATATAACATGATAAATATTCTTTATATATTATATAAAATCCAATATTATTTTATTTTAATATCAAAATAATGATATTGTTGCTCTTGTGTACTGACGGATTATCGTCACCACGAACGCGATGAGATTCATTCCCCATCATATCCATTCAAGATTATTTTTCATTTGATGTTTAAAAATAATGTTTAATGACTTTATATAATTATTTATAAGAATAAAATACATCACATCTATAACAATTATGACTCACATAACAAAACATTGAAAGGAAAACAAATCTGTTAACACCCGAAATGATGATAATACTAAGATATTATTAACAAAAAAATGTTAAAATATAAAATATGATATCATATTAATGTATATGATTCTTGTGATAATTAATAATTATTATTTCACTATTATATATGATTTTAACATACCCTTGACCAAGGAAAAGTACATGGTAAGGGTTTATTTAACAATATATTCATTATCCAAGATTATTTATACATAATTATCTACTAGGACCTCTTTATCATCTACATAAATGTTTCTTAAAAAAGTATTTCAAAACATTCTAACTATTTTATAGACTATGTGTTAAATTCATTTATACCATTTTTTGACTTTTTATAAGATTTTTATAAAGTAATCTCTCAGTCATTTTCCAAACAACGTCCTTTTTAACCTTTTCGACAGACTTAAGGTAAGATTGTCTTTTTTAACTTATACGGTGGGTGTGGCTATTTTCTGCCATTATAAAATCATCGAAGCTTCCCTTACAAGCTTATAAAATGTTTTCAAATTAAATGTTTTCTTTTATAATTATGTGACTGTTAAATGATATGAAAAAATAGATATTTCTCTCAAATAGTTTTGATTTCATCAATGTCAACATAATTTAATGGATTTTAAGATTATTTGAGGTTGATTTCTTATGATACAAAACATCCCTATTGTATTGAAGGTTTTGTTATATGTTTGACGATAGATGTGTTATTTTTATAACATTCATGGTTTATAAAGAATGTACTGAAATTTCATATGTTTGTTTTAATATGAATGTTTAGGATATGTTTAAACCTTTTCATATGAGAAATGCATTGGACGTAGTATGTGATGGGTAGAGCCCGCTATAGCTCCTCGATGAATCGGTAGGTATAATGAGACAAAAAAGTGTCTTGGAACAAAGCCTTGACAAAATCTTATTTGTAGTCTTGCCACAAGGCCTTGACTATGGGGTTATGATTGCCTATTTTATGCATTCCATCATTAAGAAAGTGGTTATTGATATTTCATGTGATTATTCAACTTACAGAATATCCATGTGAATAAGTAAATGGAATTATTTCATATTATTTTTCCATATTATGCTGAATTTCATGTTTAAAGGGCATTTTTTAGTTATACATTGCCTTAAATGTTTATGCTTATTTATGAAAGTTTCCTCTATATTGTTATCCTTTCTGAGAATCTGAGCTCACCCATTTCTATGTTTTATTTTTTCCCGGATGTGAAGAAATATTTTATGACTGACCTGCAGGGATAGTCTGAGGGGATATGAGTGTGGACTATGGAGAATATGTTTTTGTATTTTTTTCACTTTATTATGTAATGTAAGACTTATTAATGTATCTAGTGTTTCCAAGACTACTAAACGAATCGTTCTTTCAAGACTTGATCTTTTGTGATCATGACAATGTAATGTAATAATTCACCGACTTTGGGTAACTGGGGTTAGAGCGTTACATCTAGGTTGTGCGGCCATCACGATTATGGGGGAGACAAAATTTTTTGGTTCATTTATTTTTTATCTGGATGATGAAAATACAAATGTGATTAAAATTTTGGCGTTTGGTTTTCTTTTTTGTACGGGGAGATGATTTTTTTTATCAGAATTACAAAATGATGTTGTCATATTTTTCTACAGATGATGATGGTTTGTGTGATACCGACCTATTTTTCATTCCAACTTGGTTTTTTGGATGTTTCCATTAATTAATGGGATGAAGGGGGTGATTGGTTGATTTATCACATTTATTGATGATAGAGAAAAATTATTAATGGTGGGATTCATAACATTTATTGATGGGAGAGGAAAATTATTGATGGAGGGATTTATATCACCATTAATTGAGGATTTTCTCCCAACATTATTGGATATTTAATTCTCAATATTAATGGAAGGAATAATGGATATAGACTATATTAATTAGTGACTATGAACATGGTGTCTATATAAAGTGGATGCAACAACATATTTTGAAAAGGGGTGTGCCAGTATGATGTAGCTGTCAAGTGAGACATGGGAAGCAGCTTCCATGTTTATGGTGGAACGTGTGACATGTTGATGCCTTTAAAATTATCTTTTATGTGTGGTGATTCTCTTGGTAGGGTGTTCAAGATGCATTACATCAAGAGAAAGAAGGGGGATTTCACATCAGCAGTAGCATGTGCAGCGCATCGACATTTTGCAGGTGCGGAGCGGCAGTGAAACAATTGATGATTAGGGCCACGTATCGAATGTATTCCTAATAGAGGCAATTCGGTGGTGTGAACCTATTGAATATTGGTGGTACATAATGATGGTGAGAACATGAGAGATATATCCATCGTGTGATGCAATATGGTGCGAGGCTGACGCATGTTCGAGTGAAGATCTCCGAGGTAGTGATGTTTTATCGATAGAAGGGTCACGTTTTGTCACAGATTGATATTATAATACATTGAGTCAGTGGGTATTCTATCAGAGAGAAGATAGAGGCGTACCGTGGTGTGATATTCACACGGGTTTTCTACGCTCTCTCATTTGAAATTCAAGTTCAGGAATTACTTGGTTTCATGTATTCTCTGATTCATGGTGTATATTTTTGGGAATTGCCACATGGTTTTTTAATCCTTAGCATCAGTGTATTTTTCCACATTAAAAAACCATGTGTGTTGATTTATTTATTCTTCTCATATCACTTCCACATTTTGACGTGTTTCCCATGATATTTTTTCTAAGAAATTTTCGGACTGGATTCGGGATTCTTCCCAAAAAATATAAGTTATCATAATTCATATAAAATTGTTGGAAAACATTTATTTTTTAAAAAATGGTATAAGTGAAAATCATATGACAAATCCATAAAAATGATCATTACGATAACTTTATACTTGGTATAACCTTTCCAATGTTCACATAGACACACATTCATGGTATACGATCAAGTTTCAATAGAGGACCACAAATTAATTTTTAAAAACAAACCAACATAAATTTCATTTACTTCACAAACAAGGATCCCCAATGGCCATGATTTTCTATGGGGCTTTTAGCCCGTATAATTCACAACATCACCCTGAAACAATGAGGAAGTGGAGATAACTCACTACGGAGGTGTCGCTTTGCATGCAGCAGAGGAGAGGCGTATAGTGGAGGAGTCCTCTGATGGAGGCGAGGCACTGGAATAGGAGAGGTGTGCAACAGAGGAGAGGCACACAATAGAGGTGAGGTACGCACTGGAGTTGCGGTGCACGATGGCGGTGTGTCGCACGATGGAGTTGTGTCTCACAGTAGAGGAGAGACACAAAACGGGCTGGTATGCACATGGTCGAGGTGTGGAACATGAAAGAGGAGAGGCGCATGATAGTCTGATTCATGGTGGATGAGAGTAGTATGGCAGTGCTTTGGTTCGCAACAGAGGAGAGGTAGCGGGAGAGTAGACGGAGGAGTTGGAGGAACAGTTGTGGCGATCGACATCTCCAAGAGATTGAGGGGTGCGAGGAAGGAGGAGAAAGTTAGGGTTTTTTTATTAATCTTAGTGAACCTTTTATCAGTGCTAGCAAAAAAAACCATGGTAAATTTATGTTTTATCCACACTAAAATAGAAATCCCCAATAAAACATTCCTTAATCTGGGTTTTTTAGGGCTAATAAACACATGCCTTTATAGGTACTAATAAGCGTTGATAATGATATAACATTACTAATTTATTTATACTATTATATATATTTACAATAATATATATATGATAAATACATATTTATATTTGTAGTACTATAAATTAAATAATTATAAAATTATAAAAAATCTTCTTATTATATTTTTAAGCTTAAAAATATATATAATAAATTTATTTATTATATATACTTATAAGATTATTAATATATATAATTGTATTTCATCTAATTTTATAATTATTTATATCAATATATAATTATTTATAATTACAATTATAAATGAATATATTTATTTAATTATTTAAAAAACAATAAAATTATAATAATTTCCTATATATAATATTTTTATTTTTATTAATATATATATTTATAATATTTATTATAATTTTATAATTATTAAATATATTTATATTTCTCAATAACTATAAATATTTATATTTATATTTGTATTTCTTTCCCATTATTAATATATATTTGTAAATATATTTACAAATATATTTATTTAAATATATAACCAATTATATATGAATATAATAAATATATTATTTTTGAATTATCAATTATTTAAATATATATATATATATATATATTTATAACTAATTAATAAATATTTATTTATTTCCAGTTAAAATTATAATAAATAAATTATTTATATTTGTAATTATAATTATATATATTTATATATATATATATACAATTATAAAATTGTAACAAATAGATTTATAAATTTATAAATATATAAAATTAATATATATGTATATATATATTATTTTTCTTATTATTTAAATATTTCTTCATTTATTTAGAATTATATTTATAACTATTTGTATATTTTTATAGATATTGTTATTTAAATATATATATATAGGAATTATAATTATAAATATTTGTACTTATTAAAATATATTTGAATATATTTATAAATATATTTGAATATATTTATAAATATATTTGCTTAATTATATGTTTTTATGTTTAAGTAGAATAATAAATATATTTATATATTATCATTTTATAATCCTTTTCATTTAAATATTCATTTATAGTTATAAATATTACTATAAATAAATATATTTATAAATATTTGTATATAATTATATATATATTTATAATTATAATATATGTATTGTTGTAATTTTATAATTATTTATATATATATAGTCATAATTATAATTACAAAAAAAATATTTCAAAATATTTATATATAATTAAAATTTAATAATTATTAATGTAATAAATATATTTGTTCTTTAAATATATATAATTTAATTTTACAAGTATTGAGAATATAATATAGTATGTATTGTGGAAACATGAATTAATCATATACACCTTGTAGAATGTACATAACAAAAAACAGGTCATCAAAGGACAACATGAATAATAATAAGAGTGTAATGTATAAAAGAACATTAATGCTGATACATAACATATATGCACACATGATAATGATATTTATTGAACAAATTCATGGGAAAAATATATATATTTAATTATAATCCTAGAAATACTTTTTTGAAAACATTATATATATTTTTGAATTATTAAACATATATATTAATTATAAACATGTGTGTTTTATTTAATATATACAAATAACCATTATTTTTTAATATATATATATATATATTGAATAAAAAAAATTTATTAAAAAAATTAATCAGCGCTAAAAATAGTGTTGATAAATATATCCTTTATCATACCTTTAATCTAGTACTCATAAAGTCACCCTATCAGCACTTTTTACTTAGCGTTTATAAAATGATGCACTTCCCTTGCCCTATTCTGTGGTAGTGCCCCTCCCCCTCTATGTGATACAATCACACGAACAGGGAAATTTCACTTGTTAAGATATTTTTTTACATTTTAGGTCATGTTGTTTTTCTTTTGACCCATTTTTATAATATAGATAACCCTAACCCATTTTTTTGTAACATATATCCTATTAAAAAAATCCTATATTAGCCCTCAAAATAGTCACTATTTTGAGTTTTTTTTTTTGAAAAACACTACATGACATGGATTGACTGAAAATTATAGTCTACTTTTAATGATAATTTTTTAATTGAGTGTGATATTTAGATTAAAAGTTATCAATGTAATGTCATTTCATTCTAATGTATTTATTTCCATTCCATCAAATCAAAAGATCAATGATAAAATAAATTGACATTAATCATTTCAATACAAATTGATAATAAATTATTGTATTATTTTATGAAATAAAAAAAGGAGGTAAAAATAATTGTTATTAATCGATTATTACAATTTTATATTTAAATGAATATAATTAATTATATATAATAAAATCGATTAAAAATAGGAATGATTTTTTTTAATCCAGGGTTATAAGGTCAAATTGATGCACCACATTCAAATAAAAATAATTTGATCTAATTTTCCAGTTCCTGTTATTCGATTTTTTGTTTTGCATTATTTTATTGCTGACTTGGATAGTGTGCAAAACAATACATGCAACTATAATGAATAATGAGATGATCTTTCAAATGGTACATAAAAATATTTGACATGGATGGTTTAGGAAAGATCAACATGGGAACCCCCGTTTTCAAATCCCCATCGTCATTACATCATATCGAGGCCCTAAGATTTCTCATGGAAAAACTGGTATTTGGCGGGTGGAAGAGGGGCATGTTGAGAATATTCTTCCTTTTCACTTCATCGTTGCTTCTATAATCCTCCACTTCTACAATACATTTAAGGGAATTCATAGTGTTAATGTATAATAACAAGAATTATAAAGTATTTTTATTTTCATTTTAGGGGCTGCTCCTCACGTTGGTGGAAATCATTTTTCCATTAAAATTTGATTGGGTGTCAGTTGTACGACATCTTCACCTTGGGGTTTTAACGAATAAGGTTGGACTGATGTGGGTAGGTGTGGGTGTTTCATGTACTGACCTACACTCGGGACCCTACATGTTATTCACATCCTCCCATGGGGTAGTATCAATATGAATCTTCATTGGGAAGGGCCGATGGGAGACAATCACCAAGGTTTCAATTTCCTTGAACAAAAGATGAGGAGGTGAATGGGGAAACCTTAAAGCTCAACTAGTGCTACAACAGCATGCTTTATCGCCCCCCCCCCCACCGCGTTCATTAGTCCGTTTGCAACAAATGTTTCGAGCATTTTCAGTTTCATTTCCCATGGTTTGCGGAGTGCTCAATGTGGTTTTAACTTTTTATATTTATGTATAATTATAAATATATATAATTTTATTTATTTATTAATATTTTTATATGTTTATATATATAATTATATATATTTATAACATTATAAGTATAATAAATATATTTTCCAAAATTATATAATTATTTAAATAAATATAGATTTAATTATAAATATAAATATAAATATAAATATATTTATTTGTACTTAAGAAATATTAATAAATATATATTTATTTATAGTTATAATGAAAAATATAAATATATTTGTTAATTTATTTATTTAAATAATTATACACATTTAAAAAATATATTTGATATTGTAATAATTTTATAAATATTTATAATTAATATAATAATTATAATTCAATAATTATTTTAAAATATTTATATTTATTTAGAATTATAATTATAAATATTTTTTTATAAATATATTTATTTAATTTTTTTTATTTATAACTTCATAAGTATAATAAATATATTTATTATAATTTTATAATTATTTACATACATATATATATTTATAATTATATTTGTAAATAAATATATTTATAAATATATGTATATAATTATATATATATAATTATAAGAGATGTGTCTATTGTAATTTTAATATTATTTTAATATATTTATATATAGTTATAATTGTAATTACAAATAAATATATTTAACATGTATTTATGTATAATTAAAAATTTATAAATATAAATAAAATAATTATATGTATTATATAAATATATTTACTATAATTTCATAATTATTTATGAGAACATAGTTGATTCAGGGGTACACAACCACAAAACGGGGCAAGAGAAGCTCTTTATTTTATTTGTACTATGTAGAAAGCACTGTTAAAGGGGATCCTTTTATCAGCGCTGGAAAAAAGCGCTGATAAATTTATCTTTTATCAGCACTAAACAAGCATTGTTAAAGCGTACAAATTTTACAATGAATTTATTAACGCTAATAAAGGACACATTTATCAATGCTATAATTATTATATTTATATTTATATATAATGATTATTTGTATAAATTAAATAAAAATGGATTTTTATGATTAATATATATTTTTAATAATTCTAAAATTTATATAACGTTTTAAAAAGAGTATTTCTAGGATTATTGTTAAATATATATGTGTTTGAAATGAATTTGGTCAATAAATATACTAATCATGCGTGCATATATGCTATGTATCACCATGGATGTTTATTTATTTATAACACACTTCTTTTTATTCCTCTTGTCCATTGATGAGTCATTTTTTGTTATGTATATTTTACGTGGTGTATATGATTAATACATGTTACGCATATATATACAATATTTTGTTTTCAATACTTATAAAATTACATTATTTATATTTAAAGAATAAATATATTTATTATATTTATAATTATTAAATTTTAATAATATTTTAATACTTTTTAAATATATTTATTAGTAATTATATTTATAACTATATATATATATTTGAATAATTATAAAATTACGATAGGTACATATATTATTATTTCATATAAATATATATATATAATTATATACAAATATTTATAAATATAGTTATTTATATTTATAATTATAACCATTAATAAATATATATATTTAAATAATTAACAAATTATAAAAATATATTTATTATACTTCTTATAATGTTATAAATATATAATCAAATAAATATATTTATAAATATATACAAATATCTATAATTAAATACAAATATTTGTAATTATAATTTCAAAATAAATATAAATACCTTAATAAAGAAAAATAAAATTAATAAGAATAATAACTATATATATTTATATATAAATATCTATAAACAAATACTAATATTTATAAATATAATTCTAAATAAATGTAGTTATATTAAAATAATTATTAAAGTATAATAAATATATTTTATATAATTTTATAATTATATATTTATATTTATAATTTAAACTATAAATAAATATTTATTTATGATAATTTTTAATTACAAAAAAACATATATTTATTTTGTAGTTATAAATATAAATTAATAAATATTTATATATATAATTATTAATTTATAAAAAATATATTTATTATTTTAATATAAAATACTTTATATAAATAAATAAAAATATTTATCCATATAAGGAGATATAGATAAATAAATAAAAAATTTATATTTATAATTAAAATAAATATAGATATATTTAAATAATTATATATTTATAATAAATATATTAATTATATATATTAATACAATTCTAAATATTAGAAATATAATTTTTTATTATTTTATAATTATTCAAATAAATAAAAAAACATTCATTTATAATTATAATTATAAAATTAGAAGAAATATTATTATAAATATCTGTAGTCTTATAAATATACGAAGGCAGATCTTATCATGAATTTGGTTACCCAAATCCATGACCCCGCAAAATTTATTAAAAATGTAAAGGCATACAAAGACACGCATAAAAGGCCCATAAAATGAAAAAATCAAAGACAAGGAAGCCAACAAACAAAAAAGCCAAAAGGCCCAAGAACATCAAAGCCAAAAGCCAGGGTGGGGACTGACGATTGCCAACGAAGAAGATTCCATGAACCAGATCGAAATGATGTTGCACACCGAAAAAAGTCCACCTGCAGGTATCGTCCCAAGCCTGATCCCCCAAGGATGTCGATATGCCCATCAGGAATATCACTCTTGCAATCATGTTCATTCCCTACACCCATCATTGGATATTCCAATCTACACATCATTAGTGAAAAAAAACCACCATTGGTGTTCCATACTAGTAGTAACACATGGTGCCAAAGAGTTTCATGCCATTAGCATCCCATGCTGCCGATATTTACCTATCAATCACCCCCAACAATCATCCCCAAAATAAAACACCACCAACACCCATAATCATGCGGCCCAAAATGACCCAAATACCCATACAAGCTAGGAAACAAACCACACAATCCAGAACCCATATCCTAAAATACCCCCATATACTATGAATGAAAACCTGGAAATGCCAGCCTCTCTCAATCCAACACCTGATGTCCTACTCACAGTACCCAAAGTCATTATCTACATCACGTGGCCGCAATTCACCCGCAAAATAGTTGATTACGCAGACACCCCCTCGTGATGTGGGCCACCTACTCTCCCTGTCTAAGTCAAAACACCGACGATCTCCGTCCAAACCCTCCGTCAGGAGACATATCTGATGTTCTATATTGGTGTCGCCAGTGTCGCAAGCCTGCATCCCGTCTTCAAAACTAGTCTGACCACCCCATCTAATGGCCATCACCGTCATCCCAAAGACCCAAACCGGATATGAGAGATCGACGAATATGCCACCATCACTGGCCAGATTGGCCCCCTCGCCATCAAACCTTCGCCGGCAGCCTAAGACGCCCCCGCTTGCTCCGCCCAGATCCCTCACGGATCTCACTGCCCTGTCAGCCATCGTCACTATCCATCACAACCTAGGCTGCCGATTGGAGCAAACGAAACCCGAAGTAGTTGTCGACAACCCATGAATCACCCTAATTTCACATCGGAGACCCCATCATCATTTCCACTGCCCATAAATTCCATCACTCCCGAAGAACCTACCCGGAAATCGACGTCTTTCAATTGATCTTCCCAGCAAAATATACTATTGACTCATATCACCTCTAGGGAGACCCTCCTCATGTTCGACTTCTATTATCAATCCATAATACTTCAAAATGTCCAACGACAACATCATGTCTTTTATATAATATTATAAATATATATAATTAATATTTTTACTATATATATTTTTGTGATTATAAATACAATACGTATATTTCTTATAATTTTATAATTAATTAAATTATAATTTTATAAATATAATATATATATATATATACTAATTTGTACTTATAATTATAAATTAATATATATATTTATCATATATTTAATTTTATAAACATATATAATAGTATAAATAAATTACTTACATTATTTCAGTATTAGAGCTTTTTTAGCACTGATAAAGAAGAATCTTTCTCAACGCTAAAAAGGTGTAGAGAAAAGGTGTCTTTATAAGTGCTATATATTTTGCACTATTAAAGGCCAATCATTATAAGTGATAAATAGTGTTGATAAAAATGTGTTTTATCAATGCATTCTATTTTAGTGATGATAAAACATCCCTTTATCTTCACTTTGTTTGGAAGCGCTGATATACTTACATGCGAGTGTGTTGAATGTTCCTTAGAGATTATGATTATCATTAAAAAGTTTAATTACTCATACACATTGATTTTCTGATGAAACCATCACACAGATAGTTGGGGGTATGTAGGGTATATTTCGTGTGTCCTGAATGACATGTTATTAATGGATATTTCATGGAACGATTTGTCTCATATATTTATGGAATTTGATATATCATCCCTATGATTGAAATAAATCTCTCACGAGAAATTCCATCGATAGGGTGTAACGACGAGTTTATTTCAGTTAGTCAAGGAACGATATATCACACATAATGGTTGATGACACTATCATGAAACCAGCTTGATGATATATTGAGATAAATGCATTATATTACATAGTGAGTTTTTTATGTGGATGTTGTTATTCTGACATTATGTTTTTTCTCTTGGGTTCCGTGACCCAATGCAAGATAGTACTTCTAGTCTTTAGGAAATCCTAACGAATATCAATGAGGAAGAATCCTAGAGGGTCACACACTATGTGTTTCTAGTGGTCTTGGTTAAATTCTATTTGAATTTAGTTAATGGAATGAATATTATTCTCAAGAGAGTGGAATAATTTTATTCATGTTAAAATGATTTCAATAAAAAATAAATATGTATTCACTGGATTATGGGTAAAATATATTTAGTTATTTTATTGAACATTTAGTAAATATTTATTAAATCGTTTGTAAATAAAATATTTATTTATGAGAATAAATTATTTATTAATTTATTCGGGTGTTCAATAAATGTAAGTTGAGTTTGAGAAGGCCAAGGTCAGTCTGGTAGTAAAATAATTATTTTCAATAAGGTAAATAATTATTTAACTAGTTTCAACATGCTAAAATAATAATATCTCTACTATTATTTTGTGATGTGGAATTTTAATTATAGTTTTGTTATTCGCTAGTTGGATCACCATAAATAATGATGTGGTATTATTAATACAATAATGGGTTTTCTCTGAGGTTATGAATGTATTTAATTGTTGTTACACAATTAAATATTTTAACTGAACCCCATGTCAATAAATAAGCCCATAGGTCTATTGTTCTATATACCAAACTGCACGCCGAGTGAATTGATAATTGTGGTGCTAAACGATTTCTCTCTCGAATCCTCTTCCCGCCCCTCAAATGAATGTGACACGTGATTCAAGACTAAAGAACAGGTGATCAATAACTACCGACACAAGACACTCGCTTCACCACACTAGCAGCTGGAGATTGAGTGGTGTCGATCAGAGGCTATCAGAGCACTTATGGATCACTGCTAGAGGGATTCTAGTTTGTATCCTCGCAAGCACAACAAGACAATCCAAAAGGGACATTTTGGACAATAAACATCATCAACGATGAAAGTACCATAGATCCAATTATTATTTTCATTATAAAATTTATTAAATTAATTATAAACATGACGTGCAAGATCCTCTATAAAGGTTTTGGGCCTCTTCCTTCAATATCAAAATCATTGATTCTATTCCATGGAGACTGACATTCATCATTGTAATGATCGTGAAATAATCATTGATCTTGGTAAAAATTAATGTTGGGCACTGGCCCAACTGGACTTCCACTACTCATGGAACCTAAAAGTGGTATCAGAAATGTTACATCATAGTTTATAATTATTTAGATAATTCATTGATGATTTAAGTTTTAATAATTTATTTTAAAAATTCATGGTTAATCGTTCTTGTAATATGTATCTCGAGATCTTCTCTCCTTCTTTTCGTTCCTCACATATTTAATAAAAACAAATGATTTTTAATAAAAATTAAAATGGAGAACTCATCAGGAGGCGCTGCTGATTCTTCCTAGGTAACATGAAAGTACACATCATGTGTTTGGACAAACATGTCGTGTTCTCTACCATACAGGCCGTGTAATCTGGACTACACGTTGTGTAGTTATGTTAAATGCATCAGGTCTGATTCGACAACTACACAATCTTTATTCATTTTTTTCATGCGGGTTAGTAAATTATACACCGTTTGTTGACAAGGAATGATAGGCACAAGCTTACCAGATTACACACGGTGTGGATCACTACACACTGTGTGTAGCCCATTCGAGTTTGGGGGCCAAACCATGTATCCCATACATGGATAAGCTGATCGGTAAACTTGTAACATGTAGAAAACATGAAATGTATCCCACTGTACATGTCATGTACTCCAAAATTTCTGAAGTACACTTCATACGGTGAGTCCCTTAGCATGTATATCAAGATAGACGGTGAAGGGTGTACATTCTATGTAGTTGGAACTACACGTCATTAACATTACCAGATTACACAAAGACCAAACATTGATGTTTTTGTAATGTTCATAACTACTCATCTTGTATAAATTAGACTACAAGTTGTTACTCTATGCATTGAAACATCTTGTATTCCATAAGTCATAAGATTAAGACAGTATGCGAATATAATACATGTTGGGTAGATTCGAATGTGTATTCAACAGGATACCTCCAAGCTGAATTTATGTACATAGATGAGAATATCAAGGAGATTTAGAAAAGGATTAATATAAAAGGATAGACAAATTAATGACAGTAATTAATCAATTCATTCACAATTTATCTTAATAAGAATAAATAGAGAATTTAATACCAGTTTTATTAAATTTTTAACGCATTGCATGTATGTTGGTGATCGTGAGCTAGACCAAGAGCTTTGTATGTGATTGGTTTCCTTTTAATTAATTTATTAAATTAATGTTTGGTATGAATGATGTATCACCTCATTAATATATATGGATTTTTCCATGGTTAATTTTATGTAATACCCCCTTTTTACCCCACACCTGCATGTCAGTTAAAAAAATCATATTTAATGAATGGAATTTCCATGCTAGTGGAGGTGGATCATGTTGCAACTATGTCAAAATAAATCCCATGAGATACAAAGGTGGACAGGTGGAACGCTGTAAACACTAACCCAAGAGGTTCAAGGTTATTCTCCCCTAGGTCATGGATATGTTATCAACCTCTAGATAAATTAAACCTTAAAAAAGTTCTTGATCAATCACTATAATTTATTTTTTTTATTTTAGTTGCATGGTTTATCATTATGGATGTGTTTTCGCGATCACATAATTGATGAATTAAACAAGAATGCAAGATTTAACTAAAATAAACCACTCATGTGCATAAATATTATTAATAAATTATTAATCAATTATGTAAGTTCCACTTAATATTTACTAGAATATGATAATGATAATAATCAATTGAAACAAAAGAGATAAAAATCCCTCAAATAAAATGTTATATCAAACCAAGGTTTGTATTAAATGATTAAGGGAAAATTTTAAAAAAACTATGTGTTTGAAAAACCATTTTT
The DNA here is from genome assembly GCA_963277665.1 of Viscum album. Lineage (NCBI taxonomy): Eukaryota > Viridiplantae > Streptophyta > Magnoliopsida > Santalales > Viscaceae > Viscum > Viscum album. The sequence continues at coordinate 1,053,020,291 of OY728151.1, read as the reverse complement.
GGGAAACATACTTTTATACTGTAATCCCTTATCAAATATTTAATGATTACATATCCATATTACATAAATAGGAGTATCCCTTGCTAGAATTGGTGTAATATTGGAGGCAAGAGTTGAGGAAATCCAATGTCAGAATTTCAGGATTAGGGAGTCCACTCAACAGATCAAAGGGCTATAATCCCAAATTTGGAATAGACCTAGATACCTAAATACCTTAATAGAGCATCACCAACCCTTGATGGGGTTATGTGAATGTGTATATGGATCATTTCAACATGAATTTCCTTGAAACTAGACATTCCAGGTTCAATTTTGAGAGCCATTGGGACTTGATAAAATGGTGTGAGACTTAATAAATTAAATTTATTACTTATCATAAAAGGTAATCAAGAAATTTAAAGTCATTTTCAATTTTAATTGTAGAATAAAATGAAAAACATTTCAACCACACTATCCAAGAGATCAATTCTGGATAAAGGAACCATCCTCACTGGCAGAAACATCCAAGAATGGTTTAGACACATTGTTGTTATCCAACGATGTGAAGGGATGGATTATTTGAGGGAGTTAGTATTACCTGATCCTCCTACACAATATGCGAGTGACAATGAGTTCTTGGTCTATAAGAAACATATGAACAACTCGGTTGACAACCAAAGTTTTATGCTATCATCAATGACTAGTGAGCTCATGAAGTCTCACGAAAACATGGATTCCTATAGCATGATAGATCACCTCAATGGTATTTACTAGGAGATAGAAATAACATGAATGTTTTGAAATCTACAAATAACGTTTTCTGAGTAAGCTTGAAGAGTGTGCCCCTACTGGGCCTCACATTTTCAATCTCATTGGCTACATTATGCACATGAAGGTTCTAGGGTTTAAACTCCCCAAAGGATGGGTTATTGTTCTCATTATTGCATCACTCCCTTATAGATTCCCTATATTTATTGTTAATATCAAAATGACCAACATTGAGAAGTATCTATCTGATCATCTTATAACCATTCACCAAGTGGAAAAACATATAAAGTGTAAACAACCTTATGTCCTTATGGTTAAAAAGATAAATGGGATGGTGAAGATATTTAAGCCCAATGAAACTACATTTCCTTCCATGAAAAGGAATATAAAAATATAGGCTAGGGAAAAGGAAGATATTTGTTTATCATGTCGCAAGTAGGGCCACTAGAAGAAGAATTTCACCTAGCCTAATAAGAAAGGGGAATCTTTAGGTGTGTCTGATATCAAAGGTAATCTATCTTTTTCTAAAAAGTGTGCATTAGAAACAAATTATAGTTCTCATATATGTATCAAAATACATGAACCAAGTAGATTTAGGAATATTTACCGAGGGGAGGTGGATCTATGAGTGGCCAATGGAGCACGATTTTTTGTTGTAGTGGTCAGGGACTACTGCCTCACGTTGCCAAATAAGATGATATTGGTGTTAAAGGGTTGTAATTATTTGTCTTATGTTACTAAAAACATTATTTTTGTATCTATATTAGTGACAGATAGATTTGTTTTCATGTTTATAAATTAATGTGGCTTATTTCACAATGATATAATTTGTTTTTGTTCGGAACATTAAAAAATAGTCTTTGCATGTTGGATTACACAAACCAAGTAACAGAAATTGAAAACAATGATACTTCACATGAGTCATACCACACCCAAATTTGGCATCACCAGCTAGGTCAAGTAGATGAGAAATTATTGAAAAAGTTACATCAAGATGGATATTTATATTCATTCGAACATAAACCACTTGGTGTATTTCATGAAAGTTTAAAAGGAAAAATGACCAAATCCCCATTATTTTGGAATGGTGAAAGGGCCAAAGAGATTCTTGAATTGGTTTATACAAATTTGTGTGGTCCATTTCCAGTTGAAAAAAGTGGAGGGTACACATACTTAATAGGTTTTACTAATTATTTTTGTAGATATGGATATATCTACTTAATGAAGTATAAGTCAGACTCTTCTTCTAAGTTCCAAGAATACAAGAATATGGTTGAGAAGTATCTTTGTATGAATATTATGAAACCCCACTCAGAATGAGGAGGAGATTATCAAAATAAATACTTAATTAATTACTTGTGAGAGTTTGGGATCCTATCTCAACTCACTCTTCCTTACACACACTAGTAGAATGGTGTGAGAGAAATGAGGAACCACACCATGTTGGACATGGTGAGATCAATGATGAGACATGAATGTCTTCCAATAATGTTTTCGTTATATGTGTTACAAATAGAAGTTCACATACTACAAAAAGTACAACAAAATGATAAATGGTATTCCATAGGAGTTATGGAGTGAAAATAAATCCATTTCATCGAATATACATGTGTGGGGAAGTGAAGTGGTAGTTAAAGAATCTCTGGTAACAAAATTTCACCCCAAGGAACAATGAGTACCTTAATAGGATACACGAAGGAAACAAGTGGATATTACATATACAACCTGTCAGAACAAAAAAATTTGGTGGCAAGAAAGGCCATGTTCTTTGAGATGGAGAACATCTCTAAAGAAGATAGTGGGAGTGAGATTAAATTTGATGAAGTCGAGGCTCATGGTAAACAAGAGATGGTACATTAACAGATTCCACAAAGCCTAGTAGAAGAAAGAATTGTTCAAGAGACACAGGAACTACAAAGGAGTACAAGATAGGTTATAGAACTGGATTGGTATGGTTTTCTAGTTATCCAAGATTGTGAATCATTGTTAGTTGATAATAATGATCCTCTAACATACAATGAAGCAGTATGTGTCACAGAATTTTCCAAGTGGGAGGAGGAAATGATTTATGAAGTGCATTCCCTGTACTAAATCCAAGTCTGGATTTGGGTAGATCCTCGAGTTGATGTAAATCCTATTTTCTACAAATGGTTTTTCAACAAGAAACTCTACATTGAAGGAAAAGATAGAAAATATAAGTCATTATGGGTTGTAAAAGGGTTCATGAAGAGTCAAGGAATTGACTCTGATGAAACCCTTCAATAGTGGAAATTCTATAATTCCACAAAATTTTACAGGCCATTGCTTCTTACCATGACCATGAGATTTTAAAAATGGATGTCAAAACAGCCTTCCTAAACTAGAACCTTCAGGAAGATTTCAACATGACACAACCTAAAGCATATATGACTCCAAAGGTTAAAAATATGTTATTCAATTTTTAGTAATCCATTTATGTGTTAATAAATCATCTACATCATGAAAATTTTTTTTATGAAGCAATAATGAAATTTGGTTTTATCAAGATATGTATACAAATAGTTTAGTGGGAGAGTAGTTGTTTTCCTAATATTATATGTTGATAAAATATTACTTATTTAAAATGAGATAATATTATTATAGTCTGTTAAGACATTTTTGAATTAGTTATTCCTTATGAATGGCTTGGGAGAGGTAGCATATATTCTAAGGTTCAAGATCCACCATGATAGATCATAGATATTGTTAGGCATATGTCAAAGTACATACATTGATAATATATTAAAGAGAATTAGTATGGAACAATACACGATGGGATTTTTTATAGCCTCACATGGTATTCATCATTCCAATAATATTTTTCCTCATGCACATGAGGAATGAAATGTAATGGAAAAGACTCTACACACATCGTCAATTAGGTCAGTCATGTATGCCATGCTATGTACTAGGAAGGATGTTGCCTCTTAATTGAGGGTTGTATGAAGATATCAAGTTTACTCAGGTGACCGCCATTTGATGGATGTCATGACTATCCTAATGTATCTAAGGTACGTTGGAGTTTGTGGTCTAGAACCAACTACTTTGTACTTTATTCATTAATTAAATCCTTATCACATCTTGATTGTTCTTCTGCGTGACAATGCATGTGATAGTGTCATAAGGATAGCTGTTGCATTAATGGGTCATAGCGGATCCCTGCTGTGATGAGAACCCAGAAGTTCTATAACACTATTCTTGAATATATGTTCTATGGCCGGATGATATTATTTGAGGGACACAAATGATACAGGTCATTAGGGGTGAGGACTCATAAAACATTGAGGCACTTTCTCATGGTGTGCGCCCATGGTAATATCCAAGAGGATATTATGAGAACGAGACCCGCCAGTAGGAAATCCACATATCATAGTGTCATTGGATGTTCCTATCTTCGGACGTGTGTATTGGTCCTTAGACTTTAAGATTATTATTAATGGGTATTAAAACTCTCACACTTAGATGTATTGATGAAAACTGTGACAACACACTGTTCTCAGTGAGGTAGGATAAGTTGGGTTCATCACGAGTAATACTGCATTAATATATAATGAGAGAAAGGATTTGTCCCTTCTGTTCCATAACGGAAGAAGATATCTCATGCCCTTTGATGGAATTGATATAGCCTAAATAAATCATGGCCATGGTAAGGTATGGACAAGTTCAATTCCGGGATATCAAAGAAAGAATAATCGAGCACATGGGTTGATGACACTAGCATGAAACCCGTTTGATTGGAGATATCGAGACAAAGGGATTATATTACATGATAAGAATACGTAGGAGGTGACATGTCATTGCGGCGTTAACTTCTTTCTTTATGGGTACCTTGGCATGTTTCGAGATGCTAACCATGGACTTTAGGCAGGCTCCGCCTAATGCCACTCAGAAAGAGGCCTAGAGGGTCACACACTATGTGTGTCCATATATCTCAGTTAAATATTAATTTAACAAGTTAAATAAATATTATTCCCGACTGTGGTTTAATAATTATTTATGGTTCCTGATCGAATTTATTTCGACACTAGTTATTCGAGGGAATATATTGTGGGTGAAATAATATATATTTATTAGCGAGAAATGAAGTTACATTTATTTAATAAATAAATATCCATTACTCAAGGTCTAATAAATATGGTGGAGGAAATAAATAAAATGAATAATAAAATCACACACCGTGTATATTTATATACCCACCGTGTAGTTTGTTTTTCGGGATTTGTGAGAAAATATTGTTATTTTAATTAAATGATATTAAATGTAATACGTTTGGTGCATGTCAAGTGATAATTATGGTCAACTGTCATTATTAAGACATGTGGTATTACTAAGAATTAAATGAAATGATTAAATGATTTCGATAAATTAATTCATTTTATTATTCTAAGTATTATAATCCCAATTACATTATTCTCATATAGAATTAGAGCCATTGTCGTGCACAATAGATTTTGGAAATAATCTCAAGCTAAGAGAGAATTCCCTTTCCACCAAGAACGCTTTCATGTTACGAGAGTGAGATCCTCCACCGGATCAAGGCAGTAGAAGGCGGACATCGCAAGCATAGGTTCTTCCATGCTAGCACCTATATATCCCTTCGGCAACATCCAGAGATACGTGGAGCACATGTGGATCACCGCTAGAGGAATCATGTACTTGGATTCTACAACGCAAGAACGGATCACAAGATAAAGACCAGAGACTCCAACGAAGAAAGAATTACATTGAAGCAATTATTATGAATTAATTAAAATAATTATAACCAACATATGATGATCCTATCTCAAGGGTTCTGGGACTCTTCTTTTCTTTTCTTTTTCTTCATTCTATTCCAAAGATTCTGCGTTTTAAATCGTGAAGGATCTCGGATTGAACGTTGTTTAATGTTAAAATTAAAGTTAGTATAACCCACCAATGCTATTCCATTGCACCCAGAACCTTTAAGTGGTATCAGAGAGGGTCATATCATTAGTTATAATTATTTAGTTTTTCGTTGGTGATTTGCGCATATAATAATTTAGTTATTTCAATTCATGTTTAATCATTCTGGAAATCTGAATCTTGAGATCTAGTCCTCCTCCCTCATTTCCCATTCACCTCACAGAAACGAAATTTTCTTTTAATTTTGATTAAAATAAAATAGAGTAACTCATCTAGGGGAGCCAAACGTTTCTGGTCGTACAACACCAGAATACACGACGTGTATTCGGAACTACACATCGTGCAGTCTAGGTTCAATGCATTGACCGATCCGCCATATCAGGCCGTGTATTGGATTCTTTCTAAGAATTTAAGACACCGTGTGTTGACTAGAAACAGGTGGAACACGGTTTCGGAAATACACAACATGTGGTCTGATGAACACGGCGTGTAGTCCCTTTGGGTTAGGGTTGGGCCGTGTACTCCGTACACGGCCTGCCTGGCTGGAAACCGTGTAACGCTGAAACTACACGGCGTGTGTCCCAATGTACACGCTGTGTACTCCGAAAATTTCCAAAGTACATTAACACACCCTATCCCCGGGCATGTACTTTAGATGGACGGTGAAGAAAAGTACACGCCATGTAGTCAGAACTACACGTCGTGTACTCACCCAAATTACTCAGATTTATTAAAATTTATTATTATATTATACAAACCCTTGAGACGTGTACCATGGTGCAGGCGTAAAGCTGAGGCACGACACATGATAGGTGTTTTATATATGTGTTTTTAATTTAACATCTGCGTAATAAATGGGAATTCACCGGGTTTCCACCAAGGTACAAGTTACGTAAAAGGACAATTTTAAATGAATTTATTTGTTTAAAATTATGATGGATGAGAATCACAAGGAAGTTCAGAAAAGGGATTAAGATAAAAGGATTGATAAATTAAAAATAATTGATTAATTCGAGCATGATTTATCTTAAACAATGCATAAATATCGTTGCATGTATGGATGATCATTAGCTAGACAGAGACCTCTATAAGTGAATGGTTTCTTTTTAATTTATTTATTTAAATTAAATTTTATTGGCCTGCGAGCCATCTACTCATTAATATGTAGGGCATGTGTGTCCTAGGATTCTTTTATGTAAAACCCATTTTTTTACCCCTCACCTGCATGTGAGATAAATGCATATGCAATGGATGGATCTCCCATGCTAGTGGAGGCGGCTCAAGTCAGGAGCCACGATGAAACCAATCCAAGGAGATACAAAGGGGGACAGGTGGAAAGCTGTAAACACGATCCCGAAAGGTTCATGGTGTTTCTCCCCTAGGTCTTGGGTTAGTTTATCAACCGCTAGATAAACTAACCAATAGAAAAAGCTCATGATCATACCATTTATTTTATTTCTTTCACTTCCATGGTTTATTTATTGTGGGTGTATTGTCACGATCAAACAATTAATGAATTAAACAAGCATGAAATATGGAACTAAAATAAAACCGTCTTATACGTAAATATTATCTTAGACATTGTTAATAACATAAGTATATCCCACTTAATATTAACAAGCATGTAATCAAATATAATAAAATGGAAATTTACATATAATGATAAAATCCCTCAAAAGAAATATTAAGTCGGTACAGCCTTCCATAATCTTGGTTAGAATCGAACCATAGTTCAAAGTGCTTGACCAACCCTAGTTGGGGTGATTTCAATTATCGGGGAATTCTAATTCAAGGTTATGGGTTGACTTGACTTGGTTCGCATCAAGGGTTGACTGCCACAGTAGGACTTGGTGTGACAAAGAGGCAAAGGTTGAGGAAATCCAAAATAAAAGGATTTCAGGATTTGGGAGTCCACTCAGCAGATCAAGGAGCTGCAAGTTAATGCAGTTGGCATTTGGAATGCCTACCTAAAACCCTTCAAGTTTCTTGAAAAACCCTAGTTGGGGTAATGCTACGGGAAATATGGATCCTTTCCACTAGAATATTCAGGCAATTGAATATTCGGAAATCAATGGTGAGGGTTATTGGATCTTGATATAATAGTGGGAGACTAATAATTATTAATTAATTTATTTGTCTCAATTTTTGTAATAAAGTACAAAACATTTTGTCATGTTAATTTGTAGAAAATCGAATAAAATGACTTCAAACATATCATTGGGAACCATACATGAGAAGGAGAACCTTCTCACCGGCACCAATTTCCAAGAGTGGCAGAGGCGTTTACGCGTCGTCCTTCTCCATGAAAGGAAATTGTATGTGCTAGAAGAGCTTATTCTAGTTGCGCATGGGAAGGAGGATAGTGACGAGGAATTATCTCTCTACATGAAACACATGGATGATTCCACAAATGTACAATGTTTCATGCTATCGTCCATTTCAAATGAGCTCTTGAAGCAACATGAAAACATGGACGTGTATAGCATGATGTCTCACCTTAAGTATCTCTACCAAGAGAAGGAGAGAAATGAGAGGTATGAGATCTCCAATGCTTTGTTTACAACTATTCTTGGAGAGTTTGCACTAGCTATGCCTCATGTAGTCAAGCTTATTGGCTACATTGAACGCCTGAACATCTTAGGGATGAAATTCCTGGATGAGTTTCGTACAGATCTCATCCTATCATCACTGCCCAAGACCTTCTCTAGCTTCATTCTCAACTATAACATGAGCGGAAATGAGAAGAGTCTATCGAAGCTTATGACCTTGATTCTCCAGGTAGATAAGGACATGGGGTGTGACAAACATGCGGTCCTTATGGTGAACAAGAAAAGGAAGGACAAGGCAAAGGGGCCAAAGACTTATAAATTGTCTGAAGCCCCTAAGCACCATCCCTCCAAGAAGGGGAAGATCCAGAGGTAGGGCAAGGAGCGGGAGGCAGTGTGTTTTACATGTGGAAATCAAGGCCATTAGAAGATGAACTTCACCCAGAAGCATAGGGATGCTAAAGGTGTGTTCGTTATCGAGTGCAATCTTTCTATTTCTACACATTGGGTGTTAGATACAACTTGTGGGGCTCACATCTGTATTCAAATGCAGGAACTAAGTAGATTTAGAAAGATCTCCAGAGGAGAGGTGGACTTTTGAGCTGCCAATGGCACAAGGCAGGTTGCGTTGGCTATTGGTGACTATCACCTATCATTTCCAACTGGCATGATTTTGGTTTTACAAAACTGTTATTTTGCGCCTAGTGTTACCAAGAACATAATTTCTGTATCTTGTTTGGATATGGATGGATTTGTTTTCATGTTTGGAAATAAGGGTTGTCTCTTTTATAAGAACAACGTATGTTATGGTATGGCACATTTGAAAAATGGTTTGTATGTATTAAATTACAAAAACCAAGTGTTGGAAATCGATAACGAAACAAAATCTCATGACTCATACATCACCCAGTTATGGTATCACCGCCTTGGTCATGTGAATGAGAAGCGCTTGACGAAGCTCTGCCAAGATGGCTATGTGGACTCTACTGAGCTAAAACCACTTGATAGATGTAACGCTTGTTTACAAGGAAAAATGGACAAGCCGCCTTTTGGTGGACAAGGTGAGAGGGCCACAGAGAATCTAGGATTGGTACACATGGATGTGTGTGGACCATTTCTAGTAGAAGCTAGAGGTAGATATTCTTATTTCATTACTCATACTGATGATTTGAGTAGATATGGCTATGTCTAATTAATGAGGTATAAGTCAGAGTCCTTAGAGAAATTTGGGGAATTAATGAATGAAGTAGAGAACCATCTTGGTATGAAGATAAAGAAACATCGATTAGATCGAGGTGGAGAATATCTGAACCAAGAGTTCATCGATCTTTTATGGGAGTCTGGGATCCTATCTTAGCTCAGTACTCCTTATACACCACAGTGGAATGGTGTTAGTTATAGGTGGAACCGCACCTTGTTGGACATGGTGAGGTCAATGATGAGTCATGCAAATAATCCATTATCCTTTTGGGGATATGCATTAGAAACTGCATCATACACATTAAACTGAGTACCAACTAAGGAGGCAAATGGAATTCCATCCGAGTTATGGAATGGAAGGAAACTCTCTTTGTCGCACACACATGTATGGGGATGCGAGGTGTTTGTTAAGGCCTTCTTAGGCAACAAACTAGCACCCCCAGGCACGAAGTGTATATTTATAGGATATCCCAAGGAAACAAAAGTATATTTCCAATATAACCCTCAAGATAAGAAATTGAATCTCGCTAGACAAGCCATCTTTTTTGAGAGGGAGCACATCCTTAAGAAGGATAGTGGGAGAAATATTGACATCGATGAAGCTGATGTTCAAGATACACAGAAGTTGGTACAGGAACAAGATCTACAGGTCCCCGTGGAAGAGGTTCCAGAAACAAAAGTACTGTGTAGGACCTCAAGAGACATAAGGGAACCAGAGAGATTTGGTTTCCTAGACACCGAGGATGGTGAATCATTATTTTTGGACAATGATGAACTTCTATCCTACAAAGAAGCATTAGAAAGATCAGAAGCTGCAATATGGAAAGAAGATATGAATTTTGAGATGATTTCCATGTAGCAGAACCAATTTTGGGTTCTCGTCGATGAGCCAGTTGATGTAAAGCCAGTTGGATGCAAATGGGTATTCAAAAAAAGCTGGACATGGAAGGTTAAGTTAGAACCTACAAAGCAAGTCTAGTGGCTAAAGGATTCAGACAGCGTCACGGAATTGACTATGATGAAACATTCTCGTCATTTTCCATGTTTAAATCAATAAGAATCACACCTTCCATAGTAGCTTACCATGACTATGAGATTTGGAAAATGGATTTTAAAACAGCATTCCTTAATGGGAACCTTTAGGAAGATATCTATATGACACAACCAGAAAGGTTTGTGACACCAGGTGAAGCCAAATGGGTTTTAAAGTTGCAGAAATCCATTTATGGGTTGAAGAAAGCATCCAGGTCATGGAACATTCGATTTGATGAAGCCAAAAAGGAATTTGGTTTCATTAAGAATGAATGTGAGCCATGTGTTTATAAGTGGTTTAATGGGAATGCGGTTGTCATCCTAGTGGTATATGTTGATGACATATTACTTATTGGAAATGACGTACCGGCCTTACAGTCAGTTAAGGACTGGTTGAACAAGTGTTTCTCCACAAAGGACTTAGGAGATGCAACCTACATTCTAGGGATCAAGATCATTCGTGATAGATCCAAGAGGCTTCTTGGACTAAGTCAGGGTACATACATTGACCAAATACTAAAGAAATTTAGTATGGAAAAATCCAAGAGGGGATTTGTTCCAGTGTCACATGGCTTACAACTTTCTATGAAAATGTGTCCCCAGTCACAACAGGAGAAAGATGGGATGAGTAAGATCCCATACGCTTTGGCTATTGTATCCATCATGTATTCCGTGTTATGTACCAGGCTTGATGTTTCCTATGCACTGATCATGGTAGGAAGATATCAAGAAGATCCTGGAGAACAACATTGGACTGCTGTTAAGACTATCCTTAAGTATCTGAGATGAACTAAGGATATGTTCCTGGTGTATGGAGGAGATGAGGAGCTTTTCATGAGAGGGTATGCTGATGTTGGTTTTCAGACAGATCAGAATGATCTGAAGTCGCAATCTGGATATGTTTTCTGACTCAATAGAGGAGCTATGAGCTGGAAGAGTTCAAAGCAGCAAGTTGTCGCCAATTCTACAATAGAGTATGAATATATAGAAACTTTTGATGCAGCCAAGGATGATGTCTGGATTCAAAACATTGTCCAGGATCATGATGTGGTGCCTACCAGTAAATATACCATTACATTGTATTGTGATAATACTATAGTGGTGGCTCTTGCAAAAGAACCAAGGTCACATCAACGGACAAAGCACATACTCCAGAAGTATCACCTCATGAGGTATTTCTATCAATGGGGTGATGTTTCAGTGAGAAGAGTGTCCACGGAAGAGAACGTGGTGGACGCCATGACTAAAGGCCTATCTCAGTAGAAGCATGAATATCATGTGAGATCTAGCGAGTTAAAAGTTGTTAGTAGTTGTCTCTAGTCCAAGTGGGAGTCTGTTGGAGTTGGTGGTCTAGAACAAACTACTTTGTACTTTAGTCATTAATTAAAGCCTTATCATATCTTGATTTTTCTTCTATGTGAAAATGCATGTGATAATTTCATAAGGACAGCTGTTACATTAATGGGTCATAGCGGATCCCTGCTATGATGAGAAACCAGAAGTGCCATAACACTGTTCTTGAATATATGTTATATGGATGGATGATATTATTTGAGGAACACAAATGATTCAGGTCATTGGGGTGAGGACTCATAATACATTGAGGCACCTTCTCATGGTGTGCGCCCTTGGTAATATCCAGTAGGTTATTATGAGAACGAGACCCGCTAGTAGGAAATCCACATTTCATAGTGTCATTGGATGTTCCTATCTACGGACGTGTGTATTGGTCCTTAGATCTTAAGATTATTATTAATGGGTATTACAACTCACGCACTTAGATGTATTGACGATAAATATGACGACACACTGTTCATAGTGAGGTAGGATACATTGTGTGCTTCATGAGTAATATTGTATTAATAGATAATGCAAGAAAGGATTTTTCCCTTCTATTCCATAACGAAAGTAGATATCTCAGGACCTTTGATGGAATTGATAAATCCTAAATAAATCCATGGCCATGGTAAGGTATGGGCGAGTCCAATTCCGAGAAGTCAAAGAAAGAATAATCGAGAAAAAGGGTTGATGGCACTATAATGATACCCACTTTATTGGAGATATCTAGAAAAAGGGATTATATTACACTGTAAGCATACATAGGAGGTGACACGTCATTTCAGCGTTATCTTCTTTCTCTATGGGTGGCTTTGCATGTTGCTAGACGCTAACCTTGGAATTTAGGCAGGCTCCGCCTAATGCCACTGAGAAAGAGGCCTAGAGGGTCACACACTAAGTGTGTCCATGTATCTCAGTTAAATATTAATTTAACAAGTTAAATAAATATTATTCCTGACTGTGGATTAATAATTGTTTATGGATGCCTGATCGTATTTATTTCGACAGTAGTTATTTGAGGGAATATATTTTGGGAAAAATAATATATATTTATTAGGGAGTAATGCAGTTACATTTATTTAAGAAATAAATATCCATTACTCAAGGTCTAATAAATGTGGTGGAGGAAATAAATAAAATGAAAAATAAAAGTACACACCGTGCATATTTATATACATTCCGTGTAGTTTGTTTTTAGGGATTAGTGAGAAAATATTGTTTATTTAATTAAATGATATTAAATGTAATACGTTGGGTGCATTTCAAGTAATAATGACGGTCAACGTTCATTATTAAGACATGTGGTATTACTAAGAATTAAATGAAATGATTAAATGATTCCGGGAAATTAATTAATTTTAGTATTCTAAGTATTATAATCCCAATTACATTATTCTCACAGATAATTAGAGCCATTGTTGTGCACAATGGATTTTGGAAATACTCTCAAGAAATGAGAGAATTCCCTTTCCACCAAGAACGCTTTCAATTTACGAGAGCGAGATCCTCCACCAGATCATGGTGGTAGAAGGTGGACATCTCAAGAGAAGGTTCATCCGCGCTAGCAGCTGGAGATCCCTTCGGCGACATCTAGAGATACGTGGAACACGTGTGGATCACCACTAGAGGAATACTATACTTGGATTCTACAACGCAAGGATGGATCACATGCTCGTGACTGGAGACTCCAACGAAGAAAAAATTACATCTAGGTAATTATTATGAATTAATTAAATTAATTATAACCAACATATGATGATCATATCTCAAGGGTTCCAGGACTCTTCTTTTCTTTTTTGTTATTCGTTCTATTCCGAAGATTGGGCGTTTTAAATCGTGACAGATCTCGGATTGAACATTGTTTAATGTTAAAATTAAAGTTGGGATAACCCACCAACACGCTTCCGCTGTGCCCGGAACCTTCAAGGTGTACTAAGGACAAGTTCCTAGTTTGTGGAGGAGATTTGGAACTAGTCATCAGAGGATACGCAGATGCAAGTTTCCAGACTGGTCAAGATGAGATGAATTCACAAACGGGTTAAATATTCACAATTAATGGAGTTGAAGTGACTAGGAAGAGGTCAGATAAGAGTTTTGTCGCAGATTCTACAGTAGAGTATGAGTATATCGTAGTTTCTAACACAGGAAAATAAGAAGTGTGGATGCAAATATTCTTCCTCGAGCTAGATATGATACCTTGCAATAAATATCCCATCACACTATATTGTTGTAATACTGCAGTGGTGGCTCTCACAAAACATCCAAGGTCACATTAGTTTAATTACACAAAATTCAGAAGTATAATCTCTTGAGAGATTTTTCTCAGAGAGATGAATTTTCGGTGAGTAGTATTTCCATAGAATACAACGTGGTAGACCACTTGACTGAAGCCTTTACTCAGGAGAATCATGGTCACATTTTGTGTTATTGAGGATTGAATGTCATAGTTAGTTAGCTCTATTACATGTGGGAGTTCGTAAGAGTTTGTTTCTTAGAACTTACTATTTGTACTTTGATTACGTAAATATTTTATATATTAAAATATTAATCATACTATTAAATATTTTTCATTGTTATGCATGACTATAATGTAAAGATTTCCTAGATTATTTTTCTCATTGACAATGTCATTGATGTTCCCCACTATGATGTGAACATTGAAGTGCTATGAAAATATTATTAAATATATTTCTATGGTTCAATGACATACTATAATGGTAAAAAAAGTATAAATACCACTAGGAGTGAGTACTCATATGTAGATGATACTTATTCTCCTGAAGTCACACTTGGTAATCTTGAAGATTGAAGATTATGATATCATACCCACCTGTAGGAATTCTTCATGTTTTGGTGTCATTAAGTATTCCTATTTGAGATATTGTGTGATGATCCTAATACATTAGATTATCATTAATACGTGTCATAACTCGCACACATTGATTTGATGAAAAAACTGTCATGCTGATAGTTTGCAAGAAGTACGGAACATTGGGTGCATCATGAATGACATGTTATTAATGTATATGTTGAAGACGGATTTTTACCTTCCATTTATGGAATATTATGTCCCATCACTTTGATTTAAATAGAGTTGTCACACAAAATCCCAAGGACATGGTGTAACGACAAGTTTATTTCAGGTTCTCAAATTACAACATATTTGTCATAAATGTTGGTGAAACTATCATGAAACCATCTTGATGAGATAGAGAGATAAATTTGTTATATTACATTGTGATCATTCATATGAGGATGTTGTTGTTGTGACTATATATTCTTTCTCATGGGTGAATTGACCCATTGCTAGATAGTAATCTTTGACTCTTGGCAAGCCCGCCAAATGCTAATGAGAAATAATACTACAGGGTCACACACTAAGTGTTTCTGGTGGTATCAATTAAATTATATTTGAATATAATTAAAAGAACAAATACTATTTTCAAGATACCTGAATCATTTTATTCAGTTTAAAATTATTGCATAAATTAAATAAGTATTTATTCACTCGATTGTGGGTAAATTGTATAAATTTATTTTATTGAACTTTTAATAAATATTTATTTACTATATTGTAAATAAAATATGTATTTATGATTATAATTTATTTATATATTTATTCAGGTGTTCAATATATGGAAGTGGTGTTCAAAGAGAACAAAGATGTTTCGGTAGTAAAATAATTATTTCCAAGATCGAAAATAATTATTTAACAATTTATCACAAGTTAAAATAATAATAACGCTGCTAATATTTAGTGACACTGAATTTTATTTATAAATCTATTTTTCACAAGTTGTAAACCATAAATAATGATGATGTATTATTATTAAAAGCATCAGTTTTCTCTAATGTAATCAATTTATGAAATTGATGTTACACAATTAAAGATTTTAATTAAATCCCCATGTCGTTAAATAGACACATACGTCTATTGTTCTATATACCAAACTGTATGCCTGGTGAATTGAGAATTGTTGAGATAAATTATTTCTATCTCAAATACTCTTCCCGCCCCTCTTATGAATGAGATATGTTCTTCAAGACCGTTGAAAAAGTTATAATGAATGACTGACACAAGACACTTCTTCACTTCACTAGCACCCAGAGAATGAGTTTTGTCGATTAGAGGCCATCAGAGCACATGTGGGTCACCGCTAGAGGGATTCTAGTTTGGATCCTCTCAAACGATTTGAGGCAATCATGAAGGGTCATTTTGGACAATCAACATCATCAATGAAGAAAGTGGTGAAGATCCATGCAATCTGTTCTTCATTAAATTAATTAAATTAATTATAAACATGATGGGCATGATCTGCTATAACAGTTTAGGGACACTTCCTTCTTCATGTAAATCATTAATTATATTACAATTTGACTAGAGTTCATCTTCATATTGAACCCATAATAATCATTGATCATTGTAAAAATTTAATTTGGCCACTGGCCCAACCGTTCTCCCGCTGCGCCCGAAGCCTACATTGATTTGGTGTGAGTCCATGATCATTGGGATAATATAGTGTTTGTAGTAAATTGGAACATGAGTGTTTCATAGTTAGTAGTGTGGTCACTGACTATGAAACATATCTGTTGGGGCTCTAGTGTTGGGGTGAAGGATAATTTATATAACTGGAAAATGGAAGCATGTTTAAGGATATCCAAAGGTGGAGAGCACAATATCAAATTATTGTGGAAATTAATATTATTACCCCAACCTTTGTGTAAATGGTTGGTTTTCTCAATGGGATTTCAAGTGTATTTTTCAATTGTTTTCAAAGTACATTTGAACTATATTTTTCCAACAATATTTTAAGTATAATTTTTTAACAAATTAGGAAAACAATTATATTATATCAATAGTATTTGTATTTGTTTTGTTAATTACAATTAACAACAAATCAAAAAGGATGGATATGAATAATTAATGGATCAATTCCAATCATTTAACAAAAGAGTATGAAGACGGAGTAAAATAGAATATCAATTTTGCAAAAAATCATGCATATGACCCTTCTCAAATCCTTTTTCAATGTTATCACTATGCTTATTCATAAAAAGTTACTCCAGTAGAATTGGAGGAACACACGATCTTTCATAGAATAGATCAATGAAAAAAATGTTGGAAAAAAAATGGGAGAAAGTGAATGTAGCCAGTGGTTGATATAATTGTGTGTTTTATGGATCATATGATTTGATTACAAGGGTGGGAAAAAATAAGACCATATCGCGGACATTATAACAAATTTTAATGATGGTTAAGATTGTATTGAATAAATTATTATGATAGTTGAAGATGAACTTTGTGATTTCCGCAAATTATTTGACCAGATAAAGAGTTTGGAAAAGATGCCTTTGTATGGACGTTTCACAAAATATACAACATTCTCAGCATATTGAAGCACTATAATTTGAACGATGTCAATAGATGGAGTATTTTTACAGAATTACATGATCTCTTGAATGACAAGCTCTCAAAAGATAATGAGATCATGATCTGAAAATAAAATGTGAAACGAATGCTACACTCAATGGGTATGTATCTGAAATAATACACACCTACCTAAATGACTGTACACTATTGATTAACGAACATAAATCACTTAGAGAGTTCCTAAAGTGTGGTCCTTCTCATTTCAAGAAAAGTGAAACCGTTCCAACGAAAGTTATATGTACATTCCAATCATTCTAAGGTTTAGGTGCCCATATAGAAGTGAGCGGACTGTAGGGAAATTAATGTGGCACATAGGTAGAAGAAATAAAGATAGGAAACTACGTCACCTAGTAGACTGTCCTCAGTGGAAGAGAATTGATAATGGGTATACTGATTTTTCAAATGAGCTGAGAAACCATTATCTTGCATTATCTACATATGGAGAGATTCCTTTTGGTATTCAATGATTCACTCATAGTACATGGCCAATTATGTCGGTATATTATAACTTTACATTGTGGTTATGCATGAAATGAAAAATCATCATGCTATCTATCTAAATTTCCTGACCAAAAAAATTATGTAGTGATATTGATATTTATTTGGCTCCATTGATTTGGGATTTGAAATTCTTGTGGGATTCCGGTGTCACATTGAATAATGATTATAGAAATAAAGATTTCATGATGAGAGAAATGTTCTATGGGATGATAAATGGATTTATGGATTATTGAAATTTGTTAGGATGTAAATTTAAAATAACTCATGGGTGTATCATTTGATAACAAGGTACACAATCAATTAGGATGGAACATTAATAAAAAACCGTGTTTCTAAGACATCATATAATTCCACCCCAACAACATAAGTGATGATCCTGGACCCCATCATTCAATGGAAGTTTAAATAAACATAAATCACCATCTCCACTAATAGGTGATCATCAATTTCAGAAAGTGAAAGTAGTGGACACTATTTTTGGTAAAATATTTTAGAAAAACCATACGAAAACCAGTTGGAAGATGATATCATATTTTTTGAATTACCATACAAGTATTGTTTCTATGTTATACACTTTCATGTTTTTATGCATGATGAAAAAAAATGTGATAGTTTCATCAAAAAATTGATAAATGCACCCAAAAAATCAAAAGATGGAATTAAGGCTAGTTTGGACATGGTTGACATTGGAATATGAGAAGAGTTGGTGCTAGTGAAGGTTGAAAAACAAACATTTCTTCCTCCACCTTCTTACACTCTTTCTAGGTAGGAGACATATCATTTTTCCAACTTCTTGAAATATGTAAACGTTCAAAAGGGGTATTCATCAAATATCAAGAACGTCATGTAAATGCCCGATTTAATGATAAAGTGTCTGAAATCACATGACTTACATGTTTGTATGAAAGATCTAATTCCTGTAGATTTATGTTGTAGTTTTCCCATTAATTTCAATTTTACAATTGCAAATCCTTGTTTCTTCTTCGAAATAATATGAAACAAAGTTATAGACCTGGCAGAATTTCCAAGTACGGAAAGATAAATTGATTTTATATTATGTAAATTGGAAATTTTCTTCCCACTATAATTCATTGATATGATGGTTCAATTGATGGTTCAGTTGGTGAGTAATAATTGACAATGTGGTTCTATTCACTATGGATGGATGTACCCCCATTGAACAGTATATGAATACATTGAAAGGGTATTTCAAAAATAGATGTTGGCCATAGGTTTATATTATAGAGTGATATATTGTTGAGGAAGCCATTGAATTTTATATTGAATACCAATCTAGTGTAGAAAGCACTACTCTATCAAAATCTATTCACAATGGGAGTCATGTGGGTAACGGAATTTCTGGAAGAGAAGTTCTCACAATCAATATTATAGATCATGAGTAGGCCCACATTTACATTTTACATAAGAGTTTGGATGTTGACCCATATGTCAAAACCCACAATGAAATTATTAGGTATTTAAATCCATAAAGGGATGAAAATTGGATATAAAATACACATAATAGATAGTTTATAGGATGGTTTAGGGAACATATAATTATGGAGTCAGATAAAAATACGAATATAATTTTAGAATGACTTTGATGGCTAGCCGGAGGACCAAATGTGTATGTATTATCTTTCAATGATTATTTTATTAATGTTTTTACATTCTATACTAATGATCATGATGAAGGTAGTACCATGCATAATAGTGGATTTACCCTTGTGGAATAAATGATGCATCATTTCTGTGCTAAGGACAAAAATCCAATATACGCATAAATTTCATGCATTGGAATCATAAAAAAATATAGGAGTAGGATTATACGAAATTCCAAGTGCCTATTTATCAATTAAAGTGGGTTGATAATGGGAGTGATATAAAAATAGATGAGTTCAGATTCATGAAATTTTATTTTTAAAAATAAAGGGTACATAGATGAATATTTATAATGGAATCACAAGCAGTACTGTATCTTATGTTTTAAATCCCGCAAACCGAAACTGGTCAATATTTATTTTATCAACCAATCCCACTTAACTGTCAAATGAAATTTCAACATAGGATTACCCTTTCATTGGGAAATCATGATCATTTCACAATGGAACCAATGTAGATGGCGTTTTTCATATCATAGGTGACCCCAATTAAGGGATTTGGATTGTTGGTAGAGGGGTCAAATCCATTCATCATTAAAAAAATAGTGCTCAATACTTATGTTATACTTTTCATAATATAAATCTTGTTACCTTATCTTATTATCTATTCACTACTAATTTTATGTAATCTAAATTAAATTTTAGACAACTTCTGTAGATAATGACTTATGCATTGGAATATGCCCCCAATCTTGAGGCACAATAGGTCTCTCAACCTGTTACTTCTCACAGAGTAGAGGAACAGCTGGTCTCTCAACATGTTGTATCTCGCATTACAATGAACCTTCATGTTTCTAAACCTCCTATTGTTGTTCCAAATGTAGAGGTAAAACCACCATCTTCACATGACAATGCTAGCACTCTAGGTGATAATATTGATGAGTTTGAAACTGAGGAAATTGTATGAAATGAAACAGTAGTGGCACAGAAATAATTGGAGCACTTTAGTTTGAAGATGATTTAAAAAATCCTTAGTACAAAATAGAAAGGAAACAAAACCGATGTTTGATGGAATAAGTGGGTCCAACATGTCAACCACAACAAGTCTATGTTCAGTAGTTACATTGGAATCATCACTCAGAATCGAGTGATGATTGATGTATTGTCGTGGCACCATGTTGTCACCAGGATTAAGAAACTGATGAGGGGAGATACTATGGTAATATTATGATATCATTTCCTTAATTTACTAAAAAATAAAATAATGAACACTGAATTTATCTTCATCACCCCATGTAGAGTGAATTTATAGTAGATTAATCACACAAGGACTATGTATTAAGGGTTTCTGGAAGGGTTCATAGAGGTTTTAGCACAATTTTATTGATATATTATATTTTTGATGCTAAAGGGAAAATAAATCGGCACCCACCTCTTCTTTATGAACATTTGATAATAGAGGGAGTGTGGGACACTTTTACTTGCTATCTTTTAATGTTTTCTGTTTTGGTACATTGGGTTTGGTAATACATTTTTTGATGATACATGTATTCATCACATTGATTAATAGTTTTTCATTTATTAAATAGTATCATAGTGTTGAAAATAAGGACCAAGCTACAATACTATAATTCCCAAACCGTAAACCAAGGATGGTGTATTCCACAATTTACAAAATTATAACGTTTTTTAAATATAGAATAATAATATTATGGGATGTAAAACAAAAAAATAATTATGATTCCCTGAAGATCCTTTCAATATATATCTCTATGTAATATAACCCTCTTGTAGACATCAATTTTTGACATACCCTTTGAAAATCATCATATACCATTCAATGGTGCATATCCATCTATAGTGTATAGGACTAGATAGTTGAATCTTACTCAATAAGTCAACCATCAAACGAACCATCATATCAAATAATGTTGGTAGGAAGAACATTTAAAATTTACATAATATAATGACAATTTATCTTTCTATACTCAGAAATTTTTTCGGGTCTATAACTTTGCTACATAAATAATTGAAAAAGAAACTGAGATTTTTTATCGTATAATGTACTTTTTATGGAAAATTGGAAAACCAAATTATAAGAATTACAACTTGAATCCAAATTTGGTAGTCATGTCATTTTAGACCCTTTAACTTAAAATCATACATTGAAATGAGGTTCTTCATATTCAATGAATATCCCTCTAAAACCATTACGTTATTCAAGATGTTGTAAAACTGATAACACTCCATCCTAGAAAGAGTGTATGTAGTTGGAGGATGATAAGTACATTTTTCAACCTTCACTGATGCAAACTCTTCTCATATTATGAAGTCAACCATGTATATACTTGCCTTAATTCCATCTTTTTTATTGTCAAGTGCATTTAGCAATGTGTCGATGACCCTATCTCATAATTTTTTTCAACATGCATAACATCAAGAAATTTTATGGCATAGAGACAATTCCATTATGGTAATTAAAAAAAACTGATCTTTTCTTCCAACTATTTTTCATATGGTTTCTCGATAATGGTTTACCAAATGTAGTGTCCAGATGATTTAATTTATCAAATAGTTGATCACCTATTAGTGGAGACGGTTTACGTTCTTCTAAAAAAATATCGAATGATTTATTCCATGATTCGTACATTTTTTATTGGGGGTAGAAATCAACAATGTCCTAGAAACACAGTTTTCAATGAATGTCTCATCCTAATTGATTGTGTAACTTTTTCAAAAATGGGACACCCATGAATACCATTAATGATATATCCAAAAAAAATTCCATAATCAAGAAATTCATTTATCTTCCCACACAAAATTGATCTCAATGTGAATTCTTAATTTATGTAAACATCATACAATGTGACACCTGAATCCCACAATAATTTCAAATACTCACTCAATGGATCCAAATAAACATCAATATCATTACATTATTGTTTCAGTCTTGATATAAGTATAGAGATAATGATGTATTTTCATTTAACGCATATCCACGATAGAATGTTAAAATTTACCAACATAAAATGCCATGTAATGTGAGTGCTTCTTTGAAAAACAAGATGATTAACTCCATCTATAGATATCATAAGATGAAGGTTTCTCGGCTCATTTCCAAAATCATTATACTAATGATCGATTATGTTCCACTAAGGAGAGTCTACCAGGTGTCATTGTTTCCCCTCATTATTTCCTTTATATATGTGACACATCAATTTCCCTACAGTATCCTGACTTCCATATAGGCCCATAAACCTTGGAATGATTGGAAAGATCCATAATACATTATTATGACCGGATTCATCATTCTTGTTTCGATTAGAACAACACTTTGGGAATTTTATATGTTATTTATAGTCCTTGCATAGTAGAATACAATCATATGGGTTGGAGTGTATTCTTTTTTAGATCAGACCCATAAAGTGTAGCATTTGTTTGTCATTGTATGTTTGGATCTGGAGATAATTATCTTCTGGCATCATGTCATTTAAGATAGAAATTAATTATGTAAAACTGGCATCACTCCATCAATTTACTACCTTGAAACTATACAGATTCAGTATTGCTAACAATGCATTATATTTAATGAAACCATCATACAAAGACATCTTTTCAAAACTCATATCTACTCAAACAATTTCGGGAAGTCACGAAGTTCATCTTAAACTATCCTTATCATTTCCACAATATGATATTCACCATCATTCAAATCTATAATCACATCTTTGATATGGTATTATTCATTTTCAACACTTGTAATCATATCAAATGATCCATAAAACACACTGTTATCCCAGCCACTAGCAACATTCTATTTTTCCCCTTGTTTTTTCCGTCATTTATAACTATGATCTATTTCGTGATAGATCAAGGGTTCCTATAAATCCTCTGAACAAACTTTTCTTGAAAAAAAACAATGTAATAATTGAACAATGATTTGAGAAGGTTTATATGCATGATATTTTGAAAATTTAATTAACTCTTTCACTCCATATTCATACTGTTTTGTCAAATGACTGGCATCCATCCATTATTTATTCATATCCATCATATTTTATTCAGTGATATCAGTATTTAACAAAAAAAATACTCAAAATATTGATATAATTTAATGGTTTTCCTAATTCTATTAAAATGTAATCATAAAATATTATGGAAATCTTCATTTCAAATGTTCCATGAAAACTATTTAAAAAACACAATTTAAATCACATTGAAAAAACCTTCCATTCACACCAAGGTTGGTGTAATAATTATAATTTCTATAATCATTTGATTTTGGGATGTACAACAATGGATATCCCTTATCCATGCTTCCATTTTCCAGTTATATCAATTATACTTCACCATAATACCACAGTCCTAACAAATATGTTCCATAGTCAGTGACCACCATTGAAACCATGAAACACTCAAGTAACCTTTTACTAAACACACTGCATTAACCCCTGGTCATTGGGCCCACCAAATCAATTGATTTTACACTACAAGAACAATGTATATTTCTCTCACATGAGGTAATATTGGTTCATTATTTTATAAATAAAACTATGAAAATCTATAATAATGAACCCATCACATAATAAATAATTTCTCAAACGACATTCCATTCACATCAAGAATCCACCCATGTCACTCATCATTAGAAGAAACTACACTTCTTTCGCAATACATTTATGTAGATAATTTATGAATGAAAAATAAGAAAATAACTATTGTAATAGAATAATTGATGGCATATATTCTATAGTCTATTTTTTGAAATCTTAAAAAAGGCTTATTAAATGACATTACAAAGACTACATATTCAAAAATCCTTAACTAGAATCATATCATTAAAATAATGAATCAATGTGACGAGTGTATCATTATAAGTCTCAGGAGAATTCTTACCTCTCAAAAACTCATTAATGAGGTTGAAAACATCATGTCCCAAAATTGTTTATAATCAGTTAATTAATATTTCAGGAATATATTCGAGGACTGGTACCTTTGATGGATGCATCATGTAAAATACCATGACCACTTCTTAACATTAAATATTAATAGTTGATAATTCATTCATATAATTTGTTAAAGTGTAAAAATAATAATTTATATATTAAGATATAAAATTATACTTATAATAAAATAATATTTGATAATCACTTGAATTATATCATTTGTCCCTTTGAGGGGATTCACTATAGAGTTATTGCGGGTGGTAGGATTCATTCCAATTGTTGTCATGGTTATTTGACAAGGAATTACAGAAACTTTATCATTTAGCATTTGATAGGTAGGTATAACAAAAGATATGTTTCCCATAGAACTCAGTTTTTCCCATAATAAAAATATCAATGTATTCTCGTAGGAAATAGTACTGTCATCCAAACAACATAAAATTCATGTAGTGTGCTTATTACATTTATGTCATGTTTTTATCCTATATAGATCATTTTCCTCTATGGGAGGTATTTTCAAACTAATATCCTTACAGGAACTAGAAAGCAGTTATCTGCTGTAGTGGATTAGCTATATATTTACTTATATGTTATGGTATATTAGGTTTGGGTATTTGTTTCAATTCAGGTATGTTCTGGAATTTCTTCCTCTATGTGCATGTTTTGGCGGTTTAATTTATGTTTTGGGGGTTTTACATTATGAATGTTGATTTGTACCAAATTAAACTAGTGGTATCAGATATTTTTTATAAACTATTATCAGTTACCAAAAAGTAGTATTAACGCTTGGATACATATCATG
This sequence comes from Viscum album, assembly GCA_963277665.1. Classification (NCBI taxonomy): domain Eukaryota; kingdom Viridiplantae; phylum Streptophyta; class Magnoliopsida; order Santalales; family Viscaceae; genus Viscum; species Viscum album. The sequence goes on along the minus strand of OY728151.1, from coordinate 1,052,995,248 downwards.
TGGTCAAACAATGGTTCTCGATGAGCTTTTCGATAATTATACTGCTTTTGGATAAAATTAAATATTTAATTATAATATATGATAATTAATTATTTATGATTTATATTTTAAATTAGGAGATTGAGTGGAAGTGGAGACTTAAACCAGGCTTGGACAGGCTAAATAGTGTTTTAAAAAAGCTCAGGGAGGATGATAACTCCTTTTGAGGTAGTTTTCCCCTATCATAAAACCATAGTATTGTGGTAATATATCCTTGTGGAATAACCCAATTTAGAGGATAGGGTATAATAACCTTATGGAAAACCCCATTAGAGCCAAGGGTGATGGCCTTGTGGCCTAACCTGGGGCTTGATTGGATTTGTTGCCTAACGTAGCGGGAAAAGGTATATGATGGTGTTGTAGGGGACATACTATGAATTGAAAATAACAAGAATCTTATTAATTTAAATTTTAATCAAAATAGTAAAAATTGTCCCTATATCAAAAAAAGAAAAAATACAAAAATTATTTCTTTTTAAACCATGAAACCTTAATAAGGAATCCCCACAAAGCATTTCAAAAGAAAAATCACACTATAAAATGAGTTAAATTTCCAACATTCATATTTCAAAACAGTCGCTAGAAATTCAACCTCATTTTAAAATGCATCAATACTTTTTAAGACGTTTCTAAAATATTCACCAAATTATTTTCATCAAAAAAACAACCATGATTAAAAACATGCCAAAAGGGGTAAAATAAATTTTACTTATAACAAAAAATTTCAATTATTTTTATCAAAATCTACCACTTAAAATGAATAAAATCCTTAAGATATTTATTGAATACCAATTCCACTTTATAAACAAAGACAAAGGATTAATTTGAAACCAAAATAATTTTCCACAAATCCCTCTCTTTCAAACCAAACCACTATCACCATAATCATACCAAAATAGAGACACACCATGAATACATAAAATTCAATTCCATAATAGCAACATGTCATAAGAATCTCATTAATTCACCCTCATCACAAGGAATCGCCCAATTTTATTTCAAAAAGCAACCAACACGCAATTCATTTAGTGAAAAAACAAGGACCTCCAACGACCATTATTTTTATTGGGGAGATTAGCACATAAAATTCACAACATAACCTTAAATCAACGATAATGAGGAGAAAACTCACCATGGAGGTTTCGTTCAATGTGCGGTGCAGGTGTGTTTGCGGCAGAGGAGAGGTGAGTATTGGAGGATTCCTTCAGCAAAGAAGATACACCCGATATAGGAGAGGCATATGGAAGCGGATATGCATAAAGAGGAGGAGAGGCCTGTAGAAGAGGATAGGTTCATGTAGAATATGTGTATGTGGTAGAGGGATTCATGACTGAGGATAGTCGCATGATAGAGGAGAGGTGCATGGAGGAGGAGAGGCGCCCTGCAGAGGTGAGTCACCTAACAGAAGAGAGGCACACGAGGATGGTCATTTCACGATATAGAAATTCATGGAGAAGGATGAGGAGGTGGAGGAGGAATCAGCAGCAATGGCTATCAACTTCCATGGGATCATGCGGTGCAAGGAAGGAGGAAAAATATAGGGTTTCTTTACAAAACCCAGTGAACCATTTATATGCACTTGTTAAAACCCTATGATAAAGGGATGTTTTATCAGTGAAATTATAGAAAGCCCAAATAAAATATTATTTTAGCAGTACTTTTTATTATTAATAATGACTGACCTTTATCAGTGCTAAATATATAGCGTTGATAAAGTCACCTATTATCACAACATTTCTAGCATTGATAATGATTGTCAGTTATCAGTTCTAAAAAGGTACTGAAAAAGATATAATGATACAAAATTATTTATAGTATTATAAATATTTATAAAATTAAATATGTGATATATATATATATATATATTTCAAATTATAACTAAAAATTAATATATATATATATATAATTAAAAATTTAATAATTATAAAATTATAAGAACTATATTTATTAAAATTATAATCGTAGAAATATATACAGTGAATATGTTATTTATATATATTTATAAGATTATATTCAACATTTGATGATGTCATTGAAAATTTTGAAATATTTTGTTTCAAAAATTGAAGTCAAACATGTGGAGAAGGGTGTCCATGGAGGAGATTTGATTCAACAGGTTATTTTTTCAAAGAAGACCATGTGACGTGTGTCGATTTATGGGTCGGTTCTTCGGCAACAGTTTTCATTGATGGGTGGTGGAAATTTCGTCGGGGTCCTTCGATGCTAAATTCTAGTGATTCACTAGTTTTCGACAAATTATATGGGTTTCATATGCTCCCATTGGTGTCTTGGGTTGTGATGGGCAGTGATGATGTGCGATAGGGCGGCGAGATCCATGTGGGATCCTGGTGGAGCAGGCAGTGGTGTCATAGGCTGCCGTTAGAGGCTTGCTGGTGATGGGTCCGTTCTGGCTGGTTATGATGGAAGATTTTCCAATCTCTCTGATTCAGTTTGATTATTTGGGATGACAGTGACGGAGGTCCACCATTCAGTTGGGTGGTCAAACCAGCTTTGAAGGCGGGATACTAGCTCATGACATTGGCGACACTGATCTGGCACCTTGAAAGGGTCACCTAACGGATGCTTTGTCCAGAGATCACGAGTATTTTGACATTGACAGACGGAGCCAGTGGCCGACTTCATGTGGGGTGTCGGTGAGACGGACAATTTTGCTAGTGAATCGTGTCTATGTGAAGCAGATATTGACTTTGGGTACTGTGAGGAGGCCATCAGGTGTCGAATCAAGATTTGAAAGCATTATGAGGCTTTCTTTCTTGGTATATGTGGGTATTTTATGATATTGTTTATGGACTGTGGGGTTTGTACATGATCTTGTATGGGTCTTTCAATCATTTTGGGCATTTGGATTATTTGTGCGGGGCACTATTTTCTTTTGGTGATAATTGTAAGTGGCGATTGTTGGGAAACTATCGGCGGTATGGGATGCAGATGGCACGATGCACTTTAGCACATTGAGTGATTAGTGGTATGGGACACTAATGTTGATTTTATCTCGCGGATGATGTGCAGACTAGCATCTCAAAACATGGGTGTCAAGAATGAGCAAGATTTCAAGGGTGATATTGCTGATGGGCACAACGACATCCTCCAGTGATCAGGCTCGTGATGATACCCACAGGTGGACTTTTTTGGGTTTGCTACATCATTTCGATCGGGTGCATGAAATCTTCATAGTTGACAATCATCATTCGTCACCATGGATTTTGGATTTTATGTTCTTAGGCCTTTTGGTTTTTTTTTGTTGCCTTTGATGTCTTTGATTTTGTGGGTCTATGGGCCTTTTAGGTGTGTCCATGTATGCCATTACTTTTTTAATAAATTTTGCAGGGTCATGGATTTTTGGATAACACATTCTTGATCAGATCGCCCTTCATATATTTATACGATTACATATATATATATTAAAAAATTTCAATGAATTTTATAATTATTAATATGAATGTATATATTTATAATTATAATTGTAAATGAATGTATATTTGTTTATTTAAAAAGTTATTAAATTATAACAATTTTATATATCAATATTAATAATTCTACTAGTATATATATTTAGTATATTTATTATAAATTTATAATTATTTAAATATATCTCTATTTATATATAACTATAAATATAAATATTTTTAATTATTTATCAATATTTCTATATATTTTTTAATATATTTACTTAATTACATATAAAATTATATTTCAAAATAAAAAATATATTTTTTATAAAATAATATTTATTTAAGTAAATATTTATTTATTTATATCTATAAATAATAATATTTATTTATTTATTTGTATTTAAAAATTATAAAAATTAAATATTTATTTATAGTTGTAACTATATATATATATATAATTATTAAATTTTAACAAATATATTTCTAATTTTATAAATATATATAATTAAAATATTTATTATAATTTCATAAATTTATAAATATATATACATTTATATAGAATTGTATTTATAACTATTAGTATTTATTTATTGATATTTGTATATAAATATATATAATTATTATATTTGTTAATTAATTATTAATTATTTTAATATATCTATATATATTTAGGAATTATAATTATAAATATTTGTATTTATTTATAAATATTTGTATAAATTTATAAACATTTTTTTTAATTATATATTTATAACTTTATAAGTAGTATAATAAATATATTTTTATATTTTAATAAATATTTACATATATATATTTATTTATATTTATAATTATAACTATAAATAAATATATTTTTATATATTTGATTATAATTATATATATATATATAATTATAATATATTTATTTATTGTAATTTTATAATTATTGAAATATAAAAATATTTATAATTATAATTACACATAAATATATTTAAAATTAATATATATATAATTAAAATTTAATAATTATAAATATAATAAATATAATTATTCATTAAATATAGTTAATGTAATTTTATAACTATTGATAACATTATATAGCATATATATGGGTAACATTCATTAATCATATACACCTAGTAAAATATACATAATAAAAAACGAGCCATAAATGGACAACATGTATAATAAGAAGAATGTAATATATAAATGTACATTCATGATGATATATAAAATATATTCCGGCATTATAAATATATTTATGGACCAAATTTAGTAGAAACACATATAAATTTAATTGTAATCCTAGAAATATATATTTTATTATATATTTTTGAATTGTTAATAATATATATTAATTATAAAGATGCGTTATCTAGTTAATATATACAAATAGAGATTATTTCTAAATATAAATATATTAAATATATATAAATTATTATTAAAAAACCTTATCAACACTATAAATAGCAATGATAAATGTGTGCTTTATTAGCGCTATTAAAAGTGATGATAAATGTGTACCCTTTATAAATGATTTTCTAGCACCGATAATGTATAAATTTATCGGCGCTTTTATCAATCATTGATAACAGCCCCCCTATTAGTTCATTCTTCTTAGTGCTGAGAGGTGCTTCCCTTGCCCCGTTTTGTGGTAGTGTACCCATGAATCTATTATGTTCATATAAATACTTATAAAATTATAATAAATATATTTAAATAATAAATATATTTATGTTATTTATAATAATAAATTTTTAATGATATATTAAAAGTTGTTTAATATATTTATTAATAAATATATTTATAAATATATTTTATTATATTTTAATAATTTTAAATTACAAGACACATGTATTATAATTTTATAAATAAATTGATATATATATTTATAACTATATACAGATATTTATAAATATATTTATTTATACTTATAATTAGAAATACATATATGTAAATAACTACAAAATTATAATAAATATATTTATTATAGTTATTAACTTATAAATACATATAATTAAATAAATATATTTATAAATAAATAAAAATATTTATATTTATAATTCTAAATAGATATAAATATATTTAAATAATTATAAAATTAAAATTAATATATTAATTACATATATTTATAAAATTGTTACTATAAAAAATATAATTGTTATGACTTTATAATTATTTAAATTAATTAATAAATAAATATTTATTTATTTATATGAATAATTATAACTATAAATAAATATTTATTTTTAAATAAATAATAATTACAAAAAATATAAAAATTTATTATATTTATAATTGTAAATTAATTTATATTTATTAAAATAATTATAAAATTATAAAAAATATATTTATTATACTTATAATGTTATAAATATATATAATATTTATAATTATAAATAAATATAGAAAGCTAAAACCCCATTTCCAGTCTAATGCATTGGGAAAACCATGGGCAATGAAACAGAAAATGCTCCACGCATTTGTCGCAAATGGTGTACTGAACATGGAGTGGGGCCGATAAATCATGCACATCTAGAACTAGTTGATCTTCATGGTTTTTCCATTAACCACAACTTATTTTGTTTGAGGAAATCTCAACCTCGGTGATTGTCTCTCACCAGCCCTACCCAATAAGGATTCATAGTGAAACTCCCCGATGGGAGGATGTGAATTATGTACATGTTCCCAACTTTAGGTCAGTACATGAAACACCCATACCTACCCACATCCATCCTTCCTTATTCATCAAAACTCGACGGAGGGGATGCCGAATAGCCGACACCCAAATAAAATTTAATGGAAAAATGATCACCACCATCGTGAGTAGCTGCCCCAGAATATGAAAAAAACTACATTATAATTAATGTTATTATAAATTTATAATATGCATACCCTTAAATGTATTGTATGAGTGGAGGATTATAGAAGCAACGTTGAAGAAAAAATAACCATATTCTTAAAATTCCACTCTTCCACCCTCCAGAGATGAGTTTTTCCATGAGAAACCTCTCGGCCTTGTTACGATGTAATGGCGGCGGGGATTTGAAACCCGGGGTGACCATCTTGATCATGCCTAAACGTTCCATGTCCATTATTTTGTATGCACCAGTTTACAGCTCATCTCATCCTTATTTATAGTCACATGTATTGTATCCCACACCATCCAAGTCAGCCACAAAATATATAAAATCCTAAAATATGATAATATGATACAGATAATAGAATCTATTTTTTTATTTGAAATTTGTGGGTTAATTTGGCCTAATATCACGAGATTAAAATAATTGTCCATTCCTAGTTTTCGTCAATTTTATTAGATTTAATTATTTATTTCTAATGAAATATAAAAAGGGAATAATTGATTAATCTCACATACTTTTACCTCCTTTTTCTTATTTCTTAAAATATTATAATGATTTATTATCATGTTGTATTACAATTTTTATTGTCAATTTATTTTATCATTGATCTTTTGATTTGATGGTTTTGAAATAAATACAGTCGGATTAAAAGACATGAAATTGATAACTATTAATCACATTCCCAATCTAACTTAACAAATTCTAATTAACAAGAGGCCACCCTTTTCAATCAATCTCTATCAACCGGTTTTGTAAAAAAAATAAAATTGAAATATCTAATTAATGTCTATTTTGAGGGCTTATATAGGATTTTTATAAAATGTTTTACGTAATGAAAAAAATAAAAATTGTTTACGGTTATATATATTTAAAAAATAGGTATAAAGAGGAACAAGATGACCTAAAATGTACAAAAAATATCTTAATTAGTAGAATTGCCAAGCTAGTGTGATTTTATCAATTAGATGGGGAGGGACACTTCCACAAAATAGGGAAAGGGAAGTGCATCCTTGTATCCATGATCAGTAGAAATCACTGATAAGGTGAGGGGCTTTATCATTCCTAGATAAAAACTTTGATAAAGAACGTTTTTATCAGTGCTATTTTAGCACTAAAAAATGTTTTTTATAATATTTTATATAAAATTGCAACATTTATATCAAAAAATAAGGATAATTTTTATATATTAAATAAAAAATGTGTGTTCATAATTAATATATATTTTTAATAATTGAAAAATATATATAATCTTTTTAAAAGTTTTCCTAGGATTATAATTAAATAAATATGTGTTTGAAATGAATTTGTTCAATAAATATATTGACCATGCAAGCATATAAGTTATGTATCGTCATGAATGTGCATTTATACATTACACTCTTCTTATTATTCATGTTGTCCATTGATGAATCGTTTTTTATTATGTATATTTTACTAGGTGTATATGATAAATTCGTGTTACCCAAATATATACAATATTATGTTCTCAATACTTATAATATTACATTAAATATTTGTGAAGAATAAATATATTTATTGATTTTATAATTATTAAAATTTCATTTTATATAAATCCCATTAAGATATATTTATTTTTAATTATAATTGTAGCTATATATATATATATATTTAAATAATTATAAAAGTATAAAAATATAAAAATATTATAATTATAATTATATATATAATTATATACAAATACATATTAACATAGTTACTGATATTTATAATTATAACTATAAATATATATATATACGAAAAAATTATAAAATTATAAAATATAAATATATTTTTAAATATATTCAAAAATTTATAAATAAGTACAAATATTTATAATTAGAATTACTAAATAAATATAAAAATATTTAAATAATTAAAAATTTAATTTTTGAAAATTATATATATTTATATAAAAATATCTATAAATAATTAGAAATAGTTATAAATATATTTCCAAATAAATGTTTATACATGTAAATAATTCAGAAATTATATGAAATTTATTAATTATATATATTTATAAAATTATAAATATATTTGTTATAATTTTATTATAATATATATATATACATATTTAAAACTTTAATAATTTATTTATTATATTTTTTAATTTCAAATAAATAAATATTTTTTTATTAGTTATAAATATAAATATATATATGTATTTAAATAATTATTAATACATAAAAAATATATTTATTATTTTCATATGTAATGTTATATATAATTAGCTAAATATATTTATAAATATATATAGAAAAATATTGAAATATTTACAAATAAATATAAATATTTATAGTTATAGTTATAAATAAATAATAATATATTTAAATAATTATAAAATTATATAAAATATATAAAATATATATATTAATAAAATTATAAATATTATAAATATTAATTATTTATAAATATATTATTATTTAAATATATATCTATATTACTATATAATTATAATTATAAATAAATATATATCCGCTTAAATAATTATAAAATTTGAAGATATATCGTTATATACATCTATAATCTTATAAATATATACAATTAATATACTTATTATATATATTTCTATGATTATAAATATATTAAGTCGATTTATTATAATTTTATAGTTATTTAAATTTTATTTTTATTAATATTAATTAATATTAATTATTTACATTATTTTGTAAATATATATTAAAATATAAATATATTTTTAATGTTATATCTATATCAGTGATTTTTTAGAACAAATAAAGGAATGTTTTATCATAGGTTTCTATTTTTTCATTGATAAATCATACCCTTGTCAGCGCTTCTTTGCTGGTGTTGATAAAAGGTTCATGAGGTTTCATAAATAAATCTCTAACTTTCTCCTCCTTTCTCGCATCAATCAGTCTCTCGCCGAAGCCGATCTCCACAACTGTTCCACCTACTCCTCCTCTTCATTGTCCTCCTCCTCTCCCACTGCCTCTCCTCTACCGTGTACCACTACTCCATTGTGTGCCACTCCTCCACTGTGAACTAGACCGTCATGCGTCTCTCCTTTACCATGATCCACACCTTCTCCATGCACGAACCAGACCATCGTGCGCCTCTCCTCCGTTGCACGCGACACCTCCATCATTTTCCAAACCTCTATCATGCGCCACACCTCAGCCGAGCACCACACCTTCATTGCATGCCTCAGCTCTGCCATGCACCTCCCCTCTGTCACACACCTCTACTCTTTCGGTCCCTCTCCACCACCGAAGGACTCCTCTTATGAGGGCCTCTCCTACACCACAAAATCACCTCTTATGTGTGCCAAATGACACCTCTTCATGGTGTTTAATCCCCTATCTCTTATTTTGATGGGGATGTTGTGAATTGTACAGGGTAAATGTCTCTCTGAAAATCGTGGATATTTTGGTTCCTTGTTTTTGTACTAATTTAATTCCATGTTGGTTGATTTTTGAAAAGAAATTGGTGGTTTTCTAGAGAAACATGATGGTTTACCAGAAATGTGTGTCTGTGTGAACATGGGTAACATTATTCCATGTATGATTGTATTGTAGTGATCATGTTTATGGGATTCTCATTTGGTTTTCACTTATACCTTTTTGTAAACTTTTTAAATTTTTTCTAATTAATTTATTTGAATTATCTTAACTTATTTTGTCCATGTGGCATGTGTTGGGAACTCTCCGATTAATACCTATTGTGTTCATTATTTCTTTAAGGTACAATTTTATGCCTGCCTTCAAGGGAAATACATGATGTCCACATGTCATCCTAGTATTTGGATTTAAGGAAATCCACATTAACACATGTATTAGATCAAGTTTGATAACAATATAAAGACTCAGGTAAGGCTGTAGGGACATTTTATGCTTCAATGATCCTTGAGTCAGGGGACAGGGCCATCATAACCCTATTCCTACTAGGTTAAACCACAAATCTAATCAGGCCCCAGGTTAGTCCACAAGGATGTCACACCCCTAGCTCAATTGGGTTAGCCAAAAAGTTCATTGTACCCTATGCTCTGTCTTGGGATATTCCACAATGTTATCATACCCCAAAACTATGGGTTTGTATGATAGGGGCCAGCTACCTCAAAAAGAGTTAGCAACCACATTGAGCTTTTATAAAACTATAAATAACTCGTCCAAGACTAGTTTAAGTTTTCACATCCACTAATGCTACCAATTTACCACATACATCCTAAATAATTAATTATTATCAATTATAATTAATTATTTAATTTTTAGTAATGAAGAATAATTATCGAAAAGCTCACTGATAACCATAGTTGCACCGAAACATCGACCAATCATAATCCATGATCCCTCCTCTACTACACATCCAATTTTAATGCTCAACATCATTGATTCATGTCATTATTTCCGCTTGGTTCTGGATTCTCTTGGACGCACCTATTAAAGAAAATTATAATGCTTCCATCTCATGGTTTCTCATTCTACTGAACACCTATCTTCTAACTAATCCAAAATCAATGTAACTTTTAAACTCTCCAAGAGTATGAAGTCCATTTTCCCCCAATTTATGAATCCTCCACCATTGAATATCAATTCAAATCTTACTCATTTGAATGGAACCACCAGATTGTTTCTAATAAAATTCCACTAAATCTTAGAAAACAACTTCACTAGAGGAAACTAGGTAGTCTGGAAACCATGAAATTCTGTTGAGTCTTGATAAAAAAATCACTATATGTTATGTAACCATACAATAATAAAATTTTTTGGTAACTCGTAGGAGAATAAGAAAATAATATGATACCACTAGATGGATTTGGTACAAATAAACAATCCTAATGTTAAACCCCCCCATAAATTGACACTTTAATTAAGGGATAAATTGATTTACAAGGGAAACATATATTTTGTTATCCCTACATATCCAAATTTACATGAGACACTTTCTGGACACCCTAGTCAAATAACCATAACAACACAGGTAATGAATCCTTCTGCCCACAAGCACTTTATGGAGAATCCCATCAATAGGAAAAATGATATAATTCAAGTGATTATCAAATCATATTTTCTACATATAATAATTTTATATCTAAATATATAAATAATTATTGTATTAAAACGTTAAAAATTATATGAATGAATTATTAACTATTTATATTCAATGGTTTGAATTGGTCCTGGAATTTTTGTGGATGCATCCATCAATTATAACAAACCTAAATTTTCTTTATGAAATTTTCTTTAAATGGTTATATACTAATTTTTTACATGATTTTATTAACCTCATGAATGAGTTTTCGAGAGGTAGGAATTCTCTTGAGATGTATAATGATACTATCATCACATTGAATCTTGAGGAAACTTATATGAGTTCATTTAAGGATTTTAGAATGACTAGTCTTTGCAATGACATTTATAATGTATTTTTTACGATTATAGAAAATATAATTTGCAAAATCATACCATTTATTAGATTTCTACCATAGATCTCTTATTTTGTCTTGCGACATGATGTACTTAAAATTATTGAGAAAGAGATATAGATTGTTCTAGTGATGAGTGACACAGGGAAATACTTTATATGAAAGGAATGAAGCTGGTGTAATTTTTTATTTTGTTATGGGTTCGTTATTATTGATTTTCTTAGGTGTATTTATAGAGGAAATAACCAATAGTAATACATTTGAGATACATATATATTGTTCTAGGGTATTACAACCAATTGATTTCATGTGATCAAATGATCATTGGGATAATGTATATTTTTTATAAACTTGAACATGAGTATTTCATGGTGGCAAGTGTGGTCACATACTGTGGAACATATCCATTGGGAATATGTTGTTGTGGTGAAGGATAATTGATATAATTGGACAATGGAATCATGAATAAGGGATATCCAATTTTTTGGAGAATAATATCAAATACTTATGGAATTATTTATTATTAAACCAACCTTTGGAATAATTTGATGGAATCATACAATACTAATTGATTATCGATGAACCTATGTGTTTTATATGTATCTTTTATAAAGTATATATATTGGGATATATGTCTTTGTGAATATCTTTAAGTGTATCTTTTAAACTAAATCATTTCTTTTGAAATATTTGACAATGTGTTGCCGCTCATTTTAAATGATTAAGATTATTGGGTCATGATGTTGTATTGAGTGAAATAAAAAAAGGAATTGTGGTTTTGTGAAAGAGTGATTGGAACTGATTTATTTAGTTTAAAAAGGGTGTGTAATTTTAAATAGGAATTTCTGTAAATGGTTTTTTTATTTAATGGGATTTCTAGTATGATTTTTAAAATAGTTTTCAAATGAAATTTTAACTGTAGTTTTTCCATAATATGATAAGTTTATATTTTTATAGAGTTAGTGAAACAATTAAATTATATCAAGATTTGTGTCTTTATTTTGCTAAATACAAATACTACCAAATAAAATAGGATGGATATGAATAAATAATGAATGAATACCAATATTACGATAAGAGAGTATACATATGGAGTGAAAGAGTTCATCATGTTTCCAAATGATCATGAATTTTACCAATCTCAAATCCTTTGTCCATGCTTATGCTGTTGTTTTTTAAGAAAACTATTTCTTGAGGAGTTGGGAGAACAATTGATCTATCATGGAAAATGTCATAGTAAATAAATTTTTGAATAAACATCCGGAAAAAGTGAATGTAGCTAGTGGATGGGATAATAGTGAATTTTATAGATCATCAGATATGATTACAAGTGAGGAAAATGAATAAGTACATATTGAGGACGTGATTAAAAATGTGGATGATTATGAGGATTGTATTGTGGAAATGAAAAGGATTGTTGAAGATGAACATCATTATTTCCAAAAAAATAGTAGTCGAATAGTTGTGCAATGATGGCTTTGTATGGTTGTTTCACTGAATATATTGCATTGTCAGCCATACTTCTGCTTTATAATTTTAAAGAAGGAAGTAGATGGAGTGGCACAAATTTTATATAATTTCTTTCTCTATTGAACAATATGCTCCTAGAAGATAATGAGCTCTGTAGGTGGACATACAATGCCAAGAAAAATGCTCTGCTCGATGGGTATGATCTCTGAACAAATACACGCCTTCCCTAATGAATCTATATTACTTTTCAAGGACCACAAATCACTTAGATAATGCCTATAGTGTGATGATTTTTGATTCAATAAGAATTAATCGAGACCTATGAACGTTTTATGGTAAGTTCCAATCATTCCAAGGTTTGATCACATATATTCATGTGAGGAGACCATAGGGTAATTGAAGTGGAATGAAGACCAAAAAAATAAAACATGAGACTATGTCACCCGGAATACTCTCCATACTGTAAGAAAATCCATCATGAGTATATTGATTCTGGTAATAAGTGGTGAAACTATAATATTTCCTTATCTATAGAAGGAGTAAATCTTTTTTGTTTTCAAAGTAGCACTCACAATAAAAGTCTCATTATGTTTGTAAATTGTAATATGCAAGCATGGTTATGAATGAAATGAAAACACATCATGCTATCTATGATTATATCAGGACTGAAACAACTTATTAATGATATTGATGTTTTTTCTCCATTGATCGAGGATATTAAATTATTGTGGGACTAGGGTGTTACGTAGTATGATGCTTATAGGATTGAATATTTTATGTTAGGATCTAGGTTCCATGGGACAATAAATGACATTACAAGTTATGGAAATTTTTTAGGATATAGAATTAATGGAATTCATGGGTGTCCCATCTGTGAAAAAGGTACACTGTCAATTAGGATGAAACATTCATCGAAAACCATGTTTCTAGTATATCACAGATTTCTACCCCAACGAAATAAGTACCAATCTTGGACGACATAATTTTATAGATGTTTAGAAGAATGTGAAAACCTAATACACTAAGTAGTGATCAAATTTTTGAGAAATTAAAATATCTGGAAACTGCTTTTGGTAAAAAGTTTTTGAAAAACCTTACAAAAACTAGTTGGGAGAATAGAATATCTTTTTATAATTACCATACATGAATTTTCTGTACAACAGACACTTGTTTGAGGTTATTCTTGTTGAAAATAATATATGTGATAGTGTCATTGTCATGTCTCTAAATGCACATGGAATAATAGGATAGAATTATGGCTAGGATGGACTTGGGCGATATGGGAATGTGAGATGTGTTGGCAATGGTGAAGGGTTAAAAATGAACTTTTCTTCCTCCAAATGCTTACCCTCTTTCCAGTAAGTATAGATATAAACTTTTAACTTCTTGAATGACATAAAGGATCCATATTGGTATTGCTCAAATATCACTAACATCGTTTCAATGAACAATCTATAGTTAATGTGTCTGAAATCACATGACTTAATTTTTTTTGATGAAATATCTAATTCTTATATATATATGTTACATTTTTTCCGAGAATGTACTTTATACATTAATGATGCTTTATTTCTTCTTTAAAGGAATATGCATAAATGTTATAGACCCAGTGAAATTACCAAGAATGGAAAGAGAAACTGTTGTCATATTATGTGAATTGGAAATGTTCTTCCCACTGACATTAATTGACATGATGGTTCACATGGTGATAGATATTTGACTATGTGGTACTATACTCTATAGATGGATTTACACCACTGAATGAAATAGGAATATTTTGAATAGGTATGTCTAAAATTGAAGTCGGCCATAGAGGCTTATTGTAGAGAAATATATTGTTCAGGATCTAATTGAATTATGTATTGAATACCAATATGGTGTGGAAGGAATTAGTCTACCGAAATATCATCACACTCGGCGGATTTTAGGTGATGGAATTTCAAGAAGATAGGTTGTAACAATCAATATTATAGATCAGGAGCAGGACCACCATTACGTTTTTCATAACAGTTTAGAGGTTGACCCATATGTAGTATCCCATAGAGATATTATTAGGCATTTCAATCCACCAAGGGATGGAAAATCGATATAAAATACAAATAATCAAATGTTTATAGGATGGTTTCCGGACCATACATTTATATAGTCAGAAAAAAATACAAACTCAAATTCATAACAACATCAATGTCTAGCCAAAGGACCAATTTTGTTTGAATTATCTTAAAATGATTATGAAATTAATGGTTATATATTTTATACTGATGAACATTATGAAGACAGTTCCATGCAGAATAGTGGAATTATAGTTGTGGCTAAAGTGAAGCATGTTTCTGGTTCTAAGGATTGAAATAATTTTTTTGAGAATATGTTATACTTTTTAATTACAAAAAAATACGGGGTTTGGATTATACGAACTTCCATGTACTAATTTTCAATGCATGTGGGATGATAAAAAAAGTTCTATTAAAATTGATGAGTTAGGATTCATGAATGATTATTTCATTAACTAAGGGTACAAATACAAACCATTTATAAAAGAACCACATGTTGTACTACTATTTTATGTTCCAGATCCCACAAACCAAAGCTGGTAAATTGTTCTGTTATCGGCCAAAACCACTATAGGGTAAAATAATAATTCAACGGAGTATGACTCTTTCATTGGTATGTTTCAATCAATTCAATTATTTCCCAAATTATGTGGAATTTTTTATGATATAGGACACTACAATGAAAGGGTTTTGGATAAACTATATAGGGGTTAAATCTTTTCAGCCTTTAAGAAAAAAGATATTTCAATAATCAGGTTATATTTTTTTGTAATATACACCATGTTACCTTATGTTATTATCTATTCAATGATGACTATTTTTTAATATAAATTATATATTAAACCACTTATGCAGATAATTATTTTTTGATGTGATGATTTTCCTAAACTCGTGGAATAATAACTCTCTCAACTTCTTGTTGCTCGCAGTGCAGAGGAACAACAAGTCTCTCAACCTACTGCTGCTCGTAGTGTAGAGGACTGGCATATTTCTCAACCTGTTTCTATTGTTGCTCCCAATGTAGAGGTTCAACCACCATCTACACATGCCAATGCAAACACTCTATAGGAACATAAATATTATGTTGAATCTAGGGAAATGCGAGGCAAAAAAACACTGACAACGTAGAAAAAACAGTAGTGTCGTAGTTTTATGGTGTTAGAAAAAATCCTTTAGGCAAATGCAAAAGGAATCAAATATGAGGTCAAGTGGAATAAGATGGGTCATCATGTTAACCCCAAATGGCTATGTTCAGTAATTACTTTGTAATTGTCACTCAGTAACTCGTGGTGATTGATTTACAGTTGTGGAACCTTGTTTTCAAAAGGCATAAGACACTAATGTTTGGTGATATTAAATTAACATTATGATATCATTTCATTAATTTACTAAAAAATTAAATCATGAAACATTGACATACTCTTTATCATCCCCTTTAGAGTCCATTTATAGTGTATGACTCAGACAAGGAATATATATTAATGGTTTCTGGAAGGATTCAAATAGTATTTCACACAATTTTAATGAGATATCATCTTGAAAATGATGAAGGGAAAATATTCATGCACCCACCTCCACCTTAAGCACCCTTGATAACCCAAGGATCATGCGATGCATTTAAAAATAGTAGTGTGGAGTAAAATTTTTAGGTAAATTGTGTTTGTTAATAGTTGTATTGATGATATGTTTATTTATCACTTTAATGTGATTTTTTATTTATGAAACATCAACTGAGTGCTGAAAATAAGGAACGAGCATTAAAACCAGCGTACCCCTACCGTAAAGCATGGATGGGCCACACATCACATGAAAAAAACTGGTATGTATTTTAAATATATTGTAAAAATTTTATACGACACGAAACAACAACATAACCACATTCCTCTATTTTTATGAAGATTGATAAACCCAAATAAAAAGTCACATCCATCCCACACCATGTACTATGGAAGGAGGCACATGTAAATAAATATGGGAAACTAATATATGAAAACACACAAAAAGTGTGGGAAACATGTGTATGTATGACAGAACAATAATTTGTTTTTGATTAAATCGATAGTACATAATAATGATTACTTATTTAAATATATTTTCTATCTAACATAGTGATAGTAATAAACAACATCAAAATAGGATGTAGACATACTTTCAGTGGCCTTGAAGTAGGAAGAAAATTATCACCGAGTTAGAGGTGTAGGTTTTGGTGTGACACCCCAAACATATTTTGAGAAAAAAAACAAGAGGGTTATCAAAGTGAACATTTAAAAATGATGAATGAAAGAGTAGATATACTTGAAGAACAAATGAATTGGTAGATAGAGTTCATGAAAAATATGATAGTAGGGTGGAAAAGAGAAGATACAAGTCATGATAAACCAGCGCATGAAGATCTTGCCCCACACCCCACAAGAATTGTGGTGATCCTTTCCCATTAAAAACATGTCTTGATTGAGGTCATAAATGTTCTAATGATTGTTTCTATGAATTTTGAATTAGATACACACTGTTACAATACATATATTGATATTCTACAGTGTGAAAATGACTATGATTTATATCTATCAACACCGACCCATCTCCCTTTAGTGAGGCCTATGTTGTTCAATATCTAGAACTCCATGCTACAAAATATAAAACATCCAACACGTCATTTATAAGTGTTGATTAATGTATCCCCTAAGAAGATATATGAGATACCTATTCTAATTGATGATGAAGATATTCCTAAGGTGAAACAATCTCTTGGAACATTCATTGCATGGACATCAAATATTTTATGAAAAACATGTGAACACGGTGGTATTAATTTCAAATTTATTTATTATGATAAACCATTAAGATTTAATGAAAATTGTATTAATCGATGAATTTTATTACAGACAGGAAAAGGGATGTGGGTGAAATGAAAGAGAGACTCAAGACCATCTCAAGGATCCACCAACTGATTGAAATGATCTACAGAAGGCACCTTAAACCTGCAAGTTCTATATCCACATTTATTATATTATCAAGATTATCTGGATATGAAGTTGATAGACGGTGGTGCTCACAAATTTTTTTTGATGAAAATATATACAGGAGGGATGGTCCATTTTTCATTAGTGTTGAAAATGTAAGTGAAATATTAGACTATGATTGTCTAGGAAACTCAGTTGTAAATGTATACATGAGGTATGTTTTCATGATTTTATTTTCCAAAAGTTGATCTACTATGATAATTATGACTAAATACATTTCATATTTTTCGTAGGAGTATATAAGAATAAAAATTCAACTGATTTCCATTTGAAAAAAAAATTGGACACGTTAGTCCTCACATAAAATCTATAGAACCAATAGATATTACTTCTAAGACAGAGGGTGAAATAGTTGCAAGGAAACTCAAATTGTTTAATAGATAAATTAAAAATGAAAGAATCTTCTTAATACTAGTTATGCAGTGGTAAAACTGTATAATTTCATTATATCAAATATATTTTAATTTCATTCAACACTTATTCCCTTTTGGGTTTTTAGATAGCATTGGATGCTCATTGCAGTCAATTTGGATAATCCAAAGATTTATATTCTTGATTCAATGAATCGATATCCAAAAAACCGACCACACGTGATAGAATTTGTAAATTTTTAATAAAATACATCCAAAATTTTTGAACTAAACATATATTTATATTATTTATATTATCTTTTAATTAGGATTCTGTTATGAATGGGTGGTGCATGAATAACATCTACATCATAGAACGAGGCAGGGGTAAAAGGATAATAAGCATCACAATTACTATGGCTGGATTTTTATCATAGTATATATACTAAGATTTCACTATCCAAAATCATTAATTTTTTTTTATTTTTCTCAATGTTTCTACATTTTCTGAAACAAAAAACCAAAATGATTGTGGTTATAAGGTTTTTAAATTTATGAAGGAGATTATATTCCATTAAGAAACAAGTATCCCTGAAGAAGTATTTTCGAAAATAATTACATTTTCATTTCAAATATATTTTAATCCTTAGTGTATTTATATTTTTTAGTACTACTATGATTATCGAAAAGACTCATATTCACAAGAAGATATAGATTCATTTATAAATTAATCAGTATTATACTTTATGGAATATTTTACACAAATATCCTGAATATGGGACTACAATATGATGCACAATGTGACTCGTATTACTATACATGTTTATTTTTATTTAAAATTGACAGTATCTTCAGAAAAAAGATCATGTGACATATGGAAAAATAAGAAAACACATTAGGACTAATCCGACACATTTGTAAAATGATCCATAATTAATTTTTGACATTTAGGAATCAACCACATCTCAATAAAATGAATGGTGTGACTGATATGGCTAAATGTGTCAATTATTAGTTTAAAATGTATATTTTAGCTAAAAACGTGTGAATAACTGAAAAACAATAAAACTCGCTATAATTGTCTACATAATTATGGAGAGTGATTAATAATTTCTTTGTCATGTGTATGAAGAAGTTGCATGGGAAACTGGTGCACAATGTGATCTGTATGACTCAAAATATGTTTTTTCAGTTTGAATGATATTTTAGTAAAGAAAAAAATTGATAAACTAAAAACTGAGAAAACACACATTTATTGTTTTGATACTTTGGGAAGAAAATATATATGTTAGTTTGAGGTCTATTAATCAATATAACCTCAATCTGATGCATGGTGCGACAGGTTTGACTCAACATGTCTATTTTATTTAAAATTTATATTATTTCTAGTAAAATAAACAATTGGCATACTAAAAACCAATAAAATGCTTTCAGACTGTTTTGATAATTTATGAAAATGATCAATGAGTCATTTTTGATGGGTGGGAATCAACCATACCTCAATAGAATACATGATTTAACTGGTGTAAATCCAAATGTGTCTTTTTATTTAAAATCGAAAGTAATTTAAGTAAAAATAAAATGTGACATAATCAAAACTGAGAAAATAGAATTGGTATGTTTTTATAATATAGGAAAAAAAATCCACAAGTAATTTTTGATGTGTAGGAATCAATTATACCTCAATAAAATGCAAGATGTGATCAGTATGACTAAAATTGTCTGCAATCAGTTTCAAATTTAAACATTATCTCAAAATGTGTCCCTCCCACAATACCAAGAAAATGATTTTCGATCGTATTGATAAAATAGGATAGTGATTTTTAATAAATATATGAATTGTATCAAGTATTCTCACATTAAACCTATGCATGATGCAACTGGTATGACTCAAAAATCATGGTTCTATTTTGAAATGTTTTTTAATAAAAAAACATAACTAATATACTGAAAACCAAGGAAACACATTTTTATTGTTTTGATACTTTAAAATAATCATACATGATAGATTTTTTATGTTTAGGAATAAACCAACCCTAAATCTGGAAAACAATATGAATGGTATAAATCAAAATGTGTTTTAATTAAAATTGACATTAATTTAAGAAAAAATATCAAGTTACATAATGAATACTGAGAAAATACTTTCATATTGTTTTTCTACATTATGAAAATTATCCATGAGACATTTGGGAAGTGTATTAATCAACCACACTTCATTATCCCACACAGTGTGACCAGTATGTCTAAAAGTGTCCGTTATGAGTTTAAAATTGACATTTTATCTCAATATGTTTCACTCATTGAAAACCAAGGAAACTCCTTCTGATTGTCTTCATAATTTTGGAGAGCAATTTAAATGTCCATTGAGACTTGTATGAAGATGTCTCACCTCAAATGAACGATCGATGTGACCAATATGACTTAAAATTAATGTCTCTAGTTTGAAATGATATTTTAGAAATGAAACAAAACCGACATACGGAAAAGCAACAAAATTCATTTGGATTATTTTGATACTATAGAAAAACAATTCATGAGTCTTTTGTGACAAGTAGGAATCAACCAAACCTCAATACATTGAACAATGTGACCGGTATAAATCCAAATGTGTGATTTAAATTTGATATTAATTTTAGTAAAAGAAAAAGGGACATTCTCAAAACCACGTAGAACCATTCAGATTGTTTTGATATTATGGGACAATGGTCAACAACTAATTTGTGATGTGTAGGAATCAACCTCATCTCAATACGATGCATGGTGTGACCTGTATAACTCCATATCTGTCTTTTTATTATTAAATATTGACATTTTATTAATGAATTCTTTCATATTAATATTTTATTTATTTCATTATATTATTACAAACATAATATTTGTTTTCATATATTGGGGGAACCTTTTGATGTAGTTGGGATGATTTTTTCAGAAACTAATACCATAGGTGGATCTTTTTAGAGGGGATCACAGATGTTAAAGGATGAATCAAAAATGTTTTAACTATTTTTTGGATAATTGTAAATGTAATTATATAAAACAGTATTTTAAATGTATATAGTATTGTTTTCAAAATCATTGTGTGTGATACTTTTTTATTTTGTTTGAGTGTAGGTGTTATTTTGTGCAGGCTGTGTATGTGTTCTGTACAGGGGCTGGTGGGTGTGCGGTTATAGAGACATCACATCATAAGAAGCTAAGAATTTATCATAAATATTTAAAGTGTTGATAATGGCCTCCTTTATTATCAGTATTTAGGGATATGGTAAAGGCCTCCTTTATTAGTTTTGTTTTGAGTGTTGATAAAGGACCCATTTATCAGTGTTGTTTTGAGAGCTAATAAATGCACCCTTTATCAGCACTATTTGAAGTACTGATAGGGGGTTCTCCTTTATCAGGGCTCTTTTTAGCATTGTTAAATGACCCCCTATGTCTTTACAATGATTAATAATTCCTTACTAGCACTATGCGAAGTGGTTTCTAGAACATTTAAAATAACAATCTACAGTAGTGGAGTAAATTTTCAATAGTTTCCTTTTAATTTTTCATTCAATTAAAACAACCTTCACCTCCTATTAATGATTCAATTTCCTGCTAATAACAAATCAACCCCACATCCACTGGAACATAAGAATTTACAAGGTTCTCTATTAAATAGGAATAGATACATCCTTACTATTTTTTTGAAGTAATCCAATAACACATAATCCACTATAAGAAAATCAATGGATTACAACTATTTCGATGTACCCTTTCAAAAGTCTATCACTACATGAAAAAATCCAACAGTGCATGTGCACCCTATAAGAAAAAATAGTGTAATACAATGTTTGTGTATCAATGCATGTTACATATGATTCAATTCAATACTACAAATGTATTATTTTTAAAAAAATATTCAATTTTTTAGAAAAAATATGTTTAGCACTTCTAAAATGTTGTAATGAAAAACTAAGTCTGATTTTACATGTCTGATTGAGTATGATTTTCCCCAATTCGATTATTCTGAGTATGATTCTCCCCAATATGAAAAATATCACTTTTTCAAAATATTGAATAGATGAATCGGCACCACCACAATTCTTTCTTCCTCTATCTAGAAATCCCTAGTACGAAAATCTCAAATCGGTAATGCATGAGATCTGAAGGTCATTATCCCACCATAATGGTCACCATCACTCCTTATGAATTGACGGTCATCGCAAAAAGCCCATGCATGGTATCCTTGATAGAGGAAAGAATTCAAACAACCTCTCCTTTAGAACTGACGGTCATTGCCTCCACTTGTGTACCTAATTTCACCACCTAATCCCACCTTGGCTTGAGAGATGAATATCACTACAAAAAAGTCAAAAAAAATCCGCAGATCCGCATAGTAAATTGTGGAAAACGCTAGAAATTCATTGATTCGAAACCAATGATTGTAATTCAAAACCATCACAGATCTCCATTATGAATCCATCAAAATGGAATATCATAGATCACAGATCCAAACCATCATAGATTCCTCATAGCCAATATCTGCAATATTGCATCTATTTTGAGGAATTGGAACTATATTAGGTTCAGAGGCTTTGATAGATGCATTAATGATATAGGGAATCATATGAATAGGTTACTCTAATTTCTATATTGTGTTTCCACTCTTAGGGATATCTATTTTTTTGAGAAGGAACATAATATTCTGTTGAGGTAAGAGGATAGTTTTTGTTTTTTGATGGAAAAATAATTCCATCAAAGGGATGGTGATCCGAACACTAACTTTTTTCACCAAAAAGTGTCTTCAAAGAGGAGAAAAAATAAAATTTCAATGATTATGGATTATACTGGGAGGGATTTACATGATTTATATGATATTCATAACAATATTATGATTTTTTTAAGGAACCTCCTTATGGATGAAAGTAATGACACACTTTCATGTCTGACTAATAACATTCCAAAAATTTTCATAGAATATATGAACCGAAATTTGGACAGAGATATCTTTGATGGTGATGTTTTTGGGCCATTCATTTTATTCATTCTACAAATGCTCTGGGCACTGATGGTTCCCATGCACTGTTTTTAAAACTCTTTTGGCACATTATTGGACCTGATGTGGATTCCCATATGAAATAATTGTGGGAAGAAAGATCCTCACTTACATGCTTTAATGAAAGTATTTTTAATATCATTTCAAAAAACTATTTTCCATATAAAATCGTTGTTTTTCATCCCAATAGTCTGTGAAATTTTGTCTCGTAAATTTTTTTATGATCATGGTGGCATGGTTAAAAGGTTTTCTTCCCCTACTGGTCACTAAAAGGAAAAGAGCCTTTGCCCCAAGGATATCAATTTCATATAATACAACCATTTCTTTTGAAGTGTTCTACTCCATCAAGACCCACACTTCTTAAATAAAAGGTGTTATGGAAATGATGATGGATATGGTGAAATCCTAAAATGGGGTCAAATGGCATTCTCTTGAACTCATTCTATCTACGGTGGGCTTTGGGTCTTAATGGATTTTTATGATCATGAATTGTTTTATGTTTGTGTCATTCATAATCAATATTATTGGGGTCCCTTCTGAGAGTTTTAATCCCTCATGATGATTACTACAAGGGGATCCACTCCCTTAATATCTTTTTATCCTATTGGTTGGCATCGTTTATCATCTTCTATTGATCTCACAGTAAAAAGGAGTTACCTATGGGGCTAAGGTTTGTATAAATGGCCCATAATCTAGACAGACACAACAGATGGAATCATCAACCACGACACTCGGAATCACAACATCTCTGTTAGGGAACCATGTCTTCTACCCTCCAGAATCATCCACATCACAACCACGACCTTCTCAAAGATCCCACACAACCTACTGGAAGGAGCCCGATGTTGAGAAGAACAACAGGAGCCCTGCTCCAGGGGAATTAATATGACAAGTATATTTATTGTTTAAATATATTTAATGTAATTTTATAAATATTTTTGAGAACATAATGTTATATATGGATAAAATTAATTGATCATATACCTAATAAATACACATAATAAAAAAGGACCCATCAATGGAAAATATGAAAAATAAGAAGGGTGTATTTTATAAATAATCATGATGACACCTAACTTATATGCACGCATAATCAATATATTTATTTTCCATATACACTGGAAACACATATATATTTATTAATTAATATAAAAAAGATTTTCATTTTAATATATATATATATTAATTATAAATATATTAAATATATTAAAAATAAACAATATAAAAAATATCATGAATATAATGAATATAATGAATCTGATTATCAAAAAAATTTAATATATATAATAAATCTAATTAATAAATCTAATAAATATAATATTCGTAAATCTAATAATTCAATAATAAATCCAATAAATAAAATCATTCGAATAAATAAAATAAATCAAATAAATGTATTAAAACTAATAAATCTACTAAATCTAATAAATATATATTATTGGTAGTGTATTTGGGCTTCTAGCATGACATAACCAAACATGAAAAAATAGAACATCAAAAATTTGTTCCATAATATATCTGACTCATGATATTGTTGGAGAAATAAATGAGTACATGATGTCTCTCACATTTTTTGAAGGAAATGATCATTTCAAATCAGATTCTTTTTGTGATGCATGTTTTGATAGAGACAGGCTGAAGAGTATCTACACATTTGATATGTAAAATGGTATTACTGTCTGTGGGATGCTTCCCACAAAATTGCACTCAATGATGGGGTTCTTATCATGTTTCTCCAAAATTTGGATCAATTTGTTGTATTATTTAATGGCACTCCCTTGATTGTTACTCACTTAGGTGACCTTTTCATGAGAGAAAAAATTTTATGTCACTGTAATTCAGGAATTCATGCATTCATTCCGAGATTAAATATGACACACTCTGATTATTGATTCCCATTAAAACTACAATGAAGACAATATCCATTGATTATTTAATATGATATGACTATTAAAAAAATTCAATCCCAATCATTATCCTATGTTGGTTTATATCTTCAAAAACCTATATTTTGTCATTGTCAACTCTATATTGCTGTATCTTGAGTCACAACATCATTAAGTTTGAAATTTTTTTTTGGTGATAGTAATCCCAAAATCATTGATTCCACACATAATATTGCCTAAAAGAAAATATTTGATATATTATGTTATGTGTAATTTAAATTTAAATGTTTAAATGTAATTTTTGTGTTTATCTTGCTTATTTCTCTCTGATTTCATGATTATCAGTGTTTCTGAATATGTTCTCTTTGTTGAAACATTCAATCATTACATAGTTTCAAACATATCATGATCAATTTACCATTTGAATTAGATCACACCTGAGGCTGATGAGACATTGATGTAAAAGTTCGTATTTTTAATTTGTGGTGAAACACCTCATCTATGTACCCCAATGATGTTGTTGTGATTTATTTGAATCTTCGATATCAACAGGTGCGTTTACATTGAAAATTAAATTTGTTTTTATTAATTTTACAGTACTATTTTTTATATTCTCTATACATGAACATTGTCAACGTAATATTCATTTTTTTCAATTTTATAAATTATTCAAAAAATTAATTACGTTGGGAACAAAGATACATTGTACTATTTATGGCCATCAAATTATCTCTAAATTCAAAATCTAATGTGTGAATAATTATGCTATTTTATACAAAACATCCAAATACCTTCAAATCAAGGAAGTTATAAAGGACCTATACATGCTTATCACATACTATTCAAATCAACATCGCCTGTCCACCCATGTGATGCACCACTGCCACATTTCAGTTTCTATTTTACTAATTTTGGAGACATAAATTTTAAAAGGGTTCTAGAGAAAAATTAAATATGTGTGGTTTTATTGAGGTTTTATTAATAGTTTATACTTGTTTTTAACGGTTTTCATTGCACAATCATAATACATAATGGATGTATTTAAAATAAATGATAGTTTAATTACATAAAAAATTGTTATTTATAATTTGTTTTAGAGATAATTATACAATTACATTTATCATATCCTATTGAATCCTTGGGTAATTCAAATTTCATGATGAATTTTGTCTTAGAGGATGAAATCTGAGTCATTGTATCTTAATAGATCTGACTAGATGTTTACATTACAAATTATTTCTTATATATTGTTGTAATGTGGGTTATAAGTGAAATGCAGTTTATATGGTGACTATGAAAATCAAATGTCACATTACTTGGAATAAAATATTGGTTCATCAACTATTTTAATATTTCATCTAGTTAGAGTGATAAAATTGAATAGTATTCTTTCTAATAAGATTATGCTTTCAAGACCTTTCTATTACTAATTTTTTTTATAATTTATATACCACTTTCCCTCTATTTTGATTTAAAACTTATTTCAGATATTGTTATAGTAACAGGTACCATTAATTAGAAATAAATATTTTCATCCTTGATAATGAAGATGTAGAATATATGAGAAATGAGTTCTATAAAAGATAAATTTTACTATTAATTTAATTTCTCTTATCCAGTGTTCACTATAATGTTACTATATAGATTCTCATCATTAAACAGACTTGAATATTTAAAAAAATAGATTTGGATGACTAATGGAATATTCATATCATAGTCCATCACCAACATTCTCAATTTCAACCTCAACATCAATGCCTAATTAGGATGTTAAAAAACCATTCCAGATGTCAAAAACTGTGAACAGGTATGTAATATATCATCCAATTAAAATTTCCATTATGCACAATAATTAATTTTAGAAATGAGTAATATATGATACGTATTAATTATTGTATTATCAATCTTCCATGGGCCACAATGTGATTAATTTTAGTTACCATATAAAAAATTTCAATGTAACCACAGTTGGTTCTATGAATCATGAATGTCTTGAATGAAAAATGTCCACAGTGTTGAAGGAAAATTTTCGTGAAACAATTGAAAATTATCTTCAAATGGGACCACTCCTTGGTTATTATATGTTTTTTTCATTAATCACTTATGAGTCATTTGTTCTTTTGATAGAATTTACTTTTATAAATTCTTCTAAATCCCTTGGTAATAACATTTATAAGGAATCATATTTATAGTGTAGTTGCTTATCATAGATATCACTGACTCAGGTTCAGTAGTTATATTTGATAAACATGTCATGAAATTTTTATCTAAAATAGATATAGTGTTAGGATATTCCATGATACAGGTATAACTATAGACCTTTTTAGATGGTTACAAATTATATTCGATTGATTTAAACTAATTGAAAATTTCATTTCAAAATTGTCATGACTATGAGTATGGTTTTCCTATAGAATTAAATGTTCTCAAAACAAAAAAGGTTCTGCTATCAATTGAAGTATAAAATTTTATTATTAAAAATCACCACCATTTAATAGAATGAAATAGATAAAAGGTAATTTTATTAGCCACAATGAAAACTACAATTTACATTTTAATGAATGATTTACAGGAAATCATATACTAGATATTATATATTCCAAAATTCATTTATTTTAATAAAGTGAAAAGGCATTAATTTTATTATACATTTTATAGAGGATAATTAGAGTAACTGTTGTTTTAGAGTAAGTTGTGGGATTGAATAGACTGAGGTACAATATTTTCTATTAAATTCATCTTGTTAGCACTCTATTGAAATTACAACTTACTAGAATATTGATTTTATCCTTCCATCGTAGGATCATAAGAGTTTATAAGCATTTTGAAGTAGTGAAAAGGTAGAATAGGAATTTTTAACATCAACTATAGTTTTATAAAAAAAGTAAATATATATATGTTATCCTCCAAACCTTTTGTTTAGGTGTCCCTTATATTATTTTGTGATTACAGTTATATTGACCACAACTAATTTTTTTTAAAATATTTTTTATGTAGAAAAACATGTTGAATGAATTTTTCAGTGAATATGTCTTCATGAATATTCATCATTTATCTCAGGATGGTGTCAGTAAAACAACCATGCAGAAACTCTGGAAACCCAAAATAACGATAAATTAAAAGTAAAAAAATTAAAAGAATGACTGATATTTTCTTATGATATGATAGGTAATACAACAATAGTGAATTCATTACACTATTTTCTTATTTTTAATCATATTAAATAATAAATTCAATAAGTGTATTTATCATTGGAGTTTACATTGTCATAAAATTAAATCAATTATGTACCACATTGTTCATGGAGTTATATTTGTTCACTCCTTTTTTCTTTAGAAACTATTTTCAGGTTCCTGTAATATTTCATGTTTCTCCATAATTACTTGGAAAATCATTTTATGTACAAACATAACCATTTGTTGTAATAGTTATACTGGATAAATTTTTTATCTTTATTATTGTTCCACCATTGTCTTTTTTGTTTTTTATATGGTTCAGTGTATATAATTTCACTGTTTTCATATTTGGAGTACACTTTTAGATATTTTTATCATTACAAGTATTTCAATATTTTATTATATTCAATGTAATAAATATTAATTAAGGTATTCATTTGTGCATTTAATGGGATAGGGTTCACTGTAGATTTATTTTTGAGATATCTAGCTTATTGGGAAAGACATTTTTTGAGAGAATTCTTGAGTTTTGTAACATTTTCTATTATCATAGTCATTAATTTATTCTACCTATGAAACATCTCAAATACCCTTCAGGTATATCGAAACTGAAACATGTACTTTTACAAAAATATAATCACACGAAAATAAGGGATTGATATATCATCTTTTCATTACGCTAGTAGTGTGGATAAAGCACCATTAGTATGGAATCATTGTTGTTTGCGAACCATATGAGATATAATTGGATAATTTTTCAGATTAATCACACCACTAGTTATGTGTGGCCTATTCCAAGAAATATTGTCTTCTTGACTCTTTTAATGAAGGGTTGCGATGGTTGAGAAGCTTATTTCAATTTCACTCTTTCCAACTACCTCTAAAACTTATCAATAGAATTATTGTCTTTCTGCCTCTTTTCATGAAGTTATTGGTGGCCTATTCCTAAAAAATTGTTCCATATTCTACGAAAATACTATGATGCATACCATTAAATGAAATATTCAAGTAATACTACACATAATTTCATGTATGGTCTCTTTAGTCATTATATTATAAATTGTACATCTGAAAATAGTTGTGAGTCGTCCTTTTCATATTGTATCATTCATTTGGGAGTTAGAGGAAATAGTATATTCCCATACATGTCTTTATTTATTATATATTCATATTGGGGGTGATAAACTTCTCGAATACATTTTATAATAAATTAAGTTTACTGCAGGGTAATACAAATTCTATATGTGATAAAAAAGCATCACATTCAACCTTCCTCTTTTCAGGCAGAGAGATTGAGGTTTTGAAGATGATTTCAGTGGCACCCTTTCTTATGGCCTCTAATTTGATTCAAATAAAATATTTTATTCCAGTCTCTATATGTGTTCAACATAATTATATTGGTTTGTGATGATTCTGTAGACATGAACCATCTTACAATGAATCTTACATCTCCAACAATCATTTTCTATGATTTCAAATTTGATTTTATTATAAATAGTACTGCATAATAATTGATTGCACATTCATGTTACAATAGTATGACAAAATCAAATTTATTTTGAAAAGAGAGGATTAATGAATATCCAAGAATGGTTTATATCCGCAATATATGGTGACATAGTTTACCGAACTACCTAATTTAGATAAAAACAATGTCATTCATGTTAATATAGGTTTTATATGTGATCAACACGAATTAATTTCATCCTTCTGATTTTCAAGTAGGTAGATTCACGTTTTGAAGAATATTTCAGTGCCACCCTCTCTTACTACCTCAAAATTTGTTCAACTGCAATACTGTATTCTAGCCTCTAAATGTGTTCAATAGCATTTTAATGGTTTTTGATGATTATGTTAACATGCACAATCTTAAAATGAATCTTACATCTAGAAAAAGCATTTTCTATGATTTGATATTTAATATTTTATCACTAATACTGCATACTAAATGACTACCCATTCTTATTGCAATGATATGAAAAAATCAAATCTATTTTGAAAATATTACCTTATGAAATTTACTAGGATCATGTCAAAAAACATTCCTTAAGAGAAAAACCATTATGTATTTATTTAGTATGTTTTTTATTATTGTGAGTTGTCAATTAGTTCATTACTTATTTTTTTTGTATAAAAATTACTCTAACAGACTTTTCTAAGAGGTTGTAGTACCTTACATGGATCAGATCTGCAACAGAATAAGTGAAAGGGAACGATAAAAAAAACGAATTAATGTTCAGAAGAATCACAACATTGGAAGTTACAAGTGTTCCATCTTTGACAGTTAAGTTGATAAACTATGTGATGTAGCTTCATTTTTAACCGCACAAAAGCATTAACAAAATTTAGGACTGATTTTTTTAATTTGGTTTGTTTTTTAGGGTGGGTGTACACATTTTCTTGATTCCATTTCTACTTTACACCTCATAATAATTATTTATATCATCACTTCATCACTAAAGATTAGGATATGGTGATAGGGAATTTTTTATTTTTTACAGCTTAACGTCAATATGCATAGCAATTCGCTAGAGGTTAAGATCTATAACTACATAACATTAGATTCTATACATGGAACAGATGGTTTGTTCTATTACCTTTTCCACTATCTATTGAATTTTAGGGTAAGTAAACAATCGGTCAAGAGAGAGAAGTATTGTCTCACATATATTTTCCAGGTAAAGGTAAAATTACAGGTTGTGAAACATGGGTTATGGGTGGAATGGGGAGACTCAGTTGTGGCCTTCAAAATTATGTAACTCAGAGAATGGTATAGGAGGATGGTTAGGTATGTACAAAAAAATATAATTTATTTGTCATTGTTAATAAAATGATAATGTTCATGTGTTCAATTGTAACCTATAAATGTTTTCCATACCTTATAGAGAGTTTTATATGAAATTGTTTTTTATATGAGATTCCGTTTTTCATCCGCTTCTTATCTATCACTACCAACCTTGACGACCAATTGATTGATTCATGTAGAATGAAGAATAAATCGATCATCCTCATCCTAAAAATTCATGCACCACCTCCACAGGACTCCCTGTAATCAATCCATCCGGACTCGGTCCTTGTAGTGACCACATTTAGGTTATCCCATATTGCATCGTATAATGCATTTGGTAAGAGGTTAGGTCTATATTCATATGGTACTTTCCTATATTTTTTTTGTTTCCAAGGTGGATAATGATATATTGGGAAGAATTTCTGAATTTCGGTCTGATACATGAAGGGTGGTAATGGGTGTTGGGATGATGTCACTCCCGAAAAACATTGGGACTCTAGGACTCTATTGCTTTTACATGGAAAATTAAAATATTGGAGAAGATGTGGTGCTAATGGTTCAAGAAATAGTAGACTCAAAAGGTATATTCGTAGTTGTGTCTTCCGAGTGGCTGATCATAATGAATCCAAATACCATTTTTTCACCATATGAAGTTATTCTTAGAGGTGGATATATGAAAATATAATTTCAAAGGGCTATTCTAGAAGATCGATGATGGGTATTCATTTACATAGTTCTAATTGGGGGGACTCTTTCATTCCCATTCATCCATTTTTTCTCAAAAATGTTGAATTATCCTATGATGGGAAAATTTTATATAATCCAAGAAAAACATTCAATCCTTTACATATTACTTGAATGTGGTTGGTTGATGCAGAATTAGGGAGTGGTGATGCGTTGAATTTTTCTCTTCTGTTGTTGTCACATGTTGTCTCTTACATAATTTTCCATCTCAGTGATTGAAATCCCACTCCCACAAATTTTTTACCTTATATTCTATTATATATACCACTCAATTTTTTAATCATTACTAATTATAATAATTATTATTATGTTTGAAAATTTGTATTCTATTATTGATAATATGATTTTTTTTATAGTTTCATTGCGAATGCATGGGGGGAGTACAAGTTAATCATATACTCATTAAATATACAGAATAAAAACCCATCCACCAATGGAAAACATGAATAATTAGAAGGGTATGATGTATAAATGAACATGATAATACAATAATTATATGCATGCATAATCAATATATTTGAGGACAATAATATCTGGAAACATATATATATATATATTAATTAATATAAATAACATATAGATTTAAAATGGTATATATATTAATTATAAATATTAAAAATATTATAAATATTATAAATATATTAAACATAACAAATATTATTAATCTAAACAATCTAATAAATCTAATAATCTAACAAATTTAATAAATCTAATTAATCTTATTAATAAATATAATAAATGTAATAAATGTAAATATAATAATTCAATAATAAATCTAATAAATATAATATATCTAATAAATGTAATAAAGATAATAATTTTTTTGAGAAAAGTGATGACATGAACTAGTTTCCCAGTTCATGCCATCAAATGAATTTATTAAATTAAAAAAGTTGCAATACAAAACACGAGGAGTAATGTGTTTACGCCAGCGGAGAATTAAGGGGGTGCAATTATACTCAAACAACGAACAAAACCCACAGCCAATATGAGGACATTCAAAAAGTAGAGGGATCTTCCCTCCAAGATTAGCGATCAATGATCTTCCCATCAAAAGATAAAAAAAGCTCTAGCCACGACATATATCAACATCATCATCAATGAAAACAACCAATCAAAATGTCATATTCTGATAAAACAATAGCATCAAAAGAAGTAGGATGAATAGTATAGTCCATCCCTTCAACATTTCTTGAGAGGAAATATGTTACAAAATCATCAAACCAAGAAGGAAAAGCATCTAATATTCATAGAAAATTCCAAAGCAGCAAATAGTTTGAAATCCAAGCTGTAGGTGAAAATCAGCTGAACCAATCTAGAAAGTAAAGTTCATATAGTCAGCATAAAACAAGATCCAATTACATATCAGTATCCCCATCCATATGAGCTCCATGGAAAACAGGAAATGCATGAAACTGTAGACCAATCATAGTGTCAAGCATTTAAAAGAATCAAGGTTGAGGTAGATAAAGAAGGAAACATAGCAATCCCTTGATCCAACGTGCCAAGCATTAAGACACTGCACTATGCAAATAAAAGAAATCAAAGAGTCCTCAGATCTGTAGACAGGAGAAAGCTTTAAACAGATGCAAGCAGCAATCTTAGAAATAGATGAATCCACAAAACAATATTTGAGACAAAAGGGATATCCAACATCAGGTTGCAGCAAAAGAGGGAAGAATAGTCTGCAAAAACATGGGACCAAGAGATAATAATGCATATTTAAGGAGATTTTGTGAGCTCCTTCCTTATCATTTCGTTGAAAATATCATGTTTAATGGCTAGATAAGTGTCCTTATAAATCTCCCCTTTTCTTAAAGATTGACATATGATTTTATCTCTAAGTTTCTCAGAAGATTCATGCTCATCACAATAAGAAACATGTTGTTTGTTGTCCTCTTCATGTTTTTTATGGGTCTCCTCCTGTTGAGGAGTTTAAAAAAACACGGACCAACTAACACACATCACCCCCACATTGCATTTCTACCACACATCACATCCCCTCAACATCATGACCACACATCACATCACACCAAAGAGAATTTTACAAATCTAAAAAAGGGGATCTTATAACTATTCACTTTATTGTAGCAATGTAATCACACTAGACATTAATATAGGGAAAACAATTCCATTGGGAAAATATAAGTAGTTACCCATTTTCCATTATTGGGGAACATCACAATAACATGGAACAATGTTTCAATATCCCAACAAACACAGCACAAGAAAATGCTCCTAACAACCATGATTTCTGCAGGGTATTCAGCCCTAAACAAAACAACATCATAATAATATCATATTTTTAAAATCATGAGAATCATTGCGTCTTCCCCTTAAATTTCAATTATCTGATTAATTTATCTTCATGTTTAGTGAAAATCATCCTCTATAGATAAAAAAAGTAATACCCTCCCCTTGATGCAATAAAGTGAGAAACAAAGGAATTCCCCACCACATAGAAGGTTTTCCCGCTTTGTGTGCACCACAGTGCAGAGATGAAATGACCAAAAATGACAACCGCAAGAAAACTCCACAGATCAACCTACAACCCATCAGGTGTTATAAAAAATGAAAACCAACTCATATAATGTAATTACATAAAAAAACGCATGAGATGATCTTGGCCTATTTTTTATGGCATAGCTAGAAAATCCACAAACATAAACTGACAATTGAAAAATCAGGAACAGACCAAAACTAACAAACTAGGTACATTTTCATCCAAAGAGACCTGTCCAATGGCATAATGAATCACAATACTGGGAATCATGACATATCGGTCAGGGAACCGTGGATTCTACACTCTAGATTCATCCCCATCACATCCAGGGCCTTCTCAAAGATCCCGCCAAGCCAGCTTGAAGGAGACGACGATCATAAGAAAAAGTGGAGTCCTCCACCAGTTCATTCTGTATTTCTTCCGCCATTCCTTCTTCTACGTCATGGTAATGGGATATTTGGTGACGATGGAGGAATAATTCCACATTTGGATTGCAATCCCCACCCACCACCTCCACTCAATAATTAGGTCGTTGTGCCTCAAATTTAAAATTGGATCTAACACTAATTTTGGACAGTTTTAGCTTCGTGCCATACACTTCAAAGAAGTTTCCCATGAAACTTCGATTGATGGAATTAGTCTTTTTTCCGCTCATGTGTTCATTAGACGTCTGGAAAATCATTGATTGATCCATTGTAGATATTGTGAGTTGGCATTGATGATTAAAAAAATAAAAACTCATAAGATAAATCGGAACCCACCTGGTTTGTGGACATCAGATACAAATGGCAGTGGGTGAGTTCTCCACCGGACAACTCGTCCATGAAGGTAAAGAAGATGGCCCCCGGAAACAAGGGATACATCTTCATGGCATTCCAAACGATGCATATTTTTACATGCATTTGGGATTTGAGTTGAAAATCTTACATGGAAAATAGGGAGACGCAAAGGAGGCTCGTAGAAGACATGAATTGAATGAAGAATCGATGGTTTCACTGAAAATACACACATGTACTCGTTCGTCGTTACCATGGATTTCACTAAATGTAGAAATCAAAAACCACCTTACATGTCTGATGCATTGATCAAACCATGGGAAATGAAACTGAAAACGGTCCACACTTTTGTCACAAATGGGGAAATGAACGTAGAGAGGGGGCGATAAAGCATGCACTTGCTGTAGTAGTTGATCTTCATGCTTTTCTGATTCACCTCAAAATCATTTATTCCAGGAAATTGAAGTGAGTGTTCGTATCTAAACTCCCCCATGGGGGGATGTGAATTACAGGGATTCAAACTAGGGTCCGAGCTTGTGGTCAATACATAAAACAGCAACACCTACACACATCCCACCAAGTATCATCAAAAAAATAAAAACAAGTCCTGAAAAACTAAAAATACCATGATAAATGCAATGGGTCGATTGAGTGAACTAACAAAAATGGACATGATTTTTAATGCAACCAAGACTATATATCATACCTTATATGACAAAACCCCTTGGCAGATATGCTGGACAATCCACTCCCAAACAAAAATTAATGCAGAAATCGTCATCACCAAGGTGAAAAGTAGCCGCTGATGGTGAACAAAAACTACATTATATGTAATGTTATTATACATTTATACCATTAATACCCTTCAAAGTATTGGAGCAGTGTTTGAGGATTATAAAATCAACATTGAAAGGAAAAATTACAGTATTCTTACAATGCGCATTTTCCACCCCCCACAAACCGGTTATTCCATGGAAAACCATAGGCCCTCACTATGATGTAATGGCAATCATGATTTGAAACATGGGGTTCCCATCTCGATCTTTCATAAACCATCCATGTCCGTCATTTTTATGTTCCTATTTATAGCTGATCTCATTCTTATTTATGGTTAAATTTATTGTCTTCCATTCCATCATATCCACCTTAAAATATTAAAATTGTTTGAATTTTTAAACGGGATACAACATATCAAATGTTTTTATTTTTATTTGAATGTGTTCCATCAATTTGAACTCCTATATGAAGATTAAAAATATTTTACAAGCCTAAACCTACCATAAAATCAAAAAACGGGATTTGCAAATCTAAAATAAAAAATAGGGATACTTCAAATCAAATCAATTTATTTTTATTTTAAATGGGTTCCTCAATTTGACCCCTATCCCAAGATTAATATAATTTTATATTCCTAGTTTGAATCAATTTTATTATATTTAATTATGTATATCTAATTAAATATAAAAAAGGGAATAGTCCATTAATCTCACTTATTTGTACCTCCTCATATTTTTTTCTCAAAATATTATTATTATATTTTTATCAATTTTTATTGTAATGTTATTTTTCAAATTATTTTATCATTGAACATCTGATTTGAAGGCTTGGAAATAAATACTTTATAATGGCATGACATGACATTGATGAATTTTAATCAAAATCTCACTCTCTCAGAACAAATTCTCATAAACAATAGACTTCCATCCCCAGCCACTCCATGTCATCCAGTGTTATCCAGGAAAATCAAATAAAACTCTCAAATTAATTCATATTCTAGGGGATTATAATTGGTTTTTAGTTAGATTTACGCTATTAAAAAAGGGTTATGATTCGCTAAATTTTAAAAAATTGGTCCAATGAGAATCAACGTGAAATCAAATTTTAAAAATATCTTAATTAAGGTTCTTTTCCCACTCTCATGCTGATGGTGCAAATTCAAAGAATAAGATTACAAATAATGGGGCTATGAATTTCATTGAATATAACCATAAATTCATCCAAGATCAGATTGTGAATTTAATGAACTCTGTCATCACTTGGATTTATGACAACTCTACACTTTATTTCACACTTAATCATATATTATTACATAATATATTTACTTGATACAACATAGAATATTGAGAGGTCTAGTGTCTTTGAGGAATATGAATATTACATGACCACTTAAAACAATAAAATACAACAACATTATTGAAAACTTACTTTAGATGACCACTATATTCCCTTGTACAAATCATTTCATGGGATATCCTGAGAACATACATGTGAAAAGGATGAGCTATAAAGACCATTAAGGTAGTAAAAAGGCATAACATGAAGAATACAATTCATGTTAGGCAATAAGCATATCAGTGGAGCACAAGAGAAAACATGAACATAAAGGCTTGAAATAGCATGACTATCATAACATTGAAATGTGGCATCGACATTTAACATGATATTAGCATGAGCCAAGTCTAATTGCACAAGGAGAATTAGTAAAAAATAATTACAATTGAATTAGTATTTGTAAACACTCATTCCACTTGACGTATCATTATACTATTCTTTACCGTAGGCATTAGATCACTATTAGGGCGCACCCTTCTTAATCATTTCATTTCATGCATAAGTGTTCCACATGGATCATATAACAATGATTCATTAAACATAATTATTTATTCCATGATAAAGGAATGTGGAATTAATACATTAAACTCTATAATAAATATGTAAATGTGCATAATGGTGAATACCATTGACAGAGAAATGGGCATTAAATTCACTACACAATGGCTTTGGCTTGGAAAATTGCAGTACAATTTCCACCGCATAACATCGTAACATAAAAATTCATAAAAATGGTTGATGAGATATAAAGAGGGTTCTCATCATTTGTACATGAAATGGACCGTAATGGGGTTATATAGATACATGTTCCAACATATGTAATGGAATTATTATTCATAATACAATATAATTTCTTGAATGTAAATGAGGAGAGAGAAATCCCTTACGGAATTTCTGGTGTACATGGGAGGCATTAATTTGAGATAAAGTGGTCTCTCATAATTCATACCTTTGAGGGAAGTATAGGGGCAGTTCAAGAACAAAACCCAACATTTGTAATTGATAATACAAAGGTATAACAATTTAATGAATCTTGGATAAAAATGAGAAAGGAAAAATCCCTTACATTGAAGTGTGATCCCGAAGGCTTGGGAGGGTATTGAGAGAAGATTTTTGGGAGCCTGGGGCACCTTTGTAGGATTCCAGAGAGAGGATGACAGAGGATGGATGAGATCCAAAGTCTTTGAGTGAAGAGTAAGTGGGATATTGGGTTTGATTATATAGGAAACATGAGGGAATTCATTATTATTTTGGTTTTGAACCCTACAGAATAAACTAATCCAAACCAAAAACCATACCATGGGTTTTCCCATGTTTTTGGCCAATCATGAGTGGAAAAAAATATTATAAGTACAATGTATGAACATATTGAAATATTAGGTTTGCTTATGTTGAGGTGAGTCACACTCTCAAGGAAACCCATTTTAAAAGTTAAAATGTTTTATAAGCCTTGGGTAGTCCACTAAAGAATTGTAAAATAATTCAAGAAAAGCAAAAATCACATTATTTTAATGGTAAAACATATATTTCATGAGAAAACCCATTTATAGTATTTTATTACTTCACTATTTTGATATTATGATGTCATAAAACCCCATTATATAACTAATCGGTATTTTATTTATACCCAAAAAATAATGTTGTCTCAAAAAATATGATAAAATTCATCATTGGATAATTTCGACGCCCTGAATCCAAAAATAATATTAATTTTATCTAAATAAATTTCAAAATAATTTAATTTTTAATTTTAAAATAAAAACTAATATTTATAAAAAATTCATGATTTTTGACAAAAACAATATTCAAGCATTAATAAAAAATTACAATTGTATTCATAAATATTATATGATCATTTATATTTAATAAAAAATAATTTATTAATAATAATTTAATAAAATATTATTTAATTCAAAAATCCATTAATGCATCAAAATATATTTCTAAATTCAATAATACAATTTTTTCTTTCAAAACACAGTACAAATAAAAATAATATAATGAATGTATATTTTCTTTACAAAAACAATTGACATAATCATATATCTATAGTCTTGTTACAAAAACTCTTATAACACCATCAAAAGACTGAAGTGTAAGATGTGTGATGGTGACCGAATCCTGGGGTGGCTCGGACAATATCTCTCTAGTGACAATCTATATCAACAACCACATCTCCCATATACAGTTCCATTTGAGCTGATCGTGTTGATGCTGGGATTGGGAATGGTGAAGATTGAAGCCCATTTATTCCACCTCTTTTTAGATCTCTGACAAATGGGATTCATACAGAGAAATTCTACTTGATGAGCTCATCGCTTCCTTTGTCTGAGTAAATTGGATTTGTTAATGCCCTATATTTATATTAATCGTTTGATAACTGTTCAATGGCTATATTTTCAACGATCAAAATTCTTAACCGTATTTTTAAATACAAATACATAAAACCAATTAAGTTCAAATGTTAGATAATCATCATTAATAATAAGACATTTAATTAGATTAATATAAGTTCTCAAAAAGTTTGGGTCGTTACAATCTTCCCCCCTTAATAAATTTCTCCCTAAAAATTTCATTTTCCCACACTAAAACAGATGTGGGTAAATATGCTTCATCACTTCCTCCAATTCCCATGTTTCCTATTCAAACATGTGGTTTCACCACAACACCTTAATTAAAAGAATTATCTTGTTTGGTAGAACATTATCCCCACTATCTGAGATCTTCCCCGGATTATTGTCATCAGAGAGAATATTCTCCAATGGCTCCAGCTATGGATTGAGTATATGAGATGGGTAAGGTATGTACTTCCCCATGAGTGATACATGAAATACATCATGCACTTGAGACTGGTTCTGTGGGAGTGATAGTCTAGAGGCCACTGCACCAATGCAATCAAGGATTTAAAAAGGGCTGATATACCTTGGAATAAGCTTTCCCTTCATTCCAAATCTCATAACCCTCTTCTATGACAATATTTGGAGGAATACCATGTCTCTGATATAAAACTCTAGGTCTCTTCGATGATTATCAACATCTATTTTTTGTCGACTCTAAGTAGATTTAACGTGCTAATGGATAGTCATAACCTTCTCAACCATTTCATTGACCAATTTTGGACCTAGGAGTTTTTTCTCCCCAACATCATCCCAACATGTCGGTGTTATGCACTGTAAAGACCCGTAAAATTCAAGGGAAATTTTTTCTTAATTTTCTTTAGAATTTTACAAGAGCGCGGTTTCAGACGGCACCTGATTCCGAGGCCCGGAGTGCCCGGAATTTATTTCCGAAGTTTGGCTCGGGTACGTTCAGTGAAAAAACGAGCGGGATTTCCTAACTTTTGATCCGGTGCTCGGAATTGAAATCCGAGGACACCGATGAACTCGTAGCGCCGATATTCGCTTAAGGAGACCTTTCCAGAAGTTACGTTTACACGAGGGGAGTTGTAAAAAATAAAATTGTGAATGTTAAAATAAAAATTTAACTTCAATTTTTATTTTTATCTTCCTTAAGTGTTTTTATCCTTTGGGTGCAAGTTGGGTGACAACCCAACTTCCCTTGGGAGGTTAAGAGGGTGGTGGGGCCCACACGAACCCCACCCCCTCATATCCTCTAACCCCCCCCCCCCCAACTCACAATTAATGATGTAAACTTAGGTTATAACTTATGTCTTTAATAAGTGAGTTTAATTAATGTTTTGAAATTCAAACTCTTGAATTTCAAAGGTTGGTGTTGTGTTAATAAATTAAGTATGAGCTTAATTTATTATTTTTTGGTTAGTCCCTTTGTTTCTTGGGAGGATTTGAGGGCTTTCCCTTATTCTTCAAACTTTGACGAAGAACACGAAGAACTTCTTCGCCGAAGAACACGGTTCTTCCGCGACGCCAAATCCACGACGTGACGTTCTTCTTCCGCATAATCTCTTCCGCGACGGTTTTCCACGACAAACGCCATCGACAACGACTCTTCCTCCGACGTCAAAGGAATCGACACCGATATTCCTCGACTACGTCAACGTGCGACTATCGAGGTAGGGGTTCTTGAGTTCGTTGTTTTCTTTATTATTTGACTTTCCTCAAGACTTGACGAAGAACGCTCAAGTTCCGACGAAGAACGCCGCTCCGCTCTTCTTCATCTTCCGTGTCAACGAGAGAGAACACCGCTTCTTCCTCGGACAACCTTCGTCGGCGTACGAGGTTTCGCCAACGACGTGTCTCTTCGGACGCATTCCTTCGTCATCGGATTTGACGAACGGCTACCGCGACGCCCGACCTCCGCGACGTCGTCTTCCGCGGAACGTTGACAATCTTCGAACCTTATACCAAGGTAGGGGTTGTTAATTCAATATTTATTTATTTCGTTCTTGATCGTGGATCTAGCACGTCTAACGTGAGACACTTGATTATTTTATAGTTGCGTTAACGTGAGGGGGCCGGACCGCATGAACACGGCCGAACCCCCCTCCATCGTTCTTGTTTATTCTTGCGGATGGAAGCAAGTGGCGTGGTGCCGTCGCACCACGCGGATGATCGTACTTTTATTTTACGCGGCGCCGTCGCGCCACGCCGAGGTAGAATCTTCAAGAACGCGACGCCGTCACGCCGCGTTGAAAGGAATCAAGGTACGGTGAAAGGGGCGCGGTGCCGTCGCACCGCGCCAGACGACGAACACCGCGGCCGGTTCCGGGCCGCGGCGGGACGAGGAGACCGCGGCCGGTTCCGGGCCGCGGCGGGACGAGGAGACCGCGGCCGGTTCCGGGCCGCGGCGGAAGAGAGGACCGGCGGCCGGGCCGCCGGCGTCGGAAGCCGAAGGGGGGACCGGAATTTCCGGTCCGTTTGAGAAAACCGGCCGGCCAGCTGGCCGGCCGGATGTCTTAAAAACCGGGGGAATTAATCCCCCGGCCAACCCATAAAAACCCCCCTCTTTAAGAGGGGGGCGGTTCTTTAAAGGAGGGGGGGGGGGGGGCAGCAGCCCCCCGGTTCGTGTCCAGCCGGCCCCCACGTGCGGGGGCCGTTTCATTCAAATGGCGCGGCACAAGGCCGTGCCGCCTAATCAATCAGCGGGGGATTTAATTCCCCCGCGCGGCCTCCTTGCGGCGCCGGCTGCCGCGGCACCCCGCGCCGCCGCGCCGCCCCAGGGGGGGGTCGGGCCGGGTAGGCCCGGACCCGGACC
This sequence comes from Viscum album, assembly GCA_963277665.1. Classification (NCBI taxonomy): domain Eukaryota; kingdom Viridiplantae; phylum Streptophyta; class Magnoliopsida; order Santalales; family Viscaceae; genus Viscum; species Viscum album. Next base: position 1,052,952,484 of record OY728151.1, on the reverse strand, counting down.
CCCCCGTTTCGAACCATAATTGGTTTTTGGCCCATAACATGAGCCTCGGACCTCCGATCGACGAACCGTAAGCGGCAACGCGATCCTTGGATCAAGACGGTCGTTTCGGTATATCGCACTCAAAGTTTCGGGTTACTTTGAGTTCGGCCAGGTTGGTTCGTTCACGAAACCAACCGGGCCTTCGGAGCGGAAACGCTCATATCTTGAGCTACGAACGTCTGATTGACGCACCGTCAGTCGTGTTGTGTTCCTCTTAGTGAGACGGATCTTTTGGCATACTCCTCCCGAGGTTTGGACACAGGTGGAGTACGGCCGGGTTGGTTCGTTCACGAAACCAACCGGGCCCTCGGAGCGGAAAAGCTCATATCTTGAGTTCCGGACGTCCGATTGACGTGCCGTTGACTTTGATGGAATCCTCTAAGTGAGACGGATCTTTTGGCATACTTCGCCCGAGGTTTTGGACGCAGGTGGAGTACGGTCGGGTTGGTTTTGCCTTAAAAACCAACCGGGCCCCGGGAACGAAAATGCCAATAACTCTCAGACCGGACGTCCGATCGACGCGCCGTCTGTTGCGTTGAGTTCCTATTGACGATATGGAACTTTTGGATACATCAACTCTGGTCTTTGTGATAGTTGATGTATCAGCCTCTCGGCTCGTGGAGCAGATCCTCCGAACGAGCTTACTGTGTGCGGGAACCCTAGTGCTGGCTGCGACTGTTACTGTGACGACTACTACTACTGCTACTGTGACTGCGACGACGACAGTACAGGGATCCTATGTGGATTCGACGACGACGACTACAGCACTCAGCGATCCTACGTGGAACAGTGCTACCGAACCTGTGTGAGCTGAATCTTCTGTTGATCTTGGGTGGTGGAGCGCTTGGGTGTAGCGGCGGAACCGTGGTACTTGACAGTGGTGGTGCGCTTGGATGCAGCAGCAGACCTTTGGCGGTGGAGCGCTTGGTTATAGCGGCGGACCCGCGATACTTTACGGAGTGTGTGTGCTTGGTTGTAGCGGAAGACCCGCGACGGTGGAGACGTGCGTGCGGAGTACGGAGACCGTGCAGCCGGCTGAGACCTGATGACTGCTTGACCGACTCGACTTGGAGTGAGTCGACTAGCCCAGTGGACGGAGCGCCCGGTATTTGGCGGCAGACCCACGGCGGACGGAGCGCCTGGTAGTTGGCAGCAAACCCGCGGTACTCGACAGGAGGAGTACCTCAGTAGGCTATTTGGGTGAGCGCCCAGTAGTTGGCCGCAGACCCTCAGCGGACGGAGCACCCAGTAGTTGGCAGCAGACCCGCAGTACTCGACGGGAGGAGTACCTCAGCAGTCATAGGTTAGTGAGCAGTACCTCGGAGTTGTGACAGGACTACTGCACACTTCAGAGACGGGGCTCTTCAGCAGCTACAGTTTCGATAATAAAAATCCGGGTTTGAGCTGAGTCATTGATCTTTTTGTTTCCTCATGATTGAGATGGGTCGCTTGATAACTTAGGTATATGTATGGGCATATACCTGGGTAATAGTTATCCGTTGATTTCATAAACTTGTTATAAACCGTGTGGACTTGTACTGTTATCCTATGTGGATTTACTGTTTACTCTTCTTTGTGGATTGGATTGTTCTTGGGCTCGTGTTGGAGCCGAACGGAAATTGGTGACATAGGTATATGTATGGGCATATACCTAATCAATACTGGATGTTACTTCGTGATTGTTACTTTTCTTCGTGGTTTATCCTTTGTGGATTTGAGAGACCTTCAGGGGTCTCGGGGTCCCTACTGAGTAGCTTATACTCACCCCTGCACGGGCTTTGCCCGCACTTCATTGTGTTGGTTACAGACGATGGACAGCGCTGACTGTGGATGAGGCTTTCGGAGTAGGTCGGTACCCGGAGGAGGACCACTGAGCGGGACGTGCTCGGAGCGGACAGTTGGACCCGAGGAGTTGTGAGCTATCTGTACCTACCCTTCAGGTAGGATCCGTGGTGGACGATCCAGGAGCTGTGCCATCTGTACCTACCCTTCAAGTAGGAATCGAGGAGGACGTCCCAGGAGCCGCTTGTACTTTCAGTTGCTGTTTTCCCTTTCGAGTTGTACTTTGCTTTCAGTTGGGCTTGTATTCCGGCCCCCTTTACTTTTCTGCACTTGTAGTTACTTTCCGCTTGCTGACTCTGTGGTGGTTGTTACTTTATTAAGGCAATGCCTTCCCTTTTTACTGGGATTTTACGCCTTGGTGCTAGTCGCCAGCCCCTGGCCTATGGAAGGCGGGCTTGGGGTAGTCACGGCACGGGCCCCGAGGGCGGGTCGTGACAAATTGGTATCAGAGGCGGTCGGTTCTACCGCAGACTCTGATCTTTTTTTTCTATGTGAAGCAATAGTGTTTAGTGTATTGAGTGTGGTTATCAGTCCAGGGAGTCCAGTGTTGGTGCGGCGGCCGACGTATCCGTACACCAGGACCTTGACTTCTGATTTCCGACTTAATGCGCGAAAACACTGATTGCGTGTGTGTTTCCCAAAAGGTTTTAAGTCAGCTCAAACCAGGTCAGCTCACCAGGTATAAATCGTTGACCGTGACACAACTGTTCAGGATGTCACCATGCAGATATTTAGCTGGAGTTCCGAGAGAGTTCTCGATGATGGACCACCGAGCAGCGAGACTCCGGTGCAGGGCTCTTTTTTTCAGTGTTGGCACATTCGGGTGGTGTACCAGCAGCACCACCACCCGTTAGGCAGCAGATGCCACTAGCTGACGTTGCACGCTAGCAGAGCGCGATGCACGAGTTCCAGCAGTAGAGGCCTCTGAAGATACGAGGCGAGACAGATTTCCCAGGCAGCAGTGGACTGGATGGAGGCGGTTGCTAGAGTTCTACACCTAGCTTGGATACTAGTAGAGCGGATGATGATCTTAGCACCTGGTGTTTCCAGTGAGTGACCATGAGGTTGGTCCTTATAGTAATGAGGCTTCGGTACGCGAACCGATACCTGGGATAGTACCTACGGGTAGTGCGCCAGCTATGCCACTACCTGTTGGTCAGCAGACACTACCGGCGGTACCGGTAGCAGAGACTCACAGGCTTAGTGCCTTACATATGTTTTAGCACCAGATATCCCTCATGTTTCGAGGTGAGCCTGACTCGTAGGCGGCTGAGGACTGGCTTGAGGAGGTGGTTGTGAGTTTTCTGGAGCTAATACAGCTTCGACAGTATGACATGTCGGAAGCAGAGCACTCAACGTGGCTTACCAATCAATCTTGGTACTCGTTGGTTACGTTGTGATCAGTTCTTTAGACTCGAACTTCTGAGCGAAGTGTGTCTAAAGGACATCCGAACCATTACTTTTCCTCTATGCATTTCTACCTATGCTAGGATGCTAGAGAGAACCTTTGTGGTTGTGAACATTAGCAGTGAAAGGCAGGAAACTAGCGCCAGTCTCAGAGACTCGGGCGTGTAAAATGTTTCAGGAGGAGGAAGAGCTAAGGACAGATGAATCTGCAGGGTAGAAGACGTGGAAGCGGAGCTTAGAGAGCAGCATGTGGTGGTGTACATTTCGACATGTTACGACCACCCGACTTAGTAGTCCCCGCCAGGCTCAGGGAGCAGGAGGGCTGGGGAGGAGAGTAGCTGCATTGCGGTCAAGGAGTGTGACCCAGGAGCTCTAAGAATGATTCGGGGTACGAATTATGTCTACTACGAGCTGCCATATCTATAGACATAAGAACCAATCATTCTACCCTTCCACGAATCATGTCCCAGACCTAGAGGTTCCAGGTAAGCCGTAGACTTGACCCTCACGTCTGGAGATACCTTTGGGAGGAGACTCGATAATCACGCTTACGCCGACGGTGTGATTTGACCTCGAGGCGAGAGTTTCGGTTGGAATCTCTTGGTGGCAGCGTAGAGGCCTTACGACGTTGATCTGGGTATGGTTTTGATTCACAAATCATACCCCGGTTGACTGTTTTAGGCAAACGTTGGAATGGGTTTTCCTTGGTCGGCGAAAAGGAAACCCTGGGCAGCACATGTTAAACTCAGGCATAAGAGGGTGTGACCGATCACTCTTGAGTTGGTCAACCCTACCCTTGTGGCAGCAGGAGTTTTGAGTTTCAGTTCTAACCTAAAAAGGGAAACCTCTTGAGTTTGAGGGTGACGAACACGTTCTTATACGGTCTCACCCCGATGAGGTTTCGGAGAGGTGGCCGAGGCGGCATGTTACCTCCGATGTTCGATGGACCTTTTGATCTTCAGCAGGGTAGGCGAAGAGGTTTACCGCTTGACCCTACCACCTCAGTCGCACCGGGTGCATAATGTCCACTATGTGTCTCAGCTGTGGAGATACGTGTATGTTTCTTCACACGTCATTGACCTCGGGGAGTTGGACGTCGATGACAGGGAGACAAGCACAGAGGTTCTAGTAGGGAACGAGGATCGACAGGAGCAGGTTCTACATGAACGGTTGCTTCCTCTGGGGTGCTTCTTGGGTAGCACGAGATCTTCAGGTGAGCATATGGGAGCGTAAAGCTCAGTTGCGTGCTCAGTACTACTTTGTTTCCCTTAAGTGTGAGTTGAAGCTTTACGGGGACGTAAAGCCCTGAGGTGGGAGTAATGTAAAGACCCGTAAAATTCAAGGGAAATTTTTTCTTAATTTTCTTTAGAATTTTACAAGAGCGCGGTTTCAGACGGCACCTGATTCCGAGGCCCGGAGTGCCCGGAATTAATTTCCGAAGTTTGGCTCGGGTACGTTCAGTGAACAAACGAGCGGGATTTCCTAACTTTTGATCCGGTGCTCGGAATTGAAATCCGAGGACACCGATGAACTCGTAGCACCGATATTCGCTTAAGGAGACCTTTCCCGAAGTTGCGTTTACACGAGGGGAGTTGTAAAAAATAAAATTGTGAATGTTAAAATAAAAATTTAACTTCAATTTTTATTTTTATCTTCCTTAAGTGTTTTTATCCTTTGGGTGCAAGTTGGGTGACAACCCAACTTCCCTTGGGAGGTTAAGAGGGTGGTGGGGCCCACACGAACCCCCCCCCCCAACTCACAATTAATGATGTAAACTTAGGTTATAACTTATGTCTTTAATAAGTGAGTTTAATTAATGTTTTGAAATTCAAACTCTTGAATTTCAAAGGTTGGTGTTGTGTTAATAAATTAAGTATGAGCTTAATTTATTATTTTTTGGTTAGTCCCTTTGTTTCTTGGGAGGATTTGAGGGCTTTCCCTTCTTCTTCAAACTTTGACGAAGAACACGAAGAACTTCTTCGCCGAAGAACACGGTTCTTCCGCGACGCCAAATCCGCAACGTGACGTTCTTCTTCCGCATAATCTCTTCCGCGACGGTTTTCCATGACGAACGCCATCAACAACGACTCTTCCTCCGACGTCAAAGGAATCGACACCGATATTCCTCGACTACGTCAACGTGCGACTATCGAGGTAGGGGTTCTTGAGTTCGTTGTTTTCTTTATTATTTGACTTTCCTCAAGACTTGATGAAGAACGCTCAAGTTCCGACGAAGAACGCCGCTCCGCTCTTCTTCATCTTCCGTGTCAACGAGAGAGAACACCGCTTCTTCCTCGGACAACCTTCGTCGGCGTACGAGGTTTCTCCAACGACGTGTCTCTTCGGACGCATTCCTTCGTCATCGGATTTGACGAACGGCTACCGCGACGCCCGACCTCCGCGACGTCGTCTTCCGTGGAACGTTGACAATCTTCGAACCTTATACCAAGGTAGGGGTTGTTAATTCAATATTTATTTATTTCGTTCTTGATCGTGGATCTAGCACGTCTAACGTGAGACACTTGATTATTTTAAAGTTGTGTTAACGTGAGGGGGCCGGACCGCATGAACACGGCCGGACCCCCCTCCATCATTCTTGTTTATTCTTGCGGATGGAAGCAAGTGGCGTGGTGCCGTCGCACCACGCGGATGATCGTACTTTTATTTTACGCGGCGCCGTCGCGCCACGCCGAGGTAGAATCTTCAAGAACGCGACGCCGTCACGCCGCGTTGAAAGGAATCAAGGTACGGCGAAAGGGGCGCGGTGCCGTCGCACCACGCCAGAGGACGAACACCGCGGCCGGTTCCGGGCCGCGGCGGGACGAGGAGACCGCGGCCAGTTCCGGGCCGCGGCGGAAGAGAGGACCGGCGGCCGGGCCGCCGGCGTCGGAAGCCGAAGGGGGGACCGGAATTTCCGGTCCGTTTGAGAAAACCGGCCGGCCAGCTGGCCGGCCGGATGTCTTAAAAACCGGGGGAATTAATCCCCCGGCCAACCCATAAAACCCCCCTCTTTAAGAGGGGGGCGGTTCTTTAAAGGAGGGGGGGGGGGGCAGCAGCCCCCCGGTTCGTGTCCAGCCGGCCCCCACGTGCGGGGGCCGTTTCATTCAAATGGCGCGGCACAAGGCCGTGCCGCCTAATCAATCAGCGGGGGATTTAATTCCCCCGCGCGGCCTCCTTGCGGCGCCAGCCGCCGCGGCACCCCGCGCCGCCGCGCCGCCGCCGGCCGCCGCCGCCGGCCACCGCGCCGCCCCAGGGGGGGGGGGGTCGGGCCGGGTAGGCCCGGACCCGGACCCCCCGTTTCGAACCAGAATTGGTTTTTGGCCCATAACATGAGCCTCGGACCTCCTATCGACGAACCGTCAGCGGCAACGCGATCCTTGGATCGAGACGGTCGTTTCGGTATATCGCACTCAAAGTTTCGGGTTACTTTGAGTTCGGCCGGGTTGGTTCGTTCACGAAACCAACCGGGCCTTCGGAGCGGAAACGCTCATATCTTGAGCTACGAACGTCTGATTGATGCACCGTCAGTCGTGTTGTGTTCCTCTTAGTGAGACGGATCTTTTGGCATACTCCGCCCGAGGTTTGGACACAGGTGGAGTACGGCCGGGTTGGTTCGTTCACGAAACCAACCGGGCCCTCGGAGCGGAAACGCTCATATCTTGAGTTCCGGACGTCCGATTGACGTTCCATCGACTTTGATGGAATCCTCTAAGTGAGACGGATCTTTTGGCATACTCCGCCCGAGGTTTTGGACGCAGGTGGAGTACGGTCGGGTTGGTTTTGCCTTAAAAACCAACCGGGCCCCGGGAACGAAAATGCCAATAACTCTCAGACCGGACGTCCGATCGACGCGCCGTCTGTTGCGATGAGTTCCTGTTGACGATACGGAACTTTTGGATACATCAACTCTGGTCTTTGTGATAGTTGATGTATCAGCCTCTCGGCTCGTGGAGCAGATCCTCCGAACGAGCTTACTGTGTGCGGGAACCCTATTGCTGGCTGCGACTGTTACTGTGACGACTACTACTACTGCTACTGTGACTGCGACGACGACAGTACAGGGATCCTATGTGGATTCGACGACAACGACTACAACACTCAGTGATCCTACGTGGAACAGTGCTACCGAACCTTTGTGAGCTGAATCTTCTGTTGATCTTGGGTGGTGGAGCGCTTAGGTGTAGCGGCGGAACCATGGTACTTGACAGTGGTGGTGCGCTTGGATGCAGCAGCAGACCTTTGGCGGTGGAGCGCTTGGTTATAGCGGCGGACCCGCGATACTTTAAGGAGTGTGTGTGCTTGGTTGTAGCGGCAGACCCGCGACGGTGGAGACGTGCGTGCGGAGTACGGAGACCGTGCAGCCGGCTGAGACCTGATGACTGCTTGACCGACTCGACTTGGAGTGAGTCGACTAGCCAAGTGGACGGAGCGCCCGGTATTTGGCGGCAGACCCACGGCGGATGGAGCGCCTGGTAGTTGGCAGCAAACCCGCGGTACTCGACAGGAGGAGTACCTCAGTAGGCTATTTGGGTGAGCGCCCAGTAGTTGGCAGCAGACCCTCAGCGGACGGAGCGCCCAGTAGTTGGCAGCAGACCCGCAGTACTCGACGGGAGGAGTACCTCAGCAGTCATAGGTTAGTGAGCAGTACCTCGGAGTTGTGACAGGACTACTGCACACTTCAGAGACGGGGCTCTTCAGCAGCTATGGTTTCGATAATAAAAATCCGGGTTTGAGCTGAGTCATTGATCTTTTTGTTTCCTCATGATTGAGATGGGTCGCTTGATAACTTAGGTATATGTATGGGCATATACCTGGGTAATAGTTATCCGTTGATTTCATAAACTTGTTATAAACCTTGTGGACTTGTACTGTTATCCTATGTGGATTTTACTGTTTACTCTTCTTTGTGGATTGGATTGTTCTTGGGCTCGTGTTGGAGCCGAACGGAAATTGGTGACATAGGTATATGTATGGGCATATACCTAATCAATACTGGATGTTACTTCGTGATTGTTACTTTTCTTCGTGGTTTATCCTTTGTGGATTTGAGAGACCTTCAGGGGTCTCGGGGTCCCTACTGAGTAGCTTATACTCACCCCTGCACGGGCTTTGCCCGCACTTCATTGTGTTGGTTGCAGACGACGGACAACGCTGACTGTGGATGAGGCTTTCGGAGTAGGTCGGTACCCGGAGGAGGACCACTGAGCGGGACGTGCTCGGAGCGGACAGTTGGACCCGAGGAGTTGTGAGCTATCTGTACCTACCCTTCAGGTAGGATCCGTGGTGGACGATCCAGGAGCTGTGCCATCTATACCTACCCTTCAGGTAGGAATCGAGGAGGACGTCCCAGGAGCCGCTTGTACTTTCAGTTGCTGTTTTCCCTTTCGAGTTGTACTTTACTTTCAGTTGGGCTTGTATTCCGGCCCCCTTTACTTTTCTGCACTTGTAGTTACTTTCCGCTTGCTGACTCTGTGGTGGTTGTTACTTTATTAAGGCAATGCCTTCCCTTTTTACTGGGATTTTACGCCTTGGTGCTAGTCGCCAGCCCCTGGCCTATGGAAGGCGGGCTTGGGGTAGTCACGGCACGGGCCCCGAGGGCGGGTCGTGACATGCACCTCTTTAAATAAAGGGCTTCACAATGATCCATTTTGATGCATGAGTGGAAACTGTTGTTATAAGAGAACTCAACCACATGAAGATATTGGCCACAACCTCCTTTGAAGCCTATTGAGCATGCTCTCAATAATTCATCTAGTGTTAGGATAGTCCACTAATATTGGACACTAGTTTGTGGATGATAAGTAGTACTGATGTTCTGCTCAGTATTAAGAGCATGTTAAAGAATCTTCCAAAAAATAGAGTTGAATCCTAGATTTTGATCATATACAAATGATTGTGGTCCTCCATGCTGCATTACCACATCTCTGATGTATATCCGTGCTAGTTGATCAAATGAGAAATCCACCTAAATTGCAATGAAGTGTGCAGTCTTTTTAAGACGATCCACAAAAACCCAGAGAGCATTGTTTGATTTTGATGTCTTTGGATGTCCAATGACAAAGTCCATGGTGATATTCTCCCATTTCAATAGTGGTATTGGTAATGGTTGCATCATCCCCTTAGACTTCTGACTCTTATTATTCACTTTCTAACATACGAGGCACTTTAATATATGCTCACTGAAATCCTCATTCATTATATCCCACAAATAATGCCCTCGGAGATCTCAATACATCTTTGTGTTTCCAGGGTAAATGGATAAATTCGAACTATTTTCATCATCAAAAAGTTACTTCTTTAACTCTAGAATTGATAGAGCACATAGTATCAACTCAAATACCACAATTCCTTCTCCATTAAAATTGTCCACCAATGATTTGTATTTCTGATATTTTCCACATTCTTGAAAATTCCCACATCATCCATCTGAGCATCCTTTAACCATTCCAAAATATACAGATGAGCAATAATTTTGGAAACGATTGATGATTTTCCATTATTTTTGATTCCCCTATCCATATTCATCACATATAATAATATTGGATCCTTTTCAATTCTCATGAATGATGGAATCTATTGGTATTTTCTTCTTAGTGCACCTACCATCTTGTTCTATTTCCTAGGGTGTTAATGGATTGTGCATTCATAGTCTTTGACTAGAATTAACCATCTTTATTGGTGCATATTCAACACTTTCTATGTGAAAATATACATGATGGTTTTGTGATCTGTATATATTTCACACTTCTCCCTAAATAGGTAATGTCTCAAAAAATTTTAAGAGATGATCACTACATCCAACTCCATATCATGTTCTGGATAGTTTTTCTCATTAACTTTCAATTTCCTTGATGCATAGGCAATGACTTTTTCATTTTTCATCAACACACAGCCCATGACCATATTTGAAGCATCACTAAATACCAGAAAAAGTTCCCCAATTGTGAGTGATGTGAGAACATGCATAGTGATAATCCTCCTCTTCAACTCCTTGATGCTCTCTTTGCATTCATCACTCAATGAGAACTTGAATCCCTTATGAGTTTGATTAGGAAGAGGATTTGAAAATAGTGGAAATTTTCCCAAAAATTGGGGATAATATCCTACTAACCCCAGGAAGCTAAGGATATCCATTAATGATGTTGGCCATGGACATCCCTTAATTGGAGCTGTCTTGGAGGCATCTATAAATATCTCATTGCTTGTGATGAAATGACCTAACCATGAGACCTCCATCATCGAAAACTCACACTTTCTGTACTTTTCATAGAGCTCTCCTTTGACAAGGACTCTAGTATAGTTCCTAGATACTTATCATGCTCCTCCATGGTTTGGAATTATATTAGAATATCATCTATTAAGACTACCTCAAATGAGTTGATGTAATTTCTAAAGACTATATTCATCAAGTCCACGAGGATTTCTAGAGCATTAGTGAGTCCAAAAGGGGGACATTATCAACACTCAAAATTGATTTGATAAAGGGGGACTTTATCAGTGCTCTAAATATTGTGGATAAAGGCCTAGATTATTGTGGGATGCTGATTATATAATAGTACACCCACCAAAACATACAAAACACGCACACAGAACCTGCATAAAATAGCACATGTACAATGAACGTAAGAACAATGCAGCACACACAAGAACAATGTAGCGCACACAATGGATTGGAAAATAATGCTATAAACATTTCAAACAATGTATAATATCATTAAAATTACATTTATCAAAAAAAAAACATAAAAACAGTAACTTTTCATCCTTTGACATCCATAAACACCGCTCAAAAATGTCTTTCCATGGTACTAGTTGCGGAACAAATCATCACAACTCATGGGAAAGGTTCCACATACATAAGAAAACATATATTATGTTAATAATACTATAATTAAATAATATAAAAATTAATTATAAAGAATAAATTAATAAAATGTAAATTTTTAATAAAAAAGGAACATTTTGAGTTATACAGTTCCCACTGTGCGTCATATTGTGGTGGGGTTCATTCCAAGACTTCAAAAATGAGGTAGGGATCATTTTCATAAATTATCAAAATAGTATGAATGATTTTTCATGGTTTTGAGTATGTATCTCATTCTTTTACTAAAATTAATATCAAATTTAAAGGACACATTTGGATTTACACCAGTCACGTTATTAAACAAATTGAGTTGTGGTTGATTTCTACATGTCAGAAATGGATCATGGTTCATTTTTATAATGTATCAAAACAATAAAATTAAATTTTCTAAACATTCAGTTTTTTAGTTTAGTTTTTCACTGAAATATATTTTCAAACAAAAAACATGAATTTTGAGTCATACTGGTTCCATCCTGTGTCAATTTTAGGTGATATAACTTCATACACATCACAAAGGACATAGGAATCATTCTCTTAAATGATGAACACAATCGGAGGGCGTTTTCTTGGTTTTTAGTGAGTGAAACATTTTGATCTAAATTGTCAATTTTAAACTCAAACTAGAAACTTTTAGACATACCAGTATCATCATGCATCGGATTGAGGTGTGGTTAGTTCCAACAGATCAAAAATGACTCATGGATCATTGTGTTAACGTTTAACAAGATTCCAAAAGGGTTTTATTGGTTTTCAGTATGTCAATAGTTTATTTTTACTTTAATTAAGGCCAATTTAAAAAAAAAATATTTGTATTTTTACCGGTCACATTGTTCATCATATTGAGGTGTGGTAGATTCCTACACAACCCAAATGTCTTATGGGTAATTTGTCTAATGTATCAAAACAATCCAAACATGTTTTGTCTTTTATTTGTATGTCAGCTATGTTATTTACTAAAATATGATTTCAAATCAGAAATATGCTTTTTGTGTCATACTGGTAACATCATGCATTGATTTGATGTGAGACTATTCCATACATGAATCAATGGACTTACAAATCACTTTCCTAAATTATAAATACAGTCGGAATGTGTTTTCATTGTTTTTAGGGGTTGACATGTTTTGAGAAAAAATATAAATTTGAAACTCATAATAGACACTTTTATTCATACTGGTCACACCATGTGTCAGATTAAGGTGTAGTTAATTCCTACACGTCACAAATGACACATGGATTGTTTTAATAAATTATGAAAACAATCTGAATGTTTTTGCTCAGTTTTCAATTTTTCAATGGTTCTTTTTTCACAAATTAATTTCAATTTAAATTAAAAAGACACATTTGGATATTTACAATTCACAGCGTGCATTTAATTGAGGTGGTCTTGATTCTAATATGCCACAAATTACTCATAGATCATTTTTAAAAATTATGAAAACAATATGAATGAATTTAATTAATTTTTAGTGAATAGATGTCTTTTTTTTCTATAATTATTTTCAACATAAAAAAGATACAATTTGAGCCATACAGGTCACACCGTGCATCAGATTGAGGTTCAGTTGATTCCTACACGTCATTAATGACTTATGCAACGTTTTCCAAAATTATCAAAATAATCTGAATGTTTTTTCGAAGATTACAGTATGTTAGTTGTGATTTTTTACTTAAATATCATTTCAAACTAGAAACACACATTTTGGGTCATACCGGTCACACCGTACGTCAGATTTTAGGTCATTTGACTACTACACATAACAAATGAATTATAGATCATTTTCCTAATGTATATAATCATACCTAATGTGTTTGAAATTTTTTTAATATGTAAATTGTTATTTTTACTAAAAATACTCATAGTTTTTTTAAAAATAGTCACTTCAAGTCATACTAGTCTCATCTTGCGTTGTATTGAAGTCGTGTCTTCATGATATTTGTATACATTCATACATCAGGTATTATGCCAATTTGTTTCTAAATGGATCTATATCACCTTGTCAATATTAGTCTTTTCTAAAATCATGGTAGTACTTAAAAAATATAAATACACAATTTATTAATAAATATTTTAAATGAAATAGTAATTATCCTAAAAAATATCTCTTAAATGATGTTGGTTTGTTCATAGAATATGATCTCTTTTATAAATTTGAAAACATAATAACCACATACTTTTCCATTTGTTTGTTTCAAACACTACAAAAACATAATAACCACATACTTTTCCATTTGTTTGAAATCATCTTCCTACCCCTCTCAAGAACGAGCAACATTCATCAAGGCCCAAGAAAAAGATATCATGAATGATGGAAACAACAAAGTCGTTTTGTTGTGATAGCAACTGGTGAATGAGTGGTGTCGATCAGAGGCCACCATAGCGCATGTCGATCACCACTATAGGGATTCATGTTTTTTTCATTGCAAGCATTACAAGATAATCATTAAGGGTCATTCTGGACGATCAACATCACCAATGAAGAAAATAAAAAAGTTAGTTGTATTATTTTCATTATAAAGTTAATTAAATTAATTATAAACATGATGTGAAAAATACACTCTAATGATTTTGGGCCTCTTCCTTCATTATTAAAATCTTTGATTCTATTTTGTGGAGACTGGCATTATCTATTGGATTGATCCTAGAATAATCATTGTTCATGGTAAAAATTAAAGTTTGATGCCAAACCAATCATGCATCCACTTCACCCAGAACCTAGAAGTGGTATTAGAGAGGTGACATCATTGTTTGTAGTTATTTAAATATTTTGTTTATGTTTTACACATTTAATAATTTAGTTGTATCATTTAATGTTAATCATTCTAAAATATGAAACTCTTGATATTTTCCTCCACCTTTGTTTCTTTTTCACCTAAGGAACGACCATTTCTTTATATTTTGATTAAAATAAATAATAGGATCCCATATAGAGGTTCCAAAGGTTCCTTGCCATATAACACCAGAACACACTACATGTATTTGGCACTACACGCCCGGTAAGAAAGTTTCAATGCACCAGGACTGGTCCGCCAAACAATGCATTGTCATTGGAGTTTGTCTATGTCTTAATGACATCATGTGTTTACCAGGAACACATGTCACTCTTTTTCTAGATTACACACTATTTGGCCCACTAGACACAACATGTATTCCCTTCTGGTTATTGTTGGACCATGTACCCCATACACAGTTTTCCTAAATAGAGACACTGTAATGATTTACTACACAGCGTTTGGCCCACAGTACACACCGTGTACTCTGAAGATTTCCAAAGTACACTCACATGTTGTTTCCATGAGCATGTACTTCAGATGGTCGGTGAACAATAGTACACATCGTGTAGTCAGAACTACATGTCGTGTAATCATCCAAATTATGCAGAATTTTTTAAATTTATTATTATATTATACATACCATTGAGACATGTACCACTGTACAAGAGTAATGCTGATGCAAAAACTGCTATAGGTGATTTATTTATATGTGTTTAATTTTACATCTTCATAACATTCATTTATAGTCATTAGGTAGTTATGAATAGGAATTCACCGAGTTTCCTCCAAGGTACAAGTTATGTACAAAGATAATTTTAAATGAATTTATTATTTTAAAATTATGATGGATGATAATCTCGTGGAGATTTAGAAAATGGTTTAAGATAAAATACTTATTAATTAATGATGATAATTAATTGATTCAAGCATGATTTATCTTAGACAATAATGATAAAAAATTTGAATTCTAGTTTTCTTTATACATAAATATATTTTCATGTATTGATGATCATGAGATTGGCCATGACTTTTTTATGTAGATAGTTTCATTTAATTTACATTTTTAAATTATATTTGGTGTCTTACGAGCCTTCTCCTCATTAATATGTTGGGACTACCTGCCCAAGGATTCTTTTATGTAAAACTCCTTTTTACCCCTCACCAACATTTTAGTTTAAAATCATATATAACGGATGGAACTCCCACACTATATGATTCAGTTCAAGCTTGAGTTGAGACAAAAAAAATTCAAGGAGATATAGAGGAGGACATGTGGAAAGCTGTAAACATGATCCCAAAAGGTTCAAGATGTTTCTCCCATAGGTCCATGTAAGTTTACCAACCACTATATAAACTAATAATCATAAAATATCATTATCATGCACTTTGTTTTGTTTTAATTATATCAGTTTCATTGTCTGTCATTAGGGATGTGTTTTCATAATCACATAATTAATATATTAAACAAGCATGAAAGATAGAACTAAAATAAACTAGGATTATGTGTAAATATTTTCAATAAACAGTTAATCACATATGTAAGATTTACTTAATATTACTAAGAATGTGATAATGATAATAACCAATTCACACATAAGAGATAAAAATCCCCCAAATAAAATATCAATTCAGACAAAGCCTTCTATTACATGATTAAGGGAAAAAACATAATAAAACTATGTGCTTGAAAAACCATTGTGGGGACACTTACATTTATATAGGAATCCCATGTCAATGGTTTTGGGTTGACTTAACCATACTACATCAAGAAGAGTATCCATTTCTAGACATGGTGTTATATTGGAGTCAAGAGGTAAGGAAATCTAAATACATGATTTTAGGATTGGGGAGTCCACTCAATATATCAAGGAGCTGCCATCTCATAGTTGGACAAAACATTCCTACCTAATTACTTTCAAATAGCTTGAACAATACTTGTTGGGGTTATACAAAGGTAATATAGATCCTTTATGCTAGTATGTCATGACAACTGGACATTCCGAGTTAATTGGAGAGGTCCATTGGGACATGAAAAAATAGTGGGAGACTTCATAAAATTAATTTATTATTTCTCATAAAAATAAAGAAATTACCAATGAGAAGCTCTTTTAATTGTACAATAAAAATGAAAATATCATCAACCACCCTATCACTGTGATAAATTGTGGATAATGACATCATCCTGACTGGAAGAACCTTACAGGAACGGTTTAGACTCCTCAAGGTTATTCTACACCATTAATGAAAATGTTACATCTTGGAGTAAAAATTACCTGATATTCCATCCAAAGAGGCGAGTGATGAGGATTTACTGGTCTATGAGAAACAAATAAACTATGTAGTTGATGTTCAATATTTGATGATATCTTCAATTTCTAGTGAGATCATGAAGTCTCATGAAAACATGGAGTCATATTTTATTCATGAGAACCTCCTTGGTCTTTACCAGGAGATAGAAAGACATGAACAGTTTGATATCTCCAAACAACTCTTTCAAATTATGGTCAGAGGGGGTACCCCATCTAGGCCTCATGTATTGAAGCTTATTGGATACATTGATCTCCTGGAGGTTATAGGGTTTAAACACCTCAATGAACTGAGAATCAATCTCATTATTTCATCACTTCTTCAAAGCTTCTTGGTCTTTTTTGTCAATTTCAACATGAACAACATTGAGAAGTCTCTATTTGATCTTCTTATCATCATTCATCAAGTGTACAATGATATGAAGTGAAAAAAGCCATTTTTCAGAATGCTGAATAAGTGGAAGGGGAAGGAAAACAACATTAATCCCAAATCTTCATCATGGACATCATTGAAAAGGAAGATCAAAATGAATGCAATAGAACATGAGGCTATTAGTTTTTATTGTGGAGTGAATGCCCACTAGATGAATAACTGCACCAACCATTAGAAGAATGGGGCAACATCAAGTGAATTAGTTATCAAATGTAATCAATTTGTTTCTACAAATTGGTTATTAGATATAGCTTGTGGTGATCCCATACGTATCCAAATATAAGAACCATGTAGATTCTGGAAACTGACCAAGGGGAGGTAGATCTGTGATTAGCCGACAGAGCCAGACTTGCTGCTATAACTATTTAGGATTGCCCCCCTGACATTTCCAAATGGGATGATCTTGGTTTTAATAGGCTGTTATTACATTTCATGTTTTACTAAAAACATTATTTCTGTATCCATATTAGAAATAGATTTATTTGTATTAGATTTTTGAAATGAATGTTGCTTATTTTACAAAGATAGCATCTGTTTTGGTAGGGATCATTTATAAAATGGTCATCACATGTTGGATTACAACAACCCTTGTAATGGAAATCAATAACAATGATACCTCACATAAATTATACCACACCCAACTTTGGAATCACCGGCTAGGTCATGTAAACAAGAAACAATTGACAAAGTTACATCAAGATGGATATTTAGATTCTTTAAAATTAAAACCATTTGGTGAATTTCATGCATTTTAGATGTATAAATGACCAAAATCCCATTTAGTAGGAAATCTAAAAGGGATAATGACCTTCTCGAATTGGATCATACCGATGTGTGATGACCATTTCATATTTAATCAAGGGGATGGTGCTAGTACTTCATAAATTTTACTAATGATTTTAGTATATATAGATATATCTACATAATGAGGTATATGTCCAATTTTTTTGATATGTTCAAAGAATACAAGAATGAAGTTGAGGACCAGCATGGTATGAGGATTATAAAACTCTCCTAAGACCGTAGTTGAGAATATCATAATCAATAAATCATTGATTACATATAGGAGTTTGGGATCTTATCCAAAATCACTCTTCCATACACTACCTAGTGGAATGGTGTGAGAAAAAGGAGTAACCACACCCTATTGGACATGATGAGTAAAATGATGAGTTATGCCGGTCATCCATTTTCCTTTTAGGGACATGTTATAAAAACATGGGTGCACATAATAAAAAAATTACAAACTAAATCGATAAATGGTATTCCATAGGAGTTCTTGAGTAGAATGATATCCATGTTATCAAATTTACATTTTTGGGAAAGAAATGCATTTGTTAAGGCCTATTTAGTTAACAAACTAGCATCACGAGGCACAATGTGTTCATTTATAGGATACCCTAAGGAAACAAGGGGATATAACCTATAAAACACCTCATACAAAAATATTATTTTGGAGATACACGCCATATTACATAAGAGGAAGATAAACTCTGAAAGAGATACTGGGAGAGAGATATATTTTGATGAATTTGGGGCTCAAGGTACACAAGAGTTGGTACATGGGTAGATTTCACAAAGACCCATGGAAGAATTAATATTTAATGAGACACAAGAACTGTGTAGGAGTACAACAGAGGTTAGAAAACTAGAACGGTACAATATTTTTATTACTAGGGATAGTGACTTATTATTAGTTGATAATAATGATCCTATTACCTAAAAGGAATTAGTAAGTGGAAGAGATGTTTCCAAGTGGAAGGAAGCCATGAATTCTGAAATGGATTCCATGTTCCAAAACCATGTCTAGATTATGGTACATATTCCATTTGATGTAAAGCATGTTGATTGAAAATGGGTATTCAATAAGAAACTAGACATGAAAGTAAAATTCAATACCTATAAGTCATGACTGGTTAAAAAATGGTTCAAACAGAATCATGGAATTGACTATGAAAAAACCATTGAACTAGTTTAAATGGTGAAATCCATCAGAATTATATTGGTCATTACCACTTACCATGACTATGTGATTTGGAAAATGGATGTCAAAAAAACCTTCCATAATGGGAACCTTCATGATGATTTCTACATTACACAACTGAAAGTGTTTATGACTCAAGTGGATGCCAATAAGCTATAAAAGTTTTAGTAGTCTATTTTTTGATTAACGAATGCATCCAGATCTTGGATTGTTCATTTTGATGAAGCTATAACAAAATCTCGTTTAATCAATAATGAATATGAGCTTTGTGTCTCCAAATAGTTTAGTGGGAGTGCATTAATTTTTTTAATAGTATATGTTCATGACATTATACTTACTAGAAATGAGATACATGTCCTACAGTCTATTAAGTCATAGTCGAATCAATGATTCTCCATGAAGGACCTGGGAGAGGTAGCATATATTCTTGGGATCAAGATCCATCGTGATAGATCCAAGAGATTTCTCGGCCTATGTCAAAGTATATACACTAATAAGATACTGAAGATATTCATTATGGAAAAATCCAAGAGGGAATCATTTCCAATGTCACATGTAATTTGTCTTTCCATGAAAATGTGTCCTTAGACACATGATGAAAGAAAGATAATGGAATGGACTCTCTATTTATCATTGATTGGTTTAGTCTTGTATTCCATGATATGTTTAAGGCTAGATGTTACCTACACATTGAGTATGATAGGAATATATCAAGCTGACCCAGTTGACCGCCATTTGATGGATGCCAAGACTACTCTAATGTATCTGAGGAATACTATGTATATGTTCCTATTTTATGGAATAGATGAGGAACTAGTTATCAGAGGATATGAATATTCTAGTTTTCAGACTGATCAGGATAACATGATGTTTCCAACAGGACATATCATCACATTGAATAGAGGTACAGTTATCTAGAAGAGCTCAGAGAAGAGTGTCGTTGTAGATTCTATAGCAGATTCCATGTATATCACAAATTTTGAGGCAGGTAAAGAAGTATATTGGATGCATAGATTCTTCTTGGAGTTTGATGTGATAACTAGTAGTAAGGATCCCATCACAATGTATTGTGATAATAATACAGTGGTGGATCTCTCAAAAGTGACACGTTCATATCATTAGATGAAGAACATACATAGAAAGTATCATCTATTAAGGGATTTTTTCAGAGGTGATATTGGAGTGGCAAGTATTTTATTGGAAGATGTCTCATATCCCTTGACTAAATCATAGACTCAGAATAAACATGATCACCATGTGAGGCCTAGCGGACTGAAATATGTAGGCAGTTGTCTCTAGTCCAAGTGAAAGTTTGTAAGAGTCGGTGTCCTAGAACCAACCAGTTGTACCTTGATTATAATTATTTTTAATATATTTAAATATTAATCATATTATTATACATTTTTCATTGTTCTTCATAAATATGATGTAATAATTTCCTAGAGTTATTGTTGCATTGATAAGGTCATGATAGTTCCCCGCATTGATGACAACCTTGAAATTCTATAAAAATATTCCAAAACATAGTTTTACAGTTGGATGACATACTATGATGGAATAGATAGCATGAAAACCATCATAAGTGAGTACTCGTAAGTAGATGTGACTTCCTCTCATGAAGTTATCACATGGTAATCTCCATGATAGAGATTATAAGAAAAGACCCACCAATAGGTATTCCACTTGTTTTGGTTTCATTGTATATTTCTATCTATGAATGTGTGTAATGATACTTAGACAATAATTTTATCATTAATATGTTTCATGTCTTGCACACTATGATTTAGAGACAAAAACTATCATGCAGGCAGTTGGCGAGAAGTAGGGTATGTTGTTGACTCATGAATGGCATGTTATTAGTTGATAATTCGAGGAAGGATTTGTAACTTCCATTTATGTATGTTGATATCTTGTCCCTTTTATTAAAATAGATCCGTCACATGATGTTCCATGGCCATGGTGTATCGATGAGTTCATTTCAGGTAGTCAAAGAATGGCGTATCCAACTTAATAGTTGATGACAGTATCATGAAACCCGCTTGAAAAGATATTTCGAAAAGGGATTATTTTACACAGTGAGAGTTCATATGTATATGTAATTGTTTTGAAATTAACCTATTTCTCTTGGGTTCCTTGGCCCGTTTCTAGAATGTAATGTTAGACATTAGGATATCCCTCCAAATTCCAATGAGAAATAATCCTAGAGGGTCATACACTACGTTTTTCTAGAGGTCTCGGTTATAATGATTTTATTAATTATAGAAATATTTACTCATCGTATTTTTGGTAAAATATATATATTTATCTTATTTAATATTTTATATATATTGATTTAATAGTTCGTAAAAAAAAATTTATTTTGGAGAATAAATTATTTATTTATTTATTTAGTTTTTCAATAAATGGAAGTGGAGTTCGATCATACCAAGGCTGGTCTGGTAGTAAAATAATTATTTTCAAGATGATAAATAATTATTTAACTAGTTGGAACAAATTAAAATAATGCTGCTATTATTTTGTGTTGCAAAATTTTATTTATAATTCAATTCTGGGAAAGTTGGAGGAACAGAAATAGTGAGGCGGTATTATTACAAATAACATGGGTTTTCTCTAAGGTTATGAATGAATTAAATTGTTGACACAAAATTAAATATAGTAACTGAAGCCCCATGTCAATAAATAGAATCATACTTCTATTGTACCTTGTAATGAACATTACCCCTGCTGAATTGAGATTTGTGAGCTAAACAATTTCTCTACCAAATCCTCTTCCCACCCCTCTCATAAATGAGAGACATTCTTCAAAACCAAAGAACATGCGAACAAGAATGACCGAAAAAAGACACTAGATTCATCGTGCCAGCACCTATAGAATGAGTGCTTTCGATCGGAGGCTATCAGAGTATGTGTGGAAAACCACTAGTGGGTTTTTAGTTTCGATCCTCACAAGTGCAACAAGATAATCCATAAGGGTCCTTCCAAAAGATCAGCATCTCCAACGAAGAAAATAACAAAGATCCAGGTATTGTTTTCTTTATGAAATTATTTAAAATAATTATAAACATGATGTTCATGATCCTCTCTTAAGGTTTCGAGCCTCTTCCTTATTTATCTATATATTTTATTCTATAATATAGAGACTCACGTTCTTCAACATATTGATCTCGGAATAATAATTGAACATGGTGAAAATAAAAATTTGAGTGTCGTCCCAACCGTGCATCGATTGTGACTAGAACCTACACTATTTTCCAAGTTTCATAGCCACCATGTCATAACCACTTTCAACCTCATATCATTATTACCATGGTTTTAAAACTATGGGTATAAATAATAAAAAAACTGGCATAAGTATTTTCGAACCCGTGACACGTCCATCTACCATGATGCATCTTACCAACCAAGCTACTAAACTTTATATATATATATATATATATATATATATATATATCAACATAAATATATTAATTTGTTGCATATGTATAGAAAAAAAATCAATAATTTTGTTTCAAACCTGCTACTTACATTTTAAATTCACAATGCATTACCACTCCTGCTACAAAACCTATTTTCAACAATATCTAAATTAATGTAAATATATTAATATAAACTATCTGTAAAAAATTGAACCCCCGGTGTTTTGAACATTCAACCTCAGCTCTGATGCTGAACCTTGATACAACTAAAGCAATTGGACATAATATTATATATATATATGTATATATTATCTTATATATATAGTTATATAACATGGGAATAAAAAGTTGTGTGCTGGTTTCTGAACCTGCGCTGCTTCTACACCGCTGAACTCCATTACCTCTACATCAACTACAATTATGCTTATATATATATTATATTATTTTTTGCACATAAAACATAAGTGACCCCATAACCACGATTCAGTAAATCCATGTTTATATATGTCACATATACCCATAGTTCTGTTGAACCATGGCTATAGGATTATATACCGCAGGCTATACCCATGGTTGATGAAAACCGTGGGTATAGATGTCACAATACCCATGGTTCTGGTTGACCCATGGGTATTGGTGTCATGAAAAAAATCTCGCACAATTTTTTGGCTTCTGGTGCATACACCGGTACCATATACCCACAGTTTAGCAAGAACTATTGGTATAGGTTACAAAATGTCACCTATATCCACAGTTCTTGAAAAACATGGGTATTGGTGGGTCTATACCCACCGTTTTTGGGGAATTATGGGTATAAACCTATTTTCTAGTATTTTTTGTTAGACCTTATGATTAACTTCCTTATAAATTGGAATATGTAGATCATTAGTCATCACATGGGTTATGTTAATCAACACTTTGAGATGACCTATTGGAAATTTTCTATTATTTAGAATGGCGTTCTAGATATTAAACCCCATATCCCTTTCAAGAAGGCAATGGTTTGGTGTAGATAGATACATATCATAGTAATTTTTGACCCAATAGAATATCAGTATAATAAAGGTATCAATGTATATCTGATTCAAAATTCACGGAATCAATTATAAGAACATCGATTACCTCAACTATGATAGATTTTGGAGGGGAATGGATCACCATAAAGGTCATGGGGGTGGGTGGGATCTTCACGCGTTGGTTGTTATTTTGTTTTTTCTTCTCATTTCCTCCCTGCCATCAATTTTTTCAAGAACACCCTCTATAATTGCTTATTTTATTCAAGTATAGATATTATTTCTCTCATTATTTTTATTTGTTCACTTATATCCTATTCTTATATTTTTCTAAAAAAATGTTCGGGGTGTCACCCCAAAACCCACACCTTTGATGAGACCATACATTTCTAGTTGTTTTAAGGCCACTAAAATTATGTCTACATCTGCTTTGGATATTGATAATTATTGTGGAAATTTCAGATAGAAAATATAGTAAAATAATTAAACATTATTATGTAATATTTATTAAAAGAAAAAAGTATTTATTATGTAATACATACACATGTTTGCTACACTTTTGGGTGTTTTAATCTATTAGTATCCTATCGTTATCTACACAACCTACTTCCATGTCACATGGAATGAGATAGAAGTGAATTTGGATGTGAGTACATAAATATATATATAAATAGATGAATATAGTTATGGTTTTTTTCATTTCATATAAAAGTAATACATTAGATTTATTATATGTACCAATTTTTTTTAAGAAAAACGTACACCATCTTTGATTTACGTTAGAGGAACGTTGGTTTTTATTCTCATTACTTTTTTGTAGCACTAAGATACTATTTCATTGATATAAAATTTCAATCAAAGTGATGAAAACACATAATTTCAAAAAAATTATTACCAAACACAATGTACCTAAAAAAACTTCTCTTCATGACAACTAGTAAACACATCCCATGATCCTTGGGTTACCAGTTGTTCATAAAGATGAAATTGGTGTGGGATTATTTTCCCTTTACCATCTTTAAGATGATATCTCATTAATTTTTTTTGAAAGACTCTGTGAATCCATCCAGGAAACCTTAATACATAGTCCTTTTGATATTCATATACTATAAGTGCACTCTACAATGGATGATGAAGGGAAATTAAATGTTTCATTATTTTAATTTTTATTAAATTAAATAAATGATATCATAATGTTGCTGTAATATCACCCCACATCAGTTTCTTAAGCCTAGTTACAATATGGTGACACAAAAATACATCAATTGGCACTTGTTCCTGAGTGGAAATTACAATGTTACTACTAAACATTGAATTTTTGGGGTTGAACCGCCGAACCTTCTTATTCTATCTGATATCGTATTTGATTCCTTTAACTTTTTCCTTAAGGATTTTTTATAACACCATAAAACTACCGCGATCCTAATTTTTATGTCCTGCTAGTGTTTCATTGCATAATATTTCCTCGGTTTCAACATCATCAACATGTTCCTATAGGGAACTAGCATAGACATGTGCATATGGTGGTTGTACGACATCAATGGGAAATACCATAGCATGTTTAGAAACTCTATGGTCCTATGCATTGAGAGAAACAATAGGTTGAGAGACCAGCTGTTCCTCCACACTACAAGCAGCAGCAGGTTAAGAGACCTATGGTGCCTCGGAATTGGGAGCATCATCACATATTGAAGTAATTATCTATAGTAGTGGTTTAACATTAAATTTAGATTACATAAATTTTGCAGCAAATAGACAATAACATAAGGTAACGCAATGTATATTAAAAAAATATAAACTAATTATTGAACTTGATTTTTTTAAAGGATGAATATAAGTGATAGATAAAAATATAAGTTTCACATGATAATTATACTTTTGAACATAAATTAATATCTCTTAAAATCATAAATCCATCTTCCACATGATGATTGAATCATGTACTACTGAATCTTGATCCTTCCAATATAGTACATTAGGAAAAAAATTCCTTTATTGAGGGTATACATTATCTCAATGTTAAATGACTATAGGTATTCATACCTTCTCTGCTATCAATGGTTCATTTCACTTTGTGATTAAATATATTTCAAATACAATATTTGAGTGTATTCCAATAACACCTAATGGAAGGAACCACTATTTCCAAAAATAGAAAAGTATTCGGGATGTTTCTCTTATGTTTTTTAACAGTTTGGATCCATAAGCAAACACCTGACCATAATAGACTATAATTGTTCAAATGATGACTCTTGATACATCACAATATAAGCCATACACATTAGCCAGATCATTTAGGATTAAGATTCGTGTTTTAATAAATCTCTCACTAAGATCTTAGAATTATATATCACGAACATCTTAGAAAATGATCCATACCATCCTCTTGGTTGAGGCCTCGTTAGCGCTTCTAATTAGTAAGAATCCTGGTTGACCACCTGGTAATAAAATTGAACCCTTAACAAAATGACAATAATAAGATTCTCATTTCATGGTCCAATGAATCTTGTGAAAATCATTTTCATATCAATAAGTAATCCAAAAACCCATATATCACATGTTTCTTGTGCGTGTTGTCCCAATTTCTTATAATAAGTTTCATCTATTCATCCATTTTCACAAACATCAAAAAATTTATGTAAGTATACCCATGGAACATGTGGAGTTTTCAACACCTATATGATTTCCATCTAAAACCATTCACTTTGGATGAATAGTTAATGTCACTCTTACTTTTCAATGAATGAATTTTACATTGAAACAATGTTTTATTAATAAAATAATGAGATTAATATAACTTATAACCATTAGTGTAGATATCATGATCCCTTTAGTCATTCTTTGATAATTCTCCAATCTACAAGCTAACAGAGATCCCATGTATGAAAACCACTAGACATCAATTTCCTAATAATCAGAAAAGGTGCTGCATCTATATTATCTGTAATTTGTAATTATTTTCATTGACAATTGAAATTTTATTATGGTTGATGACCACATAGATTGATTGATATAAAATTTAATAAAATAAAAAAATTAATCTCCAATACAAATTGTTATTTCTAGGAAGGAAAACACCCTAAGCAGGGGGGATCATAGTATGTTGATACTTCAAAAATGTACTTGTTCCAATGGTAGAGTACCATCATTATCCAAAAGAATAAAACCATTAATTATTTATATAAAGTGATAAATATAATAATAAGTGAAAAATATTATTCTAATTGTTTAATCCAAATGAGGATAATTCAGAGAGCATGAAACAGGAATGCATTATACAACTAAAACACTAATATGCCCAATTTTTCAACAAAATTTAGATTGACTACATGGAACCTAAATACTTACAGGCCATATAAAAACTATTAACTCATTAATCTAAACAATGGAAGAGATAAATGCCTGTATATGTCTTTTCTAAATCATTATGAATAAAGACATAGATTACACAAATAAGGGTGTATCAATTCTACTACAATTTTATCTATTGATGAACTTCATGATACTACAATAAGAATACCTCATTGATTTAATTCCTATGAATTTATATAAAATTTCTAGAACACCTCTACTTTATCTAATTCTCTCATAATACAGGATTTATTTTCCCACTTTTGAAAGTGAAAGATATCTCCCACATCTTTAAAAAATCAATATGTTTCCTCCTAGATATATCATTATTCTACCTTCACAATGAATGGATTTTTTTTGTAAATACCTAATCTATTCGAAGTCAAGAGCACCTCTTTAATTTCTAGATTTCCCTCCTGAAAGATTTAAAATATAAATATATTGGTCTGCTAAATTAACACATTCATGTTACAAAAATAACCATCATGGAATGAAAATTATATGTCCTGATTGTCATGGACCACACCCGAAAATCACATCACGAAGAAATATATATGATTCATCTCTAAATAAAACACCATAAAATGGGATTAAACAACATGGGTTGGTCACATGTACTTCCAAAATGATAACTCCTTCATACTAATTCTCCATGATTTTTCTACTGAAACATTCCATGGATAACTACATTTAGGTGTAGCCATGGAAATATCCCTCAACCACTATGTGATGTGACCATATCCACAAGTATTTGGTAAAATATAAATGAACATAATATACAACTGACACCTAGAATGGCATAGGGTTGTTGTAATGGTATGGATTCTCAAAATTCTAAGGAGGTTCAATGGGGTCAATGGAGAATCTGGGTTATTTTTCCCAAGTGTGGAAGTTCAAAGATAATTACAAGGCTATTAAAAAGTTTAAAAAAGAACTAAAATAATTTTTTCTTGATATAAATCCTCAATCACCCACACCATGGACGATGCCTAATTTTGTAGATTCAAAAAATACCCAAAAGAATTTATTGGGAGTAGTGATGAAACACAAAACTATACTAAAAATATTGTGTTTTTATTTTAGAAATATATTAATGAATAAAGGGATAGATTCATATTTTATATTATAATAATGGGATAGACACATAATTTGGAACCACCAACATATTCTAGAGGCTACAATGTAGGTATGATGTCATATTTTGATAATCATAAAAGGATAGACACATATTTCAATTCCCGCAACCAGCGTAGTTCACTCACATATTTAAGTATCTACTCTAGAGTACGTCATTTCCTTACACCTATTTAGGAGGATCATTAGCATATTTTTTTTGAATGAAGAGATGCATAATTAGGTTCATATTCCCATTTTAAATGGGGTTAGAACAATCTTGAAATTACCATAGGACATGAACATATCCCTATATATCCCAAATTATTGAGTAGACATGTAACCAACCAAAGTGAAATTCATTTAGTGCGCAAACAAGGACCACCAACAACTAGAATTTTTAGTGGGGCATTTAGCCTGTACAAATCAAAACATAACCATCAATATCAAATGGTAACAACATTAAAAACCAATGAGAATGAGGGGAAAACTCTCCACGGAGGTGTGGTTCAGCACATGACGGAGGTGCGTTCGGGATGGAGGAGAGGCATGTGGAAGAGGAGAGCTACATAGTGGAGGAGAGGTCACATCGCGAAGGAGAGGCACTAGGGGAAGAGTGGTGCTGGTAGAAGAGAGGCACGACAAAGATATGTTGCGACGACTATGGAGTCAGTAGGAGAGGAGGAGTTGGAGGAGGAGGAGGCGGGAGAGGGGGAGGAGGAGTGGGAAGGGGAGGTGTAGGAGGAGGCAACAACAAGGATCAGCTTCCAAGGGAGAATGATGGGTGCAAAGAATGAGGAGAAAGACAGGGTTTCTTTACAAAACTCGATGCAACTTTTATCAATGCTAGATAAAAAGCACTGATAAAATTATATTATATCAGCACTAATAAATCATACCTTTATTAGCACTTTTTTAGTGCTGCTAAACGTGGTCCTTTATCAGTGCTAGAAAAGTGATGATATAGGACGTGTTTATCATCAGTAAAAATATAGCACTAATAAAGATATATTTTATCAGTTATTTTTTAGCGTTAATAATGATTAGACTTTTTCAACGCTAAAAAAGCACTGATAAAGATATAATTTTAAAAAATTATTTATATTAAAATATATATTATTTAAATCATATATATGATAAATAAATAAGTATTTATTTATAATTATAACTATAACTATATATATATATATATTTACAAAATTCTAATTTTAATAATTTTAACATTATTTGAAATATATTTATTATATTTATTATCATTGAAATATATATAATAAATATATTAATTATATATATATAAGAAAATTTATATAACAATATTTCTTCTAATTTTATAATTATTTATATGAATATATATATATATATTTATATAATAATTATAAATGAATATATATATAAATATTTAAATAATTATAAAATTATAAAGAATTCATATTTATAAAAAAAAAATTCTGAAAAAATTATAATATATTTATTATAATATTATAATTATTTCAATATATATGTATTTATTTATAACTATAAATATTTATAATTTTATTTATTGATCAATATGGATTTATATTTTTAAATATACATATAAAAATATCATTTTAATTATATATAATATTATATATTAAAATAATTAACATTTTATTATAAATTATTAATTATTTAATTAACTATATATTTCTTTGTAATTAAAAACTATCGTGATTAAATATTTATTTATAGTTGTAATTATAAATGAACATCTTCATTTGTATAATTATTTAAATAATTATAAAATCATAAAAAAATATTTATAATCTTAAAATTATATATATATTTATATATATTATAATTTTCTACAATATTTAAAGGTATCTACATTTATATAGAATTATATTTATAGCTATATGAATTTATTTAAAAATATTTGTATATAAGTATATTTAATTAATATATATATTTTTAAATTTTTAGTTATTAAATATATTTATATTTATTTCTGAATTATAATGATAAATGTTAGTATATATTTATAAATATATTTATTTCATTATATTATAATATTATAAGTAGTAAAATAAATAAATTTATTATAATGTTATAATTATTCACATATATATAGTTATTTATAGATGTAATTTTAACTGTAAATAAATGTATTTATAAATATTTTTATATAATTATAATTATATATATATATATAATTATAATACATGTGTTTATTGTAATTATATATGTATATATATATATATTTGTAACTATAATTACGAATTAATATATTTAAAAAGTATTTATATCTAATTAAAATTTAATAATTATAAAAATAATAAGTATATTTATTATTTAAATAGATTTATTGTAATTTTATAAATATTTTTGATAACATAATAGTATGTATAGGTAACATGAATTAATCATATACCTATTAAATATACATAATAAAAAATGAGCCATCAATGGAAAACATGAATAATAAGAAGGGTGTAATGTATAATTGAACATCATGATACATAACATATAGACACACATAATTAATATATTTATTGTCCAAATTCAGTTGAAACACATATATATTAAATAATTAATATAAATTATATATATATATATTAAAATGTATATATATTAATTTAAAATATAATAAAAATATAAAATATAATAAATATAATAAATATAATAAATATAATAAATATAATGAATCTAATAAATTTAAAATCTAAAAATTTTAATAAATCTAATTTAAAAAATTAATATATATTATAAATCTAATAAATATAAATCCAATATTTCTATAATAAATACAATAAATCAAATAAATCAAATAATTATAATAAGAATAATTAAACTAGCATTACAGACGTTTTCAAAACATTCACATCTCTTTCGAAAAGCCAATCAGAAGACTTGAAAAACAATTTCCATGCATCCTAAGTCTATGACACGAATTTAAATCATTTTAACATTATTTTAAACCGAAACACGATATATTGAACAAATATAATATTTTATGAAACATTTCAAAAAACATGAATAATACTAAAAGATCCACTAAGGAATTTTCAAATGGACATAAATCCCATGAGAGGAACATTAAAAAGGATACGTGAATAATAAATAACCATAATTTTATAAAATATAAAGCTATAAAGAGTTTATCATGTCTCTAATGAATTAATAGAATGAATCCTATAATATACTCTCATAATACCACTGAGGATTGAATAAGTGATAGATAAAAATCAAAATGTCACTTGAAAAATATACTTTTAAACATAAATTCATTTCTCTTGAAAGTGGGAAACTATCTTCCACTAGATTCTTGAATCATGTACTACCTAAGCTTGATCCTTCCAATATGGTACATTAGATAAAATGATCCACTTCTTTAGGGTATACACTAAGTCAATTTTAAAATACTACATGTACTCATAACTTCTCCACTATCAATTGTTTATTTCACATTGTGATAAAATATATTTGGAAAACATTTTTTAGTGTATTATAATAACACATCTTGGGAAGAATTACTATTTAAAACCAAAAAAAGAATTTGGGAGGTTTATCTTATATGGTACTAATTTTCTAGTTCCATAAGCAACCACATGAATATCCTGGGCTAGAACTTTTCAAATCATGGCCCATGATGCATATCAATATAAAAAATAATCAATACCCAAATCATTCATGATAACGATTGGTATTTTCATCAATCTCCCATTAAGATATTAGAAGGATCTGTGAGGAACAACAAAGCAAAGCAACCATACCACATTAATGGTTAAGTCCTTTTTAGCACTTCTAGTCATGAATAATCATCGTTGACCCTTTGGTAATTAAAGTAAACCATGAACAAAATCACTAAAATAAAATTCTCATTTCATGTTCCAAAAATTCTTGTGAAAATTTTTTCTTATCAATAAGTATTCCATAAATATCTCTACCACATGTTTCATGTGCATGTTGTACCACTTTCTTATTGTATGTATCATCTTCTCATCACGTTTCATCGACGTCCAAAATTACATGGAACTCTTCACATTGAACATGTTGACTTTCTAACAACTGTATCATGTTTAGCTAAAAGCTTTCACTATGGATGAATAGTTAATGTCACTCATTTAATGAATATATCATACATTACAAAAACAATTCTCAATAAAATTTAGAGGAGAGCATAAAATATCGCAATTAGTGTCGACATCCTGATCCCTTCAGTATTTCATCGATAATTCTCCACTCTCCATGATAACCGAGATCCCATTTATGAAAACCATTAGATATCCATTTCCCAATAATATGAATTTTTTTTGATCTAGTTCTTTTATAATTTGAAATTTTTTCATCAATGATTTAAATTATATTATGAATTATGACCACTTTGATATCTTCTTAGAAATAATACTACAATAAGAACATTTATATATAAAATAAATTTTTTACCTTAGAAAGGTAAATACCCTATGGAGGGGGATCAAGGTATGTTTATCCTACAAAAATGAACTCTTTCCTATGATATAGTTTCATTCTTATGAGAAATAATTTTACCCATCGTTATTTATACAATGTGAAAAATAATATAAGAAGGGAGACATACCATTTTACATGGTTCAACCAAATGATAATAATTCAAGGAGCATGAAACAAGAATGCATTGTACATCTAAAACACTAATATGGACACTTTTTCATAAAAAATTAGATTTTATACAATAAAGCTCAATATATACACCCCTTATAATAATAATAAAATAATTACTCTAAAAATGGAAGAGATCAATGCCTCTATAAGTTTTTTTCCTTATCTTTATAAATAAAGACTATGTTTACACAAATAGGGTTGTATCAATTATACTCCAACTTTATCCACAGATGAAATTCATGATACACTTATAATAATACCTTTTGGATATGATTCCTATGACATTACAATATAATTCTATATCATCTTTAATTTATCTAATGCTCTCATATTCCATGATCTATCTTCCCACTTTTGAAAGAAAATGATATCTCCCATACCATTACATATGAACAATGCATCCATCTAGATAGATCAATAATCTACCTTAACTATGATTGGAAATTGCTTCAAAATTCCTATTTTATTCAATGTAAAGAGAACCTATTTTATTTTCTAGATATCCCTTATGAATGATGTGAAATTTAAATATATTGTTATACTAAATTAACACATTTTGGTACAAAAATAACCATAATGGCATGTACCTTGTTTGTCTATGTTTTCAGGGATCTCACCCAAAAATCACATCGTGGAGAAAACCTAATGAATCTTCTATGACTACAACACCATGGAATGGGCTCATCATCCTGGGTTGGTCACTAGTACTTCAAAAATGATATCTCCTTCATACTAAGTCTCCACGAGTTATTTTCTCCAACATGTTGTGGATAACTACATTTAGGCATAGACATTGAGATATTCCCCAACCTCTATGTGATGTGTCCATATCCACAACTATGTGATAAAATATTAGTGAAAATAAAATACTACAAACACCCGACATGATATAGGGATTTTGGAATGGAATGGATTCTCAAAAGGCATACGAGGTTCATAGGGAGTCAACAGAGAAGGTTGGTTATTTTTCACAAGTGTGGAAGTTCAAAGATAAAGGTAGGACTATTAAGAAGCTTGATCAAGAAATAAAATAATTATTTCTATATGTAAAACCTAAATCACCAACACCATGGAAGAATTTTGATAAGGGAGATTTAGAAAAGACCCAAATTTATTTAATGGGAGTTCTGCTGAAACAAAAAACTAGAAAAAAATAGTGTTGTTATTTTAGAATGATTAGTATGAATAAAGGTATAGAAACATATTTCATATTCTAATAAAGGGATAGAAATATATTTTGGAACTAAAAATTTATTATAGAAACCACAATGTAGATATGTTGTCATATTCTAATAACCCTAATGGGATAAAATAAATTTTTTATTCCCATAACCAGCATAGTTCCTCCACATAGTCAGGTATCTACTCTAGAGTAAGATCTTGTCCTTACACCCATTTAGTAGGATCATAATCATATGTTGGTGATGGAAGGGGTGCATTATTAGGTTCATGTTACCATTGTAACTCGGTTTAGTACAATCTTGCAATTACCTAAGGGCATGCACCTATCCCTATATATCAGAAAATATTGTCCAAAGAAGGAACCAATCAATGTACAATTCATTCAATGCACACTCAAGGACCACCAACGACCACAATTTTTACCAGGGCATTTAGACTGTACATTTCACAACATCACCATCAATATAAAACTTTTACAACATGAGAAACTGATTATAATGAGGAGAAAGCACACTACATAGGTGTGGTTCAACGCATGATAGAGGTGAATTCGAGATGGAGAGGCGGGTGATGGAGGATTCTTCTAGAAGGGGAGAGGTGAGTGGAAGAGGATAAGTTATGTGGTAGAGGAGAGGCACTGTCAGAGGGGAGGCACAACAAAAGGGAGGCACAACAAAAGAGAGGGGAAAGATGGAGGTGAGTCGCGAAAAATGCGAGGTGATGAAATAGGAGGGGTACGGTGGAGGAGAGTAGTGCGGCGAATATGGGTTCGCGATGGCGGAGGAATCGACATGAGAGGAGGAGGAGGAGGGGGTGGTGGTGGGAGAGGAGGAGGATGATGATGATGATGAGGATGAGGAGCCAGCATTAGTAGGGATCGTCTTCCACGAGAGATTGAGGGGTGTGAGGAAGGAGGATAAAGTTAAGGTTTCTTTATAAAACCTGACACAACATTTATTAATGCTAGATAAAAAGAACTGATAAATGTATATTCTATCATCAGTGATAAAACATACCTTCATCAGTGTTTCTTAGCATTGATAAATATCATCCTTTATTAGTGCTAGTAAACCGCTGTTATTGGATGTCTTTATCTGTGCTAAATATATAGCACTGATAAATAAATACCTTTATCTGCGCTAAATAGAAAAAATAATGATATAATTATAATAGTTAATTTATATTAATATTTATACTAAAAAAATTATATATATAATAAATATGTATTTACTTTTTGATAATTATAACTATAAATATATATTTATATATTTATATGTATAAAATTATAATTTTAATAATTATTAAATAATAATAAATATAATTATTACATTTATAATCACTGAAATATAGAAAAATAAGTAATCATTGTTCTATAATATCGATTTATTTTTGTTGTGTGCCCTACTTTGTTCTTGTGTGCACCACATTGTTCTTATGTGCGTTGTACATCTGTTGTTTTGTGCTGGTTGTGTGTGTATGATATGCAGGTTCTAGTGGGTGTAATACTATAAAAACAACACACCATATGCATATACGTCTTTATCAGTGCTATTTTGAGTGTTGATAGAGGACCTATTTATCAACACTATTTCGAGCACTGATAATGGCCCCTTTATCAACACGTTTTTTAGAACTGATAAAGTGTAAACATTATTCACACTAAAATATGTTTGATAAATGGGGGCCTTTTCAGTTGTTTTTTAGCACAGATAACAGACCATCTTTATCAGCACTTTTTTAATGCAGATAAAGAGGACCCCCTTTATCTTCTTTTTGATTAACAGTACTTTTCTATCACTTTTAAAAGCACCATCAGCAGTAGTGGTATAATAATTAATCATATAACTAGTAAAGTGTAGATCATAAAAAAACATGTATCTGCATATATGAACAACATAAATAATAATAAGGGTTTAATGTATAAATGAACTTTCATAATGAATACATATCATAGGCACTTCAATTATGCTCACACATCAAAATATTTATTGGCCATATTCACTGGAAACACATATTTATTTAAATCGATATATATATATATATATATTTAGAATTATAACTATAAATATATATTTATAAATATATAACAGTAAATATGTAATTATAAATATAATAAATATATTTATTATGTGGAAAAATTTATTAGAATCTTATAATTATTTAAATATATATAATAAATTATAATCATATAAATACTTTTTAAAATACATTATATATATATAAATTATTCAAATATAAATATTAATTATAAACATGAATTTTTATTTAATGTATTTAATTAAACATTATTTTTTAATATAAATAAATAAATATAATATAAATTAACATTATGTTTTGTTTAAAACATTTATCAGTGATATTAATAATGCTGATAATGGGTAGATTTATCAGGGCTCTTAGTTAGTACTGATAAAGTCCTCCCTTTTATCATTGTTTTTAGTGCTTATAAAAGCTGGTGTTTTTCAATTTCACCGATCTGTTGTAGTGAAAACTCTTGTACTTAAATCCTCGATCTTTGATAAATTACTCCTTTGTTATAAAGAAAACCATGTAATGTTAGAGTACATTCAATTCTCAATCTGATCATGGATGAATTTAGGTTTAGATTCAATGAAATTCGTAGCCCCATTCATTGTAATCTTCTTCTTTGAATGTTTTTCATTAGCATGAGAGTGGGAAAAGAACCTGTAATTAATATATTTTTCAACATTTTAGGTCATGTTGATTCTCGTTGAACCCATTTTTAAAAATATAGTAAACCGTAACCCTTTTTTAAAATCGTGACGATGATTAAAAAACATGTTGAATATCCAAAAATATGCATTAATTTGAGAGTTTTATTTTTATTATCTATGACAACACCAAATGACATGATGTGGATGAGATTGGAAGTCTATTATTTATGATATTTTTAAAGTGAGAGTAATATGTTGATAAACATTCATCAATGGCATGTTGTGTTATTGTAATGTATTTATTTCCATGCCTTCAAATCAGAAGGTCAACTATAAAATAAGTAGAAAATAATCATTACAATAAAAATAGATAATAAATTAAAATAATATTATGTGAAATAAAAAACCGATTGGGATAAAATATGTGAGATTAATTTATTATTCCCTTTATTATATTTAACTATTACCTCACTTGTGCATTCACATGGTGCTTTAAATCAAAATCAAATTTCAAAAGGAAATAATATTTTGAAAAGATAAAAACCAAAATTTATTAGAAATATGTTAAAATATAACCTATTAGTAAATAATATTGAATTTTTTTTAGAACTTTTCAAATATCATCATAATAGTAGAATACAGAAATGGGATATGAAAAGGAATGAAAATTTATTATGACCATTGAGAAATAATATCAGTGAAACAACATATAATTAAGATAACAAGATTTTTTTATTAATATTGAATTAGGAAAATTTCATTGATAATGGAAACAAAAAAATTCATTTTGAAATGAATAATTCATTAAAAAATGTTTTCCCAGCTGCATTTATTTCTGAAATGAATGTTGAATTATGTAACAACAGAATCTTTTTTTTAAAGTATTTTGTTAGGGATTCCAATAGATGTGAGTTATTGATGCAAAGAAACCCCCATTCTGGATGTTCAGCTCACAATGTTGTGAATCCCTACAACAATTAGTATTAATGATTAAAAAAATAGGGAAAATAATTTTTTTTGAAATATTATATGTTGGAAAATATTTAGTAGAAGCTTTATGGAATAATAAATTATTTTTGGACACCATGATGATGATTTCATTTAAATTATTGAAAAAATAAATTAAATGAATAATTGAAATTATGATAATTATTATAAAAAAACTCAATATCTGTTTAGAAACTAAGTGGTATTGTTTACAGATAATTTTTCACCAATTCTCATCATGTGGATTCCACCACTATGTTATTCTGTTATAATCACACTGAATTGCATGCAGATTCTCCATAGAGCTAATTGATGGTTCTCCTTGCCTATGGGTTGTGCAGGTCATTCCTATAGACGAACCATCCCCAAGCCGCACTGACCAATATAATAAACTACTAATTTCCCTCCATTTATTTTACCAATAAGAACATTCCCTCAATTTAAAAATAAACATTTTCCAATCTTATCTACTAAGTTATCATGATTCTAAAAGATTAACATGAACCTTTACCACACCATTTAATAATAAACAACATTCAACACAAAAAAATAGATCAATTTAACTCAATAAAATAATCCATATCACATTAGAAAAAACATAACAAAAATGGATGCTCTCCCGCATATACATCTTCTCCATTACCATGAATGCATGGTTCCCCTAGCCTATGGGTTGGGCACCACCATTCCTGTAGATGAACCAATCATAAGCCACACCGACCTAGAGTATAAAATATTAATGTCTTTCCTTTTATTTTACCAATCAACACATTCACATAGTTGAAGGCTAAATGAATGATATAATAATTAAACATAACATTAAATAAAAATACAATCAACAAAAAAATCAGATGAATTTAAACTAATAAAAATAATCCATATTAGAGTAGAAACAGAATAAAAATGACTTTTTAGATATTTACATCAGTTTTTACTGATACAAATGAACATTTTTTTTCTAATTCCAAAAAAACACAGCTAAAAAATTAAAAAAAAATAAGAACATAGAATTGAAAACATCTTCTCATGATATCAAATAATTATCAACATAACATTATTTTATACAAAGAATAGAAACATGTATGTAAAAAATTGTACAATGATTTAACAAACATGCTTCCAAAATTAGGAATAAGTACATATTTGAATAAAATTCATGCAATACTGGTGAGTAGAAGATGTGAGAGAATCTATATTACCTATAATATTGCGAATTGGATTCATACTCACCCAAAAACCTCCACATTACTAGAGCTGATGGATTGATTTCTTTTCATGTTGTAAACAAGATTGTCGAGAGAAATCCTAACTAAAGGAATGCTTTTCTAGATAAGCTCCTTTACTATTCCTATTTTAAGGGGAATATTTGAAGTGCTGACACTTTTAATTTTCCACTCATTTCCAAGTCTATTGACATGGTAATGCACTTCAATGTTCATACTGACAAACCCACATTTTGGTACAAATACTATAGTAGAAATGCATGTTATGGTTTATGGAAGGTCATATGAGCTACCTGTTATAACGAACAAGGGGGAAAATGTTTAAGGAGATGTGTGTGTGTACATATCATATAGAACAATTACATATTGATTAATAAAATTTATACATCAAATTCTTAGTTTATGAATAATTATTATTCTGAAAATTCAAAAATTTCATACTAAATAAAGGAGTTGTGATAAATAAATATACGTGTAACAGCTAGAATTATCATTTTTATTCATACAGGATGAATACATAGGAAATTATATTTTTCATGAATTCAAAGGCAGCAAAGATGGAATGTATTTAGAGACATGAAACATATATTTTGAAACAGAATTTAATGACAATGTTGAATAGATTTAAGTACAATGAATAAATAAATATAAACAAAATAATTTTTCATAAAATACAAATTTAAAAAAATTTAACAAACTTGCTTACAAAATTAGAAATCAGATAATACATTGTATTAAATACATAAAAATATGGTGAGAAGAAGTTATCATGTTATCTATTTTACGTGGAATGTAAGGGGACTGGTGGAAGGGGTTAAAGAAATGTTTGAAGAAATATATTATTGAAATAGATTAGAAATAAATAACAAATACAATAAACCATATCGAAATGAAAAACCAAAACGTTGTAAAATTAGAGAAGTAATGAGATAAGGAATCAATAAAAAAACTAGATGGTGGAAACACAATGTTTACATGATGGATATGAATAAAGAAAGAATACCAGAACACTTAAATCAACAAGAGTCTAAGCAATGTTATCCACCATATTTCGATGATTTGAAGCGTTGACATGAAAACAGGGCTCATAACACTATAAACTTATAGGGCTCATAATACTTTATGTCTATGGTGGTAGACGTGGGAACATCATAGAAAGGAGGGAGGAGTGTATGCAGGTCAACACCAGAACAATAATGGTGAGCTAGGGAAACTGATTGGACAAGAAGACCTCAATAAGAGGTGGCCACCTAAAAGAAAAAACAAATAACAGGTTTATGAAAATAAATATGTATAGAAAAAAAAAGATCATCATAGACAAGCTTGGGTTTCAAATCTCATCATCAAAAGGATTGCAATAACCATAAAGAAATTAAAAAAAATATAGTTGAAAAGACCTATAAATGACTATATTTTCAGAAAATATCATCTTCACCTCATATAAATAGTACTAAAAAAATATTTCAATATTTTTGAGAATATGGATAATCATGCATCATTGAAGAGGGGAATGGATTAAAAATATTTAATACCAATAACCAAAAATAGAAATAAAATTATGAAGGGAAGAACATCTCTCATAATAACTAAATACAAATAGATCAGTAGATGACATAAAAAAATTATCCATTCTAAACTGTATGGAATTAATATAAGAAAAAGATAATGGAAATGTATTTAGGAAATGGATTTATTTTTTGGACATTACATGGATGGATGTGGGTAGGTGTTGGGGTTTCATGTACTGACCTCAAGTCAGGACCTTAGGATGATTCCATGTAATTCACATCCTCCCACGGGGTAGTTTCAATACGAATCATCACTACAATTTTCTAGAACAAAAGACATTAAGGTGAACCAGAAAAGCATGAAGATCAATTTCTGCTACAAGTGCATGCTTTATCTCCCCCCTATCTGAATTCATTTCCCCATTTTCAAAAAAAGTGTGGACCATTATTAGTTTCATTATCCATAGTTCATGCAATGCATCAGACTGGTGATGTGGT
Organism: Viscum album; assembly: GCA_963277665.1. NCBI lineage: Eukaryota > Viridiplantae > Streptophyta > Magnoliopsida > Santalales > Viscaceae > Viscum > Viscum album. The sequence goes on along the minus strand of OY728151.1, from coordinate 1,052,912,266 downwards.
TTTTGTTTTCTACATTTAGGGCAATCCAGGTTAAAGCTAATTGGGTGCATGTGTGTATTTGCAGTGCAACCACTGATTCTTCATTCTGTTCATATCTCCTACGACCCTCCTTCGCATATGCATGTTTTCTATGTTCGCCTTTCAATTCAAATTATGATTGGATGTAAACAAATTCTCTGTTTGAAAGGCCAGGAAAATGTATCCCTTGTTGGTGGGGGCCATATTTTTTACCTTCATGGACGTGTTGTCTGGTGGAGAACTCACCCGCTACCATTTGTTACTATTGGCCACAAACCAAGTGGGATCTAGTTTACCTTACAAGTTTTTATTTTTTCTATCTTCAATGCTAACTCACAATATCAACGATGGATAAATGAATCATTTCCCAAATGTTGAATGAACAGATGAGTGGCCGAATGTCCAATTTCATCCACTGATGTTGCATGTGAAACTTTTTTTAAGTGTTTGGCATAAAGCTAAAACCATCCAAAATCAGAATGAAATCCCATTTTAAAGGGGAGGCGCAACATGCTCATTCCCGAGATGAGGAGGTGGGTAGGTATTGTCATCCCAATGTGGAAGAGGGCCACCACCTTCACCAAATCTCACATGTTTGTGACATAGAAGAAGGCATGGATAAAGAATTAAAAAATGAACTAAAGTAGGGATCCACATTTGCTTCTGATCGTTGGGCTCCTTCTAGCAGGCTAGGCGAGAGCTTTGAGAATGTCGTGGATGTGATGGGGATGAATCCAAAGAGAAAATAAATTTGTTTCCTAACAGAGATGCCATGATTCCATGTTTTGTGATCGATGATTCCATTGGTCATGTCTCTTTGGAATATGATGCATCCATTTTGGTTGTTTTGGACTATTTTCTCTTTTCCCATTGTTAGTTTATGTTTGGGGAATCGATGGCTATGCAATAAAAATAGGAGAAGATTGGCTCATGTGTTTTTTTGTGTTTTTCATAGTTAATTTATGTGAGTTGGTTTGTGTTTATGAAAACCCTCAATGTGGTGTAGGTTGATCCATTGATTTTTCATGCATTTTTCATTTTTGGGCATTTCTTCTCCGCCCTGTGGTGCACACCGAGTGGGAAAACATTCTATGTGGTGGGGAATTCCTTTCTTTCTCACTTTTGTGCATCATGCTGGTGGGTTTTACTCTTGTTTATCTATGGAGGATGATTTGTGATAACCGAATAAAGATAAATTAACCATTTAATTGAAATTTAAGTGGAAGAGGGAATGATTAACATGATTTTACAGGTTTGATGGTATTATGATGTTGTTTTTAATGGGGCTGAATACCCCACTGAAATCATGGTTTTTGGGAGCCTTTACTTGCACTATGTTTTTTGTGATAAGGAAAATTTGTTTCATGATATTGTGATATCACCAAAAAATGGAAATTGGGTAACTAATTATACTTTCCCATTGAAATAGTTTTCCCTAGATTAATGGCTTGTGTGATAACGCCCCTACAATAAAGTGAAAAGTGATAAGAGACCCTTTCTTAAATCCATATAATGGTCATTGATGTGTTGTGATATGTGGTCGTGATGTTGGGGGGATGTGATCTGTGGTATCATTGCAATGTGGTGGTGATTTGTGTCAGTTGGTCCATGCATTTGGGGCATCAATGTGATGCTTTTTTGGTCATTCTTTTATAGTGATGAAGTAATGATTCATTTTCCCATGAATTGGAGTGGCATGTTTATGCTTTGTTTTTCCGTTCTTTTGGGGTGGTGAGGTGATTATTTATTTGGTCGTGCTTGTTGGGCGATGAGGCGATGGTTCAATGCGAACAATGAGCTATATTTTCATGTATGGTTGTGTCATGCTCGAAGCCCGAGTATAGTACATCAAATATATATTTATTAGATTTATTAGTTTTATTAGATTTAATAGATTTATTATCTTTATTATCTTTATTTTGTTTATTTAATTTATTATATCATTATTAGATTTAAATTTATTACATTTATAAGAATTATTAAATTTTTTAGATTATTAGATTTTTTAGATTCATTAGATTCGTTATATTTATCATATTTGTTATATTTAATACATTTTTTATATTTTTTATATATATAATTAATATAAATTCAATTTTAAATATATATATTATTTATATTAATTATAAAATACATATGTGTTTTGAGTGAATTTGGTCAATAAATATATTTATTATGCGTGCATATAAGTTATGTATCATCATGTTCATTTATACATTACATCCTTCTTATTATTCATGATTTCCATTGATGGCTTGCTTTTTATTAGGTATATTTACTAGGTATATGTTTAATTCATGTTACCCATATATACTATTATCTTCTCTATAAAATTTATAAAATTACATTAAATATAATTTAATAATATATATTCTTATTAAATTTATAATTTTTAAATTATATATATATATACATTTTAAATATATTTATTTTTAATTAAAATTACAAAAATATAAATATAAATAAATAATTATGAATTTACAATAAATAGATATATTATAATATATATATATATATATTTATTTATAAATATATACAGATATTTATAAATATATTTACATATTGTTATAATTATAAATATAAATAACTATATATATGTCAATAAATATAAAATAATAATAATAAATATATTTATTATACTACTTATAATGTTCTAATATAATGAAATAAATATATTTAAAATTATATATAATTATTTATAATTATAATTCATAAATAAATATATATTACATAAATAATTTAATAATTTAAATAAATATATTAAATATATATATTTATATAAAAATATTTTTAAATAAATAAAAATAGTTATAAATATAATTCTAAATAAATGTAGATGTATTTAAATATTTAACAAATTATAACAAATATATTTATATATATTTCTAATATGGTAAATATATTTTTTATAATTTTTTTATTAGTTAGATATATATATAAATATATAAATATGTATTTATAATTACAACTATAAATAGATATTTACTTATTATAATTTTTAATTACAAATAAATATATCTTTATTTATTAATTCTAAATATATATAAATAAATATTTATTTATTTAATTAGTAATTTATAAGAAATATATTTTTTATTTTCATATATAATGTTATATAGAATTAAATATATATATTTATAAAGAAACTGTAACTTTCTCCTCCTTCCTCACACCCCTCATTCTCTGGCAGAAGCCGATCACAACTATCACCACCACCTCATCATCCTCGTCCTCCTCGTCCTCCTCCACTCCAACGTCATCCTCCTCCACCTCCACCATTGTGAACCGAGCTTCTAAGTGTGACTCCTCTCCACTGTGCCTCCCCTATGCCAGTGCCTTTACTCCACCGTGCCTCTTCTCCACCGTGCGCCTCACCTCCTTCATGTGCCTCTCCTCAACCATTGGACTCCTCCACCATGCTCCTCTCCTCCATATCAAACGCACCTCCACCATGTGTTGAACCACACCTATGTGTTGTTTTTCTCATCATTCTCATTGGTTTCTTAGGTTGATATAGTTTGATATTAGTGGGGATGGTGTGAATTGTAAGGGCTAAACACCCAACAGAAAATCATGGTCGTTCGAGGTCCTTTTTGTGCTTTAAATGAATTGCATGTTGGTTGGTTCCTTGTTTGGAAAAAAATTTGTGATATATAGGTATATGTGCATGTCCTATGGTAATTTAAAGATCGTGATTAACCCAGTTAAAATGGGAACATGAACCTAATTATGCACCTCTTCCTTCTAAAAAATCTGCTGATGATCCTCCTAAATTGGAGTAAGGACATGATCTTTCTCTAGAGTAGATACCTAACTATGTAGATGAACTACACTGGTTGTGGGAATAGAAATATGTGTTTATCCCATTATGATTATCATATTATGACAATATATCTAAATTTTGGATTCTAGAATATTTTTTTGGTTCCAAATTATGTGTATATCCCTTTCATATAATATGAAATATGTGTCTATCCTATTATTTATTTTCGTCTTTCTAAAATGACAACACTATATTTTTACTATAGTTTTTTGTTTCATCAATACTCCCATTAAATAATTTTGGGTATTTTCTAAATATCCCTAATCAAACTTCGTTCGTGGTGTGGGTGATTGAGGGTTCACATCAAGAAATACTGATTTTTCCTTCATCGATCTTCTTAGTAGTACTACCATTATCTTTGAACTTCCACACATGTGAAAAATATTACACCTTCTCCATTGACTCCCTGTGAACCTCTTTAGCATTATGAGCATCCTTTCTGTTCCCACATCCCTATGTCATGCCAGGTGTTAGTAGTATTTTATGTTTACCTATATTTTATCACATTGTTCTGGATATGGCCATGTCATGTAAGGGTCAAGGAATATTTCATTGTCTATGCCTATATGTAGATATCCATGGCATGTTAGATTAGAGAACTCGTGGAGACTTAGTATGCATGAGATATCAGTTTTGAAGTATAAGTGACTAACCCATGATGATGAAAACCAATCCATGGTGTTTTAGTCAGAAAATAATAATTTTTTTCTTTTTGATTTGATTTTTTATGTGGTCTTTGACAATCGATACATATATGTTACAATCCATGATGGTTATTTCTATATGAAGAATGTGTCAATATAGTATACCAATATATATATATTTCATATCTTTCACAGGGGAAATATAGAAAATAAATAGGTTCTCTTGACATTGAATGGATTAGGTATTAATAAAAAACGTCCAATAATAGTGATTGTAGATTAATGGTCAATATGGATGGACATGTAGTGATTTTGTACTTATTTGGGAGATATATTTCTCTTTCAAAAGTGGTAAGACAGAACATGGAAGATGATAGCGTTAGAGAAAGTAGAGGTGTTTTAGAATTATGTTATAAAGTCATAGGAGTCATATTAAGAAGGTATTATTATCAGCGTATCATGAAGTTCATCAATGGATAAAATTTGAGTAGAATTTATACGACTTGACTAGTGAAAAATGTTCCTTTATTCATAAATAATAGGACAAATACACTTATTGATGCATTAATCTCTTTTATTTTTTTAGAGTAATGAGTTAATTATTTTTTTAAGGGGTGTATATATTTTGGTTCTATCTAGTCAATATAAATTTTGTTGATCAAGTGGCTATAATAGTGATTTAGGTTTTCAATGAATTATTGTTTCACACTCCATGAATTATCCCAGTTTGGATGAACAAACAAAAATTGAATGTTTCGCTTATTATTTTATTTATCACATAGTATAAATAATTATTGGTACCATTCACTCTCATAATAAAGGAACTATATCATGGGAACGAGTTCATTCTTGATTGATCAACTTACCTTGATCCCCCATTGTTAGGGTATTTACCTTTCTGGGGTATAAAAATTTTAATTATAGATAAACCAAAATATAATTTCAATTTGCTATGAAGATAATTTCAAATTATAGAAGAAATAGATGTAATAATTTTTTAGATAATTGGGAAATGGATTTCTAATGGTTTTCATACATGGGATCACAGTTAGCATGGAGAATGGAGCATTATTGATGAAATTTCCACTGGATCATGATGTCAACACTAATGGTGATATATTATGGTCTTCTCCTCATTATAATGAAAATATTTTTTTGGAATGTAAGATGCGTACATTAAAAGTAAGAGTGACATTAACTATTAATCTAGTGTTAATGGTTTTAGATGGTAATGATACAGGTGTTAGAAAGTCTACCTGCTCAATGTAGAGACTTCCATTAAATTTTGGATGTAAGTGAAACAGGATGAACATATAATACTTTCTATAAGAATGTGGGAAAACATGCATAATAAACCTATGATAGAGGTGTATTTGTAATACTCATTGATAAGTAAAAATCGTTTCACAAGAATCATTAGAACATGAAACAAGAATTTTATTATGGTGATTTTTTACGGGTCCAATTTTATTTCTAGAGGGTCAACCATGATTCATCTTGATTTGAAGAACTAAGAAGGACTTAACCAATAATGTGGTATGGTTTCTTTGCATAGATGTTCAAGATAGATCCTTCTAAGATCTTAATGGTAGATTTATGAAAATAGAAATCTTAATCACGAATGAGTTGGTTAATGAGTATGGATTATATTGTGATGTATCAAGAGTCATGATTTGAACAGTTCTAGTATATGAAGGTCATGTGGTTTCTCATGGATCTATATTGATAATAAAACATAAGATAAACTTTCCAAATCCATTACTAGGTTTGTAAATAGCACTTCTTCCAAAGCGGTATTATTGAAATACACTAAAAAATTGTATGAAATATATTTAATCACAAAGTCAAATGAACCATTGATAGTAGAGAATGTATGAGTACATATAGTCCTTTAACATTGATTTAAGGTATAACCACAATAAGGGGAACATTTTTTCTAATTTTTAATATTGTAAGGGTGAAGCTTTGGTAGTACATGATTCATGCATCAAGTAAATGATAATTTTCCACTTTGAAGTGATAGGAAATTATGTTCAAAAGTATAATTGTCAAGTTAAAAATAAGTTTTTATCTACCTATTATTCAATCCTATGTTGTATTGAGAGAGTAAACAACATGATTCATTCTATTTATTCATTAAAGGCATGATAAAACATTATTAACTTATATTATATTAAACTTTGGTTATTTTAAATTCATGTATCCATTCTAATGTTCCCTTCTTTGGATTTATGTCTTTGTGAAAATTTCTATGTGGCTATTTTAAAATGATTCAAGTGTTTTAAAATGTATCTTAAAAAATTATATGTGTTCAATATACCTTATTTTGGTTTTAAATAACGTTAAAATGATTTAAACACATTGCACAGACTTAGGTTGCGTGCCAAGAGTTTTTCAACTCATCTTATTAGCTTTCAGAAACCTATGTTTATGTTTTGAGAGTGTGTGTAATGTTGGTTTCATATTAACAATGGCTGTGTAATGTTTTCAATGAACAATTTTGAAAATATAAAGGGTTTTTATCATGTTAAATGATTAATATTATTGTGTCATGAAATTTTCCTTTTATAATTAAAAAATGGAATTGGATTTTGGAGAAAGACATTTTGAAAATGATTGGTTTATTTTTGAAAAGGGCATGCTATGTTAAAGATGATTTTTTGTATATGGATTGTTTCTTACATAGATTTAAATTTTTATTTGATAAATATTTTTCAAAGGATACTTTATTAATTTGTTTTCTTTTATCCATGGTTATTTTTTGTATAATATTTTTAGAGTATTTATTTTGTAAAATACTAATATCAATAATCAAGTAGGATGGATATATATAAAAAATGGATGGAAGCCAATCATTTGAAAAAAGAGTTTGAAGATGGAGTGAAAGACTTCCTTATGTTTGAAAAATATCATGCATGTGACCCTTCTCAAATCATATGTCTGTGTTTACACAATTTTTATTCAGGACAAGTTAGTATAGAGGAGTTGGAAGAACACTTGTGTCATGACCCGTCCCCCGAGGCCCGTGCCGTGACTACCCCATGCCCGCCTTCCATAGGCCAGGGGCTGGAGACTACCATCGAATAGTGTATTCCCTAAAATGAGAGGACATTTTCATTAAACATGTACAAACACACTATCTGAGAACCCAACAACAAGAAACTGTGAATTATTCTACTGTAGTAAAAAAAATATGGTTGAATGTAATGGGGGATGGAATACAAGCCCAACTGGGAATGTACATGCAGACCTGAAAAGTACAAAACAATTGAAACTTGAATACAGCTCATTGTTTTTCCACCACAGATCCTATCCGAAGGGTAGGTTCAACTCAATACCAGTAGTCCCTACATCACGTCACGCCAATGGTCCACCTCCATTCACCGTCCATCCATGGCTCCCTCTAACCTCAGCCCATATTTTCATCAACTACTCAGGACACAACTAGGTGTGGGGAAAACCCATGCAGGGGTGAGTATATCAATACATAGTAGGGACCCCATGACCCCCAAAGGACTCTCAAAATTTCAAAAAGAAAACCACAGAGCATGATCTCAATCACATAGCACAAGGAAATAGACACAGCTCAATTAGAGTCCAAGATCAAACCTAGATTTAAGTGATTTATATAAGTACAGATTATTAGTTTCAAATCTAGAACATTATAGAAGTACAAATGATTATTCACAAATATAGTTCATCTTATTTTGTCATGATGAACTTCTTCTAACCATACGGAGACTGACCCACACATGATAGAAGGTACTTACCCCCGAAATGATCCAATAATTATCCGACATGCCCAGAGTTGATAGGTAACTAATCCCTGCTATCCCAGACAGGATATGACCCACAGAGGATCAGTATACACTAACCCACAGAGGATCACCGTGCATTGAGCCACATATGATCTGACACACATAGGATTGGTATGCATTTACCCATAGAGGATCACTGAGAACTGAAATCTGTATGATATATCTCCATCCTCTGTCTCACTTCTAGCCAATATATTATTTAGGTATAGTAACAAGTAACATTTTAAATCACAACTTCGAACACCTTGGATGATGGAGAACATCTCCTCTGTTGAGTACAGTGGTCCTGCCACATCACACAAAGGCACTTCCCACTAACCTTGGACTCATGAGGAATCCTATTATCAGGTGCCACGGGTCTGCCGTGTCACACAGAGGTGCTCCTCACTATGGGTCTTCCGTGTCACATATAGGGGATCCCCACAGGTCCGTCGAGTCACTCAGAGTCGAAAATTCAGTAGTCGTCAAGTCTTAGCTAGTCATAGGGTTCCGTACGTAGTGTAGTTGGAATAACCAATCCCCATGACAACGGTCATATTTCAACAAGCACGATTTCTCAAAATGAAGTACCTATATTATTTTCCATTTCATAAGGGTTCCAATTCAATAGACGGTGCGTCAATCGGACACCCGATCTATACTTTATTGGAATTTCAGTGCCAAGGCCCTGGTTGGATTCAGTTTTGATCCAACCTATCCATAATCCAGGTTTCTACGAAACTCTAATGGCAGTAATTAAAAAAGAACCGTCTTTCCCCAAGGGTCCAAACGCCCTAGAAAGTTTGTCAAATGGGCATTCAGTTCTCATGTTAAGGTCCCTTGACTGTTTCTAGGCCTGGGCCCGCCCCGACTCGGTCAGACCAACCTGGTCTGGGCTGGGCCGAGGGGAACTCTACCTGATGGTCCGTTGTATGATCTCGCCCGCAAGAAGGGTTGCCGAGCCCACGTCGAGTGGTAGCCCGGCCCGGGGGCGGCGACCCGATGGGGCGGCAGCCCGTTGTGCCTGCGGCCCGGTCCGAGGGCGGCGGCCCGACCCATGTAGGGCGGCAGCCCATCCCAGGGGCGGAGGCCTACCGGGGTTGCGGCCCCCTGGGGCGGCAACCTGGTCTGAGGGTGGCATCTCACACTGAGGGTGGAGGCCCGATCCGAGGGCGGCCGCCAACTCCGAGGGCAGTGGCCCATTTCTGCCCGATGATGGGGGGGGGTGTAAACCCCAGTCCCCTGATTTATGAATGGCCCAAAGGATGTTCATTTTGCAATGTGGAAACGCTGCGGATCTCGCTGGAGGTGCGGGTTTCGCCTCCTCCGCCAGGGAATCGACCGCATTTTCCTGCTCACCAGCAGCGCGCGACAGTGCACCGCCCTTACATTCTACGGCCAGCCGATGAGCCGGATGCATTATCTGACTACCATATCAGACAAGCCGTGACCCCTTTCACACTCGCGGTGGGAAACTTCACACCACACCTCCTCCATGGCTGGCCGGTGCCGGCCTCTCTGATGACCACCACAGCTTCATGCCCCGACCTCCCATTATGGCCTATGTTGGCGCGTCACCTCCTTTGTAGTTGGCTAGTGACGCCGCGCTGGTGGTATTACATGCCGAATGTAAGGGTTACAAATTTGAGGAGGGTTCTGTCCGGGTTCATTAGGCTCGTGCCCTCCATGTTAGATCATGATCAAAGGGAGGAAAAAATGGGTTTAATAATTTCCTGTATTAACCAAAAACCATGCCCTATAAGGATACCCTGTGATAACCTCCTGCCAAATGAATGAATAGTGGATCAACCTATTAGTTGGTTGACCCCACATTCTTTATATAATTTCAATAATAGAGAAGATAGAAACAAATAAAAAGCTTAAATAAAATAACCACTACCATGAAACCCATTGGAGAGCATCTGTGGCATGATGGCAGATCATGTTCTTTGTTCGTGGAACTGATTCCCAACAATGACACTCACATGTCATCTTTCAGTTCGTGGTTTGGTGTCGTCTGTCACCTCCAACTGGTTCGTCTCTATCTTCTTAAGGGTTTGGCGTTATGACGCTCCATCAGAACTTCATTTCATGGCCATTCTGTGCAGATACCCCTCCCCAAGCTCCATATATATAGAAGAGGGGGAGGGTAAGTAACGACATTGAAATTTAATAGGGATCATTAATTAGGAAGCTTCATAATTCCCTAACGACGTCTTTACATAGGGTTGGAAGGTCAAGCCATGTACTATCTTGACACTTTGCAGACCCCACACACCTCTTTTCCGTTGAAGGATTTGAGAGAAAAAATAATAACTTAATTTTTTTTTTCATTTCTTATAAAAAGTCACAAAAATTAACTTCATCTCAGGACCTACAACTGTCAAATTAAATTCTCCCTTACGTAAATCTTGGTGATGTGTAGTTAACGATGTCCTCATATATTTAATATGAGCACCATTTAAAAAGTTAGAAAACACCGCTTCGACGTTTATTGAATGTACCAGAAAAACAGTTCAGATAGTTATTAACAGTCATCCTTGACATGAGCCGGTCGAGGTTAGGCTATGCCTAAGTGAAACACTCTCCAATTAACCCAACTGTACTCTCATATTTCGAATCCGAGTTACCATTTAAATTATATATATTTTACAATAAAATAATTGTCTCTTAATTATTTTATATACGGACAAAAAATAACATTCACTGGTGGCCCGTTCCATCCAATGATAGTATCTTCTTAATGAAATCATACCCTCATGAGTTTAGCAGTGGTCTCGGATTTTTAATCTCAGTTACCGTTTGTGAGTTATAATCATTTGAAAAAATAACTTTTATAAATTACTTTATTTTTGGTTATTCCATTTTCGTGTATTCTCACTGGAGGCTCGCACCAAATAAATATAAGCCGGGCCTAGGGTAAACCCTCCATCCTGAGTATAATTGTGTCCTACGATTTATAATCTGGGAAACCATTTAGGAGTTATTCCACAATTTCAAGAAAACTGTTTTTGCACGCTAATTAAAGCTTATCCAAACATCGATGGATCATTCTGGGCAATCCGGGCCTCGGAATCTTACTCCGTCAGATTTTGCAGTCTCTAAATAATTCCATATAATTAAAAAAAATATACAGTAAATCTGGGAAATTACATTATCCCCACCTTAGGGATTTACGTCCCCGAAAGTAATAAAATAGACAATGGAAACAAATGGATGTATTGAGCACGAATCTGAGTCTCTCGCTCCCATGTTCCCTCTTAGAGGTCCCCATGCTACCACCGAACTTGTATCAGAGGGGTCGACCATCCACAAAGGACTCTCTATTTTTGATCATCTATCTCCACCGAGAACTCCGTAAAAGTCACCCCATCTTCAATTTTCTTCTCCCCATACTTGATGTCATGTGATTGATCATTCACACATATCCCCATCTGCAACACATGGAATAAATTATGCACCCAATGCAATTGTGGGCAATGAGATAGATGGTATGCCACCTCACCCACTCTGTTGAAAATTTAAAAAGGTCTGATTAACCTCAGAGATAACTTGCTACCTCAGCCAAATCATTGTAGTCTCTACCGAGGAGATACTTGCAAGAAAACATTTCCCCCTCCTGTACCTCCAAAGGTCTCTATCTTCTGTTAGCATATGACTTCTTCCGGCTCTGTGCAGTTTTCACATGCTAACAAGTGAGTCATCGTGATACAAACTCTTTGGATGCTTCCTTCATCCCTGGAAATCAGTACTAACACCAGAGGTCCTTGAACATCATCGACACTCCCAAATTTACAGTTAAAGGGGATGTATAGACCCCCCTCAACAACTCCTCCCAAAGCGTCACTGGTACCACGGTGAGTCTACTATAAAGGATGACATGCTCCAAACATTTAGAAAATATTTCAGGGAACCATCCTGAGGATAACTGAGAATGTTAGGGATCACAGTATACATCCCAAGCTATGCACCCCAAATTTGTGAAAAATTGGGAGAGTGACAGTTATAGAGTGGAGGTAAGTTGAGCCATCTTTATCCACAAAGGAAATCCACAACACGACTTGCAGCTCTGATGCCCCACTCAGCAGCTGTAGACCAGAACTTCTGCTGAGTGTATATGCTACCATGTTCGCCTTCCCAAGAGTATAGACTATCTAAAATTCATAGTCCTGGAGGAACTCTAGCCATCGCCGATGTCTCGGCCCTTGAAAGCTCTTCTGACACTTCTCCATCCATAGGAATGTATCCCGATTCATTGGAAATTATGAAAAGGGGGTCGCTAACCTGGTGAAGTCTCATTCAAAACTCCGGTAGTACCCAGCCAAAGCAGAAGTCCCTCTCCCTTCGGGGAGGAAATCATGGAAACATCTTTTGAAAACATGTCTGTGCACTCTACCACTACTGTTGGGAACTAAAAAACCTAATCACATAATGCCATGAGGGTAATGTTGGATGAATCAAGTGTGATCGGCTATACCCTCCTATGCATGAGATGATCCTGTGCTGTTTGTGTTTCCCCTTTTCCCGACCATGGAAAACCACATTCCAACGTTGTAGATATACTACATGATTTTTTCCTAATACAGTTAATTTGATTATGAATTGTGAATGTCCATTTCATACCAAAAATAACATTGTAAGCTCCTGACCCTTCCACCACGAGGTTCCATCCAAAACTCTCACATCATTGGTCAGATCAGACCATCGACGTAAGTGTTATTATTGAGTCTCCTCCCAATTGTATCTCTAGATGTGCGAGTCAAGTAAATTTCATAATCAGAAACCCTAGGTCTTGATGAAGATTCATGGAATGTAGAAATGATTGTTACCTATGTCTATTAATACAGAAGCTATTAGTAGACATATACCATACCACGAATCATTCCAGGAGAACATGGGTCACACTCCTTGACTGCATGCAGCTACTCCCTTTCCTTGTCCTCCAGCTCTATGAGCCTAGTGGAGACCACATCAGGGGGTGTTTATAACATGTCGAAATGTATACCACCTCATGATTCTCTCATAGCTTCACTTCCTCATCTGCTTCCCTGTAGATTCATTTGTCCTTAACTCTACTTCTTCCTAATACATTTTACAAACCTAAGTCTCTGAGACTGGCATCAGCTTCCGGATTCCCCACTGTTAACATTCAATGGCCGCATATGCTCATCCAAAGAAAATTCAACCACAAAGGTTCTCTATAGTACCCTAACATAAGTAGGAATGCATAGAGGAAAATTAATGGCTCGGATGTCCCTAAACACACCTCGCTCAGAGGTCCGAGCCCTAAAGAACTGATCGTATCATATTAATAGAGTACCAGGATTGTTCGGTACACCTCGAGGAATTATAAGCTACCGAAAAGTTGTCCTGTTGAAGCTGTAGAAGCTCTTTTGATCACACACCCCTTAGCCTTTTATGGCATGTGACCCCCTTCTCTGAGGAAGGTTATTAAGCTTTTCCATAGAAAATAAAACTCTTCCCATGATTGGGGAAATCCTATCACTGTAATCGTCTTGCTGAGCCACGTCGAAGTCTCTTTACGAGGACTTCCATCTAATCAAATGGTTCCCTTGCTAGAGGGAATCTCTACCACCTACTAAATCCAGTACTTAGCTTCCTGTGAGTCAGGTTCGCCTCCAAACATGAGGGGATCTATTCCTAAAACTCATGTAAGGCACTGAGCTTGCATGTTTCCTCTACAATTAGAGCTGGTAGTAATTGGTGACCAACAAGTAGTGGTATTGCTAGCATACCACCCGAAGGTACCATCTTTGGAAACATAACAAGTATAGTAGCATCAATAATCTACATACCATCCTCATGGTCACATACTTGATAAGACTAACGGCTAGGATCACCATTTAATCTACCGGATTCCCAACTAGGCGAAAAAATATAACCACAACTCCAGTCAATCCTCAACTGCCTGGGTATCTGTCTAGCCTCGAAACCCCAGTGGCCTCTACCGCTGGAACTCGTGCAACGCACTCAGTCGGCGTGCATTGTTTTCTAGTGTGGCTGGTGGTAAATGCTGCCCAATGAGTGGAGGAGCTGCTGGTAGACAACCTGATTGTGCCAACATAGTAAGAGGGCCCTACACTAAGGCCTCATCGCTCAGTGCCGATCCACACATGATCCCTCAGTGGGCATTCATCGTGTACTCTCTCAGGAATCCTAGCTCATTGTCTATGGGGAAACATACTGATAAGGGACAGGTGCGCCATGGTCCTTCACTAGGGGGAAATTTCTTTTTGCGACGGGCTATTTGTGACCGGAAAAAATCCCATCTCAAATAGTCCTTCCTAGAGGTTCTTTGCTACGGGGGGGGGGGGGGGGGGTGTTGTGTAGTTGCAAATAGTTTGTTATTTGCGACAAGTTTTGGTGGCCCGTTGCAAAAAGTATTGCACGGTTTGGCGTGGTATGTGCGCCATACTGCCGGAAGGTTATTTGTGACGGGTGAAATATTCATGTCGCAAATAGTTCATCGCACATAGGTACTTGCGATGGGTCACGTCGCAAATACCCGGTAGCGGTAAATGGGGTTTTAGGGTGGGAAGGTGATTTGTGACATGGGAATTCCCCCGTCACAAATAGTTCGTTGCTCTAATGGTATTGTCGATGGGACACATAGAAAATACCCATCGGTGGTAAATGGGTTTTTGCGACGGGATATTGCCCCGTCACAAAAAGTGTGTCGGCAGGTACCTTTTGCGACATGGCCCATCAAAAATACCCTTTTAACAATCGACAACAATTAATGCTAGCAAATGTATTTGCGGCGGGAACCGTCGAAACAAATACCTGTGGCGACAGTATTCCCATCACAAAAGGTCATGTCGCAACTAATCTAACATATATATACTCTCCATACATTTTTTCAAATCTCCCTCTCAATTGTCACTTTCTCTGTCTCTCTCTCCACCCTATTTTCAGAGTGAATTTTTTTTAGAGTTTGTTTTTTTTACGAATATTTTTTGAAGGTGTCTATATCCAATGGAGATAAAGATTAATGGTATTTATATTTTATTTAATTTAATATTTATTTCATATTTATGTTACTTTTTATTATTTTTGGTTAGTTTTAATTTAATTATATTTAAATTGTTTTGTTAACAGTATTTATTTTTAATAATAAATTGAAATTATTTGTACTATTTTTTAATAAATAGGAATAATCAGTAATAAATATAAATATTTAGTAATACATAAGAATAATTAGTAATAAATAGGAATAATTAGTAATAAATAGTAATAATTAGAAGTAATTAGGAATAATTAGGAATAAGTACTTAAAATTAGAAATAAATAGGAATAATTAGAAATAAATAGTTGTAATTAGGAATAAATAGGAACAATTAGTAATAATTAGAAATAATTAGAAATAAATAGTAATAATTACGAATATTTAGGAATAATTAGAAATAAATAGTAATAATTAGAAATAATTAGTAATAAATATGAATAAATAGTAATAAATAGAAATAAGTAGTTATAAATAGAACAAAATAGTAATAAATTGGAATAATTAGTAATAAAATTGGATAATTATTAATAAATATGAATAATTAGTAAAAAATAGGAATAATTAGTAATAAATCGGAATAATTAGTAATAAATACGAATAATTAATAATGAATTGGAATAATTAATAATAAATAGGAATAAATAAAAATAAATACTAATAAATATGAATTATTAGTAATAAATAGAAATAATTAGTAATAAATAGGAATAAATAGTAATAAATAGGAACATTTAGTAATAAATAGGAATGAATATGAATAATTAGTAATAAATAGAAATAATAGGGAATAATTTGGAATAATTAGTAATAAATAGGAATAAATAGGAATAATTAGTACTAATTAGGAATAAATAGGAATAAATATTAATAACTAGTAATAAACTCAAATAATTATAAATAATTTGGAATAATTTGGAATAATTATGAATAAATAGGATTAATTAGTACTAATTTGGAATAATTAGAAGTAATTAGTAGAAATTAGAAATAATTATTAGTAATTAGTTGTAATAAGGAATAATTAGTAGTAATTTGGAATAATTACATAATTAGGTATAATTAGTTATAAAAAGGAAAAATTAGTAATAAATACTAGTAAACAGTAATAAATTCTAATAAATAGTAATAAATTCAAATAAATTGGAATAAATACTAATAAATATGAATAAATGCTAATAAATAGTAATAAAAAAATAATAATTAGTAATAATTCGTAATAAATTGGAATAATTAGTAATAGTTAGTAATAAATATTAATAATTATTAATAAATAATCATAATTAGTAATAAATATGAATAATTTGTAATGAATAAAAATAATTACTAATAAATAAGAATAATCAGTAATAAATATGAATAATTAGTAATAAATAGGAATAATTGTTAATAAATTGGAATAATTAGTAATAATTAGAAATAAATAGGAATAAATAGGAATAATTACGAATAATTAGTAATAATTAGGAATAATTAGTATTAATTAGTATTAATTATTAATAAATAGTATTAATTAGTAGTAATTAGGAATAATTAGTAATAATTAGTAATAAATTGGAATAAATAGTAATAAATATTAATAAACATGAATAAATTGCAATAGTTAGCAATAAAATGGAATAATTTGTAGTAATTAGCAATA
The DNA here is from genome assembly GCA_963277665.1 of Viscum album. Classification (NCBI taxonomy): domain Eukaryota; kingdom Viridiplantae; phylum Streptophyta; class Magnoliopsida; order Santalales; family Viscaceae; genus Viscum; species Viscum album. Next base: position 1,052,895,318 of record OY728151.1, on the reverse strand, counting down.
AATTGCAATAAATGAGAACAAATATTAATAGTTAGTTATAAATAAGAGTAAAAAGTAATTAATACAAATAAATAGTAATAAATACTATCAAATACTAATAATTAGTAATAATCTGTAATAATTATGAATAATTAGTATTAATTAAGAATAATTAGTAATAATTAGGAATAATTAGTAATAATTAGGAATAATTTGTAATAATTAGTAATAACTAGCAAAAATTAGGGAAAATTAGGGAAAATTAGGAATAATTAGGAATAATTAGGAATAATTTAAAATAATTAAGAATAATTAGAAATAATTAGGAATAATTATAAATAATTAGCAGTAATTAGTAGTAATTAATACTTATTAGAAATATTTACTAGTAATTATGAATAATTAGTAGTAATTAAAAATATTTATTAGTAATTAGGAATAATTAGTAGTAATTAGAAATAATTATTTGTAATTAGTAGTAATTAGGAGTAATTAGTATTAATTTGGAGTAATTATTAGTAATTATGAGTAATTACTATAAATTATTAGCAATGAGTAATAATTAGTGGTAATTATTAGTAATTAGGAATAATGAGTAATAATTATTAATAAATAGGAATAAATAGTAATAAATAATAATAAATAGGATTAAATTACAATAAAAAGCAATAAATAGGAATAAATAGAAATAATTAGCAATAAATAGGAAAAAAATAGGAATAATTAGTACTAATAAGAAATAAATAGGAATAGATAGTAATAAATACTAATAAATATTAATAAATACTAATAAATAGTAATTATTAGTAATAAATAGGAATAAATTGTAATAAATTTAAATAATTAGAAATTAGTAGGAATAATTTGGAATAAATAGTAATAATTAGCAATAAATAGTAATATTTAGCAATAATTTGGATAAATTAGAAATAATTAGGATTGTTTAGAAATAATTAGGATTAATTAGAAATAATTAGCATTAATTATGAGTAAACAGGATTAATTAGGATAAAAAAGGATTAAGTAAGAGTAAACAAGAGTAATTAGGAGGTAACAGGAGTAATTAGAAGTTAACAGGAGTAATTTAGAGTTAACATGAGTAATTTGGTGTTATCAAGAGTAATTAAGAGTTAATGGGAGTAATTAGGACTAATTAAGAGTAATTAAGAGTAAATATAAGTAATTAGGACTAAATAAAAATATATTGGAATAACTAGGATTAAATTAGAATAAATAGGAATAAATAGGAATAAATAAGAATAAATATGAATAAATAGGAATAAATTCTAATAAATTGTAATAACATGGCACAATTTTCAGTGGATTGACGACACTCTTTTTGCATGATGACTCTTCATCATTCAACTTTCACCGACTCAAAACATTATAAAATTTATGCTTCAACGTATGAATATACAATCTCATATAAATGAGTTTGAATTTGAATTCATAGGACCACATTTTTTTATTGTTTTCAAGTGGATATAGTTGATAGAAGATGAATCATCGACAAAAAGGGGGCACTTTTGTCTCATAGATCATTTACATACATATTTATCACACTGAAATCCAAATGAATAAACTAATCGGAGGTACGCTTATAAATTCTCGTATGCATAGGAATGAATAAGCGTACCTCTGAGCAGATTCTTCATTGTGATTTAAGTGTGACAAAGATGTAAGTAAATGAGCAGTCAGACAAAAGTGTAGCCATCAATCCACTGGAAATTGTGTTTCCTAAATTTAATGGTAATAATTGAAAATTAGTTGTAATTATTTATGTTAATTTTTTAGATATTTTTGTTATAATATCAAATTATTCAAAAATAGTGATGATTTATATTTTGTAGAAAAATATGAAATAGGTAAATCGACATCAGTCATTATTAGATGATCGATCTTGGATAATTCAGCATAAAAATACAAATGGTTCTAGTTTAAATACTTTATATATTGAGTGAGAATAAGCTTTTATATCATTTGCATCATCAAAACTAGAATATGTTTCAGAAGGCCCAATTAATTGTCCTTGTAAAAAATGTGCTCTAAGAACATTTGACACATTTGACAAGGTTGGGGGAAATCTCATGAGGTTTGGTTTTCAACCAAATTATGTTTTTTGGTATCGACATGGTGAACAAAGTTCTAGAGAATACACTAATAACTTGATTTTGGATCCATCACAGTTTAAAAATTTGGTACATGATGTTGTTGGTCCATTTGTTCAACAAATTGAAACTCATGATGATATTGATTTAACACTTGATTTGGCAGCATCCGAATTTTATGAGTTGTTGATGTGTATTGAGGATGTTGAGTCAATAAGTTTTTCCTTATGACTTTTTCATTCCTTCTTGTTTTGGAAATAACAAACACCTTATTCTTAAGGAAAATTGCTTTCTTATGGAAAATTGCCTTTATAAGGAAAATTGCTTTCTTAAGGAAAATTGCTTTTATAAGGAAAATTGATTTTATAAGGAAATTTGTTTTCATAAGGAAAATTGCTTTTATAAGGACAATCTCTTTTATAAGAAAAATTATCCTTATCATATTTTTATCTAGATTTTTCTTAAGTATGAGATTCAGATTCAATTCTATTTTCTCGGAATTTCATGAAACTTTGATATGAAGTATTCTGTTTTAAGATCCGGATTCTGGATAAGAACTGTGATAATTTTTCACTCCGAAATCTAGAATGAGAACTGTGATAAAGTTTCATTCCGAATTCCAGATACAGTTTTAATCCAGATTCAGGATATGAATTCTTATGAAGTTCGACGATGAATTCTCATTACGAATTCTGATGAGTAATTCTCACTACAAATTCTGATGAGTAATTCCCATTATGAATTCTGATGAGGAATTCTCACTACGAATTCTAATGACCAACTCCCATTCCGAACTCTCATTCCAAATTCTCTTATTAAATAGAATCTAATTATCTTTTTTTATACACTCTGAATTTATTCAGACTCCGAAAATTATTTTGGTTAGACTCCGAACTTTCATTTTTCTTATGCCTTTATATTTTGACTACTCTTTATTATTTTCCTTACACTCAGAACCTTAACTCCAAAGCTTTCATTCTGAACATTTGAGTTAGAATTAAAACAATGCCATACATTCTGTTACACTTGTTTGTTATAAAACGATGTCGTCTATTTTGTTATAAACTAACCGTTGTCTAAGTGACACGTGTACAGGTCCCACCGATCTTTAAGGAAAATATGACCGTTGGAGAAGGAGCCGACCTTACCTATAAATAGGAGCTCATTTGAAAGAGCTCAAAACTGATGTATGAACAATTTGGTTATTGTGCATACGTGTTGTTGAAGTGATTTCTAGAGAGAGAGGCTCTTATTAACTCTCAATGAATCGTGCGACTCCGAATGTTGGTGATTACATTCGAGGACTTCCGGGGATAGGAAGACAGAGGTGCTGAATACCTTGAAGTTCTAGGGCTTCCTTGCTGAGGAAGACAGAGGTTGCCAACTACCATGAAGTTGAGGGCTTCCTTGCTGAGGAAGACAGAGGTTTCAAACTACCTTGAAGTTGAGGGCTTGCGGGGATAGCATGACAGAGACTCCGATCTTCGTATCGAGGGCTTACCCTGGTGTGGGTAAGATAGACTTGCTTGAATGTATAAATCCAGGGACCTTTATCCAAGGTTGTTGGATACCCTTCTCTTTGGGTTAAAAGACTTATATCTTGTTACTTTTAGTTTTTCTAATTGTTTATTTCCGCTGCATTTTTTATTATAAGGAAAGTATAACTTTCTTATACTTCCTTACTTATACTCTGTTTCATTTAGATTCTATACGCTTTAAGGTAGAATCTCATATTGTAATCTTTTGTTAAGTTTCAATTTCCGGAACCATATTTCCGGAACCCACGTTCGGAATCTCTTTCCAAGTATTCATTTGGTATTATAGGTGTTGTGAATTTTCTTAAGTTTAACTTTGTTAAACTTATCCCTTTCCTTTGCTTAAGGAAAACATAGTTAATCATAACTAACTTTAAAGGTTCCAAAGGAATTTTTAAAGTATACAATTCACCCCCCTCTTGTATATTTATCATCTACATCATTATTTCGATCCTACAATTGGTATTAGAGGAGGTCTCTGAAATACTTATACTCACGTATAAATTTTTCTTTCTCACTTTATCATTCTGAACTTTTCCATTCCGAACTTTGTTATTACGAATCTTTTCTACTAACAAGTTTGTGTATCGAAGGTTTATAGTATGGTAGGAATTAATGTTGCTTCAATTGATAATCTAAATCCTACAAGACCACCAATATTTGATGGTAATGATTATGAGTATTGGAGAGATCGCATGAAGACTTTTGTTATCATTACTGGAGTAGACAACTTTTTTATGCTTACTGGGGATTATAAAATTCCTAACAAGGAAGTTAGAACTTTTACTAACCAGGAAAAGAAAGAATATCAACTCAACTATAAGGTACGCAATACTCTACTATGTTTAATGACTAGAAATATATATAGCCAAATTTCTTCTTGTGAAGAATCTAACTGTATCTAGAAGAAGTTAGAAGTTACACACTTTGGGACTTCTAAAGTGATTGAGACTAGAAGAGCTATGCTTAGAGCTGAATATCATGGCTTCAATTTTCTTTATGGCGAACCAATCTGTAAAGTAAAACAGAGATTTATGACTATCATCAACAACTTACAGTCTATGGGAGAAAAAGGTTTAGGTGATGAAGCTCTTGTGGATATGATAATTGATATTATGCCAAATGAGTGGGAATCCAAAAGAACAGCTATAGATGAGAACATGAAAATGACTCAGATTTCTCTTGATGAGCTTTTTGGAACTCTTCTCCAACATGAAACCAGAATGAAGAGAGATGCTGACAACATCAAGAAGAAGAATGGAAATGGGACTATTTCTTTTACAACAAGTTCAAATCAGATGAAATCTAAGACTCATGAGAGAGTAACCAGATCCAAGTCTACAAAAGTTATTTTCCGGTCAGATTCTAGTGAGAGTGAAATCTCTGAAAATGAATTAGAAAATCTTGCTCGAAGGATGAACAAGATAGCTGGCTAGAGAAATTTTCAATCCAAGTATAACAAAAAGGACAGGATAGATAAGAATGATGGAGATGTTACTTGTTATGAATGCAAGAAAGATGGACATATTAGACCAGATTTCCCTTTGCTCAAAAAGAAAGAAAGGAAAGAAAGGAATTCAGACAGGAACAGAAAGAAATATTATAAAGACAAAGCTAAGAAAGTTCTGAAAGCTAATGACACCTGGAGTGCCAGTGGTGGTGACTCTTCAGATGAATCTTCTGATTATGATTCTTCAGGACAGAAGAATCTTGGTCTTATAGCCAGATTACTTATTGATAATCAGTGTTTTATGGCTAAGGTACAAAATGCTGAATCATTGACCAATGTTTCTTTAAATTCCAATGATAGTAAGTATTATAACTCTTCTGATGAAGAATCTTCTTCTGATGAGGAAAATACTTTACCTACTTATGAAGAAATCTCTAGGTTTGCTGAACTTCTTTAGATTGATAATTCCAAACTCAATAAGAAACTTGATAAGGAAAACTCTAGGAATTCTATTCTTACAAAAGAGATATCAGATCTTTCTAAAGATCTTTATAATAAAAATGCTGATTTTGAAAGTATTTCAAAAAATCTTGAGGAAGTAAGTTCTAAGAAGAACAAACTTTCTAAAGGGTTAGAAAATGTAATTTCTAATAAAAATGTTTTCGAGCCTAACTCTAGTTCTAAAACTAATGATTTTTTGGATAAAAACATGGTTATAAAACTCAAGTCTGAAATTTTTTCCTTAAAGAAGTGTTTATCAAAATTTACCATGGTAATGAAAATTTTGATAAAATGTATTCCCAAATACGACCTTTAAGAAATAAATCTGGAATTGGTTATACCCATGAAAAACCAATTTTCAGTAACAATTATTTTTTTCCTCAAAGTGCCCCATTTTTTACCAAGTGTGAATGTGGTGGTCACTGGGCAAAAGATTGTTCCTTAAACAAAACCCAATCTTTAGGTTTTCACAAAGCTTATTTCTCTAAGAATATGTGGGTACCTAAAATTTTATTATCTGAAAATCTTGGAACCAGACAAATTTGGATTCCGAAAGACTAATTTTCTTCTTGATTTCAGGAAAATAAAGAGAGTACCAGCAACAATACATGGTACATGGATAGTGGATGTTCCCGGCACATGACTGGTAACAGAATCTATTTTGAAAAGATTATCAAAACGAAAGGAGGAAAAGTAACTTTCAGAGATAATGCTAAGGGTGAGATTATTGGTATTTGTAATATTGTTTTTCTTGGCAAAACATTAATTTCAAATGTTCTTTTTGTTAAGGGTCTTAAGCACAACCTCATTAGCGTAAGTCAGTTATGTGATGAAGGTTACCTTGTGAATTTTAGGAATAATAAGTGTTTAGTTCACAATTCCAAGGAAGAATTTATTATCTCAGCCAATAGGCAAGATAATGTCTACACTTTGAACCTATAAGACCTTAGGAGTCAAGATTTACCTTGCCTAAGTGCAATAGAAGATCATTCCTGGTTATGGCATAGAAGACTAGGACACTGTAATCTTAGAAACCTATGTAAACTCTCTAAGAAGAAACTAGTTAAGGATCTACCGGAGATTAGATTTAATTCTTCTAAAGTTTGTGATCCTTGTCAATATGGCAAGAAACATAAATATAGTTTTAAATCAATCGGTGAAGTCTCAACAACCGATGCATTATAGTTAGTGCACATGGATCTTTTTGGTCCAACACAAACTGGAAGTATTGGAGGCAAATACTATGTGTTTCTTCTAGTTGATGATTACACTAGATTTACTTGGGTATATTTTCTAGCAAAGAAATATGAAGCTTTTTATTATTTCAAAAGTTTTAGATCTCAAGTTAAAAATGAGAAAATCCTTCCATTGAAAACTATTCATAGTGATCATGGAGGAGAATTTCAAAATTCTGATTTTGAAACTTTTTGTAGTAGAAAAGGTATTACTCACAATTTCTCAGCACCTAGAACTCTTCAACAGAATGGTGTAGTTGAAAGAAGAAATAGAATTCTTCAAGAGATAACTAGAACCATGTTGAGTGAATATTCTATTGCTAGGCATTTCTGGGCTGAAACTGTAAGTACTGCTTGTTATACTATAAATCGAGTTTTGATTAGACCCTTTCTTAATAAAACTCCTTATGAGTTATGGAATGGAAGAATACTAAGACTATCCTACTTCAAGGTTTTTGGTTGCAAAGTATTCATTTTGAATACTAAAGATAACTTACATAAATTCTCACCAAAATCTGATAAAGGAATTTTATGAGGTTATTCCACAACATCTAAGGCTTATAGAGTTTTTAATAAAAACACTTGTACTGTTGAAGAAACAGTACTTGTAAAATTTGATGATTCAGATCCTTTTGTTTTTAAAACTCCTCAGCCTACATCCTCAGATGTGTTTTCAAAAACTTATTATCAACCATTGATAGAAGAACCTTCTGATAAGGATAATGTTCAAGAAGATATTCCTGAAACATTTACCCCAGAAGACTTTCTACCCTATGTTGATGAACATGCTTTTCAAAACCCAAATCAGGTGTTTCTTAAGAATCATCCCAGTGATAGTATCATTGGAGATGCAAATAAACCTGTAAAGACTAGAAGTTCCTTAAGAAATGAAGTAGAACATCTATCATTTCTTTCCCAATTAGAACCTAAAAGCATTGATGAAGCTTTAGGTGATGATGATTGGATTAAAGCCATGCAAGATGAACTAAATGAATTCGAAATGAATAAAGTCTTGACCTTGGTTGAAAGACCTAAGGAAGCTTCTATTATTGGAGTCAAATGGGTTTTCAGAAATAAATGTGATGAAAATGGAGTCATAGTAAGAAATAAAGCTAGACTTGTTGCTAATGGCTATAATCAACAAGAGGGAATAGACTATGAAGAAACCTATGCTCCAGTAGCTATACTTGAATCTATCCGTATTCTACTTGCCTTTGCAGAATTCATTAATTTAAAACTTTTCCAAATGGATGTGAAATGTTATTTTCTTAACGGTTATGTTCAAGATGAAGTTTTTGTTGAACAACCTCCTGGATTTGAAGATACAAAACATCCTGATTATGTTTTTAGACTTACCAAAGCTCTATATGGTCTTAAACAAGCCCCACGAGCATGGTATAATAGACTTACTGGATTCTTGCTTCAAAATAACTATGTTAATGGAAATGAATATCCAACTCTTTTTATAAAGAAAGATAAGAAAAATGTTTTTATTGTTCAAATTTATGTTGATGACATTATATTTGGTTCAACTCAGCAATCTTTGACCTCTTTTGCAAGTCTAATGAAATCTGAGTTTGAAATGAGTATGATGGGTGAGTTAACATTTTTCCTCGGTTTTCAAATTTCTCAAAAACCAGAAGGGACTTACATATCTCAACATAAGTATATTAAATATCTTCTTAAAAAGTATTGTTATGACAACACTAAGAGTTTAAGTACTCCTATTGGTACCTCAAATTCTTTAGATCTTGATGAAGCAGGGAAACCAGTAGATCAAACATCTTTTAGAGGAATTATAGGAAGTTTACTTTACTTGATAGCTAGTCGACCAGACATAATGTTCTTAGTATGCTTATGTGCAAGATATCAATCCAATCCTAAGGAATCTCACTTAAAGGAAGTAAAAAGAATTTTTCGCTACCTTAAGGGAACCATGGATCTAGGATTATTTTATACTTCTGGAAATGATTTTATCCAAATTTTTTTTTCTGATGGTGACTTTGGTGGATGTAGAATGGATAGAAAAAGTACATCCAGAACTTGTCATTTCTTAGGAGATTCACTAATTTCTTGGTCCTGCAAGAAGCAACATTCTGTAGCACTCTCCACTGCTGAAGCTGAATATGTAGCAGCTGGAAGTTGTTGTGCTCAAGTGTTGTGGATGCAACACACACTCACAAACTATGGCTTGAGTTTTACTAAAACTCAAATTTTGTGTGATAACACAAGTGCCATTGCCCTTAGTAAGAACCCTTCACATCACTCCCGTTCAAAACACATAGATATTAGGCATCACTTTCTTAGGGATCACACACTGAAAGGAGATATTATTCTTCAGTTTATCGGAACGCAAGATCAACTTGCTGATATTTTTAGAAAATATTTTCCTTCTGATATATTTGAATATATTAAACAGAAGTTAGGAATGATAACCATAAGGTAATATTTCTTAATTAACTTTCTTTTGAAAAAGTCTCTTTACAGTAATAAACTACTTTTCAATGGGGGAGTACATTTGATTTATTGAATAAAAAAGTTTTTCAAGGTTTGTTTTCAAACTTTTCGGAATGAAGATTTCCGGAATGGAATTTCCGGAACTACAATTTTCTAGAATGGATACTTTCGTACAGAATACTTCTGGAATGGAAGTGTTCGTATTGAAAATATCCGGAATGGAAATTTTTGTACTGGTATTTTCATAAACGGGATTTTTGTACCGAATCTTCCATAATAAGTTTTTCGTTTTCAAAATTTTGTAATGAATTTTTCGTACTAAGTTTTTCCTTACTAAGTTTGTTTTTCGTACTAAGTTTTCCATAATGAGTTTTCCGTAATGAGTTTTTTGTACTGAGTTTGTTTTCCATAGTAAAGTTTTTGCGAACTTTTTCTTTTCGTAATAATGTTTTTTTAGTCATTTTTATATTACCCATTACGAATAATCCTCCTATGCCAATCCGAAAGGTATGATTACCTTACTCAAGCTTTCGTAGTCATATTTTACTTGCTGGCATTTTCTTGTATTTTGTTTTCGGATTATAGTTTTTCTTAATTCTTTGTTTTAAGAAAAAACCTCAAAAAGATCAGATTCAAGTTTTCTTCAGAATTCGTTTTCAACCGTCAGATCTAATATCAGCTTATCACAATCGTTCGATCAACCAAGGAAGTTGAACCGTCGTTTCATTGTCTATATAAAGGGAACCCAAATACTTGTCCCACATCGGTTTTCAAGATCTCGCGTCCCCAATCTCTACCTCTTTGTTTTAAAGCCATTTCAAACTTCAGTTTTCTCCGTTCTGAACTTCTCATAGGTCTTTAGATCCAAATGTCGGTGGAGTTAGCTTCTCAAGAAATGTCATCCTCCCACCCTATTTCACAATGGTTAGTTTACAGAGAAAGGTTAGTCCATCCAGATTTCTTCAACAACTATGATTCTCTTATTTCGAAGAACATTAAGTTGAATGGGTGGGAAGATATTGTTGTGTCCAAACCGGGGAATCAAGATGATATTTTTTCGGAGTTACTTGTTGAGTTCTATGAAACAATTTCCTTCTTTCAGGAAGATAATAGGGAGAAGTTTTCTATTAAGTCTTATGGCAAGACTTATAAGCTTTCTTATACCAAGGAAGAAATCTTGGTAGGGCTGACCTATGAAGGAGAAGCAGAGTTCATATCTCATGTGTTTCCAGATTCTAAGGGTAGCTTCGACAAGGAAAAAGCCTTGAAAACTCTCGGACTCTCAGATGACAAAGCTTCGAAGATTGCTAGTTTGCCTACAAATTTCTGGATTCTAGAGTTGTGGGTACAAGGTCTCATCGTACCGAGGAAAGGTAATAAAGACAGCTTGAAGAAGAGTGAGATCTATATCTTAGATTTCCTGATAAATCTAAGGAAGTTTAACTTCATGAGGAACATTCTTATAACCATTGAGAATCTTAAGAAAGGAAATCTCATAGCCCAGATCGTAATGTACCCAGCAATTTTATCAAAGTTGATAGTTCGGTGCCTTGAGTCCTTCAAGGAAGCTTTCAGATCTAAGCCAAGGGTTTGCAAAATTTTGGTGGTCAGTGATGATACCCTTAAGAGGATGGATGTGGCTTTCAACAAGGATACTGGTGAGTTCTTCGATTTACCTAATCAAGATGAAGCGGCTCTGAATGCTGCTAAACCGGAATCATCTAAGCCAGTAAAGAAAAGAAAGTTGAAAGAAGTTGCAGCTGAAGTACAGGATCCTAAATCTAATGAAGTTCAAACCGCACCTCCCAAACCAAAGAAGAAGAAGGCCTTTCCTAATGAGGTTGTTGCGAAGTGGAGAGCAGATAAAGAGAAAAGGAAAGAAGGGGATCCGCAGTTTGGGTTGGACCCTGCGGAGGCTAAGGGCTTGAAGGAGAGAACTGCTGATGAGCTTGAAAAACAAGTAAAGGAAAAGAAGCTCAAGAAGAAGATGTCAGAAGGTGAGGCAGTCCAACCTTTGTTAAAATTTAATGACATAGTATCTGGAAGCATTCCAGTTCTGAGATATTTCTCCTTGGAATCTCTACCTGAGACTCGAGGAAGAAACCTTGATTTTTTGGAAGAGATTATAGCTGAGCATGTTGAGCAACTCGAGAAGATTCAACAAGTTGAAGAGGAAGAAGTAGTTTCTGAAGGAAGTGGTGAAACAAAATATTTATTAAAAGAAGTAGATGATTATAAGGGGCCGCCTTCGGAACACCTGTCACTCCGAACTTCAGAGGCTGAATCCTCTAAGTTAGTAACTCCAGAGAAGGATATGAATGAGGAAGATGTTGTTCAAAAAGTAGTTGATGATGTTATTCACATGTCTACTACCGAGCAGAAAACTCCTGATCAAGAATTGATTCCGAAAAAAGACAAGGGAAAGCAACTCCTTGTTGAGACTCTGAAATCAGTGGCTAGCAAGAAAAGAGAATATGGTGATTCGTCTAAAAGGAAGTTAGAGATTATTGAGGAAGAAAATTATCCAAGAAAAGTTTCAGATTCGGAGTCATCCTCTTTGAGGCATGACTTTTTTGTTCAGTCTTTGAAAAAGTTGGTGGGAACCATTCCGACCTTCTAAAGTATTGACTCAAGATGCCAGATGCTCCAACATGCTTTAAATCAGAAAACAGACTCCTTATCTATGGTTATGGACAAGTGTGTTGAAATAGAGGCTCAGTTCAAAACATTTTTTGTTGGCTACGAAGCTCATAGAAGATCTTGCAAGAGGATGAAAAACTGGTCAAAGAAGACTGTAGAAGAAATGAGGCTATTCGACGAATTTCAAGACAATATTAAAGATTCCTTTGAGACTGAGAACAGGAAGATAAATGACCTGACTTCATCCTTTGAAGAGAAGCTCACAGATGAAAAGAAAATCCGGATTCAAGAAGTCAGAGATCTGAATGGGAAGCTGAATTCCGTTTCTCAAAACTGGAAGTTTGAAAGGGATCATCGGATTGAGTTTGAACAGAAGATGAAGGCCCGGGAAGAAAAGATCAAAGTTCAGGAAGAAAAGCTGAAAGTACAGGAAGAGAAGATTTAAGCTCAATCTGCAAGAATAGTGTTCTTAGAGAAGCAAGCTGAAGAAGATCATAAATACCTGAAGAAGATCAAGACTACTCTTAAGGGGCTCATTTCGAAGGAAAAAGATCTGAAATAGCTAAATCCGATCTTTTTGTTGTATCTAGTTTTCTTTGTTGCCGACATTTCAAATCTAATGAAAATTGTTCTTCTCGTTTCTTTTGTTGTTATTACCAATTTTTTTTTCAGGTACTTTGTTTTTTTCCATTCCCTCGATTTCTTTTTGAAAATCACAAAGGGGGAGATGGAAAAGATCCATAAGAAAAAGAAAAACTCTAATAAGAGTTTATCTAAGGGGGAGAAGGAAGAGATCCTTAAGGGAAAAGAACTCTAATAAGAGTATATCTAAGGGATATTTATTTATTAAATTAGACTTTCTTATTCATAATAAAATGTCACTTCATACAACTAGAATACGATCCATAGAGTTTCAAAGCCTAAGGGGGAGTTAGTCATATTCATCAAATTCCTTAAAGCCAAGGGAGATAAGCCTTAATGTTTTTCTTTCTTCTTAGAATTTCTTTTTCGTAAGGATGTTTGTGCTTTCCAAAAAGGGGGAGATTGTTGAGTCAATAAGGTTTTCCTTATGACTTTTTCATTCCTTCTTGTTTTGAATATCACAAACACCTTATTCTTAAGGAAAATTGCTTTCTTAAGGAAAATTGCTTTTATAAGGAAAATTGCTTTCTTAAGGAAAATTGCTTTTATAAGGAAAATTGCTTTTATAAGGAAATTTGTTTTCTTAAGGAAAATTTCTTTTATAAGGAAAATCGCTTTTATAAGAAAAATTATCCTTATCATATTTTCATCTAGATTTTTCTTAAGTATGAGATTCGGATTCATTTCTATTTTCTCGGAATTGCTTGAAACTTTGATATGAAGTATTCTATTTTAAGATCCGGATTCTGGATAAGAACTGTGATAAAGTTTCACTCTGAAATCCAGAATGAGAACTGTGATAAAGTTTCATTCCAAATTCCGGATACAATTTTAATCCAGATTCAGGATATGAATTCTTATGAAGTTCGATGACGAATTATCATTACGAATTTTGATGAGGAATTCTCACTACGAATTCTGATGAGAAATTCCCATTATGAATTATGATGAGGAATTCTCACTACGAATTCTAATGACCAACTCCCATTCTGAACTCTCATTCCGAATTCTCTTATTAAATAGAATCTGATTATCTTTGTTTTATACACTCTGAATTTATTCAGACTCCGAAAATTATTTTGGTTAGACTCCGAACATTAATTTTTCTTATGCCTTTATATTTTGACTACTCTTTATTATTTTCCTTACACTCCGAACCTTAACTCCGAAGCATTCATTCCGAACTTTTGAGTTAGAATTAAAACGATGTCGTACATTCTGTTACACTTGTTTTGTTATAAAACGATGTCGTCTATTTTTTTATAAACTAACCATTTTCTAAGTGACATGTGTACAAGTCCCTCCGATCTTTAAGGAAAATATGAACATTGGAGAAGGAGCCGACCTTACCTATAAATAGGAGCTCATTTGAAAGAGCTGAAAACTGATGGATGAACAATTTGGTTATTGTGCATACATGCTGTTGAAGTGGTTTCTAGAGAGAGATGCTCTTATTAACTCTCAAAACTTCATGCGACTCCGAATGTTGGTGATTACTTTCGAGGACTTCCGGGGATAGGAAGACAGAGGTGCCTACTACCTTGAAGTTCGAGGGCTTCCTTGCTGAGGAAGACAGAGGTTGCTAACTACCTTGAAGTTGAGGGCTTCCTTGCTGAGGAAGACAGAGGTTTCCAACTACCTTGAAGTTGAGGGCTTGCGGGGATAGCAAGACAGAGACACCGATCTTCGTATCGAGGGCTTACCCTGGTGTGGGTAAGACAGACTTGCTTGAAAGTATAAATCAAGGGACCTTTATCCAAGGTTGTTGGATACCCTTCTATTTGGGTTAAAAGACCTATATCTTGTTACTTGTAGTATTACTACTTGTTTATTTCCACTGCATTTTGTATTATAAATAAAGTATAACTTTCTTATACTTCCTTACTTGTACTCTGTTTCATTTAGATTCTATACGCTTTAAGGTAGAATCTCATATTGTAATATTTTGTTAAGTTTCAATTTCTGGAACCATATTTCCGGAACCCACATTCGGAATCACTTTCCATGTTTTCATTTGGTATTAGAGGTGTCGTGAATTTTCTTAAGTTTAAATTTGTTAAACTTATCCCTTTCCTTTGCTTAAGGAAAACATAGTTAATCATAACTAACTTTAAAGGTTCCAAATGAATTTTTAAAGTATACAATTCACCCCCCTCTTGTATATTGAGCATCTACATCATTATTTCGATCCTACAATATTAGGGTTGCAAGATAAGAAAATTAGAATCAGTTGCAAAATATATGACCCTTAAATCAGATAATTGAAAGTCCAAAAACTATTTTGATCAGATATTTTCATTAGTTAAAACATTGTTACCTAAAGGAAATGTGTTTCATGCAAATTATTATGAGAGAAAGAGGCTAGTTCATAATCCGAGACTTAGTTATTAGATGATTCATGCATATCCAACTGATTGCATCTTATATTCTGGGGAAATTGAGTCATTGGATAGTTGTCCCTCATGTTGACAATCAAGGCATAGGGAATCTCATCCAGGGAAGTCTAGATCCATTCCAATAAAACATTTAACATATTTCCACCTTACACCCATGTCCCATCGTTTATTTATTTCTCAAAACACAGCGTCAATGATTTCATGGCACAAAACCAAGATTTTAACTGATAAAAGAATGAATCAACCATCTCATGGTAATTCATGGAAACATTTTGACCATCTGTATCTGTCTTTTTCATTAGAAGCCAGAAGCATGGGATTGGGTCTTTCTACTAATAGTATTTGTCCATTTGGTTCATATGGTAGTCAGTATTCATGTTTTCCAGTATTTATAACTCCATAAAATTTACCTCAATGGATGTTGATGAAGGAGACCCAAATCAATTTGACTCTATTAATCCAAAAAAATCCGAAAAATAATATTGATGTTTATTTGAAACCATTTATCGATGAGTTAAAAGAATTGTGGAGTGATGGTGTTAGTACATATGTTGTTTCTACGAAACAAAATTTCATAATTAATGTTGCATTGATGTGAACGATTAGTGAATTTCCAGCATAAGTAATGTTATATGGATGGAGTGTACATGGTCCTAAATCATGTCCTTACTGTATGAAAAAGAAAAAATCATTTATGCTGATCAATGGAAAAAACCATTTTATTTTGACTGTCCCATAGATATTTTCAAACTACTCAATCTTTTAAATGAAACAAAACTCATTTCAGAAAAGGTACAATTGAAATGGATGAACATCCAATGATGATCCTAGGTATAGAGTTAAAATCAGTTGTATTTTCATTACCTCCAATTACATTTTTTCCAATAGTAAACCAACATAAAATTCATGGATTTGGGAACAAACATAATTGGATAAAACAGAGCATTTTTTGGGATCTCTTATATTGGTTGAATTTGTTGGTCCGCCACATGTCGGATGTCATGCATATTGAGAAGAATTGTTTTGAAAATTTATTTCATACTATTTTGGACACAGTAGGTATGACCAAAGATACTATAAAGGAATGATTAGAATTTTCCCAAATTTTTAGTCAACCAGAACTTGAACTATTTGAAAATGTCAGATCACAGCGGCTAATGAAGCCAAACGCAGCTTATACACTGTCCAAAGAGTGTTTCTTTTTATTTTGTCAGTGTATTATAGATTTGAGACAACCAGATGGCTATGCTTCCAATTTGGGAAGATGTGTTAAGAATTGTTATATTACAAGACTAAAGAGTCATGATTGCAATGTTATTATGGAAAGACATATGCCTATTTGATTTAGAGGTTTGTTCACTTCTATGATTTGTGACTCGATAATAGACATATCATTTTTTTCAGGATATTTATGTAGTGACAACAGACTATGATGCACTATGAAAACATGAAGAAGATGTTGCTGTAATTATATGTAAACTGGAAAAAATAATTCTTTTGGCTTTCTTTGACTCAATGGAACATCAAATATTACATTTTCCATATTAAGATAAATGTGGATGTCCAATATAGTTTTTATGGATATACCAATTTGTGAGATGCATGCAAAAATTGAAGAAAAAATTACGTAAAATATAATCTGTTGAAGGCTCAATTGTTATTGATTATTTTCAATAAGAAATTTCATTTTCCTGCTCTAATTATTTTGAATCTCAATATCCATCAAAACACAATCGCATTGGAAAAAATGAGTGTAATTTTAATGATGAAATGGAAAATCAATTATTAGTTTTTAATCAGCCAAATTTTGGTTTTAGTGGAGTTCATGAACGATGGATTTCGAATAATGAACATCATAGATCACATACATATGGTCTTCTCAACTGTGAATAAATGACATCATTTGTACACTGAGTGATTCTATCACTTGTTCAATAATTTATGTTACAATATGAAAACATATTTTTTTGTATGTTATGTGATAATCATATATTGAAAATACTTCCATAAATTACAGAAGAAACTCTTTAATAACGCAGATTTTTTTTTCAATGGTATAAAAAACTGGTAACATAAATTATTGTTGGTTTAATATTAATTCTGTTTATTATTTATTATATTGATAATTGTTTTAAAAAATTTTTGTGTATCAATATGCTAATAAATTTTACAATAAACTATGTATATTGAGTAACATACAATCCATAATTGTTAAATTTTATAATGCATATGTGGTGAAGGGTTTTATATTTCACACACATGCATATGGGAAATAAAAAAAATGAATAGTGGAGTTTTCTTGAAAGGAGGGCATCACAGAAAAAGTGAAGTTAACTTTTATTACTTTCTCGATGAAATTATTGGGATGTGTTATCTAGGACATAATTAAATAACAATGTTTAAATGTTGGTAGTTGGATACTGAGAGAGAACTGTGTCTTCATCTGACTCATGGAATCATTGATATTAAATATAAAAGCCTTTTTGTAGTAAATGAACTATTTTTAATGGATCAAGAGGAACATCAAATTTATTACACAATGGACTGTGAAACATAAATTGACATGAGTTATTGGTGGAGAAAAATAAAAATGAAATATATGGAAAATTAGTTTACTCAAAATATATGTGGATCCGTTGAAGTGGAAGGAATTGATATTTTTCAAGAGACTACTCAAAATCCATCTTTTTTCACAAAGAGACGTGACATATTAATAAGGAAACTCAATAATTAAGGATCTATGATGAAAATGATGTTAAAGATGTTACAAAAGAAATTGAAATGACAATAGATGATTAAACTGAAACTCACATGGATATTGATGATGCTGAGGAAGAAGTTGAAGAAATTCTAATTGACAGCTATGAAGAAGAGGATGAATATGGACATTGACATACTTAATTTATGGTTATAATAATAACTATTATATATCTACATTTTATAGTTATTTTCAACTATCGGTTAACATCAATAATTTTTATCTCAGATGGACAATGATCTAAATCGTGAGTTGCTGGAGGATGAGCTACCGTTGGATAAGGGGGATGTTGGATCATCAGACCCTCAGTTTACTGGCAGTTTATGCAGTATGCGGAGGGGGCGTGTTCTTGCGTGACTGATGATTCCTTACCCTATCCCTGAGCGACGTCCATGTCTTGGCTTCGATCCACACACATGTAGGTATGGTATCCTGTATATTTTAGTTATCATTCATCAATTTATATATATATATACTAATTGTTTGATTATTTATTACTTTTTTACAGTTTTGCGAATGTAGATATTAGAGAGGGGAGCACTATCTTGGGCAATTATTTTTCTCAGCCATGGATCACATGGGAACTGATTCCCATTGATGTGTGGCGTGACATGTTCAATCATTGGCTGGTACATATATAAATAATATTTATGTTGGAATTTATTTTATTAATAACTTGATATTATAAATTATTGGTAGGGTTTATGGTATCCCCTCGATGATAGCATACGTGACGCTATCCACACGGAATTGAAAATGACTATGTGTGACAATTTCCATCAGTTTTTGCACAATTTTAGAAGAAAGACCGTTAATAAAGTATGAGTGACAGAATTTGATGAGTCATGTAGAGCCCACCCACAAGAGTATATTTCATCTCATGTTTGGGATGGATTATTTTTACAGTGGTTGGGAGGTAGATTTCAAAGGATATCTTCAATGGGATGACAGAACTTGGGGAGACAGGAGTTGACACATCGAGCTGGTAGTCGTGCATTCATTTTGAATAGAGAGAATCTGGTAGGAATATATTTTACATATATTATATAATATTAAATAAAAATAGTTTATTTTAATTTTTTGTAGGCATTCGAGCCACCTGATATTACGAAGTTTGATGTTAACTAGAGGATGTATAGTGATCCAACCATTGGATAAATTAGAGGTGATTGCATTCATTAGATTGTGGATAGTATAAATTTTTTAGTTTGACCAATAACTACATAATATATATTCAGAATTTTAATTTCAAATTGGATTTGAACTAGTCATATGAGGCTGTGACCTCTTAGACACAGGCTGCTGGTCAAGACGAGACGACTGAGCATACTAGTGCCCACCATTTTGATGAGGTGGCATGGATGCAGGTGACTCATTATGGCTTTGAGAAGGTCCAAGTAGTTGGTATCAGCTCTCATTTGACTCCTAATACTTATTATAGTATCGATGCAATGTCGGCGTGCAAATCGAGAGGATATTGTGGAGAGGCATCATCTTCTGCCTCATAGTATCAGGAGCTGTTGCGAAAAAAGGATGAGCTTATAGAGAGTTTTCAGAAACAGCATGAAAAGATGTGTCAGTGGCAGCAGCAGAAACAGCTGCAACACAAGTAGGAGATGCAAAAATGGGAGCATTAGCGGCAACAACAGCATGACGAGGTGATAGACTACATGTGTCGTCTGACTCGTAGTTTAGGGATGGTGTTTCCTCCACCATCTCCAACACCGCCTCCACCTCCTTCAGAAGATGCCCCCCAGTGGTTTGGTTTTATGATAAAACATTTGAATTCAAGATATGTAGTAATGTGAACTATTTACAGTTTCTGTATTTTATATTTGTGCAAATATTGCAAAATTTAATTTTTTTAATTTTTCATAATTTAATATATATTATTAGTATTATATTTTTTAATATTTTTTTATTTTACTAATAATAATAATATTTCATTAAATTTGTTTATTTTTATTTAAATATTGAGAATTTTAATAAATTCATATTTTTTATTATTATAATAATATTAACAATAATTTTTTATCATTCATAATTTTATTAAATATATATTTTTTTGTATTATATTATTTTAATATTTTTTTACTAATAATAATAATTTTTAATTTTTTATTATTGTAATAATAATAGTATATTTTTTTCACTAATCATAATTTTATTAAATATTGTTTTTTAATATGTTTAGTATTTGTGATGGGACCTTTTTCTATAGGCTCCTATGGAAAAATGTTTATATATATATAATGTATATAATCCGTCACTTATTTATGACAGTTAAGTTCCCCGTCGCAAATTCTAATTTTGACGGGCCCCATCGAAAAAGGTTTATTGATATATAATGTATATAATCAGAGGCTTATTTGCAACTAGAAACTTTCCCGTTGCAAATAATATTTTTTGCGACAAGCCTGTCAAAAAAATGTATTTTCGACGTCGTTTTCTACAATGGGATATTTGCGACGGGGCCCCGTCATAGAACCCTATTTGCGACGGGTGGCCACCAAAAATATCTATAATTTTAGTAGTGATTAAGTTATACCTGGTGAGCTGACACCAATAAAATAAATAGAAAAATCTTCAAAAACAAACACATTCAGTGTTTTGGTGCGCTATGTCGGAAATCAAAATTCAAGGTCCTGGTGTATGGACATGTCGGCGGTCTCACCAACACTATGTTCCCCAAACATAAAACTGCACTAATAGCACTTAACACTATTGAAACACAGAATATATCAGAGTAATAGTTCATCTATAGAACTGAAATCCTCTAATACCACTTTGTCATGACCCGTCCCCCAGGGCCCATGCTGGGACTACCACAAGCCCGCCTTCCATAGGCCAGGGGCTGGTGACTAGAACCGAATAGAGTATTCCCTAAAACGGTAAGACATTACCTTTAAAATTGTAGAAACAAACAGATTAACAACACAACTAAAATTGACAGTGAAGTAAACTACTGTAGTAAAAAGGATTTCTGAATGTAAAAGGCGCCGTAATGAAAGCCCAAATTGGAAAGAACAAGTAGAAGTAAAAAGTAAAGAACAACTAAATGGTGAAATCAGCTCCTGGATCGTTCACCACAGATCCTACCTGAAGTGTAGGTATAGCTCACGACTAGTTGTCCCCACGTCACGTCACACCAATGGTCCACCTCCGAGCATTGTCCAGTCCTGGCTCCCTTTAACCTCATCCCAGTTCCTCATCACGACACAAACCACAACAAAGTGCGAGGTGAATTTCATGCTTGGGTGAGTATAACAATACCAAGTGGAGACCCCGAGACCCCTGAAGGTCTCTTTGAATTTCACAGGGAAAACCACAAATCAATATCTCAATCACAGAGTACAAGGAAATAGACAAAGCTCATTTAGAGTGCCAACTCAAAATAGGATTTATGTAATGTATATAAGTACAAATGATTAGTCGCGAAGAAAGATCATTATAGAAATATAGATGAATATTCTCAAATCTAGATCATCTTATTCTATCAAGAGGCACAACTTCTGACCATATAAAGTCTGACCCACACATAATCGATCAAACTAATCCCTACAACGATCCACACAAGATCAGACCGTCCCAGAGTCAATAGGTAACTATCCCACACAAACCCACATAGGATCTAACCCATTCTGGATTGGTACGTGCTAAACCACATAGGATTTCAGAGCGCGGAAAAACACAAGATCTGACCCACACAGAATCGGTATGCACTGACCCACAGAGGATCGCTGAGCGCTGAACTCCGTATGATCTTTCATAAAACTCTTACTCAAATCCATCCACTGGATTCACTAGGGATGGCAAAAAGTAACTTATGAAATCACAACATCAAACACCTCTGCTACTAGAGAACTCCTCTTCTATGGAGTACAGCGGGCCTTTGGCGTCACACATAGGTGCTTCCCACTAACCTTGGAATGCTGATGTACTCCTCCAATCAAGTATTGTGGGTCTTCTGCATCACATATATGCACTCTTCATTGTGGGTCTTCCGTGTCACACAGAGGCGCTCCCCAATGGGCCATCGAGTTACTCCGAGTCGAAATGTCAGTAGTCGTCAAGTCTCAGCCAGTCGTAGGTTTCCGTACGTAACATGTTTGGAAGAACAGATCCCCAAACCATAGGTCTTATTTCAACCAGAACTGACTCTCACAAATATGTAAATCGATGATACTCCATGTCATAAGGTTTTCAATTCAATAGACGGCACGTTAATCAGATGCTCGGTCTATGCGTTATTGGAATTTTAGTGCCGAGGGCCAGGATGGATTCAGTTTCGATCCCACCAGACCGTACACCATGTTTCTATGAAACTAAAATGGAGTAATTAAAAAGGAACATCTTTCCCCATGGGTCCCAATGCCACAGAAGGTTTGTTAAACGGTCGTCTGGTTCCCAGGTTGAGGTCCCTTAACTGTTTCTAGGCCCGGGTCCGGTCCGACCCGGTCGGACCGACCTGGCCTAACCCTGTCTGTGCTGGGCCGATGTCTAGTCCATAGCGGAATGTGGGGCGGCCGCGAATGGGGGTGGTGGCCCACTGGGGTGGAGTACTAGTTCGAGGGTGGCAGCCCAGTTCGATCCGATGCGGAGGGTGTATCCCCTTGGTCTCCTTGATTTCTGAATGGCCCGGAGGCCATTCAATTTGCAAAGTGGTGGTGCTGCGCAACCCACCGGAGGCGCCGGTTCTTCTTTATCTTTTGCAGCTTCAGCCAAATTTTTCTACTCACTTTCAGTGTGCAACGATGGCCACCCATTCCCTTCCACGGTCAGCCGATGAGTTGACTACCATCTCTGACTACCAGGGCCTACAAGCCGCGACCCCTAGCACACCAGGGGCGCGTGACGGTGCGCTGCACCTCTTAAACGGTCGGCTGGTGCCGGATTCTCAGATGACTACCACAACTTCGGGCCGCGGACTCCTCTTGTGGTGTGTGTTGGTGCGTCCCCTCTTTCTTATCTTGTTGCGGCCGCTATGCTGGCAGTATTCCATGCAGAACGAAAATGTAACAATGTTGTGGAGGGTTCAGGCTGAGATCGTTATGCCAACACCCTCCATGTTATCTCTAGATCAAAGGGAATATAAAATATGTTTGAAAATTTATTATATTAAACAACAAACCAAACCCCACGGAGATACCCCATGACAACCTCCGGCAAAACGAATGAATCGCAGATCAACCTGTTAGTCGGTTGACCCACATTATTCATATAATTTCAAGAACCGGGAAGTCATAATCAGAAAGAAAACATAAATGAAATAACCCCTACCCTGAATCCCATTGGACATCATCCAATGATTGAGGCAAATCATTTTCTTCATTCCCACAACTGGTTCCCAATGATGGCACTCGCACATCATCCTTTGGTACATGGTTCGGTGTCGTCTGTCACCTCTTGCTGGGTTGTATCCATCTTCTAAGGGTTTGGCATCACGGTGCACATTCATCACATAATTTCTTGGCAATTTTGTGCCGATACCCCTTCCCAAGATCCATATATATGATAGGGGGAGGGTAATTAAAAAAATTGGAATTCGATGGGGCTCAATAATTAGGAAGCTTCCTAATTCCCTTACGAAGTCATTATTTAGGGTTGGCTAGTCAAGCCATTTATTGGCCTGACACATCGCTGACCCCACATAACTCTTGTCCGTTGGGGGATATGAAAGGAAATAAAATAATAATATAATTTTATTTCATATATTTTAAAATGTCACAAAACAAAGCTTTTTCTCTAGACCTACTGTGGTAAAAGTAAGGTCTCCCTTAAATGAATCACGACGATTTATATTCAATGGTGTCATCAGATTTTTAATCATAGAATGTTTCAAATGTTAGGAAATACCACTCACACATTTACTGAACATACCCGAAATAATTCATAAAATAAATAACGGTCACCCTAACCCACATTGGTTGAGGTTAGGATTTGCCTAACTGAAACACGCCCCAGCAAACACAACAGGACTCTCAGATTTCCAATATGAGATACCGTTTATAAGTTTTATATTTTAAAATAAAATAATTGTTTCTTAATTATATCATGTATAGCCAAAAACTAACTTATACTGTTGACCCGTGCTAGGCAATGTTAGTATCTTCCTACAAAAAACATACCCTCATGGGATAAGCGGTGGTCTCATATTTTTGATATGATTTACCATTCATGAGTTATATGAATTTGAAAAATAAAATAACTTTATTTAATTATTTTATTTAATGTTATTCCATTTTTTGGTTTTCTCACAGGAGGCCCACGCCGACTAAACATAAGTCACAAAAAGTGTAAAACTGCCATCTGGAGTGCAATGGTGCCCTCATATTTCTAATCTGGGGAACCGTATAATAGTGATTCAACTTTTTCAGGAAAAATACTTACGTGTGCTAATTAAGGCTTAACAAAACATCGAAGGATAATTCTAAGAACTATGGGCCATATAATCGTGGACTGTCAGATTTCATGGTCTCGAAATAATTCTATATATTTAAAAAAATTATATGGAAAATCCATGACATTACAAAATGATCTATCACAGAAAAGGTCAATGTTATAAATGATGGAATAAAAATTTGGAAATTGAGAATGTAGATAGTGGGTGGGATAATACCATGTTTTTCATATCATCTAATATGATTGAAACTGTGGTCAATGTAGAAGACAGTATCTAGGACGTGGTTAATGATGTAAATAATGATGAAGATCGTAATGAGGAAATGACAAGGAAAGTTGATGATGGACTTCGTGATTGTCCAAAATTGTTTGAGCAGTTAAAGTGTTTTATAAAGATGACATTATACTGTGGTTTCCCTAAATATACATCATTTTCAGTCATAACAAAGCTATATATATTTTTAAATCAAGAAACAGATTGAGTAATGCTAGTTTTATGGAACTAATTTCTCCCATGAATGACATGTTCGTAGAAGATATTTAGATCCCAATCAAAAAATACAATGCTACAAGAATGCTATGATCTATTTAAATGTTCTCTCACAGAATATATTCCTATCTGAATGATTTTATACTATTTCTCAACGACCACAAATCACATAGAGAATTCCCAATGTGTTGTCTTTATCGATACAAGTAAGATGAATCGGGTTATATGAACATATTAAGGTACATTCTAATAATTAATGTGTTTAGGTGCCTATATGGAAGTGATGAGATTATAATGAAATTTGCATGGTATGTAGACAAATGAAATAATGATAGAAAACTACATCACATTTTAGACTCTATTCTGTGGATGAAAATTGATCATGAGTATCCTGATGTTGGAAACATTATGATAAACTTTTGTCGTGCATTATGTTCATATGGTGTGAATCCATTTGGTTTTCAAAGCACTACTCATAGTAAATGGCTTCTTATGTTGGTTAATTAAAACTTAACACCGTGGTTATCCATGAAAGGTAAACATATCATGTTATATATCCTTATATCAGGACCAAAACCACTCGGTAATAATATTGATGTTTATTTGTCACCATTAATCGAGGATTTTAAATTATTTTGGGATTCAAGTGTTATATAGTAATATGATTATAGAAATTAATATTTCACAATGAGAGACATTTTCTATAGGATGATAAATGAATTTCCTGCTTTTGGAAAATTTTCAGGTTATAGAATTAAAGAAATTCATGGGTGTCCTATTTATGAAAAAGTTAAACAGTTAATTAGGTTTAAAATTTCATTGAAAACCACTTTTCTAGGAAATCCTAAATTTCTACCTTGACGACATATGTGAAATACTTAGAAAATGACATTCGATGGAAGTTCAAAATAATTTACAACAATCTCAACTAACAAGTGATAAATTGTTTGAGAAAGTAAAATATGTGGATGCTACTCTTGGTAAACCATTTTTGAAAAATCTTATGAAAAATATTTGGAAAAAGTGATTTTTTTAAAATACCATATTGGATGTTCTTTTTCATCAGACATTTTTATAATTTCATTCATGTTGAAAAAAATATATGTGATAGTGTCATTGACATGATTCTAAATGAACCCAGAAAAACAAATTATGGTATTAAGACTTGGTTAGACATGGTTGACTTGGGAATATGAGAAGAGGTTGCACCAGTAAAGGGTGAAAAACAATCATTTCTTCCTCCTTCTACTTACACTCTTTCCATGTAGAAGAGACATCTTTTTTTCAACTTCTTGAATGACGTTATAGTTATAGAGTGGTATTCATCAAATATCATGAACATAGTTTCAATGAGAGATTTAAAGTTAAAGTGTTTGAAATCACTTGACTTCCATGTTTTGATTTGAGATAAAATTTCTATAGCATTACATTTAATTTTTTCCCAAGAATACCCATCATACATTAAAGAAGCTCTGTTTCTTCTTCAAATCTAGATGCAGAAAAGTTATAGACGCCCAAAAATTTACAACCATGGAAAAATAAATTTCCATTATATTATATGAATTGGAAATGTTATTTCCACATACATTCATTGATAAGATGATTATTTTTTTGGGTTCACTTGGTTAGAGAGAATAGACATTGTGGGCATGTACACTATAGATGTATGTACCCCATAGAATGATATATAAATATTTTTAAAGGGTATGTAAAAATTTGAAGTCAGCCAGAGTGTTGTATTGATATGTGATATATTGTTGAGGAAGCTATTGAATTTTGTATCGGATATTTGTCAAGTGTGGAAAGAATTGGTATACCTAAATCTAAGCACACTTGGCGGCATCTGGCTGAAAGAATTTTAGGATGAGAGGTTGTCACAATCAATATTACATATCAGAATCAAGGCCAAGTATTCATTTTTCATAACAGTTTTTATGTTGACCTATATATTAAAACCCACAATGAAATTCTTATGCATTTGAATCCATCAATGGTAGATACATGGATTTCGAATAAACATAATATATAGTTTATAGGAGGGTTCATGAACCATATATTTAAGGAGTCATATTAGAATCCAGACTCAATTTTAGAATGAATTTGATGGCTAGTTGGAGGGCCACGTGTGTAGGTATTATATTATAATTCCTATGCAATTAATGGTTATACATTCAATACTAATGAAAATTATGAATACAATACCCTAAAAAATTTAAATACTACACTTTTGGCTGAATAAATGTATGTTGTTGGGTTTAAGGACATAAATCCAATTTATGAAAATATTTCATACTTTTTCATCATCACAAAAATATGGGAGCTAGATTATACAAAATTCTAAGTGCCAATTTTTCAATGCAAGTAGGTTTATAACATGAGTGCTATTAAAAAGGAAGAATTAGGATTTGGGGAAGTTGATTTCAATAAAGAATGGTACAATGATGAACTGATTATAATGGAATCACATGGAGTACATGTATTTTATGTTCAAGATCTCACAAACTGAAATGGGTCAATTGTTCTGTTGTTGAACAAAACCACAGAAGGGTGAGAGTAAAATTCCCGGGTGGATGGTCCTTACATTTTGAATTCACAATCATCTCACTGAAATCCAATTCTATACATCATTTTTAATGTGAGAGGATACCATACTAAAGTGATTCAGATATTAGATGGAGGGGTAAAATCCCTTCAGCCTTTAAAAAAAGAGAGTTCAACAACCAGGTTATATTTTTGATGTAATACACATCATGTTAAATTATGCTATTATCTTTTCATTGTTTATTTTATGTAATATAAATTAAATATTAATCCACTTATATATGAAATCAATTTCGCATGTGATTATGCTCCCTATCCCCAGGTACACCATATCTCTCAACATGATGCTTCTTGTAGTGAAGTAGAATAATAGGTTTCTCAACATCATATTGCTCTCAATGCATATGTACACCCACCATATACACATGTCGATGCAAGAAATTTAGAGGAACATATTGATGATGTTTAGTCCAAGGAAATGGTACCCAATGAAACACTGGAGGCATTGAAAAAATAGGAGCACCATATTTTAATGGTGTTAGGAAAAAGAGAAGAAAATGTGAGCATTGTAGTTTGATGATGTTAGAAAAAATTCTTAAGTAAAAATTAATAAGAATGAAAAACGAGGATGGATGGATTTAGCAAGGCCATAATTTTTTCCCCAACAAGGCATTGTCCAGTGGTTGCTTTAGAATCATCACTCAGAAACACATGCCGATTGATGTACAGTCGTGGTACCATGATGTCACCAGGCTTAAGACACTGGTGTGTAGAGATATTGTAGTAACATTATGATATCATTTCATTAATTTAATAAATAAAAAAATAATAAAAAATTCAATTACTCTTCATCACCCCTTGTAGAGTGCATTTATAGTAAATGACTCGAACAAGGAAAATGTATTAAGGGTCGGTGAATGGATTCCGAGAGGATTTCTCACAATTTTAATTAGATATCATCTAAAATATGATGAAAGGAATATAAAACCACACCCACCTCTTCTTTATACACAGCTAATAACCCATGGATCATGGGATGTGATTACTAGCTGTTATGCGGAGAATTCATTTCAGGATCATTATGTTAGGTAATACATTTTTCGATGATACGTGTATTAATCAATTTTATTTACAGTTTTATATTTATGGAACATAAAATTATTTCTAAAAATAAGGAACTAGAAAAAAAAACCATCATAACCCTATCATAAATGAAGTATGGGGTATGATTCAGTTGAAAATAAATTGTTATGTATTATAAATATACCGTAATACTTTTATGTGACATAAAACAACATGATAACTATGTTTGTCTATTTATATGCAGAATGATGAATCCAAATCAAAAGTCGCTTACATAACACACAATGTGCTTTGGAAGGAGGCTTGTGTAAATAATGATGTGTTAGTAAAAGATGAAAACACACAAAAAGTTTGAGAAACATGTGTTAGTATGGAATAAAAAAAATACTTTTTTGGCTTCAAATAGATATTACAAAACAATGATTACATATTTTCCTATATTTTATATCTGATATTGTCACATGAGTAACTGATATTGAAACTGGATGCAGAATTACTTTTAGTATCCTTGAAGTATCCTGAAATGTATGGCCGCATCAAAGGTGCATATTGGGGGGGGGACATCCTGAACATTTTTTGAGAAAAAAAAGGAGGATCATAGTGAAGAGATGAAAGTGATGAGAGAAAGAATAGATATCATTGAAGAACATATGAAATTGTAGATAGAGTTTATGAAAAATTTGAATGCAGGGTAGGGTGTCAAAGAGAATAAGAAACTCACTAACAACAAGCACGTGGAGATCCCGCCCCACCACACACTAGCTTTGCGGCAGCCATTCCCCTCAAAAACAAGTTTCAACTGAGGTAAAAAATGATATATTAATTGTTTCTATGAATTTTGAATCTTATAGACCTGGATAAAATTCTGGTACTGATATTCAAAAAGGTTAAAATGAATGTGATTTAAATCTACTGACACCCACCCATTACCTTGTACGGGGGTCTATGATGTTCAATATCTAGAATGCCATGCTACACAATAGACCACTTCCAAGAGGTCATGTCAATGTGTTGATTAACAAATACTATGATTCATTCACTGATATACATGATCCAAGTGATGACAAAGATATTCATATGGTCAAACGAGCTCCTAGAACATTCATTTAATGGTTGTCATGTCTTGTAAAAAAACATGTCGATAAAGAGGTATTCATCACCAATTTATTTTTCAAGATAAATGATTATCATTAAATTAAAAAATGTTTCAACTAATGAATTTTACTATAGATTGAAAAAGTAAAGGTCCAAAATGAAATAACCGATCTAAATCAAGTAAAGGATCAACCAATAGATCAAAATGATCTACCAAACCCCCCTTAAAGATTCCCATTCCATATCAGCATTTATTATCTTAGCATGCTTATGTGGATACGATGTTGAAATACAATGGTACTCTGAAAATTGATTTTGATGAATAAATGTACTGTGAGGAATATCTATATTTCATTAGTGTTGACATTGAATGTTAAATCCCAAGTCATTATTGGCTACAAACCTCAGTGGTAAATGTATAGATGAGGTATATTTTCATGATTTTATTTTCCAAAAGATTATATACTGTATTAATTATGACTGAATACATTTGATATTTTTCACAAACGTATATATGGAAAATAAATTGAGGGTATTCCCCCCTAAACAAAAATTTGGACACATTATACCCCACATCACCTCTATAGAACAAACAAAAATAAGTTCCTAGAAACAAGGTGAAACAGTGGCATGCCTACTCATATCATTTAAAATAAAAATGATAGAACACATAATCATATAAATATGAAGGATATAGGGGTAAAAATATATAATTTAATCATATAAAATATATTTTAATTTTCATTAATTAATTATTTCTTTTTTTGTTTTTAGGAAACATTGGATGCCCATTAGGATCAATGTGGATACTCCAATGATTTATTTCTTGAATTCAATTAATGGATATCCAAAAAATAGACCAAACATGATGGAATTTTTCAATTTTTAATACACTTCATCAAATATTTCATAACTAAAAATATAGTTATATAATTTATATTATCTTTTAATAAGGATTTTGTTACGATATCGAGGGGAGTCAATATCGTCTACATCATGGAATAAGGACATGGGAAAAGAATAGGGAACATCAAAAGTAATACTACTTGATATGTATCAGGGTTTATATAATAATATTTCACTATCCAAACAAATATTAAAAAATTACTTATTTTTCTCAATGTTTATATAGTGTATGAAAAAAACAAAAAAATAGACTGTGGTTATCTAGTTTGTAAATTTAGGATAGATATCATATTACATGAAAAAACTACCATCCTGAAAGATGTATTTTAAAATATAATTATTCGTTCAGTTTAATTTTTTATTAATCCATTGTGTATTTATATATTTTCAATAATACCATGTCTATCGAAAAGACTCATATTCAAAATATGATATTAATTTTTTTAGAAATGAATAGGTTGCATACCTGATTAGACAATATACAGAAATATCGTAAAATATACCATCAACATATGTAGTGGATTGTTTCATATTTATGTATCTTTTAATTCATTGTTTCATTAATCACATAACTAAGAAGTGTTTTCTTATACAGACTTATGTCTTTGTTCGATTTTGGGTAGTTTCTTTTTCATGGATTTGTTGTGTATCACTCACAAAGTAGTGTTGCCATTTTGACAAATAAATAAAATGGAAAAAATCGTACTGCAAGATGTGGCTGGAATGATGAGTTGTTTTTCATGTATTATTTTGTCATGATAAAAGCCTAGGTAGTGATGGAATAATTATTTAATAATTATTGAAATGGTTCAAGTTTGTTTAGATAATGTGATTTTTTTGGAAATATGACAAGTGTCTTGTGGCATGAGTGGTGTAATGCATTCGGTGGTGGTATAGAAAGTGGAATAGTGTTGTGAGTTGGTGAGTGTTTTACTGTGAACCCATAAGTTGATCATGTGTGTGGATTATATATATACTTGTATATTCCTTGCGATTTCTATACACACCCTACCTGTATTGAGCATTGTGTAACAACACTCAAATTTACACACTATGTTTGTTTTTTCGAACACCCTAGTGATGCAGATAGATGACCAACTACATGCTCTCTATTCAATATAAGAAGATATGAAAATTATATGATGCTTGGTGGTCTCTTAGTGAATAAGGTGATGGTACCGTTTTCTTCATATGGTATGTTATATGACCATGTTGTGGGATGAATTATGGTTATGGTTGTGTGTAACATCCCCTAATCTGCCACTCTCTCTCATGACCAGAATGGGTTGTTTACAAGACCCCACATGCACCTACTCATACACCATACCTTGCTGACTAGCAGTGGGGTTGTGAAAAGTATAATAGGGAGACTATACCCCCTATGTTAAGAAGTTACAACACTCTGTAAGAATCATATAACAATAATAAATAAATAATAGAGTGAGGAAATAATAAAAATAGTGGAGCACCGTGAAAAATCAAATAATAGAAGCGAACTGAGTATTCCAATAAACAAGGACTAATATAATTATGTGATCAAATATAAATATATGTCATGATATATGTAATACAAATGAAATACTATTAGACTCAAATAAAGACTTAAAATTCCCCACTCCCAAACCCCATTTCATTCCCATTTGCAAACACCAGCTCGTCCAGAATACTATAATCAAATGCAAGGTTATTTTCACTTAAATATGCCAAAAATAGGTATTTTTTTGATGTTTTTCTCATAGCGGTTAGGAAAAACACCATTAAATGTTTTCCCAAAAAAATTTAGAGGTGGTTGTGAAAACCACTACTAAATTTTAGTTTATTTTTTTTAATTTTTTTAAATAAAATAATGTTTTTATGGTTTTAAAAAAAATTCATTGAAATGGTTGCAGTTTTGAAAAAACATGTTTAAATTAAATGGAATAAAATTATTCTTGATTTATAATTTATTATTTACTATTTACCATCATATATATTTTATTATTTATTATATAAAATAAATATTTCTTGTCAATTAAAAAATATTATTTTTTTAGAAAAGGATATAATATATTACTAATCAATCAAACAAGATATATAGATCCTATTAGGAAATGAATATACCAAACAATTATCACCCTCATATTTCCCATGGAATTCCAAATGATGAGAATCTAGGTTACCCCCATGCTTGATGAATGAATAATTTCATGGAGAAAATTATTCAGCCAAGGACTAAATCTTTCTCAAAATAAGGGGAAAAGGTTTCAATTCCTCTCCCTTCTTATACATGGTTGTAATAACTTTTAGGAAGCCCAATTCTATAGCAAAAACATTCCATAAAATTTAATGAGCATGAAGAATACCATGAAGAATGGTGTGTGCCTCTTCCAAAACCTTACTCTAAGAGGCTTCAATAAACATTAAATGATCTTGCAGTACATGGAAATTACATTGATGGGAAATAAATCCAACACATATCCTCGAATCAGATGAGATTCCCACATCTGTGTTAATCTGGAAAAACTCCTCTAGAGAGGGGGGTCCAACATGGTGATTCCTAATGAATGCTTACCAAATAAGGCATCGCTTCATAGGACTTCAAACAATAAACCTTTCTAAGGACCTCTAAAACCAAATATGATCATCAATCAGATTATTTTTGAAAGATACACTCATTTCTTCTTATCCAAACCAGCAATGAAATTGTACATATCAACCCCACCACTCTCTGCTCAAATGAAAATAACCAATTATTGATGTTTTAGTCCAACTCCACAAATAGGTCAAATAATATCATAAAATTAGATAACCAGTCATTCCCCACCCCTTACACCCCAAAACATAGTAGAATTACTTGCTTAGTAGATTCCACCTCTTGGGGGAACAATGTGAAGGTGTCATCCTCCACAATTTGTTGTTTTACCAAAATGTCATGGTTTTGAAGAACATATTTTCAATCATAAAACAAAAAAAACATAACCTTGGGTGGAGGAGTGAGTAATAAGAGGCTCTTCCAATGATTGTTATGATGGAACAGATGCAAACCATGAACCCACATTTTGTATCCTGACCTAACTGAGTACTTCCTAGAGGATTCGCTAGCCCAAAAAATCTGATCATTACCCATTCTAGGAGTAAGAGGAATACTAAGATTTATTTGACTATCAGCCTCATTAAACAAGGAAAAAAAATAATTCCCTAATCCCATTCCTCTAATGAGTCATTGAATAAATAATGCTCCCCTGATATTTTTAATCCAAAGACAACATTCAAAGAGACCTTTAGGTTGATTCCATTTTCCAACCAGAATTCATTTCAGATACACACATCATTCATGTTTGCAATTCTACTCACACAGCCTCTATCTAGAAGAGACTTACCACCCCAAATTAATCACCACAAAATACTAGGATATAGCCCTGTCATTGAACTAATGAATTAGGATTGATGAAACTATTTTTCACATAGAACCATTGAGATGAAGGAATTTGGGTTAGATTGTAATGCTATCCTTGCTTCCCTAGGAGGGCCTTGTTAAAAAATTTGAGATTCCAAATGTCAATACATCCAAATAATTTAGAGACACACATTGTATCCCACAACGCCCAATGGGTTTTATGTTTTCCATCATGAAAGACACACAAATGGTATTCAAATGAGAGTAGATATTATCAATAAGAGCTTCCATAAATTTGAATTATGATATAACGTAGGATGGTATTTTTCGGGACACTTATTTAATAAGAACATCCATGGCTGCCATAGATATCATCCTTCTTGATAATAAAAAAAATCATATTATCCACCCATTCATAAGTGATGCGAACACGTTTTTCATTGATCATTTGACAATGGTTGGGAGAACCATATAGTTCATATAATTTTCAACTATTGGAATCCCACATAGTCACTACAACTCCTCCCTCATCATGTGTAAAACATATTCACAAAAGGATAATTTTTACATCAAAAGATTAATACTTTACATAGAATACCTTTCATAAAGATTATTGATTTTACAAACTGGGCAGCATTCTTGAGGGGTAGCTTGTGAAAAAAATATTATATTATACATAAAGTAGAGGGGGAAAATAAGTGGTCCATTTTGACATGCCTTATCACCATTGGTAACTCCATACTGTACTGATCATAATAGAATATGATAAAAGATGTAGACCAACAGGATAAGAAGACACAAATGGAGTGGATCCCCTTCCCATAATCCCCTCAAGGAATTAAAACACTTAGAAGGTACCCCATTAGTATTTATTCTGAATGACACAAACAAAACAAAGATCATGATGTTAAAAAAACAATTCAGCCCCAAATCCCATCTTGGAGAGAATGAGATCAAGAAAATGCTATTATAACCTATTATTGGATTTCATAACATCCAAATTCATTACCATGACACATTTTTTTTGAATATAAAGGGTCTTAATGGAGTATAACACTTCCAAATTAATGAATTTATTATCTGTAATGGATATCCAGGGAACAAAAGAACTTCTATTTTTTGTGAACAGCTGGGGAGGATAACCCCTTATCCTAGACACCATGATCTAGGATTGAATTTTAAAGACATTGTTGCACAGAATAATTTGAATAAGCTCTATGATTTTTAATGGAAAAGGTTCTTTTGATATGAGGGTAATAAGAGATTGATTATGGTACTTGAGTGAGGCTCTTTATTCCCCCAATTACTTCACTAGGGATACCACACGAGGTCCAATAATGTTCCGAAAGCATTTTAAAAACAATGAATGGAAACCATTAGCCCTTGAAGCCATAGTATAATGAATTAGATGAATGGCCCAAAAAAATTCATCATCCGAGATATCTCTGTCCAAATATCAGTTCATGTCTTCCATGGAATTTTTTGGAATCCAATTAGTCAGACATGAAGGAGTTTGAATACATTATTCATTACATATATTCTTGAAAAAATTCAGAATAATGGATTGAATATCACTTAAATCGCGGAAAACCCTTCCAATCTGATCCTCAAGCATAGAAATATGATTTATCCCCCCCTCATTGAAGGCACTTTTTGGTGAAAAAATTTATTGTTCTGATCACAATAGCCTATATGGGATTCATAGGCCCTAGAAAACCCAAAACGATCCTTTTCCTTCATCACCGCATCAAGTTCCTTATCAGAAAAAATGATATCCCACAAAATGGAATAACAATATGGAAGAGAGAGTAGCCTCTTCTAGTGGTTACCTATAGCATTAATGCGTCTATTCGAGTCTTCAAACCTAACTGAGTTCCTATTTTTTAACCAATATGTACTATTGTGGATATAGGATGTGAAGCATCTGTGAAGGTTTTGATATGCGATATGTGATATTCAGTTTTGATGGTTTTAGATTGGAAATCAGCGACTGTTTTGATTAATGATATTTGGTTTCGAATAAATGATTATATAGTGTTTTCCTTGATTTGTGATGTAGATCTACTGATCCAGTTAGGTTGTTTTGTAGTGATCATTCTCTCTCAAGGTGAGGTGGTGTGTGGGGGTGACCTTTGGTACTCAAGGTGAGATAGTGACCTTCGGTTCCCAAGGGGAGTTTTTTTAATTACTTCCTCCATTTTGGTAACACCATTTGGGTTGTTTGGGGTCAACTTCATTTCTCAAGGTGAGACATAGAACATCATGGTGGGGAATTGAACATCAGTTATCAGGGATTATCTGATCGTGATTTCCATACTAGGGATTTCATGACTAAGGAATAAGGAATTATAGTGGTGTCGATTCATATCTACTATATTCTAACAAAGTGATATTTTTCAAACTGGGGATGGTCATACTGAGAAGAATCGTAATGGGGAAAATCGTACTCTGAGGAAATAGACTTTTAAAATATGACTAATTTGTTCATAACAATGTCTAGAATGTTCTTACCATCATTTGGATATTTATATAAATATTTTTTAAAGGTATTACATTTCTAGAATTGAAATGATTCACATGTAACATACATTGTTACACAAACATTGTATTACCCTATTTTTGATAAGAGGGTGCACAAGAACTATTTGAATTGTTTACATAGTGCAACAATGTATATGTTTCTAGAATGATGAACTATTTGTTCCTTGTTTTATAAATACACCTAAGAAAATCTATAAAAATTAACCCATTATATAATAAAAAATGTCTCAATTGTCATTCCTTTCAAACAAATAATTTCCCTATATCACTCATCACTAGAATAAACTATGTTTCATTCCCGGTCCCTTTATGTAAATCATGACTGAAGTCAAAATAATAAATTAAATATTGTACTAAACCAATAGAAGGTATGTTTTTATAGTCTATTTTTTAAATTCAACAAAAAGTCTTTATAAATGACTTTACAAAGACTATTCATTCTAAAATCATTAATTTAACTCATATTAGTAACCACTATAATCAATGTAATGAGGGTATCACCATACGTCTCAAGAGAAAAAATAACTCTCAAAAACTCATTCATGAGTTTAACAAAATCAAGTCCTAAAATAGTCTAGAAACATATAAATAACTTTTGAAAAATAAAATCTTGGTTTAGTACCATTGATGGATGTATCAACATAAATGCCACATCCAATTTTAAACATTTGATATCAATAGGTAATAATTCATTCGTATAATTTTATAAAGTTTTAATAAAATAATAATTTATATATTTAAATATAAAATATTATATGTGGAAAATATGATTAAATAATCACATGAATTATATCATTTTTCCCTTTCAGGGGATTCACCATAATGTGATTGGGGGTGGAAGGATTTATCACATGTGTTGTTATGGTTATTTGACTAGGGTGTCCAGAAAGTGTCACAGTTATCTCTGGATAGGTAGGGATAACAAAAGATATGGTTACCTTATAACACAATTTTTTTCTTAATAAACATATCAATGTATTAGGGGTTTAACATTGAGATTGTTGATTTGTACTAAATGTAGCTAGTGGTATTAGATATTTATCTGATTCTAGTATTAGTTACCAAAAAGTTGTATTAATGCTTGGTTACACAATTTTTTGTGATTATATTATCATAAATCGATAAAAAGTCATTATTTCAAGAATACTGGGTTTCCTCTAGTGAGGTGGGTTTCTATGATTTAGTAAAATTTCACTTGTGAAAAAGTGGTTGTGCCATTGAAATGGGTATGCTTTGGATTGATATTCAATAG
Source organism: Viscum album (assembly GCA_963277665.1). Lineage (NCBI taxonomy): Eukaryota > Viridiplantae > Streptophyta > Magnoliopsida > Santalales > Viscaceae > Viscum > Viscum album. Next base: position 1,052,857,931 of record OY728151.1, on the reverse strand, counting down.
TGGAGGATTCAAAAATTTGGGGAAAAATTTCCTTCCTACTCTTGGTGAGTTCAAAAGTATCATTGAATTTGAATTAGTTAAAAGCGAGGACTTTAGTATAATGGGAAACCATGAGATAAAAGAATTCGGAAGTTCAATAAAATGTGTGTTCAAGATAATATGGATCAAAGAGGGTATAAGCAAATGACACAATGATGTTGATCATTAATGGTGGATGTGTAGTAGAGGTAGGGATGAATGAGTATGATAGATAAATGATTTGGGGAAACATTTGTTCTCAGTGAGCTTTTTGGTAATTATGCTGCATTGGTCAAAATTAAATAATTAATTATAATAGATAGTAATTATTTATTTATGATGTATGTAGAAAATTAAGATCATCAGTGGAAGTGGAGACTCAAAATATGCTTGGATGGGAAAGATAGAGTATTATCAAAGCTCGATGATGTTGATAACTCCTTTTGATGTTGCTAGCCCCTATCATAAAAACCAATAGTTTTGGGTTAAGATAGCCTTGTCGAATATCCCAAGATAGAGGACATGGTGGAATTACCTTATCAACTAACCCAGTAGATCCTGGGGTGTGACGACCCTGTGGCATAACCTGGGGCTTGCTTGGATTTTTGGTTTAACCCAGTGGGAATAGAGATATGTTGGGCTTGTAGCCATACTCAAGGTTGACTTAAGCGTACAAAGTCCCTATAGGCTTACCTGAGTGTTTTATTTGTTATAGAACTTGATTGAAAACTTTTTTAAATGTGGGTTTCTCAATTTTCAAATATTGGGTTGACATGTAGACATCATGAATTTCCCATGAAGGAAGACATATAATTATTACATAATGTTTTAATTAACTCAGTAGGTACACCTCCAAGACTTCACAATAAATTCCTCTAGGAAAAAACAATTTATCATAATTCATATAAGAAAACTGAAAAACATTTAAGAATTTTATGAAAAGGTATAAATGAAAACCATATAAGAAACCCATAAACATGATCATTACAATATGTTCATACTTTCCATAACCATTCCTATGTTCCCAAAGACATACATTTTGGGTATACGATCATGTATCACAAGAGGACCACCAATTGCATTTTAAATACCAACCAACAAACAATTTTTTTATTGTGAAAACAACCCCCACCAGCGTCCATGATTTTTAGTGGGTCATTTAGCACGTAAAATTAAAAAAATCACCATAAAACAAAGATAATGAGGATAAAACTCACTGCGGAGGTGTCGTTCAGTACGTGGCAGAGGTGAATTCGTTGTGGAGGAGCGACACACAATGGAAGAGTCCTCCGATGGAGGACAGGTTCCAGTAGAGCGGAGGCATGCAGAAGAGGAGAGGCCCAATTTAGAGGTGATGAGTGCAACAGAGGTGTGGTGCACAACTGAGGTGTGATACATAGCGTATCTGTGGAGTGGATAGTAGTATAGGTGCACGACGGTCTAGTTCATGCACGGCGGAGGTGTGGAGCACGGCAGAGGAGAGGCACATGATGGTCTGGTTCGCAGGGGAGGAGAGGTGCTTGAGGGAGGTGTGTTTCATAGTAGAGGAGAGGCGACAGGAGAGGAGGAGGAGGAGGAGGCACGATAGTGGCATTCAGCAACCACGAGAGCGTGGTGGGTGCAAGGAAGGAGGAGAAAGTTAGTGTTTTTTATAAAATCCATTGAACCTTTTTTTAGTGTTAGCTAAAAAGCAATGATAAATGTATATTTTTTCAGTGCTTAAATAGAAAGTGCTAATAGAAAATTCCTTTATCCATGCTTTTTAGCGCTGATAATATATGCTTTTATAGTCACTAAAAAAGAACTAATAGTTATATAACATTAATAATTTTTTTATATTTTCATTTATATATTTATAAAATTCTATTCATGATAAATATATATTTATATTTATATAATTATAATTTAAATAATTATAAAAATAATAGAAATCTACTAACTATGTTTATAATCATAGAAATATATATAATAAATATATTAATTATATATATATATAAGATTATAGATGTATAAAAATATATTTCTTTTAATTTTATAATTATTTATATCAATATATATTTATTTATAATTATAATTATAAATGAATATATATATGTATATATATTTAAATAATTATAAAATATAACCAATTAATATTTCTAATATTTATAATATTATTAATATATATATTTAATATATTTATTATAATTTTATAATTATTTAAATATATCTGTATTTATTTATAACTATAATTATAAATAATTATATTTCCTTCTCAATATTTCTATAAATTTGTAAATATATTTACAAATATATTTATATAAATATATATAACATTTTAAATAAAAATAATAATTATATATTTTATGCATCCATAAATACATAAATAAATAAATATTTATTTATATTTATACACGGTAAATTAATATATATATATATATATATATATATATATTTGTAATTATAAATTATTACAAATACATTATTTATTTTTATAATTATAATTATATATATATATAAATATAAATTTATAGAAAATATATATTATTCTATAAATATATATAATTAATATATTTAATATAATTTTTAATTATTTAAATATATGTACATTTATTTATAATTATATTTATAACTATTTGTATTTAAATATAGATATTTTATATAATTATGTTTAAATAATATATTTATTACAATTTTTTAATTATTTATATATATCTATATTTTTTAGGAATTATAATTTTAAATATCTGTATTTATTTATATATATTTGAATATATTTATAAATATATTTATTTAATTAAATACTTATAAATTTATAATTAGTTTAATAAAAATAATTATATATTATAATTTTACAATATATATGTATATATTTAATTATAATTATAATAATAACTATAAAAAATATATTTATAAATATTTGTATGTATATATATATAATAATATAATTTGTATTTGTTGTAATTTTATAATTAATTAATTATATATGTGTTGTTATAATTATAATTACCAATAAATTTATTTTAAAAAATATTTATATACAATTAAATTTTATGAATTATAAATATAATAAATATATTTATTCTTCAAATATAATTAATGTAATTTTATAAGTATTGAGAACATAATATAGTATATATATGGGTAGCATGAATTAATCATATAGACCTAGTAAAATATACAAAATAAAAAATGATCCATCATTGAATGACATGAATAATAAGAAGATTGTAATGTATAAATGAACATTCATGATGGTACATAACATATATGGATGCAAGATCAGTACATGTATTGACCAAATTCATTGGAAAACATATATATTTAATTATAATCATAGAAAGACTTTTATTAAAACATTATATATTTTTTCTAATTGATAAAAAGATGTAATAATTATGAACATGTGTTTTTTTATTTAATGTATACAAATAAACACTATTTTTGATATTAAATAAAATAATTGAACATAAATTAATATTAAAATCCTTAATTAAGGATTAAAATTGAACAGATAAATATTTTCATTATCTGCGCTTTTATCTAATGATGATAAAAACCCCCCATCAGCTCTTTCTTCTTAGCGCTAATATAATGCGGTGCTTCCCTTACATCGTTATGTGGTAGTGCCCCTCCTCCTCTAAGTGATACAATCACGCGAACTAGACAATTTCACTAATGAAGATAATATTTTACATTTTATGTAATTTTTTTCCTTTTTGACCCATTTCATAAAATATATATAACACTAACCCATTTTTTTCTTTTCTATAATGTAAAACCTATTAATAATTCTATAGACTCCCTCAAAACAGGCCTTAATTTGTGAATTTTTTATTTTATTTTTTTAGACAACACCCGATGACCTGTAGTGACTGAAAATTGTAGTCTATTGTTAATGAGAATTTCTTATGTGAGGGTGAGTTTGTTGTTAAAATTTATCAATGTCATGTCTTTTCATTCTAATGTATTTATTTCCAAGCACTAAAATCAGAAGAAAAATTATAAAATAAATTGATAATAAAATTAACAATACAAATAGATAATAAATCATTATAATATTTTATGAAATCAAATAAATGGTGGTAAAAACAAGTGAGATTATTCGGACATTCCATTTTTTATTTAATTAGATATATATAATTAAATATAATATAATCGACTAAAATTAGGCATGGAAAAATATTTTAATCCTCAGATATGATGTCAAATTGACGAACAACACTAAAAAAAATTGATCCAATTTTATGTATCTCGTTACTTGATTATATGATTTATCGATTTTATTGCCACCATTGATCGTGTGGAAAATAATACATACGACTATAATGAACGATGAGATGAGAAATAAACTAGTACATAAATATTAATGGACATGGATGGTTTAGGAATGATCGATATGGGAACCTCGGGTATCAAATACCTGTTTCCATTACATCGTAGAGAGGGCCAGAGGTTTATCACGGAAAAACGTGTTTTTGGGGGGTGGAAGAGGGGAATTTTATGAATATTGTTCTTTATATCTTCAACGTTGCTTCTATTATCCTCCACTACCACAATACCTAATAATTATTCATAGTACAAATTTCTAATAACTTTATTTATAATGAATTTTTTTCATGGGCGGCTCCTGATGTTGGTGGCGATCATTTTTAAATTAATGGTTGTTTGGTTGTATGTAATTCGGAATCTCCGCCTTAAGGTTTTGACGAATAATGCAGGATGAATGTGCATAGGTGTGGGTGTTTCATGTACTTATCCAAATTCATGACCCTGCACGTAATTCACATCCTCCCATGAGGGAGTTTCAATAAGAATCATTTTTTGGTAGGGTCAGTGGGATATAATCATTGCGGTTTAAATTTCCTCAAAAAATATGTTTAGGTAAATGAGAAAACAACTAAGAAAAACTTGTGCTACAAGTGAATGCTTTATCACCCCCCTTTCCATTTACATTACCCCATTTGCAACAAATTCATGGAGAATTTTCAGTTTCATAGCTCATGGCCCACACAATGCATTGGACTGGAAATGTGGTTTTAGCTTTCAATATTTCCTTTTAATTATAATTATATATATTATTATTTATTTAAAAATGATTGTATATACTTATAAATATATTTATTTAATTATATATATTTATAACATTATCAGTGTAATAAATTCATTGATTAAAATTTTAATATTACTTAATAAATATATATTTATTTAAAATTATGAATATAAATAAATATTTAATAATTTTCTATTAATAAATATTAATAAATATACTTGGAATGTTCAGGATCTCAGTGTACTCGGTCATAAAATTTATTAACGAAAATAATAAAGCATACAATAAAAATTCATGTTGTACATGTCACCACTAGAACACAAACATCACCATAACACCTCAAAGAAATACCCATTGCAATAACACCTATAATATACAGAAACCAGCAAAAGACACCGATACCCATAGTCTGAGGTCACCTCAGCCCTTGACTCAACATTACCAACACCCATTTCACTCCAAAGAGACTTCACTAAACATGCAGTCAGATCATAGAAACTCCCAAAAATCATGTATGATTCCCATCTATATCCCAATGTCAATGTTCCTGTTCCCTCTCTGAAACTCCCCAAACACGATCGGAACACCATCAATGCATATCCTGTTAGGAGCCTCCTCAAATGGTGCTCATGTGGTTTCTCTATTTCCGAGGTGTTATTAACACAGGTCACGACCACGTGAAATAATTCAAGCAGATACACATTTTTGACATGGTGACACATCATCACGCGGATTGTTTTTGTATAAAATGAGGAAACACCATGGATTTTACAGGAAATCCATAATGTCAAGAGCATAGCCAATTTTGTGATCTCCTTTTATCAATGATCATTTTTCCTTTTCATTTTAGTGTATTACATTTGAGATCCCTTCAATTTTTGTGGAGTATCTACCATTTACTTCTTCATTTCAGTGGATTCCGCTTTCTAGAAAAGGTCTCATGGTTTTTCCATTTTTTAGGGTTTTCCGAATTAATATTTCTTATGTCCACTTTTATATTTTTTACATCTGTGTTGGGGTCACTACACATTCAGTTTTTATTGGAGGGTTTCATCGACCATCATTTTTCCTCTACATTGGAGATTATTACTTTTGATATGCTTTCTGTTTTTGATGATTCAATACCATGTACTAATTCATTTAAGTGGATTCCTATTCATGTACTAGGTCTCTTGGGTTTTACCTTTTTTTTGGTTTCCCTCCATTATAATTTCTAGTGGAAAATTTTATATTCTTTACATTTGTTTTCTGGTTGTAGCGCATTTGGTTTTATTTGGAGGGGATGATTTTATTTCTGCTATAGATTCACTTTTCTCCTATTTACAGATTCTTCACTTTGCATGTCATTCCCAACATCTGGTGTTGGAGGGAGGTTGGTTGACGTCGTTGATTGCAGATCATGATGATGGAAATATAATGGTGCGGTTTTTCAAGGACTCGAAGGACGTTATCAGAAGCCATCAATGGTACCATTAGTGTTTTTGGGATATAGAAAGTATAATTGACTACCCAGCGTCATGATTTGTGTTCCATTGTTTATAATATCCGAATTTCTGTTTTGGATTTCTTTTTTCAAAGGAGGATGATATTTTTTTATCATAAGTTAAATGGGTTGGTAATGATCCCCACTATATTGGGAGGGGTGTTTTTTGGTTGCCTCTTCAAATTGTTCTCATACGGGGTCTATATTAATGAGGTGATTTTAATGTGGGTAATGATTTTGTGAATTAATTCATGCGGAGACACGTTTTTGACGTGGAGACAAATCATCACATAGATTGTCTTCAAAAAAAGGAGGCATGAACAATGATTTTACAGGATATCCACAATATCCAGAGTAGATCCAATTTGGTGATTTCCATTCATCGACGACCATTTTTCTCCCAATCAGATAGTAATAATTTTGAGATCCCTTCCATTTTTTGGAGTCTCTACCGTGTACTTAATCATTTTAGTGAATTAATCTTTCTAGACATGAACTCGCAAATTTTACATTTTTGGGCTTCCGCATTAAAATTTATAGTGTCAACTTATAAATTCTTGACAATTGTTTTTGGGTTGTGGGGCATTCATTTTTATTTGGATGGAAAGAATTTATTTATATTGCGCATTCTCTTTTCTGTTGTTTGTGTGTTCGTCAATTTTCCCACCTTTCCAAATTCACCAGCAAACAATGAACACCACTATCAACCACATCTAAGGGTCTGCATCATCATGAACATAACATCCTAGCCATCATTGGAAGCACACCTGACCGCCCTGGCTGCCATCCCAAACACATAGTGACATCGTCCCAACCTGCACCACATCTCACTACCAGAAGCCTTGAATATATGGGTCACCAGAACCCCACATATTTCGTTAACCTTCTCAAGCATCAGATACATGAGACAGGACTGAGATCACTGGCCAAAGTACCGGGATCCCAAATCCTCGTCAGCATAACAATGACCCACCGCCTAAGTGCGCAACCACCAAAAACTTCTCTGAGTTTTATTATCCTTCATAGGACGATCGGTCCAGATTTCACATCCAGTGCTCCATAGTTGTCCTGAAATTTCACACACCTCATTCATCATTCCACAGCCACAATCCTCCGTCGCTGATGTGCAACCAACGTCTTCCGACCGAACCAATGTCCACTTCCAAAACCCTATTGTTCACAAGATTTACTCATACCACAATCTCTAACATCACCATATTCTATAAGAACACATCCATCACCTGAGTTACCTCTAATTTCTTAAACCAATTAAATCTTATGACTTATACCACAAGACACAAACATTTTGAAATTACCTTCAATTTCAATATAAATCATTATTTTATTTCATAATTGATCAATGATGGAACCTTGAGAGAGATTTTCTCTAATTACTAGAGTGATTTTCTCCATATATTATTAATAACTATATAATTATTTATAGTTTTAGTTATACATATATATGTAGTATTCGGGGCTTGTCTAGTGGTAAGCACCCCATAATACTACATAAAAAATGGGAATACATAACCTATTGGGTGTAGGTAACTATATTTGTATTGTAGAAATGGTGGGATTATTGAATGATGACACTATAGTGGCGGTGGAAGACATTGTAGTAGTGGTTGGAAGATACTATAGCAGTGGTGGTACCGTAGCGGTTCTGTAGCAGGTGGGTTACACTTCACAGAATGCGCCTTGGGCCAAAATTTAGGGCCTACAAGCAATGTAATTTGCTTCACTCCCACTGGGACATTAGGTCAAAAAATATATTATGTAATAAGGCAGTTACTTGGGTGCGTTATCCCTTGGGGGGGCTATGACCTTTCTATCAGGCATGTGTGTGTGCAGTGTGTGTGTGTTTAATGTAATTGTACCCCCAAGTACCTAATATATATAAATATATGTAAATAAAATCATTTATTATTATTATAAAATTATAAAAAATATATTTATTATAGATAAAATTTTATAAATACATATAATTAATATATTTATTATAATTTTAGAATTATTAATATATATATAAATAATATGTTTATTTAGAATTATAATTATAAATATTTGTATTTATTTATAACTATATATATTTATTATATGTATTTTCAACTTTATAAGAATAATAAATATATTTATAATAATTTTGTAATTATTTACATATATAAATATATTTGTAATTATATGTAAAAACAAATATTTTTATAAATATTTTTATATAATTATATATATATATATTAAAAAAATGTAATAGGTGTGTCTATCGTAATTTTAAAATTATTTAATTATATTAATATTTAGTTTTTATTATAATTATTAATACAAAAATTTATCAAGTTTTTATATATAATTTATAATTATAAATCAAATAATAATATTTATTATTTAAGTATATTTATTATAGTTTTATTAGTATTTATGAGAACATAATAGATTCCTGGGTACACTACCACAAAATGGTGTAAGGGAAGCACTGTGTTTTATTAGTGCTTAGCAGAAAGTGGTGATAAAAGGGAGGGAGCCTTTAAGAACACAACACAAAAGCACTGAGAAATTTATCCATTATATGAACTGAAAAATCATTGATAATGGGCACCCATTTATGAGTGCTTTTATTATCACTGATAAAAGTCACATTTACCATTGACATTTTTAGACTGTTGAAAGTTTTTTATAAAATTTAAAATATACCATTATTATATTTATATTAAATAATAATGGGTATTTATAAGTATTAAATAAAAAACGCATGATTCTAATTAATATATATTTATTATCAATTCAAATATATATATATATATATATATATATATAATTTGTTACGTATTTCTAATATTATAATTAAATATATATTAGTTTCAAATGAATTTTGTCGGTAAATTTATTGATCATGTATGCATATATGTTAAGTATCATCATGAAAGTTCATTTATACATTACAATCTTCTTATCATTCATGTTGTCCATTGATGGCTCATTTTTTATTATATATATTTTACTAGGTGTATAAGATTATTTCATGTTACCCATATATAAATAAAATTATGTTCTCAATACATATAAAATTACATGAAATATATATAAAGAATAAATATATTTATTATATTTATAATTATTAAGTTGTAATTATATTAAAATACATTTTAAATATATTTATTTGTAAATATAATTATAAATATATATATATTTAAATAATTATACCATTAAAACAAATGCATTTATTATAATTTTCTAAATATATATATTATTAATTATATACAATTAATTATAAATATATTTATATATATATATATTTATAACTATAAATAAATATATTTAAGAAAATAATTATAAAATTATAAAAATATATTTATTATACTACTTATAATGTTATAATTATATAATTAAATAAATATATTTATAGTCATATACATATAATTATAAATATTTACAAATATTTATAATTATAATTCCAAAATAAATATAGATATATTAAAATAAATAAAAATTTATAAAAATTATATTAAATATCTAAATTTATTAAAAATATTTATAAATAAATACATATAGTTATAAATTTAATTCAAAATAAATAGAGATATATATAAATAATTAAGAAATTATAATAAATGTATTAATTATATGTATTTGTAAAATTATAAATATATTTTTTATAATTTTATAACATTATATGTATATTTATTTATAATTAAAAAAATCAATAAATAAATATTTGTTATAATTATTAATTACAAATAGATATATATATATATATATCTTTTATTAATAAATACAAATAAATATATATTTATTTAAATAATTAATAATTTATAAAATATATTTATTACTTTCATATGTAATGTTATACATAATTAAATAAATATATTTATAAATATATAGAAATATTGATTAATATATACAAATATTTATATTTATGGTTATAATTAAATACTGATTTATTGAAATAATTATTAAATTATAATAAAAATATTAATTATATATATTAATAAAATTATAAATATTAGAAATATAAATTTCTTAAAATTTTATAATTATTTATATATATATACACTTTTAGAATTATAATTATTCATACACATATATATTCATATAAATAATTATAAAATTAGAATATATATAGGTATATATATTTATAATATTATAAATATATGAAGTCAGATCGGATAATGACATTTGTAACCCAAATCCATGACCTCAAAAAAATTATTAAAAATGTAAAGCCATAAAAACAGACACATAAAAGGCCACTAGACCCACAAAATCAAAGACTTGAAAGACAACAAACCAAAACGCCCAAAGGCCCTAGAACATTAAATCCAAAATCCAAGGAGATGACTGACAATTGTCAACCGTGAAGATTCCGTGTTGCTGATCAAAATGATGTAGAAAACCGAAAAAGGCCACCCATGGTTATCATAAGGAGCCCTATCATCTGAGGGTGTCGTCATGCCCTTCAACAATATCATTCATGCAATTGTGCTAATTCCAGAAACCCATCATTGGAGATGCCATCCTGCACATCAACCGTGAGATAAAATCACCAATGTTGTCCCATACCACTGATAACACGTGGTGTCAATGTGCGTCATGCCTTCAGTGTCCCATGCCGCTGATAGTTATCCAAAAAACACAAGCAACAATCATCTCCAAAAGAGAACAGTGCCCACACCAGTAATCCAATGGTCCCAAATGGCCCATAGACCCATAAAAAATCCGTTATGAATCCCATGGTCCTGAAACACTATCCTAAATTAGCCAGATATACTAGGAACAAAAAACTGGAAACGCTAGCCAATCTCAGTTCAACACCTGATGTCCTCCTCACATTACATAATGTCAATATCCACATAATGTGGCAACGATTCACCCACAAAATAGTACGTCATGCCGAAACACCCACATTAAGCTACCACCGACTCTACCAATCAAAGTTGAAATGTCAATGATCTTACGAAAAACCATCCTTCAGGTGACCCATCTGAGGCACCAGATCGATGTATCTGGTGTCACATTCTAGCATCCCACCTTCACAACTGGTTTGACCACACTCTAGAATGGTGGCCCTCCATCTCTACCATCCAGAAGAACCAAACCAGATATGAGATATCAAAAGATCTTCCATCATCCCTGGCCAGAATGGTTCCCTCACTGGCAATACTCAGCCGACAACCAAAGATGACACCACATGCCCCTCCATAATCCCACACGGATCTCACTGCCCTATGACCCATCATCATTTTCCACCACATCCCAGACCACCGATGGGATCAGACGAAACCCATAGGAGTTGCCGCAACCTTTGAATCATCACCATTGTGCATTGGAGGACCCCACAATCGTTGCCACTTCCCATGAATACCTATAACCGCTGGAGAACCAATCCAGCAATCAACACCTGTCACACGATCTTCTCAGAAAAAGAATACTCATTACTCACATATTCTCATGGGATACCCTTATCCACATGTTCAGCATCAATTATGGAACCAAAATATTTCAATATGTCTTACCACAACATAAAATCAAGTATCTAATCTTATATATATATATAATATATATTTTCTATATATATTTCATTGATTAAAAATAAAATAAATATATTTCTTATAATTTTATAATTATTTAAATTATAATTTTCATAAATATAAATATAAATATTTATTTATATAATGTTATTATTATATATAAACAAATATGTATATTTATCATATATTTTATTTTATAAATATATATAATAATATAAAAAAATTATTACCATTAAATCATTATCATCACATTTTCAATGATAATAAAGGACTGTTTAATAGTGCTAATAACACATATAAAAGGCATCCTTTATCAACACTTTTTTAGTACTGATAATGGAAAATCGTAATCAATGATAAAAAGTGTTGATAAATTCATGTTTTATCAGTGATATTGATTTTAGAAATAATAAAACATACAATTATCAGCGCTTTTTAGCTAGTGAAGAAGAAAGTTTAATCGAGTTTTATAAGGAAACTCTAACTTTCACAACTTTTAAATAACACCTCAATCTCTTGTGAAAGCTGATTACTGCATCTATCTACTCCTCCTCCCCCCTCCTCTACATCGAATCCCACCATTATGAAACCACCATCCCTGCATGCCTATATTCCGTCAGGTGCGTCTCCTCTATCGGGGAACCACTCCTCCATCGCAAGCCTCTACTATATTGTGCACCTATCCTCCTCCATGAATCACTTCACCGCATACCCACCTTCCACATGCTCCACTCCTCCTCTTTTTCCCTCTCCTCGTCTATGTGAATCTCCTCTTCCACACGCCTCTCCTCTCTTAAGAGCCACTTATTCTCTGAAGGACTCCTCCATTGTGAGCCACTCCTTTTCCGCAAACCCCCCACCGCCATGTGCAGAATGAAAATTCCGCGATGATTTTTCTCCCTTTTCTCTTTGTTTTATGGTGATGTTGTGAATTGTATGGGCTAAGCGTCCCATTGAAAATTGTGGTTGTTGTTGCTCCATTTTTTTGCAATAAGTGAATTGTTTTTTGGTTGGTTTTTGAAAATAAATTGTGCAATTACTAGTGATGATAGTGAAATAAATAGATTTTAATGATATGTTGATGAAATATAAATGTCTTTTGTTAGTGTAGTGTGTCTCCATTTTTGTATGATTATGGTGAGAGTGGTTATTTTTGAAAAAAATGGATTTTATGGAAAATTATTTTGGTTTGAAATGAATCCTTTGGGATTGTATATAAAGTGGAATTAGTTTTCAATAAATATCGTATGGAAGTTTTTGTTTTTTCCATGGTTGATTTTGAAAAAAATCGAAGTATTTTTTGGTTATAAGTACAATGGATGTTTACCCATTTTTGGTGAGTTTTTAAAAGTCATTGTTTTCATTTTATGAAACTGATGTGGGGAGTAGTTTAGATTTTTTTTAAAAAGTATTGAAGAATTTAAAAATGAATATGAATTTTAGGTGAATGTTTTTAATCAAGGAAGATGGAAAATTTAACTAATTTTAAAGTGTGAGTTTTCTTTTAAAATGAGTTTTGGGGATTCCTTATTAAGGGTTCATGGTTTAAAAAAACTAGTTTTCCAATTTTTTCCATTTTTTGATATTAGGACTAGTCGGTAGGTTTGGATTAAAATTTTAATGAATCCAGTCCATTCTATATTCTAATTGGAGTATGCACCCCATATAAGGCCATCATATCCCTATTCCCATAGGGTTAGTCCATAAATCCAATCAGACACTTGGTTAGGCCCCAAGGTTATCACACCCCTAGCTCTATTGGGTTATGCCAAAAGGTCACTATACACTATCCTCTACCTTTTGTTATTAAACAATGATTTCTTACCCAATACTATGGGTTATTATGATAAGGACAAGCTACCTCAAAAGGAGTGAGAAACCTCATAATGTTTTTCTGAAACTCTATCTTCCCTGTCTAAGCTTTTTTTGAGTATGCACTTCCACTCATGCTCCAAATTTACCAAATAATACATAAATAATTAATTATTATCAATTGTTAATAATAATTTAATTTTAACCAATGTGGAATAATTATCGAAAATTTCACCAAGAACCACTATTGAAATATATATTATATAACCATGATTTAATACATATTATTGGTAACTAATAGTATCATATTAAAAAATTCATAGCAACATTTGGATTTGGTAAAAATATAAATCCTAATGTTAAACCCAAAAAAACATACATAAAACCCCTTAAACATGCACATAAAAGATGAAATTACAAATCATACGTGAATTGAAACAAATCTCCAAACCATATATACCATAACACAGAAGTAAAGCTACTGCTAGGTCACTACATCAGATCTCAAAATTCTAGTTCAAGAAACCACATGGTTTTGAAAATATGTCCATCAAAGTAAAATTAGTAACAAAGGATAACCACATGACATAACTGGAATAAGCACACCACATGAAATTTATGTTGTTTGGATGTGAATCCTACTTCATTGGGGAAATAAATTGATATTTTTAGTAAGGGATAAATTCAGTTATATGGGAACCATATATTTTATTATACCTACCTATCCAAAGATAAAAGATATAGTTTATGGAAACCCAAGTCAAATAACCATAACAACACATGCAGTGAATCCTTCCTCACACTAGCACTCTATGGTGAATCCCCTCAAAGGGAAAAAATATAATTCATGTGATTATCAAATAATATTTTCTTCTAAGAATAATTATATATATAAATATATAAATTATTATTTTATTATAACTATAACAAATTATATGATTTAATAATTAATTATTGATATTCAATGTTTTTATGTTGCCATGGAATTTAGGTTGACACATCCATCGAAGGTACCATTACAAAATTTTATACATTAAAATTAAATTTAAAGTTTCTAGAATATTTTTGAACTTGATTGTGTTTACCTCATGAATTAGTTTTGGAGAGGTAATAATTCTCTTGAGAATTATAATGATACTTACATTACATTGATTCTAGATGTTACTGATAAGAGTTCAGTTAAGGATTTTAGAATAACTAGTCTTTGTAATGTCATTTAAAAAGTAAATTTTAATGATTTTAGAAAATAGACTATGTAAGATCCTACCATGTATTAGATTAGTACCATAGTTATCTTATAATTTTGAGTTGAGACATGATTTACATGAATGGATCGGGAAATAAAAATAGATTCTTCTAGTGATGAGTGACATAGGGAAATTCACTGTTTGAATGGAATGACACTTGAGAATTTTATTATTATGTAATGGGTTAATCATTAAAGATTTCAATTAGAGTATTTATAAAGGATTTAAGATATAATAATTCATTTTAAAGACATATATATTGTTATTGGGGTGTAAAACCAATTAATTTGGTGTGATCTAATGGTAATTGGGAAAATGTAGTGTTTTTAGTAAACTGGAACACTAGTGTTCCATGGTTGCTAGTGTGGTCACTAACTATGGGACATATCCCTTGGTACTCTATTTTTTTTGAAGGATAATTGATATAAATAGAAAATGGAAGCATGGATATAGTATACCCAATGGTGGAGAGCACAATATCAAATTCTAAGAGAAATTATTATTATTACAGCAACCATAGAGAATTTTTTTTTTAAATGGGATTTCAAGTGTGATTTTTATATAGTTTTCAAATGAAATTTGAACTATTTTTTTCCAAAATCATTTATGTATGTATTTTTATAGAATTATGAAAACCATTACATTATATCAATATTTTGTGTATTTCTTTTGTTAAATACTAATATCACTGAATCAAATATGATGTATATGACTAAATAAAGGCATGATACAAATCATTTGACAAAAGAGTATGATGATGGAGTAAAAGAATAATTCAAGATGAAAAAAGATAATTCATATGCCCCTTATCAAATCTTTTGTCAGTGTTTACACTATTTTTATTCAAGAAAAGTTAGTCCCGAGGAGTTGGAGGAACACTTTATCTTTCATTGAATAGATCATAGTAAATTTTTTTGAATAAACCCGGGGAAAAATAGAATCTACCTAGGGGCTGGGATAATAGTGCATTTTATGGTCCATCTAATATGATTACAAGTGTCGACAATGAACAAGACCATATCAAAGATTTGATTACAAATTTAAAAGATGATGAAGATCACACTGAGGAAATTATATGAATAGTTGAAGATGAAAATTTTGATTTCCCAGAATTGATTGAGAAGATAAAGAGTTATTAAAAGATTCCTTTGTATGGTGGTTTCATTGAATATAAAACATTGTCAACCATACAGAAGCTTATCAATTTTAAAGAAAGAAATGGATGGTGTGATTCTAGTTTTACTGAATTACATTCTCTCTTGAATGACATGATCCCATAAGAAAATGAGCACCCAAGATGAACATATGATTACAAAAGAATGCAATGATCGATGGGTGTGATCTATGAAAGAATACACTCCTTCCCAAATGAATGTGTACAATTGGGAAAGGAAAAAAATAACATAGATAATTCCCAATGTGTGGTGGTTCTTGATACAAGAAAGATGAATCTGGTCTTACAAAAGTTGTGTGGTACATACCAATCATTCAAATTTTTAGGCGCCTATAAGAAAGTGAGCCGACTGCAGGGTGATTGACAATGCATACAACTAAAGGATGTAATTATGGGAAACTACATCACACAGAATACTCTCTTTAGTGGAAGAATATCGATCATGATTATTCAGATTTTGAAACAAGAAGAGAATCTGTCTTCTTGCACTATCTACATATGGACTGAATCATTTTGGTTTTCGAAGATTCGCTCATATTAAATGGACAATTATGTTGGTAAATTATAACATTCCACCAATGTTATGCATGAAACCAAAACACATCATTCTATATATTCGTATATCCGGACCGAAATAACAGGGTAATGATATTGATGTTTGTTTGGCTCCATTGATCAAGGTTATGAAATTATTATGTGATTCAGGTGTTATGTTGTATGATTCTTACTGAAATGAAGACTTCACATTCAGATCCATGGTGTATGAGATGATAAATTTCATTGCTTCTTATGTATATTTTTAGGATATATAATTAAATTAACTCTTAGTTGTCCCAACTGCGAACAAGTTACACATTTAATTAGGTTGAAACATTTATCGAAAATGGAATTTCTAGGACTTCACATATTTCAACCCCGATGATATATATACCAATAAAGGATGAAATAATTAGATGGATGTTCAGAAGAACATACAATACCATCTCCCTTAACATGTGATCAACTTTATTAAAATGTAAAATATGTGGAGAATGAATTTTGTAAACTGTTATCTAAAAAAAATTAAAAAAACCAGATGGAAGAAGAGATCAGTTTAATTTTAAATTACCATACATGAATTTTCTCTATGTCAGACACTTTATTGATGTAAGGAATGATGAAAAAAATGTGATAGATTCATTGACTAGATTTTAATTGAACACGATAAAAAAATGGCTGGAATTATGTCTAGGTTGGACATGGTTGACATGAGAATATGTGAATAGTTGGCACTGGTGAAGGGTGAATTTTTTTTCTTACTCCATATACTTTTACACTTTCTAGTTATGAGACATATCAATTTTTCAATATCTGGATTGATGTAAATGTTTTAGAGTGGTATTCATCAAATATCAAGAACATCATTTAAATGAACAATTTATTGTTAAAGGGTATAAAATTACATGAATGCCATGTTTTGATTCAATATCTATTTCATATAACTTTACATTGTATTTAGACTAGAATTTATGTTATAAATTCACAATGATCTCTTTCTTCTTTAAATATATATGCAGCACAATGTTATAAACACGACAAAATTTCAAGGTACGGAATGAGAAATTGGTGTCATATTATGTGATTTGTAAATTTTCTTCCTACATACATTATATGATATGATTTTTCATTTGATGGTTCATTTTTTTGTGAGATTTAACTATGTGGTATTGTAAATTATAGATGGATGTACCCAATTGAATGGTATATGAATATTTTTAAAGGGTATGTCAAAAATCAACATCGAAAAAAGGGTTATATTTTGGAGGGATATAATGTTGGGGAAGACATCAAATTCAATATCGAATAACTATTCGATGAGTAATGTATTGATCTACTGAAATATCATTGAACTGGACATATTGTGTGTGATGAAATTTTTGGTAGAGTGGTTTTCACAATCAATATTACAGATTGGGAGTATTCACACCATTACATTTTGCATAATATTTTGGATGATGACCAATACATCAAAACTATCAATGAAATTATTATGCCATTGAATCCATTAGGGGATGAAAAATGGATATCAAATAAACATAAATGATAATTTATAGGATGGTTTTTTGACCATATATTTAAGGAGTCAGATGAAAATCCAGAGTTAATTTCAGAACCACTTTGATGGCTAGCCGGAGGACTAAGTGTGTATGTATTATCTTCTGATGCTTATGTAATTAATGGTTATGTATTCAATACTAATAAACCTTATGAATAAAGTACCATAAAGAATAGTGGAGTTACACTTGTGGATGAAGTGATGCATGTTTATGGTGAAACAGACTGAAATCCAATTTATGTATGTATGTCATACTTTTGAATCATCAAACAAATATATGAGTTGGATTATATGAAATAACAAGCAGATATTTTCCAATGAAAGTGGGATAATAATAAGAGTTCTCTTAAAATATATGATTCAGGATTTTTGAATGTTGATTTTAGTAAGGAAGGGAACAAAGATGAAATATTTATTGTGGAATCACAAGAAGTACATGTATTTTATGTTCCATATCGCGCAAAATAAAACTGTTCAATTGTTCTATAATCGATCAAAACCACTGAAGGGTAAGATGAAAATTCAACAGATCCTGACCCTTTCATTGGGACATCACAATCATTTCAAAGAGGTCACATTTGATGGAATTTTTTATCTCATATTAAAAAACAATAAAGGTATTTGGATAGTCGATAGAGGTGCCAAATCCCTTAATTCGTCATAAAAAGGGAGTTCAATAATTAGGTTATGTTTTTTTAATTAACATCATGTTGCCTTATTTTATTATTTATTCATTGTACCTTTTATGTAATATAAATAAATTGTTAAACTAGTTTAGTAGAGAATTACTTATTCATGTTATGATGATCCCATTCTTCAGGCACAATATGCCACTGAACATGCTTTTTCACAAAGTGTAGAGGAATAGCTTGTGTCTCAAACTAGTGTTGCTCATTGGGAAAAAGACCAATTTCTTTAAAAACCATGTGTTTCTACTCCCCTTTTATAGGTACAACCACTATATAATCATGCCAATACTAGCACTCAATAAGAATTTATTTATGATGTTGAAACTCAGGAATTAGAAGGTAGTGAAACACTAGTGGCACAGAAAAAATAGAAGCCCTGTATTTTGAGGGCGAATAAAAAATACATAAGGAAAAAGAGAAAGGATTCAATTAAGAGGTATGATAGAATAAATAGGGCCAAAATGTTTTCCCCAACAAGGCTTTGTTCATTAGTTACACTAGAATCGTCACTCGACAATGTATGGTAATTAATGTTTATTCATGGCACCATGTTTTCATTAGGCTAAATACACTGATGTGGGGATATATTATGGTAACATTATGATATCATTTATTTAATTTACTAAAAATAAAAATAATTAATCATTGAAATAATCATCATCACCCCTTGTAGAGTGAATTTATAGTAGATGAATCGCACATAGACTATGAATTAAGGGTTAAGGAAGGTTTAATAAATGATTTCACACAATTTTAACAACATATTATTTTATTTAAGATGAATGGAAAACAAACTCATACCCCCTTACTCTTTATGAAACACCTAATAACACAAGGATCATGGGATGGTTTTACTAGTTGATGTGTGTTGTAGTCTTTTCAGGAACATTTGGTTGGTAATATTTTGTTTCATGATACGTGTATTCATCACATTGATTGATATTTTTTCGAAACAACAATTAATAACATAATATAATTAATTATTATAAAAACTAGCATACCCCTACCGTAAAGCAAGGATGAGGTGATCTTCAATTCAAAAAAATTGGATCGTATTTTAAATCTACCGTAACAATTTAATGTTAAATAAAAAAACACCATATGTATGTTCCTCTATTTATATGCACATTGATGAATTCAAATCCAAAGTCACTTCTATCCCAGATCATGTGCTATGGAAGGAGTATAATTTAATAAACATGGGATACTAATAGATGAAAACACAAAAAAAGTGGAGGAAACATGTGTAAGAAGGAAATAATATATATTTGTTTTTATTTAAATCGATATAACATAACAATGATTACCTATTTTGTTATATTTTATATCTGACATAGTAATAGGAAATAGTTACATCAGAACCAGATGTAGAAATGCTTTCGGTGGCCTTGAAATAGAAATAAAAGCATGGTCACATCAATGGTGTGGGTTTTGGGGTGACTCCCCGAAATTTTTTTGAGATAAATATAAGATGAGGATCAATGTGAAGAAATAAAAATGAATAGAGATATAATAACAATCCTTGAAGAAAATATGATAGTAAAGAGACTAATCATGAAAAATTTTATGGCATGGTCAAAGCGAATAACCAACTCAAGAACAACCAGTGCGTAAAGATCCCACCACATGCCCCACTATCTATGAGGAGCTCCATAACCCTAAAAAACATATCTTTGATGAGGTAATAAATGTTCAAATAATTGTTTCAATGAATTTTTGAATTAGGTAGACATTGATGTCATTCATGTACTAATATTCTCTAAGGTTAAAATAACTGTGATTTATATCTATCATCACCCACCCATCGCGTTATAGCGAGGGATAAGGTGTTCAATATCCAGAACGCCATGCTACACAACATACCACATTGAACAAGTTAAATCAAAATGTTTATTAACGTAACCCCTGAGCCGACCGCTGAGCTAACTATTCCAATTGACCATGAAGATATATAGATAGTCAAACATTATCTTGTAACATTCATTGCATGTCCATAACATCTTGTAAAAAAGGATGTTCCCTAGGAGGTATTAATTTCTATTTTAATTTTCAATATAAAATTTTAACATTTAATGAAATGTGTTTTGAACTGATGAATGTTTTTATAGACGGACAAAGGGAAGGGGGTGAAATGAAAGAGTGGATCAAAACCATCTCAATTATCAACTAACCGGTAAAAAATATCTACAGAAAGCACCTTAGACCTGCCGATTCTATATCTACTTTTACTATCATTGTAGGCTCATGTGGATTCGAAGTAGAAAGACAATGGTACTCAAAAAATTGATTTTGATGAAAACATGCAGACCATGGATGATCTAGATTTCAATAGTGTTAATAATGTATGTAATATCTTGGATTATGATTCTCTAGGCGAAATAGTTTTAAATTTATACATTAGGTATGTTTTCCAAATTTTATTTTTCAAAAAGTGATATACAATGATAATTTAGAATAAATAAATTTCATATTTTTTTGCTGGTGTATATATGAAAAACAATTGAAGGGATTTTCCAATGAAAGAATATTGGACTTGTTAGTCATCACATCACCTCTATAGAACACACAAAAATAAAATCCAATAAAGAGGGTGAAATAGTGGCAAACCTGCTCAAATCATTTAATGGAAAAAATATGGATGTTAGTCTCTTCTTAAAACAAATTATGTCGGGGTAAAACTCTACAATTTAATCATATCAATTATATTTTAATTTTTTTCGTTACTTATTCTTTTTTCTGTTCTTAGGCAGCATTGAATGCTTATTGTGGTCAATTTGGAAACTCTGATGATTTATTTACTAGATTAAATGAATGTATATCAATCAAACTAACCACACATAATGGCGTTTGACACTTTTTAAAACACTACACCAAAAATTTTTAGAACTAAAAATAATGTTATATAATTTATGTTATAGTTTAATGATGATTTGATTATGTTATGGTGGTGCATGAATATCATATACATTGTGGAATGAGGCTAGGGGATAAGGACATGAAACATCACAAGTACTATGACTGGATAAGTATTCGTGTATATAAAATATTATTTCACTATCCAAACACATATAAAAAAATTACATATTTTTCTCAGTGTTTCTCCTTTGTCTAAAACAATCAAATGGAAAAAAGTGTGTGTATGATTTTTGGAAATTTATTAAAGATATAATATTCCATGAACAAACTAGGATCACTAAAGATGTATTTTCAAAGTTAAATACAATTTAATTTATAATATTTACCAATCCCTTGTGTATTTATATTTTTTCAATAATACCAATATTTTTTAAAGGATTCATATTCACTGGAAAAAATACATTAATTTCGAAACAAATGGAAAAATACCTGATATCAGAATTTACACAAATAACATGAATATGTGACTTCAATATGACACATGATGTGACCGATATGACTCAAAGTTCTTATTTTTATTTAAAAGTGATAGTATTTTTTGTAAAAAGAACAACTGACATAATGAAAACTAAGCAGAAAAATTAATATTGATTTGATAATTTAGTACATCATCAATAATTCATTAGGGACGTGTATTAATCAACCACACCTAAATCTGATGCATGGTGTGACTGATATGTCTCACAATGTTTGTTTCCTATTTTAAATTATATCTTAGTAAAAAAACACAAAGGACATACTAAAAATAGAGAAAAAACATTCATATTTTTTTGATACATTAGGAAAATGATCAATAAGCCATTTTTGATGTGTGGGAATCATCCACAACACAATCCGGCACATGGTGAAACCAGTATGACTGAAACTGTGTCTTTTTATTTAAAATTTACATTTTACTAGTAAAAAAACACAAATTTCATACTAAAAATTGAGCAAATGTACTTGGATTATTTTTATAATTTAGGAAAATGATCCATGAGTAATTTTTGATGTGTAGGAATCAACCCCACCTCAATAAAATGAACGATGTAACCGGTATAATTTCAAATATGTTATTTATTAAAAATTGTCATTTATTTATGTTAGAATGAACAAGTGACATACTGAAAATTGAGAAAACACATTCATATTGTTTTGATAATTTAGAAAAATAATCCATGTGTCTATTGTGATGTGTTGGAATCAATCGCAGCGCAATCTGATGCACGGTGTGACCGGTATCACTAAAAATGACTTTTATGAGTTTAAATTTACATTTTATCTCAAAATGTGTCACTCATTGAAAACTATGAATATTCATTCTAATTGTATTCATAATTTTGGATTGTGATTCGTAAGTCCACTGTAAGTTATATGAAGTAGTATCACATCAAACCGATGCACGATGCGACCTGTATGACTAAAAAAATAGGATTATAATTTGAAATAATATTTTAGTAAAAAAACACAAGTCACATACTGAAAACTGAGAAAATGTATATAGATTGTTCAGATACATTAAAACAACGATCCATGAGTCATTTTTGAGGTTTCAGAATCAACCACGCATCAATCTGATGAAAAATGTTACATGTATAAATTCTAATATTTATTTATTTAAAATAGAAATTATTTTAATTAAAAATAACAACTGACATCCTAAAACCTATAAAACAAATTTTGATTGTTTTGATACTATTATTCAATGATACATGATTCATTTATGATGTGCAGGAATCAACCACACCTCAATCTGATGTACAATGTAACCAATATGACTATAAGTATCCATTGTCCGTTTAAAATTGACATTTCAAATCAACACGATTCATTGACTAAAAACAAGAAAATCTCATATGATTGTGTTCATAATTTCAGAGGGTGATTCATAGGTCCCTTGTGATGTGTATGAACCATTCTTTCATAAAATCATCACAATATGTGACCTATAAGACCCAAAATTTGTGTTTCAGTCTGAAATGATATTTTTTGTAAAAAACCCTACTAACAAACTGAAAATCAAGAAACTGTATTATGATTTTTTTTATACATTAGAACAATAATCCATGAGATAATTTTAATGTGTAGAAATGAATTGCACCTCTATCCATCAAACTACGTGAATAATATAAATCTAAATGTGTCATTTAAATTTGATATTATTTTTAATTAAAGAACAAGTGACATATTTAAAACCAAGAAAACTCCTTAGGATTGTATTTATATTTTAGGACGACAATCCATAACTCATTTTAGATGTGTAGGAATCAACCCCACCTCAATATGATGCACCATGTGACCTGTATAACTCCAAATGTGTATTTTTTATTAAAAAAAGAAATTTTATTAATTTATTATTTCACATTAATTTTTAATTTATTTCATTAAAGTAGAACTTAAAAAATATTTGTCTAATTATATAGTTGTAACATTTTACTTGACATGGGAGGATTCTTTTGGGCAACTAATACCATGTGAAGACATTTTTTGAGTGGAGATCACAGATTTCAAAATATGAAACATTAATCTTTTTCACTATTTGCTGGATAATTGTAAATTTTATTATATAATTTTTTTTGAAAGTATGTACAGTAGTTTTTCAAACCCTTGTCTGCACTAATTTGTTCTCGTGTGCACTTCATTGTTCTTATGTGTGTTGTACAGAAGATATTTTTTGTAGGTGGTGTGTGTGTGTGATGTTCAAGTGCTAGTGGGTGTGTAGTTATATAAATAACACATCACAGGAAGAAAGTCCTTTATCAATGCTATTTCGAGCACTGATAAAGGCTCCCTTTAACTGTGCTATTTAGAGTGCCGATAAAGGCCTGCTTTATCAGTGATATTTCGAGTGCCAATAAAGTCCTTATATTTCATCACTATTTTTAGCATTGATAAAGGGGTCCTTTATCAGCAGGGAAACTCTTGGAACTTTCATTACATGGTTGTCACCTTTTGTGAAAAAAATGTCGATGATAAGGTATTAATTTATAATTTTCTTTTTCATGATAAACCTTATATATTTAATGAAAAATACTATGAATGGATGAATTTTATTAAAAAATAACAAAGGGTATGGGGTGGTATAAAATAACGGCTCAACACCATTCCAAGGCTCAACCAATCAATCGAAATGATCCTCTGAAAGAACCATAAACTCGACCATTATATATCCTCATTTACTATCATTGTAGGCTCATGTGGATATAATTTTGAAATACAATGGCGCTCAAACAGTTGTTTTTGAGAAACCATGTATATCATGAAATATATAGATTTCAATTTTTTTGAAAATGTAAGTGAAATTCTGGAGTATTATTAGAAAGGAGAATTAGTTGTAAATTTATACATGAGGTATGTCTTCATGATTTGATTTTCCAAAAGCTCATATACAATGATAATTATGACTAAATACAATTCATATTTTTCAAAGGCATATATTTGAAAAATATTTGATGCTATTTTCACAAGAACAAAAAAATGTACTCCTTAGTCCTTATGTCACCTCTACAGAACAAATAAATTGATCCCATAAAGAGGGTGAAATAGTTGTAGACCTACTCAAAATTTCTGACATAAAAAATATGGTGGAGATACTATTATTAATACCAATGATGGAGGGTTGAAACTCTATAATTTAGTCATATAATTTATATTTTAATTTCATTCAATACTTATTCATAGGGGAGAAAATCTATAATTTAAATCCCTGGATATCCTACAAAATGACAATACATGATGGTGTTTGTCAATTAGTAATACATTACATCAAACATTTTAGAACTAAACATATAGTTTTTAATTTATATTATATTTTAATGAAGATTTTTTTATGATAGTTTGGTGAAAAAATATCATCTACATCATGGAATCCATCCAGGGGAAAAGGATATGAAACATCACAAGTACTACGACTAGATAAGTATTAGGGTATATATAATTAGATTTCATTATCCAAACACATACAAAAAAATTACTTATTTTACTCAATGTTTCTGCAATGTTCAAAAACAAACAAATGGAAAAGGATTTCGTAATTAAGTTTGTAAATTTATGAAAGAGATCATATTCTGTGAACAAACTAGTATCACTAAAAAGGTATTTTCTAATATAATTACTATTTAATTTATAATATTTATTAATCCTTTGTGTATTTATATTTTTTCAGCACTACCATGATTGTAAAAATGACTCATATAAAGAAGACAATATAGATTCATTTATATACTAATGGGAAGAATAAATGATAGAAAAATGTTCAAAAATAGCATGAATATTTGACATCAATACAATGTGTGATGCGACCGGTATTACTCTATGCGTCTATTTTAATTTAAAATTGATAACATTTTTATTAGATAGAAAAAGTGACATTATGATTACTATTAAAATGAATTAGGATTTATTTGATAGATTAGTATAATGATCTAGAAGTCATTTTTGATGTGTATGGTACAACCCCAACTAAATCCAATGCACGGTGTGATCGGTATAACTCAGATGGCTTGTTTCTAGTTTAAAATGATATTTTCATAAAAAACACAAATGACATACTAAAAAAATATGAAATCACATTCGGATTTCTTTTTCCCATAGGAAAATGATCTATAAGTTATTTTTGACGTATATGAATCAATTGTACCTCAAACTGATGTATGATGCGACTAGTATGACACAAAGTGTCTCTTTTTTGAAAAAAATTGTCATTATTTTTAGTAATAAAACATAACTAGCATACTAGAAACTGAGAAAACAAATTTATATTATTTAGATTGTTTGGTAAAATGATCCATGAGTCATCTTTGACATTTAGTAATCAACCCCAACTAAATAAAACACATGATATGACTGGTATAAATCCAAATGCATTATTTTATTAAAAATTGACATTAATTTATGTAAAAATAACATGTGACATACTGAAAACCACAAAAATGAATTTATATTGTTTTTGTAATTTAGGAAAATGATCCTTGAGTCATATGTGTCATGTTGGAATGAACGAAAATTTTATCCGCTGTACGATGTGATATGTAAGACTAAAAGATTGTGTTATGAGTTTAAAATTTACAATTTATCTCAAAATGTGTCACTCACTGAAAACAAACAAAATGCTTTCCAATTTTCGACATTATTTATGTTAGTGATACATATTTCCTTTTAAACATGTATTAAGTAGTCTCACATCAATACAATGCATGATGTGCCTGGTATGACTCAAAACTCATGTTTTATGTTTGAAATGATTTTGTAGTAATAAAATACAACTAACATACTAAAAAATACAAGAAAATGAATTTGAATTGTTTTTATACATTAGATCAGTGATCCATGAGTCATTTTTGATATCTTGGAATCAACCACACCATATTATGATGACTGATGTGACCGATATATATCAAAATGTGTTTTTCTTTTAAATTGACATTAATTTAAGTAAAAAAAACAAGTAATATAATGAAAATTGAGAATGAAAATTTGGATTATTTTGATACATTATAAAAAGGTTCCATGAGTCATTTATGATGTGTAGGAATCAAAAACACCACAATATGACACTCAATGTTACCAATATGACTAAAATTATCTGTTATCTGTTTAAAGTTGACATTTTATCTCAACACATATCACTCACTAAAAACCAAGAAAACGGCATATTATAGTCTTCATAAATTTAGAGAGTGATTCGTACGTCCATTATGACATGTATCAAGTAGTATCACCTAAAATCAACACATGATGTGTCCGACATGACTCAAAATGTGTGTTTTATTTTTTAAATGATATTTTAGTAAAAAAACACAACTCAGATACTAAAAACTAAGAAAATGGTTTTTAATGTTTAGATACTTTACAAGAATGATCCTTTAGTCATTTTTGATATGTATAAATCAACCACCGCTCAATAAGATGAATGACGTGACCATTATAAATCTAAATGCGTCATTTAAATTTGATATAATTTTAACAAAATAACCTGAAATATATTGAAAACCAATAAAACTCATTTGAATTATTTTGATATTTTAGGACAACATTACATTACAATTTTGTGAATTGTAGGAATTAACCCACCTCATTATGATGCACTGTGTGACCTATTTAACTTCAAATGCATATTTTTTTTATAAAAAATTGACATTTTATTGTTTTATTCTTTCTTATTAATGTCTAATTTCTTTCATTATATTATTATTAACATAATATTATTTTATTATATAGTTGGATCCTTTTCCTTGAGTTGGGATGATTTTTTTGGCAACTAATACCATGGGCATAAATTTTTTATAGGGGATCAAAGTTATCAAAGGATGAAACATTAATGTTTTCAACTACTTGTTGGATAATTATAAATGTAATTATATAAAAAAATTGAAATTTATTTATCATTATTTGCAGTAACCTTTTATTGTGCTTCTTTTTTCTTGTGTGCACTACATTGTTCTTATGTGCACTTTGTATGTTTTGTTTTGTGCAGGTGGTGTGTGTTTGTGCGGTGAAGTTGCTGTTGAGTGTTTTTTTATATAAACAGCACATCACATACATATATGACTTAATCAGGTCTACTCTGAGCACTTATAAACATCCCCTTTATCATCACTGTTTTTAGTGCTCATAAAGTCATCTTTATCAACTCTACAAAGTATCACTAATAACGGGAAACCTATATACAGGCTAAAATAGGATTGATAAAGTCGGTGCCTTTATTATCCCTTTTTCAGCATGGATAAGGGACCACCTTTTTCTTTTCTATGATTAACAATGCATTTCTAGTGCTGTTAAAATCAGTTTCTAGCACTTTTAAAAGAATTATGTGTAGTAGGTGTTTAAGAATGAATATTATACCTATTAAAGTATAGATCAAAAAAAATTATTCATCACATATATGGACAACATGAATAATAATAAGGGTGTAATGTATTATTGATCATTCATGATGAATACATAACATATGCACATCAATTATACTCACACATCGATATTTTTGTTGAAAAATTAATTGGAAACATATATTTATTTAAATATATATATATATATATATTTTTAATTGTAATTATAAATATATATTTAAAAATATAACAAATATATATTTTATCTGAAAATAATCATTAAATTAAAATTCATCAATGTCATGTCGTGTCATTATAAATTATTAATATCCAATCCTTCAAATCAAAAGGCCAACGATAAAATAAATTGTAAATAATAATTAAAATAAAAATTTATAAAATATTATTATAATATTTTATAAAATAAAAAATCAAGGTAGTAAAAAAAAGTGAGATTAATCAATTATTCCATTTTTATATTAAATTAGATATACATAATTAAATATTATAAAATTGATTAAAACTAGGAATGTAAAATTATTTTATTCCTAGGATAGGGGGTAAAATTGATGTACCCCATTTAAATAAAAATAAATTGATCTACATTGTAGTAACCCTTTTTTATATTGTATTTGAAAATACTATTTTTTTATTTTATGGAATGTTTTGAAATGCAATATTATTTTAATCATAGTGTAGGTGTTAAAATTGATGGAACTAATTCAAATAAAAATAAATTCATCTGGTATGTTGTATCCCATTTATAAATTTTATGGTTTTGTATATTTTATGGTGGACTGGGAATGTATGGAAAATAATAAATGTAACCATAAAGAATAATGGGATATGCTATACAGAGGCATATAAAAAAGATATACATGGAATGTTTAGGCAAGATCGAGATGGGCGCCTGGGGTTTCAAATTCCCACCTCCATTACATCGTAGAGAGGGCCAGAGGTTTCCCATGGAAAAACCGATTTCCAGAGGGCGGAAGAGCAAAAATGTAAGAATAATGTTATTTTTCCATTCAAAGGTTCTTATATAATCCTCCACCCCTCAACTGAAACAATGCATTGAAGGGTTTTCATGTTATAAATTTATAGTAGCATGATTTATAATTTATTTTTGGTTACCCTTGAAGGGAGGCTTGTAACACTCAACCTTCCATGGTACGCTTCTCTTTGAATAATACAATAGCGTGTGTTGTACGCAACATCGAGTTCCAACACACCAAAAACAATAAAACTAGTCATTATGAATCGTAATACCCACTTTTTTAATTTTATAAATTTTATCATTAAAAACGGGCTTCATTTTTAGATACGTAATATATAAATTTACGCAGAGTAAATTTTTGGTTTTTTTCTGAAAATATTCCATTTTGGGATGAATAGTGAAACACACTGAGTTATAGTTTATAATAAATTTTTTATATTAATAATTATTTATTTTAGGTCAAAATAGATACATAATACCTATATATGTTCAATTTAATTCATTGGAGTTAGGGAATAATAATTTTAGATATATTAAAATTTTATTGAACTTTTTACCGTATTTTACCCACCTCCTAGGAGTATTTTCCAATTTACATAAACCATAATTTTACCAAATTTGTGAGTTGAATTTAAAAAATCTGAGAGACATGGTTTATATCAGTAAGTATAATGTGGATCAATAAGATTAAAATAATTTTTGGTTAATAGAAACTTTTTACTTTTATTTACCACGGTTAAAAGTAAAAATGGTAATTACGGTAAAATGATATTATTATTATCCTAACACATGTTATTATTCTATTGGGTGAGTTTAATTCGACCAAAAACAATCTTATCAATAAAATATGATCCTTTATGTCCACTTGGATTAGATTAGGACATTTATTATTATTTAATTCATTGAAGAGTTAAAAGTGTTAAATTAAAAGTTTAATAACTTAACCATTTTTAATAAAGGGTTACACATAAGATAAATTAGACACTAAATATTAATTTTAAAGCTAAAATTATTTCCTAAAAAATCTTATTTTATTTATATTTTTTAGAAATTATATAATTTAATTTATTTATGACACAATGATGATGCAGTAATTACCTAATTAATTAAATATTAAAATAAGTGATATTATAAATATCCAAATAAAAGTAACTTGAGACTTTTTATGAATTAAACTAATTTTATAAATTAATATGACATGTTAGGGTTGGTTATATGAATTTTTTCAGATTAATAATGCTGTTATGAATTTAGAAAAAAAATTCCAAATATTGTCAAAATTGACATAAAAGAGTTCTTAAAACAAATATTATATTATTAATTGATATATTATTATTAAAAATCTAAGGTTAATCCAAAACACTTATATAATTATTTTTGTATCATTATTTAACTACTTGGGATTCATTTGTATGTATATAGTAATTTTATTAACCATATAATATAAAAATACAAAGAGACATGGTAATTGTCAAACTATTTAACTATGAGTTAAATCTAAAAGATAAAGTTATTATAGTGACCCAAACCTATCTAAAAATTATTGGTTGAGTTGTGTTTGACCCATCCTCACCTAAATCTTTAAATAAATCATTTTTGAGACATTATAAACCTAAAATGATTTTACTATGAAATAATATTTCTTGCTTTTCCAAAGGTGCCCCTCACCCCTCTTATAAAAAGGAACTCCCCCTTCACTCTAATTCACACCTTCAAGCCATTTGCCTCTGCCAACCCCTCCCCAAATACCATCTCAACTATCCTCCCATTATCCTGGTGTCCTTAATTAAGTTATAAAGCCAACCTAAAGGGGCCTTTTGATCAAATCAAAATAAAAGAACCTAAAGAAGAGGTAAATATTTTAATCACCTCTTTCAAGTTCCTTTCTTCTTCCACTTCATCTTTCTTTGTTGTTTAAATTGTAAAATAATAACTCTAGTATCTTCTATATACTGTTATGTTATTATAAATATGGTAAAATCATATTCATTATTCTATTTGTCCCTTGAATGACATGTCACCATACGTGCGTACGTACGACTTACCGTCTCCACGTCGTGGTGTAATTGTTATTCAATACATTATTATTTGGATGGGTATAATAATGATGTGTAATTATTGTAAATAATAAATATAAAATGATAATTATTTATTATTTATGATATAACATAAAATTAGATATTATTTTAATATCAAAATAATGATATTGCCGCTCATGCGTATGTATGGATTACCGTCTCCATGAACGCGATGCGATTTCTTCCCCATCTTATCCATTGAAGACAAATTTTCATTAGATGAATAAAAATAATTTTTTACGACTTAATATCATTATCAATATGAAAAATATACAACCTATCCATAATAAAAATTAATTATGTAATAATGAATATAAAGGAAATGTAATCAGTTTACACCTGAAACGACTATAAAACTAAGATATTATTAACAAAGAAATGTTAAAAGATCATATATGATATCATATTTTTTATATGATTCTTGTATAATTTAATAACAATTATTTCATCCTTATATAAGAGGTTAACCTACACTCGACCATGGAAAAGTACAAGGTAAGGGTTAATTTCACAATCTCTTTATTATCTGAGGTTGTTTATATTTAATTATCTACAAGGACCTCTTTATCATTCACATCCATGTTTCCCAAAAATGTTTTTCAAATCATTCTTCCTATTGTACAGACTATGGGTAAAGGTAATTTATACCCTTTTTTGAATTTTACATGATGTTTATAACGGAATATTTCTGTCGTTTTCCAAACAAGGTACTTTATAACTTTTTCTATAAAATTATGGTATGAATGTTTTTTTAACTTATACGGTGGGTGCGGCTATTTCCCAGCATTATAACATCTTCATAGCTTCCCTTACAAGATTATAAGAATATTTTAAAATATAAATGTTTTCTTTTATAATTATGTGACATTTAAATGATATCAAAATAGAAAGAGACATCTCTCTAAAAAGGTTTTGATTTCATCTATGTCAACATCCTTTGATAGATTTTAAGTTTGTTTGAAGTTGATTTATTATGATACAAATAGTCCATATTGTATTGATAGTTTTTTTATATGTTTGACTTTGGATGTGTTATTTCAAACCATTCAAGGTTTATGGATAATGAATTGAAATTTTGTATGCCAGTTTTAATACAAATGTTTATGTAATGTTTTAACCATTACATATGAGGAATACATTGGACATAGTAAGTGACGGGTGGAGCCCACTATAGCTCCTCGATGCATTGATAGGTCTCATGAGAAAACTAGTGTCATCTCATAGGGCCTTGACCAAATCTACTTTGTAGTCGTAACACAAGGCCTAGACTATGTGGTTATGAATGTCTGGCATAATGCTTTCCATCAGTATGAAAGTGTCTATTGTTATTTCATGTGAATATTCGACTAGTATAATATCCATGTGAGTATGTAAATGTCATTATTTTGATTTATAATTTCCATATTATGATGATGTTTTTTTGGAAAGGCTTTTGTTTCAGTTCTATACATAGCCTTAAATGTTTGTTCTTATTTATGAAAGATTACGCTATATTTTTATCCTTACTAAGCATCTAATC
Organism: Viscum album; assembly: GCA_963277665.1. Lineage (NCBI taxonomy): Eukaryota > Viridiplantae > Streptophyta > Magnoliopsida > Santalales > Viscaceae > Viscum > Viscum album. Next base: position 1,052,824,543 of record OY728151.1, on the reverse strand, counting down.
TCACCCCATTCAAGGTTTTATTTTTCCCAGGATACGAAGAAGATTATTATGACTGACCTAGAGGGATAGTATATGGGATATCAATGTTTTCTTTGGAAATAATTTTGTTGTAGTTTTCCATTTTATGATGTAATTTAAACTTTATTAATGTATCTAGTACATCCAAGGCTACTAAACTAATCGGTATTTCGTGACAAGATATTTTGTGATCATGAAAATGATACATAATAATGCACCGACTCTGGGCTTCTAGGGTCTAAAAGATACAGTTGGTATTAGAGGATGTTTAGTAAAAACCATAGAAACAAGATTTAGATACACTCTTATAAGAGAACATAGCCCTAAGATAGATGTTGATGATTAGTGTAGAAAAACATCCTAGAATTTTTGGTATTGTAAAGATTTTGTGAGTTTTCCATGAAATAAATCCCTGTCTAGATATAAGCAGATAGAGGCAGCTCTGGCACATATGTGACTAGGTGTAAAACTTGAAAACAAAGCGTTGAGCTAGAATCGAATGTGAAATGGTTCATGGCAAAGTGCCTTGTTTCACTCTTGGTTATGACACCCTGAGGGATATGTTTAGGATAATTATCATTTTATTTACAAAACATTATGATGAGATTATGAATATATACAACCTCAACGAAAACATTTTTTATGATTATGGATTATATCCATAAACATTTCAATTTATGTTATGTGTTTTACATGTTTGAATTCTGTATTTTGATTCATAATCTAATCTAGTTTATGCCATTATTTAGAAATGGCGCCTAATGGATGGAATGAAAATCGTATCAATGCACACCCTCCAAGTAAGGATTTCCCTCCTACTCAAGATAATTACAGTGGAGCTAGTGATGCAAATGGGGTTGATCAGCTAATCACCATACTGGGACTACTCACTCAGGTTATGAATAACAACCTTACCCATATGGATCACCTTGATCCGCAGCGTGGAGGATCAATGTTAGATTACTTCATGAAAAAAACACCCACAATAAATGGGGGGGGGGTATAAATCCACATGTAGCTTAGCAATTGATAAATTCCTTATAGAAATTTTCCATGTATTGGGGAGTAGTGAAAGGGAAAATGCTGTCATGGTACTTTACAGCCTCACTTGAGATGGTGATAAATGGAGGAAATTGAATCAAAACAAAAAGGAAGATGATGAAGTTTCAAATATGGAATGGAGGGAGTTTAAAGAAATTTTATTTGAAAAATTATTTCCTCATGACCATCGAGAAGATGTGGAAAGGAAATTTCTAAGTCTGAGGCAAAAGGAGGATGAGAATGTTGCAATGTATGAAGCTTACATTACAAGGTTATTGAGGCATGCTGCAGATTATATATATAACCCATGAAGTAAGATTGATTGTTTCATTGATTTGTTAAAACCATATCCCCATTGAGGTTTAGTCCCACAATCCTTCTCGTCATACGAAGATATTGTCTCATGTACTATCAAGACAGAAAAAAAATTATATATGTCTTACATATTTAAATTGAAGCAACAGAAGAAGAGATCTTCTGAAAACTCTGGAAATGGAAATAAGGGGAATGTGGGAAAATAATAATATCCATCCTGTAGTAAAATTCTGGAAGAATCACCCTCATACTTTCCTGAAGGGAATGTGAGTCTGTTACAAATGTGGAAAAAAGGCCAACAAGCTCGTAATTACAAGGGGAAGATAGAGGTTGTCGATTTTGAATTGTATAATTGTAGAAAAGGGGGCATTATGAGAATTAATGTATTAAGAATAAATGTAACTTACCTCAGAAAACCCATTGGATAAAGGCCAAGATTATGATATCACTACTGCTTAGGTTGATTCTCCTAAAGATTTAGTGGCATGTAATTTAATAGTTTCCTCAACTTTAGGAAACACTTTATTTGATTTTGGATCATCGCATTATTTCATATCTTCCCATTTTGACACGAAAATATGATATTTACAATTTTATTTAACATGGGAATTTTCAGAAAATACTCCTATGGGAATTACCATTGCACTAATGTTTTGTGAATCAGTCTCCCTTAGGGTATATAAATATTTTTTATCTACTGATCTCATCATCATTCCCAAGATTGAATTTGATATAATCCTTAGTATGGATTCCCTTACGGACCATGATACGAAAATTTATTGTAATAAGTGGGGGGTTATAGTTTTTTATGATGACAAGGAGTACCTTATATTTAGAGTAGAAACGTCACCACCTAATACTTATCTAGATGCACCCACAATAGCTTCACTAAATACAATTTTTGGGGAGGAAGAGAATGAAATAATTGTGGGCGAGGAAAGGAATGTTCAAATAGAGGATGTACCTATTGTGAAAGAATATGTTGATGTGTTTCCAAAATATTTATATGTACATCCTCCAGAATGAGAAATTGAGTTTTCCATTGATTTAATTCCTGGATCAAGGCCTATATTGAAGGCCCCTTATAGAATGTCCACTATGTAATTAGTGAAGCTAAGGAAAAAACTAGAGGAATTGAGTAATAAGGGATTTATTCTCCCTAGTGTTTCTTGTTGGGGTTCCCCTATTCTTTTTGTTAAGAAGAAAGATGGAGCTATGTGGTTGTGCATTGACTATATAGAGATCCATGCTATAAAAATAAAGAACAAGTATCCCTACATCACATTAGTGATTTATTCAACCAACTTCATTGAGTTCAACACATTTCAATTATTGACCTTCGTTCTGGATATAATCAGTTGTGTGTGAAGAAGGAAGACATTCTGAAAACTGCATTTCGAACTAGGTACGGGCATTAAGAGTTTACAGTAATTCCTTTTGGATTGACTAATGCCACCTATGTCTTTGTAGATATAATGAATATATTTTTAAAAGAATATATTGATGTAATTGTAGAGGTATTTATTGATTATATCTTGGTATACCCCAAAAGATACGAAGATCATGAAATTCAATTGCGCATTATTCTAAATACTCTTATAAGGCGTGAATTATATGGGAAGTTTAGAAAGTGTGAATTTTTGAATCAGGGGGTTTATTTTCGTTTCCATATTGTCTCTTAGGATGTATTATCTATTAATCCTTCTAAGACAAGAGAAATCCATGAATGGCCAGAACCAATGGGTATAACATAAGTACACAGTTTTATTGGTTTTGAAAGTTATTATCGAAGTTTCGTCCAAAATTTATCCTGGTTGGGTAACTGATTAACAAATATCACATGAAAAGGGGTTATATTTATTTGGACAAAAGAGTGTGATCAATGTTTTGAAGAACTGAAGAGTAGATTAGTCAATGATCCTATATTGACTCTACAATCGGGAATGATGGGTTTGTTATTTATAAAAGATGCTTCAAAGAAAGGACTTTGTTGCGTCCTTATGCAGAATGATAGGGTTATTGGCTATGCATCATGACAGGTATATATTCATGTGAAAAACAATCCTACTCAAGATCTTGAGTTAGAAGCTATAATCATTGCTTTGAATATTTGGACACACTATCTCTATGGCGAAAATGTGATATATATACCGATCAAAAGAGTTTTAAGTATATTTTCTCACAGAAATAACTCAACATGATGAAAATTGGATGTCTCGAACTACTCAATGATTTTTATTTCACTACACACTACCACATGAGGAAGGCAAATAAGGTGGCAGATGCTTTGAGCAGTAAGGATCTTGGTGTTTTGAACAAGCTGAGAGTTAAAAAGGATCTTATATACATATATCTGGTAAGGATGGATATGGGAATCGCCATGGAAGGTGAAAAATAAATATTATTTAAAATGGGTTCCAAATAATATTTACTAGAAAGGATATATAATTATCAGAAAAATGATGAGGATTTTCAAAGGAAGATTAAAGTAGTGAATGATGGGAGATTGAGTGACATTTTCTATGAAAATGGAATTTTGAAATTAGGGAAGATACATTGTGTTCCTGATATAACTCATCTAAAAATGTAATTTTTTGTTGATACTCATATTTACAATTTATCTATACACCCTAGTAGCACTATTATGTATAGTTATTTAAAGGAACGTTTTTGGTGGGGCAACATGAAGAGGGAGATTGCTGATTTTGTGTCAAGATGTATGGTTTGTCAACAAGTGAATGCTAGAAGGAAACAACCTGGAGGAGTCATGCAACCTCTTCCCATACCTGAGTGGAAATGAGATAATATTACGATGGACATTGTCATGGGACTAACAAAGACTCTTATAAGGAATGATGCAACATGGGTCATTTTTGACTGTCTTACCAATTCAGCACATTTTATTGCTATAAGAGAAGATTTACCTCTTGAAAATCTAGAGAGACTATATATTAATGAGTTGTGACACTTAATTGGGTTCCTCTATCGATTGTTTCTAATTGTGATCCATATTTTACATCATGATTCTTGAAATGTATTCAGAAAGCCCTATATACTGAACTTTGTTTGAGCGCTGCCTACCACCCCCAAAGTGATGCACAATAAGAATGGACTATTCAAACCATAGATGACATGTTGATATCATGATCACTTGAAAATCATGGTATGTGGGATCAATATTTAGCTCTGGTATAATTTTCCTATAATAGTAGCTTCAATACAAGTATTCTGATGGAACAATATGAAGTGTTATATGGAAGGAGATGTCACACACCAATATGTTGTGATGATGTTGGTGAAAGAAAACTCATATTCCCTGATCATGTAGAGGAGAAGATGGAAAAGGTGAAGGTAATACAAATACACATCAAAGCATCTCAAAGTATAAACAAGATCAATGTTAATAACCTATGGAAGGATTTGGAATTTTAGGTATGAGATAAGGTTTTCTTGAAAGAATCTCCATGGAAGGGTGTCATACGTTTCGGTAGGAAGGGAAAATTGAGTCCCAGGTACATCATAAATTTTGATATTCTAGAACAGAATGGGGTTGTACCTTAACATTTGGCAATGCCGCCATGTCTCTCCAAAGATCATGATGTATTCCATGTATCGCTGTTTGGAAAATACATGACTGACCCAATGCAAGTACTCACCAATGAGGAATTAGAATTGGAACCATATCTATCTTATTGCAAAGAGCCTCTCAAGGTTCTTGATACAAGATAAAAATTGCTGAGAAACCAGACTAATCGTCTGGTAAAAGTTCTTTGGAGAAACCATAAGTTGGAAAAGGCAACGTGGGAACCCAGAGAACATAAGATGAAGAACCTCCCAATTCTTTTTATGTATTAATATTCTATAAATTTTGAGGAAGAAATTATTTTAAAGAGGGGAGAATGTAACACCCCAAGATTCTATGGTAAAAATCTCTTTGAATAATACAATAGTGTGTGTTGTACTAAACTTTGAGTTCTAACACCCCAAAACCAATCAATCTAGCCATTATGAACAGTATTAACCACTTCATTATATTTTATAAATTTTTTCTTTCAAAATATACTTCATTTTTGGATTCAGAATATCATAATTAACCTAAGGTGAATTTTTTATATTTTTCTGAAAACATTAAATTATTTTATGAATAATGAAAACCAATGAGTTATAGTTTAATTCAGAATTTTTATTTAAATAATTATTTTTTTATTTAAATTTATTTGATGTCAAGATAGATACATAATACCGATATAAGTTCAATGTAATTCATTGGAGTCAGTTTATATTAATTGTTGATATATAAAAATTCTATTTAACTTTTTACATTCTTTTACCCACCTTTTAAGAGTATTTGCCAATTTATATAAAACATAATTTTACTGCTTCTGTGAGTTAAATTTAAAAATTCTGAGAGACATGGTTTATATCAGTATGTAAAATGTTGTTCAATAAGAAGAAAATATTTTTTCGTCAATAGTAACTGTTTACTTTTATTTACCACGGTTGAAAGTAAATAGGGTTATTAAGGATAAAAATGATATTATTATTACCATAACACATGTCCTAATTCTATTTTCTAAGTATAATTCCACCATAAACAACCTTACGAATAAAATAAGATCCTTTAGATCCAATTTTATTAGATTAGGACATTTATTATTATTTAATTCAATGAAGAGTTAAAATTGTTAAATTCAAAAATTAATAACTAAAACATTTTTAATATAAGGTTACATATAAGATAAATTAATCTATAACTATTCATTTGAAAGCTAAAAATATTTCCTAAATATTTGTAATTTATTTATGTTTTTAGACCTTAAATAATTTAATTTATTTATGAGACAATGATGATACAATAATTACCTTATTAATGAAATATTAAAATAATTGATATTATAAATATCCAAATAAATGTAGTTTGAGAGTTTTTATGAATTAGACAAATTTTCTAGGATAATATGACATTTTAGTGTTGGTTAGACGAATTATTTTCAATGTAAAAATGCTGTTATGAATTTAGAAAAATAATACCAAATAGTGTCAAAAGTCACATAAAAGAGTTTTTAAACCAACCATTATTTTGTTAATTGATATTCTATTCCTAAAAATATTAGGTTCTAGAAAAAACTTATATAATGATATGTGTATCATTAATTAACCACTTGGGGTTCTCATGGAAGTATATATTAAAATAATGGACCATATAATATAAATGTAAAAAAAGACATGGTAAATGTCAAACTTTTTATCTAAGAGTTAAATCTAAAAGATAAAGTTAATATAGTGACCCAAACATTTCTAAAACCTATTGGTTGAGTGGTTTTTGACCCATACCCACCTTATAATAGGGAACTCCACCTTCTCCCTAATTCACAACATAAAATCCATTTGGCTTGTCCAACCTCTGCCCAAATACCCTCTCAACTGTCCTCCCTTCACCCTAGTGGCCTTACCATAGTCATAAAGATATCTTATAGATCCCTTTTGATCAAATCAAAAGGAAGAACCTGAAGAAGAGTGAATATTTCATCACCTCTCTCATGTTCATTTCTTCTTCCACTTCCTCTTTCTTTATTATTTAAATTATAAAACAAAAACTCTAGTATATTTTATATACTGTAATGTTATTATAAATATGTAACAACCATATTCATTATTTTATCCATCCATTGAATGACAGGTCTCCATACATGCGTACGTATGGATTTCCATCTCCACTTCGTGGTGTAATTGTTAAAAAATACATTATTATTATAATGTGTATAATAATTATGTTTAATTGATGTAAATAATAAATATAACATGATAATGATTTTGTATATATGGTATAAAATCCAATTTTATTTTATTTTAATATCAAAAAGATTATATTGTCACTCGTGCATACGTACGGATTACCGTCTCCTCGAACATGATGAGACTCATTCCCCATCATATCCATTCAAGACTAATATTCAATAGATGATTAAAAATAATGTTAAAATGCATAATATAATTCTGAATATGAATAAATTACATCCTATCCATAACAAACATTACTTATATAACAAATCATATAAAGGAAAATGAATCAGTTAACACCCAAAAACGACGATAATACTATGATATTATTAACAAATCAATGTTAAAAGATTATATATGATATAATGATAATGTATATGTATCATTTATAATTTAATAACAATTATTTTCCCATTGTACAGGTGGTTAACCTACCCTCGACCAAGGAAAATTACATGGTAAGGGTTAATTTCACAATATCTTCATTATCTGAGGTTGTTTATATGTAATTATCTACTGGGACCTCTTTATCATCCACATCCATGTTTCATAAAAATTAATTTCAAAAAATTATTAATATTTTATAGACTATGGGTAAAAGTCATTTATAAACTAGTTTTACTTTTAAAATACTTTTATAAAATAATATTTTCGTATTTTTGCAAACATGGTGCTTCGTGAAATTTTCGATAAAATTAAGGTAAGAATGTTGTTTAAACTTATATGGCGGGTGGTTCTATTTTCCACCATTATAATAATGTTGAAGCATTCCTTACAAGCTTATAATAATATTTTCAAATATATATGTTTTCTTTTATAATTATGTGACTTTTAAATGATTTCAAAATAGAAAGACATATATCTATGAAATGGTTTTGATTTCATCTCTGTCAACATCCTTTGATGGATTTTATGTTGGTTTGAAGTTGATTTATTGTGATACAAAACATTGATATTGTATTGAAGGTTTTGTGATATGTTTGTCTATGGATGTGTTATTTCATAACATTCAGGGCTTATGGATAAATTATTGACATTTCATATGCTAGTTTTAATACGAATGATTATGTTATGTTTAATCCTTTTTCATATGATTATTGCATTGGACATAGTATGTTGTCGGTGGAGCCCGCTATAGTTTCTCGATGCATCGGTAGGTATCATGAGACAAACTAGTTTTTTGGCACTTGGTCTTGACAAAATCTTATTTGTTTTCATGGAACAAGGCCTTGACTATGTGGTTATGAATGTCCGGAATTATTCATTCCATCATTATGAAAGTATCAATTGATATTTCATATGATTATTCGACTAGAATAATATCCATGTGAGTATGTTAATGGAATTTTTTTGATTTATATTTTCCGTATTATGATGATGTTTATGTTGAAAAGGATTTTGTTTTAGTTCTATACATTTCCTTAAATGTTTATACTTATTTAGAAATATTTTCCACTATATTGTTATCCTTACTGATAATTAGAGCTTACCCCTTTCTATGATTTATTTTTCTTAGGATATGAAAAAGTTTATAATGACTGACCTGTAGGGATAGTCTAGGGGAACTCAGTATTGTCTATGGAAATAATGTTGTTGTTATTTTCCATTTTATGATGCAATCTAAACCTTATAAATTTTTCTAGTACATCCAAGGCTACTAAACTAATCGGTCTTTCAAGATTTTTTCTTTTTTTTATCATGCCAATGATACTTAATAATGCACCAAATCTGGGATTATGGGGTCGGGGTGTTACAAGGTGCATCACCTTGCTGATGATGATTTCTCCATTATTTTTTTTTTTTGAGTTAGTTTTTCAGTATCTATAACATGGAGTTTTATCATATAAGGTAGGATATACAGTAATGGTTGCAACAAAAATAATGTCCATTTGTGTTAGTTCTCTCAATCGATCTTTCATTTCCCATTGTTTTTTTTATTTTTCGTGTGTTGTTTTTATTATTTTGATGATACCTGGCTGCATGTGGGTAGGTTTTGGTGTTTCATGTACTAACCACAAGTCAATACCCTAGGATGATTCCACATAATACACATCCTCACACGTGGGAGTTTCAATATGAATATTCATTGAAATTTATTGGAGCAAAAGTCGTTGAGGTGAGTGGGAAAATCATGAAGCTAAACTATTGATACAAGTGCAAGCTTTATATCTCACTCTATACGTTTATTGGTCCATTCATGACAAATGTGTGGCCCATTTTCAGTTTCATTGCCCATGGTTCAAAAAATTCATCAGACAGGTAATGTGGTTTTAGCTTTCTATATTTATTGCAACCCATGGTAACGATGATTGGGAACATGTGTGTTTTTGTAGCACAACAACCGATTCTTTATTCTATTGATGTTTTCTTTGACCATCCTTTGAATCTTCCAGTTTTCCATGTTGGCCTTTCAATTCAATGTCTTAATGGATATAAATAGTTGAACAATTTGGAATGTCATGATTTTATTTTTTCTATCTTCATTGCCGACTCAAAACCTCTCTAGTCAATCAATCAATGATTTCCCATATGTCGAATGAACACTTGAGCGGCCGAATGACCAATTTCATCCCCCACAGTTGCATGTGAAACTTCATAGAAGTGTATTCAATGAATTGAATCCTGTAAGAACCTGGATCTTCTTTTCAGGTATGTTTTCCCTTTTTATGGAGTTTTTATGAAAATTTAACTTTCTGGAAATTTTCAAAGTACATGCCATGTACTTTTTGTGTACACACCGTGTACTCTTTCCCGGCTCGAAGCCGTGTGTTGGCCATGCCCGGGCCACACACACAGTGTGTAGGGGTGACATGGAGACCAATTTTGGCGGAGTATGGAAAAGACACAGTACATGCCATGTACTCTAAAAGTACACGCCGTGTACTTTATTTTTTTACTAAATGAATTGGGGTCATGCCTGATGCACAAAAACACCTCCTTCTAGGTCACGTTCATCCTAGAGAAACCCGTACAGCCGAATCTTCGACAATCTCCTGCCTCTTCGTATGTTCTATGATTCGAGCACGATTGATTGCATTGGAATCACAGCGGTATGATATTCCTTCTGCTTGAGCTTCGTTTCCTGATTCCTCTTCATTTCCGAGTTATCATGGGTTGAGTGTTGTGTGCGTTTTCTCAGAACTACGACGTTCTAAGGGGAATCAATCATAGTGATTAACATATATATATATCTCCTAGGATCGAGGTAGGTGGTTTGTGCCTTTCTGTTGAAATTCAATGAGCATTTTGTGCAAATTCCACAAATTCCCTTAGGCGGGGAATTGTGGGTTTTCTGTTTTTCCCCTGTTGTTTTCCTGCTTTGCTTGATTGCTGTAGTAGAGGTTTATGCTTGTAAGTAGAGTAATTTATTTTCTCCTCAGGATGCTTTGGCATGTTTTTTCTCCATGTTTGGCATTTTTCCAGCTGCCATGCCTAGCCGTAGGATAGTGAAACTGCTACTTTTTTGTAGTTGAGCCTTATAATGATAGAAAAGTAGTTCTTGAGGTTTACTTGGATGATGTACGCACACTGAGCATGTTTATTTTCACTCAGGACTGTGAGAACCTATAGTATTAGACCAAAGGGAGAATTGACATAAGGGCTTCTCTAGAGTGTCTTTAAATACAATGCGAGACCACAGGGGGAATTGACAATGAGTTCTTCCTCAGAGAGTCTATAGTTCCTTGACGCAGGCCACAGGGGGAATGAGACGTTGATTGCTTCTCCAGAGAGCCATTAGTATGATACGAGACTATAGGGGAAATTGACGGTGAGTGCTTCCCTAGAGAGTCTATTAGTTACATAACTGAACCAGAGGGTGAGATTTTGTGTGCCACCTAGAGGGTTTCTAATACTTATATGTTGAACCATAGGGGTTAGGCTGTGAGAGCTACCTAGAGGGTTACCTTTTTCCTTTGTTGCTGTTTGCTTTCTTGTGTACTTATTTTTTTAAAACTGTAGATTGTAGCTGCTTCTATTTTTCTTTACTGCTTCTTGTTTTATTACTGCCATGTATTCATTGACTGTTAGGTATAGATATTTGGATGATTTCTTACTGGGATTGTATCTCACACACTGTTTGGGCCACGCTTTTGGGCCCAAGAAGACTATGTTGCTGCAGGTATAGATAAGGTCAAGCGCCCTTCTAGTTCGAGTTCTTGATTCACTAGAGGTGGAGAGAATGGGACCGAGCCGAGGCATGTGATGCTAAAGAGTTTACATTGTTTTTTTTTCACTTTGTTTTCAGTTTTACTTCAGAACGATGGGTTTTTTACTGCTTTCCATTGACACATGTACCATGTTTCATCATTATTATTATGTATCCATTGCTTCCACTGTTTACTTCAATTGTTGATATGTTGTTGATTATTTCTGCTATCGTGTCTGGTTGTTTTTCCGCTGTACACTTAACCAAATGGGGTATTAGTTCCTCCACCGACTCTCTAAGGACCATTATGCTACTCGGAAGCCTCTGGAATTTGGGGGAACGCGCTTGAGGTCATGTGGTGAACTGGGTACGGGCACCAGTGAAGGGGCTCCAGATTCGGGTCATTACAAAGTGGTATCAGAGGATTTCTTTTCTCTTGCTTTACTATTTGGAGACTTTATCCAGGTATAGGATGAAATCGGTACTTGGTATTAAGCTGTGCTCGGGAGTAGCTCACCCGTGTACATGGAAAAGCCATACTACCTTTTTAATTGTATTTTTTTGGTTTGGAATTTTTTTGGTTGATATTTTTTCACCTAGAATTATTTGCATGAATGGTGCGGTTATTGTTTTGATATTTCGGTTCTATTTATATCGCAACCCAATGAGATGAGGGTATTCCATCTCATGCATCATATAGGCACTTCTAGAAATCACATGCCATGCATTCTTGTCATGCCATCTAGGGTGCATTAGAGATTGCATGCTGTTGTGATAGGCTTTGTGTAGATTATGCATGTTGTTGTGATAGATGCTTGATAGAATCCCTACTGTTATGTTAGAGAGCTATTGTTTTCCCTTGTATGTGACTATAGGGTATGTCAAGAATTGATTATCAGGGAGTATGGGCCCTCACGGATCGGAATTTGGCACCTCTTTGACTTGTTTCTAGTGTTTCTGGGGTTCTGTGTAGTTACTGAGCTACTGCCCAGAAAAACCCAGAATACATGGCTTGTACTTTTTGGATACACGTCGTGTAGTTTTCAGGCTGTGTTACTGACTGTGTGAGTAGAACACGGTGTCATGAAATTAAATTTAGGAACACACCGTGTATGGTAGGTACACGTCGTGTAGTAATGAGCAGTGTACCCAGCCGTGTCACTAACAACACGGGTCAAGGAAGCTCGAGTATCACACACCAGGTTGTAATGGAACACGCTGTGTAGTCCATTCCAGGCACCCGTCTGTGTCACGAACAACACGGGTCAGTGTGAATTTCTTTCAGACATGTCGTGTCTCTCTTGGAGCAATCCGTGTAGTCTTTCCAACTACCCGGCTGTGTCACGAACAACACGAGATGGTGTCACCTTGCCTATAAACGCCGTGTTTGTTCGGAACATGTTGTGTAAGGTTCAGCTGTATAGACGACCGTGTGTTTAATAACACGGACCGCCGAAGCCTTGTCTACTACATGCTCTGTCTGTGGGGAACACGCCATGTAGTCTCAGTTTAAGGAAACTGTTTGGGTTAGCCGTGTAAAGAGACTCGGGCAGGGGAACAGTTTCCAAGTACACGCCGTGTGTGGTTGAAACATGCCGTGTAGTTTAAGGTGTACACGAATTGTTGGGATAGAGTACACTCCCATGTCGGTTTCTTAAGAAAACACGTTGTGTATTTTTTATACACGTAGTGTAGTCTTGTTTTTTTTCTAAACTTTTGTGTTTTCCGTCCCCTGTTCAGTTTTTTACTCTTGTGTTCTCTATCCTTGTTTTCCTGATCTAAGGTATACTTTTGATCATTCGGAGCAATGCCTCTGAGACATCCTCTGGTCATATGTCTGTCATCAGGTAGTGATCAGACGCTAGATAGGGCTGATCAGGTACCTCCTGCCAATCCTCCAGTCGGGCCATCCTTGGCACCGGCTGTCATACAAGTCCCATACGTTGATGCGTAGTTCAGGAAAGGTTTCATGAGGATGATGCAGGCCTTCCAGGGAATTCCATCTCCTGCCCCGACTATGGAAGACCTGACATGAGTTTTTCAGCAGCAACATCCTCCCACATTCTCGGGAGAAGGAGGACCTTAGGCTGCAGAGTCACGGCTAGAAGCCATGCTGACTAACTTCGAGCATCTGGATACACCTCTAGAGAGGCAAGTTAATATTTCCACCTACATGCTCTGAGACTCTTCCAAGAGGTGGTGGGACATGATCTCAAAGGCGGGTCAACAGCAGGATATGGATTGGGAGGAGTTCTAGCGTGTGTTCTATGACTACTTCTACCCAGAGACCCTGAGGGCCGATCAAGCCTGGAAGTTCATGAGCTTAGAACATGGCACTCTCTATGTCATGGAGTATTCCTCTCGCTTCACCATGCTGCAGTGTTTCACACCACTCTGGGATGGAAGTATGGTGTTTTTAGCAAGTAAGTTTGAGGATGGCCTCAGGAGGGATATCCGCTCGTAATTGAACATCTTCCAGCTGACATCCATCAATTCCATCGTCAACCAGGCACTGATTGCGGAGCGCAATATGAGAGACTCTGGAGCAGCGAACCAGGGTGGTTCTACTTCCAGAGCTAGTCTTCCTCCATATGACAGCAAGAATCTCCACAGAGAGCCTATGCGTGGTGACCCGAGGAAGCATGATGCATCGTCATGAAGCCAGGTGACGTGCTACCAGTGTGTCCGGTCAGGGTACACGAGGCCGCAGTGCCAGAGGGACCCCATGTTGTGCCGATCCTGTGGAAATATGGGTCACCATCAGTGTTTCTTCCAGGTTTTCTCACCAGCAGTTGGTGACTATGGTCCTTCCCTGACTCCACGTTCAGGAGTAGCCCCACCAGTTTCTCACCTATCGAGGAACTGAAGTTCTTTCGGCCATTCGGGCTGAGGTGGAGGTCGAGGTCGTGGCAGTCAGCCACCAGTCCCTCAGCACCAACAGGGAGGTTCAACTCATAGTGGTCAGTCAGGGGCGTAGGGCCGCGGTGTAGTCTAGTCTTTCACCATGGAGAAGATATAAGAGGAGCAGGATCCCGACCCTTCTACAGTTAGAGGTACGATTTTAGTAGCCTCAATTTTATCTTCATCCCTTTTCAATACTGGGGATACACATATCTTTATCTATGTTTCTCTTGTGGAGAGCCTTGGGCTCTGCATCTTTTCTTCTGCCCACTCATTGACACTAGACACACCGTTGGGGAAGAGGAAATCTAGTGTACACCAGTGTAGAGAGTTCCCTCTCGAGGTTGCAGGGTACCGTTTCTTGTGAAATCTCTATGTCCAAGAGATGACATGCTATGATGTCATCCTAGGGATGGGATGGTTGGTTCCCTTCTAGGCAGTCGTTGACTGTTATCACCGTAGAGTGAGTTTCGTTTCACCAGAGGGTGAATCCTTTCTTCATAGAGGCGAATGGGACGTTCAGGCGAGTCGAGCAGGACTCGAGCATCATGTACTAGGAAGGGTGACAACCCATATTTCAAGTCTTTATCTGGATAATAAGGGGACTCCACAGCAGAACTTTTCCCCAATGGTGGATCAATTGAAGGATGTCTTTCCAGAGGACTTTTCAGGTTTGCCTCCAGAGCGTGAGGTAGACTTATCGATTGAGCTCGTGTAAGGAGCGGCACCGGTGTCCATTACTCCTTATAGTATGGAAACACCTGAGTTGCAGGAGCTCAAGAAGTAGTTGGATGAGTTGTAGGAAAAAGGGTTTCATCCGACCCAGTACTTCTCCATGGGGTTTTCCTGTCTGGTTTGCAAAGAAGGAAGAAGGTACCCTTCATATTTGTGTGGATTATCGGAAGCTGAACCAGTTGATGGTCAGGAACCGATATCCCTTACCAAGGATCGATAACCATTTTGATCAGCTTAGAGGAGACCGAGTGTTCTCAAAGATTGATTTGAGGTCCAGTTATCATCAGTTGCACGTTTGACCATCAGATATACCTCTGAAATCCTTCAAGAGAAGGTATGGTCTATACGAGTATACAGTCATTCCGTTCGGTCTCACGAACGCGCCTGCAGTTTTCATGGCAATGATGAACTGAGTGTTCCATCTTTACATGGACTCTTTCGTCGTGGTCTTTATGGACGATATCTTGGTGTACTCTCACACTCGACACGACCATGCCGTACATCTTGAGATCGTTCTGAGTATACTGAGAGAGCATCAGCTTTTTTCTAAACTATCGAAGTGCCACTTCTGGATGGATCATATTAACTTCTTGGGTAACGTCATTTCAGAGGCAGGAGTATTTGTGGACCCCGAGAAAGTAAGAGTTGTAGTTTCTATCGAGAAGCCGAAGAATGTATTTGAGGTATGGAGTTTTCTAGGGATGGATATATACTACAGACGCTTTCTTTAGGACTTTACTCATCTAGAATCACCTTTGACAGGTCTGAAAAAGAAGGGGTCGAAGTTCTTATGGTCAGATTCTTGTGAGTAAGCCTTCAGGAGCTGAAAAAGAGGTTGAAGTCAGCACCAATACTAGTCTTTCTAGAGCCAGGAAAGAGCTACATTGTTTACTGTGATGCTTCACGTATCAGGCTAGGAGTTGTGCTTATGAAGGAAGATGGAGTCCTTGCGTACAGATCTCGGTAGTTGAGGCCACATGAGAGGAACTACCCTACGCATGTTCTGGAGTTGATAGCTGTTGTTCATGCCTTACGCTGTTGGAGACACTATCTGCTGGGAGGGAACTTTTTGGTCTTCACCGACCACAAGAGTCTCAAGTACATATTCACTCAGCATTATCTGAATCTGAGATAGCGCAGGTGGGTCGAGTATCTTAAGTCCTTTGATTTTGACCATTCCTATACGCCGGGGAAAGGCAACTCATTGGCAGATGCATTGAGTAGGAGAACTCAGATTCAGGCAGTTCAGGAGGCCAACATTGAGTGGAAACTTATGTCTATGTTCTCTGAGATGCATTTTGAGGTGCACAACAGACAAGGACAAACATTCCTATCTTTTATAGTTGTTACCTCTACACTTCTCAATCGGGTACGAATGAGGCAGCTATCAGACTCAGAAGGCATAGTCTTGCGGGAGGGTGTGTCAGGCGATGACCCTCTTACTAGATGGACAATGGGAGAGGATAAGATCTTGCGTTTCCAGGGATGCGTATGGGTGCCAGCAGACATACGCGAGGAGCTGATTGGGGATTTTCATTCCTCTGTTTGGGCAGTTCATCCTAGTGTCACTATGATGTATCAGGATCTTCATCGCTAGTACTGGTGGACAGGTATGAAGAAATATGTTGCTATTTTTTTAATGAGATGTCATACTAGTCAGTAAGTGAAAGCCGAGAATCAGCGACCAGCAGGCCTTTTATAGCAGTTACCCATTCCATAGTGGAAGTGAAACAATGTTTCAATGGACTTTGTGACCGGATTGCTGATGATGCCTCGGGGAAATGATGATGTTTGGGTTGTCATCAACAGGCTCACAAAGGTTTCTCACTTCCTGTCGAACAAGGAGACCTTAAGTGTTGAAGATATGGGACGACTTTACATTTGAGAGATCATTCTCTTTCATGGAGTTCCACACTCCATTGTTTGATACAGGGATGCACGCTTTACCTCTCGGTTCTAGTAGGGAATTCAGAAGTCCTTGGGCACACAAGTACATTTGAGTACAACATACCATCCCCAGATTGATGGCCAGTCTGAGCGCACGATCCAGGTGCTTGAGGATATGCTCCGAGACTGCATTCTAGACTTTTGCTGTTCTTGGGAGAAGCATATTCCTCTAGTGGAGTTCTCCTACAACAACAATTTCCAGGTGACCATTCATATGTCACCATACGAGGCTTTGTACAGTAGGCCATGTCGTTCACCCATTTGCTGGCTGGAGGTTGGAGAGGCAGCTTTGTTGGGACCTCGTCTCATTCAGGAGACCTCAGAGAAGATAGAGTTGATCCGGAAGAGTATGGCTATAGTACAGTCTCGACAAAAGTCTTATGATGATCAGCGGAGATGACCTCTGGAGTTCGAGGTCGGGGATCAGGTTTTACTGCATGTCGCACCGAGGTTGGGACACAAGAGGACTCAGAGATAGGATATGATTTCACTGTGGTATGTCAGGTCATTTGAGGTCTTGGAGATAGTAGGGCCACCCACCTATCGGTTTTAGCAACCTCATAGGTATCGGTCCATGCACGACGTCATCCACATCTCTCACCCCCGACTTTACTTTTCGGACTCGTTTCATGTTTTTCAGCCAGAGGAGGTTGAACTTGAAGCAGATGCATCATTTGAGGAGAATCCTATCCAGATTGATGATCGTAGTACGAAGGTTCTCCGCGGGTGATCTGTTCCTCTGGTATGGGTTCTATGGAAGCACGAGCGAGTACATGATGAGACCTGGGAAAGGGAGACTGATATACGACCGCAATGGCCGGAGCTGTTTGGGGATCCTTCTGATACGCCATGTTAGGGAAATTTGGGGATGAATTTCGTTAAGTGGGGACATTTGTAAGAACCCATATCTTCTTTTCAGGTATGTTTTTACTTTTTCTGGAGTTTTTATGAAAAATTAACTTTCTAGAAATTTTTAAAGTACATGTCGTGTGCTCTTTCCCGGCTCGAAGCCGTGTACTGGCCATGCTCGGGCCACACACACGGTGTGTAGGGGTGACATGGAGGACAATTTTGGCGGAGTATGGAAAAGACCCAGTACATGTCATGTACTCTAAAAGTAAACGCCTTGTACTTTCATTTTTTTACTAAATGAACCGGGGTCACGCCTAACGCACAGAAACACCTCCTTCTAGGTCTCTTTCATCTGAGAGAGACCCATATGACCGAATCTTTTACGATCTCCCACCTCTTCGTCCATTCTCTGATTCGAGCATGGTCAATTGCATTGGAATCAAAGTGGTAAGATCTTCCTTCTGATTGAGATTCGTTTCCTTATTCCTCTTCATTTTTGAGTTATCGTGGGTTGAGCATTTTGTGTGTTTTCTTAGATCTACGACATTATAAGGGGAATCAATCATCGTGATTCACATATATCGATCTCCTAGGATTGAGGTAGGTGTTTTATGCCTTTCTGTTGGAAGTTGATGAGTATTTTGTTCAAATTCCACAAATTCCCTTGGGCGGGGAATTGTGGGTTTCCTGCTTTGCCCCTGTCGTTTGCCTGATTTTCTTGATTGTTGTAGTAGAGGTTTATGCTTGTAAGTAAAGTAATTTATTTTTTGCGTAGGATGCATTGCCATGTTTTTTATTCCTGTTTGTCATTTTTCTAGTTTCCATGCCTATCCGTAGGATAGTGGAACTGGTACTTTTTACTGTTGAGCCTTAGAATGATAGCCAAGTAGTTCTTGAGGTTTACTTGGATTATGTACGCGCTCTATGAGTTTTTCTTTTCACTCAGGATTGTGAGAACCTAGAGTAGTAGAACAAAGAGAGAATTGACGTAAGGGGTTCTCCATAGTGTCTTTAAATACGATGCGAGACCACAAGGGGAATTGACGATGAGTGCTTCCTCAGAGAGTTTGTAGTTCCTCGACGCGGGCCACATGGGGAATGAGATGTTGAGTGCTTCCCGAGAGAGCCTTCAGTATGATACGAGAATATACGGGGAATTGACGGTGAGTTCTTCCCCAGAGAGTCTATTAATTACATAACTGAACCAGAGGGGTGATACTGTGTGTTCCACCTATAGGGTTTCTAGTACTTATAGGTTGAACCATAGGGGTTAGGCTGTGAGAGCTACCCAGAGGGTTACCTTTTTCCTTTGATGCTGGCAGTTTTCTTGTGTACTTGTTTTGTTATAACTGTAGATTGTAGCTGCTTGTGTTTTTGTTTACTGCATCTTGTTTTATTACTGCCATGTATTCATTGACTGTTAGGCACAGATCTTTGGGTGATTTCCTACTAGTATTGTATGTCACACATTGTTTGGGCCATGCTTTTGGGCCCAAGCAGACTATGTTGCTGCAGGTATAGATAAGGGAAAGCACCCTTCTACACTGGGTTCTTGATTCACTAGAGAAAGAGAGAATGGGACTGAGCCAAGGCTTGCGATGCTGAGGAGTTTACTTTGTTTTCATTTCAATTTGTTTTTAGTTGTACTTCAGCACGTTGGTTTGTTTACTGCTTTACATTGAAATATGTACCATGTTGCATCATTATTATTATGATCCATTGCTTCCGCAATTTACTTCAATTGTTGTTATGTTGTTGATTGTTTCTCCTATCGTGTCTGGTTGCTTTCTGCTGTACACCTTACTGAATGAGGGCATAGTTTCTCCACCGACTCACCAAGGCCCTCGCTGCTAGTTGGAAACCTCTCGCATTTGGGGAAACGCGCTTGAGGTCATGTGGTGAACCGAGTACGAGCACTAGTGAAGGGGCTCCAAATTCGGGTCGTTACAAAAGCAATCCAAAATTTGTTTTAGATTCCATTTTAAAGGGGATGATCATCATCCTCATTTCTAAGTGGAGGAGTTCGGTGGGGATTGTTGTCCAAATGTGGATGAGGGCCTCCTTGTTGACCAAATATCACATCACCATGACATAGAAGAAGACATGGATGAAGAAATTCTGAATGACATGGAGCATGACTCTGATTTATCTCTTAATCATCAGGCTCCTCTAGTAGGCTAGGCGGGATATTCGATAATGTTGTGGATGTGTTGGGGATGAATTCAGAGAGAAGAATCCCTGGTGCCCCATCAGAGATGTTGGGATTCCTGGTTTTGTGATAGATGATTCCCTTGGTCGTGTCTTTGTGGATAATGATGCAAATGTTTTGGCTATTTTGGATTGTTTTTTGTTTTTATATTAATTTTTTATGTTTGGGGAATTAATGGCTATGTTAAAAAATATTCAATGATTGGATCTTGTATTTTTTTTGTAATTATTTTATGACACAGACATATTTTCTAATAAATGGAACTGAAAATAATGTCACAACCCATCCCCCGGGGGCCAAGCTAGGACATACCCCAAGCCCACATCCTGAAGGCCAAGGGTTGGAGACTATCGCCGAAGGCATCATCCTACATGTGGGAATTGTTTTCTTGAGAACCTTTACACACACTCATTCCCAACCATGTCCCAAATACTGAAAGGGGTGAACAATTATAATGAAACAAGTGTAGAGTATATGAAAAACTAAAAACATGTGGGCTAGAATACAAACCCAATTAAAATAACTGAAATATAGCAAAGTACAAAGGGACCCAGGTAACCATCTGTAGAAACCCCACTTGATGGTAAGAGTACTGTAACAATTGGAATCTGAAGTAGTATGTCATGTCCTCCTGATCCTACTGGGCCTCACCTGCACCTTGTCCACTAATTCATTCATGGAAATGTATGTCGTCTACACAATACACAACATGTACAGGTGTATCCCCTTAAGGGGAGAGTAATATAGTACTCGGTAGGGTACCCTAGTCCACTAAGGAGAAATACCTCAAAGAATCCAAAAAGAAAAGCTACATATTTAAAAATGCTCACACCAAGTACAATATAATGAATATGAATAAATTTAAAGGACTATAGTGATGAACATTCCATACTATTGAGGGACTCATCCTTGATGAAATGATACTCATTTTCTAGACCACTAATGATCCACATGATGATAGCTGATCTGTTGGGCCAATGAGGATCCACACAGCTGCTACTCATCATTCAGGCCACTAAGGATCCACGTATCTCTTTCTTAATCCATTAATCATACCTCAACCACAATAAAGTCCCACATATAATAACCCAAAGTATCTTCATGTCGTAAGAGTTCCAATGCAGCAAGAGTCTCACCAATAAGATGCCTGGTTTGCATGTTTTTAGCATATTACTAACACGGGGCGTGTTTTGTTTGGTCCTGATCTGACCCGGTCGGATGAACCCGACCAACACGGACTAGGGGTCCCACAAACCACAATTTAATTCATCTGTCCTGACCTGACTTGGATCGGGTTAGGGTAGGTCTGGTATGGCCATGCCAGTGGGCCATGCCCAATGGCCCTCCCTAGACCCGACCAGTTTGGTCATGGGATTAGCGGGTTGGGTCGCCCGATGACCCGGTCTCATCTAGCCCAGACTGAAGGGTGAGTGCCCGGCCTACCATCATGTGTTCTTCCCATACCACTAACTATCGGCATGATCCACCATCAGGAACATGGTCCGCCAACGGCAGACTAGTGGTGTGTGCCTGGGACGTGGCAACGGCCGTCACGTCCCCCCCGGTATGAACATGGACCTCATGGAGCGGGACGCTCTTCCCATGAGGTGAAAAACTAGAACCATGTCTAACACATTCCATGATTGATGGGATGTATCCTCCCCTCTATTTCGGTTGAGAAACCGTAGCTCGATTGGTTACCAAGGTGGCCCGGACATAGCTCTCTGACTCAATGCTGCGGTAGCCAGTGCCACTCCTCCATGCCACCATGGACATCCAGCCGTGACCTCTTGATACAACGGCACACTAGTAGTTCCATCCAAGGGCCACCAGAGTTTCTTTGGTGGTATGTTTCTCAATCCACTTGCGCCTACGTGCCTCTCGGGTCACCGCTATCCCTACCCTGAACCCATATATTCCTTTACACTGATTTGAGGATATGGCCACGAAGAAAAAACATGTTGTGGGATTCGGGGTTTGTTTGTGTAGGCCCATGTCCCCCGTGTTAATGGTTTAAAACATGAGAAGGTCCGAGGATTAAAATTCTATCAATAATAAAATTAATCACGAATATAAAACCCAACAAAAACACCCTCTCTAAAGAACGTACGATCCGAGGATTATCCTATTTTTGAGGTTAATCCACATTTTTCCTTTAGAAAAAGAAAAAGGATACCATAAAAGAAAAATAAAACACATTCCTAATTAGCATTCATTTTCAAGGGACTTTGTCCTTGACAGTCCACGAGGTCGATGGCATTCGTCGTTCTTCAAGGTATCTCAAAGTTGATGACGTCTGGCTGGAATTCATCATTCCTAATTAGGGAAGAAATCCAATGGGTATTTGTCAATGAATCCACATAGTTTAATTCTCATTCAACTAATGTTTCCAACTTTTGAAAAGAAAACCTGTCATAGTGTTTCTGTTACGCAATGTTGTCCTGTCGTTAGGCTGTTTCATTTATGAAATAACATCGCTATTAAGTATCATTAAAGCATCATTGCGCTTCCTATTAAAAATCCATCAATGAGCTCCATTAATGCGTCTTGTCGCTGCCTCGTTGTTGCACCACAACATTGTTGTGTCATCGCTCATCGGTGAGAAAAGAGATAAAATAACATTTTATGTTATTTTATTATTTTTCATAGTAATTTGAATAATTATCATTTCAGTTCGGCTCTTGCCGGTGAATGTTAATTTCTTTCTAGGTGAATCTCAGCATTCTGAGTTCAATAGTTCCCTCATATTTTTTATCCGAGCACCGATTCAAATGTTAGAAAAACCCACTCACACATTTACTAAACATACGTTAATAAAGTTCAAAATTAAATTTCGGGCCACAAAACCTCATAATCAGGTGTCATCAGATATTGTAGTATATAAATAATTCCTTATCATTAAAAAAATTACACGAAAATTCCATGAGGTTGCATTCTCCCCAACATTGGGCTTTACGTCCCTGAAATCCAAAATAAGGGCTAATCAAACATGTGGGCGAATAAACATAAATTTGATTCTCTTGCTCCTATGTTCTTTCCTAGAGATTCCCCTTCTACCACTGAACTCTCATTAGATGAATCGATTATCCACAAAGAACACTCTCATGTTGATCCTTTATCCATACTAGGAACTCTGCAAAAATCCACCCATCGTCAATTCACAACTCGCCCCAATCAATGACGTGTGATGGATCATGCATGTATCTCCTCAGCTGCGACCCATAGAAAACATCATGCACATCGTGCATCTATGGGAGAAGACCTAGGCAGTATGCCACCTCTCCAACTCTACTTAGGATCTGGAAAAATTTGATGAACCTCAGAGATAGCCTACTTCCCCAAACAAATCTCTAGAATACATATCAGGGTGAGACCCGAAGGAACAAATTTTCTCCCTCCTCAAACTCCAAGGGTCTCCATATATTATTGACATTAGACTTATGTCTACTTGCGGAAGTTCTCATTCGATCCTGAATGACCTGCACCTTCTTAGTGGTAGGCCATACCAACTCTGGACCCATGATTGCCAACTCCCCTGGGTCATTCTAGAAAATGGGTGATATGGAAGGATATCCAATACAAGGCCGCAAACGGTGTCATGAAAATGGTGGAGTCATGTTTTTTGATGTATAAAAACTCCACCAGTGGAAGGTGATCCTCCCAACTATTTAAAAAAATCAGCATTCAAGCACGAAGCATATCCTCCAAGGTATGTATTGTATACTCTATCTGACTATTCGTATGGAGAAGAAAAGCTATGCTCAAGCAGAGGTGAGTCCAAAATGACTCATGTAATGCCTTACAAAAACAAGATGTAAAGAAAAAATCATGGTATGAGGTGATCGTCGATGGGAATCCGTGGAGCCTGACTATCTTCTCGACGTTGAGGAATGACAAGTCCAATACTGATCCCTGCTCCCAGATGGGTAGCAAGTGATCCGACGTTGTGAGTCGGTCAATGATCACCCATATTGAATCACAACCTCTGGATGTATGTGGTAACCCTATCGCGATTTCAATTGAGATACTATCCCATTTCCACTTTGGTATCTCTTATCACTGAACCAAGACTGCTGGAACCTGATGATCTACCTTCACATGCTAAGAAGTGAGGCATCGGGAAACGAACTAATCCACAACTTTCTTCATCCCTGGCCACTGGTACTAATGCTAGAGGTCCTGGTACATAATTTCCACTCTTGGATGAACCAAAAATGTTGATGTATTGAACTATACAACCAACTAATCCCACAATGCTACTGGTAGTATTGTGCACCCTTGGAAAAGGACGACATGCTCCCCAACTTTTAAAAAGAAATCAGGTGACTTTCCTGAGGAAAATTATGCATGTTTGGCCTCGCAGTCAATATCCACCAGCTATGCCTCCCTGACTCGAGGTATGAACGGGGGAGTAATAGTTATCAATTGAATTTATGTGGCTTCATACCCAACCAAAAAAGAAAACCTGCATTGTGGATAGCTACTCTGTCGCCTCACTCAACAACTGCAAAATGGTCCTCCTACTAAGCACATATGTTACCACATCCCCCTTCCCATGAGTAAAGATTATAAAATAGTCATACTATTGGAGGAACTCAATCCATCACCACTATCTCAGGTTCAGGTCCTTGTGGGGTATGATATAAGTGATACTCTTGTGGTTAGAGTAAATTGTAAATTGATCAACCATCTAATGGTTTCGTCGCATCTTCAAGGAAAAGGCCATTACTACTAACTCTGGGTCATGGGTCCCATTGTTCTTTGCATTCTTCCTCAACTTCCATGTGCCATAAGTGATCACCACTCTCTCCTAAATCAGGAAAAAACCTTGTATGGTCCTTGATGCATCATAGAAAACTATGTACTCAACGTCCTCCACTGATAGTCTCAAGATGGGGCACCTCGTCGGTCTCTGTCTTTGATCCTAGAAACTCTGCTGGATTTTTTCTGTCCACATAGAGGATTATACCTTATTTTTCAAAGCATATAAGGTAAAGACATGTAAAATTCAAGGTAATTTTTTTCATAATTTTTTTTGGGATTTTACAAGAACTCATTTTCTGACGGCACCTGATTCTGAGGCCCGGTGTGCCCTGAATCATTTTCCAAAGGTTAGCTCGTGTACGTTCAATGAACGAATGAGAGGGTTTTCGTAACTTTTGGACCAGTGATCGGAATCAAATTCCGAGGGAACTGATTTAATCACAGCACTGGTAATTGCTTAAGAACACCTTTTCCAGAGTTGCGTTTGCTCGGGTGATGTTATTAATTAATTAGGTTAACTAAAGAATTAAATAAAATATTGTGCAATAGATTTTATTTTTATTCTAAGTAGTGTTAACCTAGGCATGGTGGTTGGAGTGGGACCCACTAATATCCTAACTCCGAGGTAGGATATTATTGATGTGGGGCCCATACGAGCCCCACCCCACTTTATTTCCTTTTTACCTCCAACATGCATTTAATTATGTAACTCACCCGCACCCCCCATCTTAACTTCCAAGTCAACTCCCGCATTTAATTGGATTATTAAACGCCTCATTAATTGGTCAAATCTCGATAATTAAATCTTGATTTAATTTTGAGTTTCAAAAACATATGGAATGAGTAATAAAATAAGGAAACACCTTATTTTATTATTGTTGTTTCGTTGTGAGATAGGGATTGGGAGAGGAATTGTTCAAAGCCTTTGAATCTTTATCTTCTTTGATGGAGAACGCGAAGAATGAAGAAGAACGCCGGCCTCCGACAGAAGATGAAGAAGAACGCTAGATCCCTAGTGATCAATGATGTGACGCCGTGTACCACGAAACCGACGATCCTCTTCCCAGCGACGCCGTGTTCCGCGACGCCGGCGACGCTTACAGAACCTTCTTCTGCGACGTCCTTTTTCTCGCGATGAACCCTCATTCAACAATGCTTGGGGTAGGGGGGTTGGTTTAATTAAATTTATGTGGATTATATCCTCGACATGTGTTTAAATTGTTGAAGTCATTTGAACCACTAACGCGGTGGGTGCGGACCAACGAACAAGTCTGAACCCACCGATTCTCTGTTCTTGGTGTGCGGATTGATGGGCGACGACGAAGCGGGCCGAAAAGGCGTTTTGAACCCTTAGAAGTAATCCACGAGTCCCGGGAGAGCCACAGACGTAGACGACGGTCAAAATGAACCATCGGAGCGCGTCCAGTGGTCCGCGGAAGGCGCTGCCGGCCGCCCGGAGGCGGCGGCGCCCTGGTGCGCCGCCGGCAGTAGCCGGCGCGGCTGAAGCCGTGGCGGCAGCAGGGTGACCGGATCCCGCGGCCGTGCGGGATCCGGGGGAGTGGCGGCACTCGCTGCGTCCGCTGGCGATGGAAGGGGGGACCGCGACCCCCCACGCACGGCCACTGGACGAGCCGGCGAGCGACCCAGCCGAGCCTTACCGGGTTGCGCAAACCGGTCCGGGCCGCGCCCCGTCGGGCTGGGCCGGGCCGCACCCACCGGGCCAGACCCGGACCCGGGTCTGGTTGACCCGGTTCGGGCCGCCCAGGGGGGTTGGGTCGGGTCGGACCGGGCCCAAACCCCCCACTTTCGGACCACTTTCGGTCATTTGCCCATAACATGGGTACGAACCTCCGATCGACGTACCATCAGTTGCGTAGCGATCCTTGGATCGAGACGGTCGTTTAGGTATATTAAACTCAAGGTCTCAGAGAACATGAGGTATGGGCGGGTTGGTTCGTACACGAAACCAACTGAGCCCTCGGAATGGAAACGCTTATAACACGAGCTCCGGACGTCTGATTGATGTTCTGTCGACTTTGTTGGAATCCTCTTGGTATGACGGACCTTTTGGATTACTCCGCTCGAGGTTTGGATGTAGTTGGAGTGTGGTCGGGTTGGTTTTGACTTAGAAACCAACCGGGCCCCTGGAATAAAAAAGCCTATAACTCTCAGACCGGGCGTCCGATTGACGCGCCATCTGTCACATTGAGTTCCTATTTATGAGGTAGAACTTTGAGATACATAAACCATGGACTACGTGTCAGTTGATGTATCGACCCCTTGGCTCGTGGAACGGATCCTCTTGGAAACGAGCATGCTGTGTGCGGGAACCCTAGATCTGGTTGTGACTCCGACTGTGGAGACTACACTGAAATCCTACGTGGGTTCGACAGCGATGAAGACCATACTGCAATCCTCCATGGGTTCGACGGTGATGAAGACTGTACTGAAATCTTCTGTGGGTTCGACGGTGATGAAGACTGCACTGAAATCCTATGTGGGTTCGGCAGTGATGAAGACCGTACTGAAATCCTATGTGGGTTCGATGACGATGAAGACTGCACTGAAATCCTATGTGGGTTCGGCAGCGATGAAGACCGTACTGAAATCCTATGTGGGTTCGACGGTGATGAAGACTGCACTGAAATCTTATGTGGGTTCGGCAGCGATGGAGGCTGTACTGAAATCCTCTGTGGGTTTGACGGCAATGAAGACTGCACTAAAATCTTATGTGGGTTCGGCAACTTGGCTGGTTTGGTATCATACGTGGGTCCCAACTTAGATGAATCGGTGTCTATATCTGATCATCTCTATCACCGAAGAAGAATACCTATGTGTGCTGAGTCTTGACTTCAATCAATATCTTCGATATTATTGACTTTCTTTCCTATGTGGATTGGGTTGTGTTATCCTATGTGGATTGGGTTGTACTCCTTTGTGGACGTGATCGAACTTGGGCTCAGATGTTGGAGCCGAACGGGAATTGATGACTTAGTTTTATGTATGGTAATATACCTAATTAGTGTGGGTTGTTACTTCGTGATTGTATTTTTCCTTTGTAGATTTTCCTTTGTGGATTCTGGGAGACTTTCGGGGGTCTCAGGGTCCCTACTGAGTAGCGTATACTCACCCCTGCACGGGATACGCCTGCACTACGTTGTGTTGGATGCAGATGACGGACAACGCTGATCGTGGTTGAGGCTTGTAGAGAAAGTCAGTAATTGGAGGTGGACCACTGGACAGGACGTGCACGGAGCAGACGACTGGACCCGAGGAGCTGAGGAGGCTATCTATACCCACCCTTCATATGGGAAATCCAGTGGATGGCTCGACGTTGCTGATTTACTTTCAGCTGATGTACTTTCTTTCCAGTTGTCCATTACATTCAGTTTGAGTTTGTATTCTGGCCCACTTACTTTTTCACACTACTTTTGTACCCAGTTTTACTTAGTGTTTACTTCTGCTTTCTTACTCTGTGGTGTTTGTTTACCTTACAATGGAAATGACTTCCCCTTTTTTCGGGATTTAAACCTTGGTGCTAGTCACCAGCCCTTGGCCAATGGGAGGTGGGTTGGGGTTAGTCACGACACGGTCCCGAGGACGGGTCATGACATATTGGTATCAGAGGAGTTTGGTTCTACAACAGAATTCCGGACTCTGATCTTTCTTCTAAGTGAAGAAATAGTGTTAATGGTATTTAGTATAGTTATTAGTCCAAGGAGTCCAGTGTTGGTGCGGCGGCCGACGTATCCGTTCACCAGGACCCTGACTTCTGATTTCTGACTGAATGCACGAAAACATTGATTTCATGTGTGTTTCAAAAGTTGTCTCTGTGATTACATTGTGTCAGCTCACCCGGTATACTATTTTGACCGTGGTGCACCTGTTTCTTTCAGGATGGCCGCATGATGGCAGCCAGCTAGGGTTCCAAGCGTTGAGCGAGACGACATCCCACCGAGCGATGAGGCATTGGTGCAGGGCCCTTTGACAGCGGAGGCACCGGCGGTACCTTTACCCGCCGAGCCACTGATTTTACCAGACCCAGCCACTGATAGTGCATGTCGCCTTAGTGCGCTGCATGAGTTTCAACTTCAGAGACTACCCAGGTTTCCCTGGGAGACGGACCCTCAGGCAGTCGAGGATTGGCTGGAGGCGGTTGTGCGAGTTTTCAGGTTAGTGGGGACACCAATTGACCTCATGGTGATCCTTGTAGTGATCCTCCTACACGCGGCAGTAGGCAGATGGTGGATCTTGATTCTCCAGGTGCACGACGAGGCATCACTCCTCTAGACAAACTTTGAGAGCCTCTTCCACTCGGATTTCGTCCTTGCCACCCTCCGTGCGGTGCGCATCCAGAAGCTTCTACAGTTGTGGTCGTGCAACATGACAGTCACCCAATACTCGGCGAGATTTACCAATCTCTCGCGCTATTCGACGGACATGGTACGAGACCCATTCTTCCAGGCCCGGACCATCAAGCATGGATTGAGGCATGAGATCAAGGCATCGATGATCTCCCTCAGCATTCCGACTCAGGTAGGAGTACTGGAGTGAGCTCTTCTCATAGAGAGATTTCTTGCCGAGGCTACGCCAGCAGCGAGACCTACCACAGGGCAGCACGTAGAAGAGTCGTATACATCTGGTAGTCAACGGATGTCATAGGGGTCTCGGAAGACCGAACCATCAGCCAGACGACCTCAGGACACTGGATCAGAGGTCCGGGGAACATGGCTCAGAGCTAGCCTTCCGAGGAGCAGGCAGTGCTACACATGTAGTGGGCAGGGCCACATGGCTCGTGACTGCCCGACCCGCCGTGCAGAGGAGCAGCAGATGGTTGAGGGGCCACCCAGGCAGAGGCATAGGGTCGACCGTGGCGGTCCGCCGAGAGAAGGCAGACGAGGTAGAGGAGCTGGCCGAACAGCAGGTGGTGGGCGATGCTTTGAGACATTACCACCACCACCACCAGGACGTCCACCCCGACCACAGGAAGCTGGAGGGAAGAGACAGGCTCAGCTTCAGGCAGCAGAGGCCTACGACCACGGAACGCTAGTGATGATTTGAGGTACTATCTGTGTCTACTTTACCCTTTCTGCTGTTCTTATAGACACATTAGCGAGTCATTCTTTTATTGTCGCTGCCCTTGTTCGGAGCTCGGAAATTCCAACGGAGTCGTCGGCTCGATCCTTATGGCTAGAGACTCCCACGGGAGCAGATTCAACGATTACGCACTGGGGACTGCAATGTGAGCTTACTATAGGAGGTGAGATCTTTGGCTGGGATATTCTTGTAGCGGCATCAAGGCCTAACGATGTCATCTTGGGCTTGGATTTGTTATCTACAGTCCATGCTCAGATCGACTGTATTAGGCGCAAGGTGTGGTGTGTATGCATCGATGGGAGCAGGTTCACCTTCACCGGTGATAAGGGATCCTTTTCAGCACAGGATGGACTCTCACAGAGGAGAGGACAACCCATCACTCACCAGTTGTCTATCCTCATCCTAGGAGTAGTTGACGTGCAGAGTCCTAGTTTTCCTGTAGTGGTGGATCAGTATGCGGACGTTTTCCCTGACGACGTTCCAGGACTACCTCCTCGTAGAGAGGTAGAATTTTATATTGAAATGTACCCCGTGACAGCCCCAATATCCAATCCATTATATCGGATGGCCCCCGCTGAGATTCGAGAGCTACGGGTACAGTTGGAGAACTTGCAGGGAAAGGGATTCATCTGACCCAGTGTTTCACCCTGGGCTTCCTCGATATTGTTCGCCAAGAAGGCGGATGTGAGCATGTGACTTTGTGTCCACTATCATCGCCTGCACCAGGTAACCGTGGGGAATAGTTATCCACTACCCTGGATTGATGACCTCTTCGATCAGCTCAAGTTAGAACTGTGGTTCTCAAAGATAGACCTTAGATCAGGCTGTCATCAGCTCAGAGTTCGATATGAGGACGTGCAGAAGACGGCCTTCAGATGTCGGTATGGCCACTATGAGTTCATGGTTATTCCTTTCAGTGTAACCAACGCTCCAACAGTGTTCATGGGTCTCATGAACAGGATCTTTCAGCCATTCCTCGATCGATTTTTCGTGGTATTTATCGACGACATATTGATATACTCGACCACTGAGGAGAAGCACGCCTACCACTTGTAGGTTGTACTGAACACACTCCGAGAGCACCAGATTTATGGAAAGCTCTCGAAGTGTCAGTTATGGATACGTGTGGTCCAATTCATGGGACACGTTATATCTGAGGTGGGATTTGTGGTGGATCCTGCGACGATCGAGGTAGTTCTAGCTTGGGAGCCACCAAGGAGCGTGACGGAGGTGCGGAGTTTCTTGGGGCTAGCTGGGTACTACTGGAGATTTTTTCCAGACTTTTTCAGGGTTTCGGAACCACTCTCAGCTTTGACAAAGAATGGGAGACCCTTCGTGTGGTCAGACAGATGTTAGAAGATCTTCAAGGATCTGAGACAGAGATTGACCAGCACACCTCTCTTGAGGCTACCGGAGGAGGGAGTAGGGTACGTAGACTACTGCGATGCATTAGGGCCCGGAATCGAATGTGTCCTGATGTAGGAGCGGGCAGTGACCTCCTATGGATCACATCAGTTGAGGCAGCATGAGCAGAACTACGCTACCCATGACCTGGTGTTAGCAGCAGTGGTCTTCACTATGAAGATGTGGCGACACTATTTGATGGATGAGAACTTTACAGTCTACTCTGACCACCAGAGTCTCAGGTACATCTTCTCGGAGAAGGACCTGAATCTAAGACAGTGGTGATGGATCTGAGATAGTATATACTCCTGGAAAGGGGAACATAGTTGTCGATGATCTCTGCAAGAGTACGGTTATTCAGCTACTCAGGGAGGCGACGGATCAGCTAGCCACTTTGCAGATATCCTTCTTGGATAGAGATGGAGCAGCCTTTCTTCAGTCACACCTTCACTACTGCAGTGGGTCAGAGAGGCACAACATGGGGACGCTGACTTTGAGTCACGGTGTGAACAGATATCCTCAGGACCGGCACCTGATGGATTCTCTATAAGAGGAGAGAATGACATCCTTTTCACAGTACGTACCATGGTACCAGTTTCATTACAGGAGGAGGTGCTAAGAGAGTTTCACACTTCCCCTTTAGTGGTACATCCAGGAGTGCCGAAGATGTACCAGGATCTCAGACAACATCACTAGTGGCTGGGTATGAAGAAGGCTGTGGAAGAGTTCGTTTCTCGATGCCTCAACTTCTAGCAGGTGAACGTAGAGCACTAGGTACCAGCAGGCTTGGTACAACCCTTGGAGGTCCCAGAGTGGAAGTGGGATGGGATATCTATGGATTTTGTGACTGGACATCCACTCACTTCCAGAGGTCATGACTCCATTTGGGTGATTTTTGACCGACTCACCAAGTCAGCCCACTTATTACCCATTAGAGAGCAGGGCTCAGTGGGGAGCTTGGGGCGCCTCTATGTTCAAAGGATTGTACAGATTCATGGTGTTCCATCATCTATCGTCTCTGATCAAGATGCTCGTTTTACTTCCTGGCTTTGGAAGGGGATACAGGAGGAATTCAGGATGCAGCTACGTCTGACCATCGCCTTTCACCCTCAGACAGATGGTCAGATGGAGAGGACCATTCAGACTCTCGAGGACATGCTTCGCGCATGTGTCCTTCACTTGGGTCGCAGCTGGGAGGACCACCTACCCTGGGTAGAGTTTGCGTACAACAACAGCTACCACTCCACCATCGAGATGGCACCATACGAGGCATTGTACGACCGACCATGAAGATCACCTATGTGATAGACAGACCCCGGGGAGTCAGCACTTGTGGGACCATAGATGGTCCAGGCCACGACAGAGAAGGTTCAGGTCATCCAGGAGCGGATGAGGACAGCTAAGATCTGGCAAAAGTCTTATACCGACAGGAGGCGGAGACCACTAGAGTTCAAGGATGCCGACCATGTCTTCTTGCGGGTCTCACCTCGACGTGGATTACAGAGATTTGGCCAAGGCGGCAAGTTATATCCACGCTTAATCGGACCATTCCAAGTCCTCAATATGATAGGCGAGGTGGCTTATCGTCTGGCTCTACCACATCAGTTGCACCAGTTGCACGGCGTCTTCCACGTATCTCAGCCGAGGAGATACGTGCATGACCCGACACATATCATTGACCATGGGGAGTTGTACATTGATGATGGGATGAATTTTGTGGAGGTCCCAATGGAAATCGAGGTTCGACAGGAGCGGGTCCTCTGTGGATGGTCGATACCTCTAGTGCGCATCAGATGGCAGCACGACAACCTCCAGGAGAGCATTTGGAAGCGGGAGGCTCAGATGCATGCATAGTACCCACATTTGTTCCCAAAGATTATGATGTATCTTTATGGGGACGTAAATACCTGAGGTGGGAGTAATTTAAAGACCCGTAAAATTTAAGGGTAATTTTTTTTCTCAATTTTCTTTGAATTTTACAAGAACGCAGTTTCTGACAGCACCTGATTCAGAGGCCCGGTGTGCTAGGAATCATTTTCCAAAATTTAGCTCGGGTACATTCAATGAATGAATGAGAGGGTTTTTCTAACTTTTGGACCAGTGCTCGGAATCGAATTCTGAGAGCACCGATGTAATCACAGCACCGGTAATTGCTTAAGAACACTTTTTCCGGAGTTGTGTTTGCTCGGGTGAAGTTATTAATTAATTGGGTTAACTAAAGAATAAAATAAAATATTGTGCAAAAGATTTTATTTTTATTCTATGTAGTGTTAACCTAGTAATGGTGGTTGGAGTGGGACCCACTAATATCCTAACTCCTAGGTAGGATCTAAGTGAGGTGGGGCCCATACGAGCCCCACCCCCCTTTATTTCTTTTTTACCTCCAACATGCATTTAATTATGTAACTCACCCGCACCCCTCTCTTAATTTCCATGTCAACTCCCGCATATAATTTGATTATTAAACGCCTCATTAATTTCTCAATGCGCGATAATTGAATCGTGATTTAATTTTGAGTTACAAAAACAAATGGCATGAGTAATAAAATTAGGCAACGCCTTATTTTATTATTGTTCTTTCGTTGTGCGATAGGGATTGGGAGAGGAATTGCTCAAAGACATTGAGTCTTCATTTTCTTCATTGGAGAACGCGAAGAAAGACGAAGAATTCTGGCCTCTGATGGAAGACGACAAAGAACGCTAGTTCCCCGGAGATCGACGATGCGACGTCGTGTACCGTGACGCAGACGATCCTCTTCCCCGTGACGTCGTGTACCACGACGCCGACGATGCTTACAGAGCCTTCTTCCACGACACCCTTTTTCCCGCGATGAACCCTCATTCAACAACGCTTGAGGTAGGGGGTTTGGTTTAATTTAATTTATGTGGATTATATCCTCGATATGTGTTTAAATTGTTGAAGCTGTTTGAACCACTAACGCGGTGGGTGTGGACCAACGAACAAGTCCGAACCCACCGATTCTATGTTCATCATGTGCGGATCGACAGACGATGACGAAGAGGGCCGAAAAGTTTTTTTGAACCCTTCTCCGTAATCCATGGGTCCCAAGAGAGCCGCAGGCGCAGACGGCGGGCAAAACGGACCACCGGAGCACGTCCGGTGGTTCTCGGAAGGTGCTGCCGGCGTGCCACGCCGGCGACCGAAGGCGGCGGCCGGCACCAGTTGGCTTCCCGAAGGAGGATGCGCCCCGGCGCACCGCTGGCAGGAGCCGCCCCGGCTGAAGCCGCGGTGGCAGCAGCGTGACCGGATCCCGCAGCCATACGGGATCCGGGGGAGACGCGGCACTCACTGCGTCCACTGGCGAAGGAAGGGGGGACCGCGTCCCCCCATGCCCGGCCGCTGGCCGAGCCAGCGAGCCACCCGGCCGAGCCTAGCCGGGTTGCGTGGACTGGACCGGGCCGTGCCCACCGGGCCGGACCTGGACCAGGGGCGGGTCGACCCGGTTCGGGCCGCCCCAGGGGGGGTGGGGCCAGGCCCATACCCCCCACTTTCGGACCACTTTCGGTCTTTTTCCCATAACATGGGCTACAGACCTCCGATCGATGCACCATCAGTTGTGTAGTGATCCTTGGATCGAGAAGGTAGTTTCAGTATATTACAATCAAGGTTGCGGAGAATGTGGGGTATGGACGGGTTGGTTTGAACATGAAACAAACCGGGACCCCGGAGCAAAAACGCTTATAACTTGAGCTCAGGACGTCCGATTGATGTGCCGTCGACTCTATTGGATTCCTCTTAATGAGACAGACCTTTTGGCTTACTCTGCTCGAGGTTTGGACGTAGATGGAGTGCAATCAGATTGGTTTTGACATAGAAACCAACTGGCCCCTTGGAACGAAAAAGCAAATAACTCTCAGACCGGGCGTCTGATTGACGCGCCGTCTGTCACGTTGAGTTCCACTTGTCGGAGAGGAACTTTGAGAAAAATAAACTCTGGAATACGTGTTAGTTGATGTATCAACCCCTTGGATCATGGTGCGGATCCTCCCGGAAACGAGCATGCTGTGTGCGGGAACCCTAGAGCTGGCTGCGACTGCGACTATGGAGACTGCACTGAAATCCTATATGGGTTCGGTAGTGATGAACACCGTACTGAAATCCTCCATGGGTTCGACGGGGATGAATACCATACTGAAATATTCTGTGGGTTTGACGGTGATGAAGACTGCACTAAAATATTATGTGGGTTCGGCAGCGATGAAGACCGTACTGAAATCCTATGTGGGTTCGACAGCGATGAAGACTGCACTAAAATACTATGTGGGTTCGGCAGCGATGAATACCATACTGAAATCCTATGTGGGTTCTACGCCGATGAAGGCTGCACTGAAATCCAATGTGGGTTCAGCAGCGATGAAGACCGTACTGAAATCCTCCGTGTGTTTGACGGCAATGAAGCCTACACTGAAATCATATGTGGGTTCAGCAACATGGATGGTTTGGTATCCTACATCGGTCCCAGCTTAGATGAATGAGTGGCTATATCTGATCATCTCTATCACTGAAGAAGTATACCTGTGTGAGCTAAGTCTTGAATTCAATCAATATATTTGATATTATTGACTTGCATTCCTATGTGGATTGGGTTGTGTTATCCTGTGTGGATTGGGTTGTACTCTTTTGTGGATGTGGTGAAACTTGGGCTCGGATGTTGGAGCCGAACGGGAATTGATGACTTAGGTATATGTATGGGAATATACCTAAGTAGTTTGGGTTGTTACTTCGTGATTGTATCTTTCCTTTTTTGATTTTCCTTTGTGGATTCCGGGAGAGATTCAGGGGTCTCGGGGTCCCTACTGAGTAGCGTATACTCACCCCTGCATGGGATATGCCTGCACTACATTGTGTTGGATGCAGACGATGGACAAAACTAATCGTGGTTGAGGCTTGTGGAGAAAGTCAGTACCTGGTGGTGGACCACTGGGAGTGACGTACACGGAAAGGACAGCTGGAACCGAGGAGATAAGGAGGCTATCTGTACCCACCCTTCAGGTGGGACTTCCAGTGGACAGCTCGACATTGCTGCTTTACATTCAGCTGATGTACTTTCTTTCCAGTTGTACTTTACTTTCAGTTTGGGATTGTATTCTGGCCCACTTACTTTTTCGAACTACTTTTGTACCCAGTTTTAATTACTGTTTACTTCTGCTTGCTTACTCTAAAGTGTTTGTTTACTTTACAAAGGTAATGCATTCCCCTTTTGTCAGGATTTACACCTTGGTGCTAGTCACTAGCCCCTCGCATATGGGAGGTAGGCTTGGGGTTAGTCACGGCACGTGTCCCGAGGGTGGGTCATGACAAATTGGTATCATAGGAGTTCGATTCTACCCCAGAACTCAAAACTCTAATCATTCTTCTATGTGAAGCAATAGTGTTAAGGGTATTGAGTATGTTTATCAGTCCAGGGAGTCCAGTGTTGTAGCGGGAGCCGACACATCTTTACACCAGGACCCTGACTTCTGATTTCAGACTCAATGCACGAAAACATTGATTGCATGTGTGTTTCAAAAGTTTTCTTTGTGATTACATTGTGTCATCTCACCAGGTATAATGTTTTGACCATGGAACACCTGTTTCATTCAGGATGGCCCCAAGAAAGTAACCAGCTAGGGTTCCGAGCGTTGAGCGAGACGACAGCCCACCGAGCGACGAGGTCTCGGTGCAGGTCCCTTTGACAGCATAGGCACCGGAGGTACCTCTACCCGCCGAGCCACCGATGCTACCAGCCCCAACTGCTAATAGGGCACGCCGCCTTAGTGCGCTGCATGAGTTTCATCGTCAAAGACCGCCCAGGTTCAATGGGGAGACGGACCCTCAGGAAATAGAGGATTGGCTGGAGGAGGTTTTGTGAGTTTTTTGGTTAGTGGGGACACCAGCTGACCTCATGGTGATCCTCGTAGCGAGCCTCCTACACGCGACATCAGGCAGATGGTGGAGCTTGATGCTCTAGGTGCACGATGAGGCATCACTCCTCTAGATAGTCTTTGATAGCCTCTTCCGCTCGGAGTTCATCCCAGCCACCCTTCGTGCGGTGCGTATCCAAGAGCATCTACAACTGCGGCAGGGCAGCATGACAGTCGTCCAGTACTCGGCGAGATTTACCGATCTCTCGCGCTATTTGATGGACATGGTACGGGACCCATTCTTCTGGGCCCGGACCTTCGAGCAGGGACTGAGGAATGAGATCAGGGCATCGATGATCTCCCTCAACATTCTGACTCAGGAAGGATTTCTGGAGTGAGATCTTCTCATAGAGAGCATTCTTGTCGAGCCTACGCCAGTAGCGAGACCTACCGCAGGGCGGAATGTAGTAGACTCATCTACAGCTGCCAGTCGATGGGTGTCACAAGGGTCCCAGCGGACCAGACCATTAGGAAAATGACCTCAGGACATTGGCTCAGAGGTGTGGGCCACATTGCACAGATCTAGCCTTACGAGAAGCAGACAATGCTACGCATGCGGCGGGCATGGCCACATGGCTTGTGACTGCCAAACCCACCGTGCAGAGGAGCATCAGAAGGTTGAGGGGCCACCCAGGCAGAGGCAGAGGGTCGACCGTGGCGGTCCTCCGATAGCAAGAGGACGAGGCAAGGGAGCTGGCCGAGCAGCAGTTAGTGGGTGACACTTTGAGAATTTACCACCATCACCACGGGGAGGTCCACCCCAACCACAGTGAGCTGGCGGGCAGAGTCAGGGTCAGCTTCAGGCAGTACAGGCCTACGACCACGGCGCGCCAGAGATGATTCGAGGTACTATCTATTTCTACTCCACCCTTCCTGCAATTCTTATAGACACATGAGCAAGTCATTACTTTATTTCCACTGCCCTTGTTCGGATCTCGGAGATTCCAACGGAGCCGTTTTCTCGATACTTACAACTATAGAGTCCTACGGGAGCAGACTTGACGATTACGCACTGGTGCCGGCAGTGTGAGCTTACACTAGGAGGTGAGAGATTTGGCTAGGATCTTCATGTAGTGGCGTTGAGGCCTTACGACGTCATCTTGGGCATGGATTGGTTATCTATAGTCCATGCTCAGATCGACTGTATTAGGCGCAAGGTGCGGTGTGTATGCATCGATGGGAGGAGGTTAACCTTCACCGGAGAGAAGGGATACTTTGCAGCACAAGATGGACTCTCGCAGAGGAGAGGATAACCCATCACTCACCAATTGGCTAGCCTCATCCTAGGAGCATTTGAAGTGCAGAGTCCTAGTTTTCCTGTAGTGGTGGATCAGTATGCAGACGTTTTCCCTGACGATGTTCCAGGACTACCTCCTTACAGAGAGGTAGACTTTTATATTGAAATGTACCCCGTGACAGCCCCGATATCCACCCCAGCATATCGGATGGCCCCTGCTGAGTTTTGAGAGCTATGGTTACAGTTGGAGGACTTGCAGGGCAAGGGATTCATCCGACCCAGTGTTTGACCCCAGACTTCCCTGATATTGTTCTCTAAGAAGGCGGATGGGAGCTTGCGACTTTTTTTTGACTGTCGTCGCCTGAACCAGGTAACTGTGAGGAACAAGTATCCACTACCCAGGATTAACGACCTCTTCGATCAGCTCAAGGGAGCATGGTGGTTCTCAAAGATAGACCTTAGATCAGGCTATCATCAGCTCAGAGTTCAAGATGAGGAAAAGCAGAAGATGGCCTTCAGATGTCGTTATGGCCACTATGAGTTCTTGGTTATTCCTTTCGGACTATCCAACGCTACAACAGTGTTCATGGGTCTCATGAACATGATCTTTCATCCATACCTCGATCGATTTGTCGTGGTCTTCATCGACGACATAATGATATACTCGACCACTGAGGAGGAGCACGCCTACCATTTGCAGGTTGTACTGGACACACTCCAAGAGCACCAGCTTTATTGAAAGCTCTCGAAGTGTCAGTTATAGATACGTGAGGTCCACTTCTTGGGACACGTCATCTCTGAGGCGGGAGTTGCGGTGGATCCTGCGAAGATAGAGGCAGTTCTAGCTTGGGAGCCTCCCAGGAGTGTGACAGAGGTGCGGAGTTTCTTGGGGCTAGCTGGGTACTAACGGATATTTGTGCCAGATGGTTCCAGGGTTGTAGCACCATTCTCAGCTTTGAAGAGGAATGGGAATCCCTTAATGTGGTCATAAAGATGTCAGCAGAGCTTCCAATAGCTGAGACAGATATTGACCAGCACACCTATCTTGAGGCTACCAGAGGAGCGAGTAGGGTACGTAGTCAGCTTCGATGCATCAGGGACTGGACTCAGATGTGTTCTGATGCAGGAGCAAGCAGTGATCGCCTATGGATCACGTTAGTTGAGGCAGTATGATCAGAACTATGCTACCCATGACCTGGAGTTAGCAGTAGTGGTCTTCACTCTAAATATGTGGCGACACTATCTGATGGGAGAGTGCTTTACAGTCTACGCTGACCACCAGAGTCTCAGGTACATCTTCTCACAGAAGGACCTGAATCTGAGACAAGAGTGATGGCTCGAGTTCCTCCACGACTATGACTTTGAGATAGTCTATACTCTTGGAAAGGGGAACTTAGTAGCCGTTGCTCTCAGTAGGAGGACATGCATTCAGCTACTTGGGGAGGCGATGGAGCAGCTAGCCACTTTGTAGATATCCTTCATGGATAGAGATGGAGAAGCCTTTCTTCAGTCACTCACAGTCACTCCTCCACTACTGCAGCGGGTCAGAGAGGCACAACATGGGGACACTGACTGTGAGACGCGGCGTGCGCAGATATCCTCAGGACCGGCACCTGATGGATTCTCTATAGGAGGAGAGAACGATGTCCTTTTCATAGTACATATCATGGTACCTGTTTCTTTACAGGAGGAGGTACTGAGAGAGTTTCACACTTCCCCTTTAGCGGTACATCCAGGAGTGGAAAAGATGTACCAAGATCTCAGACGACAGCACTGGTGGCCGAGTATGAAGAAGGTTGTGGCAGAGTTCATTTCTCGATGCCTCACCTGCCAGCAGGTGAAGGCAGAGCACCAGGTACGAGCAGGCTTGGTACAACCCTTGGAGATCCCGGAGTGGAAGTTGGATGGGATATCTATGGATTTCGTGACTGGACTTTGATGCACTTCCAGAGGTCACGACTCCATTTGGGTGAATTTCGACCGACTCTACAAGTCGGACCACTTCTTACCCATTAGAGAGCAGGGCACAATAGAGATCATGGGATGCCTCTACGTTCAGGAGATCGTACGACATCATGGTGTTACATCATATATCATCTCCGATCGAGATGATCATTTTACTTCCCGGATTTTGAAGGGGTTGCAGGAGGCATTCGGGATGCAGCTACGTCTGAGAACCACCTTTCACCCTCAGACGAATGGTCAGACGGAGAGAACCATTCAGACTCTCGAGGACATGCTCCACACATGTGTCCTCTACTTGGGTCGCAGTTGGGAGGACCAGCTACCCATAGTGGAGTTCGCGTACAACAACAGATACCACTCCACCATCGTGATGGCACCATAAGAGGCATTGTACGGCCGACCTTGCAGATCACCTATGTGCTGGACAGACCCTGGGGAGTCAGCACTTTTGGGACCGAAGATGGTCCATGCCTTGACAGAGAATGTTCAGGTCATCCAGGAGCGGATGAGGACAACTCAGAGCCAGCAAAAGACTTATGCTGAGAGAAGGCAGAGACCACTAGAGTTCGAGTATGGCGACCACGTATTCTTGCGGGTCTCACCTCGACGTGGATTATAGAGATATTTCCGAGGCAGAAAGTTATCTCCGCACTTCATCGGACCATTCCAGGTCCTCAGCAGGATAGGCGAGGTGGCTTATAACCTAGCTCTACCACCTCAGTTGCATCGGGTGCACGACGTCTTCAACGTATCTCAGCTGAGGGGATACGTGCATGACCCGACACATATCATCGACCATGGGGAGTTGGAAATTGACGATGGGGAGACTTTTACGGAGGTCCCGGTGGAGATCATGGATCGACAGGATCAGGTCCTACGTGTATGGTCAATACCTCTAGTGTGCATCAGATGGCAGCACGAGAACTTCTAGGAGATCATTTGGGAGCAGGTGGCTCAGATCTGTGCACAGTAACCACATTTGTTCCCCTTGTTTATGAATTATCTTTATGGGGACGTAAAGCCCTGAGGTGGGAGTAATTTAAAGACTCATAAAATTCAAGGGAATTTTTTTTTCTTAATTTTATGTAGAATTTTAGAAGAACACAGTTTCTGACGACACCTGATTCTGAGGCCCGGTGTGCCTGGAATCATTTCCCAACGTTTAGCACGGGTACATTTAGCGAAAGAACGAGTGGGTTTTCTTAAATTTTGGACTGGTGCTCGGAATCAAATTCCAAGGGCCACGACGGAATCATAGTTCTGGTAATTTCTTAAGAACACCTTTTCCGGAGGAGCGTTTTCTCGGGTGAAGTTATTAATTAATTGGGTTAACTGAAGAATAAAATGAAATATTGTGCAACAAATTTTATTTTTATTCTATGTCGTGTTAACCTAGGGATGGTGGTTGGAGTGGGACCCAATAATATCCTAACTCCTAGGTAGGATCTATGCGAGGAGGGGACCATACGAGCCCCACCCCCCATTTATTTCCCTTTTACCTCCCACATGAATTTAATTATAGAACTCACCCGTACCCCCCTCTTAATTTCTAAGTCAACTCCCGTGTTTAATTGGATTATTAAATGCCTCATTAATTGGTCAATGCTCGATAATTAAATCGTGATTTAATTTGGAGTTTCAAAAACCGATGGAATGAGTAATAAAATAAGGCAAACCTTATTTTATTATTGTTGTTTCGTTGTGCGATAGGGATTGGGAGAGGAATTGCTCAAAGCCTTTGAATCTTCATCTTCTTCTTTGGAGAATGCAAAGAATGAAAAAGAATGCTAGCCTCCGATGGAAGACAATGAAGAAAGCTGTTCCCTAGAGTTCGACAACGTGATGCCGTGTACCGCGACGTCGACAATCCTCTTCCTCACTACGCCGTGTACCGCGACGTCGACGACGCTTACAGAGGTTTCTTCCGCAACGTTCTTTTTCCCACGATGAACCCTCGTTCAACAACGCTTTAGGTAAGGGGGTTTGGGTTAATTTAATTTATGTGGATTATATCCTTGACATGTGTTCAAATTGTTGAAGTCGTTTGAACCACTAACGCGGTGGGTGCAGAAAAATGAACAAGTCTGAACCCACCGATTCTCTGTTCTTGGTGTGTGGATCGACGAGCGACGACGAAGCGGGCCGAAAAGGAGTTTTCAACCCTTCGATGTAATCCACGGGTCCCGGGAGAGCCGCAGGCGTAGATGACGGGCAAAACGGACCACCGGAGTGCGTCCGGTGGTCCTCAGAAGGTGTTGTCGGCGCGCCGTTGGCAGGAGCCACCGCGGCATCGGGGCGACGACATCCCGTGACCGGGCAGGATCCGGGGGAGACACGACAATTGCCTTGTCCGCTGGCGAAGGAAGGGGGGGACCGCGTCCCCC
Organism: Viscum album; assembly: GCA_963277665.1. Classification (NCBI taxonomy): domain Eukaryota; kingdom Viridiplantae; phylum Streptophyta; class Magnoliopsida; order Santalales; family Viscaceae; genus Viscum; species Viscum album. The sequence goes on along the minus strand of OY728151.1, from coordinate 1,052,781,821 downwards.
AATACTCAGCCGCTGGCCGAGCCAGCGAGCCAACCGCCCGAGTCGGGCCGGGTTGCGCGGACCGGACCGGGCCACACCCACTGGGCCGTACCCGTACCCGGGTCGGGTCGAACGGGTTCAGGCCGCCCCGGGGGGGGGGGAGGTTGGGCCACGTCGTACCGGGCCCAGAACCCCCCACTTTCGGTCATTTTCCCATAACATGGGCTACCGACTCCCGATCAACACACCGTCAGTTGAGTAGCGATCCTTGGATCGAGACAGTCGTTTCAGTATATTACACTCATGGTTTCAGAGATCTTGGGGTATGGCCAGGTTGGTTCGAACACGAAACCAACCGGGCACTCGGAGTAGAAACACTTATAACTTGAGCTTCGGACGTCTGATTGACGTGCCGTCGGCTTTGTTGGATTCCTCATAGTAAGACAGACCTTTGGATTAATCTAATAGAGGTTTGGACGATGTTGGAGTTCAGTCAGGTTGGTTTTGAATTAGAATCCAACCGGGCCCCTGGAACTAAAAATCCAATAACTCTCAGACCGGGCATCCTATTGACGCGTTGTCTATCACATTGAATTACTCTTATCGAGGAGGAACTTTGAGATACATCAACTCTGGATTACATGTCTGTTGATGTATCTACCCCTTGGCTCATGGAGCGGATCCTCCCAGAAACGAGAATGCTGTGTGCAGGAACCCTAGAGCTGGCTGCGACTGCGACTGTGGAGACTGCACTGAAATCCTATGTGGGTTCGGCAGCGATGAAGGCCGTACTGAAATCCTCTGTTGGTTCGATGTTGATGAAGACCGTACTGAAATCCTCTATGGGTTCAACGGTGATGAAGACTACACTGAAATCCTATGTGGGTTCGTCAGCGATGAAGACCGTACTGAAATCCTATTTGGGTTTGACGACGATGAAGACTGCACTGAAATCCTATGTGGGTTCGGCAGCGATGAAGACCGTACTGAAATCCTATGTTGGTTCAACGACGATGAAGACTGCATTGAAATCCTATGTGGGTTCGGTAGCGATGAAGACCGTACTGAAATCCTCTGTGGGTTCGACGACAATGAAGACTGCACTGAAATCCTTTGTGGGTTTGGCAGCTTGGATTGTTTGGTATTCTATATGGGTCCTAGCTTAGATAAATCAGTGGCTATATCTGATCATCTCTATCACTGGAGAAGTATACTATTGTGAGCTAAGTCTTGACTTCAATCAATATCTTCTATATGATTGACATGCTTTCCTATGAGGATTGGTTTGTGTTATCCTGTGTGGATTGGGTTGTACTCCTTTGTGGACGTGATCGAACATGGGCTCAGATGTTAGAGCCAAATGGTAATTGATGACATAGGTATATATATGGGAATATACCTAAGTAGTGTTGGTTGTTACTTCGTTATTTTATCTTCAATTTGTGTATTTTCCTATGTGGATTCTGGGAGACCTTCGGGGGTCTCGGGTCCCTACTGAGTAGCGTATACTCACCCCTGCACGGGCTATGCCTGCACTACGTTGTGTTGGATGCAGATGACGGAAATCACTGATCGTGGATGAGGATTTTAGAGAAAGTCGGTACCTAGAGGTGGACCATTGGGCGGGATGTACATGGAGCGGACGGCTGAACCCAAGGAGCTGAGGAGTCTATCTGTACCCACCCTTCAGGAGGGACTTCCAGTGGATGGCTCGACGTTTCTTATTTACATTCAGATGTTGTACTTTCTATCCAGTTGTACTTTACATTCAGTTTGGGTTTGTATTCTGGCCCACTTACTTTTCCGCACTACTTTTGTACCCATTTTTACTTAGTGTTTACTTCTGCTTGCTTACTCTATGGTGTTTTTTTACATTACAAAGGCAATGTATTCCCCTTTTGTCGCGATTTACGCCTTGGTGCTAGTCACCAGCCCCTGGCCTATGGGAGGAGGGCTTGGGGTTATTCACATCACGGGTCCCGAGGACGGGTCATGACATATAATGGTGCTTCCACTCTGGAAAAGTTGATCACAAAACTCTGGTAGTATCCAGCAGACCCTAATAATAGCTACACCTCAGTCACACACGTAGGTGGTTCCCAAGCGAGCACTACCTCTATCTTTTCTAGATCAACTAAAAATCTTGCCTCTGAGATGATAAATCCCAGAAAGTGAACCTCCTGAATCCAAAACCAGAACATCAAGAGAATACCATAAATCTGGTGCTCTCAGAGTATATCACGTAAAATTTTCAAGTTTGTAGCATGCTCCTCCATTGACATTGGGTACAGCAAGATTTCTTTAATGAGGACTATAACAAACTGGTCAAGGTAAGGCTAAAAAATCATGTTCATGAGGCCCGTAAACACTACTAGGGCATTGTTCATGCCGAAAGTCATCACTAAGAACACATACAGGCCATACTGGCACTTGAACGCTGTTTATGGTACATCCTCATCCTATCCTCGATGCTTATGATAACTTGATATGTGGACGACCATTGAGATCCACCTCGCTCCCTTAATCTAATCAAAGATATCATAAATCCTCACCAGTGGATACATGATTTTCATGGTCACATAGTTGAGGCATCGTAATCCCACACATAGCCTCATGTTCCTGACTGCCTTCTTGTAAAACAACACTGGGGATTCCCATGGTGAAACATTAGGTCTCACAAATCTCATCTCTTGCAAGTCCAACATCAATACTCACAACTGAGGAAGCTCCGAAACAGCCTCTGATATGATGGGGTACATGTTTTCACTTTACCCAGGTACATATCAATGTATAATTATACCTCCCTCTGAGGAGGTAGTCTCAGAACATTCTCAGGAATAATATCCTCATACTCATCCACCGTAACAAGAAATATTTAACTCCCATCATAGCCTACACTGAGGGTGAGGCTAGCCAAATATTGAGTGTTCGGCTAAACCCTCCTCTGAGAAATTCTGCCATGTAATGAAAGGGTTTCCTTCTTCCCTATATAAAATAACATGGTCCCATCCTCACAGACAAACTGTACTTGGTGCATGAAATAGTGGATCTGAGCATGGACTATAGATAACTCATCCATACCAATGATGATGTCCTAATGCCTCAACGCGGCAACTAAGAGATCTCAGATGAATCTCTCTCCTATTAGAGTATAATCACTCTATTTAAACTAGTGTGTAATCATAAAATCCCCTCTTATAGGACTCTCTAGTCATAAAGATCAAGCCAATGGATTTGGTATAATCTTTGATCTATGAACAAGAGCCATGGCTAGGAAACAGTGACTGACACATGTGTCTTAAGAACTGCAGCTAGGGTAGAGAATAAACATATCATACCTCAAAACAACTCTAGAGCACTATATTAATATGCCTCTACTACCAAAAGCTGAGCTGTCTCATGTCTTCTATATCCCTATGGATGGGAGGGACCACCTAGATGTGGTGGCGGTAGTACCTCGAACAGTCTCCCACCACCTGCTTCTCTGCCTTATACGCTGCCACATTCTCCACCCTGCATCCCTCCTCACTTGAACCACTACTTCTTTCTCAGAAATCCCTTGACCTTCTTTCGATTTCCTACACGGTGAGTTGGGTAGTAAATGATCCATGTGTCCTTGCACACGTCACACGTATCAAACCCTCCTCATCTGCTATCTATCGATGTCCTAGAATTCTTGCACCACCGATATTGAGTCCTGTGGTCATTCACTAGATGATCATTCTCATTTTGACTGCTCCTCTATTTTTCAGATTCCTTCAATGAAGGGCCCAACTGCATGTCACATGGTGGTGGCATCCATTGTCAGTGTATTCACTATGTGGAATCTATCTACTAGTGGAGCTTTCTCCAGCACTACAACCTTCTTGGGGATGCGGAGAGACACCACAATCCCCCTAAACTCACAACTAAGTCCATGATAAAATGCTCGAGGCCAGAATAAAGGGTTTCAAACCATGTTTGTTGAGTAGAGGGAATGTGCAGTGAACCTTGTTGAGCACTCAACCACCATCATGATTCCATGTTAAAGGTTAAGCATCTCCTTAAAGTGAACTGAGCACAAATTCATGAGGAATAACTCTTCTAGGAAAAGTCACTCGGTATCCATCTTGGAAATGGTCATGTAATCATGATTTTGAATCATTAGCTTCTGCCATCTCCCTACTAATCCCTAAATTTGGATCGTAGCTATTACCACCATCTTGTCATGTGGCGGCCTCATTAAGCAGAAGACTTGTGTCACCACCTCTAGAGAATCATCATTGACCTTTGGATTCGACTCTCCCAAGAACCTGGGAGTTGTCTGTCTCAGAAACTCATGCAGGGAACCAAGTATTCTCTCATCCTATTCCAGTATCTCCATCAATAGATGTTTACCAGCATGTTCTAGTTGCACAAGTGCACAACCCAGTGGAGCCATCTTGAGAATTTTTCCATGAAAAGATGCCTCATCATTAGGTGGGTTGTCCTCCCGACAACGTATCGGAAGACAACATGGATTTTTGTGTGGAGGCATCTTGAAATAGATCAATATGTTTGATGATCAATTGATTATACATGGTGAGATGACTATAATACAAAAGAACACAAGGAGACAATATTTCAGCCACTGTTTATATGCTTTGATCCTAAAGGAATAATTCAAGGTCATGCGATTTGGATACATCCGTCGCCGCACCAATATTGGACTCCCCAAATCAAAAGGTCGGACTCAAAACATTATACATTGTTTCCCCAAAATAAAAACAATAGATTATCTGTCATTGTGGTAAAAAAAACCACCTTTGAAACCAATTTTTCATGACCCGTCTTCCAGGGCTCCAGTCATGACATACCCCAAGCCCACCTCCGAAGGCCAGGGGTTGGAAACTAGTTCCAAAGGAGTCAACATGAAATTGGGATTCATTTACCTGAGAACCTGTTTGCACACACACACCCAACCCTGTCCCAAAATTTGATAGTGGAAAACATGTATAATAAAACAAGTGTTGAGTACATGTACAACAGAAAACAAGTGTTCCAAAATACAAACCCAAAAATAAATAAATAAAAAATAGTTTAGTAAAATGGCACTCGGTTAGCTATCCGCTGAAAACCCCACTTGATGGTAGGTGTAGTGTAGCTAGTAGAATCCGGATTTGTACATCATGACCAATTGATCCTACCAGGACCCACTTACTCCAAGTCCACCAAGTCCTCTTTTGAAATGTCTGTCGTCAACACAACAAAAAACATGTACGGGTGAAGCCCATGAAAGGGTGACGAAAACCTTACTCGGTAGGGTAACCCCGTCCACTAAGGAGAAATACCACAATGAAACCAAAAAGAAAATCCAAAAAGTAAGGAAAGCTCACATGAAGTAAAATATAAATCATAGGAAGAAGATTAATCATCTATTTTGATGAAAATTTTGTACTATTTATGGACTAATCCTTGATGAAATTCTTCCTTTCTTTCGGGACACTAAGGATCCACATGGCTACTGCTTGTCTTCCAAGCCACGAAAGATCCACACAAATGTTGCTCATCTGTCAGGCCACTAAAGATCTAAATGACTGCTGATCAAAAAATAGGTTGTACCTATAATACAAAGAAGTCCCACATAGAATAAACAAAATTAAAATCTCATCATAAGGGTTCCAATTCCGCAAATAGCTCGTCAATAAATGCCTGATTTTGATGTTATTACTGTTTTACTTGCTAGGGGTTAGTTGCATCTGGGCCCGGACCGACCCAGTTGGAACGAACTAAACAAAATGGATCCGGGGGGTACCAAACACCCTAGTATAATTCAATTAGCATGAACTGACCTAGATTGGGTCACGGTAGGTCAGGTGAGGCCTATCCCGGGGTGACGCCAAATGGGCCTCATTGGGCCCAACCCAGTTTGGGCGGGCGTCCTGCCAACCAGGTTGCCTGACAACCCGGTTTCATCTGGCCTAGCTTGAAGGACATGGGGCCAACCAGAAAGAATGGGTATATCCCAACTCGTTTTCAAGATGTGATAACCACGAGTTGGATCCTGGTCTCCACTGGTGGACTAGTGGTGTGCGCCCGGGATGCGGCAATCACATCATCATCCCCTCCCTGTCTGAATACGGCCTTTAAGGAGATAGTCACTCCTCCCATGTGGTTCCCTTCAGGCGTTGTGTCTAACACCTTCCACAAATGATGGACCACATCCTCCCCTCCCCTTATAGCAGCAATAGGGTCTAAGAGGTCGATGGTGTTCACCATTCTTCATGGAAAGTTGATGTCGATGAAGTCCCTCCAGAGTTCATCATTCTTTGTTGGAAAGGACATTCCTTGAAAATTCTTCATTGAATCCTCACAATTTAATCCTCATTTCACCAAAGTTTCATACTATTGGAAAGAAATCATGTCACAAAATTTCATTTCTAATGTGATGTCACGTCATTATGATGCTTCATTTATGAAACAACATCGCTGTTATGCGTCATTAAAACATCATTACGCTGCACATAAATGAGCTATTAACGACATCCATTAATGAATATCATTTCTGTATCATCGCTACACAATATCATTATCATATAGTTTCTCATCGCTGAGAAGTGAAATAAAATTAATTTTTTTTTCTATTCTATTATTTTTATCGAAATGTCCAAAAATTAACTTTTCTGTTTGGACCTTGCAAGCTGATGTTATGTCCATTCTAGAAAAAACCTGACATTCTACGATCAATGTTGGACTCATATATTCTATCCAAGAACTGATTCAAATGTTAGAAAAACATGCTAACATGTTCACTAAATATAGCTTAAAAAATGTTCAACATTCCATTCAAGGCTCATTGGGCCTCAAAATCATGTTCCCTCAGAGCATGTAGTCTCTCAACAATTTCATATAATAAAAAAATATTACATGGACATTCCAAGAAACTACTAATAATTTAATTTATTTTCAAAATTTTATATATAAAAAATTATCTATTTTACAATCATCCATAAAAATGCTTCAATATAGATTTATATGCATTAATTAAAAAAGGTGAATATAAATATAATATATTAATATCTAATTAATTAAAAATGGTTTTTTTATCATGTTCTCTCAATGATCCGCTATATGGTGGTGTGGGTTTGTTTTGGGTTGTGTGATGGGTTTCATTTTTGATAACCCTTGATGTGGAGTGGGTTGATTTGTGGGTTTTTCATGTGATTGTCATTTTTTGGCATTTATTATCCACCTTGTTGTGCGCACTGAGCGGAAAAACCATTTATGTTGTAGGGAATTCCATTGTATCTCACTTTTGTGCATCACACAGGAGCCGTTTACTCTTATTTCTCTATGGATGATGATTTTTTCTAACTGAATAAAGATAAATTAATCTGTTAATTGGAATGGAAGGGGACGGGGGAAAGATACATTTGCTTGTACAAGTTTCATATTATTGTGATGCTTTGTTTGTACATGCAGAATACCCCCACTGAAATCATGCATGTTGGGATCCTTTTATTGTGTTGTGTTTTTTGGGATATAGTATCCTTATTTAATGTTGATGAGATGTCACCCCAAAACGAAAATTGGGTAACTACTTATATTTTCCCAATGAAACAATTTCCCCTAGATTAATGGACTGTGTGATAACGCCCCTACAATAAAATGAAATGCGATAAAGTCCCCATTGATTAATCCATAAAATGATCTTTGATGTGATGTGATGTGTGGTTGTGCTGCTGGGGGACATGATATGTGGTTGTAGTTTAGTGTAGAATGATGTTAGTTTGTTTGGTCATGATTTTGGGGCATTGATTTGATAGTTTTTTTAATCATTAAGGACGATGAAGTGATTATTCATATTCTAGTGATTTTTGGGTGGCATGGTGATGGATTGTTTGGTCGTGATTTCAGGGTGGAGAGGCGGTGATTTGATTGGCCGTGCATGTTAGGTGATGAGGCCATGGATCGATGAAAATGATGAGATGTTTTTCATGTATGTTTGTGTCATTCTAGAAGCACAGGTACACTACCACAAAATGGGGCTAGGGAAGTGCCCAATTTTATTAGCACTATGTAGATAGAATTGATAGGGGTGGGGATTTTTCATCACTCTCTATAAGCGCTGATAAATTGTACACCTTAATAAGTGCTTTTCTTAACTGTCACGACCCGTCCCAGTGGGGCCCGAGTCGCAACTCCCCAATCCCACCTCCAATAGGCCAGGGGCTGGTGACTAGCACCGAGTAGGCATGCTACTAACATGAGAGGCATTGCCTAAAAACCTGTACACACACACACACATCTCCAAGCCCACAAAGATGAAATGTAAAAGGTACTAAAGTGAAAAAGATGCATGCATACACTAAAACCCAACCATAGAGTACGACAGGATGTAAAGTGCAAGAGAGTAAATCCCTGGGCCAAAAGAACAAGCCCAACAAAATAAAGTCTGTAACAAAGTCCAACCTGTAGGAAAGGTGTTGGGATTGTAGTCTATAGTCGTAGGAACACAAATCCACCTCTCTGATCTCACTATGTACCGTCCTGTCCTGGTCCGCCTAAAATCCTGTCAAAGGCTCGCTCATCTCCACAAGACACGACATGTGCGGGCAAAGCTCGTGCATGGGTGAGTATAACAATACCCAGTAAGAAACCCCGAAACCACAAAGTATATACAACAATGGAAAATACCACAAAGGAAAGATACAGTAAGCTCTACACGGTATATGTCTACCCAACATATCACAATAACATCCAGATATACTCATACAAAAACCACTATCGTGATACCGCCACTATGATCCAACTCAATGATTACACTGAGCATGCAACCGGGAGAACAAACTCCTAGGTCTGAAGAGAGAGAGAGAGATACGAAGTAATCATTTTGGGATAACACACTCCAGAAGTACTTGGGAACATGATGCATAGATGAGGATCACAACCAAAATCCATGGGGTGATTCCAATAACTCAGTCTGAGCTAATCCGCTAAGCAGAGGACCGGTGCCCGGGTTGAGTTGGTGACGTCGATACCAGGAACTCTACCGAGGGTTCCAATAATGAATAGAGGATGCGTCTCTACGTCTCATAGAGAGGATTCCAACAACTCTATTCAGGAATACCTACTGAAGGGATCATACTCCCGTATATAAGAAATGATACCAAAACCTTCAGGGGAAAAACCACTGGTATGAAACCTAAGAAGCTAGTCCAAGTCCTAGAAGGCAAGTGGATCAAAACACGAAGAAAAGGTTACACGATGTGTATTATGGGTACAAACCATGTTCATTGACCCCGGGTACTTCCCGTGTAAATGGACAGTGTCATTAGTTCATGCTTTATAAAACCAAACTACACGGCGTGTAGAAAAGGTACATGTTGTGTTCCTTGACCCCAGGTACTGCCCGTGTAAACGGCCTGTGTCATTTGGCTTGTTGGGTAGAAAGAAACTACACAACGTGTAGAAGAGGTACACTCCGTGTCCAAGCACCTGCACTCACTCCATGTATGATGGCCTTGTTCCAGTACACGGTCTATGCCGGTGTCCGTGTCGCCTGCCCGTGTACCAGTACACGTGGTATCCCGTTTATCTGGCCGGGTCTAGCCGGGGAGTGGTATACGAGGCGTGTCCTTGGTCGTGTACCCTTCCCGTGTCCATGTACTCCTGGAGTACACATTATGTAATCTCGCTGATGAACACACGCCCTATATCCCATACTACACAGCGTGTAGTCGGAAAATTTCTAGAAGCGTCGTCTTCCTCTGTACGCCTTGGCTAGTCCTCCGAATCGTGATCCAACTACCCGATCATCACGAAACTCCATATTTGGGGTCGACCCGCCACTAATAAACCAATTACATTGGTTTTGGGCTTCCGATCGGCCCTGAAAACACATCCCGATCAATCCGCACAAAAACGCTTGAAGAACAGGAACTTCCGAACCACATTGATTTGTCAGCCGCCATCACTATCACACCTCCGTTAGGTCATCCCGATGTTGGATCTTTGATTTCAGATTGTTGTACCAACAAACGAATGTGAAACGATCGATTTTTCACAAGAACATGAAGAACACACATGAAGAACATGTTGGAATAGGGAGATAAAAACAAAACAATCTAGAGGGACGAACCTCGATCAACGTTCGTGTCATTCTTGGTTCGTCACCGTTAGGAAGGTTGAACGAAAACCAAAACAACTCAAGAATCAAAATCCCAAGATTCCCGCAAATATCCCATCCCATAAGAACGATCAATCCATGGGATAATATATTTGTGGATTAGTCCGCATTCATCATGGAAATCAAAAACAGGGAAGAAATCATCAAGCAACATCCTACCTAGATTCCGCGGCATTTGTTGGAGAAGATCCAGTCACCGCGCCGTCGTCACCGGTGAAAACCATCAAGAACTTAGTCGCCACGTCGGGAGGTCTTCTCCAGAGCTCTTTAGAGGAAATCAGAGTTAGGGGAAAAGTAACCCTGACCCTCCCAGCAAAATCTCTATTTAAAAGAATAAATATTTCGTTTCAACAAGGATTCAAATAAAATATTTCAATTATATATTTTATTACAGTTACGTCCAAAAAAAACAAATTTCACCACCGACCTGCGTCGGTCGAAGTTAGGCCTATCCTAAGGTAAAAATGTTGTTCTGAACGCAAAGTTGCCCTCAGATTTCTGATCTGAGTGCCCGTTCAAGAGTTATTCCACTTTTTCAAGAAAATTACACGTGCGCGTTTATTTAATTAATAAATTAAATTCAAACATTTGTTCCAGGCTCACCGGGCCTCGGAACTGCACGACGCCTCAGAGTGTGGTCTTGATTTAATTCCCATATAATATTAAAATAATACATGGAAAAATATGGGACATTACATCACACCCACCTTAGGGATTTTACGTCTCCGAAAAGCCAAAACAAAGGCTACTCAAAAATATGTGGGCAGTGCATGCGAATCTGAGCCTCCCGTTCCCACGTTCTCTACTAGAGATTCCCGTGATGCCACCAGACACGCACCAAGGGAATAGATCACCCACGAAGTATCTTCTCTCGTCGATCCATGATCTCCACTCAGTACTCAGCAAAGGTCACTCCATCATCGAGGTCCAGCTCGCCCCAGTCGATAACTTGCGATTGATCATGCACGTACCTCCATAGCTACGACACATTGAAGATGTTGTGTAACCCGTCCATCTGAGGAGGTAGAGCTAAGCGATACGCCACGTCTCCAACTCTACTCAGAATCTGAAAATGGCCAACGAATCTCAGAGATAGCTTGCCGCCTCAGCCAAATATCTGTAATCCCCGTCAAGGTGAGACCCGAAGGAACACATGGTGTCCCTCTTTGAACTCCAAGGGCCTCTGCCTTCTGTCGGCATAAGATTTCTGCTGACTCTGTGCAGTTTTCACTCTCTCCTGGATGACCTGAACCTTCTCTATAGTAGCTCTCACCATCTCTGGGCCCATGAGTGCTGAATCTCCGGGGTCAGTCCAACAAAGTGGTGACCTGCAGGTTCACCCGTACAGAGCCTTGAATGGTTCCTTACCAATAGTGGAATGATAACTATTGTTATAAGCAAATTACTCCAGTGGTAGGTGACCCTCCCAGCTATGACTGAAGTCAAGTATGCAAGCTCAAATAACATCCTCTAGAACCTGGATGGTCCGATCCATCTGACCATCAGTCTGAGGATGAGACGATGTGCTCAAGCGTAACTGAGTCCCAAAAGCTTCCTGCAATCCCTTCCACAACCGGGACGTGACACGAGCATCACGATCTGAAACGATCATGGATGGCACTCCATGATGTCGAACTATCTCTTGCACATAGAGGAATCCCAAGATATTTACTAATATCTGCTCCCATATGGTTAGGAAGTGGGCCGACTTGGTGAGTCGATCAACGATCACCCATATTGCATCAAGTGCCATGGACGTACGTGGTAAACCTGTCACGAAGTCCATAGATATTCCGTCCCACTTCCACTCTGGAACCAAAAGGGGCTGAGTCAAACCCGCTGGAACCTGGTGCTCAACCTTTTCTTGCTGACAATTAAGGCACCAAGAAACAAAATCTGCCACACACTTCTTCATTCCTTGCCACTAGAACTGACGTCGGGGATCCTGATACATCTTTTCCATGCCTGGATGTACCTCCAAAGGAGATGTATGGAACTCTCTCAGAACCTCCTCCTCCAACGTCACTGGTACTACTGTACGCCCTCTTAAAAGAACAACGTGCTCCCCACCTTCTGAATATCCATCAGCCACAACACCTGTGGATATCTGAGCAAGTAGAGTCTCAAAGCAAGCATCCTCACGTTGTACTTCCCTGATTCAATGTAAGAGTGGAGGAGTAACAACCATCGACTAAAGGTATGCTCCCTCATCACTATGCATGATGGATAACTGTAAGGAGGCCAACTGCCTCATCGCCTCATCCAGCAACTGCGAACTGGATTTCCTACTGAGAGCATCTGCCACCACGTTCCCCTTCCCAGGAGTATAAATGATCTCAAAGTCATAATCCTGGAAGAACTCAAGCCATCTCCTCTGTCTCAAATTTAGATCCATATGAGAAAAGATATATCTGAGACTCTTGTGATCAGTGTAGATGGTAAACCGCTCTCCCATCAAGTAGTATCGCCACATCTTCAATGCAAAAACTACCGCTACTAACTCAAGATCATGGGTCACGTAGTTATATTCATGTGGCCTAAACTGATGTGATCCATAGGCAATCACCACTTGCCTCTACATCAGGACACAACCAAGACCGGTTCCTGATGCATCGCACAATACTACGTACTCGGCACCATCCTATGGTAATCTCATGATCGAGGCGCTTTTTACTCTCTTTCTCAACTGTTGGAAATCCTGATGGCATCCCTCATTCCATACGAAAGGCTGTCCCTTTCATGTCAAAGATGTCATGCATGATGAAATCCTAGAGAAATCAAGGATGAATCTCCGATAGTATCCTACCAACCCATGGAAACTTCGTACCTACGTCACGCTTTGGTGTCGCTCCCATGCTCGCACTGCTTCCACCTTCGCTGGGTCCACCGCTACACCATCTACTGAGATAACGTGCCCCAAAAAGTGGACCTCTTGTAACCAGAACAGACACTTCAAGAGTTTCCCATACAACTGGTGCTCTCAGAGCATGTCCAGAACCATCCTTAGGTGTCTCGCATGCTCCTCCTCGGACGCAGAGTACAAAAGGATATCGTTGATGAAGACCACTACAAACCGGTATAGGTAGAGCTAAAAGATCCAGTTCATGAGTCCCATGAACACTTCCGGGGCATTCGTCACGCCAAGGGGCATCTCCAAGTACTCATAGTGACCATAGCGACATCAGAAAGCCGTCTTCGGTATATCCTCATACCATACTCGCAACTGGTGATAGCTTGATCATAGAACAACCTTCGAGAACCATCATGGCCCTCTCAAATGGTCGAAGAGGTCATCAATCCTCTGTAGTGGATACCGGTTCTTTACGGTCACCTGATTCCAGAGCCGGTAATCCACACATAGCCTCAAGCTCCCGTCTGCCTTCTTGGAAAATAGTACTGGGGCCGCCCAGGGTGAAACATTGGGTCTCACAAAGCCCTTCTTCTGAAAGTCGTCCAACTGCACCCTTTGCTCACAAAGCTCTACAGGAGTCATCCGATATGCTGATGCTGATATCGGTGTCTTCCAGGGTTGCAACTCAATGCAGAAATCTACCTCCCGATGGGGAGGTAGCCCAGGGACATCCTCTGAAAAAAAGTCCTCATACTTATCCACTACCGCTGGAAACTGGAAACTCGTAACATCTGCAGCGCCACGGGATAGGCTAGCCAACTGATGCGAAATCGGTTGTTCCCTCCTATGCCCAAGTCCATCCTGTGCTGCCTAGGTCACTCTTTCACCGAAAAATGAGATCCTCATTCCATCACGACAGACACACCGCACCCTTCGCCTAAAACATTCGATCTGGGCATGAACTGTGGATAGACTATCCATAGCAAGAATAACATATTATGGCCTCAACGCTATCACAAAGATGTTCCAATCAAAAATCTCTCCTCCAAGGGTCAGGTCACACTGTCTACAGAGGTGTGTGATCTCTGATTCTTCTCAAGTCGGTGTTTCTAAGTGTAAGGGTCGAGTCAATGGCTCAACTGGAATCTCAAGGTCTTGAACAAGATAAGCAACCAGAATGAAATTACTAGCACCTATGTCTATCAATGTGGCATCCAAAGTAGAAAAGACATAGATAGTACCTCTAATCATTCCGGGAGTACCTGGGTTATAAGCCTCTGGCGCCTGCAGCTGTCCTTGCCTCTATCTACCAACTCCCTAGGATTGGGGTGGACCTCTTGGGGGTGGTGGTGGAAAAGGGTAAAAATGCCGACCACCTCCAACTGCACTCCCATATCCCCTACCACATCCACAACCCCAAAGATCTGTCTGTTCCACATGTTTCATCAGCCTCGATGGTCCATCCACTGCTCCCGTGTCAGTAGTACGGCGGGTCGGCCAATCTCGAGCGAGATGTCCCCTTCCATCACATGAGTAGCATCGCCTCTCTCGAGGCCGACTGGATGCGCCCTGTGAACCCTGTACGGCAGATCCCCTATCATGGTATCTCCTATGAAAACGTCTCCCAGGCCTGGGTCCCTAACGTCGGCTCCCTGTTGCCGAGGTCTCTGCTCCAGCTCACCCACTACTGAAAACTGCTGGTTGTCTATGCTCTGCCAAGAATCTCTCAACCACGAAAGCCCCTTCGAGCACCCCATCATAAGTTCGAATGCTCATAGGGATGATGCTAGCTCAGATATCTTTGTGCAAGACCTGCTCAAATGTCCGAGCTCTGAGGTACTGATCCCTGACCATATCCATTGAGTACAGAGAGAGGTCGGTAAACCACGACGAATAGTCAGCCACCGTCATGCTTCCCCGCTGAAGCTGGAGAAGCTCCTGTATGCGTACTACTCTATGGGTAACCAGTGAAAACTCCTCCCTGAAGAGACTCCCAAACTCCATCCAAGATAGTGTAACCTTGTCATGAGTCTGGATAACCAAACTCCACTATCGTCCTGCTGAGCCCTGTAGAAGGCTCGCTGCTAGGATCACCATCTGGTCTGCTGGTGTCCTGACCAAACGGAAGACTCTTTCCACTACCTCAAGCCAGTCCTCTACTGACTGAGGGTCAGGCTCGCCTCGAAACCTGAGGGGTCTCTATCTCTGGAACGCATGGAGTGTGATCAACTTGCATTCCTCCCCCACCGGTACAACAGGCACTAAACACTACTCCACAGGTGGTGGGATAACTGGCACAACACCTAGTGGTAAAACTGTGGGATCCGGTACCTATATCGGGGCTTCATCACTGAGGGTGTCATCCTCATGATCGAGCTTCTGGATCCTAGTGGGTGCGCGTTGCGGAGGAATCCTGTTAAAGAAACAAGATATATCTCAGTCAGTGAGTATATCTAGAGAGCTGACTCAAGAATGACATGGAAACCACAACCCATTCCTATATGATGAATGTAACATTATTATCCACTGTAACTAGTGTTCTCATGTTTCGAGTCTAAAATCAAGTTTTCATAGTCCTGGTGTATGGATACGTCGGCCGCCCACACCAACACTGGGGTCCCTGGCCTGAAATCCAAACTCGATACACTTAACACTGTTGCCCAAAACCAACTCACAGACTCTCGATCCTATGGTAGAACCGACCACCTATGATAGAACTCTGTCACGACCCATCCTAGTGGGCCCGAGTTGCAACTCCCCAAGCCCGCCTCCAATAGGACATGGGCTGGTGACTAGCACTGAGTAGGCATGCTACTAATATGGGAGGCATTGCCTAAAAACCTGTACACATGCACACAAATATCCAAGCCCAAAAAGCTGAAATGTAAAAACTACTAAAGTGGAAAAGATGCATGCATACACTAAAACCCAACCACAGAGTAAGAGAAGAATTAAAGTGAAAGAAAGTAAATCCCTATGCCAAAAGTACAATCCCACCAAAAGAAAGTCGGTAACAAAGTACAACCTGTAAGAAAGGTGCTGAGATTGTAGTCTATAGCTGTAGGAACACACCTCGGACTGTATGATCTCACTGAGTACCGTCCAGTCCTGGTCCACCTAGAATCTTGTCAAAGGCTCGCTCATCTGCACAAGACACGACACGTGCGGTTAAAGCCCGTGCATGGGTGAGTATAACAATACCCACTAGGACACCCTAAATCCATAAAGGAAATACAATAAGGAAAAATACCACAAAGGAAAGATACATTCACCTATACATAGTATATGTCTACCAAACATATCACAAGAACATATAGATATACTCATACACAAACGACTATCATGATACTGCCACTATGATCCAGCTTAAAGATTCCACTGAGCATGAAACCGGGAGAACACACTCCTAGGTATGAAGAGAGAGAGAGAGAGAGTGATACAAAGTACTCGTTCTGAGAGAACACACTCAAAAAGTACTTGGGAACATGATTCTCAGATGAGGATCACAACCAAAAGCCATGGGGTGATTCTGAAAACTCAGTCTGAGATAATCCGCTAAGAAGAGGATCGGTGCTAGGGTAAAGTTGGTCACATCGATACCAAAAACTCTACCTAGGGTTCCAGGAATGAATGGATGATCCATCTCTACATCTCATAGAGGGGATTCCAACAGCTCTATTCAGGAAGACCTGCTGAAGGGATCATACTCCCGTATGTAGGAAATGATAGAAAAACCTTCAGGGGAAAAACCACAGGTACGAACCCTAAGAAGCCAGTCCAAGTCACCGAAGACAAGTGGCTCAAGACACGAATAGAAGGTTACACAGCGTGTAGTATGGTTACACGCTGTGGTCCTTGACCCTGGGTACTGCCCATGTAAACGGCCCATGTCATTCGTTCAAGCCATATAAAACCAAACTACACGGCGTGTAGAAAAGGTACACGTTGTGTTCCTTGAAACTGGGTACTGCCCATGTAAACGGCCCATTTCATTCGTTCAGGCCATATAAAACCAAACTACACGGCGTGTAGAAAAGGTACACTCTGTGTTCCTTGACCCCGGGTACTGCCAGTGTAAACGGCCCATTTCATTTGGCTTGTTGGGTAGAAAGAAACTACACGGCGTGTAGAAGAGGTACACGCCGTGTCCGAGCAGCTGGGCTCGCTCTGTGTACGTTGTCCATGTTCCAGTACATGGTCTCTACCCGTGTCCATGTCGCCTACCCGTGTACCAGTACATGGGGTATCCCGTGTATCTGGCCGGGTCTTGCTGGGGAGGGGTATACACGGCGTGTCCTTGGCCGTGTACCCGTCCCATGTTCGTGTACTTCTGGAGTACATGTTATATAATCCCACCGATGAACACACGCCATGTATCCCATACTACACGGCGTGTAGTCGGGAAATTTCCAGAAGCATCGTCTTCCCCCGCGCGCCTCGACTAATCCTCTGTATCATGATCCAACCGCCTGATCATCATGGAAATCCGGATTTGGGGTCGTCCTGCCACTACGAAACCAATTCTGTCAGTTTCGGGCTTTCGATCGTCCCTGAAAATGCATCCCGATCAATCCGAACAAAAACACTCGAAGTACGGGAACATCCGAACCACGTTGATTTGTCCTCCTTCATCGCTATCTCACCTCCGTTAGGTCATCCCGATGTTGGATCTTCGATTTCAGATCGTTGCGCCAACAAATGAACGTGCAACGATCGATTTTCCCCACGAATGTGAAGAATGCGAATGAAGAACGCGTTGGAATAGGGAGATAAAAAGACAACAACCGAGAGGGACGAACCTCGATCGATGTTCGTTTCGATCTTGGTTATTCACCGTTAGAAAGGTTGAACGAAAACCAAAACTCACGAATCATAATCCCATGATTTCGGCAAATATCCCATCCCGCAAGAACGATCGATTCGTGGGCTAATCTGTTCGTGGATTAGTCCGCGTTTTTTGTGGAAATCAAAAACGGGGAAGAAATCATCAAACAACATCCTACCTGGATTCTACGGCGTTCATTGGCGAAGATCCAGTCGTCGCATCGTCGTTGCTGATGAAAATCATCAAGACCTTCGTCGCCCCGTCGGGAGGTCTTCTTCAGATCTCTGCAGAGGAAATCTGAGTTAGCAGAAAAGTAACCCTGACCTTCCCTATGAAATCCCTATTTAAATGAATAGATATTTCGTTTGAACAAGGAATCAAATAAAATATTTCAATTAACGATTTTTTTACGATTACGTCCAAAAACCAGATTTCACCACCGACCTGGGCCGGCCGTAGTTAGGCCTCGCCTAAGGTAAAAACATTATTCTGAACACAAAGGTTCCCTCTGGTTTCTGATCCGAGCGCCTGTTCAGGAGTTATTCCACTTTTTTTCGGAAAACTGCACGCGCGTGTTTATTTATTTATTAAATTAAATTCAAACATTTGTTCAGGGCTCACCAGGCCTCAGAACTGCACGCCGCCTCAGAGCCTGGTCTCGAATTAATTCTCATATAATATTAAAAAAATACATGGAAAATTTCGGGACATTATATTAACACTCATAAATGATACATTTATTCGTGCTGTGTTTATAACTAATATCATTTTAAATAATAATTTATGTTAAATTATTATTTTTAAATTAAAAAATATTTTTTATTTGAATATATTAAGTAAATAACAGTCGTTAATAATAATTTTTTTAATAATTAAAAAATATATATGTAATGTTTTACAAAAATTATTTTTATGATTTTAATTATATATATATATATATATAATTATAAGATTTTAAAAAATTTCATTATAAAATAAATATATTTGGTAGATTTATTAGAATTATTAGAATTATTAGATTTATTAGATTTATTGGATTTTTTTGATTTATTAGATATATTGGATTTATAGGATTTATTTTATCATTATTAGATATATTAGATTAATTAATTAGATTAATTAGATTTGATAGATTTTTAGATTTATTCGATTCAATATACTTATTATTTTTATTATTTTTTTTATATTTATAATGTTTATTATATTTTATATATTTATAATTAATATATATAAATTTTTTAAAAAATATTATTTATATTAATTATTAAATATATGTGTGTTTCCAATGATTTTGGTCAATAAACATAT
The DNA here is from genome assembly GCA_963277665.1 of Viscum album. Classification (NCBI taxonomy): domain Eukaryota; kingdom Viridiplantae; phylum Streptophyta; class Magnoliopsida; order Santalales; family Viscaceae; genus Viscum; species Viscum album. The sequence continues at coordinate 1,052,762,711 of OY728151.1, read as the reverse complement.
AGATAATGCATGCATATATCATAAGTATCATCATGTTCATTTATACATTACACCTTTTTTTTCTTCATGTTTACTATTGATTGCTGTTTTTTATTTTGTATACTTACTAGGTATATTATTAATTCAACTTACCCATATATACCAGTATGTTCTCAAAAATAATTATAAAATTACACGAAATATATTTAAATATTAAATATAATTATTATATTTATATTTTTTATAATAAATTTATATATAAATACTTATAAACAAAATTTATTTGTATTTATAATAAAAAATATTTAAATATATTTGAATAATAATGAATTTACATTAAATACATATTATATATATATATTAATAGTTATATACAACTATTTATAAATATATTTATTTATTTTTATAATTATAACTATAAATAACAGTATATATGTGGATAATTATAAAATTATAATGTATATTTTCATTATAATTCTTATAATTATATAATATAATGAAACAAGAACTATTTTTCATGTCTTATGCGACAATCCTTTGAATCTGAATGTTTTCCATGTATGACATTCAATTCAAATTCTTGATGGATGAAAATTGATGCGCTGTTTTGAAGGCCATGAAGATATATCCCTTGTTGGTGGGGGGACATCTTCTTAACCTTCATGGATGTGTTTTACATTGGATAAATCAACCGCTACCAATAGTATCTGATGGCCACCAACCAGGTGGGTTCTGGTTTCTCTTAAAAGTTTTTATTTTTTTTATCCTCAATACTGACTCACAATCTCTATGATGGATCAATGAAGGATTTCCCAGATGTTGAATTAACACATGTGCAGCCGAATAAACAATTCCATCCATCTCAGTTTCTTGGAAAACTTCTTTAATGTGTTTTTCATGAAGCTAAAACCATCCAAAATAAGTTTCAGATACCACTTTAAAGGGGAGGCGCAACCACCTCATTCTCAAGTAGAGGATGTGGGTGGGGATTGTCATCTGATTGTGCAATAGGGCCTTCATCTTCACTAAATATCGCATCACAATGATGTAGAAGAAGACATGGACGAAGAAGTGTAGAATGACAGAGGGAAGGGATTTAATTTTTCTTTTGATCATTAGGCTCCTTCCAGTAGGCTGGGTAGAAGCATTGAGATGGTCGTGGATGTGTTGTAGATGAATCCGGAGAATTGAAACCATGGTGCCCTGACGGAGATGTCGTGGTTATGGGTTTTGTGATTGATGGGTCTAATAACTGTGTCTGTGTGGATGATGATGAACCCATTTTGAATTTCGGTGTTGTTTTTTGGTTTTTCCATTGTTAGATTATGTTTGGTGAATTACACTATAGGTACTAAAAATTATTGAATTTATATTCATCCATAAAATGTTTCAATATAGATTTATATCTATTAATTACAAAAGTTGTATATAAATATAATATATTACTATCTTATTAATTACAAAATGTGTTTTTATTTTGTTCTTCGCCCAATTATCCACTCTATGGAGGTGTTGTTTTGGTTTGGGTTTTGAGTAGGGTTGTGTTTTTGATAACCCTTGATTCGGTGATGGTTGATCCATGGTTTTTTCATGTGTTTTATAATTTTTGGTCATTTTTTCTATAGCTTTTGATGTGAACCGTGCAGGAAAACCTTCTGTGTGGTAGAAAATTCATTTGTTTCTCACTTTTGTTCGTCACGCGATAGAGTTTTACTCTTATTTATCAATGGGGATGACTTGTTCTAATCAAATGAAGATAAAAAAATCAGTTAATTGAAATTGAAGGGGAAGGGGGAATGATTCACGTGCTTTTAAAGCTTTGATATTATTGTGATGTTTTGTTTGTACATGCTGAATACCCCAATAAAATCATGGTGTTTGGGATCCTTTGATTTAATTTTGTTTGTTGTGATATGTAAACCTTGTTTCATGTTGTTGTGATGTGACCCCAAAATAAAAATTGGGTAACTACATATATTTTCCAAATGAAACGGTTGCCCCTATATTAATGGCATGTATGATAACATCACTAATATAAAGTGAAATGTGATAAAAAGACCTTGATTAAATCTGTAAAATGTTCATTGATGTGTTGTGATGTGTGGTCGTGCTGCTATGAGACATGATGTGTTGTTGCAATGTAGTGTGGGGGGATGTGTGTTAGATTTTCCATGCATTAGGGTAATTGATGTTATGGTTTTTTGGTCATTATATTATGGTAATGAGGCGATGATTCATTTTCATGTGCTTTTGTGGTGCCAAGGTGAAGGTTAATTGGGTTATGATTTTTGGGTGGTGAGGAGATGATTTTTTTGGTCGGTCTTGTTGGGAGATGAGATGATGGTTCGATGGGAATGTTGAGTTGTTTTTAATGTATGGTTGTGTCATCCTAGAAGACCATGTACACTACCACAAAACAGAGCAAGGGAAGCACCTTGTTTTATCAGTACTAAGCAGATATCACTACTAAGGGGGGGGGTGATTTATCAGTGCTTGGTAAAAGTGCTGATAAAGGGTACACCTTAATCAATGTTGTTCTTAGCACTCATTAAGAATACATTTATCTACACTATGATTATTGTTGATAAACATTTTTAATAATAATTTATATTAAATTATTATATTTATATATAAAAAATGATTATTTTTAAACATTAAATTAAAAATGTATGTTTATAATTAATATTTTTTAACAAATAAAATATATATATATAATGTTTAAAAAATTATTTCCATGATTATAATTAAATATATATATAAGATTATAATAAATTTCAATAAATAATAAATTTATTTTTTAGATTTATTATATTTATTAGATTTATTAGATTTATTGTATTGGTTATATTTGTTAGATTTAGTATATTTATTGGATTTATTTGATTTATTATAGAATTAAATGATTTATATTTATTAGATTTATTAGACTAATTAATTATATTAATTATATTTTTTTGAATATTTTTATTTATTATGTTATTAGATTTATTAGAATAATTATATATATTATATATGTTATATATATTATATATATTATATATATTATATATAATATATTTACTATTTTTATTATATTTTTAATTAATATATATAAATATTCAAATATATATTATTTATATGAATTATTAAATATATATTTGTTTCCAATGAATTTGGTCAATAAATATATTGATTATGCATGCATATAAGTTATGTGTCATCATGTTTGTTTATACTTTACACATTTCTTATTATTCATATTTTTCAATTGATGGCTCGTTTTATTATTATGTATATTTACTAGGTATAAGAATAATTCATGTTACCCGTATATACTATTATGTTCTAAATAATATTTATAAAATTAAATTAAATATATTTAAATAATAAATATACTTATTATATTTATAATTATTAAATTTTAAATATATATAAACAATTTTTTAATATTTTTATATGTAATTATAATGACGACTTTATAAAGATATTTAAATAAATATGAAATTAAAAAAATACATATATTTTAATTATATATATATATATTTATAATTATATACAAATATTTATAAATATATTTTTTGTAGTTATAATTATAACAATAAATAACTATATATATGTGAATAATTATAAAATTATAATAAATAATTTTAGTATACTACTTATAATATTATATCATAATGAAATAAAAATATTCCTTGTCTTCTGCAACCCAACTCTCCATATACCAGTTTCCTATGCTGGCCTTTCAATTCAATGTCTTGATGGATGTAAAAGGATGCACTATTTGGAAGGCCATGAAGATGTATCCCATTTTGGCAGGGCCATCTTCTTTACCTTCATGGACGTGTTATCTTTTGTAGAACTCACCCACTACGATTTGTAGTTGATGGACACCAACCAGGTGTGTTCTGGTTTCTCTTACAAGTTTTTATTTTTTCTATCATTAGTGGAAACTCACAATCTCTCTGACGGATCATCCTATGATTTCCCAAATATTGAATGAACACATGAGCAGCCAAAAGACCAATGTCATCCACTGCAGTTGCATGGGAAAATTCCTTGAAGTGTTGTGCATAAAGATAAACCATCCATAGTTAGTTTCAAATATAATTTTAAAGGGGAGGCTCAATGGCCTCATTCTTGAGTGGAGGAGGTGGGTGGGGATTTCCATCCAAATGTTGAAGAGGGCCTCTGTCTTCACCAAATCATGCATCGCCATGATGCAAAACAAGGCCCGGATGATGAAATGAAGAACTCCATGGCGCAAAGCTTTGCATTTGCTTCTGATCATTCATAACCTTCATGTAGGCTGGGTGAGAGATTTGAGATGGCCCTGGATTTGATGGGGATCAATCCGGAGAGCAAAATATATGGTGCCTCGATGGAGATGTCGTGATTCCGAGTTTTGTGATCTATAATGGCATTAGTCTTGCATGTAACGATGATGATGCACCCATTTTAGTTAGTTTGGTTTCTTTTTTGTTTTTCCATTGATTTTTTATGTTTTAGGCAAGGTGATGGTTCATTTGGTTGTGCTTCTGGGGTGTCTAGGTGATGATTTGTTTTATCGTGCTTGTTGGGAAATGAGGCGGTGGTTCGATGGTAATGATGAGTTATTTTTCAAGTATAGTTGTGTCATTCTAAAAGCCCGACTAGTGATGGAATAATTATTTAGTGTTTATTGAAATAGTTGGAGTTGGTTTGGATAATGTGATTGGTTGGAAATGTGAAATGTGGTTTCTGGCATCAGTGGTGTTATGCATTTAGTGGAGGCAATGAATGTAGTAGAATGTTATGAGTTGGTTAGTGTCTTTTTTTGGACCCATAGACTGATCTTGTGGGTGGATTATAAATATATGTGTATATTCCATGGGATTTCTATACACACCCAACCCTTGTCGAGCACTGTGCACTAGAACTCATATTTTCACACTAAGTGTGTTCTTTCCAACATCCCTGTGATGTGGATAGTAGACTAGCTACCTGCTCTCTATTCAATACAAGTAGATATGCACAGTCTATGATGGCCAGTGGTCTTTTAGTGTAGTAGGTGATGGCATAGATGTCTTTAGGTGGGATATGATATGACCATGTTGTGGGATGACTTATGGTTATGTATTTTTGTAACGTCTCTCGATCTTCTACTGTCTCAACTGAACCAAAATGGTTTTTTACAAGACCACATGTGTGGCTCCCCATTGGCAATAGGCTACCAACTAGTAGTGGGGGTGTGACAAGTATAGTGGGGAGAATATTCCCCCTAGTTACAATGTTACAACACTATGTAATAATCATGTAAAAATAATAAATAAGTACAAGAGTTCAAAAATAATTGAAAAAAATGAACACTGTGTGAAAACAAAAAACAGAAGACAACTGATTAATCCAATTAATAAATAAGGAATAATGTTGTGACTAATGGAATGTATCTAAATGTCATTCTAGATGTAATTAAAATAAAATATTAGTACACTCAAAAAAATACTCAAAATTTCCTAGTCATGAAATCCATATTAGTCCCAACATCAATTACAATCTCGTTTAGAAAACAACAATCAAAAGCTAGGTCCTTTTTCACATCACAACGCCAAAATAAGCATTTTTTTATAGTTTTTTCTCAGTGGTTTAAAAAACTACCATAAAATGTTTTCCCAAAAAAAATTAACAGAGGTTGTGAAAAACACTGTTATATTTTTTACTTATATATTTTTAAAATTATTAATAAAATTGAAAAAAATTAATTTTTATGGTTGTTTTTAAAAAAAACTACAATGAAATATTAGCATTTTTAAAAAAACACAACGAAACTAAAGGGAAAAATTTATTTCTGATTTCTAATTAATTTTTTTTTATTGACCATCATATATTATTTTCTTATTTATTTTAATTATTTATAATGGATTAATTAATAATGTTTTATGAGAAAATTATATAATATATTGCTGATCAATCAAACCAGATATATAGATCCAATCCGTTAAATAATCAACCCATCAACTATGACACCAGGATTTCCCATGGCATGATAAATGATGAGAATCTAGGCTACCCCCATGATTGATGAATGACAAATAGCTTGTTGAAAAGCTTCCAGCCAATGCCAAACCATTTCCCAAAATAAGGCCATTTTTATGTGAGTCTTACCCCTTCTTATACAAGGCAATAATCACTTCAAGGAATCCCAATTCCACCACAAAAATATTCCAATAATTTGAACAAGAAAGAAGGATCCCCTAGAGGATGGTGTATGCCTCCACCACTAAATTACTCCAGGTGGTGCGAATCACCGTGAAATGATCTTCAACCATATAGCTATGGATTTGATGGAAAATTAATCTAAAACCTACAATCGAATCAGTGGAGATGGACACATCAGGGTAAATCTTGAAAAAAGCTTTTAGATGGGGGGTGGGGTCTAACAAGGTGATTCACATCACATTATTATCAATGAAAGTGCCACTTTTTCTTCCATTAAAAATGCATCCATTCAAACGACCTCTCAACCCAAATATGATCTTGGGTCACATTCTTTTTAAAGATGCACTCATTTATTCTAGTTCAAACTAGCCATGAAATAGTTCTAATCAACCCCACCACTCCCGTTTCCAATGAAATCACCCAATTGTGGAGGTTTTTTTCCAAATATAAAAACTAGTAAAATAAAATCATAAAATTCAACACCCATTATTTCCACACCCCTTCGGCACCACAAAAAAGTTGAATTGCATTCAAAATAGATTCCACCTCTTGGAGGAACAAAGGGTATGCATCATCCTCCACAATATATTGTTTCACCAAAAATTTGTCGGTTTCTAGAACATTGTTGCAACCCTACCACCAAAAAAAATTTAAACTTGGTTGGAGGAGTGCATGACCACTGACTCTTCCAATTACTGTAATGATGGAACTTAGCCAATCCATGAACCTTCATTTGGTAGCCTGATGAAACAAAGTAAGTACCAAAAGATTCCCCATCCCAAAAAATATGATCATTACCCATTCCAGGTTTAAGAGGAATACTAAAAATGAGGAGACTATCAGCCTCATTAAATGAACTAAAAAACATTCACTAATCCCACACCTCTATAGAGTCATTGGTCAAATAATACACCCTCAAATTTTCAAATCTATCAGCAATTGTCCTGGATTCCTTCAGGATGATGCCATTTTTTAGCTACAGGTATTTCCACACACATACATCATAAATGATATAAATTCCCCCCACACGGCCTCTATCAAGAACATATTTACCACCACCCAGGTTCTTCTCCACAAAACACTGGGGTTTGGCTATATTTTGTTATGTAATAATTTGGAATGAGGAATGTATTTTTCATGTAGAACATTTGAGAAGAGGGAATTTTTGTTGTGTTAGAAATGCCAGCCTTACATTTCGAGAAGAGGAGTCTACAATCGGATGAGCTCGTAAGCGGCTTAGGGAAGCTCTAGGGTTCTTCTCACACCTCCCTCCCCATCCCGGATCAACTATCCTTCTTCTACCGGATTCGGCTGTTCGAGGTGGTGCTCTTTGATGCTGGGGACCTATGTTAGCTCTCATTGCACGCAGTGGTGTTTCTTCATAGCACAGTGTTGATTCTTCACCTGAGCTCCTGGCCGGCGGTTTGAGTTCGTCACTTCGTCCATAGATCTGGTTGTATGGAGGTCGAGTGTTGTCTTTCTGGATGTTGCGGTTGGTGGTGTCGGGATCCTGATCTGGTTCGAGTTGGTAAGCCCTTGTTTTCAAAGAATTTGGAGGGTGGGGGTTTAAACGTGGTGGTGCTTCAGTGCGGTATGGTTTGTTTTTTATGAATCCCCCTTTGATTTTGTGGATTTGTATTGATTTCATCAGTGAGAAAGTGAATTTGTTTGTAGTGATGTCTTGGATGGGCCGGTTGGGGTTTTTGCCGAGATGACAGAGGTTGGTGAATCTTTTTCGTGTTTTGTTTGATGTAGATGAATTTCCCAGCTTGTTTGTTCAAGGCAGGCCATGGATTGTGATTTATGTTTCTTTCTATGGTGGTCGAACTGATGATGGTGACTTGAGTGTGTTTCACCGTCGTCGAAGGCTGATGGTCCCGCCTTTGTCCCGCCAGGAGTGGTGGCGCATGGGGAACCTAGATCGAGGCCTGATTCGCTGGTTGATACGCAGACAGGTGAGTGGAAAGGTGGGTGGTTCGATGCTGGAGTGCGGCTCGAGGACCTATCCCGCTGATTGTGACTTTGGAATTTTGAATTTTGAATTTTAATGGTTGTTTGGATATGGTGAAATGTATGTGGTGATATTCTGTAATGAGTACCAGTAACTCTTAAACCGAATTTTTTGAAAATATATAAAAAATGATTTGCAATGTGAAACTTTTCGAGAAGACCCTCATTAGACCATTTGAGATTCTTAATGTCGAGACCTCCAATGTACATTGAAACACATTTTTTTTCCCATGACACCAAATGGGTGTTATTTTTTCCATCATGAAAACCCCACCAAAAGTTATCCAAATAAGAGTGGATCTTATCAACAAGTGATTCAGGAAATTTGAATAAAGACATTGCATAGGATTGAATTTCATGGGACATTTATTTAATAAGAACTTCCTTCCCATTCAATGAATCAACATTCTTGAACATTAAAAAATATTATTATCCACCCATTCCATAATTTACGTGAACAATTGTTTGTTTGATATTTCTATAATGGTCGGGAGAACCATATATTTTTTATATTTTTCAACCAGTGGGAACTCACATATATGCTACAACTCCTTCCCCATCATGTGTAAAACACCATTACTAAAAGATAATTCTAGCATCAATGGATTAATATGTTTCATAGAAGCCATTTTATAAAAATTAATGATTTTAAGAACCAAGAATCTTTCTAGAGGTGTAGAATGAGAAAAATGATTCTATCATATGTAAGGAAGAGTCGGTAAATTGGTGGGCCATTTTTACATACCATAGCACCATTTATAACTCCTTTCTCTACTAAGCACACAAGAAGATGTGAAAAGAAACTTACCAAAGTAATATAAAGATACAAAGGGAGTGGATCCCCTTTCCATAAACCCCTTGAGGGTATAAAATCTAAGAAGGGACCCCATTAATATTGATTCTGAATGACACAAAAAAACATAGTTCATGATGTTAAAATCAATTTATACCCGATGCTCAAACTGGTGAGAACACGTTCAAGAAAAGGACATTCGACCCTATTGGAGTCCTTCATGATATCAAATTTTATTTCCAAAACAACTTAATTTATGAAGAGTGGGTCTTAATGGAGTAGAACACTTCAAAAGCAATGGTTGTATTAACTGTAATGGATCTCATTGGGACAGAGGAACTTTTATTTTTTTGTGACCATCTGGGGACAAAAATGCCTTAGCCTAGACCCCATGATCTTGGAGTAAATTTTTTAAACAACATTTCACAGACTAATTGGATGAAACTACATGATTTTCTATGGACAATGTGATTTTTGAATTAGAGTAATAAGAGTTTCATTAAGGTAATTGAGTGAGGATCTTTCATACCAAAATTAATTCATCATGTAAACCACATAATGTCTAATAATGTGAGAAATATGTTTGAAAAAAATTACATGGAAACCATCCAGCCCCCAAGACATAGTTGAATCAATAAGATGAAGGGCCCAAAAAATCATCATCAAAGACATCTCTCCCCAAATATCAGTTTATATCATAAATGAAATTTTTTGGAATGCAATTTTTCAGACATGAATGAGTGTTAATACTTTCTTCCTTACACTGGTCCTCGAAAAAATTCATAATAGTTGTATGAATATCAATTATATCAAGGAAAACCCCCAGTGTGATCCTCATGCTTATATTTTTTTTCCCTCCTCCTTGAAGATTCTTTTTGTTTAAAAAATGTAGTGTTCTAATCAGTATCCCTTATATGGGATTTCCATTTCCCCAAAAACCCAAAACTATTTTTTCCCAAAACATGATATTAAGTTACTTCTCGAAAATAAATATACCTATGAATGGAAACACAATATGGAAAATATTTTAGCCTCATCATGTTATTCCAAATTAGAAATAATGAGTCTATAATAGTATATAAACCTAACCGAGTGCTACTTTTAAAAAAAGGATGCAGTATTGTAGATATTGGATGTGAGGAATCTTTGATGGTTTCAATCTCTGATCTCTTATATTTGGTTTTGATTGTTTTGTAATGGATATCTTTGATAATTTAGATTTATGATCATTGGTTTTGAATCAATGACTTGCTAGAGTTTTCCATGATTTGCGACAGATATATGCTGATTAGGTTATGGTGTTTTGTAGTGATATTTTGCTCTCAAGGTGAGGCCGGGTGAGAGGGTGACCTTTGATACTCAGGTTGAGGTAGTGACCTTCAGTTCTCAAGTTGTGGTTGATTGTGTTTCTTCCTTTATTATGGTTAACCTTCTCTGGATATTTTTGGTGACCTTTAGTTCTCATGGTGAGATAGAGACCATAATGGTTTGGTAGTGACCTTTGGATATCATGGATTATTAGATCAAATTTTCTGTAATAGGGATTTCTTGGATAAGGAGGAATGAATTGTAGTGGTATTGGTTCAACTCTACAATATTTTGGGAAAGTGATATTTTTCATACTAAGGATAATCATACCGAGAAGAATTGTATAGGGGAAAATCATACTTGGAGGAACCAGACTTGTAAAATAAAACTGAGTTTTTCCTAACAATGTCCAAGAAGTACATAACATCTTTTGGCTGAGAAAGTGATATTTTTTAAATGGTATACATTTTTTGGAATTAAAAATATGAAAAAATAACATGAGTTGTTACAAAAACATTGTATTACTTTATTTGTGCTAAGAGGGTGAACCCACACTATTGGAATTTTTTACATAATGCTATTTGAGTGAATGTTTATATCCTACTCATTGTAATATAGAGATTTATTTCTAGTCGATTGTGTGGTATTGGATTACATCCAAAACATATCGAGGATATAACTATTGTTATTGAATATAGAACCTTGTAAATTTTTATGTTCTTGTGGATGTGTGGTTAATTTGTTTTTAGTAGGAAAGTTAATCTTTAAAATGAGGTGAAGTTTGTTTCAATTGAACGGAAACTTAAAAGAAAAAGTATCCCTAATTCACCCACTCTACTAAATATACTACATTTAAAAGTGCTATAAACTACTATTAACTGTTCCATAAAAGTGTTTTTAATAAAAAATAACATAAAGGGGGTCCCCTTTATCAGAGCTAAAAAGGAACTGAAAAGTGGGTCATTTATCCGTGCTAAAAAACACTAATAAAGGACCCCTACCCACCACTTTGTAAATGCTATTTTATCCTAGATAAAGGACACCCTTTATTAGTAAAATTTTAATCCTTGATAAAGGCGCCTTTATTATCTCTTAAAATAGCACTAATAAAGGGAGCATGTACTAACACTAGAAATAACACTGGGGAAGGGGGCCTTTATCAGAACTAAAAATATCATTGATAAAATAAGATTTTTTTCATTGATCCAAATAGTTATGATGAATTGGGAATTTATCAGTGCTTGAAATAGTGTTGATAATGTCCTAGATTCTTGTGATGTGTTGATTATAAAACAACACACACACCAACACCTGCACAATGCACAAACACCAACGACAGAAAAGAGCACCAGCACATTGAGAGCATGAACAAATCAGTGCTCACGAGGATTGGAAAATTATTCTATATACATTTAATATAATTTTTTATGTAATTACTTTTACAATTATCCAACAAATAGTTTAAAAAATTAATGTTCCATCTTTTTAAATCCTTGATCCCTTCCTAAAAATATATGTATGTGGTATTTTTTTCCGATCAAATCATCGCTGCTATAGAAAAAAGGTCCACCTATATAAGAAAATAAATACTATGTTATTAATACAATAAAGAAGTAAATAAAAAAATAACTTGAAATAATTCATTAATAAAATGTCAATTTTTAATAAAAAAGACACATTTGGAGTTATGCAGGTCACACCATGCATTTTATTGAGGTGGAGTTTATTTATAAATGTCACAAATGAGTTGTGGATCATTTTACCAAAATGTCAAATCAATATGAATTGTATTTCATGGTTTTGAGTATGTCCCTTATTATTTTACATAAAATTAACATCAAATTTAAATGACACATTTTGATTTATATCAGTCAAATTTTTCATTGGATAAAGGTGTGGTTTATTCCAAGAAGTCACAAATGACTAATGGATTTTTGTTATAAATTATAATACCCATATGAATTCATTTTCTCTGTATTCAGTATGTTAGTTTTTTTTTACTAAAATGACATTTCAAAACGAAAAAATGCATTTTCAGTCATATCGGTCACATAGATTGTTGATTTGATTTGAGACTACATGACACACGTCACGATGGTATTTTGAATTATTATCCTAAATTATGATGTCAATCGGAGTTTTTTATTGGTTTTTAGTGAGTGAATAATTTTGAGCTAAATTTTTTATTTTAAATAGATAACGAACACTTTTAGTCATACTAGTCACACCATGAATCATACTGAGGTGTGGTTTATTCATATACATCACAAATGAATCTTGTATAATTTTTATGAAAATTATATGAATTTGTATTATCATTTTTCATTTTGTCAATTTTTTTTATTACTTAAATTATTAACAATTTTATATAAATACAAATTCTGATTTATACATGTCACATCATAAATCAGATTGAGGTGTGGTTGATTTCTACACATCAAAAATAAATCATGGATCATTTTTTTAAACTAGAAAAAAAGTACAAATTTGTTTTCTGAGTAGTTAGAATGTCATTTGTGTTTTTTTACTAAAATATCATTTCAAACCGAAAACACGGTTTTTGAGTCATACTGGTTGCAACATGCATCAGTTTGATGTGAGACTACTTCATACATGCCACAGAGGACATAAAATTAATTATCTTAGATTATTAAGTCAATTGGAATGAATTTTCTTGGTTATGAGTGACTGACACGTTTTGAGCTAAATTGTAAATTTTAAACTGATAATAGATATATTTAGTCACACCGATCACACCATGCATCATATTTAGGTGAAGTTGATTCCTAGACAGAAAAAATGATGTACGTATTGTTTTAATAAAGAATAAAAACTATCCAAATGCCTTTCTCATTATTTTAGTATGTCATTTGTTCTTTCTTACTTCATTTAATGTCAATTTTATATAGAAAGACACATTTGTATTTATACCGGTCACATCATGCATTTTATTGATGTTCAATTGATTAATATACAAAAAAATGGATCGTGGATCATTTTACTAATCAATAATACAATCCTAATGCGTTTGATCAGATGTTAATTATCCAGTTCTGTTGTTCTTACTTAAATTAATGTCAATTTAAAAAAAAGACACATATTGAGTAATACCGGCCGCACTATGCATCAGAGTGATGTGATATTTATTTCTAAATATCAAAAAAGACTTATAGATCATTTTCCAAATGTATCAAACCAATCCAGATGATTTTTCTACATTTTTAGCCTGTTAGTTGTGTTTTGTTTACTAAAATATCATTTCAAACTAGAAACACGTATTCTTAGTCATACTGGTCACCTTATGCATCAGTTTGACATGAGACTACTTCATACACGTTAGAAAGATCTTATGAATAATTTTACAAAATTATGAAGACATTTCATGTGAGTTTTCATGGTTTTCAGTGAGTTAAACGTTTTTAGATAGAATGAAAATTTTAAATGATAATGGACACTTTTAGTCATATCAGTCACACCATTTGTTTGATTGTGGTTTGGTTGATTCCCATACATCACAAACAACTAATGGATAATTATTATAATGTATCAATGAAGTCTAAATGTGTTTTCATAGTTTTTAGTATGTCACATCTTCATTTTGATATATTTATTGTTAATTTAATATAAAAATACACCCATAAAGTCAAAACATTCACAACATACATCAGATTTTGGTGTGGTTGATTCCTACATGTCATAATTGACTTATGTATCATCTTCCTAAAGTATCAAATCAATCCTAATGTGTCTCCTTATTTTTTAGTATGTCAATTGTTTTCTTACTAGAAATAATGTCAATTATAAATAAAAATAGACACTTAGAGTCCTACAAATAACATCATGAATCATATTTAAGTCACATATTCATGCTATTTGTGTACATTATACCATTAGTTATGTTAATCAATAATTTATAAATGAATCTTTATCATTTTGTTAGTATGAGTCTTTTCAAAAGTCATGGTAGTGCTGAAAAAAATATAAATACAGAAAGGATTAAAAGATATTTTAAATGAAATTTTAATTATATTAAAAAATTCCACTTCAATAATTCTGGTTTTTTATGGAATAAGATATATTTAATAAATTTTAAAACATAATTACCACTTTCATTTTTATTTATCTTTTTCAGACACTGGAGAAACATTGAGAAAAATATGTAATTTTTTGATATGTATTTGGATAGTGAAATAATATTATATATACCCTGATACTTATCTATTCATAGTATCTGTGATGTTGATTATCCATTTCCCATTTCCTCATTACATGATCTAGATGATATTCACACACCTCCCTATCATAACAGAATCATCATTAAATGATCATATAAATTTTATAACTTGATGTTTAATTTAAACATTTTGGATGTAGTGTATTAAAAATTGACAAATGCCATAATGTGTGGTCATTGTTTTGGATATCCATACATTGAATCCATACAATGAATCATTGGAGTATCCAAATTGACTGTAATGAGCATCCAATGATGCCTAAATGCAAAAAAAAGAACATGTAATGAATGAAATTAAAAGATATTTGATATGATAAAAGTATAGAGTTTTACCCCTAAAACGTGGGTATTAATAAGATTCTATCATCCATAGTTTTTCTATTAAATAATTGGCTAATGCGTGCAACTATTTCACCCTCTTTCTTGGAAGTTATCTCTATTTGTTCTATAGAGGAGATGTGAGGACCAATGAGTCCAATATTTTTTCATCAGGAAATCCAATAAATTAATTTTCATATATATTCCAATGAAAAATAGGAAATGTATTTATTTATTGTTATTATATTATATCATCTTCTAGAAAATAAAATCATGAAAACTAACCACATGTATACATTTACAACTGAGCCACCTAGCCAATCATAGTCCAAGATTTCACTAACATTGTCAACAAAAATAAATTCCATATCTTCATTGTTGTAAATATTATCATAAAAAACAATTATGTGAGTACCACCATCTTTCATCTTCATATCCACATGTGCATGTAAAGATAATAAATGAGGATATAGAATAAGAAGGTTTATCTTACATTCGGTAGATCGTTTCAATCGGTTGGTTGATCCTTAAGATGGTTTAGAACCAGTATTCCAATTCACCCACTCCCTTTTTCTTTATATAATAAAATTTATTGATTCATACCATTTTTCATTAAATTTTATGGGATTATCATGAAAAATAAACTGGAAATTAATACCTCCTTGTCAAAACATTATTTTAAAAGATGTGACATCCATGAGATAAATTTTCCAAGAGCTTGTTCGACCTTATAAATATCTTCATCATCAATTGGAACATTTAGTTCCGAACATGGCTCATGGTCTACGTTAATCAACACATTTACTTGACCCATTTGAAGTGGTATATGGTGTAGCATTTTGTTCATGATATTGAACACCGTAGCCCTCACTACAAAGAAACGAGTGGGTGTTGATATATATAAATCATAGTCATTTTAACCATGTATAATATCAATTAATGAATGGTATCATGTATATATAATTCATCATTCACAAAAAAAAATTTGAAAATTTATTACATCAGTTTGACAATTTTTTTAGGGGAATGGCTCACCTCAATGCTAGAGGGGATGGGGCAGGATCTTCATGTGCTCATTGCTCATGAGTTGTTTCTTCTATACCCCCCCTCCACAATCCTTTTTTTCATGAAATATACATTCCATTTTATGAGTTCTTCAAGGATAGATACTCATTCTGTCATCATTTTCAGTAGATCACTTTGATCCTCCTCTTTTGTTCTCAAAAATTGATTGTGGTGTCACCCCAAAACCCACACCTCTAACATAGCCATACATCCTCACTGCTTCAATTCAACCAAAAGGATGTATTCATCCATTCTGGATTTTGATGATTCCCATGACTATGTCAGATAGAAAATATATAAAAATAAGTAATCATTGTTTTTTAAAATCATTTTAAAGAAAAAAATTATTTATTATTTAATACATACACATTTTTTCCATAGTTTTTTTGTGTTTTCATCTATTAGTATCTGATCAATATTTATATGACCCTCCTTCCCTATAAAATTTAATTTTATGGAAGTAAATTTTTATTTGAGTTCATCAATCTTCTTATACATAGAGTAATGTATTTATGGTGTTGTTTTATATTGCATAAAAATATTACAGTATATTTAAAATACGTACTATTTTTTTTCAAGTGAACTGCACCCCATCCTAGCTTTAAGGTCGAGGTACATTTGTTTCATATAAAATTCCTTAATTTCAACACTCAGTTGATGTTTCAAAAATAAAAAATTGTCATTAAAAGTGATGAATATATGTATCTTCAAACAACAAATTACCAAAAATAGTGTCCCTAAAAAAATTTATTTTCACAACGACTAATAAATGCATCCCATGTTCCATGGGTTATTAGGTGTGCATAAAGAGGTGGTGGGTGAATGTTTATTTTCCCTTCATTATCTTTAAGATGATATATCATTAAAATTGTGTAAAATATTCTCTGAATCTTTACAGTAACCCTTAATACATAGTATTTGTGTGAGTAATTCACTATAAATGAACTCTATAAAAGATGATAAAGAGTAATAAAATGTTTCATTATTATATATTTTAGTAAATTAAATAAATCATGTCATAATGTTAGGGTAATACCTCCCCACATCAGTTTCTTAATCCTAGTGACCACATGGTGCCATGTCTATACCTTAATTATCACGTGTTGTCGAGTGAATATTTAAATGAAAATACCAAATGTGGCCTTGATGGGGTTATAATTATATTCTCTCTTATTACATATAACCACATATTTGATTCCTTTTTCATTTTCCTTACGGATTTTTCATAACACCATCAAACTACAATGCTCCTATATTTTCTACTCTTCCAGTGCATCATTGCCTACCATTTCATTTTTCCAACATCATCTATATGTTCCTCCGGAGCACTAGAATTAGCATGTGTAGATGGTGATTGTACCTCTACACAAGAGAAAGTAGCCACGATAGGTTTTGAAACCTATTGGTTCGTTGCACTGCAAGCAGCAACAGGTTGAGAGACATGTTATCCTATTACACTTCAAGAAGAACTAGGTCGAGAGACTTGTTGTGGATTTTTATTTAGAGAATCATCACATGAAAAAAGTCATTATCTATAGAAGTGGTTCAACAATAAATTTTTATTATATAAAATTAGCAATGAATAGATAATAAAAAAATGTAATATGATGTATATTAAAAAATAATATATCTTCATTATGGAACAATCCTTTTTTTAATGGTAGAAGTGTTTCAGACCCTCTATAGAATATCAATGTCCCTTTATTGTGTTCTATTATAACATAACAAACAACATCTATATTATTTCCACTTATTAATTATTGTAACATCCCAATGAAAGGGTTATCTTTCGTCAAATTTTCATCTAACCCATTATTTGTTTTTTTCGATAATAACAAAATTAACCTACTTTGGTTTGTAGGATCTGGAACATAAAATACATGTAACTCCTATGATGCCACTATAAATGTCTTCTCTTTGTACACTTCCTTAATAAAATCATGTTTCACAAATCAAAACTAATATATTTTAATATCAATCCTATTATCATCCAACTTGCATTAAAAAATCATAACTTGGATGTTCGTATAATCCAACTCTCATATTTTTGGGATGATTCCAAAGTATGATATATTTTCATTAATTGGATTTTTGTCATTAACACTAGAAACATGCATCACTTCAACCACAACTGTAACTCAACTATTCTGCATGGAATTTTCTTTATCAGGTTCATTAGTATAGAATGTATAACCATTAATTACATAATAATTATAAGATAATACATACAAACATGGTCCTCTAGCTAGCCATTGATGTCATTCATAATTTTATTCTAGATTTTCATCTGACTCCTTAAATATATGGCCCAAAAACAATCCAATGAACTATGGATTATGTGTATTTGATATCCATTTTCAACCCTAGATGGATCCAAATTCTTACGAATTTATTTGTGGGTTTTGGAATAGGGGTCAACCTCTAAAATTTTATGAAAAACATATTGGTGGGCCTATTTCCAATCTGTAATATTGACTGTGAAAACCTATCTTTACGAAATTCCTTCACCACAAATCCGTCTAGAGTTATAATATTATAGTAGACCAATAGTATACACAACATACATGTATTCAGTAAATAATTCAATAGCTTCTTCGACAATATATTTTTATACAATACAACCATCTGGATGAATTCTATTTTTGAAAAACCCATTCAAAATCATAATATACCATTCAATGGGTTAAATACATATATATTGTACAGGAACGCCTAGTCCAATCACTCTCACCATGTGATCCATCAATTGGAACATCATATCAGTGAATGTTGTTGGGAAACATTTTATCAATTCAAATAATATGGAGGCAATTTCAATCTCCATAATCAGAAATTTTGTTAGGTCTATAACTTTACTATGTATAGAATTGAATAATAAATATAAATTCATTAATATATAATATAAATTACTGTGAAAAATGAAAGATAAATCTATAGTAATTTTATCCAGCATCAAAATGTGGAAGTGATGTTATTTCACACCCTTTAACATTAAATCGTTCATTGACACAATGTTCTTAATATTCGATGAATAAAAGTGAATTTTTCACATTTCACTAGTTCCAACTCTTGTCATACTCCCATGCCAAACATGTATAACCTAGCCTTAATTTCATCGTTTTTTTACTGTGTGCATTTAGCAACATGTCCATGACACTATCAAATACATTTTACTTCAACATGCATAAAATCAAGAATTATTATGATGTATAAACATTTAGAGTATGGTAATTCAAAAAACTAATTTTTCATTCCATCTATTTTTTATGTGGTTTTTCAATGAAGGTTTACCAAAAGAAGTGTCCACATATTTTACATTATCAAACATTTTATCTTCTATTAGTGGAGATGGTGTTGTGCGTTCATCTAAACATCTATCGAATGATGTTGTCCAAGATATGTATGTATATCATCAGGGTAGAAATATGCGATGTCAAAGAAACATAGTTTTATATGAATGTTTCGACCTAATTGAATGTGTACCTTGTTCATAGATGGGGAACCCATGACTTTATTTAATAATATATCCTGAAAAATTACCATAAATGAGAAAATTATTTATCATCTCGTACAAGATGGCTCTCAATGTTAAATCTTAATTTATGTAAGAATCAAACAATGTAACACGTGAATCCCAAGAAAATTTAAAATCCTCGATCAATGGAGCTAAATGAACCTCAATATCATTACTCGGTTGTTTCAGTCCAGATATAATCATAGATAGTATGATTTGATTTCATTTCTTTGATAACCTTGGTGACAATCTATAATTTACCAATATAACCTTCCACTTAATATGATTGATTATTTGAAAACCAAAATGATTTTCTCTATCTGTAAATAATGCAAGATGAAGTTTTCTTGACTCATTTCCAAAATTATGATACTCATGATCGATTCTCTTCCACTAATGATATTCTTTCAGGTGAGAGAGTTTCCCATATTTTTTTATTTTCTCTACATGCTGCATCAATTTTCATGTGGTCTCCTCACTTGCATATAGGTTTCTAAACCATGGAATGATTTAAAATTACCAATAAACACTCGTAGGACTGTATTCATCAATATTTTATCAAGAGTCACATCACATTAGTCATGTTGGATTTGGTGGTCTAGAACCAACTACTTTATACTTTATTAATTAATTAAAGCCTTATCACATCTTGAATGTTCTTTTGCATGACAATGCATGTGATAATTTCCTAAGGATATCTGTTGCATTAATGGGTCTCAGAGGATCCCTACTATGATGAGAACCCAGAAGTGCCATAACACTGTTCTTGAATATTTGTTCTATGGCCGAATGATGTTATTTAAGGGACACAAATAATACAAGTCATTTGGGGTAAGGACTCATAAAACTTTGAGGCACCTTCTCATGGTGTGCTCCCTTGGTAATATCTAGGAGGATACTATGAGAAATAGACCAGCCAGTAGGAAATCCACATTTCATAGTGTCATTGTATGTTTCTATCTGCAGACGTGTGTATTGGTCCTTAGACTTTATGATTATTATTAATGGGTATTACAACTCGCGCACGTAGATGTATTGAAGAAAACTATGACGGCACACTGTTCGCAGCGATGTAGGATATGTTCAGTGCGTCCTGAGTAATACATCATTAATAGATAATGCGAGAAAGGTCTTGTCCCTTCTGTTCCATAAAGGCAGCTGATATCTTAGGCCCTTTGATGGAATTGATATAGCCTAAATAAATCCATGTAAGTGGTAAGGTATAGGCGAGTTCAATTCTAGGAAGTCAAAGAAAGAATAATTGAGCACATGGGTTGATGGCACTAGCATGAAACCAGGTTGATTGTAGATATCGAGACAAAGGTATTATATTACACGGTAAGCATTCGAAGGTGGTGTCAAGTCATTACGGCATTAACTTCTTTCTCTATGGGTGCCTTAGCGTGTTACTAGATGCTAACCTTGGACTTTAGGTAGGCTCCGCCTAATGCCACTGAGAAAGAGGCCTAGAGGATCACACACTAAGTGTGTCCAAGTATCTCAGTTAAATATTAATTTAACAAGTTAAATAAATATTATTTCCGACTGTGGTTTAATAATTATTTAATGATGCTTGATCGAATTTATTACAACAGTAGTTATTTGAGAGAATATATTGTGGGCGAAATAATATATATATTTATTAGATAATAATTTAGTTAAATTTATTTAAGAAATATGTATCCATTACTCAAGTTCTAAAAAATATGGTGGTGGAAATAAATAAAATGGAAAAATAAAATTACACGCCGTGTATATTTATATACACGCTGTGTAGTTTTTTTTGGGATTCGTGAGAAAATATTGTTTATTTAATTAAATGATATTAAATGTAATATGTTGGGAGCATGTCAAGTAATAATTATGGTCAACTATCATTATTAAGACATGGGGTATTACTAAGAATTAAATGAAATGATTAAATGCTTTTGGTAAATTAATTCATTTTATTATTCTAAGTATTAAAATCCCAAATTACCTTATTATCATAGAGGGAGAGCCATTGATGTGCACAACAGATTTGGAAATACTCTCAAGACAAGAGAGAATTCCCTTTCCACAAAGAACGTTGTCATGTTACTAGAGCGAGATCCTCCACCGGATCAAGGCGGTTGAAGGTGGACATCGCAAGTGAAGGCTCTTCCAAGCTAGCACCCGGAGATCCCTTCGGCGATGTACAGAGATACGTGGAGAACGTGTGGATCACCAAAAGAGGAATCCTATACTTGGATTCTACAAAGAAATGACGGATCACATGATTGTGACCGGAGACTCCAATGAAAAAATAATTCCATCGAGGTAATTATTATGAATTAATTAAATTAATTATAACATATGATGATCCTATCTCAATGGTTCCGGGACTCTTATTTTCTTTTTTGTTCTTCGTTATAGTCTGAAGATTCGGCGTTTTATATTGTGATGGATCTCGGATTGAACGTCATTTAACGCTAAAATTAAAGTTGGGAAAACCCACCAACGCGCTTATGCTGTGCTCGGAACCTACAAGTGGTATCAGAGCGGTCATATCGTTGATTATAATTATTTAGTTTTTCGTTGGTAATTTAAGCATTTAATAATTTAGTTATTTAAATAAATGTTTAACCGTTCTAGAAATCTAAATATCGTGATATGATCCTCCTCCCTCGTTTCTCATTCACCTCACAGAAACAAATGTTTCTTTTAATTTTGATTAAAATAAAATAGAGGAACTCATACGAAGGAGCCAAACGTTTATGTCCATACAACACCAGAATACATGGCGTGTATTCAGAAGTACATTCCATATAGTCTAGGTTCAATGCATTGACCGATCCGCCAAATCAGGAAGTGTATTGAAGTCATTTATGACACCGTGTGTTGACAAGAAACAGGTGGCACACGGTTTCCGGATTACACGTCGTGTGGTCCAATGAACATGGTGTGTAGTCCCATCAGGTTCGTGTTGGACCGTATACCCCATACACGTCTTGCCCGACTGGAAACCGTGTAATGCGGAAACTACATGGCATGTGTCCCACAGAACACGTCGTGTACTACGAAAATTTCCGAAGTACATAAAAACGCCATGTCCCCGGGCATGTACTTCAGATGGACGGTGAAGAAAAGTACACGATGTGTAGTCGAAACTACACGTCGTGTACTCACCCAAATTACGCAGATTTATTAAAATTTATTATTATATTATACAAACCCTTGAGACATGTACCGCGGTGCAGGAATAAAGCTGAGGCACAACACGTGATAGGTGTTTTATATATATGTGTTTAATTTAACATCTGCGTAATAAATGTGAATTCACCGGGTTGCCTCCAAGGTTCAAGTTACATACAAGTATAATTTTAAATGAATTTATTTGTTTAAAATTATGATGGATGAGAATCTCAAGGAAATTTAGAAAAATGATTTGAGATAAAAGGATTGATTAATTAAAGACACTTAATTGCTTCGACCGTGATTAATCTTAAACAAGAATGATTAAATAATTGAATGCTAGTTTTTTATGAGTAAATATCGTTTCATGTATGGATGATCATGAGCCAGACCGAGACCTTTTTATGTGAATGATTTCTTTTAATTAATTTATTTAAATTAAATTTGTTGGCATGCGATCCATCTCCTCATTAATTTGTAGGTCCTACTCACCCAAGGATTCTTTTATGTAAAAACACCTTTTACCCCACACCTACATGTGAGATATATGCATATGTAATGAATGGAGCTCCCAAGATAGTGGAGGTGGCTCAAGTCAGGAGCCAAGGTGAATCTAATCCAAGGAGATACAAAGTTGGACATGTGGAAAGCTGTAAACAAAAACCCGAAAGGTTCAAGGTGTTTCTTCCCTAGGTCTTGGGTTAGTTTAGCAACCGCTAGATAATATAACCAAAAAAATCTCATGATCATACCATTTATTTTATTTATGTCAGTTGCATGGTTTATTTATTGTGGGTGTGTTGTCACGATCACACAATTAATGAATTAAATGAGCATACAAGATGGAACTAAAATAAAACCATCTTATATGTAAATATTATCTTAGACATGGTTAATCACTAAAGCATATCCCACATAATATTAACAAGCATGTAATCAAAGATAATAAAATGGAAATTTATGTATAAGGATAAAATACCTCAAAAGAAATATTAAGTCGGCATAACCTTCCATAATCATGGTTAGAATCGAACCATAGTTCAAAGTTCTTGACCAACCATAGTTGGGGTGCTTTCAATTATCGGGGAATTATAATTCAATGTTTTGGGTTGACATGACTTGGTTCGCATCAAGGGTTGACTACCATAACAGGACATTGTGTGACCAAGAGGCAAAGGTTGAGGAAATCCAACATAAAAGGATTTAAGGATTGGGAATTCCACTCAGCGGATCAAGGGGCTGCGAGTTAATGCAGTTGGAATTTAGAATGCCTACCTAAAACCCTTCAAGTTTCTTGACCAACCCTAGTTGGGGTAATGCGAAGGGAAATATGGATCCATGCCACTAGAATATTTAGGCAAAAAAATATTCCAAAATCAATGGTGAGGGCTATTGGATTCGATAAAATAGTGGGAGACTAATAAGTATTAATTTATTTATTTATCTCAATTTTTGTAATAATTTACTAAACCTTGGATCATATTAATTTGTAGAAAAGGAAAGAAAATGACGTCAAACATATCATTGCGCACCATACTCGAGAAAGAAAAACATTCTCACAGGCACCAATTTCTAAGAGAGGAAGAGGCATTTACGTGTCGTCATTCGCCATGAAATGAAATTGTATGTGCTGGAAGAGCCTTTTCCAGTTGCGCCTGGGAAAGAGGCTAGTGACGAGGAATTATCTCTATATAAGAAACACATGGATGATGCCACAGATTTCCAGTGCTTCATGCTATCGGCCATGTCTAATGACATCTTGAAGCAACATGAAAACATGGACGCGTATAGAATGATGTCTCACCTTAAGGTTCTCTACCAAGAGAAGGCGAGATAGGAGAGGTATGAGATCTCCAATGCTTTGTTTACAACTAAACATGGAGATTCTGCGCCAGCTGGCCCTCACGTAGTCAAGCTTATTGGCTACATTGAACACCTGGACATCTTAGGGATTAAATTCCAGGATGAGTTGCATACAGATCTCATCCTATCATCACTTCCCATGACCTTCTCTGGCTTCATTATCAACTATAACATGAGAGGAAATGATAAGAGTCTATCAGAGATTCTGAACTTGATTCTCTAGGGAGATAAGGACATGGGGCGTGACAAACCCCCGGTCCTTAGGGTGAAAAAGAAAAGGATGGACAAGGAAAAGGGTCCAAATACTTATAAATAGTCTGAAGCCCCTGAGCACCGTCCCTCCAAGAAGGGGATGATCCAGAGGCAGGGAAAGTAATGGGAGGCAGTGTGTTTTTCATGTGGAAAGCAGGGCCACTGGAAGAGGAACTGCACCCAGAAGCATGGGGACGCTAATGGTGCATTCATTATCGAGTGCAATATTTCTATTTCTACACATTTGGTATTAGATACAGCTTGTGGGGCTCAGATCTGTATTCAAATGCAGGAACCAAGTATATTTAGAAAGATCGCCAGAGGAGAGGTGGATCTCCGAGCTTCCAATGGTGCAAGGCAGGCTGTGTTGGCTATTGGAGACTATCACCTCTCATTGCCAACTGGCATGAATTTGGTTTTAAAAAACTTTTATTTTGTTCCTAGTGTTACCAAGAACATAATTTCTGTATCTTTTTTGGATATGGATGGATTTGTTTTAGTGTTTGGAAATAAGGGTTGTCTTTTTTATAAGAACAACGTATGTTATGTTATGGAACATTTGAATAATGGTTTGTATGTATTAAATTACGAAAACTAAGCGTTGGCAATCAATAAAGAAACAAACTCACAAGACTCATACATCACCCAGTTATGGCATCACCGCCTTGGTCATGTGAACGAGAAGTGCTTGAAAAAGCTCGGCCAAGATGGCTATTTAGACTCTACTGAGATAAAACCACATGATATATGTCACACTTGTTTACAAGGAAAAATGACCAAGCTGCCTTTTGGTGGATAAGGTGAAAGAGCCATAGAGCTTCTTGGATTGGTACACATGGATGTGTGTGGACCATTTCCAATAGAAGCTAGAGGTGGATATTGTTACTTCATTACTTGTACTGATTATTTGAGTAGATATGGCTATGTATACTTAATGAGGTAGAAGTCAGAGTCCTTTGAGAAATTTATGGAATTCAAGAATGAAGTAGAGAACCAGCTTGGTAAGAAGATAAAGAAACATTGATCAGATCGAGGTGGAGAATATATTAACCAAGATTTCCTCGATCTTCTACGGGATTCTGGGATTCTATCTCAGCTCACTACTCATTATACACCACAGTGGAATGGTGTTAGTCAAAGGAGGAACCACACCTTGTTGGACATGGTGAGGTCGATGATTAGTCATGCGGATCTTCAATTATCCTTTTGGGGGTATGCATTACAAACTGCAGCATACACATTAATCCGAGTACCATCTAAGGCGGAAAATCAAATTCCATCCGAGTTATGGAATGGAAGGAAACCCACTTTGTCTCATACACGTGTATGTGGTTGCAATGAGTTTGTTAAGGCCTTATCAGGAAACAGACTAGCACCCCGGGGCACGAAGTGTGTCTTTATAGGATATCCCAAGGAAACGAAAGGATATTACCTATATAACCCTCAATAAAAGAAAGTGACTATCGCCAGACAAGACGTCTTTCTTGAGAGGGAGCACATCCTCAAGAAGGATAGTGGGATCAAGATTGACATCGACGAAGTTGATGATCAAGATACATAGGAGTTGGTACAGGAACAAGTTCCCCAGGTCCCAGTGGAAGAGGTTCCAAAAACACAAGTACTGCGGAGGAGCTCAAGAGAGGTAAGGGAACCAGAGAGATTTGGTTTCCTAGTCACCGAGGATGGTGAATCATTATTATTGGACAATGATGATCCTCTCTCCTACAAGGAAGCATTTGAAATCTCAAAAGCTTCAAGATGGAAAGAATCTATGAATTCTAAGATGGATTCCATGTATCTGAACAAAGATTGGGTTCTGGTCGATGAGCCAGTTGATGTAAAGCCAGTTGGATGGAAATGGGTATTAAAAAGAAAGCTGGACATGGAAGGTCAAGTTAGCAACTGTAAAGCAAGGCTAGTGGATAAAGGATTCACACAACATCATGGAATTGACTATGATGAAACCTTCTAACCACTTTCCATGTTTAAATACATAAGAATCATACTTGACATAGAAGCTTACGATGACTACGAGATTTGGCAAAAAGATTTCAAAACAGCATTCCATAACGAGAACCTTCTGGAAGATGTCTATATGACACAACTAGAAGGGTTTGTGACCCCAGGTGAAGCCAAATGGGTTTTCAAGGTAAATAAATCCATTTATGGATTGAAGAAAGCATCCAGGTCATGGAAAATTAGATTCGATGAAGCCATAAAGAAATTTGGTTTCATTAAGAATGAATGTGATCCATTTGTTTATAAGCGGTTTAATGGGAATGCGGTCATCATCCTAGTGGTATATGTTGATGACATATTACTTATTGGAAACGACGTACCAGCCTTATAGTCAGTTAAGGAATGGTTGAACTAGTGTTTCTCCATGAAGGACTTAAGAGAATAAGCCTACATTCTAGGTATCAAGATCATTCGTGATAGATCCAAAAGGCTACTTGGACTATGTCAGGGTATATACATTGACCAAATACTAAAGATATTTAGTATGGAAAAATCCAAGAGGGGATTGGTTCCAGTGTCACATGGCTTACATAATTCTAAGAAAATGTGTCCCCAGACACAACAGGAGAAAGATAGGATGAGTAAGATCCCAAACGGTTCAGCTATAGGATCCATCATGTATGCCATGTTATGTACCAGGATTGATGTTGCCTATGCAATGAGCATGGTAGGCAGATATCAAGAAGATCCAAGAGAACAACATTGGACTATTGTTAAGACTATCCTTATGTATCTGAGAAGAACTAAATATATGTTCCTGGTGTATGGAGGAGACAAGGATCTTTTTATCAGGGGGTATGCTGATGATGGTTTTCAGATCGATCAGAATGATCTAAATTCGCAATCTAGATACGTTTTCTGTCTCAATGGAGGAGCTTTGAGCTGGAAGATTTCAAAGAATCCAGTTTTTGCCGATTCTATAGTGGAGTATGAGTATATAGCGGCCTCTGATGCAACCAAAGAAGCCCTCTGGATTCACAACTTTGTCCAGGAGCATGATTTGGTGCCTAGAAGTCTATATCACATTACATTGTATTGTGATAATATTACAGCGGTAGCTCATGAAAAATAAACAAGGTCACATCAACGGACAAAGCACATACTTCAGAAGTATCACCTATTGATGGATTTCTATCAAAAGGGTGATGTTGTAGTGAGCAGAGTGTCCACGGAAGAGAACGTGGCAGACCCCATGACTAAAGGCCTATCTCAGCAGAAGCATGAATATCATGTGAGAGATAGCGGTGCAATGGTTGTTAGCAGTTGGCTCTAGTCCAAGTGTGAGTCCTTTGTAGTTGGTGGTCTAGAACCAACAACTTTCTACATTATTCATTAATAAAAGACTTATCACATCTTGATTGTTCTTCTGCGTGACAGTGCATGTGATAATGTCCTAAGGACAGCTGTATCATTAATGGGTCATAGTAGATCCCTTCTATGATGAGAACCCAGAAGTTCCATAACACTATTCTTGAATATATGTTCTATGGCCGGATGATATTATTTAAGGAACACAAATAATACAGGTCATTAGGGGTGAGGACTTTTAAAACTTTAAGGCACCTTCTCATGGTGTTCTCCCTTGGTAATATCTAGGAGGATATTATGAAAACGAGACCCGCCAGTAGGAAATCCACATTTCAGAGTGTCATTGGATGTTCCTATCTATGGACGTGTGTATTGGTCCTTGGACATTATGATTATTATTAATGGGTATTACAACTCGCACACTTAGATGTATTGATGAAAACTGTGACGAAACACTATTCGCAGCGAGGTAGGATATGTTGGGTGCATCACGATTAATACTGCATTAATAGATAATGCGAGAAAGGAATTGTCCCTTCTGTTCCACAACAGAAGTAGATATCTTAGGCTCTTTGATGGAATTGATATAGCCTAAATAAATCCATGTCCATGGTAAGGTATGGACGAGTTCAATTCCGGGATGTCAGTGAAAGAATAATCGAGCACATGGGTTTATGGCACTAGCATGCAACCCACTTGTTTGGATATATCGAGACAAAGGGATTATATTACACAGTAAGTGTTCGAAGGAGGTGACACGTCATTGGGGCGTTAACTTCATTCTCTATGGGTGCCTTGGCGTGTTGCTAGATGCTAACCTTGGTCTTTAGGGAGGCTCTGACTAATTCCACTGAGAAAGAGGCCTAGAGGGTCACACACTAAGTGTGTTCATGTATCTCAGTTAAATATTAATTTAACAAGTTAAATAAATATTATTCCCGACTGTGGATTAATAATTATTTAAGGATGATGGATCACATTTATTTCGACACAAGTTATTCGAGAGAATATATTGTTGGTGAAATAATATATATATTTATTAGCGAGTAATGCAGTTACATTTATTTAAGAAATAAATATCCCTTACTCACGGTCTAATAAATATGGTGGAGGAAATAAATAAAATGGAAAAATAAAAGTACACGCCGTGTATATTTATATAAACTCCATGTAGTTTGTTTTTTTCGCGATTCGTGAGAAAATATTGTTTATTTAATTAAATGATATTAAATATAATATGTTGGGTGCATTTCAGGTAATAATGATGGTCAACTGTCATTATTAAGACATGGGATATTACTAAGAATTAAATTAAATTATTAAATTATTTTGGGAAATTAATTCATTGTATTATTCTAAGTATTATAATCCAAAATTAAGTTATTATCATTGAGGGAGATCCATTTTTGTGCACAATGGATTTGGAAATACTCTCAAGCCAAGAGATAATTCCCTTCCACCAAGAACGCTTTCAAGTTACGAGAGCAAGATCCTCCCCCGGATCAAGGCGGTTGAAGGCGGACATTGCAAGTGAAGACACTTCCATGCTAGCACCCGGAGATCCCTTCGGCGATGTACAGAGATATGTGGATCACGTGTGGATCACCGCTAAAGGAATCCTGTACTTAGATTCTAAAACACAATGAAAGATCACATGATCGTGACCTGAGACTCCAATGAAGAAATAATTCCATCGAGGAAATTCTTATCAATTAATTAAATTAATTATAACCAATACATGATGATCCTATCTCAATGGTTCCGAGACTTTTCTATTCTTTTTTTTTCTTCATTATAATCCTAAGATTCGGCATTTTATATCGTGATGGATCTCGGATTTAAAGTCATTTAACACTAAAATTAAATTTTGGCACTTCCGCTGTGCCCGGAACCTACAAGTCATTCACTAAGTGATTTTTTTCTCCTCTTGAAATAGTATACATTCAATTAGGAAGGCGTGTATTATTTTAGAGATCATACCCATCCAGCATAAAATTCATTTGAAATCATACATTCATCACCGGAGATTATAATATTCTTGGATCAGATCATTTAAGAGAGAAAGTAGTTCTATAAAACTAGTGTCACACCATTTATTACTTTCTCTTAAATTATACAGCTTTAGTATGATTGACAATGTTTTACATTTAGTGCATCCAACATACAAATGCATCTTTTCCCAACCATTAAAATACTAATTTAATTTGGGAAATCATAAAGTTCATCATCAGTAGCCTTCTTAATTTTCTCAATATGATAATCATAATCATTCATATCTATAATCACATCCTTGATATGGTCTTCTTCATTTTCCACACTTGTAATCATAATAGATGATTCGCAAAATTTACCATTATCCCAGTCACTAGCTATATTCCCCTTTTCCTCATTTTTATTCTAAAATTTACAACTTTGATCTATTATGTGATATGTCATGTTTTCATCCAACTCTTCTGGACTATCTTTTCTTGAATAACAACAGTGGAAACATGAAAAAAGGACTTGAGAATGTTCATATGAAAAATATTTTGCAAACCTGATGAACTCTTTCACTCAATCTTTATAAAGTCATACCAAACAATTGGCATCCATCAATTATTTATTAATATCCACCCTATTTGTTTTGGTGATATTATTATCTAACAAAATAACTATAAAAAATATTGATAAAATGTAATGGTTTCCAAAATTATATAAATATCTAATCATAATATATTATTAAAAAACTAGAGTTCAAATTTCCATTGAAAATTATTTAAAAAATCTCACTTGAAATACTATTAAAAGAACCAGACATTTACACAAATGTTTCTTTAACATAACATACCCTTTTTAAAATAAATAAATCTATTCCAAAAAATGATTCCCAAAAACCACAGTTACTTTTTTAATGTATTCAAGAAAGCCGCGTTACCCAATAATCATAATCTTTTAAAATGGGAAACAACCTTCAAAGAAACATTTCAAAAAACATGAATCATTTTAAAATAGAAACTTATGATCATTCAGAAATAAATAAATCCTAATATAGACACATTATAAAAGATACATAGAAAACACTTCGATTCATCGAAAATCAATCAATGTAGTGTGTCTCCATCAGATTATTTCAATGGATGGTGTAATAACAATGATTTCCATAAGCTTTCGTTATTGTTCTCCCCACTATTTTATATCCCATATCCATGATTATGTGGACCAATTATATCAATTATCCTTCACCACAACACCAGATTCCCAGTGGATATGTTCCTTAGTTAGGGACCACACTCATAACCATGAAAATCTTATGTTCCAGCTTACTACAGACACTACATTATCTCAATGATCATCGGCTCAATCCAAATCAATTAGTTACAGAAAATAAGATCAATGTATATGTCTCTCACATGAATTATTATTGGTTCATTCATTTATGAATATGCCTATCTAAATATATAAGAATTAACCCATTACATAATAAAAAATTTCTCCAGTGTCATTCCTTTCACACAATCAATTTACCTATGCCCCCACCACTAGAATAATCTATGTTACTTTCTCAATACATTTCAGTACATCATGTCTCTAATAAAAACAAGAGAATAAATATGGTACTAAACTAATACATGGTATGATTTTCCATTGTCAGTATTATAAAATATTCAAATATATATTATAAATGAAATTAAAAAGACTATACATTATAAAATTCTTAACTGAACTAATAGTAGTATCCTCTAGAATAAAATTGACGAGAGTATCATTATAAGTCTCAAGAGAATTCTTACCTCTTCAAAACTCATTCATGAGGTTAACAACATCATGTTCTAAAAT
The DNA here is from genome assembly GCA_963277665.1 of Viscum album. NCBI lineage: Eukaryota > Viridiplantae > Streptophyta > Magnoliopsida > Santalales > Viscaceae > Viscum > Viscum album. Next base: position 1,052,730,902 of record OY728151.1, on the reverse strand, counting down.
ATATTGCAACCATATAAATAAATTTTTATAACTAAAATCTAGCATTGGTACCATTGATGGATGAATCAACCCATATTTTATAACCACTCCATAACATTAAATATCAATACTGAATAATTCTTTCATATATTTTTTTAAAGATGTAATTAAATAACAATTAATATATTTAGTTATAAAATTTCACTAATAAGAAAATATGAATTGATAATAACTTGAATTATATCATGTTTCCCTTTTAGGGAATTCAACATAAAGTGCTTGCGGGTGGAAGGATTCATTACTTGTGTTGTTATCGTTTTTGACTAGGGTATCCATAAAGTGTATCACGTAGATTTATATAGGTAGGGTTAAAAAATGATATTTTTCCATTTTAACTCAGTTTTCCAATTAATATAATTATAAATGTATTTGGGATTTATCATTATTATTGTTGATTTGTACCAAATCCAACTAGTTGTATACGATCTTTTTCTTATGCTGATGCTGGATACTTATATCGTCCACACAAAGCATGATCTCAAACTCGATATGTGTTTACATATGGTGGAATTCCTATTTCATGGTGTTCTACAAAACAAACCATTACTACAACTTCTTCCAACCTTGCTGAGTTGATTTCTATTCATGATGCCAGTCGAGAATGTGTTTGGTTGAGATCAGTGATTAATCATATTCGAAATTTTTGTGGATTAGATATGAATAATAACATTCCCACAATATTATATGAAGATAATACTGATTTCATAGTACGATTGAATAGTGGGTTTATTAAAGGTGACAGAACAAAGCATATCTCACCAAAATTTCTTAGCTCTAATAAATGACATTTTTATCATCACTATTTTTAGCATTGATAAAATTTTCGAAAATATAAATTATATATAAGTATTATTTTTATATAATGTAATTAGGTTTATATATATATATATTAAAAAAATTCATGATTATAATTAATATATATTTTTAATAAGTCACAAATATATACAATGTTTTAAAACAAATTATTTCTAGGATTATAGTTAAATATATATCTGTTTCCAATAAATTTTCTCAATAAATATATTGATCATATGTTTGTATATGTTGTGTATCGTCATAAATGTTAGTTAATACATTACTCTCTTCGTATTATTCATTTAATCCATTGACGACTCATTTTTTATTATGTAAATATTAATTGGTTTATATGATTAATTCATGATACCAAAATATATAGTATATTATGTTCTCAATACATAAAAAATTATATTAAATATATTTAATAACTAAATATATTTATTAAATTTTAATTATTAATTATATGTAAATACTTTTTAAATATATTTATTTTTAATTATAATTATAACTATATAAATATTTTAATAATTATAAAATTACATTAATACATATATTATGATTTTATAAATATATAAGTATTTATAATTATATACAATTTTTTATAAATTTATTTATTTATACATATAATTATAACTATATATATATATATGTTAGTAATTATAAAATTTCATACTATATTTATTATACTACTTATGAAGTTATAAATATATAATTGAATAAACATATTTATAAATATATACAAATATATATAAATAAATAAAAATATTTTAATTATAATTCATAAATCAATACAGATATATTAAAATAATTAATAATAATTAATAAATATAATACAAATATATATTTATATACAAATTTCTATAAATAAATACTAATAGTTATAAATATAATTCAAAATTAATGTAGATTTAATTAAATAATTAATATATTATAATAAATATATTAATTATATACAATATAAAATTATAAATATATTTTTTTAAAATTTTATAATTATATATATATATATATACAAATATAAAAGAATAAATATTTATTAATATTTTTAATTAAAAACAAATATTTTTTTTTGTTAGTTATAAATTTAAATAAATATATATTTTTTAGATAGTTATTATTTTATAAAAAATATATTTATTATTTTCATATACAATGTTTTATATAATTAAATAAAAATATTTATAAATATATATAAATATTGAAAAATAAATAAAAATAAAAATATTTATAGTTATAAATAAATAGAGTTATATTTAAATAGTTATAAATTTATAATAAATATATTAATTATATATATTAATAAAATTGTATATATTATAAATATAAATTTGTTATAATTTTTTAAATATTTAAATAAAAAAATATAAATTCCTCTATAATTATAATTATAAATATATATATATTCATATTAGTAATTATAAAATGTAATGAAATATAGTTATATATATATAATCTTATAAATATATGAAGGCATGTCTCATCATGAATTTAGTAACCCAAATCCATGACCCCGCAAAATTTATTAAAAATACAATCGCATACAAACACACAAATAAAAGGCCCATATACCGAAAAAATCATAGACCTGAATGCCAACAAATAAAACAATCCAAAAGGCCTGATATTAAAAAATCCAAAAACCCAGGGGACGATAAACGATTGACAACTGTGAAGATTCTGTGAACCTGATCGAAATGATGTAGTAAACCGAAATTAGACCAACAGTGGGAATTATCACAAGCCCGATCACACAAGGATTTTGTTGTTCCAAACACTAATATCACTCTTGCAATCATGCACATTCCTGATTCCCATCATTTTAGTTGGTAGTCTTCACATTATTATTGAGAAAAAATCACCATTATTGTCCCATTCCACTGATAACTCATGGTGTCAAAGAGCGCCATGCCATCAGCATCTCATACCATTGATAGTTGTCCAACAACTGCCACTAACAAACATCCCCAAAAGAAAACAACACCTCGCACAAAAAACAAATGGAAAAAAATAACCTAAAATCCCACACAAGATCAAGTACAAACCCCATAATCCAGAAATTGTATCCTAAAATAACCACATATACCACGAAAGAAAACCTGGAAATGTCATCCTCTTTTGATTCAACACTCGATTTCCTCCTCATTGTACCCAAAGTCAATATCATCATCGTGTTGCCACAATTCAACCGAAAAATATTCTATAACACTGACACCCCCAGGTGAAGTCATCCACCTACTCCACATGTCAAAGTTGAAACTCCCATGATCTCCAGCCAAACCCTCCTTCAGGCGACCCATCTGAGGCACTCAATCAGTATCTCCAGTGTAGCAAGCCAGCATCCTGCCTTTACAGCCGGTCTGACCGCCCTACTGAGTGGTGTCTATCCATCAGTTCCATCATGAAGACCCAAAATAGATCAAAGAGATCAACATATCATACATTATAACTGGCTATAATTCCCCCTTGAAAACATTCCTCACCTGGCATTCTAATAAGCCACTACCTGCTCCGCCAGTATGCCACGTAGATGTCACCGCCCTGTGACCCATCATCACTATCCATTGCAACCCAGGGCACCGATGAGAGCAGACGAAACCCAAAGTAGTTTTCAGAAACCCATGAATCACCAGTTTTCCCCAATGGAGGACCCCTCTATCGTTGCCATCACCCATCAATGCAAAATGCCACCGAAGAACGAACCTAGAAATCGGCAGCCATCGCATGATCTTCTTAGCAAAAATATACTCTTGACTCATATCTCCTTCGGTGAGACCCCTCTTTACATGTTCGATGACAATTGTCGAACCAAAATATTTCAAAATTACTAACAACAACTTCAAATATTGTATATAATATTATAAATATATATAATTAATATATTTACTATATATATTTCTACAATTATAAATTTAATATGTATATTTCTTATAATTTTATATATATTTATAATATAAATATATATATATATATATATATATATATATTAATTTTTAGCTTTAATAAATAAATTAATACACACACACACACACATATATATATATCATATATATAATTTTATAAATATATATAATAGTATAAATAAATTATTGACATTATATATTTATCATCTCTTTTTTAGCACAGATAAAGGAATATATTTATCAGTGCTAAAAAAGTGTTGATAAAAGGTGTATTTATCAATTCTATATATTTAGCACTCATAAAGGCCCATCTTTATCAGCGTTAAAAAGTTTGGATAAAGGAATGTTTTATCAACGCTTCTATTTTAGCGCTGATAAAGCATACCGTTATCGACGCTTTTTAGCTAGCACTCGTAAAAGGTTCACCGAGTTTTATAAATATACTATAACTTTCTCCTCCTCCATCGCACCCCTCAAGCTCTCAGGGAAGCTGACTACCAACACTATCAGCTAATCCTCCACATCATCTTACTCTTCATCCAAAAATCCTTTAACCTCGAACCCTCTTTCCCCAAGCACATCTCCATTGCCAGACGCCTCTCCTCTGTTGGGTTTCTCCACGCCACCATGCACCTCTACTCTTTTGTACACCTATCATATACTATGAATCCCTCCTATTCATACTCACTTTCATCATGTGCCTATACCCCACCACAGGCCTCTCCCCCGTGCACCTCTTCTCCATAGTTCACCTCTCCTCTTTTGGTTGCCTATTCTTCCCTGATAGACTCCTCCACTGCACGCCACTACTCCGCCGCAAATGAACCTCCTCCATGTTCTTAATGACATATATGTGTTGAGTTCTATCCTCTTTATCATTGTTTTATGGGTATGTTATGAATTTTATGGGATAAATGCCTGTCTAAAAATCATGGTCGTTAGTGGTACTTGTTTGCAAACTAAATGAATTGCATGTTGTTTGGTTTTTGTAAATAAAAAGGGAAATTCATTGTGATGAGAGTGTATTCAAGAGACTATTATGATGATTTTATGATATATAATTGGTTTTTTTATTCATGTTGTTTCTCCATTGTTTTATGATTATGGTGAGTGTGGGTTTTATTGAAAAAGAGGGATCTTATGGAATGTTATTTTTGTATGAAATGAATCATTTGGTATATTTTAAAATTTTGAATTGGTTTTAAGTACATATCATATGGATTTTTTTATTTTTATGTGGTTTATATTGATATGAATCATAGAATTTTTTTGGGTTATAAGTAAAATGGTTTTTTACCCATTTTGGTGTGTTTTTAAAAGTTACTATTCTAATTTGATGAAAATGAAGTGGTCAATAGTTTAGAAATGTTTTAAAAAGTATTGAAGCATTTTAAAATGACAGTTAAATTTCGGTGAATGTTTTGAATCATGGAAGATTGTAATTTAACTCATTTTAATGTTAATGTTTTCTTTTGTAATGAGTTTTAGGGATTCTTTGCTAACGGTTCATGGTTTAAAAAGAAATCATTTTTGGATTTTTTTTCTTCAATTATTGATACTGTGAATATACGGTTAATTTTGAATAAAATGTAAATGAATCATGTCCATGTTCTATTATATTTATAGTATATACCCTACAAGGCCATCGAATCCCTATTCCTGTCAGGATAGACCAAAAATCCAATAAATCCCCAGGTTTGGACACAAGGCCATCACACCCATGGCTCTACTAGGTTAGTCCACATGATCATTCTACCATATCCCTTATCTTGGGTTATTCGACATGGCTATCTTACCCCAAATCTAGGGGTTTGTATGATAGGGCATAGCTACCTCAAAAATGAGTTTTTAACCTCATTAATCATTTCTAATACTATATCTAGCCCGTCCATGGATAGTTTGAGTATTCCCTTCCACTCAAGATACTAAATTTCCACATACATCATAATTAATTAATTATTATCAATTATAATTAAATATTAAATTTCAACCATTGATGAATAATTTTCTGAAAATATCATTGAGAACCACTATTTCCCCATAGGTTATGTAACCATGAATTAATACCCATATTTGGTCAATGATAGTAGACTAATAAAAAGATCTAATACCACTAGATATATTTGGAAAAAAATAATCAATCCTAATGTTAAACCTCCAATACAAAAGTTAGACAACTGAAACATGAACATACTGAATGAAACTCCAAAACATATCTAAATTGAAATAAATCCCCAAACCCGATATACTATTACATATAACTAAATCTACAATTATGTGACTTCATCATATCTCTACCTTCTAGTTCATGTAACCTCATGGTTTTGTATAAACCCCCCCCCCCATAGGAAAATGAGAAATAAAGGATAAAGACATGACATAAATTGAATAAACATGTCATATTAAATTTTCAATGTTTGGATGAAAATCCAACTTCGTAGGGGAATACATTGATATTTTTATTAATGGGAAATTTAGTTATAAGGGAACCATATCTTTCGTTAGACCTGCCTATCCAATGATATATGAGAAACTTTCTTGACACCCTAGTCAAATAACCACAAAAAACATGTAATGAATCCTTCCACCCGAAAGTAGTCTATGGTGAATCCCCTCAAATGTACAAATGATATAATTTTAGTGATTATCAAATCATATTTTCTTTTCAGCATAATTTTATATCTAAATAAATAAATTATTATTTTATTACAAATTTAAGATATTATATGAATGAATTATTAATTAAAAGTATTCAATGGTATGAAGTGGTCGTGTCGTTTAGGTTGATGCGTCCATCAAATTCACCAAACTGAGATTTACTCCACGAAATTTTCATTAAAAAGTTCTAGAATATTTTGGGACTTTATATTGTTAACCTCAGGAATTAGTTTTAGAGGGGAAATAATTATCATGAGACTTATAATGCTATTCTCGTCACATTAATTTAGAGGTTACTAATATCAGTTCAGTTAATGATTTTAGACTTTCTAGTCTTTATGAAGTCTTTTATAACGTCTTTTTAATGATTTTAGAAAATATTCTATTGAAAATCATACCATCAATTAATTTATTACCATACTTATTTTCTTATTTTTACTTGATACATGATGTACATAAAATGAATGGGAAAGAAATGCAGTTTCTTCTAATTATGAGTTATATAGGGGAATTATGTATATCAAATGAATGAAAATTTTGAAAATTTTTATTATATAATTATTTCATTGGTATAGATAATTCTAGATGTATTTATATTGGAAGGAATAAATATTACTTCATGTGAGATACATATACATTGTTCTTGGGGTGTACAACCAATTGATTTTGTGTGTTCCAATGATCATTAGGATAATGTAGTGTTTTTAGTAAACTGGAACATGAGTATTACATAGTTGTGAGTGTGGTCACTGACTATAAAACAAATCTACTGGGACTTTGGTTTTGTGGTGAAGGATAAATGATATAACTAGAAAATGGAAGCATGGATAAGGGATATCCAATTTTGGATATCACAATATTAAATGATTATAGAAATTATTGTTATTATCCTAACCTTTGTGTCAATTGTTGTTTATTTAATGGGATTTCAAGTTTTTTTAAATATTTTTCAATGAAAATTTAAAATTTAGTTTTTCCATGAAAATTTATGTTTGTATTTTTATTGAATTTGGAAAAATATTACATTATATAAAAATTTTGTGTATTTTATTTGTAAAATACTAATATCACCGAAAAACATTAGGATGGATATGAATAAAGAATGGATGGATGGAAATAATTTGAAAAAAGAGTATGAATATGGAGTGAAAGAGTTCATCATGTTTACAAAAGACCATGCATATTACCCTTCTCAAATCCATTTCCCATGTTTACACTATTGATATTCAAGAAAAGTTAGTATAGAAATGTTGGAAGAACACTTGATCTGTCATGGAATAGATCAAAGTTATAAATGTAGGAATAAACACGGGGAAAAATTGAATGTAGAAAATTGTTGGTATAAAATTGTGTTTTCTGTATCATTTTATATGATTAAATGTTTGGGAAGTGAAGAACACCGCATCGAGGATGTTATTTTAGATGTGAATGATGATGAAGATTGTATTGAGGAAATGATAAAGACTGTTTAAGATGAACTTTTTGATTGCCCAATAATTTTTTGCAAATAAGGAGTTATGAAAAGACACCATTTTATGGTGGTGTCACTAAAAATACAACATTGGCATCCATAATGAAGCTGTATAATTTGAAAGAAGAAAATGAATGGGGTGATTCCAGTTTTAGCAAATTACATGCTCTCTTGAATGACATAATCATATAAGATAATGAGATCCAGATCTGAACATACAATGCTAAATGAATGATACGCTCGATGGATATGATCTCTGATAGAATGCATGCCTTCCCGAATGATTGTATACTATTTCATAAGGACCAAAAATCACTAAGATAATTTCCAAAGTGAGGTGCTTCTCGATACAAGAATGATGAATAAGATCCTATGAAATCTGCATGGTACATTCCAATAACTCCATGGTTTAAGAACCTATATGGAAGGGAGGAAAATACAGGGCAATTGATGTGGTAGACAGACAGAAGAAATAATGACAGAAATCACTTCACCTAAAAAACTCTCCTCAGTGGAAGAGAATCGATCATGAGTATCCTGATTTGTAAATGAGACGAGAAAACTTTGAATTGTTTTATCTACATATAGGGTGAATACTTTTTCTTTTCAAAGAAGAACTCAATGTACATGGCTGTATATGTTGGTAAATTATAACATGGAACTGTGGATAAACTAGAAATGAAAACATATCTGGCTATCTATAAATATTTTAGAACTGAAACAATTAGGTTATGATATTGATGTTTATTTGGCTCCATTGAGTAAGGATTTGAAATTGTTGTGTGATTCAGGTGTTATGTTTAATGATGCTTATTGAAATAAATATTTCACATTGAGGTCCATGTTGTATGAGATGTTAAATTAAATTCATGATTATTGATATTTTCCCGGATATAGTATTATAGGAACTCATGGGTGTCCAATTTTAGAACGACTAACCCATCCAATTAGGTCTAATCATTCATAAAAAACCATGTTTCTAAGACATCACAAATATCTTCCCGAACGACATAATTATCTATCTTGGAAGACATCATTCAATGGAACTTCATAAGAACATACATCACCATATCAACTAAAAGGTAACCAACTATTTGAGAAAATAAAAGATGTGGACACTACTTCTTGTAACACATTTTTTAAAAACCATTTGAAAACTAGTTCGATGAAGAGATCAGTTTTTTTAAATTACTATTATAATATTTTCACTAAGTCAAACACATTATTGATGTTATGAATGTTGGAAAAATGTATATGATAGTGTCAATGGCATGTTTATAAATGAACCTGAATAAACAAAGGATGGTATTAAGGCTAGGTCGGATGTGGTCGACATGGGGATATTATAAGAGTTGGTTCTTGTGAAGGTTGAAAAACAAACATTGCATCTTATAGCTACATACACTCATTCCAAGAAGGAGAGATATTAGTTATGTATTTTCTTCAATGATGAAGAGGATCCATAGGGGTATTCATCGAATATCATGAACATCATGTCAATGACCGGTGTAATGTTAAAGAGTCTGGAATCACATGGATGCCATGTATGGATGCAATATCTAATTTTTATAGATTTACATAAAATTCTTCCCATGAATTTCCATTATACACCGAAAAATATCAATTTCTTCATCAAATATATATGTATGAAAGAAATAGAACAAAAAAAATTTCTGAGTATGTATAGATAAATTCCCATAATATTATGTAAATTGGAAATGTTTTTCCCGCCAACATTTTCTGATATGATGTATCATATGATGGTTGACTTGGTGAGTTCGATTTGACTACGTGGTCCTATAAACTATAGATGGATATACCCCATTGAATGTTATATGAGGATTTTTAAAAGCTATGCCATAAATCATTGTCGGCCAGAGGGTTATATTGTAAAGAGATATATTTTTGAGATATCCATTGAATTCGATACCGAATACCTATCTAGTGTAGAAAGCATTGTTCTAACAAAATATACTCACACTGGGTGTCTTGTGGATAAATGAATGTTTGTATGAGAGGTTTTCACAATCAATATTACATATTGAGAGTAAGCCCACATTTACATTTTTCATAATAGATTGGAGGTTGACCCATATGTCGAATCCCACAAGGTATCTATTAGGAATTTGAATCCATCAAGGGATAAAAAATGGAAATCAAATACACATAATACATATTTTATAAGATGGATTCAGGACCATATATTTATGGAGTCAAATGATAATCCAAACTCAATTTTGGAAATACTTCAATTCCTAGTCAGTGTACCAAGTGTGTATGTGTTATCTTATAATGATTAAGTAATTAATGGTTATACATTATATACTAATGAACAAGATGAAGATAGTACCATGAATAATAGTGGAGTTACACATATTGTTGAAGAGATGCATGTTTATGGTGATAAGGACATAAATCCAATTAATTCAAAAATGTAAAACATTGGCATCATCAAACAAATACTGGAATTGGATTATTAAAAATTCCATGTCTCTATTTTTCATGAAATTGGGTAGATAACAGGAGTTCTATTACATAAGGTGTGTTGGGATTCTTGAATGTTTATTTTAGCATGGAAGGGTACATGGATGAACTTTTTATAATTGAATCACAGGCACTAAAATTATATTATGTTCAAGATACCGAAAATCAAAACTGGTCAATTGTTCTATTATCGGCCAAAACCACTAAAGGGTCATATAAAAATTCAACAGAGGAATACCCTTTCATTGGTACATCACAATCATTTTTAGATTTCCCAATGTAGATGATGTTTTTATGTTAGAGGATACCATAATGAAGGGATTTGGATAATCTATAGAGGGCTCAAATTACATCATACTTTAAAAATAAGATTTCAATAACTAGGGTATATATTTTTTGTAATATATACCATGTTACCTTATGTTAATATCTATTCACAAATAATTTTATGTAATCTAAATTAAATGTGACAACACTATTGTAGAAAATGAATTATTCACATGATGATGCTTCCAATCCTGAGGCACATTAGGTATCTCAACCTGTAGCCACTCGTAGTGCAGATGAACTACTGGTCTGTCAACCTGTTATTGCTCACTGTGCAGAGGACCAACTAGTTTCTAAACCGATTGCTATTATTCCTACTGTAGAGGTACATCCACCATCAACAGATGCCAATGCTGTTTCTCCAGTGGAACATATTGATAATGATGAAACCATTGAAATGGTATGCAATGAAATAGTAGTTCCACAGAATAAATAAGATCAACATAGTTTGAAGATATTATAAAATATCCATAAGGAAAAAAGCGAAAGGCATCAAATACGATGTCAAATGGAATATGAGAGTCCATAATGTTAACCGTAATAAGGCCATGTTTAGTAGTTACATTGGAATCGTCACTCGACAATGTGTAATGATTGATGTATTGTTATGGAACCATGTTGTCACCTATCTTAAGACACTGATGTGCAGAGATATTATGTTAACATTATAATATCATTTTATTGATTTACATAAAATAAAATAATGAAACGTTTAATTTATCTTCATAAAATCTTATAGAATGTGTCACGAACCGGATCTGGTCACCACCATTAACGGCACTAAACCCGGCCCGTGGCAAGGCCCGAAGGGCGTTCCCTATCCCCACGGGCTGGCAGAAGTGCCCGGGTATCAAACAAATCGGGTTTGGGAACAATTTACCCGAGAATGAAAGCATAAATCATAAAAAAAACAATCAATTATTAGAATCTGAAATTTTCATGCTAAACAATTACTAACAAAACCAGATCTGAATACATATGTTTAAAGACACTACAAGTAGTCTAAAAACAAATAATGACAACATAAAGACATCCCCATGGACTCCACACGACAAGGGGATCATCACCCGCAAGCCATCTCCGTAACTCCGCCCCAACGATGGGGACTAACATCCCGAACAACCATCACCCTTAGCCTTCCCTTTACCTGAGTCAAGCATAAGCAGGTCTAATTACACCCAAGGGGTGTAAGTTGGGTGTGAGCCTAAGACAAATAGGATACCACCAGATGATTCCAAAGAGCATGCAATACAATGTGAACAAAATAAGCAATTTTAATACACAAGGTGAAACAGTTTTAAAATTCAATGAAATGCAACTTTCAAATGAAAACAGTTTTCAATCCGAGAATTTCATAATGTTATCACATTAAATAGACATGTGAGCTACTGTAAATTAATACCAAAAACACCCCACCATGATGGTAAATACCACAATTCCAATGAGAATCAAAATCGGGAACACCCCTAAGCACTAGGTTGTCTCGGGCCCTATGTACTTCGTACCTCGGTGTAGAGTAACCATAGAAAAATCGATTCTCGTGCACGAACCACTAGTAGGGAACATACCCATAACCTAGTGGTCCCCAATAATCATCCAAATAGTTTAGTTAGAGTTGTCGTTATCTAGATGCTAAGTGGAACAAGGACAAAACCCATCTGATCCACTAGCGGTACTAGTTCAAATCCGCCCCACCTAGGTACCTGGGCTTCCCCTTTTTGTGCTCAAACAATTTCAGAAAACAACACACATCATTTTGAATATAAAATACCCCTACTGGTCACAAACAAATTGTACAGTAGCTACACACATTTTATACCATTTAAAACACTCAATAAAATAATTTTATTTTCAATAAAACAACCTCTCAAAACATCACATTGTTTTGCACCCAAATCTCTTTAAGATATCCACTTTTCACACTATGTTAACACTTGTAAGTCATTAAAACAAAATTTCAGTTCAATACCCTTTAATGGAACCAACAATTCAGTTATGGGGCAGCCCAAAATGAACCAACAAAAGATTTGAATGAAAAACCCCCAATTTCACAAAAAATTGAAACTTAAAATTCATTTGCATTATAAATGCAACTAAAAACAATTTTTATAGAAACATTCAAGTCAAATATAAATTAAGGTACCATGAAAACAGCAAGCTAATTCACAAAAATTTCACACACAATGGAATCACCTACCAAAGTAACAAAAACCCTTGAATCTCCGTGCGAAAATCAAATCGCACCCCCGCCTCACCAAGAGAGAACTAGATCAAACCTAAAACCACATAAATTGGCCAAAAAAGCCCGAAGTTAAACCCTAGGTTCAAAAACCTAGTTTCTGGAAATTATTAAACTCAATAATAACCTAAGAAACCCTAAGAACAATGAGTTAAACCCAAAGTAATTTGAGAGATGAAAGAAAAGGGTTCATTTACTTGAAGTATCTTGAAGTAATCACTCCAAAACACCAGTATCTGAAATTTAAAAGAGCCAAAATTTAGGGTTCGTTCGAAAATGATGTATTAGGTCATTTAGGAACTGTAATGGAGGAAAAATATTTACACTTGAGAGAGTTATGAAAGAAAGAATTTACCTCTTCAAATCTGGGAGATTTGAGGAACTCTATGAAGTTTGGAACCTAAACGCGATTAACCAGAGCTCTAAAGAGGGGGGAGAGAGAGTTCAGACGCGCGGATGGATTCATTGGTCTTGGGTGAGACTTGGAATCACTGACAAATCCCAAATATTGAATAAGTTATAACAAAATAGATTTTTATTTTTAAAACAGGAATTGGGCTTTCTGGCAGGCCCAAACGCTTAGATAAAACCCGGAATAAACCCTGGTTATGGATTTTAAAAAGCTCCAAACTACATTTTTGGTGTTAATAGGTTAGGGGAGGTCAAGTAGGAATTTTAATGGATGAAAAATTTTTAAAAGTGAAAACGTTATAAAATATACAAAATTTATTTTTTAATCCGGAATTGGGATCACGGTTTGGCCCAATTCATGAATACTCATCTATTCCTCCATAACACCTAGGGAAACCCCCAAAACAAATAAAGTATGAAAATTAAATGAAAAATACCTTTAAAATATGTCTTTTATGTGACAATTATCCACACCATGAAGGAGTTTCTGCCCTGGAAAGTCAACATGAATCTTGGTTGGAAAACAAAAATGGGTACTCTTCCTCGACCCATGACTTCCGCTCCCATGTCTCATGTGTATCATTCCAATGCTGCCATAAAACCCGGACTAAAGGAATAGACTTCCTTTGAAGTATCTTCTCTTGGGAGTCCACTATTTTCACCGGCCTCTCAACAATAGACAAGTCAGCCTCTATCTCTAGTTCTTCCCAACTCAACACATGGGATGGATCCGGATTGTATTTCTTCAACTGAGAGACGTGGAAGACATCATGGATAGAAGTCAACTGAGAAGGTAAGGCCAACCTATATGCCACCCTTCCAATACGCTCGGTGATCTCAAAGGGGCCGTCATACCGTGGAATCAGGTTACCTTACTTCCCCAATCAACGATGGCCCAGACGAGGGGCCACTTTTAAGAATACCATGTCACCCACAGAAAACTCTAGGTCTTGACGCCTCCGATCAGCATAAGATTTATGATGACTCTGAGCTGTAAATAAGCGCTTCCTGGTCATCTTGACCTTCTCTGAAGTCTCCTGCACATGTCTCGGCCCCAACAGTGAAGTCTCTCCTACCTCAACCCAACATAGGGGGGACCGACAAGGCCGACCATAGAGCGCCTCAAAAGGGGCCATTCGAATCATAGATTGGTAACTATTATTATAAGCAAACTCAAACAATCCCAAATGGCTATCCCAAGAACATCCAAAGTCCAGGACACATGCACAAAGAATGTCCTCCAAAATCTGATTCGCCTGCTCTGTCTGACCATCCGTTTGATGGTGGTATGTCGTGCTTATCTTAATCTGAGACCACAAGGCCTTCTGAAGGCCTTCCCAAAATTGAGAAGTAAAACGGGGGACTCTATCTGAGAAAACAGCTGATGGTACACAATGGAGTCTCACCACATCTTGAAGATACAAATGGCCCAACTCATCTACTTTAGTTGTATCTTTTATCGGAATGAAGGGTGATGACTTGGTTAGATGATCAATCACCGCCCAAATAGCATTATTACCCCGAGGTGTACGAGGTAAGCCGACAATAAAGTCCATGGATGCCTCTTCCCACTTCCAGGTAGGAATGGGTAGTGGTTGGATCAAACCGGATGGCCTTTGGTGCTATGCATTCACCTGCTGACATGTGTAGCATCTTGAAACAAAGTCTGCTATGTCCCTTCTCATACCAGGCCACCAAAACTGCCGACGAACATCATAATACATCTTAGTGGCACCCGAATGGACAGCCCACTGAGACTGGTGGATATCTTGCATCACTAACTTACACAGAGATAATGGAACTACTGAACAGCCCTTGAAGCACAAGATGCCCTCAGGAGATGACGACCAATCAGAGGATATCTCCCCACCATAAAGGAACTTCTTCAACCACTGACAAAGATCATCCCTGGGATGTTCCTGCTGAATCAACTCCAATAGAGATGGAGTCAACTGGACTCTTTCCAAGAATGCCCCTCCACTGTGTTCCCTGGTCTCCACATGCATCTGAGAAAAGAGACCCATTAATGTCCACTCATCACTAGACTTCCTCAAAGCCTGCACTGGAACTCTTCTGCTCAAAGCATCGGCCACTACATTACCCTTACCTGGGGTGTAGACAATTTCAAAGTCAAACCCCTGCATGTACTCGATCCAGCGACGTTGCCTCAAGTTGATGTCATTCTGTGAGAAGATATAAGCCAAGCTTTTGTGATCAGAGTATACCACAAATTTCTCCCCAAAGAGGTAGTGATGCCAAGTCTTCAAAGCATGCATCACCGTTGCCAACTACAAGTCATGGGTCGGGTAGTTCTTTTCATGTGGTCGAAGTTGGCGAGATCCATACGCGATCACATGATCATCCTGCATAACCACGCACCCAAGACCCAAACCTGAAGCATCACAATAGACCACATATCCCTTTCCAGCCTCCGTAAAAATCAGCACGGGGGCGGTAGTCAGCCGCCTCTTCAGCTCCTCGAATGAAGCTTGACATTCTGGACCCCATACAAACTTCACCCCTTTCCGGGTGAGGGATGTCATCGGTGAAGCAAGCCGAGAGAAATCCAGAACGAATTGCCTATAATAACCATCCAAGCCAAGAAAACTCATGATCTCGAACACATTCTTCGGTTTCTCCCATGACATGACTGCACTAAGCCAAGAAAACTCATGATCTCGAACACATTCTTCGGTTTCTCCCATGACATGACGGCACTAATTTTATCATGGTCCACTGAATCTCCATGCCCTGAGATCACATGCCCCAGAAATCTCACCTCTCTAATCCAAAAAGTGCACTTTGACATCTTTTCATAGAGGCGGTGATCTCGTAATGCACCCAAAATGTTCCTCAAGTGATGTTCGTGTTCCTCCTCAGAGCAAGAGTATACCAGAATGTCATCCACGAACACCACAAAAAAGGAATAGAGATACTGATGGAACACCCTATTCATAAGTGCCATAAATACCACTGGATCATTGGTGAATCTGAAGGGCATGACCAAATACTCAAAGTGGCCGTACCTGCTTCGGAAGGCTTTCTTAGGGATATCTGACTCCTTCACCCTGAGTTGATGATACCCTGAACGTAGGTCTATCATTGAGAACCACTTTTACCCCTTCAACTGATCAAACAAATCATCTATTCTAGTCAAAGGTTATTTTTTTTAATTGTTACCTTATTCAGCTTCCGGTAGTCAATGAACAACCGGAGGGATCCATTATCCTTTTTTGCAAACAACACAGGAGAGGCCCAAGGAGAGATGCTCGGGTGAATGAATCCTTTGGATTCTAAGTCATCTAGTTGTATATTTAATTCCCTCAACTTGGTGGGGGACATGCCATAAGAGGGAAGAGATATCGGCTGTGTTCCCGGTGCCAGATTAATCGAAAACTCCACATCCCGCTCCAGGGGAAATCCTGAAAAATCATCTGAGAATACCTTGGGAAATTCATTCACTAAATGAGGTAGTACACCTTCAGGGGAAATACCATCCTCCAGCACAAGCGAAGATAACTAGAAATAACACTTCCCAACTATGGGAGTGGAGGCCCTGTGCGACCTGATCGTGGATCCCGTTCTCCATGAAAAACCTGACAACTCCCATTAGGTTTCATGAAACTCACACGCCGTCTGTAGAAATCGATGTGTGCCTGGAAGTCTACTAGCCAATCCATCCCAAGTATTTCATCAAAAAGGTCCATATCTAAGACCAATAGGTCCCACTCCATCTCGACCCCTAACACAGAAAGTGCACACGAGGGGCACCTAAGGCCCTGCTCCTTCTTCCTTCCCAACGGTGTCACCAACTCCATTGCAAAAGACATCAACTCAGTTGGTAAATTCAGAATGTCCACAAAATATCCAGAAATGAATGAAACAGAGGAACCAGTATCAAAAAGAGTAGTAGCTATAGAAGATGTGATCAGAACGGTACCTCGAACTGTCGATAGTCCCGCCTCTGATCTTGCTGGTGACTGATCCACTGCATGGAGATGTCCAGTATCTACCTGAGGACGACCGCTAGTCTATGGTTGTGCCCTGAACTGGATCTGCCTAGAAGATGATCCAACCCTACCACCATGACCACCAAATTGAGATCCCCCAGTCCTCGACGGCTCGGACTGTACTGGCACTCCTCTTGAAGCCACTGACCCTGCCCCACTTGGGAGTGG
Organism: Viscum album; assembly: GCA_963277665.1. Classification (NCBI taxonomy): domain Eukaryota; kingdom Viridiplantae; phylum Streptophyta; class Magnoliopsida; order Santalales; family Viscaceae; genus Viscum; species Viscum album. Next base: position 1,052,713,397 of record OY728151.1, on the reverse strand, counting down.
ACGTTCCACACCGCAGAAGCGCTGAAAATGACTCATACCTCCACACTGGTAACAAGGCTTAGGAGGAAGAGGACATGCTGGTCGGATATTCCCAGTCCTCCCACACTGGTGGTGCATGACCGATCTCACATCAGAAGCCGCAGAAGAAAACTACCTGGAAGTGTGGCCTGAACTGCCCCCTAATTTCTTCACATGATCCTCCTGCTTCCTTTTCTTCTCTGAGGAGCTGCCACTGCCCACTGCTGATACTGAACCATAAAAACCAGCCATGTCTTTCCTATCAACCTCCACCATGAACGCCTGATCAACAACCTCAGTATAGGTCCTCAGCTTAAACAAGAAGACCTAGGAGTATATCTCTGGTCGCAATCCTTTCTCAAACCTATGGGCCTTCACTTGCTCATTGGAGACAATTTCTGGAGCATACCGAACCAACTCAGCGAAACTGTTGGCATACTCCATCACAGATAGATTCCGCTGAACAAGTTCCATGAACTCTCTAGACCTGGAATAAGCCAACACCTCAGGGCAGTACTGTTCATTAAAGAAAGCCTTGAAATCTCCCCAGTGCATCTGCTCATTCTTCCCAGCCTGAAGCACTGACTCCCACCATTTACGGCTGGGACCCGCCAACATAAAGGAGGCACACTTCACCCTAAGCTCCTCGGGTGTTTCTAGGAACTCAAACATACGCTCTATCTTCTCGAGCCATTCTTCTACTTCCAGGGGTTCTATTCTACTTCGGAAGGTAGGAGGCTTGTTTTTTCAGAAACTCTTGTGCTTTATCTTTTCTAGGACCTGTCTCTTCTTCCCTAACAGGAATAGGAGAAGGAGCTGGTCCCTGTCCCAAAGCTTGGATAGCCCGAACCACAGCCTCCACGATCCTCTGATCAATCGGCGAGGGGGAACTCTCTCCAGCTTCCTCATATGGGTGCGTGGGATATTTTCGGGGAGGCATGTTTCTATAAAATGCAACAGTCACACAAAATAGTCAATAACACAATTCTGAAAATTTTAATCAAATACATCAAATATAAATAAACTAAACACATTCATGTAATACAATAAACAACTACTCCACATCTGCCTGATGTCCACATGGGGTCTGCAGCCCACACGTCTCACCTAGAAGTGAAGTCAATCCGTAAATTCCAACATCCCCTAGTGACTCAAGGTCTTCCATGAGAGGTGCGGGCCAGGCACCCTACTCAAAACCAGTACCCCGATCCCCGACAGTCCTAGCTCCTGTCTATCCCGACTCATCCCAAAATAACAATATAACACTAAAACATTGACCTCCTCTGATACCATTTTGTCACAAAACGGATATGGTCTCCATCATTAACGGCACCAAACCCGGCCCATGGAAAGGCCCGAAGGGCTTTCCCTATCCCCACGGGCTGGAACAACTTCCTGGGAATCAAACAAATCGGGTTTGGGAATGATTTACCCGAGTATGAAAGCATAAATCATAAAAAAACAATCAATTATTAGAATCAGAAATTTTCATGCTAAACAATTCTTAACAGAACCAGATATGAATACATATGTTTAAAGACACTACAAGTAGTCTAAAAACAAATAATGACAACATAAAGACATCCCCATGGACTCCACATGACAAGGGGATCATCACCCGCAAGTCGTCTCCGCAACTCCGCCCCAACGATAGGGACTAACATCCCGAACTGCCATCACCCTTAGCCTTCCCTTTACCTGAGTCACGCATAAGCAGGTCTACTTACACCCAAGGGGTGTAAGTAGGGTGTGATCCTAAGCCTAATAGGATACCACCAGATGATTCCAATGAGCATGCAATACAATGTGAACAAAATATGCAATTTTAATACACAAGGTGAAACATTGTTAAAATTCAATGAAATGCAACTTTCAAATGAAAAAAGTTTTCAATCCGAGAATTTCAGAATGTTAGAACATTCAATAGACATGTGAGATACTGTAATTTACTACCAAAAACACCCCACCACAAGGGTAAATACCACAATTCCAATGAGCATCAAAATCAGGAACACCCCTAAGCACTAGGTTGTCTCGGGCCCTATGTACCTCGTACATCGGTGTAGAGTAACCATAGAAAAATCCTTTCTCATGAATGATACACTAGTAGGGAACATACCCATAACCTAGTGGTCCCCAATCATCATCTAAATAGTTTAGTTATAGTTGTCATTATTCAGATGCTAAGTGGAATAGGGACAAAACCTATCTGATCCACTAGTCGTACTAGTACAAATCCGCCCCACCTAGGTACCCGGGCTTCCCATTTTTGTGCTCAAACAATTTCAGCAAACAACACACATCATTTGGCATATAAAATATCCCTACTGGTCACAAAAAAATTGTACAGTAGCTACACACATTTTATACCATTTAAAATTGACAATAAAATTATTTTATTTTCAATAAAACTACCTCTCAAAACATCACATTGTTTTGCACCCAAAGCTCTTCAAGATATCCACTCTGCACACTATGTTAATAATTTTAAGTAATTAAAACAAAATTTCAGTTCAATACCCTTTAATGGAACCAACAATTCAGTTATGGGGCAGCCCAAAATGAACCAATAAAAGATTTGAATGAAAAACCCCCAATTTCACAAAAAATTGAAACTTAAAATTCATTTGCATTATAAATGCAACTAAAACCAATTTTTATAGAAACATTCAAGTGAAATAAACATTAAGGTACCATGAAAACAGCAAGATAATTCACAAAAATCTCACAGACAATGGAATCACCTACCAAAGTAACAAAAACCCTTGAATCTCTGTGCGAAAATCAAATCGCACCCCCGCCGCACCAAGAGAGAACTAGATCAAACATAAAACCACATAAATTGGCCACGAAAGCCCAAAGTTAAACCCTAGGTTCGAAAACCTTGTTTCTTGAAATTAGTAAACTCAATTATAACTGAGGAAACCCTAAAAAATGAGTTAAACCCAAAGTAATTTGAAAGAGGAAAGAAAAGGGTTCATTTATTTGAAGTATCTTGAATTAATCGCTCCAAAACACCAGTATCTGAAATTTAAAATAGCCCAAATTTAGGGTTCGTTCGAAAAATATGTATTAGGTCATTTAGGAACTGCAATGGAGGAAAAATATTGATAATTGAGAGAGTTATGAAAGAATGACTTTACCACTTCAAATCTGGGTGATTTGAGGAACTCTATGAATTTCGGCACCTAAACGCGATTAACCAGAGCTCGAAAGAGGGGGGAGAGAGTTCAGACCCGCCGCTCTGTTCATTGGTCTTGGGTGAGACTTGGAATTACCTAAAAATCCAAAATATTGAATTTGTTATAACAAAATCGAATTTTATTTTTAAAAAAGGAATTGGGATTTTGGGAAGGCCCAACCCCTTAGATAAAACCCCAAATAAACCCTGGTTATGGATTTTTAAAAGATCTAAATTACCTTTGTGGTGTTAATAGGTTAGGGGTGGTCAGGTAGGAATTTGAATGAATGAAAAATGTTGAAAAATAAAAATGTTATAAAAGATACAAAATTTATTTTTTAATCTGGAATTGGGCTCACGGTTTGGCCCAATTCATGAATACTCATCTATTCCTCCCTGAAACATAGGGAAACCCCCAAAACAAAGAAATGAGTAAATTAAATGAAAGATAAATTTAAAATATGTCTTTTATGTGACAGAATGAATATATAGTATATAAATCACATAAAGACTATGTATTAAGGTTTCTTGGAAGGATTCACATAGGGTTTCACACAATTTTAGACAGATATTATCTTAAATATGCGGAAGGAAAATTAAACATACAACCACCTCCTCTTTTCTCACACTTGATAACCGAAGGAGTATGGGATGCATTTACTAGTTGTCTTGAGGATCAGTATTTTCAAGTACATTGTGTTTGGTAATACATTGTTTGATGATACATTTATTCATCACATTGATTGAATGTTTTTAGTTATGAAACATCAAACGAGTGCTAAAAAACATGAACGGACTGAAAAACCAGTGTTCTGCTATAGTAAAGTAAAGATGGGGTAAGTGTCACATCAAAAAAAATTATGTATTTTAAATCTACTATAATACTTTTATGTGATTTAAAACAACACCATTACTATGTTCCTCTGTTAATATGTAGATTAATGAATCAATGTCAAAATTCACTTCCATCCCATTCCATATGCAATGGAAAGAGGTGCGTGTAAATAAAGATGGGATAATAATAGTTGATTAACATAGCCAATGATCCCACCACTGATTTACATGTTCTAATTTATGATGAAGTTATTTATATGGTCCAACAAGATATACTAGAAATTGGTTTTATACCCATATTACTTTAAACCATTGTGGGAATAGATCCAACATTACCCCCAGTTTTCATAAAACATGGGTATATGTGAAAATTTCTAATAAATTCCCATGGTTCATTCTAAACTGTGGGCATCGGGTGCCTCGAGAAAGCATGGGAAGCCATAAAATTCCAACGGAACACTATGGTAAAAACTATACAGATGGTTGACATTGAACTGTGGGTATAGGTGACATCTATGCCCATAGTTTTCATCGACCATGGGTATAGCCTCCGGTATATAATCTTATTCCCATGGTTTATAAAAACCATGTGTAATGAGGAAATATATACAAAGGGTTTTACTGAATTGTGGGTATAGGGTGCCTTAGGTTTTACATGTGAAAAAATATACGATAATATATGTATATATAAGCATGATTATAGTTGGTGTCATGGTAATGGAGTTCAGTATAGGGTGCCTTAGGTTTTACCATTGGTGTATTGGTAAGGGTCTTTAGTGGTAGAGGAGCAGCGTAGGTTCAAAACTAGCACAAAACATTTTCCCCCTACATTTTATAACAATACATATATGATAATATATATATATATATATATATATACATTTAAGTGTAGCAGATTAGTGGTATCTAAGATCATTGTCAGAGAAGAGGATGATGGTTTGAATCTATAGGGATTTATTTTTTACAGATGTTTCATATTTATATATATAATTAAATATAGATATTTATTAAAGTTGGTTCAATAACTGGAGTGGTAATGCATTGTACGTTATAAATATAAGTAGTGGGTTCAAAAATCCCTGATTGATTATTTTTCTATAGAGCTTGTTTAGATTAATATCTTTTGGTAGATATATATGTTTATATAAATAAGTTAAGTAGGTTGGTTGGTGAGATGTTGCGTGGTATATGGGCATGTAGTAGGTTCAAAACTCCATGCACTAACTTTTCTACAATTATACCCATGGTTTTAAAGCCCTGATTATGATGCTATGAGGTAGAAAGGGTCTATGACATGGTGGGTATGAAACGTGGAAAAAATCTATACCCACATTTTGTAAAATCATGGGTATAAGTAGTGGAACTATACCGACACCTCAGTCACCCACGGTTCCCAAAACTATGGGTTTTGCCTACACCCACGGTTCCCAAAATCATGGGTTTATACTATACCCACGGTTTTGGGGGCTTTACCAATAGTTATATGCAATGGGTATAAGATATCTTTTCTTAGTGAAGTTCTTGGAACATTAATCTCATGGGTTTTTCTTCTTGTAAAAAAACATTTCCATAAAGAGGTATTAATTTTCAATTTTTTTTTAAGATAAACATTTAACATTTAATAAAAAAAGTCTGAACTGAAGAATGTTATTACAAAAAACAGAGGGAGGGGTTAAATGAATGAATAGATATACACCATCTCAATATCATCCAACCAATCAAGACAATCTATCGAAAGAACCTCAAACCCGCATGTTCTTTATCTGCATTTATTATCATTGGTGGGTCTATTGAATTAAACATTGTTGGATGATGGTACTCACACAATTTGTTTTATGAAAACAAGCATATAAATAATGATATAGATTTTATTAGTGTTGATAATGAATGTGAAATCCCAGAGTATTGTTGGCTAGGGAACTCAGTTGTAATTTTATACATGAGGTATGTATTCAAGATTAGATTGTTCAAAAGCTAATATAATATGACAATTATTTATAAATACATTTAATATTTTTCACCATCATATATATGAAAAAAAATTGAAGGGATTTTTATATGAAAAAAAATTAGGACACGTTAGTCCTCACATCACCTCTACAGAACAAGAAAATAGAATCTAATAAAGAGGTTGAAACTGTGGCATAACTTTTCAAACTGTTTAACAACAAAAATACAATTGATATACTCTTATTAATAACATTTATTAAGGGGTAAAACTCTACAATTTAATCATATAAAATATATTTTAACTTCTTTTATTTCTTATTATTTTTCGTGTTCTGAGGAAGAATTGGATTCTCATTGTGGTCGATTTGGATACTCCAATTATTTATTTCTTGGATTCAATGCATGGATACCTAATAAAATAACCACACATTATGGTGTTATTCAATTATTAATACACTATGTACACCATTTTAGAACTAAACATCCTGTTATATAAATTATATTATCATTTAATGAGAATTTTGTTATGATAGGGTGATGCATGAATATTGTCTAAATCACAAAATGGGGTCTGGGGAAAAGGACATGAAACATCACAAGTACTACGATTGGATAAGTATTATGGTATACATAATAAGAATAAAATATCCAAACACATATAAAAAATTACTTATTAGTTTCGATGTTTCTATAGTGAATGAAATAAAATAACAGAAAATACTGTGGTTATTATGATAGTAAATTTACTAAAGGGGTTGTCACGACCCGTCCTCGGGGCCCGTGCCGTGACTACCCCAAGCCCGCCTTCCATAGGCCAGGGGCTGGCGACTAGCACCAAAGGCGTAAAATCCCGATAACTGGGAAGGCATTGCCTTTATAAAAGAAAACAAGCACCACAGAGTACAAGAGGAAGAAGTAAACACTAAGTAAAAACTGAGTACAACAGTAAGTGCGGAAAGTAAAAAGGGGCCGGAAATACAAGCCCAACTGTAAAGTACAGCTCGAAAGGGAAAACAGCAACTGAAAAGTAAAGCTGCTACGCCGAGCTGTCCACTGGAAATCCCACCTGAAGGGTGGGTACAGATAGCTCCTCTGCTCCTCAGGTCCCACCGTCCGCTCCGAGTATGACTCGCCCAGTGGTCCACCTCCAGGTACCGCCTCGTCGTCACGTCCACCTCTGGGTACAGCCTCATCGTGAGGTCCTCCTCCAGGTACCATCTCTTCGTATATTCCACCTCCAGGTACTGTCCAGTCCTCGAACACTCGGCTTCTGTCATCACTGCCCGTCGTCTGCAACCAACACAACGAGGTGCGGGCATAGCCTGTGCAGGGGTGAGTATAACGATACTCAGTAGGGACCCCGAGACCCTCAAGGTCTCACTAAACCAACAAGGATAACCACAAAGAAGATCTCAACAGATAACCTCTACTTAGATATATGCCCATACATATACCTAAGTTATCAAGTAACCCATCTCAATCATGAGGAAACACAAGGATTGTGAAATCAACGGATAACCACTACCCGGGCATATTCCCATACATATACCTAAGTTAGCAAGTGACTCATCTCAATCATGAGGTAAACACAAGGTCAAAAGTCTCAGCTCAAACCAGGATTTTCATTATCGAAACCGTAACTGCTGAAGAGCTCCGTCTCTGGAGTGTACAGTGGTCCTATCACGACTCCGAGGTACTGCTCACTAACCTAAGACTGCTGAGGTACTCCTCCTGTCGAGTACCGCGGGTCTGCGGCCAACTACCGGGCGCTCCGTCCGCTGTGGGTCTGTCGCCAAATACCGGGCGCTCCCCCCAATAGCCTACAGAGGTACTCCTCCTGTCGAGTACCGCGGGTTTGCGGCCAACTACCGGGCGCTCCGTCCGCCGTGGGTCTGTCGCCAAATACCGGGCGCTCCGTCCACTGGGCTAGTCGACTTACTCCAAGTCGAGTCAGTCAAGCAGTCGTTAGGTCTCAGCAGGCTACAAGATCTCCGTACTCAGCACGCTCGTCTCCGGGAGGGTCCACTCCACGAGCTACTGGTCGATACTCCAAGTATCTCAAGGTCCCACGAAGAATTATCTCAAAGGACCGCCTCGTCATAGGGGTCTCAACGCAACAGACGACGCGTCTATCGGACGCCCGGTCTGTGAGTTATTAGCCTTTTCGTCCCAGGGTCCCGGTTGGTTTCGTGAGCAAACCAATCCCGTCCGTATCTCAACTGTACCCCTAAATCCCATAGGGTATACTCATAGGGACCGTTACTCAACGTAATCACCAACGCCGCTGACGGTTCGTCAAAAAGACGTTCTGTCAGAAAGATATCAGCTTTTCCGTTCCAGGGGCCCGGTTGGATTTCGGTGCGATCCAACCCGACCACTATCCATCAGCATCCAAAACTCGGGCGGAGGATGCCAAAAGTTTCTTATCGTCAACAGGAACTCAACGCAACAGACGGCGCGTCAATTGGACGCCCGGTCTGAGAGTTGTTGGCTTTTTCGTTCCACACCCACCCTGGGAAACTTCCCAGGAGGTCACCCATCCTGATCACTACTCTAGGCCAAGCACGCTTAACTACAGAGTTTTAACCACGTAGGCTCCCGAAAAGGAAGGTGCACCTTGAGTATAGTATACCGAAACGACCGTCTTGATCCAAGGATGGCGATGCCGCTGACGACGAGTGGTTTGGAGGCCCGTAGCCCAAGATACGAGCATTTGACCAAACCGCTCGGTAACGGGGTTTCGGGCCCGGGCCGTCCCGGCCCGAGACCCCCCGGATGGCCCGAACCGGGTCGACCCGCCCCGGACGGGGTCGACCCGGCCCGGCGCGGCGATCCGGCCAGTCGCGCCGGTTCGGCGCAAGGCAGCGCGCTGGGCGCGCTGCCAGCTTGGCCGAAGGCCGAGCTTGCTGGAAACGGGGGGTCGCCTGCCCCCCCTTTGTGAAACCGCCCCCCCTCATAATGGGGGGCCAAATAACTGCCCGGGGGAATTAAATTCCCCCGGTTTCCACCAACCTGGCCGGCCCGACCTGGCCGGCCGGCTTCTTGTCAACAGGACCGGCAAGGGCCGGTCCTCTTCCGTCTTCCGGCATCGGCGGCCCGGCTGGCCGCCGGTCATCACGATCTGCCGCGGCCCGGATCCAGCCACGGCCTTCGTCATCCGGCGCGGTGCGACGGCACGGCGCCCCTCCGCCGCGGCCCTGCTCTGGCCGCGGCGTCTTCGGTTTCCTTCGACGCGGCGCGACGGCGTCACGTTCATGATAATTCTTTCCACGGCGCGGCGCGACGGCGCCGCGCAATAATTTCCGTGTGATTCCCGCGTGGTGCGATGACACCACACTATCTCGTTTCATCCGCAAGAAACATTCAAGAACAAAGGGGGGGCGGGTTCGGCCGTGTTTGTGCGGTCCGGTCCCCCTCTCGTTAGACGATAACACTTAAACGTTCATCCTCATGTTTTTCATGCTAGAACCAAGAACGGAAAATAATTAAATAAAGCAACAACAAACCCCTACCTCTCTTTTCGTTATGTGTTGACGAAGTCGCGGAAAGGCGGCGGCGATTCGTCGACATCGGAAAAGAGAAGCCGTTGACGACGTCGGCGTTCTTCGTGAAAGGCACTCCCTTCTTTATTCTGGAAGGAGTGGGAAGGAGACATCCAAGAAGGGATCGACTTTGGAAACTTCACGTTCTTCTTTGGAAAAGACATTCTTCGTCGAGAAGACGTTGTTCCATGTTTGGAGATTTCCTTCGTGTTCTTCGTCGAGGGTGGAATTCTCTTCAATCCTTCCATGACTCTATCACAAAGATTTAGCCAACCCCAAACAATAAAACAACACACCTTATTATAGGGTTAGCTTAATGAATTCAAAATAATTCAAATTCATTAAGTTACATCCTCCATTAATGGGTGGAGAGGCTCCAAAATTAATGAAGGTGGAAGTGAAGAGTCACATTTAATTGGAGGGGTTCAAGGGAGTTAAGGAGTTTAAGGAGTTAGGAATTTGAGGGGTTTTGGCACATTAAGTGCAAGGGAGTTTAAAGGGGGTAGAAGAGAGTTAAGGGGAAGGTGAAGGGTTGGGGCTCGTGTGGGCCCCACCTCACCTTAATCCTCACTTGGTTAGTTAGGAACTTGTGATTCCACCCCAACTTCCACACTTAGGATATAACCACTTAAGAAGATAAATAAAATTTGTTACACAAATTTTATTTTTCTTTACACTTAAACCACAACCTTAATAAACAACTGCTCCCAAGCAAACACAACTCTATGAAAGGCATTCCTAAGCAAAAACCGGCGCTACGGTTCCATCGGTGCCCTCAGAATTTGATTCCGGGCACCGGTTCAAAAGTTAGAAATTCCCGCTCATTTGTTCACTGAACGTACCCGAGCCAAACTTCGGAAATTGATTCTGGGCACACCGGGCCTCAGAATCAGGCGCTGTCAGAAACTGTGTTCTTGTAAAATTCCAAAGAAAATTAAGAAAAAAATTTCTTTAAAATTTCCGGGTCTTTACATTACTCCCACCTCAGGGCTTTACGTCCCCGTAAAGCTTCATCACAAACTAGGGTCACAAAAGCGGTACAGAGCACGCATCTGAGCCTTCCGCTCCCATGTGCTCACTTGGAGGTTCCCGTACTGTCAAAGGAAGTGCACACAAGGAATCGATCATCCTCGTAGGATCTGCTCCTGTCTATTATTGATCCCCACTGGAACCTCCGTGCATGTCGCTCTATCATCGAGGTCCAACTCCCTGAGGTCGATGATGTGTGAAGGATCAAGCACGTATCTCCTCAATTGAGTAACGTGAAATTCATCGTGCACCTGGTGCAACTGAGGTGGATGGTTCAAGCGATAAAACACCTCGCCTACCCTGCTGGGGACCTAGAAAGGTCTATTGAACCTCGGATATCTCTTGCCGCCTCGGCTACATCTCCGTAAACCTCGTCGAGGTGAGACCTGTATAAGAACGTGGTCGCCATCCTCGAACTCTAAAGGACTCCCTTTTTGTGTTAGAACTGAAACTCAAAACTCCTGCGGCCACGAGGGTAAGGTTGGCCGACACAAGAATGATCGGCTACACCCTCCCATGCATGAGTTTATCTTGTGCTTCCCATGGTTTCCTTTTCGCTGACCAAGGAAAACCCATCCCAACGTTTTCCTAATACCGTCAATTTGAGTATGAACAGTGATTGCCAAATACATACTCAAACTAACGTCGTAAGGCCTCGACGCTGCCACCAAGAGGTCCTAACCGAGACTCTCTCCTCAAGGGTCAGATCACACCATCGGCGTAAGTGTGACTATAGAGTCTCCTCCCAAAGGTATCTCCAGACGTGAGGGTCATGTCAACGGCTTAACCGGAATCTCTAGGTCTGGGACTAGATTCATGGAAGGAAGGGATGATTCGTTTCGATGCCTATGGCTACGAAAGCTAGTAGAAGATAAATTCCGCACTTCGAATCATCCTTAGAGCCCCTTTTTGGTCGCACTCCATGACCGCAAGAAGCTACCCTCTTTCCTTGCTCTCCAACTCCCTGAGTCTAGCGGGGACTACAAAGGCGGGTGATGGTAACATGTTGAAATGTACACCACCACGAGCTGCTCTCCAAGCTCTGCCTCCATGTCTGCTGCTCTGCAGATTCATCTGTCCTTAACATTTCCTCTTCTTGAAACATTTTACATGCCCAAGTCTCTGAGACTGGTGTCAGTTTCCTGCTTTCCAAACTTCTAACATTCTCTGGCTGTATTCGATCAGCAAAGAATTCTCAACCACAAAGGTTCCTTCTAGCACTCTAGCCTAAGTAGAAATGCACAGAGAAAAGGTGCTGGCTCGGAAGCCCTTAAACATACCATGCTCAGAGGTCCGACCTCTATTTCACTGATCGGAACGCTTCCATCGAGTACCCGATATGTTCGGTACACCTCGATGAATTATCAGCTATCAACACGTCGTCCCACCGAAACTGTAAAAGTTCTAGAAAATTCTCGGCCACCTCATCAAGCCAGTCCTCAGCCACCTATGAGTCAGGTTCACCTCGGAACATGAGGGTATCTGAAGTTAGAACACATGTAAGGCAGTAAACTTACATGTGTCACCTACTGGTACCGCCGGTTGTAACTGCTGACCAATAGGTAGTGATGTATAGCTGACACACTACCCAGAGGCACTATCTCAGGCATCGGTTCAGGTACCGATGCCTCATCACTATGCGGACCATCCTCATGGTCATTCACTGGAAAAAACTAGTGGTCAAGTCCACCATCCACTCTACTGATGTCTCAGCTAGGCGGAAAACTCTAGCAATCGCCTCCAGCCACTGCTCTGTTGTCTGGAAATCTGCCTCTCCTCGTAACTTCTGAGACCTCTACTGCTGGAACTCGTGCAATGCGCTCCGCCAGCGTGCACAGTTTGCTAGTATAGCCGTTGGCATCTGCTTCCCAACAGGTGTTGATGTACTGGTACACCGCCTGAGGGTGCCAACATAGTAAAAAGGGCCCTGCACCAGAGCCTCGTCGCTCGGTGAGCCGTCATCGAGTACTCTCTCGGAACTCCAACTGACTGTCTGCGTGGAGACATCCTGAATAGATGCGACACGGTCAATGTCTTATACCTGGTGATCTGACCTGGTTTGAGCTGAATTTAAAACTTTGGAAACACACACGCAATCAGTGTTTTTGTGTACAAAGTCGGAAATCAGTAGTCAGGGTCCTGGTGTACGGATACGTCGGCCGCCGCACCAACACTGGACTCCCTGAACTGAAAACCACACTCGGTACCTTTAACACTATTGCTTCATAGAAAGATTCATCAGAGTTATAAGTTCTGAAGTAGAACCGAACTCCTTTGATACCAATTTGTCACGACCCGTCCTCGGGGCTCGTGCCGTGACTACCCCAAGCCCGCCTTCCATAGGCCAGGGGCTGTCGACTAGCACCAAAGGCGTAAAATCCCGATAACTGGGAATGCATTGCCTTTATAAAAGAAAACAAGCACCACAGAGTACAAGCGGAAGAAGTAAACACTAAGTAAAAACTGAGTTCAACAGTAAGTGCGGAAAGTAAAAAGGGGCCGGAAATACAAGCCCAACTGTAAAGTACAACTCGAAAGAGAAAACAGCAACTGAAAAGTAAAGCTACTACGCCGAGCTGTCCACTGGAAATCCCACCTGAAGGGTGGGTACAGATAGCTCCTCTGCTCCTCAGGTCCCACCGTCCGCTCCGAGTATGTCTCGCCCAGTGGTCCACCTCCAGGTACCGCCTCATCGTCACGTCCACCTCTGGGTACAGCCTCGTCGTGAGGTCCTCCTCCGGGTACCATCTCTTCGTATAGTCCACCTCCAGGTACTGTCCAGTCCTCGAACACTCGGCTTCTGTCAGCACTGCTCGTCGTCTGCAACCAACACAATGAGGTGCGGGCATAGCCCGTGCAGGGGTGAGTATAACGATACTCAGTAGGGACCCCGAGACCCTCAAGGTCTCACTAAACCAACAAGGATAACCACAAAGAAGATCTCAACAGATAACCTCTACTTAGATATATGACCATACATATACCTAAGTTATCAAGTAACCCATCTCAATCATGAGGAAACACAAGGATTGTGAAATCAACGGATAACCACTACCCGGGTATATGCCCATACATATACCTAAGTTAGCAAGTGACCCATCTCAATCATGAGGTATACACAAGGTCAAAAGTCTCAGCTCAAACCAGGATTTTCATTATCGAAACCGTAACTGCTGAAGAGCTCCGTCTCTGGAGTGTACAGTGGTCCTGTCACGACTCCCAGGTACTGCTCAGTAACCTAAGACTGCTGAGGTACTCCTCCTGTCGAGTACCGCGGGTCTGCGGCCAACTACCGGGCGCTCCGTCCGCTGTGTGTCTGTCGCCAAATACCGGGCGCTCCCCCCAATAGCCTACAGAGGTACTCCTCCTGTCGAGTACCGCGGGTTTGCGGCCAACTACCGGGCGCTCCGTCTGCCATGGGTCTGTCGCCAAATACCAGGCGCTTCGTCCACTGGGCTAGTCGACTTACTCCAAGTCGAGTCGGTCAAGCAGTCGTCAGGTCTCAGCAGGCTACACGATCTCCGTACTCTGCACGCTCGTCTCCGGGAGGGTCCACTCCACGACCTACTAGTCGATACTCCAAGTATCTCAAGGTCCCACGAAGAAGTATCTCAAAGGACCGCCTCGTCATAGGGGTCTCAACGCAACAGACGACGCGTCTATCGGACGCCCGGTCTGTGAGTTATTAGCCTTTTCGTCCTAGGGGCCCGGTTGGTTTCGTGAGCAAACCAATCCCGGCCGTATCTCAACTGTACCCCGAACTCCCATAGGGTATACTCATAGGGACCGTTACTCAACGTAATCACCAACGCCGCTGACGGTTCGTCAAACGGACGTTCTGTCAGAAAGATATCAGCTTTTCCGTTCCAGGGGCCCGGTTGGATTTCGGTGTGATCCAACCCGACCACTATCCATCAGCATCCAAAACTCGGTCGGAGGATTCCAAAAGTTTCGTATCGTCAACAGGAACTCAACGCAACAGACGACGCGTCAATCGAACGCCCGGTCTGAGAGTTGTTGGCTTTTTCGTTCCACACCCACCCTGGGAAACATCCCAGGAGGTCACCCATCCTGATCACTACTCTAGGCCAAGCACGCTTAACTACGGAGTTTTAACCACGTAGGCTACCGAAAAGGAAGGTGCACCTTGAGTATAGTATACCGAAATGACCGTCTTGATCCAAGGATCGCGTTTCTGCTGACGACGAGTCGTTTGGAGGCCCGTAGCCCATGATACGGGCATTTGACCAAACCGCTCGGTAACGGGGTTTCGGGCCCGGGCCGTCCCGGCCCGAGACCCCCCGGATGGCCTGAAACGGGTCGACCTGCCCCGGACGGGGTCGACCCGGCCCGGCGCGGCGCGGCCCGGCCCGGCGCGGCCCGGCGCGGCGACCCGGCCAGGCGCGCCGGTTCGGCGCAAGGCAACGCGCTGGGCGCGCTGCCAGCTTGGCCGAAGGCCGAGCTTGCTGGAAACGGGGGGTCGCCTGCCCCCCCTTTGTGAAACCGCCCCCCCTCATAATGGGGGGCCAAATAACTGCCCGGGGGAATTAAATTCCCCCGGTTTCCACCAACCTGGCCGGCCCGACCGGGCCGGCCGACTTCTTGTCAATAGGACCGGCAAGGGCCGGTCCTCTTCCGTCTTCCGGCATCGGCGGCCCGGCTGGCCGCCGGTCAGCACGATCCGCCGCGGCCCGGATCCGGCCGCGGCCTTCGTCATCCGGCGCGGTGCGACGGCACGGCGCCCCTCCGCCGCGGCCCCGCTCTGGCCGCGGCATCTTCGGTTTCCTTCGACGCGGCGTGACGGCGTCGCGTTCATGATAATTCTTTCCACGGCGCGGCGCGACGGCGCCACACAATAATTTCCGTGTGATTCCCACGTGGTGCGACGGCACCATGCTATCTCGTTTCATCCGCAAGAAATATTCAAGAACAAAGGGGGGGGGGGGGTTCGGCCGTGTTTGTGCGGTCCGGTCCCCCTCTCGTTAGACGATAACACTTAAACGTTCATCCTCATGTTTGTCATGCTAGAACCAAGAATGGAAAATAATTAAATAAAGCAACAACAAACCCCTACCTCGCTTTTCGTTATGTGTTGACGAAGTCGCGGAAAGGCGGCGGCGATTCGTCGACATCGGAAAAGAGAAGCCGTTGACGACATCGGCGTTCTTCGTGAAAGGCGCTCTGTTCTTTATTCCGGAAGGAGTGGGAAGGAGGCATCCAAGAAGGGATCGACGTTGGAAACTTCACGTTCTTCTTTGGAAAAAGGCATTCTTCGTCGAGAAGACGTTGTTCCATGTTTGGAGATGTCCTTCGTGTTCTTCGTCGAGGGTGGAATTCTCTTCAATCCTTCCATGACACTATCACAAAGATTTAGCCAACCCCAAACAATAAAACAACACACCTTATTATAGGGTTAGCTTAATGAATTCAAAATAATTCAAATTCATTAAGTTACATCCTTCATTAATGGGTGGAGAGGCTCTAAAATTAATGAAGGTGGAAGTGAAGAGTCACATTTAATTGGGGGGGGGGGTTCAAGGGAGTTAAGGAGTTTAAGGAGTTAGGAATTTGAGGGGTTTTGGCACATTAAGTGCAAGGGAGTTTAAAGGTGGTAGAAGAGAGTTAAGGGGAAGGTGAAGGGTTGGGGCTCATGTGGGCCCCACCTCACCTTAATCCTCACTTGGTTAGTTAGGAACTAGTGATTCCACCCCAACTTCCACACTTAGGATATAACCACATAAGAAGATAAATAAAATTTGTAACACAAATTTTACTTTTCTTTACACTTAAACAAAAACCTTAATAAACAACTGCTCCCAAGAAAACGCAACTCTAGGAAAGGCATTCCTAAGAAAAAACTGGCGCTACGGTTCCATCGGTGCCCTCGGAATTTGATTCCGGGCACCGGTTCAAAAGTTAGAAATTCCCGCTCGTTTGATCACTGAACGTACCCGAGCCAAACTTCGGAAATTGATTCTGGGCACACCGGGCCTCGGAATCAGGCGCTGTCAGAAACTGTGTTCTTTTAAAATTCCAAAGAAAATTAAGAAAAAAATTTCTTTGAAATTTCCGGGTCTTTACAGGGGTCATATTCCCTGAACAAACCAGCATAACTAAAGTGGTGTTTTCAACAAAAATTAATATTTTATTTAAAATATTTATTAATCCATTATGTATTTATATTTTTTGTAATACCATGATTGTCGAAAAGAATCATATTCAAAAGAAGATATATATTTATTTATATAAAATTGGGTTGAATACCAAATAAAATAATTTAAACAAATATCATGAAGATGAGACTTCAATACACTGCACAATGTGACCGGTATGACTAGAATTGTCTAATTTTATTTAAAACTGAATCAATTATCAGTAAAAAGAATGAGTGACATACTGAAAATTGAGAAAAATGTTTATGATTGATTTATACAATAGAACCATGATACATAAGTCATTTTTGATGTGTAGGATTCACCCGCACCTAAATCTGAAGCATGGTGTGATCAGAATGACTCAAAATGTGGGTATCCAGTATGAAATGACATTTTAGTAAAAAAATAAAACTGGCATACTAAAAACATATAAAACAAATTTAGATTGTTTTGATACATTATGAAAACAATCCATATGTCATTTTTGACTTGTAGGAATCAAACACACGTCGATCTGACACACGGGGCGACCCGTACGACTCAAAGTGTCTCTTTTTATATAAAATTATCATTATTTTAGTAAAAATTCAAAACTAACATACTAAAAACCTCAAAAAAACATTCATACTGTTTTTATTATTTATTAAATGTATCAATGATTCATTTATGATGTGTAGGAATGAAATCCACCTAAAAAATCACAATATGACCAAAATAAATCAAAATGTTTATTTTTATTTAAAATTTATATTAATTTAAGTGAAAATAATAACTGATATACTGAAAATTGTGGAAATTCATTTGGATTATTTTTATAATTTATGAAAATTTTCCATTACTCATTTTTAACGTGTTGGAATTAACTTCACCTCAATATGATGCACATTGTGATATGTATAACTAAAAGTGTATATTATGAGATAAAAATTTAAATTTTAGCTCAAAAGGTGTCACTGAATGAAAACCTTGAAAACGATTTTTTATTTTATTCATAATTTAGGATAATGGTTAATAAGTCATTTTTAACATGTATGAAGTAGTTTCATATTAAACTGATGCCCGATGAGACCGTTCTGAATCAAAAAAGTATACTGTTTTGAAGCGATATTTTATTAAACAAACACAATTTACATACCAAAAACCAAGTAAAATATTTTGGATTATTTTGATACTTTCAAAAAATAATCCTTGAATCATTTTTGATTGGTAAGAGTCAACCAAACCTCAATTTGATGAATAACTTTACCAACATAAATTCCAATGTGTTTCTGTTCAAAATTGACATTGATTTTGGTAAAAAGAAAAAGTGACGTAATGAAAATCGAGAAAAACATTTGGATTGTTTTGATACATTATAAAAATGACCCATGAGTGATTTTTGATGTGTAGGAATCAACTTCACCACAATATGAAACATGGTGTGACTAGTATGACTAAAAGTCTCCATTATCAGTTTAAAATTGAAATTTTAGCTCCCAATGTTTCACTCCCTGAATACCAATCAAACATCCTCCGATTGTCTTCATAATATAAGAGAGCGATTGTTATGTCCTTTATGACATGTATGAAGATGTATAACTTAAAATAGACACATGATTCTTCCAGTATGACTCAAAATGTGTGTTTTTGGTTTGAAATGATATTTTAGTAAAAAAACACAACTGACATACTGAAAACTGATAAAATTACTTTTGATTGTTTTGATACTATATATCAATGATCTACGAGTAATTTGTTGTGTGTATAAATCAACTGTACCAAAATCTGACGAATGATGAGACTGGTATAAACCCATATGTGTCATTTATATTTGATATTTTCTTTGGTAAAAGAACACTGGACAAACTCAAAACCAAGAAAACTCATTCAGATTGTTTTAATATTTTAGTACAACAATCAATAACTCATTTTTGAAGTGTAGGAATCAACCCCACCTAAATAAGATGCACTATGTGACTTCGATAACTTAGAAGTGTCTTTTTAATAAAAATTGACATTTTATTAATATATTCATACATATTAATATTTTATTTATATCTTTATAGGATTACTAACATAATATTTTTTAATTATATAGGGCGATCGTTTTCCTTGAGTTGGGAAAATTTATTCATTATCTAATACCATTGTTTGACATTTTTGAGATGGGATCACGAATGTCAGTGGATGAAACAATTAAGTTTTTAAATATTTCTTGGATAATAGTAAAAGTAATTATATAAATCATTGTTCTAAATATATATAGCTTTGTTTGAAAAACCCTGGTGTGTGATGCTTTATTCTAGTGTGCACTACATTTTTCTTATGTGTGATGTACATGTGTTCTTTTGTACATGTGGTGTGTGTGTTGTGCATGTGCTGGTGGGTGTTCTATTATATAAACAGAACATCACATGAATCTAGTCCATTATAATTTCTATTTTAAGTAATGAAAAAGTCCCCCTTTATAAGAACTATTTTTAGCATTGATAAAGGGTAACATTAATCCACACTGAAATAGGGCAGATAAAGGGTAGACATTATCAATTATTTTTTTAGCATGGATAAACAAACCCCTTTATAATCAAATTTAAGTAATGATAAAGGGGACCCCTGTTATCTTTTCTGTGATTAACAACACTTTTCTAGAACTTTTAAAAGCAGTTTCTTGTACATTTAAAATCACTCTATGTAGTAGTGGTATAAGAATGAATCGTATACCTAGTAAATTATTGATCATAAAAAAATTCATCTCATAATTATAAGGGTGTAATGTATAAATGGAAATTAATGATTAATAGATAACGTATTCACATCAATTATACAGAGACATCAATATTTTTATTGTCCAAATTCCTTAGGAACATATATTTATTGATATATATAGATATATATAATTATAATTATAACTATATATATATATAATTTTATTGTAATCATTACATTAAAATTCATCAATTTCATTTCGTTTCATTTTAAAGTATTTATTTCTAAGGATTCAAAATAGATGTTCAATGATTAAATAAATTGATAATAATCATTACAATGAAAGTTGGATAATAAATTATTATACCTTTTTATGTATTAAATATTTAAGGAGGTAAAAATAAGTGAGATAAATTAATTATTCTCTTTCTTATATTTTATTATTTATACATAATTAAATATAATAAAATTTATTAAAACTAGGAATCTAAAATTATTTAAATCCCAGGATTGGGGGTAAACATGATATACCCCATTCTTATAAAAATAAATTGGTCTGATTTGCAGTATTACTTTTTTTATTTTATTTTTTAATTCCCATTTATTATTTTATGGATGTTTTAGGTATGTAAAATTATATTAATCCTGGGATAGGAGTTCAAATTGATGAAACTAATTCAAAAAATAAATAAATTGATCTGATACGTTGTATCCCATTTTTGAACAAAAAATCTATTTATAAAATTTATATCATCTTTTAATGAGGGTTTTGTTATGATATGGTGGTGTGTGAATATCATCTACATAATGGAATGAGGCTATGTGAAATGGACATGAAACATAACAAGTACTACGACTGGATAATTATTAGGGTTTATATATAATTATTTGACTATCAAAACACATATAAAAAACATTACTTATTTTTCTCAAAGTTATTGCAGTCTCTGAAACAAACAAATGGGAAATACTTTGGTTATTATGCTTGTAAATTTATGAAAGTTATCTTATTCCGTGAAAAAAACTGTATCACTAAAGAGGTATTTTTTATGTTTATTACGATTTCATTTAAAATATTTATTAATCATTTTTTCATTTATATTTTTTCAGTAATACCCAGATTTTCAAAAAGACTCATATTCACTAGATGATATATATTCACTAAGAAAAAAAATTTAGAATACATGATTGAATAATCTACACAAATAACATAAAAATGTGACTTCAATACAATGCATGGTGTGCCGGTATGACAAGAATTGTCTATTTAAATTAATATAGACTGTACTTTTAGTAAAAAGAACATGCTACATACTGAAAACTGAAAAAATGCATTAGGATTGATTTAATACATCATGAAAATGTTCCATAAGTCATTTGTGACGTGTTGGAAACAATGAAACCAAAATATGATCCACGGTCTGACCGGTACGGCTCAAAATGTGTTTTTCTAGTTTGGAATGATATTTTACTAAAAATACACAACTGAAGTTTTAAATACTAATCAATCACATTTGGATTGATTTTATACTTTTGAACAATGATCCTTGATTAATTTTGGACGTTTAGAGATCAACCACACCTCAATCTAACTCACAGTGTGACCAGTATTTCTCAAAGATTCCCTTTTTATTTAAAAATTATATTTTTTAGTAAAAAACACATATGGAAAACTAAAAGTTAAAAAACACATTTGCATTTTTTTATAATTTTGGAAAATGATCCATGAGTCATTTTTGATGTGTTAGAATCAACCCCACCTAAATATTACACATGATGTGATCAGTATAAATTAAATTGTGTCTTCTTATATAATATTGACATTAATTTAGGTAAAAATAACATGGGACATACTAAAAACTGAGAAAGAACATTTTGAATGTTTTCACAATTTATCAAAACAGTACATGTATCATTTGTTATATGTTGGAATAAACCACACCACTATTCATTGTAAGGTTTTACTATTATGACTAATTGTGTTTGTTATGAGTTTAAAATTTACATTTTATCTCAAAACATGTAACTCACTAAAAATCGGGAACATGGTTTCCAATTGACTTTATAATTTAGGATATTGGTTTTTAAGTTATTTGAAACTTGTATAATGTTGTCTCACATCAAACTGATGCACGATGTGACCTATATGACTCAAAAATCATGTTTCCAATTTGAAATGTTATTTTATAAACAAAACACAACTGATATACTGAAAACTAAAAAAATTCATTTAGACTATATTGATACTTTTGAACAATGATACATGAGAAATTTTATAAATGTATAAATCAACCACAAATCAATAAGTTTAATGATGTGACCGGTATAAATACATATGTGTTTTTATTGAAAACAGTCATTAATTTAATTAATAAGAAAAAGTGACATACTTAAAACCGAGCAAACACATTTGGATTGTTTTGATAGATTAAGAAAATGATCCACTAGTAATTTGTGATTTTTAGAAATTAACAACACCTCAATCGGATACACGATGTTACCAGTATTACTAATAGTGTCCACCATCAGTTTTAAAAAGACATTTTAGCTCAAAATATTTCACTCACTGAAAACAGACAAATCCCATCCAATTGTGTTCATAATTTAACAGATCAATTCATAATTCATTTGTGAAATGTGTGAATTAGTCTCCCCTAAAATCAACACACGATGTGACCGGTATGACACAAAATGTGTGTTTTCTGTTTGAAATCAAATTTTTGTAAAACAACACAACTGACATACTGAATATCGAGAAAAATATATTTGGATTGTCTTGATACTTTAGAACAAGAATCCATGAGTCATTTCTGACATGTTGAAATCAACCACACCTCATTCTGGCACACATTTTGACCAATATAAAACCAAATGTGTCATTAAATTTGATATTAATATTTATAAAAGAACAAGTGACATATTCAAAACCACTAAAACTACTTAGGATTGTTTTTATATTTTAAGACAATGATCCAGAACTAATTTTTTAAGTGTATGTATCAAACTCGCCTCAATATGACACACTTTGTGTCCTATATAACTCTAATTGTGTATTTTTTATTAAAAAAAGACATTTAATTAATGTATTCTTTTTTATTAATGTTTAATTTATTTCATTATAGTATTAATAACATAAAATTTGTTTTCTTATGTAGGTGGAACCTTTTCCCTAAGATGTGATGATTTTTTCGGAAACTAATACCATGCACCAACATTTTTAATAGGGTATCACAAATGTTAAACGATTAACATTAATTTTTTTTAACTATTTTGGGATAAATTTAAATGTAATTATATAAAAAAATTGAAATGTATATAGCTTTATTTTCCAAAACCTTGTGTGTGCTGATTTGTTCTTGTGTGTGCTGTATTGTTATTATGTGCATTGTACATGTGTATTTTTTTACAGGTGGTATGAGTGTTTAGTGCAGTTGCGGGTGGGTGTGTAGTCATATAACATCACATCACATAATGTCAGGGTTTTATCTGTGCTATTTCGAGCACTGCTAAAATCCACTTTTATCAGTGCTATTTACAGTGCTGATAAAGACCATGTTCGTCAATGCTATTTCGAGCACTGATAAAGGCCCCCTTTATAATCCCATTTTTAGCACTGATAAATTCGTCCTTAATTCTTTATAAAATGTTTTTTATAAAGTTTAACCATCATTTATGCAAAAATAGTTCTGATAGGGGGGCTTTATCATCGCTTTTTTAGCACAGATAATCAACCCTCTTTGTCAGTGGGTTTTTTGCAGTGATAAAGGGGACCCCCTTTATTTTCGATATGATTAACAACCCATTTCTAGTGTTTTTAAAATCACCATCTATATTAGTGGTATAATAATGGGTCATATACCTGGTAACAAGTCATCACATATATAGACAACATGAATAATTATGAGGGAGTATTTTATAAATGAACATTCACGAAGAATACATAACTTATCCACATCAATTATACCCACACATCAATATATTTATTGGCCGAATTCATTAGATACCAAAATTTATTAATATATATATTTATATATTTATAAATATAGTTAAAAAAATGTAATTATAAATATATATTTATATATATTATGAATATATTTATTATTTGATAAAATATATTATAATAATTTAATTATTTAAATTTATATATTTAATTACAATCATATAAAGAGTTTTTTTAAACCATTATATATATTTTAACTATTAAAATTTATATGTTATTTATAAACATGTGTTCCTATTTAATGTATGTATGTAGACATTATTTTTCAATATAAATATAATACTTTTATATAAATCAATATTATGTTTTGTTAAAAACTTTTATCAATGCAAATAATAACACTGATAATGGGTAGATTTATCAGTACTTTTACATAGCGCAGATAATGGCCCACTTCAATACTTTCTTTTTTTAGCCCTTATAAAAGGAAGAGTTTCCGTTGCTCCGATCTATGGTTGTGAAAACTAATGTTCCTAACTCCTCGAGCATCCATGCATTACTCTTGTGTTGCGTAGATAACCGAATGATGACAGAGTACATTCAATTCTCAATCTGATCATGGATGAATTAAGGGTTAGCTTCAACGAAATCCATAGACCCATTAATTTTAATGTTCATCTTTTAGTGTGATCCCTTTGCATGAGAGTGGGTAAATATCCTATAATTAAGATATTTTTCAACATTTGAGGTCTTGTGGTTTCCCTTTATACCCACTATTTAAAATATGGAAAACTATAACCCATTTCTCACAATGTTATGTAGATTAGAAATCCTGTAAAATCCCCGAAAATATGCACTAATTTGAGAGTTTTAGTTTTATTTTCATTTACAACACCAGATAACATGGATTAGCTAAGAATGTAAGTCTATTTTTTATGAGAATTAGTTATGTAAGAGTGAGATTTTGTTTAAAATTCATCATTGTCATGTCGTGTCATTGTAAATTATTTATTTCTACGTCTTCAAATCATAATTTCAATGATAGAATAAATTTAAAATAATCATTACAATAAAAATTGATAACAAATTATTATAATATTTTAAAAAACAAAAAATTGAGGAGGTAATAATAGGTTAGTTTAATCGATTATCCCCATTTTTATATTTAATTAGATATACATAATTAGATATAATAATATTGATTAAAACTAACCATTAAAATTTATTATAATATTAGGATAGGGGGTTAAATTGACACACCCCATTCATATAAAAAAAATTGATCTGATTTTCAGTATTCCTTTTTTTTATAGTCGATTTGAAAATCATGTTTTTGGATTTTATGGAAGGTTTAGGCCTGTAAAATTATTTTCATCCTGGTATAGGAGCTAAAATTCATTTAAGACATTGAAATAAATATAAATTGATACGTTTAGAGGGGGTGGGTGGATATTTCCATCTGAATGATGAATATGGACTCAACCATCACCTAATCCTGATTCACCGTGACATAGATGAATACATGGAACAAGAAATGTTTAATGACCTGGATTAGGGCTACTCTTTTGCTTCATTTCATTGGGAACCTTCTAGGAGGTTGGGTGGGAGCATTGAGAAGGTTGTGGATGTGATGGGGAAGAATCCATAGAGCATAATGCATGGTGCCCTGACAAAGATGTTGTGATTCCATGTTTTGTGATTGATGATTCTATTGTTTGTGTCTGTGTGGATGATGATTCACCCATGTTGGTTATTTTTGTTTGTTATTCTTTTTTACATTGATAGTTTATGTTTGGGGAACTTATGGATATGTCCTAAAAACATGCCAATATTAGATCATGTGTTTTTTATTTTTTTAGTAATTACTTTATGTGATTTGGGTTGAATTTTTGATAACCCTTGTGTGGTGTAGGTTGATCTGTAGGTTTTCCATGCATTTGTCATTTTCGGGTGTTAGTTCTCTGCCATGTGGTGTGCACCAAGTGTTAAAACCTAATATCTAGTTGTGAATTCCTTTGTTTCTCACATTTGTGCATCAAATCGGATGGGTTTACTCTTATTTATATATGAATGATGATTTTGGCTGATATAATAAATTTAAATAAATCAGTTAATTGAAATTGAAGGGGAAGAGGGAATGATTCACGTGATTTTACAACATTGATATTATTGTGATGTTGTGTGTGTATGCACTGAATACCCCACTGAAATCATGGTTGTTGGGATCCATTTCCGGTTCTATGTTTTTTGTGATATGGAAAACGTGTTGCATGTTTTTGGGATGTCAAACCAAAATGGAAATTGGGTAACTACTTATATTTTCCCAATTAAAGTTTTTCCCATAGATTATTGTTTTGTGTGATAAAATCCCTACAATAATGTGAAATGTAATAAAATACCATTTGTTAAATCCATAATATGGTCTTCGATGTGATGTGGTGTGTGGTCGTGCTGTTGGGGGATGTGATGTGTGGTTACAATGCAGTGTGGGGTGATGTGTGTTAGTTTGTCCATGGTTTTGGAGAATTGATGTGACAGTTTGTTTTTTTTATTCTTTTAGGGTGATGTGGCGATGATTCAATTGACCATGTTTTTGGGGTGGCATGGTGATTGTTTTCTGGTCGTGCTTTTGGGGTGGAAATCTACTGATTTGTTTGTCCATGTTTGTATGCCGATGAGGTGATGGTTTGATGGGAATGTTGATCTGTCTGTCATGTAGGGTTGTGTCGTTCTAAAATCTCATGTAGTTATGGAATAATTATATAACAATGATTCAAATTTTTGGATTTTATTTGGATAATGGGATTTGTTGTAATTCCGAATGTTATCTTGAATCTTTAGTGGTGTTATGCATTTAGTGGTGGTAGTGAATGTGTCTGAGAGTTGTGAGTTGGTTAGTGTTTTGTTGTGAACCCATAGGCTGATCTTGTGTGTGTATTATATATATAATTTTATAACCATTTTAATTTATATAAACACCATACCCATATCGATCACTATTTTCCAACACTCATATTTTCACACTATGGGTGTTTTTCTGAACATCCTAGTGATGCACAAGGTTGAATTTCTACCCGCTCTCTCTTCAATCCAAGTAGATATACATAGTCTATAATGGATGGTGGTCTCTTACTTCACTAGGTGGTGGTCCACCTATCTTCAGGTGGGATGTAGTATAACCATGTTTCGGGATGAATTATGGTTATGGTTGTGTGGAGTGTCCCATGATCCACCACTCTCTCACATGGTTAGAAAGGGTTGCTTACAAGATCTCAATTGTTTCTCCCCATACACTATAGTCTACCAACATGTAGTGGGGGTATGAAAAGTATAGTGGGGATACTATAACCTCTATTTTCAAAGATACAACACTTCGGAAGTATCATATAAAATTAAAAAATAATACTATAGTGAAGAAATAATGGAAGTAATGGAACACCATGTGAAAACAAAAAACCAAAGCCAACGTAGTAATACAATAAATAAATATGGAATAATGTAATAATGTGATAGAATGTAACTACATTTCATGATAGCTGTAAAAAAAATATTTAAAATTCTACTCAAATAAAAAATCAAAATTCCCCGTCCTCGAACCCCATATTGGTGCCATATGAAAACACCGGCTCATCAAGTAAGGAAAAATAAAAAACAAGGTCCTTTACACATTAATACACCAAATAGGCATTTTGTGATGGTTTTTTCACATCTATTTTAAAATCTACTGCTAAAATATTCAAAAAAAAACTTGTGGTCATTCAGAAAACCACTAGAATTTTTTTTATATATTTATTAAAAAAAATAATTTTTTTGGAAATATTATTAATGTGGTTTTTCAGAAAACCATAGGTAAATTAAAAGAAAAAATTATTTTAGATATATAATTTTGTATTTATTATTTACCATCATATATAGTTTATTATGTATTATATTAATTCATTATAACATGTTAATTAATATTTTTTTAGAAAAGGATATAATATATTACAAATCAATCAAACAAGACATATAGATCCAATTTGGAAAAGAATCCACCCATTAATGACAACCCCAGGGTTTCCCATGTCATGAAAAATGATGAGCATCTAGGTTACCCCCGCGCTTGATGAATTAAAAATTGTATGCATAAAATCTTTCAGCCAAGTACCAAATTTTTCTCAAAATATTTCCAAAGGGTTGCGAGTCCTCCCTCTTCTCAGATAAGGTGGTAATCACTTCAAGGCAGCCCAATTCCACCAAAAAATTATTGCAAAAAAAATTGAATGAGCAATAAGGATCACATGGAGGATGGTGTTTGCCTCCTCCAGCACCATACTCCATGTGTCTTGAATCTCCATGCAATGATCTTACACCACCTGTACAGTTCATTGATGGGAAATGAATCCAACACCAACCCATGAATCAGCATAGACATCCACATCAATGTTAATCTTGAAAACCCTTTATAGAGGGCGTGGGGTCCAACAAGGTAATTCCTTCCACATGCATACCAAAAAACTAACCTCTTCTTCCGCCTTCAAACAATTCATCTATTCTATGGCCTTCACAACCAAAATTTGATCTCGGAAACTTTCTTTTGAAAGATGGTCAAATTTATTCAAGTCCAAACGAGCAAAAAAATTATTCATATCAACCCCAACACTCTTGGTTCCATAAAAAACAGCCAATTAGTGATGTTCTGGGGTAAATCCATTGAATTTTCAAAGAAAATCATAAAATTTTACCCGCATTCTTTGTACACCCCTTCCACCACATGAAATAGTATAATTTCATGTAAAAAGGATTCCACCTCTTAGAGGGACAAAGGACAGTTGTCCTCCACAATATGTTGTTTCACCAGAAAGTCACAGGATTTTATAATATCATTGCAAGCATTCCATCAAAGTTTTTTTACCATGGTTGGAGGAGTGAGTGACCAATAATTCTTCCTATGATAGTTAAGATGTGACTGAGCCTAACCATGACCAAGTATTTTGTACCCCTACCTAATTTATTAATTAATAGAAGATTACCCTTCCCACCAAATCTAATCATTTCAATTTCTAGGGGTAATATAAATACAGAGAATGATTAAACTATCAGCCTCATTAATCCCATTACAAATTATTCTCTAATCACACTCCTCTATTGATTTTTTGATCAAATAATACTCCCTCTCAATTTCGAATCCCTAAGAAACAATCAATGAGTCCTTCAGGTTGATACCATTTTTAGCCACAATTCATTCCACATGCCTATATAATTCATTAATGATATTCTAAACAAAAATCCTCTAATAGATTTACCGCCCCAAATTATTCTCCACAAAACACTAGTTTTTGGTTCTAGCTTGGAATGTATGAAGTTAGAATGAGGAAATTATTTTTCACGCGGAAATATTGAGAAGAGGGAATTTTGGGTGGATAGAATATTCCATCCATACAACCCTAGAACGGACTTGTTAAACAATATGAGACTCATAAAGTCAGGACGTGCAAATAATTTGTAAACCCGTAGTTTCTCCGATGATAGATAGTAGGTCTTATGTTTTCCATCATGATAATCCCATCAAATGATAGTGGATCTTATCAACAAGAGCTTCATGAAATTTTAAAAATGATATATCATAGGACGGAATTTAATGGGGAATTAAGTTTATAGGAACTTCCATCCTAGCCATAGAAACCATAATTCTTGAACATAATGAAATCATATAATCCACCCATTCCATAATTGATTAGAACACTTGTTTCTTTGATCATTCGACAATGGTCTGGAGAACGATATGTTTCTTCATAGTTTTCAACTAGTGGAAACCTACACTCCATCTGCAACTCCTCCCTATATATGTGTAAAACACCTTCACAAAAGGGAAATTCTGACTTCAATGTATTAATACGTTATATAGAATCCCTTTCATACAAATTAATGATTTTATGAACCAAGAATAAATGTTGATGCGTGGAGTTTGAAAAAAGGAGGCTATGAACTGTAAAGAAGTGGTGGGAAATAGGTGGTCCATTTCAACATGCCTTAGCACCATGTGTAACTCCATGCTCTACAGATCGCAAGGGAAAATGAGAAAATATATCGACTGTGAGGATAAAACGATTCGAATGGAGTGGATCCCCTTGTCATAATCCCCTTGAGGTTTTAAAACTCTTAGAAAAGATCCCATTAATATTTATTCTGAATGACACCAACATAACAAAGTTCATTATGTTAAAAATACATTTAGCCCCAAATCCCAAAATAAAGAGAATGAGTTCAAGAAAATTCCATCTGATTCTGTTCTAGGCTTTCATCATATGAAACTTCATTTCTATAAAGCCTTTTTTATTTAGAAGAGTGGGTCTTTATGGAGTAGAAAACATCAATACCAATGGATTTATTATCCATTATGGATCTCCATCGGACAAAGGAAAATTTATTTTTGTTGACCATATGAGGATGAAAACCCATTTTCCTATCCACCATGATCATGGAGTAAATTTTGTAGACAACATTGATTGAACTAATTAGATTAATCTCCATGATTTTATAAGGACACTAGGATTTTTGAATGGGGTTAATAATAGTTTAATTAATGTACTTGAGTGAGGCTATTTCTTCCCCAAATTTCTTCGTCATGGAAACCACATCAGGTTCAATAATGTGCCAAAACCATTTGGAAAATAGTTCATGGAAACCATCCGGATGCATATACTTAGTAGAATGAATAAGGTAAAGGGACCAAGTAACATCATCATCAGATATATCTCTCCCAAAATTTTTGTTCATATATTTCATGATAATTTTTGGAATGCAATTGGTCAGACATAAAGGACTGTCAATGCATTCCACCATATATATTTTGCAGAAAAAATTCTTAATAATGGTATGAATATAACATAAATAATGGATAACCATCAAAGTCTAATCCTCATGAATAGAAATGTGATTTTTCATCCTCCTTGAAGAATATTTTTTGTTAAAAAATCATGTGTTTTAGTGAACATCCCTTATATGGGATTATCTTCCCTCAAAAAACCCAAACAATCCTTTTCCCTCAACACCACATTATGTTCTTTCTCATAAAAATAGAAATCCCTATGAATGGAAACAGAATATGGAAAATAGGGTAGCCTCTTCAAACGATTACCTATAGAATTAATGCATCTATCAAAGTCTATAAACCTAACCGAGTTCCACTTCTGATAACAAGACATAGTATTGTAGATATTTGATGTGAGGCATTTGTGATAGTTTTGATCTGCAATCTATGATATTTATTTTCGATGGTTTTAGATTCATGATCTAAAATAGTTCAAATTTATGAACATTGGTTTCAAAGGATTGATTTTTCATAGTTTTCCATCATTTGAAATCAAGATGTGTCGATCATGTTAGGCTGTTTTGAAGTGATATTCGGCTCTTAAGGCACAGTGGGGTGAGGGGGTGACCATCGGTACTGAAGGTGAGGATGTGACCTTGAGTTTTCAAGGAGAGTTTGGTTCCATTAATTCATCCATTAGGGGTCCCATTCTCATGTTGTTTTGATGACCTTTGGTTATCAAGGTGAGATAGTAACCATAAAGTTGGGGATGTGACCTTTATTTCTCATGGATTATTGTTTTGAGATTTACATACTAGGGATTTCTAGACAGAGGATGAAATAATTGCAGTGGTGCCGATTCCTCTCTATTGTATTCTAGAAAAGTTATATTTTTTATTTGGGAGAATCATACCGAGAATAATCGTAATGGGGAAAATTGAACTCGGAGGAATCAGACATGTATAGTCACACTGCTCTTTTCATAAAAAGTCCAGGATGTTCTTAGCCTCTTTTGGATAAGAAAGGGAAGATTTGTTTTAAAGGGAATACATTTGTTGAATTGAAAAAAAAACATAGGTGACATGAATTATTACAAAAACATTTTATTACCATATTTATGCTAAGAGGGAGCACCTGCACTATTGGAATTATTTACATAGTACTGAACGAGTGAAAGGGTATATCTTACGCGTTCTAATACATAGATTAATTTTTAGTGGCTTGTGTTGTATTGGATTAATTCCAAACCATAGAAAGGATGAACTTTTTTTAATTCATTAGAGAACCTTGTAAATTATTGGGTTTCTGTGGATGTGTGGTTCATTTGTTTCTACTAGGAAATTAAAGCATAAATAGGAGACGAAGGTTGTTTCAAATGGAAGGAAGCATAAAACAAAATTTTAACTAATTTACCCACACTACTACTAATTTTTCTTTTAAAATTTCTAGAAAAATATTTTAATAGTGCTAGAAAAGCACTATTAATCACAACGATTATAAAGGGATTCCCCTATATCCACACTAAAAAGGTTCCTATAAAGGGTGTCATTTATCCATGATAAAAAAATAACATATAAAGGACCCCCCTTCAGAGCTATATTAGTGAGGATAAATGAAACCCTTTATCAGTTATATTTTTATCATTGATAAAGGGGTCCTTTATCAGTTATTTAAATAGAATTGATAAACTGAGGCTCTATTAGCACCCAAAATAGTTGTGATAAAGGGGGCCTTTATCAGAACATAAAATAGAGATGATAAAGGAGGCCTTCATCTACTAAATAAATATATCTGATAAATTAAGACTTTAATAGCACTATAAATACCGCTGATAAAGTCTTAGCTAAATATGATGTTTGGTTTTAATATCATCACAGCAAGCAGAACCTACACAACACACACACTACCTACACAAAAAAACACCTGTACAAGACACAAAAGAACAAATAAATGCACACAGGGGTTTCGAAAACAATTATATATACATTTCAAATAATTTTTTTATAAAATTACATTTACAATTATCCAAAAAACAGTTAAAAACCTTAATTTTTCATCCATTTACATTCATGATCCCCTCTCAAAAATGTCTGCCAGTGGTATTAGTTGTTAAACAAATCATCCCAACTATAGAAAAAGGTACCACCTATATATGAAAAAAATAATATGTTAGTAATAATATAAAGAAATAAATAAATCATTAATATGAATGAATAAACTAAAAAATTTGAAATTTTTAATACCGAATATTCATTTGGAGTTAATGAGGCCACATCGTGCATTGTATTGAGGTGGGGTTGATTTCTACACATCAGAAATTAGTTGTGGATCATTTCCCAAAACTATCATAAAAATCCAAGTAGATTTCCTTGGATTTGAGTATGTCCCTTTGTCTTTTACTAAAATCATTATCAAATTTAATTGAAACATTTTGATTTATACCGGTCACATTGTTCATCAGATTGAGGTGTGGTTGTTTCCTACATGCCACAAATGACTCATGGATTGTTGTTCTATATTATCAAAAGAATATGAATGCATTTTCTCTACTTTGAGGATGTTAGTTTTGTTTCTTTACTAAAATATAATTTCAAACTTGAAACACACATATTGAGTCATACTGGCCCCATCGATCGTCAGTTTGCTGTGAGATTTCATCAAAAACATCACAGAGGACTTTTGAATAGATCTATAAAATTATAATGTCAATCAGAGATCTTTAACCTAGTTTTCAATGAGTGAAACATTTTTTGAAAAAATGTAAATTTCAAATTTCTAAAAGACACTTTTATTCATACTGGTGAAGCAGTGCATCAGATTGAGGTGTGGTTGATTCCAACACATCCCAAATGACTCATGGATAATTTTCATAATGTATAAAAACAATGTGAATTTTTCTGCTCAGTTTTCAGTATCTCTCTTATTCTTTTTACTTATATTAATATCAGTATAAAATAAAAACACATTTTCATTAATAATAGTCACATAGTTCATCAGGTTATGGTGTGTTTGTTTCCAACACATAACAAATGACTTGTGGATAATTTCATTAATGTATCAAAACAATAAAAATGTGATTTCTTGGTTTTCAATAAGTTAGTTTTGTTTTTTTAATATCATTTCAAACCAGAAACACGCTTTTTGAGTCAAACCCGTCTTATCATGAGTCAGTTTAATTTCACACAACATCATACATTTCAAAAATACATACAAATCAATATCCTAAATTGTGAAGAGAATTGGAATGAATAATCTTGGTTATCAGTGAGTTACACGTTTTGAGCTGAAATATAAATTTTAAACTAATAATAAACACATTTAGTCATACCAATCACACCATGCTTCGGATTGAGGCGCAGTTGATACCAACTCATCTAAAATGACTCATGGATCATTTTCATAATGTATAAAAACCATAAAATTTTTTTTGCTCAGTTATTGGTATGTCACATGATATTTTTACATAAATTAATGAAAATTTTAAATAAAAATACACATTTTGAATTATTATGGTCACATTGTGAATTTTATTAAGATTAAGTTGATTCCTAAACATCCTAAAATGACTCATTGATCATTTTACTAAATTATCAAAACAATCCAAACATGGTTTCGTGGTTTTCAGTATGCTAGTTGTGTAAATTTTAAAAAATTAATGTCAATTTTAAATAAAAATAGATATTATAAGTCATACTATTCGAACCGTGCATCTGATTGTGGTGATAATTCTCCCTACATATAACAAATGACATATAGATTATTTTCCTAAAGTATCAATACAATATGAATTTTTTTCTCAAGTTTTAGTATGTCAGTTGTGTTTTTTTACTAAAATATCATTTCAAACTGTAATCACAAATTTTGAGTCATTATGGTCACATTGTGAATCGGTTTGAGCAATGAAGGCTTCATACTTGTCATAAAAAAAATATGAATTGTTTTCCTAAATTATGAATAAAATTAGTGTTAGTTTTCTTGGTTTTCAGTGAGTTACAAAATTTGAGCTAAAATGTTGTTTTTAAACTGATATTTTACACTTTTAGCCATATCAGTCTCATTGTTCATTGGATTGAGTTGTGGTTGATTCATGCACGACAAAAATTACTCATGGATCATTGTCTTAAAGTATCAAATCAATTTGGATGAGTTTTCTCTATTTTAATTATGTCCTTTTTATTTTTAATAAATTTATTTCTAATTTAATATTAATATACACACTTAATGTCCTAAAATTCACAATGTGGTTATAATTTTAGGTGCGATTAATTCTTACATGTCACAAATGACTTATGGATCATTATACTAAAGTATCAAATCAATAATAATTTTTTTTCGTAGTTTTTAGTATGTCACATTTTATTTATTCTAAAAATATTGTCAATTTTATATAAAAATTGACACATTGAGTCGTACCATTCACATCGTTCATTTTATTGAAGACGCATATTCATTTTATTTGTGTACATTCTTCTATGTGGTATGATGCTCATTAATTTCTTGAAAAATATATATCCTATTGTTAATATGATTATTTTTGACAATCATGGTAGTACTAAATAAATATAAATACAGAATGTATTAATATATATTTTAAATTAAATAGTAATTATAAAAAAAATATCACTACAGAGATGCTGGTTTGTTCATGGAATATGCTATTTTTTTTAAAAAAATACAACCATAATAAGAGAATTATTTTTTGTTTGTTTGTTTTGGACACATTAGAAACATTGAGAAAAATATGTAATTTTTATTATATGTGTTTTGATAGTAAAATATTATTATATATACCCTAATAATTATCCAATCGTAGTACTTGTGATGTGGCTTATCCTTTTCACATGGCCTCATTCTATAATGTTGACGATATTCATAGACCACCATTTCATAATAGAATCATCATTAAAAGATAATATAAATTATATAACTAGATGTTTAGTTCAAATACTTTGGATGAATTTTATTATAAATTGAAAAAAAACTATCACGTGTGGTTGGTTTGTTGGAAATCCTTCCATTGAATCTAGAAATTAAATATTTGGAGTATCCAAATTGGCCAAAATGACCATCCAACGCTACCTTAAAATAAAAAAGGAATAAGAAATGAATAAAATTAAAATATATTTTATGGGATTAAATTGTATATTTTTACAACTACATCATTGGTATTAAAAAGTGTTTTTCATCCATAATTTTTCTGTTAAATGATTTTAGTACGATGACCGCTATTTCACCCTCTTTCATGGATGTTATTTCTCTTTGTTCTATAGAGTAAATGAGAGGACTAATGAGTCAAAAGTATTTTTCACAGAGATATGAATTAAATTGTTTTACATATATATCCCTGCAAAAAATAGGTAATGTATTTAGTGATAATTATCATAATATATCATCTTTTGGAAAATCAAATCTTTAGAACATTAATTCTAACGACCCAAAGTTTCATTAATGGAAATACAAATTTAGCTAATTAAATGTCATCTTATTTGGTTTTATGTTATGAATTGTGACCTTTGATTTTATAGTCGTTGAACAGTGATCAGAAGATTAGTATAAATATAGGGAATTAACAAATCCAATTTACTCAGACAAAGGAAGCAATGGCCTCATCCAGTATAATTGCGCCATACAAAGCCCATTTGTCAGAGCTCGGAAAATATGTGGCGTCTTTGGGATTCTCCCTTGACCAAGCCCAAGATGAGCTTCATCATGTCAAGCTCGAATGAGACCGTCTTCGAGAGAAGTGGAAGTTGATAGAGATTACCACCTGAGCGATGTTATCTGAGCCACCCCAACAGTATTTCCCCATCACACACCTTACCCTTAGGTATTATGTGGCTGTTTTAAGGGGTTATATAACAAATCTCTAGTACTATGATCATTTACATTATTTTTGTATATAATAATGAATATTCTTTCTTTTCATTATTGATACATTGTAAATAGTTTTTAATGTAAAAATAGTGTTTTAGTTATTATTTAATTAAGAATTATATTTTATAAAATTAATGGATTATTTAATTAAATAATATTTTAAATATATATTAGTATTATTATTAAATTAATTTTTTTAAATATAAATTATCTTATAATTTTATGAATCCAATTGTAAATTTTATTATGGTTTGAAAGCCATTTTTTTCAAAACCGTTCAATTTTCGATAAATGTCAGTTTTTATTTTAAAAGAGAAAATTAAAATATTTAGAGAACAATTTAGATAAAATAAATGCTACTTCTGGAATCAGGATGTTGAAATTAAACATCAGTGAATTTTTCATAATTTTCTGAGAGAGTTAAATTTTTGGGTAAAAATTAATTACCGTTTTAAAATATAATGTGTTTTATGACATCATAATGACCCAATAGTGATGTAATAATATACTATAACATTTTTGTTTGGCCAATATATTTTTTACCATTAAAATAATGTAATTTTGGGGTTGTTTGAATTACATTTCAAAGCATTAATGGACCCCTCAATACTAATTAAACATCTTGTCTTTTTAGATTATTTTCCATGGGAGTGAGACTCACCTCCACATGAGAAACCCCATTATTTTAAGATGTTAGGACTTTGTCCTTATAAAATAATTTTTCCTCCTCCCTTTTCCAAAAACCATGGGCGAAAACCATGATATGATTTTTGTTTTGGATTAGTTTAATGTTAGGGGCCCCAAACATATATAATAATGAATTCACTAACCTTTCCTATATAAACCCACCCAATATCCCACTTCCTCCACACTCAAAGCCTTTGGAGTTCGTCCAAACTCTGCCCTACTCTCTCTACAATCCTCCCACGGTGCCCCATTCTCTGAAGAAGCCTCTCTCAAGTCAATCTCAAGCCTTTGGCATCACACTTCCAAGTAAGGGTTTTTCTTCCTTTCACTTTTTTGTCCAATTTTCTTAATATTGTTATGCCCTTTTAATTTCAATTATAAATACTGGGGTATGGTTTCGCACCTCCCCCATACTGCCCTTTTATTGTTTGAATGATGGGATACCCCTTTCTCTCTCATTAAATTCCTCCGATGTACACCCGTAACTATGCTGAAATTCCAAAAGGAACTTCTCTCTCTTCATTTACATTCAAGCAAGACTTTTTATCATGAAGCTAAATTCCATTAAAATTGTTTAGACATGTATATATATTACCCCCTTACTATCCATTTCATGTAAATATGATGAGACACCCCTTTCTCTCCCATCAACCATTTTTATGAATTCTTATGTCACATTGTTACGCTGCTGAAATTGCACCGATTTTCTAAGACAATGCCTTTGTGTAGTGAAAACCATGCCCATTTTTCCATCAAGGGTATTCACCATTATGCACATTTACTTATTGATTATAAAGTCTCATGTATGAATTATACATTCCTTTATCATTGAATAAATTATTATGTTAATGAATCCATGTTTTATAATCCACATGTCACACTTATGTATGAAATGAAATGTTTAAGAACGGTGATCCCTTAAAGAACTCAAATGCATTGAGTAAAGTATAGTATCATGATACGTCATGTGAAATGAGTGTTGACTCATGCTAATTCAAGTGAAATTAGGGTTTAATCATGCTTCATGTGCAATGAGAATTTACTCATGGTCCATGTGCATTGAGCCATGGCTAATGGTAATTCCATGTTAAGTGTTGTTGCAACATCTCCATGTTATGATTATCATGCTTTATCATGCCTTTATGTTCATGTTTCTATTGTGCTCTATTGATATGCCTATTTTTTAACATGTATTGTACTCCTCATGTATTCCATGTTTATTCCCGTACTGGGATTTATATCTCACCGCTTTTCTTATGCATGTTATCAGGTTATCCCATGCAATGCTAAGTACGAGGGAATGTAGTCGTCATGTAAAGGATGTTTTCAATAAAGATGTTGTATTTAATGTTTCAAGTTGTTATGTAATGATCCTAAGACCCAAAGACAATATTCCTTTCGATCTTCCATTTTGTATCAAGTGAATAGTTTATGAAATAAATAATGTTTATGTTTGTAATAAAAGTAGGGTTATCATAGTTGGTATCATAGGAGAGGTTTTGTTATTTTGGGATTAGGATTAGAAAAACCCAGTAAAGCCTCATAGACAAGACTAAGTATAATAAAGGCATACCTATGTTTTGGTATGTACTGAGTGAGTGGTTTATCAATAAAATACATCCATGTCTGGATACGAGTAGGTAGAGGCGGCTTTGGCACAGATGTAACCTAGGGGTAAAACCCGAAAACAACGCTTTGATCTAGACTCGAACAAAAACTGGTGCACGACAACAGGACTTGCTGCACTCTTGGTTATGACACTCCCGGGGGATTTGCTTTGGTAAATTCACATGCATTCTATGAACCCTTATTAAGGGGATAAAAGAACCCTAAGAATATATGTTAGAGAGTAGATCATGAAAATCCTAGATTGAAGTCTATAGAATCATGAGTTATAGAAATAGAAGTTTATTTATGAGTCACCAACTATTTTCTTTGGATTAACCTTTATGTGTTACCCCTACCATTCCTTTTATTCTAGAAAATGGCCGGTAATAGGAGGACTCGGGCTAATAACTGATGTGAAGATCAGTGTGATGATTGTACTAATGAGATGCCCAATCAAATGGGAGCGGGAATCGAGAACTTCTCCATGCTTCTCTCTTAGCTAACTCAAGTATTGAATCGAAACACGGGTTAAGAGGAACTTCCAAACCCACCTAAAAAGGAACAAGTCGCTATCGAGAGCTTCATGAGACAATGATATCCTACTTTTAGTGGATCATCTGACCCCACGATCTCTGAAAAATGGATCAACTCCATTGAAAATATCTTCTCCATCCTTCAATGTCCTGAACAAGAGAAGTTTCTCCCGACGGCTTATCGTATGGAGGGTGAAGATGATCAATGGTGGATGTTGATTAAAAATACGAAGCCTGAGGAGGAGATCGAGGAATTGGAATGGAAGGATTTCCAAAAGATGTTTTTTGATAAATATTTTCCGCCCACCCTCCAGCTTATGATGGAATGGGAGTTACATTCCATCAAGAAAAAAGGAAAAGAATCTGTTGGAGTGTACGAGGAAAAATTCAAAAGTCTTGCATGATACGCTTCTGGCTTTGTCGTTACCCCTGAATGAAAAGTTGACCGCTTCTTTGGTGGGATAAAGCCTAGCATATAGAAAGCATTAGAGATCCATGACTTTGACATCTATGAGAAAATTGTCTGATGTGACCTCATGGTCGAAATGGTGATCAAGGAATCACAGGGGTATCATGAGGACAAGAAACAAAAGGTGGAATTCAATGCTGGTGGTTTGATGGATAAATCCAACGGTTCTAAGAAGATCCAGCACCCCACATGCAAAAATTTCGGATAGAAGCACCCCCGTAATTGCCTCAAGGGGACGAGTAAATGCTTTAGGTGTGGAAGAGAAGGGCACCTAGCTGTTAACTGTCAGAAAGAATGACCCGCAGCTATGAAAGAGTAGAGGAATACTCTGTTCGAACCTCAACGCGTTGTTCATTGCTACCACAACAAAGAACCAGGGAATTTTTAAAATCAGTGCCATAATCTAAGGGTTTTCAGAGGCAACCAAAAACCTCCAAGGTAGCAAGGAAGAGATTTTCCTATAACTTATGCCAGAGTGAACCCCAACAACGAAGTGGTGACAGGTACGCTTGTTATTCATTGAAGAATAGCAAACATACTTTTTGATTCAGGTTATACGCATTATTTTATATCTCGAAAGTTTAGTAGAACAATCCCAGAACCACCACAAATCTTGTAAGTGAATATGTCAGGGAGTACGGTAAATGGGGAAATCATTGCATCCCATGAATATAAGTCATCCCCTATTATAATTTTTGGATTGAATTTCCCAGCGAACCTCGGCATACTCCCTCTGGTGGAATTTGAAGCAATTCTTGGCATGGATTGGATTTTCCTATATAGAGCAAACATAAATTTTCGGGAAAGGGAAATCACACTCGATAAGGAGAATCGACCCCCGATCCTTTAAAAATGTAAAGAGGAAGATGAATCTCATTTAGCTCCATAATCTCAAGAATGGATATTACTGACCTATGAGCACGCTTATTTAGCTCAGATGATTGAGTCCAAGGGAAAAACTATCCTTGAAGAAATTCCTATTGTGAGGGAATTCGCTGAAGTGTATCCTAAGGAACTGCCTGGTCTTCCTCATAGAAGAGATGTTGAATTATCAATTTAACATATACTAGGGGTGCTACCAATATCCAAGACTCTATATAGAATGGCTATCGTGGAGCTTGAAGAGATGAAGAAAAATCTACAGGAGAATCTGGATAAAGTGTCTATAGGCCGAAGTGCTTCACCATTGGGTGCACCAGTCCACTTCGTCAAGAAGAATGATGGGTCAATGCGGCTTTGCGTCGATTATCGCGAACATAACAAAATCACGATAAATAACAAGTATCCTCTGCCAAGGATCGATGAATTGTTTGATCAGCTACGTGGAGCACAATACTTCTCTAAGGTAGATTTGTGGTTGGGATATTATCATGTAAGGCTGAAGAAAGAATATGTCCCCAATACTGATTTTCGTACAAGATACGGGCACTATGAATTCATAGTAATGTCTTTAGGACTCACTAATTCTCTAAAAATCATCATGGACTTGATGAATATAGTCTTTAGAGATTACCAGGACAAATATGTAGTAGTCTTTATATATGATATTCTAATGTACTCCAAAACCAAGGAGGATCATAAGGAACATTTAGGAATTGTATTAGAGACTTTGTGCAAGAGGAAGCTCTATGAAAAGTACAAAAAGTGTGAGTTCTGGTTGAAGGAGGTCTCATTCATGTGCCATATCATCACAAGTAATGGGATATATGTGTATCCCTCCGAAACATATGCAATTGAGGGATGTCTGAGGCCAACATCGGTAACAGATATCCATAGCATCTTGGGGTTAGCTGGATATTATCGATGATTTGTGATAAATTTCTCACGATTGCACAACCCTCTTACCAAGATAACTCAAAAGGGAGTAAAGTTTTATTAGAGTGATGAATGCGAAGAAAGCTTCAAGGAGTTGAAAAGGAGGCTTATCACTGCACCCGTGCTCACTTTACCCACAAGTGGGAAACCTTTTATGATATTTACTCATGATTCAAAGAAGGGATTAGGCTGTGTGCAGATCCAAAATGATAAAGTGATATCCTATGCCTCAAGAAAGTTGAATATCCATTAGTGAAACTATCCAATGCATGATCTGGAGTTGGCAATGGTGATATTTGCCTTGAAAATATGGCAGCATTGTCTCTATCGAGAGAAATTTAAGATATATACTTACCACAAGAGTCTTAAATATATATTCACACAGAAAGAGGTTAATATACGCCAGATAAGATGGATAGAGCTCATCACGGATTATGATTGTTCAATACATTACAACTGTGGGAAAGTGAACAAGGTGGCAGATTCCCTATGTAGAAAGGACCCAGAGATTCTATCAATGATGATAATTGAGAAGAATCCAATCTTCTTAGACTAGATGATGATGGACATGGGAATCATAATGAAGGGAGCATCATCAATACTTTCACAAATTATTTCTCAACTGTCTCTTTTGGAAAGGTTAAAGGATGCTCAAAAGGATGATGTGGGAATTCAGGAAAAAGTAAAAGCTATCAAAAAAGGTAAATCCTCAGAGTTTAATGTTAATGATGAAGGAATTGTGCGATTAGGGAAACGACTATGTGTTACATCATGTCCGGAGCTAAAGACGGAACTTTTGGTTTATGCACATAGTTGATATTTAAATATTCACCCAGGGAGCACAAAGATGTATCTAGATCATTGAGAAAACTTTTGGTGGGATAATATGATGAAGAAGATCATTTTATATACATCAAAGTGGCTGATGTGCCTACAAGTGAAGGCAGAGATGTAGAAGTCTAAGTGGATGATGCAACCATTTCTCATACCAGAATGGAAATGTGAGAACATCACCATGGATTTGTCACCGGTCTTCCGAGGACATCGAAAGGAAATAATCCAATCTGGGTTGTTTTGGATCGTCTTACAATGACTGTACACCTCATTTATATTCGAGAGGATTTCTGTTTGGATCCACTGGCACTGATATATATCAGGGAAGTGGAAAGGCTGCATGGAGTACCACTATCTATTGTGTCTAACCGAGATAAAAAATTCACCTCTATGTTTTGGAAGAGTCTTCAACATGCTCCGAATACTGAAATGAACTTCAGTACGGCCTATCATGCTCAAACTGATGGCCAGTCCGAGTGGACTATCCAAACACTTGAGGACATGTTGAGATCATGATCAATGGACTTTAAAAAAAGGATGGGATCAACAACTTCCTCTGGTTGAGTTGTCTTATAATAATAGTTTCCACTCGAACATCCAAATGGCACCATATGAAGCCCTGTATGGGAAAAGGAGAAAAACATCGGCATGTTGGGATGAGGTCAGTGAATGTAAGCTGCTTGGACCAGAAATGGTCGAAGAAATATTGGAGAAGGTGAAAACCATTCATCAGTATATCAAGGTAGCCCAGAGTCGACAGAAGAGTTATGTAGATAACCTTCGATGAGACCTTGAGTTTAATGTTGGAGACATGGTTTTTCTATGCATATCTCCATGGAATAAGGTCATGAGGTTTGGATGGAAAGGGATGTTAAGTCCAAGGTACATCGGCCCCTTTGATATTATTGATCGTTTCGGGGCTATGGCCTATTTACTAGCTCTTCCACCTACCATGGCCAAAGTACATGATGTATTTCATGTATCCCTATTAAGTAAGTACATACCAGACCCTTCACATGAAATCTATTCT
Organism: Viscum album; assembly: GCA_963277665.1. Lineage (NCBI taxonomy): Eukaryota > Viridiplantae > Streptophyta > Magnoliopsida > Santalales > Viscaceae > Viscum > Viscum album. The sequence continues at coordinate 1,052,670,420 of OY728151.1, read as the reverse complement.
GAGGTGGTATAGTTGGAGGATGATCTTTCTTATGAGGAGAAACCAGTGAAGATCTTAGATCGTAGAGAAAATTTTCTACAAAATAAGACAATTCCCCTCGTCAAGGTGTTGTGGTGAAACCACATGTTTGAAGAAGCGAATTGGGAATCAGAGGAAATGATGAACTTGAGTTACCCACATATGTTTTAGTGCGGGAAAAGGAAATGTTGAGGGTGAAAATTCTTATGGGGGGAATATTTTAATGACCCAAAGTTTCATTAATTGAAATCCCACTTTATCTAATTAAATGTCAAATTATTTGTTTTTATATTAAGAATTTTGATTTTTTCTTTTATAGTCGTTGAACAGTGATCACATGATTAGTATAAATATAGGGCTTCGACAAATCCAATTTACTTAGACAAATGATGAGATGGCCTCATCTAGTATAATTACTCCTTACGAAGCTCATTTTTCAGAGCTTGGAAAAGATGTGTCATCTTTGGGCTTCGATCTTGACCAATCCCAAGCTGAGCTTCATCATGTCAAGATCGAATGAGATCGTCTACGGGAAAAGTGGAAGTTGATAGAGATTACCACTCAAGCGATGTTATCTGAGCCACCCCAAGAGTATTTCACCATCGCACACCTTACCCTTAGGTCTTATGCGACTGTTTTAAGGGGTTATGTAACAAATCTCTAGTACTATGTTCATGTACATTATTTTTGTATATAATAATGAATATGATTTTTTGTCATTATTGATACATTGTAAATAGTTTTTAAAGTACAAATAATGTTTTCAGTTATTATATAATTAAGAACTCTATTTTATTAAATTAAGTGATTTTTAATTAAATAACATTTTAATAAAATATTATTATTATTATATTAACTTTTATTAAATATAAATGATCTTATAATTTTAGGAATGCAATTGTAATTTTCAATATGGTTTGAAAGCCATTTTTTTCAAAACCATTGAATTTTCGATAAATGTCGGTATTTATTTTAAAAGTGAAAATTAACATATTTATAAAATTATTTAGATAAAATAAATTTTATTTCTGGAATCTGGACATCGAAATTATCCAACTGTGAATTTTTCATAATTTAATTAGAGTCAAATATTTGGGTAAAAAATAAATATCGTTTAATTATATAATGTGTTTTATAACATCATAATGACCCAATAGTAATGTAATAAAATACAATATGCTTTATGTTCGGCCAATATATGTTTTACCATTAAAATAATGTGATTTTGGGTTTGTTTGACTTACTTTTCAAAGCATTAATGTACCCCTCAAGACTTATTAAACATGTTGTCTTTTTAAATTATTTTCCCTGGGTGTGTGACTCACCTCCGCATGAGCAACCCCATTATTTTAATAATTTCGGACTTTGGACTTATAAAATATTGTTTTCATCTTACCTTTTCCAAAAACCATGGGCAAAAACCATGATCTGATTTGTTTTTTTGGAGTAGTTTAATGTAAGATGTCCCAAACCTAAATAACAACGAATTCACTCACCTTTACTATATAAACCCACCCTTGCTCCCACTTCCTCGTCACTAAAAGCCATTGGAGTTCATCCAAACTCTACCCTACTCTCTCTAGAATCCCCCAAAGGTGCCCCAAGCTCCCAATAAGCCTCTCTCAAGCCACTCTCAAGCCTTTGTAAGCACACTCCCAATTAAGGGTTTTTCTTTCTTTCACTTTTTTTCCAATTTTCTTAATATTGTAATGCCCTTTTAATTTCAATTATAAATGCTAGGGGTAGTGTTACGCACCTCCCCCATACATACCTCTTATTGTTTGAATAATGGGATACCCCTTTATCTCTCATTAAATTCCTCCCATGTACACCTGTTACTATGTCGAAATTCCAAAAGTAACTTCTCTCTCTTCATTTACATTCAAGAAATACTTTTGTATCATGAATGTAAATTCCATTAAAATTGTATGGACATGTATCTATACAACCCACCTTACAGTCCATTTCATGTAAATATGATGAGACACCCCTTTCTCTCTGATCAACCATTTTTAGGAATTCTTATGTCACGCCGTTACACTGCCGAAATTGCTCCAATTTTCTAAGCCAATGCCTTTGTGTAGTGAATACCATGGCCATTTCTCCATCAAGGGTATTCACTTTTATGCACATTTACTTATTGATTATAAAGTTTTATGTATTAATTCCACATTACATTATCATGGAATAAATTATTATTGTAACAGCCCGAGATTTTATGAAAAATATTCTTTTTAATTTTATTAATGTCTTGTGTTGTACGCTACACCAAACGGAGCTTGCTCAACACGCATCCTTGACTTTCCTTGCATTACATGCAATCACGACCTTCCTCGATAGCGTGTGTAGTACGCAAAAACGAGTTTCACTAAACAATGATATGCTATTAAAAAATTATTAAAACTAGCCGTTATGAATAGTAATAACCACTTTTTGAAATTTTTTAAATTTTATTTTTCAAAATGGACTTCATTTTTGGATTCGGAATATCGAAATTAGCTTAGGATGAAATTTTGGTGATTTTCGGATAACTTTCATATTCTGATGAATAGTGAATATTACTAAATTATAATTAAAAACAACTTTTTTAATCAAAATAATTAATAGCGATAAATTATTAATTTGAGTGGTTTTAAAGTATATTTAGAATATATTTTTACAATTTAATACAATGTTGGTCATTGGATGTAATTTCACATTTAAACTAGACATAAACAAATGTCAATCTTTTGATAGATATTGTTTCTTAAAAACACGCTATTTGTTTTAACAGCGGGATTTAATTATAAAATTAATTAATTCAACTTCTATGTTATGAATTTGGTAAAATATACTTCATTTTTTAATTCGGAATATGAAATATAGCTTAGGATGAAATTTTGGCATTGTTCTGAAAAACATCAATTTTTGATGAATAGTGAAACTACTAAGTGGTAGTAAAAAAAAACTGAATTTTCATAAAACTTAATTTTACCGCTTCTGTGAATGGAATTTAAAAAATTCGAGAGACAAGGTTGATTTCAGTAAGTAAAATGTGGTTCAATGAGATGAAAATAATTTTTGGTGAATAGTAACTTTTTACTTTTATTTACCACGGTTAAAAATAAATAGGGTAATTAAGTGTAAAAATGATATTAATATTACCCTAACACATGTCCTAATTATGTTGGACAAGTGTATCTCGACCAAAAACAACCTTAAGTGTAAAATATTATCATTTACGCCCACTTGGATTAGATTAGGACATTTATTATTATTTAATTCAAAGAAGAGTTAAAAGAGTTAAAATCAAAGTTTATTTACTAAAACATTTTTAATATAGGGTTGTACATAAGATAAATTCGATTGTAAAAATTAATTAGAAATATAAAAATATTTCCTACATAATGGTATTTTATTTGTAATTTTTAGAAATCAAATAATTTAATTTATTTATGACACAAAGATGATGCAGTAATTATCTTATTAATGAAATATTGACATAATTGATATTATAAATACCAAAATAAATGTAATTTAAGACTTTTTATGAATTCCAATAATTTTCTAGGTTACTATGATATATTAGTGTTGATTTAATCAACTTGGTTCGAACATATAATTCTGTTATGACTTTCAAAAAAATCATATATGAAATAGTGTCAAAATTTTCAGAAAATAGTTTTTAAATATAATATTATATTATTAATTGATATTTTATTCCTAAAAATCTAAGGTTCGGCCAAATGACTTATATAAGTAAATATATATTAATAATAAACAGTTTGGGGTTCGTTTGGAACTCTAGAGTAAGTGTATTAACCATATAGTGTAAGAAAACAAAAAGACACGGTAAAAGTTAAATTATTTAACGTAAAGTTAAATCTAATTGATAAGGTTAAAATAATAACCTAAACTTGCCTAAATCATATTGGTTGATAGTATATCGACCCATCCCCACTTTAGCTTCGAAATAAGACCCTTTGGAACCATTATAAACCGATTTTGACTTTAATATAAAATAATATTTTGAGATATTCCTAAGGTTCCCCTCTCTTCCCTTATAAAAGGGCACCTCCTCCCTCTCTTCCTCACACAACTTTGAGCCTTCAAGCTCGGCCAAACCCTGCCAAAATCCCTTCTCCACTTCCCTAGTATCATCCTAGAGGTCCTGGTCTTCTTCAAAGACCAACCTTAGTTCTTTAAATGGAGGCTATGAAAAGGCGTGTCAAAAAGAGGTAATATCCATTACCGATCTTTTTCAATTTCTTTCTTCTTCTACTTCTTCTTCTTTAGTTGTTTCATGATCAAGTAATAACATCAGTATTTCTTATATACTGATATGTTATTATAAATATGAAACAACTCTAATTAACCTTCTATCCATCTTACGGAAAAAGGAAATCACCGCGCGTGCGTACGTACAGAATACCGTCTCCACGCCGTGGTGTAATCTATTTTCCACCACCACCTTAATTGGGTGGGTATAAAGGTGTAATGAGTAACTATATATGATTATTATAAAGTGATATTTATACTGAAATAGTATACATACACTTCAACACAATTCCACGACCATGGGAACGATATCATCGCTCGTGCGTACGTACGGACTACCGTCTCCACGACGCGATGAGATTTATTCTCAATGATTAACCATTCATGAATGATTATAAAGTATATATAATAAGTACTAATGAAATATATGAAATAATAATGATACTGGATTTATGTAAATTTATATGTATGTCATCTACTTAATTCCATTCACTTCAATAAGGAAACGAAAACAGCGTTCATGCGTACGTACGGACTACCGTCTCCATGAACGGTGTATTTCATTCTATTTATCGATATATTATATATATATATATACATTCTGAATATATATTATATATAAAACATGTTTTACATTCTGGATATAAGTAATCATGATCCAAGTAATCATATTAATAATTACAACTTAAAAACACGAACGACAAATGAGACAATTTTACCCAAAACGCTACTTTAACATGAATTTACAAAAGAACGGGTAATATAAAGTCATAATTGGACCATATATGATATAATAACAATGAATATGATTCTGGAATAAGTCAATAACATTATTTAAATCATTATACAAGAGGTTCGGACACTTACAAAGCAAGTCGTACCTAAGGTAAGGGAATATATCACAATCTCATTTTATCCGAGATTGTTTAAACTTTGGTATTTACTGGGGTGTATTTTATCATCCACATCCATGTTTCCTCAATATGTAATATTATTTCCATCCACGTACAATTGTTTAAATCCAATTATACCCTTCGGTGTGTTTTTAGTAAAATATATGAAAGGAATCTTTTGACATTTTTCGTACGAGGTACTTTTTGACTTTTCCAACAAAAGTACGAAGAATGTTTTTTTAACTTATATGGCATGAATGGATTTTTAAAACATTATTTCCAAGAATCTTCCTTTACAAGTTTTCAAGTTTATTTTTAATCAACTTCATTTAGTTTAAAGTTGTATGACATGTTAAGAAAGGAAAATTGTTTTTGAAGAAGAAAGGATATTTTCCTCAAGAATGGAGTTCAAGTGTTTTATCAAAATTATTTTCCATCTAAGATAATAAAGGGTTCTGTTTTTATCCCTATTATTACATTGATCTGATTATGTTGTGATGGAATTATTTTTATGAATTCCATTATTTTATATGAATTGTTTTATGATGTCACGATGTTTAAGATTCCCATTTGTATTACATGGGTTATGCAATGAGGTATGATTTATGATTTTGTGGCACACATAAGAATGGTATCATTATGAGATGGGTGGGACCTATATCTCCCTCCAATGTATTGGGTAAAGATTTTATATCTCATGAGATAGACATGGCTGGAATGGTAGGTTATACCGGTTCAGTGAAACAAGACTGAAACGAGGGTGACTCGGTTCAGAAAGGGACTTTGTCCACTAAGATAGTCTTGGAAATGAGTCTTGACTAATAAGATATGATTATATATGATTATGTGTGTATGCCACAAAGTTTCATGTTGTAATTTATGATTATTGGGATTTCATTTCACTACTATGATTTATCCCATGTTATGAAATTATGCTCTCTTTTGCAGGTTAAGATTTCCAAAAGTTATGTTCTTATGAATATGATGTGATTGATTTATCTTTTGTTTACCCTTACTGAGGATTTGAGCTCACCTTTTTATGTTTTCTTTTCCCCAGGATATAAAGAAAGGTTTTAGGTAAAAAAAGGGAAGATCTTTATGGGAGATATTGAAGATCTTTCACCACGATTAGAAGATTACGTTCCGGGTTTCCAAAGACACTAAACTATTACGATCCTTGTGTGTGTGTTTTTGTTATGTACTAAGTATTACACAAAAGTAATGTAATGTCCATGTACGTCAAGCTTGGGTCTCTACAGTTGGTATCAGAGGCAAAGGAGGTAGGAATGTATCCGATCCTTGGGAACTCTCACATGTGAGCGTTGGACGAAGTATGGCTCTTTGCCCAAGGGCTTCATGAGGAAGTGGATGCCACAGGGGATGGTGGTGTGTCCTGACCAGGGGGTGTAGCCGCCCATGGAGTGCCCCGATAGGTATCAATTACAGTCCACTAGAATTAATTCCAGACCGTTACAGTTGGTATCAGAGGAAAGGTTTAGTAAACCTTTGGAAACTAGGACGCGAAAATGTTAGTGAGATCCCTAGAGATATTTCTAAGTTATGTCTAGGGATTTCTCTAAGGTTAAGTATACGTATAGGTTATAGTACTATAATTACCCTAACAATCATAGAATTAAACCTAAGATGTTAGATATTGAAGGTACTCCCCCTTTATTATGTTGTTTTCCCTAGCAGGATTTTTGCCTCTCACACTATTCTTTTTGGGTTTTAGACGATGGCTGGAACCCGAAGGAACCGTGTTGATCAATGAAATGGACATTGCAATGATTTCCCTCCTGAACAAACAAATGTTATGGTAGATGGAGTGCAAAATCTTATTGCTATCCTTACACAAGCTATGAATCATTCTGGACTTCCAAATGAGCAGAGAAGGGAACAATATTCTATTGAGTCCTTCATGAGGCAACGTCCACCTTCTTTTAGTGGGTCTTCTGATCCACTTGTTGCTGAACAATGGATCAGTACCACTGAAAAGCTATTTTCAGTTCTTAAATGTTTTGAACATGATAAAGTCATCTTAGAAGTATATCGTTTGGAAGGTGAAGCTGATCAATGGTGGAATCTTATCAAGAATACGATGCCAAGAGATGAAATTGAGTCCATGGAATGGGACAAGTTCAAGAACTTGTTTTTCAGTAAGTACTTCCCTCGTATTCTTCGAAAAAAGATGGAAAAGGAGTTTCTTGAGCTGAAGCAGAAGGATGATGAATCTGTTGGTATATACAAAGCGAATTTTACAAGACTTGCAAGGTATGCATCTGGCATTATCATCCATCCTAAAAGTAAAGTTGATCGATTTTTCAGTGGCTTAAAACCAAGTCTTCGAAGGTCATTAGCTATAAGAGGCTTTAGTAGCTATGAATAAATTGTGCGTTGTGCTATCAAGGTAGAAATGGAAGTTGGTGTTACATATCCATCTCATGGTTTTGACAAGAAACGAAAGATGGAGTTCAAGGAGAAATCTCAGAATAATGGTGAAAAGAAGATGAATGTTTCCTTATGCACAAAGTGTGGAAAGAAGCATGGTGGAGATTGTCTTAAAGGGACTAGAAAATGTTTTAAGTGTGGAAAAGAAGTTCATCGAGCATCTGAGTGTCGAAGTAATGGAAAAAGGGTTTCTAATGATGTGAACAAAGAAAACACTGCAGAGAACGCACCACCAACACTTCAATGCTTCAAGTGCAAGGAAATGGGGCATTATGCTAATAAATTCCCTAATCCAAGGGTTAGTGATGATCGACATGAGCAACCGCTTAAGGCAAAGGACAACGGGAAGTCACATGCGATCACTATTGGCGATGTTGAATATGACAACGATGTGGTGGAATAATTAAGTGTTTATGTAATGGGATTCCAAAATAATGTTGTATCATGGAGTATTGGAATATTTATTTATTGGTCTAATGTGGTATTCAAAGTGATTGAGATATATTTGGAAATAAGATGATATGCGCATAATGAAGGGAAAACGAGAAAATGAAATGTTTAATAGTATTCATGAGCTCATGATTGATATAAGGACTAAGTGATATCATGGTTTGAGTATATAGAATTTTGAGGATTTTGGTGTGTGGAAAGTGTTAACTTTTAACTGCATTCATGTTTTCACTAAGGTTCAATGGGTATTCATTCTTCAAGAGAATACATGATTAAGTTATTCACATGTTTGTAATTTGACCAGCAAGATATATCTTATGATATATGGGGGATAAATGATGGCATTCACGTGATTGTTCTGTGACATTTCAAGTAACCATTTTCTTTATACTATGAGATTGGAACGAAGTATTTTAGATAAGATTACAATGTATTATGTTGGACATAAGTTAGGATAAAACGTATTTTGATATTATTGATGGTATGTTATAGTAATATAGCTTTAGAAAAAGGACAAACTGCAGGACGGGTGACAGCCCATCGCGTCGGACAAGGCTGTGGGAATCGAACCCACAACCGAAGTGCGACTGGCCTTTATCGCCTACCACTGGCCTATAGAAAGTCCCTGTTTAGTAGAAACTAGTTTTATTTTATTAATCGGTATGATATATGAATTATAAGTCCATTCTAGAAACCATATATGATTAATCTCACTTATGTATATTTAATAACTTTTGCTAACCTTTTGTTTGAGACAGATGGAATGACACGTCATTCTATCACATGATCTGCTAACACTTCACGAATAACAAATTCAACTTCATTTATTTAAGAGATGAAGTGGAAATTGTTCAAGGCACGAACAACAGTGAGATTGTACCAAAATAAAGTAAGTATTTATTCTAATTCAAATTCTTCAACTTTTGGGAAACGATCTTGAAAACCAAAAATGTTGTCCTAGTACTCTTATATCTGATTAATCGGATGGTACCTTAGATGGTCACAAATTTATGGATTTGTGATTGTTGGATTTTCCATAGCCATGTTCTCTACCACTCTTCATCAGAACATGATGGTTAGATTTTTCTTCCATATCCATATTTTCACCTATGTGGAAACCCAATGATTAGTTAATTTGGGTAACCGTTACGTTTCATACTTTCGTTTTTAATGATTGGTTTTGGTATTCCTTTTTACGATGTGGGTTTCTATTAAATAAAATTTCGAATAGTAAACCATTTATAACCCCGACGAATTTCGAGGGCGACATTCATTTTAAGGGGGGTAAAATGTAACAACCCGAGATTTTATGAAAAATATTCTTTTTAATTTTATTAATGTCTTGTGTTGTACGCTACACCAAATGGAGCTTGCTCAACACGCATCCTTGATTTTCCTTGCATTACACGCAATCGCGACCTTCCTCGATAGAGTGTGTAGTACGCAATAACGAGTTTCACTAAACAATGATATGCTATTAAAATATTATTAAAACTAGCCGTTATGAATAGTAATAACCACTTTTTGAAAGTTTTTAAATTTTATTTTTCAAGATGGACTTCATTTTTGGATTTGGAATATCAAAATTAGCTTAGGGTGAAATTTTGGTGATTTTCGGATAACTTTCATATTCTGATGAATAGTGAAAATTACTAAATTATAATTAAAAACAACTTTTTTAATCAAAATAATTAATTGCGATAAATTATTAATTTGAGTGGTTTTAAAGTATATTTAGAATATATTTTTACAATTTAATACAATGTTGGTCATTGGATGTAATTTCACATTTAAACTAGACATAAACAAGTGTCAATCTTTTGATAGATATTGTTTCTTAAAAACACGCTATTTGTTTTAACAACGGGATTTAATTATAAAATTAATTAATGCAACTTCTATGTTATGAATTTGGTAAAATAGACTTCATTTTTGAATTCGTAATATGAAATATAGCTTAGGATGAAATTTTGGCATTGTTCTGAAAAACATCAATTTTTGATGAATAGTGAAACTACTAAGTGGTAGTTAAAAAAAACTGAGTTTTTCATAAAACTTAATTTTACCGCTTCTGTGAATGGAATTTCAAAAATCCGAGAGACACGGTTGATGTCAGTAATTAAAATGTGGTTCAATGAGATGAAAATAATTTTTGGTGAATAGTAACTTTTTACTTTTATTTACCACGGTTAAAAGTAAATAGGGTAATTAAGGGTAAAAATGATATTAATATTACCCTAACACATGTCCTATTCTATTGTACAAGTGTATCTCGACCAAAAAAAACCTTAAGTGTAAAATATTATCATTTAGGCCCACTTGGATTAGATTAGGACATTTATTATTATTTAATTCAAAGAAGAGTTAAAAGAGTTAAAATCAAAGTTTATTTACTAAAACATTTTTAATATAGAGTTGTACATAAGATAAATTCTATTGTAAATATTCATTAGAATTCTAAAAGGATTTCCTACATAATTGTATTTTATTTGTAATTTTTAGACATCAAATAATTTAATTTATTTATGACACAAAGATGATGCAGTAATTATCTTATTAATGAAATATTGACATAATTGATATTATAAATACCAAAATAAATGTCATTTAAGACTTTTTATGAATTCCAATAATTTTATAGGTTACTATGATATATTAGTGTTTATTTAATCAACTTGGTTCGAACATATAATTTTGTTATGACTTTCACAAAAATCATATATCAAATAGTGTCAAAATTGACACAAAATAGTTTTTAAAACTAATATTATATTATTAATTGTTATTTTATTCCTAAAAATCTAAGGTTCGGCCAAATGACTTAGATAAAGAAATATATATTAATAATAAACAATTTGGGGTTCGTTTGGCATTTTATAGTAAGTGTATTAACCATATAGTGTATGAAAACAAAAAGACACGGTAAAAGTTAAATTATTTAACATAAAGTTAAATCTAATTGATAAGTTTAAAATAATAACCTAAACTTTTCTAAATCCTATTTGTTTATAGGATTTCGACCCATCCCCACTTTAGCTTCGAAATAAGACCCTTTGGAACCATTATAAACCGATTTTGACTTTAATATAAAATAATATTTTGAGATATTCCTAAGGTGACCCTCTCCTCCCTTATAAAAGGGCACCTCCTCCCTCTCTTCCTCACACAACTTTGAGCCTTCAAGGTCGTCCAAACCCTGCCAAAATCCCTTCTCCACTTCCCTAGTATCATCCTAGAGGTCCTGATTATCTTCAAAGACCATCCTTAGTTCTTTAAGTGGAGGCTAAGAAAATGCGCGTCAAAAAGAGGTAATATCCATTACCGATCATTTTCAATTTCTTTCTTCTTCAACTTCTTAATCTTTAGTTATTTCATGATAAAGTAATAACATCAGTATTTATTATATACTGATATGTTATTATAAATATTAAACAACTCTAATTAACCTTCTATCCATCCTATGGAAAAAGGAAATCACCGCGTGTGCGTACGTACGGAATACCGTCTCCACGCCGTGGTGTAATCTATTTTCCACCACCACCTTAATTGGATGGGTATAAAGGTGTAATGAGTAACTATATATGATTATTATAAAGTGATATTGATAATGAAATAGTCTACATACACTTCAACACAATTCCACGACCATGGGAACGATTTCATCGCTCGTGCGTACGTACGGACTACCGTCTCCACGACGCGATGAGATTCATTCTCAATGATTAACCATTCATGAATGATTATAAAGTATATATAATAAGTACTAATGAAATATATGACATAATAATGATAATGGATTTATGTTAATTTATATGTATGTCATCTACTTAATTCCATTCACTTCAATAAGGAAACGAAAACAACGTTCATGCGTACGTACGGACTACCGTCTCCATGAACGGTGTATTTCATTCCATTTATCTATATATTATATATATATATACATTCTGAATATATATTATATATAAATCATGTTTTACATTCTGGATATAAGTAATCATGATCCAAGTAATCATATTAATAATTACAAGTTAAAAACACGAACGACAAATGATACGATTTTACCCAAAACGCTACTTTACCATTAATTTACAAAAGAACGAGTAATATAAAGTCATAAGTGGACCATATATGATATAATAACAATGAATATGATTCTGGAATAAGTCTATAACATGATTTAAATCGTTATACAGGAAGTTCAGACACTTACAAAGTATGTCGTACCTAAGGTAAGGGAATATATCACAATCTCATTTTATCCGAGATTGTTTAAACTTTGGTATTTACTGGGGTGTATTTTATCATCCACATCCATGTTTCATCAATATGTAATATTATTTCCATCCACGTACAACTGTTTAAATCCAATTTGACCCTTCGGTGAGTTTTTAGTAAAATATATGAAAGGAATCTTTTGTCGTTTTTCGTACGAGGTACTTTTTCACATTTCTGACAAAAGTACAAAGAATGTTTTTTTAACTTATATGGAATGAATGGATTTTTAAAACATTATTTCCAAGAATCTTCCTTTACAAGTTTTCAAGTTTATTTTTAATCAACTTCTTTTAGTTTAATGTTGTATGACATGTTAAGAAAGGAAAATTGTTTTTGAAGAAGAAAGGATATTTTCCTCAAGAATGGAGTTCAAGTGTTTTATCAAAATTATTTTCCATCTAAGATAATAAAGGGTTCTGTTTTTATCCCTATTATTACATTGATTTGATTATGTTGTGATGGAATTATTTTTATGAATTCCATTATCTTATATGAATTGTTTTATGATGTCACGATGTTTAATATTCCCATTTGTATTACATGGGTTATACAATGATGTATGATTTATGATTTTGTGGCACACATAAGAATGGTATCATTATGAGATGGGTGGGACCTATATCTCCCTCCAATGCATTGGGTAAAGATTTTATATCTCATGAGATAGACATGGCTGGAATGGAAGGTTATACCGGTTCAGTGAAACAGGACTGAAACGAGGGTGACTCGGTTCAGAAAGGGACTTTTTCCACTAAGATAGTCTTGGAAATGAGTCTTGACTAATAAGATATGATTCTCTATGATTATGTGTGTATGCCACAAAGTTTCATGTTTTAGGATATGATTATTGGGATTTCATTTCACTACTATGATTTATCCCATTTTATGAAATTATGCTCTCTTTTGCTGGTTAAGATTTCCAAATGTTATGTTCTTATGAATATGATGTGATTGATTTCTATTTTGTTTACCCTTACTGAGAATTTGAGCTCACATTTTTATGTTTTCTTTTCCCCAGGATATAAAGAAAGGTTTTTGGTAAAAAAAAGGGAAGATCTTTATGGGAGATATTGAAGATCTTTCACCACGATTAGAAGATTACGTTTCGGGTTTCCAAAGACACTAAACTATTACGATCCTTGTGTTTCTGTTTTTGTTATGTACTAAGTATTCCGCAAAAGTAATGTACTGTCCATGTACGTCAAGCTTCGGGTATCTACAGTTGGTATCTGAGGAAAAGGAGGTAGGAATGTATCCGATCCTTGGGAACTCTCACATGTGAGCGTTGGACGAAGCATGGCTCTCCGCCCAAGGGCTTCATGAGGAAGTGGATGCCACAGGGGATGGTGGTGTGTCCCGCCCAGGGGGTGTAGCCGCCCATGGAGTGCCCTGATAGGTGTCAATTACAGTCCACTGGAATTAATTCCAGACGGTTACAGTTGGTATCAGAGGAAAGGTTTAGTCAACCTTTGGAAAATAGGACACAAAAACGTTAGTGAGACCCCTAGAGATATTTCTAAGGTATGTCTAGGGATGTCCCTAAGGTTAAGTATACGTATAGGTTATAGTACTATAATTACCCTAATGATCATAGAATTAAACCTAAGATGTTAGATATTGAAGGTACTCCCCCTTTATTATGTTGTTTTCCCTAGCATGATTTTTGCCTCTCACACTATTCTTTTTGGGTTTTAGACAATGGATGGAACCCGAAGGAACCGTGTTGATCAATGCAATGGAGAATGCAATGATTACCCTCCTAAACAAACAAATGTTGTGGGAGATGGAGTGCAAAATCTTATTGCTATCCTTACACAAGCTATGAATCATTCTGGACTTCCAAATGAGCAGAGAAGGGAACAATATTCTATTGAGTCCTTCATGAGGCAACGTCCACCTTCTTTCAGTGGGTCTTCTGATCCACTTGTTGCTGAACAATGGATCAGTACCACTAAAAAGATATTTTCAGTTCTTCAATGTTCTGAACATGATAAAGTCATCTTAGCAGTATATCGTTTGGAAGGTGAAGCTGATCAATGGTGGAATCTTATCAAGAATACGAGGCCAAGAGATGAAATTGAGTCCATGGAATGGGACGAGTTCAAGAACTTGTTTTTCAGTAAGTACTTCCCTCGTATTCTTTGAACAAAGATGGAAAAGGAGTTTCTTGAGCTGAAGCAGAAGAATGATGAATCTGTTGGTATATACGAAGCGAATTTTACAAGACATGCAAGGTATGCATCTGGCATTATCATCCAACCTGAAAGTAAGGTTGATCGAATTTTCAGTGGCTTAAAACCAAGTCTTCGAGGGGCATTAGCTATAGGAGACTTCAGTAGCTATGAAGAAATTGTGCATTGTGCTATCAAGGTAGAAATGGAAGTTGGTGTTACATATCCATCTCATGGTTTTGACAAGAAACGAAAGATGGAGTTCAAGGATAAATCTCAGAATAATGGTGAAAAGAAGATGAATGTTTCCTTATGCACAAAGTGTGGAAAGAAGTACGGTGGAGATTGTCTTAAAGGGACTAGAAAATGTTTTATGTGTGGAAAAGAAGGTCATCGAGCAGCTGAGTGTCGATGTAATGGAAAAATGGTTTCTAATGATGTGAACAAAGCAAACACTGCAGAGAACGCACCACCAACACTTCAATGCTTAAAGTGCAAGGAAATGGGGCATTATGCTAATAAATTCCCTAATCCAAGGGTTAGGGATGATCGATATGAGCAACCGCTTAAGGCAAAGGACAAAGGGAAGTCACATGCAATCACTATTAGCGACGTTGAATATGACAACGATGTGGTGGAATAATTATGTGTTTATGTAATGGGATTCCAAAATAATGTTGTATCATGGAGTATTGGAATATTTATGTATTGGTCTAATGTGGTATTCAAAGTGATTGAGATATTTTTGGAAATAAGATGATATGCGCATAATGAAGGGAAAACGAGAAAACGAAATGTTTAATAGTATTCATGAGCTCGTGATTGATATAAGGACTAAGTGATATCATGGTTTGAGTATATAGAATTTTGAGGATTTTGGTTTGTGGAAAGTGTTAACTTTTAACTCCATTGATGTTTTCACTAAGGTTCAATGGGTATTCATTCTTTAAGAGAATACATGATTAAGGTATTCACATGTTTGTAATTTGACCAGCAAGATATATCTTATGATATATGGGGGATAAATGATGGCATTCACGTGATTGTTCTGTGACATTTCAAGTAACCAGTTTCTTTATACTATGAGCTTGGACCGAAGTATTTTAGATAAGATTATAATGGATTATGTTGGACATAAGTTAGGATAAAACGTTTTTCGATATTATTGATGGGATGTTATAGTAATATAGCTTTAGAAAAAGGACAACCTGCAGGACGGGCGACAGCCCATCGCGTCGGACAAGGCTGTGGGAATCGAACGCACAACCGAAGTGCGACTGGCCTTTATCGCCTACCACTGGCCTACAGGAAGTCCCTGTTTAGTAGAAACTAGTTTTATTTTATTAATCGGTATGATATATGAATTATAAGTCCATTTTAGGAACCATATATGATTAATCTCACTTATGTATATTTAATAACTTTTGCTAACCTTTTGTTTGAGACAGATGGAATGACCAGTCATTCTATCACATGATCTGCTAACACTTCACGAATAAATAAATTCAACTTCATTTATTTAAGAGATGAAGTGGAAATTGTTCAAGGCACGAACAACAGTGAGAATGTACCAAAATAAAGTAAGTATTTATTCTAATTCGAATTCTTCAACTTTAGGGAAACGATCTTGAAAACCAAAAATGTTGTCCTAGTAATCTTATATCTGATTAATCGGATGGTACCTTAGATCATCACAAATTTATGGATTTGTGATTGTTGGATTTTCCATAGACATGTTCTCTACCACTCTCCATCAGAACATGATGGTTAGATTTTTATTCCATATCCATATTTTCACCTATGTGGAAACCCAGTGATTATTTTATTTGGTTAACCGTTACGTTTCATACTTTCGTTTTTAAAGATTGGTTTTGGAATTCCTTTTTACGATGAGGGTTTCTATTAAATAAACTTTCGATTAGTAAACCATTTATAACCCCGACGAATTTCGAGGGCGAAAATCATTTTAAGGGGGTAGAATGTAACAGCCCGAGATTTTATGAAAAATATTATTTTTAATTTTATTAATGTCTTGTGTTGTATGCTACACCAAACAGAGCTTTCTCAACACACATCCTTTATTTGCCTTGCATTACATGCAATCACGACCTTCCTCGATAGCGTGTGTAGTCCGCAATAACGAGGTTCACTAAACAATGATATGCTATTAAAATATTATTAAAACTAGTCATTATGAATAGTAATAACCACTTTTTGAAATTTTTTAAATTTTATTTTTCAAAATGGACTTCATTTTTGGATTCGGAATATCGAAATTATCTTAGGGTGAAATTTTGGTGATTTTCGGATAACTTTCATATTCTGATGAATAGTGAAAATTACTAAATTATAATTAAAAACAACTTTTTTAATCAAAATAATTAATTGCGATAAATTATTAATTTTAGTGGTTTTAAAGTATATTTAGAATATATTTTTACAATTTAATACAATGTTGTTCATTGGATTTAATTTCACATTTAAACTAGACATAAACAAGTGTCAATCTTTTGATAGATATTGTTTCTTAAAAACACGCTATTTGTTTTAACAGCGGGATTTAATTATAAAATTAATTAATGCAACTTCTATGTTATGAATGTGGTAAAATAGACTTCATTTTTGAATTCGGAATATGAAATATAGTTTAGGATGAAATTTTGGCATTGTTCTGAAAAACATCAATTTTTGATGAATAGTGAAACTACTAAGTGGTAGTTAAAAAAAACTGAATTTTTCATAAAAATAAATTTTATTGCTTCTGTGAATGGAATTTCAAAAATCCGGGAGACACAGTTGATGTCAGTAAGTAAAATGTGGTTCAATGAGATGAAAATAATTTTTTGTGAATAGTAACTTTTTACTTTTATTTACCACGGTTAAAAGTAAATAGGGTAATTAAGGGTAAAAATGATATTAATATTACCCTAAAACATGTCCTAATTCCATTGGACAAGTGTATCTCGACCAAAAACAACCTTAAGTGTAAAATATTATCATTTAGGCCCACTTGGATTAGATTAGGACATTTATTATTATTTAATTCAAAGAAGAGTTAAAAGAGTTAAAATCAAAGTTTATTTACTAAAACATTTTTAATATAGGGTTGTACATAAGATAAATTCGATTGTAAATATTCATTAGAAATCTAAAAAGACTTCCTACATAATGGTATTTTATTTGTAATTTTTAGACATCAAATAATTTAATTTATTTATGACACAAAGATGATGCAGTAATTATCTTATTAATGAAATATTGACATAATTGATATTATAAATACCAAAATAAATGTCATTTAAGACTTTTTATGAATTCCACTAATTTTCTAGGTTACTATGATATATTAGTGTTGATTTAATCAACTTGGTTCGAAAATATAATTCTGTTATGACTTTCACAAAAATCATATATCAAATAGTGTTAAAATTGACACAAAATAGTTATTAAATATAATATAATATTATTAATTGTTATTTTATTCCTAAAAATCTATGGTTCGGCCAAATGACTTAGATAAGGAAATATATATTAATAATAAACAATTTCGGGTTAGTTTGGCATTTTATAGTAAGTGTATTAACCATATAGTGTAAGAAAACAAAAAGACACGGTAAAAGTTAAATTATTTAACTTAAAGTTAAATCTAATTGATAAGGTTAAACTAATAACCTAAACTTGTCTAAATCCTATTGGTTGATAGTATTTAGACCCATATCCACTTTATCTTCGAAATAAGACCCTTTGGAACCATTATAAACCGATTTTGACTTTAATATAAAATAATATTTTGAGATATTCCTAAGGTGCCCCTCTCCTCCCTTATAAAAGGGCACCTCCTCCCTCTCTTCCTCACACAACTTTGATCCTTCAAGATTGGCCAACTCCTGCCAAAATCCCTTCTCCACTTCCCTAGTATCATCCTAGAGGTCCTGGTCTTATTCAAAGACCATCCTTAGTTCTTTAAGTTGAGGCTAAGAAAAGGCGCGTGAAAAAGAGGTAATATCCATTACCGATCTTTTTCAATTTCTTTCTTCTTCAACATCTTCTTCTTTAGTTGTTTCATGATAAAGTAATAACATCAGTATTTCTTATATACTGATATGTTATTATAAATATGAAACAACTCTAATTAACCTTATATCCATCCTACGGAAAAAGGAAATCCCCGCGCGTGCGTACGTACGAAATACCGTCTCCACGCCGTGGTGTAATCTATTTTCCACCACCAACTTAATTGGATGGGTATAAAGGTGTAATGAGTAACTATATATGATTATTATAAAGTTATATTGATACTGAAATAGTCTACATACACTTCAACACAATTCCACGACCATGGGAACGATTTCATCGCTCGTGCGTACGTACGGACTACCGTCTCCACGACGCGATGAGATTCATTCTCAATGATTAACCATTCATGAATGATTATAAAGTATATATAATAAGTACTAATGAAATATATGACATAATAATGATACTGGATTTATGTAAATTTATATTTATGTCATCTACTTAATTCCATTCACTTCAATAAGGAAACGAAAACAGTGGTCATGCGTACGTACGGACTACCGTCTCCATGAACGGTGTATTTCATTCCATTTATCGATATATTATATATATATATATAAATTCTGAATATATATTATATATAAATCATGTTTTACATTCTGGATATAAGTAATCATGATCCAAGTGATCATATTAATAATTACAAGTTAAAAACACGAACGACAAATGAGACGATTTTACCCAAAACGCTACTTTAACATGAATTTACAAAAGAACGGGTAATATAAAGTCATAAGTGGACCATATATGATATAATAACAATGAATATGATTCTGGAATAAGTCAATAACATGATTTAAATCATTATATAGGAGGTTCAGACACTTACAAAGCAAGTCGTACCTAAGGTAAGGGAATATATCACAATCTCATTTTATCCGAGATTGTTTAAACTTTGGTATTTACTGGGGTGTATTTTATCATCCACATCCATGTTTCCTCAATATGTAATATTATTTCCATCCATGTACAATTGTTTAAATCCAATTTTACCCTTCAGTGAGTTTTTAGTAAAATATATGAAAGGAATCTTTTGTCGTTTTTCGTACGAGGTAATTTTTGACTTTTCCGACAAAAGTACGAAGAATGTTTTTTTAACTTATATGGAATGAATGGATTTTTAAAACATTATTTCCAAGAATCTTCCTTTACAAGTTTTCACGTTTATTTTTAATCAACTTCTTTTAGTTTAAAGTTGTATGACATGTTAAGAAAGGAAAATTTTTTTTGAAGAAGAAAGGATATTTTCCTCAAGAATGGAGTTCAAGTGTTTTATCAAAATTACTTTCCATCTAAGATAATAAAGGGTTCTGTTTTTATCCCTATTATTACATTGATTTGATTATGTTGTGATGGAATTATTTTTTATGAATTCCATTATCTTATATGAATTGTTTTGTGATGTCACGATGTTTAAGATTCCCATTTGTATTACATGGGTTATGCAATGATGTATGATTTATGATTTTATGGCACACATAAGAATGGTATCATTATGAGATGGGTGGGACCTATATCTCCCTCCAATGCATTGGGTAAAGATTTTATATCTCATGAGATAGACATGTCTAGAATGGTAGGTTATACCAGTTCAGTGAAACAGGACTGAAATGAGGGTGACTCGGTTCAGAAAGGGACTTTGTCCACTAAGATAGTCTTGGAAATGAGTCTTGACTAATAAGATATGATTCTCTATGATTATGTGTGTAAGCCACAAAGTTTCATGTTTTAAGTTATGATTATTGGGATTTCATTTCACTACTATGATTTATCCCAGGATATGAAATTATGCTCTCTTTTGCAGGTTAAGATTTCCAAAAGTTATGTTCTTATGAATATGATGTGATTTATTTCTCTTTTGTTTACCCTTAATGAGCATTTGAGCTCACCTTTTTATGTTTTATTTTCCCCACGATATAAAGAATGGTTTTAGGTAAAAAAAAGGGAAGATCTTTATGGGAGATATTGAAGATCTTTCACCACGATTAGAAGATTACGTTCCGGGTTTCCAAAGACACTAAACTATTACGATCCTTGTGTGTGTGTTTTTGTTATGTACTAAGTATTCCGCAAAAGTAATGTAATTTCCATGTACGTCAAGCTTCGGGTCTCTACAATTATGTTATTGAATCCATATTTTATGATCCATGTGGCACACTTAAGTATGAAATGAAATTTTTAATAAGGGTGTGCCCTTATAGCGGTCCAATGCATTGGGTAAAGTACAGTATCATGATACATCATGTGCAATAAGTGTTGAATCATGCTAATTCATGTAAAACTAGGGTTTACTCATTCTTCATGTGAAATTAGAATTTACTCATGCTCCATGTGCAATGTTCCTTGGCTCATGCTAATTCCATGTTAAGTGTTGTTGCCACATTTCCAGGTTATGATTATCATGCCTTTATGTTAATTTTCCTCTTGTTCTCTATTGATATGCATATTTTATAAAATGTATTGTACTCCTCATGTATTCCATGTTTATTCCCTTACTGGGCTTTATATCTCTCCCCTTTTCTTATTCATGTCCCCAGGTTATCCCATGAAATGCCAAGTACGAGTGAATGTTGTGGTCATGTAAAGGATGTTTTCAATAAAGATGTTGTATTTCATGTTTTAAGTTGTTATGTAATGATCCAAAGCCCCAAAGAAACTAGACCTCTCAATATTCCATGTTGTTTGAAGTGAATAGTTTATGAAATAAATCATGTTTATGTTTGTAATAAAAACAGGGTTGTTTTATACCTCAAGTATACATTAAAAAATGATCCACCTATCCAATAATAGTCAAGGATATCACATGAATTTTAAACACTAATGAAATATGGATCTTCGCTATGGTAAATATTTTCATTAAAAAACATTTTATTATTACCACCATCTTTCAACTTTGTATCGCATAAACCTACCACGATAATAAATGCTGATATAGAACGGGTGGATGTAAGGTGCTTTCGATAGATATTTTCAATCGGTTTGTTGATCCCTGAGATGGCCACTTCCCATTGTCCGTATGTAATAACATTCATTGATTCAAAACCATTTTCATTAAATGTAATTGGTTTATCTTGAATAATAATTTCGATACTAGTACCACCTTGTCGACATGTTTTTTAAAAGATGTGATGGCCATGTGATAAATGTTCCAAGAGAATTATAAACATTATTAATAACCTCATCAATAATTGGAAAAGGAATCTTGGCTCTCGGATCATGGGATATATTAATTAATAGTTTTACTTGACCTTTTGGAAGTGGTTTTTTGTATAGCATGGTGTTTTGGATATTGAACATTAATGCCCTCGCTAGAGGCCAATGGGTGGGTGTTGATTGAAATCAATCATGGTCATTTTAACCCTATAGAATATCGTTACATAGAATTTATCTATGTCTATCTGATTCAAAATTCCTAGATAAATTATTATAACATTGATTACCTCGTTTAAGATAGGTTTTTGATTGGAATGGATGACCTCAAAGCTAGTGGGGGAGGGGTGGGATCTTTATGAACTGGTTGTTATTGAGTTGGTTCTTCCCTCCCCACCTCCGCAGTCATATTTTACATGATCACTCTATACTATAGTATTTGTTATTCATGGATAAATACTATTTATTTCATCATTTTTAGTAGTTCACTTTGACCCTCCTCTTGTTTTTTTCAAAAAAAATGTTTGTTGTGTCACCCCAAAACATGCACCTCTAACGCATCCATACTTTTCTGGATACTTCAATTCCACAAAAAGTAAATTTGAATCTGGTTTGGATGTTGCTAATTCCAATTACTATGTTAGATATAAAATATAGTTAAATCAGAATTCATTGTTATGTAATATCAATTTAAATAAAACAAGTATTTATTATGTCATAACTACACATGATTCACACACTTTTTGTGCGTTTTCATCTATTAGTATCCCAAATTTATTTACATGTGCCTCCTTCTATCACACATGGTGTGGGATGGAAGTGACTTTTGATTGGGATTCATTAATCTGCATACAAACCGAGGAACATAGTTGGGGGATTTTCCGTCATATTAATGTTTTATGGTATATTTATAATACCTACCAAATATTTTTCAAGTGAGGAGTAACCCATTCATGCTTTATGGTAGGGGTACTCTGGTTTTACTGCTCATTCCTGATTTTCATCACTCAGTTGAAATTTCATAAAAATATACTTTCAATCAAAGTGATGAATAAATTTATCATCAAAAAATGTGTTACCAAACACAATGTACCAAAAAAGAAATCTTTGTACGACGGTTAGTAAATTCATCCCATTAACCTTGGATTATCACGTGTGCATAAATTAGAGGTGGGGGTGGGGTTATTTTCCCTTCAGCATCATTATGATGATATCTCATTAAAATTGTGTGAAATCTTCTATGAATACTCTCTTAACCCCTTTATACATAGCCCTTCTGTGAGTCATCCTCTATAAATTTACTCTATAATGGATGATAAATAGTAATTCAATGGTTCACTACTTTATTTTATAGTAAATAAAAGAAATGATATCATAATGTTAATGTAATATCTCCCCACATCAGTGTCTTATGACCGATGTGAACATGTTCCACAAATTTACATCAATCAATACGTGTTATATTGTGATGATTCAAATGTATCTACTAAACATGGCATTGTAGGCATTAACTTTCTAGCCCCTATTATTCCATCCAACGTCCGATTTATTGCCATTCTGTTTTTCACTTATGGAGTTTTTCTTTCACTATCAAACAATGTCCCTCATATTTTTTTCTATGCCACAAGTGTTTCGTTGACTACCATTTCCTTGGTTTCAACATAATAAATATGTTCCTCAATAGTGATAGAATTTACATGTATAGAGGGTGGTGGAACCTCAACATAGGGAGAAGCAGCAACAATAGGTTGAGAAACCTATTGGGCCTCTACATTGTGAGCAGAAACAAGTTCAGATACTTTTTGTTCCTCTACACTACGAGAAGCAGTAGGTTAAGAGACTCATTGTTCCTTGAGATTGGGAGCATCATCACGTGAAAAAAATAATTATCTACAGATGTAGATTATCATTTAATTCGTATTAAATAAAAAGAAGTAGTGAATAAATAATATCATAAGTTAATGCAATGTATATTATAAAAAAAATAACCAGATTATTGATATCTGATTTTTTTAAAGGGTGAACGGAGTTGACCCTCTAACGACTATACAAATCCCTTTAATGTGGTCTCCTATGAAATAAAAAACACCATCATCATTTGTTCTGATGTGAAGTGATTGCAATATCCTAGTGAAATAGTCACCCTATATTGAATTTTTAACTAATAGATCAATTGTTCTAGTCGATAACAGAACAATTGACCAACTATGGTTGGAAGGAATTGGAACCTAAATCCCTTGTTCTCCTTATGATTCCATTATAAACAGTTCTTACTTGTACCCTTCCTTACTGAAATCATCGTTCACAAATCCAAACACATATATTATAAAATCAAACATATTATCAACCCACATTCACTAAAAAATATTCAATTGGTAGTTCGTATAATCTAGCTTCCATATTTTTTTGATGATACCTATGTATGACATATTTAGATAAATTGGGGTTTTTTCCCTTAGCACCGGAAACATGCAGCGCTTCTACCACAAGTGTAAATCCACTATTTTTCATGGAATTGTATTCATCATGTTCATTAGTATAGATTGTATAACCATTGATTTCATAAGCATTATATGATAATAACAATACACTTAGTCCTCCGGCTATCCTTTGAAATCATTCAGAATTTGAGTCTAGATTTTCATGACTCCTTTAATATATGTTTCCAAAACCATCACATGAACTGTCGATTATGTGTATTTCATATACATTTTTCAACCCATGATGGATTCAAAAGACTAATAATTTCATTATGGGTTTCTACATATGCTTCAGCCTCTAAAATCTTATGAAAAACATTAAGGCTGGACTACTCCTGTTATGTAATATTAATTGTGAAAACCTATATTATAGAAATTAATTCACCGACACGCCATCTAGTGTGGTGCAATTTGAGTAGAAAAATTCATTCCATACCAGAAAAATATTTGGAATAGAATTAAATGGATTCCTTAATAATATATTTCACTCCAATACAACCCTCTGGATGAATTCAATTTCTCACATACCCTTTCAAAATCATCACATGCCATTCATCGGGTTACATCCATATATTATGTACAGGACCAAATAGTAAAATATCTCTCACTAAGAGAACCATAAAATGAACCATCATATCAATTAAAATTGATCGATGAACATTTCCATTTTAAAAAATATAAAAACCATTTCTCTTTCCTAACTCGGAAATTTCACCGAGTCTATAGATTTTCTTCAAATACATTTTAAGAATAAACATATATTCATTAATATATAATGAAAATTCTTGGTCAAAATTAAATGTAAATCTATAAGAATTAGATCTTATATCAAAATATTTATGTCATGTGATTTCAGGCCATTTAACTTCAAATCGATTTTTCCCACAATGTTCTTTATGTTTGAGGAAAACCAATACAGAACCTTTACATCATTCAAGATGTTGATGAATTGATATCACTAATACTTGGAATGAGTGTAAGTAATTAGACTAAGAAATGTTTGTTTTTTCCCATTACTGGCACCAACTCTTCTCATATTACAATGTCAACCATGTCTAACCTTTCCTTAATTCCATCATTTTTTTGTCGGGTGCATTTAGAATCGTGTCGATGACACTATCACATACATTTTTTTCATGCATAATATCAAGAAATTGTCTTCCATATATAAAATTCCATTACTGTAATTCAAAAATAAAATAATATATTCTTCTAATTGTTTCTTATATAGCTTTTCGAAAACAGTTTTCCAAAAGCAGTGTCTAGATTTTTTACATTCGCAAATAGTTCATCTCCTAATAGTGTATGTGGTGTTGTATGTTATTTTAAACATCCATAGAATGTTTTCATCCACAATTGGTACTTGTTTAATTGGAGTAGATATCTATGATGAACTATAAACACTATTTTTTATGAATGTTTCAACCTAATTGACTGTGTACCTTATTTTCAAACTCGACAACCATGACATTCTTTATTGCTATATCCTAAAAATTTTCTCTAAATAGGAAATTCATTTATCATATCACACAACATGTATCTTGAATTGAAATCATCATTTTTGTATCCATCATATAGTGTAACACCTAAATACCACAATAATTTAAAATCCTTAATCAATAGAGCCAAGTAAAAAAAAATATCGTTACACGATTGTTTCAGTAATTATATAATCATAAATAGCATGATGTGTTATCATTTCATTCATAACCATGGTGGAAAGTTAAAATTTACCAACATAACCACCCATTTACTATGACATATTCATTGAATACCAAAATGATTCAATCCAGATGTAGATAACATAGGACAAAGGTTCAACACCTCGTTTCCATAGTCGGGATACTCATGATTGATTCCCTATCAACGATGAGAGCCTTCCAGGTGATTTGGTTTCCAATATTCATTTCATATGTCTACATGTCACTTAATTTTCCATGTGGTCTCCTCACATGCATATAGGCACCATAACATTGGAATGATACGAAAGTACCATCAAATTTTCATAGTATCGATTAATCCTACTTCTATAAAGAAGTACCATGATTTATGAATTTTCTATGTGATTTTTGGTCCTTCAGAAACATTATATAGTCATTTGGGATGGTGTGTATTCTTTCAGATATCATACACATCGAGCATAGAATTCATTTTTCATTGTATATTTGGCTTGGGAGGTCATTATCTTCTAGGACCATGTCATTCAAGAGAGCATGTTATTCTATTAAACAGGAACCACTACATCTATTTCATGCATTCAAATTATATTGCTTTAGTACGACTGAAAATGATGTTTATTTAGTGAAACCACCATACAAAAGAATATTTTCAAAACTCTCAAACTGCTCAAAATGTTTTGGGAAATCATGAAGTTTATCTTTAGATCCCCTTTTCATTTAATCAATATAATCTTCATAATCATTCACATATGTAATCACGTCCTCAATACAATTTTCTTCTTTTTCCACACTTATAATCATATCGGATGATCAATAAAACACATTGTTATCTCAACCACTAGTTTCATTCTCTTTTTCCCTGTATTTATTCCAACATTTTTAACATTGATTTATTCCATGATAGATCAATTGTTCTTCTAACTTCTCTGTACATGCTTTTCTTGAATAACAACTACATAAACACATACAAACGATTTGATAAGGGTCATATGCATGATCTTTTGTAAACATGATGAACTCTTTCTCTCCATCATCATACTCTATTATCAAATGATGAGAAACCATCCATTCATTATTAATATACATCCTATTTTTTTGGTGATATTAGTTTTTTTAAAAATATGTACAGATAATATTAATTGAATGTAATGGTTCCCCTAATTCTATAAATGTATAAACAGAAAATGTTATGAAAAAAATATAATATAAATTTCCTTTGATAACTATTTAAAAAATAACATTTGAGTTATCATTAATGAAACCAACCATTTAAAAAAATACTAATTTAAAATAACAGCCCCATTTTTTTAAAAATCAATCAGTTCCAAACACTCTTTCGCAAAACCACAAATCATTTTTTAAATTATTCAAGTCATCTTCATTACCAAATAATCATAATTATTTAACATGAGATAAAACCCTATA
Organism: Viscum album; assembly: GCA_963277665.1. NCBI lineage: Eukaryota > Viridiplantae > Streptophyta > Magnoliopsida > Santalales > Viscaceae > Viscum > Viscum album. The sequence goes on along the minus strand of OY728151.1, from coordinate 1,052,643,094 downwards.
AAAAACATTTCAAAACACATGAATCATTTTAAAATAGACACTTAGAAATTTTCAAAATGATATATATCCCAATATAGACACATTATAATATATACATATATAACAGTTTGTATCATCACAAATCAATCAGGGTTGTATGATTCCATCACATTATTCAAAAGGTTGGTGTAATAACAATAATTTCCATAAGAAGTTCACCTTGTGCACCCAGCCATTGGATATCCATTATCCATGAGTCCATTGTCCAATGATATAAATTATCCTTCACCAAAACACCAAATTCCCAATAGATATGTTCCATAGTCAGTGACCACACTCACCACCAAGAAACACATGTGTTCCTATTTACTAAAGACACCACATTATTCCAATTACCATTAGATCACCCCAAATTATTTAGTTGTACACCCCAAGAATATTTTATATGTATCTCACATGAAGAAATATTGGTTACTTCATTTATAAATACACATAATATAATATATATGAATGATCCCATTACATAATAAAAAATGTATCAAGTGTCATTCATTTGACACAAAGAATTTCCCTATGTAACTCATCACTAGAAGAAACTATGTTTCATTATAGATACTTTTAAGTAAATCATTCTTCAATCAAAATAAGATAAGAACTACTATACAAAACTAATAGATGGTATCAGTTTCCATAGTTTATTTTCTAAAATCATCAAAAAGACTTTATAAATGACATTACAATGACTAGTTATTCTAAAATCCATAACTGAAATCATATTAGTAACATCTTGAATCAAATTGATAAGAGCATCATTATAAGCCTCAATAAAATTATTACCTTTCCAAAACTAATTCTTGAGGATAACAACATCTTGTCCAAATATATTTTATATACTTTTAATGAAAATTTCACAGTGAAAATATTGGATTGGAACCATTGATCGATGCACCAACCCAAATTCCACGAACACATCATAAAATTCAATATAAATAGTTAATAATTCATTCATATAATTGGTTAATGTTTTAATAAAATAATAATTTATATATTTATATATATAATTATTATAAGAAGAAAATATGATTTAATAATCACTTGAATTATATCATTTATCCCTTTGAGGGGATTCACCATAATGTGCTTACGGGTAGAAGGATTCATTACATGTGTTGTCATGTTTACTTAAATTGGCTGTCCATAAAGTGTCTCATGTAGCTTTGGATTGGTAGAGATAAAAAAAGATATGTTTCCCATGTAACTCAATTCATCCCTTAATAAAAATATCAATGTATTGGTGGTTTAACATTAGGAATGTTGATTTGTACCAAATACAACAAGTGGTATCAGATATTTTTCTTATTCTACAATTAGTTTCGAAAAATTGGTATTAAATCATGGTTATGTAAAATATATTTATTATTTATAAATACTCAATAGAATGTATAGGTTTCAATAATATTGGGTTTCCTCAACTGAAGTGATTTCTATGATTTAGGGGAATTGTACACGTAAAAAAGTAGGGGTTCCATTGAAATGGGTAATGTTTGGTTTGATATTAAATGGTGGACGATTCAGAATTTGGGGGAAAATGGACTATATACTCTTGGAGAGTTAAAATGTTACATTGTTTTGGTATTTTATAGACGCGAGCTATTCAGTAGAGTGGGAAACCATGAGGTAAAATAATTCAATTTTTTTAATATGTGTCATAGAGAATCTTGATCAATGAGGGAATAAGTACATGCCTCAATGATGTTGAGCATTAAAGGACTATGTGTAGTATAGGCAGGTATTATGGAGTATGATTGGTTGATTTTTTGGTGGAACAATGGTTCTTAATTAGCTTTTCATAAATTATGAACACTGGTAAAAATTAAATAATTAATTATAATTTTTAATAATTAATTATGTATGATGTATGTGGTAAATTATGAGCTTCAATGGAAGTGTTGAATCTAACAAAGATTAGATGATCTAGATAGAGTTTTATCAAAACTTGATCAGGTTGATAACTTCTTTTGAGGTAGCTAGCCACTATTATACAAACCCATAGTTTGGGGGTAAGATATCCTTGTAGAATTACACAAGATATAGGATAGGGTAAAATGACCTTGTGGCCTACCCTAGTTGATCCAGGGTTGTGAAGAACATGTGGCCTAACTGGGGGATTGATTGGATTTTTGGTTTAATCTAGAAATAACAGGGATATGATGGCCTTGTAGCCTGACCTGAGTATGAGTCAGGCGTACAAAGGCCCTACTCCATTACCTATGTCTTTATTTTTTTTAGAACCTAATCAAAGACATATATGAATGTGGCATTCCCTCAATCCAAATATTGGGTTGACATGTGTACATCATGAATTTCCTGTGAAGGAAGTCATAGAATTGTTCCTTAAATCTTGAATAAACTCAGTGTGTATTCCTTAGAGACATCCCAACGCATGCCACTAGGAAAAAAATGTTATCATAATTCATGTAAAATAATTGAAAAACAATTAAAATGTTTATAAAAAGGTATAATTAAAAACCATTTTAGAACCCCAAAAATATGGTCATTACAATTCATTCATACATTGAATAACATGTACCGTGTTCACACAAACACATATTCACGGTATAGGATCATGTTTCGCAAGAGGACCACCAACTGATTTTCAAAAGACAACAAACATCCAATTCATTTAGTTCACATAAAAGGGCCCAAAAAACCACGCTTTTCAGTGGGGTGTTTAGCCTATACAATTCACAACATCGCCATTAAATAAAGTGAAAGATGAGAAAACACATTTAGGAGGTGTCGTTTAGTGCTCGGCAGAGGTGCGTTCAAAGAGGAGGAGATACACACAATAGATGAGTCCTCTGGTGGCGGAGAGGCACCGACATAGGAGAGGCACACGAAAGAGGAGAGGTACACGGTGGAGGAGAGATGCACGGTGGAGGAGAGGCACCACCAGAGGAGAGGCTCATGACAGAGGAAGGGCACCAGCAGAGGAGGGGCACACAGAGGAGGAGAGAGGCACAATAGTCTGGTTTGTGGTAGAGGAGAGGCGAACGACAGATTCATGGTTCGTAGTAGAAGAGAGGCGGAAGGAGAAGAGGAGGAGGTGGAGGTGGAGGTGGAGGCACAACGACGGTGGAGGAGATAAGCTTCCGGGAGAACATGAGGGGTGTGACGAAGGAAGAAAAGTTATGGTTTTTTTATAAAACCCAGTGAACCTTTTATTAACTCTAGAAAAAAATCACTAATATTGGCATTTCTTATCAGTGCTAAAATAGAATGCACTGATAATGATAGGCCTTTATGAGCAATAAAAAAGCACTAATATTTACATAACAGTAATAAATTATTTATATTATTATATATATTTATAAAAATATATATATGATAAATATATATTTATATTTAAAAAATGATAATTTAAAACATTATATGAAATCAGTTTATCATATTTATAATCATAGAAATATATATAATAAATATATTAATTAAATATATTTTTATGTATATAGATGTATATAACAATATTTAATATAATTTCTTAATTATCTATATAAATATATATTTATTTATTAGTTAAATTGTAAATGAATATATATATATATATATAAAGGTAAATAATAATAACAAATCAATATTTCTAATATCTAAAATTTTATCAATATATTTTTTATAATTTTATAAATATTTAAGTAAATCTATTTTTATTTATACCTATAAATATTTATATTTATATTTAATTTTAGAAATTTATAAATATTAGTAAATATATTTAAAATATATCTATTTCATTATATATAACATTATATATGAAAATAATAAATATATTTTTAATTAATTAATAATAATTCAAATATATATATATATTTATTTATATTCATAACTAATAAATATATATATATTTATTTGAAATTAAAAATTATATTAAATAAATTATTTATAGTTTAATTATAAATATATGTATATTTAAATCATTATAAAATTATAAAAAAAATATTTATAATTTTACAAATATATATAATTTATAAAAAAATTATAAAAGTTTTATTATTTACATATATCTTCATTTAGTTATAAATATTTGTATATAAATATATACAATTATTATATTTATTAAGAATATTAATTATTTAAATATATCTATATTTATTTAGAAATTATAATTATAAATATTTGTACTTATTTATAAATATTTCAATATATTAATAAATATATTTATTTAATTATATATTTATACATTTATAAGTAGTATAATAAATATATTTATATATATTTTTTTTATAATATTTTACACATAAATATTTATTTATAGTTATAATTATATTTTTAAATAATTATATTTATAAATATTTGTATGTATTATATATATATAATTTTAATATATGATTTTTTCATTTTATAATTATTTATATTTATATATAGTTATAAATATAATTACAACTAAATATATTTAAATAGAATTTATATATAATTAAAATTTAATAATTATAAATATAATAAATGTATTTATTCTTTAAATATATTTAAATTAATTTTATAATGCTGAGAACATAATATAGAATATATATATATATGGGTAACATGAATTAATCATATACTCCTTGTAAAATATATATAATAAAAACATGCCATCATGGAAAACATTAATAATAAGAAGACTATAATGTATAAATGATCATTAGAAACACAAATATATTCAATAAAAATAAATGGTTGGTTTTTCAGTGGGATTTAATGTGTGTTTTTTTAAATATTTTTCAAGCTGTATTTGAAATGATGTTTTCCACAAAATATTTTATGTATATATTTTTATAGAAATTGGAAAACCATTAAATTATATCATTATTTTGTGTATTAATTTTTTTAAATACTAATATCACAAAATAAAATAGGAAGCATATGATTAATGAATGAACTGATGTCAACCATTTGACAAAAGAGTATGAAGTTAGAGTGAAGGAGTTTATTAAATTTTCAAAATATCATGTATATGAAAATTCTCAAATCCTTTATCCATGTTTACACTGTAGTTGTTCAAGATATGTTAGTCTTGAGGATTTGGAAGAACACTCGATCTTTCACAAAATAGATCGATGTTATAAATGCTGGAATAAATATGGGGAAAAGAGAATATAGCCAGTGGCTGGGATAACAGTATGTTTAATGGATCTCTTAATTTGATTACAAGTGTGGAATATTAAGAAAATCATATCAATGATGTGATTATAGATGTGAATGATGATGAAGATCATATTGAGGACAAGATAAGGATAATTTAAGATGAAATTTGTGATTTCCCAAAAACATTTGAGCAGATAAAAAGTTGTAAAAAGACTCCTTTGTATCCTGTGTGCACCATATATATAGAATTTTCATCCATACTGAAGTTGTATAGTTTCAATGCAGAAAAGGGATGAACTGATGCAAGTTTTACATTATTAATTTCTCTCTTGAACGACGTGCTCCATGAAGATAATGAGCTCTTGAGCCGATCATTCGATAACAAACGAATGCTACGATCGATGGGTATAATATCTAAAATCATACAATACTGCTTGAAATATTTTATACTATTTTATATGAACCATAAATTAATTAGAGAATTTCTAATGTGTGGTGCTTCTCGTTACAAGAAAGATGCACCTGGTCCAATGAACGAAGTATGGTACATTCCAATCATTCCAATGTTTAGGAACCTATATGGAAGTGACGAGACTATAGATAAATTAACATGGAACACATATAGAAGAAATAAATATGGTAAACTATGACACCTAGTAGTCTCAACTCAGTGGAAGAGAACCAGTCATGAGTATCCTGATTTTGGAAATGATCAGAGAAACCTTCATCTTGTGTTATCGACAGATGGAGTGAATCCTTTTGGTTATCAATGAATCTCTCAATGTACATGGATGGTTATGTTGTTTAATTATAACATGGAACCGTGGTTTTCAGGAAAAGAAAACATGTCATTCTATCAATGCTTATATCAGGACCAAAACAATTGTGTAATGATATTGTTGTTTATTTGGCTTCACTTCTAGAGGATTTCAAATTATTGTGGGATTCATTTATTATGTGGTATGATTCTAACAGAAATGATGATTTCACATTGAGAAAAATTGTGTGTGGGATGATAAATGTCTTTCCTAAATATGGAAATTTGATAGATTATAGAACTAAAAGAACTCATGGGTGTCCCATTTGCAAACATGGTACATAGTTAATTAGGTATAAACAGTTATCAAAACCCATGTTTATAGGATGCTGCAGATTTACACCCCAATTACATAAGTACCAATCTTTGAAATCATTATTTTATGGATTTTTTAAAGAACACACATCACTATCGCCACTATCATCCAATCAACTATTTCAGAATTTAAATGATGTGGACACTACATTTTCTAAACTGTTTGTGAAAAACCATATGAAAACTAATGGGAAGAAGAGATCCATTTTTTGAATTATTGTACTAGATTTTTCTCTATGTCTAACACATTCTTGATGTTATGCATTTTGAAAAATAATGTATGTGATAGTGCCGTCACTATGTCGATAAATGCACCTAAAAAAGAAAAACATGGAATTAAGGAATGGTTGAAAATGTTGACATGGGAATACGAGAAGTGTTGGTGCTAGTGAAGGTTGATAATTGATCTTTTATTCCTCCATCTGCATACCCTTATTTAAGGAAGTAGAGATCTAAATTTTACAAATTCTTTAATAACTTAATGGTTCCCTAGGGGTATTCATCGAATATCATGAACATCATGTCAATTACAGATTTAAAGATGAAGGATCTGAAATTACATGACTACCATGTTTGGATGCAATATCTAATTCATATAGTTTTATGTTTCATTTTTTCCAAGAATGTCCATTATACATTAATAAAGATCCATATATTTTTCAAAACTATATGAAGCAATGTTATATACCCGGTAATATTTCTGAGTATGGAAGGATAAATTTTCGTCTTATTATGTCAATTGTAAATGTTCTTCTTACCATATTTTTTTGATATGATGATTCATTTGATGATTGGCTTTGTGAGTAATATTCGACTGTGTAGTCTTGTAAAATATAGATGGTTGTAACCCATTAAACAATTAATAAATATTTTGAAAGGGTATTTCAGAAATCCATGTCATCGAAAGGTTTATATTTCTGAGAGATATTTTTTAGGAAACCATTTAATTTGATACCAAATTCATGTCTAGTGTGGAAAACATTTTTTTACTGAAATCTCATCACACTAGAAGGCTTGTGGGTGAGGGAATTTCTAGAAGGTAGGTTTTCACTATCAATATTACAGATCATGAGCTGGACCACATTTACATTTTTCTTAATAGTTTAGTTGTTGACTGAAATGATGAATCCCAGAAATAACATCTTATGCATTTAAATCCATAATGGTATAAAAAATTCATATCAAATAAACATAGCCGATAGTTTAAAGGATGTTTTCAGAACCATATATTGAAAGATTCTGATGAATATATGAACTTAATTTCAGAACGACTTCAATGGCTAGCCAGAAGACTAAGTGTGTATGAATTATTCTTTAATACGTATATAATTAATAGTTATACATTCTATACTAATTAAAATAATGAAGACAGTACCATGTATAATAGTGGAGTTACAACTGTGGCTTAAGTGATGAATATTTCATCTGCTAAGGACAGAAAATAATTTCTGTGAAATTGTCATGATTTGGTAAAATCAAACAAATATGGGAGTTGAATTATACAAAATTCAAAGTTCATATTTTTCAATTAAAATGGTATGATAACAAGAGTTCTAAAAAATAGATGAGTTGGGATTCGTGAATGTTGATTTTAGTAAAGTAAGGTACAAAGACAAATTGTTTATATTGGCATCACATGTTGTATAAGTATTTTATGTTTCAGATCCCGAAAACTGAAACTGGTCAATTGTTCTATTATCAACCAAAACCACTGAAATGTTAGTTGAAAATTCAATGGAGGATGACCCTTTCATTAGTTGATGAATATTTTCATGGACGCTCTCAAATGAAGTGTGTTTTTTTGGGTTCTTTGGAGTAGTAGAGTGGATGACCAAGATCATCTCTCAAAGGAGATGTCAATTAAAATATTTTCATAAAGGTAATCTAAAAATAAAATAAAATATTATAAAAACACTACACAATTGGATGGGGGTATATTATCATTTATAAATCGAGAATAATTTTTCTAGAAGAATATTTCATTTTTTGTTTTTAGTTTTGAAATGAAGATCGATTAAAAAGAGGAAACAATAAGATGTCTTTCATAGAAAATATTTTAAATGGAGTAATCTATCTTACTCTACATATTTATTTAATTATTAATCATTATAATTTAAATTAATATCCACTTAATGATGATACCCTAATTTATTATCCCTCAAACCCTACGAAATTTAACTGAACCACGAAGATGAAATTACATAAACCATAGGCTACGTTTGGAACAAACAATTATAGCACCCTTCTTTTATTGATGTTAAAAATATATGTTATGGTCAATGGTATATTAGGGAACATATACATTCTCAAAAATGATGATGAATTTTTTTAGGTATTATATTTTAACTCTATAAATTTCTCCCGGGTGGTCTTGTATTACCGATTAAGATCGTGCTCTCACAAATCACACAATATTGAACCTCACATGTTTTTGTGTTAATTAATCAATTTCTTGCTCAGTTTCATATAATTTAAAAACTCAAATCATAGATCATATTATGTGAATTATAGTATCTCAATTATTCAAAATAATTAATTGAATAGGTTAGATGATAGAACTATCACTAAGAAAACTACTATTTCATGAGCGGTGTAGTCATAATAGAAACGTTTTTCATTAACAAGGGGTTAGAAAGGGTATAACCCAATATTGGTTATAATATTGAATTATATCCCAATTAGGAAGATAATAATATGAAAAGGGAAAAACAAATAATATTATTTGATGAATACTTCATAATAAAATTATGAAATCAAAGAAATACAAAGAGGAGGTGGGAGAGGAGAGAATTTTTGGAAGAGATGTTTTCACAAAGCCTTACTTAATAAAATTCTTTAGAGGGACTCCCAAGAGACAAAATTTTGTTATAACCTTTTCAATTCCTCTACCATCCCTCCCAAAGAGTGAAAAAATCCTTTAAATATATTTGTAGAGTGATAGAGTTACAAAACATTTTAAAATGTGAAATAGAAATTTGGTCAAATTATTTAATCCCAATTTCGCTGAATATTTGACCACCAGAAAATGATAATTTTCTGGCTTTCTGCCATAATTATTTATTTATAATTATGTCCCTGAGATTCCCTCCAATTTTTGGTCCAATAAATGTTTAGATGAAGAAGATACACCCCAAATTTTAAAGTGATGCCCAATCGGGAATGTCCAGTCCATCATTGTCTGCGTTGCCCATTTACTCCACTCAAATGAAAGATACATCTCCCATGTACGAAATAGAATTTTTTTCCCATAATTTTAGGAACATAGTTACAAATAATTATGTTAGAATAATTTAAATTCCTATATTTATTCCCAGAATTCTACAATGACGTTTAAAACGGTAAAATTGGAATTTACATCAAATTTGAAAATGAATGATCTAATCCAAAATATTCCATAATTGAACATGTTTAACATAATGTGAGGAAATTATTTCGTTTACTATAAATAAAATATTTAATAAAATTTTGTTTTATCAACTCCCCGACAGTTAACATTTTTCACTCATGGGAGAAAACTCATATTATGTATTCGAGAAAATTGCCACAATATATTCATGTTCATATTTCTCAACCCACAGTGGAAATATAGGAAAAGAAAGAATCCCCTAAAAAAATAAATATAAATAAATTTTAAATTCATTATCTCATAAAATGTGTCAAAAAAATCCAGTGATATTCATTACACTAATAACAGTGAAACAAGTCAACGTTCCACCATGCCACTAATTATCCACATGTGTGTGTTCCAACCATTCCCTGCTCATAAATCTGACCAGTATTCAGTATATTTAGGTCATGTAAAACAATTCTTCATACCCAGTTTAATTCACCAAACCAGTGCTACATTCTATTACAATATAATTTCAAGATCCACTCACTTTTGCAATCTCTAACAACAAACCATAATCTCCAGACTTAGATATCCCTATATGTTGGGAATTTCATCACTCCCATCAATTATTATATTTCTTTTTGTTTTTTTTTCACATGGGGAAAATATCATAGTCAACCCTAAACCCATGTCTGATCTCATCATGACACTAATTGTAATAGTTATAACAAGATCAATGGTATAGGAAAAGTGGGTTTTTCCCATTCCAGGACACAACATATTTTTTGAGGGCGTAAAATAGTCGGATAATAGGTACACATGCATAGGTCAATTCAGTTCATGAATGAAACCAATTGGAAGAGAAATTAATATATGTATAACACAATGATATTATTTCCTAACATTACTATACATTCAATTGAGTAGGAAAAATTTCAAAATTCATGGTTGAGTGAAAAGCTTTGTGTAGAAATCAATGAAACAATTTACTAAGAACAATTATCACAAATAATGATGTCAGAATATAAAAGATTTTATAATGACACAACAACTTATATCATTGATAAATTCAATTTTTTTAAAAAATCAACCCTTGATGATGAAATATTACTCATGCATATCATTCTTACATTCAATTCTAAAAACATGAATTTTTCATATGGTCTACATGGGAATGTAACCTGATATATATATATATATATATTGGTTTTTTTATTTTTTCATTGAATATTTTAACCATAAACATAAATAGAATATACACAAAAACACACCAATTAATGTCCTAAATATCTTCACAAAAATGTTGTCCCCTCCCCCACACTTAAAAACTTTTATTATCCTTATTATGATCCTATGAGATGATATGTTCCCATGAAAATTATAATTTAATGAGGAAAAATTACATAAAATTTTAAGGGTTAGGAACAACCCAATATGATCATGTGATGATGGAATCATGTAGTGAGAAAAAATATACTACCTCAATAGGAATTCAATCAATGAATTTCTTCAAAAGTTTCATTTTGACTGTAAAGATCCTTCTAGTGTCTTCTTGTGTGATCTCCAATGCACCATAAGGAAAACATTAGATACAATATAAGGACATAACCTTCTAGAATGTAACTTACTAGGATTTAGCTTTAGTCGAGAACTGTAGAGAATAACATTCTCCCCACCATGAAACTCCCTTTGTTGGATTATTCTCTCATGATATATCTGTGATATTTCCTTGTATAGCCTTGAGTTCTAATATGAGCACAATCAAATCTCATCATGATCATTAATTTTCATATTCATTTTAATTCCAGCATGGGCCAAATCCATGTATCATTTTTTATAGACCAATATGCTCGATGCTCGATTTCCTTGGGGTGATGATAGTCTTTCCCGAAGACCATATGAAATGGGAAAATATTAATGGGAGTCTTGTATATTGTCTTATAAGACCACAATTCATCATCCATGTGCTTTCTTGAATCCTTCCTATTCGGTTGCACAGTTTTCTCCAAAATTTGTTTCATTTCACTATTTGAAACCTCAACCAAGCTGTTTGTTTAGGGGTGGTATGGTGTTGATGTTATGTGTGTCACCCCACACTTATGATGCAGGGAAGAAAAATTATGATTGAAAAAGTGTGCCCTCGGTCACTAATAATGGCCTTCGGTACTCCAAGAATACAAAAAAAAATCTACGCTTTGCCGAAGTCCATAAAAAAATGTGAATTATCCTTCTTGGTGGCCATAGCCTCTAAATATTTTCTCGCATAATCATCCAAAACAACAATTTACAACAAACCAATGTAACTTGGAAAAGGAACCATATATTCGATTCCCCATACATCAAAAATATCACCAAATATTATGGGTTATTAGGGCATCTCAGGTCTCATAGAAATGTTCCCAGTGTGTTGGAAATGAGGGAATGACTTACAAAACACATGGGCATCATGGAATAAGCTAGGACTATATAATCCCAAGTCTATGACATTACTATATATCCATTGTGGTCCAAAGTGTCCACCACAATCATGTTTATGAAAAAAATATAAAACAGACTCCAAATCATGATCAGGAACACACCTCTAAATAACATGGTCACTACCCAAGTTCCATAGGTATGGATCATCCCAAACATAAAATATTGATCCATTCTTTAACATTTGGACTTAATGGTTCTTTAAATTTTCAGGGATTTTATAGGTAACAAGGTAGTTAACTAAATCATCATACCAAATTTCTTAATTGATATGGAATAAAGATACTGATCAGGGAATGTGTCTCGAAGAGTTACATTGTCCAATGTGTTATCCTAGAGTGTGTGAGTAATCATACTCATGTGGTCCGTCAATAGGTTCTCATACCCCTTCTTATCCTTTATTTCATTATCGAATTCATGTAGAAGGAGCATCCATCGAATATGACTAGGCTTTGTGTCTGGCTTCTTCAAAAGGTACCTCAGAGCTGTATGGTCAGAAAAAAATACTTCTTTTCATCCCAATAAATATCAGCGGAATTTATCGGATGAAAAAATGATAGTTAGAAAATATTTTCCCATGGCTATGAATTTTGATCGAGCTGAATCCAATGTCCTCGAAGCATAGGAAATCAAAAGTGACCGTCCCTCCACCATCTGTGATAAGAAATATCCAACCGAAATGTTGGATGCATTACACATAAGCTCAAAAGGAATTCCCCATTGTGGGGGGATTTATGATCGGTGGAGTGGTTAGACACTTCTTCATCTCATCAAATGCTACCCTTGAAGAATTATCAAACACAAAATCAGTATCCTTTTGATGTAATCGTCACATAGGAAGAGAAATCTTACTAAAATATTTGATGAAGCGCCGATAAAATCCTTCATGACATAGGAAATTTATAAAATCACTCACAAATGAAGGATAAGGAATGTATTAAATTATATGTACCTTATATCTATCAACCAATATCCCATGTTTTTACATTACTTTACCAAATACAATGTCATGCTCTACGATGAAATGACACCTTTCAATGTTCAAGACCAGATTATTCTCAATAAAATGATTCAAAACATTTCCCAAACTATAGATACAATCATAAAATGATGATCCATACACTGTAAACCATCCATAAATACCACCATGTAGGCCTCAATAAAATCAAAAAAAAATAGTCAACATGCATTTCTAGAATGTACATAGGGAATTGAAAATTCCGAATGGCATCCTATGGTAGGAAAATGTGCTGATGGGACAGGTGAATGTAGTCTTCTCTTGATCCTACAAATCTATAGGAACCTGAATATATCAAATAAATCCATCCAACAAACAATGGTGTGTTTTCCCAGGTAGTCTCTCAAGAATTAGAACAATAAATGGGAGGGGGAAATGGTCCTTGTGAGTGGACTTATTTAGTTTCCTATAATCAATAAACACACTCAAAATATTTTTAAAACTCATTGGAACTAACTCATTTTCTCATTTTTAACAACTGTAACACCAATTTTCTTAGGCACAACCTGAATATGACTTACCCACTGAGAATCTGAAATGATAATGATTATACTTACCTCAATCAATTTTTCAACTACTTTTATATCAATTTAAAAAACAGTTGGATTCAGTCTCTATTTTGGCTGTCTAACCGGTTTAGAAACATACTCTAATATAATCCTATGCATAGAAATGGAGGAGATAATACAAGATATTTCACCAATGGTACACCTAATTTCCAAATTTTCTCCCTCAAAAGATTCAATTGCTTTTATTCATGTTCAAAAGTTATATAGTTATCCATGATAAAATGTAATCTTTTACCCCTCAAAAATTTTTAGTATTTGATATTAGGTGGAAATGACTTGAGTACCTATATAGGGGGAGTTTTATGTATAGAGATTTTGAAGGAACAGAAATATGTTCACAAAGAGAATTAGTATCAGAATATAAATAATAAAAATTAGAGAATAAATCATCATATACATTAGAATACTCGACCTCTTTTCATAATCAGAGTTCACATGATCAAAATCAGAATATGAATCCATTTCAAAATCAAATCTACCAGAGATTTGTTCATTACGAACAGGTTTGGATGCACTCTTAGACATTAAACTATAACCAATAATCCTAATCTCCCTATGAATAGGATAATACAATTCCAAGGGGTTTTTATTTTGTGGTTCAAAATGAGAGATACAAATTTCTGAATCATCCTCTGATGGGTGCTTCATGGACTCCATAACATTAAATATCACATCATCATACCCAAACTCCATGTAAAGTGTACCCTCATGGAAATTTAGGATTTTTTTTGATGTTTTGAAGAAGGTCCTACCCATGAAAATTGTATCTTGAGAACATACCTGATCATACTCGATGTTAAGAACATATAAATCTACTGGAATGATTATGTCTTCTACCCAATCAAGTACAACCTCATAGACTCCCACTAGAGATATTATAGCTATATTCACCAACTGCTCCACCACTATTCTTGTCTTCAACTCACCAACATGTAAAGAAGAGAATACAAAGTGAGGCATCACATTCATGGATGCACCAAAATCACATAAATTATAAAAAATGTGCAACTCCCCTACGTTGCATTGGATGGTGAATTTCCTTGGATCATTTCACTTTTCTGGAATCTATAGAGTTGGTGTAATGAGTGATGAAACATTCCTTACAATATTGACCCTCTCCATTCCCTTGATCCCTCTTTTGTTTCCTCAATATTAATTTAAAAATTATGCATACCAAGATATTTGATTAATGGCCTCAATAAGGGGGATATTTATCTCCACACGCTTGAATGTGTCAAGAACATACTATTGCATTGTCCTTTAAGCAATCTCATTTGTTTGAACAACCCAGTTTGGAAAGATAAGGGTTTTAGGACGAAAACCATTAAATTTTTTCTTACCTTTATCTTTCTCCTTGGGTTGCTTATCAGTCAGTTTTGAATGGGGCTTCTCCGGAGTTGAGGTGAATCCCGATGGAATGGTTGGTGGAAAACAATGTGTTGTTTGATTTTAGATTATCAATGTGATGGAACTGACATTCCCCGTTGGATTAAGAGTATGTTGGGAAGATAGATTTCCTGAATTCTAACTCACCATTTCATGGTGTGCGGTGGAAATCTGGATCATTTGAGTCTTCAACTCCCTCAGCTCTAAAACCTGAATATTCAACTCGTACTATTGATTAAGAAAAACTTGTTTCAAATTATATGTAGTATTATAATCTATATTTTGTGGGGTATTACCTTTTTTTTCTTGATTATGCTTGGGCTTCAAATATCCATTGGGGTTGTTGGAAGTCCAGCTGGTAAGGCGGAGGCTGCTGGATGTTTTGTTGAAAGGGGGGCCTTTGTTGTTGTCCAAAAGCATACCTCATGTTGGATTACTACTTCCACCCTTGGTTTTATGATGGGGAAAATGAAAAACAAATATTTTGTGGATATAGTTTTTTTTTCTGCGGAAATGGTCTCCCAGGAAACATTACTGCACAATCTTCTGTTTCTTGTAGTTTGGGGGCAACAATATTTTGGGTGTCTTATCTCAGTGAAAATGACACAAGCCCTTGAAGGAGGGGTTTGGGTTGTCATTTGAGCCAAATAAATATGTCTCCCCAAATTTTCCAATTCCTCCAGCAACAACATCCACCAGGATCCTCTCCATAGGTTTGAGACAATCATAGAAGTTTTGGATGAGGACTTGATGACTAATTCGGTGATGTGGACAGTTTGCGCACAGCTTCATGAATCACTCATGGTACTCATATATTGGATCCCCTCGTGATTTAATTATCCCTAACATCTACTTATGAATATAATATTTCCATGATGATAGAATAAATACTTGAAATAAATATCATTTAAAATCCTTCCAACAAGTTACATATATTGGTTGAAAATAATTCATCCAATCTTTTGCAGCTCCTTCATGTATGAATGGGAAATCACTTAGTTCAATTTTATCTAAAGAAACATTTCATGGATTAAGGCTTTATCAAAAAACATTAAATTATTTACGGTTTTTATTGGGATCCTTTCCAGAGAGGCCATGATGTTTTGGAGGCAAGTAAATTAACCCAGATTTCAGTTCAACGTCTGATTTGAGATTTGGGAATGCAATTCAATTTGGTTGATAATTAATATTTGGTGCATACAATTCTAAAATTGACATATTCAGTTAAATTACATTATTTTCATCCATTGGTTCTTTTTTTATGTTTTATATTGATGTTTTTCCAATTTCTATGTTCTTGGAGGTGATCAATTCTCTAACTGGTTGAATGTTGAAACATCCCGTAGTTTGAGAATGTTTGATCTAAACCCTAAGGTTGTATTCAATATCAGGGTCTAGATCAAGGTGATCATCAGGATTACTTAATGTCATAAATAAAATAAAAATGAAAAGAAGAAAAATGGACCAAAATAAAATAAAATTGTGATGTTTGAGTTAATGGTCAAAAGAGGAAGAAGAAAACAAAAGAAGAAGAATAATTCAGGCTAGCTAAAGATGTAATAAAGAAGATAAGAAGATAATAAAAAGGGAATACCTCTAAATGGTTGAAATAATTACTTTAATCCCCATAAATAGTGAATATTTGATGAAATTTGTCATGGGTTCTCTTAAATGAAGTGTTATTTTTTGGTAACCTGGGTGCATCAGAGTGGCTGACCAAGGTCGTTTCTTAAAGGAGGATATAAATTAAATCATCCTCTTAAAGTTACTCTAAAATTAAAATAAAAGATAAAAAAACATTACATGAAAGGATGGGTGGTTTCTTATCATTTATAAAACTAGAAGAAGTTTTCTAGAAGAATATTTCATGTTTTTTTAAATTTTGATATGACGTTTGATTAAAATGTTACAACAAGAAGTAGTGTTTCGTACAAAATATTTAAAAATGCATAATCGATCTGACTATAAAAATTCATTTACTTATTAATAATTATCTTTTAAATTAATACCAACTTAATTATGATCTATTAATTTGTTAACAATCAAAACATATAAGAGTTAACTTAACCACAATGATGAAATTATTTAAACTATATGGTAGCTTCAGAACACACAATCATAGAACCCAACATTGATTGTTGTTTTAAATATAGATTATGGTCAGTGGAAAATTAGGGAACAAATCCATCTATAATATTAGTATGAATTGTGTTTAGGGATTATATTTTAACTCTAAAAATTTATCCCATGTGGCCCTGTATTACTGATTATGATAGTGCTCTCACATTTCACAGAATACTCGACCTCACGTGTTCTTGTGGTAATAGTTCAATTACTTTCTTAGTTTATTTGAATTTAAAAAGAAAATTAATGGATCATATTATGTGAATTATAGTAGCTCAATTATTCAAAATAATTAAATTGTGTGGGTATAATATAGATCGATCTCCATGAAAACTACTCTTCCATGGGAGGTGTAGTCATCATAGAAACGTTTTGCATTCTCAAGGGGTTAGAAAGGGTATAACCCAATCATGTTAATATTATTTAATTAGAGACCAAATATTATGATAAAAGATAATAAATAAAAACACCGACGATTATTTGATGAAAAATTCAAGATACATGTATGAAAGCAAAAAAATACAAAGAGGAGGTGGGAGAGGAGAGCCTTTTTAGAAGAGCTGTTTGCACAAGGCTTTACTTCTTCCATGATATTTGTGTGGCTCCCATGATACAACCATTCAGAATAACGTTCCCAATTCCTCGAACAACCCTCCAAAATAGTGAAAATATTATTTAAATAGTGGTGGTGAGGGATATGGTTACAAAACAATTTAAATTGCGAAATGGAAATTCGACCAAATTTTTTAATCCCAACTTCACCACCTATTTTACCTTCATAAAGCACTAATTATCTAGCCTTATAGTAGTATTAATTTATCATAATCATTTCCTAGATATTACCTCCAAATTTATGCCCAATATTAGTCTATATGAAGAAGACACGACCAAAATGATAAAGTGATGTCCAATCTGGATAGTTCAGTCCATCTTTGTCTTCATGGAAAATTAACTCTACAGAAATTAATGATCCTACTCCCAAGTCCTAAATATAATTTGTAGCCCATTACGTAAGTAACATAGTTACAAAATTTTAATTCAAATTAATTTAAAAAACAATATTTATTCTTGGAATACTTCAGTAAAATTTTAAGGGTAAAAATGGAATATTCATCAAATTTTCCATTGAATGGTTTAATCCCATATATTCCATAATTGAATATATTTAGCATAATTTGTGAAAATTTATCATTTATTATCAATAAAATATTCAATAAAATTTTATTTTATATTTAGGACATCAAAATCATCTCACATCATTCAAAATATATATGGTGTTTTGTATGTTAGAGGAGCCCATAATAAAGGTATTTACATAGTCGATAGAGGGATAAAATCCCTTCATCCATTAAAAAAGACAGTTCAATAATTAGGTAATATTTTATATATATATCGTGTTTCCATAAATTTATATATATTCACTATTACTTTTATTTAATCTAAATTAAATTATAAACCACTTCTATAGATAATAACTTCTATATGTGATGATGCTTCTAATCCCGAGGAACAATAGGTCTCCCGACCTACTGCTACTCACATTGCAGAGGAATAACTGGTATCTCAATCTAGTTTTTCTCGTAGCATAGAGCACCATCATGTTTCTAAACCTTCCACTTTTGATTAAAATGTAGAGGTAAGGCCACCATCTTCACACGCCGATTCTTGCTATCCTGAGGAACGTAATGATGATGTTGAAACCGAGGAAATTGTAGGCAACAAAAGTGTAGAGGTAAATAAAAATATGACCAGTGTAGTTTGATTGTGTTAGAAAAAATCCATAATTAATAATTGAAAGGCATCAAATACGATGTCAAATGGAATATGTGTGGCAAGCATGATATGACAACAAGTCTATATTCTGTAGTAACATTGGAATCGTCACTCGGAAATGAGTGTTGATTGATGTATTATCATGGAACCATGTTGTCAATGGTCCTAATACACTGATGTGGGGATATATTATTGCAACTCTATGATATTATTTCATTAATTTAATGAAAAATAAAATAATGAAAATTTTAATTTCTCTTTATCATCCCCTGTATAGTGCATTTATAGTAGATGAATCATATGATAACTATGTATTAAGTGTTCGTAGAAGGATTCACATTGGCTTTCACACAATTTTAGTGAGATATTATCTTTAATATGCTGAATGAAAAATAAAAACACACCTACATCCTCTTTATGCACACCAAATAGCCTAATACGCATGGGATGGATTTACTAGTTGTTGCATGGAGAAGTATTATTTGGTATGTTGTGTTTGATAATACATTGTTTTAGGAGACGTGTATCCATCACTTTCAATGAATGTTTTTTAACAAAACAGAAATTCAATGCAGAGAATAAAAAAAATAAGAAAAATCAACGTTCCCCTACCATAAAGCAAGGAAGGGGAATGATTCACATGATAAAAAAATATTGGTATATATTTTAAATCTGTCATATTAATTCTATGTGAAATAAAACAGCACCATAACTATGTTCCTCTATTTATATGGAGATTGATGAATCCAAATCCAATGTCCCTTCCATCTCATGACTTGATCTATATAAGCTGGTGCATGTAAACAATGATAGGATACTAATAGGTGAAAAAACAAAAAATTATAAGAATCATGTGTAATTATGACATAATAAATATTTTTTTTGTTTTTAATCGATATTAAATTAAAAAAATTTCTTATTTTTCTATAGTTTCTATCTGATGTATTCATAGTAATTAGAAACATCCAAAGTATATGTAGTCATACTTTCAGTGGACTTGATGCAGCCAAAAAAGTATGATCGCATCAGTGGTTTTTGTTTTGGGGTGACACCATGAACATTTTCTTGATAAAAAACACGAGGAGGATAAAAGTGAAGAAATAAAAATGATGAGAGAAATAATTGTCACGACCTGTCCCCCGAGCCCTTTTCCATGACTACCCCATTCCCGCCTTCCATAGGCCACGGGCTGTTGACTGTCACCAAAAAGGAATATCCCAAGAAGCGAAGGCATTTCCTTTAAAACTGTACACACATAGAAAGGGAAAACTGCAAAAATCTCTCCATGAAGGGAAAGTAAATAAACCACCACAAATTTACACTACTAAGTGTAAAGTGTGTAAAATAAACAGAATCGGGGCCAGAATAAAATCCAGATTGAATGGAAAGTACAAAAAATATGTACAAGATCTGGAGGTCATCCTCCAAGGATCCTACCTGAAGGGTAGGTACAACTCTTCATTAGATGTCATTGTAGTGATCAACATCTATAAATCCACATATGAGCACCATCAAGACATTTCTCCCCATTTCCCAGTCAATGATATCTATCATCTTCACCAGACACAACTGGTGTGGGCTAAGACCATGCAAGGGTGAGTATAACAATACTCCGTTGGAACCCTAAGACCCCTGAAGGTCTATCAATAATACACAATGGTAAACACCACAACTAAAAATACCAAGATGGTGGTACCACCGGGAATGACCAAAAACACATATCACAAATACTCAGCTCACACCAGGAATAACATCTATATAGATGTAAAGATGATTAGTCGTGAAAATAGAACATATTATTATGTTGATATGCTATGTTGTTAACAGGTATAGGGTCTCTAGGTGTTAACCCACAAAATATCATAGGGTTCTGACCCACATAGGATCTCTAGATTATGAAACATAATGGATTGATAGGGTCTAACCCACACATCCTTGCTAGGTGGTTTCCCACTCAGGATCGCTAGGTGCTGACCCGCATAGGATCTTTATTCTTTCGTCACGTCACAGCAAGCCACTGGGTTCCCGCAATTAGCACACTTGATTTCTGAAAGATCTGATCATCAATCCATTATTCATACCTCAACCTCCATGAATTCCGAAATTGTTTATCCCAAAGGATTTTCTCATCGTAAGGGTCCAATTATAACCAATGGTGCACAATTAAGACTCCAGGTTGGTAAGTTAAAGGTTTTTTAGTAAAAAGTACCTTATTGGATTCGAGCCTGATCCAACCCATAAATTCTCCAAAATCCACCAAAACTCAAGTGGAGTATATAAAATATACTTCTATGTATCATGGGTCCCAACACCACCTGAGGTGCGTCAATCAGACACCTAGTCTGAGAGATACGAGTGTTTTAGTAAACAGTGTTTTAATGCATCCCAGCCAGGTTTGACATGATCGGACCAACCTGACCAACTCGGATGGGGGGTCCCATGTACCATGGTTTGATTAGATGGAGTCAACCTAAAAAGGTTCGGGCCTGGCTTGTGTGGTCAGACATGGACATTGGGCCAGTGGGCCATGCCCAATGGGCCTTGCTAAACTTGGCCTGATTGGCCGAGCGTCCAGTCCTCTGGGTCTCCCAGCGACACAGTCTCATCCTCCATTGCCCTCTATGTGCGAGTTATGCCTACCGTCATGGTTTAGTCCTGATGGGTGTGGGTCTAGCCAATTGGGTGTGTGTGTGGACCACTGGGTGTGGGTTCGGCCTGCTGGGGGGTCCGGCCTGCTGGGTGCGAGTTCGGCTTGTCATCCCAGATCCAGCCTGATGGACGGTGTGCGGTCCTCCAGTCGAATACCAGCCATGCGGTATAGCCAGTGGCGCACCATCAAGTTGGGAAGTGGAATCCACACTACGTTCAGCCCCAGCTAAACCCATGGACATTGGTTCTCCTACAACCACGGTTGACAGACCAAAGCTCGCTAGCCACCGGACGACCCTGACGAGAGCTGTCCCTCCACGCAGCACTCGCCTCCGCATCTCTCACTGATGCCACTACTAGTTTACCACTATCTCCTAATTCCTTGGAACAATGATGGGTGAACTGATTTAATTGGCCATAGGCACGGTCTTCGGCCCATAGTCCCACTATCCGTTAGGTGGCTGGAACCTCCGCCCTTTCTGGCGTAGTGGAAGAACCTTTGGCAGACCACGATACGAGATCTGGTGGACCTTTCCTCATGTCTCCTGCTTCTACGACCCCCCGAGATCTACCACTTCACCAAGACGGTTTCCAAACTATATTTCCATCATGTTCAACATTTGAAATTGAAGAACCCACCATGGAAAACTATGGTGGAGGGACTATGACTTTTTCTAGGCAGACCATGCCATCAACATCAGAGTTCAATCATGGAGATAACATGAGGATCATCACACATCCTAAAAACCCCCTAATCAATCCCCACCTAATTACCACCCATATTAATGAGTGATTCACGGATAAACATATTATCCGGTTGATCTGAATTCGTCATTAATTTTTTAGAATGATTTAGATAACATCAATTAAATATAAGGCCCAAACACCTACCTCAATTCAGTTCGATTCCAAAATGTTCATCATCGAGGTTTCAAGATGTTGACGTCGCTTCTGGCTCTGTTCTACAAGGCACATCAAAGAATATGATGATCTGCCGATGCATAATTCTTGATTGAAGAAGAAGCCCGCATGAGGTTTATAAGGTAATTGCCAAGGTTTAATCCTCGCTACACCAACATATCAAACAATTAAAAGGAAACACATCTCTTATTTTTAGTTATGGTATTAAATTTATGAAATAGTGTCTCGGTTCTGCTTCAATTATTTAATTGGTATATTGTGTGATAAGAACCATTTATGAGTTGCATTAATGCACCTTTCCGCCTTCTCATCATTGCACCATAGCGTCGCCGTCCTCCACTCAAGGGAGAGAAAAGAAATAAAAGAATTGTTTTAAATTCAATTATTGTTTTTCTCTATAATTCAGAAATATATATTTCCCTCTATATCCTTTATAGTATATTTTAAGGCATTTCTAGGAGAATCTTAGCATTCTGAGTTCAATTGTTCCCTCCAATTTATAATCTGAGAATTAGTTCAAAATATAGAATAACCCACTCGCACGATTACTAAACGTACGTAAAAAAAGTCTAAAATTACATGCAGGGCACTCCGGGACTCAGAATCACATACTATCAAAGCACATGTTCTCTAAATTATTCCATATAATTAAAAAAAATACATGTGAATTCCAAGACAGTACATTCTCCCCAACTTCGGGCTTTATATTCAAGAAATACAAAACAAGGGCTAATCAAACTAGTGGGGTACCGAGTATGAATATGAGCCCCAGACTCCCATGTGCTCTCCTAGAGGGTCCTATGCTACCACCGAATGAGCACCAGATGAATCAACCATCTACAAATGACCTTCTTCTATCGATCCTTTGTCTTCATCGACAACTCCACAATCGTTTCCATATCATCAATATTCAGCTCGACCCATTTGACGACGTGTGAGGGATCATTCACATACAATCTTAACAGCGACATGAAGAAAACATCATTCCACTAGTGAATTTTTTGGGGATGATCTAGGTGGTACGCCACCTTGAAAACTCTTATTAGGATCTATAATGGTCTGATAAACCTCGGTGATAGCTTACCACCCCATCCAAATCTATGTAATACTCATCGGGGTGAGACCCAAAATAATACATGATCACCCTCCTCGATGTCGAAGGGTATCAATATCTTGTTGGAATGACACCTATGACTGCTCTGTGGAGTTATCATTAACACATGGATGATGTACACCTTCTCGGTGGTAGCTTTTATAAACTCTAGACCCATGACTATCAATTCCCCTCAATTTGTCTAGCATAGGGGTGATATGCATGACTACCCATATAAGGCCTCAAATGATGCCACAAAAATGGTGGAGTGATATGTATTGTTGTATAAAAAATCTACCATTGGTTGGTGGTACTCTAAACATCATCCAAAATCTAGGACACAAGAATGAAGCATATCCTACAATGTCCATATAGTCTACTCTATCTAAACATTTTTTTCTAGGGAAGCAATGTTGTGATCATGCACAGATGCCTCCCAAACACCTCATATAATACCCTCCATAGCTTGGATGTAAAGAGGGCATCAAAATCTGAGATGATCATGAAAGGAACGATGTGAGGTCACACTATCTCATGGACGTAGAGTCATAACAAGACCTCTATCGGTCCCTGCTCTCAGATGGGTAACAATTTAGCCGACATGGTGAGTCGGTCAAATATCACCCAGATAGATTCATGGCCCCTAGATGTACATGGTATCCTCATCACGAATTCCATAGAGATACCATCACATTTCCTCTAAGGTACCTTGAGTGGCTGGACAAATCCTACTAGAACAAGATGCTCATCCTTCACTTGCTGACAAGAGATGCATCATGAAATGAATTCGGCCACTTCTTTCTTCATCCCTGACCACTAATACTGAGGTCGGAGGTCCTTGTACATCATATCCACTCCAGGATGCACCTCCAAATGGGATGTATGGACCTCCCTCAATACCACCTCTTATAACTTCACTAATTCCATGGTGAGTCCTCTATAATGGATGAAGTACTAACCACCTATTAAAACCCACCGTGAGCATGTTCTGTGGATATCTGAGCATGTCGGGCCTCGCAGTGAACATCAACAATTTTTTCTTCATTAAATAACTGAAATAGATGGGAGTGAAAGTCATTAAATAAAGGTAGGATGCTCCATCACTATCTAAAAATGATATATGCATCACTTCTAGCTGTTCTATCTCCTCACATTGCAGCTACAAACAAGACCTCCTATTGAGTGCGTTTTCCAACACGTTACCATTCCTATGAGTACAGAATATCTCAATGTCATATACATGGAGGAACTCCATCCATTGACGCTATCTCATGTTTAGGTAATTTTATGAGAAGATATACATGATACTCTCATGTTTGGAGTATACGGTAAACCATTCACCCACCAAGTAGAGACACCACATCTTCAAGAAAAACGACCACTACTACTAACTACCAGTCCTGGGTCGCATAGTTCTGCTCATGTTGCCTCTACTACAGTGAGATGTAGGCGATAACTGCTTTCTCCTGTATCAGGAAACAACACATTATTATCCATAATGCATCATAATAGACTACATACCCATGTCACTATTCTTGTAGTATCAAGTTGGGGGCACTCATCAGTCTCTACCTCAACTCCCCAAATCTCTAAAGGTAGATCTCTGTCCACATAAAGGGTTATCCATTACTTGTAAAATATTTCAAGGGTGGTAATACTTTCAAAACGTTACGTATGAATTCCCATTATTTCCTAGCTAGCCCTAAGAAACACCGCACCTTGGCCATTCTCGTGGGTGGCTCTAAAGAAATAACAACATATATCATTGCTAGATCCACTACAATCCTAGCCTCTGAGATGAAGTGTCCCAAAATGTGGACCTCCTGAATCAAGAAATAAATAATTGAGAAAATACTATAGAGAAGGTGCCCTCATAGTGTGTCTAGGACTGTCTACAAGTGTGTAGCAGTATCCTCATCTGACACTGAGTACAATGGGATGTTTTCAATGATGGATACCTGGAAACGATCGATGTAAGGCTGGAAGATAATGTTCATGTGTCCATAGAATATTGCAGGGGCATTGGTCACAGCAAAAGGCATGAACAAGAACTCATAATGGTTATATCGGAATCAAATTTTTCATTGGTACGTCCTCGTCTCATAACTGTAGCTAATGATAGACTCATCTGAGATAAATCTTCAAGAACCACCTCCGTCCCTTCTGCTGATCAAAGAGGTCATCAATCCTCGATAGGGAATACTTATTATTCATGGTCACCTGGTTTAGGAATCGTACATCCATAGATATTCTCTATCTCCTATATTCATCCTCAAACAACAACACCAGGGTGCCCATGGAGAAACACTGGTCCTTACAAACCCCTTCCTCTATAAGTCCTCCAGTTATACCCTAAACTCACGAATCTCTATAGGAGCCATCCGATATACAGGTGTAGATACCGGTGTTATCCCTAGGAAGAACTCAATGCTGATGTCTACCTTTCTACAAGTCCTCTAACTCCACATTTCAAGTGAACCGATTGTGGTGCTAGCCGATTAGTGAGTGATCGGTTGCACCTTCATCTGAGAAAGTATATCCTATGACAAAAAGGATCCATTATCACTGGATATGGTGAACTAGGAACCGTCGTCATAGATATTCTATACTTTTCACCTAAAAAATTTGATCTGACCAAGGATTGTAGATAACCAATCCATACGCAAGGTGACATTGTAAGGCCTCGATGATAAAACTAGGGGATCCTAGCTGAAGCTCATGCCTCCATGAGTAAGATTAAATAGCCAGAACCAGTGTTTAATCATCGAATATCCTCCCATATGAGTCTCTAATTGCAAGGATCGTTCCAACAGTTCCACTAGAATCACTGATCCTAGGAAGAGGTCCATGGAAGAGAAAGAGTGACTATAACACTTGTATATGAGGAATGAAGCTAAGGTTTTATTGAATAAATCATACACTAATCCTCTCTAGACTGTCATGGTCATAGGTCCCCATAAACTGATGCAAGCCTCATCCCTTTCCACTTGCTCCTGAAGCTCGTGGTGGATCTCTTGTGGGTGGTGGTGGTGGTAGTACCTCCAACCGTCATCCACCACCTACTGCTCATCCTAAACCCCTGCCTATCTTCCAGTCTATGGATCTCTTCGCTCAAAACACTAATGTTATCTCGGCAGCCCCTTGACTGGCTATTGTTCATTCGTGAAGGTATTCAGATAGTCACAAGCTATATACCACTGACCAACGCATGAGAAAAAACTCTAGATCTAAGATGAAATCATCCACCTAATGAGCTCCGCACTTATGACCATACATCCTGGGGTTTTCGTCCAGATGGTCTGGACAAGTAGGGCCTCTCTATCATCATCCTACTTCCTACTACAGATGAATCAGCCACCTATCATATATTTGTGGATCTCACTATTGGTGCATGCCCAACAAAGAAACACTCCACTAGTAGTGCCCGCTCTAGCACCCAATCTTGTGTCAGGATGTTGAGAGAAATAATTGAGGTTGTGATCTACTATCAGAGTCCATTCTCAATGGTCTGGGCACTAAAGAAAGGGTCTTGCACCATTTCATTGAGGTAAAGAGAGTGGTCAGTAATCCTCACTATGTATTAGGCCATAAACAGGCTGCCCTGCTACAGGGTAATTAACTCTTGAATACGCACTGAGCATAGTGTCGCTGGTCTGAACTCCCCCCTGAAGAGGATCTCAATGTATGTCCAGAAATGGGTCACCTTCCCATGTGTATGGAGTTTCATTCTCCTCTACCTCCATGTCATGTCCTGAAAAATGCTACTAGTTAGAAATAACATATAGTCTGTAGGTGCCTCTACTAGTTGAAAAAACCCAAATAACAACCTCGATCAGATCCTCAACTTCATGTGTATATGTCTCCCCTTGAATCCTCGAAGGAATTTGTATCTTGAACTCGCACAGTGTGCTCAATTGGAATGAACTATTTGCTGGTGGGGCTGGTACCATTTACTTCACTACTTGAGTTGGTGGTGCCGGTACACCACCCGTAGGTGCTACAATTATATGTGGTCCTTGTACCTATGCATCATTACTCAGTGGGACATATTCATGATCATTCACTAGAATTATGGATGGATGTCATTGGGGTGGAATCCTATAGAGAAAAAGATGTGCCTCAGTTAATAAGTTATATCTACTGAGATGACTCAAAAGTGCTCAAGAGAAACACATTTCAAAAACACATGCAACTAGTGTTTTTGTGTAACGTGTCCGAAAATAGAATTTAGGGTCCTAGTGTATGGATATGTCAATCACCACACTAAAAATGGAATACCTATACTAAAAGATAAATTCAATGCACTTGAAACTATTTCCCCCATTTAAAATTATAGTGTCTCAGTTCTTCTGGTAGAACCTACCGCCCTTTGATACCACATTTTCACTACTTGTATTACAAGGCCCATGTCATGACTACCACAATCCCACCTTCTGTAGGCTAGGGGCTGGTGAAAAGCACAAGAAAATAATATACCAAAAAAGGGAAGTCATTTACTTGAAACCTATACACAAACAAATAGGGAAACTGCACAAAGCAAACTATGAATAGAGGAAATGTTAAAAAACCACCACAAAGTACCAGTACTAATAGTATTGTGTGTAAAATGATAGTAAATGGGGCCAGAATACAAGACCAAATGATAGGAAAGTATATAAAAATAAGTAAAATCCTCAGAGGTTGTCCACCAAGTATCCTACAGAATGGATAGTTATAGATCTCTTTCAAATGTCATTAGGTCACTCCACGTCTATGAATCCATATCTGAGCACAGTCTCAATCTAGATCCATAAGTCCTAGTCAAAGCTGTTTGTCGTCTACACAATACAAAATAGGTGAGGGAGAAGCTAGTGTAGGGGTGAGTATAACAATACTCAGTGGGGACCCCAAGAACACTGAAGTTCTCTCAGTAATCCACAATGTAAAACACCAAAATGGAAAATATCACAGAGGTTGTACCACCAAGAAAAACATCAAACACATAGCACAAATAGTCAGATCACACTAGGTATAACATAACTTTAGAAGTAAATATTATTAGTCATGAAGTTAGATATTCTTATTCTTTTGAGAGGCTCAGATGTTGACATGAACAATGTCTCTAGGTGTTGAACCACAGTAGATCACAATGAGCTGACTCATAGGGGAATGCTAGGTGCAGACCCACCTAGGGAACCCACAGAGGATCACTAGCTGCAGAACCACACTATATAGAAAGGTGATAAACCACTTAGGATTGCTAGGTGATGACCCACATTGGATTGCTAGGTTCTGAACCACAAAACATCACTAGGTGCTGACCCACAGAGGATCACTATTCTTTTTTCACATCACATCCAGTTACTGGATTCCTGTACATAACACGATTGATTTCTGGAGGATTAGTTCCTCAAGCCATAGAATATACCTCAACTACTACAATTTCTAACTTAGAGTTACCCAAAGTATCGTCTCCTCAGAAAGGTCCCATCGTAGCAGACGATGCACCGTTCAGTTGCGCGGTCGGTTTGTCATTGAATTTTTACTAAAATGGGTCCTGATTGGATTCAAGTCCGATCCAAACTGTCCATACTCAAATATCCACCAAAACACAAGTGGAATATATCAGAATGACTGCTCTGTCTGAAGGGTCCCAATTCCATTGAGGGTGCTTCAAACAAATGCTGGTTCTGAGAGATACAATTGTTTTAGTAAACATGGGTCGGTTTCATCTATGCTATATTAGACCCAGTCGGACCGACCAAACATACTCATCCCAAGAGTTCCATGTACCCTAGTTTAATAAGTCGGACTCAAATTGACCCGGTTCAGGTCAGGGTTGGTCTTGTTCGGCCTGACCAGTGGGCCAGGCCCAATGGGACTTTCTGGACCCGACCCGGTTGGTCGACGGTTCAGCCCGTGGGGTCGCCCAATGGCCTAGTCTCATCTGGACCGGTCCTAAGTGCATGGTTCTGGCCTACCAGAATGGGTCCATCTCACTGGGTGCGATTTTGGCCCGCTGGCAGGGGTCCGTCCAGATGGGTTCGGGTCTGGCCAGATGAGGGCAGGTTTAGTCCGATGGCTGGGGTGCGGCACAACGGCCAAAGTCCGGTCATGCGGGGTGGTGGGAGGGGAGTCATCTAGTTGGGATGTGGAAGTCACACCAACTCCCCCCATGATGTGGGGAATCCTCTAATCGAGGTCAACATATCGTGGCAATCCTACCACTGGACACCCCAGATGCAGGCCATACCTCCACGAAATGCCCGACAGTGCGTCTCCCACCACTACCACAGCTGGTCTGCTACAGCCCCTTGTTGTCTCAGTGTGCTGGTGGCAATCGTTCTAGCTATTCAACATTCAGTTGGCACCACCACATGCCACCGCCGACACTAAAGTGGCAGCAGAACCTTCGATGGACCACCATACGTGCTTTGGTGGTATGGTCATTGCATCAACTACATTGATGGATGTAAGAGATCACCCCCTTCACCACGAAGGCCTATAATCATTCTTGTCATCATGTTGACCTATCGTCTTCGAATAAAATAGAAAGAAAAACGATTGCAGAGGGAGAATACCTTGTTTTGGTCTTCTCGATGAGTGCAGGATAGAGTTTAATCATGGGGATAACCTGAGGATAATCACACAACTTGAAAAACCCAAATCAAACCCTGCATAATATCCCCCCACAAAAACGAGTGATTCACGATTCAACTCATTTTTTGGTGGACCAAATATTTCCATTAATTTTTGAAAACATGTAAAAAATCATAAAATACATAGAATTCATAAACCCCTTCCTCATTGATGTTCGATGTCGAAGCATTCATCCTCAAGGTTTCAGGATGTTTATGTCGATTCCGGCTATGTTCATCAAAGCACATCGAAGACAATGATGATCTATCGGTGAGACATTCTTCTTTGGGGAGGAAGACCATTGGAGGTTCGATATAGAATTTACAAGGTTTAATCCTCTCCCCAAAAATATTTCAAACAATTAAAAAGACACAAGTCATATCATTTCAGTTATAATGTGATGTTGTGTCGTTACACAATTTCATTTATGAAACAACGTCATTATTACACTTCCATTATTTCATCATTACACTACATCATATAGGACATTGATGAGTTCCATTAATACACCTCATTACTGCCTCATAACTATGTTGTAGAGTTGATGTCTGCCACTCAAGGGTGAGAATGGAAATAAAATAATTCTTTTATATTATTTAATTATTTTTCTCGAAATGTCCAAAAATTATCATTTCCTCTGGGCCCTTTCTGGATAATGTTATGTCATTTATAGGAGAATCTTGGTGTTACGAGTTCAACGATTCCCTCAAAATTTCGATCAGATAATAGGTTGAAAATTTAGAAAAACCCTCTTTTAAATTTAATGAACGTACAATAAAAAATGTTCAAAATTATATTTTCAGCACTCTGGGCCTTAGAATCATGTGTCGTGAAAGCTTGCAGTGTTGAAATAATTCCATATAATTAAATAAATTACCCACCAATTCCAAGAAAATACTTAATAGCTATTTTTGAAGGACATATGCAATTATAGGGACATTTCATGAAAAATTTTGATGGCGGAGATGTGTGTGGACAGAGAATAACCAACTCAAGAACAATCAACACATGAAGATCCTTCCCCACTCCCATGAGCATAGAGGTGATCCATTCCCCTCAAAAACCAATCTTAGATGAGGTAATATTTGTTCTTATAATTTTATCTATGAATTTTGAATTAGATAGACACAAATACCTTTCTAATACCAATATTTTACATGGTGAAAATGAATGTGATTTATATCTATCAAAACCCACCCATTTCCTTATATTGAGGGATACTGTTCTCAATATCCTGATCACCATTATACATAAAATCCCCCTAATAAAAGGTAATGTAAAAGTATTTATTAATGTGGACCATGAGGCGACCTCTGAGCTACTTGTTCTAATTGAAGATGAAAATATTCATATGGTCCATCAAGTAGTACTAAAGAATGGTTCAATACCCACCATTTTCCTAAAAACGATGTTTATAGACCCACATATACCAATGGCTTTTAGGAAATTTGAGTGTAATTTAGATTTTTTAACTTGTACCCATATTTATTGCTAAATCGTGGGTATAGGGTACCTGTGGAAGTGTGCGAAGCCAAAAAAATTGTATGGGAAAGCCGTTATAAAACATATACCCATAGTGTTCATCAATGTTTGGTATAGACTTTTATATATAATCCTATACACATGGTTTAATAATACCATAGGTATAGGTGACTACTATACCCATGGTTTTACTGAACCATGGGTATAGGGTACATTATTTTTTGCGTGAAAAATAAATATATAAGATAATATATGTATATAAAGGTATAAATTTAATTTTTGTGGTGGTAATAGAGTTCAGCGTTGTAGAAGTGATGCAGGTTCGAAACTATCCAGCGGAATTTTATTTATTACCATGTTTTATAAATATATATAATATATATATATATATGTGTGTGTGTGTGTCTGTGTGTATTCATATAATTGATATTAGTGTATTGGTAAGGGAGTTTAGTGTTAGAGAAACTGTGTGGGTTTGAAACCAGTGGGAAAATTTTTATTCCTACAGTTAATAACAATATGTATATATATATATACATATGATAATATATATATATAACAATATGTTTACTCGGATTAGTGGTATTTGGGTTCAGCGTCGAAGCAGAGGCTGACATTTCAAAACTCTAGGGATTCAATTTTTTACATATGGTTTATATTAATATATTTACCTAAATATAGATATTTTTTAAAACATGTTTGATAGCTGGAGTGCTAATGTGATGTGCATTTTAAATCTAAGTAGTGCTTTCAAAACTCACTGATTGATTTTTTTTCTATACAACCACTTCGAATTAATGTATTTAGGTAGATATAGAAACATATATAAATAAATGAAGTATCTTGGTTGGTGAGTTTCTACGTGGAAGATGGGAAGGTCATGAGTTGGAAATCCTTGTGCTAATTTTTCTATTATTTATAACCACGATTTTAAAACCATGGGTATAAGACTATGAGGTGGAAAATGGTTATGACATGGTGGCTATGACACATTGACAAAATCTATACCCACGGTTTGGAAAAGCATGGGTATATTCCGCGGAGCTATACCGAAACATTGTTTTCCTAGGGTTTCAAAAACCATGGGTATAGCCAATACAAATGGTTTTGAACTACGGGTATAGGTCATTTTTCCATTAGTGAAGCTATTGTAACATTTATCGCATGTCCATTAAATATCGTAAAAAAACATTTCGACAAGGATGTATTAATTTCCAATTTATTTTTCAAGATAAACCTTTATCATTTACTAAAAAAGTGTATGAACATATGAATGTTATTATAGATGATCAAAGGGTAGGTGGTGAAACAAATAAACGGCCAAAAACCATTTCATGGATCAACAAACTGATTGAACCAATATACTGAAATCACCTTAAACCCACCCATTCTATATTCACATTTACTATCAATGTAGGATCAAGTGGATATGAATTGGATTGATGGTGGTACTTACCAAAACAAATTTGGATGAAATGATGTACAATGGGGAAGATCCAGATTTCATTAGTGTTGAAACTATAAGTGAAATCATAGATTATGATTGGGTAGGGGGCTCACTTTTAAATGTATACATGAGGTATGTTTTCATGTTTTGATTTTAAAAAAGATGATATACATTTATTTTTATGACTAAATAAATTACATATTTTTTACAGGAGTATATATGAAAAACAATTGAATGGATTTTCCAATGAACAAATATTTGGACTCGTTAGTCCTCAGGTCACCTCTATAGAAGAAATAGAAATAGAATCCAAAAAAGAAGGTGAAATAGTAGCAGACATGCTCAAATCATTTGACAACAAAAATACGGATGACAAACTCTTCTTAATACCAATTATATAGGGATAAAACTCTATAATTTAATAACATCAAATATATTTTACTTTCACTCATTTATTATTCTTTTTTGTGTTCTTAGGATGTATTGGATGCTGATTGTGGTCAATTTGGATACTCTAATAATTAATTTCCTTGAATAAAGGCACGTATATCCAATAAATTGACCACCAATTATGTAGTTTGTTGATTTTTAATACACTACATCCAACATTTTAGAACTAAAAATCATATAATATAATTTATATCATCTTTTATTGAGGATTCTATTATGATAGGGCGGTTCATGAACATCACATCCATCATGAAATGAGGCTAGGATAAAAGGACCTGGGACATCAAAATTACTAGGACTAGATTAGTATCAGGTTATATATAATAATATTTCACTATTCAAACGCGTATAAAAAAATACTTATTTTTCTTAGTGTTTCTGCAGTTTTTGAAAAAATAAAATGGAAACGATTGTTGTTATAACCTTTCCAAATTTATAAAATAGATCATATTCTGTGAACAA
This sequence comes from Viscum album, assembly GCA_963277665.1. NCBI lineage: Eukaryota > Viridiplantae > Streptophyta > Magnoliopsida > Santalales > Viscaceae > Viscum > Viscum album. Next base: position 1,052,609,064 of record OY728151.1, on the reverse strand, counting down.
AACATCATCATATAAGATTTATTTTTTTAGATAATTACTATTTCATTTAAAATATTTATTAATCCAATGTGTATTTATATTTTTTCTGAACTACAATGATTGTCTAAAAGACTCATATTAACGAGGTGATATAGATTCATTGAGAAATGAATTGGTATAATACCTGATGGATGAATGTACAAAAATATCAGGAAGATGTGACTTCAACACAATGCATGATGCGGCAAGTATGACTCAAAGTGTCTATTTTAATTTAAAATTGGCAATATTCTTAGTAAATAGAACATTTTACATACTAAAAACTGATCAAACTTATTATGTTTGATTTTGTACATTAGTAATATGATATATCAGTCATTTGTGATGAGTAGGAATCAACTGTACCAAAATATGATGTATGGTTTGATAGGTATGACTCAAAATGCCTGTCTCTATTTTGTAAAGATATTTTAATAAAAAATGAAAACTAACATACTAAAAACTAATAGAACACATTCAGATTGATTTGATAATTTATGAAAATGGTCTATATGTTTTTTGTGATGTGTAGTAATCTACTAAACCACAATCTGATGCACGATGCGATCGGTATGGCTCAAAGTGTATCTTTTTATTTTAAATTGATAGTATTTTTAGTAAAAAAACATCTAGCATACTAAAAAGTATGTAAATTCATTCAGATAATTTTTATAATTTAGGAAAAATATCTATGCATAATTTGGGAGTATAAGAACCAAGCCCCCCTCAATATAATGCACGATGTGACCTGTAAAAATCCAAATGTTTCTTTTTATTAAAATTCAACATTAATTTAATTAAAAAAGAACCTATGACATTCTGAAAAAGGATCAAAAACATTTGGTTTGTTTTCCTAATTTAGGAAAACAATACATGTATAATTTTTGATGTGTTGAAATAAATCTCACTTCAATTTGATACATGGTGTGACCGGTATGACTAAATCTGTCTGTTATGTGTTTAAAAATTACATTTTATATCAAAATATGTCACTCCCTGAAAAAGAAAAGGAAAGCCTTCCTGATTTTCTTTATAATTTATGAACATTATTTTTATGTCCCTGGTAAAATGTCTCAAATATTCTCACATCAAACTGAAGCATGATTTGACCTTTATGACTCAAAAGCATGTTTCTGATTTGAAATTATATTTTATTAAGAAAACACAGCTCACATACTAAAAATAGAGACAACATGTTTGGATTCTTTTGATACTGTAGTGTAATGATACATAAGTCATTTGTGATATTTAGGAATAAACCACACCTCAATATGATGAACGATGTGACCGCTACAAATCGAAATGTGTTTTTATTTTAAATTTCCATTAATTTAAGTAAAAAAGAACAAGTGAAATACTTAAAACCATGAAAACACATTTGGACTAATTGTATAATTTAACACAATGATCCATGAGACATTTGTGATCTTTATGAATTGACCAAACCTCCATACAATTAAAAATGAGACTAGTATGAGTAAAATTGTCTGTTATGAGTTTAAAATTGACATTTTAGCTCAAAATGATTCACTCAATAAAACCCAATAAACTGCCCTCTGATTGTATTCATAATTTAGGGCGATGATTTGTAAGTCCTTTGTGATGTGTATAAAGCTGTATCACATAAATTGAAATGATATGCGGCAAGTATGACTCCAAATTCTGGTTTTTTGCTTAAAAATATATTTTAGTGAAAAAAACAATTCATAGAATGAATTTTGAGAAAATATATTTGGATTGTTATGATACTTTATAAAAATTAACCATGAGTCATTTGTGATGTGTAGAAATCAACCACAACTCGATCTGTTGAGTAATGTGACTTTTATAAATCTATATGTGTCATTTAAATTTGTTATTAATCTTAGTAAAATAACACAGGACATAATCAAAACAAAGAAAACTCATTCGTATTGATTTAATATTTTCAAAAAATGATCCATAACTAATTTTTGAAATGTTGGAATCAACCCCACCTCAATATGACGCTTGGTGGGAACTGTATAACTCCAAATGTGTCTTTTTTATTAAAAATTTAAATATAATTAATGTATTATTTCATATTAATGTCTGTTATATTTCAATATAGTATTACTCACATAATATTTGTTTTCATATGTTAGTGGAACCTTTTCATTTTGTTGGGATGATTAGTTCGGCAACTAATACCATTGGTAGACATTTTTGAGAGGGGATCACGAATGTAAAAGGATGAAATATTAATGTTTTTAACTTTTTGTTGTAAAATTTTAAATGTGATGATATAAAACATTGTTTTAATTGTAAAGAGAATTATTTTACAAACCCTTGAGTGCAATGCATTGTTCTTGTGTGCGCTGATGTGTTCTTATGTGTCCTATACAGGTGTTGTTTTGTGTAGGTTGTGTGTGTGTGTTTTGCAAGTGTTGGTGGGTGTACTATTATATAAACAAAACCCCAAAATAATGTAGGCCTTTATTTGCACTATTTAGAGTGCTGATAAAGTCCCTCTTTATCAATTCTATTTTGAGCACTGATAATGGCCCCCTTTCAGACTTAGTAATGTTCCAACCTCCATCATGGACTTGACGAACGACAAATTTAGATATTACATCAAAAAATATTTGGTAGTGTTTATAGAAGATATTATAATACACATCAAAACCATGGTGGAGCATGATAAGTGTCTAATAACTCTTCTTGAGACCTTGTAAAAGGAGAAGCTCTATGAAAAGTACTGAAAGTGTGAGTTACGGTTGAAGGAGGTATCATTCTTTGGTCACATAATCACAAGCAATGGGATATTTGTGGATTCCTCTAAAACAGCTCCAATTGAGGGATGGCCATGGCCAACATTGTAATGGATATCTGTAGCTTCCTAGGGTTATTATGATATTATCTCCAATTTTATAGAAATTTTTCATGATTTTAAGTTCCTCTTACTAAGATAACTCAGTAGGGAGTCACATTTTTTTTAGAGTGATGAATGCAAAGAGATCTTCAAGGTGTTTGAAAGGAGGCTTATCACTACGCCCGTGCTCACATCACCTAGAAGTTGAGATCCTTTTTGTGGTATATAGTAATCATTCGAAGAAGGTCATGGGATGTGTGTTGATGAAAAATTAAAAATTCAATACTTATTCTTCAAGGAAATTGAATGTTAATGAAGAGAAATATCGAACACATGAAATAGATTTGGCTTTAGTGATGTTCTCTTAAACAATTTGGTGACATTACCTTATTTTGGAAAAGTGTGAAATAATTACGGATCAAAAAAAGATTCATGTATATATTCAAACATAAAATGTTGAATATGCGCCAATGAAGATGGTTAGAGCCGATCGAAGACTATGACTATCCAATCCATTAACACCCTGGGAAAGCGAACAAGGTGGTAGGTGGTCTATGTAGAAAGGACCTTGTGAATAAATCATTTATGATAATAAAAAAGGATACAATATTATTAGATTTGATGAATATGGATAGGTGAATCAAAAAGGAGGTAACATCATAAATCCATTCACAAATGATACCTCAACTCTATCTTTTAGAAAGGTTATAGGACGCTCAAAAGGATGAAGTGAGAATTTAGAAAAAATTGTAAACTATATAAAAAGGAAAACTATCTGAAATAAATGTTAATTAAGAAGGAATTGTGATATTTGGGTCAAGACTATGTGTTCCATCAAATTTAGAGTTAAAGATGGAACTTTTGGATAATGCACATAGTTTGAATTTATCCATTCACCCAAGAAACACAAAGATGTATCAAGATCTCTTAGAGCGTTATTGGTGGGGTAACCTGAATAAAGAGATCACTGTGTATACATCAAGGTGCCTGGTATGTTAGCATGTGAAGCCTGCGAGGTAGAAGTCTAAGGGGATGATGCAACCATTACACATACCACCATTGAAATTGTTGAATATCACCACGGACTTTGTAAATGGACATCTGAATACATCCAATGGAAACAATGCTATCAGGGTTGTTAAAGATCGTCTTAAAAAGATGGAACACTTCAATGAAATTTTGGATGATTTCTCATTGGATCTACAAGTAAGGATATACATCCGAGATGTGGTATGTTGGCCAGGAGTACCACTATATATTAGATCAGATCACGATCTAAGATTCACATCTATTATTTTGAAGAGTCTTCAACATGCTCTAAATACTGAGATGAACATCATTATAGCTTATCACTCTCAAACTAGTGACCAATATGAGAGGACTACCTAAACACTATAGGACATTTTGATAGCATACTAAATGTACTTATAAGGAGGATGTGATGAAAATATTCCTATGGTTGAGCTCCCTTATAAAAAAAGTTTCCACTCAATCATCCAAATGACACCTTATGAACTCATTTATTTGAGTAGGTCTAGAACACCGATATGTTGGGATTAAGTTAGGGAGTGAAAACTCTTAGGTCCAAAAATGATCGATGAAATGGTTGAGAAGGTTAAGACCATCCAGCTGCACAATATATATGTTAAGATTCGACAAAAAACCTATGATGATAATCATCTATGAGACCTAGAGTTTGATATCAAAGACATGATATTCTTATACATATCACCATGGAAGAGTGTTATGAGATTTGGGAGGAAGGGAAAGCTTATTTGAAGGTACATCAGCTCTTTTGATATCCTTGATTGCATTGGAGTAGTTGCCTATCGACTAGCACTCCCACAAAACCTATCTGAAGTACATAATGTATTTCATGTATCACTCTTGAGGAAGCACATACCTGACCCTTCGCATATACTCAATCCAGAGGTGGTACCATTGGATACTATCCTCTCCTATGAAGATAAGTCTGTGAAGATCTCAGATCATAGAGATAATGTTTGAAAAAATAAGACAATTACCCCCATTAAGGTGTTGTGGTGAAACCACATGTTTGAAGATGCAACATGGGAATTGGAGGATGTGATGAAGTAGAGATACCCTCATATGTTTTAGTGTGAGAAAATAATTTCTAGGGGGAAATTTATAAAAGGTGGAAGATTATAATGACCCAAATTTTTTTAAAATTCCTCTTCATCTAATTAATTGTATTATTATAAAAATTTATTATATAACATTTAAAATTCTTTGTCTTTATGTATTTAGATTTTAAAATACTGTTAAAAATTGTGATCGTTGCTAATATAGCCATTGAACAGTGATAACAAGATCAGTATAAATATATGGCATTAACAATTCCAATTTACTCAAACAAAGGAAGTGATGCTCTTATCCAGTAGAATTTCCATGTATGAAGCCCATTATTCAGAGATTGGAAAGGAGGTGGCATCACTAGGCTTATCTATTAACGAAGACCAAGCCATTATTAAACACGTTAATCTCAAATGGAACCGTCTATGGGAGAAGTGGATGTTGATAGAGATTACCACCCGAGAAATGTTGTCTGAGCCACCCCAAGAGTTTGTCATCATCACACACCTTACCCTTTCGTCTTATAAGGGTGTTATAAGAAGTTATGTAACAAGAACGTAGAACTGTGATTATGTCAATTATTTTTGTATAGAGAATATACATTCATTAAATTATTGTTATGTTTTAAATATTTTTAAAAGCCCAAATATAATTATTGAATTAAGAAAATTATTTTGATGAATTAATTGATTTTTGATTTAAATAATATTTTATTAAAATATTATTACTAATTTACTTTTTATTAATTATAAATGATAGTATAATTTTTATGAATACAAATTTAATTTTTAATTAAGGATTGAAAGCTCCTTTTGTAAGAACCAGTGAATTTTATATAAATACCTCTTTTTATTTTAAATGTAAAAAATTCAATTATCTAGAATGTAATTTAGATAAAATTAATATTATTTTTGGAATCTGGACGTGGAAATTAACCAAAGGTTATTTTTATCATAATTTTTTGAGACAACAGACTTTTTTGGGTAAAAATTAAATACCGTTTAATTATATAATCGGTTTTTATGTCATCATAATAACCAAATAGTGATGTAATAAAGTAATATAAATGTGTTTTTAGGATAATATATGTTTTACCATTAAAATAATTTGATTTTAGGTTATTTTATTTATTTTACAATGCTTTAGTTGACCCTCCAAAACTTATAAAACATTTTAACTTTTTAAATTATTTTCCTTGAGAGTGTGACTCACCTCTACATAAGAAAAGATAATATTTTAATTAGTTCGTCCATTGTCCTAATAAAATAATTTTTTACACTCCCCTTTGAATGAAACTAATTTCGAAAACCATGGGATAGTTTTTGGTTTTGATTAGTTTATTGTGTAGGGTTCCAAACAAAAATAATACCGAATTCCCTGTAGTTTCCATCATAAACCCACCCAAGCTCCCACTTCCAAATCAATAAATGAATTTGGAGCTCAACAACCCTCTTCCCTCCTATCTCTATAATCCTACCATAGATCCCCAGGCTCCCAATAATCTTCTCTAAATACCCTTCCAAGCCTTTGGGATCATAGTTCCAAGGAAGGGATTTTTTCCTTTTTCATTTTTATCCAAGTTTCTTTATATTGATATACTAATTTATTATCAATTAAAAATGTTGGGGTATTATTTAACACCACCCACATACCTCCCTCCTTATGTATTAATGATGATATACCCCTTTATCTCTAATTAATTCCTCCAATGTACACCCGAAATTCCATACGAGTTTTCTCTCTCCTCATTTACATTTTAGATATTCTATTATATTATGACTCAAAATTTCATTACATATATTCTGACATGTATCTATATGACACTCCATAAGGTCCATTTCATGTACATATGATGATAGACAACATTCTCTATCCTCATCCATTTTTATGAATTTTTATGTTATGTCGTTATGCTGCTGAAATTAAACCACGATTTTCCACGACAAAGCCATTTTGTAGTGAATAACATGAAAATCTCTCTAACAAGGGTATTCACCATTATGAAAATTTAATAATTTATTATAGTTTTTGATGTATGAATTATACATTCTGTTATGGTGGAATAAATGATTTTGTTTAATGAATCATTGTTATCTGATCCATGTGGCACACTTATGCATCAAATGAAATGATTAAGAAGGGTGTGCTTTGATTGAACTAAAATGCATTGGGTAAAGAATAGTATCATCATATGTAATGTGTAATGAGGTTTTACACATACTAATTCAAGGGAAATTAGGGTTTACTCATGCTCCTTGTTCAATGAGCCTTGGGTCATGCTCATATTGTGTTAAATGATCCTGACACATTTCCATGTTATGATAGTAATGCTATATCATGAATTTATGTTCATGTTTTATCTTGTTCTCCGTTGATAATATTACTACAAAAAATGTACTATATTCTTCATGTTATGCCTTGTTTACTCACTTAATGGGCATTATAGCTCATCCTTTTCACATGTATGTTCTCCGGTTATCCAATGCAATGCTAATTATGATGGAATGTAATGGTCATGTAAAATAATTTTTCAATAAAGATGTTTTATTTTTCTTGTTTTAAGTTGTTGTGTAATGTTCATAAGCTCCAAAGACACTATACCTTTCAATATTCTATGTTTCATAAAGTGAAGATTTTTTGGAATAAAATATGATTATGTTGGTAAAAAATAGCAGAGTTTTCATAAAACAGTGTGACGAGAGAGTGCTTTCAATTCAAAATCATATCTTCGATGAATTTAGGGTACCATCAACGAAATCCCAAGCCCCATTCTTTGTAATCATCTTCTTTTAATGTGCATCATCTGCATGAGAGTGGGAAAATAACCTGTAATTAAGAGATTTTTGAACATTTGAGGTCACATTGATTCTCTTTGGGCCCATTTTCTAAAATTTAGAGAATCGTAACCATTTTTTACCAGCGTAAATCTGATTAAAAAATCCATTATATTCCCTAAAAATAGGTATCAATTTGAATGTTTATTATTATTTTCTTGGATAACACCGGATGAAATAGAGTTTCTAAGGATGCAAGTCTATTGATTATAAGAATTTTTTAACAGAGAGTGATATATTGATTAAAATTCATTAATGACATGTCGTGTCATTGTAAAGTAATTATTTCCAGGCCTTTAGAATCATAAGGTCAATGATAAAATAAACAGACAATACTAATTACAATAAATATAGATAATAAATTATAATAATATTTTGAGAAATAAAAAAATGACGAGGTAAAAATAAGTGAGATTAATCGTCACATTAATTTTTTTGTATAATTAGATATACATAATTTAAAATAATAAAATCAATTAAAATAAGGCATGTAAAATTATTTTAATCCAAGTATAGGGGTCAAATTGTGGCACCACATTCAAATAAAAATAAATTGATCTGATTTTAAGTATCTGTTTTTTTTATTTTAGATTTTCAAATACCATTTTTTGATTTTATGGAAGGATTAGGCATGTAATATTATTTCAATCCTAGGATAGGAGTTCAAAATGATGGAACAAATTCAAATAAAAATAAATAGATCTTATATGGTGTATCGCGTTTTAAAATTATAATATTTTTAAATTTTAGGGTGGAATGATATGGTATGGAAAAAAATAAATGTAACCATAAAGAAGGATGAGCTCAGCTAAAAATATGTACATAAGAATGATGGTCATGGATGTTTTGACAAGATCATGATGGGCACCCTTGGTTTATAATCATCATCGTCGTTACATCATAGCATGCGCCTGGGGTTTTCAAGGGAAAAAACAAGTTTGTGGCGGGTGGAAGTGGCACATTGTAATAACACTGTTATTTTTCACTTCAAATTTTATTATACAATCCTCCATCCCTGCTACAATACTTTGAAGGGTATGCATTGTATAAATGTATAACAACATTATATTAATGTATTTTTTGTTCACGTTTTGGGACTGATCCTCACCTTGGCGATGAAGAATTCTCCATTAATTTCATTTAGTATTCAATTGTCCAGCTTATACGTGTAGGGGTTTTTTCATATAAGGCAGGATATGCAGTCATGGTTGCAACAACAATAATGTACAATTTTGTTAGTTCTCTCAATCGATCCATTCCATTGATGTTTTTATTTTTAATTTTAAATTTGTTATTATTATTATTTTGAAGATACTTGGGGGGGTGTGGGTAGGTGTAGGTGTTTCATATGCTGACCTCCTGTCAAGACTCTGGGATGATTCCCTTTAATTCACATCCTCCCACAGGGGAGTTTCAATATGAATCTTCACTACAATTTCGTGGAAAAAATGACGTTGAGGTTAACTCGAAAATCATGATGTTATACTAAGGCTACAAGTGCATTCTTTATCACCCCCCCTCTCGGCATTCATTTCCCCATTTGCGACAAATGTGTGGAACATTTTCAGTTTCATTTCCCATGGTTCACCCAATGCATCAGACTGGTAATGTGGTTTTAGATTTATAAATTTAGTGTAATCCATGGTAATAGTGATTGGGTGTGTTTGTGTATTAGTATCTAAACCACCGATTCTTCATTTTGTTTATGAATTATGAGACCCTCCTTTTCATTTGACTATTTTCTATGTTGTCCTTTCAATTCAAACTATTGATGGATGTAAAATGATGCACAGTTTGTAAGGTTCTGATGATATATCCCTTGTTTTCAGGGGACATATTCTTTACATTAATGTACGTTTTGTCCGGTGGAGAACCCACCTGCTACCATTTTTATCAGATGGTCACAAACAATGTGGGTTCTAGTTTATCATACAAATTTTAATTTTTTCTATCATCAATGATAAATCAAAATCTCTATGATGGTTAAATAAGTGATTACCTAGGCATCAACTTAATTCATGAGTGACCGAAAGACCAATTCCATCAACCGATGTTGCATGGGAATAATCATTGTAGTGTTGGGAACAAAGCAAAAACTGTCCAAAATATATTTCAGATACCATTTTAAAGGGGTGGCGCAGAGGCCTTATTCCCGAGTGGAGGAGGTTGGGGGGGATTGTCATCCAAATCTAGAAGAGGCCCTCCATCTTCACCAAATATCACATTTTCATGACGTAGAAGAAGTCATGGATGAAGGAATATAGAATGACCTGGAGTAGGTCTCCTCCTTTATTTTTAATCATCATCTCCTTTCTAGCTTGCTGGGCGGGAGCATTGAGAAGGCCCTAGATGTGAAGGGGATGAATCCATAGTGCGGAAACCATGGTTCCCTGATGTAGATTTTTTGATTCCCGGTTTTGTGATCGATGATGCCAATGTCCATTTCTCTTTTGATGATGATTCACCCATTTTTTGTTTTGGTATGTTTTTAGTTATGCAGTTGTTATATTGTGATTGAGGGATTTGTTGGCTATGCCTTAAAAACAGGCCAAGCTTGGCTCATGTGTTTTTGTTTTTCCATATATACATGATGTGATTTGGGTTTCATTTTTGACGACCCGGGATGCGGTGTAGATTGGTCCATGGATTTTTCATGAGTTTGTCATTTTTAGGCATTTCTTCTCTGCCCTCTAGTGTGCACCGAGTGGGAAAACCTTCAAGTTGTGGGAAATTCCTTTTCATCTCATTTTTGTGCATCATGTGAGAGAGGTTTACTCTTTTTTATCTATAGTGGACGATTTATACTAACCAAAACAAGACAAATTAATCTTTTAATTTAAATTTAAGGGGAAAAAGGAATGATTTGCTTGATTTTACAGCTTTGATATTATTATGATTCTATTTTTGTAGGGGATGAATACTCCATTGAAATCATGGTTGTTTGGAGCCTTTGATTGCGTTGTGTTTGTAGTGATTTGGAAAACTTGTTGCATGTTATTGGTATGTCCCCCATAAATGGAAATTGGGTAACTAATTATATTTTCCTAATGAAACGGTTTTCCCTAGATTAATGGCTTGTGTGATAATGTCCCAACAATACAGTGAATATTGATAAGAGACCCTTTGTTAAATATGTGAAATGGTCTTTGATGTTAGGTGAAGTGTGGTATTTTTTTGGGGGTATGTGATATGTGGTTGTAATTAAATGTGGGGGTGATGTGTGTAAGTTTTTCCATGCTTTTGGGGCATTGATTTGATGGTTTGTTTGGACATTCTTTTAATCAAATGAGGTTATGATTCTTTTTCCTGTCCTTTTGGGGTGGCAAGGGGATGAATTGTTGGTCGTTATTTTTTGGTGCCGAGGTGATGATATGTTCAGTTGAGCTTGTTCGACAATGAGGCGATGTCATGACCCATCTCTCGGGGCTCGTGCCGTGTCTACCCCAAGCCTGCTTTCAAAAGGGCAGATGCTGGAGACTAGCACTGAAAGGCATATTCCCTAAAACCGAGAAGTAATTTCCTTTATATCGTTTAAATAGACTAAAACATGAACATAGTGCGTTACGAACACAATTAAACTGTATATTAAAAAGACTGTGTAACGTAAGTAAAATGGGCCAAAATACAAGCCCATCTAAAAAGTACATGAAAACTGGGAATGTAAAAGTAAACTGAATAGCTCATGTGAACACTTTCCAATGATCCTACCTGAAGTCTAGGTACAACTCTTGAATGGTATTCTATGTGGTATTCCTCGTATAATGTCCGCCACCGAGCTATGTAATGCTCCAAACCCAATTACCCAAAGTCGGTGCATTATTTTAATACATTGCTATGATTACAAAAAATCAAGTCCCGAAGGACCGAGCAGTTTAGTAGTCTTGGAAAATAGATTACATACATAAACGTTACATTACACATTATATCATACAACAAAAAATAAATAATCTTTTATGAATGTCATTATTCTCTTAGATTAATTATCCATATCAATCACAATACACATATTGGAATCTGGGTAAAAAGAAAAATAGAAAGGGGTGAGCTCAGATTCTCAGTATGGATAACAATACATCGAAAACTTTCATAAATAAGGATAAACAGTTAGGGAAATGTATAACACTAAAACAAAAGCCTTTTCAACATAAAAATAATCATAATATCGAAAATATAAATCAAAATAATGACATTTACATGCTCACATTGATATTCAACTAGTCTGATAATCACATGCAATATCAATAGCCACATTCATAATGATGGACTGCATAATGTCAGACTTCATAACCACATAGTCAAGGCACTGTTCCAAGATTAAAAATAAGATTTTTACAAGGCCTTGTACCAAGACACTAGTTTGACTCATGGGACTTACCGATGCCTCAAAGAGCTATAGTGGGCTCCACCCATCACTTACTAAATCCAATGCATTCCTCATATGAAAAGGTTTAAACCTAACATAAAAATTCGTATTAAAAATAGAATACTTAATGTCAATAATTTATCCATAAACCATGAATGGTATAAAAATAACACATCCACAGTCAAACGTATCACAAAACCTTCAATACAATATGGATGATTTGTATCATAATAAATCATCTTCAAACAAGTTTAAAATCCATCAAAGGATGTTGACATAGATGAAAATTATTTGTAAAACACTTGGATAGAAACATCCATTTTTTATGAAAACTTTTAAAAGTCATACAATTTAGAAAGTAATAAATTTAAAGACGTCATTGAATCAAAGTTTCCCATACCACATTGAAAAATTTGAAAGGAATTAACATTTTAAAAATATTCATTTCCATATAGATAAACCCTTAAAAACCCATTTTGAAAACATGGACATTAATGAGAATGATTTAGAGGAATAAATATTTAAAACATTTAAAATGATGTTTTAGTAAAAAAAAATAAACTTAAAATAATAACGTTGATAACTATTTCATGAATTATTGAAATGGATATTAAATATGTCCCAGTAGATACTTACGTAAAAACAACCTCGGATAATAAAGGGTTTTGAAAATAACCCTTACCTTGCTCTTTCCTTTGGTTGAGGGTACGTTAAACCTAATTTATAATGACCATTTTATGTTATTAGATTATACAAGAACAATATTATTATTTTTTATATCATACATGATTCATTTATTACATTATACTACCAATTTTATAATCTTTTTCATGTTAAATTAACATTTCGGTAATAATTGCTTTTTTTATCGTATGTATTTAATCTTGTTATTATTGACCGTATCATTTAGATCATGATTTAAATAAATAAAGAATACAAACCATGATTAATATATCATATATATTTAGAATATAAATATTTATAATATATAGACATATGAAAGGGAAAACATCGTTTATGGAGACGGTTGGCCATACATACACATAAACGTTGTTTCTTTTTTCGTATCGTGTTGAACGAGTCTAAGTGAATAAGATATATGTACCTATAAAAATACATACATACATACATATATATCCATTAGAATAATTATTTCATATATTACATACTTATTAGTAATGTATATTTTTAAAATCATCGTTGACCAGTGAACGTGGAAATGAATCTAATCGCGTCGTGGAGACAGTAATTCGTATGTACGGACAAGAGAAAATATTATTTCCTTAAAAGTGTGGAATTGGATAGTATATTAATTTTACAGAGACATTATCAGTTTATTTTTATTATTTATAAACATATTACTCATCATTATATCAATCCAAATAACATAGTGCTGAATACAAATTTACAACACGTCGTGGAGATGGTATGTCGTACGTACGCACACATAGTGACATTATCATTAATAAGATGGATAGAATAATGAATATAGTTGTTACATATTTATAATAACATCATAGTATATAGAATATAATTGTGTTATTATTTTATAATTGTGATAACAAAGAAAGAGTAAGTGGAAGAATAAGAGAACTTGAAAGAGGGTGATGAAATCATTACCTCTTTTTCAGGTTCTTTCTTTTGATTTGTTCAAAAGGGATCCATAGGTAGGATTTATGACCAAGGGAAGACCATTATAATGAAGGTAGGATAGTTGGGAGGATATTTGGGCAGGGTTTAGCCGAGTCAAATGGATTTGGATGTGTGAATATGAGAGAAGTGGAACTGCTCTTTTATAAGTGGGGTGAGGGGCACCTTAGGAAAAACATAAAATATTATTTTATAATAAATTTATTTTAGGTTTATATTGGATCCTAAATTAATTATTTAAAATATAATGTGTTTATGGGTCGAAAACCTCTAAAAAAATAGGTTTTATATATGTTTAGGTCACCATATTAACCTTATCTTTTAGATTTAACTCTTAGTTAAATAGTTTGACATTTACCATTTCTCTTTTAATTTTTATAATATATGGATAATAAAATTACTATAAAATGCCAATCAAACCTCATTTGGTTCATCAATGTCATATATATTATTATATAAGTCTTTTGAATGAACCATATATTTTTAGGACTATTATATCAATTAATAATATAATATTTGTTTTAAAAACTAATTTATGTCAATTTTAACACTATTTGGTATATGTTTTTTTTTCTGTAAAAATAAGATCATCATGATTACAAAAAAAATTGATCCAACCATCCCAAAAATTTCATATTAACCTATAAAATTAATGGAATTTATAAAATGTCTCAAATTACATTTATTTGGATATTTATAATGTCAATTATTTTAATCATTCAATAATATGGTAATTACTGCGTCATCATTATGTCATAAATAAATTTAATTATATAACATATAAAATTTCTAAATAAAATACCATTATATAGGAAATATTTTTATCTTTCTAATAAATATTTATAGTCGAATTTATATTATGTATAATCCTATATTAAAAATGATTTATTTATTAAACTTTGATTATAACTCTTTTAACTCTTCTTTGAATTAAATAATAATAAATTTACTAATTTAATCCAAGTGGACCTAAAGGATCATATTTTATTCCTAATATTGTTTTTGGTAGAATTAAATTTATCCAATAGAATTAGGACATGTGTTAGCGTAATAATAGTATCATTTTTACCCTTAATTACCCTATTTACTTTTAACCTTGGTAAATAAAAGAAAAAATGATACAATTCAACAAATATTATTTTTATCTTATTTAACCACTTTTTTCTTACTGATATGAACTGTGTCTCTTAGATTTTTTAAATTCCAATCACAGAAGTGGTAAAATTATGTTTTATGGGAATGTGCAAATTCTTCCCGGTGGTTGGTAAAAGACGGTGAATAGTTTAATAAAATTTATATATATATAATATTATTACAAAATGACTCCAATGAGTTAAATTGAATATATATAGGTATTATGTATCTATTTTTTCATAAAATTAATTTAAATAAGATAATTAATTATTTAAATTAAAAGTCTATTTAAAACAATAACTAAGTGTTTTTCACTATTCATTAAAAATTGTATGTTTTCTAAAAAATACCAAAAATTCACCCTAACCTAATTTTGATATTATAAATTCAAAAATGAAGTATATTTTACCAAATTAAATTTCATGAAGTTTCATTAATTAATTTAAAATTAATTCCCGTTGTCAAAACCAAAATGTGCATTTTTAAGAAATGATATCTATCAAAAAATTGACACTTGTTTATGTCCAATTTCATAGTGAAATTACATATAATGAATAAAAACTGATTAAATGGTAAAATTATAATCTATTTATACTTTCAAACCATTAAAATTCATAAATTAACAATAAATTATTTTGATTAAAAAAGTTGTTTTCAGTTAAAATTTAGTAATTTTCACTATTCACCCAAATATGAAAGTTATCAGACAAACACCAAAAATTTATCCAAACAAAATTTTTATGTCTTGCTTCTAAAGAATAATATTATTTTGTGAAATTTAATATATATAAGTTTCAAATATTTAATTTAAAAATGGTTTTCCATTAATGGAAATAAAATTGTAGTTTTTGAAAAATACATCTTCTATCTGAAAAAATAAATTTATTCTTACATTATGTCTAAAAAACTCATAATATTGATTCTAAAATTATAAGGATTATATAAAGTTAATATTCAGTTAATACTATTCATAACCTTTTTTAAATGGCTTGTTTGGTACGTCGTGGTGTGCCTGAACTCGGTGTTGCGTGTAGTGCGTGTTATTGAATTACCTTGAAGAAATAACGTACTATGAAATATTGGGGTGTTAGATTCTACCCTCCTTCAATAAATTTCATCCTCACAATTTGAAATTTTTATTCTAAAATAAAATGTTGAAAATAGAGAAATACCTTTGTGGAAAACCGACATCAGAAATTGGGTTAATAAAATTCAGTCTTATTAAGAGGGAAAGGGAAATGAAAAAGTTACCACAATATTATGACCTTGATTAGGAGATCATTGGTGGAAATTAGAGAAAAATAATTGGGGAAAAAACATAAATATTTATATAGATTGATTGAGGCCAACAATCACAATATATCATTTAAATATATTGACATAACAAATCCATTATCAAAACCATTTTCAATACCAAAATACGTAAAAAGAGTATATGGTATTTATATTTTAAAAAAAAATTGACTTTTTTAGGAAGCAAAAGATCAAATAAAACTCATGGAGATGGAAAGGTCTTTGTCACATCATACATTAAAAAAACATTCATTTTTTCATATAGTAAAACGATTCATAGAAAATGATTCCCCTTTAAATGAAAATTCAAAAGGTTTTATACACCATATAGAAAATGTCATTTGGAAATTAAAGGATGATTCAACGAAAGGATATTGTGATGAAGTCCCTTAACTAATGTTTAAAAATTAATTTAATCATATAATTAGATGGATATATATATATATATATATGCTTGACAAGTAGAGTTACATCCTTTAACTAATTCCTACCATAAACTCATCTTTAATTCCAAAAGATTTAAAAAAATTACTTATCCTAATCACATTGGGTTCCAAAAATAATGAATTTATTATTCAGAAATCATACCTTTTTAAAAATAAACTACATTATACAATCCATGACATCACGTAGGCCAGTGGTAGGTGATGCACCTTTTTCGTCCTTCGGTTGTGGGTTCATGTCTCGCAGCCTTGCTGGACGCAACTGATTGTCGCCCGACCTCTGGGTTTTCCTTTTTATGACAATACAAAAATATCATTCACAATTGTATCCAATTTCTAACATAATCCATTCCAACTGTTAGACTTATCAAAAATACATATATCCAAACTGACAGAACAAAATTTATAAGAATGTTAAACACAATGAAGATCCTTTTTTTCCACGTAATAACATGTGAACTCCTTCAACAATTATTCTTCTAAAACATGATAACACCCCTAATTACCATAAAACCATATTGATTAAATTCATGCTCCGTTATTCTTTATGGAATACTGGATATATTCCTTATATCCAAAAATTTAGAATATTCCTACAATGATGAAATAAAAAAACTATTAATCAGTTCAAAGGAAGTCAAGAATATCCAATATAATTTATCCAAATCAACCATCTCTGATTCCAAAATCACTACTTCATTATCAAGACCATATTCAGGATTACATTTCCTTAAACCAGGTATTTTAAAAAAAGTGTAGCTTACTTTTAAGTCAACTTTCTTAGAACCATATAATCTGAAATCCTCAATAAAATAGTACTGTATTATAATCCTTATATAACTCCATAATTCATATAACCAGTATATTATTGATACAACAATCAAATTTAATAATTATATAATAAAAACATAAGAACACTAGTAATTATTCTTCATCTATGATAGTATCATAACTTTATTATTATCAATAGCGTCATTTTTTTATACTCTGATGAATGGTAAATTGATTTGCGTAGTGTCCCAATGCCTTATAGATGATGCATTTTACATTCGGAACCTTTTTCATACCATTTAAATCATGTACATGGTGTCCTTTTTCTCCACACTTATTACAAACTCTAATTCCCTTCAAGCATTTACAAATGTTATTCTTTCCACAGTTATCACATATGGGAAAATTGTTCTTTTCTCTCTTCCCGTTATCTATCTTTCTCTCTTCCATCATTTTAGTCTCTTACTTCTTGTCAAAGCTATTGAACACAAGGAATTATTTACTTATCTTATTAACACATGAATATATTTATTCACATGTTGAGAATACATTGGAGACTATTTACCTTCTAAATGTTGGTTTAATTCCATGAAAGATATGATCCTTCTTATTCTTTGGATCATATGTATTACTGGAGTTAACATTCCATATACTGGGAGACATTTCAATACAATGACATACACTTGGTCAGTTTATGAATTGCAATTAATAATTCCAAACTTGTAAAATACCTTACGTAAATTGAATAGTTTTTGGATATAATCCATAAAAATATTTTCATTGAGAAGGTATAAACTCGTAAATCATTCAAAATGATTTTTAAAGAAAATGAGAATTATCTTAAGAATATCCCCCGATATTTTCGTAACCAAGAGTGCATCAAGGCTAATTATCGTGCACTAGTTCCCATTCGATTCTAGCTGAAAGCGGTGTTTTTGGGTTTTACCCCTAGGTACATCTGTGCAATTTCCACCTCTACCATCTCATATCCATACAGGGATGTATTTTCTTGGAAAACTCACAAAATCTCTACATTACCAAAATTCTAGGAAGTTCTTATATACTAATCCTCAATGCCTATCTTAGGGTAATGTGTTGTAATCACAGTTTATCTAGATATTGTTTACAAAGTTATTACTAAACATCCTCTGATACCAACTATAACCCATCGAACCTAGTTACCCAGAGTCGGTGAATTAGTATAATACATTGGTCTGATTACAAGGAATCAAGTCCCAAAGGACTGATCAGTTTAGCAGTCTTGGAAAATAGATTACATACATGAAGGTTACATTACACTTTATAACATACAACACAACATAAATAATCCTTTATGAATATTATTATTCTCTTAGCTTAAACCTGCATATCAATAACAATATACTTCTTGGAATCCTGGGAAACATAAAACATAGAAAGGGATGATCTCAGATACTCAGTAAGGATAACAATACAGTGGAAACATTCATAAATAAGGATAAACATTTAAGGCAATGTATAAGACTAAAACAAAATCCTTTTCAACATAAACATCATAATAATTTGGAAAATATAAATCAATATAATGCCATTTTCATACTCACATGGATATTATACTCATTGAATAACCACATTCAATATCAATAGTCGCATTCAATAATGATGGAAGGCATAATTCTGGACTTAATAACCAGATATTCAAGGCCTTGTCCCAAGACTACAAATAATATTTTGTCAAGAGTTTTTTCCAAGACACTAGTTTGTCTCATGAGACCTACCGATGTATCGTGAAGCTAGAGCAGGCTCCACCCATCACATACTAAGTCCAATGAATTCCTCATATGAAAATTTTTAAACATAACAAAAACATTCTTATTAAAACAAGCATACGAAATGTCAATTCCATATCCATAAACCACAAATGATACTAAAGTAACACATCCACACTAAAACATATCACAAAACCATCAATACAATAAGGAATATTTTTATCATAATAATTAATCTTCAAACATGTTTATAATCCATCAAAGGATGTTGAAATAGATGAAAATGATTTGTAAAACTCTTTGAGAGAAACATCCCTTTTTCATGAAAACATTTAAAATTCACACAATATATAAAGGATGAAATTTAAAGACATATTTTAATCAATTTTTCCCAAACAACTTTGAAACATTTTAAAGGAATTAACATTTTAAAATCATTCATGTCCATATATATAAATCATTAAAAACCATTTTGAAAACATGGACATTAATGAGAATAATTTACAGGAATAAATATTTAAAACTTTTAAAATGATGTTTTATTAAATAAATTACATTAAATGAATTCCTGTGAAAAATATTTCATGAAACATGGACATGGATAATAAATATGTCCCTGTAGATACTTAAATAAAAACATCCTCGGAAAATAACGAAATTGTGAAAATAACCCCTACCTTGCACTTTCCTTTGGTCATGGGTACGTTTAACCTCTTGTATAATGACCATTATATGTTATCAGAATATAAAAAGAACCATATTAATATTTATTATATAATACCTGGTTCATTTATTTCTTTATACTACCCATTTAGTAATCATTTTCATGTTAAGTTATCTATTTGGGTAATAATCGCTTTCTTTATCGTACGTATTTTAACTTGTTATTCTTGACCTTATCATTTAGATCATGATTTAAATACTTCAAGAATACAAAACATGATTCAAATATCATGTATATTTTGAATATAAATATTTATAATATATATATATTCAATGGAAAACATGATTTATGGAGACAGTGGGTCGTACGTATGCATAATCGTTGTTTCTGTTTTCATATCTTATTGAACGAAAGAAAATGATTAAGATATATGTAAGTACATAAATATATATATATATATATTTATGTATGTATGTATATATATATATATATCCAGTATCATTATTAAGTCATATATTACATACTTATTAGTAATATATATTTTTATAATCTTCGATGAATGTTGAACGTGGAAATGAATCTCATCGCATCGTAGAGACGGTAATCCGTACGCACGCACGAGCGACCATATAGTTTCCGTAACGGTGTGGAATTGGATGGTATATTAATTTTAAAGAAAAATTATCCTGTTATTTGATTTATTTATTTACATATTACTCATCATTATATCCATCAAACTAACATAGTGTTGAATAAAAAATTACACCACGGCGTGGAGACTATAATCCAAACGTACGCACACATGGTGACATTATCAATCATAATATGGATAGAATAATGAATATTGTTGTGAGAAATTTATAATAACATCATTGTATATATAATATAATGGATTTATAATTTTATAATGTAAAAAACAAAGAAAGAGTATGTGGAAGAATAAGATAACACGAAAGATGGTGGTGAAATCATTACAACTTCTTCAGGTTCTTCCTTTTGATTTGATCAAAAGGGATCCTTAGGATTCCATTATTACCAATGTAAGGCATATTGGATAAATTTTGGATAGTTGGGGGGATATTTTGGTAGGGTTTGGCTAAGGAAAATGGCTTCGGATGTGTGAATTTGAGAGAAGGGTAATTGCCTTTTTTTAATAGGGGTGACGGGCAACTTAAGAAAAATGTAAAATATTATTTTATAATAAATTCATTTTCAGTTTATAATGGACCCAAAATTAATTATTTAATGTATATGGATTTAATGGGTCTAAAAACACTCAACCAATAGGTTTTAGGAAGGTTTAGGTCACCATATCAACCAAAAAATTTAGATTTAACTCTTAGTTAAGTATTTTGACATTTACCACATCTCTTTGTATTTTTATATTATATTGTTAATGACCTTACTATAAATTTTAAATAGAACCCCAATAGGTTCAAAAAATAAATATATATTATTATATATTACTTTTTGGGGATCCCTAAATTTTTAGGACTATTATATAAATTAATAATATAATATTTGTTTTAAAAACTATTTTATGTCAATTTTGACACTATTTTGTAATTTTTTTTGTTAGAATCATAAAATCATGATTACTTTCTAAAAAATTTGATCTAACCAACCCTTACATGTCATATTAACCTATAAAATTAGTTTAATTTATAAAAATTCTAAAATTACATTTATTTGGATATTTATAATGTCAATTATTTTAATATTTCATTAACATGGAAATTACTACATCATCATTGTGTCATAAATAAATTTAATTATTTAATGTCTAAATTTTTTAAATAAAATACAATTATATAGGAAAAATTGTTATGTTTCTAATTAATATTTATAGTCAAATTTACCTTATTTATAACACTATATTAAAAATATTTTAGTTATTAAAATTTTATTTTAACACATTTAATTCTTCTTTGAATTAAATAATAATTAATTTCCTAATATATTCAAAGAATACCTAAAGGATAATATCTTATTCATAAGTTTTATTTTGGTAGAATTAAACTTATCCAGTAGAATTAGGACATGTGTTAGGGTAATAATAATATCATTTTTACCCTTAATTACCCTATTTACTTTTAATCGTGGTAAATAAAAGTAAGAATTTAATATTCACCAAAAAAAAATTTATCTTATTGAACCACATTTTACATACTGATATCATCTGTGTATCTTGTATTTTTGAAATTCCACTCACATAAGCAGTATAATTGCGTTCTATGCAAATTTTCAAATTCTGCTAGGAGGTGGGTAAAAGACGGTGAAAATTTCAACAAAATTTTATATATCTAATATTATTAAAAATTGACTCCAATGAATTACAATGAACATATATTGGTATTATGTATCTATTTTTACCTAAAATAAATTTAAATTAAATAAATAATTATTTAAATAAAAAATCATTTTTAAACAATAATTCATGGTTTTTCACTAATCATCAAAAATTGAATGTTTTCAGAAAAATACAAAAACTTTACCCTAATCTAATTTTGATATTCTGAATTCAAAAATGAATTCTATTTTAACAAATTCAAAACCAATTAGTTTCATTAATTAATTTAAAATTAATTCCTGTTGTCAAAACCAAAAAAATTATGTTTAAGAAATAATAAATATCAATAGATTGACACTTGTTTATGTCCAATTTCAAAGTTAAATTACATATAACGACCAAAATTTCATTAATTGGTAAAAGTATAATCTAATTATACTTCCAAACAATTAAAAATTATAATTTATCACTATAAATTATTTTGATTAAAAAATTTGTTTTTAGTTAAAATTTAGTATTTTTCAGTATTCACCCAAATATGACAGTTATAAAAAAACCAAAAATTTATCAAAACTAAATTTTTATGTCATGATTCTAAAGAAGAAGTTTAATTTGTCAAATTTAATATATAACAGTTTAAAATATTGTATTTAAAAAGGTTTCTCCATTAAAAAGTATTAAAATTGTAGTCTTTGAAAAATATTTCTTTTTCCAGAAAAAAATGAATTTGTTCTTACATTATGTCTCTGAAACTCATAATATGGATTCTAAAATTATAAGGATTATATAAAGTAAAAAATTTAGTTAATACTATTCATAACCTCGTTTTAACATCTAGTTTGGTACGTCGTTGTGCTCTTGAAATCGGTGTTGCGTGTAGTGCAAGTTATTGAATTACATTGAAGAAATAACTTACTATGAAATCATGGGGTGTTACATGCTACCACTAGTCCTGGAACCCTCATCCTCAGTCAACATTGTCTGTCTTCTTCCCCAATCACTACAATGTGCGGGCGTAGCCTGTGCAGGGGTGAGTATAACGATAATCATTAGGGACCCTGAGACACTCAAAGGTATCACAAAATCCACAAAGGATAAACCAAAAACCATGGAAACAAATGAAAATCCCTATGTAGGTATATTCCCATAAATATACCTAAGTTATAATGTATACCCATCTCATTCCTGTGGAAATTGAATTCGAAAATCCATAGCCAATGTACAACTATTCCACAAAGGAAAGAATACCATGAAGGTAACCACCACGAAGCTATGTTCCAAAAAGGTACGCCACATAGAAGAATACCACATAGGTATCACCACAAAGATAAGTACCACAATGGTATTCCACAAAGAAGAATACTAGAAAGGTTTCACAACAAAGGTAAGTACCATAAAGGAACACCACACAGAAGATTACCACAAAGGTAAACAATCAGCTCACACCAGGTATAACTATGGTACGGTAGTATAGAAGATTAGATATAACTACTGAATCATCTAACTATATTACGAGGTAGACCTACATAAGACCCTAAATCATCAGACCCACAATGGATCCAAGTACATCAGACCCAGGTCGGATCCTAAAGTATCCCCACATAGTTTCCTAGAGTGGATCTAAGTGAGAATTTCGAACAAAGTCCCATGTAGGATCGAAAATCATAGACCCACATAGGATCCCAATGTACAGCCCCACATAGGATCCCAAATAACAGACCCTCAAAGGATCCTTTTCCCATGTTACAGCCAGCTACAGGGTTCCCGCACTAAGCTCGCTTGATTCCGGGAGGGTCGTCTCCTCATGCCACAAGTCGAATACTCCATCCACCATGATGTCCCACGAAGATGTATCCCAATGGATTGCCACATAATATGGGTCTCAATGAAATAGAAGGCGCATCAATCAGATGCATGATCTGTAAGTTATTGGGCTTTTAGTCATGAGGGAATGGTTGGATTTGTGTTCGATCCAACCCGGTTATACAGAAACATCATCCAAAACTAAAATGGGGTATACCAAATTGACCGTCTCGATCCAAGGTTTCTAGCTCCGTAGACGGTTTTTCAAACAGATGCACGTATCTTGAGATATGGTCGAAAGAACGAAAAGGGTTCGATGTGGTTTCGGGACCAGTCCGACCAGGTCAGACCAACCTGACCCAACCTGGCCGGACCCGAGTCCATCCATGGGTACGGCCCAGACTGCCCGAGTGGCCCGGCCAACTGGGTGGACTGCTCAGCTCCCCAGCTGGCAGGATGGAGAGCCTTTACCCTGCGCAACGTGATCACGTGATGCACCATCACCGTTGGCCAGCATTGAGTCGGTCGTGCCTCACCTTGCCGCAGTAGCACAAGGTCATGTCTCTTCTCCACCAAGTGGCACCAACATGCTCCGCCTCCCCTTCGCATGGCCGGCCACCACCCTACCTCTGACGCGGCCGACTAGCCGCAGCTCTTCTTCGGTGGCACGGTCGTGCCACCGCCTTCATCATGGCCAACCAGAGTGCTGGCCACCACTCTCGAGTCCCACTGGTGCCGACACCTACACCGGTCTCCATCCTTTTCTATCATGAAGATCACATCAAAACCACATAGGTTGCAGAGAGGTTAGGCCATGTACGTTAGGCTTTCACCCTCCATGTTTGAACGGTAGCAAGCGGCATGTTTATTCTTCAATTATGAAGAATCTTAAGAACATGGAAAGGGGTATACAAATAACAAACATTACCTCGAAGGTTCTATTGGAGATCATTCGTGGTAGAAGGTGGATTGTCGTTTATCGATCCTGAAGCAAGACTCCTCCAATGACGCCGCTTATTTGAAGATCCTCCATTCTTCAGTTCCTCCTTGGTGAGAATTATTCTCCCTCAAGAGGCTCCTCCAAGAACACTCTTTTCAATCAATTACCCCCAATACCAGAGAGATGAAATTCCAACTAAAATTTATATAGGTTTTTAAAATTTAGTTACATTGGCACAAAAATTAAATGGATCAATTAATTAATTAGAGAGTTTTCATAATTAATTGGAGAAATCAAAGTGTCTTCACCCACATTAATGAAGGTTTCAGGTGGTCCCCTACATTGAATTTAAATTTGGGTTATAAAAGCCATTGTTGTTCCCACCTCTATAAATAAAAAGGAGGTTACAAGAAAAATAAAAATGTTAAATATTTTTAACTTTCTATTCTTCCATGAAAAAGTGAAAAACTAACTTCCACCATCGACCTACTATGATCATGGTGAAGGTCTAATTAAATGAATATCAGCTCTGCTAGTTCCATAGTGTCCTCAGTTTTCAATTCCGAGCACTCGTTCAAATGTTACAAAAACCTTGGCACACGTTTATTGAACGTACCCAAAAAAAAGTTCATGAAATTAATTTTGGGAACACTGGGCCTCTAAATCATGCACCGTCAATTTTCACAGACTCATAATATTCTCATATAATTAAAAAAACTCTACATGAAATAATCCAGGGCATTATAGGTGACAGATTGATGGGAACGATGAGTTGCATTGGCATGTATATATATGTCATGCTAGAAGCCCGAGTACAGTTCCACAAATATGTATTTATTATATTTATTAAATTTATTAAATTTATTATTTTTATTAGATTTATTAGATTTATAGTAGAATTATTAGATTAAAATTTAATAAAATTATTATATTTCTTAAGTATATTTATTAAATTTATTAATTTTTTCAAATTAGTAGGTTTATTAGATTAATTATATTAATAATATTTTTTATATTTAATATATTTATTATATTTAGTATATTTATAATTAATATATAATCCATTTTAAATATATACATTATTTATTTTAGTTATTAAATATATATGTGTTTTCGGTGAATTTAGTCAAAAAATAAATTGATTATGTGTGCATATAAGTTATGTATCATCATGTTGATTTATACGTCACACCATTTTTATTATTCATGTTTTCCAATGATGGACCATTTTTTATGTATATTTACAAGGTATATTATTAACTTGTACTCCGCTCATGCATTCGCATGACACTATTAAAAAATTATTATTATCAATAGTAGAATACCAGTTTTCAAACATATTAATTTATATTAATATTAGTAATGTTTAAAACAAAAAATGAGTGGTACATATAATGGAACTGAACGTACAAAATTAGTGGGAATGGGATGGCAATCGTTGAGATATAAAATTATGAAACAAACAACATGTGGCAACAACAAAAGGTAAAAATTCAACGCATCACCCCTCCCAAATGTTGCATCAACCAACCCCATTCCAGGAATATGTATAGGATTGAATGTTTATGTTGGGGGATAGAAAATGTTTCTATCATAGGATCTCTCAATAGGTGTGAGAAGAAAATGGACGAATGTAAAATAAATTGTCCCCCAAATAAGAACTAAATAAATGAATACCCATCATAGATCTTTTAGAACAACCCATTGAAATGATATATCAATTTCTCCTCCTTTAAAAAAATTTATTTGGCTAAAAATTGTATTTGGATTCAACATTCAAATCCAATCTTAAGATACATCTACGAATGTACCTTCTGAGTAAACCATTTCTTGAACCATTAGCACTAAATCTTCTCCCACATTTTCATATTCCATGGTAAAGCAACAAAGTCTCATAGACCCACAGTAGTTCGAGAGTGAAATCATCCCAAAACACATCACCACCCTTCATGTATCAGACTTGAATTCAAAAATTCATCACAATATATCATTATCCACCTTGGAAACAAAAAAAACTTTAGGAATGCACTAGAGGAATTTAGACAGAACCGTTTACTGAATGAATTATATAATGAAAGATTGAATTATCAGAATATGGTCATGGCGAGGACGTAGTCCGGAAGGATTGATGACATGGAGTCATGTGGTGGTGGTGCAAGAATTCATAGGATGAGGTTGATCGATTTCTTCATCATTCTAAATGAATCAATCAATTGGTCGTTATGGATGGTTGTGAAGGATAAGAAATAGCTGAAAAAACACAATCTCATATAAAAATCAATTTCATATAAAACTCTCAATAATGAATGCAAAAAATTTATAGGTTACACTTGAACACATGAACATTCTACTTTTATTGTCATTGAACAATACATGATAATTGTTTATACATAACTGACCTTCCACATATTCAAATATCCTAGTTGAAGCATTTTGAAGGCCACAACTGAGTCTCCCCATTCCACCAGAAATCTTTATTCTCCAACCTATAATTTTATATTTACCTGAAAATATAGATATGAGAAAATTTCTCTATCCCATGATTAATTGTGTCCTTCCCATAAAATCAAATAGACAGTGGAAAAGATTATACCATGAACCTTCCTTTCCTGTATAGCATTTGATATTTGGTAGTTAAATATCTCTTCCTATAGTCAATTTCTATACAGATTATCATTAAGTTGTAAAAACCATAAAATTATTTGTCTCCATAGCTTAATCTGTAGAGAAGAAGAGATCGTATGAGGAATCATAATGATGTGTAAAGCAGAAATGGAATCTGGAAAATGAGGACACCCACCCAAAAAACACAAACCAAAGTATAAATATCAGTCCTAAAGATTGGATGAGAGCTTATGTGTTGTTAAAACTGTAGCTACATCACATAGTTTACCACCTTAACTATCAAAGTTGTAACCCTTATAACTGCCTATGTTAGGATCCTTGTGAATAGGAAATCATTTTTTATTATAGAACTATTACATTTATATTTATTGGATTGATTAGATTTATTAATTTTTTTAGATTATTAGATTTATTAGATTTATTATATTCATTATATTTGTTATATTTAATATATATTTCTTTATATATATATATTATTTAAATTAATTGTTAAATATATAGGTTTTTCTAGTGAATTTGTTAAATATATATATTGATTATACATGCATATAAGTTATGTAACATCCTGTTCATTTATATGTTACACCCTTCTTATTATTCAAGTTTTTCATTGATGGCTTGCTTTTTATTTTGGATATTTACTATGTATATGAATAATTCATGATACCCATATATACTATTATCATCTAAAAAATATTTGTAAAATTACACTAAATATATTTAAATAATAAATATACTTATTATATTTATAAATTATAAAATATATATATATGTATATACTTTTTAAATATATATATTTGCCATTATAATTAAAACTAGATAAATATATTTAAATAATTTTGAAATTACAATAAACACATATA
Organism: Viscum album; assembly: GCA_963277665.1. Taxonomy (NCBI): domain Eukaryota; kingdom Viridiplantae; phylum Streptophyta; class Magnoliopsida; order Santalales; family Viscaceae; genus Viscum; species Viscum album. The sequence goes on along the minus strand of OY728151.1, from coordinate 1,052,580,701 downwards.
AAATAATTATAATTAATTATATTTACTTATTTATAATTATATAAAAATATTTCTTCATAGTTATAATTATAACAACGAATAACTATATATATGTGAATAATTATAAAATTATAATAATAAATATATTTATTATACTACTTATACAGTTATAATATATTGTAATAAATATATTTATTAATATATACAAATATTTCTAATTATAATTCCCAAATAAATATAGATATATTTGAATAAAAAAATAAAAAATATATATTAATTATATATATTTAGATACAAATATTTTTAAATAAATACAGATAGTTATAAATATAATTCTAAATAAATTTAGATACATTTAAATATTTAAAAAATTATGAAAAATATATTTATATATATTTAAAATATTATAAATATATCTATTATAATTTTATAAGGATTTAAATAAATAAATATATATATATAATTACAACTATAAATAAATTTTTATTTATTACCATTTTTTTTACAAATAAATATATCATTATTTATAAGTTCTAAATATAAATAAATATTTATTTATTTAAATAATTTGCAATTTATAAAAAAATATATTTATTATTTTCATTTATAAATTAAATATATATATTTATATATTTATATATAAATATATAGACATATTGATAAATAAATAAAATTATTCATATTTATTTTTATAAATAAATATATATGTATTTTAATATATATAATATTATAATAAATTTTATGAATATATATTTTTAATAAAATTACAAGTATTAGAAATATTAATTTTTTATAATTTTATAATTATTTAAATAAATAAATATATATATTCATTTATATTTCTAATTATAAATTTATATATATATATTCACATAAATAATTAAAAAAAAATAGAGAAATATAGTTATATATATAATATTATAAATATTTATAATTAAAATATTTTATTATATATTTATTTAATATATTATAATATTTAAATTTATATTTTATAAAATCTTATAATTAATTAAATTATAATTATAATTATATAAATATTTATTTATTTATTAATTTTCTTAATTATAAATTAATAATTATATATTTATCATAAATATATTTTTATAAATATATATTTTAATAAAAATAAATTATTAATATTATATCCTTATCAGTACTATATATTTACGGCTGATAATGACATCTTTTATAAGTGCTTTTCTAGCGTTGATAAAGGCCGATATTTATCACCACCAAAAAAGTGATGATAAAGGTATTTTTTGTCAATGCTGGTAAAATATACTTTTATCAGTGCTTTTTATCTAGAAATTGATAGAAGTTGTGTTGGGTTCTATCAAAACACTCTATCATTCTCCTACTTCCTCACACCCCTCAATCTCTCGGATAAGACGATCCCTTCCTTCCACCTCCTCCTCCTCCTAGTCCACCTAATCCTCTCTCGCATCCTCCTCCTCTTCCTCCTCTACCGTCACGAACCTAGCTTCCCCACATGACTCTTCTCCACAACAGATCTCCTCCTGCAGCACCACTCTTCTTCCATGGCTCTCCTCCGTTGTGCGCCTCTCCTCTTCCACACCTCTCTTCTTCCATGTGACCTCTCCTCCACTACGTGCCTCTCCTCTGCTAGAGGACTCCACTACCGCACGCCTCTCCTCCGCACCGAATGCACCCGCACCGTGTGCTGAACCACACCTCGGCGATAAGTTTTCTCCTATTTCTTATCAGGTTCCAATGTTTTTACCATTTTATATTGTTGGTGATGTTGTAAATTGTAATGTCTAAATGCTCCGCTGAAAATCATTGTTGTTGGTGGTCCTTATTTGTGAACTAATTTGTGATATATAAGGATAATTGCATGTCCTGATGTAATTTCAACATTGTTCTATCCCCAATTAGTAGGGGAACATTAACCTAACTATACACCTCTTCCTTCACCAAAATATGATTATGATCATCCTAAATTTGATTAAGGACCTGATCGTACTCAATAGTGGATACCTGACTATGTGGATGAACTACTCTGGCTGTGGGAATATAAATAAGTGTTTATCCCATTATGATAACCAAATCATGACTACATATCTACTTTGTGGCTTCTATAATACATTTCTGGTTCCAAAATATGTGTATATCCCTTTATTATAATTTTAAATATATGTCAATACATTTATTCATACCTATCTTTCTAAAATAAAACAATATTTTTTTACTATAGTTTTTTGTTTCAACACTACTCCCATTAAATACTATTCTATATTTTCTGAATCTCCATAATAAAACTATGTATGTGGTGTGGGTGATTGATGTTTCACATCAAGAAAAAATAATTATTTTTCATGATCAGGCTTTATAATAGTCATACCTTTATCTTTTAACTTCCACACTTGTGAAAAATAATCCACCTTTTCCATTAACTCCCTATGAACTGCATTAGGCTTTTGAGCATCCCTTCCATTACAACATCCCCATGTCATGCCATTTTTTATTAGTATTTTATGTTCATCTGCCTTTTATAGCATAGTTATGGATATTTCCACGTCATGAAGAGGTCGAAGAATATTTCAATGGCTATGCCAAAATGTAGTTATCCATGACATGTTGGAGCAGAAAACTTGTGGATACATTGTATGTAGGTTTTATCATTATTGAGGTACAAGTTACCATCACATGATGATGAAACATATTCCTTGGTGTTTTTGTCATAAAATAATCATTTCATTTTCTCTGTGATGTAATTTTTGGGTGTGATCTGTGAAAATCGGGACATATAAGTTACACACCGTGATGGTTATTTTGGACTGAAAAATGTGTTAATTTTGTAGACCAATATATTTATATTTCATATTATTCAAAAGGAAAATCAATAAATAAAAGAGGTGCTATTGACATTGAATATTGTAGGTATTTAGAAAAAAATTCCAATAATAGTGAATATAGACAAATGATCTATCTGGGTGGAAGAAAACTTATATTGTAAAAATGTGAGAGATTTCTTTCTGTTTAAAAATTGGTAAGAAAGATCATGGAAGATGAGAGATTTAGAAAAAGTATTGGCATTCTAGAATTATGCTATGAAGTCATATTAATCATATCTTAGAGGGATTATTATTGGCGTATCATGAAGTTCATCAATTGATAAAATTTAAGTAGAATTGTTACACACCTATTAGTGTAATCTAATTCTTTATTCATAAATATTAAGACAACAAAACATATAGATCAATTCATCTCTTACTTGTTTTTAGAGTAATGAGTTCATTATTTATATATGGGGTGTAAATATTTAGGTTCCATGTAGTCAATATAAATTTTATTTAACAAGTATCTATATTAGTGTTTTAGGTGTGCAATGAATTCTTGTTTGGTCAATATATTAATTCGATGAGGTGATGATGTGTGTTAGTTGGTCCATGCATTTGAGGCATTAATGTGATGGATTTTTTGTCATTATTTTAACGCGATGAGGCGACGATTCATTTTCATGTTCTTTTGCAGTGGAAAGGTAATGAATTGTTTGGCTGTGATTTTTTGGTGGCGAGGTGATGATTTGTTCGGTCATGATTTTTCGTCGATGAGGTGATGGTTCAATGAGATGTTTAGTTGGATTTGGTTTGAATAATGGGTTTGGTTGAAAATTCCAAAATGTGTCTTGTGGCTGGAGTTTTTCTATGCATTTAGTGGTGATAGTGAACATCATAGAGTGTTTTGAGTGGGTTAGTTCTTATTTGTGAACCCATCGGCTGATCTTGTGTTTGCCTTATATATATACATGTATATTTATTGTGATTTCTACACACACCCTACCTGTGTTGAGCACTATGTTCCAACACTCGTATTTTCACACTATGGGTGTTTTTACCAACATCCTAGGTATGTGGATGGATGACTTGCTACCCACACTCTCTTCAAGATATGTAGATATGCACAGTCTATGATGGTTGATGGTCTCTTAGTGCACTAGGTAATGGCCCAGTAGTCTTCAAGTGGGATGTGATATGATAGTTTTGTGGAAAAACAAATGTATATTGATTCGTGTAACATCCCCCTATCTTTCACTCTCTCACTTTTCCAGAAAGGGTGGTTTACAAGACCCCATATGTGCCTCCTCGTACCTCAAAGGGTGTTGACAAATAATGGGGGTGTGGAAATTATAGGGGAGAGACTATACACCCTTGTTACAAAGTTAAAACACCATGGAAAAATCATATAACAAAAATAAATAAATACCAGACTGGAGAAATAATAGAAAAAACAGAATACCATAAAAATAACACAAAAACAAACTGAGTAATCCAACAAATAAATAAGGGATAATGTAATGTCACGTGGGAATGTAACTAAATGTCAACAAAGATTCAATACAAATAAAAGACAAGTATACTCAAAATAATGACTCAAAATTCCTCAGTCCTAAACTCCATATCAGTCCCATCTTCTGGAAACAGCTCGTTCAGTATGCAACAATCAAAAGCATTGTCCCTAGTAGTATACTATTGCAAAATATGCATTTTGTGATGGTATTTTCACGGTGGTTTTGAAATATCCTTCTAAATATTTTCCCAAAAAAATTTGTGGAATTTGTGAAAACCACTTCTTAATATTATATATAGATATTTTTTAATGTTTTTTTAAAAATAAAAATAATAAAAAATAATTTTCTGCAGGTATTTTAAAAAACCTCCTAGAAATAGTGGTAGTGTTAAAAACCACATCTAAAATAAAGGAAAATAATATTACTGATTTCTGATTTTTTATTTATTAGTTAACATCATATATTGTTTATTATTTATTATTTTGTTTAATTACAACATGTTAATTAATAAATATTTTTTATTTGATAAAATGATATAATAAATTATTGAATAATAAAACCAAACATATAGCCCCAATCGTGAAAAGAATCAAACCAACAATGATCACCCCATGATTTCCCATGGCATGAAAAATGATGAGCATCCGCATTACCCCCATTATTAATGAATGAAAAAATGCATGTAGAAAATATTTCATCAAAGGATGAAATTTTTCTCAAAATAAGGGAAAAAAAGTTTAGAGTCCTCCTCTTTCTTAGATGAGGAAGTAATCATTTCAAGTCATCCCAATTCCACAACAAAAAATTCACACAATTTGAACGATTAACAAGGATCCCTTGGTGGATGGTGTATGCCTCATCGTACACCTTAGTCCAGGATTCTTGTATCACCATGTAATGATATTCCACCACCTCGACATTGCGTTTATGGGAAATGGATCCAACACCTTCCTTAAAATTAGTGAAGACGATCACATTAGTGTTAATCATGAAAAACCCCATTATATGGGGGCTGCAATTAGGTGATTCGTACTACATGCTTACCAATGAAGTCACCACATCACCAACCATCATACATTTCATCCATTATAAGGCCCAATAAACACAAATATAATATTGGGTCACATTCATTTGAAATATGAACTCATTTATTCTTTCCCAAACAAGCCATGAAATTTTGCATATCCACCCCCCCACTCTTGTTTCCAATGAAAATCACCAAATTGTTAAGGTTTTTGTCCAAATCCACAGACATGTCAAAGAACATCATATAATTCCACGCCAATTCTATCCACACCTTTTCCACCCCATGACATAATATAATTTCATGCAAATGAGAATCCACATCTTTGGGAAGAAAGGGCTGGCATCATCCTCTGCAATATGCTGTTTGAACAGATATCAGTGGGTCTGTTGAACATCATTTCAAACCATCCACCAAAAAATATTTATTCTTTGGTGGAGGAGTGGGTTATCAAATAATCTTCCAGCAATTTTTAACATGGAACTAATCCAATCCATGAACCCTCATTTTTTAGATAGACTTAACTAGGTACTTACCAGAAGATTCCCCAACACAACTAAATTGATCCATACCAATTTCTGGTGTATGTGGAATAATGAGAATGAGGTGAATATAATCCTCATTAAACCACCTATAATTATTTCTCTGATACCAATCTTATAAATAGTCATTGATCAAATAATGCACCCTTGAATTCTTGAATCCAGAGGCAACGGTCGAGGAGACCTTCAAGTTGATGTCCTTTTCTAGCCACGGGTCATTCCACACACATGCATCATTCCCTTTATAAATTATCCCCACACATCCTCTATCAAGAATATTTTTACATCCCCAAATTCTACTCCCCAAAACACTACGCTATGACCCTATCCTAGCATGTAATAAGTTGAAATGACGAAAGTATTTTTCATGAAGAACCTTTGAGAATAGGGAATTTGGGCTGGATAGGATATTCCATTAATTATTTTCCAAAAATCCCTCATTAAACCATTTGATATTCCTAATTTCAAGCTCTCCAAAAAATTTTGAGACACAATGATTCTCCCATGACACCCAATGGGTGTTATGTTTTCCATCATGATAGCCCCACCAAAATTTATGAAAATGGGAGTGGATCTTATCAACAAGAGCTTCAACATATTTGAATAACGATATAACATAGGATGTAATTACATGGGAAAATGATTTAATAAGAACATCCATCCAACCCATAGAAATAATCATTCTTGAATATATTCAAATAATATTATTCACCCATTCCATAATTCATGCGAACACTTGTTTCATATTTCATTCGACAATGGTCGAGAGAGCCAAATATTTTTTATATTCTTCAACAAGTGGAAACCTGCACACCCAATATAATTCCTCCAACTTTGTGTGTAAAACTCATTTACTGAAGTATATTATGACTTCCAAGGATTAATATGTAGCAAAAAAGTCTTTTCACACAAATTAATGATTTTATGAACCGAGAAGCATTCTTGAGGGGTAGCATGTGAAAAACGCAGGCTATTATCTATAAAGAAGAGAAGTTAAATAGGTGGGTCATTTTGAAATACCTTTGCACCATTGGTAACCCCTTGATCCACCGACCAAGAGAAAATACTGGAAAAGATGTTGACCATTAGAATAAAAATATACTAACGGATTTTATACCCTTAGCATAATCCACTTTAGGGTTTAAAACTCTATAGAGGGACCCCATTAATATTGATTCTGAATGCGATCAACATAACGCAATTCATGATGTCAAAAACCCATTTAGACCCAAATCCCAAACTAGAGAGAATGAGTTCATGAAATGACCATTTGAATCTGTTTTAGGCTTTCATCGTATCCAAATTCAATTAAATAACACCTTTTTTAATGAAGATAAGGTCCCCAGGGAATGGAAAAATTAAAAATAAATGGTTGTATTATCCATAATGGATCTATATGGGACAATGGGACTTTTATTTTTAGTTCCCAACTATGGAAGATAACCCCTTAGCCTAGCCACCATTATCTTAGAATAAAATTTTTAGACAACATTGCACAGACTAATCGGATGAAACTCAATTATTTTTAATGGACAATGGGTTTTTGGAAATAGATTAATTAGAGTTTCATTAAGGGTCTTGAGTGTGGCTCTTTCTTCCCATATTTCCTTAAATAGGGAAACCACATCAGGTACAACAATGTTCTAATCGTGCTTGAAAAATAGTGCATATAAGCCATTAGGCCCGCGAGCCTTAGCAGAAATAATATGATAATGGGCCAAAAAAACATCATCTTTAGAGATATCTCCCTCAAAATGTCATTTCATATCTTCCATGACAATTTCTTCAATGAAAATAGTCTTACAAGAAAGAGTGTAAGTACTTTTTTTCTTACATTGGTTCCTGATAAAATTCATAATAATGATATTAATATCACTTAAATCATGGATAAACCTTCAATTATGATCCTCACACATAGAAATATGATTTTTATCCTCATTTAAGACACTTTTTGGTGAAAAAAGTAGTGTTTTGATCACCATCTCTCATATGAGATTCTCATTCCATCAAAAAAACAAATCTATCCTTTTCCTTCAAAACTAAATTACGTTCCTTCTCCGAAAAATATATATCCCTCTGATTGAAAAAATGATATTAAAATTAGAGTAGAGTATTCATGTCATTCCCTACAGTAATAATGTGTCTGTAAAAGTCTCTGAACCTAACCTAGTTCCACATCAAATTAAGAAGAAATATTGTAGATATTTTATTTGTGGCATATATGATGTGTTCAATCTAAAATCTATGTTATTAATTTTTGATGGTTTAATATTCGAAATCTATGAGGGTTTCAATTTCTTATCATTGGTTATGAATCAAAGATTGTCTATAGATTTCCATGATTTGCAACAGATATCTTTTGGTCATGTAAGGCTATTTTACAGATATCCACTACTTTCAAGGCGAGACAGGGTGAGGGGGGGACCATCGGCACTCAATGTGAGGCAGCAACCTTCGGTTCTCAAGGTGATGTTGTTTGGGTTCCTTCTTCCATTATAGTTACCCTTATCAGTCTGTTTTCCATGACCGTCAGTTGTCAAGGAGAGATGGTGACCATCATTGTGGGGTAGTGACCATAAGTTCTCAAGAATTATCCTATCAAGATTTTCATACTCAGGATTTCTAGACTGAGGAAGAATGAATTGTAGTGGTTCCAACTCATCACTTACATATTGTGAAAAGGAGATATTTTTTGTACCATGGAGAATAGTACAAAGGTGAATTGTATAGGGGAAAAACATACTCAGAGAAGTCAGACTCATAAAATTAGACTGGGTTTTTTGTTATCATAGTCCCAGAACATCATACCATCTTCTATGTAACGAGGTGAGTATTTTTTTAGAGGAATAAATTTATGAAAATAAAATGAATCATAGGTTACATGAATTGTTTCGCAAACTCTGTATTACACTATTTATATAATGTTGGTGCACACACACTATTTGAATTTTTTACATAGTGCTACACGAGTGAAAGGGTATACCCTACTCGTTGTGATCCATGGATTGTTTGTTATTAGATTATTACATACCAATAGAATGGACAAAGCTATTCTTATGGGATAGTTATCATGTAAATTATTTTTTTATGGGATTTTGTGGTTTATTTGTTTTTATAAAAAAATTAAGTATTTAACAGCATGCAAAGGTTCTATCAATTGAAAGGAAACTTAAAATAAAATTTATCAATAATTCACCCCCGATACAATATATAATTCTTTTAAAAGTGCTATAAACAACTTTTAATAGTTGTAGAAAAGAACTTTTAATAACAGAGAATATAAAGGGGCTCCCCGTTATTAGTACTAAAAAGGGGGTACTTTATCAGTGCTAGAAAATCCCTGATAAAGGATCCCCCCTAATCTGTGCTATTTTAGTGTTGATAATGGATACCCTTTATCTGAACTATTTTTAGAATTGAAAAATTGGGAATTTATTAGCGCATGAAGTAGAACGGATAAAGGGAGCCTCTATCAGTTCTTGAAATATAGTTGATAAAGGGGCCTTTATCAGCACTCGAAATAGCACTGATAAAGAATTCCAATATCCGTTCTCAGAATAGCGCAGATAAAGTAGGATTTTCTAAGCACTCAAAGTAGTTATGATAAAGGCCTAGACTTCTATGATGTTTTGTTTATAAAACAGCACACCCACCCTCATAGTGCAGACACACCACCTGCACAAAACAGAACCTGCAAAGTGCACATAAGAAAAAAGGAGCGCACACAAGAACAATGCAGTTCACAAAAGGGTTTTTCCAAAAAATATATATACATTTCAAATTTTGTTTGATATTATTAAATTTAAAATTATCCATCAAAGAGTTATAAAAATTAATGTTTCATCACTTGAAACCCATGAACCACAATAAAAAATATTCGTGCATGGTATTAGATGCCAAAAAAATCATCTGCACTCCAGCAAAAGGTTCCTCCTATAGAATAATAAAATATTATGTTAGTAATACTATAAAGAAAAAAACAAAAAATTAATATGAAAAAATACATTATAAAAATGTAAATTTTTAATAGAAAATACACATTTGGTGTTATACAGGTCACACCGTGTGTCGTATTGAGGTTGTGTTGATTCCTACACCTCACAAATGAGTTTTGGATCATTTTTCAAAAATTTGAAAACATTCCGAATGGGTTTCATTGGTTTTGAATATGTCCCCTATTCATTTACTAAAATTATTATCAAATTTAAATGACAAAATTGGATTAATTCAAGTCACATCATTCACCAGATTGAGGTGTGGATGATTCATACCCATCACAAAAGACTCATGGATTATTGTTCTAAATTATCAAAACAATTCGAATGCATTTTATTGGTTTTATCTATGTCAGTTGTGTTTTTTACTAAAATATATTTTCAAACCAAAAATATGAATTTTGAGTCTCACAGGTTTCATAGTGCATTGGTTTGAGGTGAGACCTCTTCATACACATCACAAAGGTCTTTAAAATCAATCTCATAAAATATGAAGACAATCATAGGGAAGTTTCTTGATTTTTAGGGACTGAAATGTTTTGAGCGAAAATTTCAATTTTAAATTTAAAACGGACACATTTAATCATATTAGTCACACTGTACATTGGATTGGGGTGCGGTTGATTACTACACATAAAAAATTATTCATGTATCATTGTGTTAAAATATTAGATCTATCAAAATGTTCTTTGTTAGTTCAGAGTATTTAGCTTTTTCTTTTTACTTAAATTAGGGTCAATTATAAATACAAACACATTTGGATTTATAATTGTCACATCATTCATTGGATTTATGTCTAGATTATTCCTACATGTTAAGAATGACTCATTGATCATTTTATTAATGTATCAAAACAATCCAAATGAGTATGCTCAGGTTTTAGTATGTCTGTTGTGTTTTTTTACCAAAATATCATTTCAAACTGAAAACACACATTCTTGAGTCATACCGATCGCATCATTTATTAGTTTGATGTGATACCATTACATACATATCACAAATGGATTATGAATCACAATCCTAAATTATAATGACAGTAGGAATGAATCTTCATTGTTATCAGTGAGTGACACTTTTAGAGAAAAAAAATGTAAATTTTAAATTGATAACTGACACTTTTAGGAAATCCGATCACATTGTGCATTGGATTGTGGTGTAGTTGATTCTTAAATGTCAAAGAAGACTCATGTATCATTTTCCTATTTTATCAAAAAAATATTAATGTGTTCATTTTGTTTTTAGTATGTCACTGGTTATTTTAAATTATATTAATATCAATTATAAATAAAAAGCCACATTTTGATTTATACAAGTCACATGACGAATTTTATTGAGGTTATGCTGATTTCTACACATCACAAATTACTCAATGATTGTTTTCATAATTTATAAAAACAATATGATTTCATTTTTTCTGTTTTCAGTATGCTACTTGCGTGTTTTTTAAATTAATGTATATTTTAAATATAAAGAGACACTTTGAGTCATACTGGTCACACCGTGCATTGGATTCAGGTTCGGTTTATTTTCACACATCACAAATGACATTTATATCATTTTCATAAAGTAGAAAATGAATCTGAATGTGTTTGTTCCATTTTAGTATGTCAGTTGGGGTTTTTAAAATAAAATCATTCCAAACTAGAAACACACATTTTGAGTCATACCAGTCACAATGTGTGTTGGATTTACATGAGACATATTCATACACATAACAAAGAAATTAAAAACCATTTTCATAAATTATGAATATAATTAGAGCGAATATGACTGGTTTTCATTGAGTTAAGAGTTTTGAGCTAAAATCTCATTCTTAAACTAATAATGGACACTTTTAGACTTATCAGTCACACCATTCATCAGATTGGGGTGTCGTTGATTCATACATTTCAACAATGACTAGTGAATCATTTTTCTAATGTATATAATCAATTTGAATGTGTTTTCCCAGTTTTCAGTATTTCACTTGTTATTTTTTCTAAATTTATTATTATGTTAATATAACAAATACACACTTTAAGTCATAATGTTGTCACCGTTCTTCGGATTTATGTTCAATTGATTCTTAAATTCCCCAAATCTATTATAGATCATTTTAAAAATTTATCAAATCTTTTCTAATATGTTCTCTATCTTTTCATTATGTGACTAGTTATTTTTAGTACGGATATAGTAAAAATTTTATAAAAAATAAAGGCATCGAGTCATACCTGTTGCATCATGCATCATATTGAAGTCACATAATCATGAAATTTGTGTATATTATTCCATCTAGTATGTTTCTCATTTCTTTCTAAATTAATATATATCATCTTGTGAATATGATTCTTTTCGAAAATCATGGATGTACTAAAAAAATATAAAAAAAAATTGATTAATATATATTTTAAATGAAATTGTAATTATCATTGAAAATACCTCTTCAGGGATGTTGTTTTGTTCATGGAATATGATCTCTTTCATAAATGTAAAATCATAATAACCACAATCTTTTCCATTTGATTGTTTTGGACACTGCAGAGACATTGAGAAAAATAATTAATTTTCAAATATGCTTTTGGATTGTGAAATATTATTATATATACCATGATAAATATCCATTCATAGTATTTGTGATGTTTCTTGTCATTTTCCAATGTCATCATTCCATGATGTAGATGATATTCACACACCACCCTTTTATAATAGAATCCTCATGAAAAGATAATATACTTTATATTCCTATGTGTTTAGTTCTATAATGTGGGATGTAGTGTATTAAAAATTGATAAACTCACTACGGAAAAAAGGCATTTAGCGGTGGGTTTTTTTCGTTTCGCGACATTTTAAACCGCCACTAAATCGATTGGAGACAGTTTTGAAAAACCGCCGCTAAATCGTGCGTTGGGAAACTATTCGCGGCGGTTTTCAAAGCCGTCACAGAACGTTTCGCGACGGGTTTTTAGCGGCGGGTTTTTTATTTTTTTATTTTTGTTATTTATTTTAATTTTTTTTATTTTTATTTTTATATATTTATTTATATATTTATATATTTATTTATTTATTTATTTAGTTATTTGTTTATTTGTTTGTTTGTTTCTTTGTTTCTTTATTTATTTATTTATTTATTTATTTATTTATTTTTCGTATTTATTTATTTATTTCTTTATTTTTCGTATTTATTTATTTTATATATTTATTTTATATATTTATTTTATTTATTTCTTTATTTTATATATACATTTATTTTATTTATTTATTTATTTATTTATTTATTTTATTTATTTATTTATTATATTTATTTATTTTTCGTATTTATTTATTTTTTTATTTATTTTTCGTATTTATTTATTTTATTTAATTTATTTTTTATTTATTTTATTTCATATTTATTTTATTTTATTTATTTATTTTATTTATTTAATTTCTTAATAATTATTTATTTTTTTTATTTTGTATTTATTTTTTATTTATTTTATTTTGTATTTATTTTATTTATTTATTTTATTTCATATTTATTTTTTTTATTTTTTTATTTCATATTATATTATTTTCTTTACTTGTCCATGCATGCACATCCCATGCACATCCACATGCACATCCAAATGCATGCCCATGCAATATAACGAAATTCTGCGTTTGGTGATATTTGAACCCCTAACCTCTTGCATATTTTCCAAAGGCTTTACCACTCCAGCAAGCTCGCCATGTGCTTAATAAACAGAATTTAATATACTTATATATATTAATTGAAAAAACAAATAATACATAAATAATAGATATAAACTCGATAATAATAAATAATAAATAATAAATAAGGAATAAAGAATAATAAATAATAAATAAGGAATAATAAATAATAAATAAAGAATAATAAATAATAAATACTAAATAATAAATAATAAATAATAAATAATAAATAATAAAAAATAAAAAATAAAAAATAAAAAATAAAAAATAAAAAATAAAAAATAAATAATAAATAATAAATATAAATATAAATAAAAATAATAAATAAATATAAATAATAACTAATAAATAAATATAAATAATAAATAAATATAAATAATAAATTATAAATAATAAATAATCAATAATCAATAATCAATAATCAATAATCAATAATCAATAATCAATAAATATAAATAATAAAAAATAAATAACCAATAATCAATAATAAATTATAAATTATAAATTATAAATAAACATAAATAATTTATAAATATAAATAATAAATAATAAATAATAAATAATAAATAATAAATAGTAAATAATAAATAGTAAATAATAAATAATAAATAATCAATAATCAATAATCAATAATCAATAATCAATAATCAATAAAGATAAATAATCAATAATAAATAACCAATAATCAATAATAAATTATAAATAATAAATAATAAATAAACATAAATAATAAATAAATATAAATAATAAATAATAAATAATAAATAATAAATATAAATATAAATAATAATAATAAATAAATATAAATAATAACTAATAAATAAATATAAATAATAAATAAATATAAATAATAAATTATAAATAATAAATAATCAATAATCAATAATCAATAATCAATAATCAATAATCAATAATCAATAAATATAAATAATAAAAAATAAATAACCAATAATCAATAATAAATTATAAATTATAAATTATAAATAAACATAAATAATTTATAAATATAAATAATAAATAATCAATAATCAATAATCAATAATCAATAATCAATAATCAATAATCAATAATCAATAATCAATAATCAATAATGAATAATAAATATTAAATAATAAATAATAAATAATAAATAATAAATAATAAATAAATAAATAAAAATAAAAAATAAAAAATAAAAAATAAAAAATAAAAAATAAATATAAATATAAATAATAAATAAATATAAATAATAAATAATAAATAAATATAAATAATAAATAATAAATATAAATAAATAATAAAAAAATATACATAATAAATAAAAAATAAAGATAAATAATAAATAATATATATTGAATAATAAATAATAAATAATAAATAATAAATAATAAATAATAAATAATAAATAATAAATAATAAATATTAAATACATAGTAGATATAAATAAAAAATAATAAATATTAAATAATAAATAATAGATATAAATAATAAATAATAAAAAATAAAAAATAAAAAATAAATAATCAATAATCAATAATCAATAATGAATAATAAATATTAAATAATAAATATTTAATAATAAAGAAATAAATATAAATATAAATAATAATTAATAATTAATAATTAATAAATAATAAATAAATATAAATAATAAATAATAAATAATAAATAAATTTAAATAATAAATAAATTTAAATAATAAATAATAAATAAATATAAATAATAAAAAATTAATAAATATAAATAATAAATAATAAATAATAAATAAATATAAATAATAAATAATAAATAAATATAAATAATAAATATAAATAAATATAAATAATAAATAATAAATAATAAATAATAAATAATAACTAATAAATAATAACTAATAAATAAATATAAATAAAAATTAAAAAATAAACAATAAAAAATATAAATAAATATAAATAATAAATAATAAATAAATTTAAATAATAAATAAACAGTAATAATTAATAAATATAAATAATTAATATTAAATAATAAATATATATAAATAATAAATAAATGTAAATAATAAATAAATATAAATAATAAATAATAACTAATAACTAATAAATAATAACTAATAAATAAATATAAATAATTAATAAACAGAAATAATTAATAAATTTAAATAATAAATAATAAATAATAAATAATAAATAATAAATAACCAGTTACAAATAATAGATAATAAATAAATTAAAGTATATGATAAATAATAAATAATAAATAATAAAGGAAACACATGAAAAAATATGAAAAGACGTTATAAGGGATTAAAAATCATGAAAACGCATGAAAAGGATGAAAAAGCATATGAAGAATGAGGCATTAGAAAGAATGAGAACCCATGAAAACTCGTGACAACTCTGGAAAACTCCTTAATAATTCTACATAATCATCATAATAACCCACAAAAAACCATTGATAAAGATAACAAGTCATGGAAACCCAAATAAACAGTAATAAAGGGAGCAACTGTTAAAACTCGTCAAAACGGTCATAAAGAGACAAAAACATTGGACTCACATTAACAGAGATAACTTATGATCCGAGAGTCTGTTTTAGATCCGTGACCTGTCAAATCAAAGATCCTGAAACGATCTTCGAACTGAAAGGTGAAAGATTCTGAATGGACAGGCGGATCGGATGTTACGACCATTTAAAAAAAAGCTGACAGGGAACGGGTTCTAGAAACGAGTCATTGAAAAACATAACAAACTTGATACCCACTAAAAAGTCCATTACATATGATCTAGGAGTGCATTTGGGCGCCGCAACTAGTCAAACTAAAGCTCATGGAACGATCTATGATCTGGCAGGTGGAGGAGGCCGAACTGACACGTGGATCGAATGTTAGGTCCATTTGAAGACAAGTTTGACGGGACACCGGTGACGGAAACAGGGTTTTGGAGGCCTTCGGAGGGGATTATGGGGTCAAAAAACTCGACAGAATCTCACTTCTCTAAATGTAGTGCGTAGCTCTCTTCGCTGGCTTCGATTTGACATGTGATAGATCCCAAACGGACACCTGGAGCGAAAGTAATGGTCGTTTAAAGTTGGAGAACTTTTTTCAACTTTCTTATAACTCTAATATCTTCCACACCTTAGACTGTCTCATAGTTTTTATTATATGTTTCTCTAGATCTCTTCATGAGCTTCGATTTGACTAGTCGCGGCGCTTCAACGGATGCTCGGATCAAAAGTTATGGTCGTTTTAGTGATTTTGGGGTTTCTCGTGTTTTTTTATTTTTTCATTTCATTTCGCGACGGTTTTACCGAAACCGCCGCTATTTCACGGCGCTTTTTTAAAAACCCGCCGCTAATCCTTGAATAAAATTTTAAAAAAAATAAAAAATAAATAAAAATAATAATTTTCTTTTCCGTTTAGTGACAGTTTCTTCACGGCGGTTTTTAAAACCACTGCAAAATGGCGGCCCGAAACGCGTTTCGCGGCAGTTTTAAAAAGCGCCCCGAAAAAACCGCCTCTAATCGGCGATTTTCTTGTAGTGACTCCATCATGTTCGTTCATTTTTTTGTATATCCATGCATTGAATCTTGAAAATAAATATTTGGAGAACCCATATTGACATCAATGAACATCCAATGTTGCAAAAAAAAATGGAATAATAACTAAATGAAATTAAAAAATAAATAATATGAATAAATTATAGAGTTTTACCCCGAAATTGTTAATGAGTCTAATTATTTTTTCATGAAGAAATACCTTAATTTATTTAATATATACACCTATGAAAAATATTAAATTTTTTAATCCTAATTATCAAAGCATATCAGCTTCTGGAAAATCAAATCATGAAATCATCCCTCATGTATACATTTCCAAATAACCCACCTAGCCAAAAATAGTCCATGATTTAACGTACATTGTCAATACTATTGAAATATGGATCTTCCCTACTATACATATTTTCATCAAAAACAATTGTGTGAGTGCAACCATCTTTCAATATCATATCCCCAATATTTTAGAATGATATTAGATGCATATAGAGAATGGGCGGTTTTAAGGGGTTTTTGATAGATCATTTTGATATGTTGGTAGATCTTGGAGATGGTTTTGTGTCGTTATTTCATTACACCCCTGTAGTTTGACCGTCTATAACAACATTCATTGGTTCAGACCTTATTTCATTAAATATTAATGGTTTATCTTGAAATATAATTTATAAATAAATACCTACTTGGGGTCATGTTTTTTACAAGAAGTGATGGCCATGCGATGAATGATACAAGAGATTGATTGAACTTATGAATATATTACTTATAAATTGGAATAGGTATACATGTTCTCGACTCATAGGCTATGTTAATAAATTCAAATAAATGACCTATTGGAAGTGGTATTTTTTTTAGAACTTCATTTTGGATATTCAACACTGTATCCCTTGATAAGAGGTGATGGGTGGGTGTTGAAACATATAATCAAAGTCATTTTAACCCTATAGAATATCATTACAAGAAAAGTATTAGTGTCTATCTGGTTCAAAATTCAGAGAAAAAATTATTAGAGCACTGATTACAATGACATAGATACATTTTTAAGTGGAATGGCTCGCCTCAATGATGTTGGGGGTGGGGTGGGATCATCACTCACAGGTTGTTCATGTGTTGTTTCTTCTATTTTCCTCACTGCCACCATAAATGTCATGAACTCTACCATCCATTTAATTTTTTCTTCTTTGATAGATACTCTTTCTGTCATCATTTTTAGTAATTCATTATGATCCTCCTCTTGTTTTTTTCTCAAAAAAATCACAGTGTCCCCCGAAAACCCGCACCTCTGAAGCAGCCATACTTATCTGGATGCTTGAAGGCCACCAAAAGTATGTGTGCATCTAGTTTGGATGTTTTTAATTCTAATGAATATTTTAGATATAAAATATAGGGAAATTAGTCATCATTGTTTTGTAATATCGATTTAAATAAAAACAAATATTTATTATGTCATACACACACATGTTTCCCACACTTTTTTGTGTTATTTTCTATTATTATCCCATAATTATTTACATGTGCCTCCTTCCTTATCACATGTAGTTAGATGGATGTGACATTGGATTTGGATTCATAAATCATCATATAAATAGAGTAACATCGTTATGATGTTTTTTTATGTCCAATAAAAGTATTATGTTAGATTTAAAATATATACAATTGTTTTTTCAAGTGAAGCATACCTTATCCTTACTTTATGGGAGGGTTATGCAAGTTTTTCTACTCACTACTTATGTTTTTAGCTCAGTTGATGTTTCATAATTAAAATACTATTAACTAATGTGATAAATACATGTATCATCAAATAACATATTACCGAACACAATGTGCCTAAAAATAATTCTCTGCACGATGTCTAGTAAACACATCCCATTTTCCTTAGGTTATGAAGTGAACATAAAGAGGTGGTGGGAGTATGTTTATTTTCCCTTAAATATCCTTAAGATGATATATCATTAAAATTGTTAGGAAGCCTATTTGAATCCTTTAAAAAACCCTTAATACATAGTCTTTGTGCAATTCATCCACTATAAATGCACTCTACAAGGGATGATAAAGGTTGAGTCAATGTTAAATAATATTATTTTTTATAAAATTAATTAAACTATATATTAATGTTAACATAATATTTCCGTAAATAGGTGTCTTATTCCTAGTGAAAACATGATTCTAGGGTAGTACATCAATTAGAACGTGTCACTACGTGATGATTCCAATGTTAATACTGAACAAGGTGTTGTTGGGGAAAACATGATGGCCCCAATTATTCAATATAACCTTGTATTTGATGCCTTTCTATTTTTCCTTAAAGATTTTTTCCAACACCATCAAATTACAGTTCCCCCATTCATTTTATGCTGCCATTGTTTTGTTTCATACCATTTTCATGGTTTCAACATCATCAATATGTTTCTCCAGAGAACTAGTATTGGCACATGCAGATGGTGGTTGAACCTATGCACTTAGAGTAGCGATAGAAATAGGATGAGAAACCTATACGTCCTCTATATTAGGAGAAGCTGTAGGATGAGAGACTTATTGTTCCTATACAATGCATGTAGCATGAGGTTGAGGGACTTGTTGTGCCTTGGTATTGGGATCATCATCGCATGGAAAATTCATTATCCAGAGAAGTGGTTTAACATTTAATTTATATTACCTAAAAGTAGTAGTGAATATATAATTTCATAAGGTAACACGAATTATATTATATGAAATATATAAATTGATAATTTTACTCTCTATTTTTTAAATCCTTATTTGATTTGAACCCTCTATATACTATCAAAATACCTTAATTGTGGTCTCCTATGACATAAAAATGCCATATTCAATGGGACCATTGTAAAATGATTGCGACGTCCAAATTAAAGGGTCATCCTCCATTGAACATTCTTCTGACCCTTCTGTGGTTCTGTTCAACAACAGAACAATGTTATAGTTTTTATTTGAGGGATATTGAGCATAAAATGCTTTTACAACAAATAATATCATTATAAACAGTTGGTTTTTGTACCCTTTCATACTAAAATCGACTTTCATGAATCCTAACTCAACTATTTTAACATCATTCCATTTAAAAACCAACATTCATAAAACAAGGGCACATTGATGTTCATATAATATAACTACCATATTTTTTTGATGATGAAGAAGTATGACATATTCCCAAAAATTGGATATTTTTCCTTAGCACCTCAAATATTGATCACTTCAGCCACAAGTGTAACAACACTATTCTGCATGGTACAATCATCATCATTTTCATTAGTATAGAATGTATAACCATTAATTAGATAATAATTAGAAGACAATACATACACAATTGGTCTTTTGGATAGACGTATAAGTTGTTCTTGATTTGACTCTAGATTTTAATATATCTCCTTAAATATATGATCATGAAAACATCCACTAAATTGTCGATTATTTGTATTTGATATCCATTTTATATCCCTTGATGTATTCAAATCATTCATAATTTCTCTGTGGGTTTTGACATATGTTTTAACATCAAAAATAATATACAAAATGTAATGATGGTCTTTCTTATGATATGTAATATTGATTGTGACAACCACTCTTCTATAAATTACTACACCTGCATGCTTCCCAATGTGATGTGATTTTGGTAAACCATTGGTTTCCACACCAGATGGGTATTCAATGCATAATTAAATGTCCCCCTCAGCAATATATCACTCCTTAATACAACCCTCTGGATTACTTCCATTTTTGACATACACTTTCAAAATCAACTTATATAGTACCGTGGGTTATATCCACTTATAGTGTATAAGGGAAAATAGTTGGATCTATATCACTAAGAGAACCCTAAAATGAACCATAATATCAAAAAATGTCATTGGGAACAACATTTCTAATTCACATAATATTTGGGAAATTTCTATTTCCATACATGGAAATTTTTTTGATTCAATAAATTTTCTACATATATATTTGAAGAAGAAACATAGTTCCATTAATGTATAATGATCATTCTTGGAAAAAAGGCAATGTAATGATATTGGAATTAAATCTTCAATCAAAATGTGGCAGTCAGGTGATTTAATACACATTAATATTAAATCGGTCATTGACATAATGTTCTTGATATTCGATTAACACCCATATGGATCCTTTACGTCATTCAAGATGTTGAAAAAATGATTCCTCTCCTATCTGGAAATAGGGTAAGCAATTAGAGGAATAAAATTTCATTTTTTAACCTTCACATGCACCAAATCTTCCCATCTTCCCATTTTAACCGTCTCTATCCTTGCATTAATTCCAAACTTTGTTTTTCAAGGATCATTTAACAATTTTTTGATGACATTATAATTAACTTTTTTTCAACATGCATAACATAATAAATGTTACTGAAAAAACACATTTCTAGTATAGTAATTAAAGAAAAACAAATCTATTTCTCTAACTGGTTTTCGTATGGTTTTTCAAAAATGGATTACCAAACGCAGTGTCCACATATTTTACTATCTCAAATAGTAGATCACTTGTTTGTAGAGAATGTGATGTACATTCCTCAGAACTTCCATCGAATTATGTCGACCAAGATCGGTATATATGTCATTAGGGTGGAAAACTATGATATACTAGGAACATAGTTTTCATTGAATTTTTCAACCTAATTGACTATATAACTTTTATACAGACAAGGAATCCATGACTTCACTTAATTCTATATCATGATAAATTTCGATGAGAAGGAAGTTCATTTATCCTCCCATACAACATGGTTCTCAATGTGAAATATTTATTTCTGTAATCATCATACAATGTAACACCTAAATCCCACAATAATTTCACATCCTTGATCAATGGATCTAGATAAATGTCAATATCAGTATTCGGTTGTTTCAGTCATGATATAATAATTTATAGTATGGTGTGTTTTTTATTCACTCCAAAACACAGAGGAAAGATATAATTTAATAAAAAACAATCCATGTACTATAATTTCATGTTTGAAAACCCAAAGGATTAACTCCATCTATATATATCACAAGATGAAGGTTTCTTAGCTCGATTCAAAAATCAGGATACTTATGATCGATTCTCTACCACTGAGGATAGTCTATAGGGCGACATAGTTTCCCTTATTTATTACTTCTGTTTACATGCCACATTTATTTCCTTATGGTCTACTCACTTCCATAGTGGCTCCCAAACCATGGAATGATTGTAAAATACAATACTAATTTTATAGGACCGTATTCATCTATCTAGTATCGAGAATCACCACATATTTGGAATTCAATAAGTAATTTTTGGTCTTTGTGAAATATTATACAGTCATTCAGGTTGGCCTATATTCTTTTAGAGACAATACCCATCAAGCGTAACATTCGTTTGGCATCGTACGTTTGGCTCAAGATCTCATTATATTCATGTATAATGTTATTTAAGATAGAAATTAGTTCTATAAAGCTAGATTCATTCAATCTATTTCCTACTTTCAAATTATACAGCTTTAGTACAATAGAAAATATTGTATATTCATAGAAACAAACATAAAAAGGTGTCTTTTCACAACTCTTTAATTTCTCAAACAATTTTTGTAATTCCCGGACCCGAGTTACCCAGAGTCGGTGCATTATTGCATAACAGTGTCATGATCACTAAAGATCAATTCTCGAAAGACTGATTAGTTTAGTAGCCTTGGAAACACTAGATACATTCAAAATTCATACATTACATCATAAATTAAAACAAAACTACAACAACATCTTGTCTTCATATCCCCTCATACTATCCCTGAAGGTCATTCATAATATACTTCTTCACATCCTGGAAAAATTAAAACATTGGAAGGGGTGAGCTCAGATGCTCAGTAAAGATAAAAATATAGCATAAGCTTTCATAAATAAAAATTATCATTTAAGGCAATGTATAACTAAAAAAAAAGCCTTCTAAACTAAAACTTCAGCATTAAATTGAAACAATAAAATGAAATAATTCCATTTACTTATTCACATGGATATTATACAGGTCGAATAATAACATGAAATATCAATAACCACATTCATAATGACAGAATGCATAATTCCAGACTATCATAACCACTTTTCCAAGGCCTCGATCCAAGACTACAAATAAAGTTTTTTCAAGGCCTTTTGCCAAGACACTAGTTTGTCTCATGAGACCTGCCGATGCATCGAGGATCTATAGAGGTCTCCACCCATTACTTATTAAGTACAGTGCATTCCTCATATGAACAGGTTTAAACATATCATAAAAAATAAAATAATCATACCACATAAAACATGCATAAAAGAAACATAACATTTCCACATTTCAATCACAAGATATTAATACAACACATTGATATAATAAAATTAATTTCAAAACCATTTTCAATACCAAAATAAAAGAAAATTAAAACTTGGTATTTATTTTTCATTTAAAAAAAAGTTATGCCTCGTAGAGGAAGCCTAAACTCGAATAATGGTCACGGCAGTGGAGAAGCCATTGTCGCCGCATACGTACGACAAAAAAAACATTCCCTTTTGTCGTTTAGTAAAACACTTCGTATAAAAAAGATTCATTTTGAATAAACATAAAAGTCAAAGGGGTTTATACACCATATAAAATAAATTTTTGTATAAAATAAAATATGCCTCAATGAAAGGAGATTGAGACAAAGTCCCTTATAAAGATCATTTTTTAAATAAAATAGATCTATTATGTGTATTAACAATAAATAAAAATAAAGAAAATAAAAATACAATATAAGACATAATAATATCATGAAATAATTTGAATGTAATAGATTAACCTAAAGAACGTAAATTGGGTTAAGAAGTTCGCTTACCTCGTGTCCGACTTGACTTGATCATTCTTTAACCACCTGAATAATAAACTAGAGATAATTTAAAAATACCAAAGAACATTTTTCAATTTTATTATTACTTTTATATCACTTATTACCATGTTATGAACATTATGTAATTATTTACGTTAATAACGGTCGTTTTTCCGATCTTTGGTACTAGAGTCAAAAATAAACTTCTTATAATTACAAGTTGTTAATGTGGTAAAATATCCATCATATCCAGAATTATATTAATTATGTAGATATCATATGTATCATATATATCCAGTATATTCATTCATTTATAATATTACATAACATTTAGAGGTAATAAATGAAATGCACCGTTCAGGGAGACGGTAAGTCGTATGTACGCATGAACGCTACTTTCATTTATATTTCATATTTAATGGAATTAAATCATAATGATATTAAGGTATATTATAATTCCAGTATAATATCATATATAATATCATTTAATCCATCCTTTATACATCCCAAATATGTAATTAACCATTCAAATCACTTTGAGGGGGCGGTAGTCCACACTTCCTAAAATGAAATTATCGCGTTTACCCATAATGGAAATCATAAAGGTATTCCATAAATAATAAATAAATAAGCATAAGGATAAATAATAATAATATATATCATATATAAAAATAGTGTCATCATAATGGCCACCATGAGAGGTGTTAAAAGAAGATTGAACAATCATCATTTCGTGAGGTAGTAATTCGCCACCCACAGAAACAGTTTGTTCATTAACCATTAGACGAAGATGTGTGTAAGTGTAAATAGAATAATCCTCATGAAAAAATCTAGGTATGTTGAGGATACTGGTTTTTTTACAAAATAAAATAATAAAAAGAGTTTATGGGGTTGGAGAATCAAAATAATACAAAAGAACATAAGAGAATACATTACCTTAAAATCAGGTAACTCTTTTTGATTTGAGCCAAAGGCTTCCTTGGGAAGGCTTCTGCCCAAAGTGATGTTATAGAAGTAATAGAAAGAAGTTTAGAGAGTATTTGGGTAGATTTTTGTCGAGCCAAATGGCTTGATGGTGTGAATAAGGTGGTAGAGGTGGGGGCCTTTTATAAGAGGAGAGGAGGGGCACTCTTGGAAAGTCATGAAATGTTATTTTATTATATAATGAGTTTCAGATTTTAAAGTTCCCAAAACTAGATATTTAGAGGATAAGGTGATAAGGGTTCTAAATCTACTCATCTAGTAGGTTTTTGACATGTTTATGTCATATATTTTACATTATCTTTTCATTTTATTTAAATCATTAATTAATGAGGTAAACGCTGCATCATCATGTTGTCATAAGTAATTTAATTTATATAATGTTTAAAAATTATAAAAAAATATCATGATGAAGGAAATATTTTTATCTTTCCAATTAATATTTATAGTCGAAAAGTTAACTTATATAACCCCATGTAATAATTGTTTTAGTAAAACAACACATGTTTGTGACAATTTTATTTTTACTTTAAATAAAAAGATACTAATGTCATTTTCTTTCCCATGTGGCTCCATTGGGAACCAAAGTTGACCCATGGATTTTCTTGGCCGTCCATGACTCATCCAATAAGGGTAGGACAAGTGTAAAGGTATTTTCATATTTTTATAATATCATTTTAACTTTAAATTTACTAATTACATTTAGTCGGGATTAATAAAACTTAAAATTTACTATTCACCAAAAATTATTTTAATCACATTGAACCACATTTTACTTCTTAATGAAAATTATATATGTTGGATTTTGGAAATTCAAATCATAGAGGTGGTAAAATTTCATTTCAACAAAAAATTAGTTTTTTAACTACCAGTTAGTGGTTTCACTATTCATCAAAAATCGATGTTTTTCAAAACAATACCAAAAATTCACCCTAAGATATAATTGATATTCTGAATTCAAAAATTATTTCTATTTTAGAAAATTCCAAAGAAATAAGTTACATTAATTAATTTTATAATTAATTCCCACTGTCAAAACAAATAGCGTGTTTTTAAGAAACAATATCAATCAAAAGATAGACAATTGTTTATGTCCAATTTCAAAGTGAAATTAATTCTAATGACCACCATTGGATAAAATGGTAAAAATATATTCTAATAATACTTTAAAACCACTAAATATTATAACTTGTCACTATAAATTATTTTTATTAAAAAATATGTTTTTATGTATTTTTACTATTCATAGAAAATTGGAAGTCCTCAGAAAATTACAAAAAATTCAACTTAGGATAATTTCGATATTCTGAATACAAAAATGAAGTCCATTTTGAAATATAAAATTTATATAAGTTCAAAAAGTGGGTATTACTATTCATAACGACTACTTTTCCTTGTCACGGTGTGTTAGAATCTCGAACTTGCATATAATGCAAGCTATTGCATTATTGAAAGAGAAGTGTACCATGGAATCTTGGGGTGTTAAAATTTTGCTAAATCCTGATGTTAATCTTCAACTATATTTGAAATTTCCTAAATATGATTTTTAGAATCATTCACAATGGTCACCACCTCCTCAAAATGGTCTTTTTCTTTGTCCACAATTGTAATCATATCAGATGATCTATAAAATGAACTGTCAGCCGAGCCACTAGCTCCATTGACGTTTTCCACATGTTTATTCCAATATTTATATCTTAGATCCATTTTGTGAAAGATCATGTGTTATTTCAACTCCTATAGACTAACATTCTGGGAATAACAACAACATAAACACAGAAAAAGGACTTGAGAAGAGTCGTATTCCTGGCCTTTTGCAAACATGATGAACTCTTTCACTCCATCTTCATACTCTCTTATAAAACAATTGGCACCCATACATTCATTATTCATATCCATCCTATATGATTTGGTCATATTAGTATTTAACAAAATAAATACAAAAAATATTGATATAATTTCATGGATTTCCTAATTCTAAGAAATCATTACCTACAATATTATGAAAAAACTACATTTCAAATCACTTTTGAAAACTATTTAAAACTAACACATGAAATACAATTAAAATCCCCCATCATTGACAAAAATTACACATTAAAATAACACTCCCTTTTGAAGATAAATAAATTAGTTTCAAACACACATACCCAAAACCACAATTCATTTTTTAATGATTTCAATTCAACATCATGATCTAATAATATTATTGAATTAAAATGAGTGAAAACCCTTTATAAAACATTTAAAAACTCATGAATCAATTTAAATTTACCACTTAGGAATTTTTAAAAATATATATATCCCAATAGAGAAACTTTATAAATGATTCATAGAAATAACCTCAATTCATCACAAATCAATCAGTGTTGTTTGATTCCATCACATTATTCCAATGGTTGGTGGAATAATATCAATTTCCATAAGAATTTTATATTATGATCCCCAGAATTGGATACCCCTTATCCATTCTTCCATTTTCCAGTTATATCAATTATCCATCACCACAACACTATAGTCGTAATGGATATGTTCTATAGTCAGTGACCACACTCTCAAATATGAAACACTCATATTCCAATTTTCTACAAACACTGAAATATCCCAATAATCATTGGCTCACACCAAATCAATTGTTTTTACACCCCAAGAACAATTTATATGTCAATAACATGAAGTAAAATTGTTTCTTTCCTTTATAAAAAAAAATAAAATCTATATACATGAACCCATTTATTATTAAAAATTTCTCAAGTGTCATTCCTTTCACAAAAACAATTTCTATATATCACACTTCCCTAGAAAAAACTATGTCTCTATACTGATCCTTTTAATTAAATCATATCTCAACTAAAAATAATAGAATATATATGGTAATAAACTAAAAAATTGTTTGATTTTCTGTAATCAATTTTCTAAAATAAATATAAAGACTTTAAAGTGGCAATACGATGACTTTTCATTCTAAAATACTTAACTGATATCATACTAGTAACCACTACAATAAATGTGATGAGAGTATCATTATATGTCTCATGATAATTCTTATGTCTCTAAAACACATTAATGAGGTTAAAAACATCATGTCCTAGAATTTTATAGAACCTTTTAAGGAAAATTTCATAATGATAATATAGATTCGGTACCATTGATGGATGCATCAACCCAAACTCCATGAACACTTCAAAATAATGTGTATCAATAGTTTATAATAAATTCATATAATTTTTTAAATTTGTAATATAATAATAATTTATATATATAGATATAAAGTTATTCTATCTAGAAAATATGATTTGATAAGAACCAGAATTATATCATTTTTCCCTTTGAGGGGATTTACCATAATGTGATTGCGGGTGGAAGGATTTATTACATGTTTTATTCTAGCTATTTGACTAGGGTGTCCAGAAAGTGTATCATGTAGCTTTGGATATATATGGATAAAAAATATTTTTCCCATGTAACATAATTTATACCTTAATAAAAAAATCAATGTATTGTGGTTTTGACATTAGGATTGTTGATTTGTAACAAATCCAACTAGTGGCATCAGATATTTTTCTTATTCTACAATTAGTTACTAAAAAGAAGTATTCATGCTTGGTTACATAACGTATGGTGATTAGTTTTTCAATAATTTTTAGAAATTCATTGTTTCCATACTACTGGGTTTCATATAGAAAAGTGGATTTCAATGATTTAGTGAAATTGTACTAGTAACAATGTGGGGGGTTAATTGAAATGTCTAATATTTGGGTTGATATTAAAGGGTGGAGGATTCATAAAATGGAGAAAAATGTACTTCCTAATCAAGGAGATTTAAAAAGTTGCATTTATTTTGTATTAGTCAAAAGTGACATATTCAATAGAATGGGAAACCATGAGACGAAAGCATTAGAAATATTTTTAAAGGGTGTGTCCATGAAATTCCAAATCCACGAGGGAAGAAGGTCACACTTCAATGATGTTGATAATTAAAGGAGGATGTTTAGTAGAGGGATTTATAAAGGTGTATTATGGGTCAATGTTTTGGTGACAAAGTAATTCTTAGTGAGATTTTCAGTAATTATGCCGCATTGTTTAAAATTAGATAATTAATTATAATTGATAATAATTAAGTATTTATGATGTATTTGGTAAATTTGGAGCTTTAGTGAAAGTGCAGGCTCAAAATAGGCTAGGATGAGCATGATATAGTTTTAGAAAAGAAAGATGATGTTGATTACTCTTTTTGAAGTAGATAGCCCCTATAATACAAACCCATTGTTTTGGGGTAACATAGCCTAGTGGAATAACCAAAGAGAGAGGATAGGGTAATATGACCATTGGCCTAACCTAATATAACGAAGGGTCTGATGACATTGAGTCCTAACTTGGTGCTTGATGGGATTTGTGGTCTAACCCAACGAGAATCTGGATATGATGGCCTTGTAGCCTGACTTGAGGTTTAGTCAGGCGTTCAAAGGCCCTACAAGCTTACCGGAATATTTATTTTATAATGTATGATGAAATACATGTGTTAATGTTGTTTTTCCTATAATATAATATTTGGTTGACATGTAGACATCATGAAATTCCATTGATTTAATTAATATAATTGTTCCTTAAGGCTATAATAAACTCAATATGAATTCCTCAGAGACTTCCCAGGTATGCCACATAGAAAAAAACAAGTTACAATAATTAATAAAAAATAATTTCAAAACATTTAACAAGATTATAAAAATGAATAATTAAAAACCATATGAAAATCCTACAAACATGATAATTACAATAAATTCACACATGGAATAACATTTCCCATGTTCACACACACACATTCATGGTATACAATCAGGTTTCAGTAGAGGACCACTAATATCATTTAAAAAACCAACCAACATTCAATTCATTTTGTGAGAAAACAAGGTCCACCAACGGACAAGATTTTCAGTAAGGAATTTAGCTCATACAATTTACAACATCACCATCAAACAAAGAGAAATAGGAGACAACACACTATAGAGGTGTCATTAAGTGCATGGAAGAGATGTGTGTCCGGCGGAGGACAATCGGGAAGTGGAAAAGTCATCTAGCAGAGGAGAGGCACTGGAAAATAAGACACATGTGGTGGAGGAGTGTGGTAAGGAGGAGGTGGGGCACATGACAGAGGTGGGTCGCACGATTGAGGTGTGGGGCGCAATAGAGGGGAGGCACATGATGGATTGGATCGCACACGGTGGAGGTGTGGTGCCCAATGTAGGAGAGGCACATGGTGGTTTGGTTCATGATAGATGAGAGGCACACGATAGAGGTATGGTTCACAACCGAGCAGAAGTAGCTGGAGAGGATGAGGAGAAAGTGTGCTGGCGGTGATCAGCATCCATTTGAGCTTGCGAGGTGTGAGGAAGGAAGAGAATGTTAGGGATTTTTATAAAATATGTGGAACCTTTTATCTCTGCTAGAGAAAAAAACATAGGTAAAGGTATGTTTTATCTGCATTAAAATAGAAATAGATGATAAAAAATTCCATTATTAGCGATTTTTAGCACTGATAAAGATAGGTCTTTATCAGTGCTAAAAATATATCATGGAAAAAGACAACTATTATCTGCATTTCTAGCACTGTTATAGATAGGCTCTTATCAGTGATAAAAAACATTGATAATGATATAACATTAATAAATTATTTATATTATTATATATATTTATAATAATATATAACTGAAAAATATATATTTATATTTATTAAAATATAGTTCAAATAATTATAAAATCATAATAAATCTAATTATTATAATTAATATCTAAGAAAAATATATATAATATATATATTAATTATATATATTTTTAAGATTATAGATGTATATTATAATATTTATTCTAATTTTATATTTTTTTATTTCAATATATAGTTATTTATAATTATAATTATAAATGAAAATTTATTTATTAATATAAATAATTATAAAATTATAAAAAATTATATTTATAATATTTATAATATTTATAATTTTATTATTAAATAATAAATATATTTATTATAATTTTAAAAATATTTAAATATATCTTTATTTTTTTATAACTATAAATATAAACATTTGTATTTATTTCTCAATATTTATATATATTTGCAAATATATTTACAAATAAATTTATTTAAATATATACAACACTATATAAGAAAATAAAAACTAAATTTATTATGAATTAATAATTATTAAATAAATAAATATTTATTTATATTTATAATTAATTAATAAATAAATATTTTTTTGTAAATAAAAATTATAATAAATAAATTATTTATATTTGTAATTATAAATACATATGTATAATTATAAAATTTTTATAAATAAATTTAAAATTCCTAAATATATATAAATAATATATTTATTATAATTTTTTAATTATTTAAATATATCTACATTTTTTTATAATTATATTTATAATTTTTTGTATTTGTTTATAATTATTTGTATGTAAATATATATAATTAATATAATTAATATAATTTTTTATTATTAAAATATAGTGTTATTTATTTAGGAATTATAATTATAAATATGTTTACTTATTTATACATAAATTTATTTAATTATATATTTATAAATTTATTAGGATACTAATAATATTTATATAGTATAATTTTATAACTTTTAATGTATATATATATATATATATTTACAGTTATAATTACAACTACAAATAAATATTTTTATTATTATATTTTTATAAATAAATATATATATATATGTAATAATATATGTATTTGTTGATATTTTATAATTATATAAATATATTTATAATTATATTTATAACTAAAAATAAATATATTTAAAAAGTATTAATATATAATCATAATTAAATAAATATGAGTATAATAAATATATTTATTCATTAAATATATTTTATGTATTTTTCTTATTCTTGAGAACATAATATAGTATATGTATGGGTAACATGAATTAATTAGACACACCTAGTAAAATATACATAATAAAAAATGGGCCATCAATGGAAAACATGAATAATAATAAGTGTGCAATGTATAAACAAACATTCTTGAAGATATATAAAATATATGCGTACATGTTCAGTATATATATTGACCAAATTCATTGGAAAGACATATATATTTAATTATAATCTTATTAATACTTTTATAAATCATTATATATATTTTTGAATTATAAAAAATATATATTAATTATTAACATGTGTTTTTTGTTTAATATATAGAAATTAATATTATTTTTTAATATATTTATATTAATTTTATATAATTTTATTTATAAAAATGTTTAACGTTGATAAAAATAGTGCTATTTAATTTTTACCCTTTATAAACACATTTTTTGCAATGATAAATATGTCCTTTATCAGTTCTTTTATCCCACACTGATAAAGCCCCCCCACCCCTAATCAATTCCTTGTTCTTAGTTCTAATTGTAATGTCCCTGTTCCGGAAGACACCCAGAGGCACCCCGTACCATGTTGGTCACATGGCCTCAAGCGTATTTCCCCAAACACGAGAGGCTGCTGACTAGTAGCGAGGGCCTTGGGTGTGATAGTGGGGAAACTATTACCTCATTTGCAGAGTAACACATCGAAAGGGAAACAAAGACACAATAGCTGAAATAGTAAATATACCAACAATAGTAATAGCGGAAGACTGGAATAACAAACAACTGAATCACATATGTATATATGATGTATGGTACACATGTCTAGGAAAGAATCCAAACAAATCTCAATGTTGGAATAGAAACAGTAATAAACCAAGGTACAAAAGAAAAAAAAAGAGTCAGCTCCTCAGAATCGCAAGCCTAATCTTGGTTCTATTCGCTCCAACACCACAACAAGTCCTGTACTTGAAGTAATAGGGCACTTTCCTTTGTCTATACCTACATTAATATAATATTTTTTGGCCCAAAAGCATGGCAGAAACAAGGTGTGAGACTAAATTCAGTATGCAACCACGAAAAGATTTATGCCTAACAGTTAGTGAATATATGGCAGGTAAAAGTACAAAAGTATTAAACAAGAAATTACTCAGTAGAAACAATTACACATATCCAAAATCAACTAATCAATCACAATTACACTCTAGGAATTCCACACAACCTATCCCCTCTAGTTCAGTTAAAAGAATATATACCGAATCTCGGAGGAAGCACTCACCGTCCACTCCTCTTTTAGTCAAAAGTAATTCAAGAATCTCTGAGAAATTCACAAGGTCAATTCCTCGTATAGTCTATGTTCATTCAAGGAATCATTGTGTAAATTCTCATGATCAATTACCATTATATCCCCAAGGTCAAGGACTCTCTGAGGAAGCTCACTCGGTGAATTCCCTATTATTGCTCCTAGTGGTTCGAAGACTCTCTGAGGAAGCTCACTCGGTCAATTACCCTTATAGCCCCAAGTAGTTCAAAGACTCTCTAAGGAAGATCACTCGATCAATTGCCCTTATAGTCTACTACAACAGGTTCTCACGGCCCTATGTAGGTCAATGAGAATAGAAATGAAACACGTCCAATGTAAACCAATAGTCCTACTTGGATAAAAAATCTACAACATAACACGTATGTCAAATAAACACACACTCCACCCCACAACACTAGGCATGGGAAAAATAGGCAAGGCTTCTGAATAGACTAAGAAGGATCGAACGGTTATAAACAAAGCATGAAAGGGCCTACACATCCAAAGCATATAAATAAACCCTATTCATATCCAATTAACCTCTACACATTCATTCAAATATGGAAAGTAATCAACCGGTGTAAAATGGTAAACACCCAACACCCCGTTCAAGGGTATTGGTCAAAATTGCACATAATACTCAAAGGTTGTCAACAGAATGTAACAAACCACCTACCTCGAAATTGGGAGATCTGTATACTCCCGTGTCGGCCCTAGTATCAACCTATGATGAATAATAGCTACAGAAACCTCTAAAATGTTCAAACCATGACATCACATGAGAGAGGAGAAATCAGAAGATGGTGCTTAAATAGATAAGAGAACTCACCGATGTGATTCCAATGCAACTGACAGTGTTCCAATCAGTGGATGGACGTATTCTCAGGGATTTGTTGATGATCTGTGGCCATATGGAGGTCTCAGTTGAACAATTCCATGAAGGAGAGCATTCTTACGATTAGATGCGACCCCAGTGAGTTTAATGAAAAAAAAGTACACATCATGTGCAATTGATTTACATGGTGTGTACTTGCTATTTTTGTACCCTGCTGCAGGCAGCCTCCAGGTCACCCCACAGGGCCGTGTGCATGGTCACTAGACAACCAGCACCCGGCTACCTGCGGTAACTAAGTACACAGTATGTACTCATAAAGTACACAGAATGTACTTCAAAAATCTCTTAAATTTCCTCTTTTTCTAAAAAAGGATCAGAAAAGGAAAAAATACCTGAAAAAGGTCTAGGATCTTACAAACATCCCACCTTAAAGAAATTAATCCCCAAATTTAACTAGCTCGGCGTAAGAGATTAATCTCTGAACAGTTGCAGCCAATGTGCTCGTACACAGGCCTCCCTCTCTCAAGTCTCGTCCTATACCAGCCCGTGCTTCCATATCACTCATACCAGTGGAACAGACAATCCATGAAGAACCTTTGTACTACGATAAACAATTCAGATAGGATAATCATCGTGGTATGAATCCTCTTCAATCTCATCCTCCTCAGGTTGAAAGACATTAGACGGGTCTGAAAAGTAACGTCGGAGCTTAGAAATCTAAAAAACATCATGCATAGCCCAGTAGCTCTTAGGTAACTGCAACCGATAGGCCACCACACCAACTCTATCCAACACCTAAAATGGCTCAACGTACCTTGGAGAAATCTTACCTTGTCTCATAATACTCTTGTTTCCCAACTTCGATGTAACACACGTGAAAACCTAATCCCCGACCTCAAACTCTAGAGGTCATCTCCGCTGATCTGTAAAATACTTCTTTAAAGACTGCGCAGTAGCCATCCCCTTCCGAATCAACTCTATATTCTCGGTGGTCTCCTGAACAAGATTAGGTCTCAACAATGCTCCCTCTCCTAACTCCAGCCATCATATGGTTGATCAACATGGCCTACCGTACAAAGACTCATAAGGTTCCATATTAATAGTTTCTTGAAAACTATTATTGTAGGAAAAAATTAACAAGCGATATAGTCATCTCCCAAGAACCTCCAAAATTCAGGATGCATGCTCAGAGCATGTCCTCAAGAACATGAATTGTACACTTGAACTGGCTATCTGTCTGGGGGTGGTATGATGTAAACAAAATTAATTGTGTACCAAAGGCTTTCTGAATCACCTGCCAGACCCGAGAAGTAAAACGTGCATCCCTGTCTGAAACAACAGAGTGTAGAACTCCACGCTGATGTACAATCTCTCAGATGCACAACCATCTCCACTCATCAACACTAAAGGTATCCTTGATCAACAAGAAGTAGGAATCCTTTGTGAACATGTCAACGACAACCCAAACTGTATCATTCCCTTGAGGTGACCTCGGTAAAACTATCATAAAATCCATCACAAAGTCATTCAACTTCCACTCGGGAATGTGTAACTACTGTAAAATCCATGTTCGCCACTGATGCTCCGCCTTCACCTATAGACTAGTGGAACACCTCATGATGAAACCATCAACACCCCTCTTCATATTTGGCCACCAATATTGGCGGTGTAAATAATGATACATCTTGGTGAAACAAGGATGAACTTCCCAAACTGAGGAATGAAAATCCTACATTAGCTCCTTGCGTATATCTCATAACACCCATATGATCCCCTAGAATTGCAAGGTTTCATCCCAACCTACTATCCATCCAGGAATAGGTTCCTCTTTTAGTACCCCCAATTTCTAGTAAGTAACCCTTTTTTATGCTTTTTATGTACGTGAAGCGTATGTGAAATGGTTGGGTAAAGTTTGAATAGTTTTAAGTTGTTAAAGGGAAAAATGTAGTACCCCCAGTTTCTAGTAAGTAACCCTTGTTTTATACTTTTTATGTACGTGAAGAAAATGAAAAATGGTTGGGGAATGTTTTAAAACATTTATGGTGTTAACGGGAAAAATGTGGGGATGCACGGGCTGTGCACGGTTTGCCCAAACCGTGGGGAAGCCGTGCAGGTCGTGGTCATCTAGACAGAGGAGACCGCACGATGTGCAAACAGTTTGGGAAAACTGTGCAAGGAGGCCGTGTATAGGGCCTCTTCCAAGCAGTGACTACCGCACGGTTAGCGCACTATTTGACTAACCGTGCAGACTAACCATGCACGAAGTAAACTTAGATCCTATTTTTAAGGATCTAATATGTTTTATCTATAAACCCACTCTTTCTTTCTCTTAGACAGCCCTATCTCGGGATTTCTCTCTAATGAAGGTGGGAGAACACTTACCAGGCATTTTGGAAGCGATCCAGAGGGTTTCCTTGGTGTTTAGAGGGTGGTTGATCAAGTTAAGTCTCATTTAAAGAGTTCATATAGATATCATCCTTTCCTCTTGATGGATCCTTTGATCTACACACATGATGGGTAGATCTAAGATAGTGGATGACTTATATGTCGGGTTTTGATCTTTTTGCGGATAGGGGAAGGAATATAAGGAGGTTTCGTGGTGTGTTGACCCAGTTCTTGGTTGGTTTCGCCTTATTTGTTGAGGTAGGTGGCTTCACTCTCGATTCCACTCTCTTAGAAAATGAAGGCTCAGTTTTAAATTGTTTTCCTTAATTGAAATGGTTTTTTATCTATTTTGAATGAATTATTGAATCCCCTTCTTAGTAACGGGTGATGGAAATTGTGTGGTTTTGGAAAGTGGTTATTGAAGTAAATTTAATGTGGTGATATTAAATTGTATATAGTTTTGTTGTTTAAATGAAATGGTTTTCAATAAAAGGGTGATGTTTTATTGTAAGGTTTGTAACACACTAGGTTTTGGGCATGGACTTGCATGGGTTGTGGTGTGTGTTCATATGCATTGGGATGGATAGGTGAATGAAGTACCCCCATCAAAAAGGTTGAGATGGATAAGGGAAAGAAGTACCCCCAACACAAAGGGACGGATATGGTCATGAAGTACCCCCGTTAAGGTAGTTCACTAAGTGACAACTTAGTGGAAGGATAACTCACCACTCGTGAGTATAGGGAGGTCCAGGTTGCATGCATGGTTTGTTGTGTGGATTTTTGGAATGGAATGAATGTGAAAAAATAGAATTGGGAATTTTACTGGAAACTTTTCTTGGTTGCTTTTCTTGAGTAAGATGGTTTTTGTGGGAAAATGGTTTTGACATTGAACTCATTATATTGTGAAATATTTTGGAATTGTTTTATATAAATTATTGTATATAAATGTGCTAACATGTTTATCCTAGAGGCATGGGTTGGGAAGTCATCGTGGAAAACCTACTGAGTTTCACTACTCACCCCCTGCATTGGAACGTTGGTGCTTTTGAAGATGTCATATACCTGGATGTTGGAAAATGAAAAGTGTCACATGTTTATAGCACAACATCGTGATGCTTGGGCTGGTTCGTGATGTTGGATCTTGGAGCTTATGGAGCATGGAGTTGGGTTGTTGTCTTGTAGTCATTGAGTTTTTCATTCCCCTATTTACTCTGATTTATTGTTGGCTTCGGCTGTTGTACTCTTGGTTGGTTTTTGATAAAATAAATGGTTGAGTTTTCTAGGTTTTTATCATGCATCATTTAGTTGTTTAGTCTGGTTATAGTTGTTGGTTTTGGGGTATGTTCAAAAAGGGTAAATCATCCCCCACTTGTTTTGAAACCCTTCGGAATTTATTGCCAGTCTTTGGTGCCTCGGGGATGTTGTTTAAGGACTAGTAATGATTTGTTGATCTCTCAAGCAAATGAGAATTGGTGGGTCACTACAAATGGTATCAGCTTGTTCGGTCCTTTCCTAACAAGTGGTCATCAATGATCTTGGTTTTGGAGTTGAAATTCGTTTTCATCCATTCATGGGGTCAGAATCTTAGGTAGGAGTAGGATTTTCAGAACATGAAATGTATAGAATAAAAGGACATAGCTAACCCGTATATGTTGAACAACTAGTTACCATGGTTTTGGGTACATAGGTGTTTTGGATACACCTCTAAAATGATGGAATCTCATTTTCATGGTTTTATCCAATGAGATGTACATGACTTGCATTGTAGAGGAATGACTTCCCACTAAGATTCCATATCTTATTTTGAGGAATGAGTAAGGACTGTGTGTTAGGTTCCAATTTTTTAAAAATTCTGAAATTGATTTCAACTAAAAGACTTTGAAAACAGGGTATTTGGTGTATTTTGAAAATGGATTGATTTTCAAAAAGTATATTGAATGATTTCAAAAATGTTTCAACATGGTAGTACGTTTTTTTGGGGAAAATGTTGTGATAGATGATGTGATAGAATTTGAAATGATAAGCCTTCAGTTTCTTGGAAGTGAGACTAGCGTCGTGCGTTGTTTGTATATAAAATTGCACCCATTAGGCATTATAGAAACCAATACGAAGAAGCTGCAGAAAATGTTGTTGCACCTATACCATGTGTGAACTAAGCGATGGTTCAGAGTATCATTCAAGCATTCCAGGATGTGGACACGGGGAATCGGTGGGATGAGTCAAGGCACGTAGACCATTCTATCCAGTTCCAGGAGTAGAATCCACCCATCATTCGTGGTGATTCTGAACTAAAACAGGCGGAGGTGTGGCTGAGTAGGATACATATTATCTTTGATTTCATCAGCACACCAGCAGAACTAAAAGTAATGTTGGTGACATATATGCTGGAGGATCTTTCACAACAGTGGTCAGAGCGAGTGGTGCAGGATAGGGAGGATCAAGTACTGGTCTGGGTGGAATTTGAGGAGTTGTTCAATAAACCATTCTATCCTCACACATTCAAGATCCATAGAATGATATAAATTTTGAGCCTGAACCAGGAGAATCTCTCTCTCATGGAATATGCAGACAAATTAATGAATTTACTGTGTTTTTCAGTGGAGGTTGCTGCAAGTGCGTCGCTGAAGGAACACATCTTTGAATCTGGGTTGCGATAGGAGATTTGCTTGAAGATAGATGTGCTCTGTCTTATGGATTATACAGATATGGTAAACAGAGAAAAAATAGATGAAAGAGACATATCGAGATTTATTGGAGGAGGAAGTACGATGATACCCATGTGAAGGGGTGGGAACTCTAATGCTGGGAAAAATGGAATAGGGACACCTACTTCTAAGGTGGGAGTGCGAATCAGAATCAGACAGCTGGATCGGTGAATCTTCCTCCATGAACCATGTTGAAATTTGGGTTTTTTCAATGTGGCTTGATAGATCACATAAAGCGAGAGTGTACAACACAACCTAGAAAATTTCACAATTGTAATCAGATGGAGCATCTACTGTGTTATTGTAGAAATACTCTGAGGTTGGGTGCACGTGACACTTCCTAGGCATCACAAGAATCGTATACTTCGATAGGACGATGACAACAGAGTCAGTATTGTCTATATAACAGTTCTAACCTGGGTAATTCTCGAAATACTAAGACTCCCCAACTAGGGAAATCTCAGCAAGCCAACAAGGAGAACAGTGCAGTGATGAAGCAATTGTATGGAGCGGAACAAGTGATTGTGGATGACCATTCTGGACCATCTACGGTGAGAGGTTCAATTCATTTGAATTATACCCTCATCCAAGTGTTATTCGATACTGGTGCACCAAATTCTTTTCATTATTCTCTTGTTTCTGATTTTCTGAACATAAAACTTGAAACGATGCCCTCGGTGAAAAAACATTGAACTCCTCTCGATGAAAGAAAGTTTATAGCCTTTGTGTGTAGAGAATGTTATATAACTGTTGATGGAGCTGAGCTGAAATGGTATTTCTCTGTACACGATATAGATGTCTATATTATAATCCTATGTATGGATTCATTGAAAGAGTTCAGGGCTCACATCGACTGTTATAACAGAACAGTCAGTTTCACGACTGAGGATGGCGTCGAGCATCTCTATAGAGAAGAAAGAGTAAAGAATGCATGTGCAACGTGCTTGTTGGAAACAGTAGTGGCAACTATCTCTTACCAGTTTACTACATTAAACATGGAATCGAGCGATGAGATCGCAAATAATACTTTTCTAGTAGTTGTGGGTCAATTTCCTAATGTTTTTCCTGAAAACATCTCAGGGTTACCACCTGTATAAGAAGTGGATTTTACGATTGATATCCTTCTGGGGACTAGTCTTATCTCTCATCCATCTTATGAGATGGCACCAATGAAGTTAAAGGAATTGAATGTGCAGTTGGAAGAACTGGAAAACAAAGGTTTTATTCGGGGAAGCGTGTCTCCTTG
This sequence comes from Viscum album, assembly GCA_963277665.1. NCBI lineage: Eukaryota > Viridiplantae > Streptophyta > Magnoliopsida > Santalales > Viscaceae > Viscum > Viscum album. Next base: position 1,052,540,508 of record OY728151.1, on the reverse strand, counting down.
GGCATCACCTATTTATTTGTAAAGAAAGGATATGGACCATTGAGGATTTGTGTGGATTACCATAAACTTAACCAAGTTACAATAATGAATAGATATCCACTTCCATGCGTTGATGACCTGTTTGATAAATTTAGGGGAGCTCAGTGGTTCTCTAAGATTGACTTGCGCTCAGGATATCAACAGTTGTGAGTACAGAAGGAGGATATTCTGAAGACAACCTTCAGAAGCATATATGGCCACTATGAATATGTAGTCACGACTCTTGGTCTTTCAAATGAACCATCTGTCTTTATGGCATTGATGAATGTAATATTTCAGCGATATATGGATTCTTTTGTTGTGGTGTTTGTGGACGACATATTGGTGTATTCAAGAACAAGGTTTGAGCATGATAAACACTTGGTGATAGAGTTAGAAATCATGAGAGACCATCAGTTGTATGCCAAATTAGCAAATTGTGCTTTTTGGATACTAGGGGTATGCTTTCTAGGCCATGTTGTGTTTGATAAAGGTGATTGATTGGATCCAAATATGAGAGAAGCTATTATTTCTTGGAAACCGTTGAGGAATGTCTTTGAAATACAATGTTTTCTTGGTCCAGTTGGTTATTACCTATACTTTGTCCGTGACTTATCACGACTAGCTTCGCCTATTATATCATTGAAAAAGAAGAACAATGCATTTCAATGGACTAAGGAATGTCAGAGATCTTTTCAAGAGATTAATGTTTTCCTTACATCGGAACCCATCTTGATTCTTCCGGAATTAGGACAGGGGTGCGTGGTGTATTGTGATACTTCAGAAACTATGTTGGGATGTGTTCTCATGCAAGGAGACCATGTTGTTGATTATGGCTCAAGACAGTTAAGAAAGGATTAAAATTACTACCCAAAACATGATTTGGTGTTTGATGAGTTGTCCATGCCTTGAAGAGATGGCGTCATTATCTCTTTGGTGAGAAATTTACCATGTTTACGGATCACAAAAGCTTGAAACACATTTTATCACAGTGAGATTTGAATATGAGGTAGAGGAGATGGATTGAGTATATTCAAATGTTCGACATAGACTTGATGTATACACCGGGTAAGGGAAATTCTGTGGCTGATGCATCAAGCAGAAAGACGTATGCTCATTTGGTGAAAGAAGCATTAGATGAGTGGCTGTTGATGTCGGTCCATGCCTACATGCATGTGGAATGTGAAGACCGAGGTGATGTTGTGGTTTTCTTTCCAATTGCCTTTGTTCCTGATTTGGTAGAGATAGTAAAATAGGCACATGCATCTGATGTTGATTGTGTGGCAATGAGTTCAAAACTCAATGGTGGGGAGACCATTGAGGGATGGAATCTGGATGAGAGTTTAGTTTTTTGGTTTCGAGATTGGATGGTTGTACCTTTAACCACTCATGAACAACTCTTTCATGCTTACCACCATTCTAGATTGGATTTCCATCCAATAATACTGAAGATGTATAAGGCCTTGAAGGCACAGTTTTGATGGAGTGTCATGAAACGGAAGGTAGTTTAATTTTTTTCTATGTGTTTAACATGTCAGCATATTAAAGAAGAACATCAGCGACCGGTGGTTATGTTTCAGTATTTTCCTATCCCAGTGTGGAAATGGGATTATATAGAAATGGAATTTGTTAGAGGTCTTCCATGAATGGTCCAGAAACACGATGCCATTTGGGTGATAGTGGTTCATCTAACCTAGTCGTCCCATTTCATCAATATTCCTGAAACTTATACGATCAAAGATATTTCCAAAATCTATATCCAAGAAGTAATAAAGAGGAATGGTTTACCAGCGTCTATCGTCTCAAATAGATATCTGAGGTTTACATCTCGTTTCTGGTGATCCTTACAGAAAGCCCAGGGAAGTCAGTTGAATATGAGTACGGCATATCATACTCATACAGATGTACAATCCGAAAGGAAGATACAGACATTGGAAAACATGTTGCGGGCTTGTGTAAGGGATTTTTGAGGCACGTGGGAAGATCACGTGACTTTAATGGTGTCTCATATAACAAACGTTATCAGGCCTCGATACAAATTGATCCATTTGAAGCATTGTATGGGCATCCTTGTCGTTCTCCACTTTGGTTGGTCGAAACAGGTGAGACATCACTAATTGGGATGAGCCTTGTCCAAGAAATAATGGAGAAGATTCAGTTGATTAGAATGAGGATGGAGACGGCTCTGAGTCATCAGAAATCTTATGCAGATCATCGTCGATGACCGCTATTATTTGTGGTGAGTGATCATTTATTTTTTAGACTCTCTCCAAGGATTGGACATCGTCGTTTAAAGAAGTAGTGAAAATTATCTCCCCGATATATAGGCCATTTTGAGATATTGTAACGGGTTGGAGAGGTGGCGTATCGAATGGAATTACCACCATAGTTCAGTGTAGTTCATAATGTGTTCCATGTATCTGAGTTGAAGAAGTATCAGACCGATCCTGACAATGTGATCATATAGGACCATGTTAACCAAGAGCCAGATGCATCGTTGATTCATATCCCAGTACATATTGTGGATAGGGAAGAGATGGTCTATCATGGTAAAAGTATTGGTCTAGTGCGGGTTTTATGGTAGCGTGATCAGATTCAGGAAGAGACTTGGGAACGTGAGAATGAAATGAAAGATCAGTGGCCATAACTCTTTCAAGTAAGCGATGGTTTTCTACTTTCTGGGGGTAGAAAGGCTAATGGTGGGGAGAATGTAGTTTCCCTGGTTTCTGTTATGTAACCCTTGTTTTATGCTATTTATGTATGTGAAGCATTCGATAAATTGTTGGGGAATGTTTGATGACTTTTAAGATGTTGAATGGAAAAATGTGGGGACGGACGGGCTGCGCACGGTTTTCCCAAACCGTGCGTAAGCCGTGCAGGCGGTTGTCATCTTGACAGAGGAGACCGCACGATGTGCCCACAGTTTGGGAAAACCTTGCGAGGAGGCTGTGTAGAGCACCTCTTCTGAGCAGTGATGACCGCACGATTAGCACACAATTTGACTAACCGTGTAGACTAACTGTGTGCGAAGTCACCATAGATCCTATTTTTAAGGATCTAATCCAATTTATCCATAAACCCAATCATTTTTTCTCTTAGATGGACCTAACTCGGAATTTCACTTTGGTGAAGGTGGGAGAACAATTACCAGGCGTTTTGGAAGTGATCCGGAGGGTTTCCTTGGCATTTAGATGCTAGTTGATCAAGGTGCGTATCATTTCCTTGAGTTTTATTAGATCTCCTTCTTCTATCATGATGGATACTTAGATATACACCCAAGGTGGGATGATCTAATATATTGGATGACTATTAAGTTAGGTTTTGGTCTTTTTGGTGATAGGGGAAGGAATCTAACGAGGTTCATGGTGTTTCGACCCGGTTCTTGGTTGGTTTTGCCTTTTTTGTTGAGGTAGGTGGCTTCTCTATTGATTACTATCTATTAGAACTTGAATGATTAGTTTCAAATTGTTTTCCTTGATTGAAATAGATTGTTTATCTGTTTTTAAAGAATTGTCGAAACCCCTTATTAGTAACGGGTGATGGAAATTGTGTGGTTTTAGAAAGTTGTTGTTGATGTAAATTTAAAATGGTTATTTTAAATTGGCTATAGTTTCTCTGCTTGAAATAAATGGTTTTTAATAAAAGGGTGATTCTTTATTGAATGGTTTTGAACACAATTGGTTTTGGGCATAGACTTGAATGGGTTTTAGTGTGTGTTCAAATGCATTGGGATGGATACGGGCGAGAAGTATCCCCCTAAAAAAGGTTGGTATGGATAAGGGTGAGAAGTACCCCCATAAAAAAGTGACGGATAAGGTCATGATGTACCCCCATCAAGGTAGTTCACAAAGTGACGACTTAGTGGAAGGATAACTCACCACTCGCGATTATATGGAGGCCCAGGTTGCATGCTTGGTTGGTTGTGTGGATTTGTGGAATGGAATTAATGTGCAAAAATGGAAATGGGAATTTGATTGGAAACATTGCTTGGTTGCTTTTCGTGAGAAAGATGGTTTTGGTTGGAAAATGGTTTTAACATGGAACTTGTTATTTTGTGAACTATTTTGTAATTATATTATATAAATTTTTGTATATAAATGTGCTAACATGTTTTATCCTAGAAGAATCAGTTAGGAAGTCATTGGGGAAAACCTACTGAATTTCATTACTCACCCATTTCTTTGGCGAATTGGTGCTTTGGCGGATGTCAGGTACCAGGATGTTTTCAAAGTTAATGTGTCACATGTTTATATAACGACTTCATGATGCATGGGCTGGTTCGTGATGTTGGAGGATGGAGCTTACGGAGCATGGAGTTGGGTTGTTGTCTTGAAGTCTTTTAGTTTTTCTTTCCATTGTTTACTCTGATTTATTTTTGGTTTCTGCTGTGGTAATCTAGGTTGGTTTTTGATTAAATAAATGGTTATGTTTTTTGAGTTTTTATCATGCATTGTTTAGTTTTTTAGTCTAGTTATGGTTGTTGTTTTTGTGGTATGTTCATAAAGGGTAAATCATCCCCCACTCGTTTTGAAACCCTTTGGCATTTATTTCCAGCCTTTGGCACCTCAAGGATGTTGCATAGTGCCTAGTAATGACTCGTTGATCTCTCAAGACAATGATAATTGGCAGGTCACAACACCTCTCCTGACACACTCTACTATAGGACAAGGCATTCTGATATGATAGATGCCTCATTTTCACTCGATCATGAAGAGTTTAGGTAACTACTATATAAGAAAGAAACATTTTCCCCTGACTGTCATGGACCACCAAATTCATCTTAGAGAATAGAACCATATCCTGCCACTCACTACTATCCTCCTGAACAGCTCATATCTGAGTCCTCCTACTCAACACATCAGCCACTATGTTGCATTTCCTAGGCATATAGGCAAGCTCAATGTCAAAGGATTGAAGGTACTCAACCCACCATCGCTATCTCAAATTCAGATCATGATGAGTGAAAATATAATTGAGACTCTGGTGGTCAGTGAAAACCACTAAATTCTCTCCTAGAAGATAATCTCTCCAACATCGTAAAGCATGAAAAACCGATGCCAACTCGAAATTGTGTGTCAGGTAATTCCTCTCATGTGGACCCAACTGCTAAGACCCATAAAAAATGACTCCTTCTCCTGGAATAGGCATAGCTCCTAGCCCGATAACTGATGAATCACAATAAACGGTATAGCTCATGCCTGGTTCGGGAAATACTAGTATCAGTGCGGAATTCAACATCCCTTTTAGCTCCTAAAAGTCTTACTCATAAGAATATGACCACAAGAACTTTTCACCCTTCTTAGTGAGACCAATCAATGGGGTTTCTAAGCGTTCAATGTACTTTATGAAACGTATTTAGTATCCATCCATCCAAAAAAACTCTGCACCTCAAAGTTTTTCTTCAGATAATCCCATGAAACTACTGCTTACACATTCTATGGGTCTATTTATACTTATGTCTATGAGATAACATGTCCCATGAAGTGAATCTGATCCATCCAAAAGTTTCATTTTGAGAGATTACCATATAACTGATTCTCTAATAGTGTACACATAATGATGTCAATATGTGAGGCATAGTCATGTTGAGTGTGACATTACACCAAGATATCATCCATGAAGACTATCACGAAAGAATCCAATTGTGGATGGTTCACTCGGTTTATCAGTGCCAAGAAACATACATGCGTGTTCAAGAGACTGAATGGCATAACTATATACTCGAATAGACCTAACCTACTCCAGAAGGATGTAATAGGTGTATCTGAGGGTCTAACGTGCAACTGATGGTAACCAGACCTCATGTCAGTATTCGAGAACATTCGTGATCCTAGAATCTGATCAATGGGATCATCAATCCTAAGAAAGGGATATCAATTTTTGATCTTCAACTAGTTCAACTTCCAATCGTCCACACAAATCCTGAGGGTGCCATCAGCCTTTATTACAAAGAGGACATGCGAACACAATGGAGAAGTACTAGTTCAGATGAAACCCTTTTCCTGAAACTCCTCCAAATACTTCTTGAGCTCGTACAACTCAAGTGTATCCATCCAATAAAGAGGAATGGAAAATGGTGCCGCTACTGGCTCAATATCAATAGAAAAGTCTACCTCACGCTCCAGAGGTAACCCTAAAAATTCCTATTGGAAGACATATCTGAAACAATCCACCACTGGAGGAAAGAATAATTTAGAAGTCTCGTCGTCATCCGGATATAGACTAGAAGTCTGGGCTGTAACTCCTCCCAAACCATGATGCTCGGGTCTAGCTCGTCTCACCTGGACATCCCATTCACCCTTTTGAAGAAATGATCCACCCTATGGTGAAGTGAAACTCACCCTATGGTGATAACGGTCAACACCATCCTATAATGGAACTAACTAATCCATCCTGAGAATGAAATCATAGAATTTCATCTCTAGGACATAGAGTTCCCATTAAAATTTACACCCACCAACCTGTAGAGGGAACTCCCTACACTGACATACACTAGCTATTCTAGTCCCCAAAGGAGAGTCTAGTGTCAAGAAATCGGTAGAAGAAAAGATGTAGAGCCCATGGATCTCCACAACAGCAATAGATATAATGCTATGGAAAGCCCCTATGTTGAAAAGAGCAGAAGATAAAACCGATGCAACTATGATCGTACTTCGAACGTTAGAGGGTCTGGGATCCTACTCCTGCTGAGTCTTCTCCACTGCAAAAGTATAACCACTACCATGGCCTTCTGATTTAACCTGATGTTTCTGAATGCACAGTGACTGAACACCATGTTCATGACCTCTTTCATGTCCTGAATGGCCGGAAGAACACCAGTTCCCTAACTGGTGAGAAAATGGTGGTGATGCCCCTGAACATGGAGTCATAGAAGAACCCAAGTCACCTGATGCTAGTGAGAAGATCTGACAAAAGCACTGAAGGTGACCCATCTTTCCACAATACCGACAGTCCACTAGGTCTCTCGGGCAATGTGGCCTCATATGTACACTCCTCCCGCACTGGTAGCACACCACCTTTCTACTAGAAGATGCATCCCACCTACTTTGATCTCCTCGTGCAGTCTCCGTAAGACGCTTCCTACTATCAGTTGATGGAATACTAACTCTGGATGCTGAACCTCCCTAGCTCACCCCTCTATAATCCCTCATATTACGCTATGTGATCAGTGCCTGGTTGACGATAGAGGATATCGAAGTCAACCTGATGATGCTCACATGAGATTAGATGTCATGCCTCAGACCATACTCAATATTCCGTTCAATGAACAACTCATCTTCTCCTGAAATCACCATGAAACACTGCAACTATGTGAAAAAAGATAAATACTCCATAATAGTAAGAGTACCCTACTCTAGACTCATGAACTCTCAGGCTCAATCGGACCATAAGATCTTTGGATTGAATTAATCGTTAAAGATGTGTCAAAACTCATCCAAATTCTTACTCTGTCGGCATCCCACCGGGGAGATAAAATCCTACCAACTCATGGTGGAGTCTTAAATAATGTAGGTAGAGATATTCACCCTCTTCTCTAGAGGTATCTCCAGATTCTTTAAAATTGATAGCGTGGATTCTAGCAATGACTCTGCATCATGGGTTCCCCCATCCCCTGAGAATGTGGGACGATGTTACTACTGAAAGACCCACATAAATTCTGCCATCGATGGGGCAGGAGGCGGTGCTCCTTGAAAGGTTCTCATCATCCTAAAAAATCCCTCTCTAAACTATGTATTAGAACCTATGTCAGGTATAACAGTTGCATCCAAGGCTGGCATGACAGGAGGATCTACAGGTAGTCCCTGATCAACCATGTTCGGTGTCTGATCACCACCTAGAAACTGGCGTACAACCGAAGGACGTCTCCATGGCATGACTCTGCATGGTCAAGCATACACCATAAACCAATATTATCAAGGAATAAAAAATATAAGTGTAAGAAGGGAACAAGATAAAGGAAGCACTCATGTTTTGAAAAACATTACTACACGACATGTACAATTACTACAGGGTTTGTTCCCTTAATTTATTTACTTGGGAATGTAATCCTTCCTAAATTTGTCATATAACACCCCAAACACATGGCGTTTTGTCTTCAAACATGGAGTGTACATGAATCATCTTTCTCTACCCGAGTCCTTCTACACGGTTAAACCACATGGTTCTCCTAAGAGAAGACTACTCGGTGTGTTCACAGTAGACAAGGCGTGTAATATACAAGATTCACCTGGCCCATGTTGTTTGTGACATGGCCGAGCACCTGAGTCAGACTACATAGCATTCTCAATCATGAAACGACATGTATAGCATAAGGATTATCAAGCAGGTTTGTTAGTTACATGGGTGGAAATAGGGTCAACACTACACGACGTGTTCAACTCGTACACGTCATCTTTCCGCATGAAATTCGATATCCCGTGTCTCTTACCACACGGCCTATGACATGGTTAGAGACTACAAGGAATTTACATAAAGTACACAGTGTTTACTAGACATTACAAGATGTGTATTCAGGGTTTTTATGAATATTAAACCTCTGAAACTACTCCAAAACTCAGAAAAACACATATACGAACCTGAAAGTTCAAAATTCTGATCCATGAGGGACCATACTCCCCGTGAATCAATATTTGGCATCGTACAAAAATTATAACAAGTAAAACAAGGTAAATATCCACCAAATTCCGGTACATGAGGGCCTATAACACTTCAAGGACCAATTTTTTGAATTCATTGTAACATAAACTTACATAAACAGTACCCCATCAAACAACAAGTATTTTTTATAATGTCATCTTTCACAACATCGTGCATAATCTACACAACATCTATCACATCAAAATGAAATCGCTAATGCATCCTAGATGGAAGGGAAAGAATGCAAGACCCGTTATTTCTAGAAATTTCATATATAATGCATGGTACGGTATACCCTCATATCATCTAGTTTCAACAGAAATAGAACCTCAATAACATCAACTATAACATCAAAAAACACATGAAATACCCAATGGTGAAATCAAATCAACCTTGAAATTGAATACTAAAAAAATTGCAATAAATGAGATAACTTGGCTTTTCCCTGTACACGAGTTAGCTACTCCTGGGAACAACTTATTACCATGTACCTACTTCATCCTATCCCTAGATATAGGCTCCAAACCGTATGTCAAGAAGACAATAATTCCTCTGACACCACTTGTAAAGTCATGGTTTCGGAAGCCACCCAGAGGCGCCCCATACCCGGTTGGTCACATGGCCTCACGTGAATTTCCTCAAATGCCAAAGGCTTCCGACTAGCAGCAGGGATCTTTGGTGTGATAGTGGAGAAACAATTCCCTAATTGGAAGAGTAACATATTTGAAGTGAAACAAATACACAATAGCATAAGCAGTAAATATACCAACAGTAATAGTGGAGGACTGGAATAACAAACAAATGAAGAACATATGTATATATGATTCATGGAAACTATGTCTAGGAAAGAATCCAAACCAATCTTAATACTTGAAAAAAAATAGTACTAAACCAAGGTACAATGGAAAACAAATAATCATCTCCTCAGCATTGCAATCCTATGCTTGGTCTCATGCTCTCCAGCTCCAAAGAAAGTCATGTACCTGAAGTAGAAGGGAGCTTTCCCTTGTCTATACATGCAGTAATATAATCCGTTTGGGCCCAAAAGCATGGCCCAAACAAGGTGTGAGAATAAATCCTAGTAGCCAACCACCCAATGATTTGGTCCTAAGAGTTAGTTAATATATGGAAGGTAGAAGTATAGAAGCATTAAAAAATAAAGTACTCAGCAGAAAAAATTCGACATATCCAAAAGCAACAATTCAAGCCCGATAACCCTCTAGGAAGTGCACATAGCCTATCCCCTCTAATTATGTTATATGAATATATTTTGGATCTCTGAGGAAGCACTCATAGTCCATTCCTCTTATAGTCAAAAGTCATTCAAGACTCTCTAATAAAGATCACATGGTTATTTCCCCTTATAGTCTAAGTTCATTCAAGGAATCTCTAAGGAAGACAACATAGTCAGTTACTCTTGAATGATGCTGCCACAAATCCATTATATAGAGAAGGAGGTAAAATTAAAAAGTAGGAATTTTTAATCGAATTGTTTCATGAAACAAATATGTATGTGATATCTAATACTACCATCAATTACATTCTTACCTTCTTGAAGAAAAAAATTCTAGATGATGTAGACATTCCCTCAAACCACTATCTGGAATGGAATATAGTTTAGGAACCTTGATTATCATGAAAAAACAATTCATGATTTCCCGAAAGATTGCAGTTTATTCTAGGAGGAAAATGATGAACGAAATGATTGCATAAAATGTGGCACATCACACTGGAAGCCAAAAGCTGATAGAACACCATGACGCGTGGAAGAGAAAGTAATGTGGCACTTTCCATTGATCCCCAGACTCTCGAATATTTTTATATCTGATTAAATATCAATAAAAATATGATGGAATGAGACAGAGAGAAAGAAAACTAATGATGAGTTGGTTCAACCTGCATATGGATTTTCATGGAAGATATTTGATGCTCAATATTCAAATTTTTCAACTGACGTGCGTAATGTGAGGTTGGGTCTTTCATGTGACTGTTTTAATCCATTTGGGAAAATTCTTACGTCACACAAAACATGCTCGGTTTTTATACACATATATAATCTTCCCCCTTGGTTGTCTATGAAAAACCATTCACTTTCATGAGAATTCTCATATCTGACCCTTTTGATCCCAACAATGATATAGTTGTATACATGAAACCTTTAATAAAAGATTTGAATCCTCATTGGGATGTCAGTGTAAAAACATACAATTCATGTTCAGAAGACATATTTTAGATGTGTGTTGTGCTTATGTGGACGATCAATGATTATTCTACTTATGCAATGATATCTAGATGGAGCACGAATGGAAAGCTATCATGTCATGGTTGTACGAAGAATACAAAATCTAAAATACTAAAACATGATTGTAGTTTTAGTTTTATGGGACAATGATGATTCTTGACAATGGACCATCTATATAGAAATAATTGTCGAAGATTGGACAATACCATGGAGACCGATGATCCACCTCATCGTATGTCAGGAATTGAATTGCATAAGGAATTTAAAGATTTAAATTTTTTATTCGAGAAGTGTAAAATGAAATATGGAGAGAGAATGAATGTTTCCATTGAAACCTATTACAATTGGAAGAAGAGAAGTATCTTCATTGATTTGACTTATTGGCCAACCAATTTGTTAAGTCATTTCTTAAACGTAATGAAAATTTAAAAAAATAATTTTGATATGTTGTTTCAATTCATCTAAATGATAAGGTAAATACAAAAGATTATTTATTATCTCGACGTGACATGGTGGATTGATGCATCAGACTAAAATTTCATCCTCTTCGAATCATTGAAAATAAATGGCATGTTCCATGTGCTTCTTATGTTATGACACCTACAAAAAAATAAATTTCATGAATTACTAGAGACTATTAATGTTCTTGATAGCTATTCAAGATACATATACAAATGGATCAAGATAATATAGTTTCAGATAAAATCATTCAAGACTCATGATTATCACATCCTTCTTCATCAGTTAATTCCAATAACAATTTTTCAACTTTTTTCCAATAATATATGGTTTTATTCTATTCGGTTGTTCAATTTTTTTAGATATCTTTGTGCTATGAAGTTTTCCATTTCATTCTTGATATAAATGTTGGAAGATTCCCCATTAATTTTTTCTGAGTTATAGAAAATATTTCCTCCATCATTTTTCAAAATGCAAGCTGCATATGACTATCCATATTCAAACTGAAATATTTTTTGAAGGACCTATTCCTATTCGTTGGATGTATCCTACATAAATAAATATGTAAACATAAAAGTCATATGTCCATAACAGGAATCATCCAGAAGGTTCAATCGTGAATGGTTACTTGACTCAAGAATGTATGGATTTCTGCTCTGTGTATTATTCTAATCTTACTACAAGAATAAAAAGACCAATTAGAAACAAAGAAGAATAGTATGAGAAAATTGAGCCATGTTATTCATCACTTCCTCAAAAAAGAGGAATTCGTGGATCATATTGATTGAAGACATTAAGTCTTGAAGAGCGGGAGATGGCACATCAAACAGTTTTTTTCAACTGTGATTTTTTCCATGACAACATATTGTAAGTAAATTCAATATGTATATCTTATATATATATATATATTTTAATCTAATCCTATTTTTATATATAGGGAATATAATGCAACGATAAATAGAAAGAACCGTTCTTTATCTTGGATAAAGAGGGAGACTTTTTATAGCAATGATTTTTCTGCCCAGTTAAAACTGATGGTAATAATAATTCCATTTAAAATAATTTAAAAATGTAATTAAGAATAATATTGATTTATATTTTAGGTATTGAGTTTCATTTTTATTCTATCTGTGGGGAAATAGGATATTTGGCGTTTTGTCCTAATATCATGGTTCGGGACATTAAATAAATTGTTATCAATTGGTATAGATTTATTGTCACTGAATGGGAAAAGAACCTGAGAACACCACATGATGGTGTTATGGTTACTTCCACAATAGACTGTTATGACATTGCATCAGATAATATACTGTGATTTGAAAATGTTGGTTTTTATGGAGTCGTTGAAAAAATAATAATATTGGATTATTATTCTCATGGATGAGTCACGATGAGGAAATTCCAGTGGTTTGATTCCATTACAAGGGAAGGAACATTTAATGATGATTGTAGATTTCTAGTAATTGATATGACTCACACTTTTGTTACCGATGAACCATATGTATTGGCATCAATGGAGAACCAAGTTTTTTAAGTCAAAGAACATTTTTTGATTTGGATTTGGTGTCTTGATTGAAGCAATTCCAAGACAGATTTTTATGATGGTGATGATGGAATTGACACAATCATTACTTTAATTAGAAACAATCCATTTATTACTTTTGATGACTCCGATAGCTCAATTTTCAGAGTTGACTGTGAACCTGAAGTGGTGGTGGGAAATATACAAAAACATACATTCATGTTCTCAATTATTTTGGTTTACCTGAATATGGGATGTTAAGGTTGGTACTATTCAAATTTATTTAATATTTATTTCAAAAATGTTGAATCTGACTAGACCAGTTTTTTGAAATTTCATTTTTTATTGGTTTTAATTTTATTTGAATTGCATTTTCTAATTTGGATTTGAACAATATTTCACACTAGGAATCCAACATTCCTAACATGGTGAACATTTCAATGCTTCAGTTGTGATTTGAATAAAATTTGTAAAACACGGAGTCATATTTTTTACTTTTTACTAGGTAATGAATAAGATGGTTTGTATTCTTTTCCAAACATGTATTGAAACCTGCATCATTTACATGGGCTAAAGAAATTAATTTTTTCCTATATATGTACAACTTCATTATCATTTATGAATCCATAATAATCAATGTCCAATGATTTTCATAGAATGATGACAATTAATAAATAACCAACCTACAAAAAATTAAATTTCCTTATTACATATTAAATGATTTATTAACTTCATTATATATTTGTTCAATAAAACATAAAACAATGGATAGTTAAATTATCCTTCAATGACCATATTACCTCATAATTTCTTGGGGGATACATTTGATATCTTATTTTATTTACTTCTATATTTTTTTCAAATGCACTAAATTAATCCAATTGAAGAGTTGCGATGAAAACAAGTTATTGACAATAATCGTTGCATGAATGTGTTATGCATTCCACTATTAGTGTCTGAAATGAGTATTTTATTTCAAATATGTCTATTTAAGTAATATATAATGTCATGTGATTAATTTTTATTGAAACATTTTTTCTCGATCCATCTATTAGGTGAAAATTATTGGATGAGAGGACTAGTAGTGGTCCCAGTACTCGGGGTGTTCATACGAGGGTGGTGGTACGGGAGCAAGATGATATGGTCGGCATACCCAATTAGACCCTACCCCTCCCACTAACATACCATTCATCCCACATTCCGATCCCGGTGTGCCGTTTGGAAAAAACAAGATATTTAGGCCTCCCATGTTTTGACCACCCTTAAAATCTGATCCTACTCACCCGACTGTATCATATCTGATGATGATTCCCACTCCCCCTCCAGCATTCAGGCATCTATCTCCATCAGCTTCTTTTACATCTGCTTTGTTCTCTTCCGGATTTTTATTCCATCTTCTTCAAATCCTTCTCCACCAGTGTCTATCATAGCAAATCATACATTGGGACCCACTCCATCTATACAGGGTGTTACTTCCGTTTATGCGGATCAATTGAAGCCCATTGATCAGACTACTGCATGTATACTTATACAACCTGAACTAATTTTTTTACCATTTTTTTTTTCATTAAAACATGTATTGATAAAGTATTTGTTTTTCTTTCATAACAGATACATATATAGAAAATTGGTGGGGCGGGTGCATACATGCATGCGTGCGGTGTGGAACTGCCATACGCAGTTGATGGTGGGATACAATTAAAGTAGTCAAATGATTGAAAAATCAGGGCAACAAAGTTGGAATTTTTTGGGGATGCTTGCCAAATACTCTGACATCAATTCTGTCAACCCACTCTCATGGAGCCACCTACCAAATGAAGTCAGGGATAATGCTTTTGTAGAGATATGGGTACGAAAATCTGTTTTATTTAATTAAATATTTTTTTTTGTATTTATATGAATTAATATATTGGTGTCAGCTACGGTATAATTCCTTCGATGGTGAGGGTGCTTGGCCAGCATGTCTAATTGATTTAGGCAAAAATTGGAGAGAATATAAGGAAATCATGTACATTGTATGACATTCAATATTGGTCATATAGTTAGAGGAGGTACCGGTCATGGATGATTTTCTGTTAGAATAGTACAGACAGATGAATACTCAACAGAAGAGTAGACAATTTAATGTATTAATCACATTATAGGTATTTAAATGAAAATTTTCATGTTTCTCGTTAATAATAATTATTGAATTTTAATTAGGATTTTTCTAGAGGAAATAAAAAAATTATTTATGCTAAAAATTATTTCCACACATTGGGATGTACTACGATGGCAGATAATGAAAGGCAGCAGGTATGAAAGTTTATAATTTTTCATTACGAATTGCACTTCCTATTTCTACCTCCATAATTTATTTGATTGCAAAATTTGATATATAATTTTAGTTATGAAATTAATTATTGGTATAGTATTTTTAATTATGGTTTCCTACCTTCAATTTCATTGTAGTATAATAAATTGAATATAAGAGAATGTGTTCATCGAGCAAAACTTTTTTGCTCAAGTAGAAGGAAGAAAGATAGAAGTGTGGTTAATGAACCTACTCTACATCTGATTCAATGTTTTACTTTTTAGAGTTAAAATTGTAATCTCTATTTTGTAACTTAATAATATATTTATATTTTTATAAAGATTCTATAGAGGCCCTTGATGCCCATTGACTTGAAATGTTTTTTGAAAATGATAACTTACATTAGTTGTTGGGAGATGATCACCCTGGTAGAGTACGATGGCTACCCGGGAAGAGTATAGTTCTGAAGAGGTATTGGACCTCCTCAGGTGAGATTTGTAGTGCCACTGAGTTCTAGCAGTTTAAGGCACAGGTAGAACAGGCTGACAAATAGGCCAGAGAGACAGCAGAACAGTCTACTAGGGAAAACACTACATTTATGGAACTGATGGATGTTTTAGGTCCAACACTTCCACCAGAGGCCAGAATAGCTTGTGATGAATATATTAATTGATTCTTTCTATATATGGTGCACTAGGTGGATGTTCTAGTGGAGTTCGAGATGATGGCGAGGAGGGGACTGAGGCGGACGAGGAGGGTGGGGGAGGAGGAGACCGTGGTGGTGGAGGAAGACGAGGAGGAGGGCGAGGTGGAGGAGGATGACGATGAGGAGGTCGAGGCTAAGTATGAGGGTGAGGAAAAGGGTGTGGATGAGGGCCAGGAAGATAATTAGGATGGTGGTGAGGATGAGGGTGATGCTGATGATGGTGGTGATGATATTGATGGTGATGAGGGAAATATTGATCCTTTACATTTTTGACTGATATTACTAACCTTTGAGGCTTATTGATTTGTTGTGACTCAATATATGTGTCATTATATAGGTCAAATTATCCTTATTATTTTATATATAAATAATAAAACAAGACTTCCTGATTTTCGGTGACTGGTTCACCCCTCCCCTAGACAACCCCCCACATGGACAGCCTACCCACACCCCAGGACACCACGTACCCCCCTGGACAGCACCACCACCACTGTGGAAAGTGTGACCCCCCGGATATCCCCACACCCCATGGACAACCCCCACTCACATGGATGGTGTTCCCACCCTCTAGATATCCCCTCGCCCCGTGGACAGCTCCGCCACCACCGTGGACAGCCCGCCCACCACCCTGGACGCCTAATACCCCCTAGACAGCCACACCCACCCCTGGACACCACATACCCCGATGGAAAGCCCCACCCACCCCCTAGACATGTCGTCCACCCCTAGAAAACCATTCCCCCATGGAAAACCCATACACCCTAGACAGCCCCACATATCCCACTGGACAGCCCTGCAACCACTGGAAAGCCCCCACCACCGTGGACCGCTCGCTCACCCCCTTGGACAGCCTGCCCACCCCCGTGGATAGCCCTCCAACCCCACTTAGACACCCCTAAACCTTGGAGATCCCCTCCACCCTCGTGAACAACCTACCCACCCCTCTGGACACCTAATTCCCCCATGGAAAACCCCCACCACCTTGGACAACCACCCACCCCCTGGACACCCCCACCCCTGGATGACCCCCACCCCTCATAGACACCACCCCACCACCTGGACACCCCCACCCCCTAACCACCCCACCCCCTTGGATAGCCACACCCACCCCATGGACATCACATCAACCCGATGGAAATCCCCACCCTCCCAACCCCCTAGACCGCCCCACCCCACTAGACACCACCCCGCCCCCTGGATACTCCCCACTCCCCTGGACACCCCACCCCCTGTACACCCCCATGGATAACCCCACCCCCCACTACCCTAGATATCCCTTCCACCCCTCGTCGAAACCCCCACCCCACTGGATGACCCCCACGCCCTGGACGCCACCCCATCCCCCGTGGACACCACCCCGCCGCCATTGGAAAGCACCCCCAACCCCCTTGACCGCCCCACCCTTGGACACACCCTAGAAATCCCACCACCTGGAAACCCCCCAATCCCATTGGACACCACCCCACCCCCTAAACACCCCCGTGGAAAACCCCTCCCTACCACCATGGACAGCCCCACCCCCTGTGGACTCCCCCAACCCCGTAGATGACCCCACCCCCTGAACACCACACCAACCCCTGGACACCACCCCACCCTCTGGACTCCACCACAACACCTTTTGACATCCCCCAAACCCCCTAGACACCACCCCACCCCCTGGACATCCCACCCCCAAGGCACCCCACCCCACTGGATAGTCGCCACCCACCATATACACCACCCCACCCAATGGACACCCCCACCCCCTGGACACCCCCACACTTGGAAAGCCCCCCAACCCATTAGACAACACCCCACCCCCTGGACACCACTCCACCCCTCCTCAACACCACCCCACCCACCCTGGACACAACCCCACCCCTAGAGACCCTCCCTAGACAACTCCCACCCCTCCTTGACACCCCATCCCCACCCCCCGGACACCCCACCCCTTGGACACCCCTACCCCCTTGGACTTCCACCCCAAACCCCTGAAGAGCCCCCAACCCCCTGAATTCTAAATTGAATTCTTTATATTTTTAATTAACTAATGAATTATTTTTTAATGGTGTATGGGTATACATGTTGTATGTGTATAAATGTTGTAATTATCTTATGAATTATGTGTAAATTCGGTATGTGTGTAGTGGGTAATTAAATCCAGAATTGGAGGTATTCAGTTTTATGTATGATGTATGTGATGGATGAATTCTGTATGAATTCATACAGAAGATTGTATGTATTATAGATGTATACATGTTAATGGTGTATTGTGTTACATGTTGTGTGTCTATGTATTATGTAGGTCTTTTTTGTATGAATTTTTGTGGAATTTCTGCAGGTGCACAGGGAGAATTGCTGCAGATGCATAAGGGTCGCTTCTCCTACGTTGGGGGAGGCTAGAAATTTGGCTTGCTACAGCTACAATTTATATTCCAAGTGATTTCAACATTTGACACATGTATAAAAGAAGATCTTACAACAAAGGTTTTATGTAAATCAATGCTATATGTATATTCCAACGGTTTGTAAACCGTAGTGATATATATTTTTGCTTCAAATTTACCAATGATTTTCGGGAAACCGTTGGTAAAATTAAATCTTAACGGTTTAGAAAACAGATGGTATAGATAGAATTAATCCTATTGCATATACTTTAAAACCATTGGGAAACATTTATACCAACAATTTACAGAAACTGTTTGTATATACTGAAATTTTCATAAATATCCCAATCGATAATTGATAATTATTGGGATATTTCTATCCATATGGCTCAAGACCCAATGGTTTGGCCAGCCATTGGTATAGTTTTTTCAAACAGTTGTCCAGCCATTACTAATGGTTCTAAACCGTTTGTAAAGCTAAAATTTCCAGTATTGTGGGGACTATCATCCACATTAATCCATCTAAAAATAATTCCCCAATACTTCTCATCTAAAGTGTTGTTGATAACAAATTCACCCTCACATTTTTGAATCCAGAGGCCATAGTCAAGGATACCTTCATGTTGATTCCATTTTCCATCCATAGGCCATTCCAAACACATACATCATTACTATTACAAATTCTCCTCACACAACCTCTATAAAGATGTGACTTACCAACCCAAATTCTTCTCCACAAAACACTTGGTTGTTTTTCTAGAATGTAATGTAAGATGTTGGAATGAGGAATGTATTTTTCATGTATCACTTTAGAGAAGTGGGAATTTTTTCTGGACAAAAGATTCCATCCTTGCTTCGCCAGAATGGCCTTGTTAAACCATTTGATATTCCTAAAGTCGATACCTTCAATTAATTTGGAAACACATGTATTCTCCCATGAAACCAAATGGATGTTATGTTTTCCATCATGATAACCCCTCCAAATGTTATCTAAATACGAGTGAATATTTTCAACAAGAGTTTAGGAAATTTCAATAAAAATATAACATAGGATAGAATATCATGTGAAGATGCTTTAATAATAAATTCCTTCCAAACAAATGAAATAATCCTCATTTAACATAAATAAATCATTTAATCCACCCATTACATAAATTAAGCAAACACGTTTTTCATAATCCTTCGACAATTATTAGGAGAACCGTTTATTTTTTATATTTTTCAACTAGTGGAAACCTGCACGCCCGCTGTTACTCCTCCCTCTTGATGTGTAAAACACCTATAGTAAAGGATAATTCTTACTTCAATTGACTAATATTTATCATAGAATACCTTTCATAAAAATTCGTTATTTTAATAACCAAGAAACTGTCTTGAGGGGTAGCATGCACAAAAAAGAAGCTATCATCAATAATGAAAAGTTGTGAAATATGTGGGCCATTTCAACATACCATTGTACCATCGGTAACTCCTTGATCCATAAAGCTTAAGATAATATGAGAAAATATGTCGACCAATCGAATAAAAATAGACGAAGGGAGTAGATCCCTTCTTTGTAATTCCATTGAGGGTTTAAAACTATCAGAAGGGACCCCGTTAATATTGATTTTTAATGACACCAACATAACACAGTTCATGATGTTAATAACCCTTTTTGCCCCAAAGCACAAAATGGAGATAGCAAGTTCAAGAAAAGACCATTTGACCCTATTTTACACTTTCATCGTATCCATCTTTCTTATCATATCACCTTTTTATGAACAAGAGATGTTCGTCATGGAGTAGAACAATTTAAAATGAATAGCTATATTATCAATAATGGATCTCCTTGGGACAAAATTTTTTTTATTTTTAGTGACCAGTTGGGGAAGAAAAACCCTTGGCCTAGCCCCCATAATCTTGAAGTAATTTTTTAAAAAAGATTATAGAGGCTAATTGGTTTGACCACCATGATTTTATATGGATAGTGTATTTTTAGAATGAGATGAATAATATATTCATTAATGGACTCGAGTGAGGCTCTTTATGTTGGGGCTCGGAGCCCGGCGCCGCAGCGGAAGTCGTCGTTGTAGAAACACAGAAGAGGAGAGGATTTCACCCGAAGGCTTTTTACACATCACCCGAAGGATTTTTAACATCACACCCGAAGGATTTTTACAATGCACCCGAATGATTTTTCACTCGATACACGAAACCCATGAACGTACCAGTTTGTTTCATACCGCTGATCATCACAACCGGGACACGCTGCTTGATCTCCGCAACCAAGAGGACTTTCGATACATGGCACTGTCATCATCGTCGTCTTCAATCATCACCGTCGACACACCATCATTGTCGTGATCACCATCTTCGCTTCGCACCGGTTACCGCAAATGCGGAAACCCCTTCGCCGCTCTCTCTCGGTGGCTACATCTTTGCCAGCCCACATTCCAAAACATGCTACCACATCTTCTTATATAGACACCCAGCCCATATCTCCATTAATGCGGTCAAAATTCATTATTCCATCATTAATTCCATCAATTAATATTTGGAATAACTATTCATTAATGTTGGGATAAAATCCTCCATTAATGTTGAGAAAATCCAACCATTAATATTTTCTCTCTCTTCATAAATCATAATATTAAATCATTAATCTCAAAAATCTCCACCATGATTTAAAATTAAAATACTCCACATTCATCTCCACCATCTGGGCCTCTGGGATCGCCAACTCCACCATGCTCCGAATGTCACTCAATGAACGGAACACGCCGCATGACACCTGCGTCCAAGAAGACTTTCGATATTCCAGCAACACCGCTGATACCGCCGTCATTGTCCGATGACATCTGAGTCCTTGATAAGCTGCTCCACCAGATGCTTGCCACCATGTTCTGCAACAGGACACATCAACCTATCCCTCTGATACCACTGTTGAGGCTCTGAGCCCGGCGCCACAGTGGAAGTGGTCGTTGCAGAAACACATAAGAGGAGAGAAGATTTCACCCGAAGGCTTTTATCACCCAAAGGAATTTTACACATCACACCCGAAGGCCTTTTACACATCACACCCGAAGGCCTTTTTTACAACACAACACCGACACCATGAGCATACCATTTTGTTCTTACTGCCGATCATCACAACTGGGACACGCCGCTTGATCTCCGCAACCAAGAGGACTTTCAATACATGGCACTGTCATCATCGTCGTCTTCAATCATCACCGTCGACCCAACATCGTTGTCGGGATCACCATCTTTGCTTCGCACCGGTTACCGCAAACGCGGAAACCCCATCGCCGCTCTCTCTCGGTGGCTACATCTTTTCCAGCCCACATTCCAAAACATGCTACCGCATCTTCTTATATAGACACCCAGCCCATATCTCCATTAATGCGGTCAACATTCATTATTCCATCATTAATTCCATCAATTAATATTTGGAATAACTCTTCATTAATGTTGGGAGAAAATCCTCCATTAATGTTGAGAAAATCCAACCATTAATATTTTCTCTCTCTTCATAAATCATAATTTTAAATCATTAATCTCAACACTTTATTCCCATAATTTCGTCATCCGGGAAACCACATCAGGTCTAACAATGTTCCAAAAGCTTTTGAAAAACATTTCATGGAAACCATCAGGCCCCAAAACCATAGATTACTGAATAAGTTGAAGGGACCCAAAAACATCATCATTATAGATATCTCCCTCCAAATGTATGTTTAAATCTTGCATGAAATTTTTTGGAATACATCTAGTAATACATGAAGGAGTGTTAACACTTTTTCATTAGAGATATCTCTCACCAAATGTATGTTTTTCCTCCCCCTTGAAGACACTTTTTGGTGAATGAAGGCTGTTTTCGGATCGCCATACCTTATATGAGATTATCTTGCCCTCAACAACCAAAAACTATCCTTTTTACTCAACATAACATTAACTAACTTCTCAGCAAAAGATGTATCCCTAATAATGGATACACAATATGGAATGATAATAGCCTCTTCAAGTGATTCCATATAGCATTAATGCATCTATCAAAGTCTCCAAAACAATCCCAGTTCCACATCTTCAAACAAGACATAGTATTACAGATATTGGATGTGAGTCATATATGATGTTTTCAATGTATGATCTTTAATATTCAGTATTCATGGTTTCAAATTGGAGATCTACGGTGGTTTCAGTTTATGATATTTGGTTTTTAATCTATTATTATCTTGAGTTCCATGATTTTCAACGGAGATCTGCTGATGAGGTTAGGCTGTTTTGCAGTTATCTTTTGTTCTAAATGTTAGACGAGGTGGGGGTAGACCTTAAGTAGTCAAGTTGAGGTGGTGAAGATTTGTTCTCAAGGAGAGGTTGTTTGAATTTCATCATCCATCAGGGTTATCCAGCTCGGGCTCTTTTCAATGACCTTCGATTCTCAAGGAGAGATGGTGACCCTCAAGGTGGGCCATTGTCCTTTAGATCTAATAGATTAACATATCATGATTTTTATACTGGGTATTTCAAAATCTAGGTATAAAAATTTTTGGTGGATTCAGTTCATCTCTATCATATTTTGAAAGTTTGGTATTTTTTGAACCAAAGAGAATCATACGGAGAAGAATCATATTGGATTAAATCATACTTAGAGGAATTAGACTCATGAAATCAGACAATGTTTTTCATAAAAAAGTCTATAATGTTCTTAACACCTTCTAGGTAATATGGATAATATTTTTTAAATAGGAAAACATTTTTTGAATTTAAATGATGCACAGGTAAAATTATTTTTTACATTATGTTTGTATTAACCTATTTGTGGTAAGAGGGTTCACACGCACTATTGGAATTTTATACATAGTGATACATGAGGGAAAGTGTATATCCTATATTTTCTAATCCATATATTGTTTTCTAATGGTTTTTTTTCGTATTGTATTACTTAAAAACCATATAAAATACGTATCTATTTTTATTTAATAGTGAATTGGGTGAATTCTTTTGTTACAGTGGACGCGTGGTTGATTTTTTTAGCATGAAATTGAATATTTAATAGGTGGTGAAGTTTATTCCAATTTAACGAAAACTGAAAAGTAAAATATCTCTAATTAACTACCAATAATATATATAGTTTTTTAAAATCTCTTTAAACCTCTTTAAACAATTCTAGAAATGAATTTTTAATCGAATCAAAGATAAAGGGGGTCCCCTTTATCAGTTCTAAAAATGAACTGATATAGGGTGTCCGTTATGCACACTGAAATAGAACTGATTATTAACCCCACTTTATCATTTCTATAATAGCACATATCAAGGGTACACATTATCAGTTCTATTTTTAGTACTGATAAAGGGGGAATTTATCAGTGCTCGAAATAGCGCGGATAAAGGGGGACTCAATCATCGATCGAAATAGTGATGATTAAGGGGCCTTTATCAGTGATCTAAATAGTGCTAATAAAGGCCTTTCTTCTTATTATGTGTTGTTTATATAACAACAACCCACCAACACATCCACATCACACACACACTACCTACAAAAATATCACCTATAGAGTGCACACATGAACAATGCAGTGCACACAAGGATTTGGAAAACAATGATATATACATTTCATGTAATTTTGTATATAATTACATTTAAAATTATCCAACAAATAGTTATAAACATTATTGTTTCATCCTTTGACATACGTGAACCCCTCTCATAAATGTCTGAATAGGGTATTAGTAGCCGAACAAATGACCCAAACTCAAACAAATGGATCAAACTATATATGAAAACAAATATTATGTTAGTAATACTATAAGGAAATAAATTAAACATTAATATGAGTGAATACATTAATAAAAGTTTAATTTTTTATTAAAAAGACACATTTTTCATTATACAGGTCACATCATGTGTCATATTGAGGTGTGGTTGATTCCTAACCATCACAAATGATTTATGGATCGTTGTATTGAAATATCATAACAATTCGAATGGGTTTTCTTGGTTTTGAGTATTTCCCATGTTCTATTACTAAAATTAATATCAAATTTAAATGACACATTTGAATTTATTTCGGTTACATCTTTATTTGAATTGAGGTGTGCTTGATTTCTACACATCAAAAATTAATCTTGTATTGTTGTTCTATGGTATCAAAAAAAATCCAAATACATTTTATTGGTTTTCAGTATGTTAGTTATTTATAGTAAATTATCATTTCAAACAAGAAACACTCATTTTCAGTCATATCAGTCACATAATGCATTAGTTTGGGGTTATACTTCTTCATACACATAAAAATGGACATTTTAATCTCTATTATAAATTACTAAGTCAACCAGAGGGCATTTTCATGTTTTATAGTGAGTGAAATGTTTTGAGATAAAATACCAATTTTAATATGATAACGGACTCTTTCAGTCATACTGGTCACACGGTGAATCGAATTTAGTTGTGTTTGATACCTACACATCAAAATTGAATGATGGATTATTGTTTTAAATTATCAAAATAATATGAATGTCTTTCACCATTTTTCAGTCTGTCACTTTTTATTTTTACTTATATTAACGACAATATTAAATGAAAATAGATTTGGATTTATTCCGGTCACATCGTTCTTAGGATTTAGGAGTGGTTGATTTATACATGTCATAAATGACTCATGGATTACTGTTATAAAATATAAAATCAATCAAAATGTGTTTTATTTTTTTATTATTTCATTTGAGTATTTTTACTAAAATATAATTTCAAACTAGGAAAAAAAATTTTGAGTCATACAAGTTTCATACTGCTTCAGTTTTATATGATACTACAACATACACGTCACAAGGTATTTACGAGTCACTTTCCTAAATTATGAAGAAAATCGGAATTTTTTTTCTAGTTTATCAGTGAGTGACACATTTTGAGAAAAATTGTATATTTTAAAATGATAACAAATACTTTTAGTCACACCAATCACACTATGTGTTGGATTGAGGTTTTGCTATTTCTTACATGACACAAATGACTGATGGATCATTTTCTTATTGTTTTAAAAAAATTTGAATGTTTTTTCTCAGTATTCAGTATTTCACTTGTTCTTTTTTACTTAAATTAAAGAAAATTTTAAATAAATAGACAAATTTAGAATTATACCAGCCACATTGTGTGTTATATTGAGGTTTTGTTAATTCTTATACATAAAAAAATCACTCATGGATGATTTTTCAATATTATCAAAACCATCAGAATGCGTTTTCTCAATTTTCATCATGCGAGTTATATTTTTTTACTAAAATTAATGTCAATTATAAATAAAATGAGGTAATTTGAGTCATACTGGTCTCTCTATACATCAGATTATGTTGATATTGATTCCTACCCATCAATAATGACGTATTTATTGTTTTCTGAATTATCAATAAAATATGAATGTATTTTATCAGATTTTTGAATGTATGTAGTGTTTTATTAATAAAATATCATTTTAAATGGAAACACGCAGTTTGAGTCATATCGATCAAATTGTGCACCATTTTAACATTATACATCTTCACACACATCATAATGAACATATGATTCATAACCCTAAATTATGAAGTCAATTAGAGTGAGTTTTCTTGGTTTTTAGTAAGTGACACATTTTGAGAAAACTATCAAATTTAAACAAATTACAGAAAATTTTAGTCATATCATCCACAACATTCATTGGATTGAGGTGTTCATTGATTCTTACACATAAAAAATGACGGATAGATAATTTTTCTAATGTTTAAACACAATTTTAACGATTTTTCATATTTTTTGGTATGTCACTTGTTCTTTTATCTATATTTATTGTAAATTTAATATAAAAATACAAAATTAAAGTCATATAGTTCATAATTCACATTATATTTCAGTGTGGTGGATTCCTGCTTGTCACAAATGACTTATGGATCATTTTCATAAAGTATCAAATCAATATTAATATGTTTTCTCCATTTTTAGTACATCACATATTCATTTTATTAAAAATAATGTCAATTTTAAATTAAAATAGATAGTTTTTGTCATACCAGACGCATCGTGCATCATATTGAAGTCATATCTTAATTCTATTTGTGTACATTCTTTCATAAAGTATGATACTCATTCATTTATAAATGAATCTATATCATCCTGTGAATATGATTCCTTTCGACAATGATGGTAGTACTGAAAATATATAAATACAGAAGGGATTAATAAAAATATAAAATGAAATAGTAATTATCTTCAAAATTACCTCTTTATGGATTCTAGTTTGATCCTGGAATATGTTCCCCTTCCTAAATTTACAAACATAATAGCCAAATGATTTTCTGTTTGTTTATTTCAAGAATGTAAAGAAATATTGTGAAAAATAAGTACGTTTTATATGTGTTTGGATAGATTAATCTTGTTAGATATACCATGATACATATCCAGTCGTATTAATTATCATGTTACTTATCCTTTTCCCTTAGCCTCATTCCATGATGAAGATGATATTCATGAACCGCATTGTCAAAACTAAATCTTCATTAAAAGATAATATGAATTTTATAACTAGATGTTTAGTTCTTAAATGTTTGATGTAGGTTATTGAAAATTGACAAAATACATCATGTGTTGTAGGTTTTTTGGATATCCATGCATTGAATCTAGAAATTAAATCTTTGGAGTATCCAAATTGACCGTAATAAGCATGCAATGCTACATATAAACACAAAAAGGAATAAGTAATTTATGAAATTAAAATATATATTTTATAATTAAAATTTATAATTTTACCCCTGCATCATTTGTTTTATGAAGAGTTTGTCATCTATACATTTTTTGTTAATCGATTTGAGCAGGCCAGCCACTATTTTACCAGCTTTCTTAGGAGTTATTTCTATTTTTTTATAGAGGTGATGTGAGGACTAATGTGTACAATTTTATTTTCCTAGGGAAATATATTTTTTTTCATGTACACGCCTTTGAAAAATATGAAATGCATTTAGTAATAATTTTCATAGTATATCGGCTTTTATAAAATCATATCATGAAAGCATAGATCATTTATACATTTAAAACTGAGCTACCTAGACAATCATAATTTCGTATTTCACATACATTTTCAACAATAAAGAAATTTGGATCTTCCGTACTATACATATTTTCAGGAAAAACAATTGTTTGAGCACCACTATCTTTAAACATGCAATCCACGTGAGCATGAAACGATAATAAATGTGGATATAGAATGGGACAATTTATGGTGATTTCAATAGATCGTTTTGATCCATTCATTGATCATTGAGATAGTTTTGAGTTTTTCGATCATTTCACCCCTCTGATTTATCTATCTTTAATAACATTCATCAGTTTAAAACATTGTTCATTAAATGATTAATGGATTATCATGAAAAAATTATTGGAAATAATAATCCCTTGTCGATAATTATTTTAAAATATGTGGCATCCATGTGATGAATGTTCTAAGAGATTGGTCAACCATAGACTATATTCATTATCCATTAGAACAGGTATCTCGACACTCAACTCATGGGAAACTTTAATCAACACTTTGACATGACCAGTTGGATGTAGTCTGTTGTGTAGAAAGGCATTTTTTATATTGAACACCATAGCCCTCGCTACAAGTAGATGGGTGGGTTTTGATAGATATAAATCACATTAATTTTCACCATATAGAATATCAGTATAGTAAATGTATCAGTTTCTATATTATTAATAATTCATAGAAATAATTATTAGAAAACTGATTACCTCAGTTAAGATTGGTTTTTGAGGGAAATGGCTCACCTCAAAGCTGGTGGGGGTGGTGAAGGATCTTCACGTGCTTGTTGTTCATGATTTGTTTCTTATCTCCCCCCACTAGAATCATATTTTTCATAAAATACATCATCCATTTCGTTTTTTCATCAAGGATATAAAATAATACTTTCATCATTCTGATTAGTTCACTTTGATCCTCATTCCTTTTCTCCAAAAATTTTCGGGGTGTCACCCAAAAACCCACACATCTGATACGACCATACGTTTCTAGAAGCTTCAAGGCTACTAAAAGTATGTTTGCCTCCGGTTTGGATGTTGTTCACTCCTGTGAATTTATAAGATATAAAATATTGGAATATAAGTAATCATTATTATGGTATATTATATTAATGTAAAAAATATATTTATTTTATCATACATACACACTTTTCTTATACTTTTTGTGTGTTTTCACCTATTAGTATCCCATATTTATTTACACATGTCTCCTTACATAGCACTTTCTGTGGGAGGGAATTGACTTAGGATTTGGATTCATCTATCTGCCTATAAATATAAGAACATTGTTATGGTGTTTTTTATGTCACATAAAGGTATTATAGTAGATTTGAAATATGTACCATTTTTTCAAGCGAAGCGTACCCCATCCTTATTATATGGTAGGGTTATGCTAGTCTTACTACTTGTTCCCTATTTTTTGCACATAGTTGTTGTTTCAAAAATAATAAACTGTCAATAAAAGTGATGAATACACATATTGTCAAACAACGTACTACAAAACACATTGTACGTAAAAATATTACTCCACATATTAGCTAGTAAATGCATCCCACTCTCCTTGGGTTGTCATGTTTTTATAAAGAAGTGTTGGGTTTGGGTTTATTTTCCCATCAGCATCGTTAAGATGATATATTGTTAAAATGGTGCGAAAGACTTTGTGAATCCATCCAACATCCCTTAATACACAATCCTTGTGTGGTTCATCTCGTATAAATGCTCTTTACAAAGGATGGTAAATAGTAAGTCAATGTTTCATTTTTTTATTTTTAGTAAATTAATGAAATGATATTATAATGTTACCATAAAATCTCCCCACATCAGTTTCTAACAATTGATTACAACATGGATCCATGACTGAACAACGATCACCACACGTTATTGATTTATAATTCAAATGTAACTACTGAACATGGTCATGTGGGGGGTTAACATTTTGTCCCATCTTAATCCATCTGACCACATATTTTATGCCATTCTATTTTTCATTATGTATTTTTTCTAAAACCATCAAACATCAACACTCCTATTTTTTATACGCCCCTAGTGTTGTATTTCCAACAATTTCCATTTTTTCAACATTTTCAATGTGTTTTTTCAGGAGTGCTAGAATTGGCATATGAGGATAGTGGTTGTACCTCTACATTGGGATCAGTAGTAACAATAGGTTGAGAACCTATTCTTCTTATGCATAATGATAGTCATAAGGTTGAAAGAACTATTGTTCCTCTACACTATAAGAAACAAAAGGTTGATATTCTTTTTGTTCCTTGGGATTGGGAGCATCATCATTTGAAAAATGAATTATCTAGAGAAGTGGTTTAACATATAATTTAGATTACATAAAATATGAAACTAATAGATAATAACATAAGGTAACATGGTGTATATTACATGAAAATATTATCGGATTATTGAACATTCTATTTTTTATTTTTTAAGGGATTTGACTCATCAATCGACTATCAAAATCTATTTTTTGGGATTTCCTGTATCATAAAAAATTCCATCTGCATTGAAAATGCCAGGAAATGATTGCAACATCCCAATTAATGTTTCATCCTCCATTGAATTTTCCTCTGACATGATAGTGGTTTTGGTGGATAATCGAACAATGGACTAGTATCTGTTTGTAAGATATAGAACAAAAAATTCTTGTAATTCCAATGATTCCATTAGGAATGGTTTTTCTTTATAACGTTCCTTTATGAAATCAACTTTCAGGAATCCAAAATCATCTATTTTAATATCACTTATGTAATCATCCCACAAGCATTGAAAATTCAGAAAATGGATGTTCATATAATCCAACTACAGTATTTTTTTGATGAGGTGAAAGTATAACATCTTCAAAACAATTGGATATCTATCCTTAGCACTAGAAACACGTGTCACTTAATCCACAAGTGTAACTCCACTATTAATCATAGTAATATCTTCATCATGTTAATTTTTTTATAATGCGTAACTATTGATTTCAAAATAATTTTAGAATAATAAATACACACTTGGATCTCTGAAAAGTCATCCATGTCCTTTGGAATTTGAGTCTAGATTGTCATCTTACTCCTTAAATAAATGGCCCTAAAACCATCCTATAAACTATTGATTATGTGTGTTTGATATCCATATTTTATCACATGATTGAGTCAAATTCCTTATAATTTTTTTGTGGGTTTCTACATATGTTTCAACCTCCAAAAAGTTATGAAAAACATAAAGGTGGGTCTGTTCTCGATCTGTAATATTGATTGTGACAATCTCTCCTTGAAAAATTTCTTCACCTGTAAGTCTCCCACTGTGATGAGATATTAGTAGACCAATGGCTTCAACACCAGACATTAATTTAGTATGAATTTAAATGGAATCCTCAACAATATTTCCCTCTATAATAAATCCCTCTTTATGACTTTGATTTTTGACATAGCAATTCAAAATCTTCATATACCATTAAAAGGGGTACATCTATCTATAGTGTATAAGACCACTTTGTCAAATCACTCCCACCAATTGAACCATCAAATGAACCATTATATAAAATATTGTGTGAAGTAAGAACATTTAAAATTTACATAATATGTCCACAATTTCTCATTCAATACTCAGCAATTTCTCCAAGTCTATAACATTGTAGAAAAATAGATTTTAAGAACAAACAGAGCTATGTAAATGTATAATGGTCATTCATGGGAAAATGCAATTAAAATAAATTATAATTAATTTTTTCACCAATAAATTATAGTCATCTTATTTCAGACCCTTTACATTAAATAAGTCATTGAAACAATGTTTTTTATATTTTATGAATATCAATATATCACCTTTAAATCATTCAAGAACTAGAAAAATAGATTTATCTACATCTTAGAAAGAGTGTAAGAAGCTAGTTGAATAATCGTTCATTTTTCACCCTTCACTGGCTCTAACTCTTCCCATATTCCCATGTCATCCATATCAAACATATCCTTAATTCCATCCATTTTTTTCTAGGTGCATTTAGAAACATGCCAATGACACTATCATGTATTTTCTCTTCAACATTCAAAACATCAAGAAAGTGTTTTATGTATAGAAAATTCCAGTATGGTAATTAAGAAAACTAATATAATCTTACAAAAGGATTTTTTTTGTGTTATTTTAATATGGTTTACAAAATATCAGTGTCCATATCTATTAATTTCCCAAATAGTTGATCACCTATTAGTGGAGATGGTGTTGTACATTCCTATGAACATACATCGAATGACATAATCCAAGAGTAGTACTTATGTCTTTGGGTTAGAAATATATGATTTCAAAGAAACAAGGTTTTCGAAGAATGTTTCAACAAAATTGATAGTATACCTAATTTGTTGATGGGGAACCCATGAATTAATTTAATGTTATATCCTAAAATGTTTGCATAAGTAAAAAATTCATTTATCGTCTTGTACAATGGGGCTACGAACATGAATTATTCATTTCTTTATGAATC
This sequence comes from Viscum album, assembly GCA_963277665.1. NCBI lineage: Eukaryota > Viridiplantae > Streptophyta > Magnoliopsida > Santalales > Viscaceae > Viscum > Viscum album. Next base: position 1,052,508,766 of record OY728151.1, on the reverse strand, counting down.
ATACAACATAACACATGAATCAAAAAATAATTTCAAATCCTCAATAAATGGATCCAAATAAACAAAAATATCATTAAATGGTTGTTTTGGTCTTGATATAATCACAAATAGCATGATGTATTCTAGTTTAATTAATAATGACAGTGGCATGTTATAATTTACTGGTATTACTGGCCATGTACTCTGAGTGATTCTTTGATAACCAAAAGGATTCATTCTATCAGTAGATAATGCAAGACATAGGTTTCTCTACTGATTTCTAAAATCAGGATACTCATGATCGATTCACTTCCACTAAGGAGATTCTTCCAAGAGACATAGTTTACCATCATTATTTATTTAATCTATGTACAACATAAATTTCTCTATGGTATCCACACTTCCATATAGGTGGCTAATCCATGGAATTATTATAATGTATCATAAAACATTCTTAAGACCGGATTCAAATTTTTGTTATCAAGAAGAACCAAACATTAGGAATTATCTATGTGATTTTTGGTCCTTGTGAAATAGTATAATAAAATTCGAAAAAGCTTGAATTATTTCAGAGATCACACCCATCGAGTATAGATTTCATTTGGTTTCATATGTTTGGTTCAAAAGCTCATTATCTTTTGGGAGCTTTTCATTGAAGAGAGAATGAAATTTTGTAAAACTTATGTCACTCCAGATTTTTCTTGATTTCAAATTATACTACTTCAGTATGACTGACAATGTTGTTTAAATAGTTGAACCACCATACAACAGTGTTTTTACATAACTCTTTAACTGCTCAAAATTTTTGGGCAATCATGATGTTATTCTCCAACTATATGTGTCCATTCCTCAATACGATCTTTATCTTTATTAACATATGTAATAACATCCTCGATATAGTCTTCTATATTCTCCACACTAGTAATCATATTATATGATCCATTAAACAAACTATTATCCCATCCACCAGCTACATTAACTTTTTCCACATGTTTATTCCAACATTTATAACATTGATTAATTCCATGACAGATGGAGTGTTCTTCCAACTCCTATGGACATGTTTTTCTTGAATAAAAATAGTGTAAACATGGAGAAAATATTTGAGAAGGGTCAAGTTCATGATCTTTTACAAACATGATAAACTCTTTCACTCCATCATAATACACTCTTATCATATGAATGACATTCATCAAATACCTATTCATATCCGTCCTATTTTATTTGGTGATGTTAGTATTTATGAAAATAAATACCCAAATTATTGATATAATTTAATGTTTTTCCAAATTATATAAAAATTTAAACGTAAAAGTTTATAAAAAACCTACTTTTCTAATGTCCATGGATAATTATTTAAAAAATTACACATGAAATACTATTGAAAAACCAAAAATATACACACATCCCTCTTTAAAATAACATGACTTTTTAAAAATAAAATAATTAGTTTCAAACTTTCTTTTAGAAAACCATATTTCCTTTTTTAAGAATTCATGAAAACATCACCACTAAATATTAATAATCATTTAAAATGGGCGACAACCCTCTAAGAAACATTTCAAAAAACATGTATAATTTTAAAAGAGACACAAAGGCATTTTGTAAAATGCATATATCCCAATAGATACAAATTTTTAATGATGCATAGAAAACACCTCGATTCATCACAATTCAATTAGTGTTGTATGATTCCATCACATTATTCCAATGGTTGGTGTAATAATAAAACTTTTCATAATAATTTAATATTTATCTCCCCAAAAATGGATATCCTTTATAAATTATACCATTGTATTGTTATATAAATTATCCTTCTCTGCAATACACTAGTTTCCCAAAATATATGATCCATAGTATGTGACAACACTCACAACCTTGAAGCACTCATGTTCAAGTTTACTACAAGAACTGCATTATCCCAATGATCATTAGCTCACAATAAATCAGTTGGTAGTACCCCCAATAACAATGTCTATGTATCTCAAATGAATTAATGTTGGTTCCTTTATAAATAATCCTATGAAAATCTATAAGCATAACCCATTATATAATATTTTTTTTTTCAAGTGTCATCCCTTTCACGGAAATAATTTCCCTATGTTACTCATCACTAAAAGTAACTATGATTCTTTCTCGATCATTATAAGTACATCGTGTCTCAAGTCAAAATAAAAAATATCAATGGTACTACACTAATAGATGTTATTTTTTTCCATATTATATTTTCTAAAATATTCAAAAAGGGTTTATAAATGAAATTACAAAGACTATCCATTCTAAAATCCATAACTGGACTCATATCAGTACCTTATAGAATCGATGTGAATAGAGTATCCTTATAAGACTCAAGATATTTCTTACCTATCCAAAACTCATTCACGACGTTAACAACATCATGTCCTATAATAGTCTATAACCTTTTAAATAAAATTACATAACGAAAATCTTGGTTTGGTACCTTTGATGGATGCATCATCCAAAATTCCATGACAAATTTATAAAATTGAATATCAATAGTTTTTAATTTATTCATATAATTTGTAAAAAATGTAATAAAATAATAATTTATATATTTATATTTAAAATTATGCTCAAAAGAAAATAATATTTTATAATAACATGAATTATATCATTTTTCCCTTCAAGGGGATTCACCATAAAGTTCTTGTGGTGGAATGATTCATTACATGTGTTATTATGGTTATTTATTAGGGTTTCTAGAATGTATCTGATGTAGGTTTTCATTGGAAGGGCTAACAAAAGACAAGTTTCCCATAAAACTCAATTTATACCTTAATAAAATTATCAATATATTGGGGGATTAACATTAGGATTGTTGATTTGTACCAAATCCAATGAGTGGTATCATATCTTTTTCTTATTCTACTGACAATTACAAAAGGGTTTTTTTATATCTTGGTAACATAACATATTGTGATTATTTTATCAAGATTAGATAGAATGTCTTATTTTCAGGACTACTATGTTTCCATTAGTAATTTTTTTTATCATTTACTGGAATTTCACAAGTAAAAATTTGTGGTTATAATGAAATGTTTAAGGTTTGGATTGATATTCAATGTTGGCGGATTCAGAATATTGTACAAAATGGTCTTCATACTCATGGAGAGTTCACTAGTTACATTGATTTTGAATTAGTTAGAAGTGAGGTGTTCAGTAGAATGGTACACACTGAGATGAAAGCATTAGAATTTTTTTAAAATGTTGTGTCCAAGAGAACCCAATTCCATGTTAGATGAAGGAAATTCATAAAATATGTGGATAATTAAAGGTGGATGTGTAGTAGAGGTAGGTATCAAGGATTACGATAGGTCATTGTTTTTGTGAAAAATTGGTTCTCATTGAGCTTTTCGGTAATTATGCCACATTTTTTTAAATTAAAAAATTAATTATAATTGATAATAATTAATTATTTATGATTTATGTGGTAAATTAGGTTCTTCAGTGGGTGTGTGTACACAAACACAGCTTGGATGGCCTAGATAGAGTTTTAGCAAGGCTCGTTAAGGTTGGTAACTCACTTTTAGGTAGCAAGATCCTATCATACAAACCCATATTTTTTTGAAGAAGATGGCCCGATGGAATAAACCTAGATAGTGGATAGGGTGAAATGTCCTTGTGGCCTATCCTAGTAGAGCCAGGGGTGTTATGGACATGTCGCCTAACCTGGGGCTTCATTGGAATTGTGGTCTAATGAAGTGGTAATAGGGATATCATGGCCTTGTATCCCGAATCGAGGGTGATTCATGTTTACAAGGGCCATACAACCTTACCTTGGTATTTATTTTGTAATATTACTTGATTGAAGACTTGTGTGAATTTTTCATTCCCGATAACCAAATATTTGGTTATCTTGTAGACATCATGACTTTCTCTTAAATACATGCATAAAATTGTTCCTTAAATCTAGAATAAAATCATTTGGTAATCATCATGTATTTCCCAACGCATGCCACTAGGACAAAACAAGTTATCATAATGCTTATAAAATAATTGTAAAACATTTAAGAAGCCTATAAAAATTACTAAGTTAATTAAATATGAGAAATCCAAAAACATGATTATATCAAAACATTCATACTTTCCATATCCATACCAATGCACACACACACACACAAATTCATCGAATACGATCATCTTTCACAAGAGTACCACTTGTTTATTTTCATAAACCAACCAACATAAAATTATTTTAGAACTTAAACAAGGGCCACAAATGACCACAACTTTCACCAGGGGGTTTAGCCCAAACAATTCACTACATAGCCATAAAACAAAGTGAATGAAGAGAAATCTCACCATAGAGGTGTGATTCGGTGCGCATTAGAGGTACGTTCATGGTGGAGTAGAGGCACGCAGTGGTACAGTCATTCGGTGGAGGTGAGGTGTCAGTAGAGAAGAGGCATGCAGCGGAAGAGAGGCACAAGACAGAGGTGTGATGCATTGTGGAGGTGTTCCACACGATATTTGGGAGGCACACAACGAAGGAGAGGCACACAATGGTCTTGTTCGTGGGGGAGGAGAGGCTCACGATGGTGGTGTGGTTCACTACAAAGGAGAGACAATGGGAGAGAAGGAAGAGGAGGGGCGTGGCATCGGCGATCGGCTTCTGTGATAGTTTGAGTGGTGCCTGGAAGGCAGAGAAAGTTATAATTTTTTATAAGACCGGGTGAAGCTTTTATAAGCGCTAGCTAAAAATCCATGATAAAGGTATGTTTTAATGACGTTAAAATAGAAATTTCTAATTAGACATGACATTATCAGTGCTTTTGTAGTGCTCATAATGATATGGATTTTTCAGCGCTAAAAATATAGCAATGATAAATACCCATTTTATCAGCGCTTTTTTAGTGACGATAATGATAGGCGTTTATCAGCACTAAAAAGCGATGATAATTATATAACCTAAAAAAATTAATTATATTATTATATATATTTATAATATAATATAAATCATAAATATATATTTAGATTTATAAATATATAATTTAAATAATTAGAAAATTATATGAAATGTACAAATTATATATATAATCATAGAAATGTACATAATACATATATTAATAATATATATTTATAATAGTATAGATGTATATATCTACATTTTCACTAATTTTATATTTATTTATATTATTATTTATTTATTTAAAATTATAAATTTTTAGGAATGTATATATATTTAAATAATTATAAAATTATAACAAATCAATATATATAATATTTATTATATTATTAATATATATTTAATATATGTATTATAATTTTATAAATATTTAAATATATCTGTATACATTTATAACAATAAATATAAATATTTGTATTTATTTTTCAATATTTCTACATATTTGTAAATATATATACAAATATTTTTATTTGATTATTTATAACATTATATATGAAAGTAATAAATATTTTCTTTGAATTAATAATTATTATAATAATTATATATTTATTTATATTTATAACTGTTAAATATATATTTATTTATTTGTAATTATAATTATAATAATGAAATTATTTATAGTTCAAATTATAAATATATATATAATTATATATAATTATAAAATTATAACAAATATATTTGTAATTTTATAAATCTATAAAATTAATATATTTCTTAAATTTTTTTAATTATTTAAATATATCAACATTTATTTAGAATTATATTTATAACTATTTGTATTTATTTCTATATAATATTATATAAATATATATAATTAATATATTAATTTTAATTTTTAAATTATTTAAATATATCTACATTTTTAGGAATTATAATTATAAATATGTGTACTTATTTATAAATATTTCTATATATTTATAGATAGAGTTAAATAATTATATATTTATAAATTTATATGTAGTATAATACATATAATTATATATTATAATTCTATAATTGTATACATATATATATATATATATTTATATTTCTAATTATAACTATAAATATACATTTTTTAAATTTTTTTTATAATTATAAATATATTTATATAAATAAATATATATATACATATATATAAATATTTTATATGTATTTTTTGTAATTTTATAATAATTTTAATATATATACAAGAATAATTATAATTACAAATAAATGTATTTAAAAAGTATTTATATATAGTTAAAATTTAATAGTTATTAATATAATAAAAATATTTATGCATTGAGTATATTTCAAATAATTTTATAAGTATTGAGAGCATAATATAGTATATATATGGGTAACATGAATTAATCATATACACCAAGTAAAACATACATAATAAAAACGATCCATCAATGGACAACATGAATAATAAGAAGAATGTAATACATAAATGAACATTCATGATTATACATAACATATATGCATGCATGATCAATGTATTTATCGACAAAATTCCTTGTAAATACATATAGATTTAATTATAATTTTAAAAATAGTTTTTTAAATCATTATATATATATTTGAATTATTAAAAATATATATTAATTATAAACATGCATTTTTTATTCAATATATACAAATAAACATTATTTTTGGATATACATATGATAATTGTATATAAATTATTACTAAAAATGTTTATTAGCACTAAAAAATCATTGATTAATATTCCCTTTATCAGCACTAATAAAAGTGTTGATAACTGAATACCCATTATCTGAGTTTTTATATTGCTGATAAATATGTCCTTGGTTAGTTCATTTATGTAGAACTGATAATTCCCTCCCCCCTTTAGCATCACTCTCATCTTATTACTGATAAAACGAGGTGCTTCCCTTGCCCTGTTTTTTGGTAGTGCCCCTCCCCCACTTAGTGATACAATGACACTGACTGAGAAATTTCACTAATTAAGAAATTTTTGTACATTTTGGGAATAGTTTTTTCTCTTCAGGCCCATTTTTAGTAATATATATATCCCTAACCCATTTATATTTTTTCCATAACATAAATCTTATGAAAAATGTTTACAGAATCCCTCAAAACATGCATTAATTTTAGTGTTTTTTATTTTATTTTTTTCAACAACACTGCGAGACATAGAGTGATTGAAAATGGTAGTCTATTGTTAATGTGAATTTGTTAATTGAGAGTGATATTTTGATTAAATTTTATCAATTTCATACCTTTAATTATAAATTATTTGTTTTAAAGTCTTTATATCTAAAGATAGATGATAAAATAAATTGAAAATAATCATTAGAATACAAATTGATAAAAAATCATTTTAATATTTTACAAAATAAAAAATGAGTTAAAATAAGTTAGATTAATCAATTATTCCATTTTTATATTTAATTAACTATACATAATTATATAAAATAAAATTTATTAAAACTAGGCATGGATAATTATTTTATCCTTGGGATATGATGTCAAATTGACACACCCCATTAAAATAAAGATAAATTGATCCGATTTTCCATATCCAGTTATTTAATTATATATATATTTTTAGATTTTATGGATGACTAGGATTGTGTGGAAACCATACATGTGACCATAAAGAAGGTTGATATCATATATGAACTAGTACATGTAAAATAAAGGGCATGGAAGGATTACTCAAGATCGAGATGGGTGCCTCGGGTTTCAAATCCTCGTTGCTATTACATCGTAGGGAGGGCCTCAGGCTTCTCATAGAAAAACTGGTTTGCGAATGGGTGGAAGAGGGGAATTTTAATAATATTGTTGTTTTTATCTTTTAATTTTCTTCTATAATACACCACTTATACAATACATTGAAGTGTATGCATAATATAAATGTATAATAACATTAATTATAATTTAGTTTTTTTTTCATTTTTGGGGGATACTCCTCATGGTGGTGACGATAATTTTTCAATTTAATTTTGTTTGGGTGCCAGTTGTCAGACATCTCAATCATGGGGTTTTGATGAATAAGGAATTATGGATGAGGGTAGGTGTGGATGTTTCATGTACTGACATGAAGTTGGGACCCATCATGTAATTCACATCCTCCCACATGGGATTTTTAATACGAATCTTCTTTGGGTTGGGCCGGTGGGAGACAATCATCGACATTGAATTTTTTTTTAACAAAAGGCATTGAGGTGAATAGGAAAATAATGATTCTCAACTAGTTCTACATGTTCACTCTTTATCACCCCACTCCACGTTCATTTCTCCATTTGCGACAAATATGTGGACTGTTTTCTGTTTCATTGCTCATGGTTCGTGAAATGAATTAGAATGTAAAAGTGGTTTTAGATTTATATATTTATTTACAACTATTATTATATATATATTTACATATTTATAAATATGTGTATATATTAATAAATATATTTGTTTCATAATATATTTTTATAACATTATAATTCTAATAAATAATTTTTTTAAAATTTTATAATTATTTCAATAAAAATTTATTTATTTATAATTATATCTATAAATGAATAGATATTTATTTTCAATTAAAAAAACGAAGAAATATATATTTATATATAGTTATAATTATGAATATAAATACCAATTTATATTGATTTAAATATAAAAAAAAATTATAAAATTATAACAAATATATTTATTATAGTTATAATTTCATAAATATATATAATTAATATATTTATTATAATTTAATAATTATTTAAATATATCTATATCTTTTTGGAATTATAATTATAAATATTTGTATTTTTTTATAAATATATTTATTTAATTAAATAAATTTTTTTCTTTATAAGTATAATAAATATATTTATTAAAATTTTATAATTATATATATTTAATTTTATTAGTATAAATAAATATATTTTTAAAATTTTTATATAACTATATAAATATATATATATATAATTATAATAAATGTATATATTTTTAGATTTAAATTATTTAAATATATTTATATATAGTTATACTTATAATTATAATTGAATATATTAAACAAGTATTTATATGTAATTAAAATATTTATAACTTTAAATAAAAAATATATATTTATTATTTAAATATATATATTTTATTTAAAGTTATAAATATTCTAATTATATATAAAAACGTGTTGAATAAATTTAAATAATTTAAATAAAACAATATCAACACCTTGTTTTATCAGCATTAAGCTGCATGCGGTAATAACGGGGGGGGGGGGGGGTTATCATCACTATTTAAAAGTGCTGAAAAATTTATCCAGTATTGGCGCTAAAAAAACGCTGATAAAGTGTTCACATTTATCCGGACTTTTACTAGCGTTGTATTTATCAACACTATTTTTAGTGTTGTTAAAAGTTTATAATAATAATTTATATACAATTGTTATATTTATATTCAAAAATTTATATAATGATTTGAAATAAGTATTTCAACGATTATAATTAAATATATATGTGTTTCAAATGAATTTGGTCAATAAATATAATTATTTGTCATGCATATATGATATGTATCATTATGAATGTTTATTTATATAATACACTCTTCTGTTAATTCATGTTGCCCATTAATGGCTTGTTACTTATTGTGTACATTTTACTAGCTATATATAATTAATTCATGTTACCCATATATATATATTATATTATGCTCTCAATACTTAAAAAATTACATTAAACATATATAAAGAATAAATATATTTAATATATTTATAATTAGTAATTTTTAATTATATATAAATATTTTTTGTAATTATAATTATAACTATATAAATTTAAATAATTATAAAATTACATTACATACATATATTATAATTATATATATATATATATATATTTATATTTATATAAAAATATTTATAAATATATTCATTCATAGATTTAATTATAACTATATATATATATGTAAATAATTATAAAAATATAAAAATATTTTTATTATTCTACTTATAAAGGTAAAAATATATAATTAATTAAATAAATTTATAAATAAATAATTAAATAAATATATTTATAAATATATAAAATGATATATAATTATAATTCATAAATATATATATATATATCAAAATAATTTAAAAAATTCTAATAAGTATATTAATTATATATATTTATAGAAAGATATCAACAAATAAATATAAATTGTTATAAATATAATTCTAAATAAATGTAGATATATTTAAAAAATTAGGAAATTATAATATATATATATTTATTACATATATTTATAAAATTATTAATATATTTGTTATAATTTAATGATTATATATATATATATAATTACAACTATGCATAAATATTTATTTTATTATTATTTTTAATAATAAGTAAATATATAAACATTTGTTAGTTATTAATATTAATAAACATATTTTTATTCAAATACTTATTAATTTATAAAAAATATATTTATAATTTTCATATATAATTTTATATATAATTAAATTAATATATTTATAAATATATAGAAATATTGATTGATAAATAAAAATAATTTTATTTTTAGTTATAAATAAATATATATATATTGAAATAATTATAATATTATAAAAAGAATATTTATTATATATATTAATAAAATTACAATTATTAGAAATATAAATTTTTCTTAATTTTATACTTATTTAAATAAATATATATATAATCATCTGTAATTATAATTATAAATAAATATATATTCATTTATAATTATAGTTTAAAAAATATATATTCATATAAATAATTTTAAATTTAAAATAAATATAGTTATATATATATAATCTTATAAATATATGAAGGCGTATCTAATTATGAATTTTGTAACCCAAATCTTGGACCCTAAAAAATTTATAAATAAAGTAAAGGCAAAAACACACACACATAAAAGGCCCATAGAATGACTAAAAACAAAGACCTGAAATCCAACCAAAAATTAGCCAGAAGACCCTAGAAAATCACGTCCAAAACCCAGGGTGGTGGCAGGTGATTGTGAATAGTAATGATTCCATGAACTCGATCAAACTAATGCAACAAACCGACAAAAGGCCACATGTGGGTATCATCACAAGCCCAATCACTAGAGGATGTCGCCATACCATTCATCAAAATCACTCATGCAATTATACTCATTCCTAATTCCCATCATTGGAGATGGCAGTATGCACATCATTATTTGGAAAAATCACCATTATTGTCCCATACCACTGATAACTCATTGTGCAAAAGAGCATCATCCCAACTCCATCCCATACCACTAATATTTTCCCAAAAACTGAAATCAACAGTCTTCTCCAAAAGAAAAACATGCCCCGCACCAATAATTTTGTGGCCCAAAATGACCCAATGACCCATAGAAGATCAGGTACATACCCCATAGTCCCAAAACTGTATCCTGAAATACCCACATATACCATGAAAGAATACATGACAATGTCAACCTGTAATGATTCAACCCCAGATTTCCTCCTCACATTAACCAAAGTTAATATCCACATCATCTGGCCTTGATTCACCCACAAAATAGTATGTCACGCCGACACCCCCCATTTGAAGTCGACCACCTCCTCCGTCTGTCAAATTCGAAATGCCCGTGATGTCCTACCAAACCCTCTATCATGGGACCCATATGACACACCAGATCAATGTCGCCAATATCGTAGGTAAACATCCCACCTTCTTAGGTGGTCTGACCACCCCACCGAAAGGTGTCCCTCCATCGATGTCATCCCAATAACCCAAACCATATTTGAGAGATCAATGAATATTCCTTTACCATCGGCCAGAATGTTCCCTTCAGCAGCAATCCTCAGCCTACAGCCGAAGACGCCACCACCTTCTCTCCTCGGACCCCACACAGATCTCGTTGTCCTGTCACCCATCATCAATGTACAACGAAACTGAGGCCGCCAATGGGAGAAGACGAAAGCCGGAGTAGTTTTCAGCAACCCATGAATCAGCAGCTTTCCATATCAGAGGACCCCACCTTCGTTGCCACCACCAATGAATGCCAATCGCCGCTGGAGAACCAACCAAGAAATCAACACCTGTTTCATGAGCTTCTTAGAAATAACAGACTCTTGATTCAGATATCCTCCTCGGAGACCCTTCTTTACAACTTCAACTTCAATTTCCAAACAAAAATATTTCGAAATTCCCAACGACATCATAAAATCTTGTATATAATCTTTTAATATGTATTATTATTATATTTTCAATATATATTTCTACGATTATATATATAATAAGTATATTTCTTATTATTTAATAATTATCTGAATTATAATTTTATTAATATATATATCTATGTATGAATATAGTAATAATTAAATATATATATATATATATATGATATATATAATTATATAAATATATATAATAATATAAATAAATTATTAACAACATATATTTTTCAATGCATTTTTGATGATGATAACGGAAGATCTTTATCAGCACTTGAAAAACACTGATTAAATGTGTCTTTATAAGTGATATATATTCAGAGGTGATAATGGTATCCATTATCCACACTTTTCTATAACTGATAAAGTAAAATCAGTATCATCACAAATAATTTCTCATAAAATAATGTTTTATCTACACTTTCTATTTTAGCGCTGATAAAACATTCCTTTATCAGTGATTTTTAGCTAGCCCAAATAAAAGGTTCACAAATTTTTATAATGAAAACCTAAATTTCACTTTTTTCCTTGGACACCTCAAGCTCTCGTGAAAGGAAATAGATGTCGTCACTACCTCCTCCTCCTCCTCCTCCGACTCTGGGAAACCCTCTAACAGAAATAAACATTCATTTTGGGCTACTCCTCCACTGGGCACATCTCCTCTACCGAGTTCCTCTCCTGCGTCGCAAGCCTATCCTCTACTGTGTCCCTCTTCTCCGTTGTGAATACCTTTGCCTCTTAACCACATTCCATGCACTTCTATCCTCCACCACAAGCCCGTCCTCCTCCATGTGCATCTCGTCAGCCACACTCCTCTCCTCTGTTGGGAACCTCTTCTTCGCCAACAGACTCCTCTATTTCGTGACTCTCCTTAGTCACAAATTCACCTCCATAGTGTGCTGGAAGAGACCCCTTTGTTAATTTTTCTTTTCATTCTATTTTATTGATAGTGATTTTTTGAATTGTGTGGGAAAAAAACAACATTGAAAATCATGGTCCATGGTGGACCTTGTTTGTGCACTAAATGAATTTCATGTTGGATGGTTTCTGAAGAGAATTTGGTTGATTCATAGTGATGAGAGGGAATTCAAGATATTATTATGATTTGTTGATGATATAGAATTTTCTTTTTTTATTCATGGTGTATCTCTACTTTGGCATGATTATGGTGGGAGTGGTTTTGTTGGAAAAATGGGAATTTTATGGAATTTTTTTTGTTATGAAATGAATACTTTGGACTTGTTTATAATGTTGAATTTATTTTTAATAAATATTGTAATTATTTATTTGTTGTTATGTGGTTAATTTTGATACAAAACCTTGAATTTTTTTCATTATAATTACAATGTATTTTTACCCCTTTTTGGTTTTTTATTAAATGTGGTTGTTTTCATTTGATGAAGATGATATGGTGAATAGTTTATAAATGTCTTAAGAAGTAATGAAGCATTTGGAAATGAGGGTGAATTTTGGATGAATGTTTTGAATATGTGAATTTGGAAATTTAACCCATTTTAAAGTGTTATTTTTATACTGAAATGAGTTTTGGGGATTCCTTATTAAGGTTTCACGATTTAAAAAGAAAATGTTTTTAGATTTTTTACATTTTTTGAAATTGGGACTATTTGGTTTGTTTTGATTAAAATGTTAATGAATGAGGTTCCTGTTATTTTCTATTTATAGTATTCCCCCTAGAAGGCCACTATATCCCTATTCATGATGGTTTATACCATAATTCGTGTCAAGACCCAGGTTCTGACACAATGTTGTCACACCCATGACTCTACTAGGCGAGTCCACTAGGTCATTTTACCTTATCCCTTATTTTGGGTTATTCCAAGACTCTATCATTCCCCAAAACTGTCAGTTTATATGATAGGGTCTAGATTCCAAAAAAGGAGTTATCAACCTCATCAAGAATTATTAAATCTCTATCTAGACCCTGCTAGCCCATTTTGAGTCCATAAATCAACTTAAGCTCCAAATATACCACATAAATCATAAATAATTAAATATTATCAATTATAATTAGTTATTTAATTTTAACAAACATGAAATAATTACTGAAACCTCACTGAGAACCATTGTTGCACCATATGTTATATAACCAATATTTAAAACAACTTTTTGGTATCTGGTCGTAGAATAAGAAAATGATCCAATACCACTAGTTTGATTGGGTAAAAATAAAAAATGCTAATGTTAGACCCCCCAAAAAAATCCTTGAAACTATCCCATATTGGAAGAAATTCTAGAAAATAACTGAAGTGAAACTGATCACCAAACACGATATACCATAACATTGAAGTAATTCAATATCAATATCACGATATAAGATCACTATCTTATAGTTCAAGTAACCTAATGGTTTTGAAAATACCTACCCATGTGGAAATTGAGCAATAAAGGATTAACACTTGAAATAAATGCAATATGAAAAAAACATGAAATATATATTTTTTGGATGATAATCCAACTTCATTGGGGAATAAATTGATATTTTTATTAAGGGATAAATTGAGTAATAAAGGAAACTTATCTTTTGTTATCCCTACCTATGCAAAGCTACATGAGACACTTTCTGGAAAACCTAGTCAAATATCCTTAACAACACATTTTATTAATCTTTCCATCCACAAGAACTCTATGGTGAATCCCCTCAAAAGGAAAAATGATAAAATTCATGTGATTTTCAAATCATATTTTATACAGTACATATTTTTATATCTAAATATATAAAATATTAATTTTTGAAACTTAACAAATTATATTAATGAATTATTAACTATTTATATACAATGTTATGATGTGGTCATGGAATTTAGGTTGATGCATCCCTCAATCGTACCAAACAATGATTTTATTCATGAAATTTTCTTTATAAGGTTCTATACTATATTGAGACATGTTGTTGATAACCCCATGAATCAGTTTTGGAGAGGAAAGAATTATCTTGTAACATATAATGAAACTATCATCAAATCGATTCTAGAGGTCAATGATAGGTGTTCATTTATTGATTTTATAATAACTAGAAATTGTAATGTCATTTATAAATCCTTAAAGAAGATTTTTGATAATATACTATGGATAATCATATCATCTTTAATTTAGTAACATATTTATTTCCTTATTTTTATATGAGACATGATGTACTTAAAAGGATCAGGAAAGCAACATATTTTCTTCTAGTGGTGAGTTAAATAGGGATATTCTTTGTGTGAAAGGAATGCCACTTGTGAAATTTTTTATTATGTAATTTTTTCATGATTATATATTTTACTTGGTGTATTTAAAGAGGAAATAAGAATTATTACTTCATGTGAGAGTCATATACATAGTTCTTGGGGTGTACAACCAATTGATTTGGTGTCAACCAATGATCTTTTTTAGAATGCAGTGTTTTTTTAATAAACTAAACGAGTGTTTCATGTTAGTGAGTGCGTACACTGACTATGGAACATATTTATTGGGAATCTAGTGTTGTGGTGAAGGATAATTGATATAATTGGAAAATGGAAGCATAGATAAGGGATATCCAATGGGGAGATCATAATATCAAATACCGATGGAAATTATTATTATTATTACAGTAGCATTTTTTAAATAGTTTTTTAATGGGATTTCAGTTGTATCTTTAAAGAGTTTTCAACGGACATTTGAACTATAGTTTTTATATTATATTTTATGATTATATTTTATTAAATTAGGAAAACCATTCTATTATAACATTATTTTTTGTATTTATATAGTTAAATACTAATATCACCAAATCAATTAGGATGGATCTGAATAATGATTTGAAGGATGCCAATATTTTGAAAAAATATTATGAAGATTGAGTGAAAGTGTTCATCTAGTATGAAAATGATAATGTATTTGACCCCTCTTAAATTCTTTTTTCCCTATTTACGCTGTTGTTATTCAATACATGTTAGTCCAGAGGAGTTGAAAGTACACATGATATGTCACAGAAAAGAATGAATTTATAAATATTGCAATAAACATGGGGAAAATGTCAATGTTGCTAGTGGCTAGGGTAACAGTGCATTATATGGATCATATGATATGATTACAAGTGTGGACAATAAATAAGACCATATTGTGGAAATTATTACAGATGAAAATGATTATGAAGATCATATTGAAGAAATGATTAGGATAGTTTAAGATGAACTTTGTGATTTCCCATAATTGTTTGAGCAGATAAAGTGCATTGAAAATGATCCATTATATAGTGGTTTAACTAAATATATAGAATGGTAATCCATACTATATATGTATAATTTGAACAAAATATAGGGATGGTGTGATTCTGGTTTTACCGTATTACATTATCTCTTGAATGACATGCTCCAAGAAGATAATGAGCACTCGATCCAAACACACAATCTCAAATGAATGCTACACTCGATGTGTATGATATCTAAAAAAATACACACACGCCCTAATGAATGTATTCTAGTGCGCAAGGACCACACATCACATAGAGAAGGATCAACTTGTGGTGCTTCATGATACACTAAAGATGTATATGTTCCTACAAATGTTGTATGGTACATTCAAATTATTCCAAGTATTAGGTGCCTATTTGGAAGTGGGGAGACCATAGGGAAATGGATATCGAATGCATAAAGATGAAATAAATATGTGAAACTACATAACCTGATAGAAAATCCATAGTGGAATAGAATTGGTCATGAATATCCTGATTTTGGAAATAATATGAGAAACCTTCATATAGTGCTATCCACAGATGGGGTGAATCGTTTTGGCTTTCAGAGAAGCACTCATATTATGTGGCTAGTTATGATGGTAAAGTGTAACTTTTCACAATGATTTTGACTGAATCAAAAACACATCATGATATCTTTTATTATATCCATACAAAAACAACTGAGTGATCATATTTATGTTTATTTGGATCCATTGATTGATGAATTGAAATTATTATGGGATCAAGGTGTTACATTGAATTATGCTTACATAATCGAATATTTCACATTGAGAGACATATTTTATTAAATGATAAATTATTTTTCTAGTCATGGAAATTTTTCAAGATATAGTATTAGAGGAACTCTGGGGTGTCCTATCTATGGTCAAGGTACATAATCAATTAGGTTGAAAATTCATCGAACATTGTGTTTTATAGGAAATCACAGCTTTATACCCCGAAGAATGAAGTTGTGATCTTGTATAAAATCATTTGATCAAATTTTATAAGATCATACAAAACTGTCTCCATTAATCGGTGATCTACTATTTGAGATTGAAAATGATGTGGATCCTACATTTCGTAAACCATTTTCAAAAAACCTCACAAAAACCAGTTGGAAGAAGGGATTAGATTTTTAATCACCATACTAAAATTGAATCTACGTGAGACACTTTATTGATGTTATGAATTTTGAAAAAAATCATGTGATAGAGTCGTTGGCTCGTTTCTAAATGAACTAAACAAAAAAGGATGGAATTAAGGAAAGGTTGGACATGTTACACATGGGAATACAAAAATTGTTTGTTCTAGTGAAGGGTGAAAATGGTCATTTCTACCTCCAACTGGTTAAAATATTTCAATATAGGGGAGATATATGTTTTAAAACATATTAATTGATGTAATGGTTCCATAAGGGTATTCATCAAATATCAAGAACATTATTTCAATAACTGGTTTATTGTAAAAGTGTCTAAATCACATGACTTGCACATTTTAATGAAAAATATAATTTCTATAAATTTAAATTTATTTTTTTTCAAGAATGTATGTTATTAATTATGAAATCTCTCTTTCTTCTTCAAATCTATATGAAACAATTTTATAGTCCTGGAAAAATTTCTGATTAGGGTAAGAGAAATTGACATCATATTATGTGAATTAGAAATGTTCTTCCCACCAACATTCATTGATATGATGACTCATTTGATGGTTCACATGGTGAATGAGATTCAAATATGTGGTCATGTACACTATAGATGGATGTACCCCCATTGAATGTTATGTGAATATTTTAAAGGGTATGTCAAAAATAAAACACATCAAGAGGGTTATACTGCGGAGCGATATATTGTTGAGGAAGCCATTGAATTTTGTATCAATACCACTCTGTTGTAGAAATCATTGTTCTACCAAATTCTCATCACATTAGGTGACTTATGCGTGAAATAATATTTCGAAAAGTGGTTGTTAGAATAAATAATTCAGAATGGGAGTGGGCCCACCATTACACTCTTCATAATATTTTGGAGTTTCTCCCATAAGTCAAAACAAAAACATAGATTTTTAAGAATTTGAATCCATCATGGGACGAAAATGGATATAAAATACACATAATTGATAGTTTATATGATGGTTTCAGGACCATATAATTAAGGATTAAGATGAAAATCCTGACTCAATTTCAGAATGACATTGATGGCTAGTTGGGGGACCAATTTTGAATGTGTTATATTATAATGGTTGTTTAATTAATGGTTATAAATTCTATACTAATGAACATGATTATGATAGTACCATGACGAATAGTGGAGTTACACATGTGGCTGAAGTAATTCATGATTACGGTGCTAAGGAAAAAAATCCAATTTATGCGAATATGTCATACTTTGGCATCATCAAAAAAATATGGGAGTTGAATTATTAGAAATTTAAAGTTCCAATTGTTCAATAAAAGTTGGTTGATAACAGGAGTGATATTAAAATTAATTAGATGGGACTTGTGAATGTTTAATTCAGTATGAAAGGGTAATAAGATGAACTATATATAATGGCATCAAAGGCAGTAAAAGTATTTCATGTTCTAGATCCCTCAAATTGAAACTGGTAAATTGTTCTATTATCAACCAAAACCACTAAAGGGTAAGATGAATATTCAATGAAGGATGACCCTTTCATTGGGACGATGTAAACTATTATTAGTGGTTCAAATACATATGGTGTTTTGTATTTCTAAGGACACAATAATTAAGGGATATGGATAGTCTATAGAGGGTTTAAATTCATTCATTCTTTCAAAAATTGAGTTCAATAATCATTTAATATTTTTTTGTAATACACATCATGTTACGTTATGTTATTATTTTTTGGTGTAAATTTTATGTTATATAAATTAAATTTAAAACAAAATCTATAGATAATGGCTTCTTCACATTGTTATGCCCCCAATCTCGAGGAACTATAGTTATCCCAACCAGCAACTACTTACAATGCAATGGAACAGCTGGTCTCCCAACCTGTTGTTGTTCGTAGTGTAGAGGACCAACAAGTTTCTAAACCTGCTACTTTTTCTCCAAGTGGAGAGGTACAACCACCATCTTCACATATCAATGATAGTTCTCTAGTGTAAGATATTAATGATGTTGAAACTGAGGAAATGGTACCCAATGATACACTAGCATCTCAAAAAAGAGAGACTGATGTAGTTCAACCATGATTGAAAAACTCCTTATGTAAATAGAGAAAGGCATAAAATATGATGTTAGATTGTATACGAAAGGCCAACATTTTAATCCTAGCAAGGCCATGTTCAGCAGTTACATTGGAATTGTCACTCGGAAATGCATGTAGATTAATGTATTATCATGGCACCATGTAGTCACTAGGCTTAATACACAGATATGGGGATATATTATGGTAACATTAAGATATCATTTCTAAAATTTACGAAAAAATAAAATAATTAAACATTGAATTACTCTTCATAATCCCTAATAGTGTGAATTTATAGTTGATGAATCGCACATGGACTATGTATTAAGGGTTGCTGGAAGGATTCAAATAGGCTTTCACAAACTTTTAATGAGATATTATCTTAGAGATTCTAATTAAAAATAATCCATCACCCACCTCCTCTTTCTGAACATGTGATAACCCAAGGATCATGGGATACATTTACAAGATGTCGTGTAGAGCAGTCTCTTTAAGTTCATTGTGTTTAGTAATACATTGTTTTATGATACATGTATTGATAACATTGATGGAATGTTTTTTATTTATTAAACAAAAGATGAGTGTTGAAAATCATAAATGAGTAGAAAAACCAATTTACCTCTACTATAAAGCAAGGATGGGTTATGCTTCACTTGAAAAAAAATTAATATGTAATTTAAATATACCATTATAATTCTATGTTACATAAAACAAAACCATTAATATGTTCCTCAATTTATATAAATATTGATAAATCCAAATCCAATTTCACCTCCATCCCATGCCATGAGATGTGGAAGGAGGTGTGTTTAAATAATTATTGGATACTAAAACGTGAAAATAGAGAAAAATACTTGGAAACATGTCTAAGTAGAACATAATAAATATATTTTTTAAATAAATATTATATAACAATGATTACTTATTTTCCTATACATTCTATATTACATTGTCACTGGATTTAAGAACATCCAAACTAGATGTAGACATACTTTCGGTGGCCTTGAAGTTGCCAGAAATGTATGGGAACTTTAGAGGTGTAGGGTTTGGGGTGACACCATGAACATTTTTTGAGAAAAAAAGAGGAGGATAAAAGTGATGCAATAAAAATTATGAGATAAATAATACTTATATTTGAAGAAAATATGAAATTATATAGATATTTCATTATGGTGAGGGGGGAGAGAGAAGAACCCACTCAAGAAAAACTAGTTCATGAAGATATTGTCCCACCCTCACTAGCTTTGAGGCAATCCTTTCCCCTCAAAAAAATATTATATGATGTAAATAATGTTATGATAACAGTTTCTATGAATTTTGAAGTTGATATATAGTAGTACCATTCCTATAATGATATTATATAGGGTGAAAATGACTGTGATCTATAACAATCAACAACAACCCATCGCCATGTAGAGAGGGCTATGATATTAAATATCTAGAACACTATGCTACAAAATAGACCACTTGCAACAAGTCATTTAACATTTTATATTAACATTTTAAATTACATGAAATCCGATAAACCTATTCCAATTGATGATTACTATATTTATTGAGTCCAACAAGCTCTTAGAGTATTCGTCGCATGGCCATCAAATCATGTAAAACATCATGTAAACAAGGAGATATTAATTTCAATTTTCTTTTTCAAGATAAACCATTAAAATTTAATGAAAAAAATTTATGAACTGATCAATATTATTACAGATGGAATAAGGGTAGGGGTGAAATGATACAATGGCTCAAAACAATATACAGGATCAACCAACCGATGGAAACAATCTACCGAAATCACCTTAAACCATACACATTCTATACCCTAATTAACTATAATTTTAGGATAATGTGGATATGTAGTTGAAAGAAGGTGTTACTCACATAATGTTTTTTTATGAAAATGTGTACTACAAGGAAGATAAAAAATTCATTATTGTTGACTATGTAAGTGAATTCCAAGAGTATGATTGGCTAGTCGTCTTAGTTGTAAATATATACATGATGTATCTTTTAATGATTTGATTTTCACAAAGCTGATATAATGTGATAATTAGGATGATATAAATTTCATATTTTTCATATGTGTATAAAAGAAAAACAATTTAAGGGGTTTTCCCATGAATAAAAATTTAAACTAATTAGTACACAAGATACCTCTACATAACAAAAAAAGTAGAATCCATGAATGCTGGTTAAATAGGGGAAGACCTGCTAAAATCATTTAATAGAAAAAAATATGGATGAAAAACTATTCTAAATACCAATGATGGAGTGGTAAATTTATACAATTTAACCATTTAAAATATATTTTAATGTCATTCATTACTTATTCTTTTTTTATCTTAGTTTGTATTTGATGCTCATTGTGGAAAATATGGATACACCAAAGATTTATTTACAGTATTCAAGACACTGACATCCAACAAACCAACCACACATGAGGGTGTTTGCTGATATTTAGTACAATACATCAAATATTATAAAAATAAAAATCTAGTTATATAATTAATATTATCTTTTAATGAGGATTCTATTATGATAGGGAGGTGATGGAGTATCATCTACATCATGGAATGAGTCTAGTGGAAAAGGATAAGAAACATCAAAAGTACTAAAACTAGATAAGTATCAAGGTTTATATAATATGATTTCATCATCCAAAGACATTAAAAAAAATACTTTTTTTCTCAATGTTTCGGTTGTATTTGAAGAAAACATATAGAAAATGTTGTGGTTATTATGTTTGTAAATTTATTAAAGGGATAATATTCCATGAACAAACTAGAATCCCTAATAATGTATTTTTGAAGATAATTAGATTTTCATTTAAAATATTAATTAATCCTTTGTGTATTTCTTTTTTTTTCGGTACTACCATTATCATCGAGAAGACTCATATTAACAAGATGGAATAGATTCTTTCATAAATGAATTGGAATCATAAATGATAGAATAGTTTGCATAAATTACTTGAATATTTGAGTTCAATATGATGGATGACACTACCGGTATGACTCGATGTGTGTATTTTTATTTACAATTGATAGCATGTTTAGTAAAATGAAAATGTTACACACTAAAAACATAGAAAATTCATTAGGATTGATTAAATATGTTAGTAAGATGATCTATAAGTCATTCGTGACATGTAGGAATCAACCACACCTAAATCCGATGCATTTGTGACCAGTTTGACTAATAATGCATGTTTCCAATTTGAAATGACATTTTAGATAAAAAACACAACATTCATACTAAAAAATATGAATAAGAAATATTATTTTTTTGTAGATTGGGTAAATGATATATACATCATCTTTGATATGTAGGAATCAACCACACCTCAATCTAATGCATGGTGTGACTAGTATGACTCATAGTGTAACTTTTTTCAAATGAAAATTGACATTATTTTTGGAAAAAAAACACAACTAGAATACTGAAATCTGAAAAATGAATTCTGATTGTATTGATAATTTTGGAAAATGATATATGTGTCATTTGTGATATTTAGGACTCAAACCCACCTCAATAAAATGCATGATGTGACTGCTATAAATCCAAATGTAACTTTTTTAAAAAATTGAAATTAATTTTAGTAAAAAAGAACAAGTGTCATAATGAAAACCAAGAAAATTCATTCAGATTGTTTTATAAAGTAGGACCAAGATCCGTGATACACTAGGGATGTGTAGGAATCAACCACATGAATGTGAATTCTATGTCAAAAAGTGTCTATTATTAGTTTAAAATTTATATTTTAGCCCAAATAGTGTCACTCACTAAAAACCAAGAAAACACTTTCGGGGTGTATTCATAATTTATGACATTATTCATATGTTATTTGCAACATGTATGATGTAGAATCACATAGAACTGATGCACAATGTGATTAGTATGACTCAAAATGTATGTTTTCGGTTTGAAATGTTATTTTAGTAAAAAACCTACTGACATTATGAAAACTGAGAAAACACATTTGGAATGTTTTGTTTATTTAGATGAAATATCCCTAAGCCATTTATGTTGTGTAGGAATCAACCACTCCTTAATCTGATCAACTATGTGATTGGTATAAATATAAATATATTTTCATTTAAAATTAGCATTAATTTAATTAAAAATATGAAGTGGCATACTGAAAACTGAGAGAACACATTTGAATTTTTTTAAAACATTAATAAAATGAGCATTGAGTCATTTCTGATGTGTATGAATCAACTGAATCTCAATATGAAGAACGATGTGATTAGTATTACTAAAAGTTTTTATTATCAGTTTAAAATTGAAATTTTTTCTTAAAATGATTCAATCACTGAAATCCATGAAAATGGCCCCCAATTGACTTCGTAATTTAGGAGAGAAATTAATAATTTATTTTGACGTGTATGAAGCAGTCTCATATAAAATCAATACACTATGTGACCGGTATGAACCAAAATGCATGTTTTATGTTTCAAAGTAAATTTTAGTAAAAAAAACAACTGACATACAAAAAACAATACAAATTTATTTCTATTATTTTGGTACATTAGAACAACTATCCATGAGTCATTTTTGAAATGTATGAATCTATCAAAACTCAATATGATGAATGATGTGACTGGTAAAAATCCAAATTTATCATTTAAATTTGATATTACGTTTAGTAAAATGACAAGGAAAATTGTAAAAAACATAAATACTCATTCATATTGTTTTGATATTTTTTAAAAAATATCCATAACTCATTTGTGATGTGTAGGAATAAACCCACCTCAATATGATGTATTTTGTGACCTTTATAACTCAGAATGGGTCTTTTTTATAAAAAAATTGTCATTTTATAAATATATTCATTCACAATAATGTTTAATTTATATATCTATATTAATACAAACACAATACTTTGTTCATATATAAGTGGAACCTTTTTCTTTAGTTGGGATGATTTTTTCAGCAACTAATACCGTGGGCATAAATTTTTTAAATGGGATCATGAATATAAAATGAATAAAAATTAATGTTTTTAACTATTTGTTGGGTAAATGTAATTGTAATTATATAATTTTTAAAAAAAATTTATGTAGCATTTTTTTTCAAACCATTCTCTGTGTTGATTTGTTATTCTATGCACTGCATTTTCCTTATGTGCGTTGTGTAGGTAATGTTTTTTGCAGGTGGTGTGTGCGTGTCGTGCAAGTGATGGTGCTGGTGGGTGTGCTGTTATATAAAAAATAGATCATAGGGAGCGAGGACTATATAATCTCTATTTCGAGTGCTAATTAAGGCCCCCTTTATCAGCCCTATTTAGAGAACTGATAAAGGCCGCCTTGGTCAGCACTCGTTTAACTGCTAAATATTTTTCCTTTATCAGTGAAAAAAATTATTGTTTAAAAAGGGTAGACTTTACCTCTACTAAAATAGTAATTATAAATGGGGGGGTCCTTTATCAGTGCTCATTTTAGCACGAATAAAGGACCCCCCTTTATCAGTGCTTTTTTAGAAATGATTAAGGGGCCCACTTTATCTTCTTATTAATTACCTGTGCTTTTGTAGAAATGTTAAAAGTGGTTTCTAGTTCTTTTAAATGCACTATTTGTAGTAGTGGTATAAGAATTAATCATATATCTGGTAAAGTATAGATCATAAAAAACGAGTCATCACATATATGGACATCATGAATAATAATAAGGGTGTAATGTATACATTAACAATCATGATGAATAAATTACATATGCAAGTCAATTATAGTCACACATCAATGCATATATTAGACAAATTCATTAGAAACATATATTTATTTAAATATATTTATATTTAATTATTTATAATTATTATTATAATTATAAAAAATATATATATGATTATAAATATTAAAAATTTATTTATTATTTGATTAAAATAATTTTAATTTCATAATTTCATAAATACGTATTTATTTAATTATAATAATATTAATATATTTTTTTAAAAAAAATATATTTTTTAATTATTAAAAAAATTTATTAACTATAAATATGAATTTTTAGTATAAATATAATACTTTTATAAAAATTGATTATATGTTTTATTAAAACCAATTATTAGTGCTAATAATAGCAGTGCTAAAGTTTATATTTATTAGTGCTATTAGTTAGCAGTGCTGAATGACCACCTTTTATCGTTACTTTTTTAGCACATATGAAATCTGGTGTTGCCCTTCCACTGATCTATGGCAGTTAAAACTCGTGTTCTTAAATCCTAGATCTTCCATTCATTAATCTTGTGTTGGGGAGACAATTGACTGATGTGAATGTTCATTCAATTCTCAATCCAATCTGGGATGAATTTATGGATCACTTCAATGAAAACCATATCCCCATTAATTGTAATATTCCTCATTGAGTTGGCACCATCTACATGAGAGTGGGAAATGAACCGGTAATTAAGTTATTTTTTATAATTTAATGTCATGTTCTTCTCTTTGGACCCTTTTTTTTTAAAAAAGTGATCCTTAATCCATTCTTCACAACGTAATGATGATTTAAAAAAACCTATAGATGCCTTAAAAATAGGCATTAATTTTAGAGTTTTATTTTTATTTTCATTGACAATACCTGATGAAATGGAGTGGATGAAAATGGATATCTATTGTTTATGATAATTTGTTATCAAAGATTGATATTTTTGTTAAAATTAATCAATTTCATGTTGTTTCTATATAATTTATTTATTTCCAAGTCATTAAATCAGATTTTCAAGGATTAAATAAATTGATAATAATCATTAAAATAAATATTGATAATAAATTTTTACAATATTATATGATATAAAAATATTAGAAGGTAAAAATAATTGAGTTTAATCTATTATTCCCTTTTTTATATTTAATTATATACACATAATTAAATAAAATAAAATTGTGGAAAACTAGGCATGTAAAGTAATTTTAATCCCAGGATAGGGGGTCTAATTGACTCACCCCCAATAAATTAAAATAACATGACCTCATTTTCAGTATCCCTTTTTTTATTTGAGATTTTCAAAACCCGTTTTTGGATTTTATGGAAGGTTAAGGAATTTAAATTATCATAATCTTGGGATACGAGTTCAAATTGATGGAACATAGTCAAATAAAAATAAATTTATCTGATATGATGTATCCAATTTTAAAATTTTATGATTTATTAGATTTTATGGTTGACATGGATTGTATTTAAAATAATAAATTTAACTATAAAGAAGGATGAGATCATCTATAAAGGGGAAGATAAGAATTGTGGACATTGGAGGTAAAGGAAATATCGAGATGGCCACCCTGGGTTTCAAATCCCCATCGCCTTTCCATCATTGTGAGGGCCTGAGGTTTCCCATGGAATAACATGTTTGTGGATGGGGTAAGAGGAGAATTGTAAGAATATTTTTTTTTCTCTTCAACATTGATTCAATAATCCTCTACCCCTTAACCAATAAAATATATTTAAGGGTATTCATTGTATAAATGTACAATAACATGACTTATAATGTTGTTTTTGTTCTGTTTCAGGGGATGCTGCTCACCTTGGTGATGTCGATTTCTCCATTAATTTTTATTTTTTTATTAGTTATTGAGCTTATACACCATGGGTTTGGATCATATATGGATGTATAAATAGACTTGGTTTCAACAAAAATCATTTAAACTTGTGTTATTTATCATAACCTATACTTTTTATTTATCTATTTATTTTTAGTTTTTATTATTTTGTTATTATTATTTTGATGATACATGGTATGATTTTGGTAGGTGTTGGTATTTCATGTATAGAACAAAAGTCAGAACCCTAGGATGATTCCCCATAATTCACATCCTCCGATTGGGGAGTTACAATATTAATCATCATTTAAATTTCATTGAATAAAAGTTGTTGAGGTAAACTATAAAAACATGAACCTCTACTAATACTACAAGTGCATGATTTATCTCCCACTCCCTGTGTTCATTTATCTATTTTCGTCTAATATGTGGACCATTTTCAGTTTTATTTCCAATGTTTCACACAATTCATCAGATGGATAAAGTGGTTTTAGCTTTCTATATTTAGTGAAATCCATGTTAATGGTGATTGGGTGCATGCGTTTATTTTTTGCACAAATGTCGATTCTTCATTATGTTCATTTCTTCTGTGACCATCCTTTCCAGCAGTCATTTTTCCATGTTGGCCTCCCAATTTAAAAACCCGATGGATGTAAAATGATGCACTATTTAGAAGGCCCTGAATATGTGTCCCTTGAGGGTGGGGCCCATCTTCTTTACCATCATGGACGTTTTTTCTAATAGAGAACTCACCCGATACCATTTTGAATCTAATTACCAACTACAAAGGCGGTTTACTATTTTTCATACAAGTTTTTTTTTCTATTGTCATTTCTGGCTCACAATAACTATGATGGAGGAATAAATGATTTACAATTCACCGAATAAGCACATGAGCTACTAAAAGACCAATTTCATCCACCATAGTTTCAGGGGCATTTTCATTGAGTTGTTTTTCATGATGTGAAAACCATACATAATCTATTTTGATCACATTTTAAAGGGAATGCACATCGACCTCATTCCAGAGTGGAGATGGTGGGTGGTGATTATTGTCTGAATGAGGATGAGGGACTCTATCATCACCAAATATTGCTTCATCGTGACGTATAAGAAGACATGGATAATGAAATGCAGAATGAACTGGAGCAAGGTTAGACTTCTACTATTGATCATTAGCTCTTTCGAGCATACTAGCCGAGATCATTGAGAAGGTTTTGGATGTGATGGGGATGAATCTAAAGTGCAGAATCTATGGTCTCCTGATGTAGATGCCATGATTTTGGGTTTTCTGATTTATTATTACATTGGACGAGTCTTTGTTGGTGATGATGCACCCTTTTTTGATGGTTTGGTTAGTTTTTAGAATTTCCATTGTTATTCTCGGTTTGGGGAATTGCCGGTTATTCCCTAAAAATTGTCCAAGATCATCTCATGTGTTCTTTTTTGTAATTACATTCCATTTTTTCCATTATTGTGATTAAATGTAACTGGAAATAATTTAATTTATTTTCAAAATTTTATATATAAAAAATTATTGAATTTATTTTCAACTATAAAAATATTTTAATATATATTTCTATGAATTAATTACAAAATGAGTATATAAATATAATATATTATTATAGTATTAATTAAAAATTGAGTTC
Source organism: Viscum album (assembly GCA_963277665.1). Classification (NCBI taxonomy): domain Eukaryota; kingdom Viridiplantae; phylum Streptophyta; class Magnoliopsida; order Santalales; family Viscaceae; genus Viscum; species Viscum album. Next base: position 1,052,480,110 of record OY728151.1, on the reverse strand, counting down.
TTCTTGTGTTCTTTTCCTGATGTTCCACTATATTGTCGTGCATTTATGTACTGGGTTTTGAGTAAGGTTGCATTTATGATAACCCTTGATGCGAGGTAGGTTGATCTGTGGGTTTTTCATGTGGTTGTCATTTTTTTTCATTTCTTCTCTACCTTATGGGGCGCACCGAGTTGGTAATCCTTCTTTATGGTATGGAATTCCGTTGTTTCTCACTTTGTATCATCACACGGGAGGGTTTTGAACTTTTTTATCTATGGAGGATGATTTACTCTAACCGAATGAAGATAAATTAACCAGTTAATTGAAATTGACGGGGAAGTGGTAATGATTCATGTGCTTGTACAAAATTGATATAATTTTTATATTGTGTTTGTACGTACTGAATACCCCTATGAAGTCATTGTTTTTTGGAGCCTTTTCTTGTATAGTGATTGTTGCGATATGGAAACCTTGTCGTCTGTTTTTGTGATGTGACCCCAAAATGGAAATTGGGTTACTAATAATATTTTCCCAATGAAATGGTTTCATCTAGATTAATGTATTGTGTTATAAACTACTTAAAATTAAGTTAAATTTGATAATAACCCCTTTTTTAAACAGTAAAAATGGTCTTTGATGTGTTTTGATGTGTGGTAGTGCTGATGGGGTACTTGATTTGTGGTTGCAATGCAGTGTGGGGTGATGTGTGTCAGATTTTCCATGCTTTGGGGGAATTCATGTGATTGTTTTTTTGGTCATTTTTATGGTGATGAGGTGATGATTCAATATAATTTTATTTTGGAGTGGAAAATAGATTGTTTGTTTGGATGTTCTTTTTGGGTGGTGAGGTGATGATTTGTTTGGTCGAGCTAGTTGGGTGATGAGGCGATGGTTCGATTGGAATCATGAGCTTTTTGTGATGTATGGTTGTGTCGTGCTAAAATCATGGGTACTTATGGAATAATTATTTAATAATGGATGAAATGTTTGGTGTTTGATTGGACAATGGGATTGGTTAGAAAAGTGAAAGGTGTATTGTGGCTTGAGTGGTGTTGTTCTTTTTGTGGTGGAAGTGGAAGTGGAAGAGTATTGTGAGTCAGATATTGTTTTTTCTACGAACCCATTGGCAACGATTGTGTGTGGCTTATATATATACTTGTATATTCCAAGTGATATATATACACACCCTACCTGTTTCGAGCACTGTGTTCTGAAATCATATTTTCACACTATGGGTGTTTTTTCCAAACTCCTAGATATACGAATGGATAACTAGCTACATGCTCTCTCTTTATGACATGTAGATATGCATAGTCTATGTTGTTCGATGGAATCTTAGTGCACTAGGTGATAGATAATATTTAATTATGTGGTATGGGATATGACCATTTATGGGGACGACTTATTTTTAGGGTTGTTTGTAATGTCTCCCTGTCCACCACTATCTCACATGGCCTTAAAAGGTTGTTTACAGGACCCCATGTTTGCCTCCCCGTATGCCATAAGCTTCTGACTTGTAGTCGTGGTGGGACATGTATAGTGGGGAGACTATATCCCCATGTTAAAAAGTTACAACACTTCATAAGAATAATATAACAATAATAAATAAATACCAAAGCGTGGAAATAATGGAAACAAGGGAATAACGTGTGAAGAAAAAAAGAGAATCCAAATCTATAATAAAATAAAGAAATAATGAATAATGTATTGATGTGATGGTATGTATCTAAATGTATTTCTATATATAATACAAAAAATTCTAGTAGTATTAAATAGACACTGAAAATTCCTTGTTCTATAACCCCATATCGATCACATATGAAAACATCAGGTCGTCCAGCATGAAACAATCAAAATCAAGGTCCTTTTAACTTATCTACACCAAAATAGGCATTTTGTGATGTTTTTTTGTAGTGGTTTTAAAAAATGTGGATAAATATTTTCTAGAAACAAATATATTGGTTGTTTTAAAAACCAATGATAAATGGTTTTTATATATTTTTATAATTTTTATATATTATTTTTCAGAAAAAATAATTTTTAATGGTGACTTTTTAAAAACCATCCTTGAAATAGAAGTGGTTATAAAAAACCAAATCTAAAAATAAGGGAAAAAGTATTTCTAATTTATTATTTTTTTATTTATTATTTTCCATCATATATAGTTTATTAATTATTATTTTTACTAATTATTATGTGTTAATTAATAAATTTTTTTGGAAATGTATATAATATATTATTGATCAATCAAACCATACATATAGATACAATCAGGAAATGAATCAACCCAACAACGACTACCCCAGGATATCCCATGGTAGGTTAAACAATTAGAATCCATGTTTCCCCCACACTTGATGGATGAAAATTTTCATACAGGAAATATTTCCGCAAAGGAAAAAATATTTCATATAATAAGGCCAATGGGTGGCGAGTCCCCCCTATATAGACAAGGAGGTAATCACTTCAAGGTTTCCCAATCCCACCACATAAATATTCCGACATTTGATTGAGAAAGAAGGATCCCTTAGAGGATGTAGTATGCCTCCGCCACCACCTTACATTAAGAGGCTTGAATATCTATGTAATGATCATCCACCACATGGAGATTACTTTTATGGGAAATGAATCCAACACCTTCCCTCGAATCAGCAAGCACGACCACATCAATGTTAATCTTGAAAAACCACACTACATGGGGGGTACAATATGGTTATTTATACTACATGTGTAACAAGTAATTAACCACTTCATCTACTTTCAATAAATTTATTAGTTCTATGTTCCTATAAAAAAAAATTTGATCTTGGGTCACTTTCGATTGAAATATGCACTCTTTTCGTCTATTCCAAACCATCCATGCAATTCTGCATATCAACCCCACCACTCTCATCTGCAACAAAATTACCAAATTATTGAGGTTTTTGGCCAAATCCATAGACATGTCAATAAAATCATAAAATTCAACACCAATTCATTCCAAAACCCTTCCACCATATAAAATAGTAGAATTTCATGTAATGGAGATTTCACCACATGGAATCACAAAGGGTTGGCTTAATCATCCACAATATTTTGTTTCACTGTAAATTCATTGGTTTGTAGAACACCATTAGATGCTTTCCAAAAAAAATAAATCTAGGTGGAGGAGTGAGTGAATCTATAATCTTAAAAATATTTTAATAGGGAACTGATTCAAACCATGAACCAGCATTTTGTAGCACGTCCAAACTGAGTACATCCCAGAAGATTCACTTGCCCAATAAATCTAATCATTACCCATTACAGTCGTATGAAGAATGCTGAGAACGAGGCAAATATTAGCCTCATTACACCAGATACAAATCATTCCATAATCCCATTCCTCTATATATTTAGTTATCAAATAACAAAGCCTCACATTTTGGAATCTAGTGGAAACAATTTAGGACAGCATTAGGTTGATTCCATTTTCTAGCCATGTGTCATTCCACACACATACATCATTCATGTTAGACACTCCCCCCACAAAACCAATATCAATAAGATATTTGCATCCCCAAATTAATCTCAACAAATCACTAGGCTACAACTCTAACTTAGCATGTATAAACTTGGAATGTGGAATGTATTTTGTACACAGAACATTTGAGAAGTGGGAATTTGGGTTTGATAAGAGATTCCATCCTTGTGTTTCCATAAGGGCCTCGCTAAACCATTTACGAGTCCAATAGATGAGAACATAAATGAATTGGGAAACACATAGTTTATCCAACGACACCGAATGGGTGTTATTTTTTCCATCATGATAACCCAACCAAAATATAGCCAAATGAGAATGGATCTATTCAACAAAAGCTTTAGGAAATTTGAATAACAATATAACATAGGATGTAACTGAATGTGCAACTAATTAAATACGAACACCCTTATCATACATAGAAATCATCCTACGTGAACATAAACCAATCATATAATCCACCCATTATATAATTAATGTGATAAATTGTTTCATTGATCTTTAAAAATGGTTGGGAGAACCATATATTTTTTATATTTTTTAGCTAGTGGAAACCCACACACCCACAAAAACTCATACCACTTCAGTTGTAAAAGACCTTTAGTAAAGGATCATTCTAACATCATAGGATTAATACATTTCATAGAATCCATTTCATAAAAATTAATGATTTTAAGAACTGGGAAACATTCTTATAGGGTAGAGTTCACAAAAAGGAGACTAACATCTATAAATAAGATATGGGAAATAGGTGGTCCATTTCGACATAGTAGAACCATGGTTAACTATTTTCTCAACCGAGCTCAATAGAAGATGAGAATATTTGTTGACCAACTTGATGAAAAGATACGAAGGTTGTAGATCCCCATGCCATAATCCCCTCAAGGGTTTAAAACACTTAGAAGGGACCCCATTAACATGGATACTTAAAGACTAGAATGTAACAAAATTCATGATGTTAAAATTCCATTTAGTCCCAAATCCCAACCAGGAGAGAACGAGTTCAAGAAAAGTCCATTCGACCTTATTGTAAGCTTTCATCATAATCATCTTCATTTCCAAAAATCATTTTTCTAAAAAGAGATAGTCTTGATGGAGTATAACACTTCAAATGTAATGGATGTATTATACGAAATGGGTCTACATGGGACAACAACACAATGATTTTTAGTGACCATATGGGTAAGAAAACTCCATTGACTAGCAACCATGATCTTGGAGTTAATTTTGTCGACAACATTGCATAGACATGTTGAACGAAACACCAAGATTTTATATGGATAGTTGGTTTTTGGAATGATAGTAATAAGTGTTTCATTAAGGGACATGAGTGATTCTATTTCTTCCCTAAATTTCTTCATCATGGCATCCAAATCAGTTCCAAAAATGTGCCATAAGCATTTGAAAAATAGTGCATGTAAATTATCATTTCCCGGAGCTGTAATAAAATTAATAAGATGAAGGGCCCAAAAAATAGCATCATCAGAGATATACCTCACCAAATATTGGTTCATATCTTCTATGACAATTTTGGGAATGAAACTACACAAACATGAAAGAGTTTGAATACATTAAATATTATAGAAGATCCGAGAAAAATTCATAATAATTGTACAAATATCACTCAAGTCATGGAAAACCCTCCTTGTATAATCCTCATGCCTAGAAATATGATTTTCATCCTCCTTGAAGAATCTTTTTGGTGAGAAAAGGTAGTTTTCTAGTCAACATCACTCTTATGAGAATCTCCTTCCCTAAAAACCCAAAAAACACTCTTTTACCTCAACATCGCATTAAGTTTCTTCTCATCAAAAGAGAAATCCCTAATAATAGAAACACAATATGGAAAATAGATTATCCTCTTAAAGTGATTACCTATAGTATTAATGAGTCTATCAAAGTCTATTAATCTATATGAGTTCCACTTCTGCTAAAAATATGTAGTATTGTAGATATTGGATGTGATGCATATTTGATAGAATCAATCTAAAATTCGTGATACTCTATTTTGATTGTTTCATATTAGTGATCTATGGTAGTTTCTATTTATGATTTCTTGTTTTGAATCAATTATTTTCTAGAGTTATCCATGATTTTCGATGAAGATCTAATGATCAGGTTAGGCTATTTTCCTGTGATCTCCAAATCTCAAGGTGATGTGGGGTGAGAGTCTGGCCTTCGGTACTCAGGATGAGGTAGTGAAATTCAGTTCTCCAGTGTGATCATTTGCATTCCTTCCTACATCAATGATACCCATATCGAGATGTTTGCAATGACCTTCGGTTCTGAAGGTGAGACAGTGACCATCTGGGTGCGGTGGTGACCTTTGGTTCTCCTGGATTATCATATCAATATTTCCTTACATGGGATTTACAGACTGATCAAGAAATAATTGTTGTGGTGTTGATTCATCTATTCCATATTAGGAAAAAATGATATTTTTTGTACCAGGGATAATCATACCAAGAATAAGTGTATCGAGGAAAATTTTTCTCATAGGAATCAGACTCGTAAAATCATACTGAGGGTTTCATAATAAATTATTGTATGTTCTTAAAATCTCTTGTGTAAGAATGTTAATATTTGTTTTGAAATAAATAATTTTGATGAATTGAAAAGAAGTGTTGGTAACATGCATTGTTACATGAACTTTGTATTACACTATTTGTTCCATGAGGGTGCACATGCACTATTGGTATTGTTTATGTAGAGATATATGAATTAAAGGGTATATCCTACTCATTTTAATCCATATATTGTTTTCTAGTGGATTATTTGGTATTGGATTACTTCCAAAACATATAAATAACATAGATATTACTATTAAAACATGATCATAGTAAACTCATGTGTTTTTGTGGATTAGTAGTTGTTTTTTAGAAAGAAATTTAATCTTAAACATGAGGTGAAGGTTTTTTTAGTCAAAAGGAAACATAAAAGAATAATGATCTCTACTTCACCCACACTTATATAGATAGTGGTTTTAAAAGAACTAAACCCCACTATTATCATTGCTAGAAATTTACTGTTAATCACATCAAATATAATGGGGGTCCCCTTTATCAGTATTAAAAAGGAACAGATAAAGGGGGTACATTGTCTATACTAAAAAAAGATATGATAAAGGAACCACCCCCTTATCAGCACTATTTTTACTGTTGATAAAGTGGGTCATTATCAGTGCTTTGAATAGCAATGATAAAGGGAGCCTAGGTCATTACTTGAAATAGCTTTGATAACGGGGTGATTTATAAGAACTCAAAATAGAATTAATAAAGGATTCCTTTATCATTTCCCGAAATAGAATTGATGATGTCCTAGATTCTTGTGATGTATATTTTATATAACAACACAACCACCATTACCTTTACATCGGACATACACAACCTCCACAAAACAACACCTACATAGAGCCCATAAAAACAAATCAGTGCACACAAAAACAAAGATGTGCACCCATGGGTTTGGAAAACAATGATATATAATTTTCAAATAATTTTTTATATAATTTAATTTACAATTATCCAACAAACAATTAAAAAGATTAATGTTTCATCCATTTCCATTTGCGATCCCCTCTAAAAATTGTCCACCCATGGTATTAGTTTATGAACTTATCATCCCAACCCAAAAAAATGGATCCACCTATGTAAGAAAACAATTATTCTATTATAAATACTATAAAGATATAAATTAAACATTAATATTAAAAAATAAACTAATAAAATTCAATTTTTTACTAAAAATGAATCCTTTGGAGTTATACAGGTCACACTGTGCATCGTATTTAGTTGGGGTTTATTCCTTTACATCGAAAATGAGTTTTGGATCATTGTACTAAAATATCAAAACAATATGAATGGGTGTTATTGGTTTTGATTATGTTCCTTATTATTTTACAAAAATTAATATCAAATTTAATTGACACATTTGGATTTATAGTGGCCACGTCATTTTTTAGATTATGGTGTGGTTGATTACTACATGTCACAAGTGACTCATAGATTTTTTTCTAATGTATCAAAACAATCTAAATTAATTTTCTTGGTTTTCAGTATGTTAGTATTTTATTTAACTAAAATTTCATTTTAAACCATAAAAACTCAATTTGAGTCATATTGGCCACATGGTGGACCGGTTTCAGTTGAGACAGCTTCATACACATCAGAAAGGGCTTTCAAATCGCTCTCAAAATTTATAAAGACAATCAGAGGATTTTTTCTTGGTTTTCATTGTGTGAAATGTTTTATGGTAAAATGTCAATTTCAAATTGATAACTAACACTTTTCGTCACCCCAGTCACAGTATCTGCTCTTAGTGAGGTCTAGTTTATTCTTACATATCAAAAATGACTCATGTATCATTTTCATAAAATATGAAAACATTATGATTTAATTTTCATGATTTTAAATAGTTCACTTGATCTTTTTATTTAAATTATAGTAAATTTTAAATAAAAACACATTTGGACTTTACAAGTCACAACATTCATCTAATTAAGTTGTGGTTGATTCCTACATGTAAAAAATGTCTCATGGGTCATTTTTTAAAGTACCAAAACATTCCAAATATGTTTTCTCTATTTTGAGTACGTCAGTTGTGTTTTTTACTATAATATCATTTCAAACTTGGAAAATACTTTTTAATTCATATCGGTCACATCGTTCATCAGTTTTATTTGAGACTACATCATACACATCTTAAAGGACTTAAGAATCACAGTCCTAATATATGAGTATAATCAAAATGTGTTTTATTTGTTATTATTGAGTGACATGTTTTGACCTAAAATGTAAATTTGAAACTAATAATAGATACTTTTAGTTATACCATTCACACCATGTGTCATATTGAGATCTGGTAAATTCCTACATGTCAAAAATATCTCAAGGATCATTGTCCAAATGTATCTAAAAATCCAAATGTGTTTTCTTAGTTCATAGTATGACAATTGTTCAATTTACATATAATAACGTCAATTTTAAATAAAAATACCCATTTGGATTTATACCAATCACATCAATAACTGAATTTATTTTTGGTAGTGTTGAACATATCACAAATGACTCTTGGATCATTTTCCTAAATTATCGAAACAATCCAAATGTTTTTTTCCCGATTTTCAGTATGCCAGTTATTTGTTTTACTAAAATTAATGATAATTTTAAACAAAAATAGACACTTTGAGTCATATCAATAGCAATGTGTATCATATTGAGGTGATATTGATTCCTACACATAATATTTAACATATATAATTTTTTCCTAATGTTTCAAACCAATGTGAATGTTTTTTTTATTTTTTAGTATGTTAGTTTTGTTTTTTTACTAAAATATCATTTTAAACTAGGAAACATGTATTTTGAGTCGTATCGATTTCATTTTTTGTCAGTTTGACATGAGACTACTTCATACACATTAAAAAAATTTATGAACAATTTTACTAAATATTTAAGACAATCAATGTGAGTTTTCTTGGTTTTTAGTGAGTTACACGTTTTGAGTTAAAATATAAATTTTAAACTGATAATGGAAACTTCTAGTCATATCAGTCATATCAGTCATACCATTCATTGGATTGTGGTGTTTGGTGATTATTACATATCAAAAATGACTAATTTATTATTCTGCTATTGTAAAAAAATAATCCGAATTCATTTTCACATTGTTTATTAGGTCACTTGTTCTTTTTTCAAAATTTATTACTAATTTAATATGAAAATTCACACTTAAATTCCTATCATTCAAAAAGTTCTTCATATTTAGGTGAAGTTTATTCCTACATGTCACAAATGAATTATGGATCATTGTCCTAAATTATCAACCCAATATTATTGTGTTTTCTCAATTTTTAGTATGTAACTTATTCTTTTTAATAGAAATACTATTAATTTTAATTAAAAATAGACACTTCGAGTAATACCAGTTGCATAATGTGTTGTATTGAAGTCTTATATTCATGATATTTGTGTACAATTGTCCATTAGGTAGGCGTCTCATTCATTTATAAATGAATATATATAATCTTGTGAATATTATTCTATTTGAAAATTAGATTAGTACAAAAAAAATATAAATAAACAATGGATTAATAAATATTTTAAATTAAATATTAATTATATTCAAAAATACCAATTTAAGGATGCTAGTTTGTTCATTTAATATGGTATTTTCCATAAATTTAAAAACATAATAACCACATTCTTTTCTATTTGTTTGTTCTGACACTAAAGAAACATTGAGAAAAGTAATTAAATTTTTATATGTGTTTGGATAGTGAAATACTATTATATATACCTGGATACTTATCCAGTCGTAGTACTTGTGATGTTGCTTATCCAGTTACCTTGGCCTTATTCCATGATGAAGATGATATACATGCACCAAACTATCATTACAGAATCCTCATTAAAAGATAATATATATTATATAACTATATTTTTGGTCATAAAATGTTGGATTTATTTTATTACAAATTGAAAAACGAAATCATGTGTTGTCGGTTTGTTTAATATCCATGCATTGAATCTAGAAAATAAATCATTACAGTATCCAAATTGATAGTAATTAGCATCCAATTCTACCTAAAAACACAAAAATGAATAATTAATTAATGAAATTAAAATATATTTGACATGATTAAACTGTAGAGTTTTACCCATGTATTTTTTGTTTCATAAATAATCCTCCATCAATAATTTTATTGATAAATGATTTGATAAGGCCTACCACTATTTCACTCAATTTCCGGGATGTTATTTCAGTTTGTTCTATAGAGGTTATATGAGGACTAAAGTGTCCAAATTTTGGTACATGGGGAAATATCTTCAATTTTGTTTCATATATACATGTATGAAAGATACGAAATGTATTTATTCATAATTAACATGGTATATCGGCTTTTGGAAAATCAAATCATGAAAACATACCTCATGTATTACAACTGAGCTACCTAGCCAATCAATGTCCGGGATTCCACTTACCCTTTCAGAACTAATGAAATCTAGATCGTCCCTACAGTAAATATTATCATTAAAAAAAATTGTTAGTACCACTTTATTTGAATATTGATTCCCCATAATCCTACAATGACTATAAAAGTGGATATAGAATGGGTGGGTTTAAAGTGATTTTTGATGATTTTTTCTATCAGTTGGTTGATCCTTGAGATGGTTTATATTATTTCCATTATTTCAACTCCTTCCCTTTTTATGTATTTAATAAAATTCATCGGTTCAAACCCATTTTAATTAAATGTAAAATGTTTGGGTTGAAAATTAAATTGGAAATTAATATCGATGTGTTGACTTTTTTTACAAGGTGCAACAACCAAGTTGTGAATGTTCCAAGAGGTTATTTGAACTTATGAATATCATAATGATCAATAGGAATAGGTAGCTCAACACTCGGATCATGAGCTACAGTAATCAACAAATTGGCTTGACTTGTGGGAAGTGGTTTGTTGTGTTGCAGGGAATCTTGTATATTGAACACTATAAACCACTCTACAAGGTGACTGGTGGGTGTTGATAGATATAAATCACATTCATTTTCACCCTTTAGAATATTAGTATAGGAAACATATCATTTTCTATCTAATTCAACATTAAAATAAACAATTTTCAAATTATTTATTTCCTCTGTTAAGAATGGTTTTTCGGGGAATGGCTCGTCTCAAAGTTTGTGGGGTATAGCGGGATCATCAGATGCTTATTGTCCTTGATCTATTTATTCTCTTTTCAACCACTGGAATCATATTTTTCATGAACTACCTCTTCCAATTTGTTTGTTCTTCAGGGATATATACTATTTCATAAATCATTTTCAGTATTTCACTAAGAACCTCCACTTGTTTTATTTCTCAAAACATTATCAGGGGTCACCCCAAAAATCACACCTCTGACACTGCCATACTTATTTGGATACTTTAAGGCCATGAAAAGTGTCTCTGCATCTATTTTGGATGTTGTTGATTCCTATGACTATGTTAGATAAAAAATATATGATAATATGTTATAATAATATTGTAATATCAATTTAATGAAAACCCAATATTTATTCTATCGTACTTACACATGTTTCCCACACTTTTTGTCTGTTTTCATCTATTATTATCCCATATTTATTTACACATTCCTCCTTCTATACCACATGCCGTGTGATGGAAGTGACTTTATGTTTTTATACATCAATCTACATATAAATAGAGGAGAATAGTTATGGTATTGTTTTATATCGCACAAAAATATTTTGGTAAATTTAAAATACCTACCAATTTTTTTCAAGAGAAGTGTACCCCATCCTTTCTTTATAGTAGTGGAATGCTAGTTTTACTTCTTTTTTCTTATTTTCGACAGTAAGATTATGTTTGATAAAAAAAAACTATCAATCAATGTGATGAATGCACATATCATCAAACAAAAAATAACGAAATACAATGCACCTAAGAAGAATGCTCTACACAAAATCTAATAAATGAATCCCATGATCGATAGGTTATAAGGTGGGCATAAAAAGGAGTAAGCTGAGGTTTTATTTTCCCTTCAGCGTCAGTAAGATAATAACTCATTAATTGTTTTTGAAAGACTCTATGAATCCTTCTATAAATTATTAATTCATTGACCTTGTGCGATTCATGTACTATAAATGCACTCTACATGGGTAGATAAAGTGTATTTTAATGTCTTATTATTTTATTTTTTCACAAATTAAATAAATTATATCATAATGTTACCATAATTTCATCCCAAATAAGTTTCTTAACCCCAGAGACAACATGGTTCCACAACTATACATCAATCAACACACATTTCTCTCTTATGATTCCAATGTTACTATATAACATGTCCTTGTTGTGGGTTAACAAGATAGCCCTACATATTCCATCTGACCTCGTGTTTGATCCCTTTATCTTTTTTTCTAAATGATTTTTCCTAACACAATGATACTATGGGACTCCTTTTCTATTCTGCACTGTCAATTGTTTCATTGAATAATATTTCCTTGGTTTCAAAATCATCATTATTTTATTCCAAAGAACTGGAATTGGAATTATAGATGGTGGTTGTACGTCTACAATTCTAGAAAAAACATTAATAGATTGAGAAACATGTTGGTCCTCTTCACTGTGAGAAGTAGTAGGTTGTGATACATGTTGTTCCTCTACACTATGAGAAACCATAGGTTGAGAGGATTATTGTGGCTCGGGATTGGGAGAATCATCAAGTGGAAATTCATTATCTACCGAAGTGGTTTAACATTTAATTTAGATTAAATAAAAGAAGTATAGAATTGAAAATAAACTAAGGTATCATGTTTTAAAATACAAAAAAATATACCATGATTGTCGAAATCTCATTTTTAAAGGTTTATGGGATCTGACCACTCTATTGACTATCCAAATCCCTTCATTATGGTCCCCTATGAAATATGAAACGATGTCTACATTGGGACCCTTGTGAAATGATTTTGGCATCCCAATGAATGGGTAATCCTCCATTTAATTTTCATCTGACCCTTCAGTGTTTTTGGTCAGTAGAAAAATAATACAATAGTATCAAATTGAAGGATATAGAACATAAAATACTTGTACTGTCTGTGATTCCATTATAAATAGTTCACCTTTTTACTGTTACTTACTAAAATCTCCTTTAATGAATCACAACTCATATATTTTTGTAGCACTCATATTATCAACCCATTTTCATTGAAAAATATACACATGGAAGTTCTTATAATTGAAATCCCATATTTTTTGATGATGCCAAAGTATGACATATTCGTATCAATTAGATTTCCATCCATAGAATCGAAAACATGAATCGTTTAAGACATATGTGTAACTCCACTATTATGCATGGTAATAAATTCATCATTTTCCTAAGTATATAATGTTTTACCATTAATTTCATAATCATTATAAGATAATTCTTACAATCTTTTTCACTCGTCTAGCTGTCAAATCCATTCTGATTTGGAGACCTTATTTTCATATGAATCCTTAAATATATGGTCTGAAAACCATCATATAAACTGTCAATTTTTTGTATTTGATGTACAATTTTTATACCATGATGGATTCTAATTCCTAATAATATCATTATGGGTATCAACTTATAGGTCAACCTACAAACTGTTATGTGAAACATAACGGTGTGCCTACTCCCGATCTGTAATATTTATTATGAAAACAACTATTCTAGAGATTAATTCACATGCATGTCAGCCTGTGTGATGAATTTTTTTTAGAACAATGATTTACACACCAGATTGTTTTTTGGTATATATTTTAACGAATTCCTCAATAATATTTCCCTTTTCAACACAACACTATGGATGAATTTTATTGTTGACATACCATTTCAAAATCATCATATTCTATTCAATGGGGTACGTCCATCAATAATGTACATGAAATCATAGTCGAATATCACCAACCATGTGAACCATCATATGAACAATCATATAAAATAATTTTGATGGTAAGAACATTTCTAATTCACAAAATATGAATTATATTTCCCTTTCCACTATCCTCAATTTCATCGGGACTATAACAATGAAGCATGTTTCATTGAATAAGAAAGTGATCTACGTTAATTTATAATAAACAATCATGGAAAAAATTACGTAAATCAATAGGAATCAGATATTTCATCAAAACGTGGTAGTCACATGATTTAACACCCTTTAACTTTGATTTTTTCATTGGAATGATTCTCTTGATGTTCAGTGGATACACCCATGGAACCATTGCATAATTCAAGAAGTTGAAAAATTGATATATCTTCTACCTAGAATGAGTGTAACCAGATAGAGTGATTTTTTTACTCCCTTTATTAAGTCCAACTCCTCATGTATTCTCATGTCAACCATGTCCAACATAACCTTAATTTCATACTTTATTTTTGTAGGGGCATTCATCAATGTGATGATGACACAATCACATAAATTTTTTTAAGATGAATAATATCATGAATGTGTCTGACATAAAAACAATTCATGTATAGTAATTAATAAAAAACTAATCTCTTCTTCCAACATGTTTTTGTAATTTTTTTTAAAATAATTTACCAAAATCAATGTCCATATATTTTTCTTTCTCAAGCATTTTTATCATGTTAGTGGAGATGGTGTTGTACATTCATCTGAAATTCCATCAAAAGATGTCTCCCAAGATGGTTACTTATGTTTTAGGGGTAGAAATCTACGATGTACTAGAAACACAGTTATTTAGGAATGTTTCTACATAATTTACTGTTTCAGTTGTTCATAGATGGGAGACCCCAGACATCATTTAAATATATATACTGAAAAAATTCCAAATGCTGGAATGTCATTTATCATCACATACAATATGGATCTCAACATGAAATCTTCATTTCTATAAGAATCATGTAACATAACCCCTAAATAATACAATAATTTGAAATCATCAATCAATGGATCCAAATAAACATCAATAAAATTACTCAGTTATTTAGGTCTGGATATAATAACAGATATCATGATGTGTTTTCGTTTCATTCATAACCACGATGGAATGTTTTAATTTACCAACACAACTGGCCATTTACTATTAGTGTTTATTTGAAAACCAAATTATTCACTCTATCTATAGATTGTGCAAGATGATGGTATCTCGGGTCATTTAAAAAATCAAGATACTGATGATTGATTCTCTTTGTTTATGGAGAGTCAATTGGTTGAAATAGTTTCCCATCATTATTTCATCTATCTATATGCCTTATTCATTGCCATGTGGCCCCCACTTCTATATAGGTTCTTAAACCTTGGAATGATTGGAATGTACCATACACCATTCCTAGGACTGAATTCATCTTTCTCATATCAATAAGAACCACACATTAGGCATTATCTATGTAATTGGTGGTCTTTTTGAAACAACATACAGTCCTTCTGGTAGACGTTTATTCTTTCAGAGATCATAACCATCGTTCATAGAATTTGATTGGAATTTTATGTACAGATTATGATCTCACTATATTCACGGAGCATGTAATTCAAGAGAGGAAGCAATTCAATAAAACTTCCATCACTCCAAATGTTCCCTTATTTAAAATTATACATTTTTAGTGAAACTGACAATGTTTTATATTTAGCATAACCACCATACAAATGCATATTTTGATAACTCTATAACTACTCGATATTGTTTTTTTGGAAATAATGATGTTAAACATCAAATATCATTTTCATTTCCTCAATATCATCTTCATCATCATTCACATCAATATTCATGGCCTCAATATGGTCTTATTTATTTTTCACACTTTTAATCATATCAGATGATCCATAAAACATCTGATTATCTTATAAACTAGCAACATTCACGTTCCCTCCATGTTTAATCCAACAATTATAACTCTGATGTATTCAATGAAGGATCAATTTTTTTGCCCACTCCTATAGACAATAATGTCTTGAATGACAACATTGTAATCATGAGAAAATTATTAGTGAAGTGACATATACATGATCATTTTCAAACTTGATCTCTTTCACAACATCGTCATATTCTCTTATAAAATGATTATAATCCATTCATTCAGTATTCATATCCATCCTATGCGATTTGGTGATATTTGTATTTATTAAAATAAATACACAAAATATTGATATAATGTAATAACTTTCCTAATTCAGAAAAATATAAACATAAAATATTATGATAAAACATTAGTTCAACTATCCTTTGGAAATTATTTAATAAATCTCACCTGAAATTGTATTAAAAAACAACCATTTAAACAAATACCTCTTTAAAATAACATTCCCCTTTTAAAATAAATCCAACAGTTCCAAACACAATTTCATAAAACCAAAATTACTTTTATAATCATTTAGGACAACTTAATGACCCAATAATATTAATCATTTAATATGAAGGAAAATAGTCTAAAAAAATTCAAAATACATGATTTTTTATAAAATAGTCACCTAGTAATTTTTACAAAGTCATAGATCCCAATAGAGACACTTTATTAAATATACATAGAAAACTCTGTTATTCATCACAAATCAATCAATGTTGTACAATTTTATCACATTATTCCAAAGATTGGTGTAATAATAATAATTTCCACTAGTATTTGAAATTGTTCTCCCCACCATTGGATATCCATTATACATGCTTCCATTGTATAGTTTTATCAATTATCTGTCACCAAAACACCATATTCCTAATGGAAATGTTCCATAGTTAGTGACCACACTCGCAACCATGAAACATGTGTGTTCCAGTTTACTACAAACTTTTCATAATCCCAATAATCATGGGCAGACAAAAAATCATTTGTTTGTACACCACAAGAATAATGTATATATCTATCACATGAAATATTATTTGTTCCTTCCTTTATAAATACACCAAATAAAATATATAGGCATGAACCCATTAAAAAATAAAATATTTCTCAATTTTCATTCATATAACACAAATAATTCCCCTATGTCACTCATCACTAGAAAAAACTAGGATTCATTCCAAATAATTTTACGTAAATCATGTATCAAGTGAAAAAAAGAAAAAAAAATGGTACTAAACTAATAGATGATATGATTTTCCGTAGTTTTTTTCTAAAATCCTAAAAAATCCTTTATAAATTAAATTAAAAAGACTAGTCATTCAAAAATAATTAACTGAAATCATATCAGTACCCTCTATAATCAAAGTGATGAGAGTATCATTATAAGTCTCAAGATAAATACTACATATTCAAAACTCATTCAAAATGTTAACAACATAGAGTCCTATAATATTATACAACCTTTTTAAGAAAATTTCATAAAGAAAATCTAGGTTTAGAAACATTGATATATGAAAGAACTAAAATTCCATGACCACTTCATAACAGTGAATATCTATATTTAATAATTAATTCATATAACTTGATAATGTTTTAATTAAATAATAATTTATATAATTAAATATAAAATTATTCAAATAAGAAAATATGATTTGATAATCACTTGAATTATATTGTTTGTCCCTTCTAGGGGATTCACCATAATGTTCTTGCTGGTGGAAGGATTCATTACATTTGTTGTTATGGTTATTTGACAAGGGTGTCCAAAATGTTCCTCATTTGTATTTGGATAGGTAAGCATAACAAAAGCTATGTATCTCTTATAACTCAATTTATCCTTTAATAAAAATATCAATTCATATGGGGGTTTAACATTAGGATTGGTTATTTATACCAAATCAAACAAATGGAATTATAAATTATTCAAAATATACAATTAGTTACAAAAGGTTAAATTAATGCTCTGTTGCATAACATATGGTAATTATTCGATCAAAACTCAATATGATTTCATTCTTTAAAGAATACTAGGTTACCTCTACTGAAGTGGTATTATAAGATTTAGTGTAATAGAACTAGTAAAAAAGTGGTAGTTCAATTGAAATTGGAATGGTTATTATTGATATTCAATGGTGGAGGATTTAGATTTGGGGGGAAATGGCCTTCCTACTCTTGGTGAGTTCAAATGTTACATTGATTTTGAATTAGTTAAAATCGAGGTGTTTAGCAGAATGGGATACCATGAGATGAAAGCATTATAATTTTTTTAAAATGTTGTTTCCAAGAAAATCTAGATCCAACAGGGAATAAGGACATGCCACAATGATAATGAGCATTAAAGGTGGATGTGTAGTAGAGGGAGGGATCTAGGAGTATTATTAGTTGATGTATTGGGGAAATAGTGGTTCTTTGTGATGTTTTCGGTAATTATGATGCATTGGTTCGAATTAAATAATTAATTATAATTGATAATATGTAATTATTTATAATTTATGTTGTAAATTAAGATCTTTCATAGAAGTGCAAATTCAAACTAGGACTGGACAATCTAGGTAAAATTTTAGCACAGCTCATTGAGGTTGATAAATCCTATTATGGTAGCTAGCCCCAATCATGAAAACCCAACGTTTTGAGTTAAAATAACCCTATATAATAACCCAAGACAGAGGATAGGGTATAATGAGCTTCTCTACTAACCATGTTATGCCAGGGGTGTGATTTCCTTCTTGCCTAACCTGGGGCTTGATTGGATTTGTAGTCTAACCTAGTGGGAATGGGGATATGATGGCCTTGTAGATGAATATAACTATATTTATATTAATTTTATAATTATTTATATCAATATATATATATATATATATTTATAACTATATATATCAATTTAAATAATTATAAAATTATAATAAATTAATATTTATAATATTTACAATTTTATTATTATATGTATTTATTATATTTATTATAATTTTATAATTATTTAAATATTTATGTATTTAATTATCAATATTTATATATATTTATAAATATATTTACAAATATACTATAACAGTGAATATCAGGGAGGTAAACCCATGATCAATTAAAATATTATTAAAATACAAGGTAAGCATACAGGAAGGGAACGAGATTCAGGGTAAAAATGAAAAACACAAAATAAAGCCAAACATAAATCAACCATTGTTCCTGCCACCTCTTCCACCCCTTCCACGACAGCCACCACATCCTCATGGATTCATTCCACTTCTCCACTGCTTTGGATTCTTCCTTGTGACACCCTGATCATATGTTCCCAAGGATACATCATCAGAGTCATGATCGTCATGTTGGACATCATATGGATTGGTCGTAGTGTCAACATGAATGACATCATGAACATTTCCAGCGGTGACTTGAACCACAATTTCCTGATACTCCACAGTATGGGGCTCTCCAATCTACTCAAAACCATCTTGTGCATCTAGAGAAGGTGCATCAATAACATGAATATTTATTCTTTAATTAGATTTATTTCCAATGGTTCTCCATATAGATAAAATCAATGACAAGGGAGTTTATTGAAACAATCTTGGTAAATAAACTCGCAGCACCAGTGATTGGTTTCAATGCCAAAACACAAGTGTTGGGAGTTACCGCCATTTTGGTGGCAGGTTTACCCTATGGCACCTGGCGATCAGGAGAAAAATTAAAATCTCCTTCCTTCAATGCACAACAAACCTTGGCAGTAGAGGGGGGCAGTACAACGTCATGTACAGTAGAGGTTACAGGTGAGGGTGCTGTAACAACAACATCTTAAGTGATGCATCCAAGAGTCTTTGAGACATGCCCAGTTGGGGCCTCTAATGTGACTGGTATGTCATCCATATCGATAGTCTTCTAATTGTTACAACCAGATAGAGCATGCACAACCCCCATATTCCCAGGTGGCACAACATCTATTATGAGACTTCATCAGAAGAACCAGGATCATGTGAGGGCCCTACTGTATGGTCAACAATAGGTAAAATAGCAGTCTTCATAACATTAGAATCTTGCACACCCATTTGTGTAATATAATGATTATAATATTTAGCGACATTAGTGCCTCTGCCATAGGATTTCAAGCTACCCAGCTTACCTTTAGAAAACAATTTCTCCTCCCGCAAAACATTATGAACCATTTCCTAATCACTATAAGCACTACCAGCAAAAATATCACCCCATTTAGTGGGTTCCCCTTGTTCGGGGGGAGGCATAATATAATTGTGAGTGAATATATATATAAATATATATATATTTAATTATATACTTCTAAATTTATAAGTAGTATAATAAATATATTTATATAGTATAATTTTATAATTTTTTACATAAATATATATATATATTTATTTTTAATTATTATTATAATTATAAATAAATTTTTTTATAACATTTTTTATGTAACTAAAAATATATATATATTTATAAACTTATATTATATGTATTTTTTTGAAATTTTATATTTATTTAAATATATATATATATATATATATTTTTAATTATAATAACAAATATATATTTTTAAAAACTCTTTATTTGTAATTAAAATTTAATAATTATATATATAATAAATATATGTATTCATTAAATAAGGTTAATTTAATTTTATAATTATTGAGATCATAATATAGTATATATATGGGTAACATGAATTAATCAAATAAACCCTGTAAAATATACATAATAAAAAATGAGACATCGATCGACAACATTAATAATAAAAGAGTAATGTATAAATGTACAATCATGATGATACATAACATATATGAATGACTGAACTATATATTTATTGACCAAATTCATTAGAAACACTTATATATTTAAATATAATCTTAGAAATACTTTTTTTAAATAGTATGTATATTTTCATTTTACTAAAAATATATATTAATTATAAACAAACATTATTTATTTAATATATACAAATAAACATTATTTTTTAATATAAATATAAAAATTATATATAAATTATTATAAAAAATTTTATTGTCACTCGAAATACACTACTAAATATGTACTTTATCATCTCTTTTAAATAGAGCTCATAAATGCCCCCCTTTATCAATGACTTCTACTTAATGTTAATAAAAGAGGCACTTCTCTATCCTCTTTATTTTGTAGTTCACTTACACCTGGTTGTGATACAATCAAACCGACTGGGAAAATTAACTAATTAAGAATTTTTGTACGTTTTAAGTCAATTTTTTTCTTTTTAGACATATTTTTTGAAATATAGATAACTGTAACCCATTTTTATTATTTTCGTAATAAAAAAATCTGTTAACAATATCCTATAGAAACCCTGAAAACAATCATTAATTTGAGTGTTTTTTATTTTATTTTTTCGACAACACTGAATGACATGGAGTGACTGAAAATGGTAGTCTATTGTTAATAGGAAATTTTTATGTGAGAGTGAGACTTTGATTAAAAGATATTAATGTCCTATATTCTTATTCTAGTGTATTTATTTCCAAGCATTGGAATTAGAAAATTAATGATAAAATAAATTGATAACAATACTTAAAATAAAATTTGATAATAAATAATTATAATATATTATTAAATTAAAAAAGGAGGTAAAAATGTGAGATTAAATGATTATTGTCACGACCCGCCCTCGGGGTCCGTCCCGTGACTACCCCAAGCCCGCCTTCCATAGGCCAGGGGCTGGCGACTAGCACCAAGGCGTAAATCCCGATAAAAAGGGAAGGCATTGCCTTTGTAAGGTAAAAAAACACCACAGAGTAAGCAAGCGGAAAGTAAACACTAAACAAAAGCAGAGTACAACTGAAAGTGTGGAAAAGTAAATGGGCCAGAATACAAACCCAAAACTGAAAGTAAAGTACAACTCGAAAGGGAAAACAGCAACTGAAAAGTAAATGCCGCTACACCGAGCTGTCCACTGGAAATCCCACCTGAAGGGTGGGTACAGATAGCTCCTCTGCTCCACAGGTCCCGCCGTCTGCTCTGTGCACGTCCCGCCCAGTGGTCCACCTCCGGGTACCGTCCCGCTCTGCAAGCCTCAGCTAAGGTCAACGCTGTCCGTCATCTGCAACCAACACAACGTAGTGCGGGCGAAGCCCGTGCAGGGGTGAGTATAAGCTACTCAGTAGGGACCCCGAGACCCCTGAAGGTCTCTCAAATCCACAAAGGATAAACCACGAAGAAAAGTATATTCACGAAGAAACAACCGACTCTGCTTAGGTATATGCCCATACATATACCTAAGTCATCAATTAAAATACGCTCCAACCTCCGAGACCAAGTACCACTCAGTCCACGCAGGAACGTATACGTATTCCACATAGGAAAGCAAAACATAATCCACACAGGATTTCACAACACAATCCACACAGGAAAACAACAGGATTCAGCTCACACAGGTATACTTCTTCAAGGACGATAAAGATGATCACTGATCCATCTAAGTCGTCGGACCCACGAAGGATCGATAGGTAACTAACCCCCGCAGAAGACCCACACAGGATCGGGCTCACACAGAACCTGTAGGCGCTGGCTCACACAGAACCGCTGAGCGCAAGGACCCACACAGGATCGGGCTCACACAGAACCTGTAGCACTGATCCACGTAGGATCGCTGAGTGCTGTAGTCGTCGTCGTCGAATCCACATTGGATCTCTGTACTGTCGTCGTCGAATCCACACAGGATCTCTGTACTGTCGTCGTTGCTGTCACAGTAGCAGTCGTAGCAGTAGTAGCAGTCGCAGCCAGCACTAGGGTTCCCGCACACAGCAAGCTCGTACGGAGGGTCCGCTCCACGAGCCGAGAGGCTGATACATCAACTGTCACAAAGACCAGAGTTGATGTATCCAAAAGTTCCGTATCGCCAACAGGAACTCAACGCAACAGACGGCGCGTCGATCGGACGCCCGGTCTGAGAGTTATTGGCATTTTTGTCTCCGGGGCCCGGTTGGTTTTTAAGGCAAAACCAACCCGACTGTACTCCACCTGCGTCCAAACCTCGGGCAGAGTATGCCAAAAGATCCGTCTCACTAAGAGGAACACAACGCGACTGACGGCGCGTCAATCAGACGTCCGTAGCTCAAGATATGAGCGTTTCCGCTCCGAAGGCCCGGTTGGTTTCGTGAACGAACCAACCCGGCCGAACTCAAGGTAAACCGAAACCTTGAGTGCGATATATCAAAATGACCGTCTCGATCCAAGGATCGTGTTTCCGCTGACGGTTCGTCGATCGGAGGTCCGTGGCTCAAGTTATGGCCAAAAGACCGAAACTGCTTCGAAACGGGGGGTCCGAGTCCGGGCCGACCCGGCCCGACCCCCCCTGGGTCGGCCCGAACCGGGTCGGCCCGAACCGGGTCGACCCGACCCGGGTCCGACCCGGCCCGGCTGACCGGCCGGCCGGCGGCGCGGCGGCGCGGCGGTAGCGCGGCGGGAGCGCGGCGGCCCGACGGCAGGCGGGGCGGCCTGGCGGCAGGCGGGGCGGCCCGACGGCATGCGGGGGGACAAAGCCCCCGTTGATTGAGGGGCGGCGCGGCATATAACCGCGCCCTTTTTGCAAACCGCCCCCCCACGTGGGGGGCTTGATTGATAGGAAACGGGGGGCCTCCTGCCCCCCTCAAGGAAACCGCCCCCCTCATTAAGAGGGGGGTTTTGATGAGCCGACCGGGGGATTAATTCCCCCGGTTTACTGCCATCCGGCCGGCCAGCTGGCCGGCCGGTTTTCTCCAACGGGACCGGAAATTCCGGTCCCGCCTTCGGCTTCCGACGCCGGCGGCCCGGCCGCCGGTCTTCTCTCCCGCCGCGGCCCGGAACCGGCCGCGGTTTTCGTCATCCGGCGCGGTGCGACGGCACCGCGCCCCTCCGCCGCATCTTGATTTCTTCAACGCAGCGCGACGACGTCGCGTTCTTGATGTTTCTTCCATGGCGCGGCGCGACGGCGTCGCGCAATAAGGATTGGGCGAATATCCGCGTGGTGCGTCGGCACCACGCCACCTTGATTCATCCACCCGCAAGCAATTCAACAAGAACGATGGAGGGGGGTTCGGCCGTGTTCGTGCGGTCCGGCCCCCCTCACGTTAAATAACAACACAACATAAAATATTCAAAATTCCTCACGTTAGTCATGCGATCCACGAGCAAGAATAGAATAATTAAACAATAAACAAAAACCCCTACCTTGGGTATACGTTCGAGGATTTGTCTATGTCCGCGGAAGTCGACGTCGCGGAGATCGGGCGTCGCGGTAGTCGTTCGTCAATTCCGTTGACGAAGAGATGCGTCCGATGCGATACGTCGTTGGCGAAACTTCTTATGTCGACGAAGAGAA
Source organism: Viscum album (assembly GCA_963277665.1). Taxonomy (NCBI): domain Eukaryota; kingdom Viridiplantae; phylum Streptophyta; class Magnoliopsida; order Santalales; family Viscaceae; genus Viscum; species Viscum album. Next base: position 1,052,455,974 of record OY728151.1, on the reverse strand, counting down.
ACCAAGGAGGAAGCGGCGTTCCCTCTCGTTGACACGGAAGACAAAGAAGAGTGGAGCGGCGTTCTTCGTCGGAGCTTGAGCGTTCTTCGTCAAGATGAAGAAGATGGAGGAGGAGCTCTCAAAATGAAAAACACACAAGTTGGCTAACAAAATAAAATAAGGTCCCTCCTTATTTTATTTACCAAGCCTAGGAATTCAAAACATCAAATTCAAAAACATAACACTTAATTAATTAACATGTCATCTGTAATTAATTAGATGTTAAGTTTACAAACATTTAAGAGGGAGAGAGGGGAGTTTAAGGGGGAAGTTGAGAGGTTTAGGTTCGTGTGGGTCCCACCACACTTAATCCTCTCAAGGGAGGTTAAGTGGGTGTGGGTCCCACCCCTAACTCCTTTTTAGAGGAGTTAACCTACAAAAGTGAAATAAAAAGAATCCACATTTTTTTTATTCAACTTTTTATAAATCTCCCAAAAACTAACTTTCAACCCGCAACAAACGCAACTTCCGAAAAGGTCCTTTAAGCGAATATCGGCGCTGCGAGTTTATCGGTGCCCTCAGATTTCAATTCCGAGCACCGGATCAAAAGTTAGGAAATCCCGCTCGTTCGTTTACTGAACGTACCCGAGCTAAACTTCAGAAATTGATTCCGGGCACTTCGGGCCTCGGAATCAGGTGCCGTCAGAAACCGCGCTCTTGTAAAATTATAAAGAAAATTAAGAAAAAAAATTCCCCTTGAATTTTATGGGTCTTTACATTACTCCCACCTCAGGGCTTTACGTCCCCGTAAAGATACATCAAAACTAGGGAAACAAATGAGGGTACTGAGCACGCATCTGAGCCTCCCGCTCCCATGTGCTCTCCTGGAGATTCCCGTGTTTCCATTTGATGCGCACAAGAGGTATCGATCGCCCAGGCAGGACCCGCTCCTGTCAATCCTCTATCTCCACCGGGACCTCCGTAAAAGTCGCCCCATCGTCAACGTCAAGCTCCCCATGGTCAATGATGTGCGTCGGGTCGTGCACGTATCTCCTCAGCTGGGATACGTGGAAGACGTAGTGCACCCGGTGCAACTGAGGTGGTAGAGCCAGGCGATAAGCCACCTCGCCAATCCTGCTGAGAATCTGGAAGGGTCCGATGAAGCGCGGAGATAACTTGCCGCCTCGGCCAAATCTCCGAATACCACGTCGAGGTGAGACCCGCAAGAAGACGTGGTCGCCATCCTCGAACTCCAGTGGCCTTCGCCTCCTGTCAGCGTATGACTTCTGTCGGCTCTGAGCTGTCCTCATCCGCTCCTGGATGACCTGGACCTTCTCTGTCGTGGCCCTGACCATCTCCGGTCCCACCAGTGCTGACTCCCCAGGGTCTGTCCAGCACAAAGGAGATCTACATGGTCGGCCGTACAACGCCTCGTACGGTGCCATCCCGATGGTGGAGTGGTAGCTGTTGTTGTACGCGAACTCCACCAAGGGTAGGTGGTCCTCCCAGCTTCGACCAAAGTCAAGGACACATGCGCGGAGCATGTATTCGAGAGTCTGAATGGTCCTCTCCGTCTGACCATCTGTCTGAGGGTGAAAAGCTGTGCTAAGACGTAGCTGCATCCCGAACGCCTCCTGTAACCCCTTCCAAATCCGGGAAGTAAAGCGAGCATCTCGATCGGAGACGATAGATGATGGCACACCGTGGAGCCGCACAATCTCCTGAATGTAGAGACGTCCCAAGCTCTCTACTGAGCCCTGCTCTCTGATGGGTAAGAAGTGTGCCGACTTGGTGAGTTGGTCAACAATCACCCAGATGGAGTCGTGACCTCTGGAAGTGCGTGGAAGTCCAGTCACGAAGTCCATAGATATGCCGTCCCACTTCCACTCCGGAACCTCCAAGGGCTGTACCAAGACTGCTGGTACCTGATGCTCTGCCTTCACCTGCTGACAGGTGAGGCATCGAGAAATGAACTCTGCTACAGCCTTCTTCATGCCCGGCCACCAGTGCTGTCGTCTGAGGTCCTGGTACATCTTCGCCACTCCAGGATGTACCGCCAAAGGGGAAGTGTGAAACTCTCTCAGCACTTCCTCTCGCAAAGCTACTGGTACCTCGGTACGTCCTCTGAAAAGGATGTCGTGCTCTGCTCCAAGGGAGAAACCATCAGGTGCCTGTCCCGAGGATATCTGTGCACGCCGTGTCTCACAGTCAGCGTCCTCACGCTGTGCCTCCCTGACTCGCTGCAGTAGTGGAGGGGTGACTGTGAGAGACTGGAGGAAGGATGCTCCATCTCTATCCACGAAGGATATCTGCAAAGAGGCTAGCTGCTCCGTCGCCTCTTCAAGTAGCTGAATGCCCGTCCTCCTGCTGAGGGCATCGGCTACTACGTTCCCCTTCCCAGAAGTATAGACTATCTCAAAGTCATAGTCCTGGAGGAACTCGAGCCATCGCCGCTATCTCAGGTTCAGGCCCTTCTGAGAGAAGATATACCTGAGACTCTGATGATCGGAAAAGACTGTAAAGTGCTCGCCCATCAGGTAGTGTCGCCATGTCTTCAGAGCGAAGACCACTGCTGCTAACTCCAGGTCATGGGTAGCGTAGTTCTGCTCATGCGGCCTCAACTGATGTGATCCATAGGCGATCACTGCCCGCTCCTGCATCAGAACACATCCGAGTCCGGTCCCTGATGCATCACAGTAGACTACGTACCCTACTCCCTCCTCAGGCAACCTCAAGATAGGTGCGCAGGTCAATCTCTGTCTCAGCTCCTGGAAGCTCTGCTGACATCTGTCTGTCCAAACGAAGGGTTTCCCCTTCTTCGTCAAAGCTGTGAGTGATGCCGCAACTCTAGAGAAGTCTGGAACGAATCTCCGACAGTATCCAGCTAGTCCCAAGAAACTCCGAACCTCATTCACGCTCCTGGGTGGCTCCCAAGCTAACACAGCCTCAATCTTCGCGGGATCCACTGCAACTCCCGCCTCAGAGATAACGTGTCCCAAGAAGTGGACCTCACGTATCCAGAACTGGCACTTCAAGAGCTTACCATAAAGCTGGTGCTCTCGGAGTGTGTCTAGTACAACTCGCAAGTGATAGGCGTGCTCCTCCTCTGTCGTAGAGTAAATCAGAATGTCGTCGATGAAGACCACGACAAACCGATCGAGGTATGGCTGAAAGATCCTGTTCATGAGAGCCATGAACACTGCTGGAGCATTGGTTACACCGAAAGGCATAACCAAGAACTCATAGTGGCCATACCGACATCTGAAGGCCGTCTTCTGCACATCCCCGTCTCTGACTCTGAGCTGATGATAGCCTGACCTGAGGTCTATCTTCGAGAACCACCGTGCTCCCTTGAGCTGATCAAAGAGGTCATCAATCCTCGGTAACGGATACTTGTTCCTCACTGTCACCTGGTTCAGGCGACGACAGTCAACATAAAGTCTCAAGCTCCCGTCCGCCTTCTTGGCGAACAATATCGAGGAAGCCCAGGGTGAAACACTGGGTCGGATGAACCCCTTGCCCTGCAAGTCCTCCAACTGTACCCGTAGCTCTCGAAGCTCGGCGGGGGCCATCCGATATGCTGAAGTGGATATCGGGGCTGTTCCGGGGTACAAGTCAATAAAAAAGTCTACCTCTCTGCGAGGAGGTATCCCTGGAACATCGTCGGGAAAAACGTCCGCAAACTGATCCACCACTGCAGGAAAACCAGGACTCCGCACGTCATCTGCTCCAAGGATAAGGCTAGCCAACTGATGAGTGATGGGCTGTCCTCTCCTCCACGGAAGTCCATCCTGTGCTGCTAAGGATCCCTTCTCGCCGGTGAAGGTGAACCTGCTCCCGTCGGTGCGTACACATCGCACCTTGCGCCTAAAACAGTCAATCTGTGCATGGACCGTAGATAGCCAATCCATGCCCAAGATGATGTCGTAAGGCCTCGACGCTGCTACAAGAAGATCCCAGCTGAAGCTCTCGCCTCCTAGAGTAAGCTCACACTGCCGGCACCAATGCGTAATCGTCGAGTCTGCTCCCGTAGGAGTCTCTAGCCGTAAGGATCGAGCCAACGGCTCTGTCGGAATCTCCGAGCTCCGAACAAGGGCAGCGGCTATGAAAGAGTGACTCGCTCCTGTGTCTAAAAGAACTGCAGTAAGGGTGGAATAGACACAGATAGTACCTCGAATCATCTCGGGTGCGCCGTGGTCGTAGGCCTCTGCTGCCTGGAGCTGTGCCTGTCGCTGCCCGCCATCTCCCTGTGGTCGGGGTGGACCTCCTGGTGGTGGTGGTAGAGCCTCAAAGCATCGGCCACCACCGGCTGCTCGTCCAGCTCCTCTGCCTCGTCCACCTCCTCCCTGCGGACCGCCACGGTCGACCCTCTGCCTCTGCCTCGGTGGTCCATCAACTGACTGCTGCTCCTCGGCACGGCGGGTCGGGCAGTCGCGAGCCATGTGGCCCTACCCGCCGCACGAGTAGCACTGTCTGCCTCTCGTAAGACTGGCTCCGCGCTGTGTGCCCCGCACTGCTGAGCCAGTGCCCTGAGGTCGTCGGCCCGAAGGTCTGGTCTGTCTGGACCCCTGAGTCATCCGTCGACTGCCTGCTGCAGATGACTCTGCCACGTGCCGCCCTGCGGTGGGTCGCTGTGCTGGTGTAGACTCAGCAAGGAAGCTCCCGATCAGAAGGGCCCGCTCCAGTACTCCTGTCTGAGTCAGTATGCTAAGGGAGATCAGCGATGCCCTGATCTCGTGTCTCAAACCCTGCTCGAAGGTCCGGGCCCGGAAGAATGGGTCCCGTACCATGTCGGTCGAGTAGCGCGAGAGATCAGTAAATCTCGCCGAGTACTGGGCGACCGTCATGCTGCCCTGCCGCAGCTGTAGAAGCTCCTGGATGCGCACCGCTCGGAGGGTGGCCGGGACGAACTCAGAGCGGAAGAGGCTCTCGAAGTCCGTCCAGAGCAAGGATGCCTCATCATGAACCTGGAGCATCAAGCTCCACCATCGTCCTGCTGCTGTGTGTAGTAGGCTCGCAGCGAGGATCACCATGAGGTCTGCTGGTGTCCTCACTAGCCTAAACACTCGAACCACTGCCTCCAGCCAGTCCTCTGCTGCCTGAGGATCCGTCTCCCTGCGAAACCTGGGCGGTCGCTGGCGCTGAAACTCATGCAGTGCGCTGAGGCGACGTGCATCGTCAGCGGCTGCTGCTGGAAGCATCGGGGGCTCGGCGGGTAAAGATACCGCCGATGCCACTACTGGCAAAGGGCCCTGCACCGAGGCCTCGTCGCTCGGTGGGCTGTCGTCTCGCTCGACTCTCGGAACCCTAGCTGGCTGCCGTCGTGGGGCCATCCTGAAAAGGAAACAGGTGCGCCACGGTCAGAAAAGTATACCTGGTGAGCTGATATAAGTAATCACAAAGAAAACTTTGAAACACACACGCAATCAATGTTTTCGTGCATTAAGTCGGAAATCAGAAGTCAGGGTCCTGGTGTACGGATACGTCGGCCGCCGCACCAACACTGGACTCCCTGGACTGATAACCACACTCAATACGCTAAACATTATTGCTTCGCATAGAAAAGATCAGAGTTTGCGGTAGAACCGAACTCCTCTGATACCAATTTGTCACGACCCGCCCTCGGGGTCCGTGCCGTGACTACCCCAAGCCCGCCTTCCATAGGCCAGGGGCTGGCGACTAGCACCAAGGCGTAAATCCCGATAAAAAGGGAAGGCATTGCCTTTGTAAGGTAAACAAACACCACAGAGTAAGCAAGCGGAAAGTAAACACTAAACAAAAGCAGAGTACAACTGAAAGTGTGGAAAAGTAAATGGGCCAGAATACAAACCCAAAACTGAAAGTAAAGTACAACTCGAAAGGGAAAACAGAAACTGAAAAGTAAATGCCGCTACACCGAGCTGTCCACTGGAAATCCCACCTGAAGGGTGGGTACAGATAGCTCCTCTGCTCCACAGGTCCCGCCGTCTGCTCCATGCACGTCCCGCCCAGTGGTCCACCTCCGGGTACCGTCCCGCTCTGCAAGCCTCAGCTAAGGTCAACGCTGTCCGTCATCTGCAACCAACACAACGTAGTGCGGGCAAAGCCCGTGCAGGGGTGAGTATAAGCTACTCAGTAGGGACCCCGAGACCCCTGAAGGTCTCTCAAATCCACAAAGGATAAACCACGAAGAAAAGTATATTCACGAAGAAACAACCGACTCTGCTTAGGTATATGCCCATACATATACCTAAGTCATCAATTAAAATACGCTCCAACCTCCGAGCCCAAGTACCACTCAGTCCACGCAGGAAAGTATACGTATTCCACATAGGAAAGCAAAACATAATCCACACAGGATTGCACAACACAATCCACACAGGAAAACAACAGGATTCAGCTCACACAGGTATACTTCTTCAAGGACGATAAAGATGATCACTGATCCATCTAAGTCGTCGGACCCACGAAGGATCGATAGGTAACTAACCCCCGCAGAAGACCCACACAGGATCGGGCTCACACAGAACCTGTAGGCGCTGGCTCACACAGAACCGCTGAGCGCAAGGACCCACACAGGATCGGGCTCACACAGAACCTGTAGCACTGATCCACGTAGGATCGCTGAGTGCTGTAGTCGTCGTCGTCGAATCCACATAGGATCTCTGTACTGTCGTCGTCGAATCCACACAGGATCTCTGTACTGTCGTCGTTGCTGTCACAGTAGCAGTCGTAGCAGTAGTAGCAGTCGCAGCCAGCACTAGGGTTCCCGCACACAGCAAGTTCGTACGGAGGGTCCGCTCCACGAGCCGAGAGGCTGATACATCAACTGTCAGAATGACCAGAGTTGATGTATCCAAAAGTTCCGTATCGCCAACAGGAACTCAACGCAACAGACGGCGCGTCGATCGGACGCCCGGTCTGAGAGTTATTGGCATTTTTGTCTCCGGGGCCCGGTTGGTTTTTAAGGCAAAACCAACCCGACTGTACTCCACCTGCGTCCAAACCTTGGGCGGAGTATGCCAAAAGATCCGTCTCACTAAGAAGAACACAACGCGACTGACGGCGCGTCAATCGGACGTCCGTAGCTCAAGATATGAGCGTTTCCGCTCCGAAGGCCCGGTTGGTTTCGTGAACGAACCAACCCGGCCGAACTCAAGGTAAACCGAAACCTTGAGTGCGATATATCAAAACGACTGCCTCGATCCAAGGATCGCGTTGCCGCTGACGGTTCGTCGATCGGAGGTCCGTGGCTCATGTTATGGCCAAAAGACCGAAACTGCTTCGAAACGGGGGGTCCGAGTCCGGGCCGACCCGGCCTGACCCCCCCTGGGTCGGCCCGAACCGGGTCGACCCGACCCGGGTCCGACCCGGCCCGGCTGACCGGCCGGCCGGCGGCGCGGCGGCGCGGCGGTAGCGCGGCGGGAGCGCGGCGGCCCGACGGCAGGCGGGGCGGCCTGGCGGCAGGCGGGGCGGCCCGGTGGCATGTGGGGGGACAAAGCCCCCGTTGATTGAGGGGCGGCGCGGCATATAGCCGCGCCCTTTTTGCAAACCGCCCCCCCACGTGGGGGGCTTGATTGATAGGAAACGGGGGGCCTCCTGCCCCCCTCAAGGAAACCGCCCCCCTCATTAAGAGGGGGGTTTTGATGAGCCGGCCGGGGGATTAATTCCCCCGGTTTACTGCCATCCGGCCGGCCAGCTGGCCGGCCGGTTTTCTCCAACGGGACCGGAAATTCCGGTCCCGCATTCGGCTTCCGACGCCGGCGGCCCGGCCGCCGGTCTACTCTTCCGCCACGGACCGGAACCGGCCGCGGTTTTCGTCATCCGGCGCGGTGCGACGGCACCGCGCCCCTCCGCCGCATCTTGATTTCTTCAACGCGGCGCGACGACGTCGCGTTCTTGATGTTTCTTCCATGGCGCGGCGCGACGGCGTCGCGCAATAAGGATTGGGCGAATATCCGCGTGGTGCGTCGGCACCACGCCACCTTGATTCATCCACCCGCAAGCAATTCAACAAGAACGATGGAGGGGGGTTCGGCCGTGTTCGTGCGGTCCGGCCCCCCTCACGTTAAATAACAACACAACATAAAATATTCAAAATTCCTCACGTTAGTCATGCGATCCATGAGCAAGAATAGAATAATTAAACAATAAACAAAAACCCCTACCTTGGGTATACGTTCGAGGATTTGTCTATGTCCGCGGAAGTCGACGTCGCGGAGATCGGGCGTCGCGGTAGTCGTTCGTCAATTCCGTTGACGAAGAGATGCGTCCGATGCGATACGTCGTTGGCGAAACTTCTTATGTCGACGAAGAGAAACCAAGGAGGAAGCGGCGTTCCCTCTCGTTGACATGGAAGACAAAGAAGAGTGGAGCGGCGTTCTTCGTCGGAGCTTGAGCGTTCTTCGTCAAGATGAAGAAGATGGAGGAGGAGCTCTCAAAATGAAAACCACACAAGTTGGCTAACAAAATAAAATAAGGTCCATCCTTATTTTATTTACCAAGCCTAGGAATTCAAAACATCAAATTCAAAAACATAACACTTAATTAATTAACATGTCATCTGTAATTAATTAGATGTTAAGTTTACAAACATTTAAGAGGGAGAGAGGGGAGTTTAAGGGGGAAGTTGAGAGGTTTAGGTTCGTGTGGGTCCCACCACACTTAATCCTCTGAAGGGAGGTTAAGTGGGTGTGGGTCCCACCCCTAACTCCTTTTTAGAGGAGTTAACCTACAAAAGTGAAATAAAAAGAATCCACATTTTTTTTATTCAACTTTTTATAAATCTCCCAAAAACTAACTTTCAACCCGCAACAAACGCAACTTCCGAAAAGGTCTCTTTAAGCGAATATCGGCGCTGCGAGTTTATCGGTGCCCTCAGATTTCAATTCCGAGCACCAGATCAAAAGTTAGGAAATCCCGCTCGTTCGTTTACTGAACGTACCCGAGCTAAACTTCAGAAATTGATTCCGGGCACTCCGGGCCTCGGAATCAGGTGCCGTCAGAAACCGCGCCCTTGTAAAATTCTAAAGAAAATTAAGAAAAAAAATTCCCCTTGAATTTTATGGGTCTTTACAATTATTCCCATTTTATATTTAATTAGATATACATAATTAAATAAATTAAATTCGATTAAAACTCGGAATGTAAAATTATTTTATTCGTGGGATATTAATTCAAATTGATGCACCACATTCAAATAAAAATTAGTTGATCCGATTTTTAGTATCTTGTTATTTGATTTTATTATTTATTAGATTTTTTATCTGACTTGGATTATGTGAATAAAATTACTGTAACTATAAATAAGGATGAATTGGGAATATAATGGTGTGTAAAAAAATGAACAAGGAAGTTCTAGGCAGGATCAAGATGAGCGCCCCAGGTTTCCAGTCCCCATTGACATTACATAGTAGTGAGGCCCAGAGGTTTGTCATGGAAAAATAGGTTTGTGGAGGGTGGAAGATGGGAATTTTAAGAATATTCTTCTTTTTATCTTCCTCTTCACTTCTATAACCCTACAATGCTACAATACGTTGAAGGGTATGAATAGAATAAATGTATAATAACATTAATTATAATGTAGTTCTTACCATTTCCAGGGGATTCTCCTCACGTTGGTGGTGATCATTTTTCCATTAAATTTAATTTCGCTTTCGACTGTCCAACATCTTCACCTAGGGATTTTGATGAATAAGGAAGGATTGATGTGGGTAGGTGTGGGAATTTCTTCTACTGACCTAATGTCATGACACTCTACATAATTCACATCCTCCCACTTAGGAGTTTCAATATGAAACCTCATTCGGTAGGGCTGGTGGGAAACAACCACTGAGGATAAAATTTCCTAAAACAAAAGTCTTTGAGGGGAATAAGAAAACTATGAAGCCCAACAAGTGATACATTTTCATTCTTTATCGACTCCTTCCACACATTCATTACTCTATTTGTGACAAATTCATGGAGTGTTTTTAGCTTCATTGCTCATAGATTGCATAATTCATATGACTAGAAATGTGGTTTTAGATTTCTATATTTCATTAGAATTATTAATATATATAACGTATTTATTTATAAATTTTTTTAAATATTAACAAATATATTAATTTAATTATAAATATGTATATCATTATAACTATAATAAATATTTTTTAAATATTTTATAAATATTTAAATAAATAAATATTTATTTATAATTATAAATATAAAAGAATATTTATTTATTTGTAATGAAGAAAAATTAATAAATATTCTAGGAATGTTCAGGATCTGAGCGTACTTGGTCCAAAAATTTATTCACAAAAATTAAAGATAATACAAACATTAGTCATGTGGTACATGTCACAACCAAAAGACAAATGTCACTAATAACCATAGTACAGGATGCCTTGTACCATGTGTAACCTTTATCAGAACCCATGTCACTGCAATCATACTTCACCGAATAGGATGTCACAGCCTCGAAACTCTCAAAAATCACACCTGATTCTCATATACTTCCCAAATTCAATGTTACTATTCACTCTCCAACATAGACCAAACCAGATCATAACTCTTTCAACGTATCGACACCGGGAGAAGACTTCCATGATCACCCACAACCGAGGTTCCACATCATCATGAACACCACTTCCCAACTATCATCAGAAAAACATATGACCTCCATCGCCACCATCCTAAACACTATGTGCCACCGTCACAACTTGCATTGCATCTTACAACCAAAATCCCCGAATCCATGAGTCACTAGAACACCACATATGTCATTATCCATCAAAATCATTAGATCCATGCGCTAGGACTGAGATCACCTACAAAACCACCGGGATCACAAATCCACTTTAATACAACATTGACCCACAACGTTAGTTTTCAACCACAATATTCTCTGTGTTTTATTCACCATTAAATGTCTTTCGGTGGAGAGTCTATATCCAGCATTCCATAGTTTTCCTAAAATAAACACACACTTCATTATTCATTCAACATCCATGATCCTTCATTGCTGATGCACAACCATCATCTTCCGACATTACAAATGACCGCCACCAACACCTCGATGTTCACAAGCTTCACTCATCCCAAAAATCACTCACATCACCTGACACTATGAAATCAATACCGCCTCCTGTGTTACCTCCAATTTTTTCAATTGATTATATCTTATGAGGAATACCACAAGCCGCTAACATATCAAAATGACCAACAATTTCATAAAAAATCTTGATTGGATTGAAAAATTGATCCATGTTGGAACCTAGAGTGATAGTACCTTTGTTCTTCGGAGATAGTCTCTCCATCAATTATTAATTAATATTTATTTATTTATAGTTATAGTTATATATGTGTGTGTGTGTCTGTGTGTGTTTGGGCTTGGCTTAGTGGTAAGAACATAAAATTAAAAAATCAATAATGGGGGTTCAACACCCATTGGGCGAAGGTCAGAGAAGTATTACTTTAGCCTCAGTGGAACTGTTGAACAACGACACTGTAATAGCGGTGGGTGAAACTATATTAGTAGCGGGCGAAAACTGTAATGGTGGTGGTACTGTAGAAGCCAGTTTACAATTCACAGAATGGTCCTTGGGTCAAAACTCCCGGCTATGATCCATGTAATGTGATTCATGACCACTATGCCTATGGTTCAAAAAATATATTATTTAATAATGAAGTGGGTTGGGTGGGTTATCCCTTGGGGGCAATGACCTGCCTATCAGGCTTGTGTGTGTGCGGTGTGTGTGTTTGTTTAATGTAATTTTACACCCAAGCACATAATATATATATATATATATATTTGTTTTATTTAAATAGTTATAAAATTATTACATATATATTAATTCTAGTAATAATTATATATATATATATAATCTATATTTTTTTTTAATTTTATAATTATTTACTTATATATATATTTATAATTATATATAAAAATAAATATATTTGTAAATATTTGTATATCATAATATATATATATATATATATATATATATATTTAAAATTATAATTTATGAGTCTATTGTTATTTCAATATTATTTAAATATATCTATATATAGATATAATTAAAATTATAAATAAATATTATTAATAAGTATTTATATATAATTAAAAATATATATTTATAAATAAAATAAGTATATTTATTATTTAAATATATTTTTTATAATTTAAAACTATTTATGAGAAGATAATAGATTCATGGGTACACCACAACAAAATAGGGCCAGGAAACGCATTGTTTTATCAGTGCTAAGTGGAAATCACTCATAAAATTATCCATCATCGGGACTAAAAAAATTGCTGATAAAGGGTATATATTTATCTTTGCTTTTATTAGCGTTTATAACAAACACATTAATCAAAGCTATTTTTACCATTGATCATTGTTTTTAATAATAATTTATATTCAATTAATATATTTATATTCGTGAATAATGTCTTTTTTTATATATTAAATAAAAAATGTGAGTATATAATTAATTTTTTGTAATAATTTTAAATATATATATATATATATGATGTTTTAAGTATTTCAAAGATTATAATTATATATATATTTGTATTTCCAATGAATTTGGTCAATATATATATAGATCATACATGTATATATTTTATGTATCATCATTAATGTTCATTTATACATTACACTCTTCTTATTATTCATGCCATCCATTGATAGATCATTTTTATTATGTATATTTTCCAAGGTGTACATTATAAATTAATTTTACCCATATATATACTATTTTATGTTCTCAATACTTATAAAATTACATTAAATATATTTAAAGAATAAATTTTTTTTATAAAATTTATTATTATTCAATTTTAATTATATATAAATACATTTTAAATGTATTTCTTTGTCAATATAATTATAACTATATATATATACTTAAATATTAATAAAATTACAATAAATACATATATTATAATTTCATATATATATATATATATTTATAATTATATACAAATATTTATAAATATATTTATTTATAGTTATAATTATATCTAGAAATATATATACACACATATATATATATGTAAATAATTATTAAATTATAATAATATATTTATTATAACACTTATACAGTTATAAATATACAATTAAATAAATATATTTATAAATATATAGAATTATTGATAATTATAATTCTTATATAAATACAGATATATTAAAATAATTAAAATTTTATAACATATATATTAATTATATATATTTATATATGAATATCATTAAATAAATAAAAATAGTTATAATTATAATTCTAAATAAATGTAGATATATTTAAATAATAAAGAAATTTTAAAAAATATATTAGTTATATATATTTATAAAATTGTAAATATTTTTTTTATATTTTATAATTATATATATATATATTTACAATTTTAAATATATATTGATTTATTATAATTTTTAATTACAGATAAATATATATATATTTATTAGTTATAAATATGAATAAATATTTATTTATTTAAATAATTATTAGTTTATAAAAATATTTTTTCATTATATTCAAATATAATGATATATATAATTAAATAAATATATTTATAAATATACAAAAATATTGATAAATAAATACAGATATGTATATTTATTATAAATAAATACATCTTTATTAGAATAATTATAAAATTATAAAAAAAATATATTAATTATATATATTAATTAAATTATAAATAATAGAAATATAAATTTGTTATAATTTTATAATTACTAAAATATATAAATATATATTCACTTATATTTATAATTATAAAGAAATATATCTTCATTTAAATACTTATAAAATTAAAAGAAATATAGTTATATATATCTATAATCTTATAAATATACAAAGGTCGTTCTCATCATGAATTTGATAACCCAAATCCATGACCATGCATAATATATTAAAAATGCAAAGTCATATAAACTGACACATAAATGGCCCACATACCCACAAAATTGATGCCCTGAAAGCCTAAAAAATCCAATAGGCCCACGAACGTCAAAGTCAAAAGCCAGGGTGATGACTGATTATTGACAATCGCAAAGATTTCGTGCACCCGATTGAAATGATGTAGAAACCCAAAAATAGACCACTAGTGGGTATAATCATGAACTCGATCACTCGACGATGTCATCATTCCATTCTGAAAGTTCACTCTTGAAATAATTCTCATTTCTAATGCCCATCGTTTGAGATGCCAGTATTCCCATCATCGGTGAGAAAAAATCCCCATCGGTGTCACATACCACCGATAACACATGGTGCCAAAGAGTGGCATGCCATCAGCATCCCATAATACATATATTTGTCCAACAACCGCCAACTACAATCATCCCCAAAAGAAAATAGTGCCACACACCAACAATCCAAAGGCCCAAAAGGACCCAAAGGCCCATAAAAGATCGGGTTCAAAGCCCATTGTTCATAAACATTCTTCTAAAATACCAAAATATACTAAGAGAGAAAACCTTTCATCGCCAGTGTGTATCAACTCGACACCTGATAACCACCTAAAAGTACCCAAAGTCAATACCCATTTCATGTGACCATGATTCACCCGCAAAACAGTACATCACCCTAACACACCCAAGTGAGGTCGGCCACCTACACCATCTGTCAATGTTGAAACTCTCGTGATCTCCAGTAAAACCCTCCATCAGGTGACCCATCGGAGGAACCAGATCAATGTTGTCAGTGTCACATGCCGAAATTCTCTATTCATAGCCGGTATGACCACCCCACCAAATGTTGTCCCTCCATCACCATTTTCCTGATGACCTAGAACAGATATGAGGGATCAATAGATATGAAAGATCGATGGATCTTTCAACATCACCACCCATAGTGGCCCCCTCACCAGCAAAACTCAGCTGACAACCTATGATGCCACAAATTGCTCCATGAGAATCCCACATAGATCAAGACCTCCTATAACTCATCATCACTTTCCATCACAACCCATGCTACTGATGGGAGTAGACAAAAACCAGAGTAGTTTCCGACAACCATTGAATCACCAGAATTTCACATCAGAGGACCCCGACGTCATTTCCACCGACCATCAATGATAAAATCCACCATAGAACTGACCCATAAATCGCCACACGTCCCATGAGCATCTTAGAAAAAATAGACTCCTGACTCAGATTTCCTCCCATGAGTCCCTTCTCCATATGTTCGACATCAATTATCAAACCAAAATATTTCAATATATCAAAATACAGTCATATCTCATATATAATCTTATAAATATATATTTAATAAATTTACTATATATATATTTTTTGATTATAAATATAATAATTATATTTCATATAATTTTATAATTATTTAATATATATATATATATAATTATAATTATAAATAATTATATATATATATCATATATATATATATATCTATATTTATAATTATAAATATTTATATATATATCATATATACTTTTATTAATATATATAATAATATAGATAAATTATTAACATTATACAATTATCAGTGCTTAAAAGTGCTAATAAAGGCATATTTTATCAACGCATATGAATTTAGCACGGAAGAAACAAAACATTATCCACACTTTTTAGCTAGCACTGCTAAATGGTTCACCGGGTTTTATAAAGAACCCCTAACATTCTCCACCATATTTTCACCCCTCAATCTCTGACATAAGCTGATCTATGTCATCACTCACTCCTCCTCATCCTCCTCCTCTACCATGAATCCCTCTATCGTGAACCCACATTCCCCACACACCCCTCCTCTTTCGGGAACCTATCCTCTTTTGGGGAACCTCTCCCCCACTGAACACCTCTCCTCTGACATGTGCCTCTCCACCTCTATGATTCCCTATGCCACATACCCAACATATTCATGCACCTCGCCTCCACCACTAGCCTCTCCTCTTGGGTGCACCTCTCCTCCATCATGTGCCTCTTCTCTATCGGGAACCTCTTCTTTGTTGAAGGACTCCTCATATGCGCACCTCTCCTCTATCACAAAATCACCACCATTGCACACTGAAAAAACCACTATAATGTGTTTTCCCATCATTCTCTTTGTATGACGGTGATGTTCTGAATTTTATTGGCTAAACACCTTGCTGAAAATTGTGGTCGTTGGTGGTTCTTTTTTGTGCTCTAAATTAATAGCTTGTTGGTTGGATTTTTAAAAGAAATAGGGAAATTCATAGTGATGAGATTGATTTAAAGAGATTGTTTTGATGTGTTGATTATATAGAATTGGAGTTTTTTTTGGATTCATGGTGTTTCTCCATTTTGGTATGATTATGGTGAGAGTGTGGTTTTTAAAAAAATGGATTTTATGGTAACTTATTATTGTTTCTAAGGAATCCTTTTTTAGGTTTATAATGTGGAATCGGTTTTCAATAAATATCTTAAGGATGTTTTCGTTTTTTTGGTAATGTTTTATAAAAATCCTAGAAATTTTTTTGGTTATAAGTATCGGGGATTTGTTCCACTTTTGGGTGTGTTTTTTAAAGTGGTTGTTTTCATTTGATGAAAATGAAGTGGTAAATAGATTACAAAAGTTTTAAAATGTATTGGGGCATTTTAAAATGAGGGTGAATCTTGGGTAAATGTTTTGAATCAAGGATGTTTTTAATTTAACTCATTTAAATTTGTGAGTTTGATTTTGAATGATGTTGTAGGGATTCCTCATTAAGGACATCACACCCTTGGCTCTACTGGGTTAGGCCAAATGTTATTTGTTCTGTATCCATTGTCTTGGTTTATTCCCCAAGGCCATATTACCCCAAATTAATGGGTTTGTTTGATAGGGTCTTGATACCTCAAAAAGAGTTTTCACCTCATCAAGCTTTGAGAAAACTCTATCTAGACTGTCCATGAGTAGTTTGAATCTACACATCCACACATCCTCCTTATTTACAACATAAATTATAATTAATTAATTATTATCAATTGTAATTTGTTATTTAATTTTATCCAATGTGGCATAATTACAGAAAAGCTCACTGAGGACCATTATTGCACCATATGTTATGTAACTATGCTCTAATAGTAGTTTCAAATAAATGATAGGTTAATTATAAAATGATCTGATACCACATGTCGGATTTTGTAAAAATTAAAAGTCCTATTTTTAAACCCCAATAAGATAAATTAATCCCCAAAAACTTGCACATAGTAGATGAAATTCCAGAAAATGCCTCAATTGAACGACATCCCCAAACCTGATATACAATAACATAGAAGTAAAGCTACATATAAGTCACTAGATCAGATCTCAACCTTCTAGTTCTTGTAATCTCATGGTTTTGAAAATACCACCCCCTGAGGAAAATGAACAAAAAATGATAAACACGTGACATAAATAGAATAAGCACAGCACATGAAATTAATGTTTTTTGGATGGAAATCCTACATCATTGGAGGAATACATTAATATTTTTATTAAGTGATAAATTGATTTATAAGGGAAACATATCTTCTCTAATCCCTACCTATAAAAATCTACATTAGAGACTTTCTATACACCATAGTAAAATAACTGTTACAACTCATGTATTAAATCCATCCACCTAAAAGCACTCTATAGTGAATCCTCCCAAAAGGTCAAATAATATAATTCAAGTGATTAACACATCATATTTCATTCTCAGAATAATTTTTTATCTAAACTTATATTTTTTTATTACACATTTAACAAATTATATGAATGAATTATTCAATATTGATATTCAATGTCATCAAGTGGTCATGGAGTTTTGGTAGATGCATCCATCAAATCTTCCAAAACTATATTTTCATCATAAAATTTTCTTTAAAATTTTCTATTCAGTTTTGGGAAATGACGTTTCCACCCTTATGAATGAGTTTTAGATTAGTAAGAAATCTCTTTAGAGTTATAATGATAGTCTCATCACATTGATTTTATAGGTTACTGATATGAGTACAGTTAAGGATTTTATAACAAGTAGTCTTTGTAATGTCATTTATAAAGTCTTATTGAACATTTATGGAAATAAATAATGGAAAATCATACTATCTATTTGTTTAATACCATATTTATTTTCTGATTTTTACAAGATATATTATGTAAATAAAATGATAGGGAAAGAAACATAGTGTATTCTATTGATGAGTGAAAAAGGGAAATTCATTTTTTGAACAGAATGACACTTGAGATATTCGTGATTATGTAATGGGTTATAGCTTATAGTATTTATTAGGTGTATTTATAAAGGAAGGAACCAATATTACAAAATGTGGATATAGATACATTTTTCATGGTTATAAACCATTTTATTTGGTGTGATCCAATGATCATTAGGATAATGCATAGTTTGTAGTTATATCAAACACGAGTGTTTCATGGATGGGAGTGTGGTCACAATCTTTTTGACATATTCATTAGGACTCTTGTGTATTGGTGAAGTATAATTGATATAATTGGACAATGGAAGCATGAATAAGTGATATCCACTGGTGGAGAGACAAATATCAAATTCATATGGAATTTATTTTTATTACTCAAAATTTTATGTAACTGGTTGGTTTTTTTTAAGGGATTTCAAGTGTGTTTTTTAATTACATTTCAAAAGAAATTTTATCTATATCATTTCCATTAAATTTTATGTTGTTATTTTTATAGAATTAGTAAAACCATTAGATTATATCAATTTTTGGGTTATTTATTTATTTAAATACTAATATCACTAAATCCAATATGATGGATTTGAATATAGAATGTATATGAAAATTAATTAACAAAATATTATGAAGATGTAGTGAAAGGATTCATCGAGTTTTAAAAACATCATGAATATGAATCTTATCAAATCCATTTTCATTATTTATTCTATTGTTATTCAAGACATGTTATCCCATAGGAGTTGGATGAGCACATGGTCTATCATGGAATAGATCAAAGTTATTAATATTTGAATAAATATGGGGAAAAGAGAATGTAGCTAGTTGTTGGGATAACCATGTGTTTTATAGATCATTTGATATGAATACAAGTGTTGACAATGAAGAAGACCATATCAAAGATGTTATTAAATATTTAAATGATGATGAAGATTGTATTAAGGAAATGATAAAGGCAGTTGATGACGAACTTTTTTATTTCCAAAAATTGTTTTAGAAGATAATGAGTTGTGAAAAGATGCATATGTATGTTGGTTGCACTAAATATACAGCCTTGTTCGCCATATTGAAGCTATATAATTCGAAATCAGGTAATGGATGGAGTGATTCCCATTTTAAATAATTACTTGCTCTCTTTAATGACATGCTCCCAGCAAATAATGTCTTCCGAGCCGAACATATGATGCCAGAGGAATGCTATGATTGATGGGTATGATCTTAGAAAGAATACATGCCTTCCAAAATGATTGTATACAATTTCAAAAGGACCATAAATCACATATATAATTCCCAATGTGTTGTGTTTATCAATTCAATAAAGAAGAATCAGGTCCAACGAATGTTTTGTGATACTTTCCAATCATTACAATGTTTTGGTGCCTATATGGAAGTGATGAGACTACATGGAAATTTACATGGAACAATGACACAAGAATTTTTTTTTGGGAAACTGCAACACCTAAAAAATAATCCTTAGTGTAATAGATTTGATCATGACTATCCTAATTTTGGAAACAAACAGAGAAAAATTTATCTTGCGCTATCTACAGATGGAGTGGGTCATTTTGGTTTTCAAAGAAGCACTCATAGTATATGGGTAGTTATGTTGGTAAATTATAACTTTCCACTGTGGTTATTCAAGAAATTAAAACACATCATGATATCATTGATTATATTAGGATCAAAACAATCGTGGATTGATATTCATTTTTGATTGGATCTTTTTATCGAGGAATTGAAATTATTGTAGGATTCAGGTGTTACATGATATGATGTTTATCGAAATAAATATTTCAATTGAGATCCATGTTGTATGAGATGATAAATGAAATTCCAACTTATGGAAATTTGTTAAAATGTAGTATTAATGGAACTCATGGTTGTCCCATCTGTGGACAATGTACACAATCGTTTAGGATGAACCATTCAACAAATAACATGTTTCAAGGACATCATAGATTTCTACCCTGACGACATAAGTACAGATCATGGACAACAACATTCAATGATATTTTAGAACAACATATAGCATTATCTCCAATAATAGGTGATCAATGTTTTGAGAATGTAAAAGATGTGGATACTGCTTTTGGTAAACCGTTTGCAAAAAACCTTACAAAAACCAGTTGGAAGGAGAGAAAGATTTTCTTTGAATTTCCATAATAGAATTATCTATATGCCAGACACATTATTGATGTTATTCATGCTGAGAAGAATGTATGTGATAGTGTCATCGACATGTTGTTGAATGCACTCAACAAAACTAAGGACATAATTAAGGCTAGGTTTGACATGGTTGACATTAGAATACAGGAAGACACAGTTCTAGTAAAGAGTGAAATGAACTTATCTTCTTCCAGTTGCTTACTCACTTTCCAAGAAAAAGATATATCAATCGTGGAACATCATTAATGATGTGAATGTTTTGGAGGGGTATTAATCGAATATCAAGAACATCGTGTCAATGTCTGATTTAATGTAAAATGTTCCGAAATCACATGACTCTTATGTTTTGAGGAATTATCTAATTCCTATAGCATTACGTTGAATTTTTTTCATGAATGATTGTTATACATTAAAAAAAATTATTTCTTCTTCAATGTTATTTTAATCTAATTTATAGACCAAGAAAAATTGATGAGTATGGAAATTCAAATTGTTGTCATATTATGTGAAATGGAAATGTTCATCCATTCAAAATTATTTTAAATAATGGTTCATTTTAGGGTTCAATTGGTGAGTGCGATTCGACTATGTGGTATTATACTCTATAGATTGATGTACCCCATAGAATGTATTATGAATATTTTGAAAGGGTTAGCAAAAAATATAATTCTTCCAAAGGGATATATTGTGGAGAGATATATTATTGAGGAAGATATTGAATTTTTTAATGAATACCTGTCTAATGTTGAAATAATTATTCTACCAAAATCTCTTAACATTCAGAAGCTTGTGGGTGAAGGAATATTAGAATAGAGGTTGTCATAATCTATATTACAGATCAGGAGCTGGCCCACCTTTATGTTATGCATAATGCTTTGCAGGTTGACCAATATGTTGAAACTAAAAAAAAATATTATTATAATCTTGATTCCATCAAGGGAAGCAAAAAAGGATATCCAATAAACATAATAGATGGTTTATAGGATGGTTTCAAGAACATATATTTAAGGATTCAGATGAAAAGATGGATTGAATTTCAGAAGGACTTATATGGCTAGTCGACGGAACAAGTGTGTATGTATTATCTTATAATGCTTATGTAATTAATGGATATACATTCTATACTAATGAGCATGATGAAGATAGTACCTTACATAATAGTGGAGTAACACTTATGGCAGATGAAATGCATGTTTTCAGTGCTAAGTACATAAAACTAATTTATTTAAATATTTCATATTTTTCATCATCAAACAAATATTGGAGTTAGATTATAAAAAATTTTATGTGAATATTTTTCAATGGATGTGGGTTGGTAACAGGAGTGCTCATAAAATAGATGTGTTGGGATTCATGAAATTTTATTTTTTTAGGGAACGGTACAAAGAGGAACTATATATCATGGAATCACAAGAATTACAAGTCTTTTATGTTCTAGATCCCGCAAACCAAAAGTGGTCAATTGTTCTTTCATCAACAAAAACCACTAAAGGATCAGATGAAAATTGAAAGGAGGATGAACTTTAAATATTTTATTAGTACAAAAATAATTTTCTAAAAGACTAATATTCACAAGAAGATATATATACATTTTAGAATCAAATGGGAAAAATGCCTGATATAAGTATTTACACAAATGGAATGAATATGTGACTTCAATACAATGTACTATGCGACTGGTATTGCTCAAAATAGATATTTTTATTTAAAATTGAAATTAATTTTATTAAATAAAAAATGTGACATACTTAAAACTAATCAAACACATTAGGATTAATTTTATACATTAGGAAAATGACCTATAATTCATTTGTGACGTTTTGGAATCAACCACACCAAAATACGATGCATAGTGTGACCAGTTTGACTCAAAATTTGTGTTTCTAGTTTGAAAAGATATATTAGTAAAAAAAATGACACAATAAAATTTGGTAAAATGATCAAAAAGTTATTTACAATGTGTAGGAATAAACTGCACATTAATCTGATGCATGGTGCGACTTGAATGACTCTAAGTGTCTATTTTTATTTAAAATTGACATTATTTTTTGTAAAAAAACTCAAATAGCACACTAAAAATAGAGAAACCACGTTCGTGTTGTTTTTATAATTTAGGAATATGATTCATGTGTCATATTTGATGTGTAGGAATCAACCCCACCTTAATAAAATTCCCAATGTGACTGGTATAATACAAAATGTGTCTTTTTCATTAAAATTGATATTAATTTAAGTAAAAAAGAACAAGTGACATATCAAAACATGATAAAATTAATTCGGATTGTTTTTATAATTTACGAAATTACTCAATGAGTCATTTGTGGCATGGTGGAATAAATTGATGTTCAAAATGAAGCCCAATGTGAACGTAATGACTAAAATAATCAGTTATGGGTTTAAAATTTATATCATAGCCCAAAAAGTGTCACTCACCTAGGGGATGAATATTTCTCCATTAATTTTTGTTTGGGACTCATATGGTGAGTATCTATGCAATGGGGTTTTGTCTTATATGGTCAGATATGTAGTCATGGTTGAAACAAAAGTCCTATACATTATTTTGGTTCTCTCAGTCAATCCTTTGCATTGCTCTTCATATTTTTAGTTGTTCTGAGGTTGTTTTTATTTTTTTGTGATACTTGGATTGATGTGGGTGTGTGTTTTTATTTCTTGTGCTGAAATCAAGTTAGGACAATGATATTATTAACTGTAATTCACATCCTCATATAGGGGGGTTTCAATATGAATCTTCATTGAAATTTACTGAAAAAAAAATACATTGAGGTGAATGGGAAAATAATGAAGCTCAAAAAATCCTATAAGTGCATGATTTTCCTCCTGTCTTCCTTCATTAATCCATTTTTGTTAAATGTGTGGTCCACTTTTAGTTTCATTTCCCATGGTTGGGGAATTACATTGGACTTGTAATTTGGTTTTAGACTTTTACTTTTATTACAATCCATGGTAACAACATTTGGGTGTGTGAGTGTGTATTTTCAGGACAACCACCGATTCTGCATTCTATTCATGTCTTCTATGACCCTCCATTGCGTCTTTATATTTTCCATGTTATCCTTTGAATTAAAATTCCTAATGAATGTAAAATGATGAACAGTTTGGAAGGCCATGAATATGTATCCCTTGTTGGTGGGGGCATATTCTATACCTTTGTGGACGTTTTTTCCACTAGAGAACTCACCCGCTACCATTTGTATCACATAACCACTGACAAGGTGGATTCCAGTTTCACATACATGTTTTTATTTTTTTATATCATTCATTCTGTCTCACAATATCTATGATGTATCATTCAATGACTTCCCATATGTTGAATGAACACATGAGTGGTTGAATGGCAAGTTCCATCCATCACAGTTGCATGGGAAAATACATCGAATCATTTTTCACGAAGATAAAACCATCCAAAATTAGTTTCAGGTCCCATTTTAATGGGGAGGAGTAGCGGTCTCATTATCGAATGGAGTTGGTGGGTGTATATTTCCATCCGAATGTAAAATAGGGCCTCTGTCATCATCAAATCTCGCATCTCAGTTACATAGAAGAATACATGGATGATGAAATGAAAAATGAACTTGAGTAAGTCTCTGCTTTTGATTCTAATCATCAGGATCCTTCCAGTATGGTGAATGAGATCTTTGAGATGTCCATGGGTGGGATGGGGATCAATATGGAGAGAAGAATCCATGGTGACCCGATATAGATGTCGTAATTATTGGTTTTCTGGACGATTATTCCATTGGATGTGTTTTTGTGGATGTGGATCCACCCATTTTGGATGGTTGGGTTTGTTTTTGGTTTTCCACTGATAGTTTCTGTTTGGGGCATTGTTGGTTATATCCTAAAAACATGCCACAATCGGCTCATGTGTTTTTGGTTTTTTTGTAATTACTTTATGTTACAGCCATCATTGTGGATAAATGAAACTGGAAATAATTTAATATATTTTTAAAAATTTATATATATAAAATCGTCAAATTTATATACATCCATTAAAATGTTTACATATAGATTTATATGAACTAATTACAATAATTGTATTTAAATATGATATATCACTATCATATTAATTATAAAATGTGTTTTCTTGTGTTCATATCCCAACGATCCGTTATATTAAGGTGTGGTTTTGTTTTGGGTTGGTAGTTGGTTTTTGTTTTTGATAACCCTTCATGCGATGTAGGTTGATATGTCAGTTTTTCATGCAGTTTTCATTTTCGGGCATTTCTTCTCTGCCTTGTGGTGCACACCAAGTAGAGAAACCTTCTATGTGGTAGGGAATTTTATTGTTTCTCAATTTTGTGCATAAATATCATCTAAATCTAGTAATTTAATTTATATTATCGTTTAATGAGGATTCTGTTAGGTTAGGGTCCTGGATCAATATCATCTACATAAAAGAATGAGGTTATGGGAAATGGGAAACAAACATCCCAAGTACTACAACTGGATAAGTATCTGGTTAAATATAATAATATTTCACTATCCAAACACATATTAATAAAATATTTATTTCTATCAATCTATATGCAGTGTCTGAAACAAAAAAACAATTAAGGTTGTGGTCGTTTTGATTGTAAATTAATGAGAAAGATCATATTCCATTACCAAACAAGTATCCATGAAGATGTATTTTCAAATACAATAACAAATTCATTTAAAATATTTATTACTCCTTGTGTATTTATATTTTTTCAATACTACCATGACTATCAAAAAGTCTCATATTCAAAAGATGATAATGTTTTTTTAGAAATTAATGGGAAGCATTCCTTATTAGAGAATCTATACAAATATCATGAAGATGTGACTTCCATAGAAGTAGTGGATTATTTTAGATTACTATTTAATTTACTTCATCATGTTATTACTGACACAATTAAAAAATATTATTATAAAAATTGATTCCATTTTTCAGGTTGGGGTAGTTTAATATACATGGATTGGTTGTGAAACACTTACAGAACAACGTTTCCATTTTGACAAAGAAATCAAATTGAAAACATGGTAATTTCAGATGTTGACCGAATGATGATATGTTTGTCATGTATGGTTGTGTCATGATTAAAACCTCAGTAGTGAAGGACTAATTACTTAATAATTATTGAAATGGTTAGAGTTGGATTGGATAATAGGATTGGTTAGAAATGAGAAATGTTTCTTGTGTCTTGTGTCGTGTTATGCATTTATTGGTGGCAGTGAAAGTGGAAGATTGTTCTGAGATGGTGAGTGTTTTATTCACCAAGAGGATGAGATTGTGTGTGGATTATATATATACATGTATATTCCTTGTGATTTCTATACACACCCTACACATGTTGATCACTATATGCCAAAACTCATATTTTCACACTAAGGTTTCTTTTCCCAACAACATACTTATACAAATGGATTACTAGACACCGTCTCTCACTTCATGAAAAGTAGATATCCATATTTTATGATGGGTGGTGGTCTCATAGTTCACATGGTGATGGATCAGTTGTCTTCAGGTGGGATGTGATATGACCATGTTGTGGAAAGACTTTTGGTTATATTTGTGTGTAACGTCCCCTGATCCAGCACTCTCTCACATAGCTCGAAAGAGTTATTTAATAGACCTCCAGTGTGTGGCCTCATACACCATATGATACCAACTATCATTAAGGGTGTGACATGTATAATGGTGGAGACTGTAACCCCTAGTTACAAAGTTACAAAACTGCGGTTGAATCATATAAAAATAATAAATAAATACTAGAGTTCATAAATAATGGAAATTACAAAACACCATTGGAAAACAAAAAATTTAAGGCAACTGAGTAATAAATTAAATAAATAAGGAATAATGTAATTACGTGTTGGAATGTAACTAAATTTCTAGCTAGAGGTAACCTAAATAAAATAATAGAAAACTCAAATAGACTCAAAATTCCCAATTCCAGATCTCCTTATGGGTCTCTTCTACAAACACTAGCACGTCCAATAAGAAATAATCAAAATCTAGGTCATTTCCACTTCACAATACCAAAATAAGCATTTTTGATGGTTTTTCACAGGGTTTTCGAAAACCACTGCTAAATTTTTTCCCAAAAATAAAACTAATTGCGATTTTGAAAACCAATGATAAAGGTTTTTTTACATATTTTGTTTAATTTTTTAAAATATTTTTTGAAAAAAATTATTTTTTTAGGTTTTTTTAAAAATCCACCATAAAATAGTGGTGGTTTGGAAAAACCACATCTAAATTAAAGGAAACAAATATTTCTAATTTTGGATTTTTTTTTATATTTTATCTACCATCATATATAGTTCATTGTTTATTATTTTAATTAATTATATTGTGCTAATTAAAAAATATTTTTTTTGGGAAAATGATATATTATACTAATGATTAATCAAACCAGGGATATAGATCCTATTGGGAAAAGAATAATCCCAACAATAATCACCCTATGATTTCCCATGCAATTCCAAATAATGAGAATCCATGTTATCCCAATGCATAATGAATGAAAACATGCATTCAGAAAATATTTCAGCCATGAAAAAAATATTTCTCATAATAAATCCA
The DNA here is from genome assembly GCA_963277665.1 of Viscum album. Lineage (NCBI taxonomy): Eukaryota > Viridiplantae > Streptophyta > Magnoliopsida > Santalales > Viscaceae > Viscum > Viscum album. The sequence continues at coordinate 1,052,429,154 of OY728151.1, read as the reverse complement.
CAGGTTTGTAGGTCCTACCCCTTCTTAGACAGGGTGGTAATAACTTCATGGAAACCCAATTACAGCACAAAAATATTCCAAACATTTGAATGAACAAGATGGATTCCATGGAGGATGGTGAATGCCTCCACCACCACATTACTCTAAGTGGATTGAATCTCCATGAAATGATCTTCCACCACCTGACCATTGCGTTCTTGGAAAATTAATCCAACACCTACGCTCAAATTAGCAGAGATGACCACATCTATGTTAATCTTGAAAAACCACTCTAGAGGAGGGGACCAAGAAGGTGATTATTGTTTCATTCTTACCAAAGAAGGCACTGCTTCCTATGCCTTCAAACAATTCATCAATTATAAGGTAGTCTAAACCCAAAATTTAATATGGGTCACCTTATTTTGAAGTATGAACTAATATATTCTACTCTAACCCATCCATGTAATTGTGAATATTAACCCCAAGAATCTCAGTTCCAAAAAATCAAACAATTATTAAGGTTTTGGAAAAACTGTATCGATAGGTTAAAGAACATCATAAAATTAATGGAGAAATATTCATCCCCTAGGTCATGGGTTCAAGTCATCAGGTTTGCAATTAAATGTAATTATTTTCCTTGCGTCGTGTGATGCTTTTACGGTTGTACCCAATTTTTTATATTTAAAAATTATTTATATATAATTAAAATGTAATAATTATAAAAATAATAAATATATTTGTTCTTTAAATATGTTTAATTTATTTTAAAATTATTGAAGAAAAAATATAGTATATATAAGTGTTACATGAATTAGTCATATACACATACTAAAATATACATAATAAAAAATTGAGCCATCAATGGAATACATGAATAAGAAGAATGCAATGTATAAATTAACATTAATGATGATACATAACATAAATGGAATCAATATATTTGTTGAAAAAATTTATTTTAAACATATATATATTTTATTATATTCTTATAAATACTTTTAAAATAATTAGATACATTTTTGAAATATTAAAAAATATAATAATTAAAAAAATTCATTTCTTAATTAATATATACAAATAATCATTATTTATGGTAATAAAATTATATTAATTATTAATAAAAAAATTATTAGTGCTAAAAATAGTATAGATAAATATGTCCATTATCTGAACTTTTATCTGACGCTGATAAATCCCCCTTCCCCTTATAAGTGCATTCTGCATAGTGCTGGTAAAATGAGGTGCTTCTCTTACCATGTATTATGGTAGTACATCTCCCCATATCAGTTATACAATGATATTTACTAGGCAATTTACCTAATTAATATATTGTTGTACATTTGAGGTCATGTTGTTTATCTTCAGCCTCGTTTTTAAAAAAATAGACAAACCTAAAGTATTTATCTCCATTACTTATCATCATAAGATCAATGATAAAATAAATTTACAATAATCATTACAATACAAATAGCTAATAAATAATTATAATATTTTAATAATGAAAAAAATGGATGTAAAAATAACTGAGATTAATCAATTACTCCCATTGTATATTTAATTAGATATACATAATTAAATCTAATAGAATTGAAAATTTATAGGAATGAAAATTTATTTTAATATTGGGATATGATATCAATTTGGCGCACCACACTCAATTAAAATTAAATTGATCTGATTTTCCGTATATAGTTAATTGAATTTTTTATTTTTTAGAATTTATTGCTAACATGGATCGTGTAGAAAACAATACATGTTACAATGAGGAAGATTGAGATGAGAAATAAATTGGAACATAAAATAAAATGGACATTTAAGGGTTAGGCAGGAACGTTATGGGAGCCTAGTGTTTCAAAATCCCTGTTGCCTTTAAATCGTAGTGAGGGCCTGAGATTTCTATTGGGATAACATGTTTATATGAGGGTGGAAGAGGGGCATTTTAAGAATATTTCACTTTTTCTCATGAACATAACTTATACAACCCCATATGTCTACAATACATTGAAATGTATACATAGTATAAATGTATAATAACTGTAATTATAATGTTGTTTTTTTCATTTTCAAGGATTTCCCCTCATGTTGGTGGACATCATTTTTCCATTAAATATTGTTTGGGTGTTGGATGTCTGGAATATCCACCATGGGGTTTTGACGAATATGGTAGGATGGATGTCGGTAGGTGTGTGTTTCTCATGTACTGACCCAATGTTGTGACACTTCATGTCAATCACATCTTTCCCATGGGGGAGTTGCAATATGAATCTTCATTGGGTAGGGTTGGTGGGAGACAATAACCGAGGTTACAATTTCCACAAACGAAGTAAAATGATGTTAATGGGAATACCATGATGATTAACTTGTGCTAAAAGATCATGCTTTATTTCCCCCCGGTCCATGTTCATTCATCCATTTAAGAAAAATATGTGGAGCATTTTCAGTTTTCATTGGTCATGGATCGCAAAATGCATAGGACTCCAAATGTGGTTTTAGCTTTCTATATTTATTTATAATAATTTTTATTTTTATTTTTATTTTTTTATAAATATAATTATTTAATTATATATATTTATAATATTATAATTATAATAAATATATTTACTATTTTTTTCGTTATTTAAAAATATATATTTATTTAATAATTTAAATTATAAATAATTATTTATGTATTTGTAATTATGAAATAATACTAAATATACCCAGAAATTTCAGGATCTGAGCGTACTCAGTACACCCATTTATTAACGAAAATAAAAGAGAATACAAACAAAAATCATGTGGTATATGTCACCACCAAAACACACATATTAGTTTAACACCTCAATTAAATACTCATAGAAATAAAACCCAGAACATACACCATCCAGCAAAAGTTACTAATACCTATAGTTTCAGGTCACCTCATCCCTTGCCATACCATTATTGGAAATCATGTCCCTTAAAATGGACTACACTGAACCAGTTTTCACAGTCTTGAAACTCCTGAAAATCACACCTGATTCCCATCTACATCCTAAATTCAAAGTTCTTGTTCACTCTCCAAAACACCCCAAACCAGATTAGATCTCCTTGAACAAATCACAACCAGTGGAAGACTTCCTTGATCACCCACAACTGATGGTCGACATCATCACAAATGGCGCATCCCATCCATAATTGGAAGCACACAAGACAATCTTCAATATCATCACAAACATTACGCGCCATTGTCGCAACGTGCACCACAGGTCAACGAAAAATGACTTGAATTTGTTGGTCACCAAAACCCCATGTATGTCATTTTCCCGCACAAGCATCAGATCCACTCTCTAATAATCAGATCACCGACCAAACCACCAGGATCCCAAATCCACACCAGCAAAACGTTGACCCAACGCCTCAGTGCACCACCACAAACATATTCTATGAGATTGATTCACCATCTAAGGTCGATCAGTCTATTCTTCACATCCCGCACACAATATTTTTCCCGATATATCACACACCTCATTCGTCATTCCTCAACCCTGATCCTCCTTCTCTAATGCAATACCAACATCTTCTGACTGGACCAATGTCAGCTTCCAACACCCTGATGTTCACAAGCTTCACTCATCCCACAATCGCTGATATGGATTGATTATTTGAGATCACTATCATCTCCTATGTTACCACTCTTTTCTTCCACGAATTCAATATTATGAGGAATAACACAAACTGAAAACATCTCAAAATGACCAACTATTTCATCCTAAATTGTAATTGGATTATATAATTGTTCCCCGTTGAAAGCTATAGATAGAGTCTCCGAATTCATGAGAGTGAGTCTCCCCATATATTATTAATAAATACATTTTTATTTATAGTTATAATTATATATATAGTAGTTGGGGCATGTCATAGTTATAAGAACCCATAATACTACATAAAAAATTTGGGTCCAAAACGCATTGGGTGCAGGTCACCATTGTAGTACTGTAGTAATATTGTAGTAGTGGTGGGACTGTTGAACGGTGGCACAATTGTAGTGGTGGGTGACACTGTAGCAGTGGCAGGTGAATACAACAGTGGTGACGGTACTATAATGTTACTGTAGCAAATTGGTTACTTTTCATAGAATGGTTATTGGGCCAAAATTTCGGGGCTACAAGCCATGTAATGGGCTTTATGCCCATTGGGCCATGGGGTAAAAAAATATATTGTGTAATAAAGTAGCTGGTTGGGTGGGTAACCCCTTCAGGGGCTATTACTTCCCTATCAGGCCTATGTGTGTGTGGTGTGTGTGTGTGTGTTTAATGTAATTGTACCCCCAAAAACCTAATATATATAAATATATATAATTATATATATTTATAAATTTATTTAAATAATTAATAAATAATAAAAAATATATTTATTATTTTTATAATTTTATAAATATATATAAATAATATATTTATTATAATTTTATAATTATTTAAATATATCAATCGTTAAATAGAATTATAATTATAAATATTTGAATTTATTTATAAATATATTCATTTAATTCATTGTATTTATAACTTTAAAAGTATAATAAATATATTTATTAACATTTTATAACTATGTGTATATATATATATTTAATATTGGGTATAAATAAATATATTTATAAATAAATAAATAAATATATATATATCATTGTAATAGTTGTGTCTATTGTAATTTTAAAAATATTTATATATATTTATATATAGATATAATTGTAATTATAAATAAATATTTTTAACATATATTTATATATAATAAGAGTTTATAATTATAAATAAAATAAGTACATTTATTATTTAAATATATTTATTATAATATTATTACTATTTATGAGATCATAATAGATTAATGGCTACACTACCACAAAACAGCGCTTGGGAAGCACTTCATTTTATCAGCGATAAGCATAACGTGCTGATAAAGTGGGGCTTTTATCAGTGCTAGATAAAAGTGCTGATAAATTTATCCGAAGGATACACATTTATCTGTGTTCTTATTAGCACTGATATATGTTTTTAATAATAATAAATATACAATTATAAATTTAATTTTTAAAATAATGTTTGTTTGTATATATTAAATGAAAATCGCATATTCATAATTAATATATAATTTTTAATAATTTAAATATATATATATATAATGTTTAAATTATTTATAATATTATAAAAATATATATATGTGTTTCCAATGAATTTGGTCAATAATTATATTGATCTTTCATGCATATATGTGATGTATCATCATTAATGTTCATTTATACATTACACACTTCTTCTTATTCATGTTTCCCATTGTTGACTCATTTTTTATTATTTATATATTAGCAGGTGTATATGATTGATTCATGTTACCCATATATATACAATATTATGTCCTCAATTCTTATAAAATTATATTAAATATATTTAAAGAATAAATATATTCATTAGATTTATAATTATTTTATTTTAATTAAATATAAATAATTTTTAAATATATCTTTTTCTAAATATAATTATAACTATATATATATATTTAAATAATTATAAAATTTCAATAAATATATATATTATTATTTTATAAATACATACATATATATATATATATTAGTAATTATATAAAAATATTTATAATTATATTTTTTTATTGTAATAATAATAACTGTAAATAAAAATATATTTGTAAATAATTATAAAATTATAAAAATATATTTATTATACTACTTATAAGGATATTAAGATATAAACAAATAAATATATTTCTAAGTATATAAAAATATTTTTGATGAAATACAAATATATATAATTATACTTTCTAAATAAATATAGATATAATAAAATAATTAAAAAATATAAAAAATATATTATTTATATATATATTTATATACAAATATCTATAAATAAAAAATATATATTTATAAATAAAATTCTAAATAAATCAAGATATATTTAAATAATTTTGAAACTATGACAAATATATTAATTATATATATTTGAACCACGTGAGTTTCTTTTGCAGCTTTTTTTTGGGTATTTGGACGTTGAGGTGTTTTCGATTGGCAACTGTTTTGTTCAATTTTCTGGTTTACCAGTGCTCTCTGTAACACATGATTGTTGTATCGTTGTATTACTTTTTTCGTAAATAATTTTCTATGAACGAGTTCACTCGGATTCTGAACATTTATGATATAATTAAGTATATATATTTATAAATATATATTAATACATAAAAATAAATGAAAATATTTATATTTATTGTTATAAATATAGACATATATATTGAAGTAGTTATTAAATTATAAATTTTTTTTAATTGTATATATTAATAAAATTAGAAATATTAGAAATATAAATTTGTTATAATTTTATAATTATTTTAATAAATAAATAAATAATATTTTATAATTATAATTATAAATATATATATTCATATAAATAATTATAAAATTCGAAGAAATGTTTTTATATAAATTTAAAATATTATAAATATACCAAGGCAGATCTGATAATGAATTTGGTAACCCAAATACATGAACCTGCAAAATTTATTACAAAGGTAAAGGCATACAAACACAGACATAAAAGGCCAGTAGACCCCCAAAAACAATGACTAGAAATCCATCGAACAAAAATGCCAAAAGGCCTATGAACATCAAAACCAAAATCAAAGGTGACGACTGATGATTGTCAACCATGAATATTCGTTGCACCCGATCGAAAGGATGCAGCAAACCAATAAATGATCGCCCATGTGTTTCATCACAAGCAAGATGACATGAGGATGTCGTCGTGCCCCTCATTAATATCACTCTTGAAATCATGCTCATTCCTAACGCCCATTTTCAGACATTCAAGTTTTCATATCATCAGTGAGAAAAAATCACCATCAGTGTCCAATGCCACTGATAACATAGGGTGCCAAAGATCATCATGCCATCATTATCCCATACCACCGATATTTATCCGACAGCTGCCACTAACAGTAATCCCCTAATGAAAAAAATGCCCTCACCAATAATCGAAATGTCCAAAATCACTGAAAGAACCATACAATGTCAGGTAAAAACCCCACAGTCCAGAAATAGAATCATAAAATACCCAAATATACAAAGAAAAAAATGGACAACGTCATCCTATCTCGATTCATCACCCGGTGTCCTACTCACTGTACGCAAAGTCAATATATGCATCACGTGGCAAATATTCACCTTCCGAAAAGTATTTTTGGCATACACCTCCACGTGAAGTCAGCCACCTACTCTGCCTGTCAATGTTGAAACTCCCATGATCTTTGGCCAAACAGATTATTAGATGACCCATCAAATGCACCTTATCAGTTTTGTTGGTGTTGTAGGCCAGCATCCCACCTTCAAACCCAGTTTGACCACACCACCGAATGGTGGCCCTCCATCACCACCATCCCGAAGACACAAAATGAATCTAAGATATCGATTCATTTCCCATCATCAACAAATAAAATGTCCCCCTCACCTGTAGGCCTCAGCCAAATGCCTAAGACACTAGTGCCTCATCCACCCGGATCCACGTAGATCATGCTGCCATATCACTCTTCATCATTTTACATTGTATCCTAGGATGCCGATGGGAGTAGACATAACCCAAATCAGTTTTCAGCAACCTATGAATCACTGGAATTCAACATTAGAGGACCCCACCTTCATTTCCACCACTCATCAATGCCAACCACCACTGAATAACCATCCCATTAATCGGCTCCCGTCGCGTGAGCTTCTCCACAATAATAGACACTTTGATTAGATATCCTCTAGGGATACCCATGTCCACATGTTCAACATCAATTTTTGAACAAATATATGTAAACATTTCCAACGACCTCATCAAATCATGTAAATAATATTACCAATATATATAATTATTATAATTAATATATATATTTCTAATATTATAAATATAATAAGTATATTTCTTATAATTTTCTAATTTTTTAAATTATAATTTTGTAAATAAATATATATATTAATTTATATCTAAAAGTATAAACAAATAGATATATATTTATCATATATATAATTTTATAAATATATATAATTTTATAAATAAATTATTAACATTATATCTTTATCGGCTCTTTTTTAGCACTGATGAAGGATTATCTTTATCATCCCTATATGTCCAGCACTGATAAAGGCCAATAATTATCAGTGCTTTTTATCTAGATCTGATAAAAGTTTCATCGGGTTTTATAAAGAAACCTTAACTTTCTCCTCATTCATCACATCCCTTATGCTCTCATGAAAGATAATCACTACCACCGCCAGCTCCTCCAACTCCTCCTCAACTATGAATCCACCAACTTTGAACACACCTCCCCCACGTGCCTCTCCTCTAATGGCCACCTATCCTCTATAGGGAACCTCTACTCTGCCTCACGCCTCTCCTCAGTGGTTCCCCTCTCCTCTTCTACCAATCCCTCCGCTGCATACCCACCTTTTGTGTGCACATCTCTTTCACTATAAGCATATCATCCACTGTGTGCCTCTCCACCACTACACAACTATCCTTTTTCGGGCTCATATTCTCACCCGAATGACTCCTCCATTGCGTGCCTCTCCTCCGCCACAAATGCACCTCCGCCACGTGCTAAACGACACATCTACAGTGAGTTTTCGCATCATTCTATTTGTTTGATGGAGATGTGGTAAATTGTATAGGCTAAACACCCTACTAAAAATCATGTTTGTTGGTGGTCCTTGATTTTCCACTTAATAAATTGCATTTTGGTTGGTTTTTTGTAAAAAAATTGTGATAATCCTAGTGATGAGATTGAATTCAAGAGATTCTTACGATGTTTTGGTGATATAGAATGTGATTTTTTTGGATTCATTGTGTGTCTCTAGTTTGTTATGAATATGTTGAGTGTGGTTTTTTTTTGAAAAAGGGGGATTTTATGGAAATTTATTTTGAATGTAAATACATCCTTTGGGATTATTTGTAAAGTGAAATTGGTTTTCAATAAAAATATTAATGACGTTTTTGTTTTTTAGTGGTTGATTTTGATAAAAATAATATAAATTTATTTGGTTTTTAGTAGAAGGTATTTTTACCCATTTTAGGTCTGTTTTTTTAAAATTGGATGTTTAATTTGAGAAAAATGTAGTGGTGAATATATTAGAAAAGATATAAAAGGTATTGAAGAATTTTAAAATGTGGGTAAATTTTTGGTGAATGTTTTGAATCAAAGATTTTGGAAATTTAACTAATTTTAAAATGGGATTTTGATTTTGGAATTTGTTTTATGGATTCCTTATTAAGGGTTCATATTTCAAAAAGAAATTATTTAATTATTTTTTCCCTTTTTTGTTATTGGGACTAATTATTTTGTTTTGATTAACAATTTAATGAACCAGGTTTATGTTCTATTCTTTTTAGATTATGTCCCCTACAAGGCCTTCAAATCCATATTCCTGTTGGGTCTGACCACAAATCCAATCAAGACCCAGGTTAGGCCATAAGGCTATCACACACCCAACTCTATAGGGATAGGCCACTATATAATTTTACCTTATCCTCTATCTCGGGTTATTCCACAAGGCTATCCTACACAAAAACAATGGGTTCGTTTGATAGGGGATAACTACCACAAAAGGAGTTATCAACCTCATCGAGATTTTCTAAAACTCCATCATGACTGTCCAAACCAATTTTGAGACTCCACATCCACTCAAACTCTTAATTTAACACAAATATCATAATTAATTAATTAGTAGAAATTAAAAATATTTATTTAACTTTATCCAATGCGGCATAATTACTGAAAATCTCACTAAGAACCACTGTTGAACCACATGTTATGTAACCAAGATTTAAAACAATTTTTTGGTAACTTACAATAGAATAATAAAAATATATGATAACTCATGTTGGATTTGGTACATATAAAAAATCATAATGTTAAACCAAAAAAACATAAATTATACCCTTGATACTTGCACATAGAAGAATAAATTCCAAAACATACAATAATTAAAAGAAATACCCATACCTGATATACCATAACATAGAAGTAAAGATATATATAAGTCACTGCATCAGATCACGAGCTTCTAGTTAATGTTACCTCATGGTTTTGAAAATACCTCCCCCATAGAAGAATGAACAATAAAGGATAAACACATTACATAAATGGAATAAACACCCTATATGAAATTTATGTTGTTTGGATGGCAATCCTACTTCAAAGGGGAATACATTGATATTTTTATTAAGGGTAAATTTGAATTATAAGGGAAACATATCTTTTGTTAACCCTACCTATCAAATGATATATGAGACACTTTCTGGACACCGTAGTAAAATAACCATAACAACACATGTAATGAATCCTTCCACCCGTAATCACTTTATGGTTAATCCCCTCAAAGTGAGAAATGATATAATTTAGGTGATTATCAAATCATATTTTCTTATCAACATAATTTTATATCATATTATATAAATTATTATTTTAATAGAACATTAAAAATATATATGAATGAATTATTAACTATTGATATTTAATGTTATGAAGTTGTTGTTACATTTTGGTTGATGCATCTATCAATGGTACAAACACTAGATTTTCTTCCCAAAATTTTCTTTAAAAGCACATTGACAATTTTCGGACTGGATTTTGTTAACCTCATGAATGTGTTTTTGATATGTAAGAATTATAATGACTCTTACAATGATATTATCATCATTTTGATTCTAGAGGTTACTAATATGAGTTCAGTTAACGATTTTAAAATATATAGTATTTTTTATATCATTTATGAAGACTTTTTGGATATTTCAGAAAACAGAATATGGAAAATCATACCATATATTAGTTTAGTACCATAGTTCTTTTCTTATTTTGAATTCATACATGATTTTCTTAAACGGATTGATAATTTTTTTATTATTTAATGGAATAATGCTTATAGATATTGTTTGGTGTATTTATAATTGAAGGAACAAATATTAATTCATGTGATATACATATACATTGTTCATGGGGTGTAAAAAAATTGATATGGGGTGGGACAATGATCATTGGGATAATGTAATGTTTTTAGTAAACTGAATCACGAGTGTTTCATAGTTGCGAGTGTTGTCAATGACAATGGAACATATTTTTTGGGACTTTGGTTTTTTCGTGAATGATAATTGATATAACTGGAAAATGGAAGCATGGATAAGGGATATCCAATAGTGTATAGAAACATATCAAATGATTATGGAAATTATTATAATTACACTAACCGTTGTGTAAATGGATGAATTTTTAATGGGATTTCACGTTTGTGTTTTGAAGAGTTTTTAAATGACATCTAGTATGTATTATTCCAATAATATTTTATGTTTATATTTTTATATAATTTGAAAAACCATTACATTATTTCTATATTTTTTTTATTCTTTTGTTAAATACTAATATTACTTAATCAAATAGGATTGATATGAATAAAAAATATATGGATTCTAATCATTTGAAAAAAGTTAACGAAGAAGGAGTGAAAGAGTTCATTATGATTTCCAAAGAGCATGCATATGAACCTTATCAAATATTTTTCAATGTTTACACTATTGGTATTCATTTTATTTTTGTCTAGAGGAGTTGGAATAACACATGATCTATCACAGAATAAGTCAACGTTATAAATGATGGAATAAAAATTGGGAAAGAAAATGTATCCTATCTCTAGGAACGCAGTGTGTTTTATGGATCATATGATATGAGTACAAGTGTGGACAATGAAGTAGACCATATCAAGGATGTGATTAGAGATGTGAATTCTGGTGAAGATCATATTGAGGAAATGATATTGATAGTTGAATATGATCTAAAAGATTTCCCAATATTGTTTGAGCAGATATATAGTTGTGAAAAAATGCCTTTGTATGGTGGTTTCACAAAATATATGACATTTTCAGTCGAACTAAACCTCTATAATTTGAAAGTAGGCAATGAATAGAGTGATATCATTTTTAAATAATTATTTTCATTCTTTAATGGCATGCTCCCAGAATATAATGAGCTGTTGATCTAAACATACGACAACAAATGAATGCTACACTCGATGGACATGATCTCTGAAAGAATACAAACCTACCTAAATGACTTCATACTATAGTATAAGTACTAGAAATCACATAGATATTTCCCCAATTGTGATTCTCCTCTATACCATAATGATGAATCTGGTCCCATGAATGGTGTATTGTATATTTCAATAATTCCATGGTGTATGAACATATATGGACGAGAGGAGACTATAGGGAAATTGTTGTTCCACAAAAACAGAAAAAACAATGATGAGAAACTATATCACCCAGCAGACACTCCTCAGTGGAAGAGAATAAATCGTGGGTTTCTTGATTTAGGAAACAAGTCGAGAAACCTTTATCTTGAATTATCTACAAATGGAGTGAATAATTTGGGATTAAAAATAAGCACTTACAATACATGGATGGTAATTTTGGTATGTTATAGATTTCCATTGTGGTTATGCATGAAACGAAAATACATCATGCTATCTATGTTTATATCGATGTCAAAAGAATTGGGAAATGATATTGATGTTTATTTGGCTCTATTGGTCATGGATTTGAAATATTTGTGGGATTTATGTGGTAAAAAATTTTATTCATACAGAAATGAATATATCTCATTGAGAGAAATGTTTAATTGGACGATAATTGATTCTCTTGATTATGGAAGATTTTTAAGATATATTATTAATGTAACTCATGGGTGTCCCGTTTCTGATCAAGGTACCCAATAAATTAGGGTGAAACATTCATCTAAAATTGTGATTCTAGGACATCATAGATTTATATCCCAATGAAACAAGTACCAATATTTGAAAACATAATTTGATGGATGTTTAGAAGATTGTAAATAACCATATCCACTAAAAGGTGATCAATTATTTGTGAAAGTAAAATATTTGGACACTTAATTGGGTAAAATTGTTTCAAAAACCATTAGAATACCTGTTGGAAGAAGATATAAATTTATTTTTGAGTTAACATACTAAAATTTTCTCTCTGTCAGACACATTCTTGATGTTATCAGTGTTGAAAAAAATGTATATGATAGTGTCATCAACATGTTTCTAAATGAAGATGAGAAAACAAAGGGTGTAATTATGGCTATATTGGACATGGTTTACATAGTAAAACCATAAGAGTTGGCTCTAGAGATGGTTGAATATTGAATTTTTTCCCTCTAGTTACTTACACTCTTTTTATGTAGGGGAGATATCTATTTCAAAACATCTTGAATAACAAAATGGTTCCATAGGGGTATTCATTGAATATCAAGAACCTTCTTTCAATGACTATTTTAATGTTAAAGGGTATGTTATCAAATGAAATCCATGTTGGGATGAAAAATCTAATTCCAATAGATTTACATTCTATTTCCCTAGATATTACATTATACATTATCAAATCTCTTTATCTTATTCAAAGTTGTATACAAAAAAGTCATATACACGATGAAATGTTTTAGTATGGAATGATAAATTACATTCATATTATGTAAATTCAAAATGTTCTTCCAACTAAAATTCTTTGATATGATTGTTGATTTGAAGGTTCAATTGTTGATAATGATTCGAATATGTGGTCATATAAACTATAGATGGATGTACCCCATTGAACGGTACATGAATATTTTGAAAGGGTATGTAAAAAATTGATATTGGCCAGAGGGTTATATTGTGAAGAAATTTATTTTTGAGGAATCCATTGAATTTGGTACCAAATACCAGATCGGTGTGGAATGCATTGTTCTACTAAAATCTCATCACACTGGGCGGCTTGTGTGTGACGGAATTTGATGATGATAGGTTGTCACAATCATTATTACAGATCGAGAGTAGGCCAAAATTTAAAATTTTTATAACATTTTGGAGGTTGAAACATATGTCAAACCCCACAAAGGAATTATTTGGTATTTTTATCCATCATGGGAGGAAAATGGATATTAAATACACATAAAAAAATTTTCAATGCAAGTGGGTTGATAATAGGAGTGTTGTTAAAATAGATGAATTGTGATTTGTGAATGTGGATTTTAGTATGGAAGGGTACAACAAAAAACTCATTATAATGGAATGAGGGGTAGTACAAGTATTTTCTGTTCTAAATTGTAACACCACGAACCTAGTTACCCAGATTCGGTGCATTATTACGTATCATTGGCATGATCACAAAATATCAAGTCTCGATAGACCGATTAGTTTAGTAGCCTTGGAATCACTAGATATATTCATAATGTTTATATTAAATCATAATGTGAAAAAATACAACAACATCTTGTCACCATATACCACACTCATATCCTCATACTATCCATATAATTCATTCATAAAATACCTCTTCACATCCTGAGAAAAACAAATCATAGAAAGGGGTGAGTTCAGATGCTTACTAAGGATAACAATATAGCAGAATATTTCATAAATAAGAATAAACATTTAAGGCAATGTATAACTAAAACAAAAGACATTTAAACATGAACTTCAACATAATATGGAAAAGATAAAATGAAATAATTCCATTTACTTACTCACATGGATATTCTACTAGTTGAATAATCACATGCAATATCAATAACCACTTTCATAATAATGGAATGCATAAAGCCAAACTATCATAACCACATAGTCAAGGCCTTGTGCCAAGACTACAAATAAGATTTTTTCAAGGTCTTGTGCCAAGACACTATTTTGTCTCATGAGACCGACCGATTCATATAGAATCTATTGCGGGCTCCACCCGTCACTTAATAAGTCCAATTCATTCCTCATATGAAATGTTCGAAACATAACATAAACATGCGTATTCAAACTAGCATACGAAATGTCAGTACATTAACCACAACCCATGAATGGTATAAAAATAGCACATCCACAGTCAAACATAACTCATTCGATACAATATGGAATATTTTATTGTATCATATTAACCTCAATCGAGAATAATGATGGATATTGACATAGATTAAAATAATCATCAAACTATTGATTGAAATATCCCCCCTTTTTCTAGAAAACATTTAAAAGTCACACTATTTGTCAATAATCCATTTTAAATAGACTTTTGAATCAAAGTGTCACATACCACTTTGAAACTATCAAAGGGAATTATTATTTGAATACATTAACGTCTATATAAATAAATCCTCAAAACCATTTTTAAAACATGGACATTAATAAGAATGATTTAGAATAATAAATCATTAAAACATTTTAAAATTATATTTTAGTTAGAGTTCCTAACCAAAAGAGTGACACTTGAATACAAATAATTGAGGTAATAAAAACATTGTAATATCATGAGAATAAAGGGATTCATGATATACTATGTCAAAGTACATTATATGCACAATATAAAAGTGATTTGGTGTATAACAACAAAGGAGACTCAATGGAATGTAAATTGAGATGAAATCTCTCATAAAGGATGTATCCTTAGGTTAAGTATAAATCAAAGAAATAATTATGTGTTAAAAATATATGTACACTAAATATTATTGGAGTTTTGGTATAAAACAATCAAAGGACAATCACACATATTATTTTAAAAACAACACCAATGAATAAATGGTTTACTCAATAAATGGAGATTGAGTTAAAATTTCTCGTATCAAGTTCATTTTGATGAATTGAGAATTATTCAATGGAGTGATTCAGTGTATCAAAAGTATATCCACAGAAAGGGGAGGGTAAATTATAACATAAGCAAATAAATAGTGATTCCACACATAATATTGGAGTAAAATAATCAATGAAGTATGTGTAATGTCAAATGAGTGAAAATTGAAATTTCAAATTCCCTTATTGAATGGGTAACCTATGAAACAAACAACCATCAAAGAAGGATCATACAATGATGATTTAAATATTCATAAATTAAATTATATTACACAATTAATACAATCATGGGTAGTAAACACACCACATACAATAAATAAGTGGTCAACAATGGAAATCTCACGGAATTAAAAGTGAGATAAGAAACCCCTTACTTTATACTTTTTCCTTGGTTGAGTGTAGGTAAAAGTCCTGTATATTGGTGAAATAATTTTTATTGAATTATAAAAGAATAATATACATTAATATGTTATCATATACATTCTCTTAACATTGATTTTTTGATAATATCTTAGTATTATCGTCGTTTCGGGTTTTAACGGATACAATTTCCTTTATAATATTTGTTATGTGAGAAATATTTGTTATGGATGGGATGTATCATATTAATATCTATAATTTTTTCAAATCTCTATACATTATTTCTAATCATCAAATGAAATTTAGTCTTGAATGGAAATGATGGGGAATTAATCTCATCGTGTTCGTGGAGACGGTAATCCGTACGTACGCCCGAGCGACAATATCATAATTTTGATATTAAAATAATATATAATTGGATGGTATAACATATATAAAAAATCAATATCATGTTATATTTATTATTTAAATTAATTACACATCATTATTATACCAATCCAAATAATAATATATTGAATAACTATTACACCACGACGTGGAAACGGTAGGCCGTACGTACGCATGTATGGTGACATGTCATTCAAAGGATGGATAGAATAATGAATATGGTTGTACCATTTTTATAATTACATCATAGTATATAGAATATACAGATGTTATTATTTTATAATTTATATAAAAAATAAAGAGGAAGTGGAAGAAGAAAGGAACATGAAAGAGGGTGGTGAAATTATTACCTCTACTTCGAGTTATTCCTTTTGATTTGATCAAAAGGGCTCCGTAAAATGGCTTTTTGACCAATGAAGGGCCACAAAGATGATTTTATAGAAGTTTAGATTATATTTGGGTGGGGTTTGGCCAATCCAAATGTCTTTGAAGTTATGAATTTGAGATAAGGGGGAGTACCCTTTTATAAGAGGGGCGAGGGGCATCTAAGGAAAAACATCAAATATTATTTTATAATAAATTTATATTCAGTTTATAATGGCTCCAAAGTGACTTATTTCTAGTATAAGGTGGGTATCGATCGAAACCCTTTCCACCAATAGATTTTATATGGGTTTGGGTCACTATATAAACCTTATCATTTATATTTAACACTTAGTTAAATAGTTTGAAATTTACCATGTCTCTTTGTATTTTTATATTATATGGTAAATAAACAATCTATACTAACCCAAGAGAACCCCATGTGGTTCATTATTAATATATATAACCTTATCTAAGTCATTTGGCCGAGCCATATATTTTTATAAATAGAATATCAATTAATAATATAATATTTTGCTTAAATATTCTTTTATGTCAATTTTAAAAATATTTCGTATTTTGTTTTTTATAAATTCATAAAGGCATTATTACTTCAAAAAAAATTCATTTAACCAACCATAATATGTTATGTTAACCTAGAAATTTTTTCTAATTCATAAAAAGTCTTAAATTACATTTTTTTATATTTATAATATAAATTATTTTAATATTTCATTAATAAGGTAATTACTGCATCACCATTGTGTCATAAATAAATTAAACTATTTAATGTCTAAAATTTATAAATAAAATATAATTATTTAGGAAATATTTTTATCTTTCTAATGAATATTTATAATAGAATTTATCTTATGTATAACCCTATATTAAAAATGGTTAAGTTATTTAACTTTGATTTTATCCCTTTTAACTTTTCTTTGGATTAAATAATAATAAATGCCATAATCTAATCCAAGTGGACCAAATCGGTTCATATTTTATTCCTAAGGTTGTTTTTTGCAAAATTATACTTATCCAGTATAATTAGAACATGTGTTAGTGTAATAATAATATCGTTTTCCCCCATAATTACACTATTTACTTTTAACTGTGGAAAATAATAGAAAACAGTTACTATTCACCAAAAATTATGTTTATCTTATTGAATCAAATTTTACTACTTGATATTAACCATTTCTCTCGGATTTTCAAAATTCCACTCACAGAAGTGGTAAAATTAAGTTTTATGTGAATTAGAAAATTCTCCTAGGAGATTGGTAAAAGACGATGAGAAGTTCAATAAAATTTTTATATATCTAAAATTATTATAAACTGACTCCAATGAATTACATTGAACATATATAGGTATTATGTATCTTTATTGACCTAAAATAAATTTAAATAAAATAAATAATAATTTAACTAAATATTCGGTTTTAAAAAACAACTTAGTGTTTTTTCACTATTCATCAAAAATTGAATGTTTTCAGAAAAATACCAAAATTTATGCCAAGGGTAATTTTGATATTCTGAATCCAAAAATGAAGTCCATTTTAAATGATAAAATTTATATAATTTCAAAAATTAGGTATTAATATTGATAACGGCTAGTTTGATTGGTTGTTGTGTGTTAGAACTCGAAGTCGCGTACAACACACGCTACTATATTATTCAAAGAGAAGTGTACCGTGGATGCATGGGGTGTTACATTCTCCCCTAATTAAATAAATTGCGTCCTTGAAATTTTTAATATTAGGCTTGGGAATATAATGGAAAGTCCCCCATCGAACAAATAGTCAATAAAACTATAACATTAAAAGAATGAAAGATTAG
This sequence comes from Viscum album, assembly GCA_963277665.1. Taxonomy (NCBI): domain Eukaryota; kingdom Viridiplantae; phylum Streptophyta; class Magnoliopsida; order Santalales; family Viscaceae; genus Viscum; species Viscum album. Next base: position 1,052,410,592 of record OY728151.1, on the reverse strand, counting down.
TACAATCGTCACCTGAGATAACTTATACTAGGGTTCCATGTAGAAAAACATGTATATGGATGATAAACTAATTGTCAAGTTTTGATGGAGAGGGATAGAAAACATGATCTGGAGAAATTTTACAACAAGAAAACCACAAATTTCTGATGGGACAAATGGTCATTTGTTTCCCAGTAGTAAATGTAAACAGACAGATTTTTTTTGTTTTCAGTTACATTACATAAAGATGAGGAATTAATTTCTGAGATTTACTAGGATCATAAAGAGATATACTTAATTTTTATTTAAAGTTTCATTATTCAACAAATTTCTACTACTAACTCTTTTTTAAACGATGAGTATTCAAGAATAATTGGTCACACTGGAAGAGCTAGAATAATATTCTTATAGAATAACATGATCCACCAATGATAAACTATATATTTAACTTGTCTTTAGAATAATCAAAACCAAAACAATTAGTATAAGATCCGATGATCCCCCAAATGGATATTCCATTAGATAAAGAAACACTATTCTTAATTTCTAAAATTAAACCAACAATACCCAAATGACAAATAAATAGAATTCAATAAACAATTGTCCTTAAAATCCTTCAATATAATCCAAACTAATATTGTATCCCAAAACATAGAAGAATTTGGTTATGTAGTCTTCCACGTTAAATTTTATCTCCAAAAGACATCAACCACTATTAAAGTCACATAATTAAAAGTAATTAACCTAATCACATATTCTCTATTATAGGTCAATCATTTCTATATATAACCCAAATCACTATAAATCCACAATTAAAACATAGATAAATTCCACTAGTACTCCTCATATGAAATTCCAGAGTATTCTATTTTTCTTTGGGCATATAGTGTTCCCAACAAATTGAACATCTTCCAAAGTAACATTTATCACTAAATCAACAAATAATTTTCTTATGCTAAGGGTATTCATTTGATAAGATGTAAGATCCCAAATAAACTTATTATTTACCTATAAAATTATATAACTAAAAATAATTATTCACACTAACCAGTGACTTCACGTAGTCCAATGGTAGGTGATAAATCCAAATATCACGTTTGATGTGGGTTGGATTCCCACAACTTTGTCCGAGGCGACAGGTTGTCACACGGTCTGCGTGTTGTCCTTTTTCAATAACTATATTTTACAACATTACCAAAATGAGATAAATTCAACAAAATAACCATAACATAATTTAACAACAAATGTTATCTCATACCTGGCAGTTTCATCCCAAAATATAATAACATGTAATTTCCTCAAATCCAATGATCATATAAAACCAAATGGTTATTTATAACTATATCCACAAGAGAAAATATTATTCATCCTAAAATATCATTCTCACATGGAAAACTGTAGGGTTATAAATACAATAGAAAATTATTCCAAAGTAATACCATCAACAAGAAGCACTAATTATTTTATAATTTTTTCAACCATTTATTTCCATATAGATTCTTATTTGACCACCAAAATATACTACAGAATAGGGAATTCACTCAGGTAATGGCCAGGTCCCCCTACCTTTATGGAAAATGAATGTAAATAGATTCTTGGGACCATTTTTATTTTCATCCATAGTACGCTTCATTTTTCCTCAGAAATTCCACAGTTTATGTCTTTATTTCCCGCATGTAAATCATTTATTTGTTCCATTGAGACACTTTCTTGGGTGTATCCTTCCACATTTCCTGCATGACAAAAAGTGGGGATTCTTTTCCCTATGGTCACCACTGTTTGAGCTCTTATCATTCATCACCTTTCTTTTCTTTGTTGAGTCTGGGTGTTGGTTAATATATATTTTGTTGATCATGTTTTTTGAAAACTGATTTTTCATGAACATGATATCTTTTACACCTTTCAAAATACCATTTTTTTCTCATCTCCACCACCATTACCATCTTGTACATCATTCTCAAAGTTACTATGACTTCCTTGGAATCCAGCCATTGACTAAAACTAGAATGCATTATGTGAGTAATAGTAGTCATAAAGTCATTTAGAAAATATCATGACACCATATTCTATATTTGAAAAACCTTTGGATTAACCAATTTAATTTATTCTCATATTATATTAAAATAATTCAAATAGGTTTTTGTAAAGAAATTGCAAATTATCCAAAGAATAACCCTCAGGAGTGTTGTAACCAAGAGTGCAGCGAGGCCTGTTGTCGTGCACCAGTTCTCGTTCGAGCCTAGATCAAAGAGGTGTTTTTGGGTTTTACCCCTAGCTACATTTGTGCCAGAGCCGCCTCTAATAGCTCGTATCCAAATAGGGATGTATTACATGGAAAACAAAAAAAATCTATACAATACCAAAATTCTTGTAAGATCTTCTATACTAATTCTCAAATTCTAAGGGTTATGTACTCTAATTAGAGTTTATATAGTTTCCAAGGTTTGTACTAAACATCCCCTGATACAAACTATAACACCCTGAACCCAGTTACCCAGAGTTGGTGCATTATTACATATCATTGTCATGATCACAAAAGATAAATTCTCAAAATACCGATTAGTTTAGTAGCCTTGGAATCACTAGATACATTTACAAAGTTTACATTACATCATAAAGTTAAAATCTATAACAAAATCTTGTCTTCATAGACCACAATCATATACTCATACTATCCCTATAGTTCATTCATAAAATACTTCTTCACTTCCTGGGAAAAATAAAACATAGAAATGGGTGAGCTCAGATGCTTAGTAAGGATAACAATATAGAGGAAACTTTCATAAATAAGAATAATCATTTAAGGCAATGTATAACTAAAACAAAAGACTTTTAAACATGAACTTCAGCATAATATGGAAAAGATAAAATGAAATAATTCCATTTAATTACCACATGGATATTCTAATAGTCGAATAATCACATGCAATATCAATGACAACTTTCATAATAATGGAATGCATAATTCCAGACTATCATAACCACATAGTCAAGGCCTTGTGCCAAGACTACAAAAACGATTTCGTCAAAGCCTTGTGCCAAGACACTAGTTTGACTCGTGAGACCTACCGATGCATCAAGGAGCTATAGTGGGATCCACCCATCAGTTACTAAGTCCAATGCATTCCTCATATGCAAAGTATGAAACATAACATACACATTAGTATTAAAACTAGCATACGAAATGTCAGTACATTAACCACAAACAATGAATGGTATAAAAATAGCACATCCAAAGTCCAAAAAAACTCATTCGATACAATATGAAATATTTTATTGTATAAGATAAACCTCAATCGAGAATAATGAAGGATATTGACATAGATTAAAATAATTATCAAACTATTGAGAGAAATATCCCCCTATTTCTGGAAAACATTTAAAAGTCGCACTATTAGTCAAGAATCAATTTAAAATATATTTTTTAATCAATGTGTCCCTTACCAATTTGAAACATTCAAAAGGAATTTTGATTTGAAAACATTAGCATCCATATAAATATATCCTTAAAACCATTTTAAATACATGGACATTAATGAGAATGATTTAGAATAATAAATCATTAAATCGTTTTAAATTGATATTTCAGTTAGAGTTCCTAAAACAACAGAGACAATTGAATAAAAATAATTGAGGTAATGAAGACATTGTAATATCATGAAAATAAAGGGATTCATGATATACTATGTCAAAGTACATTATATACACCATATAAAAGTGATTTGGTGTATAATAACAAATCATTCTCAATGGAATGTAAATTGAGATGAAATATATAATAAAGGTCGTATCCTTATGTTGAGGATAAATAAACGACATAATAATGTGTGACAAATATAGGTACACACAATATGATTGGATATTCGGTGTAAAACAATAAAATAATATTTACACATATTCTTGTAAAAACAACACCAATGAATTAGATGTTTAACTCAATAAATGGAGATTGAGTTAAAATTTCTCTTATCAAGTTCATATCGATGACTTAAGAATTTATCAATGGAGTGATTATGTGTATAAAAAGTATATCTACAGAAAGGGGAGTGTAAATTATGAAATAAGAAAATAAATATTGATTCCACACATAATCTTGGATTAAAATAATCAATGAAGTATGCGTAAAGCCGAATGAGTGGAAATTGAAATTTGAAATTCCCTTTTTGAATTGGTAACTTATGAAACAAACACCCATGAAATAAGGATCGAACAATGATGATGTAAATATCCTGAAAATTAAAGTATATTACACAATTAATACAGTCATGGATAGTACACACACCACATGGAATAAATAAGTGGTCAATAATGGAAATCTCACGGAATTAAAAGTGAGATATGAAACCCATTACTTTGAACTTTTTCCTTGGTCGAGGGTTTTTTATCCTTCTATATAATGGCGGAATAATTTTTATTGAGCTATAAAATAATAATATACATTAATATGATATCATATACGTTCTTTTAACATTTATTTGTTGATAATATCTTAGTATTATCGTCGTTTCGGGTGTTAACAGATTCATTTTCCTTTATAATCTTTATTATGTGAGCCATATTTGTTATGGATTGGATGAATATTATTCATATACATAATTTTATCATGTCTCTAAACATTATTTCTAGTCATCAAATGAAATTTTTTCTTGAATGGATATCATGGGGAATGAATCTCATCGCGTTCCTGGAGACGGTAATCTGTACGTACGCACGAGTGACGATATCATTATTTTTTATATTAAAATAATATATAATTGGATGGTATAACATATATACAGAATCATTATCATGTTATTTTTATTATTTACATGAATTACACATCATTATTATACCCATCCAAATAATAATATATTGAATAACAATTACACGACGACGTGGAGACGGTAGGTCATACGTATGCACGTATGGTGACATTTCATTCAAAGGATGGATAGAATAATGAATATGGTTGTACCATTTTTATAATAACATCATTGTATATAGAAGATACGGGGGTTATTATTTTATAATGAAAGTAAAAATGAAATAATAAGTGGAATAAGATAGGAACTTGAAAGAGGGTGGTGAAATCATTACCTCTTCTTCGGGTTCATCGTTTTGATTTCATCAAAAGGGATTTTTAAGATGGAATTATGACCAACGGAGGGCCTATATAATGAATTGAGGGATGTTTAGAGGATATGTGGGAAGGGTTTGGACGAAACAAAAGGCTTTGAAGGTATGAATTTGAGAGAAGGGTGAGTGCCCTTTTATAAGAGAGGCGAGAGGCCCCTTAGGAAAAACATCAAATATTATTTTATAATAAATTAATATTCGGTTTATAATGTCTCCAAGTGACTTATATAAGGATAAGGTGGGTATGAGTCGAAACCCTTTCAAAAAATATATTTTAGAAAGGTTTGGGTCACTATATTAACCTTTTCATTTATATTTAACTCTTAGTTAAATAGTTAGACATTTACCATGTCTCTGTGCAATTTTATATTATATGGTTAATAAACTTACTATAACAACCAAGAGAACCCCAAGTGGTTCATTATTAAAATATAAAACCTTATCTAAGTCATTTTTCTAAGCCTTAGATTTTTAGTAATATAATATAAATTAATAATATAATATTTTTTTTAAAAATTCTTTTTTGTCAATTTTGAAACTATTTGGTATTTTGTTTTTTCTAAATTCATAAAATCATTATTACTTCGAAAAAAATTCTTCAAACCAACCATAATATGTTATATTAACCTATAGAATTATTGAAATTAATTAAAAGTCTCCAATTACATTTATTTTTATATTTATAATATAAATTATTTTAATATTTCATTAATTAGGTAATTACTGCATCACCATTGTATCATAAATAAATAAAATTATTTAATGTATAAAATTTATAAATAAAATGTCATTATGTAGGAAATATTTTTCTATTTCTAATTAATATTTATAATCTAATTTATCTTCTGTATAACCCTATATTAAAAATGTTTTACTTATTTAACTTTGATTTTATCTCTTTTAACTCTTCTTTGGATTAAATAATAATAAATGTCATAATCTATTCCAAGTGGACCAAAGTGGTTCATATTATATTAATAAAGATGTTTTTGGTCGATATTTACTTAGCCAATAGAATTCGGACATGTGTTATTGTAATAATAATATCATTTTAACCCTTAATTACCCTATTAACTTTCAACCGTATGAAATAAAAGTAAAAAGTTACTATTCACCAAAAATTATTTTAATCTTATTGAACCAAATTTTACTCCTTGATATTAACCGTGACTCTTGGATTCTCGAAATTACACTCAAAGAAGCATTAAAATTAATTTTTATGTGAATTTAAAAAATCTCCTAGGAGATTGGTAAAAGACTGTGAGAAGTTCAATAAATTTTTTATATATCTAAAATTATTATAAACTGACTCCAATGAATTACATTGAACATATATAGTCATTATCTAAATATTTTGACCAAAAATAAATTTAATTATAATAAATAAATATTTAACTTAAAATTCGGTTTTAAACAATAACTTAGTGTTTTTCACTATTCATCAAAAATTGAAATTTTTCAGAAAAATACCAAAATTTCACCCTAGGATAAATTCGATATTCTGAATCCAGAAATGAAGTCCATTTTAAAAGATAAAATTTATATAATTTAAAAAATTGGGTATTAATATTCTTAACGACTAGTTTGATTGGTTGTGGTGTGTTAGAACTCCAAGTTGTGTACAACACACGCTGCTATATTATTCAAAGAGAAGAGTATCGTGGAAGCATGGGGTGTTACAATCTCCCCTCCTTCAATAAATTGTGTCCTCTCAATTTTTAAAATGGGTCTTGGGAATATAATGGAAATTCCCACATTGTAAATATAGTTAATAAAACTATCACTTTAAAATAAAGAAAGATCAGTACAATGGTCACCCGAGATAACCTATACTAGGATTCCATGTAGAAAAACATAGATAAGGATGATAAACTAATTGTCAAGTTCTAATGGAGAGGGATAGAAAACATGATCAGGAGAAAGTTTACAACAAAAAAAGACAAACTTGTGATGGGACAAACTGTAATTTGTTTCCCAGTATTAAAAGTAAACGGACAACATTTTTTTTGTTTTAAGTTACATTACATAAAGATGAGGAATTCATTTCTGATATTTACTATGAACATAAAGAGATATACTTACTTGTTATGTAATGTTTCATTCTTCAACAAATTTCTACTACTAACTCATTTATAAATGATGTGTATTCAAGAAGACTTGGTCACACTAGAGGAGCTAGAATAAAAATCTAATAAAATCACAAGATCCACAAACAATAAACTATATATTTACCTTGTCTTTAGAGATTAATCAAAACCAAAACGGTTAGTATAAGATATGATGATCCCCCAAAAGGATAGTCAATTAGATAAAGATACACTAAGATTAATTTCTAAAATTATACCAACAATACACCAAAGTTAAATAAATAGCATTCAATAATTAATTTTCCTTAAAATCCTTAAATATAATACAAACTAATATTGAATCCAAGAACATAGAATAATTTGGTTATGTAGTCTTCCACATTAAATTGTATCTCCAAATTACATCAATCACTATTAAAGTCACATATATAAAATTAATTAACCTAATCACATATTCTCTATTATAGGATAATCATTCCCATAAATAACCCTAATCACTATAAATCCACAATAAAAAGATAGATAAATTCCACCAGTACTCCACAAACGAAATCCAATAGTATTCTATTTTCCTTGGGCATATATTGTTCCAAAAAAGAGAACATCGTCCAAAGTAACATGTATCACTTAATCACCAAATAATTTTCTTATACTAAGGGTATTCATTTGATAAGACATAAGATCCCTAATAAACTTATTATAGACCAATATAATTATTTAACTAAAAAAATTAGTCAAACCAACCAAGGACAACACGTAGCCGAGTGGTAGGTGATAAATCCCAATCTCACTTTGTTTATGGGTTCGATACCCACAACATTGTCTGACGTGACGGGTTTCAACGAGTTCTGTGTGTTTTCCTTTTTCAATAACTATATTTTATAACGTTACCAAAATGATATAAATTCTTCAAAAGAACCATAACATAATTTAACCACAAATTTTATCTCATACCTTGAATTTTCATCCCAAAATATAATAACATGTAATTTCCTCAAACCCAATGATCATATAAAACCAAATGGTTATTTATAACTATATCCACAAGGGAAAAGATAATTCGTCCTCAAATATCATTCTCACATGGAAAACTACAGGGTTAAAAATACAAGAGAAAATTATTCCAAAGTAATACCATCAACAAGGAGAACTAATTATTTTAAACATTTCTCCAAACATTTGTTTCCACATAGCTTCTTATTTGACCGCGAAAATATCTTATAGAATAGGGAATTTTCTCAGGTAATGGCCAGGTCACCAACATTTACAGAAAATGACTGTAAATGGATTCGTGGGACCATTTTTATTTTCTTCCATAGTACTCTTCATTTTTCCTAAGAATTTATACACTTTCTTTCTTTATTTCCCTCGCAAAAATCATTTATTTGTTCCATTGAGACACTTTCCTATGTGTCTCCTTCCAATTTTCCTGCATGATTGAAATTGAGGATTCTTTTCCCTATTGTCTCCACTGTTGGAGCTCTTATTATTCATCACATTTCTCTTCTTTGTTGAGTCTAGGAATTGGTTAATATATATGTTGTTCATCATATTTTTGTAAAATTTATTTGGCATCAACACGATATCTTTTATGCCTTTCAAAATTCCATTTTTTCTCATTTCCACCACCATTCCCACCATGTTCATCATTCTCAAAGTTACTATGACGTCCTTGGAATCCGACCATTGACTAAAACCAGAAAGCATTGTGTGAGTTACAGTAGTCAAAAAATCTTTTATAGAATATCATGACACCATATTCTATATTTAGGAATAGCTTAGGATTAACCAAGGTCATTTATTCTCATCTTATATTAAAATACTTCAAATCAGTTTGTAAAGAAATTGTAAATTATCCAAAGCATATCCCTTGGGAGTTTCGTAACCAAGAGTGCAATAAGGCCTGTTGTCGTGCAGTAGTTCCCGTTTGAATCTAGCTCAAAGCGGTGTTTTGGGTTTTACCCCTAGGTGAATATGTTCCACAACCGCCTCTACTTGATCGTATCCATATAGGGATGTATTATTTGGATAACTCACAAAATCTATAAAATACCAAAATTCTTTTAAGATATTCTATACTAATTATCAAAGTCTATCTAAGGGCTATGTACTCTAATCAGAGTTTTTCTAGTTTCCAAGGATTGTACGAAAATTCCCTTGATACCATCTATATTACCCCAAACCCAATTACCCGGATTCAGTGAATTATTACGTATCATTGGCATTATCACAAAAGATCAAGTCTCAAAAGGCCGATTATTTTAGTAGCCTTGGAATCACTAGAAACATTTATAAAGATTACATGACATCATAAAGTGAAAAAATACAACAACATCTTGTCTCCATAGACCACACTCATATCTGCATACTATCCCTATAGTTTGTTCCTAAAATACTTCTTCACATCCTTGGAAAAATAAAACATATAAAGGGGTGAGCTCATATTATTAGTGAGGATAAAAATTTAGCGGAAACATTCATAAATAAGAATAAAAATTTAAGGTAGTGGTTAAATAAAACAAGATCCTTTTAAAAAAAACCATCAAATTATTGAGAGAAATATCCCCCTTTTTCTTGAAAACATTTAAAAGTAACACAATTAGTCAATAAGCCATTTAAAATAGATTTTTGAATCAAAGTGTCCCATGCAACTTTGAATCATTCAAAAGGAATTTTTATTTGAATACATCAACGTCCATATAAATAAATCCTTAAAACCATTTTTAATACATGCACATTAATTTGAAAGATTTATAATAATAAATCTTTAAAACATTTTAAAATGATATTTTAGTTAGGGTTCTTAATGAATGAGAGACACTTGAATACAAATAATTGAGGTAATAAAAACATTTTAATATCATGAAAAAAAGGGATTCATGATATACTATGTCAAAGTACATTATATACACCATATAAAAGTTATTTGGTGTATAACAACAAAGGAGTGTCAATGGAATATAAATTGAGATTAAATCTCTTATAAAGGTCATATCCTTAGGTTAAGGATAAATCAACGATATAATTATGCATGACAAATATGAGTACACTAAATATTATTGGATATTCAGTGTAAAACAATCAAAGAACATTCACACATATTCTTGTAAAAACAACACCAATGAATTGGATGTTTAACTCAATAAATGGAGATTGAGTTAAAATTTCTCTTATCAAGTTCATATCGATGAATTGAGAATTTATAAATATAGTGATTATGTTTATCAATAGTATATCCATAGAAAGGGGATTGTAAATTATGAAATAAGAAAATAAATAGTGATTCCACACATAATATTGGATTAAAATAATCAATGAAGTATGCGTAATGCCGAATGAGTGGAAATTGAAATTTCAAATTCCCTTATTGAATTGGTAACTTACGAAACAAACACCCATGAAATAAGGATCGTACAATGATGATTTAAATATCCATAAAATAAAGTATATTACACAATTAATACAATCATGGATAGTACACACACCACATGCAATAAATAAGTGGTCAACAATGGAAATCTCACAGAATTAAAAGTGAGATATGAAACCCCTTACTTTGAAGTTCTTCCATGGTTGAGGGTAGTTTTTACTCATGTATAATGGTGAAATAATTTTTATTGATTTATAAAAGAATAATATACATTAATATGATATCATATACGTTCTTTTGACATTGATTTGTTCAAAATATCTTAGTATTATCGTTATTTCGGGTGTTAATGGATTCATTTTCCTTTATAATCCTTGTTATGTGAGCCATATTTGTTATGTATGGGATGTATATTATTCATATCCATAATTTTATACTGTCTCTAAACATTATTTCGAATCATCAAATGAAATTTAGTCTTGAATGGATATGATGGGGAATGAATCTCTTCGCGTTCGTGGAGACGGTAATCTGTACGTACCCATGAGCAACAATATCATTATTTTGATATTAATATAATATATAATTGGATGGTATAACATATATAAATAATCATTATAATGCTATATTTATTATTTACATTAATTACAAATCATTATTATACCCATCCAAATAATAATATATTGAATAACAATTACACCACGACGTGGAGACGGTAGGCCGTACGTACGCACGTATGGTGACATGTCTTTAAAAGGATGGATAGAATAATGAATATGGTTGTACCATATTTATAATAATATCACAATATATAGAAGATACTAGAGTTATTATTTTATAATTTAAATAAAAAATATAGAATAAGTGGAAGAAGAGAGGAACTTGAAAGAGGTTGGTGAAATCATTACCTCTTCTTTAGGTTCTTACCTTTGATTTGATCAAAAGGGATCTTTAGAATGGATTTCTGACAAAAGTAGGGCCTCTATGACTAATTTAGGAAAGTTTAGAGGATATTTGGGAAGGGTTTGGCCGAAACAAAAGGCTTTGATGGTATTAATTTGAGATAAGGTGGAGTTCCCTTTTATAAGAGGGGCGAGGGGAACCTTTGGAAAAACAAAGAATATTATTTTATAATAAATTCATATTCAGTTTATAAGGGCTCTAGAGTGACTTATATTGAGGCTAAGGTTGGTATGGGTCAAAACCCTTTCAACCAATAAATTTTATATAGGATTGGGTCACTATGTTAACCTTATCATTTATATTTAACTCTTAGTTAAATAGTTTGACATTTACCATGTATCTTTGTAATTTTGATTTATATGGTTAATAAACATACTATAACAAACCAAGAGAACCCCAAGTGGTTCATTATTAATATATATATCTTTATCTAAGTCATTTTTACGATCCTTAGATTTTTAAAAATAGAATATAAATTAATACTATAATATTTTAAAAAAAATTCTTTTATGTCAATTTTGATACTATTTGGTATTTTTTTTCTAAATTCATAAAAGCATTATTACTTTGAAAAAAAATTATATAACCAACCATAATATGATATATTAATCTAAAAAATTAGTTTAATTCATAAAAAGTCTCAAATTACATCTATTTAATATTTATAATATAAATTATTTTAATATTTCATTAATTAGTAATTACTACATCACCACTGAATCATAAATAAATTAAATTATATATTGTCTAAAAGTTATAAATAAAATATCATTAGGTAGGAAATATTTTTGGCTTTCTAATTAATCTTTATAATCTAATTTATATTATGTATAACCCTATATTAAAAATGTTTTAGTTATTTAACTTTGATTTTATCTCTTTTAACTCTTCTTTGGATTAAATAATAATAAATTTCATAATCTAATCCAAGTGGACCAAAGAGGTTCATATTTTATTCATCAGGGTGTTTCTGGTCGAATTTTACTTAGCCAATAGAACTAGGAAATGTTTTAGTTTAATAATAGTATCATTTTTACCCTTAATTACCCTATTTACTTTTAACCGTGGCAAATAAAATTTAAAAGTTACTATTCACCAAAAATTATTTTTATCTTATTGAACCACAATTTACTCCTTGATCAGATTTTCGAAATTCCACTCACATAAGCGGTAAAATTAAGTTTTATGTGAGTTTTCAGATTCTCATAGGAGATGGGTAAAAGACGGTGAAAAGTTCAATGATATTTTTATATATCTAAAATTATTATAAACTGAATCCAATGAAGTACATTGAACATATATAGGTATTATGTATCTATTTTGACCTAAAATAAATTTAAATAAAATAACTAATTATTTAAATAAAAATTCGGTTTCAAACTATAACTAAGTGTTTTTCAGTATTCATCAAAAATTAAATGTTTTAAGAAAAATACCAAAATTTCTCCCTAGGATAATTTCAATATTCTGAATCCAAAAATGAAGTCCATTTTAAAAGAATAGATTTATATAATTTAAAAAGGTGGGTATTACTATTGATAATGGAAAGTTTGATTAGTTCTGGGGTGTTAGAACTCGAAGTTACGTACAACACACGCCACTATATTATTCAAAGAGAAGCATACTGCGGAAGCTTGAGGTGTTACATAAATCCCACAAACTAATACTAGTCAATTGTCCGGTTTTTGACCTAGACCACTAAAGGATAAGATGAAAATTATATGGAGGATGTACCTATAATTGTGACATCACAATCATTTCATATCATTCACAATGTATATAATGTTTTTTATGTCATAGGAGACCACAATGAAGGGATTTGGATAGTCAATAGAGGGGTCAAATATCTTCATCCTTTCAAAGAAAATAGTTCAATAATTAGGTTATATTATTTTAATATACATTGTGTTACCATTTGTTATTATCTGTTCACTGCTACATTTATGTAATATAAATTAAACATTAAACCACATCTATAGATAATGAATTTTTCAGTTGATGATTCTACTAATCCTGAGGCTCAATAGTTCTCTCAAAATGCTTCTTCTCATAGAGAATTTAAACGTTTAGCCTCTAAACTTACTGTTTCTCGTAGTTTAAATGACCAAAAAGTTTCTAAATCTTTATCAGATGATCCCAATGCAGTGAAATATCCACCATCTACACATGCCTATGCTAGTGTTCTATAGGAACATATTGATGATGTTGAAATCAAAGAAATGGTAGGTAACGAAACACCAATGGAACATAAAGAACAATATCACTTTAGTTTGACCGTGTTAGAAAAAAAATTCGATGAAAAAGAAAAATGCATCAAATATGAGGTTGGATAAAATAACCAGTGGCGTCACGATAACCTCAACAAGGCTACGTTCAATACTTACATTGGAATCATCACTTAGCAACGACTATAAATTGAAATATTATTGTGAAACCATGTTTTCACTAGGCTGAAGACACTAATGTGGGGAGATCTTATGGAAACATTATGATATCATTTCATTAATTTACTAAAAAACAAAAAAAAATGAAACATTGAATTTCTCTTCATCATCCCATGTATAGTGGATTTATAGTAGATTAATTACACAAGGACTATGTATTAATGGTTCATGGAATGATTCATAGAGGCTTTTGAAAAAATTTAATGAGATATTGTATTAATGATGATGAAGATAAAATAAACCCCCACCCACCTCCTCTTTATGAACACCTAATATTCGTGGGATGCATTTACTAGCTATCGTTTGGATCTATCTTTTCAGCTATATTTTGTTTGGTAAAAAATTATTTGAATATATGTTTATTCATCAATTTTATTGTTAGTTTTTTTATTTATGAAACAAAAAATTAGTTCTAAAAATATTGAACGGGCACCAAAACCAGCATTCCCCGAACGTAAAGCAAGGATGGGTAACACTTCACTTGGAAAAAAATTAGAACCTATTTAAAATATATTGTAATAATTTTATGTGACAAGAAACAATACCATAACTATGTTCCTCTATTTATATTCATATTGAGGAATCCTAATTCAAAATCACTTCCTTCCCATGCCATATGCTATGAATGGAGGATCGTGTAAATAAATATAGGATACTAATCGGTCAAAACACACATAAAAATGTAAGAAAATGTTTATGTATTAAATAATAAATATTTTTTTAGTGTTAAAATGATATTTCATAAAAATGATTACTGATTTTCCTATATTTTCTATCTAACATAGTCACCTGAGGTAGAAACATACAAACCAAATGTAGACATTATTTTGGTGGCCTCAAATCATATAGAAAATAATGGTCATGTGAGAGGTGCAGGTTTTGGGGTGACACCCCAAACATTTTTTGAGAAAAAAAGAGGAGGATCCAAGTGATGAAATAAAAATTATGAGATAAATAAAAGTTATACTTGATGAACATATGAAACTGAATAGAGAGTTCATGAAAAATTTTATTGTAGGGGGGAAGAGAATAACCGACTCAAGAACAACTAACACATGAATATTTCTCCCCACCCCCATGAGCTTTATGGTTATCCATTCACCTAAAAATCAATCATAGATGAGGCAATGAATGTTTTAATAAATTATTATGTGAATTTTATATCAGATAGACATTGAATCATTTCTTGTACTGATATTCTAATTTATGAAAATGAATGTGATTTATATCTATCAACACCCACTAATCGCCTTCTAGCGAGGGCTATGGTGTTCAATAACCAGAATTCCATTATGAACAACAGATCACTTCCAACAGGTCATGTAAGTGTTTTTATTAACCTAGTCAAGGAGACGACCATTGAGATACCTATTCCAAGTTATTATAAATATAATCATATGGTCTAACAATAACTAATTGAAAATTGGTATACACCCATATTTTTTCCAAAACCGTGTGTATAGACCCACATATACAAATGGATTTCTTGAAATGTGGGTATATGTGAAATTTTATAACATATTCCCTCAATTATTGCTAAACCATGGTTATAGAGTACCCGTGTTAGTAGAGGAAGCCAAAACATTGTGTGGGAATGCCATAGGAAAACCTATTCCCGTTGTTTACAGTGAACAGTGGGTATAGACTACGGTATATAATCCTATACCCATGATTCAGCAAAACCATGGTTATAGGTGACAACTATTACAAAGGTTTTACTAATCTTTGGTTACATGGTCCATTATGTTTTTCATGCGAAAATATATATATAATATAATATATGATCATATAATAATAATTGTAATTGTTTTGTGGTAATGGTGTTCAGTGGTCTAGAATCGGTGCAAACATGAACCTCCCTTGAGAAATTATATTTATACGCACATTTTATAAATAGATATATATGATAATATATATATGTATATTCATATAATTGTAATTTTTGTATTTGCAAGGAAGTTCAGTGGAAAAGGAGTAGTGTGGGTTTGAAACATGCACACATATTTTTATTCCAACATTTTACAACTATATATATATATATATATTAATAAATATATATATTTATATATATATATATCAATAAGTGTAGTTTGTATTGTCATATCTGGGTTTAGATTCCAAGCAGGGGTTGACGATTCGAAACACTTGGGATTCAATTTATGACAGAAGTTTTAAATTAATATATTTACGTAAATATAGATATGTATTAATGTAGGTTCGGTAGCTAGACTGATAATGCCCAGTTCATTTGAAATGTATGTAGTAGGTTTGAAACTCAATGATTAATTTTTTTCAATACAGGAGAATTAGATTAATATATTTAGGTGGATATATATATATATATATATATTAATATTTTATGTATCTTGGTTGGTGAGATTATGTGTGGTAGATGTCTGATTTGCAGATTCATAACTCCTTATGCTAATTTTTATATTATTCATAACCACGTTTTTATAACGGTGCATATAATGCTATGAGGTGGAAGGTGGCTATGAGATGGGGGCAATGACATGGTGGTTGTGATACATGGAAAAAACCTATACCAATAGATTGGAAAACTATGGGTATAGGCCGTGGAGCTATACCGATGCCTCAATTTCCCATGGTTTTAAAAACTGTGGTTATATGTCATTTTTCAATGGGAATCTCTTGGAACATTCTTCACATGGTTTCCAGTTCTTGTAAAACACATGTCAACTAGGAGGTATTAATATCAAATTTATTTTTCATGATAAAAATTTAACATTTAATGAAAAAAAGTACTAATCCTTGGAATTTTATTACATATGAAAAAAGGGAATAGGTTGAATTAATGAATGTATCAACACCATATTAATGACCAGCCATCTGATCGAAACGATATACGGAAACCACTTAAAACCTTCCCGTTCTATATCAACATTTACTATCATTTCAGGCTCATGTGGATACGAAGTTTAAAGATAGTGGTACTCACACAATTGATTTTGATGAAAAAATGTACTAAGGGTATGATCTAGGTTTTATTAGTGTTGAAAATGTAAGTGAAATATTCGAGTATGATTAGCTAGGTGGATCAGTTGAAAATGTATACATGAGGTATGTTATCATGATTTCATTTTCCAAAAGCTATTATTTTATGATTATTATGACTCAATACATTTCATATTTTTTGAAGGTGTATATATGAAAAAAACTTAAGGGATTTTCCCATGAACAAAAATTTGGACTCGTTATTCCTCACATCATCTCTATAGAACAATAAATAGAATTCAATAAAGAGGTTGAAATATTGAAAGACCTGATCAAATTTTTTAACAAAAAAATAAGGATGATAGACTCTTCATAATACCAATGATATAGGGGTAAATCTTTAAAATTTAATCATATCAAATATTTTTTTATTTCACAAATTACTTATTAATTTTTGTGTTCTTAGGCCGCATTGGATGATCATTATGGTCAATTTAGATATTAAAAATATTTATTTCCTAGATTCAATGAATGGATATCCAAAAAACTTGACCACACATGATGGCATTTGCCCATTTTCAATACACAACATCCAATATTTTATGACTAAACATGTAGTTATATATTTTATATTATCTTTTAGTTAAAATTTTGTTATTATAGGGCAGTGCAAAAATATCATCCACATCATGGGATGATGATAGGGAAAAGAAAATGAAACATCACAAGTACTACAACGGGATAAGTATTAGGGTATATATAATAATATTTCAATGTCCAAACACATATATTAAATTACTTATTTTTCTAAATGTTTCTGCACTATTCTAGTCAAACAAACCTAAATGACTGGGGTTATTATGTTGGTAAATTTATTAAAGTGATTATATACCATGAACAAACCAACATCACTAATGATGTATTTTTGTATAAAATGAAATTTAATTTAAAATATTTATTAATCTATTGTATATTTATATTTTTTCTAGTAGTACCATAATTGTAGAAAATTCTCATATTCACAATATAATATAGATTCATTTAGATACCAATGGAAAAAATAACTTATTGATGAATATACACAAATAGAATTAAGATATGACTTCAATATTATGTATGATGCGACCGGTATGGCTCGAAGTGTAAATTTTTATTTAAAATTGACTGTATTTTTATTAGAAATAATATGTGACATATAGGAAACTGAGAAAATAAGTTAGAATTGATTTTTTTACTTTAGTAAAATGATCCATAAGTCCTTTTTGAGGTTAAAGAATTCACCACACCAAAATCCATTTCATGATGTGTCTGCGAGGACTCAACATGCGTGTTTCTAGTTTCAAATGGTATTTTATTAAAAAAAGCAGACATACTAAAAACTAAGAAAAAAAATTCTTATTATTTTGATACTTTAGAAACATGATCCATATTTAATTTTTGTTGTGTAGGAATCAATTTTACCTCTATCTAATCCACAGTGCAACAGATATGACTCAAATTATTTCTTTTTATTTAAAATTGACATTATTTTCAGTAAAAAACACATCTAGCATGAAACAAACTAAGAAAACACATTCAAATTCGTTTGATAATTTGGGAATAAAATCCATGAGTAATTTGAGATGTGTAGAAGTCAACACCACCTCAACAAAATGCATGAGATGACCTCTATAAAACTAAATGTGTCTTTTTTTTAAAAATACACATTAATTTATGTGAAATGAAAAAGTGACATACTGAGAACCGAGCAAACGCATCTGGACTATTTTCATAATTTGGGAAAACTATTAATTACGAATTTGTAATGTGTTAGAATCAACCTCACCTAAATATAATGAAAGTTGTGACTGGTATGACTAAATGTTCCTATTATGAGTTCAAAATTTACATGTTAGCTCAAAACATGTAACTCCCTAAAATCCAAGAAATTAATTTACGATTGTCTTCATAATTTAGGAAAGTTATTATTATATCTTTTGTAACATGTATGAAGAATTTTCACATCAAATCGATGCACGATGTGGCCATAATGACTCAAAAAGAATTTTTTGGGTATAAAATTATGGTGTAGTAAATAAACAAAACTAACATACCAACAACCAAGAAAAATAATTTTTATTGTTTTGATACTTTAGAACAATGATCCATGAGTCATTTGAGATGTGTAGGAATATAACAAACCTTAATCCGATGAATGATGTGACTAGTATCAATCCATATGTGTTTTTTTTATTGGCATTAATTTAAGTGAAAAGAACATGTGGCATACTAAAAACCGAGCAAACACATTTGGATTATTTTTATACTTTAACACAATGATCCATGAGCCATTTATGATGTGTGGACATAAACCACACCTTAATCCAGTGCACATATTGACCGATATGACTAAATTTGCTAGTTATCAGTTTAAAATTTACATTTTACCTCAATACATTTTAGTTACTCAAAACAAATAAAATTCACTCCAATTTTCTTCATAAATTAGGATAGTGATTCATAAGAAAATTTTGATGTGTTTGAAGAAGTCTCACCTAAATTCAACACATGATGTGACTGGTATAGAACAAAATTCATGTTTCTAGTTTGGAATAATATTTTTTAAAACATAACTAACATTTTGAAAACTGAGAAAATGCAAATGGATCATTTCGATACATTAGAACAATGATCCAACGGTCATTTATGATGCATAGAAATCAACCACACATCAATATGACAAATGGTGTGGTCGGTATAAATCAAATGTTTCATTCAAATTTGATAATAATTTTTGTAAAAGAATAAAGGACATACTCAGATCCAAGAAAAATCATTCAGATTGTTTTGATATTTTAGGACAAAGATCCTTAACTCATTTTTATAGTGTAGGAACACCCCAAGAACAATACGATGAACATTGTGACCTGTATAACTCCAAATGTGTCTTTTCTATAAAAAAAATTGACATTTTATTAATTTATTCTTTAATTTTGAATTTAATTATATTTATTTATATTATTACTAAACTAAAACGTTTATTCTTATATCAGTGGAACCTTTTCTTTGAGGTGGGATGATTTTTTTGTAAAATAATACCATGGGAGGACATTTTTTAGATTGTATAATGGATGTCAAAGGTGTTGGGATTAATCAAATTTATTTATGATATATGAATATTATTATAGAGGTTATTTATATCAACATAAATTGGGGATTTTCTCTTAAAATTAATGGATATATTAATTATAAATACTAATGGATTGAATAATCTATGTTGACTGAATAAATTTGTGATTATGGACTTGGAGTCTTTATAAAGGGGATGAAAAAACATAATTTTAAGGGTATTCTATCATGATGTTTCCAACAAGGGAGACCTGGGAAGGGGTTTCCATGTTTTTTCTCTCCAATGTGACACAACGACGGTAAGGCAAGTAATAATTATGTTTGGAGAGGTTCTTGGTAATATGATTAATATGTCATTCATCGGGAGAAAGAAGGGGGATACTGTGTTTGTAGTAGCATGTGAGACACATTGGTTTTTAACATTTTTAGAGAAATGAAGATGAAATTAATGATCAGGGCCATGTATTGAAAGCCTTCTTGATAGCGGTGATCGGGTGTAAATTCCTCGTTCATGATCGAAAACATATCATAATTGAGAGATCATTCAGGTGTCCCATGCTGGTGTAAGGTTGACACATGTTCGGGTGAAGATCTCCAAGGTAGTGGAATTTTTTCAACATTATGGTGATGTTTTGTCACATATTTATCATTTGATACATGGAATTTATGGTTTAGTTATTAGAGAGAAGGAAGAGGTGTATTGGGGTGTGTTTTTAAAAAAGGGTTTCAATGCTCTCCCATTTGTCATTCAAGTTCGGGCATTACATGGATTATTGTATTCTCTGATTCATAGAACATATTTGGGAATTTCCCTGTGATTTTTTAATCCTCTCCATGGGAGGGTTTTTTCAAAAATAAAATTTTTTTATGTCTGATTTATTTATTATTCTTATATCATAACCAAAATTCGATGGGTTTCTCATGAATTTTTTCACAAGAAATTTTCAGACTGGAATCAGGATTCTACCCAACAAGTGGTATCAAATGAGGTTGGTTCATGCATGTAGTTTATCATGAGAATTATGAAATATTCTAAGAGGATTTTTTATGCATTTGCTGAGTATTAAAAGGTTTGAAAATTAATGTAGGTTGACAGAGGTGATGCACATGGTAGTTCAAGGGATGTTGAGAAGGGGGATAAGGTTTTTCCAACAGGTGCTCCAAATTATGTCAAAATCATGAATATGGGGGAGCCAGATAATTCATATTCTGGTTTGGTTCAGTAGGACGGTGTATATACAAATGTGTTGAAGATTTCAATGTTTGGTATTAATTTTTATGGTTGGATGATATTTTATTAGAAGTGGAAATGGACATTTTCATATTTTCTACATTTGATAATGGTTGGTGCGATACTAACCTATTTTCTTTCCAATAGGGATTGTTGGATTTTTCCATCCATTAATGTGCTGAAGGGGAAAATTGTTGAGATTCATCAAATTTATTGATGAGAGAGGAAAATTGTTAATGAAGATATTTATATCAACATTAATTGAGGATTTTCTCCCATAAGTAACTGATATTTCATTTATAAATATTAATCGATAGAATAATGGATGTTGACGACATTAATTTGTGATTATAGACATGTTATCTATATAAACAGGATACAACAACATATTTTGAAAGGTATGCAAGTTATATGTAGCTGGAAAGGGATACCCAGGAAGGGGTTTCTATTTTTATGGTGGCCTGTGTGACATGAATACGGTGACACAATTATCTTGTCCATATAGAGAGGTTGTTGTAATGATGCTCAAGATGTCGTCCACCGGGGTCAATAAGGGGGATACCACAATGATGATAGCATGTGTGATACGATGATTTTGAATAGGTGTGGAGTAGCGGCGATGAAATTGATGATTGAGCCTATGTATCGAATGTTTTCTTGACAGCAGTGATTAGGTGGAATGCCATGGTTCATGATCAGTGGTACATCATGATGCTGAGATCATTCAGGTATCACAAGCTGGTGTGAGGTTGACACATGTTCGGGTGAATATCTCTGAGGTAGTGACATTTCATTGATATAAGGGTGAAATTTTGTCATAGATTGATCTTCCAATACATGGGTTCAATATGATATTTATCAGAGAGAAGGCAGAGGGGTAGTAGAGTGTGATTTTCACACATGTTTTCTACGCTCTCTCATTCGCAATACATGTTCTTCCATTAATTGGATTCTTGTATTCTATGATTCAAAGTGATTATTTCAGAATTGATCCATGATTTTTTAATCCTTCACAAGGAGGGGATTTTCCACGTTAAAATGTAATTCATGAAAGTTTATTTAATATTCTTATATTACTTCCATATTTATATGGGTTTCTCAAGATAATTATCGCAATCAATTTTCGTCCCAGAATCGGGATTCACACCAAGAAAAAAATGAAACATTTATGTTTTTAACAATTTTTTGGATAATTTTAAATGTATTATATAAAACCTTATTTTAAATTTATATAAAATTGTTTTACAAACCATTGTTTGCAGTGATTTGTTCTTGTGTGTGTTTCATTGTTCTTGTGTGCGATGTATATTTTTTGTTTTCTGTAGGTGTTCTGTGTGTATAGTGCATGTGCTGGTACAACACATCACATGCAGTTAGGCATTTATCAGGTATATTTCTATCATTGATAAAGGGTAACTTTTATCCGTGCTAAAATATGGTAGATAAAGGGAGGCCTTTATCTGTACTTTTTTAGTGCGGATAATGGACCCTCTTTATCATAACTTTTTATGTATTGATAAAGGGGACCACACATTATCTTCGTTGTGATGAAAAAACTTTTATATCACTGTTAAATGTGATTTATTGTGCTTTTAAAATCAATCTCTATAGTTGTGGTATATGAATGAATCATATTCCTTGTAAAGTATAGATCATAAATATTGAGTCCTCACATAAATGGAAGACGTGAATAATAATAGGGGTGAAATGTATAAATGAAAATTCATGATGAATACATGACATATGCACGTCAATTATACTCACACATCAATATATTTATTGTCCAATTTCATTAGAAACACATATATATATATATATATATTTATTTATAATTATAATCATAAATATATAATTATAAACATATTTTTATAAATATAGTGAATATATTTATTATTTGATAAATTTTTTATAATTTTATAATTATTTAAATATATATTTATTTAATTATAATTTTATAAATACGTTTTTAAAAACAATATATATATTTTCCTTAATGAAAAATATATATTTTAATTATAGACATGCGTTTTTTTTATTTTATTTAAGTTAACGTTATTTTTGAATATAAATATAATACCTTAATATATGTTAACAATAAGTTTTCTTAAAAACATTAATTATTTCTAATAATAGTGCGGATAAAGGGTAGATTTATTAGCTCTCTTAGGTTGTGCTGATAATGAACCCCTTTTATAATAGCTTTTTTAACCCTTATAAAATTTTGTGATTCCCTTTCACTCGTCTATGGTAGTGAAATCTCGTTTTCTTTAATCCTCGAGCATTCATTTGTTACTCATGTGCTGTAGAGACAACCGAGTGATGAGAGAGTGCTTTAAATTCTCAATCTAAACATGTATGAAATTTGGGTTAGCTTCCAATAAATCCTTAGCCTTATTCATTATAATCTTTTTATTTGAATGTGTGACATCTGCATGAGAGTGGTTAAATAACCTGTTTTTAAGATATTTTTGATCATTTGAGGTCATGTTGTTTCTTTTTGAACCCATTTTTTAAAATAAAGCAAACCCTAACTCTTTTTTCACAATTTAAACCCGATTAAAAAACACGTATAAGACCCAAATAGGCATTAATTTGAGAGTTTTATTTTTATATTCATGACAACACATAATGACATGGAGTGGCTGAGAATGGAAGTCTATTGTTTATGAAAAAAAATTTAATCCAGAGTGAGATGTTGATTTAAAATAATCAATGTCATGTCGTGTAATTGAGAAGTATTTATTTTGAAGCCTTAAATCAAATGGTCAACAATAATATAAATTCATAAAAATCATTACAATAATAATTGATAGTAAATTATGATAATATTTTATGAAATAAAAAATTGAATAGGTAAAAATAAGGGAGACTTTTTTATTATTCCCTAATTTATATTTAATTAGATATACATAATTAAATATAAAAAAATCAATTGAAACTAGGCATGTAAAATTAATTAAGGCATGGGATAGGGGTAAAATTGATGCACCCCATTAAAATAAAAACAAATATTCTGATTTAAAGTATCATTTTTTTATTATAGATTTGAAAATCCCATTTTTTGATTTTTTTTTTCAATGTTTTAGGAATGAAAAATTATTTTAATCATAGGATAAGAGTTCACATTGATGGAACACATTCGAATAAAAATAAATTGATCCCATATGAGGTATCCTGATTTTAAATTTTATGTATATTTATATTTGAGGGTGGAATGAGATCATATGGAAAACAATAAATGTAACCATGAAAAGGGTGACATCAGAAATAAAGAGGTACATAAAAATGATGGACATGGAAGGTTTAGGCTTGAACGAGATGGTAACCCTAGGTTTCAAACCCCATTTTCCTTTAGATCATAGTGAGGGCTGGAGGTTTCCCCTAGAAAAAATCGTTTTGTGGGTGGTGGATGAGGAACCTTGTAAGAATAATTTTATTTTTCTCTTCAACGTTGCTTCTATAATTCTCCACCCATCAATCGCTACTATACTTTAAAGGGTATTATTGGTATAAATGTATAATTCACATGACTTATAATGTATTTTTGTTTACCTTCATGGGATTTTCCTTACAATAGTGATGAAAATTTCTCCATTAACTTTTTGTTTGGAGTCAGTTGATGAGCATCTCCACCATGGGGTTTTTTCGAATAATGTAGGATATTAATTCTTGCGTGCAACAAAAATCCTATCCATTTTTGTATGTTCTCTCAAAAAATAATTTTCATTTATATGGGTATTTTTAGTTTCTCTTTAGTTGTTTTTATTTGTTTGATGATGCATGGCTGGTTGTGTTTTGGTGTTGGTGTTTCATGTATTGACCACATGATAGGACCCTAGGATGATTCCTCATAATTCACATCATGCCAGAGGGGAGTTTCAATATTAATATTAATTGAAATATCCTGGAACAAAATACATTAAGGTGAATGGGAAAATAATAAAGCTCAACTACTTCTACAATTTCCTGCTCTATCGCCACCTCTCTGCGCTCATTGCTTCATTTGTGAAAAATGTGTGGAAAGTTTTCGGATTCAATTCCTCGGTTCACACAATGCAATGGGCTGGAAATCTGATTTTAGCATTCTAATTTTAGTGCAATCCATGGTAACAGTGATTGTGTGTGTGTGTGTACATTTGTAGTGCAACCACCAATTCTTCATTTTGATCATGTATTCTGAAACATACCGTTACATATTCCTATTTTCTATGTTGGCCATTAAATTACTTTCCTGATGTATGTAAAACATTGAAGTGTTTGGAAGGCCATGAATACTTATCCATTGTGGGTGGGGGACATCTTCTTTTCCTTCTTGGAAATTTTGGCAACTAGAGAACTCAACTGCTACCATTTTTATTTAATTTCCACCAACCAGGTGGGTTCCAATTGTGATTACATGATTTTATTTTTTTTCTATCATCAATGCAGACCCACAATCTCTAAGATGGATCAATAATGGATTTCACAAACATTGAATGAACTCATGAGTGGCTGAAAGTCCAATTCCATCCACTTTAGTTGCCTGGGAATGTTCGTTGATGTGTTTTTCATGAAGTTAAAACCCAAAAAAAATTAGTTTCACTACTCAATATAAAGGAGAGGAACAACTGCCTCATTTTGAAAAGAAGGATGTGGGTGGGGATTGCCATCTGAATGTGGAATAGGGCATCTACCTTCACCAAATCTGACATCATAGTGATATAGAAGAAGACATGGACTAAGAAATGTACAATGAACTGGATTAGGCAACCTTTTTTTATTCTGATCAATATGCTCCTTCTAGCAAGTCGGGCAGGAGATTTGAGAAGGCCATGGATGTGATGGGGATGAATCTGGATAGAAGAATCCATGGTGCTCCAATAAAGATTCCATGATTCTGGGTTTTGTGATCAATGATTCCATTTGTTGTGTCGGTGTGGATTATAATGAACCCTTTATTGTTGTTTTTATTTATTTTATTTTTTCCATTTATAGTTTTGTTTGGGTATTTCTGGCTATGTCCTAAAAATAGGAAAATATCAGCTCATGTTTTTTTGTTTTTTCCATAAACATATTATGTAAGTTGTGTTGCGTTTTTGATAACCCTTTATACAGTGTATGGTGATCTCTGGGTTTTTCATGCAGTTGTCGTTTTTAGGAATATCTTCTCGACCCTGTGGTGAACACGAGTGGAAAAACCTTCTATGTGGTATGTAATTCCTTTTTTTCTCACCATTGTGCATCATGAGGGATATATTTACTCTTATTTATCTATGGAGGATGATTTGTGATAACTGAATCAAGATAAGTTAACAAATTAATTGAAATTTAAGGGGAAGGGGTAATGATTCACATTCTTTTACATCATTGATATTATTGTGTGGTTGTGTTTGTATAAAATTAACACCCTTTTGAAATCATGGTTTTTGAGAGCCTTTGATTTGTGCTTTGTTTGTTGTGATATGGAAATATTATTTCATGTTGTTGTGATATCACCCCAAAAATAAAATTGGGTAACTAATTATATTTTCCCAATGAAACTATTTCCCCTAGATTAATAAAATGTGTGATAACATCTCTAAAATAATGTGAAATGTTATAATATCACCTTGGTTTAATCGGTAAATGGTATATGATGTGTTGTGATGTGTGGTCTTACTACTGGGGGACGCGCTGTGTTGTTGCAATGCAGTGTGGGGTGATGTGCGGTAGTTGTTACATGCTTTTGGGGCATTAATATGATTGTTTGCTTGGACATTATTTTAGGGAGATGAGGTGATTATTCATTTTCCAATGCTTTTGGGGTGGCAAGGTGATGGTTCGTTTGGTCGTGATTTTTGGGTGGTTAGGTGATGATTTTTTTTGGACATGCTTGTTGGGTGATGAGGTGATGATTCATTGGGAATGATGGGATTATTGTTATGTATGTTTGGGACGTGCTAAAATCCCTAGTACACTACCACAAGACGGGGCGAAGGAAGTGCCTCGTTTTATCAACACTAAGTAGGTAGCGCTGATAGGGGGCTTCGTCAGCTCTAGCTAAAAGAGATAATAATATATACACATTAATCATTGTATTTCTTAGCACTAATAAAGGATGCATTTATCCGCACTATTTTTAGAGATCATAAACCTTTTTAATAATAATTTATATTAAATTATTATATTTATAATAAATAATAAAATTTATCTATATACATTAAATAAAAAATGCATGATTATAATTAATATATATTTTTTAATAATTAAAATATATATATATATATAATGATTTAAATAATGTATGTCTAAGATTATAATTTTATATATATATAATTATAGGATTCTAATAACTTTTGTTAAATAATAAATATATTAATTGCATTTATTAGATTTATTAATTTTATTAGATTTAACATATTTATTAGATTTGTTAGATTTATGAGATTTATTGAATTTATTATAGCATTATTAGATTTATATTTATTAGATTTACTAGACTAATTATAATTATTAATTATATTTTTTAGATTTTTTAGTTTTATTATATTAATATATTTGTTTAAATTCATTATATTTATTATATTTAATATATTTAATGTATTGATTATATTTATAATTAATATATATATATTTCTAAATATATATAATATTTATATAAATTATTAAATATATATGTGTTTCTAATGAATTTGGTCAATAAATATAGTGATTATCCATACATTTATGTTATGTATCATCATGTTCATTTATACATTATGCCCTTCTTATTATTCATATTTTCCATTAATGGATCCTTTTTATTATTAATATTTATGAGGTATACGAATAATTCATGCTACCCATATAAACTAACATGTTCCCAAAAATATTTATAAAATTACATTATATGTAATTATATAATAAATATAATTATTAAATTTATAATTATCATATTTTAATAATATATAAATAATTTTTAAATATATGTATTTTAAATTTTAATTAAATCTTAAAAAATATATTTCAATAATTATGAAATTACAATAAATACATATATTATAAATTTTTTAAATAAATA
This sequence comes from Viscum album, assembly GCA_963277665.1. NCBI lineage: Eukaryota > Viridiplantae > Streptophyta > Magnoliopsida > Santalales > Viscaceae > Viscum > Viscum album. The sequence continues at coordinate 1,052,382,322 of OY728151.1, read as the reverse complement.
AATATATATATATTTATAATTATATACAAATATTTTTAAATATATTTATTTATAATTATAATTATAACTATAAATAACTATATTTATGTTTATAATAATAAAATTTTGATAAGTATATTTATTGTTCTACCTATACAGTTATAATATAATGAAATAAATACATTTATAAATATATATAAATATTTATAAATAAATAAGAATATTTATAATTATAATTCCTAAATCAATATAGATATAATTAAATAATTAAACAATTTTAATAAATTTACTAATTATATATATTTATATACAAATATTAATAAATGAATACAAATAGTTATAATTATAATTCATAATAAACTAAGATTCATTTAAATATTTAACAAATTGTAATAAATATATTTATATATATTTCTAAAATTATAAATATTTTTGTTATAATTTTATAATTATTTAAAAATATATATGAATATATATATGTATATTTATTTATTTATAATTACAACTATAAATAAATGTTTATTTATTTTGAATTTAAATTAAAAATAAATATATATATACAAATTAGTTATAAATATATTAAAATATATATTTAATTATTATAAATTTTAATTACATATAAAATAATATTTATTTATTAGTTATAAATATAATTAAATATATATTTATTTAAATAATATTTAATTTATAAAAAGTATATTTATTATTTTCAAAAATAATGTTATATATAATTTAAAAAATATAATTATAAATATATCAAAATATTGATAAATAAATACATTTATTTATATTTATAGTTATAAATATATACAGATACATTTAAATAAATATAATATTATAATCAATATATTAAATTTATATATCAAGAAAATTATAAATTGTAGAAATATTAATTTGTTATAATTTTAGAATATTTTAAATATATATATATATATATATATATATTCATATACAATAATAATTATATATATATATATATATTAATATCAATAATTATAAATTAGAATAAATGTGGTTATATATATAATCATATTAATATATATAATTAATATAGTTATTATATATATTTCTGTGATTATTAATATAGTAATTATATTTCTTATTATTTTATAATAATTTAAATTATAAATATATATATATTTATATATTTATAGTTATAATTATAAATATATAAAACATATTTATCATATATATATATTTTCATAAATATATATATTAATTCAATTAAATTATTAACATTATATCATTATCAGTGCTTTTCTAGCATCGATAATGACAGATATTTATCTGTGATTTTTATCTAGTGATGATAAAAGTTGGGAAAGATTTTATAAAGAAACCCTAAATTTCTCCTCCTTCCTTGCACCCCTCATGCTCTAGAAAAATCTGATCCTTACCCCTGCCACCTCCTCCTCATTATCGGCGTCCTCTTTATCCTCTCCCACTTCATCATCATCATCATCCTCCAACTCCTATCCTACCGACTCCTCCACCATCGCGAACCTAGCTTCGCCATGAAACTCTCCTCCACCAAAACTCTCCTCCACCAATGCATCTCCTCTACAGTGCCTCTCCCATGTCCCCTTTCTATCCACCATCGTGCCTCTCCTCCACCATTACCTCTCCTCTTCCAAAAGGCCTCTCCTACTCAGTGCACTTCTCCTCCACCAGAGGACTCCTCCGCCAAGCTCCTCTCCTCCGTGCTGAACAAACCTCAATCCTGTTTTGAACCACACCTCCAATTTGAGTTTTCTCCTCTTTCTCATTGGTTTCTCATGTTAGTACTATTTTATATTGATGGTGATTTTGCGAATTGTATAGGTGAAACTCCCCCACTAAAAATCATGGTCATTGGTTGTCCTTGTTTGCCGAAAAAATAGGTATCACGTTTGTTGGTTCCTTGTTTGCACACAAATTTGTGATACATAGGGATATGTTCATGTCATGAGGTAATTTATATATTGTTCTAACACTAGTTAGAATGTGAAAATGAACCTAATTATGCATCTATACATTTATTAGGGGTTCAAACTATGCATATATACATTTATTAGAATTTTAAATTTGTTTCTATCCCTTTATTCATAGATATATTTCTTAAATTACAACATTATATTTTTAGTGTAGTTTTTTTTCATCACTACCGCCATTAAATTCTATGGGGTCTTTTCGGAATCTCCCTAATAAATATTTTTTCATGGTGTGGGCGATTGAGTTTTTACATCAATAAACAATGATTTTTGTTCTCAATCAACCTTCTTTACAGTCCTATCATCATCTTTGAACATCCATACTTGTGAAAAACAATCCACCTTCTTCGTTGAATCCTTATAAACCTCCGTAGATTTTTTAACATCCTTTCCATTCCAACATCCCAATATCATTACATGTGTTAGTAGTATTTTATGTTCATCTATATTTTATCACATAGTTGTGTATATGTCCATGACATGTACATATCAAGTAACATTTCAATGGTTATGCCTAATTATATATTTCTATGGAATGTTGGAGTAGAAAACTCATAAAGACTTAGTATATGGGAGTTATAATTTTTCATGTAAAACTGACTAACCAATGATGAAGAATCCCATTATGTGGTTTTTTAGTCATAGAATAATCATTAGGTTTTCTACGTGATGTTAATTTTTGATGAGATCCATGACAACTGAGACATAGAAGTTACATTCCATGATTGTTTTTGTACCACGAATTTGTTAATTTAGTAGACCAATATATTCATATTTCATATCTTCCATAAGGGAAATCATGAAATTAAATAGGATCTCATAAATTTAAATAGAGTTGTTATTTATAAACAATTTCCAATCATTGGGAATTTTGATTAATGATCTATCTAGATGAAAGAATAGTGATTTTGTAAAGATATGGGATAAATATTTCTCTTTCAAATGATTGAAGACATATCATGGAATATGAGAGCATCAGGGAAAGTAGAGGTGTTATAGAATTATTATGTATAGTCATAGGAATCATTTCCAAGATGTATTCTTACTGGCGTATAATGAGGTTTATCAGTGGATAAAATTTTAGTAGAATTGATAAACCCCTATTGTTGTAAACAGTGTTTTTATTCATAAGTATTATGACAACTACACTTATAGAGGCATTGATCTCTTCCATTTTTTAGAGTATTGAGGTCATTTTTTCTATTATTGGTTTAAATATTTATGTTCCATATAGTAATTTTCAAATATTGTTGAACAAGTGTCCATATTAGTTTTTTAGTTGTACAATCCATTATTGTTTCACGCTCCTTGAATTATCCCAGTTTGGATGATCCAAGAATAATTTTATGTTTACCTTATTTTTTCTTTATCATTTTGTATAAATAATTATGGGTAAGATTCTCTCTCATAATTATGGAACTATATCTTGGGAACAAGTTCATTTTTTGAAGGAACAACAGACCTTGATCCCCCCAATGTAGGGTCTTTACCTTTCCTGGGTATAACAATTTTTATTAGAGATAACTGTTCTTATTGTACTATTATTTCTAGGAAGCTGTCCAAGTCGTCATCAACCATAACATAATTAAATTCATTGATAAAAATAATTTCAAATTATATAAGAAACATACACTAAACATTTTCACATTATTAGTAAATGGATGTCTAAGGGTTTTTATACATACGTTCTCAATTAACATGGATAGTTAAGAATTATCTATTGAAAGACTAAACGGGTCATGATTTCAAGACTAATGGTGATATGTTAACGTCTTCTCCTCATTTTTGAAAGAAAACTTTTTTGGAATGTAAGAATTATTTATTGAAAAGTAAGAGTGACATTTAAAGTTCATCCAAAGTGAACGGTTTTAGGTAGACATGATAAAGGTGTTAGAAAGTTCACAAGTTTAATGGGGAGACATCCATGAAATATTGGAATTCAGTATAATTGGAGGAAAAGATGATATATACTATAATAATGTTGGACAACATGCACAAGAAACATGTGATAGAGGTGTTTTTGGAATAATTGTTGAGAATAAAACACATTTCAAAATAATAATTGGAGCATGAAATGAGAATATTATTATGGTGATATTATTAGGGTTCACTTTTACTACTTGAGGGTCAACCAAGAATCTTCTGGGTTAGAAGTGCTATGATGGCCTTAACCAATAATGTGGTATGGTTCCTTTTCATTTATCTTCATGATAGATCCTTCAAAGATCATAATGGGAGGTTGATGAAAACACCGATCTTAATCATAAATTACCTTGGTAATGAGTATGGCCTATGTTGTGATGTATTAGGAGTCAGGATTTGAACAGTTCCAGCCTATGATGGACAATTGGTTGCATATGGATCCAGCCAATTAATAAAACCTAATACAGACATCACAAATCATTTAATAGGTTTTGAAATAGTTTTTCTTTCCATGAGGTGTTATTGGAATACAATAAAAATGTGTTCGAAATATATTCAATCACAATGTAAAATGAACCATTGATAGTGGAGAAGGTATGAGTAACTATAGTCCTCTAACATTGACATAATGTATACCCTCAAGAAGGTGGAAATTTTTTATAATCTTCCATATTATAATGACCATTCATAGATAGTACATGATTCAAGAACTTTGCAATATATGGTTACCCGCATTGAAGAGATATGACTTTATGTTCAAATGTATAATTGTTAAGTGACACTTATGTTTTTATCTGTCACTTATTCACTCATCAATTTTAGTATGGGAGAAAACTATAGGATTAATTATATTTATTCATGAGAGACATGATAAACCTTTTATGGATTCTTATTTTATAAAATTTTGGTTTATTTTATTCATGTATCCTCTATAAAGTACCTCTCTTTGGATTTATGAATTTGTGAAAATGCCTAAGTGGATCATTTAAAATGATTCATGTGTTTTGAAATGCTTCATACAAAATTATATGTGTCTAAAAGACCATGTTTTCATTCTAAGTATCGTTAAAATTATTTAAACACTATGAATGGACATAGGTTTCCTGCCAAGTATTTTTCAACTCATCTGATTGGCTTTTGGAAGGGATGTTAATATTTTAAAAGTGTAAGTAATGCTTGTTTCATTTTAGAGATTGGTGTTTGATGTTTTAAAATAAATTTTGTAAAATATAGATGGTTTTCATTCATTTTGAATGATTAATATTTTTTGGTGATGATATATTCCTTGTCTTATTTAAACAAAGGAATTTTAGTTTTAAGAAAGATCCTTTGAAATTAATTTTTTTATTTTAAAAAGGGCATGTTATTTTAAAGTGGAATTTGTGTAAATTGTTGGTTTTTTAATGAGATTTTATTTTTAATTTGATAAATCGTTGTTAATGGAGACATAAAGTCTGTATATTTTATTTACCTTGGTTAATATTTGTTTCAACGTTTTGTGTAAATATTTTGTTATGTACTAATATCATAGAATAAAATAAGATGTATATGAATAAAGAAGGTAAATATGCCAACCGTTTGACAATATTGTATGAATATGGAGTGGAGTAGTTCATCATGTTTGTGAAACATCATGCATGTGGCCCTTCTCAAAGCCATTTCCCAAGATTATGCAATTTTCATTCAATAATAGTTTGACCAGAAGAGTTTCAAGAACACCTGTTCTATCACATAATAGATCAATGTTATAAATTTTTTAAAAAACAAATGGAAAATTTGAATATAGATAGTCTTTGTGATAACACAACATTTTATGGATCATCTAATATGACTACTAGTGTGCATAATTAAGAATACGGTTTCGAGGATGCGATTACATATGTGAATGGTGAAGAAGATTTTATAAAGGAAGTGACAAGGACTATTGAATATGAACATCATTATTTCCCAAAATTGATTGGGAATTTAATGATTTGTATAAGTCTCCATTGTATGGTGGTTGTACTAAATATAAATCATTGTCATCCATACTAAATCTGTATAAATTTAAAGCTACCTATGGATGGATTGATGACAGTTTTACGGTACAACATACTCTCTTGAATGATACGTTCCTCGAAGATAATGAGCTCCCGAGCTGAAAATATGATGAGAACAAAATTATACTCTCAATTGGTATAAACTCCGAAATAATACATGCATGCACGAATGATTTTATACTTTTTTTTCAAGGACAAAAAATCAAATTGAGAAACCCCAAATTGTGGTTATTGTTGATACAAGAAGGATAAATCTGGTCCTACAAACATTTTATGGTAAATTTCAATAACTCCATGGTTTAGGAACCTATATGGAAGTGAGTAGACTATAGGTAAATTAACATTGCACACAGATAGAAGAAATAATGAAAGGAATCTACATCACTCGATATACTCTCTTCAGTGGAAGAAAATTGATCATGAGTATACCAACATTGGAAATGATCTGAGAAACCGTTGTCTTTGATTATATACATATGGAGTGAATTATTTTTGATTTCAAAGAAGCACTCATAGTACAGGGAAATTTATGTTGGTAAATTATAACATGCCATCTTGGTCATGCATCAAATAAAACAAATCATGTTATCTATGATTATATCAGGACCAAAAAAAGAAGGTAATGATATTGATGTTTATTTGGATCCATTAATTGATGATTTGAAATTATTTTATAATTCATGTGTTCTGTTGTATGATTCTTACAAAAATGAATATTTCAAGTTGTGATCCATGTTTTACGTGATGATAAATTATTTTCCCACTTTAGGAAATTTTTCATGATATAGAATTAAAGTAAATGATGGTTGTCATGTCTCTAAAAAAGGAACAGAATCAAATTTGGTAGAAACGTTCATTGAAAATAGTGTGTCTTGGACATCACATATTTCTACCCCGAAATCAAAAGTACCAAAGTTGGACAACACCGTTCGATGTATGTTCTAAATAATGTACATCACTGTCTCCACTAACAGGTGATCAATTTTTTGAGAAAATAATACATGTGGACACTACATTTGTTAAAAAAATTTCAAAAAAACCTTATTAAATATGTTTGGAAAAAGGGATTAGTTTTTTTGAATTACAATATATAAATTTTATTTTCATAATACATTTTCTTAATGTTATGCATGTTGAAAAAAATTATATGATAGTTTCATCGGCATGTTACTAAATGCACTCGCCCAAACAAAGGATTATATTAAGGCTAGGATGGACATGGTTGACATGGGAATACAAGAAGAGTTTGCAATAATGAATGGTGAAAAAGAAAAATTTCTTCCGCCTTCTACTTACACTATATCCAAGCAAGAGAGATATCAATTTTCCAACTTCATGAATGAGATAATTCTTCTAGAGGGGTATTCATCAAATATCAATAACATCATGTCTATGAGCGATTTAAAGTTGAAGGGTTTGAAATCACAGGACTACCATGTTTTGAAATACGAATATATTACTATAGAATTACATTTAGTATTTCCTAGGAATACTAATCATACATTAATGATGCTTTATTTCTTCATTAATTATAGATGCCGATAAATTATAGACTCAGTGAAATTTCTGACTAAGGAAAAAGAAATTGTCATCATATTATTTTATTTGTAAAAGTATTACCTACTGACATTAATTTATTTGAATGATCATTGGATTGTTAAATTGGTTAATAAAAATAGAATATGTGGTCCTGTACACTATAAATAGAGGTACCCCATTGAATGATATATAAATATTTAGAAAGGGTGTGTAAAAATTGATGTTGTCTAGAGGGTTGTATTGTAGAGTGATATATTTCTGAGGAAGCCATTGGATTTTGTACCAAATACCTTTCCGGTGTGGAAAGCATTGGTCTCTAAATATCTCGTCTCACTTGGTAGCATGTGGGTGAAAGAACTTCTAGAAGAGAGGTTGTCACAATCAATATTTCAAATTAGGAGTAGCTCCACCTTTACATTTTTAATAACATTTTCAACATTGAACCGTAGTTAAAACCCACAATGAAATTATTAGTCATTTGAATCCATAAAGGTATGAAAAATGGATATCAAATACACCTAATAGACATTTTATAGGATGTTTTAGGTACCATATATTTAAAGAGTCAAATGAAAATTCATACTCAATTATAGAATGACTTCAATGGCTAGCATGAAGAGAAAGTTTGATTGTATTATCTTACAACTCTTATGTAATTAATGGTTATAAATTCTATACAAATGAACATGATGAAGACATTACCGTGTAGAATATTGGAGTTACACATATGGATGAAGTGATGCATGCTTCTGGTGCTAAGTACATATATCCAATTTATGTGAATATGTCATAAATTGGCATCATCAAACAAATATGGGTGATGGATTATACAAAATTCCAAGTGCCAATTTTTTAATGCAATTAAGTTGATAACAGAAATGATGTTAAAATAGATGAATTAGGATTCGTGAATGTTGATTTCAGTAAGGATGGGTATAAAGATAAACCATTTATAATGGAATCATAGGAAGTACAAGTATTTTATGATCCAAATCTCACAAACCAATAATGGTCAATTGTTCTGTTATCGATCAAAACCACTAATGGGTTGGATGAAAATTCAATTTAATATTTACCTTTCATTTGGAAATCACAATCATTCCATAGTTATCCCAATATAAAAAATCATTTTTGTGTCAGAGGATACCACAATGAAGGGATTAAAATAATAGATTAAGGGGTAAAATCCTTTCATCCTTTAAAAAAGAGAGTCAATAACCATGTTATATTTTTATTGTAATATATATGTTGTCACCTTATTATATTATATGTTCACTGTTGCTTTTATGTAATCTAAATTAAATGTTAAACCACTCATATAGATAATGAATTATGCATTGGATGATGCTCCCAATCTTGTGACACACCATGTCTCTCAACCTGCAGGTGATTGTAGTGTAGTGGGACAACAAGATTCACATCCCACTATAGCTCTCAGTGCAGTGGTACACCCACCATTTGTACATGATGATTCTAGTGAACTTGAAGAATATATTGATGATGTTGGAACTGAGGTAATGGTTGGAAATGAAACAATAGTAGCGCAGAAATAACATGATTACCATCGTTTGATGGTGTTAGTAAAAATATTTATGGAAAAAGAAAGATAAATATAATACAAGGTCAGATGGAATAAGCGGTGCCATTATGATAACCCCAAAAAGGCCATGTTCAAAAGTTACATTGGAATCATCACTCAACAAAATGTGCAAACTTATGTATAGTTTTGGCACCATGTTGTCACTGGGATTAAGACATTGAGGTGGGAGATATTAAAGATACAATATGATATCATTTCATTAATTTATTAAGAAATAAAATAATGAGACATTGACATAATCATCATCACTCCTTATAATGTGAATTTATAGTAGATGAATCACATAAGGACTATGTATTAAGAGTTTCTAGAAGGATTCACAAAGGCGTTCACACAATTTAAATGAGATATCATATTAAATATGCTGACTTGGAAAATAAAACCACACCCACCTCCTCATTATGAAAACCTAATAACCCAATGAGAATGGGATGTGATTACTAACAATCATGAAGAAAAGTCTTTTCAGGTGCATTGTCTTTGGAAAAAACATGTTTGACGATATGTGTATCCATTACATTGATTGGCTGTTATATATTTATGAAACAACAACTGAGTACTAAAAATAAGGAACAAGCAACAAAACCAGCATACCCCTGCTGTAAGGAAAGGATTGGGTATGCTTCACATGAAAAAAATGGTGTGCATTTTAAATATAAAGTAATAATTTTATGTGACATAAAACAACACAATAACTATGTGTGCCTATTTTTATGCATATTGAGGAATCCAAATACAAATTCACTTCCATCCCATTGCATGTGCAATAGTAGGAGGCACATGTAAATAAATATGTGATTATAATAGATTAAAACACACAAAAAGTGTGATAATCATGTCAAAGTATGACCTAGAAAATATTTTGTTGCATTAAATCTATATTACATAATAATGATTACTTATTTTTATATATTTTCTATCTGAAATAGTCATTAGAATCAACAAAATCTGAACTGGAGAGTAGAAACCATGGTGCCCCGGTGGCGATGTCATGATTCTAGGTTTTCTGAATGAAGATGCCTTTGGTTGTGTCTTTTTGGATGTTGATTCACCCATTTTGTATGGTTTTTTTTGTTAATGTTTTTTCCATTGTCAGTTTATGCATGGGGAATTGATATCTATGTCCTAAAAAATTTGACATGATTTGCTCATTTTTTTTCTTTTACTGTAATCACTTTATGTTATGGCCATCTTTTCTAATAAATTGAAATTTAAATAATTTAATTTATTTTCAAAAATTATATATAATAAATTATCAAATATATATTCATCCTTAAAAATGATTCAATATAGATTTATAGGCATTAATTAAAAATGTTGTATATAAATATTATATATTATTATATTATTAATTCCAAAATGTTCTCTTCTTTTGTTCTTGTCTCGATGATCTACTATATGGTGGTTTTGTTTTGGATTGGGTTGTGAGTGGGGTTCTGTTTTTGATAACCCATGATGCAGTGTTGGTTGATATGTGGGTTTTAAATGCGTTTTTTGTTTTCGGGTACTTATTATCCTCTCTATGGTGCACATCGAGTATGAAAACCTTCTATATGGTAGGTAATTACTTTGTTTCTAACTTTTGTTCATCATGAAGGTGGGGTTTCCCCTTGTTTATCTGTGGAAGATGATTTTTTCTAAATGAATCAAGATAAATTAATCATTTATGTGAAATTGAAGGGGAAGGGAAAATGATATTTGTGCTTTTAGATCTATGATATTATTATTATGTTGTGATTGTAGGCATTCAATACCACCCTAAAATCATTGTTGTTGGGAGAATTTTATTTTTCTATGTTTGTGGTGATATGGAAACCTTGTTTCATGTTGTTATGATGTCACTCCAAAATGGAAATTGGGTAACTAATTATATTTTCAAAATGAAACGGTTGCCCCATGATTAATAGTTTGTGTGATTACATCCCTAAAATAATGTGAAATGTTATAAAATACCATTTGTTAAATCCATAAAATCGACTTTGAGGTGAGTTGATGTGTAGATTTTCTGCTGAGGGGTTGTGATGTGTGGTTCTAATGAATTGTGACGGTGATGTGAGTTATTTATTCCATGATTTTGGTGCATTAATGTGATGGTTTATTTGGTCATTATTATTTAGAGATGAGGCGATGACTCATTTTATAATGCTGTTGGGGTTGCACGGTGATGGTTTATTTCAATGTGCTTTTGGGGTTGTAAGGATATGGTTCATTTGGCTATGCTTTTGGTGTGGTGAGGTGATGATTTTTTTGGTCGTGCGTGTTGGGTAATGAGGTGATGGATTGATGGGAATGATGAGTTGTTTGTCATGTATGGTTATGTCATGCTAAAATCTATATTAGTGATGGAATAATAATCTAATAATTATTTAAATAGATGGATATGGTTTGGATAATGGGATTGGTTTGAAATGAAAAATGTGTCTTGTGGATTGAGTGGTGTTATGCATTTAGTGGTGGATGTGAAAGTTGAAGAGTGTTGTTATTTGGTTATTGGATTTCTATTAACACAGATGTTGAGCTTAAGTGTGGCCTATATATATTCTTGTATTTTCCTTGTGATTTCTATTAACATCCTGCCCATGTCGAGCACTGTTCTCCAACACTCATATTTTCACAGTAAGGGTGTTTTTTCCAAATCCCAATGATGTGGATGGATGAATTTCTACCCATACTCTCTTCATGCTAAGTAGATATGCACATTCTATGATGGATGTTGTTATCTTAGTGCACTAGGTGATGACCTGGCTAACATCAGGTGGGATGTGATATGATCGTGTTGTGGGACGACTTATGTTTATGGTTGTTTGTAACGCCCACCAGTTTTCCACTCTATCACATAGCCATAAAGTGATGTTTAGAAGTCCTCAATTGTGACTCCCATATTCCATAGGCTGGTGACTAGTAGTGAAGGTGTGACAAGTAATGTGGGGAGAACATACCCCCATGTTACAAAGTTACCACACTGCGGAAGAATCATATAACAATAATAAATAAATACCATACTATGGAAATAATGGAAACAACGGTACACCGTGCCAAAAATAAAATATAGAAACCAACTGAGTAATCCAATAAATAAATAAGGAATAATGTAATAACCTCGTAGAATGTAACTAATTGTCATGCTAGATTTGATACCAATAAAATTGTAGTAAAATCTTATACAGACTCAAAATTTTAGGGTCTCAAACCCCATATCAGTCCCATCTGCAAACACGAGCTTGTCCAACAAGCAATAATCAAAATCAAGGTCCCTTTCACTTCACTATTCCAAAATAGACATTTTTTGATGGGTTATTTCACAGCAGTTTCATCAACCAATGCTAAATGTTTTCCCGAAAAAAAAATTGCGGTGGTTGTGAAAACCATTACTAAACGTTTTTTATATATTTTATTAATTTTTTTATTTTTTTATTGTTAAAAAATAATATTTTATTTTTTTTAAACCACTATGAAAAATTTGGTACTTTTATAAAATAACAACTAAATTAAAGGAAAAAAATTATTTCTGATTTATGATTTTTTATTTATTATTTACCATCATATATAGTTTATTATTTCTTATTTTAATTTTTAATAATGTGTTAATTAATAAATCTTTTTTCTCATAAAAAGATATAATATATTACTGATCAGTCAAACCCAATATATTGGTCAAATTGGATATAGAATCAACCTAATAATGATCATGATAGGATCTCCTATGGGATGCCAAATGATGAGTATCTAGGTTACCCCCACACTTTATGAATGAAGAATCTCATACAGGGAAGATTTTAGGCATGGAACAAATCTTTCTCATAATAATTTCAAAGGTTTGTGAGTCCTCCCCCATCTTACACAAGGCGATAATCACTTTAAGGCATCACAATTCCACCAAAACAATATTACAAACATTTGAACGAGAAAAAAAGATCCCTTGGAGGATGGTGTATGCCTACACCACCAAGGTACATCAATAGGTTTTAATATCCATGAAATGACCTTCCACCACATGGCTATTGCTTTGAAGAGAAATGAATCCATCACCTACCCTCAAATCCTACATACATCCACATCTGTGTTAATCTGGAAAAACACATCTACATGGAGGTCCAACATGATGCTTCATACCGCATGCCTACGAAAGAATGCACCACATCATCCACCTTCAAACAATTCATCCATTCTATGGCCCTCTCAACCCAAATATGATCTTGGGTAACATTAGTTTAAAAGATGCACCAATTTCTTCTGGCCTAAACTAGCTATGAAATTGTGCATGTCAACCCCACCACTCTCGGTTCTAATAAAATCACCCAATTATAGAGGTTTTGGTCCAACTCCATTGACAGGTAAAAGAACATCATAAAATTAGACACACATTTTTTCCACACCCTATCCACCCCATGATATAGTAGAATTTCATGAAAACGAGATTCCACCTCATGGAGGCACCAAGGGAAGGCATCATCCTCCACAATATGTTGTTTCACTATAAATTCATGGGTTTGTAGAACATCATTACAAGAGTGCGACCAAAAAAAAACTGTGGCTGGTGGATTGAGTGACAATGGACTCTTAAAATGTTTTTTAAGAAGAAAATGATCCAATCCATGAACCCTCATTTTGTTTCCTGACCTAACTAATTACTTACCAAAAGATTGCCTAACACCACAAATTTTATTATTATGTCTTCCATTTGTAATAGTAATAATGAAAATGAGGTGACTACTAGCCTCATTAATCTAGCTAAAAACCATTCCATTATTCTACTATTCTAAATAGTCATTGATCAAATAACTCACACTCTGATTTTTGAATCCAAAAGCAACATTCAAGGAGACATTTATTTTGATTCCATTTTCCATCAAAATATCATTCGACACACTTACATAATTCCTGTTATAAATTCTCCCCACACATCCTCAATCATGATGAGATTTACCGCCCCAAATTCTTATCCACAAAACACTAGGTTGTGTCTCTAGCTTGGAATGTATGAAGATGGAATGATGAAAGTATTTTGCAAGAAGAAGCACTGAATAGAGATAAATTGGGTTGGATTTGAGATTCCATCCTTTCTTCTCTAGAAGGTCCTCGTTAAACCTTTTGACATTCCTAAATATTAGACCTCTTAACACTTTGAAAAAACATAATTTATCCAATAATACTCAATGGGTGTTATGTTTTCCATCATGATAACCACACCAAAAGTTATCCAAATGAGAGTTGATCATTTTAAAAATAGATTCATGAAATTTGAATAATGATATACCATTGGAAGGGAATTTCATGGGACACTAATTTAATATGAACATTATTCCATTTAATAAAAATAATCATTTTGGAACATAAAAAATTCATATTATCCATGCATTCCATAATTGATTTCAACACATTTACCTTTGATCATTTGACAATGGTCGAGAGAACCACATATTTTTTATATTTTTTAACCAGTGGAAACTTGCATTCCCACTGCAACTCCTCTCTATTCATGGGTAAATCACCTTTACTAAATGAAAATTATAACTTAAATGTATTGATATGTTGTATATAATATCTTTTATGAAAATTAATTATGTTAAGAACCCAGAATCATTCATGAGGGGTAGGTTGCAAAAAAGAGGGCTATCATCTCTAGAGAAGATGTAGGAAATAGGTGGTCCATTTAAACATAACATAGAACCATGGGTAAATTCGTGTTACAATGAGATCAAGATAATATGAGGAAATACACTGACCAACGGGATAAAAATATATGAAGGGATTGGATTACCTTGTCATAATACCTTTTAGGATTTAATATTTTTAGAAGGGACCACATTAATATTGATTCTTAATGACACAAACATAACAAAGTCCATAATGATAAAAATATATTTAGACCCAAATCCCATCCCTGAGAGAATGATTTCAAGAAAAGTCCATTCAACCATATTATTGTCTTTTATAATATCATATTTTATTGACATAAATCATGTTTTAAGAAGATCACGTCTTCATGGAGTAGAACATTTCAAAAAAATGGATATAATATCTGTAATGGATCTCATTGGGATGAAGGCACTTTGATTTTTAGTGACCACCTGGGGAGGAAAACCCCTTTGCCTAGCCACTATGATCTTGAAGTAAATTATGTAGACAACATTGGACATGATAATTGGATGAAACTTTGTGATTTTTATGGAAAATGGGCATTTGGAATAGAGTTATAAGTGTTTAATTAATAGACTTGATTGAGACTATTTCATCCCACAATTCCATCACAGTGGAAACCATATAAGGTCCAATAACATGCAAAAAGAATTTGAAAAATAGTTCATTGAAACCAGCAGGCCCTGGAGCCATAGTATAATGAATAATATGAAGGGCCCAAGAAACTTCATCAATAGAGATATCTCTCTCCAAATGTTAGTTTCTATATTCCATGACAATTTTTGGAAAACAATTAGTCCGACCTGAAGGAGTATCACTGTTTTCTTCCTTATAGATGATCCTGAAAAAATTAATTTTAAGGGTATGAATATCAATTAAATCATGGAAAACCCTCCTATTCTGATCCTCAAGTATAGAAATATGATTTATCCTCCATGTAGAAAAATTTTTGTGAGAAAAGGTAGTATTATGATCACCATCCCTTATATTGTATTTTATTTCCCTCAAAACCCCAAAACTATCTTTTTCCCTCAACACTACTTTAAGTTCATTCATAGAAAATTAAATATCTCTAAGAATGGAATCAAAATAGGAAAAAGGTAGTATCTACATCAGGTGATTGCCTATATCATTACAGAATCTACCATAGTCGTTGATCCTAACAGAGTTCAACATTTGCAAATAAGACACAGTATTGTTGATATTGGATGTGAGGCATATGTAATGGTTTCGATCTATGATCTGTGATATTTAGTTTCAGTGGTTATAGATTGGTGGTATGCGATGGTTTTTATTTATTATATATTGTTCTGAATCAATGATTTTATAGATTTTTCCACTATTTCCGATGGAGATATACTGATCAGGATATCTTATTTTACAGTGATATTTAGCTCTCACGGTGAGGTGGGGTGAGGGGGTAACGATAAATTATCATGGTGAGGCGGTGACCTTAATTTCTCAAGGACATGTAGTTTTCATTCTTTCATCCAGTAGGGTTACCCTACTCGGAATGTTTTTGGTGCCCTTCAATTATCAATGCAAGATGGTGACCATTAAGGTGGGGTAGTGACCTTCATTTCCCATTAATTATCAAATCGAGATTTTGGTACTGGGGATTTCTGAACATAGGAAGAAAGTATTCAAGTGGTGTCGATTCATCTCTACCGTATTCTAAAAAAGTTATATTTTTTATAATGACGAGAATAATAGCATGCAAAATCATTTTGGGGAAAATCATATTCTGTGGAATCAGACCGGTAAAATCTGGCTGAGTTTTTCATAACAATGTCCAGGAAGCTCTTACAATCATTTGGATTTGAAATTAAATATTTGTGTTCAAAGGAAAACATTTTTGGAATTGAATTTAATCACATGTGACATGCATTATTACAAAAACTTGGTATTACCCTATTTGTGCTATAAGGGTGCACAAACAATATTTGATTTTTTGACATAGTTCTACGTGAGTGAAAGGGTATAAATTAATTTTTTTATCTAGATATTGTTTTCTAGTGTATTTTGTGGTATTGGATTACTTAAAAACCATAGCAATGATGTATCTATTCATATTGAATAGTGAACTTTTTAAAATCATGTGATTCTATGGATATGTATTTGATTTGTTTTTAGAAGGAAATTGAATATTTAATAGGACGTAATGTTTGTTTCAATTGAAAGAATATTTAAAAGATAAATTATCACTAATTCACCCCCACTAACACAGATAGTGCT
The DNA here is from genome assembly GCA_963277665.1 of Viscum album. Classification (NCBI taxonomy): domain Eukaryota; kingdom Viridiplantae; phylum Streptophyta; class Magnoliopsida; order Santalales; family Viscaceae; genus Viscum; species Viscum album. The sequence continues at coordinate 1,052,365,397 of OY728151.1, read as the reverse complement.
TTTAAATGCGCTAGAAGCTTCATTTAATGGGGCTATGAAGTTCTTTTAGTCATTATGATGATAAAGGGGGTCCTTTTTCATGCTAAAAAGGTGACGATAAAGGACCACCCCTATCACCACTATTTTTTCACTAATATAGGGAGCCTCTATCGGTGCTCAGAATAGCACAGATGATGTGGGCCTTTATCAATGCTCGAAATAGTTCTGATAAAGGAGTACTTTATCAACTCTTGTTATAGAAAAGCTAAAGGAGGCCATTATCAGTACTCAAAATAGCACTGATAAAAGCCTAGCTACCTGGGATGTGCTATTTATAAAATAGAACAACCACTAGCACCTACAAAGCACACGCACTCAACCTGTTCAAAACAATACCTGCACAATGCACGTAAGGGATTATCAAATAGTTATATATACATTTCAAATAATGTTTTATATAATTACATTTATGATTATCCATCAAACAGTTAAAAACAATAATTTTTCATTATTTTACATTCTTGATCCCCTGTCAAAAATTAACTTCTGTGGTATAAGTTACCGAACAAATCATTCCAACAATAGTAAATGGTTCTACCTATATAAGATATAAAAATATTATATAAGTAAATATATAAAGAAATAAATACAAAATTTATATGAAATAATACACTAATAAAGTGGAAAAGTTTAATTAAAAGACACAGTTAGAGTTATACAAGTCAAATTGTGTATCGTATTAGGGTGTTGTTGATTCCTACATGTCACAAATGGGTTGTGGATTATTTTACTAATATTTCAAAACAATCTAATTGGCTTTTCTTGGTTTTGAGTATGTCCCTTGTTCTTTTAGTAAAATAAATATCAAATTTAAATGACACATATGGATTTATAGTGGTCACATCATTCTTCATATTGAAGAGTTGTTTATTCCCACATGTCACAAATGAGTCATCTATTATTTTTATAATTTATCAAAACAATCCAAATATATATCCTTGGTTTTCAATATGTCAGTATTATTTTTTACTAAAATAACAGTTGAAACTGGGAACACACATTATTAGTCATACTGGTAGCATCATTCATCAGTTTTAGGTGAGACTACTTCATACACGTCAAAAAGGACATTAAAAACTCTCTCATAAATTATGAAGACAAACAGAGGTTGTTTTCTTCGTTTTCAATGAGTGAAATGTTTTGACCTAAAATGCCAATTTACAACTTATAATGAACACTTTTAGTCATACTAGTCACACCATGCATTGGATTAATGTGTGGTTGATTCCTATACATAAAAAATGACCCATGGACCATTTTATTAATGTATCAAAACAATATGAATAAGTTTTCTCAGTTTTTAGTATGCCACTTATTCTCTTTACTTAAATTAATGTAAATTTTAAATAAAAACACATAAGGATTTAAACCTATCACATATTTCATTTTATGTATGTGTGGTTGAGTTATACACATCAAACATAAATCAGGTACAACTATTTTAAAGTATCAAAAAAATAAAAAATGATTGGTTTTCAATTTTTAAGTTGTGTTTTTTTAATAAAATATAATTTCAAACTAGAAACATTATTATTGAGTCATATCAGTTCCATCATGTTTTGGTTTGATGTGATACTATTTCAAAATCATCATACAGGATAAACAAATCACTATCAAAAATTATGAATACATTTTTAAAGAGTTTTCTTTGTTATCAGTCAGTGAAATTTTTTGAGCTAAAATGTAATTTTGAAATTTATAATGTACACTTTTAGTAATACCAGTAATTTCATGCACCTTATTGAGGTGTGTTTGATTCCTACATGTCACAAATGACTCATGGATCATTTTCCTATTTTATCAAAACAAACCAATATTTTTTCTCAGTTTCCAGTATGTCATATGTTCGGTATACTTAAAATAACATCATTTTTAAATAAATACAGACACATGGATTTAGAACAGTCATATCTTGGATTTTATTAAGAGTCACGTGATTCCAACACAACACAACATACTAATGTATTGTTTCCATAAATTATCAAAATAATCCGAATGCGTTTTCTTGGTTTTCAGTATGCCAGTTGTGTTTTTTTACTAAAGTTAAGGTCATTTATAAATAAAAATAGACATTGTGAATCATAAAAGTAACACAATGCATCTTATTGAGGTGATATTGATTTAAACAATTCAAAAATTACATATAGATCATTTTCATAATGCATCAAAACAATCTAAATGTATTTGCTCAGTTTTTAGTATGTCAGTTGTGTTTTTTTACTAAAATATCATTTTAAACTAGAAAAGTGCATTTTGAGTCATACATGTGGCATTGTGAAAAGGTTTGATATGAGAATATATCATACACTTCAAAAAGAACTTATTTATTATTTTCTTAAATTATTATGACAATCAGAGAGAGTTTTCTTGGTTTTCAGTGAGTTTCACCTTTTGAGCTAAAATGTTAGTTTTAAACTGATAATGGAAATTTTTAGTCATATCGATGACACTGTTCTTTGGATTGAGGTGTTATTAATTACTATATGTCACAAATGACTGATGTATCATTGTCATAATTATAAAAAAATAATCCATATGTTTTTGCATAGATTTTAGTATGTCACTTTTCTTTTTGATAATGTTATTGTGAATTTAATTTAAAAATACACAATTAAACTCAAAATTTTCACAAAGTGCTTCATATTTAGGAATGTTTGATTCCTACATGTCAAAAATTCCATATGGGAAATTTTCCTAAAGTATAAAATAAATCCTAATTACTTTTTTGATTATGTCTCTTGTTCTTTTTAAATAAAATATTGTCAATTTTAAATAAATATTGACACATTGAGTCATACCAGTGACATCATATGTCATATTGTACACAAATTTTCCTGTAATGTTTTTACATTGTTCCATAATGTATTATTCTTATTAATTTATAAACGAATTTATATCTTCTTGTGAATATGAGTCATTTCAATAATCATGGTTTTATTGAAAAAATAAAAATAAAAAAATTGATTAATAAATATTATAAAGAGAATACTAATTCTCATTGAAAACACCGCTTCAGCGATGTCATATTGTTCACAGAATATGATATATTTCATAAATTTACAAACATAATAACCACAATTTTTTTTTGTTTCAGACACTAGAGAAACATCTAAAAATTAAGTAATTTTTTATATGTGTTTGGATAGATAAATATAATTATTCATACCCTGATACGTATTCAATAATAGTACTTGTGATTTTGCTAATCCTTTCCCCCTAGCCTCATTAGATGATGTAGATGATATTCATGAGCCACCCTATCAAAACAAAATCCTCATTAAAAGATAATATAAATTTTATAACTATATTTTTCTTTCTAAAATATATGATGTTGTGTATTAGAAATTGGCTATCACCATCATGTGTGTTCAGTTTGATGGATATCAATGCATTGAATAGAGAAAATAAATATTTGGTGTATCAAAATTGACTGTAATGAGCATCCAATACTAACTAAAAACACCAAAAGGAATAATTAATGAATAAAATTAAAATATATTTGATATGATTAAATTGCAGAGTTTTACCACTACATCGTTGGTATTATGAAGAGTCCATCATTTGTGATATTTCTTTTAAAACAATTTGTGTAGACCTGTCGCTATTTCAACCTATTTCAGGGAAGTTCTTTTTGTTTGTTCTAAAGAGGTGATGTGAGGACTAACGAGTCCAAATTTTTGTTCAGGGTGAAATACCTTCAAATATTTTTCACACATACAACTACAAAAAATGTGAAATGTATTTAGTAATAATTATCATAGAATATCAGCTATAGGAAAATCTAATCATAAAAACATACCTCATGTATACATTTACAATTGAGACACCTAGGCAATCATAGCCTAGGATTTCACGTACATTGTCAACAGTAATGACATATGGATCTTCTACACTATAAATATTTTCATAAAAAACAATTATGTGAGTACCACCCTCTTTCCACATTGTATGCACATAATCATGTAGTGATAATAAATTCATATATAGAACGAGTGGGGTTAATGTGCTTTTGGTTAATCTTTTAGATCAGTTGGTTGATCCTTTAGATATTTTTGCGTACTTCTTTCATTTTTCCCCCTTACATCTGTCCTTCTATAATATCATTCATTGATTCAAATCTTTTTCTATTAAATGTTAATGGATTATGTTGAATATTAAATTGATAATTAATACCTCAGTGTCAGAATGTTTTTTTAAAAGGTATGATTTCCATAAGATGAATGTTACAAGATCTTATTTGACCTTATGAATATCTTCATCATCAATTGGAACAAATATCTCGGTGTTCAACTATTGGGTTGCATTAATCCACACTTTGAGTTGACCTATTGGATGTGGTCTATTGTGTAGCATGGAGTTATGGATATTGAACAATGTATCCCACTATACTAGGCACTCAGTTGTTGATGATAGATATAAATCACTATCATTTTCACCCTATATAATATCAGTACATGATGGGAATCATTGTCTATACAATTCACAATTCATAGAAAAAACTATTTGAACATTTATTATCTCAGTTAGGACTGGGTTTGTGGGGAATGGCTCACCTCAAAGCTCGTGGGGGGGTGGGGTTGGATCGTAATGTTCTGGTTGTTCCTGAGTTGTTTCTTCTGTTTCCCCCCAACATAATATTTTTCATCAACTCTCACTTTCATTTCATTTTTATTTCAAGGAAATCTACTCTTTCTTTCATAATTTTCAGTAGTTCACCTTGATCATATTGTTTTTCAAAAAATGTATGGTGGGTCACCCCAAAACCCGCACCTCTAATGCAGCCATACTATTATGTCTTATACTAGGCCACAAAAAATATTTCTTCATCCATTTTGTATGATACTAATTCCTATTACTATTTCAAAAAGAAAATATAGGAAAATAAGTAATCATTGTTATGTAATATCTATTTTATTCTGAAAAAATATTTATTACGTCATAATTACACATGTTTCCACACTTTTTTTTTCTGGTTTCATCTATTAGTATACCATATTTATTTAGATGCTCCACCATCCATATCACAAGGGGTGGGATGGAAGTAGATTTGGATTTAGGTTCAAAAATATATATATATAAATAGGAACATAGTTATGGTGTTGGTTTATGTTACATAAAAGTATGACGAATGTTTTAAAATATGTACCAATTTTTTTCATAGGTATCACACCCCATCATTACATTACGGTAGGGGTACACTAGTTTTACTGCTCATTCATAATTTTCATCACATAGTTGATGATTGATATTAAAAAACTGTCAATCAAAGTGATGAATAAATGTATCTTCAAAAAACATATTACCAAACACAATGTACCTACAAATACTTCTTGGGATGACAATTTGAAAATGCATCCCATGATCCTTGGGTTAGCAGGTGTGCATAAATTGTATGTACGTGTGGGGTTACTTTCCCTTGAGTGCCTCTAAGATGAATCCTTGTTAAAATTTAGTAAAAGCCTCTATGAATGCTTCCAGAAACCCTTAACACATAGTCCTTGTTCAATTCCTCCACTATAAATGCACTCTAAAAGGGATGATAAATAGTAAGTCAATGATTCATTGTTTTATTTTTTACTAAATTAAATAAATTATATCATAATATCACTGTAAAATGTCCCCATATCTGTGTCATAAGCCCGATAATAACATGGTTACATGAATGTACATCAATCGGTATGTGTTGCTGAGTGACGATTTCAATGTAACTACTAAACATGGATTTTGGGGTAAACATGTTGGCCCTGGTTATTCCACGTGACCACATATTTGATGCCTTTCACTTTTTCCATAATTATTTTTTCTAACACCTTCAAACTATAGAGTTCTTGTTTTTTATGAACTGCCATTTTTTCATTGCCTAACTTTTAAATGGTTTCCACATCATCAATATGTTCTTCCAGAGTACTAGCATGGTAATGTGAAGATGGTGGTTGCACCTCTAAACTGAGAGCAGCTGCAACAACAGTTTGAGAAACTTGTTGGTCCTCTGCACTACAAGAAGCAATAGGGTGAGAGACCAATTGTTCCTCTAAACTAGTATGAAAAATGTAAAGGTGTGACTTCTCCTGATCTATATCATTAATTTTGATATCCTCTCTTTCCGAAATTCCTTCACCCGCAATCCAACCAGTGTAACGAGATTTTGTTAGACCAATGATATCCACACCAGATAGGTATTCGGTACATAATTGAATAGATTCCTCAAAAATATATATTTCTCTACAATAAAACACTCTAAAAAACTCTGATTTTTGTAATACCCTTCCAAATTCTTCATATATTGTTCACTGGGACACATCCGTATACAAAGTAAAAGACCACATTTCCAAATCTCTTTCACCAAGTGAACCATCAAATGAACCATCATATCAAAGAATTTAGGTGGTAAGAACATTTACAATTAAAATAATATGATAGAAATTTCACATTCTATACTTGGAAATTTTACCATGACTACAACATTAATGCATGTATATTTGATGTAGAAATAGTGCTTCATTAATGAATAATGGACATTCTTGGGGAAAATTCAATGTAAATCTATGGGAATTATATATTGCATCAAAACATGGAAGTCATGTGATTTAATATCCTTTAACAATAAATCATTCATTGACACCATGTTATTGATATTTGATGAATACGAAAATGGAACTTGTATGTCATTCAATAATATTCAAAATTGATATCTCTCCTTCTGGGAAAGGGTGTAAGAAGTTAGAGGAAGAAAAGTTCATTTTTCACCCTTCACTGGTGCCAAAACATCTCGTATTCCCATGTAAACCATGTCCAACATAGACTTAATTTCATCATAGGTTTTTCCAGGTGCATTTAGAAATGTGTCTGTGACCCTGTCACATACATTTATTTCATCACGCATAACATAAAGAAAGAGTCTGAAATACAGAAAATTCTAGTATAGTAATTTCAAAAAACTAATCACTTCTTCCAACTTGTTTTTGTATGGTTTTTTTAAAATAGTATATCAAAATTTGTTCCTATATCTTTTACATTATAAAATATATGATCAGTTGTTAGTGTAGATAGTTTTGTACATTCTTCTAAACTCCCATCAAATGACTCCATCAAAGATCTCTACTTATTTCATTTGGTCAGAAATATGAGATTTCCTAGAAACAGTGTTTTCAATGAATGTTTCAACCTATAAGACTGTATACCTTGTCTGTAGATAGGACACCCATGACTTTCATTAATGATATATCCCAAAAAAATCCATTAAAAAAATTCATTTAACATCCTGTAAAACATGGCTCGAAACATGAAATCATTATTTATATAATAATCATAAAACATAACACCTGAATCCATTAATAATATCAAATCCTCGATCAATGGAACCAAATAAACATCAATATCACTACTGGGTTGTTTCGGTCTTGATATAATCATAGATATCTTGATGTGTTTAATTTATTTATAACCACAGTGGAATGTTATAATTTAACAACCTAACTAGCTATTTTTATGATTTCTGTTTTTAAAAAAATGATTCACTCTATTTGTAGATAATTAAACGGGGAGCATTCTCAACTTGTTTCTAAAATCAGGATACTTATGATCTATTGTTTTCTACTAAGGAAACTCTATTGGGTGACATAGTTTCCAATATTTATTTCTTTTGTCTGTTTTTGACGTCTCCTCACATTCATAGAGGCTCCTAAACTTTAGAATTATTTGAAAGTGCCGCACAACATCTGTATGACCATATTCATCCTTCTTGTATTGAAAAGAACCATTCATTAGAATTATCTAAGAGATTTTTTGTCCTTGATTAATAGTATATAGTCATTTTGGAAGGTGTGTATTCATTCATAGATCATACCCATCAGGAATAAATTATTTTGGCATTGTTTGTTTGGATCCAGATCACATTATCTATTAGGATCATGTCATTCAATAGAGCATGTAATTATATAAAATATGCATCACTCTATCCAATACTAGATTTCCAATTATGCAGCTTTAGTATGACTGGCAATGTTGTATATTTAGTACAGCAACCATACAACGGTGTCTTCGCAAAACTCTTTAACTACTCAATTTTTTTTGGAAATCATGATGTTCATATTAAACATTAATTTTAATTTTATCAATATGATCTTCATAATAATTCTCTTCTATAATCACATAATCAATAAGGTCTTCTTCATTTTACACACTTGTACTCATATATGATGATCCATAAAATGAACTGTTATCCCTGACACAAACTATATTCTCAATTCTACATTAATATTTAAACAATTATAACATCAAACTATTCCATGATAGATCATGTGTTATTCCAACTCCTCTGGACTAGAATTTATTGAATAAAAAATTCATAAACAAAGATAGAGGATTGGATAAGACTCATATGCATGATATTTTTCAAATGTGATGAACAATTTCACTCCATCTTCAAACATTCAAGTCAAACAATTTATATCCATCCATTCATTATTCATATCCATCCTAATTGATTTGGTGAAATTTGTATTTAATAAAATAAATAAAAAAATATGGATATAATGTAATAGTTTCCATAATTCTATAAAAATCAATACACAAAATATTATGAAAAAACTACAGTTCATATATCCGTTGAATTTTTTTTTTAAAATAACACTTGTAATCCAATTAAGAACCAACCATTTACACAAATTCCTCTTTAAAATTACATTCCACTTTTATAATAACTCAGTCAGTTCCAAACACTCTTTCACAAAACCAAATTATTATTTTTAAATAATTCATGACAACTTCATGACCTAATAATATTAATCATTTAAAATGAGTGACAACCCTTTATAAAACATTTCAATACGATTGAATAATTTTAAAAGAGACACAAATACATTTTCACAAAGACATATATCTCAACAGATACTCTTTATAAAATATACAAAGAATACTCTTTGATTCATCGCAAATCAATTAGTTTTTTATGATTCCATCACATTATTTCAATGGTCAGTGTAATAATAATAATTTCTATAATCATTTGATATTGTTCTGCACAACATTGGATATACAATTTTCATTCTTACATTATCAGTTTGTATGAATTAATCCTCACCACAACACCATATTCCCAATGGATATGTTCCATAGTAAGTGACCACACTCGAATCCAATAAACACTCATGTTCTAGTTTACTAAAAACACAACATTATCCCAATGATCATTGGATCACACCAAATAAATTGGTTGTACAACCAAATAACAATGTATATTTCTCTCACATGGGGTATTATTGGTTCCTTCCTTTATAAATACATCTAATAAAATCTATAATCATGAACCCATTACATGATAAAAAATTTCTCATGTGTCATTCTTTTTACACAAATAATTTCCCTATGTCACTCATCACTAGAAGAAACTATATCACTTTCCAGATTATTTTAATTACATCATGTCTCAAGTAAACAAAATTATAACTATGGAACTAAAATAATAGATGGTATTATTTTTCATATTCAATTTTCTAAAATATTTAAAACGATTTAATAAATGACATTACAATGTCTAGTCGTTCTAAAATCATTAACTAAACTCATATCAGAAACCAATAGAATAAAATTGATGAGGGTATCATTAAAACCCTCATGAAAATTATTACCTCTCCAAAACCGTCATGACCCCCTCCCCACAAAGTGTACCCCTCCTGGACCGGAAATGTGAGAAGGGAGATAATGACCCCCGAGTCCCGCCTCCAGTAGGCCCCGGGTTGGCGACTAGCACCGATGGTATAATACACACACAAATGGGAGGCATTACCCTCTAAGAGAACACATGAAAAAGGGAGAGATAGAATAGACTCCAACCAACTCCAACTCATAACTGAAAATATAAAAGAAACCCAAGTACATATATGAAATGTCATGCAAAAGTACTACAACTGAAAGGGAAAACTAAAAGTACCCAAAAGAAAGTAAAACGACAGCGACCACAAGCCCGAACAGCTCCTCCTCCAACCCCAAGCTAGTAGTAACCAGCTTGATCTCCAACCTGCTCCAAGTGACCTGAAAAACAATTTATATGTACATAGGGTGAGTATAACAGTATACTCAGTAGGATCCTCCCCAAGCCTCTCGTGAAAAAGTAAAGAAAGCATGCTAAAGCCCAGTGAACAGCAAGTGAAACTGACTCGTTATCTAAAGAGGTATACTATGTTCCCAACCTCACCATGGCTACTCTCACCAAGTAATGCATACAAGAATATAGCATTTAGTAAATAATATCAAGGGTACCCCGCTACTAATTCCCCACTGGTTTTCCGCTTTTCCCCAACGACATACGTCCTATGCATCTCTCTCCAAAGGCTTTCCCGCAGACGCCTGGGCTAAGCTCCACAATCTGCACCTCATGCACCACATAGGCTTGCCCGCAGACACCTGGGAGAAGCACCACACCATCCTCACAACCAAAGTAACCAGGTAGTTTCCGGGAGCCACCATAGCTCGTATAACGTGTATCATACGTCGAGTATTATACCTCAAGCCATCACAGCCCATACGCCGAGTACGGATCCTCAAGCCATCACAGCCTATACACATTACACCTATAGTATTCTATAGGATACTATATCCAGAATATATGTGTGGAAAATAACCACATGCCATCACAGCCCTCTACACACATATATGGGTAAAACTAACCACTGTGCCTACTAGCACAAAGATCTACCAAGAGAAGAGAGCAGGGCCAAAGGGGGTAGTTAGCCATTCAACCTCCCATCACAATGTTGGGGAAAACACCCCCCAGGGCTCAGAATCCCCGGGGTGTCAGTTGCCCTTACCGACAGGGTGGAGTAGAGTATAGAAACACAAAAAGTACAGAATATATAAGTAACTCACATCCACACTATGGGCATTACCTAGTCTTAGATACGACTGCAGCTAACATCTCTCAGACTCCAGGCTGCTACTTCTAAGACTAGGTATCCTATAAGCACACAAACAAAGAAGAGATTTATTAGATTACTCCATTCTCATTTATCAGTTCCACTGTACATTAATTAATTCTTTAAACATTAATTAAGAATGAAGAATTCCACATTAAACATAAATGGCATCACTTTCAAAAACAACTGCTCCTTTTTAAGATTCACATCACCTTTAAATTCCAGCATCTCCATCCCCGTGGATTTTCACCATTTAATCAAACATTCATTACAGAATTACTTTTCCACATTCCCAGGCATTCTAGAAAAACATACTATGCTTCTAAACACAAAGGAGGCTCAAAACGGGGAGTAGATATACTACCCGTCGAGTATTTGCCGCCTATAGAAAGAGCATAGACCCATCCTCCATCGAGATGCTAAACACGGAAAGCACGTGGCATACCCCGCGTGTCTTCGCCTCCTTCGGAAAGAGGGTAAGCAAGACCAGCTGCCTTGAGCAGTGGGGAAAATTAATGCAGATAAACAACCAAACCAAACCACCAACATCAAACCATCACATTCATCTCATTCCATCACCCTTGGTGTCCTCCCCGACCCCCATATGCATAATCCGATGCATCTCGCCACACTAGGTGTCATCAGCTGCCAAAACCACAAGTCTCCATGCCTCCACATATCACAACAGCCATCCAGGCTCACATCACAGCACAAGAAGCAGGAAAACAAACATCACAAATTGGGCTCTCGGCCCTTTAACAAACAAGAGGGTAACTCAGAACCCTTTTAGAAATTCCCACATAATCTGTTCTCTAATCCATATTGAATTAACAGACTTGTTATTCATAGGTTCCAATCATGGATACCTAATCAGTAAGCTATCACAATTTAAATAACCATGCTTACTTCCCTAATTTGATTATCAACAAATTAGAACAACTACAACAACGGCAATAACCAGATTAATTTACATGCCTCTTTATCTTTAGCCAATTAATTAACAATTAATTCTGGTTTTACGCTCATTATCAATTTCCATCATGAACGAGCAACAAATTAAAGAAAATCATAGATATCACTATATCTAGGAAAACATGAGGCAAACCGTTATCACAGTATAAAGCAAAATCATGCGATCAACCAATTCTTTTAAACCGGTTCAAGTATTTAATTAGGTCAATTTCATTGTGATCCAAAGAGATAAATCATGCTAATTCTACGATTGCACAAATACAATTAGAGGAGCCATGAATCCCCTACCTCAAAGAGTTCTTGACGTCCTTTATCCACACAACGAGTCACAGTCCTCTTCTCCTCACGACAGCTGCATCCACCGGAGGATGCCACAGTACGACAATACCAACTAACCCCAAGAAAACCCATTAGAACCATGGAAATTACATGCTAATATGGAAGGAAGAACAAGAGAAGGTGATCCCCGAAGGAAGGATGATAAAACATACCTTATATGGAAGAACGATCGACACAACTTGGTTGCATCAAACAGAGCGGAACTGATCCGAGTAACGTTTGATTGTGAAACTCCTACGGGAATGATTGCAAGGTTCTAGCGTCTCGTAGATGAGAACCAGGAGGAAGAACAACGAAGAATGATATCTCGTTCCTTTTTAAAAAAAATTAGAGAGGAGATTGTTTAAGATCTGGTTTATTATCCATTAAAAACGGATCGCATTAACCCATGCGGTTTGACCAAGTAAAAACATCCCGGACCTAGGAATAATTAATATAGGATTTATGGCCTTTGAATCGGCCTTAAAGTCCTTAAAATAAGGTTTTAAAAGTATTCTACGTCAAAGAAAACGTCAAATTTGCGAAGCTGGAAACACTGTTCACATACTCAAAATTTGGCAAAGTATGGAATCGGTAGCTCTTATGAAGTCTGGAAACACTGTTCATTCGTGAAATTTGGAAAAGTAAAGAAAAGCTCACCGATAGAGCCTTACCGATAGAAACACAAGTCTACTGATAGATCCTCACTGATAAAAGTTCACCGATAGGACCTCACCGATAGAAACACTGTTCACTGAACCTCACCGATAGAAGTCCACCGATAGGACCTCACCGATAGAAACACTGTTCACTGAACCTCACCGATAGAAGTCCACCGATAGAACCTCACCGATAGAAACACTGTTCACTAAACCTCACCGATAGAAGTCCACCGATAGAACCTCACCGATAGAAACACTGTTCACAGAACTAGAAATTTGGAAAAGTGTTAGCCGAGCTACTGCTGGACTACGGCTACCAGTAGACCGAGATATCAGTATGTCGTGGCTACCGGTAAACCCAGCTACCGGTAGGATGTAGCTACCTGTAGACAGAGCTACCGGTAATCAGCAGCTACGGGTAGACCGAGCTACCGGTAATCAGCAGCTATTGGTAGACCGAGCTACCGGTAATCAGCAGCTACCGGTAGACCGAGCTACCGGTAATCAGCAGCTACCGGTAGACCGAGCTACCGGTAATCAGCAGCTACCGGTAGATCGAGCTACCGGTAATCAGAAGCTACCGGTAGACCGAGATACCGGTAATCAGCAGCTACCGGTAGACCGAGCTACCGGTAATCAGCAGCTACCGGTAGACCGAGCTACTAGTAATCAGCAACTACCGGTAGACCGAGCTACCGGTAGGCAGCAGCTACCGGTAGACCGAGCTACCGGTAATCAGCAGCTACCGGTAGACCGAGCTACCGGTAATCAGCAGCTACCGGTAGACCGAGCTACCGGTAATCAGCAGCTACCGGTAGATCGAGCTACCGGTAGGTAGCAGCTGGGGGATAAGTCACCTTGTCCTCTCGGAACACCTCCAACACCACATTTTCACAATGTAATGGACCAGGGAGGTCCGGGCCATTACATTAGATACCTCTCAAAACATTCTCGTCCTCCAGAATTAAAAACCAACCCAGAAGAAAAGAGGGGTCTGAACAACCACCCCGTAAGATACCACTCAGGGGAAAACCACCATGAGTTGTTCAAAAGCTGGAACAAAACTACGACATCCGAGAGTATGGAAAAAAATAATCCATAACCAAACAATTCAAACATAACATCACATCAAAGGTACATAAAGGAAACATGAAAGTTCTAACCATAAAGGAAACGTCATTACATGGAAAGAGTTAAACATTAAACAACTCTGGGTACTGAGCACGTATCTGTGACTTACGCTCCCAGGTACTCTCTTCTATGCCACCGTGTCGCCACAGGACACGAACTAAGGGGATAGAACGCCCACGCAAAACCTTCTCCTTGTGGTCTTGGATCTCCACAGGTCGCTCCTCGAAGGTTGCATCATCGTCAATATCGATCTCTCCCCAATCTATAACATGAGATTCATCATGAAGATAACGACGGAGCTGTGATACATGGAAAACATCATGTATCCGACTCATATGAGGGGGAAGTGCTACTCGATACGCCACAGATCCAACACGAGATAACACCTCGAAAGGCCCAACAAACCGGGGAGAAAGCTTACTTCCACGACCAAACCTTCGCTGCCCACGATGGGGAGTCACCTTTAGAAACACATGATCCCCAACATTAAACTCTAACGGTCTCCTTCTTTGATCAGCATATGATTTCTGACGATCCTGTGCTGTCTTAATCCTCTCAAGAATCACCTGAACCATCTCTGTTGTATTCTGCACTAGTTCTGGTCCAAGGATTGCTGACTCTCCAACCCCAGTCCAGCACAACGGAGAACGACATGGCCGGCCATACAAGGCTTCAAACGGCGCCATACCGATGGTAGAGTGAAAAATATTATTGTAAGCGAATTCTACCAAGGGTAAGTGCTTCACCCATGAACCTCCAAAATCAAGAACACAAGAGCGCAACATTTCTTCAAGATTCTGGATGGTTCGCTCTGTCTGACCATCCGTTTGAGGATGAAAAGCAGTGCTAAGGCATAGTTGAGATCCATAATCATGTTGGAGACCTCTCCACACCCTAGAGGTAAAATGAGGATCTCGATCAGAAATGATCGTCCTAGGTACTCCGTGAAGCCTCACCACCTCCTCCAGATACTGCCTCAACAAAATCTCCACTGAGCTCGACTCCTTGATTGCTATGAAGTGGGCCGATTTAGTTAAACGATCCACTACCACCCATATAGCATCATGTCCTCCCAGAGCTCGAGGTAAACCTGTAACAAAGTCCATTGAGATGTCCTCCCACTTCCACTGAGGAATCTCTAAGTGCTGGAGAAGACCACTAGGAACACGGTGTTCGGCCTTCACCTTCTGGCAGACTAAACATCGAGACACATATTCTGCAACTGAACGCTTCAGCCCAGGCCACCAAAACTGACTCCTCAAGGATCGGTACATCTTCGTCACACCAGGATGTACCGCCAAGGGTGAACTATGGAACTCTCGGAGAACGGTCTCGCGCATCGCCAAGGGAACAAAAAGCCTGCCATGATACAACACTCGGTGTTGTTCATCCTCCGACCAACCATCAGGGGCCTCACCACATACAACTCTGTCTCTCCAAACTTCCACCTCTAGATCACCCAACTGAGACTCTTCCACCTTCTGCATCAGGGATGACTGCACCGTCATCTGGAAAAGACAACCTCTTCCCCCAACTTCTCCTATATCAAGATGTAAAGATGATAGCTCTTCCATCACTCTCCAAGAATCAACATATTCACGCACAACAACACTACGTGACTTTCGGCTCAGTGCATCAGCAACAACATTTCCCTTCCCAGGTGTATACGATATTTCGAAGTCATATTCCTACAAGAACTCCATCCACCGACGCTGCCTCATGTTCATGTCCCGCTGAGAGAAAACACACCTCAAACTCTTATGATCGGTGAAAACCACAAAGCACTCGCCAATGAGGTAATGTCTCCACAACTTTAGAGCAAACACCACGGCTGCCAACTCAAGATCATGGGTGGCATAGTTGCATTCATGGGGACGCAACTTCCGAGACCCATAAGAAACAACGGACCTCTGCTGCATGAGAACACAGCCTAACCCCAGATGTGAAGCATCACAGAAAACATCAAACTGGACTCCCTCCGCTAGAAGACAAAGGACTGGAGCACTTACCAACTTCTCCTTTAGATACTTGAAATCTGTCTGACACTGATCAGTCCATATGAACGCTTGATCCTTCCTGGTCAAAGCTGTCAGAGGAGTCGCAACTCGGGAGAAATTAGCCACAAACCTCCTGTAATAGCCTGCGAGACCATGGAAACTTCGCACCTCTGACACGGTCTTGGGGGCTAGCCAAGACACCACTGCTTCTATCTTCGAAGGATCCACAGCTACTCCCTGTTGGGACACAACATGTCCCAAGAAACGAACTTCTTGAGCCCATAACTCACACATGGACAACTTCCCAAACAACCGATGTTGGCGAAGAACTCCCAAAACGGCTCGTAGATGCTCTGCATGCTCCTCTTCAGATGTGGAGTACACAAGGATGTCGTCGATGAAAACCACAAAAAACTTGTCCAGGAATTCACGGAACATATCATTCATCAACCCCATGAAAACCGCTGGAGCAATCGTCACGCCGAATGGCATTACAACAAACTCATAATGCCCATGACGACAAGGGAAAGCAGTCTTCGGGATATCCTCATCCTTTACACGCATCTGGTGATATCCTGACCGCAAGTCTATCTTTGAAAACCAACTTTCACCCTTCAGTTGATCGAATAGGTCATCAATCCCCCTGAGAGGATAACGGTTCTTTATTGTCACTTTGTTTAAGCGACGATAATCGACGCACAACCGCAAACTGCCATCAGCCTTTTTCACAAACAAAACTGGGGCACCCCATGGTGACACACTTGGCCAAACAAAACCACACTGCAACGGACCGTCTAGATGCATACGTAGCTCTCGTAACTCAGAAGTGGCCATCCTATACGGAGACATAGAGATAGGAGATGCTCCTGGCTGTAGCTCGATCCCGAACTCGATCTCTTGTGGAGGGGGTAAGGATACAACCTCTTCTGGAAAGACATCAGGGTACTCCTCTACGACCCTAGGAAATGCCAGTTGTTGAACCTCTGAAGAACTCAGCATCATCCTAGCCATCATGGATGATAAGGATGAAACTCGTCTATGACTCATCTGAGGATCTCTCTCACCAACAAACACTACTTCCTCTCCATCTTCATCAACGAAAACAACCTTCTTCCTGTAGCAATCCACAATAGCCTTCATCGAATACAACCAATCCATGCCGAGGATGACATCATATGGTTGTATTCGTAAACATAGGAAATCTCCCCAAGAGCGGTGATGCCCTAACACTAGCTCACAGTCTCTACATACTTCAAACAAGCTATCTCGACCTCCAACTGGCGTAGTCAACGCCAAGGGCACTGGAAGCCTCTCTACCTCAAGTCCCAAAGCGTGGACAAGGGTAGGGGATATAAAGGAGTGTGTCACTCCTGAATCAAACAAGGCATACACCAAGGTAGAAAACAAGAAAAGGGTACCTCGGACGACGTCTGGCTCGCCTGGAGCTGGCAACGCTAGAGCATGAAGCTGACCACGACCACCTCCACGGCCTCTCTGACCCTGATGACGACCACCACCATGGTCGCGCTCTGCTCTCTGAGGACGGGGAGCATCATGGTGATGTCCTCTGCCTGCTCCATCTACCCTCTGGTGATCTAAAGCTGGTGCAACCTGCTACTGCTGCCTCGGCTGGAACTGCCTCAACGGAGGAACCTGGAGTGGAGCGCCTGGTGCACGATGACTGCTCTGAAAAGTTGGGCACTCCCACAGCTGATGACCACATCCACCACAAGAAAAACAAGCGCCTGATCCCTTGGCATAGGTCTGAGAGTTGCTACCTCCGGAGAAACAAGATGGGAAGGGATGGGACTTACCCCCAGGTGAACGGAAACTCTTATGTCCTGAAAACCGGGAACCCCGGACCACAGCTCTGCTTCGTGAGGAATCATGACGATTCCACTCTCGTGACGATACGGTCCTGGTCAAAGTTCTCTCAACAATATCTGCCCTCGCCAGCACCTCAAGATATGTCTTTAGCATAAATGGGGTGACCTGGCGTTGGATCTCTGGATGCAAAGCCTCCTCGAAATGCCTTGCCCTGGCCTCATCATCTGGTAACAGGTCTGAAGAATATCGTAGAAGGTTCCTGAAACGGATTCCAAACTCCCGAACACTGGAGCTCCCCTGTCGAAGGGTAAGAAGCTCCTGGCGACTGGATGCCTTCGCAGTCGATGAAAAAAACTAGACTCTAAACCTGTCTCGAAACTCCTCCCATGAGATCGCTAACTCCTCACGATCCCCGAGGAACAAGAACCACCACTGTCTCGCTGCTCCATGCAACATCGTCACAACCAAGGACACCCAGTGTTACTTCCGAGCACGAATCGAACTGAAGCCTATCTCGACCTCCTCTAACCAGTCTTCTGTGACTGCATCTGAATCGGATCCCTCGTACTTCTGTAGACTCTGGCGCTGAAACTCTCGAAGTGTCTTCCTCCAAGTGTCATCGTCATCAACCTCTACCCGGCGGCGATCTGCTGGAACAGCCTACTGGGAACCTTCTGCGCAAACCTGACGAGGATGTCGACCTGGAGCCATACCTGTAAAATAACAACTGTTAGAGCTCCTAAGCCTGGAATATAGAAGACTCAACATTAATTAATTAATTATTTTGTTTTATTAATTTTAGGTTACCTATCCCAAGGTCTACCCATTCAAACACAGGCGCAAAGAATAATGATGCATGACCCTTTCCTAGGTCTCTACCCTGCAACCAATATCACTTTGTTTAGTAGCCACCGTAAACTTAAAGGTCCATGCAACGGATCATAGGGGGCCCTAAACGCCTATGTCTCTGCCGGTCTCCAGTGTTTACCCCACTTGCTAAACATGAATGACACCGTTGCCCTACCATCCCATGCATCCTCACCTGTTCCTAACTCCAAACTCCATCCTATCCCTCAACCAGACCTTTGATACCACTCTGTCACGACCCCCTCCCCACAAAGTGTACCCCTCCTGGGCCGGCAATGTGAGAAGGGAGATAATGACCCCCGAGTCCCGCCTCCAGTAGGCCCCGGGTTGGCGACTAGCACCGAGGGTATAATACACACACAAATGGGAGGCATTACCCTCTAAGAGAACACATACAAAAGAGAGAGATAGAATAGACTCCAACCAACTCCAACTCATAACTGAAAATATAAAAGAAACCCAAGTACATATATGAAATGTCATGCAAAAGAACTACAGCTGAAATGGAAAACTAAAAGTAACCAAAAGAAAGTAAAACGGCAGCGACCACAAGCCAGAATAGCTCCTCCTCCAACCCCAAGCTAGTAGTAACCAGATTGATCTCCAACCTGCTCCAAGTGACCTGAAAAACAGTTTATATGTACATAGGGTGAGTATAACAGTATACTCAGTAGGATCCTCCCCAAGCCTCTCGTGCAAAAGTAAAGAAAGCATGCTAAATCCCAGTGAACAACAAGTGAAACTAACTCATTATCTAAACATGTATACTATGTTCCCAACCTCACCATGGCTACTCTCACCAAGTAACGCATACAAGAATATAGCATATAGTAAATAATATAAAGGGTAACCCACTACTACTTCCCCACTGGTTTTCCGCTTTGCCCCAACGACATACGTCCTGTGCATCTCTCTCCAAAGGCTTGCCCGCAGACGCCTAGGCTAAGCTCCACAATCTGCACCTCGTGCACCACATAGGCTTGCCCACAGTCACCTGGGCGAAGCACCACACCATCCTCACAACCAAAGTAACCAGGTAGTTTCCGGGAGCCACCATAGCTCGTATAACGTGTATCATACGTCGAGTATTATACCTCAAGCCATCACAGCCCATACGCCGAGTACGGATCCTCAAGCCATCACAGCCTATACACGTTACACCTATAGTATTCCATAGGATACTATATCCAGAATATATGTGTGGAAAATAACCACAAGCCATCACAGCCCTCTACACACATATATGGGTAAAACTAACCATTGTGCCTACTATCACAAAGATCTACCAAGAGAAGAGAGCGGGGACAAAGGGGGTAGTCAGCCATTCAACCTCCCATCAGAATGTTGGGGAAAACACCCCCCCAGGGCTCAGAATCCCCGGGGTGTCAGTTTCCCTTACCGGCAGGGTGGAGTAGCGTATAGAAACACAAAAAGTACAGAATATATAAGTAACTCACATCTACACTATGGGAATTACCTATCTACACTATGGGAATTACCTAGTCTTAGATACGACTGCAGCTAACGTCTCTCAGACTCCAGGCTACTACTTCTAAGACTAGGTATCCTATAAGCACACAAACAAAGAAGAGCTTTATTAGATTACTCCATTCTCATTTATCAGTTCCACTGTACATTAATTAATTCTTTAAACATTAATTAAGAATGAAGAATTCCACATTAAACTGAAATGGCATCACGTTCAAAAACAACTGCTCCTTTTTAAGAATCACATCACCTTTAAATTCCAGCATCTCCATCCCCGTGGATTTTCACCATTTAATCAAACATTCATTACATAATTACTTTTCCACATTCCCAGGCATTCTAGAAAAACATCATATGCTTCTAAACACAAAGGAGGCTCAACACGGAGAGTAGATATACTACCCGTCGAGTCTTTTCCGCCTATAGAAAGAGCATAGACCGATCCTCCATCGAGAGGCTAAACACGGAAAGCACGTGGCATACCCCGCGTGTCTTCGCCTCCTTCGGAAAGAGGGTAAGCAAGACCAGCTTCCTTGAGCAGTGGGGAAAAGTAATTCAGATAAACAACCAAACCAAACCACCAACATCAAACCATCACATTCATCTCATACCATCACCCTTGGTGTCCTCCCCGACCCCCATATGCATAAACCGATTCATCTCGCCACACTAGGCGTCATCTGCTGCCACAACCACAAGTCTCCATGCCTCCACATATCACAACATCCATCCAGGCTCACATCACAGCACAAGCAGCAGGAAAACAAACATCACAAAGTGGGCTCTCGGCCCTTTAACAAACAAGAGGGTAACTTAGAACCCTTTTAGAAATTCCCACATAATCTGTTCTCTAATCCATATTGAATTAACAGACTTGTTATTCATAGGTTCCAATCATGGATACCTAATCAGTAAGCTATCACAATTTAAATAACCATGCTTACTTCCCTAATATGATTATCCCAAAATTAGAACAACTACAACAACGACAATAACCAGATTAATTTACATGCCTCTTTATCTTTAGCCAATTAATTAACAATTAATTCCGGCTTTACGCTCATTATCAATTTCCATCATGAACGAGCAACAAATTAAAGAAAATCATAGATATCACTATATCTAGGAAAACATGAGGCAAACCGTTATCACGGTATAAAGCAACAGCATGCGATCAACCAATTCTTTTAATCCGGTTCAGGTATTTAATTAGTTCAATTTCATTGTGATCCAAATAGATAAATCATGCTAATTCTACGATTGCACATATACAATTAAAGGAGCCATGAATCCCCTACCTCGAAGAGTTCTTGACGTCCTTTATCCACACAACGGGTCACAGTCCTCTTCTCCTCACGATAGCTGCATCCACCGGAGGATGCCACAGTACGACAGTACCAACCAACCCCAAGAAAACCCATTAGAACCATGGAGATTACATGATAATATGGAAGGAAGAACAAGAGAAGGTGATCCCCAAATGAACGATGATAAAACATACCTTATATGGAAGAACGATCGACACAACTTGGTTGCATCAAACAGAGCAGAACTGATCCGATTAACGTTTGATTGTGAAACTCCTACGGGAATGATTGAAAGGTTATAGCGTCTCATAGATGAGAACCAGGAGGAAGAACAACGAAGAATGATATCTCGTTGCTTTTTAAAAAAATTAGAGAGGCGACAGTTTAAGATCCGGTTTATTCTCCATTAAAAACGGATCGGATTAACCCATGCGGTTTGACCAAGTAAAAACATCCCGGCCTTAGGAATAATTAATATAGGATTTATGGCCTTTGAATCGGCCTTAAAGTCCTTAAAATAAGGTTTTAAAAGTATTTTACGTCAAAGAAAACGTCAAATTTGCGAAGCTGGAAACACTGTTCACATACTCAAAATTTGGCAAAGTATGGAATCGGTAGCTCTTATGAAGTCTGGAAACACTGTTCATTCGTGAAATTTGGCAAAGTAAAGAAAAGCTCACCGATAGAGCCTTACCGATAGAAACACAAGTCTACTGATAGATCCTCACTGATAGAAGTTCACCGATAGGACCTCACCGATAGAAACACTGTTCACTGAACCTCACCGATAGAAGTCCATCGATAGGACATCACCGATAGAAACACTGTTCACTGAACCTCACCGATAGAAGTCCACCGATAGAACCTCACCGATAGAAACACTGTTCACTGAACCTCACCGATAGAAGTCCACCGATAGAACCTCACCGATAGAAACACTGTTCACAGAACTAGAAATTTGGCAAAGTGTTAGCCGAGCTACTGCTGGACTGCGGCTACCAGTAGATCGAGCTATCAGTATGCCGTGGCTACTGGTAAACCCAGCTACCGGTAGGATGCAGCTACCGGTAGATCGAGCTACTGGTAATCAGCAGCTACCGGTAGACCGAGCTACCTGTAATCAGCAGCTAGCGGTAGACCGAGCTACCGGTAATCAGCAGCTACCGGTAGACCGAGCTACCTGTAATCAGCAGCTACCGGTAGACCGAGCTACCGGTAATCAGTAGCTACCGGTAGACTGAGCTACGGTAATCAGCAGCTACCGGTAGACCGAGCTACCGGTAATCAGCAGCTACCGGTAGACCGAGCTACCGGTAATCAGCAGCTACCGGTACACCGAGCTACCAGTAATCAGCAGCTACCGGTAGACCGAGCTACCGGTAGGCAGCAGCTACCGGTAGACCGAGCTACCAGTAATCAGCAGCTACCGGTAGACCGAGCTACCGGTAATCAGCAGCTACCGGTAGACCGAGCTACCGGTAATCAGCAGCTACCGGTAGACCGAGCTACCGATAGGCAGCAGCTGGGGGATAAGTCACCTTGTCCTCCCGGAACACCTCCAACACCACATTTTCACAAAGTAATGGACCAGGGAGGTCCGGGCCATTACAAAAACTCATTCATGGGGTTAACCACATCATGTCCCAAAATATTTTAGAACATATTAAAGAAAATTTAATAAAGGAAATCTATTTTTTTGTAACTTTGATGGATGCATCAACTTAGATACCACGAAAACTTCATAACGTTGAATATCAATACCTAATAATTCATTCATATTAAATGTTAAAGTTATAAAAAAAAAATAATTTATATATTTAGATATAAAATTATTCCAATAAGAAAGTATAATTTTATACTCAAATGAATTATATCATTTGACCCTTTTAGGGGATTCAAAATTATGTGTTTGCGGGTGGAAGGATTTATTAAATGTGTTGTTATGGTAATTTACTAGGGTGTCCAGAAATTGTCTCATGTATATTTGAATAGGTACAGCTAAAAAATTGTTTTTCCCATGTAGATAAATTTATCCATTAATAAAAATACAAATTTATTTGTGTTTTGACGTTAGGATTTTTTATTCTTACCAAATCAGACTAGTGGAATCAATTATTTTTCTTATTATTCAATCAATTAAAAAAATTGGTATTAATGATTGGTTAAATAAAATATGGTGATTATTTTATCAGGCCATGATATAATGTCTTGGATTCAAGACTATTTGGTTTCCTCTAGTGAATTGGTTCACTACGATTTATTTGAATTGTACTAGAAACAATGTGGTGGTGCAGTTGAAATGGGTAGGGATTAGATTTATATTCAGTGGTGGAGGATTTAAACATTTGGGGAAAATGGCCATCCTACAATATTAGAGTTCAAAAGATACCTTGATTTTGAATTAGTCAGAAGAATGGTGTACACTATATTGGTAAACAATGAGATGAAGGAATTGGATATTTTTTTAAAAAGGTGTGTTCAAGAGAATCAGGATCCAAGAGGAAAGAAGGACATGACTCAATGTTGTTGAAAATTAAAGGTGGATGTATAGTAAATGGGAGGGATCAAGGAGTATGACTGGTCGATGTCTTGGTGCAATAGTGGTTCTCAGTGAGCTTTTCAGTAATTATGCTGCATTATTTGAAATTAAATATTTAATTATAACAGATAATAATTAATTATTTATGATTTTTTTGGTAAATTAGGAGCTTCAGTTTATGTGTAGACTCAAACTAGGCTTTAAAGGGTAAGATAGAATTTTAGCAATGCACGATGAGGTTGATAATTCTTTTTGAGGTACCTAGAAAATATCATACTAAACCATAGTTATGGGGTAATATAGCTTCATTGAATAACCCAATATAGAGAATATGGTACAATGTCCTTGTGGCCTAACCCAGTAGAGTTAGGGGTGAGATGGCCTTGTCTACAAACATGGATCTTGAGTGGATTTTTGGTTTAACCGAGCTGGAATAAGGATATGATGGCCTTGTATCCCAATTCGAGGTTGATTGAAGTGTTCAAAGGCCATAAAACATTATATTATTCTTTATATCATAATAGGAAATTATTGAAGACATGTGTGAATGTGGAAATCCTAATATCCAAGTATTAGGTTGAGATGTGAAAATCATGAATTTCCCCTGAGGTTAGGCAGAGAATTATTTTTAAAGATAGAATAAAATCAGTAGTTATTCATCACATACATCCCAACGCATGCCAGTAGGAGAAAATTATTGGATTAATCAGAGTTATTGATGACAAAGAAAAATTATTAATGGAGTGATTCATCACATTTATTTATGAGGGAGAAAAATTATTAATGGAGAGATTTATATCACCATTAATTAATGATTTTCTCCCATCATTATTGGATATTTAATTATCATTATTAATGGATGGAAAATGGATATAGACTGAATTAATTAGTAATTATGGACTTTGTGTCTATATAAATAGGATACAACAAAATATTTTGAAATGGTGTGTGCCAGCAAGATGGCATGGGAGACCGTGGAAGGGGCTACCCTATTTGTGGTGGCCCGTGTAACATGAGGAAGACTGCATAATTATGTTGTATGTGTGGCGATATTCATGGTAGGGTGTTCAAGATGCAGTCCATTGAAATAATGAATGGGGATTCTTCATCAGTGGTAGCTTTTTTGTCACGTCATCAATTTACTGGTGTGGAGAAGTGGTGACGAAATTGATGAACGGTGCCACGTATCAAAAGTATTTCTAATAGTGGAGATATGGTGGCATGTCCTGATTTAAGATCATTGGTATATCATGATGAAGAGATCATTAGAGAGAAATCCTTCGGGTGTCCCAAGCTGGTGTGAGGCTGACGAATGTTTGGGTGATGATCTCTGAGGTAGTGATGTTTGGTCGACCGAAGGGTGATGTTTTTTCACTGATTTATCATTTCATACATGGCATCCTTGAGACTTCTATCTGGGAGAAGACAGAGGTGTATCAGGGTGTGGTTTTCAAACATGTTTTCTTTGCTCTGACATATTAAATTCAAGTTTAATAATTACATGGATTCTTGTATTCTCTGATTCATAATGGATATTTTTGGTAATTTCCCCTTGGTTTTTTAATCCTCCACATCAGAGGGTTTTTTCATGCTAAAAAATCAGGCGTGTTGATTTATTTATTCTACTTATATCGCTTCCATATTTCATTGGTTTTCTTACCATATTTTTGGCATGAAATTTTCAGCTCGGAATCGGGATTCTCCCCAACATGTGTTATTAGAGGAGTTCGGTTCGTGAATGGAATTTTTTTGGAGAATTATGGAAGCTTCAAAGAGGATCGTAGAGGCGTGTGTGAAGCAGAATAAGGTTTTGATATTAATGTAGGATGAGATAGGTGATTCACATGTCAGCCCAGGGAATGTTGAGGAGGGGGAGAATGTTTTCCCTATATGTGCTCCAGAATATGGAGACATCATGATTATGGGGGATCCAAATGTTTCTGGTTCTTACCTTTTTTAGTAGGATGGTCCAAATAAAAATTTGATGAAAATTTCGGCATTTGGTTTAATTTTTACAGGGGCAGATTATTTTTTTATTAGAATTAAAAAATGACGTCGTCATATTTTTCTAAATATGATGATGTTTGGTGTGATACTGAGCTATTTTTCATTCTAAATCGGTTTGATGGATGGTTCCATTAATTAATTTAATTAAGTGGGATATTGTTTGTGTCATCACATTTATTAATGAGAGAGAAAAATTATTAATGGAGTTATTCATCAAATTTATTGTTAATTGAGGAAAATTATTATTGGAGAGATTTGTATCACCATTAATTGGGGATTTTATCCCAACATTATTGTATATATAATTTACAATATTAATGGATGGAATAATGGATGTTGACTGCATTAATTAGTGATTATGGACTTGGTGTTTACGTAATGAGGATGCTACAACATATTTTGAAAAGGGGTGTTCCAGCAAGATGTAGCCGGGAAGGGACACACGAAAAGGGGTTGTCGTGTTTGCGGTGGCCCGTGTGGCATGAAAAAGACTACACAATTATATTTTACATGTATCGATGTTCATGGCAGTGTGTTCAAGATGCATTCCATAGAGATAAAGAAGGGTTATTCCACGTCAGCGATAGCATGTGCGGCACGTCGGCATTTTACAGGTGCAAAGCAGCGGTGAAGAAATTGATGATCAGGGCCATGTATCAAAAGTCATCCTGATAGTGGTGATCAGGTGGCGTGTCCCCAATTAAATATCTGTAGTATATCTTGATGGCGAGATCATGGGAGGGAAATCCATTGTGTGTCGCAAGCTGGTGCGGGGTTGATGCTTGTTTGGGTGAAGATATTCGAGGTAGTGACGTTTCGTTGATAGAAGGGTCATGTTTTGTCATATATTGATCTTCCAATACATGGTTTCATTGGGACGGTTATCAAATAGAAGATAAAGACTTATCAGGGTGAGGTTTTCACATAGGTTTTCTATGCTCTCTCATTTGAAATTCATGTTTGGGCATTACATGAATTTTTGAATTCTCTGATTCTTAGTGGATATTTTTAGGAATTTACCCATGGTTTTTTAATCCTCTGCATCAGAGGATTTTTTCGTGTTAAAAAATCATTTTTGTTTATTTATTTATTCTTCTTATATCTCTTCCACATTTAGATGGCTTTCACACGATATTTTTGGAATGAAATTTTCTTTCCAGAATCGGGATTCTACCAAACAAAAATAAGTTATCTTAATTCATATAAAATAATTGGAAAAGATTTAATTTTTTAAAACAATCTATAAGTGAGAAGCAAATGAGAAACCCATAAAAATTATCATTTCAGTACCATCATACATGGTATAACCTTTCCCATGCCCACATAAATAGACATTCATGGTAAACGATTATGATTCACTAGAGGACCATCAATTTCTTTCCAAAAACCAACATACAATTAATTTAGTTCACAAAAAAGGATCCCCAATAGCCATGATTTTCAGTGGGGCATTTTGCCCTTATAATTCAAAAATCACCATCAACCAATGATAATGAGGATATAACTCACTATGGATGTGTCTCTTAGCATGCGGTAGGAGAGATTCACGTAGCAGAGGAGTCCTCTGATGGAGGAGAGGCGCTGGTAGAGGAGAGGTGTGCGATAGAAGAGAGGCACGCAGTAGAGGTGAGGCACAGAGCGGAGCTGCGACGCACGATAGAGGTGTGTCGCACGATGGAGGAATGTCTCACGGTAGAGGAGAGGCACAAAATCACCTAGGTTGTGCAATGAAAAGGTGTGTCACATGGCAGAGAAGAGGCACAAGATAGTCAAGTTCATGGTGGATGAGAGTCGTATGATGAAGGTGTGGTTCGCAGTAGAGGAGAGGTAGCGGGAGAGGAGGAGGAGGCACGAAAGGGGCGATCTGCTTCTCCAAGAGCTTGAGGGGTGTGAGGAAGGAGGAGAAAGTAAGGGTTTTTTATAAAACTCAGTGATCCTTTTATCAATGCTAGGAAAAGAGCTTTTTTAAATGTATGTTTTATCAGCACTAAAATAGAAAGCGCTAATAAAACATTCCTCTAACAGTGTTTTTAGGGATGATATAGATAGGCATTTATAAGTACTAAAAAAGTGCTGATAATGATATAACATTCACAATTTATATATATTATTATATATATTTATAAAATTATATACATGATAAATATATTTTTATATTTATAATATTATAAATTAAATAATTATAAAATACAAAAATCTATTTATTTTATTTTTAATCATAGAAATATATATAATAAATATATTAATTATATATATTTATAAAATTATATATGTATATAACTATATTTCAACTAATTTTATAATTATTTAGATCAATATATATTTATTTATAATTATAATGATTAAATAATATATTTTTTTATTTAAATAACTATAAAATTATAACAAATTATTATTTCTAATATTAATATTTTTCAATATATATATTTATTATATTTATTATAATTTTATAATTAATTAAATATATTTTTATTTATTTATAACTATAAATATTTATATTTATATTTATTTCTCATAACGTATATATATATTTAAAAATATATTTAGAAATATATTTATTCATTTATATAGAAAATTATATATGTAAATTATTAATATATTTTTTATGAATTAAGAATTATATATATATATATATAATATATAAATATGTGTTTATTTGTAATCAAAAATTATAATAAATAAATTAGGTATAGTTTTAATTATTAATATATATATATATAAACGTATAAAATTGTAACAAATATATTTACAAATTTATAATATATACAATTAATATATATATATATATATTATTTTATATTATTTAAATATATCATCATTTTTTCAGAATTATATTTATAACTATTTGTATTTATTTATTGTGATTTTTACATTAATATATATAATTAATATATTTATTATATGTTTTTAATTATATAAATATATATATATATTTATTTAGGAATAATAATTAAAAATATTTTTACATATTATAAAATATTTGAATATATTTATAAATATGTTTATTTAATTATATATTTATAATTTATAAGTAGTATAATAAATATATTTATATTTCATAATTTTATAATTCTTTATATATAAATATTTTTTTTATAGTTATAATTGTAAGTATAAATAAATATATTTATAAATATTTGTATAAAATTATATATATATATATAATTATAAGATATGTATTTTCTGTAATTTTATAATTATATATATATATAGTCATAATTATAGTTTCAAAAAAATATTAAAAAAATATTTATATATAGTTAAATTATAATAATGATAAATATAATAAATATATTTATTATTTATAGAATATATATGGGTAAAATTAATTAATCATATACACCTTTTAAAATATACATAACAGAAAACAGGTCATCAACGAACAACATGAATAATAAGAAGAGTACAATGTTTAAATGAACATTAATGCTCATACATAACATATATACACACACATGATCTATATATTTATTGAACAAATTTGGGAAACAAATATATATTTAATTATAACCCTAAAAATACTTTTTTGAAAACATTATATATATTTTAGAATTATTAAAATTATATATTAATTATAAACATGTGTGTTTTTTAGTATATATAAATGGACATTATATTTTATTATATATATGTATATATATTAATTGAAAACAAATTATTATTAAAAACATTAATTAGCGCTAAAAATAGAGTTGATAAATACGTCCTTTATCTGCCATTTTATCTAGTACTGATAATTCCCCCCTGTCAGTTCTTTCTACTTAGCATTGATATAACGAGGAACTTCCCTTGCAATGTTTTATGGTAGTGCCCCTCCCCCTCTATGTGATATAATCACACTAACTAGCAAGTTTCACTAATTAAGATATTTTTGTACATTTTATGTGAATTTGTTCATCTTTAGATCCATTTTTAAAATATAGATATCCCTAACCCATCTTTAATTTTTTGTAATGTAAAACCTATTAATAAATCCTGTAGAATCCCTGAATACAACAATTAATTTGAGAGTTTTTTATTTTATTTTTTTCAAAAATAGTGGATGACATGGATAGACTGAAAATGATAGTCAAATTTTAATGATAATTTTTTAATTGATAGTGAGATTTTGATTAATAGTTATCAATGTCATGTCTTTAAATTCTAAAGTATTTATTTCCTTGCCTTCAAATCAGAAGATCAATGATAAAATAAATTAAAAATAATCATTACAATAATTTTTTTTATAGAATATTATAATATTTTTATAAATAATAAAAGATGTACAATGATGTGAGATTAATCGATTATAAAAATTTTATATTTAATTGGATATAAATAATTAAATATATTAAAAATTGATTAAAACTATTTATGAAAAATTATTTTAATCCTGGGATATAAAGTCAAATTGACTCACCACATTTTAATAAAAATAATTGGATCTGATTTTCCAAATCTCATTATTTGATTTTATGTTTTGTTATATTTTATGGAAGACTTGGATCGTGTGGAAAACAATACACGAGACTATAAAGCAGAATGATATGAGCTATAAACTAGTACATAAAAAATAATGGACATGGATGGTTTAGGCGAGATTTTGATGGGAACTCCAGGTTTCAAATCCCCACTGTCGTTACATAATATCGTGGCCCAGATATTTTTCATGGAAAAACTACTACACTATGGCAGGTGGAAGAGGGGAATTTTAAGAATATTGTTCTTTATCTCTTCATCAGTGCTTCTATAATCCTCCACGACTATAATACATTGAAAAGTATTCATAGTATTAACTCTATAAAAGTAGTAATTATACGGTTGTTTTTTTCATTTTAGGGGCTGCTCCTCACGTTGGTGGCAATCATTTTTCCATTAAAATTTTATTGGGTGTCAGTTGTAAGAAATCTCCACCTTGGGGTTTTGACGTATAAGGAGGGATTGCTGTGGGTAGGTGTAGGAGTTTCATTATTGACCTAAACTCGGGACCCTGCACGTAATTCACAACCAACCATGGGGAGTATCAATAAAAATCTTCATTGCGTAGTGCCGGTGGTAGACAATCGCGGAGGTTGCAATTTCCTTGAACAAAAGACGTTGAGGTGAATGGTAAAAGCATGAAGCTCAGTTACTGCTACAACTGCATGTATTATTGGTCCCCACACTGCATTCATTAATCAATTTACAACAAATGCGTGGAGCATTATTAGTTTCATTTCCATTGGTTTTCCAATGAACCATGTGGTTTTAACATTCTATATTTATTTATAATTATAATTATATATATTTTTATTTATTTAAATATATTTTTATATGTTTATATATATATAATTATATATAAATATAATATTATAAGTATTATAAAAAAATTCAACATTCTATAATTATTTAAATAAATGTATATTTAATTATAAATATAAATATAAATAAATATATTTATTTATTTATTTATTTAATTAACAAATATTAATAATTATATATTTATTTATAGTT
Organism: Viscum album; assembly: GCA_963277665.1. Taxonomy (NCBI): domain Eukaryota; kingdom Viridiplantae; phylum Streptophyta; class Magnoliopsida; order Santalales; family Viscaceae; genus Viscum; species Viscum album. The sequence continues at coordinate 1,052,333,858 of OY728151.1, read as the reverse complement.
ATAATTATAAATATAAATATATTAATTAATTTATTAGTTTAAATTATTTTAAACATATACCAAATAGATTTATTATTGAAATAATTTCATAAATATTTATAATTAATAAATTATTTTTAATTTTATAAATTTTTATAATCAATAAATTATTTTTAATTTTATATTTATTTTAATGTTTCTATATTTATTTATAATTATAATTATGAATAATTGTATTTTCTTATAAATATATTTATTTAATATTATTTATTTATAACATTATAAGTATAATAAATATATTTATTATAATTTTATAAAAATTTACACACATATATATATAATTATAAGTGTAAATAAATAAATTCATTAATATTTGTATATAATTTTAATAAATATATTTATTTATTTATAATATATGGGTCTATGATAATTTTAAAATTATTTAGATATATTTATATATAGTCATAATTATATTTATAAATAAAAATATTAAACATGTATTTATGTATAATTAAAAATTAATAATTATAAATAAAATAAATATATTTATTATAATTTTATAATTATTTATGAGAAGATATATGATTCATTGGCACACTACGAAAAATAATTAAAAATAATAATAAAAATATATTTATTATACTACTTATAAAGTTATAAATATATAATTAACTAAATAAAATTAAAAATATATACAAATATCTATAATTAAATACAAATATTTGTAATTATCATTTCTAAATAAAAATAAATATATTAAAATATATTATAAATATAATAAATTAATATATCTATATCTATCTATATCTATAAATCAATACTAATATTTATAAACATAATTCAAAATAAATGTAGATATATTTAAATAATTTTGAAATTATAATAAATATATTTATTATATAAAATTATAAAATTATAAAAATATATTTTTTTTTATTTTTGAAATTATATATATATTTATTTATGATTAAAACTATAAATAAATTTTTTTATCAAAATTCTTAATTATAGATAAATATCAATTTATTTTGTAGTTGTAAATATAAATAAATAAATAATTATTTAAATAATTATTAATTTATAAAAAATATATTTATTATTTTAATATGTAATGTTTAATATAATTAAATAAATATATTTATAAATATAAAGAGATATAGATAAATAAATAAAAATATTTATATTTATAGTTAAAAATAAATATAGGTATTTTTAAATATTTATATATTTATAATAAATAAATAAATTATATATATCAATAAAATTATAAATATTCAAAATATTGTTTTTATAATTTTATAACTATTTTTGAAAATAAATTTACATTTTGTTATAATTATAATTATAATTTAATATATATTCATACAAATAATTATAAAATTAGAAGAAATATATATATATGTGTGTGTGTGTGTGTGTGTGTGTGTGTGTAATCTTAGAAATATACGAAGGTAGATCTGATCATGAAATCGGAAACCCAAGTCCATGAACCTGCAAAATTTATTAATAAACTAAAGGCATACAAACACACATATAAAAGGCCCATAAACCCAAAAAGAATCAATGTCTTGAAATCCAACAAACAAAAAGGCCAAAAGGTCCAAGAACATCAAAGCCAAAAGCTAGGGGTGACTGACGATTGTCAAAGGTGAAGATTCCATGAACCCAATCGAAATGATGTTGCACACCAATAAAAGACCGCATGTGGGTATCATCATGAGCCTGATCCCCGAAGGATGTCATTGTGCCCATCAAGATTGTGACTATTTCAAACATTATCAATCCAGTCACTCAAAGATGGAGATGCCAATCTACACATCATCAATGATAAAGAATCACCATCAGTGTGCCATGCCACTTGTAACACATGGTGCCAAAGAGTGGCATGCCATCATCATCCCATGCAGTAGATAGTTGTCTATCAATCTCCACTAACAATCATCCCCAAAATAAAACATCACCCTACACCAATAATCCAAAGGCCCAAAATGACCCAAATACCCATACAGGATCTGGTAAAAACCCCACAATCCAGAAACATTATCTTAAAATACCCCCATATACCTAGAATGAAAACCTGGAAACGCCAGACTCTCTCCACTCAACACCTAATATCCTCCTCACAGTACTAAAAGTCAATATCCGCATCACATGGCCACAATTAACCTACAAAATAGTTTGTTACACAGACACCCCCTCGTTATGTGAGCCACCTACTCCCCCTGTCAATGTCAAATAACCCACGATCATTGACTAAAACCTCTGGAAGGAGACCCATATGAGGCACTGGATTGGTGTCGCTGATGTTGCAAGCTTGCATCCTTTCTTCACAACCGATCTGACCACCCCATCTAATGGTTTCCCTCCATCACTGTCATCCCTAAGCCCACACGAGATATGAGATATTGATGAATCTTCCATCATCATCAGCCAGAATGTCCCCCTTGCTATCAAGCCTCAGCCGGCAGACTAAGCTGCCACCGCCTGCTCTGCCAGGATTCCTCACGAATCTCACTGCCCTGTCAGCCATCATCATTGTCCATTGCAACCCAGGCTTCCTACGGGAGAAAACAAAACCCGAATTAGTTGTCGAAAACCCATGAATCACCATCATTTCGCATCATAGAACGCCATCGTCATTGCCACGTCCCATAAATGACATCACTACTAAAGAACTGACCCATAAATCGACATTCGTCACGTGATCTTCTCATAAAGATAGACTCTTGACTCATATATCCTCTAGGGAGACCATCCTCCACATGTTCAACATCAATTATCAAACCAAAGTACTTAAAAATTTCCAACGATATCATTAAATATTATATATAATCTTATAAATAAATATGATTAATATTTTGAATGTGGATGTCGAGATTATGACTTTAAGTTCATTCTCTTGGGTTCCTTGACCCATTTCTAGGCAGTACTCTTGGTCTTAAGGAAATCCCACCAAATTCCAACGTGAAATAATCTTATAGGGTCACACATTATGTTTTTCTAGTGGTCTCAGTTCAATTCTTTTAGAATTTAATTAATGGAATAAATATTATTCTCAAGACAGTTGAATAATTTTATTCACGTTAAAATTATTTCTAAAATTAAATAAATATTTATTCACTGGATTATGGGTAAAATATTTTTATTTATTTTCATGAACATTTAAAAAATATTTATTTAATAGTATGTATATAAAATATTTATTTATGAGAATAAATTATTTATTTATTTATTCGGGTGTTCATTTAATGGAAGTTGAGTTTTAGAAGGCCAAGTCCAGTCCAGTAGTAAAATTAAAATTTTCAACATTGTAAATAATTATTTAACAAGTTTCAAAAAGAAAAAATAATAATATCATTGCTATTATTATGTGACGTTTAATTTTAATTATAATTTTGTTATTCTCTTGTCGGTTTACCATAAATAATGACGTTGTATTATTAATAAAATCATGTGTTTTCACTAAGTTTATGAATGCATTTATTTATTGTTACATAATTAAATGGTTTAACTGAATCTAATGTCAACAAATAGACACATATGTCGATTGTTCTATATACCTAAGTGCACAATAAGTGAATTGAGAATTGTGGAGAAAAATGATTTATCTCTTGAATCCTCTTCCCGCCCCTCACAAGAATGAGTGACGTTATTTAAGAATGATGAACAAGAGATCAATAACAACTGACACAAGACACTCAATTCACTGCACTAGCATTCGGAGAATGAGTGGTGTCGATCAAAGGCCATTAGTGCACGTGTGAGTCTCCTCTAGAGGGATTCTGGTTTGGATCCTCGCAAGTGCAACGAGACAATCCAGAAGGGACATTCCGTACAAGAAAAATCATCAATGAAGAAGGTACCAAAGATCAAATTATTTTTTTATTTATAAAATTTATTATAAACTTGATGTTCAAGATCCTCTATAAAGGTTTTGGGCATTTTCCATCTTTATCAAAATCTTTGATTCTATTTCATTGTGACTAGAATTCATTGTTGTATTAATCCCATAATAATCATTGATCATGGAAAAAATAAATGTTGGGCACCGGCCCAACCGCGCATCTACTACGCCTCAAACCTATATGTGGTATCAGAATAGTTACTTTATATTTTATAATTATTAAAATAATTTTTTGAAGATTTATGGTTTAATAATTATGTTTATCAATTCTAGGTTAATCGTTCATGTAATCTGGATTTCGAGATCTGTTCTCCTTCTTTTTGTTTTAATAGGTTACATAGAAACAAATGATTTTTAAATAAAATTAAAATGGAGAACTCATCAGAAGGCACTGATGATTCTTCCTAGGGGACACAAATGTAAACACCATGTTTTTGGACATACATGTCACGTGCTCTACCATACACGTCGTGTAATCTGGATTAAACATTGTGTAGTTATGTTCAATGTGTCGGGAGAAATTTGACAATTACTCAATCATTGTTCATTATTTTCATGTGGGGTAGTAAATTATACATTGTGTCTTAACAAGGACTGATAGGAATAAGATTACGAAATTACACTCTATGTGTCTCACTTCATATGTTTTGTAGTCCCTTTGAGTAAGGGGTACGAACCGTGTATCCCATATATGGCTAAGCCGACTGGTAAACATGTAACTTGTAAACAACAAAGCATATAGCCCACTATACATATCGTGTACTCCTAAATTTCTGATGTATGAATCACATGCCGAGTCCCATGGCTTGTACTTAGGGATAAATGGTGAAGGAAGTACTTTCCTTGTATTTGGAACAACACGTTTCGTACTTTACCAGATTACACAAAGGTTAAACTTTAATTTATTTGTAATGTTCATAACTACACATCATGTATAAATCATAATATAAGTTGTTACTCTATTAATTGAAACATATTTTATTCCTTATGTCATAAGATTATGAAAGTATTTGAATATAATACATGCTGGGTAGATTCGAATGGGTATTCACCCGGATACCTCCAAGGTGCATTTATGTACATAGATGTGAATCTCAAGGAAATTCAGAGATGAATTAAGATAAAATGATAGATTAATTAATGAACGTAATTAATTGATTCTAGAAGAATTTATCTTAATAAGAATGATTGATGAGTTGAATACTAGTTTTATTACATGTGAAACTCATTTCATATATGTGGGTGATCGTGAGCTAGACCAAAAGCTTTATATGTGATTGTTTTCCTTTTAAATAATTTAATAAATTAATTTTTGGTTCCCAAGCCATCTCACCTCATTAATATATAGGGTATACATTCCCATGGATTCATTAATGTAAACCCCCTACCCCTCACTTGTATGTGAGTTAAAAAGATCATATGTAATGTATGGAACTACCAAGCAATTGGAGGCATATCTAGTTGGAGCTGAGACAAAATCAATCCTACGAGATACTGTGGTGGATAGGTGGAAAGATCTAAACACCAACCGAAGTGGTTCAAGGTGATTCTCTACAAGGTCATGGTTATTTTATCAATCTCTAGATTACTCAACCATTAGAAAAGGTCATGATCATTCACTTTAATTTATTTTATTTCTGTGTGTTTCATGGTATATCATTATGGATGTGTGGTCGTAATCAGGTAATTGATGAATTAAATAAGCATGAAAGATGGAACTAAAATAAACCAGTCTTGTGCGTAAATATTATCAAGACATGGTATATCACCAAAGTATGTTCCAATTAATATTAGAAAGATTACTATAATGATAATTATCAATTCACAGATATGATATAAAAATCCCTCAAATAAAATAATATGTCAAACCAAGAATTCCTTTACTTGATTAAGGAAATAAAATCAATAAAACAATGTGTTTGAAAAAACATTATTGGAAATCATACTTTTATACAGGATGACCTTATGAAACATTAATGTTGACTTATCTATATTACAAAAATAGAAGTATCTTTGGATATAATTTTTGTAATTTTGGAGGAAAGAGTTGGGGAAATCTAATGTTAGGATTTCAGGACTGGGGAGCCCACTCAACATATCATGGAGCTGAAAGCCCCCAATTGGAAAAGACATGCCTACCTAAATACCTTAAAATAGCTTAATCAAACCTTGTTGGGGTTATGTGAATGTGAATATGGATCATTTCCACTTGAATGTCCTAAAAATAGACATTCTAGGTTAAATTTTGAGGGCCATTGAGACTTGATAAAATGGTGGGAGACATAATGAAATGAATTTATTACTTATCATAAAATGTAGTCAAGAAATTTTCAATCATCTCCTATTTTAATTATTAAATAAAATGACTAACTCTTCAACCACACTATCCATGAGATCAATTCTAGATAAGGGCAACATCCTCTTCAGTAGTATCATCCACGAATGGTTTCGACACCTTCGGGTTATCCAAAACTATGATGGGATGTATTATTTGATGGAGTTAGTATTACCTAGTCCGTCTACCCAAGAGGAGGGTGATGAAGAGTTGTTTGTCTATGAGAAACATATGAACAACGTGGTTGAAATACAATGATTGATTCTTTCATCAATTTCAAGTGAGCTCATGACGTCTAACTAAAACATGGATTCTTAAAAAATGCTCGATAATGTCTGTGGTCTTTTCTAGGATAGAGAAAGAATAATAATGATTTGAGATCTCCAAGTAACTCATTCAGAGTAATATTGGAGAGGGTTCCCCTGCTGGGCCTCACATAGTAATGCTCATTGGCTACATTATGCACATGGATGTTCTAGGGTATAAACTCCTCAATGCATCTTCATTCTCATCCATGAAAAGGAAGATAAAAGGAAAAGTCATTGGAGTAGGAAGATATTTGTTTCGCATGTCACAAGAAGGGCCACTAGAAGAAGAATTGAACCCAGCATAAGAAGAAAGGGGACGATTCATGTGTGTCTGATATCAAATGTAATCTATCATATTCTTTGTATTAAATAGATCTTGTGGTTCACATATATGTTTCAAAATATATGATCCATGAAGATTTAAGAAGATTTACTAGTGGGAGGTAGATCTATGATCTGCCAATGGAGCAATATTTTTTGTTGTAGTTGTCGAGTTCTACCACCTCACATTGCCAACTAAGATGATATTGGTGTTAAATGGTTGATATTAGGTGTCTTATGCTACTAAAAACATTATTTTTTAATATATATAATTGAAAGACGTATTTATTTTCATATGTGGAAATTAATGATGATTATTTTACCAAGATAATTTTTTTGTAGGGAACATTTATACGATAGTATTTTCATGATGGATTAATCAAACCAAGTAATATAAGTCAATAAAAAAGATACTTCACATGACTCATACCACACACAAATTTGGCTTCACCGGCTAGGTCATGTAAATGAGAAACCATTGAAAGAGTTACTTCAAGATGGATATTTATAATCATTCAATCATAAACCACATGGCGTATTTAATGAATGTTTACAAGAAAAAATGACCAAGTAACCATTAAGTGGGAAAGGTGAAAGGGAAAAAGAGCTTCTTGAATTGGATTATACAAATGTGAGAAGGCCATTTCCAGTTGAAGCAAGTGTAGGGTGCACATACTTCATATGTTTTACTAATTATTTTAGTAGATATAGATATATATACGTAATGAATTATAATTTGGACTCTTATTATAATTTCAAAGAATACAAGAATGAGGTTGAGAACCATCTTTGTATGAATATTATGAAACTCCGCACAGACTATGGTGGAGAGTATCAGAATCAATACTTCAGTGATTACTTGTGAGAGATAGAGATCCTATCTCAAATCACTCCTCCTGTAACACCCTAGTAGAATTGTGTGAGATAATGGAGGAACGACTCCATGTTTGACATGGTGAGACCAATGATGAGTCATGAATGTATTCCATTATCCTTTTGGGGATATGCATTACAAAAATAATTGAATGTCCTAATACCAGCACCACAAAAATTGATAAATTGTATTCCATAGGAGTTTTGGAGTGCCAATAAATTCATGTCATTTAATTTGCATGTGTGGGGAAGTTATGTGGTTGCTAAATCCTCTTCCGGTAACAAAATTTCACCCCAAGTCACAGTGTTTACCTTTATAGGATACACCAAAGAAATAATGGGATATAACATATACAACCCCTAACACAAAAATGATTTGGTGGAAAGACAGACCATATTCTTTGAGAGGGAGCACATCTCCAATATAGATAGTGGTATTGAGATTGAATTCGATTAAGTTGAGGCTCATGGTACATAAGAGTTGGTACATGAACAGATTCCACAAAGCTTAGTTGATGAAAGAATTGTTCAAGAGACACAAGAACTAAATTGGATTATAAGAGAGGTTAGAGAACCAGAATGGTATGGTTTTATAGTTATCAAGGATTGTGACTCATTATTAGTTAATAATAATGATCCTCTAACATAAAAGGAAGTAGTAAGTGTCATAGAAGTTTTCAAGTGGGAGGAAGCCTTGATTTATGAAATGGATTCCAAGTACCAAAACCATTTCTGGATTTTGGTATATCCTCAAGTTGAGGTAAATCTTGTTGGTTGAAAATGGGTTTTCAATAAAAAACTAGACATGGAAGGACAAGTCCGTACATATAAGTCATCACGGGTTTCAGAAATGTTCATGAAGCATCAAGGCATTGACAGTGAAGAAACCCTTCAATGAGTTGAAATTCAATAATCCCTTATAATTATATTGGCCATTTTCGCTTACCATGAATATGAGATTTGTAAAATGGATGTCAAAACAACCTTCCTAAACAAGAACCTTCATGAATATTCCTACATGACACAACCTGAAGCATATATGACTCCAAAGGATTCAAATAATGTATTCAATTTGGAGAAATCCATTTAGGCATCAATGAAATCATCTAGGTCATTGATCATTTTTCTTGATGAAGCCATAATGATATTTAGTTTTATCAAGAATGAATGTGTGCCTTATGTATACAAAAGGTTTAGTGGGAGTTTATTTTTTTCTTATAATTATATATTGATGACATATTACATATTGAAAATGAGATAACAGTATTATAGTATGTTATGACATGGTTGAATTAGAGCTTCTCTATGAAAGTCATGGGTGAGGATGCATATATTATTTGGATAAGGATCCATCATGATAGATCTAGGAGACTGTTGGGTCTATTTATAATGGAAAAAATCCACGATAGAATTTTTCCCAGCCTCACAAGGAATTAAACATTCCAAGAAAATTTTTCATCATGCACATGAGGAATGAAATGTAATGGCAACGAATCCATACACATCAGTGATTGGGTCAGTCATCTATGTAATTCTATGAAATAGGATGGATTTTGCCTACACATTGAGTGTTGTAGGCAGATATCAAGCTGACCTAGGTGACTGCCATTGGATTGCTATCAAGACTATCCAAAAGTATCTTAGGTGTATTGAGGACATGTTCCTCATTTGTGGAAGATATGTTGAAATATTCTTCAGAGGATATGCATATTCTAGTTTATAGACTCATCAAGATGTCATGAAGTCGCATACGGGATACATCTTCACATTGAATGGATGTGAAATGACTTGGAAGAGCTCAATGCAGAGTTTTGTCGCAGATTCTACTGAAGAGTCTGAGTATATCGCAACATCTGAGGTAGCTAAAGAAGTAGTTTGAATGCAATGATTCTTCCAGTAGTTGGATATGATACCTAGCAGTAAAAATCCCATCACACTATACTATTATAATACTATAGTGGTGGCTCTCACAAAATATACAAGGTCACATCAGCAGAAAATCACATACATTTGATGTATCATCTCTTAAGAGATTTTTCTCAGGTATGCGAATTTGTAGTGAGCAGTATTTCAATAGAATACAATGTGGTAGAACCCTTGAATAAAGAATTGAATCAGTAGAATGATGATTATCTTATGTGGTACTGAGTAATGATCATCATAGGCAGTTTTCTCTAGTATAAGTGGGAGTTTGTAAGATTTGGTGTCCTAGAACCAATTGTATGTACTTTGATTACATAAATATTTTATATATTTAAATATTAATCATATTATTAATCATTAATAATTGTTCTACATGACTATAATTTAATAACTTCCTAAAGTATTTTTTTTCATTGACATAGTCATAGATGTTCCCTACTATGATGTGAACCTTGATGTTCTATGAAAATATTATTAAATATATTTATGCGGTTTGATTACATACTATAATGGGATACAATGTATACATAATATTAGGTGTGATTAGTTTTAATCATATAATACTTCATCTCATGAAGTTCGCTCCATGATGGGAGATTGTGATAACATACACACTAGTATGAATTCTACATGTTTTGTGTTATCAAATTTTCCTATCTGAGAGCATGTGTGATGATCCTTATAAGCTATGATTATCATTAATTCATTTCATAACACCCACACTTTGATATTCTGAAATGAAATTGTCATGATGACAGTTGGAATGAAGTAGGGTACACTTGGTGCATCATTAATGAAATGTTATTATTGTATTTTTAGAAGAAGGATTTGTCCCTTCCATTTATGGAAGTTTATATCTCATCCCATTGATTGAAATAGAAATTTCACATGAAATTCCATGGCCATGGTGTAAGGAGGAGTTTATTTCAGGTTCTCAAATAATGAAATATCAGTCATAAAAGTTTATGACACTATCATGAAACCATATGGATGATATATTGAGATAAAATGATTATATTGCATTGTGATCATTCATAATTGGATGTCATTTTTGTTACTATATGTTCTTTATCTTGGTTTCCTTGACCCATTTATAGATATTACTCATGTACTTTAGGCAAGCACACCTATTGGAAATGATAAATAATCCTAGAGGGTAAAACACTAAGTGTTTCTGGTGGTCTTAGTTAAATTCTATTTGAATATAATATAAAGAAAAAATATTATTCTCAAGATAGTGGAATAATTTTATTCAGTTTAAAATTATTGTATAAATTAAATAAATATTTAATCACAAGATTGTGGGTAAAATCTATATATTTATTTTATTGAACATTTAATAAATATTTATTTGCAAGTTTGTAAATAATATATTTATTTATGATAATAAATTATTTATTTATTTATTCAGGTGTTCAATATATAGAAGTGGAGTACGAGTAAACCAAGGATAGATCGGCAGTAAAATAATCATTTCCAAGAAAGAGATTAATTATTTAACAAGTTATCACATGTTAAAATAATAATAACGCTGCTATTATTTTGTGACATAGAATTTTATTTATATATCTATTTTTCACAAGTTGGAAACCATAAATAACGATGTGGTATTATTATTAAAAGCATGGGTTTTCTCTAAGGTTATCAATGTATTTAATTTCTGTTACACAATTAAATATTATAACTAAATACCCATGTCGATAAATAGAAACATACATCTATTGTTCAATATACCAAACTGCAAACCTAGTGAATTGAGAATTGTTGAGATAAACGATTTCTCTCTAAAATCATCTTCCATCCCCTCTCAAGAAAGAGAGATTTTATTCAGGACCAATGAACAAGGTATTAAGAATGATTGAAGAATGACACTTGCTTCACTGCACTAACACCCAGAGAATGTGTTTTGTTGACCAGAGGCCACCAGAGTACATGTAGATCCCTACTATAGGGATTCTTGATTGGATCCTTGCAAGCACTTTGAGACAGTCCTGAATGGTCATTCTGGACGATCAATATCATCTATGAAGAAAGTGGTGAAGTTCAAGGTATTCTATTAATTATTAAATTAATTAAATTAATTATAAACATGATGTGCATGATCCACTCTAAAGGTTTCAGGACCCGTCCTTCTTCATCTAAATCATTAATTCTATTCCATGGATATAGGAGTTCATCATCATATTGATCCCATAATAATCATTGATCATTGTAAAAATTAAATTTCAGCACTGACCCAACCGCTCTTCCGCTATGACCAGATCCTATATTGATTTTGTGTGATCCCCTAATCATTTGGATAATGAATTGTTTTTAGTAAACAAGAACATTATTGTATCATGGTTTCTAGTGTGGTCACTGAATATAGAACATATTTTTTGGTGCTCTGGAGTTTTGGGGAAGGATAGCTTATATAACTAAAAAATGGTATCATAGATAAGGGATATCCAATGGTGGAGAGAACAATATCAAATGATTATAGAACATAATATTATTACACCCACCTTTGTGTAAATGTTTGGTCTTTATAATGTGATTTCATGTGTTTTTTTTAAATATTTTTCAAAGTAAATTTGAAATATAGTTTTTTTTAATATTTTAAGTATATGTTTTTATAGAATTAAGAATACCATTATATTATATCAATATTTATTGTATTTGTTTTGTTAAATAATAATAACACCAAATCAAATTGGATGGATATGAGTAATTAATGGATGAATGACAATCATTTGATAGAAGAGTATGAAGATGGAGTAAAATAGTTCATCATGATTGAAAAAGATCATGCATATGACCCTTCTCAAATCTTTTTCCCAAATTTACACAAGGGTAATTCATGAAAACATAATCAAGAGGAGTTTTAAGAACACTTGATCTGTCACAAAATAGATCAGAATTAAAAATGGTGAAAGAAAGAAGGGGAAAACTGAATGTATCCATTGGTTGAGATAATAGTGTTTCATATAAATCATCTAATATGATTAAAAGTGTTGGAAAAAAAGAATACCACATTGAGGACATTATTACAAATGTTAATGACGGTGAATATAGTATTGACGAATTGATAACAATAGTTGAAGATGAACATCGTGATTTACCAAAATTATTTGAGCAGTTAATGAGTTGTGAAAATATGCCTTTGTATGGTCATTTCACAAAATATACTGCATTTTCAGCCATATTGATGCTATATAATTTGAATGAATGAAATAGATGGAGTGATTCCAGTTTTACAGAATTACTTGCTCTCTTGAATGACATGCTCCTAGAAGATAATGAGATCTTGGTCCGAACAAATGATGTGAAATGAATGCTACACCTAATGGGTATGTATCTGATAGAATACACACCTACACAAATGATTGTTCACTCTTGTGTAAGGACCATAAATCACTTATTGAATGCCCAAAGTGTGGTGCTTCTCATTTCAAATGGTGAATCTAGTCCTATGAAAGTTATATGGTACTTTACAATCATTCCATGGTTTAGGTGCCTATATTGATTTGAGTAGACTGAAAGGAAATTGATGTGGCACATGTAAAGAAGAAATAAATATGGGAAACTATGTCACCTTTTAGACTCTCCTCATTGGAAGTTAATCGATAATGAGTATACTGATTTTGGAAACAAGCCGAGAAACCATTGTCTCGCACTAACTACAGATGGAGTGAGTCCTTTTGGTTTTCAATGAAGCACTCATGGTACATGGCCAGTTATGTTGGTAAATTATAAATTTCAAAAATGGTTATGCATGAAACAAAAACTCATCATGGTATCTATTATTATTTTAGGACCAAAAAATTGGGTAATGATATTGATGTTTATTTGGATATATTGATTGGTGATTTGAAAATATTATGGGATTATTCTGTTACATTGTATGATGCCTAAATAAATTAATATTTCACGATGAGAGCATTTCTGTATTGGATGATAAATAAATTTCCTAGTTATAGAAAATTTTGAGGATGTAGAATTAAAGGAACACATGGGTGTCCCTTTTGAGAAAAAGGTTCACAGTCAATTAGGTTTAAACATTCATAAAAAATTGTGTTTCTAAGACATCGTAGATTTTTACCCCAACAACATAAGTGCTGATATTGGACCCCATCATTCAATAGAATTTCAGAAGAACATACATCACCATCTCCAATAATAGGTGATCAAAAATTTGAGTAACTGAATGATGTGAACACTAATTTTGGTAAACTATTTTAGAAAAACCATATGAAAACCAGTTTTAAGAAGTGATATTTTTTTTGAAATAACATATTGGAAATTTATTCTATGTCAGACACTTTCATGTAGTTATGCAAGTTGAAAAAAATTTGATAGTTTCATCGACACATTGATAAATGCACCTGACAAATTAAAAGATGAAATTAAGTCTAGGTTGTACATGGTTGACATTGGAATACGAGAAGAGTTGGTACTAGGCAAGGTATAAAAAAAACTTTTCTTCGTCCACCTACTTACACTCTTTCCATGCAAAAGAGATACCATTTTTACAACTTCTTGGAAGAAGTAAATGTTCGAAAGGGGTATTCATCAAATATAAAGAACATCATGTCACTAACTAATTTAGTGTTAATGGCTATGAAATCACATGACTTCCACATTTGGATGTAGGAACTAATACCTATATATTTACATTGTAATTTTCCCAAGAATGTCAATTTTACATTAACAAATCATTGTTTCTTCTTCAAAACTATATGCAATAAAGTTATATTGACAGCAAAATTTCTGATTATGGAAATATAAATTTCCTTTAAATTATGTAAATTGGAAATGTTCTTCACACTAACATTCATTGATATGATGGATTAATTGATTGTTCACATGGTGAGTATGATTTGAATATGTGTTCCTTTACACTCTATATGGATGTACCCCATTGAACAATACATGAATATTTTGAAAGGGTATGTCAAAATAGATGTTGGACAGAGGTTTATATTATAGAGCGATATATTGTTTAGGAAGCCGTTGAATTTGATACTGAATACTAGTCTTTTTTGGAAATCATTTCTCTACTAAAATTTTGTCAAACTAGTTGGAATGTGGGTAAATGATATTCTGGAAGAGAATTTGTCACAATCAATTTTATAGAGCAGGAACATGCCCACATTTATGTTTTTAATAAGAGTTTGGAGGTCGACCCATTTGTCGAAACCCACAAGGAAATTATTAGGTATTTAAATATATCAAGGGAAGAAAAATGGATATAAAATACACATAATAGATTTTTTCTAGGATGGTTTAGGTACCATATATTTCTAAAATCAGATGAAAATCCGAACTCTTATTTAGAACGACTTCGATGGCAAGCCGGAGAACTAAGTGTGTATGTATTATCATATAATGATTATTTAATTTATGGTTATAAATTATATAATAGTGAACATGATGAAAATAGTACCATGAAAATTAGTGGATTTAATCTTGTGGATGGAATGATGCATGATTCCAGAGCTAAAGACAAAAATCCAATTTAAAAAAAATCATACATGGGAATCATAAAAATATATAAGAGTATGATTATACGAAACTCCAAGAGCCTATTTTTCAATTACAGTGGATTTATAATGAGATTAGTATTAATATTGATGAGTTCATATTCATTAATGTTGATTTTAATAAGGAAGGGTACATAGATGACTATTTATAATGGAATCACAAGCAGTACTATATCTTATGTTCCAAATCCTGCAAACTGAAACTGGTCGATTATTATGAAATCGACCAAACCCACTGATGGGTTAGATGAAATTTCAATAGAGGATTACCCTTTAATTAGGTAATCATGATCATTTTACAGTGTTACCAGTGTGGATAGAGTTTTTTATATCTTACGAGACCCCAATGAAGGGATTTGGATAGTCGATAGAGGGGTCAAATCCCTTCATCCTTAAACAAAATATTGTTGAATAATTAGGTTATATTTTTTGTAATAGACATCATGTTTCCTTTTATTATTATCTATTCAATACTAATTTTGTGTAATAAAAATTATATTTCAAACAACTTTTGTAGATAATGACTTCTACATAGGAAGATTCCCCCAATCCCGAGGCACAATAGGTCTCTCAACCTGCTACCGCTCGCAGTGCAAAGGAACTGCTGGTCTATCAACATGTTGTATCTCACAGTGCAGAGGACCATCAAGTTTCTAAACTTTCTACTTTTATTCCCAATTTAGAGTTAATTCCACCATATCCATATGGCCAATGCTATCACTCAAGAGGAAAATATTGATGATGTTGAAACTAAGGAAATTGTAGGGAATGAAACACTGGTGGCACACAAAATATTATAGCACTGTAGTTTAAAAATGTTTTAAAAAATAATTATGAAAAAAGAGAAAGGCATAAAATATGATGTTTTATGGAATAAGTGGGGTCAAAATGTTATTATCAATAAGTTTATGTTCAGTAGTTACATTGGAATCATCACTAAAAAACGAGTGATAATTGATGTGTTGTCGTTTCACCCTATTTTCACCAGGCATAATACACTGATGTGGGGAGATATTACAGATTCATTATGGTATCATTTCCTTAATTAAATAAAAAAATAAAATTATGAACATTTAATTTCCCTTTATCATTTCTTGTAGAGTGAATTTATAGTAGATAAATCACCCATGGGCTACGTGTTAAGGGTTCCTGGAACTGTTCATAGAGGCTTTCACACAATTTTAATGAAATATTATCCTAAAGATGCTAAAGAGAAAATAAAAATACTCCCACCTCCTCTTTATGAACATCTGATAACCCAATGAGCATGGGATGATTTTACTAGCTATCTTGTAAAGCAGTATTTTTAGGTACATTGTGTTTGGTAACAAATTGTTTGATGATATGTGTATTCATATCATTGATTAATATTTTTTCACTATGAAACTTCAACAAAGTGTGGAAAATAAAAACCGAGCATCAATACAATAATTTTTCTACCGAAAAACAAGGATGGGGTATGCTTCAATTTTTAAAAAATGGTATATATTTTGAATCATCCATAATAATTTAATGTGATGTAAAACAAAACCATAATTATGTTCCTATATTTATATGCAGATTGATGAATCCAAATACAAAGTCACTTCCATTTATCCCCTTCTGATTTGGAAGGAGGTGTGTGTAGTTAACGATCAGATACTAATAGATGAAAACACAAAAAAGGTGTACTAAACATTTGTATGTATGATATAATAAATATTTTTTTTCTCTAAATTGATATTACATAAGAATGATTTTTTATTTTCATATATTTTCTATATGAAATAGTCACAAGAATTAGCAACGTCCAAACCAGATTTATATGTAATATCGGTGGCCTTGAAGAAGCTAGAATAGTATGGATGTGTTAGAGGTGTGGGTTTTGGGATGACACCATGAACATTTTTTTAGAAAAAATAAGTGGTGGATCAAATTGTATAAATAAACATTATGAGAGAAAAAATAGCAATCCTTGAATAAAATATGCAATTACTGAGAGAGTTTAAACAAAATTTGTTTGTAGGGGGGAAGAGAATAACCATCTCAAGAACAAAAAATGCATTATGATTTTACCGTACCCCCCATGAGCTTGGAGGCAATCCATTCCCCTCAAAAACTATTATTATCTGATTTAATCCATGTTCTAATAATTGTATCTATGAATTTTGAATCAGATAGACACTGATACCTTTCCTTTACCAATATTCTATATGGTGAAAATGAATATGAAATATATCCATCCACACCCACCCATTAACTTGTAGTGAGGGATATAGTTTTCAATATCTAGAACTCTCTTCTAAATAATAGACCACTTCCAATAGGTCATGTAAAATTGTTGATTAACATATCCCATGAGCAGACCATTGAGATACCTTCTCGAATTAATGATGATGATATTTATAATGTCAAAAAATCACTATTGGAAAATTGGTATATACCCATAGTTATCAAATTAACTTTGCGTATATACCCACCTATACCCACGGTGTTCATGAAATGTGGGTATTGGTGACATTTTATAAACAATACACATGGTTCATGCTAAACAATTGGTATAGGGTACCCACATAAGTGCGGGAAGCCAAATAATTGCATGAGGAACATATTGGAAAACCTATACCCATGGTTCACACAGAATTGTGGGTATTGTGACATCTATAACCACAGTTTTCAGCCACATTGGGTATACCCTTTGGTATATAAGCCTATACACATGATTCAACCAAACTGAGGGTATATCTGACATCTATACCCATAATTATTATGAACCGTGGGTATAGGGTCCCTTATTTTTTCTGTGTGAAAAAATATATGTAATATAATATATGTATATATAAGCATAATTGATGTTGGTGTAGTGGTAATGGAGTCCATATGTGTAGAAGTGGTGCAGGTTCCAAAATCACCGATGAAATTTTATTTATAACCACATTTTATATATAAATATATATGATATTATATATACGTATATTTATATAATTAAAATTGGTGTATTGCTAAGGGAGTTTAGTGGACGAGCAATGGTGTGGGTTCGAAAAAAATGAGAAAACTTTTTCTTCCTTCATTTTACAACTATATATTTAAGATAATATAAATATATATATATAGAAATAATTGTATTTGATTTAGTGGTATCTTAGTTCAACATCAAATCAGAGGTTGACGTTTCTAACCTTTGGGGTTTCAATTTTTTCAGATTGTTTATATTAATATATTTGTGTAAATATAGATATTTATTAAAGTAGGTTTCATAGCTGGAGTGGTAATGTGCTATCCGATTGAAATGTATGTAGTGGGTTTGAAATTCGCTGATTTATTTTTTTTCTATATAGACACGTCATATTAATATATTTAGGTAGATATATATATATATATATCAATAAATTAAGTATCCTTGTTGGGGAGATACTACATGGTAGATGGGTCGGTTATGGGTTTGAAACCTTGTACACAAATATTTCTATTATTTATACTCGCGGTATTAAAACCGTTGGTATATGTATATGAGGTGGAACGTGGTTATGACATAGTGGCTATGAAACACGGTCAAATATTATACCCATGACTTGGAAAACTGTAGGTATAGGTCATGGAGCAATATCGATGCCATGGTTACACATGGTTCCCAAAACTATGGGTATAGCCTATACCACGGGTTTTGGGGCTATACCCACAGTTTTGAACCATGGGTTAAGCTCATTGTTTCAACAATGATGTTCTGAGAACATTCATTGCATTCTCATCCCATCTTGTAAAAATAATTTCGTCAAAGTTGTATTAATTTAAAAAAAATCATGTTAAACCACAAAAAATTAATGAAAAAAACATATGAATCTATGAATGTTATTTCAAACGAAAAAAGGTCAAGGGGGAAAAAAATAACACTTCAAAAAATTTTGAAGGATCATCTAATTGATTGAACCGATATATTGAAATCACTTTAAACCCTCCTGGTCTATATTCACATTTACTATCATTGCATTTTCATGTGCATACAATGTTGCAAGACATTAGTAATCACACAAACTATTTTTGATGAGAAAATGATTAGTGGGGAATATCTATATTTAATTAGTGTTGAAAATGTATGTGAAATCCTAGAGTTTGAATTTCTATGAGGCTCAGTTGTAAAATTATTCATGAGGTATGTTTTTATGATTTGATTTCCCAAAAGATAATATATTATGATAATTATGAATAAATACATTTGATATTTTTCGCAAGAATATATATGAAAAAAAATTGATGGTATTTTCCCATGAACAAAAAATATGGCTTGTTAGTCCTCATGTCACCACTACAGAACGAAAATAAATAGATTCTAATAAAGAGTGTGACATTGTGGTGGACCTTCTCAGATCATTTAACCCAAAAAACGTAGATGACAGAATCTTACTAATACCAATGATACAGGATGTAAAAATATATAATTTAATCATATCAAATATATTTCAATTCAAATCATTACTTAATCTTTTTTGTGTTCTTAGGCATCATTGGATCCCTACTACAGATGGTACTTTTAAAAGTGATAGAAATGCATTGTTAATCAATGTGAAGATAAAGGGTGTCCCCTTTATCAGCACTAAAAAATCACTAAAAAAGGGGATCCTTTATC
Organism: Viscum album; assembly: GCA_963277665.1. Taxonomy (NCBI): domain Eukaryota; kingdom Viridiplantae; phylum Streptophyta; class Magnoliopsida; order Santalales; family Viscaceae; genus Viscum; species Viscum album. The sequence continues at coordinate 1,052,314,090 of OY728151.1, read as the reverse complement.
CACCCTAAAAAAGAACTAATAAATCCCCCATTATCAATCATATTTTATCATGAATAATGGTTACTCATTATCAATGTTAAAAATAGTGCTGAGATAGAGTGTTATTACCAGCACTCAAAATAGCATTGATAATGTGTGCCTTTATCAACACTCTAAATAGAGCTGGTAAAGGGGGACCTTATCAGCATCTGAAATAGCATTGAAAAAGGCCTAACTGCTTATGGTGTACTATTTATATAATTTTACACCCACCAGCACCATCACAACACACACACAATATCCACAAAATAGCACTTGTATAGTGCCCATAAGAACAATGGGGAACACATAAGAACGAATCATTTCACACAAGGGTTTGAAAAATAATTCTGTATAAATTTCGAACAATGTTATATATAATTACATTTAAAATTATCCAACAAATAGATAAAAACAGTAATGTTTATTTGTTTGATATCTGTGATCCCCTCTCAAAAATGTTTACCCATGGTATTAAATGCCGAAAAAATCATCCCAACTCATGGAAAATGTTTCACCAACATAAGAAAACAAGTATTAACTTACTAATACTATAATGAAATAAATAAAAAATTAATATGAAAGAATAAATTAATAAAATATCAATTTTTAGTTAAAAAGACAAATTTGAAGTTATACAGGTCACAAAGTGCGTCATATTGAGGTGGTGTTGATTCCTGCACATCAAAATTGAGTTATGGGTCATTGTCGTAAATTATCAAAACAATCAAAATTAATTTTCATGGTTTTGATTATGACCCTTGTTCATTTACTAAAATTAATATCAAATTTAAATGAAAAATTTTTATTTACACTGATCCCATTATTCATCGTATTGTGGTGAAATTGATTTCTAAACATCACAAATGATTCATGGATTATTGTTTTAATCTATCAAAATAATCCAACTACATTTTCTCAGTTTATTGTATGTTAGTTGTGTTTTTTTACTAAACTAACATTTCAAATAGCAAACATGAATTTTGAGTCATACTGGCCGCATCCTATGTAAATTTTAGGTGAGACTTCTTCATACACAATACAAAAGTGTTACGAATTGTTCTCCGAAATTATGAACACATTCAGATGTTGATTTATTGGTTTTTAATGAGTGAACCAGTTTGAGCTAAAATGTCAATTTTAAACTGATAACATACACTTTTAGTCATACTAGTCACATCGTACATAGAATTTAGGTGACGATGATTCCTAGTTATCAAAAATGACTCATGGATCGTTGTCTTAAACTATCAAAACAATCATAATGTGTTTGCTCTTTTTTCAGTACGTCACATGTTAGTTTTACTCAAATTATAATCTATTTTAAATAAAAACACATTTGGATGTATACCTATCACATCATTTGTCATATTTTGGTTTGGTTGATTCCTACACATCACAAATGTCTTATTTATTTTTTTTCTAAAGTATCAAAACAATCAAAACATGTTTTCATACTTTTGAGAATGTCAGTTGTGTGTTTTTACAAAAATATAATTTCAATTCGAAAACATGATTTTTGGGTCATAATGGTCACGTCGGGCATCATTTTGATATAATCCTATTTCATACATGTTTCAAAGGAGTTTCTAATCACTTTCCAAAATTATGCATACAATCGGAACATGTTTTCGTTTTTCATTGAGTGACATGTTTTGAGCTAAAATTAAAATTTTAAACTCATAACAAACAAATGTAGTCATACTGGTCATACCATATGTGTGATTGAAGTGGGGTTGATTCCAACATGTAAAAAAAATATATGAATTTTTTTCTTAAATTATGAGAACAATTGAAAGTCGTTTAATCGATTTTCAGTATGTCACTTGTTCTTTTTTACGTAAATTATTATTGATTTTAAATAAAAAGACACATTTGTATTTCTACCGGTCACATCGTGTGTTTTATTGAAGTGGGGTTTATTATTACATGTCTAAAAAGACTCATATATCATTCTTATAAACTATAAAAACATTATGAATGTGTTTTCTTAGTTTTTTTAATAAAAAAATGTCAATTTTAAATAAAAAGATACACATTGAGTCATACTGGTTGCACCCTGCATCAGATTGTGATGAGGTAGATCCCTATACATCAAAAATGACTTATGAATCATTTTCCAAAAGTATAAAAATATTCAGAATGTTTTTTCTCAGTTTTTAATATGCTAGTTGTGTTTTTCAACTAAAATATCATCTCAAACTAGAAACATGAATTTTGAGAAATATTGTTCACACTGTGCATCAGATTTTGGTGTGGTTGATGACAACATGTCACAAATAACTTATGGATCATTTTACTAAATTATAAAATCAATCCAAATTCATTTTATCATTTTTCAGTATGTCACTTGTTCTTTTTACTAAAAATGTTGTCTGTTATGAAGAAAAATAGACACTTTGAGCCATACCGATTGCGTCAAATATTTTATTGAAGTCACATCATCATGTTATTTATGTACATTCTTCTATCAAGTATTCATCCCATTTCTTTCTAATTGAATCTATATCAACTTGTGAATATGAGTCTTTTCAAAAATCATGATAGTATTGAAAAAATATAAATAAACAAAGGATTAATAATTATTTTAAATGAAATAGTAATTATCATCATTAATAACTGATTAGTGATGTTGCTTTATTCATAGAATTTGATCTTTTTCATAAATTTACATACATAATAACCACATTATTTTCTGTTTTTTTGTTATAGACACTACGGAAACATTAGAAAAAATAAGATATTTTTTTATATGTGCTTTTATAGCTAATTATTATTATATATACCTTAATACTTATCCATTCATAGAATATTTGATATTTCATGTCCTTTTCCCCTTGCCTCATGCCATGATGTTAACAATATTGATGCACCACCCAATCATAATATAATTCTCTATAAAAGATAATTTAAATTATATAAATATAATTTTATTTCTGAAATGTTTTATGTATTGTTTTAAAAATTGACAAACTCCATCATGTGTGGTCAGTTTGTTTGATATCCATGAATTAAATTCTAGAAATAAATCATTAGAGTATCTAAATTGACTGCAATGATGATCCACTACTATAGATGGTTCTTTTAAATGTGCTAGGAATGGTTTTTTTATCAATGAAAAGATAAAGGGGGTCCTCTTTATTAAATATAAAAAATAATTGACAAAGGGGGTCTTTTATCCATGCTAAAAAAGTGCTGATAAATCCTTCTCTTTTTATCAATCCTTTTTAGTGCGAATAAAGGTTACCTTATATCAGCGCTAAAAAAGTGCTGATAAAGGGGGCCATTATCACCACATGAAATAGTGTTGATAAAGGGGGACATTTTCAGTGCTCTAAATAGTGCTCATAAAGGCCTAGATTCTTATGGTGTGTTGTTTATATAACAATACACCCACCATCACCTTCACAACACACCCACACAACCTGCAAAAATTAGCACATGTACAACACACATAAGAACAATGCAGTGCACACAAGAACAAAGCATCACACACAAGGGTGTGTAAAATAATACTATATATATTTTAAACAATGTTTTATATAATTACAATTAAAATTATCCATCTAATAGGTAAAAAAGTACTGTTTCATCATTTGACATATGCGATCCCCTCTAAAAATTGTCAACCCATTGTATTAGTTGCTGAAAAAATCATCCAAACTCAAGGAAAAGGATCCACCTACTTCAAAAATAAAATATCATGTCATTTATTATATAATTAAATAAATTAATCATTAATATGAATTAATAAAAGAATAAAATGCCAATTTTTATTATAAAAAGTATTTGGAAGTATACAGGTCAGAGAGTGCATCATATTGAGGTTGGGTTGATTCTTACACATCACAAATGAGTTATTGATCATTATCCTAAAATATAAAAATAATCAAAATGAGTTTTCTTAGTTATGAGTATTCCCCTTGTTCATTTACTAAAATTAATATCAAATTTAAACGAAGAATTTGGATTAATATTGGTCACATTAATTGTCAGATTGAGGTGAGATTGATTTTTTCACATCAAAAATTTCTCATGGATATTTTTTCTCAAGTATAAGAACAATACAAATACATTTTCTCGGTTTCCCATATGCTAATTTTCTTTTCTACTAAAATATCATTTCAATCAAAAATCATGCATTTTGTGTCATACCGATCACATCGTGTGTCGATATTAGGTAAAACTGCTTCATACACATCCCAAAGAACAAAAAAAAATAGTTCTCCTAAATTTCAAACACAATTGGATGGTGTTTTCTTCGTTTTCATCATCTAATAAATTTTGAGATAAAATGTCAATTTTAAACTGGTAACAAGCAATTTTATCCATACTGGTCACATCGTGCATCAGATTATGGTTTGGTTGATTTCTACACATCAAAAATGACTCATGGATCATTATCATAAAGTATCAAAATAATCCAAATGTTTTTTTCGGTTTTTAGTATGTCACTTGTTCTTTTTACATAAATTAATTTCAATTTTAAATGAAAACACATTTTTATTTATACCAGTGATATCATTTGTCAAATTTAGGTGTGGTTGATTCCTATACATCACAAATGTCTTATGGATTATTTTTATAAAGTATGAAATCAATCCAAAAATGGTTTCTCAGTTTTCAGTATGTCAGTTATTTGTTTTTACTAAAATATAATTTCAAATTAGAATCATTCTCTTTGAGACATACTGGTCATATCCTGCATGTGTTTGAGCTGATACATTTTCAAACATGATACAAAGGACTTAAACATAATAATCCAAATTTATGAAGAAAATTAGAAATTGTTTTCCTAGTTTTTAGTGAGTGACATGTTTTGAGCTAAAATTTAAATTTTAAACTCACAACAAACACTTTTAGTCATAATGGTCACACTATGCGTCAGATTGAGATGAGGTTTATTCCAACCCATACCAAAAGAAACATACATTTTTTCCTAAATTATGAAAACAATCCAAATGTGTTTTCTTGGACATTAGTTTTTCACTTGTACTTTTTTACGTAAATTAATTCCAATTTTAAATAAAAAGACAAATTTTGATTTATACCGGTCACATCTTGGCTTTTATTGATGTGGGGTTGGTTCCTACACATCACAAATTACTAATAGATCGTTTTTCTAAATTATAAAAACTATATGAATTTGTTAGTTAGTTTTTAGTATTCCTGATGTGTTTTTTTACTGAAAATATTTTCAATTTTAAATTAAAAGTGACACTTTATGTCATACCGGTAACACCGTGCAGCTGATTGAGGTGTAGTTGATGCTTAAATATCTAAAATTACTTATAAATAGTTGTATTAAATTATACAAACAACCTAAATGTGTTTTATTAATTTTTTTAATTTTAGTATTGTTTTTATACTAAAATATCATATCAAACAAGAAACACGCATTTTGAGTCATACTGGTCACACCATGTGTCATATTTTGGTGTGGATTATTCTTACACGTTACAAATTACTTATGAATAATTTACCTAATGTATCAAATAAATCCTAATTTGTTTTCTTATTTTTCAGTATTTCCTTATTCTTTCAACAAAAAATACTGTCAATTTTTTTTTAAAAATATATAGTTCGATTCATATTGGTCGCATAGTGTGGCATATTGAATTCACATATTCATGTTATTTGTGTACATTCTTCTATCAGGTATTCTAACCATTTGTTTCTAAATTATTCTATATCTTCTTGTGAATTTGTTTTTTTTCAATAATCAGGGTAGTACTAAAAATATATAATTACACAATTGATTTATAAATATTTTAAATTAAATAGTAATTATCTTAGAAAATTCCTCTTAAATGAGGCAGGTTTGTTCACAAAATATGATCTCTTTTAAAAATTTACAAACATAACAACCACATTATTTTATGTTTTTTTTTCAGACACTACAGAGACATTGAGACAAATAAGAAAAAAATTTATATGTGTTTGGATAGTGAATTCTTATTATATTAACCCTTATACTTATCCAATCTTAGTACTTTTGATATTTCGTGTACCTTTCCTATGACCTCATTTCAAGATGTAGATGATATTAATGCACCATCCTATCATAATATAATCCTCATTAAAATATAACATAAAATATATAACTAGATGTTTAGTTCTAAAATTTTGGTTGTAGTTTATTTGAAATTGACAACCGCCATCAGGTCTAGTTATTTTATTGGATATACATGCATTGAGTCCAATAAATAAATCTTTAGTGTATCAAAATTGATTGTAATAATCATCCAATGTTGCCTGAGAACATAAAAAGGAATAAGAAATGAAAGAAATTAGAATATAATTCATATGATACAATTGTATAATTTTAGTCATGTGAAATTGGTATTATGAAGATTTTGCCATCTGTATATTTGTTGTTAAATGATTTGAGTAGGTCGTCCACTATTTTACACTCTTTATTGGAATCTATTTTTTTCTTGTTTTATAGAGGTGATGTGAGGACTAACTAGTCCAAAAGATATTTCATAAGAAAATCCCTTCAATTGATTTTCATATATACAACTAACGAAAATATGAAATGTATTTTTCATTATTATCATAGTATATCAGCTTTTGGAAAATAAAATCATGAAAACGTACCTCATGTAAACATTTACAATTGAGATTCATAGCCAATAATACTCCAGGATTTCAGTTACATTGTCAACACTAATTAAATATACACCTTACCTACTTTACATGTTTTCATCAAAAACTATTATGTGTGTACCAACGTCTTTCAACTTCATATCCACATGATCCGAAAATGATAGTAAATTTAGATATAGAACGGGAAGGTTTAAGGTGGTTTTGGTAGATTGATTCGATCAGTTTGTTGCTACATTAAATTTTTTTTGCATCATTATTTTGTTTCACCCCTGCACTTTGTCCATCTGTTATAACATTCATTGGTTCATACCTCTATTCATTAAATTTTAATGGTTTATCAGGAATAATAAATTGGAAATTAATACCACCATATCAACATGTTTTTTATAATATGTAACAATGATGCAATGAATGTTTAAAGAGCATCACTATTGAATAAATAACCTCTACCCACGGTATTGAACTGTGTGTATAGCCCCAAAAACCGTGGGTATAGGCTATACCCATGGTTTTGGGAACCATGGGAAAATGAGGTTTTGGTATAGCTCCATATATTATACCCATGGTTTTCTAAACCATGGTTATAGATTTTTTACCATGGGTCATAGCCACCTTGTCATAACCACTTTCCACCTCATAGCCTTATACCCATGGTTTTAAAACGATGGGTGTAAATAAATGAAAATCAGAAAAAGGAGTTTCGAACTAGTGACATGCCCATCTCACATATTGAATCTCAGAAACCAATCCACTTAACATATTGATATATATATATATATATCAATATCTACGTAAATATATTAATCTGAAGTTTCTGTATAGAAAAAAAATCAATCTGTGAGTTTCAAACCCACTATATACATTTCAAACGCACATCGCATTACCACTCCATCTACCAATCCTACGTTAATAAATATCTATATTTACATAAATGTATTAATATAAACCATTTGTAAAAAAATTTAATCCCTAGAGTTTCAAACCATTAACCTCGTCTCCGATGCTGAACCCATATACCAATAAACCAACTTCACATGATGTTATGAGTATATATATATATATATATATATATAACATGGGAATAAAAAGTTACACACTAGTTTTGAACCTGTATCGCTGCTCTGCCACTAAACTCCCTTACCAATACACAAATTCCAATTATATGAATGTATGTATATATGTTTTATTATATATAAATTTATAACATATGGGTATAAAATAAATTGTCATTGGAGAGTTTCGAAACCACACCTCTTCTACATCGTCGGGCTACATTACCACCACACCAACTGTAATTATGCTTATATACACATATATTATCTTATATTTATGTCATTTCTCACAAAACATAAGGGAACCTATACCCACAGTTCAGTAAAACCTTGGGTATAGATGTCACATATACCTACAATTTTGTTGAACCATGGTTATAGGGTTATATACTGAAGGCTATACATATGGTTGATCGAAACAATGGGTATAAATGTCACAATACCCACGGTTCAGTGTGATCCATGAGAATAGGTTTTCTCGCGGTATTCCCACAAACATTTTTGGCTTCCTGTGCTTATGTGGGTACCCTATACCCACTGTTTACCAAGAACCCCATGTATAGGTTAGAAAATGTCACATATACCCACAGTTCATGAAAAACTATAGGTAGAGGTGGGCATACACCCAAGGGTTTTGAAAAAATGGGGGGTATATACCGATTTTCCAGTAGTGCTTATTAGACCCCAAAAATATATTAATCATCAATTGGAATAGGTATATCAACATTAAACTCATGGTATACGTTAATCAACACTTTTACATGACCTATTGGATGTGGTATCTTGTGTAGAATGGTGTTCTAGATAATTAACACCATATCCCTCGATACAAGGTGATGGGTGGGTGTTGATAGATAAAAATCACAATCATTTTCACCCTATAGAATATTACTATATAAAATGTGTTAGTGTCTATATGATTAAAAATTCCCAGAAACAATTATTATAAAATTTATTACCTCATCTAAGATAGGTATTTTACGGGAATAGATCTCCTCGAAGCTCATGGGGGTGGCGTAGGATCATCATGTTTTTTTTCCAGAGTTAGTTCATCTATTTGACCCCCATTCATCAAATTTTTCATGAACTATATCTATAGTTTCATAAGTGTTTTAAGGATAAATAATATTTCTCGCATCATTATTTTTCTTCACTTTGTTCCTCATCTTCTTTTTTTCTCAAAAAATGTTCAGGTTGTCACCCCAAAACCCACACTTATGAAACAACAATACTTTTCTGGCTAATTCAAGGCCACTAAAAGTATTTCTACATCTGGTTTGGATGTTTCTAATTCCTATAACTATGTCAAATATAAAATATAGTAAAGTAAATAATTGTATATATGTAATATCAATTAAAAGAAAAAAATATTTATTATGTTATACTTACACATGTTTCATAAACATTTTTCTGTGTTTTCATCTATTAGTATCCCATAAATATTTACAAGCACCGCCTTCCACACCTTATTGTGTTGAATGGAATGTACTTTTGATTTGGATTTATCAATCTGCATATAAATTGAGGAACAAAGTTATGGGGTTGTTTTTTTCACATAAAATTTTTATGGTAGATTTAAAATATGTATATTTTTTTCAATTGAAGCATACCGCATCCTTGATTTATAGTAGGGGAAAACTAGTTTATCTACTAGTTCCTTATTTCCAGCAATAGGTTACTATTTCATAAATAATAAACTATCAATCAAAGTGGTTAATACATTTATAATAAAACAACGTATTTCCAAAAATAATGTACCTAAAGAGACTGATTCACATGAAAACTATTAAATTCATCCCAAGATCCATGGGTTATTAGGTGTGAATAAATAAGATGTGGGTGTTGGTTTATTTTACCTTAAGATTATTTATGAAAATATCTCAGTAAAAATGTGTGAAAGCCTCTGTGAATCCTTCTAGGAACCCTTAATATATATTCCTTGTGTAATTTATCTACTATAAATGCAGTCTACAATGGATGATGAAGAGAAATTAAATGTTTCATTATATTATTTTTTTATTAAAATAATTAAATTATATCATAATGTTGTCCTAATATCTCCCCACATTTGTTTATTAATACCAATGACAACATGGTTCCACGACATTACACTAATAGGAACACATTGATGACTGACCATTCAAATGTAACTATTGTACATGGACAGGTTGGTTTTTACAAATTAGCTCCTCTTATTCCATACAACCTCATATTTGATGCATTTTTCATTTTCCTTATGTATTTTTGCTAACCCCATCAAACTACAATGGTCATGTTTTTTTGTGCCTCCATTGTTTTGTTCCCTACCATTTCCATGGTTTGAACATCATCAATATGTTCCTTTAAAGAACTTGAATTTTCATATATAGTTGGCGGATTTACATATGCACAAGGAACAAATATAGATGGTTTAGAAACATGATGGAATTCTGAACTGAAAGCAATAAAAGGTTGAGAGACCATCTATTTGTCTGCACTATGAGAAGTAGTAGGTTGAGATACCTATTGTGCCTCAGGATTAGAATAATCATCTTGTACAGAAGTCATTATCTACAAAAGTTGTTAAAAATTTCATTTAGAATACATAAATGTAGGAGCAAATAGATAATAACATAAGGTAATAAAATGTATATTACAAAAAAAATATAACCTCATAATTGAACTCTCTTCTTTTATGGATGAAGGGATTTGACCCCTCTATCGACTATCCTAATCCTTTCATTGTGGTATGCTCTAACATAAAAAATGTCATCGACATTAGGACTACTATGAAATGATTGTTATTCCCCATTGAGAGGGTCATCCTCTATTGAGTTTTCATCTTAACCTTCAGTGGTTTTGGTCAATAATAAAAAAATTGACATGTTTCATTTTGTGGGATCTGGAAAATAAAATACATGTATAGTATTTTTTGAAATTATAAACAATTAATCTTTGCATCCTTCCTAACAAAAATAAACATCCATGGATCGAAACTCATATATTTTAACATAAATCCTTATATAAACCCACTTGTTTCAAAAAATCAACACTTTTAATTTCGTATAATCCAACTCCCATAGTTTTTTGATGATGCCAATGAATGAAATTTTCATAAAAATTGGATATTTTCCTTATCACCAGAAACATGCATCGCTTCAGCCACAAGTGTAACTCCACTATTATGAATGATAATTTCTGCATCAAATACATTAGTATAGAATGTATAACCATTAATTACATAACGATTATAAGATAATTCATACACATTAGGACCTCTAGCTTGATATCTATGTCGTTCTGAAATCGAATCCAGATTTTAATCTGACTCCTTAAATATATGATCCGGATCCATCCTATAAACTATCGATTAAGTAATTTGATATCAATTTTTCACCCCTTGATTGATTCAAATGCCTAATAATTTTTTTGTGGGTTTCAACGTACGGGTAAACCTCCAAACAAAAATAAAAAATGTAAATATGTGCACGATCATGATATGTAATATTGATTATGACAACCTCCCATCTAGAAATTACCTCACCCACAAGCCGCACAGTGGGATGAGATTTTAGTATACCAATGATGTTCATAATGAACTAGTATTTGGTATCAAACTCAACATCTTCATCAATAATATATCTCTATGCAGTATAACCCTTTAGCAGACATCGATTTTTACATACCCTTTCAAAATCGTCATATACCGTTCAATTGGGTACATCCATCTATAGTGTATAGGGTCACATAGTCTAATATTACCTTCCATGCCAACCATCAAATTAACCACCATAACAAAGAATTCTGACAGTAATAACATTTCAAATTTACAAAATATGACGACAACATATCTTTCTATACTGAATTTTTTTTCAGGTCTATAGCTTTGCTAAAAAAATTAAATATGAAACAAAGGTTTATTATAGTATAATGGATATTTTATGGAAAAATTAATCATAAAATTATAGTAATTAGATCTTGAATCAAAATGTGGTAGTAATTTGATTTTAGACCCTTTAACTATAAATCGGACATTGATATTATGTTCTTGATATTCAATAAATACCCCTCATGAACAATTATGTTATTCAAGAAGTTTTATGAATGATATCTCTCCTTCCTGGAAAGAGTGTAAATTGTTGGAGGAAGAAAAGATCATTTTTCAACCTTCATGGACGCAAACTCTCCTCATATTACCAAGTAAAACATGTACAAACTAGCCTTAATTCCATATTTTGTATTGTCTGGTGCATTTTGAAATGTGTCGATGACCATATCACATAATTTTTTTTCAACATGCATAACACCAAGAATGTTTCTAGAATATATAAAATTCTAGTATAGTAATTCAAAAAAAAGATCTCTTCTTCAAACGATTTTTAAAATGGATTCTCTAAAATTGTTTAACAATATTAGTGTCCACATCTTTTAATTTCTCAAATAGTTGATCACCTATTAGAGTAGATAGTGAAATACGTTCTTCTAAACATCTATTGAATGATTTCTTCCATGATTGATACATATGACGTTGGGGTATAAATGTACAATGTCCTAGAAACACAGTTTTTGATGAATTTCTCAACCTAATTGACTGTGTACCTTTTTTGAAAATGGGACACCCATGAGTTGCATTAATGATAAGTCCTAAAAAATTTCCATAATCAGAAGATTCATTTATCTTCCAACACAACATTGATATCAATGTGAATTTTTCATTTTTGTTTTCATCCTACAATGTAACACCTGAATCCCACAATAATTTCAAATCCTCACTCAATATATCGAAATAAAAATCAATATCATTAAATGATTGTTTGGTTACTTATATAATCATAGAGATAATGACATTTTTTCATTTCACACATAACCACAGTGGAATGTTATAACATACCTACATTACCAGCCAAGTACTCTGCATCCTTCTTTGAAAACCAAGAGGATTAACTCCATATGTAGATAACACAAGAAGAAGGTTTCTCATGTGGTTTCCAAAATCATGATACTCATGATCAATTCTATTCCACTAAGGAGTGTCTACCAGGTGACATAGTTTCACATTATTAATTCTTTTATTTCTGCGCCACATCAATTTCCCTACAGTTTCCTAACATCCATATAGGCTTCTAAACCATGGAATGATTTGAAACTACCATACTATTTTTGTATGACCAGATTTATATTTCTTGTTTTGAGAATAACCACACATTAGGAATTATCTATGTGATTCTTGGTCCTTGCGCAGTATCATACAGTCATTCAGATGGGCGTGTATTCTTTTAGAGATCATACCCATAGAGCCCAGTAATTTTTTGACATCGTATCATCATATCAAAATCTCATTATATTCTAGAATCATGTCATTAAATATAGAAAGTAATAATGTAAAACTGAAATAACTCCATTTATTTCCTAATTTGAAACTATATAGATTCAGTATAGCTAACATTTTTTTTATATTTAATGCAACCATTATACAACGGCATATTTTCAAAACTCTTATCTTCTTAAAAAAATTTGGGAAATCACAAAGTTGATCTTTAACAAACCTTATAGTTTCCTCAATAAGATCTCAACCATGATTCACATATGTAATCACATCCTTGACATGGTATTCATAATTTCCAAAACTTATAATAATATCAAATGTTCCATAAAACACATTGTTCTCTCAGCCACTGGATACATTCTCTTTTTCCCCTTGTTTATTCCAACATTTATGACTTCTATATATTTAGTGACAGATCAAGTGTTCCTCCAAATCCTATGGACAAATTTGACTTGAATAAAAATAGTGTAAAAATGGAAAAAGGATTTGATAAGGGTTATATGCAAGATATTTTGAAATTTTAACAAACTCCTTCTCTCCATCTTCATACTGTTTAGTCAAATGATTGGCATCCATCCATTCCTTATTCATATCCATCCGATTGGATTTAGTGATATTAGTATTCAACAAAACAAATACAAAAAATAATGATAAAATTTAATGGTTTTACTAATTCAATTATAACATAAACATAAATTATTATGTAAATATACATTTTGAATGTTCCTTGATATCAATTTAAAAAAAACATGCTTGAAATCACATTGAAAAACACATCCATTTACACAAAGGTTTGTGTAATAATAATAATTTCCATAAGAATTTGATTTTGTGCTCTCCGCCATTGGATATACCTTATATATGATTCGATTGTCTAGCTACATTAATTATGATTCACCAAAATACAATAGTACCAACAAATATGTTCCATAGTTAGTGACCACCCTCGCTACCATGAAACACCAATATTTCAGTTTACTACAAACACTGCATTATCCCAATGATCAGAGGGTCACAACAAATTAACTAATTATACACCACAAGAACAATGTATATTTGTCTCACATGAGTTAATATTCGTACATTCTGTTATAAATAAACCTATGAAAATCTATTATAATGAACCCCTCAAATAATAAAAAATTTATCAAGTTCCATTCCATTCAAATAATTAATTCCCCTATGTCACACATATTTATAAGAAACAATGGTTCATTCCCAATAAATTCATCTAGATAATGTATCAAGACAAAATATGAAAATAACTACAGTAATAAACTAATAGATTGTATAAATTCTGTAGTCTATTTTTGGAAATCTTCAAAAAGGCTTAATAAATGACATTTGAAAGACTAGTTATTCAAGAATCCTTAACTGAAATCGTATCAATAACATCATTAATCAAAGTGACAAGAGTATCATTATATGTCTCAATAGAATTCTCACCTCTCCAAAAAAAAATTCACGAGGTTGACAACATCATGTACCAAAATAGTTCAGAACCTATAATGAATATTTCACGAAGAAAATAATGGTTTTGTACATTTGATGGATGCATCAAGTTAAATTCCATTACCACTTCATAACATTGAATATTAATAGTTAATAATTCATTCGAATAATTTTTTATTGTGGAAAAAAATAATAATTTATATATGAACATATAAAATTATTCAAAGATGAAAATATGATTTGATAATTACGTGAATTAAATCATTTGTCACGTTGAGGGGATTCACTATTGAGTTCTTGCTGGTGGAAGGATATATTCCATTTTTTGTTATGGATATTTTAATAGGTTTTCCAATAAGTGTCTCATGTAGAATTTGCATGGTAGGGAAAACAAAATCTATGTTTCCCTTATATCTCAATTTTTCCCTTAATAAAAATATCAATGTATTCTCATATGAAATAGGATTTTCATCAAAAAAACATAAATTTAATGTTTTGTGCTTATTCCATTTATGTCATGTTTTTATCCATTATTGATCATTTTCATCTATGGGAGGTATTTTCAAAACCATGTGGTTATTTTAACTAGAAGGTAGAGATTTGTTGTAGTGACTTAGCTGTATCTTTACTTCTATGTTTTGGTATATCAGGTTTGGGTATTTTTTTCCATTCAGGTGTGTTTTGGAATTTCTTCTCCTATGTGCATGTTTTGGCTGTTTTATTTATGTTTTGGGGGGTTTAAATTAGGAATTTTGATTTGTACCAAATTCAACTTGTGGTATCAGATCATTTTCTGATTCTATTATCAGTTACCAAAACATAGTAATAATGCTTTTTTTGGTCGGGGGATATTACTCAAGAGGGGAGGTGTGAATTGAGTAACTATAAAAATTTCCTTTATAAAAATAATGTTTTAAAAGAAATGGTTTTCTCCAAAAATAGATACATCCTAGTTAATCAAGGATATACTATTATAAGAGTTTGTCTGTTTAAAAAACTTCTCAGAAGATTGATTAATTCTCAGTAAACTTAATATGTATTATTAATATTTCTTTTAAAGTTATACTACTAAGACAAGTTAGTTATAACTTCTTTCCAAGACTAACTATCAAAGTGAAATTATAGTTTTCTGGATTATGAAATAAAGAAGTAAAATAGAGATGACTAAGTTAAAATAGCATGGTGGATATGAAACAAGTAGTTCAATCTCAAGCTCAGACCTGATTAACTCCACTTGGTGATCACCTGACCCCATGCAGTTTATATTAATAAACATTGATCCACACCATGGATCATGGTTAACAATAGTAAAGAGACAGTCCAGGACACACAGGGGCCTCTTCCATAGTTTTCAGGGGTAAACAAAAATATTAACCAGGCCACACAGGGACCTCTTCCACAGTTTTCGTTGGTAAACAAAAGTGTAAAGAGTTTAGTGTAAGGATTTAGAAATCCTTAAGTTTAGAATAGGATTCGGTGTGTGTATATAATATATAGAGTACAGACACCACTCAAAAGTTATGTAAAAGAATCACTGAGAGAGGTTAGATACGAGCTTAGAATTCTCTAATTATTTGAGGTGCAGCTCTGGAATCAGTTGATTGAATAGAAATGCTTCTAAGTCCCTCTCTGGTTTTTGTCTCGAAAAATAGAGTGTCGTAATCCGTCTTGTGTTCTTCACAGCCTTTAATAGTGTAAAGGTGTTCTCTAGATTCCAGTTTACCTCTTATGTTCTTTAGTACTATTGTATTTCTTGTATGAAACAATATTTTATTTGAAAATCTTGTAATGTGATCTTCATGGTCGTGCTCACAGGCTTGTTTTTTGTTCAGTATCGCGCGCTCTAGTTGTAGGGAACTCTTCACTCTTTATCTTTGAATGCATGTGTTTCTTCCAATAGGTTCCATGTGTTTCATACCTCGTACCTCGTATTATGTCTACAAAAAAACATTAATTATGTCAGTGCATTAAAGGCATCCAATATGACCGTTAAACATTAAATTGAAAAATGAAAAAATATTTTAAGAAATGGTGTCACAGTATGTTAGGAAAATGGTGTCTCCTTCACACAGTGTCTGATTGTCACAGTCTGAGTGTCACAGTGTCTTTTTTATGGTGTCTTTCTCACGGTGTCTTTATCACGGTGTCTTTCTTATGTTGTCTTGATTACTGTGTCTGGCTTCATGGTCTCCGGCCTACTGTGTCAGGCTTCACGGTGTCTGGCATAATGTGTCACGGTATCTGGCTTACTGTGTCTGGCTTAACATTGTCTAGCGTATTGTTTCAGGCTTCACGGTGTCTGGCTTACTGTGTTAGGATTTACGGTGTCTAGCTTCATGGTGTCTTGGCTTCACGGTGTATTTTACTGAGGAAAATATCAGTATTTAGACTTAAATAGTAATATGAACGAAATGGATCAAGCTTAACCATTATAAATCACGACTGAACATGAAGAATAAATACACATGATAGAATAAAATTTACAGGAGTTAGCTAAGTTGAATAAGATTTATGATCATTGATGAGATTTTTGATCATTAAAACATGATTAATACATGAGGAGTCCTACAATCTACCCCTTTTTAATGATCACAAATCATGCATAGGTAAAGTGTAAATTAGATGCATCTATAGAGAAAAAAAATAATAATATAGAAAACATTATGTAGAAACTTCTCCCCCTTTTGGGATTATCAACAAGTTTCCAGAAGAAGAGGGTAAACATTGCACATTCTGTTAATATTAAACAGTTCAGTACAAAATAACGAGAGATACAAAAAGAATGAAATCCCCATCAAAAAGTAGTAAGTAATGGTCTTCCTCAAGGATTGTCCTTCTCTTTTCCTTTATCGGCAGCAGAAGAGGAACCCATATGGGTAGTGGTTGATGTAGAAGAAGGAAGAGAGGTGGTAGATAGGGAGGGTAAAGGGAGACCTTTAAGGACTAAGGGATCCAAGGTAGGAGTAGTAGATGATCGAGATCGTTGTTGATCAAGAATGAAAGCCCGGATCTGACAGAGAGTTTGGCCAAAAGACATGGTAGATGAGGCTATGGATGAAGTGAATGTAGGAAGTCCTGGTCTGAGAGGAGCAGCTACTGGAGAAACAATCGTTATACTCTTGACATGCAAATAAGGTCTCAGTAGTTCGATGAAGTCTGCAATAATCTCCCCACCATATTTCATGGCTTTTTCACAGTCATCAATATTTTCCATGAAATTGTCCAATATTCTGGTAAACTCAGTTAGCTTCTGTAAATTGATTTTAAGGCTTGAGTTATAGGGGGAATTCGTAGATTTTCTATAAGGTATTTTTAGTGGTTGGGCATATCATTCTTGGAGAAAATGTGGTTGAAATATAATTACACTTTCATAGAAATCTTTTTTTGGGAATTATTTGCAATCTTGGAATGGATTTGCACAATGTCAAGAACTCTATCACTTTTATTGACAACTTCAGATAATGAAGTCACACTAAAGCCACTAAAAGCAGTCTGAAGTTCTTCATTGACAATTGATCTGAGCAAATTACTGTCCAAAGAAGTTGTAGAGGATTCACCAGAGGTATTAGTGGCTTTGACGACAGTGGTAAGAGATTTGAGCCGATTCAATACCTTTTAAAGACAACTAGTGTACTCATCAGTGAGTTTATTCAGGTTCACCACAAGCTCTCTCATTTCTTTCAACAACTTTTTGTGCCTTTCTGCAATATTTTCATCAAAGGATAATAGGTAAGGGTAAATCTGAGACACAACATCTTTAGAGATTTGATAAACAGTAGGTTCTAGAGAAGAATCAACAGGTACTTATATGGAATGCATCTCATTTTGCATGTCATCAACCATACTTCTCGAGGTTGGGACTTCATTACTCAGAAACTTATTTTCAACTTGATCTTCTTGAATCCCATGCATCATTTTGGGTTGTATCTGCCAATTTATCTTATCCAAAAGTAGTGAGGCATCTCTCTCACTCAGATTTTTCATAGCACGAGGTTGGGAGTTCATAAGATTCTCAACTCTAGATATAATAGTATCTCCAAAATCCTTCAAATCATCATTACTGAAAAAAGATAGTTGTTCAGGTAAAGGTTCAGGTGCAGGAGTTGGTACAGGGGCAGGTTGTAGTTCTAGTTCCTTCTTTGGGGAATAGTTAGAAACTAACTTCAAATAAAATAGTGAGGAGAGATCAAGCCCAGTTTCAGTAACTTTCTTAGACTCACACACATAATAAAATCTTGGGAATTTGTACATAGTGGCCACAAGTCTGGACTCAGCCAGATTGGATGCTTCATCAATCTCAAGATTTTGGGGTTCCTCCCCCTCAACAGATGCTTCCTTTTTAGGATTCAGAGGCTCAAAAGCTTTGTTTGAATTCACAGGTTCAGCGCCTAGTTCTCCATACAATTCTTGTCTAGCCAGCTGAAATGCTATCTCCATCCTTTCTTCAGTAGTGGGCATTATTTCTGCAACAGAATGTTCCCTTAGGAATTCTTCCAGATTTTCTTCATCCATAAAAGGGGGTTCTTTTATATTTATTTATTGTACACCAGGGAGTTCTTCTAGATTTTCATCTTGTACACCAGGGGGTATTCTAGATTTTCTTCATCCGTAATAGGGAGTTCTTCTAGAACATGATCTTCCATGGCTTGCTTCTCAGATTCTGTCACCACTGATTCTTTTTCATCCTCGTCTTGGATTTCTATATTAACATCATCTCTATGGTTAGGAGTTTATTCTTCTAGATAAATAGGAGGAATAATATTTATTTCTTCCTCAGCAACTTCTTCCTTATATGGTACTTCAGTTTCTTATTCCTCTTCTTCTAAAATATTCACCAAGATCATCTAGTTCCAAACCAGGATTAGAAATGTCTTTCGGCCTTGATGGACAATCCACAAGATTAAACTTCTCGTAAATCTTATCATTTTATTCCACCCACTCCTTTTTCCATGGATTCCAGTTTATCTTCATTCTCTTGATAGTGGATTTAGAGAGACAGTACTCACAGTCCATAAGCACTTCTTCATTAGGTCCAACTACTCCTTTTTCAACATGCATGACTCGTATCAGCTGAGAGTAGAACATAGAGGTGTATTTGGATATAACCATGATTAACTCACACATATGGTAAATGATGTACTTTCACAGGTTAATCTTGTATCCATTCTTCATAAGATGGATTAAAAAAACATCTTTATACTTTAATACAGCAAAGTCACCTTTCCTTGGACTAACCAGATTTTGATCAAACGTAAACATCAGCCTTGTTTTTCCATTATGTTCCGTAGTTATGGCCCTTCTCTTATGTGCATTGCTGGTTAGGGTTTTCAGAGCATCTTTAAGGTCAACTAAATCTATTTTAGGTGGAGGTTTTCTCTGATAATCATCACAAATGACGTCCTGAGGTATCATAAGGCATTTTTCCCATAACCTTGATGAGAAGGAGCATCTTTGGCCATTAAAACAGCTCCTCACAACATAACCTTTATCAGAATCAAATGATAACTGCATGTACTGGTAGTACTGAGCTACTAATCTGGGATAGATATGTTTTTTCTCCCTTGCGAACCATTCTAACTAGCCTTGTTATTTTAACAATTTCAGTAATAGAGAATTTCTAGATAAAATCTATTAGAGAAAAAAAAATCTCAGGAACAACACTGTGATTTACCATGTTCAGATCCAGAGGCCCTTCAGGTTCCATCTTGGGTGTTATATTCTTCTTCTTTGGGTAGTGCTTCTCAGGTGTGGATGAAGATGGACGTTTCATTCTTGGAATCCACTGATGGTTCGAGAGAGAGAGAAAGAGGGTATCAAGGTTAAAAGGGTTTGAGAAGAGTGAGTATGAGAAAGACAGGGTGAAGAACCGAGCAAAACTTTTTGTTTTATCATTTGGGAATACCAATCGTCATAGAAATAAAAATGAGGGAAAGTAAAAGACGTAAAGTAAAAACTACTGCGATATGGGGTTTAAAGAAAATCATAAATATTTTTCATAGTGAGACAGTAAGTATTCGTCATGGTGAGACAGTGAGTAGTTGTTACGGTGAGATAGTGATCAGTCGTCACGGTGAAAAAGTGTGTGTCAGACTGTATGTACAATGTGCTAATGGTAAAACCGTAAACATGAGAGATAGTAACTGAGAAACCGTAATCATGAAACAGTAAAGTAAAACATAGTAAAATATTGAACAGTAATACAAGTAAGATATATATTTGAGATTTATCATTCCAAGATCATGTATGATGTAGTCTATTCTCCCATAATTTAATGGTTTAGTGAATATATCAGCAAGATGATATTCAGTACCAAGGAATTACAATGTGATATCACCTTTTTGATAATGATCTCTCAAAAAGTGATGTCTTACATTAATATGTTTTGTTCTAGAATGTGAAACAGGATTTTTTGAGATGTTAATAGCACTTGTGTTGTTACAATTTATTTGTACATGTTTGAATTCATATCCCTAATCCCGTAAAGTGTGTTTCATCTGCAAAATTTGTGCACAACAACTGCCAGAAGCTATATATTCAGCTTCTACAGTAGATAATGAAATATAATTTTGTTTCTTACTACACCATGATACTAGTGACTTGCCTAAATGGTGACATGTTCCAGAGGTGCGCTTTCTATCTAACTTATAGCCACCGAAGTCAGCATTAGAATAACTAACTAGTTCAAATGATTGTCCTTTAAGATAGAATAGTCCTAGATTGGTTTTATGATTGAGGTATTTGAAAATTATCTTCATAGCATTTAAATTATATTCTTTAGGATTTGCTTGAAAACGAGCACACATACACACACTAAACATAATTTTCATACGACTAGAAGTTATGTAAAGTAAACCTCCAATAATTCCTCTATAAGTATTTTGATCAACAAATTTTCCATCTTCATCAAGATCCAACATATAGGTGGTACTCATGGGAGTGTCACTAATTTTAGTGGTATCTAATCCGAAACGTTTTTGAACATCACTAGTGTATTTAGATTGATTTAAAACAATTCCATCATTATGTTGATTGGTTTTGAAATCCATGAATGAATATTAGTTCACCCATTAAACTCATTTAAAATTCTTTTTGCATCATTTTAGAAAAAGCAATACATAATAGATTTTTTGAAGATCCAATAATAATATCATCTATACATATTTTAACAACTAAAACATCATTAGAAATATGTTTTATAAAGAGGGTAGGATCAGCTATTCCTTTTGTAAAACGTTTTCAAATAAGAAAAGTACTCAATCTATCATACCAAGCTCTTGGATCTTGTTTTAAACCATTTAAAGCATTTTATTGTTTGAAAATATGATTTGGAGAATGAGGATTTGTAAATATAGTGGGTTGTTCAATAAATATGTCCTCATCTCTATACTCATTTAAGAATGCAGTCTTAACATCTATTTGATATAGTTTGAAATTCAGATGTGCAGCATAGGTAGGCAGGATTCTGATGGCTTCATGTCTGGCTAGTGGAGAAATGGTCTCCTCATAGTCAATTCCTTCTTCATGAATATATCCTCATACAGGTAATCTATCCATATTCCTAACTATATTTCTATCTTCATCTACCTTATTTCTAAACACCCATTTAGTGCCAATGATGAAAGTGTCCTTGGGTCTTTCAACAAGTTTCCAAACTTTGTTTCTTTCAAACTGATTATGTTCTTCGTGCATAACCATTACCAAAAATTCATCATTAATGGAATCATCAATGTTTTTAGGTTCAAATTGGGACAAGAAGGCTTGATGTTCAAACTAATTTCTAAGAGAAGTTCTAGTTAGTGTTACTTTCTCTAAGTCTCCTACAACACCATCTAAGGAGTGGTTTTTAAGGGTTCTAACCATTCTAGAAGAAGAGGGTCTTGTGATTTCAGGTTCATCAATAGATTTAGGTTCTTTAGGACTCAATTTTTGAGAATTTCCAGAATTGGAAGTTTTCACATATTCTTTCACAGTGGAATTTGAGGATTTTGAGTTGATGTTCAGATTTGATACATCATCCTCCATATTTTCTTGGATGATTTGAGGATCATGTGGATATTTTTCATCAATCTTGATATGAACATATTCTTCCACTCATTTTGTTCTCTTATTGAATACTCTATAAGCTTTACTTAATATTGAGAAACTTAGTAATATTCCTTCATCACTTTTGGATGAAAATTTTTCAATATTATCCTTAGTGTTGAGAATAAATACTTTCCAACCAAAAAATATAATGTAATTAACCTTAGGCTTCCTATTGTTCCAGAGTTTATAAGGGATCTTTTTGATAATTAGTCTAATCAATACTCTACTGATTATATAGCATAATTTATTAACATCTTCATCCCAAAAGTAAATATGTAAGTCATATTCACTAAACATTGTTCTAGAAATTTCATGCAGGGTTCTATTTCTTCTTTCTACAACACCATTCTATTGAGGAGTTCTAGGGGTAGAGAAATTGTGACTATAACCATTTTGTGAGAAAAAGGATTCCAAATCTTGGTTTTCAAACTCACGGCCATGATCACTTCTTAATGAATTAATTTTAAGTCCCCTAATATTTTATACAGACTTGGAATACTTAGAAAAATAAGAGCAGGCTTCACTTTTTTGAGCCATGAAGAAGGTCCAGGTATATCTAGAAAAAATCATCTAATATAACATAAAAATAGTATTTCCCATTTAAAATAGAAACTCTAGATGTTCCAAAAAAAATTCATTTGAACCAACTCATGATGTTGAGGAGTAGAAAGTTTTTTCTTTGTTTTGAAATAGATTTTGTGTTGTTTTCCCTTTTGACAAGGATTGCACAATCTTTCATGAGGAAACTCATGTTTGGGTATATCTTTTACTAGACCTTTTCTATAGAGATTTCTAAGGGAGTGAACATTATAGTGTTATAGTATCCTATTCCAAAGCCAGGACACTTTATGAAACCCACTAAATCATGAAACACTTTGATATGCTAAGGAATCTAAATTGACAGAATAAATGCTCTCATTCCTTGATTCAGAAAATACTAATTCATCATTAGATTTAAATACATTACATGCATCATTTTTAAATTTAAAATTATATCCATCATCACATAATTGTGAGATACTAATCAGATTATATTTTAAGCCATTAAAAAACAATACTTTAGAAATTAAAATCAAATCGGAGTTACCAATCTGGCCAAAGCCAATGATCTTCCCTTTTGCATTGTCACCAAATGTGACATGTCCTCCATTAACTTTTATCAGATTCTTGAAGCATGAGTAGTATCCAATCATGTTCCTCGAACACCCATTGTCCAATTACCATAGATATTTTTAGGATATCTTTAAGCAGCTTTCCTATAACATGATCTAGTAAAGATAGATAATGGTACCCATACTTTTTTTGGTCCAGTAACATTAGTAATAAATTCATTAAGAACCCATATTTTTCTCATAGGATACATATTAGCATTATGTAATGTGATTGAAAAATAAAATGTATTTAGTCCACAAAAACATGAAACCATAGAGTATGTATCATGACTTGAGCTAGTTGAGTTATGTCTAGAACTGGAAACAACATTATATGTCCTAGACTTTGAAAAAAAATTGTTCTACCATGGTTTCTTTTACCAGGTTGATAACCAATGTCAGTATTATATTTAAGGGAAATTTGTTTTCCTAGCATTTGTGTAAGGGTATTTTTCTCATTATTAAACCTTTCTAAGTCACTTTTTAATTTCTCATTACACTTTTTTAGTTCATTTTTTCATTGAGAAATTGATCATTTTTCATCTTTTCAGTTGTAAGTTCAGATTTTCCATTTACAATGAGAGCATGTTATTTCTTCAATGATTTATATTTATCTTTTAATTCATTTCATGTTTCTTTAAGCATGTTACATTATTCAAACATTTCTTATTTAGTTGTATTTTCAGAGTCAATTTCCTCTTCAGAATAATATAAATTATGTACAAAAGAGTTCAGTGTTACCTGAGATGTGTTTTTTCATAAAACACATATTGGCTTTGTTAGCATGTTCATCATGTGATGTCTCTGAGTCGCTTGAACTATCCTCAGAGGCACTCCAAGTTGCTTTCATTGCCTTATTTACATCTTATCATTGTCCTAATATTTCTTCTTATACTTGAGATTTATACAGTCAGCATTTATATGTCCTTTTCTTTTACATTCATAGGATAAAATTTCAGCAGTTTTTTCATTTTTTCAGTCCTTTTTTCAGTTTCCTTTTTTATCATACTTGCCCTTAAAGATAGGCTTTCAGAAAAAGTTATGTCTTAAATCAATATTTTTTGTTATAGAATGTGAAACATGATTTTTTGTTATGTTAATAGCACTTGTTTTTTCACAATTTATTGGTACATGTCTGAATTGATATCCATAATCTAGTAAAGTGTGTTTCATCCACAAAATTTGTGCACAAAAACTGCCAGAAGCTATGTATTCAGCTTCGGAAGTTGATAATGCAACAAAATTTTGTTTCTTACTACACCATGATACTAGTGAGATGCCTAAAATGTGTCATGTTCTAAAGGTTCTCTTTCTATCTAACTTATAGCCACCGAATTCGTTATCTGAATAACTAACTAGTTCAAATGATTGTCCTTTAGGATAGAACAATTCTAGATTGGTTGTGTATTTGAGGTATTTGAACATTATCTTTACATAATATAAATGATATTATTTAGAATTTTCTTGAAATGAGAACACATACACACAATAAACATAATTTCTGGACGGCTAGCAGTTAAGTGGAGTAAACATCCAATTATTCCTCTATAAGTGGTTTGATCAACAGATTTTTCATCTTCATCAATATCCAACTAACAGATGGTACTCATTGGAGTGTCACTACTTTTATTTATATCTAATAAAAAAACGTTTTAGAAGATCTCTAGTGTATATACATTGATTTAAAACAAATACATCATTATTTTGTAAGATTTGAAATCCAAAAAAGAATTTTAGTTCACCCATTAGACTCATTTCAAATTCGTTTTGCATCATTTTAGAAAAAACAATAAATAATGAATATTTTAAGATCCAAAAATAATATCATCTACATAGATTTTAACAAATAAATCATCATTAGAAATTAATTTTATAAAGAGGGTAGGATCATATATTCCTTTTGTAAAACCTCTAGAAATAAGAAAAGTACTCAATCTATCATACCAAGATCTTGGAGCTTGTTTTGAACAATATAAATCTTTTGATAGTTTGAAAATTTGATGGTGAAAATGAGGATTTTAATACAGGGGGTTTTTCAACAAATACATCCTCAACTATAAACCCATTTAAGAATGTACTCTTAACATCCATTTGATATAGTTTGAAATTCAGATGTGCAGCCTAGGGAAGCAGTATTCTGAGGGCTTCAAGTCTGGATATTGGAGAAAAGGTCTCCTCATAGTCAATTCCTTCTTATTGACTATAGCCTTTTCAAACTAATCTATCATTATTCCTATCTATATTTCAAGCTTCATCTACATTATTTCAAAACACCCATTTAGTGCCAATGATGAATGTGTCCTTGGGTCTTTCAACCAGTTTCCAAACATTTTTTCTTTCAAACTGATTAAGTTCATCTTGCAAGTCCATTACCCAAAATTCATCATTGATGGAATCATCAATGTTTTTAGGTTCAAGTTGTGATAATAAGACTTGATGTTCAACATTATTTCTAAGAGAAGCTCTATTTGGTGTTCCTTTCTCAAAGTCTCCTACAAATACATCTAAGGGATAGTTTTTAAGGGTTCTAACCATTCTAGATAAAGAGGGACTTTTGATTTTAGGTTCATCAATAGACTCAGGTTCATTATGACTTGATTGTAGATAATTTCAAGAATTGGATGTTTTCACAGATTCTTTCACAGAGGAATTTGAGGATTTTGAGTTGATGTTCAGATTTGAAACATCATCCTCCAGATTTTCTAGGAGGGTTCTAGGCTCATGTGGATATGTTTCATCAAACATGATATGAACAGATTCTTCCAGGCATATAGTTCTCTTATTGAATACTCTATAAGCTTTACATAATATTGAGTAACCAAGGAAAATTCCTTCATCACTTTTGGATGAAAATTTGTCCAGATTATCCATAGTATTGGGAATAAAGACTTTTTGACCAAAAACTCTAAAGTAATTAACCTTAGGCTTCATATTGTTCCATAGTTCATAAGGGGTATTTTTGAGAATTGGTCTAATAAAGAATATATTGATTATATAGCATGCTTTATTAACAACTTCATCCTAAAAGTAAATAGGTAAGTCATATTCACTAAGCATTGTTCTAGAAATTTCTTGCATGGTTTTATTTCTTCTTACTACAACACCATTCTGCTGAGGTGTTCTAGGGGCAGAAAAATTGTGACTATAACCATTTTGTGAGAAAATATATTCACACTATTTGTTTTCAAACTCACAGCCATGATCACTTCTTAATGATTTAATTTTAAGGCCACTAAGATTTTATATTGACTTGGCATACATAGTAAAATAAGAGATGACTTCACTTTTGTGAGCCATGAAGAAGGTCCAGGTATATCTAGAAATAATCATCTACAAGAACATAAACATATTTCATACCATTTAAAATAGAAACTCTAGATGGTCCAAAAAAAATTCATGTTAACCCACTTGAGAGGTTAAGAAATAGAAACTTCTTTCTTTGTTTTGAAAGATATTTTGTGTTGTTTTCCCTTTTGACAAGGATTACACACTTTGTTATGTGGAAACTCAAGTTTGGGTAAGTCTTTGACTAGGACATTTGTAGTTAGATTTCTATGGGAGGGAACATTACAGTGTCCTAGTCTCCTATGTCAGAGCCAAGACTGTTTATGAAATACACTTAAACATGAAACACATTGAGATGATAAGGAATCTAAATTGACAGAATAAACGTTCTCATTCCTTGATGCATAAAATACTAATTCGTCTTTAGAATTAAAGACATTAAAGGCATCATTTTCAAATTTAACATGATATCCATCATCACATAATTGTGAGATACTATGAAAATTATATTTTAATCCATTATCAAACAATACTTTAGAAATTAAAATCGAATCAGAGTTACCAATCTGGCCTAAGCCAATGATCATCCCTTTGGAATTGTCACCAAATGTGACATGTCTTCCATCTAATTTTAAAATATTCATGAAGCATGAGTAGTCTCATATCATGTGCCTTGAACACCCACTATCCAAGTACCAAAGATTTGTGCAAGATCTTTTTTAGCAGCTTTCCTATAAAATGATCAAGCAAAGACAGATTTTGGTACCCATACTTGTTTGGGTCCAGTAACATTAGTAATAAGTTCATTAGGAACCCATATCTGTCTCATAGGATTCTTATAATCATTATGTAATGTGTTTGAAATATAAACTGTATTCGGTTCACAAAAACTAGAAATATTAGTGTATGTATCATGACTTGAGATAGTTGAGTTATGTCCAGGACTAAGAATATAATTATATGTCCTAGACTTTGAATCAAAATTGGATCTTCCAAGGTTTATTTTACCAAGTTGATAACCAATTCCAGTATTATATTTAGGGGAAATTTTATATAATAGCATTTGTGTAAGGGTGTTTTCCCATTATTAAACTTTTCTAAGTCACTTTTTAATCACTCGTTAGACATTTATAGTTCATTTTTTTCTTTGAGAAGTTGTGCATTTTCTTCTTTTCAGTAGTAAGTTCATATTTCACATTTACAGTGAGAGCATGTTGTTTCTTCAATGATATATATTTATCTATTAATACATTTCATGTTTCTTCAATAATGTTATAGTATTCAAACATTTCTTCATCAGTCATATTTTCAGAGTCACATTCCTCTCCAGAATAGTATGAATTATGTACAAAAGAGTTCAGTGTTACCTCAGATGTGTTTTTCATAAAAAACATATAGGATTTATTAGCATGTTCATCATGTGATGTCTCTATATCTCTTGAACTATCCTCAGAGGAACTCTATGTTTCTTTCATTTACTTTTTGTACTTTTTATTCTTGTCCTCATATTTCTTCTTATACATGATCTTTGGATAGTCATCCTTTATATTTCATTTTCTTTTACATTCATAGAATACAATTTCATCAGTTTTTTAATTTCTTTTTCAGTCCTTTTTACAATTTCCTTTTTTATTATACTTTCCTATGAAGTAAGGCTTTCTGAAAAATTTCTTCTTTTTGTAGAATCGTTTGATTCTTCTATCTAGTTGAGCCATCTTCTCATCACTGTTAGGTGATGATTGTTCAGTGGTGTAACTTTCTATAGAATCTTACAATTTTCCTTGGTCTTTTTGCTTCGAGAAGGTGGTCTTGAATGGTACATATTTTCTCTTTGGATCATCCTCATCTTCTTTGTTTACTTTATGCTCTTCCTAAAACATCATCAGTTTCCCAATGAGTTCTTTTACAGGTATCTTGCTGATGTCGCATGATTCTCTAATAGAGAAAGAGGTTCCCCTCCATCTGTCAGGTAGATATCTAAGGATTCTCATGATCTGTTCTTTGGCAGTGACTTCTCTTCTAAGAGAAATCATTGTATTGACAATCTCATTGAACTTGAGATAAATGTCATAAATAGTCTCATCAGGTTTAATCTTAAAATTATCATATTTTATAGTATAAGTATTTAGTCTTATTTCCATTACACTAGATGTTTCTTAATGTGAGATAGACAAGGTATCCCAAATTTCATGGGCAGTTTTACAGGCAGAAATCCTATTAAATTGTTCATCTCATAGGGAACAATAAAGAGCATTCATGGATTTGAAATTGTTATTATAAGCATGTTTTGTAGGTTCATCCCATGTAATTCTATCAGTCACACGGATTTTTTATTCATCTATGATGGATGACCAAATTTCTGAGCTCATACTCTCGATATTTATTTTCATTTTAATTTTCCATTGAGCATAGTTGGTTCCATTAAAGAATGGTGGTCTATTTTTTGAAGCACCTTACAATATATTGTCAATACTAATGAATTACATTAAAAGAGATAGAAATTTGGAATTAACAAAAATTTACAGATCATTAAAGTACAACAATAATCATTGTTGGCTAATAGTACATAGAGTCCAAATAAAACCATCCTCTAATAAAAAATGTAGGTTGGAGTAGTTTACTCAAGGGGGGAGGGGTGAATTGAGTAACTATAAAAATTTATGTTACAAGAATATTTTTTTTAAAAAAATTGTTTTCCCCAAAAATATATACATCCCAGTTAATCAAGGTAAAAATATTATAAGAGTTTGAATGTTAAAACAACTTCTTAGAAGATTTATTAATTATTAGTAATATTAATATGTATTATTATTATTACTTTTTAAGTCATCCTACTAAGAATAATTAGTTATAAATTCTTTCCAAGACTATATATCAAAGAGAAATTAGAGTTTTCTGGATTATGCAATAATGAAGTAAAACAGAGAAGACTAAGTTCAAATAGCACAGTAGGTATGAAACAGGTTCTTCAGTCTCAAGCCGATACCTAATCCACTCCACTTGGTGATCATCTTCCACCAAGAATTTTATATTAATAAACATTGATCCACACCCTGGATCTGGGTTAAAAATAGTACAGAGACTTTCCAGGTCACACAGGGACCTCTTCCACAGTTTTTGTGGGTAAACAAAAATAATAACCAGGCCACACGGGGACCTCTTCCACAGTTGTTGTGGGAAAAAAAGTATAAAGAGTTTAGTGTAAGGATTTATATATCCTTCTGTTTAGTACAAGAGTCAGTGTGTGTATGGAATATACAGAGTACACACACTGCTCAAAAATTAAATAAAATAATAACTGAGAGAGAGTAGATATGTGTTTATAATGCTCTAGTGATTTGAATTGCAGCTCTGGACTCCTTTGATTGAACATAAATGCTTCTGAGTTCTTCTATGGTTTTTGTATCGAAAAATAGAGTGTTGTAATCTAGATTGTGTTCTTCATGAGCTTTGATATTGTAAAGGTGTTCTATGGATTCTATTGTACTTCGTATGTTCTTCAGTAGTGTCAGATTTCTTGTATGAAACAATGCATTCTTTGAAAATCATGCAATGTGTTCTTCATGGTCTTGCTCACAGGCTTGTTTTTCATTCAGTATCATGTGGTCTGGTAGTTGGGAACTCTTCACTCTATATCTTTGAATGCATGTGTTCCAGCCGACTGGTTCCATGTGTTTCATACCTCGTACCTCATATTATGTCTACATAGAAACATTAATTATGCCAGTGAATTAAAGGCATCAAATATGATAGTTAAACAATAAATTTAAAGACGAAAAAATATTTTAGGAATCAATGTCACAGTATGTTATGAAAATGGTGTCTCCTTCACATGGTGTCTGAGTTTCATGGTCTGTGTGTCACAGTGTCTTTTTTACGGTGTCTTAATCATGGTGTCTTGTTCATGGTGTCTTGCTTACGGTGTCTTGCTTACTGTTTCTGGCTTCATGGTGTTTGTATTACTATGTCTGGCTTCATGGTTTCTGGCTTACTGTGTCAGGCTTCACGGTGTCTGGCTTTATGGTGGCTTACATACTGTGTCTGGCTTCACGGTGTCTGGCTTACAGTGTTAGGCTTCACGGTGTCTGGCTTCACAGTTTCTTGGCTTCACGGTGTCTTGTACTTAGTCAAATATTAGTATTCATACCTAAACAGTAATATGCATGAAATGGATTATGATTAACCATAATAAATCAAGAGTGAACTAGAAGAATAAAAAAACATGATAGGATATAATATATAGTAGTTAACTTGAATAATATTTATGATCATTGATGAGATTTGTGATCTTTAAAACATGATTAATAAATGAGGAGTCCAACAGCTTGGATACATACCATGCTGAGAAAAAATGGTTCTCGGTGAGATATTCGATAATTATGCTGCATTGGTTAAAATAAAATAATTAAATACAATTTATTATTTTTAATTACTTCTGATTTATGTTGTAAATTAAGATATTCAGTGGAATTGGATACTCAAACTAGGCTTGGACGAGCTAAATAGAGTTTTAGTAATGCTCGAGGAGGTTGATAAATACATTTGAGGTAGTTATCCCCTACCATAAAAACCATATTATTGGTGTAATATATCCTTGTAGAGTAACCCGATATAGAGGATAGGATACAATGACCGTTTGGCTTAACCTAGTATAGCCAGGGGTTTGATGGCTATGTGGCCTAACCTGGGGCTTAATTGGATATGTGGACTAACCCTACGGGAATAGGTATATGATGGTGTTGTAGGGGACATATAATGAATAGAAAAGAACATGAATCATATTAATTAACATTTTAATCAAAAAAATAGTAACAGTATCAAAAAAAGAAAAAATCCAACAACTATTTCTTTTTAAACCATGAACTCTGTTGGCACCAAAATATTGCACGAGCAAAAGGGACGAAAAAGACTGCCCGGACGCTGCCTCGCGAAGCCCCGACGCGAAGCACCACAGGCATCGTGGTCTCACGAAGCTCCGGAGGCAGTAAATCTCCGCGAACGCGTTTGACGTTCGCGAGCCCCCCGCGAAGATCCGGAGGCGGTAACTCTCCGTGAGCGACATTGACGTTCGCGAACGCACCGCAAAGCAACTGAGGCGGCGCGCGAGTTCTGCTTCACGGCGCCCCTTTCCTATAAATACTGGACTCCCCCTGAGTCCCAGAGGACGGACAATCCGACCTTTCGGATTCTCCTCTTCCAAATCGCGAAGCACTCTTTTCCCCCGGGAATCATGAGCTCCGCGAGGTACTTCTACTTCGCGTGACGCCTTTGCGTTGTCTCGTTTTGAGCCCCTCTTCCGAGAGGGATGCCCTTCACGAAGATCAAGGGTATTCGTGAAGGAAGTGGATTCCCAAGGGAACCCAGGCATCCGCGGAGCATTCATGATTCGCGAAACACCCAACCTGTACTAATGATCCCGATGCTAAGGCAGGATCGCTACACATCGCGAAGCACACTGCTTCGCAGCACCCTGCTTCGCGAGACACCACTTCTTCTTGAGGCAGTTTTCCGCGAATATTGTTCCACTTCGCGAAGCACCCTCCACTCACACCTATGCCCCATGCTAAGTCCAAGGCACTCCGCTTAGCGAAGCACACTCCTTTACTTGGCAATTCCTCTTCCCGTGCGACCCTCCAGGTATGCACGATGTGATTTCAAAGTCCCATGGACAATACCACTCATAGCATTGCTTCGCCTAATGCTTCTTCGCATAGGAACGCTAATGGCTATTGCTTCTTTTCATTTACACGCTAACGTGGACCCCTCGATGGTTCGCTCTACAACCCCCTTTGACCATGGCCTTGCCAGTACCTTCCCTCCCCCAAGGACCAGAGGGTACATGTTATATAAGTCCTAGGGGTATGGATTGAACCCACCTCGTCTGAGCTGCAGGACGTTAAACTGCCAAGCATCACGTCCTCAACACATGACGTTAAACTGTGACCCGACCTCGTTCCTCACACGAAGGGTCCCCCCATCTCGAACATTTTTTACGCCACTCGTCTCCACGGGAGTGGAATCACCCCTCCGCAAGGGATGTTATCCTCTTTATCAGAGCGGCGTATGTCCATAAGAGAAGGGCGACCCTAGTCCCCCAACAGATGGCTGCACCCCTCCATCTCCGTACTTCCCCACTACCAAGGTCTATGGAGGGCGTGATAGGGAATGAGGCACCAACAATCATTGGTCCCAAATCCCTCTTTCGCGGCACTTTGCCGCACTTCGGGCCTCCATCCTGGAGTAAGTCCCAGCACCATGGGCCGCCAAATGCGTAATCCCCTCTTCGCTTCTCACGAACGCATCCTTCGCGACATGATCGTTAGGTCCCTGCAACCTCTTGTTTCTCACACCAAGCATGACTCACGTGGGCTTAGAGTGAGCACCGACCCTGACCCCCACCTAGAGAACTATGAGGACTTTGATCCATGTCAAGGCATGGTATGTATGAAGCCTCCATGAGGTTCAAGCCACATTACTCGGTCGTTCATTCACGTCGAGTTTCACCCTCATCCAACATGACGTTAAACTGCATTCCCCAGCCCAGTATGACATTAAACTACACACCCATCCCGAACTACAAGGACTTTGATCCGTGTCAAGGCATGGTACGTAGGAAGCCTTCCTGAGGTTCAATCCCAAAAATCATTGGCCAGGACCGTCTCCTTGTTGGTGTTCCAAGCCCCCCATTCCCTCCCGAACTATGGGGACTTTGATCCATGTCAAGGCATGGCATGTAGGAAGCCTCCCAGAGGTTCAAGCCCAACTCCCATCGGACCAAGGTCCCTCATTTATGTCTGTTCGCCGACACCCACCGCCATTCCGAACTACATGGACTTTGATCCATGTCAAGGTACGGTACGTAGCAAGCCTCCACGAGGTTCAATCCCACCGCCCGTCGTTTATTCACGTTAGGGTTCACTACCGTCCTGCATGACGTTAAACTATACTGCATCAACCCTTTGAACTACGAGTTCTTTGATCCATGTCAAGGCATGGAACGTAGGAAACCTTCCCAAGGTTTAATCCCACCACTAGTGGACCCCCGGGTCTACTTTCACATTGGTTCACCGATGAAACCCTTTGAACTATGAGGTCTCTGATCCATGTCAAGGAATGGTATGTAGGAAGCCTCCCCGAGGTTCAAGCCCACCACCCATCGGACCAAGGTCCACCTTCACATCGGTTCGCTGACGCCACCCATCTCTCATTAGACCAAGGTCCACCTTCAAGTCGGTTCGCTGACGACACCCATCGGATCAGGGTCCACCTTCCTGTCAGTTCACCGGCACCATCCCGAACTACGCAGACTTTGATTCCCTGCCACGGGGATACGTAGGAAGCACCTTTAAGGCTCATGCCCAACTTCACCGTTTCCCTTGCGATGGTCTCTTGCCATTTCACCCTCCACTTCATTCGTCCATCCATCATCCACCCTGATTCTCGCCCGGACCGTCATATCCCGGTGAGACCATGTCGGTCCGCTCCTCTTCAAAGCCGCCCATGGGCTGGTTCTGGTATCGGCACCCCTTCAAGGGAAATCCCTCAATCCGATCCATTCTAGCTAATTCTTTGATCGGGCTGATCGGTCTCTTCTGGACGTTAAACTCGCGGCATACCCTGTGTTAAACATAGGAAGCAGAGGAAAACCTCAGATATGTGTCTATGGAATATAATTCCCCGCGCTCGATGTGGGATTCCTTGGGCTTCCACGCCCTTGAGAAGCCCTGTGACCAGGGATAATAGACAGACATTCCAGGCCCCTAGCATCCAGACACGCTACTAATGCCTCAACGTGACTACTCCCCCGACTGAAGGTTGCTTCCCTGACCGGACCCTTTGGAATGTCCCGATAGAAGCATTGTAATTAACCGGCGTCCATGGAAACATGGCACTGGGAAGATTTTCTCGAACAACATATTAAATCTATGAGGGAGACCCAGACTAGGTGACGAGTTCTGAGGAGGAATCCACGGAAAGAAGAACTGACATCCCATCATCCCGTTTCGATCAAGGAGCAGACGTCCCTGAATAAGGAGCAAATGCCACCCGCCTTTGGAAAGCGGGAATGCTGGGCAACAATGCAGCGCATCCTCCTCCGCGGATGGAAGGATGCACGCGCCCCGACAAAAGCGTCGGAAACACAAATGGTGAACCCGACGTGAACTTATTCTCCTCAACGTGGGGATTAGTAGCGTTCGAGACACCAGTAGATTGATGTGTCACCAGATCTAGATATCTGCCGCCTGGTCCCACCAAGCAAGTAGCGGGCCTGTCGTGAAACTCACCGAAAGTCGGGGAAGCAGAACTTGGGGCACTCCATTCTGCAGCGTGTTGGCATGGATCCTTCTTACAGAAGTGGAGAATGGAAGGACGTTGGGGCACCAGTTGTCAATCCTTTTTCCTCGCAGTGCTAAAGAGTTGATCCCTTCGTTTTTTAGGAACCAGGTTGTTGTTACAGAGACCCGATCACTGCCCGCTCGCCTACGTAGGGGAAGGGGAAACATAGCCACAACCACCCCGCATGGCACCGCTACCGCCACGACGGCCGCCACATCGCGGAATACGGGGCGCCCATGTCCCCTTTCCCCATCAGAGGTCATCCAGCGAAGGGTGATCAACAACCTCATACGCAGGTACGAGGAGGAAGGGGTTATCCCAACTCGGGATATGGCCCGCTTGGACCTGGAGGCCTCCAGGCCCCGCCGTCAACGCCGCCCTAACAGGCCGCGCAGGGAGCCCCTGCTCCCCACCCCAAAGTTCAACCATTTTGGGACCATGTCCCCGGAACGCCTTGACGACTCCTCGCCTTATGATGATGAGGTGGGGGCCATTCGGCTCGGCCCGCATAGGGTCCCGACCCAAGGGCTCCATGCAAGGGCTCCCGTTAGGCCGTGACAGCACCGCCGTGCGACCCCACAGGAAGAGCAGGCAGGTCATGCCCCTACACCACCTGCGCCATCTCGTCTGACCTGACGTCAGTGCTGGGCCCGGGCTGAGGACGCTCACCCAGATGCGTCAATGTCAACAACTACAGTGGCCCGAGCCACCGCCGACGTGCATCATGGATCCCCTGCATACACTGATCAGGGGCACTCCTTCACCCAACCAAGATCGAGACCCCAACCGCCCCACGGGCAGGCTAGGTTGACCCTCCGGGTGGCAGGCCTGAGTGGTGATCGCCGCGAACTAACCCGAAGTGATGTCACCTCGTACGGAGGCCCTCCCCATACCACTACTCCACAGAGCATGGGCCTTCCCTGCTCCGAAGCTCGTCATGGAGGTATGCCACGTGCTACCCCCATCCCGAAGGAAGACCTGCCCCGCTACAGTGATGCTCGGCGTGGAAACCTTTCCCGCACCCACTATACAGGGTATGGAGTCCATCCTCCTGCCCCCAACTGCCGATCTGAAGGCACCATCCATCCAGTCCTTCTTCAGCGTGGGGGACCTCCCTACGTCCTCTCTGCAACGGGCGAAGGTCCTCCTCGCCCCAGCAACTCAAGCAGTGAAGTCCAGCCTCGCTCCGCCCGCATCGACCATGGAGGTACTCCCCATGCTCCTACCGATTCCAACAGAGGCTCCGCCCACATGGGTGATGTCCATGGAGGTCCTCCCCATGTACCCTTCAACATTTTTCCCGGTGGCCCTCGCACCTCGGCTATCTTGAGCGGGGGCCCTCTCTTCCACGACACCAGCACCGCCCCGAGATTACATGATAGGGATCAAACCTGTCCCGAAGAGCCACCGCGGGGCAGGAGAGCGGGTCTTCGCCGCCACAAGAAGAGTCCTGGGAAAGCCCGGGTGGAGATCAAACCTTCCTGCTTCTCGGATTATGAATCGGAATGCGACTCAGCGAGGGAACATTCTCCCCGCTCTTCTTTATCAAGGACTGGGATGGGAACCATGCGCGTTAGCCTCATTTTCCCGGAATGCGAGGTCCACCAGATTCCACCTCTCTCCGTAGGTACATCCAGGAGGAAGAAATCGTGGAGATTTTGCAGGTCTTGACCGTGCAGTCACCACCATCGTCATCCTAATCACCCTCCACCTCTACCAGAGATCACAGAGAGATATTTTGGGGGCCAACGATGGTAGAGCGACGACGTGACCAATCACCGGCAGCCGTGACTCCTGCGCCGAAAGCTGTGGCTATCAGCCCATCATATCGTGACATCGTGGCCAGGTCACCTCACTCTTCAGAGGATGGCCCGGAATTCAGCGGCCAGTCAGCTCGTTCGCCGTATTCTCCGCCCCCGAGTTTACTATCCCAGACGTCCGCCTCAGTACTGCTACCGGTCCCTCAGCCGCCTCCGGTTGACGAGTGGGGCAATACAGGGCCAGACCCTGAGTCCGAACCCAGGAGCTTCGGGAGCATTCTCGCAGTGGATTACATCTCGGAAAAGTTCTGGCCGACGGCGGCGCTGAACATTCACGCACCAGAGTCTCTTACCCCTGAAGAAGTGGGGTGCTTTTGTTGAACCCTATGGGCGACACACGTTCTCATTCGTTACGAGCGGGTGGGGTACCCCAGATGTCGAGAGCACTTCGATGAAATTGGCAAGCAATGCCGCCTGATCGATTTGGCTATACTCTTTGTGGCCCAGCACCCTGAGTCGTCAGGCCGCCAGAGCGCCCTTCAACGGAAATGTGCTCAGAGTTTCAAATTACTCCACAGAGTCGTCAGGGAATCTACCCCCATGTGCAAGTCAGTGGTTGGGGACACTATGTCGCTCTCCTCTTCGACCCCATCTGACGGTAGCCCGATTCGTTATGCAAAATCGAGGAAATTCCCCCGAGAGGGGTCGCGGTCCACATGACTGACATTGTGGATAATGAAAACAAGATTTAATTCCTTGATGGTGACATACCCCCCGAGGGCGTACGACCACTGCTAGACCCATCAGGGAGGGGTACCCATCAGCAAAGGAACCTCCTATGCATCCCCGTACTCTACAGAGTCGTCAGGAAATGCCTCCCCGAGAGGGGTCGCGGTCCACCACTGAGTCGCTGGTACTCGGTCGAAATACCGTCAAGGGTAAGGAGCACGTCAGAACTGTCAAGCACTCCGAACCGTCTGCCTCTCTGCAGAAAAAGGACGAAGATCCCAAGAAGGCCACGTTACGCCAGCAGCTTACTGAGCAGAAGAGGCTGGTTGATGAACTCTTGGCTGAGCGCGCTGTAGAGCGGCGACCCGACTATGGTAATCCCATGTCGGGGTAGCAGGGGCAGGAACAATCCCCCCCGGTGAGATGCATCCAGGAAACCCTGATCATGCTACTTCCACAGACAGGGCAGAAGCCAGAACCTTCGTCATGAGGGCACGATACGTCTCGCCAAACCCCCCCGAACGACGGGGCAATCTGAAGAATCCAGTCCGGATTCCCCCAGTCGCCCCACGGGTCGTTCCTCCAGTCGACCCACGAGCTGTCGATGCCATCTACCGTGTTGCATAACCTGGAAACACACTTGTGGTTAGGGATCCCTGTCAAGATAGGGACCCCCACCCGGATGATCTTATAGCGGCACTCACATCCCGCCTCGAAGCGTTGGAAACACAGCAGGTGGCGGTCCCACCGGATGGAAAGCCGTATCCCGCGTGGGTGGATGATATGCCTGCGCCCCCGGGTTTTGGGAACCCCACTTTCTTTCCCTTCAACGGGACAGGGGACCCGCCACAGCACATGGATCATTTTTCTTCCAGGTGTGGCCCCATGTTGGGGACCCCGACTCAGCAAGAAGCCGCCAAGCTCCGATGTTTCGTACAGACATTGGAGGGTCCAACATTCATCTGGTAAATCCAGCTCCCTATCAGATCGGTGACCAGTTGGGAGGATCTCCGCCGTCAGTTCCTATACCGGTTCAGCTCCACCACGTGGAAGACCAGCATTGCAGACCTCATCAAGTGCAAGAAAAGGCCTGATGAGCGAGTCGCAGATTTCATCGCCTGGTGGAAGGGACTTACGTATTCCCTCGATATGCCGCTGACTCAGGAGAGATTACTGACGATGTGTGTGGGGAACATCAAAACGGAGCTGGTACCCTCCCTGATTACCCAGAACTACCCTGGAGGGTTCAGAGATTTCTCAAGGCTCAGCGCCTTGAGGAGGCTCTGCAACAGGCTAGTCAGGCACGTTCGTTGCCCCCTATAATCCCATCCAGGAGGACCGCCAGAGTCGAACCCGCCGTAGTGGCCCAAGTAGAAGCCCCTAGGCGCCTAGAATTACTGCCAGCGGCACCATCCCCGCAACCCCGTAGAGGTCCTCCACCTCAAGCGCAGGCTCCTGCCCAGCAGTGACCACCTCAGAATCGACAGGTTCCCCTGCGCAATGCGCCACCTCCACCTAGGCGAGATAATTAGGAACCGCCTCCTCGGCAGGCCCCTCCGGCCCCTCATCAGGGCCAGGACCCCAGGGCCCCCTATCTAGAAATAAGGCACCAGACTTATTCGTTCAACAAAAATCAGGTCCCTGGCTACTTCCGAAGTGCTCTGGAGCAAGGGATTGTGTGCCTGCCCGAGTTCCGAAGGCCGGCAGAGGCGAATCTCACCAATAACCCCAACTACTGTCCTTATCATCGGATTCTGGGGCACACCCCCAAGCAATGCTATGTGTTTAAAGACTGTCTTCAAGACCAGGTCAACAACAACATAGTCAGGTTGGGCCCGACACCAACACAAGTGGTGGGTGTCTTTGCAGGGTCATAGATCGGTAGCGACAGCGAAGGCGAGTGGAAGCAGGTTCCTAGCCATGGATCCTGGAAATACGACGACTGTATGGCTCGAAAAACTATCGTTTGTGCCCATGGTATCATCCGGGTGAACCAGAGGTATCTAGAACCTTCAGAAGAAGTAGCTGGTACCTCTGCATCATCTTCACAGTCGACCTCTTCCCAAAAGGGAAAGAAGAGATGACGTAAGAAGAAGCAAAACGCTCCGCCGGTGTCGTCGTCATCCCGCACTCTCGGCGACTTCATGCCCCCTGAAATGGGGATTCCTCCCAGAATATGCCCGGTGGTGGATGAGTCGTCATGCGACAACCAGGGGTACGCTTCGGTTAACACCGTGGAGCTGGTAAAGCCCTGTATGACTCCTGACGAGGGGGAGTTCCAGGCGAACCTCCCCAATGTTTCCAGCCGACGTCAACGTCAGCGGAATCGCAACCGCACCAGTCATCAAGGTACGTCAGCGGACACTTTCAGCCAAGCCGTGCATGCTACTGAGACCAGACTGCAGGCTCAGCGCAGAGCTTAGCACGTGCAACCCCATCTAACACCCTCAGCTCTACCTCCACCGCCGTTTGTGCTACTAGATCTGGGAGAGCTGCCTCGTTCGTATCACAGCCAGTCTTGCCCGGCTACAGGACAGCCTTCGCTGTCCGATCCTAGTCCGGCGTCTACTCTCCAGGCTTGAACTAGTAGGTAGCGGGATGTACCCAGTACTAGATGACCACCGGTTCAACCGGCAGGACCCGCTATTCCCCCAACTTCCGAATGACCTCCTGTAATCAGAAGCTCATGTTTGGCGCGAAATTATGATGTCATGAAGCACCTAGCCTGCATTCCAGTGAGGCTTTCTATCCTTGAGTCCCTTCACCTATCATCTGAAATGTGTGAAGCACATTTCGATTCCCTAAGGAGCCCTCTCCAATTTGAGACGGAGATAAAAGCTGCGGAAGCCTTCCATATCGAGACAATTGAGAACGCCGAATGTCAGGCGGTTATCTCGTTCTCCGGTGAAGATGGGGGCCCTCCTATACAGGGGAACATTCTCCCGCTGTACATCACTAGATACTTCAATGGTGTGGATGTTCGCTGCTGCCTCATTGACACGGGTTCTGGAATCAATCTAATTCCAAATCGAACTTTGCGAAAGCTGGGTCTGTCTGAAGGTGATTTAACTCCCTCTAACCTCCGAATCCAAGGGAATGATAGAACCGAGCAAACCCCAGTCGGCAAGATCCTCCTGAAGACTCAGTTCGGTGGCCTAATTGCCAGCACTGAGTTCATGGTCATATCTCAGGACACCGCCTAAAATGCGTTGATGGGCAGGCCATGGCTCCATCTGCATGCAGTGGTCCCTTCTTCATATCATCAGTGCCTCAAATACTCGCTCAATGGTCGAGTAGGCGTGCTCCAAGGATATGTGTCTCCTTTCGCCTCTTGTGAGGCCCTCTATCTGGATGCTGATTATTACAAGATTAAGGATAAGAAAATCCTAGTAAGTGAGGATGAACCCGCCCCGGTCACAAGCGATCCCTAGGCAAGCATGGATGACGCCTACATCCTCCCGATCCATCGATTGGAGGCCACGACCCCCGATATGGGGCAATGTTTTGTTTTTTCGGGTACACAAGGAAGGCATGTTACCGTGTCCAAGCGATGGCGGAAAATCACCTCGTACTCCTACATCAACCAGGATCAGGTGATCCAGGAACCTCCTACCCCTATACGGTACCGGAGTGTCAAGCTTATGACAACGGCGGTGCGCCATACGTCTCTCTTCCGCCGGACTGGAATCAACCGACTCAGGCCGACACGTCACCACTGCTTTGATATCATCAAACGTGGCCCCTTAGGCCGAAGGCCAGATGGGATAAGATCGACTGCCTTCATTGCTATGGTCACAATGGCGAGTGAGTCTCCTAATATGATGACCACTACTGCCCACACCGGCACCAGCTACCCCTCAAGAATTAATAGCCCAGAAGTATCTCCCATCGCGGGAAATCCCCCTACGGGTGGAGAGGAAGATCTGGAGGATGCTCGCCTCGCCTTTGAGGAAGGTGTCTCTACCACGGTTGATGAACTGGTACAAGTGAACCTTGTTAGTGAGGCAGATCTGAAACCCACATTGATCAGCGCAGCCATGTCCCCCGAGGAGCGGCAGCAGTACGTAGACTTCCTCAAACAACATTGTGACGTGTCTGCCTGGAGTTACAACGAGATGCCAGGACTAGATCCCCAGGTAGCCGTTCACCGTCTGGGTCTCCCGGCACACCATCATGGGTTTAAGCAACCTCCCAGGAAAATGCACCCTTCTCATGGTGCTATGGTTGAGGCCGAAGTTGACAAGCTCATCAAAGCCAACTTCGTTAAGGAAGTCCAGTACCCCAAGTGGCTTGCCAACATTGTGCCAGTCAGGAAGAAGAATGGACAGATCAGAGTCTGCATCGACTTCCGCGATCTTAATCGCCACTGTCCAAAAGATGACTTCCCACTCCCGGTGACGGAGTTATTGATTGACGCCACGGCAGGGTTCCAAGCTCTCTCTTTTATGGATGGGAATTCCAGGTACAACCAGATCCGGATAGCCCCCGAGGACGAGGAGT
The DNA here is from genome assembly GCA_963277665.1 of Viscum album. Classification (NCBI taxonomy): domain Eukaryota; kingdom Viridiplantae; phylum Streptophyta; class Magnoliopsida; order Santalales; family Viscaceae; genus Viscum; species Viscum album. The sequence continues at coordinate 1,052,271,807 of OY728151.1, read as the reverse complement.
CCACTGCCTTCAGGGCTCCCCAAGGTACCTTTTTCTACCAGGTTATGCCATTCGGCTTGAAAAATGCAGGTTCCAATTATCAGAGAGCCATGCACCGCATATTCAAGCCGATTCTCAGGACGCTGGTGGAATGCTATGTAGATGACCTAGTGGTTAAATCATGTCAGTGCCAGAGCCATCTCAAATACCTTGAGAATGTGTTCGGTTTCCTCCGTTCCCATCACCTGAAGATGAACCCGTTGAAGTGTGCCTTCAGGGTCACCTTTGGGAAGTTTATGGGCTTTGTGGTTAGATACCGAGGTATTGAGATCGACCCAGAGAAGATCAAGGCCATCAGCCAAATGCCTCCCCCAAGCAACATTCAGGAACTTCGAGGCCTCCAAGGCCACTTCGCCTATATACGCCGATTCATCGCGAATCTGGCCGGCAAGTGTAAGCGCTTTTCCCGACTCATGAAGAAGGGCGCTGCCTACGAATGGGATGAGGAGTGTCGGACCGCCTTCGAGGAAATCAAGCAGTATCTACTCCAACCTCCGGTTTTGATGCCACCCGTCTCCGGAAAGCTGCTGGTCCTTTACGTGACCGCCCTGGAACGATCCCTCGGTGCACTGCTCGCCCAGAAGAATAACTAGGGTACTGAGAACAGTCTCTACTATCTCAGCTGCATGCTTCTCGATACGGAGGTCAGATACTCCCCTATCGAAAAGAGTTGCCTTGCGCTCGTCTTCACCATGAAGAAGTTGTGACATTACCTGTAGCATCATGAGGTGCAATTGGTCTCCCGGGTAGACCCACTAAAATATATCCTAAACCGCCCCATGCTGATTGGAAGACTAGCACTGTGGGCGGTGATTCTCCAGCATCTTGATATCAGGTTCGTACCTCAGAAGGCCATTAAGGGACAAGCGTTGGCAGAATTTTTAGCTGCCCATCCAACCTCTGCGGATCAATCCCTGGACGTGGATCTTCATTACCCCGGCACAAGCCATCCTGCCATACTCGTTCCTATTGTAAGAAGGCTGTACGAACAATGAGGCAGAGTACCAGGCTCTCATCACCGGCCTCGGGTTGGCCCTTGAGATCCATGTGCCCCATCTACATGTGAAGGGAGATTACGAGATGGTAATCAAACAGGTTAATGGCGACTACATCGTCCGGAAGCCGGAGCTTATACCGTTTCTGGAGTACACCCTCTGCCTAATTGCCCAGTTCTCTTCTCGACCAGAGATTACCCATGTCCCATGGTCGCAGAACAGTCAAGCAGACGCCTTGGCGGGCATAGCTGCGTCGCTCGCAGAACCCGAGCAAGATGATTTGATCATACACGTGGCACACCGGAGAGTCATTTCCCCTGTCACCCAAGAGGAAAATGACGGCCTGAGGGTAAGTCATATCACTACCGGACCCTCTACGTCAGGGTTCCTGGGTTCGTCAGGCACAGTGGGTGAATCCACTCCCGACTGGAGGGAACCTTTTGTCGAGTATCTCCAAAATGGTCGCCTCCCGGAGGACCGAGCCGAGCGCGAGAGAATCCGACGCCGCGCACTGCAATTTACCCTCCAGAGTGGTCCCAGTCTTGAACAGATCCTTTATAAGAAGAGCTTTTATGATGTCCTCCTCCATTCCATTCAAGGAGAAGAGATTCCTCAGGTTATGCAAGAGGTTCACGCCGGTTCCTGTGGCGCCCATCAAGCTGGGCCGAAGCTGTCCCATCAAATCTGGAGGTTGGGGTACTTCTGGCCCTCAATTATCCACGATTGTATTGGGTATTCCAAGAGATGCCACGCGTTCCATGTTCATGCCAACTTCCTGCATCGGCTGCCAGAGCCCCTCCACCCCACCAAGTACTCTTGGCCATTTGCGGTATGGGGACTTGATGTAGTGGGACCATATCCACTGGCAACAGCTCGCCAGTGTAGGTTCATCCTGACTGCTACAGATTTCTTCTCCAAGTGGGCAGAGGATGTTCCACTCAAAGAGGTCAAGGCCCGTTCCATCATTGACTTTGTGAGCTCCAATATTATCCACCGGTTTGGGGTCCCTCATGCCGTCCTCATCGATAACGGCACCAACTTCCAAGCGGCTGAACTAAAGAAATTGTCCGCCAAGTACGGCATCCGTTCGAACCATACCTCTCGATACCACGCACAGGCAAACGGACAGATCGAGGTGTTCAACAAAACCCTCTCTAACATTCTGCATAAGATGGTTGGTCAGAACAAGAAAAGTTGGTCGGACAAGCTCCCCAACGCCCTCTGGGCTTATCGGACGACGACTCGCAACTCTACCTAGGTGACCCCATATTCCCTGGTGTATGGAGCTGAGGCCATCCTACCCATTGAGATCCAGATTCCATCATTACGCACTGCAGTCTATGATCACCAGACATCAGATGAGGTAGCCGAAATCCGTCTAGATGAATTAGAAGCACTGGACGAGAACTGGATTTGTGCCCTGCACAACCTGGAAAGGCATCAGGATAAGATAGGGAGGGCCTTCAACAAGAAGGTATGTCTCCGTTATTTTCTACAGGGTGACCTAGTACTAAAAATTAGAGCGCCAATGATTCCCGGCAGGAAACCGCCCAAGTTAGAATCCAAATGGGAAGGGCCTTATATCATCCATAAGGTTTACCCCAACGGGGCGTACTCCTTGGTGACCATGGATGGAGAGCGCATAACCCCTCCCACCAATGCCAGGTTCCTCAAGCGGTACATCGCCTGATCTTGTATGGTCCTACATGACCGTAAACTACACGTTATGGTCCAACATGACCTTAAACTGTAAGGTCCTGCACGACCTTGAACTGCATCTTCGTCCTGCAAGATGACAAACTGCAAAATGGTTCGAGCTCTATGACCTTAAACTAAGATCTCCCCCCGTCCTTACTGCAAGACGTTAAACTGCAAGCCAGTCAGGCCTTCCTGACTAAGGCTCAGCCTCAGGCCCCTTGGCCTCCTCGGGCCCACGACCCCCATCTTCACCGCGAGACATTAAACCGCAAGCTGGTCAGGTCTCCCTGACCGCGGTCCGGCCTCAGGCCCCTTGGTTTTCCCCACTTACCCTCTTGCAGGATTGTACGGTATGGTGTGGGACTACGTCCTCATTCACGACGGATACTTGTCTTACCTTACATATCCCCCAATGAGATGCATCCTCATCCTACATGACGTTAAACTGCATCTCAAGAACTACGTGTGTCTTGATTCTCATCCTCATGAGATACGTAGGAACGCTCGGATGCCCCGTCTTGAGCCCTGCCCCAAGCTCTTCTCTTCCACTACCCCCTGGGAATAGTTTCCTGGGAGGATCTTTGTGAGGAAGGGGGTAGGCTTTCTTAGCCCTGCTCATACAACCCCGCTCACACAATGATTGTAAGGGTCGCACCATGTGCCCACTCCCGTTCTTCTATCCTCCCATGTCCTCACCGCATGACGCTAAACTACATGGCTTTCAAGAACTACATATGGCCTGATTCCCATCCTAATGGGATACATAGGAATACCCGGGCATTTCGTCCGTTGGCCCATCCCAAAAGCCAAAATCTTCTCCTCGGGTCAAGATATATGGCAGGGTGCACACTTTTTCCCCAACTCACGTTGAGCAAGCCCCGACCCGGCTACACATCCCCCTGGAGATGTTTGCCTCTCTCGTGGATGGAAACAACTATGCTTCACCCACTCCTTGACTGGGATTCCCTCATTTTTTCACACCTAGAGGGACCCCCAAGAACGGCCTGGATACTATTCCCAAGGGCTCTCCTACCGATACGGGCCAACACCCCTGAGGGTTTTCAAGCAACAAGCCGATAAGAGTCTCGCGTTGCGAATTTGGTCAACAGACGACGCTCATTTGTTGCTCCCATATCAGGTCACCATAGGAATGTTGTTTTTTGAACACGGTCAACAGTTTCCTGGATCTTCGGGTCCACTTGGAGATGTCCCAGACATCAAGTGCAGTGATTCGTTCTACCCCATCCCGAAGTGACAAACTTCCCCCCAGGTGGTGCTAGCGATTGGGCCCACGGCCCCGATTCCCCTATAAGGGGGGTACGGTGTGGTGTGGGACTATGTTCTCATTTACATCAGGATCATGTATCATGACATACTCCATCCCTTACGAGGCCAGCCTCAGGCCCCTTGGCCTCCTCGGGTCCCCGACCCCCGTCCTCATGTAAGACGTTAAACTACGGACCAGTCAGGCCTTCCTGACTGATGCCTGAACTTAGGCCCCTTGGCCTCCTCGGGTCCCCGACCCCCATCCTCATGTAAGACGTTAAACTGCGGACTAGTAAGGCCTTCCTGACTGATGCCTGACCTTAGGCCCCTTGGCCTCCTCGGGTCCCCGACCCCTTCCTCATGTAAGCCGTTAAACTGCAGACCAGTCCGGCCTTCCTGACTGATGCCTGACCTTAGGCCCCTTGGCCTCCTCAGGTCCGCGACCCCCGTCCTCATGTAAGACGTTAAACTTTGGACCAGTCAGGCCTTCCTAACTGATGCCTGACCTTAGGCCCCTTGGCCTCCTCAGGTCCCCGACCCCCGTCCTCATGTAAGACGTTAAACTGCGGACCAGTCAGGCCTTCCTGACTGATGCCTGACCTTAGGCCCCTTGGCCTCCTCGGGTCCCCGACCCCCATCCTCATGTAAGATGTTTAACTGTGGACCAGTCAGGCCTTCCTGATTGATGCCTGACCTTAGGCCCCTTTTCCTCCTCGAGTCCCCGACCCCCGTCCTCATGTAAGACGTTAAACTGCGGACCAGTCAGGCCTTCCTGACTGATGCCTGACATTAGGCCCCTTGGCCTTCTCGGGCCCCTCCACCCAACATCTTACCCGGGATGTACGGTGTGGTGTGGGACTATGACCTCATTCACGTCGGGATCATGTACCATGTCGTACGCCTTCCCTTACGAGGCTCAGCCTCAGGCCCCTTGGCATCCTCGGGTCCCCGACCCCCGTCCACATGTAAGACGTTAAACTGCGGACCAGTCAGGCCTTCCTAACTGATGCCTGACCTTAGGCCCCTTGGCCTTCTCAGGGCCCTCCGCCCAACCTCTTACCCGGGATGTACGGTGTGGTGTGGGACAATGTCCTCATTCACGTTGGGATCATGTACCATGTTTTACGCCTTCCCTTACGAGGCCCAGCCTGAGGCCCCTTGGCCTCCTCGAGTCCCCGGCCCTCGTCCTCACTGCAAGACGATAAACTGCAAGTGGGTCAGGACTCCCTGACCAATGACTAACCATCTGGCCCCTTGGCCTCCTCGGGTCCCCGGCCGTCGTCCTCACTACAACACGATAAACTGAAAGCGGGTTAGGCCTCCCTGACCAATGCCTAACCATCAGGCCCCTTGGCCTCCTCGTCGGGTCCCTGGCCCTCGTTCTCACTGCAAGATAGTAAACTGCAAGCGGGCCAGGCCTCCCTGACCAATGCCTTACTGTCAAGCCCCTTGGCCTCCTCGGGCCCCGGACCAGGTCCTCTCTTATAGGAGTGTATGGTGTGGTGTGGGACTATGTCCTCATTCACGTCGGCTTCTTCGTCGTACCATACACCTCCCTTGTTTGGGGGTATATTACTCCCCCCCTCATCCCGTATGACGTTAACCTACATTTAGAGAACTACGTGTGTTTTGATTCCCATCCTCATGGGATACGTAGGACCACCTGAATGTCTTGGATTCGGGTCCAGCCCCATCTCTCGGGAATCTTCATCCCATCTTGGCCTCTTGGCCTACCCTTCCTCCATAAGGGGATCATATGGTGTGGTGTGCGATTATGTCCTCATTCATGTCGGTCTAATAATGACCACGCCATGTACCTATCCCTACTGAGATGTTTCGTCGATCCCTTTTCGGCGGTTCACCAATTTGCCTAAGAGTACTCTGGTTTATTACCTGGAATGTCAAGCATTACTCAGGAACGTCTTCACCCGCTTTCCAGGATTTGTGTATCCCTGCATTAGGGCTTACATCACCTTTCACACCCAGAGGGACCCCCAAAAAAACACCATGGATACTACGCCCAAGGGCTCTCCTATAGTTACAGGCCAACGCCCCCGAGGGTTTCAGACAACAAATCGATAAAATCCCGCGTTGCGAATATGGTCAGCGGTCGATGCTCGTTTGTTGTTCCCACCTCAGGATAATGCGATACGGACGCTGTGTTTCCCGCATGGTTAACAGTATTCCTCTATCACCACGCCATCCCATTAAGCCAAAAATGTCGGGTACACAATTCACACCCTTCATCACTTCATCGTGTCCAAGTAGAGTCTCAGAACTCTTGGTACTTTTCCTCCGTGCACGTCTGCATGTTGGAGAAACAAGCCGCGTCAAAGGTATCCTTTAGGGCTCTCTACCAACTCCCCTCTGATGGAAGCCCCATGTATTGCGATGAGGATTCCCCCCCTTGTTTCCCACACCAAGTATAACTCACGTGGGCTTAGGGATAGGGTTGACGTCTGCGCTAACATGGGAAGTTGTTACCATTCATGGTCCGAGATCTACGACCATAAACTAAGATCCATCCGGAACTACGTTCAGCTTGATTCCCATCCTCATGGGATACCTAGGACCTCCCCAGATGCCTTGTCTTCGGGTCTAGCCCATTTAGGGAGCTAGTCTCTCTCCCCTCCTTTTCACCTCTAACCTCTATATAGGCCCCTCAGCCTAAGGTCTCCCTCTTCGAGTGGCGTACAATATGATGTGGGATCATGTCTCCATCAATTGTGTTTTATAAAACTGTGCACATTCCCCGCCTAGAATCATCTCTGCTACGTCTGCGCTGCATGATGATAAAATGCACGCTTGGTCCTGTCACACGACCCAAAACTGTGACATTATCTTCCTGGCCGCACGACGAAAAACGGAACTTCATTGTGATGACCTCGTTGTAGAGGACATCACGTTGGGTATTGGTCACGTGCCATGCCATTTGTCAATGCCTATCACGACATAATTCATGTGGCGATGCCACGACCTACTACTGTAGGCATGTCGCTTCACAGAAAAAAAACCCACTCAACTTAAAGGACAAACAAGATTTATCAAATTCTGCTTCTTTTAGTGCAAGGGCCTTGGTCGCACTCCCCTTTTCCCCTGGCACTGGTATCTTACCATTTCACCTTTAAGAACAAGGTTTGGATTTATTCTCATCCTCATGAGATACGTAGGAGCGCCTGAGCACTTCCCCGCGGGCCCAGCATAACCTTTGTGTTCAGTCCCTCGACTCGATAATTTCCCCAGAGAATGCATGGTAAGTAGGGCTTAGGTCCTCATTCACGTCAGGTTTTGTTGCCATGTGTCCCCTGCTCCCTTTACCCACTCTTGGTCCAAGATCTAAGACCATAAACTAATACATTTTGAAGAAATACGTACGGCTTGATTCTCATCCTCATGAGATACGTAGGAGCGCCCGGGCACTTTCCTGCGGGCCCAGCCTAACTTTCTCTTGCGGTCCCTTGACCTAAAAACTCTCCCAAGGGGGTCGTGCGGTGTGATATGGGATTACGTCCTCGTTCACGTCAGGTTGTTCACTGCACCGTAAACACCCCCTATTCCCATTCAAGACAGGTGTTTGAGTTACTCCACCATGTGCCTCTTGTGTTTCCTCCCATCCATGGTCTGAATTCTACGACCCTAAACTATGATCTCCCTTTGGGAAAGGACTCTGCTCCCTCTATCTAATATGTCTCTTTATCGTATTCAGATGTATTTTGACAAAGAGCCCGAAGTGTGGGATTTTTATAGGGACATCCTCCGCATCCCATGACCATGCTTCGTGAGCTCGCTATTTGGATCCTCATCCTCTTCCACATCCAAAAGGACCCTCGAACGACATGGATACTAGGCTTAAGGGCTCTCCGTGAATGATGGACCTAAGGGCCCTCCAATCATTTCGGGCCAACGTCCCTACGAATATCTGACAACATTTGTGACACGGTCCTGTGTTTCGAACATGGTCAATGTTAGACCCTCATTTGTCTGTCCCCATTCTAGGATAATGTGATATGGATGCTGTTTTCTGACAGAGTCAACAGTTATCCTCCATCATCACGCCGCCATCATCGTGATCTGAATCTCGAGCGCCATGATTCACACATTTCCACTTCCTCATGTCCAGGTGGAATTCCATCATACTTGGCTCCTTCTTTTCGCGCATCCAAGTGCTCTAAATGACCGCGTTAGTGTCAATGGGTAGGTATTTACCGAGCGTCCCTTTGCCCTGACCAGCCCCATTCTGTGTCGGGAAATTCCCACCACTACTTTTTCCCCACACCGAGCACGACTCACGTGTGCTTAGTAGTTTTGGCAGGATGTGTACCAACACAGTCGGGCTGCTCCTTGTCCGTCATGACGTTAAACTGCGCTTTCAGAACTACATATGGCTTGATTCCCATCCTCATGGGGTACATAGGAACGCCTGACCACTCTGCTTCGGGCCCAGCCTAATCCTCAATCTTGGTCCCTCGACCTGAAGAGTTTCCTCTGGGGGTACGTGGTGTGATTTGGACTCCAAGTCCTCATTCACGCCGGTTTCATATCTACCGCACCACACGCTCCCTGGGATCTTACCTTTTATTCCACGTCCTATCGTATGACGTTAAACTACAGGATTCCATGTGTCCTCAATGCATGACACTAAACTGCGGTTCTACCCTGAACAAGTTCATGATGCCCCATGTTAATCATGGGATGAACCAGAGCCTCTACCTGAGAGGATTTCACCTGTCAGTGTTGGTCTATGACTGCACTGTGCTTCCAGAACTACGTATTGCTTGATTCCCATCCTCATGGGATACGTAGAGACACCCCGATATATTCCCAGGGTCCAGTCTATGGAAATCATTAGTACAATCCTTCCCCATTCCGGCCCCCTGGTCGGACCCCTTGCCAGAGAGGCCCTGTCCCAAAGAAGGAAGGATCCATGACCAAGACAACGTGCCCATGTGGAATACTCCCACCACGGTGGTGTAACTACCTATGTGTTGGATTCTGTTTGAACAAACCATCACTCCATATTCCACGCTTTGTGTTCCCCTTATTCGGACCCTCGTCCCCTTTCATGTCTGACGGGACCCCCCCCCCCAACGGCCTGGTCTCATGTCGAATCGAGTCACCTACCGTCCTGGGCCGACGTTTCGGAAGACTGGTCATGTTTGGAAGGACCCCCTAACAGTATGGATGTTTGACCTATGGTCTGCCAACTGTCCTGGGTCAATGTCCTGAAAGATTAACCAACAATATTTTTGACATGGTGCCGTGTTTCGAACATGGTCAACGGTCGACCCTCATTTCTGTCCCCATTACAGGCTAATGCAGTAAGGATACCGCTTCTCCTCCATGGTTAACGGTTGTCCCTTATTGTCACGCCATCCCCACAGTGTTCCGAATCTTGGGTATCGTGATTCACACTTCCCATTTCCATCTATTTGGACTGATTTCAACGCCCTTGGCGTTGCACCATTCGTACATAAGAGCACAGTGAAGAAAAGGTAATTCGGCTGTCCTGAAAAGTTCCTTCTCCGGTCAAGCCTCTCCCATCTTTAGGAAATCCAGACTGGTAATCCGAATCCCGGATTCCCGGAGCATAGTCTCCACTCCTATGTTGGGTGGTACGTGAAGGCAACTATCTCCTGTTTCTCACATCGGGCTCGACCCACGTGGGCTTGGGGAATTATCGTCGAACGTCCCGCAAACATTGTAGGGATGTAACGAGGCGATTCAAACAGTGGAAATCATGCACGCTACGGCATTCAAAACAAAGAAAGAAGAAATTGAAGCACGAAAGTACCAATAAAAGTTTTTTTGGCATGTTACAATACCCGGGGGTCGACTCCCCCCATGGACGGGTTGACCCTATCAAAAGAGCGTTGCAGCTCCGCCACCCGTTGGCTTGTTGCGTCCAAGGCTTGATGCCGCTGACTCAGCTCCCGCTCCTCCTCAGCAGCGGCGGGGCGCAGTTCATCATCCTTGGCTTTGACCCTCTCTACCTCAGCCTAAATGGAAGCCATCTATCCAGAGGACTGGCTCATAAGCTCCTCTACATCCTCCAGCTGGGCCTTCAACTGGGAAATTAACTCAGATTGCGCGTTAAGAGGGGTTGACTGCTCATCCACCCGGGTCTGCAGCTGCAGGACCTCGTTTTCAGCCTCCCCGAGCTTCGTGATGCTTGTCGCCTTCCTCCGCTGCTGGCCCACGCTGAGCCCACGATCATGCTCCTGGATCTTCTCAGCCATGAGATCTCGGATGAGTGCATGAGGACGTTGGGCATCCACTCCCCCAGCACACAGTTCACGCAGCCGCGAGCGAAGTCTGTCCATTTCGTCTAGCCACAGCTCCGGGGGGGTGTCCCTGATGAAGCATGTGATTAGCTTCCACTACCGGCGGCAGAATATGTTGTTGTCTTCCTCATTGGAGGACGTTTCGTCCCAGTCTGCGTGATTGGCAGGCTCGTACGCAGGATACGCCTGCAGGAAATCCTCGGCAGCATCTATATCTGGTGTTGAATCCAGTACGATATCTGGCGCCGAAGCAGGCGTGACAGGACTGGGACCGACCGGTTGATCCTCTTCCTCGGAGTCCACCTCAATGACTTCAGGCACAACCCTGCTGGTGGTGCCGCCAGTGATGATGTGTGTTGCAGCTTGAGGAGATGGGGGGACTATGGCCACCATCACCGGCATGCCCCAAGGAGGGACGCCACCAGACATCCTGACTAGTATTGCCGCAGCAGCCCACGCCAGTCGAAGAACTGTACGACGGAGAGGGACATAAACGTTAGTTGGCATAGTCTACATATGAAGACAAGGAAACTGGTAGAGTAAACTTACAGAGATCGACCTCCTTGCGCTGCTCTTGAGCCGGTGCTGACGGAACCCCAAGGCGAGGCCCTCCGTATACTGTTGGAAGGTTTGTAGATTCCGGAGGAGCCACCTCGGGTGTTCTGGTCCCACCAGACGCGGAACTGGACGTAGCCATAGGCATGGGTTCTGAAGGTCCCGCATCGTCACCCGTCGAGGGGCGAGAACGAGACCTTCGAACAAGTTCCTCCTGCATGGATCAAACATCGGTAAGAAGTCCATAGTGTCCCGAGAACGGACCGTATGGAAAGAAGTTCAGAATGCTACCTCGAGAGCCTCTACAAAATCGTCGGAATCTAAGCCTTGATCTCCAACCTTGCCCTCCTCCAACGGGCTCCCTCCTCCAGCCTCATCCTCCCGAGAGGATACCTATGATTCTTCTGGCATGGGGAAGTGCTCCCTCAGATTGGAAACCGATAACTGTTGGGGGACCGTTCGATTCAGCAGTACCCTCACCCGGTCTGTCATTGGGAGAGGGACACCACTTGAGTGGACGTAATCCTCCAGCTCGTCCATGTATTGCTCTCCCTCCGCCGGAGATTCCATGAATCCAGCACGGACTTGGCCTATGACCGGTAATTCCATCCCGAGGTGATTCAGGTGGGCCCATATCTCACGTGGGCTGAGGAATTGCCGTTTCACATCCCAAATGTCCCAGGCTTCTGGGAAGATGGCATCCTCTGCCATGTCGATATGATGCAGGCACTTCCCCGGAGCCTGAGTGGATATCCTACGAAATCCCCTCGGTGGCTGCTCCTCCGGATGGAAATTCTCTTCCGGAATCACCGGATCCGCCGCTGCTGCCGCACCCTCAGCCGGTACGGGTCTCACCGCCATGGAAGCCCCACCACAATGAGAGGCCATAGCTGCCCTCTGACCCCGACCTCGAGATAGAGGAGGCCCACCGTCACCTACCTGAATAGTTGGTTGCTTCAGCATCTCCCCTGGGTAAGCAGCTTTCCAACTAATGGCATACTCCCTCACCAATCCAAAAGCGGCGGTGGATGGAGGCAATGAAATTCAAATCTTCCCATATTCCTGTGTGAACATGATCCACAGCTGCCTCATCACACACAGGTGCTCCTCGTGACACACCTCCCAGTAGACCTACGGGTTCATCCACTGGAGGCACTGGAACTGCCTTGCAAACCGATGTGGGGTGTACGGTTCGCAGAGTGGCTCACGATCTACTCGTGCCACCAAAACTCCACCTCGAAAGTCCAGGAGGTAATCCCGATGTTCCTCTGTTCCCCGCCCGTCGTCGGTAAATATCCCCGTCGGCAATGGGAAGGGGTGGAAATTAAACTCATCCTCCCTCCACACCCGGTTCAGCATCATCGACATGGTTAGTTTGAACGGGAAGCTCCCGACCGCATTCAGGATGGAGGGGCGGAAGTTTGATCCTGGTGGAGAAATAGGGTTTGGATACTCATAAATCCCCATGATGTGCGCTGTGATCCACCCATAAAGAAGGTGGAAGGGCCCGCATATCCTTGGCGGCTTCTTGCCCTCGCTAATGTGCCGCAGCATTCTGTACAGTTTGGAGAGCATTGGAATCCCGAGATTGACCCGCTGCCCCATGGCCAACATGGATGCCATGATAAACGAGCTGGGTCGCACCCCCATGATTGTATCCCTCACTGGTAGGACTCAACCATAGATGAGAGCTGTGATGAACGTCGCCAGCCTGACTATCGGTTGTTGTTCAGTGCTGACACTGAAACCCCAAGTCTTCCATTGGCTATCCTCCGGGACCAGCCAATACAAGTGCCCCTTACCCCGTTGGGCCGCCCTCGGACAAGTTCGAGGCCTCGGAGGGAACTCTCGATTCTCTAGGAAATTCAAGAAGCACTTGAACCATCTCCTAAAGTGGACATCCCTCACTGCCTCCTTGTCCTCTCTAGGGACGAGTGCCATCAGTGATGACGCCAGTCGCGGCATTTGCTTTGTATCCTCCCACGTGCTAATGACGGGGAGGAACTCATCATACATGGCCCCCAAGAAAAGAACCCCAGATATCTGGTGGACGTCCCACAGGCTGATGCCCACCTCCCCGTGATGTAGGTGAAAGGTATTGGTCCTAGACAACCATCTGCTCAGCAATTCCGGAATCAGTTGCTTCGGTTGGTAAATGTGGAATTGGGAGGCCCATGCAGCCTCATATAACCCCACTCTACTCAGCTCGGCCCCAAACTCCCCACATGAGGCGCCTACCCAGTAGGCCTAGGCCCAGTCATCAGTGAAGTTACCGCCCTGGCACAGGTCCCACTCATTGGACCATCCCTTCTTCGAATCCTGCAAAGCCGCCTTCAGCATGGTACGATAGAGAGGAGGGGACGTCTCTGGTTGCAGTGGCTTCCCGTCAATATCGTTCACATGGTTGTAGAGACAGTCTGCGGTGACGGGTGTAAAGTCCTCCTGCGCATGACCATCGGCCGCCCTGAACCATTGGTGCTGACATGGTGTGATCCTGAACCAGCAAGCTGGTTCGTCCCTACTCGCCTCAGGGATGAAGACGTCATCCCTCAACCCGAAGCTGTACAATGGCAGCTTCTTACACTGCGGATAATTCTTCTGACCCTCTGATAGCAGATCTGTCAAAGAATCATGGTCTGAATGGCTTCAGACCATCTCTCCAAGGCCTGGACAGTAGGCCATCTCAACCCGACGGGCGGCATCTGCAAGGACCCCCCAATACAGCTTCTCGATGGGAAATTTCAGTTCCAGCACTCAGAAAAGAACTTTTTCAGAACGGATCACGAAGATGAATCGCGAAGACGGCTCGCGAAGGTCGGTCGCGAGGAAAAGCCGCGGAATCAGACCTAGGAGGACAAGAAGAAGTTCGCTTGGCACAGTTTCGGAGTCGGAGACCCACGGTTCGCCGCGAAGCTCGATTCGCGGAGAGCAGTCACGGAGTACGCGGAGCTTTGCGAAATCGAGAGCACAAAAAGACAAGAAGTCGCGTGAAGACAAAAGAGGTCGGCCCCCTATTTATAGGCGGCGACCCCGGAGCATCGCGGCGCGCCTTGCCCATGCGGAGCATCACGGCCCATCCGGATCCGTGGCCCCGGTCAGCATCGTGGTCCCCCTTCGCAAAGTCGCATCGTGAACCGCCGACAATTTTGGCGATTTTCCCTCAGACTTCGACCCTTCACCCTCCGCGGCTCCATGTCTGAGGGGGGGCATTTGTTGGCGCCAAAATATTACACGAGAAAAAGGGACGAAAAAGACTACCCGGACGCTGCCTCGCGAAGCCCCGACGCGAAGCACCCCGAGCATCGCGGTCTCGCAAAGCTCCGGAGGCCGTGACTCTCTGTGAATGCGTTTTACGTTCGCGAGCCTGTCGCGAAGATCTGGAGGTGGTAACTCTCCGTGAGCGACATTGACATTCGCGAACGCGCCGTAAAGCACCTGAGGCGGCACGCATGTTCTGCTTCGTGGCGCCCCTTGCCTATAAATACTGGACTCCCCCTGAGTCACAGAGGACGGACAATCCGACCTTTCGGCTTCTCCTCTCCTGAATTGCAAAGCACTCTTTTCCCCCAGGAATCATGAGCTCCGTGAGGTACTTCTACTTCGCATGACGCCTTTGCGTTGTCTCGTTTTGAGCCCCTCTTCCGAGAGGGATGCCCTTCGCGAAGCTCAAGGGAATTTGCTAAGGAAGGGGATTCCCAAGGGAACCCGGGCAGCCGCAGAGCGTTCATGTTCCATGAAACACTCTACCTGTACTGGTGATCCCTATGTTGAGGCAGGATCGCTACACAACGCGAAGCACACTGCTTCACAGCACCCTGCTTCGCGAGGCACCCCTTCTTCGCGAGGCAGTGCTCCGCGAATACTGTTCTACTTTGGGAAGCACCCTCCACTCACACCTATGCCCCATGCTAAGGCCAAGGCACTTCGCTTTGCGAAGCAAACTCCTTTTCTTGGAAATTCCTCTTCCCGTGCGACCCTCCAGGTATGCACGATGTGATTTCAAAGTCCGATGGACAATACCACTCATAGTGTTTCATCGCCTAATGCTTCTTCTCATAGGCACGCTAACGGGTATTGCTTCTTCGCATAGATACACTAACGTGGACCCCTCGATGGTTCACTCTACAACCCCCTTTCACCATGGCCTTGCCAGTACCTTCCCTCCCCCAAGGACCAGAGGGTACCGGTTTTGTAAGTCCTAGGGGTATGGAGTGAACCCACCTGGTCCGAGCTGTAGGACGTTAAACTGCCAAGCATCACGTCCTCAACACGTGACGTTAAACTCTGACCCGACCTCGTACCTCGCACGAAGCGTCCCCCCAGCTCGAACATTTTTTACGACACTCATCTCCACAGGAGTGGAATCACCCCTCTGCAAGGGATGATATCCGGCTTATCAGAGCGGCGTATGTTCATAGCAGAAGGGCGGCCCTAGTCCCCCAATGTATGGCTTCACCCCCGCATCTTCGTACATCCCCACTACCAAGGTTAGTGGAGGGCGTGATAGGGAACGAGGCACCAAAAATCATTTTTCCCAAATCCCTCTCTCACTGTGCTTTTCCGCACTTCGGGCCTCCATCCTGGAGTAAGTCCCAGCACCATGGGCCACCTAATGCGTAAGCCCCTCTTCGCTTCTCATGAACGCATCCTTCATGACATGATCGTTAGGTCCCTGCAACCTATTGTTTCTCACACCGAGCATGACTCACGTGGGCTTAGAGTGAGCACCAACCCTGACCCCCACCTAGGGAACTACGAGGACTTTGATCCATGTCAAGGCATGGTACGTAGGAAGCCTCCACGGGGTTCAAGCCACATTACTCGGTCATTCATTCACGTCGAGTTTCGCCCTCGTCCAACATGACGTTAAACTGCATGACCCTATCCCGAATGACATTAAACTACGCACCCATACCTAACTATGAGGACTTTGATCTGTGTCAAGGCATGGTACGTAGGAAGCCTTCCTGAGGTTCAAGCCCAACGATCATTGGCCCGGACCGTCTCCTTGTCGGTGTGCCATGCCCCCCATTCCCTCCCGAACTACTGGGACCTTGATCCATGTCAAGGCATGGTACGTAGGAAGCCTCCCAGAGGTTCAAGCCCAACTCCCATCGGACCAAGGTCCCTCGTTTACGTCGGTTCGCCGACACCCACCGCCATTCCGAACTATAGGGACTTTGATCCATGTCAAGGCATGGTACGTAGGAAGCCTCCACGAGGTTCAAGCCCACCGCCCGTCATTTATTAATGTCAGGGTTCACTACCGTCCCGCATGACGTTAAACTTTACTCCATAAACCCTATGACCTACGAGGTCTTTGATCCATGTCAAGGCATGGTGCGTAGGAAACCTTCCCAAGGTTCAAGCCCACCTCTAGTGGACCCCCGGGTCTACTTTCACGTCAGTTCACCGATGAAACCCTTTGAACTACGAGGTCTTTGATCCATGTCAAGGCATGGTACATAGGAAGCCTCCCCGAGGATCAAGCCCACCACCCATCGGACCAAGGTCCACCTTCACGTCGGTTCGCTGACGCCACCCATCTCTCATTGGACCAAGGTCCACCTTCAAGTCGATTCGCTGACGACACCCATCGGATCATGGTCCACCTTCCTGTCGGTTCATCGGCACTATCCCGAACTACGCGGACTTTGATTCCCTGCCACGGGGATACGTAGGACGCCCCTTTAATGCTCAAGCCCAACTTCACCTTTGCCCTTGCGATGGTCTCTTGCCATTTCACCCTCCACTTCATTCATCCATCCATCATCCACCCTGATTCTTGCTCGGACTGTCATATCCCAGTGAGACCATGTCGGTCCGCTCCTCTTCACAGCCACCCATGGGCTGGTTCCGGTATCGACACCCCTTCAAGGGAAATCCCTCAATCCGATCCATTCTAGCTAATGCTCTGATCGGGCTGATCCATCTCCGTTGGACGTTAAGCTCGTGGCATACCCTGTGTTAAACACCGGAAGCTGAGGAAAACCTCAGATATGTGTCTATGGCATATAATTCCCCATGCTCGATGTGGGATGCCTCGAGCTTCCACACCCTCGAGAAGCCCTGTGACCAGGGATAATAGACATACATGCCAGGCCCCCTGCATCCAGACACGCTACTGATGCCTCAACGTGACTACTCCCCTGACTGAAGGTTGCTGCCCTGTCCGGACCCTATGAAATGTCCCGACAGAAGCAGTGTAATTAACTGGTGTCCATGGAAACATGGCACTGGGAAGAGTTTCACGAACAACGTATTAAATCTATGAGGGAGACCCTGACTAGGTGACGAGTTCTGAGGAGGAATCCACGGAAGGAAGAACCGACATCCCATCATCCCGTTTCGATCAAGGAGCAGACGTCCCTGAATAAGGAGCGAATGTCGCCCGCCTTTGAAAAGCGGGAATGTGGGGAAACAATGCAGCGTGTCCTCCTCTGCGGACGGCCGGATGCGCACACCCCGACGAAAGCGTCAGAAAAAAACACTTATTAAGGAATCCCCAAAAAAACATTTCCAACAAGAACTCACACTACAAAATGAGATAAATTTCCATCTTCCTTGTTTTAGAACAATCACCGTAAATTCACCCTCATTTTAAAATGTTTCAATACTTTTAAAAACATTTCTAAACTGTTCATAACATCATTATCATGAAATAAAAACGACAACTTTCAAAAACACACAAAAGGGGTAAAAATCCATTGTACATATAACAAAAAAATACTATTATTTGTATAAAAATAAACCACTTAAAAAGTCCTTATGATATTTATTGAAAACTAATACTACTTTATAAAAAATCCCAAAGGATTCATTCCAATCAAAAATAATTTTCAATAAATCCCTCTTTTTAAACAAAACCAGTCACACCATAATCATACCCAAATGGCGACACACCATGAATACAAAAAAATAATATTATATATATGCAGCACATCATATGAATCTCATTAATTCACTCTCATCACAAGTAATCACCCAATTTTGTTATAAAAGGCATCCAAAATGCAATTCATTTAGTGCACAAACAAGGACCACCAACAACCATGATATTTATCGAGGAGTTTAGACCATATAATTCACAACATTACCCTAAATCAAAGAGAAAGAGGTGAAAACTCACCGTTGAAGTTTCATTCAGTGTGCGGTGGAGGTGCGTTTACTGCGGAGGAGAGGCAAGCAGTGGAGGAGTCCTTCAGTGAAAAAGATACACACGATAGAGGAGAGGCAAATGGTAGTGGAGAGGCATACAGAGTAAGAGAGGCATGTGGCAGAGGAGTGGTGTGTGTGGAAGGTGCTTATGTGGTGGAGATATTCATGTCTTAGGATAGGTGCACCATAGAGGAGAGGAACACGGAGGAGGAGAGGCGTCCTTCAAAGGTGAGGCACCCAGTGGAAGAGAGGCACGCGAGGAAGGTGGGTTCACGGTATAGGGATTCACAGAGAAGGAAGAGGATGATGAGGAGGAGCCAGAGGTAGTGGAAATCAGCTTCCATGTGAGCATGGGGTGCGAGGAAGGAGGAAAAAAATATGGTGTCTTTATATAACCCAGTGAACATTTTATCCTCACTTGCTAAAACCCGCTGATAAAGTGATGCTTTATCAGTGCTAAAATAGAAATCCCTGATAAAACATACATTTATCAGGACTTTTTTGCATTCATAAATATTGTCCTTTATCGGAGCTAAATATATATTGCTGATAAAGACACCATTTATCACCACATTTTTAGCATTGATAAATATTGTCCGTTATCAGTGCTAAAAAGCACAGAAAAGATATAATGATAATAATTAATTTACACAATTATAAATATTTATAAAATTATATATGTGATATATATATATATATATCTAATTATAACTATAAATTCAAATATATATATATATATAATTATAATTTAATTAACTATAGAATTATAATAAAAATATTTATTATATTTATAATCAACGGAATATATATAGTAAATATGTTAATTATATATATTTATAGGATTATATACAATATTTGTAGTTGTCGTTGGAAATTTTGAAATATTTTGGTTCGATAATTGAATTCTAACATGTAGATAAGGGTCTCCATGTAGGAGATCTATGTCATTATGTTATTTTTAATGTGAAGACCATGCGACGGGTGTCGATTACTGGGTCAATTCTTCGGCCGAAATTGGCTTTGATGGGTGGTGGAAACGACGTCGGGGTCCTCCAATGTGGAATTCTAGTGATTCAATGATTATCGACAACTTCTTCATGTTTCTTCTGCTCCCATTTGTGGTCCGGGTTGTGATGGATAATGATGATGGGTGCCAGGGCAGCAAGATCCATGTTGGATCCTGGCAGAGCAGGCAGTGGCATCTTATGCTGTTGTTTTGCGGGAAAGGGGGTCGTTCTGGCTGGTGTTGATTGAAAATTCTCCAATCTCTCAGATCCGGTTTGGTTGTTCAGGATGATAGTGACCGAGTTCCACCATTCAGTTGGGTGGTCAAACCAGCTGTGAATGAGGGATGCTAGCCTGGGACACCGGCGACATTGATCCGGTGCCTGGAATGGGTATCCTGGTGGAGGGTTTGACTAGAGATAACAGGTATTTCAACATTGATAGACGGATCCAATGGCCGACTTCACATGGGGGGGTCAGTGAGACGGACTATTTTATAGGTGAATCGTGGCCGTGTGATGAGGATATTGACATTGGGTACTATGAGGAGTCCATCGAGTGTTGAATCAGGATTGAATGTCATTGTAAGGGTTTCTTTTTCGGTATATGTGGGTATTTTATTATACTGTTTATGGACTGTGGGGTCTGTACCTGATCATGTATGGGTCTTCCAGTCATTTTGGGCCTTTGGATTATTGTTGTGGGGAACAATTTTTTTTGCGGATGATTGTTAGGTGTGGTTGTTGGAAAACTATCGGCGGTATGGGATGCTGATGGCATGATGCTCTTTGGCACAATGAGTTATTAGTGGTATGGGACACTGAGGATGATTTTTTCTTGCTGATGGTCTGCAGATTGGAATCACAAATGATCGATGCTCAGAATGAGCAAGATTTCCATAGTTATATTATTGAGGGACACGACGACATCCTCAAGTGATCGAGCTCATGATGATACCCACGGGTGGAATTTTTTGGGTTTGGTTCATCATTTCAATCGGGTGCACAGAATATTCCCAGTTGACAATCATCATTCATCACCCTGGCTTTTGGCTTTGATGTTCTTAGGCGTTTTTTTTGTTGCCTTTCAGATCATTGATTTTGTGGAACTATGGGACTTTTATGTGTGTCCTTGTATGCTTTTTCTTTTTTTAATAAATTTTGATAGGTCATGGATTTGGGTTACCACATTCATGATGAGATCTTCCTTCATATATTTATAAGATTAAAGATATTTATAACAATATTTCAACTAATTTTATATTTATTAATATGGATATATATATATAATTATAATTATAAATGAATGTATATTTGTTTATTTAAATAGTTATAAAATTATAACAAAATTATATTTCAATATCTATAATTTTATTAATATATATAATTAATATATTTATTATAAATGTATAATTAATTAAATATATCTGTATTTATTTATTACTATAAATATAAATATTTTTATTTATTTATTAAATATTTCAATATATATATATAAATATATTTATTTAATTATATATAAAATTATATTTGAAAATTGTAAATATAAGTTTTTTAATTTAATAATTATTTAAATAAATAAATATTTATTTATATTTATAAATAATAATATTTATTTATTTATTTATATTTAAAAATTATAAAAAATAAATATCTATTTATTGTCCAAATTATAATTATATATATATATATATGATTATAAAATTTTAACAAATATATTTATAATTTTATAAATATATATTTATTTAATATATTTATTATAATTTCTTAATTTTTTAATTTTATATACATTTATTTATAATTATATTTATCAATATTAGTATTTATTTATTAATATTTATATATAAATATATATATTTATTATATTTATTAATTAATTATTAATTATTTTAATATATTTATATTTATTTAGGAAATATAAATATAAATATTTGTATTCAATTATAAATATTTGTAAAAAAATATAAAAATATTTATTATAAATTTTTAACATTATTAGTAGTATAATAAATATATTCATATAATTTTATAATTATTTACATATATATCTTTATTTATATTTATTATTATAACAATAAATAAATATAATTATAAATATTTGTATTCAATTATATATATATATATATATATATAATTACTATGTATCTATTTATTGTAAATTTATAATTATTCAAATATATATATATATGTATATTAATAATTATAATGACAAATATTTATATTTAAAATTCATTTATATATTATTAAAATTTAATAATTATAAATATAATAAATATATTTATTCTTCAAATATATTTAATGTAATTTTATAAGTATTGATAATATTATATAGTATATATTTGGAAACATTAATTAATCATATACACCTAGTAAAATATACATAATAAAAAACGAGCCATAAATGGAAATCATGTATAATAAGATGATTTTAATGTACAGAAGTACATTCATGATGATATATAACATATATTCATGCATGATCAATATATTTATTGACCAAATTAATTAGAAACACATTTATATTTAATTATGATCATAGAAATACTTTTTTTGAAATATATATTGTTGAATTAATAATAATATATATTAATTATAAACATGTGTTATCTATTTAATATATACAAATAAACATTATTTTTGAATAAAAATATTTAAATCATATATAAATTAGTATTAAACACCTTTATCAACACTAAAAAAAATTTCTTTATGAGCGCTATTAAAAGTGCTGATAAATGTGTACCCTTTATGAAAGCTTTTTTAGCACAGATAAAGGATAAATTGAACGACGCTTATATTTTTCATTGATAATAGCCCCCTCCCCCCTTTATTTGTGCTTTCCTCTTATCGTTGATTAAACGATATGCTTCCCTTGCCCCGTTTTGTGGTAGTGTACCCATTAATCTATTATGTTCTCATAAATACATCTAAAATAATAATAAAGATATTTAAATAATAAATATAATTATGTTATTTATAATGATAAATTGTTAATTATATATTAATACATGTTAAATATATTTATTTATAAATATAATTATATATATATTAATTTTTTTAAATAATTCTAAAATGACAATATACACATCTATTAAAATTATATATATATATATATCATTATATAAAAATATTTATAAAAATATTTATTTATACTTATAATTAGAAATATATATATTGGTAGATAAATATAAAATCATAATTAATATATTTATTATAGTTATTAATTTATAAATACAAATAATTAAATAAATATATTTATAAATAAATACAAATAATTATAATTATAATTCTAAATAGATATAGATATATTCAAATAATTATAAAATTCTAAAAAATTTATTAATTATGTATATTTTTAAAATTTTAACTATAATAATTATGTTTGTTATTATTTTATAAATATTTAAATAAATAAATAAATAAATATTTATTTATTTATATGTATAATTATAACTAAAAATAAATATATATTTATTAACATTTCTTAATTACAGAAAATATATATATATATTATATTTATAATCATAAATAAATTTATATTTATTTAAATAATTATAAAATTTTTAGAAAATATATTTTTTATACTTATAATGTTATAAATATATATAATTAAAAAATATATTTATAAATATATAAATAAATTTATAAATATATATATATATATATTTACAATTATGAATAAATATATAATGCTAAAACAATAAGGCCCCGGCCTTAAACATTACTTAATCTTGAGTTATTTTAGGAATACACGTTGAGGATCTTTTCAGGTTTAGAGTTTTAGAGAATTAGATCATAAATCATGCATTACACTCCACATTTAAACAAAGTGGTTACCTAAAAGATAGTACTCATTTTTTCCATCATCGGAAACATATTTAAAATAAAACGTAGATTCATTCTTGACACTTCCATGGCACTATCATCAAATCATGTACCTTTCCCTTGACCTGTGAAAACCATTTCAAAAACATGGGATGAGCATAAAAAGCTCAGCATGGGATATAAAAGTTAGAAATGAAAACATTAGTCCATATATGAAATCATATTTTACTCAAAAAACAGAAGCATTTTACCATACCTTATCAACTCATGAATAAATCATAGAAATCATAAGACATAAAATTAACTCGAGGCATTCATAACATTCTTACGTAGGGAGTAACCCTCATGGTTACATTTGGAATACCCATCAAAGTATATTCCCTAAATCTCTTCGGGGAAACCTTAACGTTTAACCCCTTAATGTTACCCAATGCATTGGAGAGCTATATCGGGCTCACCCGCCCTTAGTTTATCACGAAACCACCCATCTTCATAACAATGCCCAAGAACCATAACATAATCGTATCACATAAAACATGCATAAAAGAAACATTACATTTCCACTTTTCAATCACAAGATATCAATACAACACATTTATATAAAAACATTATGAAAACCATTTTCAATACCAAAAGAAAAGAAATGTAAAACATGGTATTTATTTTTAATTTTTTTAAAAAGAATTTATGGCTTGTAGAGGAAGCCGAAACTCAAATAATGGTCACGGTGGCAGAGAAGTCGTTGTCGCCGCATACGTACGACAAAAGAACATTCCCTATTATTTTAAAGTAAACGCTTCATATAAAAAGATTCATTTTAAATAAACATAAAAGTCGAAGGGGTTTATACATCGTATAAAATAAAGTTGTGTATAAGACAAAATATGCCTCAATGAAAGGAGATTGAAACGAAGTCCCTTACCTCGTATCCGACTTGACTCGATCGTTCTTTAATCTCTTGAATAATAAAGTTTAGTTAATTTATACTTTCTTAAGAACCTTTTTCAAGTTAATTATTCCTTTTATATCAATTATTACCATGTCATGAACACTATGTAATTATTTAAGTTAATAACGGTCATTTTAACGATCATTGGTACTTGAGTCAAAAATAAACTCTTTATAATTACAAGTTTTTCATGTATCCATTATATCCAGAGTTATATTCATCATGTAGATATAATATATATCATTTTTATACAGTATATACATGCATTTATAATATTACATAACATTCAGTGGTATGAAATGAAATGCATCGTTCATGGAGACGGTAAGTCGTACGTACGCAAGAACGCTACTTTCATTTCTATATCGTATTTTATGGAATGGAATCATAATTACATAAAGGTATATTATAATTCCAGTATAATTTCATATATAATATCCTTAACTACATCCTTTATACGTCCCACATATGGAATTAACGAATCAAATCACTTTGAGGGGGCGGTAGTCTGCACTTCCTAAAATGAAGATATCACGTTTACCCATAATGGAAACCATAAATGTATTCCAAAAAAGAAAAATATAGATGATTAAGGAAAAAATAAACAAATTATATATCATATATATATATAGTGTCATCTTAATGTACACCTTTTAAGGTGTGAGAAGAATATTGAACAATCATCGTTTCGTGAGGCACAAATTCACCATCCACGGAAACAGTATGCTCTATAACCATTAGATGAAGGTGTGTGTAAGTGTAGCTCGAATAATTATTATAAAAACATCCTAGTATATTTACGATAATGGTGTTGTTTCAAAAGAATTGAATAAAAAGAGTTTAGGGGGATGGAGAAGCAAAATAAATAAAAAAAGAACATTAGAGAAGACTTTACCTTTAAATCGGGTAACTCTTCATGGTTTGAACCATAATGGTTTCTTGAAGACCTTTCTGCCTAAGGTAAGACTTCTAAGATTAAGAGAGGGATGTGGAGAGATAAAATGAGTAGGGATTGGCCGAGCCAAAGGCTTGAGAACTGTGGGTAAATAGGTATAGGTGGGGGCCTTTTATAAGAGGAGAGGAGGGGCACTCTTGGAATGTTAAGAAATGTTACATTATATTAAAAAGCGTTTCGGATTTAAAAGGTCCCAAATTGATATATTTCTAGGATAAAATGATAAGGGTTCTAAATATACTAATCCAATAGGTCTTTGACAAGTGTAGGTCTTATATTTTACATTATCTTTTCATTTTATTTAAATCGTTAATTAATGCGGTAATCACTGTATCATCATGATGTCAAAAATAATTTAATTTATTTAATGTCATAAAAATATAAAAAAAAAAATATAATGTAGGAAATATTTTTATCTTTCCAATGAATATTTATATGCCAATAGATCATTTATTTAGCCAAAATTAAAAATGTTTTACTGAGGTGATACATTCTTTAGTTATATTATCCTTTCTTTAAAAATAAAAAGATAAAGTGTGACATTCACCCAAAAGTGATTCCATGGGGTCCCTAAGTTTGGAAAAAGGCATCCCATGGTCGTTCATGACACAACCAGTAGCATTAGGACACATGTTGGGGTCATTTATTATTATTATGATATTATTTTATTATCCTTAACTAACCGATTACTAATTAATCAAGATAATTGAAGATAAATATCGTCGTTACTATTCATAAAGTCCAAAAACAAAAGACTCTTAATTATTTAATTTGGACCTTCTGATTCCAAATATTGAATCCATTTTAACAAATTCCAAACATATAAATTGAAATAATTAATTTAAAAATAATTCCCATTGTCAAAATAATTAGCGGGTTTTTTAGAAACAGTATCTACGAAAAGTTTGACACTTGTTTATGCCCAATTCCAAAGTGAAATTAATTCTAATGACCACCATTGGATAAAATGGTAAAAATATATTCTAATTAAACTTTAATACCAATTAATAATCTAATATGAAAATGTAATTATATTAGATGAAAAAGAAGATTTGTTGTAAAATGCAGTATTTTTCACTATTCAGTAAAAAAATTGCACATGTTCAGAAAAATACCAAAAATTAACCCAAGGTAAATTTAAATTTCCCAATCATAAAGAATATGTTTATTTTGACAAATAGATCTTATAAAATTGTCAAAATATTGATTTAAAAATGTTTTTCCATCAAAAGGCAGTAAAACAATATTTTAAAAATATTAGTGTATTCCATGCTTAAGATTGGATTTATTCTCTTTTTGAGCTTCTAAAACACTATCTAATTCATAAATAGACATAGATAAGAATATCTATTATTTATTACTTACTTGTGATGTTACATCCTTCCCCCTATTAGAAAATTGTGTCCCCTTAAATTATTTACTTATTGAATAAGTGGGGGTATTTAAACCTCATTGCATTTTCATATTCCCATGTTGCCTCTTCACTCATGTAGTTTTTTTACAAAAACCTTTACTTGATGAATCACCTTATTCCGCAACACTTTCACCCTGTGGTCAAGAATCTGGACAGGTTTTTCCTCATAAGATATATTCTCTTCCAGATGAACTACCTCTAGACTCAAAAATGAGATGGATCTGGCACATACTTCCTTAACATTGAAACATGAAAAACATTGTGTACCTGAGATAAACTTGGGGGTAAAGCCACTCGGTATGAAACTGATCCAACTCTCTCCAAAATTTCATATGGTCTAATGAACCTTGGATTTATCTTTCCTTTCTTACCAAATCGCATCACACTTTTCCATGATGAGACTTTGAGGAAGACATGATCACCTACCTTAAAAGAGAGATCCTTCCTCCTGTTGTCTGCATAACTCTTCTTCGTGCTCTGAGCTGTTCTCATGTGTCTCTGTATCAAGTTAACTTTTTTCTCCCAACTCTTCTACCAATTTTGGTCCCATCAACTTCCTTTCACCCACTTCATCCCAGAAAGATATAGTTTGACACTGCTTCCCATATAATGCCTCAAATAGTGTCATCTGTATACTGGAATGAAAACTGTTATTATAAAAAAACTCAACCAAAGAAAGATTGTGGTCCCAACTTCCATGATATTCCATCGAACAAGCACGTAGCATATCTTCCAAAGTCTAAATCGTTCGTTCTGACTGCCCGTCTGATTGAGGATGGAATGCCGTAGTAAAATTTAATTCAGTACCCAATGACTTCTGAAGGCCATTCCAAAAGTTATAAGTGATCCTGGGATCACAGTCAAATACAATGGAGAGAGGAACTACATGTAACCTGACTATATCATTAAGATAAAAATGGGAAAGTTGATATAGGGAAAATGTATCTCTTATAGCAAGGAAATGTGCAGATTTAGTCAAGCGATCAACAATAACCCAGATTTCATTATTACCTCGAGGTGTCTTCGACAGTCCAACAATGAATTCCATGGATATATTCTATCATTTCCACTCTGGTACTGGAAAAGGCTGAAGCATCCCTTTCGGTAACTGCCGCTCTGCTTTACCCTATTGACAAGTCAAACACTTCATAGTAAAATCAGTAATATCTCTTTTCATTCTATCCCACCAGTTGTACTCTCGAAAATCTCTATACATCTTAGTACTGCCTGGATGAACTGAAAACAGAGAACTATGAGCTTCACATAACAACACTCTCTTCAACTGTGAATCACACGGCACACATAATATCCCCCCAAATCTCAAAACACAATCATTATTAGTGTTGAATTCAGGAAACTTACCTATCTGAACCAGCTCTACCTTTTTCTGCAACTCGTTGTCTTGCTTCTGTTCTTGCTTAATTCTGTTTAATAGGGAAGATTTCACTGATACCTGAAAAAAAACCGAAGAACATCCTTCACCAACAACTTCTATGCCAAAGTTCATAAAATCCTAAACCAAAGGATCATGTTCCAAACACAACATTGTTAGTGTTACTTTTTCGACTCAAAGCATCAGCCACTTTATTTTATTTTCCCGGGTGGTAATGAATTTTACAATCATAATCCTTGATTAATTCAATCCATCTCATCTGTCTCATGTTCAATTATTTCTGAGTGAATATATAATTTAAACTTTTTTGATCGATATATATTTCACACTTTAGTCCATACAAATGATGCCTCAAAATTTTTAAAGTGAAAACAACAGCAGCTAATTCCAAATCATGTGTAGGGTAATTTGTCTCATGTGTTTTCAACTCTCATGAAGCATAAGCAATTACCTGATCATTCTGCATTAGGAAGAAACCATGTCCTTTCAATGAAGCATCACTGTAGATAAAAAACTCACAATTCCTGGAAGGTAGTGCCAAAACTGGAGCATTCACCAATCTTCATTTCAATTCCTGAAAACAATCATGACATTATTTTGTCCAGAAAAACTTAACACCCTTCCCCATTAGCTTAGTCATTGGAATAGATAACTGTGAAACATTTCTAACAAACCTTCAGTAATAGATTTCCAAATCAAGGAAGCTACGAATCTCAATTACATTTGTGGGTCTTTTCCGTTCTTCAACAACCTTTGTTTTTGCAAGATCAACAATTATCTCATATTTAGAAACAATGTGACCAAGGAAAGAAATATGATGCAACCAAAACTCACACTTTCTGAATTTACCATAAAATTTGTTTTATTTTATGGTTTGAAAAATAACCCTTAAATGTCTTTCATGATCCTATTTACTTTTAGAAAACTCCAAAATATCATCAATGAAAACAACCACAAACTTATCCAGGAACTCATGGAAAATAATATTCCTAAGGTCCATGAATATAGCAGTTGCATTGGTTATCCCAAAAGGCATTACTACAAATTCATAATGGCCATATCTTGTACGACACACAGTCTTCAGAATATATTCTTCCTTTACCTTCAACTGATGGTACCCCGATCTCAGGTCAATCATTGAAAAAAAAACCGAGCTCCCTGGAGCTGATCAAAAAAATCATCGATATGAGGCAAATGATATTTTTTCTTAACAGTGATGTTATTCAAGGCTCTATAATCAATTCAAAGTCTCATTGAACCATCTTTCTTTTTACCAAATAAAAAAAGAGCACCCCATGGTGATGATCTAGGTCGAATGAAACCTTTCTCTAATAAATCATGCAATTGCTCCATCAACTCTAAATGTTCAATTTGAGCCATTCGATAAGGGGGTTTTGAAATTGGCTTAGCATCAGGAACTAAGTCAATAGTAAATTCAACATCCCGATCTGGTATTATTCCATGCAACTAATCAGGAAAAACATCAGGATACTCATTTACCACTGGCACATCATTAATCTGAATAGTTCACTTATTTTCAACGATATGTGCAAGGTAACTTTCATTTCCATCTTTTACAAGTTTCTTGGCCTCTTGATATGTTATCAACAGTAAGGGTTAATTATTGTACACAAACTGAAAGTCTTTCTGAAATGATTCTTCTTTTTCTCTACAGTAAATCTTAGCATGGTAAATAGAGATCCAATTCATACCCAGGATAACATCAAACCCTACTAGAGGTAAAACAATAAGGTATGCAAGTAGGTTCTTTCCACGGATAAGGATAGAAATATTCTTATAAATTATTTTTTCCTCAACATTTCCTCCAGGTGTTTTTACCACAAGTTCAAGAGTCCTTTCGTGAGATGGTATTCCCATTTTACTAGAAATGTTTTCAAAGATGAAAGAATATGTAGACCCTGAATCAAACATCACACTCGCATAATCTGAAAAAACCAAACAAAGTACATGATACAACTTCATTTGATGTCCCAACATCTGTGGAAGTAGTTGTAAAGGATTTCACCACCCTTTCTACTTGTAGTATAACTGCTTCCCATAACTCAAGTTCTTTGTTGGACACTCGTTTTCATAGTGACCCATCTCATTTCACTTAAAACATTTCACTAAATGTAAATCAAATTTGGTCTCACCATCACCCTGATCTCTTTCAGGGCAATCATGAGCCTTATGTCCCATATAACCGCATCAGTATAACTTTCTAGAATTTAGAAGACATTCCCCAGCATTCCTTTTACCACATTTATCACAAACTGGAAACTTCGTTTTCTTACCGTCAGGCCTTTTTGAAGAATTCTTTCCTTTCTCTTGCCACCTAGGTCTCTTCTTATGTTGGTTGTTATAGGACACTTTATCATCGGCAAAACTCCATTTCCACCTTCTCACCACATCTAACAAGCTTTTCATAACTTTAGAACTCACGAGAAGCCAATTCCATTCAATATTTTGGCTTTACTCCTGAGTAAAAATGATAGATTTTACTATCAAGGTCTCAGATAAAATTTGGAGCATACCTTTCCAATCGAGTGAACCTATCTTCATTAGCAGCCACTGAGTCGTCCTCTTGCCTCAATTCCAATAATTGTTTTTCCATCCTAAGTCGAAAAGCCTTAGGAAAATACTTCTCAAGAAACATAACTTTGAATTCATCCCAGTCGAGGGCATCAATATCAGCAGCGTCTCTGATATTTTTAACCATCGACCACCACTGATCTGCTTCACCTTCCAAACGGTAAATAGAAAAACTAACCTTTTGATTGAATAAACACCCCATGACATCAAAAATCTTCTCTAGTGATTTAATCCACCCTTCAGCTAGCATAGAGTCAGATGATCCTCTGAATGATGGGGGGTGTTGCCTCATGAAATGTTCCACCCCTGACATGTTCCTCTGCGGTTGATCTGGCTGATCTCGTGCATGGATACCACCACTATTTATCGCTTGAGTAAACTGCTCCATCACTGCAAAAAACTGTTCATTTCTAATTCCAACCATATCAGGATGCTGATTCGGAAGGTTATTTTTTTATGTACGCCCTCATAGCACTGCTTCCCTGTTTCCTATGCAAAAAACCATTTTGAGAAAACATGTCTTAGATGAATCAACATGGTAATCTTCAAATGATATATAATTTCAATTTGACCATAAAAACTAATTTTTGTATAATCATTTAATAGAATTATAACTCCTAAATTTATCTAAACCGACCTCTGATACCAACTATAAGGCCCCAGCCTTAAACATTACTTAATCATGAGTTATTTCAAGAATACACGTTGAGGATCTTTTCAGGTTTAGTGTTTTAGAGAATTAGATCATAAATCATGCATTACACCCCACATTTAAACAAAGTGGTTACGTAAAAGATAGTACTCATTTTTTCCATCATCGGAAACATATTTAAAATAAAACGTATATTCTTTCTTGACACTTCCTTGACACTATCATCACATCATGTACCTTTCCCTTGACCTATGAAAAACATTTCAAAAACATGGGATGAGCATAAAAAGCTCAGCAAGGGATATAAAAGTATGAAATGAAAACATTAGTCCATGTATGAAATCATACATTAGTTGTAAAACATAATCATTTTAACATACCTCATAAAATCATGAATAAATCATAGAAATCATAAGACATAAATGTAACTTGATGCATTCATTACATTCTTACGTAGGGAGTAACCCTCATGGTTATGTTTGAAATACCCATCACAGTATATTCCCTAAATATATTCGGATAAACCTTAACATTTAACCCATTTGTGTTACCCAATGCATTGGAGAGCTATATTGGGGTCACACGCCCTTAGTTTATCATAGAACCACCCCTCTTCATAACAATGCCCAAGAAACATTACATAATCGTATCACATAAAACATGCATAAAGGAAACATAACATTTCCACTTTTCAATCACAAGATATCAATACAACACACTTATATAAAAAAATTATGAAAACCATTTTTAATACCAAAATAATAGAAAAATAAAACATGGTATTTATTTTTAATTTTCTTAAAAAAAGTTATGGCCTGTAGAGGAAGTTGAAACTCATTTAATGGTAACGTAGGCGGAGAAGTCATCGTCGCTCTATACGTATGCCAAAAAAATTCCCTATTTTCATTTAGTAAATTCTTCGTAAAAAAATATTCCTTTTGAATAATCGTAAAAGTAAAAGGTGTTTATACACCGTATAAAGAAAGTTGTGTATAAAACAAAATATACCTCAATGAAAGGATATTGAGACGAAGTCCCTTACCTCATATCTGACTTGACTCGATTATTCTTTAACCTCCTGAATAACAAATTTTAGTTAATTTCTACTTTCTTAAGAACCTTTTTCAAGTTCATTATTCCTTTTATATCACTTATTTCCATGTCAAGAACACTATGTAATTATTTAAGTTAATAACGGTCGTTTTAACGATCATTGGTACTTGAGTCAAAAATAAACTCTTTATAATTACATGTTTTTCATATACCCATTATATCCAGAGTTATATTCATGATGTAGATATCATATATATCATATATAT
Source organism: Viscum album (assembly GCA_963277665.1). Classification (NCBI taxonomy): domain Eukaryota; kingdom Viridiplantae; phylum Streptophyta; class Magnoliopsida; order Santalales; family Viscaceae; genus Viscum; species Viscum album. The sequence goes on along the minus strand of OY728151.1, from coordinate 1,052,239,712 downwards.
CTAGAATATACATGCATTTATAATATTACATAATATTTAGAGGTAAGAAATGAAATGCACCGTTCATGGAGACGGTAAGCCGTACAAACGCATGAACGCTACTTTCACTTCTATTTTGTATTTTATGGAATGGAATCATAATGACATAAAGGTATATTATAATTCTAGTATAATTTCATATATAATATCATTAACTCCATCCTTTATACGTCCCACATATGGAATTAACGAATCAAATCACCTTGATGGGGTGGTAGCCCGCACTTCCTAAAATGAAAATATCGCATTTACCAATAATGGAAACCATAAAGGTATGCCTAAAATGAAAAATACAAAAGGATAATAAAAACATAAAAAAATTATATGTCATATATAAATATAGTGTCATCTTAATGGCCACCATTAAAGTGTTAGAAGAATATTGAACAATCATCGTTTCGTGAGGCAGAAATTCACCATCCACGGAAACAGTATGCTCTTTAACCATTAGATGAAGGTGTGTGTAATTATAGCACGAATAAATCTTATAAAAACATCCTAGTATATTTAATATACTGGTTTTGTTATAAAAGAAATTAATAAAAAAGAGTTTAGGGGTTCGGAGAAGCAAAATAAATCAAAAGATCATTAGAGAAGACTTTACCTTTAAATTGGGTAACTCTTCTGGGTATGAACCAAAATGGTTTCTTGAAGAGAATTTTGACTAAGGTAAGAATTATAGGATGAAGAGAGGGATTTGGAGAGATAAAATGAGAATGTCTTGGCCAAGCCAAAAGCTTGAGAAGTGTGGGTAAGGAGGTAGAGGTGGGGGCCTTTTATAAGAGGAGAGGAGGGGCACTCTTGGAAAGTTAAGAAATGTTACATTATTTTAAAAAGAGTTTCAGATTTAAAAGGTCCCAGATTGATATATTTCTAGGATAAGGTGAGAAAGGTTCGAAATATACTCATCCAATAGGTATTTAAAATATTAAGTCTTAGATTTTACATTATCTTTTCATTTTATTTAAATCGTTAATTAATGAGGTAATCGATGTATCATCATGATGTAATAAATAATTTAATTTATTTAATGACTAAAAATTAAAAAAAAATACTATGATGTAGGAAATATTTTTATCTTTCCAATGAATATTTATATTCCAAGAGATCATATATTTAGAAAAAATTAAAAATGTTTTACTCAGGTGATACATTCTTTAGTGATATTCTCCTTTCTTTAATAATAAAAAGATAAAGTTTCACATTCACACAAAAGTGATTCCATGGGGTCCCTTATATTAGCACAAGGAATCACATGGTCGGAAATGACACAAATTGTAGCATTAGGACACATTTTGGGGTCATTTTTTATTATTATGATATTATTTTATTATCCTTAACTACCCCATTACTAATTAATCAAGATAAATAAAGAGAATTATTGTCGTTACTATTCATAATATCCAAAAACAAAAGAGTCTTTATTAGATAATTTGTAACATATTATTCCAAATATGGAATCCATTTTACCAAATTCCAAACATATAAATTGAAATAATTAATTTAAAAATAATTCTCGTTGTCAAAACAAATAGCGGGGTTTTTAGAAACAATATCTATGAAAGGTTTGGCACTTGTTTATGCCCAATTCCAAACTGAAATTAATTATAATGACCAACATTGGATTAAATGGTAAAAACTATTCTAATTATGCATTAATATAAATTAAAAATATAATATAACCATATAATTATATTAGATGAAAAAGCAGTTTTGATGTAAAATGCAATATTTTTAACTATTCATTTAAAAAATGCACATGGTCAGAAAAATACAAAAAATTAACCCAATGTGAATTTCAATGTCCCAAAAATAAATAATATGTTTATTTTGACAAATAGAGCTTATAAAGTTTTCAAAATATTGATTTTAAAATGGTTTTCCATCAAAAGGCAGTAAATCAATCTTTTAAAAATATTAGTGTATTCCGTGCTTAAGATTGGATTTATTCTCGTTTTAAGCCTCTAAAACACTATAAAATTCATAAATAGACATATATAAGAAAATATATTATTAATTACTTACATGGGATGTTAGAAAAACCAAATTTTTAGTCTGATTCATTGCACAAACCGTGGGGAATGAAACTGAAAACGCTTCATGCATTTGTCGCAAATGGAGTAATGAACACAGTGTTGGGGTGATAAAGCATACACTACTAGCACTAGTTGAGCTTCATGGTTTTCCCATTTACCTCAACATATTTTTTTTGAGGAAAATTCAACCTCGGTAATTCTCTCTCACTGGACCTACCCAATGAGGAATCTTATCGAAACTCCCCCATTGGAGAATGTGAATTACGTGTGGGTTTTCTACTTCAGGTTAGTACATGAAACACCCATACCTAACCACATCCATCCTTCCTTATTTGTCAAAACCCCATGACAGAGATTCTAGATAGCCGACACCCAACCAAAATTTAATGGAAAATGATCACAACCAACGTGAGTAGCAGCCCCAGAATATGAAAAAAACAATATTATAATTTATGTTATTATACATTTATACTATGCATACCCTTAAATGTATTATAGAAGTGGAGGATTATTGAAGTTACATTAAATAGAAAAAGAAAAATATTATTAAAATGAAACTCTTACACCCTCTACAAACCTGTTTTTCCATGAGAAACCTCTGGCACTCGTTACAATGTAAACGGGATGATGATTTGAAACCCGGGGCGCCCATCTTGATCTTGCCAAAACGTTCCATGTCCATTATTTTGTATGCACCAGTTTATATATCATCTTTTCCTTATTTATAATGACATGTATTATTTTCCACATGATGCAAGTCAGCCATAAAATCTAAAAAATCATAAAATCACATAACAAGTTATAGAAAATCGGATCAGTTTATTTTTTTTGAATATGGTTTGTCAATTTGACCTCATATGACAGGATTAAAATAATTTTCCATTCCTAGTTTTCATCAATTTTATTATATTTATTTATTTATATATAATTAAATATTTAAAGGGAATAATTGATTAATCTGACATACATTTACATCATTTTTTTATTTCATAAAATATTATAATGATTTATTATCAATTTGTATTACAATGATTATTGTAAATTTTTTTATACTTGATATTCTGATTTGATATTTTTGAAATAAATATTGTAGTATTAAAAGACATGAAATTGATAACTTTTAATCACATTCTCACAATAATTTCTCATTAACAAAAGATAACCCTTTTCAATCAATCTCTGTCAACCGGTTTTTTCAAAATAAATAAATAAGTAATCTCAAATTAATGCATGTTTTGAGGGCATCAATAAGATTTTTCTAAAAGATTTTACGTTATGAAAAAAATAAAAATGGTTTTATGGTAATCTATATTTTAAAAATGGGTTTAAATAGGAACAAATTTACCTAAAATGTACGAAAAATATCTTAATTTGTTGAATTGCTATGTCAGTGTGATTTTATAAATTAGAGGGGGAGGGGAACTACAACAATATAGGGCATGGGATGTGCATCCTTTTATCCATGGTATGTAGAAAGCACTGTTAAAGGTGGGGCTTTCTCCACGCTAGATAAAAACATTGATAAAGAATATATTTATCAATGCTATATTTAGCACAGATAAATGTTTTTAATAATATTTTTTTTTATTTCTATATTTATATTAAAAAATAATGATTAATTTTATATATTAAATAAAATATGTGTGATTATAATTAATATATATTTTTAGAAATTAAAATATATATAATTTTAAAAAAAAATATTTCTAGGAATATAATTAAATATATATGTGTTTCTAATGAATTTTTTCAATAAATATATCAATTATGTCTGCATATAAGTTATGTATCATCATGAATGTTCATTTATACATTACACTAATCTTATTATTCATGTTATCCATTTATGTCTCTTTTTTTAAAATGTATATTTTACATGGTGTATATTATTAATTCGTCTTACCCATATATATAATATATTATGTTCTCAATACTTATAAAATTAAAATAAATATTTTTAAAGAATAAATATAATTATTATATTTATAATTATTAAATTTTCATTATATATAAATAATTTTTAGATATATTTTTTTAATAATAATTGTAGCTATATATATTAAAATAATTATAAAATTACAACAAAATACAAATATTATAAATAAATGTATCTATATATATATATATCTATATACAAATATTTAATAATATAGTTACTTATATTTATAATTATAACTATAAATAAAAATATATACCTATGAAATTATAAATTTATAATATATAAATTTATTTATAAATATATTCAAAAAAAATTAAAAAATTACAAATATTTATAATAATAATTCCTAAATAAATATATATATATTTAAATAATTAAAAAATTGTAATAAATATATCATTTAAATATATTTATATACAAATATCTATAAATAAATTAAAATAGTTATAAATATAATTCCAAATAAATGACAATATATATAATTAATTCAAAAATTATAATAAATTTATTAATTATATATATATAATTATAAATTTATAAATATATTTTTTAGAATTTTATTATAATTCATATATATATATATACACATATTTACAACTATATATAATTTATTTATTATTATTTTTAATTTGAATTAAATATATATTTATTTATTAGTTCTAAATATAAATTAATATATATATATATATTAATAATTATTAATGCATGAAAATATATTTTTTACATTCATATATAATGTCATATATAATTAAATAAATATATTTCTAAATACATTTTCAAATATATATAATTATTGACAAATAAATATAAATATTTATAGTTAAAGTTATAAATAAATAGAGATATATTTAAATAATTATAAAATTATAATAAATATATAAAATATGTATATTAATAAAATTATAAATATTAGAAATATTAATTTTTTATAAAATTATTCTTATTTAAATATATATATATATATATATTCATTTATAAATATAATTATGAATATATATATATATATATATATATATCGATTTAAATAATTATAAAATTTGAATAAATATAGTTGTTTACATCTATAATCTTATAAATATATATAAGAAATAAATATATTATATATATTATTGTGATTATAAATGTAATAAGTAGATTGCATATAATATTCTAATTAATTAAATAATAATTTTATAAATATAAATATATATTAATTATATATATAATTTTATGAATATATATAATAATATAAATATATTTTAAATGTTATTTCCTTATCAACGAATTTTTAATGTTCATAAAGGAATGTTTTATCAACGCTTTTTTTTAGCGTTGAAAAAACATACCCCTATCAGCGCTTCTTTGCTGGTGCCGATAAAAGGTTCACCGGGTTTTGTAAAAAAATCTCTAACTTCCTCCTCCTCTCTCGCACCCCTCAAGCTCTAGAGGAAGCTGGTCGCCACCACCATGCCTTTTCCTCCTCCTGCTCCTCTCCCACTACCTCTCCTCTGCCGCGTACAACTCCTTAGTTGTGCGCCTCTCCCCCACTTTGAATTGGACCATCATGTGTATATCCTCTACCGTGCGCCACACCTTCATCGTGCGTGAACCGGACCATAGTGCGCCTCTCCTCTATTGCGCACCATACCTCCGTCGTGCACCACACCTCCGTTGGCCACCACACCTCCACCGCGCTCCTCACATCCGCCACGCACCTCTCCTCCGTCGTACACCTATACTCTATCAGCGCCTCTCCTCTGCCAAAGGACTCATCAGATGAGGGCCTCTCCTCCACCGCAAATGCACATCATCTGCCGGCCAAATGACACCTCTTCATAGAGGTTAATCCTCTATCTCTTTTTTTAATGGTGATGTTTTGAATTGTATAGGCTAAACGTCTCTATGTAAATCGTGGCTATTTGGGTTCCTTGTTTGTGCACTAAATGAATACCATGTAGGTTGGTTTTTGAAAAGAAATTGGTGGTTTTCGTGTGAATCATGATGGTATACCTGAAATGAGTTTTTGTGTGAACATTGGTAACATGATGCCATGTATGAATGTATTGTAATGATCATGTTTATGGGATTGTCATATGGTTTTCACTTATACCTTTTTGTAAACCATTTAAATGTTTTATAATTATTTTATATGAATTACGATAACTTATTTTGTCCTAGTGGAATGTGTTGGGAAGTCTCTAAGGAATACCTATTGTGTTTATTCTTGATTTAAGGAACAATTTTTATCCCGCCTTTATGGGAAAGACATGATGTACACATGTCAACCGAATATTTGGATATAGGGAAAGCCATAATAACACATGTCTAAGATCATCTTTGATAACAAGATAAAGATACAGGTAATGTTGTTGGGACTTTTTATGCTTCACTGATCCTTGAGTAATGCGACAGGGCCATCATATCCCTATTACTACTGGGTTAAACCACATATCCAATCAGGCCTTAGGTTAGTCCACAGGTATGTCACACCCCTGGAACTACTAGTTTAGGCAAAATGTTCATTATATCCTATGATCTTTCTTGGGTTATTCCACAAGGTTATCATACCCCAAAACTGCGGGTTTTTATGATAGGGGTTGGCTACCTCAAAAGGAGTCATCAAAAACATAAAGCTTTTCTAAAACTCTATCTATATCTTACAATCCTATTTTGAGTTTTCACTTCCACTAATGCTATTAATTTACCACATATATGATAAATAATTAATTATTATCAATTATAATTAATTATTTAATTTTAACCAATGCAGAATTATTACCAAAAAGCTCACCAAAAACCACAGTTGCTCCAAAACATAGACCAATAATACTCCTTGACCCCTCACTACAACACATCCACTTTTAATGCTCAAAATCATTGAACCATGTCATTCTACCCTCTTGGATCTGGATTCTCTTGGAAACACCTTTTAAAAAAATCTAATGCTTTCATCTCATGGTGTGTCATTCTACAGAACACCTCGCTTCTAACTAATTAAAAATCAATGAATCTTTTAAAATCTCCAAGAGTATGAAGGTATTTTTCCCCCAATGTCTGAATAATCCACCATTGAATATCAATCCAAATCTTACTCCTTTCAATGGACCCAACACTTTGTTAATTGTGAAACTACACGAAATATTAGAAAATCACTTAATTAGAGAAAATTGAGTAGTATTGATGCCAAGACATTCTATTGAGTCTTGATAAAATATTCACTATAATTTATGTAACCATACTTTAATAAAAAAACATTTTTAACTCCTAGTAGAATAAGAAAATTTTCTCATGCTACTAGTTGGATTTGGTAAAAATTAGAAATCCTAATGATAAACACCCAATATATTAATACTTTTATTATGGGATAAATTTAGTTACAAGGGAAACATATATTTTGTTATCCCTATATATCCAAATCTACATGAGACACTTTCTGGAAACTCTAGTCAAATAACCATTACAACACATTTAATGAATCCATTAACCTGCAATCACTTTATGGAGAATACCTTCTAAGTGACAAATGGTATAATTCATGTGATTATCAAATCATATTTTTATCATATAATAATTTTATATCTAGATATATATTTTATTATTTTATTAAAACTTTAAGAAATTATATGAATGAATTATTATCTATTGATATTCAATGTTTTGAATTGGACATGGAATTTGGGTCAATGTATCCATCTATGATACGAAACCATGATTTTATTTATTAATTTTTTTAAAAGGTTCTATACTATTTTGGTACTTGAGTTTGTTAACCTAGTGAATGAGTTTTGGAGAGGTAGGAATTATCTCGAGATGTATAATTATATTATAATCACATTGATTCTTTAGGATACTAATATGAGTTTAGATAAGGATTTTAGAATGACTAGTCTTTGTAATGTCATTTATAAATAATTTTAGATGATTTTAGAAAATAGAATAGATAAAACAATAACATAGTTCTTATCTTATTTTTTCTTGATACATGATTTTCTTAAATGTATTGGGAATGCAACATAGTTTCTTCTTGTGATGAGTGACATAGGGAAATATTTTATGTCAAAGGAATGAATATTGAGAAATTTTTTATTTTGTAATGGGTTCGTGCTTATAGATTTTTGTAGGGTTATTTATAGAGGAAGGAACCGAAAATACTACATGGGAGAGACATATACATTTTTCTTGGGGTGTAAAACCAATTGATTTGGTGTTATACAACGATCATTGGGATAATGTAGTGTTTTTTTGTAAACAAGAACATGAGTGTTTCATGGTTGCGAGTGTGTTCACTTACTGTGGAACATATCCAATGGGAATATGGTGTTGTGGTGAAGGATAATTGATATAATTGGACAATGGAAGCATGAATAAGGGATATCCAACAGTGTGGAGCACAATATCAAAATCTAATGGAAATATTTTTTATTAAATGAATCAATAGAATAATTTGATGGAATCATATGACACTAAATGATTATTGATGAATACATGTGTTTTCTATGTATTTTTTATAAAGTGTATATATTGGTATCTATATCTTTGTGAAAGTTCCTAAGTGTAAATTATAAACTGAATCATGTCTTTTGAAATATTTTCTAGAGGGTTCTTATTCATTTTAAATGATTAAAATTATGGGGTTCTGAAGATGTATAGAGTGAAATCAAAAAAGGAATTTTGGTTTTGTGAAAGATTGTTTGGAACTAATTGATTTATTTTAAAATGGATGTGTAATTTTAAATAGGAATATCTGAAAATGGTTTGTTTCTGTAATGGGTTTTCTAGTATGATTTTAAAAATAGTTTTCAATCGACATTTAAATTGTAGTTTTTTCATAATATGTTAAGATGAAATTTTTATAGAATTAGGGATACCATTACATTATATCAATATTTTTAGTATTTATTTTTTTAATTAATAATATAACCGAAACAAATAGGATAGATATTAATAAAGAATGGATGGATACCAATTGTTTGATAAGAGAGTATGAAGATGGAGTGAAAGAGTTCATCATGTTTGAAAAAGATCATTCATATGACCGTTATCAAATCCTTTATCCATGCATAAGCTATTGTTTTTTTTAGAAAAGGCATTCTGGAGGAGTTGGAAGAACAATTGATCTACCACGTAAAATATCGCATTTATAAATGTTTGAATAAACATTGGAAAAATGCGAATGTAGCCAGTAGATGGGATAACAGTGCATTTTCTAGATCATCTAATATGATTACATGTGAGGACGATGAAAAAGCCCATATCTATGATGTGATTACAAATGTGAATTGTTATGAAGATAGTATTGAGGAAATGAACAATATAGTTTAAGATGAACTTCATGATTTCGCAAAAAAAATTGAGCTATTAAATAGTTGAGAAAAGATGGCTTTGTATGGTTGTTTCACTAAATATACAGCATTTTCAGTCATACTGAAGCTCTATAATTTTAATGAAGGAAATGGATGGAGTGGCACCCATTTTATAGAATTTCATTCTCTATTCAATGACTTGATCCTAGAAGATAATGAGCTATCGAGATTAACATACGATGCCAAATGAATGCTATGCTCGATAGGTATGATCTTGGAAAGAATACACACCCGCCTAATGACTGTATACTACTTCCCAAGGACCACAAATCCCATAGAGAATTCCTAAATTTTGGGGATTCATGATACAGTAATGATGAATCAATACCTACAAAATATTTATGGTACATTCCAATCATTCCATGGTTTTAGCCAATATATTCATGTGAGGAGACCATAGGGTAATTGACGTGGAATGCAGATAGAAAAAATAATAATGGGAGACTACATCACTCTGCAGACTATCCTTAGTGGAAGAGAATTGATCATGAGTATCTTTATTCTAGAAATAAGCTGAGAAACCATCATATTTCATTATCTATAGATGGAGTAAGTAATTTTGGTTTTCAATGTAGCACTCATATTAAATGTCAGGTTATGGTGGAATATTAGAACATGCTACCATGGTTACGAATGAAATGAATCACACCATGATATCTATGATTATATTAGGACTGAAACAACTGAGTAATGATATTGATGTATATATGGATCCATTGATTAGTGATATTAAATTATTGGGTGATCGGGGTGTTATGTAGTATGATTATTATTGGAATGAATATTTCACTTTAAGATCCATGTTTCACTAGATGATAAATGGAATTACTATTTATGAAATTTTTCAGGATATAGAATTAAAGGAAATCATGGGTGTCACGTCTGTGAACAAGGTACACTATTAGGTAGGATGAAACATTCATCAAAAACTGTGTTTCTCGGATATCTCAGATTTCTACCCCAATGAAATAAGTACCAATCTTGGATGACATCATTTGATTGAAGTTTAGAAGAACAAAGAAAACCAAATACACAAACAAGTGATCAACTATATGAGAAATTAAAATATATGAAAATCATTTTTGGTAAACCGTTTTTGAAAAACCATACAAAAACCAGTGGGAAGAATAGAATAGCTTTTTTTGAATTACCATAAATTAATTTTCTGTATTTCAGACACTTTCATGAGGTTATGCATCTCTCAAAAAATATATGTGATAATGTCATTGGAACGTCGCTAAATGCACCTGAAAAACAATGGATGCAATTAAAAATAGGTTGGACATGGGTGATATAAGAATACGAGAAGTAATGGCAATAGTGAAGGCTTTTCATCCTCTACCTGCATACCCTCTTTCTATGAAGTAGAGATATCAATTTTCAACTTCTTGAATGACATAAAGGATCCATATTGGTATTCCTAAAATGTCACTAACATCAGGTCAATGGAATATTTATAGTTAATGTGTTTGAAATCACATGACTTACACATTTTTTATGAAATTTACAATTCTTATAAAATTACATTTCATTATTCCCATGAATGTATGTTATGTATTAATGAATCTTTATTTCTTCTTCAAGGGTATAAGCAGCAATGTTATAGACCAATGAAATTACCTAGTATGTAAAGAGAACTTGTGGCCATGTTATGTGAATTGGAAATGTTCTTCCCACAGACATTATTTGATATGATGGTTCATTTGATGTTTCACTTGGTGATAGATATTAGACTATGTGTTTCTATACACTATTTATGGATGTACCCCATTTAACTGTATATGAATATATTGAACATGTATGTCAAAAATCGAAGTCGGCCAGAGGGTTGTATTGTAGAGTGATAAATTAATAAGGAAGTCATAGAATTATGTACTGAATACCTATCTGGTGTGGATGGAAATATTCTACCGAAATAACATCACACATGGAATCATGTAGGTGAAGTAATTTCTAGAAGATTGGTTGTCACATTCAATATAATAGATCAGGAGAAGGACCACCATTATGTTTTTAAAAACATTTTAGAGGATAACCCATATGTCGAAACCCAAAAAGAAATTATTTGTCATTTAAAACCACCAAGGAGTGGAAATGGATATCAATTACACATAAAAGATAGTTCATACGATGGTTTCAAAACCATACATTTATGGAGTCAGATAAAAATCCAAACATAAATTCAGAAGGACTTCAATGGCTAGCCAGAGGAACAATTGTTCTTTTATTATCATAAAATGCATATGTAATTAATGGTTATGCATTTTATACTGTTGAACATGATGAAGATGGTTCCATGAATAATAGTGGAGTTATAGTTATGGATGAAGTGAAGCATGTTTCTGGTGCTAAGGTTAGAAATCCAATTTTTACGAATATTTCATACTTTGGGATAAAAAACAAATATGGGTTTTCTATTATTTGAACTTTCATGTACTAATTTCTCAATGAATGTTGGTTAATAAAAAATTTTCTATTAAAATTGATTAGTTGGGATTCATGAAAGTTAATTTTATTAAGGAAGGGTACAAATAAAAACAGTTTATAATGGAATCACAGGTAGTACTAGTATTTTATGTTCCAGATCCCACAAACCGATGTGGGTAAATTGTTCTGTTGTCGACCAAAACCACTGAAGGGACAAATAATAATTCAATGAAGAATGGCTCTTTCATTCAGACATGGTAATAAATTCACATATTTCCCAACGTATATGTCATTTTTTATGTCATATGACACTACAATGATGGGATTTGGATATACGATAGAGGGTTCAAGTCCTTTCAGCCTTTAGGAAAAAAGAGATTCCAATAATCCGGTTATATATTTTTTGCAATATACACCTTGTAACCTTTTTTTATTATCTATTCATTGCTGACTTTTTTAATCTAAATTATATGTTAAACCACTTATGTAGATAATTATTTTTCCATGTAATGATTCTCCCAAACTCGAGGAACAAAAAATCACTCAACTAGTTGGTGCTCTCATTGAAGAGGAACAACAAGTCTCTCAACCTGCTATTGCTCACAATTCCAAGGACCAACAGGTTTCACAACGTGTTGTTGATCTTTCTCCCAATGTAGAGGTACAACCACTATCTACACATGCCATTGATATCACTCTAGAGGAACATATTGATGATGTTGAATCCATGGAAATGGGAGGTAATGAAACACTGGCAGCATAGAGAAAATAAGAGTGTCGTAGTTTGACAGTGATAGAAAAAATCCGTGAGGATAATGAAAAAGGAATTAAATATGAGGTCAGATGGAATATGAGGGGCTATCATGTTAACCCCAAAATGATATGTTCAATAATTACATTGTATTTTTCACTTAGTAATGCATGATGATTGATATACAGTCATGTCACCATGTTTTCACCGGGCTTAGGAAACTGATGTTGGGAGATATTAATGTATCATTATGATATCATTTCATTAATTTACTAAAAAATAAATTTATGAAACATCGAATTACTCTTTATCATCCCCTGTAGAGTGCATTTATAGTGTGTGACTCACACAAGGACTCTATATTAATTGTTTTTGGAAGGATTAAAAGTGTCTTTCGCACAATTTTAATGAGATATCATCTTAAAACTGCTAAAGGGAAAGTATACCAAAACCCCCCTCCTCTTTAAGCACACGTGATAACCCATGGATCATGTGATGAGTTTACAAATCATCGTGTGGAGTAGTCTTTTTAGGTACATTGTGGTTGTTAATAATTTTTTTATGATAAGTGTATTTATCACTTTGAGTGAAATTTGTTATTTATGAAACATCAACTGAGTGCTTAAATTAAGGAATTAGTAGTTAAACCAGTGTACCCCAACCTTAATTCAAGGATGGGGTACACATCACATGAAAAAAACTGGTATGTATTTTAAATATATTATAATACATTTATTTGACATGAAACAACAACATAACTATGTTCATCTGTTTATATGAAAATTAAAAAACCAAAATCCATAGTCAATTTAATCCCAACCCATGTGTTATGAAAGGAGACATAGGTAAATAAATATGGGATACTAATATATGAAAACACACAAAAATATTGGTAAACATGTGTAAGTATGACACAATAAAAATTTGTATTTGTTTAAATCGATATTACATAACAATGATAACTTATTAAACTATATTTTCTATCTGACAAAGTGACATTAATCAGCAACATCAAAACTGGATGTAGACATACTTTCAGTGGCCTTGATGTATCCATAAAAGTATCACTGAGTTAGAGGTGCATGTTTTGGTGGGACACCCAAACCATATTTCGAAAAAAAAAGAGGAGGATCAAAGTGAACTATTAAAAATGATGAAAGAATGAGTATATATCCGTGAAGAACAAATTAATTGGTAGATAGAGTTCATGAAAAATATGATAGTATGGGGAAAAGATAAGAAATGAATCATGAAAAACCAGTGTGTGAAGATCTTTCCCCAACCACCACAAGAATTGAGGCGAGCCATTCCCCTTAAAAACCTGTATTGACTGAGGTAATAAATGTTCTAATAATAGTTACTATGAATTGTGTATCAGATTAACACTGTTACCTTCCATATATTAATATTCTATAGGGTGAAAATGACTATGAAATATATCTATCAATACCCACCAATCTCCATGTAGCAAGGCCTATGGTGTTCACTATCCGGAACTCCATGCAACAAAAAAATCCACTTCCAACAGGTCAGGTAAAAGTGTTGATTAATGTATCCAATATGAAGAGTGATGAGATTCCCATTCTAATTGATTATGAAGATATTCATAAGGTCAAAAAATCTCACGGAACATTCATTTAATGTCCATCACATATTTTATGATAAAAATGTGGACAAGGAGGTATTAATTTCGAAATTATTTTTCATGGAAACCCATTTATAATTAATTAATTTTTTTTAATCTATGATTTTATTAAATAAATACAAAGGGAAGTGGGTGAAATAAAATAGCTACTCAAAACCATATCAAGTATCGACCAACTGATCAAAACGATCTACCGAAGGCACCTTAAACCGCCCAATTCTATATCCACATTTATTAACATTGTAAGATCTTGTGGATACAAATTTGATATATGATGGTTCTCATAAAAAAATTCATGAAAATATGTACATAAGGGATGATCCAATTTTCAATAGTGTTGACAATGTATGTGAAAACCTAGACTATGATTGGCTATGCAGATCAGTTGTACATATATACATGAGGTATGTTTTCACGATTTGATTTTCCAAAAGCTGATATACTATGATAATTATGACTAAATAAATTTCATATTTTTTCGTAGGGTTTTATATGAATAAAAATTCAATGGATATCCCTATGAACAAAAATTTGTACTATTTGGTCCTCATGTCACCTCTATAGACCAAATATAAATAACTTCTATGAATGAGGGTGAAATAGTGGTATGGCTACTCAAATTGTTTAACATAAAGTTACAAATGATAGAATCTTATTTATACCAGTGATGTAGAGGTAAAACTGTACAATTTAATCATATCAAAAATATTTTAATTTTATTCATTACGTGATCCCTTTTGTGATTTTAGATAGAATTAAAGCCTCATTGTGGTAAATTGGGATAATCTAGATATTTATATTCTTGATTCAATGCATGGATATCCAAAAAACCGACCACATGTGATAGCATTTGTCAATTTTTAATACACTACATCCAATATTTTAGAACTAAAAATATATTTATATAATTTATATTATCTTTTAATGTGGATACTCTTATGATTAGGCTGTGTGTGAATATCATCTACATCATTGAACGAGGCTAGGGTAAAATGATAATAAACATCACAAGTACTATGACTGGATAAGTATCATAGTATATATAATAATATTTCACTATCCTAAAATATATAAAATTCTTATTTTTCTCAATGTTTATGCATTTTATAAAATAAAAAAAATGAAAAATACAATGGTTATTATGTTTTTAAACTTATGAAAGTGGTCATATTCTATGAACAAACCAATATCCCTAAAGATGTATATTTGAAAATAATTACAATTTCATTTAAAATATTTTTTAATCCATTTGGTATTTTTATTTTTTAGTACTACTGAGATTGTTGAAGAGACTCATGTTCACAAGAAGATATAAATTCATTTAGAAATTAATTAGTATTATACATAATGGAATATTGTACATAAATATCATGAATATGGTACTTCAATATGATGCATGATGTGACTGGTATTTCTATAAGTTTCAATTTTTATTTAAAATTAATAGTATTTTTAGAAAAAAGAACAAATGACATACTAAAAAATAAGGAAGCACATTAGGATCGATTTGATACATTTGGACAGTGAACCATAAGTCATTTTTTACATTTTCGAATCAACTACACATAAATCCGAAGAAGGTTGTGAATGTTATGACGTTAAGTATGTATTTTTATATTAAATTAATAATAAATTTATCAAAAAGAACAAATGACATACTGAAAACTATTCAATCACATTTGGATTGATTTGATATGTTAGGAAAATAATCCATTAGCCATTTGTGATGTGTTGGAATAAACCACACCTCAATCCAATGAACATTGTGACCGATTTGGCTAAAAGTGTGCATTATTAGTTTAAAATTGACATTTTATCTCAAAAAGTGGAAATAAAAAAAAACCAAGAAAAAACATTCTGATTGTCTTAATAATTTAGTACAATGATTATTATGTTCTTTGTGATGTGTATGAATCAATCACAGGACAAACTGTTGCACAATGTGATCTTAATGACTCAAAATATGTTTTTTCAGTTTGCATGATAATATAGTGACGAAAAAATTGATAAAAAAACTGATAAAACACATTTTTATTTTTTAATACTTTAGGAATTTTATTTATATGTTAGTTTGAGGTTTATGAATCAATATCACCTCAATATGATGCACGGTGTGACAATTATGACTCGAAGTGTCTATTTTATTTATAATTTATAATATTTATAGTAAAAAATTTGGCATAATAAAAACCAATAAAATGATTCCAGATTGCTTTGATAATTTAATAAAATGATACATGAGTCATTTGTGAGGTGTTGGAATCAACCGTACTATAATAAAATTCACTATGTGACTCGTGTAAATCCAAATGTGTCTTTTTATTTTAAATTTAATGTAATTTAACTAAAAAGAAAAAGTTACATAATGAAAACAAAGAAAACACAATTGGATTGTCATGATACTTTAGGAAAATAATACAAAATTCATTTTTGAGGTGTAGGAATAAATCATTCCACAATACATTGCATGGTGTGATCAATATCAGAAAAGGTGTCTGTTATTAGTTTAAAATTTAAAATTTACCTCTAAATGCGTCACTCACTAATAACCAAGAAAAGGATTTCTGACTGGATTCATAATTTAGGATAGTGATTTTGTAATCCCATTGTGATGTCTATCATGTATCCTCACATTAAACTGATGCTTGATGCAATTGGTATGACTCAAAAACATGCTTCTATTTTAAGTGTAAGAATAAAATACACCTAAATATGACGAATGATGTGACCGATATAAATCCAAATGTGTTTTTAATTATAATTAAAATTAATTTAAGTAAAAAAAGTTACATAATGAAAACAAATAAAATTCGTTCATATTGTTTTTCAACTATAAGGAAATTATCCATGTGAAATTTGGGATGTGTAGGAATCAACCACACCTCAATCTGGGGCACAATGTGACAAGTATGACTAAATGTGTCTATTATGAGTTTAAAATTGAAATTTTAGTTCAAAATGTTTTACTCACTGAAAACCATGAAAAACTCCATTTGATTGTGTTCATAATTTAGGAGAGCAATTCAAATGACCTTTGTGACATGTATGAAGAAGTCTCACCTCAAACCGACAATTGATGTGAACAATATGACTCGAAATGTGTGTTTCTGATTTGAAATGATATTTTAGAAAAGAAACAAAATTGACAGACTAAAATTGAAGAAAATTCATTAGTATTGTTTTGATACTTTAGAAAAACAATCAATGAGTAATTTGTGACATGTAGGATTCAACGAAACCTCAATCTGATGATCAATGTGACCAGTATAAATACAAATGTGTGATTTAAATTTGATATTAATTTTATTAAAAGAACAAGGGGAATACTGAAAACATTTCTGACCCATTCATATTATTTTGATATTTTAGGACAACGATCCACAACTCATTTTTGACGTGTAGGAAACAAACACGTCTAAATATGATACATGGTGTGACCTGTATAACTGAAAATTTGTTGTTTTTTATTAAAAAATGGCATTTTATTAATTTATTATCTCATATTGATATTTTATTTATTTAAATATATTAGTACTAATGTGATATTTTTTTCTCATATAGGTAGAAAATTTTTCTATAGTTTGGATGATTTGTCCGGAAACAAATACCATGGGAGGACCGTTTTTAGAGGGGATCATAGATGTTAAAGAATGAAACATTAATGTATTTACCTATTTGTTCGATAATTGTTAATTGAATTATATAAAACGTTATTTGATATGTATATATTATTGTTTCCCAAACCCTTATGCATGATACTTTGTAATTTTGTTTGAGTTTCAGTGTTATTTTGTGCTGGTTGTTTGTGTATGTTGTGTAGGTGCTAGTGGGTGTACTGTTATAAAGACATCACATCACATGAAGCTAGGCCTTTATTACTTCTATTTTGAGTGTTGATAAAGGCCTCCTATATCAGAAGTATTTTGGGAGATGGTTAAGGCATCTTTTAACAGTGTTGTTTCGATCGCTGATAAAGGCCCCCTTTATCAATGTTTTTTTGATAACTGATAGAGGCTCCTTTTACCAGAACTATTTAATGTACTAATAGGGGTGGCTCCTTTATCAGTCCACTTTTCACCACCGATAAAGGACCCTCTTTATCTGTACTGATAAAGGGGACACCCATTTATCTTTTCTATGATTAACAATGTCTTTCTACGACTATTCAAAGGTGTTTATTTCACTTTTAAAATAACTAACTATAGTAGTGGGTTGAATTAGTGATACTTTTTCTTTTATGTTTTTGTTGAATTAAAACATCCTTCACCTCATGTTAAACACTAAATTTCCTACTAAAGAAATCTACCACACATCCACAGAAAAGTAATAATTTACAAGGTTCACTATTTAATAAGAATAGCTACATCATTGATATTTCTTGGAAGTAATCCAATAACACATAATCCACTAGAAAAAATATCTCAAATACAACAAGTTGGATATACCCTTTCACACATGTAGCACTATGTAAACTATTCCAATAGTGCGTGTGCACCCTCTTGACAAAAATAGGGTAATAAAATGTTTGTGTGACAATGCATGTTACCTATGATTCTTTTCAATTCAAAAAAAGTTTTCCTTTTAAATAAAATCTTCACTTTTTTATCCAAAATATGGTTACCACTTCTTGGTCTTTGTGATGATAAACTCAGTCTGATTTTATGAGTCTGATTGAGTACGATTTTCCCAAATTCGATAAATCTTATTCTGACTCTCCCCAGTATGAAAATATCACTTTTTTAGAACATGGTATAGATGAATCGCCACCACTACAATTATTTCTTCCTCTATCTAGAAATCCCCAGTACAGAACTCTCAAAATGATAATGCATGAGAACTTATGGACATTATCACACCATGATGGTCATAGTCTCTCCTAGAGAAACAAAGGTCATCGTAAATAGCCCGAGTAGGGTAACCCTGATTGAGGAAGGAATTTGAAAAACCAATTCTTGAGAACCGATTGTCATCTACTCACTATGAGTACCAAAGGTCACCCCTCACCCCACCTCACCTTGAGAAATGAATATCACTGCAAGAAACCTATCCAGATTAGCATATCTGCATCGTAAATCGTGGAAAACTATAGAAAATCATTGATTCGAAAACAAAGTTTGTAAATCAAAACTTTTGTAGATCGCAATATGAAACCATCAATACTGAATATCAATATCCTAGATCGAAACCATCATAGATGACTCACATCCAATATCTGCAAAACTGCATCTTCTTTGATGAAGTAGAACTCAGTTAGGTTAAGAGGATTTGATAGATTCATTAATGCTGTAGGAAATTAAATGAAGAGGTTACACACTTTTCCATATTGTGTTTCCATTCATAGGGATATCACATTTCTTGAGAAGTAACTTAATGTTATGTTGATGTAAAAGGATAGTTTTGGGTATTTGAGGGAATGGTAATTCCATAAAAGGGTAGGTTATCCGAGCACTACCTTTTTAAAAAAAAAGTGTCTTAAAAGAGGAGGAAAAATCTAACTAGTAAGCTTATGGATTATACTGGTAGGGTTTTATGTGATATTAATACCATTGTTATGATTTGATTTAGGAAACTCTGTATAGAGGAAAGTAATGACACACTTTCATGTATGAATAAATATATTCCTTGAACTGTCACGGAATATATGAACCAAAATTTTGAGAGAGATATCTATGATGGTGATATTTTTTGGTCCCTTCATTTTACTAAGGCTCTGGGGACTGATGGTTTACATGAACTATTTTTTCAACTCTTTCGGCACATTATTGAACCTGATGTGGTTTCCCTGATAGAGGAATTGTGGGAAGAACGATCCTCACTCAATTGGATTAATTAAAGTATTATTAATCTCATTCCAAAAACACATTGTCCATATAAAATCATAGAGTATCATCCAATTAGTATGTGCAATGGTGTCTAGAAAATTTTCTCTATGGTCATGGTGGCAAGGTTAAAATGTTTTATTCCCCAACTGGTCACTAAAATGATAAGTGACATTGACCCAAGGAGATCCATTACGGATAATACAACCATTTATTTTGAAGTGTTCTACTCCATCAAGACCTGGTATTCATAAATAAATGGTGTTATGTCAATGAGGATGGATATGATGAATGCCTATAATAGGGTAAAATGGCCTTTTCTTGAACTTGTTCTCTCTAGGATGGGATTTGGGTCTAAATGGTTTTTAAACATCATGAATTGTGTTATGTTGGTGTCATTCTAAATCAATATTAATGGGATCCCTTCTGAGTGTTTTATACCCTCACAGGGATTATGACAAGGGGATCCACGCCCTTCATATCTTTTTATCCTTTTGTTTGGAATATTTTATCATCTTCTCTTGATCTCGGTGGAGAAAGGAGTTACCCATGTGGCTAATGTATGTCAAAATGGCCCATCATCCAAATAGAAATGGATGATGGAATCATCGATCACGACACCTGAAATCACGTCATCTCCATCCGGGCACCACAGCTTCTACTCTCTGGATTCATCCCCATCACATCCACGCCCTTCTCAAAGCTCCCAACCATCCTACTGAAATGATCCCGATGATCAGAAGCAAAAGCAGAGCCCTACTCTAGGGGAATGAATATGATAAGTATATTTATTATTTAAATATATTTAATGTAATTTTATAAATATTTTTGAGAACATAATAGTATATATTGGTAACATGAATTGATCATATACCTAGTAAATATAAATAATAAAAAAGTATCCATTAATCAAAAATATGAATAATAAGAAGGGTGTATTATATAAATAAATATGATGATACATAACTTATATTCACAAATAATCAATATATTTATTGACCATATTCCCAAGAAACAAATATATATTTAATAATTAATATAATAATATTTTCATTTAAAAAGGTATGCATATTAATTACAAATATAATAAATATGTTAAATGTAACAAATATAATGAATATAATAAATCTAATTATCTAACATATTTAATATATATAATAAATATAATTAATAAATCTAATAAATCTAATAAATGTAAATATAATAATTATATAATAAATCCAATTAATATATTCACTCTAATAAATCAAATAAATATATTAAATCTATTAAATATATTAAATAAATTAAATCTAATAAAACTAATAAAAAATAAATCTAATTTATATATATGTGTGGTTGTGTATCGGGTCTTCTAGCATGACAATACCATAAATGAAAAAACATCACATCTGAATGTTTTTCTATCATAGATCTGACTCATGATATTGTTGGAGAAGTAAATGAGTACATGATGTCTCTCACATGATTTTAAGGAAAATATAATTTCAGCTCAGATTCAGTTTTTGATTTTTGTTTTGATATAGCTGGACAAAGAACATCTACACATCTGATACGTAAAATGGTATTATTGTCTATGGGACACCTTCCCACAAAATTACACTCAACATTGGGGTACCCATAATGTTTCTCTTAAATGTGGGTCAATATGTTGGATTTTGTAATGGAAGTCACTTGATTGTTACACAATTAGGTGACAATGTCATGAGATAAAAAAATTTCTATGACTATAATTCAGGATATCGTTCATTCATTCAATGAATAAATATGACACACTCTGAATATTGATGTCCTTTAAAATTACAAATAAGACAATATCCTTTGATTGCATTGTATGCAATAACTATTAATAAAATTCAAGGCCAATTATTTTACTCTGTTGGGAAATATCTACGAAAACCTAATTTTTTTCATGGTTAACTATATGTTGTTGTATCTAGATTCACATCACCATTAGGTTTGAAAAATGTATGTGGTGATAGTAATCCAAAAATAAATGATTAAACTCATAATATTGTCTATAAGGAAGTATTTGATCAATTGTGTTATGTGTAATTTACAATGAAATGTTTAAATGTCATTGTTAGGATTATCTTACTTAGATCTCTTTGATTTCATGATTCTCAGTGTTTCAGAATATGTTCTCTTGGTGGAAAAATTCAAGAAGTACATAGTTTCAAACATGTCATGATCAATTACCCCTTTTAATGAGATCGCACATGATGCTGATGAGACATAGATGTAATAGTTCATATTATCAATTTTTGGGGAAACACCTCATCTATGTACTCCAATGATTTTTTTTCCATTGATTTGAATCTTCGAGATCAACAAGTCAGTTAACATTAAAAATTAAATCTGTTTGTCTTACTTTTAAAGTACTTTTTTTATATTTACTATACATCAACATTTTCAACTTATAATTCCTTTTTTTCAATTTTACACATTCAATGAAAAATTTATTCCATAGGGAATAAAGCTACACTATACTATTCAAGGTTTTCAAATTATATCTAAATTCAAACATCTACTGTGTGAAGAATTATGATATTTTATACAAAACAAAAAAATAGAGGCTAATTAAAGAATCTATAAAGGATCTAGACATGCTTGTCACATACAATTCACATCAACAATTCATGTCCGCTAATGTGATGCACCACTTCCACATTTCGATTTTCATTTTACTACACGTGGAGACATAAATCATAGAAGGGTTCTAGAGGAAAATAAAATATGTTTAGTTTTATTGAGGTTTTCTTAATAGTTTCTCTATGTTTGTAATAGTTGTATTTGCACCATCATAATAAATAATGGATGTCTTTAAAATAAATGAGATTTTCATTACATAACAATTCGTTCTTTGTAATTTGTTTTATAGATATTTACACAGTTATGTTTCTCATATCCTATTTAATCCTTGGGTAATTCCAAATTCATGATGAAGATTTTCATTGTGGATGAAAGGCTAGTCATTGTCTCTTTAGTAGATCTGATTTGAAAATTACATTATACCTTATTTCATATATATTTATTTAAAGTGGGTTATACATGAAATTCATTTTATGGGGTGACTATGAAAATCAAATGTCACATTACATGGAATAAAATATCAGTTCACCTAATATTTTAATATTACATCTTGTCAGAGTTAGGAAATTGAATAGTATTATTTCTAATAAGATAATTCCTTCAAGCCCTTTCTGTTTCTCATTAGTTTTATAATTTATATACCACTTTCCCTCTAATTTGTTTTTAAAACATCTTTAAGGGTAATTCATTGTAATAACTACCATTAATGAAACAAAAAATCATTTCATCCTTGATAATGCAGATGTAGAATATTTCAGAAATTCGTGTCATAAAGGCTGAATTTATCTGTGAATTTAATATCTCTTATCGAGTGTGCACTATATTGTTATTGTATAGATTCACTTCATTATATTGAGTAGAATATTTCAAAAATCATTGTGGGTGAATAATGGAATTAGCATATCATATTCTAATGCCAACATACCCAATTTCATCCTCAACATCAATGCTTAATTAGGATGGCCAAAACACCATTTTTGATGTCAAAACCAATGAATAGGTATGTAATATATCGTCAAATTAAAATTTTCATTATGAAAAATAATTTATTATACAAATGGGTACTATATTATACATATTAATTATTGTATTATCAATCTTTGAAAGGCTACGATGTGCTTAATTTCAGTTACCATATAAAAATTACAGGCACCCATAATTGGTTCTATGAATCATGGATGTCTTGCATGAGAAAAGTAAACAGTGTCGATGGAAAAATTTGGTTCAACAATTGAAAATTTATCCACATTAAACTATTATCAGGATTTTATATGTTATTTTCCTTAATCTTTTATGTGTAATTTGATCTTTTGATATTATTGACTTTTATTAATTCTTATAAATCCCTTTGTAATCACATTTATAAAGAAACATATTTATAGTGTAGTTGCATATGACCGATATCACTATCTCATGTTTAATAGTTATATTTGATAATAATGTCATGAAATTTTTAACTAAAAAAATAATGTTTTAAGAGATTCATTGATACATGTTTATGTATAGACCTTTTTAGATGATGACAAATAATATTCTCTTGATTTAAACTAATATTAAATTTCATTTCTAAATTAGTATGATGATGTGTATGGTTTTCCTATAGAAATAAAATTTTCTAAAATCAAAAAAGTTTTTGTTGTCAATTGAAGTATCAAATTTCAAAATTCAAAATCATCACAGGTCAACAGAATGAAATAGATACAAGGTAATTTTTATTAGCAACAATGAAAACTACATTACACAATTTAATGAAATCAATACAGAAAATCATGTACTGTATATTATATATTCCAATATTCATTTATTTTGAAAAATTATAAAGGAATTGATCTTATTAAACATTTTATAAAGGATAATTAGACCAGTTGTTTTTCAAGAGTAGGTAGTGGGATTGAACAGATTGAGGTACAATATTTTCTATTCAATTCATCTTCTTTGAACTCCCAGTAAATCTCAACTTACTAGAATATTGATTTTATCTTTCCATCATTGGATCATCATAGTGTTTAATCTTTTTGAAGTCATGAATAGGTAGACTCATAATTTTTAACATCCACAATAGTATTATCAAAAAAATAAGTATATATAAGTTATCTTCCATACTTTTTGTTTAGGTGTCCATTATATTATTTTTTGATGACAGTTATAGTGACCACAACATATTATTTTAACTATATTTTGTATGTAGAAAAACATGATGAATAAATTTTTCAGTAAAGATTTTTTCAAGAAAATACATCATTTATCTCCATATAGTATTAGTAAAACAAGACATGCAGAATCTCAAGAAATCCAAATGAAGGATAAATTAAAAGAAAATAATGAAAATAATGACTGATATTTTATTCATATATGATAGGTAATACAACAGAATTGAATTATTTCATCTATTTTCTTATATGTAATCAGATTAAATAATAACTTCAATTAGATTATTTATCTTTGGAGTTCAAATTATCACAAAATAAATCAATTATGTACCACATTGTTCATGGTGTCATATTTGTTAACTCCTTTATTTTTAGAAACTTTTTTATGTTTCCTATAATATTTCATGTTTCTCCTTCATTACTCGGAAAATCAGCATGTGCACGAACATAACCATGTGTTGTAATAGTTACACTGGATAAATTTTTAATCTTTTTTGTTTTTACTCCATTTCCTTTTTGGTTGTTTTATAATCCCGAGTGTACAAAATTTCGGTGTTTTCATATTTGGAGTACACTTTTAGATGTTATTACTGTTACGAGTATTTTAATATTTCAATATATTCAAATTAAGAAATATTAATTCAGGGTTTCATTTATGTATTTAATGGGATAGGGTTTACTGTAGCTTCATTTTGGAGATATCTAGCTTCTTGGGATAGACATGTTTTGAGAGAATGCTTGAGTTGTGGAATATTTTCTATTCACTTAGTCATTAATTTATTATACCTATGCAATATCTCAAATTCCCTTCAAGTATATCAAAACTAGAACATTTACTTTTACAAAAATACAATCATACTAAACTAAGGGATTTATATTGCATCATTTAATTATGGAAGTAGGGTGGATGAAGTGCTATTATAATGACATCATTGTAGTTTGTGAACCATTTGATATATAGTTTTATAATTTTTCAAAGTAATGACACCACCATGTATGTGTGGCCTATTCCAAAAAAATATGGTCTTCCTGCCTTTTTTAATGCAGGTTTCTGAAGGTTGAGAAGTATATTTCAGTTTCACTCGGTCCAACTACCTCCAAAACTGATCAATTGAATGAATGTCTTACTGCCTCTTTTCATGCAAGTATCTGTTTCCTATTCCCAAATCATTATTCCATATTCTATGACCATTTTATAATGCATATAGGAAAATGGAAAAAAATCAGATAATGGTATGGATAATTTGACATATGGTATTTTTAGTCTTTATATTATTAATTGTACATAGGAAAATTGTTTTGACCTGTCCTTTTCGTACTACGTAATTAATTTGGGAGTTGGAGGAACTAGTATATTCCCTTACTTGTCTTCATCTATTAATTATTCATATTGTGGGTGATCAACTTCTCAAATAAATTTTCCTAGAAATTTAGTTTATTATAGAGTAATACTGGTTCTTTATGTGATAAAAAAGAATCATTTGTATCATTCCACTTTTCATGCAGGGAGATTGAGGTTTTGAAGATAATTTTAGTGGGACCCTCTCTTCTAGCCTCTAAATTGGTTGAACTGCAATACTGTCTTCCAGCTTCTATATGTGTTCAACAGAATTATCTTGGTTTTTGATGATTCAATAGACATTCACCATCTTATAATGAATATTACATCTCTAATAAACATTTTATATGATTTCAAATAATAATTTTTTACAAATAATATTGCATAGTAATTTACTTCCCATTCTTATTGCAACAACATGAAAAAATAAAACATGTTTTTAAAATAGAGGATTAAAGAATATCCATGAATGGTTTCTATCCTCAATATATGGTGACATAGTTTACCGAACTACCTTATTTAGATAAAAAATGTTTTTTATAGGGAAATACTGGTTTTGTATGAGATCAACAAGAATTACTCTCATCCTTCCACTTTTCATATAGGGAGATTCACATTTTGAAGAAGATTTCAATGGCACCCTCTCTTACAACCTATAAATTTGTTCAATTGCAATACTTTCTTCTAGCCTCTAAATGTTTTCAACAAAATTTTATTTCTTTTTGATGATTCTATCAACATGCACCGTCTTATAATGAATATTATAACTACAAAAATCTTTTTATATGATTTCTAATTTAATTTTTTTATCACTAATACTGCATACTAAACAATTGACCATTCTTATTGAAATAGTATGACAAAATCAAATCTTATTTAAAAACTTACCTTATGAAAGCACCTAGGATAGGGCCAAAAAAATTTCCTTATGGGCGCAAAACTATTATTTTTTTGGTCATAATCTGTTTTTTATTAGAGTGAGTTGTCAATTAGTTTTTTTACTTATTTTTGGGAATCCTAATTACTTTAATGGACTTTTATAGTAGGTTGTAGTACCCTACCAGGATCAAGTCTACAACCAAATAATTGAAGTACCGGATACAAAAAATGCATTCTTGTTCAGAAGGATCCAATCATTGGCAATTAAAAGGGTTCCATATTTGACAGTTAAGGTGGTAATCTACGTGATGTAGCTATAGTTTTAACAGCACATTATCTTTCAACAAATTTGCTGGACTGATATTTTTACTTTGGTTAGTTTTCATTAGGTGGTTTTACTCATTTTCATGATTCCACTACTAATTTTCACCTCATTATAATTCTTTATACCATATCTTCTTCTCTACAGATTAGGATATGGATATAGGGTTTTTTTACAGCATAACGTCAATCTGGATAGCAATTCGCTACAAAAGTAGATCTATAACTACATAATTTCAGATGCTATACATGGAACAAAAGGTTCGTGCTATTATATTTTACACTGTCTATTGAATTTTATGGGAACGACACAATGGGTGAAGGGAGAATTGAATTTTATAATAACTATTTTTTCAGGTAAATGTAAAATTACATGTTGCAGAACATGGGTTTTTGGTTTAACGAGGAGACTCGGTTGTGGCCTTCAAAATGATGCAACTAGGATCTTGGATTAATAGGAAGGTTTGTTATATAAAAACAACTATCATGTATTGTTCATTGTTAATAAATGGATAATGTTCATGTTTTCAAGTGTCACCTATACGTTTTTTCTATTCATTATTGAGTGTTTTATATGAAATTGTTTATTATATGAGATTTTTTTCCGCTGCTTCTTATCCATCACTATCAACTACGATGACCAATTGATTGATTCATTTAGAATGATAAAGAAATCGATCAAACTCATCCTACAAATTCTTACACCACCTCCATAGGACTCCATGCTTTTGATCCTTCCTGAATACGTCCTCATGGTGACAAAATTCATATTATCCCATCTTTTATCTAATAATTCATTCGGTAAGTGATTTTGTCTGGACTGCTCCAGTGATTTACTATCATTTTTTTTGTTTCTAAGGTGGATAATGATATATTGGGAATAATTTTTGAATTTTGGTATGATACATGAAAGGTGGTAATGGGTTTTGGGATGATGTCACTCCCGAACTACTGTGGGACTCTGGGACTATGTTTCTTTACCATGGAATATGAAAATGTGGTAGAAGAAGTGGAACTAATGGTTCATGAAATAGTGGACTCAGAAGGTATATTTGTAGATTTTTATTCTGAGTGCCTGATCATTATGAATCCATATACCATTTTCACCAAATAAAATTATTTTTAGAGGTGGATAAATCTAAATATCATTTCAATGGGATATTAAAGAAGATCCATGATGGGTATTAATTTACTTACTACTTATTGTGGGGGACTCTTTCATTCCCATTAATCCATTTTTTTCTCACACATTTTGAGATATCCTACGACAATATAATTTTCTTTCATCCAATAAAAACATTCAATCCTGTACATATTCCTAGAATGGGATTGGTTGATGCAGCATTTGGGACGGGTGATGCGTTGAATTTTTCCCTTTTGTTGTTGTCACATATTGTCTATTATATAATTTTCTATCTCAACAATTGACTTCCCACTCGTACAAATTTTGTACATTCTATTCAATTATATGAACCCCTCATTTTTTGTTTTAATCATTACTTATATTAATATAGATTATTCTGTTTGAATACTGCTATTAAATTATTGATAATAAGATTTGTTTAATAGTGTCGTGCAAATGAACGGGTGGAATTCAAGTTAATCATATTCCTATTAAATATACATAATAAAAAATGGGCCATAAATGGAAAACATGAATAATATGTAGGGTGTAATGTATAAATGAACATGATGATACATAAATTATATGCATGCATAATCAAAATATTTGTTGACCAAATTCACTGAAAACACATATATATTTAATATTTAATATAAATAATATATTGACTTAAAATGGTATATATATTAATAATAAATATAATAAATATAATAAATATATTAAATATAAAAAAATTTATTAATATAATTAATCTAATAAATCTAATAATTTAAAAAATTTAATAAATCTATTAAATTTAATTAATAAATCTAATAAATGTCATTAATGTAAATATAAAAATTAAATAATAAATCTAATAAATCTAATAAAAATA
Source organism: Viscum album (assembly GCA_963277665.1). Lineage (NCBI taxonomy): Eukaryota > Viridiplantae > Streptophyta > Magnoliopsida > Santalales > Viscaceae > Viscum > Viscum album. Next base: position 1,052,210,436 of record OY728151.1, on the reverse strand, counting down.
AAAAATCTAAAAAATCTAATAAATATATATTTGTGGTACTGTACCTAGGCCTCTAGCATGACACAACAATACATGACAATAAATCTGATTGTTCCCATCAAAAAATTTCCAAATCGCCAAACAAGTACAAATGAACAAATCATCACCTCCCCACCCCAAAAGCATGGCCAAACGAAGCATCACCTAGCCACCACAAAAGCACATGAAAATGAATCATCACCTCATCACATTAAAAGAATGGCCAAACAAACCATCACATCAATTCCCCAAAAGTATGGACTAACTAACACACAGCACCCCCACATTGTATTTCAACCACACATCACATCCCCCCAACAACATGACCACACATCACATCACATCAAAGACCATTTTATGAATTTAACAAAGTATCTCTTGTCACTATTCAATTAATTGTAGGGATGTTATCACACAAGCCATTAATCTATGGAAAATCGTTACACTGGGAAAATATAAGTAGTTACCCAATTTTCATTTTTTGGTGAAATAAAAATTACATGAAATAAGGTTTCCGTATCACAAAAAACAAAGAGCAAGAAAAGGCTCCCAACAACCATGAAATAAGAGGGGTATTCAACCCTTACAAAAACAACATCATAATAATATCAAGGCTGTAAAAGAATGTGAATCACTACCTCTTCCCCTTAAATTTCAATTAACTGTTTAATTTATCTTGATTCGGTTAGCGCAAATCATCCTCCAGAGATAAATAAGAGCACACTCATCCCTTGTGATGCACAATAATGAAAACCAAGGAATTATCCACCACATAGAAGGTTCTCCAGCATGGTGCACACCACAGGGTGGACAAAAATACCCGAAAATGACAACGGTAAGGAAAATCTACAGATCTACCTACATCGCATCAAGGGTTATCAAAAATGCAACACAACTCACATAATGTAATTTAGAAAAAATACAAAGCACATGAACCAATCTTGGACACTTTTTTTGTACATAGCCACAAATTCCCCAAACATAAACTAACAACCGAAAAATAGAAAACATACCAAAACAACGAGAATGGGTGCATCCTCATCCAAAGATACACGACCAATGGAATCAACGATTACAGTAATGGGAATCAAGAGATATCGGTTGGGGCACCATGGTTTCTGCTCTCCAAATTCATTGAATTGGAAGGCCAACATGGAAAATAGGCATATGAAAAGGAGTCTCACATAAGACATGAAAATAATGAATAATCGGTGGTTGCGTTGCAAATACACACACACACACCCAATCTTCGTTACCATTGATTGCACTAAATGTAGAAAACTAAAACCACATTACCAGTCTGATGCATTGGGAAATCCAAGGGATATGAAACTAAAAATGGTACATGCATTTTTGACAAATGGGATAATGAATGCAGAGAGGGGGGGGGGGGGCGATAAATCATTCACTTTTAGCAGTAATTGATCTTCATGATTTTCCAGTTCACCTCAAGATCTTTTGTTCTAGGAAATTGCAGTGATGATTTGTATTGAAACTCCCTCATGGGAGGATGTGAATTAAGGGGAATAATTGTAGGGTCCTGGCTGAAGGTCAGTATATGAAACACGAACACCTACCCACACCCCACCATGTATCATCCAAACAATACAAACAACACAAGAAAAACTAAAAATTCCAAGAGCAATGCAATGTATCGATTGAGAGAACTAAAAAAAATGGACATTATTGTTGTTGCAACCAAGACTGCATATCCTTCCTTATATGAAAATTCCCCTAGGCAGATATGTTGTAAAATAAACTCCTAAACAAAAATTAACGCAGATATCGTCATCACCTAGGTGGGGACCATCCCCTAAAGGTAGACAAAAACTAAATTATAAGTAATGTTATTATCCATTTATACAATGCATACCCTTAAAAGTATTGTAGTTGGTTTGGAGGATTATAGAATCAACGTTGAAGAGAAAAATAACAGTATATGTACAATGCGCCTCTTCCACCCTCTGCAAACTAGTTTTTCCATGGAAAACTCATGCCCTCACTACGATCTGATGGAGACTGGGATTTGAAACCTAGGGCACCCATCTCGATCTCTAGAAAACCTTCCGTGTCCATAATTTTTATGTACGTCTTTATAACTGATCTCATTATTCTTTATGGTTAAATTTATTGTTTTCCATCCCATCCAATCCTCCATAAAATCTAAAAAATTATATCGTTTTAAAACAAGATATAGCATATCAGATGTATTTATTTTTATTGGAATGTTTTCTATCAATTTGAACTTCTATCTAAGGATTACAATAATTTTACTTGACTAAACCTTCCATAAAATCAAAAAAAAAGATTTGAAAATCTAAAATCAAAAAAGGGATACTTCAAATCTGATCAATATATTTTTATTTGAATGGGGTGTCTCAATTTGACCCCTATCATGGGATTAAAATTATTTTTCATGGATATTTTTAATCGATTTTATAATATTTAATTATTTATATCTAATCAAAAATAAAAAGGGAATAGTCAATTAATCTTACATGGTTTTACCTCCAAAATTTGTTATTTCTCAAAAAATTATTATACTTTATTATCTATTTTTATTGTAATGATTATTGTCAAATTATTTTATCATTGAACTTATGATTTGGAGGCTAGGAAATAAATAAATTACAATGACACGACATGAAATTGATGAATTCTAATCAAAATCTCACCCTCTCCAAACAAATTTTCATAAACAATAGAATTCCATCCTCAGCCACTCCATATCATCTGGTGTTGTCCAAGAAATTTAAAATAAAACACTCAAACTAATGCTTGTTTTTGGGGATTCTTAAAGTTTTTTAATTGCCTTTATGCTATTAAAAAAGGGTTATAATTCGATAAACTTTTAAAAATGGGTCTATATAGAATCAACTTGACCTCAAATGTTCAAAAATATCTTAATTAAAGGTTCATTTCCCACTGTCATGCTGATGGAGCACATTCAAAGTGAATGATTACAAACAATGGGGCTATGGATGTCATTGTATCTAACCCTAATTTCATCCAAGATCAGATTTTGAATTGAATGCACTCTCTCATCACTCAGTTTTATGACAGCTCTAATCTTTATTTAAAATTTAAACATATTTTATTAAAAAAATCACCACTCAATACAACATAGATGATCAGTAGGTCTAGAGTATATGGGGTTTTGGAGCATTACACAACCACTAAAAATAAGAAAATACAACATATTTATTGAAAACATCCTTTACATGACCACTACATTCCCTCGTACATAGCATTTCATGGGACAACCCAAAAACATTCATGTGAAATGGATGAGCTATAAAGCCCAGTCAGGGTGTAAACAATGAATAACATGAAGAACACAGTACATGTTAGGTAATAGTCATATCAGTGGAGCAGAGAAGAAAACATGAAAATAATGGCATGATATAGCATGACTATAATAACAAGGAAATGTGGAATCAACTTTTAACATGATATTAGATTGAGTCAAGGGGAATTGCACAAGGAGCATGAGTAAACCATCATTAAACCTGAATTATTATGAGTAAACCCTCATTACACTTGACATATCATGATACTATTCTTTTCCCAATGCATTGAAGAGCTATCATGGCACACCCTTCTTAATCATTTCATTTCATGCATAAGTGTGCCACATGGATCATATAACTATTATTCATTAAATTCCATTATTTATGAAACGATAAAGGAATGTGAAATTCATACATGAAACTCTATAATAAAAAGGTAAATGTGCATAAAACTGAATACCCTTGATAGATAAATGGGCATGGTATTCACTACACAATGGCTTTGGCTTGGAAAATTGTGGTGCAATTTCGACAACATAACGATGTAACATAAAAATTCATAAAAATGGTTGATGAGAGATAAAGAGGCTTCTCATCATGTTTACATGAAATGGACAGTAATGGAGTCATATAGATACATGTCTCAACATGTGTAATGGAATTTTGATTCATAATACAATATAATTTCATGAATGTAAATGATGAGAGATAATTACTTTATGGAATTTTGAGTGTACATGGGAGTAATTAATTAGAGATAATGGGGCCTCTCATCATTCAAACAAAATAAGGGAAGTATAGGGGCGGTGCGAAATCATAACCAACATATTTACTAGATAATAAATTGGTATAAAAATATAATGAATGTTAGATAAAAATGAGAAAAAAAGAAATCCCTTACTTGGATGTGTGATCCAAAAGGCATGCGAGGGTATTAAGAGAGGCTTTTTTGGAGCCTGGGCACCTTGGTAGGATTATAGAGACAGAGGAGGTCATAGGTTAGTAGAGATCCAAAGCCTTTGAGGGGAGAGGAAGTGGGATCTTGGGTGTGTTAATATAGGAAACGAGAGGGATTCTTTATTATTTAGGTTTTGAACCCTACACAATAAACAAATCAAAACCAAAAAAATCCCATGGTTTTTTCCAATGTTTTTTTTCCAATGGGGAGTGGAAAAAAAAATTATAAGGCCAACTAACGAACATATTAAAATATTAGGTTTCCTTATGTGGAGGTGAGTCATACTCTTCTCGAAAATCATTTCTAAAGATAAAATGTTTTATATGTCTTGGAAGGTCCACCAATGGATTGTAAAATAAATCAAAAAAACAAAAATTACATTAATTTAATGGTAAAACATATATTGTCCCAAAAACCCTTTTATAGTATTTTTTATGTCACCATTTTGTTATTATGATGTCATAAAAAATCATTATATAATTAAATGGCATTTAATTTTTACAAAAAAAATCAGTTGTCTTAGAAAATTAATATAAAACATCACCATTGGATAATTTTAACATCCTGATTCCAAATATAATATAAATTTTATCTAAATTACTTTCTATATAAGGGAATTTATTACTTTTAAAATAAAAAATGTTATTTATAAAAGCTACATGGGTTTTGACAGAAACAGATTTCAAGCGTTAATAAAAAAATTCAATTGTAATCAAAAAACATATATGATTATTTATATTTAATAAAAAGTAATTTAGTAATAATATTTTACTAAAATGTTATTTAATTCAAAAATCCATTATTTCCTGAAAATATATTTTAAATTCAATAATACTATTTGGGTATTAAAAAGTATTTACAATATAAAAATAATATAATGAATGTATATTCCCTATACAAAAATAATGGACATAATTATATTTCTAGGGTCTTGTTAAATAACCTCTTATATTACCCACATAAGACCGAATGGTAAGGTGTGAGATGGTGACAGACTCTTGGGGTTGCTCAGAAAACATCGCTCGGGTGGTAATATCTATCAACATCTACATCTCTAATAGACTGTTCCATTTTAGATTAACATATTGAAGTTGTGCTTGCGCATGGTCAATAGAGAAGTCCAGTGACACCACCTCCTTTCCAATCTCTGACAAATGGGCTTTTTACAAAGCAATTCTACTGGTTGAGGCCATCCATTCCTTTGTTTAAGTAAATAAGATTTGTTAAATTCAAATATTTATACTAATCATGTGATCAATTTTCAATGGTTATATTAGAATTGATCACAATTCATAACGGCATTATAAAATCCAAATACATAATATCAAGGAAGTTCATGTGTTATATAATAATTTTTCATAATAAGACAATTAATTTGATCAAGATGATTTTTCATAAAGTTTGGGTCATTACAATATTCCCCCCCCCATGAAATTTCTCCCTCAAAATTCCATTTTCTTACACTAAAACAGACATGGGTAACTCTACTTCATCACTTCCTCCAATTCCCATGTTTTCTCTTAAAACTGGTGGCTTCGCCACAACACCTTAATGAGGGGATAGTCTTGTTTTGTAAGACATTTTCCCTAGGATTTATGATCTTCACCATCTTACCTTCATTGGAGAGGACATTCTATAAGGGCCCCACCTCTGGATTGAGTATATATGATGGTTCAAGATTGTACATCCTAAAGGGTGATGCATTAAATACATAATGTACTTGAGACAGGTTCGATTGTAGTGCTTGTTGATAGGCCACTTCTCCAATGCAATAAAGGATCTCAAAAGGGTTGATGTACCTTAGACTAATCATTCCATTCTTCCCAAATCACATAAACCTCTTCCACAGTGATATGTGGAGGAATACCATGTCTCTGCTATCAAACTCTAGGTCTCACCGATGATTATCATCATAGATATTTTTCCACTATGAGTAGATTTAATGTGATGATTGATGAAATTAACCTTCTCAACCATTTCATCAACAATATTTTGTAACTAGGATTTTTCACTGCCCAAATTCAACCAAACATGTCAGTGTTCTGCACCTCTTAAAATAACATGCATCATAATGAGCCATTTTGATGCTTGAGTGGAAACTGTTGTTATTAGAGAACTAAACCAGTGGAAGATGTTGATCATAATCTCCTTTGAAGACTATCGATCATGTTCTCAATATGTCCTCTTGTGATTGAATAGTATACTCATATGGACCACCAGTTTGTGGATGATAACATGTACTGTTCTTCAGTTCAGTATTCAGAGCATGTTGAAGACTCTTCCAAAACTGAGAGGTGAATCTTAGATTTTGATTGGATACAAAAGATAGTGGAACACCATGTAGCCTTACCACATCTCTGATGTATATCTGTGCTAGTTGATACAATGTGAAATCTTCCATAATTTCAATGAAGGGTTCAGCCTTTTTTTGATGAGCCACAACAACCTAGATAGACTTTTTTCCTTTGGATGTCTTCAGAAGTCCAGTGATAATGACCATGATGATATTCTCCAATTTCTTTGGTGGTATGGGTAACATTTTCATCATCCCCTTAGACGTCTTCCACTCATCCTTCACTTGAAAAGATACAAGAAAAGTTTTGTATATTCGGTAATCTCCTTATTCATGTCATACCAACAATAATTCTCTCGGAAATCTTGATACATCGTTGTGTTTCCTGGGTAAATGGATAAATTCGAACAATGAGCATCATCCAAAACTTCCTTCTTTAACTCCGGATTTGAAAGAACATAGGGTCTTGACCCAAATCTCACAATTCCTCCTTCATTAACATTGAACTTTGATGATTTTACTTTTCATAAAGTGTCCACTTTCTTTTAAGTTCCCACATCATCTTTTTGACCATCCTTTAACCTTTCCAAAAGGTACGGTTGAGATGTCATTCAAGAAATGATTGATGATGTTCCCTTCTTTTTGAATCCCCTATCCATATTCATCACGTCTAACAATATTGGATCCTTTTAAATTCTCATAAATGATATAATCATTGGGTCCATTCTACTTAGATAACCTTCCACCTTGATCTCTTTCACAGGGTTCTACTGGATTGTGTAGTCACAATCATTGATCAGCTTTACCCATCTTCATTGGTGCATATTCAACTCTTTCAGTGTGAATATATACATGAGGCTTTTGTGATCCGTATATATTTCAGACTTCTCAACAAAGAGGTAATGTTACCACATTCTTAAAAAGAAGATCACTGCAGCCAGCTAGAGATCATGTTTTGGATAGTTCTTCTCATGAACATTCAATTTCCTTGAAGCATAGGCAATGGATTTTTCAATTTTCATCAACACACAGACCATGACCTTCTTCAAATCATCAATAAATACCACAAAAATTTCTCTAATTGTGGGTGATGTGTGCATAGACATAGTTATATTCCTTCTTTTCAACTCCTTGAAGCTCTCTTTGCATTCATCACTCCAAGAAAACAAGACTCCCTTACTAGTTAGCATAGTAAGAGGATTTGACAATCATGAAAATATTCCTAAAAATTGGAGATAATATCCTGATAAACCCAAGAAGTTATGGATTTCCATTAATGATGTTGGCCATTTCCATCCATCAATTGGAGATTTCTTGGAGGAATATAAAAATATCCCATTTCTTGGGATGATATGACCCAAGAATGAGACCTCCATCAACCAAAACTCACACTTGATATATTTTTCATAGAGCTTATCCTTTCACATGGTCTCTAGTACAGTTCCTAGATAGTTCTCATGCTCCTACATGGTTTTTAAGCATATTAAAATATTGTCTATAAATACAACCCCCAATTTTTTGATGTAATCTCTAATGAATCTATACATATTGTCCATGAGGAATGTTGGAGCCCTAGTGAGTCTGAAAGGGGGAAATTACCAGCGCTCAAAATAGATTTGATAAAGGTGGACTTTATCAGTTCTCTAAATATATTTGATAAAGGCCTGGATTCTTTTGGGGGTTGTTTATATAACAGTACACCCACCAAAATATTCACAACACACACACAACCTGCACAAAACAGCACCTATACAACGCACATAAGAACAATTCATCACACACAAGAACAAAGCAGCACACACAAGGGTTTGGAAAATAATGCTACATACATTTGAAATAATGAATTATATCATTACATTTACAATTATCCAAAAAAAAGATAAATAAAAGTAATGTTTCATCCTTCGACATCTGTGAGCCCCTCTCAAAAATATCTTCCCATGGTGTTAGTTTCCAACCAATTCATCCCAAATCAAGGAAATGGTCCACCTACATAATAAAACAAATACAATGTTAGTAATACTATAATGAAATAAAATAAACATTAATATTAAAGAATACATCAATAAAATGTAAATTTATAACAAAAATGACCCATTTGGATTTATACAGTTCCCACCGTGCGTCATATTGAGGTGGGGTTGATTCCAACACTTTAAAAATGAGTTATGGATCCTTGTCATAAAATATCAAAACAATACGAATAAGTTTCCTTGGTTTTGAGCATTTCTCTTGTTCTTTTAATAAAAATAATTTCAAATTTAAATGAAACATTTTGATTTATACCAGTAACATTATACAATGGATTGAGTTTCAGTTTACTTATACTCGTTACAAATGACCCATGGTCCATTTTTATAATGTATTAAAAAAATCCAAATATATTTTCTCATCATTCAGTTTTTCAGTCATGTTTTTCACTAAAATGTATTTTCAAACCAAAAACATGAATTTTGAGTCATACTAGTCGCATCGTGTGTCAATTTTAGGTGATACAGCTTCATACATATCACAAAGGACTTACAAATAATTCTCCATAATTATAAACACAATCAGATTGTGGTTTCATGGTTTTTAGTGAGTGAAACATTTTGAGAAAAAATATCAACTTTAAACACATAATAGACACTTTTAGTCATACTAGTCTCAGCATGCATCCGATTGAGGTACAGACAATTATTACATATCACAAATGACTCATGGATTACTGTGGTATGTATAAAAATAGTCCAAATGTGTTTTCTTGGAATTCAGTATGTCACTTGTTCTTTTTAATTAAATTAATATTAATTTAAAATAATAACACATTTGGATTTATACCGGTCAGATTTTTCATTTTATTGAGGTGTGGTTGATTCCAACACATAACAGATATCTTATCGATCATTTTTCTAATGTATCAAAACAATCCAAAGGTGTTTTATAAGTTTTTAGTATGTAAGCTATGTTTTTTTACTAAAATATAATTTCAAATCCAAAATTTTATTTTCGAGTCATACTGGTCACATCATGCATCGGTTTAATGTGAGACTATTTCATATATGTTACAAAGGACTTACAAATCTGGATCCTAAATTATAAATTCAATCAGAAAGTGTTTTCTTTTTTTAGGGATTGAAACGTTTTGAGATAAAATGTAAATTTTAAACACCTAAGAAATACTTTTAGTCATACTGGTCACACCATGTGTCAGATTGAAGTGCATTTAATACCAACACGTCCAAAATGACACATGGATTGTTATCCTAAATTATGAAAACAATACAAATTTTTTTCCCAATTTTCAGTATGTCACATGTTCTTTTTACTTAAATTAATGTAAATTTTTAATAAAAAGACACATTTGGATTTTTTATTGCTAACACCATGTGTTGTATTGAGGTGGGCTTTATTATTATACGTCACAAATGACTCATTGATAATTTTCCTAAATTATAAAAAATATATGAATGTATTTACTTACTTTTTAGTTTGATAGATGTGTTTTTCAACTAATAATATTGTCAATTTAAAATAAAAAGATAAACGTTGAGTCATAATGATCGCACTGTGCATTAGATTGAGGTTCAGTTAACTCTAACACGTCACAAATGACTTATGGATCATTTTCCTAAATTATCAAAACAATCTGAATGTGTATTATTATTTTTTAGTATGTTAGTTTTAATTTTTTACTTAAATAACATTTCAAACTAGAGACGCACATTTTGAGTCATATTGATCACAGTGTATGTCAGATTTTGGTTCGGTTGATTCGTACTCATCACAAATGATGTATAGATCATTTTCACGATGTATCAAATCAATACTAATTTGTTTGATCAGTTTTTAGAACGTCAAATGTTCTTTCTACTAAAAATACTGTCAATTTAAAATAACAATAGACACATCATGTCATACAGGTCACATCTTGCATCGTGTTAATGCCACATCTTCATGATATTTGTGTAAATTCTTCAATTGGGTATTATACCCAATCGTTTTTTAAGGAATCTATATCACCTTTTCAATATGAGTATCTTCGACTATCATGGTAGTACAGATAAAATATAAATACACAATGGATTAATAAATATTTTAAATGTAATAGTAATTATCATAATGAATACCTCTAAAATGATGTTGGTTTGTTCACATAATATGATCTCTTTTATATTTTTTCAAATATAATAACCACATTTGTTTCTGTTTGTTTGTTTCAAACACTGTAGAAACACTAATATAAATATGTAAATTTTTATATGTATTTTAATAGTGAAATATTTTTATATATACCATGAGACTTATCGAGTCCTAGTAATTTTGATGTTCTAGGTCCTTTTCCCTGGCCCCATTTCATAATGTAGGCGATATTCAGGAACCACCCTATCATAATAGAATCCTCATTAAAAGATTATATAAATTATATTATTATAAGTTTAGTTCTTAAATTTTGGATTTAATATATTAAAAATTAAAAATGCCAATCATCTATTATCGGTTTATTAGATAAACATTGCATTGAATCAAGGAAATAAATTATTGGAGTATCCAAATTGACTATAATGAGTATCCAATGAATCCGAAGGACACAAAAAATAATATGAAATGAATGAAATTAAAATATATTTGATATTATTAAAGTACAGGGTTTTCTCCTACATCATTGGTTTTACGAAGATTCTATCATCCATATTTTTGTTGTTAAAAGATTTGACCAGGTCTACCACTATTTCACCCTCTTTAATGGATTCTATTTTTTTCTTCAATATAGTTAACATGAGGACTAAAGAGTCTAAATTTTTGTTCATGGTGAAATAACTTCAATTGATTTTAATATACACGCCAGCAAAAAAAATATGTAATTTATTTAGTCATAAAAATCAATGAATGTCAGATTTTTTAAAATCAAAACATGAAAACATACCTCATGTATACATTTACAACTGATCCTCCTAGCCAATCATACTTTAGTATTTCATATACAATTTCAATAGTAATGAAATATGGATCTTCCCCACTGTACATCATTTCATCAAAAAAAATTGTAAGTATAACCATCATTTAAATTCAAATCCACATGAACATGCTATTATAGTAAATGTGTATATAGAACGAGTGGGTTTAAGGTGAATTCTATAGATTGGTTTTATCAGTTTGTTGATCCATGAGAATGTTTTTAGCGGTTCATTTGTTTTACCACAGTCCCTTTGTTCATCTGTAATAACATTCATCGGTTCATACATATTTTTAGTAAATTTTAAATGTTTACCCTGAATAATAAATTTGAAATTAATACCTCCTTGTCAACTTGTTTGTTTACAATATGTGATGTCCATGAGATGAATGTTCCAAGAGCTTCACTACTAAAAAAATGAACTATACCCACAGTTCAAAACCGTGTGTATAGGCTATACCCATAGTTTTGGGAACCTTAGGAAACCAAGGTGTCAGTATAGCTCTATGGCTTATACCCATGATTTTCCAAACCTTGAGTATAGATTTTTTTTCAATGTGTAATATCCACCATTTCATAACCACTTTCCAATTGGATGTATTATACCCATGTTTTAAAATCATGGTAATATATAATGGAAATATTAGCACAAGGATTTTCGAACTCGTGACCCACCCATCTACCACATAGCATCTCACCAACCCAGATATTTAATTTATTTATATATGTATCTATATCCACCTGAATATATTAATTCAAATTTTTTGTATAGAAAAAAATCAATCACTGAGTTTTGAACGTGCTACTTGCATTTCAAACGAATAGTGCATTTCCACTCTAGCTACCGAACACACGTTTATAAATATCTATATTTATGTAAATATCTTAATAGAAACCAAATGTAAAAAATTGAATCCCTATAGTTTCGAACCATCATCCTCTACTTCGATGCTGAACCAAAATCCCACTAAACCTACAGAACTTATATATATGTATATATTATCATATATATGAATATAGTTATAAAACATGGGAATAAAGAGTTTCATGCTAGTTTTGAAACAAAAAAGTTTCTCTGTCACTAAAATCCCCTACTAATAAACCAATTTCAATTATATGAATATACATATATATTATCTTATATATCTATTTATAAAACGTGGGAACACGTAAAATTCTAGGGGAGAGTTTCGAACCTACATAGCTTCTACAATGCTAAACTCCATTACCACTACAGCAATTGAAATTATGTTTATATATACAAATATTAACTTATATATATATTTTCACACAAAAAACATAAGAGACTATATAACCACGGTTCATTAAAACCTTGGGTATAGATGTCACAATACCCATAATTCACTTTGAACCACGGGTATAGGTTTTCTCATGGCTTTACCACAAAATTTCTTGGCTTCCCACGCTTATGAGGGAACCCTATACACACAGTTTATCAATAACTATGGGTATAGGATAGAAAATGTCACTTATACTCACATTTCATGAAAACCATTGTTAAAGGTGGGTCTATAACAACATTGTTTTGGGAAACGGTGGGTATAGACCTATTTTCCATTATTTCTTGTTAGACCTTATGAATATCATTATCATTAATTGGAATAGGTAGCTTAGTAGTCTCTCCTTCTCTACGTTAATCAATAATTTGACATGACCTATTAGAATTTATCTCTTATGTAGAATGGCGTTCTGGATATTGAACACCATAGAACTCACTACAAGGCAATGGGTGGGTGTTGATAGATATAAATCACATTTATTTTCAAAATAACCAATTTTAGTATTGTAAATATATCAGTGCTTATCTGATTCAAAATTGTTTGAAAAAATGATTAAAACATCGATTACCTCAACTAAGATAGGTTTTTGAGGGGAATGGATCACCTCAATGCTCGTGGTGGTGGGGAAGGATCTTGATGCATTGATTGTTCTTGCATTGGGTCTTCTCTATCCCCCCACCACCAACAAATTTTTCATGAACTATCAATGTAATTGAATATGTTATTCAAGGATAGTAGTTATGTAATGTCTTGGAATTACTTTGTAATTTTTTAAATAAAATGGAATTATTTCAAGACCACACACTTTTTAAACTCAAAACAGATAGTTTTAGTCATACCGGTCACACCATGTGTCGGATTGAGGTGTGTTCAATTCCAACATGTCACAAATGATACATTGATTGTTTTCTTAAATTATGAAAATAATCCAAATGTGTTTACTCAGTTTTCAGTATGTCACTTGTTCTTTTTACTTAAATTAATGTAAATTTTAAACAAAAAATCCACATTTGGATTTTCACTATTCATAGTGTGCATTATATTGTGGTGGGCTTGATTCGTATATGTCACAAATGTCTCATAGATCATTTTTGTAAATTATAAAAACAATATGAATGTATTTACATACTTTTTAGTATGATATATGGGTTTTTTACTAAAAATGTTGTCAATTTAATGTAAAATGATACACATTGAGTCTTATTGGTCGTGCCTTGCTCAGATTGAGGTTTAGTTGATTCCTACACGTCAAAAATGACTAATGGATCATTTTCATAAATTTTTAAAACAATATAAAAGTGTTTTCTTAGTTTTTAGTATGTCAATTATGATCTTTACTGAAATATAATTTCAAACTATAAACATGAATTATGAATCATACCGGTAATATTGTAAATCAGATTTTGGATCGGTTGATTCGTACACATCAAAAATGACATATAGATCATTTTCATGATTTATAACATCAATACTAATTTGATTGATTAGTTTTTCATATGTAAAACGTTATTTTTACTAAAAATTCATTGAATTTTAAATAAAAATAGTCACTTCGAGTCATTCTGGTCGAATCGTGCATTGTATTGAAGTCACATAGTCAGGATATTTTTGTACATTCTTCTATCAGGTATTATTCCCATTAGTTTTTACATGAATCTATATGATCATTTCAATATGAGTCTTTTCAACAATCATGGTAGTAATGAAAAAATATAAATACACAATGGTTAAAAAAATTTAAATGAAATAGTAATTATCATTAAAAATTTCTCTAAAATGATACAGGTTTGTTCATATAATATCATATCTTTTATAAATTTTCAAACATAATAACCACAGTATCTTCCGTTTGATTGTTTCGAACACTGTAGAAACACTGAAAAAAGTAATTTTTTTACTAGTTTGGATAGTGAAATATTATTATTTATACCCTGATACTTATTCTGTCCTAGTAATTTTTATGTTCTAGGTTCTTTTCTCCTACCCTCATTTCATGATGTAGGCGATATTCATAAACCAGCCTATCATAACAAAATCCTCATTAAAAGATAATATAAATTATATTTCTAGATATTTAGTTCTAAAATGTTGGATGTATTGTAATAAAAATTGACAAACTCCGTCATTTGTGGTGGGTTTATTGGATATATGTGCATTGAATCTATAAAATAAATTTTTAGACTGTCCAAATTGACAATAATATGTAACCAATGCATCTTAAGAACATAAGAAAAATAATTATTGAAAGAAATTAAAAAATATTTGATATAATTAAATTGTACATTTTTACCCCTACATAATTATTATTTAAAAGAGTATGTCATCCGTATTTTTGTTGTTAAACGATTTGAGAAGGTCTTCCACTATTTCGCCCTCTTTATTGGATTCTACATTTGTTTCATCTGCAGAGGTGACATTAGGACGAACAAGTCCAAATTTTTGTTCATGGGATAATCCCTACAATTGTTTTTCATATATGCACCTGCAAAAATTATGTAATTAATTTATACATAAGAATAGATGGATATGAGATTTCATAAAATCCAAACATGTAACAATATCTCATGTCTATAGTTACAACTAATCTTCCTAGCCAATCATACTCTAGGACTTAACTTACAATATCAACACTAATGAAATTTGGATCATCCCTACTATAAATATTTTCATCAAAAAAATTGTGTAAGTTCCACCATCAATCAAATTAATATCCACATGAGCCTGTAATGATAGTAAATGTATATATAGAACGGGCGGGTTTAAGGTGATTTCTGTAGATTAGATCGATCAGTCATTTGATCAATGAGTTTGTTTTGAGCTATTAATTTTTTTCACCACCTTCCCTTAGTTCATCTGTAATAACATTCATCTATTTAGACCTTTTTCAGTAAATGTTAATGTTTTATCTTGGAAAATAAATTGAAAATTAATACCTCCTTGTTGGCATGTTTTTTACAATATGTGACGACTATGCGATGAATGTTCCAAGAGCTTCACTACTGAAAACAAATTCCTATACTCGTAGTTCAAAACAGTTTGTATAGGCTATAACCATGGTTTTGGGAACCCTAGGAAACCGTGACATTGGTATAGCTCCACGGCTTATACCCATGGTTTTCAAAACCGTGGGAATAGATTGTTTCCAGGTGTCATAAAAACAGTGTCATAACAAAATTCCCCTTAGAGTCTTATACCAATCGATTTAAATTTGTGGGTATAAATAATAGAAAAATTGGCCCCAGGAGTTTTGAACTCATGACCTTCCCTTCTACCACGTAGAATATCACCAACCAAGATACATAATATATTTATATATGTATCTATATCTACATAAATATATTAATTAGAACTTGTTTTATTGAAAAAAAATCAATCATCGAGTTTCAAACAGGATACTTTCTTTTCAAACACACACCACATTACCACTACAGCTATAGATCATACTTAATAAATATCAATATTTTTGTAAATCTATTAATATAAACCATATGTAAAAAATTGAAGCCCTAGAGTTTCGAACCGTCAACCTCTGCTCCGAGGCTGAATCCAAATACCACTAAACCAATAGAACATATTGTTATATATATATATATATATAATGTGGGAATAAAAAGATACACGCTGGTTTTGAACCCACACAGCTGCTCTGCAGCGAAACTCCCTTACCAATACATAAATTGCAATTATATGAATATAAATATATATATTATTATATATATCTATTTATAAAACATTGGAATAAGTAAAATTCAATGGGAGAGATTCGAACCTGCACCGAATCTTTAACTCTGAAATCCATTACCACTAAACCAACTGCAATTATGCTTATATAAACATATATTATATTATAAATATTTTTTCATACAAAAAACATAAAGGAACCTATATCCATGGTTCAGTATAACCATGGGTATAGATGTCACCTATTCATATGGTATTGTTGAACTGTGGTTACAAGATTATATATAAAATTCTACACCCACAATTGATGAACACTATGTGTATAGATGTCACAATACCCACAGTTCACTATGAAACGTAGGTATAGGTTTTTTCATGGCATTCCCACACAATTTGATGGATTCCCACACTTATTCAAGTACAATATACCCACGGTTTAGCCATAACTATGGGTATAGGTTATAAAATATCACTTTTACTCACATTTAATGAAAACCATGGGTATTGGTGGCTCTATAACCACAATTTTTTGCAAAACAGTGTGTATAGACCCATTTTCTAGTAGTTCTTGTTGGACCATATGAATATCATCATCATCAATTGGAACATGTAACTCAATGGTCAAATCATGTTCTACATTAATAAATAATTTGACATGACCTATTAGAAGTGGTATCTTATGTAGAATGGTGTTTTGGATATTAAACCCCATGTTCATCGCTACAAGGCAATTGGTGGGTGTTGATATATATAAATCACATTAATTTTCACACATCATAATATTTGTATTGTAAAGGTATATGTGTCTAAATAATTAAAAATTCATAGAAAAAATGATTAGAACATTGATTAACTCAACTAACATAAGATGTTTAGGGTAATGGATCACCTCAAAGCTCGTGGGGTTGGGGAAGGATTTCAACAGGTTGATTGTTCTTGAGTTGGTTCTTCTCTATCCCCCCCCCCCCCCCCGCCATCAAATTTTTCATGAAAACTCCCTATAATTTCATATGTTCTTCAAGGATAGATATTATTAATGTCTTGGAATTCCAATGTAATTTTTTTAATTATATGGAATTTTTTTAAGACTGCACGCTTTGACGGCACATGATTCTAAGGACCATAGTGCTCTGAATGTAATTTTCATCATTTTTTATTGTACATTCAGTAAAAATGAAAGTAGGTTTTTCTATCATTTGAACCGGTGATCAGATAAAAAATTTAAGGGCATTGTTGAACTCGTAATAGCATGATTGACCTAGAAATGACTTAACGTTGGCCGGAAAAGGGCCGAGCGGAAAAGTAATTTTTTAGACTATTCAAGAAAAATAATTAAATAATATAGAAGACTTGTTTTATATCTTTTCTCACCCTTGATTTGCGGATGATGGAGATTTAGATCAGTGATGTGGTGGTGATGAGGAGAATTAATGGAACTCATTAATGGTCCAGAACATGTATTGTAATGATGAAATAAAGGATGTGCAACAATGAAATTGTTTCATAAATTATAGATCATAACGACACAACACCGCATCGTAACTGAAATGATGTGACTTGATTCTTTTTAATTGTATTACGCATTGGTGAAGAGGGGATTAAACATTGGTGATTCTCTCTCGATTCTCCAATAGTCAGCCTCTCCAATGAAGAATGATGAACTAATCGATCATCATCATCTTCAACGTTCAGAGAAGAATGGAGCCGGAATCCACATCAACTTCCAGAAACCTAGAGGATGAATACTTCAAAATCGAATGTCAATGAGGTTGGGGTTTTGGCATTCCAAGTATTGGATTATTTTATACACGTTCTCAAAAATTAACGAAGAATGCAGATCAACCGACCAATGGGTTGATCCGCGAATCACTCATTTTTGTGGGTGGATATTATAAAGGGTTTGATTTAGGGTTTTTCAAGATATGTTATTATCCTCATATTATCCCCACTATTAAACTCTAATGCGAAGGGAACGGGATGACTAAAACATGTCATGGTCTCTCAGCTATAGTTTTTCTTGGTGTGTTCTTCAAAGTCGACCGATCAACATGACTGAAAGATAGATTAGAGGCCTTCACGGTGAACAGGGTGATCTCTCAGGGCCATAGTCGTAGGCGATGCAAATAACATACCACTGAAGCAGGTCTAGTGGTCTGCTGAAGGTTCTACCATCGTACCAGAGAAGGTGGTGGCACGTGGCGGTAGTATCTGAGTGACGAATTTCTTTGACAAGGGCCGCCAACACACTGAGGTGACCAGAGGTAGTAGCCGAATAGCTATGGTAGTGGTGGGAGATTTATCACCGGGTATTGCGTGGAGGTTTTCCCTACCTTTGGGCCGTCCAGTGGCTGGCGAGCCATGATCCATTGACCAGGATTGGAGGATGCCCTGCGCCAGTGGGGTAGGACATGGTTTGACTTTAGCATCTTGTCTAGATGGTTCCCCACCCGCCACACCATGTGACTGGTCTTTGGCTAGCGGGTCGCACCCCTAGAAGCAAACTGAACATGCACTCGTCAGGCAGAACACACACCCATTAGGATGGACCCTTTCTAGTGGGCCAAACCCGCACCAACCGGGCTAGACCAATGCCAGTAGGCCAGAACCATGCCCTTTGGTCTGGGCTTGACAAGACTCAGTCACTGAGCGACCCGACGGGCTGGACCCTCGGCCAACTGGGTTGGGTCCAGCAAGGCCCATTGGACATGGCCCACTGGTCAGGCAAGACAAGGCAGACCCCGACCCGAACCGGGTCAATTCGAGTCCAACAAATTAAACTAGGGTATGTGGGAACCCCAAGCCATGTAATTCTGGTCGGTCCAACCTGGTCTAACTGTGCCTAAATGCAACTGACCCATGTTTATTAAATCACATGTATCTCTCAGACCGAGTGTTTTATTGACGCACTCTCAGGGGTGTTGATACCCTTGTGAAAGATCTGTCATTCTAATATATTCTACTTGAGTTTGGGTGGATATTGGTGTATGGAAATTTTTGGATCAGACACGAATCTAACCAGGCCCTTTTTACTAAAAATTTAAAAACTTATCAACCCCGCATCTGAACGATGCACCATCTGCTGCAATGGGACAATTATGTCTAGTTGGTACATTGGGTAACTTTATGTGAGTATTTGTTGTGGTTTACGTATAGTCGATTTCTTGAGGGGATCCTCCAAAAATCAAGCATCCTATTTGTAGGAATCCAGTGGCTAGTTGTGACATGAAAAAAGAATAGCAATAATCCGTGGGTCAGCACCTAGAAATCCTAAGTGGGTTAGCACCAAGAGATGTTGTGTGAATCAGAACCTATCAATCCTCTATGGGTCAACACCTAGAAATCCTGAGTGAAATAGCACCTAGATATGCTCTGTGGGTTAGCACATAGCGATCCTTTGTGGGTCAACACATAGCGACCCCGTGCAGGTCAATAGTAGAGCCACTCAATATAATAAGATGATCTAACTTCACGAATAATCATATTTACTTCTGTAATTATGTTATGCCTTGTGTGATCTTAGTATTCATACTACGTGTTTGATGTCTTTCATGGTGATACTACCTGTATGATATTTTCCATTGTGGTGTTTTCCATTGTGGATTACTGAGAAAACATCAGTGGTATGGGGGTCCCCACTGACTATTGTTATACTCACCCCTATAGTGGCTTTGCATGCACCTATTGTGTCTTGTGAAGTCAACAAACAACTTTGACTGGGACATGGGGAGCTATGTCTAGATGGTGCTCAGAGTTGGATCGATGGACATGGAGTGATACAGTGACATCCGACAGTGATCTCTACATATCCTTCAGGTAGGATACTTGGAGGAAAAAATCTGGGCATTTTAATTCATTTTTTTGTACTTTCATTTCATTTGTTCTTCTATTCTGGCACCGTTTACTTTCAGTTTACCCATAGTACTGGTAGTAGTGGTACTTTGTGCTGGTTGTTTTACTTTTCCTTCCTTCCTTGTTAGATTTGTGTAGATTACCTATTTGTGTGTGTACAGGTTTAAAATAAATTCCTTCCTTTTTTGGGATATTCCTTTCTGGTGCACGTCACCAGCCCCTAGCCAATGGAAGGTGGGATTGGGTTAGTCACAGCATGGGCCTTATGGGACACGTAGTGACAAAGTGGTATCAAAGAGTGGTCAGTTCAACTAGAAGAAAAGAGAGTCTGTAATTTTAAATGGGGGCAATAGTGTCAAGTGTATTTATTTCAGCTTGTAGTCCATTAAGTCCAGTGTCGGTGCAGTGACCGACATATCCATACACAAGGACCCAAAATTCTATTTTCCGAATCATTACACAAAAACAAAAGATGCATGTTTTTTGGAAATGTCTTTCTATTGAGCACTTTTGAGTCAGCTCACTAGACATAACTTATTGACCGTGGAACTTTTGTTTCTCTACAGGATGCCACAACAAAGACATCATTCTAGGATTCTAGTGAATGATCACGATGATGGCCCACCGAGAAATGATGAGTACGTACTGGGACCAGTTATAGTGGTAGAACCTACGGGTGTTGTACCAGCACCACCACCACCAGTATAGTAGCATATGCTACCATCCCCACTAGAAGATAATGCATGCTGACTGAGAACACTACATGAGTTCTAGAGACATAGACCTTCGAGGTTTCGAGGTGAGACAAATACTCAAGCAGTTGAGGATTATGCTATAGAGATAGGGAATTTTTTATTTTTTACATCTAAACATCAATCTGGATAAGAATTCAATGTAGGTGGAGGGCATTAAATACATAAATTCAGATGATATACATGGAATAGAAGGTTCGTGCTATTATCCTCCCCATTGTGTATTTCATTTTATGGGAAGGAAAAAATCGTTCAAGGGAGAGAAGAATTGTCTCATATCTATTTTTTATGTAAATGTAAAATTACAGGTTTCAGAACATGGGTTTTTGGTGGAACGCGAAGACTCTATTTTGGCATTCAAAATGCTGAAACTAGGAGCTTTTAATAAGAGGTAGGTTAGGTATGTACAAACAATTATCATGTATTGTTCAATGGTAATAAATGGAGAATGTTCATGTGTACATGTGTCACTAATCCATTTTTTCCATTCTTTATAGGGAGTTTTATATGAAATTGTTTTTTATATGAGATTGTGTTTTGTCAGCCGCTTCTTATCCATCACTACCAACTATGATGACCAATTGATTGATTCATTTAGAATGATGAAGAAATTGATCATCCCCATCTTAATAATTCTTTCTCCACCTCCCCATGAATCCATGCCATTGATCCTTCATGACTATGTACTCAAGGTGACCACATTCATATTTTCACATCTTGCATCATATAATGCATTTGGTAAACGGTTAGGTCTTGATTACTCGGGTGATTTCCTATAGTTTTTTTGTTTTCAAAGTGTATAATGATATATTAGGAAGAATTTCTGAATTTAGGTCTGATACATGAAGTGTGGTAATGGGTTTTGGGATGATGTCACTCCCGAACTACTATGGATCTCTAGGACTATATTACTTTACCAAGGAAGATGAAAATGTGGGAGACGATTGGGTGCTAATGGTTCATGGAATGGTTGATTTAGAAGGTACATTCATAGATGTGTTTTCTCAGTGGTTGTGCATAATGAAGCCAAATACCATTTTGCGCCAGATGAAATTGTTTTCAGAGGTGGAGAAATCAAAATACCATTTCAATGGGCTATTCAATAAGATCAGTGATGGGTATTCATTTACATAGTTCATATGGGGGGACTCTTTCATTCCCATTCTTCAGTTTTTTCACACACCATTTTAATGATCTTGTGACGGGGTCATTTTTTATCAACCAACACAAACATTCAATCTTGTACATATTCATGGAATGGGGTTGGTTGATGCAGCACTTGGGAGGGGTGATGCATTGAATGTTTCCCTTTTTTTGTTGTCACATGTTGTCTGTTACATAATTTTCTATCTCAACGATTGGCATATTCCTTCCAAAAAAGTTGTACCTTTTATTCCATTATATGTACCACACATTTTTTTTAAACATTACTAATAATAATATAAATTATTATGTTTGAAATTTGGCATTAAATTGTTGATAAAACGAAAAATTTATTATTGTCGTGTGAATGCATAGGCGAAGTACACTTAATCATAAAACTAGTAAATTTATATAATAAAAAATGGGCCATTAATGGAAAACATGAATAATAATTAGGGTGTGATGTATAAATGAAAATGATGTTACATAACTTATATGCACGAATAATCAATATATTTATAGACCAAATTCCCTAGAAACACACATATATATTTATTAATTAATATAAATAATATTTATATTTAAAATGGTACAAATACTAATTATAAATATAATAAATGTATTAAATATAATAAATATATGAAATATACCAAAAATTGTTACTAAAATTAATCTAATAAATCTAATAATATCAAATTTTAATAATTCTAAAAAATCTAATTACTAATTCTAATATATGTAATAAATTAAAATATAATAATTTTATAATAAATTTAATTTGTCTAATAATTCTAATTAAATCTAATAAAACTAAAAAAACTAATAAATTTAATAATTCAATGAATATATATTTGCGGAATTGTACCAGGCTTCTAGCATGACACAACGATACTTGACAATATAGCTCATAATTCCCATTGAACCATTGCCTCATCACCAAACAAGACCGAATGAACAAATCATTACCACAACACCCCAAAATCACGGCCAAAAGAAGCATCACCTTGGCACCCCAAAAGCACCAAAAAATGAATCATCGCCTCATCACATTAAAAGAATGACCAATCAAACTATCACATCGATTCCCCAATGGAATGGACCAACTAACACACATCACCCCCACATTGCATCGAAACCACACATCATATTCCCCCAACAACAGGACCACACATCACACCACATCGAAGACCATTTTACAGATTTAACAATGGGGTCTTATCACTATTTACTATATTGTATGGATGTTATCACACAAGCCATTAATCTCGGAAAGCCTGTTTCATTGGGAAAATCAAATTAATTACCCAATTTCCATTTTTGGGTGACATCACAACAACATTCGACATGGTTTACACATCACAACCAACATAGAAAAAGAAAAGGATCCCAACAACCATGATTTCAACAGGGTATTATGCCCCTACAAGAACTGCCTCATAATAATATCAAAGATAAAAAATCAGATGAATCCTTCTCTCTTCCCCTTAAATTTCAATTAACTAATTAATTTATCTTGATTCGTTTAGCGCAAATCATCCTTCATAGATAAACAAGAGTAAACCCCTCCCGCGTGATTCCAAAAAGTGAGAAACAAATGAATTCCCCAACACATAGAACGTTTTCCTTCTCGGTGCGCACCACAGGGCGGAGAATAAATTCTCAAAAATGACAACTGCATGAAAATTCCTTGGATCAACATACATTTCTTCAACGGTTATCAAAAACACAACCCAACTCAAATAAAGTAATTACTAAAAGAAACAAAAACACACATGAGCTGATCTTGGACTATTTTTTAGGGCATTTCCATAAATTCCCAAAACATTAACTAAGAATCGAAAATAGAATAACATACCAAAACAAAAAAATGGGTGCATCTTCATCCAATGAGACACAAACAATGGAATCATCGATTACAAAACCGGGAATCATGGAATCTCTGTCGGGGCACCATGGATTCTGCTCTTCGGATTCATCCCCATCATGATCATGTGATATTTGGTGAAGATGGAGGCCCTCTTCCACATTTGGATGGAAATCCCCACCCAGCTCCTCCACTCTGGAAAGAGGTTGTTGTGCCTCCCCTTAAAAATGGTATCTGAAACTGATTTTGGACAGTTTTATCTTCATACCAACCACTTCATAGAAGTTTCCCCAGCATATTCAGTGGATGGAATTGGTCTTTTGGCTACTCATGTGTTCATTCTACATCTGGGAAATCATTTATTGATCCAACGTAGATATTGTGAGTTGGCATTGATAATAGAAAACAGAAAAACTTGTAAGATAAACTCAAGCCCACCTAGTTTGTGTCCATTAGATAAAAATGGTAGCGTGTGAGTTCTCCCCCGAACAACACGTCCATGAAGGTAAAAAATATGGGCCCCACCAAAAATGGATACATCTTCATGGCCTTCTAAATGGTGCATCGTTTTACATCCATCAGGAATTTGAATTGAAAATCCAACCTGGAAAATAGGAAGATTCAAAGGAGGGTTGTAGAATACATGATTTGAATAATGAATCAGTGGATGCACTATAAATAAACACATTCACCCAATATCCATTTCCATTGATTGCACTAAATGTATAAAACTAAACCCACATTAACAGTCTGATGCATTGTGAAAACGATGGGAAATGAAACTGAAAATGGTCCATGAATTTTTCAAAAATGGGGAAATGAACATAGAGGGGGGTGATAAAGCATTCCCCTGTAGCAGTAGTGGTTCTTAATCCATTTCTAGTTCTACTCAATGTCGTCTGTTCCATGAAATTACATTGAGAGAACTAACCCAAATGGACCAGATTGTTGTTGCAACCAAGACTGCATATCCTTCCTTATACGACAAAACCCCCCTGGTGGATATGGTGGACAATCGACTCCCAAAAAAAACATAACGGAGATATCCTCATCACCAAGGTGAGGAGCAGCCCCTACAGGGGAATAGAAACTAATTTAATTAATGTTATTAAACATTTATACCATGCATACCCTTCAATGTTTTGTAGTAGGGTTTGGAGGATTATAGAATCAATGTTGAAGATATAAATAACTGTATTCTTACAATTCGCCTCTTCCACCCTCCACAAACTGGTTTTTCCAGGGAAAACCAAATGCCATCACTACGATGTAATTGCGATGGTGATTTGAAACCCGGGCTTCTGAACATGATATTTCTTAATCCTTCCATGTTATTCATCTTGATGTACCATTTTTTAGAATATCTCATCTTTCTTTATGGTTACATATATTATTTTACATACCATCCCAATCCACACTAAAATCTAAAAAATGATTGAATTTTAAAATAGTATACAATAGATCAGATGTATTTATTTTAACTTGAATGTGTTCCATCAATTTGAATTTCTATCCATGGATTAAAATAACTATTACTCACCCATGCGGTTTCACGGTGATATCAAATAATGCTATAAAAATTTATCCAGTACCCAATTAAAAAACATGATCCACTGCTGAATTAAAAAACATGTTCCAATTATCTAATAAAACATCCACTGCTCAGAATGGGTACATAATCCAGTTTTCAAAAACATGTATCACAAGTAAAACCCCATTTATATTTACTATATTGAAAGAAACACCCATAATAAATGTTAATATTGTAACGACCCAAAGTTTTTCAATGGAAAATTCCCTTCTTATATCTATGTCATAAAAACACAAAATAATGAACTAATAAGTGATAAGTGACCTTTAAACATAATTTTTTCACCCCTATGTTTGGAATTTTAAAAATCCAACATACACGGTTGTGTTCAACATAGGTTTTGGAGTCTAATGAAACAAAAATATTTTTTGGTGAATAGTAACCTAACCTTATGAATAGTAACCTACCCTTATGAATAGTAATATGAACCTTATGAATTGTAAATAAGAGTAACATTACCAATGAATAATAAAATAAAATTTAGACATCATTGAAAGTGATAATTGGACCTTAGTAAATATTTTTGGTATTTTATAAGTCATAAATAATTAATTATAATTAATTAATGAATTTAAAAGAATATTTATTTTCCTGAAATATATTGAGAAATTATTGAATCAATTTATAATAGTTTTTAGAAAATTTTATAAGACCCTAAGTACTTTTTGAAAGAACTGCAAAATCAGTTTTAATTTTAAAAACTATTTTTTAAGTAAAGTATGATTTTAATTAAATATTAAATTAATAATATTTAGAAAATTATTTTTGAAAAATGGACTTCATTTTTGGATTCTACACGTCGAAAAATGGTTGGGGTAAAATTTTGGGATTTTTCTGAGATACTTGAATTTTTGATGAATAGTAGAATACATTAATTTATCATATAAATACATTTTAATTATAACCCACTATTCCTGACATCACAAGTGATGTAAGCACCCAAATCCCGAATTCACAAGTCTAATTTTCTATTCTTAGTCATCCAAGACTCACTATTCCTTTTATTAGGTGAAATTAATAATCTAATCAATTTTATAGTAAGGAAACCCCTCTCCCCTCCACTATAAAAGCCACCCTTCACTCCCTCTTTTCCTCACACCTCTAAAGCTCCAAGACTTCTCTAAATTCTGCCCAAACACCTTCCCTAGATCATCCCCCACGTCCAAAAGCTTCTGGTCTCATTAAAATACCAATCCTAGCTTTCCTTAAAGAGGATCTCAAGAAGAGGATTCTAAAAGTAATTTCTCTCTCTCTTCTCCTTTAATTTCCTTTCAAGTTCAAGTTCCTTTCCTGATCTCTCTCTATCTATCATCATCCAAATTGTTCTGTAAATCCATTGTTATATATATACTGTAATATTATGATTCTAATGTTATATTATATCACCCCACACCCTTTCCCCCTTCCTTTTATTTTATTAAAGAGAACGTTGTTCATGTGGTGATAATTTATCACCTTCAAAAACAACATGCTCTCTTCTTCCATTTATACCTTTAATCTGGTCATGAAACAATTTTTATGGTTGAACCAGAATTTTTTAAATGTATTATGTTCCATTTTAAGGTCTAGAAATAACTTATGGCCATACTACTAAGTGAAAAGTTAAAATGAGTTGGTTGTGATCCAAAAACCGCACAAATTAGCCCAAATAATCTTCATTTAATTCTTATCTAATGATTCAGCCACATGGATCTAATATAACTCATTATAAAATAATTCAAGCTTCTATAATATCATTAATTACATGTAATATCAGTTCTGGATGTTTACCCATGATCTACCCAAACATCAAATTATGAATACAAGTGGACCGCTCAAGAAAACAATGAAAACGAACATCCCCGATCAATGTTTTTAAACTCTATAAGTCATCCAATGGAACATAATATGAAATAATGAAACCAGAATGAACCCTATTAATGTATAAAAGGTTCTGGAATTTCTAATTAATGAATATAATGTCATTATACAGGACATTAAAGAGAAGGAGGCATTCAAGTACAAGGTAAGGGGAAATCTCGAACCCAATTTTCTTCCTTCGGGTTCTCCCTCTTTCACTCCATTTTTGATATGGTTACTCCTCAAAGGTCTTTTTTTCATCCTTTACTTTACTTTTCTAGGATATAAATGTTTTTCATTGGTTTTTATGTTCATCAAAAAATTTTCCAAAATAACTCTTCTTTCAAGATCTCACCTCTTACGTCTCATTCAAGGTTGATGGTTCTTATATCAAGTATGGGGTTCCCTCTTTCTTTTGGGAACCCAAAGCTTATGAATGTGTTATTATGAGATGAAACCCATTCCTTTACATGGGTTCTTTATGTACATGTTTGATATGTGTTCTATGTGGCAAGCATGATAATGATAATGTTATGATGTGACGGGTGTGCCCGGAATTATATAGCGCAATATGAATGTTTAAATGTGACGGGTGCGCTCAGAATTATATAGCGCTCCAATGCATTGGGTAAAGTGATGAATCTCATGAGTAAATGTGAAATGATGCGTGAACATGATTCTAGCTTTTTTCACAAGTATGTGTGGTAGTTAACCACTAAGACATGATGTTTCATTTTTATGCTTTGCCACATTTCAAGTTTATTGTTTATGCTCCTCTCATGTTCAAGATCTTCTCCATGATTATGCTCACCCCGTGCTATATTGTTCTTATCTATCCTCTTACTGGGATTTTTTCTCACCCCTTTTGATGTATATCCTTAGGTGGCTACATGTACTAAGGAGAGGAAAAGTGCTACTAAGAATTTATATAAGAAGAGCTTAAATGAATTTTTATGCTTGATGTTGTAATTGTAATGTGTAGTCCTAGTTTTTCCAAGACACTAAACCCCTGGATCTTCCATGTTTAATACTATTATGTTGTTTATCTTTGAAATTATGTAATAGTAATGTAAGAAAAGTTCGGGTCGCTATAGTTGGTATCAAAGGAAAGGTTTAGTTAATTTGGGAATAAGGATTAGTGAACCCTAAAGAAAACCTCTAGCATGAGACTAAGTACAAATATGAACACAAGGATATTTACCTAGGGATCCCATATTTTTTTGGTATAATTGTTTAAAAGGATAAGTTATTCATGACTTGTTTACTTATGTTTTGTTCTAACCTTTTCTATTTTAGAAAATGGTGGGAACCAGGAGAAATTAGGCCAACAACTATTGTGAAGGCCAATGCAACGATTGCCCGAACGACATACCCAATGATTTTGGAGGTGGAGTTCAAAACTTCATGGCGATTCATACCAAATTATCCTGGGTTATGAATAATAACCATAATAATGGGGAACATCCTCCTTCACCAAAGACGGAGCAGCTATCTATCGAATGTTTTATGCAGCAACGACCACCAACTTTTTGTGGATCTTCTGATCCACTAGTTGTGGAACAGTGGGTCAACTCCATGGAGAAGATATTTTCTGTTCTTCACTATTCTGAGACAGAGAAGGTGACTCTAGCCATTTATCATCTAGATGGAGAAGCTGATCAATGGTGGGCTTTGATTAAGAACACCAAGCCAAGGGAGGAAATTAAATAGATGGAATGGGAAGACATTAAGATAATGTTTCTTAATAAGTACTTCCCAAGAACTCTTCGCACGAAGATGGCGAGAGAAGTCATAGAGCTCAAGAAAAATGAAGGAGAATCTATCACAACCTATGAAGCAAATTTCACAAGGCTTGCAAGGTATGCTTCGGGTTTTGTTATCAACAATGATAGAAAAATTGATAGATTCTTTAGTGGATTAAAACCACATCTTCAAAAGGCTCTTGCAATTCGAGACTTTGGGAGTTATGAAGAAGTTTTTCGGTGTGCTCTCAAAGTGGACATGAAGTTTGGAGAGTGGTCCCATGGCTATGGTGATAAGAAAAGAAATATGGAGTTTCAAGCTGGTGGATCTAGTGATAAAGATGGGAAGAAAACACAACAACCCACATGCCAAAAATGTAGGAAGTTGCACAATGGGAACTGCCTCAAAGGGACGTGGAAATGCTTCAAGTGTGGGAAAGAAGGACACCTAGCTCACGAGTGTCTAAGATACATGAAATGGAAGGATAATGTAGCCGATGAAAGGAGAGAACCACTCGTGGTTCAATGCTACAACTGTAAAAATCTAGGGCACTATTCAAACCAGTGCACTAAACCTCGATCTCTCGAGGGTAATCAGCGCCAACAACCACCAAATCCAATGGAACAAGGGAAGGCTTATGTCATAACTATTCCTGAGGTGGAACATGATAATGAAGTCGTATAAGGTACACTTCCTATTCACTCAAGAATGGAAAAAGTCTTATTTGATTCTGGTTCTACGCATTCCTTTATATCTTGCAAGTTTTCTAGAACTATAAAATCGAAGCCCCGAAACCATGAAGTAGAGATATCTGTAAAAACACCAAGTGGTGCAATCATTTCAACCCAAGTGTTTGATTCTTCTCCTGTTGACGTATGTGGGAAGATTCTTTTGGAAAATCTCGTAATAATTCCCTTGGTGGAATTCGATGCTATAATGGGAATGGATTGGCTCTCATTATATAGAGCACATATCAACTGTCGGGAAAAGGAAATATATTTTCATATTCTGAACCATCCCATGCTCCTATACAAATGCAAGGAAGATCATGAATATCCTTTTGAAAAGTCCTTCAATGGTGTGGGTGATGATTACCTATGAATAAGCATACCTCGCCCAAATGATTGAGTCGAAGGAAAGTTCTATCCTTGAGGAAATGCCCATTGTAAGGGAATACAGCGATGTATTTCCCGAAGAGTTACCCAGAATTCACCCGGATCATGAGGTAGAGTTCTCAATTGAACTCATACCCGGAGCTACTCCTATCTCAATGTTCCCCTATAGGATGGCTCCTATCGAACTGGAGGAGTTAAAGAAGCAGCTGCAAGAGCATCTGGACAAAGGGTTCATATGCCCTAGTGCATCACCTTGGGGTGCGCCAGTGCTCTTTGTGAAGAAGAAGGATGGAACCATGCGGCTGTGTATCGATTATCGGGAACTCAACATGATCACCAAAAATAACAAGTATCCTCTCCCAAGGATTGATGACTTGTTCGATCAGTTAAAGGGAGTTCAATACTTCTCAAAGGTGGATCTTCGTTCTGGATATCATCATGTAAAGGTGAAGAAGGAATATATTCAGAAGACTACCTTCTGTACAAGGTATGGGCACTATGAGTTTTTGGTGATTCCCTTCGGACTTACTAATTCCCCTGCAATCTTCATGGATTTGATGAATAGTGTCTTTAGACATTACCTCGACAAATTTGTGGTAGTGTTTATTGATGATATTCTCATTTACTCCAAGATTAAGGAGGAACATGAAGAAATCTACGACTTGTGTTGGCGACATTGAGAAAAGAGAAGTTGTACGCCAAGTTCAGCAAGTGTGACTTTTGGATGAATCAAGTCACGTTCCTGGGACATGTGATCACAAGCGAGGAAATTTCCATGGACCCTTCAAAGACAAAGGCGATTGAGGAATGGCCCAGGCCCTCTAGTGTCATAGAAATCCTTAGTTTTCTTGGATTAGCTGGGTACTATCAACGTTTTGTGAGAAACTTCTCACGATTGTCAAGCCCGCTAACTAAGTTAACATGGAAAGGGGTAAAGTATGTCTGGACGGATGAATGTGAAGGAAGATTCAAGGAGCTAAAGAGAAGGCTGATCACTGCACCTATACTCACACTATCGAAAAGTGGAGAAAGTTTTGTGATTTAAAGTGATGCTTGAAAGAAAGGCTTGGGTTGTGTACTCATGAAAAATGATAATGTGATAGCCTACGCCTCACGACAGTTGGAGATCCATGAGTAGAACTACCCGACGCATGATCTAGAGCTGGCAGCCGTGATTTTTTCCTTGAAAATCTGGTGGCATTACCTTTATGGTGAGAAGTGTGACATATACACTGACCACATGAGCCTAAAGTATATATTCACACAAAAGGATCTCAACATGCGTCAAAGGAGATGGTTAGAGATAATCAAGGATTACGATTTCTCTATTCACTATCATCCTCGAAAGGCGAACAAGGTAGCTGATGCTCTAAGCAGGAAAGAACCTGCTACTCTATCCATGTTGAGGATTGAGAAAGACCCTATCTTCTTGGATATGAAAAGGATGGATTTGGGAATCGTAAGGGCAGTGGATACATCCTACCTTGCCCAAATGATTTTGAAACCATCCATCCAATAGAAGATTAAGGAAGCACAAAGGGATGATGTAGAGATACAAAAGAGGGTGAATGCAGCAAAGGAAAGGAAGCTGTAAGAGTTCCATATCGATGATGATGGTGTGATTCGGTTTGGAACGCGGCATTGTGTGCCTTCATCACCCGGAATAAAGAAGGAGCTATTGGATAATGCACATAGCTCAACTTTCTCTATTCATCCTGGAAGTTCCAAGATGTATCGTGATCTCTGAGAACACTTCTGGTGGGATAACATGAAGAAGGAGATTGCGGAATATATATCAAGGTGCTTGGTATGTCAGCAAGTTTAAGCTGAGCGGAAAAAGTCCAAAGGTATGATGCAACCATTGCCTATACCCATGTGAAAATGGGAAAATGTTACTATGTACTTTGTCACAGGTCTCCTGAAGACGTCAAGATGAAATAATGCGATATGGGTTTTGGTTGATCGACTCACCAAGACAGTCCATTTTATCGCTATTCGGTAAGACCTCTAACTTGAACAACTTTCAAGGATATATGCGAAGGAAGTAGTGAGATTGCATGGTGTTCCACTCTCAATTGTCTCTGACCGTGATCCAAGGTTCACTTCAAAATTCTGGAGGAGCCTTCAACATGCTTTGAGTACTGAATTAAATCCCAGCACGGCCTATCACCCCAAAACTGATGGCCAGTCTGAAAGGACTATTCAGACACTTGAAGATATGCTAAGATCCTGCTCTCTTGAATTCAAAGGTGGTTGGGATCAGCATCTCCCATTGGTTGAGTTCTCATACAACAATAGCTTCCACTCGAGTATTCAGATGGCTCCGTATGAAGCTCTTTATGGGAAGCGATGTAGAACTCCAACCTATTGGGATGAAGTTGGAGAACGAAAGCTACTTGGTCCTGATCTTGTTCAAGAGATGACAGAGAAGGTTCAAGCCATCCAGAAACATATCAAAGCTGCTCAAAGTCGGCAAAAGAGCTATGCTGACAATCGTCGAAGGGACTTAGAGTTCGACGTTGGAGATAATGTCTTCCTTCGAATATCTCCATGGAAGAGAGTCATGTGATTCGGGAAGAAAGGGAAGCTAAGCCCAAGGTACATTGGCCCCTTTGAGATCTTTGATCATATAGGAGTTGTGGCCTATCGTCTTGCACTTCCACCAAATATGGCTCAATTTCATGATGTCTTTCACGTATCACTACTGAGGAAGTACATTCCAGACCCCTCACATGTACTAAACTCAGAGGTGGTACAGTTGGAAGATGATCTCTCATATGAGGAGCAGCCAATAAAAATTCTGGACCGAAGTGATAAGGTTCTACGCAACAAGACAACCCGCCTTGTCAAAGTGTTGTGGAGGAACCAAAAGTTTGAGGAAGCAACTTGGGAACCGGAAGAGGCAATGAAGGAGAAGTACCCTCACTTGTTTGTGTAAAGTGAAATTTCGGGGGCGAAATTTCATAAGGGGGGAAAAATGTAACGACCCAAAGTTTTTCAATGGAAAATTCCCTTCTTATATCTATGTCATAAAAACACAAAATAATGAACTACTAAGTGATAAGTGACCTTTACACATAATTTTGTCACCCCCTATGTTTGGAATTTTAAAAATCCAACATACACGGTTGTGTTCAAGATAGTTTTTGGAGTATAATGGAAAAAAATAATTTTTGGTGAATAGTAACCTACCCTTATGAATAGTAACCTACCATTATGAATAGTAATATGAACCTTATGAATAGTAAATAAGAGTAACATTACCTATGAATAATAAAATAAAATTAAGACATCATAGAAAGTGATAATTTGACCTTAGTAAATTTTTTTGGTATTTTATAAGTCATAAATAATTAATTATAATTAATTAATTAATTTAAAAGAATATTTATTTTCCTGAAATATATTCATAAATTATTGAATCAATATCTAATAGTTTTTAGAAAATTTTATAAGACCCTAAGTACTTTTTGAAAGAACTGCAAAATCAGTTTTAATTTTAAAAACTGTTTTTAAGTAAATTATGATTTTAATTAAATATTAAATTAATAATATTTGGAAAATTATTTTTGAAAAATGGACTTTATTTTTGGATTCTACCCATCGAAAATGGTTGGGGAAAAATTTTGGGATTTTTCTGAGATACTTGAATTTTTGATGAATATTAGAATACATTAATTTATCATATAAATACATTTTAATTAAAACCCACTATTCCTGACATCACAAGTGATGTAAGAACCCAAATCCCAAATTCAAAAGTCTAATTTACTATTCTTAGTCATCCAAGACTCACTATTCCTTGTCTTAGGTTAAATTAATAAACTAATCAATTTTATATTAAGGAAACCCCTCTCCCCTCCACTATAAAAGCCACCCTTCACTCCCTCATTTCCTCACACCTCTCAAGCTCCAAGCCTTTTCTAAATTCTTCCCAAACACCTTACCTAGCTCATCCCCCACGTCCAAAAGCTTCTGGTCTCATCAAATTACCAAGCCTAGCTTTCCTTAAAGAGGATCTCAAGAAGAGGATTCTAAAGGTAATTTCTCTCTCTCTTCTCCTTTAATTTCCTTTCAAGTTCAAGTTCCTTTCTTGATCTCTCTCTATCTATCTTCATCCAAATTGTTCTGTAAATCCAGTATTATATATATAATGTAATATTATGATTCTAATGTTATATTATATCACCCCACACCCTTTCCCCCTTCCTTTTATTTTATTAAAGAGAACGTTGTTCATGTGGTGATAATTTTTCACCTTCAAAAACAACATGCTCTCTACTTCCATTTATACCTTCAATCTGGTCATGAAACCATTTTTATGGTTGAACCAGAATTTTTTATATTTATTATGTTCTATTTTAAGTTATTTAAATAACCTATGTCCATACTACTAAGTGAAAAGTTAAAATTAGTTGGTTGTGATCCAAAAACCGCTCAAATTAGCCCAAATAATCTTCATTTAATTCTTATCTAATGATTCGGCCACATGGATCTAATATAACTCATTATAAAATCATTCAAGCTTCTGGAATATCATTAATTACATGTAATATCAGTTCTTGATGTTTACCCATGATCTACCCAAACATCAAATTAAGAATACAAGTGGACCGCTCAAGAAAACCATGAAAACAAACATCCCCCATCAATGTTTTTAAACTCTATAAGTCATCCAAAGGAACATAATATGAAATAATGAAACCAGAATTAAGACTATTAATATATAAAAGGTTCTGGAATTTCTAATTAATGAATATAATGTCATTATACAAGACATTAAAGAGAAGGAGGCATTCGAGTACAAGGTAAGGGGAAATCTCGAACCCAATTTTCATCCTTCGGGTTCTCCCTCTTTCACTCCATTTTTGATATGGTTACTCCTCAAAGGTATTTTGATCATCATTTTCTTTACTTTTCTGGGATATACATGTTTTTCATTGGTTTTTATGTTCATCAAAATGTTTTCCAAAATAACTCTTCTTTCAAGATCTCACCTTTTACGTCTCATTCAAGGTTGATGGTTCTTATATCAAGTATGTTGTTCCCTCTTTCTTTTGGGAACCCAAACCTTATGAATGTGTTATTATGAGATGAAACCCATTATATTCCATGGGTTATTTATGTACATGTTTGATATGTGTTCTATGTGGCAAGCATGATAATGATAATGTTATTATGTGACGGGTGCGCCCGGAATTATATAGCGCAATATGAATGTTTAAATGTGACGGGTGCGCCAGGAATTATATAGAGCTCCAATGCATTGGGTAAAGTGATTAATATCATGAGTAAATGTGAAATGATGCGTGAACATGATCCTAGCTTTGTTCACAAGTATGTGTGGTAGTTAACCACTAAGACATGATGTTTCATTTTTATGCTTTTCCACATTTCAAGTTTATTGTTTATGCTCCTCTCATGTTCAAGATCTTCTCCATGATTATGCTCACCCCATGCTATATTGTTCTTATATATCCTCTTACTGGGATTTTATCTCACCCCTTTTGATGTATATCCTCAGGTGGAAACGTGTACTAAGGAGAGGACAAGTTCTACAAAGAAGCTATAGAGGAAGAGCTTAAATGAATTTTTATGTTTGATGTTGTTATTGTTATGTGTAGTCATAGTTTTCCCAAGACACTAAACCCCTGTATCCTCCGTGTTTAATACTATTATGTTGTTTATCTTTGAAATGATGTAATAGTAATGTAAGAAAAGGTCGGGTCGCTATAAATATGTTATTGCTAATAAACGAGAAAACGATATTGGAGGATGCATGCCGCATGAACTGGGAGAAGATTATGTCATAGGTAGCAGAATAGAAAGTATTGGAGGAGATGTTGATGATGATTAACAATCTGATAATTGAGGGGCAAATTAGGAGGAGATTTTGGGAGCTGATCAGGGTGTGGGTGGGGGGTGCAAGACTTTCTTTTTTACCTGTTCCATTAAACTGATATATGATAAAAGGAAAGGGGGACACCTCCATCACTTGAAGATAGTAATTACTTTACCATGGAATATAAATTTATTTAAACATTCGTACATCCACTGTATCCTCCTGGAGGGTACCCTATAATTAATTGTAGATTAACAAATACAGAGAGAATAGAATACCTTATTTTTTCCCAAAACTTCCTAGAGGTACTATCGATCATGTTGAAAAATTGAGCAGATAAAAACAACATTACGGATGAACTGTTGATGATCATGGTGTAGATGTGCAAGAAATTGGAGAAAAATATTCATCAGATTATACATGACCCAAAAAAATGATAGATTATGTCGATTGGTATTTTTATAATCTAGAGTTCTGCTTTCATGATAAGTACGAAAATAAATAGGGGATAATATAATTAATGAAACATGAAATTGTAATGCTTGTATGAGTAAATGAAATCGCATAAATTAAATTGGGTTGATGTTGTGAATACCAGGCCATAGAGAAAATTAATCCTGTAAGAATGAATTATCCTGTTGGAGCAGATGAGGTTTCGGTGTGCTGCAATACTACGTACCGGTGGCCGCTTCTTCTGACTACTCACTCCTGATTAGTGGGACCCCATGACCCCTCTCCCTTATTCATGTTCTCCTTATCTAGAAGATTAAAATTTAAATTAATTGTAAAAAAATATATTTAATTAGAAATCCCAAAACATTTGTATATAATAAGAAATTAAAATTGAAAAGCTTAATAAGTATTTTTTGATGGGTTTTCTCATACGGAACACTAATTAACCACCCAACAAAGAAGCCAAATTTTAGATTACGAACAGTATCAATGAATCTAATCTTATCAAAAAAATGGTTAAAAAAGTTGAATACACAAGTAAAAGTCATTAACCAATAGAACGCAATCAGTTTGTAAATATATTATTCAAACAAACATGTCAAAAAAATTGGAAATTCATTTAAAAAAAGAGGGATGATACATCATTTGATAAAACACATCAACTTAATTGTATTAAAAGAAATTCATAGCTATATAATTGGAATTTGATATCATCCATGTATTAAATACAACAATAATACTTGTATGAATAATTATTCCCCTAGCAATCCTTTCCCCTTGCATAAAAATGCCTGATGCACCACCATAATTAGAATACCCACATAATCCTGAACTCTATATCAATTAATATTAGTTTTTATTGCATCATAGTAGACAAACATACAAGAAAACTGATTTTTGGTACTTAGGGGCATCAAAACGTAGTTTTTCAACTTTTGAATGAAAACAATACTCCATTAATTGAGATTATAAAGAAGTGCAACTTATTTAAGTTTTATTTCATTATCATTTTCCAAGAAAAAAAATATAAAAAACTATCACCTACATTTTTTTTCGAAATGTTTTTTCCACTTATAATCTATTTCATTTATTAATATATTTTTGGAAAATGAAAACATGAATCCTTTTTTATAATCACACAAAAACTAAATTTTTAGGCACAAAAAAATTTATAAAATAAATTCTAAAATCTTATGGATACAAATAAAATCCACAAAACCAAAAAAAAACAATTCATGTGGTCAAATTAAATGATTCCACTACATGTAAACAATAATTTCCATAACATAACATCTACCTCTACCTTCACATCCTTTTAATGTCACACATGTATTCTTAGATGTAAATATGTTATTTAAAAATAATGTACCTAGAAATAGATTGGAATTATTCCTGTTAATATAGACATAAAAATGGGAAAAAATAAATGGAAGCATAGTCTGAAAAAAAAATCATTTAATAAAATAGGAAAAATAAAAAGGACCACTTATCTGTGATCGCTATTTTTCTTGACATCATGAAATATTCAGGAAAAATCAAGATAATCCCTCCACAACATTTTTAATCATAGAGTTAAAATGAATCTCAATAATTATTATCAATCATGAAAAATGTATGAGAGTTTTCACTTAAATGAACAAATGATAATATTTGATAGATTCTTAGAAGAAAAAGACATAGACAAAGAGTCAACATTGGATTAAGTAGGCACCTAATGGATGGAAATACAAATGCAAGGAGAAAGGACACCCGACACATAGTGGGAAGTAATAATTAAATCATTGGAAGGACGGAGATAGGAACATGAATTAGGGATGTAAATCAACCAAAAGATTCAAAATCATCCCATTGATCATATTGATGGGGAAAGGAAGACTCTTATGGTAAAACATGAACACTTTTTTATAATAATATACAACCTAAATTGTTTTGCAAAAAAAACATTTTGTAGAATAAATTATGACATCTTCCAAATAAAAAAAATCCACAAAAATAGTAATAATTTAGGTGGTAAAATTCAATGATTTCACTACATTTATAAAATCAATTTTTATAAGGGTGTATACCTTCATAATGTGTGTATGTTCCATAATTTATTCAGGAATTAATTCCTGAGGATTTTCAAATAATGTGATAGTTCATAAACAACAACAAATCTCAATCTCTAGGAGGCTTACCACTTACATCTGAGATAACCTATAAAACATGTTGATAACATGTCATCCTTTTCCTTAAAGACTTTTTTACCTTCATTGTGTCTAGTATCTCCAAAAAAATTAATAAATCACCGAGAAAGAACAACATTTACCTTGATACAAAATCTTTCCAAATTCTAGCATGATATTTCTTGAAGTATGATTAACTTATACAGAGAACAAAAATGAGAAAGTTATCCAATACAAAACTAAGTACCATAGAGGAAGCATTGATGGTATATTAACATAAAAATAGTAAAAAATATAGCATGTATTAGTTCATGGGGTAAGAAGGCTCAACAATTAAAAATAAATTGTGCTAATTATTTGAAATTTATTATACAATAAACAATATGAACACATATATTTAATAAGATATAACATAGAAGAAAATATTTATATATATAAGAGTTATTATAGAGAAAAAGTTCAAGCAAAGGTTTATTGTCTGACTACCATCCAAATAATAACAATGAATGAACTGCTTAATCACAAACCACAAAGAAATAGTAAAATTGAACTATAGAATATCAATGTTTTTAATCAAGATAAAACTAAGATCATATTATTGAGGAAGTTCAATATAGACATCCACATGAATGAATAATCAGAAAAGAAAAATCTCTTAATACATGACTTAGTTTGGTAAAATGAATGAAATGAACATAACAACATGTTTCCTTCGTGAAAAATTACACCATAAGAGTACATTGGGTGCAAATTTATTTTTCTCCCTAAGACTATATTTTTCCTAGAGGCAATAAAGAATAAAAGAAGTTAAAAAGAAATCCGAAGTAATTTTGTAGATCATAAACAATATATAATAAGTTTATGTGGGTTTATGTTAAAGAAAACACACATGTATCCTCCAAAAATACTACATGCAATGAAATAAATACTTTACAATGAAACCACATGAAATTGATGAATTTTAATCAAAATCTCACCCTCGATGAACAAATTCTCATAAACAATAGACTTCCATCCTCAAACAGTCCAAGGTGTCCAGTGTTGTCCAAGAAAATAAAAATAAAACTCTCAAATTAATTCTTGTTTTTGGGGATTCTAATGGGTTTTCAATCAACTTTACGATATTAAAAAAAGGGTTGTGATTCACAAATTTTTTAAAAATGGGTCCAAAGAGAATCAACTTGACCTCAAATGTAGAAAAATATCTCAAATAAAGGTTCTTTTCCCACTCTCATGCTTATGGTACACATTAAATGAATAAGATTACACATAATGGGGCTATGGATTTCGATGAAGCTATCCCTTAATTAATCCAACATCTGATTGTGAATTGAAATCACTCTCTCGTCACTCGGTTGTCTCCATAACAACAGAGTAATGCATGGATGCTGGAGGATTTAGGAATATGAGTTTACAATACCATGTATTAGTGCAAGGAAACACCATCTTTTATAAATGATAAAAAATAAATGATAAAATGTGGTTCCTTTATAACCGCTAATTGAAAGCAATGAGAAATCTACCCACAATCAGTGCTACTATTCACATTTATAAATGTTTTTAACAATACAGAATACTAATTTATAAGAAATTATTATATTTATATTCTAAAATAATGTTTACATAAATACAATAGATAAAAATTCATATTTATAATTAATATATATTTTTTAATAATTCAAATATATGTAATGTTTTTTTAAAAGTATTTATATGATTATAATTTGATATATATATTTATATATATATTAAAATATATTTAATATTATAATACATTTTATCAAATAATAAATATATTTATTATATTTATAATTATATATTTATAATTATATAATTATGGTTATAATTATAAATATATATATTTGTGTGTGTGTGTGTTTCCAATGAATTTGTCCAATAAATATATTGATGTGTGAGCATAATTTCCATTCATATGTTATGTACTCATCATTAAGGTTCATTTATACATTACAACTTTTTTATTATTCACGTGGTCAATATATGTGATGACCCATATTTTAAGATCTATACTATACTAGGAATATGATTCATTATTAAACGACTACTTGAAATGGTGCTTTTAAAACTGCTAGAAAAGCGTCGTTAATCAAAGAGAAGATAAGGGGTTCCGCTTTATCAGCGCTAAAAAGTGCTGATAAATGGGGTCCTTTATCATGACATAAAATGCACTAATAACCCCCCCCCCCCAACACAGACACACACACTTAATCAACCCTATTTATGTGCAAATAAGGGTTACCCTTTATCAGTGCTAATACGAGTGTTGATAAAGGGGGCCATTATCAGTGATCAAAATAGCCTTGATAAAGAGGGCCTTCATCAGCAATCTAAATAGTCATTATAATGGGGTCCCTTATCAGTGCTCTAAGTAGCATAGATAAAGGCCTATATTATTATTTTGTGTTGTTTATATAACAGTACTTCCACCAGCACCTACACAACACACACACACAACTTACACAAAATAGCACATGTACAACACACATAAGAACAATGTGGTTAACACAAGAACAAATCATTTCACACAATGGTTTGGAAAATTATGCTATATACTTTTGGAACAATGTTTTATATAATTACATTTAAAATTATCCAACAATCATTTAAAAATTGTAATGTTTCATCGTTTGACAATTGTGATCCCACCTCAAAAATGTCTGCTCGTGGTATTAGTTTCCGAAAAAACCATCCCAACTCAAGGAAAAGGTTCCAACTAAATATGTAAACCAATATTATGTTAGTAATACTATAGTGAAATAAATTAATCATTAATATGAAAGAATACATAAATATTTATAATTTTTTAGTAAAAAAAGACACATTTTAGTTATATAAGTCACACAGTGCATCATATTGATGTGGGGTTGATTCCTACACTTCACAAATGTGTTATGGATCATTGTCCTAAAATATACAAATTATATGAATGTGCTTTCTAGGATTTGATTATGTCCCTTATTCTTTTACCAAAATTAATATCAAATTTAAATGACACTTATGGATTTATAGCGGTCACATTATTCGTCGGATTGAGGATTGACTTATCTATACATGTCACAAATGAATAATGGATTTTTGTTAAAAAGTACCAAAATAATCCAAATAAATTTTCTCAGTTTTTAGTATGTCAGTTGTGTTTTGTTACTAAAAAATAATTTCAAATAAAAAACATTCATCTTCAGTCATACCGGTCGCATCGTGTATTGAATTTAGGTGAGACTGTATCATACACATCATAAAGGAATTACAAATCATTCTATTAGATTACGAACATAGTTGGAGGGTGATTTCTTGGATTTTAGTGACTGAATGATTTTGAGAAAAAATGTCAATTTTAAACGGATAATAGACACTTTTATTCATATTGGTCACAACCTGTATTAGATTGAGGTGTGCTTGATTCCTACACATAAAAATGACTAATGCATCGTTATCATAATGTATCAAACTGATCCAAATGTGCTTTCTCAGTTTTCAGTATTTCACTTGTTATGTTTACTTAAATTAGTTTAAATTTTTTATAAAAACACATTTGGACTTATACTAGAAACATAGTTAAGCTAATTGATGTGTTGTTGATTCCTACGCATCACAAATGTCATTTATATTGTTTTTATAAAGTATCAAAACAATCCAAATGTGTTTGCTCAGTTTTCAGTATGTCAGTTGGGTGTTTTTACTAAAATATAATTTCAAAATGGAACAATGCTTTTTGAGTCATACTAGTCTCATTGTGCATCAGTTGGATGTGAATATATTCCTTACATGTTACAAATGTCTTACAAATAAACTTCCAAAATTATAAAGATAATCAGAATATGTTTTTTTTTCTGTTAGTAACACGTTTTGAGTTAAAATGAAAATTTTAAACTGACAACAATCAATTTTAGTCATACCAGTCACACCGTACGTCAGATTGAGGTGATATTTATTCCAACACATCACAAAAAACACATGGATTGTTTTCCGAAATTATTAAAACAATCCAAATGCGTTTTCATAGTTTTTTGTATGTCACTTGTTCTTTTTTCTTAACATAGTGTCTATTTTAAATTAAAAGTCGTAATTGTATTTATATAGGTCACATTGTGCTTTGTATTGAGGTGAGGATGATTCTTACACATGACAAATAACTCAGATCATTTTAATAATTTATAACAATAATTTTAATGTGTTTGCATAGTTTTCCGCATTCCTGATGTGTTTTTTTACTAAATAATATGTCAATTATTAATAAAATAAACACACTATGAGTAATACTGGTCGCATCGTGCCTCTGATTGAGGTGTGGTTGATTACTACATGTCAAAAATGAAAAATAGGACATTTTCTTAATGTATCAAAAATATATGAATGTGTTTTCTTAATTTTTAGTATGTAATTTGTGTTTTTTTACTAAAATATCATTTCAAACAATAAAAATGCATTTTGAGTCATACTGGTAATACCGCAAGTTGAAATTTTTTCAGTTGATTCCTAATAGTCACAAATAAATAAT
This sequence comes from Viscum album, assembly GCA_963277665.1. NCBI lineage: Eukaryota > Viridiplantae > Streptophyta > Magnoliopsida > Santalales > Viscaceae > Viscum > Viscum album. The sequence goes on along the minus strand of OY728151.1, from coordinate 1,052,167,084 downwards.
ATGTCATTCTCCTAATGTATCAAATCAATCTTAATTTTTTTTGATCAGTTTTAAGTATGTCACTTATTATTTTTAAGTAATTTTTTATATGTGTTTGGATAGTGAATTCTTATTATATATACCCTCATACGTATCCAGTCATATTACTTTTGATGTTTCATTTCCTTTTACCATGGCCTCATTTCATTATGTAGAAGATATTAACACATTTCCCAATCATAACATAATTCTCTTTGAAAGATAATATATAAATTATATAACAAGATGTTTAGTTCGAAAATGATGGATGTAGTGTATTATGAAAATGACAAACTCCATCACGTGTAAACTTTTTGTTGGATATCCATGGATTGAATCGAGGAAATAAATCTTTGGAGTATCCTAATTGACTCTAATGGTTATCCAATCCTACCTAAAAGAATAAAAATAATATGTAATGAAAGAAATAAAAATATAATTGATATGATTAAATTATAGAGTTTTACCCTAGCATTATTGGATTTAAGAAGAGTCTATTATCTGTAATTTTTTGTTAAACTATTTGAGTAGGTCTGCCACTATTTCACCGTCACTATTGGATTCAATTTTTTGTTTGTTTTGTAGTGGTGACATGGGGACTATTGAATCCAAAAAAATATTCAAGGGAATATCCCTTCAATTTTTGTTCATATATACACCTGAAAAAATATGAAATTTATTTAGTAATTATTATCATTGTATATTAGCTTTTGGAAGATCAAATCATGAAAACATATGTCATGTAGACATTTACAACTGAGCTACCTAGAGAATTATACATTAGGATTTCACTTACATTGTTACCACTAATGAAATCTCGATCTACCACACATTAAATGTTTTAATCGAAAACTATAGTGTGAGTACCACCGTCTATCAACTTTGTATCATCATTTGTAAATAATGATTGTAAATAGAGATATGGAACAAGCAGGTTTAAGGTGATTTTGGTAGATTGTATTGATTAGTTGGTTGATCCTTGATATTGTTTTGAGTTGTTCAAACGTTTAAACCCCTACCCATTGTTCGTCTATAATAACATTCATTTATTAAGACCATTTTTCATTAAATATTAAAAGATTATCTTGAAAAATAAGTTTGAAATTAATACCTCCTTATCGACATTACATTGATGAATTATAATAAAATTCTCACACTCATTTAAAAAATTCTCAAAAAGAATAGACTTCCATTCTAAGAAACTTCATGCCATATGATGTTATCAAAGAAAATAAAAATAAAACACTCAAATTACTGCATGATTTCAGGCATTCTACATGTTTTTCTAATTTTCATTACGCTGTAAAAAAGGATTATGGATCTCTATGTTTTTAAAAATGTTTCCAAATAGAATCAACATGACCACAAATGTTCAAAAATATATTAATTACAGGTTCTTCTCCCACTCTTTCTCTTGGATCACATTCATAGAACTGGATTACAATGAATGGAGCTATGAATTTCATTGAACATAACCATAAATTCATCCAAGGTAAGAATGAGAATTGAACGAACTCTCTCAAAACTTGGTTATCTCTGGAACACAAGAGTAATTATTGGATGCTCAATGATATATGAACATGATTTTTCACTACCACATATCAGTGCAAGGGAAACAACGACATTTATAAGCGCTAAAAAAAGAAATGATAAAAGGGTGGCATTTATCAGAGATAACTAAAAGAACTGATAAATCTACCGATTATCATCACTATTATTATCACTAATAAAAGTTAATAACAAAACATAATATTAATTTATATAAAAGTATTATTTTTATATTCAGAAATAATTTTTACATAAATACATTAAATAAAAATGCAAGATTATAATTGATATATATTTTTTAATAAATCAAATATATATAATTTTTTCAAAAATGTAATTATATGATTATAAGTTAATATTTATATATATATTTACATAATTATAAGATTATAATAAATTTTATCAAATAATAAATATATTTCTTATATTTAAAATTATCTATTTTTTATAATATATTTACATTAATAATTATAATATATATATATATAAATATGTTCTTCCAATGAATTTGGAAAATAAATATATTGATGTGTGATCATAATTGATGTGCATCTTTTATGCATTCATCATGAATGTTAATTTATAAATCACACCCTTATTATTATTCTTGTTGTCTATATATGTGATTACTCATTTTTTTGGATCTCTTCATTACTAGGTATATGATTCATTATTATACCATTACTACAAATGGTGCTTTTAAAAGCACTAGAAAAAATTTGTAAATCAATGAAAAGATAAAGGAGGTCCTCTTTAGCAGTACTTAAAAAGCACAGATAAAGGGGGTCCTTTATCCGTGCTAAAAATGAACTGATAAACCCCCCTATCAGCACTATTTTAAAGAAAATAAATGTTACCCTTTATCTGTGAAAAAAAGAGTGCTGATAAAGGGGGACTTTATCAGCGCTCAAAATAATGTTGATAAAGAGGGCCTTTATAAGTTCTCTAAATAGCACTTATAAAGGCCTATTTGTTGCTGGTTTGATGTTTATATAACAATACACCCACCAGAACCTGCAAAGAACAGATACACCACCAGCACAAAACATCAATTCTACAACACACATAAGAACATACAGTGAACAGAAGAACAAAGTAGCGAACACAATGGTTTGGAAAATAATTCTCAATAAATTTCGAACAATGTTTTATATAATTAAATTTTCAATTATCCAAAAAAATGTTAAAAATAGTTTTGTTTCATCGTTTTACATATGTGATCCCCTATAAAAAATATCCCCCCATGGTATTACTTGTCGAAAAAATCTTCCCAACTCAAGGAAAAGGTTCCACCTATATATGAAAATAAATAAAAAGTTATAAATAATATAATAAAATGAATTAAACATTTATATGAAATAATACATTAATAAAATATCAATTTTTAATAAAAAAGACACATTTGGAGTTATGAAGGTCCCAAAGTGTGTTATATTGAGATGGGGTCGATTCCTACAATTCAAAAATGAGTTATGGATCGTTTTCATAAAGCATAAAAACAATCTGAATGAGTTTTCTTGGTTTTGAGTTTCTCCCTTGTTATTTTACTAAAATTAATATCAAATTTATTTGACACATTTGTATTTATACCATTCACACCGTTCACAGGATTTTGGTACCATTGATTTCCACACGTCACAAGTGAATCCTGGATTGTTGTTCTAATGTATCTAAACAACCCAAATTAATTTACTCAGTTTTTAGTATGTCAGTTGGGTTTTTACTAAAATTTCATTTCAAACCTAAACCTTGTATTTTGAGTCATACCAGTCGCATCATTTGTCAATTTTATGTGGGACTTCTTTATACTCATCACAAAGGACTGATGAGCCATTCTCCAAACATATCAACACAGTCTAAGGGAATTTTCTTGGATTTCAGTGAGTGAAATATTTTGAGATAAAAGGTCAATTTTAAACTGATAATGGACACATTTTTCATATTGGTCACATCGTTCATCGGATTGAGGTGCAGTTGATTTCTACACACTAAAAACGAATCATGAATCATTTTCAAAATGTATCGAAACAATCCAAATGTTTTTTCTCAATTATAATCATGTAACTTATTCGTTATACTTAAATTAATGTAAATTTTAAATACAAAAACATTTACATTTACACTAGTCACATCGTTCATTGAATTGCGATGTAGTTGATTCCTACACCTCACAAAAGACTTATGTATCATTTTTCAATAGTATCAAATTAATCCAAATGTGTTTGCTTAGTTTTTGGTATGTCAATTGTGTATTTGAATAAAATATCATTTCTAATTGGAAGAATGATTTTTTAGTTATACCGTTTCCATTGTGCATCTGTTTGATGTGATACTACTTCGTACATGTTACAATGGAGTTACGAATCACTATCTTAAATTATTCAGACAATCGGAAAGTGTTTTCTGGGTTTTAGTGAGTTGCATATTTTTACATAACATTTAATTTAAAAATCATAATGACACATTTAGTCATACCTGTCACACTGTGTGTCCAATTGAGGTGGATTTGATTCCAATGCTGGAGTTGGATTCCCAGAACCAACTAATATTTACTTTATTATAAACCTATATTCTTGGATTTGAATATGAAAAAAATACCTTATCATGTACAGATTTTTGTTCTGCATGATAGTGCATGTGATAAGGTCCTAAGGATAGTTGTTGCACTAAAGGGTCATAGAAGATTCCTACTATGATGAGAACTGAGAAATTCCATTACACTATTCTTGAATATATGTTTTATTGTGGAATTATTTTATTTGTGGGACACAAATAATACATGCCCATAGAGGTAAGGATTCATAAAACATTTACAATACTTCTCATGGAGTGTGCCCTTGGTAATATCCAGGATGATATTATTGGAATGACACTCTTCAGCAGGAAATCATTATTTCCTAGTTTTATTGGATGTCCCAATCATCGAATGTGTGAATTGGTCCTCAGACTATAACATTTTTATTAATGGGTATTATAACTCACACACATAGAGGTATTGAGAAAACTATGAAGATACATTTTTCGTAGTGAGGTAGGATATTATGGGTGTGTCATGAGTAATACTACATTAATAGATAATGCAAGAATGTTTTTTACCTTCTGTTCCATAATGGATGTTGATATCTCAAACACATTTATGGAATTGATATAGCCTAAATAAATTTTTTTCCATGGTCATAATGTGGAAAGTACAATTATGGGAGGGAAAGGATGGAGTAATTGGGAAAATGGGTTGATGACACAAGCATGCTACCTACTTGATTTGATATATCGAGAAAAAGGGATTACATTACATGGTAAGCATTCGTAGGAGGTGACACATCATTGTGACATTAACATCTTTCTCTATGGATTCCTAGGTGTTTTGCTAGATTCCAACCTTGGACATTAGATAGTCTCCGCCTAATTCCACTGAGAAAATGTCCTAGTGGGTCACACACTATGTGTATCCATGTATCCCACGTAAATATGTATTGTACAAGTGAAATAATGATTATTCCCAGCCTTGGTTTTATAATTATTCAAGGATGCATGATCACCTTTACTTCAAAACTATTTATTGGAGAGAATATATTACGGGATAAATAATATATTTATAATTGAATAATGCAGTGATATTTATTTATGAGATAAATTGTCCCTATTCATGTTATAATAAATGTGGTGGAGGAAATAATTAAAATGGAATAAAAAACGTACAAACCATGTATATTAATAAATACACACTATGTAGTTTTTTTGGGGATTTGTGGGAAATAATATTATTTATATAATAAAATAATATTAGGTGTGATTAACTGCGCTCATGACATGAGATAATAATAGTCTAATGTTATTATAAGACAAGAGGTATTACTAATAATTAAATGTAATGAATAAATTCATTTGGGTAATTAATTCATTTTATTATTATATGTAATATAAATCCCAATTAAATTATTCTCTTTTGATCTATCCATTCTCTTTGGTTTTTAAAAATGGATCTAGAGAAATCTCTCAAGCCAAGATATAATTCATTTCCTCCATGAACGCTCTCAAGTTATGAGAGAGATCCATCTACACCAGATCAATGAGAGAGATTTGGAATGAGCACCCAAGATGATCAAAGACAAATATTACAAGTAATGGAAATTCCGCGCTAGCACCCAATGATTCCTTCTTTGACGTTTATTGATATGTGGATCATTTGTGAATCACCACTAGAGGTAGCCAACACGTGGCTTCTGGGACGTAACGATGGATCACTTTGGATCGTGACCAGAAAAATAAACAGAGAGAGAATTTCATCAGGGTAATTATTCCCTTTTAATTAAATTATATTTAACCAGCATATGATGATCCTCATAATGGTTATGATAATTCTGTCTTTCCTTTTTTGTTCTTTGTTCTATTCTGAAGATTCAGTGTTTTATCATCATGAAGGATCTCAGATTGATCATTGTAAAAGGAAAAATAAATGTTCAGTACACCTCTCTACACATGCTTTCGAGGCACGCAGAACCTATATAGGAATCAGAGGGGTCATATCATTGATTATAATTAATTAGTATTTTTTCGATGATGATTTACACATTTAATAATTTAGTTGTTTGAATTCATGTAAATCATTCTGTAAATTTGAGTCTCACGATCTGTTCCACCTATTTTGTTTCTCTTTCTCCTTAAAAAATGATCATTTCTTTTAATTTTGATTAAAATAAAAATAGTGGATGTCATCTGGAGCTGCCAAAGCTTCCTATCCATATAACAACAGAACACACGGTGTTCATTCTGCATCACTCACCATGTGGTCATGTATTAATGCATCAGTACTATTCTATCGGACCAAGTCAGGTGTTGGAGTTTATCTGAATCTTTATGACTCCATGTGTAAACAGGGAACAAGTAGCACACAGTTTTTAGTTTACACGCTATGTGGACCAATGGAAAAGTAGTGCAGTCTCTTCGTATTAGGCTTGGACCATGTACCCTATACACTCGGTCATGACCCGAACCAATAGGGCTCAAGTCGTGACTCCCCAAGCCTGCCTCCAATAGGCCAGGGGTAGGTGACCAACGCCGAGTAGGCTATCACACTCATGTGAGGAATTATCCTAAGGTACCTAGACACACACACACACCCACATACACTGCTATGAAATAATGAATAGATATATAAAACTGAAAAGAAACTTCATGCATAAATCTATCCCAAACTAGAGTACATCAAAAGTACAAAGGGAGAAACAAGGCCCACCAAATGAAAACTGCAAAAGCATCCCACCTGCTCGGAATAAGGGGGTACACTGCCAAAAGAACCGCTGGAAAGCTCCTCGGCACAGCTCTGGTATGACTCCATGGTTAGTCCTGCTCACTCAGCTCTGCCTGCTCCGGGTCCTCCTTGGACTCCGTCAAAAGGCATGTGGTCTTCACAAGACACAAACATGTTCGGGCAAAGCCCGTGCAGGGCTGAGTATTAAAATACTCAGTAGACACCCCAAAAACCCAAAACAAAAGAGATAAACTGAAAGGAAATAGTTTGCTCATCCCAGAAAGTGGGATCCTAGATGAGAGAGAAACTCCATATCGTGACCATGTTAGGCTAAACATGACTAGTCAGCTCAGCTCGGGTGTATACCCATACATACCCGATGAACAATCTAGATATACTCAGCTCACACATCAAGCCACATGAAGTACTTACCTCATCGCCAGAAATGGTTCACAACCAGGAGACCACATTCCACGATCACTATCATCCCAGATGACACTCGTCCGAGTGATACACTCCATCAGATCCCACACAAACATCTCAGACACTCACCTGAGAGACCACGCTCGTCGGATACAGTCACTAAGGAAACCTCACTAAAACAACATAAACACCAAACTCTTCATATAGGGGATATCTCCAAGGGTCCGCTAGGGGATACCGAAACCCACAGTTGTATATGAAGATATCACAGATAGGGGATCACTCATAGGGTCTGTAGGGGGATTCCACAACCCGGTCTGGCATTCATAGATCTCAGAGATAGGGGATCACTCCAAGGATCTGTTAGGGGATACCATAACCCGATCTGGCGCTTGACAGAAACATTTCACTCAGATAGAGGATCTTCACCTTTGTCACAATGGTCACGACGATACCAAAACCCTATCTGGTATATCTCACGTTGTAGGGGATCAAACTTGCGATGCCACAACCCTTCAAAAACCATTCACTGAGTAGGGGATCATATAACCAACAATACCACAACCCTAATATAATCCTCATGCTGAGTAGGTGGTCGTATACCCGACGATGCCACAAACCCTACTGATCACGGACCACTACATAGGGGATTATATTCCAGATGATGCCACAAACCCTATGGGGTTAACCTGCTAGAAAGGGGATCTCCACTCGTGGTTATGCGGTCACAATTATACCAAGAACCCGATATAGGGAAACAATTCTAGAGGATCTTGCTCCGGCCCACTGTAGGGATGCCACAATTCTACCATATTAAACATCACATCGAGAGTATCACAATACTATACAAAGGTTGTGATGCTGCACGAACCCTCGTAGGAAATAACGAAGGGATTACCCCCAACCACTGCTGTTCTAAATGTCGCTAACCCGAGCGACCCGCCACAACACCACACTACGCACTTCCAAATCCGATACTGAGGCCACCATCAAGATCCACACAGAAAAACATGCAGGATAGGATGTTTACTCACCTCAAATGGAAAACTGGTGAAAAATGCACTATTCACTAAAGCTAGCCCATGAAGGTCCCTCAAAACGATCCAGAAAATCATCAATAAGATCATACCACTGTGATCCCCTTCAAAAAACACACGGGTTTGACAACTCATTCGTCCGAAACGGACCCCTAGTAAAATAGGTATTATTCACCAAAGGCAGCCCGAGTGGGGCCCACGCCTCGATCCAAGAACACATCAAAGAAATCTCATGATTGCAATCCTCTGGGAAAAACTCACATGATAAACTATTCTTCTTCCAAAATAAGACTCCTGGAGAGTAAGTTGTGTTTCTCCGTAAACGCCCAAACCGACTCTCATGGGTACCACACCCAAAGCTCGGTCCCAACACCCAGAAACCATCATGAAAAGTCATTCGTATCATCAGGATATATATTCCATTGACGACATGTCAATCGGATTCTCCGAGTAGAAGATAAAATGGCCCGACGTCGAGTAATAATAAAATATCATTATTTTATCCGACGTTTCAAGCCCCCAGGCCACGATCCCGAAACATCGAACACCCAAACCCATCTCAAAGGGTTCGACATATCGCCATCATCATGTCACCATATATGGAACATGGATTCGACCCCTATATTGCACGAAATGGGGGTTTTAAAACCCTTTTGTACAAGGAGAGGGCTTGACCGGCCTGAACCGGCAGGTCCGACCAGCCTGTCCGGGCCCACGCCGGACACCCGGTCGCCGCCACCGCCTGTCGCTCCAGCTGGCGGACCACGAGGGAGACCCCTATGAGGTCTCTGCTAATTGGATATCGGACCATCGTGGGGGCTGCAGTCCGATTTCCTCCTTGCAGCTCGCCGTAGGCCGCCGCAGTCGCGCTGGTAAAGCGCCAGCGGACCTTTTGAGGGCTGGTGGGGGCACGCCGGGGGTCCAAACGCAAATCCGAAAGCATTTTTGCGCCCCCCGAGACTGGAACTACGCATATTCAGGCTCAAAACAGTGAACACCCAACCAAATTGGGATCTTGGATTTTTAATCTCAAAACTTCTACCTATTGGTGGATCGCCAAAGCTTCGGGTGTAGAACGATGCCTGCGATGCTCAGGAGCTCGATCTGCTGACGATCAGCACTGAAAACAGACATCCGTAGCTCGAATCGGTGGAGAAATGGAGGAGGAGGGAATGGGATCATCTTCATTCTAGCGTGCGGTATGAGGAGGGAGGTGAGGGGTGATGAGTTTTCTGTTAATTAAATTACTTCATTTCATTTAACACACCCGACCAGACCTCCAAGTGCAGAGGAAATTAGGTCGCCCCTAGGGTAAAAGAATCGTTCTGAATGCAACGGAAGGCTCAAATTTTTTATCTGAGACTCTTTTTAGAAGTTATTCAAGCCGATTCTCATAAATAAACCTTTCCAGTTATTTACGAAAACTCCCCTGGTGGCTTTTCTCACAACAGGCCCTCACCCGCAAAGTTTACACCCCACCTAGGGTAAACAACACGTTTCAGATGCATCTATGACCTCAGATTCCCGTTCCATTCTACCTTTTTGGATATCAGACACTGACGCCACCTACATTGTATAAAAATACTTAATATTTTTATAAAATTAATTCCGGGCACACCGGGCCTCAGAATCACACACCGTCCTCGTGCCTAGTTTTCGAGTTATTCAAAAGAATATTCCAATGTCTGACAGATCCAAAACCCGAGTCTCTACAGATGGATTTCCCTGATTGAGAGTGTGTAATGCAGATGTTGCACAACATGTGTTGCACTATTGATGTCGTGTACTCTGAATAATTCTGATGTACATCTAAACGCAGACACCCCGGGTGTGTACATCAGATAGATGGTGAATGATATTACACACCATGTAGTAGGAACTACACACCATGTACTCATAAAAATTACAAAGATTTATTATAGATATTTATTATATAATATAAACCCTTGATATGTGTACCATGGTTCAGGCGCAATTCTAGGGAACAACAGGTGATAGGTGTTTTATACATATGTATTTAATATAACATTTGTGTAATGTTCATTTCTACCCATTGGTTAGTTATGATTGGGAATTCACCGGGTTTCCTCCATGGTATAAATTACATACAAAGATAATTTTAATTGAATTTATTTATTTAAAATTATGATGGATGAGAATCTCATGGAAAATCAAAAAATTGGTTAAGATAAAAGGATTGATTAAATAAAGATAATAGTTAATTGATTCGAGTGTGATTTACCTTAAACAGTGACAATTATAGAATTTAATGATAGTTTTATTAATGAATAAAAACTGTTGCATGTATGTATGATCAGGAGCAAGACCATGACCTCTTGTATGTGGATGGTTTCTTTTAATTTATTTATTTGAATTATGATTTTTGGTCGGCGAACATTCTCCTCATTAATATATAGGTCTTGCGTGACCAATTATTCTTTTATGTAAAACCCCATTTTACCCCTCACCTATGTGTTTGATAAAAGAATAATTAATGGATGGAGCTCCCAAGAAAGAGGATGTGGCTCAAGTTTAGGTGAAACTAATCTATGGAGATATGAAGGTGGACAAGTGGAAAGCTGTAAACACAAACCCAAAAAGATCAAGGTGTTTTATCCCATATGTCTTGTGTTATTTTATCAACCACTTGATAGACTAACCAATTTAACAATATCATGATCATGCTATTTATTTTATTTCTGTCAGATTCATGGTTTATTAATTGGGGGATTGTTGTCGCAATCACACAAATAATGAATTAAGTAGGCATGCTAGATGGAACTAAAATATGACTGGATTATGTGTAAATATTATCTTGGACAAGGTTAATAACATTATTATTTCCCAGTCAATATTAAAAAGAATGTATGAATGTTAATAAATTGTAAATTTATGAATAAATATAAAATCCCTCAAGGAAATATTATGTCAGTATAGACTTCCATAATATTGGTTAGAATCAAACAATAGTTCTCAGTGCTTGACCGACCCTAGTTGTGGTGCATTCCATTATTGGGGAATTGTTATGAATGTTTTTGTTTAGTCTTAACATGGATCGCACTAAGGGTTGAATTCCATAGTAGGACATGGTGGGACCAAGAGGCAAAGGTTGATGAAAACCAAAATATAAGGATTTCAGGATTTGGGAGTCCACTCAGTGTATCAAGGAGCTGCTCATTAATTGAGTTGTCATTTTTAATTCATACCTAAAACCTTTAATGTTTCTTTACCAACCCCATTTGGGTTATTAAGATATGAAATATAGCTCATTTCAAAATAAAATATTCAGGAAATAAATTATACTGAAGTCACTGGTGAGGGATATTGGTGTTCAGAAATTTCTTTGAGAGAATAATAATTGTTAATTTTTGTATCTGTCTCAGTTTAATCATGATAAAGTACTAAATCCTTTTTCATCATAATATGTAGAAATAGAATGAAAAATGAAATCAAACATATCATTTATAATCCTAATAGAAAAGTAAATCCTTCTCATCAGAACCAATATCCTAGAGTGGCAGAGGCGCTTACGCGTCATCATTACCCACAAGTGGAAATTGTATGTGCTAGAGGAGCTTATTGCAGTTACTCCTAGAAACGATGCTAGTGATGAAAAAATATATCTCTAAATAAACCATTTATATGATTCCATACTTTTCCATTATCTCATGTGATCATCTATGTTTAATGTGCTCTTGAATTAATATGAAAAAAAGGACACAAATAGAATGATGTCTCGCCTTAAGGATCTCTATAAACAGAAGGCAAGACATGAGAGACATGAGATTTCCAACACTTATTTCAAAACAATGTTTGGTCAATCTGTGTTAGTTGGGCCTCTTGTAGTCAGGCCTATTGGCAATATTGAATGTCTGAACATCATAGATATTATGTTCCTGGATGAATTGCATATAGATTACACCATATCATCACTACCCAAGACCTTATCAAGGTTTATTGTCAACAATAACATTAGAATAAATAAGAATAGTGTATCAAAAATTCTCACAATGATTTTCCAGGTAGATAAGGACATGGGGAGTGAAAACCCCACATTCCATATGGTGAATAGAAAAAGAAGGAAAACATAAATGGGCCATGGATTTATTAATAATCTGAAGCCCCCGAGCATCATCCCTCTATGGAGAGGAAGATCCAGAGGAAGGGAAAGAAATGAGAGTTATTATGTCTTTCATGTTTCATGCTAGGAAACTGGAGGGGGGAATACATCCCGAAGTGTGGGTATGGTAATGGTGTGTTGGTTATCGAGTGTAATCTTTCCATTTCTACACATTGGGTATTAGATACAACATGTGGGCTCACATTTGATGTCAAATGTAGGAATCAAGTATATTTAGAAATCATTCCAATGGATAGGTGGATCTTCAAGCTATTAATGGTGAGAGGCTAGATGTGTTGGTCATTGGTGATTATCTTCTCTCATTGACAACTGGTATTTATCGGTTATTACATAACTATTATTATGTCCCTTTTGTTACCCAGAACATAATTTATGCATCATCTTCGGATATGGATGGATTTATTTTCATGTTTCTAAATAATGGTGGTAAATTTTATAAGAAAAATTTATTTTATGGTATGAAAAATTTAAATAATTTTTATTATTTATTAAATTATGATAACCAAGAGCTGTAAATTGATAATGACACACACTCACATGACTCACAGAACACCTAGTTTTGGCATCACCGTCTCAGTCATGTAAATGAGAAACACATGAAAAACATCTTCCAAGATGGTTATTTAGACTCTACTGATCTAAATCAACTTGATAGATGTCACACATATTTACAAGGGAAAATGACCAAGATGCCTTTTGGTGGACAGTGTGAAAGGGTCATATACCTTCTTATACTGGTACACACTTGTGTGAGTGGAACATTTCCAGTAGAAAATTGAGGGGGATATTCATACTTCATTACTTTTATGTATGATTTGAGTTGATATGGATATATCAAATAATTGAGGTACAAGTAAGAGTCCTTGGGGAAATTTTTGAAATTCAAGAATGAAGTAGAGAATCAACTTGGTAAGAAGATATAGAAGCTTCGATTGGATAGAGGTAGAGAATATCTGAACCAAGAGTTCATCGACCTTTTATGGGAGTCAGGGATTCTATATCTACTCACTCCTCCACATATATCAATGTGGGATGGTGTAAGTGAAAGGATTGATTGTGGCTTGTTGGACATGGTGAGGTCGAAGATGAATCTGCAGTTCATCCATTATCCTTTTGGGGATATGCATTACAAAATGCATCATACAATTTAAACCTAGTACAAAATATGACGGATAATGGAATTCCATCTCAGTTATGGAATTTAAATAATCCCATTTTGTCGTACACACATGTATGGGGATGTGAGGAATTTAGTAAGGCCATCGTAAGAACCAAACTAGCACCTCGGGTCACAAGGTGTATCTTTTTAAGGTATCCCATGGAAACCAAAGAATAATACCTATATAACCCATCTGTCAAGAAAGTGACTATCACCAGACAAGCCATATTTCATGAGAGGGAGCACATTCTCCAAAAGGATAGTGGGAAATAGATTGAATTAGAAGAAGTGGATACTCAATATACACAAGAGGTGGTATAAGAAAAAGTTCCATAGGTCTATATGGAAGAGGTTCCAGAAACACAAGTACTGCATAGGAGCTCAAAAATGGTAAGGTAACTAGAATTATTTGGTTTCCTAGCCATAGAGGATGTTGAATCATTATTGTTGGATAATGATGATACTCTCTCATATAAGAAGGTTGTAGATATATTAGAAACTTCAAGATGGCTGGAACCTATGAATTCTGAGATGGATTCCATGTATCAGAATGATGTATGGGTTCTGTTTGATGAGCGAGTTGATGTAAATCCTTTGGGATGTAAATAGGTGTTCAAGAGAAATCGGGACATGGAAGGTCACGTTATCACCAATAAAGAATGTATAGTGTCTAAAGGATTCATAAAACATCAAGAAATTTACTATGATAAGACCTTTTCTTTAGTTTACATGATTAAATACATAATAATCATACTTTCCATAATAGCTTACCATGTCTACAAGATTAAGCATATGGTTGTCATAACTACATTATGAAATTGGAATCTTCAGGAATATGTATATATTGCACAACTAGAAAGGTTTATAACAATAGGTGAATCCAAATGGGTCAGAAAGTTGCAGAAATCAATTTATTTATTAAATCAAGCATCCTGGTCCTGCAACATTCAATTTGAGGAAGGCATAAAGGAATTCTTCTTCATTTGGATTGAATGTGAGAAATGTGTTTATAAGCAGTTTTATGGGATTGTGGTCATTATCCTATTTGTATATGTTGATGACATGTTACTTATTGGAAATGTTGTACCAATCTCATAGTAAGTTAAGAAATAGTTTAAAAATTATTTCTCCATGATGGGCATAAGTGAAGAAACCTACATTCTAGGGATCCAGATGATTCTTGATAGATTCAAAAGGATTATTGGACAACAACATGGTACATACATTGACTAGATAATATAGATATTTAGTATGGAAAAATACAAGAGGGAATTAGTTCTAGTGTCACATGGCCTACATCTTCAAAGAGAATGTGTCCTCAGACACAACATGAGAGCTATAAGATGTCTAAGATACCATAATATTTGTCTAGAGGATCCATAATGTATTCCATGTTATGTACCGAGATTTATGTATCTTATGCATGGAGCATGGTGGGAAGATATCCAAAAGATCCATGAGAACAACATTGGACTTCTGTTAAGACTATCCTTAAGTATCCATGAATAAATAAGATTATGTTCAAAGTTTATAGAGGAGATGTGGATATTGTAATTAGAGTGTATGTCGATGCTTGTTTTTTGAAAGATCAGAATGATCTAATGTTATAATCTGGTTATGTTTTTTGACTCAATAGAGGATATGTGAGCTGAAAGATTTTAAAACAACCAGTTGTTGCTGATTCTATAGAGGAGTTAAAACATATAACAACTTCTAATTCATCCCTGGAATCCATCTAGATTTGGAACATTGTCCATGAGCATCATGTGGTGCCTATTAGTGGAGATATTGTCACATTGTATTTTGATAATACTACAGTTTTGACTCTTGGAAAATAACAATGGTCGCATCAATGTACAAATAAAATTCTCTAGAAGTATCATCTCCTAAGGGATTTCTATCAAAAGGGTGAAGTTGCATTGAGAAGAGTTTTCACGCAAGTGGACAAGGTGGACCCCATGACTAAAGGCATATCTCAGAAGATGCATTAATGGTATGTGAGAGATAGTGGCTTAATGGTTGTTAACAATTAAATCTAGTCCATGTGGGAGTCTATTGGAGTTAGTGGCCTAGAACCAACAGTGTGGTACTTTTTTATAAACTAGTATTCATGGATTTGGATATTAACAAATACCTTCTGAAGTATTGATTGTTCTTATGACTGAAAATGAATTTGATATTGTCATAAGGATAGTTGTTGAACTAAAGGGTCATAGAGGGTCCCAACATTTATGAGAACCCAAGGATTCCATTACACTATTCTTGAATATAAGTTCTATGTTTGGATGATGTTATTTGAGGGACAAAAATAATACAGACCATTATGGTTGAGGACTCATAAAACATTGAATCACATTCCCATGGTGTGTTCCCTTGTTAATATCCAGGAGGATATAATGAAAATGAGGCCCGCCATTAGGAAATACACATTTCATAGTGACATTGAATATTCCTATCTACAGACTTGTGAATTTTTTCTTAGACAATATTATTATTATTAGTGGGTATTACAACTCTCTAACTTAGTTGTATTGATGAATACTATGATGAAACATTGTTCATAGAGAGGTAGAATATTTTGGGTGCATCATGAGTAATACAACATTAGTAGATAATGTGAGAAAGGATTTTTCCTTTCTGTTCTATATCAGAATTTGATATCTCTGACCATTTTATTGAATTGATATAGCCTAAATAAATCCATAGGAATGGTAAGAAATGGGATAGTTCAATTTTAGGAGGTAAAATAATAAGTAATTGATCACATGGGTTGATTACAATAGAATCCATCCCACTTGATTCAATATATTGTGATGATGGGAATACATTACATGGTAAGTGTTCATAAGAGGTGACATGTCATATCTGCCTTAACATCATCCTATATGGATGAATTGGCGTGTTTCTAGATGATAACTATAGGCTTTAGGTAGGCTTTACATAATTCCACTGAGAAAGAGTGTTAGTGGGTCACACACTATTTGTATCCACGTATCTAAGTTAAATATTCATTTAACAAGTTGAATAAATATTATTCCTGATTATGGTTCAAATTTTTTTCTTGGATTCCTTTTCACATTTATTTCAACACTAAATATTCGAGAGAATATATTATGGGAGAAATAATATAATTATTAGTGGATAATCCAGTGAAATTTTTTCAAGATATAACTCGTCATTATTTGTGGTCTAATAAATGTTCTGGAAGAAATAAATAAAATGGGAAAACCAAAGTACATGCTGTATATATTAATATATACACGACAAGTAGTTTTTATGGGGATTTGTGAGAAACAATATTATATATTTATTTAATTTATATTAGGTGAAATTTTTTGGGTGCATGTCACTTGATAATAATAGTCAAATTTTAGTATTAGACATGAGGTCTTACTAAATATTAAATTTATTGAATAAATTCATTTGGGTAAATAAAATATTACAATATTATAAGTAATATAAATTGCAATTACATTATTCTCATTAGATCTATAAATTATCTATGGTTGTGCATATTATATCGGGAGAATTCTCTCAATCCCAGAGAGATTTCCTTTCCCCTAAGAATTATCCCATGATATGAGAGATGTCATCCTCCATCAGAAGAAAGAGAGCTCATTAGAATCAACTCTCAAAGCGATCGAAGGAGGACATCGCAATCAAAGGCTCATATGCGCTAGCACCTAATGATCCCTTCGATGACATCTAGAGATACATGGATCATGTTTGGATCACCATTAGAGGATGCCTACACATGGCTTCTATGATGCAATGACAGATCACATTGGATCATGACCGAAAACATCAACAGAAAGATAATTACATCAAATTAGTTAATTCTGTTTAATTAAATTAATTATCACTAACTTATGATGATCATCTATATGGTTCCAGGACTTCCCTCTTTCCTTTTCTGTTCTTCGTTCTATTCCCACGATCTGGTGTTATATCATCATGATGGATCTCGGATTGATCATTGTCAATGGAAAAATTAATGTTTGGTACACCCATCTACAGGATCTTCTACTCTACTCGAAACGTTCATCCAACATGCGACAAATGGTACATGGATTGTTTTCTTAAATTATGACAACAATAAAAATATTTTTTCTCGGTTTTGAGTATGTCATTTTTTCATTTTACTTAATATAATGTTAATTTTAAATAAAAATACACATTTGGATTTATACCGGTCACATTATGTGTTGTATTTAGGTGGGTTTGATTCCTATATGTTACAAATGAAACATGGATAGTTTTCCAAAATTTTAAAAACAATATGAATGCGTTATCCCATTTTTTAGTATTCCATATGTGTTTTTTTACTAAAATTAATAACAATTTTAAATAAAAAGGCTCTATATGTCATACTAGTCGTATCGTGTGTCAGATTGTTGTTTGGTTGATTCCTACACATAAAAAATTACTTATGCATCGTTTTCCAAAATTATCAAAACAATATGAATATGTTTTTATAGATTTTAGTATGTTAGTTGTGTTTTTTTACAAAAATATCATTTCAAACTGGAAACACGCATTTTGAGTCACACCAGTCACACCGTGCATCAGATTTTGGTGTGGTTGATTCCTTCACATCACAAATGATTTAAGGATTATTTTCCTAAAGTATTAAATCAATATTAATGTGTTTGCTTAGTTTTCAGTGTGTGTACTATGTTTTTAATTAAAAACTATCAATTTAAAATAAAAATAGACATTTCGAGTCATACAGGTGCATGGTGTGTCATATTAATGTCAAATATTTATGTTATATGTGCATATTCTTTAATCAGGAATTCTTCGCATTAATTCCTAAATGAATCTATATCATATTGCGAATATGACTCTTTTCGAAAATCTTTGAAGTACTAAAAAATATAAATACATAATGAGTTAATAAATATTATAAATGAAATAGAATTATCTTCAAAAATACCTCTGTAGTGATGATGTTTTGTTATTATAATATGATTTCTATCAAACATATAAAGTCATAATAACCATAGGCTTATCAAATTTTTAGTTTCAGAAACTTCAGATACATTGAGAAAAATATGTAAATATTTTTATTTGTGATTGGATACTGAAATATTATTATATATACCCAGATACTTATCCAGTCATAGTACTTGTGATGTTTCATGTCCCTTTTCCCTGGCCTCATTCTATAATGTAGACGATATTCATGCACTGACCTATCACAAGATAATACTCATTAAACAATAATATAAATTATATATCTAGATGATTAGATCTAAAAGGTTAGATATAGTGTATTATAATCTGAAAAATTCCATCATGTGTGGTTTGCTTGTGGGATATCCATGAATTGAATCCAGAAAATAAATCATTGGAGTATCCAAATTTACTGCAATGAGCATCAAATGCTTCCTATTAACACAAAAAAGAATAAGTAATGAAGAAAATTAAAATATATTTTATATGATTTAATTTTAGAGTTTTACCCCTATATCATTGGTATTAAGAAGAGTATGTCTTTTGTGTTTTTTTGATAAATTTTTTTAGCAGTTCTACCACTATTTCACCCTCTTTATTGGATTCGATTTTTGATTGTTATGTATAAGTGATATGAGGACTAAGGAGTCCATTTTTTGTTCATGGTAAAATCCATTTAATTGTTTTTCATATATACACCTTTGAAAAATTTGAAATGTATTTAGTCATAAATATCATAGCATATCAGCTTTTGGAAAATCAAATCATGATAAAATATATCATGTATACATTTACACTTCAGTGGCCTAGACATTCATACTCTAGGTTTTCACATAAATTTTCAACATTAATGAAATATGAATCATCTTTGATGTATATGTTTTCATCAAAAACAATTGTGTGATTACCACGGTCTTTAAACATTGTATCCCCAAGAGTCTTCAACGATAGTAAATGAAGATATAAAATGGGAGAGTTTAAGGTGATTTTGGAAGATTTTTTGTATTGGGTCATTGATCCTTGATAAAGTTTGGAGCAATTCGTTCATTTCAACCATTTCCCTTTCTTCATCTATAATAACAATCATCGGTTAAGATATGTTTTCATTAAATGTTAAATGTTTATATTGAAAAATAAATTTGAAATTAATACCAAATTTTGGACATGTTTTTTAGATGATGTGATTCCCATGAGATGAATGTTCCAAGAGCTTCACAACTAAAAAAATGATATATACCAATTGTTAAAATCTATGGGTATATACCCTAAAACCGTGTGTATAGAATATACCTATGGTATTGGGAACCGTGGGAAACTGAGGCATCAGAATAGCTCCATATCATATACCCACGGATTTCCAAACCGCAGGTATTGATTTTTGTAAGAGTTGGTGTTCTAGAACCAACGGGATGTACATTAATTACATGGATATTTAATGTATTCAAATATTAAACTTATTATTATGTATTTTTCATTGTTCTGCATCTTTATGATGTAATAATATCGTAGAGTATTTTTTGCATTGATACGGTCATAGAAGTTCCCCTCTACGATAAGAACCTTGAAATGCTATAAAAATATTCATAAATATAGTTCTATGGTTAGATGACATACTATGATGGGACACATAGAATTATTACCATCATGTTCAAGTACTCATAAGCATATGGGACTTCCTCTCATGAAGATCGCACTTGGTAATCTCCATGATAGGAGATTATGAGAAAAGACCTGCCTGTAGGAATTACACATTTTTTGGTGTCATCAAATAATTCTATTTTTGGATGTATGTAATGATCCATGTACTGTATGATTATCATTATCATGTTTCATGAAGCACGAACATTGATTTACTGATGAAAACCATCATGCATACAGTTGGCGGGATGTAGGGTACATTGGGCGCATCAGGAGTGGCATGTTATTAATGGATACGTTGAGGAAGAATTTATCCCAAACATTTATGGTAGTTGATCTCTTCGACCTTTTATTTGAATAGAACCATTATGTGAAATCTCATGGCCATGGTGTAACAATGAGTTTATTTATAGTAGTCAAATAATGACGTATCAAGCATAAATGTTGATGACACTTTCATGAAACATTCTTGATGAGATATTGTGACAAAGGGATTATATTACACTGTAAGCGTTCATATGTGGATGTCGTTTTTGTGACATTATGTTCTTTCCCATCAATGCCTTGACCTGTTTTGGATAGTACTATTGGACTTTAGGCAAGCCCACCTCATGCCAATAAGAAATAATACTAGAGGGGCACACACTATGTATTTCTGGTGGTTTCAATTAAATTATATTTGATTTTAATTAATAAATATTATTCTCAAGTTAGTGGAATAGTTTTATTCAAATTAAAAGGAATTCATAAATTAAAAAAAATATTCACCAGATTGTGGGTAAAATATATATTTTTTTTTATTGAACATTTAAAAAATTATTTATTTACTAGCTTTTAAATAAAATATTAATTTCATAGAATAAATTATTTATTTATTTATTTGGGTGATCAATAAATGGAAGTGTCTTTCATGCAGACCAAGGAGGATCCTATAGTAAAATAATTATTTTCAAGATGATAAATATTTATTTAACTAGTTGGCACAAATTAAAACAATGATCATATAATTTTATGACGCATAATTTTATTTATAATTTCATTTTTCACAAGTTGGAACATCATAAATAATGACCTAGTATTATTATTAATAGCACTGTATTTATCAATGGTTTTGGATGTATTTAACTTCTAATATGCAATTAAATATTGTAACTGAAGCCCCATTTCAATAAATAGGCACATACCTCTTTTGTTCCCTGTACCGAAACGCACACCCGGTGAATTGAGAATTATTGAGCTAAACAATTTCTATATAATATCCTCATCATATCACTCTCATGAATGAGATACATTCTTCAAGGCCACAGAAAAGGAAGTCAATAATGACCGACGCAAGAAACTTACTTCGATGTGCTAGCACCTGGTGAACAAGTGGTGTTGATAAGAGGCCTTCAGAGAATATGTGGATCACCACTATAGGTATTCTAGTTTGTATCATTTCAAGCATAACGATATAATCATTAAGGGTCATTCTGGATGATCAACATCACCAGAGAATAAAATAACAAAGTTATAGGTATTATTTTATTTATAAAATTAATTAAATTAAATATAAGCATAATGTGAAATATCCTATCTAATGGTTTAGGGACTATTCCTTCTCTATTAAAATAATTGATTCTATTTTAGGGTGACTGTTGACGCTCCTTTCGTCACAGAATCTAAAGATTGGAAAAGGGAATATTTGAGCTCAAAGTGATTCATCCTTTGAAGAAAACATCAAAAATTGACAAAGGAATGAACAAAGGATCAACAGCAACTGCACCGCGCAAGTTATCTCACTGTCGCGCAAGTGTACTTGCGCGGCGACCTTGGTCACACAAGTGACTTGCGCGACCTAAGTGGTAAACCGCCCAGTAGCCGCCCGTGGTCTTCTTATGCCTATAAATAGACCCTGTGGTCCCCCCATTCGAGGGGATCTGTTTCCAGAAACTTGGATTGAAGCTCCCGATGCCCAAGCCTCTTCTCAAAGCTTCCGGAACACTTCTAAGGTAATCTCTTACCTAGAACGAAAGATCTAAAGAGAGGGAGGAAGGCCTAAGTGTTGAAACTCATCAACACTTGCGCGCCTGAATGGCCAGCCCTTAAGGGAACTGGTCACACTTGCGCGCCGCCTTATTCCTTCAATAGAATTTGCGCGTCCCTTATCTGGAAGAACCTCAAGAGGATTCTAAAGGGTTTAAAAAAGAGTCTCTCAAGTATTTCAATGCGGGTTGAAAAACGCGCAAGTACACCATGTCTCGCGCAGGTATACTTGCGCGACCAATACTTGTGCGCCCACGCAAGACTTGCGTGCCTTTCAAGACTTGCGCGCCCCTACCTTTTTGGGTACCCATCTTTCCCATTTTACCCCTCTTAATCCATTTCACCTTTCCTATTCATGATTCAGTCTTCAAGATACTCTTCAAATCCATTTATGGCATGATTTCTTGATTTGAATTCCTTATCTGAAAAGAATTCGGTGGAATATCTCTCAAAACCTAGTGATTTATACATCTTTATGTCACCAAAGATTGAGAGTTCGTTCATTCAACCTCATCCTTTAAGATAAGAGAATCCTTAGCCTAGGTCTCCTTTTCATGAATAATCCCCAGTTATAAATCCTTTAATCTGGGCATCTTCCTCAGGAGTAAGCCCCAAATTCTTAAAGTTCCTAAACTTGGGCATCCTCTTCAGGAGTAACCCCGAATCTCAAATATCAGGCATCCTTCTTAGGATTAATCACCAATCACAAATGTGGGCATCCTTCTCAAGAGTAAGCCCCAAACCTTAATCCCTAACCTGGGTCTCTTTTTCAGGAATAAGGCTCAGTCATAATCATGGGCTTCCTTTTCAGGAGTAATCCCCAACACCCCTAACCTGGGCCTCCTTTTCACGAATAAGTCCCAGTCATAATTTTGGGCATCCTTCTTAGGAGTAAAACCCAATCATAAATCCCCTCCTAATTTGGGCATCCTACTTAGGAGTAAGCCCTAAGATTAGAGTATTCAAATCTCCATAAAGCACATATACCTTTATGGACCCTGTTCCTGGATTTTCTCTCTAAAAGTAAATCCTAAACCTTCATCTATTTGGGCAGTCATACATACATAAGTCCCAAACAATTTATTATGATTGCATCTTTCATGGCACAATTGTCTAATTTTTACCAATACCTCTTCTTTCTCACACCGAGCATGACTCACGTGAGCTTAGAGTGTAAAAGTAATTATGACATTCTTCTTTGAGCCATCAATCATAAACATCATATTCCATTACTCGAACTACGTGGGTTCTGATTCCTTTTCCAAAACAAAGGATAAGTAGGTAGCCCATTTATGGGTTCGATCCCAACTTTGAAATAATCCATGTCCTTCTGAATGACGATAAACTTCAAGTGCCCCACTGAGTGGCTTTAAAACCAGCCTGGTCATCATAATGACCAAGAGACTTTTATATAAATGTTTTGAAGGATACCATTGACCAAGAATCTCTAAACAGATATAGATGATTCTCTATTGATGAAGAACCTCGAATACATATAAAAGATTCTATAAATTTCTTGCATATTTAATCATTGATTGTTAAAACTAAAGGAAAGCTCATTTTATACTTGGTAATGTAATAAGGAATCACGAACATAACTTAAATCTATAAAGAGAGTCCCGGAGGAGACAATAATTCCCCTCAAAAAGGTGTGATGAGTCCGACCTCCCATCCTCTCGACCAATGAAAATTCCTAAGCCTCATTAGTCCACAAGCTAATGAGCGCCTACCTTTGGAAATTAGGTCCAAACGGATGTGGAATCATTGGATGTTTCTCGGTTCTACGAACAAACCCGCTAGAAACCGATCGGAACGTTTGAATCTCTCGTCCAGGAGGTCATCCCCGAAATCTGTGCGAAACAGAGACTAGAATTCCTCATCATATTGATCCCAGAATAATCATTGTTCATGTTAACAATTAATGTTGGGTGTTGACACAATCGCGCTTCCACTGCACTCAGAACCTAGAAGTGGTATTAGAGAGGAGAAATCATAGATACAGTTATTTAAAAATAAATTATGATTCAAACAAGTAATAAATTAGTTGTTTCAATTCAAGTTAATTTTTCTCAAATATGAATCTCTAAATTTGTTCTTCTTCTTTTGTTTCTCGTTCACCTAACAGAAATGATCTTTTCATTAATTTTTTATTAAAATAAAATAGAGTATCTCATCTGTAGGTTCCAAATGTACCTGGCTGTATAACACAAGAACACATGGTATGTATTTGGTAGTACACGCCTTGTAGTCATGTTTCAATGCACCGGGTCCAATCTGCCAAACCAAGCAGTGTCATTGGAGTTTGTCTATGACTTATTGACTTCGTGTGTTGAATAAGAACACATGTCACGTGGTTTCCAGATTACATGATGTGTGGCCCTCTAGACACGACACTTTGTCCCTTCGGGTTAGGGATGGACCATATACCCAATACACGGATTTCCCGAATAAAGAAAATGTAATGAGGAACTACATGGCGTGTGGCCCACAGGAAACACATTGTACTCTAAATATTTCAAAATTACACTCGCACGTCATTTCCCCGAGCGTGTACTTCAGATGGTTGGTGAAAAATAGTACATATCGTGTAGTTGGAACTACATGTCATGTAATCATCCAAACTATGCAGATTTTTTAAAATTTTATTATTATATTATATAAACCCATGATATGTGGACCACTGTACGGGGGTAAAGATGGAGCACAACACATGATAGGAGATTTATATATCTGTGTTTAATTTAACATCTGCATAACGTTCATTTCTACTAATTGGGTAGTTATGAATAATAATTCACCAAGTTTCATCCATGGTACATGTTATGTACGGAGATAATTTTAAATGATTTTTTTTAAAATTATGATCGATGAAAATCTCAATTAAATTTATAGAATGGTTTAATATAAAAGTATTTATTAATTAAACATGATAAATAATTGATTCGAGCGTGATTTATCTTAGACAAGAATGATTAAAAAATTGAATGCTGGTTTTATTTATGGGTAAATATCTTTTCATGTATGGATGATCATGAGCTTGACCAAGAAATTTTTATCTAGCTGGTCTATTTTAATTTATTTATTTAAATTAAATTTGGTGTCCTATAAGTCTTCTCCTCATTAATATTTGGGTCATGCGTGCTAAAGCATTATTTTATTTAAAACTGTTTTTTTACCCCTCACATAAGTGTGAGTTTAAAATGAAATGTAATGGATGGAACTCCCAAGTTAGATGAGGCAGTTCCAGATTGAGATGAGTTGAAACCAATCCTAGGAGATATAGAGGTGGACATATGGAAAGATGTAAAAATGATCCCAAATGGTTTAAGGTGTGAAACCCATAGGCCAGGGATAGTTTACCAACCTCTTGATAAACTAACCATCATAATATCTCATGATCATACCCTTTGTTTTATTTTATTTCTATCTGTTCCATTGTTTATCATGAGGGATGTTTTTTCATAATCACATAATTAATGTATTAAATAAGCATGAATGATGGAACTAAAATAATCTAGGATTATGTGTAAATATTATCAAGACATGGTTAATCACTAAAGTAAGTTACACTTTATATTACTACGGTTGTGATAATGATAATAACCAATTCATTCATAAGAGATAAAAATCCCTCAAATAAAATATTATGTCAGACAAAGCCATTCATTACTTGATTAAGGAAAAAAATCAATAATACTATGTGCTTGACCAACCCTTGTGGGGACACATACTTTTATATAGGAATACCTTGTGAAAGGTTTTGGGTTGACATAATAATATTACATCAAGATTAGTAGACCTTTCTAGATATGGTGTAATATTGGAGGCAAGAGGTGAGGAAATCAAAAGTCAGGATTTCAGGATTGCGGAGTCTACTCAATATATCAAGGAGCTGCCAACCCACTGTTTGAAATTACCTTCCTACCTAAGTACATTCATATAGCTTGAAAAATACTTATTGGGGTTATGCAAAGGTAATATGGATCCTTTCCACTAGTATATCATGACAACTGGACTTTTTGAGTTCAATGGTGATTTCCATTGGGACATGATAATATTGTGAGAGACTTCATAAATTTAATTTATTATTTATTATTATAATAAATAATGTACTAATGATTATATCTTTTGATTGTAGAATAGAAATCACAAGAACCTCAATCACACTATCCCAATGATCAATTCTAGATAAAGCCAGCGTCCCCACTGGTAGTACATTGTATGAATGGTTTAGATGCCTCCAGGTTATCCTACGCCAAGAATTAAAGTCTTATGTATTGGAGTTAACATTACCTAATCTCCCTTACAAAGAGGCAAGTGATGAAGATTTCCTGGGCTATGAGAAACATATGGACTATGCAGTTGATGTTCAATATTTGATGTTATAATCAATTTCTAGTGATCTCATAATGTCTCCTAAAAACATGGATTCATATAGAATGCTTGATAACCTCCATGGTATTTACCAGGATAGAGAAATACAAGAATGGTTTGAGATCTTCAAGGAAATCTTTTAAATTATGGTTGGATGGGGTACCCCAGATGGTTCTCATGTAATTAAGCTTCTTGTCTACATTGAGAGCATGGAGGTTCTTGGGTTTAAACTCCTCGAAGAACTGGGAATCTATCTCATTCTTGCATCACTCCCTCAGAGCTTCTCCAACATTATTTTCAATTTCAACATGAACATCATTGAGAAGTCTCTATCTGATCTTCTTATTGTCATTCACTAAGTGGACAAAGATATGAATGTGAAAATCTTTTTTTCCTTATGTTGAATAAGAGGAAAGGGAAGAAAATGTGATTCAATCTCATATCTTCTTCATGGAATTCAATGAAAAGGATGTACAAAATGAATGAAAGGGAACATGAGACAATTTTTCTGGCTTGTGGAAACAAATACCACCAGATGAAGAACTAAACCTAGCCTATGAGGAAATGGGAAGCATCAGGTGTGTTAGTTATAAAAGGTAATCTATTTGTTTCTAAAAATTTTGTATTATATATATCTTGTGGTGCTCCCATATGTACACAAATATAAGAACCATTTAGAATCAAGAAAATTAACCGAGGGGATGTAGATCTGCGAGTAGCCAATATAGCCATACATGCTGCTATAGCTATCGAGGACTACCCCATCACATTTCAAACTGGGGTGATCTTGGTGTTAATGGGTTTATATGTGTTTTTTGTTACTAAAACATTATTTCTGTATCAATATTAAATATTGATGTATTTTTCATAAATTTTTGGAAATGATTGTTTCTTCTTTTATAAAGATATCATTTGTCTTGGTTGGGCACATTTATACAATGAACTTTACATGATTTATTACACAAAGTAATGGGAATAAATAACAATGATTCCTCACATGACTCTAACCACACCCAACATTGGCATCATTGGACATGTCACATAAACAAGGAACACAAGACAAAGTCACATCAAGATGGATATTTTGATTCTTTCTAACTAAAACCACTTGGTGTATTTCATGCATGTTTACAAGGGAAAATGACCAAAACCCCATTTAGTAGGAAAAGTTAAAGGGATAATGAACTTATGGGATTTGTTCATACTGATGTCTGTTGACCATTTCCTATTGAATCATTGGGAGGGTACTTGTAATTATTAAATTTTAAGAATGATTTTATTAGATAAGGATATATCTACTTAATGAGGTATAAGTATGATTCTATTTATATGGTCACGGAAAAAAAAGAATGAAGTCAAGAACTAGCATGGTAAGAGGATTAAGAAACTCTGCTAAGACAAGGGATAAAGATATTTTTATCATGACTTCATTGATTTCTTATAGGAGATTGGGATCCTTTCCAAAATCACTCCTCCATACACTCTCTAGAAGAATGGTGTGAGAAAAAGGAGGAACCACACCCTGTTGGAGATAATGAGATCAATGAAGAGTTATGCAAGTGTTCCATTTTTCTTTTGGGGATATGCTTTAAAAATGCTGGTGCATGTACTAAATCAAGTACAAACGAAATCTATAAATGGTATTCCATAGGAGTTCTAGAGTGGAATGAAATCCATTTTATCTAATTTACATTAGTGGGGAAGAAATTCATTTGTTATGGCCTATTCAAGTATCAAACATGCTTCCTGAGGATCAATGTGTACATTTATTGCATACCCCAAGGAATCAAGGGGATATAATTAAGGTTCTGGGCGTAGAGAAAGTGCGTGGGTGGATGTGCCAACTTGGATTTTTTTCATTAACAATGGTTAATCCGAGATCAATATGATGATAAACGCCAGTCTCCACAAATCGAATCACATAAATGGTCAAAGAAAAAGGGAACTCCCAGAACCATAAATTAGGATAATTAAAGGTTTATTATAATTAATTTAATAAATTGAAAAGAAATTCCTTTTGGGTGTTCTTTCTTCATTGATGTTCTTGATCACGTTCTGATGTGATTCCTCGTTGCGTCACAGAATCCAAGTGTAGACTTCCTCTAGCGGTGATCCACACGTGTACCTCGTATCTCAGAATGTCACCAAATGTGTATTTGGGTGCTAGAATGGAGAATCCTTTTCTTGAGTTGTCTTCCTTAGATTGACTTGATCTGATATAAGAGGACCTCTCTCAGTCTTGAGTGCATTCTTGGAGGAAGAGGTTCTTTCAGCCATGAACAAATTCTCCAGAGTTGTTGTCCACAACGATTCTCTTGTGTGTCGGAAAAGAGTTGGGGTTGTGAGGATATTTATAATCAGGTTTGAGTTTGTATAATTATGACAATATATAAACATGTTACACGTTCTATTTATTTCATTGACTCTTATTTAAAACCCCATGTCAAAAAATTATTTCCTTGACATGCGCCCACGCTGATTATAATAAATATCATTTAAAACAATATTATATCCTCAAAATCCCGACTAGAAAAACTACACGGAATGTGTTAATAAATACATTGTGTGTACATTTAATGTAAACAGTGTGTATATCTTGTTTTCATTTATTCATTTACTTTCCATAAAGAAAACTACATGGCATGTAATAATTAATACACGTCGTGTACTTGTTTTCCATGAAAAAACTACACGATGTGTAATATTTAATACACGGCGTTTATATCTTTTTTTTCATTTACTTCTTCCTCCAATCATTAAAATGATCTTTGATTCCATGAATAATTATTAAACCATGTACGGTAATAATCTTTATTCTACTTGAGATACTCGAATACACTTATTTTGTGACCCTCTAGGACTCTTTCACTTTGGCATTAGGCGAACTTGCCTAAAGTCCAAGATTACCGTCTAGCAATGGGTCAAGGCACCCAAGAGAATGAAGTTGACGCTGCATTGACTTATCACCTCATAGGAATTCTTACTGTGTAATTTAATCCCTTTTTCTCGATATCTCATCAAGCACGTTTCATGGCAGTGTCATAAACCTATATTCTTGATATGTCTTTCTTTGACTACCTGAAATAATCTCGTCGTTCACACCATGGCCATGGAATTTAATGCGACAGTACTATTTCAGTCAAAGGTCCTAGATATCAACTTCCATAAATGGAAGGGACAAATCCTTCCTCGACTTATCCATTAACAACATGCCACTCGTGACGCACCCAATGTACCCTACTTCTCGCCAACTGTCTGCGTGACGGTTTTCATCAGAAAATCTAAGTGTGCGGGTCATGACATGAGTTAATGATAATATTCCACTCTATGGACCATTACACATGCTCGTAGATATCAATTTCTGATGACACCAAGACATGTAGAATTGCTACTGGTGGGTCTGTTCTCATAATCTCCCATCTTGGAGATTACCAAGTGTGAACTCCATGAGAGAGAGTCTTGTCTTCTTACGAGTACTCGCACATGATAGTATGTATACTATGTGTCATATCATAGTATGGAATCCAACTGTAGAACATTATTTAAGAATATTGTTATAGCATTTCAAGGTTCTCATCACAATGGGGATCTTCCATGACCTTATCAATGCAACAAATATTCCATGACATTATTATATTATAGTCATGCAGAACAATGAACAATATATAATAAGTGATCATTCATGTAATTTAAGTACAAAAAAGTTGGTTCTCAGGACACCAACCCTTACAAACTCCCACTTGGACTTGAGCCAACTGCCTATGACTTTTTGTCCGCTAGACCTCACATGATGATCATGTTTCTGCTGAGTCAAGGCATTAGTCAAGGGGTCCACCACATTATCTTCCGTTGAAATACTGCTCACTGCAACTTCACCTCTCTGAGAAAAATCCCTCAAGAGATGATTCTTCCGAAGTATGTGCTTTGCCTGCTGATGTGACCTTGGCTCTTTAGAAAGTGACACTGCTGCAGTATTATCACAATATATTTTGATAGGATCATTACTACTCGGTACTATATCCTTCTCTTAGATGAAGCTTCACATCCATATTGCTTCTTTAGCTGCCTCAGAAGGTGCGATATACTCAGACTCCGCTATAGAGTCTTCCACCACACTTTTCTTTGAGCTCTTCTAGCTCACTGCAACTCCATTCAAAATGAATATGTATCCAGTCTGCGACTTCATGTCATCTTGGTCAGTCTGGAAACTAGCATCTACATGTCCTCTGATGACTAGTTCCTCATCTCCTCTATAAACCCGGAACATATCCTTAGTACGCCTCAGATACTTAAGGATAGTCTTGACTTCCATCTAATGGTGGTCTCCTGGATCATCATGATATCTGCCTACCACACTTAATGCGTAAGCAACATCAAGCCTATTATATAGCATAAAATACATTACTGACCCAATCACAGATGCGTAAGGGATCCTTTACATTCTTTTTCTTTCCTTATGTTTTTGAGGACACGTTTTCTTGGAAAGATGAATACCATTTGACATTGGCAACAATCCCCTCTTGGATAGTTCCATACATAATCTCTTCAGTATCTTGTCAATGTATGTACTCTGACTAAGTCCCAGCATTCTCTTGGATATATCACAATGGATCATGTTCGCAAGAATATATGTTTCCTTGCCCAAGTCTTTCATGGAGAAGAATTTATGAAACCATGCCTTAACTGACTATAAGGCAGGTACTTCGTTTCCAATTAGTAATATGTCATCAACATATACTATTAAGAAAATGACTGCACTTCCACTAAACATCTTGTAGACACAAGTATCACATTCGTTTTTAACAAAGCCAAATTCCATTACCACTTCATCAGAATGAATGTTCCATGAAATTGATTCTTGCTTTAATCCATAAATAGATTTTTGCAACTTGCATACCTTGTTGGCATCCTTTGGCGTCACAAACCCTTCAGGTTGTGTCATGTAGACTTCTTCCTAGAGGTTCCCATTAAGGAACGCTATTTTGACATCCATTTTCCAAATTTCAAAGTCATGGAAAGCGGCAATGGCCAACAGGATTCTGATGGATTTCAGCATCGCAACCGATGAAAAAGTTTCATCATAGTCAATTCCTTGACGCTTTATACAAAATTTTTCAACCAGTCGTGCCTTATAGGTGCTAACATGCCCCTCTATGTCCAGTTTCTTCTTGAATACCCATTTATTACTAATAGGATATACATCAACTGGAGGATATACCAAAATCCAATCTTGGTTTTGGTACATGGAATCTATTTTAGAATTCATGGATTCTTCCCACTTGGTAACGTCTGTTCCTTAAACTGCTTACTTGTATGTAAGAGGATCATCATTTTCAACCAATAATGAGTCACCATCCTCAGTGACAAGAAAACCATATAGTTCTGGTTCTCTCACCTCTCTCATGCCCATACATAGTTCTTGTGTCTCTGGAATAGATTGTTCTTCTATGGGGCTTTGTGGAATCTGTTCTTGTACCAACTCTTGTATATATTGAGCCTCTACTTCATCGAATTCTATCTCGCTCCCACTGTCTCATTTGGAGATGTGCTCCCTCTCAAGGAATATCGCTTGTCTTGCCACTGTAACCTTTTTTCTGAGGGGTTCTATAGGTAATATCCCCTTGTTTCCTTGTGATATCCTATAAAGATACACGGTGTTCCTTGGGGTGCATGTTTGTTACTTGAAGAGGTCTTCACAAATGCTTTGATACCCCACACATGTAAATTCGATAACATGTCTTTGCATCCACTCCATAACTTGTATGGAATACCATTTATCGATTTAGTTGGTACTTGGTTTAGTATGTGTGCTGCTGTTTGTAATGCATATCCCTAAAAGGATAATAGAAGAATCTCATGAATCATCATTGATCACACCATGTCTAACAGGGTGTGGTTCCTCCTTTCACTTACACCATTCCACTACAATGTGTAATGAGGAGTGAGTTGAGATAGAATCACAAACTCCCATAAGAAATCAATGATGTTCTGATTAAGAGATTAACCTCCTCTATCTGAGAAGAGTTTCATAATCTTTTTACCAATCTGGTTATCAACTTCATTCTTGTATTCTTTGAACCGTTCAAAATAATATGACTTATACCTCATTAAGTAGATATATCCATATCCACTAAAATCATCAGTAAAATTTATGAAGTACGAGAACCCACCAATTGCTTCAACTAGAAATGGTCCACACACATCTATGTGGATTAATTCTAGAAGCTCTTTATCTCTTTCACCTTTCCCACTAAATGGGGATTTGTTCATT
This sequence comes from Viscum album, assembly GCA_963277665.1. NCBI lineage: Eukaryota > Viridiplantae > Streptophyta > Magnoliopsida > Santalales > Viscaceae > Viscum > Viscum album. Next base: position 1,052,134,243 of record OY728151.1, on the reverse strand, counting down.
TTTCCTTGTAGAAACGCATGACATACACCAAGTGGTGTTAGTTCGAAAGAATCTAAATACCCATCTTGATGTAATTTTGTCAAATGTTTCTCATTGACATGACCTAGCCGGTGATGCCAAAGTTGGTTGTGGTATGAGTCATGTGAATTAACTTTGTTATCGATTGACATTACTTGTTTTTTTAGTCTAATACATAAAGGCCGTTATATAAATGTTCCCTACCAAAACAAATGCTATCTTTATAAAAATAGCAACACCCACTTCCAAAATTGAAGATTAATCCATCAGTATCTAATCTGGATACTTAAATAATGTTTTTGGTTATAGAGGGTACATAATAACATCATTTCAACATCAAGACCAACCTAGTAGGAAATGTGAGGTGGTAGTCCCCGACAGCTACAACAGCAAGTTTGGATCCATTGGTTGCTTGATGATCTACCTCCCCTCGATCAATCTTCCGGAATCTACTTGGTTCCCATATTTGGATACAGATGTGAGAACCACAAGAAGTATTTAATACCCAATTAGTAGAAACAGATATATTTCATTTGACAAAAAATGAACCTGATGCTACCCCAAGATTCCTTGTCTTGGTGTAGTTTTTCTTTCAGTGGCCCTTCTTGCCACATGAGAAACAAACAACATCATATTCCTTTGCCTCCCCTTTGATCTTCCTTTTCTTGGAAGGCCTTGAAAAATATTTGGGCTTAAGGCTGTTCACCTTCCATTTCCTTTTATTCACCAAGAGGATAGAAGGCTTTTCACGCTTCATGTCATTTTCCACTTGGTGAATAAGGATAAGAAGATCAGACAAAGACTTATCAATGTTGTTATTGTTGAAGTTTAAAACAAAGTTTGAGAAGATCTTGGGAAGTGATGCGAGAATGAGATCGTTACCCAGTTCTTCAAGGATTTTAAACCCTAGAACCTCCATGCGCTCAATGTATCCAATGAGCATGACTACATGAGGCCCATCTGGGGAACCCTCTCCAAGATTGCTCTGAAATAGAGCCTTGGAGATCTCAAACCATTCCTATCTTGCACTCTCTTGGTATAGACCATGGAGGTGCTCGAGCTTGCTATAGGAATCCATGTCTTCATGAGACTTCATGAGCTCACTATAAATTGATGATAGCATCAAACATTGAATGTCAAGTGCATCTTTCAAATGTTGATCATAGACTAGGAAATCTTCATCACTCACCCCTGGGGCTGGGGAATCAGGAAGTGAGGATTCCAGCATGTAAAACTTTTGTTCATGGCGTAGGATAACCCGAAGGTGCCTAAACCATTCCTGAAAGTTACTGCTAGTGAGGATGTTGTCTTTATCCAGAATTGATCACAGAGAAAATGTGGTTTATGTGTTTTTCATTTTTATTCTAAAAATTAAAAGAGCATATTTATCAGTACTTTATATATTACATTTTATAAGAAATAAAAAAAATTAAGTCTCCCACTATTTTATCTAGTCCTAATGGCCCTCTCCATTGAACTCAGAATGTATAGTTTCTTTGAAATTCTAGTGGAAAGGATCCATATCCCCCTTCGCATAACCCCAACAAGGGTTGGTCAAGCTATTTGAAGGTATTAAGGTAAGCAGGTCTTTGCCAACTTTGAGCTTATAGTTCCTTGATCTGTTGAGTGGACTCCCCAATCCTGAAATCATGACTTGGATTTCCTCAACTATTGCCTCAAATATTACATCAATTCTAGAAAGGGATATTCCTCTTGATTTAATATGGTCAAGTCAACCTGAATCCTTTCATAAGGGATTCCTTTATATATGTACGTGTCCTAACAAGGGTTGGTCAAACACATTGTTTTATTGAGTCTTTCCCTTAATCAGGTAACGGAAGGTTAAGTTTGACTTAATACGGTATTGAGGGATTTTAATCCTTTATGTGTATTTTTTCAGTATCACATACTTTTTAATATTACGTGATTCTTGCTTAAGTGATTAACCATGTTTTGATAATGTTTACACATAGTACAGTTTTTATTTTATTCCCTCTTTTCAATCCTGTTCATTTTATTAACTATCTGATCACGAAAACACATACATAATAAATAAACCATGAAATTCAGACATAAATAAAATAAGATGGCATGATCATGATCTTGTATTGGTTAGCTTATCTAGCGGTTTTGATAAGCTAACCCTGACCTAGGGAAAAATACCTTGAACCTGGTGGTTCGTGTTTTGCAGCTCCCACCTATCCACCTTTCTATCTTCTTGCATCGTTTTTGCCTTGGATTCGGGATTTGAACCATCTCATATGGCTCGGGAGATCCTCCATTACATGGGTTTACATTAAATAAACCATGGGCACGAAGGCCCTACATTTTATTGGAAAAAGGCTCACAGGAAAATAAATTTAAAGTAAATAAATTTAAATGAAACCATACACATAAAAAGGGTCTTTGGTCTAGTTCATGATCATCCATAGCATGCAACGACATTTACAAAAATTTAGAATTCAAAATCTTTTAATCGCTCTTTCATTTAAGATAAGTCGCGCTCGAACTCAATTAATTATGATCTTATTATTAATCAATTCTTTATCATAAATTCCTTTCTGAAATTCCATGAGATTCTTCTCATCCATATTCCTTGTACGGGTCTTTGTACATTGGAAGAATCTTGGTGAAATTCCATTTCAAGAAAGTACACGGCATGTAGTTTATAAGTACATGGCGTGTATTTCTTTTCACTCTTTATCCAAAGTACACGCCGGGGGATTTGGCGTGTTTTCTGTACTTTGAAAATTTTGGTGTACATGGCGTGTTAATAAATCATACATGGAATGTACTTCCTTGTTACGTTGTAACCAGCCTGGCGATCCCGTGTACACGGTACGCAGCTTATCCTTGTACACGGTTTCACCTGGGCCGGAACAGACTACCTGGCATGTTGCTCCAAAAAAACACCGTGTGTTCTGATTCCATGCATCGTTCATTTCTGGTCAACACAACATGATTAATACTTAGGTATATTCAATTTACATGGTGTGGTTTGGTGGACCAGTGCAAATTCATTGAACCTAAGTACACGGCGTGTAGTTTTAATTACACGTCATGTAATCCCGTGTTGTATAGACAGAATGAGAGGCTCCTCCGAATGAGTTCCTCATTTTTATTTTAATCAAAAATTAAAATTAAAAGGCGGTTTCTGTGATGTGAATCGAGAAACATAGTAGGAAGAATAGATCTCGTTTATTCAGATTTATAGGAAGATTTATATCGAATTGAATCAAATATAAATGCATAAAATATCAACGAAACTTAAATAACTATAATCAATTTTGTAACCTCGCTCTGATACCATTTGAAGGTTTCGGGCACGGAAAAAGCGCGTGGGTGGATGTGCCCACTTGGCTTTTTTTCATTAACAGTGATTAATCTGGGATCAATATGACGATAAACGCCAGTCTCCACGGATCGAATCCCAGAAATGGACAATGAAAAAGGAATGTCCCAGAACCACAAAGTAGGATCGTTATAGGTTGATTTTAATTAATTTAATCAATTGAAAAGAAATACCTTTTGGGTGTTCTTTCATCGTTGATGTTCTTGATCACGTTCTGATGTGATTCATCGTTGCGTCACAGAAGCCATGTGTAGACTTCCCCTAGCGGTGATCCACACGTGTACCTCGTATCTCGGGATGTCGCCAATGGAGTCTCCAGGTGCTAGCATGGAGAAACATTTTCTTGTGTTGTCCGCCTTAGATCGTCTTGATCTGATGGAAGAGTATCTCTCTCGGTCATGAGATCGTTCATGGAGGAAGAGGTTCTTTCGGCCTTGAAAGAATTCTCCAGAGTTGTTGTGCACAACGATTCTCTTGTGTGTCGGAAAAGAGTTGTGGTTGTGAGAATATTTATAATCAGGTTTTCAGTTGTATAATTATGACCCTAAATAAACACGTTACGCGTTTTATTTATATCATTTAATCTTATTTAAAACCCCATGTTGAATAATTATTTCCTTGACATGCGCCCACGTTGATTATAATAAATATAATTTAAAACAATATTATATCCTCAAAATCCCGACTGAAAAAACTACACGGCGTGTATTAATAAATACATGGCATGTACTTGTTTTTAAATGAAAACAACACTACGTGTACATTCAATGTAAACGGCGTGTATATCTTGTTTTCATTTATTCATTTCCTTTAAATAAATAAAAATACTCGGCGTGTAATAATTAATACATGGTGTGTACTTGTTTTCCATGAAAAACTACACGACGTGTAATCTTTAATACACGGAGTATATATCTTTTTTTTCATTTCCTTCTTCCTCCAATTATTAAAATGATCTAGGCTTCCTTGAATAATTATTAAACCACATACGTGAATAATCTTTATTCTACTTGAGATACTTGAATACTCTTAGTGTGCGACCCTCTAGGCCTCTTTCTCATTGGCATTAGGCAAGCTTGCCTAAAGTCCAAGATTACTGTCTAGCAACGGGTCAAGGAACCCAAGAGAAAGAAGTTGACGTCGCATTGACTTATCACCTCATATGAATGATTGCTGTGTAATTTAATCCATTTCTGTCGATATCTCATCAAGCAGTTTTCCAGGCACTATCATAAATCTATATGCTTGATCTGTCATTCTTTGACTACCTGAAATAAACTCGTCGTTCACACCATGGCCATGGAGTTTAATGTGACTATTCTATTTCAATCAAAGGGATGAGATATCAACTTCCATAAATGGTTGGGAAAAATCCTTCAACGACTTATCCATTAACAACATGTCACCCGTGATGCACCCAACGTACCCTACTTCCCACCAATTGTCTGCCTGACGGTTTTCGTCAGTAAATCTAAGTGCCCAAGTCATGACATGAGTTAATAATAATCTTCCAGCCTAAGGACCATTACACATACACGTAGATAGAAATTTATGGTGACACCAAGACAAGCGGAATTACTAATGGAGGGTCTGTTCTCATAATATCCCATCTTGTAGATTTCCAAGTGCAAACTCCATGAGAGAGATTCTCATATTCTTACGAGTACTCGCACATGAAGGTCTGTATACTATGTGTCCTATCATAGTATGTCATCCAACTGTAGAACTTTATTTAAGAAAATTTTTATATCATTTCAAGGTTTTTATCACAGCAGGGATCTGCTATGACCTTATCAATGAAACCAATATTCTAGGACATTATTATAATAAATTCATGCTGAACAATGAACAATATATAATAAGTGAAAATTCATGTAAACAAAGTACAAAACGGTTGGTTCTCAGGACACCAACCCTTAAATATAACCTATATAAAACATCATATAATATGATTATAATGTAAATACAAGACATATTACATAAGAGGGAGAAAAAATGCAAAAGACATACTGGGAGAAAGATATATTTCACTGAATTTGAGGCTCGAGGTACACAAGATTTGGTACAAGAGTAGATTCCACAAAGCCCTGTGGAATAATGAATTGTTCTAGAGAGACAAGAACTACGTAGGAGTTGAAGAGAAGATAAAAATCCAAAATGGTACAATTTTTTAGTTACCGATGATAGTGACCCATTATTAGTTAATAATAATGATCCTCTAACCTATAAGAATGAATAAGGTGGCACAGATGTTGCCAAGTGGTAAGAAACCATAAATTCTGAAATGGATTCCATGCACAAAAACGAAGTATGGATTTTGGTAGATACTCCAGTTAAAGTAATGAAATTTGGTTGAAAATGGGTATTCAATAAGAAACTGACCAAGAAAGGAAAATTAAATACCTATAAGGAATGGGTGGTTGAAAAAGTGTTTAAATTGCATTATGGAATTGACTACGGTGAAACCTTTTCACCAAATGAAATACTAAAATCCATCAAAATTCTATTGGTCATTACCACTTACCATGACTATGAGCATTGGAAAATGGACGTCAAAACATCCTCCCTTAATGGGAACCTTCAAGATGATTTCTATATGACACAGCGAGAAGGGTTTATGACTCCAAAGGATTCCAATAAGGTATAAAAGTTGTAGAAATATATTAATGGATTAATGAAAGTATCGATATCATGGATCGTTCATTTTGAAGAATCCATAACAAAATCTAGTTTAATCAATAATGAATGTGAGACTTCTGTCTACAAATAGTTTAGTGGGAGTCCAATTTTTTTCCTAATAGTATATGTTGATGACATAGTACTTATTGGAAATGAGATACAAGTCTTATATTCTATGAAAGAATGGTTGAATCAATGCTTCTCCATGAAGGACATGGGAGAGGCAGCATATATTCTTGGGATCCAGATCCATCATTTTAGATCCAAGATATTGCTGGGCCAACATCAAAGTACATACATTGATAAGATACAGAAGAGATTCATTATGGAAAAATCAAATAGGGGATCGTTCCAACATTAGATGGAATTCATCTTTCCAAGAAAATGTGTCCTCAAAAACATGAGAAAGAATGATAATGTAATGCACTCTATACGTATCATTTATTAGTTCAGTCATTCATTCCATGCAATGTACAAGGCAGGATGTTACCTACACATTGCATATGATAGGTAGATATCAAGAAGTCCCAAGTGGCCGAAATTGGATGGGAGTCAAGACTACCCTAAAGTATCATAGTCATACTAAGAATATTTTACTATATTATGGAGTATATGGGGAAGTAGTCTTCCAATGATATGCAGATGCTAGTTTCCAGATTGATCAAGATGACATGATGTCGCAAAAGAGATATATATTCACTTTGAATGGAGGTACAATGATCTGGAAGAGCTCAATGCAGATTTTCATCATAGATTCTACAATAGAGTCCATTTATATCAAAACATTTTAGGCTGCAAAAATATTATTTGGGATGCATAGCATCATATTGGAGTTGGATGTGATACCTAGTAGTAAAGATCCCATCATTATATTTTGTGATAATGCTACTATGGCGGATCTCTCAAAAGAGCAAAGGTCATATTAGGATATCAAGTGCATAATCGAAATTATCATCTCTTGAGGGATTATTTCTTGAGATGTGAAGTTTAAGTGAGATTTTTTTCTCAGGAAGACAATGTGGCTGACCCCTTGACGATATCCTTAATTCAGCAGAAACATGATCACCATGTGAGGCCTAGCGAACTGAAAGTCGTAGGAATTGGGCTCTAGTCCAAGTGAGAGTTTGTAAGAGTTAGTGTCCTAGAACCAACATGTTGTACTTTAATTACAATAATATTTAATTTATTTAAATATTAATCATCTTATTATATATTGGTCATTGTTCTGCATGACTATGATGTAATAATGTCCCTGAGCAATTGTTGAATTGATAAGGTTGTGGTCGTTCCCCAGTATGATGATAACCTTGAAATACTATAACAATATTCCAAAATATAGTTCTACGTTTGGATGACATACTATGATGGAACATATAGAATGAAGACCATCAGGTGAGAGTACACGAAATAAGATGATACTTCCTATCATGTAGTTATCACTTGGTAATCTCTAGTACATAAGATTATGAGAAGAGACCCGCCAGTAGGTATTATGCATGTTTTTGTGTCGTTGTATATTTCTATCTGTGAGTGTGTGTTATGATCCATAGACTTTAATATTATCATTAATATGTATCATGACTTGTGCACTATGATTTATAGAAGAAAACCATCATGGAGACAGTTGGAGGGAAGTAGGTTATGTTGTTTCCTCATGAGTGGCATGTTATTAATTGATAAGTCAAGGAAAGATTTGTCCCATCATTTTATTTAAGTTGATATCTTTTCCATTTTATTGAAATAGTACTGTCGCATTAAATTACATGGCTATGGTGTATCGATAAGTTTATTTTAGTTATTCAATGGACAACATATGAAAAATTAAATTTAAAGAGACTATCATGAATCCCTCTTGATAATATATTTCAAAAAATGGATTATTTTACATAGTGAGTGTTCATATGTAGATGTAATTGTTGTGACATTAAGATATTTCTCATGGGTTCCTTGACCTGTATCTATAAATTACTGTTATTCAATAGGCAATCCCACCTGATGGCAACGATAAAAATTTTTAGAGGGTCAAAAACTATGTTTTTCTCGTGGTCTCTGTTAAATTATATTTAATCAAATATTTACTCACTAGATTTTTGGTAAAATATATTTATTTATATTTTATAAAATTTAATAAATATTTATTTACTAGTTCATAAAAAAATATTTATTTAAGAGAATAAAATATTTAATTATTTATTCAGTTGTTCAATAAATGGAAGTGGAGTTCAAGCATAACAAGGCTGGTCTGGTAGTAAAATAATTATTTTCAAGATGATAAATAATTATTTAACTAGTTGGAAGCAATTAAAATAATGCTACTATTATTTTGTGTCATGGAATTTTATTTATAATTCTATTTTGGAAAAGATGGCGGACCATAAATAGTGAGGCATTATTATTACTAATAGCATTGGTTTTCTATATGGTTATGAATTAATTGAATTGTTGTTACACAATTAAATATTGTAACTGAATCCCCATGTTAATAAATAGACACATACGTCTATTGTTCCTTGTACTGAACAATATAACTGGTGAATTGTTAATTGGTTAGATAAATGATTTCACTCTTAAATCCTCCTCCCACCCCTCTCATGAACGAGAGATGTTCTTCAAGGCCGAAGAACATGCGATCAAGAATGATCGACACAAGGCACTTACTTCCTCGCGCCAGCACTTAGAGAGTGAGTGATGGCGATCAGAGTCCATCATAGTACTTGTGGAAAACCACAAGTGGTTCAATAGTTTCGATCCTCACAAGTGCAATGAGATAATCCAAAAGGGTCATTTCAGATGATCAACATCACCAATGAAGAAAATACCAAATATTCAGGTACTATTTTTTTAAGAAATTAATTAAAATATTTATTATCATGATTTTTGTGATCCTATCTACATGTTTTGGTCCACTTCTTTCTTTATATATATATTTGATTATATTCTATAGTGACGTGAATTCATCATCTTATTGATCACAATATAGTCATTGATCATCGTAAAATTTAATGTTGGGTGTCATCCCAACTGCGGTTTCACTGCACCTAGAACCTACTCTTTTTTCCATGTTTCACAACTACCAATTCATATCCACATTCCACCTCATATCCTTATACCCACGGTTTAAAAACATTGGGTATAAATAATAGACAAATTAGCATAATGAGTTTCAAACTCATGACATGTCCATCTACCATGTAGCATCTCACCCACCAAGCTACTGAACATATTGATATATATATATATCAACCTAAATATATTAATATGAATCGGATGTATATAAAAAAACCAATCATTGAGTTTTGAACCCGCTACTTATATATAAATTTATAAAATGTGGGAATAAAAAGTTGTGTGCTGGTTTTGAACCCACGCCACTGCTCTGCCGCTAAACATCCTTACGAATACACCAATTTAAATTATATAAATATACGTATATTTATTATCTTATATATATATATATATATTTATAAAATGTGGTTTTAATTAATATTTCATGGGATATTTTCAATCCCACACCGCATCTACACCGTTGAGCTCCATTACCACTACACCAACTCCAATTATGCTTATATATATATATATATATAATCTTATTTTTTTTCTACACAAAACATTAGTGACCCCATACCACCGGTTTAGTAAAAATGTGGGTATATATGCCACATATATCAATAGTTTTGTTGAACCATGGGTATAGGATTATATAGAGAAGGTTATACCCACGATTGATGAAAATAATGGGTATTGATGTCACAATGCCCATGGTTCTGTGTGAACCATGGGTATTGGTTTTCCAGCAATAATCTCAGACAATTGTTTGGCATCCAGCACTTATGCATGTACCCTATACCCACAGTTTAGCAAGAACCGTGTGTTTAGGTTAGAAAATGTCACCTATACAAATAGTTCATTAAAACCATGGTTATTTGTGGGTCTATACCCACATTTTTATTGGAAAATTGTGTGTATAGACCCGTTTTCTTGTATTTTTTGTTGGACCTTATAAACAACTTAATTATAATTAGGAATATGTATCTCAATAGTCATCACATGGGTTACGTTAAGCAACACTATCAGATGACCAATTTGAATTTTTCGATTGTTTAGAATGGAGATCTGGATATTAAACACCATAGCCCTTTCTAAAAGGCAATGGGTGGGTGTTGATAGATATAAATCATAGTAATTTTAATCCTATAGAATATCAGTAATGGAATGGTATGAATGTCAATCTAATTCAAAATTCACATAAACAATTATAAGAACATTTATTACCTCATCTAATATTGGTTTTGGAGTGGAATGGATCACAACAAAGGTCATGGGGGTGGGGTGTGATCTTCATGCATTGGTTGTTCTTAGGTTGGTTCTTCTCATTTCCCCCTGCCATAAAATTTTTCTTGAACACTATCTATGATTGAATATGTTCTTCAAGGATGGCTATTATATCTCTAATCATTTTTATTTCTTCACTTCTATCCTCTATTTTTTCTCAAAAAATGTTGTCGGTGTCACCCAAAAACCCACACCTTTGATGTGACCATACTTTTCTAGCAGCTTCAAGGCCCCTAAAAGTATTTCTACATCTAGTTTGGATATTTCTAATTATTGTGGCTATTTCAGATAGAAAATATAGTCAAATTGGTAATTATTGTTATGTAATATAGATCAAATAAAAAACATTATTTATTATTTCATACATACACTTGTATCCTACCCTTTTTGTTTGTTTTAATATATTAGTATCCCATATTTATTTACAATCACCTCCTTCTATAGTACATGGCGTGGGATAGAAGTGACTTCGAATTTGGGATCATCAATCTGCATATAAATAGAGGAACATAGTTATGGTGTTTTTTTATTTAAAATAAAAGTATTATATTAGATTTAAAATTTGTACCAATTTTTTTTCAAGTGAAACGTACACCATCCTTGATTTACAGTAGTGGAACGTTGGTTTTTCTTCTCATTCCTTATTTTCAGCACTAAGTTACTATTTCAAAAAAATGACAATCAAAGTGATGAAAAAACATATTTTCCAACAACATATTACCAAACACGATGTACCTAAAAAGACATCTCTGGAAGACAACTAGTAAATACATCCCATGCTCCTTGGGTTACCATGTGTGCGTAAATAGGAAGTGGTTGTGGGATTATTTTCCATTTAGAATCTTTAAGTTAATATCTCATTTAAATTCTATGAATGACTTTGTGAATCACTCCAGGAACCCTTAATATGTAGTCCTTGTGAGATTCATCTACTATATATACACACTAAAAGTGTTGATGAAGGGAAATTTAATGTTTTATTGTTTTATTTCTTATTAAATTAAATAAATGATATCATATTGTTGTCGTAATATCTCCCCACATTAGGGACTTAATCTAGGTTACAATATGGTGACATGAAAATACTTCAATTGGAACTCGTTCTCGAGTGGCGATTCCAATATAACTACTAAACATGGACTTTTTGGGGTTAACATGCTCGCCCTTATTATTCTATCTAATCTCATATTTGATGTATTTCAGTTTTTCATTACGTATTTTTTATAACACCATAACACTATAGTGATCATATATTTTATGTGGTGTTAGTTTTTCGTTGGCTACCATTTTGTCAGTTTCAATATCATTAATATGTTCATCCGTAGAACAAGCATCGACATGTGCAGACATTGTTTATACCCCTGCAATGGGAACAACAGTAGCATGTTTAGAAACTCGATGGTCCTATGCACTACGAGAAACAGCAGTTTTAGAGACTAGCTGTTCCTCTGCACTACGAGCAACAGCAGGTTGAGAGACCTGTTGTTCCTCAAAAGTGGGAGCATCATCACATACAAAAGTCATTAACATCATTAGTGGTTTAATATTTAATTTAGATTACATAAAATATGCATTCAATTGATAATAACATTAGGTAACATGATATATACTACAAAAAATATAACCTAATAATTGAACTCACTTTTTTAAAATGATGAATAAGTGATAGATAGAAATATATGTGTCACATGATAATAATACTTTTCGAACCAAAATTAATATCACTTAAAAACTTTCATCCATATTCCACTTGATTCTTGAATCATGTACTACATAAGCTTGATCCTTCTAAAATGGTACATTAGAAAAATAATTCCCTTTCTTGAGGGTATAAATTATCTTAAATTTAAATGAATATAGGTACAAATACATTCTTTACTATCAATGGTTCATTTCACTTTTTGATTAAATATATTACAAACACAATTTTTGAGTGTATTCCAATAACACCTCATGGAAAGAACCACTATTTACAGAAATATGAAAGGATTTGGGAATTTTATCTTATATGTTATTAAAATGATGGATCAATAAGAAAAAACCTGACCATAATGGACTGGAAATGTTTAAATGATGACTCTGGATACATCACAATATAATTCATACTCATTACCCATATAATTTATGATTAAGAATGGTGTTTTAATAAATCTCCTAGTATGATATTAGAAGTATATATCATGAACATATAAGAAAAGGAACCATAAAACCTTCTTGGTTAAGGACTTGTCAGTGCTTCTAATTAGGAAAAATCCTCATTGACCATCTGGTAATAAAATTGAACACTTAACAAAATCACCATAATAAAATTTTCATTTGATGTTAAATGATTCTTGTGAAATTAATTTTCATATCAATGAGTATTCCAAAAACACATCTATCACATGTTTCTTGTGCATGTTTTCCTACTTTCATGTAGTAAGTTCATCTGTTCAGCTAGATTCACTGACTTCCAAAATTTCATGGATGTATCCTCATGAAACTTGTGGAATTTTCAACACCTATATCATTTCTAGATAAAACCATTCACTGTGGATAAATTGTTAATTTTGATCTTACTTTTCAATGATTGAATATAAATTACAAAAAATTTATTATCAATAAAATAATGAGAATACCTTAACATATAACCATTAGTGTCGAAATGAGGATCCCTTTAGTCTTTCTTTGATAATGCTCCACTCTTCATGATAACTGATATCCCATGTATGAAAACCATTAGACATCCATTTCCAAAAAATTTGAAAATGTGTTGCATCTATTTATTCTGTAATTTGAAATTATTTTCATCGAAAATTGAAATAATATTGTGGTTTATGACAACTTTAAGTGCTTCTTATAAATAATACTAAAATAATAACAATTATCTCCAATACAAATTATTATACCCAGGAAAGGTAAATACCCTAAGGAGGGGGGTCAAGGTATGTTGATACTTCAAAAATGAACTCGTTCCCATTGTAGAGTTCCATCATTATAAAAAATAATCTAAACCATCATTATTTATATATAGTGAAAAATATAATAAGAAGCAAAACATTCAATTTTACATGGTTAATCCAAACTAGGATAATTTAGGGAGCATGAAACCAGAATACATTATACAACTAAAACCCTAATATGGCCACTTGTTCAACAAAATTTAGATTGACTACATGGAACCTAAATGTTAACAACCATTATAGAAATAATGAACTCATTACTCTAAATAATGGAAGAGATAAATTCCCCTATACGGGTTGGCCTAATATTTAGGAATAAAGACATAGTTTACACCAATAATGGTGTATCAATTCTTATACAATGTTATATGTTGATGAACTTCATGGTACTCCAATAAGAATACATCATGGATATGATTCCTATGAATTTATTGAAACATTATAGAACTCCTCTACTTTCTCGATTCTCTCGTCATCCGTGATTTATCTTCCCACTTTTAAAAGAGAATGATATCTCCCATACCTTTAGAAATTCACTATGTTTCCATCAAGATAGATCATTATTCTACCTTCTCTATGATTGTAAATTTTTATAAATACTTAATCTATTCATAGTCAAGGGAACCTCTTTAATTTATAGATTTCCCTTCAGAAAGATATGAAATATAAATATATTGGTCTACTAAATTAACACACTATTGGTTAAGAAATAACCATCATCGAGTGTAGATTATATGTCCCGATTTTCATTGGTCCCACCCAATAATCACATAACGGAGAAAACCTAACAATTATTCTATGAATAAAATAGGATGGAATGGGCTTCATCCACATGGGTTGGTAACTTGTACTTCAAAAATGATAACTCCTACATACTAAGCTTCCATGAGTTTCCTAATGCAACATTCCATGGATAACTACATTTAGGCATAGCCATCGAAATATTCCTCAACCTCTATGTAATTTGACCATATCCACAACTATGTGATAAAATATAGATGAACATAAAATACTATTTGCACCTGGAATGACATAGGGATGTTGTAATGGAATGGATTCTCAAAACGCTAAAGAGCTTCATAGGATGTCAATAGAGAATCTGGGATATTTTTCACAAGTGTGGAAGTTCAAAGAAAAATGTAAGACTATTAATAATATTGATCAAGAATAAAAATGATTTTTTCTTGAAATAAAACATCAATCACCCACACCATGGATGGTGTCTAATTTGGAAGATTCAGAAAAGATCAAAAAGTATTTATTTGTAGTAGTGATGAAACACAAAACTATACTAAAAATATATTGTTGTTATTTTAGGAAGACATGAACGAATAAATAGATATATTAATATTTAATATTATAATAATGTTATAGACACATATTTTTGAACCAAAATCATATTCTAGAATCCACATTGTATATATGTAGTCATATTTAGATAATCATAAAGGGATAGACACATATTTCAATTCCCAAAACCAGCAAAGTTCATCCACATAGTCAGGTATCTAGTCTAGAGTAAGTCATGTCCATACTCTCATTTAGGATGATCATCAACATATTTTGGTGAAGGAAGAGATTCATAATTAGGTTCATGTTCCAATTCAAAATGGGGTTAGAATAATCATGAAATTACCTCAGGACATCCACATATCTCTATATATCAAAAATTAGTGAGTAAACAAGTAACAAGCCGACATGAAATTCATTTAGTGCACAAACAAGGAACACCATCATCCACAATTTTCAGCGGGGTGTTTAGCCTGAACAATTCAAAACATAATCATCAATATCAAATGGTAACAATAATATAAACTGATGAGAAAGAGGAGAAAACTCACTATAGAGGTGTGGTTCAGCGCATGGCGGAGGTGCATTCAGGATGGAGGAGAGGCATGCGGCAGAGGAGAGCCACATGGTGGAGGAGATGTTACACGGAAAAGGAGAGGCACTGGGGGAGGATAGGTGCTTGCAGAGGAGGGGCACGACGATGCTAGGATCACGACGGCGGAGGTGTCACCGTGAGAGGAGGAGGAGTAGGAGGAGGAGGAAGGAGAGGGGGAGGAGGAGGGGGACATGGAGGAGGAGGAGGAGGTAGCGGCATGGATTAGCTTTCTCAGAAGCTTGAGGGGTGTGAAGATGGAGGAGAAAGTTAGGGCTTTTTTATAAAACCCAGTCCAACTTTTATCAACGCTAGATAAAAAGAACAAATATAATTATATTTTATCATCACTGATAAATCATACCTTTTTAGCTCTTTTTTAGTGCTGATAATTGTCAGTCTTTATCAGTGCTAGAAAATTGATGATAAAGGATGTGTTTATCGTCCCTAAAAATATAGCGCTGATAAAGATATATTTTATCAGCATTTTTTTAGTGCGAATTAAGATAAGCCTTTATCAATGCTAAAAATGCACTGATAAATATATAATGTCAATAACTTATTTATATTAATATATATATTAATTAAATCATATATATGATACATATATTTATTTATTTATTTATATTTATAATTATAAATATATATATACATATATTTATAAAATTATAATATTAATAATTTGAAAATTATTTGAAATATAATTATTATATTTATAATCATTGAAAAATATATAATAAATATATTAATTATATATATATATATATAACATTATATATATAAAAATATTTCTTCTAATTTTATAATTATTTATATGAATATATTTTTATTTATAATTATAATTATAAATGAATATATATATATATATATATATTTAAATAATTAGAAAATAATACAAAAAGAAAATTTCTAATATTTCTAATTTTATTAAAATTAATATTTAATTTATTTATTATAATATTTTATTTATTTAAATTTATCTAAGTTTATTTATAAATATAAATATAAATAATTGTATTTATTGATCAATATGTCTATATATTTATAAATATACTTATAAATATATTAATTTAATTATAGAAAACATTATATATGACAATAATAGATATATTTTTTTATAAATTACTATTAATTTACATAAGTATTTATTTATTTATATTTATAACAAACAAGTAAATATATATTCATTTGTAATTAAAAATTATAATGAATAAATAGTAATTTATAGTTGTAATTACAAATAAATATCTCCATTTATATATTTATTTATGTAAATATAAAATCATTAAAAAATATTTTTAATTTTATAAATATATATATAAATATATGTTAAATTTTTTTACAATATTTAATTGTATATAAATTTATTTATAATTATATTTAAAACTATTTGAATTCAGTTAAAAATATTTGTATATAAGTATATATAATTAATATATATTTTTTAAATTTTTTAATTGTTATATATATTTATTTTTATTTAGGAATTTAAATTATAAATATTCTTATATATTAATATATTTATATATCATTATATTGAATCTTTATAAATTGAATAATATATATATTTATTATAATTTTAAAATTATTCACATATATATAGTTTTTTATAGTTATAAATATAACTCTAAATAAATAATTTTACAAATATTTTAATATAAATATATATATATATATATATATAATATATGGATTAATTTTAATTAAATAAATAAATATATATATATATATATATTTATAATTATAATTATAAATAAATATATTTTAAAAGTATTTATATATAATTAAAATTTAATAATTATAAATATAATAAGTATAATTAATATTTAAATATATTTATAGAAATTTTATAAAAAATTTTGATAACATAATAGTATGTATGGCTAACATGAATTAATCGAATACCTCTTAAATATACATAATAAAAATTAAGCCATCAATGGAAAACATGAATAATGAGAAGGGAGTAATGTATAGATTAACATCACGATACATAACATATATACACGCATAATCAATATATTTATTGACCATGTTCAGTGGAAACATTTATATATTTAATAATTAATATAAATTATATATATTTATTAAAAGGTATATATATTAAATATATATATATATTAATTATAAATATATTAAATATATTAAATATATTAAATATACCAAATATAATAAATATAATGAATATAATGAATATAATGACACTAATAATCTAAAAAAATTAATAAATCTAAAAAATGTATTTAATAAATCTAATAAATCTAATAAATAGAAACCCATTAATGCTATAATAAATCCAATAAATCTAATAATTCGTATAAAAATAATGAAACTATTATTTCATACACTCTCAAAACATTCGCATCCCTTTCTAAAATCCAATCATAAAACATGAAAAAAAAATTGGCAGGCAACCTAAGTCCATGATAAGTATTTAAATCATTTTAAAGTTATTAAAAACCAAAACAAGGTATATTGAACACATATAATTTTTTACGAAACATTTCAAAACACTTGAATGATACTAAAATATCCACTTAGGCATTTTTGAAAAGACATAACTCCCAAGAGAGGAACATTACAAAGGATATATGAATCAAATATAACCACCATTTTATAAAAATATATTACTATAAAAGGTTTATCGTGTCTCTCATGAATAAATAAAATGAATCCTATAATTTACTCTCATAATACAACTGAAGAGTTAATAAGTGATAGATAAAAACATAAATGTCACTTTACAATTATACTTTTGAACATAATTTCATATCTCTTCAATGTGGGAAACCATCTTCCACATGATGCATGAATCATGTACTACCTAAGCTTGATCAATCCAATATGGTACATTAGAAAAAATGTTCCCCTTATTGAGTGTATACATTAAGTCAATTTTAAAAGACTACATGAACTCATACCTTCTCCGCTATCAATTGTTTATTTTACATTGTGAAAAAATATATTTCAAACACTTTTTAGTGTATTCCAATAACACCTCATGGAAATAATTACTATTTAAAAACCTAGGTAAGGATGTGGGAGGTTTATCTTTTGTGGTATTCATTGTCTAGTTCCATAAGAAACCACATTAATAACATGGACTAGAACTCTTCAAATCATGCCTGATGATACATCTCAATATAAGCCATACTCAATACCCAGATCATTTATGATTATTATTGGTGTTTTCATCAATCTCCCATTATGATATTATATGGATCTATTTGGAAAATCTATCAAAAGGAACCATACCACATTCTTGGTTAATTCCTTTTTAACACTTATAATCAAAAAGAATATTGGTTGACCCTCTGGTAATAAAAATAAACCCTTAACAAAATAAATATAATAAAATTCTCATTTCATGTTCCAATGATTCTTGTGAAATTATTTTTATTCTCCTTTTGTAATACAAAAACACCACTTCCACATGTTTCTTGTGCATTTTGTCACACTTTCTTATAGTAAGTATCATCTGTTCATCTAGTTTCATCGACTTCCAATATTTCATGGAACTCTCCCCATTGAACATGTGGAATTTTTAACACTAATATCATGTCCAGCTAAAAGCTTCCACTTTGTATGAATTGTTAATTTCATTATTTCAATGAATGAATATTAAATTATAAAAAAAAATTCAATACAATGAAAAATAGAGATTAAAATATCACCATTTGTGTCGACATCATGATTCCTTTAGTACATCATTGATAATGCTCGACATTCCATGATAACCGAGATCCACAGAATGAAAACCATTTGACATCCATTCCCCTATATTTTGAAAAAGTGTTGCATCTAGTTCTTCTATAATTTGAATTCTTTTTCACCAATGATTGAAATTATATTATGTTTTATGACCACTTGGATCACTTATTAGAAATAATACTAGAATAAGAACATTTATCTATAATACAAATTTTTATACCATATAAAGGTAGATACCCTATGCAGGGGGATCAAGGTATATTGATCCTTCAAAAATGAACTCATTCCTATGATATAGTTCCATCATTATGAGAAATAATCTTGCCCATCCTTTTTTATACAATGTGATAAATAATATAAGAAGGGAGACATACCATTTTACTTGGTTCATCCAAACAGGAATAATTCAAGGAGCATGAAGAAAGAATGCATTGTACACCAAAAACACTGATATGGATACTTTTTCATAAAAATATAGATTTTCTACAGGGAACCTCAATATTTACACCCCTTATAAAAATAATAAACTCATTACTCTAAAAAAAATTAATAGATCAATTCCTCTAAATGTTTTGTAGCCACAATCATTATGAATAAAGACTAAGTTCACACCAATAGGGGTGTATCAATTCTACTACAATATTATCCATTGAGGAACTTCATGGCATACTAATAATAATACCTCTTGGATATGATTACTATAACATTAAAACATAATTATAGAACAACTTTACTTTCTATAACAATCTCATATTCCATGATCTATCTTCCCACTTTTGAAAGAGAATTATATCTCCCATATCATTACATAATCACTATGCTTCCATCCAGATAGATCGTCAATCTACCTTCACTATGATTGGAAATTGTTTCAAAATACCTGCATTATTCAACGTCCAAAGAACCTCTTTAATTTTGTATATATCTCTTATGAATGATATGAAATATAAATATACTGGTATAATAAATTTACACATTTGTGGTACAAAAATAACCATAATGGCGTGTAACATGTATGTCTAGGTTTTCATGGATTTCACGGAAAAATCACATCACGGGTAAAACCTAATGAATCATCTATAACTAAAACAACATGGAATGGGCTTCATCATCATGGGTTGGTCACTTATACATAAAAAATGATAACTCTTGCATACTAAGTCTCCACGAGTTATCTTCTCCAACATGTCGTGGATAACAACATTTAGGCATAGCCATTGAAATAATCCTCAACCTCTACATTATGTGGACATATCCAAAACTATCTGATATAATATAGACGAACATAAAATACTACTAAAACCCAGCATGAAATAGGGATGATGGAATATAAAGGATTCTTAAAAATAAAAGGAGGTTCAAAGAGAGTCAATGTAGATGGTGGGTTATTTTTCACAAGTGAGGATGTTCAAATATAGATTAAGGACTATTAAGAAGATTGATCAAGAACAAAAATCCTTGTTTCTGGATGTAAAACCTACATCACCCACACCATGGAAGATGATTGATAGGGGATATTTAGAAAATACCCAAAAGTATTTAACGGGAGTAGTGATGAAACCCCAAACTATAAAAAAATAGTGTTGTAATTTTAGAAATATAGGTATGAATAATGGTATAGACACATATTTAATATTCAAATAAAGGGATAAACACATATTATGGAACTACCAAAATATTCTAGTATCCACAAAGTAGATATGTTGTCATATTCCAATAATCATATAGGGATAAACATATTTTTTTATCCCCACAACCAGAGTAGTACATCCACATAGTCTGGTATGTACTCTAGAGTAAGATCATGTCTTTACATCCATTTAGGAAGATCATCAGCATATGTTGGTGATGGAAGAGGTGCATAATTAAGTTCATGTTCCCATTGTAACTAGGGTTAGCACAATCTTGAAATTACCCCAGGACATGCACATATCCATATATACCCAAATTAGTGTGCAAAGAAGGAACCAATCAATGTACAATTCATTTAGTGCACAATCAAGGACCTCGAACAACCAAAACTTCTAGTGGGGCATTTAAACCATACATTAAACAACATAATCATCCATATAAAACTATAACAACATGAGGATCAAATGAGAAAGAGGAGAAAACTCATTGTAGAGGTCTGGTTCAACGCACGATGGAGGTGAATTCGGGATGAAGGAGAGGCATGCGATGGAGGAGTCCTCTGGAGGTGGAGAGGCACTCATCGAAGGAGAGGTCACATGGAAAAGTATAGGTTCTTTGGGAGGAGAGGTGCAATAGAGGAGAGGTGCACGATGGGGGTGAGTCGCAGTGGAGGATAGGTGCTGGCAGAGGAGAGGTGCAGTGGAGGAGAGTTGCACGGCGAAGATCGGTTCGTGACAGTGGAGGAGTCGAAAGGAGTGGATGAGGAGGATGAGTAATTGAGAGAGAAGGAGGAGGATGGTGATGGTGAGGAGGAGGAGGCAGCGGTATCAGGGATCGGATTCTGCTAGAGCTTGAGGGGTTTGAGGAAGGAGGAGAAAGTTAGGGTTTCTTTATTAAACCCAGCCCAACGTTTATAAACGCCAGATAAAAAGGCAGAGAAAAATGTATATGTTATCATTAGTGATAAAACATATCTTTATCAGCATTTTTTAGCACAGATAAATATCATCCATTATTAGTGCTACAAATCCGCTGATATAGGATGTCTTTATCAGTTCTATAAATATTGCACTGATAAATAATGACCTTTATCACTGCTAAAAATAACTAATAAAGATATAAGGTTAATAATTAATTTATATTAATATTTATATGAACAAAATTATATATATGATAAATAAATATATATATTTATAATTATAACTGTAAATATATATTTATATATTTTAATTTATAAAATTATAATTTAAATAATTATTAAATAATTTGAAATATAATTATTATATTTATAATCATTGAAATATTGGAAAATAAGTAGTCATTGTTTTGTAATATCGATTAATATTTCTTTTGTTCCTTGTTGTGTTCTTGTGTGTGCCACATTGTTCTTATATGAATTGTACATCTGATGTTTTGTGCAGGTTGTGTGTGTGTGATATGCAGGTTCTAGTGGGTGTACTGTTATATAAACAACACACCATAAGCAGATAGAGCTTTATCAGTGCTATTTAGAACACTAATAAAGGCCCTCTTTACCAACTCTATTTTGAGCGCCGATATTGGCTCCCTATATCACCACCCTTTTTAGCGTTGACAAAGGGTAAACAATATTCACGCTAAAATTGGTATGATATGGGGGGCCATTATCAGGGCTTTTTTAGCACGGATAATGGACCAACTTCATCAATGATTTTTTTAATACGGATAAAGAGGACACCCTTTATCATCGATTTGATTAACAGCATTTTTCAAGCACTATTAAAAGCACCATCTTTAGTAGTGTTATAAGAATGAATCATATACCTAGTAAAGTATAGATCATAAAAAACATGTTACCGCATATAGGAAAAACATGAATAAAAATAAGAGTTTAATGTATAACTGAACATTCATGATGAATACATAGAATATTCACATCAATTATGATAACATATCAATATATTTATTGGAAAAATTCACTAGAAACACATATTTATTTAAATATATATGTATA
Source organism: Viscum album (assembly GCA_963277665.1). Classification (NCBI taxonomy): domain Eukaryota; kingdom Viridiplantae; phylum Streptophyta; class Magnoliopsida; order Santalales; family Viscaceae; genus Viscum; species Viscum album. The sequence continues at coordinate 1,052,111,702 of OY728151.1, read as the reverse complement.
TATATATAATTATTACTATAAGTATATAATTATAAATATAGTAAATATTTTTATTATATGGTAAAATTTGTTAGAATATTATACTTCTTTAAAAATATATATATATATATATATATAATTATAATCATATAAAAACATTTAAAAAAATTTATATATTTTCATTATTAAAAAATACATATTAATTATGAACATGAATTTTTATTTAATGTATTTATTTAAATATTATTTTTGAATATAAATATAATACTTTTTTATAAATTGATATTATGTTTGGTTAAAAAAATTTATTAGTTCTGTTAATAGTGCTGATAATGGGTAGATTTATCAGCACTTTTAGTTATTGCAGATAAAGGGCCCCCTTTTATCGTTGTTTTTTATGATCATATAAAATATGGTGTTTTCCTTGCACCAATATGTGGTAGTGAAAACTCTTGTTATTTAACCCCATATCTTCCATGCATTACTCCTTTGTTATAGAGACAACAGAGTGATGAGAGAGTACATTCAACTCTCAATCTGTTCTTTGATGAATTTAGGGTTATCTTTAACGAAATTCATAGCCCCATTATTTGTAATCTTCTTCTTTGAATGTGTTCCATCAGCATGAGAGTGGGAAATGAACTTGTAATTAAGATATTTTAAAACATTTTAGGTCATGTTGATTCTCTTTGGACCCATATATAAAAATATATCAAACACTAACCCTTTTTTTAACAGTGTAATGTTGATTAAAAAACGTGTCTAATCCCCAAAAATCGGCATTAATTTGTGATTTTTATTTTTATTTTCTCTGAAAACACCGAATGACATGGAGTGGATGAGACTGGATGTCAATTTATTATGAGAATATATTTTGTGAGAGTGATATGTTGATTAAAATATATCAATGTCGTGCTGCATCATTGTAATGTATTTATTTCCAAGCCTTCAAATCAGAAGGTCAATGGTAAAATAAATTGAAAATAATCATTAATATTAAAATTGAAAATAATTTAAAATAATATTATGAGTAATATAAAATTAAGGGGGTAAACATTATTGAGTTTAATCAATTATTACCATTATTATATTTAACAAGTACCTCACCTTTGCATTCACACGTCACTTTAAATGTACATTTAATTTCAAAAGGAAATAATAGTTTGAAAATATAAGAATCCAAATTTATTTGAAATATGTTAAAATATAATCTAGTAATAGATAATAAAGAATCATTTTTATAACTTATTAGACATTATCATAAAAGAAGGTAACATAAATGGGATATAAAAAAGGAATGAAAATATATTTTGACCATTGAGAAATAATATAAGTGAAACATCATATAATTATGATAATAAGATATAATAATTAACATTTAATTAGGACCAATTCATTGAGAATGGATACATAAAAAATGAAATTTGAAGTGAATAATACACTAATTTTTTTTCCCAACTACCTTTGTTTCTGAAATGAATGTTGACTCATGTAACAACTGGATCTATTATTAATAGTATTTGGTCTGGGATTCCAATAGATATCAGTTATTGAGGCAATGAAACCCCTATTCTAAATGTAGAGTTCATAGTGTTGTGAATCCCTACAATAGTTATTATCAGTGTGTAAAAAAACAGGTATAAGAGAATTTTTTGAAAAATCATATATTGGAAAACATTTAGTAGAAGCATTATAGAATAAGATATTATTTTTGGTCATTATGATGAAGAATTAATTTAAATTATTGAAAAATAAGTGAAATGAATAATTGAAATTTTGTTCATTATAATAAAAAACCCAGTATCTATGAAGAAACTAAGTATCACTATTTAAAGATGATTTTTCACCCATTATCATCCCCTATATTCCACAACTATGTCATTCTGTCTTCATCACACTGAAGAGCATGCAGATTCCCCTTACCACAAATGGATGGTTCTCCTTGCCTAAGGGTTGTGCACCGTCGTGCCTGTCGAATAACTATCCTTATGTTGCACTGACCAATAGTACAAACTGCTAATTTCCTTCCATTTATTTTACCAATAAAAACATTCCCTCAATTGAAAACTAAATTTATTTCCAATCCTATCTACTAAGTAATAATGATGCTAAAATATTGATATGAACCTTTAAAATACCATTTATTAATAAACAACACTCAACACACACAAAACATATCAATTTAACTCAAAAAAACAATCCATATCACATTAGAAAAAACACAATAAAAATGGATGCTCTCCAGCATATCCATCTCCTCCATTACCACAGATGGATGGTGCCCCTTTCATGGTGGTTGTGCACCACCGTTCCTGTATATGAACCAGTCATATGCCACACCGACCTAGAGTAAAAAATGTTAATTTCCTTCCATTTATTTTACCAATAAACACATTCACTCAGTTGAAGGATAACAGAATTATATAATCACTAAACATACAATTTTATTAAAAAATAATCAACAAAAAATCAGATCAATTTCAATTAATAAAAATAGTCCATATCATATTAGTAACAGAATAAAAATGATTCTTTAGAGATTTACATCAATTTATAATATTACAAATGAACGTTTTTTATCTCATTCCAAAAAACACATAGCTATGAAATTATAAAAAATATGCACATAAATTTGAGAAAATCTTCTCATGATATCATATAATGATCAACATAACTTTATTTTATAAAAATCAGACAAACATGCATGTACAAAATAGTTCAATGTTTTAAAAAAATGCTTCCAAAATTAAGAATAAGAACATACTTTGAATCAAATACATGAAATGCAGGTGAGTAGTAGATGTGATGTAATGTATTTTACCTGTAATATTGTGAATTGGTTGCATACTCAACAAAAAACCACCTCATAACTAGAGTAGATGAATTTATTTCTTTTCATGTTGCGAACAGGACGGTCGAGAGAAATCCTTACTACAAGATCGTTGTCCTAGATAACCTCTTTTACTATTCATAGTTGAAGGGGAAAATTCGAAGTGCTCACCCTGTTAATATTTTACTCATTTCTGAGTCCATTGACATGATAATTCACTTCAATATTCCTAATGGTAATCCCACATTATGCTTCAAATGCTATAGCAGAAATGCATGTTATGGCTTATGGAAGGGTGTATGGGCTACGTGTTATAACGACCCATGGGAAACATTATTTAAGGGGAAGTTTGTGTGTACATATCATATATAAAAATTACATATTGATTCATAAATATATTACAGTCAATTCATTGTTTTTGAATGATGATTATTTTAAAATTTTATAAAGTGCATACTATAGAAATGAGTGGTGATAAATAAATATTGTTATAATAGCTGGAATTATCATTTTTAGTCGAACTCATTGAATGCATAGGAAATTATATTTCTCATGAATTCAAATGAAATGCATATGGCATGTATTTAGAGACATGAAACATATATTTTGAAACATAGTTAAAATTCAACGTTTCATAGATTAAAAAACAGAGCCTAAATAATTATAAACTGAATGATTTTTTCATAAAATATGAATTTTAATAAAAAAACCTTAACAAACAAGCTTAAAAAATTATAAATAAGACAATACATTTAATGAAAAACATATAAAGCTAGGGATAAGAAGTTATCATGTTATATATTTTACTTGGAATGTATGGGGACTAGTGCAAGGGGGTAATGAAAAGTATGAAGAATTTTTTTATTGAAATGGATGGGAAATAAATAACAAATCAAATAAATAATATCCAAATGAGAAATCAAAATGATTCTAAATTAGAGAATAAATGAGACAAGGAATCAATAAAAAACTAAATGGTGGAAATTTAATGTTTACATGAAGGATATTAACAGAGAAAGCATACCAGAACACTAAAATCAAAAAGAGTCCGTTCAAAGTAATCCACCATATTTCGACGGGTGGAAGCGTTGACTTGAAAATTGGGCTCATAATACTATAAATTGATTGGGATCATAATAAATTATGTCGATGAAGGTAGACGTGTGAACATTGTAGAATGGAGGGAGGAGAGCATGGAGGTCAACACCTGAACAATAATGGTGAGCTAGAGAAACTGATTTGACATGAAGGAATGAATAAGAGGTGGCCACCTGAAATAAAAATTAAATTATAGGTTTATGACAATAAATATTCAAAGAAAACTAATATCATCACAGACAAGCTTGGGTTTCATATATCATCATCAAAAGGATATAAATAACCATAAAAAATAAAAAAAAATTAGTTTAGGAAGACATGTAAATGAATGTATTTTCAATAAATCTCAACATCACCTTATATAAATAGAATTAAAAAAATATTTTATTCTTTTTGATAATATGGATAACAATGCATCATTGAAGGGGATAATGGATTAAAAAAATTAATACCACTAACAAAAAATAGAAATAAAATTATGAAGGGAAGCTCATCTCTCATAATACCAAAATCCAAATAGAAGTAGTTTAACATCATCAGATGAAATAAAAAAATGTTCTCTATTCTAAACTGTATGGAATTAATATATGAAAAATATAATGGAAATGATTTTTGGCAATGGATTTATGGTTTATAATAGCAATAAAGAAAATTAGAATTAAATTATTTAAGGGAAGGTAATCGTTCATACCTAGAACTGATTAAAAGTTTTTTAACTTATAAAGGTCACATAACAAAAATATAGTTCCCCTGTCTGAAATGTCTAGATGTTAATGAATAAATAGATAATGAAAATGAAAATGGCTCAAAAAATTCATCTTCATACACTGTGAAATTAGAAAATAAATAATTCAATGAATATTTATAGACCCGGAAATTTCAATGAATTTTTTTTTCATAAATACATTGTAATTTTATGAGTCTTCAGTTTCTGACGGTGCCTGATTCTGAGGTTCGGTGTGCCCAGAATCAATTTATGAAGTTATGTTCGAGTACGTCCCATAAACATACGTGCGGTTTTTTCAATCTTTTGAACCGGTGCTCGAAATTGAAATCCGAGACACCGGTGAACTCGCAGTGCCAGTTTTCGCTTAAGGGAACCTTTACCGCAGTTGCGTTTTATGTAGGATGAGAGTTAATATTTGGGAATTTCGAAAAAAATAAATAAAATTTTTTGTACATAATTTTATTTATGTTTGGTGGTTATTTCCTCCCATGAGAGGATATTTGTGAGGTGGGTTCCACACGATCCCCTATCCATTAAACTCCCTTAAACTACCCACTTTAATTCTAACTCTCCACCTCCCTCCATTTATTTCACCATCACCCTTTACTTAATTAATTGATCCACAATTAATTAATTAATCGAAGTGTTTGAATTTTGGAAATTCATGTGGAGAAAAAAAATAATGTCTTAATCTATTATTTCTATTTGGCACACATTGTGTTGGGAGAGCTGGGACAAAACTCTGGATAAATAGAAGAACAATGTTCTTCACTCGATGAAGAATATCACATACAAAGAAGGTGAATTCACCAACGAGGCTTCTTCTTCGGGCGCACTCTAACGTCAACGGAATCGACAACGTTCTTCCGTGATGCCCGACCACCGCGACGTTCGTCTTCCACGGTTCAACGATGTGCGGCGTATTTTTGGGGTAGGTGGATATTTTATAAATTCATATATTTTATTTATACCCATGAACTTGGGAATTTAATTGTTGGGTGATTATTTGAACCACTAATGCGGTGGGTACGGGCTAACGAACAAGTCCGGACCCACCGCCTTATCGTTCTTTGATGCGCGGATTTCTTGGAAATGGGTGAACAGAAGGGAAATGGAATTTTGAGGTCATCAAAGTGTAAAGAAAAACCCGAGAGGGACGCATGCATAGATGGGAGGTCAAACAGACCACCAGAACGATTCTAGTGGCCCGCGGAAGACCGCAGCAGCGCAGGTCGACGGCGCAGTAGCGCCGGCAACCGGAGGGGGCGGCTAGCTCCGACTGGCTGCCTGGAGGCATCGGCGCCCTAGTGCACTGCCGGCGGATGACCCGACGCAGCACCGGCCACGACGGTGGTGGAGCAGATCCCGCACAGTGTGGAATCAGGGGAGGCAGGGCGGTGCCAGCCTGGTGTCGCCATTACGAGAAATAGGGGGAGCCCCCACCCCCCTGCTTGGTCGGCCGGGCCGGGCCATGGCCGGCTGTGGGCCGGGACGTGCCCGGTCAGGCTAGACCCGGACCTGGGTCGGGTCGACCCGGTTTGAGCCGACCAAGGGTGGGTTGGGTCGGGTCGGAACAGGCCCATACACCCCTCTTCAGACCGTTTTCGGTTAATCGCCCATAACTTGAGCAAAAAACCTCTGATCGACTCACCGTCAGTTGAGTAAGATTCTTCGTATCAAGAAGGTCATTTCGGTATATTACACTCAAGGTTTTGGAGATTTTTGGTTACGGCTAGGTTGATTCAAACTCGAAACCAACCGCGCCCTCGGAGCGGAAACACTTATAACTTACGGACCGGATGTCCGATTAACGTGAAATAAACTATGTTGTGTTAATTTTTATGAGACGGTTCTTTTGGCATACTCCAATTGAGGTTTGGATGCATTTGGAGTATGGTCGGTTTGGTTTTAGCTTAAAAACCAACCAGGCCCTGGAACAGAAAAGGCCATAACTCTCAGACCGGATGTCCGTTTGACGAACCGTCAGCGGCGTTGGTAATCAAATTGAGAAACGATTCCATTGATTATACCCCATGGGAGTTGGGGGTAAAGTTTAGATATGGTCAGGTTGGTCCATACAAAAATCCAACCAGGCCCTCGGGATAAAAAGGCTAACAACTCACAGATCGGGCGTCCGATTGACGCGTCGTCTGTTACATTGATACCCCTATGGTGAGTGGTACTTTTTGATACTTCTACGTGAGACTTTGTGACACTTTAAGTATCATACAGTAGCTCATGGAGTGGATCCTCTCGGAGACGAGAAGATAGAGTGCAAAGACCTAGTAGGTGTAGACCAGACAACTGCTTGACCGATTCGACTCGGAGTGATTCGACTAGCCCAGTGGAAGGAGCGCCCAGTTTGGTGGTAGACCCACAGCGGACGGAGATCCTGGTTTGTTAGCAGACCTGTGGTACTCGACTGGAGGAGTACCTCTGACGGCTATTAGGGGGAGCGCCCGGTTTGGCGGCAGACCCACAGCGGAGGAGCGACCGGTTTGGCAGCAGACCCACGGTACTCGACTGGAGGGGTACCTCAGTAGTCTAAGGATAGTGAGTAGCACCTCGGAGTCATGATAGGGCCACTGTACTCGACAGATGAGTAGTTCTCCAGCAGTTGTGGTTTCGATAATGAAAATCCTATTACGTTCTGAGTTATTGTCCTTTGTGTTTTCCTTATGATTGAGATAGGTTACTTGATAACTTAGATGTATGTATGGTCATATACTTAAGTAATGGTTATCCTTTTGAAATATTACTTTGTGGATTATCGTTGATGGATTAAGTGAGACCGTGAGGGTCTCGGGGTCCCTACTGAGTATCGTTATACTCACCCCAGCACGGGCTATGTCCGTACTATGTTGTGTTGGATGCAGACGATGAACAGCACTGATTGAGGTGGAGACTTGTGGAGATGGACGGTACCCAGAGGTGGACCACTTGGCGAGACATACAAGGAGTGGATGGTCGGACCTGAGGTGCTGAGTTGGCCATTTGTACCCACCCTTCAGGTGGGATTCCCGGGGGACGACTCGGTGGTTGCTGTTTTACTTTACTGCAGTGGTACTAGCTTTTCAGTTGTAATGTACTTACTATTGGGCTTGTATTTCCGGCCCCTTTCCTTTCAGCACTTACTTTTGTATTTTTTATTACTTAGTTCTTTTTTTTATTGTGTACTCTATTGTGCTTGTTTACTTTTATAAAGGCAATGCCTTCCCAAATTTAGGGAATTACGCCTTTGGTGCTTGTCATCATCCCCTGGCCTATGGAAGACGGGCTTGGGGTAGTCACGATGTGGGCCCCGGGGGATGGGTCGTGAAAAATAGGTATCAGAGGAGTCGGTTCTACTGCATAACTCAGGACTCTGGTATTTCGTTCTGTGAAGCAATAGTGTTAAGAGTAACGAGTGTGGTTTTCAGTTCAGGGAGTCCTATGTTGGTGCGACGGTCGACGTATCTATACACCAGTACCCTGACTACTGATTTCCAACTTAGTTCACAAAAACACTGATTGCGTGATTGCATCAAAAGTTTTCCTTTAAGTCAGCTCAAACTAGGCCAGCTCACCAGATATAATATTTTGATCGTGGAGCACCTGTTTCTTTTTCAAAATTTCTATACCTAGTCAGTCAGCGCGGGTTCTGAGTCTGGATCATGATGGTAACCCACCGAGCAGCATGGCCATGGTGCAGGGCCCCATCATAGCGGAGGCACTAGCAGTACCACTAACCACTGGGCTACCATTTCCACCATCCCCAGCAACAGAGGGTGTGCGCCTCTTGAGTGCGTTTCACAGGTTCCTGCGATATATGCCTCCGAGGTTTCGAGGCGTGACAGATTTTTAGACTGTCGGATACTGGTTGGAGGTTGTAGCATGAGTTTTCCACATAGTTGTGGCACATTCTGACTTGATGGTGTACCTAGCTCTAAGTCTCTTTTAGGTATTAGCTGAGAGGTGGTGGATCATGATGCTCTAGTTTTACGATGAGGCGACCCTCGCATGGGGAGACTTTGATGGTCTTTTCAGGGCGGAGTTTGTACCAGCAACTCTAATCTCTGTGCGGGCTCTGGAGCTACTACTCATTCCGCAGGGCTTTACGACTATTGCGGAGTCTTCTACAACCGGTAGTAGACAGATGACACAGAATTCCATGCGGACTAGGACAATATGTGGGCTACCTCAGGATACATGTTCGGTTGTGTGAGAGACACGAAATAGAGCCAGCTATACGAGGAGCAGGAAGTGCTATGCATGCGGCGGGCAGGGTCACATGGATCGAGACTGACCGACCCGTCCTTAAAATGAGCAGCATGTAGTAGAGGGACCTTCCAGGAAGAGGTAGAGGTTCGACCATGGAGGTCCTCCAGGAGCAGGCGAACGTGGCAGAGGAGCTGGTCGAGCAGCAAGCGGACATGATGAAGACTATCTCTAGTCATGGAGGCCTTGTTTTTTATGCATCTAGCTTCGTTGATGTCATTTTTTGTGGATGCTTTGTGTCTTTGTACATTGAGCTGCAGTAATAAAAAACACATATCCTTGTGATATTTTATTTCCTGTCCTTTTTGTGTGGTTGATACTAAGAGGTTTCGGTTAAAATTGTTGACTTGCCCCACACGTACGAGAATCTAACTAGAGGAGACCCATTGACCACACACTGATGCTGATAGTGTGACTCAACCCATAGAGGCGAGAGTAACGGTTTGATCTCTTAGTTGTTGCGTTGATGCCTTACGACGTCGTCCATGGCATGATTAGCACCATTCATGACAGGATTAACTGTATTAGGCAATGGGTGCAGTTCATCCAGGGGATGAGACTGGATTTATCTTTTTGGTAAAGGATAAATATTAGCAGCTCTTTCATGATGTACTATGGTACCAGTTTCACTACAGGAGGAGGTGCTGGGGGAGTTCCACACTTCCCCTCTAGCGGCACATCCAGGAGTGGAGAAGATGTATCAGGACCACAGATGGCAGCATTGGTGGCCGGGTACGAATAAGGTTGTAGCAGAGTTAGTATCGCGATGCCTCACTTTTCAGCAAGTGAAGGAAGAGCACCAAGTACCAGAACGCTTGGTACAACCCTTAAAGGTCCCAGAGTGGAAGTGGGACGGAATATCTATGGATTTTGTAATGGGGGTTCTACGTACATCCATAGAATACGACTCTATCTAGGTGATCGTAGACCAACTCACCATGTCACCCCACTTCCTACCGATCAGAGAGTAGGGCTCAGTAGATAGCTTGGAACATCTTTCCATGTCCTAATCATCTCAACAACAATAGATGACACAATTGCCTTCTGTTTCGCCATCCATGCCTTATTATAGGAAATCTTATAACCGAATGTCTGTAGAATCCTCTCTTGCACAAGGGATATTGGAACATCTTTCCATGTCCTAATCATCTCAACAACAATAGATGACACAAATTCTGCATCCAATGAAGTATGATCTTGTGTGAGACTTGGCTGAACGCAAGTATGAGCCGCCTCAATCCTTGAGATTCTCCAACCTCCAAATGTAATGTCTGGAATAGCCCTTAAGCGAAATCTACAATCATCCCCATACTTCACGCACCGTATAACATATTTACTACGGCATGATTCGTGAACTACATAGTTGAAGTTTCTCTCAATATGAAATCTCTTTAACGTGCTTTTTAAAGCATCTTTACTGGGAAAATTCCTTCCAATATATAGGGTTTTGTCCACCTCACTAAACCTATCTGGTACAACTCCAGGGAACTCAGTTGTCGGTGTGAGAACAGTATTATCGAATTCAGGCACGCGTGTCATTTCTTCTGCCCAAGATGAAAATAATGGTGGATGATTTATTGACCGAGGTTGATGTACAACAATTGCAGTTCTCAAAACCTCCTCTCTATCTTTTGTTGGTCCCTCCTCATCAGCACTGTTGTCGCCATCTGATCCATCATTACGAAACTCCTCATCAGAAGTCGGATTGACATGTATATCCGGAAGATCATCTAGGTTGTCCTCTTCTGCTGCATCATTTGGAATAGGCTCAATGTCATGGGGTAGACTGTCTTCAACCACTCTTCTATTTCTACGTCTTTGTACAAGTGGATGTTGTTGTTGTACAGTAGCAACAACAACGTATAACTCCATCATGGTACCATCTAACCGTTGAGAAAATAAATTAATTGCTTGGACCCACTGCGCATCAGCAACCAATGGACAAGCTATATGCCACAGTGTTGTTGGAAATTGCAAATGTCTATACCTCATAGACATTATCTCTTGATCGGGTCCCAGATTTAAGGAAACATGAATTCTCTCTTGAAGGTCACTTATGGTAACACAATCAACTGTACTAACCACCGTAATTGGTTGTGTACTGTAAGAAGCTCCTTGATCAGTTTGAATAATCTCCCCATAACAGTACACACAGGCAATCATGGCTCTCTACGTCAAAAATGTTTCTTTCATCAAAATTATGATAGGGTAACAAAATATTAACAATTATGTTTGACGATATGATTTTTATTATAATGTAATTTTATTGCGCCTTTTTATACCATACACTATGCTATTGATGTTTGACCATATGATATTTATTAGAATGTAATTTTAGAGCGCCTTTTTATTTAGTTTGTTTGTTCTTCTTCATTTCACTTTATATGTTCATTAGTATCGTTATCTAATCATTATATGAATTCATGTTTTAATCCTATGTTATTTATTAATTATTCTAAAATTAACTAATAATAACTAATCGTTAATTATTCTATTATTCTATAATTAACTAATAATAACTTTAATTTGTTAATTCTTATGTCCTTATTTGATTCTATAACATTATATTTATCATTTATCATTGATAAATATACTGATCATTAGTATCGTTAGCTAATCATTATATGAATTCATGTTTTAATCCTATGTTATTTATTAATTATTCTAAAATTAACTAATAACAACTAATCATTAATTATTCTATTATTTTATAATTAACTAATAATAACTTTAATTCGTTAATTCTTATGTCCTTATTTCATTCTATAAAATTATATTTATCATTTATCATTGATAAATATACTGATTTGCTTTTTCATCTCTTAGAAATTTTTGTAGTTTATAAAGAAAATATGAATCATCTTAAGCATATTCCCCGGGAGTGTCAAACCAGGATGCAGCAAGGCCCGTTATCGTGCACCAGTTCCCGTTCGAGTCTAGATCGAAGCGGTGTTTTCGGGTTTTACCCCTATGTACATCGGTGCCAGAGCCACATCTACTTGTTTGTATCCAGACAGGAATTTAATTGCGTAGATAACCACATAATTTTTAAGCTACCAAAATTTCTAAATACATAATCTTAAGTTAATCTATACTTAATCTATACAACCTAACAGTAATTATTTAAAACTATATATAACTAATTACAAAAACTAAATAACCAAATATTAAGAACTACCTAAACTGCTTAACAAATGAAAGATTTAAAACTAAAAAATATTAATTAATTAAATAAAAACATTAAATTAAATAAAGAAACATACCTCTAAATGAAGCTTCGTAAAAGCTCGCACAACAAAGGAATTTTTTAGAGAGAGAGAGAAAATCGGAGTGACGAAGTTGCAATGAACAAGTGAGGAGGGGGGGGGTGGCCGCCCTTTTATAAGGAGTTCAGGCGAAGGCGGCATCGCGGACGCCGCCTTTCGCCTCTGCATATGGCCAAAGGCGGCTTCGGCAATGCCGCCTTTCGCCTTACCCTGAGGCGAAAGGCGGCCTCCTCCCGGCCGCCTTTTCCATGTCATCGATCTGGGCCAAAGGCGGCGCGGGGGAGCAAAGGCGGCATCTGCGATGCCGCCTTTGTAGCGTAATTTAAACAAAAAATTTGACCTAGGCCATTTTTCAGAAATATTTTTTAAGAAAAACGTAAAAAAAAAAATCCAAGGCAGTGTCGAGAGGGGTGTCAGCAATGGAGTGAATCGTGGAGGGAGAGGGAAATCGAGGGGGAGGGGAATGTGGATGTGTAGAGGAGACGAGAGTCAGGTTTGTGGGGGATTGAACCCTAATACAACCCGATGAATATCGCGAGTGGAAATGGGTGGGAATGGAGAAAAATGTGAGGGATCCGTGAGATTTGGAGATGCTGTAATAGGAGACATGGAGCTCAACTTTTTTAACCTGTATGCCTAGAAACACCGAGGATTATTATATATAATAGATTTAATATACATAAATAAATACAAAAAAAAATTAAAACAAGGCATCTAAAATTATTTTAATCTCAGGATAGGGGATCAAATTGACGAACCCCATTCCAATAAAAACAAATTGATCTGATTTGCAGTTTCCCTTTTTTTGATTTTAGATTTGAAAATCCCATTTTTTTATTTTATGGAATGTTTAGGAATGTATAATTATTTTAATCCTCAGAATGGAGTTCAAATTGATGGGACACATTATATTAATAATAAATACATCCGATATGATGTATCCCGTTTAAAAATTCTATTTTTTTAGATTTTATGGTGGACTGGGATCGTATTGAATACAATAAATGTAACCATGATGAAGGATGAGATCAGCTATAAAGATGTACATAAAAATGAATGACATGGATGGTTTAGGAAAGATCAAGATCGGCGTCCTGGGTTTCATATCCCCATCGCATTTACATCGTAGTGAGGGCCTGAGGTTTTCCATTGCAAAACTGGTTTCCAGAGGGTGGAAGAGGCTCATTGTAAGAACACTATTATTTTTCTCTCCATCGTTGATTCTATAATCATCCAACCGTGCTATAATAATTTGAAGGGTATGCATGGTATAAATTTATAATAACAATACTTATAATGTAGTTTTTGTTCAGCTTTAGTGGATTGTGCTCACCATGGTGATAATGATTTCTCCATTAATTTTTTTTGGGGGTCGGTTGTCCAGCATATATTCCATGGGGTGTTGTCGTATAAGGAAGGATATGTAGTCTTGGATTCAACAACAATCCTGCCCATTTGTGTTAGTTTTCTCAATCGATCAATTGAATTTCTCTTGGTATTTTTAGTTCTTCTTGTGTTGTTTTTATTGTTTTAACGACACATGGCTGGATGTGGGTACGTGTTGGTGTTTAAAGTCAGGACCTTGGGATGATTCTTTGTAATTCACATCCTACCACGGGGGAGTTTTAATACGAATTTCCTAGAAAAAAAGATGTTGAGGTGAACCAAAAAATCATAGAGCTCATCTACTGCTACAAGTTCATGTTTTATCGCCCCCTCTCTGCGTTCATTGCCTATTTACGAAAAATATGTGGACCGTTTTCAGTTTTATTGTCTATGGATTTTGCAATGCATCGAACTGATAATGTGGTTTAATCATTTTACATTTAATGCAATCCATGGTAACAGTGATTGGGTGTATATGTGTATTTGCTGTGCAACAACCGATTATTCATTCTGTTCCTGTCTCCTGCGACCCTCCTTTGCATCTACATGTTTTCCATGTTGGTCTTTCAGTTGAATGTCTTGAGGGATGTAAAACGATTCACCATTTGGAAGGCCATGAAGTGGTTTCCCTAGTTGGTGGGGGACATCTTCTTTACCTTCATGGACGTGTTGTCCTGTGGAGAACTCACCCGTTACCATTTGTATTTTATTGCCACAAACCCGGTGGGTTCCGGTTTATCTTACATGTTTTTATTTTTTCTATCATCAATGCTGATTCAAAATCTCTACGATGGATCAATCAATGATTTCCCGGAGGTTGAATGAACACATGAGCGGCCGAAAGACCAATGCCATCCACATAAGTTTCATGGGCAACTTCTTTGATGTGATTTTCACGAAGCTAAAACCATCCAAAATCAATTTCAGATCCCATTTTAAAGGGGATGCGTTGTGGCCTCATTCCGGAGACGAGGAGGTGGGTTGGTATGGACGTCCAAACGTGGAAGAGGGCCTCTATCTTCACCAAAGCTAACATGATCGTGACGTACAGAAAGGCATGGATGAAGAAATGTAGAATGACCAGGGCTCCGATTTTGATTCTGATCATCAGGCTACTTGTAGCTGGCTGGGCGAGATCTATGAGAAGGTTGTGGATGTGAAGGGGATGAATCCGGAGAACAGAAGCCATGGTGTCCCGACGAAGCTTTCGTGATTCCCAGTTTTGTGATCGATGATGCCATTTGTGGTGTCTCATTGGATGATGATGCAACCATTTTGGTTGTTTTTGTCAGTTTTTTGTTTTTCCGTTGTTAGTTTATGTTTGGGGAATTGCTGCCGGTGCACTAAAAAGTAGGCCAAGATCAGCTCATGTATTTTCAGTGTTTGAGGTAATTACTTTATGTGAGTTGGGTTGTGTTTTTGATAACCCTTGATCCGGTGTAGGTTGATCTGTGGATTTCTCCTTGTGGTGGGAAACAAGCTGGCAAGCATTCAATGTGGTGGGGAATTCCATTGTTTCTCACATTTTTGCATCATGTGGGTGCAGTTTACTCTTGTTTATCTATGGAGGATGATCTGCACTAACAGAATCAAGATAAATTAATCAGTTAATTGAAATTGAATGGGATGAGGGAATGATTAGCATTCTTTTACCACTTGAATATTATTATGATGCTATTTTTGTAGGGGCTGAATACCCCACTGAAATCATGGTTGTTGTGGGCCTTTTCTTGCGTTGTATTTGTTGTGATATGGAATGTTTGTTGCATGTTGTTGTGATGTCACCCCAAAATGGAAAATGGGTAACTACTGGTATTTTCACAATGAAATGGTTTTCCCTAGATTAATGGCTTGTGTGAAAACATCACTATAATAAAGTAAAAAGTGATAAGATCCCCTTTGTTAAATCCATAAAATGGTCTTCGATGTGAAGTGATGTGTGGTCGTGTTGTTGGGGGGATGTGATTTGTGTTTCCAATGCAATGTGGTGGTGATGTGTGTTCCTTAGTCCAGGCTTTTGGGTCATTGATGTGATGATTTGTTTGCTCATTCTGTTATTGTGATAAGGTGATGATTCATATGCTCGTGCTTTTGGAGTGGCAAGGTGATGCTTCGTTTTGCCGTTCTTTTGGGGTGGCGAGGTGATGATTTGTTCGGTCATGCTTGTTGGGAGATAAGGCGATGGTTCGATGTGAATGATGATTCGTATTGTCATGTATTGTTGTGTCATGCTAGAAGCCCCGGTATTATACTTCAAATAAATATTTATAATATTTATTAAATTTATTAGATTTATTAGTTTTATTAGATTTATTAGTTTTATTGGACTTATTAGATTTATTAGATTTATTGGGTTTATTGAATTTATTATATCCTTATTAGATTTACATTTATTACATTTATTATATTTATTAAATTTGTTAGATTATTAGATTAATTAGATTAATTATATTAATTATATTTGTTATATTTCATATATTTAATATATTTATAATTAATATATAAACATTTTTAAAAATATATATTATTTATATTAATTATTAAATACATATGTGTTTCGAGTGAATTTGGCCAATAAATATATTGATTATGCGTGCATATAAGTTATGTATCATCATGTTCATTTATACATTACACCCTTCATATTATTCATGATTTCCATTGGTGACATGTTTTTTATTATGTGTATTTACTAGGTTTATGATTAATTCATGTTACCCATATATACAATTATCTTCTCGAAAATATTTGTTAAATTATATTAAATATAATCAAATAATAAATATGCTTATTATATTTATTGTTTTTAAATTATATATATATATATAAAATTTTAAATATATTTAATTATATTTATAATTACAACTATATAAATATATTTTTATAATTACGAACTTACAATAAATACATATATTATAATATATATATATAATTATATACAAATACTTATAAATATATTTAGTTATAGTTACAATTACAAATAACATTAACTATATATATGTGAGTAATTATAAAATTTTAATAATAAATATATTTATTATACTACTTATAATATTATAATTTAATGAAATAAATATATTTATAAATATATAAAATTATTTGTAATTGAAAATCCTAAAAAAATCTAGATTATTTAAATAAAAAAATAAATAAGTATATTAATTATATGTATTTATATAAAAATATTTTTAAATAAATACAAATAGTAATAAATATAATTCTAAATAAATGTAGATACATTTAAATATAAAACAAATTATAACAAATAAATAAATAAATATATTTCTAATATTATAAATTTTTTTATAATTTCATTATTAGTTAAATATATATATATATATATATAAACATTTATAATTTCAACTATAAATAGAAATTTATTGATTATATTTTTTAATTTCAAATAAATATATCTTTATTTATTAGTTGTAAATATAAAAAATACATTTTTATTGAAATAATTAGTAATTTAAGAAAAATATATTTTTTATTTTCAAATATAATGTTATAGAGAATTAAATAAATTTATTGAAAAATATACTTGTAAATATATTGATATATTTATAAATAAATACAATTTTTGGTATTTATTGTTATAAATAAATACAGATATAATTAAATAATTATAATATTGTAATAAATATCATAAATATATATCCTAATAAAATTATACATATTAGAAATGGTAATTTGTAATAATTTTATAATTATTTAGATAAATAAATATATATTCATTAATAATTATAATTATTAATAATTATATATTCATATAAATATTTATAAAATTAGAATAAATGTATATATATATATAATCATATAAATATAATAATTTTTTTCTTATAAATTTATAATTATTTAAATTATAATTTTATAAATATAAATATATTTTTAATTATTTATAGTTATCATTATAAATAAATAAATATATATCTACCATATATATAATTTTATAAATATATATATATTAATATAAATAAATTAATAACATTATATATTTGTCAGCGCCATTTTTTTAGTTCTTGATAAAGTCATCCATTATTAGTGCTTTTCTATCACTCATAAATGTCGATATTTATCAGTGCTAAAAAGTGCTGATAACGGTATGTAATATCAGCATTGATAAAATATACTTTAATCATTTATTTCTATCGAGTGTTAATAAAATTTGCATTGGGTTCTACAATGAATCTCTAACTTTCTCCTCCTTCCTCACACCCCTCATGTTTTGGCGGAAGCCGATCACTACGGTCGCCACCACCACCACCTCCTCCTCTCCCACATCATCCTCCTCCTCCACCACCGTTTTGAACGATGCTTCACCGCGCGACTCTCCTCCACCATGCCTCTCCTCTGCCAGTGCCTCTTCTCAACCGCGCCACTTCTCCACAGTGAGCCTTTCCTCCGTCGCGCCTCTACTCCCCCAGAACCTCTCCTCCGCAATGCGGCCTCTCCTCCATTATGTTCCTCTTCTCCACCAAAGGACTCCTCCACAACGCGTCTCTCCTCCAACCCGAACGCACCTCCACCGTGTGTTGAACCACACCTCTATGGTGATTTTATCCTCTTTATCATTCGTTTCTCATGTTGTCAGAGTTTGATATTGATGGTGATGTTGTGAATTGTAAGGGATAAACACCCTGCTGAAAAACGTGGTCGTTGGTGGTCCTTGTTTGTGCACTAAATGAATTGCATGTCGGTTGGATCCTTGTTTCCACACTAATTTGTGAGATATAGGGATATGTGCATGTCCTGAGGTAATTTCAAGATTGTAATTACCCATGTTATAATGGAAACATGAACCAAATTATGAACCTCTTCCTTCACCAAAATCTGTCGCTGATCCTCTTAAATTGGAGTAATGAAATGATCTTACTCGAGATTAGATACCTGACTATGTCGATGAACTACACTAGTTGTGGGAGTAGAAATATGTTTTTGTCCCTTTATGATTATTAGATTATGACAATATATCCACACTGTGGCTTCTAGAATATTTTTGTCGATCCAAAATATGTTTATATCCCTTTCATTAAATTTGAAATATGTGTCTATCCAATTATTCATACCCGCCATTCTAAAATAACTACACTATATTTTTTCTATAGTTTTGTGTTTCATCAATACTACCATTAAATACTTTTGGGTATTATCTGAATCTCCCTAATAAATCTTCGTCAATGGTGTGGGTGATTGAGGTTTCACACGAGGAAATAATAATTTTTTTTCTTTATCAAGCTTATTAGTAGTCCATCCTTAATATTTGAACCTCCACACTTCCGAAAAATATTCCACCTTCTTCGTTGACTCCCTATGAACCTCCTTAGCTTTTTGAGCATCCTTTCTGTTCCCACATCTTTTTGTCATGTCAGGTGTTAGTAGTATTTTATGTTCTTCTATCATTTACTACATATTTTTGGATATGTCCACACCACGTAGAGGTCGATTAATATTTCATTATCTATGCCTAAATGTTGTTATACATGGCATGTTGTAGTAGAGAACTCCTAGAGACTTAGTTTGTAGGAGTTATCAGTTTTGAAGTATAAGTGACTAACCCATGATGATGAAGACCATTCAATGGTGTTTTAGTCATAAAATATTCATTTGGTTTTCATTGTGATGTGATTTTTTGGTGTGGTCCATGAAAACTGAGACATATATGTTACACACCTTGATGGTTATTTTTACGACAAATGTGTCAATTTAGTATACCAATATATTTATATTTCATATCTTTCAGAGGGGAAACCTAGATATTAAATAGTTTCTCTTGAATTTTAATAGATTAGGTATTTATAAAAAAATTCCAATAATTGTTATGGTAGAATAATAATCTATTTGGATGGAATCATGCTGATTTTGTAATGATTTGAGAGATATCTTTCTCTTTCAAAAGTGGTAAGACAGATCATAGAAGATGATAACGTTAGAGAAAGTAGAGGTGTTCTAGAATTTTTTTTATAATGTCAAAGGAGACATATCAAGTAGGTATTATTATTACTGTATCATTATGTTCATCAATGGATAAAATTTGAGTTGAATTGATACACCCGTATTGGTGTAAACTATGTCTTTATTCATAAATATTAGGACAACTACAGTTATAGAGGCATTGATATTTTCCATTTTTTAGAGTAATGACTTCATTATTTCTATATGGGGAGTAAATATTTAGGTTTCATGTATTCAATCTAAATTCTATTAAACAAGTCTCAATATTAGTTTTTTTAGGTGTACAAGGAATTATTGTTTCACACTCCATGAATTATCCCATTTTTATGAACAAAGTAAAATTTTATGTTTCCCTTATTATTTTATTCTTAAATTTGTATAAATAATTAGGGGTACGATTCATTCTCATAATAAAGGATCTATATCATGGGAACGAGTTCATTTTTTTAGGATCAACATACCTTGATCCCCCCGTTTTAGGGTATTTTCTTTTCTTGGGTATAACATTATTTATTTTAGATGAACTATAAATTAATTTCAATAAACGATGAAATTAATTTAAAATTATAGATGATATATATGCAACAATTTTTTATATTTTTTGGAAATGGATGTATAATGGTTTTCATACATGGGATAATAGTTAGAATGGAGAGTGGATCATTATCAATGAAATTCGTAATGGATCATGATGTCATCACTAATTGTGATATAATATGGTCTTCTCCACATTCTAATAAAAATATGTTTTTGGAATTTAAGATTAATTCATTTAAAAGTATTAGTGACATTAAATATTAATAAAAAATTAATGGTTATATATGGACATGATACATGTGTTGGAAATTCTACCTACTCAATGGGGATACATCCATGAAATTTTGGATGTTGGTGAAACAGGATGAACAGATGATACTTTCTATAAGAAAGAGGGACATCATGCACAAGAAACCCATGATAGAGGATTTCTTGTAATACTCATTGATAAGAAAAAATCATTTCAAAAGAATCATTGGAACATTAAAAAAGAATTTTATTATGGTGATTTTGTTAGGGGTTCACTTTTATGGCTAGAGGGTCTACCCTGATTCTTCTTGATTGGATGCACTAAGAAGGTCGTAACCAAGAATGTGGCATGGATAATTTTCTTATATGATCATGATATATCCTTCTAAGATCATAATGGTAGATTGATGAATAAATAAATCTTAATCACACTTCAGCTGGGTAATGAGTATGGATTATATTTTGATTTATCAGGAGTCAAGATTTGAACAGTTCCATTCCATGATGGTCATGTGGTTTCTCATGGATCTATATTGTTAATAACACATAAGATGAACTACCAAAATCCATTACTTGGTTTGAAAATAGTGCTTATTCCAAAAAATTATTATTGGAATAAACTAAAAAAGTATATGAAATATATTTAATCATAAAGTGAAATGAACCATTGATAATGAAGAATGTATGAGTACCTATTGTCCATTAAATATTACTTAATGTATAATATCAAGAAGGGGAATATTTTTTTCTAATTTTCCATATTTTAAGGATCATTCCTTGGTAGTAAATGATTCATGCATCAAGTGGAAGATTATTTCCCACTTTGAAGTGATATGACATTATGTTCAAAAGTATTATTGTCACGTGAAACTTAAGTTTTTATAAATCATTTATTCACTCTTCAGTTGTATTACAAGAGTAAATAACATGATTCATTCTATTTATTCATGAGAGGGATGGTAAATCTTTCATAGCTTTATATTATATAAAATATTTGTTATTTTTTTCATGTATCCATTGTAATGTTCCACTCTTTGGATTTAATTCATTGTGAAAATTAATAAGTGGATATTTTAAAATGATTCAAGTGTTTTGAAATGTATCTTAAAAAATTATATGTGTTCATGATACCTTGTTATAGTTTTAAATAACGTTAAAATTACTTAAACACATGGCATGGACATAGGTTGCATTCCATTTGTTTTTCAACTCATTTGATTAGCATTCAGAAAGGGATGTGAAAGTTTTGAGTCTGTATGTAATGTTGGTTACATTTTAACAATGGGTGTGTCAAGTTATAAATGAAAATTTTGAAAATATTGAGGGAGGTTTTTCATTTTAAATGATTAATATTTTAGGGTCGTGAATGTTTCCTTTACTAATATAAAAATGGAATTTGAGTTTTGAGAATTATAGTGGGAAATTGATTCGTTTATTTAAAAAAAGGGCATGTTATTTTAAATATGAATTTGTGTAAATGTATTGTTTTTTACTAATAGTTCAATTGTTATTTGATAAAAAGTTTTCAATGGAGACTTAAATTCAGTATATTATTTTATCCATGATTAGTTTTTGTATCAGGGTTTTGTGTATTTATTTTTCTAAATTCTAATATCATCGAATCAAGTAGGATGGATATAAATAAAAAATGGATGGATGCCAATCATTTTAAAAAATTATTTTGAAGATGGAGTGAAAGAGTTCATCAAGTATGCAAAAGATCATGCATGTGACCCATCTCAAATCCACTGTCTTTTTTTTGTACAATTGTTATTCATGTCAAGTTAGTCCAAAGGAGTTTGACGAACACTTGTGTCACGACCCGTCCCCCGGGGCCCGTGTCGTGACTATCCCAATCCCACCTTCCATAGGTCAGCGACAGGCGACTAGTACCGAAAGGCGTATTCTCTAAAACTGGAAGGCATTGCCTTTAAACATGTACAAATACACGCTCCGAGAACCTAATATGAAGAAAATGTGGAGTAAACTGTTGTAGTAGAAAAATATTTCTGAATGTAAAGGGGACCAGAATACAGGCCCAACTAGGTAGTACAAGTAGAACTGAAAAGTAAAAAACAATTAAAAAGTGAAAGCAGCTCCTGGATTGACCCCCACAGATCCTACCTTAAGTGTAGGTACAACTCATGACCAGTAGTACCCGCATGAAGTCAAACCAATGGTCCACCTCCGAGCACCGCCCAGTCCTGGCTCTATCTAACCTCAGCCCAACTTCTTTTCCACTACACAATACACAACATGGTGCAGGAAAATACCCTGCATAAGTGAGTATAAAAATACCCAGTTAGGACCCAGATACCCCTGAAGGTCTCTTAGAATTACAAAAAGAAAACAAAAAAGCATTATCTCAATCAAACTGCACAAGGAAATAGACACAGCTCAATTAGAGTGCCACCTAAAACCAGCTTATAAGTGATGTTTATAATGACATATTATTAGTAATGAAGCTAGATCATTATAGAAGTACAAATTATTAGTCATAAATCTAGATCATCGTATTCTGTCAAGAGGCACTGTTTCAGTCCAAACAGGGTCTTACCCACAAAAGAAGCTTGGTACTAACCCATACTATGATCCACACAGGATCTGACCCGCGCATAGTCGACAGGAAACTAACCCCTACTGACCCACAAAGGATCTGACCCACACATGATCGGTATGCGTTGACCCACAGAGGATCACTGAGCGATGACCCACACAGGATCGGTATGCGCTGACCCTCATAGGATCGCTAAGCGCTAAAATCCTTTTGATCTGTCTCCAACCATTACCACACATCTAGCCACTGGATTTACTAGAGATAATATCAAGTAACATCCACAATCACAACATCGAACACCACATTTACTGGATAACTCCTCATCTATCGAGTATAGTGGGCTTGTCACGTCACACAGTGGCGCTTCACACAAACCTTGGACTACTGAGGTACTTATAATGTTGGGTACCATGGGTCTACCACGTTAGATAGAGGTGCTCCCCACCAAGGGTATGCCACGTCCCACAGAGGCGCTCCACACTGGGCCATCGAATCACTTCGAGTTGAAAATTCAGTAGTCGTCAAGTCTAATCCATTCACAGGGTCCCGTACATAGAGTACTTGGAAGAACCACTCCCCAAGACCTATGCCATATTTCAACCAGCACTATTTTCACAAATTAGTACCTCGAGGATCCATCATGTCATAAGGGTTCCAACGCAATAGAGGGCATGTTAATCGGATGCCCGGTATGTGTGTTGATGAAATTTCAGTGCCAAGGGCCTAGTTGGATACAGTTTTAATCCATCCTGGACATACTCCACGTTAAAACGAAAATATAATGGAGTAATCCAAATGGATCATCTTTCCCCAAGAGTCTAAAGGCCATAGATGGTTCATGAAATGGGCATCTGGTTCTCAAGTTCATGACCCCTGGCTGTTTCTGGGCCCGAGTTTGGTACGACCTTGTCGGAACGACCTATCCTGCCCCGTTCTGGGCGGGGCCAAGGTGAACCTAGCTCGATGGGCCATTGCCTAGTCTGGACCACAAGAGGGGCGGCAAGCCAATGGGGCGGCGGCCCAGTCTGAGGGCGGCGACCCGCACCGAGGGTGGAAGCCGGGTCCGAGGGTGGTGGCCCACCCCGAGAGTTGTGGACCGGTCCGACGACGGTGACCTAGTCCGTGGGCGGCGACCCGCTTTGAGGGCGGAGGCCCGGTTCAGTCCGACGCAGGGGGGTGTGTCCCCATGGTCTCCCTGATTTCGGAACAGCCCGGAGGCCATTTGTTTTTCAAAGCAGCGGTGATGCGGAACCTGCCAGAGGTGTGAGTTCCACTACCATCGCCATGGATTCCAGCTCACCGGTGAAGAGAGAAAGCCTGATGGTCGTCCCTTCTACGGTCGACCGACAAGTAGGCTTCCTTCTTCGACTTCCATAGCTGATGGGTCGTGACCCCTTGCAAACCGGTGGTGCACGACGGCACACCACACCTCCTCCATAGCCAGCTGGTGTCGGCCACTCTAATGACCGACATGGCATTTTGTCGTGGATCCTCTTGTGGCGTACATTGGTGTGTCACCCCTTTCTAAGCCTGTTGGTGCCACTGTGCTGGTGGTATTTCACACAGAACGCAAGAGTACCAAAGTTGCGGAGGGTTTAGGTTGGGTTCGTTTGGCACACACCATCCGCCTTAGATCGTGATCAACGAGAGGATATAATGGGTTTGACAATTTCTTGTATTAAAAAAATCCAATCCCCACCAGGATACCATGTGAAAACCTCCCACAAAACTAATGAATCTATGATCAACCCATTAGTCGTTTGACCCATGTTCTTCGTATAATTTCATGAATGAGGAAGAGGAAATCAAAAAAGAAAGAATAAATGAAATAACCCATACCATTATACCCATTAGAGAGAGTCCACGTCTAGAAGGAAGATCATGTTCTTTGTTCATGCAACTATTTCTCATCGACGACACTCACATTTGATCCTTTTGTTCATGGTTCAGTGTCGTCCTTCACCTCCCGCTTGGTCAGCTCAATCTTCTAAGTGTCTGGCATCACGACACACCTTCAGCACTTTATAGCTTTAAAATATGTGTTGATACCCATCCCCAAGATCCATATATATATATATATATAAGAGGGGGAGGGTCAGTAAATAAGTTGAAATTTAATGGGGCTCATTAATTAGGAAGCTTCATAATTCCCAAACAAAGTCATTACATCGGGTTGGCAGGTCAAGCCATTTATTGGAATGACACGTCACTGACCCCACACACCTCTAGTCCGTTGCAGGGTAGGAAAGAAAATAAAATACTAAAATTATTTATTTCATTTCTTTTAAAAAGTCAAAGAACTTAACTTTTTCTCTGGACCTACTACGATCAAAGTAAAGTCTCCCATAAGTGGATCATGTCACTGCGGATTCAACGATGTCCTAAGTTTTTTAATCTGAGCACCGTTTCAAATGTAATAAAACCCTATTTCTGTGTTTAATAAACGTAAATGAAAAAAAATCATAAAATTATTAACAATTACCCCCGACCTACAGCAGTCGATTTTAGCTCTGCCTAAGTGAAACACTCCCCAGTGAACCCAATAGTTCTCTCATATTTCCGATCCAAGGTACCATTTAGATGTTATTGATTTTATAATAAAATAATTGTCTCTTGATTTTTTTTATTTACGGCAAAAAACTAATGTTCATTGGTGGCCCCGTAGTGTCCACTGTAAGTATCTACCAAAATAAAGCATACCCTAACGAGTTCAGCAGTGGTCCCAGATTTTTAATCCATGTTACTATTCGTGAGTTATAAGCATTTGAAAAAAAATAACTTTATTTAAATAATTTATTTATCGTTATGTCATTTTCCGGTTTTCTCACATGAGACCCATGGCGACTATACATAAGTCGCGCCTAGGGTAAACCCACCATCTTGAGTGCAATGGTGTGCTTAGATTTCTGATCTTGGATATTGTTTAGGAGTTGTTCCACTTTTTTAAGAAAACTGATTAAGCGTGCTAATTAAAGCATAAAAAAACTTCGACGAATCATTTTGCGCACTTCGGAACTCGGAATCGTACACCGTCATATTTCACGGTCTCAAAATTATTCCATATAAATAAATAAAATTTTATGGAAAATCTGGGAAATTAAATTCTCCCCACCTTAGGGATTTACATCTGCAAAAGCCAAAACATAGACCAAGGAATCAAATGGGGGTACTAAGCATGAATCTGAGCCTTCTGCTCCATTGTCCTCTCCAGTAAGTCCTCATGCTGCCACTAAACTCGCATAGGAGGGGTCGGCCATCCACCAATGAATCACTCTTTTTGATCCTCTATCTCCACCGGGAACTCCGTAAAGTCATACCATCTTCAATGATCAACTTACCCTAGTTGATAACGTGCGATGGATCATGCACACATATCCTAAAATTACACACATTGAAAACATTATGTACCTGATGCATATGTGGGTAAAGAGAGAGAAGGTACACCACCATGTCGACCCTACTAAGAATCATGAATGGTTCGGTGAACCTCAGAGATAACTTTCCGCCTCAGCCAAATCTCCATAGTCCACGTCGAGGAGAGACTCAAAAGAAAACATGATCCCCATACTAAAACTCCAATGGTCTCTGTATTCTATCATCATATGTCTTCTATTAGTTCTGATCAGTTTTCACTTGCTAACAAGTGAGGCTTCATGATACAAACTCTTCCGCTGCTTCCTTCATCCCTGACCATTTGTAATGACACCAGAGGTCATGGTACATATTCGCCTCTCTAGGATGTACCGTTAAATGGGATGTATGAATCCTCCTCACCACCTCCTCTTGAAGCATCACTGGTACAATGGTCTATCCTCTATATATTATGACATGCTCCCCACCAATAGAAAATATTTTAGGGAACCAACATGAGGATATATGAGAACATCGGGGCTCGTATTCAACATCCCATGCTATGCCTCCTAAATTTGCTGATGATTTGGGGTAGTAACAGTCATAGACTGGAGGTAAGATACTCCATCATTATCCAAAAAGAATATCCACATCAAAACTAGCTACTATGATGCCCCACTCTGCAGCTGTAAACCAAAACTTCTGCTGAGTGTATCTTCTACCTCGTTCTCCTATCCAGGAGTATAGACTATCTCAAAGTCATAGTCCTGGAGGAACTCAATCTATCGTCATTGTCTCTACTCTTTAATTCATTTCTAACAATTATTCATCTACATGAATGGCTCCCCCTTATTTTTCAAAGATGAAATGGGTGAATCTACCCTAGAGATGTCTGGTTCAAAACTCCAGTAGTACCCAGCCCAAGAAGAAGTCTGTCTCCCTTCGGGGGGAAATATTGGAAACATATTTTTAAAAGATGTACCATCACACTTCCACTAATGTTGGAATCTGAAAACCTAAAACTATTGTTTCCATGTGTGTATGGTAGGCCGACTCGGGTGTGATCAGCTAAACACTCCTATGCGTGAGATGATCCTATGCTGCCCGGGTTTCCTCTTTCGCCGACCATGGAAAAACCCATTCAAATGATGTAGATATACTACATCATTTTTTTCTAATATATTTAAACTGAGTATGAACTGTGGATGTCCTCATCATACAAAAAAAGTTGTAAGGCCTTGACACTGCCACCAAGAGGTTCCGACTAAAACTCATACCTCATGGGTCATATCACACAGTCGGAGTAATTGTGATTATCGAGTATCCTCCCAAAGGTATCTCTAGATGTGAGGGTCAAGTCAACGACATAATCAGAAACTCCAGTTGTTGAACCAGATTAATGGAAAAAAGGAATTATTGGTGCCTATGTCTATTAATACACAAGCGAGTAGTAGACACAGACAATACCTCGAATCATTCTTAGAAACCATGGGTCACACTAGTTGACCGCATGCAGCTACTCCCTTTCCCTCTCCTCCAGCTCCTTGAGCCTGGTGGGGACCACATAGGGGGGGGGGGTGTTTTTAACATGTCAAAATGTATACCACCCAATGCTGCTATCCTAGCTCTACTTACACTTCTGTTGTCCTACAGATTCTATTTTCATTAACACATCCTCTTCCAGAAACATTTTACATGTCTATGTCTCTCAGACTAGCATCTGTTTCCTGTTTCCCCTCTAATAACATTCACTGGCTACATCCACTCATCCAAAGAACATTCAACCACAAAGGTTCTCTATAGTACCCTCACATAAGTAGGAATGCATAGAAGAAAAGTGCAGGCTCATATGTCCCTAAACACACCTCGCTATGAGGTCCAAGCCATGAATCAATGATCGTATAATATTCATCGAGTACCAGGAATGGTCGGTACACCTCAATGAATTCTCAGCAACCGACAAGTCTTCCTACTGAAGTTGTAGAAGATCTTATGATCACACACCCCTTAGCCTTTTTTGGTAAGAGACTGCCTTATCCTAGAAAGGTTCTCAAGCTTGTCCACATAAAAGTCACATCTTCACATGATTAAGGAAATCCAATCTCTGTCATCATCATGCCGATCCATATAGAAGTCTCTCTACAAGGAATTCCATCTAATTTAATGGTTCCCTAGATAGATGAAAACTCATCCACCTCCTCAAGCCAGTCCATAGATACCTGTGATTCAGGTTCATCTCGGAACCTGAGGGGTATCTCTTCCTGAAACTCATGTATGGAACTCAACCTACATGTGTGATGTGCCAGTAGCGTCGGTAGTAACTGCTGACCAACAGGCGGAGGTATTATTGGCACACCATCTGAAGGTACCATCTCGGGCAGCGGTCCAATAGCTGAAGCGTCATTAATCTGTGGACCATTCTTATAGTCACGTACTAGAAAATACTATCATCTAGGATCACCATCTAATCTACCAGTTTCCCAACTAGGAGGAAAAATCTAACCACAACCTCTAGCCAGTCCTCAACTACTAGGGAATCTATCTAGCCTTGAAACCAAAAAGTCCACTACTACTGGAACTTGTGCAACGCGCTCAGTCAGCATGCATGGTCTGCTAGTGAAACTGGTGATAACTTCTTCCCAACGAGTGGTGGTGGTGCTGGTACACCACCTGAAGGTGCCAACATAGTAATAGGTCCCTACACCGAGGCGTCATCACTCTGTGCTGATCCACACATGATCACTTAGTGGGCCGTCATCGTGTACGCTATCAGGAACCTAGCTCACTATCTACACTGTGGCATCTGGATAAGGGACAAGTGTGCCACAGTCATTATGTTATACCTCATGAGCTGACACTGAATAAATCAAAAGAAAACTCTTCAAAAACAAAAATAATTAGTGTTTTCTTGTGCTGAGTCAGAAAGCAGAATTTAGGGTCCTGGTGTATGGATACGTTAGCCGCCGCACCAACACTGTATTCCCCAAACTGAAAACCACACTCATAGTACAAAAAACTATTTCCACACAGAAAATATCAAAGTCTTAGTTTATCGGTAGAACCGAACTCCTATGATCCCACATTGTCACGTACTGCCCCCCGAGGCCCAAGTCATGACTATCCCAAGCCCGCCATCCATAGGCCAAGGGGTGGAGACTAGCATCGAAAGGTGTATTCCCTAAATTGGGAAGGCATTTCCATTGAACATGTACAAACACACGGTCCGAGAACACAACAAGAAGCAACTGTTAAGTAAACTGTTGTAGTAAAAAAAGTTTGACGAATGTAATGGGGGTTGGAATACAATCCCAACTGGGAAAGTACAAGTATAAGTGAAGATTACAAAACAACTGAAATGTGAAATCATCTCCTGGATCGTCCACCACGGATCCTATCTGAAGGGTAGGTACAACTCACGGCCAACAGTCCCCACATCACATCAAACCAATAGTCCACCTCCAAGCACCGTCTAGTCTTGGATCCCTCTAACCTCAACCCAGCTACTCATCGACTGCATTAGACACAACCAAGTGCGGGCGACGCTCGTTTAAGTTTCAGTATAACAATACCCAATAGGGACCCTGTGACCCCCAATGTTCTCTCAAAATTACTGAATGAAAACCAAAAATCATTATCTCAATCACAAAGCACAAGGAAATAGACACATCTCTATTAGATTCCCAGCTCATACCAGGTTTTAAGTAATGTTTAGAAGTACAGAAGATTAGTCATGAATCATGCTCATTATAGAAGTACAAATGATTAGAGGCGAATCTAGATCATCTTATTCTATCAAGAGGCACTACTTCTGACCATACGGAGTTTGACACACAGAGGATCGATGGTACTAACCACCACAATGATCCACGTAGGATCCGAACATCCCAGAGTCAATAGATAACTATCCCCCACAGACCCACACACGATCTGACCAACGCAGGATCCGTATGTGCTAAACCAACCAAGATCGATGAGCACTGACCCACAAAGGATTTGACCCACATAGGATTGATATGCGTTGACCCACATAGGATGGATTAGCGCTGAGCTATGTATGATCTGCCTTAATCCTATTCCTCACTTCCAACCAATAGATAATCTAAGGATAGTAACATGTAACATTCGAAATCTCAACGTTGAAGACCACAGATGCAGTATAACTCCTCCCCGATCGAGTATAGTGGGCCTTCCACGTCACACGTAGGAACTTCCCACTAACCTTGGACTGCTAAGGTACTCCTCCTGTCGAGTGTGTAGGGTCTTCCACATCAAAAAGAGGCTCTCCCCACCGTGGGAATTCTCCATCACACAAAGGAGCTCCCCACTGGGCTGTTGATTCACTTCGAGAAAAAAAGTCAACAGTCATCAAGTCTTATCCAGTCACAGGGTTCTGTAAGTAGCGCGCTTGAAAAAAATGATCTACAAGCCATAGGATATATTTCAACCAAAACGATGTCTAAAAAAAAGTAACCCGATGATCTGCCATATCATAAGGGTTCCAACGCAACAGACGGAGCGCCAATCGGACGCCCAGTCTGTGCGTTATTGGCATTTCAGTGCCTGGGGCGCGGTTGGATTCGGTTGCAATCCAACCCCGACAAACTCCATGTTTCTATGAAACTATAATGGAGTAATTCAAAAGTATTGTCTTTCCCCATGGGTCCCAACAACAAAGACGATTCATCCAACAGGTGTCCAATTCTCAAGTTAATGCCCCTTCACTATTTTTGGGATCGGGTTCGATCCAATCCGGTTGGAATGACTTGGCTGGACCCAGTCTGGGCAGGGCCAATGTCCAGTCCGACCCACAAGAGGGGTGTCCTAGCTCGATGGTGGCTTCCTGGACTAATGTCTACAACCTGTTCTGAGGGTGGCTACTCAATTCGGTCCGACGTGGGGCGTGTAACCCCCTAGTCTCCTGGATTTCCAAATGGCCAAGAGGCCGATTGTTTTTTCAAAGCGGTAGTGCTGCGGAACCTGTAGGAGGAATGGGTTACGCCTCTTCTATTGCGGCTTTAGCCGTGGTTTTCTACCCACCAGTGGCGTGCGACGGTGCACCACCCTTCCATTCTCTAGTCGGCCGTTGAACGGGCTGCCTTCTCTGATTGCCACATCTAATGATCTGCAGCCCCTTGCACAGCGGTGCTGCGTGGCGGCGTGTCGCACTTCCTCCACTGTCATCCAGTGCCTACATCTCCTATGACCATCACGACTTCATGAATCGACCTTCTCTTGGGGTGTGTGTGGGCATGTCGCCTCCTTCGTAGATGGCTGGTGCCGGTGTGATGGATGTAGTCCATGCAGAACGCAAGGGTAACAAAGTTGTGGGGGGGGGGGGGGGGGGGGGTTCAGGACGGGTTCATTAGGTCTGCGCCCTCTGCATTATCTTGTGATCAAAGGGAGGATAAAATGGGTTTAAAAATTTCTTGTATTAAACAAAAAACAAACCCCACAAGGACCCCCTGTGACCTCCTCCCGCAAAACGAATGAATCGCAGATCAACCCATTAGTCGGTTGACACACGTTCTTCGTAAAATTTCAACAACCGAGAAGAGGGAATAAAAAATAAATCAGAAATTAAGTAACCCCTACCATTAATCATGTTGGGAAGTCCTTGAATCTTGAAGAAAGATCGTGTTCTTCAATCCGGCAACCGGTTCCCAATGACGGGACTCACGCGTCGTCCTTCAGTTCGTGGTTTGGGGTCGTCTGTCTCCTCCTGCTGGGTCGACTCCGTATTCTAAGGGTCCCACGTCGTGTCGCTCTGTCAGCACTTTCTTTCTTGGAGAAGCTATGCTGATACCCCTCCAAAAGCTCCATATATATATAATAGGGGGAGGGTAAGTGACGACGTTGGAATTTGATGGGGCTCATTAATTAGGAATCTTTCTAATTTCCCAATAGAGTCGTTACTTAGGGTTGGTAGGTCAAGCCATTTATTGGCTTGACACATCGCTATCCCCACACACATCTTTTCAGTTAGAGGATATGAATGAAAATAAAATAATACAATTATTTTATTTCATTTATTTTAAATGTCACAAAACATAACTTCTGCTCCGGACCTACTATGGTCAATGTAATGTCTCAGTGAAGCGAATCATGGTGCTGCAGAATCAATAGTTTCTTCATATTTTTAATCCTAGCACTGCTTCAAAAGTTATAAAATACCGCTCACGTGCTTACTAAACGTACCCGAAAAAAAATTACATAAAATTATTAACAGTCACCCTAGACCCACGCCGATCAAGGTGAGGCTTTTCCTGAGTGAAAAACACACCAATGAATCCAATGGTACTCTCAGATTTCTAATTCAAGTTACCATTTAGAAATTATATATTTTACAATAAAATAACTGTCACTTAATTTCTTTACTTACATCCAAAAACTAACTTTCACTAGTGGGCCACCCCGGTCAAGGTTAATATCTTCCTAATAAAAGCATACCCTCATATGTTCAGCGGTGGTCTCAGATTTTTAATCTGAGTTACCCTTCATGAGTTATAAGAAAATGAAAAATAAAATAACATTATTTTATTATTTTATTTACTGTTATGACATTTTCTTGATTTCTCACAGGAGGCCCGTGCAGACTAAACATAAGTCGTGCCTAGGATAAAACCACCACCATGAGCGCAAAAATACCCTCTGATTTCTAATCTAGGAAACCGTTTAAGAGTTATTCAACTTTTTCAGGAAAACTGCTTGTGCGCGCTAATTATAGCTTCAAAAAACATTGACGGATTATTCCGGGAACTTCAGGCCTCATAATCACGCACCGTCAGGACTCGCAGTCTCGAAATAATTCCATATAATAAAAAAATATTATACAGAAAATATGGGACACTAAAACTTGATCTTTAATGGAATAGATCAATGTTATAAATGTTGGAATAAACACAAGGAAAATGCGAATGTAGATAGTTGGTGGGATAACACCATGATTTTTGTATCATATGATATGACTACAACTGTGTACGATGAGGAAGACTGTATCAAGGACATGGCTAGTAATGTGAATGATGATGATGACCGTACTGACGAAATGATAATTACAGTTGAAGATGAACATCGTGATTGCCCAAAATTGTTTTCTAAGATAAAGAGTTTTGAAATGATGGAATAGTATGGTGAATTCAATAAATATACATCATTTTCAGTTGTACTGAAGCCATATAATTTGAAAGCAGGCAACAGATGGAGTGATGCTAGTTTTATGGAACGACTTTCTCTCTTGAATTACAAGTTCGTAGAAGATATTGAGATCCTGATTCCAGAATACAACACTAATAAAATTCTATGATCAATGTGTATTTTCTTTAAAAGAATCCATTCTTATCTGATTTATTGTATACTATTTCTCAAAGACCAATAATAACATAGATAATGCCCAATGTGTGGTTCTTACCGATACAAGTAATGTGAATTTGGTCATATGAATGTTTTATGGTACATTCTAATAATTCCAATGTTTAGATGCCTATATGGAAGTTATTAGATTATAAGGAAATTAATATTTTATGTAGACAGAAGAAATAAAGATAGAAAACTAGATCACCTAAAAAATCTAGTCAGTGGAAGAAAATTGATCATGAATATCCTGATGTTGGAAATGAGATGATAAACCTTTTTCTTGCATTATCTACATATGGAGTGAATTATTTTGGTTTTCATAGAAGTACTCATAGTACATGGCTAGTTATGTTGGTAAATTATAACTTTACACTGTGGTTATGCATGAAATGTAAACATATCATGATATATATGCTTATATCATGACAAAAACAACGAGGTAATAATGATGATGTTTATTTTTCATCATTAATCGAGGATTTGAATTTATTGTGGGATTCAGGTGTTATGTTGTATGATTCTTATATAATAAATATTTCACATTGAGAGTGATTTTGTATGGGATGATAAATGACATTCCATCTTTTGAAAATTTGTAAGGATATATCATTAAAGGAAGTCAGCGGTGGCCTATTTATGAAAAATATAAATAGTTAATTAGGTTAATACCTTCATTGAAATCCATGTTTAGTAGAAATAATAGATTTCTACCACAACAGAATAAGTGACATACTTTGAAAATGTCATTCTATGGATTTTTAAAATAATTTACAACCCCATCTCCACTAAAAAGTGATCAATTGTTTGAGAAAGTAAAATATGTGGACACTACTCCTGGTAAACTATTTTTGATAAATGTTTTGAAACCTGGTTGGAAAAAGAGATCAGTTATTTTTATTAAAAATACTGGAATTTTGTGTGCATCATAAATTTTCTTAATTTCAGGCATGTTGAAAACAATATACATGATAGTTTCATCATCACGATGCTAAATTCACCAAGAGAAACAATGTATGGTATTAATACATGGTGGACATAGGTGACATGGGAATATGAGAAGAGTTGGCACCAGTGAATGGTGGAAAAGAAACATTTCTTCCTCCTTATTCTTACACTCTTTCGAAGTTGGAGAGATATCAGTTTTTCAACTTCTTGAATGACGTTAAGGATCCATAGGGGTATTTATCAAATATTAAGAACATCATGTCAATGTGAGATTTAATGTTAAAGGGTTTTCAATCACTTGACTTCCATTTTTTGATGTAAAATCTAATTCTTATAGCTTTACATTTATTTTTTCCCAATAATACCCATCATACATTAATGAAGTTCTGTTTTATCTTCAAATCTAGACACCGCAATGTCATAGACCTCGATAAATTTTCGACTATGGAAAAATAAATTTCCATTAAATTCTGTGAATTGTAAATGTTATTCCCACTGATATTCATTGATAAGATGGTTCATTTTATGGTTCACTTAGTTAGAGAGATTCAGATATGTGGGAATGTACAGTATAGATTAATGTACCATAGTGAATGATATATAAATATTTTGAAAAGATATGTCATAATATGAAGTCATTTAGAGGGTTGTATTGCTGTGTGATATATTGTTGGAAAAACTATTGAATTTTGTACTAGATACTTTTCCATTATAGAAGGAATTGGAATACCGAAATCTAAACACACTGAGAGGCTTGTGGGTGATGGAATTTTTGGAAGAGAGGTTGTCATAATCAATATTACATATCAGGAGAAAGTCCACCTTTACATTTTTCAGAAAGGATTCAATGTTGACCCATATGTTTAAACCCACAATGAAATTATTAGGAATTTGAATCCAACAAGGGTTGAAAAGTGGATATCAAATAAAAATAATCAAAAGTTTATAGGATGTTTCTAGGACCATATATATAAGGAGTCATATTAGAATCTAGACTCAATTTTAGAATGACTATGATGGCTAGATGGAGGACAAAATGTGTATGTATTATATTATAATTCTTATTTAATTAATGGTTATACATTCAATAATAATGAACATTATGAAGGAAATACCATGAAAAATTGTGGAGTTACACTTGTGGATGATGAGATGCATGTTTATGGTGCAAAGGACATAAATCTAGTTTATGAAAATATGTCATACATTGTCATCATCAATAAATATGAGAGACAGATTATATGATATTAAAAGTGCCAAATTTTCAATGCTATTAGTTTGATAATAGCAGTGCTATTAAAAAAAGAAGAATTAGGATTTTTGGTTGTTGATTTCAATAATGAAGGGTAGAATGATGAACTGTTTATAATGTAATCACCTGGAGTACATTTATTTTATGTTCTAGATCTCACAAACTAAAACTGGTCAATTGTCTTGTTGTTGACCAAAACCACTGAAGGGTCAGAGTAAAATTCCATGAAGGATGGACCTTTCATTGGGATTTCACAATCATTTCATAGTTTTCCTTTTTTATACATAATTTTTTATTTCTTAGGATACCATAGTTAAGGGATTCATATAATGAATAGAGGGGTAAAATCCCTTCATCCTTTAAAAAAAGATATTTCAATGACTAGGTTATATTTTTGATGTATTACTCATAATTTTACCTTATGATATTATCTTTTCGTTTCTTATATAATGTAATAAAAATTAAATATTAATACACTTATATAGATAATGACTACTTCATGTGATGAGGCTCCCAATATTGAGGCACACCATGTTTCTCAACGTACAGCTACTTGTAGTGTGGTGGAATAATAGGTTTTCAAACTCCTATTGCTCTAAATGTAGAGGTAAACCCACCATGTACACATGCAGATGTTAATGCTTTGGAGGAACATATTGATGATGTTGAAACTGAGGAAATTGTATCCATTGAAACACTTGAGGCATAGAAAAAATAGGATTATCATAGTTTGATGGTGTTAGAAAAATGAGAAAAAAAATATGATCACCTTAGTTTGACGGTGTTGGAGAAAATCCTAAATTAAAAAGTAATAGGAATAAAATATGTGGATGGATTTATTTATAAGGGATAAAATTTTTACCCCAAAAAGACCATGTCCAGTAGTTACATTTAAATCATCACTAGTAAACACGTGTCAATTGATGTAAAGTCATGGTACCATGTTGTCACCAGGATTAAGACACCAATGTGGGGAGATATTAGAGTAAAATTATGATATCATTTCTTTAATTTAATAAATAATAAAATAATAAAACATTGAATTAGTCTTCATCACCCCTTGTAGAGTGAATTTATAGTAGATGACTCATACAAGTACTATGTATTAAGGGTCATTGAAAGGTTTCAGATATGTTTTATCACAATTTTAATGAGATATCATCTTAATGATACTGAAGGGAAATTAAAACCACACCCACCTCCTCTTTATCCACACCTAATAACCCAAGGATCATGGGATGTTATTACTAGCTATTATGAGGAGAAGTATTTTCAGTTCATTTTGTTTGGTAATAAATTGTTTTACAATACAAGTATTCATCACATTGATTTATATTTTTTTATTTATGGAACAAAAAATGAGTTCTAAAAATATGGAACGGGCATAAAAACTAGTGTACCCCTACCATAAAGAAAGGATGGGTTATGCTTCACTTGAAAAAAAGGTACTTATTTTAAATAAACCATAATACTTTTATGTGACCTAAAACAAAACCATAACTATGTTCATTATTTTATATTCAGGTTGATGATTCCGAATCCAACATTAATTACATACCACACAATGTGCTACAGAAGGATGCATGTGTAAATAATGATGGGATACCAACACATTAAAACAAACAAAATGTGTTGGAAACATGTGTAAGTTTTACATAGTAAATATATGTTTTTCATTAAATCGATATTACACAAAAATGATTACATATTTTCTTACATTTCTATCTATAATAGTGACATGAGTTTGAAACATCCAAAATAGATGCAGAAATACTTTTAGTATCCTTGAAGTATCTTGAAACGTATGGCCGTATCAGAGGTGCAGATTAGGGGGGTGACACCGTAAACATTTTTTTGAGAAAAAAAACAAGAGTAGGATCATAGTGAATAATTTAAAGTGACGAGAGAAATAAAATCTATCATTGAAGAACATATGAAATTGCTGATAGATTTTATGAAAAATTTTATGGTGGGGGAGGGGGTCAAAGAGAATAAGAAACTCACAAACAACTAGCACATGGAGATCCCGCCCCACCCACACTAGCTCTGAGGAAATCCATTCCCCTAGAAAACTAGTTTTAACTGAGGGAATAAATGCTCTAATAATTGTTTCTATGAATTTTGAATCATATAGACATTGATACCTTTCTACTACAGATATTCTAAATGGTGAAAATGACTGTGATTTATATCTATCAATGCCCACCCATTGCCTTGTAGTGGGGGCTATGATGTTCAATATCCAGAAAGCTGCACTACACAATAGACCACTTTCAACAGGTCATCTCAATGTGATGATTAACATAGCTCATGAGTCAAGAAGTGTGATACTCGTTCCAATTGATGATTAAGATATTAATAAGGTCGAAAAACCTCTTGGAACATTAATTGCATGGCCATCATTTCTTGTAAAAAACATGTCAACAAAGAGGTATTAATCTCCAATTTATATATCAAGATAAACGATTATCGTTTAATGAAAAAGGTCAAAACCGAATAATGTTATTATAGATGGAAAATGGGAAGGATCAAAATTAAATAAAGGCTCAAAACCAACTCTAGGATCAACTAACCAATCAAATTTATCTTCCGAAAGTACCTTAAACCTGCCCATTCTATATCAGCATTGATTATCATTGCAAGCTCATGTGGATACGAATTTGAAAAACAATGGTGCACATAAAATTGTTTTCGATGATTATATGTACTGAGAGGAATATCTATATTTAATTATTGTTGAAAATGTATGTGAAATCTCAGATCATGATTGGCTAGGAACCTCAATTGTAAATGTATACATGAGGTACGTTTACATTATTTTATTCTCCAAAAGTTGATATAATATATTTGTTATGACTAAATACATTTGTTATTTTTCACAGATGTATATATGAAAAAAAATTGAAGGGAGTCCCCCATGAACACAAATTTGGACACATTTGTCCTCACATCACCTCTATAGAACAAACAAAAAAATTTCCCAAAAAGTGGTTGAAATAGTGTCATGCCTACTCATATCATTTAACAGAAAAAATATGGGACGAGACTCTTCAAAATATGAAAGATATTGGGGTAAAAATATATAATTTAATCATATAAAATATATTTTAATTTAATTTATTAATTATTTATTTTTTTTGTTTTTAGGGATCATTGGATGCCCATTAAGATCAATTTGGATAAACCAATGATTTATTTCATGATTTCAATGCATGGATATCCAAAAAACTGACCACACATGATGGTGTTTTTTATTACACTTTATCAATATTTTTAGAACTAAAAATCTAGTTATATAATTTATATTATCTTTTAATGAGGATTCTGTTAGGATATGGAAGGCCATAAATATTGTCTACATCATGAAATGAGGCCATGGTAAAATAACAAGAAACATCACAAGTACTACGACTGGATAAGAATCGGGGTATATATAATAAAATTTCACTATCCAAAGATATATAAAAAAATTAATTATTTTTCTCAATGTTTCTGAAGTGTATGAAACAAACAAAAAAATAGACTTTGGTAATTTTGTATTTAAATATATTATAGAGATAATATTCCATGAACAAACTAGCATCCCTAAAGTGGTATTTTCAAATATAATTACTCGTTAATTTAAATTTTTTACTAATACATTGTGTATTTATATTTTTTAATACTACCATGTCTATAAAAAAGAATCATATTAAAAGATGATATATATATTTTTTGAAATGAATGGACAACATACCAGATTAGAGAATGTACAGAAAATTCATGTAGATGTACCATCAACATAAGTTGTGGATTGTTCCATATTTATTTTTCATTTACTTCATTGTATTATTAATCACATAATTAAGAAATTTTTTCTAATACATATTGATTCCTTTGATCGGTTTGGGGAAATTTCTTATTCATGGATTTGTTGTGCATTACTCACAATGCAGTGCTTCCATTTTGACAAAGAAATCTTATGGAAAACTTAGTAATGCAAGATGTTTCTAGAATGATATGTTGGTTTTCATGTATTTTTGTGTCCTTCTAAAAGCCTAGGTAGTGATGGAATAATTATTTAATAATTATTGAAATGGATGGAGTTGGTTTGGATAATGTAATTGGTTGGAAAAATGAATAGTGTTTTGTGGCTTGAGTGGTGTTATGCATTTAGTGGTGGTAGTGAAGGTGGAAGAGTGTTGTGATTTGGTTAGTGTTTTACTGGGAACCCATAGTTGGAGCATGTGTGTATATTATATATATACTTTTATAGTCCTTGTGACTTCTATACACATCGTACCAGTATCAATCATTGTGTGACAAAACCCATATTTTCAAACAAAGTGTGTTTTTTACAACATCCCAGTGATGCGGATGGATGACCAGCTATCTGATCACTATTCAAGATAAGTAGATTTGAAATATCTATGATGGTTGGTGGTCTCTTAGTGAACTAGTTGATGGTCCAGTTGTATTTAGGTGTAATGTGATATGGCCTTATTGTGGGATGACTTATTGTCATGGTTTTTTGGAACATCCCTCGATCTTCCACTCTCTCACAAGACCTGAATGGTTTGTTTACGAGACCTCACGTGTACCTCCTCATATGACATAGGCTGACGACAATCAGTTTGGTTGTGACATGTATATTAGGGAGACTATACCCCCTAGTTACAATGTTAAAACACTGTGGAAGAATTATATAAAAATAATAAATACATAATAGAGTGTAGAAATAATGAAAATAGTGAAACTCCGATCGAAATAAAAAAAATAGATGCCAAAGAGTAATCCAATAAATAAGGAATAATGTAATGACTTGATAGAATATAACTAAAATTCATTCTAGATGTAATAAAAATAAGATACATGTAGACTCAAATAATGACTCAAAATTCCATGGTCCCAAACCCCATTTTTTCCCCTTCTACAAACACTAGTTCGTCCATAATGCAATAATCAAATGCAAGTGATTTTCAATTCACTATGCCAAAAATAAGTATTTTATGATGGGTTTTTCAGAGCAGATTCGAAAACCTCAACTAAAATTTTTCCTAAAAAATATTTAGCAGCAGTTGTGAAAACCACGACTAAATATTTTTATATATTTTCTATTTTTTTGAATGTAAATAATGTTTTATGGATTCTTTTAATAAAAATTCATATAAATAGTTGACATTTTCAAAACCATAGATAAATTAATGGAAAAAAATTTACTCCAAATTTATAATTTTTTATTTATTATTTATCATTATATATAGTTTATTATTTATTATATAAATTAATTATTACATGTTAAATAAAAAAATTCTTTTTTTGAGAAAAGGATATAATATGTTACTGATCAATAAAACCAGAAATATAGATCCAATTAAGAAAATAATCAGCCGAACAATGATCACCCTCATATTTCCCATGGAATTCCAAATGATCAGAATCCAGGTTTCCCCCATGCTTGATGAATGAATAATTTCTTGTTGAAAATTATTCATCTAAAGAAAAAATATTTCTCAAAATAAGGAATAAAGGTTTCGAGTCCTTCCCTTCATAGAAAAGGTTGTAATCACTTCAAGGA
Source organism: Viscum album (assembly GCA_963277665.1). Taxonomy (NCBI): domain Eukaryota; kingdom Viridiplantae; phylum Streptophyta; class Magnoliopsida; order Santalales; family Viscaceae; genus Viscum; species Viscum album. The sequence goes on along the minus strand of OY728151.1, from coordinate 1,052,070,406 downwards.
AGCCAAATTATACCGCAAAAATATTCCAAAAATTTGAATGAGAAAGAAGGATACCTTGGGGAATGGTGTCTACCTCCACCACCACCATAATCCAAGAAGTATAAATCACCATGAAATCATCTTTCACTACCTGGAAATTGATTTAATGGGAAATAATTTCAAAAGCAATCCTCAAATCAGAGGATATGCCCACATCATTATTAATCTTGAAAAACCCCTCTAGGTAGGGGGGAACCATGTGATTCTTTCCACATTCTTACCAAAGAAGGCATGGCTTCACAAACCTTCAAAATATTCATCCATTCTAGGGACTTCTAAAATGGAATACGATCTTCGGTCACATTCTATTGAAAGATGAACTCATTTCTTATTATCCAAACGAGCCAAGAAATTGTACATATCAACTCCACCACTCTCGGTTCTAATGAAATCAACAAATTAATGAATTTTAGTCCAACTCCACAGACAGTTCAATGAATATCATAAAATTAGACACCCAATAATTACACACCCCTTCCACCCCATGACATAATAGAATTCCATGCAAATGAGATTCCACCTCATAGAGGCACAAAGGGCAGGCATCATCCTCCACAATATGTTGTTTCAACAGAATGTCATGGGATTTTAGAACATTATTTCAAGCCTACAACCCATAAAATTTAACCTTGGGTGGTGGAGTGAGTAATCAGAGACTCTTCCAATGATTGTTAAGATGGAACTGAGCCAAACCATGAACCCACATTTTGTATCCCGAACTAACTATGTAATTCCCAAAAGATTCTCTAGCCCAAAAAATATTATCATTACCCATTCTAGGTGTAATTGGAATATTGATAATGATGTGACTATCAGCCTCATTAAACTATACACAAATAACTCACTAATACCATTACCCTAAAGAGTCATTGATCAAATAATGCTCCATTGATTTTTCGAATCCAAAGAAAATAGTCAAGGAGTCTTTCAGGTTGATTCCATTTTCATACCACAAGTCATTCCACACACATACATCATCCATGTTTGAAATTCTACGCACATAGACTCTATCAAGAAGAGATATACCACCCCAAATTCTTCACTTCAAAATACTAGGATGTGGCCATAGCAATGAATGTATGAATTTCGAATGATGAAATTATTTTTCTCATAGAACCATTGAGAGGAGGGAATTTGGGTTGGATCGGAGATGCCATCCTTGCTTCCCTACGAGGGCCTCATAAAACCATTTGAGATTCCAAATTTATAGACATCCACATAATTTAGAAACACATAGTTTTCTCAACAACACCGAATGGTTGTTATGTTTTTCATTATGAAAACCACACAAAAATTTATCCAAATGAGAGTAGATCTTATCAATAAGAGCTTCTGGAAATTTGAATAATGATATAACATAGGATGATATTTTATGGGACACTTATTTAAAAAGAACTTCCTTACCAGACATATAAATCATCCTTCTTGAACATAAAAAAATAATATTATCCACCCATTCCCTAATTGAAGGGAACTCATGTTTCATTGATCTTTCGACAATGGTTGGGAGAACCAAATTATATTTTATATTATTAAAATAGTGTAAACCGACACAACCGCTATAACTCCTCCCTCTTCATGTGTAAAACACATTAACTAAAGGATGATTTTGACTTCAAATGATTAATACTTTTCATATAAACCATTTCATAAAAATTAACGTTTTTAAGAAACGGGAAGCATTATTTAGGGGTAGCATGTGCCAAAAGGATGCTATCATCTTTAAAGAATATGTAGAAAATAAGTGGGCCATTTCGATAGACCTTAGCACCATAGGTAACACCATACTCCACTGATAATAAGAGATGATGAGAGAAGACATCTACCAACATGATAAGAAGATACAAATGATGTGGATCCACTTGTAGTAATCCCCTTGAGGATTTAAAACTCTCAGATGGGAACCTGTTAATATTGATTCTAAATGACAAAAACACAACAAATTTCATTATGTTAAGAATACAATTTAGCCCCAAATCCCATACTGGAGGGAATGAGATAAAGAAAAGGAAATTAAAACCTGTTATAGGACTTCATCACATCCAAATTCATTTCAATGAGACATTTTTTTTATGTTGAGAGGGTCTCCATGGAGTGGAACACTTCAGAAGTAATGGATGTATTATCTTGAATAGGTTTCCTTTGAACAACAGAACGTTGATTTTTAGTGACCAGATGTGGTGGAAAACCCCTTAGCCTAGCCACCATGATCTTGGAGTAAATTTTTTAGGCAACATTGGACATAATAATATGCTGAAACACTATGAATTTTTTTTATGGAAAATGGTTTTTTTAAATGAGAGTAATAAGAGATTCATTGAGGGTCTTGATTGAGGCACTTTCTTACAATTATTACATCATCAGGGAATCCACTTGAGGTCCAATAATGTTCCAAAAGAGTTTGAAAAACTATAAATGGAAACCATCATTCCATGAAGCCATAGTATAATGAATAATATGAATGGACCACAAAAATTAATCATATAAGATATCTCTTTTTAAATGTCAGTTCAGGTTTTCCATGGAAATATTGGAAATGAAATTAGTCAGAAAAAAAGGATTGTCAATACATTCTTCTTTAAATACATTCCTGATAAAAATCAGAATAATGGAATGAATATCAATTAAATTAGGGGAAACACTTCCAGTCTAATCCACATGAATAGAAATATGATTTATCCTCCACATCCTGAAGACACTTTTTGGTGAAAAAAATTAGTGTTCTGATCACCATACCTTATATGGGATTGTTTGTCCCTCAAAAACCCAAAAATATCCTTTTACCTCATCACTACATTATGTTAGTTCTCAAAAAATATGATATGTGTAAAAATGGAAACACTATATAGAAAAGAGAGTAACTTCTTCAAGTGGTTCCCTATAGAATTAATTCATATATTAGAGTCTCCAAACCTATCTGAGTTACAATATTGTAACCAAGACCTAGTATTGTGGATATTAGATGTGAGGAATCTATGATGGTTTTGATCTGAAATATGTGATATTCAGTTTTGATGGTTTTTGATTGGAAATCAAATACGGTATTGATTTATGATCTTTGGTTTTGAATCAATGATTTGATAGATTTTTTCATGATTTGCGATGAAGATCTTGTAATCAGGTACGATTATTTTGTAGTGATCTTCCACTCTCTAGGAGAGGTGGGGTGAGGGGGTGACATTCGGTACTCAAGGTGAGGTGGTGACCTTCGGTTCCCAAGGGAAGGTTGTATGCGTTACTTCCTACCTCATAGTTACACTGCTTGGTCTATTTGTGTTGACCTTCAATTCTCTAGGTGAGACAGTGAACATCTAGGTGGGGAAGTGAACATTTAGTTCTAATGGATTATCAGTTCATGATTTCCATACTGGGGATTTCCAGACTGAGCAAGAATTAATAATAGAGGTGATGATTCATATGTAATATATTCTGAAAAAGTGATATTTTTCAAATTGGGGATGGTCATTCTGTGAAGAATAATATTGGGGAAAATCGTACTCCGAGGAATTAGACTTGTAACACCTGACTGAGTTTTTCATAACAATGTCCAAGAAGTTCTTACCTTCTTTTGGATATTTCTCTAAATTTTTTATATAGGGAATAAATTTGTGGAATTGAAAAGAAGCACATGTAAAATTTATTGTTACACAAACATTGTATTACCCTATTTGTGCTAAGAGGGCACAAAAGCACTATTGCAATTGTTTACATAGTGCTACATGAGTGAAAGAGTATATCCAAATAATTGTAATCCAGAGTTTGTTTTCTAGTCGACTGTGTGGTATTAGATTACTTCCATACCATATCAAGGATGTATCTATTCTTATTGAATAGTGAACCTTCTAAATTCTTGTGGTCATGTGGATGTGTGGTTGATTTTTCTTTATGAAATTGAATCTTTAATTGGAGGTGAAGGTTATTTCAGTTGAAAGGAAACGTAAAAGAATATATATAACTAATTCACCCATAATACTATAAATAATGCTTATAATGTCTCTATAAAATACTTTTAATAGTATTAGAAATGAACTGTTAATCATAGCGACGATAAAGGGGGTCCCCTATTTTAGTGCTAAAAAGGAAATGATAAAAGGGGTCATTTATCAGCTGTAAATAAAGCACTTATTATGTACCCCTGCTTTATCAGTACTATTTTACCATGGATAATGGATGCAATTTACCAACTATATTTTTTAGTGATGATAAATGGCGCCTTTATCAATGATCAAAATAGGAATGATAAAGGGAGTCCGTATTAGCACTCGAAATAGCACTAATAAGGGGGACCTTTATCAGCGCTTGAAATAGAGCTGATAATGGAGGCCTTTAATAGAAGTCTAAATAGTGATGATAATGGATTCCTTTACTAGAACTCGAAATAGTTCTTATAAAGGCCTAGATGCATATGATGTGTTTTTTATATAGCCACACACCCAACAACACTTGTACCACACACACAAGAACAATGAAGCTCACAAAGGGGGTTGTAAAAACTGAAATATAAATTTCAAATAATGATTTATACAATTACATTTACAATTATCCAAAAAATAGTTAAAAACATTAATGTTTAATCCTTTGACATTCGTTACCCCCTCTCAAAAATGTGCTCACATGGTATTAGTTGCCAAAAAAATCATCCAAAATACAACAAAAAATTCATCCTATATATGAAAACAAATATTTTGTTATTAATAATATAATGAAATAAATACTATATTAATATGGAATAATACATTAATAAAATGTCAGTTTTTAATAAAAAGGACACATTTGGAGTTATACAGGTCACACTATGCAATGTATTGAGGTAAGGTTTATTCCTATAGGTCAAAAATAAGTTGTGGATAATTTTACTAAAATAAAAAAACAATACGAAAGAGTCATGTTAGTTTTTAATATGTCCCTTATTCATTTAATAAAATTAATAACAAATTGAAATGACACATTTGGATTAATACCAGTCACATCGTTCATCGTATTGAGGTTTGGTTGATTCCTACAAGTCAAAAATGACTCATGGATTGTTGATCGAATGTATCAAAATAATACAAATGTTTTTTCTTGGTATTCAGTATGTTAGTTTTGTTTATTTTCCAAAATACATTTCAACCTAAAAAACACATTTTCAGTCATACCGGTCACATCATTTGTCAGTTTGAGTTGAGAGTGCTTCATACAAATCAGAATGGACATTCAAATCTCTCTCCTAAATTATGAAGATAATCATAGAGAGTTTTCCTGGTTCTTATTGAGTGAAACGTTTTTGAGCTAAAATGTCAATTTTAAACTGATAATGGATACTTTTTTTCATATTGGTCACACAATGTGTCACATTGAGGTGTCGTTTATTCCTATACATAAAAAAGGACTCAAGAATCAATGTCATATAGTATCTAAATAATCTGAATGTGTTTTCATGGTTTTTAGTATTTCACTTGTTCTTTTTTACTTAAATTAATGTCAATTATAAATAAAAACACATTTAGATTTATACCGGTCACATCATTCATAGGAATGAGGTGTGTTTAATTCTGAAACATCTCAAATGACTCATGGATCATTGTCTTCAAGTATCAAAACAATCCAAATGTCTTTTATTGATTTTTATTATATTATTTGTGGTTTTTTTCTAAAATATCATTTCAAACTAGAAACACATTTTTTGAGTCATACCTATTGCATCATGAATCGGTTTGATAGGAGACTACATCATACACATCATAAAATACTTAAAAATCACTGTCTTGAATTATTTAGAAAATCATAATGCATTTTCAAGGATATTAGTTCGTCACATATTTTTATCTAAAATATAAATTCATAATTAATAATTGTCAAATTTAGTCATATTTGTCAAACCATGGGTTATATTGAGATGTTTTTGATTCTTACACGTCAAAAATTACTCATGGATTATTTTTCCAAAAGTATAACAACAATCCAAATGTGTTTTCTTAGTTTTAAGTGTGTTACTAGTTTTTTTCTTAAATTAATGTCAATTATAAATAAAAAGACACATTTTAATTTATACCAGTAACATCATGTATTTTATTGATGTGTGGTTGATTCCTAAAATAAAAAATTAGTCATGGATAATTTTCAATAATTATCAAAAAAAAAATCCTAATGTGTTTGCTTTGTTTTTTGTATGCGAGTTTTGTTTTTTACTAAAATTAATGACAATTTTAAATAAAAAGAGACATTTTGAGTCTTTTAGGTCACACCGTGCAATGGATTATGGTGGGATTGACTCCTCCACATCAAAAAATGACTTATATATTGTTTTCCTAAAGTATCAAAACAATCTGAATGTTTTTCTTAGTTTTTAGTATGTTAGTTGTGTTTTTTACTAAAATATCATTCCATTCTAGAAACATGCATTTTGAGTCACACCGGTAACATTGGTCATCAGTATGAAATGAATCTTCTTCATACATGTCACAAAGTACATATGAATTATTGTCCTAAATTATGAAGACAATTAGAGTGAGTTTGTTTGGTTTTTACCAATTTACACGTTTTGAGCTAAAATGTGAATTTTAAATAGATAATGGACACTTTTAGTCATATTGGTCACACCATTGATTGGATTGAGGTGTGCTTGATTCCTACATGTCAAAAATGGACGATGGATCATTATACTAATGTATCAAAAAATATGTATAGGTTTTATCAGTTTTCAGTATGTCACTTGTTATTTTTGATAAATTTATTGTTAATTTAATATAAAAATACCAACTTAAAGTCATAATGTTTAAAAAAGCCTTTGGATTTAGGTGAGGTTGATTCCAACATGGCCTAAATAGAATATGGATAAATTTCCAAAAGTATCAAATCAATTCTAATGTTTTTTCTTAGTTTTCTTGTATGTCATTTGTTCTTTTAAATAAAAATACTGTAAATTTTTTATAAAAATAGACACATTGAGTCATACTAGTCACATTGTGTGTCTTATTGAAGTGATATCTTCTTGATATTTTTGTACATTCTTCAATCTGGTATGCTTCTAATTAATTTCTAAATAATTCTACATCATATTGTGTATATGAGTCTTTTTAATAATCATGGTAGTACTGAAAAAATTTATATACATAAAGGATTAATAATTTTTTTTAATTAAATAGTAATTATATTAAAAAATACCTCTTTAGGGAAGACAGTTTTTTTACAAAATATGATCTATTCCATTAAATTTAAAAACATAATAACCATATTTCTTTTCTGTTTGTTTGTTTTGAAAACTGAAAAAACATTAAGAAAAATAAGTAATTTTTTATGTGTATTGATAATGTAATATTATTATTTATACCCTAATACTTATCCAATCATAGTACTTTTGTTCTTGATTATATGTTTCCTCTGGCCTCATTCAATGATGTGGACGATATTCATCCACTGACCTATCATAACATAATCCTCATTAAAAGAGAATATAAATTATATAACTAGATTTTTAATTCAAAAAAATTATATGTTGTGTATTAAAAATTTAAAAATTTCATCTTTTTTGGATGGTTTGTTGGATATTTATGAAACTAATCTAGAAAACAAATATTTATAGTATCCAAAGAGACCACAATGAGCATCCAATGCTGCCTAAAAACACAAAAATGAATAACTAATGAATGAAATTAAAATGTATTTTATATGATTAAATTGTAGAGTTTTACCCATGTATTTTTGGTATTATGAATTTTGTATCATCTGTATTTTTTGTTATATGATTTAAGCATGTATTCCACTATTTCAACCTCTTTCATAGATGTTATTTCTATTTTTACTATAGAGGTGATGTGAGGAATAACGAGTCCACATTTTTTTCATGATGAAATGCCTTAAATTGTTTTTCATATATATATGCATATGAAAAATAGGAAATGTATTTAGTCATAATTATCCAATTATGCAGGCGACAGATAGATTGACTAAAACATGGGGATCCAGGACTAGATAGTGCTCAGAAGTGATTGGTAAATGTGGTTTGTGGTAGTGATGACAGATAACGATTTGTTTCTACCCTTTATGCAAGATCCTTGCTGGACAACCTTCAGAGCACAATTTCCACAATTTTTTGTACTTTCCTTTCAGTTGGGTTTGTATACTCACCCTTTTTTACATTATATTCACAATTTTACTATTAGTAGTTCTATTTTTTGGTTTTATTTTGTTCGGTACCTAGCCTGTGTGGGTATAGGATTAAAGTAAATGCCTTCCCTTTTTGGGATATTCCTTTCTTGTACTAGTCTCCACCCCCTGTCCTATATAAGGACAACTTCGGGTAGTCACGGCACGAGCCTCGGGGGATGAGTTGTGACAAAGAAAAGATAACTCGGGTATACATTTACAACTGAGACTCCTATACAATCATAGTCCAGGATTTCACTTACGTTGTCAACACTAATGAATACTAGATCTTCCCCACTATAAATATTTTCATGAAAACAATTTTTGTGAGTACCACCATCTTTGTAATATGTATCCACATGAGTCTACAATGATAATAATCATGGAGAGAGAATGGGCGGGTTTATGATGCTTTTTCATGATTATTTTGCTCAGTTGGTTGATACTTGAGAAGGTTTTGTGCCATTTCTTTATATCACCCCTTCACTTTTTTGAATCTATAATAACATTCATCGGATAAATTTTTTTTTAATTTAATGTTAATGGTTTATCTCTAAAGATAAATTGGAAATGAATACCTCCTTGTTGACGTGTTTTTTTACAAGATGTGATGGACATGCAATGATTGTTCCAAGAGCATGTTGTACCTTATGAATATCATTATGATCAATTGGAATAGAAATATCATCACTCAAATCATGGAATACATTAATCAACAACATGACTAGAACTTTTGGAATTGGTATGTCATGTAGCATGGCATTATGGATATTGAAAAGCATATCCCTTACTACAAGGATATGGGTTAGTGTTGATAGATATAAATCGAAATGATTTGCACTCTATTAAATATCAGTACAGGAAAGGTATTAGTGTCTATCTGTTTAATAAATCATAGAAACAATTATTATAAAATTTATTACCTCAGTTTAGATAGGTTATTGAGGGGAATGTCTCAACTAAATGATGGTGGATGTGGGGAGGGATATTCACTCACTATATTTTCTTATGTTGTTTATTCTCTTTACCCACCCCCTTTTCATCATATTTGTTATGAAATCCATATGCCATTGAATTTTTTCATCGGAATAGCTACTCTTTCTGTCATAATTTTCAGTAGATCCCTTTGATCATCCTTTTTTTTATTTTCTCAAAAATGTTCGGGGTGTCATCCCAAACCCCTCACCTCCGACATGGACATACTTTTTAAGTTACTTCATGAAAACTGAAAGTATATCTGCATATGGTTGGGATGTTTCTGATTCTTGTAACTATGTCAGGTAGAAAACATAGGAAAAAACTAATATATGTTATGTAATTTAGATTTAATGAAAAAAATATTTATAATTTCATACATACAGATGTTTCCCAAACATTTTCAATTTTCCATCTATTAGTATCCCATATTTAATTACATGTACCTCCTTCCATAGCACATGTCTTGGGATGGATGTGAATTTTTATTTGGATTAATCAATTTTTATATAAAAATAGGAACATAGTTATGGTGTTGTTTTATGGAACATATAATTACTATGTTAGATTTAAAACAAGTACCAATTTTTTTTTCAAGTGTAGCATACACAATCCTTTCATTAAAATGGGGGTATGCACGTTTTACTACTTGTTCCTTATTTTCAGCACACATATGATATTTCATAAATAAAAAACTATCAATAAATGTGATAAATATATGTATATTGAAACAATATATTTCAAAACACTATGTACCAAAAAATAATACATTGCACGAAATCAAGTAAACGTATCTCATGCTCCTTGGGTTATCAGGTGCGCATAAAGAGGAGTTGGGTGGAGGTTTTTTTTCCATTCTGCATCTTTGAGATGTTATGTCATTAAAATTGTGTGAAATCCTATGTGAATCCTTTCAGAACCCCTTAATATGTATTCCTTGTGTGATTCATCATATATAAATGAACTCTAAACAGTATAATAAAGAGTAAGTCAATGTTTCATTATTTTATTGTTTTGTAAATTAAAGAAATGATATCATAATTTTACCATAATATCTCCCCACATTAATGTCTTAAGAAGAGTGATAATATGGTGCAACGGATTTAAATCCATCGACACACATTTCTGAGTGAAAATTCCAATGTTACTAATGAACATGGCCTTGTTTGGATTAATATGTTATCCCCAATTATCCCACTCGACTTCATATTTGATTCCATTCTCATTTTCCTTAAGGATTATTGCTAACACCGTCAAACTAAGTCACTCCTATTTTATTGTGCCTCCAGTGTTTCGTTGCCTACCATTTCCTTGGTTTCAACATCATCAATATTTTCCTATAGAGTGTTAGCATTTGAATGTACAGATGGTGGGTATACCTCTACACTAGGATTTGCATAATCCATAGGATGAGAAACGTTTTGGTCCTCTACACTACGAGCAACAATAGGTTGAGTGGCCATTTTATCCTCTACACTACGAGCATCATCAGGTTTAGAGAATTCTGGTGACATTGGATTGGGAGCATCGTCATGTGGAAAAATTCATTTTATACAGATGTTGTTTAACAATTAATTTAGATTACATAAAAGTAGTAGTGAATAAATAATAACATAAGGTAACACAATGTATATTAAACAATATAATCTGATTTTTCAAAAATCTGTTTTTAAAGGCCAATGGGATGTGACCCCACTATCGACAATCCAAATCCCTTCATTTTGGTTTTATCTAAAATAAATAATTCCATCTATATTGGGACCACTATTAAATGATTGAGATGTCCCAATGATAGGGTTACCCTCCATTGAATTTTCTTCTAACCCTTCAGTGGTTTTGGTCGATAAAATAACAATTTATCAACTTCAGATTGCCAGGTATAGAATATAAAATTCGTGTACTACATGTGATTACATTATAAAAAATTAATCTTTCTACCCTTCCTTACTGAAATCAACTTTCAGAAAACCCAACTCATATATTTTTATAAAAATCCTATTATAAACTCACTTCAATTAAAAAATCTACACTTGTATGTTCCTATAATCTAACTCCCATGTTTGTTTAATGATTCAAATGTTTTTCATATTAACATAAATTGGATTAATGTCCTTTTCACCGAACACATGCATCACATGAGCCACAAGTGTAACTACAATATTCTACATGGAATTTTCTTAATCCTATTCATTATTATATAATGTATAACCATTAATTAAATAATCATTATAAGATAATTCATACAAATGCGGTCCTTCGGATAAACATTGAAGTCATTATGAATTTGAGTCCATATATTCATCTGACTCCTTAAATAAATGGCCCTAAAACCATCCAATAAACTGTCGATTATGTGTATTTTATATCCATGTTTCATCCCATGATGGTTTAAAATGCCTAAGAATTTCATTGTGGATTTTAATATATGGCTCAACCACTAAACACTTATGAAAAACATAAAGGTGGCCCTACCACCAATCAGTTATATTGATTTTGACCACCTATTTTCTATAAATTTATTCACTTACATGATACCCAATGTGACATGATTTCGGTAGACCAATGATTTTTACAACAAACATGTATTTGGTACATAATTTAATGGATTCCTCAAAAATATATCACTCTAAAATACAACCCTTTGTCCGACTACTATTTATGACATACCCTTTCAAAATATTAATATACCATTCAATGTGGTACATCAATCTATAGTGTATAGGAATGCATAAGCGAATATCTCTCAACAAGTGAACCATCAAATGAACCATCATATTAAATAATTTCAGTGGGAAGAACATTTCCAATTCACATAATATAACAGAAATTTATATTTCCATACTCATCAATTTCTCCAGGTGTATAACTTTTCTACATATATCTTTTAATAATAAACATAGCTTCATTAATGTATAACATACATTCTTGAGGTAAATTCAACGTAAATTTATAGGAATTAGATCTTTCATCAAAACATTGAAGTCATGTGATTTATAAACCTTTATATTTTAATTGATCATTTCCACTATGTTCATGATATTCGATGAATAACACTATGGAACCATTAAATCATTCATGAAGTATCAAAATTGATATATCCCCTACCTAGAAGTACTGTAAGAAGATGGAGGATGAAAATTTCCATTTTCACCGTTCAGTGCTACCAACTCTTCTCATATTCCAATGTCAACCATGTCCATCCATGGATTAATTCCATCATCTATTTTTTAGGTGGATTTACAAACGTGCCAATGAAACTATCTAAATTTTTTCAACATGAATGACATAATGAAATCATCTGATATATAGGCAATTCTAGTATGGAAATTCCAAAAAAAAAAATTAATCACTTCTTCCAACTGGATTTTGAATGGTTTTTTGAAAATGGTTTACCAAAAGCAGTGTCTACTTCTTTTACTTACTGAAACAGTTGACCACATGTTAGTTGAGATACTGTTGTATGTTATTCTAATATTCCATCATATGATGTCTCCCAAGATCAGTACTTATGTTATCGGGGTAGAAATCTGCAATGTCCTAGAAACATGATTTTCAATGAATGTTAAAACCTAATTGACTGTGTACCTTATTCGCAGATGGGATACCCATGACTACCTATAATGCTATTTCCTGAAAAATTTCCATAAGCATGACAGTAATTTATCATCCTGTACAAAATGGTTATCAACATGAAATATAAATTTCTATAAGCATCATTTAACGTAACACATGAATCCCATAATAATTTAAAATCCTCGATTAATTGATCCAAATAAACATCAATATCATTACTCGATTTTTTTGGTCATGATATTATCATATATAATGTGATGTATTTTCATTTCATTCATTACCAAAGTGGAAATTTATAATGTACAAACATAATCGACCATCACCTGTGAGTTCTTCTCTGAATATGAAAAGGATTCACTCATCTGTAGATAAATCAAGATGATGATTTATCTTCTCATTTACAAAATCAAGATACTCAGGATCAATTCTATTCTTCTAAGGAGAGTATTCCGGGTGACATAGTTTCCCATATTTATTTCTTCTATTTGTGTTCCAAGACAATTTCCCTATGTTTGCATCACTTCCTTATAGGAGTATAAACCATGGAATGATTAGAATGTACCATAAAGCTTCTATAGGACTAGATTCATCTTTCTTTTATCAAGAATCACCACACTTTAGGCATTCTCTATGTGATTTGTGGACCTTGAGAAACAATATACAGTCTTTTATGAAGGCATTTATTATTTCATAGATCATTACCATCAATAATATCATTCGTTTGAGATTTTATGTTCGGCTCAAGAGCTCATTATCATAGGGGAAAATTTCATTCTAGAGGGAAGGTAATTCTGTGAAACTACAATCACTATATCTGTTTATAACTTTCAAATTATTCCACTTCAGTAAGATTAGAAATGTTGTAAATTTAGTGCAACCACCATACAAAGGATACTTTTCACAACTCTTTAACTACTCAAAATTTGTTGTTCAATCAATAAGTTCAACTTCATCTATCGATTTCATTTCCTCAATATGATCTTCCTCATCATTTACATCTACAATCAATTTCTCGATACAGTATTCATAATTTCCACACATGTAATCATATGAGATGATCAATTAAAATCACTATTATCCGTGCCACTATCTACATTCACTTCTCCCTATTTTTTATTACACAATTTAAAACTTTGATCTATTCCATGATAGATCATGTGTTCTTACAACTCTTCTAGACAAGGTTTTCTTGATTAAAAACTACGTAATCATGGATAAAGGATTTGAGAAGGGTCATATGCATTATCTTTTGAAACTTTGATGGCCCCTTTCACTCAATCTCTATAGTCTCTTATCAATTGACTTGAATCTATCCTTTATTTTTGCATATCCATCCTATTTTATTCGGAGATATTAGTATTTAACAAAATAAATACAAAAAATATTGATATAATGCAATGGATTTCTTAAATCCATATAAATATAAAATTTAAATATTATGAAATAATTAATGTTTGAATTTAATTTGAAATCAATTTAAAAAATCACTCTCAAAATCCCATTAAAAAACCAACCATTTACACAAATTCATCTATAAAATAACCCTCCCACTATAAAATAAATCAATCTGTTCAAAACACTCTTTCGAAAAACCACAATACCTTTTTCTAAAGCATTTCAGACAACGTCATTACCCACTAATTATAACCAATTTAAATGAGGAACAACCCTATAAGAATCATTCAGAAACACATTAGTCATTTTAAAAGATAAACTTAGGAATTTTCACAAAGAAATAGATCCCGATATAGACACATTATAAAATATATATAGAAAAAACCTCAATTCATCCCAAATCAATCATTGTTCTTTGATTTGATCACATTATTCCAAAGGTTGATGTAATAATAATAATTTCCATAAGCATTTGATATTGTGTTCCCCACCATTGGATATCCATTATACATGCTTCTATTGTCTATTTATATCAATTATACTTTACCACAACACTATACTCCCAACGGATTTGTTCCACAGTCAGTGAACACACTCACATCCTTGAAACACTTATGTTCAAGTTTACTAAATAAAATAAATTATCCCAATAATCCTTGGATCAAACCAAATAAATTTTTTATACACCCCTAGAACAATTTATATGTCTCTCACTTGATGAACTATTTGTTCCTCCCATTATAAATACTCCTAAGTAAATATATAAGCTTGAACCCATTATATAATCAAAAATTTCCCAAGTGTCATTCCTTTCAAACAAATAATTTCCCACTATCACCCATCACTATAATAAAATATGTTTCCCTACAAATCCCGTTATGTAAATAACGTATGAAGTCAAAATAATAAATGAAATATGGTACTAAACTAATAGATGGTATGATATTTATAGTCTATTTTTTATATTCATCAAAAAACATTTATAAATGACATTTCAGAGATTAGTAATTCTAAAATCCTTAACTGAACTCGTATTAGTAACCTCTATAATCAATGTACTGAGAGTATCATCATAAGTCCCAAGAGAAATCATAACTCTCAAAATATCATTCAAGATGTTAACAACATCACATCCCAAAATAGTCTAGATCCATTTAAAAAAAATTTCAAAAATAAAATCTAGGTTTGGTACCTTTGATGGAAGTATCAAACTAAATGCCACATCCTCTTCCAAATATTGAATATCAATAGTTAATAATTCATTCATATAATTTGTTAGTGTTTTAATAAAATAATATTTTATATGTATAGATATAATATTATACTATTTAGAATATATGATTCAACAATCTCAAGAATTATATAATTTTTCCCTTTTAGGGGATTCACCATAAAGTGCTTGTGGGTGGAAGGATTCATCACGTGTGTTGTTATGGTAATAAGACTAGGGTGTTCAGAAAGTGTCTCATGTATCTTTTTATATGTAGGGATAACAAAAGATATGTTTCCCTTATAACACAATTCATCCCTTAATTAAAATTTCAATTTGTTGGGGGTTTAACATTGGGACTGTTGATTTGTACTAAATCTAACTAGTGGTATCAGATCTTTTTCATATTATACTTTTAGTTACCAAAAAGTGGTATTAAACCTTGGATACAAAACCTTTGGTGATTATTTTATCAGGAATAAATAAATATTCTTGGTTTCACGACTACTTGGATTCCTCTAGGGAAGTGGTTTTCTATGATTTAGTGGAATTGCACTAGTTACAAAGTGTTTCTGACACTGAAATGGGTATGGTTTGGATTTATTTTAAATGGTGGAGGATTCAGAAATTTAGGGAAATGACCTTTATACTCTTAGAGAGTTCAAAAGTTGCACTGATTTTGAATTAGGTAGAAGATAGTTTTTCAGTAGAATGGGAAACCATGAGACCAAAGAATTATTTTTTTAAAGGTGTGTCCAAGAGAATATAGATCAAAGAGGGAATAAGGAAATTACTCAACAATGTTGAGCATTAATAGTGGATTTTAACTAGAGGGAGGTATCAAGGAGTATGATTTATCGATGTTTAGGGGAAACATTGGTTCTCGGTGAGCTTTTTGGTAATTATACGACATTGGTTAAAATTAAATAATTAATTATGATAGATAATAATTAAATATTAATGATGTATGCCATAAATTATGATCTTTAGTGGAAGTGAAGACTCAAAATATGCTTGGATTGGATAGATAGAGTTTCAGAAAATCTTGATGAGGTTGATAACTAATTTTGACGTAGTTGGCCCCTATCATACAAACCCATAGTTTTTGGGTAAGATAGCCTTGTTGAATAACCCATGAAAGAGGAAAGGGTACAATTACCTTAGGGACTAACCCAGTAGAGCTAGGGGTGTGATGACCTTGTGGCACAACCTAGGGCTTGATTGGATTTGTGGTTTATCCCAGTGGGAATAGGGATATTATGGCCTTGTACCCAACTCAAGGTTGACTAATGCGTAAAAATGCCCTATTGCCTTGCATAAGTATTTTAATTGTTATATAAATTTATTTAATACTTTGGTGAATGTGGATTTCTCTATATTTTAATATTGGGTTGACATGTGGACATTATGAATTTCCCTTGAAGGAAGACATATAATTGTTCCATAATGCTTGGATTAACATAGTAGGTACACCTCAGAGACTTCCCAATGCATTCCACTAGGACCAAAAAAGTTTCCATGATCCATATAAGATAATTGGAAAACATTTAAAATGTTTATGAAAAGGTATAATTAAAAACCATATGAGAACCCCATAAACATGATCGTTTCAATATGTTCATACTTTCCATAAACATTCCTATGTTCAAAAGGACACACATTTTGTGAATATGATCTTGTTGCACAAGATGACCACCAATTTCTTATTAAATACCAACCAACAAACAATTTTTTTATTGTGAAAACAAGGTCCCACAACAACCACAATTTTCAGTGGGGCATTTAGCCTGTACGATTCAAAACATCACCATCAAACAAAGAGAAGGAGGAGAAAACTCACTGCGGAGGTGTCGTTCAACATGTGGTAGAGATGAATTCAGATCATAGGAGCCACACACAATGGAGGATTCCTCTAGCAGAGTAGAGGTTCTGGTACAGAGGAGGCACACAGAGGTGGGGAGGCATGCTGTAGAGGTGAGGAGTGCAGTGGAGGTGTGGTGCACAACTAAGGTGTGACACATAGCGTAAGTGTGGTGTGTAGAGTAAGAGAGGCTCATAAAAGTCTGGTTCATTAATGGCGGAGGTGTGGAGCATAACGGAGGAGCGGCACACGACAGTCTGGCTTGCAATGGAGGATAGGTGCACGATGGAGGTGTGTTTCGCAGAAGAGGGGAGGTAGCTGGAGAGGATGAGGAGGTGGCACGATAGTGGAAATCAGCGTCCACGAGAGCTTTATGGGTGCGATGAAGGAGGAGGATGTTAGTGTTATTTATAAAATACACTAAACCATTTTATTAGTGTTAGCTAAAAAGCACTGCTAAATGAATATTTTATCAGTGCTTAAATAGAATGTGCTGATAAAAAATTCCATTATCAGTGCTTTTTAAGTTCTGATAAAATATACCTTTTTCATCATTAAAAAAGCACTAATAGTGATATAACATTAATTAATTATTTATATTATTATATATATTTATAAAGTTCTATAAATGATAAATATATATTGATATTAATGAAATTATAATTTAAATAATTTGAAAATTAATAGAAATCTACTTATTATATTTATAATCTTACAAATATAAATAATAAATATATTAATAATATATATATATATATGATTATAGATGTATATAACTATATCTCTTGTAATTTTATAGTTATTTATATCAATATATATATATATATATATTTATAATTATAATTATAAATGAATATATATATATATATATATATATATTTAAATGATTATAAAATATAACCAATTAATATTTCTAATATTTATAATATTATTAATATATATTTAATATATTTATTATAATTTTATAATTATTTAAACATATCAATATTTATTTATAACTATAAATATAAATATTTGTATTTATTTCTCAATATTTCTATACATTTGTAAATATATTTACAAATATATTTATGTAATTAAATATAACATTATATATGAAAATAATCCACATATTTTAAATGAATTAATAATTATTTAAATAAATAAATATTTATTTAAATTTATATCTAGTAAATAAATGTATATTTATTTGTAATTAAAAATTACCACAAATAAGTTATTTATAGTTGTAAATAAATATATATATATATAATTATAAAATTATAACAAATATATTTATAATTTTATAAATATATATAATTAATATATTTATTATAACTTTTTATTTATTTATATATATATAAATTCATTTATTTAGAATTTTTTTTATAAATATTTATATTTAAATATAGAAATTTTTATATAAATATATATTATTAATATATCTATTAAAATTTTTAATTATATAAATATATCAATAATTGTTAAGAATTATAATTATAAATATTTTTATTTATTTATAAATATTTGAAAATATTTATAAATATATTTATTTAAATTTATATTTATAAATTTATAATTATTTTAATAAATATATTTATATATTATTATTTTATAATTATATATATATATATATTCATTTAGAGTTATAATTATAACTATAAATAAATATAGATATAAATATATGTATATATATATATAATTATATAATTTGTATTTTTTGTAATTTTATAATTATTTAAATATATATATGTTGTTATAAATATAATTACAAATAAATATATTTAAAAATTATTTATGTATAGTTAAAATTTAAAAATTATAAATATAATAAATATATTTATTTATTAAATATATTAAATGTAATTTTATAAGTATTGAGAACATAATATACAATATATATTGGTAGCATGAATTATTCATATAGACCTAGTAAAATATATAAAATAAAAAATGATCCATCATAGATCGACATGAATAATTAGAAGAGTGGAATGTATAAATGAACATTCATGATGGTACAGAACAAATATGGATGATAGATCAATATATTTATTGACCAAATTCATTGGAAACACACACACACAAACACACACACATATATATGTAATTATAATCTTAGAAGTCTTTTTTTAAAACAGTATATATATTTTCTAATTGATAAAAATATTTATTAATTATTAACAAGTGTTTTTTATTTAATATATACAAATAATAACTATTTTTCAAAATAAATAAAATAATTGTATATAAATTATTATTAAAAACAGTTATTAGGGATAAAAACAGAACAGATAAATATGTCCTTTAGCAGTTCTTTTATTTAACGTAGATAAACCCCCCCATCAGTGCTTTCAGCTTAGCGCTAGTAAAATGAGGCGCTTCCCTTTCCCCATTTTGTGGTACTTCCCCTCCCCCTCTCAATGATACAATCACAATGATCGTACAATTTCACTAATTAAGATATTTTTTACATTTTATGTCAATTTGTTTCCCTTTATACACATTTTTAAAATATAGATATCCCTAACCCATTTCATCTTTTTCATAATGTAAAACCAATTAAACAATTCTATAGAAGCCCTCAAACCTGGAATTAATTTGAGACTTTTTATTTTATTTTTTTTGAAAACACCGGATGTCATGGAGTGACTGAAAATGGTAGTCTGTTATTAATGAAATTTTTTTAGGTGAGAGTGAGTTTGTGGTTAAAAGTTATCAATGTCGTATCTTTTCATTCTAACGTATTTATTTCCGAGCTCTGAAATCAGAAACACAATTATAAAATATATTGATAATAATAATAACAATACAAATTGATAATAAATCATTATAATATTTTACGAAATAAAAAATGGTGTTAAAAATAAGTGATATTATTTGATCATTCCCATTTTTATTTAATAAGATATTTATTATTAAATATAATATAATCGATTAAAACTATGCACGAAAAATTATTTTAATCCTCGGATATGTGGTCAAAATAACGCACTAAATTCAAATAATACTAAATTGAACCGATTTTCCATATCCTGTTATTTAATTTTATGATTTTCTTAGTTTTTTTGCTGACTTAGATTGTGGGAAAAAAATACATGTGAATATAAATAAGGATGATATGAGAAACAAAATAGTACATAAAAATTAATGGAAATGGCTGTTTTAAGAAATATCGATATGTAAATCTCTGGTTTCAAATCCCCATTGCCTTTACATCGTAGAGAGGGCATGAGGTTTCTCATGGAAAACATGTTTGTGGGCAGTGGAAGAGGGGATTTTTATGAAATTTGTTCTTTTTATCTTTGACGTTGCTTCTATAATCCTCCACTCCTACAATAACTAATGGTTATTCATAGTAAAAATATATAATAACATTACTTATAATGTTTTTTTTATTTTCAGGGGATGCTCATGATGTTGTTGGTGATCATTTTTACATTAAATTTTGATTGGGTGTCGTTTATCCATCATCTCCACCTTGGGGTTTTGACGAATAAGTCATGATGGATGTGGGTAGGTTTGGGTGTTTCATGTACTAACCCAAATTTGTTACCTTTCACGTAATTCACATCCTCCCACTAGGGAGTTTCAATAAGAATCATTATTAGGTTGGGATGGTGGGTGACAATCACTAAGGATGCAATTTCCTCAAAAAAGATGTTGATGTGAATTGGAAAACCAAAAATCTCAATAAGTGCTACAAGTTCATTCTTTATTGACCCCCTATCCATGTTCATTTCTCAAATTTTGACAAATTCCTAGAGCAGTTTCAGTTTCATAGCTCATGGTTCACGCAATGCATAGGACTGGCAATGTGGTTTTAGCTTTCTATATTTCATTAGAGATTATTACTTTTGAGATCCCTTCAATCTTTGGGGAGTATCTACCATATTCTTATTCATTTTAGTCGATTTATCTTTCTATACAAGGTCTAGTGATTTATACGTTTTTTGGGGTTCTCCAAATTAAAATGCCTGGTGTCAACTTTTATATTTTGCGCATCTGTGTTGGGGTCACTTCACATTCAGTTTTTATTGGAGGGTTTTATCAATGATCATTTTCCCTCTACATTGGAGATTATTACTTTTGATATGCTTTCCATTTTTGAGGTGTCTCTACTATGTACTTCTTTATTTTAGTGGAATCTTATTCATGGACAAGGTCTTTTGGTTTTTTTGGTGTTTCCAACTTTCTAGTGTCAAATTTTATATTTTTAAAATTTGTTTTTGGGTCACTACGCATTCAATTTTATTTGGAGGGAAGGATTTTATTTCTTCTATGTATTCACTTTTCAATTGTTTTCATATTCATCACTTTGACTTTATTTCACAACATCTTATATTAGAGGGATGTTGGTTGAAGTCCTTGACTACCAAACACGGTGATAGACATCTGGTGCTGTAGGTTTTCAAGAACTCGAAGGATGTTATCCAAATACAGCGACAATACAAGAGGTGTTTCTGGGATATAGAAAGTCTAATTGACTACCAAGATTCATGAGGTGTGTTTAGTTGTTTATAACTACTAGGGTTTATATTTGGATTTCTTTTTACTGACGAGGATGATATTGTTTTTTATCATATGTTCAAAAGTGTTGACAATGATCCCCACTTGAGTGGGAGAGGAGTGTGTTGGGAACCTCTTCAAATGGTTCTCAAGCGGTTTCTCTATTAATGAGGTGTTTTTGATGTGGGTAATGATTGTGTGAATTAATTCATGTGGAGAGACATTTTTGATGTGGAGAAAAATCTTCATGTACATTGTTTTGGAATAAATGGTGCTACGAACAAAGATTTTACAAGACATCCACAATATCTAGAGTAGAGAAAATATGGTTATCGCCTTTTATTAACAATCATTTTTCCTCTTCGTCAGATAATATTACATTTGAGATCAATTCTATTTTTGGTGAGTCTTTACCGTGTACTTATTCATGTTTCTGAATTCATCTTGCTAGACTTGTCCTCATAGATTTTAACTTTTTGGGTTTCCATGTTAAAATTTCTGGTGTAACCAATTATATTCTTCACATTTGTTTTTGGGTCGCTGTGCATTCTGTTTTATTTGGAGGGAATGATTTTATTTTAATTTTTCATTCACTTTTCTGTTGTTTGTGCGTTTTTCACTTTACCCTCATTTCTGAACATCCCCACCTGCTAAATAACACCACGTTCACCCACATGTGAGGGTTTGGATCATCATTAACATCTCATCCCAACCACCATTTGAAGCACAGGTGAACGCCCTGACCGCCATCCCAAACACACCGTGCCATCGTCGCAACTTGATCCACATCTCACAATTAGATGCCTTGAATATATGGGTCACCAGAACCCCACATATGTCATTATCCTTCTCAAGCATCAGATCTACGCGACAGGACTGTGATCACAAGACAAACTGTTGGGATCCCAAATTATTGTCGACATAACACTGATCTACCGCCTCACTGTGTAACCACCAACATCTTCTCCAAGTTTTATTCTCCTTATTATGTCGATCAGTCAAAATTTTGCATCCAGTTCTCCATATTTGTCATGAAATTTCACACACCTCTTTCATCATTCCGTAGCCACACTCCTCTGTCACTAATTCCCAACCAACGTCTTCTGATCGGACCAATGTCCACTGCCAACACCTTAATGTTCATAAGATTCACTCATCCCACAATCACTGATATTGTCTAAGTCTGTGAGATCGCAGCCGTAATATGAGTGACCTCCAATTTATTGAACTGATTCAATCATATGATATATACCACAAGAAACAAACAACTCGAAATGTCCAACAATTCCATTATAAATCATGATTGGGTTTCATAATTGATCCATGTGGAACCTAGAGAGATAGTATCTCTAATATTGAGAGAGAGTCTCCCCATCTATTAATAATAATAATATAATTATTTTTAGTCATAATTTTACATATATATGAAGATTTCGGGGCTTGTTTTAGTGGTAAGAACCCCGTAATAACACATCAAAAATGGGAATTCATAACCAATTGGCTGGAGGTCACTATATCAGTATTTTAGCAGTGGTGGGATTATTGAATGTTGAAACTATAGGGGTGGTGGGTGACACTATAGTAGTGGTGGGAAGATACTATCGTGGTGGTGGTACTGTAGCAGTTCTATAGCAGGTCTGTTACAATTCATAGAATGGGCCTTGGGCCAATATTGTGTGCCTACGAGCAATGTAATGTGATTCATTCCCACTAGGCCTTCAGGTCGAAAATATATTATGTAATAAAGCAGCTAGTTGGGTGGGTTATCCCTTAAGGGGGATATGACATGCCTATCAGGCATGTGTGTGTGCAGTGTGTATGTGTTTAATTAAATTGTACCCCCAGGAACCTAATATATATATATATATATATATTTATATACATTTATTATATTTAATAAATTATTAAAAAATATATTTATTATAGATATAATTTTATAAATACATATAATTAATATATTTATCATGAATTTAGAATTATTTAAATATATCTATATTTATTTAGAATTTTAATTATAAATATTTTTATTTATTTATAAATGTATATATTTAATTATATGTATTTTCAACTTTATAAGCATAATAAATATATTTATAATAATTTTTTAATTCATTACACATATATATATATATGTAATTATATGTATAAATAAATATATTTAAATATATATATATATATATATATTTATTTATTTAAAAAAATTAATAGACTTGTCTATTGTAAAATTAAAATTATATATATATATATAGTTTTAATTATAATTATTAATAAATAAATTTAACACGTATTTATATATAATTTATAACTATAAATAAAATAAGTATATTTATTATTTAACTATATTTATTAAAATTTTATAAGTATTTATGAGAACATAACAGATTCATGGGTGCACTACCACAAAATGGGGTAAGGGAAGCACATTTTATTTATTAGTGCTAAGTATATAGTGTTGAGAAAAGGTAGGGAGCCTTTTTCAGCAAAGATAAAAGTGATGAGAAACTTATCCATTATCGGCACTAAAAAAGCACTAATAATGGGTACCCATTTATCAGTGATTTTATTATCACTGATAAAGTACTCATTTACTAGTGATATTTTTAGCGCTGATGATATTTTTTAGTAATAATTAATTTACAATTATTATATTTATATTAAAAAAATAATGTGTATTTGTATGTATTAAATAAAAAACGCATGATTATATTTAATATATATTTTTAACAATTCATATATATATTTATATATAATGTTTTATGTATTTCAAATATTATAATTAAATATATGTGTGTGTTTCAAATGATTTTGGTCAATAAATTTATTGATAATGCATGCATATATGTTATGTATCATCATGAATGTCCATTTACGCATTACACTCTTCTTATTATTCATGTTGTCCATTGATGGATTGTTTATATATATATATATATATATATATATATATATTACTAGGTGTATATGATTATTTCTATTACCTATATATATGCTATAATATGTTCTCAACACATTTAAAATTACATTAAATATATTTAACGAATAATTATACTTATTATATTTATAATTATTAAATTGTAATTATATAAAAATACTTAAAAAAATATTTATTTGTAAATATAATTAAAAGTAAATATATATATATATATATTTAAATAATTATAAAATTTAAATAAATACATTTATTATAATTTTATAAATAAATATATTTTAATAATTATATAATATTATTTATAAAAATATTTATTTATAGTTATAATTATAAAAAAAATAAATATATATATAAGTAAATAATTTTAAAATAATAAAATATATATATTAAACTACTTATAGTGTTATAAATATATAATTAAATAAATATATTTATACTTATATTCATAAATTTATAAATAATTACAAATATTTATTTTTGTAATTCCAAAATAAATATAGATATAGTAAAAAAATTAAAAATTTATAATAAATATATTAATTATATACATTTATTAAAAATATCTATAAAAAAATACAAATAGATATAAATATAATTCAGAATAAATGGAGATATAATTAAATAAATAATAAATTATAATAAATATATTAATTTTATGTATTTATATAATTATAAATATTTTTTTATAATATTATAACTATATATGTATATTTATTTAAATTAAAATAAATAAATAAATAAATAATTATTATATTATTTAATTACAAATAGATATATATTTATTTATTAGTTATAAATACAAATAAATATAAATTTATTTAAAGAATTATTAATTTGTAAAAAAATATATTTACTATTTTAATATATAATGTTATAAATAATTAAATAAATTAATTTATAAATATATAGAAATATTGATAAATTAATACAAAAATTTATTTTTATGGTTATAAGTAAATACAGATATATTGAAATAATTAAAAATAATAATAAAAATATTAATTTTATATATTATTAAAATTATAAATATTAGAATTATAAATTTGTTATAATTTTCTTATTATTTATATATATATATACATTTATAATTACAATTATAAATATATATATATATATTCAAATAAATAAGTATAAAATTAGATGAAATATAGGTATGTATATCTATAGTATTATAAATATACACAGGCAGATTAGATAATGAATTTTGAAACCCAAATCCACGACCTCAAAAAATATATTAAAAAGGTAAAGTCATACAAACAC
Organism: Viscum album; assembly: GCA_963277665.1. Taxonomy (NCBI): domain Eukaryota; kingdom Viridiplantae; phylum Streptophyta; class Magnoliopsida; order Santalales; family Viscaceae; genus Viscum; species Viscum album. Next base: position 1,052,044,546 of record OY728151.1, on the reverse strand, counting down.
ACACATAAAATTCCCATAGACCATCAAAATAAAGGACCTGAAAGCCAACAAACTAAAACACCAAAAGGCCCAAGAACATCAATTCCAAAAGCCAGCGTGATGACTGACGATGGTAAACTGTGATGATTCTATTTTCCTGATCAAAATGATGTAGAAAACCAACAAAAGACCACCCAGGGGTATCATAACGAGCCCAATCATCTAAGGATGTCATCATGCACTTCATCAATAACAGTATTGCAATTGTGCTCATTCCAAACACCAGTCATTCGAGATTCCCACCCGCACATCATCAGCGAGATATAATCATCATTAGTGTCCCATACCACTGATAACACATAGTGTCAAAGAGCATCATGCCATCAGCATCCCATACCGCTGATAGTTATCCAAAAACCACAAGCAAAAATCATCCCCAAAAGAAAACAATCCCCACACCAGCAATCCAATGCTCCAAAATGGCCCAATGACCCATATGAGATCTTGTACGAATCCTATGGTCCAGAAACATTATCCTAAATTAGCCACATATACAAGGAAAGAAAACCTGGAAATTCTATCCTATCTCAATTCAACACCTAATGTCCTTCTCACAGTACATAAAGTCAATATCAACATTATGTGGAAACAATTCACTTACAAAACTGTACGCCATGACGAAACCCCCATGATAATTTGTACTCCTACTCCACATATCAAAGTTGAATCGTCCATGATCTTTAGCCAAACCCTATATTAGGATACTCATCTGAGGCACCAGATCAGTGTCTCTAGTGTCGCATGCTAGTTTCCCACCTTCACAACTGGTCTAACCACCCCCCAGAATGCTGGCCCTCCATCACCGCCATCCTGAAAAACTAAACCAGATCTGAGAGATCAACATATATTATCTCATCACCGGCCAAAATGGCCCCCTCACTGTAAAACCTCAGCCAATATCCAAAGACACCACCGCTTCCTCCTCTAGGAACCCACACAGACCTCGCTGCCCTGTGACCCATCATCACTATCCACCACAACCCAGACTGCCAATGGGAGCAGATGAAACCCGGAGAAGTTGCTGCAACCTATAATTCACATGCATTGTGCATTGAAAGACCCCAACATCGATGCCACTACCCATCAATTGCAACCACCACTTGATAACCGACCCAGAAATCGACACCCATCACGTGATCTTGTCAGCAAAAAAATACACTTTACTCACATATTCTCATGGGATACCCTTCTCCACATTTTCAACTTCAATTATTGAACCAAAATATTTCAATATCTCAAATGACATCATAAAATCTTGTATATAATCTTATAAATATGTATAATTAATATATTTTCAATATATATTTCTATGAATGTAAATATAATAAGTACATTTCTAAAAAATTTATTATTATTTAAATAATAATTTTTAGAAATATTAATTAACGAATTTATTTATTTAACATTATAATTATAAATAAATAAATAAAATATATTTATCAATTATATAATTTTATAAATATATATAAAAATATAAATAAATTATAACCATTATATATTTATCATCATTTTTAGCGCTAATAAATGACTATGTTTATAAATGATAGAGAACGCTTATAAAAGGAATCCTTTATCAGCGCTTTTTAGCAGTGATAAAGTAAAATCATCATCAAATCTAAAAAGTGAAGATAAAGACATGTTTTATCAGTGGATTATATTTTAGCAATAATAAAACATAACTTTATTAGTTATTTTTTTCTAGCGCTGATAAAATTTTGATCAAGTTTTCTAGAGAAAGTCTAACATTCACCTCTTTTCTCTGACCCCTCATGCTCAAGAGGAAGACAATAACTACCGTTGTCGGATCCTCCCCCCCCTCCTCCTCCTCTACCGCGAATCCCCCCATAATGAACCCACCTTCACCACACGCCTCTCCTCCGTTGAGTACCTCTCCTATATCGGGGCACCTCTCCTCCCCTGTGTGCCTCTCCGATGTGATCCAACTCTCCTCCTCCAAGAATCCCTTCAGCGCATACCCACCTTCCACATGCAACACTCCTCCACTGTTGGCCTCTCTTCATTTATGCTCCTCTCCTCTACCACATGCCTCTCCTCTATTAGGATCCTCTTCTTCAGCGAAGGACTCTTCTGCTGTGATCCTCTCCTCTGCTGTAGAGACACCTCCTCTATGCGCAGAATGACACCTCCACGATGAATTCTCTCCCCTTTCTCTTTGTTTTATGGTGATGTGGTGATTTTATGGGCTAAGCATCCCATGGAAAATTGTGTTCGTTCTTGGTCCATTTTTGCTCACTAAATGAATTGCTTTTTTGTTGGTTTTTGGAAAGTAATTGTGCAATTACTAGTGATGAGAGTGATATCAATATATTCTTATGATGTGATTATGATATATAATTTTATTTTTTTATTCATGGTGTGTCTCTATTTTTGTATGATTAAGGTGAGACTGGTTTTTTTGAAAAAATGGATTTTATAGAAAATTATTTTTGTTTGAAATGAATCCTCTGGGATTGTATATAAAGTGGAATTAGTTTTTAGTAAATATCTTATCGATGTTTTTTAAGTGGTTGATTTTGATACAAATCGATGATGTTTTTTGGTTATAAGTAAAAGTTAATTTTACCCATTTTGGGTGAGTTTCTAAAAGTCATTTTTTGATTTGATGATAATTAATTGGGGAATAGTAAAGAAAATCATTTAAAAGTTTTGATAAATTTTAAAATGAAAATTAATATTAGGTGAATGTTTTGAATCACGGATGATGTAAATTTAACTTATTTTAAAGTCTGAGTGTTCTTTTCAAATCAGTTTTGGGGATTCCTTATATAGGGTTGATGATTTAAAAAATTTAGTATTTGGATTTTTTTGTCATTTTTCATATTTGGACTAGTTGGTTTTTTTGATTAAAATGTTAATGAATAAGGTTCATTCTTTGTTCTGTTTAGAGTACACCCCATACAGGTCCATCATATCCCTATTCAAATAGGGTTAGATAATTAATCCAATCAAGCACTAGGTTAGGTCACTAGGACCTCACACCCTTGTCTCTAAAGGGTTAGGACAAAAGGTCATTGTAACCTATCATCTATAATAGGTTATTACACAAGGATTTCTTACCAAAAAAATATGGGTTTTTATGATTGGGACTAGATACCACAAAAGGAGATAGCAACCTCATCAAGATTTTTTGAAACTCTATCTAGCCCATCTATGCCTAATTTGAGTCTGCACTTCAATTAATTCTCCTAATTTACCACATAAATCATAAATAATTAATTAATATCAATTATAATAAATTATTTAATTTTAACCATTCTGGAATAATTATCGAAATTCTCACTGAGAACCTCTGTTCCACTATGTTATGTAACCATGATTTAATAACACCTTTTGGTAACTGATAGTATAATATGAAAAAAACTCACAACAATTGTTTGATTTGGTAAAAATAAACAATACTAATGTTAAACCCCAAAATCATAAACATTGTGAATTAAATTCCCGATCATACCTGAATTGAATCAAATCCCCAAACCTGATATACTATAACAAAGAAGTAAAGATACTGTTAAGTCACTAAATCATTTCTCTAACTTCAAGTTCACGTAACCACATGGTTTTGAAAATATCTACATTTGAGTAAAAGGATAAATAATGGATATACACATGACATAACTCGAATAAGAACACCACATGAAATTTATGTTGTTTGGATGAAAATCCTATTTAATTGGGGGAATATATTGATATTTTTATTATGGGATGAATTTAGATATATGGGAAACATATATTTTGTTAGACCTACCTACCCAAAGCTACATGAGATAGTTTATGGACACCCTAGTTGAATAACTATAACAAGTCATGCAATGAATCCTTCCACCCACTAACACTCTATAGTGAACCCCCTCAAAGGGACATCTAATATAAATCATGTGATTATCAAATAGTAATTTCATCTAAGAAAAATTTTATATATAAATATATAAATTTTTATACTGTTATAAATTTAAATAATTATTTTATTGAATTATTAAATATTGATACTCAATGTTTTGAAGTGGTCATGGCATTTTGGTTGACGCATCCATCGAATGTATCAAACAAAAATTTTCGTCATGAAATTTTATTTTAATGGTTCTAGAATATTTGGGGACTAGATGGTGTTAAACTGATGAATAAGTTTTGGAGATGTAATAATTATCATGAGACATATAATGATTCTCTCATCAATTTGATTCTAGAGGTTACCGATATGAGTTCAGTTAAGGATATTAGAATAACTAGTCATTGTAATGTAATTTATAAAGTCATTTTTATGATTTTATAAAATAGAATATGGAAGATCATGCCATGTATTAGTTTAAAACCATAGATATTTTCATATTTTGACATCAGACATGATTTAAATAAAAGGACCTGAAGAACAACATAGTTTCTTTTAGAGACGAGTGACATAGGGAAATTCATTTTGTGAAAGCAATGAAACTTGAGAAATTATTGATTATGTAATGGGTTCATGATTATATAATTTCTTAAATGTATTTATAAAGGATGGAAAAAATATTACATCATGTGAAGGACATATATATTGTTCTTGGGGTGTAAAACGATTTGATTTGGTGTGATCTAATGATCATTTGGAAATACTGTGTTTGTTGTAAACAAGAACATGAGTGTTTCATGGTTTTGAGTGTTGTTATTGACTATAAATCATTTCCATTCGGACTCTGTTGTTTGGGTGAAGGATAATTGATATAACTAAGAAATGGAATCATGGATATGGTAAATCAATAGTGGAAATCACAATATCAAATTCTAATTGAAATTATTATTATTAAGCCATCCATTGAGTAAATGGTTTGTTTTTAATGGGATTTAAAGTGTGTTTTTATATAGTTTCAATGGAGATTTGATCTTTAGATTTTCCATAATCATTTCCATATATATTTTTATAGAATTAGGAAAACCATTAAATTATATAAATATTTTTTGTATTTATTTTGTTAAATAATAATATCACTGAATCAAATAGGATGTATATGAATAAATAATTAAGGGATTCCAATCATTTGACAAAATAATGTGATGATGGGGTATAAGTGTCAATCATGTAGAAAAAGGATTATGCATCTACCCCTTATTAAATCCTTTGTTTTTGTTTACAATATTTTTATTCAAGAAAAGTTAGTCTAGAGTAGTTGAAACAACACATTATCAATCATGGAATAAATATGGGTTTTAAATTTTGGAATCAACACAGGGAAAAAGATATTATAGCTAGTGGCTGGGATAATAGTGCATTTTATGGATCATATAATTTGATTACAAGTGTGGACAATGAACAAAACCATATCGAGGATGCGATAACAAATTTTAATGATGATGAAGATCGTATTGAATAAATGATAAGGATAGTTGAAGATGAAATTTTTGATTTCCCAAAATTGTTTTAGAAGATAAAGAGTTATGAAAAGATGCATTTGTATGGTGGTTTCACTGAATATACAACATTGTCAACCATACTGAAGCTGTATAATTTGAAATAAATCAATGGTTGTAGTGATTCCAATATTATATAATTATTTTCTCTCTTGGATGACATGATCCCAGAAGATAATGAGATCCCAAGAAAAACATATAATGAAAGAAGAATTCTACAATTGATGGGTATGATCTATGAAAGAATAATCTCCTTCACGAATGACTATATACTATTGAGGAAGGACCATAAATTACATATATAATGCCCAATGTGTGGTTCTTCACGATACAAGAATGATGAATCTAGTCCTACAAAAGTTGTTTGGTACTTTCCAATAATTCAAATTTTTAGGCACATATATGAAAGTGGGGAGACTGAAGGGAAATTGACCGGGCATACATATCGAGGAAGTAAAGATGGGAAACTAAGTAACATGGAAGACTGTCTTTGTGGAAGAGAATCAATCATGAGTATCCTAATTTTGGAAACATTATGAGAAAATAACTTCTTGCACTATCTATTTATGGAGTGAATCCTATTGGTTTTCAAAGATTTACTCATAGTAAATGACTAGTTATGTTGGTAAATTATAACTTTCCACCATGGTTATGCATGAAATGAAAAAAAATGTTATCTACGCATATATCAGAACCAAAATAATAGTGTAATGATATTGATGTTTGTTTGGATCCATTGATCAAGGTTATGATATTATTATGGGATTCAGGTGTTACGTGGTATGATGCTTACAGATAAGAAGACTTCACATTGAGATCCATATTTTTTGAGATGATAAATGACATTCATTATTATGTATATTTTTATGATAAAAAATCAATGGTACTCATGGGTGTCCCATCAGCGAACATGTTACACAGTCAACTAGGTTTAACAATTGATCAAAAAATGCATTTCTAGGAAATCATAGATTTCAGACCCGATGATATGAGTACCGATCGTGGATGACATCATTTGATGGATGTTCAAAAAAACCTACAATACCATCTCACCTAAAAAGTGATTAACTATTTTAAAATGTAAAATATGTGGACGTTGAATTGGGTAAATCGTATTCTGAAAACAATAATAAAATAGTTGGAAGAAGAGAACAATTTATTTTTAAATTACCATATAATAATTTTCTCTACGTAAGACAGTTTCTCAATGTTATTCATGACGAAAAAATATTCTGTGACAATGTCGTTGACATGATGCTAAATGAACACGATAAAACACTGGATGAAATTAAGGCTAGGTTGGACATGGTTGACATGGGAATATGAGAATATTTGGCTCTAGTGATGGGATAAAAAAATGTATTCATCTATCTACTTATACTCTTTCCAGGTAAGAGACATAAATTTTGCAACATCTTGATTGATGTAAATGTTTTAGAGGGGTATTCATCAAATATAATGAACATCATGTGAATTTACAATTTAATGTTAGAGGGTCTGAAATGACATGAATTCCGTGTTTTGATGCACGATCTAATTCATATATCGCTACGTTTCATTTTGACCAGGAATTTATGTTATACATTAAAAAATAACTCTTTCGTCATTAAATATATTTTCTTCACTATGTTAAAAACCCGACATAATTTCGAGTATGCAATATGAAATTGGCATCAAATTATGTGAATTGGAAATGTTCTTGCATCTTACATTCTTTGATATGATGGTTCTTTTTATGGTTCACTTGTTGAGTGCTATTTAACTATGTGGTCTTGTACACTATAGATATATGTACCCAATTGATTGGTATATGATGATTTTGAAAGGGTATATAAAAAATCAAAGTGAGCCAAAGGGTTATATTGTGGAGGGATATATTATTGAATAAACCAATGAATTATATATTGAATAACTGTTTTCTGTAGAATATATTGGTCTTCTGAAATCTCATTGCACTGGGCATATTATGGGTGAAGAAATTTTTGGAAGAGTGGTTTTCACAATCAATATTACAGATCAAGAGCATGCTCGCATTTACATTTATCATAATTGCTTGGAGGATGAACCATATGTAAAAACTCACAAAGAAATTATTATGCCTTAGAATCCATCAACAGATGAAAATTGATATCAAATACACATAATTGATAGTTTATAGGATGGTTTTGTGACTATATATTTAAGGATTCATATGAAAATCTAGAGTAAATTTCATAACAAATTCGATGGCTAGCCGGATGACCATGTCTTTTTGTATTATCATATAATGATTATGTAATTAAGGTAAATACATTAAATATTAATAATCATGATGATGAGAGTGCCATACATAATAGTGGAGTTACACTTGTGGCTGAAGTGATGCATGTTTCTAGTGCTAAGGACTAAAATCCAATTTATGCAATTATGTTATACTTTTGAATCATCAATCAAATATGTGAGTTGGATTATAAGAAATTACAATTGCTAATTTTTCAATTCAAGTGGGTTGATAACAATAGTGCTCTTAAAATATATGAGTTAGGATTTGTGAAAGTTGATTTTAGTAAGGAAGGGGACAAAGATGAACTATTTATAATGGAATCACAAGATGTACATGTTTTTTATGTTCCAGATCATGAAAACATAAACTAGTCAATAGATCCATAATCGACCAAAACCACTGAAGGGTAAGATGAAAATTCAATAGAGTTTGACCATTTAATTGGTACATCACAATCATTTCTTAGAGGTCCCAATGTAGACAGAATTTTGTATCTCATATTAAACCACAATAACATGATTTGGATAGTCGAGAGAGGTGCCAAATCCCTTAATCCTTCAAAAAAAATAATGTTCAATAAGTAGGTTACATTTTTTAAATTAACACCATGTTACATTATGTTATTATCTATTCGTTGTTTCTTTTATGTAATCTAAATCAATTGTTAAACCAGTTTTATAGATAATGAATTCTGCATGTGATGTTTCTCCCAATCTAGAGGCACATCATGTCTCTCAACTTGTTGTTGCTCATAGTGTAGAGGAATAAATATTCTCTCAAACAAATGTTTCTCAATGAACAAAATACCAATAGGTTTCAAAACATTCTGTTGCTGCTCCTATTGCTGAGGTATAACCACTATCTTTACATGCCAGTACTAGCACTCAAGAGGAATATATTTATGATGTTGAAATTGAGGAAATGGAAGGAAACCAAACACTGGTGGCATAGAAAAAACAGAAGCACTGTATTATGTTGATGAATAAAAAATTATTACGTAAAAATATAAAGGCATCAATTCACGGTCGGATAGAATAACCAAGGCCATCATGTTCTCCCAAATAATGCTATGTTAAGTAGTTACACTGGAATCGTCACTTGACAATGTATGTCGATTGATGTATTGTCGTGGAACCATGTATTCACCAGGCTAAAGACACTGATTTGGGGAGATATTACAATAACATTATGATAGAATTTATTTGATTTACTATAAAATAAAATAAATAATAATTTAATAAGTCCTCATCACCCTTTCTAGAGTGCATTTATAGTAGATCAATCACACGAGGACCATGTATTAAGGGTTTCTGGATGTTTCAATAAAGGATTTCACACAATTTCAACAAGATATTTTTTTAATGATATGAGAAGGAAAATAATCCCACACCCACCTCCTCTTTATCAACACCTAATAACCCAAGGAGCATTAGAGGCTTTTACTAGTTGTCGTGCGATGCAGTCTTTTTAGGTTCACTGTGTTTGGTAATATGTTATTTCATGATATGTGTATTCATCACTTTGATTGACATGTTATTATTTATGAAACACCAACTGAGTGATAAAAATAATTAACGAGTAGCAATAAAATTGTACCCCTACTATAAATCAAGGATGAGGTGATCATCACATGAAAAAAATTGGAACGTATTTTAAATATACCGTAATACTTTCATGTTAAATAAATCAACAACATATCTATGTTCCTCCATATATATGTAGATTGATTAATTCGAACCCAAAGTCACTTATATCCCCGACCATGCTCTATATAAGGAGGTGCATGTAAATAAATATGGAATACTAATAGATGAAAACACACAAAAAGTGTAGGAAACATGTGTATGTATGACATAGTATATATTTGTTTTGATTTAAATCGATATTACATAACAATGATTACTTATTTTACTATATTGTTTATCTAACATATTAATTGGAAATTGAAACATCCGAACTGGATGTAGAATGCTTTCGGTGGCCTTGAAATGGCATGAAAAGCATGGTCACATCAGCGGTATGGGTTTCGGGGTGATGCCCCGGACATTTTTTAAAAACAAAAAAGATGAGGATCAATGTGAAGAAATAAAAATTATAAGAGAAATAATATATATCATTTAAGAACATATGAAATTACATAGAGAGTTCAAGAAAAATTTTATGGTAGGGGGAAAAGAGAATAAAAAACTCAATAACAATCAATGTGTAAAGATCCCACCCCATGCCCCACTAGCTAAGAAGAGAAAATTCCCCTAAAACCCCTATCATACATGAGGTAATCAATTTCCTAATAATTTTTTATGAATATTTAAATCATGTAGAAATTGATATAATTCATGTATTGATATTCTCTAGGGTGAATATGATTGTGATTTATATCTATCAATATCCACCCATCTCGTTATAGCGAGGGATACAATGTTCAATGTCTTGAATGCCATGCTTCACAACATACAACTTTGAAGAAGTTAAATCAAAGTGTTGATTAAAGTATCCAATGAGCCAACCATTGAGATAACTATTAAAATTGACTATGACGATATTCATATGGTCCAATATTCTCATATAAGATTCATTTCTTGGCCATCACATCTGGTAAAAAAAATGTTCACATGTAGGTATTAATTTATATTTTATATTTCAAGATAAAAATTTAACATTTAATGAAAAATGTTTGGAACCGATGAATGTTTTTTTAAACAAACAATGGGAAGGGGTGAAATGAAGTAGTGGCTCAAAACCATCTCAAGGATCAACCAACCGGTCAAAACGATCTACCGATATAACCTTTATCCAGCCCATTATATATCTATATTTACTATCATTGCAGGCTCATGTGGATAAAAAGTTTAAAGACAATGGTACTCAAAAAATGGATTTTTATTAAAACAGATATAATGGGGAAGATATATATTTCAACAGGATTGATAATATATGTCACGAACCATCCTCGGGGCCCATGCCGTGACTAGCCCAAGCCCTCCTTCCATAGGAAGGGGCTGGCAACTTGCACCAAAGGCGTAAATCCCAAAAAAGGGAAGAAATTTCCATTATATAAGAAAACAAACACAACAGTGTACGCAAGCTGAAGTAAACACTAAGAAAACTGAGTACAAAACTAAATGATGAAATGTAAATGGGCCAGAATACAAACCCAACTGATAGTACAGTACAACTGAAAAGAAAGTACAACAGCTGAAATGTATAGTATCAACCATCGGGTTGTCCTCCGGCTATCCCACCTGAAGGGTGGGTACAGATGGTCTACTCAGCTCCTTGGGTCTGGCCGTCCATTCCGTGTATGTCCTGCCATGTGGTCCACCTCCAGGTACTGTCCCGCTCCACTAGAATCCACCTATATTTGGGATGTTTGTAATCTTCATCCAACACAACATAGTGTGGGCGTAGCCTGTGCTGGGGTGAGTATACGATACTCAGTGGGGACCCCGAGACTCCCGAAGGTCTCCGAGAATCCACAAAGGATATACCAAAAAGGAAAGATAAATAACAAGAAGTATCAACCAACTCTACTTAGGTATATTCCCATACATATACCTATGTCTTCAATTCCAGTTCGACTCCAACTCACGAGCCCACGTACAACCCAGTCCACACAGGAAAGTACAATCCAGTCCACAAAGGAAAACACAACCCAATCCAAACAGGAAAGCAAGTCAATCATATTGATGATACTGATTGAATGTCAAGACTCATCTCAGACATGTATAATACTCACGAAGAAGGGTGGAGATGATATATTTTTCCTCTAAATCATCTCCCCTGCTGAACCAACGTAGGATCCAAGTACCGAAGTCATTGCTGTAGAACCCATGTAGGATCCTAGTACAGTAACCATCACTTCCGAACCCACGTAGGATTATAGTACAGTCTTCCTCACTACCGAACCCACATAGGATCCAAGTATAATCATCCTCACTGCCGAACCCACGTAGTCATCGTCGTTACAGTGGCAGCCAGCTCTTGGGTTCCCGCACACAGCACGCTCGATTCCGGGAGGGTCCGCTCCACATGCCCAGGGGTTCGATACATCAACATTCTAGAAGTGCAGAGTTGATGTATCACAAAATTTTGTCTCAAAAATAGGAACTCAACATGATAGATGACACATCAATCGGTTGCCCGGTCTGAGAGTTATTGGATTTTCCGTCCTAGGGGCCCGGTTGGTTTTAATCCAAACCAACCTGACCATACTCCAGTTATGTCCAATACTCTAGTGGATTAATGAAAAATAACCATCTCAATAATAGGAATTCAACTTAATTGATGACACTTCATTCAGACCATTGGTCGTTAAGTTATAAGTGTTTCCGCTCCAAGGGTCCGGTAGGTTTCAGGTTCAAACAATCCCGACCATTCCCAAACATTTCCGAAACCTCATGTGTAATATACCTAAACAAATGCCTCGATCCAAGGATCCCTAAGAAATTGACGGTGTGTCAATCGGAGGTCTGTAGCCCATGATATGGGTGTTTGAATGAACCTGGTCCGAAATAGGCGGTCTGGGCCCGGTCCGACCCGACCCAATACCCCATGGGTTTTCCCGAACCGGGTCGACCCGACCTAGGTCTGGGTCCGGCCTGATTGGGAGTGGCCTGGCCCAGATGGAGTGGCCCGGCCCGCATCTCTTGCGACCCGGCTCGAAGGTCGGCCGCGACTCGGCGTTGGCAGAGCGGGGCGCAAAGGGGGGTGCCGCCCCCTGATTGCAGAACGGCGGACCCTGTGGGGTCCGCCCTGAATTTCTTTCGGGGGGTTATGACCGCCCGATTTTCTGGAATACAGCCGGCCTTAATGGATGGCCGGTTGAGCCACCATGGGACCCTTCTGGGTCCCACCTCCGAGAGTTTCCAGTGGCCGGCACATCTGGTCGCCCCTACTGGACCACCGCGACCTAAGCCCGCAGATCTTGCCCGACCCTTCCGGCACGATGGCGCCGCGCCCCTCCGCCACAGCCCACTATGGCCGCAGCCTCCCTCGGCTTCTCCATCATGGCGCGACGTCGACACGCACCACCTCCATAGCACGCTCCGGCCGCGGTCCTTCTTTAGCCTCACCGGCACGGCATGACGGTGCCACGCCCCACGGCCGCGGCTAATTCCAGCTGCGGTCCTCTTTGTTCCCACGTGGTGCAACGACACCGCACCGCCTTCGCCACAATGATCAACGTAGATCAACAAAAAAAGTGGAGGGGGATCGTCCATGTTTGTGAGGTCTGATCTCCTCCTGTTATAATGATAAAAAGAGGCCAAATTTTAATCAACGAAGGTCGAAGATAAAACATGAACAAAAGAATTAACCGCTACCTTGAAGGAAGTTCGCGGTTGTCAAGAACCGTGGATTACGACGTCATTTCCATTTTCATCGGTGTCTCCTAACTTGTCGCGGAGGAAGAAAAGGATGGAGAAACCGTGCCGCCGAGTCGACGTTCTTTGTCAGTGATTTCGCCTTCTTCGTTTGAAGAAGAAGTTCTTCAAACAAGATGATGAACCAATCTTCCATAACTCAAGATCTCCCCTTCCATTCTCTTAATACCACAATTCCCAACAAAAATAAAATAAGGCTTTTCCTTTTTTTTATTTACTCATGCCAATAATCTCAAATTTTGAAATCCAACCATTTAATTCAATTAATTTTTGAGGATCAATTAATTAATAAAATGTGTGTTAGCATGCATTAAATTGAGAGAGTGGGGAGAGGAAGGGACACCCACTTAAAGGGGAAGTTTAACAAGTTAAGATGAGTTACAAAATTTAAGAGGGGGGGGGGGTGGTTAGAGGAGTTTTAAGGAATGTGAAGGGGTGGGGATCTTGTGGGACCCACCTCACAAATATCCTCACATGGGTAGTTAGGGGCTTGTGGGTCCCACCCCAACTACCCCAAGTTGGATATAACCACTTGGATAAAGAATAAAAATTGTTCCACAATTTTAATTCAATTCTTTATTAATCCACAATTTTTAATAACTCCTCCCGAGCAAACGCTTCTTTAGTAGAGGTTCTCTTAAGCAATTATCGACGCTGCGGTTTCATAGGTACCCTCAGATTTCAATTCCAAGAACCGTTTCAAAAGACAGAAAACCCGCTCGTTTGTTCACTGAACGTACCCGAGCTAAAATTTGGAAATTGATTCCGGGGACACTGGGCCTCGAAATCACGTGTCGTCAAAAATTACGTACTTGTAGAATCCCAAATAATTTAAGAAAATTTTTTCTTTAAAATTTACGGGTCTTTACAATACTCCCACCTCGAGAATTTAGGTCCCCGTAAAGATACATCATAAACTAGGGAAACAAATGAGGGTACTGTGCACGCATCTGAGCCTCCCACTCCAATGTGCTCTCATGGAGGTTCCCGTGCTACCAATGAATGTGCACCAGAGGAATAGACCGTCCACATAGGACCCACTCCTGTTGATACTCTATCTCCACTAGTACCTCTGCCGAAGTCGCCCTGTCATCGATGTCCATCTCCCTATGATCAATGATATGGATCGGGTCGTTCACGTATCTCCTCAGCTGAGATACGTTGAAGACGTAATGCTCCCGGTGCAACTGAGGTTGAAGAGCCAGCCGATTAGCCACCTCGCCTATCCTGCTAAGAACCTAGAATGGTCCGATGAAGCACAGAGATAACTTACTGCCCCATCCAAATCTCTGTATTCCACGTCGTGGTGAGACCCGTAAGAAAACGTGGTCGCCATCCTCGAACTCTAGTGGTCCCCGCCTCCTGTCAGCATAGGACATCTGTTGGCTTTGAGTAGTCCTCATCCGCTCCTGGATGATCTGTACCTTGTCCATCGTGGCCTGGACCATCTCTGGTCCTACAAGTGCTGACTCCCCAGGGGCTATCTAACATAGAGGCGATCTGCAAGGTCGGTCGTACAATGCCTCTTATGGTGCCATCCCGATGATGGAGTGGTAGATGTTGTTGTACGCAAACTCCACAAATTATTGGTGATCCTCCCAGCTATGACCAAAGTCAAGGACACATGCACGAAGCATGTCCTCGAGATTATGAATGGTCCTCTCCGTCTGGCCATCCGTCTGAGGGTGGAAGGTGGTGCTCAGGCATAGCTGCGTCCCAAATGCCTCCAACAACCCCCTCTAAATCTGGGAAGTAAAGAGGGTGTCTCGATTGGTGAAAATAGATGAGGGCACACCATGAAGCCATACGATCTCCTGAACGTAGAGGCGTCCCACGTTCTCCATTGAGCCCGACTCTCTGATAGGTAGGAAGTGGGCCGACATGGTGAGTCGGTCGACGATCACCCAGATGGAGTCACGTCCTCTGGAAGTACGTGGAAGCCCCATCACGAAATCCATGGATATTACGTCCAACATCCACTCAGGGACATCTAAGGGTTGTACCAAGCCTGCTGGTACCTGGTGCTCCACCTTCAACTGATGGCAGGTGAGGCATCATGAAACAAACTCTCCCATATCCTTCTTCATACTCGGACACCAGGGCTGTCGTCTGAGATCCTAGTACATATTTGCTACTCTAGGATGTACCGCCAAAGGGGATGTGTGAAACTCCCTCAACACCTCCCCCTATAATGAAACTGGTACCTTGGTACATCTCATGAAGAGGATGACGTGCTATCCTCCTACAGAAAATCCATCAGGTGCCTGTCCTATGGATATCTATGCACGTCGCATCTCATAGTCAACATCACCACAATGTGCCTCTCTGAACTGCTAAAGTAGTGGAGGAGTGACTATGAGTGATGGTAGAAAGGATCCTCCATCTCTATCTACGAAGGATATCAGTAATGCGGCTAGATTCTCCGTCGCGTCCCCATGTAGCTGAATACGCGATCTCTTTCTGAGAGCATCAGTTACTACGTTCCCCTTCCTAGGAGTATAGACTATCTCAAAGTCATAGTCCTGGAAGAACTTGAGCCATCACCACTGTATCAGGTTCAGGTCCTTCTGCGAGCTGATATACGTGAGACTCTAGTGGTGAGAGTAGACTGTATACCATTCACCCATCAGATAGTGCCGCCACATCTTTAAGGTGAAGACCACTACTGCTAACTCCAAGCCATAGGTAGCGTAGTTCTGCTTGTGCTGCCTCAACTATAATGAAGAAAAAGTGATCCCATCCCGCTCCTGCATCAGTACACACCTATGTCCTGTCCCTGATGCATCGTAGTAAAATACGTACCCTATGCCCTCCTCCGGTAGCGTCGATATGGGTGCACTGGTCAATCTCTGTCTCAGGTCCTGGAAACTCTGATGGCATATATCTAACCACACGAAGGGATTACCCTTCTTCGTCAAGGCTGAATGTGGTGCTGGAAACGTGGAGAAGTCTGTCACAAATCTCCGATAGTTTCTAGCCAGACCTAGGAAACTCTGCACATCAGTCAAGATCATGGGTGGATCCCAAGCTAGTGCTGCCTCAATCTTCACAGGATCCACCACAAATCCCACCTCAGAGAAGACGTGCCCCAAGAAGTGGAACAGTTTAATCAAGAACTGAAACTTCAAGAGATTACCATAATGCTGGTGCTCTCAGAGTGTTTCCAGTACAACCAATAAGTGGTAGGCGTGCTCCTCCTCAGTGGTCGAGTAAATCAATTTGTCATCGATGAAGACTACGCCAAATCGATCAAGGTAAGGCTGGAAGATCTTGTTCATGAGACTCATGAATACTTATGCAGAGTTGTTTACGCCACAAGGCATAACCAAGAACTCATAGTGGCCATACCGACACCTGAAGGCCATCTTCTGCACATCCTCGTCTCGATCCCTAAGCTAATGATAGCCTGACCTGAGGTCTATCTTCGAGAACCATCGTGCACCATTGAGCTGATCTAAGATGACATCAATTTTCATATTTGGATACTTGTTCTTCATAGTCACCTGGTTCAAGAGACAGTAGTCGACACACAGTTCCAAGCTCTCATCCGCCTTCTTGGCGAACAAAATTAGGGAAGCCCAGGGTGAAACACTGGGTCGAATGAATCCCTTTCCCAGCAAGTCCTCCAGCTATACCCATAGCTCACGAAGCTCAGCGGGATCCATATTATATTCTGGAGTAGATATCAGGGTTTTCCCGGGGTACATGTCAATATAGAAGTCTACCTCTCTGCGAGGAGGTAGTCCTGGAATATCATCAGGAAAAACGTCTGCATAATGATCTACCACAACAGGGAAACTCAGACTCCGCACATCAACTGCTCCGAGGATGAGACTAGCCAACTGATGTGTGATCGGCTACACTCTCCTCTGCGTGAGTCCGTCCTGCGCTGCAAAGGCTCTCGTCTCACCGGTGAAGGTGAACCTGCTCCCATCTGTGTGGACACACCACACATTGAGCCTAATACAGTCGATCTGAGCATGGACCATAGATACCCATTCCATGCCCATGATGACGTTGTAAGGCCATGACACCACTACAAGAAAATCCCACCCAAATCTCTCACCACCTATTGTATTCTCAAACTTCCAGCACCAGGGTATAATCATCGAGTCTACTTCTGTAGGAGTCTCTAGAAGTAAGGATCGAGCCAATGGCTCTATTGGAATATTCGATCTCCGAAACATGGCAGTGGAAATGAATGAATGACTCGCTCCTATGTTTATAATAACTGCAGAAAGGGTGGAGTATACATAGATAGTACCTCGAATCATATCATGTGCGCTGTGGTCGTAAGCTTACACTGCATGAACCTGAGCCTTCCTCTATCTTCCCGCTCCTTGTGGTCTGGGTGGACCTCCGGGTGGAGGTGGCGGTAGGGCCTCGAAGCATCGTCCACCACCTGATGCTCGACCAGCTCCTCTACCTCATCTGCCTGCTCCTTGTGGACCACCACAGTCGAAACTATGCCTCTACCTAGGTGGTCCCTCAACCGTTTGCTGTTCCTTTGCAAGGTGGGTCAGGTAGTCACGAGCCATGTGTCCTTGCCAGCCGCATGCATAGTAATGTCTGCCTCTCGTATGACTGGCTCTGCTATGTGTGCCCCGCACCTCCGAACCAGTATCCTGAGGTCTCCCTCTTGATTGCCTGGTCCGCTTGGACCTCTGTGACATCTTTCTACTACCGGCTGTAGAAGACTCCGCTACGTGTCGCTCTATGGTAGGCCTCGCTGCTGGTTTAGGCTCAGCAAAAAATCTCTCCACAAGAAGGGCTCACTCCAGTACTCTTGCCTACGCCAGAATACTGAGGGAGATCATCGAATCTCTGATCTCATGCCTCAGTTCCTGCTCGAAGGTCCGGTCCTGGAAGAATGGGTCCCATACCATGTCCGTGGAGTAGCGCGAGAGGTCGGTAAATCTCGTCGAGTACTTGGCTACTGTCATGCTGCCCTGCCACAACTGTAGTAACTCCTGGATGGGCACCGCATGAAGGGTGGCTGGCACGAACTCCGAGCGGAAGAGGCTCTCGATGTCCATCCAAAGTAGAGATTCATCTTCATTCACCTGGAGCATCAGGCTCCACCATCTACCTACTACCGCATGTAGGAGACTCGCTGCAATGATCACCATAAGATCTGATGGTTTCCCTACCTATATGAAGACTCGAACAAAAGCCTCCAGCCAATCCTTGGCTGCCTGAGGGTCCGTCTCTCCACGGAACCTGGGCGGCCTCTGACGATGATACTCATTCAGTGCAATCAGGTGACGTGCACTCTCCACTGCTGGGGATGGTGGTAGTTGTGGCCCAACGGGTAGAGGTACTGCTGGTGCCTCCACTCTAATGGGGCCCTGCACCGAGGCCTCATCACTCGATGGGCTGCCATCTCACACAATGCACAACCCCCTAGCTGGCTGCCATCGTGGGTCCATCCTGAAAAGAAACAGATGTTCCACAGTTAATACATTATTCCTGGTGAGCTGACACAAAGTAATCACACGAAATCTTATAAAACACACATGCAATCAATGTTTTCATGCACTGAGTCGGAAACCAAAATGCAGGATCCTACTGTACAGATACGTCGGCCACCGCACCAACGCTGGACTCGCTGGACTGAAAACCACACTCAACACTCTAAACATTATTTCTTCACAGAGAAGAAATTATCAGAGTCCTAAGTTCATCGGTTGAACCGACTACTATGATACCAATTTGTCACGAACTTTTCTCGGGGCCCGTGCCCTGACTACCCCAAGCCCGCCTTCTATAGGCCAAGGGCTGGCGACTAGCACCAAAGGCGTAAATCCCAAAAAAGGGAAGACATTGCCTTTATATAAGAAAATAAACACAACAGAGTACACAAGATGAAGCAAACACTAATAAAACTGAGAACAAAAGTATGTTCTATGAAGTAAATGGGCCAGAATACAAACCCAACTGGAAGTACAGTACAACTGAAAAGAAAGTACAAAAGATGAAAAGTAAAGCAGCAACCACCAGGTCGTCCTCCGGCTATCCCACCTGAAAGGTGGGTACAGATGGTCTCCTCAGATCCTTGGGTTCGGCCGTCCGTTCTGTGTACGTCCCGCCAAGTAGTCCACTTCCAGGTACAATCCCACACGACTAGACTCCACCTCGATCAGTGATGTCTGTCGTCTGAATCCAACACAATTTAGTGCGGGCATAACCCGTGCATGGGTGAGTATACGATACTCAGAAGGGACCCCGAGACTCCCGTTGGTCTCCCAGAATCCACAAAGGATATAACACAAAAGAAAGATAAATAACATGAATTATCAACAAACTCTACTTAGGTATATGCCCATACATATAACTAAGTCATCAATTCTTGTTCGGCTCCTACTCATGAGCCCTTCTACAACCCAGTCCACAAAGGAAAGTACAATCCAGTCCACAAAAGAAAACACAACCCAATCCACACTGGAAAGCAAGTTAATCATATTGATGATACTGATTGAATGTCAAGACTCAACTCACATAGGTATACTACTCACGAAGAAGGGTGGAGATGATAGATGTAGCCTCTGAATCATCTCCCCTACCGAACCCACGTAGGATCCAAGTACAGAAGTCGTCACTGCCGAACCCACGCAGGATCCTATTACAATAACCAACACATCCGAACCCACATAGGATCCTAGTACAGTCGTCCTCATAGACGAACCCCTGTAGGATCCATGTACAGTCGTCCTCACTACCGAAACCATGTAGGATCCAAGCACAATTGTTATTGTCATCACAGTCGCAACCAACTCTAGGGTTCCCGCACACAACACGCTCGATTCCGGGAGGGTCCGCTCCATGAGCTATGGGGGTCGATACATCACCTATCACTATGTCCAGTGTTGGTGTATCACAAAGCTCAGTCTCGTCAATAGGAACTCAACGCGACAAACGACGCGTCAATCAGACGCCCGGTCTGAGAGTTATTGGCTTTTCCGTCCCAGGGGCCCGGTTGGTTTTTATGCTAAACCAACCCGACCTTACTCCAGCTACATCCAAAACATGATTGGATTAATCCAAAATTACCATCTCACTAAGAGGAAATCGGCGTAATTGACGGCACATCATTCGGACGTCTGGTCGTTATGTTATAAGCGTTTCCGCTCCAAGGGCCCGGTTGGTTTCAGGTTTGAACCAACCTGGACGTACACAAACTTCGCCAAAACCTCGAGTGTAATATACCTAAACAACCGTATCGATCCAAGGATCCATACACAATTGACTTTTCATCGATCAGAGGTCCGTATACAATTATATGGGCTTTTGAACAAACCTCGTCCGAAAATAGGTGGTATGGGCCCGGTCCGACCCGGCCCAATACCCCTGGGTCGGTCCGAACTGGGGGGACCCAACCCGGGTCTGGGTCTGGCACGATTGGGCGATGCGCGGCCCGACCGGCACGGCCCGACCCGCGGTGGGGCGCAGCCTGACACGGCCCGCGTGTCCTGGGGCCTGGCTCAGAGGCCGGCCGCGGCTCGGTGTTGGCCGAGCGGGGCGCAAAGGGGGAACCACCCCCTGATTGCAGAACAGTTGACACTGTGGGGTCCGCCCTAAATTTCTGTCAGGGGGTTACGAATCCCCTGTTTTCTGGAAAATGGTCGTCCTTAATGGCCAGCCGGTAGAGCCACCACGCGACCCTTCTTGGTCCCGCCTGATGGAGTCACCGGCGGCCGGCACAGTCGGCCAGCCCTGCGGGACCACCGCGTCCTAAGGCCACAGCTCTTGCCCAATCAGCATGGCGCGACAACATCACGCCCCTCTGCCTCAGCCTGCTCCGACTGCGGCCTCCCTCGGCATCTCCAGCACGGCGTGATGGCGCCGCGCACCACCACCACAGCCTGCTCTGGCTGCGGACCTCTTCGTTCCCACGCGGTGCAACGAGACCGCATCGCCTTCGCCACAATGATCAATGTAGATCAACAAAAAAGGGGAGGAGGATCAGTCGTGTTTGTGCGATCGGATCTCCTCCCATTATAACGATAACAAGTGGCCAAATTTTAATCAAGGAAGGTCAAAGATAAAATTTGAACAAAATAATTAACCCCTACCTCGAAGGAAGTCTGCAGTTGTCAAGTGCCACTGATGATGGTGTCGTTTCCGTCGTGGTCGGTGTCTCCTCCCTTGTCGCAGAGGAAGAAGAGGACGGAGAAACCGAGCTGCCGAGTTGACATTATTCATTGGAGAGTTGGTGTTATTCATTTGAAGAAGATGTTATTCAAACAAGAAGATGAACTGGTCTTCCAAAACTCAAGAGCTCCCTTTCCTTTCACTGAAAACCACAATTGCCAACCAAAATAAAATAAGCCTTTTCCTTATTTTATTTACTCATAGAAGGAATTTAAATTTTTTAAAATCAAACAATTAATTCAATTAATTATTGAGGATCAATTAATTAATTAAATGTTATTTGGAAATAATTAAATTAAGAGAGTGGGGAGAGGAAGGGTCACCCACTTAAAGGGGAAGTTTAACAAGTTAAGATGAGTTACAAAATTTAAGAGGGGGGGGGTTAGAGGAGTTTTAAGGAATCTGAAGGGGTGGGCTCGTGTGGGCCCCACCTCACCAATATCCTCACATGGGTACTTAGGGGCTTGTGGGTCCCACCCAACTATCCCATGTTGGATATAACTACCTGGATAAAGAATAAAAAATGTTCCACAATTTTTATTCAATTCTTTATTAATCCAAAATTTTAAACAACTCCTCCTGAGAAAATGCATCTTTGGTAAAGGACCTCATAAGCAATTACTGACGCTGCAGTTTCATTGGTGCCCTCAGATTTCAATTCTGAGCACCGATTCAAAAAATATAAAAACCCGCTCATTCTTTTACTTAACGTACAGAAGCTAAACTTCAGAAATTGATTCTAGGAACACCGGGCATCAGAATCAGGTTCCGTCAGAAACTACGTACTCGTAAAATCCCAAAGAATATTAGAAAAAATATTCCTTGAAATTTAAGGGTCATTACAATGTAAGTGATATCCTGGATTAGGATTGGCTAGGAGGAACAGTTGTAAATGTATACATGAGGTATGTTTTCATGATTTGATTTACCAAAATCAGATATACAATTATAATTATGACTAAATACATTTCATATTTGTTGAAGGCATATGTATGAAACATAATTGACGGGATTTTCAAATGAAAAAATGTTGGACTTGTTAGTCATCACAGAACTTTTATTGAATAAACAAAAAATAGAATCCAATAAATAGGGTGAAATAGAGGCAGACTTGCTCAAGTATTTTAACAAAAAAATATGAATGACAGACTCTTCTTAATACCAATGATTTTGGGGTTAACATCTACAATTTAATTATATCAAATATATTTTAATTTCTTTCATTACTAATTATTTTCTCTGTCCTTATGCTGCATTGAATGTTTATTGTGGTCAATCTGGATAATCTAAAGATTTATTTCTAAGAATCAATGCATGAATATCGAACCAACCGACCACACAAGATGTAGTTTGTGAAATTTTTAAACTCTACATCAAAAAATTTAGATCTAAACATAATGTTATATTATTCATGATATCTTTTAATGATAATTCTATTATGTTAAGGTGGTGCATGAATATCATCTACATCGTGGAATGAGGCTAGAGGAAAAGGACATGAAAATTAACATATTCTATGACTGGATAAGTATTAGTGTATATATAATATTATTACACTATCCGAACTCCTATAAAATAATTACTTTTTTTCACAATGTTTATGTAGTGTCTGAAACAATCAAATGGAAAAAACTGTCAGTATTATGTTTGTAAATTTATGAAAGAGATTATATTAAATGAACAAACTAGAATCACTGAAGAGGTATTTTTGAAGAAAACTACTATTTAATTTAAAATATTTATCAATCCCTTGTGTATTTATATTTTTCATTAGCACCAATATTTTTTAAAAGATTCATATTCTCAAGACAAAATATATTCATATTGAAAAAAATTGAAAAATACCTGATAGAAAAATGAAAAAATTGCATGAATATGTGACTCCAATACGACACACGATTCAACTAGTATGACTAAAAGTGACTATTTTTATTTAATATTGATAATATTTTTAGTAAAAACAACAATTGACATAATGAAAACTATGAAAAAAAATTAATATTGATTTGATAATTTAGTAAAATCATCCATATGTCATTTGGGACGTGAATTAATCAACCGCAAATAAATATGATGCATGGTGTGACCAGTATGACTCAAAATGTGTGTTTCCAATTTCTAATAATATATTAGTTAAAAAACAACTGTCATACTAAAAATTGAGACAAAATATTTAGATTGTTTTGATAGTTTAGTAAAAATATCAATAAGTCATTTGTGTTGTGTCTGAATCAACCATACATCAATCTGACACACGGTGTGACCGGTATGACTCAAACTGTCTCTTTTTATTTAAAATTGACATTTATTAGAAGAAAAACAAAAATAGAATACTAAAAACTAATAAAATCAATTTGGATTATTTTTATAATTTAGGAAAAAGATCAATGATTAATTTTTGATGTGTAGGAATCAACCCCACCTCAATACAATTTATTATATGACAGATTTAATTCCAAATATGTCATTTATTTTAAATTTTCATTTTTTTAATTAAAAAAGAACAAGTGACATATTGAAAATTCATAGAACACATTCATATTATTTTGATATTTTAGGAAAATAATCAATGAGACATTTTTGATGTGTTGGAATCAATCGTACCTCAATATAATGTAAGGTATGTCTTGTATGACTAAAAGTGTCCCTTATAAGTTTAAAATTTAAATTTTATCTCAAAATGCGTCCCACATTGAAAACTAAGAAAATTATTTCTAATTAAATTCATAATTTAAGACATTGATTCATAAGTCATGTGAATCTTATATGAAGTAGTCTCACATAAAATCAATGCGCGTTGCGACATGTATGACTCTAAAAAATGTGTTTCCAATTTGAAATGATAATTTAGTAAAAAAAATTCACATACTGAAAAATGAGAAAATTAATTTGGAATGTTTGGATACATTAAAAAAATGATCCATGAGTCATTTGTGACATGTAGGAATCAACCCCACATCAATATGATGAATAATCTTATAGGTATAAATCAAAATATGTATTTATTTAAAACTGAATTTAATTTAATGAAAAAAAGTAACTTCCTAAAACCGAGGAAAAACATTTTAATTATTTTGATACATTAATACAATGATCCATGATTCATTTGTGATGTGTAGGAATTAGCCACACCTAAATCTGATGCATAGTGTGACCAATATGACTTAAAGGATCCATTATCTGTTTAAAATCGACATTTTTACTCAACATGATTCATTCACTAAAAACCAAGAAAATGACCAATGATTGTGTTCATAATTTTGTAGAGCAATTCGTAAGTCCTTTGTGACGTGTATGAAGTAGGATTTCTTAAAATAAACACATGATGTGACCGGTAGTACTCAAAATCTGTGTTTCTGTTTGAAATGATATTTTAGTAAAAATGCACAACTAAAAATATGAAAACCAATAAACTGTATTTGGATTGGTTTTATACTTTAGAAAAATTATCCATAAGTAATTTGTGATGTGTATAAATGAACTGCACCTCAATCCGACAAACGATGTGACTGGTATAAATCTAATTGTGTCATTTAAATTTGATATTAAATTTAATAAAAGAACAAGTGACATACTGAAAACCAAGAAAACTCTTTAGGATTGTATTGATATTTTAGGAAAACATTCTATAACTCGTTCTGGAAGTGTAATAATCAACCACACCATAATATGATGCAATGTGTGACCTGTATAACTCCAAATGTGTAATTTTTATAAAAAAATTGACATTTTATTAAATTATTCTTTCATATTAATGTTTAATTTATTTAATTATAGTACTAATAACAAAATATTTGTTTTATTATTTATTTGGAACATTTTCCATGAGTTGTGATCGTTTTTTTAAAGTAAAACATGTGAGGTCATTTTTGAATGGGGATCACATATGTGAAAGCATGAAACATTATTTTTTTAAATATTTGTTGGATAATTGTAAATTTAATTATATAAAAAATTGATTGAAATTTATATAACATTTTATCCCAAACCCTTGTATGGACGGCTTTGTTATTGTGTGGACAAAATTGTTCTTATGTGTGTTGAACATGTGCTACTTTTTGAAGGGGGTGTGTGTGTTGTGCAGGTGCTGGTGGGTGTGCTGTTATATAAACAACACATCATAGGTAGCTAGACCTTTATCAGTGATATTTCTAGGACTGATAAAGGATCCCATAATTAGTGCTATTTAGAGTGCTTATAAAGTCCCTCTTTATTAGCGCTATTTCGAGTGCTAATAAAGCCCCCTTCATCATCACTTCTTTTAGCACTGATAAAGGGGGAATTTATCAGCAGGGAATCTCTGGGAACATTCATTACATGGATATCACTTCTTGTAAAAAATATGTTGAAAAGGAGGTATTAATTTACAATTTTTTTCAAGATAAACCTTTAATATTTAATGAAAACAGGTATGACCTGAGGAATGTTATTAAAGAAGAAAAAATGGTAGGGGTGAAATAAATTAACGACTCGACACCATCCCAAGGCTCAACCAACCAAACCAAACGATCTTCTTAAAGTGTTACACACCAAGCTTCCATGGTATGTTTCCCTTTGAATAATGCAATAGCTGGCGTTGTACACAATTTCGAGACTCTAACACACCGTGACCAATCAAACTAGCCGGTATGAATAGTAATACCCAATTTTTGAAATTTTATAAATTTTATCTTTCAAAATGGACTTCATTTTTGGATTTGGAATATTGAAATTAGCCTAGGTTGATTTTTTGGTATTTTTTTTGAAAACTTTCAATTTTTGATGAATAATGAAAAACCCTGAGTTATTAGTTAAAATTGAATTTTTATTTAAACAATTATTTATTTTATTTAAATCAATTTTAGGTCAAAATATATACGTAATACCTATATAATTTCAATGTAATTCATTGGAGTTAGTTTATAATAATTTTAGAGATATAAAAATTGTATTGAACTTTTCACCAGCTTTTACCCATCTCCTAAGAGAATTTTCAAATTCACATAAAACATAATTTTACCGCATATGTGAGTGGAATTTCTAAAATCTGAGAGGCACGGTAAATATCAAGTAGTAAAAATTGATTCAATAAGATAAAAATAATTATTGGTGAATAATAACATTTTACTTTTATTTACCACGGTAAAAAGTAAATAGGGTAATTAAGGGTAAAAAAGAAATTATTATTACCCTAACACATGTCCTAATTCTATTGGCTAAGTATAATTCGACCAAAAAAACCCTTACGAATAAAATATGTACCGCTTTGGTCCACTTGGATTAGATTAGTACATTTATTATTATTTAATTCAAAGAAGAGTTAAAAGAGTTAAAATGAAAGTTTAATAACAAAATCATTTTTAATATAGGGTTATACAGAAGATAAATTCAATTATAAATACACATTAGAAAGCTAATAAGATTACTTACATAATGGTTTTTTATTTACAATTTTTATAGATTAAATAATTTAATTTATTAATGACACAATGATGATGTAGTAATTAACTTATTAGTGAAATATTAAAATAATTGAAATTAGAAATACCCAAATAAATATAAATAGAGACTTTTAATGAATTACAAGAATTTTATTGGTTAATATGAAATGTTAGGATTTATTAAATTAATTTTTTTTAGAATTAATAAATTTATTAAGACTTTATCAAAAATAAATTTTTAAATAGTGTCAAAATTGACCTAAAGGAGTTTTTAAAACAAATATTATATTATTAATTGATATTATATTCCTGAAAATCTAAGGTTCTACCAAAGGAATTATATGATTTTAGGTATGTCATTAATAAACCACTTGGGGTTCTCTTGGAAGTATATAGTCTGTTTATTAACTATATAATATAAAAAACAAAGAGCATGGTAAATGTCATACTATTTAACTAAGAGTTAAATTTAAACGATAAGGATACTATAGTGACCCAAACCTGCCTAAAATCTATTGGTCGAGTGGTTTTCGACCCATCCCAACCATAAACATTGAATAATGCACTTTTTAGCCATTATAAAATGAATATGGCTTTGTTATAAATTAATACTTTATGATTATCTTAAAGAGCCCATCCTCCCCCTTATAAAAGGACACCAATTCTAACCAATTACTCACACCTCTAAAGCCATTTTGACTGACTAACATCTGACCAATTAAGCTCCCTACATACCTATCCTCCTCCTAGAAGACTTACCATAGGCAGAAGGAACTTCAAGATTCGTTTTTGGTTCAAACCGAAGGGAGTTACCCAAATTAAAGTTAACGATTTCACTTAGCTTCTTTTCTTTTATTTTACTTATCCAACCCATAAACTCTTCTTATTATTTTATTTTGTAACAAAACATTATCCTAAATATACTAGGGTTCTGTTAGTAGAATTATTCTAACTACACATACACACATCTCCATCTAATGGGTGAAGAACATAATGTTTATGTGGATGGAAACCAAAGGCCTCACGAAACGATGATTGTTCAATTATCTCCTACCACCTATCATGGGGGACATTATGATGGAACTATAATTAAATATTATATTAATGATATTTATTTTATATATAAGCTTCTGTAATTCTATTTTATATCATACCATTATTCATTTCGTGTTGTATATATATACGATAATTTCATTTGAGGAAGTGCGGACTACTGCCCTCTCAAAGTGATATGACTCGTTCATACCATACATGGAACGTATAAATGATTGCATTAATGAAATTAAGTAAAAAATTTAATATATTATATTATACTGGAACAATAATATTCCTATTCATCGTTTGGTTTCGATTCCTTTTAAAATGAAAAATGAAATGGAAGTAGTGTTCGTGCGTACGTACGGATTACCGTCTCCACGAACGCGATGAGCTTCATTTCACCATCATATCCATTCAAGAAGAATTAATGTTTGATTATGTTTAAGGACTTTATGTAATTATGTATTGGAATAATACACAACCTATCCATAACAAACACTACTTACGTAATGAAGCAAATAAAAGAAAATGAAACAGTTAACACCCGAAACGACGATAATAATAAAATATTATTAACAAAGAAATATTAAAAGATCATATATGATATCAGATTATTGTATATGATTTTTTTATAATTTAATAAAAATGATTTAAATATTATAAATGTTCTTAACCTACACTCTATCAAGGGAAAGTACAAGGTAAATCTTTATTTCACAATCTCTTCATTATTCGTGGTTGTTTATACGTAATTATCTACTGGGACCTCTTTATCATCCACATCCATGTTTCATTAAAATGTATTTAAAATTATTTTTACTATTTTATAGACTATGGGTTAATTTAATTTATACCCTTTTTGAATTTCTATAAGAATATTATAATGGAATCTTTCTGTCGATTTCCTAACAAGGTCCTTTTTATCCATTTCGACAGAATTAATGTAAGAATGTGTTTTTTATAAATTATATGGTGGGTGCGGGTATTTTCCACCTTTTTAAAATCTTCGACACTTCCCTTACAATATTATAAGAATATTTTAAAAGTAAATTTCTTATTTTATAATTATGTGACTTTTAAATGATTTCGAAAAAAAGAGATATTTCTCTCAAATAGTCTTGATTTCATCTATGTCAACATCCTTTGAAAGATTTTAAGCTTATTTGAAGTTGATTTATAATGATAAAAAAATTCCATACTGTATTGAAGGTTATGTGAAATGCTTTACTGTGGATGTGTTATTTTTATACCATTTATAGTTTGTGGAGAACGTATTTACATTTCGTATACTAGTTTTAGTACGGATGTTTATGTTATATTTAAACCATTTCATATCAGGAATGCATTGGACATAGTAAGTGACGGGTAGATCCCACTATAGCTCCTAGATTCATAGGTAGGTCTTATGAGACAAACTAGTGTCTTGGCACATGTCCTTGACAAAATCTTATTTGTAGTCTTGGCATGAGTCCTAGGCTACATGGTTATGATAGTCTGGAATTATGCATTCCATCATAATGAAAGTTGTTATTGATATTGCATGTGATTATTCGACTTGTAGAATATCCATGTGAATAAGTAAATGGAATGATTTCATTCTATTTCTATCATATTATGCTGAATTTCAAGTTTAATATGCTTTTGTATTAGTTATACAATTCCTTAACTGTTTATGCTTATTTATGAATGTTTCCGCTATATTTTTATCCTTACTGGGAATTTGGGCTCACCCCTTTCTATGTTTTATTTTTCCCAGGATGAAAAGAAGCATTTTATGAATGAGCTGCAGGGATAATATAAGGGGGTATGAGTGTGGAGACATAATGTTTATGTAGTTATCACTTTTGGATGTAACGTAAAATTTAAGAATGTATCTAGTGTTTCCAAGGCTATTAAAATAATCGTTCTTCCGAGACCTGATCTTTTGTTATCATGACAATGTTTTGTAATAATGCACCGAGTCTGGGTAATTGGGGTTGGGGTGTTACAGTTGATATCAGAGGATGTTTAGTACAAACCATGGGAACTAGATTTAGATAAACTCTAATTAGAGCACATAGTCCTAAGATGGACTTTGAGGATTAGTATAGAAGAACTTCCTAGAATTTTGGTATTATATAGATTTTGTGATTTTTCCGAGCAATAAATTTCTATCTGGATACAAGCAGGTAGAGGCGGCTCTGGCACATATGTACCTAGGGTTAAATCCCGAACACACCACTTTGAGCTAGACTTGAACGAGAACTGGTGCACGACAACAGGCCTTGCTGCACTCTTGGTTACAACACCCACGGGGGATATTCATAGGATAATTATCATTTTCTGTACAAACCATCAAGAAGGGTTTATGAGTATATACTTCCGAAAAGAAAACATTTTTATTATTATGGATTATTTCCATAGATAATAAAATTTATGTTAAGTGATTTACAAGTATGGAATTATGTATTTTGATTTATAAACTGATCTAGTTTATTCCATTGTTTAGAAATTGCACTTAGTAGAAGAAATTGAAGCTATATAAATGCACGCACTCCATGTAGGGATTTTTCTCCAGCTCAAGATAATTATAGTGGAGTGGGCGATGCAACTGGTGCTGATCAGCTAATAACCATATTGGGACAACTCACTTAGGTTATGAATAGTAACCTTACCAGTATGGAGCACACTGATCCTCCCTATGGAGGATCAATGTTAGACCACTTCATGAGGCAGAAAACACCAACATTCAATGGGAGTGAAAATCCATTAGAAGCATAGCAATGGATATGTTCGATAGAGAAAATATTTCAGGTTTTGGGGTGTAGTGAAAAGGAAAAAGTTATCATGGTAATTTATCGCCTCACTGGAGATGCTAATCAATAGTGGTCATTAATACAAAACATGAAGGAAGATGATGAAGTATATAATATAGAATGGGGGAGTTCAAAGAGATTTTCTTAGAAAAATACTTTCCTCGTGACCATCGAGCAAATATGGAAAGGAAATTTCTAAGTTTGAGGCAAAAGGAGGATGAGAATGTCACAAAGTATGAGGCTAACATTAAAAGGTTAGAGAGGCATGCAAAACATTATATATGTAACCCAAGAAGTAATATTTATCTTTTCTTTGATGGGTTAAAATAGTTTCTCCGTCGAGCATTAGTCTCACAATCTTTATCGTCGTACGAAGATATTTTCTCATGTGCTATCAAGACAGAAAAGGAATTCGTTAAGTCATATGACTTTAAGGCAATGCAATAGAAGAAGAGATCAACTGAACACTCGAGAAATGGAAATAAAGGGAAGAAGGTAAAAGTTGATTGTCCATCCTGTAGTAAATGTGGGAAGAAACAACTCAATACTTGCTTGAAGGGGATGGGATTCTATTATAAGTGTGGTGAAAAAGGCCACCAAGCTCATGATTGTAAGGGAAAGAGAGTTGTCAATGTGGAATGGTATAATTTTAGAGATATGAGACATTAAGAAAATGAATTTCCTAAGCGTCAGGGGAACTTACCTTAGAAAAGGCCAAGGGATCAAGGCCAAGCTTATGATATCACTATTTCTATGGTAGAAGCTCCGAAATACGTGGTGACAGGTAATTTTATGGTTTCCTCATGTTTAGAAAATGCTTTATTTGATTCTGGATCATCGCATTGTTTTATATCTTCCCTGTTTGCTATGAAAATTAGATATTTCCAATTTTTTTTAAAAAGGGAGTTGTCAGTTAAAACTCCTAAGGGAAGTATCATTGCACCAAAGTTTTGTGAATCAGTCCCCATTAGAGCACATAAATGCTCTTTATCCGCTGATCTAATCGTCATACCAATGATTGAGTTTGATATATTCCTCGGTATGGATTGGATTTCGGACCATGATGTGAATATTTATTATAAGAAAGAGGTTACGATTCTTGATGATGATGATAAGGAACATCTTATCTTTAGAGCAGAATCTTCACCACCTAATTCTTATCTAGATCCACCCCCAATAGCCCAACTAAATACAATTATTATGGTGTAAGAGAATGAAATGATTTTGGGTGAGGAAAGGAATGTTCAAATAGAGGATGTAACTATTGTTAAAGAATGTGTAGACGTGTTTCTGAAAGATTTACCAGGACATCCTCTAGATCGAGAAGTTGAGTTTTCCATTGATTTAATTCCTGGATCAAGGCCTATATCGAAGACCACTTATAGAGTGAAAACTGTGGAATTTGTTGAACTAAAGAAACAACTAGAGGAATTGAGTAATAAGGGATTTATTCTCCCTAGTGTTTCTCCATGGGGAGACACTGTCCTTTTTGTAAATAAGAAAGATGGATCCATGAGTTTATGTATCGACTACAAGGAAATAAATGCTATATCAATAATGAACAAGTGTCCCCTACCTCGCATTGATGATTTATTTGACCAATTGCATAGAGCTCAATAATTTTCAAAGATTGAACTTCGATATGGATACCATCAGTTGCGTGTGAAGAAGTAAAACATTCCGAAGATAGCATTTCGAATGAGGTACGGGCATTACGAGTTTACAGTAATGCCTTTTGGGTTGACTAATGCACCCTATTTTTTCATGGATCCAATGAACAGAGTTTTCAAGGAATATCTCAATGATTTTGTAGTGGTATTTATTGATGATATCTTGGATATTCCAAAAGCTATGAAGACCATGAAAATCACGTGGATATTATCTTGAAGACTCCAAGAAGTCATGAATTATATGGGAAGTTTAGAATGTGTGAATTTTGGCTTCAGGAGATCACATTTCATAGCCATATTGTCTATAAGGATGGAATCATTGTTGATCCTTATAAGACCAAGGCAATACAAGAATGGCCAGCCCCAATGAGTATATCTGAGGTACACCGTTTTATTGGTTTAGCAGGTTATTATCGACGTTTCATCCAGAATTTTTCCCGATTGGCTAACCCATTAACGAAGCTCACTTCTAAAAGGGTTAATTTTTTTTTTGGAAAAAGAGTGTGCAGAATGTTTTGAAGAACTGAAGATAATATTAGTCAATGCTCCTATATTGAATCTACCATCAGGGAATGATGGGTTTGTTATTTATTGTGATGCATTGAAGAAAGAACGTGCTTGTGTCCTTATGTAGAATGATAGGGTTAATGTCTATGCATCATGACAGCTATGTAAAAAATCACATATAGGGGGGGGGGGGGGTGGGCTTTTTCATCCCTATATAAAAGCACAGAAAAATTTATCATTTATCAGTGCTAAAAAAAGTACTGATAAAGCGTACACACTGATCCGTACTTTTATTAGCGCTAATAAAGGACATTTATATCATCCCTATATTTAGAGTTTGTAAAACTTTTTAATAATAATTTATAGATAATTATTATTTTCATATTAAATAATCATTTTTATTTGTATATATTAAATAAAAACACATGTTTATAATTAATATATTTTTTCAATAAGTCAAAAATATATATGATGTTAAAAAAAGTATTTCTAGTATTATAGTTAAATATATATTTGTTTCCAATGAATTTTTTCAATAAATATATTTATCATATGTGCATATAAATTATGTATCAACATGAATGTTCAATAATACCTTACACTTTTCTGATTATACAAGTTATCCATTGATGAACCATTTTTTATTATAAATATTTTACTTAGTGTAAATGATTAATTCATGTTACAAATATATATACAATATTATGTTCTAAATACATAAAAAATTAAATTAAATATATTTAATGACTAAATATATTTATTATATTTTTACTTTTAAATTTTTAAATATATATAAATAATTTTTAAATATATTTATTTGTAATTATAATTATAACAATATATATATTTGAATAATTTTAAAATTAACCTAAATAAATATATTATGATTTTATAAATATATATATATATATATTTATATTCAAATATTTATAAATATATATATTTATAGTTTTAATTATAAATATTTATATGTATAAGTTAGTAATTATAGAATTATCAATATAAATTATCTATACTAATTATGAAGTTATAAATATGTAATTAAATAAATATATTTATAAATATAAACAAATTTTTTTAAATAAATACATATGTTTATATTAAAATTCCAAAATAAATATAGATATATTAAATTAATTAAATTTTTTTAATAAGTATAATAATTATATATATTTATATACAAATATCTATAAATAAATACTGATAGTTAGAAATATAATTCAAAATAAATGTAGATTTATTTAAATAATTAAGAAATTATAATAAATATAATAAATATATATATTATAAAATTATTAATATATTTTTTAATAATTATAATAATATATATATATATAAATACAACTATAAATATATAAATATTTATTATTAATTTTAATTAAAAACAAATATATATTTATTTGTTAGTTATAAATGTAAATATATATATATTTTTAAATAATTTTTAATTTATACAAAATGCATTTAGTATTTTCATGTATAATGTTATATATAATTAAATAAATATATTTATAAATATATATAATCATTGAAAAAAAGGTATTTATATTTATATTTATAAATAAATAGAGATATATTTAAATAATTATATATTTATAATAAATATATTAATTAAATATATTAATAAAATTATAAATATAATAAATATAAATTTGTTTTAATTTTATAATTATTTAAATAAATAAATATAAATTCATTTATAATTATATTTATAAATAAATATATATTCATGTAAATAATTATAAAATGTAAAGAAATATAGATACATATATATATGTAATCTTATAAATATATGAAGGCATGTCTGATCATGAATTTGGTAACCCATATCCATAACCCCAGAAAATTTCTTAAAAAAGTACTGGCATACAAACACAAAAATAAATGGCCCGTAGACCCATAATATCAATGAACTCAATGCCAAAAAATAAAAAAATAAAAAAGGTCTGAGATCATCAAATCCAAAAGCCAAGGAGGTGATAGACGATTGTCAACTGCGAAGATTCTGTGCACTCGAAAGAAATGGTGTAGAAAACTGACAAAAGACCACCTGTGGGAATCATCACAAGCCCAATCAACCGTGGATGTCATTGTGCCCATCAGCAATATCACTATTGAAATCATTCTCATTCCTGATGCCCATCGTTGTATATGGTTTTCTGCACATCATTAGTGAGAAAAAATCACCATCGATGTCCCATTGCACTAATAAAACATGGTGTTAAGGAGCGTCATGCCATCAGAATCCCATACCACTGATAGTTCTCCAACTACCTCCATTAGCAATCATCCCCAAAAGAAAACAGCACCCCACACCAAAAAACCAATGGCCAAAAATGACCCAATGACCAACACATTATTAGGTAAAAACCCCACAATACCGAAACTGTATCCTAAAATACACACATATACCAATAATGAAAACCTAGAAATGCCATCCTGTCTTGATTCAACACCCGATGTCCTCATTATACTACCCAAAGCATATATAATCATCATGTGGCCATGATTAACCATCAAAATAGTTCGTCACACTGACACCCCCACATGAATTCATCCACTTGCTCTGCATGTCAAAGACGAAATGCCTGCGATCTCTAGCCAATCCCTATATCAGAAGACCCATACGAGGCACTGAATCAGTGGCTCCAGTGCCGCAAGCAAGCATCCAGACTTCACAGCCGGTCAGACCACACCACTGAATGGTGGCCGTCCATAAGCACAATCCTGAAGTCCCAAAATGGATCTAAGAGATCAACATATCTTACATTATCACCAACCAGAATAGCCCCCTTTCCAACAAACCTCAGCTGGCATCCATGGAGGCCACTGCCTACTTCGCCAATATTCTACACAGATCTCACCTCCCTATCACCTGTCATCTCTTTCCATCACAACCTAGGGCACTGATTGGAGCAGACAAACCAAAAGTAGTTTCCAGAAACCCATGAATCACCTTCATTCCACAATGGAGGGACCCTCTATCATTTCCACCTCGGATAAATGCCAAACACTTCTGAAGAACCGACCTTGAAATCGGCACCCATCACATGATCTTCTTAGAAAAAATAGGCTCCTATCTCAGATCTCCTCTGGTGAGACCCTTCTCCACATGTTCTAGGTCAATTTTCAGAGCATAATATTTTAAAATGTCTAACAACATCATCAATTCTTGTATATAATCTTATAAATATATAAAATTTTATATTTACTATATATATTTCTATGGTTAAAAATAAAATAAGTATATTTCTTATAATTTTATAATTAATTAAATTATATATATATATATATATATTTATTAATTTATAGTTTTAATTAAAAATTAATAGATATATAGATATATATATATATCATATATATAATTTTATAAATATATATAATATTATATATAAATTATTAACATTATATCTTTATCATCTCTTTTTTAGCGCTCATAAAGGACTATATCTATCAGCGTTAAAAAGTTCTGATAAAGGCATGTTTTATTAGTGCTATTATTTTTGCGCTAATAAAGAAAAAAGTTATCAATGATTTTTATCTAGCGCTAGTAAAAGGTTCACCGGTTTTTATACAGATACTATAAAATTCTCCTCCTTCATCGCACCCCTCAAGCTCTCATGGAAGCTAATCGCCACCACCAAAAACTAATCCTCCTCATCATCTTCCACTTCCACCAAAAATCCCTCAACTGCAAACCCACCTTCCCCAAGAACCTCTACATTTCCAGCCGCCTCTCCTCTATCGGGTTACTCTCATCCACCACACACCTCTAATATATCATGCACCTATCATCTACTATTAATCCATCCACTGCATTCCCACCTTCTACAAGCATCACTCCTCCATCCTTCGGCTGCCTCTTCATCTCTAGTTCACTCATCCACTGCACGCCTCTACTCTGCTGCAAACGAACATCTGCCACGCACTAAACAACACATATGCAGTGAGTTTTATCCTCTTTGTATTTATTTTATGGTGATGTTGTGAATTTTATGGGCTAAATTCCCTTCTTAAAATCATGTTCATTAGTGGCCTTTGTTTTCACAATAAATTAACTGGATGGTGTTTGGTTTTTTTAATGAAACCGGAAGATTACTAGTGATAAGAGTGAATTCAAGAGATTATTATGATGTTTTGATGATATATAATTATATATTTTTTTCAATTCATGTTGTGCCTCCATTTTTGTATGATTATGCTGAGTGTGGTTTTGATTAAAAGAGTGATTTTAAGGAAATTTATTTTGGATTGAAATGAATCATTTGGGATATTTTATAAAGTTGAATTGGTTTTCAGTAAATATATTATGGAAATTTTTTTTTTAAAGAGTTTTATTTTGATAATAATCGTAGAATTTTTTGGGTTATATGTACAAGGGATTTTTACAACATTTTGGCATGTTTTTAAAAGTCACTGTTTTTATTTGATGAAAATGAAGTCGTCAATAGGTTAGAAATGTTTTAAAAAGTATTAAAGAATTTTAAAATGACGATGAATTTTGGGTGAATGTTTTGAATCAGGGAATATTGTAATTTAAATCATTTAAAAGTGGGATTTTTCTTTGGAAATGTGTTTTAGGGATTCCTTATTAAGGGTTCACTATTTAAAAAGATGTAGTTTTTGGATTTTTTCCTTTTTGATATTGGGAATATTTGGATTGTCTTGATTAAAATGTTATTGAATCAGGATCATGTTATATTCTATTTAGAGTATGTCCCCTAAAAGGCCATCGAATCCCTATTCCCACTGGGTTGGACCACAAATCCATTCATGCCTCAGGTTAGGCCACAAGGCTATCACACCCCTGTCGGTAATAGGTTAGGACACACATTCATTGTACCCTATCCCTTATCTTTCATTATTCGACAAGGATAACTTACCCCAAATCTATGGGTTTGTATGATAGGTTATAGCTACCTCAAAAGGATTTATCAACCTCATCGAGCATTGATAAAACTATATCTAGCTCGTACATTCCTATTTTGAGTATGAACTTCCACTCAAGCTACTAATTTTCCACATAAAACATAAATAATTAAATATTATCAATTATAATTAAATATTTAATTTCATCCATTGTGGAATAATATTCGAAAAAGCTCACTGAGAACCACTATTTCCCCATATGTTATGTAACCAAGCATTAGTACCACTATTTGGTAACTGATATTAGAATAAAAAAAGATCTGATACCACTAGATATATTTGTAAAATATCAACAATACTATTGTTAAACCACTAATAAATTTGTTAGACACCCGAAACATGAACATAGTGGATGAATTTCCAGATCATACCTAGATTGAAACAAATCCTAAAACCGGATATACCAAAACATAGAAATAAATATTCAACTATGTAACTACATCAAATCTCTACATTCTAGATCAAGTAACCTCATGGTTTTGTAAAAAAATCTCCAAAAGGAAAATGAGAAATAAAGGATAACCATGTGACATAAATGGAATAAGCACATAATATTAATTTTTTTGTTTGGATGACAATCCAAATTCATAAGGGAATACATTGATATTTTTATTAAGGGAAAAATTCAATTATAAGGTAAACATATCTTTTGTTAGACTTACCTATCCAAAGATACATGAGACACTTTCTGGACACCCTAGTCGAATGACCATAACAAAATATGTAATGAATCCTTCCACCCAAAAGCACTCTAGTGAATCCTCTCAAAGGGACACATGATATAATTATAGTGATTATAAAATCATATTTTATTATAAGAATAATTTTATATCTAAATATCTAAATTATTATTTTATTACAATTTTATGAAGTTATATGAATGAATTATTAACTATTTATATTCAATGTTATGAATTGGTTGTGTCATTTAGGTTGATGTATCCATCAAATGTACCAAACTGGGATTTTCATCATGAGATTTTCTTTAAAAGGTTGTAGGCTGTTTTGGAAATTCATAATGTTAACATCGTGAATTTTTTGTAGAGGGGTAAGAATTCACATCAGACATATAATGGTATTCTCATCACTTTAATTCTATAGGTTATTGATACGAGTTCAGTTAATTATTTTTGAATATCTAGTCTTTACAAAAGTCATTTATAATGTCTTTTTGAATATTTTAGAATATATTGTATGGAGAATCATATCATTAATTAGTTTAGTACCATACTTCTTTTCATATTATTACTTGAGACATTAGGTACATAAAATTAATGGGAAGGAAATATAGTATCTTCTAATTATGAGTTATATAGGGGAATTCATTATTTGAAATGAATGCCACTTGAGAAATTTTTTATAATATAATGGGTTCAAGCTTATAGATCATCATAGGTGTATTTATAAAGGGTGGAACCAATATTACTTCATGGGACATACATATACATTGTTCTTGGGGAGTAAAACCAACTGATTTTGTCTGATCCAATGATAATTAAGATAATGAAGAGTTTTTAGTAAACTGGAACATGAGTATTTCATGGTTGCGACTGTGGTCACTGACTATAGAACATATCTGTT
The DNA here is from genome assembly GCA_963277665.1 of Viscum album. NCBI lineage: Eukaryota > Viridiplantae > Streptophyta > Magnoliopsida > Santalales > Viscaceae > Viscum > Viscum album. The sequence goes on along the minus strand of OY728151.1, from coordinate 1,052,005,369 downwards.
GGGACTCTGCTCTTTTGGTGATGGATAAAAGATATAACTACAAAATGGAAGCACGGATATGGGATATCCATTGTTGGAGATCACAATATTAAATTCCTTTGGAAATTATTTTTATTACACCAGCCTTTGTGTAAATGGTTATTTTTAGTGGGATTTAAAGTATGTTTCTTAAATAGTTTTCAATGGACATTAAAATTTTAGTTTTTCCATTAACATTTATTATTATATTTTAACTGAATTTGGAATACCATTACATTATATCAATATTTATTGTACATGTTTTTGTTAAATACTAATATCCCAGAACCAAATAGGCTGGATATGAATAAAGAATGGATGGATGGAAATAATTTTATTAAAGAGTATGAAGATGGGGTGAAAGAGTGCATCATGTTTGAAAAATATCATGCATATAACCATCCTCAAATCCTTTTTCCATGTGTACACTATTGATATTCAAGACTAGTTAGTATAGAGGAGTTGGAAGAACACTTTATCTTCCATGGGATAGATCAATGTTATTAATGTTGGAATAAATGTGAGGAAAATGTGAATGCAGCCAATGGTTGGGATAAAAGTGTGTTTTATGGATCATCTGCTGTGATTAAAAGTCTTAACAGTGAATGTGACCTCATCAAGGATATTATTATAGAGGTTAATTGTGGTGAAGATTGTATTGAAGAAATGATAAGGAATGATGAAGATGAACTTCATGATTCCCCAATAATGTTTGAGAAAATAAAGAGTTATGGAAATATTCCTTTGTATGGTGGTTTCACACAATATACAACATTTTCACATGTAATGAAGTTGTATAATTTTAAAGAAGATAATGAATGGAGTGATTCCAGTTTTACCAAATTATTTTCTCTCTTTAATGTCATGCTCTTATAAGATAATGAGATCCAAATCTGAACATACAATGAAAAATGACTGCAATGCTCGATGGGTATGATCTCAGAAAGAATAGACACCTTCCTGAATTATCTTATACTATTTCATAAGGACCAAAAATCACTAAGTGAATTCCCAATGTGAGGCGCTTCTTGATACATGAAAGATGAATCTGGTCCTATGAAATCTGTATGGTAAATTCCAATCATTCCTTGGTTTAAGCGCCTATATGGAAGGGTGGAGACTATAAGAAAATTAATGTGGTACAAGGACAGAAGAAATAAGGATGAGAATCACATCACCCGACAAACTCTCCTCAGTTTAAGAGAATTGATCACGAGTATCCTGATTTTGGAATTGAGACGAGGAACCGTTGAACTGCATTATGTACATATGGAGTGAATCCTTTTGGTTTTCAAAGAAGAACTCATAGTACATGGCCGGTTATGTTTGTAAATTATATCATTCCACCATTTTTAAACTCGAAATGAAAATGCATCATGCTATCTACGCTTATAAGAGGACCGGAACAATTATCTAATGTTATTGATGTTTATTTGGATCCATTGATTAAGGATTTGAAATTATTGTGTGATTTTGGTTTTATGTTGTATGATTCTTATAGATATGAATATTTCCTATTGAGATACTTGTTTTATAAAATCTTAAATTATATTTTTGATTATGGATATTTTTCAGGATATAGTAATATATGAACTCATGGTTATCCTATTTGAGAACAAGGAACTCAGCCAATTAAGATTAAATATTCATTGAAAACCATGTTTCTAGGACATCACAAATTTCTACCCCAACGATATAAGTACCTATCTTGGAAGAAATCATTAAATATAACTATATATGAATGTACATCACCATCCCAACTAATAGGTAATCAACAATTACATAAATTAAAATATGTGGACACTACTTTGTGTAACACGTTTTTGAAAAACCACTTAAAAAATAGTTTGACGAAGAGATCAATTTTTGTAGTTACTATACTGTAATTTTCTATAAGTCATACACTTTATTTGTGTTATGAATTTTGTAAATAATGTATGTGATAGTGTCGTTGGCACGTTACTAAATGCACCTCACAAAACAAATGAAAGATGTAATGTTAGGATAGATGTGGTTGACATGAAAATTTGATAAAAGTTGGTCCTTATGAAGGTTGAATTTTTATTCATCCTCTATATACATATACTAATTCATGGAAGGGGAGATATTAGTTTGGTATCTTCTTCAATGATGTAATGGTTCCATTGGGGTATTCACCAAATACCAAGAACATCATGTAAATGACTGGTTTGATATTAATGGGTCTCAAATAACATGGATGCCATTTTTGTATGCAATATATAATATTTATAGATTTATATATAATTTTTCCCATGAATTTCTATTATACATTAAGAAATCTCTATTTCTTTATCAAATCTATATGCATGAATGATATAGACCCGAAAAAAACATCTGAGTATGGAATGAAAAATTGTTGTCATATTAGGTACATTTGAAATGTTTTTCCCACTGACATTCATTTATATGATGTATCATTTGATGGTTCACAGGGTGAGTATGATTAGACTATGTGGTCCTGTAAACTATATATGGATGTACCCCATTTAATGTTAGATAGTGATTTTTAAAGGGTATGTCAAAAATCAATGTCGGTCAAAGTGTTATATTGAGAAAAGATACATTGTTGAGGAATCAATTGAATTCATTACCAAATACATATCCAGTGCAGAAGGAATTTTTCTAACAAAATATATTCACACTGGGTGTTTTGTGGGTAAATAAATTTTTGGAAGAGAGGTTTTCAAAATCAATATTACAGATTGAGAGTAAACCCACAATTACATTTTTCATAATAGTTTGGAGGTTGACCCATATGTTAAAACCCCAAAAAATATTAGGAATTTTAATCCATCAAGGGATAAAAAATGGATATAAAATACACATAATTTATATTTTATAGGATGGTTTCAGGACTATATATTTAAGGAGTCCGACAAAAATTCGGACACAATTTTAGAAAGACATTAATGCATTGTCAGAGGACCAAGTGTGTAAGTATTATCTAATAATGATTAAGTAATTAATGGTTATACATTATATAATAATTAATATGATGATGATAGTACCATGAATATTAGCGGTGTTACAAATGTTGAGGAAGCTATTCTTGTTTCTGTTGCTAATGAAAAAAATCAAATTTATTCAAAAATGTAACACATAGGCATTGTCAAACAAATTTTGGAGGTGGATTATAAAAAATTCCAAGTGCAAATTTTTCTATTAAATTTGGATGATAACATGAGTGATATTAAAATATATGAGTTTGGATTCGTGAAAGTTTGTTTGAGAATGGAAGGGTACAATGATGAACAGTTCATAATGGCATCACATGCACTACATGTATTTTATGTTCTAGACCCCAAAAACCAACACTGACCAATTTTTCTATTATCGACCAAAACCAATAATGAGTCAGATGAAAATTCAATAGAATAATACCATTTCATTGGTACATCACAATAATTTTTGCAGTGTTCCCAATATATAAGAAGTTTTTTATGTTAGAGGATACCACAATAAAGGGATTTCGATAATCGATCGAAGGATCAAATCCCATGATCCATTAAAAAAAGCGATTTCTAAAACTAGTTTATATATTTTTTGTAATATATACCAGTTTACCTTATGTTTTTATCTATTCTCAAATAATTATTTTTAATATAAAATAAATTTGAAAACACTATTGTATATAATGACTTACTCACATGATGATGACCCCAATACCGAGGAACAATAGGTCTCTCAACCTATTGTAGCTATCAGTGCAGAAGAACTACATGTCTCTCAACCTGTTATTGATTGCAGTGCAGAGGACCAACAAGTTTCTAAACCTGTTTCTATTGTTGCTAGTTCAGAGGTGCATCCACAATCAACACATTCCAATACTAGAGCTTTGGAGGAAACTATTGATGATGTTGAAACTGAGGAAATGTTATCCAATGAAATAGTATATCCAAAAAATAGGGGCATAGTAGTGTGAATATTTTTGAAAAAATATTTAAGGAAAAAGTGAAAGGCCTCAAATTCGAATTCATATGGAATAGGAGAGGCCATAATGTTAACCCCAATAAGGCCATGTTCAGTAGTTACATTGGAATCGTCAGTCGACAATGTGTGATGATTGATGTAATGTTATGGAACCATGTTGTCACTATGATTAAGACACTTATGTGTGTCGGTATTATGGTAACATTCTGATATCATTTTTTAATTTACAAAAAAATAAAATAATGAAACATTGAAATTATCTTCATCATCTCTTGTAGAGTTAATTTGTACTAGATGAATCACATGATGACTATGTATTATGGGTTATTGTAAGGATTCACATAGTCTTTCAAACAATTTGATTGAGATATTATCATAAATATGTGAAAGAAAAAATAAACCTACACCCACCTCTTCTTTTCAAACACCTGATAACCCAAGGGGTGTGGGATGAATTTACTAGTTGTCTTTTGGATAAATATTTTTACGTACATTGTGTTTGGTAATACAATGTTTGACATTACATGTATTCATCATGTTGATTGAATTTTTTCTAGTTATTAAACATCATCTAAGTTCAAAAAATCTAGGAAGGGTAGCAAAACCTGAGTTCCCATATACTAATACAAGGATGTGGTAAGCTTCACATAAAAAAATTGTATGTATTTTATATCTACTCTAATACTAATATGTGACATAAAACAGTACCATAACTATGTTCCTCAGTTTATATGCAGATTAATGAATAAATATCCCAAGTCACAAACATCCCATGCCATGTTCTATGGAAGGAGGTGAATGTAAATTATAATGGGAAACTAATAGTTGAAAACATGAAAAAATTGTTGGAACCATGTGTAAGTATGACATAATATATACTTTTCCTTAAGTAGTTATTATAAAACAATGATTAATTGTATTCCTATATTTTCTATTTGACATAGTTATAGAAATTAGGAACATCCAAACCAGATATATCTGTACTTTAGGTGTCCATGAAGCAGCCAGAAAAGTGTAATCGTGTTAGAGGTGAGAGTGTTTGGGTGACACCCTAAAAAATTTTTGGGTAAAAACAAGAGGAGGATAAAAGTGAATAAATAAAAATGATGAAAAAAATAATATCTATCCTTGTAGATCATATGAAATTATAGAGAGAGTTCAAGGAAAATTTGTTGGGGTGGGGGGAGAAGAACTAACTCAAGAACAACCAATGTGTGTAGATCATGCCCCAACCCTTAGAGATTTGAGGTGATCCATTCCCCTGCAAAACCTATCTTTTCTGAGGTAATAAATGTTCTAATAATTGTTTCGTTGAATATTGAATTAGATTGACACAAATACCTTTACTTTACTAATATTCTACATGGTTAAAATGACTATGATTTATATCTATCAAAAACGAAACATCACCTTTTATTGAGGGATATAGTGTTCAATATCTAGAATGCCAATCTACAGAACAGACCACTACCAACATGTCTTGTCATAATGTTGATTATCATAGCCCATGATCCGACTACTGAGCTACATGTTCCAATTGATGATGAATATATTATTATGGTACAACAAGAACTACTAGAAAATGGGTCTATACCCATATTTGTTTGAAAAATCGTGGGTATAGAATCAACTATACCCACAGTATTCATGAACCATGGGTATATGTGAAATTTTCTGACCTATACCCATGGTACATTCAAAACCATGGGCATAGGGTACCCTGATTAAGCGTGGGATGAAAAAACAATGCATGGGAATAACGCAGGAAAAACATTACTGATGGTTCACTCTGAACCATGGGTATCGGTGAAATTTATACCCATTTTTTTCATCAACTATGGGTATAGCCTTTTCTTTATAAGCCTACACCCACAGTTCAACAAAACCATGGGTAAAGGTGACATCTATACCCACTATATTAAATAACAATGAAAATAGGTTCCATTATGTTTTTCATGTGAAAAAATATATATAGGATTATATATGTATATATAATCATAATTGCAGTTGGTGTTATTGTAATGGAGTTCAGTGGTGTAGAAGAAGTGCGTGTTTGACCCCCCTGATATATTTTATTTATTCCCATGTTTTATAAATATATATATATATATATATATAAATAAGATAATGTATATACCTATATTCATATAATTAATATTGTTGTGTTGGTAATTGAATTTAGAGGTAGAGGAAGGCACAGGTTCCAAACTAGCATGTGACTTTTTTTCCTACATTTTATTACTATACATATAAGATTATATATATATATATATAAGTTTAGGGGTTTAGTGGTATTTGGGATCCACGTCAGAGAAGAGATTGATGGTTTGAATATCTATGGATTAAATTTTTAGAGACATTTTATATTAATTTATTTAATTAAATATTGATATTTATTAATGTTGGTTCAATAGCTGGAGTGGAAATGCATTGTCCGTTTGAAATGTATGTAGTGGGTTTAAAAATCACTAATTGATTTTTTTTCTATAGAGCTCATTTGGATTAATATATTTAGGCAGATATAGATATTTATATCAATAAGTTAAGTAGTTTGGTTGGTTAGATATTGTGTGGAATATGGGCAGGTAGCAGGTTCGAAAATCCTTTTTCTAATTTTACGATTATTTATATCCATCGTTTTAAAACCATGAGTATGTGGCTATGAGGTAGAAAGTGGCTATGAAATATAGGGTATGACACATGAAAAAAATCTATACCCAAATTTTGTAAAATCTTGGTATATTTTGTGGAGCTATACTGACACCTCAGTTGCCCATGGTTTTGGGGGTTACACCCACACATTTAATCCATGGTTATAGGTTATTTTTTCCTTAGTTAATATCATGGAACATTAATCACATGGGTCTCAATTCTTGTAATAAACATGTCCAGAATGAGGTATTAATCTTAAATTTATTTTTCAATATAAACCTTTAAAATATAACAAAAAATGGATTGAAAAGTTGAATGCTATTACAAACAAATAGAGGGAGGGGTGAAATGAATGAATTTATAAATACCATCTCAAGTATCATCCAACCAATCAAAACGAGCTACTGAATGAACCTTGAACCCACATATTCTGTAGATTCATTTATTATCATTGATGGATCATGTGGATTCAAAGTTGAAAGATGATGGTACTCACACAATTTTCATTATGAAAACATGCATAGAATGAAAGATCCATATTTCATTATTGTTGACAATTAAAGTTAAATCCTAGAGTATTATTGGCCAGGCATCTTAGTTGTAAATGTATACATGAGTTATGTTTACATGATTAGATTTTTCAAAAGCTGATATAATATTATAATTTTGAATAAATAATTTAATATTTTTCGAATTCGTATATATGATAACAAAATTGAAGGTATTTTCATATGAACAAGAATTTGGACTCGTTAGTCCTCACATCACCTCTACAGAACAAAATATTAGAATCCAAAAAAAGGTTGAAATAGTGTAGAACTTCTCAAATAGTTTAACAAAAAAAATATAAATGATAGAATATTATTATTACCAATGATGAAAGGGTAAAACTCTACAATTAAATCATATCAAATATACTTTATCTTATTTAATTACATATTATTTTTTGTGTTCTTAAAAAGAATTGGATTCTCATTGCAGTCGATTTGGATACTCACAATATTTATTTCCTAGATTCAATTAATGGACACCTAATAAATAGAGCACACATGATGGTATTTTTCAATTTTTAATACACTACATAAATTATTTTAGAACTAAATATCTAGTTATATAATTAATATTATCATTTAATGAGTATTTTGTTATGATAGGGTGATGCATGAATATTACCTAAATCACAGAATAAGGTCTATGGAAAAGGAAAGGAAACAACATAAGTAATACGTTGGGATACGTATTAGGGTATATATTATAATACTTTACTATCCAATCACATATAAAAAATTACATATTTGTTTCAATGTTTCTGCAGTTTCTGAAACAAAAAAAACCGAAAATATTGTGGTTATTATGATTATAAATTTATGAAAGGGATCATATTCCATTAAAAAACTAGAATCCAAAAAGTGGAATTTTCATAGATAGTTAATATTTTATTTAAAATATTTATTAATCCATTATGTATTTATATTTTTTATGCTACAATGATTGTTGAAAAGGATCATATTCAAATGATGAAATTGATTCATTTTTAAACAAGTGGGTAGAATACCTAATAGAAGCATTTAGGCAAATAGAATGAAGATGTGACTTCAATACAATGCATGATGTGACCAGTATGACTCGAATTGTCTAATTTTATTTAAAATAGACTATATTTTTAGTAAAATGAATGAGTGACATAATGAAAACTGAGAAAAATGGTTTAGGATTGATTTGATAGTTTAGTAAACTGCTCCATAATTAATTTTTGAGGAGTATGAATGACCCACACTTTAATCTAAATCTTGGTGTGATCAGTATGAATCAAAAAGTGTGTTTTCAGTATGAAAAGATATTCTAGTGAAAAAAATGACACACTAAAAAAAATGAGAAAACACATTTAGATTATTTTGATACATTATTAAAACAATCCATATGTCATTTTCAATGTGTAGGAATCAAACTCACCTCGATCCGACACACGGTGCGGCTGGTATGACTCAAAGGGTCACTTTTTATATAGAAATAAAATTATTTTTAGTAAAAATACACAACTATCATACTGAAAACCAAGTTAACACATTAAAACTATTTTGATTGTTTAGGAAAATTATCCATGAGTCATTTATGATGTGTTAGAATCAAATTCACCTCAACAAAATACACAATATGAAAGAAATAATTCCAAATGTTTATTTTTATTTATAGTTGACATTAATTTAATTAAAATGAACATGTGACATACTGAAAATAGATAAAATTCATTTGGATTGTTTTGATAATTTATGAAAATGATCTATGACTCATTTGTAATGTGTTGGAATCAACTTCACCCCAATCTGATGCATGATGTGACTAGCATGACTACAAGTGTCTTTTATGATTTTAAAATTTACATTTTATCTCAAAAGGTGTCACTCAATGAAAACCAAGAAAAAGATTTTTGATTTTATCCATAATTTAGGATAATGATTAATATTTCCTTTGTAAAATGTATGATGTAGTCTCACATTAATCCTATGCATGATGTGACCATCATGACTCAAAAAGTATATTTACATTTTGAAATGATACTTTTGTAAGAAAACACAACCGACATACTGAAAACCAAGTAAACACATTTGGATTATTTTTATACTTTCAAAAAATGATCCATGGGTAATTTTTGATGTGTAGAAATCAGCCACACCATAATCTGACGAATTATGTGATCACTATAAATCCAAAAATTGACATTTATTTAAGTAAAAGAACAAGTGACATACTTCAAATAGATAAAAAACATTTGGATTTTTTTGATACATTATAACAATGATCCATGATTGATTTATGATGTGTTGGAATAAAATTCACCTCAATCTGACACCCAATGTGACTAGTATTTCTAAAAGTTTTCGTTATCAGTTTAAAATTGATGCTTTTTCTCAAAATGTTCCAGTCACTGAAAACCAATCAAACACCCTCCAGTTGACTTCATAATTTAGGAGGGCGATTTGAAGTCCTTTATTGTAACACCCCAGGTAAATAAAGAATATGAAATTGTTATATTTGTCCATATTTGTGAATAAAATATTAATATTACTTTAAAGGGGATGTTATGCTCGATGGCGTACCCAACACGCAACAACGAGTTTCTTGGGAATCTTACGTTTTACTCTAATAATAAAATAATATTATTTTAAATTGTAGTTAACGCCTAGCCGTTGTAATGGCGGGAATGAACAGACCTAACTACAAAATGATAATATATGTTTGTCAAATATTTTTACTTTTTACAATAAATGTTAGAGGATTAAAAAATTCAAATGAATCCAATTTTAAGCGTAAACATTCTAAAATTCTTTAAAAGGTCGATTAACCGCCTTTTGATGGAGAACCTCTTTTAAATCCACTTTTTGACAATTTTATGTGTTATATTTTACAAAATAAAATTCTTCATTAGAACCGGGACATCAAAGGTTACTTTGCGTAAATTTTTGGAATTTTTCCAAAAAAGTTCAATTTTTAATGAATAGTGAAAAATGTTGTATTTTAATTCAAAACCACTTTTAATATAATTTATTTATATGATAAGATTACCTTTTGAATTGGTTTTAATGTGAAATTATAATATATTTTTACCATTTAATCCAATAGTGGTCGTTGGAATTAATTTCACTTTGAAATCGGACTTAAACTAGTGTCAATCTTTTGATACATTTTGTTTCATAAAAACACGCTATTTGTTTTGACAGTGGGAATTAATTATTAAATTAATTAATGCAACTTATATGTTATGAGTTTTTTAAAATAGACAACATTTTTGAATTTGGAATATCAAATATAGCTTAGGGTGAAATTTTGGTAATTTTCGGAAAACATCAATTTTTGATGAATAGTGAAACCACTAAGTGGTACTTATAAAAACTGATTTTCCGTTTAAATGAAATTTTTCCATAATTGTGTTTTGAATTTCCAAAATCCGATACAAATTGTTGTCTTTAAGAAGTAAAATGTGGTTCAATGGGATTAAAATAATTTTTTTGGTGAATAGTAACTGATTAAGTTTTTAATCGCGATTAGAGGTAATTAGTGTAGTTTAAGGTAAGAATAATGTTTTAATAAACTGAAATGACCGAGAAACATGTCCTACCATCATTGTATGTGTCATGGCCGACCAAGAAAATCCATGGGTCAACTTGGGGACCCCATGGAGCCACTTTGGTTGGAAAATGACATAAATATCTTTTTATTTAATGTTAAAGTAAAAATGACACAAACATGATATGTTTTACTAAAATAATTTTTACATGGGGTTATAAAAGTAATATTTTTTAATATAAATTTTCATTGGAAATATAAAAAGATTTCATACATCATTGTATTTTTTTTATAATTTTTAGACATTAAATAAATAAAATTATTTATGACATCATAATGATGCAGCGATGACCTCATTATTTAACGATTTAAATAAAATGGAAAGATAATGTAATATCTAAGACCCACACATGTAAAAAACCTATTGCATGAGTGGATTTCGAAACCTTATCACCTTATCCTAGAAATACATCAATGTGGGACCTTTAAAATCCGAAAATCTTTTGAATATAAAGTAACATTTTGTAACTTTACAAGAGTGCCCCTCCTATCCTCTTATAAAAGGCCCCCACCTCTACCTCCTTACCCACACTCCCAAAGCCTTTGAATCGGCCAAACTCTGCCCATTTTGTATCTCCACTTCCCTATATTACTTCTTGTAGCCTCACTTTGGGCAGAAGTCTTCCCAAAGAAGCCTTTGAGATCAAACTAAAGGGAGTTACCCGATTTTAAGGTAGTGTCTTCACTTGAGTCCTTTTGTTTTATTTTTCCTCTCCAACCCCCTAAACTATTTTTATTAATTTCTTTTGTAACAACTACAGTATATTCAATATACTAGGATATTTTTATAAGGAATATTAGAGCTACACTTACACACACCTACATCTAATGGTTAAAGAACATACTGTTTCCGTGGATGGTGAATTTCTGCCTCACGAAACGATGATTGTTCAACACTCATATAACATCTTCAAAGGTGTCCATTAAGATGTAACTATATTTATATATGATATATAATATGTTTATGTTTTAATTAAGCTTATTTATTTATCATTTATGGAATACCTTTATGGTTTCCATTATGGGTAAACGGGATATCTTCATTTAAGGAAGTGCGGACTACCGCCCCCTCAAAGTGATGTGATTCGTTAATGCCATATGTGGGACGTATAAAGGATGGATTTAAAGTTATTAAATATTATCTTATACTGTAATTATAATATACCTATATATCATTATTATTTCTTTCCATTAATTTATGAGATAGAAATGAAAGTAGCGTTCATGCGTACGTACGGCTTACCGTCTCCATGAACGGTGCATTTCATTTCTTACCCCCAAATGTAATGTACTATTATAAGTACATATTTATAATGGATATATATAATTTATGTTACATATAAATTATGAATATAATTCTGTAATTAAAATATAGATACCTCTCATTTAGTTTTAATTCCATTAATATGACAAAGAAATGAAAGTAGCGTTCATGCGTACGTACGGATTACTGTCTCCATGAACGGTGCATTTCATTTCTTACCTCTAAATGATTATGTAATATTATAAATACATGTATATTCTGGATATATATTATATATACGATATCCAAATCATGAATATCATTCTGGATATAATGAACCATTGACCACACGAACAACATGTAATTGTAAGAAGTCCACTTTTGACTTAAGAACCAAATATCGCAAAACAAACATTGTTAACTTAAATGATTTCATAATGTTTATAACATGTCAATAATTGATATAAAAGAAATAATGATCTTGAAAAGGTTATTAATCAAGTAGAAATTAACTCAAGTTTATTATTCAGCAGATTAAAGAATGATCGAGTCAAGTCGGACCCGAGGTAAGGGATCCTACCCATCTCTTTCTTTTTAAGTACAATATTTTATGTCATTCCTTTTAAAGCTCATCTTTCTTGTTATTGGGATGTTATTTTATATTAATCTTACTGTAATTTTTATGTTCAAATTATGAGAGACCTTATTCTCTTTCATCAATCCATTTTGGATGTTTTGAGTGGCGCCGTTAGGCTGCCGAATTTTCGTAAGAGATATAACCTCTCTCTTTCTTTTTAAGTACTCTCCTTTATGTCACTTATTTTAAGATCTTATTTGTTATGATGGGGGATGTTCGTTTATATTCCTCTCTCTGTACATTTTATAGTAATATGATGAGATACCCGATTTCCTCTCATCAATCCATTTTGGAAGTTTTAAGTGGCACCGTTAGGCTGCCGAGTTTTCGTAAGGGATTTTTCATCTCACTTTTATTCCCGTGAGATTTATGCTACATTTGCCACAATTTTCTTTGAGTGGTGTATGTACTGGCCATTATTATACACTTTGTGTAGTATAATTTCATTTATGGGTATTAACATCTTCATTGTATGACCCTTCTTCCATGGGGTGTACGTTTCGAAAGTTACCCAACTCGGTAAGGGGACCTTTCACCCTCCTATTTTTAAAAGACTTCTTTTGTTATGTCTTTTAATTCACATAATATTATGTTGGGATATGTTCTTTTATATCCTTATTGATGTAATTTTTTTTACAATTGATGAGATGCCTTTTTTTGTCTCCCATCAACTCATTTTTTGAATTTTGAAGTGATGCCGTTAGGCTGTCGAATTTTACCAACGGAACTTTTTAACCCAATTTCGATTTCTTTGGGTTCAACATGTAGTTATTGAATATGTAATCATTTGAAAATGTGTGAATTAAATTTTATTGTTTTACACTTAATATCCACTTATATTGGGTGTATTTATTTTTGTCACACATAATTTTGAGATTGAATTATCCTTAATTTAAGGATACCTTCTTTATAAGGGAATTCATCACATTTGACATTTCTACTCAGACTTCATTGTTGTTATGCACCAATTCACTCTTATATGGTGTATATACTGTCCTTTGGAATATTATAACATGAATCCATTTATTCTCATGATATTATAATGTTCTGACTAAATGTTATTCTTCAATTATTGAATTCAAGCGTCTCTAATTTTGGTAGAACCCCTTTAATAAAAATATCACCTTAAATGTTTTAATTATTTGTTCTTATCCATGTTTTCAAAGTGGTTTTAAGGATTTATTTATATGGATATTAATGGTTTAAAATTTTAAAAGCTTCAAGGTTGTATGGGACACTTTGATTCAAAAATCTCTTTATTAAATGTTTTAAATGGTTTTGGAAATTATTTCTCTTTGAATTTCAATATCCTAAAATGTTATATTGTGATTGAAATGTGGAAAAGTTATGTTTAATTTATGCATGTTTTATGTGATACTTTTATGTTATGGTTCTTGGGAATTATTATGAAAACGGGTGGTTCTGTGATAAACTAAGGGCGGGTGAGCCCGATATAGCACTCCAATGCATTGGGTAACGCGAAGGAGTGAAACGTTAAGGTTTCTCAGAAGAGATTTAGGGAATATACTATGATGGGTATTCCAAAACGTAACAAAGAGGGTTACTCCCTATGTAAGAATGTTATGAATGCCTCAAGTTACCTTTTATGTCTTATGATTTCTATGATTTATTCATGATTTGATATGCCAATGTTTTATGGGTAAAGTATGATTTCATTCTAATGTATATATGAACTCATATCTCCTTTACATATTTTTATAACTGTTACTGAGCTTTTTATGCTCATCCCCTGTTTTTGAAATGTTTTTCACAGGTCAAGGGAAAGGTACATGATGTGATGATAGTGTCAAGGATGTGTCAAGAAAGAATCCGTGTTTTATTTGAAATATGATTCCGTTGATGGGAAGAATGAATACTGTCTTTTATGTAACCACTTTGTTTAAATGTGGAATGTAATGCAAGTTTCATTATCTAATTCTCTAAAACTCTAAACCTGAAAAGATACTCAATGTGTAATCTTGTAATAACTCAAGATTAAGTAAGGTTTAAGGCTGGGGCCTTATAGTTGGTATCAAAGGTCGGTTTAGATAACATTACAGGTTAGGGTATTCTTTTAGCATAAGTGACATTACCATAATGGTTAGGATTTTAGAAAGAGTCCTAGTTTTAGATAAAGTGAATGAGTAAGTATATCTTAGTGTTTATCTTCCTCATTAGTAAATGATGGTTTTGTTGATATACTCACACTAACAGTTTTGGTTTTAGTAAATGGATGGATCTACTAGGCACCAAAGTGACAATAGGTTTGAAGGAAACTATGGTGGTTCTCTAATTAAGAGACTGGATGAAATGGGGGATTCAATGAGGAAACTCATGGTTGTTCTAAACCAACTAGCAAAGAGTCATGATCAACCACTTGAACCTTGGTATGATCTATAACGAATGATGTATGAGATGACCCATCGATGTGGAAGTTCAGGTAGTAATTATAAAGGTAACCATTAGAGTTTATATGATCCTTACTTTTGAGGTAATTATGGGTTATTATATGTTATGAGGGAAAATGAAAGGCATGAGATAAACTTGAGGTTAAAATATGTTATGATCATTTTTGAATATTTTATCTCGTTTTTGGGAATGTTTTAAAAATTATATAGTTTTGGAAAAAGGACAACACGCAGACCGTGTGACAACCCATCACGTCGGACAAAGCTGCGGGAATCGACCCCACAACCAAAGTGTGACTGGTATTTATCGCCTACCACTGGACAACGTGATGTCCATGGTTAGTTTGACTGATTCTTTTTAGTTAGATGATTTTATGAATTAAGATTAAGTTTATTTTGGGTTATCTATGGAAATTTATTAACCTATCACGGAGGATATGTGATTAGGTTAATTACATTTCAATACATGACATTAAGAGTAACTGATGTTATTTGGAGATAGGTGTTAATTTGTACCTTGGAAGACTATGCGACTAAATCCTTCAAATATTTTGGTTTCAATATTAGTTTGGTTTACTTTGAAGTATTTTATGGACAATTTGTTTATCGAATAGTCCTCGTTGGACATTGGGTTTTGTTGGACAAATTTTGGAGATTAAGCATAGATTTTCTTTTCAAAGGGTTATCTTTTTCTGGATTATCTGATCTTGTACTAACATTTTTGGTTTTGGTTTTGGTTAAAGCCTAAAGACATGGGAAGTATATAGTTCTCTTTGGTGGATTAGGTGATTCTCTAGAATTTGATTATAGTACTCTTAATGAAAACAAGTCTTTCTAAATACTCGTCTTTTGGAAAAAATATGAGTTTGATTAAGGAATCTAGGAAATGTTGAAAGTCAACATGATAAGTGATTATGTTTCCTTATGAATAAATTCCTCAATAAAAAGTAACTTAAAACAAAAATGATGTCTATTATCTTTTCCTACTGGGGAATCGAATACCGTTTAACACATCACAATTTTGTGATTTTCTTATGGTTAACTTTCTCCTAGACATGTTTACTATCACTCTCCCTCAAGAACATGACCCTTTGCTTTTTCTTCCATGTCCACGTTTTCCTACATGGAATCCTATTATGGGTTAACTCAGGTGACCTCTGTACTTATCTTTCTTTATTTTAAAGTGATTGTTTTACTGACTCTTGTTTCGATGTGGGACTTTCAAGGATGTTTCCAAGCTCAATTTTAAAATTGTGAGGACGCAATTCCCAAAAGGGGGGAAGGATGTAACACCCCAGGTAAATAAAGAATATGAAACTTTTATATTTATCCTTATTTGTGAATAAAATATTAATATTACTTTAAAGGGGATGTTATGCTAGATGGCGTACCCAACACACAACAGCGAGTTTTTTGGGAATCATACGTTGCACTCTAATAATAAAATAATATTATTTTAAATTGTAGTTAACGCCTAGCCGTTGTAATGGTGGGAATGAACAGAACTAACTACAAAATGATTATATATGTTTGTCAAATATTTTTACTTTTTACAAAAAAATTTAGAGGATTAAAAAATGCAAATGAATCCAATTTTAAGCGTAAACATTCTAATATTCTTTAAAAGGTTGATTAACCGCCTTTTGATGGCAAACCTCTTTTAAAGCCACTTTTTGACAATTTTATGTGTTATATTTGACAAAATAAAATTCTTCATTAGAATCGGGAAATCAAACTTTACTTTGCGAAATTTTTTGGTATTTTTCCAAAAAAGTACAATTTTTAATGAATAGTGAAAAATGTTGTATTTTAATTCAAAACATCTTTTAATCTAATTTATTTATATGATTAGATTATCTTTTGAATTGGTTTTAAAGTTAAATTAGAATATATTTTTACCATTTAATCCAATAGTGGTCGTTGGAATTAATTTCACTTTGAAATCGGACTTAAACTAGTGTCAATCTTTTGATACATTTTGTTTCATAAAAACACGCTATTTGTTTTGACAATGGGAATTAATTATTAAATTAATAAATGAAAATTATATGTTCTGAATTTTTTAAAAAAGTCATCATTTTTGAATTCGGAATATCAAATATAGCTTAGGGTGAAATTTTGGTAATTTTCTGAAAAACTTCAATTTTTGATGAATAGTGAAACCACTAAGTTGTACTTATAAAAACTGATTTTCCGTTTAAATGAAATTTTGCCATCATTGTGTTTTTAATTTCAAAAATCCGATACACATGGTTGTCTTTAAGAAGTAAAATGTGGTTCAATGTGATAAAAATAATTTTTTTGGTGAATAGTAAATTATTAAGTTTTTAATCGCGATTAGAGGTAATTAGTGTAGTTTAAGGTAAGAATAATGTTTTAATAAAATGAAATGACCTAGAAACATGTCCTACCCTCATTGGATGTGTCATGGCCAACCAAGAAAATCCATGGGTCAACTTGGGGACCCCATGGAGCCACATTGGTTGGAAAATGACATAAATATCTTTTTATTTAATGTTAAAGTAAAAAATGACACAAACATGAAATGTTTTACTAAATAAATTTTTACATGGGGTTATACAAGTAATATTTTTTACTATAAATTTTCACTGGAAAGATAAAAAGATTTCCTACATCATAGTATTTTTTTTATAATTTTTAGACATTAAATAAATTAAATTATTTATGACATCATAATGATGCAGCGATGACTTCATTATTTAACGATTTAAATAAAATGGAAAGATAATGTAATATCTAAGACCCACACATGTAAAAAACCTATTGTATGAGTGGATTTAGAAATCTTATCACCTTATCCTCGAAATACATCAATGTGGGACCTTTAAAATCCGAAATTCTTTTGAAAATAAAGTAACATTTTGTAACTTTACAAGAGTGCCCCTCCTATCCTCTTATAAAAGGCCCCCACCTCTACCTCCTTACCCACACGCCCAAAGCCTTTGGATCTGCCAAACTCTGACCATTTTGTCTCTCCACTTCCCTATCTTACTCCTTGTAGCCTCACTTTTGGCAGAAGTCTTCCCAAGGAAGCCTTTGAGCTCAAACTAAAGGGAGTTACCCAATTTTAAGGTAGTGTCTTCACTTGAGTCCTTTTGTTTTATTTTGCCTCTCCAACCCCCTAATCTCTTTTTATTCATTTATTTTGTAACAAATACAGTATATTTAATATACTAGGATGTTTTTATAAGGAATATTAGAGCTACACTTACACACACCTACATCTAATGGTTAATGAACATACTGTTTCCGTGGATGGCGAATTTCTGCCTCACGAAACGATGATTGTTCCACACTCATATAACATCTTCAAAGGTGGCCATTAAGATGTCAATATATTTATATATGATATATAATATGTTTATTTTTTACTTAAGCTTTTGTATTTTTCATTTATGGAATACCTTTATGGTTTCCATTATGGGTAAACGCGATATCTTCATTTAAGGAAGTGAGGACTACCGCCCCCTCAAAGTGATGTGATTCGTTAATGCCATATGTGGGACGTATAAAGGATGGATTTAAAGTTATTAAATATTATGTTATACTGTAATTATAATATACCTATATATCATTATTATTTCTTTCCATTAATGTATGAAATAGAAATGAAAGTAGCGTTCATGCGTACGTACGGCTTACCGTCTCCATGAACGGTGTATTTCATATCTTACCCCCAAATGTAATGTACTATTATAAGTACATATTTATAATGGATATATATAATGTATGTGACATATAAATGATTAATATAATTCTGGAATTAAAATATAAATACCTCTCATTTAGTTTTAATTCCATTAAAATGACAAACAAATGAAAGTAGCGTTCATGCGTACGTACGGCTTACCGTCTCCATGAACGGTGCATTTCATTTCATACCTCTAAATGTTTATTTAATATTATAAATACATGTATATTCTGGATATATATGATATATATGATATCCAAATCATGAATATCATTCTGGATATAATGAACCATTGACCACACGAACAACATGTAATTGTAAGAAGTCCACTTTTGACTTAAGAACCAAATATCGACAAAACAAACATTGTTAACTTAAATGATTGCATAATGTTTATAACATGTCAATAAATGATATAAAAGGAATAATGAACTTGAAAATGTTATTAATCAAGTATAAATTAACTCAAGTTTATTATTCAGTAGATTAAAGAATGATCGAGCCAAGTCGGACCCGAGGTAAGGGATCCTACCCATCTCTTTCTTTTTAAGTACAATCTTTTATGTCATTACTTTTAAAGCTCATCTTTCTTGTTATTGGGATGTTATTTTATATTACTCTTACTTTAATTTTTATGTTCAAATGATGAGAGACCCTATTCTCTTTCATCAATCAATTTTGGATGTTTTGAGTGGTTCCGTTAGGCTACCGAATTTTCGTAAGAGATATAACCTCTCTCTTTCTTTTTAAGTACTCTCCTTTATGTCACTTCTTTTAAGCTCTTCCTTGTTATGATGGGGGATGTTAATTTATATTACTCTCTCTGTACATTTTATGGTAATATTATGGGATACCCGATTTCCTCTCATCAATCCATTTTGGAAGTTTTAAGTGGCACCGTTAGGCTGCCGAGTTTTCGTAAGGGATTTTTCATCTCACTTTTATTCCAGTGAGATTTATGCTACATTAGCCACAATTTCCTTTGAGTGGTGTATGTACTACCCATTATTATACACTTTGTTTAGTATAATTTCATTTATGGGTATTCACATCTTCATTGTATGACCCTTCTTCCATGGGGTGTACATTTCGAAAGTTACCCAACTCTGTAAGGGGACCATTCACCCTCCTGTTTTTAAAAGACTTCTTTTGTTATGTCTTTTAATTCACATACTATTATTTTGAGATATGTTCTTTTATATCCTTATTTATGTAAATTTTATTTCCAAGTGATGATATTCCCTTTTTTATCTCTCATCAACTCATTTTATGAATTTTGAAGTGATGCCGTTAGGCTGTCGAATTTTACCAACAGAACTTTTTAACCCAATTTCGATTTTTTTGGGTTCAACATGTAGTTATTGAATATGTCATCTTTTGAAAATGTTTGAATGACCTTTTATTGTTTTACACTTAATATACACTTATATTGGGTGTATTTATATTTGTCACACATAATTTTGAGATTGAATTATCCTTAATTTAGGGATACCTTCTTTATAAGGGAATTCATCACATTTGACATTTCTACTGAGTCTTCATTGTTGTTATGCACCAATTCACTCTTATATGGTGTATTTACTGTCCTTTGGAATATTATATCATGAATCCATTTATTGTCATGATATTATAATGTTCTGACTAAATGTTATTCCTCAATTATTGTATTCAAGCGTCTCTAATTTTGGTAGAAACCCTTAACCAAAATACCGCTTTAAATGTTATAATTGTTTGTTCTTATCCATGTTTTCAAAGTGGTTTTAAGGATTTATTTATATGGATATTAATGGTTTAAAATTTTAAAAGCTTCAAGGTGGTATGGGACACTTTGAATCAAAAATCTCTTTATTAAATGTTTTAAATGGTTTTGGAAATGGTTTCATTTTGAATTTCAATATCATAAAATGTTATATTGTGATTGAAATGTGGAAATGATATGTTTACTTTATGCATGTTTTTATGTGATACATTTATGTTATGGTTCTTGGGAATTGTTATGAAAACTGGTGGTTCCGTGATAAACTAAGGGCGGGTGAGCCCGATATAGCTCTCTAATGCATTGGGTAACGCGATGGAGTGAAACGTTAAGGTTTCTCCGAAGAGATTTAGGGAATATACTGTGATGGGTATTCTAAAACGTAACGAAGAGGGTTACTCCCTACGTAAGAATGTTATGAATGCCTCAAGTTACCTTTTATGTCTTATGATTTCTATGATTTATTCATGATTTGATATGCCTATGTTTTGTGGATAATGTATGATTTCATTCTAATGTAAATATGAACTAATGTTTCCTTTCCATATTTTTATAACTCTTACTGTGCTTTTTATGCTCATCCCAAGTTTTTGAAATGTTTTTCACAGGTCAAGGGAAAGGTACATGATGTGATGATAGTGTCAAGGATGTGTCAAGAAAGAATCCGTGTTTTATTTTAAATATGTTTCCTTTGATGGGAAGAATGAATACTGTCTTTTATGTAACCACTTTGTTTAAATATGGAATGTAATGCAAGTTTCATGATCTAATTCTCTAAAACTCTAAACATGAAAAGATCCTCAATATGTAATCTTGTAATAACTCAAGATTAAGTAAGGTTTAAGTATGGGGACTTATATTTGGTATCAAAGGTCGGTTTAGATAAATTTAGAGGATAGGGTATTCATTAAGCATAAGTGACATTACCATAACAGTTAGGATTTCAGAAAGAGTCCTAGTTTTAGATAAAGTGAATGTGTAAGTATATCCTAGTGTTTATCTTCCTCATTAGTACATGATGGTTTTGTTGATATACTCACACTAACCTTTTTGGTTTTAGTAAATGTATGGATCTGGCAGGCACCAAAGTGACAATAGGTTTGAAGGAAACTGTGGTGGTTCTCTGATTAAGAGACTGGATGAAATGGGTGATTCAATGAGGAAACTCGTGGTTGTTCTAAACCAACTAGCAAGGAGTCATGATCAACCACTTGAACCATGGTATGATCTGTAATGCATCATGTACGAGATAAACAATCGATGTGGAAGTTCAGGTAATAATTATAAAGGTAACCATTAGAGTTTATATGATCCTTAATTTCGAGGTAATTATGGGTTATTATATGTTATGATGGAAAATTAAAGGCGTGAGATAAACTTGAGGTTAAAATATGTTATGATCATTTTTGAATATTTTATCTCGTTTTGGGGAATGTTTTAAGAATTATATAGTTTTGGAAAAAGGACAACACGCAGACTGCGTGACAACCCATCACGTCGGACAAAGCTGTGGAATCGAACCCACAACCAAAGTGCGACTAGTATTTATCACCTACCACTGGACTACATGAAGTCCATGGTTAGTTTGAATGATTATTCTTAGTTAGATGATTTTATGAATTAAGAGTAAGTTGAATTTTGGTTATCTATGGAAATTTATTAACCTATCATGGAGGATATGTGATTAGGTTAATTACATTTCAATACGAGACATTTAGAGTAACTGAGGTTATTTGGAGATAGGTGTTAATTTGTACCTTGGAAGACTATGCGACTAAATCCTTCAAATATATGGGTTTAAATATTAGTTTGGTTTACTTTGAAGTATTTTATGGACAATTTTTTTATCGAATAGTCCTCGTTGGACATTGGGTTTTGTTGGAAAAATTTTGGATATTAAGCATAGATTTTCTTTTCAAAGGGTTATCCTTTTCTGGATTATCTGATCTTGTACTAACCTTTTTTGTTTTGGTTTTGGTTAAAGCCTAAATACATGGGAAGTATATAGTTCTCTTTGGTGGATTAGGTGATTCTCTAGAAGTTGATTATAGTACTCTTAATTCAAACAAGTCTTCCTAAATACTCGTCTTTTGGAAAAAATATGAGTTTGATTAAGGAATCTAGGAAAAGTTGAAAGTCAACATGATAAGTGATTATGTTTCCTTATGAATAAATTCCTCAATAAAAATTAACTTAAAACAAAAATGTTTTCTATTAACTTTTCCTACCGGGGAATCGAATACCATTTAACCCATCACAAGTTTGTGATTTTCTTATGGTTAACTTTCTCCTAGACATGTTTACTATCACTCTCCCTCAAGAACATGGCCCTTTGATTTTTCTTCCATGTCCATGTTTTCCTACACTAAATCCTATTATGGGATATCTTGGGTGACCTCTATACTTATCTTTCTTTATTTTAAAGTGATTGTTTTACCGACTCTTGTTCCGACGTGGGACTTTCAAGGATGTTTCAAGCTCAATTTTAAAATTGTGAGGACGCAATTCCAAAAAGGGGGGAAGGATGTAACACCCCAGGTATATAAAGAATATGAAATTTTTATATTTATCCATATTTGGGAATAAAATATTAATATTACTTTAAAGGGGATGCTATGCTCGATGGCGTACCAAACATGCAACAATGAGTTTCTTGGGAATCTTACGTTGCACTCTAATAATAAAATAATATTATTTTAAATGGTAGTTAACGCCTAGCCATTGTAATGGCGGGAATGAACAGAACTAACTAAAAAATGATTATATATGTTTGTCAAATATTTTTAATTTTTACAATAAATGTTAGAGGATTAAAAAATGCAAATGAATCCAATTTTAAGCGTAAACATTCTAATATTCTTTAAAAGGTCGATTAACCACCTTTTGATGGAGAACCTCTTTTAAATCCACTTTTTGACAATTTTATGTGTTATATTTGATAAAATAAAATTATTCATTAGAATCGGGACATCAAACATTACTTTGAGTAACTTTTTGGTATTTTTCCAAAAAAGTTCAATTTTTAATGAATAGTGAAAAATGTTGTATTTTAATTCAAAACCTCTTTTAATCTAATTTATTTATATGCTTAGATTATCTTTGGAATTGGTTTTAAAGTGAAATTAGAATATATTTTTACCATTTAATCCAATAGTGGTCATTGGAATTAATTTCACTTTGAAATCAGACTTAAACTAGTGTCAATCTTTTGATACATTTTCTTTCATAAAAACACGCTATTTGTTTTGACAGCGGGAATTAATTATTAAATTAATTAATGCAACTTATATGTTCTGAATTTTTTAAAATATACATCATTTTTGAATTCGGAATATCAAATATAGCTTAGGGTGAATTTCCGGTAATTTTATGAAAAACATCAATTTTTGATGAATAGTGAAAACACTAAGTGGTACTTATAAAAATTGATTTTCCGTTTAAATGAAATTTTTCCATCATTGTGTTTTGAATTTCAAAAATCCGATACACATGGTTGTCTTTAAGAATTAAAATGTGGTTCAATGGGATTAAAATAATTTTTTTGGTGAATAGTAACTTATTAAGTTTTTAATCGCGATTAGAGGTAATTAGTGTAGTTTAAGGTAAGAATAATGTTTTAATAAAATGAAATGACTGAGACACATGTCCTACCTTCATTGGATGTGTCATGGCCGACCAAGAAAATCCATGGGTCAACTTGGGGACCCCATGGAGCCACTTTGGTTGGAAAATGACATAAATATCTTTTTATTTAATGTTAAAGTAAAAATGACACAAACATGAAATGTTTTACTAAAACAATTTTAACATGGGTTTATACAAGTAATATTTTTTACTATAAATTTTAATTGGAATTATAAAAAGATTTCCGACATCATAGTATTTTTTTTATAATTTTTAGACATTAAATAAATTAAATTATTTATGACATCATAATGATGCAGCGATGACCTCATTATTTAACAATTTAAATAAAATGGAAAGATAATGTAATATCTAAGACCCACACATGTAAAAAACCTATTGGATGAGTGGATTTCGAAACCTTATCACCTTATATTATAAATACATCAATGTGGGACCTTTAAAATCCGAAACTCTTTTGAAAATAAAGTAACATTTTGTAACTTTACAAGAGTGCCCCTCCTCTCCTCTTATAAAAGGCCCCCACCTATACCTCCATACCCACACTCCCAAAGCCTTTGGCTCGGCCAAACTCTTCCCATTTTGTCTCTCCACATCTCTATATTACTCCTTGTAGCCTCACTTTGGGCAGAAGTCTTCCCAAGGAAGCCTTTGAGCTCAAACCAAAGGGAGTTACCCGATTTTACGGTATTGTATTCACTTGAGTCCTTTTGTTTTATTTTGCCTCTCCAACCCCCTAAACTCTTTTTATTAATTTATTTTGTAACAACTACAGTATATTCAATATACTAGGATGTTGTTATAAGGAAGATTAGAGATACACTTACACACACCTACATCTAATGGTTAAAAACATACTGTTTCTGTGGATGGCGAATTTCTGCCTCACGAAACGATGATTGTTCAACACTCATATAACACCTTCAAAGGTGGCCATTAAGATGTCACTATATTTAGATATGATATATAATATGTTTATGTTTTACTTAAGCTTATGTATTTTTCATTTATGGAATACCTTTATGGTTTCCATTATGGGTAAATGTGATATATTCATTTAAGGAAGTGCGGACTACCGCCCCCTCAAAGTGATGTGATTCGTTAATGCCATATGTGGGACGTATAAAGGATGGATTTAAAGTTATTAAATATGATGTTATACTGTAATTATAATATACCTCTATATCATTATTATGTCATTCCATTAATGTATGAGATAGAAATGAATGTAGCGTTCATGCGTACGTACGACTTACCGTCTCCATGAACGGTGCATTTCATTTCTTACCCCCAAATGTAATGTACTATTATAAGTATATATTTATAATGGATATATATAATTTATGTTACATATATATTATGAATATAATACTGGAATTAAAATATACATACCTCTCATTTAGTTTTAATTCCATTAATATGACAAAGAAATGAAAGTAGCGTTCATGCGTACGTACAGCTTACCGTCTCCATGAACGGTGCATTTCATTTCTTACCTCTAAATGATTATGTAATATTATAAATAAATGTATATTCTGGATATATATGATATATATGATATCCAAATCATGAATATCATTCTGGATATAATGAAACATTGACCACACGAACAACATGTAATTGTAAGAAGTCCACTTTTGACTTAAGAACCAAATATCGACAAAACAAACATTGTTAACTTAAATGATTGCATAATGTTTATAACATGTCAATAATTGATATAAAAGGAATAATGAACTTGAAAATGTTATTAAGCAAGTAGAAATTAACTCAAGTTTATTATTCAGTAGATTAAAGAACGATCGAGTCAAGTCGGACCCGAGGTAAGGGATCCTACCCATCTCTTTCTTTTTAAGTACAATCTTTTATGTCATTACTTTTAAAGCTCATATTTCTTGTTATTGGGATGTTATTTTATATTACTCTTACTGTAATTTTTATGTTCAAATTATGAGAGTCCCTATTCTCTTTCGTCAATCAATTTTGGATGTTTTGAGTGGCGCCGTTAGGCTGCCGAATTTTCGTAAGAGATATAACCTCTCTCTTTCTTTTTAAGTACTCTCCTTTATGTCACTTCTTTTATGCTCTTATTTGTTATGATTGGGGATGTTCATTTATATTCCTCTCTCTGTACATTTTATGGTAATATGATGAGATAACCGATTTCCTCTCATCAATCCATTTTGGATGTTTTAAGTGGCACCGTTAGGCTGCCGAGTTTTCGTAAGGGATTTTTCATCTCACTTTTATTCCCGTGAGATTTATGATACATTGGCTACAATTTACATTGAGTGGTGTATGTACTACCCATTATTATATAATTTGGGTAGTATAATTTCATTTATGGGTATTCACATCTTCATTGTACGACCCTTCTTCCATGGGGTGTACGTTTCGAAAGTTACCCAACTCTGTAAGGGGACCTTTCACCCTCCTTTTTTTACAAGACTTCTTTTGTTATGTCTTTTAATTCACATACTATTATGTTGGGATATGTTCTTTTATATCCTTATTGATGTAAATTTTATGTCCAAGTGATGAGATGCCTTTTTTTCTCTCTCATCAACACATTTTATGAATTTTGAAGTGATGTCGTTAGGCTGTCGAATTTTACCAACGGAACTTTTTAACCCAATTTCGATTTCTTTGGGTTCAACATGTAGTTATTGAATATGTCATCTTTTGAAAATGTGTGAATGAACTGTTATTGTTTTACACTTAATATCCACTTATAATGGGTGTATTTATATTTTTCACACATAATTTTGTGATTGAATTATCCTTAATTTAAGGATACCTTCTTTATAAGGGAATTCATCACATTTGACATTTCTACTGAGACTTCATTGTTGTTATGCACCAATTCACTCTTATATGGTGTATATACTGTCCTTTGGAATATTATATCATGAATACATTTATTCTCATGATATTATAAAGTTCTGACTAAATGTTATTCCTCAATTATTGTACTCAAGCGTCTCTAATTTTGGTAGAAACCCTTAACCAAAATATCGCTTTAAATGTTTTAATTATTTGTTCTTATCCATGTTTTCAAAGTGCTTTTAAGGATTTATTTATATGGATATTAATGGTTTAAAATTTTAAAAGATTCAAGGTGGTATGGGACACTTTGATTCAAAAATCTCTTTATTAAATGTTTTAAATGGTTTTGGAAATGGTTTCTTTTTGAATTTCAATATCCTAAAATGTTATATTGTGATTGAAATGTGGAAATGATATGTTTACTTTATGTATGTTTTATGTGATACGTTTATGTTATGGTTCTTGGGAATTGTTATGAAAACTGGTGGTTCCGTGATAAACTAAGGGCGGGTGAGCCCGATATAGCTCTCCAATGCATTGGGTAACACGAAGGAGTGAAACGTTAAGGTTTCTCAGAAGAGATTTAGGGAATATACTGTGATGGGTATTCCAAAACGTAACGAAGAGGGTTACTCCATACGTAAGAATGTTATGAATGCCTCAAGTTACCTTTTATGTCTTATGATTTCTATGATTTATTCATGATTTGATATGCCTATGTTTTATGGATAAAGTATTATTTAATTCTAATTTATATATGAACTCATGTTTCCTTTCCATATTTTTATAACTCTTACTGTGCTTTTTATGCTCATCCTATGTTTTTGAAGTGTCTTTCACAGGTCAAGGGAAAGGTACATGATGTGATGATAGTGTCTAGGATGTGTCAAGAAAGAATCCGTGTTTTATTTTAAATATGTTTCCGTTTATGGGAAGAATGAATATTGTCTTTTATGTAACCACTTTTTTTAAATATGGAATGTAATGCAAGTTTCGTGATCTAATTATCTAAAACTCTAAACCTGAAAAGATCCTCAATGTGTAATCTTGTAATAACTCAAGATTTTGTAAGGTTTAAGGATGAGGCCTTATAGTTGGTATGAAAGGTCGGTTTATATAACTTTAGAGGTTAGGGTATTCTTTAAGCATATGTAACATTACCATAACGGTTAGGATTTCAGAAAGAGTCCTAGTTTTAGATAAAGTGAATGTGTAGTATATATTTGTGTTTATCTTCCTCATTAGTACATGATGGTTTTGTTGATATACTCACACTAACCTTTTTGGTTTTAGTAAATGGATGGATCTAGCAGGCACCAAAGTGACAATAGGTTTGAAGGAAACTGTGGTGGTTCTCTGATTAAGAGACTGGATGAAATGGGAGATTCAATGAGGAAACTCGTGGTTGTTCTAAACCAACTAGCAAGGAGTCATGATCAACCACTTGAACCATGTTATGATCTGTAATGCATCATGTACGAGATAACCAATCGATGTGGATGTTCAGGTAATAATTATAAAGGTAACCATTTGAGTTTATATGATCCTTAATTTTGAGGTAATTATGGGTTATTATATGTTATGATGGAAAATGAAAGGCATGAGATAAACTTGAGGTTAAAATATGTTATGATAATTTTTGAATATTTTATCTCGTTTTTGGGAATGTTTTATGAATTATATAGTTTTGGAAAAAGGACAACACACAGACTGTGTGACAACCCATCGTGTCGGACAAAGCTGCGGGAATCGAACCCACAACCAAAGTGCGACTGGTATTTATCGCCTACCACTGGACTACGTGAAGTCCATGGTTAGTTTGAATGATTCTTCTTAGTTAGATGATTTTATGAATTAAGAGTAAGTTGATTTTGGGTTATCTATGGAAATTTATTAACCTATCATGGAGGATATGTGATTAGGTTAATTACTTTTCAATACGAGACATTAAGAGTAACTGATGTTATTTGGAGATAGGTGTTAATATGTACCTTGGAAGACTATGCGACTAAATCCTTCAAATATTTGGGTTTGAATATTATTTTGCTTTACTTTGAAGTATTTTATGGATAATTTGTTTATCGAATAGTCCTCGTTGGACATTGGGTTTTGTTGGACAAATTTTGGATATTAAGCATAGATTTTCTTTTCAAAGGGTTATCCTTTTCTAGATTATCTGATCTTGTACTAACCTTTTTGGTTTTGGTTTTGGATAAAGCCTAAATACATGGGAAGTATATAGTTCTCTTTGGTGGATTAGGTGATTCTATAGAAGTTGATTATATAACACTTAATGCAAACAAGTCTTCCTAAATACTCGTCTTTTGGAAAAAATATGAGTTTGATTAAGGAATCTAGGAAAAGTTGAAAGTCAACATGATAAGTGATTATGTTTCCTTATGAATAAATTCCTCAATAAAAATTAACTTAAAACAAAAATGTTGTCTATTAACTTTTCCTACTGGGGAATCGAATACCATTTAACCCATCACAAGTTTGTGATTTTCTTATGGTTAACTTTCTCCTAGACAGGTTTACTATCACTCTCCCTCAAGAACATGACCCTTTGATTTTTCTTCCATGTCCATGTTTTCCTACACGGAATCCTATTATGGGTTATCTCGGGTGACCTCTATACTTATCTTTCTTTATTTTAAAGTGATTTTTTTACCGACTCTTGTTCCGATGTGGGACTTTCAAGGATGTTTCAAGCTCAATTTTAAAATTGCGAGGACGCAATTCCCAAAAGGGGGGAAGGATGTAACACCCCAGGTATATAAAGAATATGAAATTTTTATATTTATCCATATTTGTGAATAAAATATTAATATTACATTAAAGGGGATGCTATGCTCGATGGCGTACCCAACATGCAACAACATGTTTCTTGGGAATCTTACGTTGCACTCTAATAATAAAATAATATTATTTTAAATGGTAGTTAACGCCTAGTCGTTGTAATGGCGGGAATGAACAGAACTAACTACAAAATGATTATATATGTTTGTCAAATATTTTTACTTTTTACAATAAATGTTAGAGGATTAAAAAATGCAAATGAATCCAATTTTAAGCGTAAACATTCTAATATTATTTAAAAGGTCGATTAACCGCCTTTTGATGGAGAACCTCTTTTAAATCCACTTTTTGACAATTTTATGTGTTATATTTGAAAAAATAAAATTCTTCATTAGAATCGGGACATCAATCTTTACTTTGTGTAAATTTTTGGTATTTTTCCAAAAAAGTTCAATTTTTAATTAATAGTAAAAAATGTTGTATTTTAATTAAAAACCTCTTTTAATATAATTTATTTATATGATTAGATTATATTTTGAATTGTTTTTAAAGTGAAATTAGAATATATTTTTACCATTTAATCCAATAGTGGTCATTGGAATTAATTTCACTTTGAAATCAGACTTAAACTAGTGTCAATCTTTTGATACATTTTGTTTTATAAAAACACGCTATTTGTTTTGACAGCGGGAATTAATTATTAAATTAATTAATGAAACATATATGTTCTTAATTTTTTAAAATAGACATCATTTTTGAATTCGGAATGTCACATATAGATTAGGGTTAAATTTTGGTAATTTTCTAAAAAACTTCAATTTTTGATGAATAGTGAAAACACTAAGTGGTACTTATAAAAACTGATTTTCTGTTTAAATGAAATTTTGCCATCATTGTGTTTTGAATTTCAAAAATCCGATACACATGGTTGTCTATATGAAGTAAAATGTGGTTCAATGGGAATAAAATAATTTTTTGGTGAATAGTAACTTATTAAGTTTTTAATCACGATTAGAGGTAATTAGTGTAGTTTAAGGTAAGAATAATGTTTTAATAAAATGAAATGACCTAGAAACATGTCCTACCCTCATTGGATGTGTCATGTCCGACCATGAAAATCCATGGGTCTACTTGGGGACCCCATGGAGCCACTTTGGTTGGAAAATGACATAAATATCTTTTTATTTAATGTTAAAGTAAAAATGACACAAACATGATATGTTTTACTAAAACAATTTTTACATGGGGAAATAAAAATAATATTTTTTACTATAAATAGTAATTGGAAAGATAAAAATATTTCCTACATCATAGTATTTTTTTTATAATTTTTAGACATTAAATAAATTAAATTATTTATGACATCATAATGATGCAGCGATGACCTCATTATTTAACGATTTAAATAAAATGGAAAGATAATGTAATATATAAGACCCACACATGTAAAAAACCTATTTGATGAGTTGATTTAGAACCCTT
Source organism: Viscum album (assembly GCA_963277665.1). Lineage (NCBI taxonomy): Eukaryota > Viridiplantae > Streptophyta > Magnoliopsida > Santalales > Viscaceae > Viscum > Viscum album. Next base: position 1,051,974,115 of record OY728151.1, on the reverse strand, counting down.
ATCACCTTATCCTCGAAATACATCAATGTGGGACCTTTAAAATCCGAAACTCTTTGGAAAATAAAGTAACATTTTGTAACTTTACAAGAGTGCCCCTCCTCTCCTCTTATAAAAGGCCCCCACCTCTACCTCCTTACCCACACTCCCAAAGCCTTTGGCTCGGACAACCTCTGCCCATTTTGTCTCTCCACTTCCCTATCTTACTCCTTGTAGCCTCACTTTGGGCAGAAGTCTTCCCAAGGAATCCTTTGAGCTCAAACCAAAGGGAGTTACCCGATTTTAAGGTAGTGTCTTCACTTGAGTCCTTTTGTTTTATTTTTCCTCTCCAACCCCATAAACTCTTTTTATTCATTTCTTTTGTAAAAACTCCAGTATCTTCAATATATTAGGATGTTTTTATAAGGAATATTAGAGCTACACTTACACACACCTACATCTAATGGTTAAAGAACATACTGTTTCCGTGGATGGTGAATTCTTGCCTCACGAAACGATGATTGTTCAACACTTATATAACACCTTCAATGGTGGCCATTAAGATATCACTATATTTATATATGATATATAATATGCTTATGTTTTACTTAAGCGTATTTATTTTTCATTTATGGAATTACTTTATGGTTTCCATTATGGGTAAACGCGATATCTTCATTTAAGGAAATGCAGACTACCGCCCCCTCAAAGTGATGTGATTCGTTAATGCCATATGTGGGATGTATAAAGGATGGATTTAAAGTTATTTAATATGATGTTAAACTGTAATTATAATATAACTCTATATCATTATTATTTCTTTCCATTAATGTATGAGATAGAAATGAAAGTAGCGTTTATGCGTACGTACGGCTTACCGTCTCCATGAACGGTGCATTTCACTTCTTATCCCCAAATGTAATGTACTATTATAAGTACATATTTATAATGGATATATATAATATATGTTACATATAAATGATGAATATAATTCTGGAATTAAAATTTATATACCTCTCATTTAGTTCTAATTCCATTAATATGACAATGAAATGTAAGTAGCGTTCCTGCGTACGTATGGCTTACCATCTCCATGAACGATGAATTTCATTTATTACCTATAAATGATTATGTAATATTATAAATACATGTATATGCTGGATATATATGATATATATGATATCCAAATAATGAATATCGTTCTGGATATAATGAACCATTGACCACATGAACAACATGTAATTGTAAGAATCCACTTTTGACTTAAGAACGAAATATAGACAAAACAAACATTGTTAACTTAAATGATTACATAATGTTTATAACATGTCAATAATTGATATAAAAGGAATAATGAACTTGAAAAGGTTATTAAGAAAGTATAAATTAACTCATGTTTATTATTCAGCAGATTAAAGAACGATCGAGTCAAGTCGGACCCGAGGTAAGGGATCCTACCCATCTCTTTCTTTTAAGTACAATCTTTTATGTCATTCCTTTTAAAGATCATAATTCTTGTTATTGGGCTGTTCTTTTATATTACTCTTACTGTAATTTTTATGTTCAAATGATGAGAGACCATATTCTCTTTCATCAATCCATTTTGGAAGTTTTGAGTGGCGCCTTTAGGCTACCAAATTTTTGTAAGAGATATTATCTCTCTCTTTCTTTTTAAGTACTCTTCTTTATGTCACTTCTTTTAAGCTATTCTTTGTTATGATGAGGGATATTATTTTTTTTAATCTCTCTGTAAATTTTATGGTAATATGATGAGATACCAGATTTCCTCTCATCAATCCATTTTGGAAGTTTTAAGTGGCACCGTTAGGCTGCCGAGTTTTCCAAGGGGATTTTTCATCTCACTTTTATTCCCGTGAGATTTATGCAACATGTTCCACAATTTCTTTTGAGTGGTGTATGTACTGCCCATTATTATACAATTTGTTTAGTATAACTTAATTTATGGGTATTAACATATTAATTTTATGACCCTTCTTCCATGGGGTGTATGTTTCGAAAGTTACCCAACTCGGTAAGGGGACCTTTCACCCTCATCTTTTTAAAAGACTTCTTTTGTTATGTCTTTTAATTCACATAATATTATGTCGGGATATGTTCTTTTATATCCTTATTGATGTAAATTTTATTTCCAAGTGATGAGATGCCCTTTTTTATCTCTCATCAACTCATTTTCTGAATTTTGAAGTGATGCCGTTAGCCTGTCGAATTTTACCAACGGAACTTTTTAACCCAATTTCGATTTCTTTGGGTTCAACATGTTGTTATTGAATATGTCATCTTTTGAAAATGTGTGAATGACCTTTTATTGTTTTACACTTAATATCCAATTATATTGGGTGTCTTTATATTTTTCACACATAGTTTTGAGATTGAATTATCCTTAATTTAAGGATACCTTCTTTATAAGGGAATTCATCACATTTGATATTTCTACTGAGACTTCATTGTTGTTATGCTCCAATTCACTCTTATATGGTGTATATAATGTCATTTAGAATATTATATCATGAATCCATTTATTCTCATGATATTATAAAGTTATGACTAAATGTTATTCCTCAATTATTGTATTCAAGCGTCTCTAATTTTGGTAGAACCCCTTTAACCAAAATATCACTTTAAATGTTTTAATTATTTGTTCCTATCCATGTTTTCAATGTTGTTTTAAGGATTTATTTATATGGATATTAATGGTTTAAAATTTTAAAAGCTTCAAGGTGGTATGGGACACTTTGATTCAAAAATCTCTTTATTAAATGTTTTAAATGGTTTTGGAAATGGTTTCTTTTTGAATTTCAATATCCTAAAATGTTATATTGTGATTGAAATGTGGAAATGTTATGTTTAATTTTTGCATGTTTTATGTGATAAATTTATGTTATGGTTCTTGAGAATTGTTATGAAACTGGGTGGTTCCATGATAAACTAAGGGTGGGTGAGCCCGATATAGCTCTCCAATGCATTGGGTAACGCGAAGGAGTGAAACGTTAAGGTTTCTCCGAAGAGATTTAGGGAATATACTATGATGGGTATTCCAAAACGTAACGAAGAGGGTTACTCCCTACGTAAGAGTGTTATGAATGACTCAAGTTACCTTTCATGTCTTATGATTTCTATGATTTATTCATGATTTGATATGCCTATGTTTTATGGGTAAAGTATGATTTCATTCTAATGTATATATGAACTCATGTTTTCTTTCCATATTTTTACAACTCTTACTGAGCTTTTTATGCTCATCCCAAGTTTTTGAAATGTTTTTCATAGGTTAAGGGAAAGGTACATGATGTGATGATAGTGTCAAGGATGTGTCAAGAAGGAATCCGTGTTTTATTTTAAATATGTTTCCGTTGATGGGAAGAATGAATATTGTCTTTTATGTAACCACTTTGTTTAAATGTGGAATGTAATGCAAGTTTCATGATCTAATTCCCTAAAAATCTAAACCTGAAAAGATCCTCAATGTGTAATCTTGTAATAACTCAAGATTATGTAAGGTTTAAGGCTAGGGACTTATATTTATGACATGTATGAAGCATTATCACCTAAAATAGACACATGCTGCTGCCAGTATGACTCAAAATGTGTGTTTTTTCTTTGAAATGATATTTTAGTAAAAAAACAGAACAGACATACTGAAAACTGAGAAAATCCATGTGATTGTTTTGATACTTTAGAACAATGATCCATGAGTCATTTCTGACATGCATAAATTAACCACAACTAAATATGATGAATTATATGACCATTATAAATCCATATGTGTCATTTTAATTTGATATTTATTTTTGTAAAAGAACAAAGTATGTTATCGAAACCAAGAATACTCATTCGGATTGTTTTTATTTTTTATTACAATGATCTATAACACATTTGTGAAGCGTATGAATCTTCCCCACATCAATATGATGCACTATGTGACTTTATAACTCCAAATATATCTTCTTATTAAAAATTTCGATTTTATTAATGTATTCTATCATATTAATATTTAATTTTTTTCTTTATAGGATTACTAAAATAATATTTGTTTTATTATATAGGTGGATCCTTTTCCTTGAGTTGGGATGATTAGTTTGTTATCTAATACCATTAGTTGACATTTTTAGATGATATAACGAATGTAAGAGGATTAAACATCAACGTTATTAAATATTTGTTGGATATTTGTAAATTTAATTATATAAATCATTGTTCAAAATATATAAAGGACTGTTTGAGAAACCCTTGTGTATGTTGCTTTATTCTTGTGTGCACTGCATTTTTCTTATGTGTGTTATACACGTGCTGTTTTGTGCATGAGGCGTGTGTGTGTTGTGCATGTTCTGGAGGGTGTGTTGTTATATAAAATGCATACCACATGCATCTAGGCCTTTATTATCACTATTTCGAGCACTGAAAAAGGCCCCGTTTATAAGCACTATTTTTAGTGCTGATAAATGGAAACCTTAATCTGCATTAAAATATGGCTGATAAATGGGGCCTTTATCTGTTCTTTTATTAGCATGGATAATGACCCCCCTTTATTAGAACTTTTTAGAACTTATAAAGGGAACCCCCTTTATCTTTGCTATGATTAACATCACTTTTCTAGCATAATTAAAAGAAGTTTATAGTACTTTTAAAAGCACAATATGTAGTATTGGTATAAGAATGAATCGTATACCTAGTAAAATAAATATCATAAAAAAGTCATCACATATATAGTAAACATGAATAATAAAAAGGGTGTAATGTATGAATGGACATTCATTATTTATATATAACATATGCACATCAATTATAAAAACACATCAATATTTTTATTGGCCAAATTCACTAGAAACTTATATTTATTGAAACATATACATATTTATAATTATAATTATATATATATAATTAAAAATATAATAAATATAATTATTATTTGAAAATAATCATTACATTAAAATTCATCAATGTCATGTCATTTCATTTTAATGTCTTTCTTTCCAAGACATCAAATCAGAATTTCAATGATAAAATAAATTAACAATAATCATTACAATGAAAATTGGATAATAAATTATTATAATAGTTTATGAAATAAAAAATTGAGGTAAAAATAATAGAGATTAATCAATTATTATCTATCTTATATTTAATTATTCATACATAATTAAATATAATAAAATTGATTAATACTGGGTGGGTAAAATTATTTAAACCCCAGGATAAGGGGTATAATTGATGCACCACATTAAAATAAAATTAAATTGATCTGATTTGCAATATCCCTTTTGTTATTTTAGATTTTAAAGTCCCATTTTCGTATTTTATGGAAGGTTTAGGGATGTAAAAATATTTTAATCTTGGGATAGGAGTTCATATTGATGGAACTCATTCAAAAGAAAAAAAATTGACTTGATATATTGTATCCCATTTTAGAAATAAACATATATTTACGAAATTTATATCATCTTTCAATGAGTATTCTGTTATGATATGGTGGTGTGTGAATATCGTCTACATAATGGAATGAGGATAGAGGAAATGGTCCTAAAACATAATAAGTTCTATAATTGGATAAGTATTAGTGAGTATATAAAAATATTTCACTATAAAAACACATATAAAAAACATTAATTATTTTTCTCAATGTTTCTGCAAAAAATGAATCAATCAAATTTAAAAGACTATGGGTATTATGATTGTAAATTTATGAAATATATCGTATTCCATGAAAAAACTGGCATCCCTAATGTAACACCCCAGGTAAATAAAGAATATGAAATTTTCATATATATCCATATTTGTGAATAAAATATTAACATTAATTTAAAGGGGACGCTATGCTCGTTGTCGTACCCAACACGCAACAACGAGTTTCTTGGAAATCTTATGTTGCACTCTAATAATAAAATAATATTTTTTAAATGGTAGTTAACATGTAGCCGTTGTATTGGCGGGAATGGATAGAAATAACTAAAATATGATTATATATGTTTTTATATGTTTTTACATTTATCCAATAAAAGATAAAGGCCTAAAATACGGAAAGAATTCAATTTTAGGCGTATATGCCCTAGTTTTCACTAAAGGTTCACTTATCGCCTTTTGATGGAGAACCGTCATTAAATAAAGTTTTGTTCACTCTTATACATCTTTTTGGACCAAATAAAACTCTTCTTAAGAATTGGGACATCATAATTTACTTTGTGTAAATTTTTTGTATCTTTCTGATAAAGTTCATTTTTTAATGAATAGTGTAAAATGTTGTATTTTAATTCAAAACCTCTTTTTAATCTAATTTATTTATATGATTAGATTATCTTTTGACTTGGGTTTAAAGTTAAATTAGAATATATTTTTACAATTAAATCAAATAGTGGTCGTTGGAATTAATTTCACTTTGAAAACAGACATAAACTAGTGTCAATCTTTTGATACTTATTATTTCATAAAAAGACGCTATTTTCTCTGACAGCGGGAATTAATTATTAAATTAATTAATGAGACTTATATGTTTTTAATTTTGTAAAATAGAATTCAATTTTGAATTCGGAATATCAAATATAGCTTAAGGTGAATTTTTGGGATTTTTCTGAAAAACATCAATTTTTGATGAATAGTGAAACCACTAAGTGGTACTTATAAAAACTGATTTTCCGTTTAAATGAAAATTTTCCATCATTGTGTTTTGAATTTAAAAAATACGACATACGTGGTTTTCATTAATAAGTAAAATGTGGTTCAATGAGATTAAAATAATTTTTTGGTGAATAGTAACTTATTAAGTTTTTAATCACTATTAGTGGTAATTAGAGTAATTTAAGGTAAAAATGATATTATAAAAATGTTAAAACACCATGAAACTTTTCCTACCCCTATTGGATGAGTCATGGACGACCAAGACAACCCATGGGTCGATTTAGGGGACCCTATGGAGCCTCTTGGGTGAGATAATGACTTTAATGTCTTTTTTAAAAAAATAAAGGTGAAAATGACACTAACATAAATTGTTTTACTAAACAAATTTTTAGAAGGTGTTACACTAATCATAATTTTGTCTATAAATACTCTTTGGAAATATAAAAAGATTTCCTACATCAGGATATTTTTTTTTTAATTTGTAGACATTAAATAAATTAATTTAATTATGACATCATGATGATGCAACGATGACCTCATTAATGAGCAGTTTAAATAAAATGAAACGATAATATAAAATCTAAGATCTACAATATTACAAAAACTATTGTATGGGAATATTTAGAAGCCTTATCATCTTATCTTCGAAATATATCAATTTGGGACCTTAGAAATTCGATACACTTTTTAAAATAAAATAATAGTTTCATGATTTCCAAAAGTGCCCCTCCTCTCCTCTTATAAAAGGCCCCCACCTCTACCTCATTTCACACACTCCTCAAGCCTTTGGCTCGGCCATCCCCTGCCCATTTACTCTCTCCACATCCCTCTCCTCATCCTAGAGGATTCCCTTTGGGCATAATGCTTTTAAAGGAAGCCTTTAGGCTCAAATCAAAAGGAGTTACACTTTTAAAGGTAATTCATTCTCTCATATTCATTTGTTTTATTTTGCTTCTCCAACCCCCTAAACTCTTTTTTATTTACTTCTTTTGTAACAAAACCAGTATCTTCAATATACTAGGATTTTTTTATAAGAATTATTCGAGCTACACTATCACACAAATACATCAAATGGTTAAAGAACATACGGTTTCCGTGGATGGCGAAATTCTGCCTCCCGAAACGATGATTGTTCAATACTAATTTAACACCTTCAAAGGTGGCCATTATGATGTCACTATTTATATATATGATATATAATATGTTTATTATTTCCTTAAGCTTCTGTATTTTTCATTTATGGCATACCATTATTGTTTCCATTATGGGTAAACATGATATCTTCATTTTAGGAAGTGGGGACTACCGCCCCTTGAAAGTGATTTGATTCGTTAATACCATATGTGGGATGTGTAAAAGATAAAGTTAATGATATTATATATTTTATTATACTGGGAATATAATATACTCTTATATCATTATTATTCCATTCCAGAAAATACGAAATAGAAATGGATGTAGCGTTCATGCGTACGTACGGCTTACCGTCTCCCTGAACGGTACATTTCATTTCTTATCTCAAAATGTTATGTAATACTATAAGTACATATATATAATTGATATATATGTAATATATTACATAAAAATTATGTATATAATTCAGGAATTATAACATATATATATCTCTCTCATTTTTTTAATTCCATTAATATGACAAAAAAATGAAAGTAGCGTTCATGCGTACGTACGGCCTACCGTCTCCTTGAACGGTGATTTTCGTTTTTTATCTCCAAATGATATGGAATAGTATGAAATGAATATTTACTGGATATATATGATATTTTAATCATTAAAACTATTCTGGAAATTAGTTACTTATAACTATCTGGGCAATCTTTTTTCAAACAAGTTCATTTTTGACTCATGTACCAAACATCGGCAAAAACATCTGATATGAACTAACATTATTAAACAATTATTAAAACATTATAATATGTGATATGAACTGAATAATAATATCTAAAGGAGGTAATTAGGAAATTATTAATTGACCAGTGTTTATTATTCAGGAATATAAAGAAACGAACAAGACAAGTTGGTCTTGAGGTAAGGGATCTTACTCCTCTCTTTCTTTTTAAGTACACTCTTTTATGTCATTCCCTCTAAAGCTCATATTTCTTGTTATTCGGATGTTATTTTATATTAAACTTACTTTAAATTTTATGTTCATGTGATGAGATACCATATTCTCTCTCATCAATCCATTTTGGAAGTATTGAGTGGCGCCGTTAGGCTACCGAATTTCGTAAGAGATCTAACCTCTCTCTTTCTTTTTAAGTACTCTCCTTTGTGTCACTTCTTTTAAGCTCCTCTTTGTTATGTTGGGGGATGTTCTTTTATATTCCTCTTTCTATAAACATTATGTTAATATGATGAGATACCCTATTTGATCTCATCAATCCATTTTTTTAAGTTTTATGTGGCGTCGTTAGGCTGCCGATTTTTCGTAAGGGAGTTTTCATCTCACTTCTATTTCTGTGAGATTTATGCTACATTTGCCACAATTTCCTTTGAGTGGTGTATGTACTACCAATTATTCTACTCTTTGTGTAATATAATTTCGTTTATGAGTATTTACATCAATGATTTATTGTCCCTCTTTCATGGGGTGTATGTTTTGAAAGATACCCAAGTCGGTAAGGGAACCTTTCACCCTCCTTTTTTTAAAAGACTTCTTTTGTTGGGTCATTTAATTTACATATTGTTATGTTGGGATATGTTATTTTATATCCTTATTGATGTAAATTTTTTGTCCATGTGATGAGATGCCCTTTTTATCTCTCATCAACTCATTTTCTGAATTTTGAAGTGATGTCGTTAGGCTGTCGAATTTTACCAAGGGAAATTTTTAACCCAATTTCGATTTCTTTGGGTTCAACATGTAGTTATTGAATATTTCATCCTTTGAATATGTTTTAATGACCTTTTATTGTTTTACACTTAATATCCACTTATATTGGGTGTATTTATATTTGTCACACATAATTTTGAGATTGATTTATCCTTAATTTAAGGATACCTTCTTTATAAGGGATTTCATCACATTTGACATTTCTATTGAGACTTCATTGTTGTTATGCACCAATTCACTCTTATATGGTGTATATACTGTACTTTGGAGTATTATATCATGATTACATTTATTCTCATGATATTATGAAGTTATGACTAAATGTTATTCCTCAATTATTGTATTCAAGTGTCTCTAATTTTGGTAAAACCCCTTTAACCAAAATATCGCTTTAAATGTTTTAATTAATATCCATGTTTACAAAATGGTTTTAAGGATTTATTTATATGGATATTAATGGTTTAAAAATTTAAAATCTTCATGGTGGTATGGGACATCGTCTCAATCTCCTTTCATTGAGGAATATTTTACACACAACTTTCTTTTATACGGTGTATAAACCCCTTTGACTTTTATGGAATCTTTTTTATATGAAGCATTTACTAAACGAAAAAAGGGAATGTTTTTGTCATACGTATGCGGAGACAACGGCTACTCTGCCGTCGTGACCGTTATTTGAGTTTTGGCTTCCTCTACAAGCTATACCTTCTTTTTAAAAGAAAAATAAATTCCATGTTTTACTTTTCTTTTATTTTGGTATCGAAAATGGTTTTCATAATGTTTTTATATCAATGTGTTGTATTGATATCTTGTGATTGAAAGGTGGGAATGTTATGTTTCCTTTACGCATGTTTTATGTGATATGATTATGTTGAGGTTCTTGGGCATTATTATGAAAACGGGGGGTTCTGTGATAAACTAAGGGCGGGTGAGCCCGATATAGCTCTCCAATGCATTGGGTAATGCGAAGGAGTGAAACGTTATGGTTTCTCCGAAGAGATTTAGGGAATATACTGTGATGGGTATTCCAAACGTAACCAAGAGGGTTACACCCTACGTAAGAATGTTATGAATGCCTCAAGTTACCTTTATGACTTATGATTTCTATGATTTATTCATGGTTTGATGAGGTATGTTAAAGTTCCTATGTTTTATGGGTAAGTATGATTTTATTCTTATGTATATATGAACTCATGTTTCCTTTCCATATTTTTAGAACCCTTACTGAGCTTTTTATGCTCATCCCACGTTTTTGAAATGTTTTTCACAGGTCAAGGGAATGGTACATGATGTGACGATAGTGTCAAGGATGTGTCGAGAAAGAATCCGTGTTTTATTTTAAATATGTTTCCGTTGATGGTAATAATGAATATTATCTTTTATGTAACCACTTTGTTTAAATGTGGAATGTAATGAAAGTTTCATGATCTAATTCTCTAAAACTCTAAACCTGAAAAGATCCCCAATGTGTAATCTTGTAATAAATCAAGATTAAGTATGGTTTAAGGTTGGGGCCTTATAGTTGGTATCAAAGGTCGGTTTAGATAACTTTAGAGGTTAGGGTATTCTTTAAGCATAAGTGACATTACCATAATGGTTCGGATTTCAGAAAGAGTCCTAGTTTTAGATAAATTGAATGAGTAAGTATATCTTCATGTTTATATTCCTCATTAGTACATGATGGTTTTTTTGATATACTCACACTGACCTTTTTGGTTTTAGTAAATGGCTGGATCTATCAGGCACCAAAGTGACAATGGGTTTGAAGGAAACTGTGGTGGTTCTCTGATTAAGAGACTGGATGAGATGGGGGGATTCAATGAGGAATCTCATGGTTGTTCTAAACCAACTATCAAGGAGTCGTGATCAACAACTTAAACCTCGGTGAGTTCTCTAATGCATCATGTACGAGATGGCCAACTTGATGTGGAAATTCAGGTAATAATTATTAAGGCAACCATTAGGGTTTATATGAAACTTACTTTTTAGGTAATTATGGGTTACTCTATGATATGATGGAAAATTAAAGGAATGAGATAAACATGAGGTTAAAATATTTTATGATCATTTTTGATGATTTTATCCCTTTTGGGGAATTATTTGAGAATTATATAGTTTTGGAAAAAGGACAACACGCAGACCGTGTGACAACCCGTTGCGTCGGACAAAGCTGCGGGAATCGAACCCACAACCAAAGTGCGACTGGTATTTATCGCCTACCACTGGACTACGTGAAGTCCCTGGTTAGTTTGACTGATTCTTTTTATTTATATGATTTCATGAATTAAGAGTAAGTTGATTTTGGGTTATTTATGAAAATGATTAACCTATCATGGAGGATATGTGATTAGGTTAATTACTTTTCAATACGAGACTTTAGGAGCAACTGATGTTGTTTGGAGATAAATGTTACGATTTAACATGGAATACTATGTGACTAAATCCTTCAAATATTTGGGTTTCAATCTTATATTGGTTTACTTTGATGAATTTTCTAGACAAACTGGTTATCGAATGGTCCTCGTTGAACTTTGGGTTTTATTGGACAACTTTTGGAGATTAAGCATAGATTTTCTTTTTATAAAGGGTTATCATTTTCTGGATTTTCTAATTTTGTACTAACATTTTTTGGTTTTGGTTTTGGTTAAAGACTAAAGACATGGGAAGTATATAGTTCTCTTTTGTGGATTAGTTGATTCTCTAAAAGTTGATTATAGTACTCTTAATCCGAACAAGTCTCCCTAAATACTCGTCTTCTGAAAAAAAAATGAGTTTGATTAAGGAATCTAGTAAAAGTTGAAAGTCAACATGATAAGTGATTATGTTTCCTTATGAATAAATTCATCAATAAAATGTAACTTAAAACAAAAATGTTGTCTATTAACTTTTCCTACTGGGGAATCGAATACCGTTTAACCAATCACAAGTTTGTGATTTTCTCATGGTTAACTTTCTCCTAGACATGTTTACTATCACTCTCCATCAGAACATGACCATTTTTTTCTCCTCCATAACCATATTTTCATACTTGGAATCCTAGTATGGGTTAACTCGGGTGACATTTGTACTTCTCTCCCATTCTTTTAATGTGATTGTTTTACCGACTCTTGTTCCGATGTGGGACTTTCAAGGATGTTTCCAAGCTCAATTTAAAAAATTTCGAGGACGTAATTCCCAAAAGGGGGGAAGGATGTAACACCACAGGTAAAAAAAGAATATGACATTTTCCTATTTATCCATATTTGTGAATAAAATATTTACCTGACTTTTAAGGGGATGCTATGCTCGATGTCGTACCCAACACGCAACAACGAGTTTCTTGGGAATCTTACGTTGCACTCTAATAATAAAATAATATTATTTTAAATGGTAGTTAACATGTAGCCGTTGTATTGGAAGGAATGGATAGAAATAACTAAAATATGATTATATATGTTTTTAAATGTTTTTACATTTATCCAATTAAAGATAAAGGCCTAAAATACGGAAAGAATTCAATTTTAGGCGTATATGCCCTAGTTTTAACTTAAGGTTCACTTATCGCCTTTTTATGGAGAACCGTCATTAAATATAGTTTTGTTCAATCTTATAAATCCATTTGGGCCAAATAAAACTCTTCTTAAGAATTGGGAGATCAGAATTTACTTTGTGTAAATTTTTGGTATCTTTCTGATAAAGTTCATTTTTTAATGAATAGTGGATAATATTGTATTTTAATTAAAAACCTCTTTTTAATCTAATTTATTTATATGATAGATTATATTTTGAATTGGGTTTAAACGGAAATTAGAATATATTTTTACAATTAAATCCAATAGTTGTCTTTGGAATTAATTTCACTTTGAAAACAGACTTAAACTAGTGTCAATTTTATGATACTTATTATTTCATAAAAACACGCTATTTTCTATGACAACGGGAATTAATTATTAAATTAATTAATGTGACTTATATGTTTTGAATTTTTTAAAATAGATTTCATTTTTGAATTCAGATTATCAAATATAGCTTAGGGTGAATATTTTGGATTTTTCTGAAAAACTTCAATTTTTGATGAATAGTGAAAACACTAAGTGGTACTTATAAAAACTGATTTTCCGTTTAAATGAAATTTTTCCATCATTGTGTTTTGAATTTCAAAAATCCGACATACATGGTTGTCATTAAGAAGTAAAATGTGGTTCAATGAGATTAAAATAATTTTTTGGTGAATAGTAACTTATTAAGTTTTTAATCGCGATTAGTGGTAATTAGAGTAATTTAAGGTAAAAATGATATTATAAAAATGTGAAAACACCATGACACTTGTCCTACCCCTTTCGGATGAGTCATGGCCGACCAAGAAAACCCATGGGTCGATTTAGGGGACCCTATGGAGCCTCTTGGGTGAGATAATGACTCTAATGCTTTTTTTTAAAATAAAGGTGAAAATGACACTAACATAAATTGTTTTACTAAAACAATTTTTAGAAGGGGTTACAATAATCATACTTTTGTCTATAAATACTCTTTGGAATGATAAAAATATTTCCTACATCAGGATATTTGTTTTATAATTTTTAGACATTAAATAAATTAATTTAATTATGACATCATGATGATGCAACGATGACCTCATTAATGAACAATTTAAATAAAATGAAATGATAATATATAATCTAAGACCTAAACTCGTCCAAAAACTATTGGATGGGATTATTTAGAATACTTATCATCTTATCTTCTAAATATATAAATGTGGGACCTTAGAAATTCGAAACTCTTTTGAAAATAAAATAATAGTTTCATGATTTCCAAAAGTTCCCATCCTCTCCTCTTATAAAAGGCCCCCACGTCTACCTAATTTCACACACTCCTCAAGCCTTTGGCTCGGCCATCCCCTGACCATTTACTCTCTCCACATCCCTCTCCTCATCCTAGAGGATTCCCTTTGGGCCGAATCCTTTAAAAGGAAGCCTTTAGGATCAAATCAAAAGGAGTTACACTTTTAAAGGTAATTCATTCTCTCATGTTCATTTGTTTTATTTTGCTTCTCCAACCCCCTAAACTCTTTTTATTTACTTATTTTGTAACAACACAAGTATCTTCAATATACTAGGATGTTTTTATAAGAATTATTCGAGCTACACTCTCACACAACTACATCAAATGGTTAATGAACATACGGTTTCCGTGGATGGCGAAATTCTGCCTCCCGAAACGATGATTGTTCAATACACATTTAACACCTTCAAAGTTGGCCATTAGGATGTAACTATTTTTATATATGATATATAATATTTTTATTCTTTCCTTAAGCTTCTGTATTTTTCATTTATGGCATACCATTATTGTTTCCATTATGGGTAAACACGATATCTTCATTTTAGGAAGTGCGGACTACCGCCCCCTTGAAGTGATTTGATTCGTTAATACCATATGTGGGATGTGTAAAGGATAAAGGTAATGATATTATATATGTTATTATACTGGAATTATAATATACTCTTATATCATTATGATTACATTCCAGAAAATACGAAATAGAAATGGAAGTAGCGTTCATGCGTACGTACGGCTTACCATCTCCCTAAACGGTACATTTCATTTCTTATCCCAAATTGTTATGTAATACTATAAGTACATATATATAATGGATATATATGTAATATATTACATAAAAATTATGGATATCATTCTGTAACTATAACATATATATATCTCTCTCATTTTGTTTTAATTCCATTAAAATGACAAAAAAAATGAATGTAGCGTTCATGCGTACGTACGGCCTACCGTCTCCATGAACGGTGCTTTTCATTTTTTATCTCCAAATGATATGGAATAGTATGAAATGAATATTTACTGGATATATATGATATTTTAATCATTAATACTATTCTGTAAATTAGTTACTTATAACTACATGGGCAATCTTTTTTCAAACAAGTTCATTTTTGACTCACGTACCAAACATCGGCAAAAACTTCTGATATGAACTAACATTATTAAACAATTATTAAAACATTATAATATGTGATATGAACTGAATAATATTCTCTAAAGTATATACTTAGTCAATTATTAATTGAACAAAGTTTGTTATTCAGGAATATAAAGAAATGAACAAGACAAGTTGGACTTGAGGTAAGGGATCTTACTCCTCTCTTTCTTTTTAAGTACCCTCTTTTATGTCATTCCCTCTAAAGCTCATATTTCTTGTTATTGGGATGTTATTTTATATTAAACTTACTGTATTTTTTATGTTCATGTGATGAGAGACCCTATTCTCTCTCATCAATCCATTTTGGAAGTTTTGAGTGGCGCCGTTAGGCTGCCGAATTTTCGTAAGAGATCTAACCTTTCTCTTTCTTTTTATGTACACTCCTTTATGCCACTTCTTTGAAGCTCCTCTTTGTTATGTTTGGGGATGTTCTTTTATATTCCTATTTCTATAAACTTTAAGTTAATATGATGAGAAACCCTATTTGATCTCATCAATCCATTTTTGTATGTTTTATGTGGCGTCGTTAGGGTGCCGAGTTTTCGTAAGGGAGTTTTCATCTCAGTTCTATTTCTGTGAGATTTATGCTACATTTTCCACAATTTCCTTTGAGTGGTGTATGTACTACCCATTATTCTACTCTTTGTGTAATATAAATTCGTTTATGAGTATTTAAATCAATGATTTATTGTCCTTCTTTCATGGGGTGTATGTTTTGAAAGATACCCAAGTCGGTAAGGGAACCTTTCACCCTCTTTTTTTTAAAAAGACTTCTTTTGTTGGGTCTTTTAATTTACATATTTTTATGTTGGGATATGTTATTTTATATCCTTATTTATGTATATTTTATTTCCATGTGATGAGATGACCTTTTTATCTCTCATCAACTCATTTTCTGAATTTTGAAGTGATGCCGTTAGGCTGTCGAATTTTACCAAGGGAAATTTTTAACACAATTTCTATTTCTTTGGGTTCAACATGTAGTTATTGAATATGTTATCCTTTGAATATGTGTGAATGACATTTTATTGTTTTACACTTAATATCCAATTATATTGGGTGTATTTATATTTGCTACACATAATTTTGAGATTGATTTATCCTTAATTTAAGGATACCTTCTTTATAAGGGATTTCATCACATTTGACATTTCTATTGAGACATCATTGTTGTTATGCACAAATTCACTCTTATATGGTGTATAAACTATCCATTGGAGTATTATATCATTAATCCATTTATTCTAATGATATTATAAAGTTATGACTAAATGTTATTCCTCAATTATTGTATTCAAGTGTCTCTAATTTTGGTAAAACCCCTTTAACCAAAATATCGCTTTAAAAGTTTTAATTAATATCCATGTTTTAAAAATGGTATTAAGGATTTATTTATATGGATATTAATGGTTTAAAAATTTAAAAACTTCAAGGTGGTATGGGACTTCATCTCAATCTCCTTTCATTGAGGCATATTTTATACACAACTTTCTTTTATACGGTGTATAAACCCTTTTGACTTTTATGGAATCTTTTTTATACGAAGCGTTTACTAAACGACAAAAGGGAATGTTTTTGTCATACGTATGCGGCGACAACGACTTCTCCACCATCATGACCGTTATTTGAGTTTCTACTTCCTCTACAAGCTATACCTTCTTTTTAAAAGAAAAATAAATACCATGTTTTACTTTTCTTTTATTATGGTATCGAAAATGGTTTTCGTAATGTTTTTATATCAATGTGTTGTATTGATATCTTGTGATTGAAAGGTGGGAATGTTATGTTTCATTTATGCATGTTTTATGTGATATGATTATGTTGAGGTTCATGGGCATTATTATGAAAACGGGTGGTTCTGTGATAAACTAAGGGCGGGTGAGCCCGATATAGCTCTCCAATGCATTGGGTAACGAGAAGGAGTGAAATGTTAAGGTTTCTCCGAAGAGATTTAGGGAATATACTGTGATGGGTATTCCAAACGTAACCAAGTGGGTTACTCACTGCGTAAGAATGTTATGAATGCCTCATGTTACCTTTATGTCTTATGATTTCTATGATTTATTCATGGTTTGATGAGGTATGTTAAAGTGCCTATGTTTTATGGGTAAAGTATGATTTTATTCTTATGTATATATGAACTCATGTTTCCTTTCCATATTTTTATAACCCTTACTGAGCTTTTTATGCTCATCCCATGTTTTTGAAATGTTTTTCACAGGTCAAGGGAAATGTACATGATGTGATGATAGTGTCAAGGATGTGTCAAGAAAGAATCCGTGTTTTATTTTAAATATGTTTCCGTTGATGGGAAGAATGAATATTGTCTTTTATGTAACCATGTTGTTTAAATGTGGAATGTAATGCATGTTTCATGATCTAATTCTCTAAAACTCTAAACCTGAAAAGATCCTCAATGTGTAATCTTGTAATAACTCAAGATTAAGTAAGGTTTAAGGCTGGGGCCTTATACCTAAAGAGGTATTTTTGAGGTTTATTACGATTTAATTTGAAAAAATTATTTATCCTTTGTGTATTTATATTTTTTATCACTACCATGATTTTCAAAAAGACTCATATTCATAATATGATATAGATTCATTTAGAATTTTTTTTATAATACCTGATAGAAGAATGTACGAAAATAACATGGAGATGTGACTTCAATAAGATGCACAATGCAACCGGTATGACTTGAAGTGTATATATTAATTAAAATAGAATTCATTTTTAGTAAAAATAAGAAGATACATACTGAAAAATGAGAAAACGCGTTAGGATTGATTTGGTACTTTAGAAAAATGTTCCATAAGTCATTTTTTACGTATATGAATCAATGACACTAAAATATGATGCACGGTTTGACCAGTATGAAACAAATTGCATGTTTCTAATTTGGAATTATATTTTAGTAAAAATACACAACATACATAGTAAATACTAATGAAACACTTTGGTATTGTTTTTATACTTTTTAACAATGATCCATGAGTAATTTACGGCGTGTAGGGATCAAACACACCTCAATATAACTCAAGTTGTGACCGGTATGACTCAAAGTTTCTATTTTTATTTAAAATTGTAACTTTTTTAGTAAAAAAAACATCTGGGATACTAAATGGTAAGAATAAAGAATGGTATTTTTTTGATAATTTAGGAAAATGGTCCATGAGTAATTTTTGATGTGTACGAATCAACCCCACCTAAATGTAACACATGATGTGATTGGTATAAAACTAAATGTGTCTTATTATTTAAAATTAACATTAACTTAGGTAAAAATAACAAGTGAAATTCTGAAAGCCAAGAAAATACATTTGGATAGTTTTCACAATTTATTACACAATACATGTATAATTTGTGAAATGTTTGAATAAAAATTATCACTATCCGATGCATGGTTTGACTAGTATGACTAAAAGTGTCTATTATGAGTTTAAAATTTACATTTTAGCTCAAAATATGTCACTCACTAAAAACCATGAAAACACTTTCTGATTGTCTTTATAATTTAAGAGAGTGATTTGTAAATCCTTTGCAACATGTATGATGTAGTCTCACAAAAAACTGATTCACGATGTGACCAGTATAACTCAAAAATCATGTTTCCAATTTGAAATGATCTTTTAGTAAAAAAATATAACTGATATACTAAAAAATAATCATATTCATTTGTATTGTTTTGAATCTTTTGAACAACTATCCATGAGCCATTATTTATGTGTCGAAATCAACCAAACCTCAATAAGATGAACGATGTAACCTGTATAAAACCATATGTGTTTATATTTATTATAGACATTAATTTATGCAATATGAACAAGTGACATACTAAAAAAAGAGTAAACACAATTGGATTGTTTTGGTACTTTAAAAGAAATAATCCACTAGTCATTTGTGATGTGTAGTGTTTAACCGCACCTCAATCCGATACACAATGTGACCAGTATGACTATAAGTGTCCTTTAGCAGTTTAAAAAAGATATTTTAGCTCAAAACGTTTCACTCACTGAAAACTAAGAAAATTCCCTTTGATTTTGTTCATAATTTAGGAGAGTGACCCAAAAGTCATATGTTGCATGTGTGAAGTAGTCTCACAAAAAATTGACACATGATGCGACCAGTATGACTCAAAATGCATGTTTGTTGTATGAAATCATATTTTTGTAAAAAAACACAACTGATATAATGAAAACCAAGAAAATATATTTGGATAGTTTTGATACTTTTGAACAAGACTCCAAGAGTAATTTGTGACATGTAGAAATTAATTTCACAACAATTCGACGAACATTGTGACCAATATAAATCCAAATGCATCATTAAATTTTATATTAATATTATCAAAAGCACAAGTTACATAATCAAAACCAATAAAACTCCTTCGGTTTGTTTTTGTATTTTAGGAAGATGATCCATAACACATTTGTGAAGCGTATGTATCAACCCAGCCTCAATATGACACACTTTGTGCCCTATATAACTCTAATTGTGTATTTTTTATTAAAAATTGACATTTTATTAATGTATTATTTCATATTAATTTTTAATTTATTTCATTATGTTATTAATAACATAATATTTTTTTTCTTATGTAGGTGGAACAATTTCCATGAGTTGGGATGATTTTTTCAGCAACTAATACCATGGGCAGACATTTTTTGATAGGGGGTCACTAATGTCAAAGGATGAAACATTAATTTTTTATCATTTTTTGGGATAATTGTAAATTTAATCATATAAAACATTTTTGGAAATGTATATAGAAATATTTTCCAAACCCTTGTGTGCGCTGATTTGTTCTTGCGGGCGTTGTATTTTTCATATGAGCATTTTACATGTGCTGTTTTGTGCAGGTGGTATGTGTGTGCTGTGTAGGTGATAGTGGGAGTGTTGTCATATAAACATCATGTCACATAATGTTAGGGATTTATCAGTGCTATTTCTATCACTAATAATATCCCCTATAATTGTCACTATTTAGAGTTCTAATTAAGATCCTATTTATCATCACTATATTGAGAACTGATAAAGGCCCCCTTTATCATCACTTTTTTTTAGCACTGATAAATTCACAGTTAATCAGTGATAAAAAAGATTTAGTAAGGGGGGATTTATCATCTCTTTTTTAGCACAGATAATCGAACCTCTTTATCAATGGGTTTTTAGCACTGATAAAGGGGACCCCTTTTATCTTCAATGAGATTAACAACACATTTCAAGCATTTTTAAAAGCACCATATGTAGTAGTGGTATAACAATGATTCATAAACCTAGTAAAATATAGATCATAAAAAACAATCCATCACATATATGGACAACATGAATAACGATAAGGGTGTAATGTATAAAAGATCATTCATGATGAATACATAACATATACAGATCAATTATACACACAATTCAATAATTTTTTTGGCCGAATTCATTAGAAACCCATACTTATTTAAATATATAATTATATATATATAATAAATATATTTATTATTTGATAAATTTTTTATAATAATATAATTATTTAAATGTATATATTTAATTTCAATCATATAAATTGTTTTTTAAAAACATTATATATATTTTAACTGTTAAAAAATATATATTATTTATAAACATGTGTTTTTATTTTATGTATGTATGTAGACATTAATTTTCAATATAAATATAATATGTTGATATAAATAAATATTATGTTTTGTAAAAAAACATTTATCAGTGATAATAACAGCACTGATAATGGGTCGATTTATCAGTGCTTTTACTTAGCACAGATAAAGGTCCCCTTCTATATTTTCTTTTTTAGCACTTATAAAAGCCACAGTTTCCATTAAACCGATCTATGGAAGTGAAAACTAATGTTCTTAAATCCTCGTGCATCCATGCATTACTCCTGTGTTGCAGAGATTACCGAGTGATGAGAGACTACATTCAATTATCAATCTGATCAGGGATGAATTTAAGGTTAGCTTAAATGGAATCCATAACCCCATTCTTTGTAATCATATTATTTGAATGTGCTCCATTAGCATGAGATTGGGAAAAGTACCTATAATCAAGATATTTTTCAATATTTTAGGTCATCTTTTTTCCCTTTGGACCCATTATTTAAAATATAGAGAACTATAAACCATTGTTTTCCAATTTAAAGTCGATTAATAAACCTGTAGAAGCCCTGAAAATAGGCATTAATTATAGATTTTGTTATTTTCATTGACAGTATCAGATAACATGGAGTTGCTGAGAATGGAAGTCTATTTTTTATGGGAATTTGTTACGTAAGAGTGAGATGTTGATTAAAATTCATCAATTTCATGTCATGTCATAGTAAATTACTTATTTCCAAGTCTTCAAATCAGAAGGTCAATAATACAATAAATTGACAATAATCATTACAATATAAATTGATAATAATTTATTATAATATATTAAAAAAATGTGAGTATGTCAAAATAAGTGAGATTAATATATTATTCCCATTTTTAAATTTAGTTATATATACATAAATAAATTTAAAAAATTCGACTAAAACTAGGTATTAAAAATTATTTTAATATCAGGATATGGGTAAAAATTGATGCACCATATTCAAATAAAAATAAATTGATCTAATTAGCAGTATCCATTTTTTTATTTTTTATTTTAAAATCCCATTTTTTGATTCTATGGACGGTTTAGGATTGTAAAATTATTTTCATCCTGGGATAAAAACTCATATTGTTGGAAGACATTCAAATAAATATTAAGTGATCCGTGTAGAGGTAGTGGGAAGAGATTGTCATCATAATGTGAAAGAGGGCCTCAGACATCACCAAATATTGCATAACTGTCATGTATAATAATACATGGACCAATAAATGAAGTATAACAGGATTAGGGCTCCGCATTTTCATCTTGTCATCAGGCTACTTCAAGAAGGCTGGGCGAGAGCTTTGAGAAGGATATGGATGTGATGGGGAAGAATCCAGAGAGCATAATTCATGGTGACCCGACAAAGATGTTGTGATTACATGTTTTGTGATTGATGATTCCATTGGTCATATTTGTGTGGATAATGATGCACCCATATTTGGTTATTTTGGTTAATTTTTAGTTTTTCCATTGATTGTTTATGTTTGGGGAACTTCTGGATATGTCCTATAAAATAGGCCAAGATGGGTTCATGTGTTTTTAATTTTTTTATTAATTACATTATCTTATTTGGGTTGTATTTTTGATAACCCTTGGTGCATTTTATGTTGATCTGTGGGTTTTCCATGTCGTTGTGAATTTTGGCTATTTCGTCTCCACCCTATGGTGCTCACCGAGTGGGAAAACATTCTATGTGGTTGTGAATTTCATTATTTCTCACATTCTTGCATCACTTGGGTGGGGTTTACTATTGTTAATCTATGAAATTTGATTTTCTCTAACCAAATAAATACAAATTAATCAGTTAATTTAAATTGAAGGGGAAGAGGGAATGATTCTCACACTTTTACAACATTGATATTATTGTGATGTTGTGATTTTATTCGCTGAATACCTTACTAATGTCATGGTTGTTGGGATCCATTTTTTGATCTATGTTTGTTGTGATATAGAAAACGTGTTTCATGTTGTTGTGATGTCAACCTGAAATGGAAATTAGGAAAATACTTATATTTTCCTAATGAAATGGTTTCCCCCAAATTAATGTATTTTGTTATAAAATACCTAAAATAAAGTGAAATGAAATAAAACACCCTTTGTTAAATCCATAATATGGTCTTTGATGTGTTGTGATTTGTGGTCGTGTTGTTGGGGAACGTGATGTGTGGTTGCAATGCAGTGTGGGGTGATGTGTGTTAGTTTGATCACACTTTTCGGCATTGATGTGATGGTTTGTATTGTAATTATTTTAAGGCGATGAGGCGATGATTCAATTACTTGTGCTTTTAGGGTGGCAAAGTTATGGTTCATTTGGCGGTGCTTTTGTGGTGAAAATCTAATGATTTGTTTGGCCGTGTTTGTTGGGCGATAAGGTGATGGGTCGATGGGAATAATGAGTTGTCTGTCATGTGGGGTTTTGACATTCTAAAATCTCATGTAGTGATGGAATCATTATTTAGTAATGATTGAAATTTTTGGAGTTGATTTGGATAATTGTATTGTATGTAATTGTGAATGTTATCTTGAATCTTTAGTGGTGGTATGAATTTAGTGGCTGTAGTGAAAGTGTCCGAGAGTTGTGAGTTGGTTAGTGTTTTGTTGTGAACCCATAGGATGATCTTGTGCGTGGCTTATATTTATATACATGTATATTCCTTTTTATTTCTATACACACCCTACCTATGTTGAGAATTGCGTTGCAACACTCATATTTTTACACTAAGGGTGTTTTTCTGAACATCCTAGTGATGCAGATGGATGACTTGCTACCCGCTCTCTCTTCAATATCTAGTAGATAAAAAAATTACATGGTGGATAGTGGTATCTTAGTTCACTATGTAACGGCCTACATATATTGAGGTGGGATGTAATATAACTGTGTTGTGGGATAAATTCTTGTTATGGTTGTGTGCAGTGTCCCATGATCCACCACTCCCTCACATGGTAAGAAAAGGTTGTTTACAATACCTCAAGTGTTAATCCCCATACAATATAGGCTGCAAACTAGTATTGGGGGTGCGACAAGTATAGTGTGGAGACTATACCCCCTATTTACAATGTTACAACAGTACAGAAGAATCATATAATATTAATAAATAAATTCCAAAGTGAAGAAATAATGGAAACAACATAACACCATGCGAAAAAAAAACAGAATCCAACTGAGTAGTAAAATAAATAAATATAGAATAATGTAATGATGTGATGGAATGTAACTAAATTTCATTGTAGATGTAATAAAAATAAATGACTATTAGACTGAAATAAAGAATCAAAATTCCCCATCACTGAACCCCAAATATGTCCCATTTGCAAACACATGCTCATCTAATAAGAAAAAATTAAAAACAAGGTCTTTTTCACTTACTACACAAAAATAGGCATTTTATGATGGTTTTATCACAGCGGTATAAAAAACTACAGCTAAATGTTTTCAAAAAAACTTTTGGTGGTTGTGAAAAACACTGAATTTTTTTAATATATTTTAACAATTTTTATAGTATTGTTTGAATTTTTTTAGGATGGATTTTTAAAAAACCACTATTAAATTATTGGAAAAATTATTTTCGATTTATGATTTTTTATTTATTTTCCACCATCAAATATAGTTTATTATTTTTTATTTTAATTAATTATAACACGTTAATTACTAATTTTTTTTATAAAAAGGATATAATATAGTACTGATCAATCAAACAAGACATATATATCCAATTGGGAAAAGAATCAACCAAACAATGATCACCCCAGGATTTCCCATGGCATAGCAAATGATGAGAATCCGGGTTACCCCCACACATGATGAATTAAAAACTGCATGAAGAAAAGCATTGATCCTTGTGCTAAATCTTTCTCAAAAAATTTCCATAGGGTTTCGAGTCCTCTCTCTTCTTAGACAATGTGGTAATCACTTCATGGCATCCCAATTCCACCACAACATTATTCAAAAAATTTGAATGATCAATAAGGATTCCTTGGAGGATGGTGTATGCCTCCTCCACCCCCATACTCTAAGTGTCTTGAATATCCATGCAATGATCTTACACCACCTATCAATTTCATTCATGGGAAATGAATCCAACACCTACCCCTGAATCAAAAGAGACGTCCAAATCAATGTTAATATTAAAATCCCCTCTAGATGGGGGGGGGGGAATCAAGGTTATTCCATCCACATTCATACCAAAGAAGTAACCACTTCATTTTACTTCAAACAATTCATCCATTCTAAGTCCCTCATAACCCAAATACGATCATGGGTCACTTAATTTTGAATGATGCACTAATTTCATCATGTCCAAACCAGCCAAAAAATTATGCATATCAACCCCAACACTCTTGGTTCCAACAAAAACAACCAATTATTAATGTTTTGGGATACATCCATAGACATGTCAAAGTAAATCATAAATTTTGACCCACATTCATTCTAAACCCCTTCCACCCCACAAAATAGTAGAATTAAATGAAAAAGAGATTCCACCTCTGAGGCACACAGGACTGACGTCACCCTACAAAATATGTTGTATCACCAGAAATTCATTGGTTTAAGAACATCATTGCAAGATTTCCACTGAAACAATTAACCATATGTGGAGGAATGAGTTACCAAAGTCTCTTACAATGATTTTTAATATGTAACTGAGCCAAACCATGAGCCCATTTTTTTACCCCGACCTAATTGAGTACTTCCTAGAAGATTCCCCTTCCCTACAAAACTAATCATTACCCATTCCATGGGTAATATGAATACTGAGAATGAGTAAAATATCATACACATTAAACCCATTACAAATCATTCTCTAATCACACTCCTCTAATGATTTGTTCATCAAATAATGCTCCCTCTCAATTTTGAATCTAGAGGCAACAATCAAGGATACCTTTTGGTTGATACCATTTTCTAACAACACTAAATTCCACACGCATACACCATTCATTAAATAAATTCTCCCCACATATCCACTATCTAGAATAGACTTACCACACCAAATTCTTCTCCACAAAACACTAGGTTGTGGCCCTATCATTTCATGTAATAAGTTCAAATGAGGAAATTATTTTACACATAGAATCTTTGAGAATAGGGAATTTGGGCTGGGTAGGAGATTTCGTACTTGAATCCCTTGAAGGTAATTGTTAAACAATTTGAGATTCCTAAAGTCAAGACCTCCAATTTTTTTGGAAACACATAGTTTATCCCATGATACCCAATTGGTATTATGTTTTCTATCATGATAACCCCCCCCCCCCAAAAGTAAACCAAATTAGAGTGGATCATATCAACAAGAGCATCAAGAAATTTTAATAAAGATATATCATAGGATGGAATTTCATGGGCCACAGATAAAATAAGATCTTCCTTCCCAACCATATAAATCATCCTTCTTGAACATAAAGAAATCATATTATCCACCCATTCCATAATTGATGAGAACCGTTGTTTCTTTGATCTTTTGACAATGGTCTGGAGAAACATATGTTTTTTTAAAATTTTAAACTAGTGGAATCATGCACACCCACTGAAACTCCTCCCACTTCATTTGTAAAAAACCTTTACTAAAGGATGATTCTTACATCAATGTATTAATACATTGTATATAATTTCTTTGATACAAAATAATGATTTTAATAACTGAGAAACAATCTTTTGGGGTAGAGTGTAAAAAAAGGAGGCTATCATATGTAAAGAAGAGGTGGGAAATAGGTGGTCCATTTAGACATACCTTAGCACCATGTGTAACTCCATGCTTCCCTAATTTCAAGAGAAGATGAGAAAATATGTCGTCCAATAGGATAAAAAGATTTGAACAGAGTGGATCCCCTTGCCATAATCCCCTTGGGGATTTAAAACCCTTATAAGGGACACCATTAATATTTATTCTAAATGACACCAACATTACATAGTTCATCATGATAAAATTTCATTTATCCCTAAAGCCCAACATTGAGTGAACGAGTTCCTGAAAAAGAAATTAGAGCATGTGGTAGGCTTTCATCATATCAAACGTCATTACCATGAATCCTTTATTTTTTAGAAGAGTGGGTCTTTATGGAGTATAACACTTCAAACCCAATGGATGTATTATCCATAATGTATCACTTTGAGACAAAGGAAAATTCCATTTTTTTTGAAAATATTGGGATTAAAACCCCATTGCCTATCCACTATGATCATGGTGTAAATTCTTTAGACAATATTTAACAGACTAGTTGGACAAAAATCCATGATTTTATATGTACACTGGTTTTCTTGAATGATGTTAATAATAGTATCATTATGGTACTTGATTTATGCTCTTTTCCCCCAAATTTCTTCATTAGGGAAACCACATGAGGTTCAATAATATTCCAAAAGCATTTGGAAAGAAGTGCATGGAAACCATCAGCCCCATGATCCCTAGTAGAATGAATAAGGTAAAGGTCTAAAAAAAATCATCATTAGAGATATCTCTTCAAAATTTTATTTTATATATTTCATGATATTTTTTGGAATGAAATTATTCAAACATGAAGGAATGTCAATACATAACACCATATAAAGGATCAAGAAAAAATTCCTTTTAATGGTATGAATATAACTTAAATCATGGATAAACCTCCTAGTCTGATCATCAAGAATATAAAATGATTTTTCTCTCCTCAATGAAGAATATTTTTGGTAAAAATGTAGTGTTCTAATCAACATCCATTATATTGGATTCACTTCCCTAAAAAACTCAAAACAATATTTTTCGCTAAACATCACATTATCTTCTTTTTCAAAAAAAGATTTATCCCTAAGAATGGAAACACAATATGGAATTGAGAGTAGCCTCTTCAAATGATTCCCTATATAATTAATGTGTCTATAAATGTCTCTGAACCTAATCGAGTTCCACTTCTGCAAACAAGATGTAGTATTGTGGATGTTGGATATGAGGAATCTATGATGGTTTCGATCTGTAATCTATGATATTCAGTTTCGATGGTGTCAGATTGGTGATCTATGAAAGTTTTTATTTATGAACATTGGTTTCAAATCAATGAGTTTCTATTGTTTTCAAGTATTTGAAATGAAAATTTTTAGATCATGTTTGGCTGTTTTGTAGTGATCTTAAGCTCTTATGGTGAGGTGGGTGAAGGGGTGACCATCAGTACTGAAGGTGAGGTAGTGACCATGGGTTCTCAAGGAGAGGTTTGATTCATTCCTTCCTCCATTCGGGGTACCCTTCTTGTGATATTTGTGATGACCATCGGTTCTCAAGGCGAGATAGTGACCATCATGGTGGGGCTGTGATCATCGGTTCTCATGGATTATTTGTTTGAGATTTACATACTAAGGATTTATATATAGAGGATGAAATAATTGTACTGGTTCCAATTTCTCTCTATCGTATTCTAGAAAATTGATATTTTTTGTACTGGGGAAAATCATACTGAGAATAATCGTAATGGGGAAAATTGTGCTTGGAGGAATCGGACTCGTAAAGTCAGACATTGTTTTTCATAACAATGTCCTGGAAGTTCTTACCCCATTTTGGATATGAAAGTAAAGATCTGTATTAAAGGGAATACATTTTTTGAGTTGATAAAAACCATAGGTGACACACATTGTTACATAATCATTATATTACCCTATTTATTCTAATAGGGAGCACATGCACTATCGTAATTGTTCATATAATGTTTCACTAGTGAAAGGGTATGTCCTACTCGTTGTAATAAGGAGATTATTTTCTAGTAGATTCGGTGGTATTGGATAATTCAAAACCATTTAAAGGATTTACCTATTCAAATTAAATACATAACCTTGTAAATTGTTGTGTTTCTGTTGATGTGTGGTTTATTTTTTGGCAGGCAATTGATCCTTTTACAAGAGGTGAAGTTTGTTTGAAATGGAAGGAAAATTCAATCAAAAGATTCACTAATTCACCCACACTACAAAATATTGTTCATTTAAATGTTCTAAAAACAAATTTTAATAGTTTAAGAAATGCATTTTTAATCACAATGAAGAAAAAGGGGATCCCCAATATCAGTGCTAAAAAGTTGATTATAAAGGGTGTCCTTTATCCGTGCTAAAAAAATAACTTATAGAGGACCCCCCCCATTCAGTGTTATATTAGTAAGGATAAAGAAAACCCTTTATTAGTGCAATTTTAATCACTGATAAAGGGCTGATTTATTAGTTCTTGAAATAGTGTTGATAAAGGGAGGCTCTTTCAGCGCTCGAAATAATAGTGATAAAGGGGGAATTTATCAGCACTTGAAATAGATCTAATAAAGGATCCCATTATCAACTAAAAACAGAGATAATAAAGTAAGACATTAATAGAACTAGAAATAACACTGATAGAGTCACAGCTTCTTATCATGTGTTTTTTATATAACATCACACCTAACAACACTGGCACAACACACACGCACCACCTGCACAAAAAAAACACCTACACAACACACAAAAGAACACAACAATGAACACAATGGTTTAGAATACAATTCTATATGAATTTCAAATTATGTTTTATATAATTACATTTACAATTATCCAAAAAATAGTTAAAAACATTAATATTTCATTCTTTGACATTCGTGATCCCCTCTCAAAAATGTCAACCAATGGTATTAGTTGTTCACCAAATCATCCCAACTATATATAAAGGTTCCAACTATATATTAAAAAAATATTATGTTATAAATACTATAAAGAAATAAATAAAACATTTATATGAAATAAAAAATTAATAAAATGACATTTTAATACAAAATACACATTTGGAGTAAAAGAGGTCACATCGTGCATCGTATTGATGTGTGTTTGATCCCAACACATTACAAATGAGTTTTGGATCATTTACCTAAAATAAAAAAAAATCCAAGTGGGGTTTATTTGTTTTGAGTATATCCCTTGGTCTTGTACTAAAATTATTATTCTTTTTAAATGACACATTTGGATTTATACTGGTCACATCATTCATCGGATTGAGCTGTGGTTGATTACTATATTAAAAAATGACTCATGAATTGTTTTTCTAATATATCAAAAGAATCTGAATGCATTTGCTCTATTTTCAGTATGTTATGTTTGTTTCTTTACTAAAATATCATTTCAAACTGGAAAAACACATCTTGAGTCATATCGTTAACGTCGATTGTCAGTTTGAGGTGGTACATCATCATAAACGTCACAAAGGACTTTTTAATCGCACCATTAAATTATAAAGTCAATCGGAGGTCATTTTCATGGATTTTAGTGATTGAATCATTTTTACAAAAAATGTAATTTTTAAATATCTAATACACACTTTTAGTCATACAGGACACATAGTTCATCATAATGAGGTGTGGTTGATTCCAAAACATCCCAAATGTGTCATGGATAATTTTCATAATGTATAAACACAATAAGAATTTTCCTTCATGGTTTTCAGTATCGCACTTGTTATTTTTATTTAAAATACAATAAATATTAAATAAAAACAAATTTGGATTTATAATGGTCACATAGTTCATAGGATTGAGGTGTGGTTGTTTCTTACACATCACAAATGATTTTGGGATTTTTTTTAAAGTATCAAAACAATTCCAATGTGTTTTCTCGGTTTTCAGAATGTTACTTTTTTTTCAAAAATATTATATCAAACCAGAAACACTCTTTTTGAGTCAAAATGGTCATATCATGCATCAGTTTAATGTGAGACTAATATATACACTTAATAAATGAATTAAAAATCACTATCCTAAATTATTAGGACAATTCGAAAGAGTTATCTTGGTTATTATGGAGTTACACGTTTAGAGAAAAAATTCAAATTTTAAACTAATAATAGAAATTATTTGCCATACCAATCACACCATGCTTCAGATTGAGGTTTGGTTGATTCCAAAACATAAAAAAAGACTCATGTATCATTTTTATAAAGTATAAAAATAATAAAAGTATTTTTACTCAATTTTTAATATGTCACTTGATAGTTTTAAATGAATATTTTTCAATTTAAAAAAAAATAATCATTTCAATTATTCTGGTCACATCATTCATTTTATTGAGGTTCAGTTGATTCCAAAACATCATAAAATGACTCATGAATAATTTTCCTAAATTATAAAAACAATTAAAATGTGTTTTCTTGGTTTTCAGTATGCTAGTTGTGTTTTTTTAATAAATTTAATGTCAATTTTAAATAAAAATAGACACTATGAGTCATACCTATTGAACCGTGATTCATATTGACATGAGATTGATCCCTACATATCAAAAATGACACATATATTATTTCCTTAATGAATCAAAACATTATGAATGTGTTTTCTCAGTTTTTATTATTTCAGTTGTGTTTTTTACTAAAATACAACTTCGAAGTAGAAACATGAATTTTGACTCATAATGATCGCATTTTGTATCAGTATGACCTAATACGGATTCATAAATGTCACAATAAATATATGAATTGTTTTACTAAATTATGAATACAATAAGTGTTAGTTTTCTTGATTTTATTGAGTTACACATTTTGATCTAAAATGTTATTTTAAACTAATAATGAGCACTTTTAGCCATATTAGTCACATTGTTCATTTGATTGAGATGTGGTCGATTCATTCACATCCCAAATGACTGATGGAACAATGTCTTAATGTATCAATACAAAATTAATTTGTTTTATCTTTTTTCTCTATGTCCGTTTTTCTTTTTGATAAATTTATATATAATTTAATATAAAAATAGACACTAAATGTAATAAAGTTCACAATGTACTTCTAATTTAGGTACGGTTGATTCTTAAATGTCTGAAATGACATATGGATCATTACTCTAAAGTATCAAATCAATTCTAATGATTTTTCATAGATTTTAGTATGTCACTTGTTATTTATAGTAAATATATTGACAATTTTAAATAAAAATAGACACATCGAGTCATACTAGTCACATTATGAATTGTATTGAAGTCACATATTCATACTATTTGAGTACATTCTTCTATTAGGAATGATACTCATTAATTTCTAGAAGAATATATTTCTTATTTTGAATACGAGTCTTTTAGAAAATTTTGGTAGTTCAGAGAAAATATAAATACAAATAGTATTAATAGATATTTTAAATGAAATAGTAATTGTATTGGAAAATACCACTTCAGAGATGCTGGTTTGTTCATGGAATATGATCTCTTTAATAAATTTACAAACATAATAACCACATTATTTTTTGTTTGTTTTTTTCACACACTATAGAAACATTGAGAAAAATATATAATTTTTTATATTTGTTTTGATTGTGAAATATTATTAAATATACCCTGATACTTATCCAGTCGTAGTAATTTGATGTGGATTATACTTTTCCCCCAGCCTCATTCTATAATGTAGACAATATTTACACACATCTCTATCATAAAATAATCCTCATTAAAAGATAATATAATTTATTTAACTAGATATTTAGTTCGAAAATGTTTGATGTAGATTATTAAAAAATAACAAAAACATTCATGTGTGGTCAGTTTGTAGGAAATCGTTCCATGGAATCAAGAAAATAAATCTTTAGAGTATCCAAATTGTCCATAAT
This sequence comes from Viscum album, assembly GCA_963277665.1. NCBI lineage: Eukaryota > Viridiplantae > Streptophyta > Magnoliopsida > Santalales > Viscaceae > Viscum > Viscum album. Next base: position 1,051,941,496 of record OY728151.1, on the reverse strand, counting down.
GAGACATCAATGAAACCCAAAAATTCAAAAGGAATAATAAAATATTGAAATTAAAATATATTTGATAGGATTAAATTGTATATTTTCACCACTGCATCATTTGTATTGATAATAATTTATCATCCATAATTTTGCACATAAATGATTTGAGTAGGAAGATGACTTGTTCACCCTTTTTCTTTGAATTTATTTCTGTTTGTTCTATAGAGGTGTTTTGAGGACTAGTGAGTCAAAGATTTTTTTCATGGAGATAACCATTCAATTTTTTTTAAATATATACTCCTGCAAAAAATATGAAATGTATTTAGTTATAATTATCTTATTATATCATCTTTTGGAAAATCAAATCATTAAAACATACCTCATGTAAACATTAAAAAATGATCCACTAATCCAATCATACTGAAGGATTTCACTTTCATTTTCAAAACTAATGAAATATGTATCTTCCCTATTGTACATGTTTTCATTAAAAACAATTTAGTGAGTACCACCGTCTTTCAACTTTGTATCCCATGAATGTAAAAAGATTATAAATGCTTTCATAGAATGGGTAGCTTTAAGGTGATTTCATTTTATTTTTTTGATAGGTTGGTCAATCTTTGAGATAGTATTGAGTCGTTCATTCATTTCACCAACTTCCTATATTCTGTTTGTAAAAAAACATCGATTCAAAACATTTTCCTTAAATTTTAGTGGTTTTTCTTGATTAATATTTTTCATATTAATACCTCCTTGTCGACATGTTTTTTTAAAAATATGTGATGTCCATGTGATAAATGTTCCAAGATCTTATTCGACATTTTGAATATCTTCCTCATCTATTGGAAATGATATCTTGGCACTCAGATCATGGGATACATTAGTCAACAATTTGAAATTATATGTTGGGAGTGGTTTTTTTGTGTAGCATGGAATTTTAGATATTGAACATCATTGCCCTTGCTACAAGGTGATGGGTGGGTGTTGATAGATTTAAATCACTGTCATTTTCAACCTATAGAATATTAGTACAAGAAAGGTGTCAATGCCTATCTAATTCACAATTCATAGAACATTTATTAGAACATTTATTACCTCGGTTTAGAATGTTTATTGAGTGGGATGGATCACCTAAACTCTAGTGGGTGTGGGGTGGGATCTTCAGGAACTGGTTGTTCTTTAGTTGGTTCTTCCCTCCCCTCTACCATCATATTTTTCATGATCTCTATCTTCCATTGAATTTTTATCAAGGATATATACTCCTTATTTGATCACATTTAGTAGTTCACTTTCAGCCCCTCTTGTTTTTTTTAAAAATGTTTGTGGTGTGACCCCAAAACTTGCACCTCACACAGCCATACATTTCTGGATAATTGAATACCACCGAATGTATATCTGTATCTGGTTTGTATGTTGCTAATTACTATTACTATTTCATATATGAAATATAGTAAAATATGTAATCATTGTTATTTAATATCGATTTACATAAAGACAAATATTTATTATGTCATACTTAGACATGTTTCCCACAATTTTTTGTGTGTTTTGATCTATTAGTATCCCATATTTATTACGGTAGATTTAAAATACCTACCAATTTTTTTTCAAATGAGGAGTAACCCATCCTTGCATTAAGGTAGGGGTATGCAGGTTTTACTGCCAATTCATTAATTTTATCACCCTTTTCATGTTTTATAAAAAAATACTTTCAATCAAAGTGATGAATAAATGTATCATCGAAAAATGTATTACTATACACAATGTACCAAATATGACATCTATGAATGACGGTTTGTAAATGCACCACATTCTCCGGGGTTTTTAGGTGTGCATAATGTGGAGGTGGGTGCATGGTTATTCTCTCTTAAGCGTCTTTATGATTATATCTCATTAAAATTGTTATAAATCCTCTATGAATCTTTATTGAAACCATTTAATACATAGTCATTATGTGAGTCATCCATAATAAATGTACTGTATAATGGATTACAAAGAGTAATTCAATGTTATATTATTTTATTTTTTAGTAAATTAAGGAAATGATATCATAATGTTACTATAATTCTCCCCACATGAGTGTCTTAAGCCTGATGACAACATGGTGCCACAAATGTACATCAATAGACACGTGTTTCCGAGTGATGATTCAAATGTATCTACTAAACATAGCCTTGTAGGGGTTAACATGCTAGCCTCACATATTCCATCCAACTTCATATTTAATTCCTTTCAATTTTTCCTTAAAGAGTTTTTCTCTCACCATCAAACTATGTCACTCTTATTTTATCTATGCCACCTGTGTTTCATTGCCTTCCATTTTCTTGGTTTTAACATAATAAATATGTTACTCAATTGTGCAATCATTTTCTGGTATAGTGGGTTGTGGTACCTCTACACTGGGAGGAGCAACGACAACAAGTTGAGAAACCTATTGGTTCTCTACACTGTGGACAACAGTGGGTTGGGAGACCTGTTATTCATAAACTCTACGAGCAATAGATGGTTGAGAGACTCATTGTGTCTTGATATTGGTAGAATCATCACATGAAAAAAATTAACTATAGAATTGGTTTATCATTTAATTTATATTAAATAAAAATAATTAGCGAATAAATAATAACATATGGTAACACGTTTTATATTACAAAAAATAACCTTATTATCAATATCTCAATTTTTTAATGGCTAAAGGGATTTGACCCCTCTATCGACTATCAAAATCCCTTCATTTTGGTCTCCTATGAAATAAAAAATGCCATCATCTTTGGGACTAATGTGAAGTGATTGTGACAACCCAATGAAATAGTCATCCTACGTTGAATTTTCAACTAACTGTTCACTGGTTCTAGTCAATAACAGAACAATTGACCAGCTTCAAGTTTCCAGATTTTGATCTTAAAACACTTGTACTGCCTGTGATACCATTATAAATGGTATTTATTTGTACCCTTCCTTACTGAAATCAATATTCAAAAACTCTGACTCATCTATTTTAATAGTACTCTTATTATCAACCTAAAATCATTGAAAAATAAAAACTTGGATGTTCTTATAATCCAATTGCAATATTTTTTTGATGATTCCAATGTCTGACATAATTAGATAAATTTCATTTTTCCCCATAGCACTAGAAACAAGAATCGCTTCATCCAGAAGTGTAACTCCAATATTCTTCATAGAATTTTCTTCATCATGTTCATTAGTATAGAATGTATAACCATTTATTTCATAATCATTATAAGATAATACAAATAAACTTAGTCTTGTGGATATCCATTGTAGTCATTCGGAATTTGAGTCTAGATTTTCATTTGACTCCTTTAATATATGTTCCCAAAACCATCCTATGGACTGTCAATTATGTGTATATGATATCTATTTTTAATCCCATGATGGATTCAAATTATTAAGAATTTATTAATGGGTTTCGACATATGGTTCATCCTCTAAAATCTAACTAAAAACATAAAGGTTGGACTACTCCCATTCCGTAATATTTATTGTGAAAACCTCAATTCTAGAAATTAATTCTCCCACAATCCATATAGTGTGATTTTATTTCAGCAGACCACTGCTTTCCATACCAGACATGTATATGGTTCATTTTTCAATGGCCTCCTCAACAATTTATCGCTCTGCAATACAACCCTCTTGTTGAATTCTATTTTTCACATACCATTTCAAAATCATCACATACCGTTGAATGGGGTACATCCATCTATTGTGTACATGACCACATAGTTGAATATCACTCACCAATTGAACCGTCAAATGAACCACCATATCAAAGAATATTGTTGGGAAGAATGTTTCTAATTCCCAAAATATGACGACAATTTCTCTTTCCAAACATGTTAATTTTACCGAATCTATAACTTTGATGCAAATACCATTTAATAATAAATAGAGCTTAATTAATATATAACATACATTCTTGGTTAAAATAAAATGTTAATATATAATAATTATATCATAAATCAAAATGTAGAAGTCATGTGATTTCATACCCTTTATCTTCAAATCAATCATTGACATGAAGTTCTTTATATTTGAGGAAAACCAGTATGGAACCTTTACATCATTCATGAAGTTGAAAAATTGATATCACTCCGGCTTGGAATGAGTGTAATAAACCAGAGTAAGAAATATTTGTTTTTCATAGCTTACTGGAACCAACTCATCTCATATCACCATGTCATCCATGTCTAAAATAACCTTAATTCCATCATTTCTTTTGTTGGGTGAAATTAGCAATGTGTCGGTGACACTATCACATATATATTTTTCAACATGCATAACATCATGAAAGTGACTACCTTATAGAAAATTCTATTACGATAATTCGAAAATAAACTAAACTCTTCTTCCAATTGGTTCTTGTATAGTTTTACGAAAACGTTTTACCAAAACAGTGTCCACATATTTTACATTCTCAAACAGTTCATGACTTATTAGTTTCTACAGTGTTGTACGTTATTCTAAACCTCCATCAATTGTTGTCATCCATGATCGGTACTTATTTAATTTGACAAGAAATCCACAATATCCTAGAAACACTATTTTACATGAATGTTTCAACCTAATTGACTGTGTTCCATATTTGCAAACGAGACACCCATGACTTTATTTAATGCTATATCCTAATAAATTTCTGTAAACAGGAAAGTCATTTATCATCTTACACAACATGGATCTCAATGTGAAATATCCATTTATATAAGCACCATACAATGTAACACTTTAATCCAAAAAATAATTTCAAATCCTTGAACGATAGAGCCAAATAAACATCAATATCATTACCCAATTTTTTTGGTCATTATAAATTCAAAGATAGCATGATGTGTTTTCCTTTCATTCATAACCATTGTGGAAGGTCATAAATTACCAACATGACCAGCCACATACTATGATTTATTCTTTGAAAACAACAATGATTCAGTCCATATGTATATAACCCAAGACGAAGGTTTCTCACCTCATTTCCATAGTCAGGATACTCAGGATCGATTCTCTACCACTAAGGAGAGCCTACCAGGTGACCTAGTTTCCAGTCATTATTTCTTATGTCAACATGCCACTTAAATTTAGTTGTTTTCTCCTCACTTGTATATAGGAACCATAACATTGGAATGATATGAATGTTCCATCAAATTATAATAGGGATGGGTTCATCATTCTTATATCAAGATGCACCATGATTTAGGAATTTTCTATGTGATTTTTGGTCCTTGAGAAACAATATATAGTCATTTTGGAAGGCGTGTATTCTTTAATATATCATACACATCAAGCATAGAATTCATTTGGCATCATATGTTCGGCATGGGAGCTCATTATCTTCTGGGATCATGTCATTCAAGAGAGAAAGTTAATCTATAATACTGGAATCACTCCATTTATTTCATTCATACTAATTTTATAGCTTCATTACGACTGATAATGATGTACATTTATTGAAACCACTATAAAATGGCGTCTTTTCATAACTATATAAGTGCTCATTTTTTTAGAAAATCACAAATTTCATCTTCAACTACAATTTTCATTTCCTCAATATGATCTTCATAATCATTCACATCTGTAATCACGTCCTCAATACAATCTTCTTCTTTTTCAACACTTATAATCATATGATATGATCCATAAAACAAATTGTTATCCAAACCACGGTCTACATTATATTATTCCCACTATTTATTCCAACATTTATAACATTGATATATTCCCTGATAGATCAATTATTCTTACAACTCCTCTTTACAAGCTTGTCTTGAATAACAACAATGTAAACACAAAGAAATGATTTCCTAAGGGTCCTAGGAATGATATTTTGCACACATGATGAACTCTTTCACTCCATCTTCATAATCTCTTATCAAATGATTTGAAACTATCCATTATTTATTCATATACATCCTATTTTATTTGGTTATATTAGTATTTTAAAAAATAAATACACAAAATATTAATATAATGTAATGGTTTCCGGAATTCTATAAAAGTATAATATTAAAAATATTATGGAAAATCAATAATTCAAATGTCATTTTATTACTATTTAAAATATAATAATTAATTTCCCATTAAAGAAGCCAACCATTTACACAAATTATGATTTAAAATTACACCCCCATTTTATAATAAATCAATCAGTCCCAAACACTCTTTCACAAAACCACAATTCCTTTTTAATGCATTAAATCCAACTTCATGATACATTAATCTAAATTATTTAAAATGAGCGACAACCCAATATGAAAAATTTCAGAACACATGCATCATTTTAAAATAAAAACTTATGAATTTTTACAATGACATATATCCCAATATAGAGACTTTATAAAATATACATATAAAACAAATTGTTTCATCAGAAATCAATCAGTGTTGTTTGATTCCATAATATTATTCTAATGGTTGGTGTAATAATAATATTTTCTATATGTTAACATTGTGATCCCCACCATTGGATAACCATTATCCATTCTTCCATTGTCTAGTTATATCAATTATCCTTCACCATATTACCAAATTCCAAACATATATGTTCCATAGTTAGTGATAGCACTCACCACCAAGAAACACTTTTGTTCCTATTTACTACAGACACCGCATTATCCCAATGATCATTGGATGACCCCAAATCAATTAGTTGTACACCCCAAGAACACTGTATATGTATCTCACATGAATAAGTGTTCATTCATTCATTTATAAATACACATATGATAATATATAAGAATGAACCCATTGAATACTAAAAAATTTCTCATTTGTCATTCCATTCACACAATGAATTTTCTTATGTCACTCATCTCTAGAAGTAACTGTGTTTCATTCCATATAAATTTTAGTACATCATGTATCATATCAAAATAAGATAATATCTATAGTACTAACCATTTATATAGTATGATTTTCAATAGTCTATTTTCTAAACTCTTCAAAAAGGCAATATAAATGACATTACAAAGACTAGTTATTCTAAAATCCTTAACTTAAATTATATTAGTAACCTCTAGAATCAAATTTATGAGAGAATCATTAAATGTCTCAATAGAATTATTACCCCTAAAAACCGAATTCTTCAGTTCAACAATATCATGTCCTCATATAGTTTAGATTTTTTAAAAGAAATTTTCATAATGAAACTCTATGTTTGGAACCATATATGCATGCCTCAACCCAAATGCCACGTCCACTTCATAACATTGAATATAAATAGTTAATAATTCATTCCAATAATTTGTTAAAGTTGTAATAAAATAATAATTTATATATTTATATATAAAATTATGCTATGAATGATGTATAAGGTGGGAACAATGGTGGAAATAAGAAACAAAATGGAATGTTGATAGGCGTAAAAGATATCGTGTTCATGCCAAATCAGTTTTTAAAAATGTGATCAACAAAATATATATTAACCAACTCCTGGACTTAGCAACGAAGAGAAAGGTGTTGAATGATAAGAGCTCCAGTAGAGGAGACCATGGAGAAAATAATCCTAAATTTCCATCATGTAGGAAATTTGGAAGGAGAAAACCAGGAATGAGTCTCATCAGAACAAAGAAATGCATTACATGAAGAAAAGAAGGACATTAAGTGATGAATTCTCAAGGAAAAATGAAGAGTACAACAGAAGAAAATAAAAATGGTCCCAAGAATCCATTTACAGTCATTTACAGTAAATGTAGGGGACCTGGGCATTTCCTAAATGAATGACCTATTCTATAGGATATTTTCTTGGTCAAAGAAGAAGCTATGTGGAAAAAAAAGGTTGGAGAAATGTTTAAAAGTATTAGTGATCCTTGTTTATGGGATTACTTTGGAATAAATTTCTCATGTATTTGTAACCCCGCAGTTTTCCATGTGAGAATGAAATTTGGGGAAGACTTATATTTTCCCTTGTGGATATAGTTATAAATAACCATTTGGTTTTATATGATCATTGTGTTTGAGGCAATTACATGTTATTATATTTTGGGATTAAAATGCAAGGTATGAGATAACATTTATGGATAAATTTATGTTATGGTTATATTGAGTAATTTATCTCATTTTGGTAATGTTGTAAAATATAGTTTTTAAAAAATGACAACACGCAGACCGTGTGACAACCCATCGCGTCGGACAAAGTAGTGGGAACGAAACCCACAACCAAAGTTCTATTGGGATTTATCACCTACCACTAGACTACATGAAGTCCCTAGTTAGTGTGACTAATTATTTTTAGTAAAATGATTTTATTGATCAATAAGAAGTTGATTTGGGATCTTAGGTCTTATCAAGTGAATACCCTAAGTATAGGAAGATGATTTGGGGATTTAGTGATAAATTTTATTTTGTAAGATGGTCGCTTTGTTGGGAACACTATATGCCCAAAGAAAATTTAATACTATGGGATTTCATTTGAGGATTAACGGTGGATTTTTATCTATGTTTTTATTGTGGATTTATAGTTATTTGGGTTATTTATAAAAATGATTAACCTATAATAGAGAATATGTGATTAGGATAATTACTTTTAAGTTTGTGACTTTAAGAGTAGTTGACGTCATTTGGAGATACAATTTAACATGGAAGACTACATAACCAATTTCTTATATGTTTTGGGTTTTAATATTAGTTTCGATTATATTGAAGGATTTTAAGGACAATAGTTTATTGAATGGTATTTCTTTAACTTTTGGATATTGTTGGTTTAATTTTTGAAATTAAGATTAGTGTTTCTTTCTCTAAAGGAATATCCTTTTGGGGGATCATCAGATCTTGTACTAACTGTTTTGGTTTCAATTAATCTCTAAAGACATGGTAAATATATAGTTTATCTTTTATGGATCATGTGATTCTATAAGAGTTTATTCTATCTATTCCAGTGTGACCAAGACTTCTTGAATACTCATCGTTTAAAAAAAATGAGTTAGTGGTGCAAATTTATTAAAGAATGAAACTCTAGTTAAAAAGTAACTATATCTCTCTATTTTTTTAGTCAATATCATAAATGAATTCCTCATGTTTATGTTATGTAACTTAAAAAAAATGTTGTCTATATACTTTTCTTACTGGGAAACTAATGATCATTTTTTCCATCACAAGATTATGGCTTTCTTGCTGCTAACATTCACTTGATCATGTTTTCTATCCCTCTCCATTAGTACATGACACTTATTTTAACTTCCATATCTGTGTTTTCCTACATGGAATCCTAGTATGAGTTATCTTGGGTGACCTTTGTATTTCTCTTTCATTCTTTTAAGGTGATAGTTTTATTGACTATTATTCCGATGTGGGACATTCCATTATATTCTCATTCACAATTTTTAAAATTTTGAGGATGAAATTATTTGAAGGAGGGGATAATGTAACACCCAAAGCTTCCACGGTACACTTCTCTTTGAATAATACAATAGCATGTATGGTACACAACTTCAAGTTCTAACACACACCACAACCATTATAACTAGCCGTTATGAATAGTAATACCCACTTTTTGAAATTTTATAAATTTTATCTTTCAAAATGGACTTCATTTTTGGATTCGGATTATCGAAATTAGCTTTGGGTGATTTTTTGGTTTTTTCTGAGAACATTCAATTTTTGATGAATAGTGAAAAAACACTGAGTTAAAGTTTAGAACCGAATTTTTATTTAAATAACTATTTATTTTATTTAAATTTAATTAAGGTTATAATAGATACATAATACCTATATGATTTCAATGAAATTCATTGGAGTTAGTTTAGAATAATTTTAGATATATAAATATTTTATTGAACTTTTCACCGTCTTGTACCCACCTCCTAGGAGAATTTGGAAATTCACCTAAAACGTAATTTTACCGCTTCTATGAGTGTAATTTATAAAATCTGAGATACACCGTTAATATCAAGGAGTAAAATTTGGTTCAATAAGATAAAAATAGTTTTTGGTGAATAGTAACTTTTTACTTTTATTTACCACAATTAAAAGTAAATAGGGTAATTAAGGGTAAAAATGATATTAATATTACCCTAACACATTTCATAATTCTATTGGACATCAATATCTTTACCAAAAATATCATCAGGAATAAAATATTATCATTTTGGTCCACTTGGATTAGATTAGGACATTTATTATTATTTAAATCAAGGAAGAGTTAAAAGAGTTAAAATCAATGTTTAATAAGTAAAACACTTTTAATATAGGGTTATACATAATATAAAGTCTATTTTAAATATTAAATAGAAAGATAAAAATACATACTACATAATGGTATTTTATGTATACTTTTTAGATATTTTATAATTTAATTTAATTATGGAACAATGGTGATGCAGTAATTAGCTAATTAATGAAATATTTAAATAATTGATATTATAAATGTCAAAATAAATGTAATTTGAGACTTTTTATGAATTAAACTAATTAAATAGGTTACTATGACATATTAGGATTGGTTATATAATTTTTTTGAAATAGTAATGCTGTTATGAAATTATCAAAAACAAAATACCCAATTGTGTCAAAATAGACATAAAAGAATTTTTAAAACAAATATTATATTATTAATTTATATTTTATTCCTAAAAACCTAAGGTTTGGACAAAGGACTTATATAATGATAGGTGAATCATTAATGGACCACTTGGGGGTCTCTTGGAGGTATATACTCTGTTTATTAATTATATAATATAAAAATACAAAGAGACACGGTAAATGTCAAACTATTTAACTAAGAGTTAAATATAAATGATAAGGTTAATATAGTGACACAAACCTATCTAAAATCTATTGGCTGAAAGGATTTAGACCCATCCTAACCTTAACCTTTAAATAATCCACATTGGATCTATTAGAAACCAAATATAAATTTATTATAAAATAATATTTCTAGATTTTCCAAAGGTGTCCCTCGTCCCTCTTATAAAAGGGTACTCCACCTTCTCTATAATTTATAGCATCAATGCCTTTTGGCTAGGCCACCCCTACCAAAATATTCTCTCAACTTTCCTCAATTAATCCTAGAATCCTTAGTTTTATCAGAAATCCAACCTAAGGATCCTTTTTGATCAAATCAAAAGGAAGAACCAAAAGAAAAGGTAATGTTTTCACCCCCCTTTTTCAAGTTACATTCTTCTTAAACATATACTTTAATTGTTATTTCCAATATAAAATAATAACTCCAGAATATTTTATATAATGTGATGTTATTATAAATATGGTACAACCATATTCAATATTCTTTCAATCCTTTGAATGATATGTCACCATACATGCGTAAGTACGGCCTACCATATCCACGTCATGGTGTAATTGTTATTAAATACATTATTATATGGATTGGGATAATAATGATGTGTAATTCATGTAAATAATAAGTATTACATGATAATGATTCTTTATATATTATATAACATCCAAATATATATGATTTTAATATCAAAAGAATGATATTATCGCTCATGCGTACGTACGGACTACATCTCCACGAACGCGATGAGATTCATTCCCCATCGTATCCATACAAGTCAAATTCTCATTTTATGATTAAAAATAATGTTTAAGGACTTGATATCATTATTTATATGAAAAAGATACAACCTATCCATAACAAACACGACTTATGTAACAAAACATATAAAACAAAATGAGTAAGTTAACACCCGAAATGACGATAATACTAAGATATTATTAACAAAGAAATGTTAAAAGAGCATATATGATATCATATTAATGTATATGATTCTTGTATAATTCAATAAAAAATATTTCACCAGTATAAATGAGGCTAATCTAACCTCAACCAATGAAAAATTACAAAGTAAGGGTTTCTTATCTCGCTTTTAATTCCGTGAGATTTTCATTGTTCTCAACTTATTTATGGCTTGTAGTGTGTGTACTGCCAAAGATTGTATTCATTATGTAATATACATTAATTTATGGATATTTAAATCATCATTTTATGATCCTTATTTAATGGGAGTATGTTTTGTATGATACCAAATCGATAAGGAAATTTGAAATTTCAATTTCCACTCATTCGGCTTTACGCATACTTCATTGATTATTTTACTTCATGATTATGTGTGGAATCACTATTCATTTTCTTATTTCATGATTTACACTCCCCTTTCTATGGATATAATTTTGATACACATAATCACTCCATTTATAAACTCTCAAGTCATCGATATGATCTTGATAACAGTTATTTTAACTCAATCTCCATTTGTTGCGTTAAATATCCAATTAATTGGTGTTGTTTTTACAAGAATATGTGTGAATATCATCTGATTGATTTACACTGAATATCTAATCATATTGTGTGTATTTATATTTGTCGCACATAATTATGTCGTTTATTTATCCTTAACCTAAGGATACGGTTATTATAAGATATTTCATTTCAATTTACATTCCATTGAGACTTATTTATTGTTATACACCAACTCACTTTTATATGGTGTATATAATGTACATTGACATAGTATATCATGAATACCTTTATTATCATGATATTTCAATGTTTTGATTGCCTCAATTATCTGTATTCAACTGTCTCTCTTTTGGTTAGAAACTCTAACTAAAATTACATTTTTAAATGTTTTAAAAATTTATTCATCTAAATATTTCTCATTAATGTCCATGTTTTAAAATTGGTTTTAAGGATTTATTTGTATTGACATTAATGTTTTAAAATTAAATTTCCTTTTAAAAGTTTCAAAGTGGTATGGGACACTTCGATTAAAAAATACATTTTAAAACGACTTCTTGATAAGTAGTGTGACTTTTAAATGTTTTCAAGAAAAAGGGGGGTATTTCTCTCATATAGTTTTAATGATTATTTTTATCTTTTTAAATATCTTTCATTATTCTTGATTGATGTTAATATGTTACAATACAATCTTACAAATTGTATTGAATGAGTTATGTTTTACTGTGAATGTGATATTTTTATACCATTCATGGTTTGTGGTTAAAGTATTGACATTTTGTATGCTAGTCTTAATACGAATGTTTATGTTATGTTTCAAAAATTTCATATGAGGAATGAATTGGACTTAGTAAGTGATGGGTGGAGCCCGCGATATCTCATCAATACATCAGTAGGTATCATGAGACAAACTAGTGTCTTGGCGCAAGGCCTGGACAAAATCTTATTTGTAGTCTGGGTACGAGGCCTTGACTATGTGGTTATGATAGTCTAAAATTTTGCATTCTATCATTACGAAAGTGGTTATTGATATTGCATGTGGTTATTCGACTAGTGGAATATCCATGTGAATAAGTAAATGGGATTATTTCATTTTATCATTTCCATATTGTGCTGAAGTTCATGTTTAATAGTTTTTTGTTTATGTTATACATTGACATAAATGTTTATACTTATTTATGAACGTTTCTGCTATATTTTTTTCCTTACTGAGAATCTGATCTCACCCCTTTCAATGTTTTATTTTTCCCAGGATGTGAAGAAATAATTTATGAATGACCTGTAGGGATTGTCAGAGGGGATATGAAGACAATATGTTGTTGTTTGTTTTTACTTTATGATGTAATGTAAGAATTATTAATATGTCTAGTGTCTTCAAGACTACTAAACTAATCAGTCTTTCATGACATGATCTTTTGTGATCATTCCAATGTTATGTAATAATGCACCAACTCTGGGTAACTGGGGTCAGAGCAATACAGTTGGTATCAGAGGATGTTTAGTACAAACCGTGGAAACTAGATTTAGATAAACTCTGATTAGAGCACATAGCCCTAAGATAGACATTGAGGATTAGTATAGAAAAACTTACTAGAATTTTGTTATTGTATAGATTTTGTGATTTTTCCAAGAAATACATCCCTTCCAGGATACAAGCACGTAGGGATGGACCTGGTATAGATGTACATAGGGATAAAATCTGAAAACACCGCTTTGAGATAGACTCGAACGGGAACTGGTCCACGACAACGGGCCTTACTGCACTCTAGGTTACGACACTCTTAGTGGATATGAATAGGATAATTTACATTTTATTTACAAACCAATTTGAATTGTTTTAATATAAGATTAGAATAAATGACCTTGGTTAATCCTAAGGTGTTTTAAACTAAGAATATGGTGTCATGATATTATCTAAATGACTTTAGGACTATTGTTAATCACACATTGCTTTCTAGTTTTAGTCAATGGATGGAGTTCAAGGAAGTCATAGTAACTTTGAGAGTGATGTAAAAGGTGGGAACAATGGTGGAAATGAGAAAAAAATGGAATGTTGATAGGCGTAAAAGATATCGTGTTCATGCCAAATTAGTTTTCCAAAAATATGATCAACAACATATATATTAACGAACTCCTGGACTCCACAACGAATAGAATGGGTATGAATGATAAGAGCTCCAGCAGTGGAGACCATGGAGAAAATAATCCTAAATTTCCATCATGAAGGAAATGTGGATGGAGACACCCCGAAAAGTGTCACAACGGAACAATGAAATTTTTTACGTGCGGGAAAGAAGTACATAAAGTGAATAATTTCCAGGTCAAAATTAAGAGTACTATTTATGAAAATAAAAATGTCCCAATAATCCATTTACAGTCATTTTCCGTAAAGCTGGGGGACCTGGCCATTACCTAAGTGAATGCCCTATTCTATAGAATATTTTCTTCATCATAGAAGAAGCTATGTGGAAATAAATTGTTGAAAAAATGTTTAAAAGTATTAGTGGTCTTTATTGATGGGATTACATTGGAATAATTTTACCTTTTATTTGTAACCCAGCAGTTTGCCTTATGAGAATGATATTTGAGGAAAACTTAATTTTTCCCTTGTGGATGTAGTTATAAATAACCATTTGGTTTTATATGATCATTGGGTTTCAGGAAATTACATGTTATTATATTTTGGGATGAAAATGCAAGGTATGAGATAACATTTATGGATAAAATTATGTTATATTTATATTGAGTAATTTATCTCATTTTGGTAATGTTATTAAATATAGTTTTTGAAAAATGACAACACGCAGACCATGTTACTACCTATCGCGTCGGACAAAGTGGTGGGAATGAAACCCACAACCAAAGTTCTATTGATATTTATCACCTACCACTAGACTACGTGAAGTCCCTAGTTAGTGTGACTAATTAATTTTTATTAAAATGATTTTATTTATCAATAAGAAGTTTATTTGGGATCTTATGTCTTATCAAATGAATACCCTATGTATAGGAAAATGATTTGGGGATTTAGTGATAAATTTTATTTTGGAAGACGGTCGCTTTGTTGGGAACACTATATGCCCAATGAAAATTGAATACTATGGGATTTCATTTGAGGATTAATGGTGGATTTTTATCTATGTTTTTTTGTGGATTTATAGTTATTTGGGTTATTTATAAAAATGATTAACCAATAATAGAGAATATGTGATTAGGATAATTACATTTAAGTTTGTGACTTTAAGGGTAGTTGACGTCATTTGGAGGTACAATTTAACGTGGAAGACTACATAACCAAATTATTATATGTTTTAAGTTTTAATATTAGTTTTGATTATATTGAAGGATTTTAAGGACAATAGTTTATTGAATGGTATTTCTTTAACTTTTGGATATTGTTGGTTTAATTTTTTAAATTAAGATTAGTGTTTCTTTCTCTAAAGGAATATCATTTTGGGGGATCATCAGATCTTGTACTAACCGTTTTGGTTTCTATTAATCTCTAAAACTTGGAAAATATATAGTTTATCTTTCATGGATCGTGTGATTCTATAAGAGTTTATTCTATATATTCTAGTGTTACCAAGACATCTTTAATACTCATCGTTTAAAAGAATGAATTAGTGGTGAAAATTTATTAAAGAATGAAACTCTACTTAAAAAGTAACTATATCTCTCTATTTTCTTAGTCAATCTCATAAATGAATTCCTCATCTTTATGTAATGTAAGTAAAAAAATGATGTCTATATAATTTTCCTACTGGGAAACTAATGATCATTTTTCCAATCACAAGATTATTGCTTTATTGTTGCTAACACTCACTTGATCATGTTATCTATCCCTCTCCATCAGAACATGAAACTTATTTTATCTTCCATATCCATGTTTTCCTACATGGAATCCTAGTATGAGTTATCTTGGGTGACCTTTGTACTTCTCTTTCTTTCTTTTAAGGTGATAGTTTTATTGACTATTATTCCAATGTGGGAATTTCCCTTATATTCTCATTCACAATTTTAAAATTTTTAGGATGAAATTATTTGAAGGAGGGGATAATGTAACACCCAAAGCTTCCACGATACACTTCTCTTTGAATAATACAATAGCGTGTGTGGTATAGAACTTCGAGTTCTAACACACACCACAACCAATATAACTATCCGTTATGAATAGTAATACCCACTGTTTAAAATTTTATAAATTTTATCTTTCAAAATGGAATTCATTTTTGGATTCGGAATATGGAAATTAGCTTAGGGTGATTTTTTGGTTTCTTTCTGAAAACATTCAATTTTTGATGAATAGTGAAAAAACACTGAGTAAAAGTTTAAAACCGAATTTTTATTTAAATAATTTTTTATTTTATTTAAAATTAATTAAGGTCATAATATACACATATTACATATATAAGTTCAATGTAATTCATTGGAGTTAGTTTAGAATAATTTTAGATGTATAAAAATTTTATTGATCTTTTCTCCGTCTTGTACCCACCTCCTAGGAGAATTTGGAAATTCACATAAAACGTAATTTTACTGCTTATATGAGTGTAATTTCAAAAATTCGAGAGACACCATTAATATCAAGGAGTAAAATTTGGTTCAATAAGATAAAAATAGTTTTTTCTGAATAGTAACTTTTTACTTTTATTTACCACGGTTAAAAGTAAATAGGGTAATTAAGGGTAAAAATGATATTAATATTACCCTTACACAATTCCTAAATCTATTGGAAAACAATATCTAACCCAAAAATATCCTTAGGAATAGAATATTATCATTTTGGTCCACTTGGATTAGATTAGGACATTTATTATTATTTAAATCAAAGAAGAGTTAAAAGAGTTAAAATCAATGTTTAATAACTAAAACATTTTTAATATAGGGTTATACATAATATAAATTCGATTTTAAATATTAATTATAAAGATAAAATTAAATAATACATAATGGTATTTTATGTATACTTTTTAGATATTTAATAATTTAATTTAATTATTGAACAATGGTGATGCAGTAATTAGTTAATTAATGAAATATTTAAATAATTGATATTATAAATATCAAAATAAATTTAATTTGAGACTTTTTTTGAATTCCACTAATTAACTAGGTTAATATGACATATTAGGATTAGTTATATAATTTTTTTTCGAAATAATAATTTTGTTTTGAAATTATCAAAAACAAAATACCCAATTGTGTCAAAATAGACATAAAAGAATTTTTAAAACAAATATTATATTATTAATTTATATTTTATTCCTAAAAACCTAAGGTTAGGAAAAATGACTTATATAATGATAGGTGAATCATTAATGGACCACTTGGGGGTCTCTTGGAGGTATATAGTATGTTTATTAATTATATAATATTAAAATTCAAAGAGACATGGTAAATGTCAAACTATTTAACTAAGAGTTAAATATAAATGATAAGGTTAATATAGTGACCCAAACCTATCTAAAAACTATTGTCTGAAATGATTTAGACCCAAACCAACCTCAAACTTTAAATAATGCACTTTGGATATTTTATAAACCGAATATGAATTTATTATAAAATAATATTTCTAGAATTTCCAAAGGTGTCCCTCATCCCTCTTATAAAAGGGTACTCTACCTTCTCTATAATTTATAGCATCAATTCCTTTTGGCTAGGCCAACCCTACCAAAATATTCTTTCAACATTCGTCAATTCATCCTAGAGGCCTTAGTTTGATCAAAAATCCAACCTAAGGATCCCTTTTGATCAAATCAAAAGGAAGAATCAAAAGAAAAGGTAATGTTTTCACCACCCTCTTTCAAGTTACTTTCTTCTTAAATATATACTTTAATTGTTATTTACAATCTAAAATAATAACTCCAGTATCTTTTATACAATGTGATGTTATTATAAATATGGTACAACATTATTCAGTATTCTATCCATCCTTTGAATGACATGTCACCATACATGCGTACGTAAGGCATTCCATCTCCACGTCAACGTGTAATTGTTATTCAATACATTATTATATGGATGGGGATAATAATGATGTTTAATTCATGTAAATAATAAGTATTACATGATAATGATTCTTTATATATTATATAAAATCCAAATATATATGATTTTAATATCAAAATATTGATATTATCGCTCGTGCGTACGTACGGACTACATCTCCATGAACGCGATGAGATTCATTCCCCATCGTATCCATACAAGTGAAATTCTTATTTTATGATTAAAAATAATGTTTGAGGACTTTATATCATTATTTATATGAATAAGATACAACCTATCCATAACAAACACGACTTATGTAACAAAACATATAAAACAAAATGAGTAAGTTAACACCCGAAATGACGATAATACTAAGATATTATTAACAATGAAATGTTAAAATAGCATATATGATATCATATTAATGTATATGATTCTTGTATAATTCAATAAAAAATATTTCGCCATTATACATGAGTCTAATCTAACCTCTACCAAGGGAAAATTACAATGTAAGGGGTTTCTTATCTCACATTTAATTCCGTGAGATTTTCATTGTTCTCATCTTATTTATTGATTGTAGTGTGTGTACTGCCAATGATTGTATTCATTGTGTAATATACATTAATTTATGGATATTTAAATCATTATTTTATGATCCTTATTTCATGGGAGTATGTTTTGTATGATACCAAATCGATAAGGGAATTTGAAATTTCAATTTCCACTCATTCGACTTTACGCATACTTCATTGATTATTTTACTCCATGATTATGTGTGGAATCACTATAATTTTATTATTTCATGATTTCCACTCCCCTTTCTATGTATATAATACTGATACACATAATCACTCCATTTATAAACTCTCAATTCATCGATATGAACTTAATAACAGTTATTTTAACTCAATCTCAATTTGTTGTGTTAAATATCCAATTAATTGGTGCTGTTTTTACAAGAATATGTGTGAATATCATCTGATTGATTTACACTGAATATCCAATCATATTTAGTGTATTTATATTTTTCACACATAATTATGTTGTTGATTTATCCTTTACCTAAGGATACAGTCTTTATAAGATATTTCATCTCAATTTACATTCCATTGAGACTTATTTATTGTTATACACCAATTCACTTATATATGGTGTATATAATGTACTTTGACATAGTATATCATGAATCCCTTTATTCTCATGATATTTCAATGTTTTGATTGCCTCAATTGTCTGTATTCAGTTGTCTCTCTTTTGGTTAGAAACTCTAACTAAAATTACATTTTTAAATGTTTTAAATATTTATTCGTCTAAATATTTCTCATTAATGTCAATTTTTTAAAATTTGTTTTAAGGATTTATTTGTATTGACATTAATGTTTTAAAATTAAAATTCCATTTAAAACTTTCAAAGTTGTATGTGACACTTTGATTAAAAAAATCTCTTTTAAAACGGATTCCTGATAAGTAGTGTGGCTTTTAAATGTTTTCTAGAAAAAGGGGGGTATTTCTCTCATATAGTTTTAATGATTATTTTTATCTTTTTAAATATCCTTCATTATTTTTGATTGAGGTTAATATGTTATAATAAAATCTTCCAAATTGTATTCAATGAGTTATGTTTTAATATGGATGTGCTATTTTTATACCATTCATGGTTTGTGGTTAAAGTATTGACATTCTGTATGATAGTCTTAATACGAATGTTTATGTTATGTTTCAAAAATATCATATGAGGAATGAATTGGACTTAGTAAGTGACGGGTGGAGCCCGCTATATCTCATCGATGCATCGGTAGGTATCATGAGACAAACTAGTGTCTTGGCACAAGGCCTTGACAAAAGTATTTTTTTAGTCTTGGTACGAGGCCTTGACTATGTGGTTATGATAGTCTGAAATTTTGCATTCTATCATTATGAAAGTGGTTATTGATATTGAATGTGGTTATTCGACAAATATAATATCCATGTGAATAAGTAAATGGGATTATGTCATTTTATCATTTCCATATTATGCTGAAGATCATGTTTAAAAGTATTTTTTTTATGTTATACATTGCCTTAAATGTTTATGATTATTTATGAACATTTCCGCTATATTGTTTTCCTTAATGAGAATCTGAGCTCACCCCTTTCAATGTTTTATTTTTTCCAGGATGTGAAGAAGTAATTTATTAATGACCTGCAGGGATTGTATGAGCGGATATGAAGACAATATGTTGTTGTATTTTTTACTTTATTATGTAATGTATGAATTATTAATATGTCTATTGTTTTCAAGACTACTAAACTAATAAGTCTTTCATGACATAATCCTTTGTGATCATGCCAATGTTATGTAATAATGCACCGACTCAAGGTAACTGGGGTCAGAGCAATAAAGTTGTTATCAGAGGATGTTTAGTAGAAACTGTGGAAACTAGATTTAGATAAACTCTGATTAGAGCACATATCCCTAAGATAGACATTGGGGATTAGTATAGAAGAACATACTAGATTTTTGTTATTGTATAGATTTTTTGATTTTTGCAAGAAATAAATCCCTGTCTGGATACGAGTAGGTAGAGATGGACCTGGTATAGATGTACCAAGGGGTAAAATCCGAAAACACCGCTTTGAGCTAGACTCAAACGGGAACTGGTCCACGACAACGGGCCTTTCTGCACTCTTGGTTACGAGACTCCTGGTGGATATGAATAGGTTAATTTACGTTTTCTTTACAATCCAATTTGAATTTTTTTAATATAAGATGAGATTAAATTACCTTGGTTAGTCATATGGTGTTTTAAACTGAGAATATGGTATCATGATATTATCTAAATGACTTTATGACTATTGTTACTCACACATTGCTTTCTAGTTTTAGTCAATGGCAGGAGTCCAAGGAAGTCATGGTAACTTTGAGAATGATGTACAAGGTGGGAACAATGGTGTAAATGAGAAACAATGGAATGTTGATAGGCGTAAAAGATATCTTGTTCATGCCAATTTAGTTTTCCAAAAATATGATCAATAATATATATATTAACCAACTCCCAGAGTCAACAACGAATAGAATGGGGATGAATGATAAGAGCTCCAGCAGTGGAGACCATGGAGAAAAGAATCCTAAATTTCCATCATGCAGGAAATGTTGATGGAGACACCCAAGAAAGTGTCACAACGGAACAATGAAATCTTTTACATGTGGGAAAGAAGGACATAATGTGAATAAATTCCAGGTCAAAATGAAGAGTAATATTGATGAAAATAAAAATGGTCCCAATAATCCATTTACAGTCATTTTCCGTACAGGTAGGGGACCTGGCCATTACCCGAGTGAATGCCCTATTCTATAGAATATTTTCTTCACCAAAGAAGAATCTATGTGGAAATAAATTGTTGAAGAAATGTTTAAAAGTATTAGTGATCCTTATTGGTAGGATTACATTGGAATAATTTTATCTTGTATTTGTAACCCCGCAGTTTTCCTTGTGAGAATGATATTTGAGGAAGAATTATCTTTTCCCTTGTGGATGTAGTTATAAATAACCATTTGATTTTATATGATCATTGGGTTTGAGGGAATTGCAAGTTATTATATTTTGAGATGAAAATTCATGGTATGAGATAATATTTCTGGATAAAATTATTTTATGGTTATTTTGAGAAATTTATCTCATTTTGGAAATGTTATTATATTTTTTTTTTGAAAAAATACAACACGCACACCATGTGAAAACCCGTCGCATCAGAAAAAGTAGTGGGGATCTAACAAACACCCAAAGTACGTTTTGGATTTATCACCTACCACTGGACTACATGAAGTACCTAGATAGTGTGACTAATTATTTTTAGTGAACTTATTATATTGATCAATAATAACTTGATTTGGGTTGTTATACTCATCAAATGAATACCCTTATTATAGGAAAATTATTTGGTGATTAAGTGACAAATGTTATTTTGGAAGATGTTCTCTTTATTGGGAACACTATATGCCCAAGGACAATAGAATACTATGGGATTTCATTTGAGGTGTAATGGTGGATTTTAATCTATGTTTTTATTGGGGATTTATAGTTATTTGGGTTATTTATAAAAATTATTAACCTATAATAGTGAATATGTGAATAGGATAATTACATTAAAGTATGTGACTTTAAGAGTAGTTGACGTCATTTGGAGATACAATTTAACGTGGAAGACTACATAACCAAATTCTTCATTGATTTGGGTTACAATTTTAGTTTTGTTTATATTGAAGGATTTTAAGGACAATTGTTTATTGAATGGTATTTATTTAACATTAGGGTATTGTTTGTTTAATTTTTCAAATTAATATTAGTGTTTCTTTCACTAAAGGAATATCTTATTGGGGGATCATCCGATCTTGAACTAACCATTTTGGTTTTGATTAATCTCTAAAGACATGGTAAATTTATTGTTTATCCTTTGTCGATCATGTGATTCTATAAGAGTTTATTCTATCTCATCCTATGTGACCAAGTCTTCTTGAATACTCATCATTTAAAAAAAATGAGTTAGTGGTGTAAATTTATTAAAGAATGAAACTCTACTTAAAAATTAAGTATATCTCTTTATTTTCTTAGTCAATCTCACAAATGAATTCCTCATATTTATGTAATGTAACTTAAAAAAATGTTGTCTGTATACTTTTCATACTGGGAAACTAATGACTGTTAGTCCCATCACATGTTTATGGATTTCTTGTTCATAAATTTCTCCTGATCATGATTTCTATCCCTCTCCATCAGAACATGACACTGATTTTATCTTCCATATCAATGTTTTCCTACAAGGAATCCTAGTATGAGTTATCTTAGGCGGCCTTTGTACTTCCCTTTATTTCTTTTAAGGTGATAGTTTTATTGAATTTTTTTCCGATGTGGGACTTTCCATTATATTCCCATGCCCAATTTTAAAAGAATTTAGGATTAAATTATTTGTTGGAGGGGATAATGTAACACCCCAAGCTTCCACGGTACACTTATTTTTGAATAATATAGTAGTGTGTGTTGTATGAAACTTCAAGTTCTAACACACACCACAACCAATAAAACTAGCCGTTATGAATAGTAATACCCACCTTTTGAAATATTATAAATTTTATCTTTCGAAATGGACTTCATTTTTGGATTTGGAATATTGAAATTAGTTTAGGGTGAATTTTTGGTATTTTTCTGAAAACATTCAATTTTTGATGAATAGTTAAAAAACACCGAGTTATTGTTTAAAACCAAATTTATATTTAAATAAGTATTTATTATATTTATTTTTAATTAAGGTCAAAATAGATACATAATACCTATATATTTTCAATGTCATTCATTTGTGTTAGTTTAGAAAAATTTTAGATATATAAAAATTTTATTGAACTTTTCACTATCTTTTACCCACCTCCTAAGAGAATTTGGATATTCCCATAAAACATAATTTTACCACTTCTATGATTGGAATTTCAAAAATCCGAGAGACCCCATTAATATCAAGGAGTAAAATGTGATTCAATTAGATAAAAATAATTTTTGGTGAATAGTAACTTTTTTTCTTTTATTTACCACGGTTAAAAGTAAATAGGGTAATTATGGGTAAACATGACATTAATATTACCTTAACACATGTACTAATTCTATTGGACAAGTTCATCTCGACCAAAAACAACCTTAGGAATAAAATATTATCATTTATGTCCACTTGGATTAGATTTGGACGTTTATTATTATTTAATTCAAACAAAAGTTAAAAAAGTTAAAATCAGTGTTTCATAACTATAAAATTTGTAATATGGGGTTATACATAAGATAAATTAGATTATAAATATTAATTATAAAGATAAAAATATTTCCTACATAATTATATTTTATTTATAATTTTTAGACATTAAATAATAGAATTTATTTATGACACAATGGTGATGCAGTAATTACCTAAATAATGAAATATTTAAATAATTGATATTATAAATATCAAAATTAATTTAATTTGAGACATTTTATGAATTAAAATAATTTTATAGGTTAATATGACATATTATTATTGGGTATATAAATTATTTTATAAGTAATAAAGCTGTTATGAAATTTAAAAAAAACAATAGTGTCAAAATTGACATTAAAGAGTTTTTAAAACAAATATTATATTATTAATTGATATTCTATTCCTAAAAATCTATGTTTTGGCCTAAGGAATTATATAATTATAGGTGTATCATTAATGGACCACTTGGGGTTCTCTTGGAGGTATATACTATGTTTATTAACTATATAATTTAAAAATACAATGAGACATGGTAAATGTCAATCTATTTAACTCAGAGTTAAATATAAATGATAAGGTTAATATAGTGACCCAAACCTGTCGAAAATATATTGGTTGAAAAGATTTCGACCCATACCAACCCTAACCTTTAAATAATCTACTTTGGAGCCATTAGAAACCTAATATGACCTTATTATAAAATAATATTTATAGCTTTTCCAAAGGTGCCCCTCACCCCTCTTATACAAGGGTACTCCCCCTTATCTATAATTTACACCATAAAAGGCTTTTTTCTAGGCCAACCCTACCCAAATATTCTATCAACTTTCATCACTTCATCCTAGAGGCCTTAGTTTGATCATAAATACAACCTAAGGAGCCCTTTTTACCAAATCAAAAGGAAGAACCTGAAGAAGAGGTAATGTTTTCACCACCCTCTTTCAAGTTCCGTTCCTCTTCAACTTATTCTTTATTTGTTCTTTCCATTATAATATAATAAATCCAGTATATTTTATATATTGTGATGTTATTATAAATATTGTACAACCATATTCATTATTCTATCAATCCTTTTAATGAGATGTCACCATACGTCTGTACGTATGACCTACCGTCTCCACGTCGTGGTGTAATTGTTATTCAGTACATTATTATTTGGATGGGGATAATAATGATGTGTAATTCATGTAAATAATATTTATAACATGACAATTATTCTGAATATATGATATACCATCAAATTACATATGATTTTAATATCAAAAGAATGATATTCTCCCTCGTGCGTACGGACGGACTACCGTCTCCACGAACACGATGAGATTCATTCCCCATCATATCCATACAAGTCTAATTCTTATTTTATGATTAAAAATAATGTTTATGTACTAGATATAATTCTGTATATGAATAATATACAACCTATCCATAAAAAACACGACTTATGTAGCAAAACATATAAAACAAAACAAGTAAGTGAACACCCGAAATGATGATAATACTAAGATATTATTAACAAAGAAATGTTAAAAGGTCATATATGATATCATATTAAGGTTTATGATTCTTGTATAATTCAATAACAATTATTTCACCATTATACAGGAGGCTATCCTAACCTTGACCAAGGAAAAAAGTTCAAAGAATGGGGTTTCTTATCGCACTTTTAATTCCGTGAGATTTCCATTGTTCACCACATATTTATTGGATGTGGTGTGTGTACGGCACATGATTGTATTCATTGTGTAATATACATTAATTTGTGGATATTTATATCATCATTTTATGATCCTTCTTTCATGGGTGTAGGTTTCGTATGTAACCAAATCGATAAGGGAATTTGAAATTTCAATTTCCACTAATTCATCTTTACACATACTTCATTGATTATTTTACACCAAGATTATGTGTAGAATCACTATTAATTTTCTTATATCATAATTTACACTCCCCTTTCTATGGATATACTTTTTATACACATAATAAATCCATTTATAAACTATCAAGTCATCGATATGAACTTGATAAGAGTAATTTTAACTCAATCTCCATTTTTTGTGTTAAATATCCAATTCATTGGTGTTGTTTTTACAAGAATATCTGTGAATGTACTCTGATTGATTTACACTGAATATCCTGTCATATTGAGTGTATTTATATTTTTCACACATAATTATGTCATTGATTTATCATTAACCCAAGGATACAGTCTTTATAAGAGATTTCATCTCAATTTACATTCAATTGAGACTTCTTTATTGTTATACACCAATTCAATTTTATATGGTGTATATAATGTACTTTGACATAGTATATCATGAATCCCATTATTATCATGATATTACAAATTTTTGATTACCTCATTAATTTGTATTCAAGTGTCTCTCTTTTGGTTAGAAACTCTAACTAAAATATCATTTTTAAATGATTTAAATATTTATTATTCTAAATATTTCTCATTAATGTCCATGTTTTAAAATTGTTTTTAAGGATTTATTTATATGGAAATTAATGTTTGAAACAAAAAATTACTTTTAAAGGTTTCAAAGTGGTATGGGACACTATGATTAAAAAATATATTTTAAAACGTCTTCTTGACAAGTAGTGTGACTTTTAAATGATTTAAAGAAAAAGGGGGATATTTCTGTCAAATAGTTTTGATGATTATTTTAATCTATGTCAATATCCTTCATTATTCTTGATTGAGGTTAGTCAGTTACAATACTATCTTCCATCTTGTATTTAATGAGTTATGTTTGACTTTGGATGTGCTTTTTTTATACCATTCATGGTTTGTGGTTAATGTACTGACATTTAGTATGCTAGTTTTAATACTAATATTTATGGTATGTTTCAGACTTTTCATATGAGGAATGGATTGGACTTAGTAAGTGATGGGTGGAGCCCGCTATAGCTCCTCGATTCATCGATAGGTCTAACGAGAAAAATGAGTGTCTTGGCACAAGGCCTTGAAAAAATCTTATTTGTATTCTTGGCACGAGGCCTTGACTATATGGTTATTATAATCTGGCATTATGCATTCCATTATTATGAAATTGGTTATTGATATTACATGTGGTTATTAGACTAGTATAATATCCATGTGAATATGTAAATGACATTATTTCATTTTATCTTTTCCATATTATGCTGATGTTCATATTTAAAAGGCTTTTGTTTTAGTTATACATTGCCTTAAATGTTTATTCTTATTTATGAAGGTTTTTTTCTATATTTTTATCCTTAATGAACATCTGAGCCCACCCGTTTCAATGTATTATTTTTCCCAGGATGTGAAGAAGTAATTTATGAATGACCTATAGGGATAGTATGAGGGGATATGAGGACACGATGTTGTTGTAGTTTTTTTTAATTTATGATGTAATGTAAGACCTATGAATATATCTAGTATTTCC
This sequence comes from Viscum album, assembly GCA_963277665.1. Taxonomy (NCBI): domain Eukaryota; kingdom Viridiplantae; phylum Streptophyta; class Magnoliopsida; order Santalales; family Viscaceae; genus Viscum; species Viscum album. The sequence continues at coordinate 1,051,914,139 of OY728151.1, read as the reverse complement.
AAGACTACTAAACTAATCGGTCATTCAAGACATGATCATTTGTTATCAATCCAATGTTATGTAATAATGCACCAACTCTGGGTAACTGGGGTTGGGGCGTTACAAGCATACACAACATCCATTTTATAATATGAATTCACATGATCAAAATAAGAATATTAATCCATTTCAAAATGAAATCTAAGAGTTATTTCTGTTTTAGGAATAGGTGTGAAAGTACTCTTAGACAATAAACTAGAACCAATACTCGTAATCTCCCTAAACATCGGACAATGAAATTCCATGGGGTTTTAAGTTGTGGTTCAAAATGGGAGATAACAATTGTAGAATGGTCCTCTAAGGGGTACTTCATGAACTCCATAACATTAAATATCACAACTTCATCCCCAAACTCCATGGAAAGTGTACCATCTAGGAAATTTATGATTGTTTTTTATGTATTGAGGAAGGTAATACCTATTATCATTGTTGAATGAGAACATTCCTAATCAGAATTCATGGTAAGAACATAGAAATATTCTATAATGATCATATCTCTTACCCAAAGAAGTAAAACCTCAATGACTCTAAATGGGTATGTTGTAGCTCAATTCTACAAATGCACCACCACTATTGTTGGATTCAACTAAGCAACCTGTAAAGTGGAGAATACAAAGTGAGGCATCACATTTATGGGAACTCTGAAATCACATAATGTATAAAATATTAAAACTCCACTATGTTGCATTGAATGGTGAATGTCCTGGGATCATTGCACTTTGTTGGAATCTCTAGAGTTGGTGTAATGAGAGATGACACATTCATTCCAATATTTATCATCTCCTTTACCTTGTACCCTCCTTTATTGGTACAATATTCTTTTATGAATTTTTCATAAACTGGAATTTTCATAATTGCATCAATATTGGGCATGTTTATATCCACATGCTTTAATATGTACAAAAACTCATTTTTCATTGCCTCTTCATCAATCTTCTTGTTTTGAAAGACCCTATTTGTTAATGGAAGGGGTTTATATGGAACATAATTAATCATTTACTTACCTTTATCTTTTTCCAAGGGTTTCTCATTAGTAGGTTTTGAATTGGGATTTTTCAGAGATGATGTGAATCATGGTGGAATGGTAGGTGGAGAGGCATCCATTGTTTGCATCACAATTACCAATACAATGGAACTGATATTTAGATTCGGATTTGGAGTATGTTGGGAAGGTATATTTCCCGAATTATTACTCACCAGTTCATGGTTTGTGGTGGAAATATGGCTCATTTGAGTCTTCAACGTCCTCTGCTCTGGACCTTGACTCTTCATCTCATTTAATTTATTAAGAACACTTTTTTTTCAAAAGATCAGTTGTATTAGAATCTACCTACTTTGGGGGATTCCCTTCTTTTTTTCTTGTTGATTCTTGTTATTCAAATCTCCTTTGGGGTTGTTGGAAGCCCTACTGGTAAGGCGGAGGCTGCTAGAAGTTTTTTAGAATGGGGGGCCCTTTTTGTTGTCCAGAGGCATACCTCTTGTTGGATTAATCCTTCCACCCTTTGATTTATGATGGTGAAAAGGAATAAAACTTCTTTTGGGGATATGGTTTTCGTTGTTTTGGAAATGGTCTCCTAGGAAACACTACTACCCAATATTCTATTTCTTGTAGATTGGGGCAACAATATGTTGGGTGTCTTGTCTCAGTGCAAGTGCCACAAGGCATTGAAGGAGGGGGATGGGATGTCTTTTGATCCAATGAAATCTGTCTCACCATATTTTTCAATTATTCCAACTTAGTATCAATTAGATTACTTTCAAGAGAAGATGGACTTACCTGATGTACTCCTCGGACATGTGGTGTACCTCGATCACCATATTGTTGGGAGTTTTGTGTCATCCAATCGAACAATGCATGTTTGGATACTGGTGTTTTTTCCACAAATGCTCCTCCATCTACGACATCCACCATTATTCTCTCCATAGGTGTGAGTCTTTCATAGTAGTATTGGATGTGGAGTTTCTCACAAATTCAGTTATGTGGATAGTTTCTGCACAACATCATGAATCTCTCTTAGTACTCATACATTGACTTCCCATATGCTTTCTGGATCCCTGATATCTCTTTACAAATGGATGTTTGCCTTGATGCTGGAATAAATTGTTACAATAAAAGTTGTTTTAAATCGTTCCAACATGTTACATTTTTAGGTTGCAAATAATACATCCAATATTTTGTAGCTCCATCATTTGAGAATGGGAAATATAATTGTTTATTTTGATCATCAGAAAAATTTATTGGGTTAAAGGTTTATAAAACCACATTAAATTATTTATGGTGTTTATGGGGATGCTTTACAGAGAGGCCGTGATGTTTTGAAACCAGGTGAATTAACCCAGATTTCAGTTCAAAGTCTTATTTTAGATTTGGTTATGCAATGAAATTTGGTTGATAATTAATATTAGGTGCATCCAATTTTCAAATTGTTATATTAAGATAAATTCCAATATTTTCATCCATTGGTTTTTTATAATATTTATGTAGATGTTTTTCCAATTACAATGTTCGTGGAGTTGAGGAATTCTACAACTAGTATAATATTGAAACTTCTCATAGACTAAGAATGTCTGATCTGATTTCTAAGGATGCATTCAATCTCAGGGTCATAATCTAATATATCTTCTAGATTAGTTTATGTCATAAGTCAATTATAAGTTAAAATAATAAAAATGGACCATAATAAAATAAAAGTGAGAAGTTTGAGTTGATGGTACAAAAAGAAGAAGAAGTAGAAACCAAAAGAATGTGAAAAATTCAGGCTAGGTAATGAAGTAAGAAATAAGAGAATAAGAGAATAAAAAATGGAATACTTCTAAATGGTTTATATAATTACTTTCCTCCCCAGAAACAATTCCAATTTGAGGAACGTTTTCGTGGGTTCTGTCAAATGAAGTGTGAATATTTGGGAACATGGGTGCCACAGAGTGGCTGACCAAGGTCTTCTCTCGAAGGAGGAAGTAAATTAAAAGAACTTCTTAAAGGAATTTAAAAAATAAAACAAAATAAAACAAAAAAACTACATGAAATTATGGGAGGTGTTTTTAACATTTATTAAACTATAAGAAGTTTGATGGAAAAATAGTTCATTTTTTTTACTTTTGTAATGATGTTAGATTAAAAATATGCAACAAGAAGTACTGTTTCATAAGAAAGTATTTTAAAATGAGTAATTGATATAACCATACGAATTAATTTAAATATTAATAATTATAATTTATATTAATATCCCCTTAATTATGATCCCTTTATTTGTTAACCCACGAAACCTATAGGAGATAACTTAACAACAACGATGAAATTAAATAAACCATATGCTAGATTTGGAACACACAATCATAAAACCCAATATTGATTGATGTTCTAAGTCTAGATTATGGTTAGTGGAAAATTAGGGCACATATCCATATGGAAATTTAGAACGAATTTTTTTATGGATTATATTTTAACTCTACAAATTTATCATTTGTGGTCTTGTATTACCGATTAAGATCACACTCTCACAATTCACACAACACTCGATCTTGTGTGTTTTTGTAGTGATTGTTCAATTGTTTTCTTAGTTTCTTATATTTTGAAAAATCAATTCATGAATCATATTATGTTAATTATATTATCTCAATGATTATTACTAATTAAATGAAGTGGGTAGAATATATATCGATCTATAAAAAACTACTCTTCAATGGGCGTTGTCGTCATCATAGAAACGTTTTTAATTCTCAAGGGGATAGAAAGGGTATACCCCAATAATGTTTCTAACATTGAATTCTAGTAAAAAGAGGAAGAAAATAATATCAAAAGGGAAAAACACCGAATATTATTTGATGAAAAGTTCTGGATACTTGTATGAAAGCAAATAAATAAACAGATGAGGTAGGAAATATGAGCCTTTTTAAAAGATATGTTTTCACAATCCATACATAATCCATGATTTTTGTGGGGCTACCAAGAGACACCCTTTCAGTATAACCTTCAAAATTCCTCGAACAACGCTCCCAATGTGTGAAAACATTTTTAAATAGAGTTGGGGAGGGATAGGGTTACAAAACATTTTTAATTGTGAAATGGAAATTCGACGAAATTTTTTAATCCCAATTTCACCACATTGTATACCTTCATAAAGCAGTAATTATCTGGACTTCAAGAGGGATTGTTTGATCAAAATAATTTCCTAGAGCTTCCCTCCAAATTTGTTCCCAATACAAGTCCTAATGAAGAAGATACGACCCAAACGGTAAAGTGATGTCCAATCAGAATAGTTCATTCCAACTTTGTCTTCATGGACCATTTACTCTACTGAAATTCACAATCATGCTCCCATGTCCATAATAAGATATGTATACCATTACCTTAGTAACATAGTTAAAAAAGTTTATGTCAAAATAATTTTAAAAACTATATTTATGCTCGGAATACTACAGTGATGTTTAAAAGGCTAAAACTAGAATTTTCATCAAATTTTCCAGTGAATGATCTAATCCCAAATATTCTATAATTGAACATACTTAGCATAATGTGAGGAAATTATATCATTTATTATCAATAAAATATTCAATAAAGTTATGTTTTATCTTTGGGAAATCACAATCAATTCACAATGGTCCAAATGTAGATGGTGTTTTATATGATAGAGAAGACCCTAATGAAAAGATTTGGATTGTAGATAGAGGGATCAAATCGATTTATCCATTAAAAAAATAGTTCAATAACGAGGTAATAATTTTTTTAATATACATCATGTGACATTATGTTATTATTTATTCAATGATACATTTATGTAAACTAAAATATATGTTAAACCACTTCTATAGATAATGACTTTTGTACATGATGATGATTCCAATACCTAGGAACTATAGGTCTCCCAACCTGCTACTACTCACAGTGTAGAGGAACAACTGTTCTCTCAACCTGTGTTGCTTGCAGTAGAGAGAACCATCATGTTTCTAAACCCTCCAATTTTGATTCCAATGCATTGGTAAGACCACCATCTTCACACGTCAATGCTATCTCTTCAGAGGAGAATATTAATGATGTTGAAACCGAGGAAATGGTAGGAAATGAAACACTAGAGGAAAAGAAAAAATACGAGCAGTGTAGTTTTATGGTGTTAGGAAAAATCAATATGGAAAATGTGAAAGGCATAAAATAAAATTTCAAATGGAATAAGTGGGGAAAGAATTTTAATTAACACAAGTCCATAATCTTCATTTACAATGGAATCGTCACTCAACAATGAGTGCCGATTGATGTATTGTCGTGGCACCATGTTGTCAGTGGGATTAAGACACTAATGTGGGGAGATATTATTGCTGAATTATGATATCATTTCTTTAATTCAATAAAAAAATAATGAAACATTTAATTTCACTTCATCATCCCTTGTAGAGTACATTTATAGTAGATGAATCACATGAGGACTGTGTATTAAGGGTTATTGGAAGGATTCACTGAGGCATTCACAGAATTGTAGTGAGATATTATCTTGATTATACTGAATGGAAAATAAAACCACACCTACCTCCTCTTTTTGCACACCTAATAGCCAAATAAGTGTGGGTAGCATTTACCAGTTGTCATATGAAGCAGTATTTTTAGGTACATTGTGTTTGGTAATACATTTTTTTATTATATGTTCATTATTCACTTTGATTGAAATTTTTTTATTTATGAAATAGTAACTAAGTGAAGAAAATATGGATAATGTTGAAAAACCAACGTTCCCCTACCATAAAGCATGAATGGGGAATACTTCACTTGATAGAAAACATTGGTTCCTATTTTAAATCTATCATATTATGTTTATGTGACATAAAACACCACCATAACTATGTTCCTCTATTTATATGCAGAATGATGAATACAAATCCAAAGTCATGTCCATCCCATGCTAGGATATATAGAATTATGTGAATGTAAACAAAGATAGGATGCTAATAGGTGAAAACACAAAAAAAGTGTAGGAAATATGTGTAAGTATGACATAATAAATATCTTTTTATTTTAGTCAATATTACTTAAAAATGATTACTTATTTTCCAATAGTTTCCATCTGACAAAAACATTGAAATTAGAAACAACCAATGAATATGTAGACATACTTTTAGTGTCCTTGAAATAGAAAGAAAAGTATGGTAGTGTAAAACCCCACCCCGCCTCTACCTCATTGGCTTGAGGAGGCGATGAGGGTTACTTGGCCTTAAGAGACGTTCCCAAGGTGCCAAAGTCTAGAAATAAATGATGAGGGATCCAAGAACAAAATTGGGAATGATTTTACCTTATGAAAAAACCAACCAAACAATCCACAACTATATGATGCATGTCAACAAAACAACCAACCTCATACATTACCAATGTCAACCAGATAATCCATAACAATCTCACATGTCAACACAACCCAAAAAACAACATCAGAGTACTATGAATAAGACCAAACAAGAAAACACCACGAGCCATGACACAACCATAACTCCACACCAAGATCCATGCTCCAAGATCCACCAAGAAATCACAACGCACCACTAAAGGAGGTTGATGCCTTTTGTTTTCCCACGTCATTGTACACAACATCTGCAAAGACACCAGAGTTCCAAAGAAAGGGGTGAGTACTAAAACTCAGTTGGTTTTCCCCAAATGACTTCCCTACACATGCCACTAGGATAAACCCTTTAGAACATTTATATAAAGCATTTTATATAAGATAATCAGAAGTGAAACCCATACCATGAGCCAACATGATCCTTTCATGCCATCTCTCCCAAACCAAAAAACCAAGGGAAATCCAAAAAAACATGCCCCATTCCATTTAGTCATTTACACACTAGTACCACAATTTCCAACCTGCAAAGCCATGCACAATAAACAATCATAACGATGGAGCTTACGTCCAACCAGTTTCATCCATTCACAACATGTGGCTATCACCGTTCACTTATCCTTAGATGGTGGCACTTTTGTCAACTATCCACCCCCTTTTTAAAGTTTTACTTCTTGCCACTTCCACACAACATTCCAACCAATCACAACCAAGCATATAACTCATCAAAGTCACAACAACATCATGTCATCAACCCATTCCATTACATGTCAATTCACATCCATAAATCACCCATTTATTGAAAACCATTTTTCCATGTCAAACCCCATTTCCAAACAAAACCTATATATTGAATACCATTTACATAAATAATTTCACAAATAAATCATATAATTACATTTTAAATTTTCTATTATAAAATCCACAACAAGAACATTTCACCACAAAACGCCTTTTTTCCTAAAAAACCTCCATTGGATTTCCAACCAAATTTGCACATAAACACACAATTAATATTAATAAAAAAATTAATTTTAACATGTAACCACTAGTTCTAACCAATTGGAGTCGAGAGAGAAGCCACCTACCTTTAGGGTTCCCGAGAAAACGACCCACAAACAACCGCACCTCCAATCCGGCGAACGCACCACCAAAACCTATCTAGATCTCTTCCCCTAACATCCACAAGCCTTAATATTAACATCCAAGTCAACCTAAACCCTAGATCTACACACAATAAGTGTAGATCTAGAAAACCAAGAAAGATAGGGATGTAGATCTAGAGGAAAACACAAGGGATCCAAGAGGTGAGACTTACCCGGGAAAAACCACAATGAATCCACCTTGAAACCCCGTGAAATCGCTTCCAAAACATCTCGGAGAGCCCCTACAACCCTTGAAAACCGAAAATCCCAAGTGAGGCTCGAGTGGGAGAAAATTTAGAGAGGAATGAGGCAATCTCGAGTGAGCCCTTGTTTTAAAACCCTATTTTAAGTGGCCGCACAGTTATCCCACACGGTTTGGAAAACCGTGCGCTAACCGTGCACACGCCACTCCCTCGAGAGCCAGAGTCTTCACAGTTTCCTTGAATGGTTTGTCAAACCATTAACATGATGTGCGAGACAAACAGTCTTGAGAACAAGTGTCCACATGGTTTCCTTGGGAACCTGCACGGTTTCCACTAACCGTGCTCAAACCGTGCACCCCTTTCGAAGCCTCCAAACACATCCAAAACCATTCCAAACTCTCCCAAACTCTTCCCAACTTATTCCATTCACATTAAAAACATAAAAAAGTCTAAAAAAATACCACATACCTCAAACCGGGGGTGATACATTCTCTCCACCATTGGAAGTTCTGTCCTTAGAAAGTAGTGAACCTGCACTTTTCCGAAAGAGCACGGGCCACTACACAATCATTTCTTTCTCCCACTCCCAATTAACCTCTTGAATCAAACCATATTGCACAAAACACTAACTAAACTGATGATTTTACCACGCAAGACATTATCATTCCTATCCACAACCTGCACTGGCACATGCACCAATGAAGCATCTGGTTCTAGCTCAACATGATCCCATCGAATCACATGGTCATGATCCGACTGATACTTCTTCAAATATGTGACATGAAACACATTGTGCACCACACTAAACTGTGGTGGAAAATCCAAATTCTAAGCCACCTCACCAAATCACTCATGAACCACAAAAGGTCCAATATACCTCGGATATAGCTTTCCCTGCTTCCCAAACCAACCATGTCCCACCCTAGGAGAGATCCTCAAGAACACATGATCACTCACCTTGAACGACAATGGTCGTCGACGATGATTTCCATATGATTTATGAAGAATCTGAGACGTCTCCATTCTCTTCCTGATCAACTTTATCTTCTCCACAGTCTCTGGGACAATACGTGGTCCAACCATCAAAGACTCGCCAGTTTCCAACCAACATAGTAGAGAACGACACATCAACCCATACAATGCTTCAAACAGAGCCATCTGTATGGATGCCTGATTTCTGTTATTGTACGAGAACTCAACTAATGAAAAGTGATCCTTCCATGAGCCACCAAAGTCTATGACACAATCCCACAACATATCCTCTAGAGTTTTTATCATCCTCTTGGAATGACCATCCGTCCGAGGGTGATACGCCGTACTCATATTCAACTATGTTCCAAGGGATTGCTGTAAGGATTTCCAGAAATGAGATGTAGACCTCAGATCTCTATCTGATCCAATAAAAACTAGAACACCATTCCTCTTTACCACCTCTAGGATATATATTTTTGATAGATCCTCCACCGTATGAGATTCACGAATCGGGATGAATTGGGCCGACTTCTTTAGTTGATCCACTATCACCCAAATGACATCATTTTTTTGACGTTTCATGGGAGTCCTGTAACAAAATCCATCGCTATCTACTCTCAATTCCAAATAGGGATTGGTAATGACTGAAACATTCCTACTGGCCTATGATTCCCAACCTTGACCTGCTAACAAGTCAAGCATCTCAAAAGAAACACAACCACTCTTCTTTTCATACCAACCCATCATAACTGCACTTTCAACACTTTATACATTTTCTGAATTCCAGGATGAACAACCCACCTATAATTATGATACGCCCAGAGAAGATTGTCCTGAAAAGCAACTGGTACAACCATCTGATTCCGAAAACACAAAACTGAATCTACATTCAGTTGCCAACCCTCAATGGTATCCCCACTATTGAGTCTCGAACCCAATGGTCACACACTCAGAATCAGATATCTTTACCTTTCTAACTAGGAAAACCATGTCTGGAATCAACAGAACTGGAATGAAGACTGCTCTATCACCCTAGTCCCCACATTCCTACAGCATATCAGTTATAACTGACATCAACTGCCACTGTTCTGATGCCTGTTTCACCACATGAGCATATTATTTTCAACTTAATGCATCTGCCACCTAATTTTCCTTACATGGTGTGTACATCAAGTCAAAATCAATAATCTGGAGATATTCCATCCATCACCTTTACCTCATGTTCAAATCCCTTTTTGATAAAATGTGTTTCAAGCTCTTTTGATCTGTATATACTGTGAATTTCTCACCGAATATATAATGAAACCACACATTCAAAGAATGTACCACTGCTGGCAACTCCAAATCATGATTTTGGTAGTTCTTCTCATGCACTCTCATCTTCTGTGATCCATATGAAACCACATGATTCCCTTGCATGAGAACGCACCCCAACCCTGATCCCGATGCATCGCAATACACCATTTACCCTTTTCCAGATTCTGGAAAAACCAAGATTGGTGATGATGTAACACGACCCTTTAGCTCTTCGAAACACTGTTCTCATTGTTCACTTCACTATAATGGAAAATTATTTCTTTTCAAAGCCTTCATTAGTGAAGCCAAACATGAAAAATCATGAAAAAATGCCGATAATACCCAGCTAGACCTAGCAAACTCTATATCTCGAACATATTCTTTGGTGGTTTCCACGAGATAACAACCTCTATCTTTTCTGGATCTGCTGAAACACCCCTTTCAGAAATCGCATGGTCAAGAAAATGATCTTCATGTATCCAAAAGTCAAACTTTGACCATTTGGCATACAACTGATGATCCCTCAAGATCCCCATCACTGTCGCCAAGTGCTGCTCATGCTCCACCCTTGTCTTTGAATACACCAGAATATCATCAACAAACACAACCATAAATGAATCCAGATATCATTGAAATATCTGATTCATCAATGCGATAAACACCGCTGTCGCATTCGTTAGACCAAAGGGCATAACCACATATTCATAATGGTCATATCTACTTCTGAAAGCTATTTTAGAAATATCCTCCTTCCTCACCAGCAATTGATGATATCCCGACCTTAGGTCGATCTTGGAGAACCACTGGGATCCCCTCAACTGGTCGAACAAATCATCAATTTGTGGAAGTGGATATCTATTCATTATAGTAACTTTGTTATTTCTATGATAATCAACACATAGCCTCAAGGTTCTGTCCTCCTTTTTCACAAACAGCACTGGCGCTGCCCACTAAGACATGATAGACTAGATAAAACCTTTGTTTTATAACTCTTCCAAATGGATTTTAAATTCCCGCAATTTAGCTTGTGCCATCCGATAAGATGGAAGTGGGATAGGACTAGTCCCTAGAAGGAGATAAATCGTACACTCCACTTATCTTACGGGAGGTAACCCAGAGAATTCATTATAAAAAACATCCATGGACTGATCCACAACTGCTGGAGGAACAGTCTTCTCAACACCCTCTACAGATTCCCATGACAACACCACCAACTGATACGATAATGGACCCACTACTGGTTCCAAAAAACATGTTGCACCCTGACTTTCATGATTCTCTCCTATAAAGAGATGTCTAACTCCATCCTGTGTCGTAAAATCCACTGTTTGTGCATCACAATTGAGGTTGGACTTAAAATCCACTAGCCAATCCATTCCCAGTATTACATCATACCCATCCATCTCATGAATTGAGGAATTCCACAGTATCTCAACCTCTCCCACAACGATACAACATTCTATACACAAGAAGGCTCGAAACTATCTTCGATCCAGAAGAGTTTGATGTTTCAAAACCAAGGGAATCATTTCTACCATTAAACCCAGAAAATCAACCACATGTGAAACAATAAAAGAGAGTGAAGCACCCGTATCAAACAAAACTTGCATCAAGGTAGAATTTAAAAGAATAGTACCTCACACCATGGATGTTCCTGACTGATCATCCACCATGACCTGCTCACCTCCAAGAAAATGTTTTCTTGCCACACTCTGCTATTTACTGCTCTACTGAGGTGTCATGCTATTCCAAGAATCACCATGACCCACTTTACTCTGCTGAAGAGGGGTATGCAGTTGTCCCCATCCCGTCGAAGCATACGACGTCTGCGATCCCTGAGGAGTGTCACGCGCACCCAACCTTAGAGCATTCCGAAAATAACATTGCAGATTTCCCATCTTCTTACAATTATGAGATGCTTGAGGTTGTGTCGTACAATCACTCTTGATGTGGCTCATCGAACCACAATGAAAAAATTCTGGATTGCTTTAGGGATTCATAGGAAGATTCACCAATCTTGTCATCAGATTATATGCCATATTCCCACTCTGGGAGTAAGTGTCCCTCTTCTACTGGAACCCAGAATTAGAGTTCCCACTATTCCCCATGAGTACCACCATGCTTCCTCCGCCCGGAGCACCAAACAAATTCTACTCAACCATTGAGGCTCTATTCACCATCTATGTGTAATCATCTATACTCAACACCGCTATCTTTAAATGTATTTCATTCCATGACCCTGATTCAAAGATCCTTTCCTTCAACGACATGCTACCCACCACCTCGGGTGAAAACCACACTGTGTTCATAAACATAGCTTCATACTCCGTCACAGACATAAGATCTTGCTTCAAACTAAAGAAATCATTTTTATGCTGAATTATTAATGTATGTGGGTAGAATTGTTTATTAAACAATTCCTCAAAGCCTTCCCACATAATGCCTTGGTCCATCCCCACTTGGACTACCAACTCCCACCACTGAAGGGAAAGATCTTCCAACATATACGTGGCCAAATTCACTTTAATCTCTATCGGTGTTCCCATGAACTCGAATATATTGATCATTATATTCAACCATGATTCTTCCCTCTCTGGCTCTGAATCACTCCTGAAGATGTGAGGATTCTACTTTTGAAACTGAATCACATGATCCACATGCCTTGGTTCATCAATTTTTTTCCCACTTTCCACAGCTTGGAAAGTTTGCACTATGCTTTGCACTAGTTGCTGGCCCACCTGAGGCTCAGCTGCTACACATTCTCAACAACCTCCCCCGGTTGGTCTATACAACGCCTACCCGGTGCCATTTCTATAAGCAGAAAACAAAAAACCATGAGTCTCACTTCCGTAGACATCACTAAATCCCATTTCAAATCACATTACACAACACTTTCACAACAAGTCTTTCCAGATGTTCACATTTCCCATGTTTCACCATTTTGAAAATCATACTATTTTCATAATATCAAATTTATTCACATTACAATTTCACAAAAAAACCATTTCTCAATTCAGCCCATAGATCATTATACCCCAATGAAATATTCAACCTACTGGGAAGTCATTTCTACCATGCATGCCATGCTCATCTCATTGGCTACACCCATGACCATGAGATTTCCAATGCCTATAAGTGTTTCCAAAACACTTATGTACCCAACTCCATGGTAACATGAATTTCAGCATAAAAGGGTTATCTATGTCCTTTTATGTTATACATTCTAGGTTCTGGAAATCCTATGACTTTCCATCATCATGGCTCAAGGAGTATACCAAAACAAATGTTAACATGAAATCCTATAACCAACTCCAAGGGACCGAATGCTCTGATACCACTTGTAACACCCTGCCCTTACCTCATTGGCTAGAGGAGGCAGTGAGGGTAACCTGGCCTTAAGCGATGTTCCCAAGGCACCAAAGGCTGAAAACAAATGCCAAGGGATCCACGAATAAATTGGGGAACGATTTTCCCTTATAAAAAAACCAACCAAATAATCCACAACTATATGATGCATTTCATCAAAACAACCAACCTCATACATTACCAAAGAAAACCAGATAATTCATAATGATCTCACATGTCAACAGAACCTAAAAAAACAACATGAGAGTACTATGTAGAAGACCAAACTAGAAAACACCATGAAACATGACACCACCATAACTCCACACCAAGATCCAAGCTCAAAGCTCCACCTAGACATCACAACACACCACTAAAGGAGGTTGATGCCTTACCTTTTCCCACGTCCTGGTACACAACATCTACAAAGACCCCACAGTTCCAAAGCATAGGGTGAGTACTAAAACTCAGTAGGTTTTACCCAAATGGCTTCCCTACACACGCCACTAGGATAAAACTATTATCACATTTATATTAAGCCGTTTATATCAGATAATCATGAGTGAAACCCATACCCTGAGCCAACATGCTCTTGCTAGGCCATCTCTCCAAAACCAAACAACCAAGGGAAATCCAAACAAATATGCCACATTCCATTTCATCATTTACACACTAGCACTACAATTTAAAACTTGCAAATCCATGCACAATAAATAATCATAACGATGGAGCTTCCGTCCAACCCGTTTCATCCATTCACAACTAGTGGCTCTCCCCATCCACTTATCCTTAGATGGTGGCCCTTCCGTCCACTATCCATGCCCTTTATAAAGTGGTACTTCTTTCCACTTCCACAGAACATCCCTACCAATCACAACCAATCATATAACCCATCAAAGTCACAACAACATCATTTAATCAACCAATTCCATTACATGTCAATTCACTTCCATAAATCACCCATTTATTGAAAACCATTTTTCTATGATAAACCAGATTTCAATAAAACAACCATTTTATTTAATACCATTTCCATCAATAATTTCACATATCAATCATATAATTCAATTTTAAAATTCCCACTTTAAAATCCACAACAAGAACATTTCACCACAAACCCCGTTTTTTTTACCAAAAACCCCCAAATGGATTTCCATCCAAATTTTCACCTCAAAACACAATTAATTTTAATCAAAATATTAATTGTAACATGGAAGCACAAGTTCTAACCAAGTGGAGTCCAGAGAGAAGCGACCTACCTTTGGGGTTCCTGAGAAAATGACACACAAACAACCACACCTCCAATCTGGCAAACACACCACCAAAACTTTTCTAGATAACTTCCCCTAACATCCAGAAGCCTTAATATTAACATCCAAGGAATACAAAACCCTATTTCTACACACAAAATGTTTAGATCTAGAAAACCATGAAAGAGAGGTATGTAGATCTAGAGGAAAACACAAGGAAACCAAGAGGATAGACATACCTAGGAGAACCCACCTTGAATCCACCTCGAAACACCTTCGAATCACTTCCAAAATATGTCAGAGAGCCCCTAAAACCCTTGAGAACTAAAAATACCAAGTGAGGCTCTGGTGGGAGAAAATTTGGAGAGGAATGATGCAATCCTAAGTGATCCCGGGTTTTAAAACCCTATTTTAAGTGGCCGCATGGTTATCCTGGACGGTTTGGAAAACCGTGCGCTGACCGTGCGCACGCCACTACCTCGAGAGCCAGGGTCTGCAAGGCTTTCTTGCACTATTTGGAAAAACATGTGTAGGCTGTGCAAGGCCTACTATCTCGAGAACATGGGTATTCACGGTTTCTTGGGGATCCCACACGGTTTCCAAAAACCGTGCTCAAACCATGCTGAAACCGTGAACCCCTTTAAAAGCCTCCAAACACATCCAAAACCATTCCAAACTCTTCCAACCTCTTCCCAAATCATTCCAATAAATTTAAACACATATAAAAGCATAAATAATGGCCACATAAATCAAACCGGGGGTGATACAGGTAGCGTCAGTGGTGTCGGTTTTGGGGTGACACCCTGAACATTTTTATTACAAAAAACAAGGGGTGGATAAAAGTGACGAAATAAAAATATTTAGAGAAATAATTGTCACGACCCATCCCCAGGGCCCCAGGACATGAAAAACCCATGCCTGCCTTACCTAGGTAATGAGATGGTGACTATCAGCACAAAGTAATATCCCAAAAATGGAAGTAATTTCCTTTAAACCTATAGACACATAGAAAAGGAAAATTGCACTTTGCTAACCATGAAGGAAAAGTTAATCAACCACCACAATGTACCACTACTGAGAGTAAAGTGTGTAAAATAAATGTAATGGGGGACATAACACAATCCCAACTAAAAGGAATTTAAAAAAAATATGTACTAGCTCCGGAGGACATCCGCAAATGACCCTACCTCAAGGGTAGGTACAACACTCCGTCAGATGTCATTATAGTGCTCAAAATCTATCGATCATTTTTTGTGAACCATCTAAACCATTCTCCCCATTTTCTAGTCAATTATGTATATAGTATGCACAAGACACAACTGGTGTAGGAGAATCCTGTTCATGGGTGAGTATAACAATACTCAGTAGGGACCCTAAGACCCCTAAAGGTCTCTCAGTAATCCACAATTGAAAACACCACAATCGAAAATACCATGGATGTAGTACCACCAAGAAAGACCTCAAGAACATATCAAAATTTCTCAGCTCACACCAGGTATAACATAAGTATATATGTAAAGATGATTAGTCATGAAGCTATATCATATTAATCTATTGAGAGGTTGTGCTTTTAACCTGCACATGGTCTCTAGATGCTATCCCACAAAGGATCACTCACCGGTGACCCACAGTGGATCGCTAACTAATTACCAATAAACAATTTCAAGGTGATGACCCACACAACATCGCTAGGAGGTGACCCACCCAGGATCACTAGGTGCTGACCCACAAAATATCACTATTCCTTCTTCATGTTAGAGCAAGCCACTGGGTTCCCTCACCTAGCACACATGATTTCTAATGTATCCTCTCCTCAATCCATTATCCATACCTCAACCTCCAAGAATTCCCACATAGAGTAACCTGAAGGACTATCTCGTCATAAGGGTCCCATTGTAACCGAGGGTGAACCATTCAGACACTCGGTCGGTAAGTTATAGGCTTTTTAGTAAAAATGGTCTGGCTGGATTCGAGTCCGATCCAACCCAACCAAACTCAAACATCCTCCAAAACTCAAGTGGAGTATATAAAATGTACCACTATGTCACAAGGGTCCCCACTCCCCTAATGGTGCATCAGTCGGACGTTTGTCCTACGAGATACAGGTGTTTTAGTAAATAGGGTTCGATTGCATCTGAACGAGGTCTCACCTGGTCTGACCAACATGACCATCTCAGCTCATGGGTCCCACATACAATAGTTTAATTTGACGGAGTTGAACTAAACAGGTTCGGGTTGGTGTTAGTCTGGTTTGTCTTGGATAGGGGGCCAGTGGGCCATTCTCAATGGGCCTTGCTGGACCTGTCCTGATTGGCCGAGCATCTAGTCCGCCGGTTCCCCTGGTGACCCGGTCTCTTCTGGCATGGCCCTATAGGTGCAGGTCCTTCCCGCTGGCATGGGGCTAGCCCACATGGTGCCGTTCTGGCCCGTTGGGTGTGTGTTCGGCCCATTAGGTGCTGGTTCGGCTTGCTGGGGGGGCCTGTTGGGTGCATGTTCAGCATGTTGTCCCGGATCTAGCCTGATGGCTCGGGTGTGGTCCTCCAACTAAATACCGGTCATGCGGTGCGGCCGGTGGTGCACCGTCTAGCCGAGAATTGGCATCTCAACTGCATCAGGCCCCTGATGAACCCATGGACGCTGGGCCTCCTCCAGCCACAGTTGAAGAACCACAGCTCGCCATCCACCAAACGCCCCAGACGCAAGTTGTCCCTCCACGTGGCACTTGGTGTCACATCTCTTGTTGATGCCGCTGCCAGTTTTCCATGGTTCTCTAACGCCTCAGTGCGCTTACAGGTGCGATGCTCCACCCGACCTCCAAAACTGTCACCGACCCTCTGTCCCACCATCCGGGAGGTGACCGGTGCCGCCGTTGGCACTGGAAAAATATATGAACCTTTAGAGGACCAAAAGATGGTCTTCAGTGGTCCTTTATTTGTATCACCTTCTTCTATGGCCCCCAGAGATCGCCCCCTTCACCGTGAAGGTTTCCAAACTATGTTTCTGTAAAGTTGACCATTTGACATTTAATAACCCTCCCAGAACAACTAATGTGGAGGTACCAGGCCTTTTTTGGTTGGACCACACCCCCCACATTATAGAAAAATCATTGAGATAACATGAGGATAATTCCACATCTTGAAAAACCCTGAAATCAAAATCCGCCTAATATCCACCCGTATGAACGATCCATTAACGGATCAACCCATTAGTCATTTGATCTATGTTCATCGTTAATTTTTGAAAAAAATATAGAAATTATTAAATAAATATAAGTAATAAACCCCTACCTCAATGATGTTCGATTCCAAAACGTTCATCCTCGAGGATTCATGAAGTTGATGACACTTCTGGCCCCGTTCCTCAAGGCACATCGAAGACGATGATGATATGGTGGTGCATCATTCTTCCTTTGAGAGGAAGAATGGTGGAGGGTCAAGAGAGAATTTCCAAGGATTAATTCTCTCTCCACCAACACATCAAACAATTAAAAGAAATCACATCACGTAGTTTCTGTTCCACTATTTTATTTATGAAACAACATCGATGTTACGCTTATTTTACTTCAATGTTAGGCTTCTTGATACGGTCCATTAATGCACCATGTCGCCCCCTCATTGAGGAACAGTAACGTCGACGTCCTCCACTCAAGGGTGAGAAAATAAATAAAATAATTCATTAAAATTCATTTATTATTTTTCTTGATAATTACGAAAAATAAATTTTCTGGTCTCACCTTCCCAGTATATGTTTAGTCATTTCTAGGAGAATACTACTGTTCAGAGTTCAATTGTGCCCTCATATTTGCGATCTAATCAGTAGTTCAAAATTTAGAAAAACCCACTTGAACACTTACTAAACGTACCTAAAAAAAGTCCAAAATTACATTCTAGGAACTTTGGGACTCGAAATAACTTTTCATCAAAGCACACAGTCTCGAAATAATTTCATATAATTAAAAACATTACACGTGAATTCATAGACATTTAATTATCCCCTCCTTCAGGCTTTATATCCTAGAAAACCAAATCAAGGGCCAATCAAACAAGTGGGGGTACATAGCATGAATTTGAGCCCCCCACTCCCATGTGCTCTCCTAGAGTATCCTATGCTACCATCGAATGCATACCAGAGGAATCGACCATCTACGAATGACTTGCTTCTATCGATCCGCTATATCCACCAGGAACTCTTCAATCGTCTACACATCACCAATTTCTAGCTCTCCCTAGTCGATTATGTGAAATGGATCATTCACATTCTTCCTCAAATGCGACACGTGGAAAACATCATGCACTCGGTGCATTTTTTGGGGAAGGTCTAGGTGGTACACTACCTCGCCAATACTTCATAGGATCTGTAAAGGTCCGATAAACCTCAGTGACATCTTACCACCCTAGAAAAATCTATGTAATCCTCATCGGGGTGAGACCCGAAGGAATACATGATCACCCTCCTCAAACTCCACAGGTATACATATCATGTTGGCATAAGACTTCGGCCTAATATGTGGATTACTCATCCACTCCTGCATAATGTACACCTTCTCGTTGGTAGCTTGTACCAACTCCAGACCCATGAATGATAACTCCCCTCGGTCTGTCTAACAGAGGGGTGATCTGCATGGATTACCATATAAGGATTCAAATTATTCCATGCCAATGGTGGAGTGATAACTATTGTTGTATGTAAAATCCACAAGTGGTTGGTTGTCCTCCCAGCTACGACCAAAATCTAGGATACATGCATGAGTCATGTCCTCCAATGACTGTGTAGTCCGCTCTATCTATCCATTTGTCTAGGGAAGAAATGTTGTGATCAAGCGTAGCTGCATCCCGAACACCTACTATAATCCCCTCCATAGATGGGATGTAATGTGGGCATCACAATTTGAGACGATCATGGAAGGCATGTTGTGAAGTCAGACTATCTCTAGTATGTAGAGTCATCTCAAGACCTCTATCAGTCCATGCTCCCAGATGAGTAGGAAGTGAGCTTACATGGTGAGTCAGTCAAATATCACCCAGAATGATTCTTGGCCCCTGGATGTACATGGTAACCATGTCATGAATTCAATCGAGATACTATCCCATTTCCTCTCAGGTACCTCGAGTGGTTGGGCCAAGCCTATTGGAACCTGATGCTCGGCCTTAACATTCTGACAAGAGATGCAACATAAAACAAACTCTGCCACTACTTTCATTATCCCTGACCACCAGCACTAACGTCAGAGATTCTGGTACATTATCGCCACTCTAGGATGCACCGCCAAAGGGGATGTATAGAACTCTGTAAATACCTCCTATTTTAAGGTGATTCAATCTATGGTCCATCCTCTATAAATGATGAAGTTCTCTCCACCTATCTAAATCTATCGGGAGCATGTCTTGAGGATATCTAAGCTGGTCGGGCCTCATAGTCAACATCCACATTTTGTTCCTCCTCAACTCAATATAAGAGTGGGGGAGTGAAATTCATACACTATAGGTAGGTTTCTCCATCACTATCTATGAAATATATATGCATCACGGCTAGATTTTCATTCGCCTCACTTAGCCGCTGCAAACCAGACCACTTGCTAAGTGCATCTTCCACCACGTTCCCCTTCCCATGAGTATAGACTATCTCAAATTCATTGTCCAGGAGGAACTCCATCCATTACCGATGTCTCAAGTTTACGTTCTTCGATGAGAAGATATACCTGAGACTCTTATTTTTGGAGTAGACGGTAAATCGTTCACCCAACAAGTTTTTCCACCACATCATTAAGGAAAAGACCACTGCTGCTAACTCTCAGTCATGGGTCGCATAGTTTTTCTCATGCTAACTCAAATACCATGAGGCTTAGGCGATCAATGCTTTCTCCTGCATCATCACACAACCCATTCCTATCCCTGATGCATCACAATAGACTACATAACCAACTCACTCTTCTGGTAGTCTCAAGATGGGGTCACAAACCAATCTTTGCCACAAATCATGGAAACACTCATTGTAGATCTCCTTCCACATAAAGGGTTATACCTTCCATGTAAAAGCTTACAGGTGTGCTGAAACTTTAGAAAAGTTAGGTTTGAATATCCAGTATTTCCCATCCAACCGCAAGAAACACTTCACCTTAGTCCCGCTCTTGGGTAGCCCAAAAGAAAGCACACCATCGATCTTCACATGATCCTATGCAACCCTAGCCTCCGAGAGGATGTGTCTCAGGATGTGGACCTCCGGAATCTAGAACTAGAAAATTGAGAGCATAATATAGAGCTGGTACTCTCAGAGTGTGTATAGGACTATCCGCAAGTGTGTATCGGGATCCCCCTCTGACGTTGAGTACACTATGATGTCGTAAATGAAGGATATCATGAAACAATAGAAGAAATTCTTGATGATCCTATTCATGAGTACCATGAATATTGATGGAGCATTAGTCATCCAAAAAGGAATGAACATGAACTCATAATGGATGTATCAGCATCAAAAGGATGCCTTTGGTACATCCTCATCTCGTACCTGAAGATGATGATAGCATTATCTAAGATCGATCTTCAAGAACCACCTCGTTCTCTTCAGCTGATTTAAGAGGTCATCTATCCTCGATAGGGGAAACATGTTCTTCATGGTCACCTTGTTTAGGTGCTGTACATCCATATATAGTCAAAAGCTCCCATATTCCTTCTTGGAAAAAAACACAGGGGATACCCATGGAAAACCCATTAACATACAAACCCCTTCCTCTACAAGTCCTCCATTTGTACCCTCAACTCATGAAGATCCATGGGAGCCATCCGATATGCATGAGTAAATATCGGTACCATAATTGGTTACAAGTATATGCAGGAGTATACTGTTCTATGAGGAGATAACCTTGGACAATCTTCTGGAAGGACATCCTCATACTTGTCGACCACTATAGGAATGCTCGAACTCCCCTCCTCCACTGAACTGAGTGTGAGGAAAGCCGACTAGTGAGTGATCGGCTGCACCGTCATCTGAGAAAGTCCATCATATGCTGCCAAGGATCCCTTCTTGATAGAGATGGAAAACCTGGAACTATCTTCGCATACACACTATACTTTGTGCCTGAAACATTTGATCTGAGCATGGACTATAGATAACCATCCATTCCCAAGGAGACATTATTAGGCCTTAATGCTGAAACTAGAGGATCCTATCCAAATCTCACGCCTCGTTGAGTATGCTCACACTGTCAGAACCAGTGTTTAATCATCAAATCCCCTCCCATACGAGTCTCTAATCGTATGGATCAATCAAATTGCTCCATTGGAATCATTGAGCCCTGAAATTGGTCTGTGGAAATGAAATAGTGACTGGAACATATGTCTATGATAAATTTAGCGAAGGTGGAATAGAAACAAATAATACCACAAATCATCATTGGAGTGAAGTGGAAATAGGTCTCCAACACCTGATGCTGGCCCCTCCCCCATCCACATGCTCTTAAATCTCGTGGTGGACCTACTGGGGGTGGTGGTGGTACCTAGAACCGTTGTCCACCACCTGCTGCTCAGTCGACTCCCATTCATAACCTGCTACCCTATGTATCTCCTTAATCAATCCTATATGGTTATATCAGAAGTCCCTCGACTGTATTCAATTCATCCTTGTAGGTATTGAGACAGGTACGAGAAATGTACCCCTGACCACCGCAAGGGTAAACAACTCTAGTACTCAGATGACATCCTCCACTTCATGAGCTCCACACATCTGACCCTACATCTTGGGGTCGTCGTCCAGAAGGTCTGGTCTATTTGGGCCTATGTTCAATCTTCCTACTGTCTACTTCGGAAGAATCGACCACCAATAGTATGGTGGGGGCTATCACTATTGGTGCATGCTCGGCAAGAATAATCTCCACTTGTAGTGCTTGCTCTAGCACCATAGCCTCCATCGAGATGTTGAGTGAAATCCTCGATTCCATCATCTCCCGTCATTGTCCCTTCTCAATGGTCTGGTCCCTAAAGAAAGGGTCTCTCATCATGTTGTTGGATTTGAGAGATAGGTCGGTAAACCTCACTGAGTATTAGGCCACAAGCAGGCCGTCCAACTGTAGGTGTAGTAGCTCATGAATATGCACTGATCATAGTGTTGTTGGTATGAACTTTTCCCTGAAGAGTCTCTCAATGTTAGTAATCAAAAGGGTCACCTATTTTTGTGTATAAAGTGTCAATATACACCACCTATATGTACTTCCTTGAAATACACTAGATGTTAGAACTTACATCTGGTCAGTATGTGTCTCAACTAGTTGAAAAACTCAAATAAATACCTCCATCCAATCCTCAACTACCTAAGTATCTGTCTTGACTCCAAACCTCAAAGGACTATGTCTCTAGAACATGTGATGTGCACTTCGTCAAAAATAACTATCTACTAGTGGGGCTGGTATTATCTGCTGCTCTACTGGTGGTGGTGGTGCTAGTACACCACTCGTTGATGCTATAGCTATATGTGGTCCCTATACCTAATCCTCCTTGCTCGATGGGCCATCATTGTGATCTTTTACGAGAATCTTAGATGACTATCTTTGTTGTGGAATCCTGTAGAGAAACAGACTTTCCACAGTGAATAAGTTATATTTAGTGAGATACTCATAAGGTATCAAGAGAAATAAATTTCCAAAACCCATGAAACTAGTGTTTTTGTGTAACGAGTCGGAAAACAGAATTCAGGGTCCTAGTGTATGGA
Source organism: Viscum album (assembly GCA_963277665.1). Lineage (NCBI taxonomy): Eukaryota > Viridiplantae > Streptophyta > Magnoliopsida > Santalales > Viscaceae > Viscum > Viscum album. Next base: position 1,051,890,872 of record OY728151.1, on the reverse strand, counting down.
TATGGTGGTCACCGCTCCAAAACTAGACTCCCTAAACTGAAAGATTAAATTAATACACTTGACACAATTTACCCCATTTAAAATTACAGACTCATTTCTTCTTGTAAAACCAACCGCACATCGAAACCACTTTGTCACTACTTGTCCCCCGAGGCCCATTTCATGACTACCCCGATCCCAGATTCTATTGGCTAGGGGCTGTTGATGAGCACCAGAAAGTTATATCCCAAAAAGTGAAGGAATTAACATTAAACCTATACACAATGAGATATGGAAACTCAACAATGCTAACCAAAAAGAATGAAATGTAAAACAACCACCACAAAGTACCACTACTAAGAGTAATGTCTGTAAACTGAAAGTAAGCAGTGCCAGAATACAAGACCAAATGATAGGAATATACATAAAAAAATTAAAATCCCCAGAGTTTTTCCTCCAGGTATCCTATATAAAGCTTAGGTACAACTCTCTGTCATATGTCACTTTAGCACTCCACGTCTATCGATCCAACTCTGAGCACCGTCTTGACCTGGCTCCCCATGTCCACGTGAAAGATGTATATCATCTGCACAAGACACAATAGGATCGGGCAAAGCCAGTGAATGGTTGAGTATAACAATACTCAGTGGGGACCCCCAGAACCCTAATATTCTATTAGTAATCCACGAAGAATAACAACACAATGGATAATATCACAGAGGTTGTACCACCAAGAATGTCATCAAACACATAACACAAATACACTGCTCACAATATATATAACATAACTGTAGAAGTAAATATGATTAGTGGGGAAGTTATATCTTCCTATTCTAACGAGGGGATATGATGTTGACATGCACAGGGTCGCTGGGTGCTGACCCATAGAGGATCGCTAGGTGTTGACCCACAGTGAATCGCTAGGTGCTGACCCACCTAGAGAACCCACAAAGGATCCCTAGGTGCTGACCCACACAACATAGCTAGGTGCTAAGACAATCAGTATCGATAGTTTTTGACCCACAGAGGATCACTAGGTGAAAACCCACACAACATCACTAGGTGTTATCCCACTCAGGATCGCTAGGTTCTGTCCCACTAAGGATTGCAAAACTTTTTTCATGTCATAGCTAGCCATTGGATTCCTACACATTGCATGCTTGATTTCTGGAGGATCACCTCATCAAGACATTTTCTATAACTCAACCACTACAATATCTCACATAAATTTATCCAAATGACCCAATTATCAAAAAGGTCCAATCGTAGCAGACGGTGCACCATTAGGATGTGCGGTCGTTATGTTATTGATTTTTAGTTAAAAGGTATTGGTTTGATTAGAGTCTGATCAAAACTATCCATACTTATATATCCACCAAAACACAAGTGGAATATATCAGAATGATCTCTCTGTCACAACAGTCCAAATTCCATTGAGGGTGCATCAATCAAATGCTTCGTCTGAGAGATACGGGTGTTTTAGTAATCATGGGCTGGTTGCATCAAGGATCTATTAGACCAGGTCAGTCCAACAAGACATACTCATCCCGGGAGTCCCACATACCCCGATTTAATTAGACAGACTTGAATTGACCCGATACGGGTCGGGGTCAGTCTTTTCCATCCTAACTAGTGGGCCAGGCCCAATGGGACTTACTGGACCAATCCTAATTGGCCTAGGGTCTAGCCTGCCAGGATGCCCATTGACCCAGTCTCATCCGCCCCATCCCGAAGGGCATGGTTCTGGCCAACCAGCATGGGTCCATCCCACTGGGTGTGAGTCCGGCCAATCGGCATGGTCTGTCCTGATGGGTGTGGGTCCGGCCCGATGAGTGCTAGTTCAATCCGCTGGATGGGGTGAGGCCCGCCATATGATGACAGGTCATGTGGTGTGGCAGGTGGGGCGCCGTCTAACCAGGATGCAGAAGTCACACCAAGTCTAGCTCCACTAACGTGGGAAATCCACGAAAATTAGTAAACAGATTGTAGCTCTCCATCCACTTGATGGCCCTGATGTGGGCCATACCTCCATGTAACTCCTGACACTACATCTCCCAACATTTCCATAGCTAGTCGGTTGTGGCCTCCTACCATCTCGGTGTGTCGGCGAACCTTTCGTCCAACAATTTGGAACTCATCTAGCACCGCCATGTGCCACAACCGACACTAATGTGAAGGCTGAACATCCGGCAGACCACCAGACATGCTTCAGTGGTCTATTCTTTGTGTCTCCTCCATCTATGCCCCTGAGAGATCACCCTCATCACCATGAAGGACTCTAATCCTTATTTTTGTCAAATAGACCACTCTAATTTGAAGAACACATCAAGAAAAACTATAGTCGAGGGACCATGCATTGTTTCGGTCAGCCCGCGCCCTCCGCTTTAGTGTTTAATCATGGGGATAACATGAGGATAATCACACATCTTGAAAACCCCCAAATCAAACCACGCAAAATATCCACCCACAATTACGAGTGATTTTTGGATCAAAACCTTAGTCGGTTTATCTACGTTCATCATTAATTTTTGAGAATCTATAGGAAATCATTGTATACATATAATTCATAAACCCAATCCTCATTGACATTCGATACAGAAATATTCATCCTTAAGGTTTCAAGATGTTGATGTCACTTCCAACTCTGATCTTCCAAGAACGTTGAAGACTATGATGATATGCATGTTCATCATTCTTCGTTGGAGAGGAAGACTATTGTAGGTTCAATGGATAATATCCATGTTTTAATCCTCTCTAAACCAATGCATCAAAAAAATAAAAAAACACCGATTGAAGCATTTCAGTTACGATGCGACGTTATGTCCTTACACTATTTCATTTATGAAACAACGACGTTGCGACACTTCCTTTATTTAATAATTGCACTAAATGATATGGGCCATTGAGGATTTAAATTAATATTACCCGTCACCTCCTCAAAAATTTGTTGCAGTGTTTCCTCCAGCCACTCAAGTGTAAGAAAATAAATAAAATAAATCATTTATATTATTTAATTATTTATCTCAAAATGTTCAAAAAATAACTTTTTCTCTTGGACCATTATGGCCAATGATTTTTCAAATCTAGGTGAATCCTGACATCAAGAGTTAGATGGTTTTCTCAAACATTTGATTTAAGCACCGGTTCAAATGTAAGAAAAACCTCCTTTAACAATTTCAAAATGTACAATAAAAATGTTTAAAATTACATTCCAAGCACTCTGGGCCTCAGAATCATGTGTCATCAAAGTCTGCGGTCCAGAAATAATTTCATATAATTAAAAAAATTACACAAGAATTCCAAGAAATTACATAATTACTCTCCATGAAGAACATATGAAATTATCGGGAGAGTTCATGAAAAATTTCATGGTAAGGGTGGGGATAGAAAAGAACCAATTGAAGAACAATCAATGCGTGAAGATCCTTCCCCACCCACACATGATTTAAGGTGATCCATTCCCATCAAAAACCTATCTTAGATGAGGTAATATATGTTCTAATCATTTTTTCTATGAATTTTGAATTAGATAGACAATGATAGATTTCCAATTCTGATATTTTACAGTGTGCAAATGAATGTGATTTATATCAATCAACACTCACCCATTACCTTGTAGCGTGAGATATGGTGTTCAATATCAAGAATTCCATTCTACACAAGAGACCACTTATAACAGGTCATGTTAATGTATTGATTAACGTAGACCCTAAAACGACCACTGAGCTACCAGTTCCAATTAATGATGAAGATATTCATATGTTCTGACAAGCAATGCTGGAAAATTGGTCTATACACACCATTTTCCCAAAAACCGGTGGGTATAGACCCACTTATACCAATGATTTTCATGAATTGTGAGTATAAGTGACATTTTCTAACCTATACCCGTAGTTATTGATAAATCGTGGGTATAGGGTCTCCACGTAAGTGTGGAAGGCCAAAACAATGCGTGGGAAAGCCACAGGGAAACCTATACCCACAGTTCACAGTTAACCATGAGTATTGTTACATCTAAACCAATGGTTTTACTAAACTGTGGGTATAGGGTCCCTTATGTTTTGCGTGTGAAAAAATATATATATAAGAAAATATATGTATATATAAGAATAATTTCAATTGGTGTAGTGGAAATGTATTTCAGTGTTGTAGAAGCGGCACATGTTCTTAACTCTCCCATGGAATTGTACATATTCTCACGTTTTAAAAATAAATATATAATATAATATATATGTATATTAATATAATTGAAATTGGTGTATTGGTAAGGGAGTTTAGCGATAGATCAGTTGTGTGGGTTCGAAACCTGCGTGAAACTTTTTATTCCCACGTTTTATAACTATATTTATATATATGATTATATATATATATAACTTCTGTTGGTTTAGTGGTATTTTCATTCAGCGTCGGAGTAAAGGATGATTGTTAGAAACTCGAGGGATTCAATTTTTTTACATATGGATAATATTAATATATTTACATATATATTGATATTTATTGACATATGTTCGATAGTTAAAGTGGTAATGCCCTGTTCGTTTGAAAAGTAAGTAGCGCGTTCGAAACTCACTCATTGATTTTTTCTATACAACCACTTGGAATTAATATATTTAGGTAGATAATGATACGTATATAAATAAATTAAGTATATGGGTGGGTGAGATGCTCTGTGGTAGATGGGCAGGTCATGAGTTTGAAACTCCTTGTGCTAATATTTTGATTATTTATACCGACGATTTTAAAACAATGGGTATAAGACTATAAAGTGGCAAGTGGTTATTACATGGTGGCTATGACACGTGGAATAAATATATAATAATGTTTTGAAAAATTGTGGGTATAATATGTGGAGCTATACCGATACCTTGGTTTCCTAGGGTTCCCAAAACCTTGGGTGTTGCCTATACACACGGTATTGAACTCTGGGTATAGGTCATTTTCCAGTAGTGAAGCACTTGGAACATTCATCACATTCCCATCACATATTGTAAAAAAATCATGTTGACAAAGATGTATTAATTTACTTTTTATTTTTCATGATAACATTTAAAATTTCTATAAAAAATGTCTAAACAGATGAATGTTATTACATATGATCAATTGATGGGTGGTGAAACAAATGAACTAATGAAAACCATCTCATAGATCAACAAAATGATCGAACCAATCTATAGAAATCACCTTAAACCCTCCAATTCTATATCCACATTTATTATCATTGCAGGCTTATGTGGATATGAATTTGAATGATGGTGGTACTTACACTTTTTTTGATGAAATGATGTACAATGGGGATGATCGAGATTTCATTAATGTTGAAATTGTACGTGAAATACTAGAGATTGATTGGCTAGGTGGATCAGTTGTAATTTTATACATGAGGTATGTTTTCATGTTTTGATTTCAAAAAGGATAATATACTTTAATTTTTATGAATACATAAATTACATATTTTTTAGCAGGAATATATATGAAAATCAATTTAAGGGATTTTTTGATGAACAAAAATTTGGACCTATTAGTCCTCATGTCACTTCTACAGAAGAACCAAAAATAGAATCCAATAAATAGGGTGAAATAGTGGCAGACCTGCTCAAATCGTTTAACAATAAAAATACAGATGGATGACTCTTCTTTGTACGAATGATGTAGGGTAAAACCTCTATAATTTAATAAAATCAAATATATTTTAATTTATTTCATTAACTATTCTTTTTTGTGTTATAAGGATGCATTGGATGCTCATTATGTTCAATTTGGATACTCCAGTAATTTATTTCCTTGATTTAATGTGAGGATATCTAATAAACCGATCATAGATGATGGCATTTTCCGATTTTGAATACATTACATCCAACATTTTAGAACTAAATATCTAATAATACAATTTATATCATCTATTAATGAGGATTATGTTATGATATGTTGGTTCATGAATATCTCATACATCATTAAATGAGGCAAGGGAAAAGGACCTGGAACATCAAAATTACTAGGACTGGATAAGAATCAAGGTAGATATAATAATATTTCACTATTCAAACATGTATAAAAATTTACATATTTTTCTCAGTGTTTCTACAGTTTTTGGAAAAAAACAAATGGAAAAGATTGTGGTTTTTATGTTTGCAAATTTATAAAATATATCATATTCTATGAACAAACCATCATCATTTAAGAGTTATTTTTTAATATAATTACTATTATAGTTAATATATTTATTAATCCATTGTGTATTTATATTTTTTCAGCACTACCATGATTTTCCAAAAGACACATATTGACAAGGTGATATATATTCATTTAGAAATGATTGGGTATAATTCCTGATGGAAAAATGTACAACAATATCATTAATATGTTGATTCAACATGACACAAGATGAGACCATTATGACTCAAAGTGTCTATTTTTATTTAAAATTGACATTATTTTTAGAAAAAATAACATTTGACATACTAAAAACAGATCAATCACATTAGGTTTGTTTTGATACATTATGAAAATGATCTGTAAGTCATTTTTGATGAGTAGGAATCAACAAAACCAAAATATGATGTAGGTTGTGACCGATATGACTCAAAATGTGTGTCTTTAGTTGGAAATGATATTTTAGTAAAAAAATAAAAACCAAAATACTAAAAAATATATAAAACACATTCAGATTGTTTTCATAATTTATGAAAAATGATCCATAAGTTACTTGTGACATGTAGGAAATAACTGGACCTCAATCTAACGCACGGCGTGGCCGGTATGACTCAATGTGTATCTTTTAATTTTGAATTGAAAATATTTTCAGTAGAAAAACACATCTAGAAAACAAAAAAGTAAGTATTTAGATTCATATTGTTTTTATAATTTAGGAAAATTATCTATGAGTCATTTTTGATGTATAATAATCATGCCCACCTCAATACAATGCATGATGAGACCGGTAAAAATTCAAATGTGTCTATTTATTTAAAATTGAAATTAATTTAATTTAAATGAAGAAGTGACATACAAAAAACTGAGAAAACACATTTGGATTATTTTCATAATTTATGAAAATAATCCATGTTTCATTTTTGATGTGTTCAAATTAACCACACCTTAATCTGACAGATGGTGTGACCGAAATGACTAAAAGTGTTTGTTATGTATTTAAAATTGACATTTTATCTCAAAATGTTTCACTCCCTAAAAACAATGAAAACACATTCAGATTTTCTATATAATTAAGGAACATGATTTATAAGTTATTTGAAACATGTATGAAATAATATCACATCAAATTGATGCACGATGTGAACAGTATGACTCAAAAAAGATGTTTCTGATTTGATATTATTATTTAGTAAAAAAACATAGCTGACATACTAAAAACTGAGACAACTAGTTTGGATTGATTTGATACTTTATAAAAATGATCCATAAGACATTCGTGACGTGTTGTAACAAACCACACCTCAATATGATGAACTATGTGAACGGTATAAATCCAAATGTGTTTTTATTTTGAATTGTCATTAATTTATTAAAAAAGAATAAGGGACTTATTGAAAACCATGAAAAAACATTTGGAATAATTTAATACTATAACACAAGGATCCATGAGTCATATGTGATCTTTAGGAATTTACCTCACCTTAATCCAATGCCCAATGAGGCCAGTATGAAAAAAAGTGTCTATAATGAGTTTAAAATTGACATTTAAGCTCAAAATGATTCACTCACTGAAACCCAATAAAACGACTTTTGATTGTGTTCATAATTTAGTTGAATAATTTGTAAGTCCTTTGTGATGTTTATGAAGCTATATCACCTAATATTGACACACAATGCGATCAGTATGACTCGAACTCATGTTTTTGGTTTGAAATGATATTTTGTGAAAAACACAAATGGCATAATGAAAGTGGAGAAAATATATATGGATTGTTTTGATACTTTTGTAAAATGAACCATGAGTCATTTGTGACGTGTAAGAATCAACTACAACTTTATCCATTGAATAATTTTACTCGTATTAATCTAAATGTTTCATTTAAATTTGATATTAATTTTAGTAATAAAAAAAGGGACATACTCAAAACCAATAAAACACATTCTTATAGTTTTTATATTTTTGGAAAACGATCCACAACTCATTTTTTAAGTGTTGGAATCAACCCCACCTCAATATGATGCATGGTGGGAACTATATAACTCCAAATGTGTCTTTTTTATTAAAAATTTAAATTTTTTAATGTATTATTTCTTATTAATTTTTTTTTATTTCAAAATAGTATTGCTAACATAATATTTGTTTACTTAAGTAGGAGGAACATTCTCATCGAGTTGGGATGAATTTTTTGACAACTAATACCATGGGCAAAGATTTTTGAGAGGGGATCACAGATGTCAAAGTATGAAACATTAATTTGTATAACTATTTGTTGGATAACTGTAAACGTAATGATATATAACATTTATTGAAATTTATAGAGAATTATTTTTCACACCCCTGGGTGTGCTTCTTTGTTCTTGTGTGTGCTGCATTGTTCTTATGTGCACTGTACTTGTGTTGTTTTGTGAATATTGTGTGTGAGTGTGTGTTTTGAAATTGTTGGTGGGTGTAATATTATATAAATAGAACCCCACAAGAATCTCAGCCTTTATTAGTACTATTTAGAGTGCTGATAAAGGACCACTTTATCAACTCTATTTTGAGTGCTGATAATGGACCCCTTTCGGACTCACTAATGCTCCAACAATCCTTGTGGACTTGATGAATAGAGTATTTAGTGATTCCATCAACAAACTTGTGGTAGTCTTTATAGAAGATATTCTAATATAATTCAAAACCAAGGAGGATCATGAGAATTATCTAAGAATTGTACTAGAGACCGTGTGAAAGGAGAAGCTCTACGAAAAGTACAACAAGTGTGAGTTCTGGTTGAAGGAGGTAGCATTCTTGGGTCATAACATCACAAGAAATTGGATATTTGTAGATCCCTCTAAGATATCTCCAATTGAGGGATTGCCATGTCCAACATCGGTAATGTATATTTGTATCTTCTTTGGGTTAGTAGGATATTATCACTATTTTTTGAGATATTTTTCACGATTTTCAAATCCTCTTACTAAGCTAACTCGGAAGGGAGTCACATTTTCATGGAGGGATGAATTCAAAGAGTGCTTCAAGGAGTTGAAAAGGAGGCTTATCACTACGCATGATGTCACATCACCCACAGGTGGAGAACATTTTTGTGGTATTTAATAATGCTTCGAAGAAGGTCATGGGATGTGTGTTGATGAATAATGAAAAATTCATTGCCTATGCTTCAAGGAAATTTAATGTTTTGGAGCAAGAATATCCTACACATGATCTAGAGTTGGTTACGGTGATATTCTCTATAAAAATATGGATACATTACCTCTTTTGGGAGATGTTTGAAATATATATGGATCACAAATGGCTCATGTATATATTCACACATAAAGAGTTGAATATTCGCCAACGATGATGGTTGAAGCTGATCAAAGACTATGACTGCACAATCCATTAACATCTAGGTAAAGAGAACAAGGTGGAAGGTTCTCTAAAAAGAAATGACCCAGTGATTATATCATGGGTTAGAATTGAAAAGGATCTGATATTATTAGATTTGATGAATATGGAAAGGGGAATAAAAAAAGGGAACATCATATATTCTTTCACAAATGATTACTCAACAATATATTTTGGAAAGCATAAAGGTTGCTCAAACTAATGATGTGGGTATTTATAAGAAATTGAATCTATACAAAAAATAAAATCATTAGACATCAATTTTAGTGAAGAAGGAATTGTGAGATCATTATTGGTGGGATAACATTAAAAAGGATATCACTGAGTATACATAAATGTGCCTGGTATGTTAGAAGTGATGGCTAAGAGGCAGAAGTCTAAGGGGATGATGCAGCCATTACCATTACCACCATTGAAATGGGATAATATCACCATGGACTGTGTAACTGGACTTCTAAAGACATTCAAAAGAAATAATGTTATCTGGGATGTTTTGGATCATCTTAAAAAGACTGCACATATAATTGAAATTCTGAAGGATTTATCATTGGATCAACTAGTATGGATATACATCAGAGATGTTGTAAGGCTTCATGGAGTACCACTATCTATTGTATCCGATCGAGATCTAAGATTCACTGCTATGTTTTTGTAGAGTCTTAAACATGCTCTGAATATTGAGATGAATTTTAGTACGACTTATCATCCTCAAAATGGTGACCAATATGAGCGGACTATCAATACAAATGAAGAAATATTGAGAGCATGCTCAATGGACATCAAAGTTGGATGTAATGAATATCTTCCTCTGGTTGAGTTCTCTTATAACAACATTTTCCACTCAAGCATGATAATGTATCCTTATGAAGAAATTAATTTGATGAGGTGCATAACACCGACATGTTTGGATGATGTTGGGGAGTGAAAACTCCTAGGTCCAAAAATGGTAGATGAAATGGTTGAGAAGGTTAAGACCATCCAACAACACATTAACAATGCTCAAAGTCAACAGAAAATCTATGCTGATAGTCATCGGCGAGACGTAGAGATTTATATCAGAGACATGGTATTCCTCCATATATCACTGTGGAAGAGGTTTATGAGATTTGGGAGGAAGGGAAATCTTATTCCAAGTTATATCATCCCTTTTGATACCCTTGATTTCATTAGAGCATTGACCTATCAACTAGCACTCCCACTGAACCTATCTCAAGTACAAGATGTATTTCATGTATCACTCCGGAATAAGTACATAACAAACACATCACATATACTAAATCTAGAGGTGGTTTAATTAGAGAATGTTTCTACAATGAAGATAAGCTCGTGAAGATATCGGATTGTAGGGAAAAAGTTATTCAAAATAAGACAATTCCCCTCATCAAGGTGTTGTGGCGAAACCACAAGCTTGAAGAGGCAACATGGGTATTGGAGGAAGTGATGAATCATAGTTACCCGCATCTGTTTTAGTGTGAGAAAAGAAAATTTGGCGGGAGAAATTTCTTAATTGGGGAATATTGTAACTATAACATCCCTCCTTTTTATAATATAACGGTTCATGACATTTTACAAAACCGAGGATATTTAAGGTTTACTGTCTTGGAAACCAGGAACTTAATACATGACGACATAAAAAATTCTTCTTAAACAATTTAAATGCTTTTTATTTGTCCATCCTAAGTTCATTATAGCATCTCATGACCTGGGATCATACATTAATGGAAAGGGTGAGAAGAAGGCCCAGTAAAACAAACAAGAGAAACAAATTACATGTGAACTTGAGATACATCAATAAAGTCATGATAAATAAGTTTATGAGATGAGAAAGAGATCATTTGGAATATCATAATAAAAATAATGTGTTTCATAACATGAAGAAGTGAATAAAAAATTTAACATAGACAATCATTTCCATATCACCATGGTCCATCCCCAAGGTGGAATTAAAAATTTACCAAGGTTATTCATCAAGGTATCGTTAAAATGGTAATCTCTAGAGATTAAGTCTTTACCCAATGCATTAGAGCCCTATCAGGGTGCACACTTCATTTTTATTTACTATCACGTGATCCAAATATATCATCATCAAAATTTCTTAAATAACCCACGTTGCATAAAATAAATGGTTTTCATTTCATAATCATAACGTTTTAAAAACTTCTTTAAAGACATGGTCTTTATGTCACTTTAAACCCATGGAAAAAGAAAAGCATGTTTCATGTATGTAAATCCCAGAAATAAAATAGAAAATTTTGTAATATATGTGAATACCCCTATAGAAAAAATAAATTTGAGTATTCAATTAATAAAATAAAAGATTTTGAGAAAAAGATAAAGACATTTTGAGACGAAAATTCTGAAGCATAATGACTTTCTTAAAGGGGTTTAGAAAACCTTGAAAAGATAGGGGAGATGGGTCAACAAATCATAAATGATACATAAACCAGTAGGGGGAAAGTATATAAAGGATTTAAGAACATGGTAATTAAATTTTAATGATATACCATATGAAATTATAAACTTGATAGGATGAAAAAAAATAAAATTTCTCTTATGAAAATTTTGCAGCCTAACGGCGTTACTTAAAACATCAAAAAATTAATTGATGAGATCAAATAGCATATCTAAACATATGAAAAAAATTACAGTATGGTATATATAGAAGAACATACCCCAAAATAAGAAATGGAACATGAAAGAAATGACATGAAAATAGAACATGAAAAATGAGAATGGTGGAAGAATCCCTTACAAAAATTCGGCAGCCTAACGGTGCCACATAAACATTCATAAAACGAAATGATGAGAGTAATATGGGATCTCTCAGCATATGATCATGAAAATGGAAGTAATAATAATATAAAATAACATGCACCAACATAAGAAAATGGGGCTTAAATGAAATTACATAAAAAAGAGTACTTGAAAAGAAAGAGAGAGGTAGGATCCCTTACCATGAAGAGTAACTTTGAAATCATGATGTTTGGGACCTTGGAAGGATTGAGGGAACCTTGGTAGGACTAATTGGGAGGCAAGGAGAGAAAAAATTAGTTTAGGAGGATATTTGGAATGGAAATGATGAGATAATGGCTTGGTATTTATAGGGGAAGTGAGGGGACAAGGCAATAATGGCCAAGGGACACCTCATTGGTGGTATTGGAAAAACCAGGGGCTTGCCCATGGTATTTTCTCATGGTATTTTGCACATGGGACAACTAATACCTTATCTTAATATTAATAATTCTACTATAATTATTAAATAATTATTACATCCTTAATGATGTCATTAAACACCCGAAACACGAAACTGAAAATTCAATATTCACCGAAAATTCTACTTTTTCAGAAAAATCCAGAAAAATCACTTAACATAATATCGATGATCTGAATTAAAAAGTGAACTCAATTTTATAAAAATGGTTTTCTAAATATTTTTAATATTTTTAAACAAAAACACTATTCACTGAAAATTCATTTATTTCAGAAAAATCCCCAAAAATTACCTTAACATAGTATCGATGTTCTGAAATAAAAAATTAACTCCATTTTATAAAAGTAATTTTCTAAATATTTTTAATTTAATTTTTAATTAAAAACACTATTCACCTGAAAAAACCAAAACATGACTAATAATTTCTGAAACAGTTATTTACCTATATTATTTAATCACATTACTTAATCAAGGTTCCTAGATTATATTCATTATTTACTATTCAACAAAAATAATTTCGATCTTATTAGACTCTAAATTTCTTACTGGACATAAATGTAGAAGACCATTTTTTGAAAATCATTACACATTATTAATTATTTGAGGTTTACATAAATATTATTAAAATATCTTTTTTCTAAAATTAATCAATAATATGCATACTATATTTATCCAGACATTTGAAAATTCACAAACTTCACCATAAGAAGAAATCACAATTTCTATATAAATCAAAGGATTACACATAGTAGTTATGGTCTCGTTACATAAACCCTTATAAAACCAGCGTAGGACCTAAGAGTATGGTGTGATAGGGTGATAGAATCTTGGGGTGACTCGGCAAGAATATCCAAAGTAATGATTTCTCTCAGGATGAACTTCTCACGAAGGCGATTCCGTTCCATCTTCACAGGATGAGGTTCGGCTAGGGTTTGGTCCAGAGTAAAGCCCTAAGGTGCTTCCCTCTTTTTGAGTTCCATCAGATGGGATTTTATTGGCCCGAGACTACTGGATGGGGTAATCAAATCTTTTTTCTATCAAGATCACTAATATTTATAGAAAATAATCACAACATATTATTTCCAACTTTCAAATTTGCCAATGGTCATATAACAGTCGAAACTCAATGGTCCGATTTTATTTATACTAATTTCATTAAATGAAATAGTTTTGTTGAGTATTAAATAAAATAAAACACAATGTTAGGAAACAAAATATATTCAAATTTTATGGTTGTTACAATCTTACCCCATTAAGAAATTGCATCCTTGCAATTTTAAAATTGATCATGGAAATTTCATTGAATGTCGAACATCGGAAAAAGAGTCAGTAAAACTATTTCCTTGAATGAAAGAAAGGGAAGTACAAAGGTCACCCGAGTTAACACATACTGGGATTCCATGTAGGGAAACATGGATATGGAAGATAAAAAAAGGGTCATGTTCTGATGGATAGTGATATAAAAAATGATTAGGAGAAAGTTAACCACAATAAAATCCCAAACATATGATGTGTGTAAATGGTCTTTGATTACCCAGAAGGAAACGTAAACCAAAAATGTTTTTGTTAAATGTTTCTTTTAATAATTTTGAGGAATTCATTTTCTAAATAGAATAAAAAAATAAGTAAATATACTTACCTTCATGTAGAGTTTCATCCATTAATAAGTTTCTACAAAAACTAATCTTTTCTCCAAACTATGAGAATTAAGAAAGCCTTGGTCACATCAAAAGAACAAGAATCATCTTCTAGAGAATAACATAATCCACAAAAGGATAAATGTATATTTCCCTTGTATTTAGAAATCAACTAAAACCAAAATGGTTAGTACAAGATCATATAATCCCCAAAAAGTTTAATCCTTTATAAAAAAACTACTATTAATCACCAAAATTTAACAAATAGTACCCAAAGTTCAAGAAATAACATTCAATACACAATCGTCCTTAAAATTCATCAAACTAATAAAAACTAATATTGAAACCCAAAACTCAGAAGGATTTAATCACATAGTCTTCCACAGAAAAAATCATAACATTTATCTCCAAATAAAATAGATTACTCTTAATGTATCATACAAATATGTAATTAACCTAATCACATATTCTCTATGATAGGTTATTAATTTTCCAGAAATAACCTCAATCACCATATGTCTAAAATAAATAAATAGATTCTAACGAAAATAAAAATTTCAACCATTCCTCCACAAATAAAATCCTTTAGTATTTTATTTTCCATAAGCATATAGTACTCCAAAAGAAAAAACAACGTCCAAAATAACCAATATCATTTAATCACCAAATCATTTTCTTATACAAAGGTTATCCATTTGATAAACCATATGATTCCAAAATCAATTTATTCTTGATCCATAAAAATAGCTAGTGCGTTAGTCAGTCTGATGGTAATAACAACAAACTCATAATGCCCATATCTTGATTGAAAGGACGTTTTTGGAATATCATAATTGTTCACCCTCAATTGATGATAACCAAAACGAATATCAATCTTAGAGAAGAATTGATTCCTATGAAGTTGATCAAATAAGTCATCAATATTTGCAAGAGAGTATTTCTGTTCTTCACTATTATCCCATCCAGTTATCTATAATCAATGCATAGCCGCATCAATCCATTATTCTTCTTCAAAAATAGAACCGGTGCTCCCCAAGGAGACACACATGGTTGGATAAACCCATTATCCAAAATATCTTTGAGTTTTTTCTTTAATTCCTCCATCTCCACATTTTCCCTCCTATTGGGGGTCTTTGACATCATATGTGATCCAGGTATGAGTTCAATGGATAACTCTACCTCTCTTTCTGGGGGAGGTTTGGGTAACTCCTCAGGAAATACGTCACCATATTCCTAGATGATGGGGGAATTTTTTAAAAGAATAAATCCTTTGTGATAAAAATATTTCATTTACGAATATTTTAACTAAAAGGATTTTATGTCTGAAAAATTCATACTTAGAAAATATCATTTTTCTATAATTCCTTCATAATGATTCATAAAAAGCTTGCGATTAACCAAACACATCCCCCGGGAATGTTGTAACCAAGTGCGAAGCAAGGCCCGTTGACGTGTACCACTTGCGAATAGAGCCTACCTCAAAGCGGGTTTTTCGGGTTTTACCCCTATGTACATATGTTCCAGAGCCACCTCTACCTGCTCGTATCTAGATATTGATGCATTTTCTTGATAAACAACTTACTCAATACTCACAACAATACCAGGAATATTTCATATATTTAAACTTTTTTATAAAGTTATTCCTATAGATTTCATATCCTAATTTCCATAAATAACTAAACCTTACTTTGATAAAAACTATAGAATCCCGCTATTTTATAACATAACTTTTCATTACATTTTATAAAACTGAGGATCTTTAAAGATTAGTGTCTTGGATACCAGGAACTTAATACATGACGACATAAAAAATTATTATTAAACACTTTAAAGGCTTCTTCATTTTTCATCCTAAGTTCGTTACAGCATCTCATAACCTGGGAGCATACATCAAAAGAAATGGTGAGCAGAAGGCCATGTAAGGGAAACAAGAGAAACATTGTACATGTGAACTTGAGATACATCAATAAAGTCGTGATAAATAACTTTATAGGATGAGAAAGAGATCATGAGGCATATCATAATAAAAATAACATGTTTCATAACTTGAAGATGTGGCTACATCATTTAACAAAGATAATAATTTTTGTATCACCATGTTCCATCCCCTAGGTGTCATTAAAAAATTACCAAGGTTATTCACCAAGGTATCATTAAAATGGTCGTCTCTATAGATTAAGTGATTACCCTATTCATTGGAGCGCTATCAAGGAGCACCCTCCATTTGTATTTATTATCATGTGATCCACATATATCATCATAAAAATTTCATAAATAACCTATATAGAATAAAATAAATGGGTTTCATTTCATAATCATAACTTTTTAAAAACGTCTTTAAAGACATGATCTTTATGTCACTTTAAACCCACGGAAAAAGAAAAGCGGGTTTAATGTATGTAAATCCCAGAAATAAAATAGAACATTTTAATATATATGTTAATAACCCTATAGAAGAAAGATATTTTAGTATTAACTTAATAAAATTAATGAATTTGAGAAAAATAGAATGACATTTTGAGACGAAAATTCTGCAGCATAACGACTATGTTAGAGGGATTTAGAAAACATTGAAAAGAGAGGGTACATGGGTCACCCACTCATAAATGATCCACAAAACACTAGGGGGAAAGAAAAAAAGGATTTAAGAACATGGTAATGAAATTATAATGATATACCATATGAAATGAATAACTTGAAAGGAAGACAAAAATAATATTTCTCTAATGAAAATTCGGTAGACTAACGACGTTACTTAAAAATTCCAAAAAATGAATTTATGATATCAAATAGGGTATCTCATAATATGAAAATAAAAAGGTCAGTATGATAGATATATAATATCATACCCCAAAATAAGAAAAGGAGCTTAAAGTAAATGACATGAAAATAGAATTTGAAAAATGTGAAGGGTGGTAGAATCGCTTACAAAAATCCAACAACCTAACAGTGCCACTTAAACATTAATAAAACGAAATGATGAGAGGAAGAGGGGATCTATCATCATATGATCATGAAAATGGAATTAAGAGGAATAAAAAATAGAATCCCCCAACATTAAGAACATTGGGCTTAAAAGATATGACATACAAAAGAGTACTTGAAAAGAAAGAGAGAGGTATGATCCCTTACCTTAAAGAGTAACATCGAAATCTTGATGTTTGGGACCTTGGAAGGCTTGAGGGAACCTTGGGGGGACTCCTTGGGAAGTAAGGAGACCAGAAATTAGTTGTGGATGATTTTTGGAATAGAAAGGATGAGATAATGGCTTGGTATTTATAGGGGAAGTGAGAGGACAAGGCATTAATGGCCAAGGGACACCTCATTGGTGGTATTGGAGAAACCATGGGATTTCCCATGGTATTTTCCCATGGTATTGGCCACATTGGACACCTCATACCTTATATTACTATTAATAAGTCGACCATAATTATTACATAATTATTACATCCTTTATGATGTCCTTAATCACCGGAAATTTTAAACTGAAAATTCACTATTCAGCGAAAGTTCAACTTTTTTAGAAAAATTCAAAAAAAATTACCTTAACATAATATCGATGCTCTGAATTAAAATATGAACTCCATTTTATTAAAATATTTTTATAAATATTTTTAATTTTATATTTAAATAAAAAAACTATTCACCGAAAATTCATTTTTTTCCAGAAATATCCCCCAAAAATTACCTTAACATAATATTGATGCATTGAATTAAAAAATGAACTCCATTTTATAAAAATATTTCTCTAAATATTTTTAGTTTAATTTTTAATTTAAAAAAACTATTCACCTGAAAAAACCAATAATTGACTAATAATTTATGAAGTAGTTATTTACCAATTTTATTGAATCCAATTACTTAATAAAGGTGACATGATTATATTAACATTTTCTTAAGTGAGGTTACTTAATCCATTTTATCAAATTACTAATCATAAGCGTAAAGTCACTATTCACAATTTACTATTCATAAAAAATTATGTTGATCTTATTAAACTCTAAAATTTTTACTGGACATAACTGTAGAAGACCATTTTTGGAAAATCATTACACATTATTAATTATTTGAGGTTTACATAAATATTTTTAAAATAAAATTTTGCTAAAATTTATCAATAATATGCATACTAAATTTATCCAGACAATTGAAAATTTCACAAACTTCACCATAAGAAGAAATCAGAATTTTTATTTAAATTAAAGGATTACACAAGGTAGTTACAGTCTCGTTACATAACCCCTTATAACACTGGCATATGACCTCATAGTAAGGTGTGCTAGGGTGATAGAATCTTGGGGCAGCTCAACCAACATTGCCCGAGTAGTGATTTCTATCAGCTTGAACTTCTCACGAAGGCTATTCTGTTCCAGCTTCACATGATGATGTTTAGCTTGGGATTGGTTCAGAGCAAATCCCAAAGGAGCTACCTACTTCCTAAGTACCATCAGATGGGCTTTGATCGGCCCGAGACTACTTGATGAGGCCATCAAATCATATTTCTATCAAGATCACTTGTATATATAGACAGTAATCGCAACATTTATTTTCCAACTATCTTATTGACCAATGGTCATATAATAGTGGAAAAACAATAGTCCTATTTTAATTATACTCATTCTATTAATTGAAATAGTTTTGTTGAGTATAAAATAAAATAACAAGAAAAGTTAGGAAAAAATATTTATTCAAAATTTCGGATCGTTAAAGTAACTACCCAAACTTTTTGAAAATTCCCCTTGATATAATTAAGTCTCTTATTATGAAAAATGAATATATAACATATGAAATACCTTCGTTTTATGTATTTTGATTTTAAAATAACGTTTTCAATTGTGATCATTACTAATATAGTCATTGAACAGTGATCAAATAATTATTATAAATATAGGACATTAACAAATCTAATTTACTCAGGAAAAGGAAGTAATGGTCTCATACAGTAGAATTTCTCCATAAGAAGTCCATATGTCAGAGATTAGAAAGGATGTGTAATTGCAAGGCTTCTCTCTTGACCAATCACATGATGAGCTTCAACACGTTAAGCTCAAATGAAACCGTTTATGGGAGAAGTTGATGTTGATAGAGAATAAAACCCGATCGATGTTGTCTGAGCCACCTCAATAGTCTACCACCATCACACACCATACCCTTTGGTCTTATGTGGGTGATATAAGAGATTATGTAACAAGACCCTAGAACTATGATTATGTCGATTATTTTGGTATAGAGAATATACATTAATTATATTATTGTTATTTGTATATAGTTTTAAAGAACAAATAGTATAATTGAATTAAGAAATCTATTTTGATGAATTAATGGATTTTTTAATTAAGTAAAATTTTAATAAAATACTATTACTAAATTAATTTTTATTAAATATAAATTATCATATAAATTTTTATGAATAAAATTGTAATTGTTTATCAATGCATGAAAGTTGTTTTAGTCCAAACCCAATAATTTTTTATAAATATTGTGTTTAATTTTAAAATTCCAAATTCACTTATTTAGAAAGTAATTTAGATAAAATAATTATTGTTTTTGGAATCAAGACTTTGAAATAATCCAATGGTTAATTTTATCATAATTTTATTAGACAACATACTATTTTGGGTAAACATTAATTATCTTTTAATTATATAATGGGTTATTATGACATTATAATAACAAAATAGTGATGTAAAAAAATTCAATAAATGTGTTTTCAGAAAATATATTTTTTACCATTAAAATAATTTGATTTTAGGTTTCTTTAATGTATTTTACAAATCATTAGTGGACTCTCCAAGACTTACAAAACATTTTAACTTTTAAAATTAATTTCCTTGAGAGTGTGACTCACCTCCACATAAGAAAACCTAGTATTTTAATTAGTCCATCCATTGGAAATATAAAATAAATTTTTGCACTCTCCTTTGGTAGAAACCATGTGAAAAAACCATGGGACGGTTTCGGGTTTTGATTAGTTTGTTATGATGGGTTCAAAACCTAAATAATTTATAATTACCCATAGTTTCCTATATAAAACCACCCAAGATCCCACTTCCATTTCACTCAAAGACATTGGATCTTGATCAAAATCTTCCCTGATCTATTTATAATCCTACCAAGGTTCCCAAGGCTCCCAAAAATCAACACTCAATACCCTCCCAAGCCTTTGGGATCACAGTTCCAAGTAAGGGATTTATTCCTTTCTCATTTTCATCCAAGATTATTTATATTGTGATAGCCTTGTATTATCAATTAAATATGTTTGGGTATTATTTCACACCATCCATATACATCCCTCTTTATTTATGAATGATGATAGACCCCTTTATATCAAATTAATGCCACCTAATAGTTCTTCAATGCATTGGGTAAATAATTGTATCATGATACATCAAGTGTAATGAATTTTTAGTCATACTAATTGAATTAGAGTGAGGGTTTACTCAATCTCCTTGTGCAATGATCATTTTCTCATGCTAATATCTTGTTAAATGTTGATGCCACATTTCCATGTTATGATAGCCATGATATATCATGCCTTTATGTTCATGTTTTCTCTTGTGCTCCATTGATAAGATTATAGCCTAAAATTTAGTGTATTATTCATGGTATGCCATGTTTAATCCCTCACAAGGCTTTATAGCTCATCCTTTTCACATATATGTTCTCATGTTATCCCAATAAATTCTATGTATGAGGGAATGTAGTGGTCATGTGAAATATTTTTTCAATAAAGATGTTATTTTTTATTATTTTAAGTGGTTGTGTAATGTTCCTAAGCCCCAAAGACACTACAATTTTAGATATTCTATGTTGTATCAAGTGAATATTTTATGTAATAAAATATCATTATGTATGAAATAAAGATTAGAGTTTTCATAATACAAAGTGACAAAAGAGTTATTTCAATTCAGAATTAGATATTGGATGATTTTAGGATTACCTTAAATGAAATATATAGCCCCATTCTTTGTAATCTCCTTCTTTGAATGTGCGCCATCGGCATGAGAGTGGGAAAAGAACCTGTAATTAAGTTATTCTTGAACATTTGAGGTCAAGGTGATTCTCTATGGACACATTTTTAAAAAAATTTAATTCGTAACCCTTTTTTTAACAGCATAATGCCGTTTAGAAAAAATTTAGAATCCCCAAAAATAGACATTAATTTGGGAGTTTTATTTTTATTTTCATGGAAAACACCAGAAGACATTGAGTGGAGGAGGATTTAATTCTATTGTTTATGAGAAATTTTTAATCCATGGGTGAAATATTGATAAAAATTCATCAATGTCATGTCATGTCATTGTAAATTATATATTTCCAAACCTTCTATTCAGAAGTTAAATGATAAAATAAATTGAAAATAATCATTACAATAAAAATATATAATAAATTATAAAAAAATTTTGAGAATTAAAAAATTGAGGCTGTAAAAATTTGTGAAATTAATCAATACATCAGACTGGTAATGTGGTTTCAGATTTATACATGTAGATAAATCCTTGGTAATAGAGATTGGGTGCTTCTATGTATTGGATGTGCAACCACTGATTCTTCATAATGTTCACGCCTTCTATTTAGAAGGCCATCAAGATGCATCATGGGAAGGACATGAATATTTATCCCTTGTTGGCGGGGATGATCTTCATTACCTTCATGGATGTGTTGTACGATGGAGAACCCACCTGCTACCATTTGTATCTGATGTCCGCAAACCATGTGTGATTCAGTTAATCTTACAAGTTTTTATTTTTTCTATAATCAATACCGACTCACAATCTCTACGATGGATCAATCAATGATTTCCAAGACATCAAATAAACAAATGAGCGGCCAAAATACCAATTCCATCCACCAATGTTGCATGTCCAACTTCTTTGAAGTGTTTGGCATGAAGATAAAACTATCCAAAATTAGTTCTTGATACCATTTTAATGGGTAGGCATAGTGGCCGGATTCCATGGTAGAGGAGGTTGGCGGGGTTGTCGTCCGAATGTGGAAGAGGCCCTTCATCTTTTTATTGTGATAATTGTCTCCTTTGGATCATCGTCTCCTTCCAGCTGGCTGGGTGGGAGATTTGAGAAGGCCCTAGATGTGAGGGGAGTGAATCCGGAGAGCAGAATTTTTGGTTCCCCGATGGAGATTCCATGATTCCCTGTTTTTTGATTGATGATGCCATTGGTTGGGTCTCGTTGGATGATGATGCACCCATTTTGGTTGTTTTGGGCTATTTTTGGTTCTTCAGTTTTTAGTGTATGTTTATGGAATTGCTGGTTATGCCCTTAAAACAAGCCATGATCGGGTCATCTGTTTTTTGTTTTTTCGTAATTAGTTTAATTGAGTTGGGTTTTATTTTTGATGTCCCTTGATGTGGTGCAGGTTGATCCGTGGATTTTTCATGCGGTTGTCATTTTCAGGCATTTCTTCTCCACCCTCTAATGCACTCTAAGTGGGAAAACCATCAATGTGGTGGTAAATTCCTTTGTTTCACACTTTTTTACATCACGCGGGAGGGGTTTACTCTTGTTTATCTATGGAGGTTGATTTGTGCTAACCAAATCAAGATAAATTAAAAAGTTAATTTAAAATTAAGGGGAATATGGAATGATTTGAGTTATTTTACAAAATTGATATTATTATAATGCTATTTTTGTAGGGGTTGAATACCCCACTAAAATCATGGTTGATGGGATCCTTTTCTTGCACTGTGTTTGTTGTGATATAGAAACCTTGTTCCATGTTATTGTGATGTCACACCAAAATTGAAAAATGGGTAACTACTTATATTTTCCCAATGAAACGGTTTTCCCCAGATTAATGTCTTGTGTGATAACATCCTTACAATAACTTGAATAGTGATATGAGCCCCTTTGTTAAATATATAAAATGGTCTATGATGCGATCTGATGTGCGGTCATGCTGTTGGGGGGATGTGGTGTGTGATTGCAATTCAATGTGGGGGTGATGTATGTTAGTTGGTCCATGCTTTTGGGGCATTGATGTGATGGGTTGTTTGTTCATTATATTAATGCAATGAGGTGATGATTCATTTTCCGGTGATTTTAGGGTGGCAAGGTGATGCATTGTTTGGTTGTGATTTTGGGGTAGTGAGGTGATGATTTGTTTGATCGTGCTTGTTCGGTGATGAGGCGATGGTTCGCTAAGAGTGATGAGTTGTATTGTCTTGTATTGTTGCGTCATGCTAGAAGCCCGGGTATAGTACCTCAAATATATATTTATTGGATTTATTAAATTTAGTATATTTCATAGTTTTATTAGATTTATTAGATTTATTAAATTTATTAGATTTATTATATCATTATTATATTAACACTTATAAAATTTATTATATTTGTTATGTAGATTTTTTAGATTTATTAAATTTTTCATAATATTAGATTTATTAGAATAATTATTTTAACAATATTTTTTTATTTAAGATATTTATTATATTTATTATATTTACACTTTATATATATACCATTTTAAATATATATTATTTAAATTAATTATTAAATATATATGTGTTTGCTGTGAATTTTGACAATAATTATATTGATTATGCGTGCATATAAGTTACGTATAATCATGTTCATTTATAAATCACACCATTCTTATTACTCATGTTTTAAATTGTTGGCCCTCTTTTTATTATGTATATTTACTAGGTATATGATTAACTTGTACGCCGAATGTGCATTCACACGACACTATTAAAAATTCTTATTATCAATAATAGAATACCAGTTGTCATAAATAATAAATTATATTTATATTAATAATGTTTAAAAAAAATATGAGTGGTACATATAATGGAATAGAACGTATAAAATTAGTGGGAGTTGTAAGTCAATCATTGAGATAGAAAATAATGTAATATACAATATGTGACAACAAAAAACTGAAAAAATTCAACGCATCACCCCTCCCAAATGCTGCATCAACCAACCCCATTCAAGGAATATGTACAGGATTGAATGTTTTTGTTGGATGATATAAAATGATCACATCATAGGATCTCCCAAAAGGTTTGAGAAAAATGGATGAATGGTAAAGAAAGAGTCCCCCAATAAGATCTATGTAAATCAATTCCCATCACAGATCTTCTAGATGAGCCCATTGAAATGATAGTTGGATTTCACCACCTCTAAAAATAATTTCATTTGTTGAAAAATGGTATTTGGCTTCATTATAATCAGCCACTAGGAAGAATCATCTACGAAAGTACCTTCTAAGTCCACCATATCTTGAACCATTAGTGCCACATCTTCTCCAACATTTTCATATTCCATGGTAAAGCAACATAGTCCCAGAGACCCAAAGTAGTTCTGGAGTGACATCATCCCAAAACCCATTACCACCATTTATGTATTAGACCTAAATTCTGAAATGCTTCCCAATATATCATTATCCACTATGGAAACAAAAAAAAATGATTGGAAAGCACCATAAGAATCTAGACCAAACCGCTTACCGAATACATTATATGATGAAATATGGAATTATCTGAATGTGGTTACCGTGAGGACGAAGTTTAGAAGGATCGACAACATGGAGTCATGTGAAGGTGGTGCAAGAATTATTAGGATGATGTTGATATATTTCTTCATCATTCTAAATGAATCAATAAATTTCTCGTCATGGTAGGTAGTGATGGTTAAGAAGAATCTGAAAAAAAAAACAATCTCATATAAAAAAATATCATATAAAACTCTCAATAATGAATGGAAAAAATGAATAGATGACACATGAACATTATCCTTTTATTAACATTGAACAATACATGATAATTGTTGGCACATACCTGACCTTACTCATATTCAAATATCCTAGTTCTAACATTTGGAAGGCCACAACTGAGTCTCCCCAATCCACTAGATACCGATACTCTACAACCAGTAAATTTACATTTACCTGAAAAAATAGATATGAGAAATTTTTTTTCTCCATTGACTGATTGTTTCCTTCCCATTAAATCCAATATAATGTGGAAAAGATAATATAAAAATCCATCCATTCCATGTATATCATGTGATATTTTGGAGTTAAAGACCTCCTCTTATAGAAAATTGCTATCCAGATTGACTTTAAGCTATAGAAAATAAAAAATCCATTGTCTCCATAGTCTAATCTGTAGAGAAGAAGATATTGTATAATCAATCATAATGAGGTGAAATGAAGTAATTGAATCTGGAAAACGAGGACACCCACCAAAAACAATGTGGAGGTGAATTTTCCAGGTACCGTAGCAGTACTGTATCAAGTATTGTTCAGTACTATAACAGCCAAGACTATTCACCTGATTTGGGCCTTTGGGCCACTTGTATGAGCCTATGGGTCTCCAGGGCCTTTGGGTTATCAATGTTCCATGGGCCTCAGGGCCTTCAGTCCACAAAGACCATGGAGTTTCAAAGATCACATAGAGTAGGCCCCATAAGAGGATCAGAGAAACAAGACTAGCAGTCACCAGAATTAAAGCTACCAGATTGGAAGAATGAGAGGGTATGCCAACTTCCATCGGGACCATCCACCATGCAGCTTTGTACGGGGAAATTCTAGCCGATCAGTAAAGAAAGGTGGGGAGATAGGTGATCAATGATGCAGAAGCTAGGGGAGGGTCAGTTCTTGTGGGTTGGGCCTACATGTCATGTTATGGGGCAATGTATGCCTCTAGGCCTTCGGGTCATGTATTGCGAGTAGTGTTGGGCCCTGTGCCTTGGGCCTACGGGTCATGTACGGGTCCCCCTTCATCCATTATAAGGGGGATTATCTATAATAAAATAAAAAAGAAGGCCTTCGGGCTATTCGGGTGGGGGTATCACCATAACTATGAAAGTTGGAACCCATGTAACTGCCAATGCTAGGATCCTTCTGAACAAGAATTTATTTTTAATTATAGAATTATTAGATTAAAATTTATTAAATTTATTAGATTTATTATATTTGTTAAATTTGTTAGATTATTAGTTTTATTATAATTATTAGATTCATTATATTCAGTATATTTGTTATATTTAATATATTTGTGACAATTATAATTAAAATATATACCTTTTTAAAGATATATATTATTTATATAAATTAATAAATATATATGTGTTTCTAGTGAATTTCGTCAATAAATATATTGATTATACGTGCATATAATGTATGTATCGCCTTGTTCATTTATACATTACACCCGTCTTATTATTCAGTTTTCATTAATGGCTTGTTTTTTATTATATATATTTAATATGTATATGATTAATTCATTTTACACATATATACTATTATCTTCTCAAAAATATTTGTAACATTACATTAAATATATTTAAATAAAAAATATACTTATTATATTTATAAAATTTAAATTATCTATATATACTTTTTAAATATATTTATTTGCAATTATAATTAAAACTACAGAAATATATCTAAATAATTAATAAATTACAATAAATACATATATGATAATTATAATTAAATATATTTATTTATTTATAATTACATAAAAAAATTTATAAATTTTTTTTATAGTTATAATAATAACTAGGAATAACTATATATATTTGAATAATTTTACAATTATAATAAAAAATATATTAATTATACAAATTATAATGTTATAATATAATGAAATATATATATTTATAAATATATAAAAATATTTCTAATTATAATTCCTATAGAAATATAGATATATTTATATAATTAAAAAAAATCAATATATTAATTATATATATTTATATACAAATATTTTTAAATAAATACAAATAGATATAAATATAATTCTATATAAATTTAGATACATTTAAATATTTATCAAATTATGAAAAATATATTTATATATATTTCTAATATTATAAATATATTTTTTTAGTTTTATAAGGATTTAAATATAAATATAAATATATATATATATAAAATTTCAAATATAAATAAATTTTAATTTATTACAATTTTTAATTACAAAAAAATATCATTATTTATTAGTCCTAAATATAAATTAATATATATTTATTTAAATAATTATTAATTTTTTAAAAATATATTTATTATTTTCTTATATAATGTTATATATAATTAAATAAATAAATATATATAAATATATTTATAAATATATTGACATATTGAGAAATAAATAAAATTATATATATTTATATTTATAAGTAAATATAGGTGTATTTTAATAATTATAATATTATACTAAATTTTATAAATATATTTGATAATAAAATAATAAATATTATAAATATTAATTTTTTATAATTTTATAATTATTTAAATATATATATATATATATTCATTTATAATTATTATTATAAATATATATATATAATCATTTATAATTATTATTATAAATAAATATATATATATACATATATATATATTCACATAAATAATTATAAAATTAGGAGAAGTATAGTTATATATATATATAATTATAAATATATATAATTCAAATATTTTATTATATATATATATATTTCTAAGATGATAAATATAATAATTATATTTCATATAATCTTATAATTATTTAAATTATAATTTTATAAATAAAAATATTTTTAATTTGTTTTCATAATAATTATAAACTAATAAATATATTTATCATATATATAATTACAAATATATATATATTAATAGAAATAAATTATTAACATTATATCCATATCAGTGCTATATTTTTAGTGTTGATAATGACATCGTTTATAAGTGCTTTTCTAGCACTGATAAAGGAGCGTATTTATCAGCACGAAAAACTGCTTATAATGGTATGTTTTATCAGTGTTGATAAAATATACCTTTATTAGTGCTTTTTATCTAGTATTGATAGAAGTTGTACTAAGTTCTATAAAAAACACTATCTTTATCCTCCTTCCTCGAACCCCTCAAGCTCTCGCGGAAGCGGATCCCTACCGTGCACCTCCTCCTATTCCTAGTCCACATACTCCTCTCCCGCCACCTCCTCCTCCTCCTCCTCCTCCTCTTTCTCTAATGTCATAAACCTAGCTTCGCTGCATGACTCTTCTCCACCGTGGCTCTCTTCTGCCAGTGCCTCTGCTCTGCCACACCACTCCTTCGCTATGCGCCACTCCTCTACAACACCTCCCTTCCGCCACACGGAATATTCTCAACCACATGCCTCTCCTATGTTAGAGGAATCCTCCGCCGCTGGCCTCCCCTCCATCCCGAACACACCTCCACCGTGTTCGGAACAATACCTCCGCAGTAAGGTTTCTCGAATTTCTCATTGGGTTCTCATGCTGTTATAGTTTGATATTGGTGGAGATGTTGTGAATTGTAAGGGATAAACACCCCACTAAAAATCATGGTCATTGGTGGTCCTTATTTGTGCACTAATTTTTCATATATAAGGATATTTTCATATCCTGATGCAATTTCAAGATTGTGATATCCCTTGATAGAAGGGGAACGTGAACATAATTATGCACCTCTTCCTTCACCAAAATATGATTATGATCATCCTAAATGTGAGTAAGGACCTGATATTACTCAAGAGTATATACCTGACTATGTGGATGAACTTCTCTAGTTGTGGGAATATAAATATGTGTCTATCCCTTTATGATTATTAGGTTATGAAAACATATCTACTTTGTGGTTTCTAGAATATTATTGTGGTTCAAAAATATATGTATATCACTTTTTTATAATTTGAGATATGTGTCAATCCAATTATTCATACCTATCTTTCTAAAATAACAACAATATATTTTTAATATAGATTTGTGTTTTAACACTACTACCATTAAATACTATTGGGTATTTTCTGAATCTCCCAAATCAAACTATGTACATGGAGTTGGTGATCGAGGTTTCACATCTAGAAATAATTATTATTTTTTCATTATCAATCTTTTTAATATTCGTACCTTTATCTTTGAACTTACACACTTGTGAAAAATAATCAACCTTCTCCATTGACTCCCTAGGAACCGCATTACCGTTTTGATCACCATTTTTATTCCAACATCCCTATGTCATGCCTGGTGTTATTAGTATATTATGTTCATATATGTTTTATAACATAGTTATGGATATGTCCATGTCACATAGAGGTCGGGGAATATTTCAATGGCTATGCCAAAATATAGTTATCCATGACATGTTGGAGAAGAAAGGTTGTGCAGAATTTGTATATAAGATTTATTATTATTGGAGAAAAGTGACCAACCCATGATGATGAAGCCCATTCCATGGTGTTTTAGTTATAAAATAAGCATTTCATTTTTTTGATTTGATTTTTGGGTGTGATCCATGAAAATTGGGAAATATATGTTACACACCATGATGATTATTTTTGTACAGCGAATGTGTTAATTTAGTAGACCAATATATTCATATTACATATCTTTAAAAAGGGAAATCAAGAAATTAAAGAGGTTCTATTGACTTTGAATACAATAGGTATTTATAAAATATTTCCAATCATAGTGAATTTAGACTAATGATATATCTAGGTGGAAGAAAAGTTATTTTGTAAATATATGGGTGATATTATTCTCTTTCAAAAGTGGTAAGATAGATCATTGATGATGAGAGCGTTATAAAAAGTATAGGCATTCCAAAATTATGCTATAATGTCGTATGAATCATATCATATATGTATTCTTATTGGCGTATCATGATGTTCATCAGTGGATAAAATTTGAGTAGAATTGATTCACACATATCGGTGTAAACTAAGTCTTTATTCATAAATATTAGGAGAACAACACATATAGAGGCATTGACCTCTTGCATTTTTTAGAGTAATGAGTTCATTATTTCTATAAGGGGTGTAAATATTTTTGTACCATGTAGTCAATCTAATTTTTTATTGAACAAGTGGCTATATTAGTGTTTTAAGTGTACAATGAATTCTTGTTTGGTCATTATTTTAAAGCAATAGGCAATGATGTGTGTTATTTATTCCTTGGATTGGGGAATTGATGTGATTTTTTGTTTGGAAACTCTTTTAATGGGATGAGGGGATGATTCATTTGACTGTGATTTTGGGAACGAAATGTAATTCTTTTTTTGGTAGTACTTTTGTGGTGGTGAGGTGATTATTTGTTCGGTAGTTATTGTATGACGATGAGGTTATGGTTTGATGAGATTTTCAGTTGATGTTTGTTTGGATAATGGGATTGGTTGGAAATTCCAAATTTGGTTTGCATCTTGAGTGTTGTTATGCATTTAGTGGTGATAGTGAGTGTGAAAGTGTTTTGTGAATTGGTTAGTGTTTTGTTGTGAACGCATCGGCTGAGCTTGTGTGTTATTTATATATATATTTGTATATTTCTTGTGATTTATATACACACCCTACCTGTGTAGAAAACTATGTTCCAACACTCATATTTTCACTCTATTGGCGTTTTTACCAACATCCTAGTTATGTGGATGTATGAAAAGCTACCCACTCTCTCTTCAAGCCAAGTTGATATGCATAATCTATGATGTCTTATGGTCTCTTAGTGAACTAGGTGATGGTCGAACTATCTCTTGGTGGGATGTGATATGACCATGTTATGGGACAACTTATTGTTATAGTTTTGTGTAATGACCCCCGATCATTTACTCTATCACTTGTCCAGAAAGGGTGGTTTACGGGGCCCCATGTGTGCTTCCCCTTACGTCATACAGTGCCGACTAGCTGTGGGTGTGTGAGATGTATTGGGGAGAGACTATACCCCCTTTTTAAAAATATTCAACACTATGGAAGAACTATATAATAGTAGTAATTAAATACCAGAGTGCAAAAAAATGGAAAAAACAAAATACCATGAAAAAAAAGAATCCAACTGAGTAATCCAACAAATAAAAATGGAATAATGTAATGTTGTGTTGGAATGTAACTAAAAGTCATGAATGATGTGATAAAAAAAGACAAGTAGACTCAATTAATGATTCAAAAGTACTCGGTCCTAAACCCCATATATGTCCTATCTACAATCAACAACCCATCTAGCAGGAAACAATCAAAATCAATTTCATTTGTAGTTTTATATTCAAAAATAGGAATTTTGTAATGGTATTTTCAGGGTGGTTTTGAAAACCGCTGCTAAATGTTTTCCCAAAAAAAAATTAGCGGTTGTGAAAACCACTGAAAACAGATTTTTTTATATATTTTATAATATATTAAAATAAAATTAAAAATTAAAATAATTTTTTGGTGGTTTTTAAAAAAACTACCTAAAAATATTTGCGGTTTTAAAAGCCACAGATAAATTAAATGAGAAAAAATATTTCAAATTTATTATTTTTAATTTATTATTTACCATAATATATAGTGTAATATTTATTATTTTATTTAATAATAACATGTTAATTAATAAATATTTTTTAGAGAAAGTGATATAATAAATTACTGATTAAGAAAACCAAACATATATATCCAATTGGGACAAGAATCAACCCAAAAATGATCACCCTAGGATTTCCCATGCCATGAAAAACGATGAGAATCTGGGTTACCCCCATTCTTGATAAATGAAAAAATCAATGTAGAAATGATTTCAGAAAAGGAATAAATCTTTCATAAAATAAGGACAAAGGTTTGAGATTCCTCCCACTTCTTAGACAAGGATGTTATCATTCATTGCAGCCCAATTCCACCCCAAAAAATTCCATAAATTCGAACAAGTAAGAAGGATCCCTTGGAGGATGGGGAATTCCTCAGCCTCTACCATAATCCTAGATTCTTATATCACGTTTCAATGATATTCCACCACCTCAACATTGCTTATATGGGAAATGAATCCAACACATTCCCTCAAATCAGCGAAGATGATCACATCAGTGTTAATCATGAATAAACCCTTTAGAGGGGGCTCCAATAAGGTGATTCCTACTGAATTCTTACCAAAAAATGCACCACATCATCCACCATCAAACAATTCCTCCATTATATGGCCCTCTCAACACAAATACGATCTTGGGTCACATTCTTTTGAAATATGCACTCATTTCATCTAGCCCAAACAAGAAATGAAATTGTGAATATCAACCCAACCACTCTCGGTTCCAAATAAAATCACCCAATTGTTATGGTTTTGTCCAACTCCACAGAAAGGTCAAAAATCATCAAAAAATTCAACACCCATTCTATCAACACACCATCCACCAAGCAACATAATAGAATTACATGCAAATAAGATTCCATCTCTTGGGTCTCAAGGGGTTGGCATGGTCCTCCCTAATATGTTGTTTGAACAGAAGTTATTGGGTTTCTATAACATCATTCCATGCCTTCCACCAAAAACATTTAACCTTGGGTGGAGGACTGAGTGACTAGAGACTCTTCCAATGATTGTTAAGATTGAACTTATCCAAACCATGAACCCTCATTTTTTAGACAGACATAATTGAGTACTTACCAGACGATTCCCCAACACAACAAATTTAATCATTACCCATTTCAGGCGTAAGTGGAATACTGAGAATGCAGTGAATATCATCCTCAATAAACCTCCAGTAAATCATTTATCGATCTCACTCATATAATGTGTCATTGATCAAATAACACACAATCACATTTTTGGATCCTTAGGCAACAATCGAGGAGACCTTCAGGTTGATGCCATTTTCTAGCCACATGTCATTCCACACACATATGTCATTCCCATTAGTAATTCTACCCACACATCCTCCATCAAGAATATATTTAACAACCCAAATTCTACTCCACGAAACACTATGATATGACCGTATCCTGGTATGTATGATGTTGAAATGAGGAAAGTATTTGGCACCGAAAACCTTTGAGAAGAGGGGATTTGGGCTTGATAAGAGAGTCTATTCTCTCTTTTCCAAAAGGGCCTCATTAAACCATTTGAGATACCTAATTTCGAGCCCTCCAAAGAATTTGAAAACACAATGTTTCTCCAATGACACCAAATTGGTGTGATGCTTTCCATCATGATAGCCCCAACAAAATTTATGCAAATGAGAGTGGATCTTATCAACAAGAGCTTCAAGAAATTTGAATAACGATATAATATGGGATGGAATTACATTGTCCTCTAATTTAACAATAACATCCTTCACACCCATATAAATCATCCATCTTGAATATATTCGAATAATATTATAGACCCATTCTATAATTCAAGCTATTAATAGTTTCTGTTTTCATTCAAAAATTGTCGGGAGAACAATATATTTTTTATATTCTTCAACCAGTGGAAACCCACACACCCACTCTAACTCCTCCCACATCAGGTGTAAAACACATTTACTAAAGTATAATTATTAATTAAAAGTATTAATATATAAAAAACAAGTCCTTTCACACAAATTAATGATTTTAAGAACTAAATAACATTTTATAGGGGTAGCATGTGAAAAATGAAGGCTATCATCTATAAAGAGGAGAAGGAAAATAGGTGGTCCATTTTGACATACCTCAGCACCTTTGTTAAATCCAAGATCCACCAAGATTGAGAGAATATTTCAAAATATTCAAACAAATAGAATAAAAATATACGAAGGGAGTGGATCCCCATGCCGCAATCCCCTTGAGGGTTTAAAACTCTCTGAAGGGACCCCATTAATATTGATTCTGAACAAGACCAACATAACATAGTTCATGATATTAAAATTGATTTATACTCAATGCCCAAACTAGATAGAATGAGTTCACTAAAATACCATTAGAATATATGGTATGTTTTCATCATATCCAAATTCATTTCCATAAAAACTTTTTTAATAAGAGAGGGTCTTTAAGGAGAAGAAAAATTCAAAATAAATAGTTGTATTATCCCTAATTGATCTCCATGGGAAAATGAAACATGTATTTTTAGTGGTGAACTGGGGAAGAGAACCTATTAGCTTATCCACCATGATCGTGGAGTAAATTTTCTTAGAAAAAATTGTACAAAATAGTGGGACCAAAATCCATGATTTTCAATGGATAACGCGTTTTTCGAATGAGATTAATAATAGTTTCATTAAGGAACCTGATTGAGGCTCTTCCTTCCCACAGTTCCTTAATTATGGAAACTAAATCAGGTCCAATTATGTACTAAAAGAGATTGAAAAAAAAATTCATAGAATCCATTAGGCCCCAGATCCTTAGTAGAATGAATAAGATAAGGGTCCTAAAAAACATCATCTTTAGAGATATCTCCAACCAAATGTCATTGCATATAATCCATGACAATTTCTTCAATGAAACTAGTCAGTCAAGAAAAAGTTTTAGTACACTTCAGATTACTGTAGTTCCTGAATAAATTCATAATAATGGTATTAATATCACCTAAATCTTGGATAACCCTCCAAGTCTGATCCTCAGACATAGAAATATGATTTTTCTTCCTCCTTAAAGACACTTTTTTGTGGAAAAAAGGTAGTTTTCTGATCACCATCCTTCATATGATATTCTCATTCCCCCCAAAACCCAAATCTATCATTTTCCTTCAAAAATTAATTTTGGTCATTCTCAGGAAAATAGATATCCCTATGAATGGAAAACAATATGGAAAAGAGATTAGTCTCTTCATGTGATTACCTATAGCATTAATGTGTCTGTAAAAGTCAATGAACCTAACCAAGTTCCACTTCTGCTAAAGCGAAGAAGTATTGTAGATATTTTATGTTTGGAATATATGATGGGTTCAATCTATGATTTGTGATATTAATATTTGAGGGTTTCATATTGGAAATCTATGAGGGTTTTGATTTAGGATATTTGGTTTCGAATCAACAATTTTCTATTATTTTCCACGATTTTCAATAGAGATCGTATGGTCAAGATAAGATTTTTTACTGTGATCCTCAACTCTAAGGGTGAGACAGGTGAGGGGGTGGCCATCAGTACTTAAGGTGAGGTGGTGACCTTCAGTTCTCAAGGTGAGGTTGTTTTTGTTTCTTCTTTCATCAGAGGTACCCATCTCATGCTGTTGGCAATGACCATCATTTATCAAGGAGTGATGGTGACCATCATGGTGGGGTAGTGACCATCGGTTCTCAAGAATTATTAGATCAATATTTCCATAAAAGGATTTCTGGAATGAAGAAGAATGAATTTTAGTGCTTCTAATTCATCACATCCATATTGTGACAAACTAATATTTTTTATCAGAGAGAATTGTTTAGGGGAAAATCATACTAAGAGGAGTCATACTCTTAACATCAGACTCGGTTTTTCATAACGATGTCCCAGATGTTCTTACCATATTCTAGGTAAGAAGGTGGATATTTTTTAAGTGGAATATAATTGTGGAATTTAAATGAAGCACAAGTTACATGAATTGTTTCTAAGAATCTGTATTACCCTATTTTTTCTAAGTTGGTGTACACGCACTACGTGAATTGTTTACATAGTGATACATGAGTGAAAATGTATATCATAATCATTGTGATTCAGAGATTATTTTATAGTAGATTTTTTGGTATTGGATTACTTCTAAACCATAGCAAGAATGAGGCTATTATTATTGAATATTTTCCATGTAAATTCTTGTGTTTATGGGGATGTGTGGTTGATTTGTTTTTAGCAGGAAATGAAATATTTAGCAGGATGAAAAGGTCCTATCAATTTAAAGGAAACATAAAATAAAATGTATCACTATTTCACCTACACTACTATAGATTATGAACTTATATGTTATCTAAACCTCTATTAACAGTTCCAGAAAATCCCTTTTAGTCATAGAGAAGATAAAGGGGCTCCCCTTTATCATCAATAAAAGGCCGGGGGTCCTTTATCTGCGTAAGAAAATCACTGATAATGTGCCCCCCTTATCGGTGCTATTTTAGTCCCAATAAACAATACCCTTTATATACACTATTTTTTGAACTGATAAAGGTTGACTTTAGAAGTACTTGAAATAGAACTGATAGAGGGAGCCCAATCAGAAATTTAAATAGAGTTGATAAAGGGGTCTTTATCAGCACTCTAAATAGCACTGATAAAGGAGGCCATTATCCATCCTCATAATAGGGCTGATAAAGTAGGATTTTCTCATCACTCGAAGTAATGATGATAAAGGCCTAGATTTTTGTGATGTGTTGTTTATATTACAGCACACCCACCTACATAGCGCACACACACCACATGCACAATACAGTAACCGCACAGTGCAGAGAAAAAAAATTTAGCGCACACAAGGACAACGCCACGAAAAGAAGGGTTTTTCAAAAAAACTCTATATACATTTAAAATAATGTTTTATATTATTAAATTTAATATAATCCAACAAACAGTTAAAAAATTATTTTTTCATCACATGAAATCCATGATACCGTCTAAAAAATATCTGTCCATGGTTTTAGTTTCCAAAAATTTCATCCCAACTCCATCAAAAGGTTCCTCCTATAAAATAAAAAAAATATGATGATAGTAATACTATAATAAAATGAAATAAACATTAATATGAAATAATACAATAATAAAATGTCAATTTTTAATAGAAAAGACACATTTGGAGTTATATAGGTCACACTGTCTATCATATTGAGGTTGGGTTAATTCATAAACATCACAAATATGTTTTGGATCATTGTTCTAAAATATCAAAACAATCCTAATAGGTTTTCTGGGTTTTGAGTATGTCCCCTATTCATTTACTAAAATTAATACCAAATTTAAACGACACATTTTGATTTATTCAAGTCACATAATTCATTGGATTGAGGTGTGGATGATTCATACACGTCACAATTGACTCATGGATTGTTGTTCTAATTATCAATCCCATTTAAATGCATTTTCTTGGTTTTAAATATTTCAGTTGTGTTTTTTACTAAAATATTATACCAAATCAGAAATATAAATTTTTAGTCTTCCCAGTTGCATCGTGCAATGGTTTGAGATGAGACTTCTTAATACACATAAAAAAGGTCTTCTGAATCACACTCTTAAATTATAAAGACAATCAGAGGGAATTGTCTTGATTTTTAGTGAGTGAAATGTTTTGAGCTAAATTTTCAATTTTTAAAAAATAACTAACACATTTATTCATATTAGTCGCTTCATGCATTGGATTGAGGTGCAGTTGATTACTACACATAAAAAATGACTCATGGATCATTTTATTAATGTATCAGAGCTATCAGAATGTTTCTTATTAGTTTTCAGTATTTAACTTGTTCTTTTTTACTGAAATTAATGTCAATTTTAAATAAAAACGCATATGGATTTATACGAGTCACATCATTCATTGGATTTATGTGTGGTTGAATCCTGAATGAAAAAATTGACATATTGATATTTTTTTTAAAGTATCAAAACAATCCAAATTTGATTTCTCAGTTTTCAGTATGTCCATTTTGTTATTTACTAAAATATCATTTCAAACCAAAAAAAAAATTTTAGTCATACCGGTAGAATTGTATGTAATATTGATGTGATACTATTACATACATGTCACAAATGTATTATGAATCATAGTCTTATATTATAAAGACAATCAGAAATAATTTTCATGGTTATCAGTGAGTTACACTTTTAGTGATAAAATGTAAATTTTAAATTGATAACAGACACTTTTAGTCATAATGATCATGTTGTGTGTTGGATTGATGTGTAGTTAATTACTACATGTCAAAAATGACTCATGGTTTAGTTTCCTGTTGTATCTAAAAAATATTAATGTGTTTTATTTGTTTTCAGTATGTCACTTGTTATTTTTAATTAAATTAAAATCAATTTCAAATAAAAAGACACATTTTGATTTATACCAGTAACATCATGAATTGTATTGAGGTCCAGCTGATTTCAACACGTCAAAAATGACCCATGGATTGTTTTAATAATATATCAAAACAATATGATTGCATTTTCTCAGTTTTCAGTATGCATGTTGTGTGTTTTTGTATAATAATGTGAAATTTAAATAAAAATAGACACTTTGAGTCATATCGGTCACACAATGCATTGGATTCAGGTTTGATTGATTTATACACATCACAAATGACATTTTTATCGTTTTCCTAAAGTGTAAAAACAATCCGAAGGTATTTGATCCATTTTATCATGTCATTTGTGTTTTTTAAAACAATATCATTCCAAACTGGAAACACAAATTATGAGTCATACTGGTCGCATTGTGTGTTGGATTGACGTGATACATATTTATACCCATCATAGTGAACAAAAAATTTGTCATAAATTATGAATATAGTCGATCCATTATGATTGGTTTTCATTGAGTTAAATTTTCTGATCTAAAATGTCATTTTTAAATTGATAACGGACTCTTTTAGTCATATCGTTCACATCGTTCATTCGATTGGGGTGTGTTTGATTCCTATATTTCACAAATGACTAGTGGGTCAATTTTTTAATATATAAGAACAATTTGAATGTGTTTTTCTAGTGTTCAGTATTTTACTTGTTCTTTTTGCTAAATTTATTGTTAATTTAATAAAAAATACATATTTAATGTAATAATGTTGACACCGTTCTTTGGATTTAGGTGTAGTTGTTTCTTACATGCCTCAATTCCCTTACAGATCATTGTAAAAATGTATCAAATCTTTTCTAATGTGTTCTGTCATTTTTCAGTATGTAACTTGTTATTTTTACTAAATATATTGTCAATTTTTTTTAAAAAAAATAGAGACTTAGATTCATACAGGTCGCATCATTCATCATATTGAAGTCACATCATCATGTTTTTTTGTGCACATTCATCCATCAGGTATGTTTTCCATTCCTTTCTAAATGAATATATATCATCTTGTGAAAAATATTCTTTTCAAAAATCATGGATGTAATGTAAAAATATAAATATAAAATATATTAATATATATTTTAAATGAAATAGTAATTATCCTCGAAAATACCTCTTCATGGATGTTGGTTTGTTCATGGAATATTATCTCTATCATAAATTTACAAACATAATAACCATAAAATTTGTGTTTGTTTTTTTGGAGACTGCAGAAACATTGATAAAAATAATTAATTTTTTTATATGTGTATATATTATGATGTATTATTATATAAACCTTGATAAATAACCATTCATAGTATTTTTTTTGTTTCATGTTTTTCTCCCATGGCATTATTCCATGATTTAGACGATATTCACACACCTCCCTGTCGAAATAGAATCCTTGTGAAACGATAATATATATTATATACTTAGATTTATAGTTCTAAAATGTGGTATTTAGTGTATTAATAATTGACAAACGCCATCATGTATGGTCAGTTTTTTGTATATCCACGCATTGAATCAAGAAAATAAATCTTTGCAGAATCCAAATTGACATCAATGAACATCGAATGCTGCCTAAAAGAAGGAATAAGTACTGAAAGAAATTAAAATATATTTAATATGATTATATTTTAGATTTCTACCATTTCTTCATTGGTAATAATCAATTTATTCCTTCAAAAAAAAATTTGTTAAACAATTTGACTAGGCCTATGACTATTTCACCCTCGTTTTTAGAAGCTATTATTTTTTGTAGAGGTGATGTGAGGACTGACGAGTCCAATTTTTTTCATGGAAAAATCCATTAATTTTTTTTCATATAGAAACCTATGAAATATATTAAATGTTTTTATTCATAATTATAAAATCATATCAGCTTTTGGAAAATAAAATCATGAAATCATCCCTCATGTATATATTTCCAACTAAGCCACCTTGAAAAACATAGTCCATGATTTCACTTACATTATCAATACTATTGAAATATGGATCTTCCATACTATATATATTTTCATCAAAATCAATTATGTGATTACCACTATCCTTCAACTTCATAACCACATGATTTTTCAATGATAATAGATACATATATAGAGTGGGCCGTTTTATGGGGCTTCCAGAAGATAGTTTAGAACTATTTGTTAAGCCATGAGATTGTTTTGAGAAGTTATATCATATCACCCCCTTCTGTTTGACCATATATAACAACATTCATTGGTTCATGCCTTCTTTCTTTAAATATTAATGGTTTATATTGAAATATAAATTATAAATTAATACCTCTTTGTTGACATGTTTTTTTACAAGATGTGATGGCCATGCAATGAATGTTACTAGAGATTGTTTGACCACATGAATATATTCATTATCAACTAGAATAGGTATACTGGTTCTCGAGTCATAGAATATTTTAATCAACATATATACATGACCTGGTTGAATTGGTTTGTTTTTTAGAAATCCATTATAGATATTCAACATTGTATCCCTTGATAATAGGCGATGG
This sequence comes from Viscum album, assembly GCA_963277665.1. Lineage (NCBI taxonomy): Eukaryota > Viridiplantae > Streptophyta > Magnoliopsida > Santalales > Viscaceae > Viscum > Viscum album. The sequence continues at coordinate 1,051,850,350 of OY728151.1, read as the reverse complement.
GTGGGTGTTGATACATATAACCATAGTCATTTTCACCCTATAGAATATCAGTACAAGAAAGGTATTGTTGTATATCTGGTTTCTAATTCATAGAAACAGTTATTATATCATTGATACCCTCATAAAATATTTGTTTTTAACTGTAACGGCTCACCTCAAAGCTGGAGGGGGTGGGGTGGGATCTTCACACACTGGTTCTTCTTGAGTTGTTTCTTCTCTTTTCATCACTAACATCAAATTTGTCATTAACTATCTCATCCATTACATTTTTTCTTACTGGATACCAACTCATTCTATAATATTTTTACTAGTTCACTATGATCCTCCTCTTTTTTTTTCGCAAAAAAAGTTCGGTGTGTCACCTGAAAACCCGCACCTCTGATGCAGCAATACTTTTCTGGATTCCTGAAGGCTACCAAAAGAATTTTTGTATCTAGTGTTGATGTTTCTAATTCCTATGAATATTTCAGATAGAAAATATAGGAAAATAATTAATCATTTTTTTAATATGCAATTAAAGAAAAAAAATTATAATGTCATACTTACACATGTTTTCCACACTTTTTGTGCGTTTTTTGTCTTTTAGTGTCCCGTCATTATTTACATGCACCTCCTTCCATATCCCACGGAATGAAATGGATGTGACTATAGATTTGGATTCAACAATCTTCATATAAATAGAGGAACATACTTATGGTGTTTTTTAATATCCCATAAAAGTATTATGATAGATTCAAAATATTTTCAATTTTGTTAAGTAAATATTTCTCTATCCTTACTTTACGGTAGGGGTATGCAAGTTTTTAAACTCATTCCTTATATTTAGAACTCAGTTGTTGTTTCATAATTAAAAAACAATAAATTAATGTGATGAATACATGTATCATAAAATAACATATTAAAAAACACAATGTACCTAAAAAGACTTCTCCACGTGATGTCTAGTAAACCCATCCAATTATCCTTGGGTAATGAAGTGTGCATAAAGAGTAGGTGGTAGCAGGTTTATTTTAAATTAAATATCCATAAAATTATTTCTCATTAATTGTTTTTGGAATCCTATTTGAATAATTCAAAAAAACCTTAATACATAGTCATTGTGTGATTCATTTACTATAAATGCACTCTAAATGGGATGATGAAGTGTAAGACAATGTTCAATTATTTAATTTTTAAGTAAATTAATGAGATGTTATCATAATGTTACCATAATATCTCCCTATATCAGTGACTTATTCCTCATGAAAACATGGTTATAAGACTATACATCAATCAATATGTGTTACTTAGTGATGGTTACAATGTAACTACTGAACATGGTGTTGTTGGGGATAACATGATGGCCTCGATTATTCAATACAAACATGTTTTTGATTCCTTTCTCTATTTCCGTAAATATTTTTTCCAACACTGTCAAACTACAGTTCTCCTATTCTTTTTGTGCTTCCATTGTTTTGATGAATACTTGTTCTGTGGTTTCAACATCATAAATATGTTCCTTCAGAGCACTAGCATTGCCACGTGTTGATGGTGGTTGTACTTTTGCACATGGAGAAGCGATAGAAACATGATGAGAGACCTATTATTTCTCTTCCATGAAAGCTGTAATAGGATTAGAGACTTGTTGTGCCTCTGTATTGGGAGCATCATCACATTAAAAATACATTATCCATAGAATTAGTTTAAGATTTAATTTATATTACATAAAAGTAGTAGTGAATATATAATTACATAAGGTAACATGTTTTTATTATATGAAAGATATAAATTGATTATTTCAAACTCTCTTCTTTAAATACTTATCGGATATTTACCCTCTATCAGATATCAAAATCCCTTAATTGTAGTCTACTCGGAAATATGAAATTTTATATTCAATGGGACCACTGTAAAATGAGTGAGATGTCCCATTGAAAGGGTCATCCTCCATTAAATTTTCATCTGACTCTTCAGTGGTTTTTTTCAATAACAGAATAATGGGATAGTTTTGATTTAAAGGATATTGAACATAAAATACTTGTAATACCTATAATTTTGTTATAAATAGTTTGTCTTTGTACCCTTTGCAACTGAAATCAACATTCATGAATCCTGACTCATCTATTTTAACATCATTCTTAATAAAAACCCATATGCATCAGAGAATAGGAACTTTTAGATTCATATAATATAACTACCATATTTTTTATATGATTCCAAAATATGTCATATTAAAAAAAATGGATTGTTGTCTTTATCACCTGAAATATTCATCACTTCAGCCACAAGTGTAACACCACTATTCAGCATGGTACTATATTCCTCATGATCATTAGTATAAAATGTATAATCATCAACTAGAAAATAATTATAATAAAATACATACACACTTGGTCTTCCAGATAGTCATAGAAGTTGTTCTGAATTTGACTCTGGATTTTCATTTATCTCCTTAAATATATGATCCTGAACCCATACAAAAAATTATCAATTATGCGTATTTGATATTCATTTTATATCCATTTATGTATTCAAATGATTAAGAATTTCTCATTGGGTTTTGAAATATGTTTCATCCTCCAAAATATTATACAAAATGTAACGGTGGCCCTTCTCCTGATCTGTTATATTGATTGTGACAACCAATCTACTAGAAATTTCTATACTATCAATCTTCCCAATTTGATTAGATTTTGGTAGACCAATGATTTCACAATAGACGATTATTCTGTACATAATACAATGTCTCCCTCAGCAATATTTCACTCCAAAATAAAACACTATGTATGACTTCGATTTTTGACATACCCTTTCAAATTCCTCATATATTGTACAATGGGGTATATCCATTTATAGTGTATAACAGAAAATAGTTGAATCTCTATCACCAAGAGAAACATAAAATGAACCATAATATCTAAAAATGTATGTTGGAACACATTTCCAATTCACATAATATTTTGTCTATTTCTCTTTCCATACATAGCAATTTTGTGGAGTCTATAAGTTTTTTGGATATAGATTTGAAGAAGAAACAAATTTTATTTAATGTATAATGAACATTCTCGAAAAAAATTCAATATAATGATATTGGAAGAAAATATTGCATCAAAATGTGGCAGTCGTGGGATTTCATACACTTTAACATTAAATTAGTCATTGAGATAATGTTCTTGATATTCTATTAATACCCCTCTAGAACTTTTACGTCACTCATGAAGTTTAAAAATTTATATCTCTCCTCTCTCAAAAGAGGTTAAGAAACTATAGAAAGAAAAATTCATTTTTTCCTTTCACTAGAACCAACTCTCCACATATTCCAATGTCAAACATGTTCGTCCATGCCTTAATACCACAATTGGTTTTACTTTGTGGTTTTAACAATTTTATGATGTCACTATAAAATAATTTGTTTCAACATACATAACATAACTAATGTTCCTAACATACATACAATTATAGTATCGTAATTCAAGAAAAACTAATATATTCTTCAAACTGGTTTTCGTATGATTTTTCAAAAATGGTTTACTAATAGCAGTGTCCACATATTTTACTTTCTCAAATAGTTGATCACATGTTAGTAGAGATGGTGATGTACATTCTTCTGAACTTCCATCGAATGATAGCGTCCAAGATCGGTATGTATGTCATCATGGTGGAAAACTATGATATCCTACAAACACTATTTTCATTGAATGTTTCAACATAATTTACTATATACCATGTCTGCATACATAGTATTCATGAACTCATTTAATGATATATCATGATAAATTTCGATAAGAATGAAATTCATTTATCCTCCCATACAATATGGTTCTAAATGTGAAATATTTATTTCTTTATGTATCATACAATGTAATAGCTGAATCCCATAATATTTTCACATGCTTGATCAATGGAGCCAGATAAACGTCAATATCATTACTCAGTTGTTTAGGACATGATATAATCATAGATAGTATGATGTTTTTTTGCTTCATTCATAACCACATGGTAATGTTATAATTCAAAAAAAAATGGGCCATGTACTATGTGTGCTGGTTTGAAAACCCAAATGATTCACTCCATCTATAGAGAAAACAAGACGAAGGTTTCTTATCTTGTTTCCAAAATCAGCATACTCATAATCAATTCCCTTCCATAGAGGAGAGTCTATAGGGTGACATAGTTTCCCTTCTTTACTTCTTCTGTCTACGTGCCTCATTAATTTCCCTATTGTCTCCTCACATCCATAGAGGCGCCAAATCCATGGAATGATTGGAAATTACAATACCACATTCATAGGACTAGATTAATCTTTATTGTATTGAGAATCACCACACAATGGGAATTCAATATGTAATTTTTCGTCCTTGTGATATAGTATACAGTCATTCAGAAAGTCCTATATTCTTTCAAAGATCATACCCATCGAGTGTAGCATTCATTTGATATCATATGTTTGGATAATGAGATCATTATATTCATGGATAATGTCATTCATGATAGAAAGTAATTCTATAAAACTGAAGTCACTCCATCTATTGCCTACTTTCAAATTATACATCTTTAGTATGACTATCAATTTTGAATATTTATTGCAACTAACATACAATGGTTTGTATTCACAACTCTTTAATTTCTCAAACAATTTGGGTCAATCATGATGTTCATATTAATAAATCCTTATCATTTACAAAATATGATCATCATAATCATTCACATCTATAATCATGTCTTCAAAATGGTCTACTTCTTTTTCCATAATTGTAATCATATTATATGATCCATAAAATGAGCGGTTAGCCCAGCCACTAGCTACATTCACTTTTTCCACTTTTTTATTAAAATATTTATAACATAGATCTATTTTGTGATAGATAAAGTGTTAGTCCATCTCCTATAGACTAACTTTCTTTGAATAACAACAGCTTAAACACTGAAAAAGGACTTGAGGAAAGTCATATTCCATACCTTTTTCAATCATGATAAACTATTTCACTCCATCTTCATAATCTCTTATCAAACTATTGGCATATATCCATTAATTATTCATATCCATCCTATTTGATTCAGTGATATTAGTATTTAACAAAATAAATACAAAAAATATTGATATAATTTCATTTATTTCCTAATTCTAAATAATCATTACATAAAATACTATGAAAAAACAGCATTTAAAAATTCTTTTGATAACTATTAAAAAATAAAACATTAAATACAATTATAAACCCCCAACATTGACCAAATAAACATTTTAAATAACTCACCCTTTTTATGATAAATCAATTAGTTCCAAACACACTTACACAAAACCACAATCCCATTTTTAAAGCTTTCAATACAACTTCATGACCTTATATTATTAATCATTTAAAATGAGTGACATCCCTTTATGAAACATTTCAAAACACGTGATTCAATTTTAATGTACAACATAGGAATTACAAAAATTATATAGATCCCAAAAGTGAAACATTATAAATTATTAATAGAAAAAATATTGATTCATAAAAAATCAATCAGTGTTGTATGAATCCATCACATTATTCCAATCGATGGTGTAATAAAAACAGTTTCCATAAGAATTTTATATTTTTCTCCCGACAATTGGATATCCCTTATCCATTATTCCATTTTAGAGTTATATCAATTATCCTTCACCACAACACCAGAGTCCTAATGGATATGTTCTATAGACAGTGACCACACTCGCAAACATGAAACACTCATATTCTAATTTTCTACAAACACTAAATTATCCCAATACTCATTGGTGCACACCATATAAACCAATCTTACACAACAAGAACAATTTATATTTCACTCACATGAAGTACTATTGATTCCATCCTTTATTAATACACCTAATGAAATATATATTCATGTACACATTACTTAATAAAAAATTTCTCAATTGTCATAAATTTCACAAAAACAATTTCCATATATCACTTGTCACTAGAAGAAATAATGTCTCTTTCCAGGTCCATTATTTGAAATCATGTCTCAAATAGAAATATGAGAATAAATATGGAACTAAACTAATACATTAAATGATTTTTCATAGTCTATTTTCTAAAATCTTCTAAATGACTTTATAGATATCATTATATAGAATTTTCATTATAAAATCCTCAACTGATCTCATACTAATAACCACTACAATCAAAGTGATGAGAGTATCATTATATGTCTCAAGATAATTCTTACATCTCAAAAATACATTCATATTATCAACAACATCATGTCCCAAAATAGTTTAGAATATTTTAATGAAAATTTCATAAATAAAATTTATGTTTGGTACCATTGATGGATGGTTGAACCCAAATGCCGCAGACACTTCATAACATTGAATATCGGTAGTTAATAAGAAATTCATATAATTTATTAATTTTGTAATCTAATAAAAAATTATATATTTAGATATAAAATTATTCTATGATGATAATATTATTTGATAACCACTTTAATTATATCATTTTTCTGTTTGAGGGGATTCAACATAATGTGATTGCGGGTGGTAGGATTTATTACATGTGTTATTATGGTTATTTGAGTAGGGTATCCAAAAAAGTGTCTCACGTATATTTAGATATATAATGATAAAAAATATTTTCCCCTTGTTACTCAATTTATACTTTAATATAAATATCAATTTATTGGGGGTTTAACATTAGGATTGTTTATTTTTACCAAATCCAACTAGTGGTATCAGATATTTTTCATATTATACTATCACTTACCAAAAAGTGGTATTCATGCTTTGTTACATAACATATGCTGATTATTTTACCAAGAATTTATAGAAATTATTTGTTTTCATACTTCTGGGTTTTATCGAGTGAAGTGGTTATCTATGATTTGGTGAAATTGCACTAGTATCAAAGTGGTGGTGTAATTGAAATGTGTAATGTTTTGGTTGATATTCAAAGGTGTGGGATTCAAAAATTGGGGGAAAATGGACGTCATACTCTTGGATATTTAAAAATTTACATTTATTTCAAAATATTTTGAAGTGGCCTGTTCAATAGAATGGAAAACCATGAGACGAAAGCATTATAAATTTTTTAAAGGCTGTGTCCAAAAGAATCCAAATTCAAGAGGGAAGAAGGTGAAACCTCAATGATTTTGAGAATTAATGGAGGTTTTTTAGTAGAGGTATGGATAAAGGAGTATTATTGGTTAATGTTTTGGTGAAAAACTGGTTCTCGGTGATCTTTTCGGTAATTAAACCACATTGGATAAAATTAGATCATTAATTTATAATTGATAATAATTATTTATTTATGATGTATGTGTTAAATTAGGTGCTTCAGTGGAAGTGAAGACTCAAAATAGGCTTGGATGGGAAAGATATAGTTTTAGAAAAGCTAGATGAGGTGGATTTATTCTTTTGAGGTAGATAGCTCCTATCATACAAGCCCATTGTCTTGGGGTAAGATAGCCAGGTGGAAAAACCCAAGACAAATGAAAGGGTATAATGACCATGTGGCCTAACCCAGTATAACTGGGTGTGTGACGGCCTTGTATCCTAAATTGGGTCTTGATGTGACTTGTTGTCTAACCCAACATGAATTGGGAGATGATGGCCTTATGGCCCGACTCGAGGTTGAGTCAAGCGTTCAAAGGCCCTACAACCTTACCAAAATCATTATTGTTTTATAAAATAGTATCAAATACTTGTATTAATGTTGCTTTACCTATAATAAAATATTTTGTTAACATGTATACATCATGATATTTCCTTTATGTAAGGCATATAATTGTTACTTAAGGATAGAATAAACTCAATTAATATTCCTCAGGGACTTCCCAATGCCCGCCACTTGTAAAAAAAGATGTTATCATAATTAATATAAAATAATTTGAAAACATTTAAAAAATTTAAAAAATGAATAAGTAAAAACCATATGAGAATCCTACAAACATGATAATTACAATTGATTCACACTTGGAATATCATTTCCCATGTTCACACACACAAATTTAGGGTATAATATCATGTTTCATTAGAGGACCACTAATTTCATTTAAAAAACCAACCAACATGCAATTCATTTAGTTAGAAAAAAATACAAACAATGGAAATTATTTTTAGTAGGGCTCTTAGCCCATAAAATTCACAACATCACCATCAAACAAATAGAAATAACAGACAACTCACTATAGAGGTGTTATTAAGTGCATGGTAGAGAAGAATTTGGAGTAGAGGAAAGGCGTGCAGTTGAGGAGACCTCCAGTGGAAGAGAGGGAATGGTAGAGGAGAGGCATGCATCGGAGGAGTGGGTCAGGGTGGAGGTGGGGACTATGATAGAGGTGTGTCACATGAAGGAGGTGTGAAGCGCAACTGAGGAGAGGCACATGATGGTCTGGTTCGCACCCGGTGGAGGTGTAGGGCCCAACGGACCAGAGGTACATTGCAGTTTGGTTCACGATGGATGAGAGGAACACGATGGAGGTATGGTTCACAATAGAGGAGAGGCAACAAGAGAGGATGAGGAGGAGGCGTGGCAGTGGTGATCGACTTCCATGAGAGCTTGAGGGGTGTGAGGAAGGAGGATAATGTTAGGGTTTTTTTTATAAAACATGGTAATCCTTTTATCTATGCTAGCTAAAAAACTCTTGTAAAGGTTTGCTTTATCGGTGTTAATATAGAAATCATTGATAAAATATTACATTATTAGAACTTTTTTTGGATTGGTAATGATAGGGCTTTATCAGTGTTAGAAATATAGCATTGATAAAGACACCTATTATCTATATTTTTTAGTATTGATAATGATAGGCATTTATCAATGCTAAAAAACATTGATAATGATATAACATTAATAATTTATTTATATTTTTATATATTTTTATAATAATATATAAATTATAATTACATATTTATATTTATATAAATATAGTTTAAATAATTATAAAGTTATAAGAAATCTACTTATTATACTTAATATCATAGAAATATATATAATAAATATATTAATTATATATATTAATAAGATTATAGATATATATAAAAATATTTTTTCTAAATGTACAATTATTTATTTTAATATATATTTATTTTTAGTTATTAGTACTAATGAATATCAATTTATTTATATAAAAAAATATAAAATTAGAAGAAATAATATTCTTAATATTTATAATTTTATTAATATATATTTATTATATTTATTATAATTTTATAAATATATAAATATTTCTGTGTTTATTTATTACTATAAATATATAAATTTTTATTTATTTGTCAATATATATATATATATTTGTCAATATATTTACCTAAATATTTTTTAATTATATTTAACACTATATACGAAAATAATAAATATTTTTATTATGAATTAATTATTTTTAAATAAATAAAAAATTATTTGAAGTTATAACTAATAAATAAATATATATTTATTTGTAACTAAGAATTATAATAAATAAATTATTTATATTTTTAATTATAAATATATATATATAATTATGAAATTAATATAAATTAATTTATAAATTATTAAATATATATAATTAATATATTTATTATAATTTTTTATTTATTTAAATATATCTACATTTATTTAGAATTATATTTATGAATTTATATTTGTTTATAATTATTTGTATATAAATATATATTATAAATATATTTATTATTTAAATATATCTATATTTATTTATGAATTATAATTATAAATATTTTTACTTATTTATAAATAAATTTATTTAATTATATATTTATAAATTTATAAGTAGTAGAATAATAATATTTATATGTTATAATTTTATAATTTTATAAATTTTTTACGTATCTATATACATATAAATAAATATATATATATATATATTTAATTATAACTACAAATAAATATTTTTATTAATATATATATATATATATAATATATATTTATTGTAATTTTTATAATTATTTATAAATATATACTGTTATAATTATAATTACAAATAAATATATTTAAATATTATTTATATATAATTAAAATTAAATAGATATGAGTATAATAAATATATTTAATGAATTTTTATTAGTTTTGTGAACATAATATAGTAAATATATGATTAACATGAATTAATTATACACACCTTGTAAAATATACATAATAAAAAATGAGCCATCAATTGGAAACATGAATAATATGTAGTGTGTAATGTATAAATGAACAATTGTGATGATACATAAAATATATGCATGCATGTACAATATATTTATTGACCAAATTCAACACACATATATATTTAGTTATAATATTATAAATAATTTTTTAAATCTTTATATATATTTTTTAATTATATAAAATATATATTAATTATTAACATGTGTTTTTTATTTACGATATACAAATTAATATTATTTTTGAATATAAACATAATAATTGTATATACATTGATTTTTAAAAACATTTATCAATGATAAAAACTGCGCTAATAAATGTGTACCCCATATATGCACATTTTTAGCAATGATAAAAATTTCCATTATCATCACTTTTATCTAGCGCTGATAAAGCCCCCCAATCAGTTATTTGATCTTAGAAATGATAAATCGAGGAACTTCACTTGCCTTGTTTTTTGGTAGTGCCCTTCCCCATCACAGGGATAAAATCACACTCACTGGGAAAATTCACTAATTATGATATTTTTTACTTTTTATGCCATGTTGATTTTATTTATAATTTTTTCTTCAAATATATATAACCCTATCCCATTTTATTTTATTGTATCCTCAAACCTATTACAAATCCAATTGAAGCCCTCAAAAAAGGAATTAATTTGATAGTTTTTTTCCTTTTTTTCCACAACACCAGATGTCATGTAGTGACTAAAAACTGTAGTTTATTGTTAATGAGAATTTTTTTAGTGAGTGTGATATTGTGATTAAAATTAATCAATGTCATGTCATTTCAATCAAAATAATTTACTACCAATCCATCAAATCAGAAGATCAATGATAAAATAAATTGATAATGATCAGTAAAATTAAAATTGATAATAAATCATTAGAATATTTTAAGAAAAAAAGCAGTAAAAATAAGTTAAAATAAACAATTATTCCCGTTTTATATTTAATTACATATACATTATAAAATATTACATAATAGATTAAAAATATGCATGAAAAAATATTATAATCCTTACATATGATGTCAAATTTACCCACCAACTTAAAATAAAAATAAATTTATCTGATTTTCCATATCTCGTTATTTTATTTTATGATTTTCTAGATTTTATGGTTGACTGGGATCGTGAGGAAAAAAATACATGTGACCATAATGAAGGATGAGATCAGCAATAAAAATGTACATAAAAAATAATGGAGATAGAATGATTAGGCAAGATCGAGATGGGTGCCCTGGGTTTCAAATCCCCATCACCTTTACATCGTAGTGAGGGCTTGGCGTTTCTCAAGGAAAAAAGAGTCTTCAGATGGTGGATTAGGAACAATTTAAGAATATTGTTCTTTTTGACTTCAATTTTTCTTCCATAATCCTCCATTATAGAAATACTATAAAGGGTTTTCATATTATAAAGGTATAATACCATTAAATATAATGCATTTTTTTCATTTTCAGGGCTGCTCCTCATGTTGTTGAGGATCATTTTTTCATTAAATTTTTTTATGGGTTGTAGCTATCTAGTATCTCTTTCTCTGGGTTTTGATCAATCAGGAAAAATGGATTCGGGTAGGGGTGGGTGTTTCATGTACTGACTGAAATATGGGACCCTATACATAATTAACATCCTCCCATGGGGAAGGTTCAATATAGATCTTCATTTGGTAGGCTTAGAGGGAGACAATAACAAACATTGCAATTTCCTCGAATAGAAGACATTGAGGTCAAGGAGAAAACCCTGAATCATATCTAGTGATACAAGTGCATGCTTTATCGCCTACTCTCCACGTTAATTACTCCACTTGTGACAAATGCATGGAGTGTTTTTTATTTCATTTCTCATCGTTCATGCAATGAATCAGACTGGAAATGTGGTTTTACCTTTCTATATTTATTTATAATTATAATAATTCATTTATGTATTTATTTATAGATATTTTTACATATTTATAATTATATTTATTTATTTATATATATATTTAACATTATAAGTTTAATAAATATATTTTTTACAATTTTACAATTATTTAAATAAATATAAACATATATATATATATTAAATTTTTTATTTAAATAATTATAAATTTATAACAAATATATATATATTATAATTATAATTTTATAAATTTCTTTAATTAATATATAATAATTTAAAAAAAAATTTCTATGATTACAATTAAATATATGTGTTTTTACAATGACTTTTTCAATAAATATATTGACCATGTGTGCATATATACTATGTATCATCATTAATTTCATTTATACATTGCACTCTTTTTATTATTCATGATGTCCATTGAATAATAGTTTATTACATTGAATATTTTATTTGGTGTATATGATTAATTCATGTTACCCATATATGTTCAATTTTATGTTCTCAAGACTTATACAATTACAATAATTATATTTAATAAAAAAATGTATTTATGATAATAATTATTTTTATCTTTTATCTATATATAATTTCTTTTTAAATATATTTACTTGTAATTCTAATTTAAACTATATATACATATATTTATATAACTATTAAATTACAATAAACACATATATTAGAAATTTAAAAATATACATATAAATATCATTGTATACAAATACTTATAAATATATTTATATAGTTATAATTATAACTATATATATAAGGAAATAATAATAAAATTATAAAAATATATTTATTATACTACTTATAATGTTATAATTATATAAAAAAATTAATATTTATTAATATATATAAATATTGATAAATAACTAAAAATATTTATAATTATATTCCCTAAATAAATATATATATACTAGAATAATTAAAAAGTTACAATAAATATATTAATTATTTATCATATATATTTATTCATGTGACAACGAGGAATATAGGGTTCATAAAGGAATACATTGGGCACTGGATAGTGTTGACGGCGGCCCCGCCTGAGGTCGGGAAGTAATTTTCCGACGATGGAGGGTATGTGTGATGTGATGTCGATGGATGAAAACACTATGTGGTGGATGGTGGAGAACTTGTTCATAGTGTGCGTGGACAGGGACAACGTGATAATGATTTGGGACGGATTTGGGATCTCGGTTTGATATTGACTAGTATAGGGTACACACATGTTCATATCAGTGGTCTATTCGCAAAGGTAAAAGTGCAGTTGGGGATGGCGCATAGGATGAGAAAGAACCTTATGACAGGATGCGTGGTTGTCATTGAGGGACTCTATGTTGGTCGACGAAGGCTAGGGGATAGCAGGCGATGACAATGAAAACTCGCAACTCCCTACGGGCTACGACCACTTAGGGCCCAAGTTGTTTGTGACCACAAGTGGAGTGATGACTTCTGGAGGGATGACCACGGGAGTCACTACTACATTTGGGTGATGCATGTGTGGGGCCATGGGTCATTTGAATGTTTTAATTTGGATCCTAATAATGATTTTGTCAGTTTTTTGGGTCTTTGGACTATGTAGTGTTTTTGGGCTGCATTGTTCTGCCATTTTTTCGATTTGGCGTCACTTTTTGTAACACATGCATGTTGCATTTCTTGATTTCCTATTCTCTTAAATAAATTTTTATGAATGAGCTCACTTGTATCCCAAATAATCCTGGTATATATATATTTAAAATTATTAACATTAGAAACACACATGTTTTCTATTTATATAATTATTTTAATTAATAATGATATGTATTCATTTATAATTGTAATTATAAATAAACATAAATTAATATAAATAATTATAAAATTAGCATAAATATAGTTATATATATCTATAATCGTATAAATAAATGATGGAAGATCTGATCATGAATTTTGGTAACCCAAATCCATGACCCAAATAAATTCATTAAAAAAGTAAACACATACAAACACACGCATAAAAGGCATATAGACCCACAAAATCAAAGAACAGAAATAAAACAAACAAAAAAAAATACAAAACTCCTATGAAAATTAAATCAAATTAATGTGTGATGACCGAAGATTGACAAATGTGAAGATTTCGTGCACCCGATCGAAATGCTGCAGCAAAACGACAAAAGACCACATATGGGTATCCTCATGAGCTCAATCACCCAATGATGTTGTCATACCATTCACCATTATCAATCTTTCCATAATGATCATTCCTTATTCCCGCCGTTGGATATTCTAGTATGTAGATTAATTGTTGTTGTATGATTCCATCACTTTATTCCAATGGCTGGTGTAATAATAACAGTTTCTATAAGCAATTTATATTTTTCTCCCGACAATTGGATATCCCTTATCCATTCTTCCATTTTATAGTTATATCAATTATCCTTCACCACAACACCAGATTCCAAATGGATATGTTCTATAGTTAGTGACCACACTCGCAAACATGAAACACTCATATTCCAATTTTCTACAAACACTAAATTATACCAATGATCATTGGCGCACACCAAATAAATTAATTTTACAAACCCTGAACAATGTATATTTCACTCACATGAAGTACTATTGATTCATTCCTTTATTAATACACCTAAGAAAATCTATATTCATGTACCCATTACCTAATCAAAAATTTCTCAAGTGTCATAAATTTTACAAAATCTATTTCCATATATCACTCGTCAATAGAAGTTACTATGTCTCTTTCCAGATCCATTTTTTGGAAATAATGTCTCAAATCCAAATAAGAGAATAAATATGGTACTAAACTAATACATTGTATGATTTTCCGCAGTCTATTTTCTAAAATCTTCTAAATTACTTTATAGATAACATTACAAAGACGATTCATTATAAAATCCTTAACCGATCTCATAATAGTAACCTTAACAATCAAAGTTATGAGAGTATCATTATATGTATCATGATAATTCTTACGTCTCAAAAACACATTCATTATATCAACGACATCACGCCCCAAAATAGTTCACAACCATTTAAAGAAAATTTCATAAATAAAATTTATGTTTTGTACCATTGATGCATGCCTGAACCCAAATGCCACAGACACTTCAAAACATTGAATATCAACAGTTAGTAAGAAATTCATATAATTTATTAAGGTTGTAATATGATAAAAAATTATATATTTAGATATAAAATTATTCTATGATGATAATATGATTTGATTACCACTTGAATGATATCATTTTCCCTTTGAGAGGATTCACCATAAAGTGATTACGGGTGGAAGGATTTATTACATGTGTTATTATGGTTATTTGAGTAGGGTATCAAAAAAGGGTCTCATGTAGATTTATATATATAAGGATTATAAATACTTTCCCCTTGTTAATAAATTTATACTTTAATATAAATATCAATGTATTGGGGGTTTAACATTAAGATTTTTTATTTTTACCAAATCCAACTAGTGGTTTCTGATGATTTTCTTATTCTACTGTCACTTTCCAAAAAGAGGTATTCATGATTGGTTACATAATGTATGGTGATTATTTTATCAAGAATTTATATAAATTATTTGTTTCCAAACTACTAGGGTTTTATCGAGTGATGTTGTTTTCTATGATTTGGTGAAATTCCACTAGTTTCAAAGTGGTGCTGTAATTGAAATGTGCAATGTTTGGGTAGATATTCAATGGTGTAGGATTCAAAAATTGGGTGAAATGGACGTACTACTCTTTGATATTTAAAATTTTTAATTTATTTTGAATTATTTATAAGTGACGTGTTCAATAGAATTGAAAACCGTGAGATAAAAGCATTAGAATTTTTATTAAAGGGAATGTGTAACGACCCAAAATTTCATTAATGGAAAATCCCTCTTGATCCAGTTAAATGTTTCTTTATGTTTTTATAAGATGTCAAAATTTTTTGTTTTACTTTATGATTTGTGACCGTTACTTTTATAGTCGTTGAACAGTGATCATCTGGGTAGTTTAAATATAAGGCTTTAACGAACCAATTTTCTACTCAGACAAAGGAAGCGATGGCCTCATCCAGTAGAATTTCCCCTTACGAAGCCCATTTGTCAGAGCTCGGAAAGGAGGTGGCGTCTTTGGGCTTTGCCCTTGACCAAGCCCAAGCTGAGCTTCATCAAGTCAAGCTCGAACGTGATCGTCTACGGGAAAAATGGAAGTTGATAGAGATTACCACTCGAGCGATGTTATCCGAGCAACCCCAAGAGTCTGTCACCATCGCACACCTTACCCTTAGATCTTATGCGGCTATTTTAAGGGGTTATGTAACAAATAAGTAGTACCATGTTCATGCACATTATTTTTGTATATAATAATGAATATAATTTCTAGTCATTTTTGATACATTGTAATTAGTTTTTAAAGTACAAACGGTGTTTTTAGTTATTATTTAATTAAGAATTATATTTTATTAAAGGATTTTTGAATTAAATAATATTTTAATAAAATATTATTATTAATATTAAATTAATTTTTATTAAATATAAATGATCTTATAATTTTATGAATGCAATTAAAATTTTATTAAGGTTTGAAAGCCATTTCTGTCAAAACCCGTGAATTTTTTATAAATGTCGGTTTTTATTTTAAAAGTGAAAATTCACATATTTAGAAAATTAATTAGATAAAATAAATATTATTTTTGGAATCAGGACGTTGAAATTATCCAACGGTGAATTTTTCATAATTTTCTGAGATAGTCAAATTTTTGGGTAAAAATTAAATACCATTTAAATATATAATGTGTTTTATGACATCATAATGACCCAATGGTGATGTAATAAAATACCATAATCCTTATGTTCGGCCAATATGTGTTTTATCATTAAAATAATGAGGTTTTGGGTTTGTTTGACTTACTTTTCAAAGCATTAATGGAGCCCTCAAGACTTATTCAACACTTTGCCCTTTTAAATTAATTTCCATGGGAGTGTGACTCACCTCCACATAAGAAACCCTAAAGTTTTAATAAGTTCGGACCTTGGACTTGTAAAATATTGTTTTCCTCTTCCCTTTTCCAGAAACCATGGGCAAATACCATGGGATGGTTTGTGGTTTGGATTTTTTTAATACAAGTGGTCCCAAACCTAAATAATAAAGAATTCTCTCACCTTTCCTATATAAACCCACCCAAGCTCCAACATCCTCCTCACTCAAATCCCTTTAAGTTCGTCCAACATCTGCCCTACTCTCCCTAGAATCCTCCCAAGGTGCCCCAAGCTCCCAAGAAGCCTCTCAGAAGCCTCTCTCTAGCCTTTGGAAGCACACTTCCATGTAAGGGTTTTTCTTCCTTTCTCATTTTTGTCAATTTTCTTTAAGTTGTATTGCCCTTTTAATTTCAATTATGAATGTTGGGGTATGTTTTCACACCTCTCCCATACTGCCCTTTTATAGTTTGAATGATTGGAGACCCCTTTCTCTCTCATTAAATGCCTCCCATGTACACCTGTTACTATGCCGAAATTCGGAAAGGAACCTTTTTCTCCTCTTTTATATTCAAGCAATACTTTTGTATCATGAATCTAAATTACATTTCTATTATTGGGACTTGTATATATATGATCTCCTTACTGTCCATTACCTGTAAATATGATGAGTAACCCCTTTCTCTCTCATCAACCTTTTTTATGAATTCTTATGTCACGCCGTTACGCTGCCGAAATCGCACCAATTTTCTAAGACAATGTCTTTGTGTAGTGAATACCATGACCATTTCTCCATCAAGTGTATTCACCTTTATGCACATATACGTATTGATTGTAAAGTTTCATGTATGAATTCCACATTCCTTTATCGTGGAAGAAATGATTATGTTTTATGAATCCATGTTTTATGATCCATGTGGCACACTTATGCATGAAATGAAATGTTTAAGAAGGGTGCACCCTGATAGCGCTCCAATGCATTGGGTAAAGTATAGTATCATGATACATCATGTGCAATGAGTTTTGACTCATGCTAATTCAAGTGCAACGAGGGTTTACTCGTGCTTCAAGTGCAATGAGGGTTTACTCATGCTTCATGTGCAATGAGCCTTGGCTCATGCTAATTCAATGTTAAGTGTTTTTGCCACATTTCCATGTATTGATTATCATGCTTTATCATGCCTTTATGTTCATGTATCTCTTATGCTCTATTGATATGCCTATTGCCTAACATGTATTGTACTCCTCATGTTATTCATTGTGTACTCCCTTACTGGGCTTTATAGCTCACCCTTTTATTATGCATGTCCTCAGGTTATCCCATGCAATGCTAAGTACGAAGGAATGTAGTGGTCATGTAAAGGAAGTTTTCAATAAGGATGTTGTATTTCAAGTTTAAAGTTTTTATGTAATGATCCTAAGCCCCAAAGACACTAAACCTCTCAATCTTCTTTGTTGTATCAAGTGAAGTTTTATGTAATAAAGCATGCTTAAGTTGTAATAAAAAGCAGGGTTGTCATAGTTGGTATCAGAGGATAGGTTTAGTTATTTTTGGGATTAGGAAACCCTAGTAAAGCCTTAGATACAAGACTAAGCATAATAAAAACACCCCAAAGTTTTGGTAAATACTAAGTAAGTGTTTTATTAAACAAATACATCCCTGTCTGGATACGAGCAGGTAGAGGCGGCTCTGGCACAGATGTATCCTAGGGATAAAACCCGAAAACACCGCTTTGAGCTAGACTCGAACGGGAACTGGTGCACGAAAACGGGCCTTGCTGCACTCTTGGTTACGACACTCCCGGGGGATATGTTTTGATAAATTCACAATCTTAGTATGAACCCTTATTAAGGGAAAAATTACCCTAAGAATATATGTTAGAAGGAAGATCATGAAAAGCCTGGATTGAATCCTATAGACTCATGAGTTAAAGAGATTAAAGTTTATTTATAAGTCATCAACTTTTGTTTTTGGATTACCCTTTATGTGTTACCCCTAACTTTCCTTTTATTCCAGCCAATGGCCAGTAATAGGAGAACTCGGGCTAACAACCGTTGTGAAGATCAGTGTGATGACTGTACTTATGAGATGCCCAATCCAATGGGAGCGGGAATCGCGAACTTTGTCACGCTTCTCTCTCAGCTAACTCAAGTTTTGAATAGAAACACTGGTCAAGAGGAACGTTCAACCCCCCCTAAGAAAGAACAAGTCGCTATTGAAAGATTCATGAGACAAAGGCCTCCTACTTTTAGTGGATCATCCGATCCCACGATTGTTGAACAATGGATCAACTCCATTGAAAAGATATTCTCTATCCTCCAATGCTCTGAAAAAGAGAAGGTTCTCTTGGCGGCTTATCGTATGGAGGGTGAAGCTGATCAATGGTGGACGTTGATCAAAAATACGAAGCCTGAGGAGGAGATCGAGGCTTTGGAATGGAAGGTATTCCGGAAGATGTTTTTCGATAAATATTTTCCACGCACCCTCCGTCTTAAGATGGAAAGGGACTTCCTTTCCCTCAAGCAGAAAGATGAGGAATCTGTGGGAGCGTACGAGGCAAACTTCACAAGGCTTTCACGATATGCTTCTGGCTTTGTCGTTACCCCCGAATGCAAGGTTGACCGCTTCTTTGGTGGGCTGAAGCCTAGCTTGCGTAAAGCATTAGCGATCCGTGACTTCGATAACTACGAGGAAATTGTCCGATGTGCCCTCAAGGTTGAAATGGAGATCGTAGAACCACAGGGGTATCATGGGGACAAGAAGCGGAAGGTGGACTTAAATGCTGGTGGTCCGATAGATAAATCCAACGGCGCTAAGAAATTCCATCACCCCACTTGCCAAAAGTGTGGAAAGAAGCACCCTGGAAATTGCCTTAGGGGGACAAGAAAATGCTTCAAGTGTGGAAGAGAAGGGTACCTAGCTGTTAACTGTCAGCAAGAAGGACCCGCGGCTGCGACAGAGGGGAGGAACACTCCGTTCGAACCTCAACGCATTGTTCAATGCTTCAAATGCAAAGAACCGGGTCATTTTGCGAATCAGTGCCCTAATCCAAGGGTTATCGGAGGCAATCAACAACCTCCAAGACAGCAAGGAAGAGCTTTTGCCATCACTTCTGCCGAAGTGAACCCCGACAACGAAGTGGTGACAGGTACGCTAGTTATTCATTCAATAATAGCGAACGTACTTTTTGATTCTGGTTCTACGCATTCTTTTATATCTCAAAAGTTTAGTAGAACAATCCCTGCACCACAACAAATCATGGAAGTAAAGATGTCGGTGAGTACGGCAAATGGGGCAATCATTGCATCCCATGAGTATAAATCCTCCCCTGTTATAATCTGTGGATTGAATTTCCCGGTGAACCTCGTCAAACTCCCTTTGGTGGAATTTGATGCAATTCTTGGCATGGATTGGCTTTCCTTATATAGAGCCAACATAAATTGTCGGGAGAGGGAAATCACACACTCTATATGGAGAATCGACCCCCGATTCTTTACAAGTGTCAGGAGGAAGATGAATCTCCTTTAACTCCATCATCTCAAGCATGGATATTACTGCCTTATGATCATGCATATCTGGCTCAGATGATTGAGTCCAAGGAAGAAACCACCCTTGAAGAAATGCCTATTGTGAGGGAATTCACTGAAGTATTTCCTGAGGAACTTCCTGGTCTTCCTCCAAGAAGAGATGTTGAGTTCTCAATTGAACTTATACCTGGGGCGCTACCAATATCCAAGACTCCATATAGAATGGCTGTGGTTGAGCTTGAAGAACTGAAGAAACAACTACAGGAGAATCTGGATAAAGGGTTTATAAGCCCAAGTGCCTCACCATGGGGTGCACCAGTCCTCTTCGTCAAGAAGAAGGATGGGTCAATGCGGCTTTGCATCGATTATCGTGAACTTAACAAAATCACGATAAAGAACAAGTATCCTCTCCCAAGAATCGATGACTTGTTTGATCAGCTGCGTGGAGCACAATACTTCTCCAAGGTCGACTTGCGGTCGGGATATTATCAAGTAAGGGTGAAGAAGGAAGATATCCCCAAGACTGGTTTTCGTACAAGGTACGGGCACTATGAATTCATAGTAATGCTTTTTGGACTCACCAATTCTCCATCAATATTCATGGACTTGATGAATAGAGTCTTTAGAGATTACCTAGATAAATTTGCGGTAGTCTTTATAGATGATATTCTAATATACTCCAAAACCAAGGAGGACCATGAGGAGCATTTAAGAACTGTACTGGAGACTTTGCGCAAGGAGAAGCTCTATGCCAAGTACAGCAAGTGTAAGTTCTGGTTGAAGGAGGTCTCATTCTTGGGCCATATCATCACAAGCAATGGGATATCTGTGGACCCCTCCAAAACAGATGCAATTGAGGGATGGCCGAGGCCAACATCGGTAACTGATATCCGTAGCTTCTTGGGGTTAGCTGGATATTATCGACGATTTGTGAGAAACTTCTCACGATTGCCCAACCCTCTTACCAAGCTAACTCGAAAGGGAGTAAAGTTTTCTTAGAGTGATGAATGCGAAGAAAGCTTCAAGGAGTTGAAAATGAGGCTTATCACTGCACCTGTTCTCACTTTACCCACAAGTGGGGAGCTTTTTGTGGTATTCAGTGATGCTTCGAAGAAGGGATTAGGATGTGTGCTGATGCAGAATGATAAAGTGATATCCTATGCCTCAAGGCAGTTGAAAATCCATGAGCGAAACTATCCAACGCATGATCTGGAGTTGGCGACGGTGATCTTTGCCTTGAAAATCTGGCGGCATTATCTCTATGGAGAGAAATGTGAGATATATACTGACCACAAGAGTCTTAAATATATATTCACACAGAAAGAGATTAATATGCGCCAGAGAAGATGGATAGAGCTCATAAAGGATTATGACTGTTCAATACATTACCACCCTGGGAAGGCGAACAAGGTGGCGGATGCCCTAAGTAGAAAGGATCCAGCAATTCTATCAATGATGAGAATTGAGAAGGATCCAATCTTCTTAGACTTGATGAAGATGGGCGTGTGAATCATAAAGAAGGGAACATCATCAATCCTTTCACAAATGATTTCTCAACCATCTCTTTTGGAAAGGATAAAGGATGCTCAAAAGGATGATGCGAGAATCCAAGAAAAAGTGGAAGCTATCAAAAAGGGAAAATCCTCAGAGTTTAATGTTAATGAAGAAGGAATTGTGCGGTTTGGGAAAAGACTATGTGTCCCATCAAGTTCGGAGCTGAAGAAAGAACTTTTGGATGATGCACATAGTTCAAATTTCTCTATTCACCCAGGGAGCACAAAGATGTATCGAGATCTCTGAGAAAACTTTTGGTGGGATAATATGAAGAAGGAGATCGCCGAATATACATCAAAGTGCCTGGTGTGTCAGCAAGTGAAGGCAGAGAGGCAGAAGTCTAAGGGGATGATGCAACCATTGCCCATACCAGAATGGAAATGGGAGAACATCACCATGGACTTCGTCACTGGACTTCCAAGGACATCCAAAAGCAACAATGCAATCTGGGTTATTGTGGATCGTCTTACAAAGACTGCACACTTCATTGCTATTCGAGAGGATTTCTCTTTGGATCAACTGGCACAGATATATATCAGGGAAGTGGTACGGTTGCATGGAGTACCACTATCTATTGTGTCTGACCGAGATCCAAGATTTACCTCTATGTTTTGGAAGAGTCTTCAACATGCTCTGAATACTGAACTGAACTTCAGTACGGCCTATCATCCTCAAACTGATGGCCAAACCGAGTGGACTATCCAAACACTTGAGGATATGTTGAGAGCGTGCTCAATGGACATTAAAGGAGGATGGGATCAACATCTTCCTCTAGTTGAGTTCTCTTATAATAATAGTTTCTACTCGAGCATCCAAATGGCACCATATGAAGCCCTATATGGGAAAAGGTGCAGAACACCGGCATGTTGGGATGAGGTCGGTGAACGTAAGCTGCTTGGACCAGAAATGGTCGAAGAAATGGCGGAGAAGGTGAAAACCATTCAGCAGCATATCAAGGCAGCCCAAAGTCGACAGAAGAGTTATGCAGATAATCGTCGACGAGACCTTGAGTTTAAAGTCAGAGACATGGTGTTTTTACGCATATCTCTGTGGAAGAAGGTCATGAGGTTTGGAAAGAAAGGGAAGTTAAGTCCAAGGTACATCGGCCCCTTAGAGATTCTTGATCGTGTTGGGGTTGTGGCCTATCGACTAGCACTTCCACCTACTATGGCCAAGGTGCATGATGTCTTCCATGTATCCCTCTTAAGGAAGTACATACCAGACCCTTCACATGTACTCTCTTCTGAGGTGGTACAATTAGAAGACGATCTTTATTATGAGGAGAAACCAGTGAAGATCTTGGATCGTAGAGAAAAGTTCTACGAAATAAGACAATGACCCTCGTCAAGGTGTTGTGGAGAAACCACAAGTTTGAAGAAGCAACTTGGGAGTCGGAGGATATGATGAAGCTAAGTTACCCACATTTGTTTTAGTGTGGGAAAAGGAAAATTTCGAGGGAGAAATTTCTTAAGGGGGGAATGTTGTAACGACCCAATATTTCATTAATGGAAAATCCCTCTTGATTCAGTTAAATGTTTCTTTATGTTTTTATAAGATGTCAACTTTTTTAGTTTTACTTTAAGATTTGTGACCGTTAATTTTATAGCCGTTGAACAGTGATCATCTGGGTAGTTTAAATATAAGGCTTTAACGAACCAATTTTCTACTCAGACAAAGGAAGCGATGGCCTCATCCAGTAGAATTTCCCCTTACGAAGCCCATTTGTCGGAGCTCGGAAAGTAGGTGGCGTCTTTGGGCTTTGCCCTTGACCAAGCCCAAGCTTAGCTTCATCAAGTCAAGCTCGAACGTGATCGTCTACGGGAAAAATGGAAGTTGATAGAGATTACCACTCGAGCGATGTTATCCGAGCAACCCCAAGAGTCTGTCACCATCGCACACCTTACCCTTAGATCTTATGCGGCTATATTAAGGGGTTATGTAACAAATAAGTAGTACCATGTTCATGCACATTATTTTTGTATATAATAATGAATATAATTTCTAGTCATTTTTGATACATTGTAATTAGTTTTTAAAGTACAAACGGTGTTTTTAGTTATTATTTAATTAAGAATTATATTTTATTAAAGGATTTTTGAATTAAATAATATTTTAATAAAATATTATTATTAATATTAAATTAATTTTTATTAAATATAAATGATCTTATAATTTTATGAATGCAATTAAAATTTTATTAAGGTTTGAAAGCCATTTCTGTCAAAACCCGTGAATTTTTTATAAATGTCGGTTTTTATTTTAAAAGTGAAAATTCACATATTTAGAAAATTAATTAGATAAAATAAATATTATTTTTGGAATCAGGACGTCAAAATTATCCAACGGTGAATTTTTCATAATTTTCTAAGACAGTCAAATTTTTGGGTAAAAATTAAATACCATTTAAATATATAATGTGTTTTATGACATCATAATGACCCAATGGTGATGTAATAAAATACCATAATCCTTATGTTCGGTCAATATGTGTTTTATCATTAAAATAATGAGGTTTTGGGTTTGTTTGACTGACTTTTCAAAGCATTAATGGAGCCCTCAAGACTTATTCAACACTTTGCCTTTTAAATTAATTTCCATGGGAGTGTGACTCACCTCCACATAAGCAACCCTAATTTTTTAATAAGTTCGGACCTTGGACATGTAAAATATTGTTTTCCTCTTCCCTTTTCCGGAAACCATGGGCAAATACCATGGGATGTTTTGTGGTTTGGATTATTTTAATATAAGGGGCCCCAAACCTAAATAATAAAGAATTCTCTCACCTTTCCTATATAAACCCACCCAATCTCCCACTTCCTCCTCACTCAAAGCCCTTTAAGTTCGTCCAACATCTGCCCTACTCTCTCTATAATCCTCCCAAGGTGCCCCAAGCTCCCAAGAAGCCTCTCACAAGCCTCTCTCTAGCCTTTGGAAGCACACTTCCAAGTAAGGGTTTTTCTTCCTTTCTCATTTTTGTCAATTTTCTATAAGTTGTATTGCCCTTTTAATTTCAATTATGAATGTCGGTGTATGTTTTAAAACCTCTTCCATACTGCCCTTTTATAGTTTTAATGATGGTAGACCCCTTTCTCTCTCATTAAATGCCTCCCATGTACACCCGTTACTATGCCGAAATTCCGAAAGGAACCTTTTTCTCCTCTTTTATATTCAAGCAATACTTTTGTATCATGAATCTAAATTCCATTTCTATTGTTGGGAAATGTATATATATTATCTCCTTACTGTCCATTACATGTAAATATGACGAGGAACCCCTTTCTCTCTCATCAACCTTTTTTTATGAATTCTTATGTCACGCCGTTACGCTGCCGAAATCGCACCAATTTTCTAAGCCAATGTCTTTGTGTAGTGAATACCATGCCCATTTCTCCATCAAGGGAATTCACCTTTATGCACATATACTTATTGATTGTAAAGTTTCATGTATGAATTCCACATTACTTTATCGTGGAAGAAATGATTATGTTTTATGAATCCATGTTTTATGATCCATGTGGCACACTTATGCATGAAATGAAATGTTTAAGAAGGGTGCGCCCTGATAGCGCTCTAATGCATTGGGTAAAGTATAGTATCATGATACATCATGTGAAATGAGTGTTGACTCATGCTAATTCAAGTGCAGCGAGGGTTTACTCGTGCTTCAAGTGCAATGAGGGTTTACTCATGCTTCATGTGCAATGAGCCTTGGCTCATGCTAATTCAATGTTAAGTGTTGTTGCCACATTTCCATGTTATGATTATCATGATTTATCATGCCTTTATGTTCATGTCTCTCTTATGCTCTATTGATATGCCTATTGCCTAACATGTATTGTACTTCTCATGTTATTCATTGTGTACTCCCTTAGTGGGATTTATAGCTCACCCTTTTCTTATGCATGTCCTCAGGTTATCCCATGCAATGCTAAGTACGAAGGAATGTAGTGGTCATGTAAAGGAAGTTTTCAATAAGGATGTTGTATTTCAAGTTTAAAGTTTTTATGTAATGATCCTAAGCCCCAAATACACTAAACCTCTCGATCTTCTTTGTTGTATCAAGTGAAGTTTTATGTAATAAAGCATGCTTAAGTTGTAATAAAAAGAATGGTTGTCATAGAGTGTCCAAGTGAATCCAAATTCAAGAGGGAAGAAGGTCACACCTCAATGTCTTTGATAATTAAAGGAGGATTTGTAGTAGATGGAGGGATAAAAGAGTATTATTGGTCAATGTTATGGTGAAAAATTTGTTCTCGGTGAACTTTTCGGTAATTAAGCCACATTAGTTAAAATTATATCATTAATTATAATTGATAATAAGTATTTATTTATGATGTATGTTTTAAATTAGGTGCTTCAGTGGAAGTGAAGACTCAAAATATGTTTAGATGGGAAATATATAGTTTTAGAAAAGCTAGATGAGGTTGATTACTCCTTTTGAGGTAGATAGCCCCTATCATACAAGCCCATTGTTTTGGGGTAAGATAGGCAGGTGGAAAACCCATGTCATATGATAGGGTACAGTGAACATGTGTTCTAACCCAGTATAACTAATAGTGTGACGACCTTGTGTCCTAACCTGGGCCTTGGTGTGATTTGTTGTCTAACCCAACATAATTTGGGAAATGATGGCCTTATAGCCTGACTGGAGGTTGAGTCAAGCGTTCAAAGGCCCTAAAACCTTACCTGAATCTTTATTGTTTTATAAAACAAGATCAAATACTAGTGTTAATGTTTCTTTAACTATAATCGAATATTTGGTTAACATGTATACATCATGAAATTCCCTTGATTAAAGGAATAGAATTATTCCTTAAGGCCAGAATAAACTCAATTCATATTTCTCAGAGACATCCCAATGCATGCCACATGGAAAAAATAAGTTATCATAATTAATATAAAATAATTGGAAAACATTTAATTTTTTTTAAAAAATGAATAAGTAAAAATCATATGAGAATCCTACAGACATGATAATTACAATTGATTCACACATGGCATATCATTTTCCTTGTTCGCACACACACATTCAAGGTATATGATCATGTTTCATTAGAGGACCACTAATTTCATTTCAAAAACCAACCAACATTCTATTAATTTAGAATGAAAAAATACCAACAAAGGAAATTATTTTCAGTAGGGTGTTTATCCCATACAATTCATAACATCACCATAAAACAAAGAGAAATAAGTGACAACTCACTATAGAGTTGTGATTAATTGCATGGAAGAGATGCGTTTGCAGCAGAGGAATGGCATGCAGTGGAAGAGTCTTCTAGTGGAGGAGAGGGACTGGTAGAGGAGAGGGGTGTGGCGGAGGGGTGGGTTAGGGTGGAGGTGGGGACCATGACAGAGGTGTGTCACAAGAAGTAGGTGTGGAGCGCAACTGAGGATAGGCGCATGATAGTCTGGTTCACACACGGTAGAGGTGTGGTGCCCAACAGAGTAGAGGTACATGGCGGTTTGGTTCATGATGTATGAGAGGAACACGACAGAGGTATGGATCACAATAGAGGAGAGGAAACAATAGAGGATGAGGAGGTGGTGAGGCAATGGTGATTGGCTTCCGTGAGAGCATGAGGGGTGTGAGGAAGTCAGATAATCTTAGGATTTTTTCTAAAACCTGGTGATCCGTTTATATGTGCTAGATAAAAAACTCTTGTAAAGGTGTGTTTTATCTGTGTTAATATAGAAATCGTTGATAAAAAATTCCATTATTATAACTTTTTTAGTGTTGGTAATGATAGGGCTTTATCACTGCTAGAAATATAGCATTGTTAAAGACACCTATTATCTGTTTTTTAGTATTTATAATGATAGGCTTTTATCAATGCTAAAAACCATTGATAATGATATAACATTAATAATTTATTTATATTATTATATATATTCATAATAATATATAAATTATAATTATATATTTATATTTATAAAAATATAGCTTAAATAATTATAAAGTTATAAGAAATCTACTTATTATACATAATATCCTAGAAATATATATAATAAATATATTAAATATATATATGTATAAGATAATAGATTTATATTAAAATATTTATTCTAAATTTATAATTATTTATTTTAATATATATTTATTTTTAATTATTATTATAAATAAAAATTAAATTATTTATATAAAATAATAAAAAATTAAAAAAATAATATTTTTAATATTTATAATTTAATTAATATATATTTATTATATTTATTATAATTTTATAAATATTTAAATATTTCTATGTTTATTTATTACTATAAATATATAAATTTTTATTTATTTCTAATTATATATATATATATTTGTCAATATATTTACAAAAAATATTTATTTAATTATATTAACATTATATATGAAAATAATAAATATTTTTAGTATGAGTTATTAATTTTTCAATAAATAAATATCTATTTATATTTATATCTAATAAATAAATATATATTTATTTGTAATTAAAAATTATAATAAATAAATTATTTATATTTTTAATTATAAATATATATATAATTATAAAATTATTATAAATTAATTTATAAATTTTTAAATATATATAATTATTATATTTATTATAATTTTTTATTTATTTAAATATATCGATATTTTTTTAGAATTATATTTATAAATTTGTATTTGTTTATAATTATTTGTATATAAATATATATTTAAAAAAATTTATTATTTAAATATAGCTATATTAATTTAGGAATTATAATTATAAATATTTTTAATTATTTATAAATAAATTTATTTAAGTATATATTTATAAATTTTTAAGTAGTATTATAATAATAATATTTATATGGTATAATTTTATAATTTTTTAAATTTTTTACTTATTTATATACATATAAATATATATATATATATATATTTATTTATATTTACAATTATATCTACAAATAAATATTTTTATTAATATATTTATATGAATATATATATATATATATAAGATATGTATTTTTTGTAATTTTATAATTATTTAAAAATATATACTGTTATAATTATAATTACAAAAAAATATATTAAAATATTATTTATATATAAATAAAATGAAATATCAATGAGTATAATAAATATATTTAATGTATTTTTAGTAGTTTTGAGAACATAATATAATATATATATGATTGACATGAATTAATTATACACACCTTGTAAAATACACCTAATAAAAAATGAGCCAACAATGGGAAACATGAATAATATGTAGTGTGTAATGTATAAATGAACATTTGTGATGACTCATAAAATGTATGCATGCATGTTTAATATATTTACTGAAAAAATTCATTAGAAACCCATATGTATTTAGTTATAATGTTATAAATAATTTTTTAAATTATTATTATTGTTTTTGAATTATTTAAAATATATATCAATTATTAACATGTGTTTTTTATTTTCGATATACAAATTAATATTATATATGAATATAAACATAATAATTGTATATACATTGATTTTTCAAAACTTTTATCAATGATAAAAAATGTGCTTATAAATGTGTACCACTTATAAGCACATTTTTAGCAATGATAAAAATTTCCTTTATCAGCGCTTTTATCCAGCGCTGATAAGGCCCCCGCCCAATTAGTTCTTCATTCTTAGCGATGATAAAATGAGGCGCTTCACTTGCCTCGTTTGCTGGTACTGCCATTCCCCATCTGAGGGATAAAATCACACTCACTAGGAAATTTCACTAATAATGATATGTTTTCACATTTTATTCCATGTTGATTTAATTTATACAATTTTTCTAAAATATATATAACCCTAACCCATTTTTATTTTATTTTAACGTCAAACCTATTACAAATCTAGTGAAATCCCTCATAAAAGGAATTAATGTGATAGTTTTTTATTCCTTTTTTTCACAACACCATATGACATTGATGTGACTGAAAACTGTAGTCTATTTTAAACGTTAATTTGTTTAGTGAGTGTGATATTGTGATTAAAATTAATAAATGTCATGTCATTTCATTCTAAATAATTTATTTCCAATCCATCAAATCATAAGATCAATGATAAAATAAATTGACAATGATCATTACAATAAATATTGATAATAAATCATTAGAATATTTTAAGAAAAAAAGGAGGTAGAAATAATTGAAAATCATCAATTATTCACATTATATATTTACTTAGATATACATAATTAAATACAACAAAATCGATTAAAACTATGCATGAACAAATATTTTAATCCTTACATATGAGGTCAAATTTACATACCACTTTAAATTAAAATAAATATATCTGATTTTCCATATCTCATTATTTTATTTTATGATTTTCAAGATTTTATGGATGAATGAGATCGTGTGGAAAACAATACATGTAACCATAATGAAGGATGATATCATCTATAAAAAGGTACATAAATAATAATGGAGATGGAAGGATTAGGAAAGATATAGATGGGTGCTTTGGGTTTTAAATCCCCATCACCTTTACATCGTAGTTAGTGCCTATGGTTTCTCATGGAAAAACTAGTTTTTAGAGGGTGGATTAGGAAATATTTATGAATATTGTTCTTTTTGACTTCAATGTTACTTCCATAATCCTCCATTATAGAAATACTATAAAGGGTATTCATATTATAAAGGTATAATACCATTAAATATAATGTAGTTTTTTTTTTCATTTTCAGGGCTGCTCCTCGCGTTGTTGAGGATCAATTTTCCATTAAAATTTTTTATGGGTGGCTACTATCTAGTATATATTTCTATGGGTTTTGATCAATATTGCAAACTGGATTTGGGTGGGGGAGGGTGTTTCATGTACTAACTTGAATTCATGACCCTATACATAATTAACATCCTCCCATGGGGGAGGTTCAATACAGATCTTCATTTGGTAGGATTAGAGGGAGACAATAACTGACGTTGCAATTTCCTCGAATAAAAGTCAATGAGGTCAAGGGGAAAACCCTGAATCATATCTAGTTATACAAGTGCATGCTTTATCTCCTACTCTCCATGTTAATTACTCCGCTTGTGAAAAATGCATGGGGTGTTTTTGATTTTATTGCTCATCGTTCACATAATGCATTAGACTAGAAATGTTGTTTTATCTTTCTATATTTATTTATAATTATAATAATTCATTTATGTATTTATTTATAGATATTTGTACATATTTATAAATATATATATATATATATAACATTGTATGTT
The DNA here is from genome assembly GCA_963277665.1 of Viscum album. Lineage (NCBI taxonomy): Eukaryota > Viridiplantae > Streptophyta > Magnoliopsida > Santalales > Viscaceae > Viscum > Viscum album. The sequence goes on along the minus strand of OY728151.1, from coordinate 1,051,819,140 downwards.
TAATAAAAATAATTTTTACAATTTTACAATTATTTAAATAAATATAAACATATATAGATATATAGATATATATTATATTTTTTATTTAAATAATAATAAATTTATAACAAATATATATATAAATATATTATACTTTTAATTTTATAAATATTAATAATTAATATATAAAAATTTAAAAAATAATTTATATGATTACAATTAAATATATGTGTGTTTACAATGATTTTTTTCAATAAATATATTGATCATTTGTGCTAATATACAATGTATCATCATGAATTTCATTTATAAATTACACTCTTCTTATTATTCATGAATTCCATTGATGAATAGTTTATTTTTTGAATATTTTAGTAGGTGTATGTGATTAATTCATGTTACCCATATATGTTCTATATTATGTTCTAAATACTTATACAATTAATACAATTATATTTAATAAAAAAATGTATATATAATATTTATTATTATTTGATTTTAATTATATATAATTTGTTTTTAAATATATTTACTTGTAATTCTAATTAAATCTATATATACATATATTTAAATAACTATACAATTACAATAAACAGATATATTAAAATTTTAAAAATATACATATAAATATCATTGTATAAAAATATTTATAAAAATATTTTTAGAATTATAATTATAAATATATATATATATGGAAATAATAATAAAATAATAAAAAACTATTTATTATAGTACTTATAATGTTATAATTATATAATTAAAAAATTATATTTATTAATATATATAAATAATGATAAATAAATACAAATATTTATAATTATATTTCCTAAATAAATATAGATATATTAGAATAATTAAAAAGTTATAATAAATATATTAATTATATAATTTATTTATTTATTCTTGTGATGACGAGGAATATTGGGTTCAAAAAGGCATACATTGGGCACTGGATGGTGTTGACGGTGGCCCTGCCTGATGTCGTGAAGTAATTTTCTGAGGATGGAGGGTATGTGTAATGTGATGTCGATGGATGAAAACACTCAGTGGTGGATGGTGGAGCACTGGTTCTTAGTTTGCATGGACAGGGATGACATGAAAATTATTTTGGATGGATTTGGGATCCGGTTTGATATTGACTGGTAGAGGGTACACACATGTTCATATCAGTGGTCTATGCGCAAAGGTAAAACTGCAGTTGGAGATGGCGCACAGGATGAGAAGGAACCTGATGACAGGATGTGTGGTTGTCATTGAGGGACTCTATGTTGGTCGACAACAGCTAGGGGATAGATGGTGATGTCGATGAAATCTCGAAACTCCCTAGGGGTTACGACCACTTAGGACCCATGTTTTTTGTGACCTCGGGCGGAGTGACGACTTTAAGTGGGATGACCTTGGGAGTCACTAATGCATTTGGGTGATGCATGTGTGCGACCTTAGGTCATTTGAATGTTGTCCTATGGATCCTAATAATGACTTTATTGTTTTTTGGGTCTTTGGACTATGTGGTGTTTTTGGGCTGCATTGTTCTGGCATTTTTTCGATTTGGCGCCACTTTTTGTGCCACATGCATGTTGTGTTTCTTGATTTACTATTCTCTTAAATAAATTTTGAGGAATGAGCTCACTCGAATCCTGAACAATCCTGGTATATATATTGTTAAAATTATTAACATTATAAACATAAATGTTTTATAGGTTTTTAATTATTTTAATTAATAAAGATATGTATTCATTTATAATTATAATTATAAATAAACATAAATTAAAATAAATAATTATAAAATTAGTAGAAATATAGTTATATATATCTATAATTATATACATAAATGATGGCAGATCTGATCATTAATTTTGGTAAACCAAATCCATGACCCTAATAAATTCATTAAAAAAAATGCATACAAACACACACAAAAGGCGTATAGACACACAAAATCAAAGAACAGAAAGAAAACAAATAAAAAAAATACAAAACACCTACGAAAATTAAATCAAATTAACGAGTGATGACTGAAGATTGTCAAATGTGAAGATTTCGTGCACCTGATCGAAATGCTGCAGTAAACCGACAAAAGTCCACCTATGGGTATCCTCATGATCTAGATCACCCATTGATGTTGTCATTCCCTTCACCAATATCACTCTTGCAATCGTGATCATTCCTTATGCCCATTGTTGGAGATTCCAGTATATAGATCAATCCGTGTTGTATGATTCCATCACATTATTTCAATGGCTGGTGTAATATTAACAGTTTCCAGAAGCGTTTTATATTTTTCTCCTAACAATTGGTTATCCCTTATCCATTCTTCAATTTTCTAGTTATATCAATTATCCTTCACCAAAACAACAGAGTCCCACTAGATATGTTATATAGTTAGTGACCACACTCACAAACATGAAACACTCATATTAGAATTTTCTACAAACACTAAATTATCCCAATGATCATTTCCGCACACCAAATAAATTGATTTTACACACCAAGAACAATGTATATTTCACTCACATGAAGTACTATTGATTCCTTCTTTTGTTAATACACCAAAGAAAATCTATATTCATGTACCCATTACCTAATCAAAAATTTATCAAGTGTCATAAATTTCACAAAAACAATTTCTATATATCACTCATCACTAGAAGAAACTATGTCGCTTTACAAATCCATTTTTTTGGAAATCATGTCTCAAATCCAAATAAGAGAATAAATATGTTACTAAACTAATAAATTGTATGATTTTCTGAAGTCTATTTTCTAAAATCTTCTAAATGACATTATAGATAACATTACAAAGACATTTCATTACAGAATCCTTAATTGATCTCATACTAGTAACCTATATAATCAAAGGGATGAGAGTATCATTATATGTATCATTATAATTCTTACTTCTCAAAAACACATTCATCATATCAAAAACATCAAGTCCCAAAATAGTTTAGAACTTTTTAAAGAAAATTTCATAAATAAAATTTAGGTTTGGTACCATTGATGGATTCTTGAATAGAAATGCCACAGACACTTCAAAACATTTAATTTCAATAGTTAATAAGAAATTAATATAATTTATTAAAGTTGTAATATAACAAAAAATTATATACATAGATATAAAATTATTCTATGAAGATAATATGCTTTGATAACCACTTGAATTATATCCTTTTTCCCTTTGAGGGGATTCACCATAAAGTTATTGCAGGTGGAAGGATTTATTACATGTGTTATTATGGTTCTTTGAGTAGGTTATCCAAAAAGTGTCTCATGTAGATTTAGATATATAAGGATAAAAACAATTTTCCCCTTGTTGCTCAATTTATTCTTTAATATAAATATCATTGTATTGGGGGGTTTAACATTAGGATTGTTGATTTATACCAAATCCATCTAGTGGTATCAGATCTTTTTCTTATTCTACAATCACTTACCAAAAAAGTGGTATTCATGCTTGGTTACCTAACGTATAGGGATTATTTTATCAAGAATATATACAAAATATTTGTTTCCATACTAATGGGTTTTATCGAGTGAAGTGGTTTTCTTTGATTTGGTGAAATTGCACCAGTATCAAAGTTGTGGTGTAATTGGAATGTGTAAATTTTGGGTTGATATTCAATGGTGACGGATTAAAAAATTGGGGGAAAATGGAAGTCCTAATCTTGGTTATTTAAAAATTTAAATTTATTTTGAATTATTTAGAAGTGATGTGTTCCATAGAATGGAAAACCATGAGATGAAAGAATTATAATTTTTTTAAAGGGTGTGTCTAAGAGAAGCCAAATTCAAGAGGGAAGAAGGTCACACCTCAATGATTTTGAGAATTATTGGAGGATTTGTAGTAGAGGGAGGGATAAATGAGTATCATTGGTCAATGTTTTGGTAAAAAATCGGTTCTCGGTGATCTTTTCGGTAATTAATCCACATTTGTTAAAATTAGATCATTAATTGTAATTGATAATAATTATTTATTTATGATGTATGTGTTAAATTAGGTGATTCAAAGGAAGTGGGGACTCAAAATAGGCTTGTACGGGAAAGATATAGTTTTAGAAAATCTAGATGAGTTTGATTACTCCTTTTGAGGTATATATCCCCTATCATACTAGCCCATTTTTTTCGGGTATGATAGCCAGGTGGAATAACCCAAGACATATGATAGGGTACAATGACCATGTGGCCTAATCCAATATAACTAAGAGAGTGATGGCCTTGTGTCCTAACTTGGGTCTTGATCAGATTAGTTGTCTAACCCAACATGAATTGGGATATGATGGCCTTATAGCCTGACTCGAGGTTGAGTCAAGCATTCAAAGGCCCAACAAACATACCTGAATATTTATTGTTTTATAAAATAGGATAAAATACCTGTGTTAATATTTTTTTACCTATAATCGAATATTTGGTTAACATGTATACATCATGAAATTCCCTCGATGAAAGGCATATAATTGTTCCTTAAGGCTAGAATAAACTCAATTCATATTCTTGAGAGACTTCCCAATGAATGCCACTTGGGAAAAAAGAAGTTTTCATAATTAATATAAAATAATTGGATAACATTTAAGAATTTTATAAAAATGAATAAGTAAAAACCATATAAACATACTACAAACATGATAATTACAATCTACTCACACTTGGCATAGAATTTCCCATGTTCACACACACACACACGTTCAGGGTATACGATCATGTTTCATTAGAGGACCACTAATTTCATTTCAAAAACCAACCACTATGAAATTAATTTAGTAAGAAAAAAAATAAAAACATTGGAAATGATTTTCAGAAGGGCGTCTAGCCCGTACAATTCACAACCGCACCATGAAACAAAGAGAAATAAGAGAAAACTCACTATAGAGTTGTGATTAAGTGCATGGAAGAGATGCGTTTGCAGTGGAGGAAAGGCGTGCAGTGGAGGAGTCCTCTAGTGGAAGAGAGGGACTGGTAGAAAAGATGAGTGTAGAGGAGGAGTGGGTTAGGGTGGAGGTGGGGACCATGATCGAGGTGTGTCACATGAAGGAGGTGTGGAGTGCAACTGAGGAGAGGCACATGATGGTCTGGGTCACACACGGTGTAGGTGTGGTGCCAAATGGAGGAGAGGTACATGGCGGTTTGGTTCACGATGGATGAGAGGCACACAATGGAGGTATGGTTAACAACAGAGGAGAGGCAATAACAGAGGATGAGGAGGAGGCGTGGCAGCGGTGATTGGATTCCGTGAGAGCTTGAGCGGTGTGAGGAAGGAGGATAATGTAAGGGTTTTTTATAAATCCTAGTGATCCTTTTATATGTGTTAGCTGAAAAACTCTTGTAAAGGTGTGTTTTATCGGTGTTAATAAAGAAAAACTTATTCAAAAATTCCATTATTAGAAGAATTTTAGTGTTGGTGATGATAGGGATTTATCAGTGCTAGAAATATAGCATTGATAAAGACACCTATTGTCTTTAATTTTTAGTATTGATAATGATAGGCTTTTATCAATGCTAAAAAACATTTATAATGATATAAAATTAATAATTTATTTATATTATTATATATATTTATAATAATATATAAATGATAATTATATATTTATATTTATAAAAATATAGTTTAAATAATTATAAAGTTATAAGAAATCTACTTATTATACTTAATATCTTTGATATATTTATAATAAATATATTAATTATATATATTTATAAGATTATAGATCTATATTAAAATATTTATTCTAAATTTATAATTATTTATTTCAATTTATATTTATTAATAATTTTTATTATAAATGAATATTAATTTATTTATATAAAAAAATACAATTTTTTTTAATATTTATAATTTTATTAATATATATTTATTATATTATTATAATTTTATAAATATTTAATTATTTTTGTGTTTATTTATTACTATAAATATATAAATTTTTATTTATTTTTTAGTATTTATATATATATTTGTCAATTTATTTACAAAAAAATTATTTTTTTTATATTTAACATTATATATTAAAATAATGAATATTTTTATTATTAATTAATAATTTTAAAATAAATAAATAAATATTTATATTTATAACTAATAAATAAATATATATTTATTTGAAATAAAAAATTATAACAAATAAATAATTTATTTTTGTATTTATAAATATATATATAATTATAAAATTATAAAAAATTAATTGAAATTTTTTAAATATCTATAATTAATATATTTATTATAATTTTTATTTATTTAAATATATAGGCATTTCTTTAGAATTATATTTATAAATTTGTATTTGTTTATAATTATTTGTATATAAATATATATTATAAATATATTTATTATTTAAATATAGCTATATTTAATTATGAATTATAATTATAAATGTTTCTAATTATTTATAAATAAATAAATTTAATTATATATTTATAAATTTATAAGTAGTATAATAATAATATTTATATTGTATAATTTTATAATTTTATAAATTTTTTATGTGTGTATATATAATATATATATATATATATATTAATTTATTTATAATTATAATTACAAATAAATATTTTTATTAAAATATTTATTTAAATAAATAAATATATATATGTATTTATTGTAATTTTATAATTATATAAAAATATATACTGTTATAATTTTTATTACAAATAAATGTATTTAAATATTATTTATATATAACTAAAAATAAATAGCTATGAGTATAATAAATATATTTAATGTATTTTTATTAGTTTTGAGAACATAATATAGTATATATATGATTAACATGAATTAATTATACACACCTTGTAAAATATACATAATAAAAATGAGCAATCAAGGGGAAATATGAATAATATGTAGTGTGTAATGTATAAATGAACATTTGTGAAGATACATAAAATATATGCATGCATGTTCAATATATTTATTGACAAAATTAATTAGAAACACATATATATTTCGTTATAATCTTACAAATAATTTTTTAAATCATTATATTTTTTGAATTATTTAAAATATATATTAATTATTAACATGTTTTTTTATATACGATGTACAAATTAATATTATTTCTGAATATAAACATAATAATTGTATATACATTGATTTTAAAAACATTTATCAATGATAAAAACTGGGCTAATAAATGTGTACCCCTTATATGCACATTTTTAGCAACGAAAAAAATTTCCTTTATCAGCGCCTTTATCCCGTGCTAATAAAGCCCCCAACAATCAGTTCATTGTTCTTAGCGATGATAAAATGAGGCGCTTCACATGCCTCATTTTTTGGTAGTGCCCTTCCCCATCTCAGGGATAAAATCACACTCACTAAGCAATTTCACTAATTATGATATTTTATAATTTTTATGCCATGTTGATTTTATTTATACAAATTTTTTAAAATACAAATATCCCTAACCCATCTTTATTTTATTGTAACGTCAAACCTATTACAAATCCAGTAGATGCCCTCAAAAAGGCTTTAATTTGATAGTTTTTTTTTGCAATTTTTTCCATAACACCAAATTACATGGAGTGGCTAAAAACTGTAGTCAATTATTAATGAGAATTTGTTTAGTGAGTGTGATATTGTGATTAAAATTAATCAATTTCATGTCATTTCATTGTAAATAATTTATTTCCAATCCATCAAATTAGAAGATCAATGATAAAATAAATTGACAATGATCATTAAAATAAAAATTGATAATAATTAATTAGAATATTTTAAGAAAAAAAGGAGTTAAAAATAAGTGAAAATCATCAATTATTACAATTTTAAATTTAATTATATATACATAATTAAATATTATAAAATATAATTAAACTATGATTGGAAAAATATTTTACTCTTTTCATATGAAGTCAAATTTACACACCACCTTAAAATAAAAATAAATTTATCTGATTTTCCGTATCTCGATATTTTATTTTATGACTTTCTAAAATTTATGGTTGACTGGGATTGTGTGGAAAACAATACATGTGACCATAATAAAGGAGGATGTCAACTAAAAAATGTACATAAAAAATAATGGAGATTGAAGGATTAGGCAAGATCAAGATGGGTTCCATAGGTTTCAAATCCCCATCACCTTTACATCGTAGTGAGGGCATGAGGTTTCTCATGGAAAAACTAGTTTTCAGAGGGTGGATTTGGAACAATTTAAGAATATTGTTCTTTTTGACTTCAATGTTTCTTTCATAATCCTCCATTACAGAAATACTATAAAGGGTATTCATATTATAAAGGTATAATACCATTAAATATAATTTAGTTTTTTTTCATTTTCAGGGCTGCTCCTCGCCTTGTTGAGGATCGTTTTTCCGTTAAATTTTTTATGGGTGGAAGCTATCTAGTATCTCAATCTATGAGTTTTGATCAATAAGAAAAAATAGATGTGGGTAGGGGTGGGTGTTTCATGTACTGACTGGATGTCAGGACCCTGTACATAATTAACATCCTCCCATGGGGGAGGTTCCATACGGATCTTCATTTGGTAGGCTAAGAGGGAGACAGTAACCTACGTTGCAGTTTCCTCGAATAGAAGTCATTGAGGTCAAAGGGAAACCTCTGAATCATATCTAGTGATACAAGTGCATGCTTTATCACCTACTCTCCATGTTAATTACTCCACTTGTGACAAATGCATGGGGTGTTTTCGATTTCATTGCTCATCGTTCACGCAATGCATTGGACTTGAAATGTGGTTTTAGCTTCCTATATTTATTTATAATTTTAATAATTCATTTATGTATTTATTTATAGATATTTGTACGTATTTATAATTATATATATATATATTACATTATATGTTTAATAAATTTTTTTTTTCCAATTTTACAATTATTTAAATAAATATAAACATATATAAAAATATATTAAATTTTTTATTTCAATAATTATAAATTTATATCAAATATATAGACTGTACATTAAATTTTATAAATATTTATAATTAATATATAATAATCTAAAAAAAAATTCTATGATTACAATTAAATATATGTGTGTTTACAATGAATATTGACAATAAATATATTGATCATGTGTGTATATATACTATGTATCATCATGACTTTCATTTATACATTACACTCTTCTTATTATTCATGATGTCCATTGATGAATTGTTTATTATTTTGAATATTTTATTAGGTGTATATGAATTATTCATGTTACACCTAAATGTTCTATATTATGTTTTCAAGACTTATACAAGTACAATAATTATATTTAATCAAAAAATGTATTTATTATATTTATTATTATTAACATTTAAATATATATAATTTATTTTTAAATATATTTACATGTACTTATAATTTATACTATATATACATTTATTTAAATAACTATAAAATTACAATAAACACATATATTATAAATTTAAAAATATACATATAAATATCATTTTATACAAATATTTATAAATATAATTTTATAGTTATAATTATAACTTTATTTATATATGGAAATAATAATAAAATTATAAAAAATATATTTATTATACTACTTATAATGTTATAATTATATAATTGGAAAAATAGTATTTATTAATATATTAAAATTTTGCTAAATAAATACACATATTTATAATTTTATTTCCAAAATAAATATAGATATATTTGAATAACTAAAAATTATAATAAATATATTAATTATATATTATATATATTTATTCATGTGACGGTGTGGAATATTGGGTTTAGGAAGGCATACATTGGGCACTGGATGGTGTTGAGGGCAACCCCGCCTAACGTTGAGAAGTAATTTTAAGGGGATGTACGGTATGTGTGATGTGATGTCGATGGATGAAAACACTCCGTGGTCTATGTTCGGAGCACTGGTTCTTAGTGGGCATGGACAGAGACGATGTGACAATGATTTGGGATGGATTTGGGATCTCGGTTTGATATTGACTGGTAGAGTGTACTCACAAGTTCATATCGGTGGTCTATTCGCAAAGGTAAAAGTGTTTTTTTGGATGGCGCACTGGATGAGAAAGAACCTGATGACAGGATGTTTGGTTGTCATTGAGGGACTTTATTTTGGTCGACGACAGCTAGGAGATAGCTGGCGATGATGATGAAAACTCGCAACTCCATAGGGGCTACGACCACTTAGGGGCGATGTAGTTTGTGACCTCGGGTGGAGTGACGACTTCAGGAGGGATGACCTCGGGAGTCACTGCTAAATTTGGGTGATTCATGTGTGGGACCTTGGTCATTTTAATGTTATCATTTGGATCCTAATAATGATTTTATCAGTATTTTGGGTCTTTGGACTATGTGTTGTTTTTGGGATGCATTGTTCTACTATTTTTTTCGATTTGGCGGACCTTGTTATGCCGCATGAATGTTGTGTTTCTTGATTTCATATTCTCTTAAAAAATGTTTTGAGGAATGAGCTCACTCGAATCCCGAACAATCCTGGTATATATATTATTAAAATTATTAACATTAGAAACATAAATGTTTTATAATTTTATAATTATTTTAATTAATAAAGATATATATTCATTTATAATTGTAATTATAAATAAACATCAATTAATATAAATAAATATAAAATTAGCAGAAATATAGTTATATATATCTATAATGATATAAATAAATAATGGAAGGTCTGATCATGAATTTTGGTAACCCAAATCCTTGACCCTATGAAATTTATTAAAAAAGTAAACACATAATAACACACACATAAAAGGCATATAGATCCAAAAAATAAATGAAGAGAAAAAACAAACAAACAAAAAATACAAAACTCCTATGAAATTTAAATCATATTAATGGGTGATGACCAAAAATTGTCAAATGTGAAGATTTTGTGCACCCGATCGAAATGATGTAGAAAACTGACAAAAGACCACCTATGGGTATCCTCATGAGCTAAATCACCCAATGATGTTGTCATGCCCTTCACTAATATCACTCTTCCAATTGTGATCATTACTTATGCCCATCATTTGAGATTACAGTATGTAGATCAATCTGTGTTGTATGATTCCATCTCTTTATTCCAATGGCTAGTGTAATAATAACAATTTCCATAAGCATTTTATATTTTTCTCCCGAAAATTTGATATCCCTTATCCATTCTTCCATTTTAAAGTTATACCAATTATTCATCACCACAACACCAGAGTCCCAATGGATATGTTCTATAGTCAGTGACCACACTCGAAAACATGAAACACTCATATTCAAATTTTCTACAATCACTAAATTATCCCAATAATCCTTGGCGCACACCATATAAATTGATTTTACACACCAAGAACAATGTATATTTAACTCATATGAAGTACTATTGATTCCTTCCTTTATTAATACACCTATGAAAATCTATATTCATGAATACATTACCTAATCAAAAATTTCTCAAGTGTCATTAATTTCACAAAAACAATTTTCATATATCACTCGTCACTAGAAGAAACTATGTCTCTTTCCAGATCCATTTTTGGAAATCAGGTCTCAAATCTAAATAAGAGAATAAATATGGTACAAAACTAATACATTCCATGATTTTCCGTAGTCTATTTTCTAAAATCTTCTAAATGACTTTATAGATAACATTACAAAGACTTTTCATTATAAAATCCTTAACTGATCTCATACTAGAAACCTCTATAATCAAAGTGATGAGAGTATAATTATATGTCTCATGATAATTCTTACGTCTCAAAAACACATTCATCAGACCAACAACATCAAGTCCCAAAATAGTTTAGAATCTTTTAAATAAAATTTCATAAATAAAATTTAGGTTTGGTACCATTGATGGATGCCTGGACCCAAATGACGTGGACACTTCAAAACATAGAATATCAATAGTTAATAAGAAATTAATATAATTTAATAAAGTTGTAATATAATAAAAAATTATATATTTAGATATAAAATTATTCTATGAAGATAATATGATTTGATAACCACTTGAATTATATCATTTTTCCGTTTTAGGGGATTCACCATAATGTGATTGTGGGTGGGAGGATTTATTACATGTGTTATTATGGTTATTTTAGTAGGGTATCAAAAAAGTGTCTCATGTATATTTAGATATATAATGATAAAAAATATTTTCCCCTTGTTACTCAATTTATACATTCATATAAATATCAATGTATTGGTGGTTTAATATTATGATTGTTTATTTGTACCAAATCAAACTAGTGGTATCATATATTTTTCTTATTCTACTATAACTTACCAAAAAGTGGTGTTCATATTTTGTTACATAACATATGGTTATTATTTTATCAATAATTTATAGAAATTATTTTTTTCTACACTACTCGGTTTTATCGTGTGAAGTGGTTTTCTATGATTTGGTAAAATTGCAGTAGTATCAATGTGGTGGTGTAATTGAAATGTGTAATGTCTGGGTTGATATTCAATGGTGCAGGATTCAAAAATTCAGGGAAAATGGATGTCATACTCTTGAATTTTTAAAATTTAAAATTTATTTCAAATTATTTAGAAGTGATGTGTTCAATAGATTGGAAAACCATCAGATGAAAGGATTAGAAATTTTTTTAAAGGATGTGTCCAAGAGAATCCAAATTCAAGAGGGAAGAAGGTCAAACATCAATGATTTCGAGATTTAAAGGAGGATTTTTAGTAGCGGGAGGGATACAAGTGTATTATTGTTCAATGTTTTGGTGAAAAAGTGGTTCTTGGTGATCTTTTCGGTAATTAAGCAACATTGGTTAAAATTAGATCACTAATTATAATTGTTAATAATTATTTATTTATGATGTATGTGTTAAATTAGGTGCTTCAGTGGAATTGAAGACTCAAAATAGGCTTGGATGGGCATGATATAGTTTTAGAAAATCTAGATGTTGTGGATTACTATTTTTGAGGTTGATAGCTCCTATCATACCAGCCCATTGTTTTGGGGTAAGATAGCCAGTTGGAAAAACCCAAGACAGATGATAGGGTACAATGACCATGTGGCCTAACCCAGTATGACTAAGAGTGCGACATCCATGTGTCCTAACATGGGTCTTGATGTGATTTTTTGTCTATCCCAACATGAATTGGGATATGATGGGCTTATAGCCCGACTCGAGGTTGAGTCAAGCGTTCAAAGGCCCTACAACCATACCTGAATCTTTATTGTTTAATAAAACAGGATAAAATACCTGTGTTAATGTTTCTTTACCTATAATCAAATATTTGGTTAACATGTATACATCATGAAATTCCTGTGATGAAAGGCATAGAATTGTTCCTTAAGGCAAGAATAAACTCAATTTGTATTCCTCAGAGACTTCACAATGCATGCCACTTGGAAAAAATATGTTATCATAATTAATATAAAATAATTGGAAAAAATTTAAAATTTAAAAAAAAGAATAATTAAAAATCATATGAGAATCCTACAAACATGATAATTACAATTGATTCACACTTGGAATGGAATTTACCATGTTCACACACATAAATTTAGGGTATACGATCATGTTTCATTAGAGGACCAATAATTTCATTTAAAAAACCAACCAACATACAATTAATTTAGTAAGAAAAAAATACCAACAATGTAAATGATTTTCAGTACGGAGTTTATCCCATAAAATTCACAAAATCACCATCAAACAACGTGAAATAAGAGACAACTCACTATAGAGGTGTGATTATGTTCAGGGCAGAGATGCGTTTGCAGCGGAGTAATGGCGTGCAGTGGAGGAGTCCTCCAGTGGAGGAGAGGGACTGGTAGAGGAGATGCATGCATCAGAGGAGTGGGTCACAGTGGAGGTGGGGACCATGATAGAGGTGTGTCACATGAAGGAGGCGTGGAGCGCAACTGAGGAGAGGTGCATGATGGTCTGGTTCAGACACGGTGGAGGTGTGGTGCCCAATGGAGGAGAGGTACATGGAGGATTGGTTCACGATGGATGAGAGGCACATGATGGAGTTATGGTTCACAACAGAGGAGAGGCAACAAGAGAGGTCGAGGAGAAGGCGTGGTAGTAGTGATCGGCTTCCATGAGAGCTTGAGGGGCGTGAGGAAGGAGGATAATGTTAGGGTTTTTTTATAAAACCTGGTGATCCTTTTATCTATGCAAGCTAAAAAAATCTTGTAAAGTTGTGTTTTATCGGTGTTAATATAGAAATCATTGATAAAAAATTCCATTATTAGAAATTTTTTAGTGTTGGTAATGATAGGGCTCTATCAGTGCTAGAAATATAGCATTGATAAAGACACCTATTATCTGTATTTTTTAGTATTGATATTGATAGGCATTTATAAATACTAAAAAACATTGATAATGACATAACATTAATAATTTATTTATATTATTATATATTTTTATAATAATATATAAATTATAATTATATATTTATGTTTATAAATATATACATAATTAATTATAAAGTTATAAGAAATCTACTTATAATACTTAATATCTTAGAAATATATATAATAAATATATTAATAATATATATTTATTAGATTATAGATGTATATAAAAATATTTATTCTCAATTTATAAATATTTATTCCAATATATTTTTATTTTTAATTATTATTATAAATGAACATTAATTTATTTATATAAAAAAAATATAAAATTTAAAAAAATAATATTTTTAATATTTATATTTTCATTAATATATATTTATTATATTTATTATAATTTTATAAATATTTAAATAATTCTATGTTTATTTATTACCATAAATATATAATTTTTTATTTATTTCTTAGTATTTATAAATATTTGTCAATATATTTACAAAAATATTTCATTAATTATATTTAACATTATATATGAAAATAATAAAAAAATTTATTATGAATTAATTATTTTTAAATAAATAAAAGATTATTTATCTTTATAACTAATAAATATAAATTTATTTATTTGTAATTAAAAATTATAATAAATAAATTATTTATATTTGTAATTATAAATATGTATATAATTATAAAATTATTATAAACTAATTTATACATTTTTATATGTATATAATTAATATATTTATAATAATTTTTTATTTATTTAAATATATCGACATTTATTTAAAATTATATTTATAAATTTCAATTTGTTTATAATTATTTGTATATAAATATATATTATAAATATATTTATTATTTAAATATATCTATATCTATTTAGGAATTATAATTATAAATATTTTTACTTATTTATAAAT
Organism: Viscum album; assembly: GCA_963277665.1. Classification (NCBI taxonomy): domain Eukaryota; kingdom Viridiplantae; phylum Streptophyta; class Magnoliopsida; order Santalales; family Viscaceae; genus Viscum; species Viscum album. The sequence goes on along the minus strand of OY728151.1, from coordinate 1,051,803,999 downwards.
AAATTTATTTAATTATATATTTATAAATTTAAAGTAGTAGAATAATAATATTTATATGGTATAATTTTCTAATTTTCTAATTTTTTACGTATGTATATACATATAAATAAATGTATATAAATAAATATATTTATAATTATAACTACAATTAAATATTTTTATTAATATATTTATATCAATATATATATATATATAATATATTTAATGTAATTTTATAATTATTTAAAAATATATACTGTTATAATTATAATTACAAATAAATATATTTATATATTATTTATATATAATTAAAATTAAATAGATATGAGTATAATAAATATATTTAATGTATTTTTTTTGAGAACATAATATAGTATATATATCATTAAAATGAATTAATTATACACACCTTGTAAAATATACATAATAAAAAATGAGCCATCAATGAGAGACATGAATAATATGTAGTTTGTAATGTATAAATGAACATTTGTGAAGATACTTAAAATATATGCATTCATGTTCTATATATTTATTGACCAAATTCATTAGAAACACATATATATTTAGTTATAATCTTATAAATAATTATTTAAATCATTATAATTTTTGAATTATTTAAAATATATATTAATTATTTACATGTGTTTTTACGATATAAAAATTAATATTATTTCTGAATATAAACATAATAATTCTATATACATTGATTTTTAAAAACATTTATCAATGATAAAAACTGTGCTAATAAATGTGTACCCCTTATAAGGACGTTATTAGAAATGATAAAAATTTCCATTATCAGCGCTTTTATCCAGCGCTTATAAAGCCCCCCAATCAGTTCTTTCTTCCTAGCGATGAAAAAACGAGGCGCTTCAGTTGCCTCGTTTTGTGGTAGTGCCCTTCCCCATCTCAGGGATAAAATCACACTCACTAGGTAATTTCACTAATAATGATATTTTTTACTTTTTATGCCATGTTGATTTTATTTATACAAATTTCTTAAAATATATATAACCATACCCCATTTTTATTTTATTGTAACGTCAAACCTATTACAAATCTAGTAGAAGCCCTCAAAAAAGGAATTAATTTGATAGTTTTTTATTCCTTTTTTTCCACAACACCAGATGAAATGGAGTTGCTGAAAACTGTAGTCTATTGTTAATGATAATTTTATTAGTGAGTGTGATATTGTGATTAAAATTAATCAATGTCATGTCATTTGATTATAAATAATTTACTTCCAATCCATCAAATCATATGATAAATGATAAAATAATTTGACAATGATCATTACAACAAACACTTGGGTCTCACTCATTTTTGCCTCTAAATGGATTGTTTTTTCTCTTAAGTGACCATAACTCAGGATTACACTCCCTTGAATGTATGAGAACTTCTCCAACGTGTTTTGGAGGCTCTCTGAAGGATTCTCATGGGGAATCGAATCTGGGTTCTTGAGGTATGTGGACGTTCTCCTTTGTTCTTTTTTAGTTTCGTAGATGTACGTAGATATACTTCTCCGCTTCTATCATTTCCTTAGATATACGCTTGTTATGGGTAGATCTATGTGTTTGGATGACAAATATGATGAGATTGGGTCTTGGTATTTCAAGTAGTAGAGATCTAAGGAGGGTTTTTGAAGAATAAACCAGGTTTTCTTTTTCGTTCTTCATTCGTTGTGGTTTTAATCAAAACCCTAAAGGTCGGAGGCTTGAATATTGACTCCTCTTAATAGAATTGATTGGATTAGATTCAAATTGGGTTAATTTATTGGAATTGATTGTGAAAATCAGATAATAAATCTTCTTTAGTGATGATTTATGGTTTTAATTAAATTGTTATGTCTTGGTGAATTGTTGTGCAATGTGATTTGAGTTCTTCAAATTAAAATGATGATTTTAAATTTCTGATTTGATGGAATTGTAAATGGTTTGATAAAAATAGTTTTTCAATAAAAGAGGTGTTTTATTGAAATTGTTAGGTATTTATTTGATTGTTATGGAATTGGTTTTCAATAAAAATAGAGATTTATTGAATTTGTTTTGAATTGAAATGGTTTGGAATTGAAATGGTTTTTGTGGAAATTGTTTTCAATAAAAAGTTATTTTTTTGATAGGGTTTTTTTGGCATGACTTTTGGGATTATGTGGTGTGTGTTGATGTTTCATTGTGTGAGGCTTGGTTGAAATATGACCTTGTGCTCAGTGCCCATCATTTAATGGCACATGGTAACTAAATGTACAATGCTTGGTTGGTATATGACTTTATGCTCAGTGCCAAATCATTAATGGAACATGGGAAACAATTACCTTGTGATGACTTGGTAGATCGATGAGAAACCGTTCATGAGTATAGAACTATCATAGTGTAGCATGCGTGGTTGGTAGCATGGATTTGTGGAATGGTTTGGTATTCCAAAAAGGGAGACTGTGATATGGTTTTAAATATTTGATTATTTATTTTTCAAAAAAAATAACTTTCTATAAAATTGGTTTCATTTTGTTTTTCTTCCACTTGTTGCAAATGGGTTTGGGAGACATTTTTTTATCTTTTGAAAAATTGTTTTGAGAATTTTTTTTAAATAAATCGTTTTATATAAATGTTGCTAACTTTTCTATCATAGTGGCATGAGTTGGGAAGTCATTGGGGGAAAACTACTGAGTTTTATAGTCACCCCTACATTGGAATATTAGTTATTATATAGATGCTATATTCTGGGACAGGGGCAATGGTACTGTTTCCCATGATTTTAGCACCGCCACATGATGATTTGTGTTGTTCTGTGATTTTGGATATTGGATATTGAGCATGTAGTCTTGGTTTATTTTGAGAGTCTTGAGTTATTTATTCTCTGTGTACCATGATATTTGGTGTGGTCTTCTCTTGTTGTGAACATTGATGAGGTTTGACATAAATGAACTTGTTTAGCTGTCTTTATTTTGTTCATACATCATATAGTAAATGTTTTTTTGGTTGGTTTATTGGTTTATTTCATAAAAGTTAAATCATCCCCCACTTGTATTTGAAACCCTTAGGCATTTTTTTCCAGCCTTTTGTGTCTTCGGGATGTCTCTTAAGGCATAGTAATGACTTGTTGTACTCTCAATACAATGATAATTGGTGGGTCCTTACAAACGATATCAGCTTGTTCGGTCCATTCTAAATAAGATGTCATTGATGTTCCTAATTTTGGAGATGATATCCCTTCATGTCTATTCCATGGTGGTACAAATGGTTTTCAATGTTCTTTGTCTTGCGGTTGGAATTATTTTTCATCTATTTCATTGGATGGAATCATAAAAAGGAGTAGCATTTTCGAAACATGAAATTTATAGAAAAACAGGATGTAGGTAACCCGTTTATGTTGAACTTCAAGTTACCAGGGTGTTGGGTACATAAGTGGTTTGGGTACACTTCAAGGATGTTGGGAATCTCATCGTCATGGGTTTATCCTATGAGATGATCATGATATGAATTGTAGATGAATGAATTCCCACTAGGATTGCATATCTCATTGTGAGGAATGATTTATGATTTTTAGAAAGGTGCAAATTTTTCATAAAATGCAGAAATTGTTTTCAAGTGATAGATTTTGAAAACAGGATATTTGGTCTATTTTTAAAATGGGTTTCTTTTTAAAAAGAATGAGGAATTTTTTCAAAAATTCTAGAACATGGAAAATGTATGTTTTGGAAAATGATATTGTGATAGAATTTTAAATGCAAAGTCATCATTTTCTAGAGAGTGAGATTGATGGGGTTTATTGTTGGTTTAGAAAAAGGCATCTGGTGGCATCACCGAAACCAGCCCGAAGAAGCTGCAAAAAATGTGGTTGCACCTGAACCCCATGTGAACCAAGAGTTGTTTTAGATTATTGTCCATGATTTTCAAGCATTGGACACAAGGAACTGGAGGAATGAGCCACGACATGTGGATCATACCATCTAGTTCATGAAGAATAATCCACTGAACATTAGAGGTGATGTTGAACCCGAGAAGGCAGATGTGTTTCTATGTAGGATGAATCATATCTTCAATTTCATCGGCATTCCATTGGAAATCACTGTCAAGTTTGAAATTTATAAGCTTGGGGATCTTGTACGTAAGTGGTGGGATTTAGTGGGGAAAGCTAAATTGGATGAATGCCTTACATAGAAGGATTTTGATGAATTTTTCAACAAAAAATTCTATCTTCACACGTTCCATATCCAAAAACCGACGGACTTGTTCATCCGGAAATAGGATAGACTCTTTGTCACAGATTATGCAGTTATGTTCATGAATGTAGTCTATTTTTTCACTAGAGTTTGTGGCAAGTGCATCGTTGAAGTCACAAATCTTTGAATCAGGGCTAAGGCAAGTGGTTTGATCAAAGATTATGGTTCTCTGTATTATGAATTATACAGAGTTGGAAAATAGAGTGACTATTGATGAACATGATATCTTGGGATTTATAGAATGAGGAATGATGATACCAACAGGAAAGGGTGGGAACTCAGCCACTGAGAACAAGAGGATAAGGGACACCAATTTCCACGGTGCAAGTAGAAATAAGAACCAGATGGATGGAATAGTGATCCTCCCCCCATGACCCCAAAGAAAAGAAGATTACTTTCAAAGTTGATTGAAAGACCACAAAAATCAGGAATATCAGGCACAACTTCAAGCATGTAACAATTTCGATAAAATGGGGGCATCTATAGTGTTATTGTAGGAATGCGACGAGGTCAGGTGTGCGTGACACTTCCCAGGCGTCACAAGAATCGTATGCTTCGACAGGATGAGGACAGAAGAGTCAGTCTCGTCAGCATGACAGAGCTATCCATTGTGATTATCAGAATACCATGACTCATCAGCTAGTGAAATCACAATAAGGAAACAAGGATAAAAGTGCAGTAATGAAGCAATTGTATGGAGTTGATCATATGATGGTCAATGATCAAGCTGGACCATCTATGGTGATAAGTACGATTCATTTGAATTCTACCTTGTGCAAGTGCACTTGGATACTGGTGCATCGAGTTCTTTCATTTCTCCTTGTGCTATAGATTTTCTATGGTTAAAACTAGAAATTATGTCTTCTATCGTGAATATGAAAAATGCTCTTGGTGAAAGATAACGTCAAGCCTTTGTTTGTATGGAATATTCTATAACTATTGATGGAGTTGTGTTAAAATGGTACTTCTCAATGTCTGATATGGATTCCTATGATGTAATCCTAGGTATGGATTGGATGACAATGTTTATTGCACGAATCTACTGTTATATGAGAATAGTTAGTTTCATGACTAAGAAAGGCATTGAGCATCTCTTTAGAGGAGAGACGATTGTAATGAATGTTGCAAAGATCATGTTGGAACTAATGGTCAGAATGATATCTTACCAATTGCTTTCTTTGACCTTGGAATCAATGAAATAGATTGAGGAAAATAGTTTTCCAACTATTGTAGATCAATTTCCTGATGTCTTTCCCAAGAACTTCTCAAGGATACCATCTCTATGGGACTTGGAGTTTATGGATGATCTTTTTCTAGGGACCAGTCATATTTACCTTCCATATTTTAGGATGGCACCAACATAGTTTCATGAATTTAATGAGAAATTAGAGGACATGGAAGGAAAATGGTTTATCTGGATTATCATGTCTGTTTGGGTAGTGCCAGTGTTGATTGTGAAGAAGGCGGATGGAACACTTTAGTTGTTTGTTGATTATCGTAAGCTTATCCAAGTTACGATAATGAATTTATATCCACCTCAATGGATTGATAATCTATTCGATAAATTAAGGGTAGCTCATTGGTTCTCCAAGATTGTCATGGGATCGGGATATCACCGATTGCGAGTTCAGAAAGAGTATATTCCAAAGACAAATTTCAAAAGTAGATATGGCCATTATGAATATGTATTCATACCTTTTGGTCTAAAAAATGCACCAGTAGTCTTCATGGAATTGATGAATCATATATTTCAACAATATCTAGATACTTTTTTTGTGATGTTTGTGGATGATATTTTGGTCTATTAAAAACAAGGGTTGGTCATGAGGTTCACTTGGAAATAATGTTACAAATTTTGAGAGATCATTGTTTGTATGAAAAATTATCAAAGTGTGATTTTTGGATACATGATGTATGTTTCCTTAGACATGTCATTTTTGAGAAAGGCGTTTGTGTTGATACTGTAAATATAGAAGCAGTTATGTCTAGGAAACCCCTGAAGAATGTGTTTGAGATATGAAGTTTTTTGGGTCTAGATGGTTACTACTGATGCTTTGTGCTTGATTTCTCATGACTAGAAACACCAATGACAGCTCTGAAAAATAAAAAATCTCCATTCTAATTGATAGATGAATGTCAGAAGTCCTTCTAGGAACTCAAAGTATGGCTTACATCAGCACCTATCGTGGGCTTCCAAGAATCAGGACAAGGGTATGTGGTGTAATGTGATACTTCAGGATCCGTGATGGGTTGTGTTCTCTTGAATATAAAACATGTGGTTGCCTATGGTTCAAACCAATTGAGGGTTCATGAGAATAATTACCCAACACATGATTTCTAGATAGCTGCTATCGTCCATGCTTTGAAAACAAGGATACAATATCTCTTAGGAGAGAAATTTATCGTTTTTACGGATCAAAAAATATTGAAACACATTTTCTCACAGCGATATATGAATCTGATGCAATGGAGACAGATTTAGTATATCCAAATGTTTGAATTTTACTTGATGTACACACCGGGAAAAGGAAATTCGATGGTAGATTCATTGAGTAGAAATTCCTATACTCAGTTGGTGAAGGAAGCTTCAGATGAATTGTAGTTGATGTCGGTATTAGCTGACATGCAAGTGGAATGTGAAGACCGAGGTGATGTTGCAGTTTCCTTTTCAGCTAAGATTGTTTTTTATTTAGTAAAAATGATCCAAGAATCTAAAAAATATGATGCAGAATGTATTTTAGTTAGTTCAAAACTCATTGTTTGGGGGAAAATTGATGGATGGTAACATTTTGGGGGTTTAATTTGTCATTTAAAAGATCAGATGGTTGTACCTATGGTTTTTTGGGAATAAATACTTCATTCTTACCACCATTCAAGATTGGATCTACATCCATGTACATAGAAGATGTATAAAGACTTAATGGTGTAGTTTTGGTGGAGCGACATGAAAAGAAAGGTGGCCGAGTACATCTCACGGTACTTAACATGTCAGCAGGTTAAGGTAGAGCACCCAGGCCCAGCTGGTATGTTACAATCTTTACCTATCCTGGCGTGGAAACAGGATCAAATAAAAATGTATTTTGTTACACGTCTTCCAAGAACGGTCCGAAAACACGATTCCATTTGTGTTATAGTGGATCATCTAACCATGTCGGCCCATTTCATCCCTATTCGTGATACTCCCATGGTGGAATATCTTTCAAAAATCTATATCCAATTAGTGGTAAAAATGCATGGTCTTCCATTGTCTATAATCTTAGATAGAGATCCAAGGTTCACATCTTGTTTCTGGAAATCATTACAACAATACTATGGAACTTAGTTGACTATGAGCATGACATATCATCCTCAAATAGATGGGAAATCCGACCGAATGATAGAATCATTAGAAGGCATGTTGTGTGCTTCTGTAATGGATGTTGATGGCTCAGGGGAAGATCATATATCCTTAGTGGAGTTCTCATACAAAAACAGTTGTCATGCCTCGATACACATGGCTCCTTTTGAAGCATTGTATTGAAGTCCTTGTTGTTCTCCACTATGCTGGGTGGAAATGGGAGAACCCTCACTAGTCATACCCAAGCTTGTCCATGAAAGAACAGAGAAGCTCCAATTGATTAGAAATAGGATGGAGAGAGCTCAGAGTTGTCAGAAATCTTATGCAGATCACCGTCAATGACCGTTTTCGTTCATTATGGGTGATCATGTCCTCTTGAGGATCTCTCTGAGGCTTGGGCATCGTCGTTTCGGGAAGTAGGGAAAGATATATCTTAGATACATTGTCCATTGTACGATACTATAATGGGTTGGAGAGGTGGAATATTGGTTGGAATTACCACCACGGTTCTGTTTGGTGCATAATGTGTTCCATGTATCTTAGTTGAAAAAGAATCATCCTGATCCTGACCATGTCATTAGATGGGATCAAATTGACCTAGAGCCGGATGCTTCATTAATAAATATCCCGGTACAGATTGTGGGTAGGAAAGATAATGTATTGTGTGGAAAAAGAATCGATCAAGTGAAGGTTTTATGGAAGCATGGTAAGAGTCATGAAGAGACATGGTAATGTGATAAGGAAATTAAAGAGTAGTGGAATGAACTATTATTTTTCCAGCAAGGGTTGTCTTCTTTCTAAGGATGGAAATACCAATGGTGGGTAGAATTTATTAACCCTAATTTATGGTATCTAACACTAACCTAATTATTTTAATGGTCATAAGGGTTAAAGGTGATGAATGGGAGTGTCAGGAGAACATTGAATGAAGATTGAGGTAAAGGAGAAGTCACACGGGCATCACACAGTTTGTCTAAACCATGCGGCCAAACTATCTGTAGTTGGTCCTTGAGGTAGTATCATCTGCACGTGTGGAACACTTTTTCTCTAACCGTGCGGCCAAAACTTGAGGGGAGGGTCTACCAAGGTAGTGGCTAATGCACAGATAGCGCACAGTTTGTCTAATTCTGTGAGAAAATCATGCGGGTATTTAAATGAGATCCTAAAAGAGTGTACTCACTCGTTTTTTCATTAAATGGATTGATTCTCCTCCTAAGCGACTATAACACGAGATTACTCTCCCTTGATGGTAGAAGAAATTCTCCCAATTGTTTTGGAGGTGATCTGATGTCCTCTCTTAGGAAATCGAACCAAGTTTCTTGAGGTATATGGACATTATTCTTTGTTCTTGTTCAGTTTCATAGATCTACTTAGATCTACTTCTCCTCTTCTCTTGGTTCCATAGATCTATACATGTTATGGGTAGATCTATCTGTGTGTATTCCAAATATGATGCGATCGTTCATTTCTAATTTCAGGAGATGATATTTATTGTGGGGTTTTTTAAGAATCAACACGGTTTTCTTCGGCGTTCTTCGTTCGTTGTGGTTTTCATCAAAACCTTACTGGTAGGTGGATTAACTATCAACTCCTCTGGTTTTAATTGATTGGACTATATTCAAATTTGTTTGTTTGAATGGAATTTATTTTGAAAATCATTGAATAAATCATTTTCAGTTTTGATTTATGGTTTTAATGAAATTGTGAAATCTTGGTGAATTGTTGTGAAAAGTGATTTGGATTCTTGAATTTTAACAGATTATTTTAAATTTTTGATTTTCTGGAATTGTAAATGGTTTGATGAAAAAAATTGTTTTCAATAAAAGGGGTTTTTTATTGAAACAATATGGTATTGAAATGACAGTGATGGAATTGGATTTCAAAAAAAGGAGTTTTATTGAAGTGGATAGGAATGGAAATGGTTTGGAATTTATATGGTTTTTGTGGAAATGGTTTTCAATAAAAAGGTGTTTTATTGAAAGGGTTATATTGGCATCATTTTTGGGAATATGGGGTGTGTGTTCATGTTTCATTGTATGAGGATGGGATGAAATATTACCTTGTGATTGGAGCAAAATGTTTAATGGCACACGGTAACTACATGTACGAGGATTTGTTGAAATAGGACCTTTTGCTCGATGCCAATGGAGTGATGGATCATGGGAAAAAATTACCTTGTGATGACTTGGTAGATCGACAAGAAACTTCTCATGAGTATAGAACTATCATAGCATAACATGCATGCTGGAAGCATGGATTTGTGGAATGGTTGGGTATTCCAAAAAGGGATATTGTGAAACGGTTTTAATGCTTTGATTAGTTATTTTTCTGGAAAAATAACTTGCTGGAAAATGGTTTCATTTGGATTTTCTTCCACTTGATGCAAACAGATTTCAGAAACTTCTTTTTATCAAGTGATAAAGTGTTTTGAGAAAATTATTTATATAAAATGTTTTATATAAATGTGGATAACATTTCTATCATAGTTGTGTGAGTTGGGAAGTCATTGGGGTAATCCTACTAATTTTTATATTCACCCTTACTTTGGCATTTTGGTGCCTTTGCAGATGCTGTTTTTTGGGATAGGGTAAAAGGTAATGTTTCCCATGTTTTTAGAACTACCTCGTGATCATTTAGTCTATTTTTTCATTGTGTATATTGGAGCTCGATTGGCATGGAGTCTTGGTGTCCTCTGAGAGTCATGAGTTCTTTATCTAATGTGTACTTTGATATTTGTTTTGGTCTTCTGCAGTTGTGCACTTTGATATTGTATGACAAAAATGAGCATTTTTATCTATCTTTATTTTGTTCATGCATCATATAGTGAATTTTGGTTGGTTGGTTGGTGGGTTTCTTTCATAAAGGTTAAATCATCCCCCACTTGTATTTGAAACCCTTCAGTATTTTTTTCTAGGATTTGGCATCTCAGGGATGTCACTTAAGGCCTTGTAATGACACATTTTACTCTTAATCCAATCATAATTGGAAAGTAATTAAAGTTTTGTTTTGACTAAAATGATAATGACTTGGGTAAATCTTCTGTTATACTTAGAGTATTCACCCTACAAGGACATCATATATTAATTCTCGTTAGTTTAGACTACAAATCCAATAAATCCCTAGGTTAGGCCATAAGACAATCACACCCCTATCACTAATGTGTTGGGGAACAAGGTCATTGTACCCTATCCTCTTTCTTGGATCATTACACAAGGATATCTTACACCAAAACTATGTATTTGTATTATAGGGGAAATCTACCTCAAAAGGAGTTATCAACCTCATCGAGCTTTGATAAAACTCTATCTAGCATGTCCAAGACTAGATTGAGTATTCACATCCACTCATGATACTAATTTACCACATAAATCATAAATAAATTATTATTATTAACTATAATTAATTATTTAATTTTAACCAATGTGGAATAATTAATGAAAATATCATCTAGTACTTCTATTGCACCATATGTTATGTAACCATTATTTAATACGACTTTTGGTAACTGATAGTAGAATAAGAAAAATATGTGATTCCACTAGTTGGTTTTGGTTCAAATAAAAAATCCTAATGTTAAACCCCCAAAACATCCACATGGTGCAATAAATTCCAGAACATACATAAACTGAATCAAATCCCCAATCTCGATATACCATAACATAGAATTAATGCTACAGATAAGTCACTACATAACATTTCTACTTTCTATTTCATGTAACCATATGGTTTTGATAATGCCTCCCCCATAGAGAAATTATCAATAAAGGACAAACACATGACATAAATGGAATAAGAACATCGCATAAAATTTATGTTGTTTTTATGGCAATCCACCATCATTTGGGAATACATTGATATTTTTATGAAGGGATAAGTTGAGTTATAAGGGAAACATATCTTATGTTAGCCTGAACTATCCAAAGATAAATGATACACTTTCTGGACACCGTAGTCAAATAAACATAACAGTACATGTAACAAGTCCTTCTACATGTGAGAACTATATGGTGAATCCCCTCAAATGTAAAAATGATATAATTCAAATGATTATCAGACAATATTTTCTAATCAACATAATTTTATATCTAAATATCTCAATTATTATATTATTTCTTCTTTAACAAATTATATGATTGAATTATTAACTATTGATACTCAATTTTTTGAAGTGGTTGTGGCATTTAAGATGATGTATCTATCAATGGTACAAAAATTACATTTTTTCATGAAATTTTCTTTAAGAGGTTCTTGGCTATATTGGGACATGAGGTTGTTAACCTCATGAATGAGTCTTGGAGAGGTAAAAATTCTCTTTAATCTTATAATGATACTATCACCACATTGATTCTAGATGTTACTAACATGTGTTCAGTTTAGGATTTCAGAACAACTAGTCTCTATAAGGTCATTTATAAAGTCTTTTGGATGATTTTAGAAAATAGACTGTTGAAAACAATAAATATAACCATAAGGAAGGATGAGATCATCTATAAAGAGGTAGATAAAAATTACGGACATGGAAGGTTTAGGCATGATCATGATGGGTGCCCTGGGTTTCAAATCCACTTCTCCTTTACATCATTGGGAGGGCTTCGAGTTTCCCCAGGAAAAACCATCTTACTGAGGGTGGAAGCGGTTCTTTGTACGAATAATATTACTTTTATCTTCAACTTTTCTTCTATAATTCTCCACCCTCAACCTCTATAATACTTTTAAGGGTATTCATGTTATAAATTTATAATACAATGACTTATAATGTAGATTTTTTCACATTCTGGGGATGCCCCTCACCTTGGGGATGACGATTTCTACCATAATTTTTTTGGGAGTCATTTGTCAAGAATCTACACCAAGGGGTTTGGTCATATATTGTAGGATATGAAGTCTTTGTTTCTAGAACAATCCTTTCCATTTTTTAGTTCTCTCAATTTATCTTTTCTATTTATCTTGGTAGTTTTAGATTTTCTTGCTTTTTTTGTCTTGATGATACTTGGTTGGATGTGGGTAGGTGATGGTGTTTCATATACTCACCTACAGTCAGTACCTTGTGATGATTCCCCATAATTCACATCCCCTTGCGAGAGAGTTTCAATAAGAATATTCATTAGAATTTCTTGGAAAAAAATCATACAGGTGAACGTGAAAATCAAGATGCTCAACAAATGCTACAATTGCATGCCTTATCTCACGCTATCTACATTCATTACTCCATTTGTGAAAAATGTATGGACTGTTTTCAGTTCCATTTCACACATTTCATTCAATTCATTGGATTGGAAATGTGATATGGAAACCTTATTGCATGTTGTTGTGATCTTAGCCAAAAATTGAAATTTGTAACTAATTATATTTTCCAAAATGAATGGTGTCCTCTAGATTAATGGCTTTTTTGATAACGTCCCTACAATAAAGTGAAATGTGATAAAATCCAATTTAATAAATTTATAAAACGGTCTTTGATGTGTAGAGATGTGTGGTCATGCTGTTGGGGGACGTGAGGTGTGGTTTCAATGCAGGGTGGGGTGATGTGGGTTAGTTTTTTCATGATATTGGGCTATTGATTTGATGGTTTGATTGGTCACTGTTTAAGGATGATGAGGCGATTATTCATTTTTATGTTAATTTGGGGTGTCAAGGTGATGGTTCATTTGGATGAGATTTTGGGGCGGTGAGGTGATGATTTTTTTGGTCTTCCTTATTGGTAGATGAGGCAATGTTTCTATGGGAATCAAGAGTTGTTTGTCATGAATGGTTGTATCATGATAAAATCCTGGGTAGTGATGGAATATTTTTTTAATAATAATTGAAATGCTTTGAGTTGGTTTGGATAATGGGGTTGGATTCAAATGTGAAATGTGACTTATGTGATGAGTGTTGTTATGCATTTTGTGGTTGCTGTGAATGTTGCAAAGTGTTGGGAGTTGGTTAGTGTATGGTTATGAACCCATAAGCTGAGCTTGTATGTGGATTATATATACTTGTATATTTATTGTGATTTCTATACACACACTACCCATGCCAAGTACTGTATTCCAACACTCGTATTTTCACACTAAGGGCGTTTCTCCAAAATCCTAGTGAGGAAGATGCATGACTAGCTACCTGCTCTCTCTTCAAGCCATGTAGATATGCATAGTATATGATGGTTGGTCGTCTCTTAGTGCCCCAGGTGATGGCCCAAATATCTGCAGTTGGGATCATATATGACCATGTTGTGCGACAACATACGGTTAGGGTTGTCTCTAATGTCCCTTGATCCACCACTCTCTCACATGTCCAGAAATGGTTGTTTAGAAGACATCAAGTGAAACTCCCCATACACCATAGGCTTTCGACTAGTCGTGGGGGTGTGAAAAGTATAGTACTAATACTATACCACATAGTTAACAAGTTACAACAACGAATAAGAATCATATATCAATAATAAATAAATTCCATATTGTAAAGTTAATGGAACCAAGAGAACAGTAGGTGAAAACAAAAAACTAAAGCCAACTCAGTAATAAAATAATTAAATAAGGAATAATTTAAATACTTGTTGTAATATATCTAAATGTCATTCTAGTTGAAATAAAAATAAAATAATAGTACATGTAAATAATGTCTCAAAATTCCTAGGTGTCGAACATCATATTATTTCCATCTGCAAAAGACATCTCGTCCAGTAACAAAAAATCAATACCAAGGTCCTTTTCACTTCACTATGCAAAAATATGGATTTTGTGATGGTTTTTTTTCAGCCGTTTCAAAAAATACTGCTTAATTTTTTCCAAAAAATATTGTATGAGGGTTGTGATAACCACATCTAAATGTTTTTTATTTGTTTTTTTAATTTTTTTAAATTTTTTTGAAAAGAAATTAATTTTTTATGTTGGGTTTTTAAAAAAACTCTTAGAAATAGTGTTGGTTTTAAAAAACTATTGCTAAATTAATGGTAAAAATTATTTCTGATTTATGAAATTTTTTCTTATTTAAATCATATATAGTTTATTATTTATTATTTTAATTAATTACAACACGTTAATTAATAAATAATTTTTTGAGAAAACAATATAATATATTACTAATCAATCAAACAAGACATATAGGTCCAATTAGGAAAAGAATCAACCCAACAATGATCACCCAAATATTTCCCATGGAATTCCAAATGTTGAACATCTAGGATACCCCCACGCTTGATGAATGAAAAATTTCATGAAGAAAAGCTTTCATCCATGGAAAAAATCATTCTCAAAATAAGGAAAGAGAGTTTTGAGTCCTCCCCCTTCTTAGACAAGGCGGTAATCACTTTAAGGCATCCCAATTCCACCACATTGATATTCAAAAAATTTTAATGAGCCAGAAGGTTCCCTTGGAGGATGGTGTATGCATCCGATATCACCTTACTCATAGAGGATTAAATTACCATGAAAGGATCTTCCACCACCTAGAAATTTCGTTATTGGGAAATGAATCCAACACCTACCATTGAATTAGTGGAGATGATCACATCTATGTTAATCATGAAAAAACCCTCTGCAAAGGGGGGGGGGGTCCAACATTTTGATTCCTACCAAATTCTTCGTACAGAAGGCACTGATTCATTCTCCTTCAAAAAAAATCATTCATTATATGGACATCTCAACCCAAATAAGATCTTGAGTCACTTTATACTGAAATATGCACTCATTTCATCAAGAGAA
Source organism: Viscum album (assembly GCA_963277665.1). Taxonomy (NCBI): domain Eukaryota; kingdom Viridiplantae; phylum Streptophyta; class Magnoliopsida; order Santalales; family Viscaceae; genus Viscum; species Viscum album. The sequence continues at coordinate 1,051,788,776 of OY728151.1, read as the reverse complement.
AACAAGACATATAATTATGCATATAAACCCCACCACTCTTAGTTCCAACGAAATCACCGTATTATTAATGGTTTTTCAAACTTGATAGATAGGTCAAAGAACATCATAAAATTCATCACCTATTATTTCCACACACCTTACACCCCACTACATCTTATAATTTCATGAAATGTAGATTCCACCTCTTGGGACACAAAGGGAAGGCATCGTCCTCCACAATATGTTGTTTCTCTAGAATGTCGCGTGTTTGTAGAACATAATTTCAAGATTGAATGATTTTTTTTTTACTTTGGTAGGAGTAGTGAGTGACCAGGGAGTCTTCCAATGATTATTATGATGAAAATGATCCAAACCATGAAACCTCATTTTGTAGCCCTACATAACTGAGTACTTCCCAGATGATTCCCCATCGTAACAAATCAGATAATTACCCATTCCAAGTGTAACAGGAATACTAATAATGTGGAACTACTAGAATCATATGTTTTCCCAGAGGTAATATACCAACACTTTCTTCAAACTGTTTCTATAGTGAAAAAGAAGGGAACATTTTCCAATGGTTTGTTCAAGATGTTGGAAATGTGTAAATGTACATAATATTTCCCAACATTTTTCCAAAAATTTGGAGAAATAATTAGTTTCTCTATTATATACAAACGGTTTATCAAAACCGTTGGTAAATAGAGGCCCTCCAAACTATTTTTGAAAAAAAATTAGAATGTTTTCCCCCGAATACCCACCACCCCACCTACTAGTCGGCCCAATTGAAGACCTTAACCAATGCTCCCCCGAAGTCTTCTTGGCTGAAAAACTCATTTTATCCATATATACATCTTCAATAAAACAAATTATTATTTATAAAATTAAAATTAGTAATTTTTTTCCATAGTTTTAATGTTCTTACTCTTTTTTATTTTTTCTGTTTTGATTTCAGCTAAATTAGAGATTTGTTTGTGGAGTAAAATACCATTTTATTTGTTTTTTGTTTTTTGTTATACAACCCAAAAATGGTAAAGGGATTGTTTAGTGGGGTTATATGGTACTTTATGTAGACTTTTGTTTAGTTTAAAATTGGATTTGGATATTGGAATAGGTTGGGTGTTGGATTGGAATTGTGAACACCCCCACCCCCTCCCCATAGACACGTCCCATTCCCTGGACACCCCCCACCCAATGGACACTCCCCATTGGATAGCCCCCACCCCCAATCACCCACAACCCCTTGGACACCCCCACCCATTGGACAACTCCCTCCCCCCCTCATAGACACCCCCACGCCTGGAAACCCCTTAGCTATCATTGAACATCCCACCCCCATAGACACCACACCACCCCCTTAGACACCACCCCAACCCATTAGATACCACCACCATTTGGACAGCCCCCTCACCCCAAGACACCACCACCCCCTTAGACACCCCACCTTTTTGGAAAACCACCTCCCCCACCCCCTGGACACCCCACCCTACTGGACACCCCCAACCCACCCTCCATGGACACCCCTCATCCCCCATAGAGAACCCCCCCACCTCACCACCTCTAGACACCCACCATGGGCACCCTCCACCCCCTTGGACATCCCCCCCCAACCCCCTTATGAAACCCCCCTAGACACCACCACATCTCCTAGACACCACCCCACCTCCTAAGTGGCTGACCCAATTTTTAAATTGGAATTAAAAATGTAGTTTTTTCCCACATTCCCCAATGAATTTTTTTATGAGACCCATAGATCCTTATAAATTGATTTTTTCATGTTTTGATAAATTGAATTTGTCATGTTTTGATCAATTGGATTTTTCATGTTTTGATTAATTGAATGGGATGTTTGGAATGAAATGGCTAATGTATGAAGTTTTGAATTTTATAATGAATAATATGATTTAATATTAAATAACCCTATGGGGGATGTAGGGGTGATAGGGGGACTATCCCTGTGTGTGCGGCTGTCCAAGGGGGGGTGTTGGTTTTCTAGGGGGTAGGGGGACTACAGGGGGTGGGGGATATAGGTATTTGGGTGAGGCGTACGGGCAGCCCAAGGAGGGGTGCAGGCTGTCCAGGGGGGGTCAGAGTGGGGTGTCCTGGTGGGGGAGGGGGTGTGGGGTGTCCATGGTGGGGTGGGATGTCCATGTGGGGGGTGGTGTGGGTGGGCTATCTAGGTGGGGGTGGGGGATGTCCAGGTGGAGGTTGGGGGATATCCAGGTGGGGGTAGCAGGGGGTGGGCTATCCAGGTGGGGGGTTGGGTGGGATGTCCATGTGGGGGAGGGGGATTCCGGGGAGGGTGTCCAGGTGGGGCCGTGGGGTGGGTGTCCATGGAGGGGGTGGGTTGTCCAGGTGGGGGTGGGGGATATCTAGGTGGGGTGGCAGGGGGGGATGTCCGGGTGGGGGTGGGGGTGCTGTCCAAGTCGGGGGGGCTGCTGTAGGGGAGGGGTGTGGGATGTCTAGGGAGGGGGTGGGTTGTCCAGGGGCTATCCAGGTGGGGGAAGGGGTGTATGTAATGTCCAAGGAGTGGGGTGGGGCTGTCAATTTGGCGGTGGTCAATCTATGGGGTTTTTAGGGGGGTTGGGGGCTACAGGGGAGGGGTGTGGGCTATCCAAGGAAGGGGGTGGTCTATCAAGGGGTGGTTGTGGTTGGGAAATCTAGATGGGGGAGGGGATGTGTGCTGTCAAGGGTGGGGTGGTGGGATGTCCAATTGGGGGGAGGGGGTGTTGGTTGTCTAGGGAGGAGGGGGTGGGTTGTCTAGGTGTAGTGGAGGGTGTCCTGGTGGGGTGGGGTGTAGGGGGGTAAGGGATGTAGTTGTCTGTGTGTGTGTGTGTGGGGGGGGGCTATCCAGGGAGCGGTGGGTTGTCCACTCAGATACTCTACAAGAAAATAGGAATCAAATATAACCAATGTATAGTTTCATTCACACATTAACACTTTTTTTAATGTTCCATACCAAAAATCACACTTACCCTTCCAAGAAGAAGTGATCTCTGTAATGAAATCTCCCTCAGGTTCTTATCCAAAATCCATATTGATCTCATAAAAATTTGACATTCGTACAACTCCATATTACCTAATGATATAACAAGGATCATACTCCTATGAGTAATGTTCCATAAAAACATGGCTCATAAAATCTTGTCCACGTTTAATATTTGGTGGTCTGTTTACAATTGGGTGTGTTGTGATTTATATGTATGATATTAATGGTTTACAACAACAGTCTTCTCGGTCATCTATAGTAGGCTTCAAATCATGCTACTATAGGATAAATAATGGATTTTACGACCTTAATTTGGGGGTGGACACCCCCACACCCTTGGAAAACCCCCCACCACATAGAACCTCACTCCCCCACCCACCCCCCTGGACAGCCACACCACCCCTAAGGATAACCCTCCCGCCCACCACATAGCCCCCTGGACAGCACCTTTACCCCCCCTGAACAACCTTCCAACCCCTTGGACACCTTCTATCCCATGTACATCCCCTCCACCCACATGGAAAGCCCTGCCACCCTCGTGGCCAGCCCGCCCACCACCCTGTACCCCCCTCGAAAACCCTTCCACCCTCATGGACATCTCGCCCATCCCCCTCGACACCCCATACCCCGCTGGACAGTCCCCCACACCCCCGTGGACTGACCGCACCCCCCTGGACACCCTGTACCCCTTTGGACAACACCACCACCCCTGTGGACTACCCGCCCACCGACTTCGTACCCCCCTTGGGCATCCCCTCCACCCCCGGATTGCATGCCCACCCCCTGGACACCTCGTACCACCTTGATAAGACCCCCCCCTCGGTCGCACCCCCTAGACAGCCCTGACCCCCTAGACACCTATGCCATCCCCCATGGACATAACGTCCACCCCCCAGGACACCCCGTACCCCTGGACTTCCCGCCACCCCTGTGGATAGCCCACCCACTCCCCATGGACACCCACCCACCAACCCTGGAAACCCAAAACCCCCAGACACCCCCCCATACCCCCCTGCCCCTAGAAATCCCCCCACCCCACCCCACATGACACCCCTGACCCCACCAGACAACCCTAACAACCCCGTAGACCCCCCCCCGGCCATCCCCTGTGAACTACCCGTCCACCTGGATACCCCTACCCCCCTATACAACCCCCCGCCCCTAGACACCTCTGACCCCCTGGATAGCCCCACCACGCCACTAGACACCCTACAACCCCTGGACACACCCACCCCCTTGTGAAATGTTTTTGATCACTCAAATAGTTTACTAAAATATTAATTTTCATGGATCTAAAATTTACTCAACTCTTGAATAATTCTCATCCACATGTGTACATGTTCTTGTACACTCATGTATAGTTCTTCAATGATATTTTGTAAACAATATAGTATTTTTTTGTCTTTTCTATTATGATTCTAATATAGAGTAGTGTGTTAGTTATGGTTTCATATAAAGCGAACAATTGTCTATTAATTAAATATATTTTCTATGAAACATCAATCTTAATAAATTGTTTTTGACGAAATGACTTATAATATTTTTTTTACAGAATGGATAGAAGTTGGATGTATGAAACCGGTCAGTTCTCAAGAGATTTTGAAAATAATTTGGAGAGATTTTTATATTTTGAATTTCACAATTCTCTAGATAGTGTTCATATACACTTCCCCCATTAGATGTGCGTTGGAATACCTTGGTTGAGCTTTGAAGAAGTCAGCTACCACATAACTAGATATAGTTTTCAAGAAAACTAATCTATGTAGTATCACAATGGGGAGAAAATTACATCTCAAATTGTTGATGATCCAAATGAGAGAACTGTATTAGAGAATTTGTTATATGACCGGTTTTTTTATTCATCATCATGAAAAATAAAGGATTCATACCCAATATGATTTTGATTTGAGCACACATGATGCCTAAAATTAAATTGATGATGTTGTTAGGGTGAGAAAATTGAATGATGCTGCCACGACTCTGGTATATCGACAATGCAGTAAAATGAAAAAGTTGGAATTTTTTATCTGATTGTTTCATGGGAAAACTATTTGTGGGATATCGAATACTTTCATCGATTACAATATTACTTTTCTAATGGACTTAATTCCATATTACATAGATATTCCCTCAAAACACTATATGTCATGGTTGTTAGTTGAGGAACTTGTATTTTCAAGAAACAAAATTTATGTTTTCCCGAAAATATTGCAGTTTACTCTGGGAGAATTTTTTTGTATTAAATGATTGTATAAATTGTGGAACATCCCGCTAGAAGCCAAAAGCTGATGGAACACCATCATGTGTTCCCCCTAAAGTAATGTGGACCATTCTATTGATCCCCAGACTCCAGAATAATTTCATGTCTGATAAAATATCAATACAAATGTGATGTTATGATACTGAGAAAATGATGAGTAATAATGAGTTGGTTAACACTACAGATGGATTTTCATGGTAGAGATTTGATTCTTGATATCCTGATTTTTTAGCAGACATGAGTAATGTGATATTGGGTCATTCATGTGATAGTTTTAATCTGTTTGGTAATATTCTTACGTTACATAGCACATGGCCAGTTTTTATACACATTTATAGTATTCCCCCATGGTTTTGTATGAAATAACCTTTCACATTCATAAGTATACTCATATCTATCCCTTCTAATCCCAACAATGATATAGACGTATACATGAATCCTTTAATAAAAGATTTGAATTTTTTTTGGGATGTTAGTGTGCACACATATGATGCATGTTCGAAATACTTATTTTAGAGGTGTGTTGTGCTTATGTGGAAGATCAATGATTTTCTTGATTATGCAATGATTTATGGGTGTACCACGAAGGGAAAACTATCATGTCCCATTTGTATGAAGAATAAACAATCCATAATACTGAAACACTATTGTAGTTTTAGTTTTATGGGACAACAATGATTGTTCTCAATGGACCATCCATATAGATGTAATCATCGATGATTTGACCACACAATGGAGATCGATGATCCACTTCAACGTATGTCTAGAAATTATGTGATTAATGAATTTAATTTTTTTTTCATTCGGGAATTGTCAAATGAAATATGTAATGAGAAATAATGCTTCCACTGAAAAATATTACAATTCAAAGAAGAGAAGTATCTTATTTGATTTTCCATGTTGGTCAACCAATTTGTTACGTCATTTCTTAAACATAATGCACATTGAAAAAAAAATATTTGAAATTTTGGTTTTGATTCTTCTAAATGTTATGGGAATGAAAAAAATATGATTTATGGTCTAGGTGTGACTCGGTGGATTGGGGCATCAGACCAGAATTGCATCCTGTGCGTATCAGTTAAAATAAATTCCAAGTTCTATTTGCTTATTATGTGATTACACCTATAGAATAAAATCAATTTATGGAAGTACTAGAGACTAATAAAGTTCATTATGGCTATTCAAGAAACATATCCAAACGGGTCAATAGAAGAAAGTTGAAGATAACATATTTGAAGACTCATGATTATGAAATCCTTCTGCATTATTTGATTCCAATAGCAGATTGTCATCTTTTTTCCAATAATGTATTGGTTTCTGTTTTTTGTTGTGCCTTTTTTTAGATAAATTTGTGCCTATAATTTTTCCAAGTGTTTCTTGCAAAAAAAATTGGCAGATTACCCCTTAATGTTGTGTGAGTTAGGGAAAATATTTCATCCATCATTTTTCACATGCATGATACATCTGACTATCTATATTCCAACATAAATACTTATTGTAGAACCTATTTCTATTCATTGGATGTATCTTACTGAAATAAATATTTACAAATTAAAGTATTATGTCTATAATAGGAATCATACTTTAATGTTCTATAGTGAACAATTACATGGCTCATGAATGTATGGATTTCAGCTCTATGTATCTGTCTGATCGTACTACAAGAATGAACAAACCAATGAGAAATGAAGTAGAACTGTATGAGATAATTGAACCCTATTTTCCATCAATTCCTAAAACAGAAGGAATTTCTGGACCATATACAATGACGACATTAATCTATGAAGAGCGGGAGATCGCACAACACACAGTTTTTTTCATCTGTGACTTGTTTGATGATTACATATTGTTAGTAAATTCAATATTTATATCTTATATATATATATATATCTGTTAATATATTAATATTTTTATCTATAGGGAACATAAAGAGATGATAAATAGAAATCATTGTTCTTTATCTTTGAGAATGAGGGACAATTTGCATAGAAAAGAGTTTTCTTCTTGGTTAAAATTGAAGGTAATAATATTTTTGTAAAAAATAATTAAAAAATTATTATATAATGTTTAATATTGATTTATATTTCTCGTATTGACTTTTCCTGCTGACCCTGTCTCTGAGGAAATAAGATCTTTCATTTTGGTCCTAATACCGTGGTTCAGGACTATAAATCAATTATTATCAATAAGAACAGATTAATTATCACTTAATGAGAAAAGAACATGAGAACGCAACATGATGTTGTAATGGTTACTACTACATCAGAATGTTATCCTAGTGAATTAGATAGCTGACAATGATTTGAAACTATAGGTTATTATGGAGTCATTGAAAAAATAATAATATTGGATTATTATTCTCATTGATGAGTCACAATGATAAAATTCCAGTGGTAGTAAATATATAAAATCATCCATTCATGTTGTCAATTCTTTTGGTTCACCTCGACATGGGCTGTTATGGTTGGAACTATTCAAATTGATTTAATATTGATTAAAGATATGTTGTATATGACCAGACCGTTATGTGAATTTTCAATGTTAATTGGTTGAAATTTAATTTGATTTTCAATTTCTAATTTGGAAGATAACTTTATTCAAACCGAGGGAAGCAACATTTCAATCTTAGTGGACATTTCTACGCTTCAATAGTGATTTGTATAAATTTTGTAAAACCCTAAGACCTCTCTTTAACATTTTACCAGGTAATGAACATGATGGTTTGTATTCTTCTGCAAAACAGGCATTGAAAGCTACATCATCTACATGGGCTAAAGAAATGAAATTTTTCCTTAATTTTGACAACAACATTATCCCTTATGAATCCAGTTGAATCAATGTTCTATGATTTTAATAGACTGATGACACTTAGTAAATAACCGTCTTAGTAAACATTAAATTCCGTTATACATCTTGTACGATTTATTAACATCATTATATATATTTTCAAGATAACCTTAAACAATGGATAGTTAAATTAACCTTGAATGCCCCTATTCCCCCTCATTGATTTTTGGGTTACACATTAGTTATAATTTTGTAATTACTTCCATATTAGTTTTCAAATGAATGAAATGAAACACATTGAATAGAGGCGACGAAAAATGATTATGGACAACAATTGTCGCATGACTGAGATAGGAATTCCACCACTAGTTCCTACAATGAGTATGTTATATCAAATATATTTAATTAAATAATAGTTAATGCCATGTGATTAATTTTTTTGTAACATTTTTCCAGATCAATATATTATGTTGAAATTATTTGATGAGAAACCTAGTAGTGGTCCAAGTATTCGGGGAGTTCTTATGAGGGAGGTGGTATGGGTGCTAGATGATCTGGTCAGGGTACCCGATTAGACCCTGCCCCTCCCACTAACATACCATCCATCACACATTCTGATCCATGTGTGTCGTTATAGACACATGATATATTTAGGCCTCCTATGTTTTCAGCACCCTTTACATATGAGACTCCTCACCCATCTGTACCACATCCGTTGATGATTACCACTCCACATCCATCATTCGACCAGCCATCTCTGTCATCTTCTTTTACTTCAGCTTCCTTCTCTTCGGGATTTTATATTCCTTCTTCTTCGACTCCAGATCCACTAGAGTCTATCATTGTGGAGAATACATTGGGACCCACTCCATCTGTAAAGGGTTTTACTTCAGTTTCAGTGGATCCAGCGGCTCCCATTGATCGGACTACCATATGTATACTTATACAACACTAAAACATTTTTACACCATTATTTATTTTCATTAAATAATTTATGGATAAAATATTTATTTTTCTTTTGTAGCAGATACATCTACTAATAGGAGGCATGGTCAAGGCGTACACACTTGCGTGTGTTGTGGAACCACCACACGTAGTTGATGGTGGACTACAATGAGGATAGTGTAGTGATTGAAAAATCAATGCATCAATTTCGGATTTTTTTTGCGACGCTTTCCAAATACTCTAACATCATTTATGTCAGCCCACTCTCATAGAGACACCATCCAAATAAATTCAAGGATAATGCTTGGGCAGAGATGTGGGTAGAAAAATCTGTTGTATTTAATGCAATATATATACTTTTTTAATTTATATGAATTAATTTTTTGGAGTCAACTACGATTTAATTTCCCCGATGGTGAGGATGCACGTCCAGCACGTCTAAAAGATTTAGGAGAGCATTGGAGAGATTATAACCCTGAGATGTACATTGGATGGAATTCTAGAGTGGGAACATAGTTAGAGGTGGTCCCTATCATGGATGATTATCCATCAGAACAATACAGTCAGATGATTACTCATTGGACGACTATCCAATTAAACGTATTAATCAAATTAGAAGTATTTAAAAGAAAATTTTCATGTTTTCAATTAATAATAATTATATAATATTATCTAGGATTCATCTGGATGAAATAAAAAAAATATTGATGCTAAGAAAAACATCCCCACATTGGGACGTACTATGATTCCGGATCATGAGAGGCAGTAGGTATGATAGTTTATAATTTTTCTCTATGAATTGCACTTTCTATTGCTACCCCTATAATTTATTCAATTTATACAGTGGATATATAATGTTAGATATGTAATAAATTATTGGTATCCAATTTTTTATTATAGTTTCATACCTTCAATGTCATTTTTAGTGGCATAAATTGAATATTGAAGGATTTGTTCCTCTAGAAAAAATGTTTTAGATGTATAAAAGGAAGAAAAGTTGAAGTTCAGCTAATGAACCGACTCAGTAGGAGATTTAAAGATTTAAATTGTATATTTAATGATTTAATCTCTATTTGTAACATAATAATATATTTATATTTTTAACAGGCTACATTAGAGGTGCTTGATGCCAAGGAACCTAACAATTTTGGGCCAAACGATCACTTACATCAGGTGTTGGGAGATGATGACCCTGGTAGAGTACGCTACCGACCTAGCAATATTATAGTTCCGAAAAGGTATTGGCCCTCCTCAGGTATGATATTGAGTTCCACTGAGTTCCACTAGGTTAAGGAACATGTAGAACCATATAAAAATGATCCATTGATATGAAAGAATAGTTTTCTAGGGAAAACACTGCATTTATGAAACTGATGGATGTTTTACGTCTAAAACTTCCCCAATAGGCCAACAGAGCTTGTGATTAATATATTTTATCGATGAACTATATATATGGTGCACTAGGTGGTAGTTCTAGTGGAGTTCGAGAAGGTGGTGATAAAGAGGCTGAGGAAGACGAGGTGGTGGATGAGGAGTAGACCGAGGCAGAGGAAGAGGGTGAGGCGGTGGGTGAGGCGGAGGAGGAGGGCGATGAGGAGGATAAGGCTGAGTACTAGGGAGTAGTTGGGGCCATTGAGGAGGGAGGGGGGGGGGGATGATGAGGAAATGATTAGGATGAGGGTGAGGCTAATGATGAAGGTGATGATAGTGATTGGCATGAGGGACAAATTGATCCCTTACATTTTTGACTGATATTACTGACCTTTTGATGCTTATTGGTTGGTTGTTCCTAGATATATGTGTGATTAGATAGGACACATTATATTTATTATTTTATCTATAAATAATAAAACATGACATGATGATTTATTGTGACTGATTCACCCCTCCCATAGACAACACCCCACCCCCGTGGACAGCTTTCCCACCCCTGGAAACCATGTACCCCACTAGACAGCCTCACCACCCCCATGGATAGCCCGCCCACCCCCTGGATAGCCCCTCCCCATGTGGAATGCCACCTACTAATTTGGAAATCACAGCCACCAACCTGGAGAACCCCCCCCCCATGGACAACCCCTCCACAATAGTGAACATCACCCCCCCCCCCCTACAGTGGACAGCCCGCCCACCCCTGGACACCCTGTACAACCCACGACAGCCCCACCACCCCTGTTGATAGCCTGCCCAACCCCATAGAAAGCACCACCCACCGTGGATAGACCCCCACTCCCGTGGACAACACAACCACCCCCTGGACAGCCCCTCCACCCATGGACAGCCCCACCAGCCCCGTGGATGTCCCCCCAACCTTGTGGATGGCATTCCCACCCCCTGCCTAGCAGCCACACCCGCCCCCTAGACACCCCATACCCCCTAGAAAGATCCGCCCACCCCCTAGACAGCCCCAACCACACCCTGGACAGCCTCACCCACCACCCTGGACAACCCGCCCACCCCCTAAACAACCCCTCCCCCTGTAGACACCATGTACCCCAAGATATCCCCGCCCACCCCTCTGGATATCCCCTCCACCACTGGAAAACCCCACCACCATCGTGAACAGCCTGCCCGCCCCCGTGGACAGTGCGCCCACCCCCTTTTAATGCCGCCTGACCCCCTTGTACTACACACCCAACCCCTTGGACACCCCCTACCGCCTGGGGAGCCCTTCCACCCCTGTGGAAAACCTGCCCAACCCCTGCACACCTGTGCCCCCTTGAATGCCCTTCCCACCCACCGGGACACCCCTAACACCTTGACAGCCCCAAACCCCTAGACACCCGCTTGGACACCCCCCCACCACCCTGGACGCCCACCCCATGGACACACCCACCCCCTGTACGACCCCCACCCTATATAGACACTACCCCACCACCTAGACACCCCCACCCCCTATAGACACCACTATACCCATGGAAAACCATCCCACCCCTTGGACATCACCCCACCCCCTTGGATAGCACACAACCCCAAGACCGCCCCCACCCCTTTGACATAACCCCACCCCACCCCTTGGACAACACCCCAACCCCTTAAACACCCCCACCCCCTCTAGACACCCCTACCCCCATGGACAACCACCCCACCCCTTGGACATCACCCCACCCCTTGGACAACCCCCAACCCCCTAGACCGCCCCCACCCCTAGTCACCCCACCCCCTAGAAAGCCCCCTGACCCCCTAGAAACCACCCCACCCCCATGGACCAACCACCCAACCCTGGACAGCCCTCCCCCCCCCACTGTGGACCCCACCCCCTCCCCCTAACCCCTTAGACGACTCCCACTACCAGGAACCACCACACCCCCTGGACATCACCCCAACACCCGGACACCTCCCACCACCCAGGTCACCCTAACCCCCACGTTCAACCACACCCATCGCTTGGACATATCCCCCCCCCACCACCCATGGAAAACTCCCCCAAACCTCATAGACCGCCCACACCCACTAAACTCCACCCCACCCCCTAGACACTACCCACCCCCTAGACATACCCATATCCTAGAAGGCCACCCCCCACCACCACCACGGACAGCACCCCACCCCCATTGACACCCCCAACCCCTTGGAGGACCCCCACCCCCTAGACACTACCCCACCCCCTAGACAACACTCCACCCCCTGGACACCACTCCACCATGTAGACACCCCACCCCCTAAACATCACCACCACCTTGAACAACCACACCCCCCCTGGACACCACACCACCTCCCTTGGACAACCCCACTGAACCGCTCCCACCACCCTGGACAACAACCAACCTTTGAGACACACCCATCCCCTAGACACCCCCACCCCTGGAATCAGCCCACCCCCTTGGACACCACCCCAACCCCTGGACACCCCCCACCCCTGGAAACCCCCACCAACTAGAAACCCCCCCCCAAACCCCCTGGACACCACCCCACCCCCTGGACACCACCACCCTTACCCTCCAAACGGGACAGCCCTTCCCCCATCCTGGACACCCCCATCCCCATGGACATCCCCACCCCCTGGACTCCCCCTAACCCCCTTGGACGGACACCCCAAACTCCTAATGTGCCCCCCAACCCATGGAATTATTCATTTAATTCCTTATTTATTTAATTAACTTATGAATTATGTGGTAATGGTGAATGGGTATGCATGTTGTATGTGTATAGTTGATTCAATTATCTTATTAATTGTCCTTTAATTTGGTTTGTCATTATTGAGTAATTAAATACATAATATGAGGTATTCATATTTATTTATGAGTTATGTGTTGGATAAATTCAGTATGAATTCATACATAATTGTATATGTATTATGGGGACATACTTGTTAATGGTGTATTGTATTACATGTTCTCTGTGTATGTATTTTGTAGGTCTATTGTGTATGAATTTTTGTTGAATTTCTGCAGCTACACTGGTGGGAATTATTGCAGCTACACAGGGGTTGCTACACATGTAGAGGGGGAGGCCAACAATTTATCTTTCTCTAGGTACGAAGGATATTCCACCAGTTTAAAACCGTTGGCATATGTGTAAAAGAAGAGCTTATACCGATGGTTCAATGTAAAATGTTGGTATAAGTACACGCCAATGGTTTTTAAACCATTGGGATGGATAATTTACCTCATATTTACCAATGGATTTGGGAAACCGTTGGTAAATTTCGATCCCAACGGTTTAGAAAACCATTGGTATAGATAGAATTCATCATATTAACTACGGTTTAAAACCATTGGGAAACTTTTATAATAATGGTTTACTAAAACCATTGGTATATAATTTTTTTTTCAGAAACATCCCAATGTTTCTATGAGAACATTTGGGATATTTCTCTCCATACAACTCAAGACCCAACAGTTTGGAAAACCGTTGTTATTGTTTATACCAACAGATGTGCATCCTTTACCAACAGTTTTAAACCATTAGTAATGCTAAAATTTCCAATAGTGTGGGGACCATCATCCACATTAATCCATCTACTAATAATCACCTAATCCCACTACTCTAAAGAGTCATCGATAAAATAATTTACCCTTGTATTTTCTAATCCAGATTAAACAGTCGTGGATACCTTCATGTTGATTACATTTTCCATCCATTGGTCATTCCAAACACATAAATCATTACTATTATAAATTCTCATCACATAACCTCTATCTTGAAGAAATATACACGACCCAAATTATTCTCCACAAAACACATGGTCATTTCCCTATCATGACATGTACGATATTTGAATGAGGAAAGTATTTTGCATGAAGAACCTTTGAGAAGATGGAATTTGGTCTGGTAAAAAGATTCCATCTTTGCTTCGCCACAATGGCCTCATTAGACCATTTGAGATTACTAAAGACAAGGAAACCAAATAATTTGGAACCACATAGGTTCTCCCATGATACCAAATGGATGTTATGTTTTCCATTATGATAACCCCACAAAAAGTTATCCATATAAGAGTGAATATTTTTAACCAGATCTTTAGTAAAATTGAAAAACAATATAACATAGGATGTAATATCATGTGAAAAAGATTTAATAATAACTTCCATCCCATCAAAATAAATAATCCTCATTTAACAAAAGAATCATATTATCCACAAATTCCATTATTTAATAAAGAACATTTTATTTAATCTTTCAACAATGGTAAAGAGAACCACATATATTGTTTCTATTTTTCAACCAGTGGAAACCCGCAGACCCACTGATTATCCTCCCTCTGCATGTGTAAAACACATATAGTAAAGAATTATTTTTAATTCAAAGGACCAATATGATTCAAAAAATAACATTTATAAAAATTAATTATTTTAATAACCATGAAACATTATGGAGGGGTAGCATGTGCAAAAAAGAGAGGCTATCATCTATAATGAAAAGATGGAAAATATGTGGGCCATTTCAACATACCACAGCACCATTGATAACTCCTTGATCCATCCAGCTCAAGGGAAGATGAAAAAATATGTCGACCAATATAATAAAAAGATATGAAGGGAGTGGATCCCATTTTCATAATCCCCTTGAGGGTTTAAAACCATAAGAAGCGACCCCATTAATATTGATTCTCAATGAAACCAACGTAACATAGTTCATGATGTTAATAATGTTGTTAGCCCCAAATCCCAAAATGGAGATAATGAGTTCAATAAAAGGCTATTTAACCCTATTGTACACTTTCATCATATCCAAATTCATTACCATAACACTTTTTCATTAAAAGATATTGTCTTCATAGAGTGGAACTGTTCAATAAGAATGGATATATTATCCATAAGGAATCGCCTTGGGACAATGGTATCTTGATTTTTAGTGACCAGTTGTGGAAGAAAACCCCTTAGCCTAGACCCAATGACCTTGATGTAAATTTTCTAGAAAACATTATAGAGACTAATTGGTTGAATCTCCTTTATTTTCTATGGATATAATTTTTTTGGAATGAGAGTAATAAGAGTTTCATTGAGGCACCCGAGTGAGGTACTTTCATCCCAAAATTCCTTCACCAGGGAAACCAGATCAGGTCTTACAATGTGCCAAAAGCATTTAAAAATATTTTCATGGAATCCATTAGGCTCCAAATCCTTAGTTGACTGAATAAGATGAAGGGCCCAAAAAACATCATCTTTCGAGATATCTCTCTTCAAATGTATGTTCATATCTTCCATGATATTTTTTTGAATGAAACATGTCAAACATGAAGGAGTGTCAACACTTTTTTCCTTACATAGGATCTTGATAAAATTCATAATAATTGTATTAATAGCACATAAATCATGGACATCCATCCCTGTCTGATCCTCCAGCATAGAAATATATTTTTTCCTCCAACTTGATGACACTTTTTGTTGAATTGAGGTAGTATTCTGATCCCCATCCCTTATATGATATTAACTTTCCCTAAAAATGAAAACCAATCCATTTCACTCAACACTTCATTTTGTTCCTTCTTAGAAAAAGAGGTATCCCTAATAATGGAAGCACAATATGGAAAATACAGCAGCCTTTTCAAGTGATTCCCTATAGCATTAATGCATCTATCAATGTCTCTGAACCTAACCCAGTTCCACATCATAATACAAGATGTAGTATTACAGATATTCAATGCGAGTCATCAATGATGGTTTAGATCTACGATTTGTGATATTTAGTTTTGATGGTTTTAAATTGGAGATCTACGATGATATCATTTTATGATATTTGGGTTTTAATCAATGATTTTCTAGTGTTCCATTATTTTCAATGGAGATATGATGATTAGGTTAGGCTGTTTGCAGTAATTGTCAGATCTCAAGGTGAGGCGGGGTGGGGGTGACATTAAGTAATAAAGGTGAGGTGGTAAAAATAGGTTCTCAAGGAGAGGTTTTTTGAATTCCATCCTCTATCAGGGTTACCCTTCTCGGGCTCTTTGCAATGACCATCAATTCTCTAGAAGAGATGGTGATCATCAAGGTGGGCTAGTGACATTCACATATTGGAGATTACTATATCATGATTTTCATAATGGGTATTTATAAATTGAGGAATAAATAATTATAGTCATTCCAATTCATCTCCACCATATTTTGAAAAAATTATATTTTTCTACCAAGGAGAATCATACTGAGAAGAATCATATTGGGGAAATCGTACTCAGAGGAATTAGACACATAAAATCAAACTATGGTTTTCATAAAAAATTTATAGAATGATATTAACATCTTCTAGGTAAGATGGATAATATATATTAAAAATGAATACATTATTGGAATTGAAATGAAACACAGGTAACATGATTATTTACACAATGTTTGTATCATCCTATTTTTTCTAAGAAGGTGCACAAGCACTATTTGATTTTTCAACATAGTGATACATGAGTGAAAGGGTATATCCAACATGTTGTAATCCTTATATTGTTTTCTAGTTTGTTTTTTCGTATTGGATTACTTACAAACCATATAAAGGACGTAGATATTATTATTCAACAGTGAACCTTGTAAAATTTTGTGTTCCTGTGGACGTGTGGTTGATTTTCTTAGAATGAAATTGAATATTTAACAGGAGGTGAATGTTATTATAATTTAATGGAAACTGGAAAGTAAAATATCCCTAATTCACTACCACTATTACATATAGTTCTTCTAAAAGTGCTTGAAACATCTATAAAAAATTCTATATAAGCATTGTTAATTGCATATATGATAAAGGGGGTCCCCTTTATCAGGGCTAATAATGCCCTGATAAAGGGGTCCGTTATCCGCACTCAAATAAAACGGATAATTTACCCCCATATTATTTATATATTAGAACAGATAAATGATACCCTTTATCAGTTCTGTTTTTAGTGCTGATAAAGGTGGCCTTTATCAGAATATGAAATAACGAGGATAAAGGGAGCCTCTATCAGTGCTCGTAATAGAGATGATAAATGGGCCTTTATCACTACTCAAAATAGTAGTGATACAAGCCTTGCTGCCTATGATGTGATGTTTATATAACAACAGACCCCCCAGCATCTACACATCACACACACACATCCTACACAAATTAGCACATACATAATGCACACAAGAAAGCGCACACAAGGATTTGGAAAACATTGATATATACAGTTCAGGTAATGTTTTATATAATTACATTTACAAGTATCCATCAAACAGTTAAAAACATTATTGTTTCATCCGTTTACATCTGTGAACCCCCCTCAAAAATGTCTGCCCAGGGTATTAGTTATCGAACAAATCACCCCAACACAAACAGAGGGATCCACCTATATATTAAAACCAATATTATGTTATAAATACTACTAAGAAATAAATTAAACATTAATATGAGTGAATACATTAATAAAATGCCAATTTTTAATTAAAAAGACACATTTTGTATTATACTAGTCACACCGTGTGTTGTATTGAGGTTTGGTTGATTCATACCCATAAAAAATGAGTTCTGAGTCATTGTCCTAAAATATCACAATAATTTGAATGGGTTTTAATGGATTTGAGTATTTCCCATGTTATTTTACTAAAATTAATATCATGTTTAAATGAAACATTTGGATTTATGTCGGTCACATCGTTATTTTAATTGAGGAGTTCTTGATTACTATACATCAAAAATTACTCTTGTATTATTGTTCTAAAGTATCAAAATAATCCATATACATTTTCTTGGTTTTCAGTATGTCAGATTTATTTTTTAGTAAAAGAAAATTTCAAAACAAAAACACCCAATTTGAGTCATATCGATCACATCATTCATTTTTTTGAGGTTATACTACTTCATTCACATCAAAAAGGACTTCAGAATCTCTATCCTAAATTATTAAGATAATCAGAGGGTGTTTTCATCATTTCATTGCGTGAAATATTTTGAGCTGAAATGAAAATTTTAAATTGATAACTGAGACATTCAGTCATACTGGTCACACCATATGTCGAATTTAGTTGTGGTTGATTCATACACATCAAAAAATGAATGATAAATTATTTTATTATTTTATCATAATAATCTAAATGTGTTTTCCCAGTTTTCAGTATTTCACTTGTTATTTTTGATTAAATAAATGAAATTTTTTAATAAAAATTGATTTGGATTTATGTCGGTCACATCGTTCTTAGGATTGAGGGGTGGTTGGTTCCTACATGTCAAAAATGACTCATGGATCATTGTTATAAATTATCAAAACAATCAAAATGAGTTTTATTTTATTAGTATGTGTTTTTTTTATTTTTAATAAAATATCATTTCAAACTAGAAACACACTTTTGAGTCATACCGGCCACATCGTGCTTCTGTTTTATGCGATATTACATCATAAAATGTCACAATGGATTTATGAATAACTTTCATAAATTATGAAGATAACTGTAATGAATTTTCTTTTTTATCAGTGAGTGACAAATTTTGAGCTAAAATGTAAATTTTAAACTGATAACAGACAATTTTAGTCATACCGGTCACACCGTGTGACTGATTGAGGTTTATTTGATTCTTACATGTCACAAATGACTGATGGATCATTATCCTAATGTATCAAAACATCATGAATGTGTTTTCTTAGTTTTTAGTATTTCACTTGTTCCTTTTTACTTAAATTAATGAAAATTTTAAACAAATAGGCACATTTCGAATTATTCCAGTCCATTGTGTGTTTTATTGAGATTTGGATGATTCTTACACATAAAAAATGACACATGGATCATTTTTTGAAATTATCAAAACAATCCAAATGAATTTTTTTACTTTTCAGTATCACAGATATGTTTTTTTAATAAAATTAATGTAAATTTTAAATAAAAGGAGGTACATTGAGTCATACTAGTCGCACTATTAATCATACTGAGAAGATATTGATTACTACAAATAAAAAATGACTTATAGATTGTTTTCAAAACATATCAATACAATCAGAATGTGTTATATTAGATTTTAGTATGTGAGTAGTTTTTTTTGTAATAAAATATCATTTGAAAATGAAAACATGCATTTTGAGTCATATCGATCTCATTGTGTATTGTTTTAACATGATACTTATTCATAAAAGTCACAATGAACATATAAATTGTTTTCCTAAATTATAATTACAATAAGAGCGAGTTTACTTGTTTTCAGTGAGTTACATGTTTTGATCTAAACTGTATATTTTAAACTAATTACAAACACTTTTAGTCATATCGGCCACACCATTCATTATATTGAAGTGTTCAATGGTTCCTACACATCAGAATTGACGGATAGATAATTTTCCTAATGTAAAAATAAAATTTGAACGATTCGGCTCAATTTTTAGTATTTCACTTGTTCTTTATTGTAAATTTTTTGTCAGTTTAATATAAAAATACAAACTTAAAGTCATAAAGTTCATAATCAGTTTTAGATTTTGGTGTGGTTGATTCTTAATTGTCAGTAATGACTTGTGGATGATTTTTCTAATGTATCAAATCAATCCTAATGTGTTTTCTCTATTTTTATTATGTCACATTTTCTTTTTATTAAATGTAATATTAATTTTAAATTAAAATAGACACTTTTTTTCATTCCATATGAATCGTGCGTCATATTAAAGAAATATATTCATGATATTAGTGTATAGTCTTCCATCAAGTATGGTACTCATTCATTTATAAATGAATCTATATCTTCTTGTGAATATAAGTTATTTAGACAATGATTGTAGTACTAAAAATATATAAATACAGAATAGATTGATAAAATTTTTAAATAAAATAGTAATTATCTTTGAAAAAATCTTCTTTAGGGATGCTAGTATGTTCATGGAATATGTTATCCTTCATAAATTTACAAACATAATAGCCACATGATTTTTTATTTGATAGTTTCAGAATCTATAGAAATATTGAGAAAAAAGTATATTTTTATATGATTTTGGATAGGGAAATATTATTAAATATACCATGATAGTTTTCTAGTCATATTAATTGTCATGTTACTTATCCTTTCCCCCTAGCCTCATTCCATGATGTAGAAGATATTCATGAAAAACCTTATCAAAACTAAATCCTCAATAAAATATAATATAATTTTCATAACTAGATTTTTATTTATAAAATGTTTAATATAATTAATTCAAAATTGAAAAATGACATCATGTGGGGTCAGTTTGGTAGATATCCATGCATTGAATCATGAAAATAAATCATTGGAGTATCCAAATTGACAGCAATGAGCATACAATGATCCCTAAAAACACAAAAATGAATAATTAATGAAAGAAATTAAAATATATATGATATAATTTAATTTTATAATTCTAACCCTACATTATTGGTATTAAGAACAGTTTTTCATCTATAATTTTTTTGTTAATTGATTTGAGCAGGCTTTCCACTATTTTACCCGCTTTATTGGAAGTTATTTCTATTTGATCTATAGAGGTTTTGTGAGGACTAATGAGTCCAATTTTTTTCCTCGAGAAATATCTTTATTTTTTTAAAATATATTCCTATGAAAAATATGAAATGAATTTAGTCATAATTATCATAGTATTTCCGATTTTATAAAATCTAACCATGAAAGCATACCTCAGGTGTACATTAAAAACTAAACTGCCTAGCCAATCATAATCTAGAAAATTATTTACATTTCCAAGACTAATAAAATTTGGATCATCCCAACTATACATATTTTCATCAAAAACAATTTTTTGAGTTCCATTGTCTTTCAAAATCCTATCCACATGAGCCTGTAATGATAATATATGAGGATATAGAATGGGCGGGTTTATGGTGTTTTCGATAGATCGTTTCGATCCATTGGTTGATCCTTGAGATGGTTTCGAGCAGTTCATTAATTTCACCCCTTCGGATTATCATTCTGCAAGAACATTCATCGGTTTAAACCTTTTCTCATTAAATGATAAAAATATTATCTTGAAAAAATTATAGTAAATTAAAACATCCTTGTCGATATGTTTTTACAATATGTGGTGGCCATGGGATTAATAATCCAAGAGCTTGGTCATATGTATGAATATACTCATTATCCATTGGAATATGTAGCATGACACTCAGCTCATGGGAAACATTAATCAACTAGTTGGAAGTGGTCTGTTGTGTAGCCAGGTGTTCTTGATATTGAACACCACATCCCTCGCAACAAGGTGATGGGTGGGTGTTGAATAATATAAATCACATTCATTTTCGACATATATAAAATCAGTATAGTAAATCTATCAGTGTCTATATAATTCAAAATTCATAGATATAATTATTATAAAACGGATTACATCAGTTAAGATAGGTTTTTGAGGGGAATGGATCACCTCAAAGATGGTGGGGGTGGGGCAGGATCTTCACGTTCTAGTTGTTCTTGAGTTGTTTCTTCTCCCCCCTCCATTATATTATTCATAAAATCCATCTTAAATTACATTTTTTCATCAATGATATCATATCATCATGTTATAGTTTTTATTAGTTCACGTTGATCCTCTTTTTTTCTGAAAAAATGTTCAAGGTGTCACCCAAATACCCACACCTATGATATTACCATACTTTTATGGCCGATTCAAGGCCACTAAAAGAATGTCTACTTTTGGTTTGATTTTTGTTGACTCCTGTGACTTTATAAGATATAAAATATTATAATATAAGTAATCATTAATATGTTATATTTATTTAAAGTGATACAAATATTTATTATCTCATACATACTCATGTCTCTTACACATTTTGTGTGTTTTCATCTATTAGTATCCATATTTATTTACACACGCCTCCTTACATAGCACATAGTTTGGGTTGTATGTGACTTTGGATTTGGATTCATCAATATGAAAATAAATTGAGGAACATAGTTATGGTGTTTTTATGACACATAAAGGTATAACTGTAGTTTTATAATATATACCATTTTTTCAAGTGAAGTGTACCCCATCCTTATTATATGGTAGGGGTATGCATGTTTTATGTATTATTCCTTATTTTAATAACGTAGTTGATGTTTCATAAATAAAAACGGTCAATAAAACTGATGAGTACACATATCATCAAACAATGTATTACCAAACACATTTTACCTAAAAATACTGCTCCAAAGAACAACAATTAAATGCATCCCATGCTCCATGGGTTATCACGTTTTCATAAAGATGAGGTGGGGGTGGTTTTATTTTCCCGTCAGCATCGTTAAGATGATATATCAATAAAATTGTGATAAAGAATATGTGAATCCATCAAACAACCCTTAAAACATAGTCCATGTGTGATTTATCCAGTATAAATGCACTCTACAATGGAAGATAAAGAGTATGTCAATGTTTCAATATTTTATTTTTTAGTAAATTAAAGAAATGATATTATATTTGTACTATAATATCTCCCCACATCAGTGTCTTACACTTGATGAAAAAATGGTCCCTCGACTGAACATCACTCACCACAATTTATTGAGTGATGATTCAAATGTAACTACTGAACAAGGTCATGTGGGGGGGTTAACATGTTGTCCCCTCTTATTCCATCCATCCTCATATTTTATGCCTTTCTCTTTTTCCATAAGTATTTTTATAAAACAATCAAACATCAACACTCTTATTTTATATACGTTTCTAGTGTTGTATTTCCAACCATTTACATTATTTCAACACCAACAATATGTTTTTACAGAGCACATGCATTTTCATGTGATGACGGTGGTTGTACCTCTACACTGGGATCAGTACAAACAACAGGTTGAGAACCTATTGGTCCCCTGCACTATGAGAAAAATAAGGTTGAAATACCAATTTTACATCCACACTGTGAGCAATATCATGTTCTTATTCTTTTTGGGACTTAGGACTGAGAGAATTATCATGTGAAAATTTCATTTTCTAGAGAAGTGGTTCAACATTTAATTTAGATTACATAAAATAAGAAACTAATAGATAGTAACATAAGGTAACATGGTGTATATTACAAGAAAATATTACATGATTATTGAAATCCCAATTTTTAAATTTTTATGGGTTTTGACACCTCTATCGACTATCAAAATCATTTCGTTGTGATCTCCTCTAACAAAAAAAATTCCATCTGTATTGGGACTGATAAGAAATGATTTCTACATCCCAATGAAAGGGCCATCCTCCATTGTATTTTCATTTGAAAATTAAGTGGTTTTGGTCGATAACAGAACAATGGACCTGTTTCGGTTTGCAGTATCTAGAACATTACATTCTAGTAATTCCAATGATGGAATTAGAAATGGTTGGTATTTATACCCTTCCTTACTGAAATAAAAATTCAGGAATCCGAACTCATCTAGTTTAATATCACTCCTATAATGAACCCACATTCATTGATAAATCATAACATGGAAGTTCTTATAAAATAACTACCATATTTTTTTGATGAGGACAATGTATGACATATTCGAATCAATTGGATTTCTATCCTTAATACTAGAAACATGAACCACTTAATCCACAAGTGTTACTCTAGAATTATAAATAGTATTATCGTCATCTTGTTCATTAGTATAGAATGTATAACCGTTAATTACATAATAATTATATGATAATATAAACACACTTGGTCCTCTGACTAGTAGTCAAAGTCATTTTCAATTTGACTCTAGATTTTTATCTTACTCTTTAAATATATAGTCCTACACCATCCAAAAAACTGTTGATTATGTGTGTTTGATATCCATATTATATCACGTGATTTATTCAAATTCCTAATAATATATTTTTGGGCTTCAACAAATGGGTCATCCTCCAAAATGATATGAAAAATGTAAAGGTGTGTACATTATCGATCTATAAAATTGATTATAACAATCTATCCTTGAGAAATTCCTTCACCTGCAAGCCGCCCACTATGATGATATTTTCTTAGACCAATGGTTTCAACACCAAACGGTTATTCGTTATGGATTTCAATGGAATCATCGACAATATTTCCCTCTACAATACATTCCTCTAGACAACTTTGATTTTTGACATACAATTTCAAAATCATCATATACCATCCAATGTGGTAAATACAACTATAGTGCATAGGACAACATAGTCAAATCACTCCCACCAAGTGAACCATCAAATGAAACGTTATACAAAAGAATGTTGGCAGGAAGAACATTTTCAATTCATATAATATGATAAAAATTTCACATTCAATACTCAACAATTTCTCTGGGTCCATAACATTGTTGTATATTGATTTGAAGAAGAAACAAAGATATGTTAATGTATAGTGGAAATTCATGGGAAAATGAAATTTAAATATATAGGAATTAGAATTTTCATATGAAAATTTTTTTCTTGTGAATTTAGAACCATTACATTAAATTGGTCATTGACAGGATGTTTTTGATATTCGATGAATATCATTATGGAACCATTAAATGATTCCAGAACTACAAAATTGATATATATCTTTCTTAGTATGAGTGTAAGAAGATATTGGAATAATAGTTCATTTTCCATCCTTCCCTAGATCTAACTCTTCTTGTATTACCATGTCATCCATATCTAACATACCCTTAATTCCATACATTGTTTTTCCAGGAGGATTTAAAAATAGGATAATGAAACAATCGTGTATTTCTTTTTTCAACATTCATAACATCAAGAAAGTATCTGATGTATAAAAAATTATAGAATGGTAAATAAAAAAACTAGTCTCATCTTCCAACTGGTTTTTGTAGTGTTATTTTAAAATGGTTTACAAAAACGATGTGTCCATATATATTACTTTCCAAAATAGTTGAGCACATGTTAGTGGACATGGTTTTGTGCGTTCTTATTAACATCCTTCGAATGATTTCATCCAAGATCAGTACTTATGTCATTTGAATAGAAATTTGTGATGTCAAAGAAACTAGGCTTTCTATGAATGTTTCAACATAATTGATAGTATAACTTATTCACAGATGGGACACCCTTGACTTCCATTAATTCTATAGCCTAAAAAGTTTCCATAACTAGAAAATACATTTATCATCTTGTACAGTAGGGATCTGAACATGAATTCCTCATTTCTCTAAGAATCATACAACATAACACCTGAATCCCACAAAAATTTCAAATCCTCGATCAATGGATACAAATAAACATTAATATCATTACTTGGTTGTTTTGGTCCTGATATAATCATAGATAGAATGATGTGTTTTAGTTTCATTCATAACCACAGTGGCATGTTATAATTTACCAACAATATCATCCATGTTCTCTGAATTATTTTTTGAAAACGAAATGGATTCACTCCATCTGTAGATAATGCAAGATGATGGTTTCTTTGCTGATTTCCAAAATCAGGATAGTCATGAACGATTCTCTTCTACTAAGGAGATTTTTCCAGATGACATAGTTTCCCATCTTTCATTCTTCTATCTGCGTACAGCATAAATTTCCCTACGGTCTCCTCACTTCCATATAGGCACCTAATCCTTGGAATTATGTGAAAGTATCATAACACATTCATAAGAGTAGATTCATATTTCTTTCATAAAAAATTACCACACTTTACGAATTCTCTTTTTGATTTTTGGTCCTTTTAAAATAGTATACAGTCAATTGAAAAACATGTATTCTTTCATAGATCATACACATCGAGCGTATAATTCATTTGGCAGCATATGTTTGGATAAGGAGGTGATTATATTTTGGGATAATGTCATTAAAGTGATAATTTAATTTTGTAAAAATGATGTCACTCCATATATTTCGTGATTTCAAATTATACAGCTTTGGTACGACCGAAAATGCGGTATATATAGTTGAACCACCATACAATGGTGTCTTTTCACAACTCATTCAATGCTAAATTTTTTTGGGCAAATCACGAAGTTCATCTCCATTTATCCTTGTCATTTCCTCAACATGATCTTCATCTTCATTCGCACATGTAATCACATCGTCAATACAATATTCTTTATTCTCCACTCTCGTAATCATATTATATGATCCATAAAACAAATTGTTATCCCATACACATGATACATTCACTTTTTCTACATGTTTATTCCACCATTTATAACATTGACCTATTCCGTGACATATGGAGTGTTCTTCCAAATTCTATGGACTAGATTTTATTGACTAACAATAGTGTAAACATGGATAATAGATTTCAGAAGGGTAAAATGCATGATATATTGCAATCATTATAAAATCTTTAACTCCATCCTAATACTCTCTTATCAAACGAATGGTATACATTCATTACTTATTCATTTCAATCCTATTTTATTTGTTGACATTTCTATTTAAAAAATAAATACAAAAATTATTGATATAATGTAATGTTTTCCCATATTATATAAAAATTTTAATGTAAAATTTTATTAAAAAACTGCAGTTCAAATATCCTTTGAAAACTATTTACAAATTTATACTTGAAATCCCAGTAAAAACGAACCATTTACACAAATAACTCTTTAAAATAACATGACTTTTTTTAAAAATAAATCAATTATTTCCAAAAACTCTTTCAGAAAACAACAATTCATTTTCTTAAACATTCAAGACAACATCCTGACCCAATAATATTAATCATTTAAAATGAGTGAAAACCCTTTAAGTTACATTTTAAAACACTTGAGTCATTTTAAAAGAGAAACCTATGAATTTTCACAAAGACATATATCCCAATAGATACAGATTTTAAAATATGCATAGAATAGACCTCAATTCATCACAAATCAATCTTTGTTGTATGATTTCACCACATTATTCCAACAGTTGGAGTAATAATAAAAATTTACATAATAATTTGATATTGTGATCCCCAAAATTGGATATCCATTATACATTATTCCATTACACAGTTATATCAATTCTCTTTCACCACAACACACCATAGTCCCAAAATATATGTTCCATAGTATGTGACCACACTCACAACCCTATAACACCCAGGTTCTAGTTTACTACATGCACTGCATTTTCCAAATGATCATTGGCTCACACCAAATAAATTTGTTATACACCCCAATAAAAATTTATAAGTATCTCACATGAATTACAATTGGTTCCTTCCATTATAAATACACCTATGAAAATATATAAGCATGAACCCATTACATAATCGAAAATTTCTCAAGCGTCAGTCCTTTCACATAAATAATTTCCCTATGTTACTCATCAATAGAAATAAATATGTTTCTTTACTAATACCAATATGTACATCATGACTCAACTAAAAATAAAAAAATATCTATGATATTACAGTAATAGATGGTATGTTTTTCGATAGTCTATTTTCTAAAATCTTCAAAAAGACTTTTTAAATTAAATTACAAAGACTAGAAAATTTAAAATCCTTAACTAAACTCATATCAGTACCCTATAGAATCGAAGTGAAGAGAGTATTATTATATATATCGAGATAATTAATACCTATCCAAAAATCATTCACGATGTTAAAAAAATCATTTCCAAGAAAAGTCTATAACCTTTTAATGAAAATTACATAAATAAAATCTTAGTTTGGTATCATTGTGGATTTATCAACCTAAATTACCTGAAATATTAATAAAATAGAATATCAATAGTTTTTAATTAATTCATATAATTTGTAAATTTTTTAAGAAAATAATAATTTAGATATTTAGATATAAAATAATGCTAATAAGAAAAAAATATTTTATAATCACTTGATTATAAAATGTATCCCTTTGAGGGGATTCACCATAAGGTTCTTGTGGGTGGTTGGATTCATTACATGTGTTGTTATGGCTATTTGATTCGGGTTTCTAGAATGTGTCTCATGTATCATTTCATAGGTAGGGAAAACAAAAGATATTTTTCCCATTAAACACAATCTATCCCTTAATAAAATTAACAATATATTGGGGGATTAACATTAGTATTTTTGATTTATTCTAAATACAACTAGTAGTATATGATCTTTTTCTTATTAAAATATCAGTTAAAATAATGTTTTATTATATTTTAGTTACATAATATACGGTGATTAATTTATGAAGACTCGATAAAATATCTTGGTTTCAGAACTACTGTGATTCCATTAGTGAAGTGGTTTTTTATGATTTAGTAGAATTTCACTATTTAAAAATTGGTGGTTTCATTGAAATGGGTATGTTTTGGATTGATATTCAATGGTGGAGGATTCATAATTTGGTTGAAAATGGACTTCCTACTCCTGGATAGTTCACAAGTTACATTTATTTTGAATTAGTCAGAACTAAGGTGTTCAAAAGAATGGGAAACAATGAGATGAAACCAATAGATTTTTTTTATAAAATTTGTGTCCAAGAGAATCTGAGTTTATGTTGGACGAAGGAAACATGTCAATGATGTTGAGAATTAATGTTGGATGTGTAGTAGAGGGTGGGATCAAAAAGAATGATTGGTCAATATTTTGGGGCAAAAGTTGTAGTCAGGTAGCTTTTTGGTTATTATTTCATATTGTTTTAAATTAAATAGATTATTATAATTGATAATAATTAATTATTTATGATTTATGTGGTAAATTAGGATCTTAAGAGGGTGTGTGTACTCAAACTTGGCTTGCATGGGCTATATAGAATTTTAGCAACGATCGATAAGGTTGGTAACTCCTTTTGAGGTAGCTAGACCATATAATAAAAACCCATATTTTTGGGGTAAGATGGTCTATTGGAATAAACCTAGATAGTGGATAGGGTATAATGGCCTTCTTTCCTATCCTAGAAGAGCCAGGGGTGTGATAAACTTGTTTCAGAAAATAGGGCTTGATTGGAACTTTGGTCTAACCAAGTGGTAATAGGGATATCATGGCCTTATAGCCCGAATCGAGGTTGATTCATATTTACAAAGGCCCTACAGCTTTACATGGGTCTTTATTTTGTTATATAAATTGACCGAAGACTTGTGTGAATTTGGATTTCCCTATAACATAATATTGGGTTGACATATAGTCATCATTACTTTCCCTTAAAAAAGGCATAGAATTGTTCCTTAAAACTAGAATAAACTCGTTTGGTAATCCTCAAGGAAATCCCAACGCATGCCAGTATGAAAAAATAAGTTATCATATTTCTTAAAAACTAATTGGAAAACAATTCAAAAGCCTATAAAAAGGTATAAGTTAAAACCATATGAGAAACTCATAAACATGATTATAACAATGCATTCATACTTTCTATAACCAAATCCAATGTTCTCACACACACAGACACATTAAGGGAATACGATCATCTTTCAATAGAGGACCACTGGTTTCTTTTCAACAAACATCCAACATGAAATTCATTTGGCACGCAAATAAGGAACTCCAATGACCATGATTTTCACCAGGGTTTTTAACCCAAATAGTTCACAACATAGCCATCAAACAAAGAGAAAGTGGAGAAATCTCACCATGGAGGTGCCATTCAGTGCACAATTGAGGTCCGTTCATGGTGGAGTTGAGGCACACAGTGGTGGAGTCCTTCGGCGGAGGTGTGGTGTCGACAGAGAAGAGGCGCACAACAGAGGAGATGCACACGACATAGGTGTGGTGCATTGTGGTGGTGTGCCACACGATAGAGGAGTGGCACACAATGAAGGAGAGGCACACAATGGTCTTGTTCGTGGAAGAGGAGAGGCTCATGATAGAGGAGTGGTTCACTACAGTGGAGAGAAAATGGGAGAGAAGGAGGAGGTGGTGGCACGGCAGCGGCGATCAGCTTCCGTGAGAAATTGATTGGTGCAAGGGGGAGAATGTTAGTATTTGTTTATAATACCTGGTGAACATTTTATCAGCGCTAGCTAAAACTCCATGATAAAGGTATGTTTTATCAACATTAAAATAGAAATTGCTGATAAAACTTTCCTTTATCAGTGCTTTTTTAGTGCTGATAATGATATGGATTTATCGACGCTAAAAATATATCAATGATAAAGACACCTTTTACCAACACTTTTTTAGAGATGATGACGATATGCCTTTATTAGTGCTAAAAATGCACTGATAATGATATAATTTAAAGAAGTTATTTATGTTATTATATATATTTATAAAATTATATAAATAATAAATATATATTTATATTTATAATGATATAATTTTAATAACTATAATATTATAAGAAATCTACTAATTATATTTATAGTCATAAAAATATATATAATAAATCTATTAATTATATATATTTAAAATATTATAGATGTACATAACTAAAATTTCTCTAATTTTATATTTATTTATATTAATATTGATTTATTTATAATTATAATTTTATATGAATGTATATTTATTAATTTCAAAAATTATAAAATTATAACAAATAAATATTTTTAATATTAATTATTTTATTAATATATATTTAATATATTTCTTATAATTCTATAAATATTTAAATATATCTATATTTATTTATAACAATAAATATAAATATTTCTATTTATTTTTCAATATTTCTATATATTTTTAAATATTTTTACAAATATTTTTATTTAATTATATATAACATTATATATGGAAGTAAAAAATATTTTTTTAATTAATTATTATTTTAATAAATATATATCTTGTAATATTAATAACTAACAAATATGTATTTATTTATTTGTAATTAGAATTATAATAAAGAAATTATTTAAAGTTGAAATTATAAATAAATAAATATATAATAAAAAAATAAAAAAATTATATTTATAATTTCATAAATATATAAAATTGGTATATTTATTATAATATATTAATTATTTAAATATATCAACATTTCTTTAGAATTATATTTATAAATATTTTTATTTATTTATATATATTTGTTTATAAATATGTATAGTTATTATATTAATTGTAATTTCTTAATTATTTAAATATATCTATATTTATATAGGAATTATAATTATAAATATGTGAACATATTTATAAATATTTTAATTTATTAATAGATAATTTTATATAATTATATATTTATTAATTTCTAAGTAGTATAATACATATATTTATTTATTGTAATTCTATAATTTTTTACATATATATATATTTATAGTTCTAATTATAACTATAAATAAATATTTTTATAAATATTTCATTATAATTATAATTATATATATATATAATTATAATATATGTATTTATTGTAATTTTATAATAATTTAAATATATTTATATAGTTATAATTATAATTACAAATAAATGTATTTAAAAAGTATTTATATATAATTAAAATGTAATAATAATTATTATATTAAATATATTTATGCATTGAATATATTTTATGTAATTCTATAAGCATTGAGAAAATAATATAGCATATATATGGGTAACATGAATTAATCATATACAACGAGTAAAACATACATAATAAAAATGATCCATAAATCGATAACATGAATAATAAGTGTAATATATAAACGAACATTCAAGATTTTAGATAACATATATACATGCCTGATCAATTTATTTATTGACCAATTCCTTGGGAACACATATATATATTTAATTATAATCCTAGAAATATTTTTTTAAATCATTATATATATTTTTAAATTACTAAAAATATTTATTAATTATAAACACGAATTTTTTATTTAATATATAAATATAAACATTATTTATGGATATACATATGATAATTGTATATAAATTATTACTAAAAACCTTTATCACCATTAAAAATATTGTTGATAAATATATCCTTTATCTGTACTAATAAATGTGTTGATAACTACATAGCCACTATTTGAGCTTTTTTTGGCACGAATTAATATCGCCTTTATCAGTGATTTTATCTAGCACTGATAATTCTCCACCCCCTTTAGAAGCACATTATTCATAGCACTGATAAAACGAGGTGCTTCCCATGCCCCATTTTGTAGTAGTTCCCCTCCCCCTCTCAGTGATACAATCACACTGACTGAGAAATTTCATTAATTAAGATATATTTGTACATTTTAGGCCAAGTTGTTTCTCTTTAGTTCAATTTTTTAAAATATAGATAACCCTAACCCATATTTATTTTTTTTATAATGTAAATCCTATTAAAAAATCTTATAAAAGCCCTCAAAACATTCATTATTTTGATTGTTTTTTAATTTTTTTTTCAACAACACCGGATGACATAGAATGATTGGAAATGGTAGTCTATTGTTAGTGTGAAATTGTAAAGTGTGATTGGGATTTGGATTAAAATTTATCAATGTCATGTCTTTCATTCTAAATTATTTGTTTTAAAGTCTTCAAATCCAATGATCAATGATAAAATAAATTTAAAATAATTAGTATACTAAAAATTAATTATAAATCATTTTAATATTTTATGAAATAAAAAAGGAGGTAAAAATAAGATAGATTAATCAATTATTCAAATTTTATATGTAATTAGATATACATAATTAAATCAAATAAAATTTATTAAAACTGGGCACGGAATGTTTTTTTAACCCCGGGATATGAGGTAAAATTGACAAACAACATTCAAATAAAAATAAATTGATCCAACTTTCAATATCATGTTATTTAATTTTTTAATTTTTTAGATTTTATGTATAACTAGGAATGTGTGGAAACCATACATGTAACCATAAAGAAGGTTGATATAACATATTAACTAGTACATAAAAAATAATGGACATTTATGGATTACGCAAGATCGAGATTGGTGGCCTATGTTTCAAATCCCCGTTTCCATTACAACGTACAGAGTGCATAAGGTTTCTCATGGAAAAACTAGTTTGTGGAGGGTGGATAAAGGGAATTTTAATAATATAGTCATTTTACAGTTCTATTTTTCTTTTATAATCCTCCACTTCTACAATAGTTTGAGGGGTATTCATAATATAAATGTATAATAACATATATTATAATGTAGTTTTTTTATATTTATGGGTTGCTCCTCATGGTGGTGACGATCATTATTCCATTACATTTTTTTGGGTGTCAGTTGTCCAAAATCTACACCTGGGGGTTTTGATGAATACGGAATGATGGATGTGGGTAGGTGTGGGTGTTTCATGTATTGACCTAATTTTGGGACCCTGCATGTAATTCACATCCTCCCACAGGGGAGTTTCAATATGAATCATCATTGGGTTGGGCCAGTGGGAGAAAATCACTAACATTGCAATTTCATCGAACAAAAGGCATTGAGGTGAATAGGAAAACCATGAAGTTCAACTAGTGCTACAAGTTCATAGTTTATCACCCCACTCCACGTTCATTACTCCATTTGCGAAAAATACGTGGAGTGTTTTCAGTTTCATTGCACATGGTTCGTGTAATTCATCAGAATGACAATGTGGTTTTAGCTTTTTATATTTATTTAAAATTATAATTATATATATATATATATTAATAAATATTTTTTTATATAAATAAATATATTTGTTTAATAATATATTTTCATAACTTTAAAAGCCTAATAAATAATTTTTTTAAAATTTTATAAATATTTCAATAATTATTTCTTTATTTATAATTATACCTATAAATAAAAATATATTTAATTTTAATTACAAAATATTTAGAATTATATATTTATTTATAGTTATAATTATGAATATAAATACAAATTTTTATTTATTTATTTATTTATAAAATTATAAATTTATTGCAAGTATATTTATTATAGTTATAATTAAATAAATATATATAATTTTATAATTTAATATAATTTTATAATTATTTTAATATATATTTATTTATTTGGAATTATATTTATAAATATTTGTATCTATTTATAAATATATTTATTTATTTACATTAAATTTTAACATTATATGTATAATAAATATATTTTTTATAATTGTATAATTATATATATATTTATAATTATTATTATAAATACATATATTTTTAATTTTTTTATATTACTATAAATATATATACATATATAATTATAATAGATGTGTTTATTGCTATTTTTAAAATATTTAAATATTTTTATATATAGTTTTACTTATAATTATAATTTAATATATTCCAAAATTATTTATATATAATATAAATATTAATAACAATAAAGAAAATAAGAATATTTATTATTTAAATAAATTTATTATAATCTTATAAGTATTCATGAAAACATAATAGATTCATGGGTACTCTACAACAAAATAGGGCAATGGAAGCACCTCCTTTTAACAGCGGGGGGGGGGGGGGGCTTTATCAACACCATATAAAAGTTCTAATAAATTTATCCTTTATCGGCACTAAAAAAGTGATGACCAAAGGTACACATTTATCTGCACTTTTATTAGCGTTGTATTTATCATCTCTAATTATAGCCCTGTTAAATGTTTGAAATAATAGTTTATAGACAATTATTATATTAATATTAAAAATTATTGTTTGTTTGTATATGTTAAATAAATAATGCATGTTTATAACTGATATCTACTTTTAATAATTCAAAATTTTATATAATGATATAAAAAATGTATTTCAAATATTATAATTAAATATATATGTGTTTCCAATGAAATTTGTCAACAAATATATTGATCTTACCTGCATATAGGTTATGTATTATCATGAATTTTCATTTATACATTACACTCTTAGGTTAATTCATGTTTCCCATTAATCACTTGTTTCTTATTGTGTATATTTTACTCGCTATGTATAATTAAATCATGTTACCCATTTATATACTATATTATGTTCTCAATACATAAAAATTACATTAAATATATTTACTCAATAAATATATTTTTTATATTTAGAAAAATTAAATTTAAAGTATATATAAATACTTTCAAAATATTTTTTTTGTAATTATAATTATAACTATATAAATTAAAATAATTATAAAATTACACTAAATACATATATTATAATTATATATATATATATATATTTATTTATTTATAATTATATTCAACTGTTTATAAATATATTTATTCAATGTTATAATTATAACTATATATATATCTGTAAATAATTATAAAAATATATTTATTACACTACTTATGATGTTATAAATATATAATTAAATAAATATATTTATAAATACATATATAAATAAATATATTTATAAATATATACAAATATATATAATTATGGTTCATAAATGAATATATATATATATATATTAAAATAATTGAAAATTTATAATAAGTATACTAATTATATATATTTAAATAAAAAATCAATAATTAAATAAAAATAAGTATAATTATAATTTTAAATAAATATAGATATATTTAAATAACTGTGAAATTATAACATATATATTTACTATATATGTTTATAAAATTATAAATATATTTGTTATTATTTTATTATTATATATATACATAATTACAACTCTGAAAAATTATTTATTTATTTTATAATTCTTAATAACCAATAAATATATAATTATTAATTAGTTATAAATATAAATTTATGTATTTTTATTTAAATAATTATTAATGAATAAAAAATATATTTATAATTTTCATATATAATGTTATATATAATTAAATAAATATATTACTAAATATATAGAAATATTGAATGATAAATATATATTTTGTTATAAAAAAATATAGATATATTGAAATAAATAAAATATTACAATAAATATATTAATTGTATATATTTAAAAAATTAAAAATGTGAGAAATATAAATTTTTTATTATTTTTTTAATATTTAAATAATAAAATATATAATCTTCTATACTTATAATTACATATATATATATATATTCAATTTTAATTATAGTTATAAACTAATATATATTCTTATAAATAATTATAAAATAAAAATATGTATAGTTATATATATATAATCTTATAAATATATGAAGGCAGATCTAATCATGAAATCATTAACCCAAATCCATGACCCTCCAAAATTTATTAATAATGTAAAGGAATACAAACACAATCATAAAAGGCCTGTAGATCGATAACTTTCAAAGACCTGAAAGCCAACACACAATCTTGAAGGCCCAGGAACATGAAGGCCAAATGCAAGTGTGGTGACAGATGAATGTCAAGAGTAAAGATTCCATGCACTCGATCAAACTAATGCAACAAACTGACATAAGACCACCTATGTCTATCATCACGTGCCCGATCACTGGAGGATGTTTCCATGCCCTTCAGCAAAATCACTCTTGAAATTATTCTCATTCCTGATGCCCATTGTTGGAGATGGCAGTCTGCACATCATTAGCGGCAAAAAATCCCCATTATTTTCCCAAACAACTGATAACTCGTGGTGCCAAATTTCATAATTCCATCCGAATCCCATACCACAAATAGTTTCCCAACAATTTCCCACAACAGTCTTCCACAAAAGAAAACCACACCCCTCACCGACAATCCAATGTCCCAAAATGACCCAAATACCAATATAGGATCGGCTACAAACCCCATAGTTGAGAAACAGTATCCTGAAATACCCACATATACCATGAAAGACAACATGACAATGTCATCATGTCTATATTCAACACCTAATTTCCTCCTCACATAAACTAAAGTTAATATCCCCATCATGTGGCCTTGATTCACCCACAAAACAGTAGGTCACGCCGACACCCCATGTGAAGTCAGCCACCTCCTCTGCTTGTCAAATTGGAAACGCTCGTGATCTCCAGCCTAAACATCCATCATGGGACCCATCTGACGTGCCAGCTCTGTGTCTCCAATGTCACAGTTCAACATTCCACCATCATAGGTGGTCTGACCACCCCACAAGAATGGAGGCCCTCCATCAATGTCATCCGAAAGACCAGAACATGATTTGAGAGATCAACAGATCTTCCATCACAATTGGCCATAATGGCCCCCTCACCAGCATGCCTCATCCGGAAGCCTAAGATTCCACCTCTAGCTCTTCTAGAATCCCACACAGATCTCTCTCTCTTATCTCCCATCATCATTGTCCACCACAACCCTGGCCACCGATGGGAGTAAAAGAAACCTGTAGTAGTGGTCGACCACCCGTGGATCACCTGCTTCCAACATCGGAGGACCCCACCTTCATTGCCACCACCAATCAATGCCAACCGCCGCTTCAGAACCAACCCAGCAATCAGAACATGTTTCATGAGCTTCTAAGAAAAAACAGACTCCTGATTCAGATATCCTCCTAGGAGACCCTTCTCCACAACTTCAACTTCATTTCCAAAACAAAAAATTTTCAAAATGCCCAACGACATTATCAAATCTTGTATATAATATTTTAAATATGTATAAATAATATATATAATATATATATTTCTATGATTATAAATATAATAAGTATATTTATTATAATTTAATAATTATATTAATTATTATTTTATTAATATATATATATATATTTATATAATGTTATAATTATATATATATCATATATATAATTATATAAATATATATAATAATATAAATAAATAATAAACACAATATCTTTTCCGTGATTTTTTGGCGATAATAACGGACTATCTTTATCAGCCCTAAAAAAACTGATAAAATGTGTCCTTATAAGTTCTCTATATTTAGAGGTGATGATGGTATCCATTATAAGTGCTATTTTAGAAAAGATAAAGGACATTAATTATAATCCCAACAAAGTTCTCATAAAATCTTGTTTTATCTACACTTTCTATTTTAACACTGATAAAACATACCTTTATCAGTCCTTTTTAGCAACCACTGATAAAAGGTTCATCATTTTTTATAATGAAAACCTATCTTTCTCCTCCTTCTTCACACACCTCAAGCTCCCGGTGATGGAAATCAATATCGTCACTTCCTCCTCCTCCTCCTCCTCCTCCTTCTCTTCCTCCGTGAATCCCAATGCCATAAACCAACCTTCCCCATGCGCCACTCCTCCACCGGGCACATCTCCTCTACCATGTGCCTCTCCTCCATCACACACCTATTTCCAAATGTGCGCCTCTCTTCTGTTGCGAATACCTCTAACGCATAAACACATTCCATTCATGCCTCTCCTCCACCACAATCATAACATCCTCACTGTTCTTATCATCATCCACACTCCTCTCCTCTAATGGGCACCTCTTCTTCTCCAAAGGACTCCGATGCTTTGTGAATCTCCTTCATCACAAAATCACCTCCATAGTGTGTTTTAATACACCTATGTGTATATTTTTCATTTCATTCTCTTTTATTTATAGTTTGTAGTGAATTTTATGGGATAAAGACACAATAAAAATCATGGTTCGTGGTGGTCCATGTATGTGAAATAAATTAATTTCATGTTGGTTGGGTTTTGAAGAGAATTTGGGTGATTCCTTTTAGTGATAGGGAATTAAATAGATTATTATGATTTACTTATGATATTGAATTGGATTTTTTTTAATTCATGGTGTGTCCCCATTTTGTTATGATTATGGAGAGAGTGGTTTCATTTGAAAAAGGTGTATTTTATTGAATTGTATTTTGGTTTGGAATGAATCCATTGGCCTTGTATATAAAGTAGAATTTTTTGTCAATAAATATCTTAAGGATGTTTTTATTATTTAGTGGTTAATTTGGATACAAATCCTTGAATTTTTTTTGGTTATATGTACATGGTATTTTTACCCATTTTGGGATTTTTATTAAAAATGGTTGTTTTAATTTGATTAAATGTATGTGGTGAATAGTTTTTTAATTTCTTAAGAAGTATTGAAGCATTTGAAAATGAGGGTGAAATTTGAATTAAAATTTTCAATCAGGGAATTAGGAAATTTTACCCATTTTAAAGGGTTAGTTTTCCTTTTAAATGATTTTTGGGGATTACTTATCAAGGGATCATTGTTTAAAAAGATATATTTCTTTAAATTTTTCCATTTTTTAGAATTGGGACTATTTTTTTGTTTTGATTAAAATGTTAATGAATCGGGTTCCTGATATTTTCTATTTCGAGTATTCCCCCTAAAAGTCCACCATATCCCTATTCATAGAGGTTTATAACACAATTCGAGTCATGCCCCATGTTAGGACACAAGGTTATCACACCCATTACTCTACTGGGTGAGTCCACAAGGTCATTGTACCTTACCCTCTATATTGGGTTTTTCCACGTGGCTATCTTACCCCAAAACTGTCGGTTTATATGATAGGGGCTAGATTGCATAAAAGGTGTTTTCAACCTCATCCAGCATTGCTAAAAAAATATCTAGCTCTTCCAAGCCTCGTTCAAGTCCGCATATCCACTAATGATCCTAATAACCACATAAATAATATATAATTAATTTTTATCAATTATAATTAACTATTTAATTTTAACCAATGCGACATAATTATTGAAAAGCTCAATGCGAACCACTATTGCACAATATGTTATGTAACCAAGCATTTAAACCACATTTTGGTAACTGATAATAGAATAAGAAAAATATCCAATACCACTATTTGGATTTGGTAAAAATAAAAAATCCTAATGTTAGACCCCAAAAACATAAATTAAATCCTCAAAACTGGCACATAGTGGAAGAAATTAAAGAACATACCTGAAGTGAAACAAATCCCCAAAACTGATATACCATAACATGGAAGTAAAGTAATATCCATGTGACTATATGAGATCTCTACCATTATGTTCAATTACCCTAATGGTTTTGAAAATACCTCCCCTAGTGGAAAATGAGAAATAAAGGATGAACACATGTCATAAATTGAATAAGCACACCACCTGAAAATTATGCAGCATGGATAAAAATTCTACTTCATTGATGAATACATTGATGTTTTTATTAAGGGATAAATTGAGTTATAATGGAAAATTATATTTTGTTAGTCATACCTATTCAAAGCTACATGAGACACATTCTTGACAACCTAGTCAAACATCCTTAACAACACAAATAATTAATCTTTCCACCCACAAGCACTCTATGGTGAATCCCCTCTAAAGGAAAAATGATATAATTCATGAGATTATAAAATCATATTTTCTACGCTACAAAATTTTGTATCTAAATATATAAATTATTATTTTATAAAAATTAAAAAATTATATGATTGAATAATTAACTATTGATCTACAATGTTATGAGGTGGTCATGGAATTTAGGTCGATGCATCCATCATAGGTACCAAACCAAGATTTTTTTCTTGAAATTTTCTTTAAATGGTTCTAGACTATCATGGAGATTAATGTTGTTAAACTCATGAATCAGTTTTGGTGTGGTATGAATTCTCATGTAAAATATAATGAAACTCTCATCACATTGATTCTAGAGGTTAATTATATGAGTTCATTTAATGATTTTATAATAAATAGTCATTGAAATGTCATTTATAAATCCTTTTTGATGATTTATAATAATATAATTTGGAAAATACTATCATATTTAAGTTTAGTACCATATTAATTTTCTTATTTTTATTTGAGGCATGATGTACTTAAATGGATCGGGAAAGCAACATAGTTTCTTCTAGTGATGAGTGACATATGGATATTCTTTGTGTGAAAGGAATACCACTTGATATTTTTTATTATTATGTAATTTGTTCATGATTATAGATTTTCCAAGGTGTGTTTATAAAGAAAGGCTGTAATATTACTTCATTTGAGTGTCATATACATTGTTCATGGGGAGTACAACCAATTGATTTGGTGTGAGCCAATGATCATTGGCATACTGCAGTGTTTGTTTATACTTGAACACTAGTGTTTCATGGTTACGTGTGTGGTCACTCACTATGGAACATATTCTTCAGGACTCTAGAATTGTGTTGAAGGATATTTGATATAATTGTACAGTGGAATAACATATATGGGATATCCAATGGGGAGATCACAATATCAAATGCTTGTGGAAATTATTATTATTACACAAACCTTTTTGTAAATAATTGTTTTTAATGGGATTTCAATTGTGTTTTAAAGAATTTTCAAAGGAAATTTGATTTGTAGTTTTCCAATAATATTATATGATTATATTAATATATAATTAGGAAAACCATTACTGTATATCAATATTTTTTTTATTTTTATTTTTAAATACTAATATCACCAAATCAATTAGGATAGATCTGAATAAAGAATTTGTGGAAGAAAATAATTTGACCAAATTGTATGAAGATTCAGTGTAAGAGTTCATCTAGTAAGCATGTCATCATGAATTGTACCCTTTAAAAATTTCTTTTCCATGTTTACGGTGTAGTTATTGAAGACATGTTAGTTCATAAGAGTTGATAGAACACCTGATCTGTCCCAAAAGAGACCAATGTTATAAATATTGGAATAATCAGGGGGAAAATTTTAGTGGTACCAATGGCTAGGATAACCATGAATTTTATGGATCATAAGATATGATTACAAGTGTGGAAAATAAACAAGACCATATTTATGGAATTATTAATGTTGAAAATGATGATGAAGATCATATTGATGTAAATGATAATGACAGTTGGAGATGAACATCGTGATTGCCCTTAGTTGTTTGAGAAGATAAAGAGTTGTTGAAAGGAAACATTGTACGATGGTTTCACTAAATGTACAGAAGTATCGTCTGTACTAAAGCTATATAATTTGAAATCAATAAATGGATGGATTGATTCCAGTTTTACATAATTACATTCTCTCATGAATAACATGATCCTAGAAAATGATGAGATCCTAGTCTAAACACACAATTCCAAAAAAATGCTACACTCTATGGGTATGATATCTGAAAAAATACATGCCTTCCCTAATGAATGTATTCTAGTGCACAAGTACCACACGTCACTTAGATAATGATAAACTTGTGGTGCTTTTCGATACAGGAAAGATGAATCAGGTCCTATAAAAGTTGTATGGTACTTTACAATAATTCCAAGGTTTATGTTCCTATATGGAAGTGAGGAGACTGTAGGGAAATTGATATGGAATACAGAAAGAAAAATTTGAAGGTTCTGGGCTATGTAGAAGTGCATAGGTGGATGTGCCCACTTGTATTTTTTTCATTAGCAATGATCAATCCGGGATCAATACGATGATAAATGCCAGTCTCCATAGATCGAATGACTAAAATAGATAGAGAATAAGGATGGTCCAAGAACCACAAACGAAGACCGTCACATGATGATTTTAATTATTTTAATTAATTGACTATAAGTTCCTTTTTGGGTGTTCTTTCTTCATTGATATTATTGATCATGTTCCAATGTGATTCATCATTATTTCGCAAGAATCCAAGTGTATAATTCCACT
Source organism: Viscum album (assembly GCA_963277665.1). Taxonomy (NCBI): domain Eukaryota; kingdom Viridiplantae; phylum Streptophyta; class Magnoliopsida; order Santalales; family Viscaceae; genus Viscum; species Viscum album. Next base: position 1,051,746,344 of record OY728151.1, on the reverse strand, counting down.
AGCGGTGATCCTCATGTGCACCACGTATCTCTAGAAGTGGCCAAATGATTCTCTAGGTGCAAGAATGGATAAAACATTACTTTCATTGTCCACCTTATATTGTTTTGATCTGATGGAGGAGAATCTCTCTCGGTCTTTAGAGCATTCTTGGAGGAAGGAGTTCTCTGGGCCTTGAAGGAATTCTTTATAATTCTTGTGCACAATGATTCTTAAGAAAAGAGTTGGGGTTGTACCGATATTTATAATCATGTTTGAGGTTATAGAGTTTTGAAAATAAATAAAAGTATTACACATTTTATTTATTTCATTAACTCTTTTGAAAACCCCATGTTGAATCATTAATTCCTTGACATGCACCCATGATGATTATAATTAATATCATTTAATAAAATGATATTATTTCCTCAAAATCCCTACTATAATAACTACATGGTGTGTAATCATAAATACATAGTGTGTACATGTTTTTCATTGAAAACTACATGGCGTGTACATTCAATGTACCCGTTGCGTATATCTTGTTTTCATTTTTTCATTTCCATTCCAAAATGTAAAATACATGACATTTACATTAAATAATATAGAAATTGTACTTGTTTTCAAAATAAAAACTACACGACGTGTAATCATTAATAAACGGTGTGTACATGTTTTCATTTTATTCATTCACCAATATTAAAATGATATAGGATTCCTTGAATAATTATTAAACCAAGTAAGGGAATAATCTTTATTCTACTTGAGAAACATGAATACACTTATTGTGTGGACCTATAGGCATATTTCTCATTGGCATTAGGTGGGCTTGCCTAATGTCAATGATTACTGTCTATCAATGGGTTAAGGCACCCAAGAGAAAGAATTTGGCGCCGCATTGATGTTTCACCTCATATAAATGCTTACTATGTAATTTAATCCATTTGTCTTAATATCTCATCAATAGGTTTCATGGCAGTGTCATAAACCTACATTCTTGATCTGTCATTCTTTGACTTCCAGAAATAAACTCATCATTACACCATGGACAAGGAATTTGGGCGACAGTTATATTTCATTCAAAAGGCTCGAGATATATAATTCCATAAATATAAAAGGGACAAATAATTCATTGACTTATCCATTAACAACATGTCATTCGTTACGCACCCAACGTGCGCTACTTCCCGCCAACTGTGTTAGTGATAGTTATCATCATCAATTCTAAGTGTCTGAGTCATGTCATGAGTTAATGATAATCTTCCAGTCTAAGGACCATTACACACGCTCGTAGATATAAATGTCTGATGACACTAAGACATGATAAATTGCTACTGGCGGGTATGTTATCATAATCTACAATCATGGATATTACCATGTACGAACTCCTTGAGAGAGAGTCTCGACTTCATACGAGTACTCGCACATGATAGTATATATACTACGTGTCCCATAAAAGTATTCCATCCAACAATAGATATTTATTTATGAATATTTTTATATCATTTCATGGTGCTCATCCTAGCGGGGATCTTCCATGGCATTATAAATGAAACAAATATTACTGGACATTATTATATTATAGTCATACAGAACATTGAAGACAATACATAATAAGTGTACATTCATGTAATCAATGTACAAAACAGTTGGTTCTCTAGACACTAACACTTACAAAATAATTCTTAGACTACAGCCAACTACCTAGGTCTTTTAGTCCACTAGACCTGACATGATGGTCAGGTTTCTGCTTGGTGAAGGCTTTAGTCAAGGGGACCACCATGTAGCCTTCTGTGGAAATACTGCTCACTGCAACTTCACCTCACGTAGAAAAATCCTTCAAGAGATGATACATCGGAAGTATGTGCTCTGTTTGCTGATGTGTCCTTGTCTCTTTTGAAAGTTCCCCCGCTGCATTATTATCACAATAGAGTGTGATATGATCATTACTGTTAGGTACTACATCCATCTCTTGGACAAAGAATCACATCCATTCTTCTTCTTTAGCTACGTTAGATGCTACGATATACTTAGACTCCACTGTAGAATCTGCAACCACACATTTCTTTGAGCTCTTCCAGCTCAATACACCTCGATTCAAACTGAATATGTATCCAGTCTGCGACTTCCGGTCATCTTGAACAGTCTGGAACCTAGCATCTACATGTCCTCTAATGTCTAGTTCATCATCTCCTTCATAAACCAGGAACATATCCTTAGTATGCCTTAGATACTTATGGATAGTCTTTCTGCCATCCAATGGCGGTCTCCTTAATCAACTTGATATCCGCCTTCCACAGTTAATGCATAAGAAACATCTTGCCTAGTACATAGCATATCATACATGATTGACCCAATTGCCGATGTGTAAGGGATCCTTTCCATTTTTATTCTTTTCTCATGTTTCTAAGGATGCATTTTCTTGGAAAGATATATTCCATGTGACACTAGAAACAATCCCCTAATAGAAAATTCCATATTGAATCCCATCATTATCTTGTCAATGAATGCACATTGACATAGTATCAGCATTCTATTGGATCTATTACGGTGGATCTTGAACCCTAGAATATATGTTGTCACACCCAAGTCGTTCATAGAGAAGGATTTATCCTACCATGCCTTAACTGATTATAAAATAGGTACTTAGTTTCTAATTATAAATATGTCATCAACATATACTATTAGGAAAACGACTGCACTTCCACTAAACCTTTCATTGACACAAGGATCACATTCATTCTTAACAAATACATATTTTGTTATGGATTCATCAAAACAAATGCTCCATGACCATGATTCTTTCTTTAATCCGTAAATTAATTTCTACAACTTGAATACCTTGTTGGAATCCTTTGGAGTCACAAACCCTTTAGGTTGTGTCATGTAGTCATCTTCCTAGAGGTTCCCATTAAGGAATGTTATTTTGACATCCATTTGCCAAATTTCATAGACATGATAAGCGGAAATGGCCAATTGGGTTCTGATGGGTTTCAGCATTGCAACCAATGAAAAGGTTTCATCATAGTCAATTCCTTGATGATGTATAAAACCTTTTGCAACCAGTCATGATTTATAGGTGCTGAATTATCCCTCCATGTCCAGTTTATTCTTGAATACCCACTTATTACCAATAGGCATTACATCAACTAGACGATCTACCAAAATCCAAATTGGTTTTGGTACATGGAATCTATTTCAGAATTCATGGCTTCTTTCCACTTGGCAACGTCTGTGCCTTAAACTACATCTTTGTAAATAAGAGGATCATCATTGTCAACCAATAATGAGTCACCATCCTTGATGACAATAAAACCATATCATTTTGGTTCTCTCATCTCTCTCTTTCTCCGATGCAGTTCTTGTGTCTCTGGAAAGATGGTTATTCCACAGGGTATTGTGGAATCTGTTGTTGTACCAACTCGTGTGTATCTTGAGCCTCAAATTCATTGAAGTCTATCTCACTCCCACTATATCATTTGGAGATGTTCTCCCTCTCAAAGAATATTGTGTTTCATTCCACTATAACCTTTTTATCTGAGCGGTTGTATATGTAATATCCCCTTGTTTCTTTGGGATATCCTATAAAGATACACTTTCTTATCAGGGGGCATGTTTTTTACCTGAAGAGGCCTTACCAAATGTTTTTTCTACCCCAGACATGTAAATTCGATAACATGACTTTGCATCCACACAATAAATCATATGGAATACCATTAATTGATTTAGTTGGTACTTGGTTTAGTATGTGTGCTGCTATTTGTAATGAATATCCCCAAATGGTTAATAGAGGACTCAAATGACTCATCATTGATCTCACCATGCCCAACAGGGTGCAGTTCTTCATTTCACTTACACCATTCCACTGAGGGTTGTAAGGAGGATTGTGTTGAGATAGAATCCCAAACTCCCGTAAGAAATCAATGAAATCCCGATTAAGATATTCTCCTCCTCTGTCTAACTGTAGTTTCTTAATATTTTTAACAAGATGGTTATCAACTTCATTTGGGTATTCTTTGAAAAGATCAAATGAATATGTCTCATACTTCATTAAGTAAATATTTCCATATTTACTAAAATCATCAGTAAAAGTTATGAAATACAAGAACCCACCCCTTGCTTCATCTAGAAATGGTCCACTCACATCTGTGTGAACTAATTCTATAAGATCTTTAGTCCTCTCACCTTTCCCACTAAATGGTGCTTTGGTCATTTTTCCTTGTAGACACGCATGACATACACCAAGAGGTTTTAGATCGAAAGATTCAAAATACCCATCTTGAAATTATTTTTTCAAATGTATCTCATATACATGACCTATACGGTGATGCCAATGTTGGTTTTGGTATGAGTCATGTGAATTATATTTGTCATAGATTACCATTACTTCATTTGTATAGTCTAACACATAATGACCGTTATATAAATATTCCATTCTAAATCAAATGTTTTCTTTATAAAAGTAGAAACATTCATTTCCAAACAAGAAGATGAATCCATCAGTATCTAATATGGATACTAAAATAAGGTTTTTATTAACATAAGGAACATAATAACAACCCTTTTACACAAAGAGAATTCTAGTTGGAAATGTGAGGTGGTTTTCCCCGATAACCACATCAGTAAGTCTGGCTCCGTTGGATCCTTGTAGATCTACCTCCCCTTGATCAATCATCCGGAATCTACTTGGTTCCTATATTTGGATACATTTGTGAGAACCACAAGCTATATCTAAATCCCAATTTGTAGAAATAGATAGATTGAATTCAATGAAAAATGCTCCTAATGTTTCCCCTTGCTTCCTTGGCTGGGTGATGTTGTTCTTCTAGTGGCCCTTCTTGCCACATGAGAAAAAACCACATTATATTCTATTACCTCCCTATTGATCTTTCATTTAATGGAGGGCCTCGAATAATCCTTGGGATTATATCCCTTCTCCTTCCCTTTACATTTATTCACCATAAGGACAAATATTTTTTCACAATTCACATCATTTTCCACATGGATAATAAGGATAAGTAGATCAGATAGAGAATTCTCAATTTTGTTCATGTTGAAATTCACAATGAAGTTAAATAAGCTCTGGGAATGTGGTGATAGAATGAGATCAGTACCCAGTTGTTCATGGAGTTTAAACCCTAGAATCTTCAAGTGCTCAATGTATCTAATGATCTTGAATACATGAGGCCCAACTGGGGCACCCTGTACAAGAGTGCTCTGGAATAGAGACTTGGAGATCTCAAAACATTCCTCTCTTTCCCTCTCCTGGTATAGACCATGAAGGTGCTCAAGTATTCCATAGGAATCCATATCTTCATGAGACTTCATGATCTCACTAGACATTGATGATAGCATAAAAAATTGAACATTATGTGCATCATTCAAATGCTGATCATAGACAAGTAAATCATCATCACATTCCCCTTGGGTGTGAAAATCAATAAGTGAGGACTCCAACACGTAAAACATTCGTTCCTGGTATAGGATAACCAGAAGGCGCATAAACCATTCTTGAAAGTTACTGCCAGTGAAGATATTTTCTTTATCCAGAATTGATCGTACAGAAAATGTGGTTGATGAGTTTTTCATATTGATTCTATAAATTAGAATAGCATATTTATCAGTACCTTTTGATTACATTTTGTGAAAAATAGTAAATGAATTTATTAATTCTCCCACTATTTTATCAAGTCCCAATGGCCATCACCATTGAACTCGGAATGTCCAGTTTTTTTGACAATCTAGTGGCAAGGATCCATATTCCTTTTCACATGAACACAACAAGTGCTAGTCAAGCTATTTGATGTTATTTAAGTTGGAAGGTCTTTTCCAACTGTGATCTTACAGTTCATTGATCTATTCAGTGGAATCCCAATCCTAAAATTTTTAATTGCATTTCCTCAACACATGCCTCCATTTTACAAAAAGTCTAGAAAGGGATACTCCTCTGGATGTAAAATGATTAATTGAACCCAAAACAATCATAAGAGATTCCATTATAAATGTATGTGTACCAACAAGGGTTGGTCATACACATAGTTTTACTGAGTCTTTCCCTTAATCATGTAACAAAATGCGTGGTCTGGCATAATATGGTACTTGAGGGATTTTATTATTTATGCACAGTTTTGTATTATCACATGCTTCTTAATATTAAGTGATTATTTCTTAAGTGATTAACCATGTTATGATAATGATTACACATTTTCTAGTTTTTATTTTATTCCATATTTTCATGTTTTTTTTATTTCATTACTTATGTGATCATGAAAACAAATACATAATAAATAAACAAAGAAATCAGACATATATAATATAAGATGTCATGATCATGATCTTCTATTGGTTATCTTATCTCGCGGATTTGACAAGCTATACCTGACCTAGGGATAAACACATTGAACATGATGGTTTGTGTTTTTCAGCTCCCTTGTGTCCACCTTTGTATCTTCTTGGGTTGGTTTTTCCTCAGCTTCAGGTTTTGAACCATCTCCTCTGACTTGGGAGATCCTCCATTACAAGCAGTTTGCATTAAAGAAACCATGGGCACGCATTCCATATATATTATTGGAATAAGGCTCGTAGGACAACGAATGTAAATTAAATAAATTTAATTGAAACCATACACACAGAATGGTTTTTTTGGTATAGCTAATGATCATCCATATCATGCAACTACATTAACACATATTTAGAATTCAAATTCATTTAATCGTTCTTTCATTTAATATATGTTGCGCTTGAATTCAATTAATTATGATATTATAATTAATCAAATAATTATCTTAAATTACTTTGTGAATTTCCTTGATATGCTTCTAATTCATATTCCTTGTACAAGTCATTGTACATTGATGGAAACCTCGTGAAATTTCATTTATAGAAAGTACAATATGTTTAGTATATATTACATAGGGTGTATTTTTCACCCTTTATCCAAAGTACATGCCGAGGTCTTTGGCATGTTTTTTGTACTTTGGAAATTTTGGATTACACGAAATATAGATTAATCTAACATGGCGTGTACTTCCATATATCATGGTTACCTCCCAGGCTATCCAAGGTACGTGGTACATGTCTTCTCCTTCTACACGGTTTCACCTAGGCTAGATTGTACTACACGACATGTTTATTAAACATATACTCCCTATATTCTGATTTCCATGCACAATTTAGTTCTGGTTAACATTGTGTAATTAATACTTAGATATACTCAATTGACACGGTGTGGTTTGGTGGACCAGTATCGGTTCGTTGAACCTGAGTACACGGAGTGTAGTTTTCACTACATGTCGTGTATTCTTGTGTTGTAATGATAGAAATAGAGGATCTTCCAGATGAGTTCCTTATTTTTATATTAACCGAATTTAAATTTAAAGGTCATTTCTGTGATGTGAATCGAGTAACGAAGAAGGAATAACATATCTCATTCATTCATATTTATAGAACGATTTATCTTGAATTGAATCAAATATAAATGAGTAAATTATCAATGAAATTTAAATAACTATAATCAATGTTGTAACATCCCTATGATACCATTTTAAGGTTTCGGGCGCAGAAAAAGCACATGGGCGGATATGCCCACTTGTCTTTGTGTCATTAGCAATGATCAATCTGGGATCAATACAACAACAAATGCCAGTATCAATGGATCGAATCACAGAAATTGACAAATAATAAGGATGGTCTTGGAACCACAAAAGAGGTCCAACACAACTTGATTTTAATTAATTTAATTAATTGACATGAATTTACTTTTTGGGAGATCTTTCTTAGTTGATATTATAGATCACGTTCTGGTGTGATTTGTTGTTGCGTAATAGAATCCAATTGTAGATGTATTCTAGAATGGATCCACACATGCACCACATATCTCTAGATTTCACCAATGGATTATATAAGTGCTAGAGTGGATAAAACTTTTCTTTTGTTGTCCACCTTAGATCATGTTGATCAGATGGAGGAGGATCTCTTTCTGTCTTGAGAGCGTTCTTGGAGGAAGGAGTTCTCTCAGCCTCGAGGGAATTCTCCATAATTGTTTTGCTCACCGATTCTTAGGAAAAAAGTTGGGGTTGTGAGGATATTTATAATAGGGTTTGAGGTTATAGAGTTATGACAATAAATAATGGTGTTACATATTTCATTTGTTTCATTAACTCTTTTGTAAACCCCATGTCGAATAATTAATTCCTAGACATGAACCCACACATATTATAATAAATATCATTTAATAAAATGATATTATTTTTTCAAAATCCCGAATAAAAAAAACAAACGGTGTGTAATCAGAAATACACAGCCTATACTTGTTTTTCATTGAAAACTACACGATGTGTACATTCAATGTACAAGGCATGTATAACTTGTTTTCATTTATTCGTTAATTTTCCAAAATGAAAACTAGATGACATGTACAGTCAATAATACATGGAGTGTACTTGTTTTGAAAATAAAAACTACACGATGTGTAATCATTAATACATAGCGTGTACTTATTTTCATTTTGTTATTCCTCCCACATTAAATCAATTTAGGCTTCCTTGAATAATTATTAAACCACGTACGGGAATAATCTAGGTTCTACTTGAGATACTTGAATACCCTTAGGGTGTTACCCTCAAGTCCTCTTTCTCATTAGCATTAGATGGGCTTGCCTAAAGTCCAAGATTACTATCTAGAAACAGCTCATGGTACCCAAGAGAATGTAGTTGACGACACTTTGACTTCTCACCTCATACAAACTCTTATCGTGTAATTTATTCCCTTTGTCTCAATATCTCATCAAGAAGGTTTCATGGTAGTGTCATAAACCTATAACCTTGATCTGTCATTCTTTGACTTCCAAAAATAAACTCATCGTTACACCAGGGCCATGGAATTTGGGTGATAGTTATATTTCAATAAAAGGGATTGAGATATCTACTTCCATAAATATAAAAGGGTCAAATCCTTTCTCGACTTATCCATTAACACCATGTCATTCGAGATGCACCCAACATACCCAACTTCCCGCCAACTGTCTTTGTGATGGTTTTCATCAGTAAATCTAAGTGTGTGAGTCATTACATGAGTTAATGATAATATTCTAGTGTAAGGACCATGACACACCCTCATAGATAGAAATGTTTGATGACACCAAGACATGCAGAATTTCTACTGGTGGGTCTGTTCTAATAATCTCTCATCTTAGAGATTACCAAGTGCAAACTCCCTGAGAGAGAGTATCATCTTCTTACAAGTACTCGCACATGATGTTCTTTATAATATGTGTCCTATCATAGTATATCATCCAACCGTTGATCTTTATTTAAGAATATTGTTATAGAATATAACGGTTCTCATCATAGCGGGGATTTTCCATGACTTTATCCGTGCAAAAAATAATTCAAGACATTATTATATTATAGTCATTCAGAATAATGAACAATATATAATATGTGTACATTCATGTAATCAATGTAAAAAATAGTTGGTTCTCAGAACATAAACCCTTACATTAATTAATATGGGAAACTACATCAAATTAAATACTCTCCATAGTAGAATAGAATTGATCATGAGTATCCTGATTTTTGAAATTATCCTAGAATCCTTCATCTTGTACTATCAACAGAAGGGGTGAATCCTTCTCGTTTTCAGAGAAGCACTCACAGTACTTGGCTAGTTATGATGGTAAATTATAAATTTCCACCATGGTCATGCATGAAACCAAAAAACATCATGCTATATATGATTATATTAGGACCAAAACTACTAGGTAATGATATTTATGTTTATTTGGATCCATTGTTAGAGGATTTGAAATAATTATGGGATTCAGGTGTTACATTGAATAATGATTATAGAATTGAAGATTTCACATTGAGAGCCATATTTTATGTGACGATAAATGAATTTTCTATTTATGGATATTTTCAGGACATAGAATTCAAGTAACTCTTGGTTGTTCCGTCTAAGGTAATAGAAAACAATCAATTACATTGATACATTTTCGAAAGTTGCGTTTCATGGAAATCAATGATTTCTACCCCAACGATTGAAGTACTGATCTTGTATAACATCATTCAATGGATGTTCAGAAGACCATACACCACCATCTCCACTAACAGGTGATAGAATATTTGAGAAAGTAAATTATTTTGATCCTAATTTTTGTAAACCATTTTTGAAAAACCATACAAAAACCAGATGGAATAATAGATTAGTTTTTTTAATCACCATACTGAAATTGTGTCTACGTGAGAAACATTCTTGATGTTATTATTTTTGAAAAACAATACATGTGATATAATCATTAGATCATTGCGAAAAGCTCAAAATAAAATTAAGGATGGAATTAAGCCAAAGTTAGACATGTTTGAAATGGGAATTCGAGAAGAGTTGGTGCCAGTGAAGGGTATAAAATGAATTGTTCTACCTCCAACTGGTTAATCTCTTTCCAGGTAAGAAGGATATCAGTTTCACAACATATTAAATGACGTAATGGTTCCCGGGGGGTATTCATTGAATATTAAGAACATAAGTTCAATGACTGAATTAATATTAAGGGGTCTAAATCACTTTACAAGCATATTTTAATGAACAAACTAATTCATATAACTTCAAATTTCATTTTTTTTCAAGAATACATGCTATACATTAACAAATATCTCTTTATTCTTCAAAGCTATATGAGACAAAGTTATAGTCCCAAAAACATTACTATGTATGTTAGGATAAATTTACATCATATTATGTGAATTTGACATGTTCTTCCCACCATCATTCATTGATATGATGACTCATTTAACGGTTCACTTGGTGGGTGAGATTCAACTATGTGGTCATGTACTCTATAGATGGATGTACCCCCATTGAACTGTATATGAGGATTTTTAACGGGTATGTCAAAAATAGAACTCGGCCTGAGGGTTATATTGCGTAGCGATATATTGATGAGGAGGGCATTGAATTCTTTACCAAATACAAGTCTGTTGTATAAATCACTATTCTACCTAATTCTCACCATATTATGTGGCATATGGGTGAAATAATTTCTAGAAAATAGGTTGTCACAATCAATAATTCAGAATGGGAGTGGGCTCACCTTTACGTTTTTCATAATAGAGTGTAGTTTGACCCATAATTCGAAACCCAAAATGAAGTTACTAGACATTTAAATACATAAAGTTATGAAAAATGGATATCAAATACACATAATTGATAGTTTATATGATGGTTTCAAGTCCATATATTTAATAATTCAGATGAAAATCCTGACTCAATTTTAGAATGACTTTGATGACTAGTTGGGGGTCCAATTGTGAATGTGTTATATTATAAACCTTATGTAATTAATGGTTATACATTCTATAAAAATTAACATGATGAATGAAGTACCATGTAGAATAGTGTTGTTACACATGTGGCTGATGTGATGCATGTTTTCGGTGCTATGGAAAAAATGTAATTTATGCGAATATGTCATACATTGGAATCATCAAACAAATATGGTAGATGGATTATTTTAAATTTCAAGTGCCAATTTTTCAATACAAGTGGGATGATAACATGAGAGATATTATAATAGATGTGTTGGGATTTATGAAAGGTGATTTTTGAAATAAAGTGTACTAAAATTAACTATATATAATGGTATCAAAAGAAATACAAGTATTTTATGTTCCTGATCCCTCAAATTGAAACTAGTCAATAGTTATGTTATCGACCAAAACCACTGAAGGGTTAGATGAAAATTCAACAGAGGATGACCCTTTCATTGGGACGTTGCAATAATGTTTTAGTGGTCCCAATAGAGATTGTGTGTTTTATTTCTAAGGACACCAAAATGAATGGATTTGGATAGTCTATATAGGATTAAAATTCCTTCATCCTTTTAAAAAAGAGAGTTCAATAATTAGGTTAAATTTATTAAAACAGATCGTGTTACATTATGTTATTATTTTTTTGTTGTTGATTTTAGGTAATATAAATTAAATTTTAAACCACTTCTGCGGATAATGACTTCTTCACAAGGTTCTGCTCCTAATTTCGAGGTACAATAGTTATCCCAACCTGCTACTACTTACAGTGCAATGAATAACTGGTATCTCTACCTGTTGTTGTTTGTACTGTATAAGACCAACATGTTTCTAAACTAGCTACTGTTTCTCCAAGTGCAGAGGTACAACCACCATCTTCACATATTGATGATAGTGCTCTGGTGGAACATATTAATGATGTTGAAATTGGGAAAATGGTACCCAATGAAACACTAGAGGCACAAAAAAGGGTAGTGATGTAGTTTGAATGTGTTTGAAAAAATCCTTAAGGAAATTGAGAAAGGCCTCAAATAAGAGGTCATATGGAATAGGTAGGGCCTAAATTTTAATCCCAGCAAGGCTATGTTTAGAAGTTACATTTGAATCATCACTCAACAATGCATTCCCAATAATGTATTATCATGGAAATATGTTGTCACATGGTTTAAGACACATATATGGGGATATATTATTGTAACATTATGATATAATTTCTTTAATTTAACAAAAAAATAAAATAATGAAAGCTAAGAAAATACCACCAAAGGTAGGTGTTGATCCCAACCTCCTTTGAAATCCATAGAGCAAGCTCTCAACATATCTTCTAGGGTTTGAATTGTTCTCTCAGACTGACCGTCTGTCTGGGGATGATAAGCAGTGCTGAAACTCAACTTTGTATCCAGAGTATGCTGAAGACTTCGCCAGAACATCGAGGTAAATCTCGGATCCCGATCAGATATAATAGAAAGTGGTACTCCATGCAATCTTTCCACTTCCTTTACATATATCCTGGCAAGCTGATCTAGAGAGAAATCCTCTCTAATACCAATGAAGTGTGCAGACTTTGTAAGACGATCAACTATGACCCAGATAGAATTATTGCCTTTGGATGTTTTAGGAAGTCCGGTGACAAAGTCTATAGTGCTGTTTTCCCATTTCCATTCGGGTATGGGTAATGGTTGTAATATCCCCTTAGACTTCTGTCTCTCAGCTTTAACTTGTTGACAAACCAAGCATCGAGAGACATATTCAGCAACATCTCTTTTCATGCCATCCCACCAGAAGTACTCTTTCTAGTCCCTATACATCTTTGTGCTTCCAGGATAAATAGAGAATGATGAACTATGACCCTCATCCAGCAGCTCCTTATTTAATTCGGGGATGGGAGGAACACAAACCCGATTCCGGAACATTATTATCCCATCACAATCAAGGTTGAATTCAGGAACATTTCTCACCTTCTTTTGTAACTCGACATCTTCTTTCTGTGCCTCTTTAATCTTCACATGTATAGATGGTTGAACATTCATTTGAGAAAGATAATATTTTTCCCCTTCCATTATAATTCCAAGATCCATCCTTTGTAAATCCATAAATATTGGATCTTTTGTGATCCTCATCATGGATAAACTAGCTTGGTCTTGTCGACTTAATGCATCTGCCACCTTGTTTGCTTTCCCAGGGTGGTAATGGATTGAGCAGTCATAATCCTTAATCAGCTCCAACCATCTTCTTTGACGCATATTCAACTCCTTTTGTGTGAAAATATACTTTAAACTTTTATGATCAGTATAAACATCACACCTTTCACCATAAAGGTAATGCCTCCAAATCTTTAATGCAAAGATTACCGCAGCCAACTCCAAATCATGTGTTGGGTAATTTTTCTCATGGATTTTCAACTATCGTGAGGCATAAGCTATCACCATATAATTTTGCATAAGAACACACCCCAATCCCTTCTTGGATGCATCATTGTAGATCACAAACCTTTCTCCACTACAAGGCAGTGTGAGCAAAGGTGCACTGGATAGCCTTCTTTTCAACTCCTTGAAATTCTCTTCACATTCCTCTGTCCAGACAAACTTAACTCCTTTCCGAGTCAACTTGGTGAGTGGATTAGATAATCGTGAAAAATCTTTTACAAAATGTCGATAATATCCATCCAAACCAAGAAAACTTCGAATCTCAGTTACTGTTGTTGGTCTCGACCATCTTTCAATAACCTCTGTTTTTGCTGGATCCACAGATATCCCCTCATTTGAGATTATGTGACCCAAAAATGGAACTTTTTGAAGCCAAAATTCACACTTGGTAAATTTGGCATAAAGCTTCTCCTTTCTCAGGGTCTTCAATATAATTCTCAAGTGATATTCATGCTCTTCCTTGCTCTTTGAATAGACAAGAATATCGTCTATAAAGACTACCAAAAATTGATCAAGATAGTCTCTAAAGACTCTATTCATTAGATCCATGAAGATAGCAGGGGCATTAGTAAGACCAAATGGCATCACTATAAATTCATAGTGTCCATACCTTGTACGGAAATCCGTCTTTGGTATATCCTCCCTTTTGACCCTTAATTGATGATACCCTGAACGAAGATCAATCTTGGAAAAGTATTGAGCTCCGCGTAGTTGGTCAAATAAGTCATCAATGCGTGGGAGAGGATATTTGTTCTTGATAGTGATCGTGTTAAGTTCTCGGCAATCAATGCAGAGTCTCATTGATCCATCTTTCTTCTTAAAAAATAGAACATGTGGTCCCCAAGTTGACGCACTAGGGCGTATGAATCCCTTATCAAGATTCTCTTGGAGTTGCTTCTTCAATTCCTGCAACTCAATTGGGGCCATTCTATAAGGTGTCTTTGAAATTGGCAAAGCGCCTGGTACGAGTTCTATTGAAAACTCAACTTCACGATTTGGTGGAAGACCCGGTAATTCCTCCAGAAAGACATCATCAAACTCCCGTACAATGGGCATATTCTTAATCGTGAGTTTCTCACCAACCATTTGAGATAAATAACCTTCATTTTCTGGAATCAATACCCATAAGATGGAAGAAATTTACACTGGAAGGTTATGTTCATCCTTGCATTGGTATACGATCGTAGATTGATCTGGAATATGAAATGTGACTTCCCTTCTTTGGAAATTGATATGATCTCCATGTAGAGAAAGCCAATCCATGCCAAGAATCACATCAAATTCCACTAAAGGAAGGATCACAAGATTTGCAGGAAGCACCTTCCCACAAACTTCGATCGGAGAAGAATTATAAACTTTTGATGCGACTGTTGTGCCATTAGGTGTTGTCACAGCTAACTCAACAGCTAATTGTTGAGGTAATACAGTGATACCCTTAGAAAATTATTTAGAAATAAAAGAGTGGGTGGATCCAGAATCAAATAAAACATTTGATACTTTAGAGTGGACGGTAAGTGTACCTTTCACCACTTCGTTATCGTACTCCACATCGCTGATAGAAATTGCATGTGACTTTCCTTTGTCTTTAGCCTTAAGATTTTGTTGACGTCGACCATCATCATCAACCCTTGGATTTGGGAATTGATTGGCATAATGCCCCATCTCCTTGCACTTGAAACATTGAAGTGTAGTAGGTTCATTCTGTGTATCCCTTCCTTTGTTTGCGTCATTAGACATCTTATTCCCATTATCACGGCATTAAAATGCCCGATGACCTTTTTTTCCACATTTAAAACATTTACATGTCCCTTTAAGACAACTCCCTCCATGTTTCTTTCCACACTTTGAGCATAAGGAAAAGCTCATCTTCTTTTACGTGTGCTCTTTAGATTTTTCTTTGAATTCCATCTTCCTCTTCTTATCAAACCCATGTGACTGATGGGTTACTCCAATCTCCATCTTGACTTTGAGAGAACATCGAACGATTTCCTCGTAGCTATTGAAGTCCCTTATGGCTAACGCCCTTCGAAGACTTGGTTTTAAGCCACTAAAGAATTGATCGATCTTACTCTCAGGTTGGATAATAACACCAGAAGCGTGCCATGCAAGTCTTGTAAAATTTTCTTCATAGGTACCAACAGATTCATCATCCCTTTGCTTCAGTTCAAGGAACTCTTTTTCCATCTTTGTTCGGAGAATACGAGGGAAGTACTTATTGAAAAATAAGTTCTTGAACTCGTCCCATTCCATAGACTCAATTTCATCCCTTTGCCTCGTATTCTTAATAAGATTCCACCATTGATCAGCATCTCCTTCCAAACGATACACTACTAGGATAACTTTATCAGGCTCATAACATTGAAGAACTGAAAATATCTTTTCAGTAGTACTAATCCATTGTTCAGCAACTAATGGATCAGTAGACCCGCTGAAAGAAGGTGGACGCTGCCTCACGAAGGATTCAACAGAATGTTGCTCCTTCCTTTGCTCGTTTGGAAGTCCTGCATGATTCATAGCTTGAGAAAGTTGTGTGAGCATGGCTACAAGATTTTGCATTCCAGCTCCCATATCGTTTGGTTGCTCAGGGGGACAATCATTGCATTTCCCATCGCATTCCGCATTAACACGGTTCCTTCGGGTTCTAGCCAGTGACTAAAACCAAGAAGAATAGTGTGAGAAACACTAATTATAATATGAAAACCACATAATTAAAGAATAAAATTTTCATGCTTAAGGTCTTATCCTAGGTTATTCAAGGAAATTTCTAAAACACTAAGATTGTGTTCTATTCTTAGACTTATCCTTAGGGTTCTTACTAAGGCTTTCACATCCTAGTTTCCAAGGGTTGACTATACCTTTCCTCTGATACCAACTATAACGACCCATACTTTACATACATTGTTAATACTTCAAAATTGAAGCACACTTATTACATCATATGACAAAACCACAAAGGACCGTATAGGTATAGTGTCTTTAGAAACTGGGAAACAGAAACAACTGGTTCATAAATCTTCTACAGTGTCTCCCATTTATTTCATCATATCTAGGGTCCCTTTTAGCATATTCTACTTAATATCCATCTTCCTGACCTGGGGAAAATAAAACATAAAAGGGTGAGCTCAAATGCTCAGCAAGGGCAAATAAAGGAAATAAAAATCATATCATATCTTTTTGAAAATCATAACCTGCAAAAGAGATCATAAAATCTTAACATGGAATAAATCATAGAAGTGAAAATGAGATCCCCATAATCATAACATAAAACATGAAACTTTGTGGCATGCACACATAACCATGGAAAATCATTTCTTGTTAATCATGACTCATTTCCAAGACTATCTTAGTGGACAAAGTCCCTTTCTGAACCGAGTCACCCTCATTCCAGTCCTGTTTCACTGAACCGGTATAACCTACCGTTCTATCCATGTCTATCTCGTGAGATATAAAATCTTTACCCAATGCATTGGAGGGAGATATAGGTCCCACCCATCTTATAATGAATCCTTTCTTATGTGTGCCACATAATCATAAAACATACATCATCGCATAACACATGTATCAAAAATGGGATTCTTGAAACATCATGACATCATAAATAAATTCATATAAGATAAAGGAATTCATAAAAATAATTCCATCACAACATGATCAAATCAATGTAATAATAGGGATAAAAACAGAACCCTTTATTATCTTAGATGGAAAATAATTTTGATAAAATACTTGAACTCCATTCTTGAGGAAAATATCCTTTCTTCTTCGAAAACACTTTTCTTTTCTTAACATGTCATAAAATTATAAACTAAAAGAAGTTGATTAAAAATAAACTTGAAAACTTGTAAAGGAATCTTCTTGGGAATAATTTTTTTAAAAATCCATTCATGCCGTATAAGTTAAAAAAACATTCTTCGTACTTTTGTCGGAAAAGTCAAAAAGAACCTCGTATGAAAAACGACAAAAGATTCCTTTCTTATTATTTACTAAAAACTCACCGAAGGGTAAAATTGGATTTAAACTATTGTAAGTGGATGGAAATAATATTACATATTGAGGAAACATGGATGTGGATGATAAAATACACCCCAGTAAATACTTACGAATAAACAATCTCGGATAAAAATGAGATTGTGATATTTCCCTTACCTTAGGTCCGATTTTCTTTGTACGTGTCCGAAGCTCCTGTATAATGGTTTAAATAATGTTATTTACTAATTACAGAATCATACATATTGATATGATATCATATATGGTAATATTCTTAGCTTCTTGTTAGTAATATTTCATTGTTACTTGTTACTCGGGTCTTTATTGCCTTTTGTTCTAATGCGTGTTTTGCCGAATACATTCTTATTCTTCTTTTAAGGTTATAGATACCTTATATCCAGAATGGTATTAGTGTAACATATTTCATATTTATTCATTCAATTCATTTATATAATTACTATGTAATGATGATCATGTAGAACGAGTCGCATCACATTGTGGAGACGGTATTCCGTACGTAGGCACGAGTGATGATATCGTTCCTATGATCGTGGAACTATATTGGAGTATATATATATTATTTCAGTATCAATATTACTTTATAATAATCATAAATAGTTACTCATTACACCATTATATCCATCCTTGTAAAGTGATGGTGGAAAAATAGATTACACCACGGCGTGGAGACGGTATTCCGTACGTACGCACGCGCGGTGATTTCATTTTTCCGTGGGATGGATAGAAGGTGAATTAGGGTTGTTTCATATTTATAATAACATATCAGTATGTAAGTAATACTGATGTTATTACTTCATCATGAACCAACTAATGAAGAAGAAGTTGAAGAAGAAAGAAATTGAAAAGATCGGTAATGGATATTACCTCTTCTTTGGAACGCCTATTTGAATCCTCCACTTAGGGAACTAAGATTGGTCTTTGAAGAAGACCAGGACCTCTAGGATTATTCTAGGGAAGTGGAGAGGAGAAAATTTCAGGGGTTGGCCGAGCTTGAGTGCTCAATTTGGTGTGAGGAGGAGGGGGAGGAGGTGCCCTTTTATAAGGGAGGAGAGGGGCACCTTAAGAATATCTCAAAATATTATTTTATATTAAAGTCAAAATCGGTTTATAATGGTTCCAAAGGGTCTTATTTCGAAGCTAAAGTGGGGAAGGGTCGAAATCCTATCAACCAATAGGATTTAGACATGTTTAGGGAATTATTTTAACCTTATCAATTAGATTTAACTCTAAGTAAAATAATTTAACTTTTACCGTGTATTTTTGTTTTCTTTCACTATATGGTTAATACACTTACTATAACATGACAAACGAACCCCAAATTGTTTATTACTAATATATATATCCTTATCTAAGTCATTTGGCCGAACCTTAGATTTTTAGTAATAAAATAACAATTAATAATATAATATTTTATTTAAAAACTATTTTGTGTCAATTTTGACACTATTTGATATATGATTTTTGCGAAAGTCATAACAGAATTATATGTTCGAACCAAGTTGATTAAATCAACATTAATATATCATAGTAACCTAGAAAATTAGTGGAATTCATAAAAAGTCTCAAATTACATTTATTTTGGTGTTTATAACATCAATTATGTCAATATTTCATAAATAAGATAATTACTGCATCATCATTGTGTCATAAATAAATTAAATTATTTAATGTCTAAAAATTACAAATAAAATACCATTATGTAGGAAATATTTTTAGATTTCTAATGAATATTTATAGTCGAATTTATCTTATGTATAACCCCATATTAAAAATGATTTACTTATTAAACTTTGATTTTAACTATTTTAACCCTTCTTTAAATAAATTAATAATAAATGTCCTAATCTAACCCAAGTGGGCCTAAATGGTCATATTTTATTCATAAGGTTGTTTTTGGTCGAATTACACTTGTCCAATAAAATTAGGACATGTGTTAGGGTAATATTAATATCATATTTACCCTTAGTTACCCTATTTACAATTAACTGCGGTAAAAATAGTAAAAAGTTACTATTCACCAAAAAATTATTTTTATCTCATTGAACCACATTTTACTTACTGATATCAACCGTGTCTGTCGGATTTTTGAAATTCTATTCACAGAAGCGGTAAAATTATGTTTTATGGAAAATTCAGTTTTTAACCTACCACTTAGTGGTTTCACTATTCATCAAAAATTGAAAGTTTTCAGAAAAATACAAAAATTTCACCCTAGGCTAATTTCGGTATTCCGAATCCAAAAATGAAGCCCATTTTGAAAAATAAAATTTATAAAATTTCAAAAAGTGGTTATTACTATTCATAACGGCTAGTTTTAATAATATTTTAATAGCATATCGTTGTTTAGTGAAACTCGGTATTGCGTACGACGCAAGCTATTGAGGAAGGTCGCGATTTCATGTAAAGCAATCCAAGCAAGTGTTGTGTAGAAAAAGATTCCTTTGATGATTTATATAACATAAAAGTCTCGGGTGTTACATAACTTGCATTGTTACTTCAACTTGGTATTACCCTATTGGTTCTAAGAGGGTGCACAAACACTATTGGTATTGTTTACATAGTGCTAAACGAGTGAAAGGGAATATCCTAGTCATTTTAATCCAATGATTTTTTTCTAGTGGATTTTTTGTTATTGGATTACTTCCAAACCATAGAAATAATATAAATATTCATATTAAATTGTTACGATTTTAAATTTGTATGATCTTATGGATGAGTAGTTGATTTTTTAGTAGGGAATTGAATCATAAACATGGGGTGAAGGTTGTTTAAGTCAAAAAGAAACTAAAAAGAAAAATTATAACTTATTAACCACCACTAATATAGATAGTGATTTTAAAAGCACTAAACGGCACTATAAACATTTCCTGAAATGAACCAATAATCACATTGAAGCTAAAGGGGGTCCACATTATCAGTGCTAAAAAGGAAATGATAGAGTGGGTACGTTTTCTGTACTAAAAAAATTTCTGATAAAGGACCCCCCTATCGGAGCTATTTTAAATTTTGATAATGGGGGCCATTATTAGTGCTCAAAATAGAACTAATAAAGGGAGACATCGACATCACAATAAATTGCACTGAAAATGTGGGGGCTTTATCAGCACTCGAAATAGCATTAATAAAGGAAGAGTTTTTCAGTGGTCAAAATAGCACTGATGAAGGCCTAGCTTCTCATGATGTGTTGTTTATATAACAACAAACCCACCATCACCTAGACATCGGACATACACCACCTCCACAAAACAACACCTGCATAGCGACCATATGAACAAAGTAGTGCACACAAAAAATAAGAAGTGCACCCATGGATTTGGAAAAAAATGATAACTAATTTTCAAATAATTTTTCATATAATTAAATTTAAAATAATCCAAAAAACAATTAAAAACATTAATGTTTCATCCTTTGACATCTGTGATCCCCCCCCCAAAATTTCCACCATTGGTATTAGTTTCCGAACATATCATCCTAACTCCAACAAAAGGATCAACCTATATAAGGAAACAAATTTTAGATTTGAAATTCTATAAATAAATAAATTAAACATTAATATGAAATTAAACATTAATAAATTTCCAATTTTTAATAAAAAAGAATCCTTTGGAGTTATAAAGGTTACATTGTGCATCGTATTTTGGTGGGATTTATTCCTACACATCAAAAATGAGTTGTGGATCATTGTAATAAAATATAAAAACAGTCTAAATGGGTTTCATTGGTTTTGATTATGTCCCTTATTCTTTTACTAAAATTAATATCAAATATATTTGAAACATTTGGATTCATACCAGTCACATCATTTTTTAGATTATAGTGTGGTTGATCCCTACATGTCACAATTGACTCATGGATTGTTTTTCTAATGTATGAAATCAATATGAATGCATTTTCTTGGTTTTCAGTATGTCAGTTGTGTTTTTTTAATAAAATATCATTTCAAACCATAAAAACACATTTTGTGTCTTATTGGATACATCGTGCATCCGTCTGAATTAAGACTGGTTTATACACGTCACAATGTACATTCAGATCACTCTCATAAATTATTAAGACAACATAAGGTGTTTTCTTGGATTTCATTGAGTGAAATGTTTTAAGCTAAAATGTAAATTTTAAACAGATGACAAACACTATTATTCACACTGGTCTCATTGAGTGTCTTATTGAGTTGTAGTTGATTCTTACATATCAAGAATGACTCATGTATCATTTTTTTAATATATCAAAACAATATGAATTCATTTTCTTGATTTTAAATATTTCACATGTTCATTTTATTTAAATTAATGGAAATTTTAAATAAAAACACATTAGGATTTATACAGGTCACATCATTCATCGAATTGAGCTGTGGTTGATTCTTACATGTCACAAATGACACATGGATCATTTTTTTATGTATAAAAACATTACAAATATGTTTTCTCAATTTTGAGTACGTTAGTTGTTTTTATTACTATAATAACATTTCAAATTGGAAACATGATTTTTGATTCACATCGGTCACATTGTTCATCAGTTTGATGTGAGAGTACATCATACACATCATAACAGAATTAAGAATCATAGTCCTAAATTATGAATATAATCATAATGTGTTTTATTGGTTACCATTTAGTGACATGTTTTGACCTAAAAATTAAATTTTAAACTGAAAACAGAAACATTTAGTCATTCAGGTCATATCATGTGTCTGATTGAGCTATGGTTGATTCCTACATGTCAAAAATAAATCATGGATCATTTTGAAAATGTATCTAAAATTAAAATGTGTTTTCCAATTTTTTGTATGTCCCTGGTTCTTTTTATATATATTAACATCAATTTTAAATAAATATATACATTTGGATTTATATCAGGGACATCATGAATTGTATTTAGGTTTGGTATATTCTTACACATCACAAATGACTAATGGATCATTTTCCTAAATTTTCAAAAAAATCCGAATTCATTTCCCTAGTTTTCAGTATGCCTACTATTGTTTTACTACAATTAGTGTGACTTTTAAATAAAAAGAGACACTTTGAGTCATTCAAGATGCACTGTACATTGGATTGAGGTGATATTTATTCCTACACATCAAAATTAACATATATATTGTTTTTGTAATGTGTAAAAACAATATGAATGTCTTTGATTATTTTTTAGTATGTTAGTTGTTTTTTTACTAAAATATTATTTCAAACTACAAACATTCATTTTGAGTGATACACATTGCATTGTGAATAGGTTTGACATGATACTACATCATACACAACAAAAAAACGTATGAACCATTGTAATAAATTTTTAATACAATCAATGTGGGTTTTCTTGGTTTTTAGTGAGTTACACAGTTTGAGTTAAAATGTAAATTTTAAACTGATAATGGAAAATTCTAGTCATATCAGTCATACCATTCATCATATTGTGGTTTTTGGTTATTCCTACACATCAAAATGACTAATGTATTATTTTACTAATGTATAAAAATAATCTAAATTCATTTTCTCATTTTTTATTATGTATCAGGTTCTTTTAAAAAAACTATTACTAATTTAATTTAAAAATACATACTTAAAGTCATATCATGGAAATTGTTCTTTATATTTAGGTGAGGTTTATTCTTACATGTCACAAATGAAATAAGGATCATTTTCCTAAATTATCAAACCAATCCTATAGTATTTTTTCAATTTTTAGTATGTCACTTATTCCTTTTAATAAAAATACTATTAATTTTAAATAAAAAAGGAAGCATTGTGTCATACTAGTTCCATCATGTGTCGTATTGAAGACATATATTCATGCTATTTTTTTACAATATTCCATCAGGTAGGCTGATCATTCATTTATAAATGAATATAAATCATATTGTGAATATGATTCTTTTCGACAATCATGGTATTACCGAAAAAATAACAAATAGATTAATAAATATTTTAAATTAAAGTGTAATTGTCATCAAAAGTACCTCCTTAGGGATGCAGGTTTTTTCATGGAATATGGTCATTTCCATAAATTTAAAAACATAATAACCACATTCTTTTTTGTTTGCTTGTTTGTAACACTACAGAAACATTGAGAAAAATAATAAATTTTTTATATCTATTTGGATAGTGAAATATTATTATATATAAAATGATACTTATCCAGTCATAGTACATGTGATGTTGCTTATCCTTTTACCATTGCCTTATTGGATGATGAAGATGATATTCATCCATCACACTGTCATAATATAATCCTCATTAAAAGATAATATAAATTATATAACTAGATGTTTAGTTATAAAATGAAGTATGTGGTTTATTACAAATTGAAAAACAACATCAAGTGTTGTCGTTTTTTGGATATCCAAGCATTGAATTCGGAAAATAAATCATTAGAGTATCCAAATTGATAGTAATGAGAATCCAATGATGCCTAAAAACAAAAAAATGAATCAGTAAGTACTGAAATTATAATATATTTTATACTATTAAACTGTAGAGTTATACCCATGCATTGTCAAATTTACGAAGATTCTTCCATCTGTATTTTTATTATTAAATGATTTGAGAAGGCCAACCACAATTTCACCCTATTTCATATATGTTATTTCTGTTTGTTCTATAGAGGTGTTGTTAAGACTAAATTGTCCATATTTTTGTACATGGGAAAATATCTTAATTTTTTTTTTCATATATACATGTATGAAAAATACATAATGTATTTATGCATAATTGACATAGTATATCAGCTTTTGGATAATAAAATCATGAAAACATACCTAATGTATTACCACTGAGATGCCTAGCCAATTGTTGTCCAGGATTCCACTTACCTTGTCAACACTAATGAAATCTAGATCTTCCCTGCAGTAAATATTTTCATCAAACAAATAGTTTTAGTACCACCAAATTTCAACATTATTTCCCCATGAGCCTACAATGATAATAAATGTGGATATAAAATGGGTGGGTTTAAGGTTATTTTGGAAGATTGTTTCGATTAGTTGGTTTTTCATTCAGAGGGTTTTGATTTTTTCTTTTATTTCACCTCATTCCCTTTTTCTGTATGTAATAAAATTCATCATCTCAAACCCTTTTTAATTAAATGTAAAAGGTATATATTGGAAAATAAATTGAAAATTAATACCTATGTGTCGACATATTTTTTGACAAGGTCTAATAGCCATGAGGTGA
This sequence comes from Viscum album, assembly GCA_963277665.1. NCBI lineage: Eukaryota > Viridiplantae > Streptophyta > Magnoliopsida > Santalales > Viscaceae > Viscum > Viscum album. Next base: position 1,051,721,459 of record OY728151.1, on the reverse strand, counting down.
ATGTTATAAGAGCTTATTTGACCTTATGAATATCTTCATCATCAATTAGAATAGGTAGCTCATCACTCGGCTCATGAGATACATTAATCAACACTTTGACTTGACTTGTTGGAAGTTGTATGTTGTATAGCATGACATCATGTATATTGAACACTATAGCCCTCTATACAAGGCGATCCGTGGGTGTTGATAGATATAAATCATAGTCATTTTCACCCTCTAGAATTTTAGAACAGGAAACATATCATTTTAGATCTAATTCACAATTCATAAAAACAAATTTTAAAGGATTTATTACCTCTTTTAAGAACGGTTTTACAGAGAATGGCTCGCCTCATTGTTGGTGGGGGTGGGGCGGGATCTTTATACAATTTTTTTCCTTGAGTTATTTATTCTCTATCCCAAACCTAACATTATATTTGGCATGTATTCTCTCTTCCATTTCATTAGTTCTTCATGTATATATACTCGTTCTACCATAATTTTCTGTAGTTCAATATGATCCTCCACTGGTTTTATTTTTCTCAAAAAAAAATTCAGGGGTAACCCCAAAACTCACACCACTTGCACTACGAAACTATTCTGGCTACTACAAGACCATTTAATGTAGATATTCATCTAGTTTGGATGTTTTCAATTCATGTGACTATGCCAGATAATAAATATTGTAAAATAAGTAATCAATGTATAGTATTATCAATCTAAAGAAAACCCAATATTTATTATTTCATACTTACACATGTTTCCCACACATTTTGTGTGCTTTCATCTATTAGTATCCCATATTTATTTACACATGCCTCCTTCTATAGCACATGGAACGTTATGGAAGTGACTTTGGATTTGGATTCATCAATCAGCATATAAATATTGGAACATAGTTATGGTATTGTTTTTTGTCACATAAAAATATTAAGGTATATTTAATATACGGACCAATTCTTTTCATGTGAAATGTACCCCATCCTTGCATTACAGTAGTGGCATGCTAGTTTTACTGCTTTTTGATTATTTTCAACACTAAGTTGATGTTTCATAAATAAAAAACTGTCCTAAAAAAGTTGATTACACATATCATCAAACAACATATAACCAAACACATTTTACCATTGAAGAATGCTCCTCACGAAATCAAATAAATGCATCCCATGCTCTGCAGGTTATCATGTGGGAATAAAGATGAGTATGATGTGGATTTATTTTCCCTTCAACATTATTAAGATTGTATCTCATTAAAATCGTTCTAAATCCATTATGAATCATTCTATAAACACGTATTACACAGTCCTTGTTTGAGTCATCCACTGTAAATGCACACTACATGGGATGATAAATAGTATTTCAATGTATTATTATTTTATTTTTTAGTAAATTAGATAAATTATATCATAATTTTACCATAATATATCCCCACTTCAGTTTCTTAAACCCAGAGGCAACATGGTGCCACATATATACATCAATCAGAACACATTTCCAATTGATGATTCCAATTTAAATACTGAACATGGCCTTGTTGGGGGTTAACATGTTATTCCAAATTATTCCATCCAAACATTTATTTTACCCCAATATCTTTTTCCTTATTTATTTTTCCTAACACAATGAAACTATGAAACTCGTGTTTTGTCTGCATCATCATTGTTTCGTTGTCTACTATTTCCTTGGTTTCATCATCATCATTATTTTCCTCCAAATAAATAGAATTGGAATTATAGATGGTGGTTGTACCTCTATAATTGTATCAACAAAATTAATAGTTTGAGAAACTTGTTGGTCTAATTCTCTCTAAGAAGCAGTAGGTTGAGATACATGTTGTTCCTCTACACTATAAGAATCCGTAGGTAGAGAGACTTATTGGGCCTCTGGATTGGGAAATTCATCACAAGGAAATTCATTATCTACAGAAGTGGTTTAACATTTAATTTAGATTAAATAATATCCATAGAGAATAGATAATAACATAAGGTAGGACAATGTATATAACAAAAAATATATACCATGATTGTTGAAATCTATTTTTTTAATGGATGAAGGGATTTTACCCCTCTATCGCCTATCTAAATCCCTTCATTTTGGTCCACTATGAAATATGAAACGAAGTCTAAATTGGGACCTAGGTGAAATGATTTTGGCATCCCAATTAATGGGACATCCTCCGTTGAATTTTTTTCATACCCTTTAGTGTTTTTGGTTGATAAAAAAACTATTCAACGGGTTCTAATTGCAGGATCTGGAACATAAAATAATTATACATCCTGTGATTCCATTATAAATAGTTCCCCATTTTACCATTCCTTACTGAAATCTATATTCACGAATCACAACTCATCTATATTTGCAGAAATCATGTTATCAATCCATTTTCATTGAAAATATTTCACATGGAAGTTCTTAGAATCCAACTCCCATATTTTTTTTATGATGACAAAGTATGACATATTTGAATCAATTAGATTTCTATCCTTAGAATCTGAAATAAGAGTCTCTTAATCCACAAGTGTAACTCTACTAGTCTTCGGGGTAAAAACATCATCATGTTCATTAATATAGAATGTTTTACCAATAATTGCATAATTATTATAAGATAATACTTACAAACAATATCTTCTAGATAGCCATCGAACCCATTCTGAATTTCAGTACATATTTTCATCTGAGTCCTTAAATATATGGACCCAAAACCATCCTATAAACTGTCGATTTTGAGTATTTCCTATCCAATATTCAGACCTTGACGGATTCCAATTCCTAATAAATTCTTTATGGGTATCAACATAATGGTCATCCTCTATAATTTTATGCGAAACATAATGGTTGGACTGCTCCCACTCAGTAATAATTATTGTGAAAACCACTATTATTGAGATTCATTCACCAGCATATCAGCCTGTGTGATGTGATTTTTTTAGACCAATGATTTCCACACCTTATAGGTATTCGATATAGAATTCAATGTCTTCCTCCACAATATTTCTCTTTTCAATAAAAACCACTGGACAACTTTGACTGTTGACAAACCCTTTTAAAATAATCATATACCATTTAATGGGGTACATCCATCTATAGTGTACATGAAAACATATTAAAATCTCTCTCACCAAGTGAACCATCAAATGAACCATCTTATCAATGAATGTCAGAGGGAAGAACATTTCCAATCAACAAATTATGAATAGAATTTCAGTTTTCCATTCTCAAAAATTTCACCAGGACTATATCTTTTTAACAAGTGGCTTTGATGAAAAATGTGATATTTGGTAATCTATAACAAACATTCATGAAAAAAAATTAATGTAAATAAATAATAATAAGATCATGCATCAAAACGTGGTAGTCACATTATTTTAGACCCTTTATCATTAAATTGGTCACTGGAATGAGGTTATTGATTTTCTATGGATACCCCTATGGAACCATTACATTATTAATGATGTTGAAAAATTGATATCTCTCTTACCTGGAAAGAGTGTAACTACCTAGAGGAGGAAAAATTTTCTTTCCACCCTTCACTAGAACCAGCCCTTCACGTATTCCCATGACAACTGTGTCCATCCTAGCCATAATTTCATACTTTTTTTGCAGGAGCAATCAGCAACATGCTGATGGCACTATCACATACATGTTTTTCAACAGGCATAACATCAAAAAAGTGTCTGACATAATAACAATTCAAGTATGGTAATTCATAAAAAAAACATTTCTCCTCTTCCAACTATTTTTGTTATATTTTTTTGGAAAATAGTTTACCAAATGGAATGTCCATATCTTTTTCATTCTCAAACATGTTTTCAACTTTTAGTGGAGATGGTGTTGTACATTCATCTGAAATTCCATCAAAAGATGTCTCCCAAGATTGTTACTTATGTTTTCAGGGTAGAATTTTATGATGTCGTAGAAACACAGTTTTTTAGGAATGTTTCAACTTAAATTACTTTTTAACTTGTTCATAGATGGGACACACCTAAATTCCTTTAATTCTATATCCTGAAAAATTTCCAAATGCGGGAAAGTCATTTATCATCACATACAATATGGATCTCAACATGAATTATGTATTTCTATAATAATCAAATAAAATAACACCTGAATCCCACAATAATTTCAAATACTTAGTAAATGAATCCAAATAAACATCAATATCATTACTCAATTATTTCAGTCCTGATATAATCATAGAGAACATGATGTGTTTTCGTTTAATTCATAACCATAATGGCAAGTTATAATTTTACAACATAACCAGCCATGTAATATGAGTGCTTATATGAAAACCCAAATGATTCACTCAACCTGTAGACAATGCAATAAAATGGTTTCTCAGCTCATTTCTAAAATCAAGATACACATGATTGATTCTCTTCCACTATGGAGACTCAATTGGGTTGCATAGTTTCCCATCATTATTTCTTCTATCTTCATGCCCCATCAATTTGCTTATGTCCCCCCCACTTCCATATAGGTGCATAAACCTTATAATGATTGGAAAGTACCATTCAACCATCGTAGTACCGAATTCATCATTCTCGTATACTGAAGCACCACACTTTAGGCATCCTCTAAGTTATTATTGGTCCATGTGAAAGAGTATACAACAATTCGGGCAGGCATGTATTCTTTCAGAGATCATACCCTTCATGCATATAATTTGATTGGGATTGAATGTTCATATTAGAATCTCACTATCTTCTCATATCATGTCATTCAAGAGAGAAATTAATTCTATAAAACTGGCCTCACTCCATTTGTTTCCTTTTTTAAAATTATACAGCTTCAGTGAAACTGAAAATGGTTTATATTTAGTATAACCACCATACAAAGGAATCATTTGATAACTTTATAAATGCTCAAATATTTTTTTTGGAAATCATGAAGTTAAACATCAACTATCATTTTCATTTCCTTAATATGATCTTCATCATCATTCACATTTGTAATCATGTATTCAATATGGTCTTCTTTATTTTCCACACATTTAAAGATATGATATGATCCATAAAAAAACTGATTATCTCAAACACTATCAACATTCACATTCCCTCTATGTTTATTCCAAAATTTATAACATCCATCTATTCCATTAATGATCAATTGTTCTTCCCACTCCTCTCGACAAAAATGTCTTTAATATCTACATTTTGCACATGATAAAAGTATTTGAGAAGTGTCATATGAATGATATTTTTTGAAACATGATGAACTCTTTCACTCCATCATCATATTCTCTTACAAAACGATTGTAATCCATCCATTCATTATTCATTTCCATCCTATTTGACTCGGTGATATTTTTATTTTTCAACATAAATACACAAAATATTGAAATATTGTAATGATTTTACTAATTAAAAAAATATAAAAATAAAATATTATGAAAAAACAATAGTTCAAATATCCTTTGAAAAGTATTTAGTAAATATCACCTAAAATCCCATTAAAGAACCAAAAATTTACAAAAATTACTTTTTAAAATAACGTTCCCTTTTTAAAATAAACCCATTAGTTCCAAACACACAATAAAAAAACCACAATTCCTTTTCATAATAATACAAGACAACTTCATGTCAGAATAATATTAATTATTTAAAATTGTGAATAATATTCTATGAAAAATTTTAAAAAACTTTAATCATTTTAAAGGAGAATGTTAGTAATTTTTATAAAGTTAGAGATCCCAATAGAGACACTTTATAAAAGATACATAGAAAACATAGTGATTCATCACAAATCAATCATTGTGGTACAATTCCATTAAATTATTCCAATGTTTGGTGTAATAATAAAAATTTACACTAGAATTTGATATTGTGCTCCCCACCATTGGATATCCCTTATACAATCTTCCATTGTCCAGTTATATTAATTGCCCTTCACCAAAACACTAAATTTCCAATGAATAAGTTTCATTGTAAGTGACCACACTCGCAACTTGGAATCTTGTGTGTTCCGGTTTACTAAAAACTTTGCATTATCCCAATGATCATGGGCCCACACAAAATAAATTGGTTTTACATAACAAGAATAATGTTTATATCTCTCACAAGATGTACTATTGGTTTATTTCATTATAAATACACCTAATTAAATCCTTAAGCATAAACCCATTACTTAATAAAAAATTTCTCATGTTTCATTCCTATCACATAAAGAAATTCCCTATGTCACTCATCACTAGAAGAAACAATTATTCTATAAGTAAAATTATATGTAAATCAGGTATCAAGTTAGAATAATAATATAACTACAGTACTAAACTAATAGATGGTAATATTTTCCATATTAAATTTTCTAAAACATACAAATGCCTTTATAAATGACATTACAAAGACCAGTCATTAAAAGAAAATTAACTGAACTCATATCAGTACACTCTATAATGATTGTGATGAGAGTATCATTATATGTATCAATAGAATTCTCACCTATTCAAAACACATTCAAGAGGTTAACAACATGGAGTGCCAAAATATTCTACATCCATTTAATGAAAATTTTTATAAATAAAATATATGTTTACTAACATTGAAGGATGTATGAACCTAAATTCCATGACCACTTCATAACATTGAATATCAATAGTTAATAATTAATTCATATAACTTGGTAAAGTTTTAATATAATAATAATTTATATATTTAAATAATAAATTATGTAAATAAGAAAATATTATTTGATAATCACTTGAATAACATTGTTATGGGATTCACCATCAAGTGCTTATGGGTGGAAGGATTCATTACATTTGTTGTTGAGGTTATTTGACTAGGGTGTTTAGAATGTTTCACTTTTGGATTTGGATAGGTAAGGATAACAGAAGATATGTTTCTATTATAACTAAAATTATCCTTTAAAAAAAATATCAATGTATATGGGGGATTAACATTAGGATAAGTGAATATAAAAATCCAAAAAGTGGTATTATATCTTTTTTATACACTAAAATCAATTACCGAAATGTTATATTATTTCTATGTTACATAACATATGGTGAATATTTGATCAAGATTCAATATAATGGCTTGGTTTAAAAACTATTGGTTTTCCTCTAGTGAAATTGTTTTCTATGATTTAGTGGAATTGCACTAGTAAAAAATAGGTTGGGCCATTGAAATTGGTATGGGTATGATTGATATTAAATGGTGGAGGATTCAGACTTTGGGGTAAAATGGCCTTCCTACTCATGGAGAGTTCAAATGTTAAATTGATTTTGAATTATTAAAAATGTAGGTGTTCAGTAGAATGGGATACTATGAGATGAAAGCATTAGAATTTTTTTAAAAGGTTTTGTTCAAGAAAATTCAGATCCAACAGGGAATAAGGACATTCCTTAATGATCATGCTCATTAAAGGTGTATGTGTAGTAAAGGGAGGTATCCAGGAGTATGATTGGTCGATGTTATGTCAAAACAGTGGTTCTAAGTGATCTTTTTGGTAGTAATGATGCATTGGTTAAAATTAAATAATTAATCATAAAAGATAATAATTAATTATTTATAATTAATTTGTTAAATCATGAGCTTTCATGGATGTGCAGACTCAAATTAGGATTGAATAGGCTAGGAAGAGTTTCAGCAAAGATCGATGAGATTCATAACTCCTTTTGAGGTAGCTATCCCCTATCACACAAACCAATAGTATTGTGGTAATATAGCCTTGTAGAATAACCAAAGATAGAGGATTGGGTATAATGGCCTTCTCACCAAACCTAGTAGAGAAAGGGGGTGATTTCCTTATGGCCTAACCTGGGGCATGATTGGATTATTGGTCTAACCTAGCAGGAATGGGGATATGATGGCCTTATAGATGAATATAACTATATTTCTTCTAAATTTAAAATTATTTATATCAATATATATATATATATATATATATATTAAATGTATATATCGATTTAAATAATTATAAAATTATAAAAAATAATTATTTATAATATTTATTATTATATATTTATAATATATTTATTATAATTTTATAATTATCAAATATTTATGTATTTATATATAACTATAAGTATAAATATTATTATTTATTTATCAATATTTCTTTATTTTTTTAAATATATTTTAAAATATACTAGAACAGTTCGGATCATGTAGAAAAAACATGATCAATAAAAATATTATTAAAATAGAATGTAAGCAAGCATGAATGGAAATAGATTCAGGGTACAAATGAAAAACAACAAACCAAGCCAAATATAAATCAACCTTTGTTCCTACCATATCTTGCACCCCTTCCATGGTGGCCACCATGTCCTCTTGTATTCATTCCACATATCCACTGATTCGAAGTCTTCCATTTTCCACCCAGATCAACTATTCATGATGATCCATCTTTAGAGTCGTGATCATAATGTTGGACATCATCTAGATTGGTCATAGTGTAAACATGAATGACATCATGCAAATTTCCAGCAACACCTTGAACCCCAATTTTTAGATGCTGCTCAGTATTGGGCTATCCAACACATTCATAACCATCCTATGCATCTAGAGAAGGTTCATAAATAACATGATTTTCTATTCTAGAAATATATTTCCTCTCGTTGTTCTCCATAAAGTTATAATCAATGTCATGGGACTTTATTGAATCAAGCTTGTTAAATAAATTCACATCACCAGTATTAGGAGTCAGTGCCACAACAAAAATTTTGGGAGTCACCACCATTTTTGTGGTAGGTTCAGCCTATGGCACCTAGAAATCAAGAAGAAAATTAGATGCTGCTTTATTCAAGGCACAATAAACCTTGGAAGCAGAAGGGGGCAGTACAATGTCGTGTCCAGTAGAGGCTGCCAGTGAGGCTGAAATAACAATAGCATGTTCTGTGATGTATCTAAGAGTTGCTTCCATCGTGATGACAAGGTCATCTGAAGGCACTACTACATACCAAATTAGGCCTCCAATGTGGATAGTATTTCATTCCTATGGATAGTCTGCTCATTGATATAACCTGATGGAGCATGCACAACCCCCATATACCCAGGTGACACAACAGATATTGTGAGGACTTCATCAAAAGAACCAGAATCCTGTGAGGCCTATATTGTGTGGACAACAGTAGGAAAAATAGATGTATGTATTACATTAGTATACTACCCACCCATTGGTGCAGTTGAATGACTATAATGTTTAGTGACATTTGTGCCTCTCCCACCAGATTTCAAGCTACCCAGCTTACCTTTAGAAATGAATTTATCCTCCAAGAAAACATCATGATCCATTTCTTAATCACTATCAGCACTACCATCACAAATATCACCCCATTTAGAGAGTTCCCCGTGTTCTGTGGAGGAAAAATATATACAGGGAGTGAATATATATATAAGTATATTAATTTAATTGTATATATATAAAGAGTTTTTTAGTATAATAAATATTTTTATATTCTATAATTTTATAATTTTTTACATATATGTATTTATTTATTTCTAGTTATTATTATAACTTTATATAAATATTTTTATATAATTATATATATATATATATAATTATAATATATTTATTTTTTAGTTATTTTATAATTATTTTAATACATATATATGTTGTTATAAATACAATAACAAATAAATATTTATAAAAACTATTTATTCGTAATTAAAATTTAAGAATTATAATTATAATAAATAAATTTATTCATTTAATATAGTTAATTTATTTATATAAGTATTGAGAACATAATAAAGTATATATATGAAGAACATGAATTAATCATTTACACGTTGTAAAATATACATAATAAAAAATGAGAAATCAATCGACAACATGAATAATAAGAGTGTAATGTGTAAATGAACATTCCTGATGATCCATAACATATATGAATGCATGAATGATATATTATTTGAAAAAATTAATTAGAAAAAAATATATATTTAAATATAATCTTAGAAATACTTATTTTAAACATTATGTATATATTTAAACGATTAAGAATATATATTAATTATAAACATGCATTTTTTTAATATATTGAAAAAAAAATTATTTTTTAATATAAATATAATAATTATATAAAAAATATTATGAAAAACTTTTATTATCTCTAAAAGTATGCTGATAAATATGTCCTTTATCATCTATTTTACCTAGAGATGATAAAGGCCCCCATTATCAACACTTTATACATAGTGTGGATAAAAAAAGGCACTTCCCTAACCCCATTTTTTGGTTGTTCTCTTCCCCTTCTCAGTGATACAATCATTATGACTGGAAAATTTTATTAATTGTGATTTTTTTTACGTTTTACTTCAAGTTGTTTCTCATTAGACACGTTTGTTAAAATATAGATAACCCTAACCCATTTTTAATTTTTTTCATAACAAAAAACCTATTAAAAATCCTATTGAAGCCCACAAAACATGCACTAATTTGAGAGTTTTTTTTCAACATCACTGATTGTCATGTATTGACTAAAAATTGTAGTTTATTGTTAATGAGAATTTGTTATGTGATAGTGAGATTGTGATTAAAATTTATCTATGTCGTGTCTTTTCATTCTAATGTATTTATTTCTAAGCCTTAAAATTAGATTTTCAAATAAAAAATAAATTCACAATAGTCATTACAAAACAAATTGATTATAAATCATTATAATAATTTTTGAAATAAAAAAGGAGGTAAACAATAAGTGAGGTTAATTAATTATTCCCTTTTTATTTGTAATTATATATACATAATAAAATCAATTAAAATCAATTTAAACTAGGAATAAAAAATTATTTTAATCCTGGGATATGAAGTCAAATTGATGCACCACATTCATATAAAAAATAGTTGATCTGATTTTCCATATCTTGTTATTTGATTTTATCATTTTTTAGATTTTATGTCCGTCCTAGAAAATGTGATTGAAAAATACATGTGATTATAAATAAGGATGATTTGAGCATATAATGGTGTATAAAAAATAATGAACAAGGTAAGATTTAGGTAGGATCAAGATGAGCACCCGAGATTTCCAATCCCTATTGACAGTACATAATAGCGAGTCCCTGAGGGTTTTCATGGAAAAATGGGTTTATGGAGGGTGGAAGAGGGTAATTTTGTGAATATTGTTTTTTTCTCTTCCTCTTCGCTTCTATAATCCTACACTCCTACAATACATTGAATGGTATGAATAGTATAAATGTATAATAAAATTAATTATAATGTAGTTTTTACCATTTTTATAGGTTGATCCTCGCGTTGGTGGTGATCATTTTTCCATTAAATTTTATTTGGGTTTCTACTGTCCAACATCTCCACCTTGGGATTTTGATTAATGAGGAGGGATTGAAGTGGGTAGGTGTGGGAGTTTCTTATACTAGCTCAATGTCAAGACCATGTACATAATTCACAGCCTCCTACTTGGGAGTTTAATTACGAAACCTCATTTAGTAGGGCTGGTGGGTGACAATCACCATGGTTGTAATTTCCTAAATAATAGACGTTGAGGAGAATAGGAAAACCAGGAAGCCCAACTTCTGAAAAAGTTTCATGCTTTATCGCCTCCCTCTACCCGTTAATTACTCTATTTTTGAAAAATTCATGGAGTATTTTCAATTTCATTCCCCATGAATTGTGAAATTCATATAACTGGAAATGTGGTTTTAGATTTCTATATTTTTTATAATCATAAATATATATTTGTATTTATTTATAATAATTTTTACATATTTATAAATATATTTATTTATTTATATATTTTTATAACATTATAGGTATGATAATTATAATTTTTAATTTTTTATAATTATTTACATAAATCAATATTTATTTATAATTATAAATATTAAAAAATATGTATTTATTTTTAAGGAAGAAAAAATAATAAATATTATAGTAATGATCAGGATACGAGAGTACATGGTCCTACAAGTTATTATCGAAAATAAAAGAGCATACAAACAATATTAATGTGGTATATGTCACCATAAAAAGTCAAATTTCACTGATACCCATAGTATGAGGTTGCCTTTTCCCATGACTCACCATTACCAGCACCCATGTCACTCCAAACAGACATCACCAAATATGGTGTCACACCGTAGAAACTCTGGATAATCACACCTAATTCCCATCTACATCCCGAATTTACTATTCTTGTTCACTCTCCGACTTAGCCCAAACCGGTCAGCACTCTATCAATGCAAAAACACCAGGATAAGACCACCGCGATCACCAACATCTGAGGGTCCTCATCATCTTGAACACCACATCCCAACCATCATTAGAATCACATATGGCCACCGTCGCCACCATCCTAAACATTGTCTGCCACCGTCACAACTGGCACCGCATCTCACAGCCAAAATCTCTAAATCTATGAGTCACAACAACCCCACATATGTCATGATACCTCTCAATCATCTGATCCATTATCCATGACTAAGATCACCTACAAAACATTCGATATCCAAATTCCACTCAAATACAATGTTGACCCACCGCATTAGTCTACAACCACCAACGTCTTCTCTGAGTATCATTCACCACCCTATGTCAATCGGTCCAGAGTCTACATCCACTGCTCCATAGTTTTCCTGAAATTTACACACACCTCATTGATCATTGAACAACCACGATCCTCATTCGCAGATGCACAACCAACATATTCCGCCCAGACTAATGTCCACTTCCAACACCCTAATGTTCACAGGCTTCACTCATCCCGAAAATCACCGACATCACCTGAGTCCGTGAGATCAATATTGTCGCCTGATTTACCTCACATTTCTTCGATTGATTCAATCTTATGATGAATACCACAAGCCACAAACATCTCAAAATGACCAATAATTTCATCAAAAATCTTAATTTCATTGCAAAATTGATCCATGTTGGAACCTTGAGTGATTGTCTCTCTGTTCTTCAGAGAGAGTCTCTCCATCTATTATTAATAAATATATATTTATTTAAAATTATAAATATAAATATATATTTTTTTGGGATTGGCTTAGTGGTAAGAACCTTGTAATACTACCTAAAAAATTGGGGTTGAAAACCCATTGGGCACAGGTCCCAATAGCAGTACATTAGCAGCGGTGGAACTGTTGAACAATGACATTGTACCATCGGTGAGTGATACAATATCAGCGGCGGGAAAATACTGTAGTGGTGGCGGCACTATAGCAGTTGGGTTACTATTCAAAGAATGGGCCGTGAGTACAAATTCTAGGCTATGAGCCATGTAATGGGATTCATACCCACTAGGCCTACGGGTTAAAAATTATATTATGTAATAATGCATTTGGTTGGGTGGGTTATCTCTTGGGGGGAAAAATAAACTGCCCATCAGGCCTGTCTGTGTGCAATGTGTGTGTTTGTTTAATGTAATTTTACACACAAGAACCTTTATATATACAGATTTTTTATTTAAGAAGATATAAAACTATAACAATATTATTTATTAAAGTTATAATTTTATAAATATATATAATCAATATATTTATAATAACATTATAATTATTTACCTTTATATATATTTATTTATAATTATATGTATAAATATATATATAAATATATAAATATATGTATATAATTAAATTTATATTTATATATTTATTTATAATTATAATTTATGTGTCTATTGTAATTTCAAAATTATTAAATTATATTAATATATAGTTATAATTATAATTACAAATAAATATTTTTAACAAGTTTTTATATATAAATAAATGCATATATTTATAAATAATATAAGAATATTTTTTATTTAGATATACTTATTATAATTTTTCAACTATTTATGAGAACATAATATATTCATGGGTACACTACCACAAAATAGGGACAGGGAAGTGCATCGTTTTATCAATGCTAAGTAGAAAGTGCTGATAAATTTATGCATTGTTGGAACTAAAAAAAGTGCTGATAATAGGTACATATTTATTTGTGCTTTTATTAGCGTTGATAACAGATGAATTAACCAGCACTATTTTCACCACTGGTAATTTTTTTTAATAATAATTTATCTACAATTATTATATTTATATTAAAAAATAATTTTTAATTGTTTATATTAAATAAAAAACTTCTGTTTATAATTAATATATATATATATATTTTAATTATATATATATATATAATGTTTTACGTATTTCTAATATTATAATTATATATATATTTGTATTTCCAATAGATTTTTTCAATAAATATATTGATCATTCCTGCATTTATGTAATGTATCATCATGAATATTCATTTATACATTATACTTTTCTTATTATTCATGTCGTTCATTGATTGATCATTTTTTATAATGTATATTTTAAGAGGTGTATATGATTTATTCATATTACCCATATATATACTATATTTGGTTCTCAGTTGATATAAAATTACATTAAATATATTTAAAGAATATATATATTTATTATATTTATAATTTATAATTTTTTATTATATATAAATAAAATTAAAATGTATTTATTTGTCAATATAATTATAACTATATATATATACTTAAATCATTATTAAATTAAAATAAATAAATATATTATTATTTCATAAATATATATATAATTATATAAAAAATTTTATAAAAAAAATTTATTTATAGTTATAATTATCAGTATATATATATATATGTAAATTAATAATAAAATTATAATAATATATTTATTATAATACTTATAAAGTAATAAATTTATAATGAAATAAATATAATTTTAAATATATACAAATATTAGTAATTATAATTCCTAAATAAATATTGATATATTAAAATAATTAAAAAATTATAATACATATATTAATTATATATATTTATATACGAATATCATTAAAAAATACAAATTGTTATAAATATAATTCTAAATAAAGGTAGATATATTTAAATAATTAAGAAAATTTAAAATATATTAATTATATATATTTATAAATATATAAATATTTTTTTATTATGTTATAATTATATATATATATATTTATTTATTTATAATTACAACTATAAATATATATTGATTTATTATAATTTTTAATTACATATAAATATATGTTTATTTATTAGTAATAAATATAAATAAATATTTATTTATTTATATACATTTTAATTTATAAAAATATATTTTTATCATTTTAAAATATAATTATATATATATAATTAAATAAATATATTAATAAATATATCAAAATATTGATAAATAAATACAGATATGTATATTTATAGTTATAAATAAATACACCTTTACTGAAATAATTCTAAAATTATAATAAATATATTTATTATATATATTAATAAAAATTTTAAATATTAGAAATAAAAACGTGTTATAATTTTATAATTTCTTAAATATATAAATATATATATATTCAATTATAATTATAATAATAAATAAATATATATTTGCATAAATATTTATAAAAATAAAAGAAATATAGTTATATAAATCTATAATCTTATAGATATACAAAGGTTGTTCTCATCATGAATTTGGTATCCCAAATCTGTGACCTCGCAAAATTTATTAATAATGTAGAGGCATACAAAAACACACATAAAAGGCCCACATACCCAAAAAATTGATGAACTGAATGCCAAAAAAATCCAAAATTCCCAAGAACATCAAAGACAAAAACAAGGGTGATGAATGATGATTGTCAACCTCGAAGAATCCGTGAAACCGATCGAAATGATGCGTCAAACCAAAAAAGACCACCCATGGGTATAAGCATGAACCCAATCACTTGAGGATGTCGTCATTCAATTCTAAAATATCACTCTCGAAATCATGCTCTTTCCTGACACATATCGTTGGAGATGCCATTATTCCCATCATCTGAGAGAAAAAATCACCATCGGTGTCCCATAACACTGATAACATGTGGTTCCAAAGAGTTTCATGCCATCAGCATCCCATACTGCTTATAGTTTGCCAACAACCACCAACAACAATCAACCCTAAAAGAAAATAGTTCCACGCACCAACAATCCAATGGCCCAAAATGACCCAAAGACCCATACAAGATGGGGTTCAAAGCATATTGTTCAGAAAAAATATCCTAAAATACCCACATATACTGAGAAAGAAAACTTGGAAACACCAGTGTGTGTCAACACATCACCTGATTTCCTCCTAAAAGTACCCGAAGTCAATATCCACATCACGTGGCCATGATTCACCATAAAAACAGTAAGTCACGCTGATACCCCCACCTGATGTCAGCCACCTACTCCATCTATCAATGTCGTAACTCCCATGTTCTCTAGCCAAAACCTCCATCAGGTGACCATCAGAGGCACCAGATCAGTGTCATCAATGTCCCTGGCCGACATCCTGCATTCACAGCTGGTCTGACCACCACATCAAATGGTGTCCCTCCATCACCACTGTCCTGAAGTCCCAAAATGGATATGACAGATCGATGGATATGAGAGATTGATGTATCTTCCAACATCACCAGCCAGAATGGCCCCCAAGCCCACAAGCCTCAGCTGACAGCCTAAAATGCCATTTCTTTCTCCATGAGGATCCCACCCAGATCATGACATCCTATAACCCATCATCACATTCCACCACAACCCAAGCTACTGATGGGAGTAGACGAAACCCGCAGTAGTTTCCAACCACTTGTGAATCACCATCACTCCACATTGGAGGACCCTGACATCATTTCCACCACCCATCAATGATAAAATCCACCATAAAACTGACCCATCAATCGACACATGTCGCATGAGCATCTCAGCCACCTTCCCCATGCACCCCTCCTCTGTGGGAAACCTCTACTCTATAAGGGAACCTCTCCCCCAGAGCACACCTATCCTATTTCATGAACCCCTCATCCTCCAAGATTCCCTCTTCCACATTCCAACCTTTTTCAAGAACCTCTCCTCTACTGTTGGCCTCTCCTCCTTAGTGCACCTCTCCTCCATCATGCTCCTCTTCTTTATCGGGAACCTCTTCTTTGCCGAAGTACTCCTCCACTGCGCGCCTCTCCTCTGTCGCAAACTCACCTCCCTTGAATGCTGAATGATACTTCCATAATGAGTTTTCTCTTCATTCTATTTGTTTTATGGTGATGTTGTGAATTGTATGGGCTAAACACCTTGCTGAAAATTGTGGTCAATGGTGGTCCTTTTTGCGCACTAAATGAATTTCTTATTGGTTGGTTTTGAAATAGAAAATGGGAAATTCCTAGTGATGAGAGTGAATTTAAGATAATATATTGATGATTTGATGATATTGAATTGGTTTTTTTATTCATTATGTGTCTCCATTTTGGTATGATTATGGTGAGGGTGTATTTTTTAAAAATGGATTTTATGGAAAATTATTTTGGTTTGAAAGGAATCCTTTTTTATTGTTTATAAAGTGGAATTGGTTTTCAATAAATATCTTAAGGTTGTTTTGGTTTTAAGTGGTTAATTATGATACAAATCCTAAAAATTTATTGGTTATATTTAAAAGGGATTTGTAACCCTTTTTTGGTGTGTTTAAAAAAGTTTTTGTTTTCATTTGATGAAAATGAAGTGGTAAAGAACTTTAAAAAAATTTAAAATGTATTGAGATATTTTAAAATGAGGGTGAATTTTGGTTCAATGTTTTGAATCAAGGATTATTTTATTTTAACTCATATTAAAGTGTGATTTTTATTCTGAATGAATTTTTTGGGATTCCTCATTAGGTCTATCACACTGTTGTCTCTACAGGGTTATGTTACAAGATCATTGTACCCAATCTTTTTTCTGGTGTTATTCCACAAGTCCATCATAGCCCAAATATATGGGTTTGTATGATGGGGGATTGCTACCTCAAAAGAAGTTATCACCTCAGTGTGAAATGTGAAAACTCTATGAAGACCATCCATTTGTATTTTGAGTCTACACTTCCACTATGGCTCTTAATTTACCATATACATCACAAATAATTAATTATTAACAATTAAAATTTATTATTTAATTTTAACCAAAGTGGCATAATTACCCAGAAGTTCATTGATAACCACTATTTCACCATATGAATCCATAAATGGATGGAAAAATGATATCAAATTAATATAATCGGTGGTTTATAGGATTGTTTTAGGACTATATATTTAATGAGTCAGATGAAAATCTAAATTCAATTTCACAACGAATTTTATGGCCAGCTGAAGGACCAGGTGTGTATGTGTTATCTTATAATGATTATTTAATTAATGGTTATACATTATAGGCTAATTAAAATGATCAAGAAAATACAATACAGAATAGAGGAGTTACACTTGTGGCAGAATAAATGCATGTTTTCGGTGCTAACGAAAAAAATCCAATTTATTTGAAGATTTCATACATTGGAATCATCCAAAAAATATGGGAGCTGGATTATAAAAAATTCCATGTGAATATTTTTCGATGTAAGTGGGTTGATAATAGGAGTGCTCAAAAAATAGATGAGTTTGGATTCATGAAATTTGATTTTAGTGAGGAATAGTACACAGAGGAACTATTTATAATGGAATCACATGATGTAAATCTATATTATGTTCTAGATCCCACAAACCAAAACTATTCAATTGTTTTTTCATCGACCAAAACCACTACCGGATAAGATGAAAATTCAATGGAGGATGAACCTTTAATAATTTTCTTATACTACTTTGATGGTAAAAATGTCTCATATTAACATGAAGATATATATACATTTAGTAAAAAATGTGAAAAATACTTGATAGAATATTTTACAAAAATGGCATGAAAATGTGACTTCAATACGATGTACTATGTGACCAGTACTGCTAAAAATTTATATTTTTATTTAAAATTGATAGTGATTTTAGTAAAAATAACAAGTGACATACTAAAAACTTAGAAAACAAATTAAGATTAATTTTATACAATAGGAAAATGATCTATAGGTAATTTGTGACGTCTTGGAATCAACCACACCAAAATTTGATCCATAGTGTGA
This sequence comes from Viscum album, assembly GCA_963277665.1. NCBI lineage: Eukaryota > Viridiplantae > Streptophyta > Magnoliopsida > Santalales > Viscaceae > Viscum > Viscum album. The sequence continues at coordinate 1,051,702,584 of OY728151.1, read as the reverse complement.
CCAATATGACTCGAAATTTGTGTTTCTATTTTGAAATGATATATTAGTAAAAAAATACAAATGAAATACTAAAAACTTATAAAATGATCCAAAAGTCATTTATTATTTGTAGGAATCATCTGCACCTCAAATATAATGCATGGTGCGACTGGAATGACTCAATGTGTCTCTTTTTATTTAATGTTGACATTATTTTTATTAAAAAACTCAACTGGAATGCTGAAAACTGAGAAACCACATTCTTATTTTTTTAGAATTTTGGAAAATGATTCATGGTTCATTTGTGATGTGTATGAATCAACCCCACCTAAATACAATTCATGATGTGACTGGTATAAAACCAAATGTGTATTTTTGATTAAAATTGACATTAATTTAATCAAAAAAGAACAAATGACATACCGAAACATGTCAAAATTCATCTGTATTTTTTTGATAATTTAGGAAATTATTCAATGAGTCATTTGTGATGTGGTGGAATCAACTACAGCTTAATCTGATGCCTAGTGTGATAGGTATTACTAAAAGTGTCAGTTATGAGTTTAAAATTAATATTTTAGGTGTAAAATTGTCACTCACAGGAAACCAATAAAACACTGTAACACTAGAAGTTTTGACGGTACGCTTCTCTTTGAATAATACAGTAGTGTGCGTTGTACACAAATTCAAGTTCTAACACACACCACAACCAATCAAACTAGACATTATGAAGATTGATACCCACTTTTTGATTTTTTATAAATTTTATCTTTTAAAATTGACTTCATTTTTGGATTCTTAATATCTATATTAGCTTAGGGTGAATACTTGGTATTTTTGTGAAAACATTCAATTTTTGATGAATAGTGAAAAAACACTGAGTTATAGTTTAAAACCAAATTTTTATTTAAATAATTATTTATTTTTTTTAAAATTTATGTTAGGTCAAAATAGATACATAGTACCTATATAAGTTCAATGTAATTCATTGGAGTTAGTTTAGAATAATTTTAGATATATAAAAATATTATTGAACTTTTCACCGTCTTTTACCCACCTCCTAGGTGAATTTGGAAATTCACATAAAACATAATTTTACAACTTTTTTGAGGGGAATTTAGAAAATATTAGAGACATGGTTAATATCAAGGAGTAAAATGTGGTTCAATGAGATGAAAATATTTTTTATGAATTGTATTGTTTTACTTTTATTTACCATGATTAAAAGTAAATAGGGTAATTAAGGGTAAAAATGATATTAATATTACCCTAACACATGTTCTAATTCTATTGGACAAGTTTATCTCGACCAAAAACAACTTTAGGAATAAAATATTATCATTTAGGTAAACTTGGATTAAATTAGGACATTTATTATTGTTTAATTCAAAGAAGAGTTAAAAGAGATAAAATCAATGTTTAATAACTAATGCATTTTTAATATAGGGTTATACATAAGATAAATTCATTTATAAATTTTAATTATAAATATAAAAATATTTACTAAATAATTTCATTTTATTTATAATTTTTAGAAATTATATAATTTAATTTATTTATGACACAATGGAGATGCAGTAAATAACTGATTAATAAAATATTAAATTAATTGATATTATAAATATCAAAATAACTGTAATTTGAGACTTTTTATGAATTAAGCTAATTTTATATGTTAATATGACATATTAGGATTGGTTATATAAATTTTTTTTGAAGTAATAATGCTGTTATGAAATTATAAAAAACAAAATACCCTATAGTGTCAAAATTTACATAAAAGAGTTTTTAAAACAAATATTATATTATTAATTGATATTCTATTCCTAAAAATCTACAGTTTTGAAAAAGGACTTATATAATTATAGGTGTATCATTAATGGACTGCTTGGTGGTCTCTTCTAGGTATATTGTATGTTTATTAACTATATAATATAAAAATACAAAGAGACATGGTAAATGTCAAACTATTTAACTAAGAGTTAAATATAAATGATAAGGTTAATATAGTTACCCAAACCTATATAAAATATATTGGTTGAAATTATTTCTACACATCCCCACCTTAAACTTTATATAATCCACTTTGGATCCATTAGAAACCGAATATAAATTTATCATAAAATAATATTTCTAGCTTTTTCAAAGGTTCCCCTCACCCCTCTTATAAAAGGGTACCCACCTTCACTCTAATTTACACATTCAAAGCCTTTTGGATCGGCCATCCCCTGCCCAAATATTCTCTCAACTTTTCTCACTTCAATCTAGAGGCCTTAGTTTGAGCATAAAGTCAACCTAAGGATCCCTTTTGATCAAATCAATAGGAAGAACCCGGAAAGAGGTAATGTTTTCACCACCCCGTTTCAAGTTTCTTTCATCATCATCTTCTTATTTATTTGTTATTTACATTATATTTTAATAAATCTAGTATCTTTTATATACTATGATTTTATTATAAATATTTTATAACCATATTCCGTATTCTACCCATCCTTTGAATGACATGTCACCATATGTGCGTACGTACAACCTACCGTATCCACGTCGTGGTGTAATTGTTATTCAATACATTATTATTTGGATTGGGATAATAATGATGTGTAATTCATGTAAATAGTAAGTATAACCTGATAATTATTCTTTATATAAGATATACCATCCAATTATATATGATATTAATATCAAAAATATGATATTATAACTCATGCGTATGCACAGACTACCATCTCCACAAACGCGATGAGATTCATTCCCCATCATATCCATACAAGTATAATTCTCATTTTATGATCAAAAATAATGTTTAAGGACTTTATATCATTATATATATGAATAAGATACATACTATCCATAAAAAACACAACTTATGTTACAAAATATATAAAGGAAAACGAGTAAGTTAACACCCGAAATGATGACAATAATAAGATTTTATTAAAAAACAAAAGTTAAAACATCACATATGATATCATTTTAATGTATATTATTCTTTTATAATTTGATAAAAATTATTTCACCATTATACAGGAGGATAACCTAACCTCAACCATGGAAAAAGTACAAAGTAAGGGGTTTCTTATCTCACTTTTAATTCTGTGAGATTTCCATTGTTCACCACTTATTTATTGCATGTGGTGTGTGTACTGCCCATGATTGTATTAATTGTGTAATATAATAAAATTTATGGATATTTACATCATAATTTTCTGATCCTTCTTTCATGGGTGTATGTTTTGTATGTTACTAAATTGATAATGGAATTTGAAATTTCAATTTCTACTCATTCGGCTTTACGCATACTTCATTTATTATTTTACTCCAAGATTATGTGTGGAATCACTATTAATTTTATTATGTCATAATTTACACTCACCTTTATGTGGATATACTTCTGATATACAAAATCACTCCATTGATAAACTCTCAAGTCATCGATATGATCTTGATAAGAGTAATTTTAACTCAATATTCATTTTTTGAGTTAAATATCCAATTCATTGGTGTTGTTTTTAGAAGAATATGTGTGAATGTCCTCTGATTTTTTTACACGGAATACCCAATCATATTGAGTGTATTTATATTTTCCAGACATTATTATGTCATTGATTTATCCTTAACCTAAGGATACAATCTTTATAAGAGATTTCATCTCAATTTACATTCCATTGAGACTTCTTTGTTGTTATACACAAATTCAAATTTATATGGTGTATATAATGTACTTTGAAATAGTATATCATGAATCCCTTTATTCTCATGATATTAAATTGTTTTGAATGTCTCAATTATTTTTATTCAATTTTCACTCTTTTGGTTAGAAACTCTAACTAAAATATCATTTTTAAATGTTTTAAAGATTTATTCTTTTAAATATTTTCATTAATGTCCATGTTTTAAAAATGGTTTTAAGGATTTATTTGTATGGAAATTATTTTTTTTAAATTAAAATTCATTTTAAATGTTTCAAAGTGGTATAGGACACTTTGATTCAAAAATCTATTTTAAAACTCCTTCTTGACAAGTAGTGTGACTTTTAAATGTTTTCCAGAAAAATTGGGGTATTTCTCTCAAATATTTTTGATGATTATTTTTATCTAGGTCAATATCCATCATTATTCTCGATTGAGGATAATATGTTACAATAAAATATTCCATATTTTATTGAATGAGTTAATTTTTACTGTGGATGTACTATGATTATACCATTCATGGTTTGTGGTTAAAGTATTGACATTTCGTATGCCAGTTTTAATACGAATGTTTATGTTATGTTTCAAACTTTTCATATGAGGATTGCATTGGACTTAGTAAGTTAAGGGTGGAGCCCGCTATAGCTCCTCAATTTATCGATAGGTATCATGTGACAAAGTATTGTCTTGTCCCAAGGCTTTGACAAAATCTTATATGTAGTCCTGGCAGGAGGCCTTAACTATGTGGTTATGATAGTCTACCATTATGTATTCAATTATTATGAATGTGGTTATTGATATTGCATGTGGTTATTCGACTAGTAGAATATCCATGTGATTAATTAAATGGAATTATTTCTGTTTTATCTTTTCCATATTTTGCTGAAGATCATGTTTAAAATGCTTTTGTTTTAGTTATACATTTCCTTAAACGTTTATGTTTATTTATGAATGTTTTTTCTATATTGTTATACTTACTGAGCATCTAAGCTCACCCCTTTCAATTTTTTATTTTTTCTAGGATGGGAAAATGTTATTTATGAATGACCTGCAAGGATAGTATGAGGGGATATGAAGACAAGATGTTGTTGTATTTTTTTAAGTTATGATGTAATGTAAGACTTATTAATATATCTAGTGTTTCCAAGACTACTTACCCAATATTTCATTCGAGACATGTTATTTTGTGATCATACCAATGTTATGTAATAATGCACCGACTCTGGGTAACTGGGGTCGGGACGTTAAAGTTGGTATCAGAGGATGTTTAGTACAAACCTTGGAAACTAGATTTAGATAAACTCTGATTATAGCACATAGCCCTGAGATAGACTTTGAGGATCATTATAGAAGAACATCCTTGAATTTTTGTATTGTTTAAATTATGTGAGTTTTCCAAGAAATACATCCTTGTTTGGATACGAGCAGGTAGAGGTGGCTCTGGAACAGATGTACATAGTGGTAAAACCCTAAAACACCACTTTGAGCTAGAATCAACCGAGAACTAGTGCACGACAACGACCCTTGTTCCACTCTTGGTTATGACACTCCTGGGGGGATATGATTAGGATAATTTACATTTTCTTTACAAACCATTTTGAAGTATTTTAATATAAGATGAGATTAAATGACCATGGTTAATCATAAGGTGTTTCAAATTGAGAATTTGGTGTCATGATATTCTCTAAAAAAATTTATGACTACTGTTAGTCACACAATGCTTTCTGGTTTTAGTGAATGGCTGGAGTCCAAATACGTCATAGTAACTTTGAGAATGATGTACAACGTGGGAATGGTGGTGGAAATGAGCAACAAAATTGATTTTTGATAGGTTTAAAATAAATCATGTTCAATCCAAATCAGTTTTCCAAAAATCTGATCAATAAAATATATATTAACCAACTCCTGGACTCAACAAAGAAGATAAAGGTGATAAATGATAAGAGCTCCAGTAGTGGAGACCATGGAGAAATGAATAATAAATTTCCATCACGCATGAAATGTGGAAGGAGACACCAATGAAATTGTCTCAATGGAACAAGGAAATTCTTTACGTGACGGAAAGAAGGATATAAAGTGAAGAATTGCCAAGGAAAAATGAAGAGTACTATGGAAGAAAATAAAAAGGGTCCCAATAATCCATTTACAATAATTTTTCGTAAATGTAGGGGACCTGGCCATTACCCGAGTGAATTCCCTATTCTATAGGATATTTTATTGGTAAAAGAAGAGGCTTTGTGGAAATAAATGGTTGGAGAAAATTTTGAAAGTATTAGTGCTCATTGTTGATGGGATTACTTTGGAATAATTTTCTCTTGTATTTGTAACCCCACAGTTTTCCATGTGAGAATGATATTTGAGGAAGAATTATATTTTCCCTTGTGGATATAGTTATAAAAAACCATTTGTTTTTATATGATCATTTGGTTTGAAGCAATTACATGTTATTATATTTTGGGATGAAAATGAAAGGTATCAGATAACATTTCTGGTTAAAATTATTTTACGGTTATTTTGAGGAATATAATATTGGTAATGTTATTAAATATATTTTCTGAAAAATGAAAACACGCAGACCATGTGACAACCCGTGACGTCAGACAAAGCTATGGGAATTGAACCCACAACCAAAGTTCGACTAGGATTTATCGCCTACCACTGGACTACATAAAGTCCCTGGTCAGTGTGACTAATTATTTTTAGTTAAATAATTTAATTGATCAATAAGAAGTTGATTTGGGTTCTTATGTCTTATCAAATGAATACCCTTAGTATAGGAAAATTTTATGGTGATTAACTGATAAATGTTATTTTGAAAGATATTCGCTTTATTGGGAACACTATATTCCCAAGGAAAACAGAATAATATGGGATTTCATTTGGGAAGTAATGGTGGATTTTTATCTACGTTTTTATTGTGGATTTGTAGTGATTTTAGTTATTTATTGAAATTATTAACCTATAATAGAGAATATGTTATTAGGTTAATTACTTTTAAGTATCTGACTTTAAAAGTAGTTGATGTCATTTGAAGATATAATTTAACGTGGAAGACTACATAACCAAATTCTTATATGTTTTGGGTTTCAATATTATTTTTGATTATATTGAAGGATTTTAAGGACAATTTTTTGTTGAATGGTATTTATTTAACTTTGGGGTATTGTTGGTTTAATTTTAGAAATTAAGATTAGTGTTTATTTATCTAAAGGAATATACTTTTTGGTGATCATCAGATCTTGTACTAACCATTTTGGTTTTGATTAATCTCTAAAGACAAGGTAAATATATATCCTATCCTTTGTGGATCATGTGATTCTATAAAAGTTTATTCTAGCTCTTCCAGTGTGACAAATTCTTCATTAATACTCATCGTTTAAAAAAATGAGTTAGTGGTGGAAATTTTTTAATGAATGAAATTGTACTTAAAAAGTAAGTATATATCTTAGTTTTTTTGTCAATCTCATAAATTAATTCCTCATCATTATGTAATGTAACTTAAAAAAATGTTGTCCGTAAACATTTCCTACTGGGAAACTAATGACCGTTTGTCCCATCACATGTTTGTGGATTTCTTGTTGTTAACTTTCCCTTGATCATGTTTTCTATCACTCTCAACCAGAACTTGACACTTAGTTTATCTTCCATATCCATGTTTTCCTACATGGAATCCTAGTATGAGTTATCTTGGGTGACCTTTGTACATATCTTTCATTCTTTTATAGTGATTGTTTAATTGACTCTTTTTTCCGATGTGGGACTTTCCATTATATTCCCGAGACCAATTTTAAAACTTTCGAGGAAAAAATTATTTGAAGTAGGGGAGAATGTAACACCCCAAGACAGCAAGGAACTTCTCTCTTTGAATAATACAGTAGCGTGTGTTGTACACCACTTCGAGTTCTAACACACACCACTACCAATCAAACTAGCCGTTATGAATAGTAATACTCACTTTTTGAAATTTTATAAATTTTATATTTCAAAATGGACTTCATTTTTGGATTCGGAAAATCAGTATTAGCTTTGTGTGATTTTTTGGTATTTTTCTAAAAACATTAAAAATTTTATGAATAGTGAAAAAACATTGAGTTATATTTTAAAATTGAATTTTTTTAAGTAAATATTTATTTTATTTAATTTTAATTAAGGTCAATGTAGATCCATAATTACTATATAAGTTCAATGTAATTCATTAGAGTTAGTTTATAAAAATTTTAGATGTATAAATTTTTTATTGAACTTTTCACCGTCTTCTACCCACCTCCTAGGACAATTTGGAAATTCACATAAAACATAATTTTACTGATTCTGTCAGGGGAATTTCAAAAATTCTAGAGACATGGTTAATATCTATGAGTAAAATGTGGTTCAATGTGATGAAAATAATTTTTGGTGAATAGTAACTTTTTACTTTTATTTATCACAGTTAAAAGTAAATAGGTTAATTAAGGGTAAAAATGATATTTATATTACCCTAAGACATGTCCTAATACTATTGTACAAGTTTTTCTAAACCAAAAACAACCTTAGGAATAAAATATTATCATTTCTGTCCACTTGGATGAGATTAGGACATTTATTATTATTTAATTCAAAGAAGAGTTAAAAGAGATAAAATCAAAGTATAATAACCTAAAGATTTTTAATATAGGGTTATACCTAAGATAAATTCGATTATAAATATTTATTAGAAATATAAAATGAATTCCAACATAATGGTATTTTATTTATAATTTTTAGACATAAATAATTTAATTTATTTATGACACAATGATGATGTAGTAATTACCTAATTAATGAAATATTAAAATAATTGATATTATAAATATCAAAATAAATGTAATTTGAGACATTTTAAAAATTACCTGATTTTTTTGGTTATTATGACATATTAGGATTGGTTATAAAAAAAAATTCTATGTTATAATGCTGTTATGAAATTATCAAAAATAAAATACTCAATAGTTTCAAAATTGACATAAAAGTGTTTTTAAAACAAATATTATATTATTAAATGATATTCTATTCCTAAAAATCAAAGTATAGGCCAAAGGAACTATATAAAGGTAGTTGTATCATTTATGGACCACTTGGGGGTATCTTGGAGGTATATAGTATGTTTATTAACTATATAATATAAAAATACAAATAGACATTGTAAATGTCAAACTATTTAACGAAGAGTTATATTTAAATGATAAGGTTAATATAGTGAACAAACATGTCTAAAATCCATTGGTTGAAAGGATTTAGACCCATACCAGCCTTAACCTTTATATAATCCACTTTGGAGCCATTACAAAACGAATATGAATTTATTATAAAATAATATTTCGAGCTTTTCCAAAGGTGCCCTTCACCCCTCTTATAAAAGTGTACTCCCCCTTATCTCTAATTTACATATTTAAAGCCTTTTTTCTCGGCCATCCCCTGCTAAATATTCTCTTAACTTTCCTCACATCAACATATATGCCTCATTTTGATCACAAATCCAACCTATGGAGCCCTTTTGATCAAATCAAAAGGAAGAACCCGAAGAAGAGGTAATGTTTTCACCACCCTCTTTCGAGTTCTGTTCCTCTTCAACTTCTTATTTCTTAGTTATTTAAATTATAAAATAATAACTCCAGTATCATTTATATACAGGTATGTTATTATAAATATGACACAACCATATTCAGTATTCTATCCATCCCTTGATTGACCTGTCACCATACGTGCATACGTACGGCCTACCGTCTCCACGTCGTGGTGTAATTGTTATTCAATACATTATTATTTAAATGGGGATAATAATGATGTGAAATTCATGTAAATAATAACTATAACATGATAATGATTTTTTATATATGATATACTATCCAATTATATATGATTTTAATATCCAAAGAATGATATTATTGCTTGTGCGTACGTACGGACTACCGTCTCCACGAACGCGATGAGATTCATTCCGCATCGTATCCATACAAATCGAATTCACATTTTATGATTAAAAATAATGTTTAGGGACTTGATATAATTCTGTATATGTATAAGATACAACCTATACATAAAAAACACGACTTATGTAACAAAACATATAACAGAAAACGAGCAAGTTAACCCCGGAAATGATCATAATACTAAGATATTATTAAAAAAGAAATGTTAAAAGTTCATATATGATATCATATTAGTGTATATGATTCTTTTATAATTAAATAACAATTATTTCACCGTTATACTGGAGGCTAATCTAACCTCGGCCAAGGAAAAGGTACAAAGTAGTCGGTTTCTTATCTCACTTTTAATTCCGTGAGACATCCATTGTTCGCCACTTATTTATTGCATGTGGTGTGTGTACGACCCATTATTGTAATCATTGTGTTATATAATTGAATTTATGGATATTTATATCATCATTGTTTGATCATTCTTTCATGGGTGTATGTTTGGTAAGTTACCAAATCGATAAGGGAATTTGAAATTTCAATTTCCACTTATTCGGCTATACACATACTTCATTGATTATTTTACACCAAGATTATGTGTGGAATCACTATTCATTATCTTATGTAATAATTTCCACCCCCTTTAGGTGGATATACTTTTGATACACATAATAAATCCATTGATAAACTCTGAAGTCAACGATATGAACTTGATAATAGTAATTTTAACTCAATCTCCATTTGTTGAGTTAAATATCAAATTCATTGGTGTTGTTTTTACAAAAATATGTGTGAATGTACTCTGATTGATTTACAATTAATATCCAATCATATTGAGTGTATTTATATTTTTCACACATAATTATTTCATTGATTTATCCTTAACCTAAGGGTATGGTCTTTATAATAGATTTCATCTCAATTTACATTCCATTGAGACTTCTTTGTTGTTATACACAAATTCACTTTTATATGGTGTATATAATGTACTTTCACATAGTATATAATGAATTTATTTATTCTCATGAAATTACAATGTTTATATTACCTCAATTATTTGTATTCAAGTCTCTCTCTTTTGGTTAGAAACTCTAACTAAATTATCATTTTTAAATGTTTTAAAGATTTATTCTTCTAAACATTTCTCATTAATGTCAATGTTTTAAAAAAGGTTTTATGTATTTATTTGTATGGATATTAATGTTTTAAAATTAAAATTCCTTTTAAAATATTCAATGTGGTATGGGACACTTTTATTCTAAAATCTATTTTAAAACTGCTTCTTGACAAGTAGTGTGACTTTTAAACATTTTCAAGAAAAAGGGCGGTATTTCTCTCAAATAGTTTTAATGATTATTTTCATCTATGTCAATATCCATCATTATTCTCAATTGAGGTTAATATTTTACAATACAATCATCCATATTTTATTGAATGAGTTATGTTTGACTATGGATGGGGTATTTTTATACCATTCATGGTTTGTGGTTATAGTATTGACATTTCTTATGCTATTTTTAATACAAATATATATGTTATGTTTCCAATTTTCCATATGAGGAATGCATTGGACTTACTAAGTGATGGGTGGAGCCCATTATAGCTCCTAGACGGATCGAAAGGTCTCATGAGACAAACTAGTGTCTTGGCACAAGGCATTGAAAAAATCTAATTTTTAGTATTGGCACAAGGCCTTGACTATGTGGTTATGATAGTCTGGCATTATGCATTCCATCAATATGAATGTGGTTATTGATATTTTATTTGGTTATTCTACTAGTAGAATATCCATGTGAATATGTAAATGGAATTATTCCATTTTATCTTTTCCATATTATGCTGATGTTCAATTTTAAAAGGCTTTTGTTTTTGTAATACATTGCCTTAAATGTTTGTGCTTATTTATGAAAGTTTCCGCTGTATTGTTATCCATACTGAGCATCTGAGCTCACCCCTTTCAATGATTTATTTTTTCCAGGATGTGAATATGTAATTAATTAATGAAGTTCAGGGATAGTATAAGGGGATATGAAGACAGGATGTTTTTGTAGTTTTTTTTACATTATGATGTAATGTAAGACTTATGAATATATCTAGTGTTTTTCAAGACTACTAAACTAATCAGTCTTTCGAGGCTTGATCATTTGTGATCATGCCAATGTTATGTAATAATGCATTGACTCTAGTTAACTAGGGTCAGGGCGTTAGAGTTGGTATCAGAGGAAGTTTAGTACAAACCATGGAAACTAGATTTAGGTAAAATCTGATTAGAGCACATAGCCCTAAGATAGACATTGACGATTAGTATAAATGAACTTCCTAGAATTTCGGTATTGTATTGATTTTGTGAGATTTAGAAGAAATAGATCCATGTCTGGATATGAACTGGTAGAGGTGGCTCTGGCACAGATGTACCTAAGGGTAAAACCCGAAAACACCGCTTTGATCTAGGCTGGAATGGGAACTGGTGCACGACAACATGCCTTGCTGCACTCTTGGTTACGACACTCCCGAGGGATATGCTTAGGAAAGTTTACATTTTCATTATGAACCAATTTGAAGTATATTAATATATGATGAAAATAAATGACCTTGGTTAATCATATAGTGTTTCAAATTGAGAATATGGTGTCATGATATTCTCTATATGATTTTATGACTACTGTTACTCACACAATGCTTTCTGGTTTTAGTCAATGGATGCAGTCCAAGGAAGTCATAGTGACAATGAGAATTTTGTAAAAGTTCTGAATGGTGGTGGAAATGAGCATCAAAATGGAATATTGATAGGCGTAAAAGATATCATGTTCATTCCAATCCAGTTTTCAAAAAATATGATGAAAAACATATATATTAACCAACTCCCAGACTAAACAAAGAAGACAAAGGTGATGAATAATAATAGCTCCAGCGGTAGAGACCATGGAGAAAGGAATACTAAATTTCTATTTTGTAGGAAATGTGGAAGAAGACACCCAGGAATGTGTCTCAATGGGACAAATAAATGCTTTACGTGTGATAAAGAAGGACATAAAGTGAAGAATTGCAGATGAAAAATGAAGAGTACTCTAGAAGAAAATAAAAATGGTCTCAAGAATCCCTTTACAGTCATTTTCCATAAATTTTGGGGACCTGGACATTACCTGAGTGAATGCCCTATTCTATAGGATATTTTCTTGGTCAAAGAAGAAGCTATGTGGAAATAAATGGTTGGAGAAATGTTTAAAAGTATTAATGCTCCTTGTTGATGGGATTAGTTTGGAATAATTTTCTCTTGTATTTGTAACCCAACAGTTTTCCATGTGACAATCATATTTGTGGAAGACTTATATTTTCCCTTGTGGATATAGTTATAAATAACCATTTGGTTTTATATGATCATTGGGTTTGAGGTAATTACAAGTTATTATATTTTGGAATGAAAATGCAAGGTATGTGATAACATTTCTGGATAAAATTATTTTATTGTTATTTTGAGGAATTTATCTCATTTTGGTAATGTTATTAAATATTTTTTTTGAAAAAGGACAACACGCATACCGTGTGACAACCCGTTGCGCCAGACAAAGCTGTGGGAATCGAACCCACAACCAAAGTGTGATTTGGATTTATCGCCTACCACTGGACTACGTGAAGTCCCTTGATAGTGTAACTAATTATTTTTAGTTAAATGATTTTATTGATCAATAATAAGTTGATTTGGGTTCTTATGTCATATCAAATGAATACCCTTAATATTGGAAAATTATTTGGTGTTTAAGTGATAAATGTTAATTTGGAAGATGTTCGCTTTGTTGGGAACATTATATGCCCAAAAAAATAGAATACTCTGGGATTTCATTTGAGGAGAAATGGTGGATTTTTATTTACGTTTTTATTTTGTATTTATAGAGATTTTGGTAATTTATTGAAATTATTTACCTATAATAGAGAATATGTTATTAGGTTAATTACATTTATGTGTTTGACTTTAAGAGTAATTGACATCATTTGGAGATACAATTGAACGTGGAAGACTACATAAACAAATTCTTCTATATTTTGGATTTCAATATTAGTTTGGATTATATTGAAGGATTTTAAGGAAAATTTTTTATTTAATGGTAGTTATTTAAATTTGGGGTGTTGTTGGTTTAATTTTAGAAATTAAGATTAGTGTTTCTTTCTCTAAAGGAATATATTTTTTGGGGATCATCAGATCTTGTACTAACCTTTTCGGTTTTGATTAATCTCTAAAGACAAAGTAAATATATAGATTATCCGTCATGGATCATGTGATTCTATAAAAGATTATTCTAGATCATCAATTGTGACCAATTCTTCATGAATACTCATCGTTTAAAAATAATGAGTTAGTGGTGGAAATTTATTAAAGAATGAAACTTTACATAAAAAGTAAGTTTATCTCATTTTTTTTTCAATCTCATATATGAATTCCTCATCTTTTTGTAATGTAACATAAAAAAATGTTGTCTGTATAATTTTCGTACTGGGAAACTAATGACCATTTGTCCCATCACAAGTTTGTGGCTTTCTTGTTGTTAACGTTCTCCTGATCATGTTTTCTATCCCTCTCAATCAGAACATGAAACTTATTTTATCTTATATATCTATATTTTCCTACATGGAATCCTTGTATGAGTTATCTTGGGTGTCCTTCATACTTATCTTTTTTTCTTTTAATGTGATAGTTTTATTGACTCATTTTCCGATTGGGACGTTCCATTATATTCCCAAGACCAATTTTAATAAATTTGAGGATGAACTTATTATAATGTGGGGATAATGTAACACCACAAGCCTCCATAGTATGCTTCTCTTTGAATAATATATTAGCGTGTGTTGTACGCAACTTCGAGTTCTAACACACACCACAACCAATCAAACTAGCTGTTATGAATAGTAATAACCACTTTTTGAAATTTTATAAATTTTATCTTTCAAAATGGACTTCATTTTTTTATTCGGAATATCGAAATTATCTTAGGGTGAATTTTTGGTATTTTTCTGAAAACATTCAATTTTTTATGAATAGTGAAAAACATTGTGTTATAGTTTAAAACTGATTTTTTATATAATTATTTATTTTATTTAAATTTAATTATGGTCAAAATAGATAAATAACACCTATATATGTTCAATGTAATTCATTGGAGTTAGTTTTGAATAATTTTAGATATATAAAAATTTTATTGAACGTTTCACCGTCTTTTACCCACCTCCGAGGAAAATTTGTAAATTCACATAAAACATAATTTTACCACTTCTGTGAGTGTAATTTCGAAAATCCGTGATACACGATTAATATAAAAGAGTAAAATGTGGTTCAATGTGATGAAAATAATTTTTGGTGAATAGTAACTTTTTTACTTTTATTTACAACTGTTAAAATTAAATAGGTTAATTAAGGGTAAAAATTATATTAATATTACCATAACACATATCCTAATACTTTTGGAAAAGTTTATCTAGACCAGACACAACCTTAGGAATAAAATATTATCATTTGGGATCACTTGGATTAGATTAGGACATTTATTATTTTTTAATTCAAATAAGATTTAAAAGAGATAAAATCAAAGATAAATAACTTAAACATTTTTAATATATGGTTATACATATGATAAATTAAATTATTAATATTCATTAGAAATATAAACATCTTTCCTTCATAATGGTATTTTATTTATAATTTTTAGACATTATATAATTTAATTTATTTATGAAACAATGGTGATGCACAAATTACCTAATTAATGAAATATTAAAATAATTGATATTATAAATATCAAAATAAATGTAATTTGATATTTTTTATCAATTACACTAATTTTTTTGGTTAATATGACATATTAGGATTGGTTATATAAATTTATTTCGAAGTAATAATTATCTTATGACATTATCAAAAACAAAATACCTAATAGTGTCAAAATTGACATAAATGAGTTTTTAAAACAAATATTATATTATTATTCAATATTATATTCATAAAAATCTGAGGATTGTCCAAATGACTTATATAATAATAGATTTATCATTAATGGACCACTTGTGGGTCTCATGGAGTTATATATTAATTTATTAACTATAAAATATAAAAATTCAAAGAGACATGGTAAATGTCAAACTATTTAACTAAGAGTTCAATATAAATGATAAGGTTAATATAATAACCGAAACCTGTCTAAAATCTATTGGTTGAAAATATTTTGACCCATACCCACCTTAACCTTTAAATATTTCACTTTGAAGCCATTAAAAACCAAATATTAATTTATTATAAAATAATATTTCGATATTTTACAAAGGTGCCCCTCACCCCTCTTATAAAACGGTACTCCCCCTTCTCTCTAATTTACATCTTCAAATCCATTTAGATCTGCCATACCCTACCCAAATATTCTCTCAACTTTCCCCACTTCAACCTGAAGACCTTAGTTTTATCATAAATCCAACCTAACGACCCCTTTTGATCAAATCAAAAGGAAGAACCCGAAGAAGAGGTAATGTTTTCACCACCATTATTCAAGTTCATTTCTTCTACAACTTTTTCATACATTGTTATTTCCATTATAAAATAATAACACCAGTATATTTTATATACATTGATGTTATTATAAATATTGTACATCCATATTCAGTATTCTATCCATCCTTTGAATGACATGTCACCATACGTGCGTACATACGGACTACCATCTCCACGAACGCGATGAGATTCATTACCCATCATATCCATACAAGTATAATAATCATTTTACGATTAAAAATAGTGTTTAAGGACATGATATCATTCTTTATATAAATAAGATACAACCTATCCATAACAAACACGACTTATGTAACAAAACATATAAAATAAAACCAGTAAGTTAACACCCAAAATGATGATAATACTAAGATATTATTAACAAAAAAATGTTAAAACGTCATATATGATATCATATTAATGGATAATATTCTTTTATAATTAAATAACAATTATTTCACCATTATACAGTATGCTAACCTAACCTCGAAAAAGGAAAATTTACAAAGTAATGAGTTTCTTATCTCAAATTTAATTCCGTGAGATTTCCATTGTTCAGAACATATTTATTGCATGTGGTGTGTGTAATAACCATGATTGTATTCATTGTGTCGGATAGTTTGATTTATGGATATTTACATAATCATTGTATGACCCTTCTTTCATGGGTGTATGTTTCATAAGTTACCAAATCTATATGGGAATTAGAAATTTAAATTTCCACTCATTCATCTTTACGCATATTTCATTGATTATTTTAATACAAGATTATGTGTGGAATCACTATTCATTTTATTATGTCATAATTTCCACTCCCCTCTCTGTGGATATACATTTGATACAAACAATCACTAAATTGATAAACTCTCAATTCATCGATATGAACTTGATAAGAGTAATATTAAATCAATCATTATTTGTTGAGTTAAATATCCAATTCATTGGGGATGTTTTAACAAGATTATGTGTGAATGTCCTATGATTGATTTACAATGAATATCCCATATTATTGAGTTTATTTATATTTTTCACACACAATTATGTCGTTGATTTATCCTTAACCTATGGGTACGGTCTTTATAAAAGATTTCATCTCAATTTACATTCCATTGAGACTTTTTTGTTGTTATACACTAATTCACTTTTATATGGTTTATATAATGTACTTTGACATAGTATATCATGAATCCTTTTATTCCCATGATATTACAAAGTTTAGATTACCTCAATTATTTTTATTCTAGTTTCTCTCTTTTGGTAAGAAACTCTAACTAAAATATAATTTTTAAATTATTTAATGATTTATTCTTCTAAACATTTCTCATCATTGTCCATGTTTTAAATATGGATTTATGGATTTATTTGTATGGAAATTAATAATTTAAAATTAAAATTCCCTATAAAATATTCAAAGTGTTATGTGACACTTTGATATAAAAATCTATTTTAAAACGGCTTCATGACAAGTAGTTTGACTTTTAAATATTTTCAAGAAAAATGGGTGTATTTCTCTCATACAGTTTTGATGATTATTTTTATCTATATCAATATCCTTCATTATTCTCGATTGAGGTTAATCTGTTACAATACAATTTTCCATATTGTGTTGAATGGGTTATGTTTGACTGTGGATGTGCTATTTTTATACCATTCATGGTTTGTGGTTAAAGTATTGACATTTCATATGCTAGTTTTAATACGAATGTTTATGTTATGTTTCAAATATTTCATATGAGGAATGCATTGGACATAGTAAGTGACAGGTGGAGCCTGCTATAGTTCTTCAAGGAAACGGTAGGTCTCATGAGACAAACTAGTGTCTTGTCACAAGGCCTTGACAAAGTCTAATTTGTAGTCTTGGAACGAGGCCTTGACTATGTGGCTATGATAGTCTAGCATTATGCATTCCATCATTATGAAAGTGGTTATTCATATTGCATGTTTTTATTAAACTAGTAGAGTATCCATGTTAATAAATAAATGGAATTATTTCATTTTATCTTTTCCATATTATGCTGAAGTTCAAGTTTAAAGGGCTTTTGTTTTAGTTATAAATTTCTTTAAATGTTTATGCTTATTTATGAAAGTTTCTGCTATATTGTTATCCTTACTGAGCATCTGAGCTCACCCCTTTAAATGTTTTATTTTTCCCAGGATGTGAAGTAGTAATTTATGAAAGACCTGCAGGGATAGTATGATGGGATATGAAGTCAATATTCTGTTGTATTTTTTTACTTTATGGTGAAATGTTATACTTATGAATATATCTAGTGTTTCCAATACTACTTAACAAATTGGCCTTTCGATACATGATCTTATGTGATCCTGCTAAAGTTAGGTAATAATGGACCGGATCTGGGTAACTAGGGTCGGGGATTTACAACACATTCCAGTTGTCTCTATAATTTTTGGTAGTTATTGGTAAGTCCATTATCACATGTATAAATAGTATCACAACAAATTGATGCATGATGCGACCGATATGACTCAAAAAGCATGTTTCTGATTTGAAATGATATTTTAGTAAAATAACAAAACTAACATCCTAAAACCATGAAAATTCATTTGGATTGTTTCGATACATTAAAACATTAATCCATGAGTAATTATTGGCTTTTAGAAATCAATCAAACCTCAATCTGATGAACAATGTGACATGTTATGATAAAAATGTTTTTTATTTAAAATTGAAATTAATTTAAGTAAAAAAAGATAAATTGACATAATGAAAATAGATAAAACACATTTGGACTGTATTGATACTTTATGAAAATGATCTATGAGTCATTTCTTATGTTTTGGATTCAAATTCACCTCAATCCGATGAACAGTGAGACCAGTATGACTAAAAGAGTTTTTATCAGTTAATAATTGTCATTTTGGCACAAAAACATCACTCACTTAAAACTAAGAAAATGACTTTTTATTATGTTCATAATTTAGGAGAGTGATTCATATGTTCTTTGTGATGTGTATGAAGAAATATAATCCATACAAACAAATGATGCGACCGGTATGACTCAAAATGCATGTCTTCAGTTTAAAATAATATTTTAGTAAAAAAACAAAACTAACATACTGAAAACTGAGAAAATGTATTTGGATTGTTTTCATACATTATAACAATGATCATGAGTTATCTTTGATGTATATAAATCAACCTCACCTCAATAAAACGTATTATATGACTGGTATACATCTAAATGTGCCATTTAAATTTGATATTAATTTTAGTAAAAGATTATGAGACATACTCAATTCCAAGAAAAATCATTTAGATTGTTTTGATATTTTAATAAAACAATCCACAACTCATTTTTCATGTGTAGGATTAAACCCCACCTCAATATGATGCACTATGTGACTTGTATACCTCTAAATGTGTCTTTTTTATTAAAAATTGACATTTTATTAATGTATTATTAAATAATAATGTAAATTTTATTTCATTATAGTATTACTAAAATAATATTTGTTTTCTTATGTAGATGGAATATTATCCTTGGGTATGAATGATTTTTTAGGAAACTAATGACATGGGAGGATATTTTTTATAGGGGATCACGAATGTCAAAGGATGAAAAATTAATGTTTTTAACTTATTGTTGGATAATTGTAAATGTAATTATATACATCATTTTTTTGAAATGTATATAGAATTTTTTTCGGAACCCATATGTTTGTTTCATTGTTCATGTGTGTTCTACATTTTTCTTATGTGTGTCGTAGATGTATTGTTTTGTGTGGGTGGTGTGTGTGTGTTGTGTAGGTGCTGGTGGGTGTGCTATTATATAAAGACCACATCATAGGCATATATGCCTTTATCAATGGTATTTTGAGCACTGATAACGGTCCCATTTATCTAGTCTATTTAGAGTGCTGGAAAAGTCTCTCTTCATCAGTTCTATTCCGAGAGATGATAAATCCCCCCTTTATTAACACTCTTTTTTACGATGATAAAGTCATCATTATCAGCGCTAAAACTAGAATTGATAAAGGGATTCCTTTGTATGCACTAAAATTTTTCAAATAAAGGGGGTGATTAACTACTCTTTGATTAGTGAAAATAATGGATACCCATTATCTTCAACTTTTTAGCAGTGATAGAGGGGACTCCCCTTTATCATTGATGCGATCAATAATGCTTTTCTAGTGCTTTTAAAAGCACCATCTATAGTAGTGGTATAAGAATGAATCATATAACTTGTAAATTATAGATCACCAAAAACGAGTCATCAAATATATTGAAAACATGAATAATATCAACGGTGTAATGTACAAATGAACATTTATGATGAATACATAACATAAGCATATCAATTATACTAACAATTCTATATATTCATTGGCCAAATTCCTTGGAAACATATATATATATATATAATGATAAATATAAATATAATAAAATTATTTTTTATTTTAAAAAATGTATTATAATATTATAATTATTTAAATATATATCCATATAATTATAACCATATATTTTTTTTTAAAAAATTATATATATTTTAATTGTTTAAAAATGAATTTAAATTATAAACATGTGTTTATATTTAATGTATGTAAGTAAATGATAATTTTTAATATATCTATAATTATTTTGATATAATTAATAATATGTTTTCTTTATAACATTAATCTGTGCTAATAATTCCTCTGATAAAGTGTATATTTATCAGCTCTTTTAGTTAGCACTGATAAAGGCCCTCCTTTACCATTTGTTTTTTTAATGGTTATAAAATTGTGTGTTTCTCTTGCACTAATATGTGGTTGTTCAAACTCGTGTTCTTATATCCTCGAGCTTCCATGCATTACTCCTTTATTGCGAAGACTACCTAGTGATGAGAGAGTGCTTTCAATTCTCAATCCGATCATGGATGAATTTAGGGGTAACTTCAACAAAATCCATAGCCCATTTCTTTGTCATATTTTTCTTCAAATGTGTACCAACAACACAAGAGTGGGAAAAGAACCTATAATTAATATATTTTTCAACATTTGAGGTCATGTTGATTCTATTAGGTCACATTTTTTAAAATATAGTGAACCATTGTCCTTTTTTTTCAAAATATAAAGCCGATTAAATAAACTAGTACAATCCGCTGAAATATGCAATAATTTAAATGTTTTATTTTCATATTCATTGACAAAAACAGATTAAATGGAGTGGCTAATAATTAAAGTCCATTGTTTATGAGAATTTTTTTAAGAAAGACTGATAGTTTGATAAAAAATCATAAATTTCATGTCGGTTCAATGTAATGTATTTATTTCCAAGCATTCAAATCAGAAGTTCAATGATAAAATAACTTTTCAACAATCATTACAATAAAAAATAATAATAAATTATTATAATATTTTCTGAAATAAAAAATTTTGAATGTAAAAATAAGTTAGATTGATCTATTATTCTCTTTTTTATATTTAATAATATATAATTAATTAAATATAATTAAATAGATTAAAAATATGCATGTAAAATTATTTAAATCCTAGGATGGGTTGTAAAATTAACGCACCCTATTCAAATAAAAATAAAATTATCTGATTAACAATATCCATTTTTTTTATTTTAGATTTTCAAATCCCATTTTTTTATTTTATGGATGGTTTATGGATGTTAAATTATTTTAATCCTTGAATATGAGTTCAAATTGATAGACCAAATTCAAATAAATGTAAATTGATCTGATATGATGTATCATGTTTTAAAATTTTATGATTTTTAGATTTTATAGTGGACAGAGATCATATAGAGAACAATAAATGTAACCATAAAGAAGGCTGATATCATCTATAAAGAGGTAAATAAAAATTAATGAGATGGATGGTTTATTCAAGTTTGAGATGGGCTCCCATGGTTTCATATCCACATCGCCTTTACATCATAGTGAGGCCCAGAGGATTCCCATGGAAAAACTGGTTAGTGGAGGATGGTAGAGGAGCATTGTATGAATACTGTTATTTTAGTATTCAAGGTTTCTTCTATAATATTCCACCCCTCAACCACAAAAACTCTTTTAGGGGTATACATGATATAAATGTATAATAACATGACATATAATGTAGTTTTTGTTCACTTTAAAGGGATTCACCTCACCTAGGGGATGCCGATTTCTCCATTAATTTTTTTGGGAGTTAGTTTTTGAGTATATCTACCATGGGGTTTTATCGTATATAGTTGGATATGGATTCTTTGTTGAAACAACAATCATATCCATAAATTTTAGTTCTCACAGCCAATCTTTTGCATTTATATTTTTATTTTTAGTCTTTCTTGGGTTGTTTTTATTTGTTCGATAATACTTGGATTTATGTGGGTAGGCGTTGGTGTTTCATGTACTGAAATAAAGTCAGGACCACATTATTATTAACCATAATTTGCTTCCCCCTACAGGGGTTTCAATATGAATCTTCATTACAATTTACTAAAACAAAAGTTTTTGAGGTGAATGGGAAAAGCATGAAGCTCAACTACTGATATAAGTGCATGATTCTTCTCCCCCTCTCTACCTTCATTAATCTATTTGAGATAAATTTGTGGTCCATTTTCAGTTTAATTTCCCATGGTTCATTCAATGCATTGGACTTGTAATTAGGTTTTAGCTTTATACTTTTAGTCAAACCATGGTAACAATTATTGGGTGTGTGTGTGTGTATTTTCTGCACAACCACTGATTCTGCATTCTATTCATGTATTCTACAACCCTCATTTGCACATTCCTATATCCCATGTTGGCATTTCAATTAATATTCTAAATGGATGTAAAATTAGGAACTGTTTGGAAGTCCATGGATATGTATCCCTTGTTGGTGGGGGCCATATTCTATACCTTCGTGGATGTGTTTTCCACTTGAGAACTCACCCGATACCATTTGAATCCGCTAACCACCAACCAGGTGGATTCCAGTTTCTCATGCATGTTTTTATTTTTTCTATCATCATTGCTGACTCAAAATATCATTGATGGATCGATAACTGATTTCCCAGATGTTAAATGAACACATGAGTGGTTGAAAGGCCCATTCCATCCACCGCAGTTCCATGGGAAAACTCATTGAAGAATTTTTAATGAAGCTAAAACCATCAAAAATCAGTTTTAGATCCCATTTGAAAGGGTAGGCATAACAGTCTCATTCGTGAATAGAGTTGGTCAATGGAGATTTCCATCGGAATGGGAAAGAGGACCTCTAGCTTCATCAAATCTCGCATCACAATGACGTAGATGAATACATGGATGATGAAATACAGAATGACCTTGAGAGGGGCTTCGCTTTTGATTCTGATCATCGGGCTCCTTCCAGCAGGCTGAACGAGAGCTTTGAGAAGGCCATGGATTTGATGGGGATTAATTTGGAGAGTATAATCCATGGTGCCCCATTATAAATGTCATAATTCTTGGTTTCGTGGTCAATTATTCCATTGGTTGTGTCTATGTGGATGATGATGCACCCATTTTGGTTGTTTTTTTTTGTTTTGGTTTTCCATTGTTAATTTTTTTAGTGTCATTATTGGCAATGTCCTAAAAAATAGGCCATGATTAGCTCATCTGTTTTTGTTTCTTTTGTTATTACATTATGTTAGGGCCATCGTTGAGGATAAATGGAACTTTAAATAATTTAATTTATTTTTATAAAGTTATATATAAAAAATTATCGAATTTATATTCATCTAAAAAAATGATTCCATATATATTTATGTGAATTAATTACAAAAGGTCTATATAAATATAATATATCACTGTCTTATTAATTATAAAATGTGTTTTCTTGTGTTCTTACCCCCAATTATTTTCTATTTGGTGGTGTGGTTTTCATTTGGGTTGTTATTTGGTTTGCGTTTTTTATAACCCTTCATGCTGTGTTGGTTGATATGTGGTTTTTTCACGCGGTTATCATTTTCATGCATTTCTTCTCAGCCCTTTGGTGCAAACCAAGTAGGGAAACCTTCTATGTGGAAGTGAATTTCGTTTTGTTCTCACTTTTGTGCTTCTATATCATCTACATATAGTAATATAATTTATATTATCTTTTAATAAGGATTCTATTAGATAGGTTGAGGCATCAATATCATCAACATCGTGTTATGAGGCCATCAGGAAAGGCCAACGAACATTACAAGTAGTACAACTGGATAAGTATCAGGGTATATATAATAAGATTTCACTATCCAAACACATATTAAAAAATACATATTTTTCTCAATCAATCAATAGTTTCTGAAACAAACAAACAATATAGGTTGTGGTCATTATGTTTTTAAATTTATGAGATAGATCATATTCCATGACCAAACCAGTGTCCCTGAAGAGGTATTTTTGAATATAATAACACATCCATTTAAAATATTTATTAATCCTATGTGTATTTATAATTTTTCAATACTACCATGACTATAAAAAACACTCATATTCAGAAGATAATAATGAATTGTTTAGAAAAAAATGGGAATCATACTTGATTGGATAATGTATACAAATATCATGAAGATGTCACTTTCATAGAAGTAGTGGATTATTTTAGGATATGTTTAATTTAAATCTTCATATTATTATTATTAAAATTTAGAATTTTTTTCTTATACAAATGGATTCCTTTGTTCGAGTTGGGGTAGTTTAATATACAAGGATTTTTTGTGCAACACTCACAATGCAGCGTTTCCATGTTAAGAAAGAAATCAAATTGAAAACATGGTAATTATCGATGTTGACTGAATGATGAGATTATTTTCATGTATGGTTGTGTAATACTAAAAGCCTTAGTAGTGGTGGAGAAATTATTTAATAATTATTGAAATGGATAGAGTTATATTGGGTAATAGTATTGGTTGGAAAAGAGATATGTAGCTTTTGGCTGGTGTAGTGTTATGAAATTAGTGGCTGAAGTGAAAGTGGTTGAGTGTTCTGAGTTAGTTAGTGTTTTGTTTTCAACCAATAGGTTGAGATTCTGTGTGGATTATATATATAATTATATATTCCTTGTGATTTTTATACACGCCCTCCCCATGTTTATAATTATGTTCCAACACTCATATTTTCACACTAACATTTATTTTTCCAACAACATAGTGATACGCATTGATTACTAAATTCCATCTATCACTTCAAGACATGTAGTTATACAGATTAAATAATGGTTGGTGGTCTCTTAGTTCACATGGTGATGGACCAGTTGTCTCCAGGTAGGATGTGATATGAACATGTTGTGGAACTTCTTATGGTTATGGTTGTGTGTAACATCTCCTGATCAACCACTCTCTCACTTAGCCTGAAATGGTTGCATACAAGACATCTAGTGCACCTCCTCATACGCCATAGGCTACTGACTAGAATTAAGGGTGTGGCTTGTATAATGTGGACACTATACCACCTATTTACAAAGTTAAAAAACTGCGAAAGAATCATATAACAATAATAAATAAATACTAGTGTGGAGAAAAAATTGAAACAACAAAACACCTTGGGAAAACAAAAAATCTAAGCTGATAACATAATCTAATAAATAAATAAGGAATAAAGTAATAATGTGCTGGAATGCAACTAAATGTCATGCTAGAGGTAACACAAATTAAATACTATAAAACTCAAAAAAATTCTCATAACTCCCAATCCAAAACACTTTATTAGTCCCATCTACAAACACTAGATCATCCAATAAGAAATAATAAAAAACAATGTCTTTTCCACTTCACTATGCCAAAATAGTAATTTTGTGGTGGTTTTTCCCAGTGGTTTTGAAAACGGCTCCTAAATGTTTTCAAAAAAATATTTATAGGTGATTGTGAAAAGCACTACTAAATGTTATATATATATTTTTATATGTTTTTGAAATATCATTTGAAAAAATAATTTTTTTAGTTTTTATTTTAAATAAGGCATAAAAATATTGGTGGATTGAAAACACCACAGCTAAATTAAAAGAAAAAAATTATTTATAATTGTCGATTTTTTATTTCTTATTTACCATAATATATTTTTTTATTTTTCTTTTAATTAATTATAATGTTTTAATTAATAATAATATTTTTTGAGAAAATGATATAATATATTCCTGATCAATCAAACTAGACATATAGATCCCATCGGGAAAAGATTTATCCCAACAATGATCACCCTAGGATTTCTAATGTCATGAAAAATGATGATCATCCAAGTTACTCCCACATTTGATGAATGAAAACTTTAATGCTAAAAATCTTTCAACCATGGAAAAATATTTCTGAAAATAAGGCCACGTGTTGGTAGGACCAATCCCTTCTTAGTCATGGAGGTAATCACTTAATGGAAACCCTATTAGACCACAAAAATATTCCAAACATTTGAACAAGCATGAAGGATCCCTTGGAGGATGTTGAATGCACTATAACAAATCAGGGGTTTAGCAGTGATTGTTTTGCATATAGCGATAGTCTTAGGAAACTGCCGCTAAATTGTGCTTAATTAGACCATTTCTACAGTTATATCCGTTTCACGGCGGATTAAATTAATCGTTGTAGTTGCCTCATTTCACGGAGGTTCATGTTTTTTTAGCGGTGGTTATATGGCCGGGGATCTCTTTTATTTTTGGTGGTTATATCCACTGCAAATAAAAAACACCCCCCTCACCGGAAAAGGGATGCTAAAATAATCAAAACATCCATAGAATACACACGGGTGTTGAGAAACTATAGCCGCGGTATTAGCCGCCGCTACGAGAAAAATATCTATATTTAGTATCAATTAAAACCCCCACTAAAAATAGATCCGAGAAAAAAAATTGTAGCTCTGCATCCCCTACACCAGTTCCCTGAAAGACAAACCATTCAAGGAATATGAATAGTCTAAGAGAATAAATACTATTCAATATGAAAATAGATGCTTAACTAAGAACAATCAAATGCATATTTCAGTAAAATAATGCAGATAAACATATTACATTATCATTTGACATTTAAAAAAAATTATAAACATGAATGTCTGTCATATTTCATGAAAACAGTGCCAGGCATAGGTTTAACCTATTCCATCAATACCAGTTCCAACCCTGACATAACAATTCAAATCAACATACATCCCACTTGTAATATATGATGAATTGTGTTTGATATTCAAAATTTTTGGTCATTCTCTCATATAATTATTCTTATCTTATTCTTTCATATTATTATCAATTGATATCTCTTGTTTTTTCCCTTAATGAACATTTGATTTGACACATTCTTTTGTTTCGCTAACCAATAGGTTATAAAGAACAACTACCAAACCTTTGAATTAGCATGAAACAATCAATCAATTAAAAGTTCACATAAAAATAATTTTAGTTTTTTAAAAAAGGAATTATTTGAAAATAATTTCATACAATAATGGACTTATATTCTATAAAAGTGTGTACTAGTAATGTATAGTGGAGAAAAAGTGCATACAGTAGTCATGTTGCTATTACATTCTATATAAGTGGAAACAAGTAATGTATATTATAAAATAAGAACATATATGAATATTTATATTGGAAAAAATAAAAGTAGTAATATATATATAGAAAAAAAAGAGATTCCATATATAAGAAAAACTCACATCATTTAGTAATATAAATCCAAAATTCACAAAGAGAAACTAAAAACATAAACTCAAGTATGCACTTATTTTACGAACATAATTTTTTTGTGATTGTATCATCATTAATTATTCAACATCATCTTGCCTCTACCAATATTATGAGAATGTAGGAATATTATTGTTTGGAAACTCTACAATAGGGATTCTGATGACCGGGTTTAGATTCTATGAGCCTTGTTTCCATGTAAATATTCCCAATACCTTCATTATGCTACATATATAATCAAGTCATTCAGTCTGTCATCACACCCAACCAATAGTGCTCGAGTCCATATCATCATTCTCATACATCTTATTCACCCTTGTGAATAAAAAACCCACCCTATGGTGATGTTAATGACACCCTTGGCGATACAAATCAATGTAAGAATAGTAGGGGAACAACCATTCCATCCAAATAATTATGTCAAAACCATCAAGTCGAGGAAAAAAAGGTCCCATACAAGGTTACACCCACATATATCAAGGTCCACTTCCTACAGTAACCTAAATTCTTTAATCAAATCCCCAAAAAAATTGAGTGTCATCACATCATAGGAAAACTGAATGTCGTGCCCAAGGATCTCCACAACATGCACAAATATGATGGAATGAGAAGCACCTATATCAAAAATAAAAGATACTAAAGTGGAAGCTGCTAAAATAGTACCTATCACTATAGAATATACAACAGTATGTTCCTTGCTTATAGGTCTCAAATTATTCAATTATACTGATATGGGGCCGTAATATATAGCCTAGATACCTTGATCATGTCCTCTATGATAGTGATGTATGTCTTGTGTCCGGATTCGTTGACCATGACCACTGCTTCAGACTAATTGATTGGCCAAACAATATATCTCTTCCTAACATGTATCTAATTTCCCCACTCCTAAATATGGAATTATTATAGACACTAAATCACTTTATACTATATGAAAAGATCTATAAAAAACCTGTAGATGGCTTATCCTATTGCAATCTCGATACTCAACACGATTACTATCACATAGTCTCTCCATGTATCCCTGCCTCCCACACCATTGATAGGAGATATAATTACCAACACCAATGATCGATAACTTATTCCATCAATGATAGGTCACATAGTGTCACTTATATCCACCAAACACATCTCTATTGGGTCATCAAACTGAACTGCCTTGCTTTGGGCCCAAACCATACCACGAGTTATGTTATGTAATTAGAACGTGATTTATTATTGTTATGGTGGACAAACAAAAAACATTCACCTATTATCAAATAACATTATTGTGCCTCAACATGAATCATATCACCCTAGATGGGTCATCTATAGGACAAATATGAAAAAACCTAAAAGCTCATAAAGTTAGTCAAACACTCCATAACAAACATATAACCATACTCTAAATGCATTAAATATTTGGCCCTTTTAGTCCTAAAATTCTAGGAAATATTAGACTCATCAAAAATGAATCAAAAAAATTGAATCATCACCCTAAATAATCGACATATATGTTTCATACCACACTCGAGAAATCAAGACATGAAATGAAATATTAGAAATCAATAAAATTAATAAAAGGAAACTATGTTCCACACATGATACATATAAAAACAAATTTTTTCCCATATTTTTCCAACAAATCAATAATACAAATACTCACGGTCCGATGATGAACATGTATTGTCACCCTCTCCACCTCCATCTCCACATCCTACTGTCACCTGTAAGAACATTATATTTAAAATTAAATATTGTTGAATATTTATATTTAAACATTAAACCAATAAATGTTTGAAAAATAAATGATTTTGATTTTTTCTGATTTACCTGCTTACCACCAGTCGATGTAATACCACCGGGGACATATATTATCAACTACTAATATATATCAGCCATCACTTTAAACAAAGAGGATATCTGAGCCCCCTAGTCTTGAATGATGGTTTGTTGAGAATAAATCTACCACTGAGAATCTTCAGGTATGGACTGACTATAATCAGTAGTAGATACAGCTAGAATCCCTAGTGGCCTGTCAAAGACCTCCGATGGTATGGGTCAAAAACCCATCTTGCACACTCTACTAGGATTCTCCATCCCAAGGACATTAGAAACCGGGTTATCCTGGGTGACTGAGTAAGACTGCCTAGGATTGGCATCCCCGAGTTCTTGAATTTTTACCTTTAAATCAAAGATCTATATATATTAACAGATTCAAAACTAATAATAAGTTATTATAATAAACAATTGACATTATAACCCAACTTCTATTTTAGGATCATTTAAAAAACTTCCATCTAATTTGTTGTGAACATATAACAACACTTTAGTTCGAGATAGTTTGTTCCCTAAACATTGTGACTGCATTAAGAAAAGATAAATCTACAATTTAATATATATTATATAGATAATATTGTATTATAAATACTTAAACTGATGAAAAGATGACCATATTAGTAATAATTCTAGAAAATCTTTTTGACCCCACAGTGTGAGGGATTACTTGCATAGACCAGTTGGATGCATTCTATCTTGAGAGATCATGGAATAAATAAAATGAAATTTAACTATAATGTATTCAATTTCATCTCCTCTTCATATACATGTATAAATGTAAAATGATGATAATAAAATAATATAAATTTCAATACCATCCACTTCTCATCACGATGTCTGTTAACAAAAACATTCCACTTTTCATTCAGAACCCCACTGGGTAGCTTCTCATACATTTGTTTCATGGTCAAAAATGTATCGTTAACATAGCATCTGAATATCCATTTTAAGTCTTTCCATTTCAAACATATATTTTTCAACGTCCACGTTCATGTTATCCCATCAGCAACTCTAAAGTGGAGGAGCATCTTTATACAGAAATTCATTTTGAACATATTAGTAACATTACTTTCAATTAAATCATAATGTACTAAAATTAATTTATTTGGGAATCAAAAAATTAATTTTTCTAACATGGAGGAATATGTATCCAATCATAATATGAAATTGGTAGTGAAATGTGCTTCGATTCTAGTTGGCCTAGAATCTGGACAAGTATCCCCACGACGTCATCCGTAGGGACCCCAAAGGTATCATAATGCACGAATATATTCTCATCATTCATATTACAATCATCTACAGATTTTATGTTTTTCTCCACTGTTTCATTTTTTAATAATCAATGAGAAAACAATTAGTATAAACAAAATGCAATAAATTTATTTATATTAAAATTTTTACCTATGACAGTGACCCTCCAGAATGCCCATGACCAACTAGAAGGGGCGTGGTGTAGCCCCACTACTGAGGCACCTGAAGGGAGAGTCAATGACTCTGCCTCTAATGGTATGCCCATAGAGGGTGTGAGAGATGGTGTCAGGGGGGTAGGATGGTGCAGGGTAGTAGGAAACCGGTGGCTCATATGCCGTGGCGAGGGAGACAAATGGATCGTCATCTGTCGCAGTAGTAGATGAAATAGTGTACCACTTCCTCCTTGTAATTCCTATCATTTAATCAAATAAAATTATGTTCAATATATATATTTCCAAAAAATCATGTAAAAAAATTATATCTGATAATAGATGCTCGGTACTAACAAGAAATATATATAAAATAATGATATTTAATGACTGCACAAATGAAATAAGTGGTTGATGAATGAATAAATAACTATACATACAATCAGTTTCCCCTTCAATCATGTCAGTTTCCTACTCCATTACTTCATCCGCTTCATTCATCCTTGCTAGACTAATATTTTCTATATCAAGATGGACAAATAATTATGCTTCATGTTGTTTATTAGATTCAATTTCAGAGGTCAAATATCCCACTTTATCACCCATATCACAAAAATATCTTTGTATTACATGAGCTACTACACTCCATCCATTATCCACAAAATCATTCACATAATATACCATTTTTTCATAGGATGATAAGATAGATGGATCATGCAGTTCACGATCACCAACACCCATCTTGCGAGAAATGTTCACAGAACTAAATTTCAAGGAATCTCTTTTAACACCTCTGATAATATCTACCGAATTCGATTTGATTAAAACAATAGAAAAATTCTTGTGGTAGTTTAATTCAATAATATCAAGCTTCTTTCCATAGTATCCTACTTAAAAAGCTGTAAATATACCATTATTCTATGTTTTCAAACCCTCTTTTCAATCGAATGTATGAAATATAAATCCATTCACATTGTAAGTGTCGAACATTCTAACTTGTTTTATAGGACCTCTAGCAAGAAACATAAAATCTGTTGACTATTCTACTTGAGTATCGGTATTAATGATCTAAAAAAAGAAATATAATTTATTATATTTACAAAAAGTATGTGTCAAACTAATATTCGTATTTATTGCAATATTTATGGACTTACACGTCATGAAAACCATTATACATGATCTTTATTCATAGAATTCATTATATATTTCTCATTTTGTGTTTAGGCTCTCATTCGTCTCTTTGTTTTTATCCTCAACTCTTCAATAAAGGGATCTACAATTTCACTATTCAGCAGTGCATATCTTTGTTCCTGTAATAATTCCAATTCTGTCAGTGTCATATTTGAGGTCCTCCCAACTAATCGGCCAATAACAGGATATATCTTTTATTTTTGATGTATTTGAGATTAAGTCTATGTTTCATCAATATGTACAACTTGATATAATCTTGACTCAATATCGTCCAAGAATATGGAACAAATGCTAAGACAATCCTCAGCCAAATAGTTTTTAGCAATAGAGCCTTCTAGTTGAGCTTTATTTCTCACGTATTCTTTCAAATGCCCAAGATATATGGGTAATAAAATATTATTAATTATGAATTTATTTAAATGTCAATTTTTATTACTTATATTAAAAAGATATAAATAAAATACTTCTCAATTGGATACATCCATCAATAATTAATGGGGCTTCCTAATATTTCTTTCTCAAAAAATTCATAGTTAAATGAATCCTGACAGTAAATACGATGAAGGAATGATCATCTCCATTGCACATAGTGTGAATAAAATCCTTTCTTGGAGGTTTTAAATCTGAAATGGATGTACATATTTCACACATAATTTCCTGAAAAATGTGCAGAATTGAAGTACAACAGCATTAACTTTTTTAGGTAATAATTAATGCAATGCCAATGGAAGTAACTGTTGTAAACAAATATGTAAATCATGACTTTTCAATCCATGTATCCTATGATTCTTCAAGTCCACACACCTGGATATGTTACCCAAATACCAATCAGATACCTTCGCATTCTTTAAAATTTGAAGGAACATATCTTTACCCCTATTTTTCATTGCAAAAATTGTCGGATCAAACTTTTCATTCTCATCAGGCTAGAGATCTCGTTTTTGGTTCATTAATTATGTCTTTGAAATCATTGAGATGATCCTTCGACTTTCCCTGTTAATTAAATAATGTATAAATTAAATTGTAATGAAAATTTTTCACAATATTCATCACATCAAGATTATTCCACAACAAATTAAATTACCAATATGGATATTTGAAGAATATGATTTTTTTTATTCTATTGTTTCATTCTGATTTAAATTGGCGATGCACTTCAGACCCGTTTTATGCTATCATTCAGATGATGAACAATCCCAAACACTATTTCAAAATTTTCAACTTTTTTCAATTTTTTTGAACCATTTAACAACAATGGAGGTAGTCTAAGATCAATAAAGCCATTGAATTTTGATCTGTTCAGCCGAAATCAATTTGAGGCATCAAATAATATTTAATGGCACAAGAAGAACCATTTTATACTATGAGGTAGCCATTTGGGATCAAATTGAATGTTACAAACAGGACAAGACAACCCTGTGTAAGTGTTCCAACCAGATAAATTCCCAAGCCCAGGGAAGTCACTAATTGTCCACATTAAAGAATCATGCATTTTGAACATTGTATTAGTAGAATCATAAAATGTATCAACACCATTGATCCATGAATCCTGCAATTCATGAATCAAAGGATACAAGTATACATCAATATAATTTCCAATAATTTGTTTTCAAGGAATAATCATTGAAATTATAAAATATGATTATTGCATACACATCCATGGAGGCAGATTGTAAGGGATAAAAAAATATCCAAATCTTATAACTGGTTTCAGTGTCCCAAATGGGTTGAATCCATCAGCAACCAATCCCAATAGAACATTCCTAGGATCAGCTAAGATATATGTATGTAATGAATCATATGTCTTCGATGATTTTGAATCTCATGGATATCTCATTAACCCATCATTGTTATTATCTACAGAATTCCACTTCATTTGTTCAGCAGTTTTCGATGACTTGAATAATCTTTGCAATCGAGGCTTCAATGGAAAGAAACGCAAAACATTTGCAGGTGTGTTCATTTTCTTCTTCTCCATGAAATTATATTGATTAAGACTTCCATCATAACCCATTGACTTATATATTGAATAATATCATTTTTTGCAGTTCTTTCAACTTGAATCCTCACCCCAATAAAGCATAAAATCATTGGGACATACATGTATTTTTGTATAATTCTGAAAAAGCATGTTAACAACTTTTTTAATATCAATAAAAGAATCAAGAATTATTTCTTTGAGAAATTCTTCATGAATCAATTCCAATATCTTGGACATTGCATTATTTGTAATTCCTCATAGAAATTTGATATGGTACATCTTCAACAGAAAATAAATCTTTGAATATTTTAAACACCCAAAATACTACTCTTTATTTCCATTGTCAACTAAACCATGAAAAACATTTTCCTCAGCGAATTCTTCACTTTCATTTGGCTCAACAAAATCAATATGGGGATCCAATGATATGTTTTAATCTTGATATGGTTGTCTTACAGTCTAAAAAACTTCACTTTTCTCATTTCTATTTGTAGCACCATCATCCGGTTGTTATGATATGTTTTGATGTTGATTGTGATCTCTTGCACTGTTGAATGCATCATTTATAATGTTTTCAATTTCATTTTCCATTTTTGTTGAAGTTGGGAGGTCATTCTGTGGATTGAAATCAGTTCTCAACGTTTCTGTAACGTTCGATTCTCCGTGCCAAATCCAACGCAAATATTGACCAGGTAAATTCTTCAATACTAAATTTTCATAAACTTCATCTATCTTCAACCATCATCTAAATTTACATTCAAGACATGTAAATCTTAATATCCCTTCAACAGATCAATTGGAAATTCGAAAATCTAAAATCACATTCAATCCCTTAGTATAATGAGGTGCGTTCCTCGGTAATGTGATCCA
Organism: Viscum album; assembly: GCA_963277665.1. NCBI lineage: Eukaryota > Viridiplantae > Streptophyta > Magnoliopsida > Santalales > Viscaceae > Viscum > Viscum album. Next base: position 1,051,667,608 of record OY728151.1, on the reverse strand, counting down.
TGTTTTATCCATGTATATCTGAATGTGCCTGCACAATATTAAAAAAATTATAACAAATTACTATTACTATATCGTGAATGAGACTCATATATAATAGTTGAAAAAATATATAAATATGTTACATAAGGTTTTCTGATATCAATACATATGGTAAATCAACCACTAGTGCTGTTATCTAAAGTAGTAACACCACAAAGGATTAGAATTAAATTGGGATATTAGGGTGAGTGAGAAAAGCCGAACCACATTACTCTACATAAAAAAGTTAGAGGTTCCCATATCCCATTAAATTAAATAATTCTAACAATTTTTTGAATTTGCCCGATATTTAGAGGTAGATATGATCCTTGGGGTGGATGTGCTAATAAAGTACTTGTTATTCAGCTAAAGGTATATCTAATTAAATCCAAAAAATGAATGAAATAAGTGCTTTAATAATTATTTGAAGTCTCAATTGATATAAAATATAATCAAGATGTGTCATGGATAATCATGACACAACAATTTGTGAAAATAAACTACTTTTTATCTTCAAAACATGATCTACATGTTTCATGCTGAAGTAAATTCACCTGTTGAATCTAGAATTACATAAAAAAGTGATTATTATAGAATAAAAAAGAGGTTTCTAATCCTTATATAAGAGAATCATTGATTTCATATTTAATCTGGTTGATAACAAGGGATATCAAGCACTAAATTAAGGAGAATTTTACCCCTAATAAGGAAGAGGTACCATCCATACCATCTCGTAATAATGTTTGTAAATCTATTTTTATGAAGGGATTGGGTAGGAAAAAAATTATGTACAAGTATGTATTTTGAAATGTTTGATGGAATATTCCACCTTAGCTAAGGTAGATATGAAATGTAAGGATGATGGTTGCACTTAAAAATCTAAACAAGTTATAAAAAAGACCTAATGTCATTATTCAAATGAAATAAGATGGTCATGGGTTGTGGATCAATGTTGGTGTTGCGAAAAAATCATTTACTGTGAATTAGATTATTGGTATAGATTATTAATTGAAAAATTAGTAGGGAATCCAATTCTATGGGATATAAATCCAGATATGAAGAAGAAACATCCATATGTTAAGAGAAACATGTATACATAAAAAATAATTTGAAATTTTGAAAATGTGTCTGATGTATGAAGAAGAAGTATTCATAGGATTGGTCCATGTTCATATCAAACTATATATTAATTGGATAAGAAAATAATGACACATATGTTAGTGAATAAACAAAAAACATCCCTAGGAAAAAGTGAAATAATATTGTAAGAAAAAAACCTAGTAATAATAATTCACATAGGGAAGGTAAGAGGCCTTGGAATATAAATTTGAGAAGTTTATGAAAGTATCATCATCTAAATGAAATAATAAAAACGATGGATGTTTGCAGTATCCATGTTGAATGTTCAAACATTCTACCAATGAAATGATGAATAATTTCAATAGATAACCTTATTTTAATTTTCACATGATCATAAATAAAAGAGTAGTAAACACTAGTGTCAACAATATATGCATTATGGTAAAATAAATACAAATAGTACCCCACACTATTAAGGAAACCCATTATTAATTTTATATTTCTTTATTAACTATAAATATTTATCATTCATCCCCTCCTTGATAATTCAATCCCCCATACTAAGATAGGGATTCTTCGGATGTTGGGGTTTTTCCTTAAATCACTACAAATAAATCAATTTTGTGGATGAAAAATAATCGGATGATATCAACCCAGTTGATCATGAGAGGATTTTGTTAGATTAATACCATTTCCTCATTTTTAATTCAGAGGATAAGTATAGAAACATTTGAGATGTCATATTCATCCATAGTTGTGATATTATCAAAGGACTACCATACATTCCCTTTTTATGTTATCCAAATAGACATATTGGAACTAACCCAACTAATTATTATGATGTGGATAAAAGTAAACCGACCTTGTGGAAAGGTTATCTGGTGTTTTTCTACCCTAGGGATAATTTTCCCTTCTATACCTATTTCCACTGTCGGAGTTTCCACCAATGCTCACGTAGAAAAAGGTGTTCCCTCCAATAATATTTTCTATAATATACACATTTACTACCATCAAGTTATTCTCAATATCAATGAAATTATCAATAAAAAACATGAAAACCATAGTGTGATTCTTAAGTCATAGAACCAACCCAAACACAGATGATTTGATCGATAAACTAGATGCAACTTCTATTACAAAGTGAGAAAGGTAAGTTAATTGGGAACTATATTACATACCAGAGATATCTCTATGATTAAAATAAAAAAATTATTTTTCTTAACAATAGAATGTTATGTTGGTAGAATTTTTTGTTAAAAAAATCATCAAATCCATCTGAGGTAAGGTATTGATTGACCTTAACATAGATGAATCAGTCTCACCATTTTAATGATAGTACTTTGAGTATGAACACTAATATATTTAATTTAGTGCCATTTATTGTTCCAAGAAAATCTAAGATTCTATTTATCCAACATAACCATGACTTTGAATATTCATGTCCTAAGTCACCCTATAATATTGGAACGATTTTCCTTTGAAATTCAAATTATTGATCCATATAATGTGGTTCCTCATTTCAATTTTTTCATTTCCACTAACAAAAAATATTTCACTATTCTTATTAATAGTTACCAATTAACTTATTGTTTAAGTGGAACCACGTTCCTAGTATGACACTCCTTCTAATTTATAGGTCTTCAAACCATATTTATTTTTTTCTACTCCCGCAGTCTATGTTATTAAAATCATTAATTATTCACCACCCAACATTTTAGTTAAAGGTTTTATAGTGTGCAATAATACACAAGAAAGATCAAAATGGAAAATTTTTAATGTAACAACCCATGAAATATCATGTGAATGATGAATTTATGTTGGTAAGTCTCTTTAATAATGTTGATACAAAACTCTTATTGGCTAAACCCATTATGATGAGGAGAAAAAAACCCAATAGGTGTTTTAAAACACTTTTATTACTCATACCACCTAGCTAACTTGATTATTAGTATAAAGAGGTTACATATACCTTTTTATACCCTATATTTCAAGTCCTAAAACTTCCAATATCCATACCTAAATTCCATTTTAATAGATCATACAAAACTTATATCATTTTTAATATCACAACCCTAACTGATCACCTTATATAATATTGGAATTCCAAAAACCATATGTCCATCCCACAAACAATAAAGGATGGAAATAAACACCTATGGTTAAGAATATTATTGGGGGATGACTTACCCTTAAAATAAATAACATTCAGTTGAATAAATCTAATGTTAAAATATAAATATGATGGATGATAAAGGAACACCTAACTATAATAATATAAAATAATAACAATAATCAGAGATACAATAAACAAAAATATCATCAAATAAGTCTATAATACAAAATACATAAAAAGGCAGAATAGGGAGCCAAACATGCCACTACACCAAGCTACAAACCACTACTATCTCTAATATCCTACCTCTATCACAAATAACCACAAAATCAAGGTGCTATTATATAGAATTAGGAGTTATTTCCTATACCTATAACATGTAAAACTTTATATGCACCAATATACATATGTAGGGTGTGAGTATGTACACCTAGTAGACAGTCAAACAATGACTTCCCACACATGATACTAAAATAAAAAAAAGTTATCTCACATTTTATATAAAATAAAAGTGAGGGTACACACCAGTGAATAAGAAACATATAACCAGTGAAAATACTCACACTATTTCACACATCTAGATCATGAAATCATACACCCATAAAATACACTAAAACTTCCCCTCTAGGATATATTTAACTAACATAGTGTATCTCGAATCTATGTAGAACAAAATTAATAACCCAAAATAATGATTATAAACCCATCCCCTTGACTCAAGTCATCACATGGTGGTACAATATATGTTCCTAATTAAACAGAGTTTGTATCCAAATACAAACCAGAAAAGGTGAATATATATGAATCATGAATGAACACCAACCTCTTTGAAGACATGTTTATACACACAAAAGGGTTGCATATTACTATAACCCTACGCACTGAAGGCTCAAAAAAATACGAAAAATAGTACCTATGACTATTGAAATCATGACTAGATGGGCAGGGGAGACGACTTGGGGTAGGAACTCGATAGGGTGGGGGTAGAAGGTAGTGGCGCAGTTGTCGGAGGAGAAGGGGGTCAGCAGCGACGAGTGGTGAGGTAAATGGTGACACATGATGCGAGCAGAGCTAGGGTTGGGTTCGTCGGGGAGAAGCATCACAGTTGTCATGTAAGAGGGTTATCTTGGGTGGTGGGGGGGGTGTTTCCACTGTAAAAAATTAAATGGGTTTCATGGCGGTTTTTAATAAACCGCCTCCTAACCATTTTACAGAAAGGTTTGGTAGCAATTTTGTAAACTGCCAGTAAAAGACTTCTATTGAAGGTGATTTATGTTGTAGTGATGCCTCCACCACCACCTTACTCTAAGAGGCTTGAATAACCATGCATTGATCTTCCACCACCTAACTATTTCGTTTATGGGAAATTAATCCAACACTTACCATCGAATTAGAATAGATGACCACATCTATGTTAATCTTGAAAACCCCCTCTCGAGGAGGGGTCCAACAAGGAGATTCATGTTGTATTCTTACCAAATACAGAACCACTACCACTACTATCAATCTATTCATCGATTATAATATACAATCATCCAAAAAAAATTCTCGGGTCACCTTATTTTGAAAGATGCACTCCTTTATTCTAGTCCAAACCATCCAAGTAATTGTGCATATCAACCCCGCAAATATTAGTTCCAATGAAATCAATCAATTTTTTAGTTTATGGGACAACAATATATATATGTCAAAGAACATCATAAAATTATAAACCCATTATTTCAACACCCCACGACATAGTATAATTGCATGTATAGAAGAATCCACCTCTTGGAAGTACAAATGGAAGGTTTCTTCCTCCACAATATGTTGTTTCACCAGAAAGTCGCGGGTTTGTAGAACATCATATTGAGAACATTTTATCCATTATTGTAAAGATGGTTGGGCATCAATTTGAAAAATCATTGATGTTTCACATTCCATGGTTATTCCCATATCCATATTTACTAGATCCATGAAAATAGGATCCGTTTCAACTCTCATATTTTTCAATACTCCATGATCCTATCTGCTCAAAGCATCTGCCACCTTTTTTGCCTTCCCCGGGTGGTAGTGTCAATATAGGATCATTGACTAATCTTCTCTTCAGTTATTTGAATCATTCTTCACAATATTTTGTCCAAACAAATTTAACCCCTTTACGTGTGAGCTTGGTTAGAGGATTACCCCGGCCAACAAAATTCTGAACGAAACGTCGATAATATCCTATTAAGACAATAAAACTGCGTACATCAGTTAAATTTGTTGGTGTGGGCCAATCTTGGATTGGCCTTTTCATCACAGGAACAACTAGGATTCCATCATTAGAGACAATATGGCCCAGAAAGGAAACTAATTTATTCCATAATTCGCACTTTATAAACATCCCATATTATTCATTTCTTCTAAGAGTTCCCAGAATAACTCGCAAGTGACTCTCACGGTCTTCATAGATTTTTGAGTATATGAAGATATCATCAATGAATATCACAAAAAAATTATCAAGATATTCCTGGAAAACTCTCTTCATTAAATCCATCAAAACAGATGGTGTATTTGTCAGTCCAAAAGGCATCACTGTAAACTCATAATGCTTATACCTGGTTTGAAATGTTGTGTTCGGAATATCATCCTTACTCACACTCAGTTGTTGATATCTGGATCGGAGTTCGATCTTTGAAAATTATTGATCTCCATGAAGTTGGTCAAATAAATCATCAATATGTGGTAGAGGATACTTGTTTTTTATTGTAATAGAATTGATTTATCTGTAATCCATGCATAGCCTCATGGATCCATCTTTCTTCTTTAAAAACATGACCGGGGCTCCCCATGGAAAAACACTAGGTCAAATAAATACTTTTTCACTCAAATATTCTAGTTGTTTATTCAGCTCCACTAACTAAACAGTGGAAATTCTATATGGGGTCTTTGATATAGGTCTTGCACCAGGAATTAAGTCAATGGAAAAATCAATATCCCGCTTAAGAGGATGTACAAGTAAATCCTATGGAAACATATCAATGTATTCTTTAACTATTTGCACATCTTCAATTGGAATATTTATTTCCTCTCCCATAGATATTGGGTTCTCTTCCTCTACATTATTATCATTCAATAGAGCTACTTGGGGTGGGTCTAGGTATGAATCAGATGGAGAAGTCTCTTTTCTAAAGATAAGAGATTCTACACCATTTTCAAAAATTGTAACTTCATTTTTCATGAAATAAATCCTCTCATCATAATTTGATAGCCATTCCATACAAAGAATTATATCAAATTCAATAATGGGTATGATGATAAGGCTAGAAACTAAAGAACGTTTTGGTGTTTGGAGGGGGACTATTCGACATGCATTTGTTGCAATGATACATCCCATGGGAGATTTGACTGACAGCTCCTTTCTTAAATCAAAATGGAAATATCTAATTTTCATGGAAAATGAGATGTTATAAATGAATGTGATGATCCAGAATCAAAAAAAGTGTTGGCCAAGTTTGAGGAAAAAATTAAATTACCTTCCACCAAGTCACTATAAACTTCAACCTCCGCTGTTGTAATCATATAGGCTCTCCCAAGCTCTCTTGGATTTTTCTGAGGCATGCTTCCTTGGAACTTTTGACACTAATTTTCATAGTTTCCCATCTCTCTAAAATTATATCATTGAACCTCATTGAATTGTTTTTACACCTTGCATTCTTCATATCGATGACCCTTTTCTACACAGTTATTGCAAACTCCCTTGCCTTTCAAGAAATTACCGAGATGATTCTTTCCACAGTTCGTTAATAATAGGAAACTATTCGTTCCTTTTCTCTTCTTTGGTGCTTCTCCTTTTACATTGATATTATAATACCTCTTCTTATCTTGTTTTCCTTTGGAAATATTTGATCTATCAAATTCCTTCTCTGTTTTGATGGAACTTGATACAATTTCATCATATGATAAAAATGATTGAGAAGCTAGTGCCCTTTGAAGACTTGGATTAAGACATTCAAGGAAATGCTCAATATTTTCCACTGAGTCAAAAACATAATCCCAAACATACTTGGATAGCCTTGTGAAGGTAGCCTCATACTCTGCAACACTATCTTCTTCCCTTTGTTTCAAGCCAACTAATTTTCTCTTCATTTCAGTTCGTTTCTCATGAGGGAAATATTTTTTGTAGAATATTTCCATAAAAGTCCTCCAATCCATATCCTCCATCTTTTTCTTCCTCCATGGTATATTGAGTCAAGGACCACCATTGATCAGCGTCTCCCTTGATACAATATACTGCCAATACTACCTTTTCATTTTCATTGCATCTTAATGCCATGAATATCATTCCAAGGATCATGATACACTGATCAGAAACCACTGGATTAGTAGTCCCACTGAATGATGGGGGCTTATGCCACATGAAATGATCCAACACCGGTGTTGAATGATTATTCGTTACAACTTGAGTAAGTTGTCCCAATATGGTCATGATCTGATCTATTCCAATGTTGACTGTGTTTACTTGCTCAGTAGGGAGTTCCCTACCTTACCCACGATTATTGATTCCCCTTCTTCCATTAGACGCCACTTCTAAATAATGGGATACACTTTATTAGTTTATGAATCTCAAATAGAAAAGCACTCAATATAGATTGAAATTCTATGCAGATCTAATCTTATAAACATGGTTCCTCTAAGGAAAAATTTACATTAACTCTTTCACAAATAATTGTAATGAAAACATGAATTATCCTAAACATATCCCTTGTGAGTGTCGTAACCAAGAGTGCAGCAAGGCCCATTGTCATGCACCTGTTCTCGTTCGAGTCTAGCTCAAAGCAAAGTTTTCAGTTTTTACCCCTAGATACATATGTTCCATAGCCGAATCTACCTTATCATATCCATACAGGGACGTATTGCTTATAATATCCACATAATCTATTGCTTACCAAAATTACAGGACGTTTTTGAATGTTAATCCTCAGATACTACATTACGGATTTGTTCCATGCTATACATTTCTTACTCTAGTTTCCAAGATTTCTACTAAACTTCATTTGATTCCAACTGTAACACCCTGACCCCTCTTGGCTAGAGCCAGTGCATTACTTGTTAGATTGGCATGGTTAGAAGGAATGAAAATCCCGAAGGAAAAATCAGTTTAGTTGTCTTGAAGAAACTAGATAGATTGATGTTACTCAAATTACATTGGAATGGTTTACAAAATATAATACATAACAAAAACTGAAAACGGCATCCTGAGGAACTCAATAAAAGATCTTCTCTTCAACACCTGTTGAAGGTAGATAATAAAAGGGGTGAGCTCAAATTCTCGGTAAGGGTTACAAATAGTGGAAGCATGAGTAGAATAATAAGTGATTCACAAACAATCTGACATAATCAAAATTGTATAGTGAATAAATGTATAACTAATTCCATTAATAAACTAAATAGGAAACTACATCCATAGATTTTGTCATAGTTAAAATATCATGGAAAATAATAATAACTGATATTGAATAAAGAGAAGTCATATTAACTGGACGTCATGTATCAGTCACAAGAAACCATAATACCGTAAAACGATTTATTTCTATGGGTAGAAACCCATCTTATTTTTGGAAACAAACTCGAAGGGTCTGTCACCAAACTGTTTTGTCTCATGAGAACTACTGATGCATCGAGGGGCTATAACGGGACCCACCTTCCACTGCATGTCCAAAGCATTCTTTATACATTTATTAAATACAAGGGAAATATGCCTTTTCAATATCCATATAGAGTAGAGCATACTAACTCATCAACATTACCATAATTAAAATATCCATCCAAATAAACACCGTATGTAAAATGGTATACGGTTTAGAAAAAAAAATATACAAGACATGAGATTATGGAAATTTAATATAAATACAATTTTAAATGAAAAGTGATCTCAAATGGGCAGTAGGTATACCACATAAGGATTATTAGCTTCACAAAAAAATATAGTCAAAACGAAAAGGTAGTTGTGACAAAGTCCCTCAACACAATGTAAGCAGTCGAATCATATGACCAGAACCTAATAAAGATAAATTGAATCATTAAATAACATTAATATAAAGAGAATCATGTTATTATTTTTCAAATGTATGTACACATATACCACAAACAATAAATAAGTTGTGAACAATGAAAATCTCACAGAAATGAAAGTGAGATGAGAAACCCCTTACCTTATGCTCAAATGTGTTCTTCGTTTGTTTTAATGGCCTGAATAATCAAAATTAGCTTAATTAATTAATATTTATAGAAACTAATATACAATTAATTGATTTATTATAACATTATTAGGTTCATTCATGGCCCTTACTTTGGGTTCAATTGGTTCAATTTTCATGTTTTGGAAGCATTTTCTTCCTTGGTTTTCATGGTTCGTTTACTTGATTCTATGATTGGAACTTCATTTGAGACATGGTTAAACATCAAAATTTTGTAATACATTGTATTAATGATGTTATGGAGATATAAATGATCTTATAATGATTTTTGGTTATATACCATGATGATGATTCATTAGTTAAAACATTAATGGTGTTCGTTTATATCGTTGTAGTGGTTCTTTGATAATAACAACCTCATTTTGATTTATAAATTAGAACCATGAGTACCAATGAATTACAGAACCTTGGGTGAATCATAACACAAATATTATAAACTGGTTAAACCATATAAATTGTTTCATGACCATTGTTGAATGAATTATTGCAAATTAAAATCATATCATCCACGATGTCGGTAATTCGACATATCACGAACAATGTTTTTAATTCCTTGAACAAGTGGGGAAACAAAGAATTTTGATAAGGAATTTCCCATGAACATGAGAAAATCCATAATAAAAAATATTATAGAGATTTCATTCCTCTTGGGTATGAAGTGACAAAGAAATAATAAATAAAGAACTCAAAATAAAAGAATAATTTTGAAATCGCTTGCAAAAATTCTACAGCCTAACAAATACACAAAATGGTTTTAGAAAATATTAAAAAGTGATGGGACAAAATTCACTTATCCAGAATTGAATCATAATATTGATTAGATCAATAATAAGATGAAAAATAAGAACATGGTATTGAAACATGAATGATATACCACATAAAAGAGAACTTGAAAGAAAAAAGAAAGAAATTGAGAATTTTTTGACCTTGTTGAATAACCCTTAGAACGTGATGGTTCATACCTTGGAGACTTGAGTAAACCTTGGGAGGACTAATATTAAGGTAAGGAGGCCAGAACATCGTTGAGGGAGTGTTGGGAATGAATTCAATGAAGGGAGGAGTTGGTATTTATAGGAAAAGTGAGGGATTATTTTAATAATTTTCGAAGGACACCTCAAGAGTGGTTTTTTCAAAACCATGGGCTTATGCATGGTATTTTCCCTTGGTATAAGCCAATTGGGACACCTCACATCTTATTTAACTATACACAAGACGATCAGATTTATGATATCATTATTATATCATTAATGATGTCATTAACACATCGAAACTAAAAACTGTATTTCTAACTATTCACTGAAAAATCAATTATTTCATAAAAATTCACCCTAACCATTTATCGACGTGTATATTTCAAAAGTGAAATCCATTTTTCAAAATAAAAATAAAAAAATTATTAATTTAATTTTTTTATAATGTCATAGTTAATTCAAAAAATAACAATCATAAAGTGAAACTAGTTTTATTTCCCATTGAAAAAACTAATTAAGATCTCATTATCTTTTTTTTTAAATAAAATAAAATAGTATTATTATTTACTATTAATAAGGGTATGTTACTATTCCTATTACTATTCATATGGGTATGTTACTATTCACCAAAAATCCGGTTTGTTCTATCAGACTCCAAATAACTAACTAAACACAACTCTAGATGACCATATTTCAAAATTCGAAACATAGAAGGTAGAAATTAATTTTTAATGGAGAGGTTTTAACTGTATCCTAAAGAACCTAGTGTTGTTTCAAAGGAACGTCGTGATGAATATAATTTAACTCAGTGATGAAAAGAGAAACATAACATAAAATTTTTGGGGTACTACATTAAATATCTTAATGATCAATAGGAACTTGTTACTTAGCACTCCGATAATGGGATATGTTAATCAACACATTGACATGACATGTTGGAAGTGGTCTTTCATGTAGCATTGAGTTCTGGATATTGAACATCGTATCCTTGTTTACAAGGTGATGGGTGTGTGTTGATAGATATAAATCATAGTCATTTTCACCCTGTAGAATGTCAAAATAGGAATGGTGTCATTTTACATCTAATTCACAATTCACAAAACCAATTATTAGAACATTTATTACCTCAGTTAAGATAGGGTATTGAGAGGAATGGCTCAACTCAACGTTGGTGGTGGTGGGCTGGGATCTTCACGCGCTGGTTGTTCTGAAGTTGTTTCTTCTCTTTTCCCTCCGCCCTCATATTTTTCATGAACTATCTTTTCCAATTCATTTGTTCTTCAAGTATATATACTCTTTATATAATAATTTTCATTATTTCACTTTGATCATCCCGTAGTATTTTTTTCTCAAAATAATGATCAGGGTGTCACCACAAAACCGACACATATGATGCAGGTATACTTTTCTGGCTACTTCAAGGCCGCCGAATGTATCTCAGCATCCGGTTTGGATATTACTAATTCTTGGTGACTATGTCAAATAGAAAATATAGGAAAATAAATAATAATTGTAATATCATATCAATTTAAAGAAAAACTAATATTTATTATGTCATACTTACACATGTTTCCCACACTTTTTGTGTGTTTTCATCTATTGGTATCCCATCATTATTTACATGAGCCTCCATCCATATCACATGGTGTGGGATAGAATTGAAACTGGATTGGGATTCCTCAATCCTCATATAAATAGACTAACATCGTTATGGTGTTTTTTTAGGTTACATAAATGTATTACATTTTATTTAAAATATGTACTATATTTTTGCATGTGAATCATACCCGATCATTACTTTATGATAGGGGTATGATAGTTTTACAAAAAATTCCCTTATTTACAGCGCTCAGATTATTTTTCATATTTAATAAATTTCAATAAAAGTGATGAATTATTGTATCATCGAAAAAAGTATTACCAAACACAATGTACCAAAACTTGGTTTCTCCACTGATGGAAAGTAAATGCATCCCACGGTCCTTGGGTTATCATGTCTTCATAAAGTAGAGGTGGGTGCAGGTTTGTTTTCCCTTCAACATATTTAAGACTACATCTCATTAAAAACTTGTGAAGGGATCTATGAATCATTACAAAAACACTAAATACATACTCCTTATGTGATTCAGACACTATAAATTCTCTCTTCATGGGATGATAAAGACTATGTAAATGTTTCATTATTTAATTTTTTAGTAAATTAACAAAATTATATCATAATGTTATGGTAATATCTCTCCACATTAGTTTTTTACCCTTTATGAAAACATGGTTCCACGACTGTACATCAATTGGCAGGAGTTTCAAAGTGATTATTCTAATGCAATTAATGAACATGGCCTTTTTTGGGTTAACATGCTAGCCCCACATATTCCATCCAAAATCATATTTAGTTACATTCTCTTATTCGTTAAGGATTTTTTCAATCATCTTCATACTATAGAACTCATGTTTTTTCAATTTTTTTAGTTCTTCATTGCCTACCATTTCACTATTTTCGACATCATCAATATTTTCCTCTAGAGCGCTAGCATTGGAATTGGTCAATGGTGGTTGTACCTCTTCACTACGAGTAGCAATAGCTACAGTTTGAGAAACTTGTTTTCCCTTTGCACTACGAGCAACAACTGGTTGAGTGACATGTTATTCCTCTACACAATGAGAAGTAGTAGGTTGAGAGACATGTTGTGCCTCAGAATTGGGAGCATCATCACATGAAAAAATAATTATCCACATAAGTGGTTTAACAGTTAATTTCAATTACATAAAAGTTGTAGAAAATAGATAATAACCATAGGTAACATGATGTATATTACAAAAAATATATTACCAGATTATTGAAGTCACTATTTTTGAATGGATGAAGGGATTTGACCACTCTATCGACGATACATATCCCTTCATTTTGGTCTCCTCTGACATAAAAAACTTCATCTATATTTGGACATTTATGAAATTATTGCAACATCTAAATGAATAAGCCATATTTTGTTGAATTTTCATCTGACCCTTCAGTGCTTTTGGATGTTAATTAAATAATTGACTAGCTTTGGTTTGCGGGATCTGATACATAAAATACCTATATTTCTCATTATTCTATTATAAATGGTTCATATTTCCCCCTTCCTTAATAAATTCAACATCCACGAATCCAAACCCTACTATATTAACAACCCTCCTAATATCAACCCACATGAATTGAAATATCATATCTCAGAAGTTTATATAATCCCAAAGCTATATTTTTTTGATGATTCCAAAGTATGAAATATTCACATAAACTGGATTTTTTTCCATAGCATTAGAAACATGCATCGCATCATTTATAACTGTAAATATACTATTTTGCATGTAAATTTCATCATCATCTTTATTAGTATTAAATATATAACCATTAGTTACATAATAATTACAAGAAAATACATACACACTTGGTCCTCCAGCTAGTAATTAAAGTCATTCTGATTTTTTTTCCTCATTATCATCTGACTCCTAAAATATATGGTACAAAAACCATCCTATAAGAAATTGATTATTTATATTTGATATACTTTTTTATGCCCTTGATGGATTCAAATGCCTACGAATTTTTTTAGGTTTCAACATATGGGTCTACCTATAAAGTATTATGAAAAACATAATGGTCAGCCTACTCCCAATCTATATTATTGACTGTGAAAGCTTCTTTTCCATAAATTCCTACATCTGCAAGCTACCTAGGGTGTGGAGGATTCAGTAGACCAATTTTTTACCCACCAGATAGGTATTTTCTATATAATTCATCAACATCCTCAACAATATATCTCCCTACAATACAACCCTATGGATGACATTAATTTTTGACATACCCTTTCAAAATCATCATATATCGTTCAATATTATACATCCATCTATAGTTTATAGGAACACAAATTCGAATCACTCTCACACAATCGACCATAAAATTTACTGTCATGTTAATGAATGTCGGTGGGAAGTATATTTCCAATTGACATAATATGATGGAATTTCTCAATCCATACTCGTCAATTTCCTCTAGTATATAACATTTCTGCATATTTATATGAAGAATAAAAAAATTATCATTAATTTATAATGGACATTATTTGGAAAAATACAATGTAAATCTATTAGAATTAGATGTTGCATCAAACTGTGGAAGTCATGTGATTTCATACTCTTTAACTATAAATCGTTCAATTACATGATGTTCATGATATTCAATGAATACGACTATAGAACTTTTATGTAATTCAAGATGTTTAAAAATTGATATCTCTCCTGCCTGTAAAGAGTGTATGCACCATGAGAATGAAAATTATAATTTTCACCATTCACTGGTGCAAACTCATCTCGTATTCCCATGTCAACCATGTCAAAACTAGCCTTAATTGCATAATTTGTTTTCATGGTGCATTTAGAAACATTTTTATGACACTATCATATATTTTATTGAACATTCATATCGTCACGAATGTTTATGACATACAGAAAATTACATTATGGAAATTCAAAAAGACTACTCTCTTATTGCAACTATGTTTTGTATGGTTTTCTGAAAATAGTTTACAAAATGAATTTTTCACATATTTTACTTTCTCAAAAATTTGATCACCTATTAGTGGATACAGTTTTGTATGTAAGTATGAAATTCCATCGAATGATGTTGTCCATGATTAGCACTAATTTCATCGGGGTTGAAATATGTGATGTCCTAGAAACATGATTTTAAATGAATGTTTCAATCTAATTGACAATGTACCCTAGGCGCAGATGGGGCACTCATTACATCCTATAATGATATATCCGACAAAATTACTACTAGAAAGAGTGTAATTTATCCTGACATACAATATTCCTCTCTACATTAAATATTCATTTCTCTATGTAACATATAACGTAACACATAAATCCCACAGTAATTTCAAATCCTCAAATAATGGATCCAAATAAACATCAATATCATTACTCGATTTTTTGAGTCCTGATATAATAATAGATAGCATTATTTTTTTAATTTCTTTCATAACAATGGTGAAAAGAAATAATTTACAAACATAAATTTCTAGGTACTACGAGTGCTTCTTTGAAAACCTATGGGATTCACTCCATATGTAGATAATGCAAGACGATGGTTTCTCAACTCATTTTCAAAATATAGATACTCACGATCAATTATCTTCCACTGAGGAGATTCTTTCTGGTGACGTTGTTTCTGATCATTATTTCTTCATTCTGTGTGCCACATCAATTTCCATGTGGTCTCCTCACTTCCATATAGGCGCCTAAATCTTTTAAAGATTGGGAAGTACCCGAAAACATTCACAAGACCGGATTCATAATTCTTGTATCATGATGTACAAAAAAATTAGAATTTTTTATGTGATTTTTGATCATTGAGAAATAGTATACAATCATTCGGGCAGGCATGTATTCATTAAGATTTCATTCCCATAGAGCATATCATTTTTTTGGTGTCGTATGTTCAACTTGGGAGCTCATTATCTTTTGGGATCTTATCATTCAAGAGAGAACATAATTCTGTAAAACATGAATCACTCCATCTATTTCTTGCTTTCAAAATATACATCTTCAGTAAGATGGAAATTTTTTTATATTTAGTTCAACCACCATACAAAGGCATCATTTCACAACTCCTTAAATAATAATTTTTTTGGGAAATCATGATGTTAATCCTATACTACCTTTTTCATTTCTCTATTTCTATACTCATCATCTTTTACATCTATAACACCATTCTTGATTTTCTCTTCTTTATTTTCCACACTTATAATCATATTATATCATTCATAAAATTCCCTTTTATTCTAGACACTAGATTTATTATATTTTCACCCATGATTATTCCAAAAATTATAACATTGATCTATTCCATGATAGATCAACAATTCTTATAACTCCACTTAACTAGCCTGTCTTGAATAACAACAACATAAACCCAGAAAAGGATTTAAGAACAGTCGTATGCATGATATTTTGCAAACATGATAAATTATTTCACTCCATCATTGTACTCTCTTATCAAATGACTGGAATAAACCCAATTTTTTTTCATAACAATCCTATTTGATTCCGTGATATTACTATTTAACAAAATAAATAATGAATATATTGATATTATTTAATGGTTTCTTAATTCTACAAAAAAATCTAAACTGAAAAGATTATGAAAATACTATAGTTCAAATGTCCATTGAAAACTATTTAAAAAATCACCCTTGAAATACCATTAAAAAACCAAACATTTACACAAATTACTCTTTAAAATTACACACACTTTTAAAAATAAATCAAACAGTTCCATACACTCATTCAAAAAACAACAATTCATTTTTTAAAATCATTGAAGACAACTTCATGAAATAATAATCATAATCATTTAAAATTAGTGAGACCCCTATATGATAAATTTCAAAAGACATGAATAATTCTAAAAGATACACATATTATTATTCATAAGGACATATATTCCAATATAGATACATTATAAAATATACATAAAAACACATTGATTCATCACAAATCAATCGGTGTTTATTGATTCCATCACATTATTCCAATGGATGGGGTAATAATAATAATATCCATAAGAATTTTATATTGGGCTCCACACCACTGGATATCCCTTATAAATTCTTCCATTTTCCTATTATATCACGTATACTTAACCACAACACCAGAGTCCCAACAAATATGATCCATAGTCAGTGACCACACTCAAAACCATGAAACAATCATGTTCAAGTTTTCTACAAACTATGCATTATCCAAATAATCATTGGCTAACAGCATATAAATTTTTTGTAGACCCTTATAAATATATTTATGTATCTCACATGAATTAATATTGGTTACTTCCATTAAATATACACCTATTATTTTCTATAAGCATGATCCCATTACATAATAAAAAATTTCTCAACTGCCATTCCTTTCACAAAATGATTTTCCCTATGTCACTCATCACTCAATGAAATATGTTTCATTCCCTATCCTTTTATGTAAATTATTTCTCAAGTCAATATATTAAAATAAATATGGTACTAAACTAATAGATGGTATGATATTCCATATTCTATTTTCTAAAATCATCAAATTATCTTTATAAATGACATTACAAAGACTAGTAATTCTAAAATCCTTACCTGAAATCATATTAGTATCCTCTGTAATCAATGTGGCGAGAGTATCATTATAAGTCTTGAGATAATTCTTACTGATCCATAAATCATTCATGAGTTTAACAACATCATGTCCCTAAATAGTTTATATCCTTTTATATAAAATTTCAAAAATAAAATATTGTTTTGGTACCTTTGATTGATGAATCATCTTAAATGCCCTGAACACTTCATAAAATTGAATATAAATTGTAAATAATTCATTCATATAATTTATTAATGTTGGAATAAAATAATAATTTATATATTTAGATATAATATTATGCTGAGAAGAAAATATAATTTGATAATAACTTCAATTATATCATTTTACCTTTAAGGGGATTCAGCATAAAGTGAAAGTTGGTGGAAGAATTTATCACATGTGTTGTTATGGTTATTTGACATGGCTTTCCATAATGTGTCTCACATAGAATTGTATATTTAGGTCTAACAAAAGATTTTTTTACCTTATAACTCAATTTATCCCTTAATAAAAATATCAATGTATTGGGGGATTAACATTAGGATTGTTGATTTGTACCAAATCGAACTAGTGGTATCAGATATTATTCTTATTCTACTATTTTTACCAAAAAGTGTTATTAATGCTCGGTTACATAATATATATTTATTATTTTATCAATACTCGATAGAGAGTTTGGTTTCATGACTACTATGTTTCCTCTAGTGAAGTGGTTTCCTAAGATTTAGTGCAATTGAACTAGTAATAAATTGGGGGTGCTATTGAAATGTGTAAGTCTAGGATTGAAATTAAATATTGGAGGATTAAGACATTGGGGGGTAATGGAATTCCTACTCTTGGAGTGTTCAAAATGTAAATTGATTTTTAATTAGTTAGATGCGAGGAGTTCTGTAGAATGGGAACCCATGAGATGAACATTTTTGATTTTTTTAAAAGGTGGGTCCAAGATAATATAGATCCAAGATTGAAGAAGGACATTCCTCAATAATGTTGAGTGTTAATGGTGGTTGTTTAGTATAGGGATGGATCAAATATTATGATTGGTCATTGTTTTGGGGAAAAATTAGTTCTCAGTGAGCTTTTCATTAATTATTCCAGATTGGTTAAAATCAAATAATTAATTATAATTGATAATAATTAATTATTTATGATGTATGTGTTAAATTAAAATATTTTGTGGAAGTTCATACTCAAACTGTAAGGGTTGGTGTCCTGAGAACTAACTGTTTTGTAATTGGATTACATGAATGTTCACTTATTATATATTTTTCATTGTTCTACATGACTATAATATAATAATGTCCTGTATTATTTTTTGCATTGATAAGGTCATGGCAGATCCCCACTATGATGAGAACCTTGAAATGCTATAATAATATTCTTAAATAAAGTTCTACGGTTAGATTACATACTATGATAGGAAACAGAGTATAGAGACCGTCATGTGCGAGTACTCGTAAGAAGACGAGACTCTCTCTAATGTAGTTCGCACTTGGTAATATCCAAGATGGGGGATTATGAGAACTGACCCTGCAGTATCAATTCCTCATGTCTTGGTGTCATCGTACATTGCTATCTACGAGCGTGTTTAATGGTCTTTACACTGGAAGATTATCATCAACTCATGTCATGACTTGCGCATGTAGATTTACTAACGAAAACTGTTACACAGACAGTTGGCAGGAAATAGGGTACGTTGGGTGCGTCATGAGTGACATGATGTTAATAGATAAGTCGCGGAAGGATTTGTCCATTCCATTTATGGAAGTTGATATCTCAGCACTTAGATTGAAATAGAACTGTCGCATTAAATTCCATGGCCATGGTGTGAATGATGAGTTTATTTCAATTAGTCAAAGAACAACAGATCAAGCATAAAGGTTTATGACACTGCCATGAAACCTGCATGATGAGATATCGAGAAAAAGGGATTAAATTACACAGAAAGCATTCGTATGTGGTGATACATCAATGTGGCATCAACTTCTTTCTCTTGGGTGCCTTGACCCATTGCTATACAGTAATCATGGACATTAGGCAAGCCCACCTAATGCCAATGAGAAAGAATCCTAGAGGGTCACACACTAAGTGTATTCAAATATCCAAGTAGAATAGAGATTATTCCCGTACATGGTTTCATAATTATTCAAGGAAGTCGAAATATTTTTAATGATGGAGGAAAAAGGAAATGGAAAACAAGATATACACGCCGTGTATTAATGATTACACGCCGTGTAGTTTTTCATGGTAAACAAGTACACTACGTGTATTAATAATTACACACCATGTAGTTTTCGTTATGGAAAGTAAATGAATAAATGAAAACAAGATATACACGCCGTGTACATTGAATGTACATGCCGTGTAGTTTTTCCAGTCGGGGTTTTGAGGATATAATATTGTTTTAAATGATATTCATTATAATCAGCGTGGGCGCATGTCAAGGAATTAATTATTTGACATGGGGTTTTTAATAAAAGTTAATGAAATAAATCAAATGCATAAAGCGTTTATTTATTGTCATAACTCTATAACCCCACACACCCGATTATAAATATCCTCACAACCCCAACTCTTTTCTGACACACAACATCTCTGGAGAATTCATTCAAGGCCAAAAGAACCTCTTCCTCTAAGAATGATCTCAAGACTGAGAGAGATACTCTTCCATAGGATCATGATTATCTGAGGTGGACAATGCAAGAAAAGGTTTCTCCATGCTAGCACCTGGAGAATCCTTTGGCGAAGTCACGAGATACGAGGTACACGTGTATATCACCGCTAGAGGAAGCCTACACTTGGCTTCTGCGACGCAACGACGAATCACATTGGAAAGTAATCAAGAACATCAACAAAGAAAGAACACCAAAAGGTATTTATTTTCAATTGAATAAATTAATTATAATCAAACATTAACGATCCTAGTTTTTGGTTCTGGTACATTCAATTTATTTTTTCAATTTCTTTGATTCGATCGGTGGAGACTGGCTTTTATCATCGTATTGATCCCGGATTGATCATTACTAATGAGAAAAGGCCAAGTGGGCACATCCACCCACGTGCTTCCATTGCGCCTGGAACCTTCACATGGTATTAGAGGGAGGTTACAATGTTGATTATAGTTATTTATGTTTTGTTGATAATTCACACATTGATATTTGATTCAGTTCGAAAAAAATAATTCTATAAATCTGAATAAACGAGACTTGTTCTTCCTCTTTTGTTTCTCGATTCACATCACAGAAACGACCTTGTAATTTTAATTTTGATAATAATTAAAAAAGTGGAACTCATCCGGATGAGTCTCTCTTTATGTCTGTACAACACGGGATTACACGACATGTAATTAAAACTACACGTCGTGTACTTAGGTTCAACGAACAGGCACGGGTCCGCCAAACCACGTCGTGTGAATTGAACATGCCTAAGTATTAATCACAACATGTTGACCAGAACTGATTGGCATGTGAAAATCTGAATACATGGTGTGTTTGTTGGAGCAACACGTCGTGTAGTCCGTTTCGGCCCAGGTGAAACCGTGTACGAGGATAAGCCGCGTGCTGTGTACATGGGATCGCCTGGATGGTTACCGCGTAACAAGGAAGTACACGCCGTGTATGATTTATCTACACGCCGTGTAGTCCAAAATATCCAAAGTACAGAAAAACACCTCAAATCCCCCGGCGTGTACACTAGATAAAGAGTGAAAAGAAATACACGCCTGGTAATTATAATCTACATGTCGTGTACTATCCAGAAATGGAATTTCACCAAGTTTCCTCCAATGTACAAAGACCCGTACAAGGAATATGGATGAGAAGAATCGCAAGGAAATTCAGAAATGAATTTTAGATAAATAATTCATTAATCATAAGACCATAATTAATTGAAGTTGAGCGTAACTTATGTTAAATGAATGAACGATTAAAAGAATTTGAATTCTAATTTTTTGTAAATGTCGTTGCATGCTATGGATGATCCTGAGCTAGAACAAAGACCCTTTGTATATGTATGGTTTCATTGGACAAGATGCCTTCTTCCAATAAAATGTAGGGCATGCGTGCCCTTGGTTTCTTTAATGTAAACCCATGTAATGGAGGATCTCCCAAGCCAGAGGAGACGGTTCAAATCCCTAAGCCGAGGCAAACCCGGCGCAAGAAGATACAAATGTGGATAGGTGGGAGTTGAAAAACACGAACCATCGGGTTCAAGGTGTTTTCCCTAGGTCAGGGTTAGCTTATCAAAACCGCTAGATAAGCTAACCAATAGAAGCTCATGATCATGTTATCTTATTTTATTTCTGTATAAATTTCATGGTTTATTTATTATGTATGTGTTGTCGCGATCACATAGTTAATATAATGAAAAAGCATGAAAAGATGGAATAAAATAAAAACTGGACTATGCATAAACATTATCAGAACATGGTTGATCACTTAAGAAAGCATCACTTAATATTAACAAGAATGTGATAATTAAAAACTATGCATAAAGGATTAAAATCCTTCAATACCATAGTAAGTCAGACTAAGCCTTCTGTTACCTGATTAAGAGAAAGTCTCAATAAAACTATGTGTTTGACCAACACTTGTTGGGACACTTACTTTTATAAAGGAATCCCTTATGATAGGTTTCGGGTTGACTTAACCATATTACATGAAGAGGAGTAGCCCTTGCTAGACTTGATGTAATATTGGAGGCAAGAGTTGAGGAAATCCATGTTAGGATTTCAGGATTCGGGAGTCCACTCAACATATCAAGGAACTGTAAGATCACAGTTGGCAAAGACCTCCCTATATAAATACCTTCAAAAGGCTTGACCAACCCTTGTAGGGGTTATATGAAGGGCAATATGGATCCTTTCCACTAGAATGTTAGTGAAACTGGACATTCCGAGTTCAATGGTGAGGGCCATTGAGGCTTGATAAAATAGTGGGAGAATTAATTAATTCATTTATTATTTCTCATAAAATGTAATCAAGAAAGTACTGATAAATATGCTCTTTTAATTTGTAGAATCGATATGACAAACTCATCAACCACCTTTTCTATTAGATCAATTCAAGATAAATACAATATCCTCACCGGTAGTGACATTCATGAATGGTTTAGACGCCTTCGGGTTATCCTACGCCATGAACAAAAGTTTAATGTGCCAGAGTCCTCGCTTCCTAATTCTCCTTCCCCAGGGGCGAGTGATGAAGATTTCATAGTCTATGATCAACATTTGAACAACGCTCCCGACGTTCAATGTTTGATGATGTCATCTATGTCTAGTGATCTCATGAAGTCTCATGAAGCCATAGATTCTTACAACATGCTCGAGAACCTCCGTGGTCTATTCCAGAAGAGAGAAAGACATGAAAGGTTTGAGATCTCCAAGGCTCTATTTTAGAGCAAGCTTGGAGAGGTTTCCCCAGTTGGGCCTCATGTAGTCAAGATCATTGGATACATTGAGCGCTTGTAGGTTCTAGGGTTTAATCTCCCAAATGAACTGGGTACCAATATCATTCTCGCATCACACCCCCAGAGCATCTCAAACGTTGTTGTGAACATCAACATGAACAACATTGAGAAGTCTATGTCTGATCTTCTTATCATTATTCACCAAGTGGACAGTGACATGAAGCATCAAAATCCTTCTGTCCTCATGGTGAATAAATGAAAAGGAAAGGTGAAGATCATTAATCCCAATTCTTCTTTAAAGACTTCCTAGAAAATGAATATCAAAGCGGAGGCAAAGGAACCGGATGATGTTTGTTTTTCATGTGACAAGAAGGGCCACTAGAATAAAAACTGCACCCAGCCAAGGAAGCAAGGGGAAGATTCCGGTGTGTTTGTTATCGAATGAATTCTATCTAGTTCTACAAATTGGGTTTTAGATACTGCTTGTGGTTCTCACATCAGTATCCAAATACAAGAACCAAGTACATTCAGGAAGATTGATCGAGGGGAGGTTGATCTATGAGTAGCCAATGGAGACAGACTTGCTGATGTAGTTGTCAGGGACTACCACCTCACATTTCTTACAGGGATGGTCTTAGTTTTGAAAGGATGTTATTATGTACCCTTTGTAACCAAAAACATTATTTTAGTATCCATATTAGACACTGATGGATTCATCTTCACGTTTGGAAGTGGGTGTTGCTAATTTTATAAAGATAGCATTTGTTTTCGTTGGGCACATTTATATAACGACCTATATGTGTTAGACTACACATACCCAGTAATGGAAGTCGATAACAAATTTAATTCACATGAATCATACCACACCCAACATTGGCATCACCGGCTAGGTCATGTTAATGAGAGACGTTTGACAAAATTACATCAAGATGGGTATTTAGATTCTTTCGAACTAAATCCACTTGGTGTATGTCATGCATTCCTACAAGGAAAAATGACCAAATCCACATTTAGTGGGAATGGTGAAAGAGCTAAATAGATTCTAGAATTAGTTCACACAGAAGTGTGTGGACCATTTCCATTTGATGCAAGGGTTGTGTTCTCGTAATTCATAACTTTTACTGATGATTTTAGTAGATATGGATATATCTACATAATGAGGTATAAGTAGGATTCTTTTGATCGGTTCAAAGAATATAAGATTGAAGTTGAGAACCATCTTGGTAAGAAGATTAAGAAACTCTGCTGAGATAGAGGAGGAGAATATCTTAATCAGGACTTCATTGATTTCTTACGGGAGTTTGGGATTCTATCTCAACTCACTCATCCATACACACTAGAGTGGAATGGTGTAAATGAAAGGAGGATCTGCACCATGTTGGATATGGTGAGATTAATGATGAGTCATGCGAGTCTTCCATTGTCCTTTTGGGGATATGCATTACGAACAGATGCGCACATACTAAACCAAGTACCAACTAAATCGATAAATGGTATTCCATATGAGTTATGGAGTGGACGCAAATGCATGTTATCAAATTTACATGTGTGGGGTAGCGAAGCATTTGTTAAGGCCTCTTCAGGTTAAAAACTATCACACTGAGGCACAAAGTGTATCTTTATAGGATATCCCTTGGAAACAATGGGATATTACCTGTACAACCCCTCAGAAAAAAAGGTTACAGTGGCAAGACACACCATATTCCATGAGAGGGAGAACATCTCCAAAAGAGATAGTGGGAGTGAGATATAATTCGATGAATTTGAGGCTCAAGATACATAAGATTTGGTTCAAGAATGGATTCCACAATGCACTATGGAAGAAAAATCTGTTCTAGAGACACAAGAACTGCGTAGGAGAATGAGAGATATGAGAGAACCAGAACGATATGATTTTCTTGTCACCGAGAATGGTGACTCATTATTGGTAGAAAATGATGATCCTTATACCTACAAGGAAGAATTTGATGGCACAGTTGTTGCCAAGTGTCAAGAAGCAATGAATTCTGAAATGGATTCCATGTACCAAAACCAAGTCTGTATTTTGGTATATCCTTCTAGTTTATGTAAAGTCTATTGGTAATAAATGGGTATTTAAGATGAAACTGGACATGGAGGGGAACATCAGCACCTATAAGGCATGACTGGATTCAAAAGGTTTTAGAAAACGTCAAGGAATTGACTATGATGAAACTTTTTCACCGGTTGCGATGTTGAAATCCAATAGAATGCTATTGGCCATTTCCACTTACCATGAATTCGAAATTTTTCAACTGCATTTCGAAATAGAATTCCTTAAAGGGAACCTCCAGGATGATGTCTACATGACACAACCTGAAGGGTTTGTGACTCCAAACGATGCCAAAAAGGTATGCATGGTTCAGAAATCCATTTATGGATTAATGTAAGCATCAAGGTCATGGAACATTAATTTGGATGAAGCTGTAACGGAATTTGGCTTTGTTAAGATTGAATGTGAGCCTTGAGTCTACAAGAGGTTTAGTGGAAGTGCAGTAATTTTCATAATAGTATATGTTGATAATATATTACTAATTTGAAAGGAAGTACCTGTGTTACAGTTAGTTAAGGCATGGTTTCATAAATGCTTCTCCATGAAAGACATGGGAGAGGCAGTATATATATATTGGATCAAGATCCACCATGATAGATCCAAGAGAATGATGGGCCTGAGTCAAAGTACATACATTGACAAGATAATGAAGAGATTTAGTATGGAACAGTCCAAGAGGGGATTGTTTCGAGTGTCACATGGCATTCATCTTTCCAATAAAATGTGTCCTAAAACACATGAGGAATGAAAGGGAATGGCAAGGATCCCTTATGCATCCGTGATTGGGTCAGTCATGTATGTTATGCTATGTACGAGGCTAGATGTTGTTTACGCATTAAGTGCGGTAGGCAGATATCAAGCTGATCCAGGAGACTGCCATTGGATGGCAGTCAAGACTATCCTTAAGTATCTGAGGTGTACTAAGGATATGTTCCTGGTTTATGGAGGAGATGAGGAACTAGTCATCAGAGGACATGTAGATGCTAGTTTCCAAACTGATCAAGATGACATGAAGTCCCTGATTGGATACATCTTAAGTTTGAATAGAGGTGCAATGAGTAGGAATAGCTCAAAGAAAAGTGTGGTGGAAGATTCTACAGCGGAGTCCGAGTATATCTTAGCTTCTGAGGAAGCTAAATAAGCGGTATGAATGTGAAGCATCATCCAAGAGAAGGATGTAGTACCGAGAAGTAAAGATCTTATCACACTCTATTGTGATAATACTACAGTTATGGGACTTGCTAAAGAGCCAAGGTCACATCAGTAGAAAAAGCACATACATCGGAAGTATCATCTCTTGAAGGATTTTTCTCAGAGAGGTGAAGTGGCAGGGAGCAGTATTTCCACGGAAGACAATGTGGTGCACCCCTTCACTAAAGCCTTGAATCAGCATAAACATGATCATAATGTGTGGTCTAGCGGACTAAAAGTCGTAAGCAGTTGGCTCTAGTACAAGTGAGAGTTTTTAAGGGTTGGTGTCCTAAGAAACAACTATTTTGTACTTTGATTACATGAATGTTCACTTATTATAAATTGTTGATTGTTCTGTATGACTATAATATAATAATGTACTTGAATATTTGTTGCAATGATAAGGTCATGGTAGATCAATTCTATGATGAGTGCCTTGAAATGCAATAACAATATTCATAAATAATATTCTACGGTTGGATAAAATAATATGATAGGACACATAGTATATAGACCGTCATATACGAGTACTCGTAAGAAGACGAGACTCTCTCTCATGGAGTTATCACTTGGTAATCTCCAAGATTGGGGATTATGAGAACAGAAATGCCAATAGCAATTCCGCATGTATTGGTGTCATCAGAAATTGATATCTACGAGCATGTGTAATTGTCCTTAGACTGGAAGATTATTATTAACTCATGTCATGACTTGTGAACTTAGATTTACTGACGAAAACCATCATGCATATAGTTGGCAGGATGTAGGGTACGTTGGGTGTGTCACGAGTGACATGTTATTAATGGATAAGTCGAGGAAGGATTTTTTTCTTCCATTTATGGAATTTTATATCTCGACCCTTTGATTGAAATAAAAATGTCACATTAAATTACATGACCATGGTGTGAACGATGAGTTTATTTCTGGTATTCAAAGAACGAAGGATCAAGCATATAGGTTTATGACACTGCCAGGAAACCTGCTTGATGACATATCAAGGCAAAGGGATTAAATTACACAGTAAACGCTCATATGTGGTGGTATGTCAATGCGGCATCAACTTCTTTCTCTTGGGTGCCTTGACCCATTGCTAGACAGTAATCTTGGACTTTAGGGAAGCCCGCCTAATGCCAACGAGAAAGAGGCATATATGGTCACACAATAAGTGTATTCAAGTATCTCAAGTAGAATAATGATTATTCACATACATGGTATAATAATTATTCAAGGAAGCCTAAATCATTTTAATGATGGAGGAAAAAGGAAATTAAAAACAAGATATACACGCCGTGTATTAATGATTACACGCCGTGTAGTTTTTCATGGAAAACAAGTGCACGCCGTGTATTAATAATTACACGCTGTGTAGTTCTCATTTGGGAAAGTAAATGAATAAATAAAAACAAGATATACACACTGTGTACATTGAATGTACACTCCGTGTAGTTTTCAATGAAAAACAAGTACATGCCATGTATTTATTAATACACGCAGTGTAGTTTTTCCAGTCGGGATTCTGAGGATATAATATTGTTTTAAATGATATTTATTATAATCAGAATGGGTGTATGTCAAGGAATTAATTATTAGACATGGGGTTTTCAATAAGAGTTAATGAAATAAATAAAATTCATAACGCGTTTATTTATTATCATAACTCTATCACCCCACACACCCGATTATAAATATCCTCACAACCCCAACACTTTTCTGACACACAACATCTCTGGAGAATTCATTCAAGGACGAAATAACCTCTTCCTCCAAGAACGCTCTCAAGACCGAGAGAGATCCTCTTCTATCGGATCAAGACGATCTAAGGCGGACAAGGCAAGAAATGGTTTCTCCACGCTAGCACCCAGAGAATCGTTCTGCGAAGCACCGTGATACGAGGTACACGTGTAGATCACCGCTAGTGGAATCCAACACTTGGATTCTGTGACCCAATGATGAATCACACCAGAATGTGATCAAGGACATCAACGAAGAAAGAACACCCAAAAGGTATTTCTTTTAAATTGATTAAATTAATCATAATCAACCTGTAACGGTCCTACTTTTTGGTTCCGGGACTTTCTATTTCTTTTGTCAATTTCTTTGATTCGATCCGAGGAGACTGGCATTTATCGTCGTATTGATCCCGGATTGATCATTGCTAATGACAAAAATCCAAGTGGGCAGATCCACCCACATGCTTCTGCTACCCCTAGAACCTTTACAAACTAGGATTGGATGGGCTAGATAGAGTTTTAGAAAAGCTCGATGAGGTTAATAACTCATTTTGAGGTAGTTAGACCCAATAATACAATCCTATAGATTTGGGCTGTGATATCCGTGTGGAATAACCCAAGATAAAGGATAGGTTACAATGACTTTGTGGCCTAGCCTAGTAGAGTCTGGGGTGTGATGGCCTTGTGGAAAAACCTGGGGCTTGATTGGATTTGGGGTTTAATCTCGAGGGAATAGTGATATTATGGCCATGATGCCAAACTCGAGGGTAAGTCAAGCATATAAAGGCCCAAAAGCCTTACCTGGTTCTTTATTTTGTTATAGGACTTGATCAACTACATGTGTGAATTTTTCTTTCCCTATATTCGAATATTGCGATGACATGTGGACATCATATCTTTAACATTATAGTAGGCATAAAATTGTTCCTAAAGATATAATAAACACAGTATGTAATCATCAGAGACTTCCCAACACATGCCACTTTGAAAAAAACGAGTTATCATAATTCATATAAAATAATTGGAAAACATTTAATTTTTTTATAAAAATATATATGTCAAAAAAATATGAGATACACATTAACATGATCTTTACAAAACATTCATACTTGTTATATCCTTTCCCATGTTCACACATACACACAATTAGGGAATATGGTCATGTTTCACTAGAAGACCACCAATTTCTTTTCAAAAACCAACCAACAGGCAATTCATTTAGTGCGAAAACCAATACCACTAACAACCATGATTTTCAGTGGGGAATTTCTCCAATACAGTTCACAACATCACCATAAAACAAAGAGAAAGAGGACAAAAGTCATTGCAGAGGTTTCGTTCAGTGCGTGACATAGGTGCATTCAGGGCGGAGGAGAGGCGCATAGTAGAGGGGAACTATGGTTGAGGATAGTTGATGAAAAGTAAAGCCATGTAGTAGAGGAGAGGCATGGTATGGAGATGAGGCACATGGTGGAGGTGGGGCACATGGTAGATGTGTACCGCACAAAGGAGGTGTGGCACGCAGTGGAGGAGAGGCGCATTGCATCCTGGTTCACCCACAGTAGAGGAGAAGCACACAACGGTCTTCTTTGTGGTGGAGGAGAGGGGCAAGATAGAGGTGTGGTTTCCGAAAGAGGAGAGGCAGTAAGAGAGGAGTACATGAAGGTGGAGTGATGGTAGTGATCGACTTTAGTGAATGATTGTGTGTTGCGAGGAATGATGATAATGTTATGGTTTTTTTAAACACGGTGAAAATTTTATTAGTGCTATTTAAAAGGAGATGATAAATATATGTTTTATTAGTGCTAAAATTGAATTCATTGATAAACCATTCCTTTATTAGTTCTTTTTTATTTCTGATAAAGATAGGCCCTTATTATCACTAAAAAAGGGCTGATAATGATATAACATGAACATTTTATATATATTATTATATATAATTATAAAATTATATACATGAAAAATATATATTTATATTTATAAAATTATTATTTAAAAAATTATAAAATTATAATAAATCTACTTATTATATTTATAATATTAGAAATATATATAATAAATATAATAAATATATATATTTATAAGATTACAGAGGTATACAACTATATTTCTTCTAATTTAATAATGATTTATATTAATATATATTTATTTATAATTATAAATATAAAAGAATATATATATTTATTTAAATAATTATAATATTATAACAAATTAATATTTTTAATATTTATAATTTTATTAATATTCTTATTTAATAAATTTATTCAAATTTTATAATTATTTAAATATATATATCTATTTACTTATTACTACGAATATAAATATTTGTATTTATTTCTTAATATTCCAATATATTTGTAAATATATTTACTAATATATTTATTTAATTATATATTACATTATATATGAAAATAATATATTATTTTTTAAGGGATAATAAATAAATATACTTCTTATGAATTAATAATTATTTAAATAAATGTATAATAATTTTTATTTATAAAAATTAATAAAATATATATTTATTTTAAAGAAAGAAATATAATAAATGAGTTTTTTCAGCTGTGATTAAAAATATATAAATATAAATATATAAATAATTATAAAATTATAAAAAACCTATTTATAATTTTATAAATATATATAATAAAAAAATTTATTATAAATTTTTAATTATTTAAATATATAAATACTTTTTTAGAATTGTATTGATAACTATTTGTATTTATTTATAGATATTTTTATAAAAATATATTTAAAAATTATTTATATGTAATTAAATTTTAATAATTATAAAAAAAATAAATATATTTATTCTTTTGTTATATTTAATGTAATTTTATAAGTATTTAAGACATAATATAGTATATGTAAGACAAACATGAATTAGTCATATAAATCTAGTAAAATATACATAATAAAAAATGAGTCATCACTGGAAAACATGAATAGAAAGAATGTAATGTATAAATGAACATGAATGATGATACATATCATATATGGATGAATGATATATATATTTATTTACCAAATTCATTGTAAACACATATATATTTAATTATAATCTTAGAAATACATTTTTTAAAATTATATATTTTTTGAATTATTAAAAATATATATTAATTATATACATGAATTGTTTAAATAATATATACAATGAATATAATAATTGTAAAAAAATTATTAAATTTTTTTGTTAGCACTAAAAATAGTGTTGATAAATATGTCCATTATCATCACTTTTATTTAACGCTGATAAAGCCCCCCTTCCCCTAATTAGTGCGTTTTTCTTAGTGCTGGTAAAACGAGGCGCTACTCTTTCCACATTTTTTTAGTGTGTCTCCCCCTGTTAGTGATATAATCACATTGATGGGAAATTTGACTAATTAATATATTTTTGTACATTTGAGGTCATGTTGTTTCTATGTGGTCCAATTTTATTAAATATAGATAAACCTAAACAATTTTAATTTTTTCATAATGTTAAACAAATTAAAAAAATCATGTAGAAGCACACAAAACAGGAATTAATTTATTATGTTTTTATTTTATTTTATTCGACAACATCATATGACATGGAGTGAATGAAAATTGTAGTTTATTATTAATGAGAATTTGTTATGTGAGAGTGATATTGTGATTAAAAGTTATCAATCCCATGTCTTTTCATTCTAAACAATTTATCTCCAAAACTTCAAATCCTAAGATCAAAGATAATATAAATTGACAATAATGATTACAATACAATTTGCTAATAAATAATTGAAATATATTAAGAAATAAGAAACAAAGTAGGTAAAAATAACAAAGATTTATCGATTATTCAACTTTTATATTTAATTATATATACATAATTAAATCTAATAAAATTGACAAAAATATAGAAATGAAATATTATTTTAATCTTAGTATATTAGGTCAATTTGACGCACCACACTAAAAGAAAAATAAATTGATCAGATTTTCCGTATCATGTTATTTGAATTTATAATTTTTTAGATTTTATGGCTGACATGGATCGAGTGAAAAACAATACAAGTGACTACGAAGAAGGATGAGATGAGAAACAAATTGGTACATAAAAATTAATGGAAATGGAAGCTTTATTCATGATCGTGATGGGTTCCCTAGGTTTAAAATTCATGTCGCCTTCACATTTAGCGAGGGCCTGAGATTTCTCTTGGAAAAACATGTTTTTAGAGGGTGGAAGAGGGGCATTTTAAGAATATTTTTCTTTTTCTATTCAACATAAAATATAAAATCCTCCAATGCTACAATACATTCAATGGTATGCTTAGTATAAATGAATAATAACAATAATTATTATGTTTTTTTTAATTTTCAAGGGTTTCCCCTCACATTGGTGGACATCATTTTTTCATTAAATTTAGTTTGTTGGTTGGATGTCTAGAATCTCTACCATGGTGTTTTAACGAATAATGGAGGATGTATGTGGTTAGGTGTGGGTGTTTCATGTACAGACCCAATGTTCTGACGCAGCATGTAATTCACATCCTCCCATGGGGGAGTTTCTATATGAATCTTCATTGTATAGGGTTGGTGGAAGATAATAACTAAGGTCACAATTTCCTCAAATGAAATACATTTAGGTGAATTGGAAAACCATGAATCTTAACAAGTGCTAAATGTTCATGCTTTATTTCCCCCCTCTCCATGTTCATTCCACCATTTATGACAAATACGTGGATAATTTTTAGTTTTTATTGGTCATCGTTCACGCAATCCATAGGACTAGATATGTGGTTTTAGCTTTCTAAATTTATTTATAATTATAATTATATATATATTTATTTATAAATATATTTATTTAATTAAATATATTTATATCATTATAATTATAATAAATATATTTTTTAAATTTTTGATATTATTTAAATAATAATATATTTTTTTATAATTACAATTAATAATAATTATGTATGTATTTGTAATTATGAAATATTACTAAATATACCCAGAATGTTCAGGATATGAGAGTACTCTGTACTAAAATTTATTAATGATAATAATAGAGCATACAAACAACATTCATGTGGTATATATCACCACCAAAACACAAATATCAGTCTTACACCTCCAATAAATACTCATGGAAATAAAAACCAGAATATACACCAACCATCAAAAGTAATTGAAACACGTAGTCTATGTTCACCTCATCCCTTGGCTCACCATTATAGGCACTCATGCCCCTCAAAATGGAGTACACCGAACCAGCTCTCACAGTATGGAAACTTCTACAAATCACACCTGATTCCCATCTACATCCTGAATTCAATGTTCTTTTTCACTCTCCAAAAAACCAAAAACCAGATTGGAACTCCCTGAATGCATCACCAGTGGTAGAATACATCCACGTTCACCCACATCCGATGGTCGACATCATCACAAACACCACATCCCAGCTATAATTGGAAGAACACCTAACTGCCATTGCTGTCATCCCAAACATGGCGTGCCATTGTCGAAACCTGCACCACATCTAAAAGAAAAAATCCCTAAATTTGTGGGTCACCAGAACCCCACGTATGTCATTTTACCTCACAAGCATCATATCCACGTTCTAGGAGTGAGATCACCAACCAAACCACCGGGATCCCAAATCCTCACTGGCACAACAATGACCCACTACGTCAGTGCACAACCACCAACATATTCATTGAGTTTGATTCACCATCGTTTGTCGATCGGTCCATAGTCCACATGAAGAACTACATAGTTTTCCAAATATATCACACACCTCATTTTCCATTCTGCAACCATGATCCTCTTTCGCTGATGCAATACCAACATCTCCTGACTGGACAAATGTCCACTACCAACACCCTGTTATTCAAAAGTTTCACTCATCCCATAATCATTGACATCGCTTGAGTCTGTGAGATCACCACCATCTCCTATGTTACAACCCATTTCTTCAATGAATTCAATATTATGAATAATACCCCAAACTGCAAAAATCTCAAAATGAGAAACTATTTCATCATGAATCGTAATTGAATTGCATAATAGATCCTTGTTGGAAGCTGAAGATCGAGTCTCCCTATTCATGAGATAGAGCATCTCCAACTATTATTAAAAAATACATATTTATTTATAGTTATATATATATATATATATTGTTGTTGGGGCTTGGATTAGTTGTAAGAACCCATAATACTACATAAAAAATGGTGGTCCAAAACCCATTGGGCGCAGGTCACCATTAATGTACTGTAGCAATATTGTAGTAGTGGGGGGACTGTTGAATGATGGCACTGTAGCGGTGGTGGGTGACATTGTAGAAGCGGGGGGGGGGGGGGGTGAATATTATAGTGGTGGCGGTACAGTTGTGGTACAATAGAAAACAAGTTACTATTCATAGAATGGTCATTGGGCCAAAATTTCAGGCCTACGAGCCATGTAATGGTCTTCATGCCCATTGGGCCTTCAGGTCAAAAAAATATATTATGTAATAAAGAAGCTGGTTGGGTGGGTAATCCCTTGGGGGATATTACTTGCCTATCAGGCTTATGTGTGTGTGGTGTGTGTGAGTGTGTGTTTAATGTAATTGTACCCCCAAGCTCCCAATATATATAAATATATATTTATATATATTTATTGATTTATTTAAATGATAAATAAATTTAAAATATATATTTATTATAGTTAAAATTTTATATATATATAAATAATATATTTATTACAATATTATTATTAATTAATTATATCTATCTTTATTTAGAATTATAATTATAAATATTTGTATTTATTTTTAAATATATTTATATAATTAAATGTATTTATAACTGTATTAGTATGATAAATATATTTATTATAACTATATAATTATTTATATATATATATAATATTAAGAATAAATAAATATTTTTATATAATTATAAATATATATATATATATAATTTTAATTGATGTGTCTTGTGGAATTTTAAAATTATTTATATATATAATTATAATTATAATTATAATTATTAATAAATATATTTAACAAGTATTTAAATATAAAAAAAATTTATAAGTATAAATAAAATAAGTACATTTATTATTTAAATATATTTATTATAATTTTATGACTATTTATGAGAACATATTAGATTAATGGGTACACTACCACAAAACGGGGCAAGGGAAGCGCTTCGTTTTATCGGCGCTAAGCAGAAAGCACTGATAAAGGAGGGCCTTTATGAGTGCTAGATAAAAGCAATGATAAATTTATCCAAAGGATACACATTTATCAGTGTTCTTATTAGCATTGATAAATGTTTTTAATAATAATTTATATAAAATTATTATATTTATATTTAAAAATAATTTTTATTGGTATATATTTAATAAAAATCACATTTTTATAGTTAATATTTTTTTTTAATAATTCAAATATATATATATATATATAATCATTTATGTATTTCTAAGATTATAATTTCATATATATGTGTTTATAATGAATTTGGTCAATAAATATATTAATCATGCATGCATATATGTTATGTATCATCATTAATGTTCATTTATACATTACACTCTTCTTATTATTCATGTTTCCCATTATTGACTCGTTCTTTATTATTTATATATTACTAGGTGTATATGATTAATTCATGTTACACATATATATACTATATTATGTTCTCAATACTTATAAAATTATAATATATATATTGAAAGAATAAATATATTTATTAGATTTATAATTATTACATTTAAATTACATATAAATAATTTTTAAATATATTTATTTCATAATATAAATATTACTATATTTAATTGAATAATTATAAAATTTCAATAAATAAATATATGATAATTATATATATATATATATATATTTATATATTTATTTATTAATAATTATATAGAAAATTTTTAAAAAAATTCATTTACAGATATAATAATAACTGTAAATGAAAATATAACTGTAAATAATTATAAAATTTTAAAAATATAT
The DNA here is from genome assembly GCA_963277665.1 of Viscum album. Lineage (NCBI taxonomy): Eukaryota > Viridiplantae > Streptophyta > Magnoliopsida > Santalales > Viscaceae > Viscum > Viscum album. The sequence goes on along the minus strand of OY728151.1, from coordinate 1,051,631,671 downwards.
TTATTATAGTTATAATTTTATAAATATATATAAATAATATAAATATTAGAATTTTATTATTAATTAAGTATATCTATCATTATTTAAAATTATAATTATAAATATTTATATTTATTTATAATTACATTTATATAATTAAATGTATTGATAACATTATAAGTATAATAAGTATATTTATTATAATTTAATAATTATATATATATATATATATAATATTATGTATAAATAAATATATTTATAAATATTTGTATATAATTATAAATATATATATATATATATATTTTGTAATAGACGTGTCTTGTGGAATTTAAAAATTATTTATATATATTTATATATAGATAGAATTATAATTATCAATAAATATATTTAACAAGTATTTATATATAATTAAAATTTATAAGTATAAATAAAATAATTACATTAATTATTTAAATGTATTTATTATAATTTTATAACTATTCATGAGAACATATTAGATTAATGGGTACACTGCCACAAAACAGGGCAAGGAACTTCATTTTATCGGCGCTAAGCAGAAAGCAATGATTAAGGGGGGCCTTAATCAGTGCTAGATAAAAGAGATGATAAATTTATCCAAAGGATACACATTTAGCAGTGTTCCTATTAGCATTGATAAAAGTTTTTAATAATAATTTATATAAAATTATTATATTTATATTTAAAAAAAAATATTGGTATATATTTAATAAAAAGTACATTTTTAATTTAAAATATATTTTTTAATAATTTAAATAAATAAATATATAATCTTTTATGTATTTATAAGATTATAATTTAATATATATGTGTTTCTAATGAATTTGGTCAATAACGATATTGATCATTCATGCATATATGTTATGTATCATCCTTAATGTTCATTTGTACTTTACACTATTCTTATAATTCATGTATCCCATTATTGACTCGTTTTTTATTATTTACATATTACTTGGTGTATATGATTAATTCATGTTTCACATATATATACTATATTATGTTATCAATACTTATAAAATTATATTATATATATTTAATGAATAAATATATTTATTAGATTTATAATTATTACATTTCAATTATATATATATAATTTTTAAATATATTTATTTCTAAATTTAAATTTAACTATATGTATTTAAATAATTATAAAATTTCAATAAATATATATATGTAATTATATATATGTATATATTTATTTATATTTATATAAATGAAATTTAAATTTTGAATTAATAGTTATAATAATAACTGTAAATGAAAATATATATGTAAATAATTATAAAAATATAAAAATATATTTATTATACTACTTATATGGATATTAATATTTAGTTAAATAAATTTATTTATAAATATATACAAATAATTATAAATCATTACTAATATTTATAATTATAATTCCTAAATAAATATTGATGTAATAATATAATTTTAAAAGTATAATAATACTATTAAGTATACGTATTTATTTAAAAATATCTATTAATAAATACAAATATTTATAAATATAATTCTAAATAAATGAAGATATAGTTAAATAATTATCGATCAATGATAAATATATTAATTATATATATTTATAAAATTATAAATATATATAATATAATTTTATATTTATCTCTATATATATTTATAATTACAACTATAAATAAATATATATTTATTATATATTTTAATTACAAATAAATATATATTTATTTATTAGTCATAAATATAAATAAATATATATTAATTTAAAAAATTCTTAATTTATAAAAAAATATTTATTATTTTCACACATATTTTTTTTATAATTAAGTAAATATATTTGTAAATATATATAAATACTTATAAAAATACAAATATTTATCTTTATTGTTACAATGATACACAAATATATTGAACTAATTATTAAATTATAATAAATTTAATAATTATATATATTAATAAAATTAGAAATATTATAAATATAAATTTGTTATAAATTTAATATTATTTTAATAAAAAAATATATATTCATTTATAATTATAATTGGAAATAAATATATATTCATAAAAATAATTAAACAATTAGATGAAATGTTGTTATATATATCTATAATCTTATAAATATACGAAGGAGGATCTGATAATGAATTTGGTAACCAAAATCCATGACCCTGCGAAATTTATTAAAATTGTAAAGACATACTTACACAGACATAAAAGGCCAATAGACCCACAAAACCAATGACCTGAAATCCAACAGTCTAAAAAGTCAAAAAACCTTAGAACATCAAATCCAAATTCCTGGGTGATGACTGATGATTTTCAACAATGAAGATTTCATGCACCTGATTGAAATGATGCAAAAAAACCAATAAATGACCACCCATGTGTTTCATCTTGAGCCCGAACAACGGAGGATGTCGTCATGCCCCTAAGCAATCATTCCTGACGTGCATCCTTAGAGATACCAGTTTTCACATCATAGGTGAGAAAAAGTCACCATTGGTTTCCCATGACACTAATAACTCATGGTTCCAAATATCGTCATGCTATCATTATCCCATACCGCCGATATTTATCCAAAAAATTTCACTAAATATCATCCCCTAACGAAAACTGCGCCAATCACCAACAATCGAAAGGTCCAAAATCATCCAAAGAACCATACAGGATCATGTATAAACCCCATATTCCAGAACATGTATCCTAAAATATCCTCATATTCTATGAAAGAAAACCTGGCAATGCCAGCCTATCTCGATTCATCACCTGATGTCCACCACATAGTACCCAAAGTTAATATCTCCATCACATTTCGACGATTCACCTACAAAATAGTATTTCATTACATCACCCCCACATGAGGTCCACCACCTAATCTTCATGTGAATGTTTATACACCCATGATCTCTGGACATACACTCCATTAGACGACCTATCCGAGGCACCAGATCAGTTTCGTTGTTGTCACAGGCCAGCATCTCACCTTCACAGCCGGTCTGACCACACCATCGAATGGTGGCCCTCTATAACCGCCATCCTGAAGAATGAAAATGTATCTAAGATATCGATAAATAATCTATCATCACCAGCTAGAGTGGCCCCTTCACCTACAAGCCTCAGCCGAATTCCTAAGACACCAGCGCCTGCTCTACTAGGATCCCAAAGAGATCATGTCACTAAATCACTCTTCATCATTGTCCATTGTAACCCAGGATGCTAATGGGAGAAGAAAAAAGACAGAGTAGCTTTTGGAAACCTTTGAATCACTAGCATTCTACAACCGAGGACCCCACCATCATTTCGACCACTCATCAATTCCAACTTCCACTGAATAATCGTCCCAGTAAACGGCATCCATCGCATTAGCTTCTCCACAAGAACAGACTCATGGCTCAGATCTCCTCTGGGGAGACCCTTCTCCATATGTTCGACATCAATTTTTGAACAAAAGTATTTAAAAATGTCCAATGACATCATCAATTATTATAAATAATCTTATAAAAATATTTATTTAACGTATTTAATATGTATTTCTAATATTAAAAATATAATAAGAATATTAATTATAATTTTAATATTATTTCAATTATAATTTTATTAATATATATATATATATATATTAATTTATATCTAAAATTATATAAAAATAGTTATATATTTTTCATATATATAATTTTATAAATATATCTAATAGTAAGAAAAAATTATTAACACTATATATTTATTTTCGATTTTTTAGAACTGATGAAGGACTATATTTATCAGTTCAAAATATCTAGCACTGATAAAGTCCAATCATTATCAATGCATTTTAGATAGTGCTGATAAAAGGTTCATCAAATTTTATATATAAATTCTATCTTTCTCTTGCTTTCTCACACCCCTTAAGCTCTCGTGGTAGCTAATCACTGTTGCTTCTAGGTCCTCCTCTTCCTCATCCATTGTGAATCCATCAACTTTGAACACACCATCCCATTAGTCCTCTCCTCTAATGGGAACCTCTCCCTTGTACTGATCCTATCCTCTGCCACACTCCTCTCCTCAGTCAAGAACCTCCCCTCCTCTACAAATCCCTCAGCTACATACCCACCTTCCGTTTTCACCTCTCCATCACTCCAAGCCTCTCCTCCATTGTGCACCTCTCCACCACCGCATGCCAATCCTATGTTATTCTCCATTTCTTCCTTGAAGGACTCATCCACTACGTTCCTCTCCACCTCCACAAATGCACCTCCACCGCGTGCTAAACGACACCTCTGCAGTGAGTTTTCACCACTTTTTATTTTTTTTATTGTGATTTTGTAAATTTTACGGGCCAAACACCCTACTAAAAATCATGTCCATTAGTGGTCCTGTTTTTTCACTAAATTAATAGCATGCTAGTTGGTTTTTCTAAAGCAATTGGGTGATTCCAAGTGACGAGATTGAATTCAAGAGATTATTTTGATGTGTTGTTCATATAGAATGTGATTTTTTTGGATTCATTGTGTGTCTCTACTATGTTGTGATTTTGGGTACATTGGTTTTTTATGAAAAAGACGTACTTTATGGAAAATTATTTTGGATTTAAATGCATCCTTTGGAATTCTTTATAAAGTGGAATTGGGTTTCAATAAAAATAATAAGGATGTTTTTGTTTTTAAGTAGCTGATTTTGATACAAATATTATAAATATTTTTGGTTATAAGTACAATGGATTTTTACCCCCTTAGGAGTGTTTCTAAAAGTGTTTGTTTTTATTTGAGAAAAATGAAGTGGTGAATAGATTAGAAATTTTTTACAAAGTATTGAAGGATTTTAATACGTGGCTAAATTTTCGGTGAATGATTTGAATCAAAGATGTTGGAAATTTAACTAATTATAAATATGGAGTTTGATTTTGAAATTTGTTTTGGGGATTCCTTATTAAGGGTTCATGTTTCAAAAAGAAATAAATTTTTAATTTTTTTCCCTTTTTTGAAATTGGGACTATTTTGTTGTTTTGATTCAAATGTTAATGAACCAGATTCATGCTATATTATTTTTAGAGTATGTACCCTAAAAGGCCATCATATCCCTATTCCTGTTTGGTTAGACCAAAAATCCAATCAAGCCCCAGGTTAGGCCACAAGGTCGTCACACCCCCAACTCTACAGGGATAGGGTACAAGATAATTTTACCCAATCCTCTATCTTGGGTTATTACACAAGACCATCCTACACCAATATTATGGGTTTGTATGATAGAGGATAACTAAATCAAAATAAGTTTTCAACCACTTCAATATTTTCTAAAACTCCATCTATACCATCCAAGCCATGTTTCAGACTACACTTCCACTATTGCTCTTAATTTACCACATAAATCATAATTAATTAATTATTATCGATTAAAATTAATAATTTAATTTTAACAAATGAGAAATAATTAATGAAAATCTCACTGAGAACCACTTTTTAACCATATGTTACATAACTAAGATTTAATACTATTTTTTGGTAACTAATAATATAATAGGAAAATGATATGATACCATTAGTTGGATTTGGTACATATCTCCAGTATTAATGTTAAACCAAAAAACATAAATTAAACCCCTGATACTTGAACATAAAATATGAAATTAAAATTTATATTATAATTGAACCAAATCCCAAACCTAATATAGCATAAGATAGACGTAAATATATCGCTATGTCACTACATCAGATATCTACCCTCTAGTTCATGTACCCTCATGGTTTTGAAAATACCTTTCCCAGAGTAGAATGAGAAATAAAGGATAAACACATGACCAAAAGGGAATAAGCACCCTACATGAAATTTATGTTTTTTGGATGAAAATCCTACATCATAGGGGAATACATTGATATTTTTATGATGGGTAAATTTGAGTTATAAGGGAAAAATATCTCTTGGTAGCCCTACCTATCAAAATATAAATGAGACACTTTATGGAAACCCTAGTCAAATAACCATAACAAGACATGTAATGAATCCTTCCACCTGTATGCACTCTATGGTTAATCCCCTCAAAGTGACAAATGATATAATTCAAGTGATTATAAAATCATATATTCTTCTCAACATAATTTTATATCTAAATATATAAATTATTATTTTATATGAACATTAAAAAATTATATGAATGAATTATTAACTATTGATATTCAATGTAATGAAGTGGTCGGGATATTTTTTTGATGCATCCATCAAAGGTAAGAAAACTAGATTTTCTTCTAAAAATTTTATTTAAAATGTTCTAGAAAATATTTAGACTTGATGTTGTTAACCTCATGAATGAGTTTTGGATAGGTAAGAATTCAACTGAGACATACAATGATATTATCATCACATTGATTCAAGAGGTTATTGATATGAATTCAGTTATGGAATTTAAAATATCTAATCTTAGTTTTATCATATATAAGGTCTTTTTGAAGATTTTAGAAAATAGACTATGGAAAATCATACCATATATTAGATTAGTACATTAGTTCTATTCTTACTTTGAATTAAGACATGATGTACATAAAAGGGTTGGGAAACCAACATAGTTTATTTTAATGATGAGTGAGATAGAGGAATTTTTTTTGAATATAATGACACTTGATAATTTTTTTATATAATGGATTCATGCTTATAGATTTAGTTAATAATATTTCTAATGGAAGAAACAAATATTAATTCATGTTTGAGACGTATACATTGTTCTTTGGGTGTAAAACCAATTGATTTGGGGTGAGACAATGATCATTTGGATAATACAATGTTTGTAGTAAACTGAAACATGAAGGTTTCATAGTTGTGTGTGTGGTAAATAACAATGGAACATACTTTTTGGGTCTTTGGTTTTGTGGTGAATGATAATTTATAAAACTAGAAAATGGAAGCATGGATAAGGGATATCCAATAGTGGAGAGAACTATATCAAATGCTTCTAAAAATTATTATTATTATACCATCCATTGTGTAAATGGATGATTATTAAATGGGATTTCAAGTGTGATTTTAAAGTGTTTTCAAAGGACATTTGAATAGTAGTTTTCCAATAATCATTTAAGTTTATATTTTTATAGAATTAAAAAAACTATTACATTATATCAATATTTTGTGAATTTATTTGCTAATTAATAATATTACAGAATCAAATAGGATGGATATGAATAAATAATCAATGGATTCTAATCATTTGACAAAAGAGTATGAAGATGGAGTGAAAGAGTTCATCATGTTTTCAAAATATCATGCATATGAACCTTGTCAAATCCTTTTTCTATGTTTACACTATTTTTATTCCTCTTAATTTAGTCTAGAAGAGTTGTAATGACACATGATCTATCATGAAATAGATAAACGTTATAGATGTTGGAATAAACATGGGGAATATTAATGTAGATAGTGGCTAGGATAATATTGTTTTTAATGGATAAAATGATATGATTACAAGTGTGGAAAATGAAGATGACCATATCGAGGACGTGATTACAAATGTGAATGATGGTGAATATCATATTGATGAAATGATAATGATAGTTGAAGATGAACTTTGTGTTTTCCCAATATTGTCTGATAAGATAAAGAGTTGGGAAAAGATGCCTTTGTATAGTGGTTTCACTAAATATACAATGTTGTTAGTCATACTGATCCACTATAATTTGAATGTAGTCAACATATAGAGTGGAATTACATTAAAATAATTATTTATACTCTTGAATGACATGCTCTCAGAAGACAATGATATCTTGATCCAAACATATGACAAAAAATAAATACTACGCTCAATGGGAGTGATATATGAAAGAATACAAACCTACCTGAATGACATCATACTCTTGCGTAAGGACGTGAAATCACATAGAGAATTCCCAAAGTGTGGTTCTTCTCCCTAAAGAATGATGAATCTTGTCCAGTGAATGTTGTATGGTAATTTCAAATAATTCCAAGGTGTTGGCACATATATGGATGGGATGATACTATAGGAAAATTGACGTGACACAAAAACAAAATAAATAATTATGAGAAACTACATCACCCGATAGACTCTCCTCAGTGGAAGAAAATTAATCATGAGTGTCCTGATTTTGGAAACAAGTAGAGAAACCTTTGACTTGCATTATCTACAAATACGCTGAATCATTTTTGTTCTAAAATATGCACTTACAATACATAGATTATTATGTTGGTATGTTATAACTTTCCCCTGTGGTAATGCATGAAAAAAAATACATCATTCTATCTATTCTTATGTCGAGGAAAAAACAATTGGGTAATGATATTGATGTTTATTTGGATCTATTGATCATGGATTTGAAATTATTGTGGGATTTAGGTGTTACACTAAATGATGCTAACAGAAATGAATATTTCTCATTGAGAGAAATTATGTATTGGATGATAATTGATTTCCATGACTATGGAACATTTTCAGGATATAGTATTAATGTAACTCATGGGTTTCCCATTTGCGAACAAGTTACAAAATCAATTAGGATGAAATTTTCATCGAAAACTATGTTTCTAAGACATCGTAGATTTATATCCCATTGAAATAAGTATCGATATTTGATAACATCATTTGATGGATGTTTAGAAGAGCGTATATCACCGTATCCACTAAAATCCAATCAAATATATGAGAATGAAAAATATTGGGACACTTCATTTGGTAACCTGTTTTCAGAAAACCATTAGAAAACTCATTGTATGATGAGATAAATTTTTTTAATTACCACACTAAAATTGTCTCTCTGTTAGACACATACTTGATGTTATGCATGTTGAAAAAAAATGTATGTGATTATGTCATCAACACGTTTCTAAATGCATCAGACAAAACAAATGGTCGAATTATGTCTAGATTTGACATGTTTGACATGGGAAAATGAGATTATTTTGAACTATTGATGGTTGAAAAACTAATTTTCTCCCTCTAGTTTCTTAAACACTTTCTATGTAGGGGAGATGTTTGTTTAAAAACATCTTGAATGACACAATGTTTCCTGAGGGGTATTCATTGTATATCAGTAAAATCATGTCAATGACTATTTTAATGTTAATGGGTAAGAAATCACATGACTACCATGTTGGGATGAAAGATCTAATTCCAATAGGTTTACATTCCATTTTTACCTAGACTATCCATTATAAATTAACAAAGATCTTTTTCATCTTCAATGTGGTGTACAACAAAGTTATATACATGATGAAATTTTTTAGTATGGAAAGATAAATTATAGTCACATTATGTAAATTTGAAATGTTCTTTCCACCAACATTCTTTGACATGATGGTTTATTTGATGGTTCACTTATTTAATACGATTTGACTATGTGGTCCTATACACTATAGATGGATGTAACTCATTGAATGGTATATGATTATTTTGAAAGGGTATGTCCAAATTTGATGTCGAACAGAGGGTTATATTGTGAAGAAATATATTTTTTAGGAAACCATTGAATTTTGTAATGAATACCAGTTCGGTGTGGAAAGCATTGATCTACTTAAATTTCAACACACTCGGTCGCCTGTGGGTGAAGGAATTTCATGAAGAGAGGTTTTCACAATCAATATTATAGATCAGAAGCAGTCCCACATTTACACTTTTTATAGAAGATTAGAGATTGAACCATATGTCAAACCCCACCAAAGAATTATTAGGCATTTCAATCCATCAAGGGATGACAATGGATATAAAATACACATAACCAAATTTTCAATGCAAGTGGGATGATAATAGGAGTGTCATTATAATATATGAGTTTGATTCGTGAATGATGATTTTAGTATGGAAGGGTATAAAGCAAAACTCTTTATAATGGAATCAGAGGCAGTACAAGTGTTTTATGTTCTAAATTCCACAAACTAAAACTATTAAATAGTTCTATTATTGACCAAAAATACTAAAGGTTAAGTAGAAAATTCTATAAAGGTTGAACCATTAATTGGAACATCGCAATAATTTCATATCATTCACAATGTATACAATGTTTTTATGTCAGAGGATACCACAATGATGGGATTTGGATAGTCGATATAGGGGTCAAATCCCTTCATCCTTTAAAATAAGAAACTTCAATAATTAGGTTATATTCTTTTAATATACATTGTGTTACCATATGTTATTATCTTTTCGTTGCTACTTTTATGTCATCTAAATTAAATATCTAACCACTTATATAGATAATGGATTTTTCATGTGATGATTATCCAAATATTGAGGCATAATAGTTCTCTCAACCTGCTACTGCTCATAGTGAAAAGGAACTTCTGGTCTCTCAACCTGATCTTTCTCGGAGTTCAGAGAACCAAAAAGCTTCTAAACCTGCTGAAGATGTTCCCAATGTAGTGGTATAACCAAAATCTCCACATGTTGATGATAGTGTTATGTATGAACGTATTGATAATGGTTAAACCAATGAAATGGTAGGTAATGAAACACTAGAGGAACAGAAAAAACAAGAGCACTTTAGTTTGACCGTGTTAGAAAAAATCCTCAAAGAAAAAAGAAAATGACATAAAATATGAGTTTGGATAAAATAACCAGTGGAATCATGTTAACCCAAACTACGCCATGTTTAGTACTTACATTTGAATCATCACTCATCAATGATTATAGATTGATGTATTATTGTGGAACCATGTTGTCACTGGGCTTAAGACACTGATGTTGGGAGACCTTATGGTAACATTATGCTATCATTTCTTTAAGTATCTAAAATAAAAAAATGAAACAATGAATTTCTGTTCATCATACCAGTTAGAGTGAATTTATAGTAGATGAATCACACAAGGACTATGTATTAATGATTCATGGAATGATTCATAGAGGCTTTTTCATAATTTTATCATGATATTGTCTTAATGATGTTGAAGGGGAAAAAATCCCCCACCCACCTCTTCTTTATGAACACCTGATAAGCCATGGAGCATGGGATGCATTTACTAGATATCATTTGGAGCTATATTTTTAGGTAAATTGTGTTTGGTAATGAATTTTTTGAATATATGTTTATTCATAAAATTGATTGTTAGTTTTTTTTATGAAAAACTAATGAGTGCTAAAAATATATAACGAGAAGAAAAACCATAATTCCCCTTCTGTAAAGCAAGGATGAGTCACACTTCATTTGAAGAAAATCATTATGTATTTAAATCAATTGTAATTATTTTATTAAACATAAAACAACAACATAACTATGTTCCACTATATATATTTTGATTGATTAATCCAAATATAAAATCACTTCCATCACACGCCATGTTCTATGAAAGAAGGTTCATATAAATAATGATCAGATACAAATATATCAAAACACAAAAAAATGTAGGAATCATGTGTAAGTGTGACATAATAATAAAACATTTGTGTTAAAATATTATATAGCATAACAATGATTACTTATTTTCTTATATTTTCTATCTAACATAGTCACAGTAAGTAGAAACATCCAAACTATATGTAGACATACTCTTGGTGGCCTTGTAGCATCTAGAAATGTATGGTCGCATCAGAGGTGCAGGTTTTTGGGTGACACCCCAAACATTTTTTGATAAAAAACAATACGAGGCTCAAAGTGAAGAAATAAAAATGATGAGATAAACAGTATCTATACATTAAGAACATATGAAACTATAGAAATATTTCATGAAAACATTGATGGTGGGGGGAGGAGAATAATCGACTCAAGAACGACTAACACATGAGGATTCTGCCCCACCCCCACGATCATTAAGGTGATCTATTCCCCTAGAACCCCTATATTAGAAGAGTTAATCATTATTATAACAATGGTTTCATCAAATTTTGAATCAGATCGACATTGATACAGTTCTTCTACTGATATTCTACTGGGTGAAAATGACTATGATTAATATCTATCAACACCCACCCATCGCCTTTTAGCAAGGGCTATGGAGTTCAATAGCAAGAATTCCATTATGCACAATAGACCACTTCCAACACGTCATGTCAAAGTCTTTATTGACATAGGCCAAGAGCTGAGCGCTGAGCTACCTATTGTAATTGATTATAAATATAATCATAAGGTCTAACAATAATTAATGGAAAATTTGTCTATACACTTGGTTTTCCCAAATAAATGGGTATAAACCCACTTATACCCATGGATTTCTTGAAATGTGGGTATATGTGAAATTTTTTAACTTATTCCCAAAATTATTTCTTAACCATGGTTATAGAGTACCTGCATAAGTGGGGGAATCCAAAACATAGTGAGGGAATTCCATAGGAAAACATATACCCATGTATTACAATGAATAGTGGGTATAGACTAAGATATATAAGCCTATACCAACTATTCAAAAAACCATGGGTAGAGGTGACCTTTATTACAATGGTTTTACTGAACTACGGTAACATGGTCCCTTATGTTTTGTGGGAGAAAAAATTTATATAAGATTATATATGTACATATAAGCATAATCGTAATTGGTTTAGCGGTAATGGAGATTAGTTGTCTAGAAGTGGTGTGGCATTGAAACTCCATTATGACATTATATTAATACACACGTTTTATAAATTGATATAAAAGATAATATATATTTGTATATTTATATAATTGAAATTTTTGTATTGGTAAGGGAGTACAGTGGAAGAGGAGTAGTGTGGGTTTGAAACCATCACACAACATTTTATGCAAGCATTTTATGAATATGTATATATTTATAACATATATATATAACAATAAGTTTTGTTTGTTTTGTCGTATCTGGGTTCAGCATGGGAGCATAGAATGAATGTTCAAAACTCTTGGGATTCAATTTTTTACCAAAAATTAAATATAATATATTTACATAAATATATATACTTATTAATGTAGGTTCGGTAGATGGAGTGGTAAATCCCTGTTCATTTTAAATGTAAGTAGCAAGGTCAAAACTCGACGATTAATTTTTTTCTATATCACTGTATTGGATTAATATATTTAGGCATATATAGATATAAATATATTAATATGATAACTATCTTGTTTGGTGTGATTATGTGTGGTATATTACCGGGTTACAGATTCATAACTCCGTACGCTAATTTTTCAATTATTTATACCCACAGTTTTAAAACTGTGCATATAAGGCAATGTGGCGGAATGTGGCTATGACATGGTGATTGTGATACCTAGAAAAACCATATACACAGAGTTTGGAAAACTATGGCTATATTCTGTGGAGCTATACTGATGCCCTGTTATCCCATGGTTTCCAAAACTCTCGGTATATGTCATTTTTTCAACAGTGAATCTATTGAAACATTCATCGCACGGCTGTCACATCTTGTAATGAAACATGTCAACATTGAGGTGTTAAAATCAAATTTATTTTTCATGAATTTTTTTTACCATTTAATGAAAAAATTGTTAAACCGTTGGATTTTATTATATATGAACAAAGGGAAGAGGTTGAATGAATGAATAGATCAACACCATCTCAATGATCAACCATCCGATCAAAATGATATACCGAAATCACCTTAATCTTTCCTATTCTATATCCATATTTACTATCAGTACAGGATCATGTGGATACGAAGTTGACAGATGGTGGCACTCACACAATTAGTTTTGATTAAAAAATGTATAACGGGTTAGATCCATGTTTCATTAGTGTTACCAATGTAAGTGAAATATTGGAGTATGATTGGCTAGGTGGATTAGTTGTAAATCTAAACATGAGGTATGTTTTCATGATTTAATTTTCCAAAAGGTTATATACTATGATACTTATGACAAAATACATTTTATATTTTTTGAAGGCCTATATATAAAAAACAATTGATGATATTTTCCCATGAACAAAAATTTTGATTCATTAGTCCTCTCATAATCTCTATAGAACAAGAAATAGAATCCATTAAAGAGGGTGAAATATTGGAAGACATGCTCAAATTATTTAACAACAAAAATACAGATGATAGACTCTTATTAAAACAAATGATGCGGGGGTAAAACTCTACGATTTCATCATATCATATATTTTATTTATTCCATTCATTACTTATTCTTTTTTGTGTTCTTAGGAAGTATTGAATGATCATTCGGGTCAATTTTGATACTCCTAAGATTTATTTTCAGGATATAATGAATGGATATCCAAAAACCTAACCACACATGATGGTGTTTTCCAATTTTCAATACACTATATCCAATATTTTATGACAAAACATTTTGTTATATAATTTATATTATCTTTTAATGAGGATTTTGTTATTATAGGGAAGTGCAAGAATATCATCCACATCATGGGATGAGGATAGGAGAAAAGGACATGAAACATCATAAGTACTATGACTGGATAAGTATTAGGGTATATATAATAAGATTTCACTGTACAAACAAATATAAAAAATTACTTATTTTATTCAATGTTTCAGCACTATACAAGTCAAACAAACAAAAAATATTGGGGTTAATATGGTTTTAAATTTATTAAAGAGATAATATTCCATGAACAAACTAACATCACTACTGATGTATTTTTGAAGAAAATTAAAAATTCATTTACAAAATTTATTAATCCAGTGTGTATATATTTTTTTAATACTACCAAAATTGTCAAAAAACCTCATATTACCAAGATGATATAAATTTATCTAGAAAAAAATGGTCAGAATTCCTGATAGATGAATGTACAAAAATAGAATTATTATGTGACTTCAATATGATGCATGATGTGACCGGTATGGCTCGAAGTGTATATTTTTATTTAAAATTGATAGTATTTTTAGTAAAAATAATATGTGATATATTGAAAATACAGAAAACACATTAAAATTCATTTGATACTTATAGAAAATGATCCCTAAGAAATTTTTGTCATGTAAGAATCAACCACACAATAATCCAATGTACGATGTGTCCGAGAAGACTCAACATGAGAGTCTCTAGTTTGAAATGGTATTTTATTAAAAAAATACTGACATACTGAAAATTAAGAAAACACATTCGAAATATTTTGATTCTTTAGGAAAAATAACCATATGTCATTTGTGATGTGTACAAATCAATTGAACCTATATCTGATTCACAATGAAATTGTAATGAATCAAAGTGTTTGTTTTTATTTTAAATTGACACTATTTTTAGTAAAAAACTCAACTACCATACAAAAAACTGAGCACATTCATTCAAATTATTTTGATAATTTAGGAAAACAATTCACGTGTAAATTGATACTTGTAGTATTCAAACCCACCTAAATAAAATTCATGATTGGATCGGTATAAAACAAAATTTATCTTTTTATTTAAAATGCACATTAATTTATTTGAAAAGAAAAAGTGACATACTAAAAAATGAGAAAACACAATTTTATTGTTTTGATAATTTAGGAAAACTATCCATGAATAATTTATGATTTTATGGAATCAACCTAACCTAAATCTAATGGAAGTCCAAACTGGTATGAATAAATTTGTCTGTTATGAGACCAAAATTTTCATTTTACCTCAAAACATGTCACTCACTGAAATCCAAGAAAATGATTTTTGAATGAATTCAATATTTAGGATAGTTATTTTTATGTCTTTTGTAACATGTATGAAGTAGTCTCACATCAAACCGATGCACGATGCAGCCGGTATGACTCAAAAAGAATGTTTCAGGTTTATAATGATATTTTAGTAAAAAAACACAACTGACATACTGAAAACCATGAAAACGTATTTTGATTGTTTTGATACTTTTTAAAAATGATCCATGAGTCATTTTAGATGTGTATAAATCAACCAAACCTAAATTCGATGAATAATGTGACCAGTATCAATTCAAATGTGTTTTCATTTAAAATTAAAATTAATTTAACTGAAAAGAACAAGTGACATACTAAAAACTAAGCAAACAAATTTGGATTATTTTGATACTTTAAGAAAATGATCCATGAGTCATTTATGATGTTTGGAAATCAACGGAACGTCAATCCAATGCACATAGTGATTGGTATGACCAAATGTGTCAGTTATCAGTTTAAAATTTAAATTTTAGCTCAATACGTTTCACTTACTCAAAACCTATAAAATTCACTCTAGTTTCTTAATAAATTTGAATAGTGATTTGTAAGAACATTGTGATGTGTATGAGGTAGTCTCACCTAAAATCAACACATGATGTGACCAAAACAGCACAAAATGAATGATTCCAGTTTGAAATAATAATTTTTTTTAAAACACAGCTAACATTTTGAAAATAAAGAAAATGACATTGGAAAATTTTGATACATTAGAACAACTATCCATTAGTCATTTATGAAATTTAAAAATCAACCACACCTCAATCTGATTAATGATGTTGTTTGTATAAATCAAATGTTTCATTCAAATTTGATAATACTTTTTGTAAAAGAACAAGGGACATAATCAGATCCAAGAAAACTCATTCGGATTGTTTTGATATTTTTGGACAATTATCTATAACACATTTTATATTATAGGAACACCCCGCCACAATAAAAAGCACATTGTGACCTTTATAACTCACAATGTGTATTTTTTATTAAAAATTTTCATTTTATTAATGTGTTCATTCATAGTAAATTTTATTTTATTTATTTATAGTATTACAAAAATAAATTTAGATTTTGTTTATAGGTGGAAACATTTCCTTGAGTTGGGATGATTTTTTTGGCAACTAATACAATGGGCAGACATTTTTTAGAGTAGATCATAGAGGTTAAGGGTGTTGGGATTCATTACATGTATTGATGAGAGAGGAAAATTATTATTCAGGATATTCATATCAACATAAATTGGGTATTTTCTCCCAATATTAATGGATATTTTAATTCTCAATACTAGTGGATGGAATAATCGATGTTGACTGCATTAATTGATTAGTTTTTACTTGTTGTATGTATAAAGAGGATGCAACAACATATTTTTAACGGTATGCTAGAAAGAAGTTTCTAACAAGGTAGACCCAGGAAGGGGTTTCCATGTATATAGTGTCCCATGTGACATGACGACAGTAATGAAAGTATTTTTTATGTGTGGAGAGGTTCTTGGAAATATGTTTAAGTTGTCATCCATTGGGAGAAATAAGGGCGCTACCATGTCTGCAGTAGCATGTGCGACACATTAGTGTTTAACATGTGTAGAGAAAAGATAATACAATTAATGATTGGGGCAACATGTCGAATTTCATTCTGATAGTGGTTATTAGTTGGCAAGTCCTAGTTCATGATTGGAAACACATCATAATAGAGAGATTATTCGAGTGTCCCATGACGGTGCAAGGTCGACACATGTTCAGGAGAATATCTCTAATGTAGTGACATTTCATCGATATAAGGGTGATGTTTTGTCACATATTGATATTTCGATACATGGAATTAGAGAGACAATTATTAGAGAGATGGTAGAACTTTTTTAGGGTGTGTTTTTTACACTAGTTTTCTATGCTCTCCCATTTGTTATTCAGGTTTGGGCATTACATGGACTCTTGAATTCTCTGATTCATAGTGGATATTTTGGAATTTTCCTATAATTTTTTAAACCACTACATGTGAGGGATTTTCCACATTAAAAAATCATGCGTGTTTATTTATTTATTATTTTTATATTGCATCAATAATTCCATGGGTTTCTCACGAAATTTTTCACAAACCATTTTGGGCTAGAATAAAGAATCTCCCGAAAAAGTTTTATCAAAGGTGTTTGGTTTAGGCTTGTAGTTTAACATGAGAATTATGGAAGATTCATTGACGATTGATGATGCATGCGCAGATTAGAATATGGTTTGAAAATTAATGTAGGTTAAGAGAGGTGATGCACCTGGCGGCTCAGGGAATGTTGAGAAAGGGAGAAGTCATTTCCTGCAAGTGCTCCAAATTATGTCGAAATCACGAATATGTGGGAGCCAGATGTTTCTATTTCTAGTTTTGTTCTGCAGGATGGTGTAGATACGTATGTGATGAAGATTTCAGTGTTTGGTTTTCATTTTGCAAGGGGTGAATTTTTTTTAGATGTGCAAAACGATGTCGTCATATTTTCAACATTTGTTGATGGTTGGTGCTATACCAACCTATTTTCATTCCAACACAGATTGTAGGATGTTTCCATGAATTAATGTGCTGAATAGGAAAATTGTAGGGATTCATCACATTTATTGATGAGAGAGAAAAATTATTAATGGGGATATCTATATCAACATTAATTGAGGATTTCTCCCAACATTAATGGATATTTTAATTATCAATATTAAACAATTGAATAATGGATGTTTTCAGCATTAATTGGTGATTATAGACTTGGTGTATGTATAAACATGATGCAACAACATATTAAGATGGGTATTCCAGATATATGTATCTTGAAAGGGAGAGCCGAGAAGGGGTTACCGTTTTTGTGGTTTCCTGTGTGACATGAAGAGGGGGACACAATTATCGTGTACATATAGAGAGGTTCTTGGAATGATGCTCAATATTTCATCCACCGGGGTCAAGAATGGGGCTACTGCAGTGGTGATAACATACGTGATACGTCGATGTTTAATAGGTGTGGAGAAGTATTGATGAAATTGATGATGAGGGCTATGTATCTAATGAATTCCTGAGAGAAGTGATCATGTGGCATGCCACAGTTCATGATCAGTGTTACATCATGATGTTGAGATCATTCGGGTGTTGCAATATGGTGTGAGGTTGACGCATGTTTGGGTGAATATCTCTGAGGTAGTGAAATTTTGTCGATAGAAAGGTGACGTTTTTTCAAAGATTGATCTTTTGATACATGGAATCAGTAGGATTTTTATCAAATAGAAGTCCTAGGCGTATTAGAGTGTGGTTTTCACGTAGGTTTTCTACGCTCTCTCGTTTGTAATTCATGTTTAGGAATTATTTGGATTCATGTTTTTTCTAATTCATAGTGTATATTTGGGAATTGTCCCATGGTGTTTTAAACCCCAAAATGGAGGGGATTTTACACGTTAAAAATTTATGCATGATGACTTTTTATTATGCTTATATTGGTTACATATTTTGACAGGTTTCTCACATTAACTTTCGTAATCAATTTTCGGCCCATAATCGTGATTCTCCACAAAAAAAGGATGAAATATTTTTGTTTTTAACTATTTTTTGGATAATTTTAAATGTATTTATTTAAATATTGTTTTAAATTTATATAAAATTTATCAAAAAAAACTCGTGTGTGCACTAATTTTTCTTTGGGTGTGCTTCATTGTTCTTATGTGCAATGTATAACTGCTTTTTTATGAAGAATGTGTGTGTGTATTGTGCATGTGCTAGTTCAGCACATCACATTAATCTAGGCCTTTATCAGCGCTATTTTGAGCATTAATGAAGGGTAACCTTAATCCATGCTAAAATAGGGTAGATAAAGGGGGGCCTTTATCGGTGATTTTTTAGCACGGATATAGGACCCCATTTGTCATCAATTTTTTCGTATTGATAAATGGGACCCCACTTAATCTTCGTTGTGATTTACATAAAATTTCAAGAACTATGAAAAGAGATTTATTGTGCTTTTAAAATCACTCTCTGTAGTAGTGGTATAAGAATAAATCATATAACTACTAAAGTATAGATCATAAATATCATGTCATCGCATATATGGACAACATGAATAATAATAAGGCTATAATGTGTAAATGAACATTTATTATGAATACATGACATATGCACATCAATTATACTCACATCAATATATTTATTGTTTAATTTCATTAGAAACATATATTAATTTAAATATATATATAAATATATAATTATTATAATAAATATTTAATTATAAATATATAATTATTAATATAGTAAATATATTTATTATTTGATAAAATTTTAAAAAATCTTATAATTATTTAACTATTTATTTATTTATTTATAATTCTATAATACTTTTTTAGAAATAAAATATATATTTAAATTTATAAAATATATATATATATATTAATTATAAACATGTGTTTTTATTTAATTTATTAAAGAAAACATTAATTTTTAATATAAATATACTACATTAATATATATTCATTATATTTTTCTTAAAAACAATTATTAGTGATAATAATATTGCTGATAAATGGTAGATTTATCAGTGCTTTTAGTTAGCGCTAATAAAGTCCCCCTTTTATAATTGCTTTTTTTAGTGCTTATAAAAGACAGTGTTGCCCTTGCACTGATCTGTGGTAGTGAAAACTCATGTTATTAAATCCTCAAGCTTCCATGAGTTACTCCTGTGTTGTGGAGAAAACCGAGTGATGAGAGAGTTATTTCAATTCTAAATATGATCATCGATGAAATTAGGGTTAGCTTTCAAGAAATCCATAGCCCCATTCTCTGTAATCTTCTTCATTGAATTTGTGCCATCAGCACGAGAGTGGGAAAAGAACCAGTAGTTAATATATTCTTGAAGATTTAAGGTCATGTTATTTCCCTTTAGACCCATTTTTTAAATTATAGTGAACCCAAACCGTTTTTTTCACATTGTAAACCTTATTAAAAACCTGTAGAACACCCAAAAATACGCATTAACTTGAGAGTTTTATTTTTATTTTCTTGAAAACAATAGATGACATGGACTGTCAGAGAATGGAAGTCATTTTTATGAATATTTTTTAAGTGATACTGAGATGTTGATTAAAATTAATCAATGTCATGTCTTGTAATTGAATTTTTTTTATTTCCAAGCCTTAAAATTATAAGGTCAATGATAAAATAAATTGACAATAATAATTATAATAAAAATTGATAGAAAATTATTCTAATATTTTAAGAAATAAAAAATAGAGGAGGTAAAAATAAGTGAGATTAGTGTATTATTCCCAAATTTATATTTAATTTGATATGCATAACTAAATATAATAAAATTGATTAAAACTAGGCATGTAAAGTTATTTGATGCTTCGAATAGCGGTCAAATTGATGCACCCCATTAAAATAAAAATAAATTTATTTGATTTACAGTATCCCTTTTTATGTTATATTTTAAAATCCCATTTTTTTGATTTTATGAATGTTTTAGGCATGTAAAATTAATTTAATCCTTGTATAAGAGATCAAATTAATGGAACACATTTGTATAAAAATAAATTGATCCCATATGATGTATCCCATTTTAAAATTTTGGTAATAATTATATTTTATTGTGGAATGGTTAAATATGGAAAACAATAAATGTAACCATAAAGAAGGGTGAAATTAGAAATAAAGAGGTACCTAAAAATGATGGACTTGGATGGTTTAGGCAAGATCGATATGGGAACCCATGGTTTCAAACCCCCATTTCCTTTACATCAAAGAGAGGGCTGGAGGATTTCAACTTCAAAGGTGGAAGAAGAACATTGTATGAATAATTTTATTTTTCTCTTCAAAATTGATTCTATAATCCTCCACCCCTCAATCACTATAATAAATTAATGGGTATTCAGGGTATAAATTTATAATAACATGACTTATAATGTAGTATTTTTCACCTTCAAGGGCTGCTCCTCACCTTAGAGATTACGATTTCTCCATTAATTTTTTTAGGAGTCGGTTATCGAGCATCTCCACCAAAGGGTTTTGTCGTATAAGACAAGATATGAACACTTTCTCGAAATAACAATCCTATCAATTTTTGTAAGTTCTCTCAAAAGATAATTTCCATTGCTCTTGGTAATTTTAGTTTTTCTTGTGTTGTTCTTATTGTTTTGATGATGTATGGCTAGTTGTGGGTTGGTGTTGGTGTTTCATGTATTGAACTCAACTCAGGACCCCAGGATGATTTTTCATAATTCACATACTTCTAGAGGGGAGTTTCAATAGGAATCTTCATTGCAATTACTGGGAACAAAAGACATTGAGGTGAAAGGGGAAAGCATGAAGCTCATCTACTTCTACAAGTGCATGAACAATTGGCCCCTCTCTATGTTCATTTCTGCTTCTACAAAAAATGTGTGGACCACTTTCAGTTTAAATTCCATGTTTCATACAATTCATTGGACTAGACGTGATTTTAGTTTTATAATTTTATTTTAATCCACAGTAACATTGATTGGGTGTGTGTGTGTGTGTATACAATTGCAGCGCAACCACCTATTATTCCCCAACGACATAAGTACCTATCTTGGAAGACATCATTCAATGGAACTCCATAAGAATGCACATCACTGTCTCAACTAAAATTTAGTCAACTATTATAGAAATTAAAATATACGGACACTAATTTTTGTAACACTATTTTGAAAAAACAAATGAAAACCAGCTCGACAAAGATATCAATTTTTGTAGTTACTATACTAGAATTTTATCTAATTCATACAATTTATTGATGTTATGAATGTTGTAAAAAATGTATGTGATAGTGTTTTTGGCACGTTATTAATGGCACATGACAAAACAAAGGATAGAATTAATGCTAGGTTACACATGTTTGACATGGGAATTTGAAAAGAGTTGGCACTTGCGAAGGTTGGAAAAATAATTTCATCCTCTTGCTACATACACTCATTCCAGTAAGTGGAGATATTAGTTTTGTATCTTCTTCAATGATGTAATGGTTCTATAGGGGTATTCACAAAATACCAAGAACATCGTGTCAATGACCAGTTTAATTTTAAAGGGTCTGAAATCACATGGATGCCATTTTTAGATACAAGATCTAATATTTATAGATTTACGTATAATTTTTCCCAAGAATTCTCATTATACAAAAACAAGTCTCTATTTCTTCATCAAATCTATATACATGAAAGATATAGAATCGAAAAAAATTTCTGAGTATGTAATGAAAAATTAATTTCATATTACGTAAATTTGAAATGTTTTTCCTGCTGATATTCATTGATATGATGTATCATTTTATGGTTCACTTGGTGAGTATTATTCGATTGTGTGGTCCTATAAACTATATATGGATGTACCCCATTTAATGTTATATAATTATATTGGTCAGGTATGTCAAAAATCAATGTCGGTGAGTGGGTTATTTTGAGAAGAGAAATATTGTTGAAAAATCCATTGAATTCGGTACTGAATACATATCCACTGTGGAAGGCATTGTTTTACCAAAATCAATTCACACTGGGTGTCTTGTGGGTAAAGAAATTTTTGGAAGGGAGGTGGTCAAAATCAATATTATATATTGAGAGTAATCCCACAATTACATTTTTCATAAGAGTTTAAAGGATGACCCATATGTTAAAACCCTAAAAAATAATTAGTAATTTGAATACATCATGTGATAAAAAATTGATATAAAATACACATAATTTATATTTCATAGGATGGTTTCAGGACCATATATTTAAGGAGTCAGATGAAAATCTAGACTCAATTTTTGAAATATTTCAATGCCTTGTCGGAGGACCAAGCGTGTATGTATTATCTTATAATTCTTAAGTAATAAATGGTTATAAATTATATACTAATGAACATGATGAAGACATTACCATGGAAAATAGTGGAGTTACAAATGTTGCTGAAGTGATTCTTGTTTCTGTTTATAATGACAAAAATCCAATTTATGAAAAATTGTTAACCATGAGCATCGTCAAAAAAATATCGGAGTAAGATTATACAAAATTACAAGTAAAAATTTTTCAATGAAAGTTGGTTCATAACATGAGTGATATAAAAATAGATGACTATGTATTTGTGAAAGTTTATTTTAGAAAGGAAGGGTACCAAGATGAACAGTTCATAATGGAATCACATGCACTACATGTATTTTATGTTCTAGATCCCAAAAACCATAACTGGCCAATTTTTCTATTATTGACCAAAACCAATAATGGTTTAGATGAAAATTCAATAGAGGAATACCCTTTCATTGGTACATCACAATAATTTGGTAGTGTTCCCAATGTAGAGAATGTTTTTTATGTTAGATGATACCACAACGAAGGTATTTGGATAATCAATCGAAGGCTCAAATCCCATAATCCATTAAAAAAAGAGATTTCTATAACTAGGTTATATTTTTTTTGTAATATATACCAGGTTAGCATATGTTTTTATCTATTCTCAAATAGTTATTTTCAATCGAAAAATAATTTGAAAACACTAATGTAGATAATGACTTATTCACATGAGGATGCTCCCAATCCCGAGGCATAATTGGTCTCTCAACCTGCTGCTGCTCTCAGTGTAGAAGAACTATTTTTCTCTCAACCTGTTGTTGCTCGCAGTGCAGAATAACAACATGTTTCTAAACCTGTTTTTATAGTTCCTAGTGTAGAGGTACAACAACCATCAACACATTCCAATGCAAGTTCTTTGGGGGAACATATTGATGATGTTGAATCCGAGGAAATGGTATCCAACAAAATAGTAGGACCTAAAAAATAGGAGCACATTAGTATGAAGATGATAGGAAAAATCCATAAGAAAAAAGTAAAAGGGGTCCAATTCGATGTCAGATGGAATATGAGAGGCCAGAATGTTAACCCCAATAAGGCCATGTTTCGTAGTTACATTGGAATCATCACTCGGCTATGTGTGATAATTGATGTAATGTTATGGAGACATTTTTTCACTAGGATTATGAACTGATGTGTGGAGATATTATGGTATCTTTATAATATCATTTTTTAATTTACAAAAAAATAAAATAATGAAACAGTGAATTTATCATCATCATCTCTTGTAGAGTTAATTTGTAGTAGAAGAATCACATAAGGACTATGTATTATGAGTTCTTAGAAGGATTCAGATAATCTTTCGGACAATTTTAGTCATATATTATCCTAAATATTTGGAAGAAAAAATAAACCTACACCCACCACCTCTTTTCCCACACATGATAACCCAAGGAGCGTGGGATAAATTTTCAAGTTGTCTTGAGGATCAATATTTGCAGGTTCATTATGTTTGGTAATACATTATATGACTATATATGTATTCATCATGTCGAATGAAATTTTTTTAGTTATGAAACATCAACTGAGTGATAAAAATCTACAACGGGAAGCAAAACCAGA
Organism: Viscum album; assembly: GCA_963277665.1. Taxonomy (NCBI): domain Eukaryota; kingdom Viridiplantae; phylum Streptophyta; class Magnoliopsida; order Santalales; family Viscaceae; genus Viscum; species Viscum album. The sequence continues at coordinate 1,051,606,787 of OY728151.1, read as the reverse complement.
GTTCCCCTATAGTAAATCAAGGATGGGTAAGCTTCACATCAAAGAAATTGTATGTATTTTATATCTAAAATAATTCTTTTATGTGACATAAAACAATACAATAACTATGTCCCTCTTTTTATATGCAGATTAATGAATCTATATCCAAAGTCATTTCCATCCCATGCCATGTGCTATGTAAGGTGGTGCGTGTAAATTAAATTGGCATTATATTAGCTGGAAACACAGAAAAAATGTTGAAATCATGTATAAGTATTGCATAATATATATTTTTATTTAAATAGATATTATAAAACAATGATTACTTATTTTAGTATATTTTCTATTTTACATAGTTATATGCATTATGAACATCCAAACCATATATATCCGTATATTAAGTGTCCTTTAAGTACCATGAGAACTTTGGTCATGTTAGTGGTGAGGTTGTTAGGGTGTCACCCCAATTATATTTTGGTAAAAAAATGAGAAGAGGATAAAAGTGAGGAAATAAAAATAATGAGAAAAATAATATCAATCCTTGAAGATCATATTCAATTATAGAGTGAGTTTATGAAAATGTTATGGGTGGAAGAGAAGAACCAACTCAAGAAAACCCTATTCTTGAAGATACCGCCCCATCCCTAAGATCATTGAGGAGATCCATTCACCTACAAAGCCTATCTTTACTGAGGTAATCAATGTTCTAATAATTTTTTTATGAATATTGAATCATATTGACACTGATAACTTTTTCTATTATAATATTATACATGGTTAAAATGACTGTGATTTATATCTATCTGAAACCAAACATCACCTTGTAGTGGGGGATATAGTGTTTAATATAGAGAATTCCAATCTACAGAACATACCACTAACAATATGTCTTTTCATAATGTTGATTAACATAGCCCATGATCTAACTGCTGAGCTACATGTTCCAATTGATGGTGAATATATTAATATGTTCCAACAAGAAATACTATAAAATGGGTACATACCCATATTTGTTCCAAAACCCATGGTTATAGAACCAACTATTCCCACAGTTTTCATGAACCATGGGTATATGTGAAATTTTCCAACCTATACCCATGGTTCATTCTAATTCGTGGGAATAAAAAACCCTGATTAAGTGTGGGAAGCCAAAAAATTGCATGGGCATACCATGGGAAAACCTATACTGATGGTTCACACTGTATCGTGGGTATGGGTTACATTTTTACACATGGTTTTTATCAACTATGAGTATAGCCTTTTATATATAAGTCTATACCCACAGTTCAACAAAACTGTGGGTGAAGGTTACGTCTATACCAATGGTTTTAATGAACAATGGGAATAGAGTCCCTTATGTTTTTCATGTGGAAAAATATATATAAGATAATATATGTGAATATAAGCATAATTGCAATTGGTGTCATGGAAATGGAGTTCGGTGGTGTCGAAGCAGTGCGGGTTCGAAACCCTACCCTAGTGATATTTTATTTATACCAATGTTTATAAATAGATATATAAGATAATGTATATACCTATATTCATATAATTACAATTTTTGTGTTGGTAATGGAATTTAGTGGTAGAGGAGCGGCGCAGGTTCAAAACTGGCACGCAACTTTTTTTCCCACATTTTATAACTATACATATAAAATAATATATATATATATATATATATATATATATAAGTGTAGCGATTTAGTGGTATAAGAGATCAACATTAAAGAAGAGATTGATGGTATGAATATATGGGATTCAATTTTTTACAAAAATTTTATATTAATATATTTATGTAAATATAGATATTTATTAATGTTGGTTCGATAGATGTAGTGGAAATGGACTATGCGTTTGAAATGTATGTAGTGGGTTCAAAACTCACTAATTGATTTTTTTTCTATAGAGCAGATTTGGATTAATATATTTAAGTAGATATATATATTTATATCAATAAGTTAAGTAGTTTGGTTGGTGAGATGATTTGTTGTAGATAGGCTGGTATCAGGTTTGAAAATCCTTGCACTTATTTTTCTATTATTTATACCCATGGTTTTAAAACCATGAGTATGAGGATACGAGGTATAAATTGGATATGATATGTAGGGTATGACCCATGAAAAAAAATCTATACCCAAATTTTGTAAAATCATGGGTATAGTTTGTGGAGCTATATCGACACCTCAGTTGCCCACAGTTTTGGTGGATGCACCCATACATTTAATCCATGGGTATAGGTTATGTTTTCCTTAGTTAAGATCTTGGAACATAAATCACATGGTTTTCAATTCTTGTAAAAAATCATGTCTAGATGGAGGTAATAAATTTCAAATTATTTTTCAAGATAATCCTTTACCTTTTAATAAAAAATGCTCTGAACAGATGAATTTTATTACAAATAAACATAGGGAGGGGTCAAATTAATTAATGGATAAACACCATCTCAAGGATCATCCAACCAATCAAAACGACCTAATGAAAGAACCTTGATCGCACATAATCTATGTCTTCATTTATTATCATTGCTGGAACATGTGGATACAGTGATGAAAGATGATGGTACTCACAAAATTATTATTATGAAAAAAAGAATAGGACGAAAGATCCATATTTCATTATTGTTGAAAATTAATGTAAAATCCTAGAGTATTATTGGATAGGCAGCTCAGTTGTAAATGTATACATGAGGTAGGTTTTGCTGATTATATTTTTCAATAGATGTTATAATATGATATCTATGAATAAATACATTTCATATTTTTCACATTCGTATATATGAAAAAAAAATTGAAGGTATTTTCATATGAACAAAAATTTGGACTCGTTAGTCCACACATCACCTCTTCAGAACAAAAAAATAGAATTAAATTAAGAGGTTGAAATAGTGGCATACCATCTTAAATTGTTTAAAAACAAAAATACGGATGATAGACTCTTCTTATTACCAACAAAGAAGGGGTAAAACTCTACAATTTAATCATATCAAATATACTTTAACTTTTTTTATTACTAATTATTTTACATGTTCTTAAGAAACTTTGGATTCTCATTGTAGTCGATTTGGATACTCCAAATATTTATTTACTGGATTCAATGCTTGGATACCTAATAAATGGACCACACATGATGGTTTTTTTCAATTTTTAATACACTACATTCATCATATTATAACTAAATATAAAGTTATATAATTTATATTATCATTTAATGAGGATTTTTTTATGATAGGGTGATGCGTGAATATTGTCTAAATAACAGAATAAGGTCTTGGGAAAAGGACATGAAACAACACAAGTACTACGATGTAATAAGTATTAGGGTATATATAATAAGATTTAACAATCCAATCACATATAATATTTTTTTTTGTTTCAATGTTTCTACAGTTTCTGAAACAAAAAAATAGGAAAGACTATGGTTATTATGATTGTAAATTTATGATAGCTAACATTTTCCATGAACAAACTGGCATCACTAAATGATATTTTCAAATATAGTTAAGATTTTAAATAAAATATTTATTAATCCATTATGTATTTATATTTCTTTGTGCTACCATTATTGTTGAAAAATGATCATATTCACAAGATGATATACACTCTTTTTTAATTAAGTGGATAGAATACATGATAGAAGAATATAGGGAAATATCATGAATATGTGACTACAATACAATGCACAATGTGACAGGTATGACTCGAAATGTCTAATTTTATTTAAAATTGAAAATATTTTTTGTAAAATGAATGAGTGACATACTGAAAATTGAGAAAACGGTATACGATTGTTTTGATACTTTAGTATAATGATCCATATGTCTTTTTTGATGTGTATGAATCACCCGCACATTAAATCTGAATCATGGTGTGATCAATATGAGTCAAAATGTGTGTTTCCAGTATGAAAAGATATCTTAATAAAAAAACACAACTCACATACTCAAAAAATGATAAACCACATTAAGATTATTTTTATACATCAGTAAAACATTACATATGTCATTTTTGACGTGTAGGAATCAAAAGCATGTCGATCCGACACACAGTGCGGCTGGTATGACTCAAAGTGTATCTTTTTATATAATATTAACATTATTTTTAGTCAAAATACACAACTATCATACTAAAAACCTAGAGAACACATTCGGACAATTATGATAATTTAGGAAAAGTATCCATAACCATTTATGATGTGTATGAATCAAATCCACCTCAAAAAAATGCACAATATGAAGGGAATAAATCCTATTGTTTATTTTTATTTAAAATTGATAATAATTTAAGTGGAATGAACAAGTGACATAATGAAAATAGAGAAAATGCATTCGGATTGTTTTGATAATTTAGGAAAATGTTCAATGAATCATTTTTAATGTATTGGAATCAACATAACCTCAATATGATGCACGTTGTGACCGGTATGACTAATAGTGTCTATTATGAGTTTAAAATTTACATTTTATCTCAAAATGTTTCACTCAATGAAAACCCAAAAAACAATTTTTGATTTTATTCAAAATTTAGGATAATGATTAATATGTCCTTTGTAACATATATGAAGTAGTATCACATTAAACCAATGCACTATGTGACCCGAATGACTCGAAAATTATATTTCCATTTTGAAATGATATTTTAGTAAGAAAACCCAACTGACATACTGAAAACTGAGTAAACACATTTGGATTATTTTTATACTTTTGAAAAATGATCCAAGATTAATTTTTGGTGCGTAGAAATCTACCACACCTTAATCTGATGAATTATTTTATCGCTATAAATCCAAATGTGTTTTGGATCAAAAATGAAATTGATTTAAGTAAAAATAATTAGTGACATACATCAAATAGTGAAAGAACATTTGGAATTTTTGGATACATTATAACAATAATCCAATAGTGATTTTTGATGTGTAGGAATAAAATACACCTCAACCTGAAACCATGTGTGACTACTATGAATAAAAGATTCCACTATTAGTTTAAAATTGACATTTTCGCTCAAAATTATTCACTCACTGAAAAACAATCAAACGCCATACATTTGTATTAATAATTTAGGAGGGCGATTTGTAAGTCCTCTATGACATGTATGAAGCAGTATCACCTAAAATAGACAAATGATGCTGGCCATATGACTCAAAATGTGTGTTTTTTTTGTAATGATATTTTAGTAAAAAAACACAACAGACATACTTAAAACTGAGAAAATGCATGTGACTGTTTTGGTACTTTAGAACAATGATCCATGAGTCATTTGTGAAATGTATAAATCAACAACTCCTAAATCGGATGAATGATGTGACCAGTATAAATCCATATGTGTCATTTTAATTTAATATTTATTTTAGTAAAAGAACTAAGGACTCTCAAAACAAAGAATACTTATTCGGATTGTTTTGATATTTTGGGATAATGATCCATAACACATTTTTCAAGAGTATGAATCATCCCCACATCAATATGATGAACTATGTGACCTTTATAATCCAAATGTGACTTCAAATTAAAAATTGACATTTTATTAATGTATTCTTTCATATTAATATTTACTTTATTTTTTTATAGGATTACTAGCATAATATTTGTTTTATTATATATGTGGAACATTTTCCATGAGTTGGGATGATTTGTTTGTTATCTAATACCATTGGTTGACATTTTTTAGATGAGATCACAAATGTCAAAGGAAGCAACGTTAATGTTATTAAATATATTTTGGATAACTGTAAATGTAATTATACAAATCATTGATCGAAATATATGTTGAATTGTGTTAAAACCCCTTGTGTATGTTGCTTTATTATTCTGTGCACTTCATTTTTCTTATTTGTGTTGTACATGTGTGGTTTTGTGCATGTGGTGTGTGGGAGTTGTGCATGTGCTGGCAGGTGTGTTGTTATATAACCTGCACATCACATGCATCTAAGCCTTTATTATCACTATTTAGAGCGCTGAAAAAGGCCCTGTTTATTAGCACTCTTTTTATCGCTGATAAAGGGAATCCTTAATCCGCAATAAAATAGGGCCGATAAAGGGGGGCCTTTATCCATTCATATTTTAGCATGGATAATGAACCCCCTTTATCATCACTTTTTAGCACTTATAATGGGGACACCCTTTATCTTTTCTATGATTGACATCACTTTTCTAGCATAGTTAAAAGCGGTTTGTAGTACATTTAAAAGCACTATATGTAGTAGTGGAATAAGAATGAATAGTTTACCTAGTAAAATATATATCATTAAAAAAGTAATCACATATATATAAAACATGAATAATAATAAGGTTGTAATGTTTAAATGAACATTCATGATTAATACATAACATATGCACATCAATTATACAAACACTTCACTATTTTTATTTACCAAATTCATTAAAAACATATATTTATTGAAACATATATATATAATTATAATTAGATATATATAATTAAAAATATAATAAATATATTTATTATTTGACAATAATCATTACATTAAAATTAATCAATGTCATGTTATTTCATTTTAACGTATTTATTTCTAAGCCATCAAATCAGATGGTTAATGATAAAATAAATTAACAATAATCATTACAATGAAATTTGGATAATAAATTATTATAATATTTTATAAAATAAAAAAATGAGGTAAAAATAAGTGAGATTAATCGATTATTATATATCTTATATTTATTTATTCATACATATTTAAATATAATAAAATCGATTAATACTGGGTAGGTGAAATTATTTAAACCCCAGGATATGGCTTATATTTGATACACGCCATTAAAATAAAAATAAATTGATATGATTTGAAATATCCCTTTTTTATTTATGTTTTTAAAATCCAATTTTTGGATTTTATCGAAGGATTAGGGATGTAAATATAATTTATTCTCCGGATAGGAGTTAAAATTGATGGAAATCATTCAAAATAAAAAAAATTGATCTGATATATTGTATCCCATTTTACAACTAAACATATATTTAAAATTTTATATCATTTTTCAATGAGTATTCTGTTATGATATGGTGGTGTGTGAATATCGTTTACATAATGGAATGAGGCTAGAGGAAATGGACCTAAAACATATCAAGTACTATGACTGGATAATTATTGGGGTGTATATTAAAATATTTCACTATTAAAAAACATATACAAAACATTACTAATTTTTCTAAATTTTTCTACAGTGTCTGAATCAAACACATGGAAAAGGCTATGGTTATTATGATTGTAAATTTATTAAATATATCATATTTAGTGAACAAACTGGCATCACTAAAGAGGTATTTCCGAAGTTTATTATGATTTAATTTAAAATATTTTTTTATCCTTTGTGAATTTATATTTTTTAGTACTACCATGATTTTTATAATGACTCATATTCACAAGATGATATAGATTCATTTAGAAAAAAAATTGATAGAATACCTAATATAAGAATGAACAAAAATAACATGAAAATGTGGCTTCAATACGATGCACGATTCGACCGGTATAACTCATAGAGTATATTTAAATTAAAATAGACTGTATATTTAGTAAAAAGAAGAAGATACATACTAAAAACTGAGAAAACTCATTATGATTGATTTGATACATTAAAAAAATGTTTTACAAGTCATTTTTTACGTATAGGAATCAATGAAACCAAAATGTGATGCACGGTTTGACCAGTTTGACTCAAATTGTGTGTTTCTAGTTTGGAATTATATTTTAGTAAAAATAAAAAACTTTCATACTAAATACTAATCAAACAAATTTGGATTGTTTTTTTACTTTTGAACAAAAATCCATGAGTTATTTAGGACGTTTTGGGATCAACCAAACCTCAATATAACTCACGCTGTGACTGGTATGTCTCAAAGTGTCTCTTTTTATTTAAAATTGATTTTTTTAAAAACACATCTGGGATACTAAATGCTAAGATAAAACATTCTTATTTTTTTGATAACTTATAAAAATGATCCATGAGTCATTTTTGATGTGTAGGAATAAACCCTACCTAAATTTAACACATGATGTGATTGGTAAAAAACAAAATGTATCTATTTATTTAATATTGACATTAATTTATGTAAAAATGACAAGTTACATTCTGAAAACCAATCAAATACATTTGGATGGTTTTCAAAATTTATGAAAACAATTCATGTATCATTTGTGATGTTTTGGAATAAACGGTATAACAATTTGATGCCTGGTTTGACTATTATGACTAAAAGTGTCTCTTATGAGTTTAAAATTTACATTTTATCATAAAATATATCACTCAATGAAATCCATGAAAACACATTGTGATTGTATTCATAATTTAGGATAGTGATTTGTAAATCCATTGTAACATGTTAGATGTATTATCACATAAAACTAATTCACGATGTGACCGGTATGACTCAAAAATCATGTTTCTAATTTAAAATGATATTTTAGTTAAAAAATAGAACTGACATACTGAAAACAAAGAATATTCATTTGGATTGTTTTGATAATTTTGAAAAACTATCCATGAGTCGTTTTTTATGTGTGTAAAAATTAACCAAACCTCAATAAGATGAATGATGTGACTGGTATAAAACCAAATGTGTTTTTTTATAATAGACATAAATTTAAGTAATAAGAACAAGGTACATACTGAAAACTTAGAAAACGCATTTGGACTATTTTGGTACTTTATGAAAATGATCCACTAGTCATTTGTGATGTGTAGTGTTTAACCACACCTCAATCTGATACACGATGTGACCAGTATGACTAAAAGTGTCTATTATTAGTTTTAAAAAGACATTTTAGATCAAAACATTTCACTCACTGAAAACTATGAAAATTCCCGCCGATTGTGGTCATAATTTATGAGAGTGATTTGAAAGTCATATGTGGAATGTGTGAAGTTTTCTCACCTAAAATCGACACATGATGGGACCATTATTACTCAAAATTAATGTTTTTTGATTGAAATAATATTTTTCTAAAACACACAATTGATATACTAAAAACCATGAAAATATATTTTTATTGTTTTGATTCTATAGAACAAGACTCCAGGTGTCATTTGTGACGTGTATAAATCAACCACAACTCAATCTGATGAACTTTTTGACCAATATAACTCAAAATATGTCATTAAATTATATATTAATATTATCAAATGAAAAAGGGACATACCCAAAACCAATAAAACTCCTTATAATTTTTTTTATATTTTAATATGATGATCCATAACACATTTGTGAAGAATATGTATCAACCAAGCCTCAATATGACACACTTTATGCCCAATATAACTCTAATTGTGTATTTTTTTTTAAAAATTACATTTTATTAATATGGTATTTCATATTAATGTATAATTTATTTCATTATATTATTAATAAAATAACATTTTTTTCTTATATAGGTTGAATCATTTCCCTGAGTTGGGATGATTTTTTTCGGCCACTAATACCATGTGCAGAAATTTTTGATAGGGGGTCACTAATGTCGAAGGATGAAACATTAATGTGTTTATCTTTTTTTATGATAATTGTAAATTTAGTTATATAAATAATTCTTTGAAATATATGTATCGTTATTTTCCAAACCCTGGTATGCACTGATTTGTTCTTGTGTGCGCTGTATTTTTCTTATGGGCATTTTACATGTGTTGTTTTGTGCAGGTGGTATATGTGTGCAATGCAGGTGATAGTGGTATTGTTTTCATATAAACAACATTTCACATTATGTTAGGGATTTATCAGTGCTATTTAGAGCACTGAAAAAAGACACATTTTTCGGCCCTATTTAGAGTGATAATAATGACCTTTTCTATCAACACTATTTTGAGCACTGATAAAGGCCCCCTTTATCATACCTATTTTAGCACTGATAAATTCATCCTTAATCAGTGCTAAGAAAATATTTGATAAAGGGTAACCATCATTCACAAAAAATAGTGTCGATAAGGGTTGGATTTATCATCTCTTTTTTATCACAGATAATTGAACCTCTTTGTCAGTGGGTTTTTAGCACTGATAAAGGGGACCCCTTGTATCTTTGTTGAGATTAACAACACTTTTCTGGAATTTTTAAAAGCACCATCTATTGTAGTGGTATTAAAATGATTCATAAACCTGGTAAAATATAGATCATAAAAAACAATCCATCACATATATGGACAACATGAATAATGACAATTGTGTAATGTATAAATGATCATTCAGGATGAATACAAAACATATGCACACCAATTATTCTCACAAGTCAATTTATTTTTTGTCTGAATTCATTTCATACCCAAATTTATTTAAATATATATATATATATATATATAATTATAATTCTATAATTATAAATATATAATTATATATATAATAAATATATTTACAATTTGATAAAATTTATTATAATCATATAATTATTTAAAATTATATATTTAATTGCAATCATATAAATAGTTTTTTAAAAACATTATATATATTTTATCTTTTAATAAATATATATTATTTATAAACACATGTTTTTATTTAATGTATGTATGTAGACATTAATTTTCAATATAAATATAATATGTTTATATAAATCAATATAATTTTCTTAAAAAATTTATCAGTGATAATAATAGCAATGATAATGGGTAGATTTATTAGTGGTTTTTCATATTGCAGATAAAGTCCCCCTTTTATAATTTATTTTTTAGTGCTTATAAAAGAAGTAGTTTCCCTTGCACCGTTATGTGGTAGTGCAAACTAATGTTCTTAAATCCTCGAGCATCCATGCATTACTCCTCTGTTTCGGAGATTAACGAGTGATGAGAGACTACATTCAATTCTCAATCTAATCATGGATGAATTTATGGTTATCTTCAATGAAATCCATAGTCCCATTCATTGTAATATTATTATTTCAATGTGCTCCATTAGCACAAGAGTGGGAAAAGAACCAATAATTAAGATATTTTTCAATATTTGATGTCAAGTGTTTTCCCATTAGACCCATTATTTAAAATATAGAGAACTGTAACCCATTATTTCCAATTTAATGATGATTAATAAACTTGTAGAAGCCCCAAAAATAGGCACTAATTTTAGAGTTTTATTTTTGAATTCTATGAAAATATCGGATAACATGGAGTGGCTATGAATGGAAGTCTATTTTTATGGTAATTTGTTAATTAAGACTGATATGTTGATTAAAATTCATCAATGTCATGTTGTGACATTATAAATTATTTATATCCAAGTCTTCAAATCTGAAGGACAACGATGCAATAAATTGACAATAATCATTACAATAAAAATTGATAATAAAATATTATAATATTTTATGAAAAAAGTTGAGTAGTTAAAAATATGTGATATTAATCGATTATTCCCATTTTTGTATTTAATTATATATTCATAATTAAATATAAAAAAAATTAAAATCGGGCTTTAAAAATTATTTTAATCTCAGGATAGGGGTCAAATAGACGGACCCCATTCATATTAAAATAAATTGATCTGATTATCAGTATACATTTTTTATTTTTTATTTGAAAATACAGTTTTATGATTCTATGGAAGGTTTAAGAGTGTAAAATTATTTTCATCCTGGGATGGGAACTCAAATTGATGGAACACTTTCAAATAAATATTAATTGATCCGTGTGGAGGGTGTGGGCGGAGATTGTCATCCTAATGTGGAAGAGGGCCTCATACATCCCCAAATCATGCATGACCATCAGTTAGATGAATATATGGATGGAGAAATGATGAATGAGCTGGGTTAGGTCTCCGAATTATCTTCTTGTCATCAGGCTACTTCCAAAAGGGTGGGCGGGAACATTGAGAAGGTTGTGGGTGTGATGGGGAAGAATCCAAAGAGCATAATGCATGGTTCCCTGACCAAGATGTTGTGATTCCAAGTTTTGTGATTGATGATTCCATTGGTCATGTCTGTGTAGATAATGATGCACTCGTTTTTGGTTAATTGGGTTTGTTTTCAGTTTTTCTATTGATTTTTTTTATTTGTGGCACTTATGGATGTGTCCAAGTAAAGTTTCCAAGATTGGATGATGTGTTTTTTCTTTTTTTAGTTATTAAATTATGTGATTTGGGTTGCATTTTGGATATCTCTTGGTTATTTGTAGGTTGATTTGTGGGTTTTCCATGCGGTTGTCATTTTCGGGTGTTTCTTCTCTACACTGTGGAGCGCACATAGTGGAAAACCTTCTATTTGGTGGTGAATTCCTTTATTTCTCACATTCATGCATCACATGGGAGTGGATTACTCTTATTTATCTATGAATTATGATTTTTTCTAATTGAATAAATATAAATTAATTAGTTAATTGAAATTGAAGGGGAAGAGGGAATGATTCACTTGATTTTACAACATTGATATTATTGTGATGTTGGGTTTGTATGAGATGAATACCCCACTGAAATCATGGTTGTTGGAATCCTTTTCTTCTGCTATTATTTTTGTGATATAGAAAACGTGTTTCATGTTGTTGGGATGTCAACCCAAAATGGATGTTTGGTAAATATTTATATTTTCCCAATAAAACGGTTTCCCCAAGATTAATGTATTGTCTGATAAAATCCCTACAATAAAGTGAAATGTAATGAAACCCCCTTTGTTAAATCCATATTATGGTCTTTGATATAATGAGATGTGTGGTCGTGCTGCAGGGGGACGTGATGTGTGTTTGTAATGCAGTGTGGGGTGATGTGTGTTAGTTTGTTCACGCTATTGGGCATTGATGTGATGGTTTTTTTAGTAATAATTATAGGTTGATGAGGTGATGATTCAATTGCATGTGCTTTTAGGGTGGAAAGTTGATGGTTCATTTGGTGGTTCTTTTGTGGTGGAAAGCTAATGATTTGTTTGGCCCTATCTGTTGGGCGATGAGGTGATGGTTTGATATGAATGATGGGTTGTCTGTCATTTGGGGTTTTAACATTATAAAAGCTCATGTAGTGGTATAAGAATTATTTAATAATTATTGAAATGTTTGGAGTTGATTTGGACAATGGTATTGGATGGAATTGTGAATGTTATCTTGTAGCTTGAGTGGTGGTATTCATTTAGTGGCTGTAGTGAAAGTGTCAGAGAGTTGTGAGATGGTTAGTTTTTTGTTGTGAACCCATAGACTGATCTTGTGAATGGATTATATATATTCACGTATATTCCTTCTGATTTCTATAAACACCCTACACATGTTGGGCACGGTGTTCCAACATGCATATTTTTACACTAGGGGTGTTTTTCCGAAGATCATAGTGATGCAAATGGATGACTTGATGTCCTCTCTCTCTTCAATTTCTAGCAGATAAACACATTATATAATGGATAGTGGTCTCTTAGTTAACTAGGTGATGTCCCACCGATCATGTGGTGGGATGTAATATAACTATGTTGTGGGATGAATTCTGGTTATGGTTGTGTGCAGTGTCCCATGATCCACCACTCTCTCACATGGCTAGAAAGGGATGTTTACAAGACCTCAAGTGTTAATCCACATTCAATAGACGGCTTCCAACTAGTAGTGGGGGTGTGACGATTATACTGTGGAGACTATACCCCCTAGTTACAATGTTACAAAACTATGGAAGAATCATATAATATTAATAAATAAATACCAAAGTGAAGAAATAATGGAAATAATGGAACACCATGCGAAAACAAAAAACAGAACCCAACTGAGTAATCCAATAAATAAATATGGAATAATGTAATGATGTGATGTAATGTTACTGAATTCCAATCTATATGTAATAAAAATGAATAACTATTTGACTCAAATAATGAATCAAAATTCCCCATCCCTAAGCCCCATATATGTCCCATTTGAAAACATCGGCTCATCTGATAAGAAAAAATTAAAAAGCAAGGTCATTTTCACTTACGACACCAAGATAAGCATTTTGTGATGTTTTTTTCATAGTGGTTTAAAAAACTACAGCTATATTTTTTCAAAAAAAACTTGATGTGGTTGGTAAAAACACTGAAAATGTTTTTTTATATATGTTTATAATTTTTATAATATTTTTTGAATTTTTTTCAGGTGGATTTTTAAATAACCACTGGTAAATTAATGAAAAAAATTATTTTTGATATATGATTTTTTATTTATTATTCACCATAATATATATTTTATTATTTATTATTTTTATTCATTATAACATGTTATTTAATAATTTTTTTTTAGAAAAGGATATAATATATTACTTATCAATCAAACAAGACATATAGATCCAATTGGGTAAAAAATTAACCCAACAATGATCACCCCATGATTTCTCAAGGCATTCCAAATGATGAGCATCTAGGTTACCCCCACGCTTTATGAATTAAAAATTGCATGGAAAAAAGCATTAATCCATGTAACAAATCTTTCTCATAAATTTTCCAATGGTTTTCGAGTCCCCCTTCTTCTTAGACAAGGTGGTAATCACTTCAATGAATCCCAATTCCACCACAAAATTTTCCGAAAATTTGGATCATCAATAAATATTCCTTGGCGGATGGTGTCTCCCTCCTCCACCACCATACTCTATGTGTCTTGAATCTCCATGAAATGTTCTTACACCAACTGTTAATTTCATTGATGGGAAATGAATCCATCACCTACCCTAGAATCAATGGATACATCCACATCAATGTTAATATAAAAACCTCCTCTAGAGGGGGGGGGGTCCAACAATGTCATTCCGACCACATGAATACCCAAGAAATAACGTCTTCATTTGAATTCAAAAAATTCATCCATTCTAAGTCCCTCACAACCAAAATTAGATCTCAGGTCACTTTATTTTGAAATATTCACTAATTTCTTCATGTCCAAACAAGCCAAAAAATTATGCATATCAACCCCAACACTCTTCGTTCCATCAAAAACAGCCAATTATTAACATTTTCGGATAAATCCATATACAGGTCGAAGGAAATCAAAATATTTGACCCCCATTCATTCTACACCCCATCCGCCCCACGAAATAGTAGAATTCAATGAAAAAGATATTCCACCACTGAGGCACAAAGGATAGGCATCACCCTACACATTATTTTGTATCACCCGAAATTCATTGGTTTTTAGAAAATCATTGCAAGCTTTACACCAAAACAATTAACCATGTGAGGAGGAATGAGTTACCAAAGACACTTCCAATGATTTTTAATATGAAACTAAGCCAAACCATTATCCCATATTTTGTACCCCAACCTAATTGAGTACTTCCTAGAAGATTCCCCTTCCCAAAAAATCTAATCATTACCCATTCCAGGGGTAATATGAATACTGAGAATGAGTAAACTATCAGCCTATTTAAAAACAATACAAATAAATCCCTAATCACACTCCTCTAAAGATTCATTGATCAAATAATGTTTCCTCTAAATTTCAAATCCAGATGCAACAATCATGAAGACATTCAAGTTGATACCATTTTCTAGCCACAATAAATTCCGCACACAAAAACCATTATTTAAAGAAATTCTCCCCACACATCATTTAACAAAAATAGACATACCACCCCAAATTCTTCTCCATACAACACTAAGTTGTGGCCCTATAATTTCATGTATGAATTTTGAATGAGGAGATTATTTTGCATTTAGAATCATTGAGAATAGGTAATTTGGTTTGGGTAGGAGATTATGTCCATGCATCCCTTAAAAAGAATTTGTTAAACCATTTGAGGTTCCTAAAGTCGAGACCTCCAAATAATATTGAATCACATAGTTTTTACCATAATTCCAAATGGGTCCTATTTTTTCCATCATGATAACCCCACAAAAAGTTATCCAAATGAGAGTGGATCGTACCAACAACAGAATTAATAAATTTTAATAAAGATATGTCATACGATGGAATTTCATGGGCCACTGATTTAATAAGAACATCCTTCCCAGCAATAGAATCCATCCTTCTTGACCATAAATAAATCAAATTATCCAGCCATTCCATAATTGATGAGAATAGTTGCTTCTTTGATCATTTTAAAATGTTTAGGAGAAACATATGTTTTTTATAGTTTTAAACTAGTGGAATCCTGCACAACCATTGCTAATCCTCCCTCTTCATGTGTAAAAACCCTTTACTAAAGGAGAATTCCTACTTGAATGTATTAATACATTAAATAGAATCCCTTTCATAAAAAATAATGATTTTAAGAACCAAGATGAAATCTTGAGTGGTAGAGTGTGAAAAGAGGATGCTATCATCTGTAAAGAAGAGGTGGGAAATAGGTGGGCCATTTCGACATTCCTTAGCACCATTTGTAACTCTATGATCCACTAATTTGAAGAGAAGATGAGAAAATATGTTGACCAATAGGATAAAAAGATAAGAACGGAGTGGATCCCCTTGAAGTAATCCCCTTAAGGGTTTAAAACCCTCAGAAGTGACCCCATTAATATTCATTCTGATTTACACTGACATAACATAGTTCATGATGTTAAAAATGCATTTATCCCCAATGCCCAAAATAGAGTGAACAAGTTCAAGGAAATTCCAGTCAATCATGTAGTAGGCTTTGATCATATCAATCTTCATTACCATGAAACCTTTTTTCATTAAAAGAGTGGGTCTTCATGGAGTAGAACACTTCAAACCCAATGGATGTATTATCCATAATGGATCTCTTTGGGAAAAAGGAACATTCATTTTTAATGACCATATGGGGATGAAAACCCCTTGGCCTATCCACCATGATGATGGAGTAAATTTTTTAGAAAATATTGAATAGGCTAAATGGATGGAACTCAATGATTATATAGGGAACTGGGTTTTTTGAATGATGTTAATTATAGTTTCATTAAGGTAGTTGATTTAGGCTCCTTATTCCCCAAATTTATTCATCAGGGAAACAACATCAGGTTCAATAATGTGCCAAATACTTTTGGAAAGTAGTGCATAGAAACCATTAGACCCCAGATCCTTAGTAGAATGAATAAGATAAAGGGCCCAAAAAACATCATCATTAGAGATATCACTATCAAAATTTCAGTTCATATATCTCATGATAATTTTGGGAATGCAATTAGCCAGACATGAAGAATTGTCAATACATACCACCATACAAAGGATCCAGAAAAAATTCATAATGATGGAATTAATATTACATAAATCTTTGATAAACCTCATTTTTTGATCCTTATTCATAGAAATATGATTTTTGGCTCCTCCATGAAGAATATTTTTGTTAAAAAATGTAGTGT
Organism: Viscum album; assembly: GCA_963277665.1. Taxonomy (NCBI): domain Eukaryota; kingdom Viridiplantae; phylum Streptophyta; class Magnoliopsida; order Santalales; family Viscaceae; genus Viscum; species Viscum album. The sequence goes on along the minus strand of OY728151.1, from coordinate 1,051,589,639 downwards.
TTTCATCAGCATCCCTAATATGGGATTCTCTTCCCTCAAAAACCAAAAACAGTTCTTTTTCCTAAACACCACATTATGTTCTTTCTCAAAAAATATATATCCCTAATAATGGAAACATAATATTGAATAGAGATTAGCCTCTTCAAATGATTCCCAATAGAATTAATGCATCTATCAATGTCTCTAAATCTAATCGTGTTCCAATTCTGAAATCAAGATGTAGTATTGTGGATATTGGATGTGAGGCATATGTGATGGTTTTGATCAGCGATCTATGATTTTCTGTTTTAATGTATTCTGATTGGAGATCTATGACAGTTTCTATTTATGAACATTGGTTTCAAGTAAATTATTTTCTATTGTTTTCCACAATTTGAAATTCAAATTTATATAGCATGTTTGGTTGTTTTGTAGTGATCTTTGGCTCTTCAGGCGAGGTGTGGTGTGGGGGTGACCCTCATTACTATAGGCGAGGTAGTTACCTTGGGTTCTAAAAGAGAGGTTGGTTTAATTCCTTCCACCATTAGTGGTTCCCTTCTTGTGCTGTTTGTGATGACCTTTGGTTCTCAAGGTGAGATATTGACCATCATGTTAGGGCTGTGACCTTCAGTTCTCATGGATTATTGATTTAAGATTTACATACTTTGGATTTCCGAACAAAGGATGAAATAATTGTAGTGGTTCCAATTCCTCTCTATCGTATTATAGAAAATTAATATTTTTTGTACTGGGGGGAATCATATCGATAAGAATTGTAATGTGGAAAATTGTACTTAGAGGAATAAGACTCGTAAAGTCAGAATGTGTTTTTCATAAGAATTTCTAGGAAGTTCTTACCCTTTTTTGGAAATGAATGTGAAGTTTTTTTAAGGTAATACACTTTTTGAATTGAAAGAAACTATAGGTGACATGCATTGTTACAAAAACATTGTACTAATTTATTTATTCTAAGAAGGAGCACATGCACTGTTGGAATATTTCACGTAGTGTTGCACTAGTAAAAGGGTATATCCTACTAATTGTAGTAAAAAGATTATTTTCTAGTGGATTCTGTGGTATTGGATCAACTCAAAACCATTTAAAGGATTTACCTATTCTACTTAAATATAGAACCTTGTAAATTTTTGTGTTTATGTGGACGTGTGGTTCATTTTTTTAAAAAGGAAATTAAACCTTTAACAAGAGGTGAAGTTTGTTAGAAATAGAAGGTAAACTAAAACAACGTTTCACTAATTCACCCACACTACAATATATAGTTCATTTAAATGTTCTTGAAACTACTTTTAAAAGTTCTAGAAATGCATTTTTAATCACAACGAAGATTAAGGGTGTCCTCTATATTAGTGATAAAAAGGTGCTGATAAAGGGTGTCTATTATACATTCTAAAAAATTAACTTATAGAGGACCCCCACCACATTCAGTTTTATATTAGTGTAGATAAAGGAAACCCTTTTTCAGTGCTATTTTTATCACTCATAAAGTGGTCCATTATGGGTTCCTAAAATAGTGTTGATAAAGGGAGCCTCTATTAGCGCTCGAAATAACTACTATCATGGGGGCCTTTATCATCACTCGAAATAGAGCTGATAAAGGAGGCCTTTATCAGCTAAAAATAGAGGTAATTATGTAAGACATTAATAGAAGTCTAAATAACACTGATAAGGTCATAGCTTCTTATCATGTGTTGTTTTTAAAACATCACACCCAATAACACCTGCACAACACACAAACCCCACCTGCACAAAACAACACCTGCACAACACATACAATATCACAACAATGAACACGAGGGTTTGGAAAACAATTCTATATACATTTCAAATAATGTTTTATATAATTAAATTTACAATTATCCAATAAATAGTTAAAAACATTAATATATCATCCTTTGATATTCGTGATCCCCTCCCAATAATGTCATCCAATGGTATTAGTTGTTCACCAAATCATCCCAACTACAGAGAAAGGTTCCACCAATATATGAAAAACATTGTTAGTAATAATATAAAGAAATAAGTAAAACCTTAATATGAAATAAAAAATTAATAAAATGACATTTTTTAATACAAAATAAACATTTAGAGTTAAATAGGTCACATCGTGCATCATATTGATGTAGGGCTGAACCTAACACATCACAAATGAGTTGTGGATCATTTCCCTAAAATATCAAAAAAAAATTCAATTGGTTATTCTTGGTTTTGAGTATATCCATTGGTCTTGTACTAAAACTATTATCCTATTTAAATGAAAAATTTGGATTTATACCGGTCACATCGTTCATCGGATTGAGGTGTGGTTCATTCCAACATGTCAAAAAATGACTAATGGATTGTTGTTCTAATGTATCAAAAGCATATAAATGAATTTTATCTATTTTTAGTATGTTAGTTTTTTTTACTAAAATATTATTTCAAACTGGAAACACGCATCTTGAGTCAAACTGGTTAAATCTATTGTCAGTTTGAGGTGAGACATCATCATAAACGTCACAAGGTACATTTTAACCACTCTTTTAAATAATTAATTTAATCATATGTCATTTTTATGGTTTTCAGTGACTGAAACATTTTGAGAAAAAATGTAATTTTTAAAATTCTAATACACACTTTTTTTCATACTGGAAACATAGTGAATCTGATTGAAGTGTGGTTTATTCCAACACATTCCAAATGAGTCATGGATAATTTTTATAATGTATAAAAACAATATAAATTTTTCTGCTCAGTTTTTAGTATCTCACTTGTTTTTTTATTTAAAATATAGTTAATTTTAAATAAAAAAAATTTGGATTCATAATTGTCACATCGTTCATAATATTGAGGTGTGGTTGTTTCCTACACATCACAAATGACCCACTTATTTTAGTTGTAAAGTATCAAAATAATTAAAATGTGTTTGCTTCTTTTTTAGTATGTTACTTTTGTTTTTTTAATATAATTTCAAACAAGAAACACATTTTTTGAGTGAAAGTGGTCATATCATGCATCAGTTTAATGTGAGACTAATTTAAACACATAATAAAGGACATAGAAATCACTATCCTAGATTATGAATACAATTCAAAAGATTTATCTTGGTTATTAGTGTGTTAAATGTTTTGAGCTAAAATTTAAATTTTAAATAGATAATAGAAATTATTATTCACACCAATCACACCATGCTTTAGATTGAGGTTTGGTTGATTACAACGCATCAAAATCAACTCATAGATCATTTTAATAAAGTATCAAAACAATAAAAATTTGTTTTCCCAGTTTTTGATATGTCACATAACCTTTTTACATAAATTAATGTCAATTTTAAATTAAATGTCACATTTCAATTTATTCTGGTCACATCACGCATTTTATTGAGGTGCAGTTGATTCTTACACATCAGAAAATGATTCATGGTTCACTTTTCGGAATTATCAAAACAATTAAAATGTGTTTTCCTGGTTTTATGTATGCTAGTTTTGTTTTTAAAAAAATATGTTGTCAATTTTAAATTAAAAATAGAAACTAAGAGACATACTTATTGAATCATGCATCCAATTGACATGAGATTGATCCATATGTGTCACAAATTACATATGGATTATTTCTTTAATGTATCATAACAATATGAATGTGTTTTCTCAGTTTTTAGTATTTTAGTTGTGTTTTTTTAATAAAATACCATTTTGAACATGAAACACGGATTTTGAATCATAATGTTCACATTGGGCATCAGTCTGACCTAATACCGCATCATAAATTCCAAAATGAACAGATGAATTGTTTTCCTAAACTTTAAAGATAATCATTGTAAGTTTTCTTGGTTTTTAGTGAGTTAAACATTTTCAGATGAAATGTTATTTTAAACTAATAATGAGCACGTTTAGCAATATTAGTCACATTGTTCATTGGATTGATCTGTGATTGAATCATACACATCAAAAATGACTAATGTATCATTGTCTTAATATATCAAAAAAATCTGAACTTGTTTTCCCTATTTTCAGTATGTACCATTTTCTTCATGATTAATTCATTTTTAATTAAATATATAAATACACAGTAATAGTCATAATGTTACCAATGTGCTTTTAATTTAGGTGTGGTTTATTCTTACATGTCTTAAATGACTTATGGATCATTATTCTAAAGTATCAAATCAATATCAACGCTTTTTCTTAGTTCTTAGTATGTCACTTGTTATTTATACTAAAAATATTGACATTTTTAAATAAAAATTGACACATCCAGTCATATCAGTCACATCATGCATTGTTTTGAAGTCACATATTCATATTATTTGTGTACATTCTTCTATCAGGAATGATACTCATCAATTTCGGTACAAATATATATCATATTGTGTATATGAGTCTTTTAGAAAATTATTGTAGGAATGAAAAAATATAAATAAAAAAAGAATAAATATATATTTTAAAGGAATTAGTAATTATCATTGAAAATACCACTTCAGGGATGCTAGTTTGTTCAATGAATATGATCTCTTTAATAAAAATACAAAAATAATAACAACATTATTTTTTGTTTGTTTGTTTCTGTCACTGTAGAATCATTGAGAAAAATATTTAATTTTTTATATTTGTTTTCATTGTGAAATTTTATTATATATTCCATGCTACATGTCCAGTCATAGTACTTATATTGTGGATTATACTTTTCCCCTGGCCTCATTCTATAATTTAGACGATATTCACACACTGCCCTATCATAAAATAATCATCATTAAAAGATAATATAAATTATATAACAAGACATTTAGATCAAAAATGTTTTATGTAGTTTATTAAAAATTATAAAAAACTGTCATTTGTGTTCAGTTTGTGGGAAATCCTTCCATGGAATGAAGAAAATAAATCTTTAGAGTATCAAAGCTGTCGATAATGAGACTCCAATGAAACCTAAAATTGAAAAATGAATATGAAATGAATGAAATTAAAAAATATCTTTTAGGGTTAAATTGTATATTTTTACCATTGCATTATTTGTATTAATAAGATTTTATCATCAGTAATTTTGCAGTTAAATGATTTGAGTAGGATGACCACTATTTCACCCTATTTCTTTGAAATTGTTTCTATTTGTTCTATAGAGGTGTTTTATGGACTAGTGTGTGAATATTTTTGTTCATGGAAATATCCATTTAATTGTTTTACATATATACACCTGAAAAAAAAATGAAATGTATTTAGTCATAATTATCCTAGTATATCATTTTTTAAAAATAAAATCATAAAAAATTAACTCCTATATACATTAAAAAATGATCCACCGACTCAATCATAGTCAAGGGTATAACTTGAATTGTCAAAACTAATGAAATATAGATCTTCCTGGTTGTACGTATTTTCATTAAAAACAAATTTGTGAGTACCACCATCTTTCAACGTTGTATCCAATGAACTTACAAAGATTACAAATACTGAAATAGAACATGTGGGTTTAAGGTGATTTCGTTATATTGTTTCGATTGGTTGGTAGATCATTGAGATGGTATTTTTCATTTTTTTAATTTCACTAAATTCCCATTGTCCATTTGTAAAAAAAATCATCGATTCAAAACTTTTTTCATTAAATGTTAGTGGTTTATATTGAATAATAATTTTTATATTAATACCTCCATATCGACATGTTTTTTTAAATGATGTGATGTACATGTGAGAAATGTTCAAATTTATTTTCGACCATATGAATATATTCATCATCTATAGGAAATGGTATCTTGGTGCTCGGCTAAAGGGATACATTAATCAACAATTTGACACGACATGTTGGGAGTGCCTTTTTGTGTCGCATGGAATTTGGGGTATTGAACATCGTTGCCCTAGCTACATGGTGATGGGTGTGTGTTGATATAGATAAATAACAGTCATTTTCAACCTATAAAACATTAGTATAGGATAGTTATCAATGTCTATCTGATTCATAATTCATAGAAAATTTATTAGAACATTTATTACCTCAGTTAAGAAAGTTTATTGAGTGGGATGGATCACCTAAACTCTAGTGGTTGTGGGGTGGGATCTTCATGCATTGGTTGTTCTTGAGATAGTTCTCCCCCCCCCACCAACATATTTTTCATGATCTCTCTCTGCTATTTTATTTTTTCATCAAGTATATCTACTAATTCTTTGTTCATTTTTAGTAGTTCACTTTGACCCCCCTCTTGTTTTTTTCTAAAAAATGTTTGTGGTGTCACCCCAAAACTTTCACCTCACATGACCATAAACTTTTGGATAATTCAATGCAAACAAATGTATATCTGTATCGGGTTTGGATGTTCATAATTCCTATGACTATGTCAGATATAAAATATATTCAAATAAGTAATCATTATTATGTAATATCGAATTAAATAAAAAAAATATTTATTATGTCATACATAAACATGTTTCCCACACTTATTGTGTGTTTCCATATATTAGTTTCCCATATTTATTTACACATTCCTCCATCCATAGCACATGGTGTGGAATGGATGTGACTTTCGATTGGGATTCATCAATCTTCATATAATCATAGGATCATAGTTATGGTTTTTTGTCACATTAATGTATTACCGTAGATTTAAAATACCTACCAAAATTTTTTCAAGTGAGGTGTAACCCATTATTGCATTAAGGTATGGGTACAAGGGTTTTACTACTCATTACATATTTTTAGAACTCAGTTGATGTCTCATAAATAAAATACTTTCAATAAATGTGATGAATAAATATATAATCAAACAACTTATTACCAAACACAATGTACCAAAAAATACATTTATGCACGATGGTTAGTAAATGAATCCCATTATTTAGGGTTTTTAGGTGTTCATAAAGTGGTGGTGGGTTCATGGTTATTTTCCCTTCAGCATTATTAAGATGATATCTCATTAAAAAAATTTTAAATCCGCTATGAATCCTTACTAAAACCCTTTATAAATAGTCATTATGTGAGTCATACACAATAAATGTACTCTATAATGTATGACAAAGAGTAATTTAATGTTTCACTATTTTATTTTTAAGTAAATTAAGGAAATGATATCATAATGTTACTGTAATATCTCCCCACATCTGTTTAGTAAGCCCGATGACTACATGGTTCCACAAATGTACATCAATCGACACAAGTTCTCAAGTGACGATTCAAATGTAACTACTAAACATGGCCATGTTGTGGTTAACATGCTGGCCTCGCTAATTCCATCCAACCTCATATTTAATTCCTTTCAAATTTTTCTTAAAGAGTTTTTCTATCACTGTCCATATACGTCACTCCTATTTTCTCTACACCACTAATATTTCGTTGCCAGCCATTTACTTGGTTTCAGTATAATTGATATGTTCCTAAATTGTGAAATTATTTTCATTTATAGAGGGTGGTTTTACCTCTACACTGGGAGCAGTAGCAACAAAAGGTTGTGAAAACTATTGGTTCTCTACACTGTGGGAAACAGCAGGTTGCGAGACTTGTTATTCCTCAACACTACGAGCAGTAGAAGGTTGAGATACTCATTATGTCTTGATATTGGTAGCATCATCACATGAAAAAAAAAATATCTACAGAATTGGTTTATAATTTAATTTATAATACATAAGAATAAGTAGTGAATAAATAATAACATATGGTAACATAATGTATTTTACAAAAAAACATATTTATCGATATCTCGTTTTTTAAGGCGGATGGGATTTGACCCATCTATCGACTATCAAAATCCCTTCATTGAGGTCTCCTTTGACATACAAAATTTCATCATCATTGGGACTAATGTGAAGTTATTTTGACATCCCAATGAAATAGTCATCCTATGTTGAATTTTCAACTAATAGTTCAATGGTTCTGGTCAATAACAGAACAATTGACCAGCTTTGGTTTACAGGATTTGAACTTCAAAGACTTGTACTGCATGTGATGCCATTATAAACAGTTCTTATTTGTATCCTTCCATACTGAAATCAACATTCAAAAATCCAATATCTTATAATTTAACATCACTCTTATTATCAACCAACATTAATTGAAAAATAAGAACATGGAAGTTCGTATAATCCATCTGCAATATTTTTTGATGATGCCATTGTATGAAATAATTAAATAAATTGGATTTTATTCCTTAGCACCAGAAACATGCATCGCTTCAACCACAAGTTTAACAACACTATTCATCATGGAATCTTGTCTATCATGTTCCTTAGTATGGAATGTATAACCATTGATTTCATTAGAATTATAAGATAATACAAACAAACTTAGTCCTCCGGCTATCCATTGAAGTCATTCGGAATTTAAGTCCAGATTTTCATATTAATCCTTTAATATATGTCCCCAAAACCATCCTATGAACTGTTGATTATGTGTCTTTAAAATCCAATTTTAAACCCATGATGGATTCAAATGACTAAGAATTTATTAATTGGTTTTGACATATGGGACATCCTCTAAAACATAATTAAAAAAGTAAAGGTTGGACTACTCTTATTCTGTAATATTGATTGTGAAAACCTCTATTCAAGAAATTCATTCACCCAAAAGCCATATAGTGTGATTTATTTTAGTATACCAATGCGTTCCATACCAGACAAGTATTTGGATTATAATTTAATGTCATCCTCAACAATATATCGCTCTACAATACAACCCTCTGGATTAATTATATTTTTAACATACCCTTTCGAAATCATCACATATCGTTCAATGGGGTACATCCATCTATAGTGTACAGGACCGCAAAGTTGAATATCACTCACCAATTGATCCATAAAATGAACCATCATATCAAAGAATATTGTTGGGAAGAAAATTTCCAATTCACAAAATATGACGACAATTTATCTTTCCAAACGATATAATTTTACCGACTCTATAACTTTGTTGGAGATACCTTTTAATAATAAATAGAGATTAATTAATATATAACATACATTCATGGTTAAAATTAAATGTAAATCTATGATAATTTGATCTTAAATCAAAATTTATAATTTGTGTGATTTCAGACCGTTTAACTTTAAATCGATGATTGACATGATGTTCATGATATTTGAAGAAAACCAATATGGAACCATTACATCATTCATGATGTTGGAAATTTGATATCACTCCTGCTTGGAATGAGTGTAAGAAATTAGAGTAAGAAATTTTAGTTTTTCACACCTTACTAGCACCAACTATTCTCATTTTCCCATGTCAACCATGTCTAAAATAGCCTTAATTCCATCATTTGTTTTGTTGGGTGCATTTAGTAACGAGTTGATGACATTATCACATAGATATTTTTCAACATGCATAACATCATGAAAGTGACTGCCTTATAGAAAATTCTATTACAGTAATTCAAAAATAAACTAGTGTATTCTTCTAGTTGGTTCTTGTATAGTTTTTCGAAAACAGTTTACCAAAAGCAGTGTCCACATATATTACATTCTCAAATTATTCATCACCTGTTTGTTTCTACGGTGTTGTACATTATTCTAAACCTCCATCGAATGTTGTTTTTCATGATTGGTACATATTTAATTTGATTAGAAATCAACAATATCTTAGAAACACTATTTTCCATGAATTTTTCAAACTAATTGACTGGTTAACATATTAGAATACTAGACACCCATGACATTCCTGAATACTATATCCTGAAACATTTCTGTTAATAGAAAAGTAATTTATCATCTCACACAACATGGATCTCAATGTGAAATATTCATTTCTATAAGCTTCATACAATGTAACACCCGAATCCCACAATAATTTCAAATCCTTGATCAATCTAGCCAAATTAACATCAATATCATTACCCGATTGTTTCGGTGATTATATAATCATAGATAGCATGATGTGTTTTTTTCATTCATAACCACTATGGAAGGTTATAAATTACCAACATAACTATCCAATTACAGTGATTTCTTCTTCAAAAACCAAAATGATTCAGTCCATATGTTAATAATGTAAGACGAAGGATTCTCACCTTGTTTTCAAAGTCAGGATGCTCAGGATCAATTCTCTATCACTAAGGAGGGCATGCCAAGTGACATAGTTTCCATTCATTATTTCTTATATCTAAATGCCACTTAAATTTCCATGTGTTCTCTTCACTTGCATATTGGCAACATAACATTGGAATGATTCGAATGTACCATCAAATTTTCATAGGGGTGGGTTCATCCTTCTTGTATCAAGAAGCACCATGTATTAGGAATTTTCTTTGTGATTCATGGTCCTTGAGAAACAATATATAGTCATTTAGGAAGGCATGTATTCTTTCATATATCAAACACATCGAGCATAGAATTCATTTGTTGTTATATGTTCAGTTTTTGACCTCATTATCTTCGGGGATCATGTCATTCCAGAGAGAAAATAATTCTACTAAACAAGAATAACTGCATCTCTTTCCTTCATTAAAATTATATAGCTTTAGTATGACTGATAATGATGTATATTTAGTGAAACCACCATAAAAGGCATCTTTTCAAAACTATATAACTGCTCAATTTTTTTTGGGAAATCACAATGTTCATCTTCAACTACCATTTTCATTTGTTCAATACGTTCTTCATAATCATTCACATCTGTAATCACGTCCTTGATATAGTATTCTTCTTTTTCCACACATGTAATCATATCAGATGATCCATAAAACACATTTTTATCCCAACCAATGTCTACATTCTCCTTTTCACCATGTTTATTCAAACATTTATAACATTGATATATTCCATGATAGATCAATTGTTCTTACAACTCCTCGGTACTAGCTTGTCTTCAATAACAACAACATAAACATAGACACAAGATTTGATATGGGTCATATGCATGATGTTTTTCAAACATGATGAAATCTTTCACTCCATCTTCATAATCACTTATCAAATTATTAGAAACCATCCATTATTTATTCATTACCATCCTATTTTATTTGGTTATATTAATATTTTAAAAAATAAATACACAAAATATTAATATAATGTAATGGTCTCCCAAATTCTATTAAAGTATAAAATTAAAATATTATGGAAAATCTATAATTCAAATGTCATTTTATAACTATTTAAAATATAATAATTTATTTCCCATTAAAGAAACCATACATTTACACAAATTTTGATTTAAAATAACACACCCATTTTAAAAAAAAATCAATCACATCCAAACACACTTTCACAAAACCACAATTCCATTTTAATGCATTCAAGGTATCATTATGATACATTAATCATAATTATTTAAAATGATAGAAAAATCTATATGAAACATTTAAAAACACAAGAATCATTTTAAAATAGTCACTTAAGAATTTTTACAATGACATAAATCCCTATATAGACACATTATAAAATATACATATAAAACACATTATTTCATCACAAATCAATCATTGTTGTTTGATTTCATTACATTATTCTAAATAATGGTGTAATAATAATAATTTATATAAAAAGTTCACATTATGCTCACCACCATTGGATATCCATTATCCATGATTCCATTATATAGTTATATCGATTATCCTTTACCACAACACCAAATTCCCAACATATATGTTCCATAGTCAGTGACAACTCTCACCACCAAGAAACAGTTGTGTTCATATTTACTACAGACAATTCATTTTCCCAATGATCATAAGATCACCCTAAATCAATTATTTGTACCCCCAAAGAACATTGTATATGTAACTCACATGAAGAAATATTTGTTCCTTCCTTTATAAATACACATAAGATAAAATATAAGAACGAACCCATTAAATAATAATAAAATTCTCAACTGTCATTCCTTTCACACAATGATTTTACTTATGTCACTCATCTCTAGAAGAAACTATGTTTCATTCTAAATACATTTTAGTACATCATTTATCACGTAAAAATAAGATAATTACTATGGTACTAACCTGATATGTAATATGATTTTCCATAGTCTATTTTCTAATCTCTTAAAAAAGACAACATAAATAACAATACAAAGACTAGTTATTATAAAATCATTAACTGAATTTATATTAGTAACCTCTAGAATCAAATTTATGAGAGAATAATTATATGTCTCAATAGAATTATTACCCCTCCTAAACTAATTCTTCAGTTTAACAACAGAATATCCAGATATAGTTTTGAATATTTTAATGAAATTTTCAGAATGAAACTCTATGTTTGGAACCATTGATGGATGTATCAACCCAAATTCCAAGACCACTTCATATCATTGAATGTAAATAGTTAATAATTCATTCATATAATTTGTTAATGTTGTAATAAAATAAAAATTTTCAATTTTAACTATAAAATTATGCTACGAATAATATATAATTTCATAATCACTTGAATTATATCATTTGTTCCTTTGAAGGGATTCACCATAATTTGCTTAAGGGTGGAAGGATTCATTACATGTGTTGTCATACTTATTTGACTAGGTTGTCCAGAAAGTGTCTTATGTGGCTTTGGATAGTTAGGGATAAGCAAGGATATGTTTCCCAAGTAACTCAATTTATCCCTTAATAAAAATATTAATGTATTGGTGGTTTAACATTAGGAAAGTTGATTTGTACCAAATATAACTAGTTGTATCATCTATTTTTTTTAATCTACTATGAGTTACCAGGAATTTGTATTAAATCATGGATACATAAAATATGTTGATTATTTATCAATAGTCGATCGAATGGATTCGTTTCAGGAATACTGGGTTTCCTCTAGTGAAGTTCTTTATATGAATTAGTGGAACTGTAATTTTAAAAAAATAGTGATGCCATTGAAATGGGTAATGTTTGGATTTATATTCAATAGTGGGGGATTCAGATATTGGGGTAAAATGGCTTCCATACTAATGGAGAGTTAAAATTTTACATATATTTTTTATTTGATAGAAGTGAGGTTTTCAGTAGAATGGTAAACAATGAAGTGAAAGCATTCGAATTTTATTTAAAAGTTGTGTCCTAGAGAATCTGGATCCATGAGGGAAGAAGTAAATTACTCAACAATGTTGTGCATTAAAGTTTTATGTGTATAAGTGGGAGGTTCTCGAGTGTATTATTGGTTGATGTTTTGGTGCAACAATGGTTCTCAATGAGCTTTTCAGTAATTATGAAAAATTGGTAAAAATTATATAATTAATTATAATTGATAATAATTAATTATGTATGATGTATGTGGTAAATTATGATCTTCAGTGGAAGTGAGGACTCAAACTAGTCTTATGTGGTCTAGATAGAATTTTACCAAAGCTTGATCAGTTTGATAACTTCTTTTGAGGTAGCTATCCAATATCATACAAACCCATTGTTTGGGGGTATGATAGACCAGTATAATTACACAATATATACTATAGGGTACAATGACCGTATGGAAAAACCTATTAGAGGCCGAGGTGTGGCAACCATGTGGCCTAACCTGGTGCTTTACATGATTTGTGGTTTAACATATAGGTAATAGTGATCTGATGTCCTTGTAACCCGACTCGATATCGAGTCAAGCGTACAATGGGCCTACACCATTACCTGTGTCTTTATTTTGTTATAGAACATTATCAAAGACAAGTGTGAATGTGGCTTTCCCTACTTCAAAATATTGGGTTGACATGTGGACTTCATGAATTTCCCATGATGGTAGGCATAGAATTGTTCCTTAAATCTACAATAAACCTAGTAAGCATTCCTTGGAGACATACCAACGCATGCCTCTAGGACATAATAAGTTATCATAATTCATGTAAAATAATTGAAAACATTTAAAAAGTTTATAAAAATTTATAAGTGTAAACCATATGAGAACCCCAAAAATATGATCACTACAATACATTCATACTTGGTATAACCTTTACAATGTTCAAAGAAACACACATTCGCTATATAGGATCATGTTTCACTATAAGATCACCAATTGATATTCAAAAGACCATAGAAATGAAATAAATATAGTGCACAAACAAGGGCCCCAAACAGCAACGATTTTCAGTGGGGTGGTTAGCCCATTCAATTCAAAACATCACCACAAAATAAATAGAAAGAGGAGAATACTCATTATGGAGGTGTCGTTCAGTGCGCGGAAGAGGTGTGTTAATAGCGGAGGAGAGGCACACATCATAGGAGTCCTCTGGTGGAGAAGAGGTTCCGACATTGGAGAGGCGCACCATGGAGGAGAAGCACATGGTGGAAGAGAGATGCATGGCAGAGGAGAGGATCAAGTATAGGATAGGTTCACGACAGAGGAGAGGCACCGACAGAGGAGAGGAGCATGGCAGATGAGAGATGCACGATGGCCTGGTTCACGGTAGAGGAGAGGCAGAGGGAGAGGAGGAGGAGGAGGCGGTGGAGGCGCAATGATGGTGGAGGAGATCGACTTATGTTAGAACTTGAGGGGTGTGAGGAAGGAGGAAAAAGTTATGGGTTTTTTTATAAAACCTCGCCAACCTTTTATTATCTCTAGACAAAGAGTACTAATAAAGGCATGTTTTATCAGTGCTAAAATAGAAACCACTGATAAAGATAGGCCTTAATTAGAACTAAAAAACCACTAGTAATAAAAAATACTGATAAATTATTTATATTAATATATATATTTATAAAACTATATACATGATAAATATATATTTATATTTAAAAAATTATAATTTAAAAAATTATAAGAAATCTACTTATCATATTTATAATATTAGAAATATATAAAATAAATATAATAATTATATATATTTATAAGTTTATAGATGTATATAACTATAATTATTCTACTTATTTAATTATGTATATAAATATATATTTATTTATAATAATACTTATTAATGAATATTTAAATATTCTTAAATAATTAAAAAATTATAACAAATTAATATTTATAATATTTAAAATTTTATTAATATATTTATTTAATATATTTATTATAATTTTATAAATATTTAAATTTATCTATTTTAATTTATAAATTTAAATATTCATATTTAAATATATTTATCAATATTTTTATATATTAGTAAATATATTTAAAAATATATTTATTTCATTATGTATGAAATTATATTTGAAAATGATAAATATATTATTTATGAATTAATAACAATTCAAATATATATATATATTTATTTATTTATATTTATAACTAATAAATAAATATATTTATTTATTTGTAATTAAAAAATTTATTAAATAAATTATTTATAGTTTTAATTATAAATATATGTATATATAAATAATTATAAAATTATAAAAAATCTATTACTAATTATATATATATATAATCAATATAATTTTTATAAAGATTTAATTATTTAAATATATCTTCATTTAATTATAGATATTTGTATATAAGTATATACCATTATTATATTCATTAAAAAGATAAATTATTTAAATGTATCATTATTTATTTAGGAATTATAATTATAAATATTTTTATTTATTTATAATATTTTAATATATTTATAATATTTTAATATATTTATAATTTTTTTTATTTAATTATATCTTTATAAATTTATTAATTTAATAAATATATTTATATATTTTAATTTTATAAATTTTTTACACATATATATTTATTTAAAATTATAATTATAACTATAAATAAATATATTTATAAATATTTGTATGCATTATGTATATATAATTTTAATATATCAATTTGATGTAGTTTTATAACTATTTAAATTTATATATAGTTATAATTATAATTACAAATAATTATATTTAAACATTATTTATTTATAATTTAAATTTAATGATTGTATATAATATATATATATATATATATTCATTAAATATATTTAATGTACTTTTATAATGTTGACAATATAATATAGTGTATATATGTGGGTAACATGAATCAATCCTATACTCTTAGTAATATATATATATATATATATAATAAAAATGATCTATTAATGGAAAACATGAATAATAAGAAGACTGACATTTATAATTTAACATTAGAAACAATAATATATTCTATAAAAGTAAATGGTTGGTTTTTTGAATGGGATTTCAAGTGTTTTTTTAATATTTTTCAAGGTACATTGGAAATGTAGTTTTCCCTAAAATATTTGATGCTTATATTTTTATAGAATTAGGAAAACCATTACATTATATCAATATTTGGGGTATTTATTTTATTAAATACTATTATCTCAGAATCAAATAGGATTCATATGATTAATGAATGAATTGATGTCGGTCATTTGAGAAAAGAGTATGAAGATGGAGTGAAAGAGTTTATCAAATTTTCAAAAGATCATTCATTGACCATTCTCAAATCCATTATCCATGTTTACGCTTTTGTTATTGAAGACAATTTAGTCTAGAGGATTTGGAAGAACACTTGATCTGTCACAAAATAGATCGATGTTATAAATGATGGAATAAATGTGGTGAAAAAGAGAATGTAGCTAGTGGCCCGGATAATATTATGTTTTATGGACCTGCTGATATGATTACAAGTGAGGAAAATGATGAATACCATATCAAGGATGTGATTACAGATGTGAGTGATGGGATATATCATATTGAGTAAATGATAAGGATAGTGGAGGATGCACTTTTTGATTTCCCAAAATTGTATGAGCAGATAAATAGATGTAAGAATTTGCCTTGGTTTGGTGGCTGCACTATATACATAGTATTGTCATAAATACTAATGATGTAATATTTGAATGCAGGAAATGGATGGTGTGACACGATTCATACACAATTAATTTCTCATTTGAACAACATACTCCCAGAAGATAATGAGCTCTAGAGCCAAACATACGACGACAAACAAAAGCTACACTCGATGTGTATGATCTCTAAAAGAATTAAAACCTTCTCGATTGACTATAAACTATTTTTTATGGACCATAAATCAAATAGAGAATGACTAATGTGTGGTGCTTCTCAATACAAGAATGATGAATCTGGTCCTACAAACATAGTATGGTACATACAAATCATTCCAATGTTTAGGTTCCTATATTGAAGCGAGGAGACTGCAGGGAAATTGACATGGGACAGATATAGAAGAAATAAATATGGGAAAAAAATTCACCAGGTATACTCAACTCAGTGTAAGAGAATCATTCATTAGTGTCCTAATTTGGGAAATGATTTGAAAAACCATCATCTTGTGTTTCATAAAGAAGGAGTGAATCCTTTGGGTTATCAAAGAATCACTCACAGTACAGGGCTGGTTATGTTGGAAAATTATAACATGGCAATGTGGTTTTCATGAAATGAAACACATCATTCTGTCTATGCTTATATCAGGACCGAAACAATCAGGCAATCATATTTTTGTTTATTTGGCTCCACTGATCGAGGATTTGAAATTATGGTGGGATTCATGTGTTATGTTGTTTGATTCTTAGAGAAAAGATGATTTCACAATGAGAGACATGTTCTGTGGGATGATAAATGACATTCCTAATTATAGAAATGTGTTAGATTATAGAACTAAAGGATATCATGGGTGTCCCATTAGCGAACAAGATACATAGTTAATTAGGTTGAAACAATTATCAAAAACTGTGTTTCTAAGATGTTGTAGATTTCTACCCCGATTACATAAGTACCAATCTTGGAAAAATTTATTTGATGGAAGTTCAAAAGAAAATACATCACCATCTCCACTAAAAGGCAATCAAATATTTCAAAAAGTAAAAGATGTGGACACTAAATTTGGTAATCCATTTTTTAAAAACCATATGAAACCCAATTGTATGAAGGCATCAATTTTTGAATTGAAATACTGGAATTTTATCTTTGTACAAAACTTTCTTGATGTAATTCATGTTGAAAAATAAAGTATGTGATAGTGTCACTGCCATGTTTCTAAACACAACTAAAAACATAAAAGATGGAATAAATACTATGTTGGAAGTGGTTGACATTGGAATACGAGAAGTGTTGGCCCCAGTGAAGGTTGAAAAATGACGTTTCATTCCTCCATCTTCTTATGCTCCTTCGAAGAAGTAGGGATTTCAATTTTACCACATCTTGAATAAAGTAAAGGTTCCATAGGGGTATTCATCTTATATCAATAACATCAACTCAATGTCTTATTTGATGATAAAGTGTCAAAAATCAAATGACTGCCATGTTTAGATGAAATATCTAATTCATATAGATTTATGTTTCATTTTTCCCAATAATATCCATTATAAATTAACAGATATCCATTTCTTCTTCAAATCTATATACAAAAAAGTTATAGAACTGGTAAATTTTATGATTATAGAAGGATACATTTTTGTCATATTATTTAAATTGGAAGTGTTCTTCATACCAACATTCATTGATATGATGATTCATTTGATGTTTTTTTGTCATTAATATTTGACTTTGTGGTCCTATACACTATATATGGATGTACCCCATTGAATGGTATACGAATATTTTGAAAGGGTATGTCAAAAATAAATGTCATCCAGATGGTTATATTGTGGGGAGATATATTTTTGATTAAACTATTTAATTTGATACCGAATACATGTCCATTCTGGAAAACGTTGGTATAATAAAATCTCATCACACTGGGTGACTTGTGTGTGAGGGAATTTCTAGAAGTGTGGTGGACACAATATATATTACAGATCATGAGAAAGAACACATTTACATGTTTCATAATAGTTTATAGGTTGACCGTAATGTTGAAACCCAAAAAGAACTTATTAGGTATTTGAATCCATAATGGTATAAAAAATGGACATCAAATAAACATAATCGATAGTTTATAGGATGTTTTCAGGACCATATACTAAAGGATTCGGATAAAAATATGGACTTAATTTCAGAACGACATTAATGGATAGCCGAAGGACCAAGTGTGTATGTATTAATTTATAATTCATATATAATTAATGGTAATACATTCAATAATAATAAAAATAATAATGACAATACCATGTATAATAGTGGAGTTACACATGTGGGTGAAGTGGTTCATATTTCCGATGCTAAGGACAAAATCTCATTCATGTGAACATGTAATTCTTTGGAATCATCAATGAAATGTGGGAGTTGGATTATACAAAATTCCAAGTGCAGATTTTTCAATTAATGTGGGATGATAATAAGAGTTATATTAAAATAGATGAGTTGGGATTTGTGAAATATGAATTTAGTAAGTAAAGGTACAAATACGAATTATTTGTATTGGCATCACATGCAGTACATGTATTTTATGTTCCATATCCCACAAACTGAAACTGGTCAATTGTTCTGTTATTGACCTAAACCACTGAAGTGTTAGATGAAAATTCAATGGATATCGACCCTTTCATTGAGTGATGAACATTATCATGCGTGCTCTCAAATGAAGTGTGGTTTTTTGGGAACATGGGTGTTGCATAGTGGCTGACTAAGGTCATCACTTAATGGAGAGAGTAAATTAATATAACCTCTTAAAGGTAATCGAAAAATAAAGAAAAATAAGTAATAAAAACACTACTTGAATGTATGGGGGTTGTCTATAATTTATAAATCAAGATTATGTTTATTGGAAGAATATTTCATTTTTATGTTTTTAATTTTGAAATGATGTTCGATTAAAAAGTGGCAACAAGAAGATGTTTTTTTAGAAAATATTTTAAAATGTGTAATCTCTATTAATATACCACTTAATTTACTTATTAATTGTTATCATATAAATATATATCCCATTAATTATGATCCCTTAATTTTTTATCCCTCGAACCGTATAGGAGTTAACTGAAACACAAAGATGAAATTACATAAACCATAGGCTAGATTTGGAACACACAATCAAAACACCATACATTCATTGATTTTCTAAATATAGCTTATGGTCAATGGTAAATTAGGGAACATATCCATTCTCGATAATGAGGATGAATTGTGTTTAGGTATTATATTTCAAATCTACAAATTTATCCTGGGTGGTTTTGTATTACAGATTAATATCGCGCTCTCACAATTCATACAATACTCAACCTCGCATGTTTTTGTGTTAATTGTTAAATTTCATGATTAGTTAATCTAATATAAAAACCCAATTCATTGATAATATTATCTGTATTACAGTATCTCAATGATTCAAAATAATTAAAAGAAGATTGTAGATGATAGATCAGTCACTAAGAAAACTACTCTTTCAGGGGCAGTGTAGTCATCATAGAAATGTTTTTCATTGACAAGGGGTTTGAAAAGGTATAACCCAACATTGTTTCTAATTGTGAATTCCATATCAAAGTGGAATATAATAATATGAAAAGAAAAAACACAGAAGAATATTTGAAAAAAAATTCAAGATACAATTATGAAAGCAAAGAAATACAAAGAGGAGGTGGTAGAGGAGAGTCTTTTTGGAAGAGATGTTTTCAAAAGGCCTTACTTCTTCCAAGAGTTTTGAGGGGCTCCCAAGAGACAAAATTTTGTTCAAACCTTCCCAGTTCCTCTACCATTTCTCCCAAAGAGTGAAAAAAATCCATTTAACAGATTTGGGGTGGGATGGGGTTACAAATATTTTTAAATGTGATATAGAAATTCAGTCAAATTGTTTAATCCTTATTTCACAGAATATTTGACCTCCAAAAATTGTGAAATAGATGGACATATAGAATTATTATTTTTCCATAATTATGTCCCCGACCTTCCATCCAAATTTGGGTCCAATAAAAGTTGTATGAAGAATAGACACCACAAATTGTATAGTGATGTCAAATCTAGATTCTTTTGTCGAACTATGACTTCATCGCCCATTTACTCCACTCAACTGCAAGATCCATCCCCAATGTCATGATAGAATTTGTACCCTTGATTTCAGGAAGACAGTTACAAATCATTAAGTTAAAATAAATAAAATAAATATATTTATTCCACGAATACTACAGTAATGTTTAAAAGGGAAAACTGGAATTTTCATCAAATTTTCAAATGAATGATATAATCCCAAATATTCCATAATTAAATGTGTTTAGAACAATTTTAGGATATTATATTATTTATTTTCAATAGAATATTAAACAATTTTTTTTATTAAACTCCCCCACAATTACCCTTTTGAAATCCTCGAAAAAACTTCATATCATGTATTCGAGAAAATTTTCACAAGATATACATGTTCATAATTCTCAATCCATTGTTGAAATGTAGGAAAACTAAGAATCCCATCCAAAAGTCTATATTAATCAATTTTAAATTCATTTTCTCATAAATTTTGTCAAAACAATCCAGTGAGATTCATTACACTAATAATAGTGAAACAAGTCATCGGTCCACCATGCTACTAATTCTCTGTGTGTTTGTGCCAACCATTCCAAGATCATAAATATGACCTTCATTCATTATATTCAGGTCATGTAAAACAATTTTTCTTACCTTGTTTAATTCAACGAAACTTTTCTATAATCCTTTAGAATCTAATATCAAATCCCACTCAATTAAGCATTCCTGAAAATCAAACCTCAAGCTCTCGACTTAGATATCCCCATATGTTGTGCATTTCATCACTCCCGTCATTTATTATTATTATTATTTATTCACATGGAAATAATTTCACACTCAACACTAAACCCATGTTTTTCTCCTAACGACACTAATTTTGATTCTTATAACAAGATCAAAGGTTGAGGAAAAGTGATTTTTGATCAGTCCTAGACACATCCCATTTTTTTGAGGGCATACAACATTCAAATAACAGGTACACACGCATAGGTCAATTCAGTTCATTAATGAAACTAATTGGAAGATAAATTAATATATGTATAACCCAATGAATATTTTTTCCCATCATGACTATACATTAAATTGTGTAGTAAAAATTTCACAAGTCATTGTTAGTGAAAAATTGTTTAGAGAAATCAGTGACACAATTTACCATGAACAATTATAAGAAATAATGATGTCAAAATATAAAAGGTTTTATAATGAAACAACCATTTATATCATCGATGACATCAATTTTTATAAAAAATCAACCCTTGATGATGAAATATCAATCTTGATTATCATTATGACCATGAATTTTGAATACATGCATTTTCCATATGTTCCACATGAGAATGTTACATGATATATATAAATGTATATATATATATTTATTTTTTATGGGAATTTTTTTGAAAATTTTAACTACTAACATAAATAGAAAATACACACAAAACACACAAATTAAAATCCAAAATATCTACCACAAAATGTAGTCCCCTCCCAGACACATAAAATATTTCATTATCCTCATTGTGATCCTATGTGATTGTATGTTCCCATGATAAGTAGAATTTAAAGAGGAAAAATTATATAAAAGTGAAAGGGTTAGGAACTGCCCGATTTGATCAAGTGATTACGGGGTCATTCAGTGTAATGAAATCTACTACAATAGTAAAAATGCCATCCAATTATTTCTTCAAATGTATCCTATGGGATTTAAAGATACTTCTAGTGTCCTCTTGTTTGATTTACACTGCACCATAAGTAAGAACATTAGATACAATATAAGGACCTAATCATCATGAATGAAACATATTAGGCATGAGCTTTAGTCGTGATGTGTAGAGAATGACTTTCTTCCCAACATGAAACTCCCTTTGTTGGATTATTCCTTCATGATCTACCACTGATATTTTCTTGTAGAGCCTTGAATTTTTATATGAGGAAAATCAAATCTCCTCAAGATCTTTAATTTGAAACTTCCTTCGAATTCTAGCTTCGGCCAAATCCATGATGCATTTTTTATATCCCAATAATCCCGATGCTCGACTTCTATAAGGAGATGAAAATCTTTCATAATGACAATCTGAAATGGGGACATACTAATGGGAGTCTTTTTTGTTGTCCTATTTGCCCAAATGCATCATCCATGTTATTTCTAAAATCATTCCTATTTTGCTGCCCGGTTTTCTCCAAAATTTGTTTCAATTCACGATTTGGAACCTCAACATTGCATTTTTTTGGGATGGTATGGTGTTGATATTTTGTGTGTCACCCCATACATTTTAAGGATAGAGCCAATTTACTAATGAAAAAGTGTGTATCTTTTTCACTGATGATGGAATTCGGTACTCCAAACCTACAAAAAATATTTGCTTTGACAAAGTCCATAACAACATGAGAATAATTAGTCTTGGTGGCCTTACCCTCCACCCATTTGATCACATAATCAAATGAAATCAAAATATACAAAAAACCAATGTAACTCGGAAAAGGTCCCATAAAATCAATTCCCCCTACATTAAAAATCTCACAGAATAGTATGGGTTGTTGGGGAATCTCATGTCTCCTAGAAATATTCCCAGTGTGTTGGAAACAAGGGAATGACTTAAAAAAACACATGGGCATCATGGAATATGCTAGGACATTATAATACATAGTCTATGACATTCCTCGCTATCCATTGGGGTCTAATATGTCCACCACAAGCATGTGTATGGAAAAAATATCAAACATACTCCAACTCAAGATCATGAACACACCTCCTAATAACATGGTCACTACACATGTTCCATAGGTATGGATTATCCCAATAATAAAATATTGACTCATTATTTTTCTTTGGTAATTCATTTTTTTAAAATTCTCTGGGATTTCAGAGGCAATGAGGTAGTTAACTAAGTCATCCTACCAAAGATGCATACCTGATATGGAACAAAGATTCTCATCGGGGAAAGTGTCCAGAAGTGGTACCTAGTCCAAGGTGTTATCCTATAGTGTGTGATTAATCCTACTCATGTGGTCCGCCATCATGTATTCAGACCCCTTCCTTCCCTTTATTTCATTATATAATTCATAAAGAAGGATCATCCATCAGATAATTCGGGGCATTGTGTCTCGCTTCTTCAAATGGTACCTCAGAGCAGCATGGTCAGAAAAAACTACTACTTTAATGCCAAATAAATATTAATGGAATTTTTCTAAAGAAAATATTACATTAATGAAATATTTTTCCATGGTTATGTAGTTCTATTAAGCTGAATCCCATGTCCTCAAATCATAGGAAATCACATGGGAATGTCCCTCCAGCCTTTGTGATAAGATTTCTCCTACTACAATGTTTTCTATGTCAGACATAAGTTCAAAAGGAATTTCCCATTTTGGGGGATGTATGAACTTTGGAGTGGTTAGACACTTCTTCAGCTCATTAAATGCTACCCTACATAAACTATCAAAAACAAAATCAGAATCTTTTTGAAGTAATCATGACATAGGAAGAGAAATCATACTAAAATCTTTGATGAAGCATTGATAAAATCTTCCATGACATAGGAACGATCTATCATCACACAAACATGAAGGATAGGGTATGTATGAAATGATATCTACCTTAGATCTATCAACCTATGTCCCATGTTTTTACGCTACATTCCTTAACAAAATTCCATGTTCTACCATGAAATTACTCCTTTCAATGTTCAAGGAAAGATTATTCTCAATAAAACGATTAAAAACCATTCCTAAACAATAGATACAATCATAAAATGATGATACAAACACTATAAAATCATCCATAAGTACCACCGTGTGGGATTCAAAAAAATTAGAAAAAATACTCACCATGCATCTCTGAAAGGTACATGTGGAATTAAAAAGTAAAAATGGCATCTTTTGGTAGAAAAATGTGCTGAAGGGACATGTGAATGTAGTCTTTTCCAGATCATATGGATCAATATGATCCTGAAAATATCCAGAAAATCCATCCATGAAAAAATAGTGTGTTTCCCAACTAGTCTCTTAAGAATTTGAACAATAAATTATAGGGGGAAATGGTACTTGTGAGGGGACTTTTTTAGTTTCCTATAATCAATAAACACACGCAAACTATTTTTAACCGTCATTGGAACTAACTCATTTTATCATTTTTAACTACGGTAACATCAATTTTCTTAGGCACAACCAGAATAGGACATACCCAATGATAATCTGAAATGGGAATGAGTATACATACCTCTACCAATTTACAAATTCATTTTTAACAACATCCAAAAGAGTTGGATCCAGTCTCCGTTGTGTCTATCTATCCGGTTTAGCCTCATCCTTTAATAGAATCATATTTCTGAAAATGGGGGGGGGGCTAATACATGATATGTCACCCAAGGACCACCCTATAGACCAGATGTTCTCCCTCAAAATATTCAAATTTTTTCTTCATGTTAAAATGATATATAGTTAGAAATGATAACCTGTAATATTTTACTAATAAACAGGTATGAGTATTTGATATTAGGTGGAAATATCTTGAGTTAGAAAATAGGGGGACTAGTATGTATGGAGATGGTGAGTGAACTGAAATATGTGCACAAAGAGCATCAATATCAGAATAGACATCATCAAAATAATAGAATAAAGAATCAAATACATCAGCATACTCCACATCCATTTTATAATAAAAGTTCACATGATCAAAATCATAATATGAATCCATTTAAAAATAAAATCTATGAGTGATTTTTTCATTAGGAATAGGTGTGGAAGTACTCTTAGACATTAAACTATAACCAATACTCATAATCTCCCTAAAGATACGACAATAAAATTACAAGGGGTTTTTATTTTGTGGTTCAAAATGTGAGATAAAAATTGCAGAATGGTTCTCTGAGGGGTACTTAATGGACTCCATAACATTAAATATCACAACTTCATCCCCTAAATCCATTGAAAGTGTACCCTCATGGAAATTTATGATTGTTTTTTATGTTTTGACGAAGGGACTACCTATGATAATTGGAGAATGAGAACATACCTAATCAGACTCCATGTTAAGAATATAGAAATATGCTAGATTGATCATGTCTCTTACCCGAAAAAGTACATCCTCAAGGACTCCAACTATATATGTTATAGCACAATTCTACAATTGCACCACCACTATTGTTGGATTCAACTCACCAACCTGTAATGAAGAGAATAAAAAGTGAGGCATCACATTTATGGAAAATCTGAAATCATATAAATCATAAAAAAAGTAGAATTCTACTATGTTGTATGGGGTGGTGAATATCATGGGATCCTTGCACTTTGTTGGAATCTCTAGAGTTGGTGTAAAGAGTGATGACACATTCCGTCCAATATTTATCATCTCTTTTACCTTGTTCCCACTTTTATTGGTATAATATTTTTTTTGAAGAATTCTGCATACGTTATAATTTTCTTAATGGCCTCAATAAGGGGGATGTTTATCTCCACATGATTGAATGTGTACAAAGCCTCATTTTTCATTTCCTCTTCAGCAATCTTCTTGTTTTGAAAAACCCTCATTGGAAAGGGAAGGGGTTTAGGAGGAACATCATTAATCATTTTTTTACCTTTATCTTTTTCCGTGGGTTTCTCAATAGTCGGTTTTGAATTAGGCTTCTCTAGAGTTGATGTGAATCCTGGTGGAATGGTACGTGGAGAAGCATACATTGTTTGCTTCCCGATTACCAATGTGATGGAACTGACATTACCATTTGAATTTGGAGTATGTTAGGAAGTTATATTTCTCTAATTCTTACTCACTAGTTCGTGGTGTGCGGTGAAAATCTGCATCCTTTGAGTCTTCAACTACATCAGCTCTGAACATTGACTCTTCAGCTCATTCTGTTGATTAGGAACACATTGTTTAAAGGGATCCAAAATATTAGAATCTACCTATGGTGGGGGATTCCCTTGTTGTTTTCATATTGATTATTGTTCTTCAAATATTCTTTGGGGTTGTTGGAAGCCCTACTGGAATGGCCAATGCTGCTGGATGCTTTGTTGAAAGGGGGCCTTTTTTGTTGTCCAAAGTCATACCAAATGTTGGATTAATCCTTCCACCCTTGGTTTTATGTTATTGAAAATGAATCATAATTATTTTGGGGATATGTTTTTTTTGCTGAGTAAATGGTCTCCCAATAAACATTACTACACAATCTTCTATTTCTTATAGATTGTAGCAACAATCTGTTCGGTGGCTTGTCTTAGGGAAAATGCCACAAGGCATTAAAGGAGGGGGATGGGATGTCATTTGAGACCATGAAATTTTTCTAACCATAGTTTTAAATTCTACCAACTTGGTATCAATCAGATGATTTTAAAGAGAATATAGACTTACCTAATGTACTCCTCGGACATGTGGTGTACCTCAATCACCAAATAGTTGGGTGTTTTTTGTCTTCTTGTCAAACAATGCACTTTCGGCTACTATTTTTTTTTTCAACCAATGCTCCTCCAACTGAGGCATACACTATGATCCTCTCCATAGGTGTGAGTCCTTCATAGTAGTATTTTATGAGTAGTTTCTCAAAAAATTTGTTATGTGGATAGCTTGTGCACAACTTCATGAAATCTCTCCTAGTACTCATACATTAACTCCACATGTGCTTGCTTTGATCCCTGATATCTCCATACGAATGGATGTTTTCATTGATGATGGAATAAATTGTTTTAATAAAAGTTGTTACAAATCATTCCAACATGTTACATTTTGAGGTTGTAAATAATACATCCAATATTTTGTAGCTCCATCATGTGAGAATGGGAAATCTCTTATTTCAATTTGATATTCAGAAAAAATTCTTGGGTTAAGGGTTTAGAAAACCACAATAAATTATTTATGGTGTTTATTGGGATCCTTTCCATAGAGGCTATGATGTTTTGGAAGCAGGTGAATTGACCCAAATTTCTGTTCAAAGTCTGATTATAGATTTGGTTATGCAATGAAATTTGGTTGATAATTAATATTAGGTGAAACCAATTTTCAAATGGTTATATTAAGTTAAATACCATTATTTTTACCCATTGGGTTTTTATAGGATTTATATAGAATTTTTTTCAATTACAATGGTCTTGGAGTTAAGGAATTATCCAACTAGTTGAAAGTTGAAACATCCCGTAGACTGAGAATGTCTAATCTGAGCCCAATGGTTATGTTCAATATCAGGGTCAAGATCTAATAGATCATCGGTATTAGTTCATGTAATAAATCAAATTTAAATTAAAATAAGAAAAAATGGACCATAATTAAATAAAAATGGGAAGTTTGAGTTAGTGGTCCAAAAATAAGAAGAAGAAAAAAACAAAAGAAGAAGAAAAATTCCAGATAGGTAAAGAAAGAAGAAAGAAGAGACGTAGAGAATAAAAAAATCAATACTTCAAAATGGATGATATAATTACTTTCCTCCCCATTAATAACTCCAATTTTATGAACATTGTCTTGGGTTCTCTCAAATTATGTGTGAATTCTTGGGAACTTGGGTGCCACATAGTGGCTGACCAAGGTCATCTCTCAAATGATGAAGTAAATTTAACCATCTTATTAAAGGTATTGTAAAAATAAAATAAAATATAAAATAGACACTATATGAATGTATGGGAGGTTTTTTTATCATTTATAAAACTAGAATAATTTTTCTGGAAAAACATTTCATTATTTCGTTTTTACTTTTGAAATTAAGTTAGATTAAAAAGATGAAACAAGAAGTACTATTTCATAGAACATATTTTAAAATGAGTAATCGATATAACTCTACCTATTAATTTAAATACTAGTAATTAACATATAAATTAATATACTATTAATTATTATCCCCTTATTTTTTAACCCTCGAAACCTACAGGTGTTAACTTAACCAGAATGATGAAATTACTTAAACCATTGGCTAGCTTTGGAACACAAAATCAAAGAACCCTACATTGATTGATGTTATTAAAATATAATATGGTTAGTGGAAAATTAGGTCACATATCAATCTATAAATATAGAATGTATTTTTTTAGGGATTATATTTTAACTCTAAAATTTATCATGTGTGGTCCTGTAATACCGATTAAGATCGCACTCCCACAATTCACACAACACTCAACCTCATGTGTTTTTGTTGTGATTGTTCAATTTTTTTCTTATTTTAATCTAATTTAAAAAATAAATTCATGTATCATATTATGTTAATTATAGTATCTAAATGATTCAAACTAATTACATGAAGTGGGTATAAGATATATCAATATCTAAGAAAACTACTCTTCTATGGGTGTCGTCGTCGTCATAGAAACATTTTTCATTCACAAGGGGTTAGAAAGGGTATAACCCAATAATGATTATGATATTTAATTACAGCCAAAAAAAGAAAATAATAATATGATAAGGGAAAAGTACCAAATATTATTTGATGCAAAATTCAAGATACATGTATGAAAGGAAATTAATACAAAGATTAGGTGGGAGAGGAGACCATTTTTAGAAGAGATGTTTTCAAAATACTTACTTTTTCCAGTATTTTTTAGGGGCTACCAAGAGACACCCTTTCAGTCTAACCTTCCCAATTCCTTGAAAAGCCCTCCCAAAGTGTGAAAACATTCATTAAATCGAGTTGGGGGCTAGGGTTACAAAAAAAATTTAATTGAGAAATAGAAATACGACCAAATTTTTTAATCCAAATTTCACCACATAGTTTACCATCATAACGCGCTAATTGTCTGGACTTATAGAGGTATTCTTTTATCATTATCATTTTCTAGAGCTTTAGTCCAAATTTGAGCCCAATCCAAGTTCGGATGAAGAAATATGGCCCAAATGGTAATGTGATGTTCAATCTGAATACTTCAGTCCAACTTTGTCTTCATGGCCCATTTACACTACAAAAAATCACTACCATTCTCCGTTGTCCTAAATAGAATATGTCTAACATTACCTTAGTAACATAGATAAAAAATGTTAATTGAAAATAATTTACAAAACTATATTTATGCTCAGAAGACAATAGTAATGTTTAATAGGGTAAAACTGTAATTTTCTTCAAATTTTCCATTGATTGATCTAATCCCAATATTCTGTAATTGAACATATTCAGTATAATGTGAGGAAATTATATCATTTACTATCAATAATATATTCAATAAAATTTTGTTTTATTTTGGTAAATCATTATAATTTCACAGCGGTCCAAATGTTGATGGGGTTTTATATGTTAGAGAAGTCCATAATTAAGGGATTTGGATAGTCTATAGAGGGATCAGATCCCTTCATCCATTAAAAATATAGTTCAATAATTATGTAATATATTTTTTAATATACATTATGTTACCTTATCTTATTATTTATTCAATTCTACTTTTATGTAACATAAATTAAATGATAAACCACTTCTATAGATAATTACTTTGGTACATGATGATGCTTCTAATCCCAAGGCACTATAGGTCTCCCATCCTGTTGTTACTCATAGTTCAGAGGAACCACTATTCACTCATCCTGTGTTTCTCTTAGTAGAGAGGACAATCATGTTTCTAAAATTAACACTTTTTTTTCCAATGCAGAGGTAAGACCACCATCTTTAAAAGTCGATGCTAGATCTCCGGAGGAACATATTGATGATTTTGAAACTGAGGAAATGGTAGGAAATGAAACACTAGGGGAATAGAAAAAATTGGTGCAATATAGTTTAATGGTGTTAGAAAAAATAACTAATGAACAAGTGAAAGGCATCAAAAACAAGGTCAAATGGAATAAGTGGGGAAATCATGTTAACCCCCACAAGTACATAATCTGTATTTACCTTAGAATCGTCACTCAACAATGAGTGTCGATTGATGTGTTGTCGTGGAACCATGTGGTCACTAGGCTTAAGACACTAATGTGGGGAGATATTATTACAGCATTATGATATCAACTCTTTAATTTAATAAAATATAAAATAATGAAACATTTAATTTCTCATCATCATCCCTTGTAGAGTGCATTTATAGTAGATGAATCATATGAGGACTATGTATTAAGGGTTATATGAACGACTCATCGTGGCTTTAAAACAATTTTAGTGAGTTATTATCTTGAAGATACTGAATGGAAAATAAAACGAAACCTGCCTCCTCTTTATGAAAACCTAATAGCCAAATAATCATGGGATGCATTTACCAGTTTTCTTATGAAGCAGTATTTTTAGGTACATTGTATTTGGTAATAAATTTTTTAATTATACATGTATTAATCACATTGAATTATAGTTTTTTATTAATGAAATATTAACTGAGTGAATAAAAAAAGTAAAAATTAGAAAAACCAACGTTCCCCTACCATAAAGCAAGGATCAGGAATGCTTCACTTGATAGAAAATATTGGTACATATTTTAAATCTATCATATTACTTTTATGTGGCATAAAATATTACCATAACTATATTCCTCTATTTATATGAATATTGATGAATCCAAATCCAATGTCACTTCCATCCCATGCCATGATATATAGGAGGTTAATGTAAACAAATATAATATGCAAATGAGTAAAAACACAAAAAAGTGTTGGAAACATGTGTATGTATAACATAATAAATATTTTTTTCCCTTTTAGTCGATATTAAATAAAATGATTACTTATTATCCTATAGTTTCTATATGACGTAGTCATGGTAATTATAAACATCCAAATAAGATGTATACATACTTTTAGTGGCCTTGAAGCAGCCATAGAAGTATGGTCACGTCAGTGGTGTCGGTTTTGGGGTGACACCCAAAACATTTTTTTGAAAAAAAAGAGGAGGATCAAAGTGAAGAAATAAAAATTTTGAGAGAGATAGTTGTCACGACCCATCCCCTAGGCCTAGAGCCATGAAAACCCCATTCATACCTTCCATAGATAATGATATGGTGACTATCATCACAAAGGCATATCCCAAAAAGAGAAGGAATTGCCTTAAAACCTATATACACAAAGAAAGGAAAAAATGCACTTTACTAACCATGAAGGAAAAGTTAATCAACCATTATAAATTACCACAACTGAGAGTAAAGTGTGTAAACTAAATGGAATGGGTGCCATAACACAAATCCATCTGAAAGGAATGTACAAAAAAATATGTACAAAATCGTGAGGTCATCAGCCAGCAATCCTACCTCTAGTGTAGGTACAACACTCCGTCAGATGTCATTGTAGTGCTCAACATCTATCAATCCTTTTCATATCACCATCTTGACCTTTCTCCCAATTTTCCAGTCAATTATGTCTATAGTCTTCACAAGACAGAACTGGTGCGGGAGCAGCTCGTGCATGGGTGAGTATAAAAATAATCAGTAGGGACCCTAGGACCCCTGAAGGTCTCTCAGTAATCCACCATGGAAAAAACCACAATGTAAAATACCATGGAGGTAGTACCACCAAGAAATACCTTATGTACATATCAAAAAGTCTCATCTGACACCATGTATAACATAAGTACAGATGTAAAGACGATTAGTGATGATGCTAGATCATCTTAATCAATTGAGAGGTTGTGCTTTTAACCCGCACATGGTCGCTAGTTGGTTACCCACAAAGGATCACTAGGTGATGACCCGGAGAGGATCACTTGCTAATTACCCATAAAGGATCTCTAGGTTCTGACCCACACAACATCGCTAGGTGTTAACCCACTCCGGATCGCTAGGTGCTGACCCACGCAGGATCACTATTCTTTTGTCACGTCACAGCAAGCCACTGGGTTCCCTCATATAGCACACATGATTTCTAAATTATCCTCTCCTCAATACATTATCCATACCTCATACTTCAAGAAATCCCACATAGAGTAACCTAATGGACTGTCTCGTCATATGGGTCACATTGTAACCAATAGTGCACCATTCGGACACCTGCTCGGTAAGATGTAGGCTTTTTAGTAAGATGGTCCAGCTGGATTTGAGTCTGATCCAACCCAGGCATACTCCAACATCCTCCAAAACTCAAGTGGAGTATATCAAATGGACCACTATGTCACAGGGGTCACAAATCCTCTAATGGATCATCAATCAGATGTCTGTTCTGAGAGATACGAGTGTTTTAGTAAATAGGGGTTGGTTGCATTTGGGAAAGGTCTGACCCGGTCGAACCAAATTGATCATCTCATCTCATGGGTCCCTCGTGCAATGGTTTAATTAGACAGAGTAGATCTGACCAGGTTCGGGTCATGGTCGGTCTGGTCTGTCTTGGATAGTGGGCTGCTGGGCCATGCTCAATGGGCCTTGCTGGACATGGCCCGGTTGGCCGAGCGTCCAGTCCACCTGGTCCCCCAGTGATCCGGTCTCATCCAGAATGGTCCTATAGGTGTGGGTTTTGCCCACCAGCATGGTTTCGGCCCACATGGTGCGGGTATATCCTATTGGGTATGAGTTCGTCACACTAGGTGTTGTTTTGGCCCACTGGGGGGGGGTCCGGCCTGCTGGTTGTGGCTTCAGCCTGTCTTCGAGGATCCAACCCCGACGGCTGGGGTGTGGTCCTCCATCTGAATTTCAGTCATGCTGTGCGGCCGGTTGTGCATCGTAATGTAGATATGTGGTGTCATCACTACATCCGGCCCCTGATTAACCCATGGACATAGGGCCTATTCCAACCACGGTTGACGGACCACAACTCACCAGCCACCAGCAGGCCCGAACGCGAGTTTTCCCTCAACATGGTGCTCGGTGATTCAACTGTCGCTAATACCGATGCTAGTTTGGAATGGTTTTCTAATGACTTGATGCACTTATGGGTGCGCCGCTCCACCCGGCTACTGACATGGTCGACATCCCTCCAACCCACCATCTGGGAGGCGTCAGGTGTCGCCGCCAACACTGGCACAATAGAAGAATCTATGGCGGACCACAGGACAGGCATCAGTGGTCCTTTATTTGCATTACTTTCTTCTATATCCCCCATAGATCTCCCCCTTTACCACTAAGGTTTCCAAACTATCATTCCATATAGTTGACTTGTTGAAATTTAAGAACCCGCCAAGAACAACTATGGTGGAGGGACCATGCCTTTTTATGGTTGGACCACGCCCTCCACAGTAGAGGAAAATCATGGAGATAACATGAGGATAATCCCACATCTTGAAAAACCCCAAATCAATCCTCAAATAATATTTACCCATATGAACGAGACATTCAAGGATCAAACCATTAGTTTTTTGATTAGTGTTCGTCGTTAATTTTTGATAAGGAGTTAGAAATCATCAAATACATTAAAGTAATAACCCCCAAACTCATTGATGTTAAATTCCAAAACGTTCAACCTTTAGGTTTAAAGAAGTTGACATCGCTTCTGGATACTTTCATCGAGGCTTGTCAAAGATGAAGATGATCTGGTGGTGCATCATTATTCATTGGATAGGAAGACTACGAGCGGTTTAAGATATAATTTCCAAGGTTTAATTCTCTCTCCACCAACACATAAAACAATTAAAAGGAATCACATCACATAGTTTCAGTTACAATATTTTATTTATGAAAAAGTCTTGCTATTACATATCCTTTATTTCATCGTTAGGCTATGTGATATGGTCCATTAATGTGTTCCATTAATGAACCTTGTCGTTGCCTCATTGATGAACCATAATTTCGATGTCCTCCACTCAAGGGTGAGAAAATAAATAAAATAATTCTTTTAAATTATTTTATTATTTTTCTCAATTATCCCGATAGCAGTATTTCTTGCTCTCTCCTTCACAATTTAAGTTATGTCATTTCAAGGAGAATAGTATCATTCTAAGTTCAATTGTGCCCTTAGATTTTCGATCCGAGAAATAGTTCAAATATTAGAAAACTCCACATGAATGCTTACTAAACATACATAAATAAATCTCAAAATTACTTCCTGGGAACTCTGGGACTCAGAATCACTTGCCATCAAAGCACACAATCAATAAATAATTTCATTTAATTAGAAAATTTATATGTGAATTAAAAGAAATTAATGTCTCCCCACTTTTGGGCTTTACATCCATGAAATCCAAAACAACGGATAATCAAACAAGTGGGGGTACAGAGCACGAATCTGGGCCCCCTACTCCATTGTGATCTCATAGAGGTTTCTGTTCTACCATCGAACACGCACCAGAGGAATCAACCATCTATGAATGAATCTCTTCTATAAATCCTCAATATCCACCAAAAACTTTGCAATTGTCTCCACATCGTCAATGTCCAACTCACCCATGTCGATGATGTGTGATGGATCATTCACATTCCTCCACAAATGTGACATGTGAAAAACATCATGCACCCAGTTCATTTTTGGGGCGAGGTCTTGGTGGTACGCCACCTCGCCAACACTTCATAGGATCTGTAATTGTACAATAAAACTCAGTGATAGCTTACCACCCCAGAAAAATCTCGGTAATCCTCATCGGGGTGAGACCCGAAGGAATACATGATCTCCCTACTCAAACTCCATGGGTATACATATCATGTTGGGATAAGACTATGGCCTAATCTGTGGAGTCCTCATCCACTCCTAGATGATGTACTCCTTCTCAGTGGTAGACTGTACCAACTCCAGACCCATGACTGATGACTCCCCTCGGTCTGTCTAGCATAGGGGTGATTTTCATGGCCTCCCATATAAGGCCTCAGATGATTCAATTCCAATGGTGGAGTGATATCTATTATTGTATGTAAAATCCACCAGTGGTTGGTGGTCCTCCCAACTACGACCAAAATCTTGGATACAAGCATGAAGCATGTCTTCCAAGAACTTTATAGTCTGCTTTATCTAACCATTTTCTATGTAAGAAAAGTTGTGATCAAGAGCCACTACTTCCCAACCACCTCATGTAATCTCGTCCATAGATGGGATGTAAAGCGAGCATCACAATCTGAGACGAGCATCGAAGGAATGTTGTGAAGTCACACTATCTCCTGTATGTAGAGGCATCTCAAGACCTCTATCAGTCCCAGCTCCTAGATGGGTAGGATGTGATCTAACATGGTGATTCAATCAAATATCACCCAGATATATTCTTGGACCCTGGATGTACATGGTATCCTTGTCACGAATTCAATACAGATACCATCCAATTTCATTTCAAGTAACTCAAGTGGCTGGGCCATGCCTACCGGAACCTAATGCTTGGCCTTAACATGCTGACCCAGGATGTATCATTAAATGAACTCAGCCACTTCTTTCTTCATCCCTGACCACCATTACTGACTTCATAGTTCATGGTACATCATCATGACTCTAGGATGGTCCTCCAAATGGGATGTATGGAACTCCCTCACTGATGTCGTAAATGAAGTATATCGTGAAACGATCGAGGTAATTCTTGATGACCCTATTCATGTGTCACATGAGTATTGATGGGGAATTAGTCATCCAAAAAGGATTGAAAAAGAACTCATAATGGATGTATCGACATCAAAAGTTTGTCTTCTTTACATCCTCATACCGTACCTAAAGCTGATGAAAGCCTGATTGAAGATCGATCTTCAAGAACCACCGCGTTCCTTCTGCTGATTGGAGACCTCATCAGTCCTCGATAGGGGAAATATGTTCTTTATGTTCACCTGGTTTAGGCGTCATACATCCATATATATTATGAATATTCCATATTCCTTCTTTGAAAACAACACAGGGGCCACCCATCGAGAAACACTTGTCTTTAAAAACCCCTTCCTCTATAAGTCCCCCATTTCTACCATCAACTCAAGAAGATCCATGGGAGCCATCCGATATGCATGAGTAGATATCAGTGCCATACATGTGTACAAGTCGATGCATAAGTATACCATTCTACGAGGAGATAGCTTTGGGAAATAATCTGGAAGGACATTCCCATACTTGTCCACCACTAGTGGAATGCTCGAACTCCCCTCCTCCACTGTACAGAGTGTGAGGCTAGTCGACTGGTGAGTGATCAGCTGCACCATCATCTGATAAAGTCCATCTTATGCTTCCAAGGATCCCTTCTCTCTAGAGATGGAATACGTGGATCCATTGTTGCATACACACTGTACATTGTGCCTAAAACATTTAATATGAGCATGGACTGTAGATAACCATCCATTCCCAAGGATACAATATTAGGCCTTAATGCTGATACTAGGGGATCCTAGCCAAAACTCACACCTCGTGGAGTAAGCTATCAGTATCAGAACTAGTGTTTAATCATCAAATCCCCTCTCGTACGAGTCTCTAGTCGTAAGGATAAATCCAATGTATCCATTAGAATCTTTGAGACCTGAAAGAGGTCTGTGGAAAGGAAAGAGTGACTGGAACGTATGTCTAGTAGAAATGTAGATATGATGGAATAGAAACAAATCATACCACAAATCAAACCTGGAGTGACGTGGTAATAGTTATCCAATGCCAGAATTTGGACCCTCCCCCATCCACCTACTCACGAAGCTCGTGCTAGACCTACGTGGGGTGGTGGTGGTAGTACCTAGAATCATTGTCCACCGCCTCCTACTCAGACAGGTCCCCTTCCAATCCTGCAGCCCTATGGATCTCCTCTATCGAACCTCTATAGATATATTGGAAGTCCCTTGACTGCCTACTAGTCATCTATGAAGGGAGTCTGATAGTCATTAGATATGTACCCCAGACCATCGCAAGTGTAAAAACTACAGTACTTAGATGACATCCTCCACCTCAAAAGCTCCAAACTTTTGACCCTACATCCTGGGGTCGTCGTCCAAAAGGTCTGGTCCATTTGGGCCTCTGTTCTATCTTCCTATTGTCTACATCGAATGAATCGGCCACCTATCATACGGTGGTGGATTTCACTATTGGTGCCTTCCTGTCAAGGAAAATCTCCACTTGTAGTGCTCGCTCTAGCACATCATCCTCCATCGGGATGTTGAGTAAAATCATTGATGCCATGATTTTCCATCACAATCCCTTGTCAATGGTATGGTCCCTAATGAAAGGGTCTCAAATCATGTTGCTGGATTACAGATACAGGTCAGTAAACCTCACTGAGAATTATACCACAAGTAGGTTGTCCTATTGTAGGTGTAGAAACTCTTAAATACACACTGGGCATAGTGTTGTTGGTATGAACTCTTCCCTAAATAGTATCTCAATGTTTTTCCTAAAAAGGGTCACATAATCATTTGTATCGAGTGTCAAGATCCACCACCCATATGTCCTATCCTGAAATACACTAGATGTTAAAACTAAAATCCGGTCTGTAGGTGTCTCTACTAGTTGAAAAACACAAATAAATACCTTCATCCAGTCCTCAACTTCCTGATTATCTGTTTCGCCTTGAAAAATCAAAGGCCTATGTCTCTAGAACATGTGTTGTGCACTCATTCGGCATCCACTATCTTCTGGTGAGGCTGGTAGCATCTACTTCTCTACTTGTGGTGGTGGTGCTAGTGAACTACTCGTAGGTGCAACAAATATATGTCATCCCTATACCTATGACTCATTTCTCAGTGGGCCATCATCGTGATCTTTCACTAGAATCCTGGATGGCTATCTTTGTGGTGGAATCCTTTAGAGAAACATATGTTCCATGGTGAATAAGATGTATCTAGTGATCTGACTCAAAAGAGATCAAGATAAATAAATTTCCAAAACACATGAAACTACTGTTTTTGTGTAACGAGTCGGAAAAAGGAATTCAGGGTCCTAGTGAATGGATACATCAGTCACCGCACCAACACTGGACTCCCTAGAATGAAAGCTGAATCAATACACTTGACACTATATCCCCCATTTAATATTACAGACTCCTTTCTTCTTGTAGAACTGGCAGCCCTTTGATACCACTTTGTCCCTACAAGTCCCTCGAGGCCCATGTCGGGACTACCCTGATCCCATATTCCATTGGCTAGGTGCTGGTGATGATAACCAGAAAGCTATATCCCAAAAAGGGAAGGAATTACCATTAAACCTATACACACACAGATAAGGAAACTCTACAAATCTAACCATGAAGGAATGAAAAGTAAAACAACCACCACAAAGTACAACTACTAAGATTAATGTGTGTAAACTGAAAGTAAACAGGGCCATAATACAAGACCAAATGATATGAATGTGCATAAAAAAGTAAAACCCCTATAGGATTTCCTCCAAGTATCCTATATAAAGGGTAGATACATTCCTCCAACATAAGTCACATTATCACTCGACGTTTATCAATCGAACTTTGAGCACCATCTAGACCTATCTCCCCATGTCCCAGTGAAAGATGTGTCTCATCTGCATAAGACACAACATGTTCGGGCGAATCCAGTGCAAGGGTGAGTATAACAATACAAATTGGGGACCCCTAGACCACTGACATTGTCTTAGTAATCCATGATGTAAAATACCACAATGGAAAATATCACAGAGGTAGTACCACCAAGAAGGTCAATAAACACATAGCACAAATACACTTCTCAAACAAGGTATAACATAAATGTAGATATAAATATGATTAGTTGTGAAGTTAGATCATATTATTATACTGAGAGGCTCTGATGTTGACATGACAAGGGCGGCTGGGTGCTGACCCACATAGGATCGCTAGGTGTTGACCCACAGAGGATCAATAGGTGCTGACCCACCATGCGAACTCACAAAAGATCGCTAGGTGTTGACCCCCCCCCCCCCCCCAGCTTAGCTAGGTGCTAAACCACTCAATATTTCTAGGTTTTGACCCACATAGGATCTCTAGGTGCTATCCCACGCAACATCACTAGGTGTAAACCCACTTAGGATCACTAGGTTGTGACCCACAGCTGATCGCTATACTTTTTTTCATGTCACAGCCAGCCATTGGATTCCTACACTTTGCACGCTTGATTTCTGGAAGATATCCTCATCAAGAAATATTCTATACCTCATCCACTACAATATCTCACATAGAGTAAACCAAATGACCCTCTAATCATAAAGGTCCCATCGTAGCAGACGATGCATCGTTAGGATGCGCGATCGGTAAGCTGTTGATTTTTAGTAAAAATGGGCATGTTTGATTTGTGTATGATCAAAAAATTTCATACTCTTATATCCACCAAAACTCAAGAGGAATATATCTGAATTATCGCTCTATCACAAGGGTCCTAATTCCATTGAGGGTGCG
Organism: Viscum album; assembly: GCA_963277665.1. Classification (NCBI taxonomy): domain Eukaryota; kingdom Viridiplantae; phylum Streptophyta; class Magnoliopsida; order Santalales; family Viscaceae; genus Viscum; species Viscum album. The sequence continues at coordinate 1,051,549,952 of OY728151.1, read as the reverse complement.
TCAATCAAACGCTCGGTCTGAGAGATAGCTGTGTTTTAGTAAACATGGGTCGGTTGCATCTAGGCTCTATTAGACAAGGTCGTACCGATAATACATACCCGTCCTGGGAGTCCCACATATTCCGGTTTAATTATACGGACTCAAATTGACTCGGTACGGATTGGGTTCAGTCTTGTCCAGCCAGACCAGTGGGAAAAGCCGAGTGTGCCTTGCTGGACCTGAACTGATTGGCCGAGGGTCTAGCCTGCCAGGTCTCCCAATGACCCAGTCTCATCCGGGCCATCCTGAAGGGCATGTTTCTGGACTAACTACATGGTTCAATCCCACTAGGTGCTGGTTTGGCCCATCGACACTGGTCCACCCCGATGGGTGTGGGTCCGTCCCGATGAGTGCAAGGTCAATCCACTGGCTGGGGTGCGGCCCACCAGCAGAAGACCTGTCATGCGGTGTGGTAGGTGGGGCGCTGTCTAACCGGGATGTGGAAGTCACACCATGTCTGGCATCACTGACGCGGGGAATCCCCCAATAGCATTAAACAGATTTTGGCTCGTCAGCCATGGGTCGGCCCTAAAATGGGCCATACCTCCATGTAAAGCCTGACACTTTGTCTCCCACCGCTACCACATCTAGTTGGATGCGGCCTCCTACCACCTCGGTGTGTCGACGGTCCTTGGTCCATCAATTTGGCACTCAAATAAAACCACCGGGTTCCACTGCCAACACTAATGTGAAGGCTGAAGATTCGGTGGACCACCAGACATGCCTCGAGGGTCTATGCTTTATGTCGCCAGTGTCTATGGCCCTGAGAGATCACCCTCATCTCCATGAATGCCTCTAATCATTATTTTTGTCAAATTGACCGGTTGAATTTGAATAATGCACCAAGACCAACTATAGTGGATGAACCATGCCTTGTTTCGGTTGGCCCGCACCCTCCTCGTTAGAGATTAATCATGGGGATAACATGAGGTTGATCGGCGGCTGGCGGATTAACCCATTAGTCGATTGATATTTGTTCGTCATTAATTTTTGAGAACATGTAAGAAATCATAAAATACTTATAATTCATAATCCCCTACCTCATTAACGTCCGATATTGAAGCATTCTCCCTCAAGGTTTCAGGATGTTGATGTCACTTCTGGCTCCGTTATTCAAAGAACGTTGAAGACTATGTTGAAATTTCGGTGCATCATTATTCATTGGAGAGGATGACCATTGGAGGTTTAAGATATAATCTCCATGTTTTAATCCTCTCTCCACAAATGCGTCAAACAATTAAAACTACACTAGTCACATCATTTCAGTTACGATGCGACGTTGTGTCGTTACACTGTTTCTTTTATGAAACACTGTCGTTGTTACAATTTATTTATTTCATCCATATAATAAATGATATGGGCCATTGTGGATTCCCATTAGTACGCCTCATCACAGCCTCATAACTATGTTGTAATGTTTCTGTCCCACACTCAAGGGTGAGAAAGGAAATAAAATAAATCATTTATATTATTTAATTATTTTTCTCAAAAAGTGCAAAAAATAACTTTTTCGCTTGGCCCATTACGGCCAAAGTTAAGTCATTTATAGGTGAATACTAGTGTTACGAGTTCAATGGTTCCCTCAAATTTTCGATCCGAGTACTGGTTCAAATGTTAAAAAAACCTGCTTCCATGATTAATAAGCGTACAATAATTATTGTTCAAAATTACATTTCGAGCACTCTGGGTCTCATAATCTTGTGCTGTCAAAGCATGCGGTCCATAAATAACTCCATATATTTAAAAAAATTACACAATAATTCCAATACGTTACATAATTACTTTCCATGATGAACATATGCAATTATAGGGATATTTCAGGAAACATTTTCTAGTGGGGGTGCGGATATAAAAGAACCAACTTAAGAACAATCAATGGACGAAGATTCATCCCCACACACATGAGCTTTGAGGTGATCCATTCCCCTGAAAAATCTATCTTATTTGAGGTAATATATGTTCTAATCTTTTTTTCAATGAATTTTGAATCATATAGACACTGGTACATTTCCAATTCCGATATTTTACAGAGTGAAAATGAATGTGATTTATAGCTATCAACACTCACCCATTTCCTTGTAGCGAGGGCTATGGTGTTCAATATCATGAATTCCCTTCTACATAAGATACCAATTCTAACAGTTCATGTCAAAGTATAGATTAATGTAGACCATGAACTAACTGCTGAGCTAGCTGTTCCAATTGATGATGAAGATATTCAAATGGTCTGACAAGCACTACTAGAAAATGGGTCTATACCCACCATTTTCCCAAACACTATGCGTATAAACTGACCCATACCAGTTGTTTTCATGAAATGTGATTATAAGTTACATTTTCTAACTAATACCCATATTTATTGCTAAACCATGGGTATAGGGTTCATGCGTATGTGTGGAAATCCAAAACAATGTTTGGGAAATCCATGGGGAAACATATACCCACGGTTCACAGTGAATCATGGGTACTGTGAAATCTATAACCATGGTTTTACTAAACCATGGGTATAGGGGCCCTTATGTTTTTCATGCGAAAAAAATATATATAAGATAATATTTGTACACATAAGAATACTTGCAATTGGTGTGGTGGTAATGGAGTTCGTCGTTGTAGAAGTGGTGAATGATCAAAATTCTCCAGTGGAATTTTACATATTCCCACGTTTTATAAATATATATACAATATAATATATATATGTATTTTAATATAATTGAAATTGGTGTATTGGTAAGGGAGTTTAGTGGTAGAGTAGTTGTGTGGGTTCGAAACCAGCATGAAACTTTATATTCTAACTTTTTATATAAATATTTATATATATTATAATATATATATATATGTTTAGTGGTATTTTCATTCAGCGTCGGAGTAGAGGTTGACGGTTAGAAACTCTCTGGATTCAATTTTTTACATATGGTTTATATTAATATATTTACATAGATATAGATTTTTATTAACTTAATTTCAGTAGCTAAAGTGGTAATGCATTGTTTGTTTGAAATGCATGTAGTGCGTCCGAAACTCACTCATTTATTTTTTTCTATAAAACGACTTGGAATTAATATTTTTAGGTAGATAAAGATACATATATAAATAAATTATGTATCTGGGTTGGTGAGATGCTATGTGGTAGATGTGCAGGTCATGAGTTCGAAACTCTTTGTGCTAATATTTCTATTTTTTATACCCCCAATTTTAAAACCATGGGTATAAGACTATGAAGTGGCACGTTGTTTTGACATGGTGGCTATGACACGTGGAAATAATATATAACCATGTTTTGAAAAATTATGTGTATAAGTTGTGGAGCTATACTGAAACCTTGGTTTCCTAGGGTTCCCAAAACCATGGGTGTAGCCTATACACATGGTATTGAAATATGGGTATAGGACATTTTTCCAGTAGTGAAGCTCTTGGAACATTCATAGAAAGGCCATCACATATTAAAAAACATGTCGACAAGGTGTTATTAATTTCCTATTTATTTTTCATGATAAAATTTAAAATTTACATAAAAATTTGTGAACAGATGAATGTTATTATAGATGAACAATGGACAGGTGGTGAAACAAATGAAAATCTGAAAACCAACTCCTAGATTAACAAAATGATCAAATCAGTTTTCATAATTCACTATAATCTCTCCCGTTCTATGTCCACATTTATTATCATTTCATGATCATGTGGATATAAATTTGAATGATGGTGGTACTTACAATTTTTTTTTGATGAAATGATGTACAGTGGGGAAGATCCAGATTTCATTAGTGTTGAAATTTTAAGTGAAATAAAAAAGTGTGATTGGCTAGGAGGATCAGTTGTAAATGTATACATGAGGTATGTTTTCATGTTTTTAATTTCAAAAAAGTTTTTATACGTTAATTTTTATGACTACATAAATTACATATTTTTTTCAAGCATATATATGATAATCAATTGAAGGGATTTTCTGATGAACAAAAATTTGGACCTGTTTGTCCTCATGTCACCTCTATAGAGGAAACAAAAATAGAATCAAATAAAGAGGGTGAAATAGGGACAGTCATGCTCAAATCGTTTAACAAAAAAATAAATATGATAGACTATTCTTTCTATGATTGATGTAGGGGTAAAACTCTATAATTTAATAATATCAATTATATTTTTAATTTATTTCATTACTTATTCTTTTTTGTATTCTTAGGATTCATTGGATGCTCATTAATGTCAATTTGGATACTCCAGTAATTTATTTCCTTGATTAAATGCATGTATATCCAATAATATGACCATAGATGATGGCATTTTCAAATTTTTAATACATTACATCCAAAATTTTAGAACTAAACATCTAATAATATAATTTATATCATTCTTTAATGAGGATTCTGTTCTGATAGGGTGGTTTTTAAATATTACCTACATCATGAAATGAGGCAAGGGAAAAGGACCGAGAACATCAAAATTACTCGGATTGGATACGTATCAGTTTATATATAAAAATATTTCAATATTCAATCATGTATAAAAATTTACATATTTTTCATATTGTTTCTACAATTTTTGAAACAAACAAACGGAAAAGACTGTGGTTATTATGTTTACAAATTTATAAAAAAGATCATATTCTATGAACAAACTAGCATCATTTAAGAGGTATTTTTTAATATAATTACTATTACAATTAATATAATTATTAATCCATTGGGTATTTATATTTTTTCAGTACTACCATGATTGTCGAAAAGACACATTTTGATATGGTGGTATAGATTCATTTAGAAATGATTGGTTATAATTCTTGCTGGATGAATTCACACCAATATCATGAAGTTTCCGCATCAACATGATGCATGATGCAACTAGTATGACTCGAAGTGTCTATTTTTATTTAAAATTGACATTTTTTTAGTAAAAATAACATTTTACAAACTAAAAACTTATCAAACACCTTAGTTTTGTTTTGATACATTATGAAAATGATCTATAAGTCATTTGTGATGAGTAGGAATCAACAGAACGAAAATCTGATGTACGTTGTGACCGATATGACTGAAAATGTGAGTCATCAATTTGAAATGATATTTTAGTAAAAAAAATAACAACTAAAGTACTAAAAAATAATAAAACATATTCATATTGTTTTGATAATTTACGAAAACGATCCACAAGTCATTTGTGACGTGTAGGAAGTAACTGAACCTCAATCTAACGCATGGTGCAACCGGTATGACTCATAGTGTATATTTTTATTTTGAATTGACAATATTTTAAGTAAAAAAATAAACAACTAGAATAATAAAATGTAATTAATTACATTCATATTCTTTTTATAATTTAGTAATATTATCTTATATTCATTTGTGACATATAAGAATCAATACCACCTCAATACAATGCATGATGTGATCGGTAAAAATCCAAATTTGTCTTTTTATTTAAAATTGACATTAATTTAAGTTAAAAGAACAAGTGAAATACTGAAAACTGAGAAAACACATTTGTATTGTTTTCATAATTTAGGAAAACAATCCATGCGTCATTTGTGTTGTGTTCAAATTAACCGCATCTTAATCCGACCCATGGTTTGACGGGTATGACTAAATGTGTCTGTTATGTGTTTAAAGATTACATTTTATCTCAAAATGTGTCACTCCAAAAAAAATTAAAAACACATTCAGATTGTCTTTATTATATAGGAATGTTATTTGTATGTTATTTGTAACATTTATGAAATATTCTCACATCAAATCAATGCACGATGTGAATATTATGACTCAAAAAGCATGTTTTTTATTTGAAATTATATTTTTGAAAAAAAACACATCTAACATACTAAAAATGGAGACATCACTTTTGGATTGATTTGATACATTATAAAAATGTTACATATGGAATTTGTGATGTGTAGTAATAAACCACACCTAAATATGATGAACTATGTGACCGATATAAATACAAATGTGTTTTTATTTTAAATTGACATTAATTTAATTAAAAAAGAACAAGTGACATACATAATACAAATAAAAAACAATTGGACTAATTTTATACTTTATAACAATGATCCATGAGTCATTTTTGATCTGTAGGAATGGACCTCACCTCAATCCAATGCACGATGAGACCGGTATGACTAAAAGTTTCCATTATGAGTTTAAAATTGACATTTTAGATCAATATGATTCACTAATTGATACCCAATAAAACACCCTCAGATTGTGTTCATAATTTAGTAGAATGATTTGTAAGTCTTTTGTGATGTGTATGAAGCTATATCACCTTAATTGACACAAGATGCAACCAGTATGACTCAAAACAGATGTTTTTGGTTTGAAATTATATTTTAGTGAAAAACACAACTGACATAATGAATGTGGAGAAAATGTATTTGGATTTTTTTGATACTTATGTAAAACAATCCATGAGTCATTTGTGACGTGTAAGAATCAACCGCAACTCAATCCATTGAATAATGTGACTGGTATAAATCCAAATGTGTCATTTAAAATTGATATTAATTTTAGTAAACAAAAATTGGATAAATTCAATACCAAGAAAGTTAATTCTTATTGTTTTTTTATTTTTGGAAAACGGTCCATAACTCAATTTTGAATTGTTGGAATCAACCCCACCTCAATATAATGTACGGTGGGAAATGATTAACCCCAAATGTGTCTTTTTTTTAAAAAAAATGAAATTTTATTAATGTATTCTTTCATATTAATGTTTATTTTATTGAATTATAGTATTACTAACATAATATTTGTTTTCCTATGTAGGAGGAACCTTCTCCATGATTTGGGATGATTTGTTCGACAACTAATACTAGGGGCAAATGTTTTTGAGAGGGGATCACAGATGTCAAAGGATGAAACATTACTTTTTATAACTTGTTGTTGGATAACTATAAATTTAATGATATAAAACAATGTTTGAAATGTATATAGAATTATTTTCCATACCCTTGTGTGAGATTCTTTGTTCTTGTGTGTGCAGCATTGTTCTTATGTGCACTGTAAAAATGTTGTTTTTTGAATGTTGTTTGTGTGTGTGTGTTGTGAAAGTGTTGGTGGGTGTGATATTATATAAACAGAAGCCCACAAACAGCTCGGCCTTTATCAGTCCTATTTAAAGTGTTGATAAAGGACCTCTTAATCAACTCTATTTTGGGCACTGATAATGGACCCTTTTCGGACTCACTAATGATCCAACAATCCTCGTGAACTTGATAAATAGTGTCTTTAGAGATTACATCCACAAACATGTGGTAGTGTTTATAGAAGATATTCTAATATACTTAAAACCAAAGGAGGATCATGAGAATTATCTATGAACTATATTGGAGACCTTGTGAAAGGAGAAGCTCTATGAAAAATACATCAAGTGTGGGTTATGGTTTAAAGAGGTATCATTCCTAGGTCATACCATCACAAGAAATGGGATATTTGTAGATCCCTCCAAGACAGCTATAATTGAGGGATATCTATGGCCAAAATCGGTAATGGATATCCGTAGCTTCCTGGGGTTAGTAGGATATTATCACTAATTTTTGAGAAATGTTTCACGACTGTCAAATACACATACTAATATAAATCAGAAGGGAGTTCTGTTTTCTTTGGGGGATGAATGAAAAGAGTGCTTAAAAGAGTTTAAATGGAGTCTTATCACTACGGCTATGCTCACATCACCCACAGGTGGAGAAATGTTTTTGGTATTTAATAATACTTCAAAGAAGGTCTTGGGCTGTGCGTTGATGAATAATGAAAAATTCATTGCCTATGCTTCAAGGCAATTGAATGTTCCTGATTAGAAATATCCAACACATTATCTATAGTTGGCTATGTTGATCATATCTATAAAAATATAGAGACATTACTTCATTGGGGGGAGTTTTCTATATATACGGATCACAAAAGGCTCATGTATATATTCACACAGAAAGAGTTGAATATGCGCCAACGAATATGGTTGGAGCAGATCAAAGGTTATGACTGCACAATCCATTAACATCCAAGTAATGAAAACAAGGTGGTAGGTTCCCTATGAAGAAAGGACCCAACGATTCTATCATTGATGAGAATTGAAAAGGATCCAATAATATTAGATTTCATGAATATGGATAGGGAAATAAAAAAAGGGAACATCATAAATCCTTTCACAAATGATTTCTCAACCAAATCTTTTGGAATTCTTAATGGATGCTCAAAAGGATTATGTGGAAATTTAGAATAAAGATGAAAATATCTGAAAAGGAAAATCATCAGACATTAATTTTAGTGAAGAAGGAATTGTGAGATTTGGCTCAAGACCATGCGTTCCTTCAAATCTGGAGTAAAAGAAGGAACTTTTGGATGATGTAAATAGTTCAACATTATCCATTCACCTAGAAAACACAGAGATGTATTGATGTCTCCGAGAGCATTATTGGTTGGATGAAATTAATATGGATATCACTGAGTATACATCAAAGTTCCTCATATGTTAGAAAGTGAAGTCTGATAGGAAGAAGTCTTAGGGTATGAGGCTACCATTACCCTTACCTCCATTGAAATGGGAAAATATCATCATGGACTATGTCACTGGACTTCTGACGACATTCAAAGGAAACAATGCTATTGGGGATGTTGTGGATCGTCTTAAAAATACTACACACTTCATTAAAATTCAAGAGGATTTCTCATTGGATCAACTAGTACGGATATAAATTAGAGATATGGAAAGGCTTCATGGAGTACCACTATATATTGGGTCTGATTGAGATCTAAGACTCACCGCTACGTTTTTTGAAGAGTCTTCAACATGCTCTGAATACTGAGATAAACATCAGTATGGCTTATCATCCTCAAACTGGTGACCAATATGAGCAGGATATCCAAACACTAGAGGAAATATTGATATCATACTCAATGGACTTTAAAGGTGGATGTGATGAACATCTTCCTATGGTTGAGTTCTCTTATAAAAACATTTTCCACACAAGAATGAAAATGGCTCCTTATGACGAAATTTATTTGATGAGGTGTAGAACACTGATATGTTGGGATGATGTTGGGGTGTGAATACTCCTAGGTCCCAAAATGGTCGATGAAATGGTCGAGAAGGTTAAGACCATCCAACAGCACCTTAAAGATGCTCAAAGTCAACAGAAAATATATGATAACAGTCATCGACAAGACATATAGTTTGATATCAGAGACATGGTATTCCTCAACATATAACCGTGGAAGAGTGTTATGAGATTTTGGATGATGGTAAAGATTAGTCCAAGGTATATCATCCCTTTTGAGATCCTTGATTTCATTAGAGCAGTGGCATATCAACTAACACTCCCATCGAACCAATCTCAAGTACATGATGTATTTCATGTATGACTCATGAATAAGTACATACTTAACCCATCTCATATACTAAATCTAGAGGTTGTACCATTAGAGAATGTACTCTCTTATGAAGATAAGCCAGTGAAGATCTCAGATCGTAGGGAAATAGTTATTCAAAATAAGATAATGCCCCTCATCAAGGTGTTTTTGCGAAACCACAAGCTTGAAGAGGCAACATAGGAATTGGAGGAAGTGATAATACAGAGTTACCATCATCTATTTTACTGTGAGAAAATGAAATTTCGAGGGAGATATTTCTTAAGGGGGGAATATTGTAACTACAAACACTTTTGGAAAATTCCAATTGATCTAAATAAATGTCTTGTTATGAAAAATGATTATATAACATATGAACTTCCTTGGTTTTATGTATTTTGATTTTAACATACCATTATGAATTATGATCATTTCTAATATTTCCATTGAATAGTGATCACATAATTATTATAAATACAGGGCATTAACAAATCCAATTTACTGATACAGAGGAAGTAATGGTCTTATCTAATAGAATTTCTCCGTACGAAGTCCATTTGTCAGATATTGGAAAGGAGGTGGCATCACTAGGCTTCTCTCCTGACCAAGCCCAAGCCGAGCTTCAACAAGTTATGCTCAAATGGAACCGTCTATGAAATAAGTTGATGTTGATAGAGAATACCACCTGATCGATGTTTTATGATCAACCACAACAGTCTGTCACCATCACACACCATACCCTTCGGTCTTATGTGGGTGTTATAAGAGGTTATGTAACAAGACCCTAGATCATTGATTATTTACATTATTTTTGTATAGAGAATATACATTCATTATATTATTGTTACATTGTAGATTGGTTTTAAAGAAAAAATATTATTATTGAATTAAGAAATATATTTTGATAAATTAATGGATTTTGGAATTAAATTAAATTTTAATAAAATATTATCACTAAATTAATTTTTATTAAATATAAATGATCATATAATTTTTATGAATACAATTGTAATTTTTTTTCATGGCATGAAAGTTGATTTTGTTAAAACAAATGAATTTTATATAAATATCGGTTGTTATTATAATATTACAAAATTCACATATTTAAAAAGTTATTTAGATAAATTTAATATTGATTTTTGAATCAGGACCTTGAAATTATCCAATGGTGAATTTTATCATAATTTTCTTAGACATCAAACATTTTTGTGTAAACAATAAATACATTTTTACTATATAATGGGTTTTTATGAAATCATAAAAACAAAATAGTGATGTAATAAAATAAAGTAAATGGGTTTTAGGAAAATATATTTTTTACCATTAAAATAATGTGATTTTAGGTATTTTTAATTTATTTTTACAATGCTTTAGTGGACTCTCCAAGACTTATAAACCATTTTATCTTTTTAAATGAATTTCCTTGAAAGATTGACTCACCTCTACAAAAGAAAACCTAAAATTTTTATTAGACCTTCCATTGGACATATAAAATAATTTTTACCACTCTTCTTTGGAAGAAAGAAAGTGAAAAAATCCATGGTATGGTTTCTGGTTTTGATTAGTTTGTAGTGTTGGGTTCAAAACCTAAATAATAAATAATTCCCCCTCGTTTCCAATATAAACCCACCCAAGATCCTACTTCCACTTCACTCAAATACTATGGGGCTCGATCAAACTCTTCCTTTTTCTCTTTAAAATCCTACCAAGGTGCTCGAGGCTCCCAAAAATCAACTCTCAATACCCTCCAAAGACATTGCGACCACACATCCAAGTAAGGGATTTATTCCTTTCTCATTTTCATCCATGTTTCTTTATATTGTTATACCCCATTATTATCAATTAAATATATTGGGGTAATATTTCACATCATCCATATACCTCCCTCCTTATGTATGAATGATGATAGACCCCTTTTATCTCAAATTAATACCACCCATTTACAACCGAAATTCCGTAAGGGATTTCCCTCTCCTATTTTCATTCAAGAAATTATATTTTATTATGAATCAATATTCCATTACATAGGTTAGGACATGTATCTATATGTACCCCTTATTGTCCATTTCATGTAAAAATGACTAGACACCTCTTTCTCTCTCTTTATTCATTTTTATGAATTTTTATGTTACGAAATTATGCTGCTGGAATTTCATCGCGATTATCAAAACCAAATCCACTGTGTAGTGAATACCATACCCATTTCTATATCAAGGGTATTCACATTTATGCATATTTACATATTTGTTATATAGTTTCATGTATTAATTCCACATTATTTTATGGTGGATTAAGTGATGATGTTTAATGAGTCATTTTTATATGATCCATGTGGCACACTTATGCATGAAATTAAATGATTAAGAAGGGTTCACCCTGATAGTACTCCAATGCATTGGGCAAATAATAGAATCATGATACGTCATGTGTAACTAGGGTTTACTCATACTAATTGAATTGGAGTGAGTGTTTACTCATTTGCCTTGTGTAATGAGCCTTGGCTCATGCTAATATCATGTTAAATGTTGATGCCACATTTCCATGTCATGATAGTCAGGATATATCATGCCTTTATGTTAATGCTTTATCTTGAGCTCCATTGATACGATTATAGCCTAAAATTTAGCTTATTCTTCATTTTATGCCTTTTTTACTCCCTTAATATGCTTTATAGCTCCCCCTTTTCACATGTATGTTCTTAGGTTATCTCATTTAATGCTAAGTACGAAGGAATGTAGTGGTCATGTGAAGGGAGTTTCCAATAATGAGGTTGTATTTTCTTGTTTTAAGTGGTTGTGTAATGTCCCTATGCCCCAAATACACTAGACCTCTCGATCTTCTATGTTGTATCAAGTGAAGTTTTTATGTAATAGAATATCATTACATATGAAATAAAGAAAAGAGTTATCATAATACCGAGTGAAGAGAGAGTTCTTTCAATTCAAAATCAGATCTTGGATGAATTTAGGGTTACCTCCAATGAAATCCATAGCCCCTTTCTTTGTAATCATCTTCTTTGAATGTGCGCTATCAGTATGAGAGTGGGGAAAGAACATGTAATTAAGTTAATTTTTAACATTTGATGTCAAATTGATTCTCAATGGACCCATTTTTAAAAATTTAGTGAATCGTAACCCATTTTTAAACAGCGTAAAGCCAGTTTAAAAGCATTTAGAATCACCAAAAACAAGCATTAATTTGGGAGTTTTATTTTTATTTTCTTGGAAAACACAAGATGATACGGAGTGGGTGAGGATGGAAGTCGATTGTTTATGAGAAATTTTTAATCCAGGGTGAAATTATTATAAAAATTCATCAATGTCATGTCTTGTCATTGTAAATTATTTATTTACAAGCCTTCAATTCTGAAGTTCAATGATAAAATAAATTCAAAATAATCATTACAATAAAAATTGATAATAAATTATAACAACACTTTGACAAATATAAAAATGAGGTGGTAAACGTATGTGAGATTAATCGAATATTTCCATTTTTATGTTTAATTTGATATTCATAATTATATATAAAACATCGATTAAAACTAGGAATGTAAAATTATTTTAATCCGATTCAAATTTAGGTACCCCATTCAAATAAAAAAAAATTGATCTGATTTACAGTATCCTGTTTTATATTTTATATTTTCAAATCCCATTTTTTGATTTTATGAATGGTTTTGGCATGTAAAATTATTTTTATCCTCGTATAAGAGTTCATCAAGATAGTACACATTAAAATAAAAATAAGTAGATCTGATATGCTGTATGCCGTTTTAAAATTATAATTTTTTTAGATTTTATGGTGGACTAGTATGGTATGGAAAACAATAAATGTAACCATAAAGAAGGATGAGACCAGCTATAAAGAGGTACATAAAAATAAAGGACATGCAAGTTTTAGGAAAGATCGATATGGGCTCCCGGGGTTTCAAATCCCCGTCCCCTTTACATCGTAGCGAGGGTCTGTGTTTTTTTAGGGCAAAACCGGTTTGCAGAGGGTGGAAGAGGCGCATTGTATGAATGGTGTTATTTTTATCTTCATCATTGATTCTATAATCATCCAACCAGGATACATTAATTTTAAGGGTATGTTTGGTATAAATGTATGATAACATTACTTATAATGTATTTATTGTTCACCTTTTGGGCTGCTCCTCACCTTGGTGATGACGATTTCTCCATTAATTTTTGTTCGGGAGTCGAATGTCCAGCATATCCGCCTGGAGGGTTTGTCGTATAAGGCAGGATATGCAGTCTTGTTTTCTAAAAAAATCTTTTCCATTTGTGTTGGTTCCCTCAATCGATCCATTGAATTGATCATGGTATTTTTTGTTTTTCTTGTTTTGTTTTTATTATTTGGATGATACTTGGAGGGATGTGGGTAGGTGTTGGTGTTTCATGTACTATCCTCAAGTAAGGACCGTAAGATGATTCCCTATAATTCAATTCCTTTCACGGTGGAGTTTCAAATCGAATCATCACTAAAATTTCCTAGAACAAAAGACATTGAGGTGAAATTGAGAAGAATGAAGATATACTACTGCTACAAGTGCATGATTTATCGACCCCCTCTCTCCATTCATTGCCACATTTGCAACAAATGTGTGGACCATTTTCACTTCCACTTCCCATGGTTCAGTCAATACATCGGACTGGTAATGTGGTTTTAGTTTTCTACATGTACTATAATCCTTGGTAACAGAGATTGGGTGTGTGTGGGTATTTGAAGCGCAACCACCTATTCTTCATTATGTTCTTGCCTTCTATATGGAAGGCCATGAAGATGCACCGTTTGGAAGGCCATGAAGATGTATCCCTTGTTGGTCGGGGTCATCTTCTTTAGCTTCTGGGATGTGTTGTCCGATGGAGAACCCACCCGCTACCATTTGTATCTGATGGCCCCAAACCATGTCGCTTCCTGTTAATCATACAAGTTTTTATTTTTTCTATCATCAATGCTGACTCCCAATTTCTATGATGGATCAATAAATGATTTCCCAGATATCCAATGAACGCATGAGAGGGAAAATGACCAATTCAATCCATCGAAGTTGCATGTCCAACTTCTTTGAAGTGTTTGGTACGAAGCTAAAACTGTCCAAAATCAGTTTCTGGTACCATTTTAAAGGGCAGGCGCAGCGGCCTCATTCTTGAGTGGAGGATGTTGGCGGGGATTGTCCTACAAATGTGGAAGAGGCCATCCATCTTTTTCTTCTGATCATCATCTCCTTCTGATGATCGTCTCCTCCAGCTGGTTGGGTGGGAGCTTTGAGAAGGCCCTAGATGTGATGGAAATGAATTCGGAGAGAAGAATCCTTGGTTCCTAGATGGAGATGCCATGATTCCCGGTTTTTTGATCGATGATGCCATTGGATGTATCTCGTTGGATGATGATGTACCCATTTTGGTGGTTTTGTTCTATATTTGGTTGTTCGGCTGTTAGTTTATGATTATGGAATTGCTGGTTATGCCCTAAAAATAGGCCAAGATCAGGTCATGTGTTTTTGGTTTTTTCCTAATTCCTTTATGTGAGTTGGGTTGCCATTTTTATGACCCTTTATGTGGTGTAGGTTGATCTGTGGATTTTTCAAGCAGTTTTCATTTGAGGCATTTCTTCTCCGCCCTGAAATGCACACCGAGAAGGCAAAACATTAATGCGGTGGGAAATTCCTTTGTTTCTCACTTTGTTCATCACGTAGGAGGGGTTTACTCTTGATTATCTATGGATGATGATTTGTGCAAAACTAATAAAGATAAATTTATTGGTTAATAGAAAATAAAGGGGAAGAGGGAAGGATTTGACTGCTTTTACAGCATTGATATTATTATGATGGTGTTTTTGTAGGGGTTGAATACCCTGCTTAAATCATGGTTTTTGGGAGCCTTTGTTTGTGCTGTGTTTTTTTGGGATATGGAAACCTTTTTGCATGTTATTGTGATGTCACTCCAAAATTTAAAATTGGGTAACTACTTATATTTTCCCAATGAGACAGTTTTCCCAAGATTAATGGCTTCTGTGATAACGTCCCTACAATAAAGTGAATAGTCATAACAGTCCCTTTTTTAAATCTATAAAATGGTGTACGATGTGCTCTGATGTGTGGTCATGCTATTGGGGGGATGTGATGTGTGGTTTCAATGCAATGTGGTGATGATGTGTGTTAGTTAGTCCATGCTTTTGGTACATTGATGTGATGGTTTTTTTTGGTCATTCTATTAGTGGTATGAGGTGATGATTCATTTTCTTGTGCTTTTGGGGTGGCAAGGTGATGCATTTTTTTGTCGTGCTTTTTGGGTGGCGAGGTGATTATTTGTTCGATCGTGCTTGTTTGGAGATGAGTTGATGGTTCTCTAAGAGTGATGTGTTGTATTGTCTTGTATGTTTGTGTCATTCTAGAATCCCAGGTATAGTGCCACAAATATATATTTATTAGATTTATTAATTTTAATATATTTCTTAGTTTTGTTAGATTTATTAGATTTATTAGATTTATTATAGAATTATTAGATTGACATTTATTAATTTTACTAGATTTATTAACTAGATTTGTTATATTTATTAAATTTGTCATATTATTAGATTTATTAGAATAATTATATTAACAATATTTGTTATATTTAAGATATTTATTATATTTATTATATATACAATTAATATATATACCATTTTACATATATATATTATTTAAATTAATTATATAATATATATGTGTTTCCAGTGAATTTTGACAATAAACATATTGATTATGCATGCATATAAGTTACGTATCATCATGTTCATTTATACATCAGACCATTCTTATTATTCATGTTTTCCATTGATGACCCATTTTTTATTATGTATATTTACTAGGTATATGATTAACTTGTATGCCGCACGTGCATTCGCACGAAACTGTTAGAAAATTTTGTAATAGACAACATGTGACAACAAAAAAATAGAAAAATTCAACGCATCACTGGTTGCGCCCAAATTTACCCTACTGGTAAAAGTGGTCGTTGAAGTACAAGTAGGGATCGAATCCATAGGGACCGAAGATGTAACCTTGAGACGCTATAATTTATTGATGGATTGGCTATGAAGTGGCCAACTTTGAGGTCGATTTTAATTGGAGAACTAAAGATATAATTAAAATAAGATATAATAAAAAATTATGTGAACTAAACAATTATTGATGGTGGTTTGATCTTAGGGTTTTGCTTGGGTTAGATTGGATGAATTTCTTTTCTTAGAAAATTTCATGTCATTAATTCAAGACATATCCAAACAATGAGATAATTCTTCCAAATCATTCACCAATTTAATCCCTACACAATTCCAAGGCCAATAACAAATTCACTTTGAGGATCACTTTAATGAGCACTCAAAGGATATAGATCGTACTAGCACTCAAAATGTGTCATCGTTAATGTTGGAATAGATGAGAAAGAATGTAACTCATCAAATGGAAATCCTAAAATAACGAATAGATTTAAATATCAAGTACATGAAATAACATTCAATCCATTACCTTACTACTCCCTTGGATCAAACCATAAGAGTTTATCCTTCCATTGATTCTATTCTACCAATGGAAGAGAGATGTAGACTTATGGGGGCGGAATTGAAGAAGAAGAAATTTATTAAAATAACGAACACTCCACCGTTGTGTGATTGAAATCACAAGTGTTGGTGTGAATAATTTCAAACCATGATTCAACGGTATCAACATGTGAAGAAAAGGAAAATAAAAAGTGAAGAAGAAGAATAAATTTTATTAAAATAATAAACTTGAAAGAAAAACTTACATGGGAAAACTTGACGATGCGATTACAAATTGAAAGCAGAAAATTACAATTGAAAGAAATACCATGGATGGAAGGAAAACATGGATTCAATGAAAAATGTTAGATGATTATTCCCTTCACCACCAGCTCCTTATATAGACATATTAGGAGCCTTATGTCCACCCCCAACAATAAATTCACCCCCCAAAAATTAAAAGAGTCAAAAGGAGGGTGAAGAATCAAAAGGAAATTAACGTTACAAAGTTGACCACAAAACCATCCAGATTCATCCTCCATTTTGACGTGTGCGTTTGACACTTCATACGGCCGACTCAGAAGGTTTCATAAATAGAAAATATCTTCGTAAATGTGTCTTCTAGAAGCTCTACAAATTTCAGGAATTTTGGCTTAGCCGTTTGGATGTTATGGTTGAAATGGTGGGACATATTTCTGTGCATTATTCTCAGGTCCACCATTTAAATTTAAACTTCAAATCCCTTTATCATCATGAAAACATCAGAATTAGCTCCGGCCATAATTGAATAAAATTATCCTCATATTTTCATCTTTATACTGTATAAATTTTAGCTTCATTGGGCTGGTTTCTGGGCCCCACATTTGTTTGATGGGCCTTAGGCCCATTATGCTTTTTCCAGCAAGTTTCTTCCTTCAGGCGCAAAATTCGCCATATTCCTTGGGGGTTAATCCATCAGACCTAAAAGATAAAATTTTTCAAAAAGAGTGATCAATAATATCCCAAAATTTCAAAATCATAAAATGAATATAATGTTTTCCACAAAAAAATGAATGATTGGGCCCAAATTAGCATTTTAAACATGAATTGCATTTAAGATGAGAAATAGAGTTCTATTTATGTAATGTACTAAAAACAATATTTATGGACTTTGGAACAATGAATATAAAGATATTAACAATTAATATTAGCCACTTTCAGTGACTAATCACACCCCCCAACTTGAGTTTTTCTTGTCCCGAGCAAAATAAATTACAAATATGAAATTCAAATCTCCTTTTCCAAAAACATTTTAATACACATTGCTCACCCAAATATCTAATATTAAAAAAAATTATGAAAACCCATAAAAATCATTAAAAACAAGCTAGGTCCATAAGCATATCCCAAGCCCAAGCCCATTCCTTTGTTCAAATTCATCGCCACATTTCATCCAATTCCAATTAAGGATGATAAAGTGTTGTGCATCATAAAAGACATGGGGCCCATTTTATTGTTCAAGGGGAGAAAATGGAAGCGCTAGGTGGGAATCACATTAAACCTTAAGATGGGTATCCATTTTTTTTATTTTTTTGATTTTTTTAACCACAATAGATATGAAAAGACTAACTCTGGGCAAGACAACTATGGAGTCACGATCTCCAAGTGCCGGACGCCACACATTTTGTCAATTTCATGCTCTAAAATAGAGATATAAATCCTAACTCTGGGTAAGACAACTATGGAGTCACGATCCCTAATTGTCAGACACCACACATTTGGACAAAACATTGCTCTATGTGGTCATTATTTTTTCAAATTTTTTGGTTTTTTTTGTTTTTTTTGGATACTCAAATTAAACTAAAAGTGACCCCAGAACCCTATGATATAATGAAAGGGACCCAAGAACTCATATTTACACCCACAATACAGAAGACGTGCATTGTGGCATTTTTATGAAGAGGATGAAAATTTAAACTTTGAAAAATCATATCGGACAACCGCACTTTCCAAAAACTATGCTCATGAACTTAAACTTTCATTAAAATCAGAATCGAGGCATACAAAATTATTTTATATCCAATTTTTAGAGTTTCCAATGTGTGTTATCATGTTCAAGGTTAATGGAATTTTTCTTTTCATGCATGTTATTATTCAAAAAAAAAAATCATTTTTTATTTCATCTCCCCCCAACATATAATAACAATGTCCCTAGTGTTTAAAGAAAAGAAAAGTTAGAAGGGTTGTAGTGGAGGATTTCAAAGAGTAAATGATAATAATGGAATGAAGTCACCTGGTGGTTGATGATGATAGTGCATGCCACAGTCTCCCTTCACTCCTGGATTTGAGTCTCAGTGACTTGGATGGTGGTGAATGGATTCTCCATATGACTTACGACATGTCCTTTTATTTTTTTAACCTATAAAAACATAATAATAAACAAAACAAAATAAACTGATGATACATTGTCTTCTTTTTAGATTTCTGGGTAAGGTATTACTCAGAGATCACGCCACGTGACACGGATGAATATGGTGCTCCACTTTCATACCCATCCAGACTCATAAAAGAAGAACAGGTCAACAGTCTATGGTAATTTATTGTATTAAAAAGAAAATGATTCAAAATGATTAGAAAACATGAAAACCATGGGTTGCCTCCCATGCAGCGCTTCTGTTTAACATCGTTGGCTTGACTTTTACCCCCCAACTTATCCAATACCAACTTTTAAAATTTTAATGAACCCATCTTTCTCCACCTCAACAATATTTATATTATGTCTTTTTTATAATTTTTTCCATGTGAAATTCCATTCTTTACAATGAGTGTGAAATTCCAAGGAATTTCAGTAATGGTTGATTGAGTTTCATTTGGAGTATTTCCTATGATTTCAAGGTTCATTCCTACTTTGTGAGATTCTTGATGAAAATGGATGATAATTTAATGGTCTAGGTTTTCATAAATAGAGATATTATTTAGTGGGGAAGGAAGGATTATAATGTTGAGTTCAGTTTTATTGAATTTTCCCAAAGATGAATGGAAATTTGAATCCAAATTTGTTTCTTTTACAAAACATTTTGAAATAATTTGTTCCTTTTGAAAATATGATTCATCCATAAAATTTTCCATTTGAATTTCATGAGTAGGTATGGAATCACTATTCATTATATCTCCCAATGGTTCAATGATCGGTGATTCTAAAAAAAATTTATTGGAGCAATATTCTGAACACTCAATCCCTGAAAAAAAATTTCCCCTTGTGAATCCAAAAAATTAATTTCCTCTCGATTTAAGCACCCATCAACAATTCCTTGATTATCTTCAACTATACCAAATTCAATGGTTGATTCTTCAATAAATTCATGTGATGTTTGTGGGAGGCAATATTCTTGTATTAGTGATGAGGAAGATACAACCTGTGTGGTAATGGGTTCCACAACCATTTCAATGATTTGTAGTTATACTCTTAAAGATGAAACCTATGAATTCATTTTTTCCATTTTTTCACACAAATGTTCAATAATTTTTTCAGAATTAGGATTGATAGATGTTTGTACATCATGAACTTCATTATGTTTGATCTCTTCAATCATCCTCAAGAGGTATGGAAATTGATCCTTTAAACAATTATCATCCCATTGATTGTAGATCTCATCTAGTGTGGTGTATTCAATCATGGTTTGGTCAATGAAATTTTCTATATGAGTTGATTCAAAATATTTATTTTCCAGTTGATTATACCCTTGGTATATTAATGGGTATTGTTGAAGATAATCCATTGGAGTTGATTGAAAGTTGTTTTTGGGATTCATTGGACATGCAGAAAAAGAAATACGAATAGAGAAGAGAAATTAAGATGAGAATAGAGAATTTGGGGTGAGAAAAGAAGATGAGTGTCTAAGAAAACTTACTTTGGTCCCCGAAAATGACACCAAAATTTTGGTTGCGCCCAAATTTACCATACTGGTAAAAGCGGTCGTTGAAGTACAAGTAGGGATCGAATCCACAGGGACCGAAGAAGTAACCATGAAACACTATGATTTATTGATGGATTGGCTATGAAGTGGCCAACATTGAGGTAGATTTTAATTGGAGAACTAAATATATAATTTAAATAAGATATAATAAAAATTGATGTGAGCTAAACAAATATTTATGGTGGGTTGATCTTAGGTTTTTTCTTGGGGTGGATTGGATGAATTTCTTTTCCTAGAAAATTTCATGTCATTAATTCAAGACATATCCAAAAATTGAGATAATTCTTCCAAATCATTTACCAATTTAATCCCTACACAATGCCAAGGCCAATCACTAATTCACATTGAGGATCACTTTAATGAGAACTCAGAGGAAATAGATCGTACTAGCACTCAAAATGTGTCATCATTATAGTTGCAAAAGATGAGAAAGAATGTAACTCATCAAATCGAAATCCTAAAATAACGAATAGATTTAAATATTAAGTACATGAAATAACATTCAATCCATGACCTTACTACTCCCTTGGATCAACCCTTAAGAGGTTATCCCTCCATTGATGCTATTATACCAATGGAAGCGAGATGTAGACTTATGGGGGCGGAATTGAAGAAGAAGAAAATTATTAAAAGAACGAACACTCCATCGTTGTGTGATTGAAATCACAAGTGTTGGTGTGAATAATTTCAAACCATGATTCAACGGTATCAAAGTGTGAGGAAAAGGAAAATAAAAAGTTAAGAAGAAGAAGAAATTTTATTAAAATAATAAACGTGAAAGAAAAACTTACATGGGAAAACTTGACGATGCGATTACAAATTGAAAGCAGAAAATTACAATTGAAAGAAATACAATGGATGAAAGAAAAACATGGATTCAAAGAAAAATGTTAGATGATTATTCCCTTCACCACAAGATCCTTATATAGGCATTTTAGGAGCCTTTTTCCACCCCCAACAATAAATTCACCCCCAACAATTAAGAGAGTCAAAAGGAGGGTGAAGAATCAAAAGGAAATTAACGTCACAAAGTTGACCACAAAACCAGCCAGATTCATCCTCAATTTTCATGTGTGAGTTTGACACTCCATATGGCCGAATACGAAGGTATCATAAATAGAACATATCTTCTTCAATGTGTCTTCTAGAATATCTAAAAATTTCAGGAAATTTGGCCTATCCGTTTGGATGTTATGGTCGAAATGGTGGGATGGATTTCTGTGCATTAATGTCGGGTCCACCATTTAAATCTCAACTTCAGATCCCTTTATCATCATGAAAACATCAGAATTAGCTCAGGAAAAAGTTGAATAAAATGATCCTCATATTTTTATCTTTATACTGTATAAATTTTATCTTCATTGGGCTTGGATTATGGGCCCCACATTTGTTTGATGGGCCTTAGGCCCATTATGCTTTTTCCAGAAAGTTTCTTCCTTCAGGCGCAAAATTCTCCATCTTCCTTTGGGATTCATCCATCGGACCTAAAAGATAAAATGTTCCAAAAAACGTGATCAATCATATCCCAAAATTTCAGAATCATAAAATGAATATAATGTTGTCCACAAACAAATGAATGATTGGGCCCAAATTTTCATTTTAAACATGAATTGCATTTAAGATGACAAATGGAGTTCTATTTATTTAATGTACTAAAAAAATGTTTATGGACTTTGGAGCAATGAATATAAAGATATTAAAAATTAATATTATCCAATTTCAGTGACTAATCAATCACCCCTCCCAAATACTGCATCAATCAATCCCATTCCATGAGTATGTATAGGATTGTATAATTTTGTTGGATGATAGAAAATGCTCCCATCATATGATCTCTCAAAAGGTGTGAGAAAAATAGATGAATGGTAAAGAAATAGTCCCCCAATAAGAACTATGTAAATCAACACACATCATGGATCTTAGAGAAGAGCCCATTGAAATGATATTTGGATTTCACCACCTCTAAAAATAATTTCATTTGGTGAAAAATGGTATTTGGATTCATTATGCTAAGCCACGAGAAAGAGAAATCTAGGAATGTACCTTATAAGTCCGCCATTTATTGAACCATTAGAACCACATATTCTCCCACATTTTTCAAATTCAATGGTCATACAACAGAGTCTCAGATACCCAAAGTAGTTCAGGAGTGACATCATCCCAAAACCCATTACCACCTTTCATGTATTAGACCTAAATTCAAAAATGCTTCCCAATATATCATTATCCACCATGGAAACAAAAAAAATGATAAGAAAAGAACCAGAGGAATCTAGACCGAATCGCTTATCAAATGCATTATATGATGCAAGATGGAATTATCTTAATGTGTTCACCACAGAGACGTAGTCAGGAAGGCTCGGCGACATGGAGTCCTCTAGAGGTGGTGCAAGAATTATTAGGATGAGGATGATCGATTTCTTCATCATTATAAATGAATCAATCAATTGGTTGTCATGGTTGGTAGTGATGGATAAGAAGAGGTTGAAAAAGCACAATCTCATATAAAAAACAATTTCATATAAAACTCTCAACAATGAATGAAAAAATTGAATAGGTGACACTTGAGCACATGAACATTCTCCTTTTATTAACATTGAGCAATACATGATAATTTTTTGTACATACCTGACCTTATTAATATTCAATGATCCTAGTTACAACATTTGGAAGACCACAACTGAGTCTCCCCAATCCATTAGATACCGATTTTCAGCAACCAGAAAATTTACATTTACCTTAAAAATATATATATGAGAAAAATTTTCTCTCCCCTGACAGATTGTGTCCTTCCCATTAAATCTAATATAAATTGGAAAAGATAATAGAAAAAACCATCCTTTCCATGTATAGCATGTGATATTTTGGAGGTAAAGATCTTCTCCTACAACAAATTTCTATCCAGATTTACGTTAAGCTATAAAAAATAAAAATTCATTGTCCCCATAGCCTAATCGGCAAAGAAGAGGATATTGTATAGCGAATCATAATGAGGTTCAATGTAGCAATTGAATCTAGAAAATGAGGACACCCACCCAATAATTGGTGGAACTGAATTTCTAGGGTAATATAGGAATATTTTAGCACTTATTGTTCAGTATTGTCGTAGCCAAAACTATTCACTCGGTTTGTGTCTTCGGGCCACCAGTTTGGGCGTATGGGTCTCCAGGGCCTTCTTCTAACACCCCAGGTAAATAAAGAATATGACATTTTTATATTTATCCATATTTGGGAATAAAATATTAATAATACTTTAAAGGGTATGCTATGATCGATGGCGTACCCAAAACGCAACAATGAGTTTCTTGGAAATCTTACGTTGTACTCTAATAATAAAATAATATTATTTTAAATAGTAGTTAACGCCTGGCCGTTGTAAAGGAGGGAATGAACAGAACTAACTAAAAAATTATTACATATGTTTGTCAAATGTTTTAACATTTTACAATAAATGTTAGAGGATTAAAAAATGCAAATGAATCAATTGTAAGCGTAAACATTCTAATATAATTTAAAAAGAAGATTAACCGCCTTTCGATGGAGAACCGCTTTTAAATCCACTTTTTGAAAATTTTATTTGTTATATTTGAAAAAATAAAATTCTTTACAATCGGGACATCAAAGTTTACTTTGCGTAAATTTTTTGTTTTTTTTCCCAAAAAGTTCTATTTTTAATGAATAGTGAAAAATGATGTATTTTAATTCAAAACCTCTTTTAATATAATTTATTTATATGATTAGATTATATTTTGAATTGGTTTTAAAGTGAAGTTAGAATATATTTTTACCATTTAATCCAATAGTGGTCTTTGGAATTAATTTCACTTTGAAATCGGACTTAAACTAGTGTCAATCTTTTGATACATTTTGTTTCATAAAACACGCTATTTGTTTTGACAGCGGGAATTAATTATTAAATTAATTAATGAAACTAATATGTTCTGAATTTTGTTAAATAGACATCATTTTTGAATTCGGAATATCAAATATAGCTTAGGGTGAACTTTTGCTAATTTTCTGAAAAACTTCAATTTTTGATAAATAGTGAAACCACTAAGTGGTACTTATAAAAACTGCTTTTCCGTTTAAATGAAATTTTGCCATAATTGTGTTTTGAAATTCAAAAATCCGACATACATGGTTGTCATTAAGGAGTAAAATTTGGTTCAATGGGATTAAAATAAGTTTTTTTGGTGAATAGTACCTTATTAAGTTTTTAATCGCGATTAGAGGTAATTCGTGTAGTTTAAGGTAAGAATAATGTTTTAATAAAATGAAATGACATAGACACATTTCCTACCCTCATTGGATGTGTCATGGCCGACCAAGAAAATCCATGTGTCATCTTGGGGACCCCATGGAGCCACTTTGGTTGTAAAATGACATAAATATCTTTTTATTTAATGTTAAAGTAAAAAGGACACAAACATTAGATGTTTTACTAAAACAATTTTTACATGGGGTTATACAAGTCATATTTTTTACTATAAATAGTCATTGGAAAGATAAAAATATTTCCTACATCATAGTATATTTTTTTATAATTTTTAGACATTAAATAAATTAAATTATTTATGACATCATGATGATGCATCGATTAACTCATTAATAAAGGATTTAAATAAAATTAAATGATAATGTAAAATCTAGGACCTACACATGTCCAAAACCTATTTTATGGGTGTATTTCGAAACATTATCACCTTATACTGGAATTATATTAATTCGGGACCTCTTAAATCCGAATACCATTTTAAAATAAAGTTACTTTTCTTTACCTTCCAAGAGTGGCCCTCCTCTCCTCTTATAAAAGGCCCCCACCTCTACCTCATTACCCACACTTCCAAAGCCATTGGCTCGACCAACCCCTGCTCATTTTGTCTCTCCACATCCCTATATAACTCCTTCAATCCTCACTTTGGGAAGAAGTCTTCCCAAGGAAGCCTTTGAGCTCAAACCAAAGGGAGTTACCCGATTTTAAGGTAAAATCATCACTTGAGTCCTTTTGTTTTATTTTGCTTCTCTAACCCCCTAAACTCTTTTTATTATTTTATTTTGTAATAAATAAAGTATAATAAATATACTAGGATGTTGTTATAAGAAGTATTCGAGCTACACTTACACACACCTACATCTAATGGTTAAAGAACTTACTGTTTCCGTGGATGGCAAATTTCTGCCTCCCGAAACGATGATTGTTCAACATTCTTTTAACACCTTCAAAGGTGGCCATTAAGATGTCACTATATTTATATATGACATATATTATGTGTATATTTTCCTTATGCTTCTTTATTTTTCATTTGTGGTTTACCTTTATGGTGTCCATTGCGGGTAAACACGATAATTTCATTTTAGGAAGTGCGGGCTACAGGCCCCTCAAAGTGATATGATTCGTTAATGCCATATGTGGGACATATAAAGGATGGATTTAAAGTTATTATATATTATGTTATACTGTAATTATAATATACCTCTATATCATTATGATTTCTTTCCATTAATGTATGAGATAGAAATGAATGTAGTGTTCATGCGTACGTACGGCTTACCGTCTCCATGAACGGTGCATTTCATTTCTTACCTCTAAATGATTATGTAATATTATAAATACATTTATATGCTGGATATATATGATATATATGATATCCAAATCAGGAATTTGATTATGGATATAAAGAACCTTTGACCACACGAACAACATGTAATTGTAAGAAGTCCACTATCGACATAAGAACCAAATATCGACAAAACAAACATTATTAACTTAAATGATTACATAATGTTTATAATATGATAATAAGTGATATAAAAGTAATAATGAACTTGAAAAAGGTTCTTAATTAAGTATACATTAACTCATGTTTATTATTCAGGATATTAAAGAACGATCGAGTCAAGTCGGACCCGAGGTAAGGGATCTTACTCCTCTCTTTCTTTTTAAGTACACTCTTTTATGTCATTCCTTCAAAAGGTCATATTTCATGTTATTGGGATGTTATTTCATATTAATCTTACTGTAATTTTTATGTTCATATGATGAGATACGCAATTCTCTCACATCAATCCATTTTGGAAATTTTGAGTGGCATTGTTAGGCTACCGAATTTTCGTAAGAGATCTAACTTCTCTCTTTCTTTTTAAGTAATCTCCTTTTTGTCACTTCTCTTAAGATCCTCTTTGTTATGTTAGTGGATGTTCTTTTATATTCCACTTTCTGTAAACTTTATATTAATATGATGAGAGACCTTATTTTCTCTCATCAATCCATTTTGAAGTTTTAAGTGGCACCGTTAGGCTGCCGAGTTTTCGTAAGGGATTTTTCATCCCACTTTTATTCCCGTGAGATTTATGCTACATTTTCCACAATTTCATTTGAGTTGTGTATGTAATTCACATTATTCTACACTTTTTGTAATATACTTTCGTTTATGAGTATTTACTTCAATGATGTATTGTCCTTCTTTCATGGGGTGTATGTTTCGAAAGATACCCACGCCGGTAAGGGAACCTTTCCCCCTCCTCTTTTTAAAGAATTCTTTTGTTGGGTCTTTTAATTCACATATTTCTATGTTGGGATACGTTCTCATATATCCTTATTGATGTAAATGTTATTTCCAAGTGATTAGATACCCTTTTTTTACCTCTCATCAACTCTTTTTCTGAATTTTGAAGTGACGTCGTTAGGCTGTCATATTTTTGAAAGGGAACGTCTTAACCCAAATTTGATTCTTTGGGATAAAACTGTACTCCTTGAATATGTCATTCTATGAATATGTGTGAATAAAATCTGATTGTTTTACACTTAATATCCACTTATATTTTGTGTATTCTTTTGTGACACATAATTATGCAATTGATTTATCCTTAAACCAAGGATACTGTCTTTGTAAGGGACATCATCTCAATCTCCTTTCATTGAGGAATATTTCGTTTTATACAAAACTTTCTTTTATACGGTGTATAGAACCCTTTGAATTTTACTTTTATACAAAAGGAATCTTTTTCTATGAAGCGTTTTACAAAATGACAAAAAGGAATGTTTCTTTTAACGTACGCGGTGACAACGACCTTTTCCACCGCCGTGAGTATTATTTGGTCATTGGCTTCCTCAACAAGCCGTGATGATTTTAAAATGAAATAAATACCATATACTCTTTTATGTATTTTGGTATTGAAAATGGTTTTTATAATGGATTTGTTATGTCAATATATTTGAGTAATATATTGTGATCAAATTGTGGAAATGTTTTCTTTCCTTTATGTTTGCTTTATGTATTATGATTTTATAATGGTACTTGGACATTTGATGGGTGGTTACGTGATGAACCATATGACGGGTGGTGTCGTGAATACCAGGACGGGTGGTTACGTTATAACCTCCATTGCATTGGGTATGGAAGTCGGCCGTATGGCTATTCCATTAAGTATGTATGGAAGTTGGCCGTATGGCTATTCCATTAAGAAATATGTGTGGAAGTCAACCGTATGTTTATTCCAATTAAGAATGTTTATGTCCCAAGTTACCTTTATATGTTATGTGATATTTTTATGGGTTTTATTATAATATTTTGGTTCCAAAAGGGTAAGTAATGATCTTTTATTCAGTGAAGAGTTTTTACTACTTCATAAAGGTGAAAAGTATTAATTTGTTAAAGTATACATGGTTTACTTGTTGTTTTGATAAACTAACTGTTTTCATTATATGTGTATCTCTTACTGAGCTTTTATGCTCATTCCAAGTTTTTTTTTTGAAATGTTTTTCACAGGACTTAATGTCGAATAGGGTCAAGGATGGGATCGATGGAATGTAATGCTATATAAAACATGGAACTAGACATGTTTCTTTTTTAGAGTTTTTTTTTCTATGGAAACTTAGTAGAAGTGTCTACTTTGTAATCTTTTGAGATTTAATAGTTATGTTCTAATTCTCTAAAACTCTAAACCTAAAAAGATCCTCAATGTGAATTATTCATTTAATTCAATATTAAGTAATGTTTAAGGCCGGGGCCTTATAGTTGGTATCAGAGGGATTTTAGATAACATTAGAGGTTAGGGTATTCTCTAAGCATAAGTGAAATTACAATAATGGTTAGGATTTCAGAAAGAGTCCTAGTTTTAGATAAAGTGAATGAGTAAGTATATCTTAGTGTTTACCTTCCTCATTAGTACATTATGGTTTTGTTGATATACTCACACTGACATTTCTGTTTTTAGTGAATGTATGGATCTAGAAGGCACCAAAGAGACAACATGTTTGAAGGAAACTATGGTGGTTCTATGATTAAGATACTAGATAAAATGGGGGATTCAATGGGGAAACTCATGTCTATTCTAAACCAACTATCAAATAGTCATGATCAACCACTTGAACCTTGGTATGATCTGTAATGCATCATGTACGAGATGACCAATCGATGTGGAAGTTCAGGTAATAATTATAAAGGTAACCATTAGAGTTTATATGATCCTTACATTTGAGGTAATTATGGGTTATTATATGATATGATGGAAAATGAAAGGCATGAGATAAACTTGAGGTTAAAATGTGTTATGATTATTTTTGAAGATTTTATCTCATTTTGGGGAATGTTTTAAGAATTATATAGTTTTGGAAAAAGGACAACACGCAGACCGTGTGGCAACCCGTCGCGTCAGACAAAGCTGCGGGAATCGAACCCACAACCAAAGTGCGACTGGTATTTATCGCCTACCACTGGTCTACGTGAAGTACCTGGTTAGTCTGACTGATTCTTTTTAGTTAGATTATTTTAGGAATTAAGAGTATGTTGATTTTGGGTTATTTATGAAAATGATTAACCTATCATGGAGGATATGTGATTAGGTTAATTACTTTTCAATACGATACTTTAAGAGTAACTGATGTTATTTGGAGATAGGTGTTAATTTGTATCTTGGAAGACTATGCGACTAAATCCTTCAAATATTTGGGTTTCAATATTAGTTTGGTTTACATTGAATTATATTATGTACAATTTTTTTATCGAATAGTCCTCGTTGGACATTGGGTTTTGTTGGACAAATTTTGGAGATTAAGCATAGATTTTCTTTTCAAATGGTTATCCTTTTCTGGATTATCTGACCTTGTACTAACCTTTTTGGTTTTGGTTTTGGTTAAATCCTAAATACATGGGAAGTATATAGTTCTCTTTGGTGGATTAGGTAATTATCTAGAAGTTGATTATAGTACTCTTAATGCGAACAAGTCTTCCTAAATACTCGTCTTTTGGAAAAAATATGAGTTTGATTAAGGAATCTAGTAAAAGTTGAAAGTCAACATGATGAGTGATTATGTTTCCTTATGAATAAATTCCTCAATAAAAATTAACTTAAAACAAAAATGTTGTCTTTTAACTTTTCCTACTGGGGAATCGAATACCGTTTAACCCATCAAAAGTTTGTGATTTTCTTATGGTTAACTTTCTCCTAAACTTGTTTACTATCACTCTCCCTCAAAAACATGACCCTTTGCTTTTTCTTCCATGTCCATGTTTTCCTACACGGAATCCTATTATGGGTTAACTCGGGTGACCTCTATACTTATCTTTATTTATATTAAAGTGATTGTTTTACCGACTCTTGTTCCGATGTGGGACTTTCAAGGATGATTCCAAGCTCGATTTTAAAATTGTGAGGATGCAATTCCCAAAAGGGGGGAAGGATGTAACACCCCAGGTTAATAAAGAATATGACATTTTTATATTTATCCATATTTGTGAATAAAATATTAATATTACTTTAAAGGGGATGCTATGCTCGATGGCGTACCCAATACGCAACAACGAGTTTCTTGGGAATCTTACGTTGCACTCTAATAATAAAATAATATTATTTTAAATAGTATTTAACGCCTAGTCGCTGTAATGGTGGGAAATGAACAGAACTAACTACAAAATTATTATATATGTTTGTCAAATATTTTTACTTTTTACAATAAATGTTAGAGGATTAAAAAATGCATATGAATCCAATTTTAAGTGTAAACATTCTAATATTTTTTAAAAGGCCGATTAACCGCCTTTTGATGGCGAACCTCTTTTAATTCCACTTTTTGACAATTTTACGTGTTATATTTGACAAAATAAAATTATTATTTAGAATCGGTACATCAATGTTTACTTTGCATAAATTTATGTTTTTTTTCAAAAAAGTTCAATTATTAATCAATAGTGATAAATGTTGTATTTTAATTCAAAACCTCTTTTAATATAATTTATGTATATGATTACATTATATTTTTAATTGGTTTTAAAGTGAATTTAGAATATATTTTTACCATTTAATCGAGTAGTGGTCGTTGGAATTAATTTCACTATGAAATCAGACTTAAACTAGTGTCAATCTTTTGATACACTTTGTTTCATAAAAACACGCTATTTGTTTTGACAGCGGGAATTAATTATTAAATAAATTAATGCAACTTATATGTTCTTAATTTTGTAAAATATACATCATTTTTGAATTCAGAATATCAAATATAGCTTAGGGTGAACTTTTGGTAATTTTCTGAAAAACTTCAATTTTTGATGAATAGTGAAACCACTAAGTGGTACTTATAAAAACTGATTTTCTGTTTAAATGAAAATCTTCCATCATTGTGTTTTGAATTTAAAAAATCCGACATACATGGTTTTCATTAAGAAGTAAAATGTGGTTCAATGGGATTAAAATAATTTTTTGTTGAATAGTAACTTATTATGTTTTTAATCGCGATTAGAGGTAATTAGTGTAGTTTAAGGTAAGAATAATGTTTTAATAAAATGAAATGACCTAGAAAATGTCCTAACCTCATTGAATGTGTCATGGCCGACCAATAAAATCCATGGGTCAACTTGGGTACCCCATAGAGCCACTTTGGTTGGAAAATGACATAAATATCTTTTTATTTAATGTTAAATTAAAAATGACACAAACATGAGATGTTTTACTAAAAAAAATTTACATGGGGTTATACAAGTCATATTTTTTACTATAAATAGTCATTGGAAATATGAAAAGATTTAATACATCATAGTATTTTTTTTATAATTTTTAGATATTAAATAAATTAAATTATTTATGACATCATGATGATGCAGCGATTACCTCATTAATAAAGGATTTAAATAAAATGAAATGATTATGTAAAATCTATGATCTACACATGTCAAAACCCGTTTGGATGGGTGGATTTATAACCCTTATCACCTTATCCTCGAATTATATCAAGGTGGGACCTCTTAAATCCGAATACCATTTTAAAATAATGTGACTTTTCTTTACCTTCCAAGAGTGCCCCTCCTCTCCTCTTATAAAAGGCCCCCACCTCTACCTCATTACCCACACTTCCAAAGCCTTTTTCTCGACCAACACCTGCTCATTTTGTCTCTCCACATCCCTCTCTAACTCCTTGATGCCTCACGTTGGGCAGAAGTCTTCCCAAGGAAACCTTTGAGCTCAAACCAAATGGAGTTATCCGATTTTATGGTAATATCTTCACTTAAGTCCTTTTGTTTTATTTTGCTTCTCCAACCCCATAAACTATTTTTATTCTTTTCTTTTGTAAAAAAATCCAGTATCCTCAATATACTAGGATGTATTTATAAGAATTATTCGAGCTACACTTACACACACCTACATCTAATGGTTAAAGAACATACTGTTTCCGTGGATGGCGAATTTCTGCCTCCCGAAATGATGATTGTTCAACATTCATTTAACAGCTTCGGAGGTGTCCATTAAGATTTCACTCTATTTATATATGATATATATTCTGTTTATGTTTTCCTTGTTATTATTTATTTTTCATTTGTGGTTTACCTTTATGGTTTCCATTGTGGGTAAACATGAGAATTTCATTTTAGGAAGTGCGGACTACCGCCCACTCAAAGTGATATGATTCGTTAATGCCATATGTGGGACATATAAAATATGGATTTAAAGTTATTATATATGATGTTATACTGTAATTATAATATAACTCTATATCATTATTATTTATTTCCATTAAAGTATGAGATAGAAATGAAATTAGCGTTCATGTGTACGTACGTCTTACCGTCTCCATGAACGGTGCATTTCATTTCTTATCCCCAAATGTAATGTAATATTAAAAGTACATATATATTGGATATATATGATGAATGTTACATCTAAATGATGAATATAATTCTGGAATTAAAATATAAATACCTCTCATTTAGTTTTAATTCCATTAATATGACAAAGAAATGAATGTAGCGTTCATGCGTACGTACGGCTTACCGTCTCCATGAACGGTGCATTTCAATTCTTACCTCTAAAAGATTATTTAATATTATAAATACATGTATATTCTGGATATATATGATATATATTATATCAAAATCAGGAATTTCATTCTAGATATAAAGAACCTTTGACCACACCAACAACATGTAATTGTAAGAAGTCCACTTTCGACTTAAGAACCAAATATCGAAAAAACCAACATTATTAACTTAAAAGATTACATAATGTTTATAATATGATAATAAGTGATATAAAAGTAATAATGAACTTGAAAAGGGTTCTTAATCATGTATAAATTAACTCAAGTTTATTATTCAGGAGATTAAAGAACGATCGAGTCAAGTCGGACCTGAGGTAAGGGATCTTACTCCACTCTTTCTTTTTAAGTACACTCTTTTATGTCATTCCTTCTAAAGCTCATATTTCATGTTATTGGGATGTTATTTTATATTACTATTACTGTAATTTTTATGTTCATATGATGAGAGACCTTATTCTCTCTCATCAATCCATTTTGGATGTTTTGAGTGGCACCGTTAGGCTGCCGAATTTTCATAAGAGATCTAACTTCTCTCATTCTTTTTAACTACTCTCCTTTTTGTCACTTCTTTTAAGATCCTATTTCTTATGTTGGGGGATGTTATTTTATATTCCTCTTTATGTAAACTTTATTTTAATATGACGAGAGACCCTATTTTCTATCATCAATCCATTTTGGAAGTTTTAAGTGGCGTCGTTAGGCTGCCGAGTTTTCGTAAGGGATTTTTCATTCCACTTTTATTCTCGTGAGATTTATGTTACATTTTCCACAATTTCCTTTGAGTGGTGTATTTACTTCCCATTATAATACTCTTTGTGTAATATACATTCGTTTATGAGTATTTACATCAATGATGTATTGTCCTTCTTTCATGGGGGGTATGTTTCGAAAGATACCCACATCGGTAAGGGAACCTTTCACCCTCCTCTTTTTAAAATACTTCTTTTGTTGGGTCTTTTAATTCACATACTGTTATGTTGGGATATGTTCTCATATATCCTTATTGATGTAAATTTTATGTCCAAGTAATGAGATACCCTTTTTTATCTCTCATCAACTCTTTTTCTGAATTTTGAAGTGACGCCGTTAGGCTGTCAAATTTTTGCAAGGGAACTTCTTAACCCAAATTTGATTCATTGGGATAAACTTATAATCCTTGAATATGTCATTCTATGAATATGTGTGAATAAACTCTGATTGTTTTACACATAATATTCACTTATATTCGGTGTATTATTTTGTCACACATAATTATGAAATTGATTTATCCTTAAACCAAGGATACCGTCTTTGTAAGGGACTTCGTCTCAATCTCCTTTCATTGAGGAATATTTTGTTTTATACACATCTTTCTTTTATACAGTGTACAAAACCCTTTGACTTTTACTTTTATACAACAGTAATATTTTTCTATGAAGCATTTTACAAAAAAACAAAAAGGAATGTTTCTTTTAACGTACGTGGTGACAATGACCTTTTCCGCCGCCGCGATTATTATTTGGTCATTGGCTTCCTCAACAAGCCGTGATGTTTTTAAAATGAAATAAATACCATATACTATTTTATGTATTTTGGTATTGAAAAAGGTTTTTATAATGGATTTGTTATGTCAATATATATGAGTGATATATTGTGATCAAAGTGTGGAAATGATTTCTTTCCTTTATGTTTTCTTTATGTCTTATGATTTTATAATGGTACATAGACATTTGACGGGTGGTTATGTGATGAACCATATGACGGGTGGTGCCATGAATACCAGGACGGGTGGTTACGTTATAACCTCCAATGCATTGGGTTTGGAATTGGGCCGTATGGCTATTCCATTAAGTATGTATGGACGTTGGCCGTATGGATATTCCTTTAAGAGATATGTGTGGAAGTCAACCGTATGGTTATTCCACTTAAGTATGTTTATGTCCCAAGTTACCTTTATATGTTATGTGATCGTTTTATGGGTTTTATGGTAATCTTTTGGTTACAAAAGGGTAAGTAATGATCTTTTATTCAGTGAAGAGGTTTTACTACTTCATAAAGGTGAAAAGTATTACTTTGTTAAAGTATAAATGGTATACTCGTTGTTTTGATAAACTAACTGTTTTCATTCTTTGTGTATCCCTTACTATGCTTTTTATGCCCACCCCAAGTTTTTTTTGAAATGTTTTTCACAGGACTTAATGTGGAATAGGGTCAAGGATGGGATCAAGGGAATGTCATGCTATATAAAACAAGGAACTAGACATGTTTTTTTAAGAGTTTTTTTATTCTATGGAAACTTAGTAGAAGTGTCTACTTTGTAATCTTTTGAGATGTAATAGTTATGTTCTAATTCTCTAAAACTATAAACCTGAAAAGATACTCAATGTGAATTATTCATTTAATTCAAAATTAAGTAATGTTTAAGGCAGTGGCCTTATACTTCGGGTCATCAATAGTCTTTAGGACTCAGGGCCTTCGGGTCACATAGACCATGGTGTTTCCAGGTTCTCACAGAGTAGGCCCCAGAAGGGGATTAGAGAAACAAGAGTAGCAGTCCCCAGAAGCAGAGCTACCAGATTGGGAGAATGAGAGGGTATGGCAACTGCCATCGGGACCAGCAACCATGCAGATTTTAATGGGGCAATGCTAATCGATCAATAATGGAAGGTGGGTAGATAGGTGATCAATGATGCAGAAGATAGGGGAGGGGCATTTCATGTGGGTTGGGCCTACGAGTCACTTATTGGGCTTTGTATGCCTCTGGGCCTTCATGTCATGTATTGTGAGTCATGTTGGGCCTTGTGCCTTGGGCCTACGGGTCATGTACGAGTTCCCCTTCATCACTTAATAGTTTGAATATCTATAATAAAATATAAAATAATTCCTTTAGGACATTCGGGTTGGGGGTATCACCTTAACTATCAAAGATGGAACCCTTGTAACTGCTAATGTTGGGATCCTTCTGAACATGAATTCAATTTTTATTATAGATTTATTAGATTTACATTTATTAGATTTATTAGATTTATTATATTTGTTAAATTTTAAAGATTATTAGATTTATTAGATTTATTAGATTCATTAGACTCATTATATTTGTTATATTTAATATATTGGTTACATTTATAATTAATATATATAACTTTTTAAAAATATATATAATTTATATTAATTGTTAAATATATATGTGTTTCTAGTGAATTTTGTCAATAAATATATTGATTATACTTGCATATAAGGTATGTATCATCATGTTCATTTATACATTACACCCTTCTTATTATTCAAGTTTTCATTGATGGCTAGTTTTTTATTATGTATATTTAATATGTATATGATTAATTTATGTTACACATATATACTATTATCTGCTCAATAATATTTGTAAAATTACATTAAGTATATTTAAATAATAAATATACTTATTATATTTATAAATTAGAAATTATATAATTATATATAATTTTTAAATATATTTATTTGCAATTATAATTACAACTACTTAAATATATTTAAATAATTATGAAATTACAATAAATACATATATTACAATTATAAATAAATAAATATATTTATTTATAATTATATAAAAAAATTATTAAAAAAATAATAATTTATAGTTATAACAATAACTAGGAATAACTATATATATGTGAATAATTATAAAATTATAATAATAAATATATTTATTATACTACTTATAATGTTATAATATAATGCAATATATATATTTATAAATGTATACAAATATTTCTAATTATAATTCTTAACAAAATATAGATATATTTAAATAATTAAAAAATAAAATCAATATATTAATTATATATATTTATATACAAATATTTTTAAATAAATACAAATAGTTATAAATATAATTCTAAATAAATTTAGATACATTAAAATATTTAAAAAATTAT
Organism: Viscum album; assembly: GCA_963277665.1. Classification (NCBI taxonomy): domain Eukaryota; kingdom Viridiplantae; phylum Streptophyta; class Magnoliopsida; order Santalales; family Viscaceae; genus Viscum; species Viscum album. The sequence goes on along the minus strand of OY728151.1, from coordinate 1,051,512,892 downwards.
GACAAATATATTTATATATATTTCTAAAATTATAAATATATTTTTTATAATTTTATAAGGATTTAAATATATATATATATATATAATTTCAAATATAAATAAATTTTTTTTATTACAATTTTTAATTACAAATTAATATATCATTATTTATTAGTTCTATATATAAATAAATATATATTTTATTAAATGATTCTTAATTTTTAAAAAATATATGTATTATTTTCATATATAATTATATATATAATTAAATAAATATATTGACATATTGAGAAATAAATAAATATATATATATATGTAGTTATAAATAAATATAGATGTATTTTAATAATTATAAAATTATAATAAATTTTATAAATATATTTGATAATAAAATTATAAATATTAGAAATATTAATTTTTTATAATTTTATAATTATATAAATATATATATAAATTTATATTCATTTATAATTCAAATTATAAAGATATATATATATATTCGCATATTTAATTATAAACTTAAAAGAAATATAGTTATATATTTATATAATTATACTTATATATAATTAAAATTCTTTATTATATATATATTTCTAAGATTATAAATATAATAATTATATATCTTATAATCTTATTATTATTTAGCTTATTATTTTATAAATATAAATAATTTATATTTGTTTTTTTTCATAATTATAAATTAACGAATATATTTATCATATATATAATTATATATATATATATATTAATAAAAATAAATTATTAACATTATATCCTTATTAGTGCTATATTTTTAGTGTTGATAATGAAATCCTTTATAATTTCTTTTATAGCACTGATAAAGGATGGTATTTATCAACACAAAAAAGTGCTTATAAAGGTATGTTTTATCAGTGCTGATAAAATATACCTTTATCTGTGCTTTTTATCTAACATTGATAGAAGTTGTGCTGAGTTCTATAAAAAAATCGATCTTTGTCATCCTTCCCCGCACCCCTCAAACTCTCGCGAAAGACGATTCCTACCATCCACCACCACCTCCTCCCAGTTCACCTACTCCTCTATCGCCACCTCCTCCTCCTATTACTCCTCCTCCTTCACTACCGTCACGAACCTAGCTTTGCTGCATGACTCTTCTCGACCGTGGCTCACTTCAGCCAGTGCCTCTGCTCTGCCGCACCTCTCCTCCGCTATGAGCCACTCCTCTGCAGCCCCTCTCTTCTACCATGCGACATATCCTCCACCGTGTGCCTCTCGTTTTCTAGAGGACTCCTCCGCTGTAGGCCTCTCATCCATCCCGAACGCACCTCCACCGTGTGCTGAACCACATCTCTGTGGTATGTTTTATCCAATTTCGCATGGGGTTCTCATGTTGTTACATTTTGATATTGATTGAGATGTTGTGACTTTTAAAGGATAAACGCCCCACTGAAAATCATGGTCATTGGTGGTCCTTATTTGTGCACTAAATTTTTATATATAAGGATATTTTAATGTCCTGGTGTAATTTAAAGATCGTTCTAACCCTAGTTAGTAGGGGAACATGAACAAAATTATGAACCTCTTCCTTCACCAAAATATGATATGATCATCCTAAATTTGAGTAAGGACCGGATCTTACACAAGAGTAGATACCTAAAAATGTGGATGAACTGCTCTGGTTGTGGGAATATAAATATTTATCTATCCCTTTATGATTGTTAGATTATGACATCATATATACTTCGTGGATTCTAGAATATTTTAGTGGTTCCAAATTATCTGTATATCAATTTATTATAATTTTAAATATGTGTCAATCCATATATTAATACCTATTTTTCTAAAATAATAACAGTATATTTTTAGTATAGTTTTGTGTTTCAACACTACTGCCATTAAATACTATTGGGTATTTTCTGAATCTCCCAAATCAAACATTGTCCGTGGAGTGGGTGATTGAGGTTTCACATCCAGAAATAATTATTATTTTGACTTCATCAAGTTTTTTAATAGTCCTACATTTATCTTTGAACTTCCACACTTTTGATAAATAATCCACCTTCTCTGTTGAATCCATAGGAACTACCATGGATTTTTTGATCACCCTTTTAATCCCAAAATGCCTATGTCATAATAGGTGTATTTAGTATTTTATGTTCATCTATGTTTTATAACATAGTTATGGATACGTCCACATCACGTAGAGGTCAAGGAATATTTCAATGGTTATGCCAAAATTTAATTTTCCACGACATGTTGGAGAAGAAAACTTGTGGAGACTTTGAATATAATATTTATCATTATTGCAGTACAAGTGACCAACCCATGATGATGAAGCCCATTTCGTTGTGTTTTAGTTATAAAATAATCACACTACTGGAAAAGGGATCTTTCCCAACAGTTGTGTACCAACGGTTCTTTGAACCATTGGCATATCATATCTTTCCCAACGGTTTCTATAAACCGTTGGGAAAAACCCCTCAATGCATTGTTTTCCCAACGGTTGTATGAAACCGTTGGGAAATATAGGTTTTTCCCAACGGTTCTTAAGAACCGTTGGGAAAAGTGGTGAAGGACCCTTGTTTTCCCAACAGTTATATGGAAACCGTTGGGAAAGATAGGTTTTTCCCAACGGTTCTAAGAACCGTGGGGAAAAGTGGTGAAGAAACCTTGTTTTCCCAATGGTTCTATTGAACCATTGGGAAAGGTTGGTCTTTCCCAACGGTTATTAAAAACCGTTGGGAAAAAAATCCCCAAATACCAAATCGAGCCAGCGGCCTCCCCACATTACAGAAGCATTCACCTCGTGTCCTCCTGGAGCGATTTCTTGCAGAAGGACCTCCCAATCCCCACATCGTCCATCAGATCAGCACCTACCAGGTTAGACTCCTATATTTTATCAACGATATAGTTCCATCTCTTATAAATCATATACTTCTATTCTTGATTTTGTTATTCCCAATTATTAGGGTTTTTGTAAAAATTTATGATTGTTTCATGGTGGTCATGTGCACCACTATAGGTACATTGATTCACTAATTTATTTTGGTATTTCCATAAAATTCGAATACAATTTATTAATGAATCAATGTTGGGTGTTAACATGAAATTCATGTTCTTGATTTTTGTTGAACACCTTATTTATGGTATGGGGTAAGATTATTTAAAGTGTAAACAAATACTTATATAGAATTTCCTTGGAAAACCTGATGGTTTAATTCTAGTTAAATGGAATCATAATTTTTTATGTTATTAATATTTAGTAATTGGTGAGGTGAATCATATATGTATATGAAAAATAGATCAAGATCATTTAGTATTGGATAGAATTATTCCCTAGTAATGTGAGACCCTTATGTTGTTGGGTGAGTATGGAGTAGTGGGATATATTGCTTGTTACTTACCTTTTTTCAATTCTATGAGCTAATGATGGCATGCACTAATTTTTTGAGATCTTTCAATGTTTTTATGGTTTTGATGGTGATCCATGATGTGTATCCTAGTATGTAAGATCCTGTTGGGTATTAGACCCTAGATTGGGTGAATTTGTATGCGGTAGGGTGCTTTCTAGGATGGGTTGTAGTGATGTGATGGTAACTTATGAGAGGGGTGGGTCTTACTAATGTGGATTCATTCTATATCATAAGCATGTAAATATAATTTGTATTATGGTAACTAAATGTGAATGATGTGTGATCAAATATTGTCTTATCCTGGAGAATTCCTTGTGATATATTGATTTGGTGGCATGAGTGATTATGCATGTGGTGACATGACCAACATACATGTGTTTCATGGTTAGTGATCAATTAGGCTAATGATCCTATGATCATTGGGATGTGACTCTCAATGATTCAAGAAGAGTTATTAATATGATAACATGAGGGTGTGTTCCTATTTGGTTTTGTCATTCGGTCAGTTTGGACCCCCCCCCCCACGCGCGTTTATCAAGCGCGCGCAACGCTTAAAGAACGCATAATGAGACCTCCCGCGCAGACCGCACGTCCGATTGACGTTCCGTCTGTGTGTAAACGTCGCGAATAATAATGGGATTGTTGTCCAGTGATTTCAGGTCAATCTGATGTCGTCCACTATGAGTTTGAACGTTAGACGCCCATTTTGGCCGTTTATGACACCAGAACGGCGTTCCCGGTCACCGCGGGCACACGGCACGTCCGATTGACGTGCCTTCTACTCGCCCACATCACAATTCACTCAACCTTTGATGTCGTCCTATTTCACGCCATTCGGAATTCATTCGGCCAGTTTGGACCCCCCCACGCGCGTTTCTCAAGCGCGCGCAACGCTTAAAGAACGCATAATGAGCCCTCCCGCACAGACCACACGTCTGATTGATGTGCCTTCTGCGCGTGCACGTCGTGAATAATAATGGTATTGTTGTCCTGTAATTTCAGGGCAATCCGATGTCGTCCTCTATGAATTTTACCGTTAGACGCCCGTTTTGGCCGTTTATGACACCAGAACGGTGTTCCCGGTCACCGCGGGCACACGACACATACGATTGATGTGTCGTCTGCTCGACCACATCACAATTCACTCACCCTTTGATGTCGTCCGATTTCAGGCCATTCGGACTTCTTTCGGCCAGTTTGGACCCCCCCACGCGCTTTTATCAAGCGCGCGCAACGCTAAAAGAACGCATAATGAGTCCTCCCGCGTAGACCGCACGTCTGATTGACGTGCCGTCTACGCGTGCACGTCGCAAATAATAATGGGATTTTTTTCCTGTGATTTCAGGTCAATCCGATGTCGTCTGCTATGAGTTTGACCATTAGACGCCCGTTTTGGCCGTTTTTTACACCAGAACGGCGTTCCCAGTCACCGCGGGCACACGGCACGTCCGATTGACGTGCCGTCTACTCGACCACATCACAATTAACTCACCCTTTGATGTCGTCCGATTTCAGGCCATTCGGACATCGTTCGTCTAGTTTGGACCCCCCCCATGCGCGTTTATCAAGCGCGCGCAACGCTTAAAGAACGTATAATGAGCCCTCCCATGAAGAACACACGTCCGATTGATGTGTCGTCTATGCATGCACGTCGAGAATAATAATGGGATTGTTGCCCTGTGATTTCAGGTCAATCTGTTGTCGTTCGCTATGAGTTTGACCATTAGACGCCTGTTTTGGCCGTTTGTGACACCAGAACGGCGTTCCCGGTCACCGCGGGCACACGGCACGTCCGATTGACATGCCCTCTGCTCGACCACATCACAATTTACTCACCCTTTGATGTCGTCCGATTTCAGGCCATTCGGACATCGTTCGGCCAGTTTGGACCCCCCCACGCACGTTTATCAAGCACGCGCAACGCTTAAAGAACGCATAATGAGCCCTACCGCACAGACCGCACATCCGATTGACATGTCGTCTGCGCGTGCACGTCACGAATAATAATTGGATTGTTGTACTGTGATATCAGCTCAATCCGATGTCGTCCGCTATGATTTTGACCGTTAGACGCCCGTTTTGGCCCTTTATGACACCAGAACGGCGTTCCCGGTCACCGCGGGAACACGGCACGTCCGATTGATGTGTCGTCTGCTCGACCATATCACAATTCATTCACCCTTTGATGTCGTCCGATTTCAGGCCATTTGGACTTCGTTCGGCCAGTTTGGACCCCCCCACGCCCGTTTATCAAGCGCGCACAACAGTTAAAGAATGCATAATGAGCCCTCCCGTGCAGACCGCACGTCCGATTGATGTGCTGTCTATGCGTGCATGTCGAGAATAATAATGGGATTGTTGTCCTGTGACTTCAGGTCAATCTGTTGTCGTCCGCTATGAGTTTGACCGTTAGACGCCTGTTTTGGCCGTTTATGACACCAGAACGGCGTTCCCGGTCACCGCGGGCACACGGCACGTCCGATTGACATGCCCTCTGCTCGACCACATCACAATTTACTCACCCTTTGATGTCGTCGGATTTCAGGTCATTCGGACATCGTTCGGCCAGTTTGGACCCCCCGATGCGCGTTTATCAAGCGCGCGCAACGCTTAAAGAACGCATAATGAGTCATACCGCACAGACCGCACATCCGATTGACGTGCCGTCTACGCGTACACGTCACTAATAATAATTAGAATGTTTCACGGTGGTTTCAGCACAATCCGAGGTTGTCCGCTATGAATTTGCCCGTTGGACGCCCGTTTTGGCCGTTTATAACACCAGAACTGCGTTGTCGGTCACCGCGGGCACACGGCACGTCCGACTGACGTTCCGTCTGCTCGACCACTTCATAAATCACTCACCCGTATTTATCGTCTGATTTCAGGTCATTCCGACATCGTTAGGCCCGTTTGGACCCCCCTCACGCGCGTTTACGAAGCGCGCGCATCACTTAAAACACGAATATTGAGCCGTACCGCGCAAACCACACGTCCGATTGACGTGAGGTCTGCGCGTACACGTCACGAATAATAATTAGAATATTTCACGGTGGTTTCAGGTGAATTTAAAGTCTTCTGCTATGAATTTGACCATTTGACGCCCGTTTTGGCCGTTTATGACACCCGAACTGCGTTCTCGGTCACCGCGGGCACAGGGCACGTCCGATTGACGTGACGTCTGCTCGACCACTTCAGAAATCAATCACCAGTATTTTTCATCTGATTTCAGGCCATTCCGAAATCGTTTGGCACATTTGGACCCCCCTCACGCGCGTTTACGAAGCGCGCACATCACTTAAAACATGAATATTGAGTCGTACCGTGCAAACCGCACGTCCGATTGATGTGCCGTCTACGCGTACACGTCACTAATAATAATTATAATGTTGCACGGTGGTTTCAGCTCAATCTGAGGTCGTCTCCTATGAATTTGACCGTTGGACGCCCGTTTTGGCCGTTTTTGACACCAGAACTACGTTGTCGGTCACCGCGGGCACATGACACGTCCGATTGACGTGTCGTCTGCTCGACCACTTCATAAATCACTCACCCGTATTTGTTGTCTGATTTCAGGCCATTCTGACTTCGTTCGGCCTGTTTGGACCCCCTCGCGCGCGTTTACGAATCACACTCATCACTTAATACATGAATATTGAGCCGTACCGCGCAAACCGCACGTCCGATTGACGTGACCTATGCGCGTACACGTCACGAATAATAATTAGAATGTCTCACGGTGGTTTCAGCTCAATCCGGAGACGTGGTGTGGCCGACACCACTCAAAGTGTCCGTCTTTTGTTTCAAGAGGACGTCATTTTAAGTGAAAAGCATCAACTGGCATACGGAAAACCGACCAAACGCATTCTGAATCTGTTGATAATTTATCCCAACAATCTATGGGTCATATGTGACGTGTACGAGCCAACCTGGGAAGAATCCATGTTGCGGTGTGGCCGGGATAAGTCTAAGTGGCTCTCATTTGTTTAAAATGGACACCATTTTAAGTACATACGGAAAAATGACCAAACGGATTTGGTTTCCATTGAAAATTTATGAGAACGATCCATGGGTAATATGTTACGTGTACGAATCAACCCCGCCACAATCGGAGACGCGGTGTGGCCCACACCACTCAAAGTGTCGGTCTTTTGTTTCAAAAAGACGTCATTTTAAGTGAAAAGCTTCAAGTGACATACGAAAAACCGACCAAAGGCATTCGGACGGTGTCGATACTTTAGCACAAGGATCCATGGGTCGTATGTGACGTGTACGAGTCAATCCCGCCTCAATCCGAGGAGCGGTGTGGCCGACACCGTTCTAACTGTGTCTCTTTTGTTTAAAATGGACAGGATTATAAGTGAAAAGAACAACTGACATATGCAAAACTGACCAAACGCATTCCGAATCTGTTGATAATTTATCACAATGATCCATCGGTCATATGTGACCTGTACGAGCCAACCCGGGCTCAATCCGAGTTGCGGTGTGGCCGAGATCAGTCTAAGTGGCTCTCTTTTGTTTAAAATGTACATCATTTTAAGTACATACGGAAAACCAACCAAACGCATTCGGTTTCCATTGAAACTTTAGGAGAACGATCCATGGGTCCTATGTGACATGTACGAATCATCCCCACCTCAATCCGACATTCGGTGCGGCTGACACCACTCAATGTGTCCGTCTTTTGTTTCAAAAGGACATCATTTTAAGTGAAAAGCATCAACTGACATACGCAAAACTGATCAAACACCTACGAGTTCTGTTAAAACTTTAGTAAAATGATCCATGGGTCATATGTGACGTGTACGGGTCAACCCCTCCACAAACCGAGCCACGATGTGGCCGATACCACTCAAACTCTCTCTCTTTTGTTCAAAATGGACTAAATTGTAAGTGAAATCAACATCTGACATACGGGAAACGGACCAAATGCCTTAGGATTATATTGAAACATTAGTAAAACAATCCATTGGTCATATGTGACGTGTATGAGTCAACTCTACCTCAATATGAGGCACCGTGGGGCCGGGACCATCCAAACTGCCTCTCTTTTGTTAAAAATGGACAATAGTTTACGTACATACGCCAAACCGATCAAACGGATTCTGATTGTGTTTTAACTTTATGAAAATGATACCTGGCTCATATGTGATGTGTACGAGTAAACCCTGTCTCAATCCGAGGCCCGGTGTGGCCGACACAACTCAAAGTGCCTCTCTTTTTTTTAAATGTATTTAATTTTAAGTGAAAACAACAACTGACATACGAGAAACCGACCAAATGCCAATTAATTATGTCTAAACTTTAGGACAACAATCCATGTGTCATATGTGACGTGTACAAGTCAACCCCGCCAAAAACTGAGCCACGGTGTGGCCAGGACAACACAAAATGTATCTCTTTTGTTAAAAATGGACTAAATTGTAAGTGAAATCAACAACTGACATACGGGAAATGGACCAAACTCCTTCAGATTCTATCGAAACTTTCGGAAAAATATCCATGGGTCATATGTGATGTTTACAAGTCAATATCGCCTCAATCCGAGCTGCGGTGTGGCCGTAACTACTCAAACTATCTCTATTTTGTTTAAAATGGACATAATTTTAAGTGAAAACAACAACTGACATACGCCAAACCAACCAAACGACTTCTAATTCTATTAAAATGTTACTAAAATGATCCATAGATCAAATTTGACGTGTACGAGTCAACTCTGCCACAATCTGAGCCACGGTGTGACCGGGACCACTCAAATTGTCTCTCTTTTGTTCAAAATGGACTAAATTGTAAGTGAAATCAACAACTGACATACGGGAAACTGACCAAACACCTTCATATTCTATTTATATTTTAGGAAAACGATCCATGGGTTATATGTGATGTGTACGAGTCAACCCCAACTCAATCCGAGGCACTGTGGGGCCAGGACCACCCAAACTGCCTCTCTTTTGTTCCAAAGGGACAATATTATATGTACATATGCCAAACCGATCAAACAGATTATGATTGTGTTTAAACATTAGGAAAATGATTCATGCCTCATATGTGACGTGTATGAGTCAACCCCGCCTCAATCCGAGGCCCGGTGTGGCCGACACCACTGAAAGTGGCTCTTTTTTTAAAAATGTACTTAATTTTAAGTGAAAACAAAAATTGACATATGGAAAACTGACCAAATGCCTACGGATTCTGTATAAACGTTAGGAAAACAATTCATGGGTCATATGTGATGTTTACGAGTCAACCCCGCCTCAATCCGAGCCACGGTGTGGCTGGGACCACTAATACATTCTCTCTTTTGTTGAAAATGGACTAAATTGTAAGTGAAATCAACAACTGTCATACGGGAAACCGACCAAACGCCTTTGTAATCTATTTACACTTTAGGAAAACAATCCATGGTTCATATTTGATGTGTAAGAGTCAATACCACCTCAATTCGAGGCATGGTGAGGCCGACACCACCCAAACCGTCTCTCATATGTTAAAAATGGACAACATTTTACATACATACGCCAAAATGATCAAACAAATTCTGATTGTGTTGAAACATTAGGATAACAATCCATGGCTCATATGTGACATGTACGAGTCAACCCCGCCTCAATCCGAGGTCCGTTGGGGCCGACACCACTCAAAGTGTCTCTCTTTTGTTTAAAATGGACATAACTTTAAGTGAAAACAACTGTTGAAAAACGCCAAACCAACCAAACGCATTAGGATTCTATTGAAACTTTAGAAAAACGATCCATGGGTCATATTTGACTTTTACGAATCAAACCTACCTCAATCCAAGCCACGGTGTGGCCAGGACCACTCAAATTGTCTCTCTTTTCTTGAAAAGGGACTAAATTGTAAGTGATATCAACAACTGACATACGAGAAACAGACCAAATACCTTCTAATTCTTTTGAAACTTTAGTAAAACAATCCATGGGTCATATGTGACATGTACGAGTCAATCCCACCTCAATACGAGTCACCGTGGGGCGGGGACCACCCAAACTACCTCTCATTTGTTCAAAATGGATTAATATTTTACGTACATATGCCAAACCGATCAAACGGATTTTGATTGTGTTGAAACTTAAGGAAAATGATCCATGGATCATATTTGATGTGTACTAGTCAACCCAGCCTCAATTTGAGGCATGGTGTGGCACTTACTGAGTTACAAGTGATGAGACTCCTATGAAAATACCTTTTCACTATATATTATAAAAGTGGTTGTCGTATGAAGATTGAAATGGGTGTAAATAATATTTGACTTATTGAAACTCTGATTCAACTATACTGGATGATTTTTGTCATATGAAGATTCAAATGGGGAATTATTCACCATGACTCTATTCAAAGAGGTGGTGTTCTTTTTTGTTGTTTTAAGTGTGTCAGTGTTTTTGTCATATGAAGATTCAAATGGGGAATTATTCAGCATGACTCTATTCAAAGAGGTGGTGTTTTTTTCAGTGTTGTTTTTTATGCAGGTGTATGCACTGGAGGGGCCACTGGAGGGGCTACTGACAATTCTGAAAATACTGAATACCAACGGTTGTAAACCGTTGGTATACTTTGCCATACTTAAACATATGCCAACGGTTTCAATGAAACCGTTGGGGAAAAATCTATACCAACGGTTGTAAACCGTTGGTATAAGATCAAAGCCATTGAATTCCCTACGGTTTCCATGAAACCGTTGGGAACAATTCTATACCAACGGTTTACAACCGTTGGTATAAAATAAAAACCATTGAATTCCCAACGGTTTGATGAAAACCATTGGGAAGAACCGTGGGCAAATCCACACCTACAGTGGGCTACCCCAATGGTTTACTTCAAACCGTTGGTATATATATTTCCCCACGCCTTACTTCCCTACGGTTTGGACAACCGTTGGTATAGAATATACCAACGGTTCTCCAGCCTATACCAATGGTTCTAAACCATTGGTATATCCTTTATTTCCAGTAGTTTCATTTTGTTTTCTCTGTGATGTGACTTTGGGGTGTGATCCATGGAAATTGGGAAATATAAGTTGCATACCATGATGGTTATTTCTGTAAGGCGAATGTGTCAATTTAGTAGACCAAAATATTCATATTACATATCTTTCCAAAGTAAAATCAAGAAATTAAAGAGGTTCTATTGAATTTTAATAGAGTAGGTATTTATAAATAATTTCCAATCACAGTGAATGTAGGTTAGTGATCTTTCTCGGTGGAAGAAAAGTTAATCTGTAAATATATCGGTGATATCTTTCTCTTTCAAAAGTGGTAAGATAGATCATCGATGATGATAGCATTAGAAAAAGTATAAGCATTCCAAAATTATTCTATAAAGTCATATGAATCATATCCTAGAGGTATTCTTAATGGCATGTCATGAATTTCATCACTGGATAAAATATGAGTATAATTTATTTATTCCTTTTGGTGTAAACTAAGTCATTGTTCACAAATATTAATACAACAAAACTTATAGAGTCCTTTATCTCTTCCATTGTTAGAGTAATTGGTTCATTATTTAGATAAGGGGTGTAAATATTTATTTTCAATGTAGTAAATCTAATTTTTATTGAACAAGTGGATATATTAGTGTTTTAGGGGTACAATTCATTGTTGTTCCTTTATTCTTTTAATGCAATGAGGAGATGATGTGTGTTAGTTGGTCGATGTTTTTGGGGCATTGATGTGATTTTTTGTTTGTAAATTCATTTTATGGGATGAGGCAATGATTTAATTGACAGTGATTTTTTGGTGGTAATGTTATGCTTTGTTTGGTCGTATATTTTGGGTGGTGAGGTGATGATTTTTTCAGTCGTGATTTTATGAAAATGAGGTTATGGTTTGATGAGATGTTCAGTTGATGTAGATTTGGATAATGGGATTTGTTGGAAATTCAAAATGTGGATTGTGGATTGAGTTTTGTTATGAAATTAGTGGGGATAGTGAACGTGGAAGAGTGTTGTGATTTGGTTAGTGTTTCTGGTTGAACCCATCGGTTGAACTTCTGTGTTCCTTATATGTATAATTTTATATTTCTAGTGATTTTTATACACACCCTACCCGAGTTGTGAACTATGTTCTAACACTCATATTTTCATTCTATGGGTGTTTTTACCAACATCCTAGTTATGTGGATGAATGACAAGCTACCCACTCTCTGTTCAAGCCAAGTTGACATTCACAATCTATAATGGCTGATGGTCTCTTAGTGAACTAGGTGATGACCCACCTGTCTTCAGGTGGGATGTGATATGACCATTTAATGGGACAACTTATTTTTATTGTTGTGTGTAACGTCTCCCTGATCATTCACTCTCACTTTTCTGGAAAGGGTGGTTTAAAATACCCCATGTGTGCCTCCCCTTACGTTATAGGGTTCCGACTAGCAGTGGGGGTGTGAAATGTACAGGGGAGAGACTATACACCATTATTAAAAATATAAAACACTATAGAAGAATCATATAACAGTAGTTAATAAATACCACAGTGCAGAAATATTGGAAACCACATAATACCATGAAAAAAATAGAATCCAACTGAGTAATCAAACAAATAAAAATGGAATAATGTAATGATGTGTTGGAATGTTACAAAAAGTCATGATGTATGTGATCAAATAAAATACAAGTAGACTCAAAAAAAGAGTCAAAAGTACTCGGTCCAAAACCCCATATATCTACCATCTGCAAACAAAAGCCCATACAACAACCAACAATCGAAAGCAATGTCATTTTTAGTTCACTATTCAAAAATAGGAATTTTTTATGGTAGTTTCGCGTTGGTTTCGAAAACCGTTGCTAATTGTTTTTCCAAAAAAATGTTAAGTTTTGAAAACCACTGCTAAAGGTTTTATATTTATTTTTATAATTTTTTAAAAAAAATTAAAAATTAACATAATTTTTTGGTGGTTTTTTAAAAAACATCGTAGAAATAGTTGAATTTTTAAAAACCACAACTAAATTAAATGAAATAAAATATTTCTAATTTATAATTTATTTTTTATTGTTTACCATAATATATAGTTTATTATTTATTATTCTATTTAATTTTAACGAGTTATTTAATAAATAATTTTTTATAGTAAATGATATAATAAATTATTGATTAAGAAAACCAAACATATAGATCCAATTGGGAAAATAATCAACCCAAAAATGATTACCCCAGGATATCCCATGGCATGAAAATTGATTGAGCATCCGGGTTACCACCATGCTTGATGAATGAAAAAATTCAAGTAGAAATGATTTCAGAAAAAGAAGAAATCATTCTCAAAATAAGCCCAATGTGTTGAGACCCCTCCCCCTTCTTAGACAAAGAAGTTATCACTTCAAGGCAGCCCAATTCCACCCCAAAAAATTCCAAAAATTATAACAGTAAGAAGGATCCCTTGGAAGGTGGTGTATGCCTCTACCTATACATTACTCCAAGATTTGTGTATCACCATTCAATGATATTACACTACCTCACCATTGATTTGATGGGAAATGAATCCAAAATATTCTCTCAAATCAGCAGAGATGATCACATATGTGTTAATCATGAATAAACCCTTTAGAGGGGGCTCCAATAAGGTGGTTCCTACATAATTATTACCAAAGAAGGAACCACATAATCCACCTTCATACAATCCATCCATTCTAAGGACCTATCAAAATAAATATGATCTTGGGTCACATTCATTTGAAATATGCACTCATTTATTCTAGCACAAACAAGCCATGAAATTGTGAATATCAACCCCACCACTCTCGGTTCCAATGAAAATCACCCAATTGTTAAGGTTTTGGTCCAACTACATAGACAGTTCAAAGAACATCAAAAAATTCGACACCCATTCTATCCACACCCCTTCCACACGACGACATAATAGAATTAGATGCAAATGAGATTCCACCTCTTGGGGCGCAAAGGGTTGGCATCGTCCTCCACAATATGTTGTTTCAACAGAAATTATTGGGTTTGTATAACATCATTTCATGCCTGACACCAAATAAGTTTAACCTTGGGTATAGGACTGAGTGGCTTGAAACTCTTCCAATGATTGATATGGTAGAAATGATCCAATCCATGAACCCTCATTTTGTAAATAGACATAATTTAGTACTTACCAGACGATTCCCAAACACAAAAAATTTGATCATTACCCATTTCAGGAATATGTGGAATACTGAGAATTCAGTGACTATCATCCTCATTAAACCACTTCTAAATCATTTCTCTATCTCACTCCTATAATTTTTCATTGACGAAATAACACACCCTCAAATTTTTGAATCCAGAGGCAATAGTCGAGGAGACCTTCTGGTTGATGCCATTTTCTAGCCAGAGTTCATTCCAAACACATACATCAATGCCTTTAGTAAATACCCCCACACATTCTCTATCAAGAATACATTTACCTCCCCACATTCTATACAAAAAACACTAATATACGACCCTAGCATGGTATCTAAGAATTCGAAATGAGGATAGTATTTTTCATGGAGAACTTTTGAGAAGACGGAATTTGGGATGGAAAAGAGAGTCCATTCATTCTTTTCAAAAAGGGCCTCATTAAACCATTTGAGATTACTAATTTAGAGTTTTCTAAAGAATTTGAAAACACAATGTTTCTCCCATGACACCCAATTAGTGTTATGTGTTCCATCATGATAGCCCCACCAAAATTTATGCAAATGAGTGTGGATATTATCAACAAGAGCTTAAAGAAATTTGAATAACAATATAACATACGATGGAATTACTTGGGCCACTGATTGAACAATAACATCCTTCCCACCCATAGAAATCATCCATCTTGAATATATTCAGATAATATTATACACCCATTCTATAATTCAAGCGAACAATTGTTTCATTTTTCATTCAAAAATGGTTAGGAGAACCATATATTTTTTGTATTCTTCAACTAGTGGAAACCCACACACCCACTATAACCGCTACCACATCTTTTGTAATACACCTTTACTGATGTATAATTATGAATTCCATGGATTATTATATATCAAAGAATGCATTTTACAAAAATTAAGAATTCTAATAATCAAGAATCATTATTGAGGGGTAGCTTTTGAAAAAAGCAGGTTATCATCAATAAAGAGGATAAGGAAAATAGTTGGACCATTTTTACATACCTTAGCACCGTTGGTAAATCCATGATCCACCTAGCTTGAGATAATATTTGAAAATATGCTGAAAAATAGAATAAAAATATAAGAAGGGAGTGGATCCAATTGCCGTAATCCCCTTGAGGGATTAAAACTCTCAGGAGGGACCCCATTAATATTGATTCTGAATGAGACCAAGGTAACTCAGTTCATGATGTTAAAAATCCATTTAAACCCAAATCCCAAAATAGAGAGTACAAGTTCACTAAAAGACCATTCAAATATATTGTATGCATTAATCATATCCAAATTCATTTCCATAACAACTGTTTAAATAAGAGTGGGTCTTCATGCGGTAGAAAAAATCAAAATAAATGGTTGTATTATCCATAATGGATCTCCATGGGAAACTGGAACATGTATATTTTGTGGTAAACATAGGAAGAGAACCCATTAGCATAGCCACCATGATCATGGACTAAATTTTGTAGACAAAATTGCACAAAATAATTGGACGAAAATCCATGAATTTCAATGGACAATGTGTTTTTGGAATGAGATTAATAATAGTTTCATTAAGGGACATGAGTTAGGATCCTTCTTCCCACAATTTGTTCATTAGGGAAACAACATCAGGTCAAACAATGTTATAAATGAACTTGAAAAATAGTACATAGAATCCATTATGACCCAGATCCTTAGTATAATGAAAAAGATAAGGGTCCCAAAAAGCATCATTTTTAGAGATTTATCCCACCAAATTTCACTGCATATCTTCCATGAAAAATTCTTCAATGAAAGTAGTCAATCAAGAAAAAGTGTTAGTAAATTTAATATTATAGTGGTTCCTAAAAAAATAATGGTTTTAATATCACATAAATCATGCATAACCATCCATGTCTGATCCTCACACATAAAATTTTATTTTTCCTCCTCCATTAAGACACTTTGGGGGGGGGAAAGGTAGCACTACTGGAAAAAAGGCCTATACCCACGGTTCAAAACCGTGGGTATAGCCCCCAAAACCGTGGGTATAGGCTATACCCACGGTTTTGGGAACCGTGGGCTGGAACGCCATCGGTATAGGTCCCCAGCCTATACCCACGGTTTTCCAAAACCGTGGGTATAGGTGTTCTTCCACCATGTCAACAAAACATTCCCAATTGCCACGGTGTCAATGGCTTTTACCCACGGTTTCAAAATCGTGGGTATAGATCCTAAAATAAAGCCGCAGGCGGGTTTCGATCCCACGACCTCCTCGCTGCAAAGTACCACATCTACCACTACCCTACTATCAATTATGTGTATATATATATATTTATATATTTAGTTAAATATAGTTATATAAACCGTGGGTATAGAGGGAAGAACCGTAGGTATAGGACTCCCGGAAAAAAAAAATCATTCCCGCGGAAAAAAAAAATTTCCCGCGAACACATGGGAAACCTATACCCACGGGTTTTCAAAACCGTGGGTATAGGTTTTTTATCCAATACCTATCCCCACCGTTCTCCTCAAAACCGTGGGGATAGGTACCCCTATACCCACGGTTCTTGAAAACCGTGGGTATAGGTCAATTTTCAAGACCTATCCCCACGGTTTTGGAAAACCGTGGGGATAGACCCCCCTGTGCCCACGGTATTTGAAAACCGTGGGTACAGGTCTTGAAAATTGACATATACCCACGGTTTTCCAAAACCGTGGGTATAGGGGTTACCTATCCCCACGGTTTTGAGGAAAACCGTGGGGATAGGCCCATTTTCCAGTAGTGTAGTGTTCTAATCACCATCCCTCATACGAGATTCTCATTCCCCAAAAAACACAAAACTATCATTTTCCATAAAAACATCATTATGTTCATTCTCAGAAAAATAAATATCCGTATGAATAGAAAAAATATGGAAAATATAGTAGACTCTTCATGTGATTCCCTATAGCATTAATGTGTATGTAAAAGTCTCTAAACCTAACCATGTTCTACTTATACTAACAAGAAGAATTATTGTAGATATTTTATATTCGGCATCTATGATGGGTTCGATCTATGATCTATGATATTCAATTTGGACGGTTTCCGATTAAAAATATTTGAGGGTTTTGATTTATTATATTTGGTTTTGAATCATCAATTTTCTATAGATTTCCACATTTTGCAATAGAGATCTTATGGTCATGTTATGCTGTTTTACAGTGACCCTCAGCTCTCAATGTGATACAGGTGAGGGGGTGACCTTCGGTACTCAAGGCGAGGAGGTGAACTTTGGTTCTCAAGGTGATGTTGGTTGTGTTCCTTATTCCATCAGAGGTACCCATCTCAGGCTATTTGCAATGACTGTCATTTCTCAAGGAGTGATGGTGACCATCATGGTGGGGTAGTGACCATCGGTTCTCAGGAATTATCGGATCAAGATTTCCATACAGGGATTTCTGGACAGAAGAAGAATGAATTTCAGTGGTTCCAATTCATCACATCCATATTGTGACAAACTAAAATTTTTTTAACAGGGAGAAATTTTTAGGTGAAATTCGTACTAAGAAGAGTCATAGTCATAAAATCATACTGGGTTTTTCATAACAAAGTCCCAAAAGATCTTACCATCTTCTAGGTAAGAAGTTGAATATTTTTTAAGTGGAATACATTTGTGTAATTGAAAAGAAGCACAGGTAACATGAATTGTTTCCAAAACTCATTATTACCCAATTTTTTCTACGTTGGTGCACACACATTACATGAATTGTTTACATATTACTAAATGAGTTAAAGGGTATATCATACTAATTGTGATCTAGAGATTATTTTATAGTGGATTTTTTGGTATTAGATTACTTCTAAACCATAGAAACGACGAAGCTATTATTATTGAATATTGACCATGTAAATTCTTATGTTTCTGGGTATGTTTGGTTGATTTTTATTTAGTACGAAATTAAATATTTTAAAGGATTAAAAGGTTCTATCAATTGAAAGGAAACATAAAATAAAATGTATCACTAATTCACACCCAATACTATAGATAGTGGACTCAAATGTTCTCTAAACCACTTTTAACAAGTCTAGATAATCCATTTTAATATAGAGAAGATAATGGGGCTCCCATTTATTAGAACTAAATGGGGGTCCTTTATCTGTGCTTGAAAATCACTAATAAAGGACCCCACCTATCCGTGCTATTTTAGTGCAAATAAAGGATACCCTCTATCTGCACTATTTCTAGCACTGATAAAGGGGTTCTTTATCAGTGCTCGATGTATAACGAATATAGGGAGCCTCTATCAGCAATTGAAATAGAGTTCATAAAGGGGCATTTATTAGCATTCGAAATAGCACTGATAAAGGAGGCTGTTATCCGTGCTCGGAATAGGTCTGATAAAGGAGAATTATCATAGCACTCAAAGTAGTGATGATAAAGTCCTAGATTTTTGTGATGTGTTTTTTATATAACAGCACACCCACCTTCTTAGCTCGCACACACCACACGCACAAAACACCACCCGCATAGTGCAGACAAGGAAAAAGTCGTGCACACAAGAACAAAGCAGCGCACACATGGTTTTTTCAAAAAAATTCTATATACATTTAAAACAATGTATTATATCATTAAATTTAATATTAATCAAAAAAGAGTTAAAAATTTTAATTTTTCATCCCTTGACATCCATGGTCCCCTCTCAAAAATATCTTCCCATGGTATTAGTTTCCACAAATATAATCCCATCTCCATCAAAATGTTCCTCCTATAAAATAAAAAAAAATATTATGTTAGTAAAACTATAATCAAATAAAAGAAACAATAATATGAAATAATACATTAACAAAATTTAAATTTTTAATAGAAAAGACACATTTAGAGTTATATAGGTCACACTATGTGTCTTATTGAGGTTGGGTTTATTAATAAACATCTCATATGTGTTTTGGATCCTTATTCTAAAATATAAAAACAATCCAAATGGTTTTTCTTGGTTTTGAGTATGTCCCATAATCATTTACTAAAAGTAATTTAAAATTTAAACAACAAATTTTGATTTATTCAAGTGACATCATTCTTTGGATTGATGGGTGGATGATTCATACACGTCATAAATGACTCATAGATTGTTTTTCTAATTTATCAAAACCATTTGAATGGATTTTATTGGTTTTAAATATGTCATTTTTGTTTTTTACTAAAATATTATTTCAAATGAGAAATATACATTTTGAGTCTAAAAAGTTTCTTAGTGAAATGCTTTGAGGTGTGACTTCTTCATATACATTAAAAAGGTATTCTGAATCACACTCTTAAATTATGAAGACAATAAGAGGGAATTTTTTTTATTTTTACTGAGTGAAATGTTATGAGCTAAAATTTTAATTTTAAACAAATAACGGACAATTTTATTAATATTAGTTGCACTGTGCATTGTATTGAGGTGAATTTGACTACTACAGATAAAAAATGACTCATGGATAATTGTATTAATGTATCAAGGCTATCAGAATGTTTCTTCTTAGTTTTTAGTTTTTAACTTGTTCTTTTTTACATAAATTAATGTCAATTTTAAATAAAAACAAATATGGATTTATACTAGTCATATAATTCATTCGATTTATGTGTGATTTATTACTATATGTCAAAAATAACTTATTTCTATTTGTTTTAAAGTATCAAAACAATCCAAAATTTTTTTCTCAGTTTTCAGTATGTCCATTGTATTTTTTTACAAAAATATCATTTCAAACCAAAAACAAACATTTTTGGTCATACCGGTCGCATCATATGTCATATTGATTTTACACTATTACATACATGTCAAAAATGTATTATGAATCATAGTCCTAAATTATAAAGTCAATCAGAAATCATTTTCATGGTTATCTGTGAGTGACACTTTTAGAGATAAATTTTTAATTTTAAATTGATAACAGAAACTTTTAGTCATAATGATCATGTTGTGTGTGGGATTGTGGTGTAGTTGATTCCTACATGTCAAAAATGACTCATGGATAGGTTTCCTATTGTATCTAAACAATATTAATGTGTTTTTCAGTTTTTAGTATGCACTTGTTCTTTTTAATTAAATTAAATTCGATTTTAAATAAAAAAACACATTTTGATTTATACCTGTCACATCATGAATTTTATTGAGGTTCGGCTGATTCCTACACATCAAAAATGACACATGGATTGTTTTCATAATTTATCAAAACAATATGATTGCATTTGCTCAGTTTTCAGTATGCCAGTTGTGTGTTTTTTAAAATTAATGTCCAATTTAAGTAAAAATAGACACTTTGAGTCATACCAGTCACACTGTGCATTGTATTCAGGTTTGATTGATTTAAACACATCACAAATGACATTTTAATAATTTTCATAAATTATCAAAACAATCCAAATGTGTTTTATCCATTTTAGTATGTCATTTTTGTTTCTTAAAACAATATCATTTCAAACAATAAACACAAATTTTGTGTCATACCGGTCTCATTGGGTGTTGGGTGGAAATGATACATATTCATACACATCACAGTGAACATAGATACCATTGTCATAAATTATGAACATAATCAGAGCGATTATGTTTGGTTTTCATTGAGTTACACGTTCTGAGCTGAAATGTCATTTTTAAATTTATAATGGTCTCTTTTAGTCATATCGTTCGTCAGATTGGGGTGTGGATGATTCCTATATTTCACAAATGACTGGTGGATCATTTTTCTAATTTATAAAAGCAATTTGAATGTGTTTTTTGAGTGTTAAGTATTTCACATGTTCTTTTGGCTACATTTATTGTTAATTTAATAAATAAATACACATTTAATGTCATAATATTGACACCGTTCTTCGGATTTAGGTGCAGTTGTTTCTTACTTTCCTGAAATCCCTTATAGATCATTGTACAAATGTATCAAATCATTTCTAATGTGTTCTATCAGTTATCAGTAAGTCACTTGTTCGTTTTACTAAAGATGTTGATAATTTTTTTTTAAAAAAAATAGAGACTTTGATTCATATTGGTCACATCATGCATCATATTTCAGTCACATCATCATGTTATTTGTGCACATTCTTCCATCAGGTATGTTTCTCATTCATTTTTAAATGAATCTATATCATCTTGTGAAAATAATTATTTTCGAAAATCATCGATGTACTGAAAAAATATAAATATAAAATAGAATAATATATATTTTCAATGAAATAGTAATTGTCTTAGAAAATATCTCTTCAAGGATGTTGGTTTGTTCAGGGAATATTATATCTTTCCTAAATTTAAAAACATAATAACCACAGTCTTTTCCATTTTTTAGTTTTGGACACTGGAGAGACATTGGGAAAAATACTTAATTTTTTTATATGTGTATGGTTTGTGAAATATAATTATATATACCCTGATAAATAACCATTCATATCATTTGTGTTGTTTCATGTCCTTCCCCCATGGCATCACTCCATGATGTAGACAACATTCACACACCACCCTGGCATAATAGAATCCTCATGAAAAGATAATATACTTTATATAGCTATTTGTATAGTTCTAAAATGTCATATGTAGTGTATTTCTAATTTACAAATTCCATCATGTGTGGTCGATTTTTTTATGTCCATTCATTGAATAAAGAAAATAAATCGTCGCAGAATCCAAATTAACATCAATGAACATCCAATGCTGAGTAAAAGAAGGAATAAGTACTGATTGAAATTAAAATATATTTAATATGATTAAATTTTAGTGTTCTACCCCTAAATAATTGGTAATAATCAATGTCTTCCTTACAAAATTTTTTTGTTAAACTATTTCATCTGGCCTGTGACTATTTCACCCTCTTTCATAGATGTTATTATTTATTGTAGTGGTGATGTGAGGACTAACGAGTCCAGTTTTTTTTCATGGTGAAATCCCTTCAATTATATTCATATATACAACTATGAAAAATATTAAAATGTTTTTATTCATAATTATCAAATCATATCAGCTTTTAGAAAATCAAATCCTGAAATCTTCCCTCATATATACATTTATAACTAAGGCACCTAGCCAACTTTGTCCATGATTTCACTTACATTATGAATACTATTGAAATATAGATCTTCCATAATATATATAATTTCATCAAAAAAATTGTTTGACCAACACCATCTTTCAACATGATAACCACAAGATTTTACAATGATTATAGATGCAGATATAGAATGGGATGTTTTAAGGGGCTTTAAATAGATAGATTCGATCGGTTGGTTTTCCCTTGAGATTGTTTTGAGCCATTATGTCATATCACCCCCTTATGTTTGACTGTATATAATAACATTGATTGGTTCAGACATTATTTAATTAATTATTAATGGTTTATCTTGAAATATAATGTATAAATTAATACCATAATATTGACATTATTTTTTACAAGACGTGATGTCCATGAAATGAATGTTACTAGAGATTGTTTGACCATATGAATATATTCATCATTAATTGGAATAGTTATACCGGTTATCAACTCAAATTCTACGTTAATAAACACATTTACATGACCTGGTTTAAGTGGTCAAGTTTTTAGAAATTCATTCTACATATTCAACATTGTAGCCCTTGATAAGAGGCGATGGGTGGGTGTTGATACATATAATCATATCCATTTTCACCCTATAGAATATCGGTACATTAATGGTATTTGTGTCTATCTGGTCATAATTCATAGAAACAATTATTAGATCATTGATTAACTCAGAAAAGATATGATTTAACGGGAATGGCTCACCTCAATGTTGGTGGCTGCGGGGTGGGATCCTCACATACTGGTTGTTCTTGAGTTGTTTCTTCTATTGTCCTCACTGCCAACATATTTTTCATGAACTCTCCCATCCATTTAATTTATTCTTCTTAGATAGAAACTCTTTCTATAATAATTTTTAGTAGTTCACTATGATCCTCCTATTGATTTGTTTTCTCAAAAAAAGTTCAGGTTGTCACCCAAATACCCGCACCTCTGAAGAAGAAATACTTTTCTAGATGCTTTAAGACTACTAAAAGTATGTCTCTATCTAGTTCGGATGTTTCAAATTCCTAGGAATATTTCATATAGAAAATATATAAAAATAAGTAATCATTGTTTTGTAATATCCATTTAAAGAAAGAAAATATTTATAATGTCATACTTTCACATGTTTCACACACTTTTTGTGCGTTTTCTATCTTTTAGTGTCCCTTTATTACTTACATGCACCACCTTCCATATCCCAATGAGTGGAATGGATGTGACGTTTTATTTGGATTCATCAATCTGTATATAAATAGAGGAACATGCCTATGGTGTTTTTTTATGTCCCATAAAAGTATAATGATAGATTTAAAATATGTACAATTTTTTTTTTCACGTGAAGCATACTCTATCCTTACTTTACGGTAGGGGTATCATAGTTTTTCTACTCATTACTTATTTTTAGAACTCATTTGTTGTTTCATAATTAGAAAACTATAAATTAAAGTGATGAATACATCTACCATCAAATAAAATATTACAAAACACAATTTACCTAAAAATTCTTCTCCGCACGATGTCTTGTAAACACATCCCATTATCCTTGGGTTATGAAGTGTGCATAAATAAGAGGTGGTAGCAGGTTTATATTCCCATCAATATCCATAAAATTATATCTATTTTAAATTATTTGGAAGCCAATTTGAATCCTTCAAACAACCCTTAATACATAGTCCTTGTGTTATTCATTTACTATAAATGCACTCTACAAGGGATGAAAAAATGAATGTCAATGTTAAATTATTTTATTTTTTAGTAAATTAATGAGATGATATCATAATTTTACCATAATATCTCCCCACATCAGGGACTTATTCCTAGTGAAAACATTTTCATTGGACTATAAATCAATTGGCATGTGTTACTGAGTGATGATTCCTATGTAACTAATGAACATGGCATTTTTAGGGATAACATGATGGCCCCGATTATTCCATCCAGACATGTATTCGATTCCTTTCTCTTTTTTCTTAATGATTTTTTCCAACACTATCAAACTACAATGCTCCTGTTTATTTTGTCCTGCAATTATTTTGTTGCCTACCATTTCCTTGGTTTTAACATCATCAATATGTTCTTCCAGAGCACTGGCATTGGCACGTGCAGATGGTGGTTGTACTTCTGCACTTTGAGGAGCAGCAAAAACAGGTTGAGAAACCTGTTGGTCCTCTGCATCGCAAGAAGCATCAGGTTGAGAGACCTATTTTTACTATTCCCTGCAAGATGTAGTAGGATGAGACACTTGTTGTGCCTCAGGATTGGGAGCATCATCACATTAAAAAGATATTATCAGTAGAAGTAGTTTAACATGTAATTTATATTACATAAAAGTAGCAGCGAATATTTAATTACATAAGGTGACATGATTTATATTATAATAAATATAAAAATAAATTATTTAACACTCTCCTTTTTAAATCCTTATGGGAATTTACCCTCTGTCAACTATCAAAATCCAGTCATTGTGGTCTCCTCTGACATATAAAATTCCATATTCAATGGGACCACTGTAAAATGATTGTGACATCCCAATGAAAGGGTCATATTCCATTGAATTTTTATCTGACCCTTTAGTGGTTTTTTTCAATAACAGAATAATGGGATAGTTTTGATTTAAAGGATATTGAACATAAAATACTTTTACTACATATAATGTCGTTATAAACAGTTGGTCTTTATACCCTTTCCATCTAAAATCAACTTTCATGAATCCTAACTCATCTATTTTGACATAACTCCTACTAAAAACCCACATGCATAGGAAAATATGAACTTTGTGGTTCATATAATATAACTACCATATTTTTTTGATGATTCCAAAGTATGACATATTTGAAAAAATTGGATTGTTGTACTTATTACCTGAAATATTCATCGCTTCAGCCACAAGTGTAACTCCACTATTCTTCATGGTACTATATTCATCATTTTCATTAGTATAGAATGTATAATCATTAATTAGACAATAATTATAAGAATATACATACACACTTGGTCTTCCATCTAGACATCGAAGTTGTTCTGAATTTGACTCTAGATTTTCATCATTCTCCTTAAATATATGATCCTGAAACCATTCAAAAAATTATTAATTAGGCGTATTTGATATCTATTTTATATATATTGATGTATTAAAATGATTAAGAATTTCATTATGGGTTTCGACATATGTTTCATCCTCCAAAATATTATAAAAAATTTAATGGTGGTTTTCCTCTTGATTTATAATATTGATTGTGACATCCAATCTACTAGAAATTCCTCCACTCGCAAGCTTCCCAATTTGATGAGATTTTGGTAGACCAATGCTTTCACACCAGACGGGTATTTGATACATAATTAAATGGATCCCTTAGCAATATATCACACCACAATACAACCCTCTATATGACTATGATTTTTGACATACCCTTTCAAATTCATCATATACTGTACAATGGGGTATATCCATTTGTAGTGTATAAGAGAAAATAGTTGAATCTCTGTCACCAAGAGAAGCATAAAATGAACCATAATTTCAAAAAATATCTTTGGGAACACATTTCCAAATTACATTAAATTTTGGTTATTTCTCTTTCCATACAAGTTGAGTCTATTTCTTTTCTAGATATAGATTTGCAGAAGAAAAAGTGTTTCGTTAATGTATAATGAACATTCTTGGAAAAAATTCAATGTAATGATATTGGAATTTAATCCTTCATCAAAATATTCTATTAATGGTATATCAAAAACTTTAACATTAAATTAGTCATTGACACAATGTTCTATACATTCAATTAATGACCCTCCAGAACCCTTACGTCATTTACGAAGTTTAAAAATTGATATCTCTCCTCTCTCTAAAAAGGGTAAGCAACTAGAGGAAGAAAATTTCATTTTTTACCCTTCACTGGAACCAACTCTTCACATATTCCCATGTCAAACATGTCTATCCATGCATCAATTCCATATATTTTTTTACTATGTGGTTTTAACAATTTGTTGATGGATCTATAAAATAATTTTTTTGAACACGCAAAACATAATTAATATTCCTAATATACAAGCTATTCTAGTGTGGTAATTAAAAAAAACTAATATATTCTTCCAACTGGTTTTTGTAAGGTTTTCAAAAATGGTTTACCAATAGTAGTGTCCAAATATTTTACTTTATTAAATAGTTTATCACCTATTAGTAGAGATGGTGATGTAAATTCTTCTGAACTTCCACCAAATGATGTCGTCCAAGATCTGTATGTATGTCATCATGGTGGAAAACATTGATATCCTAGGAAAACAGTTTTCATTTAATGTTTCAACCTAATTGACTGTATACCTTGTCTCTAGACATGGCATCCACGAAATCCTTTAATGTTATACCATGAAAAATTTCAATAAGCATTAAAGTCATTTATTCTCCTATAAAATATGGTTCTAAATGTAAAATATTTATTTGTGTAAGTATAAGACAATTTAACACTTGAATCCCACAATAATTTAAAATCCTTGATCAATGGAGCAAGATAAACGTCAATATCATTATTTGGTTGTTTCTATCATGATATAATCAAAGATAGTATGATGTGTTTTGTTTCAATCATAACCACAAGTGAAAGTTATAATTCACAAAAAAATGGGCCATGTAATATGAGTAATCTTTGAAAACCCAAAGGATTCACTCCATCTATAGAGAACACAAGATGAAGGTTTCCTAGATCATTTCCAAAATCAAGATACTCATAATCGATTCTCTTCCACATAGAAGAGTCTATTAGGTGACATAGATTTCCTTCTTTACTTCTTCTATCTACGTTCCACATTAATTTCTCTATGGTATACTCACTTCTATAAAGGCTCCAAATCCATGGAATGGTTGTAAAGAACAATACCACATTCATAGGACTAGCTTCATCTTCCTTGTATCGATAATCACCACACATTGGGAATTCAATATGTAATATTTTGTCATTCTGAAATAGTATATAGTCATTCATGCAGTCATATATTCTTTCAATGATCATACCCATCGAGTGTACAATTAATTTAGTATCATATGATTTTATAAAGAGATAATTATATTCATGGATAATGTCATTAAATATAGAAATTAATTCTATAAAACTTGAGTCTCTCCCTCTATTTCCTACTTTACAATTATACAGGTTTAGTATGACTGACAATTTTTAATATATTTTTCAACTAACATACAAAGGTCTCTATTCACAACTCTTTAATTTCTCAATCAATTTTGGGAAATAATGAATTTCATCTTAATATATCCATATAATTTCATAAATATGATCTTCATAATCATTAACATCTATAATCATGTCTTCAAAATAGTCTACTTCTTTGTCCATAATTGTAATCATATCAGATCATCCATAAAATGAACGGTTTTCCCAACCACTAGCTACATTCACTTTTTCCACTTTTTTATTAAAATATTTATAACTTTTATCTATTTTGTGATAGATCAAGTGTTATTACAACTCCTATAGCCAAAAGGTCCTTGAATAAAAATAGCATAATCATAGAAAAAGGACTTGTGAAAAGTCAAATTCCCGACCATTTCCAAACATGATGAACAATTTCACTCCATCTTCATACTCTCTTATCAAACTATTGGAATCCATCCATTAATTATTAATATACATCCAAATTTATTAAAAGATTCTAGTATTTAAAAAAATAAATAAAAAAAATATTTATATAATGTCATTTATTTCCTAATTCTAAAAAATCAACACTAAAAATATTATGAAAAAACTACATTTAAAATGTCCTTTAAAAACTATTTAAAAATAACACTATCAATACAATTAATAAACCCCAATATTGACCAAATTACTCTTTAAAATAACATTCCCTTCTTATGATAAATCAATTATATACAAACACACATACAAAAAACCCCAATTCCATTTTTAAAGCATTCAATACAACTTCATGACCTAATAATCATAATCATTTAAAATGAGTGACAACACTTTAAGAAACATTTCAAAACACATGAATCAATTTAAAAGTACCATGTAGGAATTTTCATAATTTTATAGATCCCAATAGAGAATCATTATAAAAGAATCATTGAAAAAACATCGATTCATCACAAATCAAGCAGTGTTGTATGATTCAGTCACATTATTCCAATGGCTGGTGTAATAATAACAGTTTCTATAAGCATTTTATATTTTTCTCCCCGAAATTAGATATCCCTTATCTAGTATTCCATTTTCTATTTATATCAATTATCCATCAGCACAACACTAGAGTCCCAATGGATATGTTCTATACTCAGTGACCGCACTCACAAACATGAAACACTCATCTTCCAATTTTCTAAAATCACTAAATTAACACAATGATCATTGTCTCACACCAAATAAATTGATTTTACACACCAATATCAATGTATATTTCCCTAACATGAATTAATATTGTTTCCATCCTTCATTAATACAACTATGAAAATCTATATTCATGTACCCATTACATAATAAAAAATTTCTCAAGTGTCATTCATTTCACAAAAACAATTCCCATATATCACTCGTCACTAGAAGAAACTATGTCTCTTTCTAGATCCGTTTAAGGACATCATGTCTCAACACCAAATAAGAGAATAAATATTGTACTAAACTAATACATTGTATGATTTTCCGTAGTTTATTTTATAAAATCTTCAAAATGACTTTATAGATGACATTACAATGATTTTTCATTATAATATCCTTAATTGATCTCATACTAGTATCCTCTATAATCAAAGTGACGAGAGTATAATTATATGTCTCATGATAATTCTTAGGTCTCTAAAACACATTCATGAGACTAAAAATATCAAGTCCTAAAATAATTTATAACCTTTTAATGGAAATTTCATAAATAAAATCTAGGTTTGGTACAATTGATGGATTCATGAACCCAAATGCCTCAGACATTTCAAAACATTGAATATTAGTAGTTAATAAGAAATTAATATAATTTATTAAAGTTGTAATATAATAATAATTTATATATTTAGATGTAAAATTATTTTATGAAGATAATATGATTTTATAACGACTTGAATTATATCATTTTTTCTTTTGATGGGATTCACCATAAAATGAATGTGGGTGGAAGGATTTTTTACATGTGTTTTTATGGTTATTTGAGTAGGGTATCCAAAAAGTCTCTCATGTAGATTTAGATATATGGGGATAAAAAATATTTTTCCCCTGTTACTCAATTTATACTTTAATATTAATATCAACTTATTGGGGGTTTAACTTTAGGATTATAGATTTGTACCAAATCCAACTGGTGGTATCAGATCATTTTCTTATTCAACAATCACTTACCAAAAAGTGCTATTCACTATTGATTACATAACGTATGGTGATTATTTTATCAAGAATTTATAGAATTTCTTTGTTTACATACTACAGGATATCATCGAGTGAATTGGTTTTCATTTATTTGGTTAACTTGCACTAGTATCAAAGTGGTGGTGTAATTGAAAGGTGTAATGTTTGGGTTGATATTAAATGATGTTTGATTCAAAAATTGGGGTAAAATGGACGTCCTACTCTTGGATATTTAAAAAGATAAATTTATTTTGAATTATTTAGAAGTGACGTGTTCAATAGAATGGAAAACCATTAGAGGAAAGCGTTAGAAATTTGTTTTAAGGGTGTGTCCAAGAGAGACCAAATTCAAGAGGGAAGATGGTCACACCTCAATGATTTTTCAAATTAAAGGAGTCTGTGTAGTAGAGGGAGGGATAAAGGAGTATTATTGGCCAATGTTTTGGTGAAAAAGTGGTTCTTGGTGATCTTTTCGGTAATTAAGCCACCTTGGTTTAAATTAGATAATTAATTATAATTGATAAGAATTAATTATTTATGATATATGTGGAAATTAGGTGCTTCAATGGAAGTGCGGACTCAAAATATTCTTGGACGGGAAAGTTATAGTTTTAGAAAAGATAGATGAGGTTGATTACTCCTTTTGAAATAGATATCCCCTATAATACAAGCCCATTGTTTTGGGGTAAGATAGCCAGGTGGAAAACCCCAAGATAGATGATAGGGTACAATAACCATGTGTCCTAACCTAGTATAACTAAGACTGTGATGGAATTGTGTCCTAACACGGGTCTTGATGGGATTTGTTGTCTAACCCAACATGAATTGGGATATGATGGCCTTGTATCCAGACTCGAGGTTGAGTCAAGCGTACAAAGGCCCTGCAGCCTTAGCTGGATCTTTATTGTTTTATAAAACATGATTGAATACTTGTGTTAATGTTTCTTTACCTATAATAAAATATTTGGTTAACATGTATACATCATGAAATTCTCTTGATGAATGGCATAGAATTGTTCGTTATTTCTACAATAAAAAAATTCATATTCCTCAGAGACTTCACATTGAATGCCACATGGAAAAAAAGATATCATCATAATTAATAAAAAATAATAGGAAAAAATTTTAAACATTTATAATAAGTAATAAGTAAAAACCAAATGATAATCCTATAAACATGATAATGACAATACATTCACACTTGGCATATCATTTCCCATGTTCACACACAGTCATTCAAGGTATACGATCATGTTTCACTATAGGGCTACTAATTTCATTTCAAAAACAAACCAACATGAAATTCATTTAGTAAGAAAACAAATACAAACAATGGACACGATTTTCAGTAGGACATTTAGCCTGTATAATTCACAACATCACCATCAAAAAAAAAGAGAAATATGAGACAAATCACTGAAGAGGTGTCATTAAGTGCATGGTAGAGATGCGTTTGTAGCGGAGGAAAGGCGTGCAGTGGAGGAGTCCTCCAGTGGAGGATAGGCACTGGTAGAGGAGAGGCATGCAGTGGAGGAGTGGGGTAGGGTGGAGGTTGGGCCCATGAAAAAGGTGTGTCGCATGAGGGAGGTGTGGAGGGAAACTGGGGAGAGGCGCATGATGGTCTAGTTCGCACATTCTGGAGGTGTGGTTTCCAATAGAGGAGAGGTACATGGTGGTTTGGTTCACTATGGATGAGAGGCACACGATGGAGGTATGGTTCACAATAGAGGAGATGAAATAAGAGAGGATGGGGAGGCGTGGCTATGGCGATCAGCTTTCATGAGAGCTTGGGGTGTGAGGAAGGAGGATAATGTTAGGGTTTTTTATGAAACTCGGTGAACCTTTTATCTGTTCTAGCTAAAAAACACTTGTAAAGGTGTGTTTTATCGGTGTTAAAATAGAAATCGTTGATAAAAAATTCCATTATTTGCGCTTTTTTGGGTTGGTAAAGATAGGGATTTATCTGTGCTAGATATATAGCATTGATAAAGACACCTTTTATCTGCATTTTTTAGTATTGATAATGATAGGCTTTTATCAGTGCTAAAAAACATTGATAAACATATAACATTAATTATTTATTTATATTATTATGTATATTTATAATAATATATAAATGATAAATGTATATTTAAATTTATAAAAATATAGTATAAATAATTATAAAATGATAAGAAATATACTTATTATACATAATATCTTAGAAATATATATAATAAATATATTAATTATATATATTTATAATATTATAGATGTATATTAAAATATTTTTTCTAAATTGATAATTATTTATTTCAATAATTATTTATTTTTAATTATTATTATAAATGAGTATTTATTTATTTATATAAATAGATATAAAATTATAAAAAATAACATTTATAATATTTATTATTTTGTTAAAATATATTTATTTTATTTATTATAATTTTATAAATATTTTAATATATCTTTATTTATTTATTAATATAAATATATGAATTTTTATTTATTTCTTAGTATTTATATATATTTGTCAATATATTTACAAATTTATTTATTTATTTATATTTAACATTATATATGAAAATAATTAATATTTTTATTATGAATTAATAATTTTTAAATAAATAAATATTTATTTAAATTTATAACTAATAAATAAATATATATTTAATTGTAATTAAAAATTATAATAAATAAATTATTTATATTTGTAATTCTAAATATATATATAATTATAAAATTATTATAAAATAATTTATAAATATATGAATATATTTAATTAATATATTAATTTTAATTTTTTAATTATTTAAAAATATCAACATTTATTTAGAATTATATTTATAAATTTTTTATTTTTTTATAATTATTTTTATATAAATATATATAATAAATATATATAATAAATATATTTATTATAATTTTTTAATTATTTAAATATAGCTATATTCATTTATGAATTATAATTATATATATTTTTATATATTTATAAGTAACTTTATTTAATTATATATTTATAAATGTATTAGTAGTATAATAATAATATTTATATTTTATAAATTTATAAATTTAGAATTTTTGTACGTATGTATAAACATATACATATACATATATATATATTTATAAATATAACTAAAATAAATATTTTTATAAATATATAATAATAATAATATATGTATTTATTGTAATTTTTTATTTATTTAAATATATATACTGTTATAATTATAATTACAAATAAATATATTTTAAATTTATATATATATAAATAAAATTAAATAGTTATGAGTATAATAAATATATTTAATGTATTTTTATTATTTTTTAGAACATAATTTAGTATATATATGGGAATCATGAAGTAATTATACACACCTAGTAAAATATACATAATAAAAAATGAACAATCAATGGACGACATGAATAATTAGAAGGGTGTAATGTATAAATGAACATTACTGAAGATATATAAAATATATGCATGCATGTTCAATATATTTATTGACCAAATTCATTGGAAACAAATATATATTTAGTTATAATCTTATATATACTTTTTTAAATCATTATATATATATTTTTGAATTATTAAAAATATATATTAACAATTACAATGTTTTCTTATATAATATATACAAGTTAATATTATTTTTTAATATAAACATAATTAATGTATATACTTTGATTTTCAAAATCTTTTATCAATGATACAAGCAACGCTAATAAATGTGTACCCCTTATAAGTTATTTTTAGCAATGATAAGAATTTCCTTTATTAGTGATTTAATCCCATGCTGATAAAGCCCCCCCAATCAGTTTTTTATTCTCAGCAATGAGAAAACGAGTCACTTCACGAGCCTTGTTTTTTGGTATTTCCCCTCCCCCTCTTAGGGATACAATCACACTAACTATGAAATTTCACTAATTATGATATTTTTTATATTTTATGCCATGTTGATTTTATTTATACAGATTTTTTAAAATATAGATAACCCTTAAAAAAAATTTGTAACGTCAATCCTAAAAAAATCCAGTAGAAGCCCTAAAAAATGCATTAATTTGATAGTTTTTAATTTATTTTTATTCCACAACACCAGATGTCATGGAGTGACTGAAAACTGTAATCTATTGTTAATGGGAATTTGTTTAGTGAGTGTGATATTATGATTAAAAGTAATCAATTTCATGTCATTTCATTCTAAAGAATTTATTTCCAATCCATCAAATCACAAGATCAATGATAAAATAAATTGACAATAATAATTTAAATAAAAATAAAATAATAAATAATTATAATATTATTTGAAAAAAAAGAGATAAAAATAAGTGAGAATCATCAATTATTCCCATTTTATATTTTATTAGATATACATAATTAAATATAATAATATAGATTAAAACAATGCATGAAAAAATATTTCAATCCTTACATATGATGTCAAATTGACACACCACCTTAAAATAAAAAAAATTATCTGATTTTCCATATCACATTATATGATTTTATAATTTTCTTGATTTTATGGTTGACTGGGATTGTGTGGAAAACAATACATGTGACCATAATGAATGATGAGATCGGTAATAAAAAGTTACATAAAAAATTAATTGACATAGAAGGATTAGGCCAGATCAAGATGGGTTCCCTGGGTTTGAAATCCCCATCACCTTCACATCATACTGATGGCCTGAGGTTTCTCATGGAGAAAGGAGTTTGTGGAGGGTGGACTAGGGAAAATTTACGAATAATTTTTTTATGTCTTCAATGTTGCTTCTATAATCCTCCAATACTAAAATACTATAAAGGGTATTCGCAGTATAGAGGTATAATACCATTAAATATAATGTATTTTTTTTATTTTCTTGGGATCCTTCTCGTGTTGTTGATGATCAATATTCCATTAAATTTTGTTTGGGTTTCAGCTATCTAGTAACTCTTTATATTGGTTTTGATCAATTTGGAAGGATTGATGTGGGTATGTGTGGGTGCTTCATGTACTAACTGGAATTCGGGACCCTGCACATAATTAACTTCCTCCCATGGGGGAGGTTCAATACGGATCATCATTTGGTAGGTTCGGAGGGAGACAATAACTGACATTCCAATTTCCTCGAATAGAAGACATTGAGGTGAAGGGGAAAACCCTGAAGCAGAACTAGTGCTAAAAGTGCATGTTTCATCGCCTACTCTCCATGTTAATTACTCCATTTGTGACAAATTCATGGAGATTTTTTGAATTCATTTTTCATCATTCATGCAATGCATCGGACTGGAAATGTGTTTTCAGCGTTCTATATTTATTTATAATTATAATAATTTATATATGTATTTGTTTATAAATTTTTTTACATATTTATAATTATATTTATTTATTTATATATATTTATAACATTATAATTTTAATAAATATATCTTTTACAATTTTACAATTATTGAAATAAATATAAACATATATATATATATTAATTTTTTTTAAATAATTATAAAATTATACCAAATATATATATTATACTTTTAATATTATAGGTTTTTATAATTAATATATAATAATTTAAAATATCATTTATATGATTATAATTAAATATATGTGAGTTTACAATGAATTTTGTCAATAAATATATTGATCATGTCTGCATATATATTATGTATCATCATGAATTTCATTATTACATTACACTCTTCTTATTATTCATGATGTCCATTGATGAATAATTTTTTATTTTGTATATTTTATTAAGTGTATATGACTAATTCATGTTACCCATATATATTCTATATTATGTTCTCAAGACTTATACAATTACAATAAATATATTTAATCAATAAATATATTTATTATATTTACAATTTTTAAATTTTAATTATATATAAATACTTATTAAATATGTTTACATCTAATTATAATTAAAAGTATATACAAATTTATTTAAATAGCTATAAAATTACAATAAATACATATATTAGAAATTTAAAAATATATATATAAATATCATTATATACTAATAATTATAAATATATTTTTATTGTTATAATTATAACTACATATATATATGGAAATAATAATAAAATTATAAAAATATATTTATTATACTACCTATAATGTTATAAATATATAATTAATAAATAATATTAATAAATATATACAAATATTTATAAAAAAATACAACAATTTATAATTATATTTCCTAAATAAATATAGATATATTAACATAATTAAAATGTTTTAATAAATATATTAATTACATATTATATATATTTATTCACATGAGGGAAAGGAATATTGGGTTTCGGAAGGCATATGTTGGGAACTGGATGGTGTTGACGGCAGCCCCGCCAGACATCGGGAAGGAATTTTCCAGGGATAGAGGGTGTAAGTCGTGTGATGTCGATGGATGAAAACACATCGTGGTGGATGGTGGAGCACTAGTTCTTAGGGTGCATGGACATGGATGGCGTGACAATGATTTGGGACAGCTTTGGGATCTCAGTTTGACGTTGACTGGTAGAGGGTACACACATGTTAATATCAGTGGTCTATGAGTAAAGATATAAGTGCAGTTGGTGATGGAGCACAGGATGAGAAGGAACCTGATGACGGGATGTGTGGTTGTCGTTGAAGGACTCTATGTTGGTTGACGACAGCTAGGGATAGTTGGCGATGACAATGACAACTTGCAACTCCTTAGGGGCTACGACCACTTAGGGCCCAAGTTGTTCGTCACTGCGGGCAGAGTGATGACTTCAAGAGGGATGACCTCGGGAGTCACTGCTGCATTTGGGTGATGCATGTGTAGGTCCTTGGGTCTTTTGAATGTTGTCATTTGGATCCTAATAATGATTTTATTGGTTTTTTTGGGTGGTTGGACTATGTGTTATTTTTGGGCGGCATTGTTCTACAAATTTTTCGATTTGGTGGCACTTTTTGTGCCGCATGCATGTTGTGATTCAATATTTTCCTATTCTAAATTTTGGGGAATGAGCTCACTCGAGTCCTGAACTATCCTGGTATATATATTATTAACATTATTAACATTAGAGACATAAATGTTTTATAATTTTATAATTATTTAAATAAATAAAGAGATATATTCATTAATAATTATAATTATAAATAAGTATCAATTAATATAAATAATTATAAAATTAGAATAAATATAGTTTTATATATTTATAATCATATAAATAAATGATGGAAGATATGATCATGAGTTTCGGTAACCCAAATCCATGACCCGTCTAAATTCATTAAAGAAGATAATGCATACAAATAGGCACATAAAAGGCGTATAGCCCGACACAGTGAAGCAACCTTCATGAATCCCTCCACTTCTTGAGCATCTATCTTCCTCCAAGTGAATCTCCTCTATTAGGCGCCTCTCCTCCGCTGCATGCCTCTCCTATGTCATGTTCCACTCCTCTAACGACAATCCCTCTGCCAAATACCCAGCTACCGAGCATACATCTCCACCACCGCAGGACTGTCCTCCTCAGTGCACCTATCCTCCACTATCCACCTCTCCTCTGTCAGCACATCTTCTTTGCTAAAGGACTCATCTACTAAATGCCTCCCCTCTATCGCAAACACACCTCAATCATATGTTTAAGGACAATTCAATGGTTAGTTCTATCCTCTTTCTCTTTGTTTTATGGTGATGTCATGAATTGGAAGGGCTAAACACCTCAATGAAAATCATGGTCGTTGGTGGTCCTTTTTCCTCACAAAATTAATTAAATATCGGTGGGTTTTTGAAATGAAATTTTCTAATTCCATGTGATGATATTTAAATCAGGACATTTTTATTATGTGTTGGTTATATAGAAATGGATTTTTTGGATTCATGGTGTGTGTCCATTTTGGAATGATTATGGTGCGAGTGGTTCTGTTTGAAAAAAGGGATATTATGGAAAATTATTTTTGATAAAAATGAATCCTTTGGTCTTTTTTATAATGTCGAATAGGTTTTCAATACCTACGTTAAGTATGTTTATGTTTTATGTTGTTTATTTTGATATAAATACAAGAATATTTTTTGGTTATAATTACAGGGGATTTTTAATCCTTCTTGGTGTTTTTATAAATGTTGTTGTTTTCATTGGATGAAAATGAATTGGTGAATAGTTTAGAAATATCTTAAATATTATTGAAGTATTTTAAAATGAGGGTGGATTTTTTATGAATGTTTCGATTAATGGATGTTGGAAATTTAACACTCATTAATGTTTGAGTATTCTTTTGAAATGAGTTTTGGGGAATCCTTATTATGGGTTAATTGTTTAAAAATAAATATTTTTTGTATTTTTTTCTTGTTTTGATATTGGGAATGTTTGGTTTTGATGTAACCTCAGTTTATGGTATGTAACCCTTACATAATTATTATATGTGAGATAAGGATTAAATGTGTTGAATGGGAGGGTCGGGAGAACATTGAATGAAGTTTGAGGCAAAGGGGAAGTCGCATGGGCAGCGCAGAGTTTGTCTAACTGTGCAGCCAAACCATTCATGGGGGGTCTGTTGAGGTATTGGCTAATGCATGGTTAGTGCACAGTTTGTCTAACCGTACGAGAAAACCATGTGGGCACATAAATGATATCCTAAAAACATGGATGTCACTCCTTTTTTCCTCCAAATTTCTTTTTTTCCTCCTAAGTGTACATAACTCGGGATTACTCTCTCTTAATGGTAGGGGAACTTCTCCCAAGCATTTTGGAGGCTCTCTAAAGGCTTCTCTTGGGGAATCGAAGCTGGGTTCTTGGGGCATGTGGACATTATTCTTCTTTTTTGTTCGGTTTCTTATATCTACATAGATCTAATTTAACTTTTCTCATGTTTCATTAGATCAACGCTT
The DNA here is from genome assembly GCA_963277665.1 of Viscum album. Taxonomy (NCBI): domain Eukaryota; kingdom Viridiplantae; phylum Streptophyta; class Magnoliopsida; order Santalales; family Viscaceae; genus Viscum; species Viscum album. The sequence continues at coordinate 1,051,474,216 of OY728151.1, read as the reverse complement.
GTTATGGGTATATCTATGTGTGTGGATGCCAAATATGATGGGATTTGGTCTTGGTCTTGCTACGAGAAGAGATCTAAGGAGGGTTTTTGAAGAATGAACCTGGTTTTCTTGTGCATTCTTTTTTTGTTGTGGTTTTAATAAAAACCCTAAAGGTAGAAGTCTTTAGTGTCAACTCCTCTTGATAGAATTGATTGGCTTAGATTCAAATTGGTTTATTTGAATGGAATTGATTCTGAAAAGCATAGAATAAATATTTTTAGTGATGATTTATGGTTTTAATGAAATTTTGAAATTGTGGAGAATTGTTGTGCAATGTGATTTGACTTCTTCAATTTTAAATGATGATTTTAAATTTATGATTTTCTAAAACTATGAATGGTTTGATGAAAAATAGGTTTTCAATTAAGGGGGTGTTTTATTGAAACAGTTTGGTATTGAACTGACTGCGATTGAATTGTTTTTCAATAAAAATGGAGTTTTATTAAATTTTATTGGAATGTAAATGGTTTCTAATTTAAATGGTTTTGGTGGAAATGGTTTTCAATAAAAAGTTGTTATTTTTGAAAGGGTTTTTTGGCATGATTTTTGAGAATATGTGGTGTGTGTTGATGTTTCATTGTATGAGGCTTGGTTGAAATATCACCATGTGCTCAGTGCCCATCATTTAATGGCACATGGTAACTAAATGTTCAAGGCTTGGTTGAAATATGACCTTGTGCTCGGTGCCAAATGAGTAAGGGAACATGTGAAACAATTACCTTGCGACGACTTAGTATAACTATGAGAAACCGTTCTTGAGTATGGATATGTCATAACGTAGCATGCATGATTGGTAGCATGGATTTTTGGAATGTTTGGGAATTCCAAAAAGAGAGATTGTGAAATGGTTTTAAAGATTTGTATTTTATTTTTCTAGAAAAATAACTTGATGAAAGTGGGTTTCATTTGGTTTTTCATCCACTCATTTCAAACAGTTTTCATAGGCTTTTTTCTATCTTTTGATAAACTGTTTTGAAAAAATGTTTTATATAAACAATTTTATATAAATGTTGCCACCATTTCTATCCTAGTGGAATGATTTGTGAAGTCATTGGGGGACACCTACTGAGTTTTATACTCACCCCTAATTTGTCACATTAGTGATTTTACATATTCTATATTCTGGGACAAGGGAAAAGGTAACATTTCCCAGGTTTTTAGCACTAACTCATGATGATTTGGGTTGTTCAGTGATTTTGGAGCTTGGATATTGAAGATCAAGGAGTCTTGGTGTCTTTTGAGAGTCTAGAGTTCTTTATACACATTTTACTTTGACATTTGGTTTTGTCTTCCATTGTTGTGAACTATGATGTGGTTTGAAATAAATTAACTTGTTTAGTTGTCTTTCTTTTGTTCATGCATCATATATTTAATGTTGGTTGGTTGGTATATTGGATTATTTCATAAAGGGTAAATCATCTCACACTTGTATTTGAAACCCTAAGGCATTTTTTTCTAGCCTTTGGCTTCTCTGGGATGTCTCTTAAGGCCTAGTAATGACTTTTTGTACTCTCAATCCAATAAAAATTGTTGGGTCATTACAAGTGGTATCATCTTGTTCGGTCCTTTCCTAACAAGAAGTCATTGATGTTCCTCGTTTTGGAGATGAAATACCTTATTGTCTTTCCTTGGTGGTACAAATGGTTTTCAGTGTTCTTTGTCATGGAGTTGGAATTATTTTTCCTCTATTTCATTGGATGGAATCATAGACAGGAGTAGAATTTTGGTCACATGAAATGTATAGTATAAAAGGACGTAACTAACCCGTTTATATTGAACTTCAAGTTACCAGGGTGTTGGATACATAAGTTATTTGATACATTTATAGAATGTTTGGAATCCGATTATCAAGAGTTTTTCCAATGAAATGATCATGAAATGAATTGTAGAGTAATGAATTCTTACTATGATTGGATATCTCATTGTGAGGAATGATTTATAATTTTGTGCAAGGTGTGAATTTTTTGAAAAATGAAGAAATTGTATTCAAGTGAATGATTTTAAAAACATGATATTCGGTGTATTTTTAAAATGGGTTTATTTTTAAAAAGAATGAGGAATGTTTTCAAAAATGATAGAACCTGGAAAAAATATGTTTTGGCAGATGATGTTGTTATAGAATTTAAAATTCTAACCCATCAGTTTCTAGAGATTGAGATTGACGGAGTTTGTTGTTGGTTTATAAAATGGCACCCGGTAGGAATCGTTGAAACCAGCCCAATGAAGTCGCGAAAAATGTGGTTGCACCTGACCCACGTGTGAACCAAGAGCTAGTTCAGAGTATTGTCCATGATTTTCAAGCTGTGGACATTGGGAACCGAAGGAATGAGCCACGAAATTTGGGTCCTACCATCATGTTCATGAAGAAGAATCCACCAAACATTCTATGTGATGCTAAACCCACGAAGTCAGAGGTGTTGCTAAGTAAGATGAATCGTATCATTAATTTCATCAGTACACCATTAGAGCTCATGGTCATGTTGGCGACGTATATGCTCGAAAATCTTGCACGTCAGGGGTGGGATTTAGCGGATTAAGCTAAATTGAATGAAGGCCTTACATGGGAGTATTTTGAAGAAATTTTCAAAAAACAATTCTATACTCACATGTAAAAAATTCCAAAAACAACAGATTTCTTCAGCCTGAAATAGGATAGAATCTCTTTCAAAGATAATGTGGTTATGTTCATGAATTTAGTCTGTTCTGCACTAGAGGTTGAGACAAGTGCATCTTTTAAGGCACACATCTTCGAATCAGGTATATTCTAGGAGATTCAATCGAATATTGTGGTGCTCTGTATTATGGATTATACTGAGATGGTAAACAGAGTGACTTTTGCTGAACGTGATATCATGATAAATAGAGATTCGACCACACATGATGGAGATTTTCAATTTGTAATACACTACCTCCATAATTTTTGAAATAAAAATATACTAATATAATTTGTATTATCATTTAATGAGGATTGTGTTATGATAGGGCGTTGAGTGAATATCATCAATAACATTGAATGAGGCCTGGGGGAAAAGACCAGAATCATCATAATTTCTAAAACTTAACAAGTATCATAAAATATATAATAATATTTCACTATACATACACATATAAATTTTTTTTATATTTATAATGGTTTCTGCAATGTTTGAAAACAATTATCAGAAAATGTTGTGATTATATTGTTTTTAAATTTAATAATGAGATAATATTCCATGGAGAATCTAGCATCCTTGAAGAGGTATTTTTTAAGATAATTACTATTTCATATAAAAAAATTATTAATCCTTATTTTATTTATATTTTTTAAGTACTACCATGAATGTCAAAAAAGTATCATATTCAAAAGATTATTTAGATTCATTTAGAAAAAAATGGAATGAATACCTTATAAAAGAATTTATACAAATAAAATAATGATGTGACTTAAATACGATACATGATGTGACAGGTATGACTCGACGATTCTATTTTGATTGAAAATTGACATTATTTTTAGTAAATAGAAAAATTGACACTCTAAAAACTGATCAAACACATGAGGATTGATTTTATACTTAAGGAAATGATCCATATGTCATTTGTGATGTGTAGGAATAATCCTCACTAAAATCCAACACACTATGTGAACAGTATGAATCAAATTGCATGGTTCTAGTTTCAAATGGTATTTTAGAAAAAAAACACAACTGGCATACTAATGACTAGGAAAAAACATTCAAATTGTTTTGATACATTTGGAAAACGATCTATAAATCCTTGGTGATGTGTAGGAATCAATCGCACCTCAGTCCAATGCACAGTATGACCAGTATGAAACAACATGTCTTTCTTTATTTAAAATTTTCATTATTTTTAGAAAAAACCACAATTGGAATATTGAAAACAATGAAAATGGGTTGGCATGGTATTGATAATTTATGAAAATGATCTATGAGTAATTCTTGTCATGTAGGAATTAACCCAACCTCAATAAAATTCATCATGTTACTGGTATAAATCCAAATGTGTCTTTTTTTTAAAATTGACATTAATTTAATTAAAAATGAACAAGTGACATACTGAAAACTATGAAAATGAATTTGGATAGTTGTTATAATTTATGAAAATGATCCATGAGTCCTTTATGATGTGTATGAATCAACCTCACCTCAATCTGATGCACAGTGTAATCGGTTTGATTAAATGTTTCAGTTGTGAGTTTAAAAATTGTATTTTAACTCAGAACGTGTCACTCACTAAAAACCACGAAATCTCTTTCTGATTGTCATCATAATTTTTGAAAGATATTCATAAGTCCTTTTTAATTTGTATGAAACAGTCTAAAATCAAACTGATGCACAATTCGACCAATATGACTCAATGATAATCTTTTCAATTTGAAATGATATTTTAGTAAAAAAACAAAAAACATACTTAGAACTATGAAAAACCATTTTTATTGTTTTGATACATTATAAAAATGATTAATGAGTTATTTTTTATGTGTAATAATAAAAAAAATATTCTGATGAATGATTTGACCAGTATTAATCCAAATATTTTTACTTAAAATTGACATTAATTTAAGTGAAATGAACAAGTTTTTTTTATTGTTTGGGGCTGAAGCCTCAATTTATTATTATAGAAATGAACTCTTTGGTGTGGATAGGTGAGACCCATTACATAGCACGAAGGACCAAGGCCATGTGGCATGAATAAAAGGATTGAATGCCCAGTTTTTTGGCCAAAAGGACCCCTCGGTGAACAATACTGCTACAGTACCTCTGCTTCTACAGTACCTGCTTTAGTAACACCACTGCTGAAGTACCAGCTACAATTCTTCCACCACTATAGTGTCACCACTGCAATAGTTTCACTGCTACTATAGTACTTATACAATGCCTCTCTACTGTACTATTTTTGTACCCCGGAAATTCATCCCTGCTTGGATTTGATCCTTGGTCTTTTGGATGTGAAGTAAAAGCCTGTACCACTTGGTTACATGTTTGTTTTCAGAAAAGAACAAGTGACATAATGAAAACTGAGAAAATTCATTCATATTATTTTGTAGATTACGAAAATGATCGATGAGTCATTTTTGATGTGTAAGAATAAACCTCAACTTGATCTGATGCGTGGTGTGACCAGTATGACTAAAATTTTCCATTATCCGTTTAAAATTGACATTTTAGACGAAAAGGTTTCACTCACTAAAAACCATTCAAACACCCACTGATTTACTTCATATTTTAGGATAGTTATTTTCATGTGATTTTTGATGTATACGACGTAGTCTTAACTAAAATCAACACATGATGTAACCAATATGACTCAAAATGTGTGTTTCTAGTGTGAAATGATATTTTAGTAAAAAAACACAACATCCATAATAAAAACCAAGAAAATTATTTTGATTCATTTTGAAAATTTAGAACAACAATCCATGAGTAATTTTTGACATGTAGGAATCAATCTCACCATAATCTGATGAACGATGTGACTAGTATAAATTCAAATGTGTCATTTAAATTTGATATTAATTTTAGTAAAATAACATGGGACATTATGTAAACTATGAAAACTCATTCGAATTGATTTGATATTTTAGTTCAATGATCCATAAATCCTCTGTGAAGTCTAAGAATCATCCCCACCTCAATATGACACACTATGATACCTATATAACTCCAAATGTGACTTATTTATTAATAATTGACATTATAATAATGTATTATTTCATATTAATGTCTATTTTTTTCTTTATAGTATTAAAAAAATAATATTTGTTTTCTTATATAGGTTTAACCTTTTCCTTGAGTTGGGATTATTTTTCGAGTAACTAATACCATAGGCAGACATTTTTGAGCGGGTATCATGAATGTTATTGGACGAGACATTATTTTTTTTACATTTTGTTGGATAATTGTAAATGTAATTATATTCAACATTTTTTGAAATGTATATAGCGTTTTTTTGCAAACCCTTATGTGTGATAATTTTTTCTTGTGTGTCATGCATTTTACTTATGTGGGTTGGGCATGTGCTATTTTGTGGAGGTGGTGTTTGAGTGTAATGCAGATGCTAGTTGGTGTGGAGTTACAAAAATAGTACATCACATGTAGTTTGGCCTTTATCATCATTATTTTGAGATCTCATAAAGTTCCCATTTATCAATGTAATTTCGAGATTTGATAATGTCCCCTTTTATCAGTTCTATTTAGATAATTAATAAAGGGGACCCCCCCTCTATATTCACTGCGATAAACATCACTTTTCTATCTCTAATAAATGAATTTTCTAGCATTTTTAAAATAACTATTTGTAGTAGTTGTATAAGAATGAATCATATACCTAGTACAATATAGGTCAATAAAACGAGTCATCGCATATATGGACAACATGAATAATAATAACGATTTAATATATAAACATACAGTCATGATAAATACATAACATTTGTGCGTCAATTATACTCACGCATCAATATATTTATTGGCCAAATTCATTGGAAACATATATTTATTTAAATATATATATATATAGATATATTTATAAATATATAAATATAAATATACAAATAAAAATATATAATTGTTTAATATAAAAATATATTTTTTATTTGATAAAATTTATCATACTCTTAAAATTATTTTTATTTATTTATTTAATTATAATCATATAAATACTTTTAAATATATGTGTATTACATATTAAAAAAATTAATGGTAAACATGATTTTTTATTTAATGTATGTACTTAAACATTATTTTTGAATATATATATAATAAATTTATATAAATTGATAATAAGTTTTGTTATTAACATTTATCAATGCTAATAATAGTTCTAAGAAAGGGTATATTTATTAGCACATTTAGTTAGTGTTGAATATGTCCCCTCTTTTATCATTGCTTTTTTAGCACTTATAAAAGTTGGTGTTTCCCTTACACCGATCTGTGGTAGTGAAAAATCATAATCATAAATCCATGAGCTTACGTGCAATATTTCTATTTCGTATAGACAAATGAGTGATTATAGAGCACATTAAATTCCCAATATGATCTTGGATGAATTTAGGGTTAGCATTAATGAAATCCATAGCCTTATTATGGTCAATATTTTCAATAAATGCGCTCAGTCAACATGATATTGGGAAAAGAACATATAATTAAGATATTTTTTAACTTTTTAGGCCTCATTAATTCTCTTTGGATACAATTTTTAAAATGTACAGAATCCTACCCCTTTTTTATGATGTAGTGATGATTAAAAAACCTTTAAAATCCAAGAAAATAGTCATTAATTTGAGAGTTTCATTTTTATTTTCTTTGACAACACTAGATGACATGAAATGTCTTCAAATATAAGGCTATTTTCTATGATAATTTTTTATGTTGTTGTGAGATTTTTAATAAAATTCATTAATGTCATGTCATTTAATTGTAAAGTATTTATTTACAAGCCTTCAAATTAGAAGGTCATTGATAAAATTTATTGTCTATGATCATTACAAAAAAATTCATATTAACATATTATAAATTTTAAAAAATTAAAAATTGAGGATGTAAAAATAATTGATATTAATAAATTAATCCCATTTTTATTATCAATTAAATATACAAAAATAACTATAATTATATCAATTAAAACATGTCATGTAAAATTATTTTAGTCCTGGGATTGGGTGTCAAATTTCCACACCCCATTCAAAAAAATTTGATCTGATTTGTTGTATCCTATTTTTATTTTAGATTTTAAAATCCCATTATTTTCATTTAATGGAAAGTTTGGGAATGTAAAATTATTTGAATCATTGGATAAAAGTTAAAATTTGTGGAACGCATTCAAATAAAATTATTTTGATCTGATATGTTGTATCTCATTTTAATGTTTTATGATTTTTTAGATCTTATAGTTGACTAGGATCGTATGGAAAACAAAAAATATAACCATAAAGAAGGATTATATCGTCTATAAAGAGGTATATAAAAATTAAGGACATGTAAGGTTTAGGAATGATCACGATAGGTGACCTGGGTTTCAAATCCCCTTCTCCTTTTACATCGTTGGGAGGGCTTCAGGTTTCCCAGGGAAAAACCATCTTACTGAGGGTGGAATCACTTCATTGTAAGAATCCTATTACTTGTATCATCAACTATTCTTATATAATTCTCCACCCTCAACCTATACAATACTTTTAAGGGTATTCATGGTATAAATTTATAATTAAATGACTTATAATGTAGATATTTTCACTTTCTGGGGATGCCCCTCAAATTGGGGATGTCGATTTCTCCCTTAATTTCTTTGGGAGTCATTTTTCAAGAATCTTCGCCTTGGTGGTTGGTCTTATAATGTATTATATAAAGTCTTTTTTTCAAAAACAATTCTTTCCATTTTTTTAGTTATCTCAATTGATCCATTCCATTTCCCTTGATAATTTTTTTTCTTGTGTTTTTTTATGATACATGGATAGATGGGGGTAGCTGATGTTGTTTCAAGTACTCACCTAAAGTCAGTACCTTTGGATGATTACCCATAATTCAAATCTCCCCATGAGGGAGTTACAATAAAATAATTCATTGGAATTTCTTGGAAAAAAAATCATTGACGTAAAGGTGAAAATCATGATGGTCAACAACTACTACAAGTTCATGATTTATCTCACCCTCTCAAAATTCATTACTCCATTTGTGAAAAATGTGTGGACGGTTTTCGGTTCCATTACCCATGGTTCATGAAATGCATTATATTGGTAATGTAGTATGTAAACCTTATTTCTTGTTTTTGTGATCTCACCCCAAAATTGAAATTGGGTTACTAAATATATTTTCCCAAATGAATGGTGTCCTCTATATTAATGGATTTTGTGATAATGTCCCTACAATAAAGTGAAATGTGATAAAATCCCCTTTGATAAATGTGTAAATTGCTCTTTGATGTGTTGTTATGTGTGGTCAGGTTGTTGGGGTAGATGATGTGTAGTTTCAATGCTTGGGGGGTGATGTGGGTTGGTTTTTCCATGCTATTGGGCCATTGATTTAATGGTTTGTTTGGTCATTGTTTTAGGATGATTAGGCGATTATTCATTTTTATGTTCATTTGGGGTGTCAAGGTGATGGTTCATTTCTCTGTGATTTTGGGCGGTGAGGTGATGTTTTTTTTCTCTTCCTTATTGGTAGATTGGGAAATGGTTCTATAGGAATGAAGATTTTTTTGTCATGTATGATTGTATCATGATAAAATCCCGGGTAGTGATGGAATAATTGTTTAATAATTATTGAAATGGTTGGAGTTGGTTTGGATAATGGGATTGGATTGAAATGTGAAATGTGTCATATTCCATGAGTGGTCTTGTGTATTTAGCGGTGGTTGTGAAAGATGAAGAGTGATGTGAGTTTGTCAATGTATGGTTATGAACCCATAGACTGAGCTTGTCTGTGGATTATATATATACAGGTATATTCCTTGTGATTTCTATACACACCATACCCTCGTCAAGTACTATATTCCAATACTTTAATTTTCAGACTAAATTTGTTTTTCCAAAATCCCAGTGAGGCAGATGCAACACTAGCTACCCGCTCTCTCTTCAAGCCACATTGATATTCATAGTATATGATGGTTGGTGTCTCTTAGATCTCTAGGTGATGACCCAGCTGTCTTCACGTGAGATCAGATATGACCATGTTGTGCGAAAACTTCTGGTTAGGGTTGTCTGTAATGTCCCTTGATCCACCACTGTCTCACATGTCCAGAAATTGTTGTTTACAAGACCTCAAGAGAACCTCCACATATGCCATAGGATTTCGACTAGTAGTGGGGGTGTGAAAATTATATTTGGGTTAGTATACCACCTTGATAAAAAGTTACAATAATTAATAATAATCATATATAAATAATAAATAAAATCCAGATTGCAGAGATAATGAATCCAAGATAACACCTGGTGAAATCCAAAACCAAAAGCCAACTCAGTAATAAAATTTTTAAATAAGGAATAATTTAAAGACAGGCTGGAATATATCAAATATTCATGATATATGTAATACAAATAGAAGACTAGTATGCTTAAATAAATTCTCAAAATTCCAAGGTCTCTAACACCATATCAGTCCCATCTGTGAAAGCCATCTCGTCTAGCAACAAAACATCAAACCAAGTTCCTTTTCACTTCACTATGCCAAAATCGGGATTTTGTGATGGTTTTTTTGCAGTAGTTTCCAATGTTTCTGCAAAATGTTTTCAAAATATGATTTAACCGGGGTTTTGATAACCACTTATAAATGTTTTTTTTATAATTTTTTGTTGAACAAAAAAAATTTTTATTGTGATTTTTTAAAAAGCCTCTTAGAAATAGTGACCGTTTTAAAAAAACAATAACTAAATTAAAGGAATTTTTTTTCTTATTTATGATATTTTATTTATTATTTACATCATATATAGTTTATTATTTATTATTTTCATTAATTACAACACGTTAATTAATAAATTATTTTTTGACAAAAGTATATAATATATTACTAATCAATTAAACAAGACATATAGATCCAATTAGGAAATTAATCTACCCAACAATGATCACCTATTGATTTCCCATGGCATTCCAAATGATGAACATCCAGGATACCCCCATGCTTGATGAATGAAAAATTTCATGTAGAAAAGCTTTCAGCGAAGGACAAAATCTTTCTCAAAATAAGAAATAAGGGTTGCAAGTCCTCCCCCTTATTAGACAGGGCAGTAATCACTTTAAGGCATCCCAATTCCACAATAATGACATTCCCAAAATTTGAACGAGCAAGAAGGATCCCTTGGAGAATGTTGTATGCCTCCACCATCACCATACTCATAGAGGATTGAATAAACATGAAACGACCTTCCACCACATCAAAATTTCTTTTATTGGTAATGAATCCAACACCTATTCTTGAATTTGGGGAGACAAACGCATCAATGTTAATCATGAAAAAACCCTCTACAGGGGGCGTACAACTAGTTGATTCCTACCGAATGATTAATAAATAAGGAACTAATTCATCCTAATTCAAAAAAAATCATCCATTCTATGGACCACTCAACCAAAATAAGATCATGGGAAAGTTTATTCTGAAATATGCACTCATTTCTTCTAGAAAAAACTATACATGAAATTATGCATATAAACCCCACCACTCTCGGTTCCAATGAAATCACCCAATTATTGAGGGTTTGATCCAATTTGATAGACAGGTCAAAGAACATCATAAAATTAAACACCCATTATTTCCACACACCATCCACCCTAGGACATAGTAGAATTTCTTGCAAAGGAGATTCCACCTCTCGGGGCACAAAGGGAAGGCATCGTCCTCCACAATATGATGTTTCTCCATAATTTCGCGGGTTTTTAGAACATCATTTCCTTTTTGAAACAAAATTTTATTTACCTTGGTTGGAGGAGTGAGTCACCAGAGAGTCTTCCAATGATTGTTATAATGGAACTGATCCAAACCCTGAAACCTCATTTTGTAGCCCGACATGACTGAGTAATTCCTAGATGATTCCCCATCGCAACAAATATGATTATTACACATTCCAAGTGTAAGAGGAATACTAATAATGTGGAACTACTGGAATCAGATGTTTTCCTAGAGGTAATATACCAATGGTTTCTTCAAACTGTTTCGATAGTGAAAAAGAAGGGAAAACTTTCCAATGGTTTGTTCAAACCATTGGCAATGTGTAAATGTACTTAAGATTTCCCAACAGTTTGCCAAAACTTCTATGAAATAATTAGTTTCTCTAAGATATACATATGACTTATCAAAACCATTGGGAAATATAGGCTTTCCCAATGGTTTATAAAAACATCTGGGAATGTTTTCCCCCAAATACATTGCACCCCACCTCCACATCGGCCCGATTGAAGACCTAATCCAAAGATCCTCCTGAAATCTTATGGCTGCGAAAATCATTCCAACCATAGATACATCTTCAATAAAACAATTTTTTTTTTCTAAACATAAAATTAGTAACTGTTTCCCTAGTTTTAATGTTCATACTCTTTATTCATTTTTCTATTTTGATTTTGGATAAATTAGAGAGATGTTTGTGGAGTATCAAACCCTTTTATTTGTTTTATGTTTTTTGTTCTACACATCAAAAATTGTAAAGGGTTTGTTTAGTGTGGAGATATGGTACTTTATGTGGAATTTAGTTTAGTTGAAATTTTGATTTGGATAATGGCATTGTTTGGGTGTTGGTTTTTAATTGTGACCACCCCCACCCCCCTCCCCCTAGACACCTCCCACCCCCTGGACAGCCCCCCCGCCCCCTGCACCACCCACTGGACACCCCCCACTGGACATCCCCCCACCCCCAAGCACCCCCAACCCTTTGGACACCCCCACCCATTAGACAACTCCCTCCCCCACCCCCCATGGACACCCCCACCCCACCCCCTGAAAACCCCTTAGCTCCCATAGACAACCCACCCCCTAGACACCACTCCACCCCCATAGAAACCACCACCCTTTCGACAGCCCCCTCCCCCTAGACACCCCGACCCCCTTGGACACCCCCACCTTTTGGAAAACCCCCCCTCCCACCCCCTGGACACCCCCAACCTACTAGACACCCCCACACCACCCTCCGTAGCCACACTGTCACCCCCATGGACAACCACCCCCACACCCCCCCACCACCTACCCACCCCTAGACACCCCCACCCACCTCGGCACTCTCCTCATCCTTGGATAGCCCCCACCCACATAGAAAACCCCCCCTGCACCCCCCCACATCTCTTACACACCACCACACCTCCTAGGTGGCTGACGCTATTTTTAAATTGGAATGAACAATGTATTTAGATTCCCCCTTTCCCTAATGAAATTTTCTAATATACCCATAGAGCCTTATAAATAGAGTTTTTTATGATTTGATAAATTGAATTTTTCATGTTTTGATAATTTGGTTTTGTTATGTTTGAATAAATTGAATGGGCTATTTGGAATGAAATAGTTAATGCATGATGGTTTGACTATCATAATGAATAAAATGTTTTATAATAAAATTACCCTATGTGGGGTTGTAAGAGTGATAGGGGATTATCTCGTTGTGGGGGGGGCTATCCAGGGGGGTGGGATTTCTAGGGGTAGGGGGACTGCAGGGGGTAGGGGATATAGGTATTTGGTGGAGGGGGTGTGTGGGCTACCCAAGGAGGGGTGTGGGATGTCTAGGGGGGTCGGTTTGGGGTGTCCCAGTGGGGGAGGGGGTGTGGGGAGTCCATGGAGGGGGGTGTCCATGTGGGGGTGGGTTGGGGGATGTCCAGGTGGGGGTGGGGGGGATATCCAGGTGGGGGTGGTAGGGGTTGGGGGGGTGTAGGTGTCCTTGGAGGGGGTGGTATTTCTAGGTGGGGGTGGGGATTTCTAGGTGGAGTGGCAGGGGTGGGGTTGTCCAGGAGGGGGTGGGGGTTGGCTGTCGCGGTTGGGGGGTACGGGAGGGGGTGTGGTCTGTTTATAGAGGGGGTGGGTTGTCTGGGAGGTGATATCTTGGTGGGGGAAGGGTTGTATGTAATGTACAAGGATGGGGGGATGTCCAGTGGGGTGGGGGCTATCATGGTGGGGGTGGGAAATCTAATTGGGCTGTCAGGGGGGGTGTGGGTTATCCAGGGAAGGGGTGGGGGTATCCAGGGGTGGTTGTGGTTGGGCTATCCAGGTGGGAGAGGGGTGTTTTCATTCAAGGGAGGTGGGATTTCCAGGTGGGGGAGGGGCTGTTGGTTTTCCACAGAGTAGGGGGTGGGTTGTCCAGGTGTGGTGGTGGGTTTCCTGGTGGGGTGGGGGTGTAGGGTGGTAGGTGTTGTAGGGGTGGGGGGGGGGGGCTGTCCAGGGAGGGGGTGGGTTGTCCACCTAGATTCTCTACAAAAAAATAGAAATCAAATAAAACCAATGTATAGTTTCTTTCACACATTAAGACTTTTATTAATCTTCCATACCAACACTCACTTTTACCCTTCCAAGAAGAAGTGATCTCTGCAATGAATTATCCCTTAGGTTCTTATCAACTATCTATATTGATCACATACAAATTTAAATTTCGTACAACTCCATATTACCTAATTATATAACAAGGATCATAATCCTTTGAGTAGTGTCCCATAAATACATGGCTCATAAAATATGATCTGTGTGTGATATTTGGTGTTGTGTATACAATTGGGTGTGTTGTAATTTATATGTATGATATTCATGGTTTAAACCAACAGTCTTCTCTATCATCTATAATAGTCTTGAAATCATGCTACTATTGGATAAAGAGTGGATTTTAATACCTTAGTTTGGGGGTGGACACATCCACCCCCTTGGAAAACCCCCCACCCCAGAGACCCGCACTCCCCCCAGACAGCCATGCCACCCCCGGGGATAGCCCGACCACCCACCCCTTTCCCCATGGACAACTCTGCCACCCCTGGACATCCCGCCCACCCCTCTGGACACCTTGTACCCCATGTACATCCCCTCCACCCACATTGACAGCCCCCACCACCATCATGGACAACCCGCCCACCCACCCTGTACCCCCGGGACAGCCCCTCCTCCCACGTGGACTATAAGCCCGTCCCCCTGGATACCTCGTACCCCACTGGAAGCCCCCCCCCAACCACGTGGACAACCCGCCCACCCCCCTAGACACGCCGTACCCCTTTTGGATAGTACCACCACCCCCATGGACAGCCCACCCACTGACCTCGTACCCCCTTGGGCATCCCCTCCACCACCTGGATAGCCCGCCCACCCCCCTCGACTCCTCATACCCCTGGATACCCCCCCCCCCTTTTCACACCCCCTAGATAGCCACAAACCCCCTAGACAGCCCTTCCACCCCCATGGATAGCCTGCCCACCCCTAGGACACCCGTACCCCCTAGACATCCCCCTCCCCCCACAACACCTGTGGATAGCCAACCCACTCTCCCTAGACACCCTCCAACCACCAATGGGACACCCCCACCCCTCGGACTTCACCCCTAGAAGTCCCCCAACCCCACCCCCTTTGACACCGCCAACCCCACCAGACAACCCTGACAACCACGTGGATAGCCCAACCACCCCCTGTGGACTGCTCGTCCACCTGGACACCCCCAACCCCCTAGGCATCTCCACACGCCCTATACACCTCTGACCCCCCTGGACACCCCCACCACCCCACTAGACACCATGCACCCCACTGGACACCCCCAGTCCCTTCGAAATTGTATGTAATCACTCAAATAATCTTCTAAAATATTAAATTTCATGGATCTAAAGTTTACTCAACTCCTGAATAATTATCCTCCACAGGTGTACATGATCTTGTACAGTCATGTATAGTTCTTCAAATATATTTTGTTAAAAATATATTATTTTTTTGACTTTAATATTATGATTCTCATATAGAGTAGTGTGTCAGTTATGGTTTCATATAAAGTGAAAAATTCTTGATTAATTAAATATATTTTCGATGAAAAATCAATCATAATTAATTGTTTTTGAAAAAATTACTTTTAATAATTTTTTTACAGAATGGATAAATGTTGGATGTATTAAACTTGTCATATCCCAAAATATTTTCAAAAGAATTTGGAGATCTTTTTATATTTTTCATTTCACAATGCTTTAAAAAGTGGTAAAATACACTACCCCCATTAAATGTGTGTTGGGAGACCATGGTTGAGCTGTGAAGAAGTCAGCTACCACATAACTAGATATGGTTTTTAGGAAAACTACTATGGGTAGTAACACAATAGGGAGAAAATTACATCTCAAATTGTGGATGATCTAAATGAGAGGACTCTATGGGAGAATTTGTTATATGACCGGTTTCTGTTTATTCATCATCGTGATAAAGAAAGGATTCCAATCCAAGATGATTTCAATATGATCACACATGATGCCTCTAATAAAATTGATAATTTTGTCAGGGTGAAAAAATTGAATGATGTTTCCACAACTCCAGTATATCAACAATGTAGTAAAATGAAAAAGCTGGAATTTTTTATCTGATTGTTTCATGGGAAAACTATGTGTCAGATATCTAATACTACCATCTATTACATTCTTACCTTCCTAAAGTACTTACTTCCAGATGACATAGATTATCCCTCAAAACACTATATTTCTTGGATTTTAGTTGAGGAAGAAGGATTTTCAAGAATGATTATTTATGCTTTCCCGAAATATTTCATCTTATTCTGGGAGAAAAATGTTGAATGAAATGATTGTATAAAATGTGGAACATCCCACTAGAAGCCAAAAGTAGATGGAACACCATCACGTGTGCTACATAAAGTTATGTGGAACTTTCTAATGATCTCCACACACCAGAATCATTTTATGTCTAATAAAATATCAATACCAATGTGATGGCATGATACCGAGAAAACAAAGACTAAAAACAAGTTGGTGCACACTAAATATGGATTTTCATGGTATAGATTTGATACTCCATATCCTGATTTTGCAGCAGACATGCGTAATGTGAGATTGGGTCATTCATGTGACAGTTTTAATCCATTTTGGAATATTTTTATGTTGCATAGCACATGGCTAGTTTATATACACATTTAGAATCTTCCTCATTGTTTTTGTATGAAAAAACAATTCTCATTCATTAGTATACTCATATATTGAACTTATGATCCAGGAAATGATATATGCTTATAAATTCAACCTTTAATAAAACTGTTGAAACTTATTTGGGATGTGGGTGTGCGCACATACGATGCTTGTTCGAAATACTTATTTCATATGGGTGTTGTGCTTATGTGGATGATCATGCATTGATGTCTGTATGGATCACGAAGGGTAAACTATCATGTTATATTTGTATGAAGAATACACAATCCCTAATTCTGAAACAACGTTGTAGTTTTAGTTTTATGGGACATTAATGATTCTTATCAATGGACCATCCATATAGAAATAATCGTCAAGGATTTGAAAACACAATGGAGACCGATGATCCACCTCAACGTATGTCTAGAACTGATGTGATTCATAAATTTAAAGAATTTAGTTTTTCATTTGGGAATGGTCAAATGATATCTAGAAAGAGAAAGAATGTTTCTACTGAAACATATTACAATTCAAAGAAAATAAGTATCATATTTGATTTTCCTTATTGGCCAACCAATTTGTTATGTCATTGCTTAAACATAATGCACATTGAATATAATATATCTGGATTGTTTGTTTCGATTCTTCTAAATGTTATGCGAAAGAAAGAATGATGATTTATGGTCTCGGCGTGACTCGGTGGATTTTGGCATCATTCCAAAATTGGATCCTGTGCGTATAAGTGAAAATAAATGGAAAGTTTTATGTGCTTACTATGTGATGAAACCTATAGAATAAAAGAAATTTATTGAAGTTCTAAATACTATTAATGTTTCTTATGGATATTCATGAAACATATCCAAACGGGTAAAGAGAAGAGAGTTGAAGCTAAAATCATTGAAGACCCATGGTTATCACATCATTCTACATGACTAGAGTCCAATATAAAATGGTCATCATTTTTTCAATAATGTATGGGTGGCTGTTATTCGGTTGTGAAATTTTTGAGAGAACTTTGTCCATGGATGTTTTCCAAGTCTTTATGAAAAATAGTTCGGCAGATGCCCCATTATTGTTGTGTGAGTTAGAGAAAATTTCTCCTCCATCATTTTTCACATGCATGCTACATACGGCTGTCCATATTCATACTTAAATACATATCAGAGGACCTATTTGTATTAATTGGATGTATCCTACTGAAATAAGTATTTACACATTAATGTCTTATGTCAATAACAAAAATCATCCTGAAGGTTCTATAGTGAACATTTACATGTCTCAGAAATGTATGGGGTTTTCCCTTTGTATTTGTCTGATCTTACTGCAAGAATGAACAAACCAATGAGAACCGAATAAGAAAAATATGAGATAAATGTACCCTATTTTCCATCACTTCCTCAAACAGAATAAATTCTTGGATCATATACAATGACGACATTAATCCATGAAGAGCGGGAGATGGAACATCACACAGTTTTGTTCAACTATAATTTGTTCAGTGACTACATTTCGTAAGTTTATTAAATATTTATATCTTATATATATATATATATATATGTTAATATATTCCTATTTTTATCAATATCAAACCTAATGCGATGATAAATAGTAGGAATCATTCTTTATCTCTAAGAAGTAGGGAGACATTTCATAGCAAAGAGTTTTCTTCTTAGTTAAAATTGAAGTTAATAATATTATTGTTCAAAATAATTTAAAAAATATTTTATTTTGTTTAATATTGATTTATATTTCAGGTATTGACATTTCCTGCTGACTCTGTCTCTAAAGAAATTATAGCTTTGGATTTTGGCCATAATATTGTGGTTCATTACTATAAATCAATTGTTATCAATAAGAACAGATTAATTATCACTAAACGAGAAAAGAACATGAGAATTCAACATGATGGTGTCATGGTTACTACCATATCAGATTGTTATACTAGTGCATCAGATATTGGAGCGTGATTTGGAACTATTGGTTATTATAGAGTCATTGAAAAAATAATAATATTGGATTATTATTCTCATTGATGAGTCACGATGATGAAATGCCAGTGGTGGTAAATATATAAAATCATTAATTCATGTTCTCAATTCTTTTGGTTCACCTCGGCAAGGGCTGTTATGGTCAGTACTATTCAAATTTATTTAATATTGATTACAAATATGTTTTATCCGACTATACCATTATGTGAATTTTCAATGTTTTTTTGTTGGAATTTTATAGGAATTCCATTTTCTAATTTCGAATATAACATTATTCAAAGCTAGGTAACCAACATTTCTAACTTAGTGAACATTTCAATGCTTTAAATGTCATTTTTATAAAATTTGTAAAACCCTAAGACCTCTCTTTATGATTTTACCATGTAATGAACATGATAGTTTGTATTCTTGTGCAAAACATGTATTGAAACATGCATCATCTACCTGGTCTAATGAAATTAAATTTTTACTTAATTTTGACAACTGAATTATAACTTATGAATCCAGTAGAATCAATGTTCCATGATTTTAATAGTTTGATGACACTTAGTAAATAACCATCTTAGTAAAAATTAAATTTCTTTAAACATCTTGTATGATTTATTAACATCATTATATATTTTTTCAATAAAACCTAAAACAATGGATAGTCATATTAACACAGAGTGCCCCTATTCCCCCGCATTGTTTTTGGGATACACATTAGTTATTTTTTCTATTTACATCCATATTTTTTTTCAAATGATGGAAATGAAACCCATTGAAGAGAGGCGAAAAAAATATTATAGACAACAATTGTTGCATGACTGAGCCGAGAATTCCACCACTAGTGCCTATAGTGAGTATTTTATATCAAATATATTTATTTAAATAATACTTAATGTCATGGGATTAATTTTTTTGAAATATTTTTTCAGATCCATCTATTATGTGAGAATGATTTGATGAAGAGCCTAGTAGTCGTCCCAGTACTCAGGGTGTTCGTATGAGGGGGTGGTATGGGTGCTAGATGATCTGGTCGGCGTACCCGAGTAGACCCTGCCCCTCCCACTAACATACCATCCATCCCACATTCTGATCCTGGTGTACCGTTAGAGACACATGGGATATTTAGGCCTCCTATGTTTTCACCAACCTTTATATCTGAGCCAGCTCACCCATATGTAGCACATCTGATGATGATTCCCACTACCCATCCAAAATTCGGCCAGCCATCTCTATCATCTTCTTTTACTTTTGCTTCCTTCTCTAAGGGCATTTATATTCCGTCTTCTTCAACTCCTTCTCCACTAGAGACTTTCCCTGTGGAGAATACATTACGACCCAATCCATCTGTACATGGTGTTCCTTTAGTTTCTACGGATCCAGTGGCACCCATTGATCATACTACCATAGGTATACTTATACTACCTGAACAAATATTAACACCATTATTTATTTTCATTAAAACATTTATTGAAAAAATATTTGTTTTTCTTTCTTAATAGATACATCTACTAACATGAGGATGGGGTGGGGTGTACACGATTTTGTGTGGTGTAGAACCACGACATGCTGTTGATGGTGGACAATAATGAAGATAGTAAAATGATGGGAAAATCAAGGCATCAATTTCTCTTTTTTTTGAGATGTTTTTCAAATACTCTAACATCATTCATTTCAGCCCACTCTCATGGAGACACCTTCCAAATGAAGTCATGGATAATGCTTGGGAAGATATGTGGGAAAAAATTGTTTTATTTAAGGCAATATATTATTTTTTGTATTTATATGAATTTATATTTTGGTGTCAGGTAGGATTTATGATCTCTGTTGGTGAGGGTGCACGTCCAGCATGTCTAAAAGATTTAGTAGAGATTTGGAGATTTTATAACCATGATATGTACATTTGATGGAATTATAGAGTGGTCACATAGTTAGAGGTGGTCCATGTCTTGGATGATTGTATGTTAGAACACTAGTGACAGATGATTACTCCTTGGCTGGCTATACAAATTTAAGGTATTAATCACATTAGAAGTATTTAAATGAAAATTTTCATGTTTTTCATTAATAATAATTATTGAATATTATTTAGGAATCATCTAGAAGAAATAAAAAAAATATTGATGCAATGAAATTCATCCCCACATTGGGATGTAATATGATGCTAGATCGTGAGAGGCAGTAGGTATGATAGTTTATAATTTTTCATTTTGAATTTCACTTTCTATTTCTACCCCTATAATTTATTCTATTTAAACAGTTTATATATAATTTTAGTTATGAAATTAATTATTGATATCCTATTTTTAATTTTGGTTTCCTACTTTCAATGCCATTTTAGAGGCATAAATTGAATATGGAAGGATGTGTTCCTCGAGAAAAAATGTTTTTCTTGAGTAAAAGGAAGAATGATGGAAGTTCAGATAATGATCAAACTCAGCCACATATTGTAAGTTTTACATTGTAGATTTAAAATTTTAATCTCTATTTTGTAACTTAATAATCTATTTATATTGGTAACAGAATGATTTAAAGGCGCTTGATGGTAAGGAACCGGACAATTTTGGGCCAAACGATCACATACATCAGGTGTTGGGAGATGAGCCCCCGGGTAGAGTACGCTACTGACCTGGGGAGAGTATAGTTTTGACGAGGTGTTGGCCCTCCTCATGTATGATTTGTAGTGCCACTAAATTCCACTAGGTTATGGAACATGCAGAACAGGCTGAAAAATGGCCATAGAGACAGCATAACAGTCTGCTAGGGAAAACAATGCATTTATGAAACTGATCGAAGTTCTACGTCTAACACTTCTACCAGATTCCAGCACGTCATGTGATTAATAATTTTCATCAATAAATTCTAGATATGGTGAACCATGTGGTAGTTCTAGTGTAGGTCGAGATGATGGTGATGAGGATGCCGAGGTGTAGGAGAAGGAGGGTGAGGAGGAGTCTTAGGCGGAGGAGGAGGGTGAGACGGTGGGCGAGGAAGAGGAAGAGGGTGATGAGGAGGCTGAGGCTGAGTACCAGGGAGAAGAGAAGGGAATTTAAGATGGCATGGGTGATAATTAGGACATCTATGTAAATGAGGGTGAGGCTGATGATGAAGGTGATGACAATGATAGTGAAGAGGGACAAATTGATCCCTTAAATTTTTTACTAATATTACTGATGTTTTGAAGCTTATGGATTGGTTGTGCCTGGATACATGTGTGATTAGATAGGTCACATTATCTTTATTATTTTATCTATAAATAAAAAAAACATCACTTGATGATTTATTGTGACTGATCCACCCCTCCCCTAGACAACCTCCCCACCCCCGTGGATCTCTCCCACCCCCTGGACACCATTTACCATACTAGACAGCCTCGCCACCCCAATGGACAGCCCACCCACCCCCTGGATAGCCCCCCCCCCCCATGTGGACATCCACATACTCCCATGGAAAGAGTGACCACCACCCTAGACTGCCCCTCCCCCCGTGGACAACCCCTCCACCCCAGTGAACAACCCCCTCCCCCCCACCGTGGACAGTCTGCCCACCCCTGGACACCCTGTACAATAAAAAAAACCCCACAACCCCCATGGATAGCCTTCCCACCCCCATGGATAGCCCCACTCACCGTGGATAGCCCCCCACTCCCGTGGACAATGCAACCACCCTTGGATAGCCCCTCCCCCCATGGACAGTCCCACCAGCCCCGTGGATGCACCCCCCATCCCCCACTCTCATGGAGGGACTTCCCACCCCTGGACTCCCCTACCCCACTAGACAGCCATGCCCACCCCCTGGACACCCCATACCCACTAGACAGACCTGCCAACCCCCTGGAAAGCCTCTCCCACCCCCTAGATAGCCCTTCGCACTACCCTGACCATCCCGCCCAGCCCCTGGACAACCCCTCCCCACGTGGACACCTTGTACCCCCTAGACAGCACCGTCCACCCCACTCGATTGATTTTTCACCACTGGACAACCCCACCACCACCATGAACAGCCTGCCCGCCCCCATGGACATCGTGCCCACCCCCTTGGACTGCCTGCCCGACCCCCTGGATTGCCCGCCCACCCCCCTTGGACACCCCCTACCCCCTGAGGATCCGTTCCACCCCCGTGGAAAACCCACCCACCCCTTGAACACTCGTACCCCCTTGATAGCCCTTACCATCCAGTTGTACACCCCTACCCTTTGGACAGCCCCCACCACCATGGACACCCACCCCATGGACACCCTCAACCCCCTGGACGGCCCCCACCCTTCATAGACACCACCCAACCACCAGGACACCCCCACCCCCTGGACATCACCCTACCCCCTTCGATAGCCCCCAACCCCCTAGACCACCACCCCCATGGACAACCACACCCACCTCCATGGACACCCCCCCACCTCCCTTGGAAAACCACACTAAATCGTCCCCAGTACCCTGGAAACCACCCCACCATAGGGACACACCCATCCCCTAGACATCCCACACCATTGAAAGCCACCCACCCCCCTGAACACCCTCTACCCCCTAGACATCCCCTCCCACCCCAATAAATTTCCCAGCCACCACTGGACAACCCCTCTACCACCGTGGATTGCCTACCCGACCCCGTGGACAACCCGCCCACCCCCTGGACACTCGTACCCCCCTTGATGGCCCTTCCCACCCACCTGGACACCCCTACCCCATGGACAACCCCCCACCAACATGGACACCCACCGCATGGTCACCCCAACCCCCTGGACGGATCCCACCATGCTTAGACACCACCCAACCACCTAGACAACCCAACTACCTCTGGACACCCCCACACCCATGGACAGCCACCCCACCCCCTTGGATAGCCCCAAACCCCCCTGGACCACCACCCCCATTGACAGACACACCTACCCCATGGACACCACCCCACCTCCCTGGGATAACCCCACTGAATCTCCCCCACCACCCAAGAAACCACCACACCTATGAGACACACCCATATCCTAGACACCCCACCCCCTTGAAGGCCCCCCACCCACCTAGACACCACCCCACCCCCTAGACACCCCCACCCCCTGGACACCACCACCAACTGGAAACCCCCCCCCCCCCTCCACCCCACTAGACACCACCCCAACCACCTGGACACCACCACCCCCACCCACCAAACTGGATAGCCCACCCCCCGTCCTAGACACCCCCATTCCCCTTGACACGCCCACAACCTGGACACCCCTACCCCCCTTGGACAGACAACCCAAACCCCTAAAGATACCCCCAACCCCCATAATTTATCCTTGAATTATTTATGTATTTAATTAACTTATGAATTATGTGTTAATGGTGTTTGGGTATACTTGTTGTATGTGTATAATTGATTTAATTAACTTATAGATTATTTGTTAATTCGGTTTTCCTGTAGAGGGTAATTAAATACAGAATAGGAGGTATTCATATTTATGTATAAGTTGTGTGTTGGATGAATTCGGTAAGAATTCATACAAAATTCTTTGTGTATTATTGAGGCGTACATGTTAATGGTGTATTGTATTACTTGTTCTATGTGTATGTATTATTTAGGTCTATTGTGTATGAATTTTTGTGGAATTGATGATGCTACACATAGGGGGATTATTGCAGCTGCATAGGTGTTTCTGCACCTGCAGATGGGGAGGCCTGCAATTCAGCTTGTTGTAGGTTCAAAGGATATTCCAACAGTTTGCAACCATTGGAATATGTGTAAAATCAGATCTTATAACAATAGTTTTATGTAAACCATTGATATAAGTATATGTCAAAGGGTTTTAAACCATTGGGATAGATAATTTTACCTCATATTTACCAACTGTTTTGGGAAACCATTGGAAAAAAGTCTATCTTAACAGTTTAGAAAACCATTGGTATAGATAGAATTCATCATATTTCCCATGGTTTGAAGCAATTGGGAAACTTTTATACCAATGGTTTTCTGAAACCAATGGTATATACTTAATTTATCGTACAAATTAAAAAGTTTCTATGAGAGCTATTGGGGTATGTCTATCCTTACAGATCAAGACCCAACAATTTGGAAAATCATTGGTATTGTTTATACCAATAGATATGCAGCCTTTAACAACAGTTTTAAACCATTGGTAAAGATAAAATTTCCAATAGTGTGGAGACTATCATCCACATTAATCCAAATAATAATAATTCCCTATTCCCACTCCTCTAAAGAGTCCTTGATAAAATAACGTACCCTCGCATTTTTGAATCCAGAGGTAGCTGTTGAGGATATCTACATTTTGATTTCATTTTCTATCCACAGGTCATTCCAACCACATACATCATTACTATTATAAATTCTCCTCACACAACCTCTATCATGATGAAATATACTGAGCCAAATTATTCTCCACAAATTACATGGTTGTATCCCTAGCATGGCATGTAAGATATTGGAATGGGGAATGTATTTTGCATGAAAACCCTATGAGTAAATGGAATTTGGTCTGGGAAAAAGATGTCATCCTTGCTTTGCCACAATGGCCTCGTTAAACCATTTGATATTACTAAAGACTAGACCACCAAAGAATTTGGAAACACATAGTTTCTCCCATGACACCAAATAGATGTTATGTTTTCTATCATGATAACCCCTCCAAAAGTTATCCAAATAAGAGTGAATATTTTCAACCAGAGCTTTAGTAAATTTGAATAACAATATAACATAGAACGGAATATCATGTGAAAATGATTTAATAAAAAATTCCTTCCCAACAAAAGAAATCATCCTCATTTAACATAAAAAATCATATTATCCACGCAATCCATAATTAAAGGTAGCACTTTTTTCTTTAATCTTTTGACAATGGAAAGGGGAACTGTACATTTTTTATATTTTTCAACCAGTGGAAACCCGCACACCCACTAGTACTCCTCCCTCTTCATGTGTAAAACACATATAGTAAAGGATAATTATGACTTCAAAGGACCAATATGTTTCATATAATTACATTTATAAAAATTAATTATTTTAATAACCATGAAGCATTCTGGAGGGGTAGCATGCGCAAAAAGGAGAGGATATCATCTATAATGAAAAGATGGAAAATATGTGGGCCATTTCAACATACCATAGCACCATTGGTAACTCCTTGATCCATCAAGCTCAAGGGAAGATGAAATCATATGTCGACCAATAGAATAAAAAGATACGAAGGGATTGGATCCAGTTTTCATAATCCCCTTGAGGGCTTAAAACTATCAAGAGGGACCCCATTAATACTGATTCTTAATGAAACCAACGTAACAATGTTCATGATGTTAATAATCCTGTTAGCCCCAAATCCCAAAATGGAGCGAATGAGTTCAAGAAAATGCCATTTGCCCTATTGTACACTTTTATCATATCCAACTTCATTATAGTAACACTTTTTTATTAAAAATAGATGGTCTTCATGGAGTAGAACAGTTCAAAAGGAATGGATATATTATCCATAATGGATCTCATTGGGACAATGGAATTTTTATTTTTAGTGACCAGTTGGGAAAAAACCCCTTAGCCTAGTCCCAATGATAATGAAGTAAATTTTCTAGAAAAAATTATAGAGACAAATTGGTTGAAACTATATTATTTTCTATGGATGGAGTGTTTTTGGAATGATCATAATAAGACTTTCATTAAGGGACTCGAGTGAGGATATTTTTTCCCAGAATTCCTTCACTAGTGATACCACATCAGGTCTAATAATGTGCCAAAAGAATTTGAAAAACATTGCATGGAATCCATCAGCCCACAAAACCTTAGATGACTGAATAAGATGAAGGGACCAAAAACCTTCATCATGAGTGATATCTCTCTCCAAATGTACGTTCATATCTTCCATGAATTTTTTTTGAATGAAACTAGTCATATATGAAAGAATGTAAACATTATTTTTCTACATAGGATATTGAAAAAATTTATAATAATGGTATGAATATCGCGTAAATCATGGATAGACTTCCTAGTATGATCCTCAAGTATAGAAATATGTTTTTTTTTCTCCCCCTTAAAGACAGTTTTTTGTGAATGAATGTAGTATTCTGATCACCATCCCTTATATGAGATTCTCTTTCCCTCACAAATAAAAAAAAATCCTTTTCACTCAACAATGATTTATGATCCTTCTTAGAAAAAGAGGCATCACCTTTTATGGAAGGACAATATGGAAATACAGTAGCCTCTTCAAGTGAATCCCTATAGCATTAATTCATCTATCAATGTCTCTGAACCTAACCCAGTTCCACATCATCGAACAAGATATAGTATTATAGATATTCGATTTGCGGAATCTATGATGGTTTCAATCTGCGATTTGTGATATTTAGATTTTATGGTATCAAATTGGTGATCAAAGATGGTTTCAATTTATGATATTAGGTTTTGAATCACTGATTTTATAGAGTTCCATGATTTGTAATGGAGATATGCTGATCAGGATAAACTGTTTTACGGTAATCTTTGGTTCTCAAGGTGAGGCGGGGTGGGGGTGACCTTAAGTAGTAAAGGTGAGGTGGTGAACATTGGTTCTCAAGGAGAGGTTTTCTGAATTCTATCCTCTATTAGGGTAACCCTACTCAGGCTCTTTGTAATGACCTCTGATTCACTATGCGAGATGGTGACCATCATGGTGGGCCAGGGACCTTCCGATCTCGGAGATTACCAGATCAAGATTTGCATAATGGGTATTTCAAAATTTAATAATAAATAATTATAGTCATTCCAATTCATCTCTATCGTATTTTGATAAAATGATATTTTTTCTACAAAGGAGAATCAAACTGAGATGAATCGTATTGGGGAATATCGTTCTCCGAGGAATTATACATATAAAATCAGACTATGTTTTTCAAAAAGAAGTATAGAATATTCGTAACATCTTCTAGGTAAGATGGATAATATTTTTTAAAAAGGAAAACATTAGAGGAATTGAAAATTAACACAGGTATCATGATTTGTTACACAATGTTTGTATTACCATATTTGTTCTATGAACTTGCACACGCATTATTAGAATTTTCAACATAGTGATACATGAGTGAAATGGTATATCCTATGTTTTGTAATCCATATATTATTTTCTAGTTTATTTTTTCATATTGGATTACTTGAAAATCATATAAAGGACGTATCTATTATAATTTAATAGTGAACCATGTAAAATTCTGTGTTCCTGTGGACGTGTGGTTGATTTTTTTAGCATGAAATTGAATATTTAACAGGAGGTGAAGGTTATTTAAAATTAATGGAAACTGAAAAGTAAAATATCACTAATTCCCTGCCACTAATATATATTATTATTTTAAAATATCTTCAAACCTCTTTAAAAAATTCTAGATAAGCATTGTTAATCGCATAGAAGATAAATTAGGGGGTCCCCTTTATCAGTTCTTAAAATGCACTGATAAAGGGGGTCAGTTATCCACACTCAAATAACACTAATAATTGACCCCCTATATTTCTATTTTATCACAGATAAAGGATACCCTTTATCGGTTCTTTTGTTTAGTGCTGATAAAGGGGGCCTTTATCAGCAGTTGAAATAGCGTGTATAAAGGGAGCCTCTATCAGCGCTCAAAATTGATATGATAAAGGGGCCTATAAAACTGATCGAAATTGTGTTGATAAAGGCCTTGATTCCTATGTTGTGTTTTTTATATAACAGAACACCCACCAGCACCTACACATCACACACACCACCTGCACAAATTAGAACATACACAATGCACACAAGAACAATTCAACGCACAATAGGATTTGGAAAACAATGATATATATAGTTCGTGTAATGTTTTATATAATTACATTTACAATTATCCAACAAAAAGTTAAAAACATTATTGTTTCATCCTTTGATATCTGTGAACCCCTCTAAAAAATGACCGCCCATGGTATTAGTTGTCAAAAAATTCACCCCAACACCAACAAAGGGATCCACCTATATATGAAAAAAATATTATGTTAGTAATACTATAATGAAATAAATTAAAAAATAATTTTAGTGAATACGTTAATAAAATGTCAATTTTTAATTAAAAAGACACATTTTGCATTATACTGGTCACATCGTGTTTCATATTGAGCTTTGGTTGATTCCTACACATAAAAAATGAGTTTTGGATCATTATCCTAAAATATCATAAGAATTTGAATGGGTTTTCTTGGGTTTGAGTAATTCCCATGTTCTTTTACTAATATTAATATCATGTTTAAATGACACTGTTGGATTTATGTCGGTCACATCGTTCTTTGAATTGAGGTGTGCTTGATTACTATACATCAAAAATTCCTCCTGTATTATTGTTTTAAAGTATCAAAATAATCCAAATACATTTTCTGGGTTTTCATTATGTCAGTTTTTTTTAGTGAAATAAAATTTCAAACAAAATACACCAATTTTGAGTCATATCAGTCACATCATGAAATGGTTTGAGGTTAGACTACTTAATACACATCAAAAATGGATTTGGAATCTATATCCTTAATTATTAATACAATCGGAGGGTGTTTTCATCGTTTTCAGTGAGTGAAATATTTTGAGCTAAAATGGAAATTTTAAACTGATAACAGACACTTTTAGTTATACTGGCCACACCACACGTCAAATTTAGGTGTGTTTGATTCATATACATCAAAAATGAATGATAGATTATTTAATTAATGTATAATAATAATATAAATGTGTTTTCTCGGTTTTCAGTATTTCACTTGTTATTTTTTCTTAAATTAATGACAAATTTAAATAAAAATAGATTTGGATTTATTCCGGTCACATCGTTCATAGGATTGAGGGGTGGTTGATTCCAACATGTCACAAATGACTCATGGAACATTGTTATAAAATATCAAAACAATCAAAATGTGTTTTCTTTTTCTCATTGTGTGATTTGTGTATTTTTAGTAAAATATCATTTCAAACTAAAAACACACTTTTGAGTCACACCAGTCACATCATGCTTTAGTTTTATGTGAGACTACGTCATAAATATCACAATGGATTTATGAATCACTTTCCAAAATTATGAAGATAATCGGAAATAATTTTCTTGTTTATCTGTGACTGACACATTTTGAGCTAAAATGTAAATTTTAAACTGATAACAGACACTTTTAGTTATACCGACCACACTATGCGTCAGATTGAGGTGTAGTTGATTCCTACATGTCACAAATGACTGATGGATCATTTTCATAATGTATCAAAACAACTTGAATGTGTTTTCTCGGTTTTCATTAGTTCAATTTTTATTTTTTACATAAATTAATGAAAAATTTTAAAAAAATTGAGACATTTAGAATTATACAAGTCATATTGTGTGATTTATTGAGATTTTGTTGATTCTTACACATCACAAATGACTCATGGATCATTTTTCGAAATTATCAAACCAATCCAAATGTTTTTTTTCATTTTTCAGTATTCCAGTTATGTTTTTTACTAAATTTAAATTCAATTATAAATAACAAGAGGTACTTTGAGTCATACCGATAACAATATTGATCATATTGAGGTGAGATTGATTCCTACACATCAAAAATTACTTATAAATTGTTTTTATAACATATCGATACAATCAGAATGTGTTTTATCAATTTTTATTATGTGAGTAGTGTTTTTTTTATAAAATATCATTTTAAAATGGAAACACGCATTTTAAGTCATATCTACCTCATTGTGTGTTTTTTTAACATGATACTTATTCACACAAGTCACAAAGAACATATGAATCCTTTTCTTAAATTATAAAGGCAATCTGAGCGAGTTTACTTGGTTTTATTGAGTTAGACGTTTTGAGGTAAAATATAAATTTTAAAATAATTACAAACACTTTATGTCATATCGGACACACCATTCATTTAATTGAAGTGCTCAGTGATTCCTACACATCACAAATGACTGATAGATATTTTTCTTTGTTTATAAAAAAAATTTGAATGATTTGGCCCAATTTTTAGTATGTCACTTGTTATTTTTTCTAAATTTATTTTCAATTTAATATACAAATCCACAAATGAAGTCATAAAGTTCATAATCCGTTTTAGATTTTGGTGTGGCTGATTCATAATTTTAAAAATTGACTTATGGATGATTTTTCTAATATATCAAATCAATCCTAATGTCTTTTCTCTATTTTTAGTATGTCACATATTCATTTTATTAAAATTACTGTCAATTTTAAATAAAAATAGACACTTATGTCATTCCACATGCATCATACGTCGTATTGAATTCATATCTTCATGATATTTGTGTACAGTCGTCCATCAGGTATGCTACTCATTCATTTCTAAATGAATCTATATCATCTTCGGAATATAATTCATTTCGATAATTATAGTAGTACTGAAAATATATAAATACAAAAAGAATTAAAGAAATAAATGAAATAGTAATTATCTTCAAAAATACCTCTTTAGGGATGCTAGTTCGTTAATGGAATATGTTCTATTTCATAAATTTACAAACATTATAGCCACCTGATTTTCTGTTTGTTTGTTTCAAAATCTATATAAATATTGAGATAAATAAGTATTTTTTTATATGTGTTTGGACAGTGAAGTCTTATTAGATATACCATGATACATAACCTGTCATTGTAATCATCTTGTTACTTATCATTTTCCCCTGGCCTCAATCCATGATGTAGATGATATTCATGAACCACCTTGTCAAAACTAAATCCACATTAAAAGATAATATAAATTTTAGAACTATATTTTTATTTATAAAATGTTTAATGTATGTAATTCAAAATTGGAAAATGACATCATTTGTGGTCAGTTTGTTGGATATGCATGCATTGAATCATGTAAACAAATCATTGGTGTATCCAAATTGACCGCAATGAGCATACAATGCTACATAAATAAAAAAAGTAATATGTAATGAATGAAAATAAAATATATGTGATATAATTGAATTTTATAATTTTACCCCTACATCATAGGTATTAAGAATAGTTTTTCATCTATAATTTTTTTGTTAATTGTTTTGATCATGCCTGTCACTATTATACCCGCTTTCATGGAAGTTATATCTATTTGTTCTATAGATGTTTTGTGAGGATTAATGTGTCCAAAATTTTTCCTAGGGAAATATATTTAATTTTTTTCATATATACCCCTATGAAAAATATGAAATGCATTCATTCATAATTATCATAGTATATCAACTTTTATAAAATCTAATCATGAATGCATACCTCATGTATGCATTAACAACTGAGTTTCCTAGCCAATCATAATCTGGGACATCACTTACATTGTCAACACTAATGTAATTTAGATCTTCCCTACTATAAATATTTTCATGAAAAACAATTTTTTCAGTACCATTGTCTTTCAACATCGTATCCACATGAGCATGCAATGATAATAAATGTGGATATAGAATGGGCAGGTTTATGGTCCTTTTGATAGATCATTTCGATCCATTGGTTATTCCTTGCAATGGTTTTGAGTCGTTCTTTAATTTCACCCCTTCCCATTATCTATCTACATGAACATTCATCGGTTCAAACCTTTTATCATTAAATGATAAAAATATTATCATGAAAACATTATTGTAAATTAATACATCCTTGTCGATATGTTTTTTACAATATGTGGTGACCATGTGATGAATGTTCCATGAGCGTGGTCGACCGTATGAATATATTAATTATCCATTGGAATTGGTAGCTCAACAATCAACTCATGGGAAACATCAATCAACCAGTTGGAATGGGTTTGTTGTGTAGCAAGGCGTTGTGGATATAGAACACCATAACCCTCGCTACAAGGGGATGGATGGGTGTTGAATGATATAAATCTGATTCAATTTCAACCTATATAATATCAGCATAGTAAATGTATCAGTGTATATCTAATTCAAAATTCTATGATACAATTATTATAAAACTGATTTCCTTAGATAAGATAGGTTTTCGAGGGGAATGGATTACCTCAATGATGGTGGGGTGGGGCGGGATATTCACGTGCTGGTTGTTCTTGAGTTGTTTCTTTTCTCCCCCCCCCCAGCATCAAATTATTCATAAAATCCATCTTCCATTTCATTTTTTAATCAATGATATCAAATCATACTGTCATCATTTTTATTAGATCACATTGATCCTATTTGTTTCTCAAAAAAATGTTCGGGGTGTCACCCCAATACCCAAACCTCGGATATGACCATACTTTTCTGGCTGCTTCATGGCCACTGAAAGTATTTCTTCTTCGAGATTGGATGTTATTGACTCTTGTGACTTTATAAGATAGAAAATATTAGAATGTAATTAATCATTATTATGTTATATTTATTTAAAGTGAAACAAATATTTATTATCTCATATATACACATGTCACTTACACTTTTTGTGTGTTTTCAACTATTAGTATCCTATATTTTTTTACACATGCCTCCTTACATAGCACATTGTGTGGGATGTAAGTGACTTTGGATTTGGATTCATCAATCTGAATATAAATAGAGGAACATAGTTATGTTATTTTTTTATGTCACATAATGGTATTACGGTAGATTTAAAATATGTACCATTTTTTCAAGTGAAGTGTACCCCATCCTTATTATATGGTAGGGGTATTATATTTTTACATCATCATCCTTATTTTAAGAACATAGTTGATGTTTCATAAATTAGAAACGGTAAATTAATGTGATGAATACATGTATTATCAAACAACGTATTACTGAACGCATTGTACCTAAAAAGACTACTCTATAGAAAAACTAGTAAATGTGTCCCATGCTCCATGGGTTATCACATATTCATAAAGATGAGGTGGGGGTGGGTTAATTTTCTCTTCAGCATCATTAAGATGATATATTGATAAAATGGGGTAAAATACTATGTGAATCCATCTGAAAACACTTAATATATAGTCCTTGTGTGATTTATCCAAAATAAATTCACTCTAAAATAGATGATAAAGAGTAAGTCAATGTTTTGTTATTTTTTTTAAAAAAAATTAAAGAAATGATATTATATTTTTACTATAATATCATCCCACATTAGTGTCTTACACTCAGTGAACACAGGGTTCCATGACTGAACATCACTCACCACACGTTATTGACTGATGAATCAAATGTAACTACTGAACATGGTCTTGTGGGTGGTTAACATGTTGGCCACTCTTATTTTATCCAACCTTGTATTTTATGCCTTTCTATTTTTCATCAGTATTTTTATAACACCATAAAACTTCAACACTCCGATATTTTATATGCTTCTAGTGTTGTATTTTCTACCATTTCTATTATTTCAACATCAAAAATATGTTTTTCCAGAGCACTGGAATTTTCATGTGATGATGGTGGTTGTACCTGTACACTGGGATCAACAACAACAATAGGTTGAGAACTTTTTTCTCCTCTGCACTATGAGAATCCCAATGTTTAAATAACTATTTTTCATCCACACTGTGAGAATCAGTAGGTTCTTGTTTATGTTGCACCTTGGGATTGGGAGCATCATCATATGAAAAATTAATTATCTATATAAGTGGTTTAATAATTAATTTAGATTATATAAAATAAGAAACTAATAGATAATAACATAAGGTAACATGGTGTATGTTACAAGAAAATATTATCGGATTATTGAACTCCCAATTTATAAATTTTTAAGGGATTGGAATCCTCTATCGACTATCAAAATCCTTTCTTTGTGGTCTCCTATATCATAAAAAATTCCATCTGTATTAGGACCAATAGTAAATGATTGAAACATAACAATGAAAGGGCCATCCTCCATTGAATTTTACTCTGAAAATTTAGTGGTTTTGGTTGATAACTGTGAAATGGTCCTATTTCGGTTTGCAGGATCTAGAACATAAAATTCTTGTAATTACTATGATGCCATTAGAAATGTTTTTTCTTTATACCATTCCTTACTGAAATAAACATTAATGAATCCCAACTCATCTTTTTTAATATCACACTTATTATGAACCCACTTTCATTGAAAAATAAGAACATGTATGTTCTTCTAATATAACTACCATATTTTTTGATGAGGCCAAAGTATGACATATTCGAATCAATTTGATTTATATCCTTAACACTAGAAACATGCAACACTTCATCCCCAAGTGTAACTACACTATTCTTAAAAGTACTATCTTTATCATTTTCATTAGTATAGAATGTATAACAATTAATTTCATTATAATTATAAGATAATATACAAAAAAATTGTCCTCTTACTATTCGTCAAAGTGGTTTTGAATTTGACTCCATATTTTAATCTTACTCCTTAAAAATATAGTACTAAAACCATCTTATAAACTATTGATTATGTGTGTTTGATATCCATATATTATCACTTGATTGATTTAAATTCCTAATAATATATTTTTGGGTTTCTACATATGGGTCAACCTCCAAAATGTTATGAAAAATGTAAAGGTGTGTGTGTTCTCGATCTATAATTTTGAATGTGACAATCTATCCTTGAGAAATTCCTTCACCTGCAAGCCACCCACTATGATGATATTTTGTTAGAATAATGGTTTCAACTCTAGATAGTTATTAAATATGGATTTCAATTGAATCCTAGAAAATATTTCCCACTACAATACATTCCTCTGGACGACTTCAATTTTTGACACACCCTTTCAAAATCTTCATATACCATTAAATGGGGTAAATCCATCTATATTGTATAGGAACACTTAGTCAAATACCTCCCACCTAGTGAACCATAAAATGAACCATTATATAAAAGAATGTTGGCAAGAAGAACATTTTCAATTTACTTAATATGAAAACAATTTCACAGTCAATACTCAACAATTTCTCCAGGTCCATAACATTGTTGTATATAGATTTGAAGAAGAAACATAGTTATGTAAATGTATAATGGACATTCATGGGAATATGAAATATAAATATATAGGAATTAGAATTTTCCTCCTAAAATTGTAGTCATGTGATTTTAGATCCTTTACATTAAATTGGTCATTGACATGATGTTTTTAATATTCAACGAATATCATTATGGGAAATTTAAATAATTCCAGAACTACAAAATTGATATATATCCTTCTTAGAAAGAGAGTAAGAAGCTAGTGGAATAATAGTTCATTTTTCACCCTTCACTAGATCTAACTCTTCTCATATTCCCATTTCAACCATATATAACATAGACTTAATTCCATCCATTGTTTTTCTGGGTGAATTTAAAAACATGCTAATGAAACTATCATGTATTTCTTCTTTCAAAATGAATAACATAAAGAATGTGTCTGATGTATTGAAAATTCTAGTATGGTAATTAAAAAATCTAATATGATCTTCCAATAGGTTTTTGTGGTGTTATTTTAAAATGGTTTACAAAAAACAAGTGTCCATATCTATTACTTTCCAAAATAGTTGATCACCTATAAGTGGAGATAGTGTTTTACATTCTTATGAAAATCCATCGAATGATGTCATACAAGATCAATATTTATGTCATTTTTATAGAAATCTGTGATGTCCATGATACAAGGATTTCAATGAATGTTTCATCATAATTGATAGTTTACCTTATTCATTGATGGGACACCCATTACTTCCATTAATACTATATCCTAAAAAGTTTCCATAACTATAAAATACATTTATCGTCTTCTACATTAGGGCTCTAAACATGAATTCTTTATTTCTCTAAGCATCATACAACATAACACTTGAATCCCACAATAATATAAAATTCGAGATCAATGGATCCAAAAAAAATCAATATCATTACTTGGTTGTTTTGGTCTTGATATAATCATAGATTTCATGATGTGTTTTAGTTTCATTCATAACCACAATGGCATGTTATAATTTACCAACATTATCGGCCATGTACTATGAATGATTCTTTGAAAATGATAAGGATTCACTCCCTCGGTAGATAATGCATGATGATGGTATCTCTACTAATTTCAAAAATTAGTATACTCATGACTGATTCTCATCCACTAAGGAGAGTTTTCCAGTTGACATAGTTTCTCATCTTTCTTTCTTCTATCTATGTACAACATAAATTTCCCTATGGTCTCCTCACCACCATATATGTGCCTAATCTTTTGAATTATGTGAAAGTATCCTAACAAATTCCTAAGACCGGATTCATATTTCTTGTATCGAAAATAACCACACATTTGGAATTATCATTGTGATTATTGGTCCTTGTGAAATAGTATACTGTCATTAGAAAAACATGTATTCTTTCATAGATCATACACATAGAGAGTATAATTCATTTGGCGGTATATGTTTGGATAAGGAGCTAATTATCTTCTAGGGGCATGTCACCAAAGAGAGAATGTAATTTTTTAAAAATGATGTCACTACATCTATTTCATGATTTCGAATTATACAGCTCCAGTACGACTGAAAACAATGTATATATAGTTGAACCGCCATATAATGGTTTCTTTGAACAACTCTTTAAATGCTCAAAATTGTTGGGCAATCATGAATTTCATCTCCAACTATCATTGTCATTTCTTCAATATGGTCTTCGTCTTCATTTTCATATTTAATACCATCCTCAATAAGGTATTCATTATTCTCTACACTCGTAATCATATTATATAATCCATAAAATAAATTATTATCCCATCCACTAGCTACATTAACTTTTTCCACAAGTTTATCCAAACATTTATAACATTAATCTATTTGGTGACATATGGAGTGTTCTTCAAAATCCTATGGACTAGCTTTTCTTGAATAAAAATAGTGTAAACATGGAGAATATACTTGAGAAGGGACAAATGCATGATCTTTTTCAAACTTTATGAACTCCTTCACTCCATCTAAATACTCTCTTATCAAGTTAATGGCATCCATCCATTACTTATTCATATCCATCCAATTGTTTTTGGGGATATTAGTATTTAACAAAATAAATACTCAAATTATTGATATAATGTAATATTTTTTCATATTCTATAAAAATTAAAATGTAATTTTTTTTTGGAAAAAACTATAGTTCAAATATCCATTTGAAAACATTTTAAAAATTTACACATGAAATCCCATTAAAAACCAACCATTTACACAAATCCCTCATTAAAATAACATGACCTTTTTAAAATTAGTTAATTAGTTCAAAACACTATTTCAGAAAACAACAATTTCTTTTTTAATAATTCAAGACATCATAATCACCCAATAATATTAATCATTTGAAATGAGCCCAAACCCATTAAGTAATATTTCAAAAAAAGTTGAGTCATTTTAAAAGAGACACCTAGGAATTTTCACAAAGACATAAATCCCAATAGATACACATTTTCAAATATGCATAGAAAACACCTCGATTCATCACAAATAAATCATTGTTGTATGATTCCATCACATTATTCTAATGGTTGGTGTAATAATAAAAATTTCCATTTCAATTTGATATTGTGATCCCCAAAATTGGATATCCCTTATCCATTATTCCATTGCCCAGTTATATCATTTCTCTTTCACCACAACACACCAGAGTCCCAAAATATATGTTCCATAGTATGTGACCACATTCAGAACCTTGTAACACTCATGTTCCAGTTTAATACAAGCACTGCAATATCTGAATGATCATTGGATCACACCAAATCAATTTTTTTACACCCCAATAACCATTCATATGTCTCTCACATGAATTACTATTAGTTCCTTCCTTTATAAATACACTTGTGAAAATATATAAGCATGAACCCATTACATAATCAAAATTTTTCAAGTGTCAGTCATTTAACAAAAATAATGTCCCTATGTTACTCATAACTAGAAGTAAATATGTTTCATTACTAATCCCTATATGTACATCATGACTCAAGTCAAAATAAAAAAATATCTATGTTACTACACTAATATATGTTATGTTTGTCCATAGCCTATTTTCTAAATTCCTCAAAAATACATTATAATTGAAATTACAAAGAATAGACAATCTAAAATCCTTAACTGAACTCATATCAGTACCCTCTAGAATCAAAGTGAAGAGAGTATCATTATATGTATTAAGATATTTATTACCTACCCAAAACTCATTCACGAAGTTAACAACATCAAGTCCCAGAATAGTCTAGAACCTATTAAAGAAAATTCAATAACTAAAATCTTAGTTTGGTACCATTGTGGATTCATCAACCTAAATTACATGAACACTTAATAAAATAGAATATCAACAGTACTTAATTCATTAATAAAATTTTTAAATTTTTTAATAAATTAATTATTTAGATATTTAGATATAAAATAATGATAAGAAAAAAATAATATTTTATAATCACGTGAATTATATAATTTTTCCCTTTGAGGGGATTCACCATAATGTTCTTGTTGTGTGATAGGATTCATTACATGTGTTGTTATGGTTATTTTATTCGGGTTTCTAGAAAGTGTCTAATGTAGCTTTTCATAGGAAGGGCTAACAAAATATATGTTTTCCATAAAACTCAATCTATCCCTTAATAAAATTTTGAATATATTGGGGGATTATCATTAGGAATGTTGATTTTACCAAATTCAACTAGTGGTATCTGACCTTTTTATTATTCAACTATCAGTTACAATAATGTTGTATTAAATTTTGGTTACATAACATACGGTGATTATTTTATCATTACTTCATAATGTTTCTTGCTTTCAGGACTACTATGTTTCCATTACTGAAGTGGTTTTTATGATTTAGTAAATTGCACTTGTTAAAAATTTGTGGTTCCATTGAAATTGGTATGGTTTGGATTGATATTCAATGGTGGAGGATTCAGAATTTTGTGGAAAATGGCCTTCCTACTCTTGAAGAGTTCACAAGTTACATTTATTTTTAATTAGTTATAATTGAGGTGTTCATTAGAATGGGATACAATGACATGAAACCAGTATAATTTTTTATAAAATTTTTGTCCAAGAGAATCTGAGTCCAAGTTGGTTAAAGGACACGCATCAACGATATTGAGCATTAAAGTAGTATGTGTAGTAGAGGTAGGGATTGAGGAGTATGGTCGATCAATATTTTGGTGCAAAAGCGGTTGTCAGTGACATTTTTGTTAATTATTACACATTGATTTAAATTAAATAATTAATTATAATTGATAATAATTAATTATTTATGATATATGTGGTAAATTAGGATCTTCAGTGGGTGTGTGTACTCAAAATTGGCTTGGATGGGCTAGATAGAATTTTATCAAGGATCAATAAGGTTGGTAACTCCTTTTGAGGTTTCCAGATCCTATAATACAGACCCATATTTTTGGGGTAAGATGGCCTGGTGGAATAAACCTAGATAGTGGATAGGGTACAATGGCCTTGTGGCCTATCCCGATAGAGCCAGGGGTGTGATGGACTTGTTCTGTAACATTGGGATTGATTGGAATTGTGGTCTAGCCAAGTTGTAATAGGGATATCCTGGCCTTGTAGCCTGAATCGAGGTTGATTCATGATTTCAAAGGCCCTATAGCTTTACTTGGGTCTTTATTTTGTTATATAACTTGAGTGAAGACTTGTGGGAATTTGGATTTCCCTATAACAGAATTTTGGGTTGACATGTAGACATCATTACTTTCCCTTCAAGACATGCATGGAATTATTCCTTAAATCTAGAATAAACTCATTTGGTTATCCTCATGGACATCTCAATGCATTCCACTAGGACAAAATAAGTTATCATGATTCTTATAAAATAATTGGAAAACATTTAAAAAGAATATAAAAAGGTATAAGTTAATACCATATGAGAAACCCATAAACATGATTATAACAATAAATTCATACTTGCCATAACCATTTCAATGATCCCACACACACAAACACATTCATGGAATAAGATAATCTTTCTCTAGAGGACCACCAGTTTCTATTCATGAACCATCCAACTTGCAATTCATTTAGGATGCAAACAAGGACCACCAATGACCATGATTTTCACCGGGGTGTTTAGCCCAAAAAATTCACAACATCTCCATCAAATAAAAAGAAAGATGAGAAATATCACCATGGAGGTGTGATTCAGTGAACAGTATAGGTGCGTTCATGGTGGAGTAGAAGCATACAGTGGTGGAGTCCTTCGGCGGAGGTGAGGTGTCAGAAGAGAAGAGGTGCACGATGGAGGAGAGGCACATGACAGAGTTGTGGTGCATTGTGGTGGTGTGACACATGGTAGAGGTGTGGCACACAACGAATGAGATTCACACAATGCTCTTGTTCGTGGTAGAGTAGAGGCTCACGATGGAGGATTGGTTCACAGCAGAGGAGAGAAAATGGGAGAGAAAGAGGAGGTAGTGGCATGGCGACCACGATCTGCTTCTATGAGAGTTTGAGTGGTCCAAGGAAGGGGGAGAAAGTTAGGATTTTTTATAAGACATGGTGATCCTTTTATCAGCACAAGCTAAAAATCCATGATAATGGTATGTCTTTTCAACATTAAAATATAAATTGCTGATAAAACATTCCTTTATCAGTTCTTTTTTGGTGCTGATAATGATATGGATTTATCAGTGCTAAAAATATAGCAATAATAAAGACACCTTTTATCAATGCTTTTTAGCGATGATAAACATATTCCTTTATCAGCGCTAAAAAAGCACTCATAATGATATACCGTAATGAAGTTACTTATGTTATTATATATATTTATAAATTTATATACATAATAAATATATATTGATATTTATAACAATATAATTCAAATAACTATAAAATTATAAGATATCTACTAATTATATTTATAATCATTGAAATGTATATAATAAATATATTAATTATATATATTTTAAATATTATAGATGTACATATCTACATTTTCTCTAATTATATATTTTTATATATTAATATTAATTTATTTATAATTATAATTTTATATTAATCTATAGTTATTAATTTAAATAATTTCTAAATTATAACTAATTAATATTTCTAATATTTATTATTTTATTAATATATATTTAATATATTTATTGTAATTCTATAAATATTTAAATATAACTGTATTTATTTCTAAATATATACATAAATATTTATATTTTTTCTCAATATTTCTCTATCTTTTTAAATATTTTTAAAAATATTTTTATTTAATTATATAAAACATTAAATATTGAAGTAAGAAATATTGTTTTTGAATTAATTATTATTTTAATAAATATATATCTAGTTATATTAGTAACTAACAAATATATATTTATTTATTTGTAATTAGATTTATAATAAATATATTATTTATATTTGAAATTATAAATATATATATATATATAATAATTATAAAATAATAACAAATATATATATAATTTTATAAATATATAAAATTAATATATTTATTATAATATATTAATTATTTAAATATGTCAACATTTGGTTAGAATTATATTTATAAATATTTGTATTTATTTATAGATATTTGTATATAAATATATATAATTATTATATTAATTATAATTTCATAATTATTTAAATATATCTATATTTATTTTAGAATTATAATTATAAATATGTGTACATAATTATAAATATTTTTATGTATTAATATATAATTTTATATAATTATTTAATTATAATTTTTTATGTAGTATAATACATATATTTATATATTATAATTCTATAATTTTTTACAAATACATATATTTATAGTTATAATTATAACTATAAATAAATTTTTTTATAAATATTACATTATAGTTATAAATATAGATATATATAATTATAATATATGTATTTGTTGTAATTTTATAATAATTTAAATATATATATATATAGTTATAATTATAATTAAAAATAAATGTATTTAAAAAATTATTTATATATAATTAAAATTTAATAATTATTAATATAATAAATATATTTATTCATTTAATATATTTTATGTAATTTTATAAGTATTGAGAAAATAATATAGTATATATATGGGTAAAATGTATTAATCATATACACTGAGTAGAACATAGATAATAAAAACGATCCATCAATGAACAACATGAATAATAATAATGTAATATATAAATGAACATTCTTGATTATACGAAACATATATGCATTCCTGATCAATGTATTTATTGACCAATTCCTTGGATACACATATATATTAAATTATAATAATAGAAATATTTTTTTCAACACATTATATATATTTTTGAATTATGAAAAATATATATTAATTATAAAAATGCATTTTTCATTTAGTATATTCAAATAGACATTATTTTTTGATATACATATGATAATTGTATATAAATTGTTACTAAAAACCTTTATGAGCACTAAAAAGAGTGTTGATAAATATGACCTTTATCAGCACTAATAAAAGCGTTGATATCTACCCACCCATTATCTGAGCTTTTTTAGCACAGAGAAATATGTCCTTTATCAATACTTTTATCTAGAACTGATAATTCCCCCCACTTTAGCAGCGCTTTCATTTTAGCACGGATAAAACGTGGTGCTTTCCTTGCCTCGTTTTGTGGTAGTGCCCCTCCCCCTCTCAGTGATACAATCACACTGACTGGGCAATTTCACTAATTAAGATATTTGTGTACATTTTAGGTCATGTTTATCCTCTTTAGTTCCATTTTTTAAAATATAGATAACCGTAACCCATTTTTTTTTTCATAATGTATATCCTATTAAAAAATCTTATAGAAGCCCTCAAAACATGCATTAATTTGTGTGTTTTTTATTTTATTTTATTTTTCAACAACACCGGATGACATAGAATGATTGGAAATTTTAGTCTATTGTTAATGTGAAATTGTTAAGTGAGGGTGGGATTTTGATTAAAATTTATCAATTTTATTTCTTTCATTCTAAAATATTTTTTTTAAAGTCTTCAAATCCAAAGATCAATGATAAAATAAATTGAAAATAATCATTACAATAAAAATTGATAGTATATCATTTTAATATTTTATGAAATAAAAAAGAGATAAAAATAAGATAGATTAACCAATTATTCCATTTTTATATTTAATTAGATATTAATAATTAAATCAAATAAAATTGATTAAAACTAGGCACGAAAAATTATTTTGACCCCAGGATATGAGGTCAAATTGGAAAACCACATTCAAATAAAAATAAATTGATCAAATTTTCCATATCTTGTTATTTAATTTTATAATTTTTTAGATTTTATGGATGACTAGGATTGTGCGGAAACCATACATGTAACCATAAAGAAGGTTGATACCATATATTAAATAATGAATAAAAAAATAGGACATTGAAGGATTACGCATGATCGAGATGGGTGCCCCGTGTTTCAAATCAATGTTTCCATTACAACGTAGGGAGGGCCTGAGGATTCTTAGGGAAAAACTAGTTTGCGAAGTGTGGAATAGGGGAATTTTAATAATACTGTTATTTTTCTCTTCTATTTTTTTCCATAATCCACCACTTCTACAATACTTTGATGGGGTATTCATTATATAAATGTATAATAACATTAATTACAATGTGGTTTTTTTCATTTGTAGGGGCCGCTCCTCATGGTGGTGACGATCATTTTTCCATTAAATTTTGTTTGGGTGTCACTAGTCTAACATCTCCACCTTGGGGATTTGATGAATAAGGAAAGATGGATGTGGGTAGGTGTGGGTGTTTCATATACTGACCTAATGTTGGGACCCCGCAAGTAATTCACATCCTCCCACGAGGGAGTTTCAATATGAATCATCATTGGGTTGGGCCGCTGGGAGAAAATCACTAACACTGCAATTTCCTCAAACAAAAGGCATTGAGGTGAACGGGAAAACCATGAAGCTCAACTAGTGCTACAAGTGAATGATTTATCACCCCTCTCCATGTTAATTACTCCACTTGCGATAAATACGTTGCGTGTTTTCGGTTTCATTGCTCGTGGTTCGTGCAATTCACCAGAATGACAATGTGGTTTTAGCTTTTTATTTTTATTTACAATAATAATTGAATATATTTTTATTTCTTAGTAAATATTTGTTTGTATTAATAAATATATTTGTTTA
The DNA here is from genome assembly GCA_963277665.1 of Viscum album. Lineage (NCBI taxonomy): Eukaryota > Viridiplantae > Streptophyta > Magnoliopsida > Santalales > Viscaceae > Viscum > Viscum album. The sequence continues at coordinate 1,051,429,699 of OY728151.1, read as the reverse complement.
ATAATATATTTTTATAACATTATAAGTCTAATAATTAATTTATTTAAAATTATATAATTATTTCAATAATTTTTTTTATATTTATATCTATAAATAAAATGATATTTATTTTTAATTATGAAATATTAAGAAACATATATATTTATTTATAGTTATAATTTTTAATATAAATACATATTTATATTTATTTATTTATTTGTAAAATTATACAATTATAACAAAAAAAATTATTATAGGTATAATTTCCTAAATATATATAATTTAAAAATTTATAATAATTTTATAATTATCTAAATATATCTATATTTATTTGGAATTATAATTATATATATTTGTATTTGTTTATAAATATATTAAATTAATTACATTAATTTCTTACTTTATAAGTATAATAAATATATTTCTTATAATTTTATAATTATATATTTATTTATAATTATTTTTATAAATAAATATATTTTTAAATTTTTAATATAACATTAAATATATATACATATATAATTATAATAGATGTGTATACTGTTATTTTTAAATTATTTATATATAGTTATATATAGTTATAATTGTAATTATAATTTTTTATATTCAACAAATATTTATATATAATTAAAATATTTATAACTATAAATAAGATAAGTATATATATTATTTAAATATATTCATTATAATTTTATAAGTATTAATGAAAACATAATAGATTCATGGGCACACTATAACAAAATAGGGCAATGGAAGCACCTCATTTTATCTGCGCTAAGCAGCATACGGTGATAACAGGGGTGGGGGGGATTTACCAACGCCAGATAAATGTGCTGATAAATTTTTCCTTTATTTGCACTAAAAAAGTGACGAGAAACGGTACACATTTATCAGAACATTTATTAGCGTTGTATTTATCAACGCTAATTTTAGCGCTGTTAAATGTTTGAAATAATAATTTAAATACAATTATTATATTAATATTAAAAAATAATATTTTTTTTGTATATATTAAATAAAAAATACATGTTGATAACTGATATCTATTTTAGTAATTCGAAAATTTATGTAATGATAAAAAAAAAGTATTCCAAATATTATAATTAAATATATATGTGTTTCCATTGAATTTGGTCAACAAATATATTGATCATGTGTGCATATATGTTATGTATTATCAAGAATGTTCATTTATACATTACACTCTTCTGTTAATTCATGTTTCCCATTAATCGCTTGTTTCTTATTGTGTATATTTTACTCGCTATATATAATTAAATCATGTTACCCATATATATACAATATTATGTTCTCAATACATAAAAAATTACATTAAATATATTTACAGAATAAATATATTTTTTATATTTATAATTATTAAATCATTATTATATAAAATACTTTGAAAATATATTTTTTCTGTAATTATAATTATAACAATATAAATATAAATAATTATAAAATTACATTAAATACATATATTATAATTATATATATATAATTATATACAAATATTTATAAATATACTTATTCAAAGTTATTATTATAAATATATATATACATAAATAATTATAAAAATATATTTATTATATTACTTGTAAAGTTATATATATATAATTAAATAAATATATTTATAAATACATAATTAATGAAATATATTTATAAATATATACAAACATTAATAATTATAGTTCCTAAATAAATAAATATATATATATATTAAAATAATTTAAAATTTATATTATGTATACTAATTATATATAATTATATATAAAATCAATAAATAAATACAAATAATTATAAATATAATTCTAAATAAATGTAGATATATTTATATAATTGGGAAATTATAATATATATATTTCCTATATATATTTATAAATTTATAAATATATTTGATATAATTTTATGATTATATATATATAATTACAACAATGAATAAATATTTATTTTATTATAATTTTTAAAAACAAATAAATATATAATTAATAATTAGTTATAAATATAAATAAATGTATTCTTTATTTAAATAATTATTAATGAATAAATTATAAATTTATTATTTTTATATATTATGTTATATATAATTAAATATATATATTTATAAATATATAAAAATATATATATTTATAAGTATATAAAAATATTCAATGATAAATACAGATAATTATATTTTTGTAATAAACAAATATAGATATATTGAAATAATTATAATATTATTATAAATATATTAAATTTATAAATTTATAAAATAAAAAATGTGAGAAATATATTTTTTTATTTTTTAATTATTTAAATAATAAAATATATAATCATCATTAATTATAATTATAAATATATATATTAAATTATAATTATATTTAAAAAAATATTCATATAAATAATTTTAGAATTAAAGGAAATATAGTTATATATATAATCTTATAAATATATGAAGGCAGATCTAATCTTGAAATTTTTAACCTGATTCCATGACCCCAAAAAATTTATTAATAATTTAAAGGCATACAAACACAATCATAAAAGTCCCATTGATCAACAAAAATCAAAGACTAGAAAGCCGAAAAAAAAATCCAGAAGGCCCAAGAACAGGAAGGCCATATGCAAGGGTTGTGACAGATGATTGTCCAGAGTAAAGATTCCATACACTCGATCGAACTAGGGCAACAAACTGACAGAAGACCACCTGTGGGTATCATCACGAGCCCGATCACTCGAGGATGTCGCCATACCATTCATCAAAATCACTCTTGAAATTATGCTCATTCATGATGCCCATTGTTGGAGATGGCAGTCTGCACATCAATAGCGGGAAAAAATCACCATTATTGTCCCATACCACTGATAACTCGTGGTGCTAAAGGGAATCATGCTATCCGCATCCCATACCAATAATAGTTTCCCAACAGTTTCCCATTATAGTCTGCCACAAAGAAAACCACACCCCACACCAACAATCCAATGGGCCAAAATGACACAAGGACCAATACAATATCGGGTACAAACCCCATAGTCCAGAAACATTATCCTTAAATACCCACATGTACCATGAAAGAAAACATGACTATGTCATCATGTGTCGATTAAACAACCGATGTCCTCCTCACATTAACCAAAGTTAATATCCCCATCATGTGTCCTTGATTCACCCACAAAACAGTACGTCACGCCGACACCCCCATGTGAAGTCGGCCACCCACTCTGCTTGTCTAATTGGAAATTCTCTCGATATCCAGCCTGTCCCTCCATCATGGGACCCATCTGACATGTCGGGTCTATGTTGCCAATGTCACAGGTCAAAAAACCACCTTTAAGGGTGGTCTGACCACCGCACAGAATGGATTCCCTCCATCAATGTCATCCCAAAGACCAGAATCAGATATGAGATATCAACAGATATTCCATCATAATTGGCCAGAATGGCCCCCTCATCAGCAAGCCTCTACTGGTAGCCTAAGACCCCACTATCGGCTCTACTAGGATCCCACAGAAATCTCACACCCATATCGCCCATCATCATTGTCCACCGCAACCTAGGCCACCCATTGGAGTAGATGAAACCTGGAGTAGTTGTCAGCAACCCATGAATCACATGATTTCCACATCGGAGGACCCCACCTTCGTTGCCACCACCAATCAATGCCAATCGCCGCTGGAGATCCAACCTAGCAATTAGCGCATGTTGCATGAGCTTCACAGCAAAAACAGACTCCTGATTCAGATATCCTCCTAGGAGACACTTCTCCACAACTTCAACATCATTTTCCAAACAAACATCAATCAAAATGCCCAACGACATCATCAAATATTATATATAATATTATAAATCTGAGTAAATAATATATTTAATATATATATTTCTATGATTATAAATATAATAAGTACATTTATTATAATTTAATAATTATATGAATTATAATTTTATTAATATATATATATTTATATATATATATAATTATATATATATGTCATATATATAATTATATAAATATATATAATAATATAAATAAATTATTAACACTATCATTTTCAGTGATTTTTTGGTGATGATAACGGGGGTGAATTAGGGGGATGGGGTTTTTTTAAATGGGTCTAGGTTTAGTATATTTAGGATTATGGGTTTGTTGAGCGCCACTTGAAGTGGCGCTCAACAATTCGGGTGGCTAGCACCACTTCATGTGGCGCTTTGCCACCCCTTTTTTTATGGTTTTGTTTTCTTTTTTTGTTGTTTTAATTTTTTTCCACCTCATCTCTTTTTAATAAATAATTTCAAAATAAATAAATAAAATATTAAAAATAATCTTATAAATATGTATTTAAAAATGATAAATTAATTATTATTATATTTATAATTATATAATAATGAAATTATATTTATGTATATATATAATTATATGTGTGTGTATAAATATAATTACCTATATATATAATTAAAAATTAATATTTATAAATATAAATCTATTTATATATATTTTTTAAATAAAAAATATATTTGTAATTATATAATTATAAACTAATTTTTATATATAAATATTTATAATTATAATTATATGAATATATTTAAAATATATAATTATGAAAATATTGTTACATATATATTTAAAATTTATTTATAAATATATTTAATATTCATATATATATATATATATGTATGTATGTATGTGTGTGTGTGGAGAATTATATTTATAATTATATTGTAATTATAGTTATACTTGTATATTTATAATTATATATTTTTACATATATATATATCTACGTAGTTATAAGTAATTATTTCTAAAAAAAATTGAAATATTGTTAAACATATAGTCTTTCAATACCACCTACTTGAAACTTAAAAATGTTTCAAGTATGTGACTTTGAAAGCCTATAAAATATAATCTAAATGACCAATACGAATGAAACTTAAAACATGTTTTAAAAATATACTAAATAGATGAAAATAACAAAATTACGTAAAAAATGTCGATAGAAAATATTTGATAGACTTTCAAAATCACCTAGTTGTAACTTAAAAATGTTTCCACTATGTGACTTTGAACGCTAAAAAAGATAATCTATATGACCAATATGAATCAAACTTAAAACATTGATTAAAAATATATAAATAGATTGAAAAAAACATAAAAAATGTTGAAAGAAAATATTTTATAGGCTTTCAAAACCACCTAGTTGAAACTTAAAAATGTTTCAACTATGTGAATTTGAGCGTCTATAAAACATAATCAATATTACCAATATGAATGAAACTTAAAACATGGATTAAACATATACTAAATAGATGAAAATAAAAAAAATACGTAAAAAATGTCGACAGAAAATATTTTATAGGCTTTCAAAACCACCTAGTTGAAACTTAAAAATGTTTCAACTATGTGAATTTGAACGTCTATAAAACATAATCCATATGACCAGTATGAATGAAACTTAAAACATAGATTAAACATATACTAAATAGATGAAAATAAAAAAATTACGTAAAAAATTTCGACATAAAATATTTTATAGGCTTTCAAAACCACCTAGTTGAAACTTAAAAATGTTTCAACTATGTGACTTTGAATGTCTATAAAACATAATCCATTTGACCAGTATGAATGAAACTTAAAACATGGAATAAACATATACTAAATAGATGAAAATAAAAAAATACGTAAAAAATGTCGACAGAAAATATTTTATAGGCTTTCAAAACCACCTAGTTGAAACATAAAAATGTTTCCACTATGTGATTTTGAACGTCTATAAAACATAATCCATATGACCAGTATGAATGAAACTTAAAACATGGATTAAAAATATACTAAATAGATAAAAATAAAAAAATTACGTAAAAAATGTCAACAGAAAATATTTTATAGGATTTCAAAACCACCTAGTTGAAACATAAAAATGTTTCAACTATGTGACTTTGAACGTCTAAAAAACATAATCCATATGACCAGTATGAATGAAACATAAAACATGGATTAAACATATACTAAATATATGAAAATAAAAAAATTACGTAAAAAATGTCGACAGAAAATATTTTATAGGCTTTCAAAACCACCTAGTTGAAACTTAAAAATGTTTCAACTATGTGAATTTGAACGTCTATAAAACATAATCCATATGACCAGTATGAATGAAACTTAAAACATGGATTAAACATATACTATATAGATGAAAATAAAAAAATTATGTAAAAAATGTCGACAGAAAATATTTTATAGGCTTTCAAAACCACCTAGTTGAAACTTAAAAATGTTTCAACTATGTGAATTTGAACGTTCATAAAACATAATCCATATGACCAGTATGAATGAAACTTAAAACATGGATTAAACATATACTAAATAGATGAAAATAAAAAAATTACGTAAAAAATGTCGACAGAAAATATTTTATAGGCTTTCAAAACCACCTAGTTGAAACTAAAAAATGTTTCAACTATGTGAATTTGAACGTCTATAAAACATAATCCATATGACCAGTATGAATGAAACTTAAAACATGGATTAAAAATATACTAAATAGATGAAACTAAAAAAATTACGTAAAAAATGTTGATAGAAAATATTTTATAGGCTTTCAAAACCACCTAGTTGAAACTTAAAAATGTTTCAACTATGTGACTTTGAACATCTATAAAACATAATGAATATGACCAGTATGAATGAAACAAAAAACATGGATTAAACATATACTTAATAGATGAAAATAAAAAAATTACGTAAAAAATGTTGACAGAAAATATTTTATAGGCTTTCAAAACCACCTATTTGAAACTTAAATATGTTTCAACTATGTGACTTTGAACGTCTATAAAACATAATCCATATGACCAGTATGAATGAAACTTAAAACATGGATTAAACATATACTAAATAGATGAAAATAAAGAAATTACGTAAAAAATGTCGACAGAAAATATTTTTTAGGATTTCAAAACCACCTAGTTGAAACTTAAAAATGTTTAAACTATGTGACTTTGAACGTCTATAAAACATAATCCATATGACCAGTATGAATGAAACTTAAAACATGTATTAAACATATACTAAATAGATGAACATAAAAAAATTATGTAAAAAATGTCGACAAAAAATATTTTATAGGCTTTCAAAACCACCTAGTTGTAACTTAAAAATGTTTCATCTATTTGACTTTGAACGTCTATAAAACATAATCCATATGACCAGTATGAATGAAACTTAAAACATGGATTAAACATATACTAAATAGATGAAAATAAAAAAACTACGTAAAAAATGTCGACAAAAAATATTTTATAGGCTTTCAAAACCACCTAGTTGAAACTTAAAAATGTTTCAACTATGTGACTTTGAACGTCTATAAAACATAATCCATATGACCAGTATGAATGAAACTTAAAAAATGGATTAAAAATATACTAAATAGATGAAAATAAAAAAATTACGTAAAAAATGTCGACATAAAATATTTTATAGGCTTTCAAAACCACCTGGTTGAAACATAAAAATGTTTCAACTATGAGACTTTGAACATCTATAAAACATAATCCATATGACCAGTATGAATGAAACTTAAAACATGGATTAAACATATACTAAATAGATGAAAATAAAAAATTACGTAAAAAATGTCGACAGAAAATATATTATAGGCTTTAAAAACCACCAAGTTGAAACTTAAAAATGTTTCAACTATGTGACTTTGAACGTCTATAAAACATAATCCATATGACCAGTATGAATGAAACTTAAAACATGGATTAAACATATACTAAATAGATGAAAATAAAAAAATTACGTAAAAAATGTCAACAGAAAATATTTTATAGGATTTCAAAACCACCTAGTTGAAACATAAAAATGTTTAAACTATGTGACTTTGAACGTCTATAAAACATAATCCATATGACCAGTATGAATGAAACTTAAAATATGTATTAAACATATACTATATAGATGAACATAAAAAAATTACGTAAAAAATGTCGACAGAAAATATTTTATAGGATTTCAAAACCACCTAGTTGAAACTTAAAAATGTTTCAACTATGTGACTTTGAACGTCTATAAAAAATAATCCATATGACCAGTATGAATGAAACCTAAAACATGGATTACAAATATTCTAAATAGATGAAAATAAAAAAATTACGTAAAAAATGTCGACAGAAAATATTTTATAGGCTTTCAAAACCACCTAGTTGAAACTTAAAAATGTTTCAACTATGTGACTTCTAACGTCTATAAAACATAATCCATATGACCAGTATGAATGATACTTAAAACATGGATTAAACATATACTAAATAGATGAAAATAAAAAAATAACGTTAAAAATGTCGACATAAAATATTTTATAGGCTTTCAAAACCACCTAGTTGAAACTTAAAAATGTTTCAACTATGTGACTTTGAACGTCTATAAAACATAATCCATATGACCAGTATGAATGAAACATAAAACATGGATTAAAAATATACTAAATAGATGAAAATAAACAAATTACGTAAAAAATGTCGACAGAAAATATTTTATAGGCTTTCAAAACCACCTAGTTGAAACTTAAAAATGTTTCAACTATGTGACTTTGAACGTCTATAATACATAATCCATATGACCAGTATGAATGAAACTTAAAACATGGATTAAACATATACTAAATAGATGAAAATAAAAAAATAACATAAAAAATGTCGACAGAAAATATTTTATAGGCTTTCAAAACCACCTAGTTGAAACGTAAAAATGTTTCAACTATGTGACTTTGAACATCTATAAAACATAATCCATACAACCAGTATGAATGAAACTTAAAACAAGGATTAAACATATACTAAATAGATGAAATAAAAAAATACGTAAAAAATGTAGACATAAAATATTTTATAGGCTTTCAAAACCACCTAGTTGAAACATAAAAATGTTTCAACTATGTGACTTTGAACATCTATAAAACATAATCCATATGACCAGTATGAATGAAACTTAAAACATGGATTAAACATATACTAAATAAATGAAAATAAAAAAATTACGTAAAAAATGTCAACAGAAAATATTTTATAGGCTTTCAAAACCACCTAGTTGAAACTTAAAAATGTTTCAACTATGTGACTTTGAACGTCAATAAAACATAATCCATATGACCAGTATGAATGAAACTTAAAAAATGGATTAAACATATACAAAATAGATGAAAATAAAAAAATTACGTAAAAAATGTCAACAGAAAATATTTTATAGGCTTTCAAAACCACTTAGTTGTAACTTAAAAATGTTTCAACTATGTGACTTTAAACGTCTATAAAACATTATTATTTGATATACAATAATTAATTAGTTAGTAATATAATTATTAATTATTATTTGTCATTATAATTATTAATTATTAATGGTTAAGTCGCTATGACAAATTTTATTTATATTGTACCTGTACTTTATAATTTAATAGTTAATTGAAATAAGTTTGTATTTAATATATTTTTGATTTTTTTGTTATTTGACTTAAACAAAAATTATTTATCATAGCGAATAAGTTTTTTAATATATTCAACATTACATCCAAAGTCATCAACGACGATGCCCCCCGGTACCACAACGTGGTGTCTGAATGTCACGTCCTCTCCGCATCCGACGTCAGTGTCACTCCGATGTCCTCTCTGCAGGTTCCTCCTCTTCCGGTGCTTCTGGTGCCTCCCCATGATGCTATGTAGAGGACTGACCAAAATCATGTGAGGATGCCCCAAAATCATGTGAGGATGTCCCAAATTCATATGGGGTGACATATAGCTCTGAAGCTCCTATAAATGGTAGAAATGGGGTACTGAAGAAGTTCTCGTCGAGAGGAGAGGGGGCCGCCATAAGCTGTGTGACTGCACCCAAATCGAAGTCCATAGTAGTCTGCGGAGACGCCATATATGGTATATAAGCGTCTCCATGCTGTGCAAAATCATCAGTCGGCTGGGCAGGATTGTCTCTCTGTGGTGCGACGACATCTGCAGGAGCCGCTATCGGATGTCGATGTCGTCGCCTATGCCCCTCCGGATGTGATCGTCTCTGTCGTCCAGCTGGCGGCGGCGGTGGTGGTGCATCCTCCTCAGCAGGCATAGCAGGGACATCTTCATCCTCAGGTGCTTCTGCCTGAAGATATGGATCAGGATATATCTGTGGCTCCTCATCAAAAAAATTGTCACGTATCAACCAGAGATGATCCAATAGAGCCACCACATCCTGATGAACTACCTCCCATAGAATATATGCATGCTCCTGAGGTTGTGTGGAATGTGCAAGATGACCAATGGCGTCTGCCTTCAAATGAAATAACAATCAAATTTATATCAAAAATGAGTTAAACAAAATTAATAAATCTTAGTAAACATACCAATCGCTGAATGCCAATCCCCTGACGTGTATGGTGCATGATGGTGTGACGTCGATACCAGTGTGCATAATCCCCCTGATCAGAAAAATGAGAGTGTGATGTGATATATCCCTGTGGAAAGATACTGAATCGGGCACGCCTGTCCCAAAGCTGGATATAAGATGCATGATGTCGTCACCAGTCTGTCGTCTGTCTACCTATAAGCACAATCGAATGTAACTCGGTAGACTGTCGTGGTGCCAAGGGGATATGCTGTATAAAACAGAACTGCCGCATGACCCGGTCTGGCTGGTGCCACTCAACTATGTGGGAGTGAATGAGTGGCACCACTGCAGCACGATCTCCAGCCAAAGCTGTGCAGTATAGTGGAAGTGATGCATAGAAATAACCTGTATAAGGAGTCCATGAAACCTGAAATGTAAACTAAAAAAATAATTCATATAGTAGCATGATAATTTTACTGAGATTATATTGAAATAACTTAAAATAGTGGTAACAAAACATATTTTCTTACAAAAAAGTATTGTTTAACTTACATCAGCCAGCACTATAGCATCAAATATCTGTCTGAAGCTGTGCACACTATGTCTCAGAGTATGTGCAAACTTCTGAGACTAACTCCACCTGGTTTAAAATAGTAATCTATGATAAGTTTATAAAAAACAATAACAAAAGTACTAAATAACTGAAGGTAATGATGTAGACATACCATCGTCCCTGAGGACAGTCCTGATGTAGCTCCAGTGTAAGAGGTGTGACAACTCGAGGAGCGACGAATGGAAAACGCTCCCAGACCCACATCTGTACTAACACCATGAAACCTGCAATCTGATGTGAATCGGCCTGACAACTAGTGCAGAGATATCTTTACAGATGTGCTAATACAGCGGACCCCCAACTGTATGTAGCCATCTGATCCAGATCCTCAAGTAATGAGAGCTGCATCATGTGTACCAAAGCGGTGGATTAGTCGATGCACAACATGCCTCTGAGCAGCCACAAAATGTTTGCACGTGTGTGATGAAGAAGCATCTCCTCGTCTGCATCATCTGGAATGACGTCGAAATGCTGATCAAGCAACTTCATGCGCAAACGCGAACCCTGGAGGACACCCTGTGCGCCGATGACGTCAATGCCTAGCAGCCTCTGTATGACTGCAGCCCAATCGCCAGTACTAGCACCCGTAACTGCATCTCCATGGATAGGTAACCCCAGCATGTAGGCAACGTCCTCTAATGTAATAGTCATCTCCCCCTCTGGGAGATGAAACGTGTGTGTCTCTGGCCGCCATCTCTCAACCAACGCAGCTATCAAATGATGGTCGATGGTCTTGAAGTCACACATAGCGACTTCGTAAAATCCTACACGTCTAAGGTATGGAAAAAAAGACGCCGGCGGTGCCTCATGATGGAAACGATGCGCTCTCCGAACATGAAGATGACTAACAGGTCGACGCGCCAACACATCGCACGACACGTGCGTCTCCTGGCCGGATAAAAGTGGTTTCTCCATCTGAATGTGCAAAAATAAAAACATTAATTTCATGTAAGATATGACATTTATCATGTAAGATATGAAATTTATCAATTAATATTGAAAGACGCATAAACACATTGGGTTAGTTGTTGTCTACCGTGGTGGGGTGTTGGGGTGAAGACGTTCGGAGTTTCCTCGTTTTTGTTTTGTGGTTATTGTAAGTTCATTATTCATTATAAAAAACTGATGACATTTTCATTTAATAGTTCAACTGGTTTTGTTTTCTTATACAGGTACATTACTTTTTTTTTTAGTTGGTGTTGTCTGTTTAAAGCTACTCATGTAATGTTTATTTGTTCGACAAAAAATATCACGTGAAATCGTGTCACATTTTCCAAAAGTTACCCTATATACAAGTAAGAAAAATATGATTAAAAATAAAGATAATGATAAATATGATTACATGTACAAAGTTTTACAGTAACTGATAGAATATGTGATTCATTTTAACCATTAGATGATTGACCTATGAGTCTAGGGAAACATGTCTTCGTAGGACATTCCTGGTGGCATATGCTACATCGCCGTCCAGCTGGATGTTCACTAGGACAATCCATCTCATTCCGAATACGACTCGACTTTGGCCTCCCTTTAGGTCGAAGTCTATTGTTGTTCGGTAGAAGCGTCGGTGTGTCATCAGGCAGCCGGAATCACTCTGTGAATATCTTGAAGACGCTCCTCCATCTTTTGTTGTTGAGGATCATTAGATATCATACAAGCATTCATCTAAATAGTTATGAAAATAACTATGACAAAAACGTTTTAAAGAGAAAAAGGATGTTCATACCAATTTTTAAGATTGCCTTTTTCATCGACTCATTCTTGAACTTCGTTCGTAAATTTCTAGAAATGTGTCGAATACAGTATCGATGATGGGCATAGGGTGGTCTCCACGAAAGACCCTCAGACTGTATCACCTCCTTGATTGCACGGTGGCGATCAGAAATAAGACAAATCCCTTCTGCGTCCGTAACAAACTCTCGGAGACATGCCAGAAACCAGCTCCATGATGAGAAGTTCTATTTCTCCACAATTGCAAATGCTATAGGCAGAGGGGCTCGATTTCCATCGTGTGTGGCAGAAATCAATAAAGTTACTGTATACTTTCCATACAAGAATGTACCATCAATTTGTATGAACTGCTTGCAATGTCTAAAAGCCGCCACACATGGTAAAAATGTCCAAAATAATCTATCAAACACAACCATTGAGCGGTCAAGTTGGTTCTGTTGGTTAACATATTCAACAGTATGTAACCGATAGAATAATTGATTATTGTGGTGTAGAAGCTCCAATAGTTGTGGTAAAACTCGATATGAGTCATCCCAATCACCATACACTTTCACAATAGCCTTTTCTTGTGCTGCACATGCCTTCCAGTACGAGATTTGATACCCAAAAAGCTGTTTTATTCGCTCAATGACCAGAACCACAGGGACGTCTTGACATGCTCTAATCATTTCAACAATAATAGTTGAAACAAACTCAACATCTAATGAAGAGTGTTCATGTGCCAAGCTTGGGTTCACACAAGTGTGTGGAGTAAATCTAGTGATGCGCCAGTTGTGAAAAGTGATGTCAATAATAGCTCGCAGACGCATTTGACAGTTCGATTCATATTTGTCACAACGGATCAAATAGTAACATCTCTTTGACTCTTCTACAACATATGAGTAATGTATTTCAATGTGATATTGTTTTATCACATTTTTCATTGCTTCTTTACTCTCAAACTCTCTGCCAATATACATAACACCATTATCTGACACTCGATTTGTGCCACCAATGATTCCTGGAAATTCTAAACTGGGAGTAATAACTGAATAATCAAATTCTGGCAACCGATTCATGCCTTCAGTCGACCATGAAGCCAATAGTGGAGGATGGCTCAATGGTCGGTTGAACCTCACATGAGTTGGTACAGACTGATCTTCTGCATGCTCTTCTTCTTCTTATTCAACATCCTCTTCATATTGTTCAAAATTTTCATCATCCTCAAATTCATCAACCAACGCATCTAATGTATGTGGAGGACTATCCATTGAAACTGTGAATGATGGAAATGATGGAACAACTACCGATGCTGATGGAACGTACTGATGTGAAGGAGCATATGACATAGTCTCATGACTTTGAGATGGGTCAACATCCAATGCTGATGGAACCTCCATTGTAGCTATAGTGACATACAACTCCATCATTTGATTCTCAGGTATATACTTAACCAATGAAAGTATATATTCCCAATCATCATCATCATTTACCGGATAGGGAACATGCCAAAACCTATCTATAAATTGGAGATGTCTGAATGTGGTGGACTCTATCACTTGATTCCTCGCCAGTTTTAACCTCAGATGAATTTTCCTTTGCACAACTTCCAAAGTAGTACATCCTCCAAGCATCGCAACAGCTTCATGGATGTATACTATAACTACAACCTTGTTCTGTCTCAATTATTTGACCATTGCAATAAATATAAGTGACGACCATCTTTTTTATCTAAAATAAACCACTGTTATTAATTAAATCTGATTAAAGAATCAATTTATGTATGCATGCTTCTAGTAATTTAGGTTGGAATCCTAATCCCTCCACCAAATCAATATTTTCAAACCATATTGATGTGTAACTATTTACACAACCCACAAGTTTGTGTTACTTACCCAAAAATAGAAGTCAAATATATTTATACATATCCACATGCATTATATGCATGGGGTACATGAACACGTCATGTAAAAAGCATAGAGTTATATGAAATTGAAAGTCTCCACATGAGTAAGCCCGGAGCGACAGATAGCCAACCCCATTCACTTTCCTAGACAAGGAAATCCTCCAGGAAAGTAGGTGGTCCGACCCAAAGCCCCTCTACCCGGGGATACTTTACTCAAGAGAGCAATCATTTCATGATAACTCTAACACTTAATATGAAAAAAAAATATTGAACTACAAAATTCATGTTCATAACTTCAATTACAAACCGAGGTCAAGGTAGATTGGAAACTAAATTCATTATCATACCTAGAATGTAATGCAAAGGTATATTCCATAATCAATTTACTACTACTTGGCTAATTAATATAACTACTTCACTAATTAATATAACTACTTCGCTAATTAATATAACTACTTCGCTGAATAATATAACTACTTCGCTAATAACCTAATTATGATTAATTAATTATCTAATTATAATTAAGTAAATACACAATTAAGATTAACTAATTAACTAATTATGGTTAACTAATTACCTAATTATGGTTAACTAATTACCTAATTATGATTAAATAATTAAATAATTATCATTAATTAATTAACTAATTATCATTAACTAATTACCTAATGATTAACTAATTACCTAATTATAATTAACTAATGACCTAATTATCATTAACTAATTACCTAATTATGATTAACTAATTACCTAATTATGGTTAAATAATTACCTATTTATGATTAACTAATTACCTAATTATGATTAACTAATTACCTAATTATGATTAACTAATTAGATTAACTAATTACCTAATTATGTTTAGCTAATTACCTAATTATGATTAAATAAGTAGCTAATTACGATTAAATAAGTAGCTAATTATGATTAATTAAGTATCTAATGTTGAAAAATTAATAACCTAATTATGATTAACTAATTACCTAATTATGATTAATTAATTAACTAATTATGATAAATTAATTAACTAATTATGATTAATTAAGTACCTAATTATGATTAATTAAGTACCTAATTATGATTAAATAAGTAGCTAATTATGATTATATAAGTAGCTAATTATGATTAAATAAGTAGCTAATTATGATTAATTAAGTAGCTAATATTGATTAATTAAAAACCTAATTATGATTAACTAATTACCTAATTATGATTAACTAATTACCTAATTATGATTAACTAATTACCTAATTATGATTAACTAATTAACAAATTATGATTAATTAATTAGCTAATTATGATTAATTAATTACATAATTATGATTAATTAATTACATAATTATGATTAATTAAGTACCTAATTATGATTAATTAAGTACCTAATTATGATTAAATAAGTAGCTAATTATGATTAATTAAGTAGCTACCATTGATTAATTAATAACCTAATCATGATTAACTAATTACCTAATTATGATTAACTAATTACCTAATTATGATTAACAAATTACCTAATTATGATTAAGTAATTAACTAATTATGATTAATTAATTACATAATTATGATTAATTAAGTACCTAATTATGATTAATTAATTACCTAGTTATGATTAATTAATTACCTAATTATGATTAATTAATAACCTAATTATGATTAATTAATTACCTAATTAGGATTAATAACCTAATTATGATTAATTAATAACCTAATTATGATTAATTAATTAACTAATTATGATTAATTAATTACCTAATTATGATTACTTAATTAACTAATTATGATTAATTAATTAACTAATTATTAATTAATTAATTAACTAATTATGATTCATTAATTAACTAATTATGATTCATTAATTAACTAATTATGATTCATTAATTAACTAATTATGATTATTTAATTAATTAATTATGATTATTTAATTAACTAATTATGATTATTTATTACCTAATTTCCATTAATTAATAACCTAATTATAATGAATTAATTAACTAATTATGATTCATTAATTAAGTAATTATGATTAATTAATTATCTAATTATGATTAATTAATTAGCTAATAATGATTAATTAATAACCTAATTACAATTAATTAATTACCTAATTATGATTAATTAATAATTAATTATCATTAATTAATCAACTTATTATGATTAATTAATTAACTAACTAATCATTTCATTATCTAATTACATTAAAAAAAAACCATACTATTTATAAAATACAGATATTATATACAAATTCTATAAATTATACAACTAAATTATTAAATCAAAATATTAAATAAATATAAAGAAAGATTTACCTCAAATTTGTGACGACGTAGGTACACAGGAAGAGCAACCGAAGAGGCAAGGCTACGCAGACAGAGCAACCGAGGAACGCAAAGCAACAAAAAATATTTTTAGAGAGAAGTTTGAGAGAGAGAGTGAGAGAGAGGAAGGGGTAGGAAGTGAGGAATGAGGGTGGGGCGAGGTAGGCAGTAAGGAATGGGATGGGCCGAGGGCCCTATTTATAGGATTGGGGGGTGTTTTGGCGCCACTTCAAGTGGCGCCGAATTGATTTGGAAGAAGCCAGCAGCGCCACTTCAAGTGGTGATGCACGGTTTCTATACCTTCTTTCAGCGCCACATAAAGTGGCGCTGAAATATTTTTCCACCAAATTGGTGGAGCGCCACTTGATGTGGCGCTCCGGTTTCAACTCTCTTGAGAGCCACTTCATGTGGCGCTCAAGAGACCCATTTAACAAAATATTCAAACATCTGACACATTAAAAAAAGACCCTGTACACAAAATCCTGATAACGGACTATCATTATCAGCACTAAAAAAACACTAATAAAATGTGTCTTTCTATGTTCTATTTATTTAGAGGTAATGATGGTGTCCATTAAGAGTGCTTTTTTAGAACATATAAAGGACATGCATTGTCAACACAACAAAGTTCTCATAAAAGGATGTTTTATCTACACATTCAATTTTAGCGCTGATAAAACATACCTTTATCAATCCTATTTAGCTATCATTGATAAAAGGTTTTCCATTTTTTATAATGAATACCTAACATTCTTCTCCTTCCTCACACACCTCAAGATCTCGTGGAATGCAATCGATGTTTTCACTCCCTTACCCTCCTCCTCATCCTCCTCCTCCTCTTCCACTGTGAATCCCTATGCCGTAAACCAACCATACCCATACACCACTCCTCCACTTGGCACATCTCCTATACCATGTGCCTCTCCTCCATGGAACGCCTCTCCTATACTATGTGCCTCTCCTATGTTGCGAATACCTATAATGAATAACCAAATTCCATGCATGCCTCTCCTCCACCACAAGACTCTCCTCCTCTATGTGCCTCTCCTCAGCCACACTCTTCTCCTCTGTTGGGCACCTCTTATTCGTTGAAGGACTCTGATGCTCTGTGACTCTCCTTCATCACAAACTCACCACCATTTTGTGTTGTAAGACACCTATGTGTAAATTTTTCATTTCATTCTCTTTTATTTTTAGTGATGTAGTGAATTGTATGGGCTAATGACCACATTAAAAATCATTGTCCTTGGTGGTCCTTGTTTGTGAAATAAATAAATATCATGTTGGTTGGTTTTTTAAGAGAATTTGTGTAATTACTAGTGATGAGAGGGAATTCAATATATTATTATGATTTGTTGTCGATATAGAATTGGATTTTTTAAATTCATGGTGTGTCTCCATTTTGGTATGATTATGGTGAGAGTGGTTTTGTTTGAAAAAGGGTGATTTTATGGAAGCTTTTTTTGGTATGAAATGAATCTGTTGGCGTTGTTTATAAATTGGAATTGTTTATCAATAAATATACTAATTAGGATTTTTTTATTAAGAGGTTAATTTTGATAAAAATCCTTGTAATTATTTTGGTTATATGTAGATGGTATTTTTACCCCTTTTTGGGATTTTTAATAAAAGTAGTTGTTTTAATTTGATGAAAATTATTTGGTGAATAGTTTATAAATTTCTTAAGAAGTATTGAAGAATTTGAAAATGATGGTGAATTTTGAATTAAAATTTTCAATATGATAATTTGGAAATTTTACTCATATTGAAGTGTTAGTTTTCCTTTGAAATGCTTTTTGGGGATTTCTTATTAAGGTTCCATGGTTTAATAAGAAATTGATTTTTAGATTTCTTCCATTTTCTGAAATTTGGAATATTTTGTTTGTTTTGATTAAAATGATAATGAATCAAGTTCATGTTATTTTTAATTTAGAGTATTCCCCCTATATGGCCACCATATCCCTATTCATAATGGTTTATACCACTATTCATGTCAAGCCCCAAGTTAGGACACAAGGTTATCACACCCACAATTCTACTGGGTGAGTCCACAAGGTCGTCGTACCATATCCTCTAACATGGGTTATTCCATGAGGCTATCTTACCCCAGAACTGTCATTTTATATGATGGGGGCTAGATTCTGTAAAAGGAGTTTTCAACCTCATCAAGCATTGCTAAAACACTATCTAGCCAATCCAAGCCTAGTTTAAGTCTATACATCGACTAATTATCATAATAACCACATAAATAATATATAATTAATTATTATAAATTATAATTAATTATTTAGTTTTATCCAATGTGGCATAATTATTGAAAAGCTCATTGTGAAACACTATTGCACCATATGTTATGTAACCATGATTTAAAACCACATTTTGGAAATTGATAGTAGAATAAAAACAATATCCAATACCACTTGTTGGATTTGATAAAAATCAACAATCCTAATTTTAGACCCCAAATACATAAATTAAATCCTCAAAACTTGCACATAGTGGAAGAAATTCAAGAACATACCTGAAGTGAAACAGATCCCCAAAACTAATATACCATAACATAAAAGTAAAGCAATATCCATGTAACTATATGAGATCTCTACCATCATGTTCAAGTAACCTAATGGTTTTTAAAAATACCTCCCCCAGTGGAAAATGTAAAATATAGGATGAACACGTGACATAAATGGAATCAGCACACCACTTGAAAATGATGTTGCATGGATGAAAATCCAACTTCATTGAGGAATACATTGATATTTCTATTAAGGGATAAATTGAGTTATAATGTAAACTTATATTTTTTTAGCTATACCTATTAAAATCTACATTAGATACATTCTAGAAAACATAGTCAAATAGCCTTCACAACACATGTAATTAATCTTTCCACCCACAATCACTCTATGGAGAATCCCCTCAAAAAGACAAATGATATAATTCACATGATTATCAAATCATATTTTCTACACTACATAATTTTATATCTAAATATATAAATTATTATTTTGTACAACTTTACAAATTATATGATTTAATTATTAACTATTTATATAAAATGTTATGAGGTGGTCATGGAATTTTGGTTGATGCATCCATCAAAGGTACCAAAACAAGATTTTCTTCCTAAAATTGTCTTTAATGGTTCAGAAATATATTGGGGATTAATGTTGTTAACCTCATGAATCAGTTTTGGAAAGGTATGAATTCTCCTGTAACATATAATGAATCCCTCATCACATATACTCTAGAGGTTAATTATAGGGTTTGTTTAAATATTTTATAATAACTAGTCCTTGTAATGTCATTTATAAATCCATTTTAATGATTTTTGAAAATAGACTATGGAAAATAATATCATATTTTAGTTTAGTACCCTGGTTATTTTCTTATTTTTATTTCAGTCATGATTTACATAAAATTATCATGAATGAAATAATGTTTCTTATTGTGATGAGTGACATATGGATATTCATTGTGTGAAAGAAATTCCACTTGAGAAATTTTTTATTATTTAATTTTTTCATGATTATAGATTTTCCTAGATGTGTTTATAATGAAAGGAAGAAATATTACATCATGTTAGAGACAAATACATTGTACTTGGAGAGTACAACCAATTGATTTGGTGTGAGCTAATGATAATTGGGATAATGCAGTGTTTGTTTAAACTATAACACTAGTGTTTCATGGTTTTGTGTATGGTCACTCAGTATAGAACATATTCATTGGGACAATAAAGTTGTGGTGAAAGATAATTGATATAATTGGACAATGGAAGCACATATAAGGGTTATCCAATGGGGATATCAAAATATCAAATGCTTGTAGAAATTATTATTATTACACCATCCTATTGGTAAATAGTTTTTTTAATTGGATTTCAATTGTGTTTTTTAAAGTGTTTTCAAATGACATTTGAAGTATAGTTTTCCAATAATATTATATGTTTATATTTTTGTAGAATTAGGAAAAAAATTAAATTATATCAATATTTTGTGTATTTCTATTGTTAAATACTAATATCACAATATCGATTAGGATGGATCTGAACAATGTATGGATGGAAGAAAATAAATCGACCAAACAGTGTGATGATTGAGTGAAAGAGTTCATCTAGTATGCATATGATCATGAATTTTACCCTTCTCAAATCATTTTTCCTTGTTTACAGTGTTGTTATTCAAGACATGTTAGTTCAGAGGAGTTGAGAGAACACATGATCTGTCCCAGAATAGACTGAAGTTATAAATATTGTAATAAACCTGGGGAAAATGTTAATGAAGCCAGTGGCTAGGATAAAAGTCCATTTTATAGATCATATGATATGATTTCAAGAGTGGAAAATAAAGAAGACCATATTGAGGAAATTATTACAGTTGAAAATGATGATGATGATCATATTGAAGAAAAAGATAATGACAGTTGAAGATGAACTTCATGATTGCAAAAAATTGTATTAGAAGATAACGAGTTGTGAAAAGGAAACATTGTATGGTGGTTGCACTAAATATCTAGAACTATCATCTTTTCTAAAGCTGTATAATTTGAAAGCAATAAATGAATGGAGTGATTCCGGTTTTACAGAATTACTTTCTTTCTTGAATAACATGATCCTAGATGATAATGAGCTCCTAGTGCAAACACATAATTCCAAAAAATGCTACACTCGATGGGTATGATATATGAAAAAATACTCACCTTCCCTAATGAATGTGTTCTAGTGTGAAATGACCACGTATCACATAGAGAATGATCAACTTGTGGGGCATTTTGATACAAGAACGATTAATCCGGTCCTAAGAAAGTTTTATGGTACATTAAAATAATTCCAAGGTTTAGGTGCTTATATGGAAGTGAGGAGACTACAGGGAAATTGATATGGAATACAAAAAGAATAAATTGAAGGTTCCGAGCTCAGCAGAAGCGTGTAGGTAGATGTCCCCACTAGGATTTTTCTCAGTAGTAGTGGTCAATTTGGGATTAATATGAGATAAATTACAGTCTCCATGGAGCGAATCACTGATATAGACAAAGAAGTAGGATGGTCCCAGAACCAAAAACGATGACCATTACAGGTTGATTATAATTAATTTAATTAATCAAAAAGAAGTACCTTTTGGGTGTTCTTTCTTTGTTGATATTCTTTATCACATTCTGATGTGATTCATAATTGTGTCAAAAAATCCAAGTGTAGAATTCCTCTAGAGGTGATCCACATGTGCACCACGTATCTCTAGACGTCGCCAAAGGATTCTCAAGGTGATAGAATAGAGAAAAATTTCTTTCATTGTACGCCTTAGATTGTATTGATCTGATGGGGAGGATTTATCTCGGTCTTGAGAGCATTCTTAGAGGAAGGAGTTCTCTCAGCCTTGAGGGGATTCTCCATAATTCATGTGCAAAATGATTCCTAGGAAAAGAGTTGGGGTTGTGAGGATATTTACATTCATGTTTGAGTTTATATAGATGTGAAAATAAATAAATGTGTTACGCATTTTATTTATTTCATTAAATCTTTTTAAAACCCCATGTCGAATCATTAATTCCTTGAAATGAACCCACAATGATTATAATAAATATCATTTAATAAATAGATATTATTTTCTCAAAATCCAAACTTGAAAAATTTCATGGTGTGTAACCATAAATACACGGCCTGTACCTATTTTTCATTGAAGACTACACGGCGGGTACATTAAATGTACACACTGTGTATATCTTGTTTTCATTTATTCATTTCTTTTCCAAAATGAAAACTACACGACATGTACATTCAATAATTAATGGTGTGTACTTATTTTCAAAATAAAAACTACATGGCAGGTAATCCTTAATACAAAACATGTACTTGTTATCATTTTATGCTTCCACCAACATTAAAAAGATATAGTCTTCCTTGAATAATTATTAAACCACGTATGGGAATAATATTTATTCTACTTGAGATACACGAATACCCTTTGTGTGTGACCATCTAGGCCACTTTATTATTGTCATTATGTTGTATTTACTAAATTCCAAGATTACTATCTAGAAATGGGTTATGGTACTCAACAGAGAGAAGTTGATGCCGCATTGATGTGTCACCTCATATGAATGATTACTGTGTAATTTAATCCCTTTGTCTCAATATCTCATCAACATGTCTCATGGCAGTGTCATAAACCTATATGCTTGATATGTCATTCTTTCACATACATAAATGAACATGTTGTTACAACATGGACATGGAATTTGGGCGATAGTTCTATTTCAATCAAAGGGCTCTAGATATCTACTTCCATAAATATAGAATGGAAAAATCCTTCTTTGACTTATCCATTAACAACATGACATTCATGATGCACCCAACGTACCCTACTTCCGGCCTACTATCTTTGTGATGGTTTTCATCAGTAAATCTATGTGCATGAGTCATGACATGAGTAAATGACAATCTTCTATTCTAAAGAACATTAAACACACTCGTAGATAGAAATTTATGATGACACTAAGACACACAAAATTGCTACTGGTGGGTTTGTTCTCATAATCTCCCATCTTGGAGATTACCAAGTGTGGACTCCATGAGAGAGAGTCTCGTCTTCTTATGAGTACTCACACATGATAGTCTTTATACTATGTGTCCCATAATAGTATGTCATACAACCACAGATCTTAATTTATGAATACTGTTATAGCATTTTATGGTTCTCATCATAGCGAGGATCTTCCACGACCTTATCAATGCAACCAATATTCCAAGAAAATATTATATTGTAGTCATACTGAACATTGAAAACAATATATGATATGTGTACATTCATGTAATCATAGTATAAAACAGTTTGTTCTCTAGACACCATGTCGTACAAAATACCACTTGGACTAGAGTCAACTGCCAAAGACTTTTAGTCCTCTAAACCTCACTTGATGGTCACGTTTCTTGTAGTTATAGGCTTTAGTCAAGGGGTCCTCCAGGTTGTCTTCCATAGAAATACTACTCACTTCAACATCACCTCTCTTAAAAAAATACGTAAAGAGATGATACTTCTGATTTATGATATTTGTTCGCTGATGTGATATTGACACTTTTTCAAGTGCCACCGCTACAGTATTATCACAATATAGTGAGATAGAATCTTTACTACTGGGTACTACATCCAGATGTTGGATGAAGCATCACATCCATTCTACTTCTTTAGCTACCTCAGAAGGTGTGATATACTCGGACTCCCCTGTAGAATTTTCCAACACACATTCCTTTGAGCTCTCCCAACTCAATGCACCTCCATTAAAACTAATGATGTATACAATATGCAACATCATGTCATCTTGATCAGTATAGAACCTAGAATCTACATGTCCTCTGATGACTAGTTCATCGTTACCTCCAAAAACCATGAACATATCCGTTGTACGCCTCAAATACTTAAGGATTGTCTTGACTACCATCCAATGGTGGTCTCCTGGATCATCTTGATATCTAACTGCCACACATAATGCATATGAAACATCTATCCTCGTACAGAGAATATCATACATGACTCAACCACTCACAAATGTGTAAAGGATTCTTGCCATTTTATTTCTTTCCTCATGCGTCTGAGGACACATTTTCTTGGAATGATGAATGCAATGTGACACAGGGAACAATCCCCTCTTGGGCTATTCCATACTAAATCTATTCAGTATCATGTCAATGTATGTACATTGACTCAGGCTCAGCATTCCCTTGGATATATCACGATGGATCATGAACCCTAGAATATATCATTCATTTCCCAAGTCGTTCATAGAGAATAATTTAACCAACTATGCCTTTACTGACTGTAAGACAGGTAATTCGTTTCCAATTAGTAATTTGTCATCAACATATACTATTAGAAAAACGAATGCACTTCCACTAAATCTTTTGTTGACACAAGTCTTACATTCATTCTTAACAAATAAAAATTACGTTATAGATTCATCAAAACTAATTTTCTATGACCATGATGCTTGCTTTAATCCGTAAATGTTTTTTTGCAACTTGCATACATTGTTGGAATCCATTGGAGTCACGCACCCTTAGGTTGTCACATTTAGACATATTTCTGGAGGTTCCCGTTATGAAATTATATTTTTACATCAATTTTCCAAATTTCATAGTCATGTTAAGAGACAATGGCCAATTGGATTATGATGGATTTCAGCATCGCAACGGGTGAAACTGTTTCATAATAGTGAATTCCTTTACGATGTCTAAAACATTTTGCAACAAGTCATGCTTTATTGGTGCTGACATATCCCTCCATGTCCAGTTTATTCTTGAATTCCCCCTTATTTCCAATAGGCTTTACATCAACTAGAGGATCTAACAAAATCCAGATATGGTTTTGGTATATTGAATCCATTTTAGAATTCATGGCTTCTTACCGCTTGCACTAATGTAAATCATAATTTTCCCAACACATGTATACCAACGGTTCTTTGAACCATTGGTATAGGTTATCTTTACCAACGGTTTTCATAATCAGTTGGTAAAGATCTATAACAAGTGACTTTTCCAAACGATTTGATGAAATTGTTGGGAAATATAGGTAAAAAATCACTTTTCCCAAAGGTTTGATGAAACTGTTGGGAAAGATTGGGGAAATTGAGTTTTCCCAATGGTTTCATTAAACCGTTGGGAAAGATTGAGTTTTCCCAACGGTTTTTAAAAACTGTTGGGAAAACTATGCCCCAAATTCACCAAAACCAGGCAGCCGCCTCCCCATGATTCCAGAACCATTCTGCTACTCCCCAGAAGCGATTCCTTCATAGAAGCCCTTGAGAAGCCCCCCCCTTCTATCGGATTAGCTGCTTCCAGGTTAGACTCCTTCCATCATTTATTGAGGATATATTTCCACCTCTTATCATTCATATCCTTCTATTCTCAAGGATTTCTTTATTCCCAATTTTTAGAGTTTTTGTAAAAAAATTTGATTCACTACTCCACGAATTGTGTACTCAAATCACTACATCGGTGTATGTCTAATTAAAGTTTTCATTACACATTTACATTTATAAGGGAATGGTGACTCTTAATTGTGTTCTAATTTTAAAGATTCATTGTTTTTTTAATCTCAATGCTTCATATATTACAACTTCATGTATATGAACTCATAAAAAGTTGTTTGTAATATTTATTGATATTATTTCATGAAAATCACTCCTTTCATTAAGATCATGTCAAACATTAAGATCTAGTTCATATTAATTTTTTCACACTGTGTGTATTACATAACAAGTATGTATCATGTTTCTATCAAAATCTATATTTATATAAAATGACACATTGTTCACTTATCCTTTGAACAATATAACATATGGAGTATCTTCTTGAACTTTGCAAAATAGTATGTGGTCCCTAATTAGCCCTTCTTCCTTCTTCATGAAACTAATTCACGGAATGTCAAATTCGCAATATTAGTAAATATTAGTTTTTCTAATATAACCATTAATCATTCTGCCTTCGAAATCATACATGTGTTATTCAATCCACTTTTTAAAACACAATGACCATTTCCACTGATTTGGGGTTCCTCAAAATGCTTGGGAAATTCAGAAAAATGAATGCGTTGAATCATGTTTCTCATATGGTTTCATGGATACAAGGTCATCTCAAAAATCATGATTGCGTTGTTCAAATATAAAGAGGACCATGAGATTATTATTCTTCACACAAATGAAGTAGTTTTCTACAACAATGTTTTTTTGTTTTTACTTTTGATTTGGCCGAAAGGGGAGATTTGTGGTCATTAATCATGGTTGTGGGTGGTCATTTAGGATGTAAGATAGTATGAATTCATTTTACTTGATATATCCAATATTATTATTGATTTATGTTCAATTTTATTATCTTTAACAAGTGATGTTGTTTAATAAGTCATTATTAATTGTTGTAATAATGACTATATGGTATAAGGGTTCATATGGTGTGTGTAAGGGTTAAAATGGTGTGTATAACGGTTGCCATGTTATTTGTGAACTCAAGTCATTAATTTAAGCTTTCATTCTCACTAGAATGTAATAAATTGAATGATTTATACCCATATTCAAATTATTTCTTACCTAAGATAGTGTCCAACAAATGGAATATGATCTTTTGAATTCATCAGTTAACCAGGATCATATATTCCATTTCCCACAAGATGATTGTACTAATATAACTTTAGGGTCAATTAAATGTGGTTATCATTGTACGTAGTATATTATGTGTCCTTCTTGGCCAATACACACTTTTATGAGGGTGGGGTGCTTTTCACTACCCATGTTGGCATCTGTAGACATCCATACAAATGTTGGATAAGTCACAAGTTTAATTCAGTAATGTTGTTATCATTGACATACTTTATTATTAATTTCAAATTTAAAAATAAATGTTTTTGTCTATAATTAATGAAATTAAATCTTTTTACAAGACATGAACAACCTATTAGTGTAGAAGCATAAAATTTATTCACCCATGGGGTGCACATGACTTGGGGAAGTAATTGGGTAATGAAAGGTATGGCCATAGAGGTTCTAATAATGAGTTACTGAACATGAGTGAATGATTTGGGATGCCTATAACACATGATGGGACCTGAGGCATGTGCCTCATATAGACAAAATGAAAATTAATATGAATAATTTTTAATTTAATTTTTGAGTACTTTTTCATTACATTATTTTAATAGTTCACA
This sequence comes from Viscum album, assembly GCA_963277665.1. Lineage (NCBI taxonomy): Eukaryota > Viridiplantae > Streptophyta > Magnoliopsida > Santalales > Viscaceae > Viscum > Viscum album. Next base: position 1,051,402,142 of record OY728151.1, on the reverse strand, counting down.
ACATCGACTAGTAACTTCTTCCTTTAATGTTTACATAAATGTATTTTCTATTAATGTTCAATCTTATTGAATTGTTTATGAAAAAATTACTTATATAAATTCTTTTTACATAATGTATATATGTTAGATGTATTAAATCGATCATATCTCAAGCGATTTTCAAAACATTTTGGAGAGATTCATAGATATTTCATATCACAATGCTTCAGATAGTGGTCACATGCACTGCCCATGTTCCAATTGTGTTGGTAGACATTGTTTGAGCCATGAAGAAGTCAGCTACCACATATCCAAAAATGGTTTTCAAGAAAACATCTTTGTGTGGTATCACAATGGGGAGAAAATGAAATCTCAAATTAGTGCTGATCGAAATGAAAGGACTGGAATGGATAATTTGTTAGATGATTGGTTTCCAGTTAATCATCATCATGAAAAAGAATGTATTTTGACTGAAGAAGACTTTGATATGTGGAAAGCTAATTCTTCTAGTGAAAATGATGATATTGATAGGGTGAAAAAAATTGAATTATGCTGCCCCGACTCCAGTATATTGACAATGCGATAAAATGAAAAAGATGGAATTTTTAATTTGATTGTTTCATAGGAAAACTATGTACGGGATTTCTAATACAGAAATCAATTACATTCTTACCATCTTGAAGGATTTACTTCCAGGTGATGTAGATATTCCCTCAAACCACTATATGGCATGGAAGTTAGGTAAAGAACTTGGATTCTGAAGAATCAAAATTCATGCTTTCCAAAAATATGGTATTTTATTCTGGGAGGAAACCACTAAACGAAATGATTGTATAAAATATGGCACATGCTGCTGGAAGTCAAAATCTGATGGAACACCATCCCGCGTTCCACAGAAAGTAATGTGGCACTTTCCATTGATCCCCAGACTCCAAAATCTTCTTATGCCTGATAAAATATCAATAAAAATGAGATGGCATGATACCGATAGAAAGAAGACTAATGATGAGTTGGTTCATCTTGAAGATGGATTTTCATTGTAGAGATTTTATGCTCGACATCCGGATATTGCGGCTGACGTACGTAATGTGAGCTTGGGTCTTTCATGCGATGGTTTTAATCTGTTTTGGAATATGCTTACATCGCACAACTCATGGCCAGTTTTTATACACATTTATAATCTTTCCTCATTATTTGGTATGAAAAAACCTTTCACTTTCATGAGTATACTCATATCTGGTCCTTCTAATCGCAACATTGACATGGATGTATACATTCAACCTTAATAAAATAGTTCAAACTTCTTTGGGATGTGGGTGTCTGTACATACGATTCTTGTTCTAAAGACATATTTCTGATGCGTGATGCGCTTATGTGGACGATCAATGATTTTATAGCTTATCCAAAGATTTATGGATGGAGCACGAAGGGAAAACTATCATGATCAGTTTGTATGAAGAATATATGATCCAGAACACTGAAACATTGTTGTAGTTTAAATTTTATGGGACATCGTTGATTCTTTCCAAATGATCATCTATATAGAATGAATCATCGATGATTTGATATTATCATAGAGACCGATGCTCCACCTCAGCATATGCCTGGAACTGATGAGCTTAATGAACTGAAAGATTTCAGTTTTTCATTTGGGAACGGTCAAATGAAATCTGGAAAGAGAAAGAATGATTCCATTTAAACCTATTACAATTGGAGGAAAGGAGTATCTTTTTTTGATTTTCCTTATTGGTCAACCAATTTGTTACATAATTTATTAGACGTAATACATATTGAAAAGAATATATGTGAAATGTTGCTTTCGGTTCATATAATTGTCATTGGGAATACAAACGATGATTTACGATCTCGACGTGACTTGGTGGATTGGGGCATCAGACCCGAATTGCATCATGTGCATATCAGTGAAAATAAATGGAAACTTCCATGTGGTTCTTATTCGATGACACCTATGGAAAAAATAAATTTCTTGAAATATTAGAGACTATTAGAGTTCCGGATTTCTATTCAAGCAACATATCTAAACGGGTCAACAGAATATATTTGAAGCTAAAATCATTGAAGACTCATGATTATCATGTTCTACTACCTGAGTTGCTTCCAATTGAAATCCATCATCTTTTGTCCAATAATGTAAGGGTGAATGTTATTTGGTGGTGGAATTTTTTTAGAGATCTTTGTGCTAAGAAGTTTTCAAAGTCTTTCTTGCAAAAAATGTTGACAGATGCCCTATTAATTTTGTGTGAGTTGGAGAAAATATTTCCTCCATCATTTTTCACATTCATGCTGCATCTGACTGTCCATATTCCCACTAAAATACTTCTCAATGGACCTATTTCTTTTTTTTTGTTGTATCCAACTGAAAGAAATATGTATACATTAATGTCTTCTGTCCGAAACAAGAATCGTCCCGAAGGTTCTATCGTGAACAATTACTTGGCTCAAGAAAGTATGGATTTCTGCTCGATGTATTTGTCGGATCTTACTACAAGAATGAACAGACCAATGAGAAATGAAGAAGAACAATATGATCTAATTAAACCAAGTTTTTCATCACTTCCTCAAACATGAGGAATTCATAGATCATATAAATTGAAGACATTAATCCATGAAGAGCGGGCCATGGCACATTGCACAGTTTTTTCAACTGTGATTTTTTTGATGACTATATCAGGAAACTAAATTGAATATGTATATCATACATATATATCTGTTAAACTATTCATATTTTTTATCTACAGGGAACAAAAAACAATGATAAATAAGAAGCATCGTTCTTTATCTTTGAGAAGGAGAGAGAGTTTGAATAGAAAAGAGTTTCCTCCTTGGTTAAAATTGAAGGTAAAAATATTACTGTTTAAAATAATTAAATCAATATTTAATTAAATTTAACAGTCATTTATATTTCAGGTATTGAGTTTGTTTGCTGACTCTATCTCTGAGGAAATAAGATCCTTAGCTTTTGGTCCTAATACAGTGGTTCGTGCTGTAAATCAATTGTTATCAATGGGTCAAATTTATTATCACAGAACGAGAAAAGAACCTGAGAACACAACATGATGGTGTTATGTTTATTGCCACAACAGATTGTTATGCCAGTGCATCAGATAGTAGACAACAATTTGGAAATGTTGGTTATTATGGAGTTGTTGAGAAAATAATAATATTGGTTTATTACTCTCATAGATGAGTCACAATGATGAAATTCCATTGGTTTGATTCTATGATGAGACATGGGACATTTATTGATAATTGTGGATTTTGAGTAATTAATATGAATCGCACTCTTACCACCGAAAAACCATATGTGTTGGAATTAATCAAAAAACACGTTTTTTTGTCAAAGACCAACTTCGACCTGAATTTGGTGTCATAGATGAAGTAATTCCAATACATATTTTTGATGATAGTGATGATGGAATTGGCATTATCACTAGTTCCATTGGAACCAATCCATTTATTTCATTTGAAGACTCCAATATCTCAATTGACAGAGTTTATTGTTTACCTGAAGTTGTGGTTGACAATATATAGAATCTTTCATCCATGTTCTCAATTCTTTTGGTTTACCTCGAGTCTAGTTATAAAGGTTGGAAATATTAAAATTGATTTAGTATTGATCACAAATATGTTTTAGCTGACTTGAATATTATGTGAATTTTCAATGTTTATTGGTTTCCGTTTTATTTGAGTTGCATTTTCTAATTTGGAATTGAACTGTTTTAAAACCTTGTCAAACTATATTTCTCACATGGTGAACATTAAAACTTGTTTGATTTATTAAATCCATTCAATCTCTTCTAAAACAATTAATAGCTAAATTACAAATGAATCCCCTTATTACCTCATATATTTAGTTTTTTGGGTTACACATTAGTTACCTTTTTCTTATTAATTACATATTTATTTTCAAAAGCAGGAAATGCAGCCAATTGAAGAGGGACGATGGAAAAAAATGATGGAGAAGAATCGTCGAATGGTGGAGTTGGGCATTCCCCCATTAGTGCCAACAGTGAGTACATTATTTCAAATATATATATTTAAAGAATATATAATGTCATGTGATTAATTTATTTGTAAAAATTTTTGTAGGATCCACCTATACGTCGACAGTTATTCAACGAGGAGCCTGATACTGGTCCTAGTACTCCGGTCGGTGGTACGAGGAGGGTTCGTACCAGAGGTGGATGAGTAGCTGTGCGTACCTGACTATACCTTTCCCCTCCCACTGACATTTCATCCTTCCCACATTTTTATCCTGGTGTGTCATTAGGGACACACGAGATATTTAGGAATCCCTTTTTATCATCACCTTTTGCATCTTTTGGCCCATCATTTTCACATCCCATGATGAATCCCACTCCTGAGTCAAAATCTAGTCAACAGTTGTCCCATATTCTTTTCCTTCTACTTTTGTCTCTTCGAGCTTCTATATTCCATCGTCTTCAACTAATGTTCCACCATAGGGTGTTTCATCAGTATTTGTGGATCCAGCGGCGCTTAGCGATCAGTTTGGTGCAGGTATATTTATAGAACCCTAAAAAAAATTTATTGCAATATTTATTTTAATTATAACACGTTTTGATAAAATATTTGTTTTTCATTCATGACAGATACATCTAATGATAGAAGGTGGGGGCCAGGACATACACACATGCGTTCTGTGTGGAACCGTCACACACAGGTTATGGTGGATTACAATGAAGACAACCAAATGGTTGAGAAAACAAGGCAGCAATGTCGTTGTTTTTGGGAGACGATTTCCAAATACTCCGACATCATGATAGTCATCCCGCTATCATGGAGGCATTTTCCACATGAGGTCAAGGATAGAGATTGGGCAGAGATATGGGTAAAAAATATTTTTTATTTAATGCCATGAAATATTTTTGTATTTATATGAATTAATATTTTGATTTCAACTTCGATTTAATTTTTCCAATGGTGAGGGTGCATGACTGGAACATCTAAAGGATTTAGGCGAGATTGGAGAGCCTACAATCATGATTTGTATATTGGCTGGCATGCTAGAGTTGGCACTCCGTTAAAGGCTATACCAGTCGTGGATGATTGTCATATAGAGAAGTATCGTCAGATGATTACTCATTGGACGATTACCCAGTTTAAGGTATGAATTAAATTTGATGTATTTGAATAATAACTTTCATGTTTTGCATTAATATTGTCCTTAATATTATCTAATTTTATTTAGGAATCATCTGTAAAAAATAAAAAATAAATTGATGCAAATAAATACCTCCACACACTAGGATGTACTTCGATGTCGGATAATGAGAGGAAGAAGGTATGAAAATTGTTTATAATTTTTCTTTAAGACTTACATTTTCATGTGTTTCCTCAATTATGTAATAATTTTCTAAAGTTTTCATATAAATTTAGTTTTCAATGTCATTGTAGAGGAAAATACAGAATATTGAAGGATGTGTTCCTCGAGAAAAACTGTTTTGCTGGACTAGAAGAAAAAAAGGATGGATGTGCCATTAACGAAGCAACTCCGCAGCAGATTGTAAGTTTAAATTTGTTGATTTTATATTTTAATATCTATTTTTTAACTTAATAATATATTTATATTTGTAATAGGATACTTTAGAGTCCCTCGATGCCCAAGAACCAGACAATTTTGGGCCAACTGATCACATACATCCGGTGTCGGGATAGGAGCATCCTGACAGAGTATGCTGCAGACCTAGGATAGCCCTGCCAGGGTATTTTCCCTCCTTAGGTACAAGTTGTAGTGCCACTGAGATGAACCAAGTTAGGGCATAAGCAGAACAAGCTGAGAAAAGGGCCACAGAGATGGCAGAACAGACTGCTAGGGAAAACAGTGCATTTATGAAACTTATTGATGTTCTACGTCCAACACTTACAGTAGAGGCCAACCTATATTTTTATGAATATATGTCATCGATACGTTCTATATATGGTGCACTAGGTGGCAGTTATAGTGGTGGTTATGACGATGTCTAGCTTGAAGATGATGATGGAGAGGAGTCTGATGCGGAAGAGGAGGGAGAGGAGGAGGGAATGGCGGATGGTGAGGGTGAGGAGGAGGGAGAGGGTGAGGAGGAGGGCGTGGAGGATGGCGAGGAAGATGATGGGGACAAGGATGAGGGTGATGATGATTGTGATAATGGTGATGGTGATATGGGAAAAATTGATCCGTTACATTTTTGACTAATATTACTGAGATTTGATGTTTAATCAATTCTAGATGTTGTTTTTATCTAGACCCATAGTATAGTATTGGAGTTGAGTTATTTTTATATATTGTCTGTTTTTATGGATGTTGTTGTCATTTAGTGTTTGTGTGATTGGGAACTCCCTGGACATACCCCTCCTTCCTGGACCCTAGATAACCCCCATCATCCTCCTTGGACCCCGAACAGCCCCCCGAACAGCCCCCCCCCCTCCTTCCTCCTTAGTCCCCGGAAAGCCCCCCGGACACCCCCCGGACAGCCCCCCAGACAGCCCCCCAGACAGCCCACGGATAGCCCCCCACCCCCACCCTCCTCCCTGAACCCTGGACATCCCCCCCCAGACAACCCCTGCATCCTCCTCCTTGGACCCTAGAAAACCCTCTGAACACCCCCCCCGGACAACCCCTCACACAACCCCCCCACCCTCCTCCTCGGTCCCCGGACAACCCCCCCAAACACCCACCAGGCAGCCCCCCGGACAGCGCACCCGGACAGCCCCCCCTCCCTCCTTGATTTCAATTGCCACTATAAATTCTATAATATATATTTTATTTATTTTCATCATGATAATCATTGTAAATCACATTTACACATCTAATCAATATCATAGATTCTTTGTATGTTATAAAAGGGATGTATTCATTGGGCATGGTATTGTTAGCTCTGAAATGCTTGAAATAGTCTATTTGAATAATGTGAATAAACAACTAACATAATTTATCACAATGATACATGGGTCATATGTGATGTGTACGAGACAACCCTTTCTCAATCCGAGGCGCAGTGTGGCCGACACCACTCATAGTGTCTCTCTTTTGATTAAAATTGACTTCATTTTAAGTGAAAAAAACAACTAGCATATGGAAAACAGACCAAACATATTATGATTGTGTCTATACATTAGAACAATGATCCATGGGTCATATGTGATGTGTACGAGTCAACCCTGCCTCATTATGAGGCGCGGTGTGGCTGACACCATTCATAGTGTCTCTCTTTAGTTTAAAATAGACATCATTTTAAGTGAAAACAAAAACTGAAATACGGAAAACTAACCAAAATAATTCGAAATGTGTTTATTATTTAGGAGAACTATCCATGGGTCAAATATGAGGTGTACGAGTCAACCCCGTCTCAATCAGAGGAACGGTGTGGCTGGGATCACTCTAAATGTCTCTCTTTTGTTTAAAATGGACATCATTTTAAGTACATACGGAAAACTGACCAAACGGATTCGGATTATGTTGATACATTAGAACAATAATACATGGGTCATATTTGACGTTTACGAATCAACCCTATATCAATATGAGATGCGGTGTGCCCGGAACCACTCAATGTGTTTGTCTTCTGTTTCAAAAGGACATCATTTTGTGTGAAAACATCAACTAGCATACGGGAAACGGACCAAACACATTCAGATTGTGTTCATAATTTAGGACAATGATCCATGGGTAATATGAGTCATTTAAGAGTCAACCCCGTCTAATTCCTAGAAGCGGTGTGGCCGGTACCACTATAACTGTGGCTCTTTTGTTTAAAATGGACAGGATTATAAGTGAAAAGACCAACTGGTATACAGAAAACGGACCAAACTCATTCGGAATCTATTGATAATTTATCACAATGATACATGGGTAATATGTGACGTGTATGAGCCAACCCAGGCTCAATTCGATTCGTGGTGTGGTATGGATCTCTCTAAGTGTCTCTCTTTTTTTTAAATGGACAACATTTTAAGTACATATGGAAAACCAACCAAATGCATTCAGTTTCCTTTGAAACTTTAGGAGAACGATCCATGGGTCATATTTGACGTGTATGAGTCAACCTCGCCTCAATCTGAGGTGTGGTGTGGATGGAACCACTAAAGTTTTCTTTCTTTGGTTTAAAATGGACTTCATTTTAAGTGGAAACAACAACTAGCATACGGAAAACTGACCAAACAGATTCTGATTGTGTCAAAACTTTATCACAATGATCCATGGGTCATATGTGACATGTACGAGTCAACTACGCCTCAATACGAGTCGTAGTGTGTCCAGGATCACTCTAAGTGTCTCTCTTTTGTTTAAAATGGATAACATTTTATGTACATACTGAAAACCGACCAAACGGATTCTGATTGTGTTAATACATTAGAAAAACGATCCATGTGTAATATATGACATGCACGAGTAAATCGTGCCTCAATATGAGGTGCGGTGTGACTAGAATCGCTCAAAGTGTCTCTCTTTAGTTTAAAATGGACTTCATTTTAAGTGAAAACAACAACTGACATAAGGAAATCCGACCAAATGCATTCGGATTCTATTGAACCTTTAACACAATGATCCATGGGCCATTTGTGATGTGTATGAGTCAACCCAGCCTCAATCCGAGGCACAGTGTGGACGGAACCACTCAAATTGTCTCTATTTCTTTTAAAATAGACTTCATTTTAAGTAAAGACCATAAATGACATACGAAAAACCAACCAAATGCATTATGATTCCGTTGAAACTTTAGGACAATGATCCTTGGGTCATATGTGACGTGTACAAGTCAACCCCGCATCAATTCGAGGCCTGGTGCGGCGGCACCACTCAAAGTGTCTTATTTTTTTTGAAATGAAAAACATTTTAAGTGAAAACAATAACGGGCATATAGAAAACTGACCAAATGATTTCAGAATATGTTGATACTTTAGGACAACGTTCCATGGGTCATATGTAACATGTATGAGTAAAACCCACATCAATTCGAGCCATGATGTGGTTGGTATCACTCCATGTGTATGTATTTTGTTTAAAATGGATATCATTTTTAGTAAAAACAAATGGTATACGAAAATACGAACAAGCGTATTCGGATTCTGTTGATACATATTCAGTTTATTATGTATTTTATTGATAATTGATAATAAAATTATGTTTGTATTTAATTATAAATTGAATTCCGTATTCCATATACTATTGTCTTCTAAATTTTAAATTGAATTCTTTATCTGTTATGTATGATTATAATTACGTAATGAATTTTTATTTAATTCTGCATGTGTATTGTTCAAGAATGCATTATATATTAAATGTGTATGAATTTGTTCTCTATATGTATGTATTAGTTTGTTATTGCAGGTAGCAGAATGGAATAGAGGCTACTGTGCAAAATTAGAGGTTGTTTTGCAAATTACTGGCTGCTGTGCAATTTGCACAGCATAGCCTATGCCAACGGTTTCAAACCGTAGGCATAGGCTTATAATAACCCTTTCCCAACAGTTTAAAAACTATTTGGAAAGGATTATTGGGATTTTTCAACCAATGGTTCAAAGAGAACCATTGGTAAAAACCTTTCCAAACGTTTTAGAACCGTTGGGGAAGAAAAAATTTTCATTAGCTTTACCAAAGGTTTGGTGTAATCCATTTGTAAAACATATGCCAACGGTTTAGCCAAACTATTGGCATAGGTTAATTTTAGTAACATATACCAATGGTTCTTTGTAAACTGTTGGGATAAGTTTTCCCAATGGCATACTTCCCCATGGTTTGCAGAACCATTGGTATATGTTATACCAATGATTATGCAGCCTTTCCCAATGGTTCAGAACCATTGGGAAAAGCCCCATTTACAGTAGTGTTGGCAACGTCTGTGCCTTCATCATCTTCCTTGAAGGTAAGATGATCATCATTTTCAGAAAATAATTAGTCACCATCCTCGATTACAATAAAACCATATCATTCTAGTTCTCTCACCTCTCTCGTTCTCCTTTATAGTTCATGTGTTTCTAGATCAGATTTTTATTCCGCGGGGAATTGTGGAATCTATTCTTGTGCCAACTCTTGTTTATCATGATCCTCGACTTCATCGAAGTCTATCTCGCTCCCACTATCTCTTTTGGAGATGTGCTCCCTCTATAGGAATATGGTGTGTCTTTCCACTGTAACCGTTTTATTTGTGGGGTTGTATAGGTAATATCCCCTTGTTTCCTTGGGATATCCTATTATGTTACAATGTGTGCTACGAGGTGCATGTTTTTTTACCAAAAGAGTCCTTAACAAATGTTTCGCTACCCCACACATGTAAATTCGATAACATGGCTTTGCATCCAATCCATAACTCATATGGAATAAAATTTATTGATTTAGTTGTTACTTGGTTTAGTATGTGTGTTGTTGTTTTTAATGCATATCCCCAAAAGGATTATAGAAGGCTTGAATGACTCGTCATTGATCTCACCATGCCCAACAGGGTGCAGTTCCTCCTTTCACTTAAACCATTCCAATGAGGTTTGTAAGGAGGAGTGAGTTGAGATTGAATCCCAAACTCCCATAAGAAATCAATGAAGTCCTGATTAAGATATTCTCCTCCTCTGTCTGAGCAGAGTTTCTTAATCTTTTTACCAAGTTGGTTCTCAACTTCATTCGGGTATTCTTTGAACCGATCAAAATAATATGACTTATACCTCATTAAGTAAATATATCCATATCTACTAAAATCATCAGTAAAAGTTATGAAGTACAAAAACCCTCCCCATGCTTCATCTATAAATGGTTTACACACATCTGTGTGAACTAATTCTAGAAGATCTTTAGTCCTTTCACCATTCCTAGTAAATGGGGATTTCGTCATTTTGGCTTGTAGACACGCATGACATACACCAAGTGGTTTTAGATCGAATGAATCTAAATACCCATCTTGATGTAATTTTTTCAAATGTTTCTCATTGAAAAGACCTATCCGGAGATGCCAAAGTTGGGTATGGTATGCGTCATGTATATTAAATTTTTCATTAATTTATATTACATGATTTGTGTAGTCTAACACACATTGGCTATTATATAAAATTCCCCTACCAAATCAAATGATATCTTTATAAAAGTATCAATATTCATTTACAAACATGAAGATGATTCCATTAGTATATAATCTGGATATTTAAATAATGTTTTTAGTAACAGAAGGAACATAATAACAACCCTTTAACACCAAGATCATTCTAGTTAGAAATGTTAGGTGGTAGTCCCCGATAGCTACAACAGCAAGTCTGGCTCTGTTGTCTGCTCGTATATGTACTTCCACTCTATTAATCTTCTTGAATCTACTTGGTTCATGTATTTAGATACATATGTGAGCACCACGAGCTGTATCTAATACACAATTTGTAGAAACAGATAGATTGCATTTGATGACAAACTCAGCTTTATCTTCCCTTGCTTCCCTGGCTGGGTGAAGTTTTTCTTCCAGTGGCCCTTCTTGCAACATGTGAAACAAACATCATCATGTTATCTTTCCTCCCCTATGATCTTTATTTTAATGGAAGGCCTTGAAGAATCCTTGGTCTTCAAGCTCTTTTCCTTCGATCTCCTTTTATTCACCATTAGGATAGAAGGTTTTTCACACTTCATATCATTTTCCACATGGCGAATAAGGATAAGAAGATCATATAGAGACTTCTCAATGTTGTTCCTGTTGAAATTTACAACAAAGTTAGAGATGCTCCGGGGGAGTGATGCAAGAATGAGATCGGTACCCAATTCTTCATGAAGTTTAAACCCAAGAACCACCAATTTCTCAATGTATCCAATGAGCTTGACTACATGAGGCCCAGTTGGGGCACCCTCTACAAGATTTCTCTAGAATAGGGCCTTGGAGCTCTCAATCCTTTAATGTCTTGCTCTCTCCTAGTAAAGACCATGGAGGTTCTTGAGCAAGTTATAGGCATCCATGCCTTCATGAGACATCATGAGCTCACTAGACATTGATGATATCATAAAAACTTGAACATTGAATGCATCATTCATATGTTTATCATAGTCAAGGAAATCATCATCACCTGCCCCATGGGCGGGAAAATCAGGAAGTGAGGGCTCCAATGTGTAAAACATTCATTCCTGTCATAGGATAACCAGAATGAACCTAAACCATTATTAAAAGTTATTTATGGTGAGGATATTGTCTTTATACAGAAATGATCGCAGAGAAAATGTGGTTGATGAATTTTTCATATTTATACTACAAATTAAAAGTGCAGATTTATTAGTACCTTTTTATTAAATTTTGTGAAAATTAATAAATGAATATATTAATTATCCCACTATTTTATCAAGTCCCATTGGACTTCAACATTGAACTCAGAATGTTCAGATGCTTTGACATTCTAGTGGTAAGGATCCATATTTCCCTTTACATAACCCCAACAAGGGCTGGTCAATCTATTTAAAGGTATTTGGGTAAGTAGGTCTTTGCCAACAGTGAGCTTACAGTTCCTTGATCTATTGAGTGGACTACCCAATCCTGAAATCATGACCTAGATTTCCTCAACAGATGCTTCCATTTTATAGCAATTCATGAAAGGGATAATCCTCTTCATGTAAAATGTTTATGTAAACCTGAAATATTCATTAGTGCTTCCTTTATAAAAGAAAGTGTCCCAACAGGGGTTATTCATACACATAGTTTTACTGAGTCTTTCCCTTAATCATGTTTTCAAAAGGCTTGGTCTGACATAATATGGTTTTTGAGGGATTTTATTATTTATTCATAGTTGTGAATTATCACATGCTTGTTAATATTAAGTGATGATTTATTAAGTGATTGACCATGTTCTAATAGTGTTTACACATAGTCCAGTTTTAATTTTATTCTATCTTTGCATGATTGTTTATTTAATTAATTATGTGATCACGAGAACACATACATAGTAAATAAACCATGAAATCTAACAGAAATAAAATAAGATGGTATGATCATGATCTTCTATTGGTTAGCTTATCTAGCATTTTTGACAAGCTAACCCTAACCTAGGAAAAAACACATTGAACATGATGGTTTGTGTTTTGCAGCTCCCACTTATCCAACTTTGTATCTCCTTGGGTTTGTGTTTCCTCAGCTTTGGGTTTTGAACCATCTCCTATGACTTGGGAGATCCCCTATTACATGGGGTTAACATTAATGAAACCATAGGCACATAGGCCCTACATATTATTGGAAGAAGGCTCACAAGACAAAAAAAATAAATTAAATAAATTTAATTGAAACCATACACACACAAAGGGACTTTGGTCTAGATCATGATCATCCATAGCATGATAATATATTTACTCATATTTAGAATTCAAATTATTTTAATCGTTCTTTCATTTAAGATAAGTCACGCTTGAATCCAATTAATTATTATCTTATAATTAATCATATCTTTATCTTAAATTAATTTATGAATTTTCATGAGATTATTCTGAATCATATTCCTTTTACAAGTCATTGTACTTTGGAGGAATCCTGGTGAAATTCCATTTCTAGGAAATACACAGTGTGTATTTTTCACCCTTTATCCAAAGTACACGCTGGGGGATTTGGCGTGTTTTCTGTACTTTGGGAATTTTAGAGTAAACAACATGTAGAGTAATCTAACATGGTGTGTACTTCCCTTTTATGTGGTAACCGGTCTGGCCATACCAGGTATGTGGTACATGGCTTCTCCTTGTACACGGTTTCACCTAGGCCAGATCAGACTGCACGATGTGTTGATTCAAAATACACTCCATGTATTACAGTTTCCATGCGACTTTCAATTCTGGTCAATATGGTGTAATAAATACTTAGGTATACTCAATTCACATGGAGTGGTGTGGTGGACCAGTACTAGTTCTTGGAACCTAAGTACAAGGCGTGTAGTTTTCACTACATTTTGTGTATTAGTATGTTTTACAGAAAGAAAGATCAGCTCTTCCAGATGAGTTCATTGTTTTTATTTTAATCAAAATTATAATTTAAAGGTTGTTTCTGTGATGTGAATCAAGAAACAATGGAGGAGGAATGGATCTCATTCATTTATATTTATAGAATGATTTATCTTGAATTGAATCAAATATAAATGTGTAAATTATCAACGAAAATTAAATAACTATAATCAATGTTGTATCCTCGCTCTGATTCCATTTTAAGGTTTCGGGCATACAGGAAGAGCGTGGGAGGATGTTCCCACTAAGATTTTTTCATTAGCAATGATCAATCCAAGATCAATACGATGACAAACACCAGTCTCCATGGATCGAATCACAGAAATAGACAAAGAATACGGATGGTCCCGGAACAACAAATTAGGACCATCACAAGTTGATTATAATTAATTTAATTAATTTTCAAGAAGTACATATTTGGGTGTTCTTTCATTATTGATATTCTCGATCATGTTCCAATGTGATTTGTCGTTGTGTCGCCGAAGCCAATTGAAGAGTTCCTCTAGCGGTGGTCCACACATGCCCCACATATCTCTAGATGTCGCCAAAGGATTCTCTAGTTGCTAGCGTGGAAAATCGATTTCTTGTGTTGTTCGCCTTAGATCAATTTCATCAGATGGAGGAGGATCTCTCTTGGTCTTGAGAGCATTCTTTGGGGAAGGAGTTCTCTTGGCCTTGAGGGAATTCTCCATAAGGGTTGTGCACAATGATTCTTAGGAAAAGATTTGGGTTTGTGAGGATATTTATAACCGGGGTTTAGTTTATAGAGTTAGGAAAATAAATAAACGTGTTATGCATTTTATTTATTTCATTATCTTTTTTGAAAACCCCATGTCGAATCATTAATTACTTGACATGCACCCATGATGATTATAATAAATATCATTTACTAAAATAATATATTTTCCTCAAAATCCTGACTGGAAAATCTACACCGCATGTAATCATAAATACACAGTATGTACTCTTTTTTCATTTAAAACTACATGTCTTGTACATTCAATCTACACGGCATGTATAGCTTCTTTTCATTTATTCGTTACCTTTCCAAATTTAATACTACATAGAATATACATTCAATAATACATGGCGTGTAGTTGTTTTCAAAATAATAACTACACGGTGTGTAATCATTAAGACACAGTGTGTACTTTTTTTCATATTATTCTTCATCCAACATTAAAACAATTTACGAATCCTTGAATAATTATTAAAAAATGTATGAGAATAATCTCAGTTCTAATTGAGATACAAGAATACACTTAGTGTGTTTCCCTCTAGGACTCATTCTCATTGGCATTTGGTGGGCTTGCCTAAAGTCCAAGATTAGTGTCTAGCAACGGGTCAAGGCACCTATGAGAAAAATGTTTATGACGCATTGACACGTCACCTCATACAAACACTTAATGTTTAATTTAATCCCATTGTATCAATATCTCATCAAAAAGATTTCATGGCAGTGTTATAAACCTATATGATTGATCTATATTTCATTGACTTCTAGAAATAAACTCGTCGTTAGAGCATGGATACGGAATGTGGGAGATAGTTCTATTTCAATCAAAGGGACTGAGAGATCTACTTCCATAAATATAGAAGGGACAAATTTCTTATCGACTTATCCATTAACAACATGTCATTAATGAGGCACCCAATGTACCCTACTTCCCACCAACTATCTTCGTGACGGTTTTCATCAGCAAATCTAAGTGCGCGAGTCATGACACGAGTTAATGCTAATCTTACAGTTTAAGGACCATTACACATTTTCGTAGATTACAATGTCCGATGACACCAAGACATGTGAAATTTCTACTGGCGGGTCTGTTCTCATAATCTCTCATCCTAGAGATTACCAAGTGTGTACTCCATGAGAGAGAGTCTCATCTTCATATGAGTACTCACAAATGATGGTATATATACTATGTGTCTTATCATAGTATGTTATCCAACCATAGAACTTTATTTAAGAATATTGTTATAGAATTTCAAGGATCTCATCATAGCGGGGATCTGCCATGACCATATCAGTGCAACAGATATTCTAGGAAATTATTATATTATAGTCATAATGAACAATTACCAATATATAATAAGTGAACATTCATGTAACCAAAGTACAAAACAGTTGGTTCTCAGGACACCAATGCTTACAAAAATTAATATGGAAAACTACATCACCTAGCACGCTATCAATAGTGGAATGGAATTGATCATGCATATCTTGATTTTGGAAATTATCCTAGAATCCTTCATCTTGTGCTATTTACAGATGGGGTGAATCCTTTTGGTTTTCAGAGAATCACTCACAGTATGTGGCTAGTTATGATGGTAAATTATAACTTTCCACCATGGTTATGCTTGAAAAAAACAAATCATGCCTTCTATGATTATATTAGGACCAAAACAACTATTTAATTATATTTATGGTTATTTGGATCCATTATTCAAGGGATTGAAATTATTATGGGATTCAAGTGTTACATTGAATGATGCATGCAGAATTAAAGATTTCACATTGAGAGCCATAATTTATGGGATGATAAATGAATTATCTATTTATGAAAATTTTTCAGGATATAAAATTAAAAGAACTATTGGGTGTTCTGTCTAAGGTAAAGTTTCACAATCAATTATGTTGGAACGCTATCGAATGTTTCATTTTTAGGAAATCAAAAATTTATACCCAAAAGACCGAAGTATTGATCTTGTATGACATCATTCGATGGAAGGTTTTGAAATACCATACAAAAACTAGTTGGAATAATAGATTAGTTTTTTAATCACCATACTAAAATTTCCTCTACGTGAGACACTTTCTTGATGTTTTCAATTTTGAAAAAAAATACATGTGATATAGTAATTGGATAATTTCTAAATGCACCAAAAAAAATAAAGGATATAATTAAGCCTATTTTGGAAATGTTTGATATGGGAATACGAGAAGTTTTGGTGCCAGTGAAGGGTATAATATGAACTTATCTATCTCCAACAGCTTAATCTATTTCTAGGTAGGAAAGATATCAGATTCACAACATATTCAATGACATAATGGTTCCAGAGGGGTATTCATGGAATATCAAGAACATAAGTAAAATGATTGATTTAATGTTAAAGGGTCTAAATCACATGACTTGCGCATGTTAATGAAAAATATAATTCCTATAACTTTACATTGAATTTTCACAAGAATTCATGCTATACATTAGCAAATATCTTTTTCTTATTCAATGCTATATGAAAAAATATTATAGTCCTGATGAAATTACAATGTATGGAAATAGAAATTTTCATCATATTATGTGAATTTGAAATGTTCATCCCATCATCATTCGTTGATATGATTAATGATTTGATGGTTCCCTTGGTGGGTGAGATTCAACTATGTGTTCATGTACACTATATATGGTTGTACCCCCAATTAACTTTTTATGATGATTTCTAAAGGGTATGTCAAAAATAGAACTCGACCCGAGGGTTATATTGTGGAGTGATATATTGCTGAGGAATCCATCGAATTCTATACCGAATAAAATTATGTTTTATAAATCATTGTTCTACTGAATTATAACCACATTAGGTGTCTTGTGGGTGAAATAATTTCTAGAAAATAGTTTGTCGTTATCAATAATTCAGAACGGGAGCGAGCCCACCTATACATTTTTCATAATAGTTTGTAGTTTGACCCATATGTTAAAACCCAAAATTATGTTATTAGACATTTAAATCCATTAAGGGATGAAAAATGGATAACAATACACATAATTGATAGTTTATATGATGGTTTCAAGTCCATATATTTAAGGATTCAGATGGAAATCCTGACTCAATTTCAGTATGACTTTGATGACTAGTTGGGGGACCAAGTGTGAATGTGTTATTTTATGATTCTTATTTAATTAATGGTTATAAATTCTATAATAATGAACATGATGAGGATAATACCATGTAGAATAGTAGAGTTACACATGTGGATGATGTGATGCATGTTTTTGGTGATAAGGAAAAAAATTTAATTTATGTGAATATGTCATACATTGGAATCATCAAACAAATATGGGAGTTGGATTATTCGAAATTTCTTATGAAAATTTTTCAATACAAGTTGTTTGATAAAATGAGTGATATTAAAATAGATGTGTTGGGATTTGTGAAAGGTAATTTTAGTAAGGAAGGTTAAGAAAATGAACTATATATAATGGTATCAATGGCAATACATGTATTTTATGTTCCATATCCCTCAAATCGATACTAGTAAATTGTTATGTTATCTAAAAAAACCAATGAATGGTTAGATGAAAATTAAATGGAGGATGACCATTTCATTGGGATGTCTCAATCACGTTTCAGTGGTCCCAATAGATATGGTGTGTTGTATTTATAAGGACACCATAATTAAGGTATTTTGATAGTATATAGAGGTTCTAAATTCCTTCATCCATTAAAAAATGAGAGTTCAATAAATAGGAATTTTTTTGTTAATAGACATCATGTTAACTTATGTTATTATTTTTTGGTGTTAATTTTATGTAATCTAAATTAAATGATAAACCACTAATGAAAATAATAACTTTTTTACAAGGTTATGCTCCCAATATTGAGGTACAACAGTTATCCCAAACTGCTACTACTTACAGTGAAAATTATAGCTGGAATCTCCACCTATTTTTGTTCGTAGTGTAGAGGACCAAAAGGTTTCTAAGCATGCTATTGTTGCTCCAAGTGTAGAGGTACAACCACCATCTTCACATATCTATTATAGTGCTCTGGTGGAACATATTAATGATGCTGAAACTGAGAAAATGATATCCAATGAAACCCTATAGGAACAGAAAAAATGGAGTGATGTAGTTTGAAGGTGTTAGAAAAAATACTTAAAGCAATAGAGAAAGGCATCAAATACGAGGTCATATGGAATAATACGGGCTTACATATTATTCCCAGTAAGGTCATGTTCAAAAGTAACATTGGAATCGTCACTCAGCAATGCTTTACCATTAATGTACTATCGTGGAAATATTTTCTCATTGGGCTTAAGACACATATATGGGGAGATATTATGGTAACATTATGATATAATTTCATTAATTTAAGAAAATAAAATAATGAAACATTGACTTACTCTTCATCATCACTTGTAGAGTGCATTTATAGTTGATGAATAGAACCTGTAATATATATTAAGGGTTGTTGGAAGGATTCACTAAGACATTCGAACAATTTTAATGACATATTATCTTAAATATGCTAAAGGAAAAATAATCCTTCTCCCACCTCCTCTTTATGCAAACCTGATAACCCAAGAAGTGTGGGACGCATTTAATAGAAATCGTGCAGAGCAGTCTTATTACGTAAATTGTGTTTAGTAATATGTTGTTTTATGATAAATTTATTAATCACATTTATGGAGTGTTTTTTATTTATGAAACAAAAATTGAGTGATGAACATAATAAACGAGTAAAAAAACTAGTTTACCCCGACCGTAAATCAAGGATGTGTTATTATTCACTTGAAAAAAATTATTATGTAATTTATATCTACCGTAATTGTTTTATGTTATAGAAAACAAAACCATAACCATGTTCCTATATTTATATGAACATTTATGAATCCAAATACAATTTCCCTTACATCCCATGACATGTGATGTGGAAGGAGGTGTGTGTAAATAAATATTGGATACTAATAGATTAAAATAGAAGAAAAAAAGTGTGGGAAACAAATGAATGTATGACATAATAATATTTGTTTTTTAAAATCAATATTATATAAAAATGATTACTTATTTTAATATATTTTATATATAACATAGTAAAAAGAATTAGGAACATCCAAACTAGATTTAGACATACTTTTGGTGGCCTTGATGCAACCAGAAATGTATGGCCACATCAGAGGTGTAGGGTTTGGGGTGACACCCCGAACATGTTTTAAGAGAAAACAAGAGAAGGATAAAAGATAAAAATTAAAATAATGATAGAAATAATAGTCATATTGGATGAACATATGAAATTACAGTCACAGTTAATTATTGAACGGAGTGGGGAAGAGAAGAACCAACTCAATAACAACTTGCGCATGAAGATACTACCCCACCCTCTCTAGTTTTGAGGCAATAATTTCCTATAAAAAAATCATAGATGTGGTCATCGATGTTCTAGTAATTTTTTCTATGAATTTTTAATTTGATAGACAATAATACTTTTCCTATAATGATACTATATAGGGTGAAAATGACTGTGATTTATAACTATCAACACCCACCCATCGCCATGTATAGAGGACTATGATGTTCAATATTGAGAACACTATGCTACAAAATTGACCACTTGCAACGAGTAACTTCAGATAGTTTATTAATGTAGGATATGATCTTAACTATGAGAAACCTATTCCAATTGGTGGTAAATATATTTATGAGGTCCAACATGCTCTTATAGAATTCATCGCACGGTCGTCACATCAAGTAAAAAATTATGTCGACAAGGAGGTATTGATTTCAAATTTATTTTTCAAGATAAACATTATGAATTTATTAAAATAAGGTATGAACCGATTAATGTTATTATGGATGGAAAAAGGGTAGGGGTGAAATGATATAACAGCTCAAGGCTATCTCAAGGATCAACCAACTGATCGAAAAAATATAGCGAAATCACCTTAGACCTACCCGTTCTATACCGTAATTTACTATAATTTAAGGATAATGTGGATACAAAGTTGAAATATGGTGTAAGTCATATTATTTTTTTTAATGATAATATGTACAATGGGGAATATACAAATTTCATTACTGTTGACTATGTAAGTGAATTCCAAGATTATCATTGGCCAGTCGGCTTATTTTTAAATCTATACATGAGGTATGTTTTCATGATTTGATTTTCAAAAAGCTGATATACTATGATAATTATGACTAAATACATTTCATATTTTTCACAGGTGTATATATGAAAAACAATTGAAGATATTTTACCATGAACAAAAATTTTGACTCATTAGTAGTCATGTTACCTCTATAGAACAAAAAAAGTGGAATCCAATAAAGAGACTGAAATAGTGGTAGGACTGCTCAAGTCATTTTATAGAAAACAATATGGATGAAAAATTATTCTCAATAACAACGATGAAGGGGTAAATTTATATAATTTAATAATATCAAATATATTTTAAATTAAATCATTACTTATTTTTTTTTCTTAGGTTGTATTGTATTCTCATTGTGGCCAATTTGGATGCTCTAATGATTTATTTACCATATTAAATGCACTGATATCCATCAATACATCCACACATGATGGTGTTTGTCGATTATTAATACCCTACATCCAAAATTTTATAAGTATAAATCTAGTTATATAACTTATATTATCTTTTTATGAGGATTCTATTATGGCAGGGCAGTACATAAATATCATCTACATCATGGAATGAGGATAGTGGAAAAGGATAAGAAACATCATAAGTACTACAAATGGATAAGTATCTGGGTATATTTAATAAGATTTCACTACCCAAACACATATAAAAAAATACTTATTTTCCTCAATGTTTTTGCAGTATCTAAAGAAAATAAATGGAAATGTTGTGGTTATTATGTTCGTAAATGTATCAATGATATCATATTTCATGAAAAAACTAGTATCCCTAAAGAGGTATTTTTGAAGATAATTACTATATCATTTAAAATATTTATTAAGACTTTTTGAATTTATATTTTTTTAGTACCACCATGATCATTGAAAACACTCATATTCAGAAGATGGTATAGATTAATTTAGAAATAAATGGGAATCATAACTGATAGAAGAATGCTCACGAATTACATTAATATGTGACTTCAATAAGATGGATGATGTGACCGGTATGACTCAAATTGTCTATTTGTATTTACAATTGACAATATGTTTAGTAAAAAAAAAGTTACACCCATAAATCTGAGAAAATGAATTAATATTAATTTGATATGATAAGAAAATGATCCATAAGTCATTTGGGACATGTAGGAGATGCACGGTGTGACAAGTGTGACTCAAAATGCATGTTTCTTGTTTGAAATGATATTTTAATAAAAACACACAACAGTCATTCTAAAAAATGAATACACATTTTTATTTTTTTAGTACATTAGGTAAATGATCTATAAATCATCTATGATAATAGGAATTAACCACACCTCAATCAGAGGAATGGTGTGACTAGTATGACTCAAAGTGTCACTGTGTTTTAAAGAAAATTGACCATATTTTTAGAAAAAAACACAACTAGAATACTGAAAACTGAAAAATGAATTTGGATTGTATTTATAATTTAGGAAAATGATTCATGAGTCATTTTTGATGTGTAGGAATAAACACCACCTCAATATAATGCATGATGTGACAGGTATATATCCAAATGTGACTTTTAAAAAAAATTGACATTAATTTAATTAAAAAAGAACAACTGAAAAAAATGAAAACCATGAAAATTCATTAATATTTTTTTATACATTAGGACCATTATCCATGATTCATTTGTGATGTGTAGGAATCAACCACACAATGTGACCAACATGACTGAAATTGTATATTATTAATTTAATATTTACACTTTATATCAAATAGTTTCACTCACTAAAAACCATGAAAACACTTTCTGATTATATTCATAATTTAGGGAACTATTAATATGTCCATTATAAAATGTATGAAGTATTATCACATCAAATAGATGCACAATGTGACTAGTATGACTCAAAAATCATGTTTTTGGTTTGAAATGTTATTTTAGTAAAAAAACACAACTAACATACTGAATAATGAGAAAATGAATTTGGAATGTTTTGATACTTTAGGAGATTGATCCTTAAATCATTTGAGATGTTTTGGAATCAACCACTCCTTAATCCGATCAATGATGTTGTTGGTATAAATATAAATATATTTTTATTTAAAACTTGAGTTAATTTAAGTAAAAATAAGAAGTGACATTATGAAAACTGAGACAACTCATTTGAATTTTTTAAAAACATTAATAAAATGATCCATGAGTCATTTGTGATGTGTAGGAATCAACTGAATCTCAATCAGAAGCATGGTGTGATCTATATGACTAAAAAATTTTGTTATTAGTTTAAAAATGACATTTTAGATGAAAATGTTTCACTCACTAAAAACAATGAAATGCCCTCTGATTGACTTCATCATTTAAGAAAGAAATTAATAATTTATTTTTGATGTGTATGTAGCAGTCTCACATTAAATCAATACACAAAATGACTGGTATGAATCAAAATGATTATTTTCAGTTTGAAAGGACATTTTAGTAAAAAACACAACTGATATACTGAAAACTAAAAAAATGCATTTGGATTATTTTGATACATTAGAACAACAATCCTTGAGTAATCTGTAAAATGTAGGAATCAATGGTACCTCAATCTGATGAATGTTCTGACTCATAAAAATCGACATTTATCATTTAAAATTGATAATTGTTTTTGTAAAATAACAAGGGTCATAGTAAAAACCATGAAAACTCATTCATTTTGTTTTGATATTTTAGAAAAAAGATCCATAACTCATTTTTGATGTGTAAGAATCAACCCCACCTCAATATGATGTACTTTATAACCTGTATAACTCCAAATGTGTCTTTTCTATTAAAAATTAACATTTTTTTAATCTATTGTTTCATATTAATGTTTAATTTATTTATTTTTATTATTACTAACATAATATTTGTTTTAATATATAGGTGGAACCTTTTTTAATAGTCGGGATTATCTTTTCTCCATGTAATACCAAGGGTGGACATTTTTAAAATGGGGTCAGATATATCAAAATACGAAAAATTAATATCTTTAACTATTTGTTGAATAATTTCAATTGAAAATATATAAAACATTGTTTGAAATTTATATATCATTTATTTCAAAACCCTGTGTGTGCTGCTTTGTTCTTTTTTGCACTTCCTTATTCAAATGTGTGTTGTGTAGGTGATTTTTTGTGCAAGTGGTGTTCATGTGTTGTGTAGGTGTTGGTGCTGGTGGGTGTGAGGTTATATAAACAACACATCATAGGGATCTAGTACTTTCTCATCTCTATTTTGATCGCTAATAAAGGCCCCTTTATCATCCCTATTTAGAGAACTGATAAAGGCCCCCTTTGTTGTCACTTTTTTTGGTGTTGAAAAGTCTTCCTTTATCAATGATAAATATAACATATAAAAAGGGTATCCTTGATCTGTGCTAAAATAGTGATGATAAATGGGGGGGTCCATTATCAATTCTTATTTTATCATGATTAAAGGAACCCTTTTATCTGTGCTTTTTTAGAAATGATAAAGGGGCCCCTTTACCTTTTTTGCAATTAACAGGGCTTTTCTAGCACTGTTAAAAGTGGTTTCTAGTTCTTTTAAACAGACAATTTGTAGTAGTGGTATAAGAATGAATCATATATCTGGTAATGTACAGATCATAAAAAACTAGTCATCCCATAATGTATAAATGAACATTCATTATGAATACATAAAATATGCATGTCAATTATAGTCACACATCAATGTATATATTGGCCAAATTCCTTAGAAACATACATTTATTTAAATCAATATATATTTAATTATTTATAATTATAATTATAATTATAAATTGATAAATATATAATTTCAAATATATATCTATAAATATAATAAATTTATTATAATTTTATAATTTCACAAATATATATTTATTTAATTATAATCATATAAATACTTTTTAAAAAACATTTTAAATAATTAAAATATTATAAAATATATTTTAATTACAAATATTAATTTTGAATATAAATATAATAAAATTATAAAAATTAATAATGTGTTTTATTAAAAACATTTATTAGTTCTAATAATAGCATTGTTAAAGGATAGATTTATTAGATCTTCTAGTTAGCTCTAATAAAGGACCCCATTTTATCATTACTTTTTTAGCACTTATAACATTTGGTGTTTCCCTTCCACCGATATGTGTCAGTAAAAATGTGTTTTCTTAAATCCTCGCTCTGCCATGCATGAATCTTGTGTTTTAGAGACAATTGTGTGATTAAAGAGTTCTTTCAATTCTCAATCCAATGTTGGATGAATTTAGGGTTCTATTCAGTGAAATCCATAGCCCCATTCATTGTAATCTTCTTCATTGAATGAGAACCATCCACTTGAGAGTGGGCAATGAACCTGTAATTAATATATTTTTGAACTTTTGATGTCAAGTTCTTCTCATTGGAACCAATTTCTTAAAAAAATGAACCTCAATCCTTTTTTCACAATGTAATGATGATTAAAAAATCTGATTGAAGCCCCAAAAATAGGCATTAATTTGATAGTTTTTTTATTTACCATGACAATACCTAAAGAAATAGAGTGGATGAAAATAGAAGCCTAATGTTTATGAGAATTTTTTAATAAAGATTGATATTTTGATTAAAATTCATTAATTTCATGTCATTTCATTATAATGTATTTATTTCCATGTATTCAAATCGGATTTTCGTTTATAAATTAAATTGATAATTATCATTACAATAAATATTTATAATAAATTATTGCAATATTATAAGAAATAAAAAACTTATGAGGTAAAAATAAGTGATCCTAATTGATTATTCCCTTTCTCATATTTTAATATATATGAATAATTATATATAAAAAAATTCATTAAAATAAGGCATGTAAAATAATTTTAATCCCATGATAGGGAGTCAAATTGACGCACCCCATTAAAATAAAAATAAATTGACCTGATTTTCAGTATCCCTTTTTTTATTTTATATTTTCAAATCCCATTTTTTTATTTTATGTAAGGTTGATGCATTTTAAATATTTTAATCTTGGTATAAGAGTTGAAATTGATGGAACACATGAAAATAAAAATAAATTAATCTCATATGTTATATCCCCTTTTAAAATTTTAAGAATTATTAGATTGTATGGTGTACATGGATCATATAAAAAATATTATATTTAAACCTAAAGAAGGATGAGATCATCTATAAAGAGTTACATAAAATTATGGACATGGATGGTTTAGGAAAGATCGAGATGGCCACCCTGGGTTTCAAATCCACATCGCCTTTACATCATTGTGAGGGACTGGGGTTTCCCATGGAAAAAAAATATTTATGGAGGGGGTATGAGGATCATTATAATAATATTTTTATTTTTCTCTGCAACATTGCTTCTATATTCCTCCACCATTTCACAGTTATAATATAGTTAATGATATGCATGTTATAAATGTATAATAACATGACTTATAATGTTGTTTTTGTTCATTTTCAGGGGATGCTTCTCACCTTGGTGATGTAGATTTCTCTATTAATTTTTCTTTGGGAGTTAGTTGTTGAGCTTCTCTACCATGGGATTTTATCATATATGGAAGTATACATAGTCTTGGTTGAAACAAAAATAATTTCCTCTTCTGTATTTTCTCAAAACCTATCAAATTTATTTGTCTTGTTATTTTTTGTTTTTCTTATGTTGTTTTTATTATTTTGATGATACATGGAAGGATTTTGGTAGGTGTTGGGGTTTCATGTACAGACCACAAGTCATGACCCTAGGGTGATTCTATATAATTCAAATCCTCCCATGGGGGAGTTACAATATTAATCTTCCATGAAATTTCATTGATCAAAATATGTTTAGGTGAACTAGAAAAGAATGAACCTCAGCTACTACTACAAGTGCATGATTTATCTCCCCCCTCCCTGTGTTCATTTCTCTATTTTCGAAAAATGTGTTGACCATTTTTAGTTTCATTTCCAATGGTTCAAACAATGTGTCATAATGGAAAAGGGGTTTTATCTTTCTTAATTTTAGTGAAATCCATAGTAATGGCGATTAGGTGCATGTGTGTATTGGTAGAATGACCAATGTTTATTCATTATGTTCATTTCCTCTATGACCCTCCTTTGCATCTATCATTTTTCCATGATGGATTTCAATTCAAATTCCCGATGGATGTAAAATGATACACTATTTGTAAGGCCATGAATATGTATCCCTTGTTGGTGAGGGTCGTCTTATTTACCTTCATGGAGGTGTTATCTACTAGAGAACTCACCAGCTACCAATTTTTATCTAATGGCCACAAAACTGGTGGGTTCTATTTTCTCATCGAGTTTTTTACTTTTTCAATTGTCATTGCTCGCTCACACTCTCAATGACAGAGTAATCAATGATTTCCAATACAATTAATGGGATCAAGAGCTACTAAAATACCATTTCCTACCACTGTAGTTGCATGGGAATCTTCATTGTGGTGTTTTTCATGTGGCCAAAACCATCCAAAGTCAGTTTTGATCACATTTTAATGGGTAGGTGCATCGACCACATTCTAGAGTGGAGGTGGTGGGTGGTGATTGTTGTCCGAATGAAGAAGAGGGCCTCCATCTTCACCAAATCTCACATCACCGTGACATATAAGAAGACATGGACGAATAAATGTAGAATGAACTGGAGAAGGGTTCCGCTTTTGATTTTGATCATCTGGGTCCTTCCAGTAGGCTAGCCAAGAGCATTGAGAAGGTTATGGATGTGATGGGGAGGAATCTGAAGAATAGAATATGTGGTCTTTCGACATAGATGTCATGATTTTGGGATTTTTGATTGATGATTCCACTGGCTGAGACTTTTTGGATGATGTTGTACCCATTTTGGTTGGTTTGGATTGTTTTTGGAATTTCCATTATTATTTTAGGATTGGGATATTTTTGGTTATGCCATATAAATAGGCCAAGGTCAACACATGTGTTTTTCCTATAATTACTTTATATTACGACCTTTATTTCAGATAAATATAAATGTAAATAATTATTTTATTTTCAATTTTTCATATATAAAAAATTATTGAATTTATTTTCATCTATAAAAATGTTTTAGTATAGATTCATAAGAATTAATTACAAAATCAGTATATAAATATAATATATTACTATTTTATTAAATACAAAATGAGTTTTCCTTTTGTTATTCTACTGATGTTCCACTATATGGTGGTACGGTTATGGTTTGGGTTGTGAGTTAGGTTTTGTTTCTGATAACCCTTGATGAGGTGTAGGTTGATCCATGGGTTTTTCATGTGGTTTTCATTTTTTGGAATTTCTTCTCCACCCTGTGGTGCGCACCGAGTAGGTAAACCTTCCATGTGATAGGGAATTCCTTTGTTTCTCACTTTGTTGCATCACTCGGTCGGTTTTTAAACATTTCTATCTATAGATGATTATTTTCTCTAACCGAATAATGATAAATAAACTAGATAATTGATATAGAAGGGTAAGGGGGAATGATTCATGTGATTGTACATATTTGATATTATTGTGATCTTGTGTTGGTACGTGCTGAATACCCCTCTGAAATCATGGTTACTCGGAGCCTTTTCATTGATAGTGATTGTTGTGATATGGAAACCATGCTGTATTTGTTTTTGATGTCACCCCAAAATTTAAATTAGGTAACTAATAATATTTTCCCAATGAAATGGTTTCCCCTAGATTAATAGATTGTGTGATAAAATACCTATAATAAAGTGAAATGTGATAAAATTCCATTTGATAAATCTGTAATATGGTCTTTGATGTGTTCTGATGTGTGGCAGTGCTGCTGGGGGACATAATGTGTGGTTACAATGCAGGGTGGTGTGAAGTGTGTTAGTTTTTCCATGCTTTTAGGGAATTCATGTGATGGATTTTTGGTTATTATTTTTGGGATATGAGGTGAGGAATCATTTGTTTTTTATTTTTGGGTGGAATGGAGATGGTATATTTGGACATTATTTTGGGCTGGTGAGGTGATGATTTGTTTGGTCATGCTTGTTGTTTGAAGAGGTGATGGTTCGATGGGAATCATGAGATGTTTTTTATCTATCATTGTCTCATGCCAAAATCTTGGTTACTGATGGAATAATTATTTAATAATTATTGAAATAGATGGAGTTGGTTTGGATAATGGGATTGGTTATAAATTGAAAATGTGTATTGTGGCATGAGTGGTGTTATGCATTTAGTGGTGCTAGTGGAAGTGGGAGAGTGTTGTGAGTCAGTTATTGTTTTTATGTGAACCCATAGGCTATGATTTTGTGTGGCTTATATGTATACTTGTATATTCCTTGGGATTTATATAGACACCCTACCTATGTAGAACATTGTGTGCCAAAATCATATTTTCACACTAAGGGTGTTTTTTCCAAAATCCTAGTGATGTGAATGGATGACTAGCTACCTGCTCTCTCTTTAAGAAAAGAAGATATGTATAGTCTATGATGGTCGATGTTCTCTTAGGGGACAAGGTGAAAGACCATTTTTATTTGTAAGTGATGTAATATGAACAAGTTTGGGGATGACTTATGGTTATGGTTATGTGTAACGTCCACCTATCGACCACACTCTAACATGGCCCTAAAAGGTGGTTTACAAGACCACAAGATATTCTCTCCGTACGCCATAGGTTGGAGACAAGTAGTCGTGGTTTAACATGTATTGTAGGGAGACTACACCCACATGTTACAAAGTTACAACACTACAAAATAATCACATAATAATAATTAATAAATACCAATGTGCAGAAACAATTGAAACAAGGGAATAACATGCGAAGGAAAAAAAAGAGAATCCAGCTGAGTAATAAAATAAATAAATAAAGAATAATGCGATGGCATGATAGTATGTCACTATATCTCATGCAAGATGTAATACAAAAAATGTCTAGTAGTCTTAAATCGACACAAATATTTCCTTGATCCAAAACACCATATCATTCCCATATGAAAACACCAACTCATCCAGTAAGCAACAACCAAAATCATAGTCCTTGTATCTTCTCTATGCTAAAATTGGCAATATGTGATGTTTTTTTCATAGTGGTTTTGAAAATAGCTGATAAATAATTTCTATAAAAAATTAGTGATTGTTTTGAAAACCAATGATAATTTTTTTTATATATTTTTATAAATATGATAAATTTTGGTTCAAAAATAATAATTTGCATGGTTATTTTTTAAAAACATTCATTGCAATAGTGGTGGTTTTAAAAAACCGCTTCTAAATTTATGGAAAAAAACTATTTCTGATTTCTGATTTATTTATTTATTATTTACCATCATATATAGTTCATTATTTTTTATTTTTATTAATTATAATTTTTTAATTTAAAAATATTATTTATTGAGAAAATGATATAATATATTATTTATCAATCAAACCATACATATATATATAATCAGGAAAATAATCAACCCAACAGCGGTTACCCCAGGATTTCCCATGTCATGAAAAATAATGAGCATCTAGGTTACCCCCACTATTGATGAATGAAAAATTTCACGCAGTTAAGCATTCATCGAAGGACCAAATATATCATAAAATAAGGCCAAAGGGTTGTGAGTCCTGCCCCTATATAGACAAGGTATTAATCACTTCACGGTATCCCAAAACCACCACAACATTATTCCAAACATTTGAATGATAAAGAATGATCTCTTTGAGGATGGTGTATGTCTCCACAACCACCTGACTCTGAGATGCATGAATCACTATATAATTATCATCAAACACTTGGAGATTCCATTTATGGGAAATGAATCCAACACCCACCCTCGAATCATCTAGCACACTGACATCAGTGTTAATCTTGAAAAAACCCACTGTGGGGGTCCAACAAGGTGATTTCTACCACATGTGTACCAAATAATTAACAACTAAATATACCTTCAAAAAATTCATCCATTATAAGGGACTCTCACCCAAATATTATCTTGGATCACTTTCAATTGAAATATGCACTCATTTATTCAAGTTCAAACCAGCCAAGCAATTATGCATATGAAACCCACCACACTCAGCTCCAACGAAATCACCAAATTAGTGAGTTTTGTGGCCAACTCCATAAATAGGTCATTGAACATAATAAAATTCAACACCCATTCATTACAAACCCCTTCCACCCCATGACATTGTATAATTTCATTTAAAGGAGATTACACCACACGGAAGAACAAAGCTATGGCTTCTTCATCCACAATATTTTGTCTCACCATAATGTAGTGGGTTTGTAGAACATCATTATAATACTGAAAAAAAATATAACCATGGGTGGAAGAGTGAGTAACCATATTCTCTTCTGATGATTGTAATATGGAACTGATTCAAACCATGAACTTGTATTTTGTAGCCCGACCAAACTGAGTACTTCCTAGAAGATTCCCTTGCCCAAAAAATATGATCATTACCCATTACATGCATAAGAGGAATACTGAGAATGAGGCAACTATTAGCCTCAATAAACTAGATACAAATCACTCCCTAATCCCATTCCTCTACAGATTCATTGTTCAAATAACACACCCTCACATTTTCATATCTAGAGGAAACAGTTTTTGACACCATCTGATTGATGCCATTTTCTAGACACGGGTCCTTCCACACACATACAACATTCTTGTTAGAAATTCTCCCCAAAAAACCTCTATCAAGAAGATATTTACAGCCACAAATTCATCTCAAAAAGTCACTAGGCTTTAACCCTAACATGTCATGTAAGAGGAAGGATTGTGGAAGGTATTTTTCACGTAGAACCATTGAGAAGTGGTAATTTGGGTTGGATATGAGATGTCATCCTAGTGTCAAAATATATCCCTTGCTAAACCATTTATGGTTCCAAAAGATGAAAAAATCAAAGAATTACGAAACACATAGTTTATACCATGACACTAAATGGTTGTTATGTTATCCATCATTATAACCCAACCAAAAGATAGCCAAATGATAATATATATTATCAACAAAAGCATTAGAAAATTTTAATAACAATATAACATAGGATGTAATTGATTGTGCCACTAATTTAATAATAAAATAATTTCCATACATAGAAATCATCCTACATGAACATAAAAAAATAATATTTTCCACCCATTCTATAATTGAAGTGATCAATTATTTCATTGATCTTTTTAAAATGGTTGGGAGAACCATATATTTGTTATATTTTTTAGCAAGTGGAATCCTGCACACCAAGAACAACTGTTACCTCTTCATGTGTAAAACACCTTTTGTAAAGGAACATTCTGACATCAATGTATTAATAAATTTTATAGAATCCCTTTCTTACAAATTAATGATTTTGAGAACTGGGCAGCATTCTTGAGGGGTAGAGTGCACAAAAAGGAGGATATCATCTGTAATGAAGATATGTGAAATAGGTGGGCCATTACAATATACCTTAGAACCATGGTTAACTCCTTGCTCCACTAAGCTCCATAGAAAATGAGAAAAGACATCTAATAAGAGGATGAAAAGATACGAAGGGAGTGTATCCCCTTGCAATAATCCCGTCGAGGGTTTAAAACTCATAGAGGGGACCCCATTAATATTGATCCTGAATGACACCAATGTAACACAATTCATGATGCTAAAAATCCATTTACTCCCAAATCCCAACAAGGAGAGAATGAGTTCAAGAAAATTCCATTAGACCCTATTATAATCTTTCATTATAACCATATTCATTTCTATAACTCCATTTTTAATAATATCGTGTCTTCATGGAGTAGAAAAAATCAAAATAAATGGATGTATTATATGTAGGGTACCTCCTTGGGACAACAACACTTCGATTTTTAGTGACCAGCTGGGGAATAAAACTGCTTAGCCTAGACCCCATGATCTTGGAGTTAATTTTTTCTACAATATTATAAAGACTAGTTGAACAAAACTCCAGGATTTTATATGGATATTGTATTTTTGGAATGATATTAATAAGTGTTTCAATATGTTACATGAGTGAGTCTCATTCTTCCCTAGATTCTTTCATCCGGGAAACCACATCAGGTCCAATAATGTTACAGATGCATTGGAAAAACAGTTCAAGGATAATATCATGCCCTGGAGACATAGTATAATTAATAAGTTGAAGGGTCCAAAAAACATCATCATTTGAGATATCTCTCTCCAAATATTGGTTCATATCATCTATGAAAATTTTGGGAATGAATCTTGTCAAACATGAAGGAGTTTAAACACTTACCGACTTATAGAGGTTCCTAGAAAAAATCATAATAATGGTATAAATATCAATTAAATCACGCACAACACTCTCGGTATGATCCTAAATAATTGAAAAACAATTTTCCTCCTCCAGGAAGGAATCTTTTTGGTGAAAAAATATATTTTTTCTAATCCCCATTCCTCATATGGGATTCTATTTCCCCCTAAAAACCAAAACTACACTTTTACCACAACATCACATTATGTTACTTCTTAGAAAAAGACATGTCCCTAGTAATGGAAACACAATATGGATAATAGAGTAACCACTTTAACTGATTTCATATAGTATTAATGCATCTATCAATGTATTTGAACCTAAATGAGTTTCACTTCTGCAAAATGGATGCAGTATTGTGGATATTGGATGTGATGCATCTTTGATCGTTTCGATCTGCAATGAGAGATAATTTATTTTTATGGTTTCATATTTTTGATCTGTGACGGTTTTGATTTATGATTTATGGTTTCAAATCAATTATTTTATAGAGTTTATCATGATTTGCGACGAAGATCTGATGATAAGGTTAAGCTATTTTGCAGTGATAATTGAATCTCAAGGTGAGTCGGGGTGAGGGGGTGTCCTTTGGTACTCAAGGTGAGGAATTGAACTTCAGTTCTCATGTTGATGTTTTTTGTGTTCCTTCTTCCATCATGGCTACCTTGCTCAGGATGTTTGCAATGACCTTCGGTTCTCAAGGTGAGATAGTGACCATCTTGGTGTGGCGATGACCTTTGGTTCTCCTGTATTATATGATCAATATTTGCATACATGGTATTTAATGAATGATCAAGAAATAATTGTAGTAGTTCTAATTCATCTCTACCATATTATGAAAAAATGATGGTTTTGTACCATGGACAATCAGACTGAGAAGAAGTGTATCGAGGAAAATTGTACTCAAAGGAATCTGACTCCTAAAATCATATAGAGATTTTCATAACAAAATCAAGGAATTCCTTACCATCTCGTCCATATGAATTTGATTTTTTTTAAAGGAATAATTTTGTAGAATATAAAAGAACCGTAGGTAACATGAGTTGTTACATGAGCTTTGTATTACCCTATTTGTTATAAGAGGGTTTACACACAATATTGTGATTTTTTACACAGTGTTACATGAGTGAAAGGGTATATCCTACTGATTTCAATCCAAATATTATTTTCTAGTTTATATTTTGGTATTGAATTACTTCCAACCCATAAAAATAAAATAAATATTCATATAAAATTATGAAGCTTTTAAATTCGTGTGATCATGTGGATGAGTAGTTGATTTTTTTAGCAGGGAATTGAATCATAAACATGAGGTGAAGGTTGTATTAGTAAAAAAGAAACTAAAGAAAATTATCACAACTTCACCGCCACTAATATAGATAGTGATTTTAAAAGTGCTAAACCCCACTATTAATATTTATAGAAAAGCACTGTTAATCGCATCGAAGATAAAGGGGGTCCCCTTCACTATTACTAAAAAGGAAATGATATAGTGGGTATATTTTATATACTAAAAAATGTTCTGATAAAGGACCCCCCCCCCCCTTTATCAGTGCAATTTTTAATTTTGATAAAAGATTCCATTATCAGTGCTCGAAATAGCACTAATAAAGGGAGACATTGGTAGCACTTGAAATAGCACTAACAAAGCGAGGGCTTTATCAGCACTCGAAATAAGATTATTAAAGGCAGCCTTGATCATTGATCGAAAGAGCACTAATGAAGGCCTATCTTCCTGTGATTTGTTTTTTATATAACAACACACCCACCATCACTAGGACATCGTGCATACACCACCTCCACAAAACAACACTGATATAGCAACCATATGAACAAAGCAGTGCACACAAAATCAAAGAAGCGCAACCATGGGTTTGGGAAACAATGATATATAATTTTCAAATAAATTTTTATATAAATAAATTTAAAATTATCCAAAAAACAATTACAAACATTAATGTATCATCCTTTGACATCTTTGATCCCCTCCCAAAAATGTCCACCAATGGTATTAGTTGCCGAACATATCATCCCAACTCCAACAAAAGGATCCACCTATATAAGAAAACAAATATTTGGTTAGAAATACTATAAATAAATAAATTAAACATTAATATGAAAGAATAAATTTTTAAAATAACTATTTTTAATAAAAAATAATCCTTTGGAGTTATACAGGTTACACTGTGCATCGTATTGAGGTGGGGTTGATTCCTACACACCAAACATGAGTTCTGGATGGTTGTACTAAAATATAAAAACAATATGAATGGGTTTTATTGGTTTTTAGTATATCCATTATTCTTTTACTAAAATAAATAACAAATTTAATTGAAAAATTTGGATTTATACTGGTCATATCATATTTTAGATTATGTTGTGGTTGATTCCTACATGTCACAACTGACTAGTGGATTTTTTTTCTAATGTATCAAAACAATATGACTGCATTTTCTTGGTTTTCTGTATGTCAGTTCTGTTTTTTAAAAAATATATCATTTTAATCCATAAACATGCATTTTGAGTCATATTGGTTACATCATGCATCTTTTTGACTTTGGACTGATTAATACACGTCACAATGGACATTCAGATCACTCGGATAAATTATTAAGAAAATCAGAGGGTGTTTTCTTGGATTTCATTTAGTGAAATGTTTTAAGCTAAAATGTCGATTTTAAACTGATGGCGAACACTTTATTCACACTGGTCACATCGAGCGTCTTATTGAGGTTTAGTTGATTCATACATATAAAAAATGACTCATGTATCATTTTAGTAATTCTTCAAAACATTATGAATTCATTTTCACGATTTCCAATATTTCACTTGTTATTTTTATTTAAATTATAGTAAATTTTAAATAAAAAAACATTTGGATTTTTAAAGGTCACATCATTTATCTAATTGAGGTGAGGTTGATTCCTACATGTCAAAAATGACTCCTAGATCATTTTTTATGTATAAAAACATTCCAATTGTGTTTTCTCAGTTTTGAGTACGTCAGTTGTGTTTTTTTACTATAATATCATTTAAAAATGGAAACATGCTTTTTGATTAATATCGGTCACATCGTTCATCAGTTTGATGTGAGACTACATCGTACACATCATAACATACTTATGAATCACAATAATAAATTATAAATATAATAAAAATGTGTTTTCATGGTTATCATTGAGTGACATGTTTTGACCTAAAATTTTAATTTTAAACTGATAACAGAATTTTATAGTCATACCGGTCATACTGTGTGTTGGATTGAGCTGTAGTTAATTCCTACATGTCAAAAGTAACTCATGGATCATTGTGCAAATGTATATAAAAATCCAAATGTGCTTTCACAGTTTTATGTATGTCACATGTTCTTTTTATATATATTAACATCTATTTTAAATAAATAGATACATTTTGATTTATATCAGGCACATCATGAATTGTATTTAAGTTAGGTAGATTATAACACATCACAAATGACTCATGGATCATATAAATAAATTATCAAGACAATCCGAATTCTTTTTCCCAGTTTTCAGTATGCCAGTTATTTTTTTACTACAATTAGTGTCAATTTTAAATAAAAAGAGACACTTTGAGTCATAACGGATGCACTGTGCATCGAATTGAGGTGATAGTGATTTATACACATCTAAATTGACATATATATTGTTTTTTTAATGTTTCAAAACAATATGAATGTGTTTTCCATGTTTTTAGTATGTTAGTTATGTTTTTTTAATAAAATATCATTTCAAACTAGAAACATGCATTTTGAGTCATACCCATTGCATTGTGTGTCAGTTTGACATGAGACTACTTCATACACATCACAAAAAACCTATGAACAATTGTACTAAATTATTAAGACAATCAATGTTAGTTTTTTTGGTTTTCATTGAGTTATACAGTTTGAGTTAAACTGAAAATTTTAAACTGATTATAGAAAATTCTAGTCATATCATTCATACCATTCATTGGATTGTGGTGTTTGGTTATTCCTACACATAAAAATTGACGAATGGATTATTTTACTAATTTATAAAAATAAATTGAATTCATTTTCTCAATTTTATATTATGTCACTTGTTCTTTTTGAAAAAATTATTACTATTTTAATTTAAAAATACACAATTAATGTCATATTCTTCAAAAAGTTCTACATATTTAGGTGGGGATGATTCCTACATGTCACAAATTAATTATGGATCATTTTCCTAAATTATCAAACCAATCCTATAATATTTTCTCAATTTCTAGAATTTCTCTTATTCCTTTTAATAAAAATACTATTAATTTTAAGTAAAAGTAGTCACTTTGAGTCATACCAGTCGCATCATGTGTCATATTGAAGAGAGATATTTATGATATTTGTGTACATTATTCCATCAGTAGGCTGATCATTCATTTATAAATGAATATATATCTTCTTTGGAATATGATTCTTTTTGAAAATCATGGTATTACTGAAAAATATACATACAAAAATAATAATAAATATTTTAAATTAAATAGAAATTATCATAAAAATACCTCTTTAGGGATGCTAGTTTTTTCATGGAATATGGTCATTTCCATAAATTTAGTAACATAATAACCAAATACTTTTATATTTGTTTGTTTGTGAGACTACAAAAACAGTGAGAAAAATAAGAAATGTTTTATATCTATTTGTATAGTGATATATTATTATATATACATTGATAGTTATCTATTCAAAGTACTTGTGATTTCGCTTATCCTTTTACCTTGGCCATATTGCATGATGTATATGATATTCATTCATCACACTATCATAACAAAATCCTCATTAAAAGATAATATAAATTATATAATAAGATGTTTAGTTATAAAATGTTGGATGTAGATTATTAAAAATTGAAAAATGGAATCAGGTTTTGTCGTTTTGTTGGATATCAATGTATTGAATTCCAAAAATAAATCATTAGAGTATCCAAATTGATAGTAATGAGCATCCAGTGCTGCCTAAAAACACACAAATTAATAAGTATTTAATGAAATTTAAATATATTTTATACGATTAAACTATAGATTTTTACCCAAGCATTGTCAGTTTTATGAAGAGTCTTCCATTTGAAATTTTATTGTCAAATGATTTGAGAAGTCCAACCACTATTTCACCACATTTCTTAGATGTTATTTATATTAGTTCTATAGAGGTGATGTGAGGACTAAAGTGTCCAAATTTTTGTACATCGGGAAATATCTAAAATTTTGTTTCATATATACACGTATGAAAAATTTGAAATGTATTTATGAATAATTGAAACAATACATCTGGTTTTGGATATTCAAATCATGAGAACATAGATCATGTATTACAACTGAGCTGCCTAGCCAATCGTAGTACCAGATTCCACATACCTTGTCAACACTAATGAAATAAAGATCTTCCCCGCTATAAATATTTTCATCAAAAAAGTTGTGTTAGTACAACCATCTTTCAACATTTTTTCCCCATGAGCCTACAATGACAATAAACGTGGATATAGAATGTGTGAGTTTATGGTTCTTGTGGAAGATCATTTCGATCAATTGGTTGATCCTTGAGATGTTTTTGATTTTTTACTTTATTTAACCTCTTCCCTTTTTCTGTATGTTATATAATTCATTCAGTCAAACCCTTTTTAATTAAATTTAAGAGGATTATCTTGAAAAATAAATTGGAAATTAATACCTATGTGTCGACATATTTTTTGACAAGGTGTAACAGCCACGTGTTGAATGTTCCAAGAGATTATTTGACCTTATGAATATCTTCATGATCAATTGGAATAGGTATCTCAACACCCGACTCATGAGATACATTAATCAACACATTGAAATGACTTGTTGGAATTGGTATGTTTTGTAGCATGGGATCCAGTATATT
Organism: Viscum album; assembly: GCA_963277665.1. NCBI lineage: Eukaryota > Viridiplantae > Streptophyta > Magnoliopsida > Santalales > Viscaceae > Viscum > Viscum album. The sequence goes on along the minus strand of OY728151.1, from coordinate 1,051,363,259 downwards.
GAGCACTATAGCACTCTATACAAGGAGATCCGTGGGTGTTGATATATATAAATCACAGTCATTTTCACCCATTAAAATATTAGTATAGAAAACATACCATTTTAAATCTAATCCACAATTCACACAAACAATTTTTAAAGGATTTATTACCTCTGTTATGAACTTTTTTATGGGGAATGGCTCGCCACAATGTTGGTGGGGGTGGGGAGGGATCTTCACGAACTTGTTGTCATTGAGTTAGTTATTCTCTATCCTACCCCTTCCATCATATTTTTAATGAACCCTCTCTTTTATTTCATTTTTTCCTTAGATATATCTACTCATTCTGCCATAATTTTTAGTAGTTCAATATGATCCTCCACTTGTTTTATTTTTCTCCAAAAAATCGGGGGTCACCCCAAAACTCACAGCACTAACACTACCATAATTTTCTAGATACTTCTAGGACATAAAAAGTATCTATGCATCTTTTTCGATGTTTTTGATTTATGTGACTATGGCAGATAAAAAATATAGTAAAACAAGTAATCATTGTTTTGTAATATCAATCTAAAGAAAACCCAATATTTATTATTTCATACTTACACATATTTCCCACACTTTTCGTGTGTTTTCAACTATTTGTATCCCACCTTTATTTACACATTCCCTTTTCGATAGCGAATTGAGCATGATGGAAATGACTTTGGATTTGGAATCATCAATATGCATATAATTAGAGGAACATAGTTATGGTATTGTTTTTTGTCACATAAAAATATTACATTATATTTAAAATACGCACAAATTTTTTTCAACTAAAATGTACCCCATCCTTACTTTATAGTAGTGGCATGCTATTTTTACTGATTGTTGTTTATTTTCAACAATAATTTAATTTTTAATAAATATAAAACCACCATTCAACGTGATGAATACGCGTATCATCAATAAACATATAACCAAACACATTTCACCTAAGAAGAATGGTCCATACAAAATCAAATAAATACATCCCATTTCCTTAGGATATCAGATGTGCATTAAGAAGAGTAGGATGAGGATTGATTTTCCCTTCAGCATCATTAAGATTATATCTCATTAAAACTATGTGAAATCCCTTATAAATCCTTCTATAAACACTTAATACACAGTCCTTGTGTGAGTCATCCACTCTAAATGCACTCTACACGGGATGATAAATTGTATTTAAATGTCTTATTATTTTATTTTGTATTAAATTAAATGAATGATATCGTAATGTTACCATAATATTTCCCGACATCAGTTTCTTAAACCCGTAGACAACATGGTTCCACAAATATACATCAATCTGCACACATTTCCAACTGATGATTCGAATGTAACTACTAAACATGGCCTTGTTGGGGGTTAACAATCTATCCCTACATATTCCATCCTCCCTTTAATTTTATCCCAATATCTTTTTCCTTAATTATTTTTCCTAACAGTATGAAACTATGAAACTTGTGTTTTTTTTCATCATCATTGTTTCATTTTTTACTATTTCCTTGGTTTCAACATCATCATTATTTTCCTCCAAGGAAATTGAATTGGCATTATAGATGGTGGTTGTACCTCTACAATTTTAGAAACTACAGTAATAGGTTGAGAAACTTGTTGGTCCTCTGATCTCTGAAAAGCAGTAGGTTGAGATACATGTTTTTCCTCTCCACTATGAAAAACCATAGGTTGAGAGACTTATTGGGCCTCAGGGTTGGGAGCATCATCACATGGAAATTCAATATCAACAGAAGTGGTTTAACACATAATTTAGATCAAATAATAGCCGTAGAGAATAGTTAATAACATAAGGTAGCACAATGTATATTACAAAAAATATACCCTAATTGTCAAAATCTCATTTTTTAATGGATGAAGTGATTTGACCACTCTATAGACTATCCAAATCCCTTCATTGTGGTCCCCTATGAAATATGAAAAAAAGTCTACAATGGGACCTCGAAGAAATTATTTTGGGATCACAATGAAAGGGTCATCCTACATTGAATTTTCATCCTACCCTTCGGTGTTTTTGGTAGATAAAAAAACAATTCAACAGTTTCTGGTTGAGGGATGTTGAACATAAAATACATATACTTCATGTGATTCCTTTATAAATAGTTCCCCTTTTTACCATTCCTTACTGAAATCAACATCCACTAATCACAACTCATCTATTTTTACAGCACTCAGGTTATCAACCCATTTTCATTGAAAAATCCTCACATGGAAGTTCATATAATCTAACTCCCTTATGGGTTTTATGATGCCAAAGTATGACATATTCACATCAATTAGATTTTTGTCCTAAGAATCATAAATAGGAATCTCATAACCAACAAGTGTAACTCTACTAGTTTGCATGGTAAAAGCTTCAAAATGTTCATTAGTATAGAATGTATTACCATTAATTGCATAATTACAATAAGATAATACTTAAAAACATTATCCCTTAGCAATCCATCAAAGCCATTCTGGATTTGAGTACTTATTTTCATCTGAATCCTTAAATATATAGTCTCGAAACCAGCCTATAAACAACCGATTTTCAGTATTTGATATTCAATTTTTAGACCTTGATGGATTCCAATTCCTAATTTTTTTCTTTTTGGGTATCAACATAAAGGTCATCCTCCGTACTGTTATGCGAAACTTAATGGTGGGCCTACTCCCAGTCAGTAATATTTATTGTGAAAACCACTATTATAGAGATTCAATCACCAACATGTCAGCTTGTGTGATGTGATTTTTTCAGACCAATGATTTCCACACCATATAGGTATTTGGTATATAATTCAATGAATTATTCAACAAAGTTTCTCTTTTCAATAAAACCCTTTGGTTGACTTTTATTGTTGACATACCCTTTTAGAATAATCATATAACATTCATTAGGGTACATCCATCTATAGTGTACATGATAAAATATTCAAATCTCTCTCACCAAGTGAACCATCAAACGAACCATCATATATATGACTGTTAGTGGGAAGAACATTTCCAATTCACAAAATATGAATACAATTTGTCATTCCATTCTCAATAATTTCATCGGGGACTATAACTTTGAATCATATTACATTGATGAAGAAAGTGATCATTTTTAATCTATTACAGACATTCATGGAAAAAAATAACTTAAATAAATAAGAATTAGATCATTCATCAAAACGTGGTAGTCACATGATTTTAGAACCTTTATAATTAAATTGGTCATTGACATGATGTTCTTGATATTTGATGGATACCACTATGGAACCTTTAAATAATTAAAGAATTTGAAATATTTATATCTCTCCTTCCTAGAAAGAGTGTAACCATCTAGAGGAAGAAAAGTTTGTTTTCCACCCTTCACTAGAACCAACTCTTCACGTACTCCCATGTCAGCCATGTCCATCCTAGCCATAATTTCATACATTATTTTAGCAAGCGCATTCAGAAACATGCTGATGACTCTATCACATATAGGTTTTTCAACATGCATGACATCAATAACATATCATACATACAAACAATTCAAGTATGGTAAATCATAATAATCTAATATCTTATTCCAACTTGTTTTTAGATGTTTTTTTGGAAAATAGTTTACCAAAAGAAATGTCCATATCATTTTCATTCTCAATAATTTTTCACATTTTAGTGGATATGGTATTGAACATTCATCTGACCTTCCATCAAAATATGTCCCCCAATATTGTTACGTATGTTTTCAAGGTTGAAATCTACGATTTCCTAGAAACACAGTTTTTTAGGAATGCTTCACCCTAATTTACTGTGTAATTTTTTCATAGATGGGAGACTCCTAACATCATTTAATTCTATATCCTGAAAAATTTCCAAATGCTGGAATTTCATTTATCATCACATACAATATGGATCCCAACTGGAAATATTCATTTCTATAAGAATCATTTAAAATAATACCAGATCCCACAACAATTTCAATTCCTCAGTCAATGGATCCAAATAAACTTCAATATCATTAATCAGTTATTTCTGTCCTGATATAATCATAGTTAGCATGATGTGTTTTCATATCATTCATAACCATAGTGGAAGGTAATAATTTAACAAAATAACCGACCATGTACTGTGAGTGCTTCTATGAAAACCAAAATGATTCAGTCAATCTGTAGACAATGCAAGATGATGGTTTCTCGGGTCATTTCTAAAATCATTATACTCATGATCGATTCTCTTCCACTATGGAGAGTCAATTGGGTGGCATAGTTTCCCATCATTATTTCTTCTATCTGCATGCCAAATCAATTTCCTTATGGCCTCCCCACTTCCATATAGGTGCATAAACCTTGTAATTATTGGAAAGTACCATTCGACATTTTTAGAACCAAATTAATCAATCTCGTATCAAGAAGAACCACACTTTAGGAATTCTCTATGTTATTTTTGGTCCATGTGAAACAGTATACAACCATTCGGGCATGCGGGTATTCATTCAGAGATCATACCCAACATTCATAGAATTTGATTGGAATTGTATGTTTATATTAGAATCTCACTATCTTCTCAAAGAATTTCATTCAAGATAGGAAGTAATTATATAAAACGAGCATCATTCCATCTATTTCCTTATTTAAAATTATACAGCTTCAGTGCAACTGAAAATGATGTATATTTAGTATAACCACCATACAAAGGAGTCTTTTGATAACTCTATAATTGCACAAATATTTTTTATGGAAATCATGAAGTTTAACTACATATATCATTTTCAATTCCTCAATATGATCTTCATCGTCATTCACATTTGTAATCATGTCTTCAATACGGTATTCTTTATTTTCCACACTTTTAATCATATCAGATGATCCATAAAACAACAAATTTTCTCATCCACTATCTACATTCATATTCCATACATATTTATTCCAATATTTATAACATCAATATATTCCATGAACGATCAATTGTTCTTCCCACTCCTCTCGACAATAATGACTTTAATGTAAATATTGTGAAATTGAGAAAAGTATTTGAGAAGTGTCATATGAATGATCTTTTTCAAACTTGATGAACTTTTTCACTCTATCATCATATTCTATTACAAAACAATTGTAATAAATCCACTAATTATTCATTTCCACTTTATTTGATTTGGTGATATTTGTATTTATTAAAATTAATACACAAAATATTGATATAATGTTATGATTTTAATAATTAAGTAAAATTTAAACATAAAATATTATGAAGAAACATTATTTCAAATATCCCTTCAATACTATTTAATAAATCTCACCTGAAATCCCATTAAAAACCAAACATTTACACGAATTCCTCATTAAAATAACATTCCATTTTAAAAATAAATCCATTAGTTCCAAACACACTTTCAAAAAACCACAATTCCTTTTCTTAATCATTCAAGACAACTTCATGACCCAATAATATTAATTATTTAAAATGATGGAAAATATTCTATGAAAAATTTCAAAAAAAACATGAATCATTTCAAAGGAGACACTTAGTAATTTTCACAATGTCAGAGATCCCAATAGAGACACTTTATAAAAGATACATAGAAACATCATGATTCATCACAAATCAATTAATGTGTTACAATTCTATTAAATTATTCCAATGTTCGGTGTAATAATAATAATTTCCACTAGAATTTGATATTTTGTTCCCCACTATTGGATATCCCCTTTACATGCTACCATTGACCATTTATATCTATTATCCTTCACCAAAACACTAGATTCCCAATGGATATGTTCCATAGTTAGTGACCACATTCGCCACTGTGAAACTTCTCCGTTCCAGTTTTCTACAAACTTTTCATTATACCAATTATCATGGGTACACACAAAATCAATTGTATGTATAGAACAAAGATAGTGTATATGTCTCTCACAAGAAGTACTATTGGTTCCATTCTTTATAAATACACCCAATAAAATCAATAAGCATGAACCCATTACATAATAAATAAAATTCTCATGTTTCATTCCTATCAGACAAAGAATTTCCCTATGTCACTCATCACGAGAAGAATCTACTATTATTTCATTATAATTATATGTAAATCATGTATCATGTCAGAATAAGAATAGAACTATGGTACTAAACAAATAGATGGTATGATTTTCTATAGACTATTTTCTAAAATATTCAAAAAGCCTTTATAAATGACAATACAAAGACCAGTCATTCAAAAATACATAACTGAACTCATATTAGTACACTCTATAATGAAATTGATGAGAGTATCATTATAAGTCTCAAGAGAATTTATACCTATTCAATACTCATTTATGTGATTAACAACATGGAGTTCCAAAATATTCTACAGCCATTTAAAGAAAATTTCATAATGAAAATCTATGTTAAGTAACATTGATGGATGCATGAACCTAAATTCCATAAACATTTCATAACATTGAATATATATAGTTAATAATAAATTTATATAACTTGTTAATGTTTTAATAAACAATAATTTATATATTTAAATATAAAATTACGAAAATACAAAAATATGATTTAATAAGCACTTTAATGACATTGTTTGTCTGCTAGAGTGGATTCACCATAAATTTCTTACGGGTAGAAGGATTCATTACATTTGTTGTTTATGTTATTTGACTAAGGTGTCCTGAATGTTTCTTTTTTGGAGGATAGTTGAGGATAACAAAAGATATGTTTCTATTATAAATCAATTTATCCTTTAATAAAAATGTCAATGTATATGGTTGTTTATCATTATGATTGGTGATTTATAACAAATCCAAAAAGTTTTATTATATCATTTTTATACTCTACAATTAGTTACCAAAATGTTATATTAATTCTTTGTTACATAAAATATGGTGATTATTTGATCAAGACTCAATATAAATTATTGGTTTAAAGACTACTTGGTTTCCTCTAGTGAAGTGATTTTCATTGATTTAGTGGAACTTCACTAGTAAAAAATTGTTGTTCCATTGAAATTATTAAGGTTATGATTGATAATAAATGGGGGAGGATTCAGACATTAGGGTAAAATTTCATTCCTACTCTTACAAAGTTCAAATGTTACATTGATTTTGAATTAGTCAAAATGGAGGTGTTCAGTAGAATGTGATACCATGAGATAAAAGCATTAGAATTTTTTTTAAAGGTGTTTTCCAAGAAAATCCAGAGCCAATAGGGAATAAGTAAATCCCTAAATGATCATGAGTATTAATGGTGTATTTTTAGTAAAGGGAGGGATCCAAGAGTATGATTGGTAGATGTTTTGGGGAAACAATGGTTCCCAATGATCTTTTTGGAAGTTATGATGCATTGGTTCAAATTAAATAATTATTTTTAAATGATAATAATTAATTATTTATAATGAATTTGGTAAATCATGATCTTTAATGGAAGTGCATACTCAAAATAGGATTGAATAGGCTTGTAAGAGTTTCAGCAAAGCTCGATGAGGTTGATAACTCCTTTTGAGGTAGCTAGCCCCTATCACAGAAACAAATAGTTTTGGGGAAATATAACCCTGTGGAATAACCAAACACAGAAGATTGGGTATAATGACCTTCTCTCCAAACCTAGTAGAGCTAGGGGTGTGATGGCCTTGTGGGCTAACTTGGGGCTTTATTGCATTTGTGGTCTAACCTAGTAGGAATGCGGATATAATGGACTTATAGATGAATATAATTATATTTCTTTTAATTTTATAATTATTTATAAATATATATATATATTTATAAATGAATAATTTTATATATTTATTTAAATAATTATAAAATTATAAAAAATAAATATTTAAAATATTTAAAATTTTATTATTATATATATTTATTATATTTATTATAATTTTATAATTATTAAATATTTCTGTATTTATATATAACTGTAAATATAAATATTTTTTTATTTATCAATGTTTTTATATATTTTTAAATATATATAAAAACAAACTAGAACAGTGCGGATCATGGAGGAAAATCGATGATCAATAAAAATATTATTAAAATAGAAGGTAAGCATGCAGGAATGGAAATATATTCTGGGTACAAATGAAAAACACAAAAGCAAGACAAATATAAATCAACCTCTATTCCTACCATATCTTCCACCCCTTCCATGGCGGCCACCGTGTCCTCTTATATTCCTTCCTCTTCTCCATTGATTCGAAGTATTCCATTCACCACCCTTATCAACTATTCCAGAGGATCCATCTTCAGAGTCATGATCATCAAGTTAGACATCATCTTGATTGGTCATAGTGTCAACATGAAGGACATCATGCACATTTCCTGTAGTGCCTTGGACCCCAATTTCTAGATGATCCTCAGTATGGGGATATCCAACATACACATAACCATCTTATGCATCTAGATAAGGTGCATCAATAAATGGATTTTTTATTCTTGAATTTGATTTCCTCTCACAGTTCTCCATATAGATATAATCAATGTCAGGGGAGTTTATTGAATCAAGCAGCACCAGTGTTAGGAGTCAATGCCACAACACAAGTGTTGGGAGTCAACACCATTTTGGTGGCATGTTTTGTCTAAGGAACCTGGAGATCAAGAAGAAAATTAGAAGCTCCTTCATTCAAGGCACAACGAACCTTGGAAGCATAAGGGGGAAGTACAGGGTTTGTACAGTAGAGGTTTCCAGTGAGGCTGAAATAACAACATCATGTTTAGTGATATATCCAAGAGTCACTTCCTTCTTGATGACAAGGTCATCTAAAGGCACTACGACATTCCATGTTAGGGCCTCCAATGTTGCCTCTCTCTCATCTATATGGATAGTTTTCTCATTGTTACAACCCTTTGGAGCACGCACAAACCCCATATGGTCAGGTGACATAACAGCTATTGTGAGGACATCATCCAAAGAACCAGAATCCTATGAGGACCCTACTGTATGGAAAACATTAAAAAAATAGCAGTCTCCATTACATTAGTATTCTACAGACGCATTTGTGCAATAGAATGGTTATAATGATTAGTGACATTTGTGCCTCTCCCACCAGATTGCAAGCTTCCCAGCTTACCTTTAGAAAAGAATTTCTCCTCCAGTAAAACATCATGATCCATTTCTGAATCACTATCAGCACTACCGGCACAAATATCAACCCATTTAAAGGGTTCCCTATGTTTGAGGGAGGAAAATTATATATATAAAGAGTGAATATATATATAAATATATTAATGTAATTATATATTTATAAATTTATATGTAGTATAATAAATATTTTTATATACTATAATTTTATAATTTTTTACATATATATATTTCTTTATTTCTAGTTATTATTATAAATATAAATAAATATTTTTATAAATATTTTGATATAATTAACAATATATATATATTTATAAAATTATAATATATTTTTTTTTGAATGTTTATAATTATGAATATATATATGTGTTATTATAATTAAAATAACAAATAATTACTTCTAAAAACAGTTTATTTTAATTAAAATTTAAAAATAATAAATATAATAAATATATTTATTCATTTAATATATTTAATTTAATTATATAAGTATTGAAATCATAATTAAGTATATATATGGGTAACATGAATTAATCATATACACACTGTAAAATATACATAATAAAACAGGAGACATCAATCAACAACTTGAATAATAAGAGTGTAATGTGTAAATGAACATTCCTGATGATCTATAACATATATGAATGCATGAACAATATAACTATTGACCAAATTAATTATAAACACATATATATTTAAATATAATCGTAAAAATACATTTTTAAAATACTATGTATATATTTAAACTATTAAAAATATATATTAATCATAAACATGCATATTTTTAATATATACTAATAAACATTCTTTTTAATATAAATATAATAGTTGTATATAAATTATTATTAAAAACTTATATTATCTATAAACATATGCTGATAAATATGTCCTTTGTCATCACTTTTACCTAGAGCTGATAAACACCCCATTATCAACACTTTCTACTTAGTGTTGATAAAATGAGGCACTTCCCTAACCCCGTTTTTTTGTTGTTCCCTTTCCCCTCTCAGTGATACAATCATTCTTAATGGGAAATTTATCTAATTAAGATTTTTTTTATCTTTTAGTTCAAGTTGTATCTATTTAGACATATTTTTTAAAATATAGATAACCCTAACCCATATTTATTTTTTTCATAAAAAAACCTATTAAAAACCTATTGAAGCCCTCAAAAAATGCATTAATTTGAGAGTTTTTTATTTTTTTCCTCGACAACACTGAATTTCATGTAGTGACAAAAAATGGTTCTCTATTGTTAATGAAAATTTGTTAAGTGATAGTGATATTGTGATTAAAAGTTATCACTATCATATCTTTGCATTATAATATATTTATTTCCAAGCCTTCAAATTAGATGATCCAGGATAAAATAAATTGATAATAATCGTTACAATAAAAATTGATAATAAATAATTATAATATTTTAAGAAATTAAAAAAGGAGGTAAAAATTAGTGTGATTGAATGATTATTCCCTTTTTATTTTAAAACAGATATACATAATTAAATCAATTAAAATCAATTAAAACTAGGCATGAAAAATTATTTTCATCCTGGGATATGAAGTCAAATTAACGCACCACATTCAAATAAAAATTGGTTGATCTGATTTTCATATCTTGTTATTTGATTTTATCATTTTCTAGATTTTATTTCTGACATGTATTATGTGGAAGATAAATACATGTTACTATAAATAAGGATGAATTGAGCATATACTGGTTCGTAAAAAATAATGAACAAGGAAGGTTTTAGGCAGGATCGAGGTGAGCACGCCAGGTTTCCAATCCCTATTTACTTTACATCGTAGCGAGGAACTGAGGATTGTAATGTAAAAATTGAATTGTGGAGGGTGGAAGAGAGGAATTTTTAGAATATTGTTCTTTTTCTCTTCCTCTTCACTTCAATAACCCAACACAGGTACAATACATTGAAGGGTATGAATTGTATAAATGTATAATAACATTAATTATAATGTAGTTTATACCATTTTTTGGGGCTGCTCCTCATGTTTGTGGAAACCATTTTTCCATTAATTTTTTTTTGGTATAGACAATCCAGCATCTCCACCTTGGTATATTGATGAATAATGCATGATTGATGTGGGTATGTGTGGCCATTGCTTTTACTAACCCGGTGTCATGACCCTTTAGAAAATTCACATCCTCCCACTTGGGAGTTTCAAAACGAATCCTCATTCAGTAGGGCTAGTGGGAGACAATCACTGAGGTTGTAATTTCTTAAAACAATAAACATTGAGGTGAAAAGGAAAACTAGTAAGCCCAACTAGTGATACTAGTTCATGCTTTATCGCCTCCCACTACACGTTCATTACTCTATTTGTGACAAATTCATGGGGTATTTTAAATTTCATTTCTCATGTCTTGCACAATGCATATAACATGAAATGTGTTTTTATATTTCTATAATTTATATAATTATAAATATATATTTTTATTTTTTTATAAATATTTTTATATATTTATAAATATATTTATTTATTTAAATATTTTTATAACATTATATGTATCATAAATATATTTCGAAAATTTTTATAATTATTTATATAAATAAATATTTATTTATAATTATAAAATTAAAAAATATATTTCTTTTCGTAATGAAGAAAATGTAATAAATATTCTAGGAATGTTCCGTATCTGATCGTACTTGGTCCTGAAATTTATTATCTAAAATAAAAGAGCGTAGAAACAATATTCATGTGGTACATGTCACCACAAAAAGTAAAATTTCAATGATACCTGTAGTACGAGAATGCCTTTACCCATGCCTCGCCATTACCAGCACCCATGTCACTCCAAAAAAACATCACCAAATAGGGTAAACACTCAAAAATCACACCTAATTCTCATCTACATCCTGAATTTAATGTTCCTGTTCACTCTCTGACTTAGCCCAAACCCGATCAAAAATCATTCAATGAATCAACACCAGGAGAAGACCGCCACGATCACCCACATCTATGTTTCCACATCATCCTGAGCACCACATCTCAGCCATAATCATAAGCACTTATGACCACTTTCGCCACCATCCTAAACATCGTGTGCCACCGTCACAACTTGCACAACATCTCACAACCAAAATCCCTAAATCTGTGAGTCACAACAACCCCAGATATGTCATTATCCCTCTCAAGCATCAGATCCATTCTCCGGGACTGAGATCACCTAAAAAACAATCGGGATCCCAATTCCTATCTAATATAACTTTGACACACCACGTTAGTCTACAACCACCAATGTATTCTCCGAGTATCATTCACCATCTTATGTCTATATGTCCAGAGTCTTCATCTAGTGCTCCATAGTTTTCCGGAAATTTACACACACCTCATTCATCATTCAATAGCCATGATCCTCATTCGATGATGCACAACCAATATATTCTACCCAGACCTATGTCTGCTACCAACACCCCAATATTGACAAGCTCCACTCATCCCAAAAATCGCCGACATCACCTGAGTCTAGGAGATCAATACTATCACCTGATTTATCTCCCATTTCATCAGTTTATTCAATATTATTATGAATTCCACAAGATGAAAACTTCTTGAAATGACCAAAAATTTCATAAAAAATATTGATTTGATTGTAAAATTGATCCATGTTGGAACCTAGAGTGATAGTCTCTCTGTTCTTTAGAGAGAGTCTCTCCATCTATTAAAAAAAATATATATCTATTTAAAATTATAATTATATATATATATATATATTAGTTTGGGCATGGCTTAGTGGTAAGAACTTCGTAATACTACATATAAAATGGAGGTTCAAAACTCATTGGGTACAGGTCATAGTAGCAGTACTTTAGCAGTGGTGGAACTATTGAACAAATACATTATAGCATCAGAGGGTGAAACTATAGCAGTGGTGGGAAAATAATGTAATGGTGGAGGTGCTGTAGTAGCTGGGTTACTATTCAAAGAATGGGCCTTGGGTCAAAATTCTTGGATACGAGCCATGTAATGGGATTCATGACCACTAGGCCTACGGGTCATAAAATATATTATGTATTAAAGAATTTGGTTGGGTGGGTTATCCCTTGGAAGGAAATCACCTGCCTATCAGGCTTGTGTGTGTGTAGTGTGTGTGTTTGTTTAATGTAATTTTAGACCTAATCACCTATATATATATATTTTTTATTTATGAAGTTATAAAATTATTACCAATATCTTTAATAAAGTTATAATTTTATAAATATATATAATCAATATATTTATTATGACTTTATAATTATTTACATATATATATATATTGATAATTATATGTATAAAAAAATTTATTTATAAATATTTCAATATAAATATATATATATATATATTTAAAATTATAATTGATGTGACTATTTTAATTTAAAAATTATTTAAATATATTAATATATAACAACAATTATAAATATAAATAAATCTTTTTAACAAGTATTTATATATAACTAAAAATATATATTTATAAATTAAGTATGTATATTTATTATTTAAATATATTTTTCATAATTTTATAACAATTTATGAGAATATAATAGATTATTTGGTACACTACCACAAAATAGGGCTACGGAAGCACATTCTTTTATCAGTGCTAAGCAGAAAGCGTTGATAAATTTATGCTTTATTTGCACTAAAACAGAGCTGATAAAGGGTACATATTTATCTCTGCTTTTATTAGCGTTGATAATAGATGCATTAACTAGAACTATTTCAACCACTGGTAAATGTTTTTAATAATAATTTATATATAATTATTATATTAATATTAAAAAATATTTTTTAATAGTAATTATTAAATAAAAAATGTCTGTTATGATTAATATATATTTTTTATTAATTTTTATATATATATATATAATGGTTTACAGATTTCTAAGATTATAATTATATACATATTTGTATTTCCAATGAATTTGGTCAATAAATATATTGATCATTCCTTCATATATGTAATGTATCATCCTAAATGTTCATTTATTCATTACACTCTTTTAATTATTCATGTCGTCCGTTGATGGATCATTTTTTATTATGTATATTGTACTAGGTGTATATGATTAATTCACATTACCCATATATATATTGTATTAGGTTCTCAGTTCATATAAAATTACATTAAATATATTTAAAGAATAGATATATTTATTACATTTATAATTATTAAAGTTTAATTACATATAAATACATTTTAAATGTATGTATATGTCAATTTAATTATAACTATATGTATATACTTAAATAATTATTAAATTAAAATAAATACATATATTATAATTTCATAAATATATATATAATTATATAAAAATATTTATAAAAATATTTATTTATCGTTATAATTATTACTATAAATATATATATTTATATGTAAATAATTAAAAAATTATAAAAATATATTTATTATAAAACATATAAACATATAAATATATAATGAATTAAATATAATTAAAAATATATAAAAATATTTATAATTATAATTCCTAAATAAATATAGATATATTTAAATAATTAAAAAATTATGATACATATATTAATTATATATATTTATATATGAATATCATTAAATAAATAAAAACAGTTATAAATATAATTCTAAATAAAAGTTGATATATTTAAATAATAAAGAAATTTTGAAAATATATTAAATATATATATTTATAAATTTATAAATATATTTTTTACAATTTTATAATTATATATATATATATTTATTTATAATTTCAACTATACATATATATTTATTTATTATAATTTTTAATTACATATAAATATATATTTATTTATTAGTTATAAATATAAGAAAATATCTATTTATTTAAATAATTAATAATTTATAAAAAAATATTTTTATTATATTCAAATATAATAGTATATATATAATTAACTAAATATATTTATAAATATATCGAAATATTGATAAATAAATACAGATATGTATATTCATAGTTATAAATAAATAAACCATTATTGAAAAAATTTTAAAATTATAATAAATATTTTAATTATATATATTATTTATTTTTTAAATATTAGAAATAAAATATTTTATAATTTTATAATTACATAAATCTATAAACATATATTCATTTATAATTATAATTATAAATTAATATATATTTGAATAAATATTTATAAAAATAAAATAAATATAGTTATACAAATCTATAATCTTATAAATATACAAAGGTTGTTCTCATCCTGAATTTGGTATCCCAAATCCATGACCTCGCAAAATTTATTAAAAATGTAGAGGTATACAAACATACACATAAAAGGCCCACATACCCACAAAATTGACGACCTGAAAGCCAAAAAAAATCCAAAAGGCCCAATAAAGTCAGAGAAAAAAACCAGGGAGATGAATGATGATTGTTAACCACGAAGATTCTGTGCACATCATCGAAATGATGTAGAAAATGAAAAAAGGCCACCCGTGGGTATAATCATGAGCCCGACCACTCGAGTATGGCGTCATTCCAATCTAAAATATCACAAACGAAATCATGCTCCTTCCTGATACCCATCGTTGGAGATGCCAGTATTCCCATCATCTAAGAGAAACAATCCACATCGGTGTCCCATACCACCGACAAATCGTTGTGCCAAAGAGTGTCATGCCATCAGCATCCCAAACCGCCTATAGTTTTCCAACAACCACCAATAACAATCATCCCCAAAAGAAAACAGTTCCGTACACCAACAATCCAAAGGCCCAAAATGACCCAAAGACCCATACAATATGGGCTACAAATCCCATTGTTCAGAAACAATATCCTAAAATACCCACATATACTGAGAACGAAAACCTAGAAACACCAGTGTGTATCAAATCAACACCCGATTTCCTCCTAAAAATACCCAGGGTCAATATCCATATCAAGTGGCCATGATTCACGTGCAAAATAGTACGTCACACCGATACCCCCATGTGATGTCGGCCACCTAATCCATATGTCAATGTCAAAACTCCCATGATATCCAGCCAAACACTCCATCAAGTGACCCATCAGAAGTACCATATAGGTGTCAACGGTGTCGCTGGCCGACATCTTGCATTCACAGTCGGTCTGACCACCCCATCATATGGTGGCCCTCCATCACCACTGTCCTAAGGACCCAAAAAGGATATCAAAGATCGAAGGATCTGAGAGATCATTTTATCTTCCAACATCACCAGCCAGAATGTCCCCCACCCCTGCAAACCTCAGCCGACAGCCTAAAATTCCATTGCTTTCTCCACAAGGATCCCAAACGGATCATGACCTCCTATAACCCATCATTATATTCCACCACAACCCATGTTGTAGATGGGAGCAGACGAAACCCGGAGTAGTTTCCGACCACCTATGAATAACCATCATTCCACATCGGAGGACCCCAGCATCATTGCCACAACCCATCAATGATAAAATCCACCATAGAACTGACCCATCAATCGGCACACGTCGCATGTGTGTCTCAGCAAAAACGAACTCCTAAATCAGATCTCCACCCATGAGTCCCTTCTCCACATGATCGACATCAATTGTCAAGCCAAAATATTTCTATATATCAAAATACATAATCATATCTCATATATAATCTTATAAATATATATATTAAATATATTTAAATTATATAAATATATATTATTATAAATATAAAAATTATATTTCTTATAATTTTATAATTATTTACATTATAAATATATATATAGTTATAATTATAAATATATATATCATATATATACTTTTATTAATAAATATAATAATATAAATAAATTATTAACATTATATAATTATCAGTGCTAAAAAGTGATGATAAAGGGATGTTTTGTTAGCGCTTTTTATTTTTTCACTGAAAAAGCAAACCATTATCAACACTTTTTAGCTAGCACATATAAAAGGTTCAACAGGTTTTATAAAGAACCCCTAGCTTTATCCTCCTTCCTCGCACCCCTCAATCTCTCACAGAATCTGATTTATGATGACACTAGCTCCTCATCCTCCTGGTCCTCTGTCGTGAATCCCTCTAACATGAACCCACCTTCCCCATGCGCCCCTCCTCTGCGGGGAAAATCTCCTCTATAGGAGCACCTCTTCCCCAGCACAATCCTATCCTCTATCGTGAGGCTCTCCTCCTCCATGATTCCCTCTTCCACATTCCCTCCTTTAGCATTCACATCGCCTCCACTGCTGGCCTCTCCTCCTCAGTGCACCTCTCCTCCATCGTGCGCCTCTTCTCTATCGGGAACCTCTTCTTTGTCGAAGGACTCCTCCTCTCTGCGCCTCTCATCTGTCTCAAACTCACCTCCACCGAATGCTGAACAAGACAACCCTAATGAGTTTTCACTTCTTTATATTTTATTATGGTGATGTTGTGGATTGAATGGGCTAAACACCCTGCTGAATATTGAGGACGTTGGTTGTCCTTTTTGACCACTAAATGAATTTTTTGTTGGTTGGTTTTTGAAAAGAAATTGGGAACTTCCATGTTATGAGAGTGGATTCAAGATATTATTGTTTATGTGTTGATGATATATAATTGGTTGTTTTATTCATTTTGTGTCTCCATTTTGGTATGATTATGGTGAGGGTGGTTTTAAAAAAAAGGGATTTTATGGAAAATTATTTTGGTTTGTAAGGAATCCTTTGTCTTGTTTATAAAGAATAATTGGTTATCAATAAATATTTTAAGGTTGTTTCTGTTTTTAGTGGACAATTTTGATACAATTCCTAGAAATTTATTTGGTTATAAGTACAAGGGACTTGTACCCATTTTAGTTTGTTTTTAAAAGTTTTTGTTTTCATTTGACGAGAATGAAGTGGTAAATAGCTTGAAATGTTTTAAAAGTGTTGAGGAATTTTAAAATGAGGGTGAATTTTGGGTCAATGTTTTGAATCAAGGATGTATTTAATTGAACTCATGTTAAAGAGTGAGTTTTATTTGGAAAGAATTTTTGGGGATTCCTCCGTAAGTCTGTTGCAACCTTGTCTCTACAAGGTTAGGACACAAGATCATTGTACCCTATCCATTTTATTATGTTATTCTACAAGGCTATCATAGCCCAAATTTATGGGTTTTTATGATAGGGGCTTGCTACCACAAAAGGATTTATCACCTCATAGATCATTGCGAAAACACAATCTAGACCATCCATGCCTAGTTTGAGTTTTCAATTCCACTCTAGCTCCTAATTTACCACATACTTCATAAATAATTAATTATTAACAACTATAATTTGTTAATTAATTTTAAAAAATGTGGCATAATTACTCAAAAGCTCACTTAGAACCACTATTTCACCATATGAATCCATCATGGGATGAAACAATGATATCAAATAAATATAATCGATGGTTTATAGGATGGTTTCCAGACCATATATTTAAGGGGTCATATGAAAATCTAGATTCAATTTCAGAATGACCTCTATGGCCAGCTGAAGGACTAGATGTGTATGTGTTATCTTATAATGATTATGTTATTAATGGTTATACATTATATACTAATGAACATGATCAAGAATGTACCATACAAAATAGTGGAGTTACACTTGTGGTAGAAGAAAATCAAGATTTTGGTGCTAAAGACATAAATATAATTTATTTTAAAATGTCATACACAGGCATCATCAAAAAAATATTGGAGTTGGATTAAAACAAATTCCATGTGCATATTTTTCTATGGATGTGGGTTGATAATAGGAGTGCTCATAAAATATATGATTTTGGATTTGTAAAATATTAGTAAGCAATGGTACAAAAAGTAACTATTTATAATGGCGTCACATGATGTACATGTATTTTTTGTTCTAGATCCCACAAACCAAAAATGCTCAATTGTTTTGTCATTGATCAAAACCACTAAAGAATTAGATGAAAATTTAATGGATGATGAGCCACTAATTTTTTTCCAGTACTACTCTGATTGTTGAAAAGACTCATATTAACAAGAATATATATATATATATTTTGAAACAAATGTGAAAAATATCTGATAGAATATTATACACAAAGGGTATGAGTATATGACTTCAATAAGATGTACTATGCGACCAGTATTGCTCAAAATGTCTATTTTTATTTAAAATTGATATTGATTTTTGTAAAAAGAACAAGTGACCTACTGAAAACTGATCAAACACATTAGGATGAATTTTATACATTAAAAAATGATATATATGTCATTTGTGACTTTTTTAAATCAACCACACCAAAATTCGATGCATGGTGTGACCAATATGACTCAAAATTTTTGTTTCTATTTTGAAATTATTTATTAGTTAAAAAAACACAACTAAAATACTAAAAATATATAAAATGAACCAAAAGTCATTTATGATTTGTAAAAATCAGCTGCACCTCAATTTGACACAGGGTGCGACCGGAATGACTCAAATTGACTCTTTTTATTTAAAATTCACATTATTTTTAGTAAAAACACAACTGGAACCCTAAAAACTGATAAAACAAATTCTTATTGTTTTTATAATTTAGTAAAAATATTCATGGGTAATTTGTGATGTGTTGGAATAACCCCCACCTCAATACAATGCATGATGTGACTGGTATAAAACGAAATGTGTCTTTTTGTTTAAAATTGACATTAATTTATGTAATAAAGAACAAGTGACCTACAAAAACAAGATAAAATGAATCATTATTTTTTAATAAAATAGTAAAATATTCAATGAGTCATTTGTGATGTGTTGGAATCATATGCAGCTCAATCTGATGCCTAGTGTGACTGGTATGACTAAAAGTGTCAGTTATGAGTTTAAAATTTATATTTTACCTCAAAAAGTGTCACTCACTGAAAACCAATAAAACACTTTCCAATTGTCATCATAGTTTTGGATAGTTATTGGTAAGTCCATTATAACATGTTTAAATAGTATGACATCAAATTGATGCAAGATGTGACCTGTATGACTCAAAAATCATGTTTTCGTTTTGAAATGATATTTTAGTATAAGAACACAACTGTCATGCTAAAAAACAAGAAAACAAATTTTTATTGTTTTCATACTTTAGAACATTGATCCATGAATAATTATTGGATTTTTGAAATCAACCAAACCTCAATCCGATGAACAGTGTGACATGATTAAATAAAAATGTTTTTTTATTTAAAATTGACATTTATTTATGTAAAAAGAGACAAAGTGACATAATGAAAATAGAGAAAACACATTTGTATTGTATTGATACTTTATGAAAATGATCTATGAGTCATTTAATATGTGTTGTAATAAACTTCCCTTCAATCTGATGAATAGTGAGACCGGTATGAGTAAAAGTGTTCGTTATTAGTTTATAATTGTCATTTTAGCACAAAACACTTCACTCACTAAAAACTAAGAAAATGACTTCTGATTATGTTTATAATTTAGGAGAGTGATTCATAAGTCCAATGTGATGTGTATGAAGAAATCTAATCTAAAAAGACAAATGATGCAACCGGTATGACTCAAAATGCGTGTTTTCAGTTTGAAATAATATTTCAGTAAGAAAACAAAACTAACATACTGAAAACTAAAAAAATGTATTTGGATTGATTTCGTACATTATAACAGTGATCATGAGTCATTTATGATGTATAGAAATCAAAAAACCCCTCAATCCGACGAATGATATGACTGGTATACATCTAAATGTTCCATTTAAATTTGATATTAATTTTTTTAAAAGAATAAGGGACATATTCAAAACCAAGAAAAATCATTCATATTGTTTTGATATTTTAAGAAAATGATCCACAACACATTTTTCATGTGTATGAATCAACCGCACCTCAATAAGATGCACTATGTGACATGTATACCTCCAAATGTGACTTTTTTATTAAATATTGACATTTTATTAATGTATTCTTTCATATTAATGTTAAATTTATTTCATTATAGTATTACTAAAATAATATTGGTTTTCTTATATAGGTGGATCATTATCCTTGGGTATGGATTATTTCATAGGTAACTAATGACATGTGAGGATATTTTTGGGAGGGGATCACGGATGTCAAGGGATAAAAAATTAATGTTTTTAACTGATTGTTAGATAATTGTAAAATTAATTATATAAAGAATTTTTTGAAATGTATATAGAGTTTTTTTCGGAACCCATATGTGTTTTTCTTTGTTCATGTGTGTGCTACATTTTTCTTTTATGCGTTGTACATGTTTTGTTCTGTGCATGTGGTGTGTGTGTGTGTGTTGTGCAGGTGCTGGTGCTGGTGCTGGTGGGTTTGCTATTATATAAAGACCATATCAGGGGCACCTATGCCTTTATCTATGCTATTTCGAGCACTGATAACATCCCCCTTTATCAGGTCTATTTAGATTGCTGATAATGTCCCTCTTCGTCAATTCTATTTCGAGTGATGATAAAGACCCACTTTATTATCACACTTTTTTACGATGATAAAGTCATCATTATCAATTCTAAAACTAGAATTGATAAAGGGTAGCCTTTATATTAAGTAAAATATTTCTAATAACGTGGGACATTAACTGCCCATTTTTAGTGCGGATAATGGATACCCTTTATCATCATATTTTTAGCATTGATAAAGTAGACTCCCCTTTATCTTTACTGCGATCAATAATGCTTTTCTAGTGCTTTTAAAAGAACCATATGTAGTATTGGTATAAGGGTGAATCATATAACATGTAAATTATAGATCACACAAAATGAGTCATCAAATATATAGAAAACATGAATAATAATAATTTTGTAGTGTTCAAATGAACATTCATGATGAATACATAACATTAGCATATCAATTATACTCACAATTCTATATATATATTGGCCAAATTCCATAGAAACATATATATATATATATATGAAGATAATTATAAATATAACAAATATATTTTTTATTATAATAGATTTATTATAATTTTATAATTTTTTAAATATATATTCATTAAATTATAATTTGATAAATATTTTTAAAAAAATTATATATATTTGAATTATTTAAAAATGAATATAAATTATAAACATGTGTTTTTATTTTATGTATGTAAGTAAATGTCAATTTTTAATATTAATAAAATACTTTTGAAAAACTTAATATTATGTTTTCTTTATAACATTAATCCGTACGAATAATAAAGCTGAGAAAGGGTATATTTATCAGATATTTTAGTTAGCGCGGATAAAGGCCCCCCATTACCATTTCCTTTTTTAACACTTATAAAATTGTGTGTTTCCCTTGCACTAATATGTGGTTGTGAAAACCCGTTTCATTAAATCCTTGAGCTTCCATGCATTACTCCTATAGTGCAGAGAAAACTAAATGATGAGAGAGTGAATTCAATTCTCAATAATATCTTGGAAGAATTTATGGGTTACATCAACAAAATCCATTGCCTATTTCTTTGACATATTCTTCTTCAAATGTTCACCATTAGAAAGAGAGGTGGAAAAGAACCTATAATTAACATATTTTTCAACATTTGAGGTCATGTTGATTCTATTAGGTTCCATTTTTTAAAATATATTGATCCATAGTCTGTTTTCTCAAAATGTAAAGATGATTAAAAAACCGTTAGAATCTTTTAAAATATGTATTAATTTAGGTGTTTTTTTTATTTTCTTTGACAACACCAGATGACATAGAGTGGCTGAGAATGGAAGTCTATTATTTATGATAATTTCTTATGAAAGTGTGATATTTTTATAAAAAATCGTAAATTTTATATCATTTCATTATGATGTATTTACTTCCAAGAATTCAAATCAGAAGGCGTACGATAAAATAAATTGTCAACAATCATTACAATAATAATTGATAATAATAAATTATTATAATATATTATGAAATTAAACTTTTCAAAGGTAAAAATAAGTTAGATTTGTTTATTATTCATTTTTTTATATTTAATTATATATAATTAATTAAATATAAAAAACCAATTAAAATATCCATGTAAAATTATTTTAATCTCAGTATGGGTTGTAAAATTAACGCACCCCATTCAAATCAAAATAATTTTTTTTGATTAATAGTATCCCTTTTTTTGATTTTATATTTTCAAACCCCATATTTTTATTTTATGGAAGGTTTATGCATGTGAAATTATTTTAATCATTGGACAGGAGTTAAAATTGATGGAACAAATTCAAATAAAAGTAAATTGATCCGATATGATGTATCATGTTTTAAAATTTTATTATTTTTTAGATTTTATGGTGGATGGAGATCATATAAAGAACAATAAATGTAACCATAAAGAAGGCTAATATCATCTATAAATATTTAAATAACAATTAATGATATAGAAGGTTTAATCAAGTTTGAGATCGGCACCTAAGGTTTCAAATCCACATAGCCTTTAAATCGTAGGGAGGGCCTGGGGTTTCCCATTGAAAAAATAGGTTAGTGGAGGGTGGGAGAGGAGCATTGTATCAATACTGTTATTTTTAAGTTCAATGTTTCTTCTATAATCATCAACCCCTCAACCTCAATAATACATTGAGTGGTTTACATGATATAAATGTATAATAACATGACATATAATGTAGTTTTTGTTCACTTTAAAGGGATTCTTTTCACCTAGGGGATGACGATTTCTCCATTAATTTTTGTTTGGGATTTATTTGATGAGTATCTATACTATGGGGTTTTTTCATATATGGTCAGATATGGAGTCATTGTGGAATCAAAAAATCCAATCCATATTTGTTAGTTCTCTCAGAAAATCTTTTTCACTGATCTTGATATTTTAGGGATTCTTGGGTTGTTTTTATTTGTTAGATAATACTTGGATTGATGTGGGTAGGTGTTATTGTTTCATGTGATGAAATAAAGTCCAGACCACAGTATTATTAACCATAACTCATATCCTCCTACAAGGGTTTTCAATATGAATCTTCATTACAATTTACTAAAACAAAAGTCATTGAGATGAACGGGGAAATCATGAAGATCAACTACTGCTATAAGTGCATGATTCTTTTCCCCCTATCTTCCTTCATTAATCCAATTGAGATAAATATGTGGTCCATTTTCAGTTTAATTTCTCATGGCATGTGCAATTAATTGGACTTGTAATTAGGTTTTAGATGTATACTTTTAGTGAAAACGATGGTAACAACTATTGGGTGTGTGTGTGTGTGTTTGCTGCACAACCACTAATTCTGCATTCTATTCATGTCTTCTACAACCCTTTTCTGTATCTTCCTATATTACATGTTGGCCTTTCAATTAAAATTCCAAATGGATGTAAAATTATAAATTGTTAGGTAGTCCAGGAAGATGTATCCCTTTTTGGTGGTGCCATATTCTATAACTTCATGGACGAGTTGTCCACTGGAGAACTCACCCACTACCATTTGTATCTGCTAACCACCAACCAGGTGGATTCCAGTTTCTCTTACATGTTTTTATTTTTTCTATCATAAATGCTGACTCAAAATATCTATGATGGATCAATAACTGATTTCCCAGATGTTGAATGAACACATTAGTGGTTGAAAGGCCCATTCCATCCACCGCTTTTGCATTGTAAAATTCATTGAAGCATTTTGCACGAAGCTAAAACCATCCAAAATCAGTTTTATATTCCATTGTAAAGGGTAGGTGTATTATCATTCTTGAATGGAGTAGGTAAATGGATATTTCCATCGGAATGTAAAAGTGGGCCTTCGTCTTCATCAAATCTTGCATCACCATGACATAGACGAATACATGGATGCAGAAATGTAGAATGACCTTGTGTGGGCATCTGCTTTTGCTTCTGATCATCGAGCTCCTTCCAACAGGCTGACCACAAGCTTTGAGAAGGCCATGGATGTGATGGGGATGAATCTGGAGAGTAGAATCCATGGTGCCCTGACATAGATGTCGCAATTCTTGGTTTTTTGATTGATTATTCCATTGGTTGTATTTGTGTGGATGGTGATGCACCCATTTTTATTGGATTGGTTTGGTTTTGGTTTTCCATTGTTAGTTTTTGTTATGGTCATTGATGGATGTGTCCTATAAAACATGCCACGATCATCTCATGTGTTTTTTTCTTTTGTAATTACTTTATGTTAGGGCCATCTTTGAGTATAAATGGAATTGGAAATAATTTAATTTATTTTTAAAAATTTATATATAAAAAATTAATAAATTTATATTCATCCATAAAATTGATTCCATATAGATTTATGTGAATTAATTACAAAAGGTTTATATAATTATAATATATAACTATCTTATTATTTATAAAAGGTGTTTTCGTGTGTTCTTCCGCACAATGATCCCCTATATGGTGGTGTGGTTTTGGTTTGGGTTGTGAGTTGGTTTGCGGTTTTGATAACCCTTCATGATGTGACGGTTGAAATGTGGGTTTTTCTTGCAGTTATCATTTTCAGGAATTTTTTCTCTACCCTTTGGTGCACACCAAGTAGAGAAACCTTGTATGTGGCCGGTAATTCCTTTGTTTCTAACATTTTTGCATCAATATCATCTACAAGGATTGGTTGTGCAACACTCACAATGCAGTGTTGTTATTTTGACAAAGAAACAAAATTGAAAACATGGTAATTCCCAATGTTTTATTAATGATGAGATGTTTTTCATGTATGGTTGTGCCATGATAAAATCCTAGGTATTGGTGGACTAATTATTTAAAAATTATTGAAATGGATAGGGTTTTATTTGTTAATAGTATTGGTTGTAAATGAAAAATGTATCTTTTGGATGGTGTCGTGTTATGCATTTAGTGGTGGAAGTGAAAGTGGTCGAGTGTTCTGAGATAGTTAGTGTTTTTTTTGAACCAATTGGTTGAGATTCTGTGTGGATTATAAATATACTTGTATATTCCTTGTGATTTTTATAGATTACCTACCCATGTTTATCACTATTTTCCAACACTCATATTTTCACACTAAGGATTCATTTCTAAACAACATTGTGAAACATATGGATTAGTAGATACCATCTATCATTTCAATACAAGTAGATATACACAGTTAAGAATTGATGTTGGTCTCTCAGTGCACTTGGTGATGGCCCATTTGTCTTCTGGTAGGATGTGATATGACCATGTTGTGGAATGAATTATGATTATCGTTATGTGTAATGTCATAGGATCAACCACTCTCTCACTTAGCCTGAATGGGTTGCTTACATGACCTCTAGTGTGCCTCCTCATACGCCATAGGTAACCGACTAGAATTAAGGGTGTGACATGTATACTAGAGAGACTATACCACCTTTACAAAATTGTGGAAGAATCATATAACAATAATAAATAAATACTAGAGTGGATAAATAATGGAAACTAAAGAAACACCATGGAAAAAGAAAAAATAAAAGCTAACGACGTAATCCAATAAATGATTAAGGAATAAAGGAATGACGTGTTGGAATGTAACTAAATGTCATGCTGAAGGTAACACAAATAAATGGACTAGAAAACTGAAATAAAGACTAATAATTACCAATTAACAACACCTTATTATTCCCTTATGAAAACACCAACTCATCTAACAAGAAATAATCAAAAGCAACGTCCTTTACACTTCACTATGCCAAAATAGTAATTTTTTGATGGTTTTTCCCAGTGGTTTAGAAAAACTGCTGCTAAATGTTTTCAAAAAAAAAATTACCAGTGATTGTGAAAACCACTCTTAAATTTATTTTACATATTTTTATAATTTTTTGAAATATCTGTTGAAAATTTTCATTTTTTTGTGTTTAATTTAAATACCGCCTAAAAATATTGGTAGTTTGAAAAAACCACAGCTAAATTAAAGGAAAAAAATTATTTATAATTTTCAATTTTTTATTTATTATTTACTACCATATATAGTTTATTATTTTTTATTTTAATTAATTATAATGTGTTAATTAATAAATATCTTTTTTTGAGAAAATGATATAATATACTACTGATCAATCAAACAAGACATATAGATCCAATCTGGAAAAGATTCATCCCAAAAATGATCACCCTATGATTTCCCATGCCATACCAAATGATGAGCATTTAGGTTACCCCCACACTTGATGAACTAAAACATTAATTCTGAAAATCATTCATCCATTGAAAATATATTTTTGAATATAAGGCCACAAGTTTATAGGTCCTACCCCTTCTTACACATGGAGGTATTCATTTAATGGAAACCCAATTATACCATAACAATATTCCAACTATTTGAAAGAGCAAGAAGGATCTCATAGTGGATGGTGAATGCACAATAACAAATAATCGGTTTAGTGGTGGGTTTTTATACATATAGAGGTGGTTTTATGAATCCCCCGCTAAATTGCACGTCAGGATACTATTAGAGGCAGTTATATCTGTTTTGCGGCGGTTTAAATTAAGCATCGTAGTTGCCTCATTTCACGGTAGTTCATGTTTTTATAGCGGCGGTTTTACGGTTGGTGGATCTCTTTTATTTGTGGCAGTTATAACCACTGCGAATAAAAAATACCCCCCTTCGTCGGAAAAGTGATGCTAAAATAATCAAAAAAGCCGTGAAATACAAGCGGATGGTGGGACATTGTAGTGGAGGTTTTAACCTCTTCTACTAGAAATATATCTATAATTAGAAGCAGTTAAAACCACTGCTAAAAGCTGATCCTGGGAAACAAATAGCATCTCTGCATTCCCTACACTAGTTCCCTGGAAAACAAACCATTACAGGAATACGAATAGTCTAAGAAAATAAATACTAGTAAATATGAAAAGAGATTCTTAACTAATCACAATCAAATGCATCATTCAGTAAAGGAATTAAAACCGACATATCACATGGCCATTTGACCTTTAAACAAAATTATAAACCAGAATGTTTGTCAAATTTCATGAAAAAAATTCCAAACCTAAGTTCAACCTATTCCATCTATACCAGTTCCATCTCTGACATAACAATTCATATAAACATTCATCCCACTTGTAATATATGATTAATTGTGTATGATATTCATAATTTATAGTCATTCTCTCATATCATTATTCTTATCTTATGCTTTAATATTATTATCATTTTATATATCTCACATTTACCCTAAATGAAAATTTGATTTGACACTTTATTTTGTTTCCCTAACCACTAGGTTATAAAGAACTACTAACCAACCTATGAATTAGCATGAAAAATTCAATCAATTACTCATCCACATAAAAATAATTTGAATTTTTTCCAAAAGTAATTCGTTGAAAAAAAGTTCATAAATTAATGGACTTATATTCTATAAAAGTGTGTACTAGTAATGTATAGTGGAAAATAGTGTATACAGTAGTCAGGTCAAAATTACTTTCTATATAAGTGAAAACAAGTAATGTATACTACAAAATAAGCACATATATGAATATTTATATTAGAAAAAATAAAATTAGTAATATATAGAGTGAATAAAAATAGATTCCATGTATAAGAAAAAAGCATGTCCATTAGTTATATAAATAAAAAATTCACAAAGAGAAAGGAAAAACATAAACTCATGTATTCACTTATGTTACAAAGATAATTTTTTGTGATTGTATCATCATTAATTATTCAACATCATATTGTCTCTAAATCTATTATAATAATTTAGGAATATAATTGTTTGGTAACTCTACAACAGGGATTCCCATGATCGGGTTTAGATTCTATGAGCCTTGTTGGTATGTAAATTTCTCCAATGCCTTCATTAGGCTCCATATATAATCAAGTAATTCAGTCTATCATCACACCCAACCCATGATGATTGAGACCGTATCATCTTTCTTAAACATCCTATTCACCCATGTGATTAAAAAACCCACACTATGGTGATTTGAATGACACCCTTTGGTGATAACAATCTACATAAGCTTAGTATGGGAAGAACCATTCCATCGCATGAATTTTGTCAAAATCATAAACTCGAGGAAACGAGGTCCCATACAAGGTGACACCCACATATATCAAGTTCCACTACCTACACTAACATGAATTCTCTAATAAAATTCCAAAAAAAGTTTTGACTGTCATCACTTCATAGGAAAACTGAATTTTGAGACCATGTATCTCCAAAACATGACCAAATATGATGGAATGAGAAGCACCTATATCAAAAATAACATATACTAAAGTGGAAGCTACCAAAATAGTACCTATCACTAAAGAATCTATAACACTCTGTTCCTCACATATTGGTCTCACATTATACAATTATACTGATTTGTGGCCGTAAAATTTAGCCTAGATACCTTGATCAGGTCCTATATGCTAGTGATGTAAGTCTTGTGTCTGGATGCTTTGACCGTGACCACTTCTTTGGACTGATCGATTGGAAAAACAATATCTCCCTTTCTAACATGAATCTGATTTCCCAACACTTAAATGTGGAATTATTTTATACACTTAATCACTGTATACTATAGGAAAAGATCTAAAAAATTCATGTAGTTGGCTCATCCTACTGTAATCTCGACAGTCAACATTACTACTATCACACAGTCTCCCCATGTATCCCTACCTCCCTCACCAATGATAGGAAATATAATTACCAACACCAATGATCTATAAATTATTCCCTTAGTGGTAGGTCACAAAGTGTCACTTCCTTTCACCAAAAACTTTTCCATTGGGTCAACTAACAGAAATGCCTTTCTTTGTGCCCAAACCTTACCACGAGTTAGGCTATGTAAAAAGAACCCGATTTATTATTTATATGGTGGACAACCAAAATAAATTCACCAATAATCAAACAACATTATTGTGCCCAAACATGAATCATATCACCCTAGATGGGTCATCCTAAGTCAAAATTAAAAAAAACCTAAAAGCTCATAAAGTGAGTCAAACACTCCATAACAAATATAGAACCATACTCTAAATGCATAAAATCGTTGTCCCTTTTAGTCCTAAAATTATATGGAAAAATATACTCATATAAAATGAATCATAAAAAATGAATCATCACAATAAAGAATCGACATATATGTTGCATACCACACTCGAGAAATAAATACATGAAATGAAATATTAGAAATCAATAAAATGAATAAGTGGAAACTATGTTCCACACATGATACATATGTAAACCAACTATTCACATATTTTTCCAAAAAATCAAAAATGAAAATACTCAAGGTCCGATGATGAACACATATTGTCACCCTCTCCACCTCCATCTCCACTTCTCGTTGTCACCTTTATAAAAATTATATTTAAAATTAAATGTTATTGCATATTTATATTTAAATATTGAGCCAATAAATGTTTGAATACTAAATGATTTTTATTTTTTGTGATTTACATGCATACCACCAGTCGATGCACTACCACTTGGGGAATATCTGCTCATCTGCTGATATATATCAGTCATCGCTTCCTGTAAAGAGGATATATGATCCCCCTAGTCTTGAACTGTGGTTCTTAGTGAAGAAATATCCCTCTAAGAATATTCAGGTACGGACTAGCTATAATAAGTAGTAGATGTTGATAAAATCCCTAGTGGCCTGCCAAAGACCTCAGATAGTACGGGTATGAAACCCATCCCGCACACTCTACCAGGATGCTCCTTCCCAAGGACTTTAGCAACCGGTTCATCCTGGGAGATTGAGTAGGACTGCCCAGGATTGGCATCCCAATGTTCTTTAATTTTTACCTATAAAACAAATATCAGTATATATTAACACAGTAAAAACTAAAATAAGTTATTATAATAAAAAATCTACATCATACCCCAACTTCTATTTTTGGCTCATTAACCAAACATCCATATGATTTTTTGTGAACATCTAACCACACTTCATTTTGGGATGCTTCGTACCCTAAACATTGAGACTAATTTTGGAAAAGATAAATCAACAATTTAATATATTAAATAGTTAATATTTCCTTATACAAATTTAAACTAATGAAAATATTACCAGAGTAGTTAAAATTCTAGAAAATCTTTTTGAGCCCGCAGTGTGAAGGATGATTGTGTAGCCCGGTTTGATGCATTCTATCTTGAGAGATCATAAAATAAATAATATGAAATTTAATATTAATGTATTCAATGTCATCTCCTCTTTATATAAATGTATAAATGTAAAATGTGGATAATATAATAATATATAGTTTAATACCATCCGCTTCTCATGACGATGTCTATGAACAAAAACCTACCACTGTTCTTTCAGTACCCCACTAGGTAGCTTCTCATACATTTGTTGCACGATCAATGAAGTATCATTGACATCGCACCACAATCTCCATTTTAAGTATTTCCATTTCTTACAATTATTTTTCAACGTCCACTTTCATGTTATCACATCATTAACTCTAAAGTGGACGAACATCTGTATACAGAAAATCATTTTGAACATATTAGTAACATGATATTCAATTAACCCATAATGTATTAAAATTAAAATTATTTGGTAATAAAAAACATCATTTTTACAAAATTTTGGCATATGTCTCCAATCATGATAACAAATAGGTAAGGAAATGGGTTACGATTCCACTTGGCATAGAATCTGTCCAAGTAACCCCGTAACGTCATCCGTAGGGACCCCAAATGTATCAAAATGCACGAATATCTTCTCTCAATTCTTATTAAAAACATCTAAGCTTATTATTTTTTTCTCCACTATTTCATTTTTTTCATCTCCAATGAGAACAAATTAGTATAAATAAAATACAATAAATGTATTTATATTAAACTTTGTACCTATGACAGTGACCCTCCAGTTTTCCCATGAAGAACTAGAAGGGGCATGCTTCTGCCCCTCTAATGAGGCTCTTGAAGGATGATTCGATGACTTATCCTCTAATGGTACACCCACAAAGGGTGTGAGAGATGGTGCCTATGGGGATGCTATAGGGGACTAGGTATCTGATGGCTCAGATGTCATGGGGAGGGAGACAGATGGATTATCATCTCTCGCAGTCGTAGATGAAATAGTTTACCG
Source organism: Viscum album (assembly GCA_963277665.1). Lineage (NCBI taxonomy): Eukaryota > Viridiplantae > Streptophyta > Magnoliopsida > Santalales > Viscaceae > Viscum > Viscum album. The sequence goes on along the minus strand of OY728151.1, from coordinate 1,051,331,356 downwards.
CTTTCTCCTTGGAATTCCTGTCATTTAATCAAATAAAATTATGTTAAAAATATATATTTCAAAAATAGAATGCAGAAAAAAAAATTATAATAGATGCTCAGTACTACAAAACAAAATATATATCACAATGATAATGAAATAATACATAAATGAAATAAGTGGTTACTGAATGAATAAATAATTGTACATACAATAATTTTCCCCTTCAATCTTGTCGGATTACTAATCCATTAATTCATCCACTTCATTCATCCTTAATAGACTAATATTTTCAATATCATGATGGACAAATAATTCTGCTTCATGTTGTTGATGAGATTCAAATTTAGAGGTCAAATCTTCTAATTCATCACCCATATCACACAAATATCGTTGTATTACATGAGCAACTACACTCCACTCTTCATCCACAACATCATTCACATAATATACCATTTTTTCACATGATGATAAGATATTTGGATCATGCAGTTCACAATCACCATCATCCATCAAGAAATAGATGTTCATTAAAGTAAATTGCAAGGACTCTTTTTAACTCCTATGATAATATCGATCCAATTAGATTTGAATAAAAAACAAAAAAATTCTTGTGGTAATTTAATTCAATAATATCAAGTAGATTTCGATAATATCCCACTTCATAAAATGTAAATATACTATTATTCTATGTTTTCAAACCCTCTTTTTGATCGACTGTACAAAATATAAAGCCATTCACATTGTAAGCGTCGAACATTCTAACTTTTTTTATAGGACCTCTATCAAGAAACCACAAATATTCTGGAAACTCTGCTCGAGTATCGGTATGCATGATCTAAAAAAATAAATTGAATTTATTAGATTTTGAAAATTTATGTGTCAATCTAAATTTCGTATTTATTTCAATATTTATGAACATAAACGTCTTGAAAACAATTCTACAAGATCATTATTCACAACATTCATTAAATCGTTCTCATTTCATGTTCAGGCTCTCATTCGTCTCTTTTTTTGTATCCTCAACACTTCAATAAATGAATGTACAATCTCACTATTTAGCAGAACATATATATGTTCCTGTAATAATTCTAATTATGTCAGTGTCGCATTTGAGGTCCTCCCTACTGATCGACCAATAACAGAAAATATTATAGATTTTTGATGTATTCGAGATTGATTCGATGTTTCATCACCTTGTACAACTCGATTAAATCTTGTCTTAATATCATCAAAGTATTTGTAACAAAATCGAAGACACTCCTCAGAAAAATAGCATTCAGTAATAGAGCCTTCTATTTGTGCTTTATTTCTCACATATGCTTTCAAATTCCCAAGATATATGTGAAATAAGATAATCAAAATTATGAATTTATTTAAATGAATTTTTTTTACATAAATGAATAACATATAAATAAAATACCTCTCAATTGGATACATCCATCGATATTAAACGGGTCCTCCTAATTTAGCTTCCTCAACCAAATGCACAGTAAAATGCATCATGACAGTTAAAAATGGTGAAGGAAAGAAGATCTCCATTGCACATAGGGACAATAAAAACCTCTCATGGATGTTGTCAAGTTGAAATGGATGTAGATATTTGTCACATAATTTCCTAAAAAAATATGCAGAATTGGAGTACAACAACAGTAACATTTTCAGGTAATAATGTATGCAATGACAATGGTAGTAAATATTGTAACAAAATATGTGAATCATGACTTTTCAATCCATGTAACATATGATTCTTCAAGTAAAAACACCTGGAGATGTTACTCGATCACCCATTAGAGACCGTAAAATTCTTTAAATTTATATGGATTGTATCTTTACCCCTATTTTTAATTTCAAAAAATTCTCGAGCATATTTTTCATTCTCATCTGGCCATAGATCACGTTTTTGGTTCATTACTTATGTCTTTGCGAGCATTGAGATGATCCTTATACATTCCATGCTGATTAAGTAATGTGAAAATCAAATTTTCACAGAAATTTTTCTCAATATACATCACATCAATATTATTTTGCAAAAAATTAAATTCGCTATACGTATATTTGAAGAATATATTTTTTTCTTCTATTGTTTCATTCTGATTGCACTTGACGATGCACTTCAGACCCGTTTTATGTTGTCATTCAAATGATGAACCTTCCCAATTTCTATTTCAACATTTTCATCTTGTGTCAATTTTTTAGAACCAGTTAACAAAATTGGAGGTGGTCTACAATCAATGAAACCATTAAATTTTTATCTATTCAACTGAAATCTATGAGAAGCATCAAGCAATATTCGATTTCCCCAGAAGCACCATTTTAAATTATGAGGTAGTAGTTTGGGATCAAAATCAATGTTACAAATGGGACATTCCAAACCCATGTAAGTGTTCCAACCAGATAAATTTCCAAGCCCAAGTAAGTCACTAATTATCCACATTAAACCAGCATGCATTCTGAACAATGTTTATGAAGAAGCATCAAATGTCTCCAAACTGTTTCTCCATGAATCCTACAATTCGTCAATCAAAGCCTGCACGTATACATAAATATCATTTTCAGTCAATTTTTTCAGGAATAATCAATGAAATGATAAAAGATATTTGTTTCATACACATCCATGGAGGCAGATTGTAAGGGATCAAAATAACTCGAAAAATGCTATAACTGGTACTCAAAGTCCTAAATGGGTTGAATCCATCGGTAATCAATCCCAATAGAACATTCCTAGGATGAGCTGAGAAATTTGGATGTAATGAATCAAATGTCTTCCATGATTGTGAATCTCATGGATGTTTCATTAACTCATCATTGTTATTATCTATAGAATTCCACTTCACGTGCTCGGTGCTTTTTGAAGACACGAATAATCATTACAACTGAGGATTCAAATAAAAGTAACGAAAAACCTTTGTAGGTGTGTTCCTTTTCTTTTCCTCCATAAAATTATATTGATTCAGACTTCCAACATCACCCTTTGACTTCTATCTAGAAGAAGAAAATTTTTATCATTTCTGTATAATTGAATTCTCTCCCCAATAAAGCATACAATCATTGGGACACACATGTATTTTTGTATAATTAAGATAAATCTTGTTAACAACTTTTTTAATATCATAAAAATCCTTGGGGATTTTTTCTTTAGGAAATGCATCCCGAATAAATTCAAATATCATGGACGTTCCCTTATTTGTAATTCCTCATAGATAATTGAAATGGTATAACTTCAGCAGAATATAAAGCATTGAATATTTCAAACACCCACTATACAACACTTTATTTCCATTTTTAACTAAATCATGAAACACATTTTCCTCGGTGAATTTTTCTCTTACCTTAGGCTCCATAGAATCATGAGGAGGATCCAATGATATGTTAAAATCTTGATCTAGTTGTGTTACAGTCTCAAAAACATCACTTGTCTCGTTGCTATTTGTAGCACCCGCATATGGAGGTTCTGATATGTTTTGATGTTGATGGTGATCTCTTGTAGTACCGAATGCATTATTTATAAGGTTATTCATTTCATTTTCCATTTTTGATGAAGTTGGGAGGTCATTCTGTCGATTGACATTAGTTCTCTACCATTCTATAACGTTTTATTCTCCGTGTCAAATCCAACGCCAATATTGACCATGAAATTGCTTCAATATTAAATGTTCATAAACACCATCTCTCTTCAACCGTCTTATAAATTTACATTTAGGACATGGAAAACTTATTCACCCTTCAATAGATCGATTGGAAATTCCAAAATCTAAAAACTCATTTAAACCCTTAATATACTGAGATATGTTCCTCGATAATGTGATCCATCTTTTATCCATGTATATCTGAATGTGCCTACACAATATTAAAAAAATTAAAACATATTACTATTACTAAATGGGGAAAGAGACTCATATATACTAGGTAAAAAATATATAAATATGATACATAAGTTTTTCCTATAACATTACATATGGTAAATCACCCACTAGTGGTGTCATCTAATGTAGTACCACCACAAAGGATTATAATTAAATTGGTAGATTAGGGTGAGTGACCAAAGTCCAATGAATTTACTCAACTTAAGAAAGTTGGAGGTTCCCCTCTTCCTTTAAATTGAATAATTCTAACCATTGTTTGAAGTGGCCCAAAATTTAGGGGGAGATATGATCCATGGGGTGGATGTGCTAATAGTGTACTTGTTATACTGCTAAAGTATGATATAATTAAATCCTAAACAATTCATGAAATAAGTGATCTAATAATTATTTAAAGTCTCAATTGATATAATATATTATCAAAATTTGTCATGGATGATCATCACTTAGAAAGTGGTGTTGAAAAACCTATTTTTTCGTCAAATCACGATCTACAAGTTTCATGCTAATGTAATGTCACATGTTGAATCTATATTTACATAAATAAGGGGTTATTACTGAATAAAAAAAGGTTTCCAAGCCTTAACTATTAAAATCAATGATGTCATATTGAATCTGGTTGATAACATGGGATATCAAGCACTAAAATTAGTAGAATTAGACCACTAATAAAGAAGAGGTACCATTCATAACATCTCATAATAATGTTTTCAAATATCTTTTTATGAAGGGAGTGGGTAGGAAAAAAATTATGTAAAAGTATTGATTTTGAAATTTTTGATGGAATATTCCATGTTAGTTAAGGTGGATACGAAAATTAAGGAAGTTGGTTTCCCTTAAAAATCTAAACAATTTATAAACAAGACCTAATGTCATTATTCAAATGAAATAAGATGATCATGGGTTGTGGGTCAATGTTGGTGTTGTGAAAAAATTCATTTATTGTGAATTAGTTTATTTGTATAGACCGTTAAATGAAAAATTAGAAAGGAATCCAATTATAAGGGATAGAAATTCATATTTGAAGAAGAATCATACATAGGTTAAGAGAAACATGTATACATAAAAAATAATAGGAAATTTTGAAAATGTGTCTGGTGTATGAAAAATTATTATTCATAGGATTGGTGTAGGTTCATACCAAAATATATATTAATCGAATAAGAAAATAAAGACACATAATTTAGTGAATAAAAAAATCATCCTTAGGAAAATGTGAAATAATATTGTAAGAAAAAAACATCCTAGAAATAATTCACTTAGGTAAGGTAAGAGGCATTGGAATCTAAATTTGAGAAGTTTATAAAAGGATCATCATCTAAAATAACTAATAAATACGATGGAATTTAGAATTATCCATGTTGAAAGTTCAAACATTATACCAATTAAAGGATGAATAATTTATATAGATAACCTTATTTGAGTTTTCACATGATAATAAATAAAATTGTAGTAAACACTAGTGTAATGAAATACATGCATTATGGTAAAATCAATAATAATTGTACCTCACACTATTAAGGGAACCCATTATTAATTTTTTATAGCTTTATTGTCTGTAAATATTTATCATTCATCCCCTCCTTGATAATTAATGACCTCGTGCTAAGATAGGGTTTCTTGGGATGTTGGGGTTGTTCTTTGAATCACTACAAATTAATCAATTTTGTGGATGAAAAATAATCTGATTATATCATCCTAGTTTATCATGAGAGGATTGAGTTAGATTAAAACCATTGACTTGTTTTGAATTAAGAGGATAAGTATAGAAAAATTTGAGAAGTCATATTAAACCATAGTTGTGAAATTCTCAAAGGACAATCATACATTCCCTTTTTAAGTGATCCAAAGAGACATATTGGAATTAACCCACTTAATTATTTTGAAGTGGATAAAATTAAACCGACCTTGTGGATTGGTTATCTGGTTGTTTTCTACACCTAGGGATAATTTTTCCTTCTATAATTATTTCTACTACCAGAGTTTCACCCTATGCTCATGTGGAAAAAGTTGTTCCCTCCACTAATATTATGTATAATATACTCTTTTTCTATAATCAAGTTATTCTCAATCTCAATAAAATTATCATAAAAAACATGAAAACCTTTGAGTTATTATTATGTCACAGAACCAACTAAAACACACATGTTTTGATAGATTAACTATATGCCACTTCTAGTACAAAGTGATGAAGGTTAGTATATTGGGATTTGTATTACAAACCAGAGATATCTCTATGATTCAGATAAAAAATATATTTTTCTTAATACATTAAAGTTATGATTGGTAGACTTTTTTGTCAAAAAAAATTTCAAATCCATCCGAGGTAAGGTATTAATCAACCTTAACATAGATGACTCAGTCTCACCATTTTCATGGTAGTCCTTTGAGTATGAACACTAATATATTTAATTTATCCCATCTATAGTTCCAAGAAAATATTAGATCCTATTTATCTAACCTAGGAATGTCATTGAATCATCACGTCCCAAGTCACCCTATAATATTGGCAATATTTTCATTTGAAATTCCAATGATTGATCCATATAATTTGCTTCCTCATTCCAACTTTTCTTTTCCACTGCCCAAAAATATTTCACTATTCTTATTAATAGTTACTAATTTACTTATGGTTTAGGTGGAACCACATTCCTAGTATCAAACTCCCTCTAATTTATAATTCTTTTAACCAGTTGAATTTTTTTCTATATCCATAGTCAATGTTATTAAAATAGTTACTTAGTCACCACCAAACACATTAGTGAAAGGTTTTACATTGTGCAATAATATGCAATAAAGATCAAAATGGAAAATATTGAAAGAAACAACCCATGAAATATCATGTGAATGATGAATTTATGATGGTAAGTCTCTTTAATAATGTTGATACAGAACTCTCATTGGCTAAACCCATGATGATGAGGAGAAAACACGCCTAGAAGTGTTTTAAAACACTTTTAATACTCAGACCACCTAGGTAACATGAATATTAGTATAAATAGGTTATATATACATTTTTATACTCTATAAATCATGTCCTAAAACGTCCTATATCCATACCTACAAACCTAACTAATAGATCATACAAACATATGTCATTTGTAAGATCACAACCCCAACAGATCACCATAGATAATATTGGAATGCCACTAAACTTAGGTCCATCCCACAAACACTAAAGGTTGGAAATAAACACCTAGGGTTATAAATATTTCTGGGGGATGACTTACCCTTAAAATACATTACTTTCAGTGGAATAACTCTAATGGTAAAATATAAATAGGATGCATGATAAGGGAAAACCAAACTATAATAATATAAAATAATAATATTAATCAGAGATACAATAAACAAAAAAAGCATTCAATAAGTCTATAAGACAAAGGACTTAAAAGGGTAGAATAGGGAGCCAAACATGCCACTACACTAAGATAAAAACCCAATAATACCTCTAATATCCTACATCTATCACCAATAACCACAAAATCAAGGTTCTATTATATATAATTAAGAGTTATTTCCTTTACCTATACCATGTCAAACTTCATATGCACCAAGATGCATATACGGGGTGTGAGTATGTACAACCAATATACAGTCAACCATAGACTTCATATAGATGATACTATAATAAAAACAAGTTATCTAACATTTTATATAAAATAAAATTGATGCTAAAAACTAGTGAATAAGATACATATAACCAGTGAAAAAAACTCACACTACAACACACATCTAGATCATTAAATCACACACCATTAAAATACAATAAAACATCCCCTCTATGAGCCATTTAAATAACCTAGTGTATCCCGAATCAATGTAGGACCAAAATAATAACCCAAAATCATGATTAGAAACCCATCCCCTTGACCCGAGTCATCACTTGGGGGTACAATATATGTTCCTAATTTTACAAAATTGGTAACCAAATCCAAACCAACAAAGGAGAATATATATGAATCATGAATAAACACTAACCTCTTCCAAGACATGTTTATACACACAAAAGGGTTGCATAATTCAGTAACCCCATGCACTGAAGGCTCTAAAAAATATGAAAAAACTACCTACAACTATGAAAACCACCAGCGGAAGGGGAGGGGAGCCGACATAGGGTAGGAAATCGACGGGTTTTGGGGAGAAGGTAGTGTCGCCGGTGTCGAAGGGAGAAGGGGGGTCAGCAGCGACCATCGGAGAGGTCACCAGTGGCATAAGAGGGGAGCAGAGCTAGGGTTAGGGATCATCAGGGGAGAAGTGTCACGAGTGGTGGGGAAGACGGTCGGATTAGGTGAGGGGGGAGTTTCCACTATAAAAAATTAAATGGTTTTTATGGCGGCTTTCAATAAACCACCGCTAAACCATTTAATAGAATGGTTTAGCAGGGGTTTTGTAAACTGCCGCTAAAAGACAGCTGCTAAAGGCGATTCTTGTTTTAGTGATGCCTCCACCACCAACTTACTCTACGAATAATGAATTGTCATGAAATGATCTTCTACCACCTAACAATTGATTTCATGGGAAATTAATCCAACATCTACCCTTAAATTATAATAGATGACCACATCTATATTAATCCTTAAAACCCCCTCTGGATGGGGGTGGTCCAACAAGGCGATTCATGTTGCATGCTTACCAAAGATGTCACCTCTTCCACTACCATCAAACTATTCATCCATTATAAGATACTATCAACCAAAAAAAATTATTGGGTCTCCTTATTTTGAACAATGCACTAATTTCTTCTAGTCCAAACCATCCATGTAATTGTGCATATCAACCCCACAAATCTTAGTTCCAATGAAATCAACCAACTATTGAGGTTTTGGGAAAACACTATATATAGGACAAAGAACTTCATAAAATTATATTCCCATTATTTCAACACCCCACAACACAGTATAATAGCATGTATAAGAGGATCCACCTCTTGGAGACACAAATGGAAGGTATCTTCCCCCACAATATGTTGTTTCACCAGAATGTCACGGGTTTGTAGAAAATAATTGAAATCCTTCCACCCAAAATATTTTACATTGGGAGGAGGAGTGATTGACTAGATACTCTTCCAATGATTTTTAAGGTGGAATTTATCCAAACCATGGACCCACATTTTTTAGCCCAACAAAACAGAGTTCTTCCCAAAAGATTCTCCAGCCCAAAAAATTTGATCATTTCCCATTCAAGGTGAAAGAGGAATACTGATAATGAAGTCACAATCATACATATTAAACCATCTAAAAATCATACCCTAATACCACTCCTCTAAAGAGTCATTGATCAAATAACACTCCCTTGCATTTTCGATTCCAGAGTCAGTAATGGAAGAGACTTTCTAGTTGATTTCATTTTCCAGAAACAGGTCATTCCACGCACATACATAATTCATGTTAGAACTTCTCCCCACAAATCCTCTATCAATGAGTGATTTACTAACCCAAATTATTCTTTATAAACCACTAGGCTCCAGCCCAAGCATGGAATGTAAGAAACATGAATGAGGAAATTATTATGTACACAGAACCATTGTGAATTGGGAATTTGGGTTGGATACGAGATTACATCCTTGTTTCACCAGAAGTTCCTTATTAAACCATTTGAGATTCCTAATGTCAATACATAAAATGTATTTCTAAATTCCTAGTTTTCCCCACAGAATCCAATGGTTATTAGGTTTTCCATCATGATAACCCCGCCAAAAGTTATCCAAATGATAATGGATCTTATCAATAAGAGATTTATGAAATTTCAATAATGATATTACATAGGATGGAATTTCATGGGCAATTGATTTAATATAAAATTCCTTCCCAGACATAGAAATCATCTTTATTGAATATAAACGAATTATATTGTCCACCCATTCCATAAATGAAGAGAACTCTATTTTCTTGGACATTTCGACAATGGTCTGATGAACCATATATTTTTTATATTTTTCAACAAGTGGAAACCCACACACCCTCTAAAAATCCCCTATATTCATGTGTAATACACCATTACTAAAGAATAATTTGATTTCAAAGGATTAATATTATTCATATAATCCCATTCGTATATATTGATGACTTTAAGAACCGAGAAATAATTTTGAGGGGTACAATGTGAAAAAAGGAGGATATTATCTATAAAGAATATGTGGAAAATAGGTGGGCCATTTCGACATAAAATTTCACCATGGGAATCTCCTTTCTCTATTGATCTCAATTAAAGATGAGAAAAGACACTGAATAATAGGATAAAAATATATTAAGGGAGTTGTTCCCCTAACCATAATCCTGTTAGGCATTTAAAAATCTTATAAGGGAACCCATTAATATTGATTCTTAATAACACCCACATAACACAGTTCATGATGTTAAAAATCCATTTAGCACCAAATATGAACATCAAGAGAACATGTTCAAGAAAATTCCATTCAACCGAGATGTAGGATTTCATCATATCCAACTTTATTACCATAACATCTTTTTTAAGAATAATGGGTCTTTATGGAGTAGAACTCTTCAAAAGAAATGGTTGTATTATCTGTAATGGATATCCTTGGGACAATGGAACATTGATTTTTAGTGACCAGTTGGGGAAGTAAACACCTTATCCTATCCACCATGATCTTGGAAGAAATTTGGTAGACAACATTGTACATACTAATTGGACTAAGCTCATTGATTTTATATGTACAAAGGATTTTTGGAAAGAGAGTAATAAGAGTTTCATTAAGGGATTTCAGTGAGTCTCTTTCTTCCCATAATTCCTTCATTAGGGAATCCACTTCAAGTCCAATAATGTGCCAAAATCATTTGAAAAATAATTCCATGAAATCATTGGGCCCTGGTAACTTAGTAGAATGAATAAGATACGGGGCCCAAAAAAATTCATCATCAGATATATCATTACCCAATTTCCATTTCATGTCTACTATGACAATATTTGGAATGCAATTAGTCATACATGAAGTAGTGTCAATACTTTACACCATATATAGTTTCCTAAAAAATCATAAAAATCATATGAATATCACATAAATCAGGGAAAACCCACCCAGTCTGATCCTCGTTCTTAGTAACATGATTTATCTTCCTCATTGATGACACTATTTGGTGAAAAAATGAAGTGTTTTGATCACCATACCTTATATGTGATTCTATTCCCCTGAAAAACCCAAAAATATCATTTTCCCTCAACACTACATTAAGTTCCTTCCTAGAAAAAGATATATACCTAAGAATGGACACATAATATAGAAAATAGAGTAGCCTCCCCAATTGATTCCATATATAATTAATTCATCTATCAATGTCTCAAAACCTAACTGAGTTCCAATATTTTAAATATGACATAGTATTGATGATATTGGATGTGGGGCATTTGTAATGGATTTGATGTGTGATATGGGATATTTAGTTTTGACAGTTTCAAATTGGGGATCTGTGACAGTTTAGATTTATGATAATTGGTTTCGAATTAATGATTTTCTACAGTTTTCTATGATTTATGATGGATATTTTCACATCAGGATATGTCTTTTTGCAGTGATCTTCAACTCTCATGGTGAGGTTGGGTGTAGGGGTGACCATCAGTAGACATGGTTGGTCAATGACCTTAGGTTCTCAAAAGGAGGTTGTTTGTTCTCCTTATTCTATTACAGTTACCCTTCGCGGGATATTTTCAGTGACCATCGTTTCTTAAGGAGAGATGGTGAACATCATGGTAGCTTGGGGACATTTGGTAATCATGGATTATCAGTTCAATATTTCCATACTAGGGAATTATGTACCAAGGAATAATGAATTGTCGTTGTGCCTATTAATCTGTACCATATTCTGACAAAGTGATACTTTTCATACTAGTGAGAATCATACCGAGATGAATGAAATCGAGGAAAATCATACATAGAGGAATCAGACTCATAATATCATATTGGGTTTTTCATTTCAATGTCTACGAAGTTCATACCATCTTATTTATAAGAATGTTATGGTTTGTTTAAAAAGGAAGAAATTTGTGGAACTGAAAAGAAGCACATGTATCATGTGTTGTTACACTATCTTTGTATTACCCTATTTATGATAAGAGGTTGAACACACATTATTGGAATTTGTTACATAGTTCTACATGAGTGAAATGGTATATCAAACTCATTGTAATCTAGAGATTGTTTCCTATTGTATTTTATTGTGTCAGATTACTTCTAAACCATAGCAAGGACATAGATATTCATATTTAACAGTGAACACGGTAAATTATTATGTTCATGTGGATGTGTGGTTGATTTTGTTAGCTGGAAATTGAATATTCAATAGGAGGCGATTGATTTTTAAATTGAATGTAAACTTAAAAGAAAAACTATCACTAATTCACCTCAACTACTATAGAGAGTTCTTTTAAAAGTTCTTTAAATTTCACGTCACAATGCTATAAAAGAATTGGTAAACACAGTGAAGTTAATGGGAGGTCCCTTTTTTCAGCGCTCGTAATAGCATTGATAATGGGATCCCCAATCAGCCCTCGAAATTGCACTGATAAAGGGGGACTTTATCTTTGTTTGATATAGTGCTGATAAAGGATGATTTTATCCGGGATCGAAATATAGATGATAATGGATGACTTTACCAATGCTCAAGATAGTGCTAATAATGACCTAGCTTCTTGTGTTGTGCTATCTATATAACAGCACACCCACCAACACATGGACAGGTCACAAAAACCTCTTACACAAAACAGCACCAACACAGCAGACACAATAACAAATCAGCACACACATGGGTTTTGAATACAATACGATATTCATTTAAAATAATGTTTCATACAATTACATATACAATTTTCCAACAAACAGTAAAAAAAAGCTTTCTTCATTTGACATTTTTTATCCCCTCTCAAAAATGTCCAACCACGGTATTTTATGTTGAACAAATCATCTCAACTATATAAAAATATCCACCAATATAAGAAAACAAATATTATGTTAGTAATACTATAATAAATAAATAAAAAATTAATATGAAAGAAAATAATAATAAAATGCCAATTTTTAATAAAAAATACACATTTGGAGTTATACAGGTCACACCATGAATCTTAATGCGGTGGGGTTGATTCATACACGTCACAAATGAGTTGTGGATCATTGTCCTAAAATATTAAAACAATTTGAAATGGTTTTGTGGTTTTGAGTATACCCGTTGTTCTTTTACTAAAATTAAAATCAATTTTAAATGAAAAATTTGGATTTATACTAGTCAGATCATTCATCAGATTGAGGTGTGGTTTTTTCCAATATGTCACAAATGAATCATGCATTGTTTTTCAAAATTATGAAATCCAACTGAATGTATTTTTTTCATTTTGTCAGAATTGTTTTTTACAAAAATATCATTTAATCCCAAAACACACATTTTCAGTCACACTAGTTGAATAGTTCATTGGATTGAGGTAAATGTTCTTAATAAAAGTCACATAGGATTTACAAATCAATCTATGAAATTATAACGACAATCAGAGGTTGTTTTCATGGTTTTTAGTGAGTGATACTTTTTGATCTAAAATGTCAATTTTAAACTGTTAAAGGACAGTTTTAGTCATACAAGTAACACCATGCATCAAATTGTGGTTGATCTCTACAATCACAAATGACTCATGGATCATTCTCATAAATTATTAAAACAATCTCAATGCATTTTCTCGGTTTTCAATATGTCACTTGTTCTTTTTACATAAATTAATGTCTATTTTAAATAAAACACATTTCTATTTATACTGGTCACATCATTTATTAGATTGAGGTGTGTTTAATTAATAAACATCAAAAATTCCTCATGGATCATTTTCTTAATGTATCAAAACAATCCATATTTTTCTCTTGATTTTCATTATGTAAGTTGTGTTTTTTACAAAAATATCATTTCAGACTACAAACATGATTTTGGTTCATACTGGTCACATCATGCGTCAATATGATGTGAGACTACTTCATACACATAATTAAGGACATATGAATAACTTTCCTAAATTATGAACACAATTGGAAATCATTTGAATGGTTATCAGTGAGTGACACGTTTTGAGCTAAAATGTAAATTTTTAATTGATAACAGACAAATTTTGTAATACTAGTCAAGTCGTTCATCATAATAAGGTGAATATGATTCTTGAAATTAATAAATTACTTAGGGATCATTTTCCTAAGGTAGAACAACTATCCAAATGAATTTTCTCAGTTTTCAGTATGTCACTAGTTCTTTTTTACTTACATTAATGTTAATTTTAAATAAAAATACTCATTTGGATCTATATCAGTCACAGCATGTGTTTTATTGATGTGAGTTTGATTTTAAAACATCAAAAATGGCTCATGGATCGTTTTTTATATTATATAAAAAATCCGAATGTGTTTGCTCAGTTTTCATTATTCCAGATGCGTTTTTTATTTAAATTAAAAGAGAGGCATTGAGTCATTCTAGTGACATTGTGCATCAGATTGTAGTGATATTGATTCCTACATGCGAAATATGACATATAGATCATTTTACTATGGTGTTAAAACAATCTGAATGTGTTTTCTTAGATTTTAGAATGTTTGTTGTGTTTTTTTACTGAAATATCATTTCAAACTGGAAACATTTATTTTTCATCATACCGGCCACATTGGGCTTCAGTTTTACCTAAGACTACTTCATACATGTCACAAAGAATATAAAAATTGTTTTATAAAATTATTAAGACAATCCGAGTGAGTTTTCTTGGTTTTTAGTGAGTTATGTGTATTGATATAAAATGTCATTTTCAAACTTATAATAGACACTTTTAGTCATATCAGTCAAATAGTTCATTGTATTGTGGTTTGGTTGATTCATACACTCATAAATGACTAATGGATCATTTTACGAATTTATCAAAACAATACAAGTGTGTTTTCTTAGTTATCTGTATGTAACTTGTTATTTTTGAGAAATTCATTGTAAATTTAATATAAAAATTCACACTTACAGTCATAACATTTGGAAAATTATTCATATTTTAGTGCAGCTGATTCCTATATATCACAAATGACTTATGGGTCATTTTCCAATAGTATCAAATCGATCCTATGTCATTTTCATTGATTTCAGTATGTCACTTGTTCTTTTTAAAAAATATACTCTCAATTTAAAATAAAAATAGACACCTCGAGTCATACCAGTCGCATAATGCATCATATTGAAGTCATTTCTTCATGCTATTTGTGTACATTCTTCCATAAAGTATACTTATCATTAATTTATAAATGAATCTATATCTTCTTCTTGAATATTAGTCTTCATTAAAATCATTGTAGTAGAAAAAATATATAAATACACTAAGGATTAATAAATATTTTTAATGAAATAATAATTGTCTTAAAAAATTACTCTCTAGGGATGCTGGTTTTTTCCTGGAAAATGATCTCTTCCATAAATTTACAATCATAATAACAACATATTTTTCAGTTTTTTTGTTTATGACACTGAAAAATCATTGAGAAAATTAAATAATATTTTTATATGTGTTTGGATAGTGAAATATATTTATATATACCATTATATTTATCTACTCTTAGTACCTGTGATATTTTTTATCCTTTTCCCTAAATCTCATTATAGGATTTAGACGATATTCATTCACCAAAAAATCATAACAAAATCCTAT
Organism: Viscum album; assembly: GCA_963277665.1. NCBI lineage: Eukaryota > Viridiplantae > Streptophyta > Magnoliopsida > Santalales > Viscaceae > Viscum > Viscum album. Next base: position 1,051,315,847 of record OY728151.1, on the reverse strand, counting down.
TTAAAAGATAATATAAATTATATAAATAGATGTTTTGTTATAAAATGTTTGATTTATTGTATTACAAACAAAAAAAACCAAAATCTGTGATTATTGTTTTCCATATCCATGCATTGAATCCAAAAAAAATATTTGGAGTATCCAAATTGACCGTAATGTGAATCCAATGCTGCCTAAAAAATAAACGTAAATAAGTAATTTATGAAATTAAAATATATTAGATATTATTAAATTTAAGAAATTTACGCATGCTTCATTTGTATAAAGAATAGTATCTCATCATTAATTTTTTGTTAAACGATTTGAGCAGCCCTACCACTATTTCACCCACTTTCATGGAAGTTATTTATATTTATTCTATATAGGTGCTCTAAGGACTAACAAGTCCAAATTTGTGTTCATTGGGATATCCCTTCATTTTTTTCATATATATGACTATGAAAAATATGAAAGGTATTTTTTCATAATTATCATAGTATATCAACTTTTGGAAAATCAAATCACAAAAACATAACTCATGTATACATTTACATCTGAGCCTCCTAGACAATCATATTCCAAGATTTCACTTACATTTTCAACACAAATGAAATTTGGATATTCCCAAATGTACATATTTTCATCAAAAAATATTTTTTGAGTACCCCCATATTTCAATTTCATATACACGTGAGCATGTAATGATAATAAATGCATATATAGAATGGGATGGTTTTGGGTGATTTCAGATGATCTTTTCAATTAGTTTGTTTATCCATAATATGGTATTGAGCTATTCTTTTTTTCAACCAATCCCATTTTACATTTAAAAAAAATCTTCACTTCAAAACATTCTAATTAAATGATAAAGGTTTGTCTCGAATAATAAATTTGAAATTAATACCACCTTGTAAACATGTTTTTTACAAGATGTGATGGCCTTGCGATGAATGTTCCAAGAGCTTGTTCAACCTTATGAATTTCTTCATGATCAACTGGAACATGTTATTCAGCACTCAGATAATGGGATACATTAATCAACACATTGACATTATAGTTTGGAAGTGTTCTTTCATGTAGCATTGACTTCTGGATATTGATCATCGTATCCCTATCTACAAGGTGATGGGTTGGTGTTGTCAGATATAAATCATAGTCATTTCCACCCTGTGGAATATCAATATAAGAAATGTATTATTTTACATCTTATTTACAATTCACAAAAACAATTATTAGAACATTGATTACTTCAGTTAAGATAGGTTTTTGAGAGGAATGGCACAACTCAATGTTGGTGGGGGTGGGGCCGGATCTTCATGCGCTGGTTGTTCTTGAGTTGTTTCTTCTCTTTTCCCTCTGCCATCATATTTTTCATGAACTATTTTTCACACTATATTTTTTATTCAATTATAGATACTATTTCAATAATCATTTTCAGTAGTTCACTTTGAACCTCCCCTTGTTTTTTCTCAAAATAATGTTCAGGGTGTCACCACAAAACAAGCACCTCTGATGTGGCTATACTTTTCTGGCCACTTCAAGGCCACTGAAAGTGTCTCAACATCCGGTTTGGATATTACTGATTTCAGTGACTATTTGAGAAATAAAATATAGGAAAATATCTAATCATTTTAATTACATATCAATTTAATGAAAAACTAATATTTATTATGTCATACATACACATGATTCCCACACTTTTTGTGTGTTTTCATCTATTGGTATCACATCATAATTTACATGCACCTCCATCCATATCACATGGTGTGGGGTGTATGTGAATCTGGATTGGGATTCCTCAATCCTCAAATAAATATTGGAACATTGTTATGGTGTTTTTTTATGTTGCATAAAATTATTACAATTGATTTAAAATATGTACCAATTTTTTTCATGTGATGTGTACCCGATCATTACTTTATTATATGGGTATGCTAGTTTTATACCTTCTTCCATATTTACATCACTCAGTTGATGTTTCATATATAAAAAAAATTAATCAATGTAATGAACACATTTACCCTCAAACAACGTATTAACAAACAAAATGTACCTAAAAAAGGTTTCTCCACACGATGGCTAGTAAATGGATCCCACTCTCCTTGGGTTATCAGGTGAGCATAAAGTGGAGGTTGGTGCGGTTTTGTTTTCCCTTCATCATATTTAATATGATATCTCATTAATTTTTTTTAAAGTCTTTATGAATCCTTACAAAAACCCTTAATACATACTCCTCTTATGATTAATCCACTATAAATTCCCAATGCATGGGATGATAAAGAATAAGTAAATATTTCATTATTTAAATTTTTAGTAAATTAACAAAATGATATCATAATTTTATTGTAATATCACATTACATTATTTTCTTAACCTCTGTGAAAACATGGTTCCATGACTATACATCAATTGGCATGCATTTCTGAGAGATTATTCTAATGTATCAACTGAACATGGCCTTCTTTGGGTTAACATGATGGCCCCACATAATCCATCTGATATCATATTTAATTACATTCTCTTTTTCATTAAGGATTTTTGGTATCACCGTCATACTATAGCACTACTTTTTTTCATGTGTTTTTAGTGCTTTGTTTCCTACCATTTCAATGTTTTCAACATCATCAATATTTTCATCTAGAGCACTAGCATTGGCATGGTCTAATGGTGGTTGTATCTCTACACTAGGAGTAGCAACAACAAAAGTTTGAGAAACGTGGTTTCCCTTTTCACTAGGAGAAGTACTAGATGAAGAGACATGATATTCCTCTACACAAGGAGAAGTAGTAGGTTGAGAGACTTGTTGTCCCTCAGAATTGGGAGCATCATCACGTGATAAAATAATTATCCACAACAGTGGTTTAACATTTAATTCTGATTACATAAAATTAGTAGACAATAGATAATAACCTTAGGTAACATGATGTATATTACAAAAAATATATTACCAAATTATTTAAGTTTCTATTTTTGAAAGGTTGAAGGGATTTGACCACTCTATCGACTATCCAAATCCCTTCATAGTGGTCTCCTCGTAAATAAAAAACTCCATATATATTCGTAACTTTATGAAATTATTGCAACGTCTAAATGAATGGTCCATATTCCATTGAATTTTCATCTAACCATTTAGTGATTTTGGATGATAATTGAATATTTTACTATCATTGGTTTGCGTGGTCATAAAAATAAATATATTTCCTATGATTCTATTATAAATGGCTCATATTTTCCACCTTCTTTAATGAATTCAACATCCACGAATCCCAAATCATCTATTTTAACAGCACTACTATTATTAACCCACATGCATTGAAATATCATATCTCAAAAGTTTATATAATCCAACAACCATGTTTTTTGATGATGCCAATGTATGACATATTCACATATATTGAATTTCATTCCATAGCACGGGAAACATGCAACACATTATCTATCACTATAAATCAACAATTCTGCATGGAAATGTCATCATCGTGTTTATTAGTATAAAATGTATAACCATTAATTATATAAGAATTATAAGAAAATACATACACACATGGTCCTTCGGCTAGTAATTGAAGTCATTATGAATTTGTGTCCATATTTTTTTCTGACTTCTCATATATATGGTCCCAAAACAATCCTATAAACAATTTTTTATTTGTATTTGATATCCATTTTTTATGTCCTTGATGGATTAAAATTCTTAATAATTTCTTTTTAGGATTCGACATATGGGTCAACCTAAAAACTGTTATGAAAAACATAAAGTTATCCCTGCTCCCAATCTGTATTAGTGATCATGAAAGCTTCTTTTCCAAAAATTCCTTCACCCGCAAGCCATCTAGGGTGTGGAGGATTTGGTAGACCATTGTTTTACCGCACAGATAGATATTTGGTAAATAATTCAACAACTTACACTATAATATATAGCTCTAAAATACAACCCTATGGATGAATTTAATTTTTGACATACCCTTTAAAAATCATCATATATCTTTCAATATGATATTTCCATATATAGTTTATAGGAACACATATTCGAATCACTCTCACCCAGTCGAAAATAAAATGAACCATCATGTTAATGAATGTCGGTGGGATGTATATTTCTAATTGACATAATATGATGGAAATTTCTCAATCCATACTCTGCAATTACACCTAGTATATAACATTAATGCATATTGATTGGAAGAAGAAACGGATCTTCATTAATGTATAATGGATATTATTTGGAAAAATACAACATAAATCTCTAAGAATTAGATGTTTCATAAAAATGTGTAATTCACGTGATTTCATACTCCTTATCTATAAATCTCTCATTTACATGTTGTTCTTGATATTTGGTTAATAACACTATAGAACTTTTATGTCATTCAAGAAGTTTAAAAATAGATATCTCTCATTCTTATAAAGAGTGTATGTATCTTGTGGAAGAAAAGTATAATTTTCACCCTTCACTGGTGCCAACCCATCTCGTATTCCCATGTCAACCATGTCAAACCTAGCCTTAATTCCATATTTTGTTCCTAGTGCATTTTGAAAAATTCTCATGACACTATCATAAATTTTATTGAACATGCATATCATCAAGAATTCTTATGACATACAGAAAATTATAGTATGGCGGTTCAAAAAAACTAATCTATTATTCAAATTAGGTTTTGTATGGTTTTAATTTTCAACATATTTAACTTTCTCAAAATGACGATCACCTATTAGTGGAGACAATGTTGTATGTTAATATGAAATTCCATCGAAGTATGTTGTCCATGATTGGAACTTATTTCATCAGGGTTGAAATTTGTGATGTCCTACAAAATGATTTTCAATGAATGTTTCAACATAATTGAAAATGTACCCTAGGATAAGACGGGACACCGATTACATCCTTTAATGTTATATCCAAAAAAAATCCATTAGCAGGAATTTCACTTATCATCACATAAAATATGAATCTAAACATTAAATCTTCATTTATCTATGTATAATATAACGTAACACATATATCCCACAGTAATTTCCATTCCTAAATAAATGGAGAGAAATAATCATCAATATAATTACATGGTTTTATGAGTCCTCGTATAATTATAAATAAAATTATGTTTTTCATTTCTTTCATAACCATGGTGGAATTTTATAATTTTCAATTATAACTGGCCAGGTACTGTGAGTGCTTCTTTGAAAGCCAAAGGGATTCACTCCATCTGTAGATAATGCAAGATGATGGTTTGTCGGCACATTTCCAAAATCTAGATACTCATGATCGATTATCATCCACTGAGGAGAGACTGTCTGGTGACGTAGTTTCCAATTGGTATTTCTTCTTTCTACATGCCAGATAAATTTCCATGTGGTCTCCTCACTTATATATAGGGCCCTAAATCTTGTAAAGATTTGGATGTACCCGAAAAATTTTGTATGGCCAGATTCATCATTCTTGTTTCGTGATGCACCAAACTTTTTGAATTTTATATGTAATTTTTGATCATTGAGAAATTGTATACAATTATTCGGGAAGACAAGTATTCATTCAGAAATCATACCCATCGAGCATAGCATTTTATTGGCATTGTATATTCATCTTGGAAGCTCATTATCTTTTGGGATCATGTCATTCAAGAGAGAACGTAATTATATAAAATAGGATTTACTCCATCTATTGCCTGTATTCAAATTATATAGCTTCAATAAGATGGAAAATTTTTTATATTTAGTTCAACCACCATACAAAAGAATCGTTTCACAACTCTTTAAATACAAAATTTTTTGGTAAATAATTAATTTCATCATCAACAACCTTTTTCATTTCATTAATACTATCTTCAAAATCAATTGCATCTATAATAACATTATTGATTTGTTCCTCTTCATTTACCACACTTGTAGTCATATTAAGTCATCCATTAAATTCCCTTTTATCCTAGCCACTAGGTTTATTATCTTTTCACCCATGTGTATTCCAACAATTATAACTTTTATCTATTCCATGATAGATCAACCATTATTACAACTCCTCTGGACTAGCTTGTCTTCAATAACAACAACATAAACCTGGAAAAATGATTTTAGAAAGGTCGTATGCATGATATTTTGCCAACATGATAATGTCTTCCACACAATCTTCGTACTCTCTTATCAAATTATTGGAATCCATCCAATTTTTTCATATAAATCCTATTTGATTATGTGATATTACTATTTAACAAAATAAATATAGAAAAAATTGATATTATTCAATGTTTTCTTAAATCTACAAAAATCTAAACAGAAAAGATTATGAAAAAACTATAGTTCAAATATCCTTTAAAAACTATTTAAAAAATCACACATGAAATCACATTAAAAATCAAACATCTACACAAATTACTCTTTCAAATGACACGCTCTTTTTAAAATCCATAAATCGGTTCCAAAAAACCATTCAAAAAACCAGATTTCCTTTTTTCTAAGCATTCAAGACAACTTCATGACATAATAATCTTAATAATTTAAAATGATTGAGACCCATCTAAGATAAATTTCAAAACTCATGAATAATTTTAAAAGATACAATTAGTCATTTCCATAACGACATAGATGAAAATATAGATACATTATAAAATATACATAAAAACACATCGATTCATCACAAATCAATCAGTGTTTATTGATTCCATCACATTATTCCAAAGGATGGTGTAATAATAATAATATCCATAATAATTTTATATTGTGCTCCCCACAATTGGATATCCCTTATCAATGCATCCATTTTACTATTATATCAATAATAAATAAACACAACACTAGAGTCCCAATAGATATGTTCAATAGTCAGTGACCACACTCACAACCATGAAACAATCATGTTCGCGTTTACTAAAAACTATGCATTATCCAAATGATCATTGGCTCACACCAAATAAATTTATTGTAGACCGTTAGAAAAAAATTGGTGTATCTCAAATAATGTAATATTGGTTCCTTCCATTAAATACACAATGATTTTATATAAGCATGAACCCATTAAATAATCAAAAATTTATAAACTGTCATTCCTTTCACACAATGATTTTCCATATGTCACTCATCACTAGAAGAAATATGTTTCCTTCCCAATACATTAATGTATTTTATTTCTCAAGTAAAAATATTAAAATAAATATGGTACTAAACTAATATATGGTATGATATTCTATAGTCTATTTTCTAAAATGATCAAATTATCTTTATAAATGACATTACATAGACTTGTCATTCTAAAATCCTTAACTGAAATCGTATTAGTAACCTCTATAATCAATGTGGTGAGAGTATCATTATAAGTCTTGAGATAATTAATACCTATCCATAAATCATTATAGAGGTTGACAACATCATGTCCCTAAATAGTTTATATCCTTTTAAATAAAATTTCAAAAATTAAATATTGTTTTGGTACAATTGATGGATGCATCATCGTAAATTCCCTGACCACTTCGTAACATTGAATATAAAATGTAAATAATTCATTCAAATAATTTATTAAAGTTGAAATAAAATAATAATTTGTACAATTAGAAATAAAATTATTCTGAGAAGAAAATATTATTTGACAATCACTTCAATTATATCATTTTCCCTTTGAGTGGATTCAGCATAAAGTGCTTGCTAGTGGAAGGATTCATCACAAGTGTTGTTATGGTTATTTAACTAGGGTTTTTAGAATGTGTCTCACATAGATTTGTATAGGTAGGGCTAAAAAAAGATATTTTTTCCTTATAACTCAATTTATCCTTTAATAAAATTATCAATGTATTGGTGGTTTAACATTAGTATTGTTTATTTGTACCAAATCCAACAACTGTTATCAGATATTTTTCTTATTCTACTATTTGTTACCAAAAAGTGGTATTAATTCTTGTTTACATAATATTTGTTTATTATTTTATCAATAATAGATAGAGAGTCATGGTTTCATGACTATTGTCTTTCCTCTGGTGAAATGGTTTTCTATGATTTAGTATAATTGAAGTAGTAATAAATTTGGGGTGCTATTGAAATATATAAGGATTGGATTGATATTCAATGGTGGAGGATTCATTCATTGGGGGGAAATAGAATTCCTACTCTTGGAGAGTTCAAAATAAATATTGATTTTTAATTAGTTAGAATCGAAGAATTTAGTATAATGGTAACCCATGAGATGAAAGCATTTGAATTTTTTTTAATGTTTGTCCAAGAAAATATGGATCCAAGATTGGAGAAGGACATTTCTCAATAATTTTAAGCATTAATTGTGGATGTTTTGTATAGGGAGGGATCAAATATTATGATTGGTCATTGTTTTTGGGAATGATTAGTTCTTAGTTATCTTTTCATTAATTATTCCACATTGGTTAATATTAAATAATTAATTATAATTGATAATAATTAATTATTTTTGATGTATGTGATAAATTATAAGATTTAGTGGAATTTAATACTCAAACTAGGCATGGATGGGCTAGATAGAGTTTTAGAAAATCTCGATGAGGTTAATAACTCATTTTGAGGTAGCTAGACCCTATCATATAATCCTATAGATTTGGGATATGATAGCCTTGTGGAATATCCCAAGATAGAGGATAGTTTACAATGACATTGTGGCCTAACCTAGTGGAGTCCGGGGTGTGACGGCCTTGTGGACTAACCTGGGGCTTGATTGGATTTGGGGATTAATCCTGAGGCAATAGTTATATGATGGCCTTGATGCCAAACATGAGGTTGAGTCAAGCATACAAAGTCACAGCAGCTTTACCTGATTCTTTAATTTGTTATAGAACTTGATCAAGTTCATTTGTGAATGTGGATTTCCTTATATCTGAATATTGGGTTGACATGTGGAAATCATATATTTAACATGATGTTAGGCATAAATTTTTTCCTTTATGATAGAATAAACATAGTAGATATTCCTCAAAGACTTCCCAACACATTCCACTTTGAAAAAACCAGTTATCATAATTCATTTAGAATAATTGGAAAACATATAATTTTTTTATTAAAATGTATATGTGAAAACCATATGAGATACCCATTAACAAGACCATTACAACACATTCATACATGGCATAACCATTCCCATGTTCACACATACACACAATCAGGGAATATAATCATGTTTCAAAAGAGGACCACCAATTGCTTTTCAAGAACCAACCAACATGCAATTCATTTAGTGTGAAATCCCAGACTACCAACAACCATGATTTTCAGTGGGGAATTTCTCCTATACAGTTCAAAACATCACCATAAAACAACGATAAAGAGGATAAAACTCATTGCAGAGGTGGATTTCAGCACACGGAATATGTGCGTTCATGGTGGAGGAGAGGGGCATAGTAGAGAGGTCATATGGTGGAGGATAGTTGTTGGTAGAGTAGAGCCACATAGAAGAGGAGAGGCATGTTGTGGAGCTGAGGCACACAGTGGAGGTGGGGAACATTTTGGATGGGGGTCGCATGAAGGAGGTGTGGCGTGCATTGGAGGAGAGGCACATGACATCCTGGTTCACGCAAAATAGAGGGGAAGCACACAACGGTCTTGTTTGTGGTGGAGGAGAGGTGCACGACGGAGGTGTGGTTTCTGAAAGAGGAGAGGCAGTAGGAGGGGAGGACGAGAAGGTGGTGTGATGGTAGCGATCGACTTCTGTGAGAGCTTGAGGGTTGCGAGGAATGAGGAGAATGTTAGGGATTTATTTTAAAACCCTATGAATGTTTTATTAGTGCTAGTTAAAAGAGATGATAAATGTATGTTTTATCAGTGCTAAAATTGAATGCATTGATAAATCATTCCTTTATCAGCACTTTTTTAGTGCTGATAGTGATAGGCCTTTATAAGCACTAAAAAAGGGGTGATAATGACACAACGTTATCAATTTATATATATTATTATATATATTAATAAAATTATATACATGAAAAATATATATTTTTATTTAAAAATTCTTATTTAAATAATTATAAAATTATAATAAGTCTACTTATTATAATTATAATATTAGAAATATATATAATAAATATATTAATTATATATATTTATAAGATTACAGAGGTATACAACTATATTTATTCTAATTTAATAATTATTTATATCAATATAAATATGTTTATAATTATAATTATAAATGAATATATATATTAATTTAAATAAATATAAAATTATAACAAACGGATATTTCTATTATTTATAATTTTATTAATATATTTATTTAATAAATTTATTCAAGTTTCAAAATTATTTAAATATATATCTTTTTACTTATAACTACGAATATAAATATTTTTATTTATTTCTCAATATTCCAATATATTTGTAAATATATATAAAAATATATTTATTTAATTATATATAACATTATATATGAAAATAATAAATATTTTTTTAATGTAAAATAAATAAATATATTATTTATGAATTAATAGTTATTTAAATAAAAGTATAATTATTTTTATGTACAAAAATTAATAAAATATATATTTATTTTCATTAAAGAAATATAATAAATGATTTTTTTTCAGCTGTGATTATAAATATAAAAATAATTATAAAATTATAAAAAATATTTATAATTTTATAAATATATATAATAAAAATATTTATTTTAATTTTTAAATTATTTAAATATATCTACATTTATTTAGAATTATTTTAACAATTATTTGTATTTATTTGTAGATATTATTATCAAAATTTATTTAAAGTTTATTTAAATATAATTGAAATTAATTAATTATAAAATCTATAAATTTATTTATTCTTTAGTAACATTTAATGTAATTTTATAAGTATTGAGGACATAATATTGTATATGTAATGGTAACATGAATTAGTCATATAAAACTAGTGAATTATACATAATAAAAAATTAGACCTCAATTGAAAACATGAATAAGAAGAATGTAATGTATAAATTATCATGAATGATGATACATAAAAAATATTGACGCATGATCAATATATTTATTTACCGAATTCATTGTAAACTCATATATATTTAATTATAATCTTAGAAATACTTTATTAAAAAAATTATATATTTTTTTGAATTATTAAAAAATATATTTATTATAAACATGAATTTTTTAATTAATACATACAAATAAATATTATTTTTGAATAAAAAAAATAATTGTATAAAAATTATAATTTAAAAATATTATTAGCGCAAAAAATAGAGTAGATAAATATGTCCATTATCCGCACTTTTATCTAACACTCATAAAGCTCCCCTTCCCTATGTTAGTGTTTTCTTCTTATTGCTGGTAAAATGAGGTTCTTCTCTTACCACGTTTTTTTGTAGTGTGTCTCACCCCCTTAGTGATATAATCACATTGACTGGACAATTTAACTAATTAATATATTTGTGTACATTTGATGTCATGTTGCTTCCCTTTAGTCCTGTTTTTTTAAATATTGATAACCCTAACCCATTTTTATTTTTTCAGAATGTTAAACCAATTAAAAAAATCTTGTATAATCTCTCAAAACAATAAATAATTTTAAATTATTTTATTTTATTTTATTCGACAACTGTTGGGATTTATTGATTTAAATTTAAATCACCAGGAGAGAGAAAATATTAATGGAGTCATTTACTCATCATTAATGGTGGATTTTCTCCCAACATTAATGAAGAGTTATTCCCAATATTAATTGATGGAATAATGATGGAATTTTGAATTTTGATCGCATTAATGGTGATATGGGCGGGGTGTCTATATAAGAATATGTGGTAGCATGTTTTGAGATGCGAGCTGGAAAAGATGTAGCCACCAAGAGAGAGCAGCGAAAGGGTTTCTATGTTTGCGGTAACCGGTGTGAAGCCAAGATGATGAAGATGAATGAAGCAGAGGTGATGATGAAAACAATTATGGTGTGTCAACAACGACGAATGAATGAGTGTCTGTGAAGATGATGGCGTGCGACGATGGAGAGAGAATTGTCGATGACGGCATGCAAAGAGATTCATGAAGTGGCCATGTATCGAAAGTCCTCTTGGTCGCGGAGATCAAGCGGCGTGTCCAAGTTGTGATGATCGACGGTACAACAAAAATGGTATCTTCATGGTGTTAGTGTCACTTTGTAAAAATTCCTTTGGGTGTGGTGTAAAAAATCATTCAGGTGATGTGTAAAATTCCTTCGGGTGATAAAATGTCTTCGGGTGAAATCTACTCCTCTTGTGTGTTTTCTGCAACGACTACTTCCTCTGTGGGACCGTGATCTGTGCCCCAATAGTGGTATCAGAGTGATTTATTGAAGTACTTGGTTACCCAACAGGGTGGAAAGCATCTGGTGGAGCAACTTATCAAGGACTCAAGGACTCGGATGTCATCAGAAATGACAGTGGTATCAGCGGTGTCACTGGAATATCAAAAGTCTTCTTGGTCATAGGTGTCATGCGGCGTGTTCCGTTCATTGGGTGACATTCAAATCATGGTGGAGTCGACGATCAAATTGGCCCAGATGGTGGAGATGACTTTGGTGTGTTTGAATTTTAAATCAAGGTTGAGATTTTTGGGATTTATTGATTTAAAATTTAAATCATGAGGAGAGAGAAAATATTAATAGAGGGATTTTCTCATCATTTATGGAGTATTTTATCCCAACATTAATGAAGAGATATTCCCACTATTAATTGATGGAATAATGATGGAATTTTGAATGTTGACCCCATTAATGGTGATATGGGTTGGGTGTCTATATAAGAAGATGTGGTAGAATGTTTGGTGATGGGGGCTAGCAAAGATGTAGCCACCAAGAGAAAGCGGCAAAGGGGTTTCCGCGTTTGTAGTAACCGGTGCGAAGCCAAGATAATGAAGATGAATGAAGTAGAGGTGATGACGCTGACGATGATGGTGTGTCAATGACGATGAATGAATGAGTGTGCACGAAGATGATGGCGTGCGATGACGGATAGATAATTGTCGATGACGGCATGCAAAGAGATTCTTCAAGGTGCCATATATCAAAAGTCCTCTTGGTTGCAGAGGTCAATCGGCATGTTAGGGTTGCGATGATTGGTGGTACAACAAAAATGGTATGTTCATGGTGTTAGTGTGGCGTTGTAAAAATTCCTTCAGGTGTGGTGTTAAAAATCCTTCGGGTGAGGTGTAAAATTCATTCGGGTGATAAAAATCCTTTGGGTGAAATCTTCAACTCTTGTGTGTTTTCTACAACGACTACTTCCACTACGGAGTTGGGCTCTGCGCCCCAACACAAACATCATATGACATGGAGTGAATGAAAATGGTAGTGTATTATTAATGAGAATCAGCTATGTGAGAGTGATATTGTGATTTAAAGTTACCAATCCTATGTCTTTTCATTCTAAAGTATTTCTCTCCAATCCTTCAAATCATAAGATCAAAGACAATTTAAATTGACAACAATTATTACAGTATACCTTTCTAATAAATCATTTTAATATTTTATGAAATAAAATACAATGGAGGTAAAAATAACTAAGATTAATAGATTATTCTCTTTTTTATTTAATTAGATATACTTAGTTAAATCTAATAAAATTGAAAAAAATCTAGAAAATAAATATTATTCTAATCATGGAATATGAGGTCAATTTGACGCACCACACTCAAATAAATAAAATTGATCGGATTTTCTGTATCATGTTATTTGAATTTAAGATTTTTTAGATATTATGGCTGACATGGATCGTGTGAAAACAATACATGTGACTATGAAGGTGTATGGGATGAGATATAAATTGGTACATAAAAATTAATGGACATGGAAGGTTTAGGAATGATCGAGATGGGTTCCCTAGGTTTCAAATCCATGTCGCCTTCACATCGTAGCGAGGGCCCAAAATTTATCCTAGAAAAACATGTTTTTATAGGGTGTATGAGGGGAATTTTAAGAATATTGTTCTATTTCTCTTCAACACCACTTCTATAGTCCTCCACTGCTACAATACATTCAATGGTATTCTTAGTATAAATGTATAATAACATTAATTATATTTTTTTTTCATTTTCAAGGGTTCCTCCTCACATTGGTGGCCATAATTGTTTCATTAAATTTAGTTTGGGTTTTGGATTTTTGGAATCTCTACCATGGGGTTTTGACAAATAATGGAGGATGTATGTGGGTAGGTGTGGGTGTTTCATGTACTGACCCAAAGTTGTGACGCCGCACGTAATTCACATCCTCTCATGGGGGAGTTGCAATATGAATCATCATTGGGTAGGGTTGGTGGAAGATAATAACTGAGGATACAATTTCCTCAAATGAAATACATTGAGGTGAATTGGAAAACCATGAATCTTTACTAGTACTAAAATTTCATGCTTTATTTCCCCCCTCTCCATGTCCATTCCTCCAATTATGAAAAATACGTGGAGCATTTTCAGTTTTTATTGGTCATGGTCCATGGAATGCATAGGACTGGATATGTGGTTTTAGAATTCTATATTTATATATAATTATAATTATATATATTTATATTTATTTATAAATATTTTTATATATTTATAAATATGTATATTTAATTATATATATTTATAACATTATAATTATAATAAATTTATTTTTTAAAATTTTGAAAATATTTAAATATATATATAGTTATTTATAATTACAATTAAAAATAATTATTTATGTATTTGTAATTACGAAATATTACTAAATATACCCAGAATGTTCAAGATATGAGTGTACTCTGTACTAAAATGTATTAATGAAAATAATAGTGCATACAAACAACATTTAGGTGGTAATTGTCACTACCCAAACACAAATATCAGTCTTACACCTCAAAGAAATAATCATGGAAATAAATCCCAGAATATACACAAACCGCCAAAAGACACTGATACCTATAGTCTGAGGTCACCTCGGCCCATGCCTCACCATTACAGGCACTCATGCCCCTCAAAATGGAGTACACCGAACCGGCTGTCACAGTCTTGTAACTTCTGAAAATAACACCTGATTCCAATCTACATCATGAATTCAAAGTTCTTGTTCACTCTCCAAAACACCCCAAACCAAATTGGAACTCCCTGAATGCATCACCATCGGCAGATGAATTCCACAATAACCCAATGCCACTAGTCGTCATCATCACAAACACCACATCCCAACCATAATTGGAAGAACACATGATCATCATCACTGTCACCCCAAACACTATGTTCCATTGTCAAAACATGCACCTCATCTCAAAGCAAAAATCCTAGAATTTATGCGTCACCATAACCCCACGTATGTCATTTTCCCTCACAAGCATCAGATCCACATGCTAGGAACGAGATGACTGACCAAACCACTGGGATCCCAAATCTTCACTGGCACAACGCTGTCCCATTGTGTCAGTGCACAACCACCAACATATTCTCTGAGTTTGATTCACCATCGTATGTCAATTGGTCCATAGTCCACATGAAGCACTCAATAGTTGTCCCAAAATATCACACACCTCATTCGCCATTCTGCAACCATGATCCTCCTTCCGCGAGGCAATACCAACTTCTCCCGACTGGACAAATGTTCATTTCCAACACCCTGATATTCACAAGTTTCACTCATCCCACAATCAATGACATCACTGGAGTCTATGAGATCACCATCATCTCCTAATTTACCACCCATTTCTTCAATGAATTAAATATTACGAAGAATACCCAAAACTGCGAACATCTCACAATGAGCAACTATTTCATCATGAATCGTAATTAGATTTCATAATTGATCTCTGTTGGAAGCTGGAGATCATGTCTCCCTATTTATGAGAGAGAGTATCTCCATATATTATTAATAAATACATATATATTTATAGTTATAATTATATTTATATATAGTATTTGGGACTTGGATTAGTTGTAGGAACCCATAATATTACATAAAAAATGGGGGTCTAAAAGCCATTGGGTGCACGTCACCATTACAGTACTGTAGAAATACTGTAGCAGTGGTGGGACTATTGAACGATGGCACTGTAGCGGTGGTGGGTTCCACTATAGCAGTGGCGGGTGAATACTATAGTGGTGGTTGTACTCTAGTGGCATAGTAGAAAATGGGTTACTATTCACAGAATGATCATAGGGCCATAATTTCAGGCCTACGAGATATGTAATGGGCTTCATGCCCACTGGGTCTTTGGGTCAAAAAAATATATTTTGTAATAAAGAAGCTGGTTGGGTGGGTAATCCCTTGGGGGCTATTACTTGCCTATCAGGCCTATGTGTGTGTGGTGTGTGTGTGTGTGGTTTTAATGTAATTGTACCACCAAGCACCAAATATATATAAAAATATATTTATATGTATTTATTGATTTATTTAAATAATTAATATATTATAACAAATATATTTATTATAATTATAATTTTATAAACATATATAAATAATATATTTTTTAGAATTTTATATTACATTAAGTATATCTATATATATTTAGAACTATAATTATAAATATTTGTATTGATTTATAAGTATATTTATATAATTAAATGTATTTATAACTTTATAAGTATAATAAGTATATTTATTATAATTTTATATTTATATATATATATATATATAATATTAAGTATAAATAAATATAAATATATATATTTGTATATAATTATAAATATATATATATATATATAATTGTAATAGATGTGTCTTTTGTAATTTTAATATTATTTATATATATTTATATATAGATATAATTATAATTATCAAAAAATATATTTAACAAGTATTTATATATAATTAAAGTTTATAAGTATAAATAAAATAAGTACATTTATTATTTAAATATATTAATTATAATTTTATAACTATTTACGAGAACATATTAGATTAATGGTTACACTACCACAAAACAGGGCAAGGGAAGCACTTCGTTTTATGAACACTTTGTAGAAATCGCTGATAAAGTGGGCCATTATTAGTGCTACATAAATATGCTGATAAATTTATCCAAAGGATGTACATTTATCAGTGTTCTTATTTGCATTGATAAAAGTTTTTTTATAATAATTTATATAAAATTATAATATTTATTTTTAAAATTAATGTTTATTTGTATATATTTAATAAATTACACATTTTTATAATTAATATATATTTTTTAATAATTCAAATATATATATATATCTTCTTTTATGTATTTCGAAGATTATAATTAAATATATATGTGTTTATAATTTATTTTTTTAATAAATATATTGATCATACATGCATATATGTTATGTATAATCCTTAATGTTCATTTATACATTACACTCTTCTTATTAATCATGTTTCCCATTATTGACTCGTTTTTTATTATTTATGTATTACTAGGTGTATATGATTAATCCATGTTACCCATATATATACTATATTATGTTCTCAATACTTATAAAATTATATTAATTATATTTAACTAATAAATATATTTATTAGATTTACAATTATTAAATTTAAATTATATATAAATAATTTTTAAATATATTTATTTCTAAATATAAATATAACTACATATATTTAAATAATTATATATTTTAAATAAATACATATATGATAATATTATATATATATATATATTTATTTATTTAAAATTATATAAAAATATGTAAAAAATATATTTTTTATAGTTATAATAAAAGTGGTAAATTAATATATTTATATATATATGTAAATAATTATAAAATTATAAAAATATATTTATTATACTTCTTATAAGGATATTAATATTTAATTAAATAAATATATTTATAAATATATAAAAATGATTATAAATCATTACAAATATTTATAATTATAATTCCTAAATAAATATAGATATAGTAAAATAATTAAAAAGAATAAAAAATATATTTATTATATTTATTTATATAAAAATATCTATAAATAAATAAAAATATTTATAAATATAATTCTAAATAAATGGAGATATATTTAAAAAATTATGGAACTATGATAAATATATTAATTATATATATTTATAAAATTATAAATATATTTATTATAATATTATATTTATCTCTATTTATATATTTATAATTACAACTATAAATAAATATTTATTTATTTTATATTATAATTAGAAATAAATATTTATTTATTTCTTAGTTATAAATATAAATAAATATATATTAATTTAAATAATTCTTAATTTATAAAAAAAATTATTGTTTTCATACATAACGTTATTTATAATTTAGTAAATATATTTATAAATATATATAAATAATGATAAATAAATACAAATATTTATCTTTATAGTTATAAATACACACATATATATTGAAATAATTAATAAATTATAATAATTTTATTAATTATATATACAGCTAAATTTAGAAATATAAGAAATATAAATTTTATATAATTTTATAATAATTTTAATTAATAAATATATATTGATTTATAATTATAATTGTAAATAAATATATATTCATATAAATAATTATAAAATAAGAAGAAATGTTGTTATATATATCTATAAACTTATAAATATACGAAGGTGATTTTGATAATGAATTTGGTAACCCAAATCCATGACCCCGCAAAATTTATTAAAAAAGTAAAGGTATACAAAGACAGACATAAAAGGCATATAGACCCACAGTACCAATGACCTAAAAGCCAAAAATCAAAAAAACCAAAATACCAAAGAACATCAAAGCCAAAATCCAGGGTGATGAATGATGATTGTCAACTGTCAAGATTTGATGCACCCAATTAAAAAGATGGAGAGAACCAATAAATCCCCACCCATGTGTTTCATCACGAGCCCAATCACCTGAGGATGTCATCACACCCCTCAGTAATATCACACTTTCAATCATGCTCATTCTGGATGTCCATCGTTGGAGATGCCATTTTTCACATCAGTAGTGAAAAAAAATCACCATTGGTGACCCATGCCCCTAATAACACATGGTTCCAAAGATCATCATGCCATCATTATCCCATACCTCCAATATTTATCCAAAAACTGCCACTAACAATCCTCCCCTAAAAATAACAGCGCCCCTCACCAACAATTGAAAGGTCCAAAATCACCCAAATAACTATAAAGGATCATGTACAAACCCCACATTCCAAAAATTGTATCCTAAAATAACCACATATACTATGAAAGAAAACCTAGCAATGCCAGCCTGTCTCGATTCATCACCTGGTGTACTCCTCAAAATTCCCAAAGTAAATATCTACATCACGTGGCCACGATTCACCTGCAAAACAGTCTATCATTCCAACACCCCCACGTGATTTCAACCATGTACTCTTCATGTAAAAGATGAAACACACATGATCTTTGGACATACACTCCATTAGACAAACCATATGAGGCACCAGATCGGTTTTGTTGTTGTCGCAGGCCAGCATCCCACCTTCACAGCTAGTCTGACCACACCATAGAATGGTTGCCCTTCATCATCGCCATCGTGATGATATAAAACAAATCTATGAGATCGATAAATCGTCCATCATCACCAGCTGGAGTGGCCCCCTCACCTGCAAGCCTTAGCCGAATGCCGAAGAAACCATTGCCTGCTCCACTAGGATCCAAAACAGATCATGTAATCATATTGCCCATAACCATTGTCCATTGTAACCCAGGATGCTGATGGGAGAAGTCAAAACCCAGAGCAGTTTTTGGAAACCATTGAATCACCAACATTCTACATCAGAGGACCCCACCATCATTTACACCACTCATCAATGCCAACTTCTACTGAATAACTGTCCCAGCAATCAGCACCCATCGCATGAGCTTCTCTACAAGAATAGACTAATGGATCGGATCTCCTGTGGGGAGACCCTTCTCCATATGTTCGACATCAATTTTCGAAGAAAAATATTAAAAAATGTCCAATGACATCATCCATTATAAAAAATAATCTTCTAAATATATATATTTATTATATTTACTATATATATTTTTAATATTAATAATATAATAAGTATATTTCTTATAATTTTATAATTATTTAAATTATAATATTATTAATATATATATATATATATTACTTTATATCTACAATTATATACAAATAGATATATATTTATCATATATATAGTTATATAAATATATATAATAGAATAAATAAATTATTAACATTATATCTTTATTAGCGCTTTTTTAACACTAATGAATTACTATCATTACCAGTGAAAAATATCTAACACTGATAAATTCTAATCATTATCATCGCATTTTAGATAGCGCTGATAAAAGGTTCATCAGATTTTATAAAGAGACTCTAATTTTCTCTTGCTTCCTCACACCCCTTATGCTCTCGTGGAAGCTAATCATTGTTGTTGTTTGGTCCTCCTATTCCTCCTCCACTATGAATCCATAAACTATTCACACACGGTCCCCATGTTCCTCTCCTCCAATGGGCACCTCTCATCTATACTAAGCCTCTCTTCTACCACACGCCTCTCCTCAGTTAGGCACCTCTCCTCCTCTACAAATCCCTCCGCTGCATACCAACATTCTGTGTGCACCTCTCCTTCACTGCAAGCCTCTCCTCCTCCGTGCACCTCTCCACTACCACATTCCAATCCTTTTTTAGGCTCCTCTTCTTCCTCGAAGGACTCATCCACTACGTGCCTCCCCTCTTCCACAAAATCACCTCTTCTGCATGCTAAATGACACATATATGGAGAGTTTTCTCCACTTTAATTTTTTTGATGGTGATGTTGTAAATTTTACGAGCTAAAAACCCTACTAAAAATAATTTTCGTTAGTGGTCCTTGTTTTCCCACTAAGTGAATTGCATGTTGGTTGGTTTTGGTAATGAAATTGGGTGATTCCTAGTGATTAGAGTGAATTCAAGAGATTATTTTGATGTGTTGGTGATATAGAATGTGATTTTTTTCGATTCATTGTGTGTCTCTAGATTGTTATGATTTTGGTGAGAGTGGTTTTTTTTAAAAAAATAGGGATTTTATGGGAAATTATTTTGGATTGAAATGCATCCTTTGGGATTCTTAATAAAGTGGAATTGGTTTTAAATAAAAATAATAAGGATGTTTTTGTTTTTAAGTAGTTGATTTTGATACAAATCTTATCAATATAGTTGGTTATAAGTAAAAGGGATTTTTACCCCTTTAGGTGTGTTTTTAAAAGTGTGTGTTTTTATTTGAGAAAAATGATCTGTCGAATAGATTAGAAATGTTTTACAATGTATTGGAGAATTATAAAATGTGGGTAAATTTTGGCTGAATGTTTTTAATCAAGGATGTTTGAAATTTACATAATTTTAAAGTGGGAGTTTGATTTTGAAATTTGTTTTGTGGATTCCTTGTTAAGGGTTCATGATTCAAAAAGAAATAATTTTTTAATTTTTTACCATTTTTGATATTGGGACTATTTTTTTTATTAAAATGTTAATGAACCAAGTTCATGCTATATTCTTTTTAGAGTATGTCCCCTACACAAACATCATATCCCTATTCATGTAGGGTTAGACCATAAATCTAATCAAGCCCCAAGTTATGCCATAAGGTCATCACACCCCCAAATCTACAGGGATATGTCAAAATATCATTTTACGCTATCCACTATAATGGGATATTCCACAAGGCTATCCTACACCAAAACTATGGGTTTCTGTGATAAAGGATAACTACCTCAAAAGGAGTTATCAACCTCATCGATATTTTCTAAAACTTCATCTAGACCGTCCAAGCCTAGTTTGAGACTGCACTTCCACTCAAGCTCTTAATTTACCTCATAAATGATAATTAATTAATTATTATCAATTAAAATTAATTATTTAATTTTAACCAATGCGACATAATTAATGAGAATCTCACCGAGAACCACTGTTGAACCATATGTTATATAACCAATATTTAATACTATTTTTGGTAACTGATAATATAATAGGAAAAAGATATGATACCACAAGTTGGATTTGGTACATATCTCCAATCCTAATGTTAAACCAATAAAACAAATATTAAACCCCCGATACATTCACATAAAATAAAAAATTACAAAATATACTGAAATTGAAAAAAAATCCCCAAACCTGATATACCGTAACAAATATGTAAGGATATAGCTATGTCCCTACATCATATCTCTACCTTCTAGTTCAAGTAACCTCATTGTTTTGAAAATACCTCACCGAGAGTATAATTAACAATAAAAGAAATACACATGACCAAAAGGGAAAAAGAACCGTATACGAAATTTATGTTGTTTGGATGACAATCCTACATCACAGCGGAATACATTGATATTTTTATTGATGGTAAATTGGAGTTATAAGGGAAACATATCATTTTTTAGCCCTACCTATCAAAAGCTAAATGAGACACTTTCTAGAAACCCTAGTCAAATATCCATAACAAGACATGTAATGAATCCTTCCACCCGTAAGCACTCTATGGTTAATCCCCTCAAAGGGACAAATGATATAATTCAAGTGATTATCAAATTCTATTTTCTTCTCAAAATAATTTTAAATATAAATATATAAATAATTATTTTATTTTAACACTAACATTTTATAAGAATGAATTATTAACTATTGATATCTAGTTTAATAAAGTGGTCACGAAATTTTAGTTGATGCATCCATCAAAGGTACTAAAACTAGATGTTCTTCTCAAAATTTTCCTTAAAATTTTCTTGACTATATTGGGACTTGAGGTTGTTAACCTCGTGAATGAGTTTTGGATAGGTAATAATTCTTCTGAGACATACCATGATATTATCATCATGTTGATTCTAGAGGTTATGGATATGAGTTCAGTTATGGATTTTAAAATATCTATTCTTTGTTTTATCATTTATAAAGACTTTATGAAGATTTTAGAAAATCGACTATAGAAAATAATACCATATATTTGTTTAGTACCATTGGTTTTTTCTTATTTTTAATTCACAAATGATGTAATTAAAAGGAATGGGAAACGAACATAGTTTCTTATAATGATGAGTGACATAGGGGAATTATTTTTGTGAATGGAAATACACTTGATAATTGTTTTTATTATGTAATAGCTCCATGCTTATATATTTTGTTAGTTGTATTTATATTGGAAGGAACAAATATTAATTCATGTGAGAGACATATAAATTGTTCTTGGGGTGTAAAACCAATTGTTTTGGGGTGATACAATGATCATTTGGATAATGAAATGTTTGTAGTAAACTGAAAAATGAGTTTTTCATAGTTACGAGTGTGGTTAATGACTATGGAACATATTTTTTGGGAATATATTTTAGTGGTGAATGATAATTGATATAACTGGGAAATGGAATAATCGATAAGGGATATCCAATACTGGAGAGAACCATATCAAATGCTTATGAAAATTATTATTATAATACCAACCATTGTGTAAATGGAAGATTATTAAATGGGATTTCAAGTGTGTTTTTAATTATTTTTCAAAGGACATTTGAACTGTAGTTTTCCCATAATCATTTAAGTTTATATTTTTATAGAATTAAAAAAATATTACATTATATCAATAATTTATGTATTTTTTTGTTAATTAATTATATCACTGAATCAAATAGGATGAATATAAATAACGAATGGATGGATTCTAATCATTTTAAAAAAGAGTATGAAGTAGGAGTGAAGGTGTTAATCATGTTTGAAAAATATCACGCATATGAACCGTGTAAAATACATTTTCAATGTTTACACTGTTGTTATTCAAGTTAATTTCGTGTAGAAGTGTTGGAATAACACATGATCAATAATAAAATAGATCAACATTATAAATGTTGGAATAAACATGCAAAAAGAGAATGTAGCAAGTGGCTAGGATAACAGTGTTTTTAATGGGTCATATTGTATGATTACAAGTGTGGAAAATGAAGAAGACCATATCAAGGACGTGATTACATATGTGAATGATGGTAAAGATCGTATTGAGGAAATGATAAGGATAGTTGAAGCTGAGCTTCATGTTTTACCAATATTGTCTGAGTAGAAAACGAGTTGGGAAGAGATGACTTTGTATGGTTGTTTCACTAAATATACAACATTTTTAGTCGTACTGAACCTCTATAATTTGAAATTAGGAAATTAATAGAGTGAAATTAGTTTTACATAATTATTTTTACTCTTGAATGACATTCTCCCAGAAGAGAATTATATCTCTATCCAGACGTAGGATAACAACTGAATGATACACTCAATGGGTATGATATCTGAAATAATAAACACCATTCTAAATGACTTCATACTCTTGCGTAAGGACTAGAAATCACATAGGTAATTCCCATAGTGTGGTGCTTCTCCATAAAGAAAGATGAATCTATTCTAGTGAAAGGTGTATGGTACATTCCAATAATTCAAAGGTGTTGGAACATATATAGATGTAAGGATACTATAGGGAAATTGAAGTGAGACAAAAACAAAATAAAGAATGATAAGAAACGAAATCACCTGACAGACCCTCCTCAGTGGAAGAAAATTATTCATGAGTATCCTTATTTTGGAAATAAGTTGAGAAACCATCATCTTGCATTATCTACAAATGCACTGAATCATTTTGGTTTTAAAATAATCACTTACAGTACATGGATGATTATGTTGGTACGTTGTAACTTTTCTCCTGTGGTTATTCATGAAATGAAAATACATCATGCTATCTATGCTTATATCTAGGTCAAAACAATCGGGTAATGATATTGATGTTTATTCGGATCTATTGATCAGGGATTTGAAATTATTGTGGGATTTTGGTGTTAAAAAATATGATGCTTACAGAAATGAATATTTCTCATTGAGAGCAATGTTGTATGGGACGATAATTGATTTTCAATATTATGGATCATTTTCAGGATATAGTATTAATGTATCGAATGGGTGTCTCATTTGCGAATAAGGTAAACAATCAATTAGGTTGAATTGTTCATTGAATACTATGTTTCTTGGACATTATAGATTTATATCCCAATGACATAAGTACCGATCATTGATAACATCATTTGATGGATGTTTAGAAGAACGTACATCCCCATATCCACTAAGTGGTGATCAACTATTTGAGAATGAAAAATATTTGGACAGTTCATTTGGTAAACTGTTTTTGAAAAACCATTAGAAAACCCATTGGAAGAAGAGATCAATTTTTTTTAATTACCACATTGAAATTTTCTCTCTATCAGAAACATTCTTGATGTTATGCATGTTGAAAAAAAAGTATGTGATTGTGTCATCATCCCATTTCTAAATTTAGCCGACAAAACAAAGGTAGGAATTAAGTCTAGATTGGACATTTTTGACATGGGAAACGACATGTTTTGGCACTAGTGATGGTTGAAAAACGAATTTTCTTCCTCTAGCTGCTTACACTCATTCTATATATGGAAGATGTCTATTTAAAAACATCTTGAATGACATAAAGGTTCCAGAGGGGTATTCATCAAATATCAAGAAAATCATGTCAATGACTATTTTAATGTTAAAGGGTATGAAATCATAGGACAGACATGTTGGGATGCATGATCTAATTACAATAGATTTACGTTCCATTTTCCCCTAGACTGTCCATTATACATTATCAAATCTCTTTTTCTTCTTCAAATTTGTATACAAAAATGTTATATGCATGATGAAATTTTTTATTATGGAAAGATAAATTACATTCAAATTATGTAAATTTGAAATGTTCATCCCACCAACATTATTTGATATGATGGTTTATTTTATGGGTCACATGGTGATTATGATTCATCTATATGGTCATATACACTATAGATGGATGTATCTCATTGAAAGGTATATGAATATTTTTATAGGGTTTGTCAAATTTTGATGTCTTCCAGAGGGTTATATTATGAAGCAATATATTTTTTAGGAATCCATTGAATTTGGTAACGAATACTAGTTTGGTGTGGAAAGCATTATTCTACTGAAATTTCATCACACTGGGTGGATTGTGGGTTAAGGAGTTTCATGAATAGAGGTTTTCACAATCAATATTGAAGATCTGGAGCAAGCCCACATTTACAGTTTTTATAACAGCCTATATATTGACACATATGTCGAACCCCACAAAATAATTATTAGGCATTTCAATCCATCATGGGATGAAAATGGATATAAAATTCACATAAACAAATTTTCAATGAAAGTGGGTTGATAATAGGAGTGTCATTAAAATATATGAGTTGGGATTCGTGAATGATAATTTTAGTATGGAAGGGTACAAAGAAAAAAAATTTATAATGGAATTAGAGGCAGTACAAGTATTTTATGTTCTAAATCCCACAAACTAAAACTAGTCAATAGTTCTGTTATTGACCAAAAATATTAATGGTTAAGCTGAAAATTCTTTAGAGGATGACTTTTTAATTGGAACATCACAATCATTTCATATCATTCCTAATGTATAAAATGTTTTTTATGACAGAGGATACCACAATGAAGGGATTTGGATTGTCGATATTGGGGTTAAATCCAATCATCCTTTAAAAAAAGAGTTCAATAATTAGGTTATATTCTTTAAATATACATTGTGTTACCATAAGTTATTATCTATTCGTAGCTACTTTTATGTAATCTAAATTAAATATTTAACCACTTCTATTGATAATGGATTTTTCACGTGATGATTCTCAAAATCCCAAGGCATAATAGTTCTATCAACCTGTTACTACTCATAGTGTATAGGAACATCTGGTCTCTCAACATGCTCTTTCTCACAGTTCAGTGGACCAAAAAGTTTCTAAACGTGTTGTAGATGTTCCCAGTGCAGTGGTATAACCACCATCTCCACATGTTGATGCTAGTGTTCTCTACGAATATATAGATAATGTTGAAACCAAGGAAATGGTAGGTAATGAAACACTAGAGGAACAGAAAATACAAGAGCACTTTAGTTTGACCACGTCAGAAAAAATCCTAAAAAACAACATAAAATATGAGTTTGGATAAAATAACCAGCGGAATCATGTTAACCCAAACAAGGCCATGTTCAGTACTTACATTATAACCATCACTCATCAATGACTATCGATTGATTTATTATTGCGAAACCATGTTGTCATTGGTCTTAAGACACTGATGTGGGGAGATTGTAAGGTTACATTATGATATAATTTATTTATGTAACTAAAATATAAAAAAAATGAATCATTGAATTTCTCTTCATCATCCAAGGAAGAGTGCCTTTATAGTAGATGAATCAATCAAGGAAAATGTATTAATGATTCATGGAATGATTCAGAGAGTATTTTTCCTAATATTACCGTGATATTGTCTTATTGATGTTGATGAGAAAATAAACTCCCACCAACCTCTTCTTTATGAAAACTTGATAAGCCATTGATCATGGGATGCATTTACTAGCTATCGTTTGGAGCTGTCTTTTATGTACATTGTCCTTGGTAATACGTTGTTTGAATATATGTTTATTCATCAATTTGATTGTTAGTTTTTTATTTATGAAACAAAAAATGAGTTCCAAAAATATGTAATGAGTAGAAAAACCATATTTCCCCTACTATAAAGCATGTATGAGTCAAGATTCATTTGAAAAAAAAACCAGTACGTATTTAAAATCTATTGTAATACTTTTATGTGACATAAAACAACACCATAATTATGTTCCACTATTTATATGTTGATAGATGAATTCAAATCCAAAATCACTTCCGTCCCACGACATGTTCTATGAATGGAGGCTCTTATAAATAAAGATGGGATACTAATATATCAAAACACACAAAAATGTTGGAAACATGTGTATGTGTGACATAATAAATATTTTTTTTGTGTTAAAACATTTTTTCATAACAATGATTACTTATTTTCTTATATTTTCTATCTAACATAGTCACAGTAGGTAGAAACATCCAAAAAATATGTAGACATAATTTTGGTGGCCTTGAAGCATCCAGAAAAGTATGGTCATGTTAGAGGTGAAGGTTTTTGGGTGACACCCCAAAAAAATTTTCAGAAAAAACAAAAGGAGGATCAACGTGATGAAATAAAAATGATGAGATAAATAATAGCTATCCTTTTAAAACATATGAAATTATAGAGAGAGTTCATGAAAAATATGATGGTGGGTGGAAGAGAATAATCGAATCAAGAACAACTAACACATGAGGATTCCACCCCACCCCCATGAGCTTTAAGGTGAACCATTCCCCTAAAAACCCTATATTAGCAGAGGTAATCAATGTTATAATATTTGTTTCTTAAAATTTTGAATCATATAGATATAGATACAATTCTTGTATTGATATTCTACATGGTGAAAATTACTATGATTTTTATCTATCAACACCCACCCATCGCCTTCTAGCGAGGGCTATGGTGTTCAATATCCAGAATTCTATTATGCACAACTGACCACTTTTAACACATCATGTCAATGTTTTTATTAACCTATGCCAAGAGATGACCGATGAGCTACCTATTTCAATTGATGATAAATATATTCATAAATTCTAACAAGAACTAATGGAAAATTGGTCTATACCCTTAGTTTTCCCAACACCATGGGTATAGACCCACTTATACCCATGGTTTTCTTGAAATGTTGGTATATGTGAAATTCTCTAACCTATTCCCACAATTATTACTTAACCATGGTTATATAGTACTTTCGTAAGTGGGGGAATCCAAAACATATAGCGGTAATTCCATAAGAAAACCTATACCCACGATTTACAATGAATAGTGGGTATAAACTACGTTATATAAGCCTATACCTCCGATTCAACAAAACCATGGGTATATGTGATATTTATTACAATGGTTTTACTGAACTATGGTTACATGGTCCCTTATATTTTGCGTGCGAGAAAATATATATAAGATAATATATGTACATAAAAGCATAATTGTAATTGGTGTAGTTGTAATGGAGTTCAGTTTTCTAGAATAGGTGTGGCATTGAAACTCCCTTGTGACATTATATTTATACCCACATTTTATAAATAGATATATAAGATAATATATATATATATAGGTATATTCATATAATTGAAATTTATGTATTGGTAAGAGAGTTCAGTGGAAGAGGAGTAATGTGGTTTTGAAACCAGCACACAACATCTTATTCCAAAATTTTATAACTATATATATAATATATATATATATATTTAACAATAGGTCTTGTTTGTTTTTTCGTATCTATGTTCAGCGTCAGAGCGGAGGTAGACAGTTCAAAACTCTTGGGATTCAATTAGATACTGAAGGTTTAAATTAATATATTTACGTAAATATAGATATGTATTAACGTAGGTTTGGTAGCTGGAGTGGTAATTCCATTTTCATTTGAAATGTATGTAGCGGGTTCGAAACATAGTGATGAATTTTTTTCTATACCGCAACATTGGATTAATATATTTAGGAGCATATATATATATATATTAATATGTTATGTAGCCTGGTTGGGGATATTATGCGTGGTAGATGCCTGAGTTGTAGATTCAAAACTCCTTTTGCTAATTTTTCTATTATTTATACCCATTGTTTTGAAACTGTGCATATAAGTCTATGAGGTGGAAAGTGGTTATTGTTGGAGTTGGTGGCCTAGAACCAACTACTTTGTACTTTATTCATTAAATAAAAACCTTATCACATATTAATTGTTCTTATGCATGACATGTCATGTGATAATGTCCAAAGGACAACTGTTGCATTAAAGGTTTGTAGCGGATCCCTGCTATGATGAGAACCTGGAATTTCCATAACACTGTTCTTGAATGTATTTTCTATGGCCGGATGATATTATTTTAGGGACACAAATAATACATGTCATTAGGGTTGAGGAGTCATAACACTTTGAGGAACCTTCTCATGGTGTGCGCCCTTGGTAATATCCAGGAGGATATTATGAGAACGAGGCCCGCCAGTAGGAAATCCCCATTTCATAGTTTCATTGGATGTACCTATCTACGGACGTGTATATCAGTCCTTAGACTTTAAGATTATTATTAATGGGTAATACAACTCGCGCACTTATATATATTGACGAAAACTGTGATGACACACTATTCGCAGTGAGGTAGGATAAGTTGGTTGTGTCACGAGTAATACCGCATTAATAGATAATGCGAGAAAGGATTTTTCCCTTCTGTACCATAACAGAAGTAGATATCTCAGGCCCTTTGATGAAATTGATACAGCCTAAATAAATCCATGTCCATGGTAAGGTATGGGCAAGTTCAATTCCAGGAATTCAAAGAAAGAATAATCAAGCACATGAGTTGATGGCACTAGCATGCAACCCACTTGATTTGAGATATCGAGACAAAGAGATTATATTACATGGTAAGCGTTCGTAGGAGGGGACACGTCATTACGACGTTAAGTTCTTTCTCTATGGGTGCCTTGGCGTGTTGCTAGATGCTAACCTTGGACTTTAGGCAGGCTCAGCCTAATGCCACTAGGAAAGAGGCCTAGAGGGTCACACACTAAGCGTGTCCATGTATCATAGTTAAATATTAATTTAACAAGTTAAATAAATATTATTCCCGACTCTGGTTTAATAATTATTTAAGGATACCTAATCTCATTTTTTCGACACTAGTTACTCGAGAGAATATAGTGTAGGCGATATAATATATATTTATTATCGAGTAATGCAGTTACATTTATTTAAGAAATAAATAGTCATTAGTCAAGGTCTAATAAATTTGGGGGAGGAAATAAATAAAATGAAAAAATAAAAGTACACGTCGTGTATATTTATATACATGCCGTATAGTTTATTTTTTCAGGATTCGTGAGAAAATATTGTTTATTTAATTAAATGATATTAAATGTAATACGTTGGGCGCATGTTAAGTAATAATGATGGTCAACTGTCATTATTAAGACATGTGGTATTACTAAGAATTAAATGAAGTGATTAAATGCTTTCGGGCAATTAATTCATTTTATTATTCTATGTATTATAATCCCAATTACATTATTCTCATATAATTATAGAGCCATTTTTGTGAACATCAGATTTGGAAATACTCTCAAGCCAAAGAGGGAATTCCCTTTCCACCATAAACGCCCTCAAGTTACGAGAGCAAGATCCTCCACTGGATCAAGGCGGTCGAAGGTGGACATCACAAGAAAAGGTTCTTCCGCCCTAGCACCCGGAGATCCCTACGGCGACGTCCGGAGATACGTGACCCACGTGTGGATCACCGCTAGAGGAATCCTACACTTGGATTCTACGACGCAACGACAGATCCCCGAATCGTGACCGGACTCATCAACGAAGAAAAAGAATTCCAACGAGGTGATTCTAATGCATTAATTAAATTAATTATAATCAACATATGATGATCCTCCTCAAGGGTTTTGGGACTCTTTTTTTTCTTTTCATTCTTCGTTCTATTCCGAAGATTCGACGTTTTATATCGTGATTGATCTCGGATTGAACATTGTTTAACGTTAAAATTATAGATGGGCAAACCCACCAACGCGCTTCCGCTGCGCCCGGAACCTACAAGTGCTATCAGAGGGAGGTTATATCATTGGTTATAATTATTTAGTTTTTTGTTTTTGATTTTCGCATTTAATAATTTAGTTATTTCAATTCATGTTTATTCATTCTGGAAATCTGAATCTTGAGATCTGTTCCTCCTCCCTCGTTTCTCGTCCACCTCACAGAAAAGATTTTTTCTTTTAATTTTTATTCAAATAAAATAGAGGAGCTCATCCGGAGGAGCCAAATGTTTCTAGCCATATAACACCAGAATACACGGCGTGTATTCGAAAGTACACGTCATTTAGTCTAGGATCAATGCATTGACTTATCCGTGAAATCAGGCCGTGTATTCAATTCTTTCTAAGAATTTAAGACACCGTGTGTTGACCAGAAACAGGTGGCACACGGTTTCCAGAATACACGTCGTGTGGTCCAATGAATGCGGTGTGTAGTCCCTTCGGGTTAGGGTTGGGTCGTGTACTCCGTACACAGCCTGCCTGGATGGAAACCATGTAACGCTGAAACTACATGGCGTGTGTCCCACTGTACACGCTGTGTACTCAGAAAATTTCCAAAGTACATTAACACGCCCTGTCCCCGGGCCTGTACTTCAGATGGACGGTGAAGAAAAGTACACGCCGTGTATTCGGAACTACACGCTGTGTACTCACCCAAATTATGCAGATTTATTAAAATTTATTATTATATTATACAAACCTATGAGACGTGTACCATGGTGTAGGCGTAAAGCTGAGGCAGAACACGTGATAGGTGTTTTATATATGTGTGTTTAATTTAACATCTGCGTAATAAATGGGAATTCACCGGGTTACCTCCAAGGTACAAGTTATGTACAAGGATAATTTTAAATGAATTTATCTGTTTAAAATTATGATAGATGAGAATCTCAAGGAAATTCAAAAAAGGTATTTAAGATAAAAGGATTGATTAATTAAAGATAATTAATTGATTCGAGCGTGATTTATCATAAACAAGAACGATTAAAGAATTGAATGCTAGTTTTATTTATGCCTAAATATCTTTGCATGTATGGATGATCATGAGCTAGACCGAGACCTTTGTATGTGAATGGTTTCTTTTAATTAATTTATTTAAATTAAATTTGTTGGCATGTAAACCATCTCCTCATTAATATGTAGGGCCTACGCGCCCAATGATTCTTTTATGTAAAAACCCCTTTTACCCCTCACCTGCATGTGAGATAAATGCATATGTAATGGATGGAGCTCCCAAGCTAGTGGAGGCGGCTCAAGTCAGGAGCCATGGTGAAACCAATCCAAGGAGATACAAAGGTGGACAGGTGGAAAGCTGTAAACACGAACCCGAAAGGTTCAAGGTGTTTCTCCTCTAGGTCTTGGGTTAGTTTATCAACCTCTAGATATACTAATCAATAGAAAAACTCATGATCATACCATTTATTTTATTTCTGTCAGTTGCATGGTTTATTTATTGTTGGTGTGTTGTCAAGATCACACAATTAATGAATTAAACGATCATGCAAGATGGAACTAAAATAAAACCGGATTATACGTAAATATTATCTTAGACATGGTTAATCACTTAAGTATATCCCACATAATATTAAAAATCATGTAATCAAAGATAATAAAATGGAAATTTACGTATAAGGATAAAATCCCTCAAAATAAATATTAAGTCGGCATAGCCTTCCATAATCTTGGTTAGAATCGAACCATAGTTCAAAGTGCTTGACCAAACCTAGTTGGGGTGCTTTCAATTATCAGGGAATTCTAATTCAAGGTTTTGGGTTGACCTGACTTGATTCTCATCAAGGGTTGACTTCCACAACAGGACTTGGTGTGACCAAGAGGCAAAGGTTGAGGAAATCCAAAAAAGTATTTCAGGATTGGGGAGTCCACTCAGCGGATCAAGGAGCTGCGAGTTAATGCAGTTGGCATTTGGAATGCCTACCTAAAACCCTTCAAGTTGCTTGTCCTACCCTAGTTGGGGTAATGCGAAAGGAAATATGGATCCTTTCCACTAGAATATTCATGCAAAAGAATATTCCAAAGTCAATGTTGAGGGATATTGGATTTCGAAAAAATAGTGGGAGACTAATAAGTATTAATTTATTTATTTGTCTCAATTTTTGTAATAAAGTACTAAACCGTTGCTCATCTTAAATTGTAGAAATGGAACGAAAATGACTTCAAACATATCATTGCACCCCATACTGAAAATAGAAAACCTTCTCACCGACACCAATTTCCAAGAGTAGCAGTGGCGTTTACGCGTCGTCCTTCGCCACAAAAGGAAATTATATGTGTTGGAAGAGCCTATTCCAGTTGCGCCTGGGAAAGAGGCTAGTGATGAGAAATTATCTCTCTACATGAAACTCGTGGATGATGCCACAGATGTCTAGTGTTTCATGTTATCATCCATGTATAATGATCTCTTGAATCAACAATAAAACATGGATGCATATAGCATGATGTCTCACCTTAAAGATCTCTACGAAGAGAAGGAAAGACAGGAGAGGTATGAGATCTCCAATGCTTTGTTTATCATGAAGCTTGGAGAGTATGCGCCAGTTGGACCTCATATAGTCATGCTTATTGGCTACATTGAACACCTGGACATCTTAGGGATTAAATTCTCGGATGATTTGCGTACAGATCTCATCCTATCATCACTGCCCAAGACCTTCTCTAGCTTCATTGTCAACTATAACATGAGCGGAAATGAGAAGTGTCTATCAGAGCTTCTGACCTTGATTCTCCAGGTAGATAAGGACATGGGGAATGACAAACCCGTGGTCCATATGGTGACTAAGAAAATGAAGGACAAGGAAAAGGGGACAAAGACTTATAAACGGTCTGAAGGCCCCGAGCACCATCCCTCCAAGAAGGGGAAGTTCCAGAGGCAGGGCAAGGAATGGGAGGCAGTGTGTTTTGCATGTGGCAAACAGCGCCACTGGAAGAGGAACTGCACCCAAAAGCGTGGGGATGCTAAAGGTGCATTTGTTATCGAGTGAAATCTGTCTATTTCTACACATTGGGTATTAGATACATCTTGTGGGGATCACATCTGTATTCAAATGAAAGAACCACGTAGATTTAAAAAAATTGCCAGAGGAGAGGTGGATCTTCGAGCTGCCAATGGCGCAAGGCTGGCTGCGTTGGCTATTGGTGACTACCACCTCTCATTGTCGACTGGGATGATTTTGGTTTTAAATAACTGTTATTATGTGCCTAGTGTTACCAAGAACATAATTTCTGTATCTTGTTTGGATATGGATGGATTTGTTTTCAAATTTGGAAATAAGGGTTGTCTCTTTTATAAGAACAACGTATGTTATGGTATGTAACATTTAAATAATGGTTTGTATGTATTGAATTATGAAAAACAAGTGTTGGAAATCGATAACGAAACAAACTCACATGACTCATACATCTCCCAGTTTTGACATCACCACCTTGGTCATGTGAACGATAAGCGTTTGACAAAGCTCTGCCAAGATGTCTATTTAGACTCTACTGAGCTAAAACCACTTGATAGATGTCATGCTAGTTTACAAGGAAAAATGACCAAGCTGCACTTTTGTGGACAAAGTGAAAGGGACATAGAGCTTCTAGGATTGGTACACACAAATGTGTGTGGACCATTTCCAGTAGAAGCTAGAGGTGGATATTCTTACTTAATTACATTTACTGATGATTTGAGTAGATATGGATATGTCTACTTAATGAGGTATAAGTCAGAGTCCTTAGAGAAATTTAAGGAATTCAAGAATGAAGTAGAGAATCAGCTTGGTAAGAAGATAATGAAACTTTGATCGGATCAAGGTGGAGAATATCTGAACCAAGAGTTCATCGATCTTCTACGGGAGTCTAGGATTCTATCTCACCTCACTCCTCCTTATACACCACTGTGGAATGGTGTTAGTTAAAGGTGGAACCACACCTTGTTGGACATGGTGAGGTTGATGATGAGTCATGCGGATCTTCCATTAACCTTTTGGGGATATGCATTAAAAACTGCAGCATACACATTAAACCGTGTACCAACTAAGGCGGCAAATGGAATTCCATCCGAGTTATGGAATGGAAGGAAACCCACTTTGTTGCACACACGTGTATGGGGATGCGAGGCGTTTGTTAATGCCTTCTCGGGAAACAAACTAGCACCCCGGGGCACGAAGTATATCTTTATAGGATATCCCAAGGAAACAAAAAGAAAATTACCTATATAACCCTCATGACAAGAAAGTGACTATCGCCAGACATGCCATCTTTCATGAGAGGGAGAACATACTCAAGAAGGATAGTGGGAGAAAGATTGACTTCAACGAAGTTGATGCTCAAGATACACATGAGTTAGTACAGGAACAAGTTCCACAGGACCCCGTGGAAGAGGTTTTAGAAACACAAGTACTGCATAGGACCTCAAGATAGGTAAGGGAACCAGAGAGATTTGGTTTCCTAGTCACCGAGGATGGTGAATCATTATTGTTGGACAATGATGAACCTCTCTCCTACAAGGAAGCAGTAGAAAGCTTAGAAGCGGCAAGATGGCTAGAAGCTATGAATTCTGAGATGGATTCCATGTATGAGAACCAATTTTGGGTTCTGGTCGATGAGCCAGTTGATGTAAAGCCTATTGGATGCAAATGGGTATTCAAAAGAAAGATGGACATGGATGGTCGTGTTAGAACCTATAAAGCAAGGCTAGTGGATAAAGGATTCAGACAGTGACAAGGAATTGACTATGATGAAACCTTCTCTCCAGTTGCAATGTTTAAATCCATAAGAATCATAATTGCCATAGAAGCTTACCATGACTATGAGATTTGGAAGATGGATGTCAAAACAACATTCCTTAACGGGAACCTCCAAGAAGATGTCTGTATGACACAACCAGATGGGTTTGTGACAAAAGGTGAAGCCAAACGGGTTTGAAAGTTTCATAAATCCATTTATGGATTGAAGCAAGCATCCAGGTCATGGAACATTCTATTTCATGAATCCATAAAAGAATTTGGTTTCATTAAGAACGACTGTGAGCCATGTGTTTATAAGCGGTTTAATGGGAATGCAGTCGTTATCCTAGTGGTATATGTTGATGGAATATTTCTCATTGGAAACGACTTACCACCATTACAGTCAGTTAAGGACTGGTTGAACAAGTGTTTCTCTATGATGGACTTAGGAGAAGTAGCCTACATTCTAGGGATCAAGATCATTCGTGATAGATCCAAGAGGCTTATTGGACTATGTCAGGGTACATACATTGAACAGATACTAAAGAGATTTGGTATGGAAAAATCCAAGAGGTGATTGGTTCCAGTGTCACATGGCTTACATCTTTCTACGAAAATGTGTCCCCAGACACAACAAGAGAAATATAGGATGAGAAAAATCCCATACACTTCAGCTATAGGATCCATCATGTATGCCATGTTATGTACCAGGCTTGATGTTGCCTGTGCACTCATCATGGTAGGCAGATATCAAGCAGATCCAGGAGAACAGTATTGGACTGCTATTAAGACTATCCTTAAGTATCTGAGAAGAACTAAGGATATGTTCCTGGTGTATGGAGGAGACGAAGAGCTCGTCATCAGAGGGCATGCTGATGCTGGTTTTCAAACAGATCAGAATGATCTGAAGTCGCAATCTGGATATGTTTTCTATCTCAATAGAGGAGCTGCGAGCTGGAAGAGTTCAAAGCAGCCAGTTGTCGCCGATTCTACAGCGGAGTCTGAGTATATAGCGGCTTCTGATACAGTCATGGAAGCTGTCTGGATTCAGAACCTTTTCCAGGAGCTTGATGTGGTGCCTAGCAGTAAAGATCTCATTATATTGTATTTTGATAATACTGTAGTGGTGGCTCTTGAAAAAGAACCAAGGTCACATTAACAGACAAAGCAGATACTCCGGAAGTATCACCTATTGAGGGATTTCTATCAAAGGGGTGAAGTTGTAGTAATTATAGTGTCCATGGAAGAGAACGTGGTGGACCCCATGACTAAAGGCCTATCTCAGCATAAGCATGAATATCATGTGAGAGGTAGTAGGTTAAAAGTTGTTAGCAGTTGGCTCTAGTCCAAGTGGGAGTCTGTTGGAGTTGGTGGTCTAGAACCAACTACTTTGTACTTTATTTATTAAATAAAAACCTTATCACATCTTGATTTTTCTTCTTCATGACATGTCATGTGATAATATCCTAAGGACAGCTGTTGCATTAAAGGGTCGTAGCGGATCCCTGCTATGATGAGAATCTAAAAGTGCCATAACACTGTTCTTGAATGTATGTTCTATGACCGAATTATATTATTTGAGGGACACAAATAATACAGGTCATTAGGGGTGAGGACTCATAAATCTTTGAGGCACCTTCTCATGGTGTGCGCCCTTTGTAATATCCAGGAGGATATTATGAGAACGAGACTCGCCAGTAGGAAATCCACATTTCATAGTGTCATTGGATGTTCCTATCTACGGACGTGTGTATTGGTCCTTAGACATTAAGATTATTATTAATTGGTATTACAACTCGCGCACTTAGATATATTGATGAAAATGGTGACGACACATTGTTCACAATGAGGTAGGATACGTTGGGTGTGTCACGAGTAATACCACATTAATAGATAATGCGAGAAAGGATTTGTCCCTTCTGTTCCATAACAGAAGTAGATATCTCAGGCCAATTGATGGAATTGATACAACCTAAATAAATCCATGGCCATGGTAAGGTATGGGCAAGTTAAATTCTGGGAAGTCAAAGAAAGAATAATCAAGCACATGAGTTGATGGCACTAGCATGAAACCCTCTTGATTGGAGATATCAAGACAAAGGGATTATATTATATGGTAAGCATTCGTAGGAGGTGACACGTCATTGCAGCGTTAAATTCTTTCTCTATGGGTGTCTTGGTGTGTTTCTAGACGCTAACCTTGGACTTTAGGTAGGCTCAGCCTAATGCCACTGGAAAAGAGCCCTAGAGGGTCACACACTAAGTGTGTCCATGTATCTCAGTTAAATATTAATTTAACAAGTTAAATAAATATTATTCCCGACTTTGGTTTAATAATTATTTAAGGATGCCTGATCGCAATTGTTTCGACAATAGTTATTCAAGAGAATATAGTGTGGGAGAAATAATATATATTTATTAGCTAGTAATGTAGTTACATTTGTTTAAGAAATAAATAGTAATTACTCAAGGTCTAATAAATATGGTGGAGGAAATAAATAAAATGAAAAAATAAAAGTACACGCCGTGTAGTTTGTTTTTTCATGATTCGTGAGAAAATATTTGTTATTTAATTAAATGATATTAAATGTAATATGTTGGGCACATGTCATGTAATAATGATGGTCAACTGTCATTATTAAGACATGTGGTATTACTAAGAATTAAATGAAGTGATTAAATGATTTTGGGAAATTAATTCATTTTATTATTCTAAGTATTATAATCCCAATTACATTATTCTCATAGAATTAAAGAGCCATTATTGTGAACAATGGATTTGGAAATACTCTCTGGCCAAAGAGAGAATTACCTTTCCACCAAGAATTCCCTCAAGTTACGAGAGCAAGATCCTCCACCGGATCAAGGCGGTCAAAGGCGGACATCGCAAGCGAAGGTTCTTCTGCGCTAGCACCCGGAGATCCCTTCGGCGATATTCGGAGAGACGTGACACACGTGTGGATCACTGCTAGAGGAATCCTACACTTGGATTCTACGACGCAATGACGGATCACCGAATCGTGACCGAACACATAAATGAAGAAATAATTCCAATGAGGTAATTCTTATGCATTAATTAAATTAATTATAATCAATATATGATGATCCTTTTCAAGGGTTCCGTGACTCTTTTTTTTCTTTTCTTTCTTCATTCTATTCCAAAGATTCGGAATTTTATATCGTGATGGATCTCGCATTTAACATTGTTTAACGTTAAAATTAAAGTTGGGCAAACCCACCAACGTGCTTCCACTACACCCAGAACCTACAGTTATGACATGGAGGCTGTGATACGTAGAAAAACCCTATACCCACAGTTTGTAAAACTGTGGGTATAGGCCGTGGAGCTATACATATGCCCTGTTTTCCCATGGTTTCCAAAACTCTAGGTATAGGTCATTTATTCAATAGTTAATCTCTTAGAACATTCATCACATGAATATCACTTCTTGTAAAGAAACATGTCAACAATGAGGTATTAATAACAAATTTATTTTTCATGAAAAAAATTTACCATTTAATGAAAAAATGAATAAACTGTTGAATGATATTATAGATGAACAAAGGGAAGACTTTGAATGAATGAATGGATCAACACAATCTCAAAGATAAACCATCCAATCGAAACGATATACCGAAATCACCTTAATCCTTCCAATTCTATATCCATATTTACTATCATTATAGGCTCATGTGGATACGAAGTTGACAAGTGATGGTACTCACACAATTTTTTTTATGAAAAAATGTACAGCAGGTAAGATCCAGGTATCATTAGTGTTTCCAATGTAAGTGAAATATTAGAGTATGATTGGCTAGGTGGATCAGATGTAAATGTATACATGAGGTATGTTTTCATGATTTTATTTTCCAAAAGTTTCTATACTATGAAAATTATGAAAAAATACATTTCAATTTTTTTGAAGTCCTATATATGAAAAGTAATTTGTTGGATTTTCCCATGAACAATATTTTGGACTCATTAGTCCTCACATCATCTCTAAAGAACAAGAAATAGAATCCAGTAATGGGGGTGAAATATTGGAAGACCTGCTCAAATTTTTTAACAACAAAAATAATGATTCCAGACTATTCTTAATACCAATGATGGATGGGTAAAACACTAAAACTTAATCATATCATATAGTTTTTTATTCCATTCCTCACTTATTCTTTTTTGTGTTCTTAGGAAGCATTGAATGATCATTAAAGTCAATTTCGATACTCCAAAGATTTATTTTCCAGATTCAATGAATGGATATCCAAAAAACTGACCACACATGATGTCGTTTTCCAATTTTCAATACACTCAATCCAATATTTTAGTACTAAACATATTTTTGTATAATTTATATTACTTTTTAATGAGGATTTTTTTATAATAGGGAAATTCAGGAATATCATCCACATCTTGGGATGAGGATAGTGGAAAAGGAAATGAAACATCACAAGTACTATGACTGGATAAGTATTAAGTTATATATAATAAGACTTCACTGTACAAACACATATAAAAAATTACTTATTTTTCACAATGTTTATGTACTATTCAAGAAAAAAAAAACAAAATTTATTGGAGTTATTATGTTTTTAAATTTATGAAAGAGATAATATTCCATTAGCAAACCAACATTACTAAAGATGTATTTTTGAAGAAAATTAAAATTTCATTTAAAATATTTATTAATCCATTGTGTATTTTTTTAGTACTACAATAATTGTCGAGAAGACTCATATTCAAAAGATGATATAGATTCATTTAGAAACAAATGGTCAGAATACCTGATAGAAGAATATAAACAAATATCATTAATATGTGACTTCAATATGATGCATGATGCGACCAGTATGGCTCAATGTGTATATTTTTATTTAAAATTTATATTATTTTTAGTATATAATATGTGACTTATAGAAAACTAAAGAAATGCATTAAAATAGATTTGATACTTATGGAAAATGATACACAAGTAATTTGTGACATATAAGAATCAACACCCCATAATCTAATGCATGGTGTGTCCGGGATGACTCAACATGCGTGTCTCTAGTTTGAAATGGTAATTTATTAAAAATAACTGACATATTGAAAATTAGGAAAACACATTCAGATTATTTTGATACTTTATGAAAAATGATCCATATTTAATTTGTGATTTTTATGAATCCATTTCACATATATTTGATGCGTAGTGAAACTGGTATGAATCAAAGTATATCTTTTTATTTTAAATTGACATTATTTTTCGTAAAAAACACAACTACCAAACAAAAAACTATGCTAATGCATTCAAATTATTTTGATAATTTAGGAAAACAATTCATGTGCAAATTGAGACATGTAGGATTCAATCCCACTTCAATAAAATGCATGATATGATATGTATAAAACGAAATGTTTCTTTTTATTTAAAATACACATTAATTTATTTGAAACAAAAAATTGACATACTGAAAACCAAGAAATAACATTTGGATTGTTTTGATAATTTTAGGAAACGTATCCATGAGTCATTTGTAATTTGATGGAATCAACCTCACCTCAATCTAATGCAAGTCATGACTGGTGTGAATAAATGTGTCTGTTATGAGTTTAAAATTTACATTTTACCTCAAAACGTGTCACTCACAGAAATCCCAGAAAATGATTTCTAAATGTCTTCATAATTTAGGAATGTTATTCTTAAGTCCTTTATAACATATATGAAGTATCCTCACATCAAAATTATGCACGATGCAGCCGTTATGACTCAAAAAGATTTTTTCAAGTTTCAAATGAAATTTTATTAAAAAAAACACAACTTACATACTAAAAACCATGAAAACATAATTTGATTGTGTTGATACCTTAGAAAAATGATCCATGAGTCATTTGAGATGTTCAGGAATCATCCAAACCTCAAACCAATGAATAATATGACTTTTATCAATCCAAATGTGTTTTTATTTGAAATTTATATTAATTTAAGTGAAACGAACAAGTGACATACTAAAAAATGATCAAAAAAATTTGTATTATTTTGATACTTTATGACAATGATCCATGAGTCATTTATGATGTGTGGGAATCGACGGAACCTCAATTCCGTGCACATAGTTACCAGTATTACTAAAAGTGTTAGTTATTAGTTTAAAATTTAAAATTTAGCTCAATATGTTTCACTTAATCAAAACCTATAAAATTCACTATGATTGTCTTCATAAATTATCATAGTGAATTGTAAGAACATTGTGATTTGTATGAAGCAGTATCTCCTAAAATAAACAGATGATGTGACCGGTAGAGCACAAAATGCATGTTTCCAGTTTGAAATAATATTTTTTAAACACAACTAACATTTTTAAAATACATAAAATGAAAATGGATCATTTTGATATATCAGAACTACTATCCATTAGTCATTTATGACGTTTAGAAATAAACAACACATCAATATGATGAATGATGTTGTTGGTATAAATCAAATTTGTCATTCTAATTTGATAATACTTTTAGTAAATGAACACGATAGATAATCAGAACCAAGAAAACTCATTTATATTGTATTGATATTTTAGGACAAAGATCCATTACTCATTTTTATAGTATAGGAACACCCCACCACAATACGATGTACATTGTAACCGCTATAACTCCAAATGTGTCTTTTTTATTAGAAATTGACATTTTATTAATGTATTCATTCATATTAATTTTTATTTCATTTATTTATAGTATTACTAAAATAAAATTTGTTTTCATGTATATGTGGAATCCTTTCCTTGAGTTGGGATGATTTTTTTTTGTCAAATAATAACATGGGCGAACATTTTTTAGAGTGGATCATAGATATCAAGGGTGTTGGGATTCATCAAATTTATTGATCTGAAAGAAAAATAATTAATGAGGATATTTATATCAACATAAATTGGGGATTTTCTCCCAACATTAATGGATATTTTAATTATCAAAACTAAAATATGGAATAATCGATGGTGACTTCATTAATTGTTGATTATGGACATGGTGTATTTTTAAAGAGGATGCAACCACATTTTTTTAACGGTATGCTAGCAAGAGGCTTCTAGAAAGGGAGAACTAGGAAGGGGTTTCCATGTATTTAGTGGCACGTGTTACATGACGATAGTGAGGCAAGTATTTTGTATGTGTGGAGAGGATCTTGGAAATATGTTTAAGAGGTCATCCATTGGGAGAAAGATGGGCGCTTTTGTGTCTGCAGTAGCATGTTCGACACATTGGTGTTTAACACATGTAGAGAAATGATGATTCAAATAATTATTGGGGCCACGTATTGAATTCCTTTCTGATAGTGTTGATCTGGTGGCAAGTCCTAGTTCTTGATCAGCAACACATCATAATTGTGAGATCATTCGGGTGTCCCATGACGGTGCAAGGTCGACACATGTTCGTGTGAATATCTTTGATGTAGTGACATTTCTTCAATAATAGGGGGTTATTTTGTCACATATTGATATTTAGATACATGGAATTAGAGAGATATTTATTAGAGAGAAGGTAGAGCTGTTTTGGGGTGTGTTTTTCACACTGGTTTTCTATACTCTACAATTTGTAATTCAAGTTTGAGAATTACTTGGATTATTGTATTCTCTGATTCATAGTGTATATTTTGGAATTTCCTTGTGATATTTCAATCCTCTCCATGGTAGGGTTCTTCCATATTAAAAACTCATTCGTGTAGATTTATTAATTCATCTTATATCACATCCATAATTTGATGTGTTTCTCTCGATATTTTTCATAAGCAATTTTTGGCCTAGAATCAAGATTCTCCCCAATAAGTGGTATCAAAGGAGGATGGTTCATGCTTGTAGTTTAACAAGAGAATTATGAATTATTCTAAGAGGATTGATGATGAATGCATGAAGTAGAATGTGGTTTGAAAATTAATGTTTGTTGAGAGAGGTTATGCACATTGCAGCTCAGGGGAGAAGTCTTTTCCTGAAGGTTCTCCAAATTATGTTGAAATCATGAATATGGGGAATACAAGTGTTTCTAGTTCTAGTTTTTTTCTACAGGATCGTGCAAATACATATGTGCTGAAGATTTCAGTGTTTGGTTTTCTTCTTGCAGGGGGGATGATATTTTTTTATTAGATGTGCAAAAGGACGTCGTCCTATTTTCAACATTTGTTGATGGTTGGTGCGATACCGACCTATTTTCTTTCCAACTTATATTTTTGGATATTTCCATGCATTAATGTGATGAAGGGGGATATTGTAGGGATTAATAACATTTACTAATGAGATAGGAAAATTATTAATGGAGATATTTATATCAACATTAATTGAGGATTTTCTCCCAACATTAATGAATATTTTAATTATCAATATTAATCAATTGAATAATGGATATTAACAACATTAATTGGTGATTATAGACTTGGTTTCTATATAAACAGGATGCAACAACATGTTAAGATGGGAATTCCAGTTATATGTAGCTAGAAAGGGAGACCCAGGAAGGGGTTCTCGTGTTTTTGGTGGCCTGTGTGACATGAAGTTGGGGATGAAATTATCGTCTACAAATGGAGAGGTACTTGGAATGATGCTCAAGAAATGGTCCACTGAGGTCAATAAGGGGGCTACAACAATAGTGATAGCATGTGTGACATGTCGATGTTTACTAGGTGTGGAGAAGCGGCGATGAATTTTACGATCATGGCTATGTATCAAATGTATTCCTGATAGTAGTGATCATGTGGCATGCCACAATTCATGATTAGTGTTACATCATGATGTTGGGAT
Organism: Viscum album; assembly: GCA_963277665.1. Taxonomy (NCBI): domain Eukaryota; kingdom Viridiplantae; phylum Streptophyta; class Magnoliopsida; order Santalales; family Viscaceae; genus Viscum; species Viscum album. The sequence continues at coordinate 1,051,270,993 of OY728151.1, read as the reverse complement.
CATTTGTGTGTCACAAACTGGTGTGAGTTTGACGCATGTTCGGGTGAATATCAATGAGGTAGTGGCGTTTCGTCGATAGAAATGTGAATTTTTGTCACAAATTGATCTTCTGATACATGGAGTCATTATGATGTTTATCAGAGAGAAGGAAGAGGCGCATTGGAGTTTGGTTTTCACACAGGTTTTCTACGCTCTCTCCTTTGCAATTGAAGTTCAAAAATTATTTACATTATTGTATTTCCTGATTCATACTGGATATTTGGGAATTTCCGCATGATTTTTTAAACCCCCACATGGAGGGGATTTTACACGTTAAACAGTTATGCATGATGATTTATTTATTGTGCTTATATTGCTTACATATTTTTATGGGTTTCTGCCGATAACTTTCACAAGGACTTTTAAGCATGAAATTGGGATTCTCCCCAATAAAAGGATGAAACATTTTTGTTTTCAAATATTTGTTGGATAATTTTAAATGTAGTTATAGAAAACATTATATTAAATTTATATAAAATTTATTTACAAAGCCTTGTGTGCACTGATTTTTTCTTGTCTGTTCTTCACTGTTTTTATGTGCGATGTACAATTGCTGTTTTGTACAGGATGTGCGTGTGTATTATGCATGTGTTGGTTCAGCACATCAGATGCATTTAGGAATTTATCAGTGCTATTTTGAGTAGGAATAAACGGTATCCATTATCCATGATAAAATAAGGCAGATAAAGGGGGCCTTTATATGTACTTTTTTTTGCCCGGATAGAGGACCCCATTTATCAGCACTTTTTTAGTATTGATAAAGGGGACCCCACTTTATCTTCATTTTGATTAACAAAACGTTTCAAGTACTATTAAAAGAATTTATTGTGCTTTTAAAATCAGTCTTCACAATAATGGTATAAGAATGAATCATATAACTAGTAATGTATATATCGAAAATATCGACTCATCGCCTATATAGTCAACATGAATAATAATAATGGTGTAATGTATAAATGAACATTCATGATGAATAAATGACATACGTACATCAATTATATGCACACATCAATATATTTATTATTTAAGTTCATTAGAATCATATATTAATTTAAATAAATATATATATTTATTTATAATTATAATCCTAAATATATAATTATAAATATATAATTATTAATATAGTAAATATATTTATTATTTGATAAATTATTTTAAAATAATATAATTATTTAAATTTATAACTATTTAATTATAATTATATGAATTATTTTTTAAATAGAATATATATATTATAATTATTAAAAAAAATATTAACTATAAACATGTGGTTTTATTTAATTTTTTAAAGTAATCATTATTTTTATATATTAATATAATACATTAATATATATTAATAATATGTTTTCTTAAAAACATTAATATATTCTAATAATAGTGCTGATAAATGGTATATTTATCATCACTATTAGTTAGCGCTTATAAAGCCCCCTCTTATAATTTCTTTTTTTAGATCTTATTAAAGTCAGTGTTTCCCTTGCACTGATCTGTGGTAGTGAAAACTCATGTTCTTATGTCCTCAATCTTCCATGAGTTACTCATGTGTTGTGGATACAACCAAGTGATGAGAGGGTGATTTCAATTCTAAATCTGAACATGGATGAAATTAAGGATAGCTTCAAAGTAATCCATAGCCCAGTTATTTGTAATCGTCTTATTTGAATGTGCACCATCAACATGATAGTGGGAAAATAACCTGTAGTTAAGATATTTTTGAACATTTGAGGTCATGTTATTTCCCTTTGGACCCATTTATTAAAATATAGCGAAACAATCCAATTTTTTCACATTGTAAACCCGATTAAAAAACCTGTAGAATAGCCGAAAATAGGCATTAATTTGAAAGTTTTATTTTTATTTTCTTGACAACACCAGATGATATGTACTTGCAGATAACAGAAGTCTATTGTTTATGAGATTTTTTTAAGCAAGAGTGATATGTTGATTAAAATTACTTAAATTAATGTCTTGTAATTGAAATTATTTAATTTTCATGCCTTAAAATCAGAATGGAAATGATAAAATAAATTGACATTATTCATTATAATAATAATTGATAGAAAATTATTATAATATTTTAGGAAATAAGAAATATAGGTGGTAAAAATAAGTGAGATTAGTCGATTATTCTCAAATTTATATTTTATTAGATATAAATAATTAAATATATAAAAATCTATTTAATGTAGGCATGTAAAATAATTTAGGCATGGAATAGGGGTCAAATTGATGCACCCCATTAAAATAAAAATAAATTGATCTGATTTATAGTATACCTTTTTTATATTATATTTGAAAATCCCATTTTTTTATTTTATGTATTTTTTCAGCATTTTAAATTAATTTAATCCTTGGATAGAAGATCAAAACTTATGGAACACTTTTGAATAAAAAAAATTCATCCCATATGATGTATCCCATTTTAAAATTTTGATAATATTTAGATTTTATGGTGGAATGAGATCATATGGAAAAAAATAAATGTAACCATAAAGAAGGGTGACATTAGAAATAAAGAGGTATATTAAAAATGATGGACATATAAGGTATAGGCAAGATCAAGATGGGATCCCTTGGTTTCAAACCCCCATTTCCTTTACATCATAGCGAGGGCTAGTTTTTTCCCATAGAAAATTGTTTTGTGGAGGGTGTAAGAGGAAAATTGTAAGAATACTTTTATTTTTCTCTTCTACAATGATTCTATAATCCTTCACCCATTAATCGGTACAATACATTAATGGGTATTAATGGTATAAATGTAAAATACATGACTTATTATGTAGTTTTGTTCACCTTCAGGGGCTGCTCCTCACCTTAGTGATTACGATATCTCCAATAATTTTTTTGGGAGTCAGTTATCGAGAATCTCCACCATGGGGTATCGTCGTATAGGCCATGATATGAATACTTGTTGCAATAAATATCCTATCCATTTTTGTAAGTTCTCTCAAATGAAAATTTTCATTGATCTTGGTATTTTTAGTTTTTCTTGTGTTGTTCTTATTGTTTTGATGATGCATGGATGGTTGTGGGTTGTTGTTGGTGTTTCATGTATTGACCTCAACTCAGGACCCTGGGATGAATGATCATAATTCACATCCTTATAGAGGGGAGTTTAAATATGAATGTTCATTGGAATTACTTATAAAAAAAGACATTGAGGTGAACATGGAAAGATTGAAGCTCAACTACTTCTACAAGTGCATGCCCAATCGCCCCCTCTCTGCATTCATTTCTGCAAATGCAACAAATGTGTGGACCTCTTACAGTTTCATCTCCTTGGTTTATACAATTCATTGTACTATATGTGATTTTAGCTTTATACTTTTATGTTAATCTATGGAAACATTGATTGGGTGTGTGTATGTGTGTACAATTGCAGTGCAACCACCGATTATGCATTTTGATCATGTCTTATGCGACCCTCTTTTACATCTTCTTGTTTTCTATGTTGGCCTTTCAATTAAATACATTATTGGTGTAAAATGGTGCAATGTTTGGAATTCATTGATGAAGTATCCCTTGTTGGTGGGGGCCATCTTCTTTAACTTCTTGGAAATGTTGGCCACTGGAGAACTCAACTGCTACCATTTTTATTTGATGGCCAGCAAAATGGTGGCTTCCAGTTTCACATAAAAGTTTTTTTCTATCATCAATGCCGACCCACAATCTCTAGGATGGATCAATCCATGATTTCACAGACATTGAATGAATATATGAGAAACTGAAAGACCAATTCCATCCACTACAGTTTCTTGGGTGTGTTCATTGAAGTGTTTTTCATGAAGCCAATACCCTAAAAAATCAGTTTCAGCTCCCATTTTAATGGCGAGGAACAACAACCTCATTTTCATGTGGAGGAGGTGGGTGGTGATTTCCATCTGAATGTGGAAGAGGGCCTCATTCTTCACCAAATATTACATAATCTTGATGTAGAAGAATACATGTACTATGAAATTCAGAATGACCTGGAGTAGGGAACCTCTTTTTCTTTGATCAATATGCTTTTTCCAGGAAGCTGAGCGAGAGCTTTGAGAAGGCCTTGGATGTAATGGGGATGAATCCAGAGAGTAGAAGCCATGGTGCGCCAAGGGAGATTCCATGAATCTGGGTTTTGTGATCGATGATTCCATTTTTTGTGTCGGTGTGGATGATAATGCATCCTTTTTTGTTGTTTGGGGTTTTTTTTGGTTTTTCCATTGTTAGTTTATGTTTGGGAATTTCAGGCTATGTCCTAAAAATAGGCCAAGATCGGCTCATGATTTTGTTATTCTGTAATTACTTTTTGTCTATTGGGTTGTGTTTTTGATAACCCTTCATGTAGTGTAGGTTGATCCGTGGTTTTTACATGCACTTTTCATTTTCCATAATTTCATCTATACCCTGTGGTGAACACCTAGTGGAAAAACCTTATATGTGGTAGGGAATTACATTTTTTCTCACCTTTGTTCATCACGAGGGAGGGATTTACTCGTATTTATCTATGTAGGATGATTTTTGATAACCGAATCTATATAAGAAAATCAATTGATTGAAATTGAAGGGGAAGGGGGAATTATTCACGTGATTTTACATCGTTGATATTATTGTGTTGTTATGTTTGTATGTGCTGAATAACCTATTGAAATAATGGTTTTTGGGAGCCATTTCTGGGTTTGTACTTGTTCTGATATAGACACCTTATTGCATGTTGCTGTGATGTCACCCCAAAATGGAAATTGGGTAACTACTTATATTTTCCCAATGAAATGGTTTCCCCTAGACTAATAGCATGTGTGATAATTTCCCTACAATAATTTGAAATTTTATAAAATCCCCTAGGTTAAATAGATAAATGGTATTTGATGTGTTATGATGTGTGGTCTTGCTTCTGGGGGACATTATGTGTTGTTGCAATGTAGTGTGTGGTGATGTGCGTTAGTTTTCCCATTTTTAGGGCAATGATGTGATGTTTTTTGGGTCAATCTTTTAGGGTGATGATGTGATTAATCATTTTCCCGTGCTTTTGGGGTGGTACAGTGATGGTTCGTTTCGCCGCACTTTTGGGGTGGCAAGGTGATGATTTTTTTTGTTCTTCTTGTTGGGAGATGAGGCGATGATTTGTTGGGAATGTTGTGATTTTTTTCATTTATGGTGTGACATGCTGAATGCCTGAGTACACTGCCACAATATGGGGCCAGGGAATTGCCTTGTTCTATCAGCACTATTCAGGTAGCACTGATAGGGGGCTTTGTCAGCAATAGCTAAAAGCGCTAATAATAGGTACACATTAATAAGTGTTTTTCATAACGCTAATAAATGCTTCATTTATCTGTGCTATGTTTAGAGATCATAAAACTTATTAATAATAAATTATATTAAAAAATAATGTATATCTATATACATTAAATAAAAATGCATGTTTATCATTAATTTTTTTTAATAATTGAAAAAATATATATATGATGTTTAAAAAAAAGAATTCCAAAGTTTATAGTCATATATATATATATAATTTAAGGATTCTAATAATTTTCATCAATTAATAATTATATTTATTAGATTTATTAGATTTATTATTATTAATATATTTAACATATTTATTAGATTTATTACATTTATTGGATTTATTGGATTTATTATAGCATTATTATATTTATATTTATTAGATTTATCAGACTATTTAATTTGATTTATTAGAATTAATAGATTTATTAGATTATTAGATTTTTTAGATTCATTATATTTATTTTTTTTATTATTTTCGTTATATTTAATATATTGAATATATTTATTTTATTTATTATAAAAATATATATATCTTTTTAAATATATATATTATTTATATTAATTATTAAATATATATGTGTTTCTAATGAATTTGGTCAATAAATATAGTGATTATCCATGCATATATGTAATGTATCATCTTGTTCAATTATACATTATGCCCTTCTTATTATTCATATTTTCCATTGATTGATCCTTTTTAATTTGGTATATTTACCAGGTATATGAATAATTAATGTTACCCATATAAACTAATATGCTTTCCAAAATATTTATAAAATTACATTAAATATATTTAAATAATTAATATAATTAATAAAATTTTAATTATGAAATTTTAATTATATATAAATACTTTTTAAATATATTTATTTGAAATTTTAATTATAACTATATAAATATATTTCAATAATTATGAAATTAAAATAAATACATATATTATAAATTTTATAAATAAATAAATATGTATATATATAATTATATACAAATATTTATAAATACATTTATTTATAGTTATAATTATAATTATAAATAACTATATTTATCTGAATAATTATAAAATTTTAATAAATATATTTATTATAATACTTATAATGTTATAATATAATGAAATAAATACATTTATAATTATTTATAAATATTTATGAATAAATAAAAAAAATTATAATTATAATTCCTAAATAAATATAGATATATTAAAATAATTAAAAAATATAATAAATTTATTCATTATATATATTTATATTCATATATTAATAAATATATACACATAGTTATAATTATAAATCAAAATAAATGTAGATAAATTTAAATATTTAACAAATTCTAATAAATATATTTATATATATCTCTAAAATTATAAATATTTTTGGAATATTTTTATAAATATTTTAAAATATATGTGTATATATATATTTATAATTTCAAATATAAATAAATATTTATTTATTATTAATCTTAATTACAAATAAATTTATATTTACGTATTTGTTATAAATATAAGTAAATATATGTTTATTTATTATAAATTTTAATTACAAATAAATATATATTTATTTATTAGTTATAAATATAAGTAAAAATATATTTATTTAAATAATATGTAATTTATAAAAAATATATTTATTATTTTCAAAAATATTGTTATATATAATTAAGTAAATATATTTATAAATATATCAAAATATTAATAAATAAATTCAATTATTTATATTTATAGTTATAAATAAAAACAGATATAATTAAATAATTATAATTTTATAATAAATATATTTAATTTATATATCAGTAAAATTATAAATATTAGAAATATTAATTTGTTATAATTTTTTCATTATTTTAATATATATATATTCATTTATAATTATAATTATAAATATATATTTTAATATTATTAATTATAAATTAGAAGAAATATAGTTATATATATTATCTTATAAATATATATAATTAATATAGTTATTATATATATATCTATGATTATAAATATAATAATTATATTTCTTATAAATTTATAATTATGTAAATTATAATTATATTTAAAAATTTATAGATATAATTATAAATTCATAAAACATATTTATCATATATCTATAATTTCATAAATATATATATTAAATATATTAAATAATTAAAATTATATCTTTATCAGCACTATATTTTTAGAGGTGACAAAATCATCCTTTATCATCGCTTTTCTAGCACAGATAAAGGCTGATATTTCTCAGTGCTTTTTATCTTGCATTGATAAAATTTCTACCTAGTTTTATAATGAAACGCTAAACTTATCCTCCTTACTCGTACCCCTCATGCTCTCACAAAATTTGATCCATTCAACCTCCACCTCCTCCTCCTTATCGTCATCCTCCTCCTTATCCTTTCCCACTTCCTCCTACACCTCCTCCTATCCAGACGACTCCTCCATCGTCACAAACCTAGCTTCGCCACATGACTCTCCTCCACCACGCCTCTACTCTGCCAATGCCTCTCCTCTACAACGCCTCTCTTATGTCATGTGCCTCTCCATCATTGCGCCTCTCCTCCACTAGCACCTCTCCTCATCCACGAGGGCTCTCCTACTTAGCACACCTCTCCTCTACCAAAGGACCCATCCGCCACGATTTTCTCCTTCGCCCCAAACACACCACCACTATGTCATGAACCACACATTCATAGAGAGCATTCCCCTATTTTTCATCTGTTTCTTATATTGTTATAGTTTGATATTGATGGTGATGTTGCGAATTGTATAGGCTAAACTCCCCCACTGAAAATCATGGTTGTTGGTTATCCTTGTTTGCGCACTAAATATGTTTCACGTTGGTTGGTTCCTTATTTGCGCACTAATTTGTGATATAGAGGGAAATATTAATGTCCTGAGGTAATTTCTATATTGTTCTAACACCAGATAGAATGGGAACATGAACCTAATTATGCACCTAATCCATCACAAAAATATCTAATGACCCTCCTAAATATGAGTATGTACATTATCTTATTCTAGAGTAGATACCTAACTATGTGTATGAACTACACTAGTTGTGGGAATATAAATATGTGTATACACCATTATGATAATCAGAATATGACATCATATCTAAATTGTGGCATCTAGAATATTTTAGGTGTTCAAAAAACCCATCTATCCATTTATTAGAATTTGAAATATGTGTTTATCCCTTTTATTCATACCTATCTTTCTAAAATAACAACATTGTATTTTTAGTGTAGTGTTTTTTTCATCCCTACTCCCATTATATACATTAGAGTCTTTTCTGAATATCCCCAATTATGATTTTTCAATGGTGTGGGTGATTGAGGTTTTACATCAAGAAAAACTGATTTTTGTTCTTGATCAACCTTTTTAATAATACTATCATTATCTTTGAACTTCTAAACATGTGAAAAATAATCCACCTTCTTCGTTGACTCCGTATGAACCTCCTTAGCCTTTTGAGCATCCTTTCCATTACAACATTTCAATGTCATTCCATGCATTAGTAGTATTTTTTTCAATCTATATTTTATCACATAGTTATGGATATGGAAATTTCATGTACATGTCAAGTAATATTTCAATGCAATGCCTAATTGTAGATTTATATTTAGTTTTTGGAGCAGAAAACTCATGAAGGCATAGTATATAAGAGTTATCATTTTTGATGTAAAAGTGGCTAACCAATGATGATGAATACTATTCTAAGGTGTTTTATTCATTGAATAATCATTAGGTTTTCGACGTGATGTGAATTTTTGGTGTGATCCATGGAAACCGAGACATAGAATTTAAATGCCATGATGGTTATTTATGTACAACAAATTTGTTAATTTAGTAGAACAATATATTCATATTTCATATCTTCCAAAAATGAAATCTTCAAATTAAAGAGGTTCTCTTGACTTTGAATAGAGTTGGTATTTATGAACAATTTCCTATCATAGGGAATTTAGATTAATGATCTATCTGGATTGAATCATAGTGATTTTTTTATAGATAGGGAAGAAATATTTCTCATTGAAAATTTAGAAGACATATCATGGAAGACGAGAGAGTTAGTGAATGTAGAGGTATTGTAGAATTGTTATGTAAAGTCATAGGAATCATTTCCAGGTTTTATTATTACTAGTGTGAAATGAGGTTTATCAATGGATAAAATTTGAGTAGAATGTATACACCCCTAATGTAGTAAACAATGTTTTTATTCATAAATATCAGGACAAAAACACTTATAGAGGCATTGATCTCTTACATTTGTTAGAGTAATGAGTTCATTTTTTCTATAAAGGGTGTAAATATTGAGGTTTCATGTAGTAAATATAAATTTTTTTGAACAAGTGTCCAAATTTGTTTTTTATGTGTACAATGAATTCTTGATTCACACTCCTTGAATTATCCCAGTTTGGATTAACCAAGAATAATTTTATGTTTCCCTTCTTATTTTATTTATCAGTTTGTATAAATAATGACTGGTAATATTATATTTTATAATGATGGAACTATATCATGTTAACGAGTTTATTTTTTGAAGGATCAACATACCTTTATCCCCCTTAAGTAGGGTATTTACCTTTCCTGGGTATAATTTTTTTTAGAGATAAATGTTTTTATTATAGTATTATTTATAAGAAGCGATCCATGTGATCGTCAACCATGATATTATTTCAATCATTGATGAATATAATTTCAAATTATGGATTAAATAGATGATACAATATTTCACATTATTTTGAAATGGATATCTAATGATTTTTATACATAGGTTCTCAGTTAACTTGGATAGTGGATAATTATCTAAGAAATACTAAAGGGATCATGATTTCAATGCGAATTGTGACATGGTAAGGTCTTCTACACATTTTATTGAGAAATAATTTTTGGAATATATGAATTATTTATTGAAAATAAAGAGTGACATTAATAATTCTTCCAAAGTGAATGGTTTTAGCTATACATGATTCAGGTGTTAGAAAGTACACATGTTCAATGGAGATAAATCCATGAAATTTTGGAATTCAGTATAATTGGAGGAACATATTATACATACTATAAGAATGTTGGAAAACATGCGCAATAAACATGTGATAGAGGTGTTTTTGTAATACTCTTTGAGAATAAATTGCATTTCATAAGAATAATTGGAACATGAAATAATAATTTTATTATGGTGATATTGTTAGGGGTTCACTTTTAGTACGACAGTGTCTACAAGGAATCTTATGGGTTGGAAGTTCTATGAATGACTTAAACAATAATATGGTATGCTTCCTTTTCATAGATTTTCATGATAGATCCTTCTTAGATAATTATGTGTGGATGATGAAAAAAAATCATACTCATAAATGAGCTGGGTAATGGCTATGGATTTTATTGTGATGTATCAGATGTCAGGATTTGAACAGTTCTAGTCTATGATTTCCATTTGTTTTCTTATGGATCTAGTCAATTAATAACACATAATAGAGACATCACAAATACATTACTAGGTTTTGAAATAGTGGATCTTTCCATGAGGTGTTACTGGAATACACTATAAAATGTATTTGAAATATATTCAATCACAAAGTGAATTGAACCATTGATAATGGAGAAGGTATGAGTGACTATAGTTCTTTAAAATTGACATAATATATACCCTCAAGAAGGTGTAAATTTTTCTAATGTTCCATATATGAATCAACAAGATTAGTTAGTACATTATTCAAGAACTAATTGGAAGATGGTTACCAGCATTTAAGAGATATGACTTTCTGCTCAAAAGTATAATTGTCAAGTGAGACTTCTATTTTTATCTATCACTAATTCACTCCTCAGTTTTATTATGAGAGTAAACTATAAGATTAATTCTATTTATTCAAGAGAGACATGATAAATTTTTTATGGCTTTATATTTTATAAAATGTTGGTTATTTTTTATTCTTGTATTCTTTTTAAAGTACCTCTCTCTGGATTTATGTCATTGTAAAAATGCCAAAGTGCCTATTTTAAAATGATTCAAGGGTTTTTGAATGATTAGTGAAAAATTATTTGTGTTCAACATACAATTTTTAATTCTAAATAATTTTAACCTGATTTAAACACTAGGAATGGACATAGGTTTCATGAAAAGTTTTTTTCAACTCATCTTATAGGCTTTTAGAAAGGAATGTGAATGTTTTGAGAGAATATTTAATTCATGTTTCATTTTAACACTAGATGATTGATGTTTTAAATGAACGTTTGTAAAATATTGAGAGTTTTCATTCATTTTAAATGATTAATATTGTTGGTTCATGAATTTTTCATTGAATTATTTAAGAAAAAGGAATTTTAGTTATAAGATAGATCATTGGAAATTAATTTGTTTATTTTAAAAAGGTCATGTTAATTTAAAGATGAATTTTTTAAATGGTTGGTTTTTTAATGATATTCAATTTTTGATTTGATAAATAGTTTTCAGTAGAGAATAAAGTCTATATAATTTTTTAGCCTTGGTTAATTTTTTATTCAATGTTTTGTGTATTTATTTTGTTAAATATTAATTTCACCGAATAAAATAAGATGTATATGAATAAAGAATGGATATATGCCAATCATTTGAACAAATAGTATGAAATGGAGTGAAAGATTTTATCATGTTTGTGAAACATCATGCATGTGGCCCTTATCAAATCCATTACCCAAGTTTATGCTATTGTCATTAAAGAAACGTTAGTCTAGAGGAGTTGGAAGAACACTTATTCTATCAAATAATATATTAATGTTATAAATGATTGAAAAAATAAATGGAAAATTAGAATATTGAAAGTCTATGGGGTAACACTACATATTATGAATCCTCTCAAATGACTTCAAGTTTGTAGAATTAAGAATACTGTATCGAGGATTCGATTATAGATATGAATGATGAGGAAGATTGTAAGAAAAAAATTACAAGGACTGTTGAATATGAACATCGTGATTTCCCAAAATTGATTGAGAAGTTAAAGAGTTGTGAGAAGTATCCATTGTATGGTGGTTTTACTAAATATACAGCATTGTCAGCCATACTAAATCTGTATAAAATGAAAGAAACCTATGGGTGGATTGATGCCAGTTTTACGGTACTACATACTCTCTTGAATGAAACTTTCCAAGAATATAATGAGCTCCCAAGACGAAAATATGATGAGAACCAAATTCTAGGCTCAATGGTTATGATCTTTGAAAGAATACATGCATACACTAATGATTTTATAAAATTTCTCAAGGACTAAAAAAAATTAAGAATCCCCAAAGTGTGGTTATTATCGATACAAGGAAGATGAATCTGGTCCTACGAATGTTTTATAGTACATTTCAATAACTCCAAGGTTTTGGATCTTATATGGAAGTGAGGAGACTATAGGGAAATTAACATTGCACACATACATAAGAAATAATGATATGAAACTACATCACCCTATAGAATCTCGTTAGTGGAAGAAAATTGATCATGAGTATCCTGACATTAGAAACGATCCGAGAATCCTTTGTCTCGGATTATATACATATAAAGTGAATTATTTTTGTTTTCAAAGAAGCACTCATAATACACGGATACTTATGTTGTAAAATTATATCACGCCACTATGGTCATGCATTAAATAAAACACATCATGTTATCGATTATTATATCATTACCAAATCAACCAGGTAATGATATTGATGTTTTTTTGGATCCATTAATCGAGGATTTGAAATTATTGTAGAATTCAAGTGTTATGTTGTATGATTCTTACAAAAATGAATATTTCATGTTGAGATCCTTATTATACGAGATGATAAATTATTTTTCCACTATTTGATATTTTTCAGGATATTGAATTAAAGTAAATCATGGGTGTCATGTCTCTGAAAAAGGTACACAGTCAATTTGGATAAAACGTTCATTGAAAATAGTGTTTCTAGGACATCACATATTTTTACCCAGACCTAAAAAGTACCAATGTTGGAAAACACCATTCAATGGATGTTCTAAAGAATGTAATGTACTATCTTGACTAACAGCTAATCAATTGTTCGAGAATGTAAAATATGTGGACACTAATTTTGTTAATTTTTTTTAAAAAAAAACTTATGAAAACTATTTAAAAAGGGGATTAGTTTTTTAAAATTACCAAATAATAATTTTATGTACGTCAGACATTTTCTTAATGTCATGCATGTTTAAAAAAATTACGTGATAGTGTCATCAGTATGTTTCTAAATGAACCCGTCCAAATAAAGGATGGTATTAAGGCTTGGATGGACATGGTTAACATGGGAATAATAGAAATGTTAGCACCGACGAAGGGTGAAAAAAAAAATTCTTACTCCAACTACTTACACTATATCCAATCAGGATAGATATTTGTTGTCCTACTTCATGAATGCCATAATGCTTCTAGAGTGGTACTCATCAAATATCAAGAACATCCTGTCAATGAGAGATTTAATGTTGACGGATTTGAAATCACATGACTTCCATGTTTTGAAATAAGATCCAATTAGTATAGATTTAAATTGAATCTTTTCTAATAATACCCATCATACATTAATGATTCTCTATTTCTTCATCAATTATTGATGCTAAAAATTATTGACCCGACGAAATTTAAGACTATGGAAAAATATTTTTTCATCATATTATTTCAATTCGAAATGTTTTCCCTGCCGAAATTATTTCATTTGATGGTTCATTTTATGGTTCAATTGGGGAATGAAAATAGAATATGTGGTCTTGTACACTATTGGTAGAGGTACCCCATTGAATGATATATAAATATTTTGAATGGGTGTGCCAAAATCGAAGTCATCTAGAGTGTTGTATTGCTGGGTGATATATTCCAGAGGAAGCCATTAAATTTTTTTCCAAATACCTGTATGGTTTGGAAAGCATTGTTCTATCAAAATCTCTTATCCCTGGGTGGATTTCAGGTGAAGGGGTTTCTTGAAGAGAGTTTGTATCAATAAATATTTCAAATCATGAGTAGCTCCACCTTTACATTTTTAATAATAGTTTTGGCATTGACCCATAGTTAAAACCCACAATGAAATTCTTAGTCATTTTAATCCATCAAGGGTTGAAAAATGGATATCAAATACGCATAATAGATAAAATATAGGATGGTTTCGTAACCATATAATTAAGGAGTAAAATGAAAATATGTACTCAATTATAGAATGACTTCGATGGATAGCCTGAGAAAAATGTGTGTATGTATTATCTTATAGTTATTTTGTAATTAATGGTGGTACATTTTATACAAATGAACATGATGAAGGCAAAACCATGTAAAATATTTGAGTTACACTTATGGCTGAAGTGATGCAGGTTTCTGGTTCTAAGGACATATATCCAATTTATGGAAATATGACAAAATTTGGTATCATCAAACATACATGGGAGATGGATTATACAAAATTCCAAGTGCATATTTTTTTAATAAAATTAGGTTGATAAATGTAATAATGTTAAAATATATGAATTCCGATTCATGAATGATTATTTTAGTTTGGATTGGTACATAGATGAACCATTTATATTTTAATCATATGTAGTACATGTATTTTATGATACAGATCTCACAAACTGAAATTGGTCAATTGTACAGTTATCGACCAAAACCACTGAAGGGTCAGATGAAAATTCAATGGAGGATAAACCTTTCATTTGGACGTCACAAGCATTCCATATTAATCACAATATTGAATTTAATTTTTATGTTATAGGATCCAACAATGAAGGGATTCAAATATT
Organism: Viscum album; assembly: GCA_963277665.1. Classification (NCBI taxonomy): domain Eukaryota; kingdom Viridiplantae; phylum Streptophyta; class Magnoliopsida; order Santalales; family Viscaceae; genus Viscum; species Viscum album. The sequence continues at coordinate 1,051,255,949 of OY728151.1, read as the reverse complement.
TGATAGAGTGGTAAAATCCCTTCAACCTTTAAAAAAGAGAGTCAATAACCAAGTTATATTTTTATTGTAATATATATCATGTTACATTATATTATTATTTCATCACTGTAGCTTTTATGTATTCTATATTAAATGTTAAACCAATTATATAGATAACGACTTATGGATTGGATGATGCTCTGAATCTTGAGGCACACCATGTCTCTCAACCTGTAGCTGATTGTAGTGTAGAGGAACAAAAGGTTTCACAACCTGCTTTAGCTCTCATTGCAGAGGTACAGCCACCATCAATACATGATGATCATTGTTCTCCGGAGGAATATATTGATGATGTTGAAACTAATGAAAATGGATGGCAATGAAACATTAGTAGTGCAGAAAAAATGGGAGCAATACAGTTTGATGGTGTTAGTATAAATTCATAAGGAAAAAGGAAAATGGAATAAAATACAAGGTCATGTGGAACACCAGGTGCTAGTATGTTATCCCCAACAATTCCATGTTCAATATTTACATTGGAATCATCACTCAGCAACACGTAGCAATTTATGTGCATTTGTGGCACCATGTTGTCACCGAGATTAAGACACTGATTTGGGAGATATTAGAGTAAAATTATAATATCATTTCTTTAATTTACTAAAAAATAACATAAGGAAACATTGACATACTATTCATCACTCCTTATAAGTGTGAATTTATAGTAGATGACCCACACAAGTACAATGTATTAAGGGGTTCTGGAAAGATTCATAGAGGCTTTCGCACAATTTTAATGAAACAACATCTTAAATATGGAGAAGGGAAAATAAAACCACACCCACCATCTCATTATGATCACCTAATAACCCAAGGATCATGGTATGTGATTACTAACCATTGTATAGAGCAGTCTTATCAGGTGCATTGTGTTTGGTAAAAACTTGTTTGATGATCTGTGTATTCATTACTTTGATTGATAGTTTTTTATTTATGAAACAAAAACTCAGTGCTAAAAATAATGAACGAGCAGAAAAACTAGCATACCCCTATTGTAATGAAATGATGGTGTATTCATCACATTAAAAAAATTGGTATGTATTTTAAATTGATCGTAATAATTTAATGTGGAATAAAACAACACCATAACTATGTTTTTCTATTTATATAGAGATTGATGAATCCAAATCCAAATTCACTTACATCCCATGCCATGTGAAATGGTAGGAGGAATGTGTAAATAAATATGTGATACAAATATATTAACACACAAAAAAGTGTGGGAGCATGTGTATGTATGACATAAAAAATATATTTTTGTATTAAATCTATATTACACAATAATGATTACATATTTTTGTATATTTTCTATCTGAAATAGTCACGGGAATCAGCATCATCCGAACTGGAGAGCAGAATCTATAGTTCCTTAGAGGTGATGTCATGATTCTAGGTTTTGTGATTGATGATGCCATTGGTTCTGTCTATGTGGATGATGATGCACCCATTTTTTGTTTTTTTTGTTTTAGTTTATTCCATTGTTAGATTATTTTTGGGGAATTTATAGCTATTTCTTAAAAAATATTCCAAGATCAGTTCATGTGTTTTTTCATTTATAGTAATTACTTTATTTTATGACCATCTTTGTGGATAAATTAAAATGTAAATAATAAAATTTATTTTCAAATATTATATATAATAAATTATCTAATTTATATTCATCCTTAAAAATGTTTAAATATAGATTTATATGCATTAATGAAAAAATGTGTATATAAATATAATTTATTAATATATTATTAATGACAAAATGTGATTTTATTATGTTCTTCTCTCAATGATCCACTATATGGGGGTTCAATTTTGAATTGGGTTGTCATTCGAGTTGTGTTTTTGATAACCCATGATGTGGTGTAGGTTGATGTATTTTTTATTGAATTTTTTGTTTTCGGGCACTTCTTCTCCGCCCTATAGTGCGCATTGAGTAGGAGAACCTTCAATATGGCAGGGAAATCCTTTGTTTCTCACTTTTTTGAATCATGCCAGAGGGGTTTACTCTTGTTTGTCTATGGAGGATTATTTCTTCTAACCGAATCAAGATAAATTAATTAGTTAATTGATTTTTAAGGGGAAGCGTGAATGATATGTGTTCATTAAAATCATTGATATTATTGTGATGTTGTGATTTTTAGCATTGAAACACCACCCTAAAATCATGGTTTTTTGTAACCATTGATTTTTTTATGTTTTTTGTGATATGGAAACCTTGTTGCATGTTGTTTTGATGTCACCAGAAAATGGAAATTGGGTAACTACTTATATTTTTCCAATGGAACGTTTTCCCCTAGATTAATTTCTTGTTTTATTATATCCCTAAATTAAAGGGAAATGTGATTAAATACCCTTTTTAAAATATGTAAAATGGTCATTGATATGAGGTGACGTGTAGTTTTTTTGCTGGGGGGATGTGATGTGTGGTAGAAATAAAATGCAGGGGTGATGTGTGTTATTTTTTCCTTGATTTTGGGGCATTACTATGTTGTTTTATTTAGACATTCTTTTAGGGAGATGAGGGGATGGCTAATTTTCTCATGATTTTAAGGGGGCACGATGATAGTTCATTTGGATGTGCTTTTGGGGTTGTAAGGTGATGGTTCATTTGTCTGTGCTTTTGGTTTGGTGTGGTGATGATTTGTTTGGTCGTGCATGTTGGGTAATGAGGCGATGGTTTGATGTGAATGATGAGTTATTTATCATGTATGGTTATGTCATGCTAAAAGCCCTGGTAGTGATGGAATAATTTTTTAACAATTTATTAAATGGTAGGATTTGGTTTGTATAATGGGATTGGTTGGAAATGAAAAATGTGTCTTGTGGATTTAGTGGGGTTATGCATTTAGTGGTGGAACTGAAAGTGGTAGAGTGTTGTGATTTGGTAAGTGATTTGTTGTTAACCTAGAGGTTGAGAATATGTTTTGACTATATATATTCATGTATATTCTGTGAGATTTATATAAACATCATATTCATGTCAATGACTGTGCTCCAACACTAATATTTTCACAGTAATGGTGTTTTTTCCAAAATCCTACTGATGTGGATGGATGAGTAACTACCCACTCTCTCTTCATGCGTAGTAGATATTGACAGTCTATGATGGATGGTGGTATCATAGTGCTCTAGGTGATGTCCTATCTATCTTCTGGTGGTATGTCATATGATCGTGTTGTGGGACGACTTATGGATATATTTGTGTGTAACTCCCCCTAGTTTTCCACTCTCTCACATGGCCATAAAGGGGTGTTTAGAAGACCACAATTGCGCCTCCTGTATGACATAGGATGCCAACTAGTAGTGGGGGTGTGACAAGTATAGTGGTGAGAGTACACCCCCTTGTAAAAAAGTTTCAACACTACATAAGAATCATATAAAAATAATAAATAAATACTAGAGTGCAGAAATAATGGAAACAATGGTACAAAGTGACCAAATAAAAAACAGAATCCAAATGTGTAATCTAATAAATAAATATGGAAAAATGTAACGACATGCTAGAATGTAACTAAATACCATGATAGATTTGATACAAATAATATACTAGGTGGCTCAAATATAGACATAAAATTCCCCGGTCCAGAACCCTATATCAGTCCAATCAGAAAACACCAGCTCGTCTAGTAATCAACAATCAAAATCGAGGTCCTTTTCACTTAACTATGCCAAAATAGGCATTTTGTGACAGTTTTTTCAAAGCGGTTTTGAAAACCACCACTAAATGTTTTCTCCAATAATAATTTTGAGGTAGTTTTGAATACCACTAACAAACATTTTTTATATATTTTAATAATAATTATTAATTTTTTTATTTGAAGAAATTATTTATTCAGTGTGGTTTTATTAAAAACAACTTTGAAAAAGTTGTTCTATTAAAAAAACAACTAAATTAATTGGAAAAATTATTTCTTATTTATGATTTTTTATTTATTATTTACAATAATATATAGTTTTTTATTTATTGTTTTAATTAATTATAATTTGTTAATGAATAAATATTTTTTTAGAAAAAGATATAATATATTACTCATCAATCAAACCAGAAATATAGGTCTGATTGGGAAAATAATCAACCCATTAATGATCATGCTAGGATCTCCCATGGCATGAAAAACAATGAGTATCTAGGTTACCCCCACACTTGATTAATGAAAATTTTCATGCAGAGAATATTTTAAGAAATGACCAAATCTTTTTTAAAACAACACCAAAGGGTTTTGAGTCCTCCCCCATCCTAGAAATTGCGGTAATCACTTTAAGGCAGCATAATTCCACCACAACAATATTCCAAAAATTTGAACGAGAAGGATAGATCCCTCGGAGGATTGTGTATTCCTACACCACAACCTTACTCCAATAGGATTGAATATCTATGCAATGATCTTCCACCATGTGCCTTTTGTTTTAATGGTAAATGAATGTAACACGTACCCTCAAATCAGAGAGACATCCACATAAGTTTTAATCTTGAAAAACCCCTCTAGATAGGGGTCCAACATGGTTCTTACTACTGCATGCTTACCAAAGGATGCACTGCTTCATCCACCATCGAAAAATTCATCCATTCTATGGCCCTCTCAACCCAAATATGATCTTGGGAAACATTAGTTTGAAGGATTCAATAATTTCTTCTAGTCTAAACTAGCCATGAAATTTTTCATATCAACCAAATCAATCTCAGTTAAAACAGAATCACCCAATTATAGTGGTTTTGGTACAACTCCATAGACATGTAAAAGAAAATCATAATATTAGACACACATTCTTTAAAAAACCCTTCCACCACATGATACATTATAAATTCATGAAAAGGAGACTCCACCTCTTGGAGGCACAAAGGGAAGTTGTCATACTCCACAATATCTTGTTTCTCTAGAAAGTCATTGTTTGGTATAACATCCCTACAAACCTTCCACCAAAAAATATTTAACCTTGGGTGGAGGAGTGAGTGATAACAGACTCTTCTAATGATTTTTAATATGGAACTGATCCAATCCATGAACCCTCGTTTGTTGATCGACCAAACTGAGTACATCCCAAAACATTCCCTAAACCCACAAATTTTCTCATTACCCCTTCGAAGAGTTATAGGAATACTGAAAATGAGTTGACTATCAGCCTCATTAAACAAGCTAAAATTTATTCCATTATACCACTCCTCTTTGAAACCATTTATCAAAAAACTCACACTCTAGGTTTTGAATCCAAAGGAAACATTCAAGGAGACATTCAGGTTGATTCCATTTTCCATCCACATATCATTCGACAAACATACAAAATTCTTGTTCTAAATTATTCCCACAAATCCCCAATCAAGATGAAATTTACCACCCCAAATTCTTCTCTACAAAACACTAGGTTTTACAGCTATCATGGCATGTATGATTTTGGAATGATGAATGTATTATGAAAGAAGATCCATTGAAAAAAGTGAAATTATGTTTGATAGGTGACTCCATCCTTTCTCATCTAGAAGGGCCTCGTTAAGCCTTTTGACATTCCTAAATTTGAGACCTCTAATGAATTTGGAAACACATAATTTCTCCAATAATACCCAATGGTTGCTATTTTTTCCATCCTGATAACCCCACCAAATGTTATCCAAATGAGAGTTGATCATTTCAACAAGAGATTCATGATATTTGTAAAATGATATAACATTTGATGGAATTTCTTGGGCCACTAATTTATTATGAAAATACTTCACATTAATAGAAATCAACATTCATGAACATAAAAAAATCATATTATCCACGCATTCCATAATTTATGTTAACACTTTTATCATTTATCTTTTGACAATGGTCAAGAGAACCATATATTTTATATATTTTTTAACCTGTGGAAACCCACACACCTGGTGCAACTCCTCCCTTTTCATGTGTAAATCACCATTACTAAATGATAATTCTAACTTCAATGTATTAATACATTACATAGTATCCCATTTATAAAAATTAATTACTTCAAGAACCAAGAAACATTATTGAGGGGTATCATGATAAAAAGTGGTATATCATCTATAAAGAAGAGGAAGGAAATAAGTGGAACATTTCGACATACCTTTGCATCATGGGTATCTCCTTGATCCACTGAGCTCAAGATAATATGAGAAAAGACACTGACCAAGGGGATAAAAATATATGAAGGGAGTGGATCCCCTTTTCATAATCGCCTTGAGGTTTTAATTTTTTTTTAAGGGACCCCAATAATATTGATTCTGAATGACACCATCATAACACAGTTCATGATGATAGAAATATATTTAGACCCAAAGTACATCCCAGAGAGAACGAGTTCCGGAAAAGGCCATTCGACCCAATTGTAGTCTTTCATCATATCAAACATTATTTCCATAAACCCCTTTTTTAAGAAAATCATGTCTTCAAGGAGTTTAACAATTCAAATGAAAAAGATATAATATATGAAATTTATCTTCTTGGGATAAAGGTACATTGATTTTTATTGACCAGTTGGGGATGAAAACCCCTTAGCCTAGCCACCATGATCTTCAAGTAAATTATATTTACAACATAGAACAAGATAATTGTACTAGACTCCATGATTTTTTATGGACAATGGGATTTTACAAATAGAGTAATAAGAGTTTAATTAATGGACATGAGTGAGTCTCTTTCTTCCCAAAATTACTTAATTGTGGAATCCACATCAGGTCCAATAATGTTCCAAAAGCATTTGAAAAATTATTCATGGAAACTATCACTCCCTAGATCCTTAGTATAATGAATAAGATGAAGGGCCCAAATAACTTCATCATCAGAGATATCTCTCTCCAAATGTTAGTTCTTATTTTACATGACAATTTTTGGAATGCAATTAGTCCGACATGAAAGAGTGTCACTATTTTTCACCTAATAGAGGTTCCTGGAAAATTTAATATTAATGGTATGAATAATACATAAATCTTTGACAAACCACCCATTATGCTCCTAAACCAATGAAATATGATTTTTCCTCCTCCTTGGAGAATCATTTTGGTGAAAAAGGTAGTATTCTAATAACAATCCCGAATATGGGATTCTATTTCCCTCAAAAACCCAAAACTATCCTTTTCTCTCAAAACTGATTTATGTTTATTCTTAACCAAATAGATATCCCTAATAATAAAAACATAATAAATTAAAGAGAATAGCCACATAAAGTGAATCCCTATAGCATTAAGGCATCTATCAAAGTCTTTGATGATTACAAAGATCCCCATTTAAAAACAAGAAAAAGAAATGCAGATATTGGATGTGAGGAATATGTGATGGTTTTGATCTGCGATATGTGATATTAAGTTTTGGTGTTTACAAAATGGTGATCTAATATGGTTTTTTATTTATTATCTTTGGTTCTGAATCAATGATTTTCTAGAGTTTTCTACAATTTTCTATGGAGATATGCTGATCAGGTTAGGATATTTTACAGTGATCTTTGGCTCTCAAGGTGAGGCGGGGTGAGGGGGTAGCCTTCAGTACTCAAGGTGAGGTGGTGACATTCGTTTCTCAAGGATATGTAGTTTTTATTATTTCATCCAGCATGGATACCCAACTTAGGCTGTTTGTAGTGACCGTCAGTTTTCAAGGCAAGATGGTGACCATTAAGGTTGGGCAGTGACCTTCGTTTCTCGTGGATTATCGAATTGAGATTTATGTAATAGGGATTTTTGAACTAAGGAAGAAAGAATTCAAGTGGTGTCGATCATCACTATTTTATTTTAACATAGTGATTTTTTTCTTACTGGGGAGAATAATACCATGAGAAATCGTATCGGGGAAAATCATATTCTGTGGAATCGGACCCATAAAACCAGACTGAGTTTTTCATAATAATGTCTAGGAAGCTCTTACCATCATTTTTATAAGAAATTGATGATTTTTTTTTTAAAATTATTACATTTGTATAATTGAATTGAAGCAAAGGTAACATGTATTTTTACACAAACATCGTATTACCCTATTTGTTCTAAGTGGGTGCACACACAATATTGGAATTTTTTACATAGTTCTACATTAGTGAAAGGGTATAAATAAATTTTTGTAATTGAGATATTGTTTTCTAGTGGATTATGTGGTATTAGATTAATTAAAAACAATATCAATGACGTAGCTATTCTTATTGAATAGTGAACATTGAAAATTAATGTGTTCTTATGCATATGAGGTTGATTTGTTTTTAGTAGGAAATTGAATATATAACATGATGCAAAGATTGTTTCAATTGAAAGGAAAAATAAAAGAAAAAATATCACTAGTTCACCCCCACTACCATATATAGTTCATTTAAATATTCTAGAAACTTTTTTTAACAGTGCTAAAAGTTCTTTTAATCACAGTGAAAATAATTGGGGGCCTTTATGCACGCTAAATAGATTCCAGATAATGGACCCCCACTTATTAGCACTATTTTATCACTAATATAGGGAGCCTCTATCAGCAATCAAAATAGCACTGATAAAGGGGCCTTTATCAACGCTCGAAATAGTTACGATAAAGGAGGCCTTTATCAGCTCCTGAAATAAAACTGATAAATGAGGCCATTATCAGTGCTCAAAATAGCACTAATAAAGGCCTAGCTACCTGTGACATGCTATTCATATAATAGAACAACCACCAGCACCTCACTCATGTTGCACAAAACATTATCGGTACAATGCACATAAGGGTTTGTCAAATGTTTATATATACATTTCAAATAATGTTTTATATAATTAAATTTACGATTATCCATCGTATTATTAAAAACATTAATGTTTCATAATTTTAAATTTGTGATCCCCTCTAAAAAATGTCCTCCCATGGTATTAGTTACTGAACAAATCATTCCAACTATTGTAAAAGGTTCCACTTATATAAGATAAAAAAAGTATTATTTTAGTAATTATATAATGAAAAAAATAAACATTAATATGAAATAATACATTAATAAAATGGATTATTTTTAACAAAAATACACATTAAGAGTTATACAAGTAACATTTTTTATGATATTGAGGTTTGGTTGATTCCTACATGTCAAAAATGGGTTGTGGATCATTTTCCTAAAATATCAAAACAATATGAATGTGTTTTCCTAGCCTTGAGTATGTCCCTTGTTCATTTACTAAAATTAATATCAAATTTAAATGACACGTTTGGATTTATATTGGTCACATAATTCCTCAGATTAATGAGTGGTTTATTCCTACATGTCACAAATGTGTCAAGGATTGTTTTTCTAAAGTATCAATACAATCCGAATACATTTGCTTAGTTTTCGATATGGCAGTTTTATTTTTTTAATAAATTATCATTTCAACCTGGGAACATTCTTTTTAAGTCATACCAGTCACATTGTACATCGGTTTGAGGTGAGAAAACTTCATACAAATAACAATGGAAATTCGAATATCACTTCTAACTTATAAAGAAAATCGGATATTGTTTTCCTAGAATTCAATGAGTGAAATGTTTTCTGCTAAAATGTCAATTTCAAACTGATAACAGAAATGTTTAGACATACTGGTTACACAATGCATTAGATTTAGGTGGGGTTGATTCCTATACATCAAAAATGACTCATGGGTCATTTAATTAATGTATCAAAACAATATGAATGTGTTTTCTCAGTTTTCAGTATTCCACTTGTTCTTTTTTACATAAAGTAATGTCAATTTTAAATAAAAATACATTTGGATTTATACCAACCACATAGTTTGTTTTATTAAGTTGTGGTTTATTCATACAAATCCCAAATGTATCATGGATAACTGTTATAATGTATCAAAACAACAAAAAAAATTTTTTGGTTTTTTGTATGTCAATTGTATATTTTTTCTAATATATCATTTCATACTGGAAACATTCTTATTGAGTCATATTGGTTACATAATGTGCTGGTTTTATGTGATACTAATTCTTAAACATCATTAAGGACATACAAATCACCGTCCTAAATTATTAATATAGTCGGAAAGAGTTTTATTGGATGTCAGTTAGGGAATTTTTTTGAGAAAAAATGTATATTTTAATTGATAACAGACACTTTTAGTCACACAAGTCACGTTGTTCATTAGATTGAGGTGTGGTTGATTCCTAAATGTCAGAAAGGACTCATGGATTGCTTTCCTAATGTATCAAAACAAAACAAATTTCAATTTCTTGGTTTCTAGTATGTCACTTATTCCTTATACTTAAATTAACATCAATTTTAAATAAAGAGACACCTTTAAATTTATACCAGTCACATCGTGGACTGTATTGAGGTTCACATGACTCCTACTAAAGGAAACTGACTCATGTATTGTTTCCCTAAATTATCAAAATAATAGGAATGTGTTTTCTAGTTTTTTAGTATGCCAATTTTATTTTTTTACTGAAATTATGTTCAATTTTAAATAAAAATAGATAGTTTGAATCATACTAGTCACATAGTGAATCTTATTGAGGTGATATTGATTTATTCACGACAAAAATGACGTATAGATCATTTTCCTAAAGTCTAAAAACAATCCAAATGTGTTTTCTCAGTTTTAAGTATGTCTGTTGTGTTTCTTAATAAAATATCATTTCAAAATAAAAACATGCATTTTCAGTCATACCCGTTACATTGTGCATTGGTTTGATATGAGACTATATCATACATGTCACAAAGAACTTATGAATCGCAGTCTTAAATTATGAAGACAATCAGAATGAGTTCTCTTGGTTTTCAGTGAGTTCGGATTTTTGAGCTAAAATGTTAGTTTTAAACTGATAATGGACACTGTTAGTAATATCTGTGACACTGATCATTGGATTGAGGTTTTATTGATTTCTACATGTCACAAATGATTGATTGTTCATTGTCATAATGTATCAATAAAATCCAAATGTGTTTGATTATATTTCAATATGTCACTTGTTATTTTTGATAAATTTATTGTAAATTTAATTTAAAAATACACACTTCATGTCAAAATGTTCACAAAGTGATTTAGATTTTGGTGAGGTTGATTCCAACATGTCTAAAATGACTTATGGGTCATTTTATTAAAGTATGAAATCAATAATAATGCGTTTTATTAGTTTTTAGTATGTCATCTGTTCTTTTTACTAAAATTACTATCAATTTTAAATAAAAATAGACACTTTGAGTCATTATAGTCACATCGTACATCATATTGTACTCACATATTCAAGTTATTTCTATACATTCATCCATCTACTATGCTTATTATTAATTTTTAAACGAATCTATATCTTCTTGTGAATATGATTCATCTCGACAATCATGGTAGTATTGAAAAAATAAAAATAAAAAATTTATTAATATATATATTAAACAAAATAGAAATAATATTTTTAAATACAACTTCTGGGATGCCGTTTTTTCATTGAATATGATATATTTCATAAATTTACAAACATAATAACCACAACATTTTATATTTTTTTCTTTCAGACACTGAATAAACATCTAGAAAATTAAGAAAATTTTATATATGTATTTTTATAGTTAAATCTTATTATATATACCCTAATACGTATCCAGTCATAGTACTTGTGATGTTGCTGATCCTTTTCCGCTAGCCTCATTACATGATGTATATGATATTCATGAACCATCCTATCATAAGAAAATCTTAATTAAAAGATAATATTATTTTTATAACTAGACTTTTCTTTCGAAAAAAGTATGATATTGAGTATTACAAATTGAAAAACTCTTTCATGTGTGGTTAGTATGTTGGATATCAATGCATTGAATACAAAAAATAAATATTTGGAGTATTCAAATTGACTATAATGAGCATCTAATACTAAATGAAAACACAAAAAGGAATAATTAATGAAAGAAATTAAAATATATTTGATATGATTAAATTTTAGAGTTTACCATTGCATCATTGGAATTAAGAAGAGTCCTTCCATTGTAATTTTTTTGTTAAACAATTTGATTAGGCCTGACACTATTTTAACCTCTTTCATGGAAGTTATTTTTGTTGGTCCTATAGAGGTGAGGTGAGGAATAACAAATCCAAATTTTTGTTCATGGTAAAATTCATTCAATTTTTTTTCATATATACACCTACAAAAAATATGAAATGTATTTAGTAATAATTATCATAGAATATCATCTTAAGGAATCTCTAATCATGAAAACATACCTTATGTATACAATTACAATTGAGCCACCTAGACAATCATAGTCTAGAATTTCACTTAAATTGTCAACATTAATGACATTTGAATCTTACCCACTATACATATTTTTATAAAAAACAATTGTGTGAGAAACACCTTCTTTCAACATTTTATCCACATGAGCCTACAAATATAATAAATGTAGATATAGAATGAGTGGGTTTAATGTGCTTTCAGTTGACCTTTTCCATTGCATGACTGATCCATGAGATATTTTTGTGCACTTCATTCATTTCACCCCATTACCATTGTCCTTCTGTAATAACATTCATTGATTCAAAACTTTTTTATTGATTGTTAAAGGATTATGTTGAAAATTAAATTGAAAATTAATACCTTCTTGTCATCATGTTTTTTTAAAAGATGTGATGTTCATGAGATTAATGTTCCATGATCTTGTTTGACCTTAGGAATATCTTCATCATCAATTGGAACAGATAGCTCGATGCTCGACTATGGGGCTACATTAATCAACACATTGACTTGACCTGTTGGATGTGGTCTGTTGTGTAGCATAGAATTCCGGATATTTATCACTGCATCCCTTGCTTCAAGGCACTCAGTGGGTTTTGATAGATATAAATCACAATCATTTTCACCCTATATATTATTAGTACATGAATGGTATCAGTGTCTATATGATTCCCAATTCATAGAAATAATTATTAGAACATTTATTATCCCAGTTAAAACTGGTTTTTTAGGGAAATGGCTCACATCAAAGATAGTGGGGGTGGGGTGGGATCGTCATGTGCTGGTTGTTCCTGAGTTGTTTCTTTTCTTTTCACCCCAAAATCATATTTCACATCAACTATATCTTCAATTTAATTTGTTCTTCATGTAAGGATACTCTTTCTATCATCATTTTCAGTAGTTAACCTTGATCCTCTTATTTTTTTAAAAAAAAATTGTCACCCCAAAACCATCACCTCTAATGTGTCCATACATTTATGTCTTCTTCAAGCGCACAAGAAAATTTGTCTGCATCCAGTTTGTATGTTTCTAATTCCAATGACTTTGTCACAGAGAAAATATAGGAAAATAAGTAATCATTGTTATGTAATATAAATTTAATTCTGAGAAAATATTTATTATGTCATACTTACACATGTTTCCCACACTTTTTGTCTTTTTTCATCTATTAGTATACCATAATTATTTAAATTCTCCTTCTTCCATATCACATGGCATGGGATGGAATTGTATTTGGATTCATTTTCAAAAATATATATATAAAAAGAGGATCATAGTTATGGTGTTGTTTTATGTTAAAAAAAGTAATACGGTAGTTTTAAAATATATACCAATTTTTTTTCAAGTGTAGCACACCCCATCCTTGGTTTACGGTAGGGGAACACTAGTTTTACAGCTCGTTCCTAATTTTCATCATTCACTTGATTTTTCATAAATAAAAAACGTTCAATCAAAGTGATGAATACATGTATCATCAAACGACGTATTACCAAAAAAATATACCTAAAAAGACTTCTTGGAAAGACTGTTAGTAAATGAAACCCATGATCCTTGGGTAAGTAGATGTCCATAAAAGGATGTGGGTGTGGGTTTGTTTTCCTTTGAGTACATTTTATATGAATCCTTGTAAAAATTGTGTGAAATATTCTATGTATTCATATAGCAACCCTAAACACATAGTACTTGTTCGAGTCCTCCACTATAAATGCACTCTACAAGGGATGATAAAGAGTAATTCAATGTTTCATTATTTTTTATACAAAATTAAATATATTATATCAAAATGTTACTATGATATCTCCCCACATCAGTGTCTTATGCAAGATAATAACAAGGTTCCATGAATGTACATCAATCGATACATGTTTCAGAGTGACGATTTAAAGGTGACTACTAAACCATGGTTTTTGGGGATAACATGTTGTCACTATATATTCCATGTGACCTCATATTTGATGTGTTTCACCTTTTCCTTATGGATATTTTCTAACACCGTCAAACTATAGTGTTACTATTTTTTATGTGCTTCCAGTTTTTCATTGCCTACCATTTCCATGGTTTCCACGTCTTCAATATGTTCTTATAGAGTCCTAGCATGGGAACGTGAAGATGGTGGTTGCACCTCTACACTGAGAGAAGAAATAGCAACAGGTTGAGAAACCTGTTGGTCCTCTACACTACGAGCTATAATAGGGTGAGAGACCAATTTTTCTTCTCAACTGTGAGCAGTAGCAGGTTGAGAGACTTTTTGTTCCTCGGGATTTGGAGCATCATCAAGTGAAAAAACTCATTATCTTCAGAAGTGGTTTAAAATTTAATTTATGTCAAAAAATTAGCAGTAAATAGACAATAACATAAATTAACATGATGTATATTACAAAAAATATATAACATGATTATGGAACTCTCTAATTTTTGGCTTGATGTGATTTGACCCCTCTGACGACTATCCAAATCCCTTAATTGTGGTATTCTCATAGATAAAATATTCAATCAATATTGAGACCGATGTGAAAGGATTGTGACATACATATGAGAGGGTCATCATCATTTGAATTTTCATCTAACCATTCAGTTGTTTTGGTCGATAAAAGAACAATTGAATAACTTCGATTTGTGGGATCTGGAACCTAATATACGTTTACTTCTTATGATGACATTATAAATGGTTCGTCTTTGTACCCATCCATGCTGAAATCAACTTTCATGAATCCTAGACAATCTATTTTAATAAAACTGTTGTTATCAAACCACATTCATTGATAAATCAACATATAGAAGTTCATATAATCCAACTCCCATTTTTTACTGATGATGGCAAAGTATGAAATCTTCATATAAATTTTATTTAGGTCTTTTGCACCGGAATCATGTGTCGCTTCAGAAACAAATGTTTCTCTACTATTATGGATGGAATTTTCTTCACCATGTTCATTAATATAGAATTTATACCCATTAATTAGAGAATAATTATAAGATAAAACATTAACACATGGTCCTCCATCTAATAGTTGAAGCCATTATGAATTTGAGTCTGTATTTTCATTTGAATCCTTTAGGATATGGTCCTAAAACCATAATATAAACTTTCAATTAGGTGTATTTAATAATCATTTATCATACATTAATGTATTAAAATGCCTAATAATTTGTTTTTGTGTTTCGAAATATAGTTCATCCTCTAAATTGTTATGAAAAATGTAAAGGTGTAACTTCTCCTAATCTGTAGCATTGATTGTGACAGCCTCTCATTTAGAATTTCATTCACCTGAAAACCACCCAGTGTAACAAGATTTCGGTAGACCAATACATTCTACACTAGACAGGTATTCAGTACATAATTGAACAACTTCCTCAAAAATATATCACACTACAATAAAACCCTCTGGATAACATTGATTTTTGTCATACCCTTCCAAAATCATCATATGTTTTTTAATGGGTTACATCCATATACATTGTACATGACCACATAGTCAAACCTCTTTCACCATGTGAACCATCAAATGAAACATCATATCAAAGAATTTCAGTGGTAAGAACATATTCAATTCAAATAATATCATAGAAATTTTACATTCAATAATTGGAAATTTCACCAGTTCTATAACATTGATGCATATATATTTGAAGTATAAATAAGGAATCATTAATGTATAATGGACATTCTTGAGAAAAATTCAATGTATACCTATAGGAATTATATCATTCATCAAAACATGGAAGTCATGTGATTTAATATCTTTTAACATTAAATAATTCATTGAATCCATGTTCTTGATATTTTATGCATACCAACATGGAGCATTTATTTAATTCATGATTTTTCAAAATTGATATCTCTCCTTCCTGGAATGAGTGTAGGAAGTTGGAGGAATAAGGGTTCATTTTTTACCCTATTCTGGTGGCAAAACATCTCGTATTCCCATGTAAACCATGTCCAACCTAGACATTATTAAATCCTATGTTTTTTCAGGTGCATTTAGAAATGTGTCTATGACCTTATCACATACATTTATTTCATCATGAATAACATCATGAAAGAGTCTATCATACTGAAAATTCATGTATAGTAATTCAAAAAAAAACTAATCCCTTCTTCCAAATTGTTTTTGTATGGTTTTTTGAAAACACTTTATTATAATTAGTGTCGATATATTTTACTTTCACAAATAATTGATCAGTTGTTAGTGTAGAAAGTTTTATATGTTCGTCTAAAATTCCATCGAATGATGCCATCCAAGACCAGTACATATGTCATTTGGTTAGAAATCTAAAATGTCCTAGAAAAATTATTTACAATGAAAGTTTCAACCTATCGGACTGTGTAGCTATTTTGTAGATAGGACACCCATGACGTTCATTAATTCTGTATCCTGAAAAAATTCAATAAATCAGAATGTCATTTATCATCCTGTAAGACATGGCTCTCAACATGAAATCTTCATTTCTGTATGAATCATTCAATGTAACACCTGAATCCCTTAATAATTTCAATAAATAGATCAATGTATCCAAATAAACATCAATATCATTACATGTTTGTTTCGGTCCTATCATAATCATAGATATCGTGTTGTGTTTTCATTTCATTCATAACCATGGTGGAAAGTTATAATTTACCAACATATGTATCTATTTAAAATGAGTGGTGTTTTGAAAACCAAAACGATTCACTCCATTTGTAGATAATAAAATGTGGAGGTTTCTCAGCTTGGTTCTAAAATAAGGGTAATCCTGATCGATTCATTTCAACTATGGTGACAATACTGGGTGATGTAGTTTCCCATATTTATTTCTTTTTGTTTCGTTCAACATCAATTATGATGCGGTCTCCTCATATTCATATAGGCTCTTAAACCTTGGATTCCTTTGAAAGTACCATACAACTTATGTATGTCCGTATTCATCCTTCTTGTATCGAGAAGAACCATGCTTTATGAATTATCTATGTTATTTTTGTCCTTGAAAAATGGTATATAGTCATTCTAGAATTCATGTATTCATTCATAGATCATACCCATCGAGCATAAAATTCATTTGGGATTTTATTTTTGGATCAGGATCACATTATCTATTGGGATCTTGTCATTCAAGAGAGAATGTAATTCTATAAAACTGGCATCACTCTATCCAATTCCATATTTCAAATTATGCAGCTTCAGAATGACTATAAATGCTATATTTTTAGTACAGCCACCCTACGAAGGTGTCTTAGCAAACCTCTTTAACTACTCAATTTTTTTTGGGAAATCATGAAGTTCATATTAATCATTACTATTCTATTCCTCAATACGATCTTCAAAATAATTCACATATATAATCACATCCTCAATACATTCTTCTTCATTTTCCACACTTGTACTCATATCAGATGGTCCATAAAATGAACTGTTATCCCAGCCACTAGCTACATTATACATTCCCCATTTTTATTCCAACATTTATAATGTAGATATATTATAGGATAGATCAAGTGTTCTTCTAACTCCTCTAGACTATATTTTCTACAATAAAAACGTTATAAAAAAATATAGAGTATTTTAGAAGAGTCATATGAATGATATTTTTCATATTTGATAAACACTATCACTCCATATTCAAACTCTCTTATCAAACGATTTACATTCATCCATTCTTTATTAATATCCATACTATTTGATTCGGGGAAATAATTATTTAAAAAAATAAACAATTAATATGGATATAATGGGATAGTTTCCCTAATTATATAATAATCAATACATACAATATTAACAAAAAAATCAGTTCAAATTTCCCTCGAAAACTATTTATAATATCACAATTGTAGTCCCATTTAAAACCAACCATTTACACAAATTCCTCTTCAAAATAACTTTCCCTTTTTAGAATAACTTAGTCATATCCAAACACTCTTTCACACAACCAATTTTTTTTTAAAAAATCAAGAAAACTTCATGACCCAATAATCTTAATCATTTAAAACGAGTGACAACCCTTTATGAAACATTTAAAACACATGAATATTTTTAAAAGAGACACATAGTCATTTTCACAAAGAAATATATCTCAATATATAGTCTTTATAAAAGATACATAAAAACACTCTGATTCATCAACCCAGATTCCATGACCACTTCATTATAGGGAATATCAATAGTTAATAATTCATTGATATATTTTGTTAATGTTATAAAAAATAATTTATATATTTAGATAAAAAATTATTCTAAGAAGAAAATATGATTTGATACTCACATGAATTATATCATTTGGAACATTGAGGGGATTCACCATGAAGTGTTTTTGGGTGGAATGATTTATTACATGTGTTGTTATGGTTATTTACTAGGGTGTCTAGAAAGTGTCTCATGTAGATTTTTATAGGTAGGGCTAAAAAAAGTGGTTTTCCCTTGTAACTCATTTTATCCCTTAATAAAAATATCAATATATTGGGGGTTTGACATTAAGATTGTTGATTTATAGATAATCTGACAAGTGGTGTCAATTATTTTTCTTATTATACTATCAGTTACCAAAAGTTTGTATTAAATATTGGTTACATAACATATGGTGATTATTTTGTCCATTCTTGATAGAAAGTATTAGGTTCAAGACTACTGGGTTTCCTCTAGTGATGTGGTTCTCTAAGATTTAGTGAAATTGTACTAGTAACAATGTGGTGGTGCAATTGAAATGGATAGGATTTGGATTGATATTAAATGGTGGAGGATTTAAACATTGGGGGAAAGGGCCTTCCTACAATTTTAGAGTTCAAAAGATACCTTGATTTTGAATTTTTCAGAAGAGAGGTGTTCATTATAATGGGAATCCATGAGATGAAGGAAGTATAATTTTTTAAAAAGGTATGTCTAAGAGAATCTAGATCCAAGTGGAAAGAAGTACATGCCTCAATGACATTTAGAATTAAAGGTGGATTTGTAGTAAATGGGAGGGATCAAGGAGTATGATTGGTCGATGTTTTGGTGCTATAGTGGTCTCGGTGAGCTTCTCGGTAATTATGCCGAATTAGTTGAAATTAAATAATTAATTACAATTGTTAATAATTAATTATTTATGATTTATGTGGTCAATTAAGAACATTAGTAGAAGTGCATACTCAAACTAGGCTTTAACGGGAAAGATGGAATTTTAGCAAAGCTCGATGAGGTTGATAACTCCTTTTGAGGTACCTAGAAACTATGAAACAAAACCCTAGTTATTGGGTAAGATATAATTGTGGAATAATCCAACATGGTGGATAGGTTTCACTAACCATGTGGACTAACCCATTAATGCTATGGGTGTGATGGCCTTGTGGCCTAACATAAAGCTTGATTGGATTTTTGGTTTAACCCAGTAGGAATATGTATATGACGGCCTTGTAACCTGACTCAAGGTTGATTCAAGCTTACAAAGGCCCTAAAACATTACATTATTCTTTATATTTTAATAGAAAATGATTTAAGACATGTGGGAATGTGTAATTCCCAATATCCAAATATTCAGTTGAGATGTGGACATCATGACATTCCCATAAAGGCGTGCATAAAATTGTTCCTTAAAGATTGAATAAAAATATTAGGAATTCCTCAGAGACATCCCAATGCATGCCAGTAGAATAAAACTATTGTATTCATCACATTTATTAATGAGAGAGAAAAAATATTAATGGAGGTATTTCTCACATTTATTTATGAGAGATGAAAATTATTAAAGGATAGATTTATATCACCATTAATTGAGGATTTTTTCCCATCATTATTGGGGTTTTAATTATCAATATTAATTGATGGAATAATGGATGTCGACTGAATTATTTATTGAATATGGACTTTGTGTCTATATAAATAGGATTCCACAAAATGTTTTGAAAATGGGTGTGCCATAAATATGTAGCTAGCATGGGAGACCTGAGAAGGGGTTGTCGTGCTTACAGAGGCCCGTGTGACAAGTTGAAGATTGTGAAATTATCTTGTATGTGTGGAGATATTCTCGGAAGGGTGTTCAAGATGCAGTCCCCTGAGAGCAAGAAGGGGGTTTCCGCGTCAGCGCTAGCATGTGCAGCACATCAGCATTTTACAGGTGTGGATAAGTGGTGAGGAATTTGATGATCAGGTCCACGTACTGAATGTCTTCCAGATAGAGTTGATAAGGTGGTGTGTCCCGATTGGATATTGTTGGTACATCATGATGGTGAGATCATGAGAGAAAAATACTTAGGGTACTGTAATCTGGTGAAAGTTTGATGCATTTTTTGGTGAATATCGATGAGGTAGTGACATTTTGTCAACAGAAGGGTGACGTTTTTTCACAGATTGATCTTCTGAAACATGACGTCAGTGGGATGCCTATCTGGGAGATGACAAATGTGTATTGGGGTGTGGATTTCAAACTGGTTTTCTACGCTCTCTCATTTGAAATTCATGTTCATGCAATACTTGAATTCTTTTATTCTCTGATTCATAGTGTTTATTTTTCTGAATTTCCCAATGGTATTTTAAACATCTACATTGGAGCATTTTTTCATGTTAAAAAATCATGTGTGTTGTTTTGTTTATTCTTCTTATATCATTCCATATTTTGATGGTTTTCTGAGGATATTTTTGCCACAAAAGTTTCATCCCAGAATTGGGATTCTCCTTAAAAATTGGTATCATAGGTGGTTGGTCCTTATTTTCAATTTTCTGGGAGAATTATGGAAGCTTCGAAGAGGATCGCATATGCATGCATAAAGTAGAATAAGGTTTGGAAATTAAAGCAGGCTGGGAGAGTTTATGCACATGTCGGCCTAGGGGATGTTCAGTAGGGGGAGAATGTTTTTCCAAGAGGTGCTCCAAATTAAGCGGCCATCATGATTATGGGGCAAGCAAATGTTTCTGGTTCTTGTTTTTTTAGCTGGTTGTTGTAGAGACAAATGTGATGAAAATTTCAGTATTTGGTTTTCTTTTTTTGCATAGGGAGAAGATTTTTTTTATCCGAATTGCAAAAGGAAGTCATCATATTTTTCTACAGATGATGATGGTTGGTTTGATACCAAGATATTTTTCATTTCAACTAGATTTTTTGGATGGTTCCATTAATTAATGTGTTGAATAAGAATATTTTTGGATTCACCAAATTTATTAATGTGATAGAAAATTTATTAATGGATGGATTCATCACATTTATTGATGAGAGTAGAAAATTATTAATGGAAAGATTTATATCACCATTAATTGAGGATATTCTCACAACAATATTGGATAATTAATTATCAATATTAATGTATGGAATAATGGATGTTTCTTACTTTAATTAGTGATTATGGACTTGGTGTTTATATAAAGATGATGCAACAACATATTTTGAAAAGGGTCTAGCCAGTAGGATGTAACCAGAAAGTGAGACCTAGGAAGGGATTTCTATGTTTTCGGTGTCCCACGTGACACGATGGAAAATGCAAAATTATCTTTTACATGTGGTAATGTTCTTGGAAGGGTGGTCAAGATGCAATCCACCAAGAGTAAGAAGGGGGATTCCACGTCAGCAGTAGCATGTGCGGCATGTCGGTGTTTTATAGGTGCAGAGTAGGTGCGACATAATTGATGATCAGGGCCACGTATCTAAAGTCTTCCGGATAGTGGTGGCCTAGTGGCGTGTCTCGATTGACGATCAGTGGTACATCATGATGGCGAGATCATGAGAGAGAAATCCTTCGGGTTTTGCAAGCTGGTGCGAGGCTGACACATGTTCGGGTGAAGATCTATGAGGTAGTGATGTTTCATCGTTATAAGGGACACATTTTTTCACAAATTGATCTTACGATACATGGACTCAGTGGGATGTCTATCCGAGAGATGATAGAGGCGTATCAGGGTGTGATTTTCACACAGGTGTTCTATGCTCTCTCATTTGAAATTCATGTTTGGGCATTACTTGAATTCTTGTATTCTCTGATTCATAGTGGGTATTTTTGGTAATTTCCCTATGGTTTTTTGAATCCTCCGCATCTAAAGATTTTTCCACATTAAAAAATATTGTGTGTTGATTTATTTATTCTTCTAATATTTCTTCTACATTTCAACTGGTTTCTCCTGATATTTTTGGAAAGAAATTTTTGGCCCAGAATCGGGATTCTCCCCAAAAAAAACAAGTTATCATAATTCATATAAAATAATAGGAAAACATTTAATTTTTTTAAAAAAGTTCTAAGTGAAAACAATATGAGAAACCCATAAAAATGATCATTACAATACATTCATACTAGGTATAACCTATCCCATGTTCACATAGACAGACATTCATGGTATACGATCATATTTTACTGTAGGACCACCAATTTCTTTTCGAAAACCAGCCAACAAACAATTCATTTAGAACACAAACAAGGATCCCAAACGGCCAAAATTTTCCATGGGGCATTTATCCCATATAATTCACAACATCACCATCAACCAATGTGAACGATCAGATATCTCACTGTAGAGGTGTCGCTCAGCATGTAGTAGAGCAGTGGTGCGTAGCAGGGGAATCCTCTGATGGATGAGAGGCACTAGAAGTGGAGAGGTGTGTGGCAGAGGAGAGTCACACAACAGAGGTGAGGCACACAGCAGAGTTTCAACTCCCGATGGATATGTGCTTCACGATGGAGGTGTGTCTCACGGTATAGGAGAGGCACAAAATTGGCTGGTTTGCGGACGGTCGAGGTGTGGCCCACGATAGAGGAGAGGCACACAATGATCTAGTTCATTGTGGATAAGAGTCGTATGACGGAGGTTTGGTGCACTGCAGAGTAGAGGCTGTGGGAGAGGAGGAGGAGGAAGTAGAGGAGGCACGACAGCGGTGATCGTTTTCTCCAAGAGCATAAGGGGTGAGAGGAAGGAGGAGAATGTTTGGGTTTTTTTATAAAACACAGTGACCCTTTAATGAGCACTAGCAAAAAAACCTCAGTAGATGTATGTTTTATCAACAGTAAGATAGAAATTTATAATAAAACATTCCTTTCTCTGAGTTTTTTAGTGCTGATAAAGATATGCCTCTATATGTACTAAAAAGAATTGATAATGATTTAACGTTAATAATTTATTTATAATATTATACATATTTATAAAATTATATACATGATAAATATATATTTATATTTATAATATTATATACATGATAAATATATATTTATATTTATAATATTATAATTTAAATAATTACAAAATTATAAAAAATCTACTTATTATATTTTTAGTCTTAGAAATATGTAAAATAAATAAATAAATTATATATATTTATAATATTATAGATGTATATAACTATATTTCATCTAATTTTATAATTATTTATATCAATATATATTTATTTATAATTACAATTATAAATGAATATATTTATTTAGTTATTTATAAAACAGTAAAAGTATAACAATTTATTATTTCTATTATTTATATTTTTATTAATATATATATTTTAAAAATGTATTATAATTTTATAATTACATAAATATATTTTTATAGCTTTATAAATATAAATATAAATATTTATATTTATTTCTCATCATTTATATATATTAGTAATTATATTTACAAATATCTTTATTCAATTATATAAAAAGATATATTTGAAAATAATAAATATATTTTTTATGAATTAATAATTATATATATTTATATTTATATTTATAACTAATAAATTAAAATATATTTATATGTAGTTAAAAACTGTAAGAAATAAATTATTTATATTTGTAATTATAAATATATAAATATATATTTACATTTATAAAATTGTAACAAATATATTTTTAAACTTTTTAATATATAAAAATAATATATATATATTATATTTTTTTATTATTTAAATATATCATCATTTATATAGATTTATATTTATAACTATGTGTATTTATTTATAGATATTTGTATTTAAATATATACAATTAATATATTTATTATAATTTTTTAATTATTTAAATATATATATATATATATTTGTTTAGGAATTATAATTATAAATATTTGTACTTATAATAGAATATTTTAATATATTTAATTTTATATTAATAATTTATAAGTAGTATAATAAATATATTTATATATTATAATTTTATAATTCGTTACATATAAGTATGTATTATAGTTATAATTATAACTGTAAATAAATATATTTATAAATATTTGAAAATAATTTCATATATATATATAATTATAATATATTTATTGGTTGTAATTTTATAAATATATATATAGTCATAATTATAATTAAAAATAAAAATAAATATTTATATTTATATATAACTAAAATTTAATAATTATTAATATAACAAATATATTTATTCTTTAAATATATTTAATGTAATTTTACAAGTATTGAGCACATAATATAGTATATATTTGGAAAAAATGAGTTAATCATATACACCTTGTAAAATATACATAACAAAAAACAGGTCAACAAAGGACAACATGAATAATAATAATAATAGTGTATTGTATAAATGAACATTAATGCTCATACATAACATATATGCACACATGATCAATATATTTATTGAAAAAATTCAATGGAAACAATTATATATTTAATTACAATCCTAGAAATACTTTTTTATTAAATATTACATATATTTTTGAATTATTAAAAATATATATTAATTGTAAACATGTGTGTTTTATTTAATATATACAAATAACCATTATTTTGAATATATATATATATATATATTTAATACAAATTATTATTAAAAACAATAATCAGCACTAAATGTAGTGTTGCTAAATATGTCCATTATCATCCCTTTAATCTAGTACTAATAAAGTCCCCCTATCAGCGCTTTCTACTTAGCGTTGATAAAACGAGGCACTTCCATTGACCTGATTTGTGGTAGTGCCCCTCCCCCTCTAAGAGATACAATCACACTAACATGTAAATTTCACTAGTTAAGATATTTTTGTACATTTTAGGTCATGTTGTTTTCCTTTAGACCCATTTATAAAATATAGATAACCCTAACCCATTTTTATTTTTTTGTAACATAAAACCTATTAAAAAATCATATAGAAGCCCTCAAAACAGTCATTAATTTGACTATTTTTTATTTTATTTTTTTCAAAAGCACCGGCTAACATGGTTTGACTGAAAATGATAGTCTACTTTTGATGATAATTTTTTAATTGAGTGTAAGACATTGGATAAAGGTTATTAATGTCAAAACATTTCATTATAAAGTATTTATTTACATTCAATTATTTCAAAAGATCAATGATTAAATAAAATGAAAAGATTCCTTGCAATAAAATTTGATAATTAATTATTATAATATTTTATGAAATAAAAAAAGGTTGTACAAATAGTTCAGATTAATCATTTTTTTCAATTTTATATTTAAATGGATTTAAAAAATTATATATAATAAATCCATTAAATCTAAGATTGATTAATTATTTTAATCCTAGGATATAAGGTCAAATTGATGCACCACATTCAAATAAAAATAATTTTATTTGATTTTCCAAATCCCGTTATTTGATTTTATGTTTTGTTATATTTTATGGCTCACTTGGATCGTGTGGAAAAAACTACATGCAATTATAAAGAAGGATGAGATGCACTATAAACTGGTATATAAAAAATATTTTACATGGATGGTTTAGTCCAGATCAAGATGTGCACCCAAGGTTTCAAATCACCATCGTCGTTACATCAAATAGAGGTCCTGAGGTATCTCATGGAAAAACTGGTCTATGGCGGGTGGAAGAGGGGAATTTTAAGAATATTTTACTTTTTTCTTCATCATTCCTTCTATAATCCTCCACTGCTACCATACATTAAAGGGTATTCATAGTACAAATGTATAATAAAAATAATTATAGAGTAGATATTTTCATTTTACGGGATGCTCTTATCTTTTGTGGAAATCATTTTTCCATTAAAATTTGATTGGGTGTCAGTTGTTTGACATCTTCACCGTGGGGTTTTGACGAATAAGGTGGGATTAATGTTGGTAGGTGTGGGTGTTTCATGTACTGACCTACCAATGAGACCCTTCTCATAATTAACCCCTTCCGACAGGGGAGTATCAGTACAAATCTTTATTGGGTAGGGCCAGTGGGCAACAATCACTGAGGATGCAATTTCCTTGAACAGAAGATGTTTAGGTGAATCTGGAAACCATGTGGCTCAATTAGTGCTACAACTGCACGCTTCATTTCCCCCACTACGCGTTCATTACTAAATTTTCCACAAATGTGTGAATCATTTTCAGTTTCATTGCCCATGGTTTGTGCAATGCACAATGTGGTTTTAAATTTCTATATTTATTTATAATTACAATTATATATATTTGTATTTATTTATAAATATTTGTATATGTTTTTATATATAATTATATATATATATATAAATATAAGTATAAGTAATATATTTTTCAAAATACTATTATTATTTAAATAAATATATATTTAATTATAATTATAAATATAAATAAATATATATTTATTTGTAATTAAGAAATATTAATAAATATATATTTATTTATAGTTATAATTATAAATATAATTTTATTTATTTATTTATTTATTTAAACAAATATAAACATATACAAAATATATTTATTATTGTAATAATTCAATAAATATTTATAATTAATATATTAATTATAATTTTTTAAGTATTTTAATATATCTATATTTATTTATAATTATAATTATAAAGATTTTTATTTGTTTATAAAAATATTTTTTTAATTATATGTATTTATAAATTTATAAGTACAATAATTATATTTATTATAATTTATTAATTATTTATATATATATATATATATTATTAATTAAAAGTGTCAATAAATATTTTTATAAATATTTGTATATAATTATATATATATATATATAATTATAATATATGTGTCTATTTTAATTTTAAAATTATTGAAATATATTTATATAATGTCATAATTATAATTATAAATAAATATATTTATTATAATTTTATAATTATTTATGAGAACATAGTAGACTCTTGTGTACACAACCACAAAACGGGGCAATGGAAGCTCCTCGTTTTATATGTGCTAAGTACAATGCACTGATAAAGCAGATCCTTTTATCAGCACTAAAAAAAAGCACTGATAAATTTATCCTTTATCAGCACTAAAAAAGCATTGATAAAGGGAACACATTTATCAATGGTTTTATTGACGCTGATAAACGACAAATTTTTCAACTCTATAATTATTATATTTAATTTTAAAAATAATTTCTATTTGTATATATTAAATAAAACATACATGTTTATGATTATAATATATTTTTAATAATTCAAAATTATATATAACGTTTAAAATAAGAATTTCATGGATTATATTAAAATATATACGTGTTTTCAATGGATTTGGTTAATAAATATATTGTGAATATTTGTTATGTATCACTATAAATGTTTATTTATATTTTACACAATTCTTTTTATTCATGTTGTCCATTGATGGCTCAAATTTTATTATTTATATTTTACTAGGTGTATATGATTAATTAATGTTACCCATATATATACTATATTATGTTTTCAATATTCATAAAAATAAAATAATTATATTTAAATATTAAATATATTTATTATATTTATAATTATTAAATTTTAATCATATATATATATACTTTTTAAATATATTTATTAGAAATCATAATTATAACTATATATATATATGAATAATTATAAAATTACAATAAATACATATATTATAATTTTATAAATAAATATATATATATATATATGTATAAACAAATATTTATTAATATATTTATTTATATTTATAATTATAACTTTAAATAAATATTTATATTTATAGAATTATAAAATAATAAAAATAAACTTATTATTCTACTTATAATTTTATAAATATATAACCAAAGAAATATATTTATAAATTTATACAAATATCTATAATTAAATAAAAATACTTTTAATTATAATTTCTAAATAAATATAAATATATTAAAACAATTAAAAAAATTAAATATAATAATTAAATATATTTGTATATTAATATCTTTGAATAAATAATATTATTTGTAAACATAATTCTAAATAAATATAGATATATCTAAATAATTAAGAAATTATAAAAAATATATTAATTATAAATATATTTGTTATAATTTTATAATTATATATATTTATTTATAATTAAAACTATATATAAATATTTATTTATCATGATCCTAAATTATAGATAAATATATATTTATTTTGTAGTTATAAATATATATAAATACGAATTTATTAATATAATTATTAAGTTATAAATAATATATTTATTATTTTAATATATAATTTTTTATATAATTAAATAATTATATTTATAAATTTAAACAGATATAGATAAATAAATAAAAATATTTATATTTATAGTTAAAAATAAATACATATATATTTAAATAATAATATTTTTATAATAACTATATTAATCATATATATTAATAAAATTCTAAATATTTGAAATATAAATTTTTATAATTTTATAATTATTTAAATAAATAAATATACATTCATTTATAATTATAGTTATAAATTAATATATATTCATACAAATAATTCTAAAATTAGAAGAAATATAGTTTTTTGTGTCTATATTCTTATAAATATACAAAGGCAGATCTGATCATGAATTTAGTAACCCAAAACCATGACCCCGCAAAATTTATTAAAAAAGTAAAGGCATACAAACACACACATAAAAGGACCATGAACCCAAAAAAAGAACAGAAAGCCAACAAAAAAAGCCTAATAACCCAAGAACATCATTACCGAAAGTATTGGGAAAGATGGGAACGCGACGAACACCAAACAATGGAAAAAAGCGAACGCGTAGTAGAAATTGAATCTTTCCCCCCAAATAGAAACAGATGCGCAACAACAAAAATAAATGTGTAGAAAATAAATTTGACACTATAAATTTTTATGTGGAAAACCTAAAAGGGAAAAACCACGGGACCTAGTCTAGAAAGAGGGATCCACTAAAATCATGAGGTGCACGGTAGAGACTCCCCAAAAAATGGAAGGGATATCAAAAGTAAAACTCAAGAATAAAAGTGTGGATCAAAATATGGAGAGCAGTAAAAATGATCTTTGAAGAAATGTGATCACCAAATGGGATTTTCTCTCGGTGTTTTTGCTGCTGGTGATGTTGAAAAGCCTTGCCTCTCCCTCCATATATACGAAAATGAATCCGCGTCAAATAATGTTGTCGCCTCAAAAGAGTGTCACTGCGTGAATTAATTCACGCGATCTTGGCCCGCATTAAAAACAACCTAATAAAATAGAAACCATGAAGGCACCATTTGAGGAGGCGTTACCCGGTCCACCAACTAGTAAGGAACCCAAAACAATCCTCCTCCGACTCAAGTGGGGATCACCGCCAACCCCTCAATCTGTTGGAAAGTCTCAAATTTTACTCTGGGTGAACTCTTGGTCAACATGTCTGACATGTTTTCATCAGTGTCGATCTTCTCAAGCTCTAATTGTCTCGAACCAATGATGTTGTGAGTCCAATGATATTGAAAATCGATATATTTCTACCAGCCATGGAAAGTAGAATTCGTTCCAAAAAAATAGCACTTTGACTATCACAAAATAAAACATACCTTCCCTAATTTAAATTGAGCTATTGAATAAACGTTTTCACCCACAACAATTCATTTCATGCCTCAGTAGCTTCAATAAACTCTGACTCTGCGGTAGATAAAGTAACACATCTAGGTAATCTAGACTACCAAGATACATCTCCCCCTACAAAAGTGATCAAATAGCCTGAAGTGGACTTCCTTGAGTCGATATCTCCTACCATAACTGAATCTGTAAAGACACAAATCATAAGTTACCATTTTCCAAAATACAATCTTAGATCAAAAGAACCATGATGATAGCAAAAAATGTACTTCACTACTCTCCTATTCTCTCTACCTAGATTTGATAGAAAACGACTAACGACACCAACTGCTTGAGAAATATCAGGTCTAGTACATACCATTGCATACATCAAACATCCAACAACATATGAATATGGTATGTGCTACATCTCCTCTCTCTCTTTATCAGTTGTAAGCGACTGACTAGGGTTACGCTTAAAATGTAAAGCTAGAGGAGTACTTATCGCTTTATGTCTATACATAGAAAATCTATAAAAAGCCTTCTCAATGTATCTCTATTGAGATAACCACAATTTCCTTGCCTACCGGTCCCGGGAGAACGTCATGCCAAGAATCTATCGTACTGGCCCCAAGTCATTCATCGAAAAATGATGACAAAGATCCTTCTTCAATCTGTCAATTCTAGAAGTATCATGGCCCACAATGAGCATATCATCAACATAAAGCAACAATATAATAAAATGATCATCAATAATTCTATGAACAAAAACACAATGATCCGAAGATGTATTCGTGAAACCCTGATGAGAAATGACAGATTCAAACATCTTATACCACTTCATTGGAGATTGCTTCAAACCATAAAACTCTTGTTCAACCTGCATACATGACTTTCCTTACATATTTCAACAAAACCCTTTGGTTTCTCTATATAAATCTCCTCTTCTAAATCGACATGGGGGAATGTTGTCTTCACATCTATCTGCTCAATCTGCAGATCCAAACTAGCATCCAAACTAAGAACAACCCAAATGGAAGTCATTTTTACAACATGTGTGAAAATCACATCAATATAAATACCATTATTCTGATAGAAGCCTTTGACAACTAACCTTGCCATGTATCATGGAAGGGAACTGGATGCTTCATTTTTAATCTGATAAATTCACCAATTTTGGAAAGTTCTCTTCCCTATCGGTAACTTCACTAGCTCAAAAGATTGGTTGACGTGAAATGATGTCATCTCGTCATCCATTGCTACAACCGATCTGTCTTTTTGTTCACTATCCATTGCCTCATATAACGATTCTGGGTCTCCCCCTTCTGTAAGGAGAACATACTCATTAGGTGATTATTGAGTAGAATTGGTGAGATGACAAGATGACCTCCGGAGTGGAACTACTGGTTCATTAATATCCCCTAGAACCAGAACATCAAAAACAAAAGGTGCATCGGAAACATCAACTCCAACATTATCACCTTGAGCATCATTAAAACCATCAGACGTTGGAGGAGCATATTTTTCTTCGTTATCAATATTTGCAATATTCTGATCCTCCTTAAGCACTAAATCACATCTTATAACAAGTTTCTTCAAAACATGATCATAGAACCTGTACCCAAACTCATCTTCTCCATTATCAATAAAAGTACACTAGCTTGTCTTACCATCTAGCATGAATCTCTCATCTCTAGTCACATGAACAAAAGACTTGCGACATAAAAAACATGCAAGTGATCATACCTAATATATTTCCCATACCAACACTTGCAAGGAGTGTTTGTCAGCAAAGAAACAGTAGGTGAAAAATTGATAATATATGTAGTAGTAAGTAAAGCCTCACCCAAAAAATTTCCAGGCTACTTTCCTTCTGAAAGAAAACAATAAACTCTTTCTAGAAAAGTCATGTTCATCCTCTCAGCTGCACTATTCAGCTGAGGTGTCTTGGGCAGCGTCTTCTGATAGAAAATACCATCCTACCTATAATACTGATCAAAAGGACCACAATACTCTCCTCCATTGTTAGTGAAAATTCATTTCAATTGCTTTCCTGATTCCCTCTCAGAAGAAACATGATATTACATAAAAACGCTTTGCACCTAAATTTTGGCATTCAAAACATTAACCCAGAGCTTTCAAGTGTAGTCATCAATAAATGAAACAAAACAAAGACATCCACTAAAGGTCATAGATTTCAAAAGACCAAACATGTCAGAATGTACCAATTCAAGTACCTATGACTTCTTGTGTGGGGGATGGGTGCTGAAACACACATTTCTATGTTTTCCAGCCATGCAATGATCATATTTGGCCAATTTGACACTATTTAAATCTGGAAGAAGATTTCTCTTGGCCAAACTACCAAGAACATTCTCACTGATGCAACTAAGCCACTTATGCCACAACGTGGAAAAAAAATACACTCAACAACGCAAGCAGTATCACAAGAAATAGAAACTCTAGTCTAGTACAAACCTGAATTCTTCTTCCCTCTATCCACAATCAAAGAGACCATGGAAATCCTCCATTAGAAATCACCAAAAGAACTGATAAAACCTTCATTATCAAGGACGCTGGTAGAAATGATATTCAAGCTAACCTCGGGTGCATGTCGAACATTCTTCAAAATCATATTACTTCTTATACTGGTCTTTAAACAAACGGTCCAAATGCCTACAACATCACCATGACCATCATTGAAAATCTTCAAAATTCCAAAATTCCCTGGTTTTTAAGATCTAAAGAACTTTTTCTTCGATGTAACGTGAAAACAGGCACCACTGTCAACAACCCAACAATAATCATCAGAAGAAATGTAAATGGAATCATAAACAATAACAAGATCACCCCTTGTAGCAGTGGCGATATGATCATCTCCATCGCCATTTTTATTCTATGGATTTTCCTTCATTCTATTCACTCTTTTCTACTGATAACAAAATTTCTCAACATGCCCCTTCTTACCACAATGATGACATTCAAAATCTCTATGCTTTGGTCTGGATTTCCTTCTTCCTCTGCTCTTACCATGACTGCTTTGCCCCCAGTCATGGCCTCTCCCCCTGTTCTCTGTGAGTAAAATCATTGAAGAAGATTTCTCATGAGTGTGACTCCTGACCACTTCATTTAAAATTTAAGACTTGACAAAACAAAATTTCACAGCACCATTAGGATCATAACTGGTTAGAGTAACACATAAATTCTCCCATTAGTCGGGTAATGTGTTAAGAAACAAAAGTGCAAAAACCACATCTTCAAAATTGATACCCATGCCAGAAAACTGATCAAAACATCCTTGATATTCACTTAAATAATCATAAATATACGTACCTTCTCTGTTCCTCATGTTCATCATTTTCTTGTGAAGAAAAAATTTATTGTTTCCCGTCTCTGAAGCGTAGGTCATCTCAAGATTCTCCCACAAAGTTCTGGCATGAGATATGTTGAAAATTTGGCCCATCACATTGTCTTCGACCCATTGGAGAATGAATCTGTAAACCATCTCATGATTGAATGCCCATTCTTCGTCTGAAATCCTCTCTGACTTATGGGTACTAAAAACTGGAAGATGCGTTCTCTTGACAAAAAGAAGATCCTTCATTTTAAGTCACTATATATGGTAGTTGGTATCATTCAGAAAAATCATTCGACTATAATTGGATTCCATTATAAATATATAAAAAAGAACCAAACCCTCTGATACGAAAGGTTGGGAAATACGGGAAATCGACGAACGCGCAAACACTAGAAAAAGAAAACACACAGTGGAAATTGAATCCTTCCCCCCAAATAGAAACATATGCACAGTGACAAAAATAAATGTGCATTAATTAAATTTGACACCGGAAATTTTTACGTGGAAAACCCGAAAGAGAAAAACCATGGGACCTAGTCTAGAAAGTGGGATCCAATAAAATCAAGAGGTACACAGTACAGACTCTCAAAAAATGGAAGGGATCTCAAATGTAATAAACAAGAATAAATTTTTGGATCAAAATATGGAGAGTATTAAAAAATATCGTCGAAGAAAGGTGATCACTAAAAGGGATTTTGTCTCAGTGTTGTTACTGTCGGTGATGTTGAAAATCCTTGCCTCTTCCTCATAATATAATAAAAATAACAGCATGAAATAATGTTGATGCATCAAAAGAGTGTCACTGTGTGAATTAATTCAAGCCGTCTTGGCCCGCATTAAAAACACCCCATTAAAAGAGAAACTATGTGGGCACCATTTGAGGAAGCGTTACCTGCTACGCCAAACAAAAAGGCAGCCAACAAACTAGCCAGGGTTGTGACTAATGATTTTCAATGGTGTAGATTCCATGAACCTGATCAAAATGATGTTGCACACCTAAAAAAGACTACATGTGGTTATCATTATGAGCCTTCTCCCCCAAGGATGTCAATGTTCTCATCAGGAATATCAGTCTTTCAATCATGCTCATTCCCTGACACCCATCGTTGGAGATGTCAATCAACATATCATAAATGAGAATAAATCACCATCAGTGTGCCATACCACTGGAAACTCATGGTGCCAATGAGTGTCATGCCATTAGCATCCCATGTCGCAGATAGTTGTCTATCAATCAGCACTAACAATCATCCCCAATATAAAACATCGCCCATACCAATAATCCAAATCCCCAAAATGGCCAAAAGACCCATACAAGATTTGATACAAACCCCACAATCCAGAAAAAGTATCCTAAAATACCTCCATATACCACGAATGAAAACCTGGAAACACCATACTCCCTCGATTCAACACCTGATGTCTTCCTCACAGTACCCCAAGTCAATATATTCATCACGTGGCTGCAACTCACCTGCAAAATAGATTGTTACATAGACACCACCTCATGATGTGGGCCACCTACTACCACTGTCAAAGTCAAAATGGCCTCGATCTCTGACCAAACCCTCCTTCAAAAGACTCATCTGAGGATCTAGACTGGTGTCGCTGGTGTCGCAACCCTGCATCCCATCTTCACAATCACTCTGACCACCCCATCTAATGGTTTCCCTCCTTCACAGTCGTCTCAAAGACCCAAACCAGATATGAGTGATAAATGAATCATCCAACATCACTGGCCAGAATGTCCCCCTCGCAATCAAGCCTCTTCCGGTAGCCTAAGCCACCTCCACCAGGTCCGCCAGAATCCCTCATGGATCTCACTGCCCTGTCAGCCATCGTACCTATCCATCGCAACCCATGCTGCCGTTGGTGGAAACGAAACCCAGAGTAGTTGTCCGCAACCCATGAATCACTATCATTTCACAATAGATAACCCCATCGTCCTTTCCACTGCACCTAAATTCCATCACTGCCAAAGAACCGACCAATAAATCGGCATCTGTCGATTTATCTTCTCAAAAAATAGACTCTTGACTCAGATCTACTATATGAAGACCCTCCTTTGCATGTTCGACTTCAATTATCTAACCAAAATACTTCAAAATATCCAATGACATCATCACATCTTGTATATGATCATTTAAATATATATAATTAATATTATTATAATATATATTTATATGATTATAAAAATAATAATTATATTTCTTATAATTTTATAATTAATTAAATTATAATTTTATAAATATAAATACAAATATATATATATATATTCCTAGTTATAATAAAAAATTATTATATATATATATATCATATATTTAATTTTATAAATATATATATTAGTATAAATAATTTAGTAACATTATTTCAGTAGTAGAGCTTTTTTAGCACTGATAAAGTAGTATCATTATCAACACTAAAAAGGTGCAGAGAAAATGTGTCTTTATCCGTGCTATATATTTAGCGCTAAGAATGAAAAATCATTATCAATGCTAAAAAGTGATGAAAAAGGCATGATTTATCCACGGTTTCTATTTTAAAGATGATAAAACATCCCTTTATCATCATTTTTTTAGCACTGATATAATTACATGCGAGCATGTGTAATGTTCCATAGAAATTATGATTATCATTAATATGTTTAATGACTCATGCACATTGATTTTTTTATAAAACCGTCACACAGATAGTTTGGAGTAAGTAGGGTAAATAGGTTCTGTCATGAATGAAAAGTTATTAATGGATATGTCAAGGAATTATTTGTCCCTTTTATTTAAGTAATTTGATATATCATCCCTATGATTAAAATCGATCTGTCATGAGAAATTCCATGGATATGGTGTAACAACATGTTTATTTCAGGTAGTCAATGAATGATATATCAAGCATAAAGGTTGGTGACACTATCATGAAACCACCTTGATGATATATTGAGATAAAGGGATTATATTTCTCAGTGAGTGTTTGTATGTGGATGTCATTATGATGACTTTAATTATATTCTCATAGGTTCTTTGACCCATTGCTAGACAGTACTCTTGTTCTTTTGGCATGCCCACCGAATTCCAACGTGATAGAATCCTAGAGGGTCACACACTAGGTGTTTCTAGTGGTCCTGGTTAAATTCAATTATAATTTAATTAATAGAAGAAATATTATTCTCAAGATAGTTGAATAATTTTATTCATGTTAAAATGATTTCAAAAATTAAATAAATATTTATTCACAGGATAATGGTAAAAATATATTTATTTATTTTATTGAACATTTAATAAATATTTATTTAATAGTTTATAAATAAAATATTTATTTATGAGAATAAATTATTTATTTATTTATTCGTGTGTTCAATAAATGGAAGTGGAGTTTGAGAAGGCCAAGTCCAGTCCAGTAGTAAACTAATTATTTTGAATATGGTAAATAATTATTTAACTAGTTTCAATAAGATAAAATAATAAAATCGCTGCTATTATTTTGTGATGTGGAATTTTATTTATAATTATGTTATTCGCATGTTGGATCACCATAAATAATGATGTGGTATTATTAATAAAATTATGTGGTTTCTATGAGGTTATGAATTTATTTAATTTTTGATACACAATTAAATATTTTAACTGAACCTCATGTCGATAAATAGACACATTCCTCTACGGTTCCATATAACGAACTACACGCCGAGTGAATTGATAATTATGGAGCTAAACGATTTCTGTCTAGAAACCTCTTCTCACCTCGCACAAGAATGAGAGATGTTCTTCAAGGCTGAAGAAAAGGCAATCAATAACGACCGACACAAGACACTCGATTCATTGCACTAGCCGTCTGATAATGAGTGGCGTCGATTAGAGGCTATAAGATCATGTGTGGATCACCGCTAGATGGATTTTGGTTTCGATCCTCGAAATTGCTATGAGACAATCTAGAATGGTCATTCTAGACAATAAACATCATCAATGAAGAATGTACCAAAGATCCATGTATCCTTTTCTTTATATAATTTATTAAATAAATTATAAACCTGATGTAAAAGATCCTCTAAAAAGGTTTTGGGCCTCTTCCTTCTTTACATAAATCTTTAATTATATTCCATGGAGAATGGAATTCATCAATTTATTGATCCAGAAATAATCATTGATCATGGTAACAATTAATGTTGGGCACCGTCCCAACCACACTTCCACTGCGTTGGGAACCAAAAAGTTATATCAAAATAGTTACAGTATTGTTTTTAATTATTTAATTAATTCATTGATGATTTATGGTTTAATAATTCTGTTCATAAATTCATGTTTAATCGTTTGAGTAATCTGGATTTTGAGATATGTTCTCCCTCTTTGCGTTTCTCGCAGATTTTAGAGAAACAATTGATTTTTAATTTAAATTAAAACGGAGAACTCATCAGGAGGCGCTGATGATTCTACCAAGGTGACACGAAATTACACATCATGTGTTTGTATGTACACACTTTGTTCTCTAACATACATGATGTGTAATCTGGAATACACATTGTATAGTTCTGTTCAATGAATCGAGAGTAATTCTACAATTAATCAATATTTTTTGATTTTTTCCATGTGGGGTAGTAAATTATACACTGTGTATTGAGTTGGACTGATAGGCACAATCTTACCATATTACAGGCGGTGTGGATCAAAACACATGGTGTTTAGTCCCTTCGATTCAGGGGGACAAACTGTGTATCACATACATGTATAAGCCGACCGATACACATGTAACATGTAAAAAACATGACATGTAGCCCACATTACATGTACTGTACTCTAAAATTTCTGAAGTATGCTTCCAATGATGAGTCCCTTGGCATGTACATAGGGATAAACGGTGAAGGTAGTGCATAATATGTAGACGGAACTAAATGTGGTGTACTCTGCCAGATTAAACAATGTTTAAACATTAATGTTTTTGTGATGTTCATAACTACACATCATGTATAAATCATACTACATGTTGGTACTCTATGCATTGAATCATCTTTTAATCCATATTTCATATAATTAATACATCATGAGAATATAATACATGTTGGGTAGATTCGAATGGGTATTCACATGGATACCTCCTAGGTGAATTTATATACATAGATTATAATGTCATGGAAATTCATAAAAGGATTAAGATAAAATGATAGATTAATTAATTATGGTAATTAATCAATTCTCGCACAATTTATCATAATAAGAACGATTGGAGAGTTGAATACATATTTTATTAAATGTGTATGTCCTTGCATGTATGTGGGTGATCGTGAGCTAGACCAAGAGCTTTGTTTGTGATTGGTTACCTTTTAATTAATTTATTAAATGAATTATTGGTCTTTAATCCATCTCACCCCATTAATATATAAGGCTTTCATGCCCATGGTTTCTTTTATGTAAGCTCCCATTTTTACCCCTCGCCTGCATGTGAGTTAAAAAATCATATGTAATGTATAGAACTCCCAAGCTAGTGGAGTTGGATCATGCTGGAGCCGAGACAAAATCAATCCCAAGAGACACAGAGGTGGGTAAGTGGAAAGCTATAAAAACTGACCCAAGAGTTTCAAGGTGCTTCTCCCTTAGGTCATGGTTATTTTACCAACCTCTAGATAAAATAACAATTAGAAAATATCTTGATCATTCACTTTTCATTATTTAATCTCTGTTATCTTTATGGTTTATCATTATAGTTGTGTTGTCGCGATCACAAAATTGATGAATTAAACAAGCATGGAACATGTAACTAAAAAAAACCACTCTTGTTTATAAATATTATCATGACATGGTAAATAAATTAAGTAATTCCAACAAAATATTAAAAATAATATGATATTGATAATAATAAATTCACACAATAGAGATAAATATCCCTTAAATAAAATATTATCTCAAACCAAGACTTTTGTTACTTGATTAAGGGAAAAATTCATTAAAATTATTTGTTTGACTAACCATTGTTGGGAAACATAATTTTATACTAGAAGCACTTATGAAGGAATTAAATTTGACATATTCATACTACATAAATAAGAGTTACCCTTTCTATAATTGGTGTAATATTAGATGTAAGAGTTGAAGAAATCCAATGTTAGGATTTCAGGATTGGGGAGTCCACTCAATAGATCAAGGAGCTACAGGACCACTTTTGGAAAAGACCTGCCTACCTAAACACCCTCAAATAGCTTGACCAACCCTTGTTGGGGTTATGCAAATAGGAATATGAATGATTTCCACATTAATTTCATGGAAACTAGACATTCCAGGTTCAATTTTTAGGGCCATTAGGACCTGATAAATTGATGGGAGACATAATAAAATTAATTTATTACCTATTATAAAATGTAGTAAATATATTTATGGTCATATTCAATTTTAATTGTAGAATAAAATGAAATACAATTCAACCACCCTATCCATGAGATCAATTCTAGATAAAGGAAACACTATCACCAGTAGTAACATGCTAAAATGGTTTAGACACCTTTTGGTTATCCAACGATATGAAGGGATGTCTTATGTGATGGAGTCATTATTACCTGATCCTCCTACCCAAGAGGTGAGTGACGAAGATTTCTTGGTCTCTGAGAAACATATGAACAACGTGGTGGACATTTAATTTTTGATGTTATCATCAATGTCTAGTGAGCTCAAAATGTCTCACGAAAACATGGATTTCTATAGCATGCTCGAGAACCTCTATGGTATTTACAAAGAGAGATAATGAAAAATAATGGGTTGAGATATCCAAGTAAATATTTTAGATTATTCTTGGAGAGGGTGCCCAAGATGAGCATCACGTAGTAAATCACATTGGATACATTATGTACCTGGAGGATCTAGGGTTTACACTCCCCAATATATAGGGTATTGTTCTCATTCTTGCATCACTACCTCATAGATTCCATAGATTTGTTGTTAATATCAATTTGAACAACATTGAGAATTCTCTATCTGATCTTATTATAACCATTATCCAAGTGGGAAAACATATAATGTGTAAAAAACCATATGTACTTATGGTGAACAAGATGAAAGGGAAGGCGGAGAGATTTAATACCAAAGAATATTCCTTCCCTTCCATAAAAATGATAATAAAAGGAGAGGCACGAGAGAATGAAGATATTTGTTTCTCATGTCGCAAGAAGGTCAACTAGAAGAATAGTTTCACTCAGTCTAAAAATCAAGGGTAAGCTTCAGGTGTGTCTGATATAAAATGTAATCTATCTTTTTCAACAAATTGGGTATTAGATACAGCTTCTGGTTCTCATTTATGTATCAAAATAAATGAACCATGTAGATTTTGGATGATATACTGAGGGGAGGTAGCTTTATGAGCAGCCAATGGAGCATGATTTTTTGTTGTACATATCAGGGAATACCGCCTCACATTGCTAATTATGATGATATTTGTGTTAAATGGTTGTTATTATGTGTCTTATGTTACTAAAAACATTATTTTTGTATCTATATTAGAGACAGATAGATTTTTTTCATGTTTGGAAATTAATGTTACTTCTTTTACAATGATGGAATTTGTTTTTGTAGGGAACAGTTTTACAATAGTCTTTGAATGTGGGATTAAACAAAAAAGATAATACAAATCGATAACAAAAATACTTCACATCAGTAATAAAAAACAAAAAATTGGCATCACCGGCTAGGTCATGTAACAAATAAATTCTTGAAAAATTTACATCAATATGTATATTTATATTCTTTCAAACATAATCCACTTGGCGTATTTCATGAATGTTTACCAGGAAAATTGACCAAATCCCCATTAAGTGGGAAAGGTGAAAGGGAGAATTTTCTTCTTGATTTGGTTTATAAAAATGTCATGTGGGCCATTTCAAGTTCATATAAGGGGAGGGCACACATGCTTAATAAGTTTTTCTAATTATTTTAGGATATATGTATATATCTATTTAATGAAGTATAATTCAGACTCTTTTAATAAGATCAAAGAATAAAAGAATGAGGTTGAGAACCATCTTGGTATTAAGATTAAAAAACTCCACTCAAACTGAGGTGGAGACTATCAGAATCAAAACATTATTAATTACTTTTGAGATTTTGGGATGTTATCTCAACTCACTCCTCCATACAAACCCCAGTAGAATGGTGTGAGTGAAAGGAGGAACCGCTACATGTTGGACATGGTGATATCATGGATGAGTCATGAATGTCTTCCATTATCCATTTGCGGATATGCGTTACAAAAAGAATTGTACCTACTAAAAAAAGTACCAAAAAATTGATAAATGGTATTCAATATGAGGTCTAGAGTGCGAATAAATCAATGTTATCAAATTTACAAGTGTGGGGAAGTGAAGTGGTTGTTAAAGCCACTTCTTGTAACAAAATATCACCCCAAGACAAAATGTGTACCTTTACAGGATACCCCAAGGAAACCAAGAGATATTACCTATAAACCCACTCAGGCAATAAATATTTGGTTGCAAGAGAGGTCATATTCCATGAGAGGGAGAACATATCGAAAATAAATAGTGGGACTAAGATATAATTCGATGAAGTCAGGGATCATGGTACAAAAGAGTTGGTACATGAACAGATTACACAAAACCTAGTATAAGAAAGTATTATTCAAGATACAAAAGAACTACATAAGAGTACAATAGAGGTTAGAAAACCGGAATAGTATGGTTTCCTAGTTATCGAGGATTGTGAATCATTATTAGTTGATAATAATGATCCTTTAACCAACAAGGAAGTAGTATGTGTCACAGAAGTATCCATGTGCCAGGAAACCTTGATATATGGAATGGATTACATGTACCAAAACCAAGTATATATTTTTCTATATCCTCGAGTTGATGTATATATTATTTGTTGCAAATGGTTTTTCAACAAGAAACTGGACATGGAAGGACAAGTAAGAACATATATGTCATGATGGGTTGAAAAAGAGTTCATGAAGCATCCATGCATTGACTATGAAGAAACCTTTTCACTAGGTTCAATTCTATAATCCCTCATAATTCTATTGGTCATTGCCTCTTACCATGACTATGATATTTGGAAAATGGATGTCAAAACAGCGTTCAAAAAAATAACCATCAGGAAGATGTCTACATGTCACAACCTAAATCATATATGACTCCAAAGGATGCAAATAAGGTATTCATGTTTTAGAAATCCAATTATAGATTAAAGAAATCATCTAGGTCATGGAACATTTTTTTGATGAAGCCATTATAATATTTGGTTTTATCAAGAATGAATGTGAGCCTTACATCTACAAATGATTTAGTGGGAGTGCAGTTGTTTTCCTAATATTATATGTTGATGATATATTACTTATTGAAAATGTGATAACAGTATTACAATCTGTTAAGACATGGTTGAATTATTTCTTCTCTATGAAGGACTTCCGCAAGGTATCACATATTCTTGGGATCAAGATCCATCATGATGGATCTAAGATATTTTTGTGCCTATGTCAAAGTACATACATTGATAATATGTTAAAGAGATTTAGTATGGAATAATGAATGATGGTATTATTGCCAGCCTCACATGGAATTCACCATTCCAAGAAAATTTTTCATCGTGAACATGTGGAATGAAATGTAATGGAAACGAATCTATATGCATCATCAATTGGGTGAGTCATGTATGTCAGGCTATGTAATAGATAGGATTCTTCCTACACATTGAGTATTGTAGGAAGATATCAAGCTGACCCAAATGTCCAGCATTGGATGGCAGTCAAGACAATCCAAAAATATCTAAGTTGTACTAAGGACATGTTCCTAGTTTGTGGAGGAGATGTGGAACTAGTAATCAGAGGATACATAGATGCTACTTTACAGACTAATGAAGATGACATGAAGTCACAATTGGGATACATATTCACATTGAATGCAGGTGCAGAGACTAGGAAGTGGTCCATGCAGAGTTTTGTCGCAGATTCTACAGTACAGTCTGAGTATATCGATGTTTTTTAGGTAGATAAAGAATATTTTTGGATGAATATATTCTTCAAGGAGATGGAAACGATACCTAGTAGTAAAGATCCCACCACACTATACTGTTATAATACTTTCATGGTTGATCTCACAAAATATCCAAGGTCACATCAGTATAAAAGTGCATACATCGAAAGTATCAACACTAGAGAGATTTTTCTCAGAGAGGTGAATTTTCCATGAGCAGTATTTCTACAGAAGACAACATGGCATACCCCATTGCTAAATCCTCTAATCAGTAGAATCGTGATCACATTGTGTGTTATAGAGGACTGGAAGTCATAGGAAATTAGCTCTAGTAAAAGTTGGATTTTTTTAGATTTGGTTTCATAGAACCAACTGTTTTAACATTGATTACAAAAATATTTTATATATTTAAATACTAATCATATTATTAAATAGTGTTCATTGTTCTGCATGACTATAATGTAATAATGTTCTAGAGTATTTATCGCATTGACAAGGTCATAGAAGATCCCCAATATGATGTGAACCATGAAGTGCTATTGTAATATTCCTATATATATTTCTGTAGTTGGATGATATACTATAATGGTACACAAAGTCTACATACCATTAGATGTGAGTACTCGTAAGCAGATGATACTTATTCTTATGATGTTCGCACTTGGTAATCTCCAAGATGGGAGATTGTGATAACATACCAACTAGTAGCAATTCTTCATGTTTTGGTGTTATCAAATATTCTAATCTGAGATCATTTGTGATGATCCTTATACATTATATTATCATTCATACATTTCATAACTCGTGCACTTTGATTTTCTAAAAAAAATCGTCGCATTGAATGTTGGCAGGAAGTAGGGTACATTGGGTGCATCATGAATGACATATTGTTAATGTATATGTCGAAGAGGTATTTTTCCCTTCCATTAATGGAAGTTTAAATATAATCTCTTTTATTGAAAAAGAACTATCACACAAAATCCCATTCACATGGTGTAACGATGGGATTATTTCAGGTTCTCAAATAAAAACATATCAGTCATAAAGGTTGATGACAGTATCATGAAACCATATTGATGAGATATTGATATAAATGGATTATATTACACAGTGATCATTCATATATGTATGTCGCTGTTGTTACTATAAGTTATTTCTCATGGGTGACCTAACCCATTACTAGATAATACTCTTGGACTTTAGGAAGGCATGCCTAATGCCAATGAGAAATAATCCTATAGGGTCATACACTAAGTGTTTCTGGTGGTCTCAGATGAATTCCATTTGAATATAATTAAAATAAAAATTATTATTCTCAAGATAGTGGAATAATTTTATTCCGTTTAAATTTATTACATAAATTAAATAAATATTTATTCACAAGATTTTGGGTAAAATGTATAAATTTATTGTATTGAACATTTAATAAATATTTATTTACTAGTATGTAAATAAAATATTCATTTATGATAATAAATTATTTTTTTTATTTATTAAGGTGTTCAATATATGGAAGAGGAGTTAGAGTAGACCAAGTCTGGTTCAGTAGTAAAATAATTATTTCAAAGATGGAGGATAATTAGGTTACAAGCTAGCACAAGTTAAAATAATAATAATGCTGTTATTATTTTGTGATGCAGAATTTTATTTGGAATTATACTTTTTCACTAGTTGGAAACCATAAAAAATTATGCTGTATTATTATGAAAATCATGGGTTTTCTATAAGGT
Source organism: Viscum album (assembly GCA_963277665.1). Lineage (NCBI taxonomy): Eukaryota > Viridiplantae > Streptophyta > Magnoliopsida > Santalales > Viscaceae > Viscum > Viscum album. Next base: position 1,051,211,132 of record OY728151.1, on the reverse strand, counting down.
TATCATTGTAATTAATTACTATTACACAATTAAATATTTTAACCAAATCCTCATGTCGATAAACAGAAACATACGTCTATTGTTCCATATACCAAACTGCACGCCCGGTGAATTAAGAATTGTTGAGATAAATGATTTCTCTCTCAAACAATATTCCGGGTCTTCTATGTAATGAGATATGTTCTTCAAGACTAATGAACAAGAAATCAATAATAACTGACACAAGACACTTGCTTCAATGCAATAACACCCAGAGAATGAGTAGTGTCGACCAGAGACTATTAGAGCACATGTGGATCACCACTAGAGTGTTTCTAGATTGGATCCTCATGAGCACATTCAGACAATCATGAAGGGTCATCCCGGACGATAAAAATCATCAATGATGAATGTGGAGAAGATCCATGTATTATTTTATTTATTAAATTAATTAAATTAATTATAAACATGACGTGCATGATCAACTATAAAGGTTTTGGGCAAATTACTTCTTTATCTAAATCATTAATTCTTTTCCATGGAGACTATAGTTCATCGTCATATTGATCCCATAATAATAATTGATCTTTGATAAAATTAAATTTGGCCACCAGCCCAACCGCTCTTCTGCTACTCCCGGAGCCAACATTGATTTGGTGTGAGTCTATGATCATTGGGATAATTTAGTGTTTTTAGTAAACTGGAACATGAATGTTTCATGGTTTCTATTGTGGTCACTGACTATGTAACATATCTTTTAGGACTATGGTGTTGTGGTGGAGGATAATTGATATAACTGGAAAATGGAAGCATGGATAAGGGATATCCAATAGTGGAGAGAACAATATCAAATGATTAATTAAATGAATATTATTACACCAACCATTATGTAAATGGTTGGTTTTTTCAATGGGATTTCATGTGTGTTTTTAAATAGTTTTCAAATGACATTTGAACTACAGTTTTTCCACAATATATTAAGTATAATTATTAATGAATTAGTAGAACCATTATATTATATCAATATTTTTTGTTTTTTGTTTTGTTAAATACTAACAACACCAAATCAAATAGGATGGATATGAATAATTAATGGATTAATTCCAATAATTTGACAAAAGATTATGAAGATGGAGTAAAATAGATTATCATGATTTCCAAAGAACATGCATATGACCCTTCTCAAATACTTTTTCCATGTTTACACTATGGTTATTCATGAAAAGTTATTCTAGTGGAGTTGAAAGAACACTTGATCTGTCACAGAATAGATGAATGTAAAAAATGATAGAATAAATAAGGGGAAAAGTGAATGCAGCCAGTGGTTGAGATAATAGTCTGTTTTATGGATCATATAATATTACAAAAAGTGTGGAAAAAAATAAGACCATATCGAAGAAATGATTACAAATGTTAATGATGGTGACGATCATATTGAGGAAAAGATAACTATAGTTTTAGATGAACTTCGTGATTTCCCAAAATTATTTTTCCAGATATAGAGTTGTGAAAAGACGCCTTTGTATGGTTGTTTCACAAAATATACAGAATTTTAAACCATATTAAAGCTATATAATTTGAAATATGGAAAAATATGGAGTGATGCTAGTTTTACAGAATTACATGCTCTCTTGAATGACATGCTCCAATAAGATAACGATCTCCCAATTCGAACATATGTTGAAAAAGGAATGCTAAAATCTATGGGTATGTCATTAAAAAAATACACACCTACTCGAATGATAGTACTGTATTGCATAAGAACCAGAAATCACTTAGAGAATTCCCAAAGTGTGGTGCTTCTTATTTCAATAAATGAGATTCTAGTCCTATGAAAGTTATATGGTAGTTTCCATTCATTCCATGATTTAGGTGTCTATATGGATGTGAGGAGACAGTAGGGGAATTAACGTGGCACATAGACAGAAGAAATAAATATGGGAAACTCTGTAACCTGGTAGACTCTCCTTAGTTGAAGAGAATTGATAATGAGTATACTTATTTGGAAAACGAGCCGAGAAACCATTGTCTTATATTATCTAAATATAGAGTGAGTCCTTTTTTTCAATGAAGCACTCATAGTAAATTCCCAGTTATGATTGTAAATTATAAATTTACACTATAGTAATGCATGAAATGAAAACTCAACATTCTATCTATGCTTATTTTAGGACCAAAATAATTGGGTAGTGATATTGATGTTTATTTGGCACCATTGATCAAGGATTAGAAGTTATTATGGGATTCAGGTGTTACATTGTATGATGCTTATAGAAATGAATATTTCATGATGTGAGAAATGTTGAATGGGATGATAAATGGCCTTCCTAATTATATATATTTATCAGGATGTAGCATTAAAGGAACTCATGGGTGTCCAGTTTTTGAACAAGGTACACATTCAATTAGGATGAAACATTCATCGACAATTGTGTTTTTAAGACATCATAGATTTACAGCACCACAGAAAATGTGCTGATCTTGGATCCCATCATTCAATGGAAGTTCAGAAGAACATAAATCACCATCTCCACTAATTGGTGATCAATAATTTGAGAAATTGAAAGATTTAGACACTAATTTTGGTAAACTATTATAGAAAAACCATACATAAACATGTTGGAAGAAGAGATCATTTTTTTGAATTAACATACTGGAATTGACTCCATGTCAGAAACAGTCATGTTGTTAAGCAAGTTGCAAAAAATATATGTTATAGTTTCATCGGCACATCGATAAATGCAACCGACCAATCAAAAGATGTAATTAGGGCTATGTAGGACATGGTTGACATGGGAATATGAGAAGAGTTGGTGCTAGTGAAGGTTGAAAAACATACTTTTATTACTCCGTCTACTTACACTCTTTCTAGAAAAGAGAGATATCAGTTTTCCAACTTCTTGAATGACATAAAGGTTCAAAAGGGGTATTTATCCAATATCAAGAACATTATGTCAATGACCGATTTAATGTTAAAGGGAATTAAATCACATGAATTTCATTTTTGGATGCATGATTTAATTCCTATAGATTTATTGTGTAGTTTTCCCAAGAATGTCCATTTTACATTTAAAATCATTGTTTCTTCTTAGAAACTATATGCAGCAAAGTTATAGACACGGCGAAATTTCTGAGTCCACAATGATAAATTGCCTTTATATTATTTCAATCGGAAATGTTATTCCCACTGTAATTTTTCAATATGATGGTTCACATGGTGAGTAGGATTTGAAAATGTGGTATTGTACACTATGGATGGATGTACCCCATTGAATGGTATATGAATATTTTGAAAGGGTATGTCAAAAATAGATGTTGTCCAGAGGTTTATATTACAAAGTGAAATAATGTTGAAGAAGTCGTTGCATTTGATACTGAATACCAGTCTGGTTTAGAAAGAATTTCTCAACCAAAATATTTTCACATTGTGTGTAATGTGGGTATAGGAATTTATGGAAGAGAAGTTTTTACAATCAATATTATAGATTAGAACCAGGCCCACATTTACATTTTAGAAAAGTGTTTAGAGGTTTACCCATTTTTAGAAACACAAAATGAAATTATTAGGTATTTAAATCCTACATGGGATGGAAAATGGATATAAAATACACATAATATATATTTTATTGGATGGTTTCAGGATCATGTATTTATGGAGTCAGATGAAAATCTTAACTCAATTTTAGAATTACTTTGATGGCTAGCTGGAGGACCAAGTGTGTATGTATTATCTTATAATGATCATTTAATTAATGGTTATACATTCTATACTAAGGAACATGATGAAGATAGTACCATACAGAATAGTGGATTTACACTTGTGGATGAAACGACGCATGATTCTGGTGCTAAGGAAAAAAATCCAATTTATGAATAAATTTCATATATTGGAATCATAAATAAATTATGGGAGTAGGATTATACGAAATTCTAAGTGCCTATTTTTCAATGAAAGTGGGTTGAAAATGAGAGTTCTATTAAAATAAATGAGTTCAGATTCATGAATGTTGATTTTAATAAGGAAGGGTTCATAGACGAATATTTATAATGGAATCACAAGCTGTATTGTATCTTATGCACCAAATATTTCCAACTGAAACTTTTCAATTGTTATGTTATCAATAAAAACCATGGAAGTGTTAGATGGAATATCAACAACGGATGACCCTTTCATTGGGTAATAATGATATTTTCAAAATGATCCAAATGTGGATAGTGTTTTGAATATCATAGGAGAACCCAATAAAGGGATTTGGTATGTCAATAGAGGGGTTAAATCCGTTAAACATTCAAAAATAGTGATCAATAAATTGGTCATATTTTTTGTAATAAACATCATGTAACCTTATATTATTATCTGTTCACTACTAATTATATGTAATCTAAATTAAATGTTAAACAACATCTGTAGATAAATACTTCCATACAAAAAGATGCTCCTAATCCCGTGGCACAATATGTCTCTCAAACTGATGCTGCTCACAGTGCAGAGGAACAACTGGTCTCTGAACATGTTGTTTCTCACTGTATAGAGGACCATAAAGTTTCTAAACATGCCATTATTGTTCCCAATGTAGAGGTAAAACCACCATCTTCACATGCCAATGCTATCGCTATCGAGGAAAATATTGATGATGTTGAAACTGAGGAAATGGTAGGCAATGAAACACTGGTGGAACAGAAAAAATTGGAGCACTGTAGTTTGACGGTGTCATCAAAAATCCTTAAGACAAAATCGAAAGGCATAAAATATGAGGCTGGATAGAATAAGTGGGGCCAGCATGTTAAACTCAACAAGTCTTTGTTCTGTAGTTACATTGGAATCATCACTCTGAAATGAGTGATGAATGATGTGTTTTCGTGGCACCATGTAATCACCATGCTCAAGACACTGATGTGGGAAGATATTGTGTTAACATTAAGTTTTCATTTCCGTAATTTACTAAAAATATAAAACAATTAACTTTGAATTTCTCTTAATCATTCCTTGTAGAGTGAATTTAAGGCAGATGAATCACCCAAGGACTATGTATTAGGGGATCCTGGAAGGTTTCACCGAGGATTTAGCAAAATTTTAAGGAGATATTTTTTTAAAGGTGCTAACGGGAAAATAAACCTTCACCCACCTCTTATTTATGAACACCTGATAACAAATTGAGCGTGGGATGCTTTTTTTATTTATCTTGTAAAGTAATATTTTTAGGTACATTGTGTTTGGTAATACATTGTTTGATTATATGTGTAATCATCACATTGATTAATAGTTTTTCATTTATGAAACAGTATCGTAGTGTTATAAATAAGGACTGAGAATTAATACTAAAATTATCATACCATAAACCATGGATGGGGTATTCTTCAATTTAAAAAAATTGTATTGTATTTTAAATATACCATAAAAATTTTCTGGGATGTAAAACAAAACCATAATTACGTTATAATATTTTTATGCAGATTGATTAATCCAAATCCAAAGTCACATTCATGCCATAGCATGTCCTTTGGAAGGAGGTGTATGTAAATAAATATTGGATACTAATAGATTAAAACACAAAAAATGTTTATGAATCATTTGTAAGTATAACATAAGAAATATTTTTTTAAACCGATATTACATAAGAATGATTACTTTTTTTTATATTGTCTACATGAAATTGTAAAAATAATTAACAATGTCCAAACCTGATGTATATGTACTATCGGTGTCCTTGAAGAAGAGAGATAAGTATGGATGCGTCAAAGGTGAGAGTATTGGGATGACACCCTAAACACTTTTTGAGAAAAAAAATAAGTGGAGGATCAAAGTGTAGAAATAAAAATGATGAGAGAAATAATAGTAATCCTTGAACAACATATGAAATTACTGGGAGTGTTCAATAAAAATTTGATGGTAGAGCGTAAGAGAATAACCAACTCAAGAACAACCTTGTCTTAAAGATTTCATCGCACCCCCATGAGCATTGAGGCGATCATTTCCCCTCAAAAACCATTCATAGCTGAGGTAATCAATGTTCTAATAATTGTGTCTCTGAATTTTGATTCAGATATACACTTATACATTTCCATTACTAATATTCTACATGGTGAAAATATATGTGATTTATATCTATCAACACCCACTCATCAACTTGTAGCGAGGGATATAGTGTTCAATATCTAGAATCCAATTATATACAATTGACCACTTCCAATAGGTCATGTGAAAGTGTTGATTAACATATCCCATGAGCCAACTACTGAGCTAACATATCGAATTGATGATGAAGATAATTATAAGTTCCAATAAGAACTATTGGAAATTGGTTCTATACCCATAGTTTTCAAATTAACTGTGGGTATATACCCTCATATACTGACAGTTTTCATGAACCATGGGTATATGTTACATTTTCTAACTTATACCCATGGTTTTCATGAAGTGTGGGTATATGTGACATTTTCTAACTGATACCCACAGTTCGTGCTAAACTATGGGTATATGGTACCCGTGAAAGTGTGGGAATCCAAAACTTTGTGTGGGAATGTCGTGGGAAAACCTATTCGCATGGTTCACCCAGAACTGTGGGCATTGTGACATCTATAACCACAGTTATAAGCCTATACACATGGTTTAACCAAACCAAGGGTCTATGTGACATTTATACCAATAGTTTTTCTGAACTGTTGTTTTCGGGTCCCTTATGTTTTGTGTGTGAAAAAATATATAATATAATATATGTATTTATAAGAATAATTGATGTTGGTGTAGTGGTAATGGAGTTCAGATGTGTAGAAGTGGTGTGGGTTCGAAACTCTTCCATGATATTTTATTTATTCTCACATTTTATAAATAGATATATATATATATATGTGTGTGATAATATATATAAGTATATTCATAAAATTGAAACTGGTGTATTAGTAAGGGTGTTTAGTGGAAGAGCAATGGTTTTTGTTCGAAACAAGTGCACAACATTTTATTCCCACATTTTAAAACTATATATATAAGATATTATATATATATATATATACCAATAAGTTTAGTTTCTTTAGTTTTATCTAGGTTCAACATCAAATCAGAGGTTGATAGTTCGAACCTCTGGGGATTCAATTTTTTATAGACAGTTTATATTATTATATTTGTGTAAATATATATATTTATTAATGTAGGATTGATAGCTGGAGTGGTAATGTGATATCCGTTTGAAATGTATGTACTGGGTTCAAAACTCTTTGATTAATTTTTTCTATATTGCAACTTCATATTAATATATTTACCCAGATACAGATATATATATATATATCAATATGTTAAGTAGAATAGTTGGTGAGATTCTACATGGTAGATGGGAAGGTGATGAGTTCGAAACTCCCTACACTAATATTTATATTATTTGTACTCGTGCTTATAAAAATTTTAGTATAAGGATATGCTGTGGGAAGTGGTTATGACATGGTGTCTATGACACGTTGCAAAAAACCTATACCCATGGTTTGGAAAGCTGTGTGTATATACTGTGGAGCTATATCGATGCCTTACTTACCCACGATTCCCAAAACCATGTGTATAGCCTATTGACCTAGTTTTGTGGCTATACTAATGGTATTGAACCATGGGTTAAGGTCATTTTTTCAGCAGTGAAGCTCTTGTAACATTCATTACATGGCCATCCCATCTTGTAAAAAACCATGTCGATTATGAGGTATTAATTTCCAATTTGTTTTACTATTTTATCCAAAAACATTTAATGAAAAAAAGGTATGAATCCATGAATGTTATTTCAAACAAACAAATGTCAAAGGTGAAATGGAATAACGAATCCAAACCATCTCAAGGATCATCCAATTGATCAATACGATATACTAAAATCACCTTAAACACTCATGTTCTATTTTATCTATTACTATTATTGCACGCTCATGTAGATACAATGTTAAAATATGGTAGTACTCACACAATTGTTTTTGATGAAAACATGTATAGTGGGAAGATCCAGATATCATTAGTGTTGAAAATGTAACTGAAATCCTGGAGTTTGATTTTATATGAGGCTCAGTTGTAAATGTATACATGAGGTATGTTTTTATTATTTGATTTACGAAAAGCTAATATACTATGAAAATTATAACAAAATACATTTGATTTTTTTCGGAGGAATATATATGAAAAAAATGAAGGGATTTTCCCATGAACCAAAATTTTGGCTCGTTATTCCCCATGTCACCTCTATAGAACAAACAAAAATAGAATCTAATAAAGAAGTTGAAAAAGTGGTGGACCTTCTCAAATCATTTAACCACAAAAATATATATGACATTCTCTTAAAAATATCATTGCTACTGGGGTAAAACTCTATAATTTAATCATATCAAATATATTTTAATTTCATTCATTTCTTATTCTTTTTTGGGTTCTTAGAAAGCATTGGATCAATAATTAAAAGTTCTAGAAAAGCAATGTTAATCAATGAAAATATTTATGGGGACCCCTTTATCAGTGCTAAAAAAGAACTAACAAAGGGTGTCCTTTTTCCACACTAAAAAAGAACTGATAAATTCCCCCCTTTATCAACCATATTTTATCACAAATAATGGCTACCCTTTATGAGTGCCAAAAATAGTGCTGATAAAGGGTGTCATTATCAGCGCTCAAAATACCATTTATAAAGTGGGACATTATCAACAATCTATATAGAGATGATAAAGGAGGGCCTTATAAGTTCTTGAAATAGAATTTATAACGGCCTAACTGCTTATAGTATGGTGTTTTTATAATAGTACACCCACTAGGACCTGCACAACACACACACACAACATGCACAAAACAACAAATGTATAGTTTAAAAAAGAACAATGGGGCACACACAAGAACAATTCATTGCACTAAAGGCTTTGGAAAATAATTCTATATATATTTTGAACAGTGTTTTATGTAATTAAATTTACAATTTTTCATCAAATAGTAAAAAACAATAATTTTTCTCAATTTGATATTTTGGATCCCCTATCAAAAATTTCTGTACATGTTATAGTTGCCGAAAAAATCATCCCAACTCCAGGAAAAGGTTCCACCTACATAAGAGAACAAATATTATCTTAATAATAGTATTTTGAAATAAATTAATGATTAATATGAAAGAATACATTAATAAAATATCAATTTTTAGTAAAAAATGACACATTTGGAGTTTTACAGGTCACAAAGTGAGTCATATTGATGTGGGGTTGATTCCTGCACATCACAAATGAGATATGGATCATTGTCCTAAAATATAAAAATATCCTGATTGAGTTTTCATGGTTTTCAGTATGTACCTTATTCTTTTACTAAAATTAATATCAAATTTAAATGACACATTTGGATTTATATCCGTCACATTATTCTTCATATTGAGGTGTAGTTGATTTCTATATGTCACAAAGGACTCATGGATAATTTTTTTCAAGTATCAAAACAATCCAAATACATTTTATCAATTTTTAGTATTTGAGTTGTGCTTTTTTACGAATATAACATTTCAAACTGAAAACATACATTTTCAGTCATACTGGTTGCATCGTTTGTCAATTTTAGGTGATACTGCTTCATATACATCAAAATGGACTTAGAAATTGTTCTCCAAAATTTTGAACACAGTCGGAGGGTGCTTTCATGGATTTTTGTGAGTGAATCATTCTGAGCTAAAATGACAATTTTAAACTGATAATGGAAAGTTTTAGTCCTACTGGTCACATCGTTTGTTGAATTCAGGGGAGGTTGATTCCTAATTATAAAAAATGTCTCATGGATCATTGTCTTAAAGTATCAAAACAATCCTAAGGTGTTTTCTCGGTTTTCAGTATGTCACTTGTTCTTTTTACTTAGATTAATGTCTATTTTAAATAAAAACACATTTGGATTTATACCTATAACATCATACATCATATTGAGGTTTGGTTGATTCCAACACATCACAAATGACTTATAGATTGTTTTTCTAAATTATCAAAACAATCAAAATGTTTTTGCTTAGCTTTTAGTATGTTAGTTGTGTGTTTTTACTAAAATATAATTCCAATTCAGAAACATGATTTTTGATTCATACCATTCGCATCATGAATCAGTTTGATGTGAACCAATTTAAATCACATTATATTGTAATTAAGAATCACATTCCAAAATTATGAAGACAATCGGAAAGTGTTTTCTTTTTTTCAGTGAGTGACACGTTTTGAGCTAAAATGAAAATTTTAAACTCATAAAAAACTCTTTTAGTCATACCAGTCACACCGTATGTGGGATTGAGGTTTGGTTAATTCCATCATGTCAAAAAAGTCACATGGATTTTTTTACTATATTATGATTACAATCAAAATTCATTTGCTCGATTTTCAGAATGTCACTTGTTATTTTTTTAATAAATTAATGGAGATTTTAAATAAAAAAAGACGCATTTGGATATTTATCGGTCACATAATGCGTTTTATTGAAGTTGTATTTATTATTACAGGTCACAAATGACTCGTAGATTGTTTTCCAAAACTATTAAATCAATAAGAATGCATTTTTTCAATTTTTTTAACTAAAAAATAGTCAATTTTAACTAAAAAGAGACACTATGAGTCATACCGGTCACACCATGCATCATATTGAGGTGAGGTTGACCCCTACACAACAAAAATGACTTATGAATCATTTTAATAAAGTATAAAAATAATAAGAATGTTTTTTTTATGTTTTTTGTATGTTAGTTGTGTTTTTTACAAAAATATCATTTCAAACTAGAAACAGGCATTTTGAGACATATTTTTCACACCGTGCATCATATTTTGAGGCGGTTGATTCTAAAATGTCGCAAATGACTGATGGATCGTTGTCCTAAATTATCAAATCAATCCAAATTCATTTTCTCAATTTTCAGTATGTCACTTGTTCTTTTTACTAAAAATATTGTCCATTATATTTAAAAATAGACACTTCGAGTCATACCGATTGTGTCACATATTTTATTAAAGACACATCTTCATGTTATTTGTGTACATTCTTCTATCAGGTATTCTTCTCATTTGTTTCTAAATGAATCTATATCGTCTTGTGAATATGAGTATTTTCAACAATCATGGTAGTATTTAAAAATTATAAATACACAAAGGATTATTAAATATTTTAAATGAAATAGTAAAAATCATCAATAATACCGCAGTAGTGATGTAGCATTATTCACATAATTTGATCTCTTTCATAAATTTACATACATATTAACCATATTTTCTTCCTTTTTTTGAGACTATAGAAAAATTGGAATAAATAAGTACTTTTTTATATGTGTTTTGATAGTGAATTATTATTATATATACCCAAATACTTATCCAGTCATAGAATTTTTCATATCTCAAGTCATTTTCCCCTCGCCTCATTCCATTATGTAGACGATATTGACTCATCACCCCATATTAATTGAATCATCATTAAAAGATAATTAAAATTATATAAATAGATGTCTAGTTATGAAATGTTTTATGTAGTGTATTAAGAATTGACAAATTCCATCATGTGTGGTTGGTTTGATTGATATCTAGGCATTTAATCCTATAAATATATATTTGGAGTATCCAAATTGACCGCAATAATCATCCACTGCTACAGTTGGTTCTTCTAAATGCGCTATAAATGTTTTGTTAATCAAAGCGAAGATAAAGGGGGTCCTCTTTATCAATGATAAAAAATGAATTGACAAAGGGGGTCCTTTATCCATCCTAAAAAAGTGCTGATAAAGACCCCTACATTTGTCATGCCTATTTTAGAATGAATAAAGGTTACCATTTTTTAGTGCTAAAATGAGTGTTGATAAAGGGGGCCATTATCAGCACTTGAAATATTATTGATAAAGGGGTCTTTATCATCACTCCAAATAGTTCTTATGAAGTCCTAGATACTTATGGTGTGTGGTTTATATAATAGTACACCTACCAACACCTTCACTACACACAAACACATCCTCCTAAAAATAGCACATGTATATCACACATAAGAACAATGCAGTGCACATAATAAAAAACCAACATAGAAAAGGGTATGGAAAATAATTCTATATACATTTCAATAAACTTTTGGTATAATTACACATTCAATAATCCAACAAACAGTTAAAACCAGTAATGTTTCATCATTTGACATCTGTGATCCCCTCTCAAAAATTTCATCCCATGGTATTACATGCTGAATAAATCATCAAAACTCATGGAAATGGTTCCAACAACATGATAAAACTAATATTATTTACATGATTCTATAATGAAATAAATTAAACCCTAATATGAATGAATACATTAATAAAATGCCAATTTTTGGTAAAAAAATACATATTTGGAGTTATACAGGTCATAGAGTGCATCATATTGAGGTGGGGTTGATACTTACATTTTACAAATGAGTTATTTATCATTGTACTAAAATAACAAAACAATCCGAATTAGATTTCATAGTTTTGATTATGCCCCTTGTTCTTTTACTAAAATTATTATAAAATTTAATAGACACATTTGGATTAATACCAATCACATTAATTGTCAGATTTAGGTGAGATTGATTTCTACACATCAGCAATTTCTCATGGATCTTTGTTCTAAAGTATTAAAAAAATCCAAATAAATTTTCTCAGTTTTCAATATGTCAATTGTTTTTTACTAAAATATCATTTCAAACCAAAAATAAGCATTTTGAGTCATACATGTCACATCGTGTATCGATTTGAGGTAACACTGCTCCATAAACATCCCAAAATACATAAAATAGTTATTCTAAATTATGAACATAGTTGGAGGGTGTTTTCTTTGTTTTCATTGAGTGATACATTTGCAGAAGAAATGTCAATTTTAAACTGATAAAGGACACTTTTATCCATACTGGTCACATCACGCATCGGATTGTGGTGTGGTTGATTCATAAACATCAAAAAATGACTCATGGATCATTATCATAATCTATCAAAATAATACAAATGTTTGTGATTAGTTTGTAGTATGTAACTTTTTCTTTTTCCTTAAATTAATGTCAATTTTAAATAAAAACACATTTGGATTGATACCAGTGACATCATTTGTTAGATTGAGGTTTCGTTGATTCCTAAACATCCCAAATGACTTATTGAGTGACATGTTTTGAGCTAAAATGTATATTTTAAACTCATAACAAACACTTTTAGTCATACTGGTCACACCATGCGTCAGACTGAGTTGTGTTTGATTCCAACACATCAAAAAGAAACAGTATTTTGTCCTAAATTTTGAAAACAATCCAAATGTTTTTTCTTGGTTATAAGTTTGTCACTTGTTCTTTTTACGTAATTTGTTGGAAATTTTAAATAAAAAGGAACATATTGATTTATACAGGTCACATCATGTGTTGTATTGAGGTGGGGTTGCTTCTTACATGTCAGAAATGACTCGTAGATCATTTTCCTAAATTATAAAAAAATTGGATGTGTTAGTTAGTTTTCATTATGCCTCATGTGTTTTTTTACTAAAAATATTGTCAATTATAAATGAAAAGAGACACTTTAAGTCATACCGGTTGCACTGTGTATTGGATTGAGGTGAGGATGATTCCTACAAGTCAAAAATGACTTATGGAACATTGTATTAAATTATGCAAACAATCTGAATTTTTTTCTTATGTTTTAGTATTTGAGTTGTGTTTTTTTACTAAAATATCATTTCAGACAAGAAACACACATTTTGTGTCCAGGTGGTCACACCGGGCAGCAGATTTTGGTGTGGTTCATTCATACACGTCAAAAATGACTTATGGATACTTTTCCTAAATTATCAAATCAATCCTAATCTGTTTGATGAGTTTTAAGTGTTTTACTTATTATTTTTTACTAAAAATACTATTGATTTTTAATAAAAATAGACAGTTCGAGTCTTATTAGTCGCATCGTGTGTCGTATTTAATTCACATGTTCATGTTATTTGTGTATGTTGTTCTATCAGCTATTCTAAATTTTTTTTTCTAAATGAATCTATATCATATTTTGAATTTGAGTCTTTTCAACAATCATGGTAATAAAAAAAATATAAATACACAAAGGATTAATAAATATTTTAAATGAAACAGTAATTATCTTCAAAATTATCTCTTCAATGATGCTTTTTTGTTCACAAAATATGATCTCTTTAAAAAATTTACAATAATAAAAAACACGTTCTTTTTTGTTTTTTGTTTCAAACACTATAGAGGCATTGAGACAAATACGTAAATTTTTTACATGTTTTTGGATTGTGAATTATTATTATGTATACCTTGATACTTATCCAGTCTTAGTAATTTTGATGTTTCTTGCCTTTTTCCCCTAGCCTCATTTCATGATGTAGATGATATTCATGCACCACCATATCATAAAAAAATCCTCTTTAAAATATAATATAAATTATTTAACTAGATGTTTAGTTCTAAAATTTTGGATGTATTGTATTAAAAATTTACAACCACCATCATGTCTGGTCAGTTTGTTGGATATCTATTCATTGAATCTATGAAATAACACTTTGGTGTATCGAAATTGACATTAATGATCATCCAGTGTTTCCTAAGAACATAAAAAACAATAAGTAATAAAATAAGTTAAGATATATTTGATATGATAAAATTGTAGAGTTTAACCCCTACAACATCGGTATTAAGAAGAGCCTGTCATCTGTATTTGTTTTCTAAACAATTTGAGCAATTCTTCGACTATTTCATCCTCTTTATTGTAATCTATTTTTGTTTTTTTATAGAGGTGATGTGAGGACTAACTAGTCCAAAAAAATCATGGGAAAATCCCTTCAATTGCATTTCATATACACGCCTCCGAAAAATATGAAATGTATTTAGTCATTATTATCATATTATATTAGCTTTTGTAATATCAAATCATGAAAACATACCTCATGTATACATTTACAACTGAGTTTCCTTGCAAATAACACTCTAGGATTTCACTTAAATTTTCAACACTAATAAAATACTGACCTTCCCCACTTTACATGTATTCATGAAAAACTTTTGTGTGAGTACCACTATCTTTCAACTTCATATCCACATGATCCTGGAATGATAGTAAATTTAGATATAGAATGGGTAGGTTTAAGGTGATTACGATAGATTGTTTTGATCTGTTGGTTGATCCTTGAGATTTTTTTGTGATGTTTATTCATTTCACCTGTGCCATTGTTTTATCTGTAATAACATTAATCGGATAATACCATTATACATTAAATGTTAAATTTTTATCTTGAATAATAAATTGGAAATTAATACCTCATTATCGACATGTTTTTATGAAGATGAAACGACCATGTGATGAATTTTCTGAGAGCATAACTACTAAAAAATGACATATACCCATGGTTTATAATTGTGTGTATAGCCCCCAAAACCATGGTTATAGGCTATACCCACTATTTTGGGAACCGTGGGAAAACAAGTTTTTGGTATAGCTCCACGTATTATAACAATGTTTTTCCAAACAATGGGTATTTTTTTCCATGTGTCTTGTCCACCATGTCATAACCACTTGTCACCTCATAGCCTTGTACCCAAGGTTTTAAAACCATGGGTGTAAATAATAGAAAATTGGCAAAAGGATTTTTGAACTAGTGACCTACCCATCTAACATGTAGAATGTCACTGACCAATCATCTTAACTTATTGATATATATATATATATATATCTCAATATTTACCTAAATATATTAATCTAAAGTAGCTGTATAGATAAAAAATCAATCAGTGAGTTTCAAACCCACTACTCACATTTCAAACGCACAGAACATTACCACTCCAACTACCAATCCAATGTTAAAAAATATATATTTACATAAATGTATTAATATAATCAATCTATAAAAAATTGCATCCCTAGAGTTTCAAACCATCAACCTCCTCTCTGATGTTGAACCCAGATACCACTAAACCAGCTTCACTTGTTGTTATGTATATATATATATATATATATATATTATCGTGTATATATATATAACATGGGAATAAAACGTTTCACACTAGTTTTGAACCCATGCTGCTGCTCTGCCACTAAACTGCCTTACAAATACACCAATTTCAATTATATGAATATATGTATATATGTTATCTTATATAACTATTTATAAAATGTGGGGATAAATAAAATGTCACTGGAGAGTTTCAAACCTGCACCTCTTCTACACCATAGAACTTCATTACCACCACACCAACTTCATTTTTTCTTATATATATTTCATTACATGAAAAAACATAAGGGACCCTATAAACATGGTTCAGTAAAACGTTGGGTATAGATGTCACATATACCTATCGTTTTGTTGAACCGTGGGTATAGTATTATATACCAAATTTTATACCCATGGTTGATTAATACAATGGGTATAAATGTCATAATACCCCCGGTTTAATGTGATCCATGGGTATAGGTTTTCCCGCAGTAATCCCACAAAATATTTTTTCTTACTATGCTTATGTGGGTACCCTATTCCCATAGTTTACAATGAACCCCAGGTATTGGATAGAAAAAGTCACATATACCCATCTTTCATGAAAAACCATGGGTTTAGGTGCATCTACACCCAAGGATTTTGGGAAAATGGTGGGTATATAACCATTTTCCAATATTTTTTATTATAGCTTACGAATAACTTCATCATTAATTGGAATAGGTAGCTTACCGGTAATCTCATGTTCTACGTTAATATACAATTTTACATGACATATTGGAAGTCGTCTCTTGTGTAGAATGGTGTTCGGGATATTTAACACCATATCCCTCACTACATGGTGATGGGTGGGTGTTGATATACATTAATCACAGTCATTGTAACCATATATAATATTAGTATATGAAACGTATCAATGTCTATATGATTTAAAATTCCTAGAAACAATTATTATATAATTGATTACCTCATCTAAGATAGGATTTTTATAGGAAAGGAACACCTCAATGCTCATAGGGGTGGGGCAGGATCATCATGTGTTTGTTGCTCTTGAGTTGGTTCATCTCTTTGACCCCCCTTCATCAAATTTTTCACGACCTCACTCTATTGTTGCATATGGCCTTCAGGGATAGATATTATTTCACTCATCATTTATAATTATTCACTTTGATCCTCCTCCTGTTTTTTTCTCAAAAAATGTTTGGGGTGTCACCCCAATACCAAAACCTATGACACGACAATACTTTTCTGGATAATTCAAGGCCACTAATAGTATGTATACATCTGTATTGGATGTTTCTAATTTTTCTGACAATGTCCAATAGAAATTATAGGAAAATAAGAAATTTTTTATATGTATTATCAATTAAAATAAAAAAAAATATTTATTATGTAATACTTATACATGTTACCTATACTTTTTGTGTATTTTATCTATTACTATCCCATATTTATTTACATGAACCTCCTTCCATCTCTCCTGGTGTGCGATGGAACGTAATTTGGATTTGGATGCATAAATCTACATATAAATAGAGGAAAATTGTTATGGTGTTTTTTTTCTCATAAATGTATTAAGGCAGATTTAAAATATGTTCATTTGTTTTCAAGTGACGCATTCCCCATCCATACTTTACGATAGGGGAACACTATTTTTGCTACTTGTTCTTTATTTTCAGTACTCAGTTACTATTTCATAAAAAAAAATCAATCAAAGTCATGAATACATGTATCATCAAAAAATGTATTTCCAAACACAATATACCTAAAAATACTAATTTTCATGAGAACTAGTAAATGCATCCCAAGATCCATGGGTTATTAGGTGTGTATAAATAACAGGTGGATGTGGGTTTATTTTACCTTCAGAATCCTTATGATAATATCTCAGTAAAATTGTTTTAAATCATATGTGAGTCCTTTTAGGAACCCTTAATACATATTCATTGTATGATCTATCTACAATAAATGCACACTTCAAGGGATGATGAAGAGAAATTAAATGTTTCATTATTTTATTGTTTTATTAAATTAAATAAATGATATCATAATGTTGTCGCCATATCTTTCCACATCCATATCTTAAGCCCAGTGACAACATGATGCCCTGACAATACATCAATTGGGACTCGTTGCTGAGTGGAGATTCAAATGTATCTATTGAACATGGACTTGGTGGTTTTATCATATTGGCTCCTCTTATACCATCCAACGTCATATTTGATTCCTTTAGCTTTTTTCCTTATGGATTTTTTCTAACACCCTCAAAATATAGTGATAATGTTTTTCGGTGCCTCTAGTTTTTTGTTGCCTACAATTTCCTTGGTTTCAACATCATTGATATGTTCCTATTAAAAACTATAATTTTCATATACTGATGGTTGTTTAACCTCTGCACTGGGAACAACTTAAGCTGGTTTAGAAACATGATGGTATTCTACACTGTGAGCAATATAAGGTTGAGGGAACATCAGTTCCTCTGAACTATGAGTAGAAGTAGGTTGAGATACCTATTGTGCCTCAGGATTATGAGAACTATCTTTTACAGAAGCCATTATCTACATAAGTGGTTTAACATTTAATTTAGATTACATAAAAGTATTATAAAATTGATAATAACATATGGAAATATGATATATATTACCATAATATATAACCTAATTATTGAACTCTCTTTTTTCAAAGATGAAGGGATGTGACCCCTATATCGACTATCCAAATCCATTCATTATGGTATGATTTGACATAAAAAATGTCGTCTACATTGGGACAGTTGAGAAATGATTATGATTCCCCAACGAAAGGTCCATACTCTGTTGAATTTTCATCTAGACCTTAAGTGGTATTGGTTAGTGACAGAACAATTGACATGTTTCTGTTTGTGGGATATGGAAAATAAAATACTTGTATTGCCTATGATTCCATCATAAAAAATTTGTCTTTGTATCATTCCTTACTAAAATCAACATTCATGAATCCCAAATAATCTATTTTAACATAAATCCTTATATCAACCCACTGGTATTGAAAAATCAATGCTTGTAATTTCATATATTCCAACTCCCAAAGTTTTTTTATGATGCCAAAGAATGACATTTTCAAAAAAATGGATTTTTTTCCTTTATACTAAAAACATGCATCGCATTAGCCAAAAGTGTAACTATACTATTATAAATGATACTATCTTAATAAAATTCATTAGGCTAGAAAGTATAACCATTAATTCCATAATAATTATTAGATAATACATACAGACATGTTCCTCTAGCTAGACATCGATGTCGTTCTAAAATTGAGTCCAAATTTTCATCTGACTCATTAAATATATGGTCATGAACCATCCTATAAGCTATCAATTATTGGTATTTGATATCCATTTTCATCCCATCATTGATTGAAATTCCTAAGAATTTATTTTTTGGTTTCAACATTTCGCTCAACCTCTAAACTATTATGAATAATGTAAATGTGGGTCTGATCCTGATCTATAATATTGATTGTGCAACCTCTCATCCTGAAATTCCCTCACCCACAAGCCGGCTAGTGTGATGAGATTTCATTATAAAAATTATTTCCACAATGAAGTGGTATTTTGTATCAAATTCAACATCTTCATCAAAAATATATCTCTCTTTAATATAACCCCCTAGAAGACATCAATTTTTGACATTCCCTTTCAAAATCATCATATATTGTTCAATGGGGTACATCCATCTGTAGTGTATAGGACCATATAGTCGAATCTTACTCACAAAGTCAACCATCATATTAACAATAATATAAAATAATTTTGGTAGGAAGAAAATTTCAAATTTACATAATATGATGAAAATTTATGTTTTTATACTCAGAAATTTTTTCAGGTCTATAACTTTGCTGCATAAATAATTGAAGAAGAAACAGTGCTTTATTATAGTATAATGGAAATTTTTTAGGGAAAATGCAACATAAAATTATAGGAATTATATCTTGAATCATAATGTGGTAGTCATGTGATTTTAGACCCTTTAACTTTATATCTAACATTGAAATGATGTTATTGATATTCAATGAATACCCCTCAGGAACCATTAAGTTATTCAATAAGTTATAAAACTAATATATCTCCTTCTTGGAAAGGGTTTAAGTAGTTGGAGGATGGAATGTTCATTTTTCAACCTTCATGGATAAAAACTCTTCTCATATTCCCAATTCAACCATGTACAACCTAGTCTTAATTCCATATTTTGTATTGTCGGGTGCATTTAGCAATGTGCAGATGACCCTATAAAATTCAATTTTTTCAACATGAATAACATCAAAAATGTTTATGGAATAGAGACAAATCCATTATGGTAATTCAAAAAAACTGATCTCTTATTCCTACTATTTTTCATATAGTTTCTCGAAAATGGTTTACCAAACGTAGTGTACACATATTTTAATTTATCGAATTATTGATCACCTATTAGTGGAGACGGAGATGTACATTCTTCTAAACATCTATCAAATGATGTCTTCCAAGACTGGTACTTATGTCGTTGATGTATAAATATACAATGTCCTAAAAATCCAGTTTTCGATGAATGTATCAACATAATTGACTGTGTACCTTTTTAAAAAAAGGAACACCCATGAGTTCCATAAATTCTATATCCTGAAAATTTTCCATTATCATGAATGTCATTTATCATCCCACACAACATTGATCTCATCTTGAATTCTTCATTTTTTAAGCTTCATACAATGTAACACATGAATTCCATAATAATTTCAAATCCTCGATCAATGGATCCAAATAAACATCAATCTCATTACATGATTGTTTCGGTCCTGATATAAGCATATAGATAGTGATGTTTATTCATTTCATGCAGAAACATGGTGGAAAGTTATAATTTACCAACATTACCAGCCATGTAATGTGATTGCTTCTTTGAAAACCAAGAGGATTAACTACATCTGTAGATAACACATGATGGAGGTTTCTGGGCTCGTTTCAAAAATCATGATACTCATGATCGATTATATCCCACTAAGAAGAGTCTACCAGGTGTCATAGTTACCCATCATTATTTCTTTTATCAATTTTTCAAATCAATTTCCCTATATTCTCTTGACTTCCATATAGGTGCCTAATCCTTGAAATTATTAGAAAGTACCATACTACTTTCGTATGACCAGATTAATTTTTCATGTTTCGAGAAGAACGTCATGTTGGACATTATTTATGTGATTTATGGTCCTTGAACAGTAGCATACAGTTACTCGACTAGGCATGTATTCTTTTATAGATCATACCCATAGATTGTACCATTTTTTTGGAATCGTATGTTTGGATCTGGAGATCATTATCTTCTAGCATCATTTCATTCAATAAAGCAAGTAGTTTTTTAAAAGTTGTGTCACTCCATCCATTTACTACATTAAATGTATACAGATTCAGTATGGCTAACAATGCTGTATATTTAATGTAACCATTATACAATTTAATCTTTTTAAAACTCTTATATGCTCAAACAATTTTGGGAAATCAAGAAGTTAATCTTAAATTATCCTTATCATTTCCACAATATGATCTTCACCATCATTAAAATCTTTCATCACATCCTTGATATGGTATTATTCGTTGTACACACTTGTAATCATCTGAAATGATCCATTAAACACACTGTTATTCCAGCCACTAGATACATTCTCTTTTTCCCCTTGTCTATTCCAACATTTATAAATTCGATCTATTTCTTGAAAGATCAAGTGTTCCTCCAAATCCTATGGTCAAAATTTTCTTGAATACAAATAGCGTAAAAATGGAAAAAGTATTTGAGAAGTGTTATATGAATGATCTTTTCCTAATATAATGAATTCATTAACTGCATCTTCATACTATTTTTTAAAATTATTGATATCCATCCAATCTTTATTCATATCCATCCTATTTCATTTGGTGATATAAGTATTTCACAAAAAAAATACACAAAATATTTATATAAAGTAATGGTTTTCCCAATTATATTAAAATAAAAACTTAATATATTATAGAAATATACATTTCAAATTTACCTTGAAAACTATTTAAAAAAATACAATTGAAATCACATTGAATGAACCATCCATTAACACAATGGTTTATATGATAATAATAATTTCCATAAGAATTTGATTTTGTGCTCTCCACCATTGGATATCGCTTATCCTTGCATCTATTGTCTAGTTATATCAATTATGCTTCACCACAATACCACATTCCCAATAGATATGTTCATTGGTTAGTGACCACCCTCGCAACCATGAAACACTCATGTTAGAGTTTACTACAAACACTGCATTATCCCAATGATCAGTGGGTACCACAAAATCAATTGATTTTACACCATTAGAAAAATGTATATTTATCTCACATGAAGTAATATTTGTTCATTCCATTATAAATACACCTACCAAAATCTATAACAATGAACCCATCACGTAATAAATAATATCTCAAGTGTCATTCCTTTAACATAAAGAATTCACCTATTTCACTCATCATTAGAAGAAACTACGATTCTTTCCCAATCCATTTATGTAGAAAATGTATCAAGAAAAAATAAGAAAATAACTATGGTACTAAACTAATAGATTGTATATATTCTATAGTGTATTTTGAAAATCTTTAAAAAAGGCTTAATAAATGACATTATAGAGACTAGTTATTCAAAAATATTTACCAGAACTAATATTAATAACATCTTCAATCAAAGGGACGAGTGTATAATTATAAGTCTCAAGTGAATTATTACCTCTCCAAAAACTCATTCATGAGGTTGACAACATCATGTCCCAAAATAGTTCATAACCTTTCAATGAATATTTCATAATGAAAATCGAGTTTTGGTACCTATGATGGATGCATCAACCTAAATGCCATTATCACATCATAATATTGAATATTAATAGCTAATAATTCATTCATATATTTTGTTAATTTTGTAAACAATAATAATTTATATATAATGATATAAAATTATACAAATAATAAAATATGATTTTATAATCACTTGAGTTATATCATTTGTCCCTCTGAGGGGATTCACAATAGATTGCTTGTGGGTGGAAGGATTCTTTCCATTTTTTGTTATGGTTATTTTACTAGGGTTTCCAGAAAGTGTCTCATGTAGCGTTTTATATGTAGGGATAAAAAAAGATATGGTACCCTTAGAACTCAATTTTTTCCTTAATAATAATATCAATGTATTCTCCGAGGTAATAGGATTGTCATCCAAACAACAAAAATTTCATGTGGTATGATTATTCCATTTATGTCATGTTTTTATCATTTATTGATCATTTTCCTCTATGGGAGGTATTTTAATAACCATGTGGTTACAGGAACTAGAATGTAGAGATATGCTGTAGTGACCTAGCTTTATCTTTACTTCTATGTTATAGTATATCTCATTTGGGTGTTTCTTTTATTTCAGGTATGTTCTGGAGTTTCTTCTGCTATGTGTTGTTTTGGCGGATTAATTTATGATTGTTGATTTGTACCAAACTCAACTAGTGGTATTATATCTTTTTCTTATATTATTATCAGTTACCAAAAAGTAGTTTTAACGCTGGGTTACATTACATATGGTGAATCAATGGTTCTCGGTGAGTTTTTCGGTAATTATACCGCATTGGTTAAAATTAAATAATTAATTATAATTGATAATAATTAATTATTTATGTCTTATAATGTAAATTAGGAGCTTGAGTGGAAGTGGAGTCAGAAACTAGGCTTGGATGCGATAAATTGAGTTTTTTCAAATCTCGAATAGGTTATTAACACCTTCTGAGGTAGTTTTCTCCTATCATAACAACCATAGTATTGTGGTAATATATCCATGTGTAATTACCCAATATAGTGGATAGGTTACAATGACCTTTTTTCCTAACCCAATAGAGACAAGGGTGTGATGGCCTTGTGGCCTAACCTGGGGCTTGATAGGGTTTTTTGTCTAACCCAGCGGAAATAGGTATATGATGGTGTGGTATGGGACAAACTCTGAATATAAAAGAACATGAATCTTATAAATTAAGATTTTAATCAAAACAAACTAAATAGTCCCAATTTCAAAAAAAAAATAAAAAAAATCAAAAAACCTATTTTATTTTTAATCCATGAACCCTTAATAAGGAATCCCCAAAAAACATTTCAAAAGCAAAATCACACTATAAATTAAGTTAAATTTCCAACTTCCTTGTTTCAAAACAATCACGGAAAATTCTACCTCATTTTAAAATGCATTAATACTTTTTAAAATATTTCTAAACTATTCACCACATCATTTTCATCAAATAAAAACAACCACTGTTAAATACTCACCAAAAAGGGTAAAAATCCATTGTAAATATAACAAACAAAATCTAGTATTTTTATCCAAATAACCACATAAAAACAATAATATCCTTAAGATATTTATTGAATACAAATTCCACTTTATAAATAAGAACAAAAAATTCATTTCAAACCAAAATAATTTTCCTTAAATCCATCTTTTTCAAACAAAACCACTCTCACCATAATCATACCAAAACGGAGAGACACCATGAATACAAAAAAATAAAATTCCATATCATTAACACATCAAAAGAATCTCTTTGATTCATTCTCATAACAAGAAATCACCCAACTTCTTTACAAAAAACAACCAAAATGCTATTCATTTAGTACACAAACAAGGACCACCAAGGACCATGTTTTTTAGCGTGTCGTTTAGCCCATACAATTCACAAAAAAAACATAAATCAAAGAGAATGAAGAGAAAAATCACTGTGGAGGTTTCATTCAGTGTGCGATGGAGGTGCATTTGTGGTGGAGGATAGGCGACCAGCAGAGGAGTCCTTCAGCGAAGAAGATGCACCTGATAGAGGAGAGGCATATGGAATAGGATAGGCGTACAGAGGAGGAGAGGCTAGTGACAGAAAAGAAGTGTGTGTGGATGGTGTGTATATGGTGGAGGGATTCATGTCTGAGGAGAGGCGCTTTAGATAGGGGAGGAACATGGAGGAGGAGAGACTCCCTACAGAGGTGAGGCACCCAGTAGAAGAGAGGCACATGAGGAAGGTGGGTTCACGGTATAGGGATTCACGAAGGAGGAGGAGGAGGAGGAGCTGGCGGCAGTGGAGATCAGATTCCATGAGAGATTGGGGTGAAAGGAAGGAGGAAAAATATAGGGTTTCTTTATAATAACCAGTGAACCTTTTATCCGCCCTTGCTAAAATCCGCTGATAAATGGGTGTTTTATCAGCGCTAAAATAGAAATCCCTTTTAAAACATACCTTTATCAGTAAATTTTAGTATTGATAATGATTGTCCTTTATCAGCACTAAATATATAGTGCTAATAAAGTCACCTTTTATCACTACATTTTTAGCATTGATAATGATAGTCAGTTATCATTTCTCAGAAAGTGCTGATAAAGATATAGTAATAATAATTTATTTATACTATTATAAATATTTATAAAATTATATAGGTGATATATATATATATTTCTAATTATAACTATAAATTAATATTTATATATATATATAATTACAATTTATATAATTATAAAATTATAAGAAATATACTTATTATATTTATAATCCTAGAAATATATATAGTAAATATGTTAATTATATATATTTATAAGATTATATAAAATATTTGATGATGTCATTGGAAATTTTGAATTATTTTTGTGTGAAAATTGAAGTCGAACATGTAGAGAAGGGTCTCCCTGGATGAGATCTCAATCAGTGCGTAATTTTTGCTGAGAAGTCCATGCAAAATGTGTCGATTACTGGGTCGGTTCATTGGTGGTGGTTGGAATTGATGGACGATGGTAACGACATTGGGGTCCTCCGATGAGGAATTCTAGTGATTCATTTGTTATTGAAAACTTCTATGGGTTTCTTCTACTCCCATTTTCATCCCGGGTTGTGATGGATAGTTATTATGGGTGACAGGTCGGTGAGATCTATGTGGGATCCTAAGGGAGCAGGCAGTGGAATCTTAGGCTTCCATCAAAGGATTGCTGGTGAGGGGGCCGTTCTGGCTGGTAATGATGGAAGATTCTCCAATCTCTATGATCTGTTTTGGTTATTTGGGATGAAAGTCAAGGAGGTCCACCATTAAGTTGGGTGGTCAGACTATCTGTGAAGGCGGGATACAAGCCTGTCACACCATCGACACCGATATGGCACCTTAAATTGGTCGCCGGATGGAGGGTTTCTCCATAGATCACGGATATTTCGACTTTGACAGAAGGATCCAGTGTACCACTTCACGTGGGGGTGCCGGTTAGACGGACTATTTTGTGGGTGTATCATGGCCATGTGATACAGATATTGACTTTGGGTACTGTGAAGAGTCCATCATGATGTTGAATCAAGATTGGCTGGGATTTTGTGGCTTTCATTCATGGTATATGTGGGAATTTTTTGATATTGTTTATGGACTGTTGGATTTTTACTTGATATTGTATGGGCCTTTCAGTCATTTTGGGCCTTTGGATTATTGGTGTGGGGAACTTTTTTATTATGTGGATGATTCATAGTGACTGTTGTTAGACAACTATCAGTGGTATGGGATGTTGATGGCATGATGCTCTTCGGCATAATGAGTTATCAGTGGTTTGGGACACCGATGTTGATTTTTCCTGGCTGATGACGTGCAGACTGGCTTCTCAAACGACGGGAATCAAGAATGAGAAATATTTCAAGAGTGATATTACTGATGGGCATGGCGACATCCTAAATTGATTGGGCTCATGATGATACCCACGGGTGGAATATTTTGTGTTTTCTGCATCATTTGAATTGGGTGCACAGAATCATCGCATTTGACAATCATCAGTCATCACCATGGATTTTGGCATTATTTTTAACACACCGAGATTTTATGAAAAACATTCTTTTAATTTCATTAATGTCTTGTGTTGTACACTACACCAAAATAAGATTTTACTATACGACACACCGAATTATCTTGTATTATACACAAACACTATTCTTGGCTTGTGTTGCACACAAGAGCAACATTCCTCAATAGCGTGTGTTGTACGCAATACTGAGTTTAACTAAACAACGATATATTGTTATAATATTATTATGAACAAGAATTATGAATATTAGTAACAAAAGTTTGAATTTTATGACATTATAATTCATCATACACATTTTATAGAACTTTATATGAGAACAAAATAAATTTTTCGGCTAAAATAAGTATTTTTCAAAAAAGGCAGTTTTGCCACCATTTGGTGGAGCAACACATTAAATCTAGTTTTTGACATGTTTATAAGAACATTTTTACAAATAAAACATATTCCTTGGAATCAGGATATAAAAATTTCCTTTGGATAAACTTTTGAGATTATTCTGATAACCATCATATTTTGTTGAATAGTAAAAATACTCTAAATGTTAATTAAAAACAACTTTTTTCATCAAGATAATTTATATGGTTAAATTATAATATTTAATGGTATTAAATTATAAATAGAATATATTTTTAACATTTAATATAGTTTAAGTAATTATCATTAATTTTACTTTGAATTCATAGGTGAAAATGTTTCAATCTTTTGCAACGTTTTAACTTTTTAAACTCGTTTTCTCAACACCGAGATTAATTTTAAATTAAATAAAATGAAATTTATTTAAACTAGTTTTCTATTAAATAGATTTTTTTTGAAAATTTATTTTGGTTGGATTTTATTTAAATTCAAATTGATGACTATTTCCAAAATTGACACTATTGTTATTTTATAAAAATCACATATAATAAAATGTTTAAAAATTAAAAAAATTTAGAAATTATAAAATGAAATTTATATTTTCTAAAATGACATAAATTATCAAATTATGGAAAATTCACTACACATATGTAATTATTTATAACAATTTAAAATTTAGAATATTATTACCACAAATAAAATTAAATTGATTAAATAAGGATAAATCAAGTTGATAAGGATTAAAATAAATTACCAACATGTCTAAATCATATTAGATGATGCTATTTCAACCCTATCTCACAAAATATTCATATTTGAGTAATTTTTGGTTGCTTTTATGTGGGTTTTTAGTTTATTATAAATTAATATTTTAGAGGTTTCCAAAAGTGCCCTTCTCTTCTCTTATAAAAGGGAACCTCCTCCCTCTCCTTCTCACTCCACATTGAGCCTTCAAGCTCAGACAACCCCCGAAAATTTCTCTTCTATAGTTCCCTATACACATACTATAGATCCAGGTCTTCTTCAAAGTCCATCTTCAGTGGCCTATGTGGAGGTTTACAAGTGGCGCATCAAAGAAGAGGTAATATCCTTTACCGATTGTATCAAATTCATTTCTACTTCTACTTACTCTTTTTTTGTTGTTTCATAATAATTTAATTACATAAGTATCACTCATATACTGATATGTTATTATAAATATGAACCAACCCTATTTCACCTTCTATCTATCCTACAGAAAATGAAATCACCACGTGTGCGTACGTACAAAATACCGTCTCCACGTCGTGGTGTAATTTGATTCTCCACCACCATCATACTTGGATGGATATAATGGTGGAAATA
This sequence comes from Viscum album, assembly GCA_963277665.1. NCBI lineage: Eukaryota > Viridiplantae > Streptophyta > Magnoliopsida > Santalales > Viscaceae > Viscum > Viscum album. The sequence continues at coordinate 1,051,182,648 of OY728151.1, read as the reverse complement.
ATAACTATATATGATTGTTATAAAATGATACTAATTCTGAGATATTATATAATCCACTCCAATACCATTCAAAAATTATAGGAATGATATCGCTGTCCGTGCGTACGTAGGGATTACCGTCTCCACGTCGCAATGAGATTCATTCTCCATGTTAACCATTCCAGAATGATTATAAAGTATATATATAATAAATAATGTTGGAATTTGTTACATAATAATTATAATTTATTTATTTATGTATATATATATATGTGTGTACTTTACTTACTCCTATTCAATTCAATAAGGAAATGAAAACAGCATTCATGCGTACGTAAGGTCTATCATGTCCATGAGCGGTGTATTTCATTTCATTTATCCATCTATTATATACATATATATCCTGAATATATATGATATATAATTCATGTTTTACATTCTGTATTTAAGTATATAATGATATAATTAATAATAAAATCAAGAACAACAAGTCCAAACTCATATGATAAATGATACGATTTTACCTAAACCACTACTTTACCGTGGAATTGTCAAATGCATGGGTTATATAATGTTGTAAGTGAATCATATATGATATCATAAATATTATTATGGACCTTTTACAAGTGGATAATATTTTTAAACCCACTATACCAGAGTTTCAGAAACATATAGAAGAAATTGGTCATAAGGTAAGTGATATTTTTTCAAATCTCATTTTTATCCGAGATTGCTTATACATAAGTATTTATTGGGGTTATAATTTTCATCCATTTCCAGAAAAATGTTTTTCATAAAGTGTTTAATATTATTCCTTTTATGTTTAAAGTCATTTTTACCCCTCTTTTACTTTTACATTGTGTTATGAAAGTAGTATTTCTTTTGGAACTTTTTGACTTTTCCGGCAAAGGTACGAGGAGAATGTTTTATTTAAATTATACGACATGAACATTTTTTCCAGTTTCATAACACAAAATTTTCATGAAGATTACTCTACAATATTTCATGATTATTTTCAATTAAATCCTTTTCATTTAAAATTTAATGTCATTTTGTGAAAAGAAAATGACTTTGAAGAAGAAAGGTTATTTTCCTCAAGAAATCATTTCAAGTGTTTTGTCAAAACTATTTTCCTTCTAATATGAAATTATTTAGTATTATTATGTTTCAAGTATAATTTATCTATTATTTACATGGTTTGATTCTTATTATGATGAAATGATATCCATTTGTTTTATATGGATTATTGTATGATGGGATGATGTTTATGAAACCCATTTTATTCTTTTGGTTATGATGAATGATTTATTTTTATTTTGTGGAAAAAGTAAGAATGATTTAATTATTAGATGTTTGGGACCTATATCTCCCTCAAATGCATTGGGTATGATTTATATCTCATGAGATGGAAATGGCTGGAATGGAATGTAAATCCGGTTCAGTAATACAGAGCTGGAATGACAAGTAAACCTAGTTCAGTAATGGACATTTTCCACTATGATTGTCTTGGCAGAAATTCCATGGCTACTATGGAAATCATATCATGTGATTAATGGTTTTCCACAATTACATGTTTTATTCCCATTCTATTATATCATGATTAATGTTCCATTATGATCTATTCCTTACGTACTACCAATATTTATTTCACCACTCAAGATTTTGATGTTTAAACATTATGTTCATGTTTTTATGTTCAAATGTATATGGTTTGTTTTATTTTCACCATTCTTACCCTTATTGAGAATTTAATATCACCCTTTTTATGATTTTTTCAGATATAAAGAATGGTTTTAGGTTAGAAAAAAAACCGGAAAGATCTTTGTGGGAGATGTTGAAGATCTTTCACCATGTTTAGAAAATTGTGTTCCAAGTTTCCAAAGACACTAAACTATTACGGTCCTTGAGTTTCTATTTTTATTATGTATTAATTATTCCATAAAAGTAATGTAATCCCCATGTACGTAAAGATATGGGTCTCTATAGTTGGTATCAGTGGAAAGGTTTAGTTAACTTTTGGAAACTAGGATGCGAAAACTTTAGAGAGATCCCTAGAGATATTTCTTAGGTATTTCAGGGATGTCCTTAAGGATAAGTATAAGTATAGGATACAATCCTAGAATTATGATAACGATCATGAATAACATAGGATTAAACCTATGATGTTAGTTATTGAAAGTAATCCCCTTGATTATGTTGTTTTCCTAGTAGGATTTTTTCCTCTCACACTATTCTTTTTGGGTTTTAGAAAATGGCTCGAAACAAGAAGATTCACAATAATGGAGGGTATGTTGTACAATGGAATGATATTCATCATGAGCAACCAAATGAAATGGGATTAGGAAGTCCAAAAATCATTATTATTCCTAATCATTAATCTCATAATATGATCAATAATCTCAACTTTGGTAAGTTTTCTAACCCAGCTTATAAGAGATATATGGAGTTTCATGATTATCATAGCGGAAAGAATGTCCAATTTCCATCATGTTAATCATGTGGTTAGAGGAATCGGGGAGAATGTTTCAATGGAACTAGAAGATGATTTGGGTGTGGAAAAGAAGGACACAAATCCAGTAATTGCAAAGTAAAATGATCTGTTAACAAAATGGACAAAGACAATGGTATTGCTAAGACATCAACAACGGATAAATGTTTTAAATGTGAAATGTACAGGCATTATGAAAACCAATTCCCTAAGAGAAAAATCTCTTGAAGAGAATCTGAATGGTCGTTTGAGTAGTATTTATGTTGATTATGATGAAGAGACTACAAATGATATATGATATGAAATAAGTGTTGAGGAATAAAATGATGAAGCTCGGTCAATGGTTTAAGAAGGCAGTGGAATGACAGTATGTTTATCAAGAGTTATGTTGTCTAGGTAATTTAATGTTACTATGGAATAAAAAAACATGTAAGGATTGTTACAATATTTTTTTCCTCATGTATTTGAATGTATATGTTGAATGGTACCGGTAACCATGAAATGTTATTCACATATTTTTTAGAAAGTAGATGATATGAACATAATGAAGGGATACGGAGATAATGATAAGTTATATAGTATTAATGATCTCATGACTGATATAAGGACAATGTTATATCATGGTTTGTGTATATAGAAATTTTGGTATTTTGGTATGTGTAAAGTGTTAACTTTTGACAGCATTCATGGTTTCACTAAGGTTATATTGGAATTCATGTTATAAGAGAATACATGATTAAGGTATTCACATGTTTGGAATTTTACCAACAAGATATATGGGGGATAAATGATGGTATTTAAATGCCTGGTAGATGAACATTCTAGTAATCAATATCATTATACTACGAGATTGGATAGAAGTATTTTCTATAATTCTAAAGGTTGGAATGGATTAAGTTGGACATTAGATTGTATTGGTTAAGGCTAAAACATTTTTCTAGAATTTTATAATAGTACTCTTTTAGAAAAAGGACAACCTGCAGGATGGGCGACAACCCATCACATCGGACAAGATTGTGAGAATCAAACCCACAACCAAAGGGTGAAAGGCCTTTATCGCCTACCAATGGCCTACATGAAGTCCCTATTTAGTAGAATTTAGTTTTATTTTATTAAGTGGTATGATATATGAAGTATAAGTCCATTTTTGGAACCATATATGATTAATCTAACCATAGATGGAATTATGTATATAACTATTGTTAACCTTATGTTTGAGATAGATGGAATGACCTATTATTATATCGCATGATCTGTTAACACCTCATGGAAGACAAATTCACCTTTATTTCTTTAAGAGATGAAGTGGAAATTGTTCAAGGCAATAACAACACTGAGATTGTACCAATGTCAAGTAAAAATTTCTTTTAATTCAAAAATTCTTCAACATTATGGAAATGATCTTGAAAACAAAAAATGTTGTCATATTTCCCTTATATCTGATAAATTAGATGGAACTTTAGATCCTCACAAATTTATGTCTTTGTTATTGTTGTCTTTCTCATAGTCATGTTCTCTACCTCTATCCATCAGAACTTGATTGTTAGATTTCTCACACATATTCATATTTTCACCTATGTTATCCTATTGGAATCCCATAATTAGTTAATTTGGGTAACCATTACGTTTCATACTTTAGTTTTTAATGTTATGTTTTGGTATTCCTATTTATGATGTGGGTTTATTTTAAAGAAACTTTCAAGTAGTAAACCATTTATAACCCCGATGAATTTCGATGGTGAAATTCATTTTATGTGGGGAAGAATGTAACACCATGAGATTTTATGAAAAATATTCATTTAATTTCATTGATGTATTGTGCTGTATGATACAAAAAAATAATCTTGTACTATACTACACACCTTAATATCTTGTATTATATCCTAACACTATTCCTATCTTGTATTGCACGCAAAAGCAACCTTCCTCAATAGCGTGTGTTGTACGCAATATTGAGTTTTATTAAACAACTATATATTGTTATAATATTATTATGATCTAGCTGTTCTGAATAGTAGTATCTAAATTTTGTATTTAATGAAATTATAATTCATCATACACATTTTATAGAACATGGTATGAGAACAAAATAAAATTTTCGGCTAAAATAAGTATTTTTTTTAAATGCAGTTTTGTCGCCTTTTAATGAAGCACCCACATTAAATCGAATTTTTTACATGTTTTCAAGTTAAATTTGAAAAATAAATCTTCTTCCTTATAATAAAGATAAAAAAATTTACTTTGGAAAATTTTTTAGATTATTCTGATAACCTTCATATTTTGATGAAAAGTAAAAATACACTAAATTTTAATTAAAAACAAATTTTTTAATCGAGATAATTTATATGGTTAAATTATAATATTTAATGGTTTTAAATTACAAATAGAATATATTTTTACCATTTAATATAATGTATTTCATTATCAATAATTTTACATTGAATTGATAGGTAAAAACGTTTCAATCTTTTGCAATGTTTTAACTTTTAAAACTCATTTTCTCAACAGCAGAAATAATTTAAAATTAAATACTTCCACTTCTGTGTTTTGAATTTTGAAAAATGTATTCCATATTTGTAATCACTAGGTACAAATTATGTTAATAAGCTACTTTTCTAGGTATTATGAATAGTAACTATGGTAAATTCTATTTACTGTAGTTAAAGGTAAATTAGGTAATTAAGAGTAAAAATAAGATTATAAAATTATCCTAACACCTTCCAAAATACTATTGGATGAATAAAAGTCAACCCATATCACCTAATTGTATTTATAGATTCATTTCATATACTTTTATCTTTGAAAAGGATTTAATTATTATTAAAACTAAATAAAGTGACATCATGTCACTCTCTAATATATTATAAGTGTAATAATTTTAATTTTTTGATAACCATCATAAAACATTGAAAATAAATAGTCACCAGAAATATAATAAAATTATCTACATCATGTGAATTTACTTATAATTTTTAGGGATTAAATAATAGTCATTAATGGTGATAGAATAGTGATGCAGAAATTGTTTATTTAGTGAAAAATCAATAATACAATTTTTATTAAACTATTAGTGACCATAAAAGGAACAAAAACCTGAACAAAACTTATTTTTCGAGTAAATGTAATCCATAATAATACAATAGACTAATATTTGACCATTTGTAGCCTTATAAAAGCGAATATGAAACTTATATTATTTTATTTCAAATGATGTCATAGTTTCCACCTTCATAATTTAATAAATATAACAATTTAAATGTTGTGATTTTAAGATTATAAATTCTAGTAAAAGTATTTTTATGGAATATATTAGATTTATCTACATCATAGTATTTTATTTTAAATTTTTATGCATCAACTAAGTATATTAAATAATTATACAAAAATTTTGTAGTAATTATTATATAGAGAGAAATATCAAATAACGGATTTTAATAGTATTAAAATAAATTTTATATGAACTAATTAATGTTCCCAACTAATTTTATAGATGAATATTACTTGTTAGGAATCTAATAAATAGTTATTTTCGAATTTGTTTTTGTGTATTTTATTTAAATTCAAATAAATGAATAGTGTCAAAATTGACACTATTGTTATTTAAAAAAAATAACATATTATAAAATTGTTTAAAAATCACCAATGTATTTAAAAATTATAAAATTAAATTTAAATGGTCTAAAATGTCATAATATATCCAATTATTGACAATTAAAAACACAAAAGTAGTTATTTATAACAATTTAAAATTAATTATATTATTACCACATATAAAATTAAATTGATTAAATAAGGATAAATCAAGTTAATAAGGTTTCAAATAAATTAGCAACATGTCTAAATCTTATTTTTTTCATGATATTACAACCCTATATAATCTAATATTAGGATTTGAGTCATTTTTGGACGTTTTTACGTGGGTTTTGTGTTTATTATATATTAATATTTTAGAGGTTTCCAAAAGTATCCCTCTCTTATCTTATAAAAGGGAACCTCCTCCCTCTCCTCCTCACACAACTTTGTGTCGTCAAGATCAGACAACCCCAACCAATTTCTCTTTTCCACTTCCCTAGAAACATACTAGAGATCCTGATATTCTTCAAAGACTAACTTTAGTGCCCTAAGAAAACGTTTAGAAGTGGAGCGTCAAAGAAGAGGTAATATCCTTTACCGATTCATTCAAATTAATTTCTTCTTCTACTTCCTCTTCTTTTGTTGTTTCATAATTAAGTAATAACATCAGTATCACTCATATACTAATATGTTATTATAAATATGAACCAACCCTATTTCACCTTCTATATATCCTATAGAATATGAAATCATTGCGCTTGAGTACGTACGGAATATAGTCTTCATGCCATGGTGTAATCTGTTTTTCCACCACCTCCTCACATGGATGGGTATAATGTTGGAAGTAATAACTATATATGATTATTATAAAATGATACTAATTCTGAGATATTATTTAATCCTCTCTAATACCATTCAACAATTATGGGAATGATATTGTTGCTCGTGAATACGTACGGATTACCGTCTCCAAGACGCGATGGGATTCATTTTCCATGTTAACCATTTCAGAATGATTATAAAGTATATATATAATAAATATAGAAGAAAATTTATGACATAATAATTCTACTGGATTTATTTATGTATATATATATGTACTTTACTTACTTCCATTCAATTCAATAAGGAAATGAAAACAGTGTGCATGCGTACGTACGGTATACTGTCTCCATGAACGATGTATTTCATTTCATTTATATATCTATTATATAAATATATATCTAGAATATATATTACATATAAATCATTTTTTATATTCTGGAAGTAATTATATCATGATATAAGTAATAATAAAATCATGAAATGCAAGTCCAAACACATACGATAAATGATATGATTTTACCCAAAACACTACTTTAATGTTGAATTGTCAAATGCACGGGTAATATAAAGTCATAAGTGAATCATATATGATATCATAAATATTATTATGTTTTATTTACAAGTTAATAATATGTTTAAACAAAATATAATGGAATTTCTAAAACATACAGAAGAAATTGGACATAAGGTAAGGGAAATATTTGCAAATCTCATTTTTATTCGAGATTGCTTATACGTAAGTATTTACTGGGGTTATATTTTTCATCCATGTCCATAAAAATATTTTTCATAATGTGTTTAATATTCATTCATTTATGATTAAATTCATGTTTTCCCCACTTTGACTTTTACATTGTGTTATGAAAGGAATCATTCTTTAGGAACTTTATGACTTTTCCTGCAAAAGTATATGGAGAATGTGTTTTTTAATTATTTGGAACGAACGGACTTTTACGTTTTCATAACGCCTAATTATCATGAATATTCCTCTAAAATATTTCATGAATATTTTCAACAAAATAATTTTCTTTTAATATTTCATGGCATTTTTGGAAAATAAAATGATTTTGAAGAAGAAAGGATATTTTCCTCACAAAATCATTTCAAGTGTTTTGTCATAACTATTTTCCATCTAAGATGACATTATATAGTATGATTATGTTTAAAGTATAATGTATCTATTATTTAGACAGTTTGATTCTTCTTATGATGAAATTATATCCATTTGTTTTATATGGATTATGTTATGATGGGATGATGTTTATGAAACTCATTTTATTCATTGGGTTATGATGAATGATTTATGTTTATTTTGTGGCACAAGTAAGAATGATTTCATTATGATATGAGTGCGACCTATATCTCCCTCCAATGCATTGGGTAAATATTTATATCTCATGAGATAGATAGGGTTGGAATGGCATGTAAATCTGGTTTAGTAATATTGGGACAGAACGACAAGTAAACTAGGTTCAGTAATGCTCATTGTCCACAATGATGGTATTGGAATAAATTTCTTGGCTACTATAGAAATCATATATTGTGCTTAATGGTTTCCCATAATTACATGTTTTTTCCCATGTTATTTTATCATGATTAATGTTCCTATATGATCTATGCTATACATACTACCAAGATTTATTTCACCACTAAAGATTTTGATGTTTAAATATTATGTTCATGTTTTTAAGTTCAAATTTATATGGTTTGTTTTATTTTCTCCATTCTTACCCTTACTGAGCATTTGAGATCCCCCTTTTTATTTTTTCATTTCCCCATGATATAATGAAAGGTCTTAGGTAAGGAAAAAAAGATCTTTGTGGGAGATATTGAAGTTCATTCTCCATGATTAGAAGATTGTGTTCCACGTTTCCAAATACATTAAACTATTACTGTCCTTGAGTGTTTTTTTGTAATGTTTTAAGTATTCCACAAAAGTAATGTAATCCACCTGTAAGACATGATATGGGTCCTTATATTGATGTTCTTGGGAATTTTTTCTGTTACATTTCAGGTCTTTGATTTTGTGGTTCTATGGGCCTTTTATGTGTGTCCTTGTTTGTATTTACTTTTTTAATAAATTTTTTGGGGTCATGGATTTGGGTTACCACATTCATGATCAGATCATCCTTCATATATTTATAAGATTACATATACATATAACAATATTTCATCTAATTTTATAATTATTAATATGAATATATATATATATATAATTATAATTATAAATGAATGTATACTTGTTTATTTAAATAGTTATAAAATTATAACACATTTCATGAAAACCATGGGTATAAGTGGGTATATACCCACAGCTTTTGGGAAAACAATTGGTATAAACCCATTTTCTAGTAGTTCTTGTTGGGCCTTATGAATATCAACATCATCAATTGGAATAGGTCACTCAGTGGTCGGCTCATGGTCTATGTTAATAAATACATTGACATGACCTATTAGAAGTTGCCTCTTATGTAGAATGGAATTCTGGATATTGATCACCATAGACCTCGTTACTAGGAAATGGGTGGGTGTTGATAGATATAAATCAAATTCATTTTCACCAAGATGAATATCAGTATTAGAAAGGTATAAGTTTCTATCTGATTAAAAATTCATAGAATTTTTTTTGAACTTCAATTACCTCAACTAAGATAGGTTTATGAGGGAAATGGATCACCTCAAAGCTCATGGAGGTGATTAAGGATCATCACGCATTGATTGTTCATGAGTTGGTTATTCTCTATCCACCTCCTCCCCCCCATTAATTTTTTTGAACTTATAATGTAATTGCATATGTTCTCCAAGGATAGATATTATGTAATTTGTGGGAATTCCAGTATAATTGTTTTAATTATATGGAATTATTTCAAAACCACACGCTTTGACGGCACATGATTCTGAGGCCTAGTGTGATCAGAATGTAATTTTGAACATTTTTTATTGTACATTCAGTAAACACGAAAGCAGTTTTTTTTTTACTTTTAACCGGTCCTCGGATCAAAAATTTGAGGGCACTCTTGAACTCATAACACTAGGATTTTCCTTGAAATGACTTTTCTTAGGCCGAGAAGGGCTGAGTGGAAAAGTTATTTTTTGGGATTTTCGAGAAAAATAATTAAATAATATAAAATAATTATTTTATTTCTTTTCTTACCATTGAGTGGATGATGATGACATTGCGGCACAGCGATGAGGCCTTGATGAGGCATGTTAATGGAACTCATTAATGGTATGTATCATTTAGTGTAACGATGATATAATGGAAGTGTAACAGTGATACTATTTCATAAATGAAATAATATATTAAAACAACATCGCATCATAACTGAAATGATGTGACTTGTTTCTTTTTAATTGATTGATGTTTTGGTGGAGAGGTTATTAAACCGTGGCGATTCTCTCTCGAACCACTTATGGTCTTCCTATCCAACGAAGAATGATGCACCGACAGATCATCATCATCTTCGATGTGCTTTGACGAACGGAGCCGGAAGCCACATCATCTTCCTGAAACCTTGACGACGAATTCTTAGACATCTAACGTCAATTAATTAGGGGTTTATGCATTCTAATTATTGGATTATTTCCTAGAAATCGGCAAAAATTAACAACAATTGTAGATATGCTGACTAACGGGTTGATCCATGAATCACTCGTTGTTGTGGGTGGATATTATACGAGGTTTGATTTAGTTTTTTTCATGTTGTGTTATTATCATCATGTTATCCCCATGATTAAAATCTAACATGGATGCCATGGGATGACCGGAAAAAGGCATGGTATCTCCAACATAGTTGTTCTGGGTGGGTTCATAAAATTCGATTGGTCAACTTCCGCATCATGGCTAGATAGTTCCCCACCTGCCACATCGTGCGACCAATCTTCCACTGGTGTGTCGCGCCCCTGATAGGGGTCTGAACCTTCATTCGTCGGGCCAGACCCACACCCATCGGGACGGACCCATGCCTGTGGGATGAACCCACACCCAGGGGGTTGGACCCATGCATGTAGGCCAGAACCATGCTCTTTGGGCCGGGCTAGAGGAGACTGGGTCATTGGGCGACTCGGCAGGCTGGACCCTTACCCCACTGGGTGGGGTCCATCATGGCTCATTGGGCCTGGCCCACTGGTCAAGCAGGACAAGACTGGCCCTGACCTAAACCAGGTCAATTTGAGTCTGACTAATTAAACCGAGGAAAGTGGGAACCCCTGGCCAAGTAAGTCTGGTCATTCTGACTGGGTCAAATAGGGTATTGATTTAACCATCCCATGTTTACTAAAAAACCAATATCTATCAGAATGAGCGTTTGATTGATGCACCCTCAGTGGCATTGGGACCCTTGCGATAGAGAATTCATTCTATTACATTCCACCAGATTTTTTTTGGATATTGGAGTATGGACAGTTTGGATCGGACTCAAATAAAACCGGGCCCTTTTAATAAAAATCAATATCCTACCAACCGTGCATCCAAATGGTGTACCATCTGCTGTGATGGGACATTTATGTCGATAAGGTCCATTAGATAGATCTATGTGAGTCTTTTTAATGGTTTAGGTACAGCCGATGGCTTGATGAGAAGATCCTCTAGAAATCAAGAGTGCTAAGTGCAGGAATCTAGTGGCTGGCGGTGATGTGAAGAAAGAATTGAGATCCTCCATGGTTCCGCACCTTGTGATTCTATGTGGGTTAGCACCTACTGATACTATGTGGGTCATAACCTATAGATCCTTGGTGGTTCGACACCTAGCTATCCTGAGTGTGTTAGCACCAAGCTATGCTATGTGGGTTAGCACCTAGCGATCCTTTCTTGGTTCGCTAAGTGGGGAAGCACCTAGCGATCTTCTATGGGTCAGCACCTAGCGATCATTTGTGGGACATCACCTAGTGACCCTGTGTAGGTCAACAACAGGGCCTCTTGATATAATAAGATGATCTAACTTCACTACTAATCATATTTACTTCTTGTAGTTATGTTATACATGGTGTGAGTTGAGTATTCGTGCTATGTGTTTGATGTCTTTCTAGGTGGTACAACCTCTTTGATATTTTCCATAGTGGGGTTTTCTATCATGGATTACTAAGAGAACATTAGTTGTCTTGGGAACCCACTGAGTATTTTTATACTCACTCATGTACTGGCTTCACCCGCACCTATTGTGTCTTTTGCAGATGACGTAGAGCTATGACTTGGACTTGGGGATCCCTGCCTAGACGATGCTCAGAGTTAGATCAATAGAAGTTGAGTGCTACAGTGAAATACAACGGAGATTTGTGTATACCCTTTAGGTAAGATCCTTGGAAGAAAACTTCTGGGGATTTTACGTCTTTTTCTGTACTTTACTTTCATTTTGGTAATGTATTTTTTCTTCCTTTACATTCAGCTTAAACACTTTACTCTTAGTAGTGGTACATTGTGGTGGTTCTTTTAATTTTCCATCCTTTGTGGTTAGATTTGTGCAGTTTCCCTATCTATGTGTGTACATGATTAATGGAAATTCCATCATGTTTAGGGATATTCCTTTTTGGTGCTTGTCACCACCCCTTGGCCTATTGATGGTGGGATCGGGGTAGGCATCACATGGGCATCGGGGGACAAGTTCTGAAAAAGTGGTATTAAAGGGTGGTCAGTTCAACCAGAAGAACTGAGCGTCTGTAATTCTAAATGAAGAAAATATTGTAAATTATATTGAATTCACCTTTCAGCCCAGGGAGCCCTGCATTGGTTCGGTGACCAACGTATCTATAAACTAGGACCCTAAAATCTGTTTTCCGACACATTACACAAAAAAACTAGTTTCATGTGTTTTGGAAATGTCTTTCACTAGGGCTCTTTTCAGTCATCTCACTAGATATAACTTATTGACTGTGGCACATCTAATTCTATACAGGATTCCACCACAAATTCATCCATCCATTATTCTAGTGAAATATCATGAAGATGGCCCACTGAGAAATGAGGCATAGGTACATGGACCACATATAGTAGTTTCACCTACAGGTGGTGTATTGGCACCACCACCACCACCAGTAGATGAGTAGATGCTACCAGCCCCACCAGCAGATAGTGCATTCTGACTGAGCACACTGATTGAGTTCTAGAGACATAGTCCCTTGAGGTTTCTAGTTGAGAATGATACTCATGCAGTTGAGGATTAGGCTTTAGAGATAGGGAATTGTTTATTTTTTATAGCTGAATGTCAATCTGGATAGCAATTTGCTGCAGGAGGAGATATTTACCTAAATAATTTCAGATGTTATACATGTAACTGAAGGTTCATGCTATTATCCTTTCAACCATATATTTCATTTTATGTGAAGGACACAATTGGTAAAAGGAGAGCAAGATTGTCTCATATCTATTTTTTCTGTTAAATGTTAAATTTTAGGTTGTAGAACATGGGTTTTTGGTGCAATGGGGAGACTAAGTTTTGTCATTCAAAATACTACAATGAAGAGTTTGGAATAGGAGTAAGGTTAGGTTTGAACAAACAATTATCATGTATTTTTCAATGATAATAAAAGGAGAATAGTCATGTGTTCTAGTGTCACATATACATTTTTTCTATTCATTATTGAGAGTTTTGTATGAAATTGTTTTTTTATATGAGATTGTGTTTTTTCAACCGCTTCTTATCCATCACTACCAACCATGAAAACCAATTGATAAATTCATTTATAATGATTAAGAAATCGATAAACCTCATCCAAATAATTCTTGCACCACCTCCACAAGACTCCATGCCATCGATCTTTCCTGACTACGCCCTCATGGTGACCACATTCAGATTAGCCCCTCAGGCATCGTATATTGCATTTGGTAAGCGGTTCGGTATAGATTCTTCTGGTGCTTTCCTATCATTTTATTTTTTTCAAGGAGGAGAATGATATATTGTGAAGCATTTCTAAATTTAGTTCTGATACATGAAGGGTGGTAATGGTTTTTGGGATGATGTCACTCTCAAACTACTATGGGTGTCAGGGAGTGTTGCTTTACCATGTAGTTTGAAAATGTGGGAGAATATGGGGTGATAATGGTTCATGAAATGGTGGATTCAGAAGGTACATTTGTAGATGTGTATTCCGAGTAGCTGAGCATAATAAAGTAAAATACCATTTTGTGGAAAATGAAATTATTTTTAGTGGTGAAGAAATGAAAATATCATTTCAATGGGATGTTCTATAAGATATATGATGGGTATTCATTTACTTATTTCTTATTAGGGGGGACTCTTTCTTACACATTCATACATTTTTTCTCACACCTTTTGAGACATCATGTGATGAGAGAATTTTCTATCATCCAACTAAAACATTCAATCTTGTACAAATTCCTTGAATAGTGTTGGTTAATGCAGTATTTGAGAGGGGTGATGCGTTGAATTTTTCCCTTTTGTTGTTGTCACGTGTTGTATGTTACATAATTTCATATCTCAACGATTGACATCCCACTCCAACAAATTTTGTACCTTATATAACATTATATGTACAACATATTTTTTGTTATGGACATTACTAATATTAATATATATTATTATGTTTGAAAACTGGTATTCTATAAGTGATAATAAGAATTTTTTAATAGTGTCATGTGAATGCACGTGTAGAGTACGAGTTAATCATATACCTAGTAAACTTACATAATAAAAAACAAGACATCAATGGAAATCATGAATAATATGAAGGGTGTGATGTATAAATGAACATGATGATACATAACTTATATGCACGCATAATCAATATATTCATTGACCAAATTCACTAGAATGACATATATATTTAAAAATTAACATAAATAATATATAGATTTAAAATAGTATATATATTAATTATAAATATAATTAATATATTAAATATAAAAAATATTGTTAATATAATAAATTTAATAAATCTAATAATCTGACAAATTTAATAAATCTAATTAATATATTAAATAAATTTAATAAATGCAATAAATGTAAATGTAATAATTATATAATAAATCTAATAAATCTAATAAATCTAATAAATAAAATAAAACTAATAAATCTAGTAAATTTAAGAAATATAATAAATATATATTTTTGGAGTCGTACCCGGGCATCTAGCATGACACAACCATACCTGACAATACCACTCATCATTCCCATCGAATCATTTCCTCATCGCCGAACAAGAACGAACAAAAAAATTGTCACCATGCCACCCCAAAAGCACGGCCAAACAAAGCATCCCCTTGCCACCCCAAAAGCACCAGAAAATGAATCATCGCCTCATCGTAATAAAATAATGACCAAACAAACCATCACATCAATTCCCCAAAAGCATGGACCAACTCACACCCATCACCCCCACATTGCATTGCAACCACACATCACATCCCCCAATAGCAGGACCACACATCACAGCACATCAAAGATCATTTTACAGATTTAACAAAGGTGCACTGATCACTATTCACTATATTGTAGGGGCATTATCATACAAGTCATTAATCTAGGAACACCCATTTCATTGTGAAAATATATGTAGTTACCCAATTTCCATGATAGGGTGACATCACAATAACATTGCAACAAGATTTTCTTATCACAACAAACACATCGCAAGAAAAGGATAACAACAATCATGATTTAAGAAAGGTATTCAGCCCCTACAAAAACAGCATAATAATAATATCAAAGCTGTAAAGGCACACGAATCATTCCCTCCTCCCCTTCATTTTCAATCAACTGATTAATTTATCTTGATTTAGTTAGCACAAATCATAATCCATAGATAAAAAAGAGTAAATCAATCTCACGCCATGCCCAAAAGATAGAAACAAATGAATTCCCCACCACATAGATGGTTTTCCCGCTCGGTGTGCACCATTGGGCGGATAAGAAATTCCCAAAAATTAATACCGCATGAAAAATCCATGGATCAACATACACGCATCAATGGTTATCAAAAACGCAACCCAACTCTCATAAAGTAACTACCGAAAAAACAAAAAACACATGTGCCGATCTTGGAATGTTTTTTTCGGCATAGCCGGCTATTCCCCAAACATAAACTAACAGTCGAAAAATAAAAAAAACAGACCAAAACAACCTATATGGGTACATCGTCATCCAAAGAGACATAGCCAATGGAATCATCGATCACAAAACCGAGAATCACGACATCTCCGTGGGGGCACCGTGGCATCTGCTCTCTGAATTCATCCTCATTACATCCAAAGCCTTATCAAAGCTCCTGTCCAGATCATTCAGTACTCATCACCCATGCCTTCTTCTACGTCATGGTCATGTGAGATTTAGGGATGATGTAGGCCCTCTTCCACTTTTAGACATCAATCCCTGCCCACCTCCTCCACTCGGGAATGAGGCTGTTGTGCCACCCCATTGAATTGGTATCAAAAACTGATTTTGGACGGTTTTAGCTTCGTTCCAAACACATTAATGATGTTTCCCATGCAACTTCGGTGGATGGAATTCATCTTTTGGCCACTCATGTGTTCATTCTAGTTCTGTAAAATCATTTATTGATCCAACGTAGAGACTGTGAGTCGGCATTTATGATAGAAAAGAAATAAAAAGTTGTAAGATAAACTGGAACCCACCTGGGTTGTGGCCATCACAAACAAATGGTGGCGTGTGAGTTCTCCACTGGACAAAACATCTGTGATGGTAAAGAATATTTCCCCCACCAATAAGGGATACATATTCATGGCCTTCTAAATGGTGCATCATTTTACACCATCAATACTTTGAATTGAAAGTCCAACATGGAAAACAGGCATATGCAAAGGAGGGTTGCAGAAGACATGAACAGAATGAAGAATTGGTGGTTGCGCTGAAAATACACACCAGTACCCAATTGCAGTTACCATGGATTGCACAAAATGTAGAACACTAAAACCACATTACCAGTCTGATGAATTCCGCGAACCATGGGCAATGAAACTAAAAATAGTCCACACATTTGTTGAAAATGGGAAAATGAACGCAGAGAGGGGGTGATAAAGAATTCACTTTTAGTAGTATCTGAGCTTCATGCTTTTCCAGATCACCTCAAAATCTTTTGTTCCAGGAAATTACAGTGAATATTCATATTGAAACTCCTCTGTTTGAGGATGTGAATTACGGGGAATCATCCCAGGGTCTAGAAATGCGCTTTTTATCATCTATAGTACCACCTTTTATAGGATGGTTCGGTTATATAGGGGGATCTTGACAAGTGTTCTTTTTACAGGTGGCACCATCTGGTTTACTTGAGGCGATGGATGGAATTTTTTTCTCAAAGCCGAATGGGGGTGCATGAAAAATTTCCCAGGCTCTGTGCTAGGGATTTGTCCATTCGGGAAGGCATAGACTCGTTCGAGGTTCTGACAGGGTGAGAGTTGTGGAGTAGGGTGGTGTTGCAGTGATCCGGTGCATTTTCGTTTGAGGTTCGAGTAGGGTGAGACTCATTCGATGTTTGGGTAGGGAGAGACACTCGTTTGAGATTTCAATGTTCTCTTTATAATGGATAGTGATGAAGGTATTGAAGGCGAGTTTATTTGATCTAGTTTTTTGTTTGTTTTGTTGTAAATTTGTCGAACAATTTTTGCCGAAGTTTTAGGTGGTCTTTTTACTGGATGTAATATATAGTTTTGTTTCATTGAAGCCCTTCTAGTGGTGGGTTTTTGCTGGATTTTTCATTGAATCTTCCACTTCATGTCTAATTTCCTCTCGATCTCCACTGGAGGTTCTACAGAATGTTCCCATGACATATAGTTTTGTTGCATTGCAGCACTTCCAGTGGGGGTTTTTTCCCGGGTGTTTTACTGTGATGCTTCCACTAGATGTCCAAGTTCATCTCGATGTCTATTGAAGGTTCCACTGGAATTTCAACTGCAAGTTCCACTGGATGTTCCATTGGAAGATCCACTGCAAGTTCCACTACAAGTTCCCGTGCTATATAGTTTGGTTTCATTGAGTCACATTCAGTTGTTTTTTACCTGGTTTTTGCAGTGAAACATCCACTTGATGTTCAACTTCATTTCCACATCCACTGGAAGTTCCACTGGAAGTCCCATTTGATCTTCCACCCAAACTTCCACTCGAACTTCCACTCGAACTCCTACTGGATAATATATTTTATAAGTTTTCTTTATTTAAAATTTTAGAAAAATAATTATATTATATATATATATATATATTTGTAATAATTTTTTTAGTTACATTTATTTTTTATATATATATGTAACTTCCAGTGGAACATCCACTGGGACTTCCACCAGAAGTTACAATAGAAGTTCAACAAGAAGTTCCACTGGAAGTTCAACCTGAAGTTACACCTGATGGTTCACCTAAAGATCCACCTAAAGTTCCACTGGAACTTCCAGTGGAAAATATATTTCATAATTTTTTATTTCTAATTTCAGAAATATAATTTTTATTATATATATATATATATATTTGTAATAATTTTTATTTAGTTACAGTTTTTTTAATATAGTTTATACATTTTCAAATGGATTAAATACTATTATAATATTAATGTACATTTCCTGAACTATTTTTTTGTTGCAGGGAGTTGCAATGTTGTTGAGGGTAATGTGGATGGTGTAGCAGCTTCTACAAAACCAGTTGTAGTGATGATAATCAATTCACTTGATGAATCATAATGTTTTTATGTCACATAGGGGGGAGTAAATGGCTCCAGTGTACTCCGACAAGACTCTAACAAAAGGATAGAGGATAAAACAATTTTCACATCAATCCTTTATGCATGTAGAAATGAAGGTCATATGAATATTGACAAATGTGATAGCAAGGTGAAATTTCGTTGGGATGAGACACATACATGTTGAAATGCTATAATGGGGGTTAGTTTATTGTCTTTTGGGAAATATGAATATACTATATCTGTTGAAGATCATAATCATCCATTTCACAGGCCTGAATCAATTAATATGATAAGGTCCCAAAGAAAAATAACAAAAGCACAAGCAGCTAAGTTAGATGAGAATGCTTTTGCGGGTATTAAACCAAATGATTCTTTCTCATTGGTGAAAGCTATTTCAGGGGGGGTGATATGTTATTGGGTACTCTCATGTTGATTAGTTGAATTTTTTAAGGTGTAAATAGGACAAATATTTGCTTCATGGTGATGCATGTTGCATGATAGAATACCTGGAATGACAAAGTCAAGACAATCCATCATTTGTTTATACTATGCAGTGTGGCAAGAATGGTAAAATTAGTAATATTGTCTGGGTTGATCCAAAAATGAGAACAGATTATGAGTTTTTTGGACATCTTGTTGTGTTTGACACCAATTTTAGCACTAATAAAGAGTACAAGACATTATGTGTTTTGTGGGGTTCAATCATCATTGGGAGATTGTAGTTTTTGGGTTAGCTTGGTTATATGATGAAACAATGATATCATTTTCTTGGTTATTTAAAAACAATTTACAGGTGCATCACATGAGGAGTCCTCAAACTATTTTTACAGAACAATATGTGACAATGGGAAAATCCATTTCTGTAGTTTTAGTGGGAACTCGACATTGCATTTGTTCCTGGAATTTGATGCAAAATGGAATTAAGCATTTAGGTAATTGGATGAAATATGGATCTAGTTTTCTAACTAGATTTAAGAAGATTATTTTTTAATACAATGATGAAATTATATTTGATAAGGAGTGGTATTCCCTTATAGAAGAATATGGCGATGGGAAATCGCAGTGGAAAGATGATGTTTTTGAATTGCGAGAAAAGTGGGCACATTCCTATTTGAAAGATTCTTTAACATTGGGTATTCACATCACTCAATTAAGTGAATGTTTTAATGGATTTCTTAAATATTATGTTCATCGAATGCTAAGTGTTGTTGATTTTTTAAGCAGTTTGAGCGCTTGTTAGAAAAATATCAGTATCGTGAAACAATGGCATAATTTGAGATGTGGGAGAAGTTGACTCATAATATTTACCCTTACCTCGCATTAATGTACCAGGTTTCTACTAGATATACACCTAAAGTATTTGATTTATTTCAGCATGAATATCAATTGGTTTGTGCTTGTTTTTTGATATCTTGTTTTGAAATTGTAGTTCAATTCATTTATTTTATTGGAATGGTTTGTTGTGAAGATCAATTCTGTGTATCATATGAAGCTTCAAAAGAAGTTTTTAAATGTTCTTGTCGAATGTTCGAGTCTGTTGGGTATCTTTGTTCTCATGTTTTAAAAATGTTTGGTCGGCTTGATGTGAGAGAAATACCTGAAAAATATATTTTGGGGAGATGGACCCGATTGGCTAGAAATATTGTGATGTTCAATGGATCTTCTGTTGAGGTATATGATTATAGAAAATCAGTTGTAGAAAAATGTTACAAGGATTTAGCATGAATGGGAATGATGTTAATTACTGTTGCTCGTGAGACAGATGCAGGTTATGATATCACCTTCTCAAATTTCAGTAATGTTTCAAAAGAGTTTTCTGTCATAAATACATCAGTGGATAAAGTTAATGGTTGTGCTTGTTTAGAAAAAAATATAACGACTTCATTTGAAATGAAACCAAACAGGAAAGGGGGAGATAGATTGAAATGCTTTTTAGACAATGGCTGCCGAAATGGGAAACCGTTGAATAAAAAAATAAGCATACTGTTATCATGACTGTATGATTTCATTTTGTGAGGGATTTCATTTATATTTGTAGTTATTTATTGTTAATATGTTATCTTATAACATTATTGTTTTCACGTAGGGAGTCTAGGAGCAAGAAAGATCAGATTTTTTTGTTCGAGATAGAAAAATAGTTTCACATGTAATTTTTTTATGAGCATTCTTTTCCATAACCGTTTGTAATTCTGAACTGTTTTTTGTTGCAGGAATACTTTTCCACCAATTTGGAACTTCATATTGGGAGGTAGATAGCTGGGATAGCAATGGAAGATGTCGAGGAGTTTATGAAACATTGGATGGGAGTAGTTTTTTAATTGTAATGACTGAATTGACAATGTTATAGCCTGTATCCAGTTTTGGTTGTAATGGATTGGCACTGGGATTGAGATACATCATGAAATTGTAAATTTTTTGTATTCATTTGTTCTATATGGATCTATAAAGATGTGAAAATTCTAGGTTCTACAATTTTTTATGCATTTGTTCTGTGAGGATGTGGTAGTATTTGACAGTCCACTTTTGGTTGTAATGGATTGAGATTGGGATACATCACGAAATTGTAATTGTGCTATTTGCATGTGTTCTATATTGAACTATAAAGATGTCATAAATAAATGTTCTACAATTCCACATGCATTTTTTCTTTGAGGATGTGGTGGTATTTGAAAGTCCACTTTTGGTTGTAATGGATTGGCAGTGGGATTGGGATGCTTTACGAAATTGTAAATGTGTTGTATGGATGTGTTATATATGTAACTATAAAGATGATATAAATCCAAGTTCTACAATTATATATGCATTTGTTCTATGAGGATATGATAAATCCAAGTTCTTGAATTTTGATGAAGAAATTCAAAGGACTGAGTAAGAGTTATTGGATTTTTGGGGAAATTAGTCCATATGGAGACTCTCTATCTTCTGATGTATTCCAGATGTTGGCCAAACATAACACTTACATATATTAAAGATAATATTCTTAAAGTGTGAATCATCCACATACCAGTATCAATTAGGATCATTAAATCTAAAAACAAAACCAAATAAAATCCCACAAAATAAAATGGTTTCCCTCATAAGGACATAATATTCTCAGCGTAGTGAAAATGCTAACATAACTATTCACCCATTATCCCCGACAATTTTACTTTTTCTTCATTCTGGTTGTACTGTTTCCACAAGATAACTCCTGCTTCTATATGATGTCTCATTACAACTGTATGCAGGGTCTTTAAGGAAATAGTGTGCCATATAGAAGCGCATGTCATCAACTTCTTCTTGTGATAGGTTCTTCTTATACTCGTGATCCTTTGCCAACATCTCAATAAGATAACAAACAATTACCCCGCAATATAATGTTTCATCCCCCCATTGGGGACTTTCTTCCACTATAAATGGAAGCATTACAGTAGTAATCTCTAGGTATTTTGGATTCTATTGTCTAATAACTTATTCAATAAATATTTTCTTCTTGTGTTTTATAAATTGTATTGAGTATGTTGGTGTATATGAAAATGAAGTAGATGTCGAAGACGATAGAATTTACCATTTGGAGAGCATCGTAATAGTAAAAAACAATTACAGAAGGACCCATGCGAGGCTGCATGGAGTTATAGTAGCTGAAATGTTTTTTTTTCAATATCAAATACAAGCACTGTCCAATAAAGATTTTTTGTGATGATGGGGATGAAGACATTTCCATTCACCTTCATTGCTTCTTTTATGAGATTATCAACCAAAAATTCTTTAAAATTATTGTTCTTCTAATATATAATGCTCTGTAAAATGAGAATAGTGTCAGAATATATTAATTATTATATTTAAAACATCAAGAACATAGATAATATTAGACTTAAAAATGTGACAATGGTAATCATTATTGATTTATTATCGAAAATTCCAGCTGTCTTCCCTATTTGACACTTTTTTATGATAATCTAAGTGTAGGAATCTATAACCTTATGTCAATAAAAAACAATGGCGGATGTGAGAATAATTTAATATTACATTACAGTAAGCTTGATTAAAATAGGCTCAGCTAGCTACTTTTCGTGATTTTTGTGAAAAATTGGAATATATCATCTATTACAACTGAATAAAATCCGTTTTCAGATTCCTATACATATTGACTACCTTATAAACACAATAATGTATTAGACAAAAAATAATTTTAAGGGGAGTTGAATTGAAATCCTTGAAATGTGGGGCAGACATACCAGCCTAGTTTCATCTGGAGAATCTTTTGCAACTGCTCATAGTATATTTTCTATAGTCGTCTACTCTGCCTTACCCATATTGGTATTCCAGACAGACGTATAACAGCCTTGTTTTGTTCTGTTTTCATTGAAATACTTCCTTCCTCAATTGGTTTTTCCAGCTGACTTGGTTGTTTTACTGACATTTTTGGCATGTTGTTGTTCTTCTTGTTCTGTATAGGTTTTGATACTGAAATGTGGAATCCAATTTCTTCTGCTTCCTCGTTCTGGAAAACACATTTCTAATCATTGATTTCGTTTGGAGACTCTCAGTTTCTGTTTTTCCTATTCAGCTGATTTGATGTATAGGTGTGGTTTGTTCAGCATCTTCTTGATGTTGATCTATAGGCTCCTCAATCCCAGTTTCCATGGCTCTTAGTTGTTGGTTTTCCTTCTGATGTTCTTCTTTAGGGGGAGATGTGGTTTTTTCATAAGGATCTTGCTGCATTTCAGGTTCAATTGTACTATCTTTCCGGGTTTCCACCTTGATTGAAAGACTCTTTTCAGCACTAAATTCTCTTATTTTTTTCACTATGCTAATATTATCACTTACTAATAACTTCAGTATTTTAAATTTTTTGGTCAGTTTTTTAACAATTTCTTCCATTTTAAGAAGTTTTCGTTTCAGGGCCAAATTTTCTTTTGTAAGAACTTTTATTCTGTCGTCCTATGGTTCCCCCTTTTCCTGGTGTCCAACATAATCTTCTATAGCTTTTGTTGGATCATTTATTTCAACATTTACTCTATCCTTCTTTGGATTATCCTTTTTCTGTCTTCTAACAGAAGCTTCCATTACCATTGATGGCTCCTCTACTGTTGGAACATGATGAATATTCAGTTTCATTAAAGAAGAATCAAAATAAGAGAGACACCACTTTGTGAATGGTGGATTGGCTGCTTGTTCATTCCCTTTCAATAGTCCAGTTTCTTCACAAAACCAATACTTCAATAACAAGACGCATATGAAGAGTATATTATACCTTGAATTAAAAATAAATATTAATCCTTACCAATAAAGACATAATTTCCCTCGTAATAATTTCACGGTGCATGTGAAATTCTTTAATTGATTTCATCATTTTTTTGGTGTATTGCATAAGACCACTTTAGTGTTATCATGTCTCGTGAAGTATTCCAAAATTTGATAAAACACCATCTTAGGTAAGAAACTGTAGTAGGGAAAAACGGTTGCACATGTGTATAAACATAGAAGTGTTGTTGTTTCAAGATGATCAGGTTCTTCATCTCCCTTTATTTCTTCCAAATGTTCCAATTTTATTACCTTTTGTGTCAAAAACATGACACCAGTTTGAAATCTCATTAAATATAATGATGCCTTCATTTGTTTGAATGAGTAGGAGTCCTCCATTTATATTTCTCCATCGGTTATTGCAAAGATCCTTCGGATATCAGCTTCAGATAAATTTCTTTCCCCTCCACTAAATCGGAAAGTAGTTGATTAAGGATTTTAGTTATCCAATACATAGATAATAGAAATATCAGATTTTTTGCAATCCAATGTTGTTACTGTATTAGATATGAACTCTTCAAACATATACCAAAATGGAGTAGTGCAAAAAGAATTTCTATGACCATCTTTCAGTTTATATTTTATTTCATGTAAAAGACTTTTTAAGGAGGTCAAATTTGACCTAAAATGCACACCAGAATATAGAAATTAAGGAATAATTGGGGACATCAACAAAATTATTGAATAAAAAGTAGGAAAAGTCTATGTTCTATTGGGGCTTCAGTGGATGTTCTGCTGGAACTTCAAGAGGGAGTGCCACTAGATGTTGCACTAGTCCTACTGAAAGTCCCCCTAGAAGTGCCACAAAGAGTGCCACTGGAGTTCCACTGGCAGTTCAATAGGGACTTCCACTTTAAGTCCCACTGAAACTTCCACTGGAAGTCCCACATGACATCCCACTGGCACATCCACTGGAAGTCCCACTTGAAGTTCTAGTGGGACTTCCACTGTATGTCCCAGTTGAAGTCTCAAAGCCATTGGAAGTTCTACTAGTCCTAGAGGAAGTGCCACTAGAACTACCACTGGAAGTCCCACTAGAAGTTCCATATGGAGTTCTAGTGGCACTTCCTATGTAAAAAAAAATACTAATTACATAACACATTTATTGTAAACATGATTGAATTTATCATTTGAAAATTCTAGCAGAAGTCCCTCTCGGAGGGCCAATGGAAGTCCCAATAGTACTTCCACTGGATGTCCCACTATAATTCCCACTAGTTCATCCACTGGAAGTCCCACAACCACTGGAAGTTCTAGTAGTCCCACAGTAACTCCCACAGGAACTACCACTGGAACTTCCACTGGATGTTCCAGTGGCACTTGCAATGGCACTTCCAGTGGCACATCCTGTGGTACTTCCAGTGGCACATCCTGTGTCACTTCTAGGGGCACTTCACGTGGCCATTACTGTAGAAATTTAAAAGAAATACGCATTGCAAGTGTCACACAAATTTATTGTACAAATGATTTACATTATTATTTTAAAATACCACTGTATGTCCCAGATGATGTCCCACTTGATGTCCCACTAGAAGTCCCACTTGAAGTCCCACATCCACCGGAAGTTTCAGTGGCACTTCCTTTGGAACTTCCTATGGAACTTCTAGAGGAAATTTAAAACAAATACGCATGGAAATTATGACACCTATTTACTGTAAAAATGATTGAATTTGTTAATTGAAAATTCCACTGTAAGTCCCACTGGAAGTCCCACTAGAAGTCCCACTAGAAGATCCACTAAAAGTCCCACTGAATGTCCCACTTGAAGTCGCACTATAATTCTCACGTGAAGTCCCACAGCCACTGGATGTTCTACTAGTCCCACAAGAAGTGCCACAGGTACTTCCACTGGAAGTCCCACTGGAACTACCACTGGAAGTCCCACTTGAAGTTCTAGTGGAAGTTGAATTTCCACTTCCACTGGAAAATTAAAATAAATACTCATTTCCATTTTGACAAATATTTATTTTAAAAATGATTGAATGTATCTTTGAAAAAGACAGTGGAAGTCCCACTGAAATTCCCACAGGAAGTCCACCTAGAACATCCAGTGGAAGTCCCAGTGGAACATCGAGTGGACAAATTCCAGTGGGAGTTCCACTGGGAGTTCTATTCAAAGAACTACTGGATGTTCCACTCTAAAAAATTATTTCAAGTGGAACATGCAATGGAAACATAGTGTATGTTAAAGTGGAACCTACAGAAACCTCTAGGGGATAATGCAATGGATACTCCAATGAGGAACGATACACCCATAAAAAGTGGAATTCTAAATTAATTGAGACAGAGAAAATTTACAGAAAACAGCTCATAACACAAAATTTTTAAATAATAAATCATAATAAAATAAATGAAATACATATTCATATTTAGGAAACTATAATTCTGTTGTGCCACCTTCATCATAAATTGTTGTTGTTTTGTACAAAAATTTCTTTTGGACAGTGAGATGAACCCATGCCGGAGTAAATTAGTTGTTGTTGAAAAAAACCACGCCTTTGTGGTGGCCATTCTGTCGGATTTTAGAGTGGTATTTCATGTTTTCTTCATCATCGTTGCACCCAAGCCACTGTAGTCTTCAGGAATTTTTTTTCTCATAGTCTCTCGAGTCATTGTTGTCACCAAACCACCAGATTATAGGGCGGGATCTCACAGTTTCGTCACTGTCATCGCAGCCGAGGAGCAGTCGACCCTGAATCACAAGAGGCAAGGGAAAATCTGTCTGGACAATCAATTCAAATGAATCGTTGTGAAGACTGATATGATGGCTTGAAATATAACCGGACATATGTTCTGATCTGAAGGGTGTACTGGATATTCCAATTAAAAACATAACTAGACATGATTCCAGTCCACTAACATGAGGTTAGTACATGAAACACCAACACCCACGCACCCATATCCCGCCATGTATCATTAAAACAATAAAAAAACACAAGAAACACTAAAAATACCAAGAGGAATTCAATGGATCGATTTAGAGAAATAACACAAAAGGATAGGACTGTTGTTGCAACTAAGACTGCATATCATGTCTTATACAATAAAACGCCCTGGCGGATATGCTGGCCAATTGACTCCCAAACAAAAAAATAATGGAGAAATCTCCATCACCAAGGTGAGGAGCATCCCTTAAATTTGAACAAAAACTAACTTAAGTAATGCTATTATACATTTATACCATGCATACCCTTCACAGTATTGTAGTAGGGTTGGAGGATTATAGAATCAATGTTGAAGAGAAAAATAACAGTATACTTACTATGCGCCTTTTCCACCCTCCGCAAACTAGTTTTTCTATAGAAAACCTCAGGCCCTCACTACGATGTAAAGGAGATGGGGATTTGAATCTCGGGGTGCCCATCTCGATCATTCCTAAACCTTCCATGTTCATCATTTTAATGTACCTTTTTATAGTCGATCCCATATTTTTTTATGGTTACATTTATTTGTTTTTCATAACATCTTAGTCCACCATAAAATCAGAAAAATGATAGAATTTTCAAAATGGGATACAACATAACGGATGTATTTATTTTAAATTGAATGTGTTACATGAATTTGAACTCCTATCCGATTATTAAAATAATCTTACATGCCTAAACATTCCATAAAATCAAAAAACGGGATTTCCAAATCTAAAATCAAAAAAAGGGATACTTCAAATCAGATAATTTTTTTTTGAATGTGGTGCCTCAATTTGACCCCCAATCCTTGGATTAAAATAATTTTACATGACTAGTTTTAATCGATATTATTATATTTAATTATATATATATTTTTAAATATAAAAAAGGGAATAGTCGATTAATCTCAATTATTTTTACCTCCTCAATTGTTTATTTCTCAAAATGTTATTATAATTTATTATCTATTTTTATTAAAATGATTACTTTCAATTTATTTTCTTGTTGACCTTCTAATTTGAAGGCTTGGAAATAAATACTTTACAATGACACCCCATGACATTGATGAATTTTAATCAAATTCTCACCCACATAGAACAAATTCTCATAAGCAATAGACTTCCCTCTTTTGCTTCTCCATTTCATCCAAAGTTTTCCAATTAATGAAAATGAAACTCTCAAATTATTTCTTGTTTTTGGGGATTATAATGGTTTTTTAATCAGTTTTACGCTGTTAAAAATAGGGTTACAATTCACTAAATTCGTTAAAATGGGTCCAAAATTGAATCAACTTGACCTCAAATGATCAAAAATATAATAATTATAGGTTATTTTCCCACTCTCATGATGATGGCACACATTAAAATAATAATATTATAAATAATGGGGCTATAGATATCATTGAATCTAACCCTAAATTCATCCCAAATCTGATTGTGAGTTGAAAGCACTCTCTCGTCACTCGGTTGTCTTTGCAACAACGGTGTAATGCATGGAAGCTTGAGTATTTAAAAACACGACTTTACAATACCAAAATTTGGTGCAAGGGAAACACCAGATGTTATATGTGCTAAAAAAGAAATGATAAAATGGGGTGCCTTTATCACCGCTAATTAAAAGCGCTGATAAAGTTACCCACTATCAGCGCTACTATTGGCGCTGATAAATGTTTTTATCAAAACATAATAATAATTTACCAAAAATTATTATATTTATATTCAAAAATAATGTTTACATAGATACATTAAATAAAAATTCATATTTATAATTAATATATGTTTTTTAACAATTCAAATATATGTAATGATTTCTAAAAAATATTTATATTATTATAATTTAATATATATATTATAATAATTATATTATTATAATATATTTTATCAAATAATAAATATATTTATTATAATTATATTTATATATGTATAGTTATAATTATAAATAAAGATATATATATATATTTAAATAAATATGTGTTTCCAATAAATATATTGGTCTGTGAGCATAATTGACGATTATATGTTATGTATTAATCATGAATGTTTATTTATACATTGCACCTTTATTATTATTCATGTTTTCCATATATGTGATGACTAATTTTTTATGATCAATATTTTACTAGGTATATGATTCATTCATATACCACTACTACAAATGGTTCTTTTAAAAGTGCTAGAAAAGCATTGCTAATCAATGAGAAGATAAGGGGGTCCGAATTTATCAGGGCTATGAAGGCACTGATAAAGGGGGTCCTTTATCCACACTTAAAAAGCGCTGATAAATACCCTCCTTAAACAACCATATTTTTGTGAGAATAAAGGTTACCCTTTATTTGTGTTAATAAAGGGGGCCATTATCAGTGCTCGAAATAGATTTGATAAAGATGGCCTTCATCAGCACTCTAAATATCCATGATAAAGGGTTCCCTTATCAGTGCTCGAAGTAGTGCTGATAAAGGCCTATCTGCTTATGGTGTAATTTTTATATAACCGTACACCCAACAACACCTGCACAACTAACACACACAACATGCACCAAACAACACATGTACAGCACAAATAAGTACAATGTGGCGCACACCAGAACAAATAAGTTCACATAAGGTTTTTGAAAATAATTCTATATAGATTTTGAACAATGTTTTATATAATTAAATTTACATTTATCCAACAAAAATTTAAAAACAGTAATGTTTCACTACTTGATAGTCGTGATCTCCTCTCAAAAATTTGAGCTCGTGGTATTAGTTTCTGAAAAAACCATCCCAACTCAAGGAAAAGGTTCCACCTACATATGAAAACCAATATTTTGATAGTAATACTATAATTAAATAAATTAAACATTAATATGAATGAATACCTAATAAAATTTCACTTTTTATTAAAAAAACACATTTGGAGTTTTACATGTCATACAGTGCGTCATATTGAGTTGGGGTTGATTCCTACACATCACAAATGTGTTATGGATCATTGTAATAAAATATCAAAACAATATGAATGATTTTTCCTAGTTTTGAGTATGTCCATTATTCTTTTACTAAAATTAATATCAACTTTAAATGACACGTATGGATTTATACCAGTCACATTATTCGTCGGATTGAGGTTTAATTTATCTCTACACGTCAAAAATGACTAACGGATTTCTTTTCTAAAGTACCAAAACAATCCAAATACATTTTCTCAGTTTTCAGTATATTAGTTGTGTATTTTTACTAAAATATATTTTCAAATCAAAAACATTAATTTTGAGTCATACTGGTCGCATTGTGTGTTGATTTTAGGTGAGACTACTTCATAAACATCATAAAGGACTCTCAAATTGTTCTACTATATTATGAACACTTTTGAAGGGTGATTTCATTTATTTTAGTGAGTGAAACATTTTAAACTAAATGCCAATTTTAAACTGATAACAGACACTTTTTGTAATATATAATGTAAATGAAGAGATAGAAATCCCTTACAAAATTTTGGGTGTACATGGGATGCATTAATTAGAGATAAAGGAGTTTCTCATCATTTAGACATTGGGAGGGAAGTATAGGTATGGTACCAATTCATACCCCAACATTTGTAATTGATAATACTAGGGTATAAAAATATAAACAAACTTGGATAAAAATGATAAAGTAAAAAATTCATTACTTTGAAGTGTGATCCCAAAGGCTTGTGAGGGTATTAAGAGAGGATTTTTGGGAGCATGGGGAACCTTTGTAGTATTATAGAGAGAGGGGTTAGAGGTTGGCCAAGATCCAAAGTTGTTGGGTGAAGAGTAAGTGGGAGAATGGGTGGGTTTATATAGGAAGCAAGAGGGAATTATTTATTATTTAGGATTTGAACCCTACACAATAAACTAATCAAAACCCAAAACCATCCCAAGGGTTTTTACCCTAGTTTTTTGCAAAAGGGAGTCGAAAAATTATTTTATAAGTCCAATGGATGAACATTTTAAAATATTTGGTTGGATTATCTGGAGGTGAATCACACTCTCAAGGAAAATCATTTTAAAAGTTAAAATATTTTATTAGTCTTGGAGGGTCCACTAAACCATTGTAAAATATATCAAAAAAACCAAAAATCACATTATTTTATTGGTAAAACATATATTGTCCGAAAACCCATTTAAATTATTTTATTACGCCACCATTTGGTTATTATTATGTCATAAAAAGCCATTATATAACTTAAAGGTATTTAATATTCCTCCAAAAAATTATATTGTCTCTGAAAATTATGATAAAAATCACCATTGGATAATTTTGACGTTTTGATTCCAAAAATAACATTAATTATTTCTAAATAACTTTCTAAATAAGTTAATTTTTACTTTTAAAATAAAAACGGATATTTATAAAAAAATCAAATGTTTTGACAAAAACACCACTCAAGCCTTATTAAAAAATTACAATTGTATTCATAAATATTATACCGTAATAAATATTTAATAAAAAGTAATTTACTAATAATATTTTATTAAAATTTTATTTAATTCAGAAATCCCTTAATTTATCAAAATATATTTCTTAATTCAATAATACTATTTTTACTTTAATTACTATTTAAAATGTAAAAATAATATAATGAATGTATATTCTCTATAAAAAAATAATGGACATAATAAAATTTCTAGGGTCTTGTTACATATCCTCTTATAACACCCACAAAAGACCGAAGGGTAATGTGTGTGATGGTGATAGAATATTGGGGTGGATCAGACATAATCCCTCAGGTGGTAATCCCTATCAACATCCATTTATCCTATAGATGGTTTCATTTGAGCTTAACATGTTGAAGCCCATCCTGGGCTTGGTCAAAAAAGATGCATGGTGATGCCACCTCCTTTCAAATCTCTGACAAATGGGCTTCATACAGAGAAATTCTACTGGATGAGGTCATTTCTTCCTTTTTCCGAGTTAATTGGATTTTTTAAAGACCTATATTTATACTAATCTTTTTATCACTACTCATTGGCTATATTAGTGATGATCACAATTCTTAACTGTATTTTAAAATCCAAATACATTATACCAAGGGAATACGTTATATAATCATTTTACATAATAAGTCATTTAATTAGATCAAGAAGGATTTTCAAATAGTTTTGTCCATTAAAATCTTCCCCCCTTAAGAAATTTCTACCCCGATATTTTCTTTTCCCGCACTAAAATAGATTCGGGTTACTCTGCATCATCACTTCCTCCAATTCCCTTGTTGTATCATCAAACATGTGGTTTCACAACAGCACCTTGATGAGGGGAATTGTATCATTTTGTAGAACGTTCTCCCTACGATTTGAGATTTTCACCTACTAAACTTCATAGGAGAGGACATTATAAAATGGTACCGCCTCAGGATTGAGAATATGCGATGGTTCAGATATGTACTTCCTCAAGAGTGATACATGAAATACATTATGTACTTGAGATAGGTTCAGTGGGAGTGTTAGTCGATAGTTCAATACTCTAATGCAATCAAGGATCTCAAAAGGGCTGATGTACCTTGGACTAAGCTTTTCCGTCTTCCAAAATCTCATAACCCTCTTCTATGATGATATGTGGAGGAATACCATCTCTCTGATATCAAACTATAGTTCTCATCGATAATTATCAGCATAGCTTTTTGTCGACACTGAGCAGATTTGATGTGCTACTAGATGGTCTAAACATTCTCAACCATTTCATTGACCATTTTTGGACCTAATAGTTTTCTCTCCCCAACATCATCCCAATATGTTGGTGTTCTGCACCTTTAAAAATAAAAGTCTTAATAATGATCCATTTGGATGCTTGAGTGGAAACTATTGTTATATGAAAACTCAACCAGAGGAAGATGTTGATCACAACCTCCTTTGATGTCTATTGAGCATGCTCTCATTATTTCCTCTTGTGTTAGGATATTTTTCTCATATTGGCCTCCAGTACGAGTATGATAAGTTGTACTGAAGATCAGCTCTGTATTCAGAGAATGCTGAAGACTTCCAAAACATAGAGGTGCATCTTAGATTTTGTTCGGATACAATATATAGTGGTACTCCATGAATCATTACCACATCTCTGATTTATATCTTTCCTAGTTGATCCAGTGATAAATCCTCCCAAATTGCAATGATGTGTGTACTCTTTTTAAGATGATCCATAACAACACAGATAGCATCGTTTCCTTTGGATGTCTTCAGAAGTCCAGTGACAAAGTCCACAGTGATATTCTCTCATTTCCATGGTGGTATGGGTAATGGTTGAAACATCACCTTAGACTTCTGCCTCAGAGCCTTCACTTTCTAACATACCAGGCACATTGATGTATACTCAGTGATCTACTTATTTATGTTATCCCACTAATAATTCTCTCAGAGATCTCGATACATCTTTGTGGTTCCTTGGTGAATGGATAAATTCGATCTATGTGAATCATCAAAAAGTCCCTTATTTAACTCCAGATTTGATGGAACACATAGTCTCGACCCAAATCTCACAATTCCTTCTTCATTAACATTGAACTCCACTGATTTTCCTTTTCTAATAGCTTCAACTTTCTTCAATATTCCCATATAATCTTTTTGATCTTCCTTTTACCTTTCCAAAAGATACAGTTGAGCAATCATTTGGGAAAGGATTAATGATGATCCCTTCTTTTTGATCCCTCTATCCATATTCATCACATCTAATAATTTTTTATCCTTTTCGATTTCCATCAATGATAGAGTCACTGGGTCTTTTCTACATAGAGCACCTACCACCTTGTTCTCTTTCATAAGGTGTTAA
The DNA here is from genome assembly GCA_963277665.1 of Viscum album. Taxonomy (NCBI): domain Eukaryota; kingdom Viridiplantae; phylum Streptophyta; class Magnoliopsida; order Santalales; family Viscaceae; genus Viscum; species Viscum album. Next base: position 1,051,149,188 of record OY728151.1, on the reverse strand, counting down.
TGGATTGTGCAGTCATAGTCTTTGATTATCTTTAACCATCTTCATTTGCACATATTCAACTCTTTCTATGTGAATATATATACTTGAGGATTTTTTGATCCTTATATATTTCACACTTCTCCCCAAAAGGTAATGTCTCTAAATTTTGAAAGAGAAGATCACCACATCCAACTCCAGACCACATGTTGGATAGTTCTACTCATGAACTTTCAATTTCCTTGAAGCATAGGCAATGACTTTTTGATTTATCATCAACACACAACTGATGACCTTCTTTGTAGCATCACTAAATACCACAAAAATTTCTCCAATTGTGAGTTATGTGAGCACATGAACAGTGATAAGCCTACTTTTCGACTTCTTGAAGATCTCTTTGCATTCATCACTCTATGAAAACTAAAGTCTCTTACGAGTTCTCTTAGTAAGAGGATTTGATAGTCGTGAAAAAATTCTAAAAAATTGGGGATAATATCTTTCTAACCCCATGAAGACATGGATTTCCATTAACGATGTTTGCTATGGCCATCCCTCAATTGTATCTATCTTGGAGGGATCCACAAATATCTCGTTGCTTGTGATGATATGACCCAAGAATGTGACCTCCTTCAACCTCAACTCATAGTTGTTGTACTTTTCATAGAACTTCTCATTTCGTAAGGACACTAGTATAGTTCATAGACACTTCTCATGCTCCTCCATTGTTTTGAATTATATTAGAAAATCGTCTATAAAGACTACCACAAATTTTTTGACGTAATCTCTAAAGACTCTATTCATCAAGTCCATGAGGATTGCTGGAGTATTAGTGAGTCTGAAAGGTGGAAATTTTGAGAACTCAAAATAGATTTGAAAAAAGGGGTCCTTTATCAACCCCCTAAATATAGATGATAATGGCCTACATTCTTGTGGGGGTACTCTTTATATAACAGTTCGCCCAGCAAAACATGCACCACACACACACACAACCTGCACAAAATAACAACTGTACAATGCACATAAGAACAAAACAGCGTACACAAGTACAAAAAAAACCACACACAAGGGTTTGGGAAACAATTCTATATACATTTCAAAAAATGTATTATATCATTACATTTACAATTATCTAACAAAAATGTTAAAAACAGCAATGTTTTATCCTTTGACATCTGTGATCCCCTCTCAAAAATGACTTCCCATGATATTAGTTGCCGAACAAATCATCGTAACTCAAGTAAAATGATCCAACTACATAAGAAAACAAATATTATGTTATTAATACTAAAATTAAATGAAATAAACATTAATATTAAAGAATAAATTAATAAAATGTAAATTTTTTATAAAAAAGACACATTTGGAGTTACACAGTTCCCACCGTGCGTCATATTTATGTGGGGTTGATTCCAACACTTCCAAAATGAGTTATGGATCATTTTCCTAAAATATAAATAATACACAAATGATTTTTTTTTTGGTTTTGACTATGTCCCATGTTCTTTTACTAAAAATAATATCAAATTTAAATGACATTTTTGGATTTATACAAGTCGTGTTATTCAATGTATTGAGTTGCGGTTGATTTTTACACGTCACAAATGACTCATGGTTCATTTTTTAACGTATCAAAGCAATCCAAATAAATTTTCTCAACTTTCAGTTTTTCAGTTGTTTTTTCACTAAAATACATTTTCAAACTGAAACATGAATTTTAAGTCATACTGGTAACATCATGTGTCAATTTTAGTTGATATAGCTTCTTACACATCACAAAGGTCTTACGAATAATTCTCTTAAATTATGAACACAATTAGAGGGTGTTTTTTTGGTTTTCATTGATTGAAACATTTTGAGCTAAAATGACAATTTTAAACTCATAATAGAAACTTTTAGGTATACTGGTCTCATCATGCATCGAATTGAGGTGTTTTCAATTCCTAAAAATCACAAATGACTCATGGATCATTATGTTAATGCATAAAAATAGTTCAACAGTGTTTGATTGGTTTTTAGTATGTCACTTTTTCATTTTACTTAAATTAATGTCAATTTAAAATAAAAACACATTTGGATTTATACCGGTCACATCGTTAATCATATTGAGGTGTGGTTGATTCCTACACATTAAAAATGTCTTATGGGTCATTTTTCTAAAGTATCAAAACAATCCAAATGTGTTTTCTTAGGTTTTAGTATGTCAGATATGTATTTTTAATAAAATATAATTTCAAATCAGAAATAAGCTTTTTGAGTCACACTAGTAACATCATGCATCGATTAGATGTGAGAATATTTCATTCATATTAAAAAGGAATTACAAATAATGTTCCTAAATTATAAATACCATCAGAAAGTGTTTTCATTTTTTAGGGAGTGAAACGTTTTGATATAAAATATAAATTTTAAACACATAACAGACACTTTTAGTCATACCGATAAAACTATGTGTCAGATTGAGGTGCGGTTAATTCCGACATGTCACAAATGTCACATGGATTGTTTTCATAAACTATGAAAAAAAATCAAAATGTGTTTACTTAGTTTTCAGTATGTCACTTGTTCTTTATTCTTAAATTAATGTCAATTTAAAATAAAAAGACACATTTGGATTTTTACCGTTCACATAGTGCATTGTATTGAGGTGGTCTGGATTCTTATACATCACAAATGACTCATAGATCATTTTTCTAAATTATAAAAACAATCTGAATGTAATTACTTACTTTTTAGTATTCTAGATGTGTTATTTTACTAAAAATATAGTCAATTTAAAATTTAAAGATACAATTTGAGCCATACCTGTCGTACCGTGCGTCATATTGAGGTTCAGTTGATTCCTACACATCACAAATGACTTATGCATCGTTTTCCTAAATTATCAAAACAATATGAATGTGTTGTCTTAGTTTTTAGTATGTCAGTTGTGATTTTTTACTAAAATATCATTTCAAACTAGAAACACTCATTTTGAGTCATACCGGTCACACCGTACGTCAAATTTTGGTTCGGTTGATTCATACACATCACAAATGACTTATAAATCATTTTCCTAATGTATCAAATCAATCCTGATATGGTTGATCGTATTATAGTATGTCAAATGTTCTTTTTACTAAATATACTGTCAATTTTAAATAAAAATAGACACTTCGAGTCATACTGGTCAAATCATGCGTCGTATTGAAGTCGTATCTTCATGATATTTGTAAACATTCATCAATCAAGTATTCTGCCCATTCGTTTCTAAATGAATCTATATCACCGTTTCAATATGATTCTTTTCGAAAATCAGGGTAGTACTGAAAAAATATAAATAAACAATGGATTAATAAATACATTAAATGAAATAGTAATTATCCTAAAAATTCCTCTTTAATGATGCTGTTTTTTCATAGAATATGATCTCTGTTATAAATTTTCCAACATAAAAACCACAGTCATTTTTTTTTGTTTCGAACACGACCGAATCACTAATAAAAATAAGTAATTTATTATACATGTTTGAATAGTGAAATATTATTATATATACCATGATACTTATCCCATCCTTGTAATTTTGATGTTTCAGGTCCTTTTCACCTGGCCTCAGTTCATGATGTATGCGATATTCATGAACCGCCCTATCAAAAGAGAATCCCCATTAAATGATAATATAAATTATATTATTAGATGATTAGTTCTAATATGATGGATTTTATGTATTAAAAATTGAAAAAATCAATCATGTGTGGTTGGTTTATTGGATATATATCCATTGAATCTAGGAAATAATTTATTGGAGTATCCAAATTGACCACAATGATCATCCAATGCATCCTAAGGACACAAGAAATATTAAGTAATGACTGAAATTAAAATATATTTGAAATGATTAAATTATAGTGTTTTACCCCTACATCATTTGTATTATGAAGAGTCAATCATCCGTATTTTTGTTGTTAAATGATTTGAGCATGTGTGCCACTATTTCACCCTCTTTATTGGATTCTATTTTTGTTTCACATTTAGAGGTGACATGAGGAATAAAGAGTCAAAATTTTTGTTCTTGGGAATATCCCTTCAATTTTTTTTCATATATACGACTGAAAAAAATATGTAATATATTTAGTCATAAAAATAAATGTATATCATATTTTTTAAAATCAGAACATGAAAACATAACCCATGTATACATTTACAACTGATCTGCCTATCCAATCATACTCTAGGATTTCACATACAATTTCAACACTAATTAAATATGGGTCTTCCCCACTGTACTTGTTTTCATAAAAAAAAATCAGTATGTACAACCATCATTCAAATTCATATCCACATGAGCTAGTAATGATAGTAAATGTAGATATAGAATGGACAGGTTTAAAGTGATTTCTTTAGAATGGTTCAATTAGTTTGTTGATTCATGAGATGGTTTTGAGTTGTTCATTATTTTTTCCACCTTCCCTTCGTTTATCTATAATAACATTCATCGGTTCAAAACTTTTTTCAGTAAATGATAAAGTTTTATCTTGAAAAATAAATTTTAAATTAATACATTCTTGTATACATTATTTTTTTTACAAATTGGGATGGTCATACGATGAATGTTCCAACAGCATAACTACTGAAAAAATGACCTATACCCACAGTTCAAAAATATGTGTATAGGCTATACCCAAGGTTTTGGGATCCCTAGGAAACCAAGGCGTCAATATAGCTCCATGACATATACCATGATTTCCTAAACTATGGGTATGATTTTTCCCACATTTCATAGCCACTATTTCCTAACCACTTTCCACCTCATAGTCTTATACCAATGGTTTTAAAATCGTGGGTATAAATAATAAAAAAAATTGCACAAGGGGTTTCGATCTCATGGCCTTTCCATCTACAATGTAGCATCTCGCCATCCAAGATACTTAATTTATTTATATATGTATCTACATCAACCTAAATATATTAATTCAATGTGGTTGTATAGAAAAAAAAAATCAATCAATATGTTTCTAACGCGCTACATACATTTTAAACGCATATCACATTACCACTCCAGCTACTGATTATACTTTGAAAAATATCTATATATACGTAAATATATTAATATAAACCATACGTAATAAACTAAATCCCTAGAGTTTCGAACCATCAACCTCTGCTCCGATGCTAAACCCTAATACCACTAAACCAACAGAACATATTGTTATATATATATACATATATATATATATATATCATCATATATATATAGTGTTATAAAACTTGGGAATAAAAAGTTACATGCTGGTTTTGAACCCACACAGCTTCTCAACTACTAAACTCTGTTACCAATACACAAATTGCAATTAAATGAATATTCATAGATATATTATCTTATATATCAATATATAAAACGTTTGAATATGTAAAAATCCATGGGAGTGTTTCGAACATGTGCCGCTTCCACAAGTCTGAACTCTATTACCACTACACCAACTGCAATTATGCTTATATATTCATATATTATCTTATATATATATATTATGGAATGAAAAACATAAGGGACCTTATACCCATGGTTCAGTAAAACCATGGTTATAGATTTCACCTATACCTATGGTATTATTGACCTGTGGGTATAGTATTATATATCAATATCTATACCCACAATTGATGAACATTGTGGGTATAGATGTCACAATACCCACGGTTCACTATGAACCGTGGGTATAGGTTTTCTCATGGAATTCCCACACAATTTGTTGCCATCCCACACTTACATGGGTACCCTATTCCTATGGTTTAGTAATAAATATGGGTATAGGTTAGAAAATGTCACTTATAATCACATTTCATGAAATCCATCGGTATAGGTGTGTCTATACCCACAGGTTTTGGGAAGACAGAGGGTGTAGACCCATTTTCTAGTAGTTCTTATTGGACCTTATGAATATCTTCATCATCAATTGGATCAGGTCGCTCAGTGGTAGGCTCATGGTCTATGTTAATAGATACATTGACAAGACCTATTAGATGTTTTCTCTTATGTAGAATGGCATTTTGGATATTGAACACCATTTCCCTCGCTACAAATCAATGGGTGGGTGTTGATAATTATAAATCACATTCATTTTAACCCTATAGAATATCAGTATTGGAAAGTTATCAGTGTCTATCTAATTATAAATTCATATAAAAATTACTAGAACATCGATTAGCTCCACTAAGATAGGTTTTTTAGGGGAATGGATCACCTCAATGCTTGTGGGGGTGGGTAAGGATCTTCATGCGTTTATTGTTCATTAGTTGGTTCTTCTCTATCCCCCCCCCATCAAATTTTACATGAAATCTCCATGTAATTTCATATTTTCATCAAGGATAGTTGTTGTGTAATGACATGGACTTCCCATTATATTTGTTTAATTATGTGTAATTTTTTCAAGACCACACAATTTTACGGCACATTATTTGGAGGCCAAGAGTGGTCACAGTGTAATTTTGAACATTTTTATTGTACATTCAGTAAACACGATAGCAGGTTTTTTTAACTTTTGAACTGGTGCTCGAATCAAAAATTTTATGGAAGTGTTGAACTTGTAACACCGTGATTCGACTATAAATGACTTAACACTGGCCCAAAAGGGCTGAGTGGAAAAGTTATTTTTCGGGCTATTCGATAAAAATAATTAAATAATATAAAAGAATTATTTCATTTCATTTCTCTTCCTTGAGTGACGGATGGCGACACTACAGTGCATTAATGAGGCAGAGATGAGGCGTATTAATGGAACTCATTAATAGACAATATCAGTTAGTCTAACGATGAAATAAAGTAAGTGTAATCACGGCGTTGGTTCATAAATGAAATAGTGTAACGACACAATGTCGCATCATAACTAAAATGTTGTGACTTTTTCGTTTTAATTGTTTGATGTGTTGGTGGAGAGGGTATTAAACCTTGGAGATTCTCTATCGAACCTCCAATGGACTTCCTCTCCATCGAAGAATTATGCACTAACATATCATCATTGACTTCGATGTGCTTCGAAGAACGGAGCAAGAATCCACATCAACTTCCTAAAACATTGAGGACGAATACTTTGACATCAAACGTTAATGAGGTAGGGGTTTTTGAATATTAATTATTGGATTATTTCTTACACAATATCAAAAATTAACAATCAACGCAGATAAACTGACTAACGGGTTGATCCGTGAATCACTCGTTGTGGGTGGATACTATGAGAAGTTTGATTTAGGGGTTTTCAAGTTGTGTGATTATCCTCATGTTATCCCCATGATTAAACTCTAACATGGAGGGCATGGGCCGAACGAAACAAGGCATGGTATCTCCACCATATTTTTTCTTGGTTCGTTTTTCCAAGCTGACTGGTCAACTTGACAGCAAGAAAAATTAGAGGCCATCACGGTGAAGATGGTAATCTCTTAGGGCCATAGTCACAGGTGACATAAATAACGGACCACCGAAGTGCGTCTAGTGGTCTGTCAAAGGTTATGCCACTGCGCTAGTTCCAACGGTGGCACGTGGAGGCGCCAGTTGAGTGCTGACATTCTGGACCAAGGTCCACCGGAAAAACGAGGCGGCAAGAGGCTGCAACCGACTAGATGCAGAAGCGGCGGGAGACGCAGCACCGAGCGTTTTGTGGAAGTATGACCTACGTTCGGGCCATCCAGTGGATAGAAATCCATGATACGTTGACCCCGATTGGAGGATGCCCCGGGTCAGTGGGGCCAGACTCTATTTTACATCTGTATCCTAGATAGATGATGCCCCGCCCGCCACACCATGCGACAGGTCTTCAGCTGGTTGGTCGCACCCAAGCCAGCGGACTGAACCTGCACTCATCGGGCCGGACCCACACCCATCAGGACAGACCCATGCATGTGGGATGAACCCACACCTAGTGGGTTGGACCTACACTGGTAGTACAATACCATTCTTTTCGGACCGGGCTGGACGAGACTAGGTCACTCGGCGGCTCAGCGAGTTGGACCCTCAGCCAACCGGGCCTGGTCCAGCAAGGCCCATTGGGCCCTGCCAACTAGTCAAGCCGGAAAAGACCGACCCCGACCCGAACCAGGACAATTAGAGTTCAACTAATAAAACCGAGGTACGTGGTAACTCTAGGCCAAGTATGTCTGGTCGGTCCGACCGGGTCTAATAGTGCCTAGATGCAACCGACCCATGTTTCATAAAACACCCATATCTCTCAGACCAAGCGTTTGATTGACGCACACTCAGTGGAATTGGGACCCTTGTGATAGAGATGCCATTATGATATATTACACAATAGTATTTTTGGATATTGGATTATGTAAAGTTTGGATCGGACTCGAATCCAATTGGGTCATTTTTACTAAAAATTTAATAACTTACCGATCGCGCATCAGAATGGCACACCGTCTGTTGTGATGGGACCTTTATGATGAGATGGTACTTTGGGTAGCTCTATGTCATTTTTTTTAGTGGTTGAGGTATAGTCGATGGATTAAGGAGTAGATCCTAAAAAAATCAAGCGTGCAATGTGTAGGAATCCAGTGGCTGGATGTGACGTGAAGAAAGAATAGAGATATTTTGTGGCTCATCACCTAGCGATTCTGAGTGGGTTAGCTCCTAGAAATCTGCGTGGTTCAGCACCAAGAGATCCTCTTTGGTTCAGCACCTAGCAATCCTGAGTGTGTTAGCACCTAGATATGTTGTATGGGTCAGCACCTAGCTATGTTTTATGGGACAGTACCCAGCGATGCTTTATGGGTTCGTTGGGTGGGTCAGCACCTAGCGATCCTCTGTGGGTCAGCACCTAGCGATCATTTGTGGGTCAGCACCTAGCGACCCTATGCAGGTCAACAAAAGAGCCTCGTGATAGAATAATATAATCTAACTTAACTACTAATCATATTTACTTCTCTAGTTCTGTTATACCTCGCGTGAGATGAGAATTCATGCTATGTGTTTGATGTATTTATTGGGGGTACAATCTCTGTGATATTTTCCATTGTGGTGTTTTCCTTCTTGGATTACTAAGAGAAATTCTGTGGTCTTGGGTCCCCACTGAGTATTGTTATACTCACCACAGTACTGGCTTCACCCACACATGTTTTTTCTTGTGCATATTCCATACAGCTATGATTTGGACATGGGGAGCCATGTCTAGTCAATTCTCATCATTGGATCGTTAGATGTGGAGTGCTACAGTGACATCCAACGGGGAGTTGTACCTACCCTTTAGGTAGGATCCTTGGAAGAGAACCTCTGGGAATTTTACTTCTTTTTTTGTACTTTCCTTTCATTTGGTCTTGTTTTTTGGCCCCCTTTTCTTTCAGTTTACACACGTTATTCTTAGTAGTGGTTCTTTGTGGTGGTTCTTTTACTTTTCCTTCATTCATGGTTAGCTTTGTGCAGTTTCCCTATCTTTGTGTGTATAGGTTTAATGTAAATGCCTTCTATTTTTGGGATTTCCCTTTCTGGTGCTCGTCACCAGCCCTTGGCCTGTTGAAGGTGGGATTGGGGCCGTCACGGCATGGGCCTCAGGGGACATGTAGTGACAAAATGGTATCAAAGGGTGGTCGGTTCTACTAGAAGAACTGAGAGTGTGCAATTTTAAATGGGGGCAATAGTGTCAAGTGTATTGAATTCATATTTCTTTCCAGGGAGTCCAGCATTGGTGCGGTGACCCACGTATCCATACACTAGGACCATAATTTCTGTTTTCCGACTAAATACACGAAAACATTAGTTTCATATGTTTTCGAAATTTCTTTCTCAAGAGCTCTTTTGAGTCAGCTCACAATATATATCTTATTGACCGTGGCACATCTATTTCTCTACAGGATTCCACCACAAAGACAACCATCTAGGATTCTAGTGAAAGATCATGAAGATGTCCCACCTAGCAATTAGGCGTAGGTACATGGACCACTTATAGCGGTAGCACCTACCGGTGATGTACCAGCACCACCACCACACGTAGAGCAGGAGATGCTACCAGCCCTGCCAGCAGATAGTGCATTCCGACTGAGCGCACTACACAAGTTCTTGAGACATAGGCCTTCGTTTTTTCGAGATGAGAGAGGTACTTAGGCAGTTGAGGATTAGTCTATGGAGATAGGGAATTTTTTATTTTTTACAGCTATATATCAATCAGGAAAGAAATTCAGTGCAGGAGGAGAACTTTAACTACATAATTTTAGATGATATACATGGAATGGAAAGTTCATGATTTTATCATTTCAACTATCTATTTAATTTTATGGGAAGGACACAATCATCCATGTGAGAGCATGATTGTCTCACATCTATTTTTTCAAGTAAATGTAAAATTACAGGCTGTAGAACATGGGTTATAGGTGCAACGGGGAGACTCAGTTTTGGCCTTCGAAATGCAGCAACTAGGAGTTTGGAATAGGAAGAAGGTTAGGTATGTACAAAAAATTATCATGTATTGTTCAATGTTAATAAAGAAAGATTTTTCATGTGTTCAAGTGTCACCTATACATTTTCTTCCATTCATTATTGAGTGTTTTATATGAAATTGTTTTTTATATGAGATTTTGTTTTCCCATCCGCTTCTTATCCATCACTACCAACTGTGAAGACCAATTGATTTATTCATTTAGAATGATGAAGAAATCGAACAACCTCGTCCTATGAATTCTTGCACCACCTCCACACGACTCCATGCCATCTATCCTTCTTGACTACGTCCTCACGGTGACCACATTCTGATTATCCCATCTTGCATCGTATAATGCATTCGGTAAGCGGCTCGTTCTACATTCCTGTGGAGATTTCCTATCGTTTTATTTGTTTCTAAGGTGGATAATGATATATTGGGAAGAATTTCTAAATTTAGGTCAGAAAAATGAATGGTGGTTATCGGTTTTGGGATGTTGTCACTCCCGAACTACTGCAGGTCTCTCGGACTCTTTTTCTTTACCATAAAATATGAAAATGTGGGAGAAGATATGGCACTAATGGTTCAAGAAATGGTGGACGCAGAAGGTACATTCGTAAATGTGTCTTCCGAGTGGTTGAGTATAATGAAGCCACATACCATTTCATGCCAAATGAAATTATTTTTAGACGTGGAGAAAACAAAATATCATTTCAATGGGATGTTCTGTAAGATATTTGATGGGTATTCATTTAATGAGTTTTTATTGGGGGGACTCTTTCATTCACATTCATCCAATTTTTCTCACACCTTTTGAGAGATCTTCTGATGAGAGAATTTTATATCATACAACAAAAACAGTCAATCCTATACAAATTCTTTGGATGTGGTTGGTTAATGCAGCATTTGGGAGGGGTGATGCGTTAAACTTTTCCCTATTGTTGTTGTCACATGTTTTCTGTTAGATAACTTCATATCTCAATGACTGACTTCACACTCTCACAAATTTTGTACCTTATATAACATTATATGTACCACACATTTTTTTGTTTTAAACATTACTAATATTAATATAAATTATTATGTTTGAAAAATGGTATTCTATAATTGATAATAAGAATTTTTTAATATTGTCGTGCGAATTCACGTGTGGAGTACTAGTAAATCATATACCTAGTAAACATACATTATAAAAAACATGTCATCAATGGAAATCATGAATAATATGAAGGGTGTGTTGTATAAATGTACATGATGATACATAACTTATATGCATGCATAATCGATATTTTTATTCTCCAAATTCATTGGAAACAGATATATAATTAATAATTAACATAAATAATATATAGATTTAAAATGGTATATATATTAATTATAAATTTAATAAATATATCATATATAACAAATATTATTAATATAATTAATCTAATAAATCTAATAATCTGACAAATTTAATAAATCTTATAAATCTAATTAATAAATCTAAAAAATGTAATAAATGAAAATCTAATAATTCTATAATAAATCTAATAAATCTAATAATTCTAATAAAACTAATAAATATAATAAATTTAAAAAATATAATAAATATATATTTGTGGTACTGTACCCGGGCTTCTAAAATGACATAACCTTACATGACAATACAACTAATCATTCTCATCGAACCATTGACTTATCGTGGAACAAGCACAACCGAAGAAATCATCATCTTGCCACCCAAAAAGCACGACCAAACAAATCATCACCTTGCCACCCCAAAAGCACAGGAAAATGAATCATCGCCTCAACGTATTAAAAGAATGACCAAACAAACCATCGTATTAATGCCCCAAAGGCATGGACCAACTAACACACATCACCCCCACATTGAATTGAAACCACACATCGCATCCCCCCAACAGCAGGACCACACATCACAGCACATCAAAAACCATCATACGGATTTAACAAAGGGGTTCTGATCACTATTCATTATATTGTAGGGGTGTTATCACACAAGCCATTAATCTAGGAAAACCCGTTTCATTGGGAAAATCTACGTAGTTACCCAATTTCCATTTTGGGGTGACATCAGAATAACATTGCAACAAGGTTTCCATATCACAACAAACACATGGCAAACAAAAGCTCCCAACAACCATGATTTTAGCGGGGTATTGGGCCCCTTCTCCCCTTCAATTTCAATCAACTTATTCTTTTATCTTGATTGGGTTAGTGCAAATCATCCTCCATAGATAAAAAAAGAGTAAACCAATCCAACGCCATGCCCAAAAGTGTGAAACAATGGAATTCCCCACCACATAGATGGTTTTCCAGCTCGGTGCGCACCACAGGGCGGATAAGAATTATGCAAAAACAACATCTGATGGATCAACATACACGACATCAAGGATTATAAAAAACGCACCCAACTCACATAAAGTAATTACTGAAAAAACAAAAAACACGTGAGCCGATCTTGGCCTGTTTTTAGGGCATAACCATCAATTCCCCAAACATAAACAAACAACCGAAAAACGAAAAACAGACCATAACAACCGAAATGGGTGCATCGTCCTCCAAAGAGACATGGCCAATGGAATCATCGATCACAAAACCGGAAATCAAGGAATCTCCGTGGGGGCACCATGGCTTCTGCTCTCATGATTTATCCCCATCAAATCCAGAGCCTTATCAAATCTCCCGCCCAGGTCATTCTGCATTTCTTCACCCATTCCTTCTTCTATGTCACGGTCATGCGAGATTTGGTGAAGATGGATGCCCTCTTCCACATTTGGATGGCAATCCCCTCCCACCTCCTCCACACGGGAATGAGGCCGCTGTGCCTCCCCATTAAAATGATATCCGAAACTGATTTTGGATGGTTTTAGCTTCATGCCAATCACTTCAAAGATGTTGCCCATGCAACATCGGTGGATGGCATTGGTCTTCCGGCCACTCATGTGTTCATTCGAGGTCTTGGAAACCATTGATTGATCCAACATCGAGATTTTGAGTCGGCATTTATGATTGAAAAAAATAAAAACTTGTAAGATAAACTGGAACCCACCTAATTTGTCTCCATCAGATACAAATGGTGGCATGTGAGTTCTCCATAGGACAACACGTCCATGAAGGTAACGAAGATTGCCCCCACCAACAAGGGATACACCTTCATGGCCTTCCAAACGGTGCATCGTTTTACATCCATCAGGACTTTGAATTGAAAGGCCAACATGGAAAACACGCACATGCAAAGGGGGGTCGCAGAAGACATGAACAGAATGAAGAATCGGTGGTTGCGCTGAAAATACACATAGTCTCCCAATCGCGGTTACCATGGATTGCACTAAATGTAGAATGATAAAACCACAATACCTATCTAATGCATTGCGCGAACCATGGGCAATGAAACTGAAAACGGTACAAAAATTTGTCGCAAATGGGGCAATGAAAGTAGAGAGGGGGGTGATCAAGCATGCACTTGTAGTAGTAGTTGAGCTTCACGCTTTTCCGGTTCACCTCAATGTCTTTTGTTCCAGGAAATTGCAGTGAAGATTCGTATTGAAACTCCCCCGTGGGAGGATTTGACTTACGGGGAATCATCCCAGGGTTCAGACTTGAGGTCAGTACATGAAACACCAACACCTACCCACCCACATCCGGCCAAGTATCGTCAAAACAACAAAAACAACAAGAAACACTAAAAATACTAGGAGCAATGAAATGGATCGATTGAGAGAACTAACACAAATGGACAGGATTGTTGTTGCAACCAAAACTGTATATCCTTCCTTACACGACAAAACGCCCTGGCGGATATGCTGGACAATCGACTCCCAAACAAAAATTAATGTAGAAATCGTCATCACCAAGGTGAGGAGCAGCCCCTAACGGTGAACAAAAACTACTTTAAGTAATGTTATTATACATTTATACCATGCATACCCTTCACAGTATTGTAGAAGGGTAGGAGGATTATTGAATCAACGTTGAAGAGAAAAAGAACAGTATTCTTACAATGCTTCTCTTCCAGCCTCCGTAAACTAGTTTTTCCATGGAAACCCTCAGGCCCTCGCTACAATGTAAAGGTGACGGGGATTTGAATCCCGAAGCGCCCATCTCGATCTTGCCTAAACCTTCCATGTCCGTCATTTTTATGTACCTTTTTATATCCGATCTCATCCTTCTTTATGGTTCCATTTTTTGTTTTTCATACCATCCGAGTCCACCATAAAATCTATAAAATGTTAGAATTTTTAAAACAGGATACAATAGATCGGATGTGTTTATTTTAAATTGAATGAGTTCCATCAATTTGAACTCCGATCCACGGATTAAAATAATATTACATTCCTAAACGTTCCATAAAATCAAAAAACGGGATTTGAAAATCTAAATTAAAAAAAAGAGATACTACAAATCAGATCAAATTTTATATTTTTTTGAACGGGGTGCCTCAATTTGACCCCCAATCCCTTATTAAAATAATTTTACATCCATCGTTTAATCGATTTTATTATATTTAATTATATATATCTAATTAAATATAAAGAAGGGAATAGTCGATAAATTTCAATTATTTTTATCCTCAATTGTTTATTTCTCAAAATGTTATTATAATTTTTTATCTATTTTTGTTGTAAGGATCATTGTCAATTTATTTTCTGGTAGACCTTCTAATTTGAAGGCTTGGAAATAAATACTTTACATTGACACCCCATTACATTGATGAATTTTAATCAAAATCTCACATCTCCTAAACAATAGACTTCCATCCTCAGCCACCCCATGTCATCCGGTGTAGTCCAAAAAAACAAAATGAAACAATCAAATTAATTCCTGCTTTTGTAGCTTATAAAGGTTTTTTTAATCGGCTTTACGTTGTTAAAAATAGTGTTACGATTCACTAAATTTTTTAAAATGGGTCCAAAGAGAATCAACTTGACCTCAAATGTTCAAAAATATCTTTATTACAGGTTCTTTTCCCACTCTCATGCTGATGGCGCACATTCAAAGAAGAAGATTATAAAGAATGGGGCTATGGATTTCGTTGAAGCTAACCCTAAATTCATCCAAGATCTGATTGTGAGTTGAAAGCACTCTATCGTCACTCAGTTGTCATCACAACAATGGAGTAATGCATGGAAGCTTAAGGATTTAAGAACACGAGTTTACAATACCATTGATTGGTGCAAGGGAAACACCATCTTTTATAAGCGCTAAAAAAGAAATGATAAAATGGGGTGCCTTTAACACTGCTAATTAAAAGCGCTGATAAATGTACCCACACTCAGCGCTATTATTAGCGCTGATAATTTTTTTTAACAAAACATAACATTAATTTATCCAAAAATATTATATTTATATTCAAAAATATTGTTTACTTAAATACATTAAATAAAAATGAATATTTATAATTAATATATTTTTGTTAACAATTCAAATATATGTAATGTTTTTTAAAATATATGCATATAATTAAAATTTAATATATATATTAAAATAATTACAATATTATAATATATTTTATCAAATAATAAATATATTTATTATATTTATAATTATATATTTATAGTTATAATTATATATATATATATATATGTGTGTGTTTCCAATGAATTTGGCTAATAAATATATTGATGTGTGAGCATAATTGACGATCATATGTTATGTATTCATCATGAATGTTTATTTGTACGTTACACCTTTATTATTATTCATGTTGTGCATATATGTGATGACTCATTTTTTATGATCTATATAGTACTATGTATATGATTCATTCTTATACCTCTACTACAAATGGTGCTTTTAAAAGTGCTAGAAAAGCATTGTTAATCAAAGAGAATATAAGGGGGTCCTCTTTATTAGCGCTAAAAGGCACTGATTAAGGGGGTCCTTTATCCTTACTTAAAAAACGCTGATAAAGCCCCTCCAAAATCAACCATATTTTGTGCGAATAAAGGTTACCCTTTATCAGTGCTAAAAAAGTGTCGATAAAGGGGGCCATTATCAGCGCTCAAAATTGCTTTGATAAAGAGGGCCTTCACCCGCACTCTAAATATCCTTGATATAGGGGGTCATTATCATCGATCGAAATATCGCTGATAAAGGCCTATTCTTCTTATGGTGTGCTATTTATATAACAGTACACCAACCAGCACCTGCACAACACACACACATAACATGCACCAAACAACAAATGTATAGCATAGATATGTACAATGTGGCGCACACATGAACAATGAAGTGCACACAAGGGTAGGGAAAATAATGCTATATACATTTTGAACAATGTTTAATATAATTACATTTATATTTATCCAACAAACATTTAAAAACAGCAATGTTTCACTGCTTGACATCCGTGATCTCCTCTCAAAAATGTCTGCTCGTGGTATTAGTTTTCGAAAAACCCATCCCAAATCAAGGAAATGGTTCCACCTACATATGAAAAAAAATATTATGTTAGTAATAATATAATGAAATAAATTAAACATTAATATGAAAGAATACATAATAAAATGTCACTTTTTAGTAAAAAAAGACACATTTGGAGTTATAGAGGTCACACAGTGCATCATATTGAGGTGGGGTTGATTTCTACACTTCACAAATTAGTTATGGATCGTTGTCCTAAAATATCCAAACAATCTGAATGAGTTTTCTTGGTATTGAGTATGTCCATTATTCTTTTACTAAAATTAATATAAAATTTTAATGACACGTATGGATTTATACCAATCACAATATTTGTCTGATTGAGGTTTTATTGAAATCTACACATCACAAATGAATCATGGATTGTTGTTCTAAAGTACCATAACAATCCAAAAACATTTTCTCAGTTTTCAGTATGTGAGTGGTGTTTTTTTACTAAAATATATTTTCAAATATAAAACATGAATTTTGAGTCATACCGGTCACATAGTTTGTTGATTTTAGGTGAGACTACTTCATAAACATCATGAAGGACATACAAATGGTTCTACTAGATTATGAACACAGTTGAAAGGTGTTTTCTTGGATTTTAGTGAGTGAAACATTTTGAGCTAAAATGTAAATTTTAAACGGATAACAGACACTTTTGGTCATATTGTTCACATCGCGCATTGGATTGAGGTGTGGCTGATTCCTACAAATCAAAAATGACTCACGCATCATTATCATAATGTATAAAAACAATCCAAATTTGTTTGATCACTTTTCAGTATGTCACTTGTTCTGTTTATTTAAATTGATGCAAATTTTAAATAAAAACGCATTTTGATTTATACCGGTCAAATCGTTCATCGGATTGAGGTGTGGTTGATTCTTACACATAAAAAATGACTCATGCATCATTATCATAATGTATCAAAACAATCCAAATTTGTTTTCTCAGTTATCAGTATGTCAGTTGTGTGTTTTTAATGAAATATAATTTCAAATCGGAACCATGATTTTTGAGTCATACCAGTCGTATCATGCATCGGTTTGATGTGAAACTATTTCAAAAATGATGAAAATGATGTACAAATAACAATCCGAAATTTTGAATATAATCAGAAAGTGTTTTCTGGGTTTTTAGTGAGTAACACTTTTTGAGTTAAAATGTAAATTTTAGACTCACAAGAAACACTTGTAGTCATACCGGTCACACCGTACGTCAGATTGAGGTGAGATTGATTCTATCACATCACAAAATACAAATGGATTGTTTTCCTAAATTATGAAAACAATCCAAATGCGTTTGCTCTATTTTTAGTATGTCACCTGTTCTTTTTTACATAACTTAGTGTCAATTTTAAATAAAAAACACATTTGGATTTATACAGGTCACATTTTGAATTTTATTTAGGTGAGGATGATTCCTACACATCACAAATGACTCATAGATCATTTTATTAAATTATATAAACAATACGTATGTGTTTCCTTAGTTTTCAATATGCCAGATTTGTTTTTTAATAAAAATTATGTCAATATTGAATAAAAAGAGACAGTTTGAGTCATACCGATCGCACCATGCATATAATTGAGGTGTGGTTGAGTCATACATATCACAAATGACATATGGATCGTTTTCACAATGTATCATAACAATCTGAATGTGTTTTTATAATTTTTAGTATATAAGATGTCTTTCGTTTACAAAAATATCATTTCAAATAATAAAAACACATTTTCAGTCATACCAGTCATACTGTAAGTCAAATTTTTGTGTGGTTGATTCCTACACATCATAAATGACTAATGGATCATTTTCCTAAAGTATGAAATCAATACTAATGTGTTTTTATCATTTTTTAGTATGTCACTTATTCTTTTTACGAAAAATATAGCGAACTTCAAATAAAAATAGACACTTCGAGTAATATCGGTCACATCGTGTGTCGTATTGAATTCATATACTTATGCTAATTATGTAAATTATTCTATCAGTTATTATGCCCATTCATGTCAAAATGAATCTTTATCATCTTTTGAAAATGAGTCATTTCGAAAATTATGGAAGTACTAAAAAAATATTAATACACAAATGATTAATAAATATATCAAATTAAATAGTAATTATCTTTGAAAATACCACTTAAGTGATGATGGTTTTTTTAAATGAATATGATCTCTTTCATAAATTAACAAACACAATAACCACAGTCTATTCCGTTTTTCTTGTTTCAGACACTGTAGAGACATTGAGAAAAATAAGTAATTTTTTATATGTGTTTGGATAGTGAATTCTTATTATATATTCCCTGATACTTATCCAGTCATAGTACTTTTGATGTTTGATTTCCTTTTCCCCTTTTCCACATTTTATGATGTAGACGATATTGACGCACCACCCTATCATAACAGAATCCTTATTGAAAGATAATATTTAAATTATATAAAAAGATGTTTAGTTATATAATGATGGATGTATTGTATTACAGATTGGCAAATTCCATCACGTGTAGACGTTTTGTGGGATATCCATGCATTGAATCCCAAAAATAAATATTGGGAGTATCCTAATTGACTGTAATGATAATCCAATTCTGCCTAAGAGCATTAAAAAGAATAAGTAATGAAAGAAATAAAAATATATTTGATATGATTAAATTGTAGAGTTTTACCCCTGTATTATTTTTATTAAGAAGAGTCCATCATCGGTATTTTTTTTCATAAAATATTTGAGCAGTTCTACAACTATTTCATCCTCTATATTGGATTCTATTTTTTATTGTTTTAAATAGGCGTCATGGGGACTAATGTTTCCAAATTTCTTTTCATGGGAAAATCCCTTCAATTGTTTTTCATATACACGCATGCAAAAAATATTAAATTTATTCAGTCATTATTATCATTGTATATTAGATTTTGGAAAATCAAATCACGAAAACATACCTCATGGATACATTTACAACTGATCTACCTAGAAAATCATACTTGAGGATTTCACTTACATTGTAACAACTAATGAAATATCGGTCTTTCCAACAGTACATGTTTTCATCAAAACTATCGTGTGACTACCACCGTCTATCAACTTTGTATCCACATTAGCCTGCAATGATAGTAAATGGAGATATGGAATAAGAAGGATTAAGTTGATTTTGGTAGATTGTTTCGATCATTTGGTTGATCCATGGTATTTTTTTGAGTTGTTCTTTCATTTCAACCCCAACCCTTTGTTCTCCAATAGTAACATTCATCGATTCAAACATTTTTTCATTAATTGTAAAAGGTTTATCGTGAAAAATATATTTGAAATTAATACCTATTTATCGACATTACATTGATGAATTTTAATCAACATCTCACCCTCTCTTAAAAAATTTTCATAAATAATAAACTTCCATTTCCATACACTCCATGTCATATGATGTTTTCAAAGAAATTAAAAATAAAACTCTCAAATTGCTGCATGATTTCAGGGATTCTTTATGTTTTTTTTATTTCATTTATGCTATTAAAAAGGATTAAGGTTCGCTATGTTTTTAAAAATGGTTCCAAATAGAATCAACATGACCTTAAATGTCCAAAAATATTTTAAATATAGGTTCTTCACCCACTCTCGTGCTCATGGTGCACATTCGTAGAACAATATTACAATGAATGGGGCTATGCATTTCGTTGATGATAACCCTAAATTAATCCATGATAAGAATTAGGATTGAATGAAATAACTCATCACTCGGTTGTCTCCGCATCACAGGAGTAATTCATGAAATATCGAGGATCTAAGAACATGATTTTTCATGACCAAATATCGGTGCAAGGGAAAAACGGATTTTATAAGCGCTAAAAAAATCAATGATAAAAGTGGGGCCTTTTTCAGCGCTAACTAAAAGAACTGATAAATCTACCAATTATCAACAATATTATTTTCCCTGATAAAAGTTATTAACAAAACATAATATTAATTTATATAAAAATATTATATTTATTTTCAGAAACAATGTTTATTTAAATACATTAAATAAAAATGCATGATTATAATTTATATATATTTTTAAGAAATCAAATATATATAATGTTTTTAAAAAAGTATTTATAAGATTATAATTTAGTATTAATATATATATTTAAATTATTATAAGATTATAATACATTTTATCAAATAATAAATATATTTTTATATTTATAATTATATATTTATAATAATATATTTTTATTGATAATTATATATATATATATAGAGTGAGATTTAAATAATGTTGTGTTTCCAAAGATTTTTTCCAATAAATATATTGACGTGTGATCATAATTGATGTTCATATGTTATGTATTCATCATGAATGTTCGTTTATACAATACACCCTTATTATTATTCATGTTGTCCATATATGTGATGACTCATTTTTTATTATCTATACTTTACTAGGTATATGATTTATTCTTATACCACTACTACACATGCTTCTTTTAAAAGCACTATAAAATATTTGTTAATCAATAAATAGATAAAGGGGGTCCACTTTATTAACACTAAAAAGGTGAAGAAAAAGGGGATCCTTTATCCGTGCTAAAAAAGCAGGGATAAAGCCCCCCCTTTATCATGACAATTTTAAATAAAATAAATCTTACCCTTTATCCGTGCAAAAAAGAGTTCTGATAAAAGGGGACTTTACCTGTGCTCGAAATAGTGTTGATAAAGAGGGCCTTTATATGTTCTCTAAATAGTGATGATAAAGGCATAACTGCTTTTGGTGTGCTGTTTATATAACAGTACACCCACCAGAACCTGCACAACATAGATACACCACCTGCACAAAACACCACCTGTACAGCGTACATAAGAACAATGAAACACACACACGAACAAATAAGGGAGAACAAGGGGTTTTAAAATAATTCTCTATAAATTTCAAACTATTTTTTAAATAATTACATTTACAATTATCCAAGATATGATTATGAATTGAAAGAACTCTCTCATCACTCAGTTTTATGACAAATCATCTCTTTAATTAACACTGAAACATATTTTATTACATAAAATCTTGAATTTAAACAACATAGAAGATCGATAGGTCTAGTGTCTTTGGGGCTTAGGAATAGTACACTACAACCTAAAACAAAAAATACAACATCATTATAGAATACTTCCATTACATGACCACTACATTCCCTCATACTTAGCATTGCTGAGATAACCTGAGAACATACATGTGAAAAGGATGAGCTATAAAGCCCAGTTAGGGAGTAAAAAAGGCATGACATGATGAATAAATTACATGTTAGGAAATAAGTATATCAATGGAGCACAAGAGAAAACATGAACATAAGGGAATGATATAACTTGACTATCATAACATGGAAATGTGGAATCAAAATTTAATATGATATTAGGATGAGCCAAGGATCATTGCACAAGGATCATGAGTAAACCCTAATTTCACTAGAATTAGTATGAGTAAACCCTCATTAAATGTGACGTATTATGAAAATCTTATTTACCCAATGCATTGTAGCACTATCAGGGCCCACCCTTCTTAATAATTGCATTTAATACATAAGTGTTCCACATGGATTATATAACAACGATTCAGTAAAAATCATCATTGTTGGAACCAAATTCTGTATAATGTTGTATTTGTTGTCAATAGTAGTCAATGCCGATCAAAATGAAGGAGATCAAGAAGTACTCCAATGAAATGGAGGAATGAAAATTCATATGATTGTTGTACTGATCATAATTTCAAATAACATGTGTCAAAGGTGAAACATTGTTTACAATAGTGATGAATGGTGAGGTATAATCCATCTGAGTATGAACATGTGTCAAAGGAGAAACATTGTTTAAAACAGTGAAGAATGGTGAGGTATAATCCATCTGAGGCTGATTATTGAAGAATGGGGATTTGATGTAGACCGTGCAATTATTCATGATTACAAGAGAACCATGAAAGATACTTCTTGAAGAATAGAATTGTATTATTTGCATGAAGTAGAGAATGATGGTTGAAGAAGAAGAAAATGTGGAAGGGATTGTAATCCTGAGATGGACATGCACTTCACATTGTCTCAAAACATAATGATGCTAAACCTGATTTATGAAAGGATATTTTTTAAAATAGTATCATTTTAAATAAAATAAGAAGAGTTGTTGTGGATGCCAAATCACAGAAAATAATCATGAAGGTTATGGCCGATGCATATGTTAAAGTTGGCACCATTTTCCAGTGTTTTCCAAATTTTTGGGTATGAAAATCGACAAATAGGGAAATGTTTCTTTTTGGAAAAGAGACTTTCATGCTGATAACATGGAGTATTGGAATCTTGCGCGTCATATGTTTTTCAAGATAAGAACATAAAATCATGGAAAAGCGAGAAGGGCGCCCAAGATTGGATGTTGGTCGTGCAAGTGAGTTTCGAGGGCAGAGAATGGCATGACGAAACTTGCTTGTCGAGGGGAGACTTGTGTGTCTTTGCACAGGGTGTCCAAATTACTATAAATACAGGTCGAACCCTCCTCATTCGGTACAAGCTCAGCACATAGAGAAAATAAGATCTCTCGTCGTGCAGGAGTG
The DNA here is from genome assembly GCA_963277665.1 of Viscum album. Taxonomy (NCBI): domain Eukaryota; kingdom Viridiplantae; phylum Streptophyta; class Magnoliopsida; order Santalales; family Viscaceae; genus Viscum; species Viscum album. Next base: position 1,051,125,847 of record OY728151.1, on the reverse strand, counting down.
ATGGTCGCACAAGTGGTTTGTGGTCGCACAAGTGTAGGTTGTGCGATAGTTGTTTTCTATGCATCCACGAACGTATTAGAAAGAAAGGAGGAGAGTCGCTCATGTTTGGAGTGGGTGAATAAGGTGTTGCATAGGTGGTGTGGTGAAATTTTCACACCAGAATTTGAAGAAGCACGACAGTTCACAGTTGCGCACCAAAATCGGTTTGGGAGTAAAAGGCGTTGAGTCGCACATGTTTAAAGTTGAAGAAGTGAGTGTCGCGCAAGTGGTTGAGGTGAACATGAGTGCCAGTTTGGACTTGCGTGCCGTGACTTGCGCACTGTCTTGAAACTTTTGCGCTGGGTTTGGAGAAGTACTCCAGGTGTAGTTGAAGCATGCCCGTCTTTTTGGAGATACCCAAAAGCTGGATTATTGCCCGATACCTTCAGTGAAAATTGAGATTAAAGAGAAAATCTAAATGATACATGAATGATCTGAAGCATACATGGAGAACTGATTCTGACAATGCCTATTAATCTGAGCTTAATTTATTGAGAAATCACATAAGTAGTTGTGATTCAGGAAAACAAAGACAAGAGGATCTTGTGCATTAAGTCATTGCACTAAAGAAGAAGGATTGAACTGAAAAGAGCATCAACTCTGTAACCTGATGTAAGAAATTTATCATGTTGAACATGAGACAAAGAACTTCATGACTATCTGTTGAAGAGGCCTTCTCGTCTATAAACTGAGTGGGACTTCACCAAAGGCAGTGAGCTAGGGGGAGTCAATATGAGTGACCCGAGGGACGCAGTGAGCTATCCATGACCTTTTGTAAAGGCAGTGAGCCTGGGAAAGAGTTACTATACCTGAACCTTTGAATTCCACCAATAGTGAAGAATAGTGGAATTTGGTACGGCCGGCAACCTATCGGAGTATGCTCCTTAGACAAAGCCCATTGCGGTGAACAAAGTAAAAAATTGATGTGTCATCTCTTTGAGTGTGAATGTTTGATTAATGATTATATCCATCATATACGTTTAACTAGTTCCTACCAACATGGGAACAAGATACGTCAGTTTAAAAGAAAAAATTCCCACCGTGATTCACCCTCCTCTCTTATGGTGTCCCGGGGTCCTACATGTTGTACCCGAGAGTAAGGTTCATGTCTGTTGGATACCCTAAAATAATTCTATTCAGAAGAGCATTTTAGTTTCCTTCTTATAGTAAATAATGAAGTGCAGTATTGATAATGATTCAATCATTTCTGAGCAGAAGCCTACATCCAGCAATACCATGAAAAATAGGAAAAAGAAAGAGAAGAAGCAGTTGAAGAAGTCCCTCATGTCTAAAGAAGATACAATTTCCTATTCTCTATGCACTTCCAATAATGAAGAAATATTTATCTTGGAAAGTATCGAGTAGTAGTCCCAAGATCCTACCATTGGAAAGGAAGACACATCTATCTCAAGTGATCAGGAGAAATTAACAAGCTATCTGCATGATATTCATGAAGAAAGTGTTGATCGTATTATTAGAATATTTCAATGCATATAGGTTGAGATCAACCGATTGGAAAGGGAAGCTGATAATGTGGAAAAGGGCATGGATGTAATAGTTCTGGAATTCTTAAATCTCACAAAACAAATTAATGTCTTTGAAGAAAAAGAGAGATTCAATAAGACACTAAATGAAAAGATTCATGCACTTGAAGCTGATCTGAAAAAGGGCACTGATGTCGAGAGTTTTTATTTGGAAGAAACTTCCAAGATATTCAAGGAACTAGACTCTTTGTTACAAAACAAATTTATGATGCATGAAGATGAGGTTGAAATATTGGAAAAGACCTGTGAGGAGAAGATTATCATGATTGAAAATCAGAAGATCATCCTTAATATTGAAGGTCAAAAATTGGAATCCCAATTGACAAATCTTGAGAATACACATATTGAGACTTCACAAAAGAATGAAACATGTGACACTTGTATTAAATGTTCATTGGAGGATTATAAATCTGAAATACCTCAACATGTGACAAGAAGATTATGACAACTCTTGATTATCCATCTCAAGAATCTGTTTCTGCTGGTACTCAATGATCACTGGAGGATTCTGCTGTCAGAATACATCCAACATGTGATAAGAAGATCATGACTTCACTCATTGATCTATCACAAGAAGATATCAATGTGAAGGTACCATCCATACAAACCTGTACTATTGTTTCTAAATATGTTCCTTCAAAAAGTACAGGTTGGAAGAAAAATTATATGCAAGTGTGTATGAAGAAAGATGCAGATAATAAACCTTCCACTGGGGCTAGGTTGGATGGGAAGGAAAAGGAAAAATATGGTTACTCAAACAAGGATACAAAAAATTAAGAAGAAGGCACAACAACCACTTATATAATATATAATGAAGAAAAGATTTGTGGGTCAATGCTGGTACTACAATAGATTTGGTCATTGCTTACTGGATTGTTGGTACAATCCCTTAAATGAAGAATTACAAAGAAAGCATGTATCAAAGGGAAGAAATCCATAGAAGAAGAAGCAACATATTCAGGTACAGAAGAATCTATTTAAAACAAATAAATTTGGAATGCTTGATGACATCTGTGATATGTGCAACAACATAGGTCACAAGGCAAGCACATGACCATCTCAATATGCATTCACTGTTGATAAGAAAAGAATACCTCTGATGCCAGCTATGTATGAAGAAAGTACATTGGAATGTAATCCGAAGAATATTGTGTACAAACATTTCCCCAAGAAGATCTCAAGTAGGGAAGCTGAGAAGACACAAGATTTTAGTTCAATGAAATTGAAGGGTTATTCATCCAAAAGAAAAACTAAGTGGGATGAAACACATATGAACCCTTGTGAAAGAAACAAACTAGATGTAGTAGTTCCAAATGAAATATTGGTCATCTAGCCAGATGATTTTCAATGATTGAGGATACTTTAAGATGGAATGGCCAAGGCTAGTGACAAAGAAAAAGGAAAAATTTCACGTGATGAAGATACAAGCATGAGAGAGTGAAAAGAAAAATAAAAACATGTGTTAATGATGTTCTGTGTGAGAGATATATGAGATCTAGTCACATAGAAGTTTTCCATAAAAGGAGTAAAATTTTATCATTAATGATGGCTGTTAAGAAGAAAAATTCTCCACACAAAGAAGAAGAGAATGAGAAAATATCCATGGAAAATAAACACAGATCAGAACATATGTTCAAATGTGAAATCATGAAGACTGAAGTAAGTGGAAGAAAACGGTTGAGAAAAACACCTCAATCATACAACTCATATTGAAGATGCAAAGAGGAACCACCTTATTCCCTTAATCCTTTGTGTATAGTATTTGTTCTAATAATACAAGGAATTGAAGGTGAAGCATGATCTCAGGGGGAGAACCTGAGAAGTAGTGAATGTTGTCAACTCTTTATAGCTGAGCTAAAGAAGTTTCCATCTATGGAAGATTCTTCAATTGATATTCAAAGATTATTATTATGAAGGATCACTCTTGATGAAGATTATGATATGTGTTTCCCCTGAGGGGGAGAAAAATGAAGAAGCTTCCAAAATCATTGTTTCAATCAGTATCAACTCCAGCTGAAAAAACATAATTCTACAAAGGGGGAGTAACTGAATTGATCAGTGACATAAGAAGAGTGGAAGCGCCACCAGGCCACTTATCCTTCCAATTGCACTTGAATGTTTTTGATCTGTTTGCTGATGTGTGTGTTGGAGTTTCAGGATGATTATTCCCTATCACATTTGATTTCTTTAGCCCGAAATGAAAGTGGAAAACCCTTGGAGACAAAGTACACGAGTTCCCATCTCATGTGGTATCATGAACAATGAATAATGGAAATCCTTGTTGTCTAAATTAACTCCTCTTGTTTACTACACCGAGCATTACTTAAGTATTCTTAGAGTGAAATGATTGATGACACATTTCTTAAGTGTAGATTGATACCCTCTATACCATGAACTTTTTATTTCTTGTCAACAAGTGGGAGAGAAAGTGAAATGAGTGTTTCAGAAGAAGAGTTGATTAAAGAGAATATTCTTATTTTGACATTGACGAATTTATTTCAGAAGATATGTAAGGTATTGACAACAAAATACAAAGTGATAGATTGTTGGAACTAATTTTTGTATAAGGTTGTATTTGTTTTCAATAGTTTTCAATGATGATCAAAATGAAGGAGATTAAGAATTAGTCCAATGAAATGGAGGAATGGAAATTCAGATGATTGTCGTACTGATCATAAGTTCAAATAACATGTGTCAAAGGAGACACATTGTTTACAACATTGATGAATGGTGAGGTATAATCCATCTGAGGATGAACATGTGTCAAAGGTGACACATTGTTTACAACAATGAAGAATGGGGAGGTATAATCCATCTGAGGATGATTAAAGAAGAATGGGGATTTGATAAAGACCATGAAATTATTCATGATTACATGAGAACCCAGAAACTGAATTCTTGAAGAATAGAATTGTATGATTTTCATGAATAGAGAATGACAGTTGAAGAAGAAGACATTGTGGAAGGGATTGGAATTCTGAGATGTACATGCACTTCACATTGTCTCAAAACATGATGATGCTAGAACTTATCTATGAAAGGATATTTTTCATGATAGTGGAGTTTGTGAAGAAATAATAAGAGTTGTTAATGAAGAAAAATCACAAAAAAGAATCATGAAGGTTGTGGCTGAAGAAAATGTTGAAGGTGGCACCGTTTTCCAGTGTTTTCCAAATTTTTGGGTCTGAAAATCGACAAATGGAGAAAAGTGTTTTTTGGAAAAAATAATTGTGCGCAAATTACATGGAGGCTTTGAAACTTGCGCTCTATATGTTTTTTAAGAAAAGAACATAAAAATATGGCAAAGGGAGAAGGGCGCCCATGTTTGGAAGTTGGTCACGCATGTGATTTTCGGGGGCGGAGACTTGCGCGCTGAAACTTGCGCGCTGAGTGGAGACTTTTGGGCCATCGTGCAGGGTGTCCAAATGACTATAAATACTGGTCTACCCCACCTCATTCGGTATGAGATCAACACTTAGAGAAAATTAGAGCTCCTATTGCGCAGGTGTGGTGGTCGCGCAAGTGGTGTGTGGTCACACAAGTATAGGTTGTGCGATAGTTGTTTGCATGCCAGTTTGGACATGAACGTCGTGACATGCGTGCTATATTGAAACTTGTGTGATGGGATTGGAAAAGCATGCCAGGTGTAATAGAAGCACGCCGGTATTTTTGGAATAGCACAAAAGCTGAAAGATTTCCCGATACCTTACTTGAAAATTGTGATTAAAGAGGAAATCTAAATGATACATGCATGATCTCATGCATACATGGAGAACTGATTCTGACAATTCCAAGAAAGCTAAGCTTAATTTATTGAGAAATTACATAAGTGGTAGTGATTCAGGAAAACAAAGAGAAGAGGATCTTGTGCATTCCGTCATTTCACTAAAGAAGAAGGATTTAACTGAAAAGAGCATCAACTCTGAAACCTGATGTAATCAAAGTCTCATGCTGAAGAGGAGACAAATAATTTCATGTCTATCTGTTGAAGATACCTTCACATCTATAAACTGACTGGGACTTCAACAAAGGCAGTGAGCCAAGGGGATTCAACGGGAGTGACCTGAGGGATGCATTGAGCTATCCATGACCTTTTATAATGGAAGTGAGCCTACGACAGAGTGACTGTACCTGAACCTTTGTAATCCAAAACTAGTGAAGAATAGTGGAATTTGGTACGACTGACAACCTGTCGGCATATGCTCCTTGGACATAGCCCTTTGTAGTGAACCAGGTAAAAATTGACGCGTCATCTCTTTGTGTGTGAATGTTTCGCTGCTAATTATATCCATCATACAGGTTTAACTAGTTCCTACCAATGTTGGAAAAAGATCCGTCAGTTTATAAGAAAATGTTGCCACCCAGATTCACCCCTCCCCTCGCTGGGTGTCCTAGGGTCCAACAAGTTGTACAAGAGGGAAAGGTTCACGTATGTTGGATACTCTATAGTAATTCTATTAATAAGAGGATTTGAGTTTCTTTTCTAATGTCAACAATGAAGTGTAGTCTTGATAATGATTCTATAATTTCTGATTAGAAGCCTACATCCAACAAGATCATGACAAACAGGAAAAAGAAAGAGAAGAATCAGTTGAAGAATTCCCTCATGTCCAAAGAAGATACAATGTCTTCTTCTCCATGCCCTTCCAATAATGAAGAAATAATTTTCTTGGAATGTATCAAGAAGGTGTCCCAGGATCCTACCATTGGAAAGGAAGACACTTATATCTCATGTGATCAGGAGAAATTAATAATATCTCTGCGTGATATTCCTGAAGAAATATTTGCTCTTATTATTAGAATATTTCAATGCATGCAGGTTTAGATTAACCAATTAGAATGGGAAGTTAAAAATATGGAAAAGGGCTTGGAAGTAAAAGTTATGGAATGCTTAAAGCTCACCAAACAGATTAAAGACTTTGAAGAAAAAGAGAGTGTCAATGTGACTCTAAATGAAAAGATTCATGTGCTTGATGCTGAGATGAAAAAGAGCACTAATGTCGAGAGTTTTTATTTGGAAGAATATTCCAAGAGATTCAAGGAACCTGAATCTGTGTTACAAAAAAAAATTAATATACATGAAGATGTGGTTGAAATTTTAAAAAAGACTTGTGAAGAGAAGATGATCATGATTGAAAATCAGAAGATCATCCTCAATATTGAAGGTCAAAAATTGGAAGCCCAATTGAAAAATCATGAGAATACTAATATTGAGACTTCACAAAAGAATGAAATAGTTGATGATTGTATTCAATGTTCATTGTAGGATTCTAAAGCTAAAATACCTCCAACATATGACAAGAAGATTATGACAACTCTTGATTATCCATCTCAATAATTAGTTGATACTGGTACTCAATACTCATTGGAGGATTCTACTATCAAAATTCATCCAACATGTGATAAAAAGATAATGACTTCAATCATTGATATATCACAAGAAACTATCAAAGTGAAGGTACTCTCCATAAAAACCTGTACTGTTGTTTCTAAATATGTTCCTCCAAAAAGTGCAGGTTGGAAGAAAAATTCTATGCAAGTGTGGATGAGGAAAGATGAGGATAATAAACCTACCACTATAGCTAGGTTGGATGGTAAGGAAAAGGAGGATGATGGTTCCTCAAACAAAGCCCAAAAAATTAAGAAGAATGCACAACAACCACTTACAAAATATATAAAGAAAAAAAGATTTGTGGTTCAATGCTGGTGCTGCAATAGATTTGGTCATTGCTTACTGGATTGTGGTTACAATACCTTAAATGAAAAAGAACAATGAAAGCATGTATCAATGGGAAGAAATACATAGATAAAGAAGCAACATCTACAGGTCCAGAAGCATCTGTTTATAGCAAACAGATTTGGAATGCTTGATGAAATCTGTGATATGTGCAACAGCATAAGTCACAAGGCAGGCACATGCCCATCTCAATATGCTTTCACTGTTGATAAGAAAATAATACCTCAGATTCTAGATAAGTATGAAGAAAGTACATTGGAATGAAATCAGAAGAATATTGTGAACACACATTTCCCCAAGAAGATCACAAGTAGGGAAGTTGAGACAACCCGGGATTTTAGATCCATGAAATTGAAGGGTCATTCATCCAAAAGAAAAACTAATTGGGATGAAACACAGATGAACCCTTGTGGAAGAACCAAACCAGATGAAATAGTTCCAAATGACATATTGGCCATCTGGACAGAATATATTCAATGAATGAGGAAACTTGAAGATGAAAAGGCCAAGGCTGGTGACAATGAAAAAAGAAAAAAATTCACGTAATGGTGATAACAAGCATGAGAGAGTGAAAATAAAAATAAAAACATGTGTTAATGATGTTCTATGTGAGAGATGTATGATATTATTTCACGTAGAAGCTGTTCTTAAAAGAAGTAAAAATGTATAATTAATGATGGATGTTAAGAAGAACAATTCTCCACACAAAGATGGAGATAATCTGAAAAGAGCCATGCCAAATCATTACAGATTAGAACATATGTTCAAATGAGAAAGCATGAAGACTGGAGTAAATAGAAGAACTTGGTTGAGAAAAACACCTCAACCATGAATCTCATATTGATCAATCAAAGAGGAACTACCTTATTACATTAATCATTTGTGTATTGTATTTGTTCTAATAATACTAGTAATTGATGGTGAAGCATGATCCCAAGGGGAGAACCTGAGAAGTAGTGAATGCTGTCAACTCTTTATAGCTGAGATGAAGAAGTTTACATCCTTGTAAGATTCTTCAATTGATATACAAAGAATAAAATTATGAAGGATCACTGATGATGATGATGATGAGCAGTGTTTCCCTTGAGGGGGAGAAAAATGTGGAAGCTTCCAAAATAATTCACTCAATCAGTATCAACTCCAGCTGAAAAAAAATCATTCTACAAAGGGGGAGTAACTGAATTGATCATTGACATAAGAAGAATGGAAGAACCCTCTGGACACTTATCCTGCCAATTGCACTTAAATTATTGATCTGTTTTATGATGTGAGTGCATGAGTTTCCGGTTGATTATTCCCTATCCCATTTTATTTCATTAGCCTGAAATGAATGTGGAAAACCCAAGAAGACAATGTACATGAGTTCTCATCTCATGTGGTATCATGACCAGTGAATAATTGAAAACCTTGTTGTCTAAATCAACTCCCCTTGTTTTCTACACTGAGAATTGATTAATTAGACATGGAGTGAAATGATTGATGACACATTTCTTAAGTATAGATTTATGCCCTCTCTACCATGAACCTTGTATTTCTTGTCAATAAGGGGTAGAGAAAGTAAAATTAATGTTTGAGAAGAAGAGTTGATTGAAGAGAATATTTTCATTTTGACATTGACGCATTAATTTTAGAAGATATGTTATGTATTGACAACAAAATACAAATGGATAAATTGCTGGAACCACTTTTTGTATAAGGTTGTATTTGTTGTCAATAGTTGTCAATAAAGATTAAAATGAAAAATATCAATATGTACTCCAATGAAATGGAGGAATGGAAATTCAGATGATTGTTATTCTGATCATAAGTACAACTAACATGTGACAAAGGTGACACATTGTTTACAACAGTGAAGAATGATGTGGTATAATCCATCTGAGGATGAACTTGTGTCAAATGAGACACATTGTTGACAACAGTGAAGAATGGTGAGGTATAATACATCTAAGGATGATTAATGAAGAACATGGATTTGATGAAGACCATGAAATTATTCATGATTACAAGAGAACCATGCAAGATAATTCTTGAAGAATAGAATCACATGATTTTCATGAAGTAGAGAATGACGGTTGAAGAAGAAGACAATGTGGAAGGGATTGGAATTCTGAGATGGACATGTAGTTCACAATGACTCAAAAAATGATGATGCTAAAGCTGATTTATGAAAAGATATTTTTCATGATAGTGGAGTTTGTGGTGAAATAAGAAGAGTTTTTGTAGAAGAAAAATCCCAGAAAAGAAGCATGGAGGTTATAACCGAAGCATATGTTGAAGGTGGCAATGTTTTCCAGTGTTTTCCAAATTTTTGGTTCTGAAAATCGACAAATGGAGAAAAGTTTTTTTTTGGAAAAGAGATATGCGCGCCGATTACTTGGAGTCTTGGAAACGTGTGCACCATATGTTTTTCAAGATAAGACCATAAAAATATTGGAAAGGGAGAAGGGAACCCATGTTTGGAAGTTGGTCACGCAAGTGATTTTCTGGGGCAGAGACATCTGCAATTAAACTTGCGCATCGAGGGGAGACTTGCAAGACATCGCGCAGGGTGTCCAAATGCCTATAAATATAGGTCAAACCTTCCTCATTTGGTACGAGCTCAACACTTAGTGAAAATTAGAGGTCTCTTCATGCAGGAGTGGTGGCCGCGCAAGTGGTGTGTGGTCGCGCAAATATAGGTTGCACGAAAGTTGTTTGCTGCATTTCCAAGATCATTTTGGCGAGAAAGGAGGAGAGTCACGCATGTTTAGAGCTGGTAAAGAATGTGTCGTGCAGGTGTTGGGGTGAGAATTGTGCTCTAGAAGTTTATGAAGCGTGAAAGTTCACAGTTGCACACCAAAATTGGTTTGGGAGTAAAAGGAGTTGAGTCACGCAAGTTTGAAGTCGAAGAAGTGAGCGTCGCACAAGTGGTTGAGGTGAACATGAGTGTCGGTTTGGACTTGCGCTCCATGACATGTGCGTTGTCGTGAAACCTGTGCACTGGCCTTGGAGAAGAATTCCAGGTGTTGTTGAAGAATTCCGGTGTTTTTGGAGCTGCACAAAAGCCGGAATATTTCCCAATACCTTCAGTGCTAAGTGTGATTAAAGAGGAAATCTAAATGATACATGAATGATCTCATGCATACATGGAGAACTGATTCTGGAAATTCCATGTAAGTTGACCATCATTTATTGAGCAATCACATAAGTAGTTGTGATTCAGGAAAACAAAGACAAGAGGACCTTGTGCATTCAGTCATTGCACTAAAGATAAAGGATTGAACTGAAAAGTTCATCAACTCTGAACCCTGATGCAAGCAAAGTTTGATGCTGAACATGAGATAAAGAACATCATGACTATCTATTGAAGAGACCATCACGTCTATAAACCGAGTGGGACTTCACCAAAGGCAGTGAGCCAAGGGGAGTCAATGAGAGTGACCCGAGGGACATAGTAAGCTATCCCTGAGCTTTTGTAAAGTTAGTGAGCTTGTGACAGAGTGATTGTACCCGAACATTTTTAATAAACAACTAGTGAAGAATAGTGGAATTTGGTACGACCATCAACTTGTCGGTGTATAATCCTTGGACGTAGCCCTTTGCGGTGAACCATGTAAATATTGATGTGTCATTTATTTGTGTATGATTGTTTCATTGAGGATTATATCCATCATAGAGGTTTAACTATTTCCTACCAACGTGGGAACAAGATCCCTCAGTTTAAAAGAAAATGACGTCACCCTGATTCACCCCTCCCCTCTCAGGGTGTCCCGAGGTCCTAAAATAATTTCATCCATGATATAGGATGTTTAATTCATAAATGAAACTCAATAATAAATATGTAAATGTGAAAAAAGGTGAATAAACTTGATAGAGAAATGGACACGGTATTAACTACACAATGGATTTGGCTCGGAAAATCGAGGTGCAATTTCTACAGCATAACGAAGTAACAAAAAAATTCATAAAAATGGTTGATGAGGGAGAAAGTGGTGCATCATAATATGTACATGAAATGGACCATAAGGGGTTCATATAGATAAATATACCAACATATGTAATGGAACTTTTATTCATAATACATTAGAATTTCTTGAATGTAAATGAGGAGAGAGAAATCCGTTACAGAATTTTGGGTGTACATAGGTGGAATTTATTAGAGATAAATGGGTCTCTCATTATTCAGACATAAGGTGTGAAGTATAGGGTAAATGCGAGATCATACCCCAAAATTTATAATCGATAATACAAGGATATAACAATATAAAGATACTTTGATAAAATTGACAAAGGATGAAATCCCTTACTTTGAAGTGTGATCCCAAAGGATTTAGAGGGTATTGAGAGAGGCTTCTTGTGAGCCTAAGGCACCATGGTATGATTCTAGGGAGAGGAGGGAAGAGGTTGGTCAAGCTCCAAAGTCTTTTAATGAAGATGAAGTGAGAGCTTGGGTCGGATTATATAGGAAACAAGAGGGAATTCGTTATTATTTAGGATTGGAACCCTACAGAATAAACTAATCAAATCCAAAAACAATCCCATGGTTTTTGCCCATGGTTTTTTCAAAAGGGGATAGTAAAAGATTATTTTATAAGGCCAATGGACGAACATATTTAAATATTAGTTTTTCTTATGTGGAGGTGAGTCACACACTCCAGGAAAATCATTTTAAAATATAAAATGTTTAATAAGTCTTGAAGGGTCCACTAAAGCATTTTAAAATAAATAAAACAAACATAAAATGACATTTTTCTAATCGTAAAACATATATTTTCAGAAAAACCCATTTATAGTATTTCATTACGTCACTATTTGGTTATTATGATATCATAAAAACCCATTATATAATTAAATGTCATTTAATTTTTACCCAAAAATCAGTTGTCTCAGAAAATTATGATAAAATTCACCATTGGATAATTTCGACATCCTAATTCAAAAAATAATTTCATTTTTATCTAAATAACATTATAAATAAGTGAATTTTTACTTTTAAAATCAAAACTGTCATTTATAAAAAATTCACGGGTTTTGAAAAAAACATCTTTCTAGCCATAATAACAAATTAAAATTGTATTCATAAAAATTATACGATCATTTATATTTAAGAAAAAGTAATTTAGAAATAATATTTTATTAAAATATTATATAATTACAAAATCTGTTAATTATTTAAAATATAATTCTTATTTAAATAATACTATTTTTGATTTAAAAAATATTTATAAAGTAACAATAATATAATGAATGTATATTCCTTATACAAGAATAATGGACATAATCATAGTACTAGGGTATTGTTAAATAACCTCTTATAACACCCATATAAGACCTAAGGGTAAGGTGTGATATGGTGACAGACTCTTCTGGTAGCTCGGACAACATCACTACGGTGGTAATCTCTATCAACATACACTCCTCCCATAGACGACCCCATTTGAGCTTAACATGTTGAAGCATGTCTTGGGATTGGTCAAGAGAGAAGTCCAGTGATGCCACCTCCTTTCTAATCTCTAACAAATGGGCTTCGCACGGAGCAATTCTACTAGATGAGGTAATCACATCCTTTGTCAATGTAAATTGGATTTCTTAAAGCCATATATTTATACAAATCAAGTGATAACTATTCAATGGCTATATTAGCAATGACCACAATTCATAACAGTATTTTAAAATCCAAATACATAAAACCAAGGAAGTGCATATCTTATATAATCATTTCACATAATAAGACATTTAATTAGACCAAAAGGAATTTTTAAAAAGTTTTGGTCATTACAATATTCCCCCCGTAAGAAATTTCTCCCTTGAAATTACTATTTCCCACACTAAAACAAATATAGTTAACTCTAGTTCATAACATCCTCTAATTCCCAAGTTTCCTCTTTGAAACATGTGGTTTATCTACAAAACCTTGTTGAGCGGAATTATCTTCTTTTTATAAATCTTTCCCTATGATCTAAGATCTTCACCATCTTATCTTTATTGGAGTTGACATTCTTCAATGATAACTCATCTGGATTGAGTATATGTGATGGGTCAGGTATGTACATCCTTAAGAGTGATACTTGAAATACATTATATACTTGAGATAGTTTTGGTGGGAGTGCTAGTCGATAGGCCACTACTTCAACGAAATCAGGGATCTCAAAAGATATGATGTACCTTGGACTAAGCTTTACCTTCTTCCTAAATATCATAACCCTCTTCCATGATTATTTGAGGAGTAATTCCATGTCTCCGATATCAAACACTATGTCATGTCGATGATTATCAGCATAGATTTTATGTCGACTTTGAGCAGCATTAATGTGCTACTAGATGGTCTAAAACTTCTCCATCATTTCATCGACCAATTTTGGACATAGGAGTTTTGTCTCCCAAGCTTCATCCCAACATGTAGGTTTTCTACACCTCTTCAAATAAAGGGCTTCGTAAGGATACATTTGGATTCTTGAGTGGAAACTGTTTTTATAAAATAACCCAACCATAGGAAGATGTTGATCACATCATCCTTTGAATTCCACTGAGCATGCGCTCAATATGTCTTTTAGTGTTTGGATAGTCCACTCATAATGGACACTAGTTTGAGGATTATAAGATGTACTGATGTTCAGATCACTCTTCAGAGAATGTTGATGACACTTCCAAAACATTGAGGTGAATCTTGGATCTCGATCAGATACAATGGATAGTGGTACTCCACTCAGCCTTAAAACATCTTTAATGTGTATCCATTCCATTTGATCTAATGAGAAATCCTCCCGAATTACAATAATGTGTGTAGTATTCTTTAGAAAATACAAAACAACCTAGATAACATTATTTCTTTTAGATGTTTTTTGACGTCTAGTGATAAAGCCGAGAGTGATATTCCCCCATTTCCATGCTGGTATGGGTAATGGTGGCATTATCCCCTTAGACTTCATCCTCTCATCCTTCACATGCTAGAATACTAGGAACATTGATGTATACTCAGTCATCTCATTCTTCATGTTATCCCACCAATAATTCTCTCATAGATCTTGATACATATTTGTGTTTCCTTGTGAATTGATAAATTCAAATTATGTACATCATCCAAAAGTTCTTTCTCTAACTCCATATTTGATGGAACACATTTCTTTGAACAAAATCTAACAATTCCTTCTTCATTATCATTGAACTCTGATAATTTTCCTTTTCTGATAGTTTCCACATTCTTATAAATTCACACATCTTCCTTTTGATCATCCATTATCCTTTCTAAAAGGTACGGTTGAGCAATAATTTGTGAAAGGATTGATGATGTTCCCTTATTTTTTATTCCCATATCCATATTCATCAAATATAAGAATATGTGATACTTTTTAATTTCTCATCAATGATAGAATCACTGGGTCCTTTAAACATAGAGAAACTACCACCTAGTTCGCTTTCCCAGGGTTTTAATCAAACGTGTAGTCAAAGTCATTGATCAGCTCTAACCATCTTCATTGGCGTATATTCATCTCTTTCTGTATGAATATATACATGAGGATTTTTTGATCCTTATATATTTTACAATTCGCCCCAAATAGGTAATTTCTCCATATTTTTAAAGAGAAGATAACCCAAACCAACTCTAGATCATGTGTTGGATAGTTCTCCTTGTAAAATTTCAATTAACTTGAAACATACGCAAATACTTTTTAATTTTTCATCAACAAAAAGCCCATGACATTCTTCTAAGAATCACTAAATACCTCAAAATTTTCACCCCTTGTGGGTGATGTGAGAACGAGTGCAGTGATAAGCATCCTTTTAAAATCTGTGAAGCTCTCTGGGAATTCATCACTCCATGAAAACATTACCCCCTTCCGAGTTATCTTTGTAAGAGGATTTGAAAATCGTGAAAAATTTCTCAAAAATTGGAAATAATATCCTGCTAACCCTAGGGAGATATGGATATCCATTACCAGTGTTGGCTAGGGACATCCCTCAATTGGATTTGTCTTGGAGAGATCCACAAATATCCCATTGCTTGGGATTATATGACCCATGAATGAGACCACCTTCAACCAGAACACACACTTGTTTTACTTTGCATAGAGCTTATCCTTTTCCAAGGTCTCTAGTAAAGTTCTTAGATACTCCTAATGCACCAAATTGGTTTTGAAGTATATTAGAATATCGTCTATAAAGACTACCACAAATTTGTTGTTGTAATCTATAAATACTCTATTCATCACGTCAATTAGGATTTCTGGAGCAACAGTGAGTCTGAAAGGGGGCCACTATCAACACTCAAAATAGCGTTGATAAAGAGGGACCTTCTCAGGACTCTAAATGGCACTGATGAAGGCCTATATTATTGTGGGGAACTGTAATATAAAATTACACGCCTCACACTTGCACACCACACACACACACACAAACAATATGCACAAAACAACACCTTTACATTGCACATAAGAACAATGCAGTGTACACAAGAACAGAGAATCTCACACAAGGGTTTGGAAAATAATTTTATATACATTTCAAAAGAAAATTTAAATCATTAAATTTACAATTATCCAACAAAAAGTTCAAAACAACAACAGTTCATCCTTTGACATCTGTGATCCCCTCTAAAAAATGTCTTCCAATGGTATCAGGTGCTGAACAAATCAACCTAACTCAAGAAAAAGGTTCCACCGATATGAGAAACCAAATATTATATCAGTAATACTATAATGAAATTAAATAAACATTAATAGGAATTAATACATTAATAAAATGTAAATGTTTAATAAAAAAGACACATTTGGTGTTATACAGTTCCCATCGTGCATCATATTGAGGTGGGGTTGATTCCAACTCTTCAAAAATGAGTTATATATTGTTTTTCTAAAATATCAAACCAATATGAATGAGTTTTCTTGGTTTTGAGTATATACCTTGTTCTTTTAATAAAATTAATATCAAATTTAAATGACACGTTTAGATTTTTACCATTCACATTATTCAAAGGATTGAGTTGCGGTTTATTTCTACACGTCACAAATGACTAATGGTTCATTTTTCTAAAGTATCAAAATAATCCAAAAAAATTATATCAACATTCAGTATTTCAGTTCCCTTTTTCACTAAATTATATCTTCAACCCCAAATTATGAATTCAGAGTTATACAAGTCACATCGTGTGTCAATTTTAGGTGATACAACATCATACACATCACAAAGGACATACGAATCATGCTCCAAAATTATGAACAGAATCGAAGAGAGTTTTCCTAGATTTCAGTGAGTGAAAAATTTTGATCTAAAATGTCAATTTTAAACTCATAACAGACACTTTTAGTCATACTGGTCTCATCGTGCATTGGATTGAGGTGTGGTAAATTATTACAGATCACAAATGACTCATGTATCATTGTGCAAAAGTATAAAAATAGTCCAAATGTGTATTCTCTGTATTCAGTATGTCACTTGTTCTTTTTTACTTAAATAAATGTCAATTTAAAATAATAAAACATTTAGATTTAAACAAGTCACATCCTGCATCGTATTGAGGTGTGGTTGATTCCTACACATCCCAAATGTCTTGGATCATTTTTTAATGTTTCAAAACAATCCAAACAAGTTTTCTCAATTTTTAGTATATCAGCTAGGTTTCTTTACTAAAATATAATTTCAAATCAGCAACATTATTTTTGAGAAATACTAGTCACAACGTGCATCAGTTTGATGTGAGACTATTTCATACATGTTACAAAGGACTTACAAATCAAATTCATAAATTATAAAGGCAACCAGAAAGTGTTTTCATGGTTTTTAGGGAGTGAAACATTTTGAGATAAAATGTAAATTTTAAACACATAACAGACACTTTTCGTCATACCGGTCACAACATGTGTCAGATTGAGGTGTGGTTAATTCAAACACGTCACAAATGAAAAATGGATTGTTTTACTAAATTATGAAAATAATCCAAATGTGTTTTCTCAATTTTAATTATGTCACTTGTTCTTTATACTTAAATTAATATAAATTTTAAATAAAAAGACACATTTGGTTTTTTACCGACCACATTGTGCGTTGTATTGAGGTGGTCTTGATACCTATACATCACCAATGACTCATAGAAAATTGTACTAAATTATAAAAACAATACGAATGTATTTACATAATTTTTAGTATACTAGATTTGTTTTTTACTAAAAATAATGTAAATTTAAAATAAAATGACACAAATAGATTCATACTAGTTGCACCCTGTGTCTGATTGAGGTTCAGTTGATTCCTACAAGTCATAAATGACACAGGGATTGTTTTCTTAAATTATCAAAACAATCTAAATTTGTTTTATTTATTTTTAGTATGTCAATTGTTATTTTTTACTAAAATATGTTTTCAAACTAGAAACACGTATTTGGATTCAAACTGGTCACACTGTACATCAGATTTTGGTTTGGTTGATTTATACCCATTAGAAATGACTTATAGATCATTTTCCTAATGTATCAAATCAAAACTAATGTGTTTGATCAGTTTTTAGTATGTGAAATGTTCTTTTTACTAAAAATACTCTCTATTTTAAATAAAAATAGACACTTTGAGTCATACAGGTCGCATCGTGCGTCGTATTGAAGTCACATCTTCATGATATTTTTGTACATTCTTCCATCAGGTATTATGACCATTAGTTTCTAAATTAATCGATATCACCTTGTCAATATGAGTCTTTTCGACAATCATGGTAGTACTGAAAAAATATTAATACACAATTGATTAATAAATATTTTAAATGAAATTGTAATTATCTTAAACAATACCTCTTAAATGATGCCAGGTTTTTCACATAATATGATCTCTTTTATAAATTTTCAACCACAATAACCATAGTATTTTCAGTTTTATTTTCTTCGAACACTACAGAAACACTGAGAAAAATAATTAAAATTTAATACATGTTTTAATAGTGAAATATTATTATATATACCCTAATACTTATCCAGTCCTAGTAATTTTGATGTTCCAGGTCCTTTTCCCCTAGCCTCATTTCATGATGTAGGTGATATTTTTGAATCGAACTATCATAAAACAATCCTCATTAAAAGATAATATAGATTATATAATTAGATTTTTAGTTCAAAAATTTTGGATGCAGTGTGTTAATAATTTACAAATTCCATCATGTGTGGTTGTTTTATTGGATAATCGTGCATTGAATGTAGGAAATAAATTATTGGAGTATCCAAATTTAATATAATGATAATTCAATGCATCCTAATGTGAAGAAAATGAATAAGTAATGAATGAAATTAAAATATTACTAATATGATTAAATTATAGTGTTTTACCCCAACATCATCGGTATTAAGAAGAGTTTGTCATCCATATTTTTGTTGATAAACAATTTGAGCAGGACTTCAACTATTTCACCCTCTTTATTAGATTCTATTCTTGTTTCTTATGTAGAGGTGACATGAAGACTGACGGGTCAAAATTTTTGTTCATGGGGATATCCCTTCAATTTTATTTCCTATATACACCTACAAAAAATATGAAATTTATTTAGACATAAATATCAATGTATATCAGCTTTTTTAAAATCAAAACATGAAAATATACCTCCTGTATACATTTACAACTAAGCCTCCTAGACAATCATACTGTAGGATTTCAATTAAAATTTTAACACTAATGAAATATAGATCTTCTCCACTGTACATAGTTTCATAAAAAAAATATCTAAGTACCACAATCATTCAAATTCATATCCACATGAGCTTTAAATGATAGTAAATGTGAATATAAAATGGGCAGGTTTAATGAGATTTTTCAGATTGGTTTGATCAGTTTTTTGATCCATGGGATCGTTTTGAGCCGTTCATTTGTTTCACCACCTTCCCTTTGTTCATCTATAATAACATTCATCGGTTCAGACCTTTGTTCATTAAATGTTAAAGGTTTATCTTGAAAATTAAATTTAAAATTAATACCACTTTGTCGACAAGTTTCTTTAAAAGACGTGATGTCCATGTGATGAATGTTCAAAGAGCTTCAATACTTGAAAAATGACCTATACCACAGTTCAAAACTGTGGGTATAGGCTATACCAATGGTTTTGGGAACCCTATGAAACCAAGGCATCAGTATAGCTCCATGACTTATACCTATGTTTTTCCAAACCATGGGTATAGATTTTTTCCATGTGTCATAGCCACTATGTCATAACCACTTTCCACCTCATAGTCTTATACCCATGGTTTTAAAACCGTGGGTACAAATAATATAAAAATTAGCACAAGGAGTTTCAAACTCGTGACCTTCCCATCTACCACATGTAATCTCACCAACCAAGACACTAAATCAATTTATATATGTATCGATATCTACATAAATACATTAATTCTAAGTGGGTGTATAGAAAAAAATCAATCATCGAGTCTCGAATGCACTAATTATATTTCAAACGCATAGAGAATAACAACTCCAGCTACCAATCTTATGTTAATAAATATCTATATTTATGTAAATACATTTATATAAACCACATGTAAAAAATTGAATCCATGGAGTTTCAAACTGTCAACCTCCGCTCCGACACTGTACCAAAATACCACTAAACCAACAAAACATATTATTATATAAATATATATAGTTATAAATTGTGGGAATAAAAATTTTCATGCTAGATTTGAACCCACACAGCTGCTCTGTAGCTACACTCCCTTACCAATACAACAATCGCAATTATATAAATATACACATATATATTACCTTATATATCTATTTATAAAATGTGGGAATAAGAAAAATTACACAGGGGAGTTTCGAACCTGCGCCGCTTCTACAATGATGAAATCCATTACCACTACACCATCATCAATTATTCTTATATATACATATATTATCTTATATATAAGTTTTCCCATGAAAAACATAAGGGACCCTATACGCATGGTTTAGTGAAACCATGGGTATATATGTCACCTATAGCTATGTTATTGTTGAACCGTGGTTATAGGATTATATATTGAAGGATATACCCACAATTTATGAACATTATTGGTATTGATGTCACAATACCCACGGATAATTGTGAACTATGGGTATATCTTTTCTCACGACATTCCCACAAAAGTTTTTGGCCTCCCATGATTACCTTGGTACCCTATACACACTTTTTAGCAAGAAATATGGGTATAGGTTAGAAAATGTCACTTATACTCACATTTCATTAAAACCATGGGTATCGGTGGGTCTACAACCATAGGTATTGGGAAAACGGTGGGTATATACCCATTTTCTAGTAGTGATTGTTGGAACTTATGAATATAATCATCGTCATCAATAGGAACAGGTAGATCAGCGGTCGGCTCATGTTCTACGTTAATCAATACTTTGACATGACCTATTATAAGTGGTCTCTTATGTAGAATTGAATTCTAGATATTGAACACCATATACCTCTCTACAAGGTAATGGGTGGCTGTTGATAGAAATAAATCACATTCATTGTCACTATTTAGAATATCAATATTGGAAAGGTATCAATGTCTATCTAATTCAAATTTCATAGAAAAAATGATTAGAACAACAATTAACTTAACTAAGATAGGTTTTTTAGGGGAATGGATCACCTCAATGCTTGTGGGGGGTGTGGATGGATCTTCATGCGCTAATTGTTCTGGAGTTGGTTGTTCTCTACCCCCACCATCAAATTTGTTATGAAATCTCTCTATAATTGAATATGTTCTTCAAGGATAGGTAATATGTAATGTATTGGAATTCTTGTGTAATTTTCTTAATTGTATTGAATTATTTCAAGACCGCACGCTTTGATGACACATGATTATGATGCCCAGAGTGCCCGAAATGTAACTTTGAATATTTTTTATTGTACATTTAGTAAATTTGAAAGTTGGTTTTTCTATATTTTGAACCGGTGACCAAATCTAAAATTTGATGGCACCGTTGAACTCGTAACACCGGTATTATCCTAGAAATGACTTAACGTTTTCCAGAATGGGCCGTGTAGAAAATTTACTTTTTGGAAATTCTAAGAAAAATAAGTAAATAATATAAAAGAATTGTTTCTATTATTTTGCCACCCTTGAATGGAGGACGGCTGTAAAGACTGAGAAATTCCATGGAAATTTTTTTTAAGACATGGGAATTTTACGAGTCCGTGAAAATTGACAGCGCATGATTCTAAGGCCCGGTGTGCCTGGAATCTATTTCTAAAGTTTTGTTCAGGTACATTAAATAAACATATGAGTGGGTTGTTATAACATTTGAAGCAGTGCTCAGAATTGAAATATGAGGGCACTATTAATCTTACAACGCCTGCATTTGATTAAGAAGTCTTTCACTTCGACGACAGTGAGTTGAGGATAGAAGATTGATTTTTGGGTTTTTCTTGGAATAATAAAATAAAATAAGTGAAAGTAATATTTTATTTTATTTTATATAAGAACCATTTTAAAGATGGAGGTGGGGCCACCACACCATAACCTCCCATGAGAGGTAATGGTGGTGGGGTCCACCCGAACTCAACAACCCATGTGAGGATAAATGAGGTGGGGACCACCTGAGATTTTAGCTCCAAGAAACACCATATTAAAGTGGATAAACTCTCAAGATCCAGTTAATATTGGGGAACCTCTTCAACTCCCCATTATTTAATTTGTGCCAACCATTCACATTAATTTGGTGGAGCCTATCTAATTAATTTAATTCTCCATTTGAATTTCGTGCCAACATCTAAAATAATAGACAAACTAATATTATTTTGGGATTGGAATTTCTCACATGGGGAAGCTTTTGAGAGGGGTGTTTGGGAGAATTAGAGTTCTCCAATGAAGAACCTCATCTCCCAATAAAGAACGAAGAACGAAGAATGCTGAACTTCTTCGACTTATTCCTCAGAGCTTCAACCAACCTACCCTAGGTAACATCGTGAACGAGCCGACATAGCTCGGGATTGGGAGTGCGGGGAGGATGTGAAGGACAATGAAATCCTTCGTCTTCTTTACGCAACTTCAACACCGATGAACGACAATCAAGGTAGGTGGTTTACTTTTTTTTATTCATTTTCCTTTTCTCTTCTTCGGATAGAATGAATTTGTTGTGTGGTTGAAAAATAATTATTGTACATCGTACATATTGGATGAACCAATTGATAACACCATAAACGAGGAGGGTGCAGGTCAAAACCACATGGCCCGACCCCTCTGCCAATCATGTTTATGTTGAACTTTTGGCATGGCGTTGCGCAACGAGGCGAAGAAGGTGGAGACGACAAAGGCTGCGCTACCCACGGCCTACGCGAACCACGCAACCCTCGTAGCGCTCTTTTTCCCCAGGCCGAACTGTGGTCCTCCAGCAGAGAGTCCCCAGACACACCACCGTCGGCCCACCTAGCCGACCCACTAGCCCGCCGGGCCACGCACCCGAACCAGTCAAACACCGCACTGGCCCGCCTGGCCGCACCATGCCCGACTGTCGGAACCGGCCCGCCTGGCCGCGCGGCTCTCGGACAATCGCCAAACCGTCTGGCCGTGTGCCACCCAGCCGCTGGCCCACCTTGCCACGTGCACGAACAGGCCACCCACAGGCCCTCCTGGCTGCGCCCATCCCGAATCGCGCCGGGCCGCGCTGGCCGCGCCTTGCCTGAACCGGCCCGCCTTCTGTCCTTCGTGGGCGCCCCGCAGGCTCCTTGCGCACCTCCCCGTACCGGCCCCTTATGACCACCTGACCGAGCTGGTATCCCAAAGCCCCACGCGGCGCCCTGGATGAACCGGCCCGGCCACGCCCTCTAGGCTAAGCCACGATTGGACCTGCCCTCGTGATGCTCTGGGCTAAACCGGCTCCGAGCATGGGCCAAGCTGCCCCCGCAACCTGCTGGGATGGGCCCAGTAGACTAGGATGATCTTAATGGGCTAGCCCACCCAATGGGTCGGGCCAGACCCAACAGGTCTTACCGGGTCAACCAAGACCGGGTCGGACCGAACCTGGGCCCACTATTGGCCCCTTACCTTTTTTGTCCATATCATTGGCGCCAGACGTCCATTTGACGATCTGTTAGAGGTGCTGGAAATCTTGGAGTGTAGAAATTCCTTTGAGTATACCCCTCTGGAGTTCGGGGTATAGTTGAGTTATGGCCAGGATTGATCAAGCATGAATCTAACCGGGCCCCCAGGACCAGAAGGCTAATAACTCACATACCAGGCATCCGATTGACGCGCCGTCTGTTATGTTGAGACCCCTATGATGAGGCATACCTTTGAGATAATTCTTCATCAGACATCGTGGAAGTTGATATATCAACACATGGGGTAAGGAGTAGACCTTCTAGAATCAATCGTGCTTCATGTGGTAACCATGTGGTTGGCTTCTCTCTGACGACTGTTTCTGGATCCTATGTGGGTTCGACAACTTTGACTATTGTTCCTGGATCCTGTGTGGGTTCGATAGTTCTGGCTACTGTTCTTGGATCCTGTGTTGGTTCAATAGCTCTGACTACTGTTCATAGACCCTGTATGGGTTTGACAGTTCTAGACGCTGTTCATGGATCCTGTGTGGGTTCGACAGCACTGACGACTGTTCATGGATCATGTGTGGGTTTGACCATTCTGAATTCTCCTCCTAGATCCTGTGTGGATTCTACATAATAGATGATTTAGTGATTACATCTAATCATCACTGACTCTCTACAAAAGTGGTATACTTGGGTGAGCAGAGTTAGTAGCTCTTGTGTTTCATCATGATCAAGATGGATTACATGATAACTTAGGTATATGTATGGGCATATACCTATGTGGGGTTATCTGTTGATTTCATACTTTTTTATTTATCCTTGTTTATTTTTTTGAGACCTTGAGGGTATTGGGGTCCCTACTGAGTATCATTATAGTCACCCCTGCGTGGGAAACACCCGCACATCGTTGTGTTGGTTGTAGATGACAGACAATGTTGACTGAGGCTGAGTATCAGGACTAGACGGTAACCATAGGTGGACCTTACGACAAGTCAGTACACGGAGGAGACTAACAGACATGGATTGCTGTGGAGGCCATTCGTAGCTACCCTTTAGGTAGGAACCACAGAGGATGACCCAATACCTGCTTTACTTTTCTTCATTAGTACATTATTTTCCATTGTACTTATACTTTCCTGTTGAGCTTGTATTTCCGGCCCCTTTACTTTTCAGCACACTTTTGTATACAACTTTACTTAGTGTGTTTCATCCCGATCATACTCTGTTGTGTGTGATTACTCTATATAAAGGCAATGCCTTCCCAGTTTTAGGTAATTACACCTTTGGTGCTAGTCACGATCCATTGGCCTATGGAAGGCGGGCTTGGGGTAGTCACGGAACGGGCTCCTGGTATCAAAGGATACAATTATACCGCATAAATTTGGACTCTTATCTTTTCTGTGAAGAAATAGTGTTATGGTTACTGAGTGTGATTTTCATTTCAGGGAGTGCAATGTTGGTGCGACGACCAATGTATCCGTACACCAAGACCTTGACATCTGATTTCTGACCCAGTGCATGAAAACACTGATTGCATGTGTGTTTTTAAGAGTTTTTCATTGTGATATCTTGAGTCAACTCACCAGGTAAAACTTATTTACCATGATGAACTTGTTTCTTATCAGGATGCCGCTGCATAGAAAACCAACTAGGGTTCCCGAGAGAGTACACGATAATGGCCCACCGAGCGATGAGGCTATTGTGTAGGGCCCTATTACTATGTTGGCACCAATGGGTGGTGTACCAAAAGCACCACCACCCAAAGGGTAGAAGATACCACTAGACGCACTGGCGTACGATGTACAACAATAGATCATGATTGTATGAGATCCAGCAGTAGAGGTCTCTGAGGTTTCAAGGAAAGACAGATTCCCACGCAGGTGAGGGCCGGCTGGAGGCGATTGCTGGAGTTTTCAGTCTAGTTGAGAGATAAGTAAATGAGACAGTGATCTTAGCTACTAGTCTTTTTTAGTGAGTGACCGTTAATATGGTCCTCTTAGTGATGAGGCTTTGGTATGTGGACCATTTCCCAAGATAGTACCTTCAGGTAGTGTGCCAGCTATATCACTACCTATTGGTCAGCAGTTATAACCAGCGGTACAGGTAGAGAACACTTGTAGGCTTAATTCCTTACATGTGTTTCAGCATCAGATACCCCTCAGGTAATGAGGAGAGCCCGACTCACAGGAGGATGATGATTGGCTTGAGGAGGTGGCTGAGAGTTCCATATAACTTCTACAGCTTTAGTAGGATGACCTGTCGGTAGCTAAGTATTCATGGATGCATACCGATAATTCCTGGTACCTGATGAATATGGTGAGATCAATGCTTTAGGGCTCGAACTTCTGAGTGAGGTTTTTAAATGAAATCCAAGCTGGCACAATTCTTCTATGCATTCCTACTTATTCTAGGGTGCTAGAGAGAACCTTTGTGGTTGAATGTTGTTTGGCTGAGAGGATACAACCAGTGAATGTTAGTAGTGGGAAAGAAGGAAACTGGTTCCAGTCTCATAGACTTGAGTATGTAAAATTCTTTGGGAAGAGGAAGTGTTAAGGATAGATGAATCTACAGGGTAGTAGACATGAAAGAAGAGTTAGGTGAGCAGCATGAAGTGGCATAAATTTCGACATGTTACAACCACCCCCTTTTGTGGAACCTACCAGTCTCAGGGTGCTGGAGGAAAGGGGAAGAGAGTAGTTGCATGTAGTAGAGGAGTGTGACCCAAAGACTCTGGGAATGATTCTAGGTATGTTATGTGTCTACAACTAGCAATCGTATCAATAGAAATAAGTACAAATCATTCCTTCCTTCCACGAATATTGTCCAAGACCTAGTGTTTCTGGTTAAAATAATGACATGACCCTCATGTATGGAGATACCATTGGGAGGAGACTAGATAATCTCACATACTCTGACAGTGTGATCTGACCATTGAGGTGAGAGTTTCGGTTGGAACCTCTTGGTGGCAGCGTTGAGTCCTTATGAAGTTAGTTTGTGTTTGGACTTGACATCCACAGTTCACACTCAGATTTACTGTATTAGGAAAATATGTTGTGATTTATCTAAAATGTTGGTATGAGATTTTCCTTGGTTGGCGAAAAGGAAAACCCAGGAAGCATAGGATGGACTCATGCATAAGGGGGTGCAACCAATCACTCAGGAGCCAGCCAGACATAACATTGGGCCAGACTTTTCAAGAGTTGCAGCACCACTATCAGCCTAGATGAAGAAGGGAAAACCCTTTGTGTGGTCGGAGAGATGCCATCAGTGATTTCAAGAGCTAAGGAAGGGGCTGACTAGTGCCCCCATTTTGAGGCTTCCAGAGGAAGTCATAGGGTACGTAATTTACTGCAACGCATCAGGGACCAGACTCTGATGTGTCATGATGTAGGAGAAATCATTGATTGCATATGGTTCTCAATGGTTGAGACATCCCAAGAAGATCTACGCTACCCATGACCTGGAGTTAGCAGTAGTGGTCTTCTCCTTAAAGATGTGGAGACCCTGTATGATGGGTGAATGATTTACCATCTACTATAATCACAAGAGTCTCAGGTATATATTCTCTCAGAAGGACCTAAACATGAGACAACTATGATGGCTTGAGTTCCTCTAGGACTATGAATTTGAGATAGTCTATACTACTTGGAAGGGGAATGTTGTTGCAGATGCACTCAGCAGGAGATCTGGTATACAACTGCTAGGCGAGGTGACAGAGTGTCTGGGAGCTTTACTGATATCTTTTGTGGATAGATATGGAGTAGTCTTCCATCAGTCTATTACAGTCACTCCCCCACTTCATTAGCGAGTCAGGGAGAACAAAATGGGGACTCTAACTATGAGACAATACGTGCTCAGATATCCATAGGGAATACCCCTGATGAATTTATTGAAGGTGGGGAGCATGTCATCCTCTTCAGAGGATGTACTATGGTACCAATGTCACATTAAGAGGTTGTGTTGAGGGAGTTCCACACATCTCATCTAGCGGTACATATAGTAGTGGTGAAGATGTACTGAGACCTTCAACAACAGCACTGGTGGCTATGTATGAAGAAGGCATTAGCATAGTTTGTCTCTCGATGCCTCACTTGTCAATAAGTAAAGGTGGAGAACCATGTACCAATATGCTTGGTTCAGCCTTTAGAGGTCCCAGAATGGAATTCGGATGGGATATCCATGGGATTATTGATGGGTCTTCCACATACATCCAGGGGTCATGACTCGACTTGGGTGATTGTTGACCGACTCACCAAGTCGGGCTACTTCCTACCGATCATAGAGCATGGTTATGTAGAGATTTTTGAACACCTCTATGTGTAGGATATTGTGTAGCTACATGGATTACCTTCAAAGATTGTCCCCGATCATGACACACGGTTTACTTCCTCGCCATGGAAGGGTTTGCAGTAGGCTTTCGAGATGCAGCTTCGTTTGAGCACCATCTTCCACCCCCAGACTGATGGCCAGACTGAGCGGACCATTCAAACCCTCGAAGAAATGCTCTGTTCTTGTTTCCTCGACGTAGATCGCAGTTTTGGAGGATCACATTCCTTTGGTGGAGTTTTCCTACAACAATAGCTACCACTGCCCCATTGGGATGACACCTTTTGACGCCTTGTACGGGCAACCTTGCAGATCACCTTTGTGCTGGACAGACTCAGGGTAATCAGTACTCATGGGACCATAGATCGAATGAGCTACCATAGAGAAGATGAACATCATCTTGGAGTGGATGAAGACAACACAGAGCAGACAGAAGTCATATGCCGGTAGGATACAGGGACCTCTAGAGTTCGAGGATGGTGACCATGTCTTCTTACGGGTCTCTCCATGATGAGGTCTACAGAGATTTGGCCGAGGTGTCAGGTTATCTACAAGATTAATCGGACCTTTCCAGGTCCTCAGCAGAGTTGGCAAGGTGGCTTACCCCTTATCTCTTCCACCTCAGTTACACCGGGTGCACGACGTCTTTCACGTATCTTGGCTAAGGAGATACGTGCACGACCCTTCACACATCATCGACCATGTAGAGTTGGATGTCAACGATGGGTTGAATTTTATGGAGGTTCAAGTGGAGATTGAGTATCGACAAGAGCGGGTCCTATGTGGATGGTCGATACCTCTGGCGCGTATTCGCGGTAGCATGGGAACCTCTAGGAGAGCACATGGGATTGGGAAGCTCAGATGCATGTTCAATACCCACAATTGTTCCTTTAGTTCGATTGTAGTTTATGAGGATGTAAATCCTTGAGGTGGGGAGAATGTAAAGACCCAAAATTTCAGTGGGAAAAAAATACTTTTCTTAAATACATTGAAATTTTACAAGTCCGCTGAAATTGACGGCGCGTGATTCTGAGGCCCAGTGTGCCCGGAATAAATTTCTGATATTTTGTCCAGGTACGTTCTGTAAACATATGAGAAAGTTTTTATAAATTTTGAACAGTTTCTCAAAATTGAAATATGAGGGAACCGTTGAACTCGCAACACTGATATTCACTTAATAAGACATTCAATTCAATGATAGTGAGTCGAGGATAGAAGATAGTTTTTGGGTTTTGTGTGGAATAATATAATAAAATAAGTGCATTCCTTATTTTATTTTATTTGTTGTAACCACCATTTGTTTGATGGAGGTGGTTCCGCCACACCATAATCTCCCATGAGAAGTTATGGTGGTGGGGCACACCCGAACACAACCTCCCATGTGAGGATAAATGAGGTGATGACCCCCCGAGATTTTAACCCCTTGAAACTCCCCATTAATGTGAAGATACTCTCAAGCTCCAATTAATATACAAGAACCTCTTCAACTTCCCATTATTTAATATGTTCCAACCCTTCACATTAATTAGGTGGAGCCTATCTAATTAATTTAATTCTCCATTTTAATTTCATGACAACATCTAAAATAATAGACACATGAATATTATTTTTGGTCTTAGCATTTCTCACCTGGGGAAGCTTTTGAGAGGGGAGTATGGGAGAATTAGAGTTCTCCCATGAAGAACCCCATATCCCAACGAAAAATAAGGAATTAAGAACACCGGCGTTATTTTACTTCTTCCTCGGATCATCAATCGACCTACCCTCTGCATCATCTTCATCGAGCCGACGCAGCTCGGGATTGGAAGTCTGTGGAAGATGTGACGGATGACAAACTCCTTCTTCTTCTTTCCGCGACGTTAATGTCGATGACCAAAAATAAAGTTAGGGGGTTTACTTTTGTGTTTAATCCATTTCTCTTTCTCTTCTACAGATATAAATAATTCTTTGCATGGTTGTAAAATAATAGTTGTACATTGTACATCTTTGATGAAATAATGGATAAAACCCTAAAAACGGAGGGTGTCGGCCAAACCAACATGGCCCGACCCCTCCACTGATCTTGTTTATGTTAAACCTTTGGCATGGCATTGAGCAACGTGGCGATGAAGGTGACGATGACAAAGGCAGCACTACCCATAGAGTTCGCGAACCTCGCCACCCCCGTGATGCTCCAGTGCCCCATGCCGACCCACAGTCTACCAGCCAATCCACTCCAGCCTTACCGCTGCCGGACTGCGCCCCTAGCTCACGGCCACAGACGGCCTCCTGGCTATCAGAAGGCCCTCCTGGCCGAGCTGGCGGCCCTCCTGGCCATGCGCCCAAACTTGCCAAACCTTGCGCTGGCCCGCCTGGGTGTGCGCCCAAACCGGATGCCAGCCAACTCGCCTGGCCACGCCCTGCCCGAACCGTGCCGGCCCACGCTGGTTGCGCCTTGCCCGAACCGGCCCGCCTGTCGGGCTCCGCGCGCGCCCCTTGCGCCTCCTCGAACCAGACCCTTACAGACACCTAACTAAGTTGGTGTCCTTGTCCCCCTCATGGCACCACGGCCGAACATGCCTGGCCGTGCCCTCTGGGCCGAACCGCGCCGGGTCGTTCCCTCGCGATGCTCCGAGCCCAACCGTCCCCAAGTACGGGCCGAACCACCCACGCGGCCTGCTAGGATGGGCCAATAAAATTGGGTTGAACATAACGGGATGGAACACCAAATGGGTCTATCCAGACCCAACATGTCTGACCAGGTTGACCCAGACCGGGTCAGCCTAGACCGGGTCGGACCGGACCCATGCCCACTACTGGCCCTTTTCTTTCTTTGGCCATATCTTTAGTGCCGGATGTCCATTTGATGATCTGTCAGCGGCGCTGGAAATCGTAGAGCCTATAAATCCCTTTGAGTATACCCCTTTGGAGATCGGGGTATAGTTGCATCACAGTCAGGTTGGATCGGGCACGAATCCAACTGGTCCCTCAGGACTAAAATGCTAATAACTCACAGACCATGCGTCCGATTGACGCACTGTCTGTTATGTTGAGACCCCAATGACGAGGCGGACCTTTGAGATACGTCTTCATGGTATGTCGCGGGAGTTTATATAACAAATATTGGATTTAGGAGTAGACCCTTGGTAATCAAGCATGATTTATGTGGAATCCATGTGGGTGGATGCTCTCTGACGACTGTTCCTGGATCCTGGGTGGGATTGATAGCTCTGACAACTGTTCCTGGATCCTGTGTGGGATCGACAGTTCTAGTTACTATTCCTGGATCCTGTGTGGGTTCGAAATCTCTGACTACTATTCATTGATCCTGTATGGGTTCGACAGTTCTAGCCGATGTTCCTAGATCCTGTGTGGGTTCAACAGCACTGAAGACTGTTCCTGGATCCTGTGTGGGTTCGACAGTTCTGAATTCTTCTCTTAGATTGAATGTGGGTTCAACAGAATAGATGATTTAGTTATTACATCTAATCATCAATAACTCTCTATGAAAGTGTAAAACTGGGTGAGATGAGTCAGTAACTCATGTGTTTCCTCATTATCGAGATGTATTACTTGATAACTTTGGTATATGTATAGGCATATACATAATTGGGGTTATCTGTTGATTGCATACTTTGTGGTTTATCCTTGTTGGATTTTTTGAGACCATGAGGGTCTCGGGGTACCTAATGAGTATCGTTATACTCACCCCTACATGTGATACGCCCACACCTCATTTTTTGGTTGCAGACAATGGACATCATTGAATGTGGCTATGTTGCAGGACTGGACGATACCTGGAGGTGGACCTTACGATGAGTTGGTACACGGTAGATACTGATGGACGTGGAGTGCTAATGAGGCCATCTGCACATTCCCATCAGGTTGGAACCCCAAAGGATGACCCTATAGCTTCTTTATTTTTATTCAGCTATACATTGTTTTCAGTTGTACTTGTACTTTCCTGTTGGGCTTGTTTTCCCAACCACTTTACCTTTCAGCACACTTTTTTATACAACTTTACGTAGTATTTTTCTTCCAGCCTGTAATCTGTTGTGTGTGATCACCCTATATAAAATAAATGTCTTCACGGTTTTAGGGAATTACACCTTTGGTGCTAGTCTCCAGCCCCTAGCCTATGGAAGGCGAGCTTGGGGTAGTCAAGAAAATGGCCCCGGGTGTCGGGTCATGACAAAGGCGACACAGTAGTGCAGTGATGAGGGGGAAATGAGGCTTATTAATGGAAATCATCAATGGCCAATATCATTTAGTGTAACGATGAAACAAATGAAGTGTAACAAAGACGATATTTCATAGATGAAAAGACATAACGATACAACATCGCATCATAACTGAAATGCTACGACTTGTTTCTTTTAAATTTTTTGACGCATTATAGGAGAGAGGATTAAACATTGGAGATAATCTATCAAACCTCAATTGGTCTTCCTTTCCTACAAAGAATGACACACTGAAATATCATAATTTTCTTCAACGTACCTCGTTGAATGGAGCCGGAAGCGACATCATCTTCATGAAATCTTGAGGAGGAATGCTTCATAATCGAATGTTAATGAGGTTGGGGTTTATTTGTTTTAATTATTTGATTATTTCTTATAGATTCTAATTTTTTTTATGAATGCAGATCAGTCGACTAACAGGTTGATATGTGATTCAGTCGTGGTTGTGGGTGGATATTATGCAGGGTTTGATTTGGTGGTTTTCAAGCTGTGTGATTATCCTCATGTTATCCCCAGGATTAAAATCTAACACAGAGGGTGTGGTCCGACCGAAACAAGCCCTAGTCCCTCCGCTATAGTTTTTCTTGTTGCATTCTTGAATGTTGATCAGTCTAATTAACGACAATACATAATATTGGCCATCACGATGGAGAGGGTCATCTCTTAGGGACATAGAAGAATGAGACGCAATGAACAAACCACTAAAGCGTGTTTGGTGTTCCGCTGATGGTTATGTCGCCACGCCAGTGATGGCGGTGGAAAGAGGCAACGCTATTTGAGTGCTAAATTACTGGACCAAGGGCCACTGGCACATAGAGGTGGTAGGAGGCCACAACCAACTAGTTACTGTATCAGTGAGATATGAAACAATGAGCTTCACGTGGAGGTGTGGCCTGTGTTTATGCCATCCAGTGGCTGGTGAGCCATGGTCTCTTGACCACAATTAGAAGATTCCCTACATCAGTTGGGCAGGACTTGGTGTGACTTATGCATTACTTATAGATGGCGCCCCACCCGCCATACCGTGCGATAGGTCTTGGGCTGGCGGGCTATGCCCCCGCCAGTGGACTGGACTTCCACTCATCGGGTGAGACCCACACCCATTAGGATTGACCCATTCCGGCAGGCCGAACCCGCACCCAACGGGCTGGACCCATCCCGGTAGGCCAGACCCGTGCTCTTGGTGTCGGCCTGGATGAGGCTAGGTCATTGGGTGACCCGGCAGGTAGGACCATTGGCCAACTAGGCCGGGTCCTGTAAGGCCCATTGTGCCTAGCCCACTGGTCAGGCCGAACAAGACCAACCGCGACCCGAATTTGGTCAATTCGAGTCCATATAATTAAGTCGGGGTATGTGGGACCACCTAATTGAGTATGTTTGATTGGTCCGACCAGGTCTAACCGGGCCTAGATGTAACTGAACTGTGTTTACTAAAGCACTTGTATCTTTCAGACTGAGCATTTGATTGATGCACCCTCACTGAAGATGGGACCATTACGAAAGATCGGTCATTATGATATATTCCACTTACATTTTGGTGGATGTTGGAGTATGGACAGTTTGGATCACACTAGAATCCAACCAGGCCATTTTTACTAGAAATTCAATATCTTGCCGACCACGCATCCGAACGACGCACTTTCTACTGCAATGGGACCATTATGAAGAGATAGTCCATTGGGTAAATCAATGTGAAACATTGTATTGGATTAGGTATAATAGATGGCTTGAGGATCGGATCCTCCAAGAATCAAGCATGCAACAGGAAGGAATCTAGTGGCAGACTATGATGTGAATAAAGAATAGTGATCCTTTGTGGGTTTACACATAATGAAACTATATTGGTTACCACCTAGTGATGTCGTGTGGGTCAGCACCTAGCGATCCTATGTGGGTTATCACCTAGAGATCCTGAGTGGGATAACACCAAGATATGTTATGTGGGTCGGCACTTAATGATCTTCTATGGGTCTGCTAGGTGGGTCAACACCTAATGATCCTCTATGGGTTAGCACCTAGGGATCCTTTGTGGGTAAGCACCTAGAGACCCTATGTAGGTCAACAAAAGAGCCTCTTGATAGAATAATATGATATAACTTCATGACTAATCATATTTAAATCTGTATTTATGTTATACCTGGCTTTAGCTGAGTATTCGTGCAATGTTTTTGATGTCTTTCTTTGTGGTACTATCTCTGTGATATTTTCCATGTTGGTGTCTTCCTTCATGGATTACTAAGAGATAATCAGTGGTCTGGAGATCCCCATTGAGTATTGATATACTCACCATGCACTGGTTTATCCCGCACTTGTTGTGTCTTGTGTAGACGATAGACAACTTTGACTGGGACTTGGGGAGCCAGGTCTAGACGGTTCTTATAGTTGGATCGATAGACATGGAGTGATACAATGACATGCAATGGAGAGTTGTACCTAACCTTAAGGTAGGATACTCAGAGGAAATCCTTTGGGGATTTTAATTTTTTTATTTACTTTTTTTTCATTTGGACTTGTATTCTGGAACCTTTACTTTCAGTTTACACACTTTACACTTAGTAGTGGTACATTGTGGTGTCTTTTTTCATTTCCTATCCTTCATGGTTAGATTTTTGTATTTTCCCTATCTATGTGTATAAATTTTTAAAGTAAATGCCTTCCCTTTTTGGGATATTCTTTTCTGGTGCTCGTCACCAGCCCCTTGCCTATGGATGGTGGGATTGGGATTGTCACAACATGGGCCTTAGGGGACAAGTAGAGACAAAGTGGTGGCAATGGGCGGTCGGTTCTACTAGAAGAACTGACACTCAGATATTTTAAATGGGGGAAATAAAGTCATGTGTATTTATTTCAGCATTCGGTCTAGGGTGTCATGTATTGGTGCGGTGACCGACATATCCATACACTATGACCCTGATTTCGGTTTTCCGACTCATTACACAAATGCACTAGTTTCATGTTTTTTGGAAATGTATTTCTCTTGAGCCCTTTTGTTTCAGATAACTAGGTATAAAATATTGATTTTGGAACATTTCTTCTCTACAGGATGCCACCAAAAAGACAACCATTGAGTATTCTAGTTAAAGATCATGCTGATGGCCCACCGAGAAATGAGTTGTAAGTTCAGGGACAACTTATAGTGGTAGAACCAACAGTTGGTGTACTAGCACCACCAACACTAGTAAAGAAATAGATGCTACCATCCTTACCAGAAGATAGTGCATGTTGACTGGGTGTGCTACACGTGTTCCAGAGACAGAGGCCTTTGAGCATTTGAGGCGAGACAGATACTCTGGTAGTTGAGGATTGGATGGAGGTAGTTATTCTTGTTTTCACTCTATAGGGACACCTAATGACTAGATGTTAGTTCTAGTAGCAAGAATTTTTCAGGGCACTAAAGGGAGTTGGTGGATCTTGACTCTCCATAGACATGAGTAGGTGACCCTTTTCAAGATAGACATTGAGAGCCTCTTCAGGGTGGATTTCATACCAGCGACACTATGCTCAGTGCATATTCAGGTGTTACTATACCTAAAATAGGGCAGCCTACTGGTGGCATAAAACTCAATGAGGTTTATCGACCGTTCCTTATACTCCACCAACATGGTCTGAGATTCATTCTTTATGGCCCATAGAAATGAGAAGGTACTCCGATGGGAGATCACGACATCAATGATTTCACTCATGATCCGAACACATGCTGCGGTGCTAGAGAGAGCAATACTAGTGGAGAGTTTCTTTTCCAAGCAGGGATAAATAGTGAGATCCACCACTGTACAATAGGTGTCCAATTCATATGAAACAGGTAGTAGGGAGATGTCATAGAGGCCCAAATGCGCCAGACCTTCCATAGGATGGCCCTGGGAAGTAGGGTCAGTTATGCAGAGCTCGTGAGGTAGAGGATCTCATCTGAGTACTCGAGTTTTTTACACTTGGGGTAGTTAGGGGTACATGGATCATGACTATCAGACTCCTTTCACAGATGACCGATAGGTAGTCAAGGGATTTCCAAGACAACCCTAGAGGTTTGAGTGAGGAGATCCACAGGGTGGCGGACATGGAAAAGGAGTAGGCTGAGTAGCAAGTGGTGGACTATAGTTTGAGGTACTACCAAAACCACCCCCATGAGGTCCACTATGAGCTTTAGAAGTAGTTTGACCGGAGTGGGGCGAGCTTTAGGCAATGGAGACCTACGACCATAGGAATCCAGATATGAATAGAAGCATGATCTATGTCTATTCTACCTTAGCTAATGTTCTCATAGAGATAGGTTCCAGTCACTTATTCCTTTCCATGGACCTCATTTGGGGATAAGTGATTCCAGTGGAGCCATTGGATCGATCTTTATGATTATAGACTCATACGCGAGGGTATTCAATGATTACACACTTGTTCTGGCAGTGTGAGTTAACTCAAGGAGGTGAGAGCTTCAGCTAGGATCCCATAGTAGTAGCATCAATTCATTACAATGTCCCCTAGGGTATGGATTGGTTATTTATAGTCCATGCACAGATAAAATGTTTTAGGCCCAAAATACAGTGTCTCTCTAAAGAAGATTCTAGGATATCCATCTCTAGTGAGAAGGGATCCTTTACATCATATGATGTAATTTATCAATGAGGGTGCAACCAATCACTAACCAGTAGGCTAGCCTCACACTTAGTTCAGTGGAAGAGGGGAGTTTGAGAATTCCTGTAGTGGTGGAGGAGTATGAGGATGTCCCTCTAGAATATTTCCCAAGCCTACCCCCTCATAGAAAGGTAGAATTTTTCATTTACTTGTACCTAGGGTTGGTACCAATATATACACCTACATATCGGATGGCTCTCATGGAGCTTCATGAGTTGAGGATAAAACTGGAGGACTTTAGAGGGAGGGGTTTTTAAGGCCTATTGATTCTCCATGGTCAGCCCTGATGTTGTTTTCCACGAAGGAATACGGGATCTTGAAACTGTCTGTGGATTACGAAGCCTAAACTAAGTTACTGTGAAGAAAAATTATCCCCTATCGAGGATTGATGACCTCTCCAATTAGCTGAAGGTAACACGATGGTTCTTGAAGTTCGATCTAAGATCAGACTACCATCAGCTTCATGTATGGAATGAGGACGTACCAAACAAAACCTTTAGATTCCAATAAAACCATTATGAGTTCTTGTTCATTCCTTTTGGAGTGATAAATTCCCCTTCAATATTCATGGGACTCATGAAAAGGATATTCCAGCCTTGCCTCAATTGTTTCACAGTAGCCTTCATTGACAAAATCTTTGTGTACTCAGTGTCATTGGAGGATCATGCTACACACCAGAGGATAGTCCTAGATGCAATATAAGAGAACCTAATCTATATTAATCTCTCAAAGTGACAGTTCTGGATTCAGGATGACCACTTTCTAAGACACATCATATCAGAGGCCGGAGATGCATTGGATATGGCGAAGATAGATGTTGTTCTTTCTTTGGGGCCACCCAAGCATGTGACCGAGGTTCGGAGATTCCTGGGGTTGGCTCAGAAATACTAGATATTCATACATAACTTTTCAAAAGTAGTAGCACCCTTGTATGATTTTACAAGGAAGGGAAACCCCTTTATGTGGATAATGATCTGCCAATAGAGTTTCCAGAAGTCGAGGCGGAGACTAACGATTGCCCCCATCTTGAGACAACCAGAAGAGTGAGTTGGGTATGTAGTCTTCTATGATGCATCAGGGATATAAATGGGCTGTGTCCTAATGTAATAGAAATTAGTGATCACCTATTTCTCATGGTTTTTAAGGCCGCATGAGCATAACTATGCGACCCATAACCTGGAGATAGTGGGAGTGGTATTTCCCTTGAAGATTTGGTGGCACTACTTGACGGGTGAACCGTTTACCATCTAATCTGACCACAATATTCTCAGGTATGTATTCTCACAGAAGTACCTTAACATGAGAGAATAACAATGGATGAAGTTCCTCCATGACTATGACATTGAGATATTCTATACTCCTCGGATGCGGAACATGGTGGAAGACACACTCAACAGGTGGTCTGGTTTGCAGCTTCTATGTGAGGCGACAGAACAGATATCTGTAATGCATATAGAATTTAGAATATAGTGATGGAGAAGCAATCCTCTAGACTATTACTTTCACTCCCCACACATACAGTGATTCAAGGAGTAACAAATTGTGGATGTTGCCTATGAGGCCTGACATGATCAGATATTCCCAGGACATGCTCCCGATGGATTTTGATAGGCATGGATAACATCATCCTTTTTAGAGGATGCATAGTTGTACTAGTGACATTTCAAGAGTAGTTATTGAGGGAAATCCTTACATCCCATTTGGTAGTTCATCCTATAGTGGCGATGATTTACCCGAACCTCCAACTCCAGTACTAGTGGTCAGGGATGAAGAATGCAGTGTGCGAGTTCGTTTCATTATGCCACTCTTGTCAGAAACTGAAGGCCAATCATCAGGTTCCAGTAGGATTGGCCCAACCATTCGAGGTACCTTAGAGGAAATGGGATTGTATCTCTGTGGAATTCGTGATAGTGTTACCACATACATCCAGGGGACATGAATCTATCGGGGTGATATTTGACCGACTCACCATGTCGGCTCACTACCAACCCATTTGGGAGCAAGGAATAGTAGTCTTATTAAGATGCCTCTATGTCTATGAGATAGTGATTATAAACATAATTCCTTTGATAATCAAATAAGATTGTGATGCAAGCATTACAACCCAGCTATAGAGGGGATTACATGAGGTGTTTGGGATGCAGCAGCGATTGATCAAAGCCTTTCTTCCCTAGAAAAATGGTTAGATAGAGTAAACTATACAGACCTTGAAGTACATTCTTCATGCCTGTGTGCTACATTTAGGTGATAATTTAAAGAGCGAACCACCACTCTTGTATTTTACATAGAGAAATAGATATCACTCCACCATTGGTATGGAATTGTTTGAGGCCTTATATGGGCGGCCATGAAGATCACCCCTATCATCGACAGAACAAGGGGAGTCGGTAGTCATGGGTCCGGAGATGGTATGAGCTACCATCGAGAAGGTGTAGATCATCCAGGAGTGGATGAGTACTTCACAGGGTAGGCATAAGTCCTATTCTAACAGGATATGGAAACCCTTGGAGTTTGAGGAGGGAAATCGTGTATTCATACGGGTCTCACCTCGATGAGGATTAAAGATATTTGGCTAGGGTGGTAAGCTATCTCCAAGAATTATCAGACCATTACAGATCCTGAGAATAACTAAAAAGGTGGGTTACCACCTAGACCTTCCCCAAAAAATGCATCAGATGCATGATGTTTTCCATGTGTCTCAGTTGAGGAGGTATGCGATTGATCTATCACACGTCATCGAATGGGGCGAGCTGGAAATTGACGATGTGGAGACTGGAAAGACCCATAAATTCCATGTATTTTTTTAATTATATGGTAATTTTAAGAGTCTGTGAAAATTGACGGTGCCTAATTCCGAGGCCCGGTGTACCCGAAATGAATTTCAGTACATTTTTTCAAGTACGATAAGTAAACGTATGAGTGGGTTTTTGTAACCTTTGAACTGGTGATCGGAATTGAAATCTGAGGACAGATTTGAACTCGCATCATTGATATTTGCTTAAGGAGACATTCAACTTGAACACAGTAGGATGAGGGTGAATGTTAGTTTTCATGTTTTTCATGGAAATAAAAATAAAATGAAGAATAAATTTTATTTTATTATTATAACCTCCCAATTAAATTTCCATTGGTGGGGACCACCTGAGCTTAAAACCACCCATTATGAAATTAATTGTGGGGACCACCCGACCCCCTTAAAATCCAGATTTAATAAAGGAGGTGACTCATGGTTTTCTCCTAATTGATTCTTCCACCCTAATTTAATTAATGTACATATTTAATTAAATTAAAATCTATGCTTTTAATTTGGAACCACACCTCTCACAGGAAAAAAAATTTGGAAAAACGAGAGGAGAGATTTGGGATAACATTCTCCAATGATGAAAATGCTCCAATGAAGAACGAGGAACTGACCCCGATCTAGGATCGGAATCACCTTACAGAACCAACAAATTCCAACTCCAACGAATTCGTCTTCTTCCTCTTTCCTCCTCCTTCGGAACCTCTAAGGTAGGGGTGTGATTTTGATTTACCTACATTAATTTTATTTTATGTTGAATCTCTCCCCATGAGCCGCTTGATACTGCTCTATTGCGGAGGTTGTGGGCCAAATGAGCAAGGCCCGACCTCTCCGTAACCATTGGGAGTTTGATGTGACCTTTGAGAAGAAGGAGGACTGCGACCGACACCACATCCAGCTGCAACGATGGCAGAGGCGCAACCACATTATTGAAGAATAGATGCGGCCTATCAGCCGCGGTGAAGTTTGGGCGGTGGATAGCGGTGGCCAGCCGCATGAAGGTGAGTCGGATGCCCGTGTCTACGCCTTCGGGCATGCATGAGCCATGTCCTTGTTCCACGGTAGGGATGGGAGGGAGGCCGACTTACTGTAGGTCGCTAGTGATGGCATGACGCGTGACCGTGCAATGTGGAAGAGGAGGCTGGAAGCCCTGCCAGCCGCGGGCTGTTGCACCGAGGACCGCTGATCTGTGGGCTGCCGCACCAAGGGCTGACCAGTGGGCCGGGCCGCGCCAGTTGGTCGGGCCGGACCTAGGGTAGGTCCCAGGTTGGGCCAGGTCAGGCCGGGTCGGCTGACCGGGTCGGACCGAACCCCGACTAACTTCATCCCTTTTCGTTCATTCCGCCAAATCATGAGTTACATGAATCCGTTTGATGCAACATCTATGGCGTAGGAATCCTTGGATAGACACATTTCTTTTGGTATACCCCACATGAGTTTTTGATAATGCTGGGGTATGGCCGATTTGGATCAAGCCCGAATCCAACTGGGACCTCAGGACTAAAAGGCCAATAACATATAGACTAGGCGTATGATTGACGCATTT
This sequence comes from Viscum album, assembly GCA_963277665.1. Taxonomy (NCBI): domain Eukaryota; kingdom Viridiplantae; phylum Streptophyta; class Magnoliopsida; order Santalales; family Viscaceae; genus Viscum; species Viscum album. The sequence goes on along the minus strand of OY728151.1, from coordinate 1,051,085,039 downwards.
TTTGTTGTGTTGAGACCCCTTTTCTAGGGTGGTCCTTTGGGATGCTTCCTTGTGGGACTTCATAGAAGTTGGAGCATTCGACCTATGGCCTGAGGAAAGGACCCTCCAAGAATTATGCAATCTTAGTGCGGGATCCCTGTAGCTGGCAATAACTTGTGAAAAAGATCATATGTGGGTCTGTACATTGATATCCTATGTGGCTCTATGATTCGGGATCCTATTTCGGTCTGTGTATGCGATTCTCACTTAGATCCTCTATAGGAATCTATGTGGCACTACTCTATGATCCTACAAGGGTATGCTTTACTAGGAAACAACCTGGGTCTACTGTACTAGTATCCTACATGGGTATGTTGATTTAGGATACTTCGTGGGTCTGCCTCTTAACATAGTAAGATGATTCAGTAGTTACATCTAATCCTCTTTACTACCATACCTATGTTGTACCTAGTGTGAGTTGTGTCTTTAACATTGTGGTAATCATCTGTGTGATGTGCCTTTTTGGTACATACCTTCGTGGTAAGACCTTTTTGGTATTCTTTTGTATGACGTACCTATGTTGTAAATACCTTCGTGGTGATAACTTGGTGGTATTATTATCTGTGATGTTACCTTTGTGGTACTTTCCTTCGTGGTGTCGTTTCCTTCGTGGCACATTTGAGCATTCATATTTTGAGTTGGGCCTTTTGTTTCCTCATGAATGCGATGGGTATACTTGAAAACTTAGGTATATGTATGGGCGTATAACTATGTAGGGTTTTCAGTTGTTTTCATGATTTTTGGTTTTTCCATGGTGGATTTTGTGAGACATTTTAGGACCTTAGGATCCCTACTGAGTATCATTACACTCACACTTGCACGGGCTATGCCCGCACCTTGTCGTGTTTGGTTCAAATGACAGACAACACAAACTAAGGACGAGGGTACCAGGAATGGTGGTAGCTCGAAAATGGAACTTAGACGAGGCGTACCGCATAGACGACCATTCAAGACCTTTACCTACCCTTCAGGTAGGATCCTTGGTTGGTGTTCACAAGAGTGTTTCAGTTCAGTTGTACTTTCTAGTTTTTTTGTATGTTCTAGTTGGGCTTGTATTCTAGCTCCGTTTACTTACATTCCACACTATTTTTACTATACAGTTTACTTGTGTTCATATCTTTTTGTGTGATTCATTGAGTGTGTTTAAAGGATATAAAGGCAATGCCTTCTCAGTTTTTGGGAATACACCTTCCAGTGCTAGTCGCCAGACCCTGGCCTATGGAATGCGGACATGGGGTAGTCACGACACAAGCCCCAGGGGATGGGTCATGAAAAATTGTTATCAGAGGAGTCTATTCTACCATAGAACATTGGAATCCAATATTTTAACGACAATAGTATCATGTGTTATGAGTGTGGTTATCTGTTTAGGGGAACCAATGTTGGTGTGGAGGCCGATTTATGCATACACCAGGACCCTCAATTAAGATTTCTGACTCAGTGCATGAAAACACTGATTGCGTGCGTGTTAAAAAAGTTTTCTTTGTGATCTCTTTGAGTCAGCTCACCAGGTATAACTTATCAACTGTGGCACACCTGTTTATTTTTCGGATTCCTCCATGTAGACAACCATCTAGGGTTCTGGATATAGAAGGCGATGATGGCGCACCGACCGACAAGGACTCGGTGTAGGGACCTTTATCTATAGAGGCACCAGTGGAAGCACCATCGGTGCCATTACCCATTGGTCCACTGATGCCACCAGCCCCAGAAATAAATGGTGCATGCTGCTTGAGCACATTGCATGAGTTCCAGCTCTAGAGTTCACCCAGGTTCAGGGGAGAGACAGACCCACAGGTGGCTGACGATTGGCTGAGGGCCGTGCTTAGAGTCTCTTGACTGGTAGGGACACCAGCTGATATAATGGTGATCCTTGACACCGATATTCTTCAAGAAGTATCATAAAGATGGTGGATCTTGATGCTCCAGGTTCACGATGAGGTGACACTTCATTGGGTAGACTTTGAGAGCCTGTTTCAGGAAGAGTTTATTCCAATGACCCTTTGTGCAATGCACATACATGAGATTCTTCATCTGCATAAGGGCTGCATGATCGTGGATTAGTACTCAGTGAGGTCCATAGAACTTTCATGCTACACCACTGATATGGTACTGGACCCATTCTTCAGGGCCTAGGCCTTTTAGCAGCGACTCATGCGAGAGATCAGGGCTTCGATTATTTTCTCACAGCATCCTGATGTAGGCGGCGGTGTTAGAGAGAGCCCTCTTAGTTGAGAGTTTTCTTACTGAGCAGTCACCAACAACAATACCCACCACCGAGTATCACGTAGTAGATTCATCTACAGCTGGAAGAAGACATATGTCACAGAGTTCCAAGAGGAACAAACCTACAGGTGGATGACTGCATGATTCAGGGTCAGTTGTGGAGGGCACTAGAGATAGAGTGAGTCATGTGAGCAGCAGGCAGTGTTGCACATGTAGCGGGCAGGGTCACATGGCTCGTGACTATCCGAGCCACAGTACAGAGGACCAAAAATGGTATAAGAACCCCCTAAGAGGAGATAGAGGTTCAACCTAGGAGGTCTATAGGGAGCATGCAGACGTGGTAGAGGAGATGGCTGTGCAGGTGGCAGTTGGGGATGATTCGAGATGTTACTGCCACCACCACCAGGTGGGCCACCCTAACCACATGGATTAGGTGGAAAGGGGTGAGACCAGCTCCAGGTATATGAGGACTATGACTATGGTGCTCCAAATATGATATGAGGTACAATCTATGTCTACTCTACCTTAGCTACAATACTTACAGACAAAGGTGCGAGTCGTTATTTTATTTCCACGTCCCTCATTCAGAGCTCGGAGATCCTGAAAGAGGCATTTTCTCGAACCTTATGGATATAGACTACTAAAGGAAAGTATTCGATGATTACAGACTAGTGGAGGTAGTATGAGGTTACTCTAGGAGGAGAGATATACAAATACGATATCATAGTAGTGGAGTTGAGGCCTTACGACTTCTTCTTGGGTATGGACTAGTTATCTAGAGTCCATGCTCAAATTGACTGTATTTGGTGCAATGTGAGGTGTGTCTACACAGATGGGACTAGGTTTACCTTCAATGGTGAGAAGTGAGACTTTGCAGTATAGGATGGGCTTACCTAGAAGAGAGTGTAGCTGATACCTCATTAGTTGGCTACCCTTACCCTTAGAGCGGTTGATGTGGAGAGTTTGAGCTATCCTATAGTGGAGTAATGGTACACAGATATCTTCCTTGATGATGTTTCAGGACTACCTCTTCTGAGAGAGGTATAATTTTGCATTGATTTCTACCCCAGGACAACACCGATATCTACACCAGTGTATCGGATGGCTCCCTAGGAGCTTTGTGGGCTTCAGGCACAGCTGGAGGACTTAAAAAGGAAGTCATTCATCCATCCCAGTGTTTCTCCTTGGGAAACCCTGATTTTTTTCACCAAGAAGGAAGAAGGGATCTTGAGACTTTGTGATGACTATTATCACCCGAACGAGGTGACCGTGAAGAACAAGTACCCACTCCTGAAGATTGACGACCACTTTGATCAGCTGATGGCAGCGTGGTGGTTATCAAAGATAGATCTCAGGTCAGGCTATCACCATCTCATAGTACGAGAGGGGGATGTGTCGAAGAAGACTTTCATTTCTCGGTACCACCATTACATGTTCTTGGTTATTCCATTTGGCATGGACAATGCTCTAGCTATGTTCATGGGACTCAGGAACAGGATTTTTCAGCCAAATCATGATCTCTTTGTGGTGGTCTTCATTGATGACATTTTGGTCTACTCGGCTACTGAGGAGGAGCATGCATATCATTTTTAGGTAGTTCTAGACACGCTCTGAGAGCACTGGCTTTATGGTAAGCTCTCATAGTGCCAGTTCTGGATCTGAGAGAACCACCTTAGGGGAAACATTATCTCAAAGGCTAGAGATGTGGTGGATCCATCAAATAATTTGGTTGTACATTCTTGGGAGCCACCCAGGACTATGAAAGAGGTACAGAATTCCCTTGGTTTGGTTGGGTACTATCGGAGGTTTGTGCAAGATTTCTCCTGAGTTTTAGCACCTTTATCAGTGTTGATGAAGAAGGGGAAAACATTCGTACGGTCGGAGAGATTCCAGAGGAGTTTTCAAGAGTTGAGGCAGAGGCTGACTAGTGCCCCCATCTTGAGGCTACCTGAGGAGGGTGTTGGGTACGCAGTATACTACAGCCCATCAGGGGACATACTCAGATGTGTCCTGATTCATGAGTGAGCAATGATTGTGTATGGTTCTCAACAGCTGAGACAACATGAGAAGAACTACACTACCCATGACAAAGAGTTAGCAACATTGATCATCGCCTTGAATATGTGGAAAAATTATTTGAGGGGTAAAGGTTTTATAGTCTAATCTGATCATAAGAGTCTCATGAATACCTTATCTCAGAAAAACCTGAACCAGATACAATGAAGTTGGATTGAATTCCTCCAAGACTATGACTTCGAGATAATATATACTCCTAGGAAGGGTAAAGTTGTAGCAGATGCGCTCAGTAGGAGATTTGGTATACAAATTATAGGTGAGGCGATGGAGAAACTTGATACTTTACATATATCCTTTGTGGAATGAGATGGAGAAGCTTTTCTTCAATCTCTTACAGTCACTCCTCCACTTCTTCAGTGTGTCCTGGAGGTGCAGCATGGGGACACTGACTACGAGGCTCGACATGCTCAGATATCCACATGATAGGCACATGAAGGATTTTCTAAAAGTGGGGAGAACGTCATTCTCTTCAGAGGATATACCAGGGTACCTGTGTCGCATTTGGAGGAATTAATGAGGGAGTTCCACACATATCCACTAGAGGTACATCCAGTAGTAGTGAGGATGTACCAGGATCTCCAACGACAACACTGGTGGCCAGGAATGAAAAAAGCAGTAGTAGATTTTGTCTATCGGTGCCCCACTTTTCAGCAAGTGAAGGTAGAGCATCAGGTACAAGTAGGAATTGTTCAGCCATTAGAGGTACCAGAGTGGAAGTGGGATGGGATATCCATGGATTTTTTGATAGTACATCCACGTACATCCAGGGGTCGTGATTATATTTGCGTGATCATCAACTGAAACACAACGTCGGCTAACTTCCTACCTTTCAGAGATCAGAATTCAGTATAGATCTTGGGATGCATTTATTTGCAAGATATTTTTCGACTACATGGAGTAACCTTTATGATTTTCTCCGATCATGTTTCACAATTCACATCCCGGCTATTAAAGGGGTTGCAGGATGCTTTCGGGACACAATTTTGTTCGAGCGCCACCTTCCATCCTTAGATGGATGGCCAAAATGAGAAGACCATTTAGAACCTTGAGGAAACATTGTGTGATTGAATCCACAACTTCAGTCACAGCTGGGAGCATCAATTTACCTTCGTGGAGTTTTCATACAAAAACATATATCACTCCACCATTGGGATGACACAATTCGAGGCTCGGAACGACTAACCTTGTAGATAAACTTTATGTCGCATTGACCTAGGGGAGTTAGCACTCATGGGTCCAATGTTGGTACAGGATACCACAGAGAAGTTTCAGATCATCCTGGAGCGGATGAAGACTACAAAGAGCAGGCATAAGTCTTATACCAACAGAAGACATAGACCTCTGGAGTTCGAGGATGGTGACCAAGTATTTCTACGGGTCTCACTACGATGAGGTTTATGAAGATTTGGCTGGGGTGTGAAGTTATCTCTGAGGTTAATCGGACCCTTTCAGGTCCATATCAGAGTTGGAGAGGTGGCTTATCGATTAGCTCTTCCACCTCAGTTGCACCAGGTGCATGATGTCTTCCAGATATCCCAGCTGAGGAGATGGGTTCACGACCCATCTCACGTCATCGTTCATGGCGAGCTGGATATCAATAATGGGGAGACGTTTATAGAGGTTCTAGTGGAGATTGAGGATCGATAGGATATGATCCTTTTTCGTTATTCGATACCTTTTTTGTGTGTGTGTTGGCAGCATGGGAACATCCATGAGAGTATATGGGAGCAGGAGTCTCAGATTAGTGCTCAGTACCCCAACTTGTTTTCTTAGTTTTTGTGTACATTGGCTTTCAGGGGCACAAATCCTTGAGGTGGGGAGAATGTAAAGACCCAAATATTCAATGTAATATTTTTTAATTATATGGGTATTTTAAGAGTCCGCGAAAATTGATGGCGGATGATTCCGAGGCACAGTGTGACCGGAAAGAATTTTTAAACCTTTTTTGGGTACATTCAGTAAACGTGCGAGTGGGTTTTTTACCATTTATATCGGTTCTCAGAATTGAAATATGTGGACACTGTTCAACTCACAACACCAATATTATTTTAAGGATACTTTCACATCGACCACAGTTGGAAGAGGGAGAAAGTTAGTTTTCAGGTTTTTCATGGAAATAATAAAAAAATAAAGAATAACTTTTATTTTATTTTTATAACCTCCCAATTTAATGTTCCGTGGAGGGGAAAACTCGAGCTTAAAACCTCCTATCTTGAAAGAGATGGTTGAGACCACCCGACCCCCTTAAAATCCCCCTTTAATGAGGGAGCTAACTCTTGGTTTTCTCATAATTGATTGTGGCACCCATATTTATTTAATGTACAACTTTAATTAAATTAAACTCTATGCTTTTAAATTTGAAACACACCTCTCACTAGAAAAATGTTTGGTAAAAGGAGAAGATAGCTTTGGGAGAAGATTCTCCAATGAAGAACTTGTCCCAATGAAGAAAGAGCAATGGACCCCGATCTCGGATCGGAACCGACTTCCGGAATCAACGAATGCTAACCACAACAACTTTGTCTTCTTCCTCACACCTCCTCCTTCAGAACCTTCATGGTAGGGGATTGATTTTGATTCACCTTTTTTAATTTTATTTTATGTTGAATCTCTCCCCATGAGACTCTTGCTACTTCTCTAACGTAGAGGGTGTGGGCCAAATGAACATGGCACGAACTCTCCGCAACCTTTGTGGTTTCGAGGTGATCTTCGCGATGGAGGAGGACGGTGACCCGAGCCGGTGATTAGTATTGGTGGGACACAGGAGTGGCGGTCTCCAGCATGGAAGAACGTGAAGATGATGGTGGCACAACCACACTGCCGACGAAGAGCCTCAGCCTGTTGGCTACGACAGATCAAGGGTGGCTGCTGTTGGTGGTCATCCGATCGAAGGGTAGGCGGCAGCATGCATCCACACTACCGGGAATGCAGGAGCAGCTTCCTTGTGCAATGATAGTGAAGGGTGGGAGGAGGGCATGCTTCCGGCCACTGGTAATGGTGTGGCGCACGACCGCGCTGCACGGAGGGGTATCCTGGCTGTCCGGCCAGCCGCGGGCCGCTGCACCATGGGCTACCGCACCACGGACCGCCGCACCAGGAGCTGTCGCACTGCAGGACACCACACCATAGGCCACCCAGTGGGCCGGATTATGCCGGTGGTCTGGGCTGGACCCAGTGGGCTAGGTTGGGCCCAGGGCTAGACCCTGGTCGGAGCGGACTTGGTCCAACATAGACCATTTTCACTCTTTTAGCTATATCATGAGCTACTGGCATCAGTTTGAAGAACCGTCTACAACGTTAGATATCTTGATTCGAGATGCTTCTTTTGGTATAAACCAATTATGTTTTAGTTAATTTTGGGCTAAAACTGGGTTGGATCGAACACGAATCCAACTGGGCCCTCGGGACAAAAAGGCCAATAACTTACATACAGGGCGTCCTATTGATGAACGGTCTGTTTTGTTGAGACCATTTTTACATGGCAGTCATTTGGGATACTTCTTGTGGGATTCGTTGTAACGCCCCAACCCCAGTTACCTATATTCAGTGCATTATTACATAACATTGTAATGATCACCACAGATCAAGTCTTGAAAGACAGATTAGTTTAGTAGCATTGGAAACACTAGATACATTCACAAGTCTTACATTACATCATAATGTAAAAAAATACAACAACATAGTCTCCATATACCACACTCATATCCCCTCTGATTATCCCTGCAGGTCTGTCATAAAATACTTCTTCACATCCTGGAAAAAATAAAACATAGAAAGGTGTGAGCTCAGATTCTTAGTATGGATAACAATATAGCAGAAACTTTCATAAATAAGCATAAAAATATTAGGCAACGTATAACTAAAACAAAAGCTTTTTAAACATGATCTTAAGAATAATATGGGAAATATAAAATGAAATAATTCCATTTACTTATTCACATGGATATTCTACTAGTTGAATAATCACATGCAATATCTATAACCACTTTCATAATGATGTAATGCCTAATTCCAGACTATCATAACCACATAGTCAAGGAATTATGCCAATAATAAAAATAAGATTTTGTCAAGCCCTTGTTCCAAGACACTATTTCGTCTCATGAGACCTACCGATGCATCAAGGAGCTTTATCAGGACCCACCCATCACTTACTAAGTCCAATTATTACCTCATATCAAATGGTTTAAACATAACATAAACATTTGTATTAAAACTATCATACGAAATGTGAATACTTTATCCATAAACCATGAGTGGTATAAAAACAACAAATCCATAGTCAAACATATCACAAAACCTTCAATACAATATGGAAGTTTTGTATCATAATAAATCAACTTCAAAAAAGTTTAAAATCCATCAAAGGATGTTCACATAGATGAAATCAAAACTATTGGAGAGAAATATCTATTTTTTGAAATCATTTAAAAGTCACATAATTATAAAAGAAAAAATTTACTTTGAAAATATTCTTAAATGTTTTTAACAGAATCTTCAATGATTTTATAATGGAGGAAAATAGTCGCACCCTCCGTATAAGTTAAAAAATTCATTCTTACCTTAATTCTGTCGAAAAGGTTAAAAATGACCTTGTTTGGAAAATGACAGAAATATTACTTTATAAAAATCTTATAAAAAGTTTAAATAGGGTATAAATTACTTTAACGCATTGTTTATAAAATAGTTGTAATGTTTTGAAATTCATTTTTATGAAACATGGATGTGGATGATAAAGTGGTCCCAGTAGATAATTACGTATAAAAAACCCCGGATAATGAAGAGATTGTGAAATAAACCCTTACCTTGTACTATTCCTTTGTCAAGGGAAGGATAACCTCCTGTATAATGGTTAAATAATTGTTATTATATTATACAAGAATCATATACAATAATATGATATCATATATGATCTTTTAACATTGCCTTGTTAATAATATCTTAGTACTATCAACGTTTCGGGTGTTAACAGATTCGTTTTCCTTTATATTCATTGTTATGTGAGTCATAATAGTTCTGGATGGGATGTATCCTATTCATATCTAGAGTTTTATCAAGACATTATAAATTATTTTTAATCATCTAATGGAAATTAGTCCTAAATGGATACGATGGTGAATGAATCTCATCGCGTTCGTGGACACGGTAATCTGTACGTACGCACGAGTGACAATATCACTCTTTTGATATTAAAATAATATATAATAGGTTGTTATATCATATATAAAGAATTATTATCATGTTATATTTCTTATTTACATCAATTACACATCATTATTATACCCATCAAAATAATCATGTATTGAATAACTATTACACCACGACGTGGAGAGGGAAATTCGTACGTACGCACGTATGGTGACATGTCAATAAATGGATGGATAGAATAATGAATTTTATTGTACCATATTTATAATAACATCACATTATATATATGATACTAGAGATATTAGTTTATAATAGAAACAACAAAGAAAAAGGATGTGGAACGAGAAAGGAACTTGAAAGAGGGTGGTGAAATTATTACCTCTTCTTTAGGTTCTTCCTTTTCATTTGATCAAAAGGGCTCTTTAAGTTGGATTTCTGACTAAAGGAAAGCCTCTAGGATGAATTGAGAGAATTGTAGAGGATATTTTCGTAGGGTTTGGCTGAGCCAAAAGGCTTTGACTGTGTGAATTAGAGAGAAGGGGGAGTGCCCTTTTATAAGAGGGGTGAGGGGCACCATAGGAAAAACATAAAATACTATTGTATAATAAAATCATTTTCAGTTTCTAATGGTTCCAAAGTGGATTATTTAAGGATGCATTGTGTATAGGTTATAAAACACTCAACCAATTGGTTTTATACAGGTTTGGGTCACTATATTAACCTTAACTTTTAGATTTAACTCTTCGTTAAATAGTTTGACATTTACCAAGTCTCTTTGTATTTTTATATTATATGGTTAATAAACATACTACATACTTTCATGGGAACCCCAAGTGGCTCAATAATGATACAACTATCACTATATAAGTCCTTTGTCTGAAACATATATTTTTAAGAATAATATATAAATTTATAATATAATATTTGTTTTAAAAACTCCTTTATGTCAATTTTGACACAATTTAATAATTGATTTTTGTTAAAGTCTTAAAAAAATTATTAATTCGAAAAAAATTAATTTAAGCAATAATAAAATGTTTTATTGACCAATAAAATTCGTGGATGGCATCAAAACATTCAAATTATATTTATTTTAACATTTATAATACCAATTAATTGATTCTTTCATTAATAAAGAAAATACTACATCATTATTGTGTCATTATCACTTACAAGTGGCTCCATGGGGTCCCAAAATCGACCCAAAGATGACCATAGTCGGATATGTATCATACAATACGGTTAGGACACATTTTAGGGTAATTTAATATTATTATAATATTATTGTTTTTCCCTTATTTACTGGATTTACCCATTAACCAGGGTAAATAAAATATTTACCGAAATAATTAATCAAAATGTCTAAAAATAAAAGTTACCTATTTTCACAATTTGGAAATCCTAATTCTAAATATGGAATCCATTTTTCTAAATTCAAAACACATAAGTGGCAGAAAATAATTTAAAATTAATTCCCGTTGTCAAAACAAAAAGCGTGTTTTTATGAAATAATAACTTTCAAAATATTGAGACTTTCTTATATCCAGTTTAAATGTGAAATTATGTCCAATGACCAAAATTGGATTAAATGGTGAAAATATAATCTGATTATACTTTAAAAAACTAAAATTCATAATTTATCACTATTAATTATTTCTATTAAAAAAGTTGTTTTGAATTAAAATTTAGTAATTCTCACTATTCATAAAAATATGAAATTTATCAGAAAAGTACGAAAAATTGATCCTATGATAATTTTGATATTCAGAATCAAAAAATGAAGTCCATTTTGAATGATAAAGTGTATAAAATTTTAAAAAGTGGGTATTACTATTCATAACAGCTAGTTCGATTGGTTTTGGTATGTGATAGAACTTGACGTTGCATACAACACATGCTACTATATTATTCAAAGATAAGAATATTATGGATGCTTGGGGTGTTACATTCATGGTTTTTGGAGTATTAGACTTGGGGAATGAGAAGAGGACCATCCCTAAATCAAGCGATCTTACTGTGATAACCCTGTAGCTGGCTATATCATTAGAAAAGTACCCGATGTGTGTATATGCTTTGGGATCCTATGTGGGTATTTGCTTCTGGATCATATCTCGGTTTGTGTTATAGAGTCTCACTTGGATACACTTTAGGAATCCACATGGGACTACTATAGGATCCTACGTGGGTCTACTTTACTATGATCCAACGTGGGTCTTCTGTACTATGATCCTACGTGGGTATAATGATTTAGGATCCTTCGTGGGTCTATCTCTTAACAGAGTAAGATGATTCAGTAGTTACATATAATCATCCTTACTACCATACCCATGTTATACCTGGTGTGATCTAAGTCTTTAACTTTGTGGTAATTATCTGTGTGACGTACCTTTATGGTACATAACTTCATGGTAATACCTTTGTAGTATTCTTTTAGGTGACATACCTTTGTGGTACATACCTTCGTGGTGATACCTTTGTGGTATTATTCTTTGTTGCATTACCTTTCAGGTGCATACCTTCATGGGGTTACCTTCATCACATTATTTCCTTTGTGGAATAGTTGAGCTTTGGGCTTTTGAGTTTGGCCTTGTGTTTCCTCATGAAAGTGAGAGGTATACTTGACAACATCGGTATATGTATGGGCATATACCTAAGTAGGTTTTTCAGTTGTTTTCATTATTTTTGGTTCATCATTTCTAGATTTTGTGAGACCTTTGAGGGTCTCTACATCCCTACTGAGTATCGTTATACTCACCCCTATACGGGATATGCTCGCACATTGTTGTGTTTGGTGTAGAGAATGGACAATGCTGACTGAGGATGAGGGTATCGGGACTGGTATTATCACAGAGGTTGACCATAGATGAGGTGTACCACAGAGACAACCATTTGATAGTTGTACCTACCCATCAGGTAGGATCCTTGGTGGGTGTTCATAGGAGCGGTTCAGTTTATTTGTACCTTCATGTTTTCTTATACTTTCCACTTGGGTTTGAATTATGGCCCCTTTTACATACTGTACACACTCTTTTTACTATATAGTTTAATTGTGTCTGTATCTTGTTGTATGCTTGGATGAGTGTGTTTATAGGATATAAAGGCAGTGCCTTCCCGATTTTTTTTGGAATACACCTTCAGTTGCTAGTCACTCGTCCCTGGCCTATGGAAGGTGGGCTTGGGGTAGTCACGACACGGGACTTGGGGGACAGTTTGTGACAACGACGATTGAGGTGTTCCATGGGGAGATAGAGGATCGATAGAATCATTTCAATTGTAGATGGTCGATTCCTCTGGTGCACGTTTGGTGGTAGAACAAGATCCTCTAGGAGAGCAGAAGGGATCATGGGGCTCAGATTCATGCTCAGTACCTACACTTGTTGGATTAGCCATTGTTTTGTATTTCTGGGATGTAAAGCCCAAGGTTGGGAGAATGTAATGTCTTGAAATTCATGAGTACTTTTTAATTATATAGAATTATTTCGAGACCGCATGATTTGATGGTATGTGAATCTGATTCCCGGAGTGTCCAAAATGTTATTTTGGACATTTTTTAGCTATGTGTAGTAAGCGTGTGAGTGGGTTTTTTCTAAATTTTGAACCAGTGCTCGGATATAAAATTGTTGGGGGACTATTGATCTCAGAATGCTGGGATTCTCGTATAAATGTCTTAACTTATACCGGTAAGGCGAGAGCAGAAAAGATATTTTTCGGAATTTTTGAGAAAAATAATAAAATAATTTAAAATAATTATTTTATTTCTTTTATCACCCTAGTGTGGAGGATGGAGATGCTATAGTGAAATGACATGGCAGCGATGAGGTGCATTAATTGAACAAATTAATGGACCATATCACGCTTCCTAACAATGAAATAATGGAAGCGTAACAAAGATGTTGTTTCATTTATGAAACAACATTAATGAAACTATGCGATGTGTATCCTTTTAATTGTTTGATGTGTTGGTGGAGTGAGGATTAAACCTTGGAAATCCCATCTTGATCCTCTAGCGGTCTTCCAATCTAATTAAAAATTATGCACCGATAGATCATCATCATCGTTGATGTGCCTCAAAAAACAGATCTGAATTCGATATCAACTTCCTGAAACCTCAAGGATAGACGCTTTGGAATTGAACATCAATGAGGTAGGGGTTTATGCATTCTATGTATTTGATGATTTATAACTCTTTATAAAAAATTAATGATGAACGCAGATCAACAGACTAATGGGATGCTCCATGAATCACTTGTTCATACTGGTGGATATTATGTGGGCATTGATTTGGGGTATTTCAAGCAGTGTGACTATCCTCATGTTATCACCATGATTAAACTGTAATGTGGAGGGTGTGGGCCGACCAGAAAATGCCTAGCCCCTCCACCATAGTTGTTCTTCATGGGTTCTTCAAATTCAACCAGTCAACATAATGTAAAGAAATTTTCGATACCTTCACGGTGAAGGGGGAGATCTATGGGGGCTATAGAAGTAGGTGACGCAAAGAACAGACCACCGGAGCCTATCCCGTGGTCTGCTAATGGGTCTACCGCTGTGCTAGTTCCAGCAGTGGCACCAGCCACCTACTAGATGGTGCGATCGAGGGATGGTGACCATGCCAGTGGCTGGGTGGAGTGGCGCACCTGTCAGCATGAAGAGGCCTTAGGAGCCCGTGGAATACTGGTTGTGGTGTCAGTGAGAGATGTGGCGCCGAGCACCACGTGGAGGGACATCTTGTGTCCGGGTCACCCGGTGGCTGGCGAGCTGTGGTCCGTCAACCATGGATGGAGGAGGCCTTATGGACATTGGTTCAGTGGGGGCCAAAAGAAGCATAGATTCCACTTCCATACTGGATTCTATGCCACTTTCCGCACCACATGGCCAGTATTTTGCTGGGGGGATACACCCCAACCATCAGGCTGGAACCAGGAAAATGGGCTGAACCCACGCCCAGCAGGCCTGACCCCCCAGTGGGCCGGACCCGCACCTAGAGGGCCAGATTCACAAAAAATAGTCTATAATCACACCCATCTGTCCAGACCCCTACTTCCAGGAAAGACCCACACCTAGAAGGCCATGCTTGACGACACCGGGTCGCCGGAAAACCCATTGGAAATGACGCTCGGCCAACCAGGCTAGGTCCAGCAAGGCCCATTGGGCATGGCCTATTGGCCCACTATCGAAGCTAGACCAGACCGAACCTAAAATGAACTAGTATAGGCCAAATTTGTTTAATTAAACAATGGTATATGGGCCCCCCGAGCTGTGTTGGCTAGGTTAGTCTGACCGAGTCAGACTTGGCCCAGATGCAACCGGACCCTATTTACTAAAACACCTGTATCTCTCAGGCCAGACATCTAATTGATGAACCTTTTGTGGTGTTGGGAACCTTGTGACATAGAGGTCCATTTGATATACTCTACATGAGTTTTTCTAGATGTTGGAGTATGATCGGGATGGATCGGACTCGAATCCAACCGATCCCTTTTTTCTAAAATCTTATAACTTACTGACCGGATGTCTGAACGGTGCACCGTCGGTTACGATGAGACCCTTATTACAAGATAGTAACATGGGTTAATATATGTAGGAATTAAAGGAGGTTGAGGTATGGATAATGGATTGAGGATAGGATCCTTTAGAAATCAAGTGTGCTAAGTGCGGGAACCCAATGGCTTGCTGTGATGTGACGATATACAAGCGATCCTGCGTGGGTCATCACCTAGAATTACTGATTGAGTCGCGAACTAGAGATGCTATGTGGTTCAAAACTTAGATATCCTCTATGGTTCAGCATCTACTGATCCTATTTGGGTCACCACCTAGAGATCCTTTATGGGTTAACACCCAATGACCCTGTGCAGGTTAATAGCTGAGCCTCTCAACAAAATAAGATGATCTATCTTCATGAATAATCATGTTTACTTTTGTACTTAAGTTATACCTGGTGTGATATGAGACTTTGTGATATGTGTTTGAGGTATTTCTTTTTGGTACTACCTCATTGGTATTTTTTGTTGTGGTGTTTTACTTTGTGGATTACTGAGAGAACTTCAGGGGTCATAGGATCCCTACTGAGTATTGTAATACTCACCCCTGCACGGGCATCACTCCCAATTGTTGTGTCTTGTGCAGATGATATAAATCATTGACTAGGACATGGGGAGAAAGGTCTAGATAGTTCTCAGATGTGGATCGATATATTTGGAGCACAACAGAGACATATGACGGAGAGTTGTACATACCCTTCATGTTGGATCCTTGGCGGATGACCTCAGAATCCTGTACATATTTTTTTTTGTAATTTCCTTTCAGTTGGAATTGTATTTAGGCTCCCAATTATTTTAGTTTACACACTTTACTCTCAGTAGTGGATCTTTTTGGTTGTTGATTTACATTTCATACCTTCATGGTTAGCATTGTGCAGTTTTTCCTTTCTATGTGTATACTAGTTTTAAGGAAATTAATTCCCTTTTCGAGATATGCCATTCTGGTGGTAGTAACCAGCCTATGGCCTCTGGAGGGGTGCATGGGGTATTAATGACATAGGGAAAGGGGGAAAGGTCATGAAAATTATTTCTCTCATTATTTCTATTTCTTCACATTGATCCTCCTCTTGTTTCTTATCAAAAAAATGTTTGAGCTGTCACCCCAAAAATGACACCTCGGATGCGACCATACTTTCCTGGATCCTTCAAGGCCACTGAATGTATGTATACATCTACTATGGATATCTGTAATTACTATGACTACATCATATATAAACTATAGGAAAATGAGTAATCATTTTCATTTAAATCGATTAAATGAAAAACAAATTTTTATTACGTCATACTTACAAATGTTTCTTACACTTTTTTGTGTTTTCACCTATTAGTATACTATCCTTATTTATATGCACCTCCTTATATAGATCATTTCATGGGATGGATGTGAATTTGGATTTGGATTCATCAATCTGCATATAAATATAGGAACATATTTATGGGGTTTTTTATGGCACATAAATGTAATATGAAAAATTTAAAATATGTACCATTTTTTTAAGTGAATAATTCCCCATACTTACTTTATGGTAGGGGAACATTGGATTTTATACTTTTTACTTATTTTATGGACTTAGTTAATTTTTCATAAATAAATAACTGTCAATCAATATGATGAATACATGTATCATCAAACAACGTATTACCAAACACAATGCACCACAAAAATACTACTCCAAATGACAACTAGTAAACACATCCCACGGTTATTAGGCTATTAGGTGTGCATAAATAGGAGGTATGTTTGGGATTATTCTCTACTCAGAATATTCATGATAATATCGCATTAAAATTGCATGAAAGCCTCTATGAATCCTTCCAGGAACCCTTAATACATTGTCCTCATATGATTCATCTACTATAAATGCACTATAAAATGGATGATGAAGAGAAATTAAATGTTTCTCTATTTTATTTTTTATTTAATTAAATAAATGATATCATAATGTTTCCATAATATCTCCTCACATAAGTGTATTAAGCCTAATGACAATATGGTGCCAGGACAACACATTAATCGGCACTCGTTGTCGAGTGATGATTCCATTGTAACTACTAAACATGGACTCGTGGGGTCAACATGATTTCTCCACTTATTCCATCCGAACTCATATTTGATGAATTTTTCATTTTTCCTTATTAATTTTTTCTAACACAATCAATATATGGTGCTACTATTTTTTTGTGCCTCCATTTTTTCATTGCCTACCATTTCCTCAGTTTCAACATCATCAACATGTTCCTATGGAGAGTGAGTATCGATGTGGGAAGATGGTGGTCATACCTCTGCACTGGAGAAAAAAGTGGCAGGTTTAGAAACTTTATGGTCCTCTCTACTACAAGAAACAATAGGTTTAGAGACCATTTGTTCCTCCGCACTGTGAGTATTATCATATTGGGAGTCCTATTGTGCCTCGAGATTAGAAGCATCATCATGTACAAAAGTCATTATCTATAGATGTTTTTTATCATTTAATTTAGATTACATAAAACAAAAACTGAATAGATAATAAGATAAGGTAACAAGATGTATATTAGAAAACATATTTCCTAATTATGGAACTCTATTTTTTTCATGCATGAAGGGATTTTATCCCTCTATCAACTATCCAAATCCCTTCATTATGGTCTCCTCAAACATATAAAACACCATCTATATTTGGACTGCTGTGAAATGATTGTGATGTCCAAAATATAAATCAGAATTTTATTGAAAATTTTATTCATAGTAAATGATATAATTTATTCACATTATTCTAAATATGTTCAATTATGGAATATTTGGGATTAGGTCATTCACTGGCAAATTTGATGAAAATTACAGTTTTACTCTTTTAAACATCTCAATATTATTTCGAGCATAAATATTTCTTTGTATATTATTTTGACGTACAATTTTGTAACTGTGTTCTTGACATAATGTGATAGAAATTATATTTAGTACATGGGGGTTGGATCGTGCATTTGAGTGGAGTAAATCTTCCATGCAGACAAAGTTAGACTGAACTATCCAGATTGGACATCACTTTACAATTTGGGTCGTATCTTCTTAATCCAGACTTGGATTGGGCCCAGATTTAGAGGGAAGCTATAGTACATGATTATGATAACATTATCCATCTATAATGCAAGATAATTAGAGCATTATGAAGGTCAACTATGCGGTGAATTGGGATTAAACAATTTGGTAAAATTTCCAGTTCACAATTAAAAATGTTTTGTAACCCCACCAACACCCAACACTATTTAATGAATTTTTTCACTCTGTGGGTGGGATGATAGAGAAATTAGGATGGTTAGGATGAAAGGGGGTCTCTATGAATCCCCTAAAAAATCTTGTATTAAGTATGGACTTGTGAAATCATATCTTCTAAAAAGGATCTTCTCTCCCATCTCCTATTTTTATTTCTTTTCTTTCATACTTGTATCTTGAATTTTTCATCAAATAATATTCTGTGTTTTATCCTTTTCATATTATTATCTTCCTATTTTTTCTGGAATTAAATATTAGAATCTTTATTGGGTTATACTATTTCTAACACCTTGCGAATGAAAATGTTTCTATGATGACTACACTGACCATGGAAGAGTAGTTTTCTTGGAGATCGATCAATATTCTACCATTTTCATTTAATTATATTGAATCATTGAGCTAATGTAATTCACATAATATGATCCATTATTATTTTTTAAATTATAAGAGATTAAGAATGAAATATAACAATTACCACAAAAACACGAGAGGTCGAGTAATGTGTGAATTGTGAGAGCGCGATCTTAATCGGTAATAGAATACCACATGGGATAAATTTGTAGAGTTCAAATATAATACATAAAAAGAATTCATCATAATTTTCCACATGGATTTGTGGCCTAATTTTCCAATGAACATAATCTAGATTTATAATATCAATCCAAGCTGGGAGCTATGATTGCGTCTTCCGAAGCTTGACTAGGGTTTAATTAATTTCATATTTGCGGTTATGTTAAATCTTGTAGGTTTCAAGGGTTAACAAATTAAGGGATCATAATTAAGTAGATATTAACATATATTATAATTATTAATAAGTAAATTAATAGGTATAGTTAGATTTATTATTCCTTTTAAAATATTTTCTAAGAAATACTTCTTGTTGTTTCATCTTTTTAATCGAACAACATTTCAAAATTAAAAACCAAAAAAATAAAAATATTCTTCCAAAAAACTTCTTCTATTTTTATAAATTATAAATAAACTCCCATTCTTCAAGTCGTGTTTTTATTCTCTTATATTTAATTTTTAGAAAAACATTAAGAAGATGTTTTAATTTACTCACTCCTTTGAGACACGACCTTGGTCAGCCACTCTACTACTCCAAAGATACCAAAAAATCACACTTCATTTCAGAGCACCCACAAAAACAATCATAAAATTGGAGCCATTTCTGGGGAGGCAAGAAATTATTTTAACCATTTAGAGGTATTCCTTTTTATATTCTCTTATTCTCTTCTTTCTTCTTTCTTTAAAGTGTCTGAAATTTTCTTCTTCTTTGTTTTCATCCTCTTCATTTTAATCCATCAACAAAAAATTATCATTTTTATTTTATTATGGTCCATTTTTCATATTTTCATTTTTATTTGATTTATGAAATGAACTAATCCATATGATCTCCTAGATCTTGATCCTGCGATTGACCGCATCATTAGGCCTTAGATCATTCATTCTCAGTCTACGGGATGTTTCAACATTCAACCAGTTGGAGAATTCCTCAACTCCAATAACATTGAAATTGGAAACACATCTATATAAAAACTAAAACATGAAACAATGTATTAAAATAATTTAAATTAACTTCATATAACCATTCTAGAATTGGTTTCACATGATATTAATTATCAGCCAAATTGCATTACAAACCGAAATCTCGAATCAGACTTGTAACTGAAATCTGGGTTAATTCACCTGCTTCCAAAACATCATGGCCTCTCTAGAAAGGATCCCAATAAAAACCTTGAATAATTTAATGTGTTTTAATAAACCCTTAAACAAATAAATGTTTCTAAAGATCAAATAAGAGTAAGAGAATTCCCATTCTCAATTGATTGAGCTACAAAAGAATAGATGTATTATTTACAACATGAATATGTAACTTGTTGGAATGATTTGAAATGTCTTTTATGGATAATATTTTTCCATCATCATGGACTACTTCCATTCATAAGGAGATATTGGGGATCAAGAGAACATAAGGTGAGTCAATGAATGAGTATTAGGAACAATTCAAGATAATGTGCACAAGCAGTACACGTCACCAGATTTGATAGAAACTCTTCATCAAATAATTAAATGGACTCAAACCTATGTAGAAGAGCATGGTGGATGCCTTAACTGGAGGAGAATTTGTGGACAATACACTTGTTTCCACACGTGCATTGATCGAAAGGATGGCACAAAACTCCCATAAATTTGCCGATCGAGGTACACCACATTTCTGGGGAGTACATCAAGTATGTCCATCTTCTATTGAAATTCATTCGATTGATACCAAGTTGGAAGAATCAAAAACTATGTTGAGACATATTTCTTTGGCTCAAAATACATCCAAACCCCCTATTTCATGGCCTTGTGGCATTTTCACTACGACAAGCCACCCAACAGACTATTTCTCCTATCTACAAGAAATAGTTGATTGTGTAGTACTGTTACCTAGGACAAAACTTCAACATCAACAACAACCATATCCCCAAAAGAAGATTGATTACTTTGAACAAACATGAAACCAAGGATGGAAGGATTAATCATATATGTGGTATGCCTCTGGACAATAACAAAGGCCCCCCCTTTCAACCAGACTTCTAGCAGCCTCCACCTTCCGAGTAGGGCTTCCAACAACCCAAAATTAGATTTTAAGACCATGCATAAAAAATACAACAAAAAGGTAATCTACTACCAAAGGTAGATAATAATACTTCAGATATTTTGAAATAAATTATTATTAATTAATAGAATTAGTTAAAGTGTCATGGTTCCAAGATGAGGGAGTTGAAGACTCAAATAAGCCAGATTGCCACCACTCTCCCAGAACTAGTGAGTAGGAATTTGGGAAATCTACCTTCCCAACAGAATCCAAATCCAAAGTGGAATTTTAGTACCATCACATTGAGAATCGGGAAGAAAACAACAGATTATTCTCCACCTACCATTCCACCGAGATTCACCTCAGCTCCAGATAAGCCCCATTCAAAACCGACTGATGAGAAACCAATGGAGAATGTTAATGGTATGAAAAAGATTAATGATGTTCCTAATAAACCCTTTAAATTTAAAATTAGTGTTCATAAAACCAAGACTATTGCTGAAGAGGAAATGCAAAAGAAGGTTTTGGACACATTCAAGCGTGTGGAGATAAAAAACCCCCTTATTGAGGGAATTAAATAAATACCAAAGTATAAAAAACTCGTAAAAGAATATTGTACCCATAAAAGAGGGATCAAGGGAAATTAGAGGATAAATCTTGGAAGGAATGTGTCATCACTCATTACAAAAGCATTTGAGATGCCAATAAAGTGAATGGATCCTGGGACATTAACCATCCCATGCACCATAGGTGATTTACACTTTTTTGATGGTTCATGTAGTAGTACTTGAGGTTTTATTAGATTGTGTAAAAGAAGTGATCTTTATAGTTGATTTATATGTTCTTAACATGGAGGATGATCAGGTATGTTATTGTACTCCAATTTTCATAGGTAGGCCCTTCCTCAAAACAAAAAAAATCATAAATTTTAATGAGGGTACACATTACATGGAGTTTGGGGATAAAGATGCGATATTTAATGTTATAGAGTCCAATAAGTACCCCTCATAGGACCATTCTATAATTTTTATCTCCCATTTTTATCCACAAAAGATAAACCCCATTGAATTTGATTGTTCTATGCTTTGGGAGATTATGAGTATTGTTGCTAGTTTAATGTCTAAGAGTACTTACACAACTGTTTCTAATGCAAAAATCTCTCTTATAATTGATTTTGAAATGGACTCAAATTCTGAATTTCATCATGTGAACTCTAATTATGAAATCCCTGCTGAGTATGATGATGGATTTGATACTTTATTCTATGATTTTGATGATGTCTATTCTAATATTTATGCTCTTTGTGCACTTATTTCTGTTCCTTCACTATCTTCATACATAAAACATAACCCCTATGTTGGAACTCAAGCCATTTCCACCTAATATAAAATACTCATACTTGTTGAGTTATAAAAGAATACCTGTTATCATTGCCAAATATATCTCTTTTGAACATGAAGAGAAACATTTGAATCTTTTGAGGGAGACCATCATGTAAATTTGGTGGAAATTGGGTAACATATCTTGTATTACCCCTACATTTTCATTAATATGATTATGTTAGAGGATGGGGCTAAAATGATTATCCATCCACAACAGATAATGAATCTGACTCCTATGTAAGTTGTTAGAAATGAAGTTGAAAAATTGATTGAGGGAGGTATAATCATTCAAATTTCAAATTTGTAGAGGGAAATTCCAATTCAGTTTGCGCCTAATAAAGTGGTGTTACAGTTTTTAAAAACGATAAAGAAGAGTTAGTTCCAATGAGGGTGAAAAACAGTTGGTGTGTTTTCAATGATTATAGGAAACTAAATCAGTCCACTCACAAGGACCATGCCCCATCCCATATATTGTTCAAATTCTTGAGAGACTATCTAGGAAAACAAAATATTGTGTCTTGGATGGATTTTATGGATATTTTCAGGTTTTTATAGCTCTGGAGGATTAGGGAAATAATACATTCATATGTCCCTTTGGCAGATTTTCCTACTGGAGGATGCCATTTTAGACTTTGTAATGCCCCAGGCACCTTCCATAGATGCATGAGGAGTATATTTCCTGATTTTATTGAGACCTTCATTGTGGTATTTATGGGTGACTTTACTTTGTATAGATCTTCATTTGATGACTTTATCTGTAATTTGGGAATAGTTTGGAATCATTGTATTGAGAAGAATCTAGTCTTGAACATTGAAAAGTGTAATTTCATGGTATATCATGGCATTGTATTAGGGAATGTAGTGTCAAAACATGGGGTAGAGGTTGAAATATCTAAGGTAGATATCATTTTATCCTTACCATATCCTTCATGTGTTCATGATGTTAGATATTTCCTTGGAAATACATGATTTTATCGGCACTTCATCAATTATTTTTGTAAGATTGATCTTCCTATGTCATGATTACATCAAAAGGATTCTAATTTTGTTTTTGATGATTCATGTAGTGTAGAACATGATGCATTGAATAAGTGTTTGTCCACTCAACCGACCATACATCCCCCATAATGGGAAATTCATTTTTGATATTATGTGCGACACATCCAACTTTGCAGTTGGAGATGTATTATCATAGAGGATGGAGGGACGTTCACATGTTATTTCATATTCTTCAAGGACATTGGATTCAGCTCAATCAAAATACACAACCATAGAAAAAATATTAAGTTAATGTCATATTTTCTTTATATAAATTCCGTTAATATTTATTGGGCTCTAAAATAGTTGTTTTTTCTGACCATGCAGATCTGATATACCTTTTGAAGAAGCCAGACACAAATCCCAGACTTATCTGATGGATGCTCTTTCTTCAAGAATTCAATAATGAAATAAAGGACTAGAAGGGGTCTGAAAACATGGTGTTAGACAACATGAGTAGGCTTACTCACACACTAAAGGATAACACCTTGGACCAGATACCACGTCGGGACCCTTTACCAGATGAGCATATTTATTCCATCTCAGGTACACATCTTTGGTATGATGATTTAGTTAACTACCTTGTTTCCTGTGAAATCACTGAAAATTTAATGAAACATGAAGTCAAAAAGTTAAATAATGAGTCAATATTTTATGTTATGGATGATCCATTCCTATGACATATGTGTAGTGACCATGTTATTAGGAGGTGTGTTCCTGATCATGAGTTGGAGTCTGTTTTACATTTTTTTCATACATATGCTTTTGGTGGACACTTTGGACCCCAATGAACAGATAGAAAAGGAATACACTATGGATTATATTGTCCCAGCTTATTCCATTATACCCATGTGTTTTGTAAGTCATGACCTCATTGCCAACAAACTGAGAACATTTATAGGAGTCATGAGATGCCCCAACAACCCAAACTCTTCTGTGATATTTTTTATGTGTGGAAAATTGATTTTATTGGTCCTTTTATGGGTTCCATTGGTTTTTTGTATACTTTGGTTTCTGTTGACAATGTGAGAAAATGGGTGGAGGCTAAGGCCACTGGGACTGATGATTCTCATATTGTTATGGACTTTGTCCAAGAACATATTTTTTGTAGGTTTGGAGTACCGAAGGCTATCATCAGGGACCAAGGGACAAACATTTGCAATTATAATTTGTCTTCCCTCCTTCATAAGTATGGGGTGACACACAAAACATCAACACGATACTACCCCCAAAATAATGGCTAGGCTGAGGTTTCAAATTGTGAAATGATACAAATTTTGGAGAAAACCGTGAAGCCGAATAGGAAGGATTGGAGAAATCTCTTGGATGATGCATTGTGGGATTATAGGACCACATACAAGACTCTCATTAGAATGTCCCCATTTTGGATTGCCTTTGGGAAGGCCTATCATCTTCATGTGGAAGTTGATCATCGGGCTTATTGGGATTTAAAAAAATGAAACATGGATTTGTCCCATGCTAGAATTACAAGGATGCTACAAATTCTAGAGCTTTAGGAGATTCAATTGTCCTCATTTGAGAACTCAAGGCACTACAAGGAATGATAAATGGTAGCTCATGATAGAATAATCCAACAAAGGGAGTTTCATGTTGGGAAGAATGTCCTTCTCTACAATTCACTACTAAAGAAGATGCCTTGTAAGTTGCATTCCAGATGGTTAGGTTATTATATTGTATCTAATGTTTTTCTGTATGGTGTAGTGGATATCACACAAGTGGATAGTGGAAAGAGCTTTACAGTCAATGGGAAACGTTTGATGAAATACATTGAAGGAATTCATACTTATGTAGTGGATTTCATCACACTGCATGACCCCATCATCACTTGTGTATATAAGGCTATTCCTAACCCTTTCACTTTTATATAATTTTTCATATTTAAATTCTACATTTCATGGGAACATATCATCTTATAGGATCACTTTTAGGATAATTAAATATTTTACATTTGGGGGAGGGGCCAACATTTTGGGTAGATATTTAGGATTTTAATTTGTGGGTTTTGTGTGTATTTTATATTTATGTTTTTGGTTAAAAGTTTAAAAGAAAAAAAAAACAAAAACAAAAAAATCAATATATATATATATATCATGTAACACACTCATGTGGAACATATGGAAAATGCATGTTTTAAATATTTATTGTTAGAATGATAAGTATTAGTAAAATTTTTTATCATCAAGGGTTGATTATTATAATAATTGAAGTCATCAATGATATGAATGGCAGTGTCATTATAAAACCTTTTAGATATTGACATCATTATTTGTGAAAATTGTTCATGGTAAATTTTCTCATTGATTTCACGAAAAAAAAATTCACTCAACAATGACATGTGAAAATTTTCTTACTCAATTGAATGTATAGTAATGATAGGAAAAAAAATTCAATCATTTATCTATATGTTCATTTCTCTTCCAATCTGTTTCATTAATGAACTGATTTTACCTATATCTGTCAACCTATTTTCCAACTGTTGTACACCCTCAAACAAAATGGGTTGTGTCTTGGGATGGTCAAAAACCACTTTTCCTCAACCTTTTATATTGTTATAACTATAAAAATTAGTGTCGTGAAGAGATCAAACATGGGTTGAGGGTTGAGTGTGATATTTTTTCCATGTGTAAATAAAAAAACAAAATAATAATAATAAATTATGGGAGTGATGAAATTCACAAAATATGGGGATATATATGTCGGGAGCTTAATGTTTGACTTTAGAGAATGCTTAAGTGAGTGGGTCTTTAAATTAGATTGCAATGGAATGTAGAACATGTTCAGTGAATTAAAACAAGTAAGAAGAATTGTTTTACATGACTTAAATATACTGAAAAATGGTCAAATTTATGAGCTTGGAATGGTTGGCACACACATATGTGGATAATTTATGGCATGGTAGAACCATGATTTGTTTCACTCTTATTAGTGCAATGAATCTCACTAGATTTTTTTGACACAATTTATGAAACAATGGATTTAAAATTTACTGATATTTAATTTTTTATGGGATTCTTTCTTTTCCTACATTTATATTGAGTATTGATAAATATGAACATGCATATCTTGTGACAATTTTCTCGAATACTTGACATGAGGTTATTCCCAGGAGTTAAAAAGGGTGTGTTTGGGGGAGTTGATAAAATAAAATGTTATTGAATATTTTATTGAAATGAAATGATATACTTTCCTCACTTTATGTTAAACATTTTCAATTATGGAATATTTGGGATTAGATTTTTCATTTTCAAATGTGATGAAAATTCCAGTTTTAACCTTTTAAAATTCACTATAGTATTCCAGTCATAAATATTTCCATTTAAATTATTTTGACTTAATGTTTTGTAACTGTGTTCTTGACATAATGGGATACAAATTCTATTGACGAAATGGGAGATGAATAGTGAATTTGAGTGAAGTAAATGGTCCATGAATACAAAGTTGTACTGAACAATTCAGATTGGACATCACTTTACCATTTGGGGTGCATGTTCCTCCTCCAAACTATTATTGTGATCAAATATAATGGGAAGATCAGGTACATGATTATGAACAAATAATAATTCTATAATTATAGATAATTATCACCTTTTTAGGCTCATCTATGTGGTGAAAGTGGGATTAAACAATTTTACTGAATCTCAATTTCACATAAAAAAATGTTTTGTAACCCTAGCCCTCCAAAAATCTATTTAAAGGATTTTTTCACTCTTTAGGAGCACTGATTGAAGAATTGGGAAGGTGTTTCCGAAATTTTGACTCTTGGGAATCCCTCGGAACACATGGAATACGTAAGGCCTTGTGCAAACATCTCTTCCAAAAAAGGATCTCATCTCCCATATCCTATTTGTATTTCTTATATTTCATAATTGAATATTTAATTTTTCTTCAAATAATCTTCTTTTTTTCGCATTTCATCTTATTATCTTTCTCATTAGGCTGGAATTAAATTTTCAAACAATATTGGGTTATACCGTTTCTAACCCCTTGTTAATGGAAAATGATTATACTATGACTACACCGCTCATTAAAGAGTAGTTTTCTTAGTGAAAGGTCTATCTTATACTCTCTTCATTTAATTATTTTCAATAATTGAGATATTGTAATTCAAATAATATTATCCATGAATTTAGTTTTTAAATTAGATCAATCTAAGAATGAAATTTCACAATTAACCCAAAAAAATGGGAGGTTGAGTATTGTGTGAATTGTGAGAGTGTGATCTTAATCGGTAATACAGGACAACCTGGGATAAATTTATAGAGTTCAAATATAATCCCTAAACACAATTTAACCTCATTTTTGATAATGGATATGTGACCTAATTTACAACTTACCATAATCTTGATTTATAACAGCAATCAATGTAGTGTGCTATGATTCTGTGTTCCAAACCAGACCTAGGTTTTATGTAATTTCATCTTTGTGGTTCTGTTAACTCCCATAGGGTTTGATGGTTAAAAAATTAGGGGATCATAATTAAATGGATATTAATTTAAATTATAATGATTAATAAGTAAATTAATAGGTAGTGTTACATTGATTATGCCTTTTAAAAAAATTTCTATGAAAAAAAACTTCTTCGTACGTATTTTTGATTGAACATCATTTCAAAAATAGAAAAATGCAATATTATCCAAGGATACATCATATAGATTTATAAATTATTATAAAAACCCCATCCAGTAATGTATTGATTTTATTCTCTATTATTTTATTTTTATATTATCTTTAATAATTTATTTTAATTTACATTCTCCTTTGAGAGACGACCTTGGTCAACCACTCTATTGCAACCAAGAACCCAAAAAATAACACTTCATTTGAGGGAACCAACGACAATGTTCATCACATGATGAAATGGTCATCCTACATTTAATTTCCATCTAACGATTCAGTGGTTTTGGTCAATAACAGAAAAATTGACTAGTCTCGGTTTTCTAGATCTGGAACATAAAATACATGTATTTCATGTGACGCCAATATAAACAGTTCACCTTTGTACATTTCCTTTCTACAATAAAATTTCACAAATCCCAAATCATCTATTTTAATAAAACTCTAGATATCAGGCCACATTCATTGAAAAATCATTACTTGGAATTTCGTATAATCCAACTCCCATATTTGTTTGATGATGCCAAAGCATAACATTTTACCATAAACTGGATTTTGTCATTTGCACTGGAAATATGCATCACTTCAGCCACAAGAGTAACTCCATTATTATACATGTAACTATCTTTATCATTTTCATTAGTATATAAGGTATAACCATTAATTATATAATAAGTATAAAATAATACATACACTCTTATTCCTCCGGCTATCCATCGGAGTCATTATGAAATTAAGACCATATTTTCATCTAACACTTTGGTTATATGATTTTGAAAACCTATTATAATCAATTGATTATGTGTGTTTGATATCCATTTTTAGATCACGATGGATTCAAATGCCTAAGAATTTTTTTTGGGGTTTCCACATTTGGGTCATCATCCAAACTGTTATGAAAAATGTAAATGTGGTAATTCTCATGATTTTTAATATTGAGTATGCAAACCTATATTCTAGAAATTCCCTCACCCACAAGCCTCCCAATGTGATGATATTTTAGTATAATAATGTGGTCAACACTAGACTTGTATTCGGTATCAAATTCAATGGTTTATTCATCAATATATCTCTTCACAATATAACCCTCTGGATGAAATGGATTTCTAACAAACTCTTTAAAAATATTAATATACCGTTCAATGGGGTACATCCATCTATAGGGTAGAAGACCACATAATCGAATATTACTCACCAAGTCAACCATCAAATTAACCATCTTATCAACGAATGATTGCTGGAAGAATATTTTCAATTTACAAAATTTGATGAAAATTTATCCTTCTATACTAAAATATTTGACCGGGTCTATAACTTTTCTGCGTATAGATTTGAAGAAGAAACATAGATTTTTTAGTGTATAATGGACATTCATGGAAAAAATGCAACTGAAATATATATGAATTAGATATTTCATCGAAATATGGCAGTCTTGTGATTTCAGACCCTTTTTCATTAAATTTGTCATTGACATGATGTTCTTGATATTCGATGAAAATCCCTAAAGAACCTTTATGTTATTCAAGATGTTGTAAAATTGATAACCCTACTTCTTGGAATGTGTGTATGCAGATGGAGGAATAAAAGTTCATTTTTCATCCTTCACTGGTGGCAGCAATTCCCATATTCCCATGTCAACCATTTCCAACAAAGCCTTAGTTCAATCTATTGTTTTTTTATGTGCATATAGAAACATGATGATGACACTATCACATAAATTATTTTTCAACATGTATAACATCAAGAATGTTTCATACATAGTGATAATTCTAGTATGGTAATTCAAAAAAACAGATCTATTATTCCAACTGGTTTTCATATGGGTTATTGAAAATGGATTACCAAATGTAGTGTCCAAATATTTTACACTCTGAAATAGTTTATCACCAATTAGTGGCAACAGTGATGTACATTCTTTTGAATATTCATCAAATAATGTCTTCTACGATTGGTACTTATGTAATTGGGGAAGAAATTTGCAATGTCCTAGAAACGCAGTTTCTGATAAATGTTTCACCCTAATTAACTTTGTACGTTGTTCGCAAATGGGGCACCCATGAGTTCCTTTAATGTTATAATCTAACAAATTTACATAATTAGGTAAGTCATTTGTCATCCCACACAACATGTCTCTCAATATAAAATCATCATTTCTAGAAGAATATTACAACATAAAAAACTAATTCCAAAATAATATCAAAACCTCGATCAGTGGTTCCAAATAAAAAATAATATCATTAATTGATTTTTTCGGTCCTGAAATAAGCATAGATTGAATGGTGTATTTTCATTTCATGAAAAACCACTATGCCATGTTATAATTTACCAACATAACAATCCATGAGTTATGAGTGATTCTTTGATAACCAAAAGGATTCACTCTATCTGTAGATAACAGAAGATGAAGGTTTCTCTCATCATTTCCAAAATCAGGATACTCATGATCGATTCTCTTCCACTGAGATGAGTCTACCAGGTGAAATAGTTTACCATATCTATTTCTTATATATGTGTGCCATGTCAATTTTCTTACAGTCTACTCACTTCCATATAGGCACCTAATCTTTATAATGATTGGAATGTACCATACAACATTCATAGGACCATATTCATCTTTTTGTAACAAGAAGAACCACACATTAGGCATTATCTAAGTGATTTATGGTCCATACAATATATTATACAATCATTCGAAAAGGTTTGTATTCTTTCAGAGATCATACCCATGGAGCGTAGCATTTGTATGAGGTCGTATGTCTTGCTGAGGAGCTCATTATCTTCCAGGAGCACATCAATTAGGAGATAAATAAATTCTATAAAATTGGCGTCACTCCATCCATTACCTATATTCAAACTATACAGATTCAATATGGATGACAATGCTTTATATCTAGTGAAACCACAATACAAAGGTGTCTTTTTACAACTCTCTATCTGATCAAACAATTTTGGGAAATCACAATGTACACCGTCAAATATCCTTACCATTTCCTCAAAATGATCTTCACCATCATTCTTTTCTGTAATCACATCCTTGATATGGTATTGTTCATTTTCCACATATGTAATTATATCAGGTGATCTATAAAACATACTGTTTTCTAGGACACTGCCTACATTCTCTTTTTCACCTTATTTATTCCTATATTTATAACTTTCATCTATTTTGTGACAGATCAAGTTTTCTTTCAAATCCACTAGACTAACATGTCTTGAATAACAATAGTGTAAACATGGATAATGGATTTGAGAATGGTCATACGCACGATCTTTGGATAATTTGATAAACTCTTTCACTCCATCTTCAAACTCGTTTGTCAAATGATCGACATCCATTCATTCATTAATGATATACATCCTATTTGATTCGGTGATAATAGTATTTAACAAAATAAATACACCAAATATTGATATTATGTAATTTTTTTCCTAATTCTATAAAAATATAAGCATAAAAAATTATGGAAAGATACATTTAAAATGTAACATCAAAACTATTTAAAAAAACACACACTTGAAATACAATTGAAAAGATCCACCATTTATTTTAAAAAAATATATTTGTGTTAATAACATTCCATTATACATTACACTATACTTATTATTCAAGTTGTTCGTTAATGGCTTGTCTTTATTATATATATTTTACTAGGTGTATATGATTAATTCATGTTACCCATATATATAATATATTATGTTCTCACCATTATAAAATTACATATATATATTTTGATGAGTAAATATATTTATTATAATTATAATTATTAAATTTTAATTATATATAAATACTGTTTAAATATATTTATTTGTAATTTTAAGTATAACTATATATAAATTTAAATAATTATAAAACGACAACAAATTTATATATTATAGTTATTATATATATATAATACATACAAATATTTATAATTATATTTATTTCTAGTTATAATTATAACTATAAATAAATATATATGTGTAAAAAATTAAAAAATTAAAAAATTATAATATATTAATTATACTACTTATAAATTTTAATTATAAAATTAAATAAATATATTTATATATATATTCAAATATTTATAAATACGTAAAATTATTTATAATTATAATTCCTAAATAAATATAGATATCTTTAAATAATTAATTTTTTAATAAATATAATAATTATATATATTTATATACAAATATTTATAAATAAATGAAGATATTTTTAAATAATTTAAAAATTATGAAAATTATAAAAATTATATATATTTATAAAATTATAAATATAATTTTTATAATTTTATAATGATTTATATATACATATATTTATATGTTAAACTATAAATAGTATATTTAATTTAATATTTAATTACAAATAAATAAATAAATATTTATTAGTTATAAATATAAATAAATAAATAAATATATTTTTTAATAATTATTCATTCCTAAAAAATATATTTATTATTTACATTTATAATGTTATATATAATGAAATCAATATATTTGTAAATATATTTACTAATATATAGAAATATTGGTAATTAAATATAAATATAATATTTATAGTTATAATTAAATACAAATATATTTAAATATTTTAAAATTTATAATAAATGTATTAAATAAATTAATTAATAAAATTTTAAGTATTATAAATATTTACTTGTTATAATTTTTTAATTATATATATATATATACTCATTCATAATTATAATTATACAAATACATATATTTATATAGATAATTAACAAATTAGAATAAATTAATCTATATACATCTATAAACTTATAAATATATATAATTAATATATTTATTATATATATTTCTAAAATTATAAATATGATTAGTAGATTTCTTATAATTTTATAATTTTTTAAATTATAATTTTTTAAATATAAATATATATTTATCATGTATATAATTTTATAAGTATATATAATTATATAAATAATTTATTACTTTTATATTATTATTAGAGCTTTTTAGTGATGATAAAGGCATATCCTTATAAGCTCTTTCCATTATAGCACAGATAAATCATTCCTTTATTAGTGCTTTTGTTTCTAGAGCTAATAAAAGGTTCACTGGGTTTTATAAAAAAAATTAACTTTGTCCTCCTTCCTCACACCCCTCAAGCTCTCACAGAAGTTGATCTCGTCCACCGTTGTCGCACCTCCATGTCCACCTCATCCTCCAGTGTCATCGCCTCACCTTTTCCACGAACCACACCTCCGTCGTGCGCCTCTCCTCTATAGAAAACCAGACTGTCGTGTTTCTCTCCTCCGCCATGTGCCTCTCCTCTACCGGTGCCTCTCCTCCACTGTGCACCTCTCCTCTTCTAGCACCTCTCCTCCGTTATGCGTCTCTCCACCACATTCTTGTCCTCTGTCATGCACCTATGCTATGCAAGTGCCTCTCCTCCACAAGAGGACTCCACCACTATGTGCCTCTCCTCCACCAAGAACGCACCTCTGTCGTGCTCTGATCAACACCTCCACAATGAGTTTCCTTCTCTTTCTCTTTATTTGATGGTGATATTGTGAATTTTATGGGCTAATCACCCCCTGAAAATCGTGGCTGTTTGGGGCCCTTGACTGTGCACTAAATGAACTGCATGTTTGTTGTCTTTTGAAAATAAATTTGTAGTCTTCAAGTGAAACATGATCCTATACCGCGAATGTGTGTTTTTGTGAACATGGTAATGGTTATTCCATGTACGAGTGCAATGTAATGATAATATTCATGGGGTTCTCATATGGTTTTCACTTATACCTTTTTATAACCATTTTAAAATTTATTCAATTATTTTATAAGAATTATGATAACATGTTTTGTCCTAGTGGTATGCGTTGGAAATTCTCTATGGAATACCTACTGAGTTTATTCTATATTTAATGAACAATTCAATCCCAGCCTTTAAGGGAAATTCATGATGTCCACATGTCAACCCAATAATTAGAAGTAGGGAAAGACACATTCACACATGTATATGATCAGGTTCTATATCAAAATAAAGATACATGTAAGGT
Organism: Viscum album; assembly: GCA_963277665.1. NCBI lineage: Eukaryota > Viridiplantae > Streptophyta > Magnoliopsida > Santalales > Viscaceae > Viscum > Viscum album. Next base: position 1,051,051,116 of record OY728151.1, on the reverse strand, counting down.
TGTAGGTCCTTTGTATGCTTGACTCAACCTCGAGTCAGACTAGAAGACAATTATATCCATATTCTCTCTGGGTTAAACCACAGATCCAATCAAGCCCCAAGTTAGGCCACAAGGTCATTACACACCTGGATCTACTAGGGTAGTCCAGAAGTCATTGTACCATATCCTTTATCTTTGGTAATTCTAACATGATATCTTACACCCAAACTATGGGTTTGTATGATAGTGGTTAGGTACCCCAAAAAGAGTTATCAACCTCAAAATGCTTTGATAAAACTCTATCTGGACCATCTAATCCTAGTCTGAGTCTGCACTTCTAATAAATCTCATAATTTACCACATACATCATACATAATTAAATATTATCAATTTTTATCAATTATTTAATTTTTACCAATGTTTCATAATTACAGAAAAGCTCATTGAGAACCACTGTTGTACCAAAACATCAACCAAGCATCCTCCATAATCCCTCCCTCTACTCAACATCATTGAGGCATCTCATTTTTCCCTAATGAATCAATATTCTCTTGGAAACATCTTTTAAATAAAATTCTAATTCTTTAATCCCATGGTTTTCCATTCTACTAAACACCTCACTCCAATCAAATAAAAAATCAATGTATCATTTGAACTCTCGAGAAGTATGGAGGACATTTTACCCCAATGTCTGAATCCTCCATTATTTAATATCAATCCAAAAATTACCCATTTCAATGTCACCAACACTTTGTTACAAATACAATTCCACTAAATCATAGAAATCACTTCACTAGAGGAAACCGAGTAGTCTTGAAACCAATACATTCTATCGATTATTGATAAATAATCAACATATTATATGTAATAATGATTTAATAGCAATTTTTTGTAACATATAGTTGAATATGAAAAAGATCTGATACCACTAGTTGTATTTGGTATAAATAAATAATACTAATGTTAAACCACCGATACAATCATATTTTTATTAAGGGATAAATTTATTTATATGGGAAACATATCTTTTGTTATCCCTACCTATCAAAAGCTACATGACACACTTTCTGGATAACCTAGTCAAATATACACGACAACACATGTAATAAATCCTTCCTCCCATAAACAAATTATGGCGAATCCCCTCAAAGGGACAAATGATATCATTCAAGTGATTATCAAATAATATTTTCTTATTAGATTTAATTATATATATAAATATATAAACTACATTTTTTACAACATTAACCAATTATATTAATGAATTATTAACTTTTTATATTCAATGATATTATGTGGTCGTGGAATTTGGGTCGATGCATCTATAAATGGTACCAAACCTATATTATCAATGTGAAATTTTCATTAAAAGATTATAAACTATTTTTGGGACATAATGTTGTTAACCTGAAGAATTATTTTTGGAGTGGTAATAACTCTACTGAAACTTATAATGATACTTTCATTAATTTGATTCATGTGGTTACAAATAGGAGTTCAGTTAAGGATTTAATAATGACTAGTATTTGTAATGTCATTTATAAAGTCTTTTTAAAAAATTTAGAAAACAGAATATGGAAAATCACATCATCTATAGGTTTAGTTCCATAGTTCATATCATATTTTGAATTGAGACATGATGTACATAAATGTGTTGGGAATGAAACTTATTTTCTTCTAGTGATGAGTGAGAGAGGGAAATTCTTTGTGTGAAAGGAATGGATGTTGAGAAATTTTTTATTATGTAATGGGTTCATTTTTATATATTAAATTATGTGTATTTATATAGGAAGTACCCAATAAAATTTCATGGGAGATACATATACAGTGTTATTGGGGTGTACGACTAATTTATTTGGGGCGATATAATGATCATTGGGACAATGTGGTATTTTTAGTAAATAGTAACACAAGTGTTTCTTGGTGGTGAGTGTGGTCACTGACTATGGAACATATCTTTTGGGAGTTTGGTGTTTTAGTGATGGACAATTGATATAACTGGACAATGGATGCATGGATAATTGATATCCAATGGTGGGGAGCACAATTTTAACTTCTTATGGAAATTATTATTATTACACCAACCATTGGAATAGTGCGATAGAATCATACAACACTGATTGATTTATGATGAAACAATGTGTTTTATATGTATATTTTATAAAGTTTATATATTGGGATATATGTCATTGTGAATATTTCTAAGTGTATATTTTAAAATGATTCATGTGTTTTGAAATGTTTCTTATAGGGTTATCGCTCATTTTATATAATTATGATTATTAGGTCATGAAGTTGACTTGAATGATTTAAAAAAAGGAATTGTGGTTTTGTGAAAGAGTGTTTGGAACTAATTGATTTATTTCAAAATGGTCGTGTTATTTTAAATTTGAATTTATGAAAATTGTTGGTTTCTTTAATGGGAACTAATGTATTATTTTTTAAATAGTTTTCAATGGAAATTTGAATTATATTTTTTCTATAACATTTTATGTTTATAATTTTATAGAATTAGGGAAACAATTACATTATATCAATATGTTGTGTATTTATTTTTCAAAATACTAATATAACTAAATAAAATTGAATTTATATGAATAAATAATTGAAGGATTATAATCATTTGTTAATAGAGTATGAATATTATGTGAAGGAGTCCATCATGTTTGCAGAATATCATGCATTGGACCATTATCAAATCGATTGTTTGTGTTTAAATTTTTGTTATTCAAGACAAGCTAGTGTAGAGGAGTAGGAAGAACACTTGATCTATCATGGAATAGATCAATCTTATAAATGTTTAAATAAGTACATGGAAAATGAGAATGTAGCTATTGGTTAAGATAAAATGGGTTTTATGGATCATATGATATGATTACAAGTGTATAAAAACAAGAATAATTTATCGAGGACGTTTTTACAGATGTGAATGATTATGATGATTGTATTGAGGAAATGAAAAGGGAAGTAAAATATAAAATTAATGATATCCCAATTTTTTTAGTAGTTAAAGAGTTGGGAAAAAACTCCTTTGTATTGTAGTTTCACTACATATAAATCATTTTTATTCATACTAAAGCTGTATAATTTGAATGCAAGAAATAGATGGAGTGATTCCAGTTTTATATAATTATATGTTCTCTTGTATGACATGCTCCCAAACGATAATGACATCTTGAGCTGAACATACGACATCAAATGAATTCTATGCTCGATGTGTATGATATTTGAAAGAATATATGTATTCCCAAAGGACTATATACTATTTCTAAAGGACCACAAAGCACATAGAAAATGCCTAAATCTTGGTGATTCTCAATAAATGAAGGATGAATCCAGTCCTATGAAAATATGATGGTACATTCCAATCATTCCAATGTTATGGTGCCTATATTCAAGTAGGGAGATCACATGTAAATTGATGAGGCATGTAGACAGAAGAAATAATCACTAGACACTACATCACTTGGAAGACTCTCCTTACTACTAGAGAATCGATCATGAGTATCCTGAATAGGGAAACTAGGTGATAATACTTCATCTTGTGTTATCTAAAAATGGATTGAATAATTTTGGTTTTCAAAGATGAAATCATAGTAAATAGATGGTTAGGTTGGTAAATTATAAATTTCACCATTGTTATGAATGAATGAAGAACACACCATTCTATCTATTATTATATCATGACCCAACAACCAAGTAGTGATATTGATGTTTATTTGTCTCTATTGATCAAGGATTTGAAATTATCATGGTATTCAGGTGTTACACTGTATGATGCATATAGAAATGATGATTTCACATTATGATCCATGTTGAGATAGATGATAAATGATATTACTGTTTATATAAATTTTTCAGGATATTGCTTTAATGAAAGTAATTAGTGTCCAGTCTTCAAATAAGGTACACAATCAATTAGGTTGAAAAATTTATAAAAAATAGTGTTTCTAGGGAATCAAAGATTTTTCTACCAAATAAATAATTACTGATCATGAATGACGACATTCGATGGATGTTTAGAATAACATACAACACTGTATACACTAATAGGCGATGAACTATTTGAGAATGTAAAAAAGGTGGACACTACTTTGTTAAACCCTTTTCGAAAAAATATACAAGAAACATTTGAAAAAATACATTAGTTTATTTTTGAATTACCATAATGTAATTTTCTAAATGTAAAACACTTTATTGATGTTATGCATGTTGAAAAAATGTATGTGTTAGTCTCATCGACATGTTTCTAAATGCACCTAGAAAAACAAACGATGGAATTAAGGCCAGGTGGGACATGGTTGACATGCGAATATGTGAAGAGTTGGTGCTAGTAAAGGGTGAAATGTTTTTTACTCCAGTTTCATACACTCATTCCTGGTAGGAGTGATATCAATTTTACAACTTCTTGAATGATGTAAAGGTTCCATATTGGTTTTCCTCAAATATCATGAACTTCGATTCAATAATCGATTTGAAGTTAAATGTTATGAAATCACATGACTTCGACAATTTTATGTAAGATCTAATTCCTACATATTTACATTGAATTTTACTAATAATGTCTGTTATACATTAATGAAGCTCTATTTATTCTTAAAAGGTATTTGCAGCAAAGTTATTGACACTGTGAAATTTTTGAGTTTGGAAGGAGAAATTTTTGTCATATTTTTTGAATTGGAAATGTTCTTCCAATCAATATTCATTGATATGATGGTTCATTTGATGGTTAAATTGGTGAGAGTGATTCGACTATTTGGTTCGGTACACTATAGATGGATGTATCCCATTGAACGATATGAGAGGATTTTGAAAGGGTATGTGAAAAATAGAATTCATCTAGAGGGTTGTATTGTAGAGAGATATATTTTTGAGGAAGCCGTTGAATTATGTACCAAATACTTGTCTGGTATTGAAGGAATTGGTCTACCAAAATATCATCACACTAGATGGTTTGTGGTTTAATGAATTTCTGGACTACAGGTTTTCATTATCAATATTAAAAAATGAGAGTAGTCCCACCTTTATGATTTGTATAATAGTTTAGAGGTTTACCCATATGTCAATAAACATAAAGAAATTCTTTGTCATTTGAATCTATCATGGGAAGAAAAATGGATATAAAATACAAATAATTGATAGTTCATAGGATGGTTTAGGGACCATATATTTAAGGAGTCATATGAAAATCCAGAATGAAATTCCGAACGACTTCAATGTCTAGACAGAGTATTAAGTGTGTTTGTATTATCTTATAATTATTAAGAAATTAATGGTTATAAATTATATATTAATGAACATGATAAAGACAGTTCATGAAGAATAGTCAATTTACACATGTGGCTGATGTGATGCATGTTTTCGATGCTAAGGGAAAAAATTTAATTTATCTCAATATTTCAAACTTTGGCATCATAAAACAAATATGGAAGCTAGATTATATGAACTTCCAAGTGCATTATTTTCAATGAATGTTGGTTGATATTAATAGTGATGTTATAATAAATGAGTTGAAATCTATGAAAGTTGATTTCAGTAAGTAAGGGTATAAATAAGAACCTTTTAGAATGGAATCACAATTAGTACAAGTGTTTTTATGTTGCCAATCCTACAAACCGAAGCTGGTCAATTGTTCTATTATTGGCCAAAAACATTGAACTGTTAGTTGAAAGTTCAACATAGAATGACTAATTCATTAGGACACCATAATCATTTCCCAAGTGTCCCAATGATGTCGGAATTTTGAATGTCATAGTAGACCACAATAAATGTATTTTTATAGTCGATAGAGAGGTCAAATCCCTTCAGTATTTTAAAAAAACGAGTGATTGATAATCATGATATTTTTATTGTAATATACATCATGTTTCCTGATGTTATTATTTGTTCACTAATTATTTTTATGTAATATAAATTAAATGATAAAACAATTCTATAGATACTGAATTTTGGAAAGTGATGATCCTCCCAATATCATGGCACAATGAGTCTATCAACCTTTTTCTGCTCAAAATGTAGAGGAACAACAAGTCTCTCCACCTGCAGCTGCCCATAGTGTAGCAGACCAATAGGTTTCTCAACCTGTTGTAGCTGTTTCTCTCAATTTAGAGGTACCACCACCCTCTTCACATGGAAATTACAGCACTATTGAGGAACATATTGATTATTTTGAAACCCAAGAAATGGTAGGCAATGAAATACTGGTGGCGTAGATAAAATATGAGCGACGTAGTTTGACAGATATAGAAAAACACTTTATGGAAAAAGAGACAGGAATTTAATATGAGGTTGGATGGAATATGTGGGGCTAGCATATTAACACCCCCAAGGCCATGTTTAGTAGTCACATTGGAATCGTCACTCGGAAACACGTGTTAATTGATGTTCATTCATGGAACCATGTTGTCATCAGGATTATGTCCATGATGTGGGGATATATTACAGTAACATTATGATATAATTTCCTTAATTTACTAAAAAATAAAATAGTGAAACATTGAAATATACTTTGTCATCCATTATTGAGTACATTAATAGTGTATGACTCTCATAATGACTACGTATGAATGGTTTATATAGGGATTCATATAGGATTTCACACAATTATGATGAGATATCTTGTTAAAGATAATAAATGAAAAATATCCTTGCATCCACCTCCTCTTTATGCACACTTGATAACCCAAGGAGAATGGGATGCATTTACTAACCATCATGAATAGATGTGTTTTTTTGGTACATTGTTTTTGGTAATATGTTTTTTAATGATACATTTATACATCAAATTGATTGAATGTATTTTATTTATGAAACATCAATTGTGTGCTTGAAATAATGAATGAGATATAACAATAGCATAACCCTACCGTAAATCAAGGATGGGTTACTCCTCACTTGAAAAATATTTTGTTGGTATTTTAAATCTACCATAATACATTAATGTGATAGAAAAAACCATAACTACATTCCTCTATTTATATGCAGATTAATGAATCGCAATCAAAAGTCACATACATCCCAAACAATGTGTTATAGAAGGAGGCACAAGAAAAGAAATATGGGATACTAATAGATAAAAACACCAAAATAGTGTGGGAAACTTCTGTAAGTATGACATAACAAATATTTTTTTAATTTAAATTGAAATTACATAAAAATTATTACTTATTTACCTATATTTTATATCTGAAATATTCATTGGAATTAGAAACATCCAAACTAGATGTAGATATATTTTTTGTGGCATTGAAGTATCCAGAAAAGTATGGATGCGTTATAGGTGTAGGTTTTGTGGTGACACCACAAACATTTTTTAGAAAAAAACCAGTGGAGCGTCAAAGTGAACTACTAAAAATGATTACATAAAGAGTATAAATACTATAAGAACAAATAAAATGCCACATATGGATTATGAAAAATATATTGGTGGGGTGGAAAGGGATGAACCTACTCAAGAACAACCAGTGCCTGAATATCCCACCCCACCTCCACTACCTTTGAGGTGATCCAATCCACTCAGAAACCTATATTAATCGAGGTAATCAATGTTCTAATAATTTTTCAATGAATTTTGAATCAAATAGACACTGATACCATTAATGTACATATATTCTATAGGGTGAAAATGATTGTGATTTATATCAATCAACAACCACCCATCTCCTTGTAGCGAAGCCAACGATGTTCAATATCCAAAATGCCTTGCTACACAACAAACCACTTCCAACAGGTCATGTAAAAGTATTTATTAATGTATCCCATTATCCGAGAACCAGGATACCTTTTCCAATGGATGATGAAGATATATATATGGTTGAATAATCTATTGAAACATTTATCACATGGTCTTCACATCTTTAAAAAACATGAAAACAAGGATGTATTAATACCAAACTTATAATTCATGATAAACCAACAACATTAAATGAAAAATGTTTTTGAATCGATGAATGTTATTAAAGGAGGATAATGGGAAGTAGGTGAAATGAATTAATAGCTCAAAACTAACTCAAGGATCGACCAACCAATCGAAGCAATCTACTGAAGGAACATTAAACCCACCCGTTCTATATCTGCATTTATTATCTTTGTAGTTTCGTGGGATACATTGTTGAAAAAAAGTGGTACTAATTTTTTTTAATAAAATATGTACAATAGGGTAGATCCATATTTCATTAGCGGTGAAAATTCAAGTGAAATCCTTGACTATGATTAGCTAGGTTGATCATTTCTAAAAGTATACATGAGGTTTGTTTGAATGATTTTATTTCCCAAAAGATTATATACTATGATAATTATGACTAAATAAATTTCATATTTTTTGGAGGAATATATATGTAAAAAAAATTAATGTATTTCTCAATTATTTTTTTTGACTCATTAGTCCTAACATCACCTCTATAGAACAAACATAAATAACATCCATGAAAAAGGGTGAAATAGTTTTCATCCTACTCAAATCATTTAACAGAAAAATTATGGATGAAAAAATCTTATTAATACCAATGATGAAGTGGTAAAAATATAAAATATAATACTATAAAATATATTTTAATTTCATTCATTTCATATTTCTTTTGTGTTTTTAGGTATCAGTGGACACTCATTGTGGACAATTAGGATACTCCAAAGATTTATTTTATAGATTCAATGGAATCATTTCTAACAAACCGATCACACATGATAGTGTCTTTCAATTTTTAATAAACTACATCCAACATTTTTGAACTAAATTAGTTGTTATATAATTTACATTATCCTTAAAAGAAGGATTTTTTTATGATAGTTCAGTGTGTGAATATCGTTTACATTATAGAATAAGGCAAGGGGAAAAGGATAAGCAACATCACAAGTACTAAGACTAGATATGTATCAGGGTATATATAATAATATATCACTATTAAAAAACACATAAAAAATTACATATTATTCTAAATATTTCTGTATTATCTAAAACAAACAAACAAAAAAGCATGTGGTTTTTATGTTTGTAAATTTATTTAATAGATGATATTCCATGGACAAACTAGCATCTCAGAAGTGGTATTTTCAAAGGCAATTACTATTTCATTTAAAATATCTATTAATCCTTTGTGTATTTATATTTTTTCATTACTAGAATGATTTTCTAAAAGACTCATATTCACAATAAGATATATATTCACTTAGAAATTAATGAGAAGCATACATGATAGAATAATTTACACAAATAGAATGAATATGTTACATCAATACAACGAATGATGTGACTGGTATGACTCGATGTGTCTATTTTTATTTAAAATTGACAGTATTTTTAGTAAAAATAACAAGTGACATACTAAAAACTAAGAAAATTCATTATGATTGATTTGATACTTTAGTATAATGATATATAAGTAATTTGTGACATTTAGGATTCAACCACACAAAAATTTGAAGCACATTGTGTATGTTATGACATAAAGTGTGTATCGTTATATTAAATTAAAAATAAATTTATCTAAATGAAAAAGTGACATACTGAAAAAGGAGAAAAAACATCCATATTGTTTTGATATATTAATACAATGATCCATAAGTCATTTTTGATGTGAATTAATCAACCACATCTCAATCCAATGAATGATGTGACTAATATGGTTAAAAGTGTCTATTATCAGATTAAAAATAACAATTTATCTCAAAATGCTTATCTCAATAAAAACCATGAATACTCCCACTGATTGTCTTCATATTTTAGGAAAACAATTCATATGTTCTTTGGGACGTGTATGAAGCAGTCTTAGGTCAAACTGATGCACAATGCGAGAATTATGAAAAAAAAATTCGTGTTTCCAGTTTGAAATGATATTTTAGGAAACAAAAACCCAACATACTAAAAACTGAGAAGACACATTAATATTAATTTGATAATTTATGGAAATAATCAATATGTCATTTTTGACATGTTGGGATCAATATCATGACAAATTGATGCACGGATAGACCGGTATGACACATAGTGTCTATATTTTTTTTAAAATTGACATTAATTTTATTAAAAAGCACAACTAGAATTCTGAAAATCAAGGAAAACTATTTGGAATGTTTTTATAATATAGGAAAATGATACATAAGTAATTTTGTGATGTTTAAGAATCAATTTCACCTCAATAAAATTTATTATGTGACCGGTATACATTGAAATGTGTATTTGTATTTAAAATTGGCATTAATTTATGTAAAAAGGTCATGTGACATACCAAATACTGAGAAGACACATTTTTTTGTATTGATGCATTATGAAAATGATCCCTGAGTCATTTTTGATGTGCTGGAATCAAGCACACCTAAATCTGAAGCATGGTGGGATTTGTATGAATAAAAGTGTCTATTATCAGTTTAGAATTTACATTTTTCTTCAAAAGGTGTATCTCATAGATTATCCTGATAATTATTTCCAATTGTATTCATAATTTAGGACAATGATTAGTAAGTCTGTTATGAAGTGTATGAAGTAGTCTCACATTAAACTGATTCATGATACAACCGGTATGACTCAAAAAGTGTGTTTCTGGTTTGAAATGATATAAGAGTAAAAAAACAAAACAACTATACTGAAAATCGAGCAAACACATTTGTATTTTTTTTGATACTATCAAAAAAATTCCATGAGTCATTTGGGATGTGTAGGAAATAACCGCTCCTCAATCTGATGAACAATGTGATTGTTATAATTCCAAATCTTTTTTTATTTAAAATTGAAAATAATTTATGTAAAAAAGAAGAAGTGAGATATTGAAAACCTAGCGGTCACATTCAAATTGTTTTTATACTTTATGAAAATTATCCATGGGTCATTGGGATGTGTATTAATCAACCACACCTCAATATGATGCATTGCGTGACCAGTATGACTAAAAGTGTCTCTTAGCAGTTTAAAATTGACATTTTTTCTCAAAATGTTTCACTCATAGAAATTGATGAAAATGACTTCCAATTGACTTTATAATTTAATAGAGCGGTTCAAAAAAAAATTGTGACGAGTATGGTGAAGTATCACCCAAAATAGAAAATCAATGTGACCAATATGACTCAAGATGCGTGTTTCCAGTTTGAAATGATATTTTCGTAATGAAACAAATCTAACATAATAAAAATAGATCAAATGTATTTATATTATTTGTATAAAATAGAATAGTAATCCACGAGTCATTTTTGACATGTAGGAATCAAACACACCTCAATCCATTGAACGATGTGACCTGTATAAATCAAAATGTGTGATTTAAATTTGATAATAATTTTAGTACAATAACAAGGAAAATACTCAAAACCAAGAAAACCCACTCATAATTTTTTTATATTTTTGGGAAATGATCAACTAATCATTTGTGATGTGTTAGAATCAACCCCACCTCAATACAATGCACGATGTGGCCGCTTTAACTCCAAATGTTTATTTTTTATTAAATATTGGAATTTTACAAATTTATTCTTTAATATTAATGTTTTACTTATTTATTTATAGTATTCTAAAATAATATTTCTTTTCATATATAGGTTGATCATTTTTCTATAGGTGGTATGATTTGTTCAACAACTAATACCAGCGGCTGAGATTTTTGGGAGGGGATCAAGAATGTCAAAGGTTTAAATATTAATGCTTTTAATTGTTTGTTGGATAATTTTAAATTTAATTATATAAAACATTATTTGAAATGTATATATCATTTTTTTTCCAAAACCGTGTGTGCATTTTTTTGTTCATGAGTGTGCTGTGGAGGTGTTGTTTTGTGCAAGAGGTGTGTGTTTCTATGTTGTGGAGGTGCTGGTGTGTGTGACTTTATATAAACAACACATCATATGACACTATGACTTTATCAGAGTTATTTCAAGTACTAATAATGTCATACTTTACTTGATCTATTTTTTAGCTGATAAAGGCTTCCTTTATGAGCTCTATTTCATGTGCCGGTAATGGCCCCCTTTATCACTACAATTTCGAGCACTGATAGAGGTTCCCTTTATCAACTCTATTTCAAGAACTGATAAAGGACCCCCTTTATCTATGATAAAAATTGCACTAATAAAGGGGTTACTTTATACACACTAATATAGCGCTGGTGAGGGGGGCATTTATAATTTAATATTTTAGCATGGATAAAAGACACCTTTTATCAGCACATTTTTAGCGATGATATAAGGGACCCTCCTTTATCATCATTGTGATTAACAGTTCTCTTCTAGCACATTGAAAAGAATTTTCTAGAACATTTATAAGAACTATATGTAGTAGTGTGGGTGAATTATTGAAACTTTTGTTTTAGGATTCCTTCCATTTAAAAAAACCTCCTCCTCCTATTAATGGTTCAATTTCATGCTATAAATAATTGAAACACACATCCAAATAATCACAAGAATTTACAGGGTTCCATATTTAATAATAATTGGTAACTCCTTGCTATGTTTTGGAATTAATCCAATACCACACAATACACTAGAAAATAATATTTGTATTACAATGATTAGGATATACCATTACACTCGTGGAAAACTATATAATCAATTACAATAGTGAAGGTTCTCCCTTTTAGCATAAATAGGGAAATCCAATGTTTTTGTAAGAATGGATGCCACCTATTATTTTTTCAATTCAAAAATTGCATTCCTTGTAAAAAATCTTTACTATCATAACCAAAAGAGGGTATGATCATACGGGAGTTTGTTATGAAAATAACAATATGACTTTACGAGTCTGATTCCGTAGAGTATAATTTTCCCGTATACAATTCTTCCCTGTGTGATTCTCCCCAGTACAAAAAATAAAAATTTTATAGCATAGGATAGAGTGCTGTCAGCACAACTACAATTATATCATCCTATGTCTGAAAACCCCAGGATGTAAATCTCAAAACAATAATCCATGAGAACCAAATGTCATAGCCTGACCTTGATTTTCACTATCTCTGCTTGAGAACCGATGGTCATCACAAACAACATGAGTAGGGTACCCCTAATAGAGGAAGGAATGAAACCAACCTCTCCTTGATAACCCAAGGACTCTACATCACCTTGAGTAACGAAGGTCACCACCTCATACCTTCTCACCTTAAGATCCGATGATCACTACAAAGTATCCTAACATGATCTACAAATCTGCATTTCAAATCATGGAAAACTATATAAAATTATTGATTTGAAAACAATGTTCATAAATAGAAACCATTTTAGATCTCCAATATGAATCCATCGAAACTAAATATCAGAGATCGTAGATCGAAACCATCATAGATGCCACACATCTAGTATCCACAATACTGCATCTAGTTTATAGAAGTGGAACTCGTTCAGGTTCAGAGACTTCGATAGACACATTAATGCAATAGGGAATCATTTGAAGAGTCTACTCTCTTTTCCATATTGTGTTTCCATTCTTAGGGATATCTCTTTTTCTGAGAAAAAACATAATGGTGTGTTCAGGGAAAAGGATTGTTTTGGATTTTTGAGGGAATAGAATCCCATATAAGGGATGTTGATTAGAACACTAAATTTTTTCACAAAAAATATTCTTCAAAGAGGAGGGAAAATAGTATTTCTATGCTTGAGGATTAGAATAGGACGTTTATCCATGATTTATGTGATATTCTTACAATTATTATGATTTTTTTCTAGAACCACTATATGGTGGAAAGTATTGAAAGTCCTTCATGTGTGAATAATTTCATTACAAAAATTATCATGGAATATATGAACTGACATTTTGAGAGAGATATATTTGATGATGATGTTTTTTGGGCCCTTCATCTTATTCATTCTAATAATGCTCTGGGCCCTAATGGTTTCCAGACACTACTTTCCAATATCTTTTGGAACATTATTAAACCTGAGGTGCTTTCCCTGATGAAGAAATTAGGGGATAAAATATCCTCACTCAAGTACCTTAATGAATATCTTATTATCCTCATTCAAACAAACATAGTGTCCTTATAAAATCTTATATTTTTGTCCAATTAGTCTATTCAATGTTTTCTACAAAATTTACTCCATGATCAAGGTGGATAGGTGAAGGGGATTTCATCCCCATATGGTCAATAAAAATTAATGTGCCTTTGTCTTAAGGATATACATTATGGATAATACATCTATTGGGTTTGAAGTGTTCAACTCCATGAAGACCCACTATTTTAAAGAAAAAAGGATACATGGAAATGAAGTTTGATATGATGAGAGCATATAATAGGCTCGAATGGCATTTTCTTGAACTTGTTCTCTCTATGTTGGTCTTTTGGGATAAATGTATATTTAACATCATGAACTCTATTATGCTGGTGTCATTCAGAATAAATATTAATTGGGTCTCCTCTATGAGTTTAATACCTCAAGGGGATTACGATAACATGATCTACCCCCTTCATATCTTTTTATCCTGTTGGTAGACATATTTTCTCAAATTCTCCTGATATTAGTGGAGAACAGAGTTACACAGGGAGCTAAGGAATGTCGAAATGTCCCACCTATTTCCCACCACTTCTTTACAGATGATAGCCTCTTTCTTTCACACACTACCCCTCAAGATCGTTGCCTGGGTCTTAACATCATTAATTTGTATGAAAGGGATTCTATACAATGTATAAAGACATTGAAGTCATAATAGTCCACTATTAAAGGTTTTTTAATCATGAATAGGGAGGAGTTGTAGAGGGTGTGCAGGTTTCCATTTGTTGAAAACTATAAAAAATATATGGTTCTCCAGACCATTGAAGAAATATAAATGAAAGAAGTGTTCTCATCATTTATAGAACGGGTGGATAATATGATTTCTTTACGTTCAAGAAGGATTATTTCAATGGTTGGGAAGGAATTTATTATTAAATTAGTGTCCCATGCAATTCCATCCTATGATATATCATTATTAAAATTTCTTAATGCTCTTTATGATAAGATCCACTCTTGTTTGGATATCTTTTGGTGGGGTTATCATGATGGAAAACATATGACCCATTGGGTATTATGGGAGAAACTATGTGTTTCCAAATTTGTTAGAGTTATTGACATTAGAAATCTCAAATGGTTTAACAAGGCCCTTATAGGTAGGCAATGATGGAATATCATATCCAACCCCAATTCTCTCTTCTCAAAGGTTCTGTGTGCAAAATAATTTCCACATTCTAACTTCTTACATGCCAATCTAGGGACACAACATAGTTTTTTGTGGAGTAGAATTTTTTCTAATAAATCTATCCTCTATAGAGGCTCTCTGGTGAAAATTTATTTAATGAGTGATGTATGTGAGTGGACGGAGTTGTGGTTAGAAAATGGTATCAACCTAAAGGTCTCCTTAATTGTTGCATCTGGATTCAAAATTTAGAGGGAGCGTTATTTGATCAACATATGTTTAGAGTAATGTTATTATGGAATGATTTTTAATGGTTTTAATGAAGATGAATGTTTCCTCATCCTCATTATTCATATTACACCTGGAATGGGTAATGATTAGATTTTTTGGGAAAGGGAATATTAAAGGAAGTACTCATTTAGGTTGGGGTAAATAATATGATCTCATGGTCTAACTAAGTTACATAATAACAACAAATTGGAAGAGACTGTGGTCACTCACTCCTCCTCCCATGGTTAAAATGTTATGGTTGAAAGATTGCAATGATTTTCCAAAAATATGTGACTTGTTGGGGAAATAACATATTGTGGAGGGAGAGGCCTAACCTTTGTTCCTCTAAGAGTTGGAATCTTCTTTGGATGCAATTCTACTATTTCATGTGTTGGAAGGTGTGTAGAAAGAATATCAGTAAACTTTTATGATTTTATTTGACTTGTCTATGGAGTTATCCCAAAACATCAATAATTGGGATTATTTGTTGGAACAAAGTGTGCTGGGGTTGATATGCATAATTTTTCGGCTGGTTAGGACTTGATGAAATTAGTAAATCTTTGAAATGAAAGTGACCCAAGATCTAATTATTGTTCTGAGGGACATAGAATGGATGAATTGATTGAAGGCAGATGAAGAGGTTACTTCTTTGGTAAGAATGTGGTAGGAATAACCTTGTTGGACCCCCCCCCCCCATAGAGGGGATTTTCAAGATTAACATTGATGTGGACGTCTCACCTTATTCGGGGGTAGGTGTTGGATTCATTTCCCATCAAAGAAATGGATATGTGGTGGAAGATAATTGCATGGATATTCAAGACACTTGGAGTAAGATAGTGAAGGAGGCATACACCATCCTCCAAGGGATCCTTTACTCATTCATATTTTTGGAATAATATTATGGTGGAATTGGGATGCCATTATGTGATTACCTCCTTGTCTAAGAAAAGGGAGGACTCGCAACATTTTGGAAATATTTTGAGAATGGTTTGGTAGTTGGATGAAATATTTTCTATATGCAATTTTTCATTCATCAAGTGTGGGGGTAACCTAGATGCTCATCATTTTGCATGCTATGGGAAATCTTGGGGTGATAATTATTGGGTAGATTATTTTCACGATTGGATCTATATGTCTTGTTTGATTGATCAGTAATATATTATATCATTATATAAAAAAAATTATTAATTAACGTGTAATAATTAATTAACATAATAAATAATAAACTATATATGATGGTAAATAAGAAATATAAAATCATAAATCAAAAATAAATTCATTCCATTAATTTACCTATGGTTTTTTAAAAAACCACCCTTAAAAAATTTAAATTTTTTTTAAAAAATATAAAAATATATAATTATTTGTTCAGTGCCTTTCACAACGACCAAAAGTTTTTTTGAAAACATTTATTTTTTGGTTTCAAATCCGCTATGAAAAAACCATAAAAATGACTATTTTGGTGTATTGAAGTGAAAGGGACCTTGTTTTTTATTTTTTCTTGTTGGATGAGCTGGAATTTAAAGATGGGATCAATATGTGGTTCGGGGCTGGGGAATTTTAAATCATTATTTGTGTCTAATAGTCATTCATTTTTACTAAATCTAGTATTAAATAGAGTTACATTATATATAATCATTACATTATTCCATATTTATTTATTGTATTACTCATTAGGATTCTTTTTTTTACCACGGTGTTCCGTTATTTCCATTATTTCTTTACTCTGGTAATTATTTTTTAATTTTATCTGATTCTTCTATAGTGTTGTAACATTGTAACTAGGGGATATAGTCTACCCAATATACTTGTCACACCCCCACAATAGCATGAAAAATGTTTTCCATATCACAACATCATGAAACACGTTTTCCATATCACAAAAAACATAGCAAAATAAAAGGCTCCAAACAACTGTGATTTCGGTGGTGTATTTAGCGCGTACAAACACAACATCACAACAATATAAATGGTATAAAATCATGAGAATCATTCCCTATTCTCATTTAGTTTCAATTAACTGATTAATATATATTTATTTTTTTAGCAAAGATCATATTTCATAGATAAAAAAGAGTAAACCCCTCCCACGTGATACCAAAATGTGAGAAAAAAAGAATTCACAACCACATAGATGGTTTTTCTTCTCTGTGGACACTATAGGGTGAAGAAGAAACAACAAAAAATTACAACCGCACGGAAAACCCACAGATCAACCTACACCACACTAAGGATTATAGAAAATTTAACCCAAATCACATAAAGTAATTACTACAAAAACAAAAAACACATGAGCTGATCTTGACCTATTTTTTAAGTCATAGCCTGAAGTTCCCCAAACAAAAACTATCAATTGAAAAAAATAAAAACTAACCAAAATAACAAAAATGGGCGCATCATCATCCACACAGACACGACCAATGAAATAATCAATCACAAAACTTGGAATCACAACTTCATTTTCGGGGAAGCATGTATTATAGTCTGTGGATTCTTCCCTATCACATCCACGGCCTTCCAAAAGCTCCCATCCAGCTTTCTAGAAGGATCCTGATGATAAGATGCAATAGTGGAGCCCTAATCTAAGTCATTTTTCATTTCATGGTCCTTATATTATTTTAGGTCACTGTGATGCACGATTTGGTGATGGCTGAGGCCCTCTTCAACATTTAGATGACAATTTCATCCCACCCCCACCACATATATCAATTTATTTTTATTTTTATTCATTTTATAAATTTGAGATCCAATCCTAGGATGAAAATAATTTTACATGCCTAAACGTTCACTAAAATAAAAAAACGGGATTTTCAAATCGAAAATAAAAAAAAGGAATCTACAAATCAGATCAATTTATTTTTATTTGAATGGGGTGCATCAATTTAACCCCCTATTCCGAGATTAAAATAATTTTTCATGCCTAGTTTTAATCTATTTTATTATATTTATTTATTTATATATAATTAAATATAAAAAATGGAATAGTCGATTAATCTAACATATTTATACCTCCTCAATTTTTTCCTTCTTAAAATATTATAATAATTTGTTATCAATTTTTATTGTAATAATTATTGTCAATTTATTTTATCATTGACCTTAAGATTTGAATACTTGGAAATAAATATATTATAATGAAACGCTATGACATTTATGAATTTTAATCAACATCTCACTATTAGTTCAAAAATTTTCATAAAAAATAGACTTTCATTCATAGAGACTCCATGTTATCATGTGTTGTCAAAGAAAATAAAAATAAAACTCTCAAACTAATACATATTTTCCAGGCTTCTATAGGATTTTTAATCGACTTTACATTGTAAAAAATTGGTTACAATTCTCAATATTTTAAAAAAAAGGGTACTAAGGGAGACCACATGACCTCAAAGGTTGAAAAATATCTTAATTATTGGTTCTTTTCCTACTCTCAGGATAAGGGAAAACATTCAAAGAAGAATATTACAATGAATGAGGCTATGGATTTCATGGATGCTGACTCTAAATTCATCCACGGTTAGATTAAGAATTTAAAGTAGTCTCTCATCACTCAGATGTCTCCGCAACATAGGAGTAATGCATGGCAGATTGGGGATTTAAGAACCTGAGTTTTCACTACCACGTATCGGTGCAAGGGAAACTCTGGCATTTATAATAACGAAAATAAAAAATTATAGAAGGGGTCCATCATATGCGCTAGGTAAAATCACTAATAAATCTACCCATTAGTAGTGCCATTATTTTCACTGATAAATGTTTTTTATAAAACATAATATTGATTTATATAAATGTAATATATTTATATTCAAAAAAAATATATACATACATAAATTAAATAAAAACACATGTTTATAAATAATATATATTTTTTAATAGTTAAAATATATATAATATTTTTTGAAAAGTATTTATATGATTGTAAATAAATATATACATTTAAATAATTATATGATTATAATATTTTTTATCAAATAATTAATATATTTATTATATATATATATGTATATATATAATTATATATTTATAACAATAATTATAAATAAATAAATATGTATTTAAATAAATTTGGGTTTCTAATGAATTTGGCCAACAAATATATTTATGTGTTAGTATAATTGATGTGTATATGTTATGTTTTCATCAAGAATGATCATTTATACATTAAACCCTTATCATTATTCGTGTTTTCCATATATGTGATGAATCATTTTTATTATCTATATTTTATCAGGTATATGACTCATTCATATACCCCTACTACAGACGGTGATTTTAAAAATTCTATAAATGTGATGTTAATCATAGAGAAGATAATGGGGGTCCCCTTTATCAGTGCTAAAAACCCACTAACAAAGAGGGAACATTATCCATGGTTAAAAAAGTAATGATAAAGCCCCCCCTTATCAGCACTATTTTTCTGTGAATGATGGTTAACCTTTATCAACACTATTTTTAGAACTGATTAAGGATGACTATATCAGTGCTAAAAAATCGATGATAAAGGGGGCCTTTCACTATGCTCAAAATAACATTGATAAATAGGGTCTTTATCAGCATATTAAACCGCACTGAAAAATGGGGCTTTTATCAGCACTCAAAATAACACTGATAAAGCCTTAACATCCTATGATGTGCTATTAATACGACATCACACCCAACATAACCTTCTATACACACCCATACCACCTACACAAAACATCACTTGTACAACGAACATAAGAACAATACATCAAACACAAGAATAAATCAGAACACACAAGGGTTTGGAAAATAATTTTGTTTACATTTCAAACATTGTTTTATACAATAACATTTACAATTATAAAAAATTAGTTAAAAACATTAATGTTTCATCCTTTGAAATTAGTGATCCCCTATCAAAAATGTCCGCCCATGGTATTAGTTGCTGAAAAAATTATACCAATTCATGGAAAAGGTTCCACCTACATTAGAAAATGAATATTATGTTATTAATACAATAATGATATTAATTCAACATTAATAGGAAATAATTAATTAATAAAATGACAATTTTTAATAAAAAATACACAATTAGAGTTATATAGGTCACAAGGTGTGTCATATTGAGGCAGGAATGATACCGACGCATCAAAAAGTAGTTATGGATCATTATCCTAAAATATCAAAACAATATGATGGAGTTCATGGATTTGAGTATGTCCCTTTTTCTTTTGATAAAATTAATATCAAATTTAATGACACATTTGGATTTATATTTGTCACAACATTCATCGGATTGAGGTTCGGTTTATTTATAAAAATCACAAATGACTCATGGATTCTTATTCTAAAGTATCCAAACCATCCAAATATATTATCTCGGTTTTCATTATGTCAGTTTTGTTTCTTTACAGAAATATGATTTCAAAAAGAAAAAACACATTTTGAGTCATAAAAGACACATATTTTGTCTATTTTTGGCAAGGATACTTCACAAATGTCACAAATGACTTACGAATCGCTCTCCTAAATTAAGAACACAATTGAAGGGCATTTTCTTTGTTTTTAGTGAGTGAAGCGTTTAGAGAAAAAATGCCATTTTTAAACTGATAATGGACACTTTTAGTCATACTGTTCACATAGTGTATCAAATTGAGGTGTATTTAATTAACACACATCACAAATGACTATTGGATCATTGTCTTAATGTATCAAAACAATCCAAATGTGTTTTCTCATTTTTTAGTATGTCACTTGTTATTATTACTTAAATTAAATTCCATTTTAAATAAAAACATGTATGGATTTATACTAGTCACATTGTTCATCTTATTGAGGTGTGGTTGATTTATAAGTTTCAAAAATGACTCATGGATCATTGTTTAGAAGTATCAAAACTATCAAAATGCATTTTCTAGTTTTCAGTCTTTTAGTTTTGTTTTTTTAATAAAATATCATTTCAAAGAGGAAACATTATTTTTGAGTCATATCGGTCTCATCGTGCATCAGTTTGAGGATGAGACTACATCATGCATGATAGAAAGGAGTTAGAAATCACTATCCTAAATTATAATGACAATCAGATAGTTTTTTCTTGGTTTTCAGTGAGTGACAAATTTTGAGCTAAATTGTAAATTTTTAACTCATAAAATACACTTTTAGTTATACTATTCAAACTGTTCATCGTATAGTGGTACATTTGTCTCCAAATTTTCACAAATGATACATGTATTGTTGTCATAAATTATGAAAACAATCCAAATGTGTTTTCTTGGTATTCAGTATGTCACATTTTCTTTTTACCTAAATTAATGTCAATTTTAAATAAAAAGTCACATTTGGTTTTATACCGGACACATTGTGTGTTATATTTATGTAGGGTTGATTTATACA
Source organism: Viscum album (assembly GCA_963277665.1). NCBI lineage: Eukaryota > Viridiplantae > Streptophyta > Magnoliopsida > Santalales > Viscaceae > Viscum > Viscum album. The sequence goes on along the minus strand of OY728151.1, from coordinate 1,051,029,434 downwards.
CATCAAAATTGACTCATGGATAATTTTTCTCAATTATAAAAAAATACAAATTTGTTTTCATAGTTTTCAGAATGACATATGTGTTTTTTACTAAAAAATGTCAATTTTCAATAAAGAAAGACACATTGAGTCATACCGGACACACTGAGAGTTATATTGAGGTGTGGTTGATTCCTACAAGTCCAAAATTACACATCGATCATTTTACAAAATTATAAAAACAAGCCAAATGTGTTTGACTGGTATTTAGTATGTTAGTTGTGTATTTTTAGTAAAATGTCATTATAAACTAGAAACACGCATTTTGAGTCATACAGGTCACACCATGCATCATATTTTGGAGTCATCGATTCCAACACATCACAAATTACATATGGAACATTTTTAGAAAGTATCAAATCAATACTAATGCATTTGATCAGTTTTTAGTATGTCACTTGTTCTTTTTACTAAAAACACAGTATATTTTATTTTAAATAGACACTTCGAGTCATACCGGTCGCATCATGCATCATATTGAAGTCGCATTTTTTTGATATTTATGTACATTCTCATATCAGTTATTCTAATTTTTATTCTAAATGAATCTATATCATCTTGTGAAGATGATTATTTTTTCAAATCATAGTAGTACTGAGAAAATATAAATGAACAATGTATTAATAAATATTTTAAATGAAATCATAATTATCTTCGAAAATGACCCTTTAGTAATGATAGTTTGTTCACAGAATATAGTATCTTTCATAAATTTACAAGAATAATAACCAAAGTCTTGTCCATTTTTATGTTTCAAACACTACATAAACATTGAGAAAAATAAGTAATGTTTTTTATATGTGTTTCAAAAGTGAAAATTTTTTATATACACCATATTACTTATCTATTATAATACTTATTTTTTTCATGTCCATTTCCCCTGGCCTCAATCCATGATGTAGACGATATTCAAACACCACCATATCATAACAGAATCCTCATTAAAAGATGATATAAACTTTATAATTATATTTTTAGTTCTAAAATGGGATACAACATACGAGATCAATTTTTTTGAATGAGTTCAATCAATTTGAACTTCTATTCTAGGATTAAAACAATTTTACATCCCTAATCCATCCATAAAATTAGAAAATGGGATTTGAAAATCTAAAATAAGAAAAGGGATACTGGAAATCAGATTGATTTATTTTTATTTGAATAGGGTGAAAAAATTTTACACACTATGCTAGGATGAAAATAATTTTACATGACCAGTTTTATTCTATAATATTATACTTAAATATATATATAAATAATTAAATAAAAAATAATCGATTAATATCACTCATTCTTACCACACGAAATTTTTATTTCTTAAAATATTATAATAATTTATTATCCAATTTTCATTATATTGATTATTGTTGATTTATTTTATCATTGACCATCATATTTAAAGATTTAGAATTAAATACTTTAAAAAGAAATGACATGACATTGATGAATTTTAATGTAATGATTATTATCAAATAATAAATATATTTACTATAATTATAATTATATATTTAAAAATATAATTATAAATATACATATTTCAATAAATATATGTTTCTAATGAATTTTTCCATTAAAAATATTGATGTGTGTGTATAATTGATGTGCCTCTGATATGTATTCATTATGAATGTCCATTTATGCATTACATCCTAATTAATATTTATGTTGTCTATATATGTGATGACTTGTTTTTTATTATCTATACATTACTAGGTATACGATTCATTATTATACCACTACTGCATATAATACTTTTAAAAGTACTAGAAACTTCCTTTAATAGTTCTAGAAAAGCATTGTTAATCACAGAGAAGATAAAGGGGGTCCCCTTTATCTGTGCTAAAAAGTGATGATAAAGGGGGTTATTTATCCATGCTAAAAATGAAATGATAAAGGCCACCACATTATTATCCCTATTATAGTGCGGATTAAGGTTACCCTTTATCCGTGCTAAAAATAGTGCTTATAAAGGGGACCTTTTTCAGTGCTCAAAATTGAAATAATAAAGTCCTGACTACATGTGATGTGCCGTTTATATAATAGCACACCCACCAGCTCATGAAAAACACACACACACACACACCATATGCATGAAAAAACACCTATACAACTCCTATAAGAAAAATTTAGTGCAAAAAATAATAAAGAAGAACACACAATGATTCTGCAAACAATGTTATATATAGTTCGAACAATGATTTATATAATTACATTTAATACTATCCATGAAACAGTTAAAAACAATAATGTTTCATCCTTTGAAATTTCTGATCCCATCTATAAATTGTCTACCAATGTTATTAGATGATGACAAAATCAACCCAACTCAAAGAAAATGTTCCACCTATATAAGAAAAAAATTACTAAGTTTGTAATCCTATAATTTAATACATTAAATTTTAATATGATAGAATACATTAATAAGATGTCAATTTTTAATAAAAATATGCATTTGGAGTTATAAAGGTCACATAGTGCATCATATTGAGGTGGGGTTGATTCCTACACTTCATAAATGAGCTATGGATCGTTGTTCTAAACTATCAAAACAATATGATTGAGTTATCATGGTTTTGATTATGACCCTTGTCCTTTTACTAAAATAAATATCAAATTTAAATGACACATATGGATTTAAACCAGTCACATCCTTCAACAGATTGAGGTGTGTTTGACGTACACACGCCACAAATGACTCATGGATCATTGTTCTATAGTATCAAAACAATCAAAATTCATTTTCATAGTTTTCTATATGTCAGTTGTGTTCTCTTACTAAAATATCATTTCAATCCATGAAAACACATTTTGAGTCATACCGGCCGAATCATGTGTCAGTTTTTGGTGATAATGCTTCATATATTTCATAAATGACTTACAAATCACTCTCTAAAATTATAAAGGCAATCAAAGAGCGTTTGATTGGTTTTCAGTGAGTGAAACATTTTGAGCTAAAATGCCAATTTTAATCTATTAACGGACACTTTTTATCATACTAGTCACACCGTGTGTTGGATTGAGGTGTAGTTGATTCCTACATATCTGAAATCACTCATGGATCATTTTTATAATGTATCAAAACAATACTAATGTTTTTTTTCTATTTTCAGTATGTCACTTGTTCTTTTTACATAAATCAATTTCAATTTTAATCAAAAATACATTTGGATAAATACCTATCACATAATTTATCAGAATGAAGTGTGGATGACTCCTACCCATCACAAATGATTAATAGATCATTTTTAGAAAGTATCAAAATAATATAAATGTGTTTACTCAGTTTTTAGTATGTTAGTTTTGTTTTTTAAATAAAATTTCACTTTAAAAATGAAATATTGTTTTTGAGTCATACCGGTAACATCGTGAATCGGTTTAATATGAGACTACTTTATACATGTTAAAAAATATTTATTAATCATTATCCTAAATTTTTAAGAAAATCAAAACGCATTTTCTTGGTTTTCATTGAGTTAACCATTTTAGCTAAAATATAAATTTTAAACTCATAACATACACTATTAGTCATACCAATCACAATGTGCATCAGATTGAGTTGAAGTTGATTCATACACATTAAAAATGAGTCATGGATCATTTTCCTAAATTATCAATACAATCCAAATGAATTTTATATTTTTTTCATACGTCACTTGTTGTTTTTACTTAAATTGATGTAAATTTCAAATAAAAAGAAACATTTGGATTTATTTCAGTCATATTGTGTATTTTTATAAGGTGGATTTGATTCCTACACATCATAAATGAATCCTGGATTCATTTCATAAATTATCAAAACATTTTGAATGCATTTTCTAGGATTTCAGTATTTTAGTTGTTTATTTTTACAAAAAATAATGTTAAATTTATATAAAAAGAGACACTTTGAGTCATACTGGTTGCACCATGTTTCGTATTGAGAAGTGTTTTATTCCTACACATCGAAAATGAAATATGTATTGTTTTACTAGTGTATCAATATAATCAAAATGTGTTTTCAAGATTATTTTTATGTCATTTTGGTTTTTTTCTAAAAAATCATTTCATACGGGAAACACACATTTTGAGTCATACAGATCACAAAATGCTTATGATTTAGGTTTGGGTGACTCATACACATCACAAATGACTCATGGATAATTTTATGAAATTATCAAATCAATCCTAAACCATTTTCTCATTTTTCAGTATGTCACTCATTGTTTTTATAAAAAATATTGTGAGTTTTAAATAAAAATAGACAATTCGAGTCATACCAGTCACATTGTGCATTTTATTGAAGTCACATCTTCCTGATATTTCTGTAAATTCATCAATCATGTATTCTACCCACTTGTTTATAAATGAATCTATATCGTCTTGTGAATATGATCCTTTTTGACAATCATGGTAGTACTTAAAAAATATAAATACATAATGGATTAATAAATATTTGAAATAAAATATTAATTATATTTGAAAATACCACTTTAGTGATGCTGATTTGTTCATGGAATATTATACCTTTCATAAATATACAATCCTAATAACCACATTCTTTTATATTTGTTTTTTTTCAGACATTTCAGAAACATCGAAACCAATAAGTAATTTTTTATATGTGTTTGGATAGTTAAATATTATAATATATACCCTAATAAAAAATTCCAATCATAGTACTTGTGATGTTTCATGTCCTTTTCCCCAGACCCTATTCTATTATATAGTCAATATCCACGCATCACCCTATCATAAAAAAATATTCATTAAATGATAATATAAATTATATAACTTATTGTTTATTTCAAAAATGTTTGATGTAGTGTTTTAAAAAAACCATCATGTGTGGCCAGTTTAATGGGCATCCATCCATTCAATCTAGGAAATAAATCGTTGGAGTATCCAAATCGACAACAATGAGATTCCAATGCTTCCTAAAAACACGAAAAATAATAACTAATAAAAAAAGATGAAATATATTTGATATTATTAAATTGTAGATTTTTACACCTTCATTATTGGTATTAAGAAGATTATATCATGCATATTTTTGTTGTTAAACAATTTGAGAAGTTCTTCCAATATTTCACCTTCATTATTGGATTCAATTTTTTTTTCTATAGAAGAGATGTGAGGACTAACGGGTCCAAATTTTTGTTCATGGGGAAATCACTTCAATTTCTTTCAAATATAAAAATTCGAAAACTATGAAATGTATTTATTCATAATTATCATATTATATTAGCTTTTGAAAAATCTATTCAGGAAAATAGACCGCATGTATATATTTACAACTGTGTTGCCTAGCCAATAATACCCTCAGATTCCCCTTTCATTGTCAATAGTAATTAAATATGGATATTTCTTTCTATGCATGTTTTCATCAAAACAATTTTTGGAGTTCCATCATCTTTCAACGTCGTATCCACATCATCCAACAATGATAATAAATGTATATATAGAAAATGTGGGATTAAGGTTCTTTCGGTATATTGTTTTGGTTGGCTGGTTGATCCTTGAGATAGTGTTTATCTGTTATTTCATTTCACCTACTCCCTTTCATTGTTTGTAATAATATTCTTCAGTTTAGAACTTTTTTTATTAAATTTTAAAGGTTTTTCTTGAAAAAAAAATTAGAAACTAATACCTTTTAATGGAAATGATTTTTACACGAATTTAAACCCACACAATGTATATTACAAGAGATTCCCTATGGGTAAAATAACATATACCCACACCTAAAAACTATGGGTGTAGGCCCCAATACCGTGGGAAACTGAGGTGTTGATATATCTCTATGGCCTATAGCCATGATTTTACAAACTGTGGGTAATGATTTTTTCCATGATTCATACCCACCATGTCATAGGCACTTTTCACCTCATAGCCTCATACTAATGGTTTTAAAATCATGGGTATAAATAATAGACAAATTAGTGCAAGGAGTTTCAAACCCGCAACCTGCCCATCTACCACATAACATCTCACCAAACAAGCTACATAATTGATTGATATAAATATCTACATCTTCCTAAATATATTAATCCAAAGCATCTCTATTGAAGAAAAATGCATCAGTGAGTTTTGAACCCACTACTTACAGTTCAAACGCACATCTCATTACCACTCCAGCTATCAAACCAACGTTAATAAATATATATATTTACATAAATCTATTAATATAAAATTTTTGTAAAAATTGAATCCCTAGAGATTCAATCCATCAACCTCTGCTCTAACGTTGATCCTAAATACCACTAAACCACTACACTTAAATATATATGTATATATATGTTATCTTATATGTATAGATATAAAATGTGGGAATAAAAATTTGTGTTCTAGATCCTCTACCACTAAACTCCCTTACCAATACACCAATTGTAATTAATAGAATATAGTTATATACATTATCTTATATATCTATTTATAAAACATGGGTATAAATAAAGTTTCTTGGGGGGGGGGTTCGAACCCGCACCGCTTATACACCACTGAACTCAATTACCATGACACCAACTGCAATTATGCTTTTATATACAGATATTATATTATATATATTTTTACACCTAAAATACATAAGGTACCTTATACCCAAAATTCAGTAATCTTAGGGGTATAGATGTCACTTTTACCCAAAGTTTTTTTGAACCATGGGTATAGGCTTATATACAAATGGCTATACCAGTGGTTGATTAAAACCATGGATATAGATGTCACCTATACCAATGGTTTAGTGTGAACCATCAGTATAGGTTTTCCCGTGGTTTTCCAATGCAATATTTTGGCTTCCCACGCTTAATTGGGGTACCCTATTCACAATTTTTAGAATGAACTGTGGGTATAGGTTATAAAATTTCACATATACCCATGTTTCATAAAATCCTTGAGTATTATTCATTCTATACCCATGGTTTTAGAGAAAAATATGGGTATATACCCTTTTTCTAGTAGTTCATGTTGGAAATAATGAATATCTTTATCATCGATTGGAATAGGTAGCTCAGCGGTCGGCTTAAGGGTTTTGTTAATCATCATTTTGAAAAGACATGTTGGATGTGGTCTATTGTGTATATTGGAATTCTAGATATTGAACACCATATCCCTCGCTACAAGGTGATGGGTGGTTGTCTATAGATATAAAACATATTCATTTTAACCAAGTATAATATTAGTATAGGAATGTTATCAATGTATATATGATCCAAAATTCACAGAAACAATTATTAGAACATTTATTACCTCAGCTAAGATATGTTTTTTAGGGGAATGGATCACCTCAAAGCTTCAAGGGTTGGGGTGGGATCTTCATGCATTGGTAGTTCTTGATTTGGTTCTTCTCTTCCCCTGATCAAATTTTTCATGAAATCTCTCTATAATTTAATATGTTCTTCACGAATAGATTTTATTTCACTCACCTTTTTTATTTCTTCACATTTATTATCCTATTGTTTTTTACAAAAAAATGTTTGGGTGTCACCCTTACAACCACACCTCTAACACGACAATACTTTTCTGGCTACTTCAAGGCCACCGTAAGTATTTCTATATCTGGTTTGGATGTTGCTAATTCCTGTGACTATTTAAAATAAAAAATATAGTAAAATAAGTAATCATTTTTATGGAATATCTATTTAAATAAAAACAAATATTTATTATGTCATACTTACACTTGTTTCCTACACTTTTTTTGTGTTTTAATATATTAGTATCCCATATTTATTTACACACACCCGTTACCATAACACATGTCATGGGATGGAAGTTATTTTGGATATTAATTCATCAATATTCAAATAAACATCGGAACATAGTTATGGTGTTGTTTTTTTTCATATAAAAATATTATAGTATATTTAAAATACATACAATTTTTTTTCATGTGAAGCTTACCCCATCCTTGCTTTAATATTAGGAAACACTGATTTTTCCTCCTGTTATAGGTTTTTAGAACTCAGTTGAGGTTTAATAACTAAAAAACCTTCTATCAAATTGATGAATACCTGAATCGTCAAACAATATTTTACCAAACACAATATACCTGAAAAGACTGATCCTGAAGACAACTAGTTAATGAATCCCACGATCCTTGGGTTATCAGGTGTGTGAAAAGAGGCGGTGGGTGTAGGTTTATTTTTCTTTCCATATATGTAATATAATATCGCACTAATATTTTGAAAAATCCTATGTGAATCCTTCAAATAACACTTATTACAGTCCTTATGTGATTCATCTATTATAAATTCACTCTATTAGAAATAATGAAGACAAATTCAATGTTTCATTGTTTTATTATTTAGTAATTTAATGAAATGATGTCATAATGTTACCATAATATCTCCGAACATTTGTGTCATTATCCATGTGACAACATGGTTCCCCAACAATACATCAATTATCACACATTTCCAAGTGACAATTACAATGTAACTACGAAACATGGAATTATTGGGGTTAACATTCATGCCTCTATTATTCAATCTGAAATCTTATTGGTGCCTTTCTCTTTATCCTTAAGTATTTTTTCTAACAACATCAAACTAAAATGCTCTTATTGTTTCTATGGAACTACTTTTTCAATGCATACCATATACACAGTTTCAAGATCCTCTATATGTTCCTCCATAGCACTTGCATCAGCATTTGTTGACAGTGGTTGTCCCTCTGCACTGGGAAAAATAGAAACATGTTAAGAAACTTGTTCTTCCTTGGCACTATGAGAAACAACTAGTTAAGAGATCAGTAGTTCCTCTGAACTACGAGTAGTAGTATGTTGAAAGACCTATTATGCCTCAGAATTGGGAGCATGATCATGTGCAGAAATCATTATCTACAATAGTGTTTTAACATTTAATTTAGATTACATAAAATTATCTGGGAATAGATAATAACATAAGGTAACATGGTATATATTACAAAAAATATAATCTATTTATTGACATCTATTTTTTAAATGATGGATGGATTTGATCCCTCTAACGATTATCCAAATCTCTTCATTGTGGTATCCTCTAACATAAAAAAATGTCATCTACATTGGGAACACTACAAAATTATTGTTATGTAACAGTGAAAGCGTATTACTATGTTGGATTTCATCTGACCCTTTAGTGTTTTTTGATGATAATAGAACAATGGAAAAGTTTTGGTTTTCGGGATCTCGAACATAAAATTCTTGTTGTGCCTGTGATTACATTATAAACAGTTCATATTTGTACCCTTCTTTACTAAAATATAATTTCATGAAACCCAACTCATATATTTTAATAGAACTACTATTATCAAGCCACATGCTATGAATAATTGGCCCATGGAATTTCATATAATTCAACTCCGTTATTTGTATGATGATTCCAAAGTGTTACATTTTTCCATAAATTGGATTTTTTCCTTAGCATGAGAAACATCCACCACTTCAGCAACATGTAAAATTACACTATTATTAATGGTACTATCTTCATCATGTTCATTAGTATATAATGTAAAACCATTAATTACTTAATAATTATAAGATAATACATATACACTTGGTCCACCAACAAGGAATTGACATCTTTATGATATTGAGTCTGGATTTTCATCTGACTCCTTAAATATATAGCCTTGAAACCATCCTATAAACTATCAATTATTTGTATTTGATATCCATTTTTATCCCTTTATGTATTAAAATACCTAAAAATTTCATTTTGGGTTTCAACATATGGTTCAACCTCCAAGCTGTTATGAAAAATGTAAATGTGGACTTACTCTCAATCTATAATATTGATTGTGAAAACCTTTATTCCAATATTTATTTTACCCACAAGACACCCAGTGTGAATTGATTTTGGTAGAAAAATTCTTTCCACACCGAATAGGTATTTGGTACCGAATTCAATAGATTCTGCAACAATATATCTCTTTCCAATATTACCCTATGGCCGACATCAATTTTTGACATACCCTTTAAAAATCATCATATAATATTCAATGAGGTACATCAATCTGTATTTTACACGACCACATAGTCGAATAATACTCACCAAGTGAACAATAAAATGATATATCAGATCAATGAATGTTGGCGGGATGAACATTTCCAATTTACATAATATGATAGCAATTTATCTTTCCATACTATGATTTTTTTTGGGTCTATATCTTTCATGCATGTAGCTTTGAGGAGGAAATAGAGATTTGTTAAGGTATAATAGAAATTATTGGGAAAAATTCGATGTAAATCTATAGGAATTAGATCTTGCATCCAAATATTCCATCCATGTGATTTCAAACCCTAACATTAAACCGGTCATTGACATGATTCTCTTGATATTCAATGAATAACCCTATATAACCTTTACATCACTGAAGAACATAGAAAACATATATCCACCCTTCCTGGAATGAGTGTATATAGATAGAGGATAAAAAGTTTTTTTTCAACCTTCAATAGATCCAACTCTTATGATATTCCCATTTCAACCATGTCTATCCTAGCCATAATTCCATACTTTGTTTTTTCTGGTTCATTTAGTAACATTACAATGACACTATCACATAAATTTTTTTCAACATTCACAACATCAATAAAGTGTCTGACATAGAGAAAATACCATTATAGTAATTAATAAACTGATCTTTTCAACCAACTGGTTTTCATATGGGTTTTCAAAAACGTGATACCAAAAGTAGTTTCTACATCATTTAATTTCTCAAATAGTTGATTAAATATTAGTTGAGATGATTATGTATGTTCTTATGAAGATCTATTGAGTGATGTATTCGAAGATCGGAACTTATGTCTTTAGGGGAAGAAATATTTTATTTCCTAGAAACATGGTTTTCGATGAATGTTTAAGCCTAATTGATTGGGTTCCTTATTCTCAAATGGGACATACATTAGTTCTTATAATACTATATCTGGACAAATATTCATAATCATGAAATCATTTACCATCCCATATAACATGGATCCCAATGGGAAATCTTCATTCCTATAAGCATCATACAATGTAACACCTTAATCACACAATAATTTCGAATCCTTAATCAATTAATCCATATAATCATCAATATCATTACTTGATTGTTTCAGTGCTGATATAAGCATAGATAGTATGATTTTTTTTCATGTCAGGTTTAACCATAGTGGAAATTTATAATTTACCAACATAACATGCCTTGTACTATGAGTGATTTCTTGAAATCCAAAAGGATTCACACCATATATAGATAACAAAATCCAAAGTTTCCTAGTCTCGTTTCCAAAATCAAGATACTCATGATCAATTCCCTTCCACTGAGGAGCGTTTCTTGGGTGACATGATTCCTATCTTTATTTCATCTGTCTGTCTACCACATCAATTTACCTATAGTCTCATCCCTTCCATAAAGGCGCATAAACCATAGAATGACTGGAATGTACCATAAAAAAATTCATTGGACTAGATTCATCATTCTTGTATCAATACGCACCATACTTTGGGAATTATTTTATTTTATTTTTGGTCCTTATGATATAGCATACAGTCATTTGGGTATGCATCTATTCTTTTAGAGATCATACCCATCAAGTGTAGCATTTGTTTGGCATTTTATGTTCGGATCAATAGCTCATTATCTTATAAGAGCATGTCATTAAACAGATCAAATAATTTTGTAAAATTGTAATAACTCCATTATTTTCATTATTTCAAATTATACAGCTTCAGTACGAATGACATTGTTTTTGATTTAGTGCAACCACCAAACAAAGGAATATTTTCATAACTCTTTATTTTCTCAAACAATATTGGAAAATCTTTAAGATCATCTTCAACCATCCTTATAATTATGTCAATACAATCTTCAACATCATTCATATCTATAATAACATCCTCGATTTTGTATTCTTCACTTTGCAATCTTTTAATCAAATCAGATGATCCATAAAACCCACTATTATCACAACCATTGGTTGCATTCACTTTTCCCCATGTTTATTGAAACATTTATAACTTTGATCTATTACATGACAGATCAAGCATTCTTATGACTCATTTGGACTAACTTTTCTTGAATATCAATAGAGTAAACATGGAAAAAGGATTTGAGAAGGTTCATATGCATGATCTTTTGAAAACATGATGAACTCTTTCACTCCATCTTCAAACTCATTTTTCAAATGATTGGTGTACATCCATTCATTATGCTTATACATAATATTTTATTCGGTGATATTAGTGTTTAACAAAAAAAATACAAAAAATGTTGATATAATGTAATGGTTTTACAAAATCAATAAAATCAAAATTTCAATGTTAATGGAAAAACTAAATTTTAAATATCCTCTGAAAACTATTAAAAAAAATTTCAAATCCCATTGAAAAAACAACCATTTACACAAAGGCTGGTGTCATAATAGTAATTTCCATAAGAATTTAATATTTTTCTATACACCATTGGATATCCCTTATCCATGCTTCCATTTTCATGTTATATCATTTATCCATTACCACAACACCAGAGTCCCAACAGATATGTTCTATAGTTAGTGACCACACTCACAACCCTGAAACAATCATGTAGCAGTTTGCTAAAAACACTTCATTATCCCAATGATCATTGTCTAACACTAAATAAATTAGTTTTACACCCCAAGAACAATGTATATTTATCTCACATGAAGTAACATAGGATCCTTCCATTGTAAACACACTTAGGAAGATCTATAATCGTGAACCCATTATATAATAAAAAATTTCTCAAGTGTCATTCATTTCACATAAATAATTCCCCTATGTCACTAAAAATTATAAGAAACTACCTTTCATTCCGAGTAATTTTAAGTATATCATGTCTCATGTAAAAATAAGAAATTAATTATGGTACTAAACTAATATATGGTATGATTTTCCAAAGAATATTTTCTAAAATATTCCAAATGACATTATAAATGACTTTATAAAGACTACATATTATAAATTTTTTAACTAAACACATATCAATAACCTTTAGAATTAATGTGATTATAATACCATTTTATGCCTTAAGATAATTCTTACTCCCCCAAAACTTATTCATGTGGTTGACAATATGGTGTCCCAAAATATTCTATAACATTTTAATGAAAATTTCATGATGACAATCACTGTTTGGTACCTTTGATGGATGCATCAACCTAAAAGCCACGACCACTTCATAACATTGAATATAAGTAGTAAATAATTCATTCATATAATTTGTTAATGTGGTAATATAATAATAATTATAGATACTTAGAAATAAAATTATGTTGAGAAGAAAATATTATTTGATAATCAGTAGAATTATTTCATTTTTCCCTTTGAGGGGATTAATTATAGAGTGATTCTGGGTGGAGGGATTCATTACATGTTTTGTTATGGTTATTTGACTTGGGTGTTCAGAAACTGTCTCATGTATCTTAGGATAGGTAGGTATAACAAAATATATGGATCAATTATAACTCAATTTTTCCTTTAATAAAAATATTAATGTATTCGGCTATGAAGTTGAATTGTCATCCAACCAACATATATTTAATATGATGTTATTATTCCATTTATGTCATGTATTTATACATTATTTCTCATCTTACTCTCGGGGAGGTATTTAAAAATCCACAAGGTCACTTGAACTTGAAGGTAGAGATCTGATGTAGTTACATAGCTGTACTTTACATCTATGTAATGTTATACCAGGTTTGGAAATTTGTTTCAATTTGGGTATGTTCTGGAGTTTCATCTCCTATGTAAATGATTCAGGTGTTTAATAAATGTTTTGGTGGTTTAACCTTATGATTGTTGATTTTAACAAAATTTAACTAGTGGTGTCAGATCTTTTTCTTTTTCTACTATTAGTTAACAAAAATTAGTATTAATTCTTGGTTACATAACATATGGGAAAATAGTGGTTCTCAGTGATTTTTTCAGTAACTATTCAACAATTTTTGAAATTAAATAATTAATTATAATTGATAATAATTAATTATTTATGATTTATGTGGTAAATTAAGAGCTTGAGTGGAAGTGCATACCCAATCTTGGCCTGTACAGGCTAGATATAGTTTTACCAATGCTGGATGAGGTGGATAACTCCTTTTGATGTCACTTTACCCTATCATACAAACCTATAGTTATGGGGTATGATAGACATGTGGAATAACACATGATAGAGGATATGGTAAAATTATCATGTGGCCTATCCCAGTAGAGCGAGGGGTGTGATGGCCTTGTTGCCTAACCCAGGTCTTGATTGGATTTGTGGTCTAACCCTACAGGAATAGGGATTTGAAGGCCTTGTAGGGGATATGCACTAAATATAATATAACAATAACCCTATTCATTAACATTTTAATCAAAACAAACCAAATAGTCCCACTATAAAAAAGGGAAAAAATTCAAAACCTATTTCTTCTAAATCCATGAACCATTAATAAGGAATCCCTAAAAGTCATTTCAAAAGCAAATTCAAACATTAAAATGATTATAATTAAAATCATCCGAGATTCAAAACATTAACCCAAAATTCACCATCATTTTAAAATTCTTCATTACATTTTAAAACATTTCTAAATTATTGACCACTTCATTTTCATCAAATAAAAATATCCACTTTTAAAAACACACCAAATGTTGGTAAATTTTATTTATACTTATAACCCAAATTTTTTTGCGATTCGTATCAAAATCATCCACTTTAAAACAAAATCATCCATAAGATATTTATTTAAAACCAATTAAACATTATAAAATATCACACATGATTCATTTCAAACCAATATAATTTTTTAGAAAATCATTCTTTTTCAATCAAAACCACTATCACGATAGTCGTACCAAAATGGAGACACAACATGAATCCAAAAAAATCCAATTCTATATCATCAAAATATCATAATAATCTCTTGAAATCACTCTCATAACTAGGAATAACCATTTTTCTATACAAAAAAAATAATATTCAATTCATTTAGTTCACATACATGGACCACTAACGACAATGAATTTTAGTAGTTCATTTAAACCATAAAATTAACAACATCACCATCAAACAAAGATAAATAGGAGAAAACTCACTGAATAGGTGTCGTTCAGTGCATGGAAGGGGCGCGTTAGCGGCGGAGTAGAGGGGCACAGTGGAATATTCCATCAAGGAAGAAGAGGCACCGGAAAGAGGAGAGGCTCGCTATGGAGGAGAGGCACACGGGTGGAGAGACATGTGGTGGAAGAGACGTGCATGTATTTGGTGGATATGCGATAGAGGGATTCATTGTAGGGGAGAGGTTCACGATACAGGAGTGGTGCGTTGTCTAGGAGAGGCACCTGAAAGAGGAGAGCCACCTTGCAAAAGAGAGGCGCAAGTGGAAGGTGGGTTCGCGGTTGAGGGTTTTCTGGCAGAGGAGGAAGAAGATGAAGAGGATTAGCTAATGGTGGCAGTAATTATCATCCTTTAGGTCTTGAAGGGTGTGATGAAGGAGGTTAAAGTGATAGTATCTTTATAAAACCTTGTGAACCTTTTACCATAGTTATATAAAAAGCATTGATAAGTGCATGCTTTAACAATGCTAAAATTTAAAATGATGATAAAACATGGATTTATCAAATCTTTTTAATGCTGATAATGATTGTCCTTTATGAGCGCTGAATATATAGTGTTGATAAAGACACCTTTTATCATCAGTTTTTATTGCTGATAAATATAGTCCTTTACTAGTGCTAATAAAGAGATGATAAAGATATAACGTTAATAATGTATTTATACTATTATATATATTTATTAAATTATATATAAGATATATATGTATGTTAATTTTTAGTTTTAAAAATAAATAAATAAATATATATATATTAATAATTTAAATAATTATAGTAATATAAGCAATATACCTATTATATTTATAAATGTTGAAATATATATAGTAAATTTATTTATTGGATATATTTATAAGATTAAATACATTATTTCATGATTTCATTATACATTTTGAAATATTTTGGTTCCAAAATTGATGTCGAATATGTGAAGAAGGGTCACCAATGAGGAAATCTATGTCAGGAGTCCATTTTTACTAAGAAGATCATGAGATGGGATCCTATTTAGGGGTCAGTTCTTCAATGATAGTTGGAATTGATGGGAGGTGGCCATGATAGAGGGGTCCTCAGTTGTAGAATACTGGCGATTCATGGGTTTCCGGCAACTACTTTGGGATTCATCAACTTCAATTAGTGCCCTGGGCTGCGATAGACTGTGATGAAGGGAAACAGGGCAGAAAGAACTGTGTGGGATACTAGTGGTGTAGGAAGTGGCTTCAAAGGATACTAGATGAGGCTTGTAAGAAAGGGGGACATTATGGCCCGTGATAATGTTAGATATGTTGATCAACTAGATAATGTTTGTGTCTTTAGGATGGCGTTGATGGACGACCACCATTCAGTGGGGTCGTCAGACTAGCTGTGAAGGCAGGATGCTGGCTTGAGACTCCAGAGACACCGATTCAGTGCCTTGGATTGGTCTCCTGATATAGGGGTTGTCCAGAGATCACTGGCGTTTCGACATTGACATGTGGAGCAGGAGGATGATTTCACGTGGGGGTGTCAGTGTGACCGACTATTTTGCTGGTGAATTCTGGCCACGTGATGATGATATTGACTTTGGGTAATATTAGGAGCACATCGGGTGTTGAATTGATATAGAATGGCATTTCCGAGTTTTCTTTCTTGGTATATATCGGTATTTGAGGATAATGTTTCTGGATTGTGGGGTTTGTACCTAATCTTGTGCGGGCCTTTGGGACATTTTCAACCACTGTATTTTTTGTGCGGGGTGCTATTTTTTTTGAGTATGATTGTTAGTGGTAGTTTTTGGACAACAATCCGTGGTATGGGATGATGATGGCATGAGTCTAATTGACACCATGAGTTATAAGTGGAATCAGACTCATATGGTGATTTTTTCTCACTGATGATGTGCATACTAGCATATACAATGATGGGAATCAGGTATGAGGATGATTTCTAGAGTGATATTGGTAATGGGCACAATGACATCCTCTAGTGATCAGGCTTCCAATGATTTCCACAGGTGGTCTTTTGTCAGTTTTCTGAATCATTTTGATCGGGTGCACAAAATCTTCACAGTTGACAATCTACTATCATCACCCTGGCTTTTGGAACTGATATTCTTAGGCCTTTTTGGCATTTTTTATTTGATGGCATTAAAGTCTTTGATTTTGTGGGTCTATGGGCATTTTATTTATGTGTTTGTATGCCATTACTTTTTTTAATAAATTTTCTGGGGTCATGGATTTGGGTTACGAAATTCACGATCAGATATGCCTTCGTATGTTTATAAGATTACAATTATATATAACTATATTTCAATTCATTTTATAATTATTTATATGAATACATATTTATTTATAATTATAAATCAAATTAATGTATATTTATGTACTTAAATAATTATAAAATTATAACAAATTTGTATTTATAATTTTTATTAGTTTATTAATATTTATAATTAATATATTTATTAGGAATTTATAATTATTTTAACATACCACTATTTATTTATAACTATAAATATTAATATTTGTTTTTATTTAGCAATATTTCTATATATTTATAAATATATTTATTCAATTATATATAACATTATATATGAAAATAATAAATATATTTTTTATAAATTAATAATTATTAAAAAGTATATTTATTTATTTACATTTATAATTAATAAATAAATATATATTTGTTTTTAATAAAAATAAAAATAATAAAATAATTATTTGTATTTGTATTTATATAGATATATTTATTTAAATAATTATAAAAAATATATTTATAATTTTATAATATACATAATTAATATATTTATTATAAATTCATAATTATTTAATTGAATAGAAATTTATTTTGAATTATATTTGTAACTATTAGTATTTATTTATAGATATTTATATATAAATATATATAATTATTATAATTATTAATTGTTTTTAATTATTTTAATATATCTATATTTATTTAGGATTTATAATATAAATATATTTATTTATTTATAAAAATTTGTTAATATTTGTAAATATATTAATTTAGATATATATTTAAAACTACATAATTAGTATAATAAATATATTTTGATAATTTTATAATTACTAACATATATATAGTTATAATTATAAATATAAATAAATATATTAATAAATATTTTTATATAATTATATATATATATTTATAAAATCATAATATATGTATTTATGGTAGTTTTATAATTATTAAAATATATATAATTATAATTATAATTACAAATAAATTTATTTAAAATGTATTCATTTATAATTAAATATTCAAAATTAAAAATATAATAAATTTATTTAGTCAATAAATCTATTTAATGTAATTTTTTATGTATTGAGAACATAATATAGTATATGTATTGGTAACATGAATTAATCATATACACCTTGTAAAACATATATAATAAAAAATGATCCATCAACAGATAACGTGAATAATAAGAAGTGTGAAATATATTAATGAACATTCATGATGATACATAACATATATGCACATATGATCAATATATTTACTGAGAAAATTCATTGGAATGAGAAGTATATTTAACTAAAATCCTAGAAATATTTTTTAAAACATTATATATATATTTCACTTATTTAAAATATATATTAATTAAAAAATGCGTTTTTATTTAATATATAAAAATGAACATTATTTTTTAATATAAATATAATAATTATTTATAAGTAATTATTAAATAAATTTATCAATGATAAAAATAAATATGATAATAATGTCCTTTATCAGGGCTAAAAAAAGCGCTAATAAATGTGTACCCTTTATAAGTGCTTTTTTAAGAGTGATAAATGAAAAAAAATTAGCACCTTTATTTAGGGTTGATAGATCACCCCTTATTTGCGCTTTTTAACTTAGCACTAGTTAAATGACCTTGCCCAGTTTTCATAAATTCTTATAATTGTAAATTATAATAAATATATTTACATAATAAATATAATTATATTATTTATAATAAATTTTTTAAATTATATATTAAAATTTGTTAAATATATTTATTTATAATTATAATTATAAATATATAAAAAGATAATTATTACATTTTAATATTATAATAGACACATCTATTATAATTTTATAAATAAATAAATATTTATTTATATATAAATTTATACAAATATTTAAAAATACGTTTATTTACACTTATAAATATATATATATATATAAATAGTTATGAAATTATAAAAAATATATTTTTTATAATTATAATGTTATAAATCCATATAATTGAATATATATATATTTATAAATAAATACAAATATATATAATTATAATTATAAATAAATATAGATAAATTTAAATAATTATAAAATTATAAAAAATATATTAATTATATATATTTGTATAATTATAACTAAAATAAACATGTCTTTTATAATTTTGTAATTATTTAAAAAAACTAAAAAAATAAATATTTATTTATATTTATAATTATAACTATAAATAGATATATATTTACTAATATTTCTTAATTAAAAATAAATAAATAAATATTTATATTTACAATTATATATAACTAAATATTTATTTAAATAATTAAAAAATTCTAAAAAAATATATTATCATACTTATAATTTTACAAATATATATAATTAAATAAATATATTTATAAATATATAAAAATACTTATAAATAAATTCAAATATATATATTTAAAATTCTTAAATAAATATAGAAAGCTAAAACCACATTGCCATTTTGATGCATTGTGCCAACCAAGTGAAAAGATATAGAAAAAACTCCACACATTTGTTGCAAATGGAATAATGAATGCGAAGAGAGGGGCGATAAATCATGCACTTGTAGCACTAGTTGAGCTTCATGGTTTTCTCATTCACCTAATCATTTTTTGATCGAGGAAATTGCATCCTCGGTGACGATCTCCCACAGGCCCTACCCAATAATGATTCATATTGATACTCTCCTATGGGAGGATGTCAATTACGTGCAGGTTCATGACTTCTGGTCATTACATGAAACACCAACACCTACCCACATCTATCCTACCTTATTCGTCAAAACCCCAAGGTGGAGAGGCCAAATAGCCGACACCCAAAAAAAATTCAATGGAAAATGATTGCCACCAACATGAGGAGAAACCCCTAAATATGAAAAAAAAATTACATTAGAATTTATGTTATTATACATTTATAAAATGAATAAATTTCAATTTATTATAGAAATGTCGGATTATAGAAGCAACGCTGAAGAGAACAAGAACAATATTCTTAAAATTACCCTCTTCCACCCTCCATAGACCTGTTTTCCCATGAGAAACCTCAGTCCCTTGCTATGAAGGAAAGGTGAAGAGGATTTGAAACTCGTGTCACCCATCACCATCTTTCTTAAACCATCAATGTCCATTATTTTTTATGTACGATTTTATAGCTCATCTCCCTATTCTTTATAGTCTCTTGTATTGTTTTCCACACAATCCAAGTCATCCATAAAATATAAAAAATATTAAAATCAAATAATGGGATACGATAAATCGGATCAATTTTTTTATTTGAATGTGGTATGTCACATTGACCTCATACCCCTGGATTAACTTAAATTTTCATGCCTAGTTTTAATCTATTTTATTAGATTTAATTATTTATATCTAATAAAATATAAAAAGGGAAAAATTGAATAATATTTTTTGTGAAATTCATTTATTGAAGGAGATGTGATGAAAAAGTTTATGATGATGTCGATTGCTCGGGATGACGATGGAAAAGTAAAATGTCTCAATCAAAATAGAACAAGAAAGAAGGAACATAAGTATATGGCCACAAAAAATCACCCAATTTCTATTATCAATCCCCCGTATTTATAGATTAAAAAAGGGTTGATCCAACGAAAAAAATTAATTCCAATCTAATGGTGGGAATACAAATTGTTTGGCCATATGAAGAGACTAGGTGGGAAATGAATAGACCTAATTGGTTAGGATTTATGAGATCCATCCAATTAATAGTTATTCATAACACTCCCCCCTTAGATGTCATAATCACATGGAATCTATTATAAATCATCACTTAAAATACCCCAGTGGAAAAAATATGCAAATCCAAAATAAAATGATTCCATGCTATGACGCCTCATTAAAAACCATATTAAAATAAAACCAATGGATAAAACTGATTAAGGAAAAAAGAGTACAGTGTTCCCAACTCCCCCTCATTAAATCACGATAGACAATTCAGTCTTCCCATTCCAATTTTATAAATCAATTTGTTAAATTTTGATGTTGGATATGACCTTGTGAACAAATCTGAGAGATTGTCACATGACCTTATTTGCTGGACAAAAATCTCACAATTATTTTGAATGTATTGGGTGAAAAATAATTTCGGTGAGATATGATTTGTTTTTTCACCTTTAATAAACCCACCGTTCAACATTTCTATGCAAGTGGTATTTTCATCATATAATATGGTGGCAATATTATTATTCATATCTAATCCCCAAAAATATCGATTTTGATTAATCACTGATCTCATCCAATCACATTTTCTACTTTCTTCATGAATAAAAATCAACTCAGCATGGTTGGAAGATGTCGTATTAATGGTTAGTTTTTTAGAACACCATGAAATAGCAGTTCCACCATATGTAAACCCATATATAGTTTGAAATCTTTCTTTGTGGGGATAAGACAAGTATCCGACATCTGCATAACCAACCAAATTTGGTTATGAGGATTTGGAATAAATTAAACCCTGATCATTTGAATCTTGATGGTATCTTAATACATGTTTGATACCATTTTAATGTCAACGAGTAGCATAAGAACTATTCCTTGGCAATAAATTCACATAAAATGATATATCAGGTCTTGTATTATTTTTAAGGTACATCAGTGCTCATATATCACTCAGATATGGTTCTTCAAGACCAACTAGTTCTTCATCATCCACTCATGGTTTAAAAAGATCATTATCATTATCCAGAGATTTTACAACCTTTGGTTTACTTAATGTATGTAATTAATTCATGTTAAATCAATATATGACTTTATAAATATAATGTGATTGATGAACAAAAATTCTATCCTTAAGATGCTCAATTTTTAATCCAAGTAAGAACATTGTCTTTCCAAAGATATTTATTTCAAATTCTTTCTTCTGATATTCCACTGCCATGGAAAGTTCATCATTACTCCCAATTATATTTAAATCATCAACGTATACTGCAATGCTCAAAATTTCAGATCCAATCTTCTTAATGAAGACATATGGA
This sequence comes from Viscum album, assembly GCA_963277665.1. Classification (NCBI taxonomy): domain Eukaryota; kingdom Viridiplantae; phylum Streptophyta; class Magnoliopsida; order Santalales; family Viscaceae; genus Viscum; species Viscum album. Next base: position 1,051,007,111 of record OY728151.1, on the reverse strand, counting down.
AAAATTGGATCATTCTTATAACCTTCCTACATAAAATATTTACTCAGATGGTTATACCAAATATGACCTGACTGCTTTAATCTATAAAATGATATATTCATCTTAACTGAATAAAGATCCTGAGATCTAGAATATTTGTCTGGAAAATTGAATTCTTTCGGAATTTTCATGCAAAGATCATTATCAATATGAAAATAAAGATATGCAGTCACTACATCCATCATGCGTAATTCATGTTTCTCATGTACAAAAATCATTATGAGGTACCAAAAGGTTATTACATCCATTAAAGTAGAGTATGTTTCATCATAATTGATCCCAATAATTTTTGGGAATCCCCGAGCAACCGACCGTGATTTATATCTCATGACTTCATAATTTTAAATTCATTTTCTCACAAATACCCATTTGTATCCAATCTTCTAAATCCCTTCAAGGGTTTTAATGATCGACCCAAAAACATCAGGTTTATTAAGTGAGTCTAGCTCAGATTGAATTCAAACATTCCATTGACCCCAATCTTGCCTATGGCGACATTCATTTACCATTTTCGGTTCTTGATCTCCATCCATAATTTCAAGGGCTGCATTGTATGAAAACGTGGTATCAATAATGGTCTCCACTTGGTTCCAACATCATATAGTGTTGGTGAAATTTATTCAAATTTCCTCTTGATCTTGTCCATGTACTTCTTGTACATTTTCAAAATCTTCAAATTCATTCATATCTTCAACCAACATAGGTTTTTCCCCTTTGATTGATGGGGATTTTTTATATTTTGAACCAAGAGGTCTCCCACACTTTATGCGCGGGTTGGAAGCATTGTTGGTAATACCATCAATTATTACTATTGCATTCACAATAGGGATGTATGATTTTGTAACCCATTTTGAATCATTTAATGCATCAGGAAATTTATTATATAAATTTTGGAAATTAATGTTTTTTTGATCATCAAGGTCACTCATATTTGTATGAAGATCAATATGTAATAATGAAGATTCTTTCCTTTATATTTCTTTTCATGTCAATTGATTTCCCCCTTTGAGTGTTGGAAATAATTTTTCATCAAAATGACAATCAGAGAATATTTCTGTGAATATATATACTGACATAATCTCAATATTTTTAATGATCGAGGGAGATTCAAAACCAACATATATCCCAATCTCTTTTGGGGACCCATTTTTGTTCGTTGCGGGGGTGCTACAGGCACAAATAAAGCACAAAAAAATATCCTTAAGTGTGAAATATTTGGTTCATGAACACAAGATAATTGCAAAGGGGAATAATTTTGATAGCTTGATGGCCTTATTTGAAGTAGTGCTGCTGCATGAAAAATTTCATGTCCCCGTGATTAAATGGGAAATTTTGTTTTCATAAGTAACGGTCTAGTGATATGTTGTAAACACATTATAAATGATTCAACTAGACCATTTTGTGTATGAACATGAGCTACAAGATGTTCAAAACTTATTCCCAATGACATGAAATAAGTATTAAAAGCATGTGAGGAATATTAACCATCATTATGAACCCTAATATGCTTGATTTATAATCATGTAATTTCACCCTTAATGTTATTATCTGGGAAATTAATTTCACAATTCCTAGTTATAAGTGGTCAATAAACACACATGGTACCATTGATTTGACACATCAATCATGATAACAACATATATGAGTGGTACACATGGTGGATGAATTGGTACACATATATCACAATTAATTTGGTCCATGATCATTGGGGATTCAGTCCCGATCAATGATGGTGATCGTCTTATGATTAATTTTGATTGAGAACAAGTAGCGTATGATAAATCATGGGGTGTAAGAACCCTTTTATCAACCAATGGATGAACATGAGTATATTTAATTATTTTCTGCATCATTATTGATCCAGGATGACCCAAACAGTCATGAAAGACAATTAATGTACTATGGCTGGTAAACTCTGCGTTTATCATGTTTGATTCAATTTCACATATATTGAAAAAGTATAATCAGGGCGGAAGTCTCAAAAGATTATCTTGAATAAAAATTTTCTCATTTTTATTGCTTGTTATGTAGAGGTACTCAACACCTCCTTCATCCAATGCCTCGATGAGATATCCATTATTACAAATATCATTAAAACATAGTAAATTGCGTCGAGACTTGGGAGAAAATAATGCATTGATTATCATAATCTGGGTACCAGTAGGTAGGAATATTTTTTCTCTTCAGGAGCCTTCTATTAATTGTGCAGTATCGGTTTATGTACACACATGAGCACAACCCATTTTAAGGGTGATAAAATATTTATCATTTTTAAGGTCTGTGTGTGTTGTTGCGCTGTCGACGAGGAAAATATCTTCATCATGGATATTATTCCCAAAGGACTGATTTATATCATCCCTTTCTATTTAAGAAAATAAATATTCATATATGGACTAAAATTAAATAAACTAGAATCATACATGAAATATTTAAAAATATTACAATAACAAAAAACCAATATTCTTTTCAACCACAAGCATAAAAAACCAAAAATCCAACATTGAATCCATCATTAGCATTAATGCTTTAACAATATGATAATCACCTTCAGGGTGTGAAAAATAGTCGAAAATATCATTATTTGTAAATTTATAATCATATTTCAAAGAGTGGTTAGAAAAATTCTATTCATCACACTTTTCCTTTCATTTGATAGATTGATGATAAGGATCAAAAAAATAATTTGGCATTCGATATGTATGCGACCAACGGCACTTCATGCCACATCGAAAGCAGTTACTTTCATTGCTCTTCACTTTCTTAATTTGTGGTTGTTCGTCATTGGACAACTTCTGGTGGTGCCCCTTCAAATTTTCATTTAGTGTATGACCAACTCGAGCAAATGAATTTCCTCAGCCTCGATTGTGTCGATTATTCCCATGACATTGATTAAAAGAAGTATCATTTACTTCAGTGAATGGAGCTGCACCAATCTGTCGGGATTCATAATTTCTCATCATGAGTTTGTTATTTTGTTTAGCAACAAGAAGGAATGAATGTAATTCAGAGTATATTTTAAAACCGTTCACGTGATATTATTGTTTTAGATTGATATTTGAGGCATGAAAAGTAGATTATGTTCTTTCTAACATACCAGTATCAGTGACGATATCTCTGTATAATTTGAGTTGCAATGTTATTATAATCATTGCAGAGTTGTACTCACATACCAATTTATAATCTTGGAATCACAAATGGATCCACACAAACCTTGCTTTTGGAAGCTTTACAAGTCGAAGGTGATCATACCTCTCCTTGAGATTTCACCACAACACCAAAGGATCCTTCACGGGGAGGTACTCATTATTCAGATCCTCGCGGAGGTGATGGAGGAGGAATATTAGGTATTGGGCATGGTCTTGAGCAGATGTGTGATTGAAAATTTTAATTTCTTTGCCAAGGTCGTTTACATCAAGGTTCATCTAGGCATCCAGAATCCAAGTCAAGTAATTCTTCCAAGAAATATCTAGTCGGAGAAAACCATGCTTTGATATATTATCCATGGGAAAATTTATCTTACTGGTATGGATAACCTTTTAACTTCGCAGAGTATTCATGCTGATAATGTGTTGTGAAATTCATCAATTGAAGGTGAAGCAAAGCGAAAGGGTATGATGATATCGATTTCTCAGGAAGACGATGGCGAAGTAAAACGTTCGAATCACAATAGAACAAGAAAGAAGTAACAAAAGTATATGGTGACACAAAATCCCCCAATTTCCATTATAATGAAACCATATTTATAGATTACCAAATGTGTTCATCCAATGAATAAAATAAATTCCAATCTAACTATGGGAATACAAACGGGTAGGCTATATGAAGAGACTTGCTGAGTAAATAATAGACCACATTCATTATGATTTATTGCATCCACACAATTAATGATAATTAATATCAAATATCACAAATTTTTTCCTCCTTTTTTCTTATAATATTATAACGATTTATTTTCAGTTTTCATTGAATTGATTATTGTTAATTTATTTTATTATTGATCTTCTGATTTGAATGATTGAAAATAAATACCTTAGAATGAAAATTCATGACATTGAAAACTTTTAATCACAATGTTACTCTAACATATCAAATTCTGATTTACTATAGACTTCCATTTTCGTTAACTCAATGTCATTTGGTTTTTTCAAAAAAAAAATAAGTTTAAAAACTATAAAATTAATGCCTTTTAGGGTTGTACAATATTTTTTATAGGTTTTACATTATGAAAAAATTAAATTGGTTTAGGGTTATCTATAATATGAAAAATATTTCAAAAGAGAAGCAACATGACCTAAAATGTAAAAAAAAAATATTACTTAGTGAAATTGCATGTGATTGTATCACATAGAGGGGGATGTGAACTACCAAAAAATTGGATAAGGGAAGCATCTTGTTTTATCACTGATAAGCAGAATGCACTAATAAACAGGGTCTTTTGTTAGAGCCATATTAATGTGATGATAAATGTAATATTTATCCATGCTATTTTTTAGCGCTGATAAAAGTTTTTAATAATAATTTATGTGCAATTATTATATTTATATTCAAAAATAATGTTCATTTATATATATTAAATAAAAATTCATGTTTATAAAACATATTTATTTTTAATAATTCACAAATATATATACTGTTTAAAAAAAAGTATTTCTAGGATTAAAAAAAAATATGTGTGTTTCTAATGAATTTGTTCAATTAATATATTGATCATGCATGAATATAAGTTATGTAACATCATTAATGTTCATTTATACATTATAGTCTTCTTATAACTCATGTTGTCTATTGATGGCTTATTTTTTATTACCTATATTTTACTAGGTGTATATGATTAATTCATGTTACCCATATATACACTAGATTATTTTATCAGAACATATAAAATTACATTAAATATATTCAAAGAGTAATTATTTTTATTTTATTTATAATTATTAAAATCTAATTATATATAAATACTTTTAAATATATTTATTTGTAATTATAATTATTTATATATATATATATTTAAAAAATTATAAAATTAAACAAAATAAATATATTATAATTATGTAAAAAAATTTAAAAAAAAATTTATTCATAGTTATAATTATGACTATATATATATATGTAAAAAGTTATAAAATTATAATACATAAATATATTTATTATAGTACTTATAAATTTATAAATATATAATTAGATAAATATATTTATCTATATATTCTAATATTTATAAATAAGTTCAAATATAAATAATTATAATTCCCAAATTAATATAGATATATTTAAATAATTAAAATATTATAATAAATTTATTAATTTTATATATATTTATACAAATAATTATAAATAAATAAAAATAGTCATATAAATAATTATAAATAAATGTATATATATGTAAATAATTTAAAAATTATAATAAATATTATAAATATATATATTTATACAATTATGAATATATTTGTCATAATTATTATTTATTTATATTTATTTATATTTATTATTACAAGTCTATATAATTTATTTATTATAATTTTATAAAAAAATAAATATATTTTTATTATTATTTATAAATAAAAATAAATATATATTTATTGAAATAATTATTAATTCATAATAATATATATTTACTATTTTCATATATAATGTTATATATAATTAAATAAATATATTTTTAAATATATTTACAAGATTAAAGAAATATTTTGAAATAAATACAAATATTTATATTTATCATTATAAATAAATAAATAAATAATAAATTAATTATAAAATAAAAATAAATTTGTCAAATATATATTAATAAAATTATAAATATTATAAATATGAATTGGATATAATATTGTATTTATTTTAATTAATAAATATATATTTGTATGTATTCATTTAAAATTATAATTATATACAAATATATATTTATAAAAATAATTATAAAATTAGAAGATATATAGTTATATACATCTATAATCTCATAAAATAAATAATTAATAATATTTATTTAATATATTTATATGATTATAAATATAATATGTATATTTCATATAATTTTATAATTATTGAAATTCTAATTTTATATTGAAAATATATATTTATTGTGTTTATAATTTTATAAATATGTATAATAATATTAATAAATTTTTAATGTTAAGTCATTATCAACACTTTTTTAGTGCTGGTAAAGGCCTATCATTATCAGCGATAAAAAAGCACTGATAATGGCCTATCTTTATCCGCGCTAAAAAAGAACTAATAATGGAATATTTTGAAAGTGCTTTCTATTTTATTGGTGATAAAGCAAACCTCTATCAGTGATTCTTAGCTAGCACTGATAAAAGGTTCACTGAGTTTTATAAAAAATCCTAAATATTTCCTCCTTCCCCGCATCCCTTATGCTCTCACAGAATCCGATCACCGTCGCCAGACATCCTCGCGAACCACACCTATGTCATGCATTTTTCATGGACCATCTACCAAAAAAAATTTCACCTCCCCTGTGCCATGCACTACACCTTCAACATGCATGAAACAGACTTCTGTCCAACACACATCAGCCGTGTACCTCACCTCCACCACGCGGCTCTCCTCCGCCACCACCCTCTTTTCTGCAGGTGCCTCTCTTTCACAAGAGGACTCCTCCACTACATCACTCTCCTCCACTACGAATGCACCTCTACCATGCACTAAAAGATAACTTTTTGGTGAGTCTTCCCCTCTTTATCTTTGTTTAATGGTCTTTTTTTGAATTATATGGGTTAAATGCTCAGTAGAAAATCATGGTTGTTTGTGGTCCTTGTTTTCACAATAAATGAATTGCATGTTGGCCGATTTTTGAAAATAAATTGGTGGTCCACTAGTGAATTATGATCGTATACCCTGAATGTGTGTTTGTGTGAACATGGGAAAGGTTATTCCATGTTTGAATGTATTGTAATGATCATGTATATTGGTTTCTCATATCACATTCACTTATACCTTTTTATTAACATTTTAAATTTTTTCCAATTATTTTATATTAATTATGATAACATTTATTTTCCTAGTGTTATGCATTGGGATGTCTCTAAAGAATTTCTACAGAGTTTATTGTATATTTAAAGAACTATTCAATGTCTACCTTCAATTTAATGTCCGGATGTCCACATTCAACCCACTATTCAGATATAGGGAAAGCCACATTCAAACAAGTCTTCGATCAAGTTATATTACAAAAATAAAGACTCAATTAAGACTGTAGGTCCTTTGTATGGTTGACTCAACCTTGAGTTGGGCTACAAGGACATCATATACATATTCCCACAAGGTTAGACCACAAATACACTCAAGCCCCATGTTATGCGACAAGGCCATCACATCCCTGACTGTACTGGGTTAGGCCACAAGGTCATTGTATCCTATCCTCTATCATGGGTTATTACAAAAGTCTGTATTACACCAAAACAATGGGTTTTTATGATATGGTCTAGCTACCTAAAAAGGAGTTATCAAACTCATTGAGCATTGTTAAAATGATATCAAGACTATCCAAGCCTATTTTGAGTCTACACATCCATTGAAGCTCCTAATTCACCACATAAATCATAAATAAATAATTATTATCAATTATAAATAATTATTTAAATGAAATCAATGCGACATTATCACGGAAAAGCTCACTGAGAACTATTGTTGCACCAAAATTTCATCCAATCAAACTCCTTGATCCCTCCATCTACAACACATCCACCTTTAATGCTCAAAATTGTTGAGTCATGTCAGTATTCCCTATAGGATCAGGAATCTTCTGGACACACCTTTTAAAACATGTTCTAATGCTTTCATCTCATGGTTTCCCATTCCAATGAACACCTCATTTCCGACTAATTGATAATCAATGTATCTTTTGACCTCTCCAAGAGTTTGAAGGCCATTTTCCCCAATGTCTGAATTATCCTCCACTGAATATCAATCCAAACCTTACCCATTTCAATGGAACCACTACTTTTTTACTAGTAAAATTCCACTAAATCTATGAATACCATTTCCCAAGTGGAAAGAGATTACTCATGAAACCATGAATTTCTATCTATTATTGATATAATAATCACCATATGTTATGTGACCAAGATTTAATACCACTTTTTGGTAACTAATAGTAGAATAAGAAAAAAATTTGATACCACTAGTTGGAATTTGGTATAAATCAACAATCCTAATGTTAATCCCCCAATACATTTAAATTTTTATTAATGGATAAATTGAGTTATAATAGGATCCTCTCTTTTTTTATCCCTACATATCCTATTCTACATGAGACACTTTATGGACACCTTAGGCAAATAAATCTAACAACACAAGTAATGAATCCTTCCACCTGTAAGCACTTTATGGTGAATCCCCTCAAAGGGACACATGATATAATTCAAGTGATTATCAAATCATATTTTATTCATAGCATAATTTTATATCAAAATATATAAATTATTAATTTATTAGAACATTAACAAATTATATGAATAAATTATTCACTATTGATATTTAATTTTATAGAGTGGTTGTTGAATTTGGGTTGATTCATCAATCAATGGTACCAAAGGTATATTTTATTTATGAAATTTTCAATATAATATTCAAATATATTTTGGAACATGATGTTTTTAACCTCATGAATGAGTTTTATAGAGGTTATAATTATCTTGGGACTTATAATTTTACTCTAATCAATTTGATTCCAGAGGATACGAAAATGAGTTCACCTAAGAATTTTAGAATGAATAGTCTTTGTAATTTCATTTATAAATACTTTTTTAATATTTTTGAAATGTGACTATGGAAAATCATACAATATATTAGTTTATTATCATATTTATTCTCTTATTTTAACGTGATACATGATTAATTAAAAGTATCAGTAAATCAACATAGTTTCTTCTAATAATGAGGGATATATGGAAACTCTTTATGTAAATGGAATGACACTTGGGAAACTTTTTATTATTTAATGGGGTCATAATTATATATTTTTCAAAGGTGTATTTATAAATGAAGGAGCAAATAATAATTCATGTGATAGACATATACATTTTTCTTGGTGTGTGAAACCAATTGATTTGGTGTGAGCCAATGGTTGTTGAGATAATGTAGTGTTTGTTGTAAACTAGAAGATAATATTTTCATGGTTGCGAGTGTGGTACCTGACATTGGAACATATCCATTGCGAATATGGTGTTGAGGTAAATGATAATTGATATAACTGGACAATTGAATCATGGATAATGGATATCCAATGGTGGCGAGCACAATACCAAATTCTTATGGAAATAATTTTTATTACACCAACCTTTGGAATAATGTGATGGAGTCATACTACATTGATTTATTTGAGATGAATCTAAGTTTTTTCTATGTATCTTTTATAATGTGTTATTATTGGGATATATTTCATTCTGAAAATTCCTATGTGTCTGTTTAAAAATGATTCAAGTGCATTGAAATGTTTTATTGAAGGGTGTTGCTAATTTTAAATTATTAAAATTATTGGGTAATGCAGTATTCATGAATGATTTTAAAAAAGGAATTATGGTTTTTGGGAAAGAGTGTTTGGAACTAATTTATTTATTTTAAAAAGGAATGTTATTTTAAAGAATCACTTGTGAATTGGTTGGTTTTTTAATGGGATGCGAAGTGTTATTTTTTAAATACTTTTCAAAGGAAATTTGAACTCTAAATTTTTCATAATCTTTCCTGTTTATATTATTATATAATTATGGAAACCATTACATTATATCAATATTTTTTGTAGTTATTTTGTTAGATACTAATATCACCGAATAAAATAGAATGGAAATGAATAATGAATTGATGGATCCCAATCGTTTGATAGGATAATATGAAGATGGAGTGAAAGAGTTCATCAAGTTTGCAAATGATCATTCATATGAACCTTCTCAAATCCTTTTTTCATGTTTACAATATTTTTTTTCAAGACAAGACAACCCAAAGGAGTTGGAAGATAACATTATCTATCATGGAATAGATCAATGATTAAAATGCTGGAATAAACACAGGGAAAAAGATAATGTAGCTAGTGGAGGGGATACCAATGTATTTTATGGATCATCTATTATGATTATAAGTGTGGGAAATGAAGAAGTTCATATCAATGTTGTGATTATAGATATTAATGATTATGATGATCATATTGAATAAATCTAAAGGCCAATAAAAATGAACTTTATGACTTCCCAAAAAAAATAGTATTTAAAGGGTTGTGCAAAGATGCCTTTGTATGGTGGTTGCACAAAATATACAACATTTTCAATCATACTGAAGCTATATATTTAATATTATGCAAAAGGATGGAGTGATTCTAGTTTTACAGAATTACTTTCTCTCTTGAATGACTTGATACAAGAATATAATGAGCTCCCGAGCCGAATGTAAAATGCAAAATGAATTCTATACTCGATGGGTATGATCTCTAAATGAATACACACATGCTCAAATGATTGTATTCTATTTCAAAAGGACCAAAAAATCACTTGGAGAATGCCTAATGTGACATGATTCTCGATAAAATATGGGTGAATTTGGTCCTATGAATGTTCGATGGTAATTTCCTATCATTCCAATGTTTAGGAAAATATATGAAAGTGATGAGACCATAGGAAAATTGATGCATCTTACAGACAAAATAAATAATGATTGGAAACTACGTCACCTGGAATAATATCCTTAGTGGAAGAGAATCAATCATGAGTATCCCAATTTTGGAAACGAGCCGATAAACCTTCCTCATGCATTATTTATAGATAGAGTGAATCCTTTTGGTTTTCATCGAATCACTCATTATAAATTGGAGGTTATGTTGGTAAATTATAGCTTGGCACCATGGTTATGAATGAAATGAAAACACATCATACTACAATCGATTATATCAGGACATAACCAACCGAGTAATGATATTGATGTTTATTTGGCTCCACTGATCGAGAATTTTAAATTATTTTGGGATTCAGGTGTAACGATGCATGATTATTACAGAAATATATATTTAACATTGAGATACAAGTTTTATTGGATGATAAATGAATTTTTTATTTAGGGGTGTTTTTTGGGATAAAGAATTAAAGGAAGTCATGGTTTTCCCATCTATAAACAAGGTACACATTCAATTAGGTTGAAACATTCATATAAAACCATGTTTATAGGATATCAATGATTTATATCCAAATGAAATTATCACTTTAGTTTGAAAACATCATTGGATGGATGTTTAGAAGAATGTACCACACCATCTCCAATAATAAGTGATAATATTTTCGATATTGTAAAATATGTGGACACTTCTTTTGGTAAACCGTTTTCAAAAAACATACAAAACTAGATGGAATAAGAGATAATTTTTTTGATTACTATACTCAAATTGTCTATATGTCAGAATATTTCTTAATTTTATGATTGTTGAAAAAAATTATTTGATAGTGTCATCAACATGTTGCTAAATGCACCGAGAAAAAAAAATTATAAAATTAAGCCTATGATGTACATGGTTGACATGGGAATACGAGAAGTGTTGGCACTAGTGAAAAGTGAAAAAATGAACTTTTATTCATTGAATATCAAGATCATTGTGTCGATGAATGATTTAAATTTATAGGTTGTGAAATCACATGAATTCCACATTTTGATGCAGGATATAATTCCTATAGATTTACATTGAATTTTTCCAAAGAATATATGTTATAAATTAATGAATTTTTATTTCTTCTTCTACATTATATGGAGTATAGTTATAGTCCTGAAAAAATTTCCGAGTATGGAAAGTGAAATCACATTCCTATTTTGTGAATTGGAAATATTCATCCCACCAACATTCACTGATATGATTGTTCAATTTATGGATCACTTGATGAGAGAGATTTTACTATGTGTTCCTATAAAATATAGATGGATCTACCACATTGAATTTTAATTATAGATTTTTAATGGGTTTTTCAAAAATAGAAGTCAACCAGATGGTTGAATTATAGAGGAATATATTGTTGAAGAAGCCGTTGAATTATGTAACGAATACATGTCTGTTGTGGAATCCATTGTTTTACTGAAATATCGCCACTATGGGTAGCTTGCTGGTGATGTAATTTCTATTAGAGGGGTTTTCAAATTCAATATTTTAGATTTTGAGTAGGAGCACCATAACATTTTTCATTAAAATTTAGATGTTGAACCATGATTCAAAAAACACTAATAAATTCGTATGAATTGGAATCCATCAAGGGATAAAAATGGAAATCAAATACAAACAATCCATATATTAAAGGATTGTTCTCAGACAATATATTTAAGGAGTCAGATTAAAATCTAGAATCAAATTCAGAATGACATCAATGGATATCTAGAGGACCAAGTGTGTATCTATTATCTAATAATGCTTATATAATTAATGGTTATACAATTTATACTAATGAAAATGATGAAGAAAATTCCTTGAAGAATCATAGAGATACACTTGTGGATGAAGCGATACATGTTTCTAGTTCTATGGATAGAAATATAATTTATGAAAATATTTCATACTTTGGAACCATCCATCAAATTTGAGAGTTGGATTATAGGTACTTCCATGTGCTGATTTTTCAATGAAAGTGGGTTGATAATAGGAGTGATGTTAAAATTGAGGAGTTAAGATATGTGAAAGTTGATTTCAATAAGGATGGGTACAAATAAAATCCATTTATACTGGCATCACATGCATTACAAGTATTTTATGTTCCATATCCTACAAACCGTAGTGGGTTAATTGTTCTATTATCGCCTAAAACCACTAAACGGTTAGATGAAAATTCAACAAATGATAACCATTTCATTGGGATGTCACAATCATTTCAGAGTGGTCCTAATTTAGATGTTATTTTATATGTCATATGCGACTACAATAAAGGGACATGAATATTCAATAGAGGGGTCAAACCCCTTATTCCTTTAAAAAAAGGACAGTCCAATAATCAGGTAATATGCTTATGTAATATACATTATGTTACCTTATATTATTATCTATTCTTTGCGGATTTTATATACTCTAAATTAAATGTAAATACAATTCTATATATAATGTCTTTTTTTCATGTGATGGTTCTCCAAACCCCAAGGCACAAAAAGTCTGTCAACATACTACATCATGTATTGTATAGGAACAACATTTATCTCAACCCGCTGCTGCTCACAGTGCAACAGACCAACATGTGTCTCAACCTGTTGTGGAAGATTTTACCAGTGTAAAGGTATAATTACCATTTGCACATGATAATTCTAGTTCTATGGAATATCATATAGATGATGTTGAAAAAATCAAATGGTAGGAAATGAAGCACTAGAAGTGCATAAAAAAACAAGAGCATTGTAGGTTGACATTGTTTGGAAAAATCCTTAAGGAAAAAAGCTAAAGGCATAAAATATGATGTTATATGGAATATGTGGGAAAATAATTCTAACTCCAACAAGGCCATGTTCAGTATTTACATTTAAATATTAACTCGAGAACACGTGCCGATTAATATACCATCCTGTCACCATGTTGTCATCGGGCTTAAGGAACTGATGTGGGGAGATATTACCAAAACATTATGATATCATTTATTTAATTTATTAAAATATAAAATAATGAAACATTGAATTACTATTTATCATCCCTTATAGAGTTCATTTTTAGTGGATAAGTCTCCCAGGGACTATGTATTAAGGTTTGGTGGAGGGATTTACAAAGGATTTCACACAATTTTATTGAGATATAATCGTAAAAATACTGATGGGAAAATAAACCTGCACCCACATCCTCTTTATGAACACCTAGTAACCAAAGGAACATGGTGTGCATTTATTAACCATCTTGATGAAAAATATTTTTAGGGACATTATGTATGGTAATGTGTTGTTTGATGATACATGTATTCATCACTTTTATTGACAGTTTTTTATTTGAGAAACATCAACTGAGTGTTGAAATTAAGGAATGAGCTATGAAAAAAATTTACCCCTACCGTAAAGCAAGGATGGGGTACAGTTCACATGAAAAAAATTGGTACATATTTTCAATATACCGTATTATTTTCATGTGACATAAAAAAAACACCATAAATATGCTCCTCTATTTATTGGTAGATTGATGAACCCAAATCAAACGTCACTTCCATCAAATTCCATTTTCTATGGAAGGAGGTTCATGTAAATAATTATGGTAAACTAGTATATGAAAACACAAAAAAATGTGAAAAATGCATAAGTATTACATAATAAATATTTTTTTCATTAAAATGATATTAAAAAAACAATGATGACTTATTTTCCTATATATTCTATTTTACATAGTCACAGGAATCAGCAACATCCAAACTGGAAGAATCACCTCCTTTTGGTGGCCTTAAAGCAGCAATGAAGTTTGTATTCATTAGAGGTGCAAGTTTTGTGGTGACACCGCCAACATTTTATGAGAAAAAAAAGATGAGGATCAAAGTGAACAGCTGAAAATGATGATATAATACATAGATATACTTGAAGAACAAATTAAATGGAAGGGATGTTTCATGAAAAATATGATTGTGTTGGGGGGAGAGAAGAAAAAACTCAAGAACAACTACCACATGGATATCCCGACCCACACCTATTAGCTTTGAGGTGAACCATTCCCCAAAAAAACATAACTTAACAAATGCAATAAATTTTCTAATAATTGTTTCTGGGAATTTTAAATTTTATAAACAATGATACCTTTCCTGTATTGATATTATAACTGGTCAAATTGACTGTGATTTATATATATCAACACCCACCCGTCACCTTGTATTGAGTGCTATGAAGTTCAATATCAAGAACTCCATGCTACACAATATACACCTAAAACAGGTCAAGTCAAAGTGTATATTAACATAGCCCATCAGCTAAGTGCTGAGCTACCTATTCCAATTGAAGATGAAGATAATTATAAGGTTAAACAATCTTTTGGAACATTCATCGCATGGCCATCACATCATGTAAAAAACATGTCTACAAGGAGGTATTAATTTCAAATTTATTTATCATGATACTACATTAAATTATAATGATAAATGGTTTGAATCAACAAGTTTTATTATAGACTGACAAAGGGAATGAGTGAAACGAATGAATGGCTCAAAACCATCGCACGGATCAACCAACGGATCAAAACGATCTAATGAAAGAAACATAAACCTTCCTATTCGATATCCTCATTTATTATCAATACATGATCATATGGATACAATGTTGTGAGATTGTGGTACTCAAAAAATTGTTTTTTTATGAAAATATTTAAAGGAGAGAAGATCCAGATTTTATTTGTGTTGACATTGTTAGTGAAATCTTATACTATGATTGGCTAGGTGGATTAGTTGTAAATTCATACATTAGGTTTGTTTTCATGATTTGACTTTCTAGAAGATGATACAATATGAAAATTATGACTAAATAAATTTCATATTTTTTATAGGCATATATATTAAAAACAATTGAATGGATTTCCTGATGAATTTTTTTTTGGACTCATTGGTCCTCACATCACCTCTATAGAAAAAACAGAAATAACTTCCATGAAAGATGGTGAAACAGTGGCAGGCTTGCACAAATAATTTAATAGAAAAATAATAGATTATTGAAATATTTTTTATACCCACATTATATGGGTAAAATTTTTCAAATTAATCATATCAAATATATTTTAATTTATTTCATTACTTATTCATATTTTTTGGTTTTTAGGAAGCATTGGATGCTCAATGATCTCGATTTGGATACTCCAAAGATTCATTTTATGGATTCAGTGCATGGATATCCAAAACATTGACCACACATGATGGATTTTGTAAATTTTTAATACACTAAATCCAAAATTTTAGAACTAATAATCTAGTTATATAATTTATATTATATTATAATTAGAATTCTGTTATGATATGGAGGTGCGTGAATATCATCTACATCATGAAATGAGGATAGGGGAAAAGGATAATCAAAATCACAAGTACAATGACTAGATAAATATCAGGTTATATATTATAAAATTTCACAATCCAAACACATATAGAAAAATTTCATATTTTTCTCAATGTTTCTCCACTTTAAAAACAAAGAAACAGAAATGGTAGTGGTTATTATGTTTTTAAATTTATTAAATAGATCTTCTTCGATAAACAAACCAGCATCCCTAAAGTGTAATTTTTTAATATAATTAATATTTTATTTAAAATCGCTTTTAATCATTTGTGAATTTTTTAGCACTATCATGATTTTTAAAAAGACTCATATTGAAAATATTATGGAGATTCATTTAGAAATTATTGAGTAACATACATGATAGAAGAATGTACACAAATAGCATGAATATGTGACTTCAATATGATTCACGATGTGATTGGTATGACTCGAAGTTTCTATTTTTATTTATAGTTGACATTATTTCTAGTAAAAAGTACAAGTGACATAAAAAATAATAAAGAGAAACTTTAGGATTGATTTGAATCCTAAGGAAAATGATCCATAAGTCATTTGTGACAGGTAGGAATCAACCTCGCCAAAATATGAAGCATGTAGTGAATGTTATGACTTTATGAGTGTATTTTTAAATTAAATTAACAATTCATTTATCAAAAAGAAGGAGTGACATACTAAAACTATGCAAATGAATTCAGACCGTTTTGATACATTAGGAAAATGATATTTTAGTAGTTTGTGAAATATTTGAGTCAACCACATCTCAATACAACGAATAGTGTGGCCGATATGACTAACAGTTTCCATTATCAGTTTAAAATTATCATTTTAGCTTAAAAGGTTTAACTCACTGAAAGCCTTGAAAATTCACTCTGATTGTCTTCATAATTTCGGACAATGATTCATATGTTCTATTTGATGTGTATAAAGTAGTATTCTGTAAAACTAATGCACAATGCGCCCAATATGAATAAAAATACAATTTTATTGTTTGAAATTATATTTTAGTGAAAAACACAACTGAGATGCAAAAAATTGAGGAAACACATTTGTATTGTTTTGATACATTTTGATAACGATCTATATAGGTTTTTTAATATGTAGGAATCAATATCACCTCAATCTGATGCATGGTGAAGTAGGTATGAATCAAAGTGTCTATTTGTTATTTAAAATTGACATAAAATTTAGTCAGAACAACACAAATAGCTAATTGAAAACTGATAAAACGCATTTGGATTGTTTTGATTATTTAGGAAAATGATCCATGAGCAATTTTTGATGAATAGTAATCAATATAACCTTAATAAAATTCATGATGTGATTGGTAAAAATAAAAATGTGTCTTTTTATATAAAACTAGTACTTACTACTGCGTTCGCACGACAATACCTTCAAT
Organism: Viscum album; assembly: GCA_963277665.1. Taxonomy (NCBI): domain Eukaryota; kingdom Viridiplantae; phylum Streptophyta; class Magnoliopsida; order Santalales; family Viscaceae; genus Viscum; species Viscum album. Next base: position 1,050,989,710 of record OY728151.1, on the reverse strand, counting down.
TCATAATTTCAAGAAGACAAAACTATATTTAAATGTAAATAATGAACATAAATATTGAATAGATTGAAAACAAATAGTGATAATTAATATTAAACTATAATTGGACAAAATATAGGAAAATTATTAACAGAAAATAATATAGGAGAACACATTGGAGAATAATGAAAACATATTGGATAATATAAAAGAATATATAAAGAAAACATAAGTATACCATCACTATAAAAAATAAACCATACAAATGCATTATGGAGAATATGAGGAAAATAGATAAGAGAATATATAAGGAAAATAAAATTATCTGAAAATCGAGAAAACATATGGGAGAATATAAAAGGAAAAGAAAACATACATTAAAATTGAAATTTGAATATAGTAGATAACATTATATTGAAAAGAAAAAAGAACATTTTTGAATAAAAATGAAATGAAGGTGAATGAAAACATAAAAGAATAATGAAAAGAAAATATGTAATTATGTAGAAAACAACATACATATACAACTTTAAATACATGAATAAAAAGAACAAATTTATAGTAATTAGTGTACATTAAAAAATGAACATGAATGAAATTACATAAGTATTAATGTAACTGAGATATTATAAAAATAACATGAAATAATTATTATATAAAATTAGTATAAACAACATAATATTCCATTGGAAAAAAATGAAAATAACATTCAAATGGACATTTAAATTTCAAAACATACATCATAAGTATTAATGTCACAGATCTATTATGTCACTATACAAATATCCAACTTCAAATGCCTGGAAGATTTTTTTACATTGAAAAAAATGTTTAAAATAAGAATACCAGAATTTTTATAATAAAAAAATGAATTTTAACATACAATAATTATTTAGAAACCAAAATAAAAGAAGTTGGAAGTTACCTTTTGAATCCTGGAATGAGAACAGACGACCATAGGCTGCACAACACCCATTTGAAGCTCACTATTTCTAATAGGAAAATATTCAATAAAAAACAAATGGTCTAAAATAGTGATAAAATGAATGAGTTGGTTTCCCAACCAGCACCCTAGAATAAAAAATAGATGATTCAAGATACATTGATAAGATGATGTGCGATTTGCTTGCACCACTAAGTAATTTAATGTGGATGCAAGCATGTCCTTAAACAAAATATGCATGGTTCCAAAAGGATGATTAAAATGTTGTATGAAAATGATCACTATTTTAGAGATATATGTAGAAGTGAGTAGAATTTACAGAATACCTATATATTGGTGTGTTAGATATTAAAAAGGATGTAATCTCGTCTGTTAAAAATTGCAGAAACCCCAAATTTCTTACGAAACAAAAAATATATATTAATATATATGCCAAACATTAGGCATGCCAATCGTTAAGTAAAACTCAAATGTATATATATATATGTTTCTGCTCATGACTTCCCCAAAGTGAATGTTTAGATAATCATAATATTTCATAGGGAGGATGTTTATAAAATCATCCAAAATCATGACAATTCAAGTGAACACATAAAGAAGTAGGAAAACAGAAATGTATTTGAACACATATAGAGGCTGTAAGATAAAGTGAAACTCAAATCTGCATCAAAAAATCGAGATACCTGCATTAAAAGAGGCAGGAAAATAGTAATGCTTATTGAACACATATACCTGTATCAATGAAAACCATAGATTATACATAACTCAATGTTTTCATAAAAGATTACAAAATATGTGAGGAAAACCGTCAACATAGAGAGGCCATTGAGAGGATCTATGAGACATCCATATAATGTGTTATAGGAGAGGGAAAACATAACAGTAACATGAAAACCAAAATAAATCCATAAATATAATGAAACTGTAAAGTATAACCCCCTTATCCCACTACCTAAAAGGATGTAATTTCATTTCTCCAACAAGGATAACATTTACAGATGAGTAGAATTTACAGTATACCTAATGACCAGTGTGTGTTTTTATATTAAAAAGGATGGAATTTCCTCTGTTCAAAATAGTTGCATCCCCAGATTTCCTGTAAAACAAAAAAAATATTAATATATATTCCAAAAATTAGTTATACCAATTGTTATGTAAAACTCATATGTCCTTATATATGTTGCTACTCATACCATCCCCAGGTAGCATGTTAATAGAATTAGTGAAACATTCATTCTGGAAAATACAGTGGATGATCTATGTTGTGTATGGATGATCCAACAGAAACAAATGAAAAAATAATTATGAGAATAAAAGGTTCATTTAAACATAACCAAAGTAAATATAAACAAAAATACATTTTTCATAGTCAAATGGGTCCCAAGAGATTCAAATTAGTGAGTCATACCTTTAGGAAAGAAAATATCACTGGAATCCCATACCTGTAACCCAAATGGAAATAACATTGTTTAGTCATGACACTAAACACATTCAAAACATAAATCATACATGATATTAAATTATTTCAATGAATACATAGTTAAATATCCAAGAAAACACAAAAAGGAAAAATGAAATCCCCGGTGTATAAAAAGCAATATCTGCAATACCTTTTTGCCACTAAAGTTCGGTTTTTTATCATGAACATCATGCTTCAAGTCATTTTCAAGCTCAAATGAATTATCAAAACAGTTATAATTTAATGAAAAATCAGTGCATTTTTGGATTAAATTATAAATAATATTTTCCATTAATAAGTTAATATATAATATGAAAACTCATATAAGTGCATGAATTTTCCGAAAACCAAAAATTTACTTACTATATCGTCGCCATCAACAATACTTGTGTCTAATGGGTGATCTTCAGTGATGAGCCCATGCGTGTGAAGAATGAAATGAAATATTTAGATGATCATGGTTCTTCAATTATAGGAAAAATTAACTTTCTTAATTAATGATAAAGCATGAAGGGAAAAAAGAGAATCTTCCAATTTCCATATGTTTTGTACTTATAAATAACTTGATCATTAGAAATGAGATGGAATTATTTAGCATGTTTCCAATAGAAAATAAAATATCATATATTCATATGCTACTAATATTTTTTATGATAGAATTTGTTGTAGTTATTTGAATGTCATACCATTTTGTGGAACCAAGCCATTCTTCATGCCCATGGTGGATCAATTATGAAACTGAATCAAGCCACATAACAAAAATTTTCATGAAAAAAATGACCCAATTCTCTAAAATAAGGATACATCATCTATATAGTATAATTATGTAAGTATGAAGATATACAAAATAGGGCTGGCAGATGTAAAAAATAAAGTAAAACATGATCCAATTATCCAATAGAAACTAATAACTAAAATAAAAGAATGAAATGATCAAATAAACCATCAAAATTCCAAGAGATAATTAGTTCAACCTATACAATTATCCATTTCTATAATGCATGATATCCTGCTCTAAAATAGATGATCTTTTTCTCTAAAATAATTTATCCACTCCTTTTAAAAATGGACAATGGATCTAATTAAACACATGATCTACTAATCTAATGAAACCCATGGTAAACTCCTCTAATGAGTTACAAAATCAACTACCCAAAAAAATGTTTGACCCACACATCATAGCATGTGGATCTTAAAATATATATATTGGGAAAGAATAAATATATATTGGGTAGCAAGATATATTTTGGGCAGGAAACATACATTATGAATACAAATAGTAATATGTGCTAAAGATGTTTTTGGAATGTTTTCTCAAATGTAACCTTACCTTATTCATCCATACATGACATTGAAATATTGTTCAAATTCAATTCATAGATATCCTTGGTTTTATAGAGCCTCTTGATCCAGATCCTGAAATTATGAAAAAAATAATTTTGAAATGTGAACATTTGAGATGTGTAATTTTACAAAATACCTCTGGATTTATGTACCACATAATCATAAGGGGTAGGGGAAATTTCAGCAATGAGGTTATATTGAATGGTCCTTAGTAGGCCCCAAATGAACATTCACTTGCAAGATGGTAGGTAGTGTACCCTAACATCCACAAATAATGATCGGAACACTAATCAATGATAAAACATAAACAATGATTCCATGAAATTAATAATCATTATTAATAATAATATAGTTATTATAATAAAGTAATATGTTCTATGAATAAATAATTAATGTTTAAAAGCCATTAGTAGAAAAAAAAAACAGGTTCGAAAATAGAATCAAGTGGACACTGGAATGTGTCTTAAAACTATTATAGCACATTTTTTGTTCTCTAATAAGAAGAAGAAACAATATTTCCAATGATTAAATGTTTCATATTATCATAAACCAATGTCAAAATGTAGACTATAAGTTGACCTATTATAATAAATGAATAAATAAATTATTAAAACAATCTGATGCATAGAATAATCCAATAACTCCCAAGATCCCAAGGATCTTAACTTGTTAAGTAACTGCTAATATTAAATTGTTTAATGCAACGTTCGTTATAATCTAGAAATATGGAGTAAAATGGACGCATGTAGAAGGATTTTTCTTTGGAAGGGATGACTGAACATGGAATTAGATCCAAAAACCAATGATTAAATTTGAAAACAGTATAAACAGCATAGTATTATGCAACATTGCATCATAAATGAAAAATAAATTATATAAAATATCAGATATTAATTCACCATTGTTCATAGAGTAACATTACTGGAAATATATTAGAAGATTTACCGGATGCCAATTGATATAATGAATCATAATAAAAGAGTAAGCTGTTAATAATCTAATATTACTACATTTATATGCAGACTGCATCAATGTAGGAGGAGTTACCAGTTTCAATACTTTGGAATGGACAGTGCGGCATGATTTCTCAAAAAAACTTATTTCGCAGAGAAGCAAGTGATGTCATGTATACTGACCTGGCTCGAGGATCATATTGAATCTTGATTTTATAGATATTGATCTATACTGCAGATTCCAATGCTATCGTGACTAAAAATAGAATATTTTTATCTTCAATATCTTACTAAAAATCAGGCTTTAAAATATAAACACCCTACTATTATGCTACATTGCATCATCCATGAAAAATACTTTGTATAAAATGTCTGATAATAATTCACCATTGTTCACAAAGTAATAATACTGGAAATATATTATCAGATTTATCGGATGCCAATAGGGATACTGAATCATAAAAATCAAGTAAGCTGTTAATAATACAATATTACTACATTTATATGCAGACTGTATCAATGTAGTAGGAGTTACCCATTACAATACATTGGAATGGATAGTGCGACATGCTTTCTCAAAACAATCGATTTCCCAGAGAATCAAGGGATGTCATGTATACTATCCTGGCTTGAGGAGAAACCTAAATCTCGATTTTCCAGAGAATGATCTGTATTGCAGATTCCAATGCTATCATGACTGAAAATAGAAGATTTTTATCTTCAATATCATACAAAAAATAACGCTTTATATGTTTGAAAGTGGTTTAAACCTGGCCTTACTCGCTGCGTGCTCGAGAGAGTGGGAACCCTAAAAGTATTAGAGGACCCGATTGTGAAAGGGTTGAAGGCGGAGTAACCAGTTGCGAAGAAGGCATAAGTGGAGGATCCGAAGACATAGTTTTGAGTAGCAGTAGTAACCTTAGATTTGGGTGGTAGATCCTGGTGAAATTGTTGGACAAAGAGAAAGCATATTCGGATGAGACGAACTCATACGAGCTGAAGGAGGACCACACCTAGGTGGAGTTGCGACTGGAGAGGGGATTCAGGGAGGGGAGGAAGTGGGATAGAGGATTTAGAGAGGGGGGAATCATGGAGGGTTTCAGGAACCCCTGAGCTTGGAGAGAGGAATCGAGGAGTTAAATCTGGCGGGGGCGGGGGGGAGTAACTATGGAAAATCCTAATCGGAATCGAGATGGAGAGAGGTATTTTTGGGTTTTGAGGATTGGATATAGTAGATGAGTAAGACGTGGAAGCGTGGAAAGGAGACACGATAGCAGTAAAAATTCATCATTTGAATATATATAGATATTAAATTGCTGAGTCCTTAACCATATATAAAATCAAGATGATGAATTAGTTGGTAAAAAAACAGGATGAAACCTCCTTGAGCCATAAATTATATGTCGCTTATTCTTATCCTCCTCTATTCTTGTAAATCGAAGACATTTATTCTTTAATTCCATGAATATTCATCTGGATTTATCTTCTTCACTACGTGAGGATGATAAAAATTAATGTATAGCTAATTGTATAATTTCATGTGGATGTAGAAACTGAAGTTGTTAAATATAGTTAAGGATTTTCAAGTACCAACTTCAACTGAACCAACACTGTCCCATACAAAATCTTGGTCTTCGATGAGAGCTCATCTCCATAAATCAATAGAGTCCACACATATGTTAAAAAAAGGAAAAAATCGCAGTAAGTAGACATCTGATTCAAACGAATCAAAAAAATAAAATATACATTTACACATAAAACTAAGAACAAAGGAGTGAGAGGTTTCTAATAGAAAAAAATCAAACTAATATTCAGTCTAAAAGATTGAAGGAGCATATATAAGAAGCTGTGATAGTCCCAACTAAATTTCTAGGTACCTATTTCATTTCGACCAATACCTTCCATAAAAATACTTGTTTTTTAATGCGAACCCTACTCGTGAAATCAAAATAATCCACATGTTAGATGAAAAACATAGAAAAAAATTCCATTACATTTCAATATGTGATCCTACATTGAGAAAAAATTTCATTCATAAATTGAAGATGGATTTATAGTTACAGTCATTGGTGCACCTACACTGATTATACTGATCGAAGAGTTTTCTAGCTCAAAGAAGCTTCCTCATCTAGAATTGATCTCTGCATATCATTAAAAATTTTCATGAGACTCATAAATCCAAACATTTAAACATTAAAACCCTTTCTATGAAGTTTAATTTACCGTAATGATTCTCAAGAATAATATTTAAGAACATTGGATGCAACCAACAATATTGATCACAAAAAACAAGTGAAAGTTCTTGAGGCCTTCATCATAAATCATTTACAATGCAAGAAAATAATAATAAAGACCTAATTTAGATCATACAAATTCTTTAAAATAATAAATAAAGTCATGGATCAAGAACCGAAAATTCAAAATCAATTTAGAAGAAGATTCAGATGAGGACAACCTGGGTTGCTAGAGGACAGAATCCCAGTAGCCGATGAAGATGGACTTGAAACCCTATAGTTTGGACACCTAATGGAGTATCTGATGAAACCCTAGTTTTTGGATATATGAAGTGGTGATGATGGTGTATCGACAATCACCACATACTGTAGATTTTAGTGGATGATCATGGTGAAGTCGTCAGACAATGATGAATCAAAAATGGTAGAGGGTTTCGAATCGGTTTTTCAGAAAAGCGATGTCGCTATAGGCAAGAAGATGAAGTCTCGAAGGAGCTCCAATGTGAAGTTTCAAAGAGATATTTTTCTAATTGCGTGATGTTGCGGATAAATTTATCAGACGAGATGTTGCTTCTGGAGGAATCGTCAGATGAATATAGATCCTGTCGATAGTTTTTCAGCAGGTTGAGCAGCAGAGGATCGAATTCAAATGGATACGGTATAGATGGAACCCTAGACGTCGAGGAGAGCATATTCGAGAGGGTCGCAGTAGGGCGTCGAAGAAAATGGAGGAAGATTTTAGGGTTTTTTACGGCGGTGGAGGTGTGGCTTCTCGACATGTTGACATGTAGGTAAAAAAATGCCAACTTTAGAAGATATATAGATAGACATTAATTTATGTCAAAAGAACAGGTGACAAACTAAAAACTGATAAATCGCATTTGGATTGTTTTGAAACTATAGGAAAATGATCCATGATTCATTTTTGATGTTTAAGAATCATCTCCACTACAATCCGATGCACGGTTTGACCAATGTAACTAAAAGAGTCCGCTATTAGTTTAAAATTTACATTTTAGATAAAAATGTGTCACTCACTAATATCCAATCAAATTATTTCCAATTGTCTAAATAATTTATGATATTGATTTGTATGTACATTATGACATGTATGATGTAGTCTCAAATAAAACCAATGCATGATGAAATCGATATGACTCAAAAATGTTGTTTTTTTAAATGTTATTTTAGTAAAAAAACACAACTAACATACTAAAAGCTGAGAAAAAAAATTTGGATTGTTTTGATAGTTTGAAACATGATCCATGAGTCATTTTTGAAATGTAGGAATCAACCACACCTCAATCTAAGGAATGATGTTACCATTATACATCCAAATGCCTTTTTATTTTAAAATGACCTTAATTTAAGATAAAATAACATGTGACATAATGAAAACTGAGAAAAAAATTCATATTATTTTCATACTTTAAGAAAATGATAAATGAGTCATTTTTGATGGGTAAAAATAAACCACACATTAGTCCAATGCATGGTTTGACCAGTATGACTAAAAGTGTTCGATATCTGTTTAAAATTTACATTTTAGCTCAAAATGTTTCACTCACTAAAAACCAAGAAAAAAACCACTGATTTTATTCATAATTTAGGAGAGAAACTAGAAAGTCCTATGTGATGTGTATGATGACGTCTAAACTCAATCTAATAAACTATGTGTCTAATATGACTAAAAAATCATGTTTCTAATAAGAAATGACATTTTAGTAAAAAAACGAAACTGACATACTGAAAACTAAGAAAATGAATCAGGATTGTTTTTAAACATTATAACAACAATCCCTCAGTCGTTTGTGACGTTTAGGAATCAACCACTCCGAAACTAAATGAACAATTTGACTGAAAGAAAACCAAATGTGTCATTTAAATTTCATATTAATTTAGGTAAAACAATAAGGGACATACTCAAAACCAAGAATTCCTATTCATATTGATTTTATATTTAAGTAAAATTATCCAAAATGCATTTGTGATGTTTAGGAATAAACCCCACCTCAATAAAATGCATGGTGTGACAAGTATAACTCCAAATGTGTCATTTTTAGTAAAAATTGACATTTTATTAATGTATTCTTTCATATTATGGTTTTATTTATTTCTTTATTGTATAACTAACATAGTATTTGTTTTAATATATAGGTGGAACCTTTTTCTATAGCTGGGATGATTTTTTTAGAAAATAATCCCATGGATGTATAATTTTTAGAGAGGATCAAGGATTACAAAGGATGATACATTACTGTTTTTAACATTTTGTGTGATAATTGTTAAAGTAATTATATAAAACATTATTTGAAATGTATATAGCATTATTTTCTAATCCCTGTGAGAACTTCTTTGTCCTTGTCTGCACTGTGTTGGTGCTTTTTTTTGCAGGTGGTGTGTGTGAACTGTGCAGCTGTTGGTGTGTGTGTTGTTTTATAAACAACACATCACAAGAATCTATGTCATTATTAAAACTATTTCAAGTTCTTATAAAGGCCTAATTTATCATCAATATTTTTATCGATGATGAATTGATCCTTTATCAATTATATTTTTATTGGTCATAAAGGAATCATTTATTAGTTCTATTTCTAGTGCTGATAGAGGATCCCTTTATCAGTGTTATTTTGAGAGCAGATAAAGGCCCCTTTATCAATGCGGAAAATTGTAATGGTAAAGGTCATCCTTTATGTGTGCTAAATTAGCATTGATAATAGTGTGTGGAGGGGTCCTCTATTAGTGTTTTTAGCGTAGATAAATGACCCCCTTTTCAGTGCCTTTTTAGAGCTGAAAAGGCGACCCCATTTATCTTTGTTGTGATTTAAAAAACATTTATAGAACAATAAATAGTGGTTTCTAGCACATTTAAATGTTCTATATGTAGTAGTGGGGGTGAATTAGTGATACTTTTTCTTTTATGATTCCTTTCAATAGAAACAACCTTCACCACCTATTAAAGATTCAATTTACTGCTAAAAACTATTTAACAATAAATACACAAGAACATAAGAATTTATAAGGTTCTATATTAAATAAGAATATTTCTATCCTTGATATGGTTTGGATGTAATCGAATACCACACAATCAACTAGAAAAAAATTTCTAGATTACAATGACTAGGATAATCTTTCACACATGTATTACTATTTAAACAATTCCAATAGTGTGGGTTGACCCTCTTAGCACAAATAGGGTAATACATTGTTTTTGTAATAACCCATGTTACTTTGTTTTTGATTAAGATCATATATCATTAATAACGAAGATTAGAAGAAGTACATGTGCAAAACCATGAAGGGAAATTATTCACCCATAACTGGTTTGTAATGAATGAGCCTGAGGCCGCTAGATGATGGGATGCGTTGTTTCCTTCCCTTTTGGTGAAGGAGAAGGTGCATAATGAGAATAATTGGTGAAGTGAGAGAATTTTCCTGATGATGGTGCCAAATGACTGGAGTTTGTTGTCGTTGTGATTAACAACATTGATTACGGTGAGATAGTCAGGCTCAATGACGATATCGCCCCTCCACGTTCAATAGAGAACATCATACCAGCAAGGATGGTCATTGCTTCAGCAACTGTCGGTTCCCAGAATGCCTGATGTGGTTCATATTTAGCAGCAAGGATCTCCCCTAGATGATTTCGAGCAAGGAGGTCGAGGGCAATAAGCCCATCCTTTGGAAGAGTCGTGTCCACGTTAATCTTGATAGTACCTTCGATTGGGGGATTCCAATGAGCGAGATGGGAGGGGGGTAACACCATTCAAGGAATGTCCATTGTGGCCTTTACAATCCCCAATCCATGAAATGGCCCGATCAATCCATAATTTGGGGGGTCTGTGAACTTGATGAAAAACAACGTCATTACACCGTCCCCAGATAATCCAAGACAAAGTGAAAAGGGAGCCTAAATCTGCCGAAGAGAGAGAGAGGAGCACCAACGCGTCAGAGGATCGAGAAGGTCAGGGGCCAATTCTAGTGAAGCAACTGAAGTCGGGCCCCATTTATTCCAAATTTCTTTAGCTCCCGGGCAGTTAAGGATAGCATGCAAGGGCCTTTCTGGATTGTTTGGGAAGAAGGGGGAAAACGGTGTTGTCCATATGTCGGTGAACGAGAAGGATCATTATTGGGAGAGTTCCTAGGAAAACCTGCCACCCAAATTGATGAATTTGTTGGGGGACGTTGAGTGTACAAATCAATTTCCAAGGTCCCTCATCTCAGTCGACTGAGTGGAATCCAAGAGCATGTCTGTAGGCTGATCTCACCATGTAGTCACCCGAGATGTCATATATCTAGAAGAGATGGTCAGGGCCTACGTCTGGGACCCAGGGAATGCTAATGATAATTCATTGTTCTCTTTCATTAAACAATTCATGGATCTTATCCAAACACCACCCCTATCCCTGGTCAGAAAGGAGGCAGCTGACAGTAGCGTCTTCCAGACCAAGTTGGGTGGGGGATGTAGCCCGTATATCTTCCTTATCAATACGAATGGGATAAGTCCAAATTTTCACAGATGAATCGGTCCCAATCTACCAGCCCCGTACCTTATCCAGGAGATTTTTAGCCCCCAAATGCTTATCTAGAGGAAGCTAGGATGGGGACCAAGAGAGGAAGCATGAAAGTCTGTGTGGGGAAAGTACTTCACTCATAGAACTCACACACATATATATGATTGAAGGTTAACAAGGTGCCATCCTTTCTTGGCCAATAGCACGTCGTTGAAGAGAGGGAGATTATGAAACCCCATTCCACTCTCTGATTTGGGTTTTCATAGTTTCTCTCTGGCCATCCGGTGGGGTCGATTCCTTCCATCATTCTTCCCCCACCAGAAATTGGCAGTACGTGTGTGGATCTGGTCGACGATGGCCGCCAGGAGCTTAAATAGGTACATAAAGTAGCTGGGAATAGATTGGATGATAGCATTGATTAGGGTCTCTTTTCCGGCTTTAGAAATTATTTTTGGGGTCCAGCCATGATTTTTTTTCTAAATACTCTCCACTAGAGATGCGAAGATTACTTTCTTGGACTGGCCAATCATTGTGGGAAGCCCGAGATACTTCTGATGTTTATCAAGCATATGGATTCCAGCTGACGTGCAGAGTTCATCCCTCTTAGAGAGAGGAACCCCTGCACTGAAGGATATTTCAGATTTTCCATGATTTATAGTTTGGCCAGACACCTTTTCATACTGATGTATCACTTGAAAGATCACCTGAAATTCATTAATTGTTGCTCTTGAAAAAAGGAGGCAGTCGTCAGCGAAGAAGAGATGCAACACTGGAGGGCTAACTCTGCAGACTTTTTCCCCATGGATAGATTTAGAAGACAAACCCCTAGAAATAAGATTAGAAAAAACGTCAGCCACCAGTATGGAGGGAAAAGGGGAGAGGGGGTCTCCCTAGCGAAGGCATTAGGATGGAGCAGATTCTCTGCTGAACTCCCCATTGACCATGATTTTAAATGAGATGTTCGAGACACTGTTCATGTCCATATCTGTCCATTTAGCGCAAAACCCATTTTCTACAAAACGACACTTAAAAAGTGCCATTCAACTCTATCATAAGCATTGGTCATATCAAATCTCCAGGCCATGGTTCCTCTTTTCGCAAAGGAGCATGATTTCATATAATGGAACACTTCATGTGCCACAATAACATTATCAGTGATCAGTCTCTTGGCCATGAAGGCGCTCTGATTTTCAGATACAATATCTGGTAGCCAAGGTCACAACTGATTCACAAGTATCTTTGTGAAGATCTTGTACGAGACATTGCAAAGGCTGATAGGTCGAATGTCAGGGATTACCGGAGGTTTCTTGATTTTCGATATGAGGACGATGAAAGTTTCATTGATTGCCACAATGCTATAATTACTAGCCCAGATAGATTTAATAAAAGTGTAGATGTCAGGGCCAATTATGTTCAAGTATTGTTTAAAAAATAGGGCGTGGAACCCATCTGGTCCTGAGGCCTTAGTGGGATGAAGATGTTTCAGAGCCAGGAGTATCTCGTCATCTGTCACATCATTGGTGAGCTTCATATTGATATCCTCAGTGATCACAGGTCTGATAAAATCTTCCACCTCAGCATACATGAAAAGGGTTCCTGCAGTGAAGATGTTCTGAAAAAAGAATTTTAAGGCCTCGTGGATACCCTTGGTGTCAGAAATATTACTTCCATCGGGTTGTGAGATGCAGGTAATAGAGTTTTTCCGATTCCTGGCTGATGCTTTCTGATGAAAATACCGTGTGTTAGCATCCCCTTATTTAATATGGTTGTCTGGCGCACGCATAGCCCAGATTCTTTCCTTGACAAGCATGTCTGTTTTGAGCACTCTTTGATTATCTCCAATCATAGAGATATTGAGATTGGATGTGGGTTGATTGAGGATATTGTTTAGTCTCTTTTCAGGACACAACATTATCGGTCAGGGTGGAAAGATTTATTAGTGCTCCAAGACCTCAGATCAGATGCGACCTATTGGAGGTTGAGGCAGACATCCTAGTGGGTACAATTCCAGCTTGAACGGATCACCTCTTCACATTCCTGATCATTTGACCAGAAGCTCTCAAATCTCAAGGGTCTGCTGAATTGTCTACATTGTTCTCCATGTGTGCAGTCAATGAGAATTGGGCAGTGGTCCAAGTAGTTTTGTGCCATGTGCTCGATATGAAACATGTTGAACAGATTTATCCAATCCGTAGAGCCCAGAAATCTATCAAGCCACTCAGTGATGCAGGTGCCTTATATATTACCACAAAACCATGTAAAAGGAATACCTGTGTACCCCAGATTGACTAGGTCATCCCTAGAGACTACATCTGAGTACGATTTTCCCCAATAAAATTCTTCTTGATATGATTCTCCTCAGTATAAAAAATATCACTTTGTTAGAATATGGTAGATTTGAACTAGAACCACTAAAATATATTCTTCCTTAGCCCAAAAATCCCCAATAACGAAATCTTGATCTGATAATAAATGATAACCAAAGGTGAAAACACAACCATTATGGTCACCATCTCTCCTTGAGAACTGATGGTCAAGAAAAACAGCCCGAGAAGGGTAACCATGATTGTGGAAGGGAAAAAACAACCACACCTTTAGAACAAATGGTCACCACCTAAACTTGTGTGCTGAAGGAAACCCTCTCACCGCGCCTCTCCTAGAGAGCCAAAGATCACTACAAAACAGCATAACCTGATCGGCAGATCTCCATCGCAAATCATAGAAAAATCCTATAAATCATTGATTCAAAACCACCGATCATAAATCAAAACCTTCCCAGATCACCAATATAAAACCATCGAAACTGAATATCATAGATCAGAGATTGAAACCATCATAAATGCCTCACATCCAATATATAAAATAATGCATTTTTTTAAAAAGTGGAACTCGGTTACATTCGGAGACTTTTATAGACTCATTAATGCTATAGGTAATCACTTTATTACACTCTACTCAATATTGGGTTTCAATTCATAGGGATATCAATTTTTTTTAGAAGTAACTTAATGGGGTGTTTAGGGAAAATGACAGTTTTCTATTTTTAGGGCAAGGCAATTCCATATAAGGGATGTTGATCGAAAAACAACCTTTTTTTAAAAAAAAGTATCTTCAATGAGGATTAAAATCATGTTTCTAGGTTTAAGGATCTAATTGGGAGGGTTGTACTGGATTTAATTGATATTCATAACATTATTTTGAATTTTTTCAAGAACCTGTGTAAGACATAAAGTATTAACACTCCTTCATGTTTAACTAATTTCATTCCACAAAATTTCATTGATGATACGATCTAATATTTAGAGAGAGATATCTCTGCTCATGATTTTTTTGGGCCTTTAATCATAGTGAATCAACTAAGCCTCGGGGGCTAGATGGTTTCCAGGAACTATTTTTCAAACACATTTGGCACATTATTAAACATAATGTGATTTCCCTAATGAATTAATTGGGGGAATAAAGATCCTCACTCATGTCCCTTAAAGAAACTGTTATTACTCTAATTCCAAAATCCCATTGTCCATAAAAAACCATGTAGTTTCATCCAATTAGTCTGTGCAATGTTATTTCGAGCATGGTCTTTGGGAATAAATGGATTTTAACAATAGGAACTATGTTATGTTGGTTTCATTCTAAATCAATATTAATGGGGTCCCTTCTGAGAGATTTAAACCCTCAAGGGTATTATGGAATGGGGATCCAATCCCTTTGTATCTTTTTATCCTTTTGTCGGTTTCTTTTATCATCTTCTCTTGAGCATGTAGATTAAGGAGTTACAAATGGTGTTATAGTATGTCAAAATGGGCCACCTATTTACCACCTCTTCCTTACAAATGACAACAACAGTTTTCTCATGCTACCCCTCAAGAATGATTTTCAGTTCTTAAAATCCTTAATTTTTATGAAATAGATTCTTTGCAACGTATTAATCATTTGAAGCTAGAATTATCCTTTAGTAAAGGTGTTTTACACATGAATTGGGAGGTTTTGTAGTGGTTGTGTAGGATTCCACAGGTTGAAAAATATTAAAAATATATGGTTCTCCTTACCATTATCGAATGATCAATGAAATAAGTGTTCACTAAAATTCTGGAATGTGTGGATAATAATATTTATTAATGTTCTTGAAGGATGACTCTATGGATATGAAGTAGGATCTTATTAAATCAGTGTCCCATGAAATTCCATCTAATGTTATATAATTATTCAATTTTCTTGATTCTTTTGTTGATAATATCCACTCTCATTTGGATAAATTTTGGCAGGGTTATCATGATGGAAACCATTAAAACCATTCAGTGTTGTGGGAAAAATGGTATATTTCCAAAAACATTAGAGGTCTCGACTTTAGGAATCTCAAATGGCTTAATGAGGCCTTTTTGGGAAAGAAAGTATGGAATATACAATCTGGCCAAAATTCACTCTTCTCAGAGGTTATACATGAAAATTACTTTCCTCATTTCAAATTATTACTTGAAAAGCTAGATCTGCAACCCAGTGTTTTGTATGGATGAATTTTGGGTGGTAAATATCTTCTTGATAGAGGCTGTGTGGGGAGAATTTCTATCATGTATGATATATGTGTGTGGAATGAGCTATAGATCAAAAAATGGCATCGACTTGAAGGAATCCTTGCTATTGCCTCTAGATTTGAAAATGTGAGGGGGAATTATTTGACCAATGACTCATTAGAGGTGTGGAATTAGTGAATGATTTTTAGTTGGTTTAATGAGGATGATAGCCTCATCATTCTCAGTATTCCTCTTACGGATGTAATGGATAATTATCAGATTTTTTGGGATGGGTAATCTTTGGGGAAGAACTCAGTTCAGTCGGGAAACAAAATACTGGTTCACGGTTTGGATCAGTTCCATCATAATCGTAATTGGAACAGTCTTTGGTCATGCACTCCTCCATCCAAGCATAGAATTTTTTGGTGGAAGGCTTGCAATGATTTTTTAAAAATCTGCTAATTTTTGTGGAAACAATACATTGTAGAGGATGATGCGTACCCTTTGATCTTATAAGAGTTGGAATCTCTATTTCAAGCAATTATACTATGTTGTGGGGTTGAAGGGGTGTGGAAAGAATGGTTGTTGAATTTTATGATGTTATTTGACCTGTTTGTGGAGTTGGCCAAAGAACTGAATAATTAGGTGATTATGTTGGAACCGAGAGTGGTGGGGTTGATTATAATAATTTCATCACTGGTTTGGACTGGAAGATATGAGTGAATCTTTAAAATGAATGTGAACCAAGATCATATTTGGGTTGAGAGGACATTAGAATGGATGAATTTTTTGAAGGCAGACAAAGTGGAACATTCTTTGTTAAGCATGTGATGTGAATCACCTTGTCAGACCCCACCCCCCTCTAGAGGGGTTTTTCATGATTTACCCTGATTTGGACATCTCCACTGATTCGAGGGTAGGATTTGGATTCATTTCCCATAAAATCCATAGCCAGGTGGTGGAATGTCATTGCACAGTGATTCAATCCTCCTAGAGTAATGTGGTTGTGGAGGCATAAACCATCCTCTAGGGGATCCTTCATTCTTGGTAAAATTCATGGAATATTGTTGTGGTAGAATTGGGCTGCCTTGAAGTGATTACTGCCTTGTATAATAAGGGGGGGGGACTCGCAACCAAATGGCCATATTTTGAGAAATGGATGGTACTTGGTTGATATCTTTTCTACATGCAATTTTTCATTCCTCGAGCATTTTGGTAACCTGGATTCTCATAGTTTATCATTACATGGGAAATCTAGGGGTGATCATTGTTGGGTTGATTCTTTTCTGGATTGTATCTATATATCTGGTTTGATTGATCAATAATATATTATATCCCTTTCTCAAAAAATACTTATTAATTAGTCCATTATAATTAATTATAATATTTAAAGTAAACTATATATGATGGTAAATAAATAATCATAAATCATTTATCAAAAGAAAAAAATCCTTTAATTTAGGTGTTGTTTTTTTAAACTTCCACTATTTCTATGTAGTTTTTAAAAAAACCACCCTAAAAATTTATTTTTTGTCAATTTTTTTTTTAATTTTGAAAAATATATAAAAGAAATTTAGCAGTGGTTTTCACAACCACCGCTAATTGTTTTCGTAATCATTTAATGGTAGTTTTCAAAACCACTATGAAAAAACAATCACAAAATTCCTATTTTGGCGTAGTGAAGTGCAAAAGGACCTTTCTTTTGATTGTTTTTTCTAAAAAAGATGGTTATTGACGATGGGACTAATATGGGGTTCATGACTAAGAATGTTTGAGAATTTCTTTGAGTCTACTAATATTTTATTTGTATTACATCTAGCATGACATATAGATACATTCTATTTGTATTTACATTATTCCTTATTTATTTATTGGATTACTCAGGTGGCTAGTGTTTTTTATTTTCACATGGCGTTCCTTTGTTTCCATTATTTTTTCACTATGGTATTTATTTATTATTGTTATATGATTCATCCACCATGTTGTAAATTTGTAACTAGGCGGAATAGTCTCCCCACAATACTTTTCACACCTCTACTGATAGTCGGTAGCCTATGACATATGTGGAGGGACATAAGAGGTCTTGTAAACAACCCTTTTGGGCCAGGTGAGAGAGTGGAGGATCATGGGACATTACAAACACCCATAACCATAATATTTCCCACTACACAGTCATATCACATCCCAGCTAAAGCCATCTGGTCCATCACCTACTACACTAAGAGACCACTAGCCATCAAATACTCTCCATATCTACTTTTCATGAAGTGAGAACAGGTATCTAGTCATCCATCCACATCACATGGATGTTGGAAAAAACACCCTTAGTGTGAAAATATGAGTGTTGGCACAGAGTGCTCGACATGGGTTGGGTGTGTATAGAAATCCCATGTAATATACAAGTATATATATAAGACACACACAAAATCAGTCTATGGGTTCAAAACAAAATAATAACCAACTCACAAACCACTACCACATTCACTTCCACCACTAAATCCATAACACCAGTAGGGACACAAGACACATTTCAAATTTCCAACCAATACCATTATTTAAACCAACTCTAACCATTTTAGTAATTATTAAATAATTATTCCATCTTTATTAGGGCTTTTAGAAAGACACAACCATACAAAAAAAACAACTCATCATTACCATCAAACCATTACCTCATCACTCAACAAGCACGATAAAACAAATCATCACCTTGCCACCCCAAAAGAACATCCAAATGAACCATCACTTTGCTAAAAACAAAATGAAACAGTGAAAAAGCCAAAAACAAACCAAAACAACTAAAACGGTTGCATCATCATCCATAAAAACATGACCAATGTCATCATCGATCACAAAACACGGAATAACGACATCTCAAAAGGGGAACTATGGATTTTTCTCTCCCGGTTCATCCCTATCACATTCACAACCTTCTCGAATCACCCACCCAGCCTACTAGAAGGATTTCAATGGATAGATGTAAAAAAAGGGCCATGTACCATGCCATTCATCATTTCTTCATCAATGTCATGTTCTAAATCACAGTGATGCGAGATTTGGTGAAGACGTAGGACCTCTTTTACATTTGTATGGAAATCCCCACCCATATCCTCCACTCGAGAATGAGGTCGTTGCACCTCCCCTTTAAAATGGTAACTTAAACTGATTAGGATGGTTTAGCTTTGTGCACAACTTTTCAAGGAATATTCCCATGCATCTATGATGGATGGAATTGGTCTTTCGGCCACTCATGTATTCATTCAATGTATGGGAAATAATTGGTTGATCGATCATAGAGATTATCAGTAGGGACTAATTATTGAAAAAAAAACGTGTAAGAGAAATTAGAACCCACCATGTTGGTGGCCATCAAATAAAAATGATAGCGAGTGTGTTCTATAGTGGACTACCCATCCAAAAGGTAAAGAAGATGGCCCCTCCAACAAGGGATATATCTTGATGGCCTTCCAAATAATGCATCATTTTACATCTATCTAGATATTGAATTGAAAGGCCAACATAGAAAAATGGTATATGCAGAGTAGGTTTACAAAAGAAAACGAATATATTTATTTCATTATGTTATAACTCTATAAGTAGTATAATAAATATATTTATTATAATTTTATAATTATTCACATAAATATAGTTATTTATTTTTATAATTATAACAATAAAAAATATTTTTATAAAATTTTTATATAATTATAAATATATATATATATATAGTTATAATATATGTAGTTTGTCCAATTTGATAATTATTTAAATATATTTATATAGTTGTAATAATAATTACATATAAATATATTTAAAAATTATTTATATAAATAAAATTTAATAATTATATATATATATTAATTATATTAATTATTTAAATATATATAATGTAATTTTATAAATATTTTTGAGAATATAATAGTATATAATGGTAACATGAATTAATCATATACCTAGTAAATGTACATAATAAAAAATGAGCCATCAATGGAAATCATGAAAAATATGAAGGGTGTAATGTATAAATAAACATGGTGACACATAACATATATGCATGGATAGTGAATATATTTATTGACCTAATTAATTAGAAACAAATATATATTTAATAATTCATATAAATAATATATATTTTAAAATGTATATATATATATATGAATTATAAATATAACTAAAATAATGAATATATTAAATATAAAAAATATAATATATATAAAAAATATAATAATTCTAATAAATCTATTGATCTATACAATCTAATAAATTATAAAAATACAATTAATCTAATTAATTTTTCTAATAAATCTAATAAATATAAATCTAGTAATGATATAATAAATCCAATAAATACAATAAATCTAACAATTCTAACAAATCTAACAAATCTAACAAATCTAATGAATCTGACAAATATAATGAATCTAAAAACTATATTTACTTTTTATTGAAATTTAATAGAATCCTGTATATATATATATATATTTAATTAGTATTTTTGAAATACTTTTTTTAAAACATTATATACAAATTTTTGGATTATTAAAAAATTATTAATTATAAACAAGCAATTTTTATTTAATGTTTACAAATAGAAATTATTTTTGAATATAAATATATTAATTTAATATAAATTACTATTAAAAACTTTTATCAGCGGTAAACATAGTGCGGATAAATGTATCCTTCATGGGTGCTAAGAACAACATTGATTATGGTGCATGAATTATCAGCACTTTTAGCTAGCACTGATAAATCCCACACCCCCTTATCAGTGTTATGTGCTTAGCACTGATAAAACAAGGTTCTTCCCTTAACTTGTTTTTTGGTAGTGTACCTGGGATTCTAGCATGACACAACCATACATGAAAAACAACTCGCCATTCCCATCGTACCATCACCTCATCTCCCAAAAAGACCGACCAAACAAACCGTCACCTAAAAACACAAAAAGCATGACCAAATTAACCATCACTTTTCCACCCCAAAAGAATGGGAAAATGAATCATCGCCTCAAAACCCTAAAATAATGACCAATCAATCCATCACATCAATTCCCCAAAATCATGGAAAACTAACTCGCCTCACCCCAATATGCATTGAAACCACACATCATGTGACACATCAGCAAAACCACACATCACAACACATTAAAGAAAATTTTACAAATTTAACAAATTGGATTTTATCACATTTCACATTATTTTATGGATATTATCATTCATGACAGTAATATATGGGAAACCGTTTCATTGGGAAAATATAAGTAGTTACCCAATTTCCATTTTGGGGTGACATCAGAACAACATGCAATAAGGCTTCCATATCACATAAAACACAATGCAAGAAAGGGATCCAAACAACCATGATTTCAGTGGGGGTATTCAGCACGATCAAACACATCATCACAATAATATCAATGCTTTAAAAGTACGATAATCATTCTTCCTTCCGCTTTAATTTCAATTAACCGATTAATTTATCTTTATTTGGTTTGCGCAAATCATTCTCCATCCATAATGAAGAGTAAACCCCTCTTGTGTGATGAAAAAAAGAGAGAAACAAAATAATTCCCTACCACATAGAAGATTTTCCTGCTCGGTGCACACCATAGGGTGGAGAAAAAATAAAAAAAAATCAAGAAATGCATGAAAAACCCATGGATAAAACTACACCGCATCAAGGGTTATGAAAAACACAACACAACTCAAAACACAAACCAAAAATACACCACCAAATAGAGTATCATCATGAGAATAACACAGGAAAAACAACATTTGTAATTAATATGATAGAAATATATAATATTTATATACACCTTTGGTAATTAATCCATATAAGTCTATATTGAATAATTTTTATGGATGAATATTAATTCATTAAATTTTAATATATAAAAATTTGAAAATAAATTAAATTATTTCCGGTTCCATTTATCAGAAATTATGGCCCTGAAATAATGTAATTACAGAAAATAGATAAACAAATGAGCCGATATTGGCCATGATTTAGTACATAACCAACAATTATCCAAATATAAACTAACAATGGAAAAACTAAAAAAAAACAACCAAAAAGGGGGCATCAACATCCACACTGACATGATTATTAGCATCATTGATTACAAAAACCAAAACCATGACATCTCTATAAGGGAACCATGGATTTTTTTCTCCGGATTCATCTTCAACACATCCACATCATTCTCAATACTCCTACTCAGCCCAGTGGAAGGAGCCTAATGACCAGATGAAAAAGTGGAGCCCTACTCTCGATCATTCTGAACTTGTTCGTCCATTTCTTCATCTACGTCATGTTGATGCATTGTTTGGTGACGACGAAGGACTTATTCTACCTTTGGATGACAATACCCTCCCACCTTCTACACTTGAGAATGAGGTCGTTGTGCCTACCTTTTTAAATGGGAACTGAAACTAATTTTGGATGGTTTTAGATTCATGAAATATATTTCAAAGAATATTCCCATGAAACTATGATGGATGCAATTGGCCTTCCGGCTGGTCATGCATTCATTCAATGTCTGGGAAATCATTAATTGATCCCTCAAATAGATTGTGAGTCGGAATTGATTATAGAAAAAATAAAAACATTTAAGAGAAAATAGAACCCACCTAGTTGGTGGCCATCAGATACAAATGGTAAAGGTTGAGTTCTCCAATGGAAAACACATCCATGAAGGTAAAGAAGATGTCTCCCACCAACAATGGATACATCTTCTTAGACTTAACAATAGTTCATAATTTTACATCCATCAAGTCTTTGAATTCAAATTCCATCATGGAAAACATGTACATGTAAAGGATTTTCACATAAGAAATGAAAAATATTTTTTGATTCATAATATTATATTTTCATAGGAATTATAATAAATATCTTTATAATAATTTTATAGTTATTGATATATATAAATTTATATATAGTAATCATTATAACTATAAATAAATATATTTTTAGTATTTTTATATTATTAATATATATATTTATATATATTTATAATATGTGTATTAATTTTAAATTCATAATTATTTAATTAAAATTTTATACCTGTAATTATAAATACAAATAAATATATTTAAAAAGTATTTATATATAAATAGAATTTAGTAATTATAAATATAATAAGAGTATTTATTATTTAAATATATTTAATTTAATTTTATAAATATTTTTGAGAACATAAAATTACATATGGGTAACATGAATTAATCATATACCTAGAATGTATACATAATAAAAAACGGGCTAGCAATGGAAAACATTAAAAATAAGAACAGTGTAATGTATAAATATACATGATGATACATAACATTAATGGATGCATAATCAATATATTTATTGACAGAATTCATTAGAAACACATATATATTTAATAATTAATGTAAATAATATTTATTTATAAATGATATATATATTAATTATAAATATAAAAAATATAAAAAATTTAATAAACATCTTAAATATAACAAATATAATAAATATAATAAATATAATAAATATAATAAATATAATTAATCTAATAAATCTAATAATATAACAAATCTAATATATATAATTAATTAATCTAATACATATAATAATTCTATAATTAATCTAATAAATCAAATAAATCTAATAAATTTAACACATTTAACAAATCTAATAAATCTAATAAATCTGATAAATATAATAAATCTAAGAAATATATTTATTATTTAATGAAATTTATTATAATCCTATAATTATATTTATATATAAACTTAGATATAATTTTTCTAAAACATTATATATGTATTTTTCAATTATTAAAAAAATATTATAAAAATGTTTTATTTATTTAATATATAAAAATTAAAAACATTTATGAATATATATATATAAAATAATATAATATAAATTTTCATTTAAAACGTTATCAATTCTAAACATAGCACGAATAAATGTATCCTTTATGATCATTAAGAAAAGCATTGATTAAGGTGTACCCTTTATCAGTGCTTTTAGCTGGCAATGACAAATCCCCCTATCAGTTCTTTCTACATAGTGATGATAAAATGAGGTTCTTCCCTATTATACTTTTGTGGTAGTGTACTTGGGCTTCTAGCATGAGACAACCATACCTGAAAAATAGCTCATCATTTCCATCAAACCATGGCCTCATCTCCCAACAAGCACAACCAAAAAAATCATCACCTCGCCACCCCAAAAGCACGAACAAACAAACAATCACCTTTTCACCAAAAAATAAATAACAGATGAATCATCGCCTCGTCATCCTAAAATAATGACCAAACAAACTGTCACATCAATTCTTCAAAAGCATGACAAATCTAACTCACATTACCACACACAACATTGCAACCACTCATCACGTCCCCCAGTAGCACAACCACACACCACAACACATCAATAGCCATTTTACAGATTTTACAATGGGGATTTTATCACATTTCACATTATTGTAGGGGAATTCTCAGACAAGCCATTAATCTTTGTGCAATTATTTCATTGGGAAAATATAAGTAGTTACCCAATTTCTATTTTTGGGTGACATCACATCACAATTGAACAAGGATTTAATATCACAACAAACAAAACACCAGAAAAGGATCCCAACAAACATGATTTTAGTGGGGTATTCAATGTGTACAAAAACAACATCACAACAATTTTAAAGCTATACATGCACATGAATCTTTCCCCTTTCCCCTGAAATTTCAATTAACAAATCAATTTATCTTGAGTTGGTAATAAAACATCATCCTCCATAGATAAATAAGAGTAAAATTCTCTCGTGTGATGCACAAAAGTGAGAAATAGTGGAATTCCCTACCACATAGAAGGTTTTCATGCTTGGTGTACAACACAACGCAGAGAGGAAACACACAAAAATGAAAACCGCATGGAAAATACATAGATAAACATACATCACATCAAGGGTTATAAAACATGTAACCCAACTCACAACCCAAAAAAAATCACACCACCATATAGCGGATCATCGAGAGAACACAATAATAAAACTTTTGTAATTAATAAGATAGTAATATATTATATTTATATACACCTTTTGTAATTAATGCATATAAATCGATATTGAATCATTTTTGTGGATGAATATAATTTCGATAATTTTTTATATATAAAATTTTAAAATTAAAATTAATTATTTGTACCATCATGGAATTTCCATGTAACTGTTTTAATTATATAGAATTATTGCGAGACTACATGCTCTGACGGAACGTGATTTTGAGGCCTGATGAGCCTAGAATGGAATTTTGAACTTTTTTTATGGTCTGTTTATTAAACATGTGAGTGAGTTTTTATAACATCTGAATCGGTGCTGGAATCCAAAATATAAGGGCACTGTTGAAAGTAGAATGCCAGGATATTCCTAGAGAGGACTTAACTTTAGCCAGCAATGGTTGAATGAAAAAGTAAATTTTTGGACTTTTCGTGAGAAATAATAGAATAACATAAAAATTTATTTTATTTCTTTTCTCAGTGATGAGAAACAAGATGATAATGATATGATGCAGTGATGACGCAATAATGTGACTCATTAATTGATATCATTAATAGATCATTAACATGTAGTGTAACGACATTTTAAAGATGTGTAACAGCGATGTTGTTTCATAAATGAAACTGTGTAACGAAGCAACATCGTTGCATAACATAAATGTTGCGGCATGTTTTCATTTTAATAGTATGACATATTGGTGGAATGAACATTAAATTATAAGGATTCTATGATAAATTTCCAATGTATTTCCACCCCAACATAGAATGAAGAACTCTGGCCGGACATCATCGACTTCAACGTTCCTCGTAGAGCGGCAAACACCATTGACCTCTTGGACCCTCGAGCCGCCCAAAGGGGATGGGCGGACATAGTCCATCATCCGTGACATGCAGTAGACATAGGGCCTGGTGGGCACTACATGGGAGGAGTGGCCAACACCTTACGAGCCCCGTTCAGATATGGAGGGGGCGTTGTTACGGCTACCGCATCCTGGGCACACAACACCAGTCCCCCAATGGAGAACTGGGATCCTAATTGCGGGTTGTGCCCGCAACCAACGAGTTGGGTCAAACCCGTTCTGGTAGGCTGGGCCCGTGTCCTTCCGGTCAGGCCAGACAAAACAGGGTTACTGGGAGACCTGGTAGGCTAGACACCCGACCAAACTGGTTCGGGCCAAGCGAGGCCCATTAAGCCTGGCCCCCTGGCCAGGCCGGACCTGACTTACCCTGACCCGAACTAGGTTAGGTAATTCCATTCGAATTAATGGTGGGTATGTGGGACCCCCTAGGCTATGTTGGTTGGGTTGGTCCAACTAGGTCGAACCAGGAACAGACGCAAACAACCCATGTTTAGTAAAACACTAATAACTTGCAAATCAAGAATCTGATTGATGAGTTGTTTGTAGCATTGGAACCCTTATTATGAGATGTTTATTTTCGTTATTATATGTGGGACATCATGGTGTTTTATGTCCAAATGATGGATCGAGAAGTATTCATGTGTATCCATAGTGGCCCAAAAGATGAGCAGCAGTTGTGTGAATCCTTAGTGGCCTGGAAGACGAGCATTAGCCGTGTGGATCCTCAGTGTCCCAAGAGGAAAGAACCATTTCATCAAGGATGAGTCCTTAAATAGTAAAATATGTTCATCATTATATCCGGTAATCCTTAATCCTCCGATTTATATTGTACCTCATGGGAGTTTTCCTTACATTGTGGCTTTTCTTTGTGGTTTCTTTGTGGTATTTCTCCTTAGTAGACTGGGGTCCCCTACTGATTACTATGTTAGTCACCCCTACATAGGCTTCTCCTTCACATGTTTTTTCTTGTGCATAAGATGTCCTTTTTGATGGAGGACATGGTTTCCTAGGAGTAGGAAGGGCCTAGTTGGATCAATAAGGCATGAAGTACTACATCAGATTCTAGTAGCTACACTACACTTACCATCTAGAGGGGTTTTCAGTAGATGACTACCAGAGCCCTTTTGTACATTAATTTTTTTCAATACTTTTTTTTTGGTATGTATTTGGGATCATTTTTTTCAGATGTACTTGTACTCAACACTTATTAAAGTATACATGTTTTCCACTATCTGTTTGTGGGACATGGTTGGGTGTGTGTATGCAAATAGTTTCTCAGGAAAATGCCTCCAAAGTGCATGTTAATTCCATTGGAAATAGTCTCCAACCCCTAGTATTTTGGAGGCGGGCATGGGGTATGTCACAACGTGATCCCAAGGGGACGGGTCAAAAAAAAGTTGTATCAAAGGAGGTCGGTTCTACCTCAGATACCATGAATCTATTGTTTTTGTTTTGGGAAAAAATGTGAAATGTTTCGAGTCCTACCATTAGATTTGAGGAGTCTAATGTTGGTGTAGCGACCGACTTATACACACACCGGGACTGTGAATTCTTCTTTTAGGACCAATGCATAAAAAAAATGGTTGCAAAATTGTATCCAAATCATCTTTTGTATAAGAGTCAGCTCACCATGTACAGTCTATTGATCATGGCACATCTTGATCTATATCAGGATGCCTCCATGCTGACAGCCAGCTAGGCTTCTGATACATGTTCAATAAGACAACTATCCTAATGATAAATCATCCGCTCAAGGAACAATTATTGAGATGTACCCACTGGGTGGTGTACCAGTGCTTCCACAACCTATTGGTCAACATATATTGATGGAGATACTGGTAGAGGATGTGATAAGTCTTGGTGCCCTTAATGATTTTTTTGTGATAGAGACCTCCTATGTTCTTTGGATAGATGAATCCCCAGGTCATTGAGGATTGTATAGAGGTGGTGATGCAAGCCTTATGATTTGTGAGGACACCGGTTGACCATATGGTGATCTTAACTGTGAGCCTTCTTCTTGGATTGGTAAGTCTATGGTAGAGTCGGATGATTCAGAATCATGACGAGGTGACCCTCACCTAAACAGACATCGAGTGGCTTTCCCTAGTGGAGTTATTCCTCACGACTTTGCACTCAATGCGCATTCAGGAGATGCTTCACCTTCAGAAATGTAGCATGACAATGGATGAGTACTCAACGAGGTTGAATGATCATTCCCCCTACTCAAAAATCATGGTTTGAGACCATTTATTTAGTGATCATGCTTTTGATCAAGGACTAAGGTGTGATTTTAGGGTTTCTGTGGTGTCTCTCAGCATTCCCACATAGGCTGGAGTGCTGGTGAAATCTCTACTTGTAGAGAGCGTCCTTGTAGTGAAAACACAGACAATGGAGGCCACCACTAGGCGATAGGCAGCATATCCCTTTATGGAAGGAATCTGACAAATGGAGTAGTCCTAATGTGCTAGATTATCTGGTGGATGACTCTGGGACTCAGAATCAGTGGTGATCGGCTTCTAGGTAAGTGATAGATAGTAGAGGATCGGGGTGTTCTACTTGTTTGATGGGTAGGGACACATGGATCTTGACTGCCCATCCCACTATTTAGACAATCCATATAAGATCGAGAGACTACTAAGAAATATGTAGAGGTTCAGGCAAGGATTGATGTAGGGTGGCGAATGTGGTAGGCGGAAGGTTGAGGAGCAGGTGGTGGGTAACTGTTCGAGGTACTACTGCCACCATGTCTAGGTGGTCCGCCCCATCATTAGGGTGAAGGTAGACAAGGGAGATCTTTGCTTCAGGTAGTATAGGCTTATGACCACAGTTCACCAGAATTGATTTGAGGTACCATCTGTGTCTTCCCCACCCTAGTTTCTGTTCATAAGACACATGTGTCAGTCACTATTTCCTTGACAAGGCTCTCGTTCGGAGCTCGGAGATTCAGATTGATCCATTGGCTTGATCATTACGGCCAGAGAGTCCTATGAGAGAGGATTTGATGATTACAAACTGGATTCAATAGTGTGAGCATACTATAAGAGGTGAGATATTCGGAATAGATCTCATAGTTTTACCGTCGGGGCCTTAGGATGTCTTCATGGTTAGGGATCAGTTATCTATAGTCCATTCTCAGATCAACTGTTTCAGGCGCAAAGTACTATGTGTTCACGAAGATGGGACCACATTTTCCTTCACAGAAAAGAAGGAAACCCTTGTAGTACATGACATAATTTCTAAGTATAGGGTGCAGTTGATCACTCACTAGTTGGTTAGCCTCACCCTCAGGGTAGTGGATGAGAGGAGTCCAATATTTCTTGTATCAATGGATGAGTATGAGGCTATTTTTTCTAAGCTTGATACGAGACCACCTCCTTACAGGGAGGTGGACTTATAAATTTATCTATTCTTGGGGACAGTGAAAATATCCCCCCAACATATCAGATGGCTCTTGCGGAGATTCTTCATTTGGGGTTATAGCTTTATGACTTCTAGTGTATGAGCTTTGCGATAAGAAACATTTCACCATGGGAATCCCCAGTATTTTTTTCCAATAAGGTTGATAGGAGCTTGAGGCTATGAGTGGACTTATGAATCCTTAACAAGGTGGACATGAAAAAACAGTATCCACTGCTGAGGATTGATGAAATCTTCAATTAACTGAAGGGAGCGAGGTGGATCTTGAAGGTCGACCTCAGTTCAAGCCGTCACCAGATTCCGGGATGGGATAAAGACGTACTGAAGACAACCATCAAGGTCTGGTATAGCCACTATGAGTTCTTAGTGATGACTTTCAGCATGAATAATGCCCCAGTAGTGTTTACAGGCCTCATGAACAATATTTTTCAGCCTTAACTTGACCGGTTTGTTGTAGTCATCATTGTAGACATCTTGGAGTACACAACGTCAGGCGAGGAGAATGCACACACCTGTGTATTGTCCTAGATACAATCTTAGAGCACTATCTTTACGGTAATCACTTGATGTGCCAGTTTTGGATTCAGAAGGTTTAATTTCTTGGATACATCATCCCAGAGGCTAGAGTTGTAGTTGATCTGGAAATGATAGAGGCGGTTCTCGCATGGGAGCCAGCCAGGAGCATGACTGAGGTGCAGATATTATTGGGGTTTGCTGGATACTACTGAAGTTTCGTGCTCAAATTTTCCATAGTAGAATCACCCTTATTGGATTTTCCACATAATGGAAAACCCTTTGTATGGATAGAAATATTCTAGTAGTGTTTCTAGGAGGTGAGATAGAGATGGACGAGTGCCCCCATCTTGAGACTACCATTAGAGGACGTTGAGTATTTAGTTTTCTGTGATGCATCAGAAATCGACCTAGGATGTTTCCGGATGTAGGAGAGAGCAGTGATCACTTATGGATCATGGAAGATGAGGAATTACATGAAAAACTATCTGACCCATGACCTTCTGTTAGCAGTAGTGGTCATTTCCTTGAAAATGCAACGACACTACTTAATGAGTGAATAGTTTACAGTTTAATCCGACTACAAGCATATCAGGTATATCATAATGCTTAAGGAAATAAACCTGAGAGAGAAAATATGGCTATTGTTACTCCAAGACTATGACTTTGATATAGTCTATACTCATGGGAATGAGAATGTGGTAGCAGATGCACTTAGAAGGAGGACCAGTTTACAGCTACTGAGTGAGGCGACAGAGTAGATATCCGCAATGCAGATATCCTTTATAGATGAGTATAGAGCCACATACATTCAGTTGATAATGGTTACTCCCTTGTTCTTACATCGAGTCAGGGAGGAATAACTGGTGGATGTTTACTGAAAGGCCCAATGTTCCTAATTTCCTCAGGAAAAGCTATTGATAGATTTTCACTAGGTGGGGATCACATCATCATTTTCGAAGGGTACACCATAGTACCTGTGACATTGTGCGAGGAGGTGTTGGGAGAGTTCCATAGATCCACATTAATTTTTAATCCTAGTGTTTAAAATATGTACCATGATCTCAGACATTTGTACAGGTGGTCAGGGATGAAGAAAGCAGTGGCTGATTTCATTTCACGATTCCTCACTTGTCAGCATGTGATGGTCAAGCAGCATGTTCCAGTAGTCATGGATCAACAATAGTAGGTACCAAAGTGGAAATGGGACAACATATCAATGGTATTCATGAAAAGGTTACCACGTACATTCAGCCACCAAGATTCTATCTGGGTTATCATTGACCAACTCACCATGTTGTCTCACTTCTTACCCATCCGGGTGTGGGGATCAGTATCGGGCCTGTGATGCCTCTATGTCCAGGATATAGTCCCGATCCATAGAGTTACATGGATGATCACCTCCTAACAATATTCACCAATTACATCCTGATTGTGGAAGGGATTACATGAGTAATTTAGGACACAGCTGCGCTTGATCATAGCTTTTCATCACCATACAGATGGTCAGACTGAGTGGACCATACAGACCTTGGAGGATATGGTTCATGCTTCCATCCTAGATTTTTTTAAAAGTTTTATGGATAACCTTCCACAAGTGGAGTTTGTATAGAAAAATAGATATCACTCCAACATTGGCATGGAACCTTTTCAGGCCTTGTATGGGAAGCCTTACAGATCACCCCTTTGTTGGAATAACCCAAGGGTGTCGGCACTCATGGGTCTAGAGTTGGTATGACCAACCAATGACAAGGTGCTGGTCATTTAGGAGTGGATGAGGACTTCACAGAGTAGAAACAAATCTTATGCCGATAGGAGACAAATATTCATGGTGTTTTATGAGGGAGACCATGTGTTCTTTCAGGTATCAACCCAATGTGGATTGCAGAGATTTGGCTCGGGCTTCAAGATTTCTCCAAGATTAATCAGAATTTTTCAGATCATGATCAGAGTTGGTGAAGTGGCATACCACATAGATCTTCCCCCATAGATTCACTGGGTGCATGATGTTCTACATGGGATGTAGTTGTGGAGATACATGCATGATCCATCACGCGACAATGATTAGGGAGAGCTAGGAATTGATGATGGGAAGATGTTTTCAGAGTTCCCAGTAGAGATAGAGGATAAGAAGTAGTGTGTCCTTCATGGATGGTTGATTCCTCTGGTGAGAATTCGGTGTAGTTTGGGAATCTCTAGAAGAGCAGATAAGAGTTGGAGTCTCCGATTCCTGCTTAGTACCCCCACTTTTTTTATTAGCCCTTGTTTTTGGATTTCGGGGATGTAAATCCACATGTTGGGGAGAATGTAACATCTTGGAATTTTTGTGTAATTTTTTTTAATTATAAGGAATTATTTCTTGACTAAAAGATCTAACGACAACTGATTCTAAGGATTAGTGAGCCTAGAATTAAATATTTAACATTTTATAGTACGTTTAGTAAACGTGATAGTGGGTTTTTTTAACATTTAAATCGGTGCTCGGATCAAAAACATGAGGGCACCGTGGAACCTAGAATGATGGGATTCACATAGAATGAAATTAACAATGGACATCAAGGGCCGAACAGAAAAGATAATTTTAGGAATTTTTTCGAAAAATAATAAAATGAATTAAAAATTTATTTTATTTATTTTCTCACTGATGAGCGATGACTCAACGATGTTGTGGTGCATCAACAATGTAGTGCCGAGAAACATTAATAGATCTCATTAATGGATCTTTAATAGTTAGCGTAACGATGACTTAATAACGCGTAACGTTGAAGTTATTTAATAAGTAAAACATCGAAAAGACATGACGATGTATCATAAAAAAACACTGTGGAATGTTTTATTTTTAAAAGTTTGACACAATGGTTGAATGAGGATTAAACTGAGAGGATTCTCTAACAAAACCCTAATGGATTTCCTCCCCAATGACGAACGACAAATGCTAGCAGGACATCATCGACATTGACGTACCTCGAAGAATGACTAATTCAATTGACCTCTTGGACCCTTAGGGACAAAGCAGCTTGAAAAATAATATCAACAAGGAAGGGGTTTGATATTTTTTGATATCCCCATTCTATTCCAAAATGAAAAATTTAGACTAACCCCAAATAAGGTTAATCCCCATATAATACGTTCTTTCGAAAGGGTGTTGTTCATGGGTTTTCTATTCAGGATTAATTTTATTGCTGAAAGAATGGTAATACTCAGACCCTATCCTGGTTTAAACCTTTAACTTGGTGAGCACGAGCCTACACAAACAAGGACCAGGTCCCTCCATACATGTGTTCTTCATGGGAATATAATCAAATTAGTGGAAAAATGTATCTAGGCCAAGGTAGGGATGATAACAACCTGAGAGGTTAGAAGGCACATATTGATTGAGAAACAGACCACCGGAGCAAATCCGGTGGCCCGTAGAAGGAACTTTTAGTGCACCGCAGTATCAGGAGTTCACGGCTAGCTGGCCATGGTAGAATGGAGGAGCAATACTGACTAGCACCGCCTGGGGTCGGTGAGTTGCGTCAGGGCCACCCGGGTGACCAAGCGAGATGCGGTCGCTCGATTGCAATAGAGGGGAGGCCGTAGCCCGTAGATCACGGAAGGTGTTGGAAATAGTTCCATGTGTGCACCGCATGGGAGGAGCGGCCCACACCATGTGGGCCGCATTCGTACTGGGAGAGGATGGGGCGGTGAATGTCGCATCCTGGGTGCACACCACTGTTCTGCCCCTAGCGGAACATGATCTTGCTACTGGGAAATGCCCCCAGCTAGTGGTGTGGTCTGGACCTACACCGGCATGATGGGATAGGAGAGACTGGGTTTCCAGGCGACCCAACTGGCTAGACCCTCAACCAAATGGGTAAGGCCCAGTGAGTTACACTAGGCATAACCCACTGGCGAGGCCATACTAGATGCACCCTTACCCATACAAGGTCAGGTCAGGCATATTGAACTAAACTGAATTATGTGGGACCCCCAGGCCATGTTTGTTAGATCTGTCCAACCGGGTCAGACCGGGCCAAGATGCAATAGTCCACTAGATACTAAAATTGTAAAAACATGAAAACAGATAATTTTATTGGTGAGCCATTTGCGGCATTGGAAATATTATGATGAGACGGTCCTTTTTGTTATTCTATGGGGAACATTGTTCTTGTTGGGGAATGAATAATAGATTGAGGAGAAGTTGTTTGGATACTTTGTGGCCCGACAGGCGAGCATCAACCGTGTTGATTATTAGTGGCCTAGAAGATTAGCAGCAGTCATGTGGATCCTTAGTGTCCCGGAAGATGAGAAATAGTCATGTGGGACCTTACTGGTCTGGTAGATGAGAAACATTTCATCAAGGACTTGTCCCTCAATAGTATTAAATGTTAATTACTATATTTTATGAACCATCTTCATATGCATTAGATTATACTGGGTGTGAGTAGTTCTTACTTTGTTTCTTTTCTTTGTGGTTTCTTTGAGGTATTTCTCAATTGTGGACTAAGGTTCCCTACTGAGTACTAAGTTAATCACCCCTGCATGGGCTACACATGCACATTTTGTGTCTTATTTAGACGACATACATTTACTTGGAGGACTTGGTCACTTATGTGTAGGTGAGGCCTAGTAGGATCAAGAGGACATGACCTACTACTTCAGCTTCCAATTGCTACACTACGCTTACCATGAAGTGGGGTTTCAGACGATGGCTACCCGATTCCCTTTGTAATTTGATATATTTTAGTTCTTTTGGAAGGTTTTTTATTATGGATCACTTATTTTAGTATACTTGTTTTCTCCTTTCAATCTATGGGATGTGTTGGGCATGTGTTTCTGTTTAAAGGATCTCAAGAAAATTCCTCCCAGTTGCAGGTTGATGCCTTCAACACTAGTCTCCAACCCCTGGCCTTTATAAGGAGGGCTTGGGGTATGTCCCGGCATGGCCCTTGGGGGATAGGTTGTGACATTATTTCTAGTTCCATTTAAGGGAAAATATATCCCTACCAAAATGTAATTATGAAAAAAATACAACAGCCAATATTTGCCTATTTTTTTGACATATTTAACAATTCATCAAATATAAAATAATAATGGAAAAGCCAAAAACAAAACAGAACAACCAAAATGTGTGCATCATCATCCACACAAACATAGCCAATTTCATTATTGACCACAAAACCAAGAATCTCAACAACTCATATGAGGCACTATAGCTTGTTCTCCTTGAATTCATCCATAAAACATCCACAACCTTCTAAAATATCCCGTCTAGACTACTAGAAGGATCCTGATGATTATAAGAAAAGGAGGAGTTGTGCTCCATGTCATTATGCATTTCTTTGTCCATTTATTCTTCTACGTCACAGTGATCTATGATTTTTTCAAGGAGGAGTCCATCTTGCATATTTAGACAACAATCCCCACCGACCTCCTCCATTCGGGAATGAGGTTGATGCCCCTCCCCTTTAAAATGGAATCTGAAACTGATTTTGGATGGTTTTTGATTCGTTAAATATCCTTCTATGAAGTTTTCCATTCAACTGTAGTGGATGACATTGGCCTTTCAGCCGGTCATGTGTTCATTCAACATATGGGAAATCATTGATTTATCCATAAGAGTGATTTTGAGTCAGGATTGATGATATAAAAAATAAAATCATATACTATAAACCAAAAACCACATTTTTGGTGGCCATCATATACAAATAGTAGCAGATGATTTCTCTAGTAGACAACACATCCATGAAGGTAATGAAGATGTCCCCACCACCAATAAGGGATACAACTTCATGGACTTCCAAACGGTTCATCATTTTACATCCATTAGGACATCTATTTGAATGAACAACATGGAAAACTGGTAGATGCAAAGGAAGATCATAAAATACATGAACATAATGAAGAATTGGTAGTTGTGCTGCAAATACACACACTTACCCAATTTCCTTTACCATGGATTGTGCTAAAAGTTGAAAGATAAATCTATATTATCTATCTAATGCATTGCATGGACCATGGGATATAAAACTAAAAACCATCCACACATTTGTAATGAACGGAGAAATGAACATTTAGAGGGGGCAATGCAGCACGCACTTGTAGCTGTAGTTGAGCTTCATACATTTCATGTTCACCTCAATGTTTTTTGTTCCAAAAAAATTCAATGATTATTCATATTGAAACTCACATGTGGGAGGATGTGTATTATGGGGAATCATCCCAAGGTCATGACTCATGGTCAGTACATGAAACCCCAGCACCTACCCATATGTATCCAAGTATCATCAAAATAATATAAACAACACACTAAAAATTAAAAAAAACCACGATCAATGCAATGTCCAATTGAGAGGACTAAAAAAATGGACATGATTTTTTGTTGCGACGAAGACTGCATATCCTACCTTATACGACAAAATTACATTGTAGAGATGCTCAAAAACTAACTCCAAAAAAATTAATGGAATAATCGTCATCAACATGGTGAGGAGAATCCGTTCAAGGTGAAGGAATACTAAATTATAAGTCATGCTACTATGCATTTATAACATGAAAACCCTTCAAAGTATTGTAGTGGTTGAGGGGCGAAGGATTATAGATGAAACGTTGAAGATAAAAATAATAGTATTCTTACGGTTCCCCTCTTCCACCCTCTACAAACCTGTTTTTCCATTTGAAACCTCAATCCCTCGCTATGATGTAATGGCGATGGGGATTTGAAACCTAGGGAACCCATCTCAATATTGCCTAAACCTTCCATGTCTATCTTTTTTATGTACCTCTTTATAGCTTATCTCATCCTACATTATGGTTACATTTATTATTTTTCATACATCTCAGTCCACAATAAAATCTAAAAAATCTTAAAAATTTTAAACATGATACATCATATCAGATGAAATTTTTTGTATTTGAATGTGGTCAGTCAGTTTGAACACCTATCCTATGATTAAAATAATATTACATTCCAAAAACTTATGTAAAATCAAAAAACAGGATTTCCAAATATAAAATAAAAAAAAGGGTCATTGCAAATTATATCAATTTATTTTAAATTGAATGGGGTTCATCAATTTGACCCCATATCATGGGATTAGAATAATTTTACATGCCTAGTTTTAATAAATTTTGTTATATTTATTTATATATATATACTTTAATATAAAAAGGTAATAATCAATTAATCTCACCTATTTTTTCTACCTCAATTTTTTATATAATAAAATATTTTAAATTTTTATTATAAATTTTTATTATAATGATTATTGTATTTTTATTTTATAGTTGATATTTTGATTTGAAGGATTGGAAATAAATAATTTATAATGACATCACATGACATTGAAGAATTTTAATGTAATGATTATTTTCAGATAAATAATATATTTATTATATTTATAATAATATATTTATAATTAAAATTATAAAAATATATATATATATATTTAAATAAATATATGTTTCCAATTAATTTTTCCAAAAAATGTATCGATGTGTGAGTATAATTGATGTTCTAATGTTATGCATTCATCATGAATGTTCATTTATGCATTAAACCTATATTATTATTCATGTTGTCCAGATATGTGATGAATAAATTATTACGATCTATATTTTACTAGGTATAAGATTTATTCTTATACCACTAATACAGATAATGCTAATAAATGTGCTAGAAATTGATTTTAACTACACTAGAAAAGAATTGTTAATCACAGCGAAGATAAAGGTGGTCCTTTATCCTTGCTAAAAAGAGCTGAATATGTCCCCCCTTTATCAATCCTATTTTAGAATGGATACAGGTTACCCATTATGAGTGATATTTTGTATCACTGATAAAAGAAGACATTATCAGTGCTAAAAAGAGTGATGAAAATGGGGTATTTATCAGTGATTGAAATAGCTCTGATAGATGCCTAGCTATATGTGATGAGATGTTCATATAAAAAAACACCCACCAGCACCTGAACAACACAGACGTAGAGAACCTAGAAAAAACAAAACATGTATAGTGTACATAAAACAATGTAGTGCACACAAGTACAATGAAGCACACTCAAGGGTTTGGAAAACAAAGATATACATATTTCAAACAATTTTCTATATAATTAATTTTACAATTATCCAACAAATAGTTAAAATAATTAATATTTCCCCCTTTTATATCTATGATACCCTCTCAAAAATGTCTGGCCTTGGTATTAGATGCTGAAAAAATCACCCCAACTATAGGAAAAGGATCCACCTATATATGAAAAAATATTATGTTAGTAATATAATAAATAAATAAATTAGACATTAATATGAAAGAATACATTAATAAAATGCCAATTTTTAATAAGAAATACACATTTTAAGTTATACAAGTCACAGTGTGCATCCTATTGATGTGGGGCTGTTTCCTAGAATTCATAAAATTGTTATGGATTTTTGTACTAAAATATCAAAACAATCCAAATGAGATTTCTTGGTTTACTGTATATTTCTTGTTCATTTACTAAAATTAATATCAAATTTAATTGACACTTTTGGATTTATAATGGTCACATCATTCATCCGATTGAGGTGAATTTGATTTATACACATTATAAATTACTCATGGATTATTGTTCTAAAGTATCTAATCACTCTAAAATCATTTTCTCTATTTCTATTATTCCAATTGTGTTTCTTTACTAAAATTCCATTTCAAACAAAAAAAACATTTTGAGTCAGATCGGTTGCATCATGTTTTGATTTTAGGTGAGACTACTTCATACACATCACATAGGACATACGAATCACTATCCTAAATTATGTAAACAATCAGAGTTTATTTTCATGGTTTTTAGTGAGTGAAAGGTGTTGAGTTAAAAATTTCAATTTTATACTGATAATGGATAGTTTTAGTCACACAGGTCACACCGAGTGTCATATTGAGGTGTTTAGGATTCCTACTCATCAAAAATGAATCATGGATCATTGTATTAAAGTATCAAAAAAAATCCATATGTGTTTTCTTAGTTCTCAGTATGTTACAAGTAATTTATACTTAAATTAATGTCAATTTTAAATAAAAACACAATTGGATTTATATCGGTCACATCATTCATAATATTGAGATATGGTTGATTCCATCAACACACACACACCACCTGATCAAAATAGCACCTATACAACACACATATGAATAATGAAGTGCACACAAGAACCAAGAATTTCACACAAGGTTTTGGGAAACAATGCTATTTAAATTTAAAACAATGTTTTATATGATTTCAATTACAATTTTCCAATAAATAGTTAATGTCATTATTGTTTCATCTTTTGACATCTGTAATCCCCACTAAAAAATTTCCTCCCTTGGTATTAGTTGCTAAAAAAATAATCAAAACTCAAGAAAAATGTTCCAACTATATAATAAAACAAATATATTGTTAGTAATAAAAAATGAAATAAATTAAAGATTAATATGAAATAATAAATTAATGAAATTTTGAATTTTTAATGAAAAATACACATTTGGAGTTATACAAGCCACACATTGAATCATATTGTGGTGGGGTAGATTCCTACACATCAAAAATGAGTTATGGATTGTTCTCCTAAATATCAATACAATCCTAAAGAGTTTTCTAGGATTTCAGTATGTTAATTGTTCTTTTATTAAAATTAATATCAAATTTAAATGACACGTTTGGATTTATACCAGTCACATTGTTCATCAGATTGGGGTGAATATCATTTCTACACATCGAAAATTACTCATGGATCATTTTTCTAATGTATCAAAACAATCCAAATACACTATCTTGGTTTTAAGTTTACTAGTTTTGTTTTTTTAATAAAATATCATTTCAAACCGAAACACACAATTTGAGTGTTACAGATCGCATCATGTGTTGATTTTTGGAAATCATACTTCATACATGTAACAAAGGACATACAAATCGCTCTCCAAAATTATGAACTAATCATAGGTCATGTTCTTGTTTTTTATTGAATGAATATTTTTGTGTTAGAATTTGAATTTTAAACTATTAATGGATAATTTTAGTCATATTGTTCACACCATGCATCAGATTGAGGTGTGGTTGATTCATTCACATCACAAATGAATCATGGCTCATGCTATTAAATTATCAAAACAATAAAAAAGTGTTTTCTTGGTTTTTATGATGTCACGTTTTCTTTTGAATTAAATTAATATCAATTTAAAATAAAACAATTTTGGATTTATACGTGTATCATTGTTCATCCGATAGACGTGTGGTTGATTCCTATACGTCAAAAAGGACTCATGGATCATTGTTTTAAAGTATCTTAATGATGAAAAATCATTTTCTAATTTTTCATTATGTTAGTTTTATTTTTTTACTAAAATATAATTTCAAATTGGAAACACATTTTTTAAGTCATACCGGTCACATCGTGCAACAGATTGATTTGAGAATACTTCATATAAGTTACATTGGACTTATATATACCTATCCTAAATTATGAATACAATTAGAAAAACAATTCATAGTTTTCAATGAGTGACACATTTTGAGCTAAAATGTAAATTTTAAACTCATAAAAGACACTTTTAGTCATACCTGTCACACCGTGCATCAGATTGAGGTGTGATTGATTCAGACACATCACAAATGAATCATTGATTATTTTCCTGAATTATCAAAACTATATGAATGTGTGTTCAAAATTTTCATTATGTCACTTGTCCTTTTTTACATAAATAAATAAATTTTTTAAATTAATGACATATTTGGATTAATACCAGTTACATTGTGCATTATATTGAGGTGGGGTTGATTCCTACACATCAAAAATAACTCATGGATTGTTTTCCTAAATTATCAAAATAATCCAAATGCATTTGCTCAGTTTTTAGTATTCCATTTGAGTTTTTTTACTAAAATTAATGTCAATTTTAATTGAAAAGAGACACTTTGAGTCATACCGGTCTCACCATGTGTCGGATTGAGGTGTGGTTATTTCCTACACATCATAAAAGACTTATTTATTATTTTCCTAAAGTATCAAAACAATATTAATTTTTCTCACAGTCCTTAGTATTTTAGTTTTGTTTTTTTCACTAAAATATCATTTTAAACAAGAAACACACATTTTGAGTCATACTGGTCACACCATGAGTCATATTTAGGTGTGATTGATTAATAAAAATACATAATGACTAATGGATTATTGTACTAAAGTATCAATTCAATCGTAATTTTTCTGATTAGTTTTCATTATGTCAGTTTTTCTTTTTAATAAAAATACTATCAAT
This sequence comes from Viscum album, assembly GCA_963277665.1. Lineage (NCBI taxonomy): Eukaryota > Viridiplantae > Streptophyta > Magnoliopsida > Santalales > Viscaceae > Viscum > Viscum album. Next base: position 1,050,948,708 of record OY728151.1, on the reverse strand, counting down.
TTTAAATAAAAATAGACACTTCAAGTCATACCAGTCGAATTGTGTTTCTTATTGAAGTCACATATTCATGTTATTTTTGTACATTCTTCTATCAGGTATTTTTCCATTTTTTTTCTAAATTATTGTTTTTATCTTGTTAATATTATTCTTTAACAAAATCTTGTTTGTACTAAAAAATATAAATACCAAAGGTATTGTTAAATATTTTAAATTAAATAGTAGTTATCTTCGAAAATACCTCTTCTATGAAGATATTTTGTTCATGGAATGTGATATCTATCATAAATTTAAAAACATAATACCCATATTATTTTCAATTTTTTTTCAGACTCTAAAGAAACATTGTAAAATATATGTTATTTTTTATATGTGTTTGGATAGTGAAATAAAATTATATATACATTTATACTTATCTGGTAATAGCACTTGTGATGCTTTATGTCCTTTTCCCCTAGCCTAATTCTACAATTTATATGATATTCATGCACCGCCTTATCATAATATAATCCTCATTAAAAGATAATATAAATTATATAACTTGATGTTTAGTTATAAAATGTTGGATGTAGTGTTTTGAAAATTGAGAAATTGCCATCATGTGTGGTCAGTTTGATCGATATACATTCATTAAATCTAGGAAATAAATCTTTAGAGTATCCAAATTGACCGAAATAAGCATCCAATGATGCATAAGAATAGAAAAAAGAATAATCAATGAAAAAAAATTAAAATATATTAGATATGCTAAAATTATAGTTTTTTAACCCTACATCAATGGTATTAAGAAGAGTTTGTCATTCGTATTTTTCTGTTAAATGATATGAGAAGGTCTTCCACTATTTCACCCTCCTTATTGGATTCTATGTTTGTTTTTTATATATAGGTGATGTTATGACTAACAAGTCAAACAATTTTTTCATTGGAAAATCCCTTCAATTATTTTTCATATATACGCCTACAAAAAATATGAAATGTATTGAGTCAAAATTATCATAGTATATCAACTTTTGAAAAATCAAATCATGAAAACACACCTCATGTATACTTTTACAATAGTTCCACCTATCCAATCATACTACATGATATCACTTAAATTTTCAACTCTAATGAAATAATGATCTTCCCCATTGTACCTTTTTTCATAAAAATAAATTTTTTGAGTACCATTTTCATTCAACATTGTATCCACAAGATCATGTAATGATAGTAAATTTAGATATAAAACAAGAGTGTTTAAGGTGCTCTCAGTAGATCGTTTTGACTGGTTCGTTGATCTTTGAGGTGGTTTGTGAAATTATTTCATTTCACCCCCTTCCCTTTGTCTGTGTATAAAACATTCATTGTTTCAAAACCCTTTTCATTAAAGGTAAAATTTTTATCTTTAAAAATAAAATAGAAATTAATATTTCCTTGTGAACATGTTTTTTTAAAATATGTGATGGCCGTGAAATGAATTTTCCAGGGGAATGTTTGACCATAAGAATATCTTCATAGTCAATAGTAACAGTTAGCTCATCAATCGACTCAGGGGATACATTAATCAACACATTGGTTTAACTTGTTCAAATTCATTTGTTGTGTAGCATGGTATTATGGATATTTAACACTATATCCCTCACTATAACGCGATGGGTGGGTGTTGATAGATACAAATTACTGTAATTTTCACCTTAGAGAATATCATTAGAGGAATGATATCAGTGTCTATATGATTAAATATTCATAGAAACAATTATTAGAACTTTTATTACCTCGTCTAAGATAGGTTTTTAGTGGAATGGATCTACTCTTAACTAGTGGGTGGGGGGGGTATCTTTACGAAATTGTTTTTCATCCTTTGATTATTCACTATACCCCCTTCCCTAAAATTCTTCATGAAATCAATTTGTAATTACATTTGTTATTCAATAATATATATTATTTCTCTCATCAGTTTTATTTCTCCACATTGATCCTCTTCTTATTTTTTCTCAAAAAATGTTCAGGGTGTCACCCCAAAACCTTCACCACTAATGTGACCATGCATTTCTTGGTGCATCAAGGCCATTGAAATCATGTCTACATCAGGTTCGGATGTTGCTATTTCCAGTTACTATGTCAGATAGAAAATATTTTAAAATAAGAAATCATTGTTTTGTAATATTGATTTAAAAGAAAAGAATATATATTATGTCCTTCTTATACAAGTTTCATACAATTTGTGTTTGTTTTCATCTATTAGTATCCCATCTTTATTTACATTCACCTACTTCCATAGCGAATGGTCTGGGATTGAAGTGATTTGGGATTTGAATTCATCAATCTACATATAAATAGATAAACATAGTTATGGTGTTGATTTATGTAACATAAAATTATTATGGTAGATTTACATTATGGTCAAAAATTTATCAAGTGAGGAGTACCTCGTTCTTGATTTAGGGTAGGGTTATTCTGGTTTTTATACTCATTAATTATTTTCAGCACTCAGATGCTATTTCAAAAATAAAAAACTATCAATCAAAGTGATGAATACACTTATTGTGAAACAACATATTACCAAACACAATGAACCTGAAAATACTGCACCGTAGAAAAACTAGTAAAATCATCCCATGCTCCGTGGGTTATTAGGTGTTCAGAATGTGGAGGTGGGTGTGGGCTTATTTTACTTTCACCATCATTTAAATAATATATTGTTAAAATTGGGTGAAATAGACTATTAAACCATCCAGTAACCCTTAATACATATTACATGTGTGATTCATCTATTATAAATTCCCTCTATAATTGGTGATGAGAATTAATTCAATGATTCTTAATTTTATTTTTTATTAAATTAAATAAATGATATCATATTGCTACCATAATATCTCCCCACATCAGTGTATTTAGAGTATTGAAAACAAGGTTCAATGACAATACATCAATCAGCATGCATTTTCGAGTGATGACTAAAATGAAAATACTGAACATAGCTTTGTTGTGGTTAACATTCCAGCCATGATTATTCTATCTGGCCTCATAATTGATTCCTTTATATATTTCTTTATGGATTTTTTCTTCACCATCAAAATATACTTATTATCTTTTTTCTATGCCACCAATGTTCCGTTGCATACCATTTCCTCTATCTCAACATCACCAATATATTCCTCTGGAGTGCTAGTATTTGCATGTGAATATGGTGGTTATACCTCTACAATGGGAGTAGCAACATAAGGTTTTGAAACCTATTGGTCCTTTGCATTACGATCAACTTTAGTTTGAGGGACTATCTGTTCCTCAATACTATGAGAAACAACATGTTGAGAGACATGTTGTGACTCAGGATTGGGAGCATTATCACATGTAGAAGTCATTATCTACAAATATAGTTTAAAAATTGATTTTTATTACAAAAAATCAACAATGAATAGATAATAACATAACGTAAAATGATTTTAATTTAAAAATATAACATAATTATTGAAATCTCTTTTTTAAAGGGTGAGTGGATTTGGCCCCTCTATCGACTATCCAAATCCCTTCAATGTGGTTTAATATGAGATAAAAAATTATTTCTACATTGGAACATATGTGAAATTATTGTGATTTACTAATGAAAGGAACAAGATCTATTGAATTTTCATCTCACCCTTTAATGGATTTCCTTAATCACAGAACAATAGACTTGTTTTAGTTTGTGTGATCTAGAACATAAAATACATGCACTTCATGTGAATCTATTATAAATAGTTAGTCATTGTTCCCCTCATTACAAAAATCTACTTTCAAAAATCCTAAATAATATATTTTAAGAGAAATATTATTATCAAACCACTTGATTTGAAAAAACACACACGTAATTTCTTATAATCCAACTCACATATTTGTTTAATGATTCAAAAGTATGACATATTCGCATAAATGGGATTTCAGTACTGAGCACCAGAAACCTGCATCACTTCATCCACAAGTGTAACTCGACTATTCTATATGCTACTTTATTCATCATGTTATTTAGTATTTAATATATAACCATTAATTACATAAGAATTATAAGAAAATAAATACACACTTGGTCCTCCGGAAAGCCATCAATGTTGTTCTGAAATTTAATCTAGATTTTCATCCGACTCCTTAAATATATTGTCAAAAAACGATCCTATAAACTATCAATTATGTGTCTTTGATATTAGTTTTTAATCCCTTGATGGATTTAAAGGAATAATAATTTATTTGTGAGTTTTTACATATGGGAAATCCTTTAAACTATTACGTAAAATGTAAAGGTGTGCATGCTCCCTATCTGTAATATTTATTGTGAAAACCACTCATCCAAAAAAAATTCACCAAAAATATGCCAAGTGAGATGATATTTCAGTAGACCAATTCATTCCCCACCGGATAGGTATTCGATTAAGAATACAATGGACTCCTTAATAATATATCCATCCACAATATAACCCTCTGGACAACTTTGATATTTGACATACCCTTTCAAAATCATTGTATACCATTCAATTGGGTACATCCATCTATAGTGTACAAGACCACTTAGTAAAATCTTTATCATAAAGTGATCCATAAAATGAACAATAATATCAAATAATGTTAGCCATAAAAACATTTCCAATTCAAATAATATGTCACCAATTTCTCATTCCATACTTGGAAATTTCTTCAGCTTTATAAATTTTTGATGCATATAGCATAAAATAAGAAAGGGTTCTTTGTTAATGTATAATAGATATTCTTGGTCAAAATCTAACATATATATATAGTAATTAGATATTACATAAAAATGTGGAATTCATTTCATTTCAGACCCTTTAATAGTAAATCTTCATTGACATGATTTTCTTGTTATTTGATGAATACCCCTCTAAAACATTTACGTCAATCAAGATGTTGCAAAATTGATATTTTTCCAAGAAGGAAATATTATAAGTAGATGGGGGAAGAGAAGTTCATTTTCTCACTTCACTGGAACCAACTCTTATCATATTCTCATGTCAAACATGTCCAACCTAGAAATAATTTCATCCATTGTTTTATCGTGTGCATTTAGAATCATGTCAATGACAACATCAAATAAATTATTTCACCATGAATAACTTCAAAAAAGTGTCTGATGTAGAGAAAATTCTTTTATAGTAATTTAATAATTAACTGGTCACTTATTCCAGCTGTTTTTTATAGTTTTTAAATAGCAGTTTAACAAAATCATTTTCCACATGTTTTAAATTTTCAAATAGTTGATCACTTATTAGGGGAGATGGTATTGTATGTTCATATGAACTTCCATCGAGTGATGTCATCCATGTTTAGTACATATATCGTTGGGGTAGAAATATGTGATGTCATAGAAATTAATTTTTCGATAAATGTTTCAACTTAATTGATTGTGAAAATTTTTCACAGACGGGACACCCATGAGTTCCATTAATTCTATATCCTAATAAATATCCATAAGAATGAATTTTATTTACCTTCTCACACAACATGGCTGTCAATGTGATGTCTTCATTTCTGTAAGCATCATACCACATAACACCTAAATCCCATAATAATTTTATAACCTTGATCAATGGAACCAAAAAAAGGAATATCAATACGCTATTATTTCGGACCTGATATAAGCATAGATAACAAGATTTGTTTTTGTTTCATTCATAACCACATTGGAAAGTTATAATTTATAAACATAAATGGCCATTTACATTGAGTGCTTATTTAAAAACCGAAAGGATTCACTCTATCTGTACATAGTGCAAGAAGATTGTTTCTAAGATTGTTTCCAAAATCACAATACTCATGATCGATCCTCTTTCACTAAGGTGAGTCCTCTATGTGATGTAGATTTCCATCTTTACATCCTCTAACTGTATACCTTATCAATTTCCCTCGATATTGTTCACTTTCATATAGGCGCCTAGAAATTTCAATGATTGGAAAGGACCACACAAGATTTGTAAGACCATATTCATCTTTCATGTAATGAGAAGCACCCCACATTGGGCATTCTCTATGTAATTTGTGGTCCTTTCTCAATTGTATACAATCATTAGGGTAGGAGTGTATTCATTCATAGTTCATACCCATCGAGCGTAGAATTCTTTTGGCATCATATGTTTATCTTGGGAGTTTATTATCTTCAGGGATCGTGTCATTCAAGAGAGAATGCAATTATGTAAAACTGGAATCACTCCATCAATTGTTTTTTTTCATGTTATACAACTTTAGTATGGTTGAAAATTCTTTATATTCATTGAAACCACCATACAAATGCATCTTTTCACATCTCTTTATCTTGTCAAAGAATTTTGGGATATCCCAATGTTCATCTTCAACTATACTTATCATTCCCTCAATACGATCATCATCATCATTCACATTTGTAATCACATCCTCGATATGGTCTTGTTCATTGCCAACACTTGTAATCATATCAGATGATAAATATAATGCACTATTATCCTAGACACTAGCTATATTATCTTTTCCCCATGTTTATTCCATAATTTAAAACATTTATGTGTTCCATGATATATAAAGTTCTCTTACAACTCCTCTGGACTAACTTGTATTGAATAACAATTTTGTGAACACCGAAAAAGTATTTGAGAAGGGTCATATGCATGATCTTTTTCCAACTAGATTAAATCTTTCACCCCATCTTCATACTCTTTTGTCAAATGATCGGTATCCCACAATTATTTATTCATATCCATCCTATTTGATTCACTGATAATATTATTTAACAAAATAAATACACAAAATATTGATTTAATTTAATGGTTTTCCTATTTCTATAATAATACCTACATAAATTAATATGAAAAAACTATAGTTCAAATTTCATATGAAAACTATTTAAAAATCACACTTGAAATACCATTAAATAAAAAAACCATTTACTCCATGGTTGGTGTAATAATAATATTTTCCGTTAGAATTTGATTTTTTCTTATCCACCATTGGATAAAACATATTCATGCTTCCATTTTCTAGTTATATCAATAATCCTTCACCACAAGAACAGAGTCCCAAGGGATATGTTCGATAGTCCATGACCACACTCGCAACCATGAAACACTCGTGTTCTAGTTTACTACAAACACTGAATAATCACAATGATAATTGGATCACACAAAATCAATTGGTTAAAAACCCCAATAACAACATATATGTATCTAACATGAAGTAATATTGGTTCCATCCTTTGTAAATAAACCTATGAAAATCTATAATCATGAACCCCTTACATAATAAAAAATTTCTCAAGTGTCATTCCTTTCACATAATGAATTTCCCTATGTCACTCATCACTAGAAGTTACTATGTTTCATTATATGTCCTTTTATGTACATCATGTCTCAAGTCAAAATAAGAAATGAAATATGGTACTAAAATTATAGATGGTATGATCATTAATAGTCTATTTTATAAAATCATCAATACATGTCTTTATAAATGAAATTACAAAGTCTGGTTATTCTAAAATCCTTAACTGAACTCATATTAGAAACCTCTAGAATCAAAGTGATGAGAGTGTCATTATAAGTCTCAAAAGAATTATTACCTCTCCAAAACACATTCATGTGGTTATCACCATCAAGTCCCAAAATAGTCTAGAACCTTTTATTGAAAATTTCATGATGAAAATTTTGGTTTGGTACGTTCGATGGAAGTGTCAACCTAAATTCCAGGACCACATCAAAACATTGAATATCAATAGTTAATAAACCAATCATATAATTTGTTAAAGTTATAATAAATTAATAATTTATATATTTATATATAAAATTATTCTTTGAGAAATATACTAATTTATAATCACATGGATTATATTCGTTGTCCCTTTGAGTGGATTCACCATAGATTTCTTGTGGTTTGAAGGATTAATTGCATGTGTTGTTATGGATATTTGACTAGGGTGTCCAGAAATTGTCCTATATAGCTTTGAATAGGTAAGTCTAACAAAATATATGTTTCCAATAATAAAAAATTTATCCCTTAATAAAAATATCAATGTATTCCCCCAATAAAGTTGTATTTTCATCCAAACAGCATAAATATCATGTGGTGTGCTTATTCCAGTTCTTTCATGTGTTTATCCATTATTTTTCATTTTACTCTAATGGAAATATTTTCAAAACCATGATGTTACATGAACTAGAAGTTAGAGATCTGATGTAGTGACTTAGAAATAGCTTTACTTCTACGATATGGTATATGATGTTTGTGGATTGGTTTCAATTCCATTATAATTTGGGATTTCATCGACTATGTGCATATTTCAGGGGTTTAATGTATGTTTTGGGGGTTTAACATTATGATTGTTTATTTTTACCAAATCTAACTATTGGTGTCAGGTTTTCACATATTCTACTATCATATACAAAAAAGTTGTATTAAATCACTGTTACATAACATATGGTGCAACATGGGTTCTTTGTGAGATTTTCGATAATTATTCCGCATTGTTTAAAATTAAATAATTAATTGTAATTGATAATAATTAATTATTTATGATGTATGTGGTAAATTAGGAGCATGAGTGGAAGTGGAGACTCAAACTATTCTTGGATAATCTAGATAGAGTATTAGAAAAGCATGATGAGGTTGGTAACTAATTTTTATATAAAAAACCCCTATCATAGAAACCCATATTTTTGGGGTAAGAAAGCATTGTTTTATAACCAAATATAGAGGATAAGGTACAATGACCTTTGGGCCTAACCCAGTAGAGCCACAGGTGTGATGGCCTTGTGGCCTAACCTGGTGCTTGATTGGATTTATGGTCTAACCTTATGGGAATATGGATATGATGTCCTTGTAGTGGGAAAACTCTAAATAGAAATGATAATGTACCTGATTCATTAACATTTTAATCAAAACAATCTAACTAGTCCCAATATCAAACAAGGGAAAAAATTTCAAAAACTAATTCTTTTTAAACCATGAACCCTTAATAAGGAATCCCCAAAATTCATTTCAAAAGAAAACTCACACTTTATAATGAGTTAAATTTCCAAAATCCTTGATTCCAAACATTCACCCAAAATTTAACCTCATTTTAAAATTCTTGAATACTTTTTAAAACATTTATAAACTATTCCCCACTTCATTTTCATCAAATTAAAATAATTGCATTTAAAAACTCGGCCAAAAAGGGTAAAATTAAATTATACTTGTAACTAAAAAAAATTCTTCAATATGTGTCCAAATCAACCAATTAAAACCAAAAACATTCATAAGATATTTACTGAAAACTAAGTCTACTATATAAAAAATCCCAAAGGATTCATTTCAAAACAAAATAATTTTCCATAAAATCCATTTTTTTCAAAAAAAACATTGTCACCATAATCATTCCAAAAATGAAGACACACCATGAATAAAAAAAGATATTTCTATATCATCAATATATCATAATAATATCTTGAATTCACTATCATCTCACTAAATTTCACAATTTCATTTCAAAAATCAACCAAACAATAAATTTAGTCAGTGTGCAAAAATGGACCAACAATGGGCAAAATTTTCAATGGGACACTTCTCCCATAAAATTCAAAACATCACCATAAAAAATAGAAAGAGGAGAAAACTTATCTCGGAGGTGTCATTCTGCGCACGATGGAGGTGTGTTTGTGGTAGATAAGTGTCTCATAGTGGTGGAGTCCTTCGGTAAATAAATGGCTCCCAATAGTTAAGAGGCGCATGGCAGAGGAGAGGTTTATAGAGGAGGTGAGGCCAAATGTGGAAGGTGGGTATGTAGTGAAGGAATTCACAGAGGAGGAGAGGCGTATGACATAAAAGAGGCTGGATGTGGAGGATTGGTGCCCTGATAGAGGAGAGGCACCCGGTGGAGGAGAGGCGTGCAGTGAATGTGGGTTCACGATGGGTGGATTCACGGAAGAGGAGTTGGATGAGGGAGAGGAGGAGCCGACAATGGTACTGATCAGCTTCCAGAAGAGCTTGAGGGGTTAGAGAAAAGAGACGAAAGTTAGAGTTTCATTGCTAGATAAAAGGTGTTGATAAAGGTATGTTTTATTATTTCTAGAGTAGAAAGTGCAAATAAAACATTTCTTTATTGGCACTTTTTATATTTGATAATGATTGTCATTTTTAAGTGCTAAAAATCAGTAATAAAGATTCCCTTTATATGTGATTTTTAAAACAGAAAAACATAGTCTTTTTTAGCGCTAACAATGATGATAAAGATAAAATGGTAACAATTCATTTATATTATTATATATATTTATAATTTAATATCTACAAAAAATATAAATATATATATATACAATTATAACCATAAAAAACAAATATATTTATATTTATAAAAATTATAATTTAAATATTATTAAATTTAAAAATATATATTTTTATATTTATAATCTTAGAAATATATATATATAATTTAATAATTATAAAAAATGAAAATATTATATACATTATTTTATGATGTCGTTAGACATATTGAAATATCTTTTTTCGATAATTGATGTTGATATTATGGATAAATTTCTCCCATGATAATATGTGGGTAAAGTGTATGTTTTTCTAGAGAAGGTCATGTGACGGTTGTCGATTATTGGGGTGTTACATCGAAGGTGGTTGGAATTAAAGGGTGGTGGCACTGATGGTGGGGTCCTCTAAAGAAAAATACGGGTGATTCCCAGGTTGCGGGAAATGCTCTGGGTTTCGTCTGCTCCAATCAGTGGTTTGGGATGTGGTGGAAAGTGATAATGGGTGGCAAGGCAGTGAGATCTGTGTGGGATCCTGGAGGAGCAAGCAGTGGAGTCTTTGGCTATCAGTTGAGGTTTTCTAGTGTGGGGGCCATTCCAGCCGGTGATGATGGAAGATCTGTTGATCTCTCAGTTCTGGTTTGGTTCTTCTGGATGGCGGTGATGGAGGGACACCATTCTAGGGGTTGTTAAACCAGTTGTGGAGGCGGGATGTTGGAATGAGACACTGATCCGGCACCTCGAATGGGTCACTTGGAAAAGGGTTTGGCCAAAGATCATGGGTGTTTCATCATTGATAGCTGGAGTAGATGCACAACGTAATGTGGGTGTTTCATAATGTGAGGGTATGTTGGTGAATCGTTGACACATGATGTGGATATTGACTTTATGTATTGTGATAAGGACAATAGGTGTTAAAATAAATTTATTGAATATATGTTTATAATTATTTAAATATATATAGTTATAATTATATGTAAAAAATCAATATATTTAAAAATTATTTACATATAATTACAATTTATTAATTATAAATATAATCAATATATTTATTATTTAAATATATTTAATGTAATTTTATATGTATTGAGAACATAATATAATATATATTTTGGTAACATGAAATAATCATATACACCTAGTAAAATATATATAATAAAAAATGATCCATCAATGGACAACATTAATAATAAAGAAGATTGTAATGTATAAATGAACATTCATGATGATACATACCATATATGCATGCATGATAAATAAATGTATTGACCAATATAATTTGAAACACACATATATATTTAATTATAATAATAGAAATACTTAAAACATTATATATATATATATATTTGAATTGTTAAAATATATATATTAATTTTAATCATTTTTTTATTCAATTTATAAAAATACATTTTATTTTTTAATATAAATATAATAATTGTATAAAAAAAATTATTAAACACTTTCATCAGCGCTAAAAATAGCACTGGTAAATGTGTCTTTTATCAGTGATAATAAAATCCCTAATTAATGTGAACCAATCATTAGATAATTTTTAATGCCGATAAAGGATAAATTTCTCACTGCTTTTATCTAGTGCTGATAAAGGACCCCTCCCTCTTATCAGCACTTTCTGCAGAGCACAGATAAAACAAGGCGCTTCCCTTGCCACATTTTGTGGAAGTGTACCCATGAATCAGTTATGATCTTAAAAATACTTATAAAATTATTATAAATATACTTATTTTATTAATAAATATAAATTATATATTATATATTTATAATTTTAAATTTATTTATTAATGATTGTACTTAAAAATAAATATAAATATATTTAAATAATTTTAAAAATACAATAGAGGTTTCTATTAAATTTTTTAATATATATATACATATAATTATAATTATATACAAATATTTATAAATATATTTATTCAAACTTATAATTATATATATATATGTGTAAATAATTACAAAATTATTATAAATATAATTATTATACTTATAAATTTGAAAATACACATAACTAAATATATATATTTATAAATAAATACAAATATTTATAATTATAATTCTAAATAAGAATAGTTATATTTAAATAATTATAAAATTACAATAAATATATTAATAATAAATATTTATTAAAGTATAACTATAATAAATATATTTTTTATAATTTTACATATATAATAAATAAATAAATATATATATATACATATATACATATATATATATTTATAAATATTAGGTGCTTTTGTGTACAATTACATTAAACACACACCCCGCACACACACATGTTAGATAGGCAGTTCATAGACCTCCCCAAGGGATACCCTACCCAAATAGATTCTTTATTACATAATATATTTTTCGAGTCCAAGGCCTAGTGAGAATGAAGCACATTACATGTCTCGTAGGCCCAAAATTTTGGATCAAGGGCCATTCTATGAATTCTAACCCACACACTATAAAACTGATATAGTACCACTACGGCTATAGTATTTGACGGCCACTCATACAGTGTCACCTACCGCCACTATAGTGTCGTCATTCAATAGTCCCACCACTCCTACAATACATCTACAGTGACCTCCTCCCATGGGGTTATGAACCCCCATTTTTGATGTAGTATTACGAGGTTCTTACCACTATGAAAAGCCCCGAATTCTACATATATGTATAATTATATCAATAAATAATTATACATTTATTAATAATAGATGGAGAGAATCTCTCTCATGATTAGAGAGACTCTCTCTCCCAGTTCGAACAAGGAAAAATTATGAAATCCAATCAAGAATTATAATTAAACTATTGATATTTTCGAGATGTTTGTGGCCTGTGATATCTGTCATAAGAATGAATATATTAAAGAAATTGTAGTTAACTCAAGTGATGGATACGATCTGACAGACTCAGGCGATGTAAGTGATTTTGAGATTAGTGAATCTTGTGAACATCAGGGTTTTTTCAGTGGAAATTGGTCCCGTCAGAAGACGTTGGTTGAACTTCAGTGACAGAGGATTGTTGCTATGGAATGATGAATGAAGTGTGAAAATTTTTAGGACTACTATGGAGCACTGGATGCTGTCTCTAGACCGATCGACATAAGAAGGAGAATCAAAATCAGAGAAGATGTTGGGGGTTACACACTGAGGCAGTGGGTCAGCAATATACCGATGAGAATTTGGGATCCCGTCAGTTTGGTCGGTGATCACGATCATGTCTCATCGATCTGATGCATGAGAGGGATACTGACAGTTGTGGGGTTCTGTTGAACGATAGATTCATGGATTCTTTTAGTGATATGTGGTGGAGGTTGAGACGATGTCACACTATGTTTGGGATGGAGGCAAGGGCGGTCATGTGTGCTTACAATGATTGCTGAGATACGGTGTTCATTATGATGTAGACCCTCAACTGTGGGATATTGTGGTGGAATTTGGTCAGTGGTGATGTTTGGAATGGAGGGAAAGTGACGATTGCAAAAACAACCTAAAAGAGAGTTCACAATAAGAATAAAATTATTCCCTCCATATAAAACAGTATGCACAGTGACCCAAAAACAAATGTGAAGAATATAAAAGTTGACACCAGAAATATTAACGTGGAAACCCAAAAAGGTAAAAACTATGAGGCCTACTCATGAAAGATGAATTCAAAAAAATGTATAAGTACATAGTAAAGACTCCCCAAAAATAGAAGAGATCCCAAAAGTAATAAAATCTTATGCAGAAGAAAAAATGATCGTTAATGAAAGGTGATCACCAAATTGGCTCTGCTCTGGATATTGTGGATGTCCTAAAAAATAATAGTTCCTACCCCCTTTTATACAAAAAAAATCTACGTGAAGATTATTCTCCATCTAAAAAACGTGTCTCCACATGAATTAATTATCTCAATCATGACCCACATTAAAAATACCTCATTAATTGAGAAACCACGTGGGCACCATTTGAAGAGGCACCCAACAAACTCCCCTCCAACTCAAGTGGGTTAATTACAAACCACTTTACACATTTGATAAAATAAATATCATCCTCTTGTACAAAATAAAATCCATAACCGAACTCTAACTATTATCAAAAATGGGAAACACCTCATGACTCTAGGTAGTCAATCATAATTTTCATATCCCATAAAAAACTCTATTCATGCTGCTACCTTCCGATAATGTCATTCGAGTCCTTGAAAAACTGCACCACCAAATTTCCATTATTTTGTTCTACAATCAACTAATTCAACCATCCTCCCTCTAATACCCGATGCTGGGAATGACAGAAAAAGTGACGAATGTGAAAACAACAGAAAAGTAAATTCATAGATGAAATAAAATACTTCCCTCCAAATAAAACCGAATGCGCAGTGACCCAAAAACAAATGTGCAGAATATAAAATTTGACATTAGAAATTTTAAAGGTAGAAAACAAAAAAAAAAGGATAAACCAATAGACCTAGTCCATGAATATTAATCCACTAAAATGAAGAAGTACATTGTAGATGCTCCTCAAAAAATGTAAAGAATATCAAAAGTAATAATCTCCAATGTAGAGGAAAAATGATCGTCGATGAAAGCCTCCAATAAAAATTGAATGTGTAGTGACCCCAAATCAAATTTGAGGAATGTAAAAGTTGACACATGAATTTTTTATTTGGAAAACCCAAAAAAGGGAAAAACTATGATACTTAGTCTAGAAAGAAAAATCCACTAAATTGAAGAAGTACATGGTAGGTACTCCCCTAAAATTGAAGGGATCTCAAAAGTAATACACTCCAACACAAAAGAAAAATGATCATCAAAGAAAGGAAATCACCAAATTGTATCTACTCTCGATATTATAGATGTCTTTTAAAATCCATGTTTCTACCTCCTTTTATACAAAAAAATCCACGAGAAGATGTGTCACCATGTCAAAAATTCATCTCCATGTGAATTAGTTCATGTGGTCTTGAACCATATTAAAAACACCTCATTAATAGAGAAATTGTGTGAGCACCATTTTAGGAGGATCCTAACAGGTGATGCATTGATGGAGTTCCGATCCAGTTTGGGGTGTGTCAGAGAGTGAACAGGAGCATTGACTCTTGGATGTAGATGGGAATCATGCATGATTTTCATGAGTTTCCAGGATGTGACAACCTATTTGGTGAAGTCCATTTGGAGTTACATGGGTGCTGGTAACGGTGAGGTATGGGTTGAGGTGACCATGGACTACGATTATCAGTTACTTTGGTTGGTGGGTCCTATTTCCATGGGTATTTCATTGAGGTTTTAGGATGATGTTTGTATTCTGGTGGTGACATGTACAACATGAATGTTGTTTGTATGCTTATTTATTTTTGTTAATAAATTTTAGGACAGGGTATACTCAGATCTTGATTATTCCCGGTATATTTATTAATATTTATTAATTAAAAATACATAAATATTTATTTTATTTATAATTATAAATAAATATATATTTATTAAATAAATATAAAATTTTAAACAATGTATTTATTACAATTATATTGTTATGAATATATATAATATAATAAATATATTTATAAATATATACAAACATGTTTAAATAAATAAAAATATATATAATTATAATTAAAATGAAATATAGAGATCTAAATCCACATTTCCAGTCCTATACATTCCGCGATTCATTTTCTATGATAATGAAAATGCACCATGAATTTTTTGAAAATGGAGTAATGATCATTGAGAGGGGGATGATAAAGCATGCACTAGTAGAACTAGTTGAGAATCGTGGTTTTCCCATTCACCTCAACAGGTTTTTTTTGAAGAAATTGCATCCTCGGTGATTGTCTCCAACCGCCCCTACCCAATAAAGATTCTTATTGAAACTCCCTTGTGGGAGGATGTGAATTACGTTTAGGGTCCCGAATTTTGGTTAGTACATGAAACTCCCACACCTACCTACATCCATCCTACCATATTCGTCAAAACCCCAAGGTGGAGATGTTGGATAACTGACAACCAAACAAAATGTAATGAAAAATGATCTCCACCAAATCAGGGGCAGCCCGAAAAAATAAAAAAACTACATTACAATTATTGTTATTAAATATTTTAACTATGAATATCCATTACGTATTGTAGTAGTGGAGGATTATAGAAGCGACAGAAAAGATAAAAAGAACCATATTCTTAAAATTCCCCTCCTCCACCCTCCACAAATATGTTTTTCCATGAGAAACCATTGGTACTCTCTACGATATAAATGCAACAGGGACTTGAAACCTGGGGTTCCCATCTCGATCATTCCTAAAACATCCATGTCTACTACTTGTTATGTACTAGTTTAGTTGTTATCTCATCCTTCTATATTGTCACATGTATTATTTTCCGCACGATCTAAGTCAGTAATAAAATTTAAAAAAAATCATAATATCAAATAACGAAATACGGAAAATCGGATCCATTTATTTTTATTTGAATGTGGTGCATCAATTTGACCTCATATCCGAGGATTAAAATAAGTTTTCATGCTTAATTTTAGTCGATTATATTTGATTTAATTATATATATCTAATAAATTATAAAAAGGAAATGATCGAATAATCTCACTTATTTTGGCCTCTTTTTTTATTTCTTAAAATATTATAATGATATATTATCAATTATTATTATTATTATTATTATTATTATTATCAATTTATTTTATCATTGATCTTATGATTTTTGGGCTTGGAAATAAATATGTTAGAATAAAAATACATGACATTGATAATTTTTAATCACAACCTCACCCTCACTTAACAAAATCTCATTAACAATAGACTACCATTTTCAATCACTCCATATCATCTGGTGTTGTCGAAAAAAATTAAAAAGTCTCAAATTAATGCCTGTTTTGAGGGATTATGTGGAATTTTATAATAGGTATTACATTATGAAAAACTAAAAATGGATTAGGGTAATCTATAATTTAGAAAATGGGTCTAAAGGGAAACAACTAGACATAAATTGTAAAAAAATATCATAATTCGTTTAAATTCTCTAATCATCCTGATTATATCACTGTGAGGTGGAGGGGCACTACCAAAAAACTAGGTAAGGGAAGCGCCTCGTTTTATTAGTGCTAAACAGAAAGAGATGATGGGGGGGTTTATCAGCGTTAGATAAAAGCACTGATAATGGACATATTTATCAGTTCTATCATTATCCCTAATAAATTTTTTCTAATAATAATTTCTATATACTTATTTTATTTATTTTTAAAAATAATTTTTATTTGTATATATTAAATAAAAAAATTCACCATTATATTTAATACATATTTTTATCTATTAGAAAATATGTATATTATTTAGAAAAAAGTATTTCTAATATTATAATTAAATATATATATATACATGTGTGTGTGTGTTTCGAATGAATTTGGTCAATAAATATATTGATATTGCAACCATATATGTTATGTACCATCATGAATGTTAATTTATACATCACACTTTTTCTTATTATTCATGTCCATCATTGAGAACTCAATTTATATTTTTAACATTTTACTAGGTTTATATGATTAATTAATGTTACCCATATATATACTATATTATGTTCTAAAAACTTATAAAATTACATTAAATATATTTAACAAATAAATATATTTATTATATTTATAATTATTAAATTATAATTCTATATAAATACCTTTTAAATATATTAATTTGTAAATATATTTTTAACTACATATATATATTTAAATAATTATAAAATTACATCAAAAAAATTATATAATTATATATATATAATTATATATAATTATATACAAATATTTATAAATATATTTATTTATAGTTAAAATTATAACTATAAATAAATAAATATATGTAAAAATTTATAAAATTAATAAATATAAATATATTCATAAAACAACTTATAAATTTATAAATATGTAATTAAATAAATATATTTATGAATATATACATATATTTATAAATAAATACAAATAATTATAATTATAATTCCTAAAAAATATAGCTATATTTAAAAAAATAAAAAACATAAAAAATATATTAATTAAATATATTTATATAAAAATATCTATATTTAAATACAAATAGTTATAAATATAATTCTAAAAAAATGTAGATATATTTAAATAATGAAAAAATTATAATAAATATATTATTTATATATATTTATAAAATTAAAAATATATTTGTTATAATTTTATAAATAAATAAATATATATATATATATATAATTACAAATATATTTATTGTATTTATTGTAATTTTTAATTAAAAATAATCATATATTTAATTAATAGTTATAAATATAAATAAATATTTATTTTTTAAAAAAATTATTAATTACATAAAAATATGTTTATTATCTTCATATATAATCTTATATATAAGTAAAAAAATATATTTGTAAAAATATTTACAAATGAATAGAAATATTGATAAATAAATACAAATATTTATATTTATAGTTACAAAAAGATACAGATATATTTAATTAATTATAAAATTATAATAAATATATTAAATAAATATATTAATGATATTATAAATATAAGAAATATTAATTGGTTATATTTGATAATTATTTAAATATATATAATATATTTATTATATATATTTCTTTGATTATAAATATGGTAAGTAGATTTTTATTAATTTTATAATTATTTAAATTATAATTTTATAAATATAATTATATAATTATCATGTATAGAATTTTATATGTATCTATACTAATATAAATAAATTATTAATGTTATATCACTATTAGGGATTTTTTAGCGATGATAAAGGCCTATTTTATGAGAACAAAAAATGCGCTGATAGAGGAATTTTTTATCAGTGATTTCTATTTAAGCGTTGAAAAATATACATTTATCAGTTATTTTTAGCTAACACTAATAGAAGGTTCAATAGATTTTATGAAAAACACTAACATTATCCTCCTTCCTCGCTCCCATCAAGATCTCGTGGACGCAGTTTGCCACCGCCACGCCTCCTCTTCCTTTTTCTCTCCACCGCCTCTCCTTTAAAGCAAAACACACCTCCATTGTGCACCTCTCCTACATCGTGAACCAGACCGATGTGCTCCTCTCCTCCACCATTAACCATACCGATGTGCGCCTCTCCTTCATCATGCTCCACACGTCTACCATTCGTGAACCAGACCGTCATGTGCCTCTCCTACACCGCGCATCACACCTACACTATGCTTAACTCCTCTACTATGCACCACACCTCCTCTACACACCTCACCTCTACAGCGCGCCTCTCATACTCTGCATTCCTCCTCTCTACAGGCACCTCTCCTCCACCAGAGGACTCCATTATTTTGTGCCACTCCTCCACTGAGAACATACCTATTTCCTGTGCTCAACGACACCTCCACGGTAAGTTTTCTCCTCGTTCTCTTTGTTTTATGGTGATGTTGTGAATTTTACGGGCTAATAGCCCCACTGAAAATTGTTGCTTTTGGTGGCCCCTTTTTTCACACTAAACAAATTTCATGTTGGTTGGTTTTTAAAAAGAAATTGGTGGTCCTCTTGTGAAATAGAATCATATACCCAAAATGTGTGTCTTTGTGAGCATAAGAAAGGTTGCGGTAATTATGAACATACTATAATGATCATGTTTATGGGTTTCTCATATGGTTTTCACTTATACCATTTTATAATCTTTTTATTTGTATTCCTATTATTTTATCTGAATTATGATAACTTGTTTTTCCCTAGTGGAATTCATTGGGAATTCACTGATGTATATCTACTGAGTTAATTCATGATTTAAGATACAATTCTATGTCTTCGTTCATGGGAATTTTTTGATGTCCACATGTCATCCCAATATTAGGATATAGATAAATCCACATTCAGACAACTCTTCAATAATGATCTATAACCAAAACAGAATTAGGTAATGCTTATGGGCCTTTATACACTTGATTCAACCATGATTCGGGTTACAAGGCCATGATATCCCTATTACCACTAGGTTAAACCACAAATCCAATCAAGCCCCAGTTTATGCCACAAGGCCATCACACACCTGGATCTACAGGGTTAGGTCATAAGGTAATTGTACCCTATCCTCTATCATGGGTTATTCCACAAGGCTATATTACCCCAAAACTATGGGTTTGTATGATCGGGGCTAGAAACAACAAAAGAAGTTATAAACCATATGGAGATTTTCTACAACTCTATCTAGCACATCCAAGAATATTTTGAGTCTTCACTTCCATTGAAGATCCTAATTTACCACATACATCAGAAATAAATAATTATTATCTATTATTATTAATTATTTAATTTTAACCAATGAAACATAATTATAGAAAAGCTCACTTAGAAATATTGTGTTCTCAAAACATAGATCAATCATACTCCTTGATCCCTACCTCTAATATACATCCACCATTAATTCTAAAAATTGTTTAGGAATTTCCTTCATCCCTCATTGATCAATATTCTCTTAGACAAACCATTTTAAAAAAATTCTAATGATTTGATCTCATGGTTTCCCAACCTACTGAACACCTCGCTTCTAACTAATTCAAAATCAATACAAGTTTTGAACTCTCCATGAGTAGGAAGGTCATTTTCACCCAATTTATTAATCCTCCACCGTTTAATATCAATCTAAACCTTACCCATTTCAATGGAACAACCACTTTGTTACTATTGAAATTCCACTAAATCATAGAAAACCACTTCACTAGAGGAATCTTAGTAGTCTTGAAACCAATAAATTCTCTTGATTCCTGAAAAAATAATCACCAAATGTTGTGTACCCAATATTTAATACCACTTTTTGGTATCTAATAGTTGAATAAGAAAAAGATATGATACCACTAGTTGGATTTAGAACAAATCTACAATCCCAATGTTAAACCCCCAATACATAGATATTTTTATTATGGGATAAATTGTGTTATAAGGAAAACATATCTTTAATTATCCCTAACAATCCAAAGATACATGAGAAACTTTTTTGGACCCCCTAGTCAAATAACCACAACAACACATGTGATTAATCCTTCCACCCACAATCACAATATGGTGAATCCCCAGAAAGGGACAAATGATATAACTCAAATGATTATTGAATATTATTTTCTACATGGAATAATTTTATATCTAAATATATAAATTATTATGTTATTAAAACATTAAAAAATTATATGAATGGATTATTAACTATTTAAATTCAATGTTTGGAAGTGGATGTAGAATTTAGGTTGATACATCAATCAATGTTACAAAACCTAGATTTTCATTTTGAAATTTTCATTATGTGGTTCTAGACTATTTTATGATTTGATGTTTTTAACCTCATGAAATAGTTTTGGAGAGGTTTGATTTCTCTTGAGACTTATGATGAAACTCTCATTACATTGATTATAGTGGTTACTAATATGATTTCAGTTAAATATTTTAGATTGAATAGTTGTTATAATGTCATTTATAAAGTCTGTTTTATGAATTTATAAAATAGACCATAAAAAATCAAACCATATATTATTTTTGTACTGTATTTCATTTATTATTTTGACATTAGACATGATTTACTTAAAGTTGTCAGGAAAGAAACATAGTTTATTTTAGTGATGAGTGATATAGGGAAATTATTTATTTGAAATGAATGACAGTTGAGCAATTTTTTATTATATAATGTGTTCATTCTTAATGATTTTATTAGGTGTATTTATAATGGATGGAAAAAGTAGTTCTTCATGTGAGAGACATATAAATTGTTCTTGGGGTGTACAACCAATTTATTTGGTGTGAGTAAATGATCATTGGGATAATTAATGTATCAAGTAAACTGGAACACAGGTGTTTCATAGTTGTGAGTCTGTTCAATGACTATGGAACATATCCATTGGGATTCTAGTGTTGCGGGGAAGAATAATTGATATAACTAGACAATTGAAGCATTGATAAGGGATATACAATGGTGGGGGAACCCAATATCAAATGATAATGGAAATTATTATTAGTACATCATACATTGGAATAATATGATGGAATCATACAACATTTATTGATTGGGGATGAATCAGGGTGTTTTCTATGTATCTTTTATAATATGTCTCCATTGTGATCTATTTAATTCTGAAAATTCCTATGTTTCTCTTTTAAATTGATTCATGTGTTTTGAAATGTTTCATATAGGGTTGTTCCTCATATTAATTGATTAATATTAGTGGGTCTTGAAGTTGTCTCGAATGCTATAGAAAAAGATATTGTGGTTTTGTGAAAGAGTGTATGGAAGATATTGATTAATTTTAAAAAGGGAGTGTTATTTTAAAGTGGAAATTGTCTAAATGGTTGTTTTTTAATTGGATTTCAAGAGTGATTCTTTAAATAGTTTCCAATGTACATTTGAATTGTTGTTTTTCAATATATTTTAAGTTTATATTTCTATAGAAATAAGAAAACCATTAAATTTTATCAATATTTTTTATATATATTTTGTTAAATAATAATATCACCGAATCAATTGGGATGGATATGAATAAATAATGGATAGATTCTAGTCAATTGATAAGAGACTATAGAAATCGAGTGAAAGGGTTCATCATGTTTTCAAAAGATCATGCATATGACCCTTCTAAAATCCTTTTTCCATGTTTACACTGTTTTTATTCAAGAAAACCTAGTCCACAGGAGTTGGAAGAACACTTGATCTATCATGGAATAGATTAAAGTTATACATGTTGGAATAAACATTGGGGAAAAGCTAATGTAGATAGTGACTAGGATAACAATGATTTTTATGGATCATCTCATATGATTACATGTGTGGAGAATAAGGAAGACCATATCGAGGATGTGATTAGAGATTTAAATGATTAGAATAATCATATTAAGGAAATGAAAAAGATAGTTGAATGTAGACATCATGGTTGCCCAAAAATATTTGAGCAATTAAAGGGTTGTGAAAAGATGCCTTTGTATAGTGGTTGAACTAAATATAAATCATTTTTAGTTTTACTAAAGTAGTATAATTTGAAATATGGCAACAGTTGGAGTGAAATTAGTTTTAAAAAATTACATTACCTCTTGAATGAATTGTTCCTAGAAGATAATGGGATCCTGAGATGAACATACAATGCCTAAAAAATTGATATTATTGATTAGTATGATCTATAAAAGAATACACACCTTCATGAATGACATTATACTATTTCTCACTGTCCACAAATCAATTAAAGAATTCCTAAAGTGTCTTGATTCATGATAAAATAATGATTAATATGGTCCTATGGATGTTTTATGGTATATTACAATAATTCAATGTTTTAGGCACCTATATGCAAGTGAGGTGACCATATGGAAGTTTACTTGGAATAGAGACAAAAGAAATAAATTTGGGAAACAATGTCACCAAGAATACTCTCTTTAGTGCAATAGAATAGATCATGAGTACCTTTATTTTGGAAATGAGGAGAGAAACCATAATCTTGTGTTTATCTACAGAAGAGTGAATACTTTTGGTATTCAGATCAGCACTCACAGTACATGGCCGGTTATGTAGGTAAATTATAAATTTCCTCTGTGGGTATGAATGAAATGAAAACACATCATGTTATATATGGTAATATCCAGACCAAAACAACTAAGTAATTATATTGATGTTACTTTGGTTGAATTTATCTATGATTTTAATTTATTGTGGGATTCTAGTGCACCGTTAAATGATTCTTATTGAAATTAAGATTTCATGTTTAGAACCATGTTGTACGGGATGATAAATGACTTTCATGCTTATAGAAATTTGTCAGGAAAAAGAATTAAACGATGGTATAGGTATCTCATCTATGAAAAAGGTACACTGTCAATTAGGATGTAACATTCATTGAAAATCAGGTTTCTAGGACATGGATTGTTTCTACCTCGATAACATCATTATCGATCTTGGACGACATCATTATATTAATGTTCATATGAACATGCAACACCATCTCAATGAAAAAGTGATCAATTGTTTGATTATCTAAAGTATGTGGACACTACTTTCGGTAAAACATTTTTGAAAAAACATACAAAAACTAGTTGGAAGAAGAGATTAGTTTTATTGAA
Source organism: Viscum album (assembly GCA_963277665.1). Lineage (NCBI taxonomy): Eukaryota > Viridiplantae > Streptophyta > Magnoliopsida > Santalales > Viscaceae > Viscum > Viscum album. Next base: position 1,050,924,422 of record OY728151.1, on the reverse strand, counting down.
TTACCATACTAGAATTATCTATATTCCAGACACTTTCATGTTGTTATTGAGGTTGAAATTTGTTTTGACATTTTCATTGGCACGCTGCTAAATACATTTGAAAAAACAGATGATGGAATTAAGGCCAGGTTTGACATGGTTGACATGGGAATACGAGAAGAGTTGATAATAGTGAAGGGTAAAAGGGAATTTTCATCCTCCAATTGCCTACACTCCTTCAAGGTAGGAGAGATATCAATTTTGAAACTTCATGAATGATGTAATGGATCCATAGTGTTATTCATAGAATATCAAGAACATAGTTTCAATGACTGATTAAAAGTTAAATTTTATGAAATCACATGACTTCCATGTTTCTATACAAGATATAATTCTTGTAGATATTCATTGAATTTCCCCCAAGAATGTTTTTTATACATTAAAGAAGATATGATTCTTCTTCAAAGATATATGCAACAAAGTTATAGACCTGAAAAAATTCCTCTGTATGGAATGATAAATTACAATCATATTTTTTGAACTGGAAATGTTTTTCCCACCGAAATTATTTAGTATGATGGTCCATTTGATGGTTCACATGGTGAGAGATATTAGACTATGTGTTCCTATACACTATAGATGGATGTAACCCATTGAATGGTATATGATTATTTTGATAGGGTATGTCAAAAATTGAAGACCAAAAGAGGGTTGAATTGCAGAGTGATATATTTTTGAGGAAGCCATTGAATTATGAACCAAATAAAATTTTTTTGAATTTTTTTTGGTCTACTAAATTCATGTCACAATGGGAATCTTGCGAGTGATGGAATTTCTAGAAAATATGTTGTCACAATCAGTATAACTAATTGGGTGTAGGCCCACCTTTATGTTTTTCATAACAGTTTAGAGGTTAAACCATATGATGAAACTAAAAAAAATATATTAGGAATTTCAAAACATCAAGGGATCAAAAAAGGAAATAAAATACACATAATCAACAGTTTGTAGGATGGTTTTAGGACCATATATTTAATGAGTCAGATGAAGATATGGACTGAAATTCAAATTGAATTCAATGGCTATCTGGAGGACAAAGTGTGAATGCATTATCTTAATAGTGATTATGTTATTAATGTTTATACATTCTATAATAATGAACAGGATGAAGAAAATTCCATGTAGAATACCAAAGTTACACGTGTTGCTGAAGTGATGCATGTTTTCGGTGCTATGGACATAAATCCAATTTATGTGAATATTTCATACTTTGGCATCACCAAAAAATTATTGATGTTGTATTATATGAACAACCAGGTGCTTATTTTTCAATGCAAGTGATTTTATAATATTACTTATATAAAAATTTATGATTTGGTATTTATGAAACTTTATTTTTGTAAGGAAGTGTAAAAAGATGAATTTATTATAATGGAATCACAGGAAGAACAAGAATTTTATTTTATAGATCCTGTAAACTAAATTCGGTCAATTGTCTTGTTATCAACCAAAACAAAAAAAGGGTTGTATGAAAATTCAATGGAGGGTAACCCTTTCATTGGTACAACGAAATAATATCAAAATTGTCCGAATATAGATGGATTATTTTTTGAAAAAACCAAAATTAAGGTATTTGGATAGTCGATAGAGGGGTAAAATAAATTAAGCCTTAAAAAGAAGAGTTCATAAATAAGGTTATATATTTTTCGTATACATCGGGTTACATTATGTTATTATTTAATCACTACTACTTTTATGTAATATAAATTATATGTTATACATCTTCTGTATAAAATAAAATTTTCCATGTGGGGATGATCCCAATCCTAAGGCACAACAATTATCTCAACCTGATGCTGCTCGTAGTGTACATGAACTAATGGTCTCCCAACCTATTGCTGCTTGTAGTGTAGAGGACCAACACATTTCTCAACCTATGGATTCTGTTACTCCCAGTGCAGAGGTACACCCACCATCTGGACAATTCAATGCTAGCACGAAGTAGGAAAATATTTATGATGATGACACAAAAGAAAAGGATGGCAACGAAACACTGGTGGACCAAATAAATAGGAGCCTCATAGTTTCATGTTGTTATAAAAAATACTTAATTCCAAAGAAAAAGGAATGAAATATGAATTCATGTGGAATAAGTGGAGATAACATATTAACCCAAAAAAGTCTATGTTCATTAGTTACATTGAAATCATCACTTGAAAATGGGTGTCGATTGATGTACAGTCATGACACCATATTTTCACTCAGTATAATACATTAATGCGAGGAGATATTATGTTAAAATTATGATATAATTTATTTAATTTAAAATATTAAAATATTAAAATTGACTTAGTCTTTATCATACCTTTTTGAGTGCATTTATAGTGGATGAATCACACAAGGACTCCATATTATGGGTTACTAAAAATATTCACAGAGGGTTTCACACAATTTTAATGAGATATCATCTTAATGATGATGAATGGAAAACAATACTCCACCCACCTCCTCTTTATGCACACCTGATAACCCAAGGATCCTGATATATATTTACTAGCCATCGTGCGGAGTAGTTTTTTTAGGTACATTTTGTTTTTCAATATACTGTTGCAAGATACATATATTTATCACCTTGATTGACCATTTTTTATTTGTGAAACATCATCTGAGTTCTCAAAATAAGGAATAAGTAGTAAAATTGGCTTCCCCTACTATAAAGAACGGATTGGGTATGCTTCACTTGAAAAATATTGGTCCTTATTTTAAATCTACCATAATAATTTTATGTGACATAAAACAACACCATAACTATTTTCCTCTATTTATATAAAAATTGATTAATCCAAATAAAATTTCTAATCCATCCCATTCCATGTGATATAGATGGAGTTTCATGTGAATAAATATGGGATACTAATAGATGAAAACACACAAAAAGTACGGTAAATATTTGTAATTATGAAATAATAAATATTTGTTTTTCATTAAATTGATATTACATATCAATTATTACATTTTTCCAAAATTTTCTACCTGACATACTCACAAGAATAAGTAACATCAAAAACAGATGTAGATATACTTCTAGTGGCCAGGACGTAACATGAAATGTATAGCTGCCTTAGAGGGGTGGGTTTTAGAGTGACACCTCAATCATTTTTAAGAAAATAATGTAGAGGATCAAATTGATCAACTGAAATTTATGACATAAAGAGTATCCATCCTTGATGAAAAAATTATATGGTAGATATATTTCATGAAAAAAATGATGGTGAGGTGGGGTAGGGAGAATAAAAAACAATAGAACAACCAGTGCATGAAGATCCCTCCCCACACCCAACATTATTCTGTTGAGCCATTACCCTAAAATACGTATCTTAACTAAGGTAATAAATATTCTGACAATTGTTTCTATGAATTTTTAATTAGATAGACAATAATACCTTTCATGTACTGATATTCTATAGGGTGAAAATGGTTGTGATTTATATCTATCAGCACTGAACCATATCCTTATAGTAAGGTATATGCTTTTGAATGTCCATAATGACATCCTACATGATAGACCAATTCCAACAGGTCATGTCAAATAGTTGATTAACATATCCCCTGAGCTATGTGAATAGCTTCCTATTCCAATTGATGATAAAAATATTCATAAGGTCAAACAAGCCCATATAACATTCATCTCATTGCCATCACATCTTGTAAAAAAACATGTCTACAAGGTGGTATTAATTTCCAATTTATCATTAAAGAGAATCCTTTAACATTTAATTAAAAATGGTTTTAACCGATGAGTGTTATTATAGATGGAAAAGGGGAAGGGGTGAAATAAAGGATTGGATAAAAACTACATCAAGGATCATCCAACTAACTGAAACGATCTTCTAAAAGCATCTTAAACCCGCCCTTTCTATATTCGTGTTTATTATCATTATAGACTCATGTGGATACAAAGTTGAAAGATGGTCGTACTCACACAATTTTTGTTATTAAAATATGCACAGTGGGGAAGATCTATCTTTCATTAGTGTTGAAAATGGAAGTGAAATCTGGGACTATGATTGGCTGGGAGGCACTGTTGTAAATGTATACATGAGTTATGTGTTATTTTTCACGACTTGTCCCCCAAGGATCATGATGTGATAACCCAAATACCACCTTCCATGGAAAGGGGTTGGCGACACCCACCGGAAAGGCACATCCCGAAAAGGGAAGGCATTTCCTTTAAGCCTATACACAACAAGACTAGGAAGACAACAAATGATAACCCCAAAATAGAACTTGTAATAGTAAAATTGTGAAAAAAAGTAAAAAAGGGTGATTATACACACCCAACTAAAAATAAAGTACAAAAAATAGGGGAAAATTTTCCCTGAAGGTCGTCCACAATGGATCCTACCTGAGGGGTATGTACAACTAATTGTCTATCATTATTACCACTCACCACATCTACCAATATCCTCTGGGAACTATCTCGTCTTGGCTCCCCATGTATCAGTCAAGCTGTCTGTGGACTACATACATTGATAATTATGACTGAATACATTTCATATTTTTCAGAGGCATTTATATTAAAAAAAAAATTAAATAATTTCCCCATGAATAAAAATTTGGACTCGTCAGTCCTCACATAACCACTATAGTAAATATAGAAATAACTTCTAAGAAAGAGGGTGGAAGAGTGGAAAACATGCATAAATCATTTAACAAAAAAATACAGATGATTGACACTTCATAATACCAACAATACATGGTTAAAATTAACAATTTAATCATATAAAATATATTTTTATTTCAATCATTATTTATTCATTTTTTTGTTTTTAGGAAGCATTTGATGCTCATTTTGCTCAATTTGGATACTCCAAATATTTATTTTCTATATTCAATGCATGGATATCCAAAAAAACTGACCACACAGGAAGAAATATTTATATTTTTAATACACCACATATAACATTTTATAACTAAACAGCTTTTTATATAATTTATATTATATTTTAATGAGGATTATGTTATGATAGGGCGATGCATGAATATAGTCTATATCATGGAATGATTCCAGGGGAAAAGGATAAGCAACAAAAAAAGTACTATGGATGGATATATACCGAGGTTTATATAATAATATTTCACTATCCAAACACATATAAAAAATTTCTTAATTTTCACAATGTCTCTTCAGTGTTCAAAAGAAACAAACAGAAAAGACCGTGGTTATTATGTTTGTAAATTTAAAAAAGAGATCATATTCCATGAACAAACTATCATCCGTAAAGATGTATTTTTAAATATAATTACTATTTAATTTGAAATATTTATTAATCCATTGTGTATTTATATTTTTTCAGTACTACCATGATTGTTCAAAATACTAATATTCATAAGATTATATGGATTAATTTAGAAATTAATTAGAATCATACCAAATGAATGAATGTACACATATATCTTGATCATGTGACTTCAATACGACACATGATGTGACGAGTATGACTCATTGTGTTTATTTTTATATAAAATATATATTATTTTTTAGTAAAAAGAACAAGTGACCTACTAAAAACTAAGAAAACACATTAGGATTAATTTGATACTTTTGGAAAATTATTCAATGGTCATTTGTGACATGTTGGAATCATTCTCCCCTAAATCTGAATCACGTTTTGGACATTATGACTTTTTGTGTGTATTTTTATATTAAATTAATAATAAATTTATCAAAGAGAACAAGTGACATACTGAAAACTGATTAAACACATACAATTTATTTTTATACATTAGTAAAATGATCCATCAACCATTTTTGACATGTAGTAGTCAACCACAACTAAATCTAATGAATGATGTGACCGATATGACTAAATGTGTCCAGTATCAATTTAAAATTCACATTTTATCACAAAATGTGTAAATCACTAAAAACCAAAAAAAACACACTATGAATGTCTTCATAATTAGGTAAATAATTCATATGTCCATTGTGACATGTATGAAGCAGTCTCATGTTAAGCCGATGCACAATGTGACTAGTGTGACTCAAAATGCATGTTTCCAATTTGAACTGATATTTTAGTAAAAAAACACAACTGACATACTGAAAACTAATAATACATATTAATATTGTTTTTATAATTTATGAAAATGATAAATAATTTATTTTTTATGTGGATCAATCAACCCAACCACAATCCATCACACAGTGTGACCGAGATGACTCAATGTGTCTCTTTTTATTTAAAATTGTCTTTAATTTTAGTAATAAAACAAATCATTCAAACTAAAAACTATACAAAAACATTAGGATTGTTTTGATAATTTAAGAAAATGATCCATGATTCATTTGTGATGTGTAGGAATCAACCTCACCTTAATACAATTCATTATGTGACTAGTATAAATCCAAATGTGTCTTTTTTTATAATTGACATTAATTTATGAAAAAAGAACAAGTAACATATTGAAAACATAGGAAACGAATTTTAATTGTTTTGATAATCTTGGAAAATGACCCATGAATCATTTTGGACATGTAGGAATAAAAAACATCTCAATCTAACCCATTGTTTTGTCGATATGAGTATATTTCACTATTATTAGTTAAAAATTTACATTTTAGCTAAAAAACTGTCACTCGTGATTATCCATGAATATGATTTCCAATCGTGTGAATAATTTAGGACAATGATTTGTATGTATTTTATGATGTGTGTGATGTAGTCTCATAAGAAAATGATGCATGATGCGACCAGTATGACTCAAAAATTGTGTTTCTGGTTTGAAATGATATTTTAGTAAAAAAACACAACAAACATATTGAAAATCAAGAAAAGAAATTTGGATTGGTTTGATACTCTAATTCAATGATCCAGGAGTCATTTGTGACGTTTAGGAATTAACCAAACCTCAATCCAATGAATTATTTGAACAGTATAATTCCAAATGTGTTTTTATTTAAAATTGACATTAATTTTGGTAAAAAAGAACATGTGACATATTGAATACTAGGAAAACACATTATGAATATTTTGATAATTTATAACAAGTATTCATGAGTCATTTTTTATGTTTATGAATAATATACACCTCAATGAGACAAATGGTTTGACCAATATGACTAAAAGTTTCTTTTATCAGTTTAAAATTTCCATTTTAGATCAAAATGTTTCACTCACTAAAAACCAAGAATACTCCATATGATTGTCTTCATAATTTAGAAGAGTTATTTGAATGTCCTTTGTGATGTGTATGAAGCTGTATCACATCAAACTAAAAAACGATGTGACCAGTATAACTAAAAATGCGTGTTTTCAGTTTAAAATGATATTTTGGTAATGAAACAAAACTAACACACTGAAAACCAAGAAAATGCATTTGTGTTATTTTGATACATTCAGAAAACAATCCAAAAGTCGTTTTTACATGTAGGAATCAACCAATCCTCAATACGATGAATGATGTGACCTGTATTAATCCTAATGTGTCATTTCAATTTGATATTAATTTTACTAAAAGAATAATGGATATACTCAAAACCAAGAAAACTCATACGGATTATTTTGATATTTTAGTAATATTATCCACAACTCATTTTTGATGAGTAGGAATCAACCCCACCTCAACACGACGCACCATGTGGCCTTTATAACTCCAAATGTGTATTGTTTTCTTAAAAATTGACATTTTATTAATGTATTATTACATATTAATATATTATTTAGTTATTTATAGTATTACTATAAAATTTATTTTCATATATTTATTGAATCATTTTATGTAGTTTGGATGATTAGTTTGGAATCTAATACCATAAGAGGAAATGTTTTAAGTTGGGATCACAGATGTCAAAGAATGAAACATTAATGTTTTTAACTAATTGCTGGATAATTTTAATCATAATTGTATAAATCATTATTTGAAATGTATATAGAATTTTTTCCAAACCACTTTGTGTGATAAATTTTTCTTGTGTGTGTTGTGTAGGTGTTGGTGGGTTTGTTGTTATGTAAACAACACATCACATGTTGCAAGGCCTTCATTAGCACTATTTTGAGTACTGAAAAAGGCTTCCATTATCAACACTATTTCTTCTATCGATAAAGGCCTCCATTATCACCGCTATTTCAAGAGATGATAAAAGTCCCCTTTATTAGTGTTATTTCAATTGCTGATAGGGTCTCCTTTTATCAGTGCTATTTTGGGCACTAAAAAAGGACCCCTTTACCGTCACTAGAGAATACAGTGGATAAATAGCATCATTTATCTGTGCTAAAATAGTACTGATAAAGGGCCCCCCATTATTAGTGCAGATAAAGGACCCCCATTATTAGTTCCTTTTTATCTCTGATAAAGGGGACTCCCTTTATCTTCACTATGAATAACAGTGCTTTTCTTGCGCATTTAAAAGAAGTTTATAGAGTTTTTAAAAGAAATATTTTTAGTAGTGAGGGTGAATTACTGATACATTTTCTTTTATTTTTCCTTTCAATTGAAACAAACTTCGCCTCATATTAATGATTCAATTTCCTACTAAAAACTAATCAACATCACAATCCACATGACCACAATAATTTACAAGGTTCACTATTCAATAAGAATAACTACATCAATGATATGGTTTGGAAGTAATCAAATACCACACAGTCGACTAGAAGACAATATCTGGATTACAATGAGTAGGTTATACCCTTTCACTCATGTTGCACTATGTATACAATTCCAATAGTGTGTGTGCACCTTCTTAGAAAAAATAGGGTATCACAATTGTTTTCTAACAATGGATGTTACATGTGCATCTTTTCAATTCGAAAAAATGTATACCCTTTAAAAACCCATTACATTAATAGAAAAATATTGTAAGAACTTCCTTGAAATTGTTTCAAAAAAGTCAGTCTTAGTTTACGAGTATAATTCCTCAAATTACGATTTTCCCCAATATGGTTCTTCTTAGTATGACTATAAGTTGTAAAAAACAACTAGGTCAAAATATAGTATATATTAACTGAAACCACTATAATTCATTCTTCCTCAGTCCATAAATCTCCAGTATGGAAATCATGATCTGATAATCCATGTTTATAGAAGTTCACTTCCCCACAGTGATGTTGATTGTCTCACATTGAGAACTAAAGGTCAATGCAAAAAGCCCAAGTAGGGTTACCATGATGGAGAAAGTAATCCAAACAACCTCCCCGTGAGAACAGTAGGTCACCACCTCACCTTGAGTACCGATGTTAACCCCCTCACCCCACCTCACATTTAGAGCAGAAGATCAATGAAAAACAACTGAAACTGATCTGCAGATCTCCAACTCAAATCATGGAAAACTCAATCAAATCATTTATTTGAAACCAAAGATCATAAATCAAAACCATCAAAAATTTACAATATGAAACCATAAAATCGTAATATCACATATAGTAGATCAAAACCTTCATAGATTCCTTACATCCAATATCCAAAATAATGCATCTTGGTTACAAAATTGGAACTCAGTTAGGTTTGTAGACTCTAATAGAAAGATTAATTATATTTGTATCCACATGAAGAGGGTACTCTCTTTTAGATATTGTGTGTCCATTTTTAGGGATATAATTTTTTCTGAGAAGAAACTTAATGCGGTGATAAGGGAAAAGGAACGTTTTGGGGTTTTAGGGCCAAAGAATCCCTTATAGGGTGTTTTGATTAGAACACTAACTTTTTTCACCAAATATTTTCTTCATGTATTGGAGGAGAAATCTTATTTCTAATCATGAGGATTACACTGGAAGAGTTTTCCATGATTTAATTGATATTAATTCAATTATTATGAATTTTTTAGGAAACCATTTAAGAAAGAATGTATTGAAACTCCTTTATGTCTTACTAAATGCATTACAAAAATTTCCATGGAAGACCTAAACTAACATTTGGAGGGAGATATCTCAGATGATGATTTTTTGGGCCCTTCATATTATTCATTCTACTATAGATTCATGGCCTTATGGTGTCCATTTATTATTTTTAAAACACTTTTGGAACATTATTGTACTTCATGATGTTTCCCTGATAAAGGAATTTTGGGAAGAAATAACCTCACTCAAGTCCCATGATGATTATCATATTACACTAATTCCCAAAAAACATTGTCCATATAAAAGAATCGAGATTCGTCCAATTATTCTGTGTGATGTTTCCAAAAACATTTACTCCAAGATCATGGTGGCAAGGCCACAATGTTTTCCTCCCCTACTGGTGAGTAAAAATCAATGTTCCTTTGTTCCAAGGTTATCCATCACAGATAATAAATCAATTACTTTTTAAGTGTTCTACTCCATGAATACCCTCTCAAATTAAAAAAATGTGTCATGGAAATTAATTTGGATGCGATGAAAGCCAATAACAGGGTCAAATGGCCTTTTCCTGATCTCATTCTCTCCAAAATGGGATTTGGGGCTAATTTTTTTTAACATCAACAACTGAGATGTGTTTGTTTCATTCAGAATCAATATTAATGGGGTCCCTTCTAAGAGTTTTAAAGCCTCATGGGGATTATGGAAAGGGGATCTACTCCATTTGAATCTTCATATCCTATTTTTAGACATATTTTCTCATCTTCCCTTAAGATAAGTGGAGTAAGGAGTTACCCATGGTGCTACGTTATGTCAAAATGAACCACTTAATTTCCCCCTATTCTTTATATATGATTGCATCCTTTTTTCACATTCTACCCCTAAACAATTATTATTTGTTATTAAAATCATTAATTTTTTTGAAGGGGATTCTATTCAAAGTATTATTCCTTTGAAGCCAAAATTATCCTTAAGTGAATGTGTTTTACACATGGAGAGAGGGGAGTTTCAGTGGAAGAGTGGGTTTCCACAAGTTGAAAAATATAACAAATATATGGTTCTACAAACCATTGTTAAAAGATTAAAGAATCAAGGGTTTTCATAAATTATGGAATGGGTGGATAATATAATTTTTTTTATGTTCAAGAAGGATTATTTATATGGCTGAAAATGAAGTTCTTGTTAAATAAGGTTTCCATGAAATTCCTTCCTATGTTATATCATTATTCAAATTTCTGGAAGCTCTTATTGATAAGATCTACTATATTTTGGATACCTTCTTGTTTGTCTTTTCATGATGGAAAACATAACACCCATTGAGTGTTGTGGGATAAACTGAGTGTTACTAAATTATTTGTAAGTCATCACTTTAGGAATCTCAAATGGTTTACCAAGGCCCTCCTAGAGTAGAAATGATGGAATCTCCTATCCAACCCAAATTCTCTGTTCCCAATGGTTCTATGTGAAAAAAATTCTTCATTCCAAATTTGTACATGCCAAGATAGGGTCGCATCCAAGTATTCTATGGTGATGAATTTAGGGTAGTAAGTCTCTTCATGATAGTGGAAATGTGGCGAGAATTTCTAACATGAATGATGTATGTGTTTGGAATGACTTGTGGTTGGAAAATGGAATCAACCTGAAGGTCCCCTTAACTGTAGTCTCTGGACTCAAAAAATCAATGGAGTGTTATTTGATCAACTACACATTAGAGGAGAGGGATTAGGCAATTATTTTTAGCTAGTTTAATGAGGATGATAGTCACAGAATTCCCAATATTCCAATTACGCCTAGAATGGGTAATGATCAGAATTTTTGGGCTAGGGAATATCTTGGGAAGTACACAGTTAGGTCAGGATACAAATTGTAGGTTCATGGGCTGGCTCAGTTACATCTTAACAATCTTTGGGAGAGTCTCTCATTACTCACTCCTCCACCAAAGGTTAAATTTTTTTGATCATAGGCTTGAAATTATTTTCTACAAACCCATGACACTCTGGTGAAACAACATATTTTGGAGGAGGACGCCAGCCCTTTGTGTCTTCAATAGGTTGAATCTCCTTCATAAGAAATTCAACTATGTCATGGGGTGGGAGGGGTGTGGAAAGAATGGGTGTCTAATTTTATGATATTCATTGACTCGTCTATGGATTTTGTCTAAAACCTTAATAATTGGTTGATTTCATTCGAACCGAGAGTGGTGGGGTTGATATGTGCAATTTCATGGATGATTTGGAAAAGAAGAAATTAGTGCCTCAATCAAAATAATGTGACCGAAGATCGAATTTTGTTTTAGAGGTCCTTAGAATGGATGAATTTTTTGACTGCGTATGAAGTGGCACCTTCTTTGGTTAGCATGCGGCATGAATCACCTTATTGGACCACCCCTCACTAGAGGGGTTTTTCATGATTAACACTGATGTGGGAATCTCCTATTATTGAAGGATAGAATTTGGATTAATTTCCTATAAAATAAATTTCCTGGTAGTGGAAGATAATTTCATGGTGATTTAAGCCTCTTGGAGTATGGTGGTGGTGGAGGCACACACCATCATCCAAGGTATCCTTCTTGCTCATTAAAATTTTTGGAATATTGTTATGGTATAATTGGGCTTCCGTGATTTGATTACAGTCTTGTCTATGATGGGGGAGGACTCAAAAACTTTATTCCTTATTTTGAGAATGATTTATTCCATGGATGAATGATTTTATGCATGAAATTTTTCATTCATAAAGTGTTGGGGTAACCTGTATTCTCATTGTTTGGAATTCCATGGGAAATGTGAGGGTGATCATTATTGGGTTGATTCTTTTCGTGATTGGATCTATATGTTTAGTTTCATTGATTACTAATATATTATATCCTTTTCTGAAAAAAATTATTTCCTAATTAACATGTAATAATTAATTTATATAATAAATAATAAACTCTATATGTTGGTAAATAATAAATAAGAAATTATAAATCAATAATAAATCTTTTTCCATTAAGTTATCTATTGTTTTTTAAAACTACATCTATTTCTATTATTTTATAAAAAAAATCATAAAAAATTATTTATTTTCAAAAAAATAATAATAATTAGATAAAAAAATTTAGTATTGGTTTTCTGAAACGCCACTATTTTTTTTTGGGAAAACATTTACTCGCGGTTATCAAAATCCCTATGAAAAAACCATCTTGAAATACCTTTTTTTGGCATAGTGAAGTGAAAATCACCTTTCATTTTATTATTGCATTCGGGACGAGCTAGTGTTTGTAGAGGGGACCAAAATGGTGTTTGGAAACCAGGGAATTTTGATTCATTATATGAGTCTATTATTATTTAATTTTTATTACATCATGAATGAATTTTAGTTATATTAAACCACATGATTACATTATTCGTTATTGATTGGATTACTCAGTTGGATTCTATTTTTTGATTTCGCACGGTGTTTTTTTTAATTATTTCTGCACTATAGTATTATTTTTATTATTTTTATATGATTCTTCCACAGTGTTGTAACTTTGTAACTAGGGGTATAGTCTACCCAATATACATTTAACAACCCTACTTCTAGACGGAAGCCTATGGCGTATGAGGAGGAGCACATGAGGTCTTGTAAACCACCTATTCTATTCATGTGAGAGAGTGTCAGATCAGGGGATGTTACACACAACCATAACCATAAGTCATCCAACAACACAATCATATCATATCTCACATGAAGACAATTGTACCATCACCTAGTGCACTAATAGACCACCAACCATCATGGACTGTGCATATATTTATAGATTGAATAGATAGCGGGTAACTGGTCACCATCTGCATCACTAGGATGTCGGAAAAAACACACTAAGTGTGAAAATATTAGTATTGGTACACATTGCTTGATACATGTAGGTTGTGTATAGAAATCACAGGGAATATACAAGTATATATATAATCCAAACACAATATCAACCTATTGTTTCATAGTAAAACCCTCACTAACTCACAACACTATTCTACTTTCACTACCACCACTAAATGAATAACACTACTCGAACCACAAGCGACTTTTTGTATTTCCAACAAATCCAATTATTGAAACCAACTCCCACCATTTAAAAAATTATTAAATAATTATTCCATCAATAACTCGGCTTCTAGAATGACATAATAATACATGAAAAACAGCTCATAATTTTAGCCGCATCGTGCATTACCATGTTTTCCATTTGATTTCTTTGCCGAAATGGAAATACTACATTGTGAGTGATTCACAACAAATCCATGTATAAGAAACTGCCCCTAATCGAACAATAGAATCCATCTGTATATGAAAAAACTATTAATTATGTGATTAATAATAAAATGAAGTAAAATAAACATAAATATGAAACAATCCACTACTTATGTTGAGAGTACATCTTTATGATATATTTGTACATTCTCTAATAACGAATGATGCCCATTCATTTCTTAAAAAAATTTATATTGTCTTTTGAATATGAGTCTCTTCAATAGACATGTAAGTATTGAAAAATTAAAAATACACAATATATTAATAAAAATTTTAAATTAAAGAGTAATTATATTCAAAAATACCTCTTCAGGAATGCTAGTGTGTTCATGGGATATGATCTATATCATAAATTTACAAAAAAAAATACAGTCTATTTTTTTTGTTTCATACACTACAGAAACATTGAGAAAAAAAAGTAATTTTTTATATGTGTTTGGATAGTGAAATCTTATTATATATACCCTGATACTTATTTAGTCGTAGAACTTGTAATGTTTATTGTTTTTTCCTCATGTCCTATTTTCATGATGTAGACGATATTGACAGCCCACCATATCTTAATAGAATACACATAAAAAGATAATATAAATTATATAATTATATTTTTAGTTCTAAATTTTTTGATGAAGTGTATTAAAAATTGACAAACACCATCATTTGTGGTTGGTTTTTCAGATATCCATGCTTTGCATCAACGAAATAAATCATTAGAGTTTCAAAATTGAACTTAATGGGAATCCAATGTCTCCTAAAAATAGAAAATTATAGAATTAATGAATAAAAGTAAAATTTATTTTAGATGATTATAGTATAGATTTTTACCCCTACATCATTCATATTTAGGAGTGTCTTCCATCCGTATTTTTTTTGTTAAATGATATGAGTAGGAATTCCACTATTTCACCTTAATTCTGAGAATTTATTTTCGTTTGTTCTATAGAGATGATGTGAGGGCTAATGTGTCCAAATTTTCATTCATGGGGGAATCCTCTAATTTTTTTTTCATATATAGGTCTCTAAGAAAATATCAATTGTATATATTCATAAATAATATAGTATATAATGTTTTGGAAAATAAAATCATGAAAACATACCTCATGTATACATTTACAACTAAGGTTCCTAGCCAATCATGATCCATGATTTCACAAACATTGTCAACACTATTGAAATATGGATCTTCCCCTTTGTAAATATATTCAACAAAAAAAATTTGAGTACAATTTTCTTTTAACCTCATATCCACATGAGCATTCAAGGATAATAAATATGGAAACAGAACGAGCATGTTTAAGGTTCTTTATGTAGATCATTTAGATTGGTCGGTTGATCCTTGAGACTGTTTTGAGCCGTTATTTCGTTTTCCCCCTTCCCTTTTTCCATTTATAATATCATTTATCGGTTTTTACCTTTTTTCATTAAATGATAATTGTTTATCTTGAAAAATAATTTGGAGATTAGTAATTCCTTGTCGACATGTTTTTTACAAGACATGAAGCATATTTAATGAATGGTCCACGAACTTGTTCAACCCTATGAATATCTTAACCATCATTTGGAATAGGTAGCTTTTTTGTTGACTCGTGGGCTATTTTAATCAACACATTTACATGACTTGTTGGAAGTGTTCTATTGTGTAGCATGGAGTTCAGGATATTGAAAGTCATATCCACCCATTCAAGGTAATGGGTGGGTCTTGTGAGATATAAATCAAAGTAATTTTCACCTTGTATAATATCAATACAAGAAATGTATTAATGTATATATAATTCACAGTTCATAGAAATAATTATTAGAACAATGATTAACTCATCTAAAACGGGTTTTTGAGGGGAATGGATTTCCTTAAATCTAGTGTGGGGTGGGGAGGGATCACCACGTTATAGTTGTTTGTGAGTTGCCTATTCTCTTCCCCCTCCCCCCTCTCCCACCATAAAATTTTTCATGAACTCTATCTCCAATTGAATATGTACATCAATGATGGCTATTCATTCTCACATCACATTTATTTCTTCACTATGATCCTCCCTTTTTTTCTCAAAAAATGTTCATGGTGTCACCCCCCAATCTCCACCTCTGATGCGACCATACTTTTTAAGCTACTTCAAGGATACTAAATGTATTTCTACATCCATTTTGTATGTTTCTAACTCATTTTTCTATATCAGATAGAAAATATATGAAGATAACTAATCATTTTTGTGTAATATCGATTTAATGCAAAACATATATTTATTATGTCATACATACACATTATTTAAACACTTTTTTGTGTGTTTTCATCTATTTTTATCCCATATTTATTTACGCATGCCTCCTGGAATATCACATGGCATGTGATGGAAGTAAATTTGGATTTGGATTCATCAATCTGCATATAAATAGATGATCATAGCTATGGAGTTGTTTTATGTCCCATAAAAGTAGTACGATATATTTAAAAAACATTACAATTTTTTCAAGTGAAGCATACCCCATACTTGCATTATGATAGGGGTATAGTGGTTTTTTTGTTCATTCCTTATTTTTAGAACAAACATTTTGTTCCATAAATAAAAAACAATCAATCAAAGTGATGAATACAAATATCGTCAAACAACATATTACCAAACACAATGACCCTGAAAAGACTGCTCCGCATAACAGCTAGTAATCACATCCCATGCTTCTTGGGTTATTAGGTGTGGATAAACAGGAGGTGGGTGTGGTTTTATTTTCTCGTCAATATCATCAAGATGATGTCTCATTAAACATGTGATAAATCCTCTCTAAAACCCTTAACCATCCCTTAATACATAGTCCTTTTTTCTAGTGATCTACTATAAATAAACTCTACAGGGGGTTATGAAGTATATATCAATGTTTTATTATTTTATTTTTTAGTAAATTAAAGAATTGATATCATAATGTTACTATAATATCTCCCCACATCAGTGTCTTAAGCCTGGTGAAAACATGGTACCACAACTGTACATCAATCAGCACATGTTGCCGAGTGATGATTCTAATGTAACTACTGGACATGGCCTTATTGGGGTATACATTTTGGCCCTGTTAAATCCATCCATCCTCATATTTGATTCCATTCACTTTTTACCTAAGTATTTTTTCTAAAACCGTCAAACTACAGTGCACCTATTTTTCTGCTATATTTTATAACTCAATTAAACCATGGGGCTCTTATTTTTTATATGAATTAATTATTTCATTGGCTACCATTTCCTCAGTTTCAACATCATTGATATGTTACATCGAAGAGCTAGAATCTGCATGTGCGGATGGTGGGTGTACCTCTGTATTGAGAGCAATAGGAGGTTGAGAAACCTATTATTACACTGTACTGCAAGCTGCAGCAGGTTGATAGACATGGTGTGCCTTGGGATTGGGAGCATCATCACATGAAAAAGTCATTATCTATATAAGTGGTCTAGAATTTAGTTTATATTACATAAAAAAATAGAAAAATATAATATCATAAGAAACACTATGAGTATGACATCAACATTATATCCTTGTTGTTGATCTCTCTTTTTTTAAAGGCTGATGTAATATTACCCCTCAATCTATTATCTTAATCCCTTCACTATGGTATCCTCTTAAAAACAAATGATTTATACAATGGGACTATTGTTAAATGATTGTGACATCCCAATGAATGGTCTTTCCTCAATGGAATTTTACTCTGACTCTTCAGTGGTTTTGGTCAACAATAGAACAATTTACTAGTTTCAGTTTGTGAGATTTAGAACATAAAATACATGTACTTCGGGTGATTCCATTATAATCAGTTCATCTTTGTACCCTTCCTTACTGAAATCAAATTTCATGAATCTTAATTCTTATATTTTAACTACACTCATGTAATCAACCTTCTCGAATTGAAAAATTGGCCCTTGGAATTTTGTATAATTCATCTCCCATATTTGTTTGATGATGAAATATTTTCATAAAATGGATTTATGTCCTTAACACCATAAACATGAATCTCTTCAGCCATAAGTGTAACTCCACAATTTTTCATGGTACTATCTTCATAACCATCATTAGTATAGAATGTATTACCATTAATTCCATACAAAATTTATGATAATACATACACTCATGGTCCTCCTGTCAGCCATCAAAGTCATTCTAAAAGTGAGATTGGATTTTAATCTGACTCATTTAATATATGGTCTTAGAACCATCTAATAAACTATTGATTATTTATATTTAATGTCAATTTTTAAGCCCTTGAGAGATTCAAATGCCTAAGAATTTTATTGTGGGTTTTAACATATGGGTCAACATTGAAACTATTATGAAAATTTTAATGATGGTCATATTTCCGATATATAATATTGCATATGAAAACCCACCTTACATAAATTCCACCACCCAAAAGCTACCCAGTGGGATTAGATTTTTGTATACTAATTCATTCCACACTAGACAAGTATCCATTACAAAATTCAACAACTTCCATAATAATAAATCGAACAACAATACAACCCTTTGGTTCACAGAAAATTTTGAAATACCCTTCCAAAATATTTATATATCATTCAATGGGGTACAACCATATATAGTGTACATGCCCAAAATGTTTAATATCACTAACCAATTGAACCATAAAATGAACCATCTTATCAATTAATGTCAGCAGGAATAAACTTTACAATTCACATAATATGATGGAAATTTCATTTTCCATAGTTTGGAAATTCTCAAGGTCTATAAATTTTCCGCATCTAGCTTTGATGAAGAAATAGATAATCGTTAATGTATGACGGGTATTATTTGGGAAAATTAAATGTTAATCTATAGGAATTATATTTTTCGTCAAAACATGGAATTCAAGTGATTACAAACCCTTTAACTTTAAATCTCTCATTGACGTGATGTTATTGATATTTGATGAATACCCTCTAGAACATTAATGTCATTAATAAATTTGCAAAACTGATATATCTCATACATTGAAAGAGTGTAGGTAGAAGGAGGAAGAAATGTTTTTATTTCACCCTTCAGTCATGCCAAATCTTCTCATATTCTTATGTCAACAATGTCCAACCATGTCTTATTACCATACTTTGTTTTTCTAGGAGCATTTAGCATCGTACTGATGACAGTATCACATATATATCTTTTTCAACATTCCAGATATTAAGAAAATGTATTATGAACAGTAAATTCTCATATGGTAATTTAAAAAAAAAATTGATTTATTTTTCCTACTAGTTTTCATATGGTTTTTCAATAATAGTTTACCAATAGTAGTGTCCACATATTTTAATTTCTCAAAAAATTGATCACCTGTTAGAGGATATAGTATTGTAAATTCTTTGAACTTCAATAAAATGACATTTTTCAAGCATGAAACTTATGTCATCCATGTATAAATGTATTATTTTTTTAGAAAAATGGTTTTCAGTGAATGTTTACACATAATTAACTACTTACTTATCTAAAAAATAGGACACCCATGAGATCCTTTAATTCGATATCCAGACAAATTTTCAAAAGTGGGATTGCTATTTTTCATCCAATACAACATGGATATGAATGTAAAATATTCATTTCTATATGATTCATACGATATAACACTTGAATCCCACAATAATTTCAAATCCTTGATTAATGGTAACAAATAAACATCAATATTATTACCCGGTAGTTTTTGTCCTGATATAAGTATATATAACATGATATGATTACATATCATGAATAACCATGGTATCAAGTTATAATTTTCCAACATAACTAACCATTTACAATGATTACTTCTTTTGAAACCAAATTAATTCACTTTATATGCAGATAATGCAAGATAAAGGTTTAACAGCTCATTTATAACATTGGGATACTCATGATCAATTTTCTTCCACTGACTAGAGTCTGTAAGGTGATGTAGTTTCCTATCAATTTTTCTTCTGTCTACATACCATGTTAATTTCAATATAATCTCATCACTTCCATATAGGTTCCAAGACCTTTGAATTATTGGAATGTACCTTAAAACATTCATATGACCGAATTCAACTTACTTGTATCGATATGAATAAAACTTTATGCATTATTCATGTGATTTGTGGTCTTTTCAAAATAGTATACAATAATTTGGATCAAAATATATACTTTAAAGAACATAGCCCTTGATCATAAGATTCTATTATAATTGTATTTTGAGATTGGGGTCTCATTATCTTCTAGAAACATGTCATTAAAGAGAGCATGTAGTTCTATAAAACTAGAATCACTCCATCTATAGCCTTATTACAAATTATATAGCTTCATTATGATTGTAAATGAAGTATATTTATTGAAACCACCATACAATGGCATCTTTGCACAACTCTTTAACTGCTCAAACAATTTTGTGCAATTACGAAGCTCATCAACAACAATCCCTGTCATATCCTTAAGATGATCTTCATAATCATTCACATCAGTTACCATGTCCTTGATATGGTCTTCTTCAATGTCCACTATTGTAATCATATCCGATGATACAAAAAATGCAGTGTTATTCCACCCACTCTCTACATTCGCATTGTCCCTATGTTTATTCCAACATTTATATCATTGATCTATTCCCTGATAGTTCAAGTGTACTTCCATATCCTATGGATTAACAGGTCATGAATAACAATAATTTAAACACATAAAATGGATTTGAGAAGGGTAATATGCATGACATTTTGTAAACTTGATGAAATCATTCACAACATCATAAAAATCTTTTTTCAAATGATTTTAATCCATCCATTTTTTATATATATCCATCATATATGATTCAGTGATATTAGTATTTAACAAAATAAATAAATAAAACCTTGATAAAAAAATTAATCCTGGATGAAAGAATATTCCGACTTTAAGTCTCCTTTGAAAAATATTTATCAAATAAAAATTAAAATCTTAGTAAAAAACAATCCATTTACAAAAATTCATCGTTAAAATATCATGAAATTTTTTATAATAAACCAATCAATTTCAACTTCCTTTCTCAATACTCCAATTCCATATTTTCTGTAGTAAAGGAAAATTTCATAACCCAACAATATTAATCATTTAATATGAAAAACAACCCTCTATATTTTCAAAATTATCATTTAAAACATAACACACCCATTGTGTAAATTAATCCAACATTACATACACTTTCAAAACATTCACACCCCTTTCTGAAAGATAATCAGATGAGTTGAGAAACACTTGGGATGAAACCTAAGTCAATTCTATGTGTTTAAATAATTTAAACATTATTAATAACAAAAACAAGGTATCTTGAACAAATATAATTTTTTAAGATACATTTCAAAATAGTTGAATCATTTAAAAAGAGCCACAAATCAATTTTCACAAAGACATAAATTCAAAGAGAGAAAATTTACAATGGATACATGAATAAAAAATAACCAAAATTTTATATAATATAAATCTATAAATATTATATCATGTTTATCATGAATAAATAGAATTAATCATGTTTTTTACTCTCTTAATACAACTAAGGAGTGAATAAGACATAAATAAAAACGTAAGATTCACATGAAAATTATACATTTGAACATAATGTCATATCACATAAAAGTGGGAAATCATCTTCCACTTGATGCACAAATCATGTACTTTATAATCTTGATCCTTACAATATGGAAAATTAGAAATAATGTTCCCCTTCTTGAGGGTATAAATTAAGTCAATGTTAAAAGACTATAGGTACTCAAACATTCTTCTCTATCAATGGTTGATTTCACTTTGTGATTAAATATATTTCATAGAATATTTTTAGTGTATTCCAATAATACCACTTGGGACCAACCACTATTTCCAATCATATGAATAGATTTGGGAAGTTTCTCTTATGTGTTTTTGACAATATATATCCATGAGAAACCACATTACCATCATGGAGTGTAATAGTTAAAATCCTAAATCCTGATACATCACAATATAAGACATACTCATTACCCAGATCATTTGTGATTATGATTATTGTTTTCATCAACATACCATTAGAATAATTGAAGGATATATCAATAACATCTAGGAAATGGAACCATACACCATATTTGGTTAAGGACTTCTATGTTCTTCCAATCAAAATGAACCATGGTTGACACTCTAGCAATAAAAGTTAACTGCTATCAAAATCACCACAATAAAATTATTATTTGATGTTCCAATGATTATTGTGAAATGATTTTTCTTCTCAATGAGTATTCCAAACACACCTCTATCTTTGGTTTCATGTGCTTGTTGTCCCACTTTCTTATAGTATGTATCATATGTTCATCTAGTTTAACCAACATCCAAAATTTCATGGAATTATCCCCATTGTAAATGTAGACTTTCTAACACCTGTATCATGTCCATATAAAACTATTCACATTTTATGAATAGTTAATGTACTCTTACTTTTAAATGAATGAATCATACATTACAAAAAAATATTTTCAATACAATGACGATAAGACCTTAACATATCACCATTGGTGTTGACATCATGATCCCTTTATAATTTCTTCAATAATTCTCCACTCTCCATGATAACCTTGATCCCATGTATGAAAACCTTTAGAGATCCATTCCTCAATAATCTAAATTTTTTTTTCATCTAGTTCTTCTATAATTTGAAATTATTTTCATCGACGATTGAAATTATACTATGGTTTATCTATAATAAAAATTGTTATACCCATGAAAGTTAAATACCCTATGAATGGGGGATCAAGGTATATTGATCCTTCAAAAATGAACATGTTCCTGTGATATAGTTCCTTTATTATGAGATAGAATCATAACCATAATTAATTATAAAAATTGACAAATAAAAAAATAAGGGAACCATACAATTTTAATTTGTTCATCCAAACTGGGATAATTCATGGAGTGTGAAACAAGAATGCATTCTACACCTAAAACACAAATTGGGTGACTTTTTTGACAAAATTTGGATTGACTACATAGATCCTCAATATTTATACCCCTTATAAAAAAATTAACTCATTATTCTAAAAAAACAGAAGATATAAATGCATCTATATGTGTTCTTGCCTAATATTTAAGAATAAATACATAGTTTACAACAATATGGGTGTATCAATTCTACTCAAATTTTATCCATTGACGAACTTCATGATACGCTAATAAGAATAACACCCTGATATGACACCTATGACATTATAACATAATTCTAGAACATTTATACTTTCTCTAACGATCTCAACATCCACGATCTATCTTACCACTATTGAAAGTGAATGATATCTCCCAAATAATTAAAAAATCACTATGCTTCCTTCCAAATAGATCATTAATCTACCATCACAATGAATATAATTTTCTTTATCAATACCTAATATATTCAAAGTCAAGAGAACCTATTTAATTTATAAATTTCCATATGAAAGATATGAAATTAAAATATATTGGTATAATAAATTGACACATTCGTCATACAAAAATAACCATCATGGCATGTAACATATATTTCTCGATTATCATGTACCACACAAAAAAATCACATCACAAAGAAAAAAATGATTATTTTATGACTAAAACACCATGGAATGGTCTTAAACATCATGGGTTGGTCAATTGTACTTCAGAAATTATACTTCCTACATACTAAGCATCCACGAGTTCTCTACTTTAACATTACATGGATAACAACATTTATGAATATGCAATGAAATATTCCTTGTCCTCTATGAGAAGTGGCCATATCCAGAACAATGTGAAAAAAGATAAATGAACATAAAATACTGATAATACCTAGAATGACAAAGGGATGTGGTAACAGAAAGTATGCTCAAAAGGCTAAGGAGGTTCATAGGGAGTCAACAGAGAAGGAGGAATATTTCTCAAAAGTGTGGAAGTTCAAAGATAATAATAGGACTTTTAAGAAGCTTGATCAAGGAAAAATATCATTATTTATTAGTGTGAAACCTCTATCACCCACACAACGGACGAAGTTTGATTAGGGAGATTCAAAAACATACCAATAGTATTTAATGGGAGTATTGATGAACCACAAAACCATATTAAAAATACAGTGTTGTTATTTTAGAATGGCAGGTATGAATAAAAGGATAGACCCATATTTCATATTCTAAGAAAGGGGTATACACATATTTTGGAACCACCAAAATATTCTTGGTTCAACAATGTAGATATATTGTCATAATAGAATAATCATAAAGGGGTAGACACATATTTCTATTACCACAACCAGTATATTTCATCCACATAGTCAGTTATCAACTCTAGTGTAAAGTCACATCCTTAATCCAATTTCAGAGGATCAACAATAGATTTTGGTGAAGGAGGAGTGGAATAATTATGTTCATGTTACCATTAATAATGGGGTAATCAAAATCATGAAATTAATTCAGGATATGCACATATCTATATATATCATAAATTAGTGTGAAAACCGGGAACCAACCAACATGAAATTCAATTAGTTCGCAAAATAAGAACCTCCGAAGACCACGATTTTCAGCGGGGTGTTTAGCCCTTAAAATTCACAACATCTCCATAAATATAAAACTGTACCAACATGAGAAACCAATGAGAAAAGGGTGAAAATCACCACATAGGTGTTGTACAACACACGGTGGTGGTGCATTCTGGAGGGAGGAGAGCCGTGCTGTAGAAAAGTCCTCTGGAGGAGGAGAGGCACACGATGGAGGAGAAGTCGCGTAGTGGTGGAGAGGATCTAGGGGAGAAGTGGCATGGCGGAGGAGAGGGGCACAATGGAGAAGATTTGTGGTGGAGCAGTGGCACTGTTAGAGGAGGGGCATGGTGGAGGAGTTTCATGCTGGGAAACTAGATTCGCTACAGTGGAGGAGGAGGAGGAGGAGGATGAGGGGGTAGTGGTGGTGGGGATAGTAGTGATCAGTTTCCATGAGAGCACGAAGGGTATGAGGAAGGAGGAGAAAGTTAGAGTTTCTTTATAGAACCTAGTGCAACTTTTATCAACACTAGATAAAAAGAAATCATAAAAATATATTTTATCAGCATGGATAAAACATACCTTTATTAACACATTTTTATTGCTTATAAATATCGGACTTTATTAGTGAAAGAAAAGTGATGATAAAGGATGTCTTTATTAGCACTAAAAATAGTGCATTGATAAATATACACTATTATTAATTTATTTATATTAATATATATATATATATATATATAATTATATATTTGATATATATATATATATATATATATTTATAATTAAAACTATAAATAAATAAATAAATATTTACATTAATAAAACAATAATTTAAATAATTATAAAATTATAAGAAATATAATTATCATATTTATAATCTTAGAAATATATATATAATAAAATATATTAATTATATATTTATAAGATTATATATATAACTTCATTTATTCTAGTTTTATAGTTATTTATATGAATATATATATATAATTACAATTATAAATGAATATATATTTATTTATCTAAATAATTATAAAATTATAAAAAATTAAGATTTATAATATTTATAATTTTATCAACATATATTTTTAAGATATTTATTATAATATTATAATTATTTAAATATATCTGTATTTATTTATAACTACAAATATAAATAATGGTATTTATTTATCAATATTTCTATGTATTTACATATATATTTATAAATGTATTTATTTAATTATATATAAAATTATATAAGACAATAAAAAATATATTTTTTTATGAATTACTAAATAATTAAATAAATATATATTTATTTATATTTAGAACTAAAAAATAAATATAGATTTATTATTAATTAAAAAATATAATAAATTAATATCTATTTATAGTTGTAATTATATATATATATATTTATTTAAATATCAATAAAAGTATAAAAAATATATTTATAATTTTTGAAATATATATAATATATTTGTTATAATTTGTTAAATAATTAAATGTATCTACATTTATTTAGAATTATATTTATAACTATTTGTATTTATCTAATTTTTTTTAAAAATATATATAATTAAGATTTTTATTTTTATTTTTTAATTATTTACATAATCTATATTTATTTTGGAATTATAAATACAAGTATTTATTTTTATTTTTAAATATATTTATTTAATTATATTATAACATTATAAGTTTTATAATAAATATATTTATTATTATAATTTTATAATTATTCACATATATATAGTTATTTGTATTTATAATTATAACTATAAGTCAATATATTTATAGATATTTGTATATAATTATATAATTATATATATATATAATTATAATATATGTATTTATTGTAATGATATAATTATTTAAATATATTTATATAGTTGTAATTATAATTACAAATAAATATTTTGAAAAAGTATATACACATATATATAATTTATAAATTATAAATATAGTAAGTATATTTATTATTTAATTATATTTAATGAAAATTTATAAATATTTTATCAAAGATTATAGTATATTTGGGTAACATGAATTAATCATATACCCACTAAACATACATAATAAAAAGAAATCTATCAATGGAAAACATGAATAATAAGAAGGGTGTAATGAATAAATGAACATGATGATACATAACTTATATGCATGCATAATCAACATATTTATTGCCCAAATTTACTAGAAAAACATATGCATTTAATTATTAATATAATATATATATATATATATATTTAAAAAGGTTTATATATTATTTATAAATTTAAAATATATAATAAATATATTAAATATAAAAAATTTAAAAAATATAATGAATCTAATTAATCTTAAAAATCTAATAATCTAGAAAATTTAATAAATTAAAAAATGTAATAAATGTAATTCTAATTATGATATAAAAAATTCAACAAATTCAACAAATCCAATAAATCTAATAAATCTAATAAATATAATACAACTAATAAATCTAATTAATATAATAAATACAATAAATATATATTTGTAGTACTATACCTGGGCTTCTAGCATGACAAAACCATACCTGACAGTGCAGCTCATTGTTCCCATTGAACCATTGCCTCATCACCCAACATGCACGACCAACAAATCATCACCTAGCCACCCCACAAGAATGGTGAAATTATGCATCACATTACCACTCCAAAAGCACAGGAAAATGAATCATCACCTCATCGCATTAATAGAATGACCAAAAAAACCATCACATCAATGCCCCAAAAGCATTGACTAACTGACACACATCACTGCCACATTCCATTACAACCACACATCACATCCCCCCAACAACACGACCGCACATCACAACACCTCAAAGAACATTTTATGGATTTAAAAAATGGGATATTATGACTATTCACTTTATTATAGGGATGTTATCACAAATGACATTAATCTATGGAAAATAGTTTCACTGGGAAAATATAATTAGTTACCCAATTTCCATTTTGGGTTGACATCACAATAAAATGCAACAAGGTTTCCATATCACAATAAACACAGTGCAAGAAAAGGCTCCCAACAACCTTAATTTCAGCGGGGTATTCTGCCCCTAAAAAAATAGCATCATAATAATATAAATACTGTAAAATCATGAGAATCATTACATATTCCCTTTTAATTTCATTTATCTGATTAATATATCTTGATTCAGTTAGCGCAAATCATCCTCAATAGATAAACAAAAGTAACCCCCTCCCACGTGATCCAGAAAAGTGAGAAACAAATGAATTACCCATCATATAGATGGTTTTCCCACTTAGTGTGTACCACAGGGCCAAGATGAAATGCCCTAAAACGGAAACCACATGAAAAATCAATAGATCAACCTACACCGCATAAAGGGTTAT
The DNA here is from genome assembly GCA_963277665.1 of Viscum album. Taxonomy (NCBI): domain Eukaryota; kingdom Viridiplantae; phylum Streptophyta; class Magnoliopsida; order Santalales; family Viscaceae; genus Viscum; species Viscum album. The sequence continues at coordinate 1,050,896,526 of OY728151.1, read as the reverse complement.
CGAAAATTGAACCCAACTCACATAATGTAATTACGGAAAAAACACATGAGCCAATTCTGGCCTATTTTTAGGGCATAAAAAACAATTCGACATACATAAACTAAAAACTGAAAAATAATAAACAATCTAAAACAACCAAAATGGGTGTATGGTCATCCAACAAGACACAACCAATGGCATCATTGATCACAAAACCGGGAATCACGATATCTTCATCCGGGCACCACAACATCTGCTCTCTGGATTCATCCCCATCACATATCGGACCCTCTCAAAGCTCTTGGCCAACAAAATATAATGAGATGATGATCAGAAGAAAAAGAAGAGCCCTACTCTTGGTCATTTTTAATTTCTTCATCCATGCCTTTTTCTATGTCATGGTCATGCATGGTTTGGTGAAGATGGAGGCCCTCTTCCTCATTCGGACGACAATCCCCACCCACCTCATCTTCTCAAGAATGACGTGCTACACCTCCCAATTACAATGAGATCTGAAACTGATTTTGGATGGTTTTAGCTTCGTTCCATGCACTTCAAAGAAGTATCCCATGGAACTTTGTTGTATGGCATTGGTCTTTTGTCTGTTCATGGGTTCATTCGATGTTTGGGAAATCATTGATTGATCCATCATAGATAGTGTAAGTCATACTTGATGAATGAAAAAATAAAAACATGTATGATAAAACCGAACCCACCTGGTTTGTGGTCATCAGATACAAATGGTAGCGGGTGAGTTCTCCACCCTACAAAATTTCCATGAAGGTAAAGAAGATGGCCCCCACCAACAAGGGATACCTCTTCATGGCCTTCCAAATGGTGAATCATTCAACATTCATCAAAACATTGAATTGAAAGGCCAACATGGAAAAGAGGCATATGCAAAGGAGGGTCGCAGAAGACGTGAATCGAATGAAGAATCAGTGGTTGCACTGTGAAAACACACACACATCCAATCACTGTTACCATGGATTGCACTAAATATCGAAAGCTAAAAACACATTACTAGTGTGATGCATTGCTCGAACCCATGGGAAATAGAACTGAAAATGGTCCACACATTTTTACCAAATGGGGAAATCAATGCTGAGAGGAGGCGATAAAGCACGAACTTGTGTCAGTAGTTGAGCTTCTTACTTTTTTGGTTCACCTAAATGTCATTTTTTCCATGAAATTGAAGATAATATTCATACTGAAACTCCCCCGTGCGAGGATGTGAATTACATGGAATCATCCTAGGGTCCAGAATTGATGTAAGTACATGACACACCAACACCTACCCACATCCCACTAATTATCATCAAAACAATAAAAACAACACATAGAAAACTAAAAATATTAAGAGCAATGCAACAGATGGATTGAGAGAACTAACAAAAATGGGCAGGATTGATGTTACAACCAAGACTACATATCTTGCCTTATATGAAAATACTTCATGGAAGATATGCTGGACAATCGACTCCCAAAAAAATTAATGGATAAATCGTCATCACCAAGGTGAGGAGCATCACATAAAGGTTAAAAACGACTTTTTAAGTAATGTTATTAATCATTTATACCACACATACACTTAATATTGGGAAAGACGATAAATAAAAAAACAAAAAAACAATTTAAAAGAAAACACGCAGTGGAAATAAATTCTTTCCCCCCTAAATAAAATGGATGTGCATCGAACTGAAATTAAATGTGCAGAAAATAATGTTGACACCATAAATTATTACACGGAAAACCCAAAAGTGAATAACCACGATACATAGTCCAGTAAATAGGATCCACTAAAATTAAAAAGTACACGGTAGAGACACCGCAAATAATGGAATGGATATAAAAAGTATATCTTAAGAAAAAAAGTGTGGATAAAAAGGAGGATATCAAGAAAGATGATTTTCAAAGAAATGAGATCACCAAATGAGATTTTCTCTTGGTGTTGTTGATGCCAGTGATGTTGCAATGCCTTGATTCTTCCTCCTTAAATAGGAAAAATAATATGCACCAATTAATGTTGCCGCATTAAAAGGGTGTCACTTTTTGAATTAATTCACATAGCCTTGGACCGCATTAAAACACCACATTAAAAGGGAAACCATGTTGTTCTCTAATTTAGGAGGCATTACGCGGTGTGCCAACCAGGAAGGCACCCAAAAAACTCCCCCTTTAACTCAAGTGGGGATCATCACCAATCCATGAATCAATCGGCTTGTCTCGAATTTTCCTCTTGGTAAACTCTTGGTCAACATGTCTGACCCATGTAATTAGTTTGGATATTATCAAGCTCTAACTATCTCAAATAAAAGACATTGTAGATAAGGAAACACACCTCTGCAATCTAAACATCCGAGATATAGCTCCCCCTGCAAAAGTGATCTAATAACCTGTAGTAGACTTCCTCGAATCGATATCACCTTCAATATCTAAATCTATAAAGACACACAGCATATGATACCCTTTTCAAAAACACAATCTAAGATAAGAAGTGACACAAAGATAGTGAATAATGTACTTAAATTCCCTCCAATGATCTCAGCCCGGATTTGATTTAAAACGATTGACCACAACAATTTCAGGAGCTACATCAGGTCTAGTACATACCATTGCATACATCAAACATCCAAAACATGATGAATAAGGTTTGTTTTGCATCCCTTATCTCCCTTCATCAGTAGAATGTGACTGAATGGTACTGAGCTTAAAATGTAACGAAAGAGGTATACTAACCACATTCTCTCTATCAATAAAATATATCTAAAGAACCTTCTCAATTTTTCTCTCCTCAGATAACCAAAGCTTAATGTAATTTCTGTCATGGGATATCTTCATGCCAAAAATCATTCATGCTGCCCCAAGTCTTTCATCACAAGATATTGGAAAAGATCTTTCTTTATTCTGTTAATTCTAAAAGAATCATGTCCCACAATTAGAATATCATAAACATAAAAGGAACAATATACAAAATTCATCGTCAGTAAATCTCTGAAAAAAAACACAGTGATCAAGAGATGTCTTCCTAAAACCCTAATGAGGAATGCGAGATTCAATATTCTTATACCACTGCCTCGGAGCTTGCTTCAAACCATAAAAACTCTTCTTCAACTAGAAAACATGATTTTCTTTACCTGCTTCAACAAAACCTTTTTTATTTTCCATTTAAATATCCCACTCTAACTCTATATGGAGGAAAGTTGTCTTCAAATCATATGCTCAATCTGAAGATCCAATTTAGTAGCCAAATCAAGAATAACCCGAATTGAAGACATTTTTAAAATATGTGAGAAAATCACATCAAAATAAACACCTTTATTTTGACTGGTGCCTTTAATATCTAACCTTACCTTATATCATGGAACAAAACATGATTCTTCATTCTTAATCGGATAAATCCACCAATTTTTTAAGTCACTCTTCCCTGTCTGTAACTTCACCATCTCAAAATTGTGGTTTTTTTGCAATGATGTCATATCATCATCAATTGCTGCTTTAACACCCCAGGTAAATAAAGAATATGACATTTCATATTTATCTATATTTGTGAATAAAATATTGAAATTACTTTAAAGGGGAAGCTATGCTCGATGGCGTACCCAACACGCAACAACGAGTTTCTTGGGAATCTTACGTTGCACTCTAATAATAAAATAATGGTAGTTAATAAGTAGTCGTTGTATTGGCGGGAATGGATAGAAATAACTAAAATATGATTATATATGTTTTTAAATGTTTTTACATTTATACAATAAATGATAAAGGCTTAAAATACGGAAAGAATTCAATTTTAGGCGTATATGCCCTAGTTTTCACTAAAGGTTCAGTTATCACCTTTTGATGGAGAACCGTCATTAAATATTGTTTTGTTCACTCTTAAACATTATTTTGGACCAAATAAAACTCTTATTAATAATCGGGACATCAAAATTTACTTTGTGTAAATTTTTGGTATCTCTCTGATAAGGTTCATTTTTTTAATGAATAGTGTAAAATGTAGTATTTTAATTCAAAACAACTTTTTAATCTAATTTATTTATATGATTAGATTATATTTTTAATTGGTTTTAAAGTTGAATTAGAAAATATTTTTACCATTAAATCCAATGGTGGTCGTTGGAATCAATTTCACTTTGAAATCAGACTTAAACTAGTGTCAATCTTTTGATACTTATAGTTTCATAAAACACGATATTTGTCATGACAGTGGGAATTAATTATTAAATTAATTAATGTGACTTATATGTTTTTTAATTTTGTAAAACGGACTTCATTTTTGAATTCATAATATCAAATATAGCTTAGGGTGAATTTTTGGGATTTTTCTGAAAAACTTCAATTTTTGATGAATAGTGAAACCACTAAGTGGTAATCAAGCAAACCGATTTTTCAGTTAAATGAATGTTTACCACTAATGTGTATTGAATTTTGAAAATCCGACATACATGGTTGTCATTATGAAGTAAAATGTGGTTCAATGAGATTAAAATAATTTTTTGGTGAATAGTAACTTATTAAGTTTTTAATCGCGATTAGTGGTAATTAGTGTAGTTTAAGGTATAAATAATGCTTTAATGATATGAAATGACCTAGACACATGTCCCAACCATATTGTTTGTGTCATGGGCGACCAAGACAAGCCATGGGTCAACTTGGGGACCCCATGGATCCACTTTGGTTGGGAAATGACATAAATAACATTTTATTTAATGTAAAAGTAAAATTGACACAAACATGATATGTTTTACTAAAACAATTTTTAAGTGGGGTTATACAAGTCATCTTTTTGATTATAAATATTAATTGGAAATATAAAAAGATTTCCTACATAATAGTATTTTTTTTATAATTTTTAGACATTAAATTAATTAAATTATTTATGACATAATAATGATGAAACGATGATATCATTATTTGACGATTTAAATAAAATGGAAAGATAATGTAAAATCTATGAACCAAACATGTAAAAAACTTATTGGATGAGTGGATTTCGAAGCCTTATCACCTTATCCACGACTTCTATCAATGTGGGTCATTTTAAAACCGAAACACATTTTCAAATAAAGTAATAATTCTTTACTTTCCAAAAGTACCCCTCCTCTCCTCTTATAAAAGGCCCCCACCTCTACCTCATTTAACACACTCCTAAAGCCTTTGGATCGGCCAACCCCTGCACATTTACTCTATCCACATCCCTCTCCTCATCCTAGAGGATTCCCTTTGGGCAGAATCCTTTCAAAGGAAGCCTTTAAGCTCAAATCAGAAGGAGTTACTCTTTTAAAGATAATTCATTCTCTCATGTTCATTTGTTTTGTTTTGCTTCTCCAACCCCCTAAACTCTTTTTATTTACTTCTTTTGTAAAAAACCCAGTATCTTCAATATACTAGGATGTTGTTATAAGATTTATTCGAGCTACACTCTCACACAACTACATCAAATTGTTAAAGAACATATGGTTTCCGTGGATGGTGAAATTCTGCCTCCCGAAACAATGATTGTTCAATACTCATTTAACACCTTTAAAGGTGTCCATTATGATGTCAATATTTTTATATATGATATATAATATGTTTAGGTTTTATTTAAGCTTCTGTATTTTTCATTTTTGTCTTACCTTTATGGATTCCATTATGGGTATACGCGATATCTTCATTTAAGGATGTGCGGACTACCGCCCCCTCAAAGTGATTTGTTTCGTTAAATACCAAATGTGGGATGTATAAAGGATGGAAATATGATATTATATATGATATTATACTGGAATTATAATATACCTTTATATAATTATTATTCCATTCTATAAAATACGAAATAGAAATGAAAGTAGCGTTCATGCGTACGTACGGCTTACCGTCTCCATGAACGGTGCATTTCATTTCTTACCTCTAAATGATTATGTAATGTTATAAATGCATGCATGAACTGGATATATATGACATATATGATATCTACATAATGAATACAATTCTGGATATAATAAACATTTGGCCACACGAACAACATGTAATTGTAAGAAGTCCACTTTCGACTTAAGTACCAAATATCAGCAAAACAAATATTATTAACATAAATGATTAAATAATGTTTATGACATGGTAATAAGTGGTATAAAAGTAATAATGAACTTGAAAAATGTTCTTAAGGAATTATAAATTAACTCAAGTTTATTATTCCGGAGATTAAAGAACGATCGAGTCAAGTCGGACCCGAGGTAAGGGATCCTACTCCTCTCTTTCTTTTTAAGTATACACTTTTATGTCATTCATTTTAAAGCTCATCTTTCTTGTTATTGGGATGATATTTTATGTTACATTTACTGTAATTTTTATGTTAATGTGATGAGAGACCCTATTCTCTCTCATCAATCCATTTTGGGAGTTTTGAGTGGCGTCGTTAGGCTGCCGAACTTTCGTAAGAGATCTAACCTCTCTCTTTCTTTTTAAGTACTCTCCTTTGCGTCACTTATTCTAAGCTCCTATTTGTTATGTTGGGGGATTTTCTTTTATATTCCACTTTATGTAATTTCTATAGTAATATGATGGGATACTCTATTTGATCTCATCAATCCATATTCGGAAGTTTTATGTGGCGCTGTTAGGCTGCCGAGTTTTCGTAAGGGATTTTTCATCTCACTTTTATTCCCGTGAGATTTATCCTACATTTGCCACAAATTCCATTGAGTGGTGTATGTACTGCCCAGTATTCTACTCTTTGTTTAATATACTTTCGTATTTACATCAATGACCTATTTTCTTTCTTTCATGGGGTTGATGTTTTGAAAGATACCCAAGTCGGTAAGGGAACCTTTCACCCTCCTCTTTTTTTAAAAGACATATTTTGTTGGGTATTTTAATTTACATATTGTTATGTTGGGATATGTTCTCATATATCCTTATTGCTGTAAATTTTATGTCCAAGTGATGATATACACGTTTTATCTCTCATCAACTCATTTTGATGTGATGCCGTTAGGCTGTCAAGGGAACTTTTTATCCCAATTTCGATTTCTTTGGGTTCAACATGTAATAATTGAATATGTCATCCATTGAATATGTGTGAATGACCTTTTATTGTTTTATACTTAATATCCACTTATATTGGGTGTATTTATATTTGTCACACATATTTTGAGATTGATTTTTTCTTTAATTTAAGGATACATTCTTTATGAGGGATTTCATCACATTTGACATTTCTATTGATGGTTCATTGTTGTTATGCACCAATTCACTCTTATATGGTGTATATACTGTCCTTTGGAGTATTATATCATGAATCCTTTTATTCTCATGATATTATAAATTTCTGACTAAATGTTATTCCTCAATTATTGTATTCAAGTGTCTCTAATTTTGGTAAAACCCCTTTTTCCAGAATAACGTTTTAAATGTTTTAATTATTTGTTCTTATTAATATCCATGTTTTCAAAATGGTTTTAAGGATTTATTTATATGGATATTAATGGTTTAAAATTTTAAAAGCATCAAGGTGGTATGGGACACTTTGATTCAAAAATCACTTTATTAGATGTTTTAAATGGTTTTGGAAATGGTTTCTTTTTGAATGGATTCATTATTTCAATATCCTAAAATGTTATATTGTGATTGAAATGTGGAAATGTTATGTTTCCTTTATTCATGTTTTATGTGATACGATTATGTTATGGTTCTTGGGAATTGTTATAAAGAACGGGTGGTTCCGTGATAAACTAAGGGCGGGTGAGCCCGATATAGCTCTCCAATGCATTGGGTAACGCGAAGGAGTGAAACGTTAAGGTTTCTCCGAAGAGATTTACGGAATATACTGTGATGGGTTTTCCAAACTTAACCAAGAGGGTTACTCCCTACCTAAGATTGTTATGAATGCCTCAAGTTACCTTTATGTCTTATGATTTCTATGATTTATTCATGAATTGATATGCCTATGTTTTATGGGTAAAGTATGATTTAATTATTATGTATACATGTACTCATGTTTCCTTTCCATATCTATATATCCCTTACTGAGCTTTTTATGCTCATCCCAAGTTTTTGAAATGTTTTTCACAGGTCAAGGGAAGGGTACATGATTTGATGATAGTGTCAAGGATGTTTCAAGAAAGAATCCATGTTTTATTTTAAGTATGTTTCCATTGATGGGAAGAATGAATACTGTCTTTTATGTAACCACTTTGTTTAAATGTGGAATGTAATGCAAGTTTCATGATCTAATTCTCTAAAACTCTAAACCTGAAAAGATCCTCAATTTGTAATCTTGTAATAACTCAAGATTAAGTAAGGTTTAAGTTCGGGGCCTTATAGTTGGTATCAAAGGTCGGTTTAGATAACTTTAGAGGTTAGGGTATTCTTTAAGCATAATTGACAATTACCATAATGGTTAGGATTTCAGAAAGAGTCTTAGTTTTAGATAAAGTGAATGAGTAATTATATCTTATTGTCTATCTTACTCATTAGTACATGATGGTTTTGTTGATATACTCACACTGACATTTCAATTTTTATTGAATGGATGGATCTAGCAGGAACCAAAGAGTCAACAGGTTTGAAGGAAACTGTGGTGGTTCTCTACTTAAGATACTAGATAAAATGAAGGATTCAATGAGGAAACTCGTGGTTGTTCTAAACCAAATATCAAGGAGTCATGATCAGCCACTTAAACCTTGGTGAGTTCTCTAATGCATCAGGTACGAGATGGCCAATTCGATGTGGAAATTCAGGTAATAATTATTAAGGTAACCATTAGGGTTTATATGATACTTAATTTTTAGGTAATTATGGGTTACTCTATGATATGATGGAAAATGAAAGGAATGAGATAAACTTGAGGTTAAAAATATGTTATGATTATTCTTGAAGATTTTTTTTCTCATTTTGGGGAATGTTTTAAGAATTATATAGTTTTGGAAAAAGGACAACACGCATACCGTGTGACTACCCGTCGCGCCAGACAAAGCTGCGGGAATCGAACCCACAACCAAAGTGCGACTGGTATTTATCGCCTAACACAGGACTACGTGAAGTCCCTGGTTAGTTTGGCTGATTCTATCTAGTTATATGATTTTATGAATTAAGAGTAAGTTGATTTTGGGTTTTTTATGAAAATGATTAACCTATCATGGAGGATATGTGATTAGGTTAATTACTTTTCAATACGAGACTTTAGGGGAAACTGATGTTGTTTGGAGATAAATATTACGATTTAACGTGGAAGACTATGTGACTAAATCCTTCAAATATTTGGGTTTCAATCTTATATTAGTTTACTTTGAAGAATTTTATGGACAAATTGTTTATCGGATGGTCCTCGTTGAACTTTGGGTTTTGTTGGACAAATTTTGGAGATTAAGCATAGATTTTCTTTTTAAAGGGTTATCCTTTTCTGGATTATCTGACCTTGTACTAAACTTTTTGGTTTTTGTTTTGGTTAAAGCCTAAAGACATGGGAAGTATATAGTTCTCTTTTGTGGATTAGGTGATTCTCTACAAGTTGATTATAGTACTCTTAATTTGAACAAGTCTTCCTAAATACTTTCCTTTTGGAGAAAATTTGAGTTTGTGTAAGGAATCTAATAAAAGTTGAGAGTCAACATGATAAGTGATTATGTTTCCTTATGAATAAATTCCTCAATAAAAATTAACTTAAAAAAAAATTGTTGTCTATTAACTTTTCCTACTAGGGAATCGAATACCGTTTAACCCATCACAAGTTTGTGATTTTCTCATGGTTAACTTTCTCCTAAACATGTTTTCTATCACTCTCCATCAGAACATGACCCTTTGTTTTTTCCCCCATGTCCATATTTTCATACTTGGAATCCTAGTATGGGTTAACTCGGGTGACCTTTGTACTTATCTTTCTTTATTTTAATGTGTTTGTTTTACCGACTTTTGTTCCGATGTTGGACTTTCAAGGATGTTTCCAAGCGCAATTTTAAAATTGCGAGGACGCAATTCCCAAAAGGTGGGAAGGATGTAACACCCCAGGTAAATAAAGAATATGAAATTTCATATTTATCTATATTTGTGAATAAAATATTGAAATGGCTTTAAAGGGAATGCTATGCTCGATGGCGTACCCAACACGCAACAACGAGTTTCTTGGGAATCTTACGTTGCACTCTAATAATAAAATAATGGTAGTTAATATGTAGCCGTTGTATTGGAGGGAATGGATAGAAATAACTAAAATATGATTATATATGTTTTTAAATGTTTTTACATTTATACAATAAAAGATAAAGGCTTAAAATACGGAAAGAATTCAATTTTAGGCGTATATGCCCTAGTTTTCACTAAAGGTTCACTTATCACCTTTTGATGGAGAACCGTCATTAAATATAGTTTTGTTCACTCTTAAACATTCTTTTGGACCAAATAAAACTCTTATTAAGAATCGGGACATCAAAATTTACTTTGTGTAAATTTTTGGTATCTTTCTGATAAAGTTCATTTTTTTAATGAATAGTGTAAAATGTAGTATTTTAATTCAAAACCAATTTTTAATCTAATTTATTTATATGATTATATTATATTTTGAATTGGTTTTAAAGTTGAATTAGAAAATATTTTTACCATTAAATCCAATAGTGGTCGTTGGAATCAATTTCACTTTGAAATCAGACTTAAACTAGTGTCAATCTTTTGATACTTATTGTTTCATAAAACACGCTATTTGTCATGACAGCGGGAATTAATTATTAAATTAATTAATTTGACTTATATGTTTTTGAATTTTGTAAAACGGACTTCATTTTTGAATTCAGAATATCAAATATAGCTTAGGGTGAATTTTTGGGATTTTTCTGAAAAACTTCAATTTTTGATGAATAGTGAAACCACTATGTGGTAATCAAGCAAACTGATTTTTCAGTTAAATGAAAGTTTACCACTAATGTGTATTGAATTTTGAAAATCCGACATACATGGTTGTCATTAAGAAGTAAAATGTGGTTCAATGAGATTAAAATAATTTTTTGGTGAATAGTAACTTATTAAGTTTTTAATCGCGATTAGTGGTAATTAGTGTAGTTTAATGTATAAATAATGCTTTAATGATATAAAATGACCTAGACACATGTCCCAAACTTATTAGTTGTGTCATGGCCGACCAAGAAAAGCCATGGGTAAACTTGGGGACCCCATGGATCCACTTTGGTTGGAAAATGACATAAATAACATTTTATTTAATGTAAAAGTAAAATTGACACAAACATGATATGTTTTACTAAAACAGTTTTTAAGTGGTGTTATAAAAGTCATATTTTTTATTATAAATATTCATTGGAAAGATAAAAATATTTCCAACATAATAGTATTTTTTTTATAATTTGTAGACATTAAATAAATTAAATTATTTATGACATAATAATGATGCAGCGATGATATCATTATTTGACGATTTAAATAAAATGGAAAGATAATGTAAAATCTATGAACCACACATGTACAAAACTTATTGGATGAGTGGATTTAGAAGCCGTATCACCTTATCCACGAATTCTGTCAATGTGGGTCCTTTTAAAACAGAAACACATTTTCAAATAAAGTAATAATTCTTTACTTTCCAAAAGTACCCCTCCTCTCCTCTTATAAAAGGCCCCCACCTCTACCTCATTTAACACACTCCTCAAGCCTTTGGATCGGCCAACCCCTGCCCATTTACTCTCTCCACATCCCTCTCCTAATCCTAGAGGATTCCCTTTGGGCAGAATCCTTTCAAAGGAAGCCTTTAGGCTCAAATCAAAAGGAGTTACACTTTTAAAGATAATTCATTCTCTCATGTTCATTTGTTTTATTTTTCTTCTCCAACCCCCTAAACTCTTTTTATTTACTTCTATTGTAACAACACCAGTATATAAAATATACTAGGATGTTGTTATAAGATTTATTCGAGCTACACTCTCACAAAACTACATCAAATGGTTAAAGAACATACGGTTTCCGTGGATGGTGAAATTCTGCCTCCCGAAACAATGATTGTTCAATACTCATTTAACACCTTTAAAGGTGGCCATTATGATGTCACTATTTTTATATATGATATATAATATGTTTATGTTGTTTTTATGCTTCTGTATTTTTCATTTTTGTCTTACCTTTATGGCTTCCATTATGGGTATACGCGATATCTTCATTTAAGGATGTGCGGACTACTGCCCCCTCAAAGTGATTTGATTCGTTAAATACCATATGTGGGATGTATAAATGATAGAAATATGATATTATTTATGATATTATACTGGAATTATAATATACCTTTATATCATTATTATTCCATTCTATAAAATACGAAATATAAATGAAAGTAGCGTTCATGCGTACGTACGGCTTACCGTCTCCATGAACGGGGCATTTCATTTCTTACCTCTAAATGATTATGTAATGTTATAAATGCATGCATGAACTGGATATATATGACATATATGATATCTACATAATGAATAAAATTCTGGATATAATAAACATTTGGCCACACGAACAACATGTAATTGTAAGAAGTCCACTTTCGACTTAAGAACCAAATATCGGCAAAACAAATATTATTAACTTAAATGATTAAATAATGTTTATGACATGGTAATAAGTTGTATAAAAGTAATAATAAACTTGAAAAAGGTTCTTAAGGAATTAGAAATTAACTCAAGTTTATTATTCAAGAGATTAAAGAACGATCGAGTCAAGTCGGACCCGAGGTAAGGGATCCTACTCCTCTCTTTCTTTTTAAGTATACACTTTTATGTCATTCCTCTTAAAGCTCATATTTATTGTTATTGGGATTATATTTTATATTACATTTACTGTAATTTTTATGTTAATGTGATGAGAGACCCTTTTCTCTCTCATCAATCCATTTTGGGAGTTTTGAGTGGCGCCGTTAGGCTGCCGAACTTTCGTAAGAGATCTAACCTCTTTCTTTCTTTATAAGTATTCTCCTTTGTGTCACTTATTCTAAGCTCATATTTGTTATGTTGGGGGATTTTATTTTATATTCCACTTGCTGTAAATTCTATTTTAATATGATGGGATACTCTATTTGATCTCATCAATCCATATTCGGAAGTTTTATGTGGCGCCGTTAGGCTGCCCAGTTTTCGTAAGGGATTTTTCATCTCACTTTTATTTCCGTGAGATTTATGCTACATTTTCCACAAATTCCATTGAGTGGTGTATGTACTGCCCATTATTCTACTCTTTGTGTAATATACTTTCGTATTTACATCAATGACCTATTGTCTTTCTTTCATGGGGTGTATGTTTTGAAAGATACCCAAGTCGGTAAGGGAACCTTTCACCCTCCTCTTTTTTTAAAAGACTTATTTTGTTGGGTCTTTTAATTTACATATTGTTAGGTTGGGATATGTTCCCATATATCCTTATTGATGTAAATTTTATTTCCAAGTGATGAGATACACTTTTTATCTCTCATCAACTCATTTTGATGTGATGTCGTTAGGCTGTCAAGGGAACTTTTTAACCCAATTTCGATTTCTTTGGGTTCAATACTCATTGAATATGTTATCCATTGAATATGTGTGAATGACCTATTATTGTTTTATAATTAATATCCACTTATATTGGGTGTATTTATATTTGTCACACATATTTTGAGATTGATTTTTCCTTAATTTAAGGATACCTTCTTTATAAGGGATTTCATCACATTTGACATTTCTATTGAGGGTTCATTGTTGTTATGCACCAATTCACTCTTATATGGTGTATATACTGTCCTTTGGAGTATTATATCATGAATCCTTTTATTCTCATGATATTATAAAGTTCAGACTAAATGTTATTCCTCAATTATTGTATTCAAGTGTCTCTAATTTTGGTAAAACCCCTTTTTCCAGAATATCGTTTAAAATGTTTTAATTATTTGTTCTTATTAATATCCATGTTTTCAAAATGGTTTCAAGGATTTATTTATATGTATATTAATGGTTTAAAATGTTAAAAGCTTCAAGGTGGTATGGGACACTTTGATTCAAAAATCTCTTTATTAGATGTTTTAAATGGTTTTGTAAATGGTTTCTTTTTGAATGGATTCATTATTTCAATATCCTAAAATGTTATATTGTGATTGAAATGTGGAAATGTTATGTTTCCTTTATTCATGTTTTATGTGATACGATTATGTTATGGTTCTTGGGCATTGTTATGAAGAACGGGTGGTTCCGTGATAAACTAAGGGCGGGTGAGCCCGATATAGCTCTCCAATGCATTGGGTAACGCAAATGAGTGAAACGTTAAGGTTTCTCCGAAGAGATTTACGGAATATACTGTGATGGGTTTTCCAAACGTAACCAAGAGGGTTACTCCCTACGTAACAATGTTATGAATGCCTCAAGATACCTTTATGTCTTATGATTTCTATGATTTATTCATGATTTGATATTCCTATGTTTTATGGGTAAAGTATGATTTCATTCTTATGTATACATGTACTCATGTTTCCTTTCCAGATCTATATATCCCTTACTGAGATTTTTATGCTCATCCCAAGTTTTTGAAATGTTTTTCACAGGTCAAGGGAAGGGTACATGATGTGATGATAGTGTCAAGGATGTGTCAAGAAAGAATCCATGTTTTATTTTAAATATGTTTCCGTTGATGGGAAGAATGAATACTGTCTTTTATGTAACCACTTTGTTTAAATGTGGAATGTAATGCAAGTTTCATGATCTAATTCTCTAAAACTCTAAACCTGAAAAGATCATCAATGTGTAATCTTGTAATAACTCAAGATTAAGTAAGGTTTAAGGCTGGGGCCTTATAGCTGCAACCAATCTATCCTTCTATTCACTTTCCATTTCATCATAAAATGATTCTGGTTCTCCCCCTTCAACGAGGAGTACATACTCATTAGGTGAATATCGAGTAGAAATGGTGCAATGCAGAGATGACCTCTTGAGTGGAATTATGGATTTATTGATAATCCATGGAACCAGATAATCAAAATTAAAAGGTGCATCAGAAACATCAACTCTAACATGTTCACCCTGAGAAAAATTCTATGCATCAACATGATCATCAAAATCAACAATATGAGGTAAATGTTAATCAGATCCTAGATCATGGTTGACAAACCCATCATATGATGGAGAAGAATATTTTTATCCCTTATCAATGTCTGCAATATTCTGATCCTCCTTAAACACTGCATCCCAGCTACAGACAAATTTCTTAAAAAAAAGATCATAGAACCTATACCCAAACTCATCGTGTTAATATACAATAAAAATACACTGGCATGTCTTACCATACATCTTGGATATCTCATCTCTAGGCACATGAAAAAATCCTTGCAACCAAAAACATGCAAGTGATATTACCTGATCTCTTTTCCGTAAAAAAACATGTTGGGAGTGTCTGTATGCATTTAAACAGTAGGTAAAAATTTGATAATATAAAGATAAATTTGTAAATCCTCACCCCAACATTGTCTAGGAAATTTTTCTTCAAAAAGAAAATGATGAACTCTATCCAAAAAAGTCATATTCTTCCTCTTAGTTAAACCATTCATCTGAGGTGTCTTGGGTTGAGTATTATAATGCCAAATACCTTCCAACCTAAAATACTGATCAAATATACCATAATACTCTCCCCCATTATTAGTGCGAATACATTTCATTTTCATACCTAATTCCCCCTTGGTAGAAAGATGAAATTGCATAAAAACACTGAGCACCTTACTTTTGGAATTCAAAACATAAACCCAAAACTATGTTGAGCAGTCATTAATAAATGTAACAATATAAAGACCGCCACTAAAGGTCATAGATTTTAAAGGAAACCAAACGTTAAAATGTATGAATTTAAGTGCCAGTGACATCATTTGTGGAGGATGACTGCTAAAACTCACTCTTCTCTATTTTCCAACCATGTAATGATCACATTTGTCCAATTTAACACTATTTAAATTTGGAAGAAGATTTATCTTGGAAAATAATCCAAGACCCTTCTCACATATCTGACCGAGCCTCTTATGCCAAAAAATGGATGAAACACTACACTCCACAACACATAATGTATCACAAGAAATAGAACCTCTAGTCCAGTACAAACCTGATTGCTTCTTCCCAAAAGACAAAATCAATGAGACCTTGGAAAGCATCAATTGGAAATCTCCAAAAGTGTTGATAGACCCATCATCATCATGAATGATGGTATATATATGATTCAAAAAAACATTGGGTGCATGCCTAACATTCTTCAAAATTAGCTTGCTTCTTGTATTGGTCTCTAAAAAAACAGTCCTGATGCATACAACGTCAGTGTGACCATAACTTTCCATATTCAAAATCCAAAATATACCTAGGTTGTAAGATGAGAATAACTCCTTATTTGATGTCATATGAAAACATGAACCACTGTCAACAACCCAACAATAATCATCAGAAGCAATGTTAATGGAGTCATGAACAAGGACAATATCACCCCCTTTAGCGGCGACTACATGATCATATCTGTCGCCATTTTCTACTATGGATTTTCCATCAATCTATTCACTCTTTTTAGATAGTAACTAAACTACTTTACATGCACATTCTTACCATAATGATGAAATTCTAAATCTACTTACTTTGGTCTAGATTTGCTTATTCCTATTCTCTTACTTCAACTTCTCTTCCCCCAGTCTTGGATTCTACCCATAATCTATGTTACTAAATGTTCTGATGAAGATTACTGTTAGGTTTGTATCCTTTCCTCTTCATTTAAAACATCAGACTTGACAAAATTAAATGTCACAACACTATTAGGAGCAGAACCAGTTTGTGTAACACTTAAATTATCCCATGAATCGGGTAAATTGTTAATTAGTAAAAGAGCTAAAACCGCATCTTCAAAATTGATACACATTTCAGATAACTGATCAAAACATCCCTATATTCACTTAATTAATCAGAAATATATGTTCATTATTTGTACCTAAAATTCATAATTTGTTAAGAAGAAATAGTTTATTGTTTACCATTATGGAAGCGTAGGTCATCTCAAGATTCTCCCATAATGTTTTGGAATGAGAGATGTTGAAAATGTGGTTAATCATGTTTTCTTAAACCCATTGGTGAATGAAACCACAAACCATCTCATGATCAAATGCCCTTTCTTCATCGGACATCCTTTCTGGCTTCTAGGTACTAAACACAGTATTATTCATTCACTTGACAAAAAGAAGATCCTTAATTTTAAGTCTCCACATATAGTAATTGGTACCATTTAACAGAATCATCTATCTATAGTTGGTCTCTATAATAAATATGAAATAAAAACCAAACCCTATGATACCAGATGTTTTGGAAAGACGGGAAAGCAATGAACGCGCAACAAATTGAAACGGTGAATGTGCAGTGGAAATGAAATCATTCCCTACAAATAAAATCTTGTATAACTAAAGTGGATGCGCAATGACCAAAATTAAATGTGTAGCAAATAATGTTGACATCGGAAATTTTTACGTAGAAAATCCTAAAGGGAAAACCACTGGACCTAGTCCTGAAAGAGGGATCCAATAAAATCAAGAAGTACACCGTAGATACTCCCCAAATAAAGGAAGGGATCTCAAAATTAATACATAAGAATAAAAGTGTGGATCAAAAGGCAGAGAGCAAGAAATATGATTGTCGATGAAAGGCGATCACCAAATGGGATTTTCTCTCAGTGTTATTGATGTTGTTGATGTTGAAATTCCTTGCCTCTGCCTCCTTATATAGGAAAAATAATCCACTTAAAAATATATCATCATGTCAAAAGTGAGTAGCCACATGAATTAATTCATGCTTTCTTGGCCCACATTAAAAGACCCCATTAAAAGAGAAACTTAATTGTGCTCCAATTGAGGAGGCGTTACATGGTTCGCCAACTAGGAAGGTGCCCAACGCTTCAAATTATTGTAGCAGGGTTGGAGGATTATCCAATCAATGTTTAAGAGAAAAATAATAGTATTCTTACAATGCACCATTTCTACCCTCCGTAAACCAGTTTTTCCATGAAAAACCTTAGGCCCTTTCTACGATGTAAAGGTGACGGGGATTTGAAACCCAAGGCTCCCATATCGATCTTTCCTACACCATCCATGTCTGTCATTTTTAAGTACCTCTATATAGCTGATATCATCCATCTTTATGGTTACATTTATTTTTTTCTATATGATCCTCGTCCACCATAATATCCAGAAAATGTTATAATTTTAAAACGGGATATAACATATGGAATTTATTTACATTAATTTGAATGAGATCCATCAATTTGAACTTCTATCCAATGATTAAATTAATTTATACAATCCTAAACCTTACATAAAATCAAAAAACCAAATTTTAAAATCCAAAATTTGAAAATTAGATAATGCAAATTAGATAAATTTATTTTTATTTGAATGGGGTTATTCAATTTGACCCCCCATCCAGGGAATAAAATAATTTTACATGCCTTGTTTTAATCAATTTTATAATTTTTAATTATGTATATATAATATATTATATATTCTAATCCGAGGTGTTTCCATGATTACAGGTCAAAACAATAGGGCTCCACATCTCCTCTTATAGTGACTCCAAATCTCACAGATCCCCCGCATATTCCACCATTCCCACCCATTTTTGGTCACGATTTTCATCAGGTCGTATTAGGGTTCAATCCCCCACCACCATAACTCTCATCTCCTCTACACCTTCACCTCCCATCTGCCTCAATTTCTCTCTCCCTACACATTTCCCCACATCGTTGACACCCCTATCTACATTTAATCCCTCCATCAATCCCTCCTTAACCCCTCTCAACACCGCATACGCATCCTCCCCTAACATTTTTCCTCCCACTCACACCTCCATCCTCTATGGCATACCATTCCAGCGAGTTATCTCTCCACCTCCACGACACTGCTTCCCATCTCCACCTCCCCCACCATCTGTGTCTACTCTTAACTCCCTCCATGGATCCCTTTGTTCCTGACTCCATCTCTTAATAGAAGTAGGACTCATCCAATCCTCTCTCAATTAATTTGCATTGGGTTTCATCGGGTCTCAACCCCCTGTTTGTCTTTAGGAAATCATCAACGGCAAGACACTCTTCCAAATGTATCTCAACATCCAGATCGATGTGTGACTGATTCATTGATGATATATCATAGTCTATAGATGCATTCTACAATATCAGTCCTTGATTTTCCATCTCGTAACCCATTAATTCTCCAAATTCTATATGATCTACTAAAAAACATCCATATTTGGTTTCTCTCCATTGTTCATTTTTTAGTATTTCACTTTATTTAATACATCTATTCTTCCAATTCACCAATTACCACACCTATTTCAATTTTTCAAATTGTATTTATTAACAAATCCTTCTACATATATTGATCTCTGAAACATTTATATTCTCCTAATATCATGGAAATAATCTCCTCGTTAATTTTAAGTACTTCCCTTCAGTAATTTTTTTACATATATGTTATTCTAGTACTTTTGTTTTACATAATCATGAAATTGGACATATATTTCATTTTTTATCTAGTATTTATTCACTGTCTCTTTATCTTATTCATGTTCTACTAATTCCAATGTTACTACCAACCATTAATTTGATTCTACATTGTATGATTATTAAATCATTGCAGAATGACATTACATTTCTTCTATAAGTCATGTTTCTTTATCATCTTCTCTAATTTTTGAATGTAATGGTATCAAGGACTCATGGTAAATTATTATCAATATTATTTATTTTTCCATTTACATATTGTTTCATTTATTGTTTTTTTTGTATGACTTCAATATTTTTTTGACCTGTTATTATTCTTCATATTCTACGCAATCATTGTTTGATGTATTTTTTGTTATGTATATTTGTTTCAAATATTTTCACTTTTATTTCTGGTTATTTTTAATAATGTTATCTCACATTAATATGGTCTCTAATTCCATCATCTACATCTTCTTTCACTTCCAGACATCTGAGATAAGGAGAACATTATTTTTTGTTATTGGATCTAAAAAGGTGAAACAACTTCAATTTGGTTTTAGGTATAAACTACGATATTACCTTCAATAAATTAATTCAAATTTTAATTCATTTTAAACAAATTATATATATTAACTAAATTCCATTCACTTGCATTTTTTAGTGTTTTTGTGGAGAATTGTCGAATGGGATGAAGGATGCAAGTCACAGTTACACAATATGTGAATTAGTGCCCTATTTAATAGAAATTTATAAGCCTATTCAAGTTAATATCCTTTTCTGATATACTATTCTTCTTCATCCTTTATGAAGCCATTGTTTCATTTATTTTTTGTTATGTGTATTTTGTTGAATTATTGTATGTTATCATTATTTTTATTTGTTATAATGTTCTATGACATTTATATGGTTTGTCATTCCACTATCTATATATTTATTCACTTGAAGGTATTTGAGAAAAGAGAACATTATATTAGTTATGCGATCTAAAAAAGTGAAACAATTTCTATTTGTTTTCAGGTATGAACAACAAGATTCACATTAACTTTTTAATAATAATTTTCATAACTTTTAAAACCCCTTAATCCATTACCTAAAATCATGTCCCATCTATTTTTTAGTGTTATTGTGGAGAATTATCAGAAGGGATGATGGTAGAAGGTCACTGTTAGACAAGATGTAATTTTGTTCACTTTAGATTGGACATTTATGAACCTATTCAAGTTAAAATCTCCTCAGTTAGTGCATTTCATTAATATTGTTCATCAGTTTCCATCACCTGCTTACTGCATTCAATCAATAAACTTTTTATTCACATATATTTTTTCTCGATAAATTAATCATTATTACAGTTCATCAAACCCTTAACTAAATAATTGACTATTTCCTATTTAAAATTTGATTTATTATTTTAGTCTATGCATTTATTCTTCAAATGTTTAGAAAAAAAATTACAACTTCATTAGCTTATTTATTTGTTCATTTCAGTGTGGATGAACATGATTTTTTTGACCCATTTTCATTTTCATTATCTGTTTCATATTTCACATATAGACATTTTTCAAAGTAGAAAAACATTTTTATTATGTGATCTCAACAATTTAAACAACTTCTAAACGGTTTCAAGTATGGACAATTAGATTCCCTTAAAAAAATTATTCTAATTATCATTATTGATTTTATAAAAAATAAATCCATTTCCAAAATCCATTTCCATTATATTTTTCTTATATTAATTCCATACAGTTTAGAATGGAGAATAATATTTTTATGTCATCTAATGATGTTAAACTACTTCTATTTGGTTTTATGTATTATGAGAGATGAGCTTCACTTCATAATTTTATTTCTATTTATTTATTGGTATTAAATTATATTAATTCATTACCCTCTTTAATGATGCATGATTATACATATTATCAAAAAGAATGAAATATTTATTTACTGCTATTTATATGAGGTGATTTTGATATTTATTGAAAATATAGTCATTTAAATGACTTCATGAACTATAATTTTTTTTTACGATTATTGAAATATTTTTTATGATGGAATTTGAAACCCAATCTTGTCTGTGATGATCTTACTTTTATATACATATTTATTTTCATAAAAATTTTATTTCTTTTTATTTAAGATGTAAACCTCTTATTCATTCCTTTATGTTCAATCAGTTTCTCTATATCACCATTATTTTTCTGGTTTTGACCTCCATTCCATCCACCATCCTTTCTATGATGTTCCCGTGTCTACCTACATTGACTTGAATTATTATGATCCCTATCAATTTATAGTATAATGAGACATATTTTCAGGTCAACACATCCACTCTTCGAAATATGGTGGATAACGTTTCTTAGACACCTTTTGATTTAAGTGTTCTAGTCCGCTTTCATTGTTCATATCCTCTTTAAAATTTTTATTTCCACCATCTAGTTTTTTATTGATTCTATGTCTCATTACTTCTATAATTTTCCATCATTTTGATTTTTCTTTTGGATATGGTTTATTGGATTTGTTATTTATTTATCATCCATTTCAATAATCTAATTATTTAAAATTTTCGTTAACTTGTTGCACCAGTCCCCTTACATTCTAGGAAAAATAGATAACATGATAAGTTCTTCTCCCCAGCTTTCATTATTTTTCATTAATTGAATGATATTATTTCTAATTTTGTAAGATGTTTTGTTAATGGTTTTTATTTAAATTCATATTTAATAGAAAATAATATTTTTATAATTATATGTACTATGTATTTAAAACTATGAAACATTTACTTTAAATTCTGTTTCAAAATATATGTTTCATGTCTCTAAATTCATGCTATGTGGATTTCATTTGAATTCATGCAAAATATAATTTCCTATGTATTCATCAAGTTAAAATAAAAATGATAATTCTAGCTATTACACCTATATTTATTTCACACTACTCCTTTCTATAGTATTCACTTTATAAATTTTCAAAATATTCATCATTTATAAACTATGCATTGCATGTATAAATTTTATGAATCAATAATTAATTGTTCTATATGATATGTACACACACACACACACACTTATACTTAAACATTTTCCCCTGAGTTGATATAACAGGTAGCCCATTTGACCTCCCATAAGCCATAACATGCATCTATGCTCTAGCATTTGATGTAGAATGCGGGTTTGGTAGTTGGAACATTGAAGTGAATTATCGTGTCAATGGACTCAGAAATGAGTAGAAAATTAATAGTGTTAGAACATAAAATATTCCCATACACCTTGTAATAGTAAAAGATCTTATCTAGAACACCAATCTTATAGTTAGAATTGCTCTCGACCATCCTGTTTGCAACATGACATGAAATGAATCCATCTGATCTTGTTATGAGGTCGTTTTTGGGTGAGTATGCATCCAATTCAGAATATTATAGGTAAAATAGATTCCATCACCTCTTTTACTAACTAGAATCGCATGTCTTTGATTCAATGTATGTTCTTATACCTAATTTTGGAAACATGTTAGTGAATACATAGTACAGTTTTGTACATGCATGTTTGTTTTCTTTGTTTAAAATCATGTTATGTTGATCATTATTTGATATCATTAGCATATGTTTTCAATTCTATGTTCTTATTCTTTTTAATTTCATAGCTGTCTTTTATTGGATATAGATAAAAACGTTCGTTTGTATTAATAAAAATTGTTGTAAATCTCTCAATAATCATTTTAATTGTGTTCCTACTACAATATGGATTATTTTTATTAAGTGAAATTTATCTGATTTCATTTGTTGATAATTTTTTTAATAAAAGGTATGTTTGTATTTATACCATTCATTAGCCTTCAACTGAGTGAATGTGTTGATTAGAAAAATCAATGGGAGTCAATTAACATTTCTACTCTAGGTTTTTGTGGCTTATGATTTGTTCATCAGCAGGAACGGTGGTGCACAACCCATAGGAAAGGGGCACAATCCATTCATTTTAATGGAGAAGATGGATATGTGGGAGAGCATCCATTTTTATTGGGTTTTTTGTAATGTGATATGGATTATTTTTATTGAGTTAAATTGATCTGTTTCTTTTTGTGTTGAATGTTGTTTATTTTAAAATTTTATGTTAAAGGATTAGATCAATCATTAAGAATCATGATTACTCACTAGATAGGATTGAAAAAATTTCGATTTCAATTGAGTGAATGTGCTTATTGGTAAAATAAATGGAATGAAATTAGAAGTTTCTACTATAGGCTAGTGTGGCTTATGAATGGTTCATCTGAACGCACGACGGGCACAACCCATAGGCAAGGGGTACCATCCATTCAGGTTAAGGGGAATCTGCATGCACTTCAATGTGATGATGACAAAATGGCATAGCTATGTAATCCAGGGGATGATAATAGGTGAAAAATCATATGTAAATATAGACACTTAGTTTACATACTGATATTGGGTCTTTTTTATAATAACGATCAGAATTTCAATTATTCATTTCCGTTATTTTTTTAATAATTTAAATGAATTATTCATCATAAATTCCAATAATAATATCTTATTCCATAAAGATTCTACTCAATGTTTTCAAATATATGAATTTTTATAAAATTATCTTATCCCTATATTTTCTACTCCCTTATACTAATTATTGTTGGGATTTACAACACTATGAACGCAACATCCGGAATAGGGTTTTTAGTGCATCAATAACTCACAGCTATTGGAATCCCAGACCAAATACTGTTAAAAAATAGATTCTATTGTTACACAAGAAAACATTCATTTCATAATTAAAGGCATATGGGAATTTTTTTTAATTTTTTATTCATTTCAAAATTCATTTTTTATGTTTCCATTCTCAATGAAATGTTCATAATAGAATATTAATTATTATTTTTTATTATCTTATATATATGTTGTTTCAGTTATATGATTTCTCAATGGTCAAAATAAATTTTCATTCCATTTCATATCCCATTTATGTTTTCTACTATTATAATGATGTATGAAATGTTCTAAAATTGATTCAATATTATCTATTACTATCTTATAAGTTTAACATGTTTCAAATAAATTTTAACTCTTATCTTTTAAAACTATTTTTTCCTTGTGAAATTAAATAGTGATTTAATGTGTCCTGCGAATGCACGGTTGAGGTACTTGTTAAATATAATAATGTGAATAATCGATTAATTTCACATATTTTTACCCCATAAATTTTTTATTTCTCACAATATTATATAATTTATTATCAATTTTTATTGTAATGATTATTGTCAATTTATTTTATCATTGTCCTTTTGATTTGATGGATTGGAAATAAATACATTACAATGACATGAAATTACATTGATGAATTCTAATCGACATATCACTCTCACATAACAAATTCTCATAATCAATTGACTTCCAATATTTGCCACTCTATGTCATCCGGTGTTATCATGGAAAATAAAAATAAAACTCTCCAATTAATGTTTATTTTCAGGGATTCTATACGTTTTTTAATTGTATTATGCTGTTAAATTTTTTTTTGGGTTCTCTATGTTTTTTAAAAATGGTCAAAAATTATTCAACTTGACCTCAAATGTTCAAAAATATCTTAATTATAGGTTTGTTTCCCACTCTCATGCTGATGGCACACATTCAAAGAAGAAGATTAAAACGAATGGGGATATAAATTTCATTGAAGCTAACGCTAAATTCATCCATGATCAGATTGAGAATTGAAATTACTCTTTCATCACTCGGTTTTCTCCATAACAAAGGAGTAATGGATTGATGATCAAGGATTTAAGAACAAGAGTTTTCACTACCACAGATCAGGGAAATTAATTTATTTAAAATTATTATATTTATATTCAAAAATTATGTTTTATTAAAAAAAATAAAAATTATTGTTTATAATTAATTTGTATTTTCTAATAATTAAAATTTATATAAGGTATTTTAAAAAGTATTTATAAGATTATAATTTAATATATATATATATATTTAAATAATTATAAGATTCACATAAATTTACCAAATAATAATTATATTTATTATACTTAAAATTATATATTTATATTTATAATTTTAAATAAATAAATATATATATATTTAAATAAATATGTGTTTCCAGTGAATGTGGCCAATAAATATATTAATGTGTGATTATAATTGACGGGAATATGCTATGTATTCATCATGATTATTCGTTTAAACATTAAACCCTTATTATTACTCATGTTGTCCATATATGTGATTACTAATTTTTTATGATCTATAATTTACTAGGTATATGATTCATTTTTATACCACTACTATAGATGGTGCTTTTAAATGTCCTAGAAAAGAACTATTAATCAAAATGAATATAATGGGGGTCCTCTTTATCAGCATTAAAAAAGCAATAAAAAAGTGGGTCCATTATCCTTGCTAAAAAGGACTGATTAAGGACCCCTTTATCATACCTATGTTAGTGCTAATAATTTTTACCCTTTATCAGTGCTAAAAAGAGTGTTGATAAAGGGGTCCCTTATCGGTGCTCGAAATAGCATTGATAAAGAGGGCCTTTATCAATGCTCAAAATAGCAATGATAAAGTCCTATCTGCTTATGGTGTGTTGTTTATATAACAGTGCACCCACTAGCACTTGCAAAACATAAACATTAAATGTAACACCCCAAACTTCCATGATACTCTTTTCTTTGAATAATACAATAGTGTGTGTTTTACGCAACTTCGAGTTCTAACAGACCACAACCATTCAAACTAGCCGTTATGAAGAGTAATACCCAGTTTTTGAAATTTTATAAATTTTAACTTTCAAAATGGACATCATTTTTGGATTCATAATATCAAATTTAACATGGGGTGATTTTTTGGTATTTTTTCTAAAAACATTCAATTTTTGGATGAATAGTGAAAACCACTGAGTTATAGATTAAAACTTAATTTTTATTTAAATAATTATATATTTTATTTAGATTTATTTTTGTTAAAAATAGATACATAATACATATATATGTTAAATGTAATTAAAAGGAGTATGTTTATAACAATTTTAGATATATAAAATTATTATTGAACTATTTATCTTCTTTTCCCACCTCCTAGGAGTATTTGCAAATTTACATAAAACATAATTTTACCACTTCTATTAGTTTAATTTCAAAAATTCAAGAGACACGGTTGATATCAGTAATTAAAATGTGGTTCAATAAGACGAAAATAAATTTTGGTGAATAAAAACGTTTTAATTTTATTTTCCACGATTAAAAGTAAATAAGGTAATTAAGGGTAAAAATGGTATTATTATTACCCTAAAACAAGTCAAAATTCTATTGGATAAGTATAATTTGACAAAAAATAGAATGTGTAATAAAATAGGATCCTTTAGGTCCATTGGATAATATTTTTACATTTATTATTATTTAATTCAAAGAATTGTTAAAAGTGTTAAATTCAATGTTTAATAACTAATCCATTTTTAATATCTTGTTACAGATTATATAAATTCGACTATAAGTATTAATTAGAAATTTAAGAATATTTCCTACATAATGGTATTGTATTTATATTTTCTAGACATTAAATAATATAATTTATTTATGACACAATGATGATATAGTAATTACCTAATTAATGAAATATTAAAATAATTTATATTATAAATATCCAAATAATTGTAATTTGAGACATTTTATGAATTTAACTAAATTTATCGGTTCATATGAAATGTTAGGGTTTGTTAGATGAAATTTTTTCAAAATAATAACGCTATTAAGAATTTAGAAAATACCAAGTAACAAATAGGGACATAATTGACATGAAAGAGTTTTTAAATAAATTATTATATTATTAATTGATATTATCTTCCTAAAAATATACGGTTCATCCAAAAGTTTTATATAATGATATGTGTATCATTAATGACCAACTTGGTGTTCTCATGGAAGTATAATGTATGTTTATTAACCATATAATATAAAAATACAAAGAGACATGATAAATGTCAAACTATTTAACTAAGAGTTTAATATAAATGGTAAAGTTAATATAGTGACCCAAACCTATCTAAAATATATTGGTTGAGTGGTTTTAGATCAATACCAACCTTATCAATTAAATAATTCATTTTGGAGCCATTATAAAACGAAAATGATTTTAATATAATATAAAATTTCATTCTTTTCCTAAGGTGCCCCTCACCCCTCTTATAAAAGGGCACCCCCATTATCGCTAATTCACACCATCAAAGCCATTTGGATTGCCCAACCCCTGACCAAATACCATCTCAACTATCCTACCTTCATCCTAGAGTCCTTCCTTTAGTCATATAGCCATCATATGGTGACTTTTTGGTCAAATCAAAAGGATGTACCCGAAGAAGAGGTAAATATTTTATCACTCTTTCAAGTTCATTTCTTCATCTACTTCCTCTTTCTTTTTTTCCATTAAAAAATAATAACTCCAGTTTATTATATATAATTTTATGTTATTATAAATATTGTAGAACCAAATTCATTATTCTATCCATACTTAGAATGACCTATCACCATACATGATTACATACGCCTTACCATCTCCACGTCGTGGTGTAATTGTTATTCAATACATTATTATTTGTATGGGTGTAAAATTGATGTGTAATTTATGTAAATAATAAATATAAAATTATAATTATTTTTTATATATGATATAAAATCCAATTATATATTATTTTAATATCAAAAAAATGATATTTTTGTTCGTGCATACGTACTGATTGCAGTCTCCACGAACGCGGTGAGATTCATTCCCCATTGTATCCATTCAAGAATAATTTTAATTAGATAATTAAAAATAATGTTTACAGACATAATATCATTTTGAATATGAAATATATACAGCCTTTTCATTACAAACAATACTTATGTAGCAAATCATATAATGGAAAATGAATTAGGTAACACTCAAAACGACGATAATACTTAGATATTATTAACAAATCATTGTTAAAATATCATATATGATATAATATTAATGTATATGATTATTGAATAATTTAATATCAATTATTTCACCATTATATACGAGGTTAAACTTCCATTTACCAAGGAAATGTTCAAGGTAATGGTTAATTTCAAAATCTCTTCATTATCCGAGTTATTTATGTGTAATTATCTACTGGGACCTCTTTATCATCCACATCCATGTTTCATAAAAATTTACTTCAAAAAATTCGTTCTATTTTATTGAATATGTGTAAAATTAATTTATACACTTGTTTTAATTTTAAAATATGTTTTTAAAGGAATCCTTTCATCATTTTCTTAACAAGTTACTTTATGACCATTTCGATAAATTTTTTGTAAGAATGTTTTTTAACTTATACGGAGGGTGTAGTTATTTTCCGCCATTATAAATTGGTTGAAGCTTACCTTACAAGAGTATAAGAATATTTTAAAATATAAATATTTTCATTTATAATTACGTGACTTTTAAATGAATTCAAAATAGAAAGAGATATTTCTCTAAAAATGTTTTTTTTTCATCTATGTCAACATCCATTGAAGGATTTTAAGATTTTTTTAAGTTGATTTATTATGATACAAAACAAACATATAGTATTGATTGTTTTTTGATATGTTTGACTTTGGATGTGTTATTTCATACCATTCATGGTTTATGGATAATGTATTGAAATTTCGTTCGGCAGTTTTAATATGAATGATTATGTTATGTTTAAACCTTTTCATATTAGGAATGCATTGGAATTAGTAAGTGACGGTGGGAGCCCACTATAGCTCCTCGATGCATCAATAGATCTCATGAGACAAACTAGTGTCTTACCACAAGGCCATGAAAAAATCTTATTTGTATTCATGGGATATGGCTGTGAATATGTGGTTATTAATGTGTGACATTGTGCATTCCATCATTATAAAAGTTTCTATTGATATTGAATGTGATTATTCGATTATTAAAATATCCATGTGAGTAAGTAAATGGAATTATTTTGATTTATATTTTCCATATTTTGATGAATTTTATTTTGAAAAGGCTTTTGATTCAGTTCTATACATTTCCTTAATTGTTTATGCTTATTTATGAAATTTTCCGCTATATTGTTATCTTTACTGAGCATCTAATCTCACACCTTTCTATTTTTTATTTCTCCCTGGACGTGAAAATGTTTATTATGACTGACTTGCGGGAATAGTCTATGGGATATCAATGTTGTCTATAGTAACAATATTTTTGTAGTTTTCAATTTTATGATGTAATGTAAACCTTATGAATGTATCTTGTATATCCAAGGCTACAAAACAAATCGGTACTTCGAGACATGATATTTTGTGAACAAGCCAATGATATGTAATAATGCATCGACTATGGGCATTTGGGGTCAGGGCGTTACAGTTGGTATCAGAGAAAGTTTAGTACAAACCTTAGAAACTAGATTAATATAAACTTTGATTAGAGCACATAGCTCTAAGATAGACATTTAGAATTGATATAGAAGAACTTATAGAATTTTTGTATTATAGAGATTTTCTAAGTTTTCCATGCAATACATCCTTTTATGGATACAAGTAGGTAGAGGCTGATCTGGCATAGATATACCTAGAGTAAAAACCAAAATACAACACTTTGAGCTAGACTCGAACGGGAACTGGTGCACGACAACAGGTCTTGCTGCACTCTTGGTTATGACACTCCCGGGTGATATGCTTTGGATAATTATAATTTTCATTAAAAACCATTATGAAGGGAATATGAGTATATAATTCCTAAAAGAAAACATTTTTTTTATGATTATGGATTATATCCATAAACAATTCAATTTATGATAAGTATTTTACATGTTTGAAATTATGTATTTTGATTCACAAATTAATATAGTTTATGCCATTGTTTAGAAATGGAACCTAGTGGAAGGAATGGAAACTCTATCAATGCACGCACTCCATGTAAGGATTTCCCTCTGACACAATATAATTATAGTGAAGCTGCTGATAAAATTGGTACTGACCAGCTTATCACTATACTGGGACAACTCACATAGGTTATGAATAATATCCTAACCCGTACAGATCACCCTAATCCGTAGCGTGGAGGATCATTGTTATATTTATTTATGAGGAAACAACCTCCAACATTCTATGGGGCTAAAAATCCACTAGTAGCTGGGAAATGGATAAATTTTATAGAGAAAATATTCCACACCTTAAGGGTAGAGAAAGGAAAAACGTTTTCATGGATGTTTACCGCCTCAATGGAGATACTGATCAATGGTGGACATTGAATCAAAACAAAAAGGGAGACGAAGAAGTATCAAATAAGGAATGGAGGGGGTTTAAAGAAATTTTCTTAGAAAAATACCTTCCCCATGACCATCGAGTGGATATGAAAAGGCAATTTCTCAGTCATAGGATAAAGGAGTATGAGAATATCGCAAAGTATGAAGCTGACTTTAAAAGGTTAGAGTGGAATGCTGGATATTATATATGAATCCCAAGATGAAATATTGATCATTTCTTTGATGGGATTTTTATTTATAGTGATTCTTCAACGAAAGGTCTTGTTTTGTTCTTATACAGAATTATATGGTTATTGTATATACATCATGACAGCTAAAAGTTCATGAGAAGAACTTTACTACTCATGATCTTGATTTAGTAGCTGTAATATTTTCTTTGACAATTTGGAGACACTATATCTATGGTGAAAAATGCGAGATATATACCGATCACAAGAGTTTGATATATATTTTCTCACAGAAAGAATTCAGCAAGACGAAATGATTATGGCTTTAACTACTCATAGATTGTGATTTCACTATACACTACCACCTGGGGAAGGAAAATAAGGTGACAGACGCTTTGAGAAGAAAGGATCATAGAGTATTTAACAAGATGACAGTTGAAAAGGATCATATATACATAGATCTAGTAAATATGGATATGGGAATCACCATGGAAGGTGAAACATCAATACTTTTTCAAATGGTTTCAAAACCATATTTACTATAAAGGATAAAGATTTCTCATACCAATGATGAAGAGTTTCAAAAGATGATTAATGCTGTGAATGATAAGAGATTGAGTGACTTAGTGTACGAAGATGGAATTTTGAAATTTGGGAGGAGGAATTGTGTTCCCGATATACTTGATCTAAAAAGATAATTTTTGGATGATGCCCATAGCTCCAATTTCTCTATACACCTTGGGAGCACCAAAATGTATAGAAATTTGAAGGAAAAATTATTTTGGGAAAACATGAAGATGGGCATTGTTGATTTTGTGTCATGATAAATGGTTTGTCATCAAGTGAAAGCTGGAAGGAAACAACATAGAGGAGTTATGCAACCTCTTCCCATACCTGAGTGGAAATGGGATGATATCACAATGGTCTTTGTCATCATGTGACCGAAGAATCCTAGAAGGAGTGATGAAATATGGGTCATTGTTGATCATCTTCCCTAGTCATCTCACTTTCTTTCTATAAGGGAAGATTTACCACATGAATGTTAAGTAGTAATATATATTAATAAAGATGTAAGACTTCATGTAGTACCACTATCGATTTTTTTTTATCGTGATCCCAATTTTACATCATGATTCTGGAAAACTCTTTAGAAAGCCCTGGATACTGAACTTCATTTGAGCACTACCTACCACACCCAAACTGATGGACAATCAGAACAGACTATTAATACTTTATAGGACATGTTGAGATCATGATAAAATGAATTTCATGGTATGTGGGATCATTAATTACCTCTGGAAGAATATTCCTATAACAATAACTTACATTCAACTATTGAGATGGAACCATATGAAGCGTTATACGAAAAAAGATGTCGCACACCAACCTGTTGGGATGATGTTAGTGAAAGAAAACTCATAGGCCTGGAACTTTTGGAGGAAAAGATGGAAACGATGAAGGTAATCCAAAACCACCTCAAAGTAGCTCAAATTATCTAGAAGAGCTATGCTGATAACTAAAGGAAGAATTTGGAATTTCAGGTAAGAGATCATGTTTTCTTGATGGTATATCCAAGGAGGGGTGTTATACATTTCTGTAAGAAGGGAAAATTGAGTCCCAGGTATATCAGACCTTTTTTAATTCTAGAACCAATTGGGGATATAGATTGCCATTTGGAAATGCATCCGAGTCTCTCCAAATTTAACGATGTATTCTACATATTACTGTTGAGAA
Source organism: Viscum album (assembly GCA_963277665.1). Lineage (NCBI taxonomy): Eukaryota > Viridiplantae > Streptophyta > Magnoliopsida > Santalales > Viscaceae > Viscum > Viscum album. Next base: position 1,050,863,906 of record OY728151.1, on the reverse strand, counting down.
AATACACGCCTGACCCAATGCATGTACTCACCTATAATGAATTGGAACTGGAACCCGATCTGTCTTATTGTGAAGATCCTGTCAAGGTTCTTGATACAATAGAACAAGTGTTGAGAAACCGGACGACTCGTCTAGTAAAGGTTCTTTGGAGAAACCATAAGATGGAAGAGGCAATGTGGGAAACCAATGAACTTATGATGAAGAACCCCCATAGTATTTTTATGTAGTAATATTCTATAAATTTTGAGGATGAAATTATTTAAAGGTTTGGAGAATTTAACACCCCAAGCTTCCATGATACGCTTCTCTTTGAATAATAAAATAGCGTGTGTTATTGGAAACTTCGAGTTCTAACACACCATAACCAATCAAACTATCATTTATGAATAGTAATAAACACCTATTCAAATTTTATAAATTTTATCTTTCAATGTGGACTTCTTTTTTGGATTCAGAATATCAAAATTAAACTAGGGTGAATTTTTGGTATTTTTCTGAAAACTTTCAATTTTTGGATGAATAGTGAAAAACTCTAAGTTATAGTTTAAAATCGAATTTTTTTTAAATAATTATTCAACTTATTTAAAATTATTTTAGGTAAAAATAGATACATTATACCTATATAAGTTCAATTTAATTCATTGGAGTGTTTTTATAATTATTTTAGATATATAAAAATTTTATTGAACTTTTTACATTTTTTACCCACATCATAGGAGTATTTACAGGTTTACATAAAACATAATTTTTCCACTTTTGTGAGATTAATTTCAAAAATCCGAGAGACACAGTTGATATCATTAAGTAAAATGTGGTTCAATAATATGTATATAATTTTTTGTGAATATTTACTTTTTACTATAATTTTCCACGGTTAAAATTAAATACGGTAATTAAGGGTAAAAATGATATTATTATTTCCCTAAAACAAGACCTAATTGTATTTTCTAAGTATAATTAGACCAAAAAAATATTAGGAATAAAATAGATCCTTTAGGTCCACTTGGATAAGATTTGGACATATATTATTATTTAATTCAAAGAAGAGTTAAAAGTGTTGAATTCAATGTTTAATAACTAAACCATTTTTAATATAGAGTAAAACAAAATATCTGTTAGACTATAAATATTAATTATAAAGATAATAATATTTCATAAATAATGGTATTTTATTCATATATTTTAGACATTATGAAAATATAATTTATTTATGCCAAATTGATAATTCCGTAATAACATAATTAATGAAATATAAAAATAATAGATATTATAAAAATCCAAATTAATGTAATTTGATACTCTTTATGAATTCCAATAATTTTATTGGTTAATAAGACATGTTAGGGTTTAATATATGAATTTGTTTCTATGTAATAATGCTTTTATAAATTTATAAGAAAACAAATTACCAAATAGTGTCAAAATTGACAAAAAATAGTTTTTAAAACAAATATTAATTATTAATTTATACTCTATTACTAAAAATATAAGGATCAACCAAAAGAATTATATAATTATATTTGTATCATTAATGAACCTTATTAGGTTCTATTGGATGTATATGGTATGTTTATTAACCATATAATATTAAAATACAAAGAGACAAGGTCAATGTCAAACTATTTAACTAAGTGTTAAATCTAAATTATTAAGTTAATAAAGTGACCCAAACCCATATAAAACTTATTTCTTGAGTTGTTTTAGACCCATCCCCACCTTATACATTTCATAATTCATTTCTGAGCCATTATAAACCTAAAATTATTTTATTATCAAATAATATTTATAGCTTTTCCTAAGGTTCCCCACACCCCTCTTGTAAAAGGGAACTCCCTCTTCTCTTTAATTAACACCATCAAAGCCATTTGGCTCGGCCAAACCCTACCCAAATACCCTATAAACTGTCCTCCCTTCATCATAGATGCCTTACATTAGTTTTAAAGCCCACATGAGGATACCTTTTCTTCAAATCAAAAGAAATAACCCGAAGAAGAGGTAAATATTTCATCACCTCTTTCAAGTTCCTTTCTTCTTCCACTTCTTCTTTCATTGTTGTTTCCATTCGTAAAAAAATCTAGTATCTTCTACATACTGTGATGTTATTATAAATATGGTTCAACCATATGCATTATTCTATCCATCCTTTGAATGACATGTCACCATACACGAGTACGTACGACTTACCGTCTCCACGTCGTGGTGTAATTGTTATTCAATACATTATTATTTTGATGAGTATAATAATGATGTTTAATTGATGTAAATAACAAATATAACATGATAATTATTCTGTATATATGATATAAAATAAATTTATATATTATTTTAATATCAAAAGAATGATATTGTCGCTCATGCGTACGTACGGATTATCGTCTCCACTAATGCTATGAGATTCATTCCTCATCGTATCCATTCTAGACTAAAATTAAATATATGATTAAAAATAATTTTTGAAGACTTAATATCATTCTTAAATATGAATAATATAAATCCTATCCATAAAAATCATTACTTACATAACAATGTATATAATGGAAAATGAAATAGTTAACACCTGAAATGACGATAATACTAAGATATTATTAACAAAGAAATGCTAAAAGATCATATATGATATCATATTTATGTATATGATTCTTGTATAATTTAATAACAATTATATCACCATTATACTAGAGTTTTACCAACCCTCAACCATGGAAAATTACCGGTTAAGGGTTAATTTCAGAATCTCATCATTATATGAGTTTTTTTATAAGTAATTTTCTACTAGGACCTCTTTATCATCCACATAAATGTTTCTTAAAAAATAATTTAAAAATATTCTTAATATTTTATAGACTATGGGTTAAAGTCATTTATTCCATTGTTTTACTTTTAAAATATGTTTATAAAGAAATCATTCCGTTGTTTTCCAAACAAGGTACTTTATGACCTTTTCGATTAAATTAAGGTAACAATGTTTTTTAATTTATACGGCGGGTGCGACTATTTTCTTCAATTTTCATATCATCGAAGCCTACCTTACAAGCTAATAAGAATATTTTCATATATAAATATTTTCTTTTATAATGACATTACTTTTAAATTATTTCAAAATAGAAAGATATAGTTCTCTAAAAAGGTTTTGATTTCATCAGTGTCAACATCCTTTGATGGATTTTAAGTTTGTTTGAATTTGATTTATTATGATACAAAAAATCTATATTGTATTGTAGGTTTTGTGATGTGTTTGATTGTGGATGTGTTATTTCATATGATTAATGGTTTATGGATAATGTATTTACATTTCGTATGCTAGTTTTAACACAATTCATTATTTTATGTTTAATCCTTTTCATATGAGGAATGTATAGGACTTAGTAAGTGATTCATGGAGCCCGCTACAGCTCTTCGATGTATTGGTAGGTGTAATGAGACAATCTATTGTCCTGGAACAAGTCCTTGACAAAATCTTATTTGTATTCTTGGCATAAGGCCTTGGCTATGTGGTTATGAAAGTCTGTAATTATGCATTCCATCATCATTAAAGTGGATATTGATATTCCTTGTGATTATTAGAATATAAGAATATCCATGTGAGTATGTAAATGGCATAATTTTTATTCTTATTTTCCATATTATGATGATGTTTATGTTGAAAAGGATTTTTTTCAGTTCTATACATTGCATTAAACATTTATGTTTATTTATGAAAGATTCCTCTATATTATTATCCTTACCGAGCATCTGAGCTCACCCCTTTCTATGTTTTATTTTCCCCATGATTGAAAGAAGTTTATTATGAATGACCTGCCAGGATAGTCTGTGGAATCTTAGTGTTTTCTATGGAAACAATGTTATTGTAGATTTCCATTTTATGATTTAATGTAAACCTTATGAATGTATCTAGTACTTCAAAGGACACTAAACTAATCGGGCTTTTGATACTTGATCTTTATTTATCATTCTAATGATAAGTAATAATGCACCCACTCTACTCTTCTAGGGTTGGGGCGTTACACAAAACCTGCAAAAAACAACTGATGTACAATGCACATAAGAACAATGTGGCGCACACAAGAACAATATAGGGCAGAAAAGAAAATTTATTCGATATGGCATAACAACTATTATATTTTCCTTATATTTCATAGATTATAATTATTATAATTATTTTTATTATAATTTAATAATTTTATAAATTATAATTTTATAAATATAAATATAAATATAAATATTTATTTATTTATTTATAATTATTAAAAAATAAATATATATTTAAAATATATATAATTGGGTTAGTATATATATTAATGTAAATTAATTATTAACATTATATATTTATTAGTTATTTCTCATGATGGTAATGGTATATATTTATCAGTTATATATATTTATCACTAATAAAGACATCCTATATCTGCGCTTTTGTAGCACTGATAAAGGATGATATTTATCACTGCTAAAAAATGATAATAAATGTATGTTTTATCATTGCTGAAAAATATACTTTTATGAGTGTTTTTATCTAGCATTGATAAAATATATGATAGGTTTTATAAATAAACCATAACTTTCTCCTCCTTCCTCTAAACCCTCATGCTCCCGCAGAAGCTGATCCCTGCTATCGTTTCCTCCTCCTCCTCCTCCTCCTCATCATCATCATCCCCCTCCTCTCCTGCCTCCTCACCCTCCTCCTCCTCTCCCGTCAACTCCTAGGCCATTGCGAACCTAGCTTCGTCTCACGACACTCCTCCACCACACGTCTTTATCACCAGCACCTCTCCTCTACCACATCTCTCCTCCATCATGTTCCTCTCCCCCCCCCAGTGCCTCTCCTCTTTCACATGACCTCTCATCTGCTGTGCACCTCTCCACCTCCAGAGGACTACTCCGTCACATGCATCTCCTTCATCCTGAATGCACCACCATCATGTACTGAACAACACCTCAACAATGAGTTTTCTCCTCTTTCTCATTAGTTTCTTGTGTTTGTTATTGTTTTATAATTATGGTGATGTTGTGAAATGTATGGTCTAAATTCCCCGCTAAAAATTGTGGTTATCGGTGGTCCTTGATTGTGAAATAAAACAATTGTACATTGATTGGTTCTTTCTTGGTGCACTAATTTGTAATATATCAGGATATGTGCATGTCCTGAGGTAATTTAAAGATTATTCTATCCCCATTTACATTGGAAACATGATCCTAATTATGCACCTCTTACATCAACATCATATTCTAACGATCCTCCTAAATGGGTGTAAGGACATGATATTACTCAAGAGTAGATACCTAACTATGTGGATAAACTACGCTGGTTGTGGGAATAAAAATATATGTCTGTCCCCTTATGATTATTAGGATATGAAAACATATCTACATTTTGGATTCTATAATATTTTTGTGGTTCCAAAATATGTTTCTATCCCTTTATTAGAATATGATATGTGTGTTTATACCTTTATTGATACCTATCTTTCAAAAATAAAAATACTATATTTTTATTCTAGTTTTTTGTTTCATCAGTACTCCCACTAAGTACTTTTGGGTATTTTTTAAATCTCCCCAATCAAACTTCCTCCTTGGTGAGGGTGATTGAGGCTTCACATCCCGAAACAATGACTTTTTTTTATTGATCAAGCTTCTTAATAGTCTTACCTTTATCTTTGAACTTCCACACTTTTGAAAAATTACCCAACTTCACCATTGACTTCCTATGAACCTCCTTAGTTTTTTGAGTATCCTTTCAATTCAAACATCCCTATGTCATGCTGGGTGTTAGTAGTATTTTATGTTCATCTATATTTTATCACATAGTTATGGATATGGCCCCATCACGAAAAGGATTGAAAATATCTCAATGGATATGCCTAAATGTATTTATCCACAACATGTTGGAGAATAAAACTTATGGAGACTTATTATGAAGGATTTATCATTAATGATGTACAAGTGAAAAACGCATGATGATGAAGCCCATTACATGGTGTTTTAGTCATAGATTATTCATTAGGTTTTCTCCGTGATGTGATTTTTGGGTTCAATCCATGACAAGCTAGGGTTGCAAGTTACACACCATTATGGTTATTTTTGTACCAAAAATATGTTGATTTAGAAGACCAATATATTAATATTTCATATAATTCATAAGGGAAATATAGAAAATAAAAGAGGTTATCTTGAATTTGAATAAAGCAGGTATTTATAAACAATTTCCAATCATAGTTAAGTAAGATTAATGATCTATTTGGATGGAAGCATAGTTAGTATGTAAAGATATGGGAGATATCATTCTATTTCAAAATTGGAAAGATAGATCATAGAATATGAGAGCATTAGAGAAAGTATAGGTGTTCCATATTTATGTAGTAAAGTCATAGGAATCATATCCAGTAAGTATTATTAATGGAATTTCCTGAAGATCATCAATGGATAAAATTAGAGTAGAATTAATGCACCCATATTGGTCTAAACATAGTCTTAATTCATAAATATCATGACAACTAAACTTATACTGGCTTTGATATCTTCCAGTTTTTAGAGTAATGTGTTTATTATTTTTTATAAGGTGTTTAAATATTGTGGTTCCATATAAAAAATCAATTTTTTTTAGAAAAAGTGTCCATATTAGTGTTTGAGGTGTGAAATGTATTTTTGTTTTACACTACATGAATTATTCCCATTTGGATGAACCATTTAAAGTGGTATGACTCCCATATTATTTAATTTATGACATGGTATAAATAATGATGGGTAAGATTAATTCTCATAATGATGGAACTATATCATAATAATGAGTTCATTTTTGAAGGATCAACATACCTCGATCCCCCTACAAAGGGTATTTACCTTTATAAGGTATAACAATTTGTATTACAGATAAATGTTCTTATTGTAGTATTATTTCTAATAATATATCCAAGTTTTCATGAACCATAATATAATTTCAATCGTTGGTGAAAAAAATTTCGAATTATAGAAGAACTATATGAAACACTTTTTCAGATTATTGGGAAATGGATTTCTAATTTTTCATACATGGGATCTGGGATAGAATGGAGAGTGGAGCATTATCGATGAAATACATAATGGATCATGATGTCGAAAATAATTCTGATATGTTAATCACTCCTCCTCATTGTATTGAATTTTTTTTGGAATGTAAGATTCATTCATTAAAAGCGTGACATTATCAATTCATCCAAAGAGAAACCTTTTAGCTAGAGCTGATATAGGTGTTAGAAAGACCACATGTTCAATGGGGAGACATCCATGAAATTTGGGAAGTCAATGAAACTGGATGAACAGATGATACTTACTATTATCACGTGGGAAAACATGCTCACGAAACATGTGATAGAGGTATTTTTGGAATAATCATTGAGAAGAAAAAGCATTTCACCAGAATATTTGGAACATAATGTGATAATTTTATTATATTGACTTTGTTAAGGGTTCACTCTTATTACTAGAGGGTTGACCAAGATTCTTCCTGAATAGAGGTGCTAAAAATTACATAGACAAGAGTGTGGTATGGTTATTTTTCTTATATGTTCCTAATAGATCATTGCAATATCTTAATGGGAGATTGATGAAAACATCAATCTTAATTATAAATGATCTGGGTAATGAGTATGGTTTATAATGTGATGTATCAGGATCTAGGATTTGAATAGTTCTTGTCCATGATAGTCATGTGGTTGCTTATCGAACTAGAAAATTAATAATACATAAGATAAACCTCCCAAATCATTTCATAGGTTTGTAAATAGAAGTTATTTCCATGAGGTGTTATTGTAATTCCATAAAAAATAATTTTAAATATATTTTATTATAAATTGAAATAAAAAATTGATACCGGAGTAGTTATGAGTTCATATAGTCCTTCAAAATTGACTTAATGTATACCCTGAAGAAGGGGAATTTTTTTATATAATTTACCATATTGCAAGGATCAGGCTTTGGTAGTACATGATTCATGAATCATGTGGAAGATGGTTTCCCTCTCTGAAGAGATGTAACATTATGTTCAAAAGTATAATTGTTTAGTTACATTTATGTTTTTATCTATCACTTATTCAGTCCTTAGTTGTTTTACGAGAGTAAACTATAGGATTCATTATATTTATTCATGGGAGACATGAGAAACCATTTATAGCTTTATATTATATTATATTATGGTTATTTTTTATTCATGTATCCTTTGTAATGTTCCTCTCTTGGGATTTATGTCTTTTTGAAAATTCCTATGTGGCTCTTTTAGTATTTTTCAAGTGTTTTGAAATGTTTCGTAAAAAATTATATGTGTTCATTATACCTTATTTTGGGTTTAAATAACGTTAAAATGACTTAAATACTATATGATGACTTAGGTTGCATGACAATTGTTTTCAAGTCTTTGGTTGGATTTCAAAAATGGATGTGAATGTTTTGAAAGCATATGTAATGATAGTTTCATAATTTTTTATAGAATTATTAGATTTATTAGTTTTATTGGATTTATTATAGAATTACTGGATTTATATTTATTAAATCTATTTGATTTATTAATTAGATTTATTAAATTTATTAAATTTTTTAGATTATTAGATTTATTAGATTCACTATACATATTACAATTTTTATATTAATTATATTTGTTATATTTGTTGTATTTAATTTATTTATTATATTTATTATATTTATAATTAATATATATACCTTTTAATATATATATATATATAACTTATATTATTTATTAAATATATACGTGTTTCCACTGAATTTGGTCAATAAATATATTGATTATGCGTGCATATATGCTATGTATCATGGTTTTCATTTATACATTACACCCACATTATCATACATGCTTTCCATTGATGGTTCATTTTATATTATGTATATTTAATAGGCATATGATTTATTCATGTTACCTATACATTCTATGATGTTATAAAACATAATTATAAAAATAAAATAAATATATTTAAATAATAAATATACTTATTATATTTTTAATTATTAGATTTTATATATATATAAAAACCTTTTAAATATATTTATTCGTAATTATAATTACAAATATATAAATATATAAATATATTTATTTAATTACAGTAAATAAATATATTATATTTATATATATGTATAAATATATTTTCAATTATATAAATATATTTATAAATATATCTTTTACATTTATAATTATAACTATAAATAACTACATATAAGTGAATAATTATAAAATTATAATAAAAATATTTATTATAGTACTTAAAAAGTTATAATTTATTTAAATAAATATATTTATTAATATGTAATAATTTTTATAATTATAAATCCTAAATAAATATAAATATATTTAATAATTAAAAATTATTTAAAAAATATATTTAATATATATAATTATATACATATATTTTTAAATAAAAGAAAATAGTTATAAATATAATTATAAATAAATGTAGATGACATTAAATATTGTAAAAAATTATTATAAATATATTTATATATATTTATAAAATTATAAATATTATTTTTCTGATTTTATAATTATATAAATAAAAAAATATGAAAATATATTTATTTATAATTACAACTATAATTAAAAATTTAATCATTATAATTTATATTTACAAATAAATAAATATATATTTATTGGTTATAAATATAATTAAATATTTATTAGTATTTTATAAAAAAAGTATTTATTTTTTATATATATAATTTTATATATAATTAATTAAATATATTTATAAGTAATTTATATATATACATAATGATAAATAAATACAATTATTTATCTTTATGTTTATAAATAATTATAGATATATTTAAATAATTATAATATTATAATAAATATATTAAATATAAATTTATTAAAATTAGAAATATTAGAAATATTAATTTTTTATAATTTTATAATTATTTAAATAAATTTTTTTATTTATTTATTATTAAAATTATAAATAAATATAAATTCATATAAATATTTATAAAATTTTGAGAAATATTGTTATATATACAATTATATATATATATAATAATAATATATTTATTTTATATATTTCAATGATTATAAATATAATAATTTTATTTCAAATAATTTTAAAATTATTAAAATTATAATTTTATAAATAAATAAATATAAATATTTTTATTTTTATAATTATAAATAAATAAATAAATCTGTATCATATATATGATTTCATTAATATATATATTAATATAAATAAGTTATTAATATTATATATTTATAAGTGCTTTTTTAGCATTGATAAAGGCTTATCTTTATCAGCACTAAAAAAGTGCTGATAAAATATATCCTTATCAGCGCTATATTTTTTGTGATGATAAACACATACTTTATCATCACTTTTCTGGCACTGATAAAGGGAAATGTTTATCATCACTAAAAAATGCTCATAAAGGAATACTTTATAATTGATGCTAAAATTTAATTTTATCAGTGACTTATATCTTGCTTTGATAAAGGTTGCACCACATTTTAAAAAATAAACCCTAACTTTCTCGTCATCCTTCGCACCACTCAAGCTCTCATGGAAGCTGATCCATGCCGCTACCTCCTCTTCCTCTTCCTTTTCCCCCCTCCTTCTCCCACTCTCTTGCCTCTTCCTCCTCCTCTTCCTCCTCTTCTCCCATTGAATTCTTCATCGTCAGGAACCTAGCTTCATCGTTCCACTCCTATGCCAGCACCTCTCCTCCCCCGGATCCTCTCCTTTGCCATGTGACCTCTCCTCTACCGTGTGGCTTTCCTCTGCAACATGCCTATCCTCCATCATGAATGCACCCCCGTCGTGCGCTGAACCACACCTCCATGGGGATTTTTTTGACTCATTCTCATTGGTTTCACATGTTTTTACTATTTGATATTGATGGTTATGTTTTGAATTGTACAGGCTAAACAACCCTCTGAATATTTTTGTTGTTTGTGGTCCTTGTTTGAGCACTAAATGAATTTCACGTCGGTTAGTTACTTGTTTTCTCACTGATTTGGGATATATAGGGATATATGCATGTCATAGGGTAATTTTTAGATTGTGCTAACCCCAGTTAGAATGGGAACCTGAACATCATTATGCATCTCATCCTAGACCAAAATATGTAGATGATTATCTTAAATGGGAGTATGGACATGACTTACTCTAGAGTAGATATCTGACTATGTGGATAAACTACGCTAGTTCTGGGAATTGAAATATGTGTCTATCCCTTACTGATTATCAGAATATGAAAACGTTTCTATATTGTGGCTTCATGAATATGTTGGTGGTTCCAAAATATGTGTCTATAATTTTATTAAAATATGAAATATGCATCTATCCATTTATTTATTCCAATCATTCTAGAATAACAATACGATATTTTTAGTAATGTTTTTTGTTTCATCACTACTCCAAACAAATACATTTCTGTATTTTCTAAATCTTCCAAATTAGACATCATCTATGGTGTGGGAGATTGTTGTTTTATATTAATAAATAATTTTTTTCTCTTGATCAATCATTTTAATAGTCTTGAACTTATCTATGAACTTCCCCACTTGTGAAAAATAATCCACATTCTTCGTTGACTCCCTATGAACCTCTTTAGCCTTTTGAGCATCCATTCCATTCCAATATACCTATGTCAGGAAAGGTGTTATTAGTATTTTATGTTCTTCAATATTTTTCACATAAATGTGGATATTGGAACATCACATAGAGGTTGAGGAATATTTAAATGGAAATTCCTAAATGTAGTCATCCATGGAATGTTAGAGAAAAAAACTCAGGGAGACTTAGTATGTAGGAGTAATCATTTTTGAAGTACAAGTGACCAACCCATGAAGATGAATCCCATTCCATGGTGTTTTAGTCACAGAATAATAATTAGCTTTTCTCCAGGATTTGATTTTTGGGTGTGATCCATGATAATCAGGACATACAATATATACTCCATGGTGGTTATTATTGTACCAAGAATGTGTTAATTAGTAGACCAATATATTTATATTTCATATAATTCATATGGGAAATATATAAATTAACGATGTTATCATGAGTTTGAATATATTTGGTATTAAGAAAAAAATCCCAATCATAGTGAAGGTAGAATAAGGATCTATCGAGATGGAAACATAGTGATTTAGTAAAGATATGAGAGATAACATTCTCTTTCAAAATTGGGAATAAAAATAACTGATGATGAGAGCATTAAAGAATGTAATGGTGTTTATAATTATGCTGTAAATACCTAGGAATCATATCCATGAAGTATTCTTATTGGAGTATCATTATGTTCATCAATATATAAAATTGGAGTAGAATTGATACAAACCTATTGGTGTAAACTATGTCATTATTCATAATGATTAGGATAGCACAAATAGAGTCATTTATCTCTAACATTATTTAGAGTAATGAGTTCATTATTTATATAAGGTTTGTAATATTTAGGTTCCATTTAGTCAACTAATTTTTTTTTGAACAAGTGGCCAGATTTGTGTTTTAGTTGTATAATGAATTCTTGATTCATGCTCCCTGAATTATCGTAGATTTGATTAACCCCGTAAAATTGTTTGTTTTGCTTCATATTATATTTATCACATTATATATATAATGATGGATAAGATTCTTTTTTATAATGAGGGAACTCTACCATGGGAACGAGTCCATGTTTGATGAATCAAAATACCTTGATCCCCCCTGCATAGGGTATTTACCTTTCTTGGGTATAAGAATATTTATTGGAGATAAATGTTATTATTTAAGTATAATTTCTATGATGTGATATATGTGGTCATCAACACTAATATACATTCAATAGATGATGAAAATAATTTCAAATTACAATAGAAATAGATGCAACACATTTTCTGATTATTAGGAAATGGATGACTAATGGTTTTCATAAATGGGATCACAGTTATCATGGATAGTGAAGCATTATCAAAAAAATACTAAAGGGATCATGATGTTGAAAATATGGGTTATATGTTATGTTGTTCTCATTATTTTATTGTGAAAATATTTTTGTAATGTAAGATTCATTCTTTGAAAATTAAGAGTGACATTATCTATATATCTAAAGTGAATGGTTTTAGATGGACATGATATAGGTGTTGGAATGTCCACATGTTCCATGGGGATAGTTCCAAGAAATTATTGAAACTGGTGAAACTATATGAATATATGATACATTCTATAATAAAGTGGGACACCATGCACAAGAAAAATGTGATAGAGGGGTTTTTTGAATACAAATTTATATGAAAAAAATCACACTAATCATTGTACCATGAAATGAGAATTTTATTATGGTGATTTTGTTAGGGTTTCACGTTTGTTACCATATGGTCAACCATGATTCTTCCTAATTAGAAGTGCTAACATAGACTTAACCAAAAATGAGGTATGGTTCCTTTTCATTGATTTTCATTATAGAAATTTCTTTGATCTTAATGTGAGATTTATTAATACACCAATCTTAATTATAAATGAGTTAGGTAATGAGTATGGCTTATAATGTGATGTATCTAGAGTCAGCATTTGAACAGTTCTAGACCATGATATTCAGGTGGTTTCTTATGGATCCATACTTTTAATAACACATAAGAATAACATCCCAAATCCTTTCCTAGTTTTGGTAATAGTGGTTCTTTCAATGAGGTGTTATTGGAATACACTCAAAAAATTTGTTTGAAATATATTAAATCACAAAGTGAAATGAATTTTTGATAGCAGAGTAGGTATGAGTACCTATAGTCTTTTAACATTAAAATAATGTATAACCTCCATAAAGGGAACATTTTTTTAATGTACCATATTGGAAGGAGCAAGCTTAGGTAGAACATGATTCAAGCATCAAGTGGAAGATGGTTAGAAACTTTTAAGAGATATTTATTTATATTCAAAACTATAATTATCAGGTGACACTTACATTTTTATCTAATACTTAGTCATCCTTTAAAAAAAGTGAGTTCAATAATTAGGTTTTTTTGGTAATATACATCATGTTACCTTATGTTATTTTCTATTATCTACAATTTTATGTAATCTAAATTAAATGTTAAACCACTATTATAGATAATGACTTCTTTATGTGATGATGATCCCTATCCTAAGGCACAACAGGTCTCTCAACCTACTACTTCTCATAGTGCATAGGAATAGCTGGTCTCTCAACCTGCTGTTTCTCGTAGTGCATAGGACCATCGAGTTTCTAAACATGCTAATGTTGTTCCCACTGCAGTGGTACAACCACCATCTGAACATGTCGATGCTAGTGCTCCGGAGGAACATATTGATGATGTTGAAAATGAGGAAATTGTTGGCTATGAAACACGATTAGCACATAAAAAATAGGATCACTATAGTTTTATGGTGTTAGAATAAATCCTGAAGGAAAAAGTGGAAGGCATAAAATAATACATTAGATAGAATAAGAAGGGTCGTCATATTATCCCCAAAAAGTCCACATTTAGTAGTTAAATTGGAATCGCCACTCAGAAACAAGTGCCAATTGATGTAATTTCATGTCAACATATAGTAACAAGGAATAATACATTGATGTGGGGATATATTATTGTCAAATTATGATATCATTTATTTAAATAATAAAAAATAAAATATTAAAACATTGAATTCGACTTTATCATACCTTTTAGGGTGTATTTATAGTAGATGAATCTCACAAGGACTATGTATTAAAGGTTCATGGATGGATTCATAGAGTCAATCACACAATTTTAATGAGATATTATCTTAAAGATACTAAAGAGAAAATTAACCCACAACCAGTTCCTCTTTATGCACACTTGTTAACCCAAGGAGCATGGGATGTGTTTACTAGTTGTCGCGAAGATAAGTCTTTTTAGGTACATTGTGTTTGGTAATACATTTTTTGAAAATATGTGTTTTCATTAAATTAATTGAAATTTTTTATTTATGTAATATTAACTAAGTTCTGAAAATAAGGAATTAGCAGAAAAACAAACTTTCCTCTACTATAAAGCAAGAATGGTGTACGTTTCACATGAAAAAAATTGGTATATATTTTTAATCTACTATAATAATTGAATGTGAAATAAAACAGCAACATAACTATGTTCCTCTATTTATATGAAGATTGATGAATCCAAATCCAAAGTCACTTCTATCCCACACCATGTGATATGGAAGGAGGTGTATGTAAATAAATATGGGATACAAATATATGAAAACACACAAAAAGATTAGGAAACATTTGTATGCATGACATAATATTTTTTTTCATTTAATTGATATTACATAAAAGTGATTAATTATTTTACTGTATTTTCTATCTGATATAGCCACTAGAACTAGAAATATCCAAATGAGATGTAGACATACATTTAGTGGCCTTGAAGTAGCTGAAAACGTATAGTCTCATCAAAGGTTTGGGTTTTGGGGTGACACCCTGAAATATTTTTGAGAAAAAAACATGAGGTGGATCTAAGTGAAGAA
Source organism: Viscum album (assembly GCA_963277665.1). Lineage (NCBI taxonomy): Eukaryota > Viridiplantae > Streptophyta > Magnoliopsida > Santalales > Viscaceae > Viscum > Viscum album. The sequence continues at coordinate 1,050,848,448 of OY728151.1, read as the reverse complement.
ATAAAAGTGATGGGAGAAATAAAATCTATCCATCAAGAAAATATTCAATTATAGAGATTGTTCATGAAAATGTTGATGACATTTTGGCAACAATAAGAACCAACACAAGAACATCCAACACGTGAAGATCCAACCCCACCCCCATGACCATTGAGGTGATCCATTCCCCTCAAAAACCTATCTTAGTTGAGGTAATCAATGTTATTATAATTATTTATATGAATTTTGAATCAGATATACCTTGATACCTTTCCTATACTGATATTCTATAGGGTGAAAAAAACTATGATTTATATCGTGCAACACCCACCTATCACCTTGTAGAAAGGGCGATGGTGTTAAATATCTAAAACACCATTCTACAAAATAGAAAACTTCCAATAGGTCATCTCAATCTGTTGATTAACATAACCCATGTGATGACTGCTAAGCTACATCATCCAATTTATAATGATTTTGTTCATATCGTCCAACAAGAAATACAAGAAAACATGTCTATACCAATAATTTTCCAAAACATTGTGAGTATAACCCCACCAATACCCATGGTTTTCAAGAAATATGGGTATATGTGACATTTTCTAACTTATACACATGTTTCTGGCTAAACCGTGGCTATAGGGTACCCGCGTAAGCATCAGAAGAAAAAAAAAATTGTGTGGGAATGTTATGGGAAAACCAATACCCATTGTTCAAATAGAACCATGGGTATTGTGACATCTATGCCCACTGTTTTCATCAATCGTGGGTATAGCCTTCAGTTTATAATCCTCTATCCATGGATGAACGAAACCGTGGGTATATGTGACGTATATAACCATGGTTCTACTGAATTGTGTGTATGGGGTCCATTATGTTTTGTGTGAAAAAAATATAATATATATATATATATAAGTATAATTGTAGTTGGTGTATTGTTAATGGAGTTCAACGGTGTAGAAGCTTCGCGGGTTCAAAAATTTCCCATGAAATTTTAGTTATACCAACATTTTATAAATAAATATATAAGATAATATATATATTTATATTCATATAATTGCAATTGGTGTATTAGTAAGGAAGTACAGTGGAAGAGCAGCGACGGGGGTTCAAAACCATCACACAAATTTTTATTCCCACGTTTTACAACTATATATATATATAAGATAATATATATATATCAATATGTCTAATATGTTTAGTTATATCTATGTTCAGCATCGGAGCAGAGGTTTACAGTTAAAAATTTTGGGGATTCAATTCTTTACAGATGGTTTATATTATTATATTTACATAAATATAGATATTGATTAACATAGGTTTGGTATCAAGAGTTGTAATTCATTGTGAGTTTGAAATGTAAGTAGTGGGTTAGAAGGTCAATGATTGATTTTTTTCTATAAAACCACTTTAGATTAATATATTTAGGTATTTATATATATAAGTTCAGTAGCTTGGTTGGATAGATTCTATATGGTAGATGGGGAGGTCACATGTTTGAAACCCATTATGATAATTTTTTTATTATTTTTACCCATAGTATTAAAACCATGGGTATAAGGATATGAGGAGGAAAGTGGTTAGGAAATGGTGGCTATGACACATGGAAAAAAGTGTAGGTTCTGGGAGCCGCAGAACCGCAGTTGGGACAACACCCAAATTTAATTTTTACAATGATCAATGATTATTACGACATCAATACGATGATGATCACAAGACTTAATAGAATAGAATCAAATATATAGATAAATAAGGAAGAGGCCCAAAACCATTAGAGATGATCATGCACATCATGTTTATAATTATTTTAATTTTTTCATAATGAAAAAAACACATTGATCTTCGGTATTTTCTTCTTTGGTGATGTTGATCATCTAGAATTTCCGTTTTATATTATCTTGTTTCTCTTGTGATGATCGAAACTAAAATCACACTAGTGGTGATCCACGCCTACTCTGATGGCCTCTGATCAACACCACTTGTTCTATAGGTGCTGGCATGATGAAGCAAGTGTCCTATGTCGATCATTCTTGATTTCATGTTCTTCGGCCTTAAAGAATCGTTGTCGTTCATTAGAGGGTAGGTAAGGGGAATTGAGAGGGAAATTGTTTGGCTCACCAATTCTCAATTCACTTGGTGTACTATTTGGTACATCGCACAATAGACATATGTGTCTATTTACTAACATGGGACTTCAATTACAATATTTAATTGTGTAAAAACAATTTAATTCATTCATAAACTTAGAGAAAACCCATTCTATTATTAATAATACTGCCTCAATATATATACTCTTCCAAATTTCTCAAAAAATAATTATAAATAAAATTCTGCGACACAAAATAATTGCAACGTTATTTTAATTATTACCAAGTTGTTAAATAATTATTTATCATCTTGGAAATAATTATTTTACTACCAGACCATCCTTGGACTCCACAAACTCTACTTCCATTTATTGAACAACTGAATAAATAATTAAATAATGTATTCCCTTAAATAAATATTTTATTTATGAACAAGTAAATAAATATTTATTAAATATTAAATAAAATAAATAAATATATTTTTCCCAAAATCTAGTGTGTAAATATATTTTTTTATGTAATCATTTTAAATTGAATAAAATTATTCCACTATCTTTAGAACAATATTTATTAATTAAATTCAAATAGAATTTAACGGATTCCACCAGAAAAAACATGTGTGTGGCCCTCTATGAATCTTTTTCATTGGCATTTGGTGGGATTTTCTAATGTCTAATAGTAATTTCTAGAAACGGGTCAAGGAACCGAAGATAAATAACATAAAGTCACAAAAATGACATCTACATATGAATTCTAACTATTTAATATAATCACATGTCTGAAATACCTTATCATGCGGGTTTCATGATAGTGACATCAAATTTTACGTTTGATAAGTCGTTCTTTGACTACCTTAAATGAACTCATCGATACATCATGGCCATGGAATTTCATGTGACGTTTCTATTTCAATCAAAGGGAAAATATATCAATATACATAAATGGAAGGGATAAATCCTTCCCTGACTTATCCATTAATAATATTACACTCATGATGAAAAAATATACCATACTTTCCGCCTACTGTCTGCATTATTGATTTATTCCTTAAATCATAGTGCACGAGTCATGATGCATAAAAATGATAATATTAAAGTCTAAGGATCATTACACATGCTCACATATAGAAATATATGATGACACCAAACATGCAGAATACCTACTGGCGGGTCTGTTTTCTTAATCTACCCTCATGGAGATTACCAATGTAACACCCTGAGATTTTACGAGATATATTCCTTTTAATTTCTTTTCTATATATGGTTGTACTCTACACCATGATTAGATTGCTCTACATGAAAAACTGTATTAGCTTGCAGTATATGAAACACTATTCATGGCTCGTGTTAAACACAATTTCATGCTGGTTTGGTAGAAATTATTCTACGCAACATTGAGTATAAATTTTATTAAATGTATAAATGAAATAATATTTTATTATGTTATACGCAACACCAAAGTAATCCTTCACTACATGCAACACTGACTTGGCTTGCGTTACACACAAAAGATACCTTCCTTGATAGCTTTAGTGGTAAGCAACACCGAGTTTCAGTAAAAAATGATATATAATTATAATATTATTATGAACTAGAAATTATGTATAGTATTAACCATAATTTTAAATTTATAACATTATAATTTATATTACACAAATTCTAGAACATGGTATGGGAACAAAATCAATTTTTTATTTAAAGGAAATATTTTTCAAAAAAATGATGTTTTGTCCACTTTTGATGGCACACCCATTTTTAAATATAGTTTTTGACAAGTTTATAAGTTCGATTTGACAAATTAAACTTCTTACTTGGAATTAGTATATATAAATTTACTTTTGATAAATTTTTGTATTTTTCTGATAACTTTAATATTTTAATGAGTACTAAAAACACACTAAATTTTAATTAAAAAAACATTCTTCATCGATATATTTTATATGGTAAAATTATAATATTGAATTGTTTTAAAATATAAATAGAATATATTATTTCTATTTAATACAATTTATGTCATTAGAATTAATTTTACATTGAATTATTAGGTAAAATCATTTCAATCTATGGAAATGTTTTAAACAAAAACCCGTTTTTTTTACAAAAAGAATAATTTTAAATTAATTTCTACAACATATGAATCATGAAATTGGAAAAATTGATTCCATATTTGGAATAAGTAGGTCTAAATAATGTTAATAGGATGATTTTATATTTGGGAATTATTTGTAACACCCCAAGCTTCCACGGTACGTTTCTATTTGAATAATGCAATAGCTTCTATTGTACACAACATCGAGATTCTAACACACCACGACCAATCAAACTAGTCATTATGAAGATTAATACCCAAATTTTAAAATATTATACATTTTATCATTCAAAATTTATATCATTTTTGGATTCGGAATATTGAAATTATATTAGGGTGAATTTTTCGTACATTTCTGATAACATTCATATTTTTATGAAGAGTAAAAATTTCTAATGTTTAATTAAAAACAACATTTTTAATGAAAATAATTAATAGTGATAAATTATGAATTTGAGACATTTTAATGTATATTAAGAATATATTTTTACCATTTAATAAAATGTTGGTCATTGGACGTAATTTCACATTTAAACCGGACATAAACAAGTAACAATCATTGGATAGTTATTATTTCATAAAAACACGCTTTTTGTTTTGACAATGGGAATTAATTTTAAAATAATTTCTACCACTTCTATGTTTAGAATATAGAAAAATGGATTCCATATTTAGAATTAGGTGGTTCAAATTTTGTAAATAGGTGACTTTTATTTTTAGTCATTTTGAATAATGACTTTGGTAAATATATTATTTACCATGGTTAAAGGGTATATCCGGTACATTAGGGTAAAAAATAATATTATAATAATAATAAATTACCATAAAACGTGTCCTAAACCTATTGGTAAATACATTTCCGACCATGACCTTCTTTGGGTCGATTTTGGGACCCCATGGATCCACATCTAAGTGATAATGACACTTTATATTAATTACGATAAGGTAAATACAAAAATTACATAACCATATATCTTTTAGAAATACAATTTTTACATAGGGTTATATATGTTATATTTTCAACTATAAATATTAATTAAAAATATCAAGCGATTTACTACATAAGGGTATTTTATTTATAATTTTTTGACATTAAATAATTAAATATATTATGACACAATAATGATGCAGTATTTTCCTTATTAATTTAAGAATCAAATAATTGGTTTTATAAATGTTAAAATAAAAATAATTTGAAAGTTTTGATGACATAAACGAATTTTATTCGTTAATAGGACATGATATGATTGATTAAATGAATTTATTTGGAATTAAATAATTTTTTAATACTTTTAAAAAACCAATTATTAAATATTGTCAAAATCGACCTAAATGAGTTTTTGAAACAAATATTATATAATTAATTGATATTATATTCCTAAAAATCTAAGGTTCGGCCAAAGGACTTATATAATTATATTTGTATTATTAATGGAACACTTGTGGGTCCATTGGAATTTTATAGTAAGTTAATTGCCTATATAATATAAAAACACAAAGAGACATGGTAAATGTCAAACTATTTAACTAAGAGTTAACTAAAAAAGATAAAGTAAATATAGTGACCCAAACCTATCTAAAACCTAATTGGTTGAGTTGTTTTCGACCTATCGCCACATTAAACTTTAAATAATCCACTTTGGATCCATTATAAAACGAACATGAATTTATTATAAAATAATCCTTCTATCTTTTCCTAAGGTGCCCCTCACCCCTCTTATAAAAGGGAACATACCCTTCCGTCTAATTCACACCTTCATATCCTTTTGGATCGTCCAAACCCTACCCAAATATTCTCTCAACTTCCCTAAATTTATCATAGATGCCTTATTTTGATCATAAAGCCAACCTATGGAGCCCTTTTGATCAAATCAAAAGGAAGAACCTGAAGAAGAGGTAATGTTTTCACCACCCACTTTAAAGCTCATTTCTTCTTCAACTTCTTCTTTCATTGTTATTTATATTATAAATTAATAACTACAGTATCTTCTATATACTGTAATGTTATTATAAATATTTTACAACCATATTCAGTATTATATCCATCCATTGAATGACATGTCACCATGCATGTGTACGTACGACTTATTGTCTCCGTGTCATGGTGTAATTGTTATTCAAAACATTATTATTTTGATGGGTATGATAATGATGTGTAATTTAATTAAATAATACATATAACATGATAATTATTCTGTATATATGATATATCATCCAATTATATATTAATTTAACATCAAAATAATGATATTGTCACTTGTGCATACATACGGACTACCGTCTCGATGAACGCGATGAGATTAATTTCCCATCATATCCATTCAAGTCTAAATTTAATTTGATGATTAAAAATAAATTTTAGGGACATGGTATCTTTCTGGATTTGAATAAGATACATCCCATCCATAAAAAATAAGTCTCACATTACAAAGAATATAAAATAAATGAATCTGTTAACACCCAAAACGATGATAATACTAAAATATTATCAACAAATAAATATTAAAAGATCATATATGATATCATATTTATGTATATTATTCTTGTAAAATTCAATAACAATTATTTAACCATAATACATTAGGTTAACCTACCCACCACCAAGTAATAAGTACAAAGTAAGGGGTTTTTTATCTCACTTTTAATTCCGTGAGATTTCCATTGCTCGCCACTTATTTATTGCATGTGGTGGGTGTACTACCAAAGATTGTATTCATTGTGTAAAATAAATTAATTTATTGAGATTGAAATCATCATTGTATGTTCCTTATTTCATGGGTGTATGTTTCATAATTTACCAAATCGATAAGGGAATTTGAATTTTCAATTTCCATTCAATCGGCTTTACGCATACTTTATTGATTATTTTACTCTAATATTATGTTTGGAATCACTATTAATTTTCTTATTTCATAATTTCCACTACCCTTTCTGTGGATATCCTTTTGATACACATAATCACTCCATTAATATTTTCTCAAGTCATCGATATGAACTTGATAAGAGTTATTTTAACTCAATCTCCATTTGTTGAGTTAAATATCCAATTCATTGGTGTTGTCTTTACAAGAATATGTGTGAATGTCCTCTGATTGATTTACACTAAATATCCAATCATATTGAGTGTATTTATTTTTTTCACACATAATTATTCCGTTGTTTTATCCTTAACCTAAGGATACAATCTTTAAAAGATATTTCATCTCAAATTCATTCCATTGAGGCTTCATCGTTGTTATACACCAAATCACTTTTATATGGTGTACATAATGTACTTTGACATAGTATATCATGAATAACTTTATTCTCATGATATTAAAACTTTTTCATTACCTCAAATATTTGTATTCATGTGTCTCTCTTTTGGTTAGGACCTCTAACTAAAATATCATTTTAAATGTTTCAAATATTTATTATTCTAAATATTTCTCATTAATGTTCATGTTTTAAAAATGGTTTTAAGGATTTATTTATATGTAAATTAATGTTTTAAAATTAAAATTCATTTTAAAATTTTCAAAGTGGTATGGGACTCTTTGATTCAAAAATATATTTTCAAATGGATTCTTGACAAATAATGTGACTATTAAATGATTTCAAGAAAAGGGGGATATTTCTCTCAAATAGTTTTGATGATTGTTTTAATATATGTCAATATCCATCATTATTCTTGATTGAGGTTAATCTAATACAATAAATTCTTCCATATTGTATCAAATGAATTATGTTTGACTGTGGAGGTGCTATTTTTATACCATTCATGGTTTCTGGATAAAGTATTGACATTTTGTATGCTTGTTTTAATATGAATTTTTATGTTATGTTTCTAACTTTTCATATTAGGAATCCATTGGACTTAGTAAGTGACCGGTGGAGCCCGCTATAGCTCCTCGATGCATCTATTGGTCTCATGAGAAAAACTAGTGTCATGGCACAAGGCCTTGACCAAATGTTATTTGTACTCTTGGTACACGACCTTGACTATGTGGTTATGATAGTCTGAAATTATGCATTTCAACATTATGAAAGTGGTTGTTAATATTACATGTGATTATTCGACTAGTTGAATATCCATGTGAATAAGTAAATGGCATTATTTCATTTTATTTCAGTCAGATTATGCTGAAGTTCAAGTTTAAAGGGCTTTAATTTTAGTTATACATTGCCTTAAATGTTTATGATTATTTATGAATGTTTCCGCTATATTGTTATCCATACTGGGCATCTGAGCTCACCGGTTTCTATGTTTTGTTTTTCCCAGGATGTGAAGAAGTATTTTCTGATTTACCTATAAGGATAGTATGAGGGGATATGAGTGTAGTTTATGGATACAAGATGTTGTTGTAGTTATAACCTTTAGGATGTAATGTAAACATTATGAATGTATATAGTGATTCCAATGCTACCAAACTAATTGTTCATTCGAGACTAGATCATTTCTGATCATGTCAATGATATGTAATAATGCACAGAATCTAGGTAACTGGGGTCAGGGCGTTACAATTGTTATAGAGAAAGTTTAGAACAAACCTTGGAAATTAGATTTAGATAAACTCTGATTAGAGCACAAAGCCCTAAGATTGACTTTGAGAATTAGTATAGAAAAACTTCCTAGAATTTTGGTATTGTATATATTTTGTGAGTTTTAAAAGAAATACATCCCTGTCTAGATACAAGTAGGTCGAGGCAGATCTGGCACAGATATAACTTGGGGTAAAACCCGAAAACACCGCTTTGAGCTAGACTCGAACTGGAACTGGTGCACGAAAACGGGCCTTGCTGCACTCTTAGTTACGACACACCCGGGGGATATTCTTCGGATAACTTACATTTTATTTACAACATAATTTGAAGTATTTTAATATAAGATTAGAATAAATGACCTTAGTTAATTTTAAGGTGTTTCAAATTGAATATATAGTGTCATGATATTCTCTAAACGATTTTATAACTACTGTTACTCGCACAATTATTTCTGGTTTTAGTCAATTGATGGATTCCAACGAAGTCATAGAAAATTTGACAAAAATGTACAAGGTGGGAACAGTGGTGGAAATGAGAAATTAAATGGAATGTGGATAGGCGTAAAAGATATTATCTTAATGCCGAATCAGTTTTCCAAAAATATTATCAACAAAATATATATTTACTAACTCCAAGACTCAATAATGAAGAGAAAGGCAGTGAATGATAAGAGCTCCAACTGTGGAGACCATGGAGAGAAGAAAGCTAAATTTCCATCATGCCAGAAATGTGGAAGGAGACACCCAGGAAAGTGTCTCAATGGAAGAAAGAAAATATTTATGTTTTGGAAAGAAGGGAATAAATTAATGAATTTCCAAGGAAAAATGATGACTAATATGGAAGAAAAATAAAAATGATCCTAATATTCCAATTACGGTCATTTGTCATAAATGTAAGGGACCATGGCATCACCCAAGTCAATGCCCTATTCTATAAGATATCCTCTTGGTCAAGGAAGAATTTATGTGAAAATAAATGCATTGAAAATTGTTTAAAGGTATTACTGCTGTTTTTTTGCGGAGATTTAATTGGGTGATTTTTCTCTTATATCTGTAACCCTGAAATTTATCATGTAAAAATGATATTTGAGGATGAATTATCTTTTCTCTTGTGGATATTGTTATAAATAACCATTTGGTTTTATATGATACTTGAATTTGAGGCAATTACAAGTTACTATATTTTTTAATGAAAATTCAGGGTATGAGATAACATTTGTGGTTAAATTATGTTATGGTTATTTTGAGTAATTTATCTCATTTTGGTAATGTTATAAAATATTGTTTTTGAAAAAGGACAACACGTAGACCGTGTGATAAACTGTCGCTTTGGAAAAAGCTATGGGAATCGAACCCACAACCAATGTGCGATTGGGATTTGTCACCTACCACTAGACTATGTGAAGTCCCTGGTTTCGGTGACTAATAATTTTTAGTTAAAATATTTTATTGATCAATAATAAGTTTATTTGGGATCTTATGTCTTATCAAATGAATACCCTTAGTATAGGAAAATGATTTGGTGATTACGTGATAAATGTTATTTTGGAAGATGTTTGCTATATTGGGAACACTATATGCCCAAAGAAAATAGAATACTATGGGATTTCATTTGAGGAGTAATGGTGGATTTTTATCTATGTTTTTATTTTGGATTTATAGTGATTGGGTTATTTATGGAAATGAATAACCTATAATAAAGAATATGTGATTACGTTAATTACTTTTATGTATGTGACTTTAAAAGTAGTTGATGTCATTTGGAGATAAAATTTAACGTGGAAGACTACATAACCAAATTCTTCTATGTTTTGGGTTTCAATATTATTTTGGATTATTTTGAAGGATTTTAAGGACAATTGTTTATTGAATGCTATTTATTTATCTTTGGGGTATTTTTGGTTTAATTTTAGAAATTATTATTAGTGTTTCTTTCATTAATAGAATATACTTTTTGGGTACCATCAGATCTTATACTAACCATTTTGGTTTTGATTAATCACTAAAGACATGGTAAATATATTTTTTATCCTTCGTGGATCATGTGATTCTATAAGAAGTTTATTCTATCTATTCCAGTGTGACCAAGTCTTCATGAATAATCATCGTCTAAAAATGAGTTAGTAGTTGAAATTTCATAAAGAGTGAAACTATAAATAAAAAGTAAGTATATATCTTTATGTTCTTAGTCAATATATGAAATGAATTCCTCATCTTTATGTAATTTACCTTAAAAAAATAATGTTGTCTGTTTACTTTTCCTACTAGGAAACTAATGACCATTTGTCCCATCACAATTTTATGGTTTTCTTGTTGTTAAAATTCTCCTGATCATGTTTTCTATCCCTCTCCATCAGAACTTGACACATAGATTATCATCCATATCCATGTTTTCCAACAAGGAATCCTAGTTTGGGTTATCTTGGGTGACTTTTGTACTTCTCTTTATTTATTTTAAAATGAAAGTTTTATTGACTCTTTTTCCGATGTGGTACATTCCATTATATTCCCAAGCCTAGTTTTGAAAATTTAGAGGATTAAATTTAGTGATGGAGGGGATAATGTAACACCCCAATCTTCCACGTTACATTTCCCTTTGAATAATGCAATAGCTTTCTTTGTACGCAACATCGACATTCTAACACACTACGACCAATCAAAGTAGCTGTTATGAAGTTTAATACACACTTTTTGAAATTTTATCCTTTTTTTCATTCAAAATAGACTTCATTTTTGGATTTGGATTTTCGAAATTTTCTTAGGGTGAATTTTTGGAACATTTCTGATAACATTCATATTTTGAAAAAATAGTGAAAATTACTAAATTTTAATTTAAAAAAAAATTAATCGAAATAATTAACAGTGATAAAGTAATAATTATAGCGGTTTTAAAGTATATTTATAATATATTTTTACAGTTTAATACATTCTTGGTCATTGGATGTAATTTCACATTTAAACCGGACATAAACAAGTATCATTCTTTTGATAGTTATTATTCCTTAGAAACACGCTTTTTATATTGACAAAGGGAATTAATTTTAAATTAATTTCTTCAACTTATTTTTTTTGAATTTAAAAAAATTGATTCCATATTTACAATCAAGAGGTCTAAATTTTGTAAATAGGTAACTTTTTTATACATTTTGAATAATTACTTCGGTAAATATTTTATTTACCATGGTTAAAGGGTAAATCCTGTAAATATGGGTAAAAATAATAATATTATAATAATAATAAATTTCCAAAAAATGTTTCCTAACAATATTGGTTGATAAATGTCCAACAATTGGCATCTTTGGGTCGATTTTGGGACCCCATGTATCCACTTGTAATTGTTAATGACAGTTTATATTAATTTAGTTAAAATAAATAGAAAAATGACAAAAGCTTATATTTTTTAGAAAAAAAAAATTTATATAGGGTTATATATGTTATATATTCGATTATAAATATTAATTATAAATATTAAAATTTTCCATACGTAATTTAATTTTATTTATAATTTTTAGACATTGAATAATTAAATAAATTTATGAAACAATAATAATGTAGTATTTTCCTTATTATCGAAAGAATCAAATAATTAGTATTATAAATGTTAAAATAAATATAATTTGAAAGCTTTGATAAAATACAAAAATTTTATTAGTTAATATGACATGTTATGATTTCTTAAATGAATTTGGTTCGAATTAATAAAGTTGTTAAGACATTAAAAAAATCAATTATTTAATATTGTGAAAATTGACATAAATGAGTTTTTAAAACAAATATTATATTATTAATTGATATTCTATTCCTAAAAATATAAGGTTCGGCCAAAGGACTTATATAATGATTGTTATATTTTTAATGGACCACATGGGGGTCTTTTCGAAGTTTATAGTATGTTCATTGACTATATAATATAAAAATAAAAAGAGACATGGTGTATGTCAAACTATTTAACTAAGAGATAAATCAAAAAGATAAAGTTAATATAGTAACCCAAACCATTCTAAAAACTATTAGTTGGGTGGTTTTCGACCTATCCCCACCTTAAAATTTATATAATCTACTTTGGATCCATTATAAACCGAATATGTATTTATTATAAAATAATATTTCTAGCTTCTCCTAAGGTTTCTCTCACCCCTCTTATAAAAGGGAACTTCCCCTTCCATCTAATTCACACCTTAAATTCCATTTGTCTCGGCAAAACCCTACCCAAATATTCTCTAAGCTTCTCTCAAATCAACCTGTAGGACTTATTTTGATCATAAAGCCAACCTATGGATCCCTTTTGATCAAATCAAAATGAAGAGCCCGAAAAGAGGTAATGTTTTCACCACCCTTTTCAAGTTCCATTCTTCTTCAACATAATCTATCATTGTTATTTACATTCTAAAATAATAACTCCAGTATCTTCTATATACTTTGATGCTATTAAAAATATGGTACAATCATATTCTGTATTCTATCCATCCTTTGAATGACATGTCACCATACGTGCATACGTACGGCTTACCGTCTCTACGTCGTGGTGTAAATGTTATTCAAAAAATTATTATTTGGATGGGTATGACAATGATGTTTAATTGATGTAAATAATAAATATATCATGATAATGATTCTGTATATATGATATACCATCCAATTATATATTATTTTAATATCAAAATAATGTTATTGTCACACGTGCGTACGTACATACTACAGTCTCCACGAACGTGATGAGATTCATTTCCCATCGTATCCATTCAAGTGTAAATTTCATTTGATTATTTAAAATAATGTATAGAGACATGATATCATTCTGTATATGAATATGATACATCCCATCCAAAATAATATGTCTCACATAACAATGAATATAAAGGAAAATGAATTTGTTAACACCCGAAACGACGATAATACTAAAATATTATCAACAAATCAATGTTAAAAGATCATATATGATATCATATTAATGTATATTATTATTTTATAATTCAATAACAAATATTTCACCATTAAACTAGAGGTTAACCTACCCTCTACCAAGGAAAAAGTACAAAGTAATGGGTTTCTTATCTCACATTTAATTCAGTGAGATTTCCATTGTTCGCCACTTATTTATTGCATGTGGTGTGTGTAATACCCAGGATTGTATTCATTGTGTAATATAATTAAATTTGTGGATATTTACATCATAATTGTATGATATTTATTTCATGGGTGTATGTTTCGTAAGTTACCAAATCGATAAGGGAATTTGAAATTTCAATTTCCATTCATTCGGCTTTACGCATACTTCAATGATTATTTAACTACAATATTATGTGTGGAATCACTATTCATTTGCTTATGTAATAATTACACTCCCATTTCTATGGATATACTTTTGATACACATAATCACTCCATTTATATTTTCTCAAGTCATCAATATGAACATGATAAGAGTAATTTTAACTCAATCTCCATTTGTTGAGTTAAATATCCAATTCATTGGTGTTGTCTTTACAAGAGTATGTTGGTATTTCCTCTGATTGATTTACACTGAATATCAAATAATATTGAGTTTATATATTTTTGTCACAAATAATTATGTCTTTGATTTATCCTTAACCTAAGGATACGGTCTTTATAAGAGATTTCATCTCAAATTACATTCCACTGATACTTCTTCGTTGTTATACAACAAATTACTTTTATATGGTGTATATAATGTACTTTGACATATATATCATGAATACCGTTATTCTAATGATAATAAAACGTTTTTATTCCCTCAATTATTTGTATTCATGTGTCTCTATTTTGGTTATTAACTCTAAATAAAATATCATTTTAAATTTTTAAAAGATTTATTATTCTAAATCTTTCTCATTAATGTCCATGTTTTAAAAGTCGTTTTAAGGTTTTATTTATATACACATTAATGTTTTAAAATTAAAATTCCTTTTAAAAATTTCAAAGTGGTATGGGACACTTTTACTAAAAAATCTATTTTTAAATGGATTCTCGACAAATAGTGTGGCTTTTAAATGATTTCAAGAAAAGGGGGATATTTCTCTCTAATAGTTTTAATGATTATTGTCATCAATGTCAATATCCATAATTATTCTAGATTAAGGTTAATCTAATACAATAAAATCTTCCATATTGTATCTAATGAGTTATGCTTGGCTGTGGATGTGCTATATTTATACCATTCATGTTCTCTAGATAATGTATTGACATTTTGTATGATAGATTTAATACGAATGTTTATGTTATGTTTCAAACTTTTCATCTGAGGAATTAAATGAAATTAGTAAGTGATGGTTGTAGGACTCTATAGCTCCTTGATGCATCGGTAGGTCTCATGAGACAAACTAGTGTCTTTCTACAAGGCCCTGACAAAATCCTATTTGTAGTCTTGGAACAAGGCCTTGACTATGTGGTTGTGATAGTCTGAAATTATGCATTCCATCATTATGAAACTCATTATTGATATTTCATGTGATTATTTGACTAGTAGAATATCCATGTGAAAAAGTAAATGGAATTATTTCATTTTATATCTGCCATATTATGATGAAGTTCATGTTTAAAAGGGTTTTGTTTAAGTTATACATTTATTTAAATGTTTATGCTTATTTATGAATGTTTCTTCTATATTGTTATACTTATTGGGAATTTGATCTCACCCCTTTCTATGTTTTTTTCCAGGATGTGAAGAAGTATTTTTTGATTTAACTATAGGGATAATGTGAGGGGATATGAGTTTAGTCTATAGAGACAAGATGTTGTTGTAGTTTTTCACTTTATGTTGTAATGTAAACATTATGAATGTATCTAGTGATTCCATTGCTACTAAACTAATAGGTCTACCGATACATGATCTTTTGTGATCATGCCAATTATATGTAATAATGCACCGACTCTGGGAAACTGGGGTCGGTGTGTTACATTATTAATAGAAACTACGTAAAATTTTATTTACCTGAGTTAAAGGTAAATCAGGTAATTAAGGGTAAAAATAATATTTTAAAATTACCCTAACACTTGTACTAATATAATTGGATGGTTATATTTCTCCCTAAAACATACTTGGGTCAAAATGGTATCTATTGGAACAAACATGGATGATATTGAGACATTTAATTTTTATATTTAAAGGATAGTCAAATATGTCTCACTCAAACATTAATAATTAATGGATTTTTAATATAAGGTTATAGAGAATATAAATTACATTATAAATACTAATTTGAAATATATATTTTTTCTTTAACAAGGAAATTTATTTCTATTTTTTATGAAATATATAATTACCATAATAGCTTATACCTTAATGATGAAGAAATTATTTATTTAGTGAGAAATCAATAATATAGTTTTTATTAAAATAATAATTCCCATAAAAAGAACTAAAAACATTACCAAACATTATTGGTCGAGTTTATATATATGATAAACATACAAGGGTTGATTTTGGAACCATTTGGTGCCTTATAATGGTTATTATGATATTAATATTATTTTATTTTAAATGATGTCAAAGCTTTCACCATCATAATTTAATAAAGACAACATTTTAAAAGTTGGGTGTTTTAGAAGATAAATTCGACTAAAATAATTTTTACGAAATATGATAGATTTATCTTCATCATAGTATTTTTTTTATTTTATTTTTATGCAACAAATATGTATATTAAATAATTATAAAAAATTATTGTAGTAATTATTTCATTAAGAGAAATAACAAATAAATGTTTTTAAAAATAATAAAATATATATTATATGAACCAGTTAATGTGCTCCATGAATTTTCTTCATTAATAAGACATGTTATGAATCTATTTAATATTTATATTCAAATCTATCTTTTGTTTGGATGTTTTTTAAATTCAAATAAATGAATAATGTCAAAATTGACATTATGGGTATTTTATGATAATAACATATTATTAAATTGTATAAAAATCACAAAAATATTTAAAAATTACAAATTTAAAAATTATATGGTCTAAAATGTCATAATAAACCTCGTTATGGAATATGAAAAACACATAATAGAGTATTTATAACAATTTAATATTTAGAATATTATTACCATAAATAAAATTAAATAGATTAAATCAAATTTAAAAGGTTAAAATAAATTTCAAACATGTCATAATTTTTATTGGTGAATGAGATTACCACCCTATTTCATACCAACTTAGAATTTGAGTCATTTTTGGAGGTTTTTTTTGTCATGTTTTAGTTTATTATAAATTAATATTTTGGAGGTTTCCAAAAGTACCCTTCTTATCTCTTTTAAAAGGGCACCTCCTATATATTATCTTCACTCCATTTTTAGCTTTAATACTTTACCAAAACCTTCTCATTTCCCATATCAACATCCCTAGTAATATTATAGAGGTCCTGGTCTTCTTCAAAGACCATATTTTGTGCCCTATGAGGAGGTTTAGAAGTGGCATGTTGAGGAAGTGGAAATATCCTTTACCATTTCTTTCTAACTTCTTTCTTCTTCTAATTCCTATATATTATTTTTTTCATTATTAAGTAATAACACAATAGTCCATTTTATACTGATATTTTATTGTGAATATGAAACTACCATATTACATCTTCTATACATCCTATGAAAAATGAAGTCACCACGTGTGCGTATGTACAACCTAGAGTCTCCACGCCATGGTGTAATATTTTTTTCATCACCAACATACTTGGAAGGGTTTAATTATGGAAGAAATAACTGAATATAATTATTTTATTGTGATATTGATTCTTAAATATAATACACAATACAATTCAATTCAATTCCACAATCATGGGAATGATATCATCACTCGTGCGTACGTAAGACCTACTGTCTTCACGATGTTATGCGATTAGTTCTACATGATATTGATTGAAAAATGATTATATAAATGAATTAAAAAAATAAATATGATATATATAATACTAATAACATTATGTAAGTAATATAAATATAAACTATAAAGTGGAATTATAATTTATTCGAAAAACATGCCTAAGAACATAAAGCAGTTAACACCTGGATAATAATTTACAATGAAATGTTACTAATAAAAAGATAAGAATATGACCATATATGGTATCATAAAAATTAATATGATTCTGGAATAAGTCAATGTCATTATTTAAACCATTATACATGTGTTTCATATATGTACACACCATTATAGACATAAGGTAAGGGATTGTTTTACAATCTCATTTTTATCCACGATTGATTATAATTATGTATTCACTGGGTTTATATTTATCATCAATGTCCATGTTTTATAATTATTTTTTCATTATTATATTAATATTCTTCTATTATGTTTAATGTAATTTTACCACTTTTTTTTACTTTTGTTGTGTGGTATGTAAGGAGTCATTATTTTCTTTACCATACGAGGAACTTTTTAACCTTTCCGGTAAAAGGTCTCAGAGAATGTTTTTTAACTTATATGGAATGAATGGAATTTTATTTTTCCATAGAGAATTATTTCCATGAAGCTTAATTTACAATATTACATAAATATTTTCAACTAACTTATTTTATTTTAAATTTTCATGACATATTGAGAAATGATAATGTTTTTGAATAAAAATGGATATTTTCTTTAAGAACAATGATCAAGTGTTTTATCAAAATTATTTTCCATCTAATATGATATAGGGTTTTGTTTATAACCCAATTATTAATTTTATTTTATTATGTTATGATGAAATTATTTTTATGATGACCTTTTATCTTATATGGATTATGTTATGATGGCGTGATGTTTAATAGTCCCTTTTTATTACATAGGTTATTCTATGACGTATTATTTAGGATTTTGTGGCACACATAAGAATGGTTTCATTATGATATGGGTGGGGCCTATATCTCCCTCAAATTAATTGGATAAATATTCATATGTCATGATATAAACATGGCTGGAATGACAAGTAAATGCGGTTTAACATTACAGGGCTGGAACGAGGAGTGAACTTAGTTCAGTAATGGAATTTTTCCGCTATAATGGTCTTGGAGATGAGCCTTGACTATTATAAAATGATTTTCTATGATTATGTGTGTATTCCAAAAAGTATAATGTCATATGTTATGATTTTTGGGTTTACATTGCAGTTTTAGGATTTATCCCATGACATGATATTATGACCTATTATGCAGGATAAGATTTTAAAACGTTATGATCATAAGAATATGATATGATTGAAATTTGCTTTGTTTACCTTAACGAGCATTTGAGATAACCCTTTTTATGTTTTTCATTTACCAAGGATATAATGAATGGTTTTAGGTATGAACACAAGTGTGTGATCATTATTGGAGGTGTTGAAGATATTTCACCATGATTAGAACTTTACATTTCGAGATTCCAAAGACACTAAACTAACACGGTCTTTGGGTGTATGTTTTTTTTATGTATTAAGAATTCCGAAAATGTAATGTAATTTCCATCTACATCAAGCTTGGGCTGTTATAGTTGGTATCAGAGCGATGGTTTAGTTAACCATTGGGTTCCTTGATGCGAAAACATTATTGAGATCTTTAGAGATATTTCAAAGGTATGTCTAGAGATGTCCGTAAGGTTTAGTATAATGTATAGGTTACAATACTTTAATTGTGATAAATATGATGAATAACCTAGTATTTAACCTATGATTTTAGCTAGTGAATATACCTCCATTATTATGTTGTTTTTCTGGTATGAATTTTTCCTCTAACACTATTCTTTTTGGGTTTTAGAAAGTGTATGGAAAGAAGATTTATCATGTCAATGAAGAATATGATGGAAAATAGAATGATATTATTCATGAGAAAACTAATAGAATGGTACTCGGAAGGAAAAAAAATATTATTAGGCCTATTCAGAAATATCATAATATGATCAATAATCTCAACTTCAATAAGTTTCATGACTCAGCTAAAAAGAGAATGATGGAGTTTAAATATGATCATAGAGGAATGAAAGTTCAATTTCCCTCATGTAAATAAATTTTTAAGAAACATCAAGGAGAATTTTTCAAGGGAATTGTACGATGATTTGGTTGTGGAAAAGGACACAAAGCCATCCATTAGAAAGGAAAAGTTTCAGTTAACAAAATATACAAAGAAAACAGTATTGTAAAGACATAAAAAATGGTTAGTTGTTTTAAATGTATAATTTATATGCATTATGAAAATCAATGCCATAAGGGAAAATACCATGAGGAGAATAAGAATGGTTGTATGGGTAATATTTTTGTTTCTGATGATTAAGATACAACAAATTATATATGAGATGAAAGAAGTGTCAAGGAATAAAACGATGAAGCTCAGTCAATGGTTTAAGAAGGAAGTGTAAGGATTGCATGTTTATCAAGAGTATTGTTGTATAAGTAATTTAATGGTACTATGGAATAATGAAACATCTAAGGATTGTTACACTAATGTTTTTCATTATGTATGTGAATATATATGTTGAATGGTACCAGTAACCATGAAAGGTTATTGAGATATTTTTGGAAAGTACATGATATTCACATAATTAAGGGATAATAGATAATGAGATGTTTGATAGTATTAATGACCTCATGACTGATAAAAAGAAAAAGTTATATCATGGTTTGAGTATATATAAATATTTGGATATTGTTATGTGAAAAGAGTTAACTTTTCATAGAATTCACGTTTTCACTAAGGTTCTATGGTAATTCATGTTTCAATAGAATACATGATTAAGGTATTAAAATGTTTGGAATGTGACCAACAAGATATATCTTATGATATATGGGGGATAAAAGATGGTGTTGACATTCTTGGTAGATGACCTCTCTTGTAATCGATTTCATTATACTGTGAGATTGGACATATGTAATTTGGATAAACCTAAATATTTGAATAGATTTAGTTTGACACTAGATTGTATTGTTTAAGGATAGAAATTTTTTTATATTATTTCTAGAATGTTATAATAGTATAGTTTTAGAAAAAAGACAACCCGCTGGATGGGCGACATCCCATCGCGTTGGACAAGGCTTTGGGAATCGAACCCACAAACGATGTGCGACGAGACTTTATCACCAACCCCTAGCTTAAAGGAAGTCACTAGTTTGTAGAAATTATTTTTATTTTATCAAGCTATATGATACATGACATATAAGTTCATTTTCGGATCCATATACGATTAATCTCACCATATAATCACCTGTGTATATTTAATATCTTGTGCTAACCTTTCTGTGATAGATACAGATGGAATGACCTATCATTTAATCACAAGATATGCTAACACATTAAGAATGTCAAATTCAACTTCATTCCATAAAACATGATATGAAGTCGAATGTTTTCATGGATTAACCAACAATGATATTACACTGAAATCAAGTAAGTATTTATTTTCATGAAAAAATATTCAATTATAGGGAACAGATACATAAAACAAAAATTTAATCCTAGTAACTTATTATCCGATGAATCAGATGGTACCTTAGATCATCACACAATTATAGCTTTGTGGTTTTTGGATTTTTCATTTCCATGTTCTCTACAACTCTTATTCAGAACTTGATGGTTATATTTCTCTTCAATATACATGTTTTCACCTATTTTCTCCTATAGGGAACTCCAGGGATGAGTTAATTTGGTTAACCGTTACATTTCATACTTTACTTTTTAAAATTATGTTTTGGTATTACTTTTTACGATGTTGGATTCTATGAAGAAGACTTTCATGTAGTAAACCATTTATATCCCCAATGGATTTCTTGTAAAAAATTAATTTTATGGGGCGTAGAATGCAACACCCCAAGATGTTATGAGATAATTTTTTTAATTTATTTGACATCTTCTATTGTAAGCTACAACATGATTACCTTGCACTATACGCAACACCGTATTAACTTGCAGTGTATGGAACACTATTCTTGGCTCGTGTTATAGACAATTTCATGTTCATTTGGTAGATATTATTCCACGCAACATTGAATATATATTTTTTCATTGAATAAATGAATTTTTTTAATAATGTTATACACAACACAAAATTAATTATTCACTACACACAATATTGAATTTTCTTGCGTTACATGCAAGCGAGACCTCCCTCGATAGCTTTCTTGGTACACAATACCGAGTTTCACTAATCAATGATATATTATTATAATTTTTTATGAAATAGCCATTATGAATAGTATTAACTGAATTTTTAATTTTATAACATTATAATTCATTTTACACAATTTCTATAACATGTTATGAGAACAAAATCAATTTTTCGAATAATGGAATTATTTTTAAAAAATGCAGTTATGTCGCATTTTTAAGGCACATCCATTTTAAAATATAGTTTTTGAAATGTTTATAAGTTCAATTTGGAATATTTAACTTCTTCCTTGGAATAAGGGTATAAAATATTACTTTGGATAAATTTTTGATATTTTTCTAATAACTTTCATATTTTAATGAATAGTAAAAACACGCTAAATTTTAATTAAAAACCACTTTTTTAATCAAGATAATTTATAAGGTTAGATTATAATATTGAATGTGTTTAAATTATAAATAGAATATATTTTTATCATTTAATATAATTTATGTCATTAGCATTAATTTTACATTGAATTCATAGTT
The DNA here is from genome assembly GCA_963277665.1 of Viscum album. Taxonomy (NCBI): domain Eukaryota; kingdom Viridiplantae; phylum Streptophyta; class Magnoliopsida; order Santalales; family Viscaceae; genus Viscum; species Viscum album. Next base: position 1,050,826,178 of record OY728151.1, on the reverse strand, counting down.
AAAATCACTTAAATCTTTTGTATTGTTTTAAACAAAAACCCATTTTTTCTACAACGGGATTAATTTTAAAATAAATTTTACAACTTCTGTGTCTTGAATTTGGAATCAGTAGCTCCAAATTATGTTAATAGGCTACTTATTATTTTTGGGCATTATAAATAGTCACTATGGAAAATTTAATTTTCCACAGTTAAATGTAAATTATGTAATTAACGGTAAAAATACTATTATAAAATTACCCCAACACTTTTATTAATATAATTCAGTGATTATATTTCTTCATAAAGAATACTTTTTTCTAAATTTTACTTTTGGAACCCACTTGGATGGGATTGTGACCTTATATTTATTTTATTTATAGGAAAGTGAAATATGTCTCACTAAAACATTAATATTTAAATTATTTTTAATATAAGGTTATACAAAATATAAATTCTATTATAAGTAATTATATGAAAACTAAAATGATTTTATTCATCGAGGAAATTTTTTTAAATTTTTATTAATTATACAATTACCTTACTAGCTTATACATTAATTATGCTGAAATTATTTATTTAGTTAAAAATCCATAATACAGTTTTAATTAAAATAATAATACCTATAAAAGGACCAAAAAAATTACCAAACCTTATTAGATGAGTATATATATACCATAAGCATCCAAGGGTCTACTTGGGGACTATTTGGATCCTTATAAAATATATTATGACATTTATATAATTTTATTTTAAATGATTTCAATGTTGTATCCTTCATAATTTAATAAATAAATCAATTAAAAAGGTGTGTGTATTAGAAGATAAATTTGAATAAAGGTATTATTATTAATGATTATATATTCATCTTCATAATATTATTTTATTTTTAATTTTTATGCCTAAAATATGCATATTAAATAATTATAAAAAAATGTTGTAGTAATTATTTCATTAAGATAAATATCAAATAAATGGTTTTAAAAATATTAAAATAAATATTAAAAGAACAAATTAATGTTATACACAAAATTTAGGGAATAATAATACATGTTAGGAATATATGAAATATTTTTCAATGAATATATCTTTTGATTGGATGTGATTTAAATTCCATTAGATGAATAGTGCCAAAATTGACACTTTTGGTATTTTATAAAAATAACATATTATTCAATTGTTTAAATATTATAAATATATTTAAAAATTAAAAATTGAAAATTATATGGTCTAAAAGATTATAATATATATAATTATGGACTATTAACATCATATATTTAATTATTTATAACGATTTAAAATTTAGAATATTATTACCACTAATAAAATTAAATAGATTAAATCAAAATGATATTATTTAAAATAAATTCAAAACATGTAGAAAATTTATTGTTTGATAAAATTTAAACCCTATATCATCTAATCTTATAATTTTAGGCAATTTGTTATGTTTTTATGTGGGTTTAGTGTTTATAATAAATCAATATTTTGGAGGTGTCAAAAAGTGCCCTCTTCTCTCTTATAAAAGGGAACATCCTCCCTTCTCTCTTCACTTCATTTTGAGTATTACAAATCTGCCCAAACCTGACCATTTTCCCTATAAGTGTCCATAGAATCATAATAGAGGTCATGGTCTTCTTCAAATCCCATCTTTAGTTCCCTAAGAGGAGGTTTAGAAGAGACACGTTGATGAAGAGGTAATATCCTTTACCGATTCATTCTAACTTCTTTCTTATTCTACTTCATATATTTGATTTGTTTAATTATTAAGTAATAACTCCTGTATAAATTTTATAATTCTATGTAATTATTAATATGAAACATCCATATTCCATCTTCTATCCATCCTTTGAAAAATGAAATCACCACGAGTGCGTATGTACGACCAACTGTCTCTACGCCGTGGTGTTATATTTTTTTCATCACCAACATACATGGATAGTGATAATTATGGAATAAATAAATGTATATGATTATTTTAATGTGACACTGATTCTCAAATATTATACACCATACACTTCAATAAAATTCCACAATCATTTTAATGATATCATCACTCATGCGTACATACGGCCTACCGTCTCCACGATGTGATGTGAATCGTTCTACATGATATTCATTGAATAATGATTATATAAATGTATTAAATTATTAAATATTTTATATATTATAATAAATACATTTTTTAAATTATATAACTATATTTTAAAAAAATTAATAACAATTTATTCGACAAAACCTGTATAAGAACATAATGCAGTTATCACCTGAACAAAAATTTACAATGAAATGTTACTAAAAAAGAGATAAGAATATGACCATATATGATATCCTAAAAATGACTATGATTCTGTAAAAAGTCAATGAAATTATTTAAATCATTATATAGGAGGATCATATAGGTAAACAACATATCATTCATAAGGTAATGGATAATTTTGCAATCTCGTTTTTATACAAGATTGCTTATAACTATGTAATTACTGGGGTTATATTTATCATCATTGTCCTTGTTTAATAAATATTTTTTCATAAAGTTATTACTATTCTTCAATTTATTTTAAATGTCATGTTTACCCCTTTTTTTACGTTTATTGTGTGGTATAGAAGGAATATTTTATTTGTTTACCGTATGAGGTACTTTTTGACCTTTCCGGGAAAAGTACTATGAGAATGTTTTTCCACGTATTCGAAATGAGAAGATTTTTATATTTTCATAGATGATTATTTACATTAATCTTACTTTACACGATTTCATTTTTATTTTCAATTAACTTCATTTATTTTAATATTTAAGGACATAATTATAAAAGAAAATGTTTTTGAGGATGAAAAGGTATTTTACTTGAGAACTAAGTTCAAGTGTTTTATCAAACTTATTTTCCATCTAAGTTGATATAGGGTTATGTTCCTATCTCTATTATTAAATTGATTTTATTATGTTATGATGGAATTATTTTTATGAAGTACTATTATCTATTATGGATTGTGTTATGATGGCATGATGTCTAATAATCCCATTTTATTACATGTGTTATGAAATGATGTATGATTTATGATTTTGTGGCACACATAAAAATTGTTTCATAATCAGATCGGTGGGACCGATATCTCCATCCAATGCATTGGGTAAATATTTATATATCATGAGATAGAAATGGATAGAATGACAAGTAAATCTGGTTTAGTATTACAAGGCTGGAATGAGGAGTGAGCTCGGATAAGTAATGGTCTTTTTCTGAAATGATGGCCTTGGAGATGAGCATTGAATAAATATCAAATGATTTTATATGATTATGTGTGTATGACACAATGTTTGATGTCTTATATTCTGAATTTTGTGATTACATTGTATTTTTATGATTTATCCCATGACATGATATTATGACCTCCTATACAGGATAAGATATACAGACGTTATGATATTAAGAATAAAATATGATTGACTTTTCCTTTGTTTACCATTACTGTGCATTTGATCTATCCCTTTTTTTGTTCTTATTTTCCCTGTGATATAAATAACGGTTTTAGGTAAGAAAACATGGGGGAGATCATTATGGGAGATGTTGATCATATTTCACCATGATTAAAAGTTTATGTGACAAGTATCCATAGAAAATATAATAACATGGTCTTTGGGCATCTGTTTTTGTTATGTATTAAGTATTCCGCAAAAGTAATGTAATTTCCATGTACGACAAGATTGGGCCATTATAACGAAGTTATAACTTCATGAGAGGATGTATCATCAGCTTACGAGTACTCACACCTAACGGTCTACATGCTATATGTCCAAAAATAATATGTCATCCAACCGTAGAACTATATTATGGAATATTGTTATAGAATTTCAAGGTTCTAATCATAGCGGGGAACTACTGTGCCTTATCAATGAAAAAAATAATTTTGAACATTATTACAGCAGATTCACTGAAAACAATAAACAATATACAATAAGAAGATTAATATTTAAATACATTAAATATCCATATAATAAATGTACAACTTGTTTGTTCTAGGGAACAAACTCTTGAAAAATTCTACATGGACAAGAGAAAACGGCCTACTACTTTCAGTCCTCTAGGCCTCACATGGTGTTCAAGTTTCTACTGAGTCAAAGATTTATTCAAGGGGTCTGCCACATTGTCTTCCAGGGAAATACTTCTCACAACAATGTCACCTCTTGGAAAAAAATCCCACCAGAGATGATACTTTCAATGACTGTTGTTCTTCTGCTGATATGACCTTGGCCCTTTTGAGAGAGCCACCACTGTACTATTATCACAATACAGTGTGATGGGATCCCTACTACAAGGTATCACATCCAACTCCAAAAATAATCTATGCATCCAAACTACTTCCTTAGCTTCCTTAATAGTTGTCATATACATGAACATTGGTGTAGAATATACGAAGAAACTCTTCTTTGAGTTCTTCCAAACCACTGTACCTCCATTCAATGTGAAGAAATATCATGTTGCTGACATCATGCGATCTTGATCAGTCTAGAAACTAGAATCTGCATATCCTATAATGACTAGTTCCCCATCTACTACATAAAATAGGAACATATCATTAATTGGACTCAGATACTTTAGGATGGTCATGACTTCCATCCATTGGCGGTCACATAGGACAGCTTGATCTCTACCTATCAAACTCAATGTTTGGGTAACATCCATCGTAATACATATAATGGAATACATGACTGACCCAATAAATGATACATATTGAGTCCTTTCCATTTTCGTTCTTTTCTTATGGGTATGAGGGTACATTTTCATGTAAAGATGAATGCTATGTGACGTGGCAATGATCCCCTCATGGATTTTTTAATACTGAATCTCTTCTGTATCTTATAAACGTATGTACTTCGACATAGTCCCAACAATCTCTTGGATCTATCACGATGGATCTTAATCCCCAGAACATATGCTACCTCTCCTAGGTCCTCCATGGAGAAGCATTGATTCAACCATGCATTAATATATTGTAATACTGGTATCTCATTTCAAATAATTAATATTTCATCAACATATAACAATAGGAAAACGATTTCACTCCCACAAAAGTATTTATTGACACAAGGATCACATTCGTTCTTGATTAAACCAAATTTGGTTATGTCATCATCAAAACAAACAATCCATGATCTGGATGTTTTCTTTAATCCATATATAGATTTCAGCAACTTGTATACCTTATTGGAATCCTTTGGAGTCATAAACTCTTCAGGTTGTGTCATGTAGACATTTTCCTGAAGGTTCTCGTAAAGGAAGGTTGTTTTGACTTCCATTTACCAAATCTCATAGTCATGGTAAGTGGTACTGATCAATAGAAATCAAATGGATTTTAGCATATCAACTGGAGAAAAGGTTTCATAGTATTCAATTACATGATGCAATTTGAACCCTTTTTCAACCAGTCATTCCTAATAGGTACTGAATTTTCCTTCCATGTCTAGTTTCTTGTTAAAGACTCATTTGCAAACAACAGGATTTACATCAACCTGAGGATCTACCAAAATCCAGAACTGGTTTTGGTACATGGAGTCCATTTTAGAATTCATGGCTTTTTACCACTTGGACACATCTGTGCCACTTACTGCTTATTTATAGGATAGAGGATCATTATTATCAACTAGTAATGAGTCACCATCCTCAGTAACTTGAAAATAGTAGTGTGCTAGTTCTCTAACCTCTCTTGTACTCTTACTTAGTTCTTGTGTCTCTATAACACTTCATTCATCCACATGGCAATGTGTAATCTACTCATGTACCAACAATTGTGTACCTTGATCCTCAAAATCATTGATATCCATCTCACTCCTAGAAAATATTTTTTATTTTTACTCCCTCTCAAGGAATATGGCATGTATTACAACTATAATTTTTTTGTTTGAGGGGTTGTATAGGTTATATCCCCTTTTTTTACTTTGGGTATCCTATAAAGGTACACTTTGTTCCTAAGGGTGAATTTTTGTTACCTGAATAGGCCTTAAAAAACACATTGCATCCCCACAAATGTAAATTCAATTACATGGATTTCTTTCAACTCCGGAACTCATATGGAATACCATTTATCGATTTAGTTTTTACATGGTTTAGTATGAGCACCGTTGTTTATAAATCATATCACCAAAAGGATAATGGAAGACTTCTGTGCCTAAACATTGATATCATCATATCCAACAGGGTGTGCTTCCTCCTTTCACTCACACTATTCAACTAGGGCGTGTATGGAGGAGTGATTTGGGATAGTATTCCAAACTCCTGTAAATAATCAATGATGTCTTGATTATGATATTCTCAACCTCGGTCTTAGAAGAGATTGAAAATCTTCTTACTAAGCTGGTTCTCAACATCATTCTTGTATTCATTAAACATATCAAAAGAATCAGACTTATACCTCATTAAGTAGATATATCAATATCTACTAAAATCATTAGTTAATGAAACTATGTACGAGTACCCTCCTCTTAATTCAAATGGAAAATGGTAAACACACATCAGTATGATCCAATTCTATAAGTTCTTTATACCTTTTATTTTTTCATACTAAATGGTGATTTGGTCGTTTTTCCTTTTAATCATGCATGAAATACACCAAGTGGTTTTAGTTCTAAAGAATCTAAATATCCATTGTGATGTATCTTTGTCAAGTGTTTCTTGTTTGCATGACCTCTTCAGTGATACAAAATTTTGGTGTGGTATGAGTCATGTTAAGTATCATATTTATTGATTTCCATTACATGGTTTGTGTAATACAACATTCAAATACCATTTTATAAATTGTCCCTACCAAAAAAATGCAATCTTTGTAAAAAAATCTACATTCATTTCAAAAAATTTATAAAAACTCATATGTATCTAATATGGATTTAGAAATAAAGTTTTTAGTAACAAAAGAAAAATAATAACAACCCAGTAACACCAAGATCATCCTAGTTTGCAACGTGAGGGGGTAGTCCTCTATAGATACAGTATATGGTCTTTCTCTGTTTTCTACTCACAGATATACCTCCCCTCGGTTAATTTTTCAAAATCTATGTGGTACCTATATTTGGATATGTATAGGAGAACCACAATCTATATCTAATAACCAATCTATAGAAACATATTGATTACATTTGATATATAACGCACCTAAAGCTTCCCCTTTTTTCTTAGTATAAGTTAAGTTCTACATACAATGGTCTTTCATTCCATAAGCAAAACAAATATCCTCATGTTCACATGCATTCATTCTAATCTTCATTTTCATTTAATTCCAGGAAGAAGCTTTGGGAATAAAGCTCTTTTCCTTCCCATTCCTCTTATTCAACATTAAGAAAAAAGGATTTTTCACTTCATATATTTTTCCACTTGGTGAATGATGATAAGAAGATCAGATAGGGAATTCTCATTGTTCATCATTTTGAAATTGACAAAAATTTTAGAGAAGCTCGGAGGGAGTGATGCGAGAATGAGATCGATGCCCAATTCTTTAGGAGTTTAAACCCTATAACGTACAGGGGCTCAATGTAGCCAATAATATGAAATCCATGAGGCCCAGTTGGGGAAACCTCTCCTACCATACTCTAAAAATGTGTCTTGGAGAACTCAAACCTTTCCAATAATTCTCTCTCCTAGTAAAGACCATAGAGGTTCTCAAGCATGCTATATAAATCCATGTTTTCATGAGATTTTATGAGATCAATACACATTAATTATAACATCATACATTTAATGTCAACCACATCGTTCATATGATTCTCATAGACTAGGGAATCCTCATCACTCGCCTCTTTGGAGGGCAGATCAAGTAATGTTGACTCTAAGACGTAAGACTTCCGTTCATGGCTTAGAATAACATGGAGGAGTCTAAAAAATTCCTGTAAGTTACCATCATTGGGGATGATGTCTTTATCCAGAATTGATAATAGAGATGAAGTGGATGATGATCTTGTCATTTTTATTCTCCAATTAAATGTTCATATCATTAGTACTTTCATGATTTTTTTAAGAAATAATAAATTAATTTTATGAAGTCTCCAACTATTTAATCATGTCCAAATGGCCCTCAACATCGAACATGGAATGTTATGTTTTCATTAAATACTATTGGAAAGGATCCATATTACTTTCTAATAACCCCAATAAGGTTTTTTCAACTTATATGAAAGTACATGGGTAGGAATGTCTTTTCCAACACTCGGATGACAGCTCATTGATATATTGATTGGAGTCCCATATCCTGAAATCCTGACATTGGATATCCTCACCTCTTTCCATCAATATTACACCATGTCTATAAAGGGATACTCTTCTTTATGTAATATGGTTATGTCAACCTATAACCTTTCACAAGGTATTCCTATAAAAAGTAAATTTAACCACAAGGGTTGGTGAATCACATAGTTTTATTTTGTTTTTCCCTTAATCAAGTAAAGAAAGGATTGGTTTGACTTAATATTTTATTTGAGAGTTTTTTATCTCTTATTTGTGAATTGGTTATTATCATTATCACATGCATAGTAATATTATGTGTAACCTACTTAAGTAACTTCCCATTTCTTGATAATATTTACATATATGCCTAGTTTATTTTAGTTCTATATTTCATTCTTATTTAATACATTAACTATGTGATTATGAAAACACATCCATAATGATAATGAATTAAACTGATAGAAATATAAAAAAAGGCATGATCATAAGATTTTCTGATGGTTAGTTTATATAGTAGTTGGTAAACTAACCCGAACATCTGGAAGAAACACCTTGAACCTTTTGGTTTCTTGTTTACAACTTTTCATTTGTCCACCTCTGTATCTACTTAGAATTTTTTTGTCTCTGCTCCATATTGAACTGCTTCCTCTATCATGGGCGTTCCATCCATTACATATGATTTTATACTCACATGAAGGTGAGGTGTAAAAATGAGTTTTACATAAATGAATCCATGGGCATGAAGGCCCTACATATTAATGAGGATAAGGCTCATAGGATAACAAATTTAATTTAAATAAATAAATTAAAAAAAACCATATACATACAAAGGTCTTGGTCTAGATCATGATCATCTATAAATTAAAATATATTTAAGAATAAATAAAACAAGAATTCAATTTTTTAATCATTATTGTATAAGATAAATCACTCTTGAATCAATTAGTTATCTTCTTTAATTAATCAATACTTTTATGATAATCCCTTTTCTAAATTTCCTTTAGATTCTCATCCATCATAATTTTAAACAAATAAATTCATCTAAAATTATCATTGTACATAACATGTACCTTGGAGGAAACCCAGCGAATTCATATTCATAACTACCCAATGAGTAGAAATGAATGTTTTAAAGATGTTAAATTAAACACATATATATAAAACACCTATTACATGTTGTGTGTTAGACTTACTCATGTACAGTGGTACACATATCAAGGATTGTATAACATATAAATAAATAAAAAAATATAAATAATTTGGATGAGTACAAGACATTTAGTTCCAACTACACGATGCGTACTATTGTTCACCGACCATCAGAAGTACACGCATTGGGAAACGACATGTGAGTGAACTTTGGAAATCGTTTGAGTATATAGTGTGTGCAGTGGGAAACCCACCATGTAGTTCTTCGTTGCATTGTCTGTAGTAAGTAAAACCATGTACAAGGTACACAGTCCTACCCTAACACGAAGGGACTATACGCTGTGTTTAGTGGGCCACACATTGTGTAAAATGGAAACCGGGTGACACATGTTCCTGGTCAACACATAGATCCATTAAGACTTAGATGAACTCCAATGACACTACTTGTTTTAGAAGACCAGACCCAGTGCATTGAACCTTGACTACAATGTGTGATGTACCGAATACATGTTGTGTGTTCTTGTGTTATACGGCCATGAATGTTTGGCACCTCCAGATGAGATCCCTTGTTTTATTTTAATAAAAATTTAAAGAAAAGATCCTTTCTATAAAGTGAATGGGAAATTAATGAGGAGGAACTTATCTAGAGATTCGGTTTTGGTAACAATTAACAAGAAAAAAACAACTAAATAATTACATGTATAAATCATAAAAAATATTTAAATAATAATAAACTATGATGTTACCTCTCTAATACCACTTCTAGTTTCCGGGTGTAGCAGAAGTGCAAATGGATCGACACAAAACAATAATTTTTTCCCTGAACAAAGATTATTCTAGGATAAATATGATGTTGAATTCTAGCCTCCACAGAATAGAATCAAATATTTTGATAAAGAAGGAAGAGGCCCAAAACCATTAGAGAGGATCTTACACATCATGTTTATAATTAATTTACTTAATTTTATAATGAAAATAATATCTAGATCGTTGGTATTTTCATCATTGGTGATGTTGATCATCTAGAATGACCTTTAGAGATAATCTTGTTATGCTTGCAAGGATAAAAACTTAAATCCATATAGTGGTAATCCACATGTGCTTTGATGGCTTCTGATAGAATCCACTCATTCTCCAGGTGCTTGCACCGCAAAGTGAGTGTCTTGTGTACGTAATTCTTGATTACTTGTTCTTTGGCCATGATTAATATCACTCATTCTTGAGAGTGGTAGGAAGGATATTTGAGAGAGATCTTTTTTAGCTCAAAAATTATGAATTCACTGGGTGTGTGGTTCGGTACATGGAACAATAGACGTATGTGTTTATTTGTTGAAATAGGTCTTTAGTTACAATATTTAATTGCGTAACAGAAATTAAATTCGTCAAAAACCTTTGATAAAACCCATTCTATTAATAATAATATCGTGTCATTATTTATGATGTTCTAACTATCACAAAATATAAAAATAAATAAAATTCCATGTCACAAAATAATAGAAGTATTTTTTTAATTTTTTCCAACTAGTTAAATATTTATTTATCATCTTGCAAATAATTATTATACTACCTGACCGGCCTTGGTCTTCTCGAACTCCACTTCCATTTGTTGAACAAACAAATAAATAATTAATTAATTTATTATCTTAAATAAATATTTCATTTACACAATAGTAAATAAATATTTACATAAATGTTCAATAAAATACATAAATATATATTACCCACTATCCGGTGAATAAATATTTATATAATTATTGAAGTCATTTTAACATGAATAAAAGTATTCCACTATCTTGGGAATAATATTTATTATTTAAATTCAAATAGAATTTAACTGAGACCTTAAGAAAAACATAGTGTGTTACCCACTTGGATACTTTCTCTTTAGAAAGAGGTGGGCTTGCCTAAAGTTCAAGAGTACTATCTAGAAATGGTTCAAGGTATCGATGATAAAGAACATAAAGTCACAACAAAGACAGACACATATGAATGATTAATGTGTAATATAATACCTTTTTCATAATATCTCATCAAGTAGGTTTCATGATATTGTCATCAACTTTTATGTTTGATACGTCGTTATTTGACTATCGGAAATAAACACATCATTACACCATTGCCATGATATTTCACACAATGGTTTTATTCAAATAAAAGTGTCGAGAGATCAACTTCCATAAATGTGGGGGGAAAATTCTTCCTCAACTTATCCATCAACAGCATGCCACTCTTGACAAACCAAACATACCCTACGTCCCACAAACTGTTTGCAGGATGGTTTTTATCAATAAATCAACGTCCTTGAGTCATGAAACATATTATTGATAATCATAAAGTTCAAGTATCATTACACACATCCACAGATAAAAATATCTGAGGACACCAAAAAATGAAAAATTCCTATAGGCGGGTCTATTCTCATAATCTTCTATCTTGGAGATTAGCAAGTGAGAACTTCATGAGAGGAAGTCCCATCTTTTTATGTGTACTCGCACCTAATGGTATTCAATATATTTTTTCCATACTAGTTTTTCATCTAACCATATAACTATATATAATAATTTTGTAATAGCATTTCAAGGTTTTTATTGTAGTGGGGAACGTCCATGACCTAATAAATGAAAAAAAAATACTCTAGGACATTATTAAATCATAGTAATTCGGAATAATGAATAATACATAATAATATTTTTAATATTTAACTAAATTAAATAACCATGTAATGAAAGTACAACCAGTTTTTTTTAGGAACCAACACTTTCAAATTGTTATACCCACCGTTTGGAAAACCATGGGTATAATCTGTGGATCTATACCAATTCTTTGGTTTCCCACGGTACCCAAAACCATAGGTATGGCCTATACTCATAGTTTTGGGGGATATATGCATATTTTTGTACCATGGGTATAGACCATTTTTTCATTAGTGAATCTCTAGGAACATTCATCTCATGTACATCACATCTTGTAAAAAACATGTCAAAATGAGGTATTAATTTCCAATTTATTTTTGAAGATAAACCATTAAAATTCAATGAAAAATTTTCTTAACCAGTAAATGATATTATAGAAAAACAATGGAAAAGGGGTGAAATGGAAGAATGGATCAGAAACATCTCATGGATCAACCAACCAATCAAAAAAATCTATCGAAAACACCTTAAACTCACCCATTCTATATTTGCATTTAAAATCATTGCAGACTCATGTGGATACAAAGTTGAAAGATTATTTTACTCACACAATTATTTTTGATGAAATAATGTAAATCAAGGATGATCCATATTTAATTAATGTTGAAAATGTAAATGAAATCCTATAGATTATTTGCTAGGCCGCTCGGTTGTAAATGTATACATGAGGTATGTTTTCATGATTTTAATTTTCAAAATTTGATATACTTTGGTAATTATGAATAAATAAATTTCAAAATTTTCACAAGTTTATATATGAAAAACAATTTAAGGGATATTCCCATGAACAAAAATATGCACAACTTCATCCTCATGTCTCTTCTATAGAAAAAATAATAGAATCCAATAAAGAGGGTGAAATAGTAGTAGAATTTCTCAAACCATTTAACAACCAAAAACAGATGAAATACTCATCATAATACTAATTATGCGTGGGTTATATTCTACAGTTTAATAATATCAGATATATTTTAATTTTCTTTATTACTTATTATTATTTAGGTTATTAGGCAGCATTGGTTGCTCATTGTAGAAAATTTTTGTAAATCAATGATTTATTTCAACGATTCAATGCATGGATATCGAACAAACCAACCACACATTATAGAAGATTTCAGTTTTTAATACACTATATCCACCCCTTTAGAACTAAACAACTTGGTATATAATTTATTTGATCTGTTAATGATTATTATGTTGTGATAGGGCAGTGCGTAAATATTGTCTAAATTATATATTGAGGCTAGGGAAAAAGACATGAAACATCACAAGTACTATGCATTGATAAGTATTTGGGTATATATAATAAGATTTCACTATCCATCCATATATAAAAAATTACTTATTTTTATCAATGTTTCTGAAGTGTCCAACCTAATGAACAGAAAAGACTATGGTTATTATGATTATAAATTTATGAAAGAGATAATATTCTATGAACAAACTAGCATCAATAAAGTGGAATATTTGATTATAAATAATATCTCATTTAAAATATTTATAAACACATTGGGTATTTTTAATTTTCTAGTACATCCATGATTTTCGAAAAGGCTCATATTCACAAGAGATATAGATTCATTTAGAAAAGAATGGTAATAATACATGATATAAAAATATACACATATAACATAAATATCTGACATCAATATGACACACCATGCAACCAGTATGACTCGAAGTGTCTATTTTTTTAAAGTCGATATTTATTTAGTAAAAATACAATTGACATACTTAAAACTGAGAAATCAAATTAATATTGATGTGATACTTTAGGAAAATGATCCATAAGTCATTTGTGATGTGAGGGAATCAACCACACCAAAATCCAATGCACGTTGTGACCAGTATGACTCAAAATACGTGTTTCTAGTATGAAACAAAATTTTAGTATAAAAAATAATAATAGACTAAAAACTAAGAAAAAACATTAATATTGTTTTGATAATTTTATAAAATGATGCATAAGTAATATTTGATGTGTAGGAATCATGCAAACCACAATCCGACCCACGATACTACCAGTATTAGTCAAAGTGCATTTTTTTAAATCGTTATTATTTTTAGAAAAAAACATATAGAAAACTAAAAAATTGGAAAACACATTCATATTGTTTTGATAATTTATGAAAATTTTTAATGTGTCATTTGTGACATATAATAATCTACCCCACCTCAATATAACACAAGATCTGACCGGTAAAAATCCAAATGTGTATTTTTATTTATAATTGTCATTAAATTAAGTATAATATAATAAGTGACATAATAAAAACCAAGAAAATATATTTGGATTGTTTTCATAATTTAGGAAAAAAATTATATATCATTTTTCCCATATTGGATGAAGGTTCTAGACACATTGGAAGTCTGTGTTGATGGTTGTGGAAAAATTTAATTTTTCCATTAACAAAGTTCAATCTGAGATCTGTCATGATGATAAAACACTAGATCTCTAGAATATAATGAAAAAAGGAAAAAGAAATATGGAAGTCCAAGAACTATATAGAGGATCAACATATTTTGGTTATAATTAATTTAATTAAAATGAATGAATTACCTTGTTGGAATTATCTCTATGTTGATGTTTTCTGTCATGGTCCAATGTGATTCGTCATTGCGTCGCAGAAGCCATGTGTAGGCATCCCCTAGTGTTAATCCACGCATGCTCCATGTATCCATGGTTTCCTTTGAAGGGATATATGGGTGCTAGCCCAGTATATCCCTCGATTGCAATGTCCTCCTTATATCCCCGTGAGAGATGCTTCCAAAGCGCTCTCTTTCATCCGAGGGAGGAGGACATCTCTCGTAACAAGAGAGAGTTGTTGGAGGAAAAGAACACTCGATTGGCTTAAGATCTCTCTCCAGTTCCATTATTCACAACCACATAGAATTGATAGATCTAATGAGAATAATGTAATTTGTATTTATGTTACTTATAATAATAAAATGATTCAATTACCCAAAAGCATTTATTCATTACATTTACCTATTAGTAAGACATCCTGTATAATAATAACATTTTACTATTATTATCAATTAACATGCACCCTACAGATTACACTTAATATTATTAAATTAAATATATAATATTTTCCACACAAATCCCTAGAAAAACTACAGGTTTTGTATATATTAATATACACAGTGTGTACTTTGGTTTTCCTAAGGTATTTATTTCCTCCAAAAAATTTATTAGACCTTTAATAATGATTAGTAATTTCTTAAATAAATATCATTTGATTATTCACTAATAGATATATTATTTTTCAGATTATATATATTCTCTCGATTATTTAGGGTCAAAAAAAATGTGAAAAGGAATCTATGAAATAATTTTAAACCATAACCAGGAAAAATATGTTTTCATATTGTTAAATTAATATTGAATTGAGATACTTTGATGCACATAGTGTGTGAACATCTAAGACTCTATCTTAGTGGCATTTAGTAGAGTCTTCTTAAATTTCATGGTTAGTATCTAGAAAACGCCAATTCTGCCATAGAGAATGAAGTTAACACCGAAATGACATGCTGCCTCCAATGATCGGTTACCATGTAACGTAATCCCATTATCACGATATATCGAATCAAGTGGGTTGAAATTTAGTGTAATCAACCCATGTTATCGATTACTCATTCTTTGAACTACTGGAATTGAACTTTCCCATTCCTTACCATTCTCATGGATTTATTTTGGCTATATAAATTCAATAAAAGGGTCTATGAAATCAACATCTGTTATGGAACATAAAGGAAAAATCGTTTCTCGCATTATCTACAAATGTCTCATTACTCGTGACACACCCAACATATCCTACCACTCTACGAACAGCGTGTCATCATAGTTTTCATCAACACATCTAAGTGAGGTAGTTATAATACCCATTAAAAATAATCATAATGTATAAAAAAACACACATGTCTATAGATAGGAACATTCAATGACACTATGAAATGTGGATTTCCTAATGGAGAGTCTAATTGTAATAATATCCTCCTAGATATTACCAAGGGAACACAACATGTGAATGAGAATCAATGTTTTATGAGTCCTCACCCAAAAAGACACATATTATTTGTGTCCCTCAAATAACATCATTCATCTGTTGAACTTATATTCAATAATAGTTTAATGAATCTTCTGGGTTCTCATTATTGTAGGGACCCTCTATAACCCTATAGTGCAATATCCATCCTTCGGAAAATACCACATACATTTTCATGTATAAGAACAATCATAATGTGATAAGGTATTTTTTAGTATTCAAATCCATGAATACATGTTTATCATAAAGTAATAAGTTGTTGGTTCTTAGCCACTAACTCTAACAGACTCCCACTTGGACTAGATCCAACTATTAACAACCACTAACCAGTTAGCTCTCACATACCATTCATGCTTCTGCTGAGATATTTCATTAGTCATGGGATTCACCATGTTCACTTCCATGGACACTCTTCTCTTTGTAACATAACCCATTTGATAGAAATACCATAAGAGATTATACTTCTAGAGAATGGTCTTTGTACGTTTATGTGACCTCAGTTATTTTTCAAGAGTTTCCACAGCAGTATTATCACAATACAACGTGATATGGTCTCTACTACAAGGAACCACAGGATGCTCCTATAAAATTTTCCGAATCCATATGGTTTCCATGAATGAATTAGAAGTTGCTATATGTTTGAACTCCTCTATATAATTGGCATAAATTGTCTTCTTTGAACTCTTTCAGCTCCCAACTCCTCTTTTGAGACGAAAAACAAATCCATATTGTAACATCAGATAATTCTGATCTTCCTGAAAACGTGCATCAACATACCCTCTGATGAAAATCTCTATATCTCTTTCATAATTTTGAAACATATCCTTAGTTCTTCTCAGATACTTAAGGATAATCTTAGAAAAATTCCAATGTTGTTCTCATGGATTTATATGATATCTGCCTACCATGCTCAATACAAAGGTGACATCAAGCATGGTACAAAATGTGGATTACATTATGGATCCTTTAGCCGAATCTTATGTTATATTAAACATCAAATCTCTCTCCTGATGTGTCTGAGGACACATTATCTTTGAAATATGTAGGCCATGTGACACTAGAACCAATCCCCTCCTGGATTTTTTCATACTAAATCACTAAATTATATGGTCAATGTATGTACCCTGACATTGTCAAAGAAACCTCTTGAATCTATCACGATTGAACTTGATACCTAGAATTTAGGTTTCTTCACCTATGTCCTTCATGGAGAAACAAGTTTTCAAAAATTTCTTAAGTGACTATAATAACAGTTGATCATTTCCAATAAGTAACATGTCATTAACATATACTACTAGGATAACGAAAACATTCCCATCGAACCTCTTATAATAAAATGCATATCATTCATTTTTAATGAAACAAAATTCCATTTTGGATTCCTCAAATTGAATGTTCCCTGACCTAGATGTTTTCTTTAATCCATAAATGTATTTTTTTCAACTTGTAGACCAATTTTACTTCACCTGCTGTCAGAAACCCTTCTCGTTGTGTCATATAGACTTCTTCTTGAAAATTCACATTATGTAATGTTGTTTTTTAAACCATATTCGAAATCTCATAGTCAGGATAAGCTATTATGGAACGTATGATTCATTGGATTTAAACCTCGAAACTAGAGAAAATGTCTAATCATAGTAAATTTAATGATGTTTTCTGAATCCTTTAGCCACTAGAATTTCGTTATTGGTGATAACATGACCTTCCATGTCCATCATTCTCTTCAACACCCATTTTCATCCAACAGGCTTTATATCAACTAGATCTTCGACCAGAACCCATACATGGTTCTCATACATGGAATCCAACTCAGAAGTCAAAGGTTCCCACCATCATGTATCTTCTGATCTCTCTACTACTTCCTTGTAGGAGATAATTGCATCATTATCTAACAATAATAATTCTCCAACCTCGACGACAAGGAAACCAAATCACTCTGGTTCCCTTACCTCTTTCAAGATCGCATGTCGTACTTTTGTTTCTAGAACCTCTTCCATGGAGACCTATATAAATTTTTATTATACTACCTATTGTGTATCTTTAGAATCCACATTGTAGAAGTCATTCTTTCTCCCACTATTTTTTTGAACATGTGCTCCCACTCATGAAATATGGCTTGTCTGGGGATAGTAACATTCCTGTGTGATAGGGTTATATAGGTATTATCCTTTGGTTTCCTTGGGATACCATATGAAGATATACTTTGTTCCCTTGGGTGATAGTTTGTTTCCTGAGAAGTCCTTAACAAATGCCTCTCATCCCCATACACGTGTGTGCGACAAAATTGGATTCTATCGATTCCATAACTCGGAGGTAATTACATTATCTGTCTTATTTAGTACTCAGTTTAATGGGTATGTTGTAGTTTGTAATGCATATCCCCAAAAGGTTAATGGATGATATGTGTGACTCATCATCGACCTCACCATGTACAACAAGGTGCATTCACTCCTTTCACTTACACCATACCACTATGAAGTATAAGGAGGTGTGAGTTGATATAGAATCCCAGACTCCTATAAATGGATGATAAAAACTTTGATTATATATTCTCTACTATGATTCGATCAAATCTTCTTTGTCTTCTTACCAAGATGATTCTATACTACATTATTGAATTTCATAATTTTCTCTAAGGACTCTGACTTATTCATCATTAAATTGATATAGCCATATCAACACAAATCATCCATAAATGTAATACTGAAAGAATATCCACCTCTATCTTCTACTTGATATGGTCCACACACATCCGTGTGTACCAATCCTAGAAGTTATGTGACCCTTTCACCCTATCCAACAAAATGAATCTTTGTCATTTTCCCTTATAAACATGTGTGAAATTTATCATGTCATTTTAGCTTAGTAGAGTATAAATAACCATATTAGCAGAGCTTTGTCAAGTGTTTATGAGTTACATGACCGAGATGGTGATTCAACAACTAGGTGTTGTATGAGTCATGTTAGTTTGTTTCGTTATCGATTTACAACACTTGGTTATCGTAATTTCATGGAAACCCACAATTATTTAAATTATCTATACCATAACATACGTTGTTCTTAAAAAATAAAAAAACCTTATTGGAAAACATGAAAATAAATCCATCCATATCCGAAAATAATACATAAATTATGATCTTGGTAACAAATGTTACATAATAAAAGTAATGTCAAAACCAAAGCATCCTATTTGGCAATAAGAGATTGTAATCACCAATGGTCAGTGCATCCAACCATGTTCCATTGGAAGCTTGAAGATCCACCTCTCCTATGTAAATCATTCTAAATCTACTTGATTTCTACATTTGAATACAGATGTGAGCCACAAATTCTATATCAAATACGAAATATGTAGAAATTGAAGGATTACAATCGATAACCAAAACATCATTTGTGTCCCCACAATTTTGGGTGCAGTTCCTCTTCCAGTGGACCATCTTTACACATGAAAAACATAATAACTCACATTCTTTTCCCTAACTCTGGATCATCCCCTTCTTGGAGGGATGATGCTCAGGGGGCTCCAGACCATTTATAAATCACTGGCCCATTTACCTTGTCCTTCCTCTCTTAATTCACCATATGGACTGTAGGTTTTTCATGTCCCATGTCCTTATCTACTAGGCTAATCAAGGTGAGATTTTTAGACACACCCTTCTCATTGCTGCTAATGTTGTAGTTGAAATAAAGCTTGAGATGTTCATGGATAGTGATGATAGTATGAGATCAGTACGCAACTCATCAATGGAAATAATATCTTAGATGATCAAGAGTTCAATGTAAACAATAAGCATGACTACATGAGGCCCAACCGTCAGAGATTCTCTAAACATAGTTGCAAACAATGTGTTGGTGATCTCATATCTCTAATGTCTTGTATTATTTTCATAGAGATCCTTAAGGAGAGACATCATTCTATTCATGTCAATTTATTCATATTACTTCAAGAGCTCATTAGACATGGCTGATAGCATGAAATATTGGAAATCTATGGAATCATACAAATGGTTTATATAGAGAGATATTTTAACATCATTGGCATCGTTTCCAGGAGAAACTAGAATAGGATCTTCTAGCACATCCAATTTCTTCACTTGGAGAATAATGATGCGTAAACACATTTGATACTACTAGAAATTAGTGATGATGAGAAGGATTTTCATTCTTGATTATGGTTATCAATGATATTTTTTATGCCATTTTTATTTCTGTTTCTAAAAATTATGATGAGTAAAGATTAAGTACTTTATCATGATAAAACTGTGACAAATAAATATTTTAATAATTATTAGTCTCTCACTATTTTATTTAACTTCAATATCCCTCAAAATTGACTTCAAAATATTTTTTTCCCTGAATATTATAGTGTAATGGAACCATATTTCACTTCACAATAACCCAAATAGGGTTGGTCAAGCAAAATTAATGGTTTAAAGTAGGAATTCTGAATGACAACTCAGTTAACTCACAACTCGTTGATCCACTGAGTGGAATCCCAATTCCTTAAATCCTTTTGTTTTGGATTTCATCAACCTTTTCCTATTGGTCACACAATGTCCAATTGTGTAACTAAACCCTTGATGTAAACCAATTAATGTTTTCACAAAACCTAAAATTTGAATTCGTTGATAATTGAAAGCACCCCAACTAGGGTCAGTAAAGCATTTAGAACAATTTTTCAATTCTAACCAAGATTATGGAAGGCTATACCGATTTCCTTGAGGGATTTTATCCTTATACATAAATATTCTTTTTATTATCTTTCTTACATTCATTTTAATATTTTGTGGGATATTATTAAGTGATTACCCATGTCTAAGACAATATTTACGCATAAGTCGTCTTTATTTTAGTTCCATCATGCATGATTGTTTAATTAGTTAATTGTCTAATAATGACAACAAACCCACAATTAATAAACCATGAACCTGATAGAAATATAATAAATATAATAATCATGATCTTCTCATCTTGGATAGTTTATCTACTGGTTTCTAAAAGAACACCAGATATATGGGAGAAAACACCCTGATTATTTTGTGTTTATGTTTAAATCTTTCCATTTATCCACATTCATATCTCCCTGGATTGGTTTTGCGTTTACTTGAGCAACATGAACTAGAATAAGAGCTTTATACATTACATATGATTTTATCACAAACATAGTTGAGGGGTAAAATGGGGTTAACATAAATGAAAACATGGGCATGTATGCCCTACATATTTCTATGGAGAAGGATCGCATGCCAAGAATATTAATTTAAATAAATAAGCTAAAATAAACCAACCATATACAAGAGGTCCTGGTCTAGCTCATGATCATCCATATGTGAAACAATATTTATACATTAATAAAACTAGCATTAAATTGTTTAATTTTCCATATTTAAGATAAATCACACTCGAATCAATTGAAAATTATCTTTTATTAATAAATTATTTTATCTTAAACTCTTTTCCAATTTTCTATAAGATTCTAATCCATTATAATTTTAAATAAATAAATTCATTTAAAATTATCTTTTTACGTAAATTGTACCTGGGAGGAAACCCAGTGAATTCCCATTCATAGCAACCCGATATGTAGAAATAAACATTATACAGATGTTAAAATAAAGACATAGGTATAAAACACCTATCACGTCTTGTGCCCAAGCATTACATCTTCACTATCATTCACATCTCATGGTTTTATATAATATAATTAATTTTTTAATATTTTTTTTAATATTGACGAGTACATGGTGTGTAGCTCCTACTACATGGAATTTATTATCATTAACCATCCATTCAACGTACATGCTGGGGTTGTTGACTTGTAGAAGTACATAAAAATTCTTCAGAGTACACCCCATGTCCAGTGCACCACATGTTCTGTAGCAAATTTGTTACACAGTCTCCAACCGCGGAAGCCATGTATAGGGTACATGGTCCAGGGCTAACCCAAAGAGACTACACTCTATTTCCAGTGGGCCACACGACGTGTAAACTGAAAACCATGTGCCACTTGTTCCTAGTCAACATATGGAGTCATAAAGTCTCAGATAAACTTGAAGACATGTCTTGGTCTGATGGACCAGTACTGATGCATTAGAACTTGACTAAATGGTGAGTGTGGTAGAATAAACACTGTTTTTATGGTGTTTTATGGCTAGGAACCATTGGCACCTCCGGATGCAATCTTATATTATTATTTTAATCAAAATTAAAATAAATGATCTTTTCATAAGGTGAACAAGAAACGATATAGGATGAACAGATCACGAGAGTCATATTTACATAATTATTAAATAGAAAATAAAAAAAATAAATTATTAAATGTGTACGTCATCAACAAAAGAATTCTCAATTAATATAATCAATTATATGACCCCTCTGATTCCACTTTTAGGTTCCGGGCACCTTGAATGTATGTGTAGATGGGAGTACCAAACGTTAGTTTTTCCATTAAAAATGATCAATTTTAGATTTTCTTGATGATAAAACAAAGAATCTTCAGAATAGAATGATGAATTGAATAGGAAAGAGGGAAGTCTCGTAACCATTATGAGGATCATAATTTTATGGTTATAATTAATTCAATTAAAATTGAAGAGTTACCTTGATGGAATTCTTTCTGGGTTGATGTTTCTGGTCACAATCCAAATTGAACCATTGTTACGTCATAGGATCCAAGTGTAGGATTCCTCTAGAAGTGACCCACACATGCTCCACATATCAATGGACATCACCAAAGGGATCTCTGGGTGATATAATGAAATATCCTTCACTTGCAATGTCTTCCTTCGATCGCCTTGATAGATAATTCCAAAGCTCTCTCCTCGGTCTGGTGGAGGAGTATCTCTCTCCTAACATGAGAGAGTTCTTGGAGAAAAGGAAATATCTCTTAGATTCAGAGCTTTTCCTAGATCAATTTTAAAAAACTACAGAGAATGGATAGATCTAATGAGAATAATGTAGTGGGGATTTATATTACATATTATAAAAATATGAATAAATTAGACATATGAATTTCTTCATTTAATTTAATTGTTAGTAATACCCCATGTATAATAATAACATTTGACTATTATTATAACTTTACATGAGATCCTTGGATTAAACCTAATATTATTTAATTAAATGAATAATATTAATTCCCATAAAACTACATAGAGTGTATATATAAATATACATGGTGTGTACTTTTTTTCCATTTTAATTATTTCTTCCAACACATTTATTAACACATGAATAATGACTATTTATTTCTTAAAAAAATATCCCAACATTATTCACTAAAAAATATATTATTTATATCATTATATATTCCCTCGAATAACTACTATCGAAATAAATTTTATCAGACATCCTTGAATAATTATTAAACCAAGGCTGGGAATAATCTTTATTCAACTTCTTAAATTAATATTTAACTGAGATACTTGGATACACATAGTGTGTGACCCTCTAGGTATTTTTCTCAATGGAATGAGGTGGATCTTATCTAATGTCCAAGGTTATCATCTTGAAACACACCAAGACAACCATAAATAATGAAGTTAATGTCACAATGATGTGTTACCTCCTACTAATTCTTACCAAGTAATATAATCCAATTTTCCATGATATACCAAATCAAGTAGGTTTCATGCTAGTGTAATCAACCTATGTTCTCGATTACTCTTTCTTTTTTCTCCCAAAATTAAAAATTCCCATTTCTCATGATGGCCACATATTTCTTTTGGATAAATCAATTCCATCAAAGGGTCTGAGATATCAACATCCATTATGGAACAGAAGGGGAAAATCCTTTCTTCCATTATATTTTAATGTAGTATTACTCATGACGCACCCAACATATCCTACCTCATTGTGAAAAGTGTATCTTCATAGTTTTAGTCAATGCCTCTAATTGTGTGATTTATCATACCCATTAATAATAATCGTAATGTATAGGGACCAATTCACACATTTGAAGATTGGAACATCCAATGAAACTATGAAATACAGATTTCCTACTGAAGGGTATCATTCTAATAATATCATCCTCGATATTACTAATGGCACACACCATGAGAAGGTCCCTCAATGGTTTATGTTTCCTCACCCCTATTGTCGTGTATTACTTGTGTCCCTCTAATAACCTAATTCCAGTACAGAACATATATTAATGAATAGTGTTATGGAATTTCAGGGTTCTCATCATAGTAGGAATATTCTATGACCCATTAATGCAACATCCATCCTTTGGACCAGATTGCATGAATTGTCACGCAGATGAACAATCAATACGTGATAAAGTATTTATTAATATTAAAATCCATGAATATAAGTTTTTCATAACATAAAATATAGTTGGTTCTAGGCCACCAACACTAACATTGCATTCAACTATGCCTCATTTTGATACACGGTGTGACCAGTATGACTAAAAGTGTCTTTATTAGTTTAAAATTTACGTTTTAGCTCAAAATGTGTCACTCACTAAAAACCCAAAAAACACATTCTGATTTTCTGAATAGTTTCAGACAGTGATTTGCATGTCCAATGTAACATGTATGAAGTATTCTCATATAAAATCGATGCACGATGTGACCGGTATCACTAAATAAGCATGTATCCAATTCGAAATGATATTTTAGTAAAAAAAACTGACATACAAAAACATTGAAAACACATTTTGATTGATTTGATACATTAAAACAATGATCCATAAGTCATTTTTGATGTGTAAATATTACACACATCTCAATCCAATAAACAATGTGACTAGTATAAATCCAATTTTTTTATTTACAATTTATAATATTTTAAGTATAAAGAACAAGTGACATAATGGAAACTGATAAAAAACTTTTTTATTGTTTTGGTACATTTAGAAAATGATCTATGATTCATTTTTGGTGTATAGGAATCAACTACACCTCAATCTGATGCATGATGATTCCTATATGATAAAAAGTAACTGTTATTAGTTTTAAATTTCTATTTTACCTCAAAATGATTCGTAAGCCCTCTGTGACGTGTATAAAGAAGACTCCCCTAAAATTGACACATGATGTGACCGGTGTGACTCAAAATGAATTTTTTAGGATTGAAAATATATTTTACTAAAAAAACCCAACTGACATAACGAAAATTGAGAAAATGTATTTGGACTGTTCTGACCATTTAGAACCACAATCCACGTTTCACATGTGACATGTAGTAATCAACTATTTCTCAATCTGACAAATGATGTGACCCGTATAAATCCAAGTGTTTCATTTAAATTTGATATTAATTTTAGTAAATGAATAAGGGACGTACTAAAAAAAGAAGAAAAAACATTCTTATTGTTAAGATGTATTAACACAATGATCCTTAACTCATTTTTTATGTGTAGGAATCAACCCCATCTCAATATGACACAGTTTGTGGCCTGAATAACTCCAAATGTATCTTTTTTATTAAAAATTGAAATTTTATTAATGAATTCAATCATATAAATGATTAATTTCTTTCAAAATATTATTACTAACATTATATTTAATTTCCTATATAGGTGGATCATTTTCCATTAGTTGGGATGATTTGTTCCACTAGTAATACCACGGGGGGGACATTTTTTGGAAGGGATCACAGATGTTAAAGGCTAAAACATTACTATTTTAATAGTTTTATGGATAATTGTAAATGTAATTATATAAAACATTTTTCTAAATTTATATAGAATTATATTCCAAACCCTCGTGTTCTGTTCTTTGTCGTTATGTGCGCAGAATTGCTCGTATGTGCAATTTACATGTGCTTCTTTGTGTCGGGGGTGTATCTTTACTGTGCGGGTGTTGGGGGTGTACAATTATATAAACATCATACCACATGAAGATAGGACGTTATCAGCACTATTTAGAGCACTGATAAAGGCCCTCTTTATCAAAACTATTTTGAGTGCGGTTAAGGGCCCCCTTTTTCATCACGCTTTTTTTCACTGATAAAGGGTGTCATTTATTTTCATTAAAATAGTGCTGATAAATGTTGGCTTTATCAGTGATTTTTAGCACGGATAAAGGACCCCTTTATAATTGATTTTTAGTGCTGATAATGAGGACCCCATTATCATTTCTTTGATTAACAAAGCCCTCCTAGTGCTTTTTAAAGCACCATTTGTAGTAGAGGTATAAGAATGAATCATAATCCTTATAAAGTATAGATCATAAAATAAAAGTCATCACATATATGGAAAACATGAATAAATATAAGGGTGTAATGAATAAAAGAAAATTCATGGAAAATACATAACATATGCACATCAATTATTCTCACACATAAATACATTTATCGGCCAAAATCATTGGAAACACATATTTATTTAAATATATATATATATATATTTATTTATAATTAAAAATGTAAATATATTATAAGAATTATATAATTATAAATATAAAAAATATATTTGTTATTTGATATAATTTATTATAATATTATATATATATATATATATTAAATTATAATCATAAAAATACATTTTGAAAAACATTATATATATTTGAATGATTAATAAAATATTATTTATAAAAATGTTTTTTTAATTTATTTAAGTAAACATTATTTATTATTATAAATATAATACTTTTATATAAATTAATATTCTGTTTGTTAAAAATTTTTATCAGTGCTAATAATAGCAGTGATAATGGGTACATTTATCGGTGCTTTTAGTTAGTGCTGATAAAGGCCCCCCTTTAATCATTACTTTTTTTATAACTTAAAAAAGATATTGTTTCCTGTGCACTAAAATGTGGTAGTGAAAATTAAAGTTCTTAAATACTCGAGCTCCCGTGCATTACTCTTGTGTTGCAGAGACAACCGAGTGATGAGGGAGTTCTTTCAATTATCATTCTAATATTGGATGAATTTAGGGTTATCTTCAATGAAATCCATATCCATATTCGTTGTAATCGTGTTCTATGAATGTGTGAAATGATCACAAGAGTGGGAGAAGAACCTATAAATAAAATATTTTTGAACATTTGAGGTCATATTGATTCTATTTGGAACCATTTTTAAAAACATTGAAATCCCTAATTCATTTTTAACTCCATGAAGACCATTAAAAAAACATGTAGAATCCCTAAAATCATGCAGTAATATGAGGGTTTTATTTTTATTTTCTTTTAAAACATCATATGGCTTGAGGTGGATGAGAATTAATGTCTATTTTGTATGAGAATTTGTTATTATTGAGTGACATGTTGATAAAAATTCATCAATTTCATGTCAAAGAAGAGGTATTAATTTATAATTTATTTTTCACGATAAACCATTAACATTAAAAAAATGTCTTAATCGATAAATGTTATTATAGAAGAATAAATGGCAGGGGTTAAAATGAATGAATGACTCATAACAATCTCTAGGATCAACCAACTGATCAAAAAAATCTACTGAAATCACCTTAAACCATCCTGTTACATATCTCCATTTACTATCGTTGCAAGCTCATGTGGATATGAAGTTGATTGACAGTGGTACTCACACAATAGTTATTGAAGAAAACATGTATAGTGGAGAAGATCCAAATTTCATTAGTGGTTTCAATGTAAGTGATATCATGGAGTATGATTTGCTAGGAAAATCAGTTGAATATGTATACATGAGGTATGTTTTCATGATTTTATTTTCTAAAAGCTAATATACTATGATAATAATGACTAAATAAATATCATATTTTTTGCAGACGTATAAATGAAAAAAAAATTGAAGGTATTTTCACATGAACAAAAATTTTGACTTATTAGTCCCCATCTCACCTCTACAAAACAAACAGAAATAGAATCTCATAAATAGGGTGAAATAGTGGTAGACCTAGTCTTGTTGTTTAACAAAAAAATAGATGATAGACGCTTCTTAATAAAAATAATTTACTGGTAAAACTCTATAATTTAATCACATCAAATATATTTTTATTTCTTTCTTTACTTATTCTTTTTTATTTTCTGTGGAATCATTAGATGATCATTAGTGTCAATTAGGATATTTCAATAATTTATTTCTTGTATTCAATGCATGGGTAAGCCATAAAATGTCTACACATGATGGGGTTTGTCAATTTTTTATAGAATACATCCAAATTTTTAGAACTAAACATCTTGTTATATAATTTATATATGGTTGGCAGATGGATGGTGGGTTCGGGAGCCTCTACGGCGACGATGGTCTGAGCTAGGGTTTCTCGCAGATGGTGTTTCCTCGCGATCTCGAGTTTGATCTTATTTCTGGGGGGACTTCTCATCCACTGTATTGTTCCAGGGAACCCTCATCGACGAGTGATGTTCGTGAAGGTTCCGTGAGATACGGCGATACAAGAAGGAGGCATTTCGCATCTCTGAAGGACTTTGCTCCTGAAAGGATTATCCTCAAAGGTAATATCATTCATGTTCAAGCTAATGAGGATGCTATCGCTGACAAGTATAAGCTTTGACGCTTTTCGATTCTTGCTCGATTGATTTTTCCGGTTGGGTCTAATCCATTGAAGGTATCTGATTTTTCATCAAGTCTCAACAAGGTTTGGGGTTTCCCCTATTTCAGATGTATCCCGATAGGAAATGGATTTTTCCATATCCTCTTCCCGAATGAGGAGATCAAACACCATGCTTGGGGGTTTGGCTCTGTTTCCCTGAAGCCAGGATTGGTTACCATTCAAGAATGGTACTTATCGTTCAATCCATTCTCCATTAAGAACTCCAGAGTTCAGGTATGGATTTAATTTTTGGGTCTGAATTGGAATTATTGTCACCCTCGCATCCTCTTCGATATTTCTTCGGGTGTGGGAAATCCTATAAAAATGGATAGAACTACAAAGATAGCTAATTCTGGCTATTATGCCAGGGTTTTAGTTGAAATTGATCTCAATTTTGATCTGGCTGATCAGGTAGAGCTATCCACTTCAAAGGATGACATCAAATTGAAAATTAAATATGAGAAGTTACCATCATTTTTCTTGGACTATCAGTCCATTGGACACAAAAAGGAACGATGTTTTTGGAATGATACTTGTAATTAGTGTTCTGTTAAGGGTCACAACTAGCAGGTATGCAAAAAGCTATCAAAAAGGAAATGCAAGGCAGGATCCTCCAGCGCTGTGCAAGAAAGCAAGGATGATGTTGTTGGCCATTTGGATGTGATTGAAGAGCAAGGGGTTATGCATGAGATTAATACTGTTGGTGCTAATGCAGTGCAAGAGTAGGCTGATCTACAGTCTGGCAGTGTAAAAAACCAACTGGAAGAGCCTCATTTCCAGGCTAAGGTGATACAGATATCTGGTGACAAGCCTATTGAGCAGACATCGCTTGAGATTGTCCCTTATAGGTCCAGTGGACATGAGGAGCATAAGCCAATGGAGTTGGATCCTCATTCTACTGACATGGTTGCATGTGGATCTGATATTTCAAGCTCTAAGTTTATTAATGATCTCAACGCGCAGTGGAGATTAAACAAAATTGGGGGCAGTTGGAATGACACAGATAATGATGAATCCCCGAAGAAAAAAGCATACCGAGATGCTGCTGATAAAGGCAAGGCGATTGTTGAAGGTTTATCTTCGGCACCTTTGAAGAAGGCAAGACCAAGGAAGGACTACTCGAACTTGAAACCCACTATGAGTACTAGATCCTTCTCAAGGAAAAGAAGGTTCAAGGTATTATTTTCAGTCCATTAGAGGATGAGTCGGATTGGGATTATGATGAATATGATCCTTTTGGTTTTGATTACTGAACTGTTTTCTTCTGAATGAGGGATTTAGGTCTTGTATGACCCCATTCCCCTCCATCTTGTATTACTTCCTAATTTTTATTTAATATAGAGGGATTTCCTAACCTTTCTTATAAAAAAATATAATTTATATATTATATGTTAATGAGGATTCTGTTTTTATTGGGTAGTGCGTTAATATCATCTACATCATGAAATGAGGTAAGGGGAAATGTAAATGAAATATCAAAAGAAATACGACTGAATAAGTATCAAGGTATATATAATAATAAATCACTAACCCAAAACATATAAAAAATTTCTTATTTTTTCTCAATGTCTCTGCAGTGTGTGAAACAAAAAAACGGAACAGACTGCAGTAAAAATGTTTGTAAATAAATGAAAGAGATCATATTTGGTGAAAAAACTAACATCACTGAAGAGGTATTTTTAAGGATAATTACTTTTTCATTTAGAATATTTATTAATTCATTGTGTATTTATATTTATTTAGTACTACTATGATTTTAGATATGACTCATAATCAAAAGATGATATAGATTCATTTAGTATCTAATGGGCATAATAACTGATAGAAGAATGTACACAAATAAAAAAAAGATGTGAATTCAATACGATGCACGATGTGACCGATATGACTCGAAGTTTCTTTTTTTATTTACAATTGAAAGTATTTTTAGTAAAACAAATAAGTGGAATACTCAAAACAGATAAAAAACATTAGGATTGATTTTATAAATTAGGACAACGAACTATTAGTCATTTGTGACTTATAAGAATCATCCACACAAACATTCGACTCACGGTAGGACATGTATGACTCAAAATGTTTTTTCATGTTTGAAATGATATTTTAGTAGAAAAATACAACATACATACTATAAATTTATAAAAAACATTCATATTTTTTTGATACTTTATGATAACGATCCATATGTCATTTGTGACATGTAGGAATCAATCACACCTCAATCCGACCCACAGTGCGACCGATATGACTCAAACTGTCTATTTTTATTTATATTGACATTAATTTTCGTATAAAACACCTAAAACCTACTAAAAACTAATAAAACAAAATCTTATTGTTTTTAAAATTTAATAAGACGATCTATGATTCATATGTGATGTGTAGGAATCAACCTCAACTAAATACAATGCAAAATGTTCCCTGTATAAATCCAATTGTGACTTTTTATTTAAAAAAAAGACTATGTTATGTAAAAAAGAACAAATGAAATACTAAAAACTGAGAAAATGCATTTGTATTGTTTTCATAATTTAGGAAATCATTCCATGTGTCTTTTGTGATGTCTTGGACTCAATCTCACCTCAATGTGACGCACAGTGTGATCGGTATGACTAAAGTTGTTTTTTTGTGAGTTTAAAATGTACATTTTAACTCAAAACGTGTTACTCAATAGAAACCATGGAAAAAAATCATGATTATATTCTTAAATTTGATTTTTTTTTGAAATTTTTTTTAATATGTGTGAAATAGTTTAACATCAAATAGATGCACGATGCGACTGGTATGACTCAAAAAGCATGCATCCAATTTTAAATTAAATTTTAGTAAAAACACACAACTAACATACTGTAAACTGAGTAAACACATTTCGATTGTTTTGATACATTATAAAAAAATACCTAAGACATTTGTGATGTGTAGGAATAAACCCCATATC
Source organism: Viscum album (assembly GCA_963277665.1). NCBI lineage: Eukaryota > Viridiplantae > Streptophyta > Magnoliopsida > Santalales > Viscaceae > Viscum > Viscum album. Next base: position 1,050,794,674 of record OY728151.1, on the reverse strand, counting down.
AATTTGCTGAATGATGTAACCGGTATAAATCCCAATGTTTTTTATTTAAAATTGACATTAATTTAAATAAACAGAACAATAGACAAAATAAAAAACTGATCAAACAAATTTGGATTGTTTTAATACACATTGATAATGATTCATGAGTCATTTATGGTGTGTAGGAATCAAATACACCTCAATCCAACGCACTATGTGAACAGTATGACTAAAAGTTTCCGTTATCAGTTTAAAATTGAAATTTCAGATCAAAATGATTCATTCAATAAAATCCCAGAAAACACCCTCCGACTATGTTCATAATCTAGTATAATGATTAGTAAGTCCCTTATGATGTGTATGAAGAATTCTCGCCTAAAATAAACTCACGATGTGATCGATATGACTCCAAATGAATGTTTTTTATTTGAAATGATAGTTTGGTAAAAAAATTGACATACTGAAAACTGATAAAATGTAGCTGGATTGTTTTTGTACTTTAGATCAACAATCCATGATTCATTTTTAACATGTAGAGATCAATCACACCTCAATCCGACGAATAATGTGACTGTTATAAATCCATACGTGTCATTTTAATTTGATATTAATTTTAGTAAAAGAACAAGGGACATACTCAAAACAAATAAAACTCATTCGGATTGTTTTGATATTTTAGGACAATGATCCATAGCTCATTTCTGAAGTGTAATAATCAAACCCACCTCAATATGAATTTTTGTGTGACCTGTACAACTCCAAATGTGTCTTTTTTTCTAAAACTTTACATTTAATTTATCTATTATTTCATATTAATGTTTAATTTACTGCAATATAGTATTACTAACATAATATTTGTTTTCATATAATGGTGGAACCTTTTTATTGAGTTAAGATGGTTTTTTCGGCAAAAAATACCACGAGCAGAAATTTTTGAGAGGGGATCATGGATGTCAAATGATGAAACATTAATGTATTTAAATTTTTGTTGGATAATTGTAAATGTAATTATATAGATCATTTTCCATAACATATATAACATTATTTTCCAAACCCTTGTTTGCACTGCTTTGTTCCTGTGTGTGCTGCATTGTTGTTATGTGCACTGTACATGTGATGTTTTGTGCATGTTTGGTGTGTGTGTTGTGAAGGTTCTGCTGGGTGTACTATTATATAAACATCACACCATAAGTGGATTGGCCTTTATTAGTTCTATTTCGAGCACTTATAAGGGACTCATTTATCAAGTCTATTTAGAGTGATGATTAAGGCCGTCTTTATCAAAGATATTTCAAGCGCTAATAATGGCCCCATTTATCAACACTTTTTTAGCACTGATAATGGGTAACCTTTGTTCGCAATAAAATAGGGTTTATTAAGGGGGGATTTATAAGTGCTTTTTATGTGTAGGTAAACGACCCCCTTTATCGGTGCTTTTTTAGCGCTGATAAAGAGGACAACCAATATTTGCATTGATTAACAACACATTTCCAGCACTTTTAATGGGGTGGAAGAATGGAAACATTCCCTAGTGGAGGACACCAAATGTGGTTGGTCTTTTTTTGGTTTTTTGGTAGATAGTGTTTTTTTGGGGAATAGCTGGATATGCCCTAAAAAATTAGCCTAGATCGGCTCATGTGTTTTTTTCTGTAATTAATTTATGTGAGTTGGGTATTGTTTTTGATAACCCTAGATGTGGTTTATGTTGATCCATGTATTTTTCATGATTTTTTAATTTTTTCCATTTCTTCTCTGCCCTATGGTGCACACTGAGCATGAAAACCTTTTATGTGGTGAGAAATTCCATTATTTCTCAATTTTGTGAATCACGCAGTGGGTGGGGGGAGATTACTCTTGTTTATCTATAGAAGATGATTTGTGCCAAATGAATAAAGCTAAATTAATTAGTTAATTTAAATTTAAGTGTAAGAGGGAATGATTTGTGTTCTTTTACAGCTTTGATATTATTATGATGCTATTTTTGAAGGGGCTGAATATGCGTCTAAAATCATGGTTGTTGGGAGTCTTTTTTTGCACTATGTTTGTGGTGATATGGAAAACATGTTGCATGTTATTGTAATGTCACCCAAAAATGGAAATTGGGTAACTACTTATATTTTCCCATCAAAACAGTTTCCCTAGATAAATGGATTGTGTGATAAAGTCCCTACAATAATGAGAATAGTGATAAGATCCCCATTGTAAAATCCGTAAAATGGTATTTTATGTGTTGTGATGTGTGGTCGCACTGTTGGGGGGATGTGATTTGTGGTTGCAATACAATATGGGGGTGTTGTGTGTTAGTTGGTCCACGGTTTGGGGTCATTAATGTGATGGATTTTTTGGTCAATATTTAATGAGATGAGGCAATGATTCTTTTTCTTTTGCATTTGGGGTGGCAAGGCGATTATTTTTTAGGTCGTGCTTGTTCGTTGATGAGGCGATGGTTCGATGGGAACAATGAGATGTATTTTCATATATGGTTGTCATTCTAGAATCTTGGGTATAGTACCTTAAATATATATTTATTTTATTTATTTAATTTATTATATTTATTAGTTTTATTAGATTTATTATATTTATAAGATTTATTAGATATATTATATATATTATTGAATGAATATATTTACATTTATTACATTTATTAGATTTATTAATTAGATTTATTAATTAGATTTATTAATTAGATTTATTAATTATATTTATTATATTTATTAAATTTTTCAGACTAATAGATTAATTATATTAATTATATTAATAATACTTGTTAAATTTAATATATTTAATATATTTATAATTAATATTTATTCCATTTTATATCTATATATTATTTATCTTAATTATTAAATATATATATGTTTCTAGTGAATTTGGTCAATAAATATATCGATTGTTCGTTCATATAATTTATGTACCATCATGTTCATTTATACATCACACCCTTATTATTATTCATGTTTTCCATTTACGTCCCACTTTTTATTGTGTATATTTACTAGGTATATGATTAACTTTTACTCCACCAGTGCATTCACAAAACACTATTAAAAAATACTTATTATAAATAATAGAATACAAGTTTTCAAACATAATAATTTATATTAATATTAGTAATGTCTAAAACAAAAAAAAAATTATTGGTTTATATAATGGAATAGAAGGTACAAAATTTGTGGGAGGGGGGAAGTCAATTATTGAGATAGAAAATTATGTAATAGACAACATGTGACAACAACAAAAGGGAAAAATTCAATGCATCAACCCTCCCAAATGTTTCATCAAACAACCCCATTCCATGAATATATACATGATTGAATGTTTGTGTTGGATGTTAGAAATACTCCCGTTATAGGTTCATTGAAAAGGTGTGAGAAAAAATGGATGAATGGGAAAGAAAGATTCGCCCCAATAAGAACTATGTAAATGAATACACATCACAGATCTTCTAGAACAACCCATTGAAATGGTATTTTGATATCTCTATCTTTAAAATTAATTTAATCTTGCGCAAAATGGTATTGGGATTCATTATGCTTAGCCACTCTGATGACACATCTATGAATGTACCTTCTGAATCAACCATTTCATGAACCATTATCACCCCATCTTCTCCCACATTTTCAAATCTAGGGTAATGCTACAGAGTACCTAATATCCACAGTAGTTCAAAAGTGACATCATTTCAAAACCCATTACCACGCTTCATGTATCATACCTTAATTTATAAATTCATCCCAATATATCATTCACCACCCTGGAAATAAACACGATAGAAAATAACAAAATAAATCTAGACTGAACTGCTTACCTAATTCATTGTACGATGCATGATGGGATAATATGAATGTGGTCAACGTGAGGACGTAGTCAGGATGGATCGATGGCATGGAGTCAAGTGGAGGTTGTTCAAGAATTATTAGGATGTGGTTGATCTATTTCTTCATCATTCTAAATGAATCGATCAATTGGTCGCCATAGTTGGTAGTGATGGGTAAGAATCTGCTGAAAAGAACACAATCTCATATAAAAAACATTCATATAAAATGATCAATAATTAATGGAAAAAATGTATAGGTTACACTTGAACACATGAACATTCTCCTTTTATTATCATTGAACAATACATGATAATTGTTTGTACATACCTATCCCTCCTCCTATTCAAAACTACTAGTTTGAGAATTTTGAAGGCCAAAACCGAGTCTCCCCATTCCACAAAAATCCCATGTTCTAAAACCGATAATTTTACATTTACATGAAAATATAGATACCAAACAATTCTGATCTCCCTTGACCGATTGTTTCCATACCATAAAATAAAATAAACTGTGGAAAATTAAATAGAACGAACCTTCCATTTTGTGTATTGCATCTTATATTATGTTGTTAATGGACTCCTCCTGCAGTGAATTTCTATCTAGGTTGATGTTTGGCTGTAAATAATTAAAAATTCCATGTCTCCATTGTCTAATCTTCAACTACCTGAATATCTTTCTCACCTCGAAACCGTGAAGGACTACGTCTCTTGAACCCATGAAGTGCACTCAGTCGGCATGCACTATCTGCTGGTGGGGTTGGTATAATCTGATGCTCTGCTTGTGATGGTGGTGCTGGTACACCACTCGTAGGTACTACCGATATTAGTGGTCACTGTACCAATGCCTCATTGGTAGGTGGGTCATCTTCAGGATCTATCAGTAGCATCCTAGATGGTTGACTTTATTATGGCATCCTATAGAGAAACAGATGTGCCATGGTCAAAAATTTATATCTAGTGATTTTACACAAAATAGATGAAAAGAAATACATTTATTAAACATGATCAACTAGTTTTTTTGTGTAATGAGTCAGAAAATAAAATTCAGGGTCCTAGAGTATTGATACATTGGTCACTAAACCAACACTAGACTACCTGGACTGAAAGCTGAAACCAATACACATGACACTATTTCCCCCATTTAAAATTAAAGACTCCCAGTTATTCTGATAGAACTGACTGCCATTCGATAACACTATCTCACTACATGTCCCCCGAGGCCCATGTCGTGACTACCCCAATCCCACCTTCAATAGGCTAGGGGCTGGTGACGAGCACCAGAAATATTATCCCAGAAAGGGAAATCATTTCATTTAAACATTTACACACACAGAAAGGGAATATGTAAAAAAGATAACCATGAAGAAAGTAAAAGTAAAACAACCACCACAAAGTACCACTACTAACAGTAATGTGTGTAAACTAAATGCAAAGGGGGAAAAATAAAAGATCGTATGAATGAAAAGTACAGAAAAATAAGTAAAATCACCAGAGGTTTTCCTCCAAGGATCCTACCTAAAGGGTAGGTACAACTCTACATCGGGTGTCACTATAGCACTCTGCGGCTATTGATCCAGCTCTAAGAAACATATTGACATGTCTACCAAGTCCCAGTCAAAGATGTATATCATCTGCACAAGACACTAGAGGTGTAGTCGAAGCTAGTGTAGGGGTGATTATAATAATACTAAATGGGGACCCCATACCACTGATGTTCTCTCAGTAATCCATGAAGGAAAACACCACAATTTAAAATATCACAGAGGTAGCACCACCAAGAAAGACATCAAACACATAGAGCGAATACTTAACTCACACCATGTATAACATAACTACAGAAGTAAATATGATTAGTAGTGATGTTATATATTCTTATTCTATCGAGAGGCTCTACTTTTGAGCTACAAAGGGTCGCTAGGTGCTGACCTATGAAGGATAGCTAGGTGCTGACCCACTGAGGATCGCTAGGTGCTGACCAACACAACATATCTAGGTGCTAAGACACTGAGGATCTCTAGGTGCTGAACCACATAGGATCTATAGGTGATGACCCATACATAATCTCTAAGTTCTAACCCACTCAAGATCTCTAGATGTTGACCCACATAGGATCGCTATTATTTCTTCATGTTATAGCCATCCATTGGATTCCTGTACATAGCATGCTAGATTTCTAGAGGTTCTGCTACTTAATAAATCCGTTGTACCTCAACCACTAAAAAGAATCACATAATGTTACCAAAAGTACCGGCTCATCATAATGGTCCAATCGCAACAGATTGTGCACCGTTCCGATGTGCGATTGGTATGTTATTTAATTTTTAGTAAAAAGGGCCAGTTTGGATTCAAGTCCGATCCAAAATATCCATACACCAATATACACCAAAACCCAAGTGGAATATATCAGAATGACTGCTCTATCGAAAGGGTCCCAATGCCACTGAGGGATAATCAATCAAATGCTCGGTCTGAGAGATACGAATGATTTTGTAAACATGGGTGTGTTGCATCTAGGCCCTACTACACCCTGTCAGACTGACCAGACTTACTCGGCATGGGGTTCCCACGTACCCCGGTTTTATTAGACGGACTTGAATTGAACTAGTTCGGGTCAGGGTCGGTCTTGTCTGGGATGACCTATGGGCCATGCCAAATGGGCCTTCCTAGACCAGGCCCAGTTGGATGAGGGTCCATCCCCCTGGGTCACTGAGTGACCCGGCCTCATCTAGCCTGGCCCAAAGGGCATGGTTCTTTCCTACCGGTGTGGTTTTATCCTGCTAGGTGTAGTTTCGGCCCACTAGCATGGGTCTGTCTCGATGGGTGCGGGGTCAGCCCGACAAGTGCTGGTTCAGTCGGCTAGCTGGGGCGTGACCCACCATCGAAGACCGGTCATGCGGTGTGGCAGGTGGGGCACCATATAGCCAGGATGTGGAAGTCGCATCATGTCTGGCCCCACTAACATAGGAAATCCACTAATCGCGTTCAAAGGATCATGGTTCGCCAGCCCCTGGATGGCCCGGACGCAGGCCATACCTCCACGCAAAGCCTGGTGTTGCATCTCCCGCCACTTCTGCAACTAGTAAGTTCCAGCATCATGCCTCCTAAGTGTGATGAAGACCCTCGGTCCAGCAATTCGGCACTCATCTGGCACTACCATGTTCCACCGGCGACACTAGAGCGGCGAAAAATCATTTGGCAGACCACCAGACGTGCTTCGGTGGTATGTTATTTGTGTTGCCTGCGTCTATGGCCCTGAGAGATCACCCTCTTCTCCATGATGGCCTCAAAAATTTCGTGCTATCGTGTTGACCTATTGATATTGAAGAACGCACCATGAAGAACTATGGATGAGGGAACATGCCATGTTTCGGTTCGCATGTTCCCTCCACGCTAGAGTTTAATCTTGTGGATAACATGAGGATAATCACACAACTTGAAAACCCCCAAATCAAACCCTACATAATATCCACCCACTACAATGAGTGATTCGTGGATCAACCCAGAAGTCGGTTTATCTGCATTCTTTGTGAATTTTTGTGAATGTGTAAGAAATCATCAAATACATAGAATTCATAAACACCTTCCACATTTACATTAGATGTTGAAGAATTCGTTCTAAAGGTTTCCGGAAGTTGATGTCGCTTCTGGATCCGCTCATCGTAGAACGTCATAGACGATGATGATCTGTTATTGCGTCATTATTTATTGGAGAGGAAGACCATTGGAGGATCGAGAGAGATTTTCCAATTTTTAATCCCCTCCCATTCAACACAGCAAACAATTAAAAAGAAACAAGTCATAACCTTTCAGTTACGATGCGACATTTTCTCGTTACACAGTTTCATTTATGAAACAATGTCATTGTTATAATTCCATTATTTCATCATTACACTACATGATATAGGCTATTAAAGAGTTCCATTAATATGCCTCATTGCCACCACATCATTGTGCTACAACATTGTCGTCTGCAACTCAAGGGTGAGAAAATAAATAAAATAAATCATTTATATTATTTAATTATTTTTCATGAAAATTCCAAAAAAATATCTTTTTCGATCGGCCCATTACGACCAATGTTAAGTCATTTTTAGGTGAATCCAAGCGTTACGAGTTTAACGGTGCCCTCAAATTTTCGATCCGAGCACCATTTAAAAAGTAAAAAAACTTTCTTTGACATTTAATGAATGTAAAATAAAGAAATGTTCAAAATTACATTTTGAGCACTCTGGGCCTCAGAATCATGTGTTGACAAAGCGTGCGGTCTTGAAATAATTACATATAATTAAAAGTATTAAACAAGAATTCCATGAAATTACATAATAGATATCCTTAAAGAAAATATTCAATTACAAGGAGATTTAATGAAAAATTTGATGGTGGGGGGGATAGAGAAGAACCAACTCAAGAACAATCAACATGTGACGATCCTTTCCCACCGCCACGAGCTTTGAGGTGATCTATTCCCCTCAGAAAACAAACATAGTTGAGGTAATCGATGTTCTATTCTTTTTTTATGAATATTTAATTAGATAGACATTGATACATTTCCAATTTTAATATTCTATAGGATGAAAATGATTGTGATTTATATTTATCAACACCCAGCCATTTCCTTGTAGCGAGGGTTGTGGTGTTCAATATCCAAAATGTTGATTTACATAAGAGACGAATTCTAATAGTACATTTAAATGTATTTATTAATGTTGACCATGAGGTGACCACTAAGCTACATGTTCTAATTTATGATGATGATATTCATAAATTCCAACAAGAACTTATGGAAAGTGGGACTATACCCAGTTTTCCCCATAAACTGGGGGTATATACCCACATATACCCATGGTTTTCATGACATGTGATTATAATTGAAATTTTCTAACCTATACCCATTGTTATTGCTAAACTATTGGTATGGGTTACCCGCATAAGCATAAGAAGGGAAAAAATGTGTGGGAATGCCACGAGATATCTTATTCCCATGCTTCACAGTAAACCGTGGGTATTGTGACATCTATACCAAGCGTATTTATCGATTGTGGGTATAGAGTTTGATATATAATCATATACCCATGGTTCAAAAATACCATAGGTATAGGTGACATCTATAACCATGGTTTTACTGAACAGTGGGTATGGGGACCCTTATGTCTTGCGTGTAAAAAATTATATATAATATGAAATATGTATATATAGGCATAATTATAGTTTGTGTAGAGGTAATAGAGTTCAGTGTTGTAGAAGCAGAACATGTTTGAAACTCTCCCGTGTGATTTTAATTATTCCAATGTTTTATAAATAGATATATAAGAAAATATACATATGTATATTCATATAATTGCAATTGGTGTATTGGTAAGGGAATTGAGTGGCCGAGGTAGTTGTGTGGGTTCGAAACCAGCGTGCTAATTTTTATTCCCACATTTTATAAATATATTTATATATATATATAACAATAAGTTCGTTTGGATTAGTGGTATTTGGGTTCAGCGTCAGAGAAAAAGTTGACGGTTCGAAACATTATGGATTCAATTTTTTATGTATGGTTTATATTAATATATTTACATAAATATAGATATTAATTAATGTATGATCAGTAGCTGGAGTGGTAATGTGTTGTGCGTTTGAAATGTAAGTAGTGCATTCGAAACTTGCTAATTGATTTTTTTCAGTACAACCACTTCAAATTAATATATTTATGTAGATATATATACATATATAAATAAATTATGTATCTTGGTTGGTGAGATGCTACGTGGTAGATGGGAAGGTCACAAGTTCGAAACTCCGTGTTCTTATTTTTCTATTATTTATTCCAATTATTTTAAAACCAAGGGTATAAGTCTATGAGTGGGTAAGTGGTTATGAAACAGTGTCTATGACACTTGGAAAAATATATATACCCACAGTTTGGAAATGTGTGTGTATAATCCTGGGAGAAATACAGACGCCTTGGTTTCTTAGGGTTCCCAAAACCGTGGTTATAGCCTAGACATGGTTTTGAACTGTGGGTATATGTCATTTTTCCAGTAGTTATTCTCTTGGAAAATTCATCGCATAGACATAAAATATTGTAAATAAACATGTCGTCATGGAGTTATTAATTTCTAATTTATTATTCAAGATAAATCTTTAACATTTACTGTAATTTTTTTTGAACCAATGAATGTTATTATAGATGATGAAAGGGCCGGTGGTGATACGAATGAACAGCCCAAAACTATTTCGTGGATCAACAAAATGATCGAACCAATCTATAGAAATCACTGTAAACCTACTCATTCTATATCTACATTTACTATCATTGTAGGCTGATGTAGATATGAATTTGAATGATGGTGGTACTTACACAATTTTTTTGATGAAAATATGTACAGTGGGGAAGATCCAGATTCCATTAGTGTTTATATTTTAAGTGAAATCCTAGAGTATGATTGGCTAGGAGGATATGTTGTAAATTTATACATGATGTATGTTCCCTGTTTTGATTTTTAAAAAGATGATATACATTGATATTTATAACTAAATTAATTAATTATTTTTTTCTGGCGTATATATGAAAAAAAATTGGATAGATTTTCCCATTAGCTGAAATTTGGACACATTAGTCCTAATGTCACCTCTATAGAAGAAACAAAAATAGAATCCAGTAAAGTGGGTGAAATAGTTTCATCCCTTCTCAAATCGTTTAACAAACAAATATATAGATGACAGACTCTTCTTAATACCAATGATGTAGTGGTAAAACTATATAATTTAATCATATCAATTAAATTTTAATTTAATTCAGTACTTATTCTTTTTTGTGTTCTTAGGATGCATTTGATGCTCATTGTAGACAATTTGGATACTCCAATAATTTATTTCATTGATTAAATGCATGTATATCCAATAAACTGACCACACATGATGGAGATTGTAAATTTTTAATATGCTACATCCAAAATTTTAGAACTAAACATTTAATAAGATAATTTATATTATTTTTTAATGAGGATTCTGTTATAATAGGGAGATTCATGAATATCTCATACATCATGAAATAAGGCCAACAGAAAAGGACATGGAACACCAAAATTACTATGTGTAGATAAGTATCATGGTATATATAATAATATTTCACTATTCAAACACATATAAAAAATTACTTTTTTTTCTCAGTGATTCTGTAGTGTTTGAAAAAAACAAACAGAAATGAATGTGGTTATTATGTTTGTAAATTTATAAAATATATCATATTTTCTGAAAAAAAAACAGGCATCAATTAAGAGTTATTTTTTAAGATATTTACTATTTAATTTAAAATATTTATTAATCCATTGTATATTAATATTTTTTCAATAATACCATGATTTTTGAAAGTAATCATATTAACAAGGTGATATACATTAATTTATAAATGATTTGGAATAATACACAATGGTATAATGTATACAAATATCATGAAGATGTGACTTCAATACGATGCACGATGGGACCAGTATGACTTGAAGTGTCCATTTTTATTTAAAATTGATAGTATTTTTAGAAAAAAAGAACATTTGACATACTAAAAACTGATCAAACACATTAGGGTTGATTTGATACATTAATAAAATGATCTATAAGTAATTTGTGATGTAAAGGTATCAACCGAACCAAAATCTGACGTACATTATGACTAGTATGACTCAAAATTAGTGTTTCTATTTTGAAATGATATTTTAGTAAAAAATCACAACTGAAATAATAAAAACTAATAAAACAAATTCATATTGTTTTTATAATTTAGAAAAACGATCCATAAGTCATTTTTGATGTGTAAGAGTCAACTGATCCTCAATCTGACACACAGTGCGACCGGTATGACTCAAAGTGTACCTTTTTATTTTAAATTGACAAAAACTTTAGTAAATAAAAACATATAATGTAATAATAAGTAAGTAAATACATTTATATTGTTTTTATAATTTAATTAAATGATCTATGAGTCATTTGGGATGTATAAGAATCAATCCCGCCACAATACAACGCATGATGTAAATAGTAAAAATCCAATTGTGTCTTTTAATTTAAAATTTACATTAATTTTAGAAACAAAACAAGAGGCATACTGAAAACTAAGAAAACCCATTTGGATTGTTTTCATAATTAATGAAAACAATTCATGTGTCATTTTTTACGTGTTGGATTTAACCACACCTCAATACGACACGTGGTGTGACCGGTATGACTAAAAGTGTCTATTATGTGTTTAAAATTTACATTTTATAAAAAAACATGTCACTCCATAAAAATAGGGAAAACACTTTCTGATTGAATTTATAATTTAGTAACATGAATTTTAAGTCCTTCGTAACTTGTTTGAAATAGTCTCACATCAAACCGATGCACGATGTGACTAGTATGAATCAAATAGAATATTTCTGATTTGAAGTTATATTTTAGTTAAAAAATAGCTGAAATATTAAAAAATGAGAAAACACATTTGGATTGTTCTGATGCTTTATAAAAATGATCCATAAGACATTTGATGTGTGTAGGTGTGATTCCCCAACCCCTGTAACCCGGAGCCAGTTCATTTTTACATAACATTGGCATGATCACAAAATATCAAGTCTCAAAAGAACGATTTATTTAGTAGCCTTGGAAACACTAGATATATTCATAAGTCTTAGATTACATCATAATGTGAAAAAGTACAACAACATAGTGTCCACATAGCACACTCATATCCCATCTGATTATCCCTTTATTTTAGTTATAAAATACTTCTTCACATCCTGGGAAAAATAAAACATAGAAAGGGGTGACCTCAGATGCTTATTAAGGATAACAATATTGTGGAAATTTCATAAATAAGAATATTCATTGAAGGCAATGTATAACTAAAACTAAAGCCTGTTAAAATTGAAATTCAGCATAATATGGAAAAAATAAAATGAAATAATTCCATTTACTTATTCACAGGGATATTCTACTAGTCTAATAATGACATGAAATATCAATAACCACTTTCATAATGATGGAATACATAATGCCAGACTATCATAACCACATACTGAAGGCCTTGTCCCAAGACTAAAAATAATATTTTGTCATGGCCTTGTTACAAGAAAGTAGTTTGTCTCATGAGACCTACCGATGCATCAAGGAGCTATATTGGGCTCCACCTGTCACTTACTATGTCCAATGCATTCCTCATAAGAACATGTTTAAACATAACATAAACATTCGTATTAAAACTAGCATACAAAATGTCAATACTTTCTCCACAAACCATTAATGGTATAAAAATAACACATCCAAATTCAAAAATATCACAAAACCATCAATACAATATGGATGTTTTGTGTCATAATAAATCAACATCAAATAAGCTTAAAATCCATCAAAGGATGTTGACATAGATGAAATCAAAACAATTTGAGATATATATATATATATATTTAAATAATTTTAAAGTCACATAATTATAAAATAAATCATTTACTTTGAAAATATTCTTATAATATTTTATGGGAAGCTTAAACGATTTTATAATGGCAGAAAAGAGCCGCACCAACCGTTTAAGTTAAAAAGACATTCTTACCTTAATTTTATCGAAAAGGTTAAAAAGGACCATTTTTGGAAAATGACAGAAAGATTCCTTTATAAAAACCTTATAAAAAGTAAAAAATGGGTTTAAAAGATATTAACCCATATTCTATAAAATATTCCAAACGTGTTGAAATACGTTTTTAAGAAACATGGATGTGGATGATAAAGAGGTCACAGTAGATAATTACGTATAAACAACCTTAGATAATGAAGAGATTATGAAATAAACCCTTACCTTGGACTTCTCCTCGGACGAGTGTAGGTTAAAATCCGGTATAATGGTGAAATAATTTTTATTAAATTATACAAGAATCATATACATTAATATGATATCATATATTATCTTTTAACATTGTTATGTTAATAATATCTTAGTATTATCGTCATTTCGGGTGTTAACGGATTTGTTTTCCTTTATATTCTTTATTATGTGAGTAATAATTGAGAGAGATAGGATGTATCATATTCATATACAGAATTATATCATGTATTTAAACATTATTTTTAATCATAAAATGAAAATTAGTGTTGAATGGATTTCATGTGGAATGAATCTCATCGCGTTCATGGAGACGATAATCCTTACGTATGCACGAGCGACAATATCAATCTTTTGATATTAAAATAATATATAATTGGATGTTATATCATATATACATAATGATTATCACGTTATATTTATTATTTAAATCAATTACGCATCATTATTTTACCCATCCAAATAATCATGTATTGAATAACAATTACACCACGACGTGGAGATGGTAAGCCATATGTACGCAGGTATGGTGACATGTCATTCAAAGGATGGATAGAGTAATGAATTTTGTTGTACCATATTTATAATAAAATAATAGTATATAGTTGTTATTGGTGTTAATATTTTATAATGGAAACAACAATGAAAAAGAATGTGGAAGAAGAAAGGAACTTGAAAGAGTATGGTGAAATTATTACCACTTCTTTGGGTTCTTCATTTTGATTTGATCCAAATGGATCCTTAAGATAGATTTATGATTAAAGTAAGGCCTCTAGGACTAAGTGAGGGAAGTTGGGAGGATATTGTTGCAGGGAGTTTCTGAGAAAAAATGTATTTGAAGGTGAGAATTAGAATGAAGTGGGAGTTCTGTTTTATAAGAGGGGTGAGGGGGCACCTTCGTAAAAGGTAGCAATATCATTTTATAATAAAATCATTTTCCGTTTATAAAGACAAAAAAAAATGGATTATTTAAAGTAATGTGGGGATGGGTCGAAAAACAGTCAAAAAATGGGTTTTATATAGGTTTGGGTCACTATATTAACCTTAACATTTAGATTTAACTCTTAGTTAAATAGTTTGACATTTACCATGTCTGTTGGTATTTTTATATTATAAGGTTAATAAACTAACTATATACTTAAAGGAGAACCCCAAGTGGTTAATTAATGATACATATATCACTATATTAGTCCTTTGAAAAAGTAATATATCTTTACCAAAATTATATCAATTTATAATATAATATTTTTTTTAAAACTCCTTTATATCAATTTTGACACTACTTAATAATTTTTTTTAAGTCATAAAAAATTTATTAATTCGAAAAAAATTCATTTAATAAATCCTAACACGTCATATTAACAAATAAAATTAGTGTATTGCATCAAAAAATTAAAATATATCTATTTTATCATTTATAATACCAATAATTTGATTCTTTCATTAATAAGGAAAATACTGCATCATTATTGTGTCATAAAAAATTTTAATTACTCAATGTCTAAAAATTATAAATATAATACAATTATCTAGTAAATCCTTTTATCTTTTAAATGAATATTTATATATGAAAATATTATATATATAACCCTATGTAAAAATTTCTTTTTTAAAAGATATATGCTTAAGTCATGTTTGTATTTACATTAACTTAATTAATATAAAGTGTCATTATCACTTACAAGTGGCCTCCATGGGGTCCCCAAATCTACCCAATGATTCCCATGGTCGGATATGTATCATACAATAGGGTTAGGACGCGTTTTATGTTAATTTAATTTTATTATAATATTATTGTTTTACCTTTATTTACCGGATTTACCCTTTAACCATGGTATGTAAAATATTTACCGAAAAAATTATTCAAAATGTGTAAAAATAAAAGATACCTATTTACAAAATTTGGACCTCCTGATTATAAATATGGAATCCATTTTTCTAAAATCAAAACACATAAGTGGCGGTAATTAATTTAAAATTTATTCCTGATGTCAAAACAAAAAGCGTGTTTTTATGAAATAATAACTATCAATAGATTGACACTTGCTTATGTCCAGTTTAAATGTTAAATTATGTCCAATGAACAACATTGGATTCAATGGTAAAAATATAATAAAATTATACATTAAAATCAATCAAATGCATAATTTATCAGTATTAATTATTTCGATTAAATAAGTTGTTTTTAATTAAAATTTATTAATTTTCACTATTTATAAAAATATGAAACTAATCAGAAAAATACCAAAAATTCACCATAAGCTAATTTTGATATTCCGAATCCAGAAATGAAGTCCATTTTGAATGATAAAATGTATAAAATTTTCAAAAGTGGGTATTACTATTCATAATGGCTGGTTTGATTTGTTTGGGTGTGTTTTAGAACTCAAGGTTGCGTACAACACACGCTACTGTATTTTTCAAAGAGAAGCATACCCTGGAAGCGTGGGGTGTTACATTAACCCTTCCATAAAATAATTTTTTCCTCTAAATTTCTATAATACTACCGCATGAAAAGAATCGGGTGGTTCTTCATCATAAGTTTTTCGGGTTCCCACGTTACCTCTTCCATCTTATGGTTTCTCCATAGAACATTTACCAAACAAGTCATCCAGTTTTCAACACCTGTTCTCTTGTATAAATAATGTTGAAAGGATCTTTTCAATAAGACAGATCGGTTTCTAGTTCCATTTCTTCATAGGGGAGTACATGCGTTGGGTCAGGCTTGTATTTTCTCAATAGTGATACATGGAACACAACAAGAACTTTGGAGAGACTTGGTGGCATTTCCAAATGGTAAGCTACAGTCCCAATTTGTTCTAGTATTTTGACAGGTCTGATGTACCTTGGAATCAATTTACCATTATTACTGAAACGTATAACACCCTTCGATGGCGATACCTTCATGAAAACATGATCTCCTACCTGGAATTCAAAATCCTTCCTTCGGTTGTTCGCATAGCTCTTCTACATTTATTTAGTTGCTTTGATGTGGGTTTGGATCACCTAAAACTTTTCCATCATTTCCTCAGCAAGTTCTGGGCCTACAAGTTTTCATTCACCAACATCATCCAAACAAGTTGGTGTTCGACACCTCTTTCCATATAACACTTCATATAGTGCCATCAAAATACTTGAATGGATGCTATTGTTATAAGAAAATTCTACAATAGGTAAATATTGATCCCACATACCTTGAAAGTCATGTGAGCATGATATCAACATGTCTACTAAGGTTTGAATAGTCTGTTCTGATTTTCCATCAGTTTGGGGGTGGTAGGTAGTGCTCAAATGAAGTTATGTATCCATGGCTTTCTGAATACTTTTCGAGAATCTTGATGAATAATGTGGATCACTATCAGAAAAAATCGGTATGGGTACTCCATTAAGTCTCACAAAAGTATTAATTTATATTCTTCCTAGATGTTCATGTGGTAAATCCTACCTTATAGTAAGATAATGTAATGACTTGGTAAGATGATCAACAATGACCCATATTACATCGTTCCTTCTAATAGTATTTGGTAGTCCCAAGAAAAAGTCCATCGTGATATGATCCCATTTCCACTCTGGTATGGGAAGAGGATGCATGACTCCTCCAGGCTGTTTCCTTCCATATTTCACATGTTTCAAACCATAAATCTAGACACAAAATCAGCAATCTCCCTCTCCATGTTGTCCCACTGAAAATGTTCCTTCAAATCTCTATACATTTTGGTGCTCCCATGAGTGTATAGAGAAATTGTAACTATTAGCATCATCCAACAATTATCTTTTTAGATCAGGTATATTGGGAACACAATGTCTCTTCCCAAATTTCAAAATTCCATCTTCATACACAAAGTCACTCAATATCCCATCATTCACAACTTTAATCTTATTTTTTAACTCTTCATCATCAGTCTGAGAACTCTTTATCCTTTCTAGTAATGTTGGTTTGGAAACCATTAGAAAAAGTATTGTTGTTTCACCTTCCATGGTGATTCCGATATCCATCTTTTCTCGTTCCATGAAAATAGGATCCCTTTATACTCTCATCTTTTCCAAATCTCCATGATACATTCTACTCAAAGCATATTCCACCTTATTTTCCTTCCCCAAGGGGTAGTGTATCGTGAAATCATAATCCTTGAGTAGTTCAAGCCATCTCCTTTGCCTCATGGTGAGTTCTTTCTGTGAGAAAATATACTTCAAACTCTTACGATCAGTATAAATCTCACATTTTTTACCATAGAGATAGTGTCTCAACATCTTAAAAGAATATATTACAGCTAGTAACTCAAGATCATGAGTAGGATAGTTTTTCTCCTGAATTTGCAGCTATTTTTATGTATAGGAAATAACCCTATCATTCGGCATAAGGACACAACCAAGTCCATTCTTTGATCCGTCACTATAAATAATTAACCCATCATTACCAAATTTTAGAGTCAATATAAGAGCATTGAATAAACTTCTCTTCAGTTCTTCATAACATTCTTCACACTCTTTTGTCCAATCAAATTAACCACTTTACGTGTGAGCTTTGTTAATGGGTTAGACAACCGGGCAATATTCTGTTCCAAACATCCATAATAACCTACTAAACCAAACCTCTGTTATACTTGTTGGTGCTGGCCATTCTTGGATTTCCTTGGTCTTTGAACGATCAAAGTAAATTCCATCCATGGAGACAATATGGCCAAGAAAAGAATTATCCGGAAGCCAGAATTCACACTTGCTAAACTTCCCATATAATTCATGTATTCTAAGAGTCTTCAGGATAATTGTCATGTGATTCTCATGATCATAGTATCTTTTTGAGTATATGAAGATATAAAAAATAAATACCACTACAATATCATCGAGATATTCCATGAAAACAATATTTATTAGATCCGTGAATACAGAAAGTGCATTAGTCAATCCAAAAGGCATTATTGTAAACTCGTAATGCCCACACCTGGTTCCAAATGTTGTTTTTGAAATGTCTTCATTCGTCACACACAACTGATGGTATCCATATCGATGTTCATTCTTTGAAATGTATTGAGCACTATTTATTTGGTCAAATAAAACATCAATTCGATGTAGCGGATACTTGTTCATTATTTTCATATCATTGATTTACTTGTAGTCAATACATAACCTCATAGAACCATCTTTCTTCTTAAAAAAAGGACAGATGCTCTCCATGGAGAAACACTAGGTTGAATAAGTCCCTTATTACTCAATTCCTCTAGTTGTTTCTTTAGTTCAACTAATTCCACAATTTCCATTCTGTAAGGGGTTTTCGATATGGGCCTTGAACCAGGAATTATATCAATGGAAAACTCAATTTCTAGTTCGAGATGATGTCGAGGTAAATATTATAGAAACACATCAACATATTCTCTCACAATATGTAAATCCTCTATTTGAACATTCCTTTTCTCACCCATAGTTATTTCATTTTCTTCCTCCCCAATAATTTAATTTAGTTGAGCTACTGGGGGTGGATCTAGATAAGAATCAGGTGGTGAAGATTATTCTCTAATAAAAAGGTGTTCCTTATCATCATCATAAAAAATCGAATCCTGTTTTTTCATGCAATAAATCTTCATATCATGGTCTGAAATCCATTCCATAATAAGGATTATATCAAATTCAAATATGGATATGACGATGATATCAGTAGATAAAGAACATTTATGTGCTCTAATGAAGACTGATTCACAAATCATTATTGCAATGATACTTCCCTTATGAGTTTTGACCAACAAATCCCTTGTTAAATCAAATTGGAAGTATCTAATTTTCATAGAAAACTAGGAAGATATGAAACAATGCGATGATCTAGATAATGCATTTTCTAAACTTGAGGAAACTATTAAATTACCCGCCACCATGTCTTTCGGAGCTTCTACCTCAGCAGTAGTGATCTCATAAGCTTGGCCTTGATACCTTGGCCTTTTCTAAGGTATGTTCCCTTGGCGCTTAGGAAATTCATTTGCATTATGTCCCATCTCACTTCAATTTTATCTTTGAACATCGGTAGCTCAATTTTCCCCATCCAATCATGAGCTTGGGGCCTTTTTCACCACACTTGTAACATACTACCATTCCTTTCAGGCAAGTACCAGGGTGTTTCTTTCGAATTTTACGACAGGATGGATAATAAAATATTCCCTTCTTCCCCTTATTTACATTTCTAGAGTGATCAGCAGATCACTTCTTCTCTTGATTTGCTTTAAAGTCATATGACTTAGAGGATTCTTTTTCTGTCTTGATAGCCCATGAGAAAATATCTTCGTACGATGAGAAGGATTGTGAGACTATTTCTTGACGGAGAAACGGGTTTAACCCATAAATGAAATGATAAATCTTACTTATTGGGTTATGTATATAATCTGCATCATACCTAACTAACCTTGTAACATTAGCCTCATACTTTGCGTCATTCTCATCCTCATTTTTCCTTAGACTCAGAAATTTCCTTTCTATATCTGCTTGATGGTCATGAGGAAATTATTTTTCTATGAAAAGATATTTAAGCTCCCTCCATTTGATATTTTATACGTCATCATCTTCCTTTGTTGTTTGAATCAATGACCACCATTGATTTTCATTTTCACTGAGGTGGTAAACTGCCATGATAACTTTTCCCTTTCACTACTCCCCAAGGCATGGAATATTTTTTCTAAATAATTAATCCATTGCTCTGCTAATAATGTATTTGTACTCCCATTGAATGTTGGTTTTTTTTGCATTATTGAGCTATCTAACATTGATCCTCCACGTTGTGGATCAGGGTGCTCGATATGGTTATGGTTATTATTCATAACCTGAGTGATTTGTCCCAATTTGGTGATTAGATGATCATCACCAGTTGCATCACCAGCTCCACTATAATTATCTTGACCAGGAGGGAAATCCCTACATGGAGTGCATGCATTGTTACGGTTCCCATTTATTCCACTAGGCGCCATTTCTAAAAAATGGCATAAACTAGATTAGTTTATGAAAAAAATACAAAATTTCAAACTTCTAAAACACTTAACATAAACAGAATAGTTTATGGATATAATCCATAATAATAAAAAAATCATCGAGAATGTATATACTCATAAACCCTTCATAATGTTTTTTAAAGAAAATGATAATTATCATAAGCATAACCCCTTGGAGTGTCGTTACCAAGAGTACAGAAAGGAATGTTGTCGTGCATCAGTTCCCGTTCGAGTCTAGTTCATAGTAGTGTTTTCGGGTTTTACCCCTAGGTACATCAATGCCAGAGCAGACTCTTCCTGCTCGTATCCAGACAGGGATGAATTTTTTGGGAAACTCACAAAATCTCTACAATACCAAAATTTTATAATTTTCTTCTATACTAATCCTCAAATACTATTTTAGGGTTATGTGCTATAATCATATTTTTTCTAAATCTAGCTTCCATGTTTTTTACTAAACTTCCTCTAATATCAAATGTAATGCCCCAAAACTAGTTACATAGAGTTGTTGTATTATTAAATAACATTCGCATTATCACAAAAGCTCAAGTCTCGAAAGAACGATGTGTTTATTATCCTTGTAAACACTAGACACATTCATAAGTCTTACATTACATCATAAAGTGAAAAACTACAACAACATAGTCTCTACACACCACACTCATATCCCCTCTTATTATCCCTACAAGTCAGTCATACAATACTTCTTCACATCCTGGAAAAAATAAAACATAGAAAGGGGAGATCTTAGATGCCCAGTAAGGATAACAATATATCCGAGTCTTTTATAAATAAAAATAATCATATAAGGTGATGTATAACTAAAACAAAAGCCTTTTAAACTTGAACATCAGAATAATATGGAAAAAATAATATGAAATAATGTCATTTACTTATTCACATTTATATTCTACTAGTCGAATAATCACATGCAATATCAATAACCACTTTCATAATGATGGAATGCAAAATGCTAGACTATCATAACCACATAGTCAAGGCCTTGTGACAAGACTACAAATAATATTTTGTCATGGCCTTGTGCCAAGACATTACACTGTCTCATGAGACCTACCGATTCATCATAGAGCTATAACAGGCTCCACCCGTCACATACTAAGTCCAATGTATTCCTCATATTAACAGGTTTAAACATAACATAAACATTTGTATTAAAACTAGAATACGAAATGTCAATAATTTCTCCATAAACCATGAATTGTATAAAAATAACACATCCACAGTCAAACATTTCAAAAAACCATCAATACAATTTGGAAGTTTTGTATCATAACAAATCAATATCATATAAGCTTAAAATCCATCAAAGGAAGTTGACATAGATGAAATCAAAACAATTTGAGAGAAATATATCTTTTTTTGAAATAATTTGAAGACAGATAATTATAAAATAAAACATTTACATTGATAATATTATTATTATCTTTTATGAGAATATTCGATGATTTTATAATGGAAGAATATAGTCGCACCCACCGTATATGTTAAAAAAGACATTCTTACCTTAATTTTGTCGAAATGGTTAAAAATGACCATGTTTGGAAAACAACAAAAAGATTCCTTTATAAAAATCTTCTAAAAAGTCCAACAAGGTTATAAATGACATTAACCCATAGTCTATAAAATATTAAGAATGTATTGAAATACAATTTTAAGAAACATGGATGTGGATGATAAATAGGTCTCAGTAGATAATTACCAATAAACAACCTTGGATACTAAAGAGATTGTTAAATAAACCGTTAACTTGTACATTTCCTTGGTTGAGGGTAGGTTAAACTCCTATATAACAGTGAAATAATGTTTATTATATTATAAAATAATCATATACATTAATATGATATCATATATGATCATTTAACATTGTTCTGTTAATAATATCTTAGTATTATCGTCGTTTCGGGTGTTAACAGATTCATTTTCCATTATATTGTTTGTTATGTGAGTCATAATTTTTATAGATGGGATGTATCATATTCATATACAGAATTATATCATGTATTTAAACATTATTTTTATTCATAATATGAAAATTAGTCTTGAATGGATACGATGTGGAATGAATCCCATCGCGTTCGTGGAGATAGTAATCCGTATGTACGCACGAGCGACAATATCACACTTTTGATATTAAAAATATATATAATTGGATGGTATATCATATATAAAGAATCGTTATCATGTTATATTTATTATTTACATAAATTACACATCATTATTATACCCATCCAAATAATCAGGTATTGAATAACAATTACACCACGACGTTGAGATAGTAAGCAGTACGTACACACGTATTGTGACATGTCATTCAAAGGATGGATATAATAAAGAATTTGGTTGTACCATAGTTATAATAAAATCACTGTATATATAAGATACTAGATTTATTATTTTAGAATGGAAACAACAAAGAAAATGGAAGTGGAAGAATAAAGGAACATGAAAGTGGGCGGTGAAATTATTACCTTTTCTTTGAGTTCTTCATTTTGATTTGATCAAAAGGGCTTATTAAGTTGCTTTTATGACTAAAGGAAGGACTCTAGGATGAATTGAACGAAGTTTAGAGGATATTTGGGCAGGTTTTGGCAGAGAAAAATGTCTTCGAAGGTGTGAATTATAGAGAAGGTGGAGTGCCCTTTTATAAGAGGGGTGAGGGGCATCTTAGGAAAAGTTAGAATTATTATTTTTATAATAATATAATTTTCGGTTTATAATGGATTAAAAATAGATTATTTAAATTATAAGGTGGGGATGGATTGAAAAACACTCAACCAATAGGTTTTAGACAGGTTTGGGTCACTGTATTAACCTTAACTTTTAGATTTCACTCTTAGTTAAGTAGTTTGACATTTACCATGTCTCTTTGTATTTTTATATTATATGGTTAATAAACTAACTATATACCTCCAATAGAACCCAGAGTGGTTAATTAAAGATACAAATATCATTATATAAGTCCATTTTCCTATCCAGATATTTTTAGGAATATTATATCAATTTATAATATAATATTTGTTTTAAAAACTCCTTTATATCAATTTTGACACTATTTAATAATTGGTTTTTGTTAATGTCTTTAAAACTTTATTAATTCAACAAAAAATCATTTAGTAGATCAAAAAATGTCATATTGACCAATAAATTTAGTTTATGGTATTCAAATGTTCAAATTATATTTATTTTAACATTTATAATATCAATTATTTGATTCTTTCATTAATAAGGAAAATACTGCATCATTATAGTCTCATAAATAAATTTTATTATTAAATGTCTAAAAATTATAAATACAATACCATTATGTAGGAAATATTTTTATCTTTAAAATTAATCTTTATAGTCTAAAATATTACATATATAACCTTATGTAAAAATTGTTTTTATGATAGATATATGCTTATGTCATTTTTGTATTTACATTAACTAAATTAATATAAACTATCATTATCATTTACAAGTGGCTCCATGGGGTCCCAAAATAGACCCAATGATTCCCATGGTCAGATATGTATCATCCAATAGGGTTAGGACACGATTTCGGGTAATTTAATTTTACTATAATATTATTTGTTTACCCTTATTTTCCGGTTTTACCCTTTCACAATGGTAAATAAAATATTTACCGAAGTAATTATTCAAAATGTCTAAAAATAAAAGTTACCTATTTACACAATTTGGTCATCCTAATTCTAAATTAGGAATCAGTTTTTCAAAATTAAAAACACAGAAGTAGAAAAAATTAATTTAAAATTAATTTTCTTTGTCAATACAAAAAGCATGTTTTTAAGAAATAATAACTATCAAAAGATTGACACTTGCTTATATTCTGTTTAAATTTGAAATTATGTACAATGACCAACATTGGATTAAATGTTAAAAATATATTATAATTATAATTTTAAATCCCAAAAATTCATAATTTATCACTATTAATTATTTTGATTAAAATAGAGATTTTTAATTAAAATTTAGTAATTTTCACTATTCATCAAAATATGATAGTTATCAGAAAATTAAAATAAATTCACCCTAAGATAATTTTGATATTACGAATCCAAAAATGAAGTCCATTTTGAATGATAAAATTTATGAAAATTCAAAGATTGGGTATTACTATAAGGCCCCAGCCTTAAACCTTACTTAATCTTGAGTTATTACAAGATTTCACATTGAGGATCTTTTCAGGTTTAGAGTTTTAGAGAATTAGATCATGAAACATGCATTACATTCCACATTTAAACAAAGTGGTTACATAAAAGACAGTATTCATTCTTCCCATCAACGGAAACATATTTAAAATAAAACATGGATTCTTTCTTGACACATCCTTGACACTATCATCACATTATGAAACCTTCCCTTGACCTGTGAAAAACATTTCAAAAACTTGGGATGAGCATAAAAAGCTCAGTAAGGGATATATAGATATGGAAAGGAAACATGAGTACATGTATACATAAGAATGAAATCATACATTACCCATAAAACATAGGCATATCAAATCATGAATAAATCATAGAAAACATAAGACATAAAGGTAACTTGAGGCATTCATAACATTCTTACGCAGGGAGTAACCCTCTTGGTTATGTTTGGAATACCCATCATAGTATATTCCCTAAATCTCTTCGGAGAAACCTTAACGTTTCACTCCTTCGCGTTACCCAATGCATTGGAGAGCTATATCGGGCTCACCTGCCCTTAGTTTATCACGGAACCACCCGTTCTTCATAACAATGCCCAAGAACCATAACATAATAGTATCACATAAACATGAATAAAGGAAACATAAAATTTCCACATTTCAATCACAATATAACATTTTATGATATTGAAATAATGAATCCATTCAAAAAGAATCCATTTCCAAAACCATTTAAAACATTTAATAAAGAGATTTTTGAATCAAAGTGTCCCATACCACCTTGAATCTTTTAAAATTTTATACCATTAATATCCATATAAATAAATCCTTAAAACCATTTTGAAAACATGGATATTAATAAGAACAAATAATTAAAACATTAAAACGATATTTTGGTTAAAGAGGTTTTACCAAAATTAGAGACACTTGAATACAATAATCGAGGAATAACATTTAGTCAGAACTTTATAATATCATGAGAATAAAAGGATTCATGATATAATACTCCAAATCACAGTATATACACCATATAAGAGTGAATTGGTGCATAACAACAATGAACCCTCAATAGAAATGTCAAATGTGATGAAATCCCTTATAAAGAAAGTATCCTTAAATTAAGGACAAATAAATCTCAAAAATATGTGTGAAAAATATATATACACCCAATATAAGTGGATATTAAGTGTAAAACAATAAAAGGTCAATCACACATATTCAATGGATGACATATTCAATGACTACAAGTTGAACCCAAAGAAATCGAAATTGGGTTAAAAAGTTCCCTTGACAGCCTAACTACAATCACATCAAAATGAGTTGATGAGAGATAAAAAGTGTATCTCATCACTTGGACATAAAATTTACATCAATAAGGATGTATGAGAACATATCCCAACATAAAAATATGTAAATTAAAATACCCAATAAAAGAAGTCTTTTTAAAAAAGAGGAGGGTGAAAGGTTCCCTTACCGACTTGGGTATCTTTCAAAACATACACCCCATGAAAGAAATAAAATAGGTCATTGATGTAAATAATCATAAACGAAAGTATATTACACAAAGAGTAGAATAAAGGGCAGTACATACACCACTCAATGGAATTGGTGGCGAATGTAGCATAAATCTCACGGGAATAAAAGTGAGATGAAAAATCCCTTATGAAAACTCGGCAGCCTAACGGCGCCACATAAAACTTCCGAATATGGATTGATGAGATCAAATAGAGTATCCCATCATATTACAATAGAATTTACAGCAAGTGGAATATAAAAGAAAATCCCCCAACATTTCAAGGAGTAGTTTAAAATAAGTGACATAAAGGTGAGTACATAAAAAGAAAGAGAGAGGTTAGATCTCTTACGAAAGTTCGGCAGACTAACGGCGCCACTCAAAACTTCCAAAATGGATTGATGAGAGAGAATAGGGTCTCTCATCACATGAACATAAAAATTATTGTAAGTGTAATATAGAAGATAATCCCAATAACAAGAACGATGAGCTTTAAAAAAAATGACATAAAAGCGTGTACTTAAAAAGAAAGAGAGGAGTAAGATCCCTTACCTCGGGTCCGACTTGACTCGATCGTTCTTTAACGTCCTGAATAATAAACTTGAGTTAATTTCCACTTTATTAAGAACCTTTTTCTAGTTCATTATTCCTATTAGATCACTTATTTCCATGTTATAAACATTATGTAAACATTTAAGTTAATAATGTTTGTTTTGTCGATATTTGGTTCTTAAGTCGAAAGTGGACTTCTTACCATTACATGTTGTTCGTGTGGTCAAATGTTTATTATATCCAGAATAATATTCATGATTTGGATATCATATATGTCATATATATCCAGTACATGCATGCATTTATAACATTACATAATCATTTAGAGGTAAGAAATGAAATGCACCGTTCATGGAGACGGTATGCTGTACGTACGCATGAACGCTACTTTCATTTCTATTTCATATTTTATAGAATGGAATAATAATGATATAAAGGTATATTATAATTACAGTATAATATCATATATAATATCATAGTTCCATCCTTTATACTTCCCACATATGGTATTTAACGAATCAAATCACTTTGAGGGGGCGGTAGTCCGCACTTCCTTAAATGAAGATATCGCGTATACCCATAATGGAAGCCATAAAGGTAAGACAAAAATGAAAAATAAAGAAGCTTAAATAAAACATAAACATATTATATATCATATATAAAAATATTGACATAATAATGGACACCTTTGAAGGTGTTAAATGAGTATTGAACAATCATCGTTTCGGGAGGCAGAATTTCACCATCCACGGAAACCGTATGTTCTTTAACCATTTGATGTAGTTGTGTGAGAGTGTAGCTCGAATAAATCTTATAACAACATCCTAGTATATTTAATATAATGTTGTTGTTACAAAAGAAGAAAATAAAAAGAGTTTACGGGGTTGGAGAAGAAAAATAAAACAAATGAACATGAGAGAGTGAATTACCTTTAAAAGTGTAACTCCTTTTGATTTGAGCCTAAAGGCTTCCTTTGAAAGGATTATTCCCAAAGGGAATCCTCTAGGATTAGGAGAGGGATGTGTAGAGAGTAAATGGGAAGGGGTTGGACGAGCCAAAGGCTTGAGGAGTGTGTTAAATGAGGTAGAGGTGGGGGCCTTTTATAAGAGGAGAGGAGGGACACTTTTGGAAAGTAACAAAATATTACTTTATTTGAAAATGTGTTTCGGTTTAAAAAGGTCCCACATTGATATAATTCGTGGATAAGGTGATAAGGCTTATAAATCCACTCATCCAATAAGTTTTGGACATGTTTAGTTCATAGATTTTACATTATCTTTCCATTTTATTTAAATCGTCAAATAATGATGTCATCGCTGCATCATTATTATGTCATAAATAATTTAATTTATTTAATGTCTAAAAATTATACAAAAACTACTATGATGTAGGAAATCTTTTTAGCTTTTCAATGAATATTTATAATCCAAAATATGGCTTGTATAACCTCACTTAAAAATTGTTTTAGTAAAACATATTATGTTTGTGTCAATTTTACTTTTACATTAAATAAAATGTTATTTATGTCATTTCCCAACCAAAGTGGATCCATGGGGTCCCCAAGTTGACCCATGGCTTGTCTTGGTCGGACATGATACAACCAATGAGGGTAAGACATGTGTCATGCTCATCTCATTTTATTAAAGCATTATTTTTACCTTAAACCACACTAATTACCACTAATCGCGATTAAAAACTTAATAAGTTACTATTCACCAAAAAAATTATTTTAATCTCATTGAACCACATTTTACTTCATAATGACAACCATGTATGTCGGATTTTTGAAAATCAAAACATAATGATGGCAAAATTTCATTTAAACGGAAAATCAGTTTTTATAAGTACCACTTAGTGGTTTCACTATTCATCAAAAATTAAAGTTTTTCAGAAAAATCCCAAAAATTCACCCTAAGCTATATTTGATATTCTGAATTCAAAAATGAAGTCCGTTTTACAAAATTCAAAACATATAAGTCACATTAATTAATTTATTAATTAATTCCCGCTGTCATGACAAATAGCGTGTTTTATGAAACAATAAGTATCAAAAGATTGACACTAGTTTAAGTCTGATTTCAAAGTGAAATTGATTCCAACGACCACTATTGGATTTAATGGTAAAAATATTTTCTAATTTCACTTTATAACCAAATCAAAATATAATCTAATCATATAAATAAATTAGATTAAAAAGTGGTTTTGAATTAAAATACAACATTTTACACTATTCATTAAAAAAAAGAACTTTATCGGAAAGATACCAAAAATTTACACAAAGTAAATTTTGATGTCCCGATTCTTAATAAGAGTTTTATTTGGTCCAAAAGAATGTTTAAGAGTGAACAAAAATATATTTAATGATGGTTCTCCATCAAAAGGTGATAAGTGAACCTTTAGTGAAAACTAGGGCATATACGCCTAAAATTGAATTCTTTCCGTATTTTAAGCCTTTATCTTTTATTGTATAAATGTAAAAATATTTAAGAACATATATAATCATATTTTAGTTATTTCTATCCATTCCTGCCATTACAACGGCTACATGTTAACTACCATTTAGAATAATATTATTTTATTATTAGAGTGCAACGTAAGATTCCCAAGAAACTCGTTGTTGCGTGTTGGGTATGCCATCGAGCATAGCGTCCCCTTTAAAGTCATATTAATATTTTATTCACAAATATGGATAAATATGAAAATGTCGTATTCCTTATTTACCTGGGGTGTTACATCCTTCCCCCCTTTTGGGAATTGCGTCCTCGCAATTTTAAAATTGCGCTTGTAAACATCCTTGAACGTCCCACATCGGAGAAGAGTCGGTAAAAAAATCACTTTGAAATAAAGAAAGATAAGTACAAAGGTCACCCGAGTTAACCCATACTAGGATTCCAAGTATGAAAATATGGACATGGAGGAAAAAACAAAGGGTCATGTTCTGATGGAGAGTGATAGAAAACATGTTTAGGAGAAAGTTAACCACGAGAAAATCACAAACTTGTGATGGGTTAAATGGTATTCGATTCCCCAGTAGGAAAAGTTAATAGACAACATTTTTGTTTTAAGTTACTTTTTATTGAGGAATTTATTCATAAGGAAGCATAATCACTTATCATGTTGACTTTCAACTTTTACTAGATTCCTTAGTCAAAATCATATTTTTTCAAAAAGACGAGTATTTGGGGAGACGTGTTCGCATTAAGAGTACTATAATCAACTTCTAGAGAACCACCTAATCCCCAAAAGGGAACTATATACATCCCATGTTTTTAGGCTTTAACCAAAACCAAAACCAAAAAGGTTAGTACAAGATCAGATAATCCAGAAAAGGATAACCCCTTATAAAAAGAAAATCTATTCTTAATCTCCAAAATTTGTCCAACAAAACCCAAAGTTCAAAGAGGACCATCCGATAAACAATTTGTCCATAAAATTCTTCAAAGTAAACCAATATAAGATTGAAATCCAAATATTTGAAGGATTTAGTCACATAGTCTTCCAAGTTAAATCGTAACATTTATCTCCAAACAACATCAGTTGCTCCTAAAGTCTAACATTGAAAAGTAATTATCCTAATCACATATCCTCCAAAATCAACTTACTCTTAATTCATAAAATCATATAACTAAAAATAATCAGTCAAACTAACCAGGGGCTTCACGTAGTCCAGTGGTAGGCAATAAATACCAGTCGCACTTTGGTTGTGGGTTCGATTCCCGCAGCATTGTCCGACGCGACGGGTTGTCACACGGTCTGCGTGTTGTCCTTTTTCCAAAACTATATAATTCTCAAATCATTACCCAAAAAGGGATAAAATCATCAAAAATAACCATAAAATAATTTAACCTCAATTTTATCTCATGCCTTTCACTTCAATCATAACATATGGTAACCCATAATTACCTCAAAAGTAAGGATCATATAAACCCAAATGGTTCTTTATAACTATGTCCACCAAAGAAAAGATAACTATTACTTGAATAAAATTTGCCTATATTAAACATCAGCGTTACACATAATATAAAAAGTCTTCTAATGTAACCCCATCATCAAAAGAGACTTAATACTCTTAAGAATTTCACCCTAACTCTTGAAGCCCTCATTTGTTGACATCTTACTCATTCAACATTTTTCATGATCCATTATCCATTCCTTTCCAACTTATTCCGAAATACCTCTTTCCTACAAACAAAATCATGAATCATATCCTTAGATTCCAAAATAAGAAAACAATAGTCATGAAATAGTACATACCTTTGATTGTTCATTGTCAGTTTCTTCATCCTCAATTAAAATGGCATTAAGTATTGGTAAACGAATATTGGTATGCTCTTGGTGACCCCATTCACGAAACTTCTTCATAGGACATGTGTTTGCATAATGACCATGCACACCATATTTAAAACATTCAATTGATCCCTCAGAAAGAACTTCTTTCCCTTTCCTCGAGTCAACTGGATGCTTCCTTTTTCCATGGCAGGTTCTTTCTTTATGACCTTCATTTCCACATCTATAGCATATTTCTGTCCCTTTGAAACATTTTCCTAGGTGTTTCTTTCCACATCTTTGACACATAGGTTTTTGAACACACTTGCCTTTATGATTATTACCTGTACTTCCGTAGGGATTTGTTTCTTGCATATATGATGCCTTACAGAAATCTCCAAGGTTTAGGTGGTCAATCATGACTCCAGATAGTTGGTTGAGGATAATCAAAGGAGTTCTCATTGCAGCTCCCATATCATTCAGTTTCTTGCTCAAAAAAACTGTCACAGTTTCCTTCACATCCACTGTTACTTTGGTTCCTGCTAGATCCAGCCATTTACTAAAACCAAAAAGGTCAGTGTGAGTATATCACCAAAACCATCATGTACTAATGAGTAAGATAGACAATAATATATACTTACTCATTCACTTTATCTAAAACTAAGACTCTTTCTGAAATCCTAACCATTATGGTAATTGTCAATTATGCTTAAAGAATACCCTAACCTCTAATGTTATCTAAACCGACCTTTGATACCAACTATAAGGCCCCAGCCTTAAACCTTACTTAATCTTGAGTTATTACAAGATTACACATTGAGGATCTTTTCAGGTTTAGAGTTTTAGAGAATTAGATCATGAAACTTGCATTACATTCCACATTTAAACAAAGTGGTTATATAAAAGACAGTATTCATTCTTCCCATCAATGGAAACATATTTAAAATAAAACATGGATTCTTTCTTGACACATCCTTGACATTATCATCACATCATGTACCCTTCCCTTGACCTGTGAAAAACATTTCAAAAACGTGGGATGAGCATAAAAAGCTCAGTAAGGGATATATAGATATGGAAAAGAAACATGAGTACATGTATACATAAGAATGAAATCATACTTTACCCATAAAACATAGGCATATCAAATCATGAATAAATCATATAAAACATAAGACATAAAGGTAACTTGAGGCATTCATAACATTCTTACGTAGGGAGTAACCCTCTTGGTTACGTTTGGAATACCCATCACAGTATATTCCCTAAATCTCTTCGGAGAAACCTTAACGTTTCACTCCTTCGCGTTACCCAATGCATTGGAGAGCTATATCAGGCTCACCCGCCCTTAGTTTATCACGGAACCACCCGTTCTTCATAAAAATTCCCAAGAACCATAACATAATAGTATCACATAAACATGAATAAAGGAAACATAACATTTCCACATTTCAATCACAATATAACATTTTAGGATATTGAAATAATGAATCCATTCAAAAAGAAACCATTTCCAAAACCATTTAAAACATTTAATAAAGAGATTTTTGAATCAAAGTGACCCATACCACCTTGAATCTTTTAAAATTTTAAACCATTAATATCCATATAAATAAATCCTTAAAACCATTTTGAAAACATGGATATTAATAAGAACGAATAATTAAAATATTAAAACGATATTTTGGTTAAAGGGGTTTTACCAAAATTAGAGACACTTGAATACAATAATCGAGGAATTACATTTAGTCAGAACATTATAATATCATGAGAATAAAAGGATTCATGATATAATACTCCAAAGGATAGTATATACACCATATAAGAGTTAATTGGTGCATAACAACAATGAACCCTGAATAGAAATGTCAAATGTGATGAAATCCCTTATAAAGAAGGTATCCTTAAATTAAGGACAAATAAATCTCAAAAATATGTGTGAAAAATATATATAAACCCAATATAAGTGGATATTAAGTGTAAAACAATAAAAGGTCAATCACACATATTCAATGGATGACATATTCAATGACTACATGTTGAACCCAAAGAAATCGAAATTGGGTTAAAAAGTTCCCTTGACAGCCTAACGGCAATCACATCAAAATGAGTTGATGAGAGATAAAAAGTGTATCTCATCACTTGGACATAAAATTTACATCACTAAGGATGTATGAGAACATATCCCAACAAAAAAATATGTAAATTAAAAGACCCAATAAAATAAGTCTTTTTAAAAAAGAGGAGGGTGAAAGGTTCCCTTACCGACTTGGGTATCTTTCAAAACATACACCCCATGAAAGAAAGACAATAGGTCATTGATGTAAATACACATAAACGAAATTATATTACACAAAGAGTAGAATAATGGGCAGTACATACACCACTCAACGGAATTTGTGGCGAATGTAGCATAAATCTCATGGGAATAAAAGTGAGATGAAAAATCCCTTAAGAAAACTCGGCAGCCTAACGGCGCCACATAAAACATCCGAATATGGATTGAAGAGATAAAATAGAGTATCACATCATATTACAATAGAATTTACAGCAAGTGTAATATAAAAGAAAATCCCCCAACATTTCAAGGAGGAGTTTAAAAGAAGTGACATAAAGGAGAGTACTTAAAAAGAAAGAGAGAGGTTAGATCTCTTACGAAAGTTCGGCAGCCTAACGGCGCCACTCAAAACTTCCAAAATGGATTGATGAGAGAGAATAGGGTCTCTCATCACATGAACATAAAAATTACAGTAAGTGTAATATAGAAGATCATCCCAATAACATGAACGATGAGCTTTAAAAAAATGACATAAAAGTGTGTACTTAAAAAGAAAGAGAGGAGTAGGATCCCTTACCTCGGGTCCGACTTGACTCGATCGTTCTTTAACGTCCTGAATAATAAACTTGAGTTAATTTCCACTTTATTAAGAACCTTTTTCTAGTTAATTATACCTATTAGATCACTTATTTCCATGTTATAAACATTATGTAAACATTTAAGTTAATAATGTTTGTTTTGTCAATATTTGGTTCTTAAGTCGAAAGTGGACTTCTTACCATTACATGTTGTTCGTGTGGTCAAATGTTTATTATATCCAGAATAATATTCATGATTTGGATATCATATATGTCATATATATCCAGTACATTCATGCATTTATAACATTACATAATCATTTAGAGGTAAGAAATGAAATGCACCGTTCATGGAGACAGTAAGCCGTACGTACGCATGAACGCTACTTTCATTTCTACTTCATATTTTATAGAATGGAATAATAATGATATAAAGGTATATTATAATTACAGTATAATATCATATATAATATCATAGTTCCATCCTTTATACGTCCCACATATGGTATTTAACGAATCAAATCACTTTGAGGGGGCGGTAGTCCGCACTTCCTTAAATGAAGATATCGCGTATACCCATAATGGAAGCCATAAAGGTAAGAAAAAAATGAAAAATACAGAAGTTTAAATAAAACATAAACATATTATATATCATATATAAAAATAGTGACATCATAATGGCCACCTTTGAAGGTGTTAAATGAGTATTGAACAATCATCGTTTCGGGAGGCAGAATTTCACCATCCACAGAAACCGTATGTTCTTTAACCATTTGATGTAGTTGTGTGAGAGTGTAGCTCGAATAAATCTTATAACAACATCCTAGTATATTGAAGATACTGTTGTTGTTACAAAAGAAGTAATTAAATAGAGTTTAGGGGGTTGGAGAAGAAAAATAAAACAAATGAACATGAGAGATTGAATTACCTTTAAAAGTGTAACTCCTTGTGATTTGAGCCTAAAGGCTTCCTTTGAAAGGATTCTGACCAAAGGGAATCCTCTAGGTTGAGGAGAGGGATGTGGAGAGAGTAAATGGGCAGGGGTTGGCCGAGCCAAAGGCTTGAGGAGTGTGTTAAATGAGGTAGAGGTGGGGGCCTTTTATAAGAGGAGAGGAGGGGCACTTTTGGAAAGTAAAGAAATATTACTTTATTTGAAAATGTGTTTCGGTTTCAAAAGGTCCCACATTGATATAATTCGTGGATAAGGTGATACGGCTTCGAAATCCACTCATCCAATAAGTTTTGAAAATGTGTAGTTCATAGATTTTACATTATCTTTCCATTTTATTTAAATCGTCAAATAATGATGTCATCGCTGCATCATTATTATGTCATAAATAATTTAATTTATTTAATGTTTAAAAATTATAAAAAATATACAATGATGTGGTAAATATATTTGTCTTTCCAATTAATATTTATAATCCAAAAGATGACTTGTATAACCTCACTTAAAAATTGTTTTAGTAAAACATATCATGTTTGTGTCAATTTTACTTTTACATTACATAAAATGTTATTTATGTCATTTCCCAACCAAAGTGGATCCATGGGGTCCCCAAGTTGACCCATGGCTTGTCTTGGTCGGCCATGATACAACCAATGAGGGTAATACATGTGTCAATCTCATCTCATTTTGTTAAAGCATTATTTTTACCTTAAACCACACTAATTACCATTAATCGCGATTAAAAACTTAATAAGTTACTATTCACCAAAAAATTATTTTAATCTCATTGAACCACATTTTACTTCATAATGACAACCATGTATGTCGGATTTTTGAAAATCAAAACACAATGATGGAAAAATTTCATTTAAACAGAAAATCAGTTTTTATAAGTACCACTTAGTGGTTTCACTATTCATCAAAAATTGAAGTTTTTCAGAAAAATCCCAAAAATTCACCCTAAGCTATATTTGATATTATGAATTAAAAAATGAAGTACGTTTAAAAAAATTCAAAACATATAAGTCACATTAATTAATTTAATAATTAATTCCCGCTGTCATGACAAATAGCGTGTTTTATTAAAACAATAAGTATCAAAAGATTGACACTAGTTTAAGTCTGATTTCAAAGTGAAATTGATTCCAACGACCAATATTGGATTTAATGGTAAAAATATTTTCTAATTTCACTTTAAAACCAATTCAAAATATAATCTAATAATATATATAAATTAGATTAAAAAGTGGTTTTGAATTAATATACAACATTTTACACTATTCATTAAAAAAAGAACTTTATCGGAAAGATACCAAAAATTTACACAAACTAAATTTTGATGTCCCGATTCTTAATAAGAGTTTTATTTGGTCCAAAAGAATGTTTAAGAGTGAACAAAACTATATTTAATGACGGTTCTCCATCAAAAGGTGATAAGTGAACCTTTAGTGAAAACTAGGGCATATACGCCTAAAATTGAATTTTTTCCGTATTTTAAGCCTTTATCGTTTATTGTATAAATGTAAAAATATTTAAGAACATATATAATCATATTTTAGTTATTTCTATCCATTCCCGCCATTACAATG
The DNA here is from genome assembly GCA_963277665.1 of Viscum album. Taxonomy (NCBI): domain Eukaryota; kingdom Viridiplantae; phylum Streptophyta; class Magnoliopsida; order Santalales; family Viscaceae; genus Viscum; species Viscum album. The sequence continues at coordinate 1,050,758,179 of OY728151.1, read as the reverse complement.
GCTACATGTTAACTACCATTTAGAATAATTTTTTTTATTATTAGAGTGCAACGTAAGATTCCCAAGAAACTCGTTGTTGCGTGTTGGGTATGCCATCGAGCATAGTGTCCCCTTTAAAGTCATATTAATATTTTATTCACAAATATGGATAAATATGAAAATGTCATATTCCTTATTTACCTGGGGTTTTACAATTACTATTCATAACAGAAAGTTTGATTGGTTTTGGTGTGTTAGAACACGAGGTTGCGTACAACACACACAACTGTATTATTTAAAGAGAAGCGTACCATGGATGCATGGGGTGTTATAGTAGGAATCAACTAGAACTCAATATGATAAATAGTGTAACTAGTATAAATCTAAATGTGTTTTTATTTGAAATTGATAATAATTAAAGTAAAAAAGTACAAATGATATACTGAAAACCATGAAAACACATTTGTAATGTTTTCATTCATTAATACAATGATCCACGAGTCATTTGTGATATTTAGGAATTGAGAAAACCACAATACGATGAACGATGAGACCATATGACTAAAAGTGTCTATTATGAGATTAAAATTTACATTTATGCTCAAAATGATTCACTCACTGAAAACCATGAAAATACATTATGATTGTGTTCATAATTTAGGAGAATGATTCTTAAGTCCTTTATGATGTGTATGAAGCTGTATCACCTAAAACTGACACACGACGTGACAAGTAGGACTCAAAATTCGTGTTTTTGGTTTGAAAATATATTTTATTGAAAAAAACAACTAACATACTAAAATTTGAGAAAATTTATTTGGATTTTTTGATACTTTATAAAAATGAACCATGAGTCATTTGTGACGTGTATAAATATACCTCAACTCAATTTGTTGAATAATTTGATTGGAATATATCCAAATGTTCCATTTTAATATCATATTAATTTTAGTAAACTAATAAGGGGTATACTCAAAATCATGAAATCTCATTCATATAGTTTTGATATTTTAGTAAAATGATACAAACTTATTTTTGATTTATTGGAATCAACCCCACCTCAATATGATGCACGATGGAACTGTATAACTCCAAATGTGTCTGTTTTATTAAAAATGTACATTTTACTAATGTATTCTTTCATATTAATGTTTATTTTATTTCATTATTGTTTTATTAACATAATACTTTTTTTATGTAGGTGAAAGCTTTTCCATGAGTTGGGATGATTTGTTCGGAAACTAATACCATGGGAAGACATTTTTGAGAGGGGATCATGGATGTCAAAGGATGAAACCTTAACGTTTTTAAATTTTTTTTGGATAATTGTAAAGGTAATGATATAAAACAATTTTTGAAATGCATATAGAATAATTTTACAAACCATTTTATGCACTGCTTTGTTCTTGTGTGCCATGCATTGTTCATTGGTGCGCAGTACATGTGTTATTTTGTGCAGGTTGTGTGTGTGAATGTTGTGCATGTGTTGGTCGGAATATTGTCATATAAACCCAACCCCACACGAATCTAGGCATTTATTAGCACTATTTAGAGCTATGATAAAGGCCAATTTTTTCAAATCTATTTTGAGCGCTGATAATGGAACACATTCAGACTCACTAATGCTCCACCAATCCTCATGGACTTCCTGAATAGTGTCTTTACAGATTACATCAACCAATTTCTGGTAGTATTTATAGATGATATTCTAATATACTACAAAACAAATTAGGATCATGAGATGTATCTAATAACTCTACTAGAGACCTTGTGAAAGGAAAAAATTTATGAAAAGTAGAGAAAGTGTGAGTTTTGGTTGAAGGAGGTCTCATTATTGGGTCATATCATCACAAGCAATGGGATATTTGTGGATCCCTCTAAGAGAGCTCCAATTTAGGGATAAACATGGCCACATCAGTAATACATATCCATATCTTCTTGGGGTTAGTAGGATATTATTTCCATTTTTTGAGAAATTTTTAATGATTTTAAAATACTCTTACAAATCTAACTCTGAAGGAAGTCAAGTTTTCATAGAGTGATGAATGAAAATATAGCTTCAAGGAGATGAAAAGGAGGCTTATCAGTGAACATGTTCTCACATCACACACAAGTGGATAAATTTTTGTGCTATTTAGTGATGTTTCAAAGAAGTTTCTGGGTTGTTTGTTGATGAAAAATGAAAAGGTCATTGCCTATGATTCATGGAAATTGAATGTTCATGAGTAGAACTATCCAACAGATGATCTGTAGTTGGCTGTGGTGATCTTCATTTTAAAAATTTGGATACATTACCTCTTTGGGGAGAAGTGTGAAATATATACATATCATATAAGCCTCAAATATATATTCCCACAGAAATATTTGAATATGCACCAATGAATATGGATAGAGATGATCAATGACTATGATTGAAAAATACATTAACACCCTGGGAAAACGAACAAGGTGGAAGGTGATCTATGTAGAAAAGAATGAATGATTCTATCATTGATGGGAATAAAAAATGATCCAATATTTTTAGATTTTATGAATATGGATAGGGGAAACAAAAAGAAGGGAACATCATTAATCCTCTCCCAAATGATTTATCAACTGAATCTTTTGGAAATGATAAAGGATGCTCAAAAGATGATTTGAGAACTTAGAAGAAATCAAAAACTATCAGAAATAGAAAATCCTAGGAGTTCAATGTTAATGCAGATGGAATTGGGAGATTTGGGTTAAGGTAATGTGTTCCATCAAATACAGAGTTAAAGAAGGAAATTTTGGATAATGCACAGAGTTCGAATTTATCCATTCACCCAGGAAACACAATGACGTATCGAGATCTACGAGAGCATTATTAGTGGGATAACATGAATAAGGATATCACTGAATATGCATCAAAGTAAATAGTATTTTATCAAGTGAAGGCTGAGAGTTAGAAGTCTAATGGAATGATGAAACCATTACCCATGACACCATGGAAATGGGATAATATCACTTCAGACCTTGTCACTAGACTTATAAAGACATCCAAAGGAAACAATTTTATTTGGGTAGTTGTGGATCATCCTAAAAATAATGTACACTTTATTGAATTCAGGAATAGTTCTCATTGGATCAACTAACACAGATATACATCATAGTTGTGGTAAGGCTAAATGGAGTACCAGTCTTTATTGTATCTGATCATGATCTAATATTAACCTTTATTTTTTGGAAGAATCTTCAACATGATCTGAATATTGAGATGAATTTTAGTACATGTTATCATCCTGAAACTGGTGGCAAATATTAGAAGAATATCCAAACACTAGAGGAAATACTGATAGAATTATCAATGGAATTTAAAGGAGGAAGTGATCAACATCTTTATATGGTTGAGTTCTCTTACAACAACAGTTTCCACTCAAACATCCAAATTGATCCTTTTGACGCCCTTTATTTGAAGAGGTGCAGAACTCTGACATGTTCGGATGAAGTTGCCAAGAGGAAACTCCTAGGTCCAAAAATGGTCAATGAAATAGTTGATAAGGTTAAGACCATCCAATAGCACATTAAATCTGCTCAGAGTCGACAAAAAATCTCTGTTTATAATCATCGACGAGACCTATATTTTGATATCAGAGACATGGTATTCCTCCACATATCACCGTGGAATAGGGCTATGAGATTTGAGAAGAAGGGAAAGCTTAGTCCAAGGTACATCAGCTCTTTTGAGATCCTTGATTGCATTGGAGCAGTGGGCTATCGACTAAAACTCCCACCGAACCTATCTCAAGTACATGATGTCGTTCATGTATCACTCTTGAGAAAGTACATACATGAACCATCCCATATACACAATCCAGAAGTGGTACCATTAGAGAATTTCCACTCCTATGAAGATAAGCTGGTGAAGATCTCAGATCATAGGGAAAAAGATCTACAAAATATGACAACTCCCCTCATCAAGGTGTTGTGGTGAAACCACGTGTTTGAAGAGACAACATGGGAATTGGATGAGGTGATGAAGTAGAGTTACCCGCATATTTTTTAGTGTGGGAAAATGAAATTTTGAGGGAGAAATTTCTTAAGGGTGGAATATTATAATGACAAAAACTTTTAGAAAATTTCTCTGGATCAAATTTAATCTCTTATTATGAAAAATTATTATATATCATATTAACTTCCTTGTTTTTATTTTTTTGGATTTTAAAATACCGTTATGAATTTCAATCATTTCTAATATAGCCATTGAATAATCATCACATGATTAGTATAAATATAGGGCTTCAACAAATACAATTTACTCAGACAATAGAAGAGATGACCTCATCCAGTAGAATTGTTCCATACGAAGCCCATTTTTTAGAGATTGGAATGGAGTTGGAATCACTGGGATTCTCTCAGGACCAAGCCCAAGATGATCTTCAATAGGTTAAGCTCAAAAGGAACCGTCTATGGGAGAAGTGGATGTTGATAGGGATTACCACCCAATCTTTGTGGTCCAAGCCACCCCAAGAGTCTATCACCATCACACACCTTACCCATTGGTCTTATGTGGGTGTAATAAGAGGTTATTTAACAATACCGTAGAACAATGATTATTTCCATTATTTTTTTGTAGAGAATATACATTCATTATATTATTTTAGCTTTGTAAACTGTTTTTAAACCACAAATAGTATTATTGTATTAAGAAAAATATTTTTATGAATTAATGGATATTTGAATTACATAATATTTTATAAAATGTTATTACAAAATTACTTATTATTAAATATAAATTATAGTATTATTTTTATGAATACAATTGTAATTTTTTATTAATGCTTGAAAGTTGTTTTTGTCAAAACCCGCAAATTTTTTAAAAATATCAGTTTTTATTTTAAAAGTAAAAATTAAAATATTTAGAAGTTATTTAGATAAAATGAATATTATTTTTGGAATCATGACGTCAATATTATCCAATGGTTAATTTTATCATTATTTTTTTAGACAACAAATATTTTTGGGTAAAAATTGAATATCATTTAATTATATAATGGGTTTTTATGACATCATAATAACCAAATGGTGACATAATATAATACTAAAAATGGGGTTTTCAGGAAAATATATGTTTTACCATTAAAATAATTTTATTTTAGGTTTTTTTTATTTATTTTTCAAATGATTAAGTAGACCCTCCATGACTTATAAAATATTTTAACTTACAAAATAATTTTCCTTGAGAGTGCGACTCACCTCCACATAACAAAAACTAATATTTTAATAAGTTTGTATTTTGGCCTTATAAAATAATTTTTTCCACTACACTTTGAAAAAAACCATGGACAAAAACCATGGGATGGTTTTTTGTTTTGATTTGTTTATTGTGTAGGGTTCATAACCTAAATAATAAACAATTCCATCCCATTTCCAATATAAACCCACCTAAGATCCCACTTTCTATTTACTAAATGACTTTGGATCTCGACCAACCTATACCCCCATATTTCTAGAATCCTACCAAGCTTCCCTATGATCCTAAAAATCCCCTCTCAATACCCTCCCAAGCCTTTGTGATCACACTTCAATATAAGGAATTTATTCCTTTCTCATTTTATCAAGTTTTGTTTATATTGTTATACACTTGTATTATCAATTACAAAAGTTGGGGTATGATTTCACACAGCCCCTATACTTCCCTCCATATGTATGAATGATAGGAGATCAATTTATCTCTAATTAATTCCTCCCATGTACACCCAAAATTTCGTAAGGGATTTCTCTCTCATCATTTACATTCAAGCAATTCTATTGTATTATGAATAAAAATTCCATTACATGTCTTGGGAAATGTATCTATATAACCCCTTTACGGTCCATTTCATGTACATATGATGATACACCTCTTTCTATCTCATCAACCTTTTTATGAATTATTATTTTACGTCGTAATGCTGCGGAAATTGCACCACAGTTTTCCAAGACAAAGCCATTGTGTAGTGAATACCATGCCCATTTCTCTATCAAAGGTATTCACCAATATGAAAATTTACTTATTTATTATATAGTTTAATGTATGAATTCCACATTCCTTTATTGTGGAATAAATAATGATGTTTGAATAATCATTTTTATGTGATCCATGTGGATCACATATGTATGAAATGAAATGATTAAGAAGGGTGTGCCCTGATAGCGCTCCAATTCATTAGGTAAAGAATGGTATCATGATTTGACAAGTTTAATGAGAGTTTACTCATACTAATTCAAGTTCAATGATTGTTTACTCATGATACTTGTGAAATGATCCTTGGTTCAAGCTAATATCATGTTAAATGTTGATGACACACTTCCATGTTATGATAGTGATGCTACATCATGCCTTTCTGTTCATGTTTTTCTCTTGTGCTCCATTGATATTATTATTGAATAACATGTACTGTATTCTTCATGTTATTCCTTTTTTACTCCCTTACTAGGCTTTATAGCTCATCCTTTTCGCATGTATGTTCTCAGGTTATCACATGAAATGCTAAGTACGAGGGAATGTAGTAGTCATGTAAAGGATGTTTCTAATAAAGATGTTGTATTTTATTGTTTTAAGTGGTTGTGTATTGTTCATAAGCCCCAAATACAATATACCTATCGAACATCTATGTTGTATCAAGTGAATATTTTATGTAATAACATATGTTTATGTGTGAAATTAAGAGATGAGTTGTCATAAATCCATGTGACGGGAGAGTTCTCTCAATTCACAATCAGATCATGGATGAATATAGGGTTAGCTTCCACAAAATCCATATCCACATTCGTTATAATATTCTACTTTGAATGTGCATCATCAGAATGAGAGTGGGAAAAGATCCTGTAATTACTATATATTTGAACATATGAGGTCAAGTTGATTCTCATTGGACCCATTTTTTGAAATTTAGCTAATCATAACCATTTCTCTAAACATGTAATGATGATTGAAAACCTTTAAAATCCAAAAAAACATGCATTAATTTTAGAGTTTAATTTTAATTTCTTGGAAAACACTGGATTAAATGGAGTGGATGAAGATGGAAGTCTATTGTTTATGAGAATTTGTTCATCAAGCGTGTGATTTTGATTAAAATTCATCAAATTCATTTCGTGTCATTGTGATGTATTTATTTCAAAGCCTTAAAATCAGATGGTCGTCAATTCCCATTTCTCTATTAATTTTTGTTTGGGAGTCATTTTCTAGAATATTCGCAAGGTGGTTTTGTAGTATAAGGAATGATATGGAGTCTTGGGTGTAATAACAATCCTTTCCATTTGTGTTAGTTCTCTCAATCGATCCATTTCATTTCTATTAGTATTTATAGTTGTTCTTGTGTTGTGTTTATTATTTTCACGATACATGGAAGGATGTGGGTAGGTGTTGGTGTTTCATGTACTGACCTCAAGTTATTACCCTATTATGATTCCATGTAACTCATATCCTCAAACGGGGGAGTTACAATATGAATCTTCACTACAATTTCGTGGAACAAAAGATGTTGAGGTGAACCAGAATAGCCTGAAGCTAAACTACTACTACAAGTTCATTCTTTGTCTCCCCCTCTCGACATTAATTTCCCCATTTGATACAAATGTGTGGATAGTTTTTAGTTTCATTTCCCATAGTTCGCGTAATGAATCAGACTGGTAATTTGGGTTTAGCTTTCTACATTTAGTGCAATCCATGGTAACGACAATTGGGTGGGGGTGTGTATTGGGAGTGAAACCACCGATTATTCATTATGTTCTTGTCTTCTAGAAACCGCTTTGACATCATATTATTTTCCTTATTGTCCTTTCAATTCAAAGTCCTGATGGATGTAAAACGATGCACCATTTAGAAGGCCATGAATATGTATCCCATGTTGGTGGGGGCCATCTCCTTCAACTTTGTTGACGTGTTGTCCTGTGGATAAATCACCTGCTACGATTTTTATCTGACGGCCACAAACATGGTGGGTTCTAGTTTATCATACAAGTTTTTATTTTTTCTATCATCAATACTGACACACAATCTCTACGATGGATCAATCAATGATTACCTAAACGTCAAATGAACACATGAGCGGCCGAAAGACCAATTCCATCCACCGAAGTTTCAGGGGAAACTTCTTTGAAATGTTTGGAATGAGCCTAAAACCATCCAAAATCAGTTTTAGATCCCATTTTAAAGGGTAGGCATAAGGGACTCATTCCTGAGTTGAAGAGGTGGGCATGGATTGATGTCTAATTGTGGAATAGGGCCTCTATATTCACCAAATCATGCATGACCTTGACGTAGAAGAAGGAATGGATGATGAAATGCAGAGTGACCTACAGAAGAGATCCACTTTTTTTGATCATCATCTTCTTTTAGCTGGCTGGGCAGGAGCATTGAGAACGCCCTAGATGTGATGTGGAAAAATCATGAGAGAAGAAGCCGTGCTGCCCTGATGGAGTTGTCGGGATTCCCGGTTTTGTGATTGATGATGGCATTGGCCATGTCTTTTTGGATGAAGATGCACCCATTTTGGTTGTTTTGGTCAGTTTTTGTTTTTTTGGTTGCTATTTTATGTTTGCGGAATAGCTGGTTATTCCCTAAAAATCATTCATAGAACAACTCATGTTTTTTTTACATAATTACTTTCTATGAGTTAGGCTAAATTTTTTATACCCCATGATTCGGTGTATGTTGATCCATGAATTTTTCATGCATGTGTCATTTTTTGGTCATTTCTTCTCCACCCTATTGTGTGCACTAAGCGGGAAAAGGTATTATGTCGTGGGTAATTACTTTGTTTCTCAATTTTGTGCATCACGCGTGAAGGTTATACTCTTGTTTATCTATGTAATATTATTTTCACTAACCAAATAAAAATAAATTAATCAGTTAATTGAATTTGAAGTGGAAGAGGGAATTATTCACGTTCTTTTACAGCATTGATATTATTATGATACTGTTTTTGTAGGGTCCAAATACCCTGCTAAAATTATGTTTGTTGGGAGACTTTTCTTGCACTGTGTTTGTTTTGATATGCAAACCTTATTGCATGTTATTGTGACATCACCCAAAAATGGAAAATGGGTAACTACTTATATTTTCCCAATGAAATTATTTTACCTAGATTAATGGTTTGCGGGATAAAGTCTCTACAATTATGTGAATAGTGATAAGATCCCCGTTGTTAAATCCATAAAATGGTCTTTGATGTGATGTTATGTGTGGTGGTGCTGTTGGGAGGATGTGTTGTGTGTGTCTAATGAAATGTTGGGGCTGATGTGTGTTAGTAGGTCCATGATATTCGGGAATTAATGTGATGGATTGTCTGACCATTATTTTAATGCGATGAGGCGATGATTCATTTGTCTATGTTTTTGGGGTGGCAAGGTGATGCTTCTTTTTTCCATGCATTTAGGGTGGCGTGGTGATGACTTGTTCGGTTGTGCTTGTTCGGTGATAAGGCAATGGTTCGATGGGAATGATGAGCTATATTGTCATGTATGGTTGTGCCTTCCTCAAAGCCTGGGAACATTATTGAAAATATATATTTATTAGATTTCTTAAATTTATTAGATTTATTAGTTTTATTCGATATATTAGATATATTAGATTTTATATATTTATTATAGAATTATTAGGTTTACATGTATTAGATTTATTAGATATACTAAATTTGTAAGATTATTAGATTTTTTATATTAATTATATTAATATTATTTTTTATATTTAAAATATTTTTTATATTTATAATATATATACATACCATTTTAAATCTATATATTATTTATATTAACTATTAAATATATACATGATTCAAGTGAATTTGGTCAATTAATATGTTGATTATGCGTGCATATAAGTTATGTATCTTCATGTTCATTTATACGTCACACACTTCTTATTTTTCATGTTTTCCATTGATGGACCATTTTTTATTATGAATATTTCCTAGGTATATGATTTACTTGTACTCCGCCCGTGCATTTTCCCAACACTATTAAAAAATTCATAATATCAATAATAGAATACCATTTTTCAAACATTATAATTTATATCAATATTAGTATTGTTTAAAATAGAAAATTAGTGGTACATATAATTTAATAGAATGTACAATATTTGTTGGACTGGGAAGTCAATAGTTGAGATAGAAAATAATGTAACAAACAACATGTGACAACAACAAAAAAGTGAACAATTCAACAGATCACCCCTCCCAAATACTGCATCAACCAACCCCAATCCAGAAATATGTACAAGATTGAATGATTTTTTTGGATGATTAAAACTTATCACTTCACAAGATCTCTCAAAATGTGTGGGAAAAATAGATGAATAGGGAAGAAAGAATCCCCCCAATATGAACTATGTAAATTAGTACCCATAACAGATCTTCTAGAACAACCCATTGAAATGATATTTTGATTTCTCCACCACTAAAAAAAGTCTCATTTGGTGGAAAATGGTAGTTTCCTTAATTATGCTCAGCCACTCAGAAGACATATCTATGAATTTACCTCTTGATTACACCATTTCTTGAACCATTATCCCCACATCTTCAACCAAATTTTCATATTCCCTGGTAAAGCAACGGAGTCGCAAAAACCACAATATTTTGGGAGTAACATCATCCCAAAATCCATTACCACCCTTCATGTATCATACAAAAATTCATAAATGCTTCACAATATATCATTATCGACCTTGGAAACAAAAAAATGATAGGGAATCACCAGAGGAATCAAGACCAAACCGCCTACTGAATTCATTATATGATGTAATATGGGTTAATTTTAATGTGGCCATTGTGAGGACGTAGTCCAGAAGGATCGATGTAATGGAGTCCTATGGATGTGGTGCAAGAATTATTTGTATTAGGTTGATAGATTTATTCGTCATTCTAAATAAATCAAAAAAAAATTCATCATGGTTGGAAGAGATGGATATGATGCAGTTGAAAAAACAAAATCTCATACAAAAAAACAATTTCATATAAAACTAACAATAATAAATTGAAAAAATATATATGTGACACTTGAACACATTTACATTCTCATTTTATTAACATTTAACAATATATGATAATTTTTTGTGCATACCATACCTACCTTCTATTCGATGCTCCTAGTTGCAACATTTTGATGGACACAACTGAGTATCCCCATTCCGTTAAAACCACATGTTTTGCAACTAGTAATTTTTCATTTACCTAAAAATATATATAGGATACAATTATGATCTCCCTTGAATAATTGTGTCCTTCACATAAAATGAAATATAGAGTGGAAAATATAATAGAAAAAATATTTCATTCCATATATTTCCATTAGAAATTATGTAGTTATACATATCCTCATGCAACGAATTTCTATCCAGATTGATGTTAAGCTATAAAAAAATAAAAAATACATATCTCTATAGACTAATCTGTAGAGAAGAAGAGATGGTATAAGTAATTATAATGATGTGCAAAGAAGAAATGGAATCTAGAAAATGAGGACACCCACCCAAATAATACAAAACAATGTAAAAATATCAATCCTAAATTTTTTTCAATGATTATCTTATGTTAGAACTATAGCTACATCACAAATATTATCACCATAACAATCAAATATGGAACCCTTGTACCTGCCAATGTTGGGATCCTTTTAACATGATTGCATTTTTTGCATTGTTCCATTCACTTATTCAGTTGCAGACCCGATCCTAGTAGGGTTCTACAACCTATTAGAAAAGTACATTAGAGTAATTAAGTTACTAAAAAAACATTAAAAAAACTAATTGAAAAATCACTGTAATACAGAAAAGATTATAAAAAAACAAAATAATTTTGTTACCTTAATGAATTTTTTTACCCGATCCTGGGTGCTATCATAAGGTACATTTTTAGAAAAAGATTTTATTTTGTGATAATATCACAATAACATTTGGCTATCATTTAGTATGAAATATTAGTGATAAAAAATTTAAATTTGAAATCATAGATTTTTTTTCTAGATGTATGATCCTTTTTAAGATGGTTCGTGTTAAAATAATCAACCAAAACCAAGAAATTTTTTTTGAAACCTTTTAGAGGCTAGAAGAGAATATTGCAGTTGAACAAATTTAGAGGTAGTAAGAGAGGGTGACACTACAATATTCTTCAAAATGTGAATCTCCCTACATTAATAGTGGAATGATGAATGTAATTATTGTTTAACGCATATAAAACCAGTATTACCCTATAAAACACAGTTTTTATCTAAATTAGTTAGTTCGGTTAACTATGTCACCATATATTGAGGATAGAAACAATTATTGGATATTCTTTAATCTTCAATTTTCAAAAAAGATTTGATTTTTTCTTACTATTTTAATAAGAATGGGAAGTCAATTAGTATGAAATATTAATTATAAGAAAATAAAGTTTGATAACATAGAAAATGTTTTTTGGGGATGTAAGATTCATTGTAAGATGGTTCATGTCTACAGAATCATCAAAAAACATGATAATGTTGTTGAAAACATATAGATGTAGGAAAGTTGTATTGCAGTTGAACCAATTTAGAGGGAATAAGAGATGGTACCACTGAAATCTTCTTCAAAACCTCAATCTCCCAGCAAGAAAAGAGTAAGGGTGAAAGTGATTCTTTTTTATCACATATAGAACCGGTATTATCCTATAGTAAACTCAATTTCTATGAAAATTATGTTGAGAATTTGATCACCCCCATGATGAATCATTAATAGAGGAATACAAGTAATAGAATATACAAGTTCCTCCAACTCCCAAATGAATGATAAAATAGGAAAAGGATGGATCACAACAACTTTCATACGTACAATTGATACTATAAACACTACAGATACCATAAGTCAAATTATCTACAACATTACTTAATTATTTCATTTATTGGTATGCATTATAGTATGGTCATAGAATATGGAACAATGATTTAGGAATATCCCAACTATACCTGCATGAAAAGAGCCAGTAAGAAAATCATTCAATTGATCAGTTTTGGAGGTAGTTAGACAGAGTGAAACTGAAATATTCTTCTCAACATTCATAACCTTTCATTAATAGTTGAAGGAAGAAATTATTCCTTGGTATAGGCCACACGTACCAAGTAGTGTTATTACTCTGAAAAATTATCCAACTATATCTCATATGGTTCACAAACTACAGTGATGTCATTATAATAGCACTTCATCCACACTACTACCATAATGAATATAGGAAATATAAAGCCCTTATTTTAGTGTGTTTATATGTTTATAAAAGTATATGTTTCAGTTTTGATATACCTGAAGAGAATTTGAGATGTTTCACAGGTATAAGAAATTAATTACTTAGACAATAGAAAATGTTCCACAACTCAAGCATTATCTCACAACTTATCTTTCCCAAGAAGCTTTATATCCACCAAATGAAGCTAAAATAAACCCTATCCCATTAAAAGAATAAATTAAACACAAAAAAATAATATTTATTACATTGAATATACTGAAATATTATAATACCAGTAAAAATATTAACTTCTAAAAGAGTACTCAAAATATGAAGATAATGAAATTATGTACACTAATGCTTATAAAACAACAAAAAAGTAAAAGGAGTAACAACTACAAAGATAAAAAATTTATACATAATAACAATTAAAACATATGGTTATGTTTGGGAATATACTGATTTTCCCAGTAATGAATGAGAAACATGAAATATTATAGGAACCTGAAAATAGTTTCTAATGATAAACGAGTGAACAAATATGACTCCATAAACAATGTGGTATATAATTAATTTAATTTTATGATAATGTAGACTCCAATGATAAATAATATAATTGATGTTATCATTTAATCATATTTCAAATATGAAAATAGAGGAAAGAATTCATTGTTGTTGTATTACCTATCATATCAGTAGAAAATATCAGTCATTCGTTTCATTTTTGTCTTTTAATTTATACTTCGTTCGGATTTGTAGAGTTTCTTAATATCCTATTTTACTGACAAAAAATGGAGATAAATGATTAATTTTCTTGAATAGATCATCACCAAAAATCCAATCAACATGTTTTTATACATATAGAATATAGTTAAAATAATTACCAGGGTTCATTATAACTGTAATAACAAATTCATACAAGGGACACCTAAACAACATGAATGGATCATAACATATATATAAATATATTTATTTATTTTTTGATAAAATTATATTTGATGATACAATTTTTGAGTCTAGCTTTTCACTACATAAAAAATATTCAACACCGTGATGATCATACAATGGAGGGATAAAATCAATATTATAGTATTTTTTGATTTACTTGGTGTGGTAAGAATATGAATTGGATAGAAAATATTATACCTTAGTCTGTTCAATCCCACTACATACTCATTAACTAAAAATGCTCTAATTATCTGGTATAAAATGTATATTAAAATTAATGATTATCACTTTATCAAAATAAATGAATTTTGGAATATATAATATTCAGTTCCATATTGAATGTAAATATTTCATTAAAATGGCTATTGTAGTTTTCTTTGTCACTAATAAATATTACATTGTATTTGTTTCATTCTGTTAAGTGGTGATGATTTTGAATATTGAAATTTGATACTTCAATTTACATTATAACATTTTTTGATTTGAACACATTTAATTCTATTGGAAAACCAGACTCATAATCATGTTATTTTAGAAATGAAATTTACTATTAGTTTAAATCAAGAGAATATAATTTTTCATCAACTAAAAAGCTCTATAGTTATTCTTGTATCAAGGAATATCTTAACTATATATCTGTTTTAGTTAACAATTTCTGGACATGTTTATCAAATAGAACTAATGAACATGAGTCAGTGATATCTATCATAAGCAGCTAGAGTATAAGTAGTTTTCTTTATAAATTTGATTACCAAGGGATTTATAAGAAATAATAAAAGAAAATATTATCAAAAACATCAAATTAATCATAAGAAATTAACAAAAATAACATATTATAATCATAGAGTAGTGCAATTTGGAGAAATTTTTCAATTTTTTCATGAAATATTTCCATCGACACTGTGGAATTTTTTCATGCAAGACCTTCATGATTCGTAGAACCAATTTTGATTTCTTGTGATTTTTTATATGATAATTGAAATTAAGCACATTGTTTCCCATGAAATATTGATAATACAATAATTAATCGGTATCATATAGTACTCATTTCTAAAATACAATATTGCGCATAATGAAAATTTTAATTTGACGATATATACAAACCTATTAACAAGTATTGACATCAGAAATGGTTTTTTTACCATCCTAATTAAGCATTGATGTTGAGGATGAAATTGGGTATGTTGTCACTGGACTATGATATGATGATTCCATTAGTCATCCACATCTGATTTTTGAATTATTCAAGTTAGTATAATGAATAGAATCTATACAGTAACAATATTGTACACACAGGATTAGAGATATTAAATTCACAGTTAAATATAGCCTTTATAGAACATATTTCTGAAATCTTCTATATATGCATTATAAAGGATGAAAAGGTTTTGTGTCATATTAATGGTAGTTTTTACTATAAATAATCCTGGAATATGTTTTAAAATCAAATTATAGGGAAAGTGGTATATAAATTATAAAACTACTGAGTAATAGAAAGTGCTTGAAGGAATTATCATATTAGAAAGAATACTATTCAATTTCATCACTCTGATAAGATTTAATATTAAAATAGTAGTTGAACCAATATTTTATTCCATGTAATGTGGCATTTTATTTGCATAGTCACCCCATAAACTACATTTTACTAAAACCAAATTTACAAAAATATATAATAAATAAGGTATAATTTAAATTTCTGGTCAGATCTACTAAAGAGATAATGAATCACCTTTCATCCTATAAAAAAACCATCATCATGAAATTGGAATTACCCAAGGATTGAATAGGATATGAGAATCGTAATTTAGGAATTATCTCTAAAACAAGTTATAATGAAAAAACTGTTATGTAATGAAACTATCATTTATTTTAAATATATCTGTTATTTATTATGATGGTAAAAGGAACACTAACAAGAACATATATAAACTGTAATTAAAACCACTATAAAACAACACCTATTAGATTTTATTCTAGAACACTTCTCTTATTTATGTCTCCTAAAGCAGTAAAATCAAAACTAAAATGTGTAAGTAGTGTATATAATGGGGGGACATGTGTTGTTGGTGTGAGTAGCATGAGACAAGAATGTCTAGTTCTTTTATATCATCATTTATTAGAAGTTATTTCTAAGTTTGGTATAAAATAGCATAATTCTTTAGCCAGTAGATGTTTGAATTTAGGGAAAATTTTATGCACATGAATAGTACAATGTAATTTTGTTCCCTGTGTAATAAATTTTTCAAATAATGTGTACAATTGAAAAAAGTAATATTATGTTGACAATGTTGATGTATATTAAATAAAAAAATATACTATAAAATTATTAAAAAGAGATTTAATTTTCAATGTTTACTCACTTGTTGATCTTGGAGATTCAAATAAATGGAAAAAACATCATTGGAGTACATATATGATGTGTTTAAGAACAAATTGAAAATATAAATTGTTACATATATGTCTCATCAGCCTCAGGTGTGATCAGATTCAAGGGGATAATTGATCATGACATGTTTGAAACTCTGTACTGTTTGAATTTTTCCACAAACTAATCATATTTAGAAGCCCAGAGAATCATTAAATCAGAGAGAACTAAGAAAGAGAAACCCAACAATGATATTTCAACATTTGAATGTAAATTACACATAACACATTTTATCAAATATTTCCTTGTAGAAGATATTATGCATGGAATCAATGATTTTTGGATTATATTCACCAATTAATTTTTTCAAACCTAATGGTGTTGTGAATCTAGATACAACAACATATAGATTACCATGAAAAAATATTGTTTTTCTATGATATAATCCAATAGAGGAATATTATTGGGCTTGAATTTTGTTAATATTCATAGCATACGAAGCAATCAAAGGATATTGTTTTAATTATATTGTGAAAGGACATCAAAAATCAGAGTGTGTCATATTTAATCTCGGTATGAATGCATGATATCCTAAATTACAGTCACATAAATTCTTTTATCTGATGACATGGTCACCTATATGTGTAACAATCAGGAGAGTGACATTACATAATCCAAACGATTGATCAACATTTTGGAGAATCTTGATGGGAACCCCAATATTAACTGTAATTATGTGGGAAGGAATCCCATTGATAGTAATATCATTCTACATATCATATGTGTAGATGTTATTTGGCATGTCTATATCAAAACATGCATCACATACTGAATCTGATCTGAAATAATCATTTCCTTCAAAACATGTGAGAGTCATTATGTACTCACTTATTTCTCCATCAATATCACGAGTCAGAGCTATGATGGGACAAACTTAAGATGTACTATTTTTTTAGGTATGGTTTTGTCATGCTAGAAGCAGTGATACACTACCACAAATATATATATTATAGATTTATTAGATATATTAGTTTTATTAGATTTATTAGATTTATTTTATTTATTTTATTTATTTGACCAATTAGATTTATTGGATTTATTATAGCATTATTAGTTTTATATATATTAGATTTATTAATTATATTTATAAAATATATTATACTTTTTTAGATAATAATATTTATTAGATTCATTAGATTCATTATATTTAGTATATTTGTTAAATTTAATATATTTAATACATATTAATTTAATATAAATAAATTTTAAAATAAATATATTATTTATATTAATTATTAAATATATACATGTATCCAGTGAATATGGTCAATAAATATATTGATTATGTGTGCATATAAGTTTTTTATCATCATGGTTTTTTATACAATACACCCTTCTTATTATTTATATTTTCCATTGATGGATCCTTTTTTATTATGTATATTTACAAGGTTTATTATCAATTCAGGTTACCCATATATACTATTACGTTCTCAAAATTATTTATAAAATTACATTAAATATATTTAAATAATAAATATTTTTATTAGATTCATTCCGCTAGAACAGGTCTCCGCTTTTACTTCGGGTCATATGTCTCTTTCTAGCAGGCTTTGTGGGATCATTGAGAAGGACGTGCATGAGATGGGGATGAATCCAGAGAGAAGAAGACATGGTTCCCTGATGGAGATGTCGTGATTCCGGGTGCTGTGATCGATGATTCCATCGGATGTGTCTATTTGGATGATGGACCATTTCGATATACCTTAGCCCAATGGGTAACTACTTTCTCCACTGATATTAAGAGAAGATGAAAAAATATTCCAACTAACACGATAAAAATATATAAAGGGAGTGGATCTCTTTGTCGTAATCCCCGTGAGGGTTTAAAACTCTCAGCAGGGACCCTATAAATATTGATTTTGAATGACACCAACATAACACAATTCATGAGGTTAAAAATCCATTTAGTCCCAAAGCCTAACCCAGATAGAACGAGTTCAATAAAAGCCCATTTGAACCTATTTAAGGATTCCATCATATCCATAATCATTTCCTTTACACCTTTTATATAAGAAGAGAATGTCTTGATGGAGTAGAACACTTCAAAAGAATTGGATATATAATCTGTAATGGATCTTCTTGGGACAAAGGAACTTAAATTTTTAGTGACCAGCTGGGGAACAAAACCTTTTAACCATTCCACCATGATCATAGAGTAAATTTTCTGGACAGCATTGCATAGACTAATTGATTGAGACTCTATGATTCTATATGGGAAATGGGTTTTTTGAATGAGAGTAATAAGAATTTCATTAATTAACCTATTTTAGGATCTTTCTTCCCACAATTCCTTCCTCAGGGAAACCGCATCAGGTCCAAAAAGGTGCAAAATGTGATTGAAAAACAGTTCATGGAAACCATCATTCTCCGGAGCCTTAGTAGAATGAATAAAATGTATGGCCCAAAAAACACCATCATTAGAGATATCTTTCTCAAAACATCAGTTCATATTTTCCATGAAAATTTTTGGAATACAATTAGTCGGACTTGAAAGATTGTCATTACATTCCTCCATATAGAGGTTCCTGAAAAGAATCATAATAATGGTATGAATATTACATAAATCATGGAAAAACCTCATTGTATAATCCTTATGCATAACAATATTAGTTTTCCGCCTCTTTGAAGTCATGTTTTGGTGAAAAAAGGTACTGTTCAGATCACCAAAAATTTTATAGAATTATATTTCTCTCAAAAACCCAAAAATATTATTTTAACTCATCATATCATTAAGATCCTTTAAAAAAAAGAGATACCCAAAAGAATGGAAACACAATATTTAAAAGAGTAACCTCTTATTGTGATTCCCTATAGCATTAATGTATTTATCAATGTCTCTGAACCTAACTGAGTTCCACTTAAATAAACAAGATGCAGTATTGAATATATTGGATGTGAGGAATATGTGAATATTTTGATCTGGTATCTATGATATTCAGTTTCAATGGATTCATATAGGCGATCTGTGACGGTTTGTATTTATGATCTTCAGATTCGAATCAATAATTTTATAGTGTTTTCCACAATTTACGATGCAGATCTTCTTATTTGGATATATTGTTTTTTAGTGATATTAATCTCTCAAGGTGAGGTGGGGTGAGGGGGTGACCTTCGATACTCAAGGTGGGGCGATGATCGTTGGTTCTCATGGAGTGGTTGTTCACGTTACATCTTCCATTAGGGTTACCCTTCTCAGGCCTTTTGCGTTGACCTTCATTTCTCAAGGAGAGACAATGACCATCATGGAGGGACAATGACCTTCAACTCTCATGCATTATCGGTTTGAGATTCCCGTACTAGGGATTTATAGATAGAGGAGGAAAGAATTGTTGTGGTGTTGATTCATTTATACCATTTTCTATAAAAGTGATATTTTTTGTACTAGGGAGAATCATACCGATAATAATCAAATCATGGAAAATCATACTCAATCAGACTTGTAAAATCAGTCAGTGTTTTTCATAACAATGTGCAATAAGTGATAACATATTTTGGGTAATAATGTGATGATTTTTTTAAAAGGAATAAATGTGAATAATTTAAAATAATCACATGTAACATGAATTTTTACACAAACATTATAATAACCTATTTTTGTTTAGAGGGGGCACATACACTATTGTAATTATTTATGTAGTGCTACATGAGTGAAAGTGTACATCAAACTAGTTTTAATCTAGATATTTTTTTCCAGTGGATTATGTGTTATTGGATTGATTCCAAATAATATCAAGGATGTAGATATTCTTATTGAATAGTGAACTTTGTAAATTCTTATGTTCATCTGGATGAGTGGTTGATTTGTTTTTAGCAGGAAATTGATTCTTTAACAAGAGGTGAATGTTGTTTTAATTGAAAGATAACTTAAATGAAAAAGTGTCACTAATCACCCCGCTACTATAGATAGATATTTTAAAATCCCTAGAAACCACTTAGAACAGTTCTAGAAGAGGATTGTTAATCACAGCGGGGGTTTCCCTTTATCAGTACTGATAAAGGGGGTCCTTTACCCTTGTTAAATAGAGAACTAACAAAGGTGTCCCCTTATCAGTACTAGAAAAATTACTGATAAAGGGAGCCTCTATCATCTCTTGAAACAACACTCATAAAGGGGAACTTTATCAATTCTTGAAACAACACTGATAAAGGAGGCCTTTACCAGCTCTCGAAATATTGCTGATAAAGGAGGCATTCATCAAAAATCGAAATAGCACTAGAAAGTCCTAGCTTCCAGTTATATGAAGTCTATATAATAGCACGCCCACTAGCACCTGCACAACACACACACGCCACCTGCACAAAACAACACCTACACTCAAATAATGAAAAAAAATATCACACACAATGTTTTGGAAAAAAAATACTATATACATTTCAAATAATGTTATATATAATGACATTTACAATTATCCAACAAACAAGTCAAAATATTATTGTTTCATCATTTAATATATGTGATCCCCTCTAAAAATTTCATCTTATGGTATTAGTTTCCGAACAAATCATCCCAACTATAGAAAAAGGATTCACCTATCTAAGAAAAAAATTACAATATTAGTAATATAGTCAAATAAATAAAATATTAATATAGTAAATAAATTAATAAAATGTCAATTTTTAATTAAAAAATCCAATTTGGAGTTATATAGATCAAACTGTGCATCTTATTGAGATGGGGTTGATTTCTACACATCAAAAATGAGTTGTCGATCATTGACCTAAAATATCAAAACAATATGAATGGTTCTACTTGGTTTTGAGTATTTCACTTGATCTTTTAATAAAATTAATATCGAATTTAAATCACACATTTGGATTTATACAGGTCATGTTTTTCATCGGATTAAGGTTTGGTTTATTCTTACATGTCACAAATGACTCATGGATTGTTTTTCCAAAGTATCAAATCAATCTGAATGAATATTCTTGGTTTTCAGTATGTTAGTATTTTTACTTTTATAATATATCCTTTCAAACCCAGAATACCCATTTTGAGTCATATTTCTCACATCAAATTTATTTTTGAGGTGATAATTCTTCATACATGTCACAAAGTACATTAAAATTTCTCTCCAAAATTATGAAGACAATCGAAGGGTGTTTTCATGGTTTTCAGTGACTGAAACATTTTGAGATAAAATGTCAATTTTAAACTGATAACGGACCCTTTTAGTCATATTGGTCACACTGTGTGGAAGATTGAGGATTGGTTGATTCGTACACATCCCAAATGTCTCATAGATCATTTTCATAATGTAGAAAAACAGTATGAATGTGTTTGCTCAGTTTTCATTATGTAACTTGTTCTTTTTTACTTAAATTAATGTAAATTATAATAAATACCTGATTTTGATTTATACCGTTCACATCGTTCATCATATTTAGGTGTTATTTATCCCTAAACATCAAAAATGACTCATGTGTCATTATTTTAATGTATCAAAACAATAAAAATGTGTTTTCTCGGTTTGTATTATGTTAGTTGTGTTAATTTTACCAAAATATATTTCACAACAGAAGCATGATTTTTTTTCATACCATTTGCAAAATGAATCATTTTAATGTGAGACTACTTATTACAAATCATAAATGGATTAAAATTCACTCTCCTAAATTATGAATACAACCAGAAAAAAATTTCATGGTTATTAGTGAGTGACACATTTTGAGCTACTATTTTAATTTTAAACTGATAATAGGAACATGTAATCAGATTGACCATACCATACATTGTATTGATGTATGGTTGATTCCTACAAGTCAAAAATGACTCTTGGATTGTTTTCCTAAGGTATCAAAACAATCCAAATGTGTTTTCATAGTTTTCATTATGTCAATTGATCGTTTTAGTAAAATTACTATCAATTTTAAAGAAAAAGTCACATTTGGATTTACACCGATCACATCATGTAACGCCTTTACCCCAGAAGTCCAGAGTTTCTACATTATTACGTATCATTAGCATGATCACAAAAGATCAAGTCTCATGAGACCAATTAGTTTAGTAGCCTTGGATGTACTATGTACATTCATAAGGTTTACATTACATCATAAAATGGAATACCACAACAACATTGTTTCCATAGAAAACACTGAGATCCCATAGACTATCATTGTAGGCAAGTCATAATAAACTTTTTCTCATACTTTGAAAAATAAAACATATAAAGGGATGAGATCAGATGCTCGGTATGGATAACAATGTAGCGGAAACTTTCATAAATAAGCAAAAACCATTAAAGAAATATATATAACTGAATCGAAAGCCTTTTCAACATAAACATCATCATAAAATGGAAAATATAAATCCAAATAATTCCATTTACCTACTCACATGGATGTTCTACTAGTCGAATAATAACATGCAATTTCAATCGCCACATTCATAATGATGGAATACATAATGCCATACATTCATAACCACATAGTCAAGGCCTTGTTCCAAGAATACAATTAAGATTTTTTCAAGGCCCTGTTCCAAGACACTAGTTTGTCTCATGAGACCTACTAAAGCATCAAGGAGGTATAACAGGCTCCACCTGTTACTTAATAAGTCCAATGCGTTCCTCATATGACACAGTTTAAAAATAACATAGGCATTCGTATTAAAAAATTAATAAGAAATGTTAATACTCTATCCATAATCCATTTATGGTAGGAAATAACACATCCACAGTCAAACATATCACAAAACCTTCAATACAATATATAAATTCTGTATCATAATAAATCAACTTCAAACAAACATAAAATCCATAAAATGATGTTCAAATAGATGAAACCAAATCCTTTTTAAGAAATATATCTTTCTAATATGAAAACATTTAAAAGTCACATAATTATAAAATAAAACATTTAAATTTTAAAATATTCTTATAAGCTTGTAAGGGATGCTTTGACAATGTTATAACCTCGGAAAATAGCCGCACCCACCGAATAAGTTTATAAAAACATTATTACCTTAATTTTATCAAAAATTCCATAAAGTTCCTAGTTTGGAAAATGACAGAAATATTCGTTTATAAACGTATTTTAATAGTCCAACTAGGGTATAAATGGATTTAACCGATAATCTATAAAATAGTAAAAATGTTTTGAAATACATTTTTATGAAATATAGATGTGGATGATAAAGATGTGCTAGTAGATAATTAATTATAAAAAACCTCAGATAATGAAGAGATTGTGAAATTAACCATTAGATTTTACTTTTCCTTGGTTGAGGGTAGGTTAAACTCTTGTATAATGGTGAAATAATTGTTATTATCGTGTACATGAATCTTATGCATTAATATGATACCATATATAATATTTTAACAATGTTTTGTTACATAAGTAATCGTTGTTATGGATAGGATGTATATTATTCAATTTATAGTATTATATTATGTATTTAAACATTATTTTTATTCATCTAATGAAAATTAATCTTGAATGGATACGATGGGGAATGAATCTCATCGCATTCGTGGAGATTGTAATCTGTACGTACGGACGAGCGACAATATCATTATTTTGATATTAATAAAAAATTTAATTCCATTGAATATAATATATAAAGAATCATTATCATGTTATATTTATTATTTACATCAATTTCACATCATCATTATACCCATCAAAATAATAATGTATTTAATAACAATTACATCACAACGTGGAGATGGTAAGCCGTACATGTGCACGTATGGTGACATGTCATTAAAATGATGGATAGAATAATGAATATGGTTGTACCATATTTATAATAACATCATAGTATATATATGATACTGGATTTATTATTTTATAATGGAAACAACAAAGAATGATGATGTGGATGATGAAAGGAACCTGAAAGAGGTGATGAAATATATACCTCTTCTTTGAGTTCTCTCATTTGATTTGATCAAAAGGGATTCATAAGATGGCTTTATGATGATAGAATGACATCTAGGATAAAGGTAGGACAGTTGAGAGTATATTTGGGTAGGGTGTGGCGGAGCCAAATAGATTGGAAGGTGTGAATTAGAGATAAGGGGGAGTGCCCATTTATAAGAGGGGTGAGGGGAACCTTAGGAAAAGATAGAAATATTATTTTATAATAAACTAATTTTAGGTTTCAAATGGCTCCATAATGAATTATTTAATTTCTATGGTGGGGATGGGTCGAAAACCACTCAACCAATAGGTTTTAGACATGTTTGGGTCATTATATTAACTTTATCTTTTATATTTAACTCGTAGTTAAATAGTTTGAAATTTACCATGTCTATATGAATTTTTATATTATATGGTTAATAAACATACTATATACTTCAAAGAGAACCCCAAGTGGTTAATTAATTATACACCTATAATTATATAAGCCTTTTCCCAAACCATAGATTTTTTGGAATTGAATATAAATTAAAAATACAATATTTGTTTTAAAAACTCTTTTATGTCAATTTTGACACTATTTGGTATTTTGTTTTTTCTAAATGAAAAACAGAATTATTACATAGAAAAGAATTCATATTAAAATCCCGAACATTTCATATGATCCTATAAATTTATTTGAATTCAAAAAAAGTCTCAAATTACATTTATTTGGATATTTATAATATAAATTATTTTAATATTTCATTAATTATGTAATTACTGCATCATCATTGTGTCATAAATAAATTAAATTATTTAATGTATACAAAATATAAATAAAATATAATTATGTATGAAACCATTTTATATTTATAATGAAAATTTATTGTTGAATTTATATTAGGTGTATCCCAATGTTAAAAT
Organism: Viscum album; assembly: GCA_963277665.1. NCBI lineage: Eukaryota > Viridiplantae > Streptophyta > Magnoliopsida > Santalales > Viscaceae > Viscum > Viscum album. The sequence continues at coordinate 1,050,732,877 of OY728151.1, read as the reverse complement.
TAGATTAGTTTTTAAACATTGAATACAAAACTTTTAACTCTTTTTTTGAATTAAATAATACTAATTGTCGTAATCTAATCCACATAGACCAAAAGGATCATATATTATTTATAATATTTTTTGTTGAATTATACTTAGCCAATAGAATTAGGACATGAGTTAGGGTAATAATAACATCATTTTTACCCTTAATTACACTATTTAATTCTAACCGTGGTAAATAAATGTAAAAACTTACTATTAATGAAAAAATATTTTCATCTTATTGAACAACATTTTACTTACTAATATCAACCGCATCTCTTGGATTTTTTAAATTCAACTAAAGGAAGTGGTAAAATTATGTTTTAAGAAAATTTTCAAATACTCCTAGGAGGTTGGTAAAATACGGTAAAAAGAACAATACAATTTTTATATATCTAAAATTATCATAAACTGACTCTAATTAATTACATTGAACTTATATCGGTTTTATGTATCTATTTTGACCAAAAATAAATATATATAAATTAAATAATTTTTTAAATAAAAATTTAGTTTTAAACTATAACTGAGTGTTTTAACTATTCATCTAAAAATTGAATGTTTTCAAAAAAATAAAAAAATTTCACCTTAGGATATTTTTGATATTATGAATCCAAAGAAGCCCATTTTGAAAGATAAAATTTATAAAATTTCAAAAAGTGGGTATTACTATTCATAACGGCTTGTTTGATTGGTTGTGGTGTGTTAGAACTTGATGTTGCGTACAACAAATGCTATTGTATTATTCAAAGAGAAGCATTTTGTAGAAGATTGGGGTGTTAAATTATCCCCTATATCAAATAATTTCATCCTCGAAATTTCTAGAATATTTCTGCATAAAATGACTAGGGTTGTTCTTCGTCATAAGTTCCTTAGGTTCCTACGTTGCCTCTTCCATTATATGGTTCCTCCAATGAACTTTTACTAGAAGAGTTGTATGGTTTCTCAGCACTTGTTCTCTTTTATCAAGAACCATGGCATGCTCCTCGCAATAAGACAAATTGGGTTCCAGTTTTAATTCCTCATAGGTGAGTACATGCGTTGGGTCAGGAATATATTTTCTCAATAGTGATACATGGAATACATCATGATCTTTTGAGAGACTTGAAGACATTACCAAATGGTAATCTAGAACCACAATTTGTTCTAGAATTTAGAAAGGTCTGATGTACCCTGGACTGAATTTTACCTTCTTACCAAAATGTATAACACTCTTCCATGGAGATACCTTCAAGAAAACATGATCTATTTCATGAAATTCCCAATCCTTCCTTCAATTATTAGCATAGCTCTTCTACCTACTTTGAGCTACTTTGATGTGGTTTTGGATTACCTTCACCTTTTCTATAATTTCCTCCACAAGTTTTGGGCATATGAGTTTCCGTTCGCCAACATCATCCCTACAGGTTGGTGTGTGCCATCAATTTCTGTAAAACACTTCATATGGTGCCATCTGAATACTCGAATTGATTCTATTGTTGTAGGAAAATTATACCAGAGGTAAAAATTGATACCACATACCTATAAAGTCAAGTGATCATGATATCACCGTCTCTTCTAAGGATTGAATAGTCCATTTTTATTGTCCATCATTTTGAGGGTGGTTGACAGTGCTCAAACGATGTTCAGTATGGAGGGATTTCAGAAGACTTTTCAAGAATGTAGATGTAAAATGGGGATCACAATTAGAAACAATCGATAGTGGTAGTCCATAATGTCTTGAAACTTCATTAATATATATTCTTACTAAACGTTCAAGTGGTAAATCCTCCCTTATAGTAGGAAAATGTGTGAACTTGGTAAGACGATCAATAATGTACCATATTACATCATTCATTCTAGGAGAATTTTGTATCCCCATGAAAAAATCCATTGTTATATCATCCTATTTCTACTCAGGTATGGGAAGAGGTTGCATGACTCTTCCAAGCTATTGCCTTCCATCTTTCACTTGTTGACAAACCATACATCATGACACAAAATCTGCAATCTCCCTCTTCATGTTGTCCCACTAAAAATGTTCCTTCAAATCGATATACATTTTGGTTCCCCCAGGGTGTATAGTGAAATTGGAGCTATGATCATCATCCAATAATTCCTTTGTTAGATTAGGTATATCAGGAACACAATGTCTCTTCCCAAATTTAAAAATTCCATTTTCATACACAAAGTCAATCAACCTATCATCATTCATATCATTAATCTTCTTTTGAAATTCCTCATCATCTATTTGAGAACTGTTTATCCTTTCTAGTAATGATGGTGTGGAAACAATTTGAAAAAGTATCCATGTTTCACCTTCGATGGTATTTCCCATATCCATATTTACTAGATCTTTGTATATAAGATCCTTTCAAACTCTCGTCTTGTTCAAAAATCCATGATCATTCTACTCAAAGCATCTGCCACATTATTTTCCATCTCCAAGTGGTAGTGTATAGTTCAATAATATTTTTTGAGTTGTTCAAGCCATCTATTCTTCCTCATCTTGAGTTCTTTCTATGATAAAATATACTTTAAACTCTTGTAATCAGTATATATATTAAATTTTTCACCATAGAGATGGTGTATTTAAATCATAAAATAAAATATTACATCTGGTAAATCAAGATCATGAGTAGGATAGCTTTTCTCATAAATTTTTAGCTGTCGTGATGCATAGGCAATAACCATTTCATTCTGCATAAGGACACAACCAAGTTGTTTCTTTGAAGCATCACTATAAATAACAAACCCATAATTACCCAATGGTAGTGTCAATATAGGATCATTGACTTATATTTACATTAGTTATTCCAAATATTCTTCACATACTTTTTTCTATACAAATTTAACCCCTTTTCGTGTGAGCTTTGTTAATTGGTCAGTCAACCGAGAAAAATTCTTGACGGAATGTCGATAATAACCTGATAAACCAATAAAATTGCATACTTCAGTTATACTCATTGCTGCTGGCCATTCTTGGATTTCAATTGTCTTAAAGGATCATAAGATATTCCATCCTTAGAGATAATATGGCCAAGAAAAGAAATCTCTTGAAGCTAGAAATCTCACTTGCGAAACTTATCATATAATTCATGTCTTCTAAGAGTCTTTATAATAATGCGTATGTGATTTTAATGATCTTAGTAGGTTTTGGAGTATACCAAGATATCATCACTAAATAACACTAAAAATATATCAATGTATTCCTTGAAAACTCTATTCATTAGATCCATGAAGGCAGAGGGAGCATTAGTCAATCGAAAAGGAATTACAGTAAACTTCAAATGCCCATACATGGTTCGAAATGTCGTTTTCAGAGTGTCTTCTTTATTCAAACACAACTGATGATATCCAGGTCGAAGTTCAATCTTGGAAAAGTATTGAGATCCATGAATTTTATCAAATAAATCATCAATATGAGGTAGGGGATACTTGTTCTTTATTGTTATAGAATTGATCTCCCTAAAGTCAATGAACATCATCATAGATCCATCCTTCTTGTTAACAAAAAGAATAGGGGCTCACCATAGAGAAACACTAGGGAGAATAAATCCCTTATTACTCAATTCTTCTAGTTGTTTCTTTAGTTCCACTAATTCCACAGTGTCCACTCTATAAGGGTTCTTCAATATTGGCCTTGATCCAAGAATTAAATCAATGGAAAACTCAATTTCTCGTTCTGGAGAATGTCCAGGTAAATATTTTAAAAACACATCAACATATTCATTAAAAATAGGTACATCCTATATTTGAACATTTTTTTCCTCACCCACAGTTATTTCATTCTCTTCCTCCCCAATAATTGAATTTACTTGAGCTACTCGGGCAGGATCTAGATAAGAATTTGGTGGTGATTTTTCTGCTCTAAAGATCTGGTACTCCTTATAATCATCATAAATTTTAACCTCCTTATTTTTACAATAAATTTTTACATCATGGTCTGAATGCCAAACCATAACAAATATTATATCAAATTCAATCATGGGTATGAAAATGAGATTAGCAGATAAATAATGTTTATATTCTTTAATGGGAACTGATTTAAAAAACATTGTTTCAATGATTCATCCCTTATGAGTTTTTACTGACAACTACCTTAATAAATCAAATTTTAAATATCTAATTTTCAGAGAAAACATGGATGATAAGAAGAAATGCAATGATCCAGAATCAAATAATGCATTTTCTAAACTAGTTAATCAATTAAATTTCCTACCACTATGACTTTCGAAGCTTATACATCAGCAGTAGTGATATGATAAGCTTGGACTTGATCCCCTGGCCTTTTCAGAGGTTATTTACCCTAAAGCTTAAGACATTCATTTTCATAATGTACCCTTTTTCTACAATTGTAGAATTCAACATTAACAGCCTATTTCTTCCACTTGCAATCATGAGCTTGGTGGCCTTTTTCACAACACTTGTTACAGACTACCATTAACTTCAGACAAGTACCAGGGTGTTTCTTCCCACATTTACTGCAGGATGAATATTCAACATGTTCCTTCTTCCCATTATTTCATTTTCTAGATTTTTCATCAGATCTCTTCTACTCTTGCTTTGCATTAAAGTCGTATGACTTGGAGAATTATTTTTCTTCCTTAATATCACATGATACAATATCGTCGTACGACGAGATGGATTGTCAAAATAATTCTCAATGGATAAATGGATTTAACCCAACAAAGAAACACTCAATCTTACTTCATGGGTTACATAGAAAATCTGTAGCATGACACACTAACCTTGTAAATTTAGATTCATAATTTTCCACATTCTCATCCTCCTTTTGCCTCAGACTCAGAAATTGACATTCCATGTCTGCTTGATGGTCATGAGGATAGAATTTTTCTATGAAAATTTCTTTAAAATTCCCCCATTCCATTTTTAATACTTCATAATCTTCCTTTTTGTTTTGAATAAATAACCACCACTGATCAGAATCTCTAGTGAGGCAGCAAACATCCATGAAAAATATTTCCCTTTCGCTCCTCCCCAAGGCGTGGAATATTTTTTCTAATTAATTTATCCATTTCATAGATACTAGTGTATTTGTACCCCCCCCCCATTCAATTTTGGTGTTTTTTCCTCATGAAGTGATCTAACATTGATCCTTCATGCTGCAGATCAGGTCACTATATATGGGTAAGGATATTATTCATAACCTGAGTGAGTTGTCCCAGTATGGTGATTAGCTGATTAGGACCAGTTGCATCCCGAACTCCACTATAATTATCTTGAGTAGGATGTAAATCCCTACATAGAGTGTGTGAATTGATACATTTTACATTCCTTATACTAGGCTCCATTTATAATCAATGGCGTAAATTATATTATTTTTTGAATCAAAATATATAAGTTGAAACTTGTAATACAGTTATCATAAATTAAACAGTTTATGGATATAATCCACAATCAAAAAAAATGTTTTCCATGAGGATGTATATACTCATAACACCCTCATATTGGTTTGTATAGAAAATGAGAATTATCATAATCATGTCCCCCTGGAATGTTGTAACCTTGAGTGTAGAAAGGCCCGTTATCGTGCACCATTTCCCGTTCGAGTTTAGCTCAAAGTGAAGTTTTCAGGGTTTACACCTTGCTACATATGTTCTAGAGCTGCCTCTACCTGCTAGTATCCAGATAGGGATGTATTTTTTGAACAACTCACAAAATATCTACAATACCAAAATACTAGGAAGTTCTTATATACCAATCCTCAATGTCAATCTTTGGGCTATGTTCTCTAATTAAAGATTATATAAATCCTATTTCCAAGGTTGGTACTAAACTTCCTCTAATTCTAACAATAACAACCGGACCCCAGAAACCTAGAGTCTGTTCCTTATTATGTATCATTGGCATGATCATAATAGATCAGGTCTCAAAAGAAAGATTATTTTAGTATCTTTGGAAGTACTAGATACATTCATAAGGTTTACATTACATCATAATATGGAAAACTACAACAACATTGTTTCCATAGATGAAATTGATATCCGATAGAATATCCCTGCAGGTCAGTCATAATAAACATCTTCACATCCTGGGAAAAATAAAACATAGAAAGGGGTGAGCTCAGAAGCTCAGTAAGGATAATAATATAGTGGAAACATTTATAAATAAGGATAAACAATTAAGGCAATGTATAGAACTGAAACAAAAGCCTCTTCAACATTAACTTCATCATAATATATAAAATATAAATCAAAATAATGCCATTTACATACTCACATGGATATTCTACTAGTCAAATAATCAAATGAAATATCAATATCCACTTTCATAATTATGGAATACATAATTTCAGTCTTTTTTAACAATATAGTCAATGCCTTGTGCCAGGACTGCAAATATGATTTTGTCAAGGCCTTGTGCCAAGACTCTAGTTTGTCTCATGAGACCTACTGATGCAGCGAGGAGCTATAGCGGGCACCACGTGTCATATACTAAGTCCAATGCATTCCTCATATGAAACGGATTAAACATAACATTAACATTCGTATTAAAACTAGCATATGAAATGTCAATACATTATCCATAAACCATGAATTTTATGAAATATCACATCTACTATCAAACATATCACAAAAACATCAATACAATATGGTTGTTTTGTATCATAATAAATCAACTTCAAACAAAAATAAAATCTATCAAAGGATGTTGACATAGATGAAATAAAAACTTTTTTAGTGAAATATCTCTTTCTATTTTGAAATCATCTATAATTCATTTAATTATAAAAAAACATTTATATTTGAAAATATTCTTATAAGCTTGTAAGGGATGCTCCGACGATGTTATAATAGTGGAAAATAGATGCACCTGCCGTATAAGTTAAAAAAAATTCTTACCATAATTTTATCGAAAAGGTCATAAAGTACAGTGTTTGGAAAATGACAGAAATATTCCTTTATAAACATCGTTTACAAGTCAAACAAGGGTATTAAATGAATTCAACCCATAGTTTATAAAATAGTAATAATGTATGGAAATACATTTTTAAGAATGATTGATGTGGATGATAAAGTGGTCCTTGAAGATAATTACATATAAACAACCTCAGATAATGAAGAGATTGTAAAATTAAGCTTTACCTAGTACTTTTACTAGGTCGATGGTAGGTTATCCTCATGTATAATGGTGAAATAATTGTTATTAAATAATACAAGAATCATATACATTAAGATGATATCATATATGTTCTTTTAACATTGCTTTGTTACGTATGTAATGTTTTTTATGGATAGAATGTATCATATTAATATTCAGAATTAAATTATGTTTTTAATCAATATTTTTAATCATCTAATGAAAATTAGTCTGGGATGGACACGATGGGCAATGAATCTCATCGCGTTCGTGGAGACGGTAATCCGTACGTACTCACGAGTGACAATATCATTCTTTTGATGTTAAAATAATATATAATTGGACGTTATATCATATATATAGAATCATTTAATGTTATATTTATTTTTTACATCAATTACACATCATTATTATACCCATCCATATAAAATGTACTCAAAAACAATTACACCACGACGTGGAGTTGGTAAGTCGTACGTACACACGTATGGTGACATGTCATTCAAAGGATATATAGAAAAATGAATATGGTTATACCATATTAATAATAACATCACATTATATAGATGATACTTGAGATATTATTTTAGAACGGAAATAACAAGGAAAGAAGAAGTGGAAGAGGAAAGGAAGGTGAAAGAGGTGATGAAATATTTACCTCTTCTTCAGGTTCTTCCTTTTGATTTGAACAAAAGGGCTCCATATGTGGTCTTTATGACTAAAGAAAGGCCTATAGGATTAAGGGAGGATAGTTGAGAGGGTATTATGTTAGGGGTTGGACGAGGCAAATAGCTATGATGGAGTAAATTAGAGAGAAGGGGGAGTGAACTTTTATATGAGGGGTGAGGGGAACCTTAGGAAAACCTAGAAATATTATTTTATTGTAAAATCATTTTCGGTTTATAATGGCTCCATAATGAATAATTTAAAGGATAAGGTGGGGATGGGTCAAAAACCACTCAAAAAATAGGTTTTAGATAGGTTTGGGTCACTATAATAACTTTATATTTTATATTTAACAATTAGTTAAATAGTTTGACATTTACCATGTCTCTTTTTATTTTTATATTATATGGGTAATAAACTTAAAATATACTTCCAATCGATCCTAAAGTGGTAAATTAATGATAAAAATATCATTATATATGTCTTTTTGCAGAGCCTTAGATTTTTTGGAATATAATATCAATTAATAATATAATATTTGTATTAAAAACTATTTTATGTCAATTTTTACAATAATTGGTATTTTGTTTTTTTAATTAATACAAGAATTATTACATCGAAAAAAATTCATATAACCAACCCTAACGTGTCATTTTATGCTAGAAAATTAGTTTATTTCAAAAAAATTCTCAAATTATATTTATTGGGATATTTATAATATCAATTATTTTAATATTTCAATAATTTGGTAATTACTCCATAATCATTGTGTCATAAATAAATTAAATTACCGAATGTCTAAAAAATATAAATGAAATACAATTATGTATTAAATATTTTTAGGTTTCTAATAAATATTTATAGTCAGATTTATCTTATGTGTAACACAATGTTAAAAAGAGTTTAGTTATTAAACCTTGAATTTAACGCTTTTAACACTTCTTTGAATTAAATAATAATAAATGTCATAAACTAATACATGTGGACCTAGAGGATCATATTTTATTCCTAAAGTTTTTTTTGGTCGATTTATACTTAGATAATAGTATTAGGACATGTTTTAGGGTAAAAATAATATCATTTTTACCCTTAATTACCATATTTACTTTTAACTGTGGTAAAAAAATTAAAATTTACTATTAAAAAATTATTATTATCTTAATGAACAGAATTTTACATACATATATCAACCGTGTCTCTTGGGTTTTTGAAATTCAACTCACAGAAGTGGTAAAATAATGTTTTAGGAAAATTTTCAAATACTCCTACGAGGTGGGTAAAAGACGGTAAAGAGTTCCACAAAATTTTTATATATCTAAAATTATTATAAACTAAATCCAATGAATTAAATTGAACATATAAATTTCTTCTGTATCTATTTTGACCTAAAATAAATTTAAATTAAATAAAAAATTAATTAAATAAAAAATCTGTTTTAAACTATAACACAGTGTTTTTAAATATTCATCAAAAAATTCAATGTTTTCAAAAAAAATACCAAAAATTCACCCGAGGTTAATTTAGATATTCCGAATCCAAAAATGAAGTCCATTTTGAAAGAAAAAATTTAAAAAAATTCATAATTTGGGTATTACTATTCATAATGGCTAGTTTGTTTGGTTGTGGTGTATGAGAACTCATGGTTGCGTACAACACACACTATTGTATTATTCAATGAGAAGTGTACCATTGAAGCTTGGGGTGTTACACATCATGAATTTAATTGAGGTTTGGTTGATTCATACACCTCACAAATTAATCATGGATAATTTTCATAAATTATCAAAACAATCCGAAAGTGTTTTCTTGGTTTTTTGTATGCCAATTGTGTTTTTTTACTAAAAATAATATAAATTTTAAATAAAATAGACAGTTTGAGTCATATCGGTCGCACCTTGCATCATATTGAGGGGATATTTATTCATACACCTCAAACTAACATATTTGTTGTCATCCTTATGTTTGAAAACAAATTTGTTTTTTCTCAATTTTTAGTTTGTCAATTTTTTTCATTACTAAAACATCATTTCAAACTAAAAACACGTATTTTGAGTCATATAGATCAAATTGTGCATTAGGTTTTCCTATGAGTGCTTCATACACATCACAAAGAACTTATTAATCATTGTCCGGAATTATTATGACAATTATAGTGAGTTTTCATGGTTTTCAGTTAGTTACACTATTTGATATAAAATGTTTATTTTATACTAATAATGGACACCTTATGCCATTTTGGTCACACCGTTCATTGGATTGAGGTGTGGTTGATTCCTAAAGATCAAAAATGACTAATGGATCATTTTCCTAACATATGAAATCAATCCATATGCTTTTGGTTAGTTTTATGTATGTCCCTTGTTATTTTTGATAAATTTATTATTAATTTAATATAAAAATACATACATAACGTCAAAACATTCACAACATGCTTCAGATTTAGGTGTGGTTGATTCCAAAATGTAAAAAATGACTTATGTATCATTTTCCATGTGTATCGAATCAGCCCTAATTTTCTTTATTAGTGTTTAGTCTATCATTTGTCCTTTTTTCTAAAAAAGATGTCAATTATAAATAAAAATAAACACTTAGAGTAATACCAGTCACATAATGAATCATATTGAAGTACAATATTCATGATATTTGGGTACAATATTCCATAAATCATACTACTCATTAATTTATACACAAATATATATCTTCTTGTGAATATGAGTCTTTTGGAAAATCTCTGTAGTACTAAAAAATAAAAATACACAAAGGAATAAAAATAATTTTAAATGAAATAGAAATTATTTTCAAAAATACTTCTTTAGGGATACTGGTTTGTTCATGTAATATGATCTCATTCATAAATTTACAAACATAATTACAACAGTATTTATCATTTATTTCTTGAGAAAATATAGAAACATTGAGATAAATATGATTTTTTTGTGTTCGGATAGTGAAATAAAATTATATATGTTGTGATACTTATCTAGTTATAGTACTTTGGATGTTTATATTCCTTTTACCCCAGCCTCATTCCAAGATTTAGATTATATTCACACACCTCCCAATCATAACAGAATCCTCATTAAAATAAAATATAAATTATATAAATATATGTTTAGTTCTAAAGTGTTGGTTGTAGTGTATTACAAATTGAAAAATGCTATCATGTGTGGTCGGTTTTTTGGATATCCATGCATTTAATCAAGAATATAAATATTTGGATTATCCAAATTGACTACAATGAGCATCCAATTCTATCTAAAAACACAAAAGGGAATAAGTAATGAATGAAATTAAAATATATTCGATATGATTAAATTGTATAGTTTTACCCCTGCATCACTGTTATAATGAACAGTCTATCATTTGCAATTTTTCTGTTAAACGATTTCAGTAGACCTGCCACTATTTCACCCTCTTTCTTGGAAGTTATTTCTATTTGTTCTATAGAGGTCTTGTGAGGACTAATGAGTCCATATTTTTTCATAGGGTAATCACATGATTTTTTGTTCATATATACACCTATGAAAATTATGTAACGTATTTAGTCATAATTATCATTGTATATCAGCTTTTGGAAAATCAAATCATGAAAACATACATCATGTATACATTTACAACTGAGACACCTAGAATACCATATTCCATGATTTCACTGAAATTTTCAACACTACTAAAAATTATATCATCCCTGTTGTACATATTTTCATCAAACAAAATTTTTTGAGCACCACCATTTATCAACTTCATCTCCACAAGATCCAGAAAAGATTAAAAATTTTGATATAGAACTGGTGGGGTTAAGGTGCCTTTGGTAGATTGTTTCAATCAGTTGGTTGATCCTTGATATGGTTTTGAGTCTCTAATTCGATTCACCCATTTCCCATTGTCTCGCTGTAATAAAATTCATCGATTAAAACCTTTTTCAATAAATATTAATGGTTTATCATGAAAAATAAATTGGAAATTAATACCTCCTTGTCCACGTGTTTTTGTAAAATATGTGCTAGCCTTGCAATGAATGTTCTAAGAGATTGCTCTACCTTATGAATATTATCATCATAATTTGGAATATGTATCTCAATTATATTCTTAGGGGATACATTAATCAAAACATTGACACAACCTATTGGATGTGGTCTTGTGTAGCATGGAGTTCGGGATATTGAACATCGTAGGCCTTGCTACAGTGAGATGGGTTGGTGTTGATAGATATAAATAATAATCATTTTCACCCTATAGAATATCAATATATGGAAGGTATCAATAGGTATCTGATTTAAAATTCATTGAAAAAATTATTAGAACAATTATTACCTCAGTAAAGACAGGTATTTAAGGGGAATGGCCCACCTAAATGCTTGTGGGGAGTGGGGCACGATCTTCACACACCAGTTTTTATTGAGTTGATTTTTCTCTTTCCACCCTACTATCATATTTTTCAAGAACTCTGTATACCAATTAATTTGTTATACAAGGATATATACTCTTTCTATCACCATTTATAATAGTTCACATTGATCCCCCTATTGTTTTTTTCTCAAAAATATGATTGGGGTGTCACGCCAAAACATGCACCTTTGACCCATAGATAATTTTCTGGCTACATAAAGGCTACTGAAAGAATGTCTACATCTGGTTTTGATGTTTCTGATACTTATCACTATTTCAGAAGAAAATATAGTTAAATAAGTAATCCTTATTATGTAATATTGATTTAATCCAAAACAAATATTTATTATCTTATACTTACACATGTTTCCCATACTTTTTGTGTTTTTTCATATATTAGTTGTACCACCCCGACCCACTAGGATTGAGCCTGTGAATTAATTGTGATATTGGCATTGTTATAAGGAATGAAAATCCTGAAGGAACAGTCAGTTCAGTAGTTTTGAAGAAACTAGTTACATAGATTTAACATAAATCTCATTGGATAAGGTTACAAGATACAATACATAAGGAAAAACAAAAACTGCATCCACGAGCACACAATAAATGACATCCACTTAATAACCTGTTGAAGGTAAACAATGAAAGGGGTGAGATCAAATTCTCAGTAAGGGTTACAAATAGAGGAATGATGAGTACTATAATAAGTGAATCACAACCAATTTTACATATTCAATATGGCATAATGAAAAAAAGAATGATTAATGCCATTAATAAAATTAAATGAAACTTCATACATAGATTTTTTCATCGTGAAAACCATATGGATAATAATAAAAAATTAAAATGAATAAATATAATGCTTATTAATTGGATATCATGTATCTGGCACATGAACCATAATACCTTTAAAACGGTTTAGTTCTATGGGTAGAAACCCGTATGATTTTTTTGGAAACGAACTCGAAGGGTCTGTCGCCAAACTATTTTTTCTCATGAGACCAACCAATGCATCAAGGGGTTTTGGTGGTCCCCACCCACCTATACATCCAATAATTATATATACATTGATTCTATACAAGAGCTATGTGTATTTAAATTAACCGTATAGAAGAGAGGATATAGATTAATTGATATTCACAATGTCAAAACAACATTCTATATAAATACCGTATGTAAAATGGTATACGGCGTAGAAAATAATAATATCCATGATTTGAGAATATGGATATTTTAAGGGAATATAACTTCAATAGAAAAGTGATCTAAAATGGGCAGTAGGTACACCACATAAGAATGAGTAGGAACACAATTACTAAGGAAGTCACAATGATGTGAAAATTGAGACAAAGATCGTTACCGTGTTGTATTCAATTGAGTCGTACGTCAAAAAGTTAATAACCACCAAAATAGTCAAAAAATACAATGAATATAATGAGAAATATGATAACATTTTTCAAATGGCGGTACTCCTATACCACATATAAGAAATAAGTGGTGAACAATGAAAATCCCATAGAGTTGAATGTGAGATGAGAAAAACCCCTTGTAGACATTTCGGCATGGTAACGAGTGTTATTGCGAGAGATTAATGAAGGATAAAAGGATATCCCGTTATTTATATATCATAAGGGAAGTATGGGGGAGGTGTAAAAACATACCCCATCATTAGAAATTTTAAAAAATGCACACAAGATAGGATAGATTCTTGAATAAAAGTGAGAGAGAGGATACCTTACAATATGCTTGAAGGTTTTCTTGACATGTTATTAATGACCTGAATAATCAAATTAGGATTGTTAATTCATAATTATAGAACCTATTTTATATTTAAATGATTTATTATAATCCTTTTTAGTTCATTCTATGCCTTTTTTATTGGTTATAAGGTTCGATTTCATTTTCTGGGCTCTTTTGTTTACTTGGTTTTAAATGATCGGTTCACTTATATTCAATTTTGGATAAATATATAATATGTATGTGGTTTTCCAGAAATTAATATATACACTATTAGTTAACATCCATGAGATAACATGGTTTTAAATTTAATTTGGGTTACTTAGATTGAAATCAAATTATTATATATATAACATTAGTGAAACCTGTTTTGGTTAATCGGTGGGTTTGATTACTATGAACATGTTTTTCATTTTAATGTAATTCCATGTGAACAAAAGTATTAAAGAACTAAAAATAGGATATATTTCAATATAATCAGGTTAAACCATAAGAGAGATGGTTTCCTGAGCAAAATTAACTATTATAATAAAAAGCGATATAATGTTGTCTTTGAATGTGATAGATTATCACATCTCAAACGATGCTTTCATTTCATTCAAATAAAAGTGGGGAAAGGAGAGAAGATAATGGAATATATAACATTATCATGAAAACATTCCAGTACAAGTATGTTACTAGATTTATCGAACTATTTTGGTGAAGGGAGGTGAGAAAAGAAACAAATATAAATGAACTTAAAATAAATGATGCTATTTGAAAGAGGAATTTACCTCTTGAGACTTCCTCCTTTGAGAACCTCTTAAGGGGAGAGGTTTTGTTATTTTGAAGAGTATAAGAGCATTTTGACGTGGGGGAGGATATTGTGGAGTGAATTGGACAGAATATTGGCAAGGTACAAGGATTGATAGGAGTGAGGAGAAGAGAGAGTGAATGGGGTTTTTAAAGTGGAGGAGAGAGGGGATTTCTTAATATAAAACACATTAATTTATTATTTAACCTCAAGACAAGAAATAGTGAGTATTCCATGATCAAAAATTGTAATTTTATCATGTTATCCCAAACCAAGTGGGATTACATCAGCAGTACATCACACATGACTATATAATTAGTGTATTTATCTTAATTTTGCAATTTATGGTATGTCACTATTTATAAAAAATTCTTGTATTTTAGAAAAATCCCAAAAATTTACCCAAACCATTTTTCAACGTGTAGAATCCAAAAATAAAGTCCATTTTGGAGAAATTATTTTTTAAAATGTGATTAATTAAATATTTAATTAAATCATTATTTAGTTGAAATATATAAACACTTAGAACATTAATCTTCATCTTTAAGGTGTCTAAATTTATATACACTCAAGTGTATGGATAACATTAATAAGAGTCATATTACTATTCATAAGGGTATGTTACTATTTATAAGGGTATGTTACTATTCATAATTGTAGGTTACTATTCACCAAAAATTATGTCAATTCTATCAGACTCTAAATATCATCTTGAACACAACTGTGTATATCATATTTTTAAGATTCAAATCACAGAGTTGGTAAATTTATGTTTAGTGGCTATGTTATGGATATCTCTAATATGTAACCATGTTATTTTCCATTGGGGCTCTGTGATTCATGAAATATAGGCTACCTAATGAATACAATATATTTAAGAGAAACATACCATAAAATTTTTGGGGTGCTACATTATTCCCTCCTATGGAAATTTCATCCTTGAAATTTTATGTAAAAAGACCACAAAAAATATGTGGGTGATTCTTTTTCATAACATCATCATGTTCCCATGTTGCTTCCTCCATATTCTGGTTTCTCTAAAGATCCTTCACTAGGCGAGTTGTCTGATTTCTCAATACATGTTCCCTTGTGTCAAGAATCCCAATAGGATTTTCCAAATATGAAAAATTAGGTTCCAGATAAATTTCCTCATATGTGATATCATGTGTTGGGTATGGCATGTATTTATTTAACAATTTCATGCGGAACACATCATGAAATCTAGAGATATTTGGCGGCATCGCATGATGGTAAGCTGCAAATCTGATTCTTTCCCGAATTTCAAATGTCCCAATGTACCTGGGGCTCATTTTCCCTTTCTTACTGAATTGTAGGACACCCTTCCATGTAGATAATTTCAGGAAGACATGATCCTCCACATGGAAATCCAAATCCTTTATCCGATTATCAGCATAAATTTTCTACCTACTTTGGGCTACCTTAATACGGGCTTGGATTCTCTTCACCTTCATTGTGGTCTCTTCAATATGTTGGGGCCTATAATTTTCCTCTCACCAACTTCATCCCAAAAAGTTGGAGTTCAACATCTCTTTCCACATAATGCCTCATATGGAGCCATTTGAATACTAGAATGGAAACTATTGTTGTACGAAAAACCCACCAAATGAAAATATTGATCCCACATACCTTGGAAGTCAAGAGATCATGACCTCAACATGTATTCTAGAATTTTTATATTCCTTTCAGACTGCCCGTCGGTTTGGGGGTGATATGCGGTACTCATACGAAGCTCAGTATTCAAATCCTTCTGGATACTTTTCATGAAATTTGATGTAAATAGGGTATCCAGATTGGATACAATTGATAAAGGTTCACCATGAATTCTCACAAATTCATTAATATACAGTCTTTTCAGGTACTCGAGTGGAAAGTCCTCTAATATAGGACGGAAATGTGCGGATTTTTTGAGATGATCAACAATTAACCATATTGCATCATTTCTTCTAGTTGTCCTCAATATTCCAGTGATAAACTCAACCTTAATGTTGTCCCACTTCCACATAAGAATAGGTAGAGGATGAATCACTTCTTTGAGATGTTTTCTATCTACCTTCACTTGTTTAAAAACTAGAAACCTTGACACATAGTTAGTAATTTTCTGCTTCATATCATCCCACCTAAAATATTCCTTCAGATCTCTATACATCATGGTGCTACCCAGGTGTATAGAGAAATTTGAGCTATGGGAATCGTCTAATAGATCTGTTTGTAGCTCAGGTACTGATGGAATGCATAACCTCTCCCCAAATTTCATAACTCCTTCTTTATACACAAAGTCGGCCAGTCTTCAATCTTTGACAACATTACTTTTTTGTGCATATTCTCATCATAAGATTGAGAAATTTTTATTTTCTCTAATAAAGATGGTTTAGAAATCATTTGAAAGTGAAAAGATGTTTCCCCTTCCATAAAAATTCCCATATACATATAGATCCATGAATATAGGATCTCTTTCAATCCTCATTCGAGTCAGAAGGCAATGATCAGTCGTGCTTAATGAATCTTCCACCTTATTCGCCTTTCCTGTGTGGTAGTGTATTGAAAAATCGTAATATTTTAGTAACTTGAGCCATATTCTTTGCCTGATGTTGAGTTCATTTTGTGTGAAAATGTATTTCAAACTTTTTTGGTCCGTATAGATCTCACATCTCTCTCCGTAGAGATAATGCATCTATATTTTTAGAGAAAAGATTACGGATGAAAACTCAAGATCATGAGTTGGATAATTTTTTTCATGATTCTTCAACTATCATGATGCATAAAATATAACCTTAATGTTTTTCATAAGGACTCTACCTAGTCCATTCTTTGATGCATCACTGTATATTTCAAATCCATCACATCGAGATAGAAGAGTCAAAATAGGAGCATTGTCCAATATTCTTTTTAATTCGTCGATGCATTCTGTAAACTATTTTTTCCATAAAAATGTCACTCCTTTTCATGTGAGCTTGGTTAGAGGGTTAGCCAGTCGAGCGAAATTATGAACGAAATGCCGATAGTAACATGATAAGCCAATAAAACTACGTACCTCGGTTATGTTTATTGTCATTGGCCAATCTTGTATTGCCTTTGTATCCACATGATCAACTAGGATTCCATCCTTAGTGACAATATGTCCTACAAAATTAATTGATTGAAGCCATAATCCGCACTTTCTAAACATCCCATATAATTCACTTCTTCTAATACTTTTCATAATCATCCGCATGTGATTCTCATGGACTTCATAACAATTTGAGTATACCCAGATATCATCGATAAACAGCACATAAAAGTTATAAAGATATTCTTTGAAAACTATATTCATTAAATCCATGAAAACAGAGGGTTCAGTAGTTAGTACAAAAGGCATCACTGTAAACTCGTTATCCCATACCTGGTTTGAAATGCTATCTTAGGAATATCTTCTTTCCTCACACGAAGCGGATGATATCCGGACTGAAGGTCAATCTTCAAAAACTATTTAGCTACTTGATTTTGATCAAATAAATAATCAATCTGAGGTAGATGGTGCTTATTATTTATTTTAATAGCATTGATTTCCATATAATAAATGCCTAGCCTCATGGATCCATCTTTTTTCTTGATAAACAGGACTGGGTATCCCCATATAGAAACACTAGGTCGAATAAATCATTTGTCACTCAAATACTGTAGTTGTTTATTTAGCTCCACTAACTCCACAGTGGCCATTTTATAGGGGGTCTTTGATATAGGTCTCGCACCAGGAATTAAATCTATAGATAACTCAACTTCACTCTCTTGATGATTTCAAAGTAAATCCTCAGGGAATACATCAACATACTCTTTCACTATATATACATCTTAAAATTTGAATATTTCTATCCTCACCCATAGACATTGGGTTCACTTATTTTCCTTGAATTTCATTCAATAAAGACACCGGGGGCGGAACTAGATAGGAATCAGATGGCGAAGTCTATACTCTAAAGATAAGAGATTCAACATCATTTTCAAAAATTGTATCTTCTTTTTTCTTGCAATAAATCATCGCATCATAATTTGACAGCCAATCCATACCATGAATTATATCATATTCAGTCATGGGTATGATGATAAGGTTAGAAACTAAAGAATTTTTTTTGTGTTTATAGGGGGTCTAGTCGACATGCCTTTGTTGCAATGATACATCCCAAGGCAGTTTTGACTGAAAAATCCTTTATTAAATCAAATTGAACATATCTAATCTTCTACGAAGACTGAGAGGATATCAATGAATGTGATGATCCAGAATCAAATAAAGTGTTTTCTATGATTGAGGAAACAATTAAAGTACCTGCGACCACATCATTAAGAATTTCAACCTTCGTGGTTGTGATCACATAGGCTCTCCCTTGTTCTCTTGGATTTTTCTTAGGCATGTTTCCTTTGTTCTTAGGACACTCATTTTCATAGTTCCCCATAACTCAGAAATTTTATCATTGAATATCATTGAATTGTTTCTTCCCCTTTCATTCATCATATCAATGACCCTTTTCTACGCCCTTATAGCAGACTCACATTCCCTTCATGCATTTCCCGATATGATTCTTTCCACAGTTATTGCATAATGGGAAACTATTAGTTCCCTTGATATTCTTTGGTTCTTCTCCTTTTCCTTTGTTATCAGAGTACCACTTCTTATCATGGTTTTCTTTTGAGAAGATTTGATCTAGAAAATTCCTTCTCTATTTTGATCGCACATGATACAATTCCATCATTTGATGAAAATGTTTGAGAATCCAGTGCCCTCTGAATACATGGCTTAAGACCTTCAAATAAATGATCAAACTTGTCTGCTAAGTCACGTACATAATCTATGGCATACCTTTCCAGCCTCATAAAAGTATCCTCTTACACTACAACACTGTCTTCTTCCCTTTGTTTCAAGGTAAGCAATTCCTACATCATTTCAGTTCGTTGCTCACGAGGGAAATATTTTTCAAAGAATATTTCATTAAAAGTCCTCCATTCTATATATTCTATTTCCTCTTCCGCTAGGTAATGTTGAATCAGGGACAACAATTGATCAGTGTCACCCTTGAGACAATATACTCCCAGTACTACCTTTTAATTTTCATTTCATCTTAATGCCAAGAATATCTTTTCAAGGGACTTGATCAATTGCTCAGCAACCACTAGATTAGTAGTCCCGCTGAAAGATGGGGGCTCTTGCCACATAAAACGATCCAACATAGGTGTGGAATGGTTATTCATTACAACATGAGTGAGTTGTCTCAATATGGTCATGATATGATCTTCTCTAACGTTGACTGTGTTGACTTGCTCAGTAGGGGGATCCCTACCCTTCCCATGAGTATTGATTCTGCTTCTTCCATTAGACACCATCTATAGATAATGGTACACACTAAATAAGGTTATGAATCAAAATTTGTAATCTTAACAGAACAAAATACCTAGCTTAAATTAAGTTGTTATGCCTGGATAATGCCATAATCTGAAGAAAAAAATTATTTATATGAGGAATAATTTACATTTAAATCTTTCATAATGGCTTGTAATGAAAATATGAATTATCCACAGCTTATCCCCCAGGAGTTTCGTAACCAAGAGTACATCAAGGCCCGTTTTCAAGTACAAGTTCCTTTTTGAGTCTATCTCAAAGTGGTGTTTTCGAGTTTTACCACGAGATACATCTATGCTAGAGCCGCATCGATCTGCTCGTATCCAGACAGAGATGTATTACTTGAATGATCTACATAATATATTTCATCCCAAAATACTAGAATGTTCTTGTATGTTTATCCTCAAATATTACATTAGGTATTTGTTCCCTACTATATATTTACTACTATAGTTTCCATGTTTCATACTAAACATCCTCTGATACCAACTATAACACCCCGACCCCTCTAGGCTGGAGCCGGTTCATTACTTGTGATATTGTAATGGTTAGGAATATGAAAATCCCCAGGGAACGATCATTTTAGTAGTCATGGAGAATATAAATACATAGATTTAACACATATTTCATTGGATAAGGTTACAAGATACAATACATAATGAAAAACAGAAACTGCATCCACAAGCACTCAATAAATGACCTCCTCTTCATAAGATATTGAAGGTAAACAATGAAAGGTGTGATCTCAAAAGCTCAGTAAGGGTTACAAATAGCAGAAGCATGAGTAAAATAATCATTGAATCATAATCAATCTGACATATTCAATATGAAATAGTAAATAAATGAATAACTAATTCAATTAATAAACTAAGAATGAAAAATAATCCATATATTTTGTCATAGTGAAAACCTCATGGATAATAATAGTAACTGATAAAGAATAAAGATAATGCTTATGAATTTGAAGTCATGTATCTGGAACATGAACCATAATAGCATAAAATGGTTTAGTTCTACGGGTAGAAACTCATCTGATTTTTTTTGAAACAATCCCAAAGGGTCTCTCGCTAAACTATTTTGTCACATGAGACCTACTGATGCGTCGAGGGTTGTAGTGGGACCCACCCACCTCTACATCCAATAATTTTTATACATAGATTCAATACAAGAGAAATATGTATTTAAATTAACTCTATAGAAGAGAGGATACAGATTCATCAATATTCACACTGTCAAAAAAACATTCAAAATAAATTCAATATGTAAAATGGTATACGACTTAGACAATAATAATATCCATGATATAAAAATATGGATATTTTAATGGAATATAATTTCAATTGTAATGTGATCTCAAATGGTCAGTAGTTACACCACATAAGAAAGAGTGGGCGCACAATTACTAAGCAAGTCACAACGAAGTGAAAATTGAGACAAATCTCGTTACCGTGTTGTATTCAACTGAGTCATATGAAAAAAATTTAATAACCACAAAATGAGACACAAAATACCATGAATATAATGATAAATATGATAACATATTTCCAATGGGAGTACTCCTATACCACATATAAGAAATAAGAGGTGAATAATGAAAATCCCACAGAATTGAAAGTGAGATGAGAAAAACCCCTTACAGGCATTTCGGCATGGTAACGAGTGTTCTTCCAAGGGATTAATGGTAGATAAAATGATATCCTATTATTTATATATCATAAGGGAAGTATAGGGGAGGTTCAAAAACATGCACCATCATTAGAAATTAAAAACAAAATCACACAAGATACGGTAGATTCTTGAATAAAAGTGAGAGAGAGGATCCCTTACCTTATGCTTGATGGTGTTCATGACATGCTATTAAAGACCTAAATAAAAACATTAGGATTATTAATTCATAATTAAATAACCTCTATTATATTTAAATGATTTATTATAATACTTTTTAGTTCATTATAGGCCTTTTTGATTGGTAATAAGGTTCAATTTAACTTTTTGGGATCGTTTGTTTAATTGGTTTTAAATGATCGGTTCACCTATATGCAAGTTCAGATAAATATATAAGGTGTATGTGGTTGTCCAGAAATGAATTTAAACACTAATAGTGAACATCCATGAGATTACATGGTTTTAAATTTAATTTGTGTTACTTATATTGAAATAGAGTTTTTATATATATAACATAGTGATAACTGTTTTGGTTAATCGGTGAGATTGATTACGATGAACACGTTCTTCTTTATTACTTAATACCATGTGAACAAAATTATTACAAAACAAAAAATAGGATATATTACATAATAATCTGGTTCAACTACAATACATATGTTTTCATGACCAGAAATAAAAATTAAAATAGAAATCGATATACCGGTGTCATGGAAAGTGATAAATTAGCACATCTCAAACGGTGCTTTCATTTATTTCAAACAAAGTGGGGAAAGGAGATAAGATAATGGAATATATACCATTATCATGAAAAAATTCCAGTACATGTATGTTACTTGAATTATCATGCTATTTTTCTGAAGGGGGGTGTGAAATGAATCAAAAATAAAAGAAATTAAATGAAAAGAAGGGATTTGAAAGTGGAATTTACTTCTTGAGACTTCCTCCTTTGATAACCTCTCAAGGAGAGAGGTTTTGGTATTTTGAAGAGGCTAGGAGCTTTTGGACGTGGGGGAGGATCATGGGGAGTGATTTGGAACTAATATTTTCAAGACACAAGGCATGAGGGGAGTGAGGAGAAGAGTGAGTGAAGGGGGGGGGGTTTACAATGGAGGAGAGAGGGGATTTCTTAATATAAAACTCATTAATTGATTATTTCACCTCAAGACAAGAAATAGAGAGTACTCCATGACCAAAAATAGTAATTTGATAAGGTTATCCTCAACTAAGTGGGATTAGATCAGAAGTCCATCACACATGACTCTATAATTTGTGTATTTATCTTAATTTTGCAATGTATGGTATGTCACTATTTATCAAAAATTCATGTATTTCATAAAAATCCAAAAAATTCACCCTAACTATTTTTCAACGTGTAAAATCCAAAAATGAAGTCCATTATTTGAAAATTATTTTATAAATAATATTAATTAAATATTTAATTAAATCGTTATTTAATTGAAATATATATACACTTAGTACATTCATCTTCATCTTTAGGGTGTCTAAATTCATTTATATAGTCAAGGGTATGGATACCATTCATAAGATTCATATATCAATTCATAAGGGTATGTTACTATTAAAATGGTTTGGTTACTATTCATAAGGGTAAGTTACTATTCATAAAAAATTATGTTATTTCTATCAGACTCAAAATATCATCTTGAACACAACCGTGTATATCAGATTTTTTAAATTCAAATCACAAAGCTGATAAATTTAAGTTTAGTGCATAATTTATGGATATCTCCTATAAGTAACCTCATTTTGTTCTAGAGCGTCTTAGTGATTCATGAAATATAGGATACCTAATTAATATAGTTTATTTAAGATAAACATACCATAACATGGTTGGGGTGATACATTAGGACCCCATATTTATTTACTTGTGCCTCCTTCCATAGAACATGGTCTGGGAAGGAAGTGAATTTGGATTTGCGTTCATCAATCTGCATATAAATAGAAGAACATAGTTATGATGTTGTTTCATGTTTAATAAAAGTATAACGATATATTTAAAATTCATACCAATTATTTTGCATGTAATGCGTACACCATCATTTCTTTATGGTAGGGGTACACTGGTTTTACTGCTCATTCATTATTTTTAGCACCCAGTTGATGGTTCATAAATAAAAAAATTTCAATCAATGTGATAAATACACATATCATCAAAAAAACAGATTAACAAACACAATGTACCTAAAAATACTACTCCGCATGATGATTTGTAAACTCATCGCATGATCCTTGGGTTATCATGTGTTCTTAAAGAGGAGGTAGGTGTGGGTATATTTTCCCTTCAGCATTTTTAAGATGATATCTCATTAAAATTGTGGGAAAGCCTCTGTGAATCCCTCCATAAACCATTAATATATAGTCCTTGTGCGAGTCATACAATCTAAATGCACTATATAGGGGATGATAAAGAGTAAGTTAATGTCTAATTTTTTTTATTTTTTAGTAAATTAAATAAATGATATCATAATGTTACTTTAATATATTGAAACATTAGTGTCTTAAGCCCAATGAAAACATGGTGGCACGATTGTACAACAATCTCCATGTGTTACTAAGTGACAGTTACAATTTAATAACTCAACATAGCCTTTTGTGGTTAACATGATGGACTTGCCTATTCCATGTGACATTATATTTGATGCCTTTTTCATTTTCCTCAAGGATTTTTGCTAACACTGTTAAATTAAGACAATCTTGTTTTTTCTTTGATTCTAGTGTTTTGTTACATCCCATTTCCCTAGATTCAACATCATCAATATGATCTACATAATGTTATCATTCTCATGTGTAGATGGTGGTTGTACCTCTACATTAGGAGAAACAACAAGAACAGGTTGAGAAACTAGTTGGTCCTCAGCACTGCGAGCAACAACAGGTTGAGAGACTTGTTCCTCTACACTTCGAGCTGCAGCATGTTGAAAGAGTTTTTGTTCCTTGGGTTTGGTAGAATCATCACATGAAAGATTAATTATCTACATATGTAGGTTAATATATAATTTTTATTAAAAAAAGTCAGCAATGAATAGATAATAAGATAAGGTACCACATTGTATATTACAAAAAATACAACCTGATTATTGAAATCTCTTTTTTCATAAAGGAAGAAATGATTTGACTCCTCTATCATATATCCAAATACTATCATTGTAGTGTCCTCTGACATAATTTCATATACATTGGGATATATGTGAATTGATTTCAATATCCCAATGAAATATTCATACACACTTGAATTATTATTTCATCCTTTAGTGGATTTGGCCGATAACAGAACAATTGACTAGCTTCGGTTTTCATAATTAGGAACATAAAATACATGTACAGCCTGTGATGCCATTATAAATAGTTTTTTATACCCTTCCTTACTGAAACAAACATTCACAAATCCCAACTCATCAATTTTAAAAGAACTTTTTTTACCAACCCGCAAGCATTGAATATTAGTACTTGGAAGTTCGTATAATCAACCCCCGGATTTTTTGTGATTCGAAAGTATGACATATTCCCCAAAATTGGATTTCTATCCTTAGCACTAGAAACATGCTTCCCTTCAGCGACAAATATAACTCCATTATTCTGCATGGAACATTCTTCATCATGTTCATCAATATAAAATGTATAACTATTAATTACATAATCATTTTAAGAAAATACAAACACAATTTGTCCTCTGTCTTACCATTGAAGATGTTATGAATTTGAGTTTGGATATTTATCTGACTCCTTAAATGTATGGTCCATAAACCATCCTATCACTATCTATTATTTGTATTTGATATCCATTTTCAACCCTTCGTGTATTCAAATTCCTAATAACTTCTCTATAGGTTTCGACATATGGTTTAACCTCTAAACTGTAATGAAAAACCTAATGATGGTCCTGCTCCTGATCTATAATATTGATGGTGACAACCTCTTTTCTAAAAATTAATTCACCTGCAATCTGTTGAGTGTGATGAGATTTCAGAAAACTAATTCCTTCGACACCAAGTAAGTATTCGGTAAATAATTCAATGACTTCCTCAACAATATATCTCTCGACAATACAACCCTCTGGATGACTTCAATTTTTGACATACCTGTTCAAACTCTTCATAAACCAGTAAATGGGGTACGTCCATCTATAGTGTATAGGTCCACATTGTCAAATATTCATACCCCAGTGAGCCATCAAATGAACCATCATATCAATGAATTTTAGTGGGAAGAACATTTTCAATTCACATAATATGACAACAATTTCGCTTTCCATACTCAGCAATTTCACTGGGTCTTTAACATTGTTGCATATACCACTGAAGAATAAATAGATCTTCATTAATGTATAATGTACATTCATGGAAAAAAATGAAATGTAAATATATAAGAATTATATCTTTAATCAATAATGGGGATGTCATGTTATTTAAGACACATTAACTATAAATTTTTCATCGAGACGATGTTAGTGATATTTTAAGAATACCAATATGGATCTTTTATGTCATTCAAGAAGTTGAAAATTGATATATCTCATTCTTGGTAAGAGGTTAAGCAGCAGGTGGAGGAAATGCTCATTTTTCACCCTTCACTGGTGCCAAAACATCTTGTATTCCCATATAAACCATGTAAAACTTAGGCTTAATTGCATCCTCTGTTTTTCCAGGTGCATTTAGTGACATTCCAATGACACTTTCACACATATTTTTTTCAACATTCTTAACCACAAGAATGTTTCTGAAGTACATAAAATTCTTTTATTTTAATTAAGAAATTCTATTCTATTCGTTCAACTAGTTTTTGTATGGTTTTTCAAAAACTCTTTAACAAAATTAGTGTCCACAAATTTCAATTTCTCAAACAGTTTATAACTTGTTAGTGTTTTTAGTTTTGTACATTCATCTAAACTTCCATCAAATGACGTCGTCCAAGATTGGTGCTTATCTCATTGGGGTAGAAATCCGTCATATCCAAGAAACACAGTTTTCGAAGAATGTTTCATCCTAATTAAAAGTGTACCTTGTTCGCAGAAGGGACACCAATGAATTACTTTAATTCTATATCCTCAAAATTTTCCATAATTAGGAAATCCATGTATAGTCCCGTAAAACAAGGATCGTAATGTGAAATAGTCATTCTTATAAGCATCGTACTACATAACACCCCAATCCCACAATAATTTAATATCCTAGATCAGTGGAGCCAAATAAAAATTAATATTATTACTCAGTTGTTTCAGTCCTGATTTAATCATAGATGGGATGATGTTTGTTCATTTCATTCATAATAGTGTTGGCATGTCATAATTTACCAACTTATCCAGCAATTTACTATGAGTGATACTTTGAAAACCAAAATTATTTACTCCATATGTAGATAATGAAAGACATAGGTTTCTCAGGTTGTTTCCAACGTAAAGATACACATGATCGACTCTCTTCCACTAAGGAGAGTCTGTAGGGTGACATAGTCTCCCATAATTATTATTATTGTTTGCATTCCATGTAAATTGCCATATGGTCTCTTCACAAGAATATATGCACTAAAGCCTTGTAATGATTGGAAAATACCATAAAACTTTCGTAGGTCTTGATTCATCATTCATCTATCAAGAATACCCACAATTTAGGCATTCTCTATGTGATTTGTTGTCCTTGAGAAGTATTATACAGTCATTAGGGCAGGAATGTATTCTTTTAGTGACCATGCCCATCGAGAGGATCATTTTTTTGGCATCATATGTTCAGATAAAGAGATAATTATCTTCTAGAATTATGTCATTCAATAGAGAAAAAAATTATATAAAATTGGTGTCACTCCAACTATTTCCTTCATTAAAATTATAGAGATTCAGTATGACGGACAATGCAGTATGTTTAGTGAAACCATACAAAGCCATCTTTTCCCAACTCTTTAACATCTAAAATGTTTTTGGGAAATCATGAAGTTCATTTTCATCTATGCTTTTCATTTCCTTAATAAAATATTCTTAACCATTCACATTTGTAATCACATCCATGATATGGTCTTATTCATTTTCCTTACTTGTAATCATATCAGATGATCTAGAAAACACATTGTTATCCCATCCACTAACTACATTCACTTTTTCCCAATGTTTATTCCATCATTTATAACATTAATCTTTTTCGTGATAGATCAAGTGTTCTTCTGAATCCTATAGACTTTGTTGGCTTAAATAAAAATAGCTTAATCATGGACAAATGATTTGATAATTATCATATGGATGATCATTTTCAAACTTGATGAAATCTTTCATTGTATCTTAATACTCTCTTATTAACCAATTAGTATCCATCAATTATTCAATCATATCCATCCTATTTGATTCGGTAATATTATTATTTAACAAAATGAATACAAAAAATATAGATAAATTGTAATTGATTCCATAATTCTATAAAAATATAAACTTAACATATTAAGGACAAACTAAAAATCAAATGTCCTATGAAAAATATTTTAAAAATCATACTTGAAATCCCATTAAATAAACCCACCATTTACATAAATTCCTATTTAAAATGACACACCTTTTTTAAAATAAATCAATCAGTTACAAACACCCATTCAAAAAACCACAATTCCTTTTTTTATTTTAATCAATACAACTTCATGACCCAATAATCTTAATCATTTAAAAAGAGCAACAACCCTATAATTAATATTTCAAAAGAAATTATTTAGTTTAAAAGATACACTTAGGAATTATCACAAAGACATAGATCCCAATAGATACACTTTATATAATATACATAGAAAACATGTAGATTCAATAATATTCAATCAGTGTTTTATGATTCCATCAAATTATTACAATGGTTGGTTTAATAATAATAATTTCTATTAGCATTTGATATTGTGATCCACACCATTGGATATACATTATTCATTCCTCCATTTTCTAATTATATCTATTATCCTTCATTAAAAACAAAAGATTCCCAATGGATATGTTCTATAGTAAGTGACCACACTCTCATCCATGAAACACTCATGTTCGAGTTTACAACAAACACTACATTATCCCAATGATCATTGGATCAAAAAAAATCAATTGGTTGTACACCCCAAGAACAATGTATATGTCTCTCATATATGGTATTGTTGGTTCCTTCCTCAATAGATACATCTAATAAAATCTATAAGCATGAAGGCATTAAAAAATAAAAAATTTCTCAAGTTTCATGCCTTTCAAATAAAGAATTTTCCTATGTAATTAATTAGTAGAAGAAACTATGTCCCTTTCCAGATCCTTTTACGTATATCAGGTCTCAAGAAAAACTAAGATAAGAACAATGGTACTAAATTAATAAATGGTATGAATTTACATATTCTATTTTCTAAAATTATCATAAATACTTTATAAATGACATTAAAAGACTAGTCATTCTAACATCCTTAACTAAAATCATATTAGTATCCTCAGGAATCAAAGTATTGATAATATTATTATATGTCTCAAGAGAATTTCTACCTCACCAAATATCATTCATGAGTTTAACAACATCATGTACCAAAATAGTTTCGAACAGTTTAATGAAAAAATCATAAAGAAAATCTAGGTTTCGTATCATTTTTGGCTGTATTAACCCAAATGCCACATCCACATCAAGAAATTGAATATCAATAGTTAATAATTCATTCATATAATTTTTTAATGTTTTAATAATATAATATATTATATATTTAGATATAAAATTATTCTAGGTTGAAAATATGATTTGACAATCAATTGAATTATATCATTTGTCCCTTTGTGAGGATTATCCATTAAGTGCTTTTGGGTGGAAGGATTCATTACATGTGTTGCTATGGTTATTTGACATGGGTGTTCAGATAGTGTGTGATGAAGCTTTGGATATGTAGGGATAACAAAATATATGATTCCCTTGTAACATAATTTTCCCATAATAAAAGTATCAATGTATTGGGGGTTTAACATTAGGATTTATGATTAGTACAAATTCTAACTAGTGTTATTAGATCATTTTATTGTTATACAATGAGTTAAAAAAAAAATTTGTTGAATTATGCTAAAAAAATTATAGTGATTATTAGATCAAGACTCAATAGAATGTCTTGGTATAAAGACTATGTAGTTTCCACTAGTGAAGTGATTTTCTATGATTTAGTGGATTTGTACTAGTAAGAAAGTGGTGGTTCCATTGTAATGAGTATAATTTGGATTGATATTAAATGGTGGAGGATTCAGACATTGGGGGAAAATAGCCTTCATACTCTTGTAGAGTTTAAAATTTATATTGATTTTGAATTAGTCAGATGCAAGGTGTTCAGTAGAATAAAAATCCATGAGATGAAAGCATTAGAATTTTTTTTAAAGGTGTGTCCAAGATAATACAGATCCAATTAGGAAAAATGAAATGACTCAATGATGTTTAGAATTAAATGTGGATGTGTAGTAGTTGTGGGATCAAGGTATATGATTGGTATATTTTTTAGTGCAACCATGGTTATCGGTGAGATTTTTCGTAATAATTCTGCATTGGTTAAAATTAAATAATTAATAATAATTGATAAGAATCAATTATTTTTGATATATGTGGTATATTCGTAGCTTTATGGGAAGTGAAATCTAAAACTAGGATTGGAAGTGATAGATAGAGTTTTACCAAAGTTCAATGTGTTTGATAACTCCTTTTGAGGTAGATGGTCCCAATCGAACAATCCCAATGTTTTAGGGTATAATAGTCGTGTGGAATAAACCAAGACATAGCATAGGGTACAATAAACTCGTTGTCTATCCTAGTAGAGCCAGGGGTGTGACATCTTTGTGGACTAACATGGGGTATGATTGGATTTGGGGTTTAACCCAGCAGGAAAAGGGATATGATGGCCCTGTCGCCTGACTCAATGTTTAGTAAAGTGTACAAAGTCCCTATAGCTTTACCTGAGTCTTTATTTTGTTATCAAACTTGATCGAGGACATGTGTGAATGTGGCTTTCCCTATATCCAAATATTGGGATGACATGTGGACATCATTTCTTTCTCTTGAAGGCAGACTTAAAATTGTTCCTTAATGAAAGAATAAACAAAACAGGTATTCCTCATAGACTTCCCTACACATGCCACTCGGACAAGATAAGTTATCATAATTAATATAAAATAATTATAAAACATTTAAAAAGTTTACAAAGATATATAAGTGAAATCCATATGAGAATCCCATAAATATGATAATTACAATACATTCAAACATGGCATAACATTACCCATGTTCACACATACACACATTTCTCGTATACCATCATCTTTCAGAAGAAAACCACCAATTTTATTTCAGATACAAACCAACATGGAATTCATTTAGTACCCAAACAAGGAACCCAAATATCCACGATTTTTATCGAGATGTTTACCCTTTACAATTCACAACATCACAATCAATCAATGAGATAGGGGATTATACTCCATTCAGAGGTGTCATTTGGCACGTGGAAGAGGTGCGTTTTTAGTGGAGGATAGGCCCTCAGCAGAGGAGTCCTCCGGTGTAGGAGAGGCATCGATAGAGTAGAGGTGTGTGATAGTGGATAGGCATGTGGTGGAGTTGAGACGCGTGGTGGAGGTGGGGTGCCCGACGGAGGTGTAGCACATAATGGAGGTGCGGCGAATGGAAGAGGTTTGGCACATAAAGAAGGAGAGGCATACGATGGTCTTGTTCACGCTCAGCGATGATGTGGCAGATGGTATAGGAGTGACTCACGTCGGTCCAGTTCACAGTGGAGGAGAGGCACGCAATCAAGGAGTGGTTCATAGCAGGGGAGAGCCAGTGAGAGACGAGGAGGAGGGGGCTTGGTGGTGGCGACTGGTTTCCACGAGGGCTTGGGGTGTGTGAGAAATAAGGGGAAAGTTAGCGTTTTTTTAAACCTAGTGAACCTTTTTTCTGCACCAGCAATGAAGTGTTGACAAGGGTATGTTTTATCAATGCAAAAATAGAAAGCGATGATAAAACATTCCTTTATCAGCGCTAAAAAAGCACTGATAAGGATATAACATTAAAAATATATTTATATTATTATATATATTTATAAAATTATATATATAATTAATATATATTAATATTTTTGAAAATATTATTCAAATAATTAAGAGATTATATAAAATCTACTAATTATATTTATAATGATAAATAAATATATATTTATTAAATATATTAATTATATATATTTATATGAATATGGTTGTATATAACTATATTTCTTCAAATTGTATAATTATTTATATCGATATATATTTATATATAATTATAAATATAATTGATTATATATATATATATATATATCTTTAATTAATAATAAATTTATAAAAAATTAATATTTCTAATATTTATTATTTTTTTAATATTTATATTTAATATATTTATTATAATTTTATAATTATTTAAATATATAGCTATTTATTTATAACTATAACTATAAATATTTATATTTATTTGTCAATATTTCTATATATTTTTAAATATATTTACAAATATATTTATTTAATTCTATATAACATTATATATGAAAATATTAAATATATATTTTATGAATTATGATTTATTTAAATATATATATATATATACATATTAATATATATAACATATAAATAAATATTTATTTATTGGAAATTAAAAAATATAATAAATTATTTATTTATAATTGTAAATATGTATATATATATAAATTATAATAAAATTATAAAAAATATATTTATAATTTATTAATTTTATATAATTAATAAATTTAGTATAATTTTTGAATTATTTAAAGAGATCGTCATTTATTTGGAAATATATTTATAACTATAATTATTTATTTATAGATATTTGTATATAAATATATATAATTAATATATTTATTATAATTTTTTAATTATTTAAAAATATCTATATTCATTTAGGAATTATAATTATTAAAATTTGTACTTATTTATAAATTTTATAATATATTCATAAATATATATATATATATATTATAATTTGAAATATTTTTACGTATATGTATATAGTTATAAATATAAATATAAGTAACTATATTAATAAATATTTGTATATAATTAGATATGTATGTTTTTAATATTTGTATTTGTTTTAATTTTATAATTATTGAAATATATATATACCAACAAATGTAATTGAAAATAAATATATCAAAAAAGTATATATATATATAATGAAAATTTGATAATTATAAATATAATAAATATATTTATTCTTTAAAAATATTTAATTTAATTTTATATGTATTGAGAACAAAATATAATATATATATATGGGTTACATGAATTAATCCTATACACCTAGTAAAACATACATAATAAAAAACGAGCCATCAATGGACAACATGAATAATAAGAAGTGTGTAATGTATAAATGAACATTAATGATGATACATAACTTATATACACGCCTTATCGATATATTTATTGAACAAATTCATTTGAAACACATATATATTTAGTTATAATCCTAGAAATACATATTAAAAACATTATATATATATTTGAATTATTAAAAATATATATTAATTATAAACGCACATTTTTTATTTAATATATACAAATAATCATTAATTTTTACTGTAAATATAGTAATTTTATGTATAATATTATTAAAAACATTTCTCAGTGCTTAAAATTTGACCGATAAATATGTTCTTTGTCATCGTTTTTATCTATCACTGATAAAGACCCCCCCCCCTATCAGGGCTTTTTACATAACATGGTAAAATGGATGCACTTACCTTTCCCTATTTTGATGTAGTTCCACTCCCACTCTAAGTGATAAAATCACACTGACATTGAAATTCCACTAATTATGATATTTCTTTAACATTTTAGGTCATGTCGTTCTTCTTTAAACCCATTTTTAAAATGTAGATAACCCAAACAAAATTTTATTTTTTTCATAATGTAAAACCAATCTGAAATATCCTATAGAAGCCCCCAAAACATGCATTAATTTGAGATTATTAATTTATATTTTTTTCGACAAAACCAATTAACAGAGATTGATTGAAAAGGGTTGTGTGTTGTTAATGAGAATTTGTTAA
Organism: Viscum album; assembly: GCA_963277665.1. NCBI lineage: Eukaryota > Viridiplantae > Streptophyta > Magnoliopsida > Santalales > Viscaceae > Viscum > Viscum album. The sequence continues at coordinate 1,050,699,053 of OY728151.1, read as the reverse complement.
GTTAGAGTGAGATTGTGATTAAATGATATCAATTTCATGTCTTTTCATCCAAAAGTATTTATTCAAAACCTTTAAATAAATATTTCAATGATAAAATAAATTGACAATATTCATTGTAATACAAATTGATAATAAATCATTTTAATATTCTATGAAATTAAAAACAAAGGAGGTAAAAGTATTTGAGATTAGTCAATTATTCCCTTTATATATTTAATTAGATGTAAATAATTAAATCTAATAAAATTGAAGAAAACTATGCATGGAAAATTATTTAAATCCCATGATATGAGGTCAAATTGATGCTACACATTAATATAAAAATTAATTGATCTGATTTTCTATATCTTGTTATATAATTTTTTTATTTTTTATATTTTATGGCAGACTTGGATCATGTGGAAAAAAATACTTGTTATTATAAAGAAGTATGAGATGAGTTATAAACTGGTGCGTACAAAATAATGGACATGGAATGTTTAGTCAAGATCAATATGGTCACCCCTGGTTTCAAACCCCCATCGCCTTTACATCGTATCGAGGGCTAGATGTTTCTCGTGGAAAATTGGTATGCGGAGGGTGGAAGAGTGGCATTTTATGAATACAGTTCTTTTTCTCTTCAACGTTTCTTATATAATCCTCCACTCCTACAATACATTTAAGGGCATGTATAGTATAATGTATAATATCATTAATTATAATGTACTTTTCTTCATATTCTGGGTCTGCTACTCATGTTGGTGGTGATCATTTTTCCATTAATTTTTATTGGGTATCGGTTATCCGACATCTCCGTCGTTGGGTTTTGACGAATAAGGATGGACGTGGTAAGTATGGGTGTTTCATGTACTGACCTGAAGTCGGGAACCGGCATGTAATTCACATCCTCCCTTGGGGGAGTTTCAACAAGAATCACCATTGGGTTGGGCCAGTGAGAGGGAACACCGAGGTTGCAATTTCTTTAAACAAAATATGTCAAGTTGAATTGGAAAACCATGATGCTCAACTAGTTCTAGATGTGTATGCTTTATCTCCCCCCACACTCTGTGTTCATTACTCTATTTGCGACAAATGCATGGATTGTTCTCAGTTTAATTACTCATGGTTTGGGAAATGTATCAGACTATAAATGTGGTTTTGGATTTCTATATTTATTTATATTATAAATATATATTTTTTATATATTTATAATATTTTTATATATTTATAAATATATTCATTTATTTATATATATTTACAACATTATAAGTATAATAAATATATTTTTTAAATTTTAATAACTATATAAATAAATACAAATTAATTTATAATTATAAATATAATGAATATTTTTTTTAATTATGAAATATTAATAAATATATATTTATTTATAGTTATAATTATACATATAAATAAATAATTATTTATTTATTTATTTATTTATTTATAAATTTATAAAAAATATAATTATTATAGTTATTATATATATTTATATAATTAATATATTTATTATAATTATATAATTATTAAAATATACTTAAATCGATTTAGAATTATAATTATAAATATTTGAATTTATTTATTAATATATTTATTTTATTATAAGTATATATTAGTTAATATCTATAATAAATATATTTATTACAATTTTATAATTATTCATATATATATATATATATTTCCAATTATAAGTATAAATAAATATATTTATAAGTATTTGTATATAATTATAAATATATATATATATATATATATATATAATTATAATAGATGTGTTTATTGTAATTTAAAAATTATTTAAATATATTTAAATATATTTATAATTATATTTCTAAATAAATATATTTAACATGTATTAATATATAATTAATAATTTGTTATTATAAATAAAATATGTATATTTATTATTTAAATACCTATATTATAATTTTATAAGCATTTCTGAGAACATAATAGATTCATGGGTACAATACCGCAAAATGGGGCAAGGGAAGCACCTAGTTTTATCAATGCCAAGAAGAAAGAACTAATAAATGGAGGAGGGGGATTTTATCACTACTAGATGAAAGCACTGATAAATTTATCCTTTATCAGTGTTAAACAAACCTTAATAAAGGGAACACATTTTTCAGTAAATTTAATAGCACTGATAAAGGAAACTTTTATTAGTGCTGTTTTTAGTGTTGAAAAAGGCGTTTAATAATATTTTATATATTATTAATATATTTATACTAAAAAATAATCCTTATTTTAATATATTAAATAGATAACGCATGTTTATAATTAATATATATTATTAATAATTAAATATATATATATATATATATCAAAAAAAAGTATTTCTATGATTATAGTTAAATATATTTGTGTTTATAATGAATTTGGTCAATAAATATATTGATCATTCATGCATATATTCTATATATCACCAAGAATGTACATTTGTACATTACGTTCTTCTTATTATACATGTTGTCCAATTATGGCTCGTTATTTGTTATGTATATTTTACTAGGTGTCTATGATTAATAAACGTTTCTCATATATATACTATATAATGTTATCAATTCATTTAAAATTACATTAAATATATTTTAAGAATAAATATATTTATTATATTTATAATTATTAAATTTTAATTATATATAAATGCATTTTAAATATATTAATTTTTTATTATAATTATAAATACTTATATTTGAATAATTATAAAATTACAAAAAATAGACATATTATAAATATATATATATATATATAATTATATACAAAAAATTAATACTATATTTTTTATTGTTATAATTATAAATATAAATAAAGACATACATGTAAATAGTTATAAAATTATAAAAATATCTTTATTATATTACTTATAATGTTATAAATAAATAATTAAATAAATATATTTATAAATTTATATAAATATTTATAAATTAATAAAAACATTTATAATTATAATTCCTAAATAAATATAGATATTTTAAATTAATTAATAAATTATTAGTAAATATATTAAATATATATATTTTTATAAAAATATCATTAATTTAATACTAATAATTATAAATATAATTCTAAATAGATGTATATATTTTTAAAAAATTATGAAAATATAATAAATATATTAATTATATATATTAATAATATTATAAATATATTTGTTTAAATTTTGTGTGTATATATATATAATTAGAACTATAAATAAATATTTATTTTTTATAATTTTTAAATACACAAAAATAAATAAATATTATTATTTATAAATAGAAATAAATAATTATTTATTCTAATAATTATTAATTTATAAAAAATATATTTATTATTTTCAAATATAATTTTTTTTTATAATTAAATAAATATATTTATAAATATATAGAAATATTGATAAATAAATAAAAATATTTATATTTATAGTTATAAATTAATAGAGATATATTTAAATAATTAGAAATTTATAATAAATATATTAATTTTAAAAACTAATAAAATTATAAATATTGAAATATAAAGTTGTTATAATTTTATAACTACTTAAATAAACAAATATAAATTCATTATTAATTATCATTATAAATAAATATATTCATATTAATAATTATAAAATTAGATGAAATATTGTTATATATATTTGTAATCTTATAAATATATGAGGGAAGATCTGATCCTGAATATGGTAACCCAAATCCATGACAACGCATAATTTACTAAAAAAGTAACGACATACAAGGACACGCATCAAAAACCCATAGTCCCACAAATCAAGACCTAAATGGAAATAATCAAAAAACAAACAAAAGGCCCCAGAACATCAAATCCAAAAGCTAGGGTGATTAATGTTGATTGTCAACTATCCAGATTCCATGCAACCGATTGAAATAATGCAGCAAACCCAAAAAAGTCCACATGTGGGTATCATCATGTGCCCGATCAATGAGGATGTCACCGTTCCCATCAGTAGTATCACTCTTGCAATCATGCTCATTCATGACACCCTTCTTTTGAGATGCCAGTCTGCACATCATCAGTGAGAAAAAATCACCATCGCTGTCCCATACCACTGATAACTCATTGTGCCAAGGAGCATCATGCAATCAATGTCCCATACCACCGATAGTTTTCCAACAACCGCCACTAACAATCATCCCAACAAGGAAACACTACCCCGCACCAATAATCAAATGGCCCAAAATGACTGAAAGTCCCATACAATATCAGGTACAAACCCCAAAGTCTATACAATATCATAAAAAACCATCATATACCAAGAAAGAAAATAGGAAAATGCCAGCCAATCATGATTCAACACCCGATGGCCTCCTCATAGTACCCAAAGTCAATATCCGCATCACATGGCCGCGATTCACCCGCAAAATAGTCTTTCTCACCAACACCCCCACGTGAAGTCAGCCACTGGCTCCATCTTTCAAAGTCAAAATGCCCATGAACTTCCGAATAACCCTCCGTCGGGCGACCCATTCAAGGTGCCAGATCGGTGTCACCAGTGTCACAGGCAAGCATCCCGCCTACACAACTGGTCTAACCACCAAACCAAATGGTGGACCTCTATCACTGTCATCCTGAATAACCATACCGAATATGAGATATTGGTGAATCTTCCATCATCAGTAACCAGAACGACCCCCTCACCAGCAAGCCTCTGAAAATAGCCTAATACGCCACTACCTACTCCGCCAAGATCCCACGTGGATCTCACCGCCCAATCGCCCATAATCACTATCCATCACTTCCCATGCCGCAAATGGGAGCTGAAGAAACCCAAATAATTTGTCGACAACCTACGAATCCTGAGAATTCTGCATTGGCGGACCTCTACATCTTTTCCACTTCCCATTAATGCCAACCTTCGCCAAAGAACCGACCTAGTAATCGACACTCGTCGCATGGTCGTCTCAGCAAAAATAACCTGCAGATTCAGATCTCCTCCGAGGAGACCCATCTCCATATGTTCGACTTCAATTGTCGAATGAAAATATTTCAAAATATCCAACATCATTATCAAATATTGTAAATAATCTTATTAATAAATATAATTAAAATATTTACTATATATATTTCTAGGATTGTAAATATCATATGTATATTTATTATATTTTTATATTTATTTAGGTTTAAATTTTATATATATATATATTAATTTATAGTTATAATTAGAAATATATATATATATATATATATATATCATATATATAATTTTATAAATATTTATAATAGTATAAATAAATTATTGTCATTATATCTTTATCAGCCTTTTTTTTATTACTAATAATGGACTATCATTATTAATGCAAAAAAATGTGGTGATAAAATGGGTTTTTATCCGCGTTATATATTTAGCGCTGATAAAGGAAAATCATTATCAATGATAAAATGTACAGATAAGGGTATGTTTTATGCAGGCATTCTATTTTAGCGCAGATAAAACATCCTGTTATCTATGATTTTTAGCAACTGCAGATAATAGGTACACTGGGTTTTATAATGAAACCCAATCTTCATCCTCCTTCCTTCCACCCCAAGCTCTCATGGATGTTGATCGCCACAACCGTCGGCTCCTCCACCCCCACCTTCTCTGAGAATCCTGATACCGCGAACCCACCTTCTTTGTGCACCTCTCTTTTGCTGGGTGCCCCACCTCTATAGGGATCCTCTCCTCCTTTGCGCTCCTCTCCTCTGTCGTGCACCTCTCCCCAACCATGAATCCCCCACCGCATAAACACCTTCCAGAAACACCTATCCTCTGATGCATGTATCTCCTCCTCAGTACTCTTCTCCTCCACCATATTCCTCTCCTCTATCGAGTGCATCTTCTTCCTTGAAGGAATCCTCCACTGCATGCCATTCCCCCTATGCAAATTCACCTCTACCGCACACTGAACGAAATCTCCATGGTGATTTTTCTCCAATTTCTCTTAGATATATGGTTTTTTTTCAATTGTATGGGCTAAATGCCCCGTTAAAAATTATGGTCGTTGGTGGTCCTAGTTTGTGAACTAAATTAATTTAATTTTGGTTTTTTTTGTAACGAAATTGGGTGATTCCTTGTGATGAGAGTGAATTAAAGACGGATTCCAAATTTCCAGATGTGGCCAATTTCTTAGATGATGATCAGACGTTCGAAATCCGAATCGATTATGAGCAAAACCCCCCATTTCGTGACTACTGTAAAATAGTAGGTCATCCTTTCTCCACTTGTAGGAATATTCAAAAGCAACAATGGTCTGTTAGGGACTCTGCTGCAGACAAGGTGAATCAATGGATGATGGTTGGAAGGAAGAATGAGGCCAGGGCACCTACAACTGAAAAGGGGGATCACTCTAGTATGGATCAGTAGGTGTGAATGGAGGGCCCCCTACCTGCTGCTCCTACTGGTGGTGCCCCCTCCAGCCCACATCCTATTAGAGTTGATGATGAAGAATCTGAGATAGATATGGATTTCATTAATTTAGTTTTCAATTCTCTTGCTGCCGCCATTATCTCTGCGGAGGATGAATTGAAAGTCTGTGGAAATGACACACCTATCGTTGTGGATGTCCCATTGATGTCCAACATACCTAAGGAAAATATTGTAAATGCTTTGAACTCTTCGGGGGATGCAGTTCTGCGAAAATCCGCAAGTTCTGCTAGGAAAAGTTGGAGTGACATGGTTGAGGAGGATGAAGCTTTATAGGCCAGAAGCGCACCCCCGTGCTCCACGGAGGTGAATGGACACTCTTCAAAGCCTTTGCATACTGTAATGAGTATTTGTTGAGGGTTCAGTCCACAGAATGAAAGCAAGGAGTCTCACCAAGCTCTCAATTGGTTCCAAAAAACTCTTCAGCTAAGATGAAGGAAAAGAAGAAAAATAGGAAGGGCAACTTCAACTACAAATCTGGTTCAAAATGAATATCTTTTTCTAGAATTGTCAGGGTCTTGCGAACTCCTCCACAGTCAATGCCTTGCATAGGCACATTCTGATTCATAAGCTGAATCTTATGGGAATTTCTGAACACAAATCCTCGTTCTTTTTGGGTTTTACGGGTCTCAACAAATATGGTTTCCTTCTGGTCACCACAAATGGTTCAAATGAGCAGGAGGAAAGTTTATGGGTCTTTTCACATTCTTGTGTTGGCTCAGTTAATATCATTTCTAATAATGACCAGGTGATATCTTGTTCTCTGCAATGGGAGTCTGTATAGTTAGTGGGATCTTTTGTTAATGCGAAAAGCACAAACCAGGACCGTAGAAGGCTGTGGAAAGAGTTGGGAAATTTGGGAGGAATCTCTTACCCTTGGTTTGTTATTGGTGATTTTAATACTATACTTTGTTCTAGTGAAAAAATGGCCCTGTTCATTCTCAAATTTCCCTTAGGGAATTTAAGGAGTGTTTTGACAACAATTATTTGACTGAGGTCAGCTTGGTTGGTGCTAAGTTCACTTGGTACAGACGATGTCTCAACCGCATGACTGCTAGAAAGATTGATAGAGCTTTTGTAAACAATTCCACTTTGGATAAATGGAACTATATCTCCAGTATCACCCTTCCGAAATATTCCTCTGACCACCATCTGATCCTGATTAGTTTTAAGGGATGAGAGTTTAGAATACCCCTCCCCTTTCATTTCAACAATGCCTGGGCATCTCAAAGAAGCTGTAGTAAGCTGATTGAAAGCTCTTGGACCTGCATGCAGGGTTCTGATTTTCATTTTAAATTGAAAATCCTGTAGTGAAAGCTAAACGCTTTGAGAAAAGTTACTTATAGTGACCTGGACAAAGAGATTCTCATTATTGAATCTTCCCTACAAAAGCTCCAAGATGAACCATCCAATGTTGAATTAAATCTGGATTTTTCCAAGGAATCCCTTCTTGCTTATAAACTGAACTCTCTTCTTGATATTAAAGAGAAAGAACTAAAGGAGACCTTCCAAATTAAATGGATTCAAGAGGGTGATAGGAATACGAATTTCTTTAATTCTCCCCGAATAATTATAAAGGCCATCTGACCCTTCTCCTTCATGAAGGTCGAGGATTAGATATTAGACAATAGGGAAAATATTTCTGATTACATTGTTGATTATTTCTCTATGATCATCAATGGACCTCCTATGGGGGGGAATATGATGGATGGCGTCATTACCACTATGGTTACTGCTTCTGATAATGCCTTACTCAATTCCACTCCCTTGGAATTTGAAGTCAAAGATGCCATTTTTTGCCTCATTGCCTCTAGTACTCCGAGCCCGGATGGCTTCAATAACTTCTTTTACAAGAAATATTGGGATGTCATCAAGGGGTATGTTTGAAAATTAGTCTCCTCTTTCTTTTCCTTAGGGGATCTCCCTCAAGGCCTCAATTCGCAGTATATCACTCTTATTCCTAAAGTTGAGAACTCTTGTGAGATCCATCTTTTTAGGCCAATTGCCTTGGTGAACACAAGCTATACGGTCATAAGAAAGATTTTTTCCAACAGGAACTCTATTATTGATTCTAGGATTGTTTCATGGAACCAATTCGGCTTTATCAGAGGAAGATCTACACATGAGTGTATCTATTCTGCCTCATAGTGTCTTAATCTACTCATAATTTCTGCAAGATAAGGTAGAATGGCTCTCAATCTTGATATTAAAAAACCGTTTGACACTCTGGATTGGAATTTTATATATACGGTCCTTGAGAAATTTGGTTTCAATGACACTTTAATCAAATGGATTTCCTCCCTCCCCGGTTCAGCTCATGTCTCGGTTCTTCTCAACAGCTCACCTAAGGGCTACTTTACTTGTTCTAGGGGAGTCACGCAGGGGGACCCCCTCTTAGCCCTTATCTTCTACATTGCTGAGGACTATCTCAGTAGACTCATTACTCATATGGTCTATCAAGGACACCTCAGGACAATTCAAGCATCAAGGTCCCTTGTTATTCCCTCTCACCATTTTTACGGCGATGATATCATATTATTCCTGTAGGGGGAGAGAAAAATATATGTGTCATGAAACAAATTTATCAGCATTATGAAAGTGTCTCTGGTCAGTGTATCAGCTGGGAAAAATATTCCATTCATTATGGGAAGAGGTTCTATATTCCCAAGAAACACTGGACTCTTTCAGAGTTGTGAATCCTGGAAGGATCTCTGCCTTTTCATTATCTGGGTGTCCCTCTCTTCTGGGGGCGACCTAGGGCCTCTTATTTCACTGATATTATGGATAGATTCATTGGTGAGCTCTCAACCTGGAAAGGGAAAATCCTTTCTATGTATGGGGTAATTTTTTTGGTAAAGTCGGTCATCATTTCTAAATTGGTCTACCCCTTTATGGTCTATAAATGGCCAAGGGGCCTTCTCAAACGTTTGAGCACATCAATCAGGAATTTTATCTAGAGTGGTAGCTTCCAGGAGAGGAAGTTAGTAACTATCCCTTGGAGGGTTTGTTGTAAACCACTCCACTCTGGTGGCATGGGCATCAAAAATATTTCTCTCTTTAATGAATATCTTCAATCCCGCTTAGCCTAGAATATCATAAATAGTAATTTTGACTCTATTGTTTTCCTCAAATATCGTTTTTGTAATAACTTTAAGCTTGGTAGCAATGGTTACATTGTTTCCTCTCTATGGAAAACAGTTAAACCATCCATCCAGAATATTATGACATGCTCTAGATGGATTGTCAACAGAAACTCCAACCTTATGTTCTGGCTTGATAATTGGACATGTAACATTCTTTTTGAGGAGTTTCAGCATGCTGCTCTTAGCTCAGGGGGGGCAGATCTCCATCAAGGATTTTCTGGATAATAATTCAGCAAACCATCCAGAGGACCTTCATGATTTAATTGGTAACTAAAATTTTGTCCCCTGCCCCGATTTCATAGCTTGGGAGCCAGCTAGAAATGGGATTCTGACCAGCAATCTGTATTACTCTCATGCAATTTGGGATATCAATACTGATTTTAAATGGTTGTCTATCTTCAATAAAGTATGGACTAGGACTTCTCGAATGACACTTATCTGGAGTCCAGTTTATAATAGATTACCCACTGATGAGGTACTCCAATTGATTAGTATGCAGTGATGCTCAAGGTGTGTAATGTGTCATAGCCATCGAGAGGATGCAGAGCACCTATTCCTCTCTTGTGCAATAGTCGCGGCCATCTAGAAGTAGGTTCTAGGTGCATTTGAACTAGATGGCCTCATATTTTCGAGAATGCAGGCTCTTCTATGTTTCTGTTCAGTTATTCTGTTTTCACCCCAGATTTGTGCTCTCCTCTCCAAGGATTTTGCGAAAGGGTTGCACACTATTTGGTGGCTCTGAAATGCTGCAATTCACAATGGGATAGGCTACTGCTTGAAGATCTCGTTGATGCAAATTTTTTCGGTTATTAGGGATGTATCGGATGTCTGTTTGGGGGAATGCTACCACACTATTCAGGACTTCAATGTTCTGAAAAATCTGGGTGTTAAAGGGATTTTCAGACCTACTTTGGGGACCATGGAGGTTTTTTGGATCCCTCCATTCCCCCATTAGGTTAAAGTCAATAAGGACGGTGTCTCAAAAGGGAATCCTGGACCTTCAGGTTGTGGTGTGATCTTTAGGGCTCACGATGACTCTGTCAAAGGATGCTTCTATGGTTCTTGTGGAGTGACAAGCTCTCTTGTGGCTGAAATTCTTGGGACAATACATGCTGTTTCTTTTTTGAAAATGAAGGGCTAGCCTAATATCTTGCTTGAGAGTGACTCTTCTACCATTGTGTAGGACATCAGGAATGGTGAAATGCTTATATCTTGGTGTCTCACTGCAAAGTAGATGTAATTCATGGAGATCCTTTCGACTCTCAATTTCATCATCACTCATGTCTTTCGGGAGGCTAACCGGGTTTTGGATGGTCTTCCAAATCTCGGAGTTGGGAAACTTATTACCTAGTCAGATTCCCTTCACGAGGCTTTACTTCCTTTATATATGGATGATTGTAATATGATTCTGCACATTCGTCTCTTGTAAACATTCTATTTTTATGAATTAATTCCTCGACCATTTTGCGAAGGGACCCTTTTCAAAAAAAATAGTAGAATAAGAAAAAGATATGCTACCACTAGTTTAATTTGGTAAAAATCATCATTCCCAATGTAAAACCCCCAAAAAATAAATTAAACTCCCAAATGTGCACCTAGAAGAATTAATTATAGAACATACCTTATTTGAAACAAATACCCAAACCTGATATACCATAACATAGAAGTAATGATAAGACTATGTCACTATATTAGATATTTTCCTTCATTTTCCAGTGACCACATGGTTTTTAAAATACCTCCCATAGTGGAAAATGTTCAATAAAGGATAAAAACAACGCATAAAGAGAATAAGAACACCACATGAAATTTATGTTGTTTGGATGAAAATACTATTTCCAAGGAGAATATATTGATATTTTTGTTATGGGAAAAATTGAGTTACAGGGGAAACATATCATTTGTAAGCCTTATGTATCAAATGTTACGTGATACAAGTTCTAAAAACCCTAGCCAAATAACCATAACAACAAATGGAATGAATATTTCCACCTGCAAGCACTCTATAGTGAATCCCTTCAAAGGGACAAATGATATAATTCAAGTGATTATCAATTCATATTTTCTTCTTAGTGTAATCTTATATCTTAATATATAAATTTTTATTTTTTACTACTTTAAAAAATTATATGAATGAATTATTAACTATTAATATTCAATGTTATGAAGTGGTCATGGAATTTATCTTGATGCATCCATCAAAGGTACCAAACCTCGACTTTATTCAGAAAAATTATTTAAAACGTTCTGAACAATTTTGGGACATGATATTTTCAACCTCATGAATGAGTTTTGGAGAGTTATGAATTCTCTTGACACTTATGATGATACTCTCTTCACATTGATTCAAGATGTTATTGATACAAGTTCTGTTAAAGATTTTTGAAAAATAATTCTTTGTAATTTCATTTATTAAGAATTTTTGATGATTTCCAAAAATAGACTATCGAATATCTACAATATATTAGTTTTGTACCATATTTATTTTCTTATTTTGTCTTGAAACATTGGAAAATAACCATAGTATCTTCTAATGAAGAGTGACATAGGGGAATTCTATAGGTGAAAGGAATGGAACTTGAGAAATTTTTTATTATGTGAGGTGTTCATTATTATGATTTTCATTGCTGTATTTATAAAGTAATGAACCAATATTACCTCATTTTAGAGAAATATAAATTATTCATGTGGTGTAAAATCAATTTATTTGGTGTGGCCCAATGATCCTTGGGATAATGCAGTGTTTGTAGTAAACTGAAACATGAGTGTTTCATTGATATGATGGTGGTCAATGTCAATGAAACATATCTATTGGGACTTTGGTATTGTGGTGAAGGATAATTGATATAACTAGAAAATGGATGCATGGATAAAAGATATCCAATGATGGAGAGAAAAAAAATAAAACTCTTGTGTAAATTATTATTATTTCACCAAACGTTATGTAAATGGCTTGTTTTTTCAATGTGATTTCATGTATGTTTTTTATATAGTTTTCAAGGTACATATTAAAAGTAGATTTCCAAAATATTTTATGTTTATATTTTTATAGAATCAGGAAAACGATTACATTATATCAACATTTTATTTATTTGTTTTGTTCAATACTAATATCACCGAATCAAATTGGATGGATATGAATAAAGAATGGCGATATTTCAATAATTTGAAAAAACAGTATGAAGATGGAGTGAAAGGGTTCATTAAATTTTCGAAATATCAGGCATATAACCCTTCGAAAATCCTTTTTTCATTTTTACCCTGATGTTATTCAAGAAATTTTTATCCAGAGGATATGGAGGAACAATTGATTTTTCACAAAATAGATCGAAGTTATAAATGTTGGAATAAACAAGGGGGAAAAGGGAATGTAGCCAATGGTTGGGATAATAGTGTATTTTATAGATCATATGATATGATTACAAGTTTGTAAAATGAATAATACCATATTGAGGACGTGATTACAGATGTCAATGATGGTGAAGATCATATTTAGGGAATTATAAGGATAAATAAAGAGGATCTTCGTGATTTCCCAAAATTGTTTGAGATGATAAGAGTTTTGAAAATATGATTTTGTATGTTGGTTGCATTAAATATTCATCATTGTCAGCTGTACTGAATCTGTATAGTTTCAATGTAGGATATGGGTGAAGTGACACTAGTTTTTCATAATTACTTTCTATCTTGAATGACATGATGCTAGAAGGTAATGAGATCTCGATCCTAACATATGATGCCAAAAAAATTCTATGACTTATGGGTATGATCACTAAAAGAATACAAGCCTACCAGAATGATTGTACGCCACTGATCAAGGACCTGAAATCACATAGATAATTTCCAAATTGTGGTTCTTCACAAAATAAGAAATATGAATCCCGTCATAGGAAAGTAGTATGGTACTTTGCAATCATTCCGAGCTTTATGAGCCTATATGAAAATCACGATACTGTAGGGAAATTGATGTGGAACACACATAAAATAAATAATGATGGGAAACTATGTCACCTAGTAGAATATCCTTAGTGTAATGGCATTGATCATGAGAATCATGATTTTGGAAACGATCCGAGAAACCTTCATCTTGTGTTCTCTTCAGAAGGAGTTAATCCTCTTGGATTCCAAAGAAGAACTTATAGTACATGGCATGTAATTCTGGTAAATTATATCTACTTACCATGTTTATGCATGAAATGAAAAAACATCATTATATCTATTCTTATATCAGGACCGAAACAATCATGTAATGATATTGATGTTTATTTCAATCCATTGACTGAGGATTTGAATTTATTTTGGGATTTCTGTGTTAAATTGTATGATGCATACAGAAATAAAGATTTCACGTTGAGATCATTGTTGTGTGGGATAATATATGAAATTCCTGACAATGGAAATTTTACAGGATATAACATTAATGGAACTCATGGGTGTCCCATTTTCAAAAAAGGTACATAGTCAAATTGGTTGAGACTTCATCATAAATTGTCTTTATAGGAAATTATATAGTTTTACCCCAATGACATAAGTACCAATCATGGAACACAACATTCGATAGTTGTTTAGAAGAACATACATTACCATCTCCACTAATAGGTGATCAAGTATTTTATAAATTAAAATATGTGGAAACTACTTTTAGAAAACCATATTCTAGAAACCATAAGAAAAACAATTGGTACAAGAGATCAATTTTTTTTTGAATTACCATAATAGAATTTTCTCTATGCCAGAGTAATTCTTGATGTTATCCATGTTGAAAAAATGTTTTTTATAGGTTCATCAACACATTTCTTAATACACCTGACAATAAAAAAGATGTAATTAAGGCTAGGTTGTACATGGTTGACTGGGGAATACGAGAAGAGCTTGTGTCCGTGAAGGATGAAAAATGAACTTTTCTACCACCAACTACATACAATATTTCCAGGAAGAGAGATATCATTTTTAAAACATCTTGAATAATGAAAAGGTACTAGAGGGTTATTCATTGAATATTAAGAACATCATGTAAATGTATAATTTAACGTCAAAGGGTATAAAATCACATGACTACCACTTTTGGATGAAATATCTAATTCTTATAATTTTATGTTGAATTTTTTCCTTAAAATGTCCATTATACTATAAAAATGCTCTGTTTGTTCTTAAATTCTTTATGCAATAAAGTTATAGACCCGAAAAAAAATTTGAGTATAGAAAGATATATTGGTGTCATATTATGTAGATTTGAATTGTTCTTTCGGCCAACATTCTTTGATATGATGGTTCATTTGATGGTTGACATGGAAATTAAGATTAAACTATGTGGTCCTGTACAATATAGATGGATGTACCTCATTGAACGATATATGATGATTTTGAAAGGGTATGTCAAAATGTTATGTCTTCTAGAGGGCTATATTGTAGATATATATGTCTTTGACGAAGATGTTGAATTTGATACCGAATAATGGTGCATTGTGGAAATCATTGGTATACTGAAATATCATAACACTAGGCGGCTTGTGGGTGAGGGAATTTATGGATGCGGGGTTGTCATAATCAATATTACAAATCAGGAGAAGGCCCACATTTACATTTTTTATAATATTATGGAGGCTGACCCATATGTTGAAACCCAAAAAGATATTATTATGAATTTGAATCAATCAAGGTCTGAAATAATGATATTAAATAACTATAATTGTTAGTTTATAGGATGGTTCAAGGCCATATATTTAATTAGTCAGATGAAATTCTTGACTCAATTTTAGAACTTCTTCGATGCCTCGCATGAATACCAAGTGTTTATGTATTATCATAAAATTATTATGTAATTAATGGTTATACATTCTATATTAATGAATTTGATGAAGGAAATATCATTCATAATAGTGAAGTTAAATTGTGGCTGATATGATGTATATTTATGGTGCTAAGGAAAACAAATCCAATTTTTGTGAAAATGGCATGTTTGAAATCATGAAAAAAATAGGGAGTGGGATTATATGAAATTTAAAGTGTTGATTTTTCGATACACATTGGTTGATATAAGTATTGATTTTAAAATAGATGACTTGGGATTCATGAATGTTGATTTGACTAAGGAAAGGTATAATGACAAATTGTTTATAATGGAATCATAGGCAGTAAACTTATTTTATTTTCCAGAACCCACAAACTAAAACATATCAATTGTTCTTTTATTGACCCCAACCACTGAAGGGTCAGATAAAAATTCAATATAGGATGACCCTTTCATTGGGGCATCACAATCATTAAAATGTGGTACCAATGTAGATGAAGTTTTTTATTATATATCATACCATAAATAAGGAATTTGGATAGTCGATATTGGGTTCAAATCCCTTCATCCTTAAAAAAGAGAGTTCAGTAATTAGGTTATATATTTTTTGTATTATACATCAAGTTACCTTATGTTATTATCTATTTGCTGCTACATTTATTTAATCTAAATTAAATGTTTGACCACTGCTATAGATAATGACTTCTGTACATGATGGTTCTCCTAATCATTAGGTATTATAGTTCTCGCAACCTACTGATGCTCGTAGTGCATACAAACAGATGATCTCTCAACCTTATATTGCTCGCAGTGTAGAACACCATCAAGTTTCTAAACCTGCTACAGTTGTTCCCTGTGGAGAGGTAAAACCACCAATTGTATATGTTTCTGCTAGTTCTTCAGGGGAACATATTGATGATGTTGAAACCATGGAAATGAAAATCAATGAAACATTAGGGGCACAAAAAAACATGATCACTATAGTTGGATGGTGTTATAAAAACATCACAAGGAAAAAATAAAAAGGCATCTAATATGAGGTTGGATGGAATAAGAGGAGCCAATATGTTAACACTGACATGTCCATGTTTAGTAGTTACATTTGAATCGTCACACAACAACAAGTGCTGATTTATGTACTGTCGTGTCACCATGCAGTCACCGGGCTTATGACATGGATGTGGGGAGATATTACAACAACATTATGATATCATTTCATTAATTTAATAAAAAAAATAATGAAACATATAATTTATCTTCATCATCTCGTGTAGAGCGCATTTATATTAGATGAATCACACAAGGACTATGTATTAATTTTTCCTTGAAGTATTCACATGGGCTTCCACACAATTTTACTGAGATATTATTTTAATTATTCTGAAGGTAATATAAACCCACTCCCACCTCCTATTTATGCACACTTGAAAACCCAAGGATCTTGTGATGCATTTACTAGTTGTCGTGATAATTAGTCTTTTTAGGTACATTGTGTTTGGACATAATTTTTTTGACTATACATGTATTCATAAATTATATTGAATGTTTTTTATTTATGAAATACTGAGTGTTCAAAATAAGGAACGAGTAGAAAAACCATTGTTCCCCTAACGTAAAGCAAGGATGGGGTATGCATCACTTGAATATAATTTTTTTTGTATTTAATATCTACCATAATAATTTTCTGTGACATAAAACAACACCATAACTAATTTCCTCTATTTATATGCATATCGATGAATACATATCCAATATCAGTTCCATCCCACACTAGGAGATATGGAAAGATGTGTGTCTAAATAATTATGGGATACAAATAGATGAAATCACACACAAATTATAGGAAAAATGTTCATGTATTAGATAATAAATATTTTTTTTTATTTTAATAAATATTTCATACAAATGATTACCTTTTCCTATATTTTCTATTTAAGACAGTCACATGAATTAGAAACATCCAAAGCAGATGTGGACATTCTTTTTGTGGCCATGATATAGCCATAAATGTATTGTCATGTCATAGGTGTGGGTTTTGGTGTGACACCCCGAACATTTTTGAGGAATAAAAAAAGTGGAGGATAAATTTGAAGAAATAAAAATGATGGGAGAAATAATAGCTATCCTTGAAGGACATATGCAACTACAAAGAGATTTCATGATAAATTTGATGATGGGAGGTCAAAGAGAAGAACCAAATCAAGAACAACAGACACACGATGATCCCGCCCCACCGCCATGAGCTTTGAGGTGATCCAATCCCTTAAAAACCTATCTTAGATGAGGTAATCATTGTTATAATAATTGTTTATGGGAATTTTAAATCATATAGACAATGTTAACATTCATATACTAATATTATATAGGATGAAAATAAATGTGATTTATTACTATCAACACCCATCCATCACCTTGTAGCAAGGGAAACGGTGTTAAATATCCAGAACACCGTTCTACATAAGAGACCACTTCTTATAGGTCATGTAAAAGTGTTGATTAACATAGACTGTGAGATGACCACTGAGCTACTTATTCCAATTGATGTTGAAGATATTCACAAGGTCTAAAAATCACTTTTTGAAAATGGGTATATACCCACCATTTTTTCAAAACCCTTGAGTAAAGACCCACCTGTAACCATATTATTTCATGAACGGTGGGTATATGTGACATTTTCTAACCTATACCCTAGGATCATGGTAAACCATGGGTAAAGGGTACCCGCATAAGAGCAGAAAGCCAAAAAATTGTTTGGTAATACCATTGGAAAACCAATACCCACAATTTACAATGAACCATGGGTATTCTGACAATTATTCCCATTTTTTTCATCAACCATAGGTATAGACTTTGTTATATAATCCTATACCCATAGTTCAACAAAACTTTAAGTATATGTGACATATATACACATGGATTAACTGAACGTGGGTATATGGTCTGTTATGTTTTTCATGAATTTTTTTGGTAATATATGTTTATATAAGCATAATTCCAGTTATTGTGGTGGTAATGGAGTTCGGCAGGGTAGAAGAGGTGTGGGATCAAAACTCTCCAGTGACATTTATTTATAACTACATTTTATAAATTGATATATAAGTCAATATATGAAGATATATTCATCTAATTCCAATTGGTGTATTGGTAAGGGAGTTTAGTGGCAGAGCAGCGGTGCGGGTTCAAAAGCGGTGTGAAAATATTTTTTCCCTTTAAATATATATATATATATATATGTAATATAATATATATATATATATATATATTCATAACAACAAGTGCAGCAAGTTTAGTGGTATATGGGTTCAACGTCCGAGAGGAGGTTGATGGTTTGAAACTATATGGATTCAATTTTGTATAGATGGTTTATATTATTCCATTTATTTAAATATAGATATTTGTTAATGTAGGTTTGGTCTCTTGAGTTGTAATGTGATGTGCGTTTTAAATGTAGGTAGTGGGTCTGAAACTCGTTGATTGATTTTTTTTCTATACAGCAACTTCAAATCAATATATTTAGCTATATATTGATATATATATATATATATGTAAAAAAGTTAAGTAGATTGTATGGCGAGATTATTATTGTTAAATGGGCAGGTTACTAGTTCAAAACTCTTTTCACCAATTTTCTATAATTTACTAACATAGTTTTTAAACCATGTGTATAAGGATATGAGGTGAAATTTGGTTATGACATGGTTTCTATGACACATGGAAAAAAATATATACCCACATTTTATAAAAATGTTGGTATAATCCATAGAGCTATACCAAAACCATTTTTCCCATGGTTTCAAAAACCATGGGTATAGCCTATACCCACGGTTTGGGGGTTGTACACACAGTTTTGAGCCATGGGTATATGTCATTTTTTCTACAGTGAATCTCTTGGATCATTCATCACATAGTCATCACATCTAGTAAAAAAAACATGTGAATAAGGAGCTATTAATTTACAATTTATTTTTCAGGATAAACCTTTAACATTTAATTAATAATGGTCTGAATCGATGAATGTTATTACACATGAACAAAGGGAAGGGGTGAAATGAAGGAATGGTGCAAAAAATCACAAGGATCAACCAACTGATCAAGACAATCTACTAAAATCACCATAAACGTTTCCATTCTGTATCTAAATTTACTATCATTGTAGGATCACGTGGATACGAAGTTGAATGAAAATTGTACTCACATAACAGTTTTTGATGAAAACATGTACAGTAGGGAAGGTCTATATTTTATTATTGTTAACAATGTAAGTGAAATCTAGGAGTATGATTAGCATGGAATCTCAGTTGTAAATTTATACCCAAGGTATGTTTTCATGATTTTATTTTCCAAAAGCTGATATACTATGATAAAAATGACTAAATACATTTCATATTTTTGTAGGGATATATATGAAAAGAAATTGAAGGTATTTTCCCACGATTTTTTTGGAATGGTTAGTCCTCACATCACCTCTTCAAAACAAACAAAAATAGATTCCAATAAAGTGGGTGTAATAGTGGAATGCCTCCCCAGATTGTTTAACAACAAAAATAAAGATGATAAAATCTTCTTAATACCATTGATGCATGGGTAAAACATTAAAATTTTATCATATCAAATATATTTTCATTTCATTCATTACTTATTCATTATTATGTTCAAGTAAGCATTAGATGATCATTACTATAAATTTGGATACTCCAAAGATTTATTTCCTAGATTCAATGCAAGGATATCCAATAAACTGACCAGACATGATGGCGGTTGTTATGTTGTATTACACTACATAATTTTTTTTGAAATAAACATCTAGTTATATAATTTTTATTATATTTTAATGGGGATTTTTTTATTATAGTGTGGTGCATGAATATCATCTAGATCATGAAATGAGTCCAGGGGAAATGGAAATAAAACATAAAATATACTAAGACTAGATAAGTATCAATGTATATATAATAGGAATTCACTATCCAAACTCATATAAAAAATTTACTTATTTGTCTCAATGTCTCTGTAGTGACTGAAACAAAAAATACAGAAAATAATGTGGTTTTAATGTTTGTAATTTTTTTAAATAGATCATATTCTATGAACAAACTTGCATTAGTAATGAGCTATTTTTTTAGATAATTATCATTTCATTTAAAATATTTATTAATACTTTGTGTATTTATATATTTTAAGTACTACCATGATTTTTTAAGAGACTCAAATTAAAAATATTATATATATTCATTTAGAAACAAAATTTTAGAATACCTGATAGATGAATGAAAAAAATAGCATAAACATGTGAATTCAATACAACACAAAATGCGAGTAGTATGACTCGAACTGTCTATTTTTTATTTTAAATTGATAGTATTTTTGGTAAAAAGAATAAGTGAGATACTAAAAACTGGCCAAATAGATTATGATTTATTTCATACATTAATAATATTATCCATAAGTCATTTTTGATGTGTAAAAATGAACCACACTAAAATCTGATGTATTGTGTGACCAGTACGACTCAAAATGTGTGTTTCTTGTTTGAAATGATATTTTAGAAAAAGAACACAATTGAAATAATAAAAACTTTAGAATATATATTCGTTCTATTTTGATACATTAATAAAATAATCCATAGGTCATTTTTGACGTGTAGGAATAAAACACACCACAATCCAACGAACAGTGCTGCCAGTATGACATAAAGTATCTATTTTCATTAATAATTGACAAAATTTTTATTAAAAAAACATATCAGTCATACTGAAAACAAACAATCGTATTTTTATTGTCTTTATAATTTAGGAAAATGATATATGAGTCATTTTTGACATGTAGGAATCAACCCAACCTCAATACAACATATTATGTGACCTGTATAAATCCAAATGTGTCTTTTTAATTAAAATTGGCATTAATTTACCAAAAAAATAATTACTGACAATCTTAAACCAAGAAAGAACATTTGGATTTTTTTCATAATTAAGGAAAATATATACATATTTTTTGTGATGTTTGGGAATCAACCTCACCCCAATCTGACACACGGTGTGACCAATATGACTAAAAGTGTTTGTTATGATTTTCAATTATACATTTTAGCTCAAAAAATGTCACTCAATAAAAACCATGAAAATGATTTCTAATTGTATTCATAATTTTTGAATGTTATGTTTATGTCCTTTGTAATGTGTTTGAAATATTTTCACCTCAAACTGATGCACAATACGACCAGTATGACACAAAAATCTTGTTTTGGATTTGAAATTATATTTTAGTAAAAACACAAAACTGACATACTAAAAACCAAGCAACCAAATTTGGATTGTTTTCATACTTTATAAAAACAATCCATAATTCATTTTGGATGTGTAGTAATAAACCACACCTCAATCTGAAAAATGTTCTAATGGGTATAAATCCAAATGTGTATTTTTTAAATTGACATTCATTTAAGTAAAAAGAACAAGTGACATACTAAAAATAGATAAAAAACATTTGGATTATTTTTATACTTTAGGATAATTATCCATTAGTCATTTTTGATGTGTAGGAATCCGCCACACCACAATACGATGCACGATGTCACCAACATGGATAAAAGTGTACGTTGTCAGATTAAAATTGACATTTTATCTCAAAATGTTACACTCAATGAAAACCAAGAAAACACCCTCCAACTGTGTTCGTATTTTAGGATAACTATTTGAATGTTCTTTGGGATGTGTATGAAGCTGTTTTAACTAAAATCGACACACAATGCGTCATGTATGACTCAAAATGTAGGTTTTTGGTTAGAAATGTAATTTTAGTAAAAAACACAATTGACATACTAAAATCTGATAAAATGTATATGGATGTTCTAATAAATTAGAACAATGATCCATGAGAAATTGTTGATGTGTTGAAATCAATATCACCTCAATCTGAAAAATAATATGACCGATATTATTCCAAATGTGTCATTTAAATATGATATTAATATCAGTAAAAGAACAAGGGACATAAAAAAAACTGATAAAACTCATTCATATTGTTTTGATATTTTAGGACAAATGATTTATAACTCTTATTTGAAGTGTAAGAATCAACCCTACCTCAATATGATTCACTCTGTGACCCGTATAACTCCATATATGTCAATTTTTACTAAAAATGGCATTTTATTAATGTATTAATTCATATTAATGTTTAATTTATTTCATTATATTATGAATGACATAATATTTGTTTTCTCATGTAAGTGGAAACTTTTCCTTGATTTGGGATGATTAGTTTGGTAACTAATACCATGGCCTGGCATTTTTGAGAGTGGATCACAGAAGTAAAATGATGAAACACTAATGTATTTACTATTTTTTGGATAACTGTAAGTGTAATTTTATAAAACATTTTTTGAAATGTATGTGGCATTATTTTATATACCCTCAGGTGAGCTTATTTGTTTTTCTGTGCTCTAAATTGTTCTTATGTGCATTGTACATGTGCTGTTTTTTGCAGGTTGTGTGTGTGTGTTGTGCAAGTGGTGGTGGGTGTACTGTTAAATAAATAGCAAACCATAAGTAGCTAGGCCTTTCTCAGATCTATTTATAACATTGATAAAGGCCCCCTTTATCAACACTATTTGAAGGGCATATAATGGCCCCCTTTATCAACACTCTTTTTAGGACTGATAATGGGTAACAATTATTTGCGCTAAAATAGGCTTGATAAAGGGAGGGGGCTTTATTAGAAATTTTTTAGCATTTATATGGACCCCCTTTTCGAGTTCTTTTTTAGAATTGACAAATAGGACCCCCTTTATGTTCAAATTTATTAACAAAATATTTCAAGTACATTTAAAAAAACCACATGTAGTAGTGGATGATCATTGTGGTGAATTTGTATACTTCTAATATTTATTTCTAGTAATCAATGAAAGGATATCAAACAAACTGAACACACATTATGTCATTTGTTAATTTGTAATAAACTACAAAAAAAATTCATAACTAAAAATCTATTTATATAATTTAATTTATCATTTAATGAGGATTCTATTATGAAATGTTGGTGCACCCATTTCGTCAACATCAGGGAATGAGACGAAGGGAAAAGGACATGAAACGTCAAAAATTATATGAAAGGATAAGTATTATGATATGTATAACAATAATTCACTATCAAAACACATATAAAAAATTTACTTATTTTTTTATTGATTATTCAGTGTATGAAACAAAGAAACTGAAAATAAAATGGTTATTATTTATTTCAATTTATTAAACAGATAAAATTATGTGAATAAAGCAGCATCACCGAGGATGTATTATCGATGATAATTACTATTTCATTTAAAATATTTATTAATACGTCGTTTATTTATATTTTTTCAACAATGACATGATTTTTGAGAAGACTCATATTTAGAAGATGATATAGATTCATTTAGAATCAAATGGGAAGAATACCTGATAGAATAATGTACACAAATAACATGAATACGTGACTTCAATACAATATGTTATTCAATCTATATGAATCCAAGTGTCTATATCTATTTATAATGGATTGTATTTTTATTGAAAAGAACAATTATCATATTTAAAATTGAGAAAATGAATTTTTATTGATTTGATAATTTAGGACAATGATCAATTTGTCATTTGTGACATGTTGGAATCAACCACACCAAAATCGGATTCTCGATGTGAGCAATATATCTGGAAATCTATGTTTTTAGTTTGAAATGATATTTTAGTAAAAAAACACAACTGACAAACTAAAAACTGAGAAAAGATATTTTGATTATTTTTATACATTAAGAAAATGATACATAAATAATTTTTTATGTGTAGGGATCAACCTCATGTCAATTTGATGCATGGTGAGACCGGTATGACTCTAACTGTCTCTTTTTATTTAAATTTGAAATTTTTTTATTTAGAAAAAATATGAAAATGCATTCGTATTATTTTGATAGTTTAGTAAAATTATCTATGATTCATTTGTGAAATTAAATAATAAACCCTAACTCAACAAAATTCATGATGCGACCGGTACAAATCCAAATGAGTCTTTTTTATTTAAAATCATCATTAATTTAAGAAAAAAATGAACTACTGACATATTGAAAATTGAGAAAACGAATTTTTATTGTTTTCATAATTTAGAAAAAAAATACATGTGTCTTTTTTGACGTGCTGGAATCAACCCCACCTCAATCCGATGTATGGTTTGGCCGGTATGACTAAAAGTGTTTCTTATGGGTTTAAAATTTACATAAAACCTCAAAACGTTTCACTTACTGAAAAAATGAAAACACAGTCCTATTGTATTCATAATTTTTGAAAGTGATTCGTAATTCCCTTGTAACATGTATGAAATAGGATCACATCAAACTGATGCACGATGCTCCCTATATGACTCAAAAATCATGTTTTAAATTTGAAATTACCTTTTAGAAATAACTCACAACCGACATACGAAAAACAGAGAAAACATTTTTTTATTTTTTTTTAATTTATAAAAACAATCTATAAGACATGTGTGACATGTAGGAATCAACCAAACATAAATATAACGAATGGCGTGATAGGAATAAATCAAATTGTGTTTTTAATTAAAATTGAAAATAATTTGAGTAAAATGAACAAGCGATGTACTGAAAACCATGGAAACACATTATGATTGTTTTGATAACTTAAGACAATGATCCATGTGTCATTTTCAATATGTAGGAATCAACCTCAATGGAATTCGATGCATGATGTGACCAGTATTACTAAAAGTTTTAGTTATCAGTTAAAAATTGACATTTTAGCTCAAAATGTTTCACTCACTAAAAACCAATAAATCACCCTCCGACTATGTTCATAATTTAGGAGAACTATTCATAAGTCCTTTGTGATGTGTATGAAGATATATCACCTATAATTGACAAACGATGCGACTGATATGACTCAAAATGCATTTTTTTAGTTCAAAAAGTTATTTTAGTAAAAAAACACAAGTGACATACTAAAAACTGAGAAAATATATTTTGATTGATTTGATACTTTAAAAAAATGATCCATGAGTCATTTTTTACATGTATAAATCAACTTCACCTCAATACGACGAATAATGTGACCGATATAAATCCAAATGTGTTATTTAAATTTGATATTAAATTTAGATTAAGAACAAGGGACATACTAAAAACCAAGAAAACTGATTCAGAGTGTTTTGATATTTTAGGACAATGATCCATAACTCATTTGTGATGTTTAGGAATCAACCCCACCTCAATATAACACACATTGTGATGTTTATAACTCTAAATGTGTCTTTTTATACTAAAAATTAATATTTTAATAATTTATACATTCATTTTAATGTTTTATTTATTTCATTGTAGTATTATTAAGATAATATTTGTTTTCATATGCAGGTGGAACCTTTTCCTTGACTTGGGATGACTTTTTTAGCAAATAATACCTTCGGCAGCCATTTTTTAGACGGGATCACAGATGTATAATGATGAAACATTACTATTTTTAACTATTTGTTGGATAATTGTAATTTTAATTATTTAATAAATTGTTTGAAAAATATATAGCATTATTTTCCAAACCCTTCTACGCACTGATATTTCCTTGTGTGCTCTGCATTGTTCTTATGTGGATTGTACATGTGCAGTTTTGTGCAGGTTATGCGTGTGTGTTGTGTAGATGCTGGTGGGTGTACTATTATATAAATAGCACACCATAAGTAGTTAGGCCTTTATTAGTGCTATTTAATGTTCTGATAAGGGCCCCCTTTATCAGCTCTATTTAAAGTGTTGATAAAGGCCCACTTTATCAACGCTATTTTTAGCACTGATAATGACACCCTTTATCAGTAGTCATTTATGCACTGCTAAATGGCAACCATTTTTCTCTAAAAATATGGTTGATAAAGGGGGGATATATCAGCACTTTTTTAGTGTGGGTAAAGGACCCCCTTTGTTAGTTCTTTTTTGGAGCTTATAAAGGGGACACCCATATATTCGCTTTGATTAATAGTGCTTTTCAAGGACTTTTAAAATCATCATATTTAGTAGTGATCAAATGATGACTATGAACACAAAAAAGAATAATTAATGAAATAAATTAAAATATATTTGATATGATTAAATTATAGAGTTTTATCCCTGTATCATTGGTATTATTATGTGTCTTTCATCCATATTTTTGTGGCCAAATGATTTGAGAAGGTCCACCACTATTTCACACGATTTGTTAGATTCTTTTTTTGTTTGTTCTGTGGAGGTGTCATGAGGACTAATGCGCTAAAAAAATTTTTTGTTGGAAAATACCTTCAATTTTTTTTCATATATATTCATGAAAAAATAACTATTGTATTTAGTCATATTTTTCATAGTATATTAGCTTTTGGGAAATCAAATCATAAAATCATACCTCATTTATATATTTACAACTACGCCTCATAGAAAATAAAACTCCAAGATTTGACTTACATTGTCAACACTAATGAAATATAGATCTTCCCCACTTTACATGATTTTATCAAATACAATTTTGTGAGTACAACCATCTTTCAACTTTGTATCAACATGATCCTGCAATGATAGTTAATTAGAATATATAATAAGAGGGTTTAAAGTGATTTTACCTTATTGCTTCGATCAATTGGTTGATCCTTGATATGGTTTTGATTCTTTCTTCTGTTTCACCCTTGACGTTTGTATGTTTCAAATAACATTAATCTATTCATAACTTTTTTCATGAAATGTTAATGGTTTAACATGAATAATAAATTGGAAAATAATACTTCCATATCGAAAAGTTTTTTTTTAAAATATGGGATAGCCATGCAATGAATGTTCCAAGAGCATCACTATTATAAAAATGACCTTAACCCACTGTTCAAAACCATGGTTATAGAACCAAAACTATGGGTATAGGCTATAGCCATGGTATAGGGAACCATGGGTAACTAAATCATCGATATATCTCCACGGCCTATACCCACAGTTTTCCAAACCATGGGTATAGTTCATTTTCCATGTGTCATAGCCACCAAGTCATATCCACTTTCCACCTCATATCCTTATACCAACAATTTTAAAACTGTGGGTATAAATAATAGAAATATTAGTGTAAGGTGTTTCAAACACATGACCTACACATCTACCACGTATCATCTCACCAACTAAGATACTTATCTTATTGAGATATATATATTTGCCTAAATATATTAATCTGAAGTGACTGTATTGAAAAAAAACTATCAGTGAGTTTCGAACCCACTACATAAATTTCAAACGCATAGCACATTACCACTCCAACGGTCAAAACAACCATAATAAATATTTATATTTAGGAAAATATATTAAAGTAAAATGTCTTTAAAAAATCGAATCCCAAGATATTCGAACCGTCAACCCCTACTTTGATGATGAACCAAGATACCACAAATGCAACTACACTGATTGCTCTATATATTATCATATATATATATATATATAATTATAAAATGTGGGAATACAAGGTTGCACACTTGTTTTGAGCCCACACCACTAATCTTCCACTAAAATTTCCTACCAATACACCAATTTCAATTATATGAATATATGTATATATATTATCATATATATCTATTTATAAAATGTGGTTATAAATAAATTGTCATAGGGGATTTTTGAACATGCGCCTCTTCTATACATCTGAACACCATTTCCACTACACCAACATCAATTATACTTATATATAAATATATTATATTATTCAAATTTTTCCACACACAAAACATGAGGGACCCTTTACACACAGTTCAAAAAAAATATTGGAATAGATGTCACATATTCCCTCGGTTTGGTTGAACCATGTGCATAGGATTATATACTAAAGGGTATACCCATGGTTGATGAAAACGGTGTTTATAGATGTCACAATTCCAATAGTTCTGTGTGAATCATGGGTATAGCATTTCCCACGACTTTCCCGCACAATTTTTTGGATTCCCACACTTACGAGGGTACCCAATACCCATAGTTTAGCATGAACTGTGGGTATAGGTGGGTATATACCCACAGTTAATTTGAAAACAATGGGTATGGAACAATACTCCAACACTTATTGATTCACCTAATAAACATCTTCATCATCAATTTTAGAAGGTAGCTTAGCAGTCGGCTCATGGGATATGTTAATCATCACATTGACATGAACTATTGATAGTGTTCTATTGTGTAGAATGGAGTTCTAAATAATGAACACTATAGACCTCGCTACCTGTTAAGTGGTTTGTGTTGATAGATATAAATCACATACATTTTCACAATTTACAATATTAGTAAAGGAATGGTATTATTGTCTATTTGATTAAAAATTCATAAGAATCAATTATTATAACATTGATTACCTTAACCATGAATGGGTTTTGAGGGGAATGGATTGCCTCAATGCTCAGGGGGTACGGAGAAATATTTAATCATTGGTTGTTCTTGATTTGGATCTTCTCTTCCCCTTACCATCAATTTATTTTTGATCTCTCTAATTAATATCATTTGTTGACCAAGGAAAACTATTATTTATATCAAAAATTTTATTTCTACACATTGATCCTATACTTATTTTTTTCTCAAAAAATGGTGGGGGTGTAATCCTAAAACCCACACCTCTGAAGCATTCAATCTTTTCTAGAATCTTCAAGGCCATTATTAGTAAATCTACATCTGGTTTGGACGTTTCTAATTCTTGTGACTATATCATACAGAATATATATGAAAATATGTAATCATTGTTATGTAATATCGACTTGAAGGAAAAAATATTTATTATGTCATACATACAAATGATTCCTAAATTTTTTTAGTTTTTTCATCTATTAGTATTTGATCCTTATTTACACCACCTCCTTCAAAAGAACATGTTGTGGCATGGAAGTGAAATTCGATTAGTATTTATCAATCTACATATAATTATTGGAACATAATTACGGGGTTGTTTTAAATCTCATAAAATTATTATTATAGATTTAAAATTCATACCAATTTTTTTAAATTAAATACTACCTCATCCATGGTTTACGGTAGGAGAATGCTAATATTGTTGTTTGGTCCTTATTTTCAACACTCTCTTACTATTTCATAAATGAAAATATATTAATCAATGTGATGAATAGACATATCATCAAACAATGTATTACCTAACACAATGTTTCTAAAAACATTAATTTATAATATACGTTGTAAAATCATCTCACCCTCCTTTGGTTATTATGTGTTCATAAAGAGGATTTGGGTGCAAGTTTATTTTCCCTTTAGCATCTGTAAGATAATATCTCAATAAAATTGTTTGAAAGCCTCTATGAACCCTTCTAGGAACCCTTAATACATAGTTCTTGGGTGATTCATCTACTATAAATTCACTCTACAAAGGATGATGAAGATCAATTTAATGATAATTACATTATTTTTTACTAAATTAAGGAAATGATATCATAATGTTACTGTAATATCTCCAAACATTAGTGTCTTAAGCTTGGAGACAACATGGTTCCATGACAATACATCAATCATCACTCATTTCTGAGTGACAATTCCATTATAACTACTGAACATTGACATGTTCAGGTTAACATGATGGCTCCACTTATTCCACACAACCTAATATTTTATTCCCTTCCCTTTGTTCTTATTGATTTCTGATTACACCATCGCACTATATTGCTCCAATTTTTTCTATGCCACTAGTGTTTCATTGCCTACCATTTTTCAGTTTCAACATCATCAATATTTTCCTCCAGAGCAGTAGCATCAGCATGTGAAGTTGGTGGATTTACCTATACATTGACGAAAACAACAATAGGTTTAGAAACGTGATGGTCCACTACACTATGAGAAACAACATGTTGAGAGACGAGTTTTTCCTCTACACTGCGAGCATCAGCATGTTGAGAGGCATATTGTGCATCGGGATTGGGAGCATCCTCTTGTGTAGAATTAATTATCTACATATGTTGTTTAAATTTTAAATTATATTACATAAATTTAGTAGGGTATAGATAATAATATATGCTAAAATTATCTATATTACAAAAAATATAAACTAATTTTTGAACACTATTTTTTAAGGATGATGGGATTTGAACCATCTATCGACTATCGAAATCTCTTCCTTGGGGTCTCCTATGATATAAAAAACAACGTCCACATTGGTACCTCTATGAAATGATTGTGATTCCCCAATTAAAGGGTCATCCTCTGTTTAAATTTTATCTAACCCATTTGTGGTTTTGTTCTATATCCTAACAATTGATCAGTTTTGGTTTGTAGGTTTTGGAACTTAAGATATAGTACTGCTTGTGATTCCATTATAAATAGTAATCTATGTACCCTTCCTTATTAAAATCAACATTCATGAATCAGAACTAATATTTTTTTAATAACACTCCCATTATCAACCCACATTTATTGAAAAATCAGCACTTGGATGTTTTCATAATCCTACTCCTATTTTTTTATGATTCCAATTTATGAAATTCATGCATAAATTGGATTTCTCTCCTTAACACCGTAATCATGCATTATTTCATCCCCAAGTGTAAATACATGATTATGAATGGTACTATCTTCATAATTTTTATTATTATAGAATTTATTACAATTGATTAAAAAATAATTATAAGATAATACATACACATATTGTCCTCCGGATAGCCATCGAAGTCGTTCTAAAATTGAGTTCAGATTTTCATTTGACTCCATAAATATATGGTCCCTAAACCAACATATAAACTATCTATTATGTGAATTTTATGTCTGTTTTTCATACATTAATGGAATTAAATACCTAATAATTTAATTATGGGTTTTGACATATGGGTCAACCTCCAAGCTATTATATAAAATGTACATGTGGGCCTGCTCCTAATCTATAATATTGATTGTGAAAACTTCTCTTCCAGAAATTCCTTTAACAACATACCACCTAGTGTGAAAGGTTTTTTGCAGAGAAATTCTTTCCACACCAGACTATTATTCAGTATCAAATTCAATGGATTGTTTAATATTATATCACTCTGCAATATAAACCTCTAGCCAACATCTATTTTTGACATACCCTATCAAAATATTCATATACTGTTCAATGGGGAACATTCATCTATATTTTATAGGACCACATAGTAAAATCATACTCACCAAATGAACCATAAAATGAACTATCATATAAAAGAAGGTCAGTGGGAAGAACATTTATAATTGACATAATATAAAGGAAAATCATCTTTCCATACTCAGAAATATTTTAGGGTATATAACTTTTCTGAATATAGTTTCAAAGAAGAAACAACGTTTTGTTAATGTAAAATTGTAATTCTTGGGAAAACAAAAACATAAATCTATATGAATTAGATATTGCATCCAAATGTGGATGTCATGTGATTTCAGACCCTTTAACATTAAATCGGTCATTGAAATGATGTTCTTGATATTTGATGAATACCCATTTTGTGTTGGATTTGGTGGCCTAGAACAAACTACATTGTACTATATTCATTAATAAAAGCCTTATCACATCTTTATTGTTCTTCTATGTGACAATGCATGTGATAATGTCCTATGGACATCTGTTGCATTAAAGGGTCATAGCAGATACTGGTTATGATAAGAACCCGGATGTGCCATAACACTGTTGTTGAATATATGTTCTATGGCCGGATGATGTTATTTGTGGGGCAGAAAGAATACAGGCCATTAGGGGTGAGGACTCATAAAACATTGAGCCACATTCTCAAGGTGTGCGACCTTGGTAATATCCTAGAGGATATTATGATAACAAGACCTGCTATAAAGAAATTAACATTTCATAGTGTCATTGGATGTTCCTATATGCAGATGTGTGTATTGGAACATAAACATTAAGATTACTATTAATTGGTATTACAACTGGTGCAATTAGATTTATTGAAGAAAACTATGATGACACACTGTTCACAGTAAGGTAGGATATGTTGGGTGTGTGACAAGTAAAAATGCATTAATAGATATTGCGAGAAAGGATTTTTCCCTTCGGTTCCAAAACTGAAGTAGATATATCAGGCCAATTGATGGAATTCATATAGCCAAATTATATACATGGCCATGGTAATGAATGGGAATGTTCAATTCTGGAAAGTCAACGAAACAATAATTAAGCACATGGGTTGATGACACAAGAATGCAACCAGTTATGTTCGAGATATCATGAAAAATGGATTATATTACATGGTAAGCGTTCGTATGAGATGACACATCATTGCAGCGTTAACATCATTCTCAGTGGGTGCCTTAGAATGTTGCTAGACACTATCCTTTGACTTTAGGCAGGATCTGCTTAATGCCACTGAGAAAGAGTCCTAGAGGGTCACACAGTAATTATGTCCATGTATCTGTGTTAAATATTAATTTAACAAGTTAAATAAGTATTATTCCCGACTGTGGTTTAATATTTATTTATGGATTCCTGATTGGATTTATTTGAACACAAGTTATTTGAGAGAATATATTATGTGTGCAATAATATATATTTATTAGTGAGTAGTGTATTTACATTTATTTTTGAAATAAATATCCATTACTCAAGGTCTAATAAATGTGGTCGAGGAAATAGAGAAAAATGGAAAATAAAAGTACATGTTGTGTATATTGAATATACACACCGTGTAGTTTTCATGGAAAATGAGTACACACCATGTATTAATGATTACACGCCTTGTAGTTTTTCCAGCATGGATTTTTATTAAATAATATCGTTTTATTAAATGATATTTATTATAATTAGTGTGGGGGCATGCCAAGTAATTAATCATTTGACATGGGGTTTTTCAATAATAGTTAATGAAATAAATAAAACAGGTAACACATTTATTTATTGTCATAACTCTATAACCCCAAACCCGAATATAAATATCCTAAAAATCCCAACAATATATCAGAGAGAATCGTTGTGCACAAAAAGTTTTGGATAATTCTCTCAAGACTTAGAGAGATCCACCACCACCTGATCTGGGTGATCGAAGGCGGACGTTGCATACGAAGGTTATTCCACGATATCACCTGGATATCCTTCTGATGATGTCTAGAGATACATGGAGCACGTGATGATAACCACTACATGAATCATACATTTTTATTCTTAAATGCAACAACGAATCAAATCAGATTGTGACCAGAGACATCAATGAGGAAAGAATTCCATCATGGTAATTCTTATCAATTAAATAAATTAATTATAACCAACATATAATGATCCTATCAACGATTCTAGTATCCTTCTCATTCTTTTCGTTCTTCATTCAATTCTGAAGATCTGATGTTTTATTATCATGACAAATCTCTAATTGAACGTTGTTTAATGCTAAAATTAATGTTGGGTAAACCCACCAACGCACTTCCGCAGCACGTGGAACCTACAAGTGGAATAAGAGGGGTCATATCATTGACAATATGTATTTAGTTTTTCTTTGGTAATTTATGCATTTAATAATATAGTTTTTTCAAATTAATTTAATCTTTCTTTAAATATGAATCTCGATATCGGTTCACCCTCTCTCGTTTCTCGTTCACCATAAATAAATGACCTTTTCTTTTAATTATTGATTAAAATAAAATTGAGTATCTCATCTAGAGGTTCCTGACGTTCCTGTACATACAACATGAGAATACATGGTGTGTATTAGTAAGTACACGTCGTGTAGTATAGGTTCAATGCATAGGCCTGGTCCACCAAATCGGGTCCTGTATTGGATCCTATCTAAGTCATTTATGAAACAATGTGTTGACTAGGAATAGGTTGCACATAGTTTCTAGATTACATGTCATGTGTCCCAATGAACACGTTGTGTAGTCCCTTAAGGTTAGGGTTGGAGCATGCACCCCGTACATGGCATTCTCGGCTGGAAACCGTGTAATGCAGATACTACACGGCGTGTGTCCAACTAAACACGACGTGTACTCTGAAAATTTCCGAAGTACATCTAAACGCCATGTCCCCGGGTATGTAATTCGGATGAACGGTGAAAAAAAGTACACATTGTGTAGTCGAAACTACATGATATGTACTCATCCAAATTACACAGATTTATTAAAAATTATTATTATATTATACTAACCCATGAGACTTTTACCATAGTTCTGGTGTAATGTTGAGGCAGAACACATGATATGTGTTTTATATTTATATTTTTAATTTAACATAAGTGTAATGAATGGGAATTCACCATGTTTCCAATGAGGTACAAGTTATATTCTACGATAATTTTAAATGAATTTATTTTTTTAAAATTATGATGGGTGAGAATCTAAAGGATATTAACAACAGGTTTTAAGATAAAAGGATTAATTAATAAAAGATAATTAATTGATTCAGGTTAAATTTATCTTATTCATGAACGATTAAAGAATTTAAAGATATTTTTATTTATGCGTAAATATTGTTGCATCTATCGATGATATTGAGCAAGACCAAGACCACTGTATGTGAATGGTTTCTTTTAATTTATATATTTAAATTAAAATTTATTGGCATGTGAGCCTTCTCCTCATTAATATGTAGGGCCTGGGCACACAAGTAATCTATTATGTAAAACCCCTTTTACCCCTCACCTACGTGTTACATAAATGCATATATAATGGATGGACCTCCCAAGCTAGTGGAGGCGTCTTATGTACGAATCCAAGGTGAAACCAATCCAAGGAGATACAAAGGTGGATAGGTGGAAAGCTATTAACAAGAACCTGAAAGTTTCATGGAGTTTCTCCCATAAGACATGGGTGAGTTTTTCAACCTCTAGATAAACTAACCAACAGAACAGGCTCATGATCATACCAATTATTTTATTTCTATCAATTTCATGGTATATTTATTGTGGGTGTGTTGTCATGATCACACAATTAATGAATTAAACTAGCATGAAATATTGAACTAAAATAAGACCGACTTATGTGTTAATACTATCTTACATATGGTTAATAACTTAAGTATATATCAATTAATATTAACCAGAATGTAATCAAAGATGTTAAATTGGAAATTTATGTATAAGGATAAAATCCCTCAATGAAATATTACGTCTGTATAGCCTTCCATAATCTTGGTTAGAATCGAACCATAGTTCAATGTTCTTGAGAAAACCTAGTTGGGGTGCTTTCATTTATCGTGGAATTATAAATCAAGGTTTTGGGTTGACATGACTTGGTTCATATCAAGGGTTGACTACTATAGTAGGACTTGGTGTGACCAAGAGGAAAAGGTTGAGGAAATCCATAATAAAAGTATTTCAGGATTAGGGACCCCACTCAGCGGATCAAGGACCTGCGAGTTAATGTAGTTGGCATTTGGAATGCTTACCTAAAACCCTTCAAGATTCTTGACCAATCCTAGTTTGGGTAATGCGAAGGGAAATATGGATCCTTTCCACTAGAACATTTAGGATACATAATATTCTGAAGTCAATTGTGAGGGCTATTGGATTTCGATAAAATAGTGGGAGACTAATAAGTATTAATTTATTTATTTGTCTTAGTTTTTAATAAATTACTAAATCATTTCTCATCATAAATTGTAGAAATGGAAAGAAAAATGATCTCAAACATATCATTGAAAACCATACTTGAGAAGTAAAACATTTTCACTAGCACCAATTTCGAGGCGTGGAAGAGGCGTTTACGTGTCATCCTTTTCCACGAAGAAAATTGTATGTTCTGGAAGATCATGTTCTAGTTGCGCATGGAAAAGAGTCCAGTGAGGAAGAAATATATCTCTTTGAGAAACATATAGATGATGCCACAGATTTCCAATGTTTCATAATATCGACCATGTCTAATGAGCATCTGAATCAACATGAGAACATGGATGCGTATAGGATGATGTATCACCTTAGGAATATCTACAAAAAGAAGGCAAGAAAATAGAGATATGAGATCTCCAACACTTTGTTTACAAAAAATCTTGGAGAGTCTACTCCAGATGGGCCTCATGTTGTCAGGATTATTGGTTACATCAAACATCTGGACATCTTAGGGATTAAATTCCTGGATTTTTTGCATATAGATCTCACCCTATCATCACTGACCATGAACTTATCAATCTTTATTATCAACTACAACATGAGAAATAATTAGATGAGTCTATCAGAACTTCTTACATTGATTCACCAGGTAGATTAGGACATGGGGTGTGACAAATCCGCAGTCCGTATGGTGAATAAGAAAAGGAAGGACAAGGCAAAGGGGACATAGACATATAAATATTTTAAAGCCCCCGAGCGTCGTCCCTCCATGAAGGGGATGATCTATATAAAGGGAAAGTAATGGGAGGAAGTATGTTATTCATGTGGAATGAAAGTCCACTTGAAGAGGAACTTCACCCAAAATACTGGTGACACTAAAGGTGCATTCGTTATCAAGTGTAATATTTCTATTTCGACAGATTGTTTATTAAATACTTCTTGTGGGGATCACATGTGTATTCAATTGTAGGAACCAAGTAGATTTAGAAATATTATCAGAGTGGAGGTGGATCCTCAAGCTTCCAATGGTGCAATGCTGGCTACGTTGGATATTGGAGATTACTACCTCTCATTTCCAACTGGGATGATTTTTTGTTTTCATAACTTTTATTATGTTCCTAGTGTTACAAAGAACATAATTTTTGTATCTTGTTTTGATATGGATTTATTTATTTTCATGTTTGGAAAAAGGGTTGGATCTTTTATAATAACAATGTATGTTATGGTAAGGAACATTTAAATAATGGGTTGCATGTATTAAATTAAAAAAACCATGTGTTGGAAATTGATAAATAAATAAACTAAGATGAATCATACATCACCCAGTTGTGGAATCACCATCTTAGTCATGTAAAAGAGAATCTCTTGAAAAAGCTCTGCCCAGATGGCTATTTATACACTACTAAGCTAAAACCACTTGATAAATGTCACGGTTGTTTACTAGGTAAAATGACCAAGATGCCTTTTGGTTGATAGTGTGAATGGGCCACAGAGCTTCTAGGGTTGGTACACATGGATGTATGTGGACCATTTCCAGTAGAAGCTTGAGGTGGATATTCTTACATCATTAATTTTACTAATGTTTTAAGTAAATATGGCTACCTCTAAATTATGAGGTATAAATTATAGTCCTTAGAGAAATTTAAGGAATTCAATAATGAAGTAGAGAAACAGCTTGTTAATAAGATAAAGAAGCTTTAATCAGATCAAGGCAGAGAATATTTGAAGCAAGAGTTCATCGATCTTCTACAAGAGTCTGGGATTCTATCTCAACTCACTCTTCCTTATACACCACAGTGGAATGATGTTATTTAAAGGAAGAACCGAACCTTATTGGAGATGGTAAGGTCAATGATGATTCATTAAGATCTTCTATTATCCTTTTCGGGATATTAATTACAAAATATAGGGTACACATTAAAACAAGTACCAACTAAGGTAGCAAATGGAATTCCCACTGAGTTATGGAAAGGAAAGAAACCTAGTTTTCCGCACAGACATTTATTGGGATGAGAGGCGTTTGTTAAGGGATTATGAGGAAAAAAAATAGATCCTTGGGGCACTAGTTGTATCATTATAGGATATCCCAAGGGAACCAAAGAATATTACCTATATAACCCTTCAGACATGAATGTGATTGTCGCCAGACAAGCTATCTTTCTAGAGAGGGATCACATCCTCAAAAATGATAGTGGGAGAAATATTGACTATGATGATGTTGATCCTTAAGATACACAAGAGTTGGTACAGGAAAAATTTCCGCAGGTCCCCATAAAAGATGTTCTAGAAACACAAGTACTACGTAGGAGCTCAAGAGATGTTAGGGAACCAGAGGTATTTGGCTCCCTAGTCACCGAGGATGGTGAATCGTTATTGTTGGAAAATGATGAACCTATCTTCTACAAGGAATAATTAGAAAGCTCAGAAGATGCAAGATGGAGAGAAGCTATGAATTCTGAGATGAATTCCATGTATTAAAACCAAGTGTGGGTTCTGGTTGATGAGCCAGTTGATGTAATTCCTATTTGTTTCAAATGGATATTGAAGACAAAACTGGACATGGGAAGTCATGTTAGAACCTATAAATAAAGTCTAGTGGCTAAAGGATTATGACAGCATCAAGGAATTTACTATGATGAACCCCTCTCTCCAGTTTCCATGAATAAATCCATAAGATTCATACATGCCATTACATCATACCATGACTACGAGATTTGGCAGATGGATGTCAAAACGTCATTCATTAATGGGAACCTTCAGGAAGATGTATATATGACACAACCAGATGGGTTTGAGACACCAGGGGAAGCCAAACAGGTTTTCAAGTTGCAGAAATCCAATTATGGATTAAATCAAGCATCCAGGTCATGGAACATTTGATTTGATAAACCCATAAAGGAATTTGGTTTCACTAAGAAAAAATGTGAGCCATGTGTTTATAAGTGGTTTAACAGGAATTTGATCAGTATCCTGGTAATATATGTTGGGGACATATTGCTTATTGGAAATGATGTACCAGTATTACAGTCAGTTAAGGACTGGTTGAACAAGTGTTTCCTCATGAAGGACAAAGGTGAAGAAGCCTAAATTCTAGGTATCAATATCATTCCTGATAAATCCAATAGGCTTCTTCAACTAAGTCAGTTTATATACATTGAACAGATACTAAAGAGATTTTGTATGGAAAAATCCAAGAGGGGATTAGTTCCATTATCACATGGAATGTATCTTTCCATGAAATTGTAACGTCAAACCAATCAAGAGAAATATTGAATGGGTAAGATCCCATAAACATCAGCTATAGGATATATCATGTATGCCACATTATATACCAGGGTTGATGTTACCTATGCACAAAGAATGGTCTGTAGATATAAAGCTGATCCAAGAGAACAACATTGGACTGCTGTTAAGACTATCCTTAAGTATCTGAGAAGAACTAAGGATATTTTCCTGGTGTATAGAGGAGAAGAGGATCTTATCATCAGAGGGTATTCTGATGCAGGTTTTCGGAAAGATCAGAATGATCTGATGTCACAATCTGGATATGTTTTCTATCTCAATGGAGGAGCTGTGAGCTGGAAGAGTTCAAAGTATCTAGTTGTCTTCGATTCTACAACAGATTCCAAATAAATAGCAGGTTCTGATGCATCCATGGAAGTCGTCTAGGTTCAGAACATTTTCTTGGATCTTGATTTGGTTCCTAGGAGTAAAGATCATATCACGTTGTATTGTGATAATAATGCAGCGGTGGCTCTTGAAAAAGAAGCAAGGTCACATCAAAGGACAAAGAACATACTCCATAAGAATCACCTATTGAGAGATTTCTATTAAAGGGATGATGTTGTAGTGAGCAGAGTGTCCACAGAAGAGAACATGGAGTACCCCAGGACTAAACGCCTATCTCAGAAAAAGCATGAATATCATCTGAGAGCTAGAGGGTTAAAGGTTTTTAGCAGTTGTTTGTAGTCTAAGAGGGAGTCTATTAGAGTTGGTGGCCTAGAACCAACTACATTGTACATTATTCATTAATAAAAGACTTATCGCATCATGATTGTTCTTTTTTGTGAAAATTCATGTGATAATGTCCTAAGGGCAACTATTTCCTTGAAGGGTCATAGTGGATCCCTACTATGATGAGAACCCAGATGTTCCATAAAACTATTCATGAATATTTTTTCTATGGCCGGATGATTTTATTTTAGGGACACAAATAATAAAGGAAATTTGGGGAGAGGACTCATAAAACATTGAGGCACCTTCTCATGGTGTGCGCCCTTGGTAATATCCAAGAGGGTATTATGAGAACGAGACCTGCCGATAGTAAATCCACATTTCATAGTGTCATTGGATGTTCCTATCTACGGATGTGTGTATTTGTCCATAGACATTAAGATTATTATTAACGGTTATTACAACTCATGCACTTATATGTATTGACAAAAATTGTGATGACTCACTATTCGCAATGAGGTAGGATACGTTGTGTGCGTCATGAGTAATATCGCATTAATAGATAATGTGAGAAAGGATTTCCCCTTATTTTCTATAACGGAATTAGATATCTCAGTCTCTTTGATGGAATTTATATTTCCTATATAAATCCATGGCCATGTTAAAAAATGATCATGTTCAATTCCAGAAAGTCAAAGTAAGAATAGTCGATCACATGGGTTGATTGTACTAGCATGCAAACCGCTTGGTTTGAGATATCATGACAAAAGGATTATATTACATGGTAAGCATCCGTATGAGGTGAAACATCATTGTGTCATTAACTTCTTTCTCTACGGGTGCCTTGGCATGTTGATTGATGCTAACCTTGGACGTTAGGCAGGCTCCGCCTAATGCCACTGAGAAAGAGGCCTTAAGGGTCATACACTACGTGTGTCCATGTATCTCAGTTAAATATTAATTTAACAAGTTAAATTGTGATTATTCCCAACTATGGGTTAATAATTATTTAAGGGGGCATGATCGCATTTATTTCCACACTAGTTACTAGAGAAAATATATTGTGGTCGAAATAATATATATTGATTAGCGAGTAATGTAGTTACATTTATTTAATAAATAAATATACATTATTAAAGGTCTAATAAATGTGGTAGAGGAAATAATGAAAAATGGAAAATAAAAAGAACACACCATGTATATTGAATATACACGCCATAAAGTTTTCATGGAAAACGAGTACACACCGTTTATAAATGATTACACGCCATGTAGTTTTTATAGTAGGGATTTTGAAGAAATAATATCTTTTTATTAAATGATATTTATTATAATCAGCCTGGGCACATGTCAAGGAATTAATCATTCGACATGGGGGTTTTAAATAAGAGTTAACGAAATAAATAAAATGCGCAACACATTTATTTATTTTCATAACTATATATCCTGAAACAAAATTATAAATATCCTCACAACCCCTACACTTTCCGAGAGAGAATTGTTGTGCACAACAATTCTAGATAATTCTCTCAAGACCGAGATAGATCCACCACCACCGGATCACGGCGATCAAAGGAGGACATCGCAAGTAAATGTTCATCTATACTAGCACTAGGAGATACCTTCTATGAAATCCAGAGATACGTGGAGCATGTGTGGATCACTGCTAGTGGAATTTTACCCTTGGATTCTACAATGCAATGACAAATCACATCAGATCATGAATGGAGACACCAATGAAGAAAGAATTCAATCAAGGTAATTTTTGTCAATTAATTAAATTAATTATAACCAACATATGATGATCCTATCAATGGTTTTGTGACCCTTATCATTATTTTCATTCACCATTCTATTCGGAAGATCTGTCGTTTTATTATCATGGTTGATCTTGGATTGAACATTGCTTAATGCTGAAATTAATGTTGGGAAAACCCACCAAAGCACTTCTGCTGCACACAAAACCTACATTATGAACATTTACATCATTCTAGAAGTTTTAGAACTGATAAATCTCTAACCTGTAATGATTATAAGTAGGTGGGGGAATAAAAGTTTGTCTTTCAACCTTCACTAGTGCCAACACTTCACATATTCCCATGTCAACCATGTCCTACCTAGCCGTAATTCCATATTTTGATTTGTCAGGAGAATTTATCAACGTGCCGATGAAACTATCACATATATTTTTTTAAACATGCATCAAAACATGAAAGTCCCTGACATAGAGAAAATTCAAGTATGGTAATTAAAAAAAATGATATCTTCTTCCAACTAGTTTTCGTATGGTTTTTCTGAAATTTTTTACCAAAAGTATTGTCCACATCATTCACATTCTCAAATTGTCGATCACCTATTAGTGGAGATGGGGAAGTATGTTAGTATTAACTTCCATTGAAAGATGGGGTCTAGGATTGGCAAATATTTTTTTTGGGGTAGAAATCTACGATGTCTTGTAAACACAATTTTCAATGAATGTTTCAACCTAATTGACTATGTAACCTATTCTCAAACAGGACAACCATGAGTTCCTTTAATTATACATCATGAAAAATTATTATAATCATGAATTTAATTTATCATCCCTTACAACATTTCCCTCAATGATAAATATTCATTTCTATAAGCATCATACAACTTAACACCATAATCCCACAATAATTTCAAATCCCCAATCAATGGAGCCAAATAAATATCAATATCATTATCCAATTTTTTTAGTACTGAAATAAGAATAAATAGCATAATGAGTTTTCATTTCATTCATAACCATGGTATAATGTTATAAATTACCAACATAACCAGCCATGTACTATGAGTGCATCATTGAAAACCAAAAGGACTCCCTCCATCTGTTGATAATGCACGACAATGGCATCTCAGCTTATTTCCAAAATCAGTATACTCATTATCGATTCTCTTCCAGTATGGAGAGTCTAGTAGGTAACATTGTTTCCCATCTTTATTTCTTCAGTATATGTGTAAAATCAATTTCCTCTAGTCTCCTCACATCTATATAGGAACCTAAACATTGGAATGATTGGAAAGTACCATATAACATTCATAAGACCAGATTCACCTTTCATGAAACAACAAGCACCACACTTTGGTCATTCTCTAAGTGATTTATTTTACATACACAATAGTGTACAGTCATTTGGGAAAATTTGTATTCTTTCAGAGACATATCCATTGAGTGTATCATTCGTTTCACATCGTATGTTCGGATCGGGAGATCATTATCATCTCGGAGCATGTCATTCAAGAGAGGATGTAATTCTGTAAAACCGATATCACTCCATATATTGATTTTTTCAAATTATATAGCTTCAATATGGCTGAAAATTATGTATATTTTGTGAAATGAACAGAAAATGTGTCTTTACACATCTCTTTATCGGGTCAAATAAATTTTGGAAATCATGAAGTTCATCTTCAACTATAATTATCATTTCCTCAATACGATATTCCCCATCATTAACATTTGTAATCATTTAAACAATATGGTCTTCTATTTTTTCAACACTTGTAATAATATCATAAGATCCATAAAAAATATTTTTATCTCTACCATGGGATACATTCACTTTTTCTCCTTCTTTATTCCAACATTATTAACATTGATCTATTCTGTGACAGACCAATTGTTCTTCCAACTCCACTGGACAAGCTTTTAATGAATAACCACAGTGTAAACATGAAAAAATGATTTGATAAGGGTCATATGCATGATCCTTTTCCAACATGATGAACTATTTTACTCGATCATCATACACTTTTGTCAATTGATTGGAAATCATCCATTAATTATTCATATCCATCCTATTTGATTCGGAGATATTATTATTTAACAAAACAAATACAAAAAATATTGATATAATGTAATTATTTTCCTAATTCCATAAAAAATTATACATTAAATATTGTTGAAAAACTACATTTCAAATGTCCTTTGAAAACAACATAAAAACACAATTGAAATCCCATTGAAATAACCCACCATTTACATAGGGGTTGGTGTAATAATATTAATTTCCCTAATCAATTGAAATTGTGCTCTCCACCATTAGATATTAGTTATCCACGCTTCCAATTTTCTAGTTATATCAATTATTTTTCACCACAACACCAGAGTCCCAATAGATATATTCCATAGTTAGTAACCACACTAGAAACCATGAAAAACTCTTTTTCCAGTTTACTATGAACACTAAATTATCCCAATGATAATGGGCTCACATTAAATCACTGTAGGTTCCGGGAATAGCGGAATAGTGGTTGGGCCGATGCCCAAATTTAATTTTTACAAAGATCAATGCTTTTTATGGGATCAATATGATGATTAACTCTAGTCTACATGGAATAGAATTAATGATTTAGATGAAGAAGGAAGAGGCCCGGATCCTTTAGAGTGGATCAGGCACATCATGATTATAATTAATTTATTTAATTTAATAATGAAAAGAATACTTGGATCTTCACCACATTCTTCAATGATGAAGTTGATTGTCCGAAATGAACCTTTATGATTGTCTCAAAGTGCTTGTGAGGATCCAAACTAGAATCCCTCTAGCATTGATCCACATGTGCTCTGATGGCCTCTGACCAACACAACTCATTCTCTGGGTGTTAGGGCAGTGAAGCAAGTGTCTTCTTTCAGTCATTCTTGATCTCTTATTCATCGTTATTGGAGAAAATATATCATTCATAAGAGGTTATGGAAGAGGATTTGAGGGAGAAATCATTTAGCTAAGCAATTCTCAATTCACGGGGCATGTAGTTTGGTGTATGGAACAATAGACGTATGTGACTATTTATCATCATGGTGCTTCAGTTACAATATTTAATTGTGTAATATCAATTCAATAAATTGATAATAATATAAAAAAATTCATTCTTTTATTAATAATATCGCATCATTATTTAAGGATTCCAACATGTTAAAATATAATTGTATATAAAATTCCACACCACAAAATAATAGCAGCGTTATTATTATTTTAACTTGTGCTAACATGTTAAAAAATTATTTCCAAAATTAGGGGTAATTA
The DNA here is from genome assembly GCA_963277665.1 of Viscum album. NCBI lineage: Eukaryota > Viridiplantae > Streptophyta > Magnoliopsida > Santalales > Viscaceae > Viscum > Viscum album. The sequence goes on along the minus strand of OY728151.1, from coordinate 1,050,654,221 downwards.
TTATACTTCCGAATCGGGCTTGGTCTACATGAACCCAACTTCCATATATTAAACACCTGAATAAATAAATAAATAATTTATTATCATAAATAAATATTTTATTTCCAAAAATGTAAATAAATATGTATTAAATGTTCAATAAAATAAATTTATTTATTTTACCCACCATCTAGTGAATAAATATTTATTTAATTTATCCACTCAATTTAAACTGAATAAAATTATTCCACTATCCTGGGAATAATATACTTTCTTTTAATTATATTAAAAAATAATTTAACTGAGACCACAATAAACACTTAGTGTGTGACCCTATAGGATTATTTCTCTTTGGAATAATGCATTCTTGCATAATGTCCAGGATTACTATCTAGCAACTGGTCAAGGAACCCAAGATAAATAACACATAGTCCCAAAAACAAAATCCACATATGAATGATCATTGTGTAATATAATCCATTTATCTCAATTTCTCATCAAGATGGGTTCAAGATAGTGTCATCATCCTTTATGTATGATATGTCATTATTTGAGAAACTGAAATAATCTCTTAATTACACCATTACCATGGAATTTCATGTGACAGTTATATTTTAATCTATGGTATGAGATATAAACATCCACTAATATAATGGAAAAATCATTATTCTACACGTACAATAATAACAGGTCATTCATGATGCACCCAATGTACCCTACTACCTACCAACGGTCAAAAGAACTGTTTTTTAGAAAATAAAAGTGCACGAGTTATGACAAATATGAATGATAATATTAATGTATAAGGATTATTAAACATGCTCTTATATTGTAATATCTAATAACACCAAAACATGAATAATTATTACTGGTGGGTATGTTATCAAAATCTACCATCACAGATATTACCTACGGTGAAATTCATGAGAAGAATTATCATCTGTTTATGAGTACTCACACCTAATGGTATGTATTCTTTGTGTCCCATTATAGTATGTCAGCCAACCACATAACTATATTTTATAATATTGTCATATCACTTTAAGCATCACATCATAGTGGGGAACTTCTATGACCTTATCAATGTGACAGATACTCTAGAACATTATTATACTATAGTCATGCATAACAATGAACAATGATTAATAATATGATTATTATTCAAATATAAAAAAATTATGTAATTAATGCACAAATAGTTGGCTCTAGGAAAAAAATTCTTACAAACTCCTAATTGGACAAGAGCTAACTGCATATGACTTTTAGTCCTTTATACCACACAAGATTATAATGATTCTACTAAGTCGCTGATTTAGTCAATGGGTCTGTCATGTTGTCTTCTATGGAAATACTGCTCACTTCAAATTCACCTTCCAAAAAAAATATATCAAGAGATGATACTTTTAATGTATGTGATTTTCTGATGATGAGGCCTTGGATATTTTGTGAGAGCATCCACTACAGTATTATAACAGTATAGTATGATGGGATCTTTATTGATAGGTATCATATTGATCTCCTGGATGAATATTTGCATCCAAACTTCTTCTTTAGCTACCATAGAAACTGTTATATACTCAGACTCTACTGTAGAATACGTGACAACACTCTGCTTTGTGCTCTTCCTAGTAACTACACCTCAATTCAATGTGAATATGTATCCCATTTGTGAATTCATATCATCTTCATCAGTCGGGAAACTATAATCTATGTATACTATGATGACTAGGTCCACATCGCCTCCACAAACAAGGAATTTGTCTTTAGTACACCTTAGATACTTTAAGATAGGCTTGAATGCCATCCAATTACGGTCACCTGGGTCAGTTTGATATCTTCCTACAACACTCAATTTATAAGGAACATTCAACCTAGTATATAGCATTACATACATGACTAACCCAATTGCTGATGTGTATGGAGTCGTTTTGAATACAATTCTTTCCTCATTTTCATGTGGAAAAATTTTCATGGAAAGATGAATACCACATGATGGTGGAAAAAAATACGATCGTGGAATGTTCCATAATAAATATCATTAGCATATTATCAGTGTATTTACATTGACATAGGCCCAATAATCTCTTATATCTATCACAATAGATCTCAATCCCTTGAATATATTCTACCTCTCCCAAGTCCTTCATAGAGAATAACTAATTGAACCATGTCTTAACAGACTGTAATAGTGTTATCTCATTTTCAATAAGAAACATTTCATCAACATATAATATTAGGAACGAAACTTCACTCCGACTAAACCGCCTGTAGAAATGAGGCTCACAATCATTCTTGATAAAACCAAATTTCTTTATGGCATCATAATAAAATGTTCCATGACCTAGATGATTTCTTTAATCAATAGATGGATTTATAAAACATCAATAACTTATTTTCATTCATTGTGGTCATATATGCTTCAGGTTTTGTCAAGTAGACATCTTCCTGAAGGTTCTTGTTTACGAAGGTTGTTTTGACATCCATTTTCCCAATCTCACAGTCATAGTAAGCAGCAGTGGGAAATAGAATATTGAGGGATTATATAATTGCAACTGGTGAAAGGGTTTCTTTATATTTAATTCATTGATGCTTCATGAATCCTTTTGAAACATGTCCTGATTTTTATGTTATGACTTGTCCTTCCATGTTCATATTCATGTTGAATACCCATTTTCAACAAATAGGATTTACAAGAACACAAGGATGTACCAAAATATAGACTTGGTATTGGTACATGGAATCCATTTCACAAATCAAGGCTTATTGACACTTGGAAACTTTTGTGACACTTTATGTATCCTTGTATGTCATATGATCATTTTGATCAACTAATAATGTTTCACTGTCCTTAATTACTAGAAAACTATACCGTTCTGGTAGTGTATCCTCTCTTGTAGTCATATGTAGTTCTTGTGTCTCTTGAACAATTATTTATTCCACAAGCCATTGTGGAATCTGTTCCTATTCCAACTCTATTGAAATATGAGCCTCAACTTCATAAAATTTAATCTCACTCCCACTATCTATTTTGGAGATGTGCTCCCTCTCAAGTAATATGGCATGTCTTGCCACCAAAAAATTTTGGTCAGAGGGGTTGAATAGTTAATATCACCTTGTTCCCTTGTGGTATCCTATAAAGGTACACATTGTTCCATGGGGTGAAATTTTTTAACCATGGGAGGATTTAACAACCACTTCACTTCCCCACACATTTATATTTGATAACATGGATTTATTTTCACTCCAAAACTCATATGGAATAACATTTATAATTTTTTTGGTACTTGTTTTATTATATGGAATTATTCTTGTATAGAATATCCAAAAAAAGGTTAGTGGAAGACATTCATGACTCATCATTGGTCTAACAATGTCCAACATGGTGCGGTTCTTCATTTTTCTCGGACAATTCTACTTGGGAGTGTAGGGAGCAGTGAGTTGAGATAGGATCCCAAACCCTCCCATGGAATCAATGAAGTAATGATTTTCATACTCTCCACCTCAGTCAGAGCGATGTTTCTTAATATTTATAAAAATATGGTTCTCAAACTCATTCTTGTATTCTTAGAACTTATTAGAAGGAACCTAATTATACTTCATTTTGTATATATATCTATATCTAATAAAATAATTTGTAAAACTAATGAAGTATGTGTACCATCCCCTTACTTCAACTAGAAATGGCCCACACACATTTTTATAAACCAATTCAAGATGCTCTTCATCCCTTTCACCTTACCCACATAATGGGGATTTGGTCATTTTTCCATGTAAACATGGATTTCATACGCCAAGTGGTTTATGTTCGAAATAATATAAATATACTTTTGATGTAACTTTTTTCAAGAATTTATCGATTACATGACCTATCTGGTGATGCCAAATTTGGGTGTGGTATGACTCATGTGAGGAATCATTGTAATCAATTTCCATTACATGGTTTGTGTAATCTAACATCCAAAGACTATTGTATATATGCTTTAGGTTCCGAGCGCAGTGGAAGCACGTTCGTGGGTTTTCCCAACTTTAATTTTACTATTAAACAACATTCAATATGAGATTCGTCATGATGTAAAATGCCGAATATTCTAAATAGAATGAGGAATGAAAAAAATTAAGAGGGAATCCCGGAACCGTAGAGATAGGATCATCATATGTTGGTTATAATTAATTTAATTAATTCACAAGAATTACATTGGTGGAATTATTTCTTTGTTGATGTTTCTGGTCACAATTCGGTGATCCATCGTTGCATCGTAGAATCCAAGTGTAGGATTCCTCTAGTGGTGATCCACATGTGTGCCACATATCTCCAGACAATGACGAAGGGATCTCCGGGTGCTAGCACGGAAGAACCTTCACTTGCGATGTCCTCCTTTGACGGCTTTGATCTCTCGGTCTTGAGAATGTTCTTAGAGGAAGGAGTTATTTCGGGCATGAAAGAATTCTTCATAATTATTGTGCACAACGATTCTCTTGTGGAAAAGTGTGGGGGTTGTGAGGACATTTATAATCGGGTTTGAGGTTATAGAGTTATGACAATAAATAAATGTGTAACACATTTTTTTTATTTAATTAACTCTTATTGAAAGCCCCCATGTCGAATTATTAATTCCTCGACATGCGCCCACACTGATTATAATAAATATCATTTTATAAAACAATATAATATCCTCAAAATCCCAACTGAAAAAACAACACTGCGTGTAATAATTAATACACGGCGTATACTCATTTTCCATAAAACTACATGACGTGTATATTTATTATACATAACGTGTACTTTTATTTTCCTTTATTTCCTCCACCACATTTATTAGACCTTGAGTAATGGCTATTTATTTATTAAATAAATGTAACTGCATTACTCGCTAATAAACATATTATTTCACCCACAATATATTCTCTCAAATAACTAGTTTTGAAATAAATTTGATCAGACATCCTTAAATAATTATTAATCCATAGTCATGAATAATCAAAATTTAACTTGTCAAATTAATATTTAACTGAGATACATGGACACACTTAGTGTGTGACCCTCTAGGCCCCTTTCTCAGTGGCATTAGGTAGAGTCTGCCTAAAGTCCAAGGTTAGCGTCTAGTAAAATTCAAAGGCACCCATAATGAATGAAGTTGATGCTGCATTGACGTGTCACCTCCTACGAACGTTTACCGTGTATTATAATACCTTTGTCTCAATATCTCTAATCAAACGGGTTTCATGCTAGTGCCATCAACCCATGTGCTCGATTATTATTTCATGGGATTTCAGGAATTGAACCCTCCCATTCCATACCATGGATAGGGATTTATTTAGGCTATATCAATTCCATCAAAGGAAATGAGTTATCTACTTCCGTTGTGGAACAGAATGGACAAATCTTTTCTCGCATTATCTATCAATGAAGTATTACTCGTGATGCACCCAACGTATCCTACCACACTGTTAATAGTGTGTCATCACAGTTTTCATCAATACATCTACATGCATGAGTTGTAATACCAATTAATAATAATCTTAAAATATAATGACCAATACACACGACCGCATATACGAACATCCAAGGACACTATGAAGTGTGGATTTCTTACTTGTGGGTATCGTTCTCATAATATCCTCCTGGATATTACCATGGGCGGACACCATGAGAATGTGCCTCAAAGTTGTATGAGTCCTCAACCCTAATGGCATGTATTATTTGTGTCCCTCAAATTACATCATTCGACCATAGAACATATATTAAAGAACAGTGTTACGACACTTTCGGGTTCTCATCATAACAGAGATCCGCTATGACACTTTAATGCAATAACTATCCTTGGGACATTATCACATGAATTTTCATGCAGAAGAAAAATGAAGATATGATAAGATGTTTATTTAATGAATAAAGTAAAAATTATTTGGTTCTAGGCCACCAACTCCAACAGACTCCCACTTGGACTAGAGCCAACTGCTAATAACCTTTAACCTGCTAGCTCTCAAATGATATTCAGGCTTCTGCTGAGATAAGCATTTAGTAATGGGGTCCACCATGTTCTCATCCGTGGACACTCTTCTCACTGCAACATCACCTCTTGGATAGAAATCCCTTAAGAGGTGATACTTCCAGAGTATTTGCTTTGTCTGTTGATGTGACCTTGGTTATTTTGAAAGATCCACCGCTGCAGTATTATCACAATACAACGTGACAGGATCTTTACTTCTAGGAACCACATCATGATCTTGGAAAAAGTTCCAAATCCAGATGGCTTCCTTGGATACATCAGAAGCTGCTATATATTTGGACTGTGCTGTAGAATCTGCGACAACTGGCTGCATTGAACTCTTCCAGCTCATATATCCTCTATTAAGACAGAAAACATATCCAGATTGCAACTTCATATCGTTATGATATGTATGAAAACCAGCATCATCATACCCTCTGATGACAAGCTCCTTGTCTCCTCCATACACCAAGAACATATCCTTAGTTCTTATTAGATACTTTAGAATAGTATTCATAGCAGTCCAATGCTATTCTCCTGGATCTGCTTGATATCTTCCTTCCATGCTCAGTGCATTGGCAACATCATGCCTGGTACATAATAAGACATAATTGATGGATCCTCTAGCTGAAGCATATGGGATCTTACTCATTCTATCTTTCTCTTGTTGTGTCTGAGGACACATTTTCTTATAAAGATGTAGGCCAAGTGACACTGGATCCAATCCCCTCTTGGATTGTTCCATACCAAATCTCTTCAGTATCTGGTCAATGTTTGTACCCTAACTTAGTCCAAGCAGCCTATTGGATCTATCACGAATGATCTTGATCCTTAATATATAGGTTTCTTCACCCAGGTCCTTCATGGAGAAACACTTTTTCAACTAGTCCTTAACTAACTGTAATACTGGTACATTGTTTCCAATAATCAATATGTCATCAACATATACTACTAGGATAACGATCACATTCCCATTAAACCGCTTATAAAAACATGGCTCACATTCATTCTTAATGATCCCAAATTTCTTTATGGATTCATCAAATAAAATGTTTCATGACTTGGATGCTTTCTTTAATCCATAAATATATTTCTACAACTTGAAAACCCGTTTGGCTTCACCTTCTATCACAAACCCTTCTAGTTGTGTCATATAGACATCTTCCGGAAGGTTCCCGTTAAGGAATGAAGTTTTTACATCCATCTTCAAAACCTCTTATTCATGGTAAGATGTTATGTCAAGTATTATTTTTATGGTTTTAAACATGGAAAATTGCGAGAAGGTTTCATCATAGTAAATTCATTGACGTTGTATGAACCCTTTAGCCACTAGCCATGCTTTATAGGTGCTAACTTGACCTTACATGTATAAATTTTTCTTTAATACCCATTTGCATCCAATAGGCTTTACATCAACTGGCTCATCGACCAGAACCCACACTTGGTTCTGATACATGGAATCCATATCAGAATTCATGGCTTCTAGCCATTTTGCAGCTTCTGATCTTTCTACTGCTTCCTTGTAGGAGAGAGGTTCATCATTTTCCAACAATAATGATTCACCATCCTCGATGACTTGGAAACAAAATCTCTCTGGTTCCATTACCTCTCTTGAGATCCTACACAGTTCTTGTGTTTCTGGAACCTCTTCCACAGGGACCTGTGGAACTTGTTCTTTTACCAACTCATGTGTTTCTTGAGCATCAACTTCGTTGAAGTAAATCTTGTCCCACTATCCTTCTGGATGATGTGCTCTCTCTCAAGAAAGACGGCTTGTCTGGTGACAATCACTTTCTTTTCTGTAGGGTTATATGAGTAATATCCTTTCGTTTCCTTGGGATATCCTATAAAGATACACCTCGTGCCCTGGGGTGCTAGTTTGTTGCCTGAGGAGGCCTTAAAAAACGCCTCACATCCCCATACACATGTGTGCGAAAAGATGGGTTTCCTTCCATTCCATAACTTGGAAGGAATTCCATTTTCTGCCTTTGTTGGTACTCGGTTTAATGTGTATGCTGCAGTTTGTAATGCATATCCACAAAAGGATAATGGAAGATCTGCATGACTCATCATCGACCTCACCATGTACAACAAGGTGTGGTTATTCTTTTCACTAATACCACTCCACTGTGGTGTATAAGGGTTAGTGCGCTGAGATAGAATCCCATAATCCCGTATAAGATCGATGAACTCTTGGTTCAGATATTCTCCACCTCGATCTGATCAAAGCTTCTGTATCTTCTTACCAACCTGATTCTCTACTTCATTCTTGATTTCCTTAAATTTCTATAAGGACTCTGACTTATACATAATTAATTAGACATACCCATATCAACTCAAACAATCAATAAATGTAATGAAGTAAGAATATCCACCTCTAGCTTCTACTAGAAATGGTCCACGCACATCCGTGTGTACCAATCCTAGATGCTATGTGTCCCTTTCAACTTGTCCACCGAAAGGCGGCTTGGTCATTTTTCCTTGTAAACAAGTGTGACATTTATCAAGCGGTTTTAGCTCAGTAGTGTCTAAATAGCCTTCTTGTAATAGCATTGTCAAGCTCTTCTCATTCACATGACTGAGACAGTGATGCCACAACTGGATGATGTCTGAGTCATGTGATTTTGTTTCGTTATCAATTTACAACACATGGTTTTTGTAATTTAATTCATAAAAAACATTATTTAAATGTTCCATACAATAACATATGTTTTTATTATAAAATAGACAACCCTTATTTCCAAACTTGTAAATAAATCCATCCATATCGAAAAAAGATACAGAAATTATGTTCTGGGTAACACTAGGAACATAATAACAGTTATATAAAACCAAAATTATTCCAGTCGGCAATTAGAGGTGGTAATCACCAATAGCCAACCCAGACAGCCTTGCGCCATTGGCAGCTCAAAGATCCACCTCTCATTCGACAATCATTATAAATGTACATGGTTCTAGAATTTGAATACATATGTGAGCCCCACAAACTGTATTTAATACACAATGTGTAGAAATGGAAAGATTACACTCGATAAAGAACAGACCTTTAGAATCCCCACACATCTGGGTGCAGTTCCTCTTCCAGTGCTCCTACTTGTCACATAAAAAAACACTGACTCTCATTCCTTCCTTGCCTTTAGATCTTCCCCTTCTTGGAGGGATGGTTCTCGGGGGCTTCAGACCGTTTATATGTCTTTGTCCCCTTTTCCTTGTCCTTCCTTTTTTTGTTCCCCATAAGGACTGTGGGTTTTGTCATGCCATATGTCCTTGTCTACCTGGTGAATCAAGGTCAAAAGCTCTGATAGGCTCTTCTCATTTTCGCTCATGTTATAATTGTCAATAAAGATAGAGAAGGTCTTCGGTAGTGATGATAGGATGAGATCTATATGCAAATCATCTAGGAATTTAATCCCTAAGATGTCTAGGCATTCAATGTAGCCAATAAGAATGACTACATGAGGTATAGCTAGCACAGACTCTCCAAGAATAGTTGTAAACAAATCATTGGAGATCTTATATCTCTCTTGTCTCACATTCTCTTTGTATAGATCATTATGGTCAGACATCATGCTATACACGTCCATGTTTTGATGTTTCTTCAAGAGGTCATTAGACATGGATGATTGCACGAAACATAGGACATATTTGGAATCATCCATGTTTTTCTCCTAGAGAGATATTTCCTCATCATTGGCCTCTTTACCAGGAACAACTAGAATAGGCTCCTCCATCAAATACAATTTTCAATAGTGGAGAAGGATGACGCTTAAAATCCTCTGCCACTCATGGAAATTGGTGTCGGTGAGAAGGTTTTCTTTCTCGAGTATGGTGTGAAATGATATGTTTGAAGTTATTTTTTTATGTTTCTAAAAATTAATATGAGAAAAGGTTTGGTACTTTATTACAAAAATGAGACAAATAAATTAATTAATACTTATTAGTCTCCCACTATTTTATTGAAATCCAATGGCCCTCACCATTGATATCAGAATATTCTGTGGCTTCAATATTCTAGTGGAAATGATCCATATTGCCCTTCGAATTACCCAAATAGGGTTGGTAATGAATCTTGAAGGTTTTTTGGGTAGGCATTCCAAGTTGCAACTGCATTTAACTCGCAGCTCCATGATCTGCTGAGTGGACTCCCCAATCCTAAAATCCATTTATTTTGGATTTCCTAACCCTTTGCCACTTTTCCATGCGGAGTCCTAATGTGGCTGTCATCCCTTGATGCGAACCTTGTTATGGCAACCCAAAAACTTGAATTAGAATTCTGCAGTAATTTAAAACACCCCAACTAGGGTTTGTCAAGCACTTTGAACTATGGTTCGATTCTAGACAAGATTATTGATGGCTATACTGACTTAATATTTCTTTGAGGGATTTTATCCTTATAATTAAATTTACAATTTATTATATTTGATTAAATGATTGTTAATATTAAGTAGGACATACTAACGTGATTAACCATGTCTAAGATAATATTTACGCATAAGACTGTTTTATTTTAGTTCCATCTTGCATGGTTGTTTAATTCGTTAATTGTGGGATCGTTCAACACACCCACAATAAATAAACCTTGAAACTAACAGAAATAAAATAAACGGTATGATTAGGAGCTTGTTCTATTGGTTAGTTTATCTAGCAGTTGATAAACTAACCCAAGACCTAAGGGAGAAACACATTGAACCTGGTGGGTTCGTGTTTACAGCTTTCCAGGTGTCCACCTTTGTATCTCCGTGGATTTGTTCCACCTTAGATCCTGACTTCATCCGCCTCCACTAGCATGGGAGCTACATCCATTACATATGCATTTATCTCACACACAAATGAGGGGTAAAAAGTTGTTTTTACATAAAATAATCCTTGGACGCGCAGGCCCTACATATTAATGAGGAGATGGCTCTCTGTCCAAAAAATATAATTTAAATAAACAAATTAAAATAACCCATTAAAATAAAAAGGTCTTGGTCTATCTCATGATCATCCATACATGAAATTATACGTACGCATATATAAAATTATCATTCAATTCATTAATCGTTCTTGTTTAAGATAAATCATGCTCGAATTAATTAATTATCTTTAATTAATCAATCCTTTTATCATAAACCCTTTTTCTGAATTTCCTTGAGATTCTCGTCAATAATAATTTTAAATAAACAAATTCATTTAAAATTATCCTTGTATGTAACCTTTACCTTGGCGAAAACCCAGTGAATTCTCATTCATTGCATAATTTGAACGAGTACACGACGTGTAGTTCCAAATACATGGAATGTACTTTCATTCACCATCCATCCAAAGTACACTCCCAGGGACATTTCATGTTAATGTACTTCAGAAATCTTCGGAGTACACGGAGTGTTCAGTGGGACACACGTCGGGTAGTTTCCGTGTTACACGGTTTCCTGCCGGGAAAGCCGTGTAAGGGTTATACGGTCCAACCCTAACCCTAAGGGACTACATGTCGTGTTCATTGGAACACACATGATGTAATCCAGAAACTATGTACCATCTATTCTGGTACAACACATGGTGTCATTAAGGACTTAGATATGATCCAATACATGGCCTGATTTGGTGGATCAATCCTATGAATGAATCTAGACAACACGACGTGTACATCCGAATACACACTATGTATTCTAGTGTTGTACGGCCAGAAATGTTTGGCTCCTCCAGATGAGTTCCTCTATTTTTTTAATCAAAATTAAAAGAAAAATTCATTTTTGTGAGGTGAACGAGAAATTATGGACGAGGAACAGATCTCGAGATTCATATTTCCAGAACAATTAAACATGAATTGAAACAACTAAATTATTAAATGTGTAAAACATCAACAACAAAATAAAAAATTATAATCAATGATATGACCCCTCTTATAGCACTTGTAGGTTCCGGGAACAGCGGAAGCGCATTGGTGGGTTTTCCCAACCTTAATTTTAACGTTAAACAACATTCTATAAGAGATCTTTCACGATGTAAAATGCTGAATCTTTGGAATAGAACGAGGAATGAAAAACATAACAGGGAATCCCGAAACCATAGAGATAAGATCATCATATGTTGGTTATAATTAATTTAATTATTTCACAAGAATTAACTTGGTGGAATTATTTCATTGTTGATGTGTCTGGACACGATTCGATGATCTGTCATTGTGTTGTAGAATACAAGTGTAGGATTCCTCTAGTGGTGATCCACATGTGTTCCACATATCTCCAGATGTCACCGAAGGGATCTCTAGGTGCTAGCATAGAATAACCTTCACTTGCGATTTCATCCTTTGATCGCCTTAATCTCTCGGTCTTGAGATTTTTCTTAGAGGAAATATATCATTCGGGCTTCAAATATTTCTTCAAAATTGTTGGGCACAATGATTCTCTTGTGGAAAATTGTTGGGGATATAAAGATATTTATAATCGGGTTTGAGGTTATAGAGTTATGAAAATAAATAAACACGTTATGCATTTTATTTATTTGATTAACTCTTATTGAAAACCCCCATGTCGAATTATTAATTCTTTAACATGCACCCACGCTGATTATAATAAATGTCATTTAATAAAAAAATATTATATCCTCAATATCCCAAATGAAAAAACCACATGGCGTGTAATCATTAATACATGGCGTATAATCGTTTTCCATAGAACTACACGACGTTTGTTTTTAATATACATGAAATGTAATTTTATTTTCCTTTTTTCCCTCCACCACATTTATTAGACCTTGAGTAATGAATATTTATTTCTTAAGTAAATGTAATTGCATTACAAGCTGATAAACATATTATTTCACCCACAATATATTCTCTCAAATAAATAGTGTCAAAATAAATGTGATCATTCATCCTTAAATAATTAGTAAACCACAGTCAAGAATAATCTTTATTTAACTTATTAAATTAATATTTAACTGACATACAAGGACACACTTAGTGTGTGGCCCTCTAGGCCCCTTTCTCAGTGGAATCAGGAAGAGTCTGCCTAAAGTCCAAGGTTAGCGTATAACAACATGCCAAGGCACCCATAGATAAATAATTTGATGCCGCATTGCCATGCCACCTCCTACGAATGTTTACCATGTAATATAATCCCCTTGTCTCAATATCTCAAATCAAGTGGGTTACATGCTAGTTCCATCAACCCATGTGCTTGATTATTCTTTCTTTGTATTTCCGGAATTGAACCTGCCCATACCTTACCATGGACATGGATTTATATAGTTTCTATCAATTCCATCAAAGGGTCTGAGATATCTACTTTTTTTGTGGAATGGAAGGGACAAATCCTTCTCTCTCATTATCTGTCAATGAAGTATTACTCGTGACACACCCAACATATCCTACCACACTGTGAACAGTGTTTCATCATAGTTTTCGTCAATACATCTAAGTGTGCGATTTGTAATACACATTAATAATAATTTTAATGTCTAAGGGCCAATACACACGTCTGCAGATAGGAACATCCAATGACACTATGAAATGTTGACTTCATACTGGTGGGTCTTGTTCTCATAATATCCTCCTAGATATTACCAAGGGAGCACACCATGAGAAGGAGCCTCAATGTTTTATGAGTCCTCACCCATAATGGCCTGTATTATTTGTTTCCATCAAATAACATCATCCGGCCATAGAACATATATTGAAGAATAGTGTTATGACACTTTCGGCTTCTCATCATAACATGGATCCGCTATGACCATTTAATGCAACAACTATACTTGGGAGATTATCACATGCATTGTCACGAAGAAGAGAAATGATGATGTGATAAGATTTTTATTTAATGAATAAAGTATAATGTAGTTGGTTCTATGCCACCAACTCCAACAAATGTTCGATACAAAAATGAATTTTATCTTTGTAAAGGAAGAAACATTAACTTACATACATGAAAAAAAATTATCTATCACTAATATAGATACAAAAATAATTTTTTCAGTAAGAAAAGATACATAATAACAACCCTCAAACACCAATATCATCCTAGTTGGCAACATGAGGTGTTAGTCCCCAACAAATATAACAACAACTCTTGCTCCATTGGCTGTTCATAAATCTTACTCCCCTCAGTCAATCTTCCTAAATCTACGGGTTTCATATATTTTGATACATATTGGAGAACCATAAGTTGTATTTAATAACAAATTCATAGAAAAAGATAGATTTCATTTGATATCAGACACACATAAATCTTTCCTTTGCTTCTTAGGCTAGGTGCAATTCTTCCTCTAGTGGCCCTTCATGCGACATGAGAAACAAAAATATTCCTGATCCCAGGCCTTTCCTTTTATCATCCTTTTCATTGAAGGGAATGAATATGATTTGGGCTTAAATATCTCCACCTAACCATTTATCTTGTTCAACATAAGATTTTTTTACACTATATATGTTCTTTACACTTGGTGAATGGTGATAAGAAGATCAGGTAGAGACTTCTCAATGTTTTTCATTTTGATATTAAAAACAAATCTGGGGAATCTATGAGGGTGTGATGGAATAATGAGAACAATACCCTGTCCTTTGGGCAGTTTAAAAGCTAGAACATATAGGTGTATAATCTAGCCAATGAGATTGACTACGTGAGGCCTAGTAGGGGCACCCTATCAAAGCTTACTCTAAAAGAGTTTCTTAGAGATATAAAACCATTATTTTTTTGATCTCTATTAGTAAAGACCATATATGTGCTTAATCATTCTATAGGAATCCATTTTTTTGTGAGACATCATGAACCCACTAGAAATTGATTATAGAATCAAACATTGAATTTAAACCGCATTGTTCATATTTTTCTTATAGACCAAGAGATCTTAATCACTCATGTATTCAGTAGGAGGATCAGGTAATATAGACTCCAAAACATAATACAACCCTTCACAACATTGGATAAACAGAAGGTTTCTAAACCATTCTTGGATGTTACTTCTAGTGAGGATTTTGCCTTTATCCAGAAGTGATCTCATGGATAGGTGGTTGAAGAGTTTTTTATTTTTTCTATATTTAAAATATCATGTGATTAGAAATTTCTTGATTACATTTTATGAGACGTAATAAATTAATTTCATTAAGTCTCCAAACCTTTTATCAAGTCCCAGTGGCCCTCAAAATTGAACTTGGAATGGCTAGTTTCCCTAACATTGAAGTGGAATGGATTCATATTCAAATTCGCATAACCCCAGAAAGGGTTTCTCAAGATATTTTAAGGTATTTAGGTATGCAGGTCTTTTCCAAATGTGGCCTTGTAGCTCCTTGATCTGTTGAGTGGACTCCCCAATCATGAAATCCAAATATTTAATTTCCTCAACTCCGGCCTAAAATATTATCCCAATTCTAGAAAGGTATACTCTTATTTATTAAATATGGATAACTAAACATTAAATCTTTCATAATGGATTCCTGTATAAAAGAAAGTTTCCTTAAAATGGTTTTTCAAACACGTAGTTTTATTGAATTTTTCCCATAATAAAGTAACCGAAGTCTTGTTTTGACATAATATTTAATATGATGGATTTTTATCTCTTATGTATGAATTTATTATTATCATTATAATATTATTGTTAATATTAATCAAAATGTACTTAAGTGATTAACAATGCCTTCATCATATTTAGGCACAATATTGGTTTATTTTAGTTCAATCATGTATGCTTGTTTAATTCATCAATTATGTGATCGTGACAACACATACATAATGATAAACCATGAATCTAACAGAAATAAAATAAAGTAAAGGTAATGATAATTATATATTCTAATGGTTAGTTTATCTAGAGGTTGATAAAATAATCATGACCTAGGGGAGAGGCTCCTTGAACCTCTCAGGTTGGTGTTTACAACATTCCACCTATCCAACTCTGTATCTCTTGGTATTGATTTTGTCTCGGCTCGAGCTTGATCTGCCTCCACTAGCTTGGGAGTTCCATCAATTACATAGGATTTTTTTAACTCACATGCTGGTGAGGGGTAAAAAGGGGGATTTACATTATATAAGGAATGAGTATTCAAGAACTATATATTAATGAGGTGATATGGATTGTAGACCAAAAATTAATTTAATAAATTAATTAAAAGGAAGAAAATAACATATAATGCTCTTTGTCGGGCTCATGATCACCCACATACATGCAATGAGTTACACGTTTAACAAAACTATTATTCAAATCATCAATCATTATTATTATGATAAATTTATCTAGGATCGATTAAATACTATCAATAATTAATCTATCCTTTTATCTTAATCCTTTTTTGAATTTCCTTGAGATTCTCATATATGTACATAAATGCACCTTTAATGTATCCTGGTGAATGCCCATTCCAATCTACCAACAAGTATTATATTCTCATATTGTCTTACTCTTATAAAATATATAATAAAAATGTTTCTATGCATAGAGTAACATGTTGTAGTATGATTTATACATGATGAGTAGTTATTAAAATTACAAAATCATTTAGGATTTAACTTTATGTAATCTGGTAAAGTACGCGTTGGGTAGTTCCGACTACATGGCACGTACTTCCTTCACCATATGTCTCGATGTACATGCCATGGGAATCGGCATATGAAGTGTACTTCAGGAATTTTGGAGTACACAACATGTATAGTGGGATACATGTCGTGTTGTATACATGTTATACATTTACCGGCCGGCTTAGCCATGTATGGGACACATGGTTGGCCTCTTGAATCGATGGGACTACACACCGTACGTAGTGATCCACATAGTGTGTAATCTAGTTACCTTGTTCCTATTGGTCTTGGTCAACACATGGGGTATAATTTACTACCGCGCACGAAAAAAATCAACATTTATAGAGTAATTGTTGAATTACTCCCGATGTATTGAACATAACTACACAACGTGTAGTCCAAATTGCACTGAATTTATGGTCAGGAACACGACGTGTATGTCCAAACACATGATGTGTACTTTCATGTATCATAGGCAGAATTGTTAGTGCCTCTTTACGAGTTCTCCATTTTATTTTTAATTAAAAATCATTTGTTTCTATGAACTCTACAAGAAAAAAATTGAGGGAGAACAGATCTAGAAATCCAGAATACAAGAAAGATTAACCATTAATTGATAAACTAAAATTTTAAACTGTAAATAATCATCGAATTATTTAAATAATTATAAACTATGATGTAACTATTCTGATGAAACATGTAGGATCAGGCGTAGTGGAAGCGTGTTTAGGCTGGTTTCCAACACTAATTTTTACCATAATCAATGATTATTCTAGGATCAATAAAATTATGAATATCAGTCTCCATAGAATAGAATCAAAGATATTGATAAAGAAGGAATAGGACTGAATCCTTTATAGAGAATCTTGAACATCATGTTTATAATTAATTTAATATATTTTTAAATGAAATGAATACTTGGATATTTTGTACTTTCTTTGTTGATGATGTTTATTACCTGAAATTTTCCTTCATGATTCCCTCATTGGGCTTCCGATGATCCAATGTAGTATCCCTCTAGAAGTGATCCACATGTGCTCTGATGGCCTCTGATCGACAGAACTCATTCTCCGGCTGCTATTGCGGTGAATCAAGTGTCTTGGGTCGGTAATTATTGATCACTTGTTCTTTAGTCTTAAAGAACGTATCTCATTCTTGTGAGGGCGGGAAGAGGATTCAAGAGGGAAATCGATTAGCTACACAGTTCTCAATTCACCTGCCATGACGTTTAGTATGTGGAACAGTAGACGTACGTGTCTATTTATCGATATGGGGTTCTGTAAAAATATTTAATTGTGTAAAAACAATTATATACATTCATAACATCAGAGAAAACCCTTGCTTTTATTATTAATATAGAATCATTATTTATAGCGAGAAAACTTGTGAATAACATAATTATAAATTAAATTCCACGTCACAAAATAATAGTAGCAATATTATTATTTTATTTTGTTGAAACTAGTTAAATAATTATTTACCATATTGAAAATAATTATTTTACTACCAGACCGGCATTGGCCTTATCAAACTCCACTTCCATTTATTGAACACCCAAATAAATAAATAAATAATTTACTCTAAAAAATAAATATTTTAATTATAAACTATTAAATTAAGATTTATTAAATGTTCAATAATATTAATAAATAAATATAACCCATAATCCTGTCAATAAATATTTATTTAAATTTTGATATCATTTTAACATGAATAAAATTATTCAACTGTCTTGAGAATAATATTTATTCCATTAATTAAATTCTAATATAATTTAACCGAGACCACTAGAAACACATAGTGTGTGACCCTCTAGGATTCTTTTTCATTGGAATTTAGTGGGATTTCCTAAAGACCAAGAGTAGTGTCTAGAAATGGGTCCTAGAACCCTAGAGAATGAACTTAAAGTCACAATAACAAAATCCACATACAAAAAATCACTTTGTAATATAATCCCTTTACCTTAATATATCATCATGCTGGTTTCATTATAGTGTAATAACTTTTATGCTTCATTTACTGTTCTTTCATTACATGAAATAAACTCGTCGTTACACCTTATCCTTAAAATTTATTGCGAAATATATATTTCATTAATTGGGATGATATATCAAATTCAATAAATAGAAGGGACATATATTTCCTGGACATATCCATTAATTATATATCATTCATGACGCACCCAATTTACCCAACATATCGCCATCTATCTGTGGGACAGTTTCATCATAAAGTCAATTCACATGAGTCATTACCCATATTAATGATAATAATAATTTCTATGGAACATTACACAAGCTCTCATATATTTATATCATCACTACCTAAAATAGAATGATCTGATAAAACAAGCCTTTATTAGCACTTTTTATCACTCATAATGATTGGCCAATATTAGAACTAAATATATAGCGCTGATAAGGACACCTTTTATCTACACATTTTTTAGCATTGATAATGATAGTACTTTATCAGTGCTAAAAAAGTGCTACTAATGAAATAATGTTAGTAATTTACTTATAATATTATATATATTTATAAAATTAAAATATATGATGAATATATATATATTAATTTATAATTATGACTATAAAATATATATATATATATATATATATATTTGTATTTATATTTATAAAATTATATTTTAATTAATTATAAAATTTTAAGAAATATACTTATTATATTTATATTCATAGAAATATATATAGTAAAAATATTAATTATATATATTTATAAGATTATATACAATATTTGATGATTTCATTGGACATTTTGAAGTATTTTGGATTGATAATTGTAGTCGAACATATCAGAAGAGGGTCTCCCCAGAGTAGATTTGAGTCAAGATTTTGTTCTGCTAAGAAGATCATGCGACAAATGTCAATTTCTGGGTCGGTTCTTCGACGGTGATGGCATTTATGGGAAGTGTCCATGATGATGGGGTTATTCGATGCGAAATGATGGTGATTCATGTGTTGTCGACAATTAATATGGGTTTCATTAGCTCCAATCAGTGGCATGGGTTGCGATTGGCAGTGATGATGGCAGACATGGCATTGAGATCCGTGAGGGATCGAGGAAGAGTAGGTGGTGGCTGCTTAAGATATAGGTTGTGTCATGATGATGAGGGGGAATTATGACCAGTGATGATGGAAGATTTGTCGATCTCTCATATCCAGTTTGGGTCTTCTGGATGACGGTGATGGAGGGAAACCATTTGATGGGGTGGTCATACCAGTTGTGAAGACGGGATGCAGGCTTGTGACATCAGTGACACAAATCCAGCACCTCATATGGGTCTCCTAACAGAGGGATTGGTTAGATATCGAGGGCGGTTTGACATTGAAAGGGTCAGTAGGTGGCCCACATCATAAGGTGGTGTCTCTGTAATGAACTATTTTGTGGGTGAATTGCAACCAAAAGATGCAGATTTTGACATTGGGTACTATGAGAAGGGCATCATGTGTTGAATCGAGAGAGTCTAGAGTTACCAGGTTTTTATTCTTGGTATATGGGGGTATTTTAGGATACTATCTCTGGGTTTTGGGGTTTGTACCAGATCATGTAGTGTCTTTGAATCATTTCGGGACATTGGATCCATTCTGTGGGGCGATGTTTTATTTTGGGGATGATTGTTAGTGGTGATTGATTGAAAACAATCTGTAGCATGGGATGTTGATGGCATTCCACTCTTTGGCACCATGAGTTACCGGTGGTATGGGACACCGATAGTGATTTTTTCTCACTGATGATGTGTAGATGGGAATCTCCAACGATGGGTTTCGGGAATTAGCATGACTGAAAGAGTGATATTTCTGATGGGCACATCGAAATCCTTGGGGGATCAGGCTCCTGATGATACCCACAGGTGGCCTTTTGACGGTGTGCAACATCATTTCGCTCAGGTGCATGGAATCTTCGAAGATGAAAATCATCAGTCACCACCTTGGATTTTGGCTTTGATGTTCTTAGCCCTTTGGATTTTTTGTTTGTTGGCTTTTAGGTATTTGATTTTTTTTTGGTTTATGTGCCTTTTATGTGTGTGTTTGTATGCCTTTACTTTATTAATCAATTTTTAGGGGTCATGGATTTGGGTTACCAAATTCATGATTATATCTACTTTCATATATTCATAAGATTATATAAATTTATAACTAGATTTCTTCAAATTTTATAATTATTGGTATGAATATATATTTCTTTATAATTATAAATATAAATGAATGTATGTTCATTTATAAAAATAATTATAAATTTATCAAAAAATTATATAACTAATTTTTAGAATTTTATTAATATAAATCATTAATATATTTATGATAAATATATAATTATTTAAATATATCTATATTTATTTTTAACTATAAATATAAATCATTTTATTTATTAATCTATATCTCTTTATATTTATAAATATATTTATTTAATTATATAAAACATTATATATTAAAAAAAGTATTGTTTATAATCTAATAATTATTTAAATAAATAAATATTTATTTATATTTATAACTACAAAATAAATATATAATTATATGAATTTTAAAATTATGGTAAATAAATATTTATTTATAGTTTTCATTATATATATATATATAATTTTATAATTATGAAAAATATATTTATAATTTTATAAATATATAAAATTAATATATTTATTATAATTTCTTAATTATATAAAAATATCTGCATTTTTTAGAATTATATTTATGAATATTAGTATTTGTTTGTAGATATTTATATATAAATATATATATTTATTATATTTATTAATTTTTGGAATATTTTTAATAAATTAATATTTATTTAGTAATTATAATTACTAATATTTGTATTTAATTATAGATATTTGTATATATTTATAAATTTGTTTATTTAATTATATGTTTATAACTTTATAAGTAGTATAATTAATATATTTTTATAATTTTTTATTTATTTAAATATATATATATATATATTTAAAGTTATAAATATAAATATAAATAAATACATTTTCCAATATTTGTTTATAATTATATATATATATATTTATAAAATTATAATATATGTATTTGTTTTAATTTTACTATTATTCAAATATATATATAGTTAAAATTATAATTAATAATAAATTTATTTAAAAAGTATTAATATATAATTAAAATTTAATAATTATATATATAATAAATATATTTATTCTTTATATATAATTATTTTAATTTTATAAGTATTGAAAACAATATATAGTGTATATATATATCGGTAACATGAACTAATCATATACACCATGTAAAATATAAATAAAAAAACGACTCATCAATGGACAACATGAATTAAAAAAATGTGTAATATATAAATAAACATTCATGATGATACATTACATATATACCCGAATGATAAATATATTTATTGACCAAATTCATTTCAAACACATATATATTTAACAATAAACCTAGAAATACTTTTTTTTAAATGTTATATATATTTTTTTATTGTTAATCATATATATTATTAATAAACATGCATTTTTATTTAATAAATAAAAAAAAGTTAAATATAAATATAATAATTATAGCATTGATAAATGTGTCCTTCATCAGCGTTAATAAAATCACTAATAAATGTGTACCCTTTATCAATGCATTTTTAGTGCTGATAAAGGATAAATTTATCAGTGCTTTTATCAAGCGGTGATAAAAGGCTCCCCTTTATTAGCACTTTCTACTTATCACGGATAAAACGAGGAGCTTCCCCTGCCCTGTTTTGAGGTAGTTTACCCATAAATATACTATGTTCTCATAAATAATTATAAAATTATACTTAATATATTTATATAATAAATATATTTATATTATTTATTATTATAAATTTTTAATTATATACACATACATGTTAAAGATATTTATTTATAATTATAATAATAACTATATATAAATATTTTTAAATATTTTTAAAATTACAATAGACACATATATTATAATTATATATAAATATTTATAATTACATACAAATATTTTTAAATATATTTATTTACACTTATAATTATATATATATATGTAAATATTTATAAAATTATAATAAATATATTTATTATACTTATGAAGTTATAAATACATATAATTAATTTAATATATTTCTAAAAAAATAAAAAATATTTATAATTATAATTGTAAATAAATATAAATATATTAAAATAATTAAAAAATTATATTTAATATATTAATTATTAATATTTATAAAATTTATAAAATAATAAATATATTTTGTATGAGTTTATAATTAGTTATATAAATAAATTAATAAATATATTTATATTTATAATTATAACTATAAGTAAATATATATTTTTTAATATTTCAAATTTAAAAATAAATAAATAAATATATTTATAATTATAATTAAATAAATTTTTATTTAAATAATTATAGAATTTTGAAAATATATTTATTGTACTTATATTTTTATAAATATATATAATTATATATATATATATATAAATATATATATATATATAAATAATATATATATATATTTATAAATAAATATAGAAAGTTAAAACTACATTGTGCAT
Organism: Viscum album; assembly: GCA_963277665.1. NCBI lineage: Eukaryota > Viridiplantae > Streptophyta > Magnoliopsida > Santalales > Viscaceae > Viscum > Viscum album. Next base: position 1,050,631,209 of record OY728151.1, on the reverse strand, counting down.
TGCCCAAACCATGGCCAATGAAACTGAAAATGCTTCAGGAATTTGTTGTAAATGGGGTAATGAACGTGGAGTGGGGGTGATAAAGCATGCAGTTATAGCACTAGTTGAGTTTCATGGTTTCCCCATTCACCTCAACATCTTTTGTTCTAGGAAATTGCAACATCAGGGATTGTCTCCCACCGGCCCTACCCAATGAATATCTGTATAGATACTCCCCCGTGGGAGGATGTGAATTACGTGCGGGGTCCCGATTTTAGGTTAGTACATGAAACACCCACACCTAACAACATAAATCCCACCTTATTCGTCATAATCCCAAGGAGAAGATGTCGTACAACTGACACCCAATAAAGTTTTTAAGAAAAATTTATTGCCACCAATGTGAGGAGCATCCCCTAAAAATGAGAAAAAAACTACTTTATAATTATTGTTATTATACATATATACTATGAATACCCATAAATGTATTGTATAAGGGGAGGATTATAGAAGCAATGATGAAGAGAAAAAGAACAATATTCTCAAAATTCCCCACTTCCACCATCCATAGACTAGTTATTCCATGAGAAACATCAGGGCCCCGCTATGGTGAAATGGTGATGGGGATTTGAAACCAAAGGTTCCCATCTCGGTCTTGCATAATCTATCCATGTCCAATAATTTTTATTTGCCAATTTAAATCTTATCTCATCCTTCTATATAGTCGCATGTATTTTTTTTCCACACGATCCATGTCAGCCAAAAAATATATCAAAACATAAAATAAAATAACAGGATTTGGAAAATCAGATCAAATAATTTTTATTTGAATATGGTGAGTCAATTTGACCTTATATCCCAAGATTAAAATAATTTTTCATACATATTTTTAATCAATTTTGTTATATTTATTTATGTATATCCATTTAAATATAAAATTGTAATAATCGATTAAACTCACTAACTTGTACGTCCTTTTTTATTTCATAAAATATTATAATAACTTATTATCAATTTGTATTGCAATGATTATTTTCAATTTATTATATCATTGAACTTATGATTTAAAGACATAGATAGAAATACTTTAGAATGAAAACTAAATGACATTGATAACTTTTAATCAAAATCTCACACTCAATAAAATTCTCCTTAAAATTAGACTATCATTTTCAGTCTATCCATGTCATCCCGTGTTTTTGGAAAAATAAAATAAAAAACTCTCAAATTAATGCATGTTTTGAGGGATTGTACATGATTTTTTAAATATGTTTTATGTTACAAAAAATGGTTTAGGGATATCTATATTTTAAAAATGGGTATAAAGAGAAACAACATGACCTAAAATGTACAAAAAAATATCTTAATTAGAGAAATTTCCTAGTTAGTGTGATTGTATCACATATAGGGGGAGGGGAACTACTATAAAGCAGGGTAAGGGAAGTGCCTTGTTTTATCAATGCTATGTAGAAAGCGCTGATAGAGGGTCTTTATTAGTACTAGATAAAAGAGCCGATAAAGGACATATTTAGAAATGATATTTTTTGTGCCGATTATTGATTTTAATAATAATTTTTACTCAAATAACATATATATATATTCAAAATTAATTGTTATTTGTATATTCTAAATAAAAAACGCATGTTTATAATTAATATATATTTTTAATAATTCAAAAACATATATAATGTTTTTAAAAAGAATTTCTAGGATTATAATTAAATATATATATTTTTATCTTGAATTGGTTCAATAAATATATTGATCATGTGTGCATATATGTTATGTATGAGCATTAATGTTCCTTTATACATTACACTCTTCTTATTATTCATGTTTCCCTTTGATGGACAGTTTTTTTATATATGTTTTACCAGGTGTATATGATTAATTCATGTTTCACATATATATACTATATTATGTTATCAATACTTGTAAAATTACATTAAATATATTTAGTGAATAAATATATTTATTATATTTATAATCAATAAATTTTAATTATATATAAATATTTTATAAATATATTTATTTTTAATAATAATTATGACTATATATATATATAATTATAAAATTACAACAAATACATATATTATAATCACACACATATATAAATATATATATAATTGTATACAAATATTTATAGATATATTTATTTATAGTTATAATTATAACTATAAATAACTATTTATATGTAAAGAATTATAAAATTATAATATATAAATATATTAATAATACAACTTAAAATTTATAAATATATAATTAAATATACATATTTATCAATATAATCAAATATTTTATAATAAGTACAAATTTTTATAATTGTAATTCCTAAATAAATAAATATATAGTAAAATAATTAAAAAATTATAATAAATATATTATTTATATATATTTAAATACAAATATCTGTAAATAAATACCAATAGTTATAAATATAATTCTAAATAAATGAACATATATTTAAATAATAAAAAATATAATATATATATATATATATATTAAATGTATATATTTATAAATTTATAAATATATTTTTTACAATTTTACAATTATATATATATATATATATATAATTACAACTATAAATAATTTATTTATTATAATTTTTAACAACAAATAAATAAATAATTTGTTATTAGTTATAAATATAAATAATTATATATTTTTAAATAATTATTAATTCAATAAAAAAATTTAATATTTTCATATATAATTATCTATATAGATAAATAAATATATTTGTAAATATATTAACATATATATATATATAATGAGAAATAAATACCAATATTTATATATATAGTTATTAAGTAATACAAATATATTTAAGTAATTACAAAATTACAATAAATATTATATATATATTAAGAAAAATATAAATATTATAACTACTAAATTGATATAATTTTATAGTTACTTAAATAAATAAATAAATATATTCATTAATAATTATAATTATATATATATATTGATATAAATAGTAATAAAATTTGATGAAATATAGTTATATACATCTATAATCATATAAATATATAAAATTATTATATTTATATTATATATTCCTATGATTAAAAATATAATAAGTATATTTTTTATAATTATATAATTGTTTAATTTATAATATTATAAATATAAATATATCATAAGCATTTATATAATTTTATAAATATATATAATAATATAAATAAATTATTAACGTTATATCATTATCAATTATTTTTTAGTACTCATAAAGGATTGTCATTATCAGCACTAAAAATTCTAATAATGGAATGTTTTATTAGTACATTCTATTTTATAGCTGATAAAACATACATTTACCAATGTTTTTTTCTAGAGGTGATAAAGGGTTCACTGAGTTTTATAAAAAAACCATAACTTTCTCCTCCTTCATCGCACCCCTCAAGCTCTTGGAGATGCCAATCACTGCTGCCATGCCTCTTCCTCCTCCTCCTCCTCTCCCGCTACCAACCCTCTACTCTGAACCACACCTCCGTCATATGACTCTCATCCACCATGAACCAGACCGCTGTGCACATCTCCTCCTTCATGCGCAAGACCTCGATCTTGCCCAAACTAGACTGTTTTGTGCCTCTCCTCCACCGTGAGACACACCTCCATCGCGCGACACACCTAAATCATGTGTCGTAACTCCGTTTTGTGCCTCACCTCTGTTGTGTGCCTCTCCTCTGCCGCACACCTCTCCTCTGCCAGTGCCTCTCCTCCATCAGAGGAGTCCTCCGCTACACGCATCTCCTCTATCGCATGCTGATCAACACCTCCTCATTGAGTTATCTGCTCTTTCTCATTGTTTGATGTTAATTTTGTAAATTATACAAGTTGAATGCCCCACTGAAAATTATGTCTATTAGGGATCCTTGTTTGTGAAATAAATGATTTGTATATTAGTTGGTTTTTGGAAAAGTAATTGGTGGTACTCTTGTGAAACCTGATCACATACAATGAATGTCTGTCTATGTGAACATTGGAAAGGTTATACCATGTATGATGGTATTTTATTGATCAATTTTATGGGTTTGTCTTATATATTTCCCTTATACCTTTTTTAAAAAAAATAATGTTTTCCAATTATTTTATATGAATTACGATAACTTGTTTTTGTTAGGGAGAATCCTGATTCCGTGACGAAAATTTGTTGCCAAAAATATCGTGAGAAACCCGCCGAAATTTTGAAGCATTATAAGAATAATAAAAAATCGATAGAAAAGATTTTTTAATGTGAAAAAACCCTCTGATGTGGAGGATTAACAAACCATGGTGAAATTCCAAAAAATATCCACTATGAATCAGAGAATAACAGAATCCAAGTAATGACCGAACATGATTTTAAAATGAGAAACCATAGAAAAACTGTGTCAAAACCACACCCTGATATGCATTTATCTTTTCTATGATAGAAATCACACTAACTCCATGTATCTGAAGATCAATTGTTGAAAAACATGACCCTTATGTTGACAAAACTTCACAACCTCAGAGATCTTCACCCGAACATACGTCAGTCTCACACAACCTTGCGACACTCAAAGGACTTCTCTCTCATGATCCCGCAATCATGATGTACTGATGATCTTCAATCAAGACGTGCCATCTGATCACCGCTATCACTAAGACTTTTGATGCGTGGCCCTGATCATCAATTGTGTCGCCGCTGCTCAACACTTGTAAAATGCCGATGTGCTGCACATGCTACCACTAACACAACATCCCCCAAATTTTTTCATGGATAAATTCATCTTGAACACCCTACCAAGAACATCTCCACATGTACAAGATAATTGGGCAGTCTTCATCATGTGACACAGGCCACCGCAAACAAGGCAGCCCCTTCCCAGGTCTCCCTTGCAGTCTGCATCTTACTGGCACACCCCTTTTCAAAATATGTTGTTGTATCCTCTTTATATAGACACCAAGTACATAATAACTAATTAATGCAGTCATCATCCATTATTACATCTATTAATATTGATAATTAAATATCCAAAAATCATGGGAGATAATCCTCAAATAATGGTGATATAAATCTATCCATTAATAATTTTCCTCTCCCATCAATAAATGTGATGAATCCCTCCATTAATAATTTTTCTCTTGCATCAATAAATGTGATGAATCCAAAAATCTCCCCATTCATCACATTAATTAATAAAACCATCCAACAAACCCATTTGGAATGAAAAATAGGTCGGTATCACAACAACCATCATCATCTGCATAAAAATATGATGACATCCTTTTGCAATTCTAATAAGAAAAAATCATCTCCCAAAAAAAAAGAAAACCAAATGAGGAAATTTACCTCACATTTTTATCTGCATCATCTTGCAAAAAATACAGGAACCTGAAACATTTGGCTCCCCCATAATCATGATGGATACATAATCTGGAGCACCAATAAGAAAAACATTCTCCCCTTGCTCAACATCCCCTAGGTCGACATGTGCAATAACTCTCTCAGCCTGCATTATTTTCCAAAACATATTCTATTTCACACATTCATCTGCAATCCTATTTGAATCTTCCATAATTCACACAAAAATTGTAATAACTAACCAACCTCCTATGATACCACTTTTTGGGGAGAATCCTGATTCCGGGCCAAAAATTATATGACAAAAATATTGTGTTAAAATCATAGAAATATGGAAGCGATATAAGAAGAATAAATAAATCAACAAGCAAGATAATTTAAAATGAAAAAATCTCATGACGTGGAGGATTAAAAAACCACAAGTAAATACCAAAAAATATCTACTATGAATCAAAGAATACCTGAATCCTTGTAATGCCTGAACTTGAATTCAAAATGAGAGATCGTAGAAAACCTTTTTGGAAACCACACCATGATATACCTTTTTCTAATCTCTGATAGACATCCCACTGACACCATGTATTAGAAGATCAATTTTTGAAAAAACATCACCCTTTTCTTGACAAAATGTATCCCTTCTGTCGAAAAAATGACACTACCTTAGAAGACTTCACCCGAACATGTGTCAGCCTCGCACCAACATGAGACACCCGAAGGATTTATTTCTCATGATCCCAATATCATAATATACCACCAATCTTCAATCAGGACTTCCACTAGATCACCGCTATCAGGAAGACTTTCCATATGTGGCCCCGATCATGAATTGTGTCACCATTTCTCCCCACCTGTAAAAGGCTGAGGTTCCACACATGCTACCACTAACGCGACATCCCCCTTCTTTCTCTTGGTGGACTGCATCTTGAACACCCTTCCAAGAACATCACCACACATACTAGATTATTGTGCAATCATTGTTGTGTCACACGGGCCACCGCAAACACGGCATCCCCTTCTCGGGTCTCCCTTTCCAGCTACATCTTGCTGGCACACCCCTTATCAAAATATATTTTTGCATCCTCTTTATATAGAAACCAAGTCCATAATCACTAATTAATGCAGTAAAAATCCACTATTCTATCCATCAATATTGAGAATTAAATATTCAATCTTGTTGGGAGAAAATCCACAATTAATGGTGATATAAATATCTCCACTAATAGTTTTCCACTCTCATAAATAAATGTGATGAATCCATCCATTAATAATTTTTCTCTGTCATAAATAAATGTGAATAATCCAAAAATTTCTCCCACTAGCATGTGTTGGGATGTCTCTGAGGAATAACTACTAATTGTATTATATCATTAAGGAACATTTCTATGCTTTCCTTCATAGGAATGTCATGATTTCCACATCTCAACCCAATATTTGAATATTCTGAATTCCACATTCACACATGTCTTCAGTCATTTTCTATTACAATATAATTAATCATATAATGTTGTAGGGCCTTTGTACACATGAATCAACCTCAATTTTGGATACAAGGCCATCTTATCCCTATTCATACTGGGGTAAACAAAAAATCCAATCAAGCTCCATGTTAGGACAGAAGGACATCACACCCCTAGCTCTACTGGGTTAGGCCACAAGGGAATTGTACCCTATCCTCTATATTAGGTTATTACACAAGGCTATCAAACCCCATTACTAAGTGTTTGTATGATAGTTTACATGTACATTAAAAGGAGTTATTAACCACATTGAGTTTTTCTAAAACTCTATCATTACCTTCAAAGACAAGATTGAGTCTGCACTTCCACTGAATCTCATAATTTACCAAATAAATCATAATTAATTAATTATTATCAATTATAATTAATTATTTAATTTCAACTTATGGGGCATAAATACCGAAAAGCTCCCCAAAAACCACTATTTCACCAAAACATCAACCAATCATACTCTTTCATCCCTCAAATTTACGACACATCCACCTTTAATTATAAACATCATTATGGAATGTCCTTCTTTCTTATTCGTTCCAGATTCTCCTTGGAACACCATTAAAAAAAATTATAATGCATTTATCTCATGGTTCCCATTATAATGAACACCTCGCTTTTAAAAAATTCAAAATCAAGGTATCTTTAAAACTCTACAATAGTAGGAAGGCCATTTTCCCCCATAGTTTAAACCCTACACCATTTAAAAACAATATGAACCCTACCCATTCCAATTACACAACCACATTGTTACTAGTAAAATACCACAAAATCATAGAGAACCACTTCACTAGTGGAAACCCAGTTGTCTAGAATCCAATAAATTCTATCAAACCTTGATAAAATATTCACCATATGTTATATAACCAATATTTAATACAAATTTTTCGTAACTGATAGTATAATAAGAAAATTAATTGATACCACTACTCAGATTTGGTACAAATCAGCAATCCTAATTTCAAACCGCCGATAAATTGATATTTTTATTAAGGGATAAATTGATTTACAGGGAAAAACAAATTTTTGTATCCCTACCTATTCAATTCTACATGAGACACTTTCTCGAAACCCGTGTAAATAACCATAACAACACATCTAATAAATCCTTCCATCCACAAACACTTCATGGTGAATCCCCTCAAAGGGTAAAATGATATAGTTCATGTGAGTGTCAACTCATATTTTCTTCTAAGAATTATTTTATATCAAAAAAAATTATTATTTGTTATAATTTTAACAAATTTTATGAATGAATTATTAACTATTAGTATTCAATGTTATGAAGTGGGTGGGTAATTTTGGTTGATGCATCCTTCAAAGGTACCAAACCAATATTATCAAGATGAAATTTTCTTTAAATGGTTCAAAACTATTTTGTTACCTGATGGTGATTACCTCATGAATGAGTTTTGTATACGTAGGAATTTTCTTGAGGCTTTTAATGATACTCTCATCACTTTGATTCTAGAGGTTTTTTATATGAGTTCGGTTAAGGATTTAATAATGACTAGATTTGAAATGTAATTTATAACATCGTTTTGATGATTTTAATAAATAGGCTTTGGAAAATCATACCATCTATTAGTTTAGTATGAAAATTATTCTTTTATTTTTACATGAGACATGATGTAATTAAAAGAATCTGGATAGTGACATAGTTTCTTTTAGTGATGAGTGACAGAGGGAAATTCTTTGTGTGAATCGAATGACACTTGAAAAAAAAATTATTAATTAATGGGTTCGTGCTTATATATTTTATTATGTGTATTTATAATGTAAGGAACCAATAATACGTCATGTGAGATACATATACATCGTTCTTGGGGTGTGTAATAAATTTATTTGGTGTGAGGAAATGATCATTGGGATAATGTAGTGTTTTTAGTAAACTAGAACACCAGTGTTTATTGTATTTGAGTGTTGTCACTGGCTATTGATCATATCTGATGGGAATATGGTGTTGTGGTGAGGATTAATTGATATAAATTGAAAACTTAATAATGGAAAATGGATTTCCAATGGTGGGGAGCACAATATAAAATAATTATGGAAATTATTATTATTACACTGACCTTTGGAATAATGTGATGGAATCGTACAACACTTATTGTATTGTGATTAATCAAAGTGTTTTCTATGAATATTTTATAAAGTGTATGTATTAAGTCATTTTTCTTAGTGAAAATTACTAAGTGTCACTTTTAAAATTATTGAACTATTATTAAATGTTTCCTAAAGGGTTTTCACTCATTTTAAATGTTTAAGATTATTGGGTCATGATGTTGTCTTGAATTCTTTTAAAAAAATAATTTTGGTTTTGTGAAAGATTCATTGGAATGGATTGAGTTATTCTAAAAAGTGAAGTTATTTTAAAGTGGAAATTGTGGAAATTGTTGGTTTTTAATGGGATTAAAAATGTGATTTTTTAATTACTTTTCAAAAGACATTTGAACTGTAGTTTTTTCATAATCTTGTATGTATTTATTTTTATTGAATTAGGAAAAATATCCCATTATATCCATTTTTTTATTTTATTTAAATACTAATTTAATTGAATCAAATTGTATGGATATGAATAAATAATGTATGGATAGAAATCATTTGATATGAGATTATGAAGATGGAGTGAAAGAGTTCATCTAATTTGAAAATTACCATGCATATAACTCTTCTCAAATCCTCTATCATTATTTATTCTATTCGTATTCAGGAAAATATAGTCCAGAGGATATGGATGAACACTTGATCAATCATGGAATAGATGGAAGATATAAATGTTTGAAAAAAATGGGGAATAAAGAAGGTCTCTTGTGGCTGGGATAATATATCATTTTATGGATCATCTGATATGAGCACAGGTGGGAACAATGAATAATACCGTATTGAGGATGTGATTATAGATGTGAATTATTATGAATATCATATAGAGGAAATGAAAAGTAATATTGAAGTTGAACTTCAGGATTTACCAAAAAAATTGAATAGTTAAAGAGGATTGTGAAGACACCTTTGTATATTGGTTTTACTAAATTTATATCATTTTTATTCGTACTAAATATGTATAATTTGAAACCTATAATTGGATATTTTGATTCCAGTTTTATAGAATTACATTTCCTCTAGAATTTCATGATACCAATAGATAATGTAATCCTGATCCGAACATACAATGCCAAAAGAATTTAATGCTCGATGGGTATGATCTAAGAAAGAATAAAAGACTTCCAGAATGACTATATACTATTTCTCAAGGAGCAAAAATAATATAGACAATTACTAAATCATGGTTCTTCTGGATACATGAAGGATTAATACAATCATACGTAAATTCTATGGTACTTTCAAATCATTCCAAGGTTTAGGCACCTGTATGAATGTGAGTAGACCGCATCACAATTGACGTGAAACACGGACAAAATAAATGAATATGGGAAACTATATCACCTAGTAAAGTCTCCTAATTAGAAAAGAATCTATCATGATTATCCTGATATTAGAAAAAAGCTAGGAAACTACCAAATTGCATTATCTACAATTGGAGTGAATCATTTTAGTTTTCAAAACAACACTCATAGTAAATAGCCAGTTATGTTGGTATATTATATATTTTCAATGTGGTTATGAATGAAATGAAAACACATCATGTTATCTATGATTATATCAAGAATGAAACATCAATGTAATGATATTGATGTTTATTTGGCTCCATTGATCGTGGATTTGAAATTATCATGGGATTTTATTGTTACATCGATTGATTTTTATAGAAATGAATATTTCATGTTGAGATCCATGTTTTACGGGACGATAAATGAATTTTTTATTTATGTGAATTTTTTAGGATATATCATTAAAGAACATCATGGGTGTCCAATTTTGGAACACGGTACACAGTCAGATAGGTTGAAACATTCACTGAAAACTGTGTTTCCAAGACATTAAATATTTCTAACCTGATGACATACGTACCGATCTTGGATGGAATCATTCGATAGATGTTTAGAAGAACGTAAAAAACAGTCTACACTAAATACTGATCAATTGTTTGAGAATTTAAAATATATGAACACAAATTTTGATAAACCATTGTCAAAAAACCATACAAAAACAATTTGGATGAATAGATTAATTTTTTTGAATTACTATACTATAATTATTTTTATGTCAAAATCTTTCTTGATGTTATTCATGATGAAAAAAATTATTTTATAGGGTCATAAACATGTTGCTAAATGCACCTTACAAAACATAGGATTTAATTAAGTCTAGGTTCGAAAAGTTTTACATGAAAATAAGAGAAGTTTTGGCACCAACAAAGGGTGAAAAATAAACTTTTCTTCCTCCAACATCCTACTCTTTTCAGACATGGAAGATATCATGTTTGTATCTTCTTGAATACCAAAAATGTTCTATGTTGGTATTCATCAAATATCAATAACATGGTGTCAATTAATGATTTAATGTTGAAGGATATTAAATCACATGACTTCCATGTTGTGATGCAAGGTATAAAGCCTATATATTTACGTTGCATTTTTTTCTAGGGATGTCCATTATACATTAATGAAGATTTATTTCAACTTAAAATCTATATGAATAAGTGTTATAGAACTGGTGAAATTTCTATGTATAGGATGTTAAATTTCAATCATATTATGTTAATTGGAAATGTTCTTACGACTGAAGTTATTTGATATGATTGTTCATTTGATGTTTCACTTGGTTAATGATATTCATCTATGTGGTCATATACACTATATATGGATGTAACCAATTAAACAATATATGGTGATTTTGGAAGGGTATTCCAAAAATCAAAGACATATGGGTGTTTTTATTATAGAGCAATATATTTATGGGGATGTTGTTAAATTTTGTACCGAATACCTATCTAGTGTGGATAACATTGGTCTACCGAAATCTCATTACACTGGGTGTCTTATGGGTGAAGGAATTTATGAAAGATAGGATGTTACAATCAATTCTACAAATCAAGAGAAGTCCCACCTTTACATTTTGGATAACAGTTTAGAGGTTGACCCATATTTCGAAACCCACTAAGAAATTACTTGGAATCTGAATCCATCAATTGATGACAAATGGATATAAAATAAACCTAATAAATAGTTTATAAGATTTTTTCCGGCCAATATATTGTAGGTGTCAAATGAAATTAGGGACTCAAATTCATAATGACTTCAATTGTTAGAGGGAGGACCCAGTGTGTATGTATTATCTTATAATTATTATGCAATTAATTGTTATAAATTCTATATTAATGAACATGATGAAGAAAATTCCATGTATAATAGTAGAGATACAATTATGGCTGATGATATGCATGTTTCTGGTTCTAAGGACAGAAATCCAATTTATACAAATATGTCATACTGTGGAATCATCAACAAAAAATGTGAGTTTGATTATATGAACTTACAAGTTCTGATTTTTCAATGCAAGTGGGTTGATAACAACAGTGATATTAAAATAGATGAGCTAGGATTAATGAAATTTGATTTCGGTATGGAAGGGTACAAAGATGAACCATTAATAAAGTCACCACAATAAGTACAAGTATATTATGATCCAGATCCCATAAACTAAAGGTGGTCAATTGTTCTATTATCGAACAAAACCACTGCAGGGTTAGATGAAAATTCAATGGAGGATGCCCCTTTCATTGGGATGTCCCAATCATTTCATAGTGGTCCGAATTTAGATTGAATATTGTATGTATAAGGATACCACAACGATGGTATTTGGATAGTTGAAAGATGGGTCAAATCACATCAACCTAAAAAACAGAGTTCAACCATCAGGTTATATTTTTTGTAATATAGATCATTTTACCTTATGTTATTACTTATTCACTGATTATTTTTTTAATATAAAATAAATGTCAAACCACTTCTGTATATAATGAGTTTTTTCACGTGATGATGCTCCCAATCCCAAGGAATAGAAAGTCTCTCATCATGCTACTTCTCACAGATTAGAGGAAGAATCAGTCTCTCAACCTATTGATGCTAGTAGTGAAGAGTACCAACATGTTTCTCAACATGTTTATGATGTTTCTCTTAGTGTAGAGGTGCATCCACCATCTTCACATTCCCATTCTAGAACTCTAGAGGAACATATTGATGAATTAGAAACCATGGAAGTTGTAGGCAATGAAAAATTGGCAGCGCATAAAAAAAGAACACTGTTGTTTTATAGTGTCTGAAAAAAATCATTAAGGAAAAATGGAATGGAATCAAATATAAGTTCACATGGAATAACCAGGGGCAGCATGTTAACCCCAAAATACTTGTTTAGTAGTTACATTGAAATGTTCACTCCGCAACATGTACAGATTGATGTACAGTCAAGGAACCATGTTATAATCGGGCTTAAGACACTAATGTGGGGAGATATTATTGTAACATTATGATATGATTTATTTAATTTAGTAAAAAATAAAATAGTGAAAAAATTAATTACTCTTTATCATCCCTTATAGAGTCTATTTATAGTGGAGGACTCAAAGAAGGACTATGTGTTAAGGGTTGCAGGAAACATCCACATAGGATTTCACACAATTTTTTCAAGGATTCATCATAATGATACTCATGGGGAAATAAACCCACACCCACATCCCCTTTATGCACACATTCTAACCCAAGGAGCATGGGATTAATTTACTAATAGTCTATCCAAGAAGTCTTTTTAGGTACATTGTGTTTGGTAATGCGTTGTTTGACGATACATATATTCATCACTTTGATTGATAGTTTTTTATTTATGAAACATCAACTGAGTGATGAAAATTAGGATGGATTAGTAAAACTAGCGTACCCATATCATTAACCAAGATTGGGGTGTGCTACAGTTGAATAAAATGTTATATATTTTAAAACAACCTTAATAATTTTATGTAACGTAAAACAACACCATAACTATGTCCCTGTTTTTATATATAGATTTTGAACCCAAATCCAAATCCACTTCCATCCCATGCCATGTGATATAGAATGAGGAGTATGTAAATAATTATGGTATACTAATAGATGAAAACAAAAAAAAAGTGTGTGAAACATGTGCAAGTATGACATAATAAATATTTGTCCCGAATTAAATTGATATTACATAACAATGATTACTTATTATCCTATATTTTTTGACACAGTCATAGGAATTAGAAACAAACAAACTGGATGCAGACATATTTTCTGTGTCTCTAAAGAAGTCATAAAATTATGGTATCATTAGAGGTGTGGTTTTGGGGTGACACACCAAACATTTTTTGAGAAAAAAAAACAAGACGATCAAAGTGAACTACTAAAATTGATAATAGAAAGAGTATAATTCCTTGAATAAAAAATGAAATGGAAGAGATAGTTGATGAAAAATATGATATTTGGGGTAAAAGAGAAGAAACAACTCAGGATCAACCAGCACATGACGATCCCACCCCACCCCACTAGCTTTGAGGTGAGCCATTTCCCTCAAAAATAGAATTAACAGAGGTAATAAATGTTCTAATAATTTTTTCTATGATTTTTTAATCATATAGAACCTGATACCTTTCATGTACTGATATTATACAGGGTGAAAATCAGTGTGATTTATATCTATCAACACCCACTGTGTTCCTAGTAACGAGGTATACAATGTTAAATATCCAGAACACCATGAAACACAATGTACCACATCTAAAAGGTCAAGTCAAAGTATTGATTAATTTATCCCCTTAGATAAGCACCGAGCTATCAAATCCAATTGATGATGATGATATTCATAAAGTCGAACATGATCTTGGAACATTCATCTCATGGCCATTACATCATTTAAAAACACAATCCGACAATGATGTATTAATATTCAATTTATTTTTCTAGAAAATCCATTATCATGTAATGAAAAATGTTTTTAATAGATGAATGTTATTACAGAAGTATAAACGGTAAGGGGGTTAAATTAAATAAGTGCACAAAAATATATCAAGGATAAACCAACCAATCGAAAAGACCAACCAAAAGAACATTATACCTTCTCATTCTATATCCGCATTTATTATCATTATAGGATCTTGTGGATACGTAGTTTAAAAAAGGATGTACACAAAAATTGTTTTTTATGAAAACATGTACTGTGTGGAAAATCCAGATGTCATTAGTGTTGACAATGTAAGTGAAATCCTAGACTACGATTGGATAGGTGGATCAATTGTAAATGTATACAGGAGTTACTTTTTAATGATTATATTTTCCTAAATCTGATATTCTATGATAATTATTACAAAATATAATTCATATTTATTGTAGGTGTATATATGAAAAATAATTGAAGGGATTTCAACTTGAAAAAAGTTGACTCGTTAGTCCTCACATCACCTCTATAGAACAAACAGAAATAACTTCCATGAAATTTGTTGAAATTGTGACAAGACTACTTAAATTGATTAAAAACAAAATTAAAAATGACTGACTCTCATTAATACCAACACTGAAGTTGTAAAACTCTACAATTTAATCATATAAAATATAATATAATTTAATTCATTAATTATTCCTTTTACTGTTCTTAGTTAGTATTGGATTATCCTTAGAGACATCATGGATACTCCAAATATTAATTTTATTTATCCAATGCATTGATATCCAAAAAACCTAACACACATGATGGTTTCATTAAATTTGTAATAACCAAAATCAATAATTTTAGAAAGAAAGATCTAGTTATAAAAATTATATTATCTTTTAATGAAGATTTTGTTATGATAGGGTGGTTCATGAATATCATCTATATCATGTAATGTGTCTAGGGGGAAAGGATTATCAATAAAATAAGTACTATGACTGGATTTGTATCTGCGTATATATATTAATATTTTACTATCCAAACACATATAAAAAAATTACATAATTTTTCAGATGTTTCTACATTATATAAAACAATAAAATAGAAAATGATGTGGTTATTATGATTGTAAATTTATGAAATATATCATATTCCCTGAAAAAACTGGCATCCTTGAAGAGGTATTTTTATAGATAATTAATATTTAGTTTTAAATATTTATTAATCGTTTTTTTATTTATATTATTTCACTACTATAATGATTGTTGAAATGGATTATATTCAAAAGAAGATATAGATTCGTTTAAAAAATAACAAGAAGCATATGTGATGGAAAATGTACAAAAATAACATGATGATGTGAGTACAATACGATGTACAATGTGACTGCTATGACTCAAAGTGTCCATTTTTATTTAAAATTGATTATAGTTTTAGTAAAAAGAACAAGTGACAAATTAAAAACTAAAAAGAATCATTATAATTGAATTGATACTTTATGAAAATGACATGTAAGTCATTTTTGACATGTAGGAATCCACCACACATGAATAAAACCCAATTTGTGAACATTTTGACTTTAAGTGTGTATTTTTAAATTAAATTAACAATAAGTTTATCAAAAAGAACATGTCACATACTGAATACTGAGCAAACAAATTTGGATTTTTTTGATACATTAGGACAATGAACCATCATTCATTTGTGACATGTAAGAATTAAAAAAAAACTCAATCCAATGAATAGTGTAAACGATGTGAATAAAACTATAAATTATCAATTTAAAAATAACATTTTTTCTCAAAAAGTGTAACTCACTGAAAACCATGAAAACTCACTCTGATTGTCTTAATAATTTAGGACAATTTTTCATAAGTTCTTTGTGATTGGTATGATATAGTCTCATATCAAACCAATGCAAAATGTCACAGGTATGACTCAAAATTCATGTTTCTAATTTGACATGATATTTTAGTAAAAAAACACAACTAACATACTAGAAAATGAGGAAACACATTCAGATTGTTTTGATACTTTAGGAAAATGATTTATAAGTCATTTTATACATGTATAAAACAATATCATCTCATTAAGATACATTGTGCGATTGGTATGATTCAAAGTGTCTATTTTTATTTAAAATTGACCTTAATTTTAGTAAAAAAACACAACTGGGATACTGGAAACCAAGAAAACACATTCGTATTATATTGATAATTTAGTTAAACAAAGCATGAGTTAGTTGCACAGTGTAATAATCATTTGAACCTCAATAAAATCCATGATGTGATAGGAATAAATCCAAATGCGTCTTTTTATTTAAAACTGAGGTTAATTTATGAACAAAGAACAAGTGACATACTGGAACCCGAAAAAAACTGTTATGTTTTGATAATTAGGAAAATGATACATGAGTAATTTGTGACGTGTAGGAATCAACAACACTTCAATCTGATGCACGACATGATTGGTATGACTAAAGTGTTGGATATCAATTTAAAATTTACATTTTATCTCAAAACAAGTCATTAAATGATAACCAAGAGTACTCTTTCCAACATTATTCATAATTTAGGACAATGATTTGTATGTCCTTTATGATGTTTATGAATTAGTCTCAAATCAAACTGATGCATGATATAATAAATACGACATAATAAGAATGTTTCCAGTTTGAAATGATATTTTAGTAAAAAAAACACAACTGACATACTGAAAACCAATCAAAAATATTTTTATTGTTTTGATACTTTAAAAAATTGATCCATGATTCATTTGAGATGTGTATGAATCAACCACAACTCAATAAAATGAACTATGTGATAAGAATAAATTCAAATGTGTTTTAATTTGTAATTAACAATAATTTATGTAAAAAGAACAAGTGGAATACTGAATACTGAGAAAACACATTCATATTGTTTTGATACTTTAATAAAATCAAACATGCGTCATTTTTGATGTGTAGGAATCAACCACACCTCGATACAATTCATGGTGTAACTAATATGACTAAAAGTATCAGCTATTAATTTGAAATTGACATTTTAGCTCAAAACATATCACTCATTGAAAACCATGAAAATAGCCTCAAATTATCATCATAATTTAAGAGAGAGATTCAAATATCCATTATGACATGTATTTAGTAGTAACACCTCAAATCAATGAACGATGTGATTGGTATGACTCAAAATGCATGTTTCCAGTTTGAAATTAAATTTTAGTAAAAAAACACTGGCATATCAAAAACCTAGGAAATTTATTTGGATTGTTTTGATACTTTAGAAAAATAATCCAAGACTAAATTGTGACATGTAAGAATCAAACACTACTCAATTTGAAGAACAATGTTACCAAAATAAATCCAAACATTTCATTTAAATTTCATATTTATTTTAGTAAAAGAATAAGGGACATACAAAAAACCATGAAAACCCATCCGTATTTTTTTGAGATTTTAGGTAATTGATCCACAACACATTTGTGACATGTAGAAATTAACCACACCTCAGTAAAATGCACAATGTGACATATATAACTCTAAATGTGTGTTTAATTTAAAAATTTACATATTATAATGTGTTATTTCATGTAAATGTTTTATTTATTTCAATATATAATTATTATAATAATATTTTTTTATCATATATAGTTGGAACCATTTACTATAGTTGGAATGATTGGTTTGGTAACTAATACCATGGGAGGAAATTTATTAGATGGGATCACGAATGTCAAAGGATGAAACATTAATGTTTTTAACAATTTTATGGATAATCGTAAATGTAATTATATAAAAAATTATTTGAAATATATATATAACTATTTTTTAAACCCTTATGTGTGTTTTTCAGGTACTATATTGTGTAGTTGGAATGTGTGTATTGTGTAGGTGCTGGTGGTTGTGCTATTTTATAAATAGCACATCACTGGTAGCTCGGCCATTATCAGTTCTATTTCAAGAATTGATAAAGGCCTCCTTTATCAGTTCTATTTCAAGAGATGATAAAGGATTCCATTATAAGAACTATTTTGAGTGTTGATAAAGGCCCCCTTTATCAGTGCTTTTTTGAGTGTTGATAAAGGCTCCCGATATCAGCACACAAATAGTTCTAATAAGGGGGACCTTTATCATCACTTTTTTAGATATCATAAAGGACCCCTGTTATCTTCACTGCGATTAAAATAAATTGTTTTTCACGATTAAAATATATTTCTAGAGAATTTAAAATAATTATCTATTGTAGTGCAGTTGAATTAGTGAAAATTTTTCTTTTATGATTAATTTCCATTACAACAAACATTGTGTCCAGTTAAAAATTCAATTTCATCCTAAAAACAAATCAAACACATATCCATAGGAACATAAGAATTTACAAGGTTCATTATTCATTAAGAATAGATAATTCATTTCTATGGTTTTTATGTAATCAAATACCACACAATCCTTTATAAAAAGCTATATAGATTACAAAAATTAATTTATACCCTTTAACTCATGTATCACTATGTAAAAAAATTCAATATTGTGTGTGCACCCTCTAAGTAAAAATAGGGTAATAAAAATTTTTTGTAACAATTCATGTTACCTGTGATTCAATTCAATTCCAAAAATGTATTCCTTTT
Organism: Viscum album; assembly: GCA_963277665.1. Classification (NCBI taxonomy): domain Eukaryota; kingdom Viridiplantae; phylum Streptophyta; class Magnoliopsida; order Santalales; family Viscaceae; genus Viscum; species Viscum album. The sequence continues at coordinate 1,050,611,916 of OY728151.1, read as the reverse complement.
AAATAAAATATTCAATTTCTTATCCAAATGATTTTAAGAGCTTCTTGGACTTTATTATGAAAAAACCCAGTCTGATTTTATGGGTCTGATTCTACCGAATATGATTTCCCCCAATATGATTTTTCATGTTATTATTCTCCCCATTACGAAAAATATCACATTTTTAGAATATAGTAGATATGAATCAACACCACATGAATTATTTCATCCTCAGTTTAGAAATACCTATTAAATAAATCTTGATTCGATAATCCATGAGAAAAGAAGGTCACTACCCCACCTCAATAGCCACCGTCATTCCTTGAGAACTGAAGGTCACTACAAATAGGATGAGTAGGGTAACCCTACTGGATGAAAGAATGAAAACTAAATATCCTTGAGAAACTAAGGTCATTGCCTCACCTTGAGTACTAAAGGTTACCACCTCACACTGCCTCACCTTGTTAGCTGAATATCAATGTAAAATAGCCTAACCAAATCAGTATATCTCAATCACAAATTGTGGAAAACTCTAGAAAACCATTTGTTTTGAACAAAAGAGAATAAATCGAAACCTTCATAGATCAAAAATCTGTATCTATCGAAACTAAATATCATAGATCGTAGATCAAAACCATCACACATGCCTCACATCCAATATCCACAATACAATGTCTTATTTTCAAATGTGTAACTATGTTATATCATAGACCTTGATAGATTCCCTAATGTTATATGGAATCACTTTATGTGGCTAATCTCTTTATTTTTTGTGTTTCCATTCTTAGGGATATCTATTTTTCTATGAAGAAACCTAATTCAGTGTTGAGGGAAATGATAGTTTTGGGGTGTTGAGGGAAATTGAATCCCATGTAAGGGATGGTTATCATAATACTACAATTATTCACTAAAAATATTCTCCATGGAGAAGAAAAATCATATTTCTATGCTTGAGGATTAGAGTGGGAGGGTTTTCCATGATTTATGTAAAATTAATATCCTTAATATTAATTTTTTCAAGAACCTCTATATGGTGGAAAACAGTTAAAATCCTTCATGTATGGCTAATTGCATTCCAAAAATTTTCATGGAATATAAAAACAATCAATTGGAGAGAGATATATATAATGACGATGTTTTTTGGGTCCTTTATCTTATTCATTATACAAAGGCTCTGGGGCCTGATGGTTTCCATGAACTATTTTTCAAAGGTTTTTCAAACATTATTGGACCTGATATTGTTTCCACGATGAAGGAAATGTGGGAAGAAAGAGCCTCCATCATGTACATTAATTAAACTCTTATTACTATAATTCCTAAAACCCATTTTCCATAAAAAACCATGTAGTTTCATCCAATTATCTTGTGCAATTTTGTCCAAATAAATTACTTTAGGATCATGTTCTCTGGGATAAGGGGGTTTCTTCCCCAGCTGGTCACTAAAAATCAAAGTTACTTTTATCTTAAGGAGATCCATTAGAGATATAATATCCATTTCTTTTGATCTGTTTTACTCAATGAATAAGTGATCTTCTTAAAAAATGATTTATGGAAGTAATGTTTTATATGATGAATGACTAAAATAGGGTTGAATGGCCATTTCATGAACTCGTTCTCTATAAGATGGGCTTTGGGTCTAAATATATTTTTATAATCATGAACTGTGTTATGTTGGTGTCATTTAGAATCAAAATTAATGGGGTCCCATCTAATAATTTTAAATCCTCTCGGGGATTATGACAATGGGATCTGCTCCCTTCATATATATTTTTTCATGTTGGTCAGTGTATTTCCTCATATTCTCTTGAGATCATTAGAGCAAGGAGTTACATAGGGTGCTAAGGTATATCAAAATTGGCCACCTATTTCATACCTCTTATTTAGATATGATAGCCATATTTTTATCACGCTACCACTCATGAATGATTCTCAGTTAGGAAAATAATTAATTTTTTAAATGGGATTCTATGAATCATATTAATACATTGAAGATAGAATTATCCTTTAGTAAATATGATTTACACATGAAGAGGGAGGAGTTGCAGAGGGTGTGTGGGATTCCACGGGTTGAAAAATATGACAAATATATGGTTCTATTGACCATTGTCAAATGATCAATGATAATTGTGTTAAATTCAGTTATGGAATGTCTGGATAATATTATTTTTTTAATGTTCTAGAATAATGATTTCTATGAATGGGAAGGAAGATCATATTAAATCAGTGGCCCATGAAATTCAATCCAATTTTATATCATTATTGAAATTTCCTGAATCTCTTGTTGAAATGATAAACTATCATTTGGTGAACATTGTGTGGGGTTATAAATATTGAAAACATAACACACATTGGGTGTTATGATAGAAATTTTTTGTATCCAAATTCTTTTGAGGTCTCAACTTTACGAATGCAAAAAGCTTTAATGAGCCCTTCTTGCGAAGCAAGGATGGAATCTCCTATCCAACCTAAATTACCTAATTTAAATGGTTCTTCTTGAAAAATACATTCATCATTCCATATTAATACATGCCATGATCAGGAAACAACATGGTGTTTTGTGGAGAATAATTAGGGGTGGTAAATCTCATCTTGATTGAGGTTGTGTGGGAAGAATTTATAATAGGAATTATGTATGTGTGTACAATGATATGTGGATGGAAAATGAAATAAACCTGAATGTATCCCCAATTGTTGCCTCTTGATTAAAAAATGTGAGCTTGAGGTATTTTAACAATAACTTTTCAGAGGAGTGGGATAATGGAATGATTTGTAGCTAGCTTAATGAGGCAGATAGTCACCTAATTTTTCGTATTCCTCTTACTCTTGTAATGGGGTATGATCAAATTTGTGGGTCTTGGGATGCCTCTAGGAAGTAATTAGCTAGGTGGGGAAACAAAATGAGGGTTTATTGGTTTAATCAGTTCCATCATAAAAATCATTGGAAGAGTCCCTTGTCACTCACTCCTCAACCAAAAGGTTAAATTTTTTGTGGCAGGCGAGTAATTATGTTCTACAAACCTGCGACTTTATAGTGAAACAACATATTGTGGAGGATGATACCTTTCCTTTGTGACTCCATGAAGTGGAATCTCCCTTGTATGAAATTCTACTATATCATGGGGTGTAAGGGGTTTATATGCACCATTTCATAGTTAGTTTAGACTAGAAGAAATTAGTGTATCATTCAAACTAAAGTGACCCAAGATCATATTTGGGTTGAGAGGGCCATCGAATGGAAGAATTGTCTAAAGGTTGATGAAGAAATGCATTTTTTGATAGTATGTGGTAGGAAGAGCCTTATTGGACCCCACTCTAGAGGTTTTTTTGAAAATTTACACATATGTGGATATCTCTCGGATTTGTGGGTAGGTGTTGGATTCATTTCCCATCAACAAAAAATCCATGTGGCAGAAGATCATTGAATGGAGATTCAACCCTATTAGAGTAATGTGGTGGTGGAGGCATACCCCATCCTCTAAGGGATCCTTCATTCTCATTAAAAAGTTTGGAATATTTTTGTGGAGTAATTGTGATGCCTTATTGTGGCTACCACCTTGTCAAAGATGGGGGAGAACTCACAACCATGATACTCATCGTTTTTCATTCCATGGGAGATCCTAGCATGATCATTATTGGGTTGATTATTTTCCCAATTAGATCGATATTTCTTGTTTGATTGATCAGTAATGTATTATATCATTTTCTCAGAAAAATATTTATTAATTAACACATTATAATTAATTAAAATAATAAATAAAAAACTATATATGATGGTAAATAATAAATAGAAAATAATAGATCAGAAATAATTTTTTTCCTTTAATTTGTTTGTTGTTTTTTCAAAGCAGCACTTTTTCAATGTGGTTTTTAAATAACAACACTAAAAAATAATTTTGTCACAATAAGAAATTACAAAAATATTAAAATATTTAAAAAACGTAGTAGTGGTTTTCAGTACCACCGCAAAATTTTATTTAGGGAAAACATTAAGAAGTGGTTTTTGAAAACACTGTGAAAAAACCAACAAAAAATGCCTATTTTGAAATAGTAAAGTGAAAAGGACCATTATTTTGATTGTTGCTTACTGGACAAGGTGGTGTTTTCTGATGAGAATGATATGGGGTTTGAGACTGGGGAATTTTGAGTCAGTATTTGATTCTACTATTATTGTATTTGTATCAAATCTATCATGGCATTTAGTTTTATTCCAGTAGGTCATTACATTATTCCTTATTTATTTATTGGATTACTCAGTTGGATTCTGTTTTTTATTTTGGCACAATGTACCATTGTTCCCATTATTTCCACACTCTGGTATTTATTTTTTGTTGTTATATGACTCTTCTGTAGTGTTTTATGTTTTTAACTAGGGGTTATTGTCTCCCCACCATACATGTCACACCCCCACTACTAGTTGGTAGCCTCTGGAATACATGAGGCACACTTGATCTCTTCAAAAAACCCTTTATGTCCATGTGAGAGAGTGGAATACTGGGGGGGAGTTACCCAGAACCATAACCCTAAGTCATCCTAGAACACAATCATATCACATCGCACCTAATGATAGCTAGGTCATCACCTAGTGAACTTAGATTCCACCAGCCATAATGGACCGTGCATATCTACTTGGCATGAATAGAGTGTGGGTATCTATTCATCCTTCCACATCACTAGGATGTTGAAAAAAACACCCTTACTGTGAAAATATGAGTGTTGGAGCATAGTACTCAACATAGGTAGGATGTTCATTGAAATCACAAGGAATATAGAAGTTTATATATAGGCCACAAATAAGCTCAACCTATCAGATGGAAACAATTCACTAACCAAATCGCAACACTCTACCACTTTCACATCCACCACTAAATGCATAACACCACTAAAGACACAAGGCTCATTTTGAATTTCCAACCAATCCCATTATCCAAACTATCTCCTACCATTTAAATAATTATTAAAAAGTTATTACATCACTACCATGGCTTTTAGAATGACAAAAACATACATGGAAAACAACTCATCATTCCCATCGAACCATCGCTTCATTTCCCAACAAGAACGAACCAACAAATCATCACCTCACCACACCAAATGCATAGCCAAATGAAACATCGCCATGAAACCTGAAAACCGCAGCCAAATGAACCATAACCTTGCCACCCTAAAAGTATGGGAAAATGAGTCATAGCCTCATCTCCCAAAAAGAATGACCAAATAAACAGTCACATTAATGCCACAAAATCATGTAAAAACTAACACACATCACCCCCACATTTCACTACAACCACACATCACCTCCCCCAGCAGAAAAACGTCACATCACCTCACATTAATGACCATTTTATGGATTTAACAAAGGGAGTTTTATCAAATTTCACATTATTTTATGGATTTTATTACAGTAGAAATTAATCCTGGGGAAACCATTTCATTGGGAAAATATAAGTACTTAGTCAATATCCATTTTGGAGTTACATAATTACAATATGATATAATATTTCCATATGAAAAAAGCATAGAAAAAGTAAAGGCTCCCAAAAACCATTATTTTAGGGTGGTATTCAATGCCTACAAACCCAACATCACAATAATATCTACGATTTAAAAACACATAAATCATTCCCCCTTCCCCTTAAATTTCATTTAACTTGTTGATTTATCTTGATTTGTTTAGAGGAAATCATCCTACATAGATTAACAAGATTAAAACCCTCTTGCATGATGCAAAAAAGTGGGAAACAATGGAATTTACTACCATATAAAAAGTTTTCATACTCAATGTGCACCATAGGGTGGAGAAGAAGTGCCCAAAAACAAAAAATGGATTCAAACCCCACATATCAACCTACACCGCATCATGGGTTATCAATAACACAACCCGACTGACAACCCAATCCAAAATCAAAACACCATATAGTGGATCATCGAGAGAAGAATATAAGAAAATCACATTTTGAAATTAAAAATATAGTAATATATTATATTTATATACACAATTTTGTAATTAATTCATATAAATATATATCGTAACATTTCTAAGGGTGAATATAAATTCGATAATTTAATCAATATGATATTGGAAAATAAATTAAATTATTTATATTTCAATTTATCTGCAAATATGGCCATCACATAAAGTAATTACTGTAAAATAAAAAACATGTAACCCGATCTTGGCCTATTTTTTAGGACATAGCCATAAATTCCCCAAACATAAAATGAAAATAGAAAAAACAAAAACAAATAAAATCCAAACAAAATGGGTGCATCATCATCCACACAGACATTACCAATAGCATTGTCAATCACAAAACCTAGAATCACGACATTGTCGTAGGGGCACCTTGGTTTCTACTCTCCAGTTCATATGTTGTTGATTCCTATGACTATTTCAAACTGAAAATATATAAAAATAAGTAATAATTGTTATCTAATATAGATTTAATGCAAAAAAAATATTTGTTATGTAATACTTGCACATGCTTTCCACACTTTTTTTCTTTTCATCTATTAATATCACATATTTATTTAAACATGCCTCCTTTCATTTCACATAGCAGGGGATGGATGTGAATATGTATTTGGATTCATCAATAAACATATAAATAAGATAAAATATTTATGGTGTGGTTTTATGTCACATAAATGTATTACGATCAATTTAAAATGAGTACCATTTTTTCATTTGATGCATACCACATCCATTCATTACAATTGGGGTAAGCTGGTTTTGCTGCTTGTTCCTTATTTTTATCACTCAGTTGATGTTTCATAAACAAAAAAACAATCAATCCATGTAATGAATAAACGTACCATCAAACATGTTTTTACCAAACAAAATGCACCAGAAAACACTACACCACACGATGGTTAGTAATCACATCCCATGCCCATTGGGTTATTAGGTGTGCATAAGGAGAAGTTGGGTGTGGTTTTATTTTCCATTCAGCATATTTAAGATGATATCTCATTGGAATTGGGTGAATTACTCTATGAATCCTTCTATAAATCCTTAATACATAGTCTTTGTGAGAGTCATCTATAATAAATTCACTTTATAAAGAGTGATGAATAGTACGTCAATGTTTCATTATTTTTTTAGTAAATTAAATAAATGATAACATAATGATACTTTAATTTCTCCCACATCATTTTCATAAGCCCAATGACAACATGGTTCCATAACTATACATCAATTGGCACGTGTTGATGAGTGATGATTCCAATGTAACTATTAAACATGGAATTGTTGTGGTTAACATACAATCATATCATATTCCATATAACATTGTATTTTATGAACTTATATTTTTCCTTAAGGATTTTTACTAACACTATCAAACTATGCTGCTCCTTTTTTTTCTGCGCTGCTACTATTTCATTGCCAACCATATCCAAAGTTTGATCATCATCAGTATATTCCTCTAGAGCACTAGAATAATCATGTATAGATGGTGGGTTCACCTATTCATTGAGATCCACAGCATGTTTTGAAACATGCTGTTCCACTACACTACAATTAGATGTAGGTTGAGAGACATGGTGTGCCTCGGGTTTGGGAGGTTCATCCAAGGAATAATTCATTATCTATATAAGTGGATTAACATTAAATTTAGATTACATAAAATAAAAATTTAATAGATAATAACATAAGTTAACATGATATATATTACATTGAAAATATAACATGGTTATTAACTCTCCTTTTTGATGGTTGAAGGGATTTTACCCCTCTATCTATTATTTCAATCCCATCATTGTGTTATCCTCAGACATAAAAAAGGATTTCTATATTGGGATCACTATGGAATTATTGTAATTTCCTAATGAAAGGTTCAACCTCCATTGATTTTTCATCCGAAATATTTTGGGTTTTTGTTGATAATAGAACAATTGACCAGTTTTAGTTTGTGAGATTTGGATCATATAATACCTGTACTACCAATGATTCCATTATAAATTGTTCATTTATGGACCCATCCTTACTGAAGTCAACATCCAAAAATCATAATTCAACTTTTTAACATCATTCATGTTATCAACCCAATTTCATTAAAAAATAGTGACTTGGAATTTGGTAGAATCCATCTCCCATATTTGTTTGATGATGCCAAAGTATGAAATATTCAAATAAATTTGATTTATGTCCTTCGCATTGGAAACATGCATCACATCATCCATAAGTGTAACTCTAATATTCTACATGGTACTATATTCATCATTTTCATTTGTGTAGAATATATAATCGTTATTTAGAAAATAATTGAATGATATTTCAAACACAGTTTGTCCTCCGGCTATCCATCGATGTCATTATATAAATTATTTTGTATTTCCATTTGACTCCATAAATATTTGGTACCAAAACCATCCTATAAAATTTCATTTATGTGTACTTGATATCCATTTTCAACCCTAGATGGATTCAAATTCCTAATAATTTTAGTGTGTGTTTTAACTATGGGTCAATGTCAAAATTGTTATTAAAAATGTAATGGTTGGCCTACACCTGATTTTTAATATTTATTTTGAAAACCTCTATAAGGCCCCAGCCTTAAACCTTACATAATATTGAATTAAATAAATAATTCACATTGAGGATCTTTTCAGGTTTAGAGTTTTAGAGAATTAGAACATAACTATTACATCTTAAAAGATTACAAAGTAGACACTTCTACAAAGTCTCCATAAAATAAAAACTCTTAAAAAGAAATATGTCTACATTCCATGTTTTAGATAGCATGAAATTCCCTTGATCCCATCCTTGACCTTATTCCACTTTAAGTCCTGTGAAAAACATTTCGAAAAACTTGGGGTGAGCATAAAAAGCTCAGTAAGGGATACAAAAATAATGAAAACCGTTAGTTTTTCAAACATCAAGTAAACCATGTATACTATATCAAAATAATACCTTCACCTTCATGAAGTAGTAAAAAAATCTTCACTGAATAAATTATCATTACCTACCTTTTTGTAACCAAAGGATTACCATAAAACCCATATAAAGAACACATAGAATATATAAAGGTAACTTAGGACATAAACATACTTAAGTGGAATAACCATACGGTTGACTTCCACACATATCACTTAATGGAATAGCCATACAGCCAATTTCCATACATACTTAATGGAATATCCATACGGCCGACTTCCATACCCAATGCATTGGAGGTTATAACGTAACCACCCGTCCTGGTATTCACGGCACCACCCATCATATGGTTTATAACATAACCACCCGTTAAAATGTCCATGTACCAGTATAAAATCATAAAACATAAAACCAATATAAAGGAATGATAACATTTCCACATTTCAATCACAATATATCATAAATATATTGACAACATAGAATCCTTTATCAAAACCATTTTCAATACCAAAATACATAAAAGAGTATATGGTATTTATTTTATTCTAAAAACATTACGGCTTGTTGAGGAAGTCAAAGACCAAATAATACTCGCGGTAGCGGAAAAGGTCGTTTTCACCGCGTACGTTAAAAGAAACATTCCTTTTTGTCATTTTGTAAAACGCTTTGTATAAAAATATTCCTTTTGTATAAAAGTAAAAGTCAAAGGGTTTTATACACCGTATAAGAGAATGTTTTGTATAAAACGAAATATGCCTCAATGAATGGATATTGAGACGAAGTCCCTTACCTTGGGTCCGACTTGACTCGATCGTTCTTTAACGTCCTGAATAATAAACTTGATTTAATTTATACATGATTAAGAACCTTTTTAAAGTTCATTATTCTTTTTATATCACTTATTTCCATGTTATAATCATTATGTAACCATTAAGTTAATAATGTTTGTTTTGTCAATATTTGGTTCTTAAGTCAAAAGTTGACTTCTTACAATTACATGTTGTTCATGTGGTCAAAAGTTCTTTATATCCAGAATGAAATTCCCGATTTGGATATAATATGTATCATATATATCCATCATATACATGTATTTATAATATTACATAATCATTTAGAGGTAAGAAATGAAATGCATCGTTCATGGAGACGGTAAGCCGTACGTACGCATGAACGCTACTTTCATTTCTTTGTCAAATTAGTGGAATTAAAACTAAATGAGAGGTATGTATATTTTAATTACAGAATTATATTCATCATTTAGATATATCATTAATTATATATATACATTATATACATGTAATTTTAATAGTACATTACATTTGGGGATAAGAAATGAAATGCACCGTTCATGGAGACGGTAAGCCGTACGTACGCATGAACGCTACTTTCATTTCTATCTCATACTTTAATGGAAAGAAATAATAATTATATAGAGGTATATTATAATTCCAGTATAACATCATATATAATAACTTTAAATCCATCCTTTACACGTCCCACATATGGCATTAACGAATCACATCACTTTGAGGGGGCGGTAGTCCGCACTTCCTTAAATGAAGATATCGTGTTTACCCATAATGGAAACCATACAGGTATGCCAAAAATGAAAAATACAGAATCTTAAAGAAAACATAACCATATTATATATCATATATAAAAATAGTGACATCATAATGGCCACCCTTGAAGGTGTTAAATGAGTATTGAACAATCATCTTTCGGGAGGCAGAATTTCGCCATCCATGGAAACCGTATGTTCTTTAACAATTTGATGTAGTTGTGTGAGAGTGTAGCTCAAATAAATATTATAACAACATCCTAGTATATTGAAGATACTGGTTTTGTTACAAAAGAAGTAAATAAAAAGAGTTTAGAGGGTTGGAGAAGCAAAATAAAACAAATGAACAAGAGAGAATGAATTACCTTTAAAAGTGTAACTCCCTTTTGATTTGAGCCTAAAGGCTTCCTTTGAAAGGATTATTCCCAAAGGAAATCCTCTAGGATTAGTAGAGGGGTGTGTAGAGAGTAATTGGGCAGGTGTTGGCCGAGCCAAAGGCTTGAGAAGTGTGTGAAATGAGGTAGAGGTGGGGGCCTTTTATAAGAGGAGAGGAGGGGCACTTTTGGAAATTAAAGAAATATTACTTTATTTGAAAATGTGTTTCGGTTTTAAAAGGTCCCACATTGATATAATTCGTGGATAAGGTGATAAGGGTTCGAAATCCACTCATCCAATTGGTTTTGGACATGTGTAGGTTTTAGATTTTTCATTATCTTTCCATTTTATTTAAATCGTCAAATAATGATGTCATCGCTGCATCATTATTATGTCATATATAATTTAATTTATTTAATGTCTAAAAATTATAAAAAAAATACTATGATGTAGGAAATATTTTTCTCTTTCAAATGATTATTTATAATCAAAATTTGGACTTGTATAACCCCACTCAAAAATTATTTTAGTAAAACAATTTATGTTAGTGTCATTTTCACTTTAACATTAAATAAAAATATATTAATGTCATTTTCCAACTAAAGTGGCTCCATGGGGTCCCCAAGTTGGCCCATGGCTTGTCTTGGTCAGCCATGACTCACCCAATAGGTGTAGGACAAGTGTAATGGTGTTTTCACATTCTTATAATACCATTTTTACCATAAACTACACTAATTACCTCTAATCGCGATTAAGAACTTAATAAGTTACTATTCACCAAAAAATTATTTTTATCCCATTGAACCACATTTTACTTCTTAATGACAACCATGTATGTCGGATTTTTGAAATTCAAAACACAATGATGGCAAAATTTCATTTAAACGGAAAATCGGTCTTTATAACTACCACTTAGTGGTTTCACTATTCATCAAAAATTGAAGTTTTTCAGAAAATTACCAAAAATTCACCCTAAGCTATATTTGATATTCCGAATTCAAAAATGAAGTCTATTTTACAAAATTCAAAACATATAGGTCACATTAATTAATTTAATAATTAATTCCCGCTGTCAGAGCAAATAGCGTGTTTTTATAAAATAATAAGTATCAAAAGATTGACACTAGTTTAAGTCCGATTTCAAAGTGAAATTAATTCCAACAACCACTATTGGATTTAATGGTAAAAATATTTTATAATTTCAATTTAAAACCAATTCAAAAGATAATCTAATCATATAAATAAATTAGATTAAAAAGAGGTTTTGAATTAAAATACAACATTTTACACTATTCATTAAAAAAATGAACTTTATCAGAAAGGTACCAAAAATTTACACAAAGTTAATTTTGATGTCCCGATTATAAAGAAGAGTTATATTTGGTCCAAAATAATGTATAAGAGTGATCAAAAATATATTTAATGACGGTTCACCATTAAAAGGTGATAAGTGAACCCTTAGTGAAAATTAGAGTATATATGCCCTAAAATTGAACTCTTTCCGTATTTTAAGCCTTTATCTTTTATTGGGTAAATGTATAAACATTTAAAAACATATATAATCATTTTTTAGTTATTTCTATCCATTCCCGCCAGTACAACAGCTACTTGTTAACTAAAATTTAAAATAATATTATTTTATTACTAGTGTGCTACGTAAGTTTCAAAAAAACTCATCGTTGCGTATCGGGTACGCTATCGAACATAGCAACCCCTTTAAAATAAAATTAATATTTAATTCGTAAATATTAATAAATATGAAAATTCTTTATTCTTTATTTACCTGGGATGTTACATCCTTCCCCCCTTTTGGGAATTGCATCCTCGCAATTTTATTCACTTATCAAAATAAGTGGGGGTATTTATCCCTCATAGCATTTTCAGATTCCCACGTTGCCTCTTAAATCACATGGGTTTTCCACAAAACCTTTACCTGATGAATCACCTTATTCTGTAACACTTGCTCCCTGTGGTCAAGAATCTGGACCGGTTGTTCCTCATAAGATAGGTTCTCTTCCAGCTAAACTACCTCTGGACTCAAAACATGATATGGATCTGGCATATACTTTCTCAACATCGAAACGTGAAAAACATTGTGTACCTGAGATAAACTCAGAGGTAAATCCACTCGGTATGCAACTGATCCAACTCTCTCCAGAATTTCATATGGTCCAATAAACCTTGGACTCAGCTTTCCTTTCTTACCAAATCTCATCACACTTTTCCAAGGAGAAACCTTGAGAAAAGCATGATCACCTACCTCAAAAGATAGATCCTTCCTCCGGTTATCCGCATAACTCTTCTGCCTGCACTGAGCTGTTCTCATGTGTTTTCTGAATCAACTGAACTTTTTCTGCCATCTCTTCTACCAATTCTGGTCCCATCAACTTCCTTTCACCCACTTCATTCCAAAATGCTGGATTTCGACACCGCTTCCCATATAATTCCTCAAATAGTGCCATCTGTATACTGGAATGAAAGCTGTTATTATAAGAAAATTCAACCAAAGAAAGATGTTGGTCCCAACTTCCCTGATAATTCATAGAACAAGCTCGTAGCATATCCTCCAATGTCTGGATTGTTCGTTCTGACTGCCCATCTGATTGAGGATGAAAAGCTGTACTAAAATTTAATTCAGTACCCAATGACTTCTGAAGGCCTTTCCAAAATTTAGAAGTAAACCTGGGATCACGATCCGATACAATGGAGAGAGAAACTCCATGTAACCTAACTATCTCTTTAAGATACAAACAGGAAAGTTGATCTAGAGAGAAAGTATCTCGTATAGAATGGAAATGAACAGATTTGGTCAAGTGATCAACAATATCCCAGATTGCATTATTACCTCGAGATGTCCTCGGTAATCCCACAACAAAGTCCATGGATATGTTTTCCCATTTCCACTCTGGCACTGGTAAAGGCTGAAGCATTCCTTTCGGTAACTGCTGCTCTCCTTTAACCTGTTGACATGTCAAACACTTCATAGTAAAATCAGCAATGTCTCTTTTCATTCCATCCCACCAGTAATACTCCCGCAGACCTCTGTACATCTTAGTACTTCCAGGATGAAAAAACAACTCATTCTTCAACTGTGAATCACAAGGCACACATAACCTCTTCACAAACCTCAAAACACAAACACAAACTTATCTAAGAACTCATGGAAAATTTTATTCATAAGGTCCATGAATACAGCAGGTGCATTGGTTAACCCAAAAGGAATAACTACAAATTCATAATGGCCATATCTAGTACGGAACGCAGTCTTCGGAACGTCTGCTTCTTTTACTTTCAACTAATGGTACCCCGACCTCAAGTCAATCTTCGAAAAAGATTGAGCTCCCTGGAGCTGATACCACTTCATTCGATGGCCCAACATCTACTGAAGTTGTTGCAAATGATTTTACCACCCCTTTATTCTTGTAGTCTAGCTACATTCCCCCAGTTGAGTTCATCGTTGGACACTCGTTTGCGTAATGACCGATTTCATTACGCTTAAAACATCTTACCGTTGGCTTTTCATTTCCTACTTGATCATCTTCCTTACAGTTACGAGCAATATGACCAGACTTACCACACATAAAGCACTTACCAGACTTGGATAAACATTCTCCAGGATGCATTTTACCACACTTCTCACAGGATGGATATTTGGTTTTCTTACCTCCTTGCTTCTTTGATGAATTCTTCCCCTTTGCCTACCAACTAGACCTCTTATTCTGTTGTTTTTCATAGAACACATGATCATCGGCAAACTCCATTTCCACCTTCTCCGCACATCAAACAAGTTTTTCATAACTTTTGAACTCACGAGAAGCTAAAGCCCTTCGATACTTTGGCCTTAACCCTGAGTAAAAACGGTTTATTTTACTATCAAGATCTCGTATGAAGTTTGGAGCATACCTTGCCAATCGAGTGAACTTTTTTTCATAAGTAGCCACTGAATCATCCTCCTGCCTCAATTCCAAGAATTGGTTTTCCATCCTAAGTCGAACAGCCTTAGGAAAATACTTCTCAAGAAACATACCTTGGAATTCATCCCAGTCAAGAGCATCAATCTCATCGGTGTCCCTGATATTTTTAACCATAGACCACCACTGATCTGCTTCACCCTCCAAACAGTAAACAGGAAGAGTAACCTTTTGATGTTCTGAACACCCCATGACATCAAAAATTCTTCTCCAGTGCTTTAATCCACCCTTCAGCTTGCACAGGGTCAGATGATCCTCTGAATGATGGGGGATGTTGCCTCATGAAGTGTTCCACCACTGACATGTTCCTCTGTGGTTGATCTGGCTGATCTCGTGCATGGATACCACCACCATTTATAGCTTGAGTCAACTGTGCCATCACTGCAACAAACTGTTCAGTTCCGATTCCGACCATCTCAGGTTACTGATTTGGAAGTTTATCTTCCTCCTGATGTCGTCCCCACATAGCTGCTTTGTTTCCTCTGTGGAAAACCATTCTGAACACAGAAATATCTTAGGCGAAGCAACATGGTAATCCGTAAATGCTATATCATTTCAATCATATTATAATTTAACACTTTTCTAACTCCTAAAGTTTTCTAAACTGTCCTCTGATACCAACTATAAGGCCCCATCCTTAAAACCTTACATAATATTGAATTAAATGAATAATTCACATTGAGGATCTGTTCAGGTTTAGAGTTTTAGAGAATTAGAACATAACTATTACATCTTAAAACATTACAAAGTAGACACTTCTACTAAGTCTCCATAAAATAAAAACTCTTAAAAAGAAAGATGTCTAGATTCCATGTTTTAGATAGCCTGAAATTCCCTTGATCCCATCCTTGAACTTATTCCACTTTAAGTCCTGTGAAAAACATTTCGAAAAACTTGGGGTGAGCATAAAAAGCTCAGTAAGGGATACAAAAATAATGAAAATTGTTAATTTTTCAAACAGAAAGTAAACCATGTATACTATATCAAAATAATACCTTCACCTTCATGAAGTAGTAAAAAAATCTTCACTGAATAAAGTATCATTACTTACCTTTTTGTAACCAAAGGATTACCATAAAACCCATATAAAGAACACATAGAATATATAAAGGTAACTTGGGACATAAACATACTTAAGTGGAATAACCATACGGTTGACTTCCACACATATCACTTAATGGAATAGCCATACATCCAATTTCCATACATACTTAATGGAATATCCATACGGCCGACTTCCATACCCAATGCATTGGAGGTTATAACGTAACCACCCGTCCTGGTATTCACGGCACCACCGGTCATATGGTTTATAACGTAACCACCCGTTAAAATGTCCAAGTACCAGTATAAAATCATAAAACATAAAACCAATATAAATGAATGATAACATTTCCACATTTCAATCACAATATATCATAAATATATTGACAACATAGAATCCTTTATCAGAACCATTTTCAATACCAAAATACATAAAAAAGTATATGGTATTTATTTTATTCTAAAAACATTACGGCTTGTTGAGGAAGTCAAAGACCAAATAATACTCGTGGTGGCGGAAAAGGTCGTTTTCACCGCGTACGTTAAAAGAAACATTCCTTTTTGTCATTTTGTAAAACGCTTTGTATAAAAAGACTCCTTTTGTATAAAAGTAAAAGTCAAAGGGGTTTATACACCGTATAAGAGAATGTTGTGTATAAAACGAAATATGCCTCAATGAAAGGAGATTGAGACGAAGTCCCTTACCTTGGGTCCGAATTGACTCGATCGTTCTTTAACGTCCTTAATAATAAACTTGAGTTAATTTATACTTGATTAAGAACCTTTTTAAAGTTCATTATTCTTTTTATATCACTTATTTTTATGTCATAAACATTATGTAACCATTAAGTTAATAATGTTTTTTTTGTCAATATTTGGTTCTTAAGTCAAAAGTTGACTTCTTACAATTACATGTTGTTCATGTGCTCAAAAGTTCTTTATATCCAGAATGAAATTCCCGATTTGGATATAATATGTATCATATATATCCAGCATATACATGTATTTATAATATTACATAATCATTTAGAGGTAAGAAATGAAATGCACCGTTCATGGAGACGGTAAGCCGTACGTACGCATGAACGCTACTTTCATTTCTTTGTCATATTAGTGGAATTAAAACTAAATGAGAGGTATGTATATTTTAATTCCAGAATTATATTCATCATTTAGATATATCATTAATTATATATATACATTATATACATGTAATTTTAATAGTACATTACATTTGGGGATAAGAAATGAAATGCACCGTTCATGGAGATGGTAAGTCGTACGTACGCATGAATGCTACTTTCATTTCTATCTCATACTTTAATGGAAAGAAATAATAATGATATAGACGTATATTATAATTCCAGTATAACATCATATATAATAACATTAAATCCATCCTTTACACGTCCCACATATGGCATTAACGAATCACATCACTTTGAGGGGGCGGTAGTCCGCACTTCCTTAAATGAAGATATCGTGTTTACCCATAATGGAAACCATAAAGGTATGCCAAAAATGAAAAATACATAAGCTTAAAGAAAACATAAACATATTATATATCATATATAAAAATAGTGACATCATAATGGCCACCCTTTAAGGTGTTAAATGAGTATTGAACAATCATCGTTTCGGGAGGCAGAATTTCGCCATCCACGGAAACCGTATGTTATTTAACCATTTGATGTAGTTGTGTGAGAGTGTAGCTCAAATAAATATTATAACAACATCCTAGTATATTGAAAATACTTGTGTTGTTACAAAAGAATTAAATAAAAAGAGTTTAGAGGGTTGGAGAAGCAAAATAAAACAAACGAACAAGAGAGAATGAATTACCTTTAAAAGTGTAACTCCCTTTTGATTTGAGCCTAAAGGCTTTCTTTGAAAGGATTCTGCCCAAAGGGAATCCTCTAGGATGAGGAGAGGGATGTGGAGAGAGTAATTGTGCAGGGTTTTGCCGAGCAAAAGGCTTGAGAAGTGTGTGAAATGAGGAGGAGGTGGGGGCCTTTTATAAGAGGAGAGGAGGGGCACTTTTGGAAAGTAAAGAAATATTACTTTATTTGAAAATGTGTTTCGGTTTTAAAAGGTCCCACATTGATATAATTCGTGGATAAGGTGATAAGGGTTCGAAATACACTCATCCAATTGTTTTTGGACATGTGTAGGTTTTATATTTTTCATTATCGTTCCATTTTATTTAAATCATCAAATAATGATGTCATCGCTGCATCATTATTATGTCATATATAATTTAATTTCTTTAATGTCTAAAAATTATAAAAAAAAATACTATGATGTAGGAAATATTTTTATCTTTCCAGTGACTATTTATAATTAAAATTTGGATTGTATAACCCCACTCAAAAATTATTTTAGTAAAACAATTTATGTTAGTGTCATTTTCACTTTAACATTAAATAAAAATATATTAATTTCATTTTCCAACTAAAGTGGTTCCATGGGGTCCCCAAGTTGGCCCATGGCTTTTCTTGGTCGGACATGACTCACCCAATAGGTGTAGGATAAGTGTCATGGTGTTTTCACATTCTTATAATACCATTTTTACCTTAAACTACACTAATTAACTCTAATCGCGATTAAGAACTTAATAAGTTACTATTCACCAAAAAATTATTTTTATCCCATTGAACCACATTTTACTTCTTAATGAAAACCATGTATGTCGTATTTTTGAAATTCAAAACACAATGATGGCAAAATTTCATTTAAACGGAAAATCAGTCTTTATAACTACCACTTAGTGGTTTCACTATTCATCAAAAATTGAAGTTTTTCAGAAAATTACCAAAAATTCACCCTAAGATATATTTGATATTCCGAATTCAAAAATGAAGTCTATTTTACAAAATTCAAAACATATAGGTCACATTAATTAATTTAATAATTAATTCCCGCTATCAGAGCAAATAGCGTGTTTTTATAAAACAATAAGTATCAAAAGATTGACACTAGTTTAAGTCCGATTTCAAAGTGATATTAATTCCAACGACCACTATTGGATTTAATGGTAAAAATATTTTCTAATTTCACTTTAAAACCAATTCAAAAGATAATATAATCATATAAATAAATTAGATTAAAAAGAGGTTTTGAATTAAAATACAACATTTTACACTATTCATTAAAAAAATGAACTTTATCAGAAAGGTACAAAAAATTTACACAAAGTAAATTTTGATGTCCCGATTCTAAAGAAGAGTTATATTTGGTACAAAATAAAGTATAAGAGTGATCAAAACTATATTTAATGACGGTTCACCATTAAAAGGTGATAAGTGAACCCTTAGTGAAAATTAGAGTATATATGCCCTAAAATTGAACTCTTTACATATTTTAAGCCTTTATCTTTTATTGGGTAAATGTATAAACATATAAAAACATATCTAATCATTTTTTAGTTATTTCGATCCATTCCCGCCAGTACAACGGCTACTTGTTAACTAACATTTAAAATAATATTATTTTATTACTAGTGTGCTACGTAAGTTTCAAAGAAACTCATCGTTGCGTATCGGGTACGCTATCGAACATAGCAACCCCTTTAAAATAAAATTAATATTTAATTCGTAAATATTAATAAATATGAAAATTCTTTATTCTTTATTTACCTAGGATGTTACATCCTTCCCCCCTTTTGGGAATTGTGTCCTCGCAATTTTATTCACTTATCAAAATAAGTGGGGGTATTTATCCCTCATAGCATTTTCAGATTCCCACGTTGCCTCTTAAATCACATGGGTTTTCCACAAAACCTTTACCTGATGAATCACCTTATTCCGTAACACTTGCTCCCTGTGGTCAAGAATCTGGACCGTTTTTTCCTCATAAGATAGGTTCTCTTCCAGCTAAACTACCTCTGGACTCAAAACATGATATGGATCTGGAATATACTTTCTCAACATCGAAACGTGAAAAATATTGTGTAACTGAGATAAACTCGGAGGTAAAGCCACTCGGTATGCAACTGATCCAACTCTCTCCAGAATATCATATGGTCCAATAAACCTTGGACTCAGCTTTCCTTTCTTACCAAATCTCATCACACTTTTCCAAGGAGAAATTTTGAGAAAAGCATGATCACCTACCTCAAAAGATAGATCCTTCCTCCGGTTATCCGCATAACTCTTCTGCCTGCTCTGAGCTGTTCTCATGTGTTTTCTGAATCAACTGAACTTTTTCTGCCATCTCTTCTACCAATTCTGGTCCCATCAGCTTCCTTTCACCCACTTCATTCCAAAATGCTGGAGTTCGACACCGCTTCCCATATAATGCCTCAAATAGTGCCATCTGTATACTGGAATGAAAGCTGTTATTATAAGAAAATTCAACCAAAGAAAGATGTTGGTCCCAACTTCCCTGATAATCCATAGAACAAGCTCGTAGCATATCCTCCAATGTCTGGATTGTTCGTTCTGACTGCCCATCTGATTGAGGATGAAAAGTTGTACTAAAATTTAATTCAGTACCCAACGACTTCTGAAGGCCTTTCCAAAATTTAGAAGTAAACCTGGGATCACGATCCGATACAATGGAGAGAGGAACTCCATGTAACCTAACTATCTCTTTAAGATACAAACGGGAAAGTTGATCTAGAGAGAAAGTATCTCGTATAGAAAGGAAATGAATAGATTTGGTCAAGCAATCAACAATATCCAAGATTTCATTATTACATCGAGATGTCCTCGGTAATCCCACAACAAAGTCCATGGATATGTTTTCCCATTTCCACTCTGGCACTGGTAAAGGCTGATGCATTCCTTTCGGTAACTGCTGCTCTTCTTTAACCTATTGACATGTCAAACACTTCATAGTAAAATCAGCAATATCTCTTTTCATTCCATCCCACCAGTAATACTCCCGCAGACCTCTATACATCTTAGTACTGCCAGGATGAAAAAACAACTCATTCTTCAACTGTGAATCACAAGGCACACATAACCTCTTGACAAACCTCAAAACACAAACACAAACATATCTAAGAACTCATGGAAAATCTTATTCATATGGTCCATGAATATAGCAGGTGCATTGGTTAACCCAAAAGGCATAACTACAAATTCATAATGGCCATATATAGTACGGAACGCAGTCTTCGTAACGTCTGCTTCTTTTACTTTCAACTAATGTTTCCCCGACCTCAAGTCAATCTTTGAAAAATATTGATCTCCCTGGAGCTGATACCACTTCATTCGATGGCCCAACATCTACTGAAGTTGTTGCAAATGATTTTACCACCCCTTTCTTCTTGTAGTCTAGCTTCATTCCCCCAGTTTAGTTCATCGTTGGACACTCGTTTGCGTAATGACCCATTTCATTACACTTAAAACATCTTACCGTTGGCTTTTCATTTCTTGCTTGATCATCTTCCTTACAGTTACGAGCAATATGACCAGACTTACCACACCTAAATCACTTACCAGACTTGGATAAACATTCTCCAGGATGCATTTTACCACACTTCTCACAGGATGGATATTTGGTTTTCTTACCTCCTTGCTTCTTTGATGAATTCTTCCCCTTTTCCTGCCAACTAGACCTCTTATTCTGTTGTTTTTCATAGAACTCATGATCATCGGCAAACTCCATTTCCACCTTCTCCGCACATCAAACAAGTTTTTCATAACTTTTGAACTCACGAGAAGCTAAAGCCCTTCGATACTTTGGCTTTATCCCTGAGTAAAAACGGTTTATTTTACTATCAAGATCTCGTATGAAGTTTGGAGCATACCTTGCCAATCGAGTGAACTTTTCTTCATAAGCAGCCACTGAATCATCCTCCTGCCTCAATTCCAAGAATTGCTTTTCCATCCTAAGTCGAACATCCTTAGGAAAGTACTTCTCAAGAAACATACCTTGGAATTCATCCCAGTCAACAGCATCAATCTCATCGGCGTCCCTGATATTTTTAACCATAGACCACCACTGATCTGCTTCACCCTCCAAACAGTAAACAGCAAGACTAACCTTTTGATGTTCTGAACACCCCATGACATCAAAAATTCTTCTCCAGTGCTTTAATCCACCCTTCAGCTTGCACAGGGTCAGATGATCCTCTGAATGATGGGGGATGTTGCCTCATGAAGTGTTCCACCACTGACATGTTCCTCTGCGGTTGATCTGGCTGATCTCGTGCATGGATACCACCACAATTTATAGCCTGAGTCAACTGTGACATCACTGCAACAAACTGTTCAGTTCCGATTCCGACCATCTCAGGTTGCTGATTTGGAAGGTTATCTTCCTCCTGATGTCGTCCCAACATAGCTGCTTTGTTTCCTCTGCGGAAAACCATTCTGAATACAGAAATATCTTAGGCGAAGCAACATGGTAATCCGTAAATGCTATATCATTTCAATCATATTATAATTTAACACTTTTCTAACTCCTAAAGTTGTCTAAACCGTCCTCTGATACCAACTATAAGGCCCCAGCCTTAAAACCTTAAATAATATTGAATTAAATGAATAATTCACATTGAGGATATTTTCAGGTTTAGAGTTTTAGAGAATTAGAACATAACTCTTACATCTTAAAAGATTACAAAGTAGACACTTCTACTAAGTCTCCATAAAATAAAAACTCTTAAAAAGAAAGATGTCTAGATTCCATGTTTTAGATAGCATGAAATTACCTTGATCCCATCCTTGACCTTATTCCACATTAAGTCCTGTGAAAAACATTTCGAAAAACTTGGGGTGAGCATAAAAAGCTCAGTAAGGGATACAAAAATAATGAAAACTGTTAGTTTTTCAAACACCAATTAAACCATGTATACTATATCAAAATAAAACCTTCACCTTCATGAAGTAGTAAAAAAAATCTTCACTGAATAATGTTTCATTACTTACCTTTTTGTAACCAAAGGATTACCATAAAACCCATATAAAGAACACATAGAATATATAAAGGTAACTTGGGACATAAACATACTTAAGTGGAATAACCATACGGTTGACTTCCACACATATCACTTAATGGAATAGCCATACAGCCAATTTCCATACATACTTAATGGAATAGCCATACGACTGACTTCCATACCCAATGCATTGGAGGTTATAACGTAACCACCCGTCCTGGTATTCACGGCACCACCCATCATATGGTTTATAACGTAACCACCCGTTAAAATGTCCAAGTACCAGTATAAAATCATAAAACATAAAACCAATATAAAGGAATGATAACATTTCCACATTTCAATCACAATATATCATAAATATATTGACACCATAGAATCCTTTATCAAAACCATTTTCAATACCAAAATACATAAAAGATTATATGGTATTTATTTTATTCTAAAAAAATTACGGCTTGTTGAGGAAGTCAAAGACCAAATAATACTCGAGGTGGCGGAAAAGGTCGTTTTCACCGAGTACGTTAAAAGAAACATTCCTTTTTGTCGTTTTGTAAAACGCTTTGTATAAAAAGATTCCTATTGTATAAGAGTAAAAGTCAAAGGGGTTTATACACCGTATAAGAGAAAGTTGTGTATAAAACGAAATATGCCTCAATGAAAGGAGATTGAGACGAAGTCCCTTACCTTGGGTCCGACTTGACTCGATCGTTCTTTAATGTCCTGAATAATAAACTTGAGTTAATTTATACTTGATTAAGAACATTTTTAAAGTTCATTATTCTTTTTATATCACTTATATCCATGTTATAAACATTATGTAACCATTTAGTTAATAATGTTTGTTTTGTCAATATTTGGTTCTTATGTCAAAAGTTGACTTCTTACAATTACATGTTGTTCATGTGGTCAAAAGTTCTTTATATCCAGAATAAAATTCCCGATTTGGATATAATATTTATCATATTTATCCAGCATATACATGTATTTATAATATTACATAATCATTTAGAGGTAAGAAATGAAATGCATCGTTCATGGAGACGGTAAGCCGTACATACGCATGAACGCTACTTTCATTTCTTTGTCATATTAGTGGAATTAAAACTAAATGAGAGGTATGTATATTTTAATTCCAGAATTATATTCATCATTTATATATATCATTAATTATATATATACATTATATACATGTAATTTTAATAGTACATTACATTTGGGGATAAGAAATGAAATGCACCGTTCATGGAGACGGTAAGCCGTACGTACGCATGAACGCTACTTTCATTTCTATATCATACTTTAATGGAAAGAAATAATAATGATATAGAAGTATATTATAATTCCAGTATAACATCATATATAATAACTTTAAATCCATCCTTTACACGTCCCACATATGGCATTAACGAATCACATCACTTTGAGGGGGCGGTAGTCCGCACTTCCTTAAATGAAGATATCGTGTTTACCCATAATGGAAACCATAAAGGTATGCCAAAAATGAAAAATACAGAAGATTAAAGAAAAAATAAACATATTATATATCATATATAAAAATAGTGACATCATAATGGCCACCCTTGAAGGTGTTTAATGAGTATTGAACAATCATCGTTTCGGGAGGCAGAATTTCGCCATCCACGGAAACCGTATGTTATTTAACCATTTAATGTAGTTGTGTGAGAGTGTAGCTCAAATAAATATTATAACAACATCCTAGTATATTGAAGATACTGTTGTTGTTACAAAAGAAGTAAATAAAAAGAGTTTAGAGGGTTGGAGAAGCAAAATAAAACAAACGAACAAGAGAGAATGAATTACCTTTAAAAGTGTAACTCCCTTTTGATTTGAGCCTAAAGGCTTCCTTTTAAAGGATTCTGACCACATGGAATCCTCTAGGATGAGGAGAGGGATGTGGATAGAGTAATTGGGCAGGGGTTGGCCTAGAAAAAGGCTTGAGAAGTGTGTGAAATGAGGTAGAGGTGGGGGACTTTTATAAGAGGAGAGGAGGGGCACTTTTGGAAAGTAAAGAAATATTACTTTATATGAAAATGTGTTTCGGTTTTAAAAGGTCCCACATTGATATAATTCGTGGATAAGGTGATAAGGGTTCGAAATCCACTCATCCAATTGGTTTGGGACATGTGTAGGTTTTAGATTTTTCATTATCTTTCCATTTTATTTAAATCGTCAAATAATGATGTCATCGCTGCATCATTATTATGTCATATATAATTTAATTTATTTAATGTCTAAAAATTATAAAAAAAATACTATGATGTAGGAAATCTTTTTATATTTCCAATGACTATTTAAAATCAAAATTTGGACTTGTATAACCCCACTCAAAAATTATTTTAGTAAAACAATTTATGTTAGTGTCATTTTCACTTTAACATTAAATAAAAATATATTAATGTCATTTTCCAACTAAAGTGGCTCCATGGGGTCCCCAAGTTGTCCCATGGCTTGTATTGGTCAGCCATGACTCACCCAATAGGTTTAGGACATGTTTCATGGTGTTTTCACATTCTTATAATACCATTTTTACCTTAAACTACACTAATTACCTCTAATCGCGATTAAGAACTTAATAAGTTACTATTCACCAAAAAATTATTTTTATCCCATTGAACCACATTTTACTTCTTAATGAAAACCATTTATGTCGGATTTTTGAAATTCAAAACACAATGATGGAAAAAATTTCATTTAAACGGAAAATCAGTCTTTATAACTACCACTTAGTGGTTTCACTATTCATCAAAAATTGAAGTTTTTCAGAAAATTACCAAAAATTCACCCTAAGCTATATTTGATATTCCGAATTCAAAAATGAAGTCTATTTTACAAAATTCAAAACATATAGGTAACATTAATTAATTTAATAATTAATTCCCGCTGTCAGAGCAAATAGCGTGTTTTTATAAAACAATAAGTATCAAAAGATTGACACTAGTTTAAGTTCGATTTCAAAGTGAAATTAATTCCAACGACCACTATTGGATTTAATGGTAAAAATATTTTCTAATTTCACTTTAAAACAAATTCAAAAGATAATCTAATCATATAAATAAATTAGATTAAAAATATGTTTTGAATTAAAATACAACATTTTACACTATTCATTAAAAAAATGAACTTTATCAGAAAGGTACCAAAAATTTACACAAAGTAAATTTTGATGTCCCGATTCTAAAGAAGAGTTATATTTGGTCCAAAATAAAGTATATGAGTGATAAAAACTATATTTAATGACAGTTCACCATTAAAAGGTGATAAGTGAACCCTTAGTGAAAATTAGAGTATATATGCCCTAAAATTGAACTCTTTCCGTATTTTAAGCCTTTATCTTTTATTGGGTAAAAGTATAAACATTTAAAAACATATCTAATCATTTTTTAGTTATTTCTATCCATTCCCGCCAGTACAACGGCTACTTGTTAACTAACATTGAAAATAATATTATTTTATTACTAGTGTGCTACGTAAGTTTCAAAGAAACTCATCGTTGTGTATCGGGTACGCTATCGAACATAGCAACCCCTTTAAAATAAAATTAATATTTAATTCGTAAATATTAATAAATATGAAAATTCTTTATTCTTTATTTACCTGGGATGTTACATCCTTCCCCCCTTTTGGGAATTGCGTCCTCACAATTTTATTCACTTATCAAAATAAGTGGGGGTATTTATCCCTCATAGCATTTTCAGATTCCCACGTTTCCTCTTAAATCACATGGGTTTTCCACAAAACCTTTACCTGATGAATCACCTTATTTTTTGACACTTGCTCCCTGTGGTCAAGAATCTGGACCGGTTGTTCCTCATAAGATAGGTTCTCTTCCAGCTAAACTACCTCTGGACTCAAAACATGAGATGGAGCTGGCATATACTTTCTCAACATCGAAACGTGAAAAACATTGTGTACCTGAGATAAACTCGGAGGTAAAGCCACTCGGTATGCAACTGATCCAACTCTCTCCAGAATTTCATATGGTCCAATAAACCTTGGACTCATCTTTCCTTTCTTACCAAATCTCATCACACTTTTCCAAGGAGAAACCTTGAGAAAAGCATGATCACCTACCTCAAAAGATAGATCCTTCCTCCGGTTATCCGCATAACTCTTCTGCCTGCTCTGAGCTGTTCTCATGTGTTTTCTGATTCAACTGAACTTTTTCTGCCATCTCTTCTACCAATTCTGGTCCCATCAGCTTCCTTTCACCCACTTCATTCCAAAATGCTGGAGTTCGACACCGCTTCCCATATAATGCCTCAAATAGTGCCATCTGTATACTGGAATGAAAGCTTTTATTATAAGAAAATTCAACCAAAGAAAGATGTTGGTCCCAACTTCCCTGATAATCCATATAACAAGCTCGTAGCATATCCTCCAATGTCTGGATTGTTCGTTCTGACTACCCATCTGATTGAGGATGAAAAGTTGTACTAAAATTTAATTCAGTACCCAACGACTTCTGAAAGCCTTTCCAAAATTTAGAAGTAAACCTGGGATCACGATCCGATACAATGGAGAGAGGAACTCCATGTAACCTAACTATCTCTTTAAGATACAAACGGAAAAGTTTATCTAGAGAGAAAGTATCTCGTATAGAAAGGAAATGAATAGATTTGGTCAAGCGATCAACAATAACCCAGATTGCATTATTACCTCGAGATGTCCTCGGTAATCCCACAGCAAAGTCCATGGATATGTTTTCCCATTTCCACTCTGGCACTGGTAAAGTCTGAAAGATTCCTTTCGGTAACTGCTGCTCTGCTTTAACCTGTTGACATGTCAAACACTTCACAGTAAAATCAGAAATGTCTCTTTTCATTCCATCCCACCAGTAATACTCCCGCAGACCTCTGTACATCTTAGTACTACCAGGATGAAAAAACAACTCATTCTTCAACTGTGAATCACAAGGCACACATAACCTCTTCACAAACCTCAAAACACAAACACAAACTTATCTAAGAAATCATGGAAAATTTTATTCATAAGGTCCATGAATACAGCAGGTGCATTGGTTAACCCAAAAGGCATAACTACAAATTCATAATGGCCATATCTAGTACAGAACGCAATCTTCGGAACGTCTGCTTCTTTTACTTTCAACTAATGGTACCCCGACCTCAAGTCAATCTTCGAAAAATATTGAGCTCCCTGGAGCTGATACCACTTCATTCGATGGCCCAACATCTACTGAAGTTGTTGCAAATGATTTTACCACCCCTTTCTGCTTGTAGTCTAGCTGCATTCCACCAGTTGAGTTCATCGGAGGACACTCGTTTTCGTAATGACCCATTTCATTACACTTAAAACATGTTACCGTTGGCTTTTCATTTCCTGCTTGATCATCTTCCTTATAGTTACGAGCAATATGACCAAACTTACCACACCTAAAGCACTTACCAGACTTGGATAAACATTCTCCAGGATGCATTTTACCACACTTCTCACAGGATGGATATTTGGTTTTCTTACCTCCTTGCTTCTTTGATGAATTCTTCCCCTTTGCCTGCCAACTAGACCTCTTATTCTGTTGTTTTTCATAGAACACATGATCATCAGAAAACTCCATTTCCACCTTCTCCGCACATCAAACAAGTTTTTCATAACTTTTGAACTCACGAGAAGCTAAAGCCCTTCGATACTTTGGCTTTAACCCTGAGTAAAAATGGTTTATTTTACTATCAAGATCTCGTATGAAGTTTGGAGCATACCTTTCCAATCGAGTGAACTTTTCTTCATAAGAAGCCACTGAATCATCCTCCTGCCTCAATTCCATGAATTTCTTTTCCATCCTAAGTCGAACTTCCTTAGAAAAATACTTCTCAAGAAACATACCTTGGAATTCATCCCAGTCAAGAGCATCAATCTCATCGGTGTCCCTGATATTTTTAACCATAGACCACCACTGATCTGCTTCACCCTCCAAACAGTAAACAACAAGACTAACCTTTTGATGTTCTGAACACCCCATGACATCAAAAATTCTTCTCTAGTGCTTTAATCCACCCTTTAGCTTGCACAGGGTCAGATGATCCTCTAAATTATGGGGGATGTTTCCTCATGAAGTGTTCCACCACTGACATGTTCCTCTGCGGTTGATCTGGCTGATCTCGTGCATGGATACCACCACCATTTATAGCCTGAGTGAACTGTTCCATCACTGCAACAAACTGTTCAGTTCCGATTCCGACCATCTCAGGTTGCTGATTTGGAAGGTTATCTTCCTCCTGATGTCGTCCCAACATAGCTGCTTTGTTTCCTCTGCGGAAAACCATTCTGAACACAGAAATATCTTAGACGAAGCAACATGGTAATCCGTAAATGCTATATCATTTCAATCATATTATAATTTAACACATTTCTAACTCCTAAAGTTGTCTAAACCGTCCTCTGATACCAACTATAAGGCCCCATCCGTAAAACCATACATAATATTGAATTAAATGAATAATTCACATTGATGATCTTTTCAGGTTTAGAGTTTTAGAGAATTAGAACATAACTATTACATCTTAAAAGATTACAATGTAGACACTTCTACTAAGTTTCCATAAAATAAAAACTCTTAAAAATAAATATGTCTAGATTCTATGTTTTAGATAGCATGAAATTCCCTTGATCCCATCCTTGACCTTATTCCACTTTAAGTCCTGTGAAAAACATTTCGAAAAACTTGGGGTGAGAATAAAAAGCTCAGTAAGGGATACAAAAATAATGAAAACTGATAGTTTTTCAAACAGCAAGTAAACCATGTATACTATATCAAAATAAGACCTTCACCTTCATGAAGTAGTAAAAAAAATCTTCACTGAATAAACTATCATTACTTACCTTTTTGTAACCAAAGGATTACCATAAAACCCATATAAAGAACACATAGAATATATAAACGTAACTTTGGACATAAACATACTTAAGTGGAATAACCATACGATTGACTTCCACACATATCACTTAATGGAATAGCCATACAGCCAATTTCCATACATACATAATGGAATAGCCATACGGCCGACTTCCATACCCAATGCATTGGAGGTTATAACGTAACCACCCGTCCTGGTATTCACGGCACCACCCGTCATATGGTTTATAACGTAACCACCCGTTAAAATGTCCAAGTACCAGTATAAAATCATAAAACATAAAACCAATATAAAGGAATGATAACATTTCCACATTTCAATCACAATATATCATAAATATATTGACAACATAGAATCCTTTATCAAAACCATTTTCAATACCAAAATACATAAAAGAGTATATGGTATTTATTTTATTCTAAAAACATTACGGCTTGTTGAGGAAGTCAAAGACCAAATAATACGCGCGGTGGCGGAAAAGGTCGTTTTCACCGCGTACGTTAAAAGAAACATTCCTTTTTGTCGTTTTGTAAAACGCTTTGTATAAAAAGATTCCTTTTATATAAAAGTAAAAGTCAAAGGGGTTTATACACCGTATAAGAGAAAGTTGTGTATAAAACGAAATATGCCTCAATGAAAAGAGACTGAGACGAAGTCCCTTACCTTGGGTCCGACTTGACTCGATCGTTCTTTAACGTCCTGAATAATAAACTTGAGTTAATTTATACTTGATTAAGAACCTTTTTAAAGTTCATTATTCTTTTTATATCACTTATTGCCATGTTATAAACATTATGTAACCATTAAGTTAATAATGTTTGTTTTGTCAATATTTGGTTCTTAAGTCAAAAGTTGACTTCTTACAATTACATGTTGTTCATGTGGTCAAAAGTTCTTTATATCCAGAATGAAATTTCCGATTTGGATATAATATGTATCATATATATCCAGCATATACATGTATTTATAATATTACATAATCATTTAGAGGTAAGAAATGAAATGCATCGTTCATTGAGACAGTAAGCCGTACGTACGAATGAACGCTACTTTCATTTCTTTGTCATATTAGTGGAATTAAAAATAAATGAGAGGTATGTATATTTTAATTCCTGAATTATATTAATCATTTAGATATATCATTAATTATATATATACATTATATACATGTAATTTTAATAGTACATTACATTTGGGGATAAGAAATGAAATGCACCGTTCATGGAGACGGTAAGCCGTACGTACGCATGAACGCTACTTTCATTTCTATCTCATACTTTAATGGAAATAAATAATAATGATATAGACGTATATTATAATTCCAGTATAACATCATATATAATAACATTAAATCCATCCTTTACACATCCCACATATGGCATTAACGAATCACATCACTTTGAGGGGGCGGTAGTCCGCACTTCCTTAAATGAAGATATCGTGTTTACCCATAATGGAAACCATAAAGGTATTCCAAAAATGAAAAATACAGAATCTTAAAGAAAACATAGACATATTATATATCATATATAAAAATAGTGACATCATAATGGCCACCCTTGATGGTGTTAAATGAGTATTGAACAATCATCGTTTCGGGAGGCAGAATTTCGCCATCCACAGAAACCGTATGTTATTTAACCATTTGATGTAGTTGTGTGAGAGTTTAGCTCAAATAAATATTATAACAACATCCTAGTATATTTAAGATACTGTTGTTGTTACAAAATAAGTAAATAAAAAGAGTTTAGAGGGTTGGAGAAGCAAAATAAAACAAACGAACAAGAGAGAATGAATTACCTTTAAAAGTGTAACTCCCTTTTGATTTGAGCCTAAAGGCTTATTTTGAAAGGATTATTCCCAAAGGGAATCCTCTAGGATGAGGATAGGGATGTGGAGAGAGTAATTGGGCAGGGGTTGGCCGAGCCAAAGGCTTGAGAAGTGTGTGAAATGAGGTAGAGGTGGGGGCCTTTTATAAGAGGAGAGGAGGGGCACTTTTGGAAAGTAAAGAAATATTACTTTATTTGAAAATGTGTTTCGGTTTTAAAAGGTCCCACATTGATATAATTCGTGGATAAGGTGATAAGGGTTCGAAATATACTCATCCAATTGGTTTGGGACATGTTTAGGTTATATATTTTTCATTATCTTTCCATTTTATTTAAATCGTCAAATAATGATGTCATCGCTGCATCATTATTATGTCATATATAATTTAATTTATTTAATGTCTAAAAATTATAAAACAAATACTATGATGTAGGAAATATTTTTATCTTTCCAATGACTATTTATAATCAAAATTTGGACTTGTATAACCCCACTCAAAAATTATTTTAGTAAAACAATTTATGTTAGTGTCATTTTCACTTTAACATTAAATAAAAATATATTAATGTCATTTTCCAACTAAAGTGGCTCCACGGGGTCCCCAAGTTTTCCCATGGCTTGTCTTGGTCGGCCATGACTCACCAAATAGGTGTAGGACAAGTGTCATGGTGTTTTCACATTCTTATAATACCATTTTTACCTTAAACTACACTAATTACCTCTAATCGCGATTAAGAACTTAATAAGTTACTATTCACCAGAAAATTATTTTTATCCCATTGAACCACATTTTACTTCTTAATGACAACCATGTATGTCGGATTTTTGAAATTCAAAACACAATGATGGCAAAATTTCATTTAAACGGAAAATCATTCTTTATAACTACCACTTAGTGGTTTCACTATTCATCATAAATTGATGTTTTTCAGAAAATTACCAAAAATTCACCCTAAGCTATATTTGATATTCCGAATTCAAAAATGAAGTCTATTTTACAAAATTCAAAACATATAGGTCACATTAATTAATTTAATAATTAATTCCCGCTGTCAGAGCAAATAGCGTGTTTTTATAAAACAATAAGTACAAAAAGATTGACACTAGTTTAAGTCTGATTTCAAAGTGGAATTAATTCCAACGACCACTATTGGATTTAATGGTAAAAATATTTTCTAATTTCACTTTAAAACCAATTAAAAAGATAATCTAATCATATAAATAAATTATATTAAAAATAGGTTTTGAATTAAAATACAACATTTTACACTATTCATTAAAAAAAATGAACTTTATCAGAAAGGTACCAAAAATTTACACAAAGTAAATTTTTATGTCCCGATTCTAAAGAAGAGTTATATTTGGTCCAAAATAATTTATAAGAGTGATCAAAACTATATTTAATGACGGTTCACCATTAAAAGGTGATAAGTGAACCCTTAGTGAAAATTAGAGTATATATGCCCTAAAATTGAACTCTTTCCGTATTTTAAGCCTTTATCTTTTATTGGGTAAATGTATAAACATTTAAAAACATATATAATCATTTTTTAGTTATTTCTATCCATTCCTGCCAGTACAACGGCTACTTTTTAACTAACATTTAAAATAATATTATTTTATTACTAGTGTGCTACGTAAGTTTCAAAGAAACTCATCGTTGCGTATCGGGTACGCTATCGAACATAGCAACACCTTTAAAATAAAATTAATATTTAATTCGTAAATATTAATAAATATGAAAATTCTTTATTCTTTATTTACCTGGGATGTTACATCCTTCCCCCCTTTTGGGAATTGCGTCCTCACAATTTTATTCACTTATCAAAATAAGTGGGGGTATTTATCCCTCATAGCATTTTCAGATTCCCACGTTGCCTCTTAAATCACATGGGTTTTCCACAAAACCTTTACCTGATGAATCACCTTATTCCGTAACACTTGCTCCCTGTGGTCAAGAATCTGGACCGGTTGTTCCTCATAAGATAGGTTCTTTTCCAGCTAAACTACCTCTGGACTCAAAACATGAGATGGATCTGGCATATACTTTCTCAACATCGAAACGTGAAAAACATTGTGTACCTGAGATAAACTCGGAGGTAAAGCCACTCGGTATGCAACTGATCCAACTCTCTCCAGAATTTCATATGGTCCAATAAACCTTGGACTCAGCTTTCCTTTCTTACCAAATCTCATCACACTTTTCCAAGGAGAAACCTTGAGAAAAGCATGATCACCTACCTCAAAAGATAGATCCTTCCTCCGGTTATCCGCATAACTCTTCTGCCTGCTCTGAGCTGTTCTCATGTGTTTTCTGAATCAACTGAACTTTTTCTGCCATCTCTTCTACCAATTCTGGTCCCATCAGCTTCCTTTCACCCACTTCATTCCAAAATGCTGGAGTTCGACACCGCTTCCCATATAATGCCTCAAATAGTGCAATCTGTATACTGGAATGAAAGCTGTTATTATAAGAAAATTCAACCAAAGAAAGATGTTGGTCCCAACTTCCCTGATAATCCATAGAACAAGCTCGTAGCATATCCTCCAATGTCTGGATTGTTCGTTCTGACTGCCCATCTGATTGAGGATGAAAAGCTGTACTAAAATTTAATTCAGTACCCAACGACTTCTGAAGGCTTTTCCAAAATATAGAAGTAAACCTGGGATCACGATCTGATACAATGGAGATAGGAACTCCATGTAACCTAACTATATCTTTAAGATACAAACGGGAAAGTTGATCTAGAGAGAAAGTATCTCGTATAGAAAGGAAATGAACTGATTTGGTCAAGCGATCAACAATAACCCAGATTGCATTATTACCTCGAGATGTCCTCGGTAATCCCACAACAAAGTCCATGTATATGTTTTCCCATTTCCACTCTGGCACTGGTAAAGGCTGAAGCATTCCTTTCAGTAACTGCTGCTCTGCTTTAACCTGTTGACATGTCAAACACTTCACAGTAAAATCAGAAATTTCTCTTTTCATTCCATCCCACCAGTAATACTCCCGCAGACCTCTGTACATCTTAGTACTGCCAGGATGAAAAAACAACTCATTCTTCAACTGTGAATCACAAGGCACACATAACCTCTTCACAAACCTCAAAACACAAACACAAACTTATCTAAGAACTCATGGAAAATTTTATTCATAAGGTCCATGAATACAGCAGGTGCATTGGTTAACCCAAAAGGCATAACTACAAATTCATAATGGCCATATCTAGTACGGAACGCAGTCTTTGGAACGTTTGCTTCTTTTACTTTCAACTAATGGTACCCCGACCTCAAGTCAATCATCGAAAAATATTGAGCTCCCTGGTGCTGATACCACTTCATTCGATGGCCCAACATCTGCTGAAGTTGTTGCAAATGATTTTACCACCCATTTCTGCTTGTAGTCTAGCTGCATTCCCCCAGTTGAGTTCATCGTTGGACACTCGTTTGCATAATGACCCATTTCATTACACTTAAAACATCTTACCGTTGGCTTTTCATTTCCTGCTTGATCATCTTCCTTACAGTTACGAGCAATATGACCAGACTTACCACACCTAAAGCACTTACCAGACTTGGATAAACATTCTCCAGGATGCATTTTACCACACTTCTCACAGGATGGATATTTGGTTTTCTTACCTCCTTGCTTCTTTGATGAATTCTTCCCCTTTGCCTGCCAACTAGTCCTCTTATTCTGTTGTTTTTCATAGAACACATGATCATCGACAAACTCCATTTACACCTTCTCCGCACATCAAACAAGTTTTTCATAACTTTTGAACTCACGAGAAGCTAAATCCATTCGATACTTTGGCTTTAACCCTGAGTAAAAATGGTTTATTTTAGTATCAAGATCTCGTATGAAGTGTGGAGCATACCTTGCCAATCGAGTGAACTTTTCTTCATAAGCAGCCACTGAATCATCCTCCTGCCTCAATTCCAAGAATTGCTTTTCCATCCTAAGTCGAACAGCCTTAGGAAAATACCTCTCAAGAAACATACCTTGGAATTCATCCCAGTCAAGAGAATCAATCTCATCGGCGTCCCTGATATTTTTAACCATAGACCACCACTGATCTGCTTCACCCTCCAAACAGTAAACAGCAAGACTAACCTTTTGATGTTCTGAACAGCCCATGACATCAAAAATTCTTCTCCAGTGCTTTAATCCACCCTTCAGCTTGCACAGGGTCAGATGATTCTCTAAATGATGGGGGATGTTGCCTCATGAAGTGTTCCACCACTGACATGTTCCTCTGCGGTTGATCTAGCTGATCTCATGCATGGATTCCACCACCATTTATAGCCTGTGTCAACTGTGCCATCACTGCAACAAACTGTTCAGTTCCGATTCCGACCATCTCAGGTTGCTGATTTGGAAGGTTATCTTCCTCCTGATGTGGTCCCAACATAGCTGCTTTGTTTCCTCTACGGAAAACCATTCTGAACACAGAAATATCTTAGGCGAAGCAACATGGTAATCCGTAAATGCTATATCATTTCAATCATATAATAATTTAACACTTTTCTAACTCCTAAAGTTGTCTAAACCGTCCTCTGATACCAACTATAAGGCCCCAACCGTACAACCTTACATAATATTGAATTAAATGAATAATTCACGTTGAAGATCTTTTCAGGTTTAGAGTTTTAGAGAATTAGAACATAACTATTACATCTTAAAAGATTACAAAGTAGACACTTCTACTAAGTCTCCATAAAATAAAAACTCTTAAAAAGAAAGATGTCTAGATTCCATGTTTTAGATAGCATGAAATTCCCTTGATCCCATCCTTGAACTTATTCCACTTTAAGTCCTGTGAAAAACATTTCGAAAAACTTGGGGTGAGCATAAAAAGCTCAGTAAGGGATAAAAAAATAATGAAAAATGTTAGTTTTTCAAACAGCAAGTCAACCATGTATACTATATCAAAATAATACCTTCACCTTCATGAAGTAGTAAAAAAAAATCTTCACTGAATAAAGTATCATTACTTACCTTTTTGTAACCAAAGGATTACCATAAAACCCATATAAAGAACACATAGAATATATAAAGGTAACTTGGGACATAAACATACTTAAGTTTAATAACCATACGGTTGACTTCCACGCATATCACTTAATGGAATAGCCATACAGCCAATTTCCATACATACTTAATGGAATAGCCATATGGCCGACTTCCATACCCAATGCATTGGAGGTTATAACGTAACCACCCGTCCTGGTATTCACGGCACCACCCGTCATATGGTTTATAACGTAACCACCCGTTAAAATGTCCAAGTACCAGTATAAAATCATAAAACATAAAACCAATATAAAGGAATGATAACATTTCCACATTTCAATCACAATATATCATAAATATATTGACAACCTAGAATCCTTTATCAAAACCATTTTCAATACCAAAATACATAAAAGAGTATATGGTATTTATTTTATTCTAAAAACATTACGGCTTGTTGAGGAAGTCAAAGACCAAATAATACTTGCGGTGGCGGAAAAGGTCGTTTTCACCGCGTACGTTAAAAGAAACATTCCTTTTTGTTGTTTTGTAAAACGCTTTGTATAAAAAGATTCCTTTTGTATAAAAGTAAAAGTCAATGGGGTTTATACACCATATAAGAGAAAGTTGTGTATAAAACGAAATATGCCTCAATGAAAGGAGATTGAGACGAAGTCCCTTACCTTGGGTCCGACTTGACTCGATCGTTCTTTAACGTCCTGAATAATAAAATTGAGTTAATTTATACTTGATTAAGAACCTTTTTAAAGTTCATTATTCTTTTTATATCACTTATTGCCATGTTATAAACATTATGTAACCATTAAGTTAATAATGTTTGTTTTGTCAATATTTGGTTCTTAAGTCAAAAGTTGACTTCTTACAATTACATGTTGTTCATGTGGTCAAAAGTTCTTTATATCCAGAATGAAATTTCCGATTTGGATATAATATGTATCATATATATCCAGCATATACATGTATTTATAATATTACATAATCATTTAGAGGTAAGAAATGAAAAGCACCGTTCATTGAGACGGTAAGCCGTACGTACGAATGAACGCTACTTTCATTTCTTTGTCATATTACTGGAATTAAAACTAAATGAGAGGTATGTATATTTTAATTCCAGAATTATATTCATCATTTAGATATATCATTAATTATATATATACATTATATACATGTAATTTTAATAGT
The DNA here is from genome assembly GCA_963277665.1 of Viscum album. Classification (NCBI taxonomy): domain Eukaryota; kingdom Viridiplantae; phylum Streptophyta; class Magnoliopsida; order Santalales; family Viscaceae; genus Viscum; species Viscum album. The sequence continues at coordinate 1,050,574,279 of OY728151.1, read as the reverse complement.
ACATTACATTTGGGGATAAGAAATGAAATGCACCGTTCATGGAGACGGTAAGTCGTACGTACGCATGAACGCTACTTTCATTTCTATCTCATACTTTAATGGAAAGAAATAATAATGATATAGACGTATATTATAATTCTAGTATAACATCATATATAATAACATTAAATCCATCCTTTACACGTCCCACATATGGCATTAACGAATCACATCACTTTGAGGGGGCGGTAGTCCGCACTTCCTTAAATGAAGATATCGTGTTTACCCATAATGGAAACCATAAAGGTATGCCAAAAATGAAAAATACAGAAGCTTAAAGAAAACATAAACATATTATATATCATATATAAAAATATTGACATCATAATGGCCACCCTTGATGGTGTTAAATGAGTATTGAACAATCATCGTTTCGGGAGGCAGAATTTCGCCATCCACGGAAACCGTATGTTATTTAACCATTTGATGTAGTTGTGTGAGAGTGTAGCTCAAATAAATATTATAACAACATCCTAGTATATTGAATATACTGGTGTTGTTACAAAAGAAGTAAATAAAAAGAGTTTAGAGGGTTGGAGAAGCAAAATAAAACAAACGAACAAAAGAGAATGAATTACCTTTAAAAGTGTAAATCCCTTTTGATTTGAGCCTAAAGGCTTCCTTTGAAAGGATTCTGCCCAAAGGGAATCCTCTAGGATGAGGAGAGGGATGTGGAGAGAGTTATTGGGCAGGGGTTGGCCGAGCCAAAGGCTTGAGAAGTGTGTGAAATGAGGTAGAGGTGGGGGCCTTTTATAAGAGGAGAGGAGGGGCACTTTTGGAAAGTAAAGAAATATTACTTTATTTGAAAATGTGTTTCGGTTTTAAAAGGTCCCACATTGATATAATTCGTGGATAAGGTGATAAGGGTTCGAAATATACTCATCCAATTGGTTTGGGACATGTGTAGGTTATAGAGTTTTCATTATCTTTCCATTTTATTTAAATCGTCAAATAATGATGTCATCGCTGCATCATTATTATGTCATATATAATTTAATTTATTTAATGTCTAAAAATTATAAAACAAATAATATGATGTAGGAAATCTATTTATCATTCCAATTACTATTTATAATCAAAATTTGGACTTGTATAACCCCACTCAAAAATTATTTTAGTAAAACAATTTATGTTAGTGTCATTTTCACTTTAACATTAAATAAAAATATATTAATGTCATTTTCCAACTAAAGTGGCTCCACGGGGTCCCCAAGTTCTCCCATGGCTTTTCTTGGTCGGCCATGACTCACCCAATAGGTGTAGGACAAGTGTCATGGTGTTTTCACATTCTTATAATACCATTTTTACCTTAAACTACACTAATTACCTCTAATAGCGATTAAGAACTTAATAAGTTACTATTCACCAGAAAATTATTTTTATCCCTTTGAACCACATTGTACTTCTTAATGACAACCATGTATGTCGGATTTTTGAAATTCAAAACACAATGATGGAAAAATTTCATTTAAACGGAAAATCAGTCTTTATAACTACCACTTAGTGGTTTCACTATTCATCAAAAATTGATGTTTTTCAGAAAATTACCAAAAATTCACCCTAAGCTATATTTGATATTCCGAATTCAAAAATGAAGTCTATTTTACAAAATTCAAAACATATAGGTCACATTAATTAATTTAATAATTAATTCCCGCTGTCAGAGCAAATAGCGTGTTTTTATAAAACAATAAGTACCAAAAGATTGACACTAGTTTAAGTCCGATTTCAAAGTGAAATTAATTCCAACGACCACTATTGGATTTAATGGTAAAAATATTTTCTAATTTCACTTTAAAACCAATTAAAAAGATAATCTAATCATATAAATAAATTATATTAAAAATAGGTTTTGAATTAAAATACAACATTTTACACTATTCATTAAAAAAATGAACTTTATCCGAAAGGTACCAAAAATTTTCACAAAGTAAATTGTGATGTCCCAATTCTAAAGAAGAGTTATATTTGGTCCAAAATAAAGTATAAGAGTGATCAAAACTATATTTAATGACGGTTCACCATTAAAAGGTGATAAGTGAACCCTTAGTGAAAATTAGAGTATATATGCCCTAAAATTGAACTCTTTCCGTATTTTAAGCCTTTATCTTTTATTGGGTAAATGTATAAACATTTAAAAACATATCTAATCATTTTTTAGTTATTTCTATCCCTTCCTGCCAGTACAACGGCTACTTTTTAACTAACATTTAAAATAATATTATTTTATTATTAGTGTGCTACGTAAGTTTCAAAGAAAATCATCGTTGCGTATCGGGTACGCTATCGAACATAGCAACACCTTTAAAATAAAATTAATATTTAATTCGTAAATATTAATAAATATGAAAATTCTTTATTCTTTATTTACCTGGGATGTTACATCCTTCCCCCCTTTTGGGAATTGCGTCCTCACAATTTTATTCACTTATCAAAATAAGTGGGGGTATTTATCCCTCATAGCATTTTCTGATTCCCATGTTGCCTCTTAAATCACATGGGTTTTCCACAAAACCTTTACCCGATGAATCACCTTATTCCGTAACACTTGCTCCCTGTGGTCAAGAATCTTGACCGGTTGTTCCTCATAAGATTGGTTCTCTTCCAGCTAAACTACCTCTGGACTCAAAACATGAGATGGATCTGGCATATACTTTATCAACATCGAAACGTGAAAAACATTGTGTACCTGAGATAAACTCGGAGGTAAAGCCACTTGGTATGCAACTGATCCAACTCTCTCCATAATTTCATATGGTCCAATAAACCTTGGAATCAGCTTTCCTTTCTTACCAAATCTCATCACACTTTTCCAAGGAGAAACCTTGAGAAAAGCATGATCACCTACCTCAAAAGATAGATCCTTCCTCCGGTTATCCGCATAACTCTTCTGCCTGCTCTGAACTGTTCTCATGTGTTTTCTGAATCAACTGAACTTTTTCTGCCATCTCTTCTACCAATTCTGGTCCCATCAGCTTCCTTTCACCCACTTCATTCCAAAATGCCGGAGTTCGACACCGCTTCCCATATAATGCCTCAAATAGTGCAATCTGTATACTGGAATGAAAGCTGTTATTATAAGAAAATTCAACCAAAGAAAGATGTTGGTCCCAACTTCCCTGATAATCCATAGAACAAGCTCGTAGCATATCCTCCAATGTCTGGATTGTTCGTTCTGACTGCCCATCTGATTGAGGATGAAAATCTGTACTAAAATTTAATTCAGTACCCAACGACTTCTGAAGGCCTTTCCAAAATTTAGAAGTAAACCTGGGATCACGATCCGATACAATGAAGAGAGGAACTCCATGTAACCTAACTATATCTTTAAGATACAAACGGGAAAGTTGATCTAGAGAGAAAGTATCTCGTATAGAAAGGAAATGAACTGATTTGGTCAAGCGATCAACAATAACCCAGATTGCATTATTACCTCGAGATGTCCTCGGCAATCCCACAACAAAGTCCACGGATATGTTTTCCCATTTCCACTCTGGCACTGGTAAAGGCTGAAGCATTCCTTTCGGTAACTGCTGCTCTGCTTTAACCTGTTGACATGTCAAACACTTCACAGTAAAATCAGCAATGTCTCTTTTCATCCCATCCCACCAGTAATACTCCCGCAGACCTCTGTACATCTTAGTACTGCCAGGATGAAAAAACAACTCATTCTTCAACTGTGAATCACAAGGCACACATAACCTCTTCACAAACCTCAAAACACAAACACAAACTTATCTAAGAACTCATGGAAAATTTTATTCATAAGGTCCATGAATACAGCAGGTGCATTGGTTAACCCAAAAGGCATAACTACAAATTCATAATGGCCATATCTAGTACGGAACGCAGTCTTCGGAACGTCTGCTTCTTTTACTTTCAACTAATGGTACCCCGACCTCAAGTCAATCTTCGAAAAATATTGAGCTCCCTGGAGCTGATACCACTTCATTCGATGGCCCAACATCTGCTGAAGTTGTTGCAAATGATTTTACCACCCATTTCTGCTTGTAGTCTAGCTGCATTCCCCCAGTTGAGTTCATCGTTGGACACTCGTTTGCGTAATGACCCATTTCATTACACTTAAAACATCTTACCGTTGGCTTTTCATTTCCTGCTTGATCATCTTCCTTACAGTTACGAGCAATATGACCAGACTTACCACACCTAAAGCACTTACCAGACTTGGAAAAACATTCTCCAGGATGCATTTTACCACACTTCTCACAGGATGGATATTTGGTTTTCTTACCTCCTTGCTTCTTTGATGAATTCTTCCCCTTTGCCTGCCAACTAGACCTCTTATTCTGTTGTTTTTCATAGAACACATGATCATCGACAAACTCCATTTACACCTTCTCCGCACATCAAACAAGTTTTTCATAACTTTTGAACTCACGAGAAGCTAAAGCCCTTCGATACTTTGGCTTTAACCCTGAGTAAAAATGGTTTATTTTACTATCAAGATCTCGTATGAATTTTGGAGCATACCTTGCCAATCGAGTGAACTTTTCTTCATAAGCAGCCACTGAATCATCCTCCTGCCTCAATTCCAAGAATTGCTTTTCCATCCTAAGTCGAACAGCCTTAGGAAAATACTTCTCAAGAAACATACCTTGGAATTCATCCCAGTCAAGAGCATCAATCTCATCGGCGTCCCTGATATTTTAACCATAGACCACCACTGATCTTCTTCACCCTCCAAACAGTAAACAGCAAGACTAACATTTTGATGTTCTGAACACCCCATGACATCAAAAATTCTTCTCCAGTGCTTTAATCCACCCTTCAGCTTGCACAGGGTCAGATGATTCTCTAAATGATGGGGGATGTTGCCTCATGAAGTGTTCCACCACTGACATGTTCCTCTGCGGTTGATCTGGATGATCTCGTGCATGGATTCCACCACCATTTATAGCCTGAGTCAACTGTTCCATCACTGCAACAAACTGTTCAGTTCCGATTCCGACCATCTCAGGTTGCTGATTTGGAAGGTTATCTTCCTCCTGATGTGGTCCCAACATAGCTGCTTTGTTTCCTCTGTGGAAAACCATTCTGAACACAGAAATATCTTAGGCGAAGCAACATGGTAATCCTTAAATGCTATATCATTTCAATCATATTATAATTTAACACTTTTCTAACTCCTAAATTTTTCTAAACCGTCCTCTGATACCAACTATAAGGCCCCAACCGTAAAACCTTACATAATATTGAATTAAATGAATAATTCACGTTGAAGATCTTTTCAGGTTTAGAGTTTTATAGAATTAGAACATAACTATTACATCTTAAAAGATTACAAAGTAGACACTTCTACTAAGTCTCCATAAAATAAAAACTCTTTAAAAGAAAGATGTCTAGATTCCATGTTTTAGATAGCATGAAATTCCCTTGATCCCATCCTTGACCTTATTCCACTTTAAGCCCTGTGAAAAACATTTCGAAAAACATGGTGTGAGCATAAAAAGCTCAGTAAGGGATACAAAAATAATGAAAACTGTTAGTTTTTCAAACAGCAAGTAAACCATGTATACTATATCAAAATAATACCTTCACCTTCATGAAGTAGTAAAAAAAAATCTTCACTGAATAAAGTATCATTACTTACCTTTTTGTAACCAAAGGATTACCATAAAACCCATATAAAGAACACATAGAATATATAAAGGTAACTTGGGACATAAACATACTTAAGTGGAATAACCATACGGTTGACTTCCACGCATATCACTTAATGTAATAGCCATACAGCCAATTTCCATACATACTTAATGGAATAGCCATACGGCCGACTTCCATACCCAATGTATTGGAGGTTATAACGTAACCACCCGTCCTGGTATTCACGGCACCACCCGTCATATGGTTTATAACGTAACCACCCGTTAAAATGTCCAAGTACCAGTATAAAATCATAAAACATAAAACCAATATAAAGGAATGATAACATTTCCACATTTCAATCACAATATATCATAAATATATTGACAACATAGAATCCTTTATCAAAACCATTTTCAATACCAAAATACATAAAAGAGTATATGGTATTTATTTTATTCTAAAAACATTACAGCTTGTTGAGGAAGTCAAAGAACAAATAATACTCGCGGTGGCGGAAAAGGCCGTTTTCACCGCGTACGTTAAAAGAAACATTCCTTTTTGTTGTTTTGTAAAAAGCTTTGTATAAAAAGATTACTTTTGTATAAAAGTAAAAGTAAAAGGGTTTTATACACCGTATAAGAGAAAGTTGTGTATAAAACGAAATATGCCTCAATGAAATGAGATTGAGACGAAGTCCCTTACCTTGGGTCCGACTTGACTCGATCATTCTTTAACGTCCTGAATAATAAACTTGAGTTAATTTATACTTGATTAAGAACCTTTTTAAAGTTAATTATTATTTTTATATCACTTATTTCTATGTTATAAACATTATGTAACCATTAAGTTAATAATTTTTGTTTTTTCAATATTTGGTTCTTAAGTCAAAAGTTGACTTCTTACAATTACATGTTGTTCATGTCGTCAAAAGTTCTTTATATCCAGAATGAAATTCCCGATTTGGATATAATATGTATCATATATATCCAGCATATACATGTATTTATAATATTACATAATCATTTAGAGGTAAGAAATGAAATGCACCGTTCATGGAGACGGTAAGCCGTACGTACGCATGAACGCTACTTTCATTTCTTTTTCATATTAGTGGAATTAAAACTAAATGAGAGGTATGTATATTTTAATTCCAGAATTATATTCATCATTTAGATATATCATTAATTATATATATATATTATATACATGTAATTTTAATATTACATTACATTTGAGGATAAGAAATGAAATGCACCGTTCATAGAGACGGTAAGCCGTACGTACGCATGAACGCTACTTTCATTTCTATCTCATTCTTTAATGGAAAGAAAAAATAATGATATAGACATATATTATAATTCCAGTATAACATCATATATAATAACTTTAAATCCATCCTTTACACATCCCACATATGGAATTAACGAATCACATCACTTTGAGGGGGCAGTAGTCCGCACTTCCTTAAATGAAGATATCGTGTTTACCCATAATGGAAACCTTAAAGGTATGCCAAAAATGAAAAATAAAAAAGCTTAAAGAAAACATAAACATATTATATATCATATATAAAAATAGTTACATCATAATGGCCACCCTTGAAGGTGTTAAATGAGTATTGAACAATCATCGTTTCGGGAGGCAGAATTTCGCCATCCACGGAAACCGTATGTTCTTTAACCATTTGATGTAGTTGTGTGAGAGTGTAGATCAAATAAATATTATAACAACATCATAGTATATTGAAGATACTGGTTTTGTTACAAAAGAAGTAAATAAAAATAGTTTAGAGGGTTGGATAAGCAAAATAAAACAAACGAACAAGAGAGAATGAATTACCTTTAAAAGTGTAACTCCCTTTTGATTTGAGCCTAAAGGCTTCCTTTGAAAGGATTCTGCCCAAAGGGAATCCTCTAGGATTAGGATAGGGATGTGGAGAGAGTAATTGGGCAGGGCTTGGCCGAGCCAAAGGCTTGAGAAGTGTGTGAAATGAGGTAGAGGTGGGGGCCTTTTATAAGAGGAGAGGAGGAGCACTTTTGGAAAGTAAAGAAATATTACTTTATTTTAAAATGTGTTTCGGTTTTAAAAGGTCCCACATTGATATAATTCGTGGATAAGGTGATAAGGGTTCGAAAGCCACTCATCCAATTGGTTTGGGACATGTGTAGGTTTTAGATTTTTCATTATCTTTCCATTTTATTTAAATCGTCAAATAATGATGTCATCGCTGCATCATTATTATGTCATATATAATTTAATTTATTTAATGTCTAAAAATTATAAAACAAATACTATGATGTAGGAAATCTTTTTATCTTTCTAATGACTATTTATAATCAAAATTTGGACTTGTATAACCCCACTCAAAAATTATTTTAGTAAAACAATTTATGTTAGTGTCATTTTCACTTTAACATTAAATAAAAATATATTAATGTCATTTTCCAACTCAAGTGGCTCCATGGGATCCCCAAGTTGGCCTATGGCTTGTCGTGGTCGGCCATGACTCAACCAATAGGTTTAGGACAAGTTTCATGGTGTTTTCAGATTCTTATAATACCATTTTTACCTTAAACTACACTAATTACCTCTAATCGCGATTAAGAACTTAATAAGTTACTATTCACCAAAAAATTATTTTTATCCCATTGAACCACATTTTACTTCTTAATGACAACCATGTATGTCGGATTTTTGAAATTCAAAACACAATGATGGCAAAATATCATTTAAACGGAAAATCAGTCTTTATAACTACCACTTAGTGGTTTCACTATTCATCAAAAATTGAAGTTTTTCAGAAAATTACCAAAAATTCACCCTAAGCTATATTTGATATTCCGAATTCAAAAATTAAGTCTATTTTACAAAATTCAAAACATATAGGTCACATTAATTAATTTAATAATTAATTCCCGCTGTCAGAGCAAATAGCGTGTTTTTATAAAACAATAAGTATCAAAAGATTGACACTAGTTTAAGTCCGATTTCAAAGTGAAATTAATTCCAACGACCACTATTGGATTTAATGGTAAAAATATTTTCTAATTTCACTTTAAAACCAATTCAAAATATAATCTAATCATATAAATAAATTAGATTAAAAAGGGGGTTTGAATTAAAATACAACATTTTACACTATTCATTAAAAAAATGAACTTTATCAGAAAGGTACCAAAAATTTACACAAAGTAAATTTTGATGTCCCGATTCTTAAGAAGAGTTATATTTGGTCCAAAATAAAGTATAAGAGTGATCAAAACTATATTTAATGACTGTTCACCATTAAAAGGTGATAAGTGAACCCTTAGTGAAAATTAGAGTATATATGCCCTAAAATTGAACTCTTTCCGTATTTTAAGCCTTTATCTTTTATTGGGTAAATGTATAAACATTTAAAAACATATCTAATCATTTTTTAGTTATTTCTATCCATTCCCGCCAGTACAACGGCTACTTGTTAACTAACATTTAAAATAATATTATTTTATTACTAGTGTGCTACGTAAGTTTCAAAGAAACTCATCGTTGCGTATCGGGTACGCTATCGAACATAGCAACCCCTTTAAAATAAAATTAATATTTATTTCATAAATATTAATAAATATGAAAATTATTTATTCTTTATTTACCTGGGATGTTACAACCTCTCTTCTAGAAATTACTTCCCCCGTAAGCCTCTCATTGAGCTGAGATTTATGTAGGGAAGTGATTTCCACACGAGACAGGTATTCAGTAAAAAATTCAATGGCTTCCTGGATAATATATCACCCCGCAATAGAACCCTCTGGCCAACTTCAATTTTTGAAACACCCTTTCAAAATATTTTTATAAAATTCAATGGGGTACCTCTATATATAGTGTATAAGACCACATATTATATTATATATCAACAATTTAACCATCAATTGAACCATCATATGAAATAGTGTCAGTAGGGAAAACATTTCCAACTCAAATAATATTATGAAAATTTCATTTTCTATAGTCGTCAATTTCACCGGGTATATAACTTTGTGGCATCTATAATTGAAGAAGAAATATAGCATAATTAATGTATAATGGGTATTCTTAGGAAAAATTCAAGGTAAATTTTCTGTAGTTGGAAATTATTTCAAATCATGGAAGTCATGTGATATCAAACCATTCAACATTAAATTGCTCATTGACCGGATGCTCTTGATATTTGATGAGTACCCCTATAGAAGCATTAATTAATTCATGAATATGGAAAACTAATATCTCTCCTGCCTGGATTACTATATGTAGTAGGTGGAAGAAATTTTTGTTTTTCACCCTTCGCTGGTTCCCACTCTTCTCATATTCTCATGTCTACCATGTCCATCCTAGCCTTAATACCATCCTTTGTTTGGATGTGTTCATTTAGAAACATGTCGATGACACTATCACATATTTATTTTTTCAACTTGCATAACATTATGAAATTGTTTATTGTAGATACAATTCCTATATTTCAATTAAAAAAACTAAACCCTTTTTCCAAACAATTTCCATAATTTTTCTGAAAATGGTTTTACAAAAGTAGTGTCCACATATTTTACATTCTCAAAAAATTGATCACCTGTTAGTCGAGACAGTTCTCTACAATATTTGGAACATCCATCGAATGTTTTTTTCCAGTTTTGTACTTTTTAAATTGGGGTAAAAATACATGATGTCCTAGAAACACTATTTTCAATGAACTTTTCATCCAAATTAACAGTGTACCATTTTCAGAGACATGAAACCCATGATTTACTTTAATTCTATGTCATGATAAATTTACAAAAGTTGGAAAATAATTTATCATCATGTACAACGGGGATATCAACATTAAATATTCATTTCATTAAGCATCATACAACATAACACCTGAATTCTACAATTATCTCAAATCCTCTATTAATGTATCCAAATAAACATCAATATCATTACCTGGTTGTTTTGGTCTGAATATAATCATAGATAACATGATGTGTTTTATTTTATGCATGACCATAGTGGAATGTTATAATTTACAAACATAAATTGTCATGTAATATGAGTGCTTATTTGAAAACCATAAGAATTAACTTCATATATATATAATCCAAGAAAATGGTTTCACATATCATTTCCAAAGATGAGATACTCTGGATCGATTTTCTCCCACTGACGTGAGTATGTCAGGTGATATAGTTTCCTATAATTGTTTCTTCTATCTGTGTTCAATTTTAGTTTCCTTATAGTCTCCTCACATCCATATAGGTTCATAATCCTTGGAGTTATTGGAATGTACTATACAAGTTTCTTATGACCAGATTCATTTTTCTTGTATCGATAATCATTTTAATGCCCCAAACCAAAAATCCAGGAGCCAGGGCATAATTTTAATACATTTTCATGATTACAAGAAATCAAGTCCTGAAGGACCAATTAGTTTAGTCATCTTGTGCACAAGATACATACATAAGTTCAACACTACAACTTGAAAATAAAAACAACACTAATTTATTCCATTTGAAACATCAAAGCTTCCAAGATTATTCCTGCAAGTCACTCATAACTAACTTCTTCATATCCTGGGAAAATGAATCATGAGAAAGGGGTGAGCTCAAACAATAATTATGATTAAGTAATACAGTAGAATATAACCTAAACATTGGGTATGGTGAATAATTGAAAAAACATTCCTTTGCAAATAATTAACATGAACACTTTATGGAAGGAATATGAGCTGAGTAAATAATTCCAAAATAAAACATAGTAATGGGTATTATACTTGTCGAATAACCACATGAAATATCGATAGCTAATTTCTAAATTATGGAATGCATAATTCCAGATATCATAACCACAAATTCAAGGCCTCATGCTAAGACTAAAAATAAGATTTTTTCAAGGACTTGTTCCAAGACAGTAGTTTTCCTCATTAGACCTACCGATGCATCGAGGAGCTATATTGGGCTCCACCCTTCACTTACTAAGACTAATTCATTCCCCATATGAAAATATTTATGCCTAACATATCAATTCGTATTAGAACTAGAATACGAAATTTCAATAGATTATCCACAAACCACGAGTGGTATAAAAATAGCACATCCACAGTTAAAAAAATTCATTCAATATAATATGGAATATTTTATTATAACAGATTATCCTCAATTGATAATAATGAAGGATATCGACATAGATGAAAATAATCGTCAATGATAATGATTTATAATAATAAATAATTAAAACATTTAAAATGATATTTTAGTTAGAGTTCCTAACCAAAATAAAGACACTTGAATAAAATTAATTGAGAAAATAATAACTTTATAATATCATGATAATAATGGGATTCACCATATACTATGTCGATGTACATTATATACACCATATAAAAGGGAATTGTTGTATAACAACAAAGACGTCTCAATGGAAAGTAAATTGAGATGAAATATCTTATAAAGAGAATATCCTTAGGTTAAGGATAAATCAATGTCATAATCATGTGTGAATAGTATTAATACACTCAATATGATTGGATATTTAGTGTAAATCAATAAGAGTTCATTCACACATATTCTTGTAAAAACAACACCAATGAATTGGATGTTTAACTAAATAAATGGATATTGAGTTAAAATTACTCTTATCAAGTTCATATCGATGACTAGAGAATTTATCAATGGAGTGATTATGTGTATCGAAAGTATATCCAAAGAAAGTTGTGTGGAAATTATGACATAAGAAAATTAATAGTTATTCCACACAAAATCATGGAGTAAAATAATAAAGGAAGTATGCATAAATCCAAATGACGGAAAATTCAAATTTCTAATTCCCTTATCAGTTTGGTAACTTACGAAACTTACACCCATGAAATAAGGATATTAAAATGATGATGTAAATATAAATAAATTAATTTATATTACACAATTAATAGAATCATGGGTAGTACAGACACCACATGAAATAAATAATTGGTGAACAATGGAAATATCAGAGAATTAAAAGTGAGATAAGAAATCCATTACCTCAAGTCCGACTTGTCCTGTATGTTCCTTGTCTTCATGAATAAAAAACATAAGATAATTTCAAATTGAATAAGAACATTTTTAAATTTTATTATTATTTTTATATCACTTATTACCTTGCTATAACATTTAGTTAATTATTAGAGTTCATATTAGATATTTTATTGATGTTCACAACTTGAATAAAAAATGAACATGTTATAATTATAATTTATTCATGTGGTAAATATTCCTTTAACTCCATAATGATATACCTGATTTAGATATCATATATGTTATATATATACATATATATATATATATATTTATAATAGTATATAAAATTTTGAGATAAGAAATGAAATGTACCGTTCATGGAGACGATAAGTCGTACGTACACATGAACACTACCTTCATTTCTATTTTTTATTATAATAGAATTAAAACATAATGATGAATAGCTATATTATACGTCCTGTATAATATCATATATTATATCATTCTTTCCATTCATTATTTTTTCCCACAGAAGGCATTAACGAGTCATATCATTTTGAGTCGGCGGTAGTCCGCACTTCCTAAAATGAAATTATAGTGTTTTACCCATAATGGAAAATATAAAATAATGCTATAAATGGTAAATAAAAAATATTAAAGAAAACATAAACATAATATATATATATATCAAATATAAATACACATCCATCTTAATGGTCACCATGAGAGGAAGAAAGAGATAATCGAACAATCATCGTTACGTGAGGCGTTAGTTTTCCATCTACAAAAATAGTATGCTCTTCACCCATTAGATGGAGGTGCGTGTAAGTGTAGTATCAATCCATCTCATAATAGAATCCTAGTATATTTAGGATAATTGTTTTTTTATAATATATAGGAATAAAAAGAGTTTATTGGGTTTGAGAAGTAAAATAAAACAAAATAAAACAAAAGAATGTAAGAGAAAGCGTTACCTTTAATTTGGGTAACTTCCTTTGGATTGCACCAAAACGACTTATTGAAGTGCCTTCTGCCTGAGGTTAGGATTTTGGTAGGAATATGGGGATCTTGATATATAATTTTTGTAGGGTTTGGATGAGACAAGTGGCATTAAGTGTGTGTGGAATGGGTTAGAAGTGGTCTCCTTTTATAAGTGGGAGGAGGGGCTCTTTAGGAAAGTGTCAAAAATATTAATTTATTATATAGATTTATTCGGTTTCTAAAGGTCCAAAACTAATTAAAGTAGAAAATAAGATGACTCATGGTCGATGTAAAATCATCCCATAAAGATTTGATAGGTTTTGGATATTATATTAACATTAATAATCATATTTATTTAAATCATTTATTAATGAGGTAAATACTACCTCATTGTTGTGTAATAAATAATTTAATTTATTTTATGTCTAAAAATTATAAAAAAATAACCATAATTTAGTAAATCCTTTTAGATTCCAAATGATTATTTATAATATAACATATGACTTACATTACCCCATTTAAAAATTTATATACCAAAATATTTTTTTAATGTCATTTTTGCCTTTACATTAAGTTAATTAAAATAAAGTGTAATTATCATACTTATGTGGCTCCATGGATTCCCAAAATCGTCCCAAGGATTCCTATGGTCGACCATGACACATCAAAAAAATTTAGGACAAGTTTTAAGGTAATTTTTTATTATTATAATATTCATTTTACCTTGAATTACCATATTTACCTTTAACTGCAGTAAATAAAAGTAAAAAGGTACTACTGACCAAAAATTATTTTCATCTTAATGAACAAAATTTTACATAATAATAACATACATGTGTGTTGGATTTTCTAAATTCAATTAATAGAAGTGTTATTTTTTTATTTAAGTGAAAAATTAGGTTTTTAACTACTACTAAGTGGTTTTATTATTCATCAAAAATTTAAGTTTTTCAGAAAAATACAAAAAATCAGCCTAAGATATATTTGAAATTCCGAATAAAAAAATGATGTCTTTTTTACCAAATTATAAAACATATAAGTTGCATTAAGTAATATAAAATTATTTCCCACTGTCAAAACAATTAGTATGTTTTGAAGAAATAATAAATATCAAAAGATTGACACCTGTTTATGTAAAATTTCAATGTAAAATTAATTTCAATGAACAAAATCACATTAAATTGTAAAAATATAATCTAATTATACTTAAAAACCATTCATATGTATAATTGAACATTATAAACTATTTAAATTAAAAAAGTTGTTTTCAATTAAAATTTAGTACTTTCACTATTCACCCAAATATGAATGTTATCATAAAAACACAAAAAATTTATCAAAAAAAAAATTTATGTCCATATTGTAGATAAGAATATTATTTTTTTCAAATTGAATATATAAAATTTTTAAATATTGGATTTAAAAGGGGTTTACCATTAAAAGGTGGTAAAATTGCATTTTTGTAAAATACTTCTTTTATCCAAAAAAATGAATTTGTTCTTATATTATCTCCAAGAAACACATAATATGGATTCTAAAATTATATGAAATATATATATAATTCAAAATTCAATTAATACTATTCATAACTACTTTTGAACGGCTAGTTTGGTATGTCATAGTGTGCTCAAACACTGTGTTGGGTGAGGTGCAAGCTATTGAATTTAAATAAAATGCATTACTATTAATTCATGGGGTGTTACATTATTCCACCCTTTTTTAAATTTCCTCCTCGCAATTTTAAATTTGATCTTGGGAACTTCATTGATTGTCCCACATCAGAAAATAAGTCTATAAAACAATCTATTTAAATGAAATAAAGAGAAGTACAATGGTCACCCGAGATAACCCTTAATAGGATTCCATGTATGAAAACATGGATATGGAAGATAAACTAAGAGTCAATTTCTGGTGGAGAGTGATATAAAACAAGATCCGGGGAAAGTTAACAACAAAAATACCAGAAACATGTGATGGGATAAACAGTCATTAGTTTCCTAGTATGAAAAGTAAACTGATAATAGTTTTTTCTGTTTTATGTTCCATTTCAAAAAGTTGAGGAATTTATTAATGATATTTACTTAGAAAATAAAGGGATATAATTACTTTTTAAGTAGAGTTTCATCCTCTAATATATTTCTACCAATAACTAATTTTTTTAATGATGAGTATTCAAGATGACTTGGTCACACCTGAAGCGCTTGAATCACATAATCTACAAAGGATAAACAAAATATATTTTCCTTGTCTTTAGAGATTAACCAAAACCTAAATGGTTAATACAAGATCAGATGATACCCAAAAAAGATAATACATTAGAGAAAGAAATACTAATCTTAATTTCTAAAATTAAAACAACAATACCGAAAGGAAAATAAGTACCATTCAACAAAAATTTTCCATTAAAATTTTTAATATAATCAAAACTATTATTGAAACCCAAAATTCAGAAGAATTTTCTTAAGTAGTTTTCCATATTAAATTGTACCTCCAAATAATATAGACTTCTCTTAAAGTCACATACATAAAAGTAATTAACATAATCACTTATTCTCTATGATAGGTTAATCATTTCAATATATTACCTAAATCATGATAAATCCACAACAAAAATATAGGTAAAACCCCACCATTACTCCTCAAATGAAATCCTTTAGTATTCTATTTTCATTAGGCATATAGTATTCCCAATAGAGGGAATGTCTTCAAAAATAACATTTATACCTTAATCACCAAATCATTTTCTTATACTAAGTATATACATTTGATAAGACATAATATCCCAAATCTCCTTATTATTGATCAATGAAATCATTTAACTAAGAATAATTAGTCACAATAACTAGGGACTTCACATAGTCCAGTGGTAGGTGATAAATCTCAGTCACACTATGGTTGTTGGTTCGATTCACACAGCTTTGTCCAATGTGACGGGTTGTCACACGGTCTACGTGTTTTCCTTTTTGAAACACTATATAATTTTATAATATTCCCATAAATGAGATAGATTCCTCAAAATATCGATAACATAATTTAACCAAAAATGTTATCTCATGCCTCTTATTTTCAACCCAAATTTTAATAACTTGCAATTCCCTCAATTTCAATGATCATATATAACCAAATGGTTATTTATAAATATATCCCCATAAGAAAGGATAATTCTTCCTCAAATATAATTTTCACATGAAAAACTGCAGGGTTACAAATATAAGTGAAAAATCTTCAAATGTAATCCCATCAACAAAGAGCACTAATACTTTTTAGACATTTTTTCATCCATTTATTTCCACATAGGTTCTTCCTGGACAAAGAGGTTATCCTATATAATAGGGAATTGACTTGGGTGATGCCACAGTCCCTTATATTTACAAAAAATGACCATAATTGGAATTTTAGGATCACTTTTATTTTCATCCATTGTACTCTTCATTTTTACTTGGCAATTAATTAATTTATGGGATTATTTCCCACACAAAAAGAATTGCATTGTTCCATTGAGACAATTTCCTAGGGGTCTCCTTCCACATTTCTGGCATGATGTAATTTTAGCATTCCCCTCTCTGTGGTCTCCACTACTGGATCTCTTATCATTCAC
This sequence comes from Viscum album, assembly GCA_963277665.1. Lineage (NCBI taxonomy): Eukaryota > Viridiplantae > Streptophyta > Magnoliopsida > Santalales > Viscaceae > Viscum > Viscum album. The sequence goes on along the minus strand of OY728151.1, from coordinate 1,050,557,071 downwards.
CACCTTTCTCTTGTTTGTTGAGTCCGATATTTGGTTAATATATATTTTGTTGGTCATATCTTTGGAAAACTGATTCGGCATGAACACGATATCTTTTACACCTATCAACATTCCATTCCATCTCTCATTTCCTATGTCATTCCCACCTTATACATCATGGTCTATGTTTCTATGACTTCCTGGGAATCCTTCCATTGACTGACATAAGAAAGCATAATGTGAGTCAGAAAATCATTTAGATAATATCATAAAACCTTATTTTAAATATAAAACACCTTATTATTAATGACGATTATTTATTATTCTCTTATATTAAAATCCTTCAAATAGTTTTGTAAAGAAAATGTGAATTATCCTAAGCATATCCCCCGGGAGTGTCTTAACCAAGAGTACAGCAAGGCCTGTTTTCGTGCACCAATTCCCATTCGAGTGTAGCTTAAAGTGGAGTTTTTAGGTTTTACCCCTTGGTACATTTGTGCTAGAGCCTCCTCTACATGCTTGTATCTAGATAGGGATTTATTTCTTGGAAATCTCAAAAATCTCTACAATTCCAAAATTCTAGGAAGTTATTCTACAAAGATTATAAAAGTCTATCTTAGGGAAATGTGCTCTTATCAAAGTTTCTCTTAATCTAGTTTCCAAGGATTGTACTAAATTTGTTCGGATACCAACTGTAATGCCCCAACCCTAGAATATAGGAGCCGGTGCATTATTCTAATACTTTGGAATGATTACAAGGAATCAAGTACCAAAGTACTGATTAGTTTAGTAGTATTGGAAACAAGATACACACATAAGTTCAAAACTACAACTTGAAAATAAAAACAACACTAATGTATTATATTAGAAGCATCAAATCTTCCATGATTATTACTGCAAGTCACTCAAAACTAACTTCTTCATATCTTGGGAAAATGAAAAATGAGAAACGGGGGGAGCTCAAATGCTGAGTAAGAGTAAGCAATAGAGAAGAATATAACATAAAAATTAGTCATGGTGAATAATTGAAAACACATGCCTTTACAAATAATTAACATGAACAATTTATGGAAGGAATATGTGATGAAAAAATTAAGCCATAATAAAACATAGTCATGGGTATTCTACTAGTTGAGTAAACACATGAAATATCAATATAAAATATCATAATGATGGAATGCATAATTCCGAACATCATAACCACATAGTTAAGGCCTCGTTCCAAGATAACAAATAATATTTTGTTAAAGCCTTATGTGAGGACACTAGTTTGTCTCATGAGACCTAATGATTCATAGAGGAGCTATAGAGGGCTCCACCTGTCACTTAATAATTCCAATTCATTCCCCACATGAAAATATTGAAACATAATATAAAACTTTTTATTAAAACTAACATACGAAATTTCAATACCTTATCCACAAACCATGAATGGTATAAAAATAGCACATCTAGAGTCAAACATAACTCATTCAATTCAATACAAAAGATTTTATTGTAAAAGATTAACATAAATCGTGAATAATGAAGGATATTGACATAGATGAAAATAATCACCAAAACTATTTAAGAGAAATATCTCTCTTTTTCATGAAAACATTTAAATGTCATACTTTTTGTCAAGAAGCTGTTTAAAAATAGATTTTTGAATCAACGTGTCCCATACCACATTGAAACATTCAAAAATAAATTTTAATTTTAAAACATTAATTTCCAAATAAATAAATATTTAAAACCATTTTTAAAACATGGACATTAATGAGAATGATATAGAAAAATAAATATTTAAAACATTTAAAATGATATTTAATTAGAGTTCCTAACCAAAATAAAGACACCTGAATACAATTAATTGAGGAAATAAAAACTTTTATAATATCATGAGAATAATGGGATTCATGATTTACTATGTCAAAGTACATTATATACACCATATAAAAGTGAATTGGTGTATAACAACAACAAAATCTCAATGGAATTTAAATTGAGATGAAATATCTTATAAAGACCATATCTTTAGGTTAAGGATATATCAATGACATAATTATGTGTGAAAAATATAAATACACTCAATATGTTAGGATATTCAGTGTAAATCTATCAGAGGACATTCACACATATTCTTGTAAAAACAACACCAATGAATTGGATGTTTAACTCAATAATTGGATATTGAGTTAAAATTACTTTTATCAAGTTCATATCGATGACATAAGAATTTATCAATAGGGTGATTATGTGTATCAAATGTATATCTACATAAATGGGAGTGTAAATTATGACATAAGAAAATTAATAGTGATTCCACACATAATCTTGGAGTAAAATAATCAATGAAGTATGCATAAAGCCGAATGAGTGGAAATTGAAATTTCAAATTCCCTTATCGATTTGGTAAATTTCAAAAAATTCACCCATGAAATATGGATCATACAATGATTACGTAAATATTCATAAATTAAAGTATATTACATAATTAATACAATCATGGGTATTACACACAGAACATGAAATAAATAATTGGTGGACAATGGAAATCTCACGGAATTAAAAGTGAGATAAGAAACCCCTTACCTCAAGTCCGACTTCTCTTGTATGTTCCATGTTCTTCCTGAATAATAAACATATGTTAATTTCTACTTTATTAAGAACATTTTTCAATTATATTATTCCTTTTATATCACTTATTACATTGCTATAACAATTAGTTAATTGTTGGGTTCATATTGGATATTTTATCGATGCTCGAAACATGAGTCAAAAATGAACTTTTTATAATTACAATTATTTCATGTGGCCAAAATTCCATTATCTCCAGAATGATATTATTGATTTAGATATCAAATATAATATATATCCAGTATATATATATATTTATAAATGTACATACCATTTTGAGATAAGAAATGAATTGTACCGTTCCTGGAGACGGTAAGTCGTACGTACGCATAAACGCTACCTTCATTTCTATTTTGTATTTTAATGAAATTAAATCTTGAAGATACATAGGTATATAAAAATTCCAGAACAATATCATATATAATATCATTAGTTGCATCCTTTATACATCCCACATAAGTCATTTATGAGTCATATCATTTTTAGGGGGCGGTCATCTGCAATTCCTCAAATGAAATTATCGTGTTTTACCCATAATGGGATCTATAAAATAATGATACAAATGGTAAATATAGAATAATAAAGAAAACATAAACATAAAATATATATCATATATAAATAAACTGCCATATTAATGGCCACCATGAGGGGTGGTGGGAGATAATCGAACAATCATCATTTCATGAGGCGTTAGTTTCCCATCCACAGAAACAATATGTTCTTCATCCATTAGATGGAGGTGTGTGTAATTGTAGTTCAGATCTGTCTCATAACAACATAATATTACATTTAGTATACTGTTTTCGTCATAAAATAAAGGAATAAAAAGAGTTTAGGGGGTAGGGGAAGTAAAATAAAACAAAATATAACAAAATAATTTAAGAGAAAGTGTTACAATTAATTTGGGTAAATTATTATAGATTGAACCAAAATGACTTCATGTGGTGCCTTATGCCTAAGGACAGGCTTCTAGTAGGAAGAGGGGGATCTTGAGAGAATATTTGGTTAGGGTTTGGACGAGCCATGTGGCTTGAGAGGTGTGTGAAATGGGTTAGAAGTGATGTATTTTCATAAGGGGGAGGAGTGTATCTTTAGTAAAGTGTGAAAATATTATTTTATAATATAGTGTTATTCAGATTGTAAAAGTCCAAAAATAATTACTGTCAAAGATAAGATGACTCATTGTCGAAATAAAATCATCCAATAATAATTGGATATATTTTGGATATTATTTTAATATTAATAGTCATATTAATTAAATCATTTTATAATGAGGTAAATACTATATCATTATTGAGTTATAAAAAATTTAATTTATTTGATGACTAAAAATTAAAAAAAATTACCATAATGTAGGGAATCCATTTATATTTCCAATTACTATTAATAGTCTAAAATATGAATTATATAACCCCGTGTAAAAATTGATATACCGAAAGGTATTTGTTAATGTCATTTTTTTCTTTACTTTATGTTAATTAAAATAAACTGTCATTATCACACTTTAGTGTTATTATATATTTTATTGATATAACCAAAGGGAAAAAGTAATCATAATAATAAATCCTAGAAATAGTTTCTAAAATGAATCAGATATGTTCTTGAATGAGATTCAAGAAGGATTCATTTCATGGGTTAGATCAATAAAATATATAATAATTAACAATAATAATGGATTACTTTGAGTCTAGTTAGAGAAGGGTGAAATTCATCATATAGTGAAGATGAGAAAATAGGAATTGTGTTAAAGCTCATATTAGTTTAAATAAATGAAATTATATATCAAAAAAATATAATTTCATCTCCCATAATTCTAACACAATGTCATAAACTGTGTTTTATATATTATATGTACGTCAAACTAGAAATCATGATAATAAAAAGGGGGGAGGTTGTCTCGATTAATAAGGTATTATAATTGATTAATTTTTCATTTAAAACCATTGTAATGATTTAATGTGTTTCCCCATGGAAATGGTTTAGTTCTATAATGTGAAGTGATAATATTGGCCATTAAAAATCTCATGTTACCATTACCAAAACATGGCCTTATCCATGGTGTAATTGATAAAAGTAGCCCAAATGGCTAACCATAGGTTTTTATGCCTCATACTAAGACATTTTCCTTCTCCAAAGCCTCAATACGAGACTAATGAAATTTCAATATATATTTTCCGTAGTTTCTTTTTTTTGAGAAACATTTTATCACCACGCCCATTTTTTCCATTTCTCACTTTATAATGAAGCACCCTTTTCCCCAAACATATTATAATAGTGTGTGACATTGTCTTTTATTCAACTAAAAACCTTTATATCCCACCTTTAATCTATCAAATGTCTCCATCAAAAACAAGAACAAAGGCACAACCATCATATTGTTTAAAAAATGTCATAGTATATTCCTAAATATACATTAACAAACCCTATAAAAATAATTGTGTTTGACAAATCCAACTATAAACACATATCATTTACAAAAAGTGTGTACATCAGTATACCTACAAAACATAGGCTATTATTCCAACATGTCTATTTCATGCTCCATCATTTCCCCCTAGATATACCCATGCCATAATAAGAATCAAAAAATCAGAAAAAACCTTCTATGTATCCCCTTCTTGTGTTTGTTAACAAATTCAGGGATCATATTTATAGAACATGCACCTGATTGGAAATAAACAACATCATAATCGATTTCATGAGTATGATTTGGAACATACCTCTAAAGGTATGAAACATAGAACTGATTATTCATAACACAATATAGTTAAGGAAGACTCAACTAGTAAAAATCCTACTGATGCACTCAATGACATAAAAGGTCCAAATATAATGATGTACCAATTTCTCTTACATCCTCATTCTCCAATTCCCCTAACAAGGAAACACCCACAAGTAATATCTATACTGATTGTGAATTCCATGGGTTCTATCCTATAGTTGGAATCATATCTCTTCATATAATGAGATATAACTAGTCCCTTTCCATTTATATTCACATACAATAAGGCCTCATATACAAAAGTTGACCCAAAAACTAATTATTCACTCACCTCATTCTAGTACAGTGGTGGATAACATGGTCATTCATAGAGAGCCACATATTGATCAATCTAAATTGGGAACATGATACTATTAAGGATGGATAAATCCACCAAATACTTATGATCATCACTATATCCAAAAATATATAGAACACATTCACAAAGAATTTACATTAATGTGTGGAATATTCTTTATGAGTTCCAACAAGTATGAAGAATATAATCCATACAAAGATTTAATCGAGTCACCATCACCTCATTAAATCCTTTTTGTATCAACAATTTAAACAATGTGTCTCTATCATATACAATTTTAAAAAGAACTTGGGGTCACCGTTAAATATCTCCAACATATATCATTTGTACATCATCAATCGAGTTAGTCTCACACATAAGTATGAAATTAGATTGCTTGGTCAACCAATATAGTACAACCTTTATTATGTATTGATTTATCAGGGTACATACAAACCCTAAAATTTATTCAATGGTTACATCATTCCACATTCACACATTCATTAGAAGTGGCTGGTGAAAACTCCTAGAATCTAATGGTGAGCCATGATCCTCTTACAAGTTAGAAAATATGTGATAAATATTTTAATGTAACAATTCATGCCTATAAACTGAAATATTCATTTGATTGCATGATACAAATTGACATAACCATTGTGAACAGCCCCCCTTGAATCATGAGATTATTTCATCATATCACTATTTATATAACGTGGATACATTACCCTACCATGAACCAAATGTACACCACATCTATCAACGGTTCACCATAGAACATAATCGATTTCTAACAATCTATCATTCAGGGTAATAGGACATATATTATACTACCGACTCATAATCACTCATTTCACCAATAATAACATGATAACCAATGGATAAAAATTTACCTCCACTTTACCTTTAGTTATTCCCACCATCCAGTCTACTTACAATTACATCATCTTTACCCTACTTCCACCATCCTCTATCCAACTACATGTGTCTTCCTACTTATAGAATCTGAAAAAACAATCCAATATACAGGATCATACATCATATTATAATAAAACATCTTCAATTATTCTACCCAATTACGCTTATTGTGAAATATTTCTCATTTAGGTAAAAGATAACATGAACTCTTCTGTATTGAGTATTTGATAAATCTATAAAAAAAATAGTTAGTTTTAATAGAATTCCTATTTAAGAACCATATCTTCCAAAAATTTTCATTCTTATGGTAGATCCACTCTAATGGATTATAATTGAAAAGATAAAAAATAATTTTGCGTATCTAATTTCATAAAAAATATCATTGGACCGCACCGGATTCTTAAGAAACACTACATACCCAACTCCATGCATAGGAAGAATCACAATCAAGGATTACGTGGACATTTGATTCAATAACAAAATATCATCAATACACTAATATATCAATTTAAACATGAATGTATTCTTGAATGTGTGTACAAAGGCACTTCCATGAGAGATAAATCAAAATATATCATCCTATAATACTTATACAAAGCATGTACAATTTTTAGGTTTAACAAATTCCTTATCGATTTCCTAGAAATAACTTCTTATATAGTTTTCAGATTAATTTACATTTTTAACTAACAAACCACTAGACTATGAAAATACATCCATTAGATCCAAAAGTAAAATTATGATAAATTATCGTATTGTTTATGTTATCAAAGAGTACTAAATATGATCTCAAGGGGATGAGCATGTGACTCCAAAGTCATGGAAAGTATCTGGATTTGATGAATGACCATTATTATAAATGTGTTTATTAATGGGTGAATGATCATGTTTATGGATCCATAGACACATATATATAATTCATAATTATAATTGGATAATTCAGATACTCATACAATCGATATGTAAATTAAACTCAACCATCAGTGTTCCTTCTACTATATTCTAATGTTAATGGTAGAAATAACACAGATAAATCATTGAGAAAAATCACTAGGATTCCCTTATTTAAAAAAAATGATTCCACTCCATTGAAATAGATGACTATTTTTCACAACTACTAAAAAATACTTTAGTACACACAAATATGAATACAATAACCCACCATCATAAACAATATTAATAGATCACAATTAGTGGAAGGTCTCCCTATAACAAGCCTTTAGCTACATGTTCATAAAGATATTCCTCCTACTCTTTAAATTCATATGATATGACATGGTATAATGGAATTAATAGGATATATGTTGAGAATAAGATAAATCCTCTCTTAACTCCCATGTCCTAATGTATCCATGAGAAATATTCTAAAATGAAATATTATAACCGGATTACCATAAGAGTAAAAGTGGATAGTCTAATTGTGTGATTCACCACAAGGGTCATCATAGAAACATTATATTAAAATAATTATCTATGTGGAGGGTCTGGAACAAGTATTCTGACAACGAAATCTCATTAATTTGTTTAAATGAAGACTTCAAATTTTATTTATAGCTTGGATACTTGTATTCATTAATAATTAAAATGTACAAGTTATAAAATCCACCAACTCAGCCAAACAATCTCACTTTAAATCGAAATCTCCATAACAATGATGCTCCACACATGCTCAGTGAGAGAAAACACCTTCAGATATTATAGAAAAATATGAACAAGGTCCAGTTTTATTCTGAGGGGTTTAGAAATATATAAAATCACTTACAAGATACACATTATGACTGAATCTATTACCATTTGAGTATATATGATTGAATGTGATGTTCATGTATCAAACAAAGAAAACGAGAGTATATAAGATATTAAGAGAATAACGAGGTCATTTAATGGTCCCGCTACATCATTGTCCATATAAATATCGTCTTTATATATCCTTCTAGAAACCACTCTATGAAACCTATTAATCTTTTTAGTCACTAGTTTCAGTGACCCTTATAGGGATTATACTTATTTTTGATGTCCTCCAACCACAAAATTGCTTGACCATGGTATAAGTATTCATGAAAAATTAACACATAAATACATCATTTTTCTGGAATTTCCACATAAGTGAAATGTGTGTTGAGAAACAATATATCCCCTCAGATATTCCCCTTTTCCAAAATAGATATAATACCTAGAAGATTCACCTCTAAAAAATTGGGCCATTGAACCTCTACTTTTCTATGAATATTTACTACTACCATAGTGTACATCCTTTGAAATTAATTTCATATCACCCTCATAAGTAACTTTTATAGGGATATAAAAAAAATATGTTAATCAATTTTCATCTAGAATAAGACATAAATTTCTAGATATCTAAATTACTCTATCTATCATCAGACCCATATGAAGTACTACCACATAGGTCATCAGATCACTGCTCCTGACATGTTGTTAGATATATATAGGTGTAACACACTGTTATATTTAATAGAAAACTATATCTGATCGAATTTATAAGAAGTATCACAAAGATTAATCAAACCATAAAATTTTATTATTTTATGAATATTACAAGAAATCATTTTATGTTGTGATTATAAAAAGAAATAAAGGAATTATGATATATATTTATAAGTCCTACTAAAAAAATATAGTGATAAATTATTAGAGAAGAAGTCCTCGATTTTTAGTAAGGTCATGTTATCCTCCAAAATACATTCTCTATGAAAATAATTTTTATTTAATTTTTTTGAAAGAATAATGTCATTAATTTATCGATAATTTATAATTTTTTTAAAATATATATATTGTCTAAAATAATCATATCAAATTTTTTATAGGTTGATTTATATTAATTTTCTAAAAATGGTTATTTTCATCTATATGGTTATGGATTTTTTAATGTTGTATTTTTGGTTAAAAAATCCAGACATTTAAATTTTATTATTTTGATTAAGGAACAAATTACTTCCAATTTATTTTTAATAATCCAATTATTTTTGTTGGAATAAAAAATATGGTTTAATTTTTAAAAAAAACATTTTAATACATAGGAGGAATTTTTCAGAAATATAATTTTTCATCACATTTTATATTTTAATCGTAAATTAGTTTCTTCCACTTATAGAAATGAAACCATGATAAATTGAATCCATATTTAGAATCACGTGGTTTATATTTTTTAAATAGTTTCCTTTAATTTTTTTCAATATGAATAGTAACCATATTAAATTCTTGAAAAAACAATAAAGTTAAAATGAGTAAAATATGGTTAATACTAATGTGATATGGATTCATATTCATGAAAATAAATTCCATTATTTCAACATATTCAGTTTTTTATTCCACATTGATACAAGTTTCTTACATATTATTTTTTTCACAATTAACATTTGTTTACATATATAATATTTAAGTAAAATATAATTTCAAAAAAATAATTATATTTCTATTTATATAACAAATATAATTTAACAGGGATAGAAATACATTTTTTTGGTCATAAATGGTTTTTTGAAAGATGAATGAATTTATGCATTAATATAAATTATTTCTTTCTTTTTTTATAAAATAACGAACAGTAATTCGTATACAACGCGAACAAAATTATTATATATACGGTGGAAAAATAAATTAAATGATTTTAAAAACTCAAATAGGGATTTATTTGAGTTATTTAAATTTTACAAGTAAAATTTATTTAAAATATAACATATTACATATATTGTTTCATATTTCAATATTCAAATTCCATTTCATTAATTTTATTTTAAAAGTAAAATTATATAAATAATACATATAATCATAGTAATATAATTATATATCAAATATATTTTATTTATTTTTTATGAAATGTATAAAATCTAGAAAGAAGAAAATTATAATTATAAATGGACAATAATTTCATTACTTATAAATTTATTACACATTAAATATTTTAAAACAAAATTTTCACACTTTATGATTCAAAATATTTTTAATGTGGCTAAGTTTAACATTTTTTAATGAATGGGTTAATTAAAAATATTTGGTTAAAATGGAAAACCCAAACTACTATAAATTTTAATGTTGGAGTATATAATTATGGTAATTTGTTTTAATTTAAAATAATGAATATTTTTAAAAATTATACATGGGAAAATGATTATTTATATTAAAAAAATTTATGTAATTCCTAGTGTATGATTTTCATCACTTATAAAAGGCCACCCCTTTTTATTTAATTTAAACCATTCTAATCCATATAACATCAAAATTTCTATAAAATAAATAAGAAAATATCCTTAAAAAAATAAGTGGTTTATTTTATCTTGAAAATCATTTCTAGGTGTTCTTATGAATATATTTAAAAGATGACACTCAAAGAAGAGGTAGTCTTCTTTGCCTCCCTATTTCAATTTTTTTCATCATCTTATTACAAAAAAGGTGTGTTACTAAATAGAAAAAAATATATATAATAATAAATAAACCAAAATTTTATTATGATCATAACATCTCCATTATTACATTATCATTTTGAAAATTTAAAATGAAAGTATCGCTCGTTCTTAGACAATGACTCCCACCTCTACGTACCGATACAATTTATTTTCTGTATCCATCATTCATGGATGGTTATTATGATGGGTTTAATTTTTATATATTATATTTAAAATATTAATTAGAATATGAAATTATAATTTAATATCTATCTTATTAACTTTAAATCTGTTATAAATTTGGAATGTCTCTCATGTGTACATGCACACTAACACCCCCACAAAGTAATATGATTTTAAATTCATTTATATGTCAAATGGATTTTAATAATGATAAATTTAACAACTATATATGATATATATGAAATAATTATGACTCAATAATGGTGAATTAATATTTACATTTCATTCATTCAATCAGTTGAATTCTTAAAACAACGTTCATACGTACATATGGCATACATTATGCGTGAACGGTTTAATTAATGTATCTATATCTACCTTCTAGGGATAATTATAAATATGTATATAATGAAACTATTTTATATTTATATCATATTTAAAAACAATATTTATTATGGAACCATGATAAAATTAAAAGGACCAATAAATAATCAATGTAAAATATCATGAAAAAGTAAATAGTCATAGTCCAAAAAAGATGCTTTTAATAATGAATTATTTGTAATATAGTGTTAAAATGTAGTAATTTTTTCATATATGTTATTATAAAAATATAAATTAAAGTTTAATATATTTATAATGAATTCATTTTATTATATATGGGTTCAAAATTAAATTCATGTAATTGAGATACAATGCATTGTATTTTCATCTCACTTTTATTTTGTTGAGACTCATGTCATATTCACCAATTTTATCTTTTAAAATAAATATATACTAGATATTAATGTATTTTATGCCGATTATTATAAAAATTATGGGGATTTAAAAATCAATCCATGTTATTTTATTTTATGAGGTGTTGATACATATATTACCAAATTATCAATGGATTTATATTTCAATGTAATTTTTGGCTAGATTAATTAGGATTGAATATCCATTAAATAAATTATTATATACATTCTTGATAATTCTGTTTAATTTTATTATCCTTCTGGGTTTTCTCTATAATACATGATTTAAATATTTTTCCTCACTCTATAAAATCAATAGACTAAAATAAATTTTTAGGTGGAATTGTCTTCATTTTTCTCTTCGGTTGAATTACCGTTTTCATCTATATTTAGGTTTTATAAAAATTTATTAAAAATTATTTTCTTATTATTAGGTTATCATATAATTTTTAGTTTAAAAAGGATTTAAATTTTTTTACAGAATCATTTAAATGTAGTATTAATTTCATTTTTTCAACGAATAAATTTTATCTCTTTATTGAAAATGTAAATGAAGTCATATTTCACATACAAGACAGAAATAAAATTTTATTTAGTCAGAAATGCTCAATGTTAGGAAGCTTCCTATACATGATTACATTGATATTATTAAAAAAATTATTTTCTATAATATTTTTATGTTTTATTTATTTTAATTAAGTTATATCAAAATGAAAAGTATATTTTCATAATGAAATATTGTAGATTATTTTAATGACATTTATCTTCTAAGATGACATATTATGATAAAACATATCGTTAAATGTTAATTTGATCTATTGATACCAGTATAAATATTTGATTTAATGATTTATGAAAATTGATGATAATTTTTTTTAAACCCATTTATTTTCTCATGGTCATGTTATGACTATATGTTCAAAGGATTATAAAACCCATTTATTTTCATTGGGTATTGATATGATGCTTATTTTATGATGATCTAGATCACATATTAATGATTTTTATTATGTCAATGGTGGGATAGTAATAATTTTACCATTTAATGAATTGGGTCAATATTAATGTTCAATGTTGTTGAACAATATATGAGAGTTTATCCCAATCCCAAAAATGGGTACACGATTGAAGATACCAAAACTCAACATGGGAATAAGGTATGTCATAAAAATATCATTAAAGGTAAATAGGTGGTTAGCCTAATTCTATTATGAATTGAATTTAATTGTGGATATTCTTGACATATGATTTCAATGATTATGATTATGGCACTCTTCATTAAAATCTTTTGCCACATGATCTAATGAAATTTTTATCTTCTCTTGGATCATGTTCATTATTCCTTTAATGATTCATGTCTTATAAACCACCATGAATTATAACATGTCTCATTTTCGTTATCTATGAATTAATTGGTATGATTTTGAAATGTTAAGCTTATATTTTGTACCTTTTATATTCATGTATGGATTAAATAATCCTTCATATCTCCCTTTGTCACCCTCATTAAGAAACTGAGTTCTCCCATTAATAACTATTATTTTAACTTGAATATGAAAAAAATGTTATAATTATGATGTGTTTGATAAAGGTACTAGTTAATAAATTCTATGTGGTTATAATATAGATATTTTATAAACCTATTTTTTTTATGAATCAATGATTCCAAAAACAATAAACATATACAGTTTTAGAGAGGATTGTAATGTATTGTGTTGAGTTTTAGTATAATAAGATATTATATTTATGTATTAATTGTCTATGTTTATATATTTGGTATTTGAGTATATATTAGTTTATCTTGGAAACTAGGATGAGATAACAGTAGTGATAACCCGTAGCATAATCCTATTTGAAGTATAAAATTCTAGTTCATTTTAAATAAAAGAGTGTGGTTGTCCAAGAAAAAAAAGGTATGGATACTGCATGGGGATGTTGTTTTGACAAAGGTGTATCTAGGGGTAAGTACTCAAAATGATTTGGTAGATTATATGTCATGACCCGTCCTTGGGGCCCGTGTCATGACCACCCCAAGCCCGCCTCCCATAGGCCAGGGGCTGGCGACTAGCACCAAAGGCATAAATCCCGATAACTGGGAAGGAATTTCCTTTATAAAAGTAAACAAAACACCATAGAGTACAAGTAGAAGTAAAACACTAAGTACAATAGAATGTGGTGAAAAGTAAATGGGCCAGAATACAAACCCAACCAAAAGTACAGCTACAACTGAACGAAAGTACAAATGAAAAAGACAAACTGCTGGAAGAAAGGAAGCAACTCCTGGGTCGTCCTCCTCGGATCCTACCTGAAGGGTAGGTACAGATAGCATAGCTTCTAGATCGTCCACCACGAATCCTACCTGAAGGGTAGGTACAGATATCCTCCACAACGCGCTTGCCCGTTAACCTCTTCCGAGTATCGTCTCGTCGTGGAGTCCACCTCCTGATACTGACTCGTCGTGTGGTCCACCTCCGGGTACCATCCAGTCCTCGAACACTCGGCCTCCGTCAGCACTACTCGTCGTCTGAACACAACACAACGAGGTGCGGGTATAGCCCGTGCAGGGGTGAGTATAACGATACTCGGTAGGGACCCCGAGACCCTCAAGGTCTCACTAAAACCAACAAGGATAACCACAAAGAAGATCTCAATAGATAACCTCTACTTAGATATATGCCCATACATATACCTAAGTTATCATGTAACCCATCTCAATCATGAGGAAGCACAAAGATTATGAAATCAACGGATAGCCACTACCTAGGTATTAGCACATACATATACCTAAGTTATCAAGTAACCCATCTCAATCATGAGGTATACACAAAGGTCATAGTCTCAGCTCAAACCAGGATTTTTATTATCGAAACTGTAACTGCTGAAGATCCCCGCCTCTGGAGTGTACAATGGTCTTGTCACGACTCCGAGGTACTGCTCACTAACCTAAGACTGCTGAGGTACTCCTCCTGTCGAGTACCCCGGGTCAGCCACCCAAACACAGTAGTTCTTCCTGCCGGGGTATGCCACCCAAACACAGTAGTGCACACCCCCTAATAGCCTGCAGAGGTACTCTCCGGACGTGTACCAAGGGTCTGCACTATCACACAGGTAGTGCTCCATCCACCATGGGTCTGCACCCAAACAATGTAGTGCTCAGTCAACTGGGCTAGTCGACTCACTCCAAGTCGAGTCGGTCAAGCAGTCGTCAAGTCTCAGTCGGCTACACGGTCTCTGTACTCTGCAGGCTCGCCTCTGGGAGGGTCTAATCCACGAGCTACAGGTCGATACTCCAAGTATCTCAAAGTCCCATGAAGAAGTATCTCAAAGGGCTGCCTCGTCATAGGGGTCTCAACGCAACAGACGGCGCGTCAATCGGATGCCCGGTCTGTGAGTTACTAGCCTTTTCGTTCCAGGGGCCCGGTTGGTTTCATGATCGAACCAACCCGGCCGTATCTCCACTGTACCCAGAAATCTCATAGGGAATACCCATAGAGACCGTTTCTCATTGAGATCACCAAAGCCGCTGACGGTTCGTCAAACGGATGTCCGATCTGAAAGTTATCAGCTTTTCCGTTCCAGGGGCCCGGTTGGATTCATGTGAAATCCAACCCGGACACTATCCAACTACAACCAAACCTCAAATGAAGTATTCCAAAAGTTCCTTCTCATCAAGAGGAATTCAATGAGACGGACGGCGCGTCAATCGGACGCCTGGACTGTGAGTTATTGGTTTTTTCGTTCCAGGGGACCAGTTGGTTTCGTGAGCGAACCAACCCGACTGCACTCTGACGACGTCCAAACCTAGATCAGAGTATGCCAAAGGTTTCGTCTCATCCAGAGGAATCCATCAAAGTCGACGGCACATCAATCAGACGTCCGGAGCTGAAGATATAACTGTTTCTGCTCCGAGGGCCCGGTTGGTTTCGTATCCGAACCAACCCGGCCGAACCCAAAGTTCTCGGAAACCTTGAGTGTAATATACTGAAAGGACCGTCTCGATCCGAGGATCTCTACGCAACTGAAGGTACTTCGATTGGAGGTCCGTAGCCCATGATATAGGCAAATGACCAAAAGAGGTCAGGAAGTTGGGGTTTCGGACCCGGGCCGACCCGGCCCGAGACCCCCTGGGTCGGCCAAAACCGAGTCGACCCTACCAGGGTATGGGTCCGGCCCGCTTGGGCGCGCCCCGGCCTGGCGGTCCGGTCTGGCCGCGCAGCGCGCTGGCGCACCGGCCAGGAGGCTCGGCCGAACCGGCCGAGCATTGAGACGCGGGGGGGGGGGGGGGGGGGGCGCTGCCCCCTGCTTGCTTCGCTAACCACGGCCCCGCGTGGGGCTACACCTTTCCACTGGACGCGGTCGAGCGTCGCGCCCCGCGAGGTTGCATGAGCAGCGGCCCTCCCCGACGGCGCGCCGGCGTTATTTTCCGCGGACCACCGGACGCGCTCTGGTGGTCCGTTTTGATCACCTCCTTCGCCAATGGTCCTACCAGGACCTGATCTTCACTGCAGAGGTTTCAAAATTACCTTGCGGCCTCGTATGTCATCACCCGTCAATCCACGCACAACATCCAACCAGTGGAGTCTTCGAATCGCCTCTGCGGCCCCGACTCCGGCTGCAGTTTCGTTCGGCCTCAATGGCACGGCGCGACGGCGCCGCGCTTCTTCGCCGTGTTCTTTCTCGTGTCCGCGTGGTGCCTTTACACCGTTCCGCCTTTGTTCGTGCCGTAATAAATCAAATTAAAACAAAGGAGGAGGAGATTCGGCCATGTTCGTGTGGTCCGACCTCCTCCCGTTATGTTGGTATCAAGCAGCCCAAAAGATGAAGAACAACAAGGATTTTTCACGAACAAAAGAAAACAACCCAAACAGTTTTTCCCGCAATTTAATATTCCCTACCCGCAAAAGAAATCATTCATGGATCAAATTGAGGATGAGTTGATCTGAGTTCTTTGTTTTAAAAGGAAGGAACCACAGGAATATAGACTTAGACAAAAAAAAAATTAACCCCTACCTCAACGTTGTCGTCGAACGAGAGTTCGTCGTGGAATTAACCATCATGGAAGAATAGTATCGTCGAGGAAGAGAAGGATCATCGCGGAAGAATGCGTCATGGAAGGAATGTCATTGGCGTCGCGGTATAGGGCATCGCGTAGTCAATCTCCGAGGATTCAGCGTTCTTTTCGACCTTCGTCAGAGGTCGGCGTTCTTCCCGTTTTTCGCATTCTTCGCGTTCTTCATCGAAGAATAAGAACTTCAAGCCCCTTAGCCTTTCTCCCAAAATCCTCTCAACGTAACATAACAAACTAAATAAAATAAGTGGTGTCTTATTTTATTAACACACAAACTAACGCTTGAAAAAATTCAAAAAGAAAAGAAACGTTCAATTAATAATGGGGTTTAAAACCGCCCAATTAATATAGGCGTTTATTAAAAAGTTTAAACGCAGGAGTTGACTTCGTTTAATAGGGGGTGCGGGTGCATTATTTAAGAAGAAAAGAAATGGAGGGGATCGTGTGGACCCCACCCCTCATTAATCCTCTCAAAGGAAGTTATCAATAAGTGGGTCCCACACCTAACTCCCTTACATAGTTTATAACCACATAAGAGAGAGGAAAAGTGTTGTGACACAACACTTAATCCACTTAACAAGAAAAGAAAATATAATTGTAAAACAATTATATTATTATCCCTCACTTTAATTAAAAAACTCATCCCAAGAAAATGCAACTCTAGAAAGGGGTATTCTTAAGCAATTACCAGCACTGCGAGTTCAACAGTGCCCTCATATTTTGATTCCGAGCACCGGTTCAAAATTTAGGAAAACCCGCTCGTTTGTTCACTGAACGTACCCGAGCTAAACTTAGGAAAATGATTCCGGGCACACCGGGCCTCGGAATCAGGCACCGTCAGAAACTACGTTCTTGTAAAATCCCAAGGAAAATTAAGAAAAAATTTCCCTTTAATTTTACAGGTCTTTACATTACTCCCACCTCAGGGATTTACGTCCTCGTAAAGCTTCAACACAAACTAGGGTCACAAAAGCGGTACTGAGCACGCATCTGAGCCTTCCACTCCCATGTGCTTACCTAGAAGTTCTCGTACTGCTAGTGAAAGCGCACTCGAGTAATTGACCATTCTCCCAGGATCCGCCCCTATCGATCCTCGATCCCCACTGGAACCACCATGAAAGTCACCCCATCGCCATTGTCCATCTCCCCATGGTCGATGATATGCGTCGAGTCAAGAAAGTATCTCCCCAGTTGAGATACGTAGATGTCGTCGTGCATCTGGTTAAATTGAGGTGGATGGGTCAAGTGGTAAACCACCTCTCATACCCAGCTGAGGACCTTGAAAGGTCCGTTGAACCTCGGAGATAACTTGCCGCCTCGACCACATCTCTATAAACCTCGTCGAGGTGAGACCCATATAATGACGTGATCATCATCCTCAAACTCTAGAGGTCTCCAATTCCTATTAGAACTGAAACTCAAAACGACTGCTGCCACGAGGGTAAGGTTGACCAAATAAAGAGTGATCGGTCGCACCCTACGGTGCATGTGTTTATCATGTGCTGCCTGGGATTTCCTTTTCGCCGACCAAGGAAAACCCATCCTGACGTCGTAGTTAAACCACAACCTTTTTTCCTAATACCGTCAATTTGTGTATGAAATGTGATTGCCCAGTCCATACTCAAACCAACATCGTAAGGCCTCGACGCTTCCACCAAGATATTCCAACTGAAACTCTCACCTTGAGGGTCTGACCACACCATCGGCGTAAGTGTGATTATCGAGTCTCCTCCAAGGTATCTCTAGACGTGAGGTTCAAGTCTACAGCTTACCGGAAACTCTAGGTCTGGGACAAGATTCATGGAAGGAAGGAATGATTCATATCAATGTCAGTTACTACGGCAGCTAGTAGTGGACACAGAATGTCCCATGAATCATTTTTAGAGCCCTTGGGTCACACTCCTTGACCGCATGCAGCCGCACTCTTCCTCCACCCTCTAGCTCCCTGAACCTGGCGGGGACAACTAAGGCGGGTGGTTGTAGAATGTTAAAATGTACACAACCTCATACTGCTCTCCTTGCTCTGCCTCCATGTCTTCTACTTCACAGACTCATATCTCCTTAAAGCTTCCTCTTCTTGAAACATTTAACACGCCCGAGTCTTTAAGACTAGCACCAGTTTCTTGTTTCCTACTGCACTGTGCAGTCTTCATCCACTCCAGGATGACCTGCACCTTCTTTGCCTACGATCTGAAAGAGCTGCTAAAATTTCTCCTTAGCCGAAAAGAGTAACTCGGTCTCATCCCCGGGATGAACCACACCCATTTCCTAATACATTCAATCCTGACATGAATGATTCATTCATGCCATGTATGACGTCATAAGGCCTCGACGTAACTACCAAGAGATCCAACTGTCACTATCACCTCTAAGGGTCGAGTCACACTGTCGGCATCAGTGTGAGGTCACTGGTTCTCCTCCAGTAGAAATCTCGAATTTGAGGGTCAATTCAATAGTTTTAACCGGGACCACTCAATATCAACCAAACAAAAGGACAGGAAATCAAACAAAGATAAGTGTCTTTTTATTATTGCAGCTCATAGTACAAAAACACGAATACAATAGAAACATGGAACAAGAAATACAAGGGACTTATCCACTAGTTCCGCTCCAATCCACCTGCTCTCAGAGCTCTACTGCCTTTTCCACTACTCGGTTGTCTCTCAAGCACCCGCCGCTGCGTCTTCCTCGGTGGATCCTCCAATGCCTGCGGATCGACTGTGTGGGGGGTCAGACAGTTACGTGCCTGGTGGCCCTTCCTGCCGCATTCATAACACTTCCTGCTCCTCATATGGCAGGCTCTGGTCCTCTTGGACCTCTGCATCATCTTTCTACTGCCCACAGATGACTCGGCTACTGATCGAAAATCCTGCGGAAAAGTTAGCAGCTCCTGTACACGCTCGGGGTGTAGAGATACTGGCACAAACTCCACCCTGAAGAAGGTCTCTATGTCTTCCCATGTGGAGGTCATGTCATCACAAAACTGAAACAAGCGGCTCCACCACCTGCCTGTTGCTGCCTGAAGGAGGATGGCAGCAAAGATCACCATGAAGTCCGCTGGCGTCCCCACTAGCCTGAAGACTCTCACCAAAGCCTCCAGCCAATCCTCAGCCGCCTGCGGGTCCGTCTCTCCACGAAACCTGGGTGGCCTCTGGCGCTGGAACTCGTGCAGCGCGCTCAAGTAGCGTGCATCGCCTACTACTAGGGCTGGTGGCATCGGTGTCCCAACGTATGGTTGTGCCGCTGGTGCCTCAACTTCAAGAGGGCCCTGTACCGAAGCCTCGTCACTCAGCAGGCTGTCAGTATGCACATCCCTCTAGGCTCTAGCTGGTCGTCTGTAAAAAGTCATCCTGGAAGAAACAACGTCACATGGTCAAACGATTATACCTGGTGAGCTGACCTGGTTTGAGATGACTTTAAAAAACTTATGGAAACACACACACAATCATTGTTTTCATGCACAAAGTCAGAAATCAGTTGTCATGGTCCTGGTGTATGGATACGTCGACCGCCCGCACCGACACTGGACTCCCTGAACTGAAAACCACACTCGGTACTCTTAACACTATCGCTTCACAGAAATAAAATATCAGAGTTATAAGTTCTGCGGTAGAACCGACTCCTCTGATACCAATTTCTCATGACCTGTCCTCGGGGCCCGTGTCGTGACCACCCCAAGCCCTCCTTCCATAGGCCAGGGGCTGGAGACTAGCACCAAAGGCGTAAATCCTAATAACTGGGAAGGAATTTCCTTTATTAAAGTAAACAAAACACCATAGAGTACAAGCGGAAGTAAAACACTAAGTACAAAAGAAATTGATGAATAGTTAATGGGCCAGAATACAAACCCAACTGAAAGTACAGTTAGAACTGAACGAATGTGCAACAGAAAAAGACAAATAGCTGGATGAAATGAAGCAGCTCATGGGTCGTCCTCCTCAGATCCTACCTGAAGGGTAGGTACAGATAGCGCAGCTCCTGGATCGTCCACCATGGATCCTACCTAAAGGGTAGGTACAGATAGCGCAACTACTGGATCATCCACCACGGATCCTACCTGAAGGGTAGGTATATATAGCCTCCACAACTCTCTTGCCTGTCAACCTCTTCCGAGTATCGTCTTGCCATGGATTCCTCCTCCTGATACTTACTCATCGTGTGGTCCACCTCCGGGTACCTTCTAGTCCTCGAACACTTGGCCTCCGTCAGCACTGCCCGTCATCTGCAACCAACACAACGAGGTGCGGGCATAACCCGTGCAGGGGTGAGTATAACGATACTCATTTGGGACCCCGATACCCTCAAGGTCTCACTAAAACCAACAAGGATAACCACAAATAAGATCTCAACAGATAACCTCTACTTAGGTATATGCCCATACATATACCTACGTTATCAAGTAACCAATATCAATCATGAGGAAACACAAAGATTATGAAATCATCAGATAACCACTACCCAAGTATATTCCCATACATATACATAAGTTATCAAGTAACCCATCTCAATCATGAGGTATACACAAAGGTTATAGTCTCAGCTCAAACAAGGATTTTCATTATTGAAACGGTAACTGCTGAAGAGCCCCGTCTCTAGAGTGTACAATGGTCCTGTCACGACTCCGAGGTACTGCTCAGTAACCTAAGACTGCTGAGGTAGTCCTCCTGTCGAGTACCGCGGGTCAGCCACCCAAACACAAGAGTGCTTCCCGCCGGGGTATGCCACCCAAACACAGTAGTGCACACCCCCTAATAGCGTGCAGAGGTACTCTCCGGACGAGTACCGCGGGTCAGCACTGTCACATAGGTAGTGCTCCGTCCACCATGGGCCAGCACCCAAACAATGTAGTGCTCCGTCCACTGGCCTAGTCGACTCACTCCAAGTCGATTCGGTCAAGAAGTCGTCAATCTCAGTCAACTACACGGTCTTCGTACTCCGCACGCTCGCCTCTAGGAGGGTCCGCTCCATGAGCTATAGGTCGATACTCCATGTATCTCAAAGTCCCACGAAGAAGTATCTCAAAAGACCTCCTCGTCCTAGGGGTCTCAACGCAATAGACGGCACGTCAATCGGACGCCCGGTCTATGAGATATTATCCCTTTCGTCCTAGGGGCCTGATTGGTTTCGTGAGTGAAACAACCTGGCTGTATCTCAATTTTACCCCAAAATCTCATAGTGTATACCCATTGGGACTGTTTCTCAATGAGATCACCAATGCCGCTGACGGTTCGTCAAACAGACGTCTGGTCTGAATGTTATCAGCTTTTCCGTTCCAAGGGCCCGGTTGGATTCGTGTGCATTCCAATCCGGCCACTATTCAACTGCAACCAAACCTCGGGCGAAGTATTTCAAAAGATTCATCTCATCAAGAGGAATTCAACGAGACAGACGGCGCGTCAATCAGATGCCCAGTCTGTGAGTTATTGTCTTTTTCGTTCCAGGGGCCCGGTTGGTTTCGTGATCAAACCAACCCGACTGCACTCCGACGGCGTCCAAACCACGATCGGAGTAAGTCAAAAGTTCCGCCTCATCAAGAGGAATCCAACAAAGTCAACGACACGTCAATCAGACATCCAGAGCTCAAGATATAAGCATTTCTGCTCCGAGGGTCTAGTTGGTTTTGTATCCGAACCTACCCGGCTGAACCCAAAGTTCTCCGAAACCTTGAGTGTAATATACCGAAACGACCGTCTCGGTCCAAGGATCATTACGCAAATGATAGTGCATCGATCGGAGGTCCGTAACCCATGTTAGGGGAAAAATACCGATAGAGGTCCGGAAGTGGGGCTTTCAGGCCCGGGCCGACCCGGGTCCGGGTCCGGTCTGGCCACGCGGCGCGCTGGCGTACCGGCCAGGAGGCTCGGCCGAACAGGCTGAGCATTGAGACGTGGGGTGGGGGGGGGGGGGCGCTGCCCCCCGCTTGCTTCGCTAACCGCGGCCCCGCGTGGGGCCGCCCATTGCCATCGGACGCAGTTGAGCGCCGCGTCCCGCCTCTCCAGTCTTCTGCGGTCACGGGACCAGCACCCCCCCCCCCCCGGCGGTGCGCCGGGCACCGCCGTGCCGGCGAGCCGTGCCCGAGGTATTTTCCACAGACCACCGGACGCGCTCCGGTTGTCCGTTTTGCTCGCCACCTTCGCCCATGGTCCTCCCGGAACCCGACCTTCACTACATAGGCTTCAAAATTACCTTGCGGCCTCGTTTATCGTCGCCCATCAATCCACACTCAACGTCCAACCAGTGGAGTCTTCGAATCACCTCTGCGGCCCCGACTCTGGACGCGGTTTCGTTCGGCCTCAACGGCACGGCACGACGCGACGGTGTTGCGCTTCTTTGTCGTGTTCTTTCTCGTGTTCGCGTGGTGCCGTTGCACCGTACCGCCTTTGTTCGTGCTGCAACGAATCAAAACAAAAAAGGGGGAGGAGATTCGGCCGTGTTCATGCGGTCCGGCCTCCTCCCGTTAAGCTAGTATCAAGCGGCCCAAAAGATGAAGAACAGCTAGGATTTTTCACGAACAAAAGAAAACAACCCAAACAGTTTTTCCCGCAATATAATATTCCCTACCCGCAAAAGAAATCATTCACGGATCAACATGAGGATGAGTTGATCCGATTTCTTTGTTTTAAAAGGAAGGAACCACGGGAATATAGACTTACACAAAAAAATTAACCCCTACCTCAACGTTGTCATTGAACTAGAGTTCGTCGCGGAATTAACCATTGAAGTAGAAGAGGATCTTCGCGGAAGAAAAGGATCCCCACGGAAGAAAGAGTCACGGAAGGAACATCGTTGGTGTCGCGGTATACGGCATCGCGTAGTCGATCTCCGAGGATTCGGCGTTCTTTTCGACCTTCGTCGGAGGTCGGCGTTCTTCCCATTCTTCGCGTTCTACGCGTTCTTCATCGAAGAAGAATAACTTCAAACCCCTTAGCCTTTCTCCCAAAATCCTCTCAACGCAACAAGACCAGCTAAATAAAATAAGTGGTGTCTTATTTTATTTACAAACAAACCAACGCATGAAAAAATTCAAAAAAAATGAAACGATCAATTAATTGAGGGGTTTAAAACTACCCAATTAACAGAAGCGTTTATTATAAAGTTTAAACGCAAGAGTTGAATTCGTTTAATAGGGGGTGCAGGTGCGTTATTTTAGAAGAAAGAAATGGTGGGTATCGTGTGGGCCCCACCCCACCTTAATCCTCTCAAAGTAAGTTATCAACAAGTGGTTCCCACCCCTAACTCCCATACATAGGTTATAACCACATAAGAGAGAGGAAAAGTGCATTGACACAACACTTAATCCACCTAACAAGCAAAAAAAAATATAATTATAAAACAATTATATTATTATCCCTCACATTAATTAAACAACTCATCCCGAGAAAACGCAACTCCAGAAAGGGGTCTTCTTAATTAATTACCGGCGCTGCGAGTTCATCGGTGCCCTCAAATTTTGATTCCGAGCACTTGTTCAAAAGTTAGGAAAACCCTCTCGTTCGTTCACTGAACGCACCCGAGTTAAACTTCGGAAAATGATTTCGGGCACACCGGGCCTCGGAATCAAGCGCCATCAGAAACTGAGTTCTTGTAAAATCCCAAGGACAATTAAGAAAAAATTTCCCTTGAATTTTATGGGTTTTTAAATTATATCTTGATCAGAATTCTATTAAACTACGATTGTTCCCTTACTATGAACTTTGTATAAAACTCTTAGTCTATATAATCAGAATTATTAAAATTTACATCCTAAACCATCCCAAATGATTTGAATATATAACAATAAATGATATAATAGTTCAAAAATATTGTTTCAAATATTGAAAATAAGGTTTTATGATATAGGAAACCTATAAATTATTTTTCATGATTATTCAGTTTCCAACTATGATAATTTTTTCTCACCCTAGGATATTTGGTTGTATTCAATGGTGAGATCCCTCTCTAATTATGTTAATGAAAAATGTGAAAGATAATGGAAGTAAATATGTCATGAAAATCCACTAGTTATTGTTCATTAAATGAAAAACCTTATGATTCTTCCTAATCATCTGTTAAATTATATGATTAATATTTTCATCTTCTCTGAGATTCATGACACACCAAATAAGAGAATAATGGAGTACCATGAAGATAATGGAGGAAGAAAATTTAATTTCCTATATTCTAAGTAAGTGTAAATCCCAACTAAAGGAGAATCCTTAGATTAAATAGATTATATTTTTGTTTAGGAAATGAAGGAAGAAACTGTTAATTTTCGAAGAAAAATTAATAGTATGATGGAATTATATTATAGAAAATATGGTATGATTTTTCTTAACAATATTTGTTGTATATATTTATTACTACCCTTTTTTAAAGGGATATTTTTTTTCAATGACACGACCAATTTCATTGTAATGGGTTTTCAAAATAAATTCTAATGTTTCTTGATCATAACAATGAGGGTGAGATTGGTTATTATTGAGAATGCTTTTTTTCGGAAATTAAGGTTAATACCGAGAAGTATTGGACTTTAAAACACTATATGTAGAGGTACTCAAAATGATGAAAGTTTTTATCAGAATCACCAATGGTCTCATTTCCATCTGTATAATGTTCAATATAAATTAGATTTATGATTTTTTAAACAAATTTATATGTTTCTGAGATACGATGTTGGTTTGTAGCTAATGTTTTTTGAAATAATATAGTTAATTCATGAGTTATTAAGATTTTATACCTTCTTAAAAAAGTAGGATTATTATGTTTTGTTCTTAATGTTTTTATAAATAAAGATTTATTTCTTGTTGAATGTTTTTGAAATAGTGGACGAATAATAATTATCTAATTGATTCCCAAAAAACATGAAAAATCTTCCTAAACAACTATGACATTGATAAGATCATCATAATTACAATTCCATCCTTATAATACTTCCATCGTTATGAGTTTAACACATTTATGAAATGTGAGATGATGAAGATAATTGTTTTTTCATACCGATAAATCACAAAACAATTAAAGAATTTTTTTTTATTGTTTAATTTTTTTCTTCTCCATAATCAGTTAATGAAAATATGAATCTACATTATAAAGTATTAATGTTGTTGATGTGGTTTAAAGAATTTATAATTTGAAACTTGGTATTTCCATCAAAATGGAATTTCCATTTTAATGGTAATTCCATAATAATGGTAATTTTATCATAATAGGAATTCTATATTAAAGGGAATTCTATTGTAATGGGATTCTATAAATATGTGAATGATACATCATATTGAAAATGAGGAAGATACATAATATTGATGTTGAGGAAGGAATATCAAAATGAATAGATATTTAATGGTAGATCACAATGGGATGAGAATGAATATATGATCTTAATGATATATGAAATAATGGATGATCATAACATATATAGGATGTTACAGTTTGGGAATTTAAATCCAACTGGTTTAAACTATAATAATGAGGAGTATAGAAAACAATAACAAAAATACCATGAATATTTTTAAATAGTTGAATTGATAAAAATTTAAATTCAGTTATTCATAAATCCTTGAGTTTTATAATTTCAAAAATAAGGAAATGTATTTATGTTTCCCAAAATATCCATTCTTGGTTTCATAAAAATAGTTGCACAGTATAGTTTTACGTCATAACTATTAAAAGTGTGGATAAAGAGGATTACAATGGAATTTCATTTGTGATCTATTTAATGATATATATCTCATTATAATATTAGAAATTATTTGTTTCAATATGTAGACTAAGAATCATCATGTTCACAATATCATATTGAGTGAATCAGATTGAGGAAGATCCAACATAGTTTTTGAGCAGTGCATTGAAGAGCGCATATTGATAAGGAGATGATCATATTGATTAAATTGGATATTGTAAATAAGATTGAGGATCATCGTAATAAAGGTCATAGAAATTATGGTCATCAAACCTAGGACCTTCTGTTTATATAATTGACTAATTAATTAATTAATTTTTTGTGACAGTTGATTAAAATATAACATTGTATACTAATGGGGGTCAATATATTCATTTCTATTATGATATATAAGGTGTCTAATAGTAGTGGGAACATGTTTTATTCACTTATTCACAATAGAAAATTTAAATAAAACCATTGAAGTGGCTATGGAAAAGACCTAGGTTCTCACACTAACATGGTTCCTTGTAAATCTTGTGTGGTTTAATTGATTTTCAACATTTCCATGCATGTATTTTTACTATAATTTTAAAATATATAAATTTTAACTATTTTTAGTGGTTGATTTTTAAAATGTTTTGAAACTAAAAATAATTGGCGACTAATTCAACATCCAAAACATTATTGTCATTCAATCCATTTTAACTTCAATTGGTATCAGGTCCAAGGGTCACATATTGAATCCTTATCTTCGATAATCTCAATTCTGACTATAGTATAGGAATTTGTATATTGGATGGAAAAATTAATTATGAATGTAAAAATGGTATGATTACATATATCATATATTTTTTATTGGATTTTTTATACTTCTACTATTGGTTTTCCACCTATTAATAAGGATTCACAAATGACATTTGATGATAAGAGAAAAATAGAAGTTGATGGAAATACATAAAATTATATCATTATGCCTTTATTAAAAAATATCTATTTAAAAGTTATGGGTATCAAAACATAAAAGAGTATGTGGGACATGATGGAATTTTTTTAATTAACTAATAATGTGAAGGAAGAAAAGTCACAAACATGGATTATTAATTATGATGATAACAAAATTAGAGGTGAAGAAACTATTGATTAATACTTCATCAAATTAGATGAAATTTTTAACAACATCCTAGGATTCGATGATTTCTTAAAATATTTTACAATTGTGAATAAAAAAATGAGAATCCTTCTGGATAGGACTGATTCTAAAATTTCCTCTTTATATTATATGTATTATTTGTCTCTTTATGAATATCATAAAATTTTGGTAACATATAAAAATAGATAATATCCAATTTTCAAAAAGAAGATGAATGATGAAATGGATTTTTAATCTATTATAAAATTTAAATGTAAATATGTTAAAGATGATGAACCTTGTGACTATAATGATAAAGTGGATATTGATTTTAATGAAAAAAATAATTCCTCTTATATCTATGAACTATCGAAGGTGATGATGATTGTATGAACATAAACTTCATCTCCGATGTTTTATGTGTGGTTGAATCAAAAAATTTCATACAAATTTACAAAATTAGAATGTTTTGGAATATCAAGAGTTATGATGAAAATCAACAATGGTAGATATGGAAAAAAATTTATAAAGAGTAAAATCTATCAAAAAAATATAAGAAGGTTCCTGGAGAAAAAATAAGTATACTTAGTATGAAATATGATGTAGAATCAAATGAAATCACTTCCATAGAGGATGAATGTTTAGAATTGTTCAAATCATTAATTTCAAAAATAAATATTTTTTAAGACTCATTGGATATTGAAGAAGGAGGTTAATAATCATTAATAGAGGATAAACTCAGAATAGATCTTCTAAAATGTCTTCATGAAAACAAATCACTCAAGAAATAAATCTGGGTAATGAAGAAAGATTGTGAAGAATTTTCTGAAGGAAGAAAATATGACCTCCATAATGAGGAATAATACATGTATAATATCATATGTTACAGACATATAACATTGTAATAGGGAAATATTGTTGAATATTGTACAAAGAAGTCAATATATAAGGAATAAAAATTAAACGAGTGTCAATAAAAACATTTTCTGTTCAAAAAAAACCTCTATAAAGGTGAATGAAAATGTCAAAAATCAATGGAAGTAAATTTTGTGACTTTTAATGTTTTGGGAAATGTTCCAACAATGAATTAAGAGAAATAATCACCCACATAAAATAATATTTCATTTTATTTTTCTAAAAATTTACGATGTAGAATGAGTGTTTAGAATTCATCGGATGAAAAAGGATATGAGAAAACTATCATGTATAAAAAAGCTGAAAACACCCTAGGTGGGAAATACTGGCTATGACCAGTGTGTCTTGATGAATGAGAAGTTCTCATCCTCAAATATTTATATTGAATGAAATATCTTACATCAATATAAAATCATGGTTTTATGGATATTACTATTGTTGGGGAATAAATGATAACAATAATTATAATCGTTGGCACAACATATTTCTACATAGAATTAGGTTTTATAAAAATTATATAAATAGTTAATAAAGGACGTGTAACATTCCAAACTGATGTGAATTAGAAAAGAAAATATTAGGATGTGATAAAATTTTAATCAAAATATTAAATTGACTATCTTAAATAATTTTGTAAATGTTGTAATCAGTTTGTTCGTCATGATGAAATATTTATGAAACTAATTCTGAAACTACTTTCTTATATATTAATCTAAATAGATGATTTGAAGATGAATGTTGAGGAAAAATATTTTTTTAGTGATATATCTTTTAAATCATGAAAAATGGAAAAACCATGCTTACATGATAGTCGTTCTTCTTCACATTTTACTTGTGATATAAAAATGTTGAAAAATATTGAAATTCATGATGTAGGAGATTTTACCATAGGTAATGATAGTCCCTTAATTATCAGGATAATTAAAATAGCTACGATTGAATTCGATAAGTTTAAATAATTGGATGTTATTTATATTTATAGGATAAACATAAAATAATAATTGTTTGTCTACATTTTGATTATTTAATTGAGTTGATTATCATAAATGATTCATGTACTAGCATAATTGTTATTGCTAGAAAAAGTTTTTATAATTGAGAAATAACTGTTGGTAATCTCTTTTAAATGGTATAATTTAATATCACATGTTAATTTAGTTTGGAAGACGATAACTAATTGTGTCACTGAAGACATGGACACATTGGACAGAAAAACATGAAAAAAAATTCTATGGATTATGTTGTTAGTTATAATCCATAATTGAAAATAAGAGATCAATATGTTTTTATTACATGTCATAAAGGGAAGATAACAAAAAAAGTCTTAAGAATGTTGTGATTGAGTCTACCAGACCTCCTAAACTTATTTATTTTATATTATTTTGTTCCAATGAGACGTAAATAAAAATTAATAATATATTATTTGTCACATTTATTTAATATTTCACTTAGATGAAAAGTATCATGTTTATGGAAAATAATTTAGAGGCTATAGAAATAATTATGTTTTTTTTAATACATGTAGAGAAATAAATTTTTTTATATAAATATGTAGAGAAAAAATAACTGTAAGAAGATCACAATTATAATTTTCCAAACAAATCTGATAGAGAACGAGAACAAACATTGTTATATCACTCCTTATACTCGACATAAAAATAGAGTAGCTGAACAAAATGATATAAGTTTAGGTGAAATTGCATGATTTATGTTAGCAGAACAAAGACAACCAAAGTTATATTGGGGAGAAGTTGTTAGTAAATTTTACATGTTCAAAATATGTGTTTGTTGATACTAGATATATATGCTACATTTTATCAATTTTTTTTAAAAAAAATCATTGAAATGATTTAATTTTTTTATGATTCAATATTTGATTAAAATAAAAAAAATTATTATCTTTTAATGTTTCATGAGATATATCGGTTATTCACCTAAAAAGAGGATTTTCAAATATTTTAATAGAAGTTGAAAAAAAATGATTCATATTATGTGAACGTAATTGAAAATTAAATTTCCTTAATAAAATTTGTTCAGAAATCTAAAGAGGAGATACTAGAGATTTCCAAATATGGTGATTGTATGTGAAAGCATCCCTATAAATATTTCATAGAATTAAATGGTGAGTATTTTTCATACATAATAGAAACAATGAAATTAAAAACATTAAAAAAATTGAGTCTCAAGGAATTATTTGAAATCAGAAGGATCCAATTCAAACTAGATGGATGTTGAGATTACAATGATAGACTTCAATTATTTCAAAAGTTGGTCTGGAATTAGTTCCAAAATATATTAAACATAATGAATGGTATGATTCTATGAATAAAGCGTTGGATCATATTGAGAAGAATGAGATATGGGAACATCTTATATGATTAATAAATAAAGAATTTAGTTGAATGTAGTGGGTTTAAAAAAACATTTTTAATAAAAATTGATAACTTTTCTGAAACAAATTATGGATTTTTTATAAAGGTTAGTCATATGTGGGAGTTGTGGGTATTGAAAAAAAATCTACTGATTTTAAAATTATAAATTTTTAGAATATTTATATTAATGTCCAAACACGATAATTACATGTTTTATCATATGTATTTGATGACATCTTTACTAATTAGTGAGAGTCAGTAAGATGTTTAAACTGAACAAACATGTTATTTCAAAATTGAAACATATGAAAAAATTGTTATATATTAATGATTAACTAGTATGTGTTGAAATATTCTCCATGTGGTCAGTATTAAAAACATGAAAATTGTATTATAATTATTAATTTATTAATGTAAACGTTTATTGAAAATTATATATTAATTCTTTTGTCTTTGGAACTCTATTTTTATTCCATTATGTGGATGATATAATTTTTTGGGGGGGATGAAGAAAAAAATTGTAAGGATTTTCTTTTTGATATGAAGTAGAATATGGAAATTTCAGTTTTGTGATAATAAAAATTAATCCTAGGATTTCAATGTTAATAAAAAGGAAAGTACACTTTCTAATCTCAATAGAAGTATGCCTTGGAATTTTTTTAATTTGTTTTGGATGGATATATCCAAAGAAGATTCACCTCCTTTATTCGCCAGCATAAAGTTGAGTAATGAAGAATCTATAAAAAAAGTGAATCTGATAGAATTTCAGATGATGATAAGAAGATTAAATTACCATAAAAACTCAATACTAGAAATTTTATAGGGAGTTGATTATTGTGATAGTATCAAATATAATAAAGCGAATCACATATGTTGGAAGCAATGATAAATTTGAAATCTTTCAATGGAATGACATCACATTGGTTTTATAAAAATGAAATTGTGAGATGTTGTTTCATGGATATATTGATTTAGACTAGGCATGAGATTTTAAAGGTAGATAATAAACATTAGGAAGAACACTTTTCATGGGTGATTGTTGTGTGGCTTAGAATTTTAGGAAAAAAAATCAGTATTATTATGAACTATAGAATTAAAATATGTTGCAGATACTCAATCCCATACTAAAAGTTTGTTAATGTCTATTTAGATGGAATATTTGAAGGAAAATGTTTCTAAACCATTGATTATATATTGTAATAATCAGATTGAAATTGATCATTCTAAAAATCAAGCCCAACATTCAGGATCTAAACATAATGATATAATGATTCACATTATAAAAATGTTTTTTATCATGGAGAATATGTGCATTAATATATCTCAACAAAGTATCAAATTAGTGATATCGTGACTATAGAAATACTAAAATATAGTTTTATTGAGTTGATGCTGAAACATAATGTTCAACCTCATCTAATGACTTCCAATATCACATATGGAATTCCTCCACCATTCTATGGATTATGATGACAAAATGTGATAGAAATTAAAAAAAATTGTAATATGTTTTTACATATTTATCATAAATTAACCTAAATATATGTTTTTCTTAAAATAGTAGAGAGGAAATGAATAGTGAAGAAATATATCTTTACATGGCCCCAAAATATTCATGCCACTAAGGGTTTGAATTCTATATAAGAATTACTTTATCTATGAGTATAGTGTCAAGAAACAATCCATTTTTAAAATATGTGTTTGGGTAAATGTACAAAAATGTAGTTGTTTAAAAAATTTTAGTGATGTTTATTTCCACTGATTTGGTATTTTTAAAAATTCTGTTGTTTAAAAATTATAATGGGGATATTGAACAAAAAATTTATGTTTTCTTTTATTTATTTTTTCTTTATTTGATGACAATTATACTTTTTCTATTTAATATTTTCTTTATCTAGGATTGGAGGATATCCACCGTAATGTGTTCTCATAAAAATGATGAGAGTTAATGGATCCAAAAACTACAGGGTGACAGTTCTTTATGAATTTGTTTTCCTGATCATAGAGGTTGGGATTGATAAGTATTAGACTAAGAATCAAAAAGTGCATTAGTGGGCAGAAATACGAAGTTATTTTTCAGATGCACCATTGGTCTCAGGTCCATCTATATGATGTTAAATATCCATGAGATATAAATATTTTTATAATTTTATAAATTATTCAGTGAATAATTCAAATTGTCGTTGAAGATATTTGAAACAAGATAGTGAATTCATGTTTTAGAATTTTTTCCTACATATTGAATAAATTTAAATGATTCTTTTTTTAATTATGTTCATATAAACGATGAATCATTTCATGATAAAATCTATATAATAATTGGATGATTCATAATATTTGTGTTAGTACCATAAAAAATGAAAAAGATTACAAATGAAATATGACACTGATAAGATCATATTACTAAGAATACCATCCTTAATATAATACCATCATTATGAGTTTATCATCATGTAGAAATGCAAGAGGATGAAAATGAATGTTTTATATCAGACTGTTAAATCCCAAAATAATCAGAGGTTGAATTTTTTGGTTGTTTGAAGTATTTATTGAAGTAATCATAGATAGAACATATGTTATTGATTTAGATATTCTAAAATTTTCGGATGATGATTGATTAATTTAAATGTTGTATTGTTGAGTTCCATCATAATAAAAATTTCATCATAATGAGAGTTTCCTCTTAATGGGAATTCCATCGTAATATAACTTCTATCATAATGGGAGTTCCATCATTATGATGATGAAAATCCTATTAAGTATGAGGTAGATACATTATATTGATGATGTGGGAGGTACATCATAATGGAAATAAAGGAATATCAAATTAAGAAAAGAAATAAAGTAAAATCGCAATGAGTTGTTAATGAAATGATTATAACAATTAAAATTCATGATAAATCTAAGTAAATTACATATTTATATAAATATTCCCAATAAATATTATTATATAAAATACCCAAAAAGATTATAAGAATATTTATGAATATCTTAAGTGGTCAAAGTTGAAATTCAATTATGTGTAAATTGTAATGATTTTGACAATGATGAATTGGGGAATGTTATTATGTATAAAACCATTTCCTTTTTGGGATTCCTATAAATAGTTTCATTGTAGAATAATTTTTTATAACTATTATGAGAGAGGAAAATGAGTATCACTAAAGAATAGAGTTATCCTTATAATACTAGACATTTTTTGTTTTGTTAACTATATAAAGATACATTTTATTAAGAATATCATATTGAGTCAATCTGACTAAGGAATATTAGACATATTGTTTCAGATTATTTTTTAAAAATGGAGATCAAGAAATATAATATTGTATTGTGTTGATTAGAATAAGTCAATTAGACTGGGGTTTATTAAACTAAACTTCATCTGACTCACGTTCATTGAACCTACAATGTTTTTTGGAGAAAATTTATTAAATGAAATTATTAATTGGTTTTGAAAAATTTATTACATCATACAATGTAGCATAATGGGATTCAGAATAAAAATTTATATTGAGAGATAAATCATGTATTATGAGATTTGGAAGAAGTTTTATTCCCATCTACAAATAGTTAATCTTCATATACCTTTGAGGGTGACAATTTAAAGGATGTATGATGCATTAGTAAGGAAAAACAAAAGTGGTTGTAGGGGTTAGAATTCAAATAGTATTGAAACTCAAAAAAAGAGCAACTGGTTCAACCTCCCTTCTCAGTTGTTATATTATAATTTTGAACATTAGATTTTAAGATAATCATAAGCTAACATAAATACATTAATTTATTATGTTGGGGGGTACAAGTCCATTATCCATGTATATGTAGTAATCATAGGTCTAATCCTTTGAGTAATGTATTACAGATGATATGTTTAACTATAGATGTGGAATGATTTATAAGTTTAGGGATCATGATTTTGGATTTTTTGTAGATGGGTTAAATCAATTATATTTTTTTATAAGAAAATAAAATCCAATAATTTTTTTTAATAAGTTTTTCATTAATTATATATGTTTAATAGTATCAATAATTTTGAAATGTGATTTATGGAAATGAAAAATTTTATGGAAGACACATGATTTAGCTATAGATAATCTTTATTATGTGACTAAATATTATATAATAATCTCCAGCTGGGATAAAGGGAAAATTGGTATTGATAATGACAATTTTAAAGTATTTATGTATTGTTAATTTATTATTCATATGATAAAAGAATTATTTTATTATGATATAAATTAATTTTTTGTTTTATAGAAGATTTCCAGTACTCGATGATTTTATTTAATGACTATGGATAGAGTAAATTTGGGGATTTAGTATGGATTTCATGTATTTATAACATAATATTTATAGATATTATCATGGGTAAATAATTTTTAGGTTGATAATAAATTAAAAGGATTAGATACCCCTTTTCTGTTTTAATTGAACGGATTTTGATGTGATTTGAAACAATTATGGGGATTTAAAAAATAATTAATTATTTATGAATAAATAACCCTTCATCTTAGTATATGATATCATTTTAGGCCAATTATGGTCAATTGGATAATGGGATATACATACTATTCCCAATTGTGAAGTTATTCATTGACAAGGAAATTATTTCATATATATATTTTTTCAAGATAAATATTATCCTTCAGGTTAGTATATAAATTTGATTCATTAATTTTTTTAAAATTTCAACACATTTCAACATTATATATTTAGCATTCATGGTTATTAACTATATTTTGTGAGATTATTCTTTACGTTGATGTATATATATACTTTATTTTAAATAGTTTTTTTAAGAATAATTGTTTCATAATAATGAAATTAAATTCATTTGGATATTTATTGTACTGAACAAGATACCCATTATGGTTAAAATATTCAATATTTCTCTTGTTATTTGGGGGAATAGTTTCATTTATTTAATCTATGTTTGACATTTTTCTATATTTTTTTATATTTTTTGGATTTTATTTAATTATTTCGTTATATAATTATTTATATGTTACCATCGAGTGATTATTTTTTGTTTGGATAAGATATTATTATTTGATGAATAGATTTTTAGGATTTTTCTGATTATGAGATCCATTAAACGTTAATTATACTTCTTCCTGAATGATAAATTCAACTTGCATATTAATTTCATGGCATAAGAGATGAACTGTAATGTAACACTCCAACCCCAATTGTCTAAATCTAGTGCAATATTTTAGTAAATTGGAATGATTACAAAAAATAAATATATGGATGGAATTAACAGTTCAATAGATTTGGAAATCATGATACATACATATGATCAATTGTACAACTTGAAATCAAATACATAATTGAAATTACATTGGGATCATCTAAGAATTATTTATTTTCCCTTCAATACATTCATAATATTCATCCTTCTAAATAGGGGAAAATAAAAAATAAAAAATCAGTTACGTGAAATGACCTATAAGGGTATGTAATATAGTAGAAGATATCATAATTATGAAAATTTTTCATGATGAGAAACTAAAAAAACAAGCCATTAAAAATATATTTGATCAAAATCTTGTAGGAATAATGGATGAAAAATAATTCCATAATAAATGATCATAAGAGTATGAAACAAAACCATTGTTATACAAATAGTTGAATTCATAACTTGTTTTATCAGTTTATAATTTCACAATGAAAGAATTCATAATTCTAGGCAATAGATACATATTTTCAAAACTCGTCCAAGACGTCTGAAAATAATTTTGTAAGGCCATAGCTGAAACCAAATTTAGGTTTCTCTCCTGATACCTAATAAAGTATTGAGAAGGTATAGTAGGTCCCACCCTTCACGTATGAAGTCCAATGCATTCTACATATTCAAGGGGTGAACATAATCAAATATAAATTAATATTGAAACTAACCTATGAAATGTATTTAACATTCCCCAATAATAAAACATAGACACTAAACCTTCAATGTAATATGGTGAATGGTATCAAGTAAGTACATCCACAATAAAAATATTTGAAAAACATTCATCATCATATTATACATGTAATCACTAGATATAAGTCTCATTTATGAACCTGATTAAACAATATTTGGTGACATAGATTAATATAATTTTAAATATAACAATTGAAAATTTCTTGATGATATAATCCATTAACATACCAATGAATCCCTTACCACCTTGAAATAATTATATAAAAATCCATTAATATAAAATGGGAATAATGAGACTCATTTTATGATATAAAAAGGGAATTACATAAAACACATGTATGTAATATGTGGTGCAAAAGGCATATATGTCATAAAATTTAATGTCCGACTATAGATATCCTTTTTTACTTTGGACATGAGTGTTCTATTGGGAAATCATTTTTATTTGTCAAGAAATTAAATTGAAACATGTATATTAAAAAATAATGGAGGATTGTTGAAATAATATTTGAGGAACAAATGATGACCCCCTTATGTGAAATTATTTAAAAGGAGTTAATTAAGATGAATTAGAAATATAACATTATTCTATGGTTGAAGGAAAATTTTAAATAGATTTTAATGTTAAAAGGCATGTTTTCTTCCCTAAAATAATAAATAAACAATTAATTTTTTTCATGATAATTTTAGTGATTTTATGAATAAAATAAATTTTTAAAATTCATTATATAGTTATCTTAAAAATGAAAAATAATTTGAGAAGTTCCCTTGAATCGTGCATGATTAATAGGATAGAATTTTAAAATATCCTTTTAAAAATATAACTACCCATTTATTGAAGTATATTTTTTATTAGTAAACATATATAAAATATTCACAACTAATTTATGAGTAGTAAATAAGAATAACTAAAAAATTAATTGAGTTATGTAGAGAATATTAGTAACAAATATGAAAATGGGGGTTTGGGTAGAAATCCCTTACCACATTGTAATCTATCAAATAATAAGCCCCCAAATTAGTGATCATAAAATAATACATTTGATAACATGAAAATAATTAGATTAATGATATGATACGTCAATGGAAAGTCTAAATACACCAAACACAAGTAATAGTCGTGAATAAGGAATATCTCATCAAAATGGAAGTGAGATGATCAAACAATTACCATATGTCTGAATGAGTTGTGTTCATGAACTTGATGTCTTGGTAATAAAATTAAATACATTAAATAAATAATTCAGACCTATATATATATAGTATTATATATAGTTTTATTATGTCCATTTATTATCTCATTAGTGGTTTATAAGATTCATTTTCATCATTCTGAACTATTCATTCCTTGATTGCATGGTCGATTCTATTGATTATATGTGATGGAATCCATACAGAATAGATATAATTCTACCAAATATATTATATATAATAATAATGAACATAAATAATCTTAAATTCTATTAGAATTCATTTGTATACATTGTATGAGAATGAATCATTAGATAAGACAGTTAGTGAATATCGTTTTGATATTTACAACAATTTTTTATCACAACATAATTGTTTTGTTCTATAGTTTGATATCATGTAAAAATTATGGTTCTATAATTAGTACATAATATATAATTCATATTTTCTACTCAGTTTCAACCATAAATATGGTTTAATGCCGATATTAGATGGTGGAATTGAAGAACTACGGTTTGCATCAACAAAGGTCATAAATTAGCACTTCCAAGAAGATTATTTATGTTTTAAATAAAAGAGAGAGAGTATTGAAATTAATGATGGTTATTAAATTAACATGATATAATTATAGATTAAATTTCATAATGGTGTTAACATGATATTTTGGAAAGATTAGGTTAGGATAGGATAATAAAAGAAATCAACTTGAAATGAAATTGAAATAAAAATGATGTGGATTTACTTCTTGAATATTACCTCCATGAGAATATTAATAAGGGAAAGGGTTTTGGTCTTTTGGGAATTCCAAGATCTCCTGGATGTGGGGAGGGACAAGAGATATTTATATGTGTAGAACATTGATAAAATTAATGGATTAGAGGATTGCTGAGAAGTGGGAAATAAGGATGATTTTTTATAGTAGAGGAGAGATGTGATTTTTGAATTTCTTATTCATAATTTTATTATTTTTATAAGGCATGAAATAGTATTGATTATTGTGGAAGATAATAGTAATAAGATCATTTTAGTTCAAAACATGTGTTCTTACTTCAGCAATGAAACAAGTAATAGTGTTTTTATCTTATTGAGTATATTTATATTAAATTACAATATTTTACTATTCAAAAAATTTCGACAATTTCAGAAAAATACCAAAATATAATAATAAATTTTTTTTATGCACAGAATAAAAATATGGACTCAGTTTTGAAAAGTAATTTTAAAATTAGATAAATTTAGACTTTAAATAAAATCACCATTTACGAGAAAAATATAGTATGTAAAACTAAAACAAATTTTATAATACCCTGAAAAATTAACTACTGACTTATTAAATTATCCTAAAATCATGTGAAAAAAATATTTATTTAGGAACACATTTTATGAAAATTAGTTCTATTTTAAATAATTTTATTAATTTAATATATAAATTAAATATTTAATACTCTAAAAAATACAAAATCATAATTATTAATTAATTAAATATTTTATTTTATTTATATGGTTCCTAAATTATCAAATTACTTACATGGGTGAAGTTAGTATACATAAGGGTCATATTACTATTCATATGTGTATATTAATATTCCTACGGTTTCATTACTATTCATAAGGGCCAGGTAACTATACATAAAATATTTACGTTAATGCTACCAAATTATAAATATCTTACTAAACGCAATCGTGTATCTCAGTTTTTCAGAATTCAAATCATAGAGGTGGAAAAATTATATTTTTGGCAATGTTATAAAACTATGTTGCTTTATAGCGACTTAATGATTCATGCATTCAATATTAAATTTATTTATAAATCCTTGAGGTTTACATTCTTCCACACAATAAGAATTTTATACTAAACATTCTAGAATAATACCTCATAAAAAAATTTTGTTGTTCTTAATCATAGAATACAATGTCACCCATGTCTCTTCGTTAATTATATGATTTTTTGAAAGTACATTTACCAGTCGAGTCATTTGATTCATTAATACTTGTCACCTATTGTCTAGAATCCTGGTAGGCTCATCATATTAATATAAGTTAGGTTCCAATTATAAATTGTTATATGTGATTAAATGTCTTGGGTTAAGCTTGTACATCCTTAACTAGAAGATTCAAAAAACATTGTGTACCTTCGAAAGGTTATCCACCATTTCCAAATGACAAGATACAACTCTTATTCTATCTAGAATTTAAAATGGCCAATATATAGGGGGCTCGGTTTCTATTTCATCCATAATCATATAACACCCATACATGATAATTCCCATATACAACCTTAATATATCTATGTACACAGGGTCCTTGGAAATTCTCATTCTGTTTAGAACACTATAACCCATTCTACTCAACGCATCAACTACCTTATTTTACATTAAGAATCATGAGGAAGTTATTAATTTTCACATTCAAAACATGTGAATTACATCATCATGTGACCTTTTGAAATATGGTAATTACTCAAATTACCATAAATCCTAATTGGAAACCATAATTCATCCTTACAAACTCAATTGGATATATTTCTTATATCAAAAATTATTGTAACCTCCATCAATGATCGTATAAAACACATGTCGACAAGTCATTATTCAGTTCCATGGTAGTCAATACTATTACCAGTCAATCAATTCTTCATCATTATCTCAACATCAATAATATATTTAGGGTTTTGTTTCTCTCAATCATGTTTTTTTCAAAATGTTTAACATTATACTAAATATGTTTTCATCAAACCATTAAACATATGTTCACAAATTCTCAATGAAATAGTACTACAATGCAGTAATCGTATATTATGTTATTATTATAACTAGTATATTGCATATAAAATATGAAAATAAAAATATTCTTGACTAGGAATATTAGTTGTTAAACTTCACCTGTAGATGTATCGTAAGATGATCATTGTCCAGTAACGTCATTTGGGTTATATTTCTTTAAATCATACAACATTGATTTTCATATTGTCATATCACCTTGTGGATGAAGCATTGTACATTATAAACCTTTTTCTTACCCTTTTAATCACGAATTAAGATTATTTTTCACCACAATTATAAAAAACTATCATTTCCTCCCATCATTTACCATGGTGATTCTTTCAACAGCAATCACATGTGGGAAAACCATGTGAATTATCATGAGAATTTCCAAGGACCCTGTGTACATAGATATATTAAGGTTGTATATGGGAATTATCATGTAAAATATTCTTGACTCAGAATATTAGTTATTAAACTTCACCTGTAGATGTATCGTAAGATGATCATTGTCCAGTAACATCATTTTGGTTATTTTTCTTTAAATCATAAGACATTGATTTTCATATTGTCATATCACCTTGTGGGTGAAGTATTGTACATTGTAAACCTTTTTCTTACACTTTTAATCACCAATTAAGATTATTTTTCACCACAATTATAAAAAACTATCATTTCCTCCCATCATTTACCATGGTGATTCTTTCAACAACAATCACATGTGGGAAACCCATTTCTTCCCTTCATCCTTTTATCCTTCTTTTTCAGTGTAATACTCTTCATTATTTTCTTCCCTTCAAATCCATATGGCTCTGATTATTCATTACATACCTTATAATCAAATGATACTATTTCCTCATATTATTAGGTTACGTTGTAGACTATATTCCATTAAAACAATGGCTTAAGACCATAATATATATGATCCTTCTTATCCCTTGGGTCATTTTAATTGGTTCAGTTCTCATTCCTTCTACAAGGTGAAAATTCTAATAAATTCCATTTAATATAATAGTTCATAAATTTTTGAAGTCTCTATAATACTAAACATGGTATAACTCATAACATAAATGTATACATCAGAAATCCAAGAACCATTTAATTTTGTTACCTTGGGGGAATGAATCCTTAATAATTATGGTTAAATTAAATGTAAATTTTCCTATGAATATCCACATAGAGTTTCAAAATAGGTGTGTAACAAGTATCATTGTCATGTACCAGGTTACTTGGGGTAAATCATGAAACATTATTTCAGAGATATTACTCCATGTTTCATTTTTTATAGAACCACATCCACTTATACTATCCAGATAGGGGTGTATTTTCTAGGAAGATCCTCAAAATATATTCCTCAAAAAAATCTAGAATGTCATTTATAATTTTTCTAAAATTATATCATATGTTTCTATACACTAATCTATTTATTCACAATTCTAGTTTCCATTATTTGTAATAAAATTTATTTGATACTAACTGTAATGCCCCAACCCCTGTTTCCTAGAGCTGTTGCTTTATTATATTTCATTATCATGATTAATTGAATGTTGTATCCTTAATTAACAAATAGTTTAGTAGTTATTTAAATCTAGATATATAAATATGTTCAACATTAAAACTATAATGAAATAAATAATAAAAATTACATTGGTAACATCGATGAATCATAGATAATCCCTAAAATAAATTGATAATATTCATCATCTCAACCTGGGGGAAATTAAAAATATGAAATATGTGTGATAAAATTCCCAATAACGGTATGTAATACAGAATAAGTATTCATAATAATATAAAAATGGTATGATGTATAACAAAAAAACACATGCCTATAAAAATACACCAAAGAATAATGATCCATGAATAAGGGATGTAATATTAATTCAATAATTAATGGTCACATGAGTATGAATCATAACCATTGATATCCTACTATTCAAATAATAAAATTGTTTATCAATAAATAATATTGCAATGAAGTGATAAATACAGCTGGATAATTGAATCATATTGTCAAGGCCTTGGAAATGATATATTAAAATACTATGGTTGGGCCTCAACAATAACCCAGTTGTGTTTTGTCTCGGGAGACATATTGATGCATTGAGGGGCTATAGTGATCCCCACCCATCACTTACTACGTCCAATGAATTACTCATAAGAAATGTTTCAACATAAATAACATATACATTGATATTTTAACTATCATATATACTGTATATAAATTTTTCCAATCATTAAAAATAAACACAATCCATTTTGAGTAATATAGTGAATGGTATCATGTTAGAACATATATAGTCAAAGTAATTATAAAACCTCCAAAAAAATATTTTAGATGTTATTATATTATATAAAAATCAATGAATTACATGATTAAACATATAATTTTTACATATAAGAATATTTTTTTAAGTGATACCGTTGATTTTTGTTTGACTGAAAAATCCTTAAACATTCCAATGTATCTCGTTCCACCATGGAACATTCAAAAAATAATCCTTTAGAATGTCATGATAATATAGAAACTTGTTATAAGATATTACATGTGGAAAAAAATAAACCAAATTCATATAATTTTTGTTGAACAGTGCATGTATCTCTTAAATGTTAAAGTGAGATGAGAGAAATCATTTTTACCTTTAAAAGAAGAGTTCTTTTGAAAAATAAAATGTTTTTTCATAAAAGAATATTGTAGAAATTTATATTCATGAAACTATATAGAAT
Organism: Viscum album; assembly: GCA_963277665.1. Classification (NCBI taxonomy): domain Eukaryota; kingdom Viridiplantae; phylum Streptophyta; class Magnoliopsida; order Santalales; family Viscaceae; genus Viscum; species Viscum album. The sequence goes on along the minus strand of OY728151.1, from coordinate 1,050,513,452 downwards.
GGGCATTTACATTATATACGATTCATAAATGATGTCCCTATTAAATGAAATCATTTTGAATTATTTTATTAAGATGCGTTAAAAAACATATTAATGAAGTTTATGAAAAGTATTAAATAAATTATAAAGAGAAAAGGTATGTTTCCTTTCATAAAACCGTAAATGAACCATGATATATTTTAATGATAATTTTTTTGATTTTACAATGATAATTTTGGATTAAAATATATTATAGATTGTAATACAAAAAAGGTAAGAATTTGAGATGTTCTATTTAATTAGGTATGCTTATCAGGATGAAATTTTGAAAGATGCTTTTAAAACATGTAAATAAACATAATAGAAAAAATCATTATGATTTGTAAAAATATATAGATAATACATATAGAATTTATGAGGATTACATAATAATTAATAATAATTTCATTGATGTAAGTTGAGAATAAGAGTAAACCAAAATAAAATGGTGGTTCGGTTATAAATCGCTTACCACATTGTAATCAATCAAATCATATTACAAAAAATTAATTATAAAAAAATGATACATTTAACACTATGAAAACATAGATATCTTTTATTTGATAAATCAACTATCTGTTTACATAGAACAACCACAAGTAACAGTAGTGAATTAATAATATCTCACCATAATAGAAGTAAGATTAGGAAACCCTTAACTTTTGTCTTGATGAGTTCTGTGTTTGACCTTAACATAATGGATAATCAAATTAAATGAAATCATTATATAATTATTGACCATATATATTTATATATATATTATTAAATATTGTTTTATTATGTTCATTTATTTCTCAATTGACGAGTTATAATATTTAATTTAATCATTTTGGAGTCTTTGTTCCTTGTTTCATGATAGGTTCACTTGATTATAAGTAATAGAATTCATGTGGAATATATATAATTCTAATTGGAGTTGGTGTCCTAGAACCATATTGTTATAATTTAATTACAAGAATAATTATTTTATTTTAATATTAAATATCTTATTACATATTTTTCATTTTCTTGTATGAATGTAATGTAATAATAACCTAGAGTATATATCAAAATAATAAGATCATTATAGGTCCCCGTAATCATGAGAACCATGAAGTGATATGAAAATATTCATAAATATAGTTTTGTAGGTGGATTACATAATATTATGGGACACATAGTTTATATATGATCATGTGTGAGTACAACAAAGATGATTTGACTTATTCTCATGAAGTTCACACTTGTTAATCTCTAATATTGGGGATTTTGACAATAGACCCTCCAGTAAGAATTCTGCATGTTTTGGTGTCATCCGGTATTCTTATCTATGAGCATGTGTAATGATACTTAGACTTAAATATTATCATTAATATGTTTCATGACTCACACAGTTAAGTTTAATGATGAAAACCATCACCCTATATGTTTTTGTGGTGTAGGGTATGTTAGGTGCATCATGAATGAAATGTCATTAATTGATAAATTTAGGAAGGATTTGTTCTTTCCATTTATGTAAGGTCATATCTTGGACCTTTGATTGAAATAAAACATTCACAGTAAAATATGCATTTATGGTGTAACGAAATGTTTATTCCAGGTACTCAAAGAATGTTTTATCTAGCATATATGTTAATGCCACTATCATGTTACCTATTTAATGATATATTGTGAATAAGGGATTAAATAATACATTGAGCGTTCATCTATGGTTTTCATTATTGCGACATTATGTTCTTTCTCTTGGGAGCACCGGCTCATTTCTAGACAGTACTCATGGAATTCCGAAAAAACTGACCAACACCAATGAGAATTAAAACTAGAGGTTCACACACTAATGGTTTCTTCTATTCTCGAATAAATTCTATTTGAATTTAATATATGGAAAATATATTAGTCCCATGACTATTGAATAATTTTATTCATGTTAAAATGATCACATAAATAAAATAAAATATATTTATTTTATTTATAATTTTAAATATATTTATTTACTAGTATATAAATAAAATATTTATTTAAGTAAATAAATTATTTATTTATTTGGGTGATCAATAAATGGAAGTGGAGTTTGATGAGACCAAGGCCAATCCGGTAGGAAAATAATTACTTGTATGATGGTAAATAATTATTTAACATGTATTCACATTACAAAATAATAATAAAGTTGTTATCATTATGTGACATGGGATTTTATTTACTATTCAATTTTCCCAAAATGGACACATCATCGATAATGGTGACATTAATTTTAATATGTATAATGACTTTTCTCTATGGTTATGAATGTATTTAATAGTTGTCACACAAATAAATACTGTAAATGAAACCCTATGTTAGAATATAGATAGTTAATTTTATTATGCCATTACGCTAGGTGCTCAGATCCCCAGTGAATTGATAATTTTTGTGAAAAATATTTTATCCCCTCACTCATTTCATATGTCCCTCACAAGAATGTGAGAAGTTCTTCAATACTGAAGAATGATTAATAAAAAAAGATCTTTGGAATACATTTATTCTGCTATGCTATCTCCTGGAGAATGAGTGGCATTGATCTGAGATAGTTAGAGAACCTGTGGATAACCACTCGAGGGATTCTGCGTAGGTCATTGCAAGTGAAATGAAGGAAATCTGGAAGGTTCTTTCTGAATGATCATTGATCATTAAAAAATAATTCTCCAAAGATCGTAGTAATTAATTTCATCAGATATTAATTAATTTAATATAAACATGATGTGGCATATCCTCTTCCTCGGATCTGGGACTGTTATTCTATTTTTCAAAATCATTTATTTCAATCTATGGGTACTGGCATTAATTGTTTCATTGATCCCAAATTGGTCATAGATTATGGAAAAAGAAATGATGGGACCTCCCAACCACCATGCTTCCGCTGAATTCATATCATTCATGTGGAATCAAAGTGGCCACATCATCATTTGTAATTATTTAAATAATTCTTTTATTATTTACACATTGATAATATACTTTGTTAATTCATATTTAATGGTCCATGTAATATTAAATTAAAGATCATGTCTTCCTCTTATCATTTCTCAATGATCTAAAATAATATAATAATTTTTTAATTAAAATTAAATCAATGATCATATCAAGAGGAACTGATGATTCTACTCAGGTAACATGACATTAAACCCCCTATATTTGTATTTACACAAGGGGTAACATACTATACAAGCCATATAATTTTGATTACACATCGTGTTGTTGTGTTCAGTCCATTGAGACTAATGAAGAAATTAATCATACCTTGTTCATTAATGACAGGTGGTGTCGTTAATTCTTAAACAACTTGGTTTCCAGGACAGACTAGTGCAAGGCCAGTTAGATTACAAATATTTTGGCCCATTAAAACCAACATGTATTCCTATAGGGTCAAGGGATAAACATTGTATCCCATATAAGGATATGTTTTTTAGTAACCATGTAACCTAGAGACAACATTCCATGTGGCACACTGGATGTTTCATGTACTCCATGATTTTTTATGTATTCTTCACAAGACGATTACCTAGGTGTGTACTTCAGAAAAAATGTGGAAGGAAGTACACCCTGGGTATTTGAAACTGCATGTCTTGTACATTAAAAAATTACACAGAATTATATCATTAATTTTTGTGTAATTTTCATAATTAAATATTTAGTAGATTCGAACATCTGTTCACCATATTACCTACATGGTTATGGATTGGAATATCAGGGAAATTAAGAAAATCATTAATATACAATGGTTGATTAATTAAACATAATAATTAATTGATTCATGTGTGATTTATCTTTATAAGAATGATTAACGAATTGAATTATTGTTTTATTAAATAAATAAATCATTTCATTTATGTGGATAATCATGAGCTAGGCCAAAAAAAATTGTGATTGATTTCCTTCTAAATTATTTTTTATAAAGTGGTGGTATGTGTACCATATCTACTCATTAATATGTATTTCCTATGTTACCATGGCTTCTTTTAAGTAAAACCCATATTTCCCCTCTCTTGTATGATAGTTAAAAAGAATATTTAATTGATGTATCACCTAATATATTGGAGTTGAATTAGGTTGGATCCAAGACGAAAGAAATCCCTGGAGATACGAAGAGGAACAAGTGGAAAGCTATAAATATGGATCAAAAAATATCAAGGTGTTTCTCAAATAGATCAGGGTTTATTTATAAACCACTAGATAAAAAACATTATGAAATCTCATTATCATTCCCTTTACATTATTTTATTTCTATCGGTTGCATGTTTTAACATTATGGATGTGTTTTCGTGATCACATAATTAATGAATTAAACAAGCATGTGACATGGAACTAGTAAACCAAGCTTATGCTTAAATAATATCATTGAATGGTTAATAACATAATTATTTTCTACTAAAAATTTACCATAATATTATAAAGATAATAATAAATTTATGTGTAATAGATAAAAATTCCTCAAAAAAATATTTTGTTAGACTAAACATTTTGTTACTTGATGAAGGGAAATAAACAATAGAACTATGTGTTTTAAGAAACCTTTTTGGGCCACTAACATTTATACAAGAATCCATTATAAAATTTTAGTGTTTACATATCCATATTACATCAATATGAGTATCCATTTATTTACATGATGTATATTAGAGGAAAGTGTTATGGAAATCAATTCCAGTATTTTAGGATTGGAGAGTCCACTAAACATATTAATGTGCTACATGCCCACAGTTGGCAAATACCTACCAACCTAAATACCTTCATATAGCATGATAATCTATTTTGGGTTTATGAAAAAGGGAATATGGATTCTTTTTATTTGAATATAAATGAAACTATAAATTCTATGTTCAGTGGTGAGGTATATTGGAACATGATAAAATAATGGGATACAAAATAAAAGTAATATATTATCTATCAAAAAATATAATCAAGAATTTAATAATTATCTTATCTTTTAATTTTAAAATAAAATTTCAAATATTTCCTACCAAACTATCCCTATGATCAATATAGAATAATGAAAACACCCACACTAGTAGTAATTTCAACGAATTATTTAGATACCTTCAGGTCATTCATGTCTATGAATGGAAATCTTATGTGATGGAGTCCTCATTACATGATCTACCTACCTAAGAGATGAGTTATGAAGAGTTCCTTGTCTAAAAAAACATATTAATTACGTATTCAACATTCATTGTATGATGTTTTCTTCAATCTCTAGAAAACACATTAAGTCTTATGAAAACATGGTTACATATGGAATTCTTGAGTACCTCTGTGGTTTTCACCAAAAGAGAGAATGACATGAATAGTTTGAGATCTCCAAGGAACATTTTTATAGTAATCATGTATAGGTTTCCACATCTAGGCTTCACGTAGGCAATATCATTTGCTACAATGAGCATATAGAGGTTCTATGGTTTAATCATCATGAAAAACTGGGTACCATTCTCATTTTCACATCACTCATTAAGAGGTTCTCATGATTTTTTTGTTAATTTCAATATTATCAACATTGAGAAGTCTCTTCTATATCATCTTATCCTTCTTCGCCATGTTGAAAAAGACATGAATCATGGAAATCTTTTTTCCCTTATGGTGAATAAGATTAAAGGGATGTTGAATGGATTTATGCCCAATACTTCTTCAGGCTCGTCTGTGAAAATGATGGTTAAGGGGGACATAAAGGAACATGAAGATATTTTTTCGCATGTGGAAAGAAGGGAAAAAGGAAAAAAACTGATCCCAAATAAATAATCAAACGGAAGCTTCATGTGTGTTGGTTATGGACTGTATTTTACCTATCCTTACAAATTGGGTTTTAGGTACTGCATGTGGTTCTCATATATGTATCCAAATACACGACCCATGTGCGATTCATGAAAATTTATTGAAGGGAGGTAGATTTATGAGTATCTAATGGATTTATACATGATTTTGTAGCTTTTGGGGACTACCATATATCATTTCCGATTAAGATGATCTTCATATTAAAATTATATTATTATGTGCCATATGTAACCAAAAACATTATTTCGGTATCTAGACTAGATACATATGGATTAATATTAATGTATAGAAATCAATATTACTTCTTTAAAAAGAAAACATTTTTATTCGTAATGAACCTTTATATATTGGTTTTTGCATGTTGGATTAGAAAAACCAAGTAATAGAAATCGAGAACAAAACCACTTCTCATGACACGTAGGACACCCAATATTTGAATCACAATCTATGTCATATAATTGAGAAATTTATGAAAAAGATACATTAAGATGAATATTTAGATTAATTTGAACTAAAACTACTTGTTTCATGTCACGCATGTTTAAAAGCAAAAATAACTACATCCCAATTTTGTGGGAATTGTGAAAGAGAAAACGAGATTTTGAATTGGTTTATACTGATGTGTGTGGACCATTTCATGTTGATGCGAGGGGTGGTTACTCATACATCCTTATATTTACTGATGATTTTAGTAGATATTATTATATCTACTTAAGGTTTCATAAGTTTCACTCTTCTATTAATTTCAATGAATACATGAATGAAGTTGAGATCCAACATGGTAAGAAGAATAAGTAACTCCACTCAGACCAATTTGGAGATTATTTTACTCAAGAGTTCATTGATTACATATTATATTTTGGGATCCTATCCAAAATAAATCCACTTTACACACCCTAGTGTAATGGTTAAAATGAACGGAGGAACCACACCATGCTGGAAATGGTGAGATTAATGACAAGTCCTGCAAGATTCCATTATCATTTTGTGGATATGTGTTACAAATAGCACAACACATACTAAACCATGTACCAGCTCAATCATTAAATTTTATTTCATACAAGAATTAGAGTTGATGAAAACCATTGTCATCGTAGAAACATGAGTGGTGAAGTGAAGTGTTTGTTAAGGACTTTTTATTTAACAAACCCACACCCCGAGGCACAAAGTGGACCGTTATAGGATACCCCATCGAAATAAGGGGATATTACCTATACAAACCCTTAGAAAAAAATTTCTACTTGAATGACACACCATATTCATTGAAAGGGAGCCCATATCCAGAAAAGATAGTGGGAGAGAGATGGACTATGATAAAGAAGAGGCTCAAGATATACAAGAGTTGGTTCAAGAACAAATTCCACAAAACCCTATAGAAGAAATATCTATTCTAGAGACACATGTACGACATTGGAGTACACCAGATGTTAGAGAACTAGAATGGTATGGTTCTATAGTGACCCAATATGGTGACTCGTTATTAGTGGAAAATAATGATCATATATAATGATCCTATAAACAATAATTATGTAGTAAGTGGTAGAGATGTTGATGTGCAGGAAGAATAAAATAATTATGAAATGGATTCCATTCCCCAAAACCATTTTTTTGGATTTTGGTAGATCCTACTATAGATTTAAATATTCTTATTTTCAAGCGGGTATCCAAGAAGAAACTAGATATTGAAGGATATGATAGTTCCTATATGGAAATAATGGTTACAAAAGGGTTTATAGAACATCAAGTCGTTGACTACAACAAAGCCTTTTCATGAATTTCAATGATGATGTCCATAATATTTATACTATTTATTTCTTCTGACCATGTGAAGGAGATTTGGAAAATGGATGTCAAAATATCCAACCATAATAGGAACCTTTTAGAAGATGTCAATATGACACAACATGATGGGTTTGTGAATCCAACAGATTTCAATAAGATCTGCTTGTTGGGAAAATTCAATTAGGAATTAATGAAATAATACACGTCATGGAAAATTCTTTTTTATGTATACATTATATAATTTTGTTTTATAATAAATGAATGTGATCATTGTGTATACAAGCTATTTACTGGGAGTTCTATCATTTTCTCAATAGTATATGTTGATGACATATTTCTTATTTTAATTGAAATTCAAGTCTTACTATCTGTTAATGAATTTTGGAATAAATGATTCTCTATTAAGGATTTGGGTCAGCAATCATATATTCATGGAATCAATATTCATCATGACAGATCTAAGAGATTTTTGGGCCTATGTCTAATAACAAAAATTTACAAGATACTGAAGTGATTCAATATGGAACAATACAACAATGTGTTATTACTATAGTCACATTGCAATCATCTTCCCATGAAAATGTTTCCTCAGACACATGAGGATTGAATGAAAATGGAATTTATTCTATTCGCATCAACGATTGGCTGAGTGATTGTTGTTATTCATTGTATTAGCCTAGATGTCGCCTACACATTGATTGTGGTAGGAGGATATAATTTCCATCCACGTGACCACCATTGGATGGATGTAAGGGATATCCTTATTTATCTTAGGCATAATAAAGAGGTGTTCTGAGTTAATAGAGGATATGGTGAGATAGTCATCATAGGATATTCATATGATAGTTTTTAGACTGATTAAGAAGACATTATTTCACAAATGTGATACATCTTCACATTCTATAGAGGTGTTGTGAGATGGAAGAGCTCGAACAATGGTGTGGTCACAGATTCTACAATAGAGTTTGAGTAGATCATAACTTCTGAGGTAGTAGAGGAATATGTTTGGATACATAGAATTATCAAGATATTAATGTTGTACTTTATAATAAATATCCCATCATGCATTATTATTATTATACTATAGTGGTGGATCTCGCAAAAGAGATAAGGTCACATCAGTGGATGAAGTACATACAACGTAATTATCATATATTGACTGATTTTTCATAGATAGTTAAAGTTACAGTGAGAAATATTTTGATGGAAGACAACTAGGTAGACCCCTTGTCTAAATCGATGACTCAATGGAAATGTGATCGACATGTGAAGTCTAGGATATTTAATGTCATTGGTAGTTGGATACATTCCAAGTGGGATTTTTTTTGGAATTGGTTTCCTAGAACCATCTATTTTTAAATTCATTACTTGAATATTAAATATATTTTTATACTAAATATCCTATTACATATTGTTCATTGTTCTGTAATACTATAATTTAATAATTTTCTAGAGTATTTTCTGCATTAAAATGGTCATTTAGGTTCCCCACTATGAAGAGAACGATGTATTGATTTGAATATGTTATTTAATATAGATATGAGGTTAGATGACATATTAGGATGGGACACATAGTATACAGATCGACAGGTGAATATACTTGTAAGTTTATTAGATTTCTTCTCATGATGTTCATGCATGGTAACCTCCCAGAAGTGGGATTTTTGTAATAGGCATGCCATTAAGAATTCCTCATGTTTTGGTGTTATCGGATAATCATATCTTTGAGCATGTGTAATTGTTCCATAGACATATGATTATCATAAATAAGTGTAATTACTCGCAACCATATATTTTCAGGTGAAAACACTCATGCCATGTATTGGCAGGATGTACGGTATCTTGGGTGCGTCACGAATGAAATATTATTAATAGACCAGTCAGGGAAAGATTTGTCCCATCCATTTATTGAAGATCATATCTCGGCCCAATGATTGAAATAGAACATTCACCCTAAATTCCATGGACATGTTGTGAGGAAATGTTTACATTAGGCAGTCAAATAATGACGTATGAAGCATACAGGTTTATGACACAACCATGAAACCTTCATTATGAGAAATTGGGAAAAATTGATTATATAAAATAGTGATCATTCATATATGTAATTCATCATTATGAATTTATGTTATTTATCAGGGGATCCTTGAAACCTTACTAGAATGTAGTTTTTTACATTAGAAAATCCTGCGTAATTCCAAGGAGAAAGAATCCTAGATAGTCACACACTAGGTGTTTCTTTTGGTCTTGATTAAAATATATTTGAATTTAATTAATGGAATAAATACTATTATCATAATCATTGAATAATTTTATTCATGTTAAAATGATCACAAAAATTAAATAAAATATATTTATTTATTAAAGATGAAAAAAAATATTTTGTAGTTTTTAAATAAAATATTTATTTCGGATAACAAATTATTTATTTATTCGGGTGTTAAATTAAAGGATGTGGAGTTCAAGCCAACCAAGGCAAGGTAGGAAGTAAAATAATGTTTTGAAATATGGAAAATAATTATTTAACTTGATTCCATAAGTCAAAATAATAATAACATTTATATCATTATGTGGTAGAATATTTAATTTATGTTTTTGTTTTGTGCATGTTAGAACACCCAGAATAATGGTTATGTTAATGATATTATGTACCATGGGTTTTCTGTAAGGTTATGAATGTATTTAATTGTTGTTACACAATTAAATATTTTAACTGAAACCCCATGTCCTTAAATAGGCTTGTACATCTATTGTGACCTTATGCATCCTATTCAAAACCCCAGTGAATTGAATATTTTTGAAAAAAAACATTTTCTCTCTTGAATCATATCATCTCTCATTATCAAGAATAAGAGAAGTTCATTATGACCGAAGAACGAGGAATCAATAATAATCGATGAAATCCATTTGTTCTATTGTGCTAGAACCTAAAAAATGAGTGCCATTGTTCAGAGACCATTAGAGAATGTGTGTATCACTACTCGATGGATTCTATATTGTATCATCACTAGTGAAATGATGGCAATCTGTAAGGGTCATTCTGGAAAATCAACGATCATCAATGAAGAATGTACTAGGGACCAAAATATTTATTTTCATAATAAATTATTTATTTAATGATATTCATGATGAGAATAATCCTATTTCATGTCTCTAGTTTTATTCATCCCTTATTTAAAATCTTGGATTTAAATCTGTGGATATTGGCATTCATTGTAGTTTTGATCCCTATTAGTCATTAATTTCAGCAAAATAAAATATAGGCCCTCCCAGCCACCACACATACAATTAATTCAGATCCATTAATTATATAGAATTTACTTTATATAATACTAATGGACATAAAAAATATTAAATGTTCATGAAATTCATTTGAGTACATCGTATGTGGTTGAATCATTAGATACAAAATTTAGTGATAATTGTTTGTATATTTACAATAGGTTTTCAATCAAAATGTACTTATTTTGACATTTTATTTGATATAATGTAAAAACTTATGGTTCCATAATCATTAAATAATATATAATAAGTATTTTAGAATATTTCTCATCCATAAAAATGGTATCATGACCCTCCTTGAGGAAGGAATTGAAGAACATAGGTTTTTCGTCCAAGACGGTCATGAATTTTCACTTCCTTGAGATGATTTATTTTTTAAATAAAATTGATAGAGTAATCATATTGAAAATGGTAAATCCAATAAAATTATATAATTACATTATATATATGATAATGGAGTTATCATGATCATTTTTCCAGAGGACGTGAGGAGAGGATAATAAAATAATAGAACACGAAAGGAAATTGAATGAGAAAGGATTTTGATTTACCTCTTGAATACACCTCATTGAGAATCTCTTTAAGGGACGTACTTTTATCCTTTTGAAAATCCCAAGATCTAATGGACTTGGGGAAAGACTTGGGAAGTGAATTTTAGTATAACTTTTAGATTAATCAGGGCTTATAGTTATGAAGGGAAGAAGATATAATGGATGTTATTTAGAGTGGAGAAGGGGAGTGATTAGTGAATATCTTATTATTTATTTTATTATTTTTCTTAAGATATAAAATAATGTTTTTTAGTGTGTCCAAAAATAGTAATTAGTGAACTTGAGTTCGAACCAACTGTTCATAAATCAGTTATGATGGAAGTAATAGTTAATTTATCTTACAATGTATTTATACTGTAAATTACTACATTATATTATTCACAAAAAATTCTTGTATTTTAGAAAAATATAAAAAAAAACCTAACAATTTTAAGCTGAATATAATACAAACATGAAGTCAATTGTTTTAAATAATTTTCGATATATGTGAAATATAATTTTCAAATAAAAATGTCATTTAATAAAAAAAATTAAACTGAAATATATTTTATTTTACCTTGAAAATGTATCTCAGTTTATAATAAATTATCATAAAAACATTGGACAATATAATATTTACTTAGGAACACATTTTATGAAAATTAATTCTATTTTAAAAATATAATTAATTTAATATTTTAATTAAATATTACATACACTAAAAAATACCAACACTTAATTGTTAATTTATAAAATATTATATTTAATTTAAATAGTGACCAAATTATTATATAATTTTATGGGTGAGGGTAAAATTATCAAGGGTCATAATACTATTCATATCGGTACACTACTAGTCATATGGTTGCATTACTATTAAAAAGGGAAATGTTTATAATCTCCAGAAATGTAAGTTTATCTTTTCAGATTATAAATAACTTTTTAAATGAAACTGTGTATGTATGATTTTCTAAGTTCAAAACATAGAGGATGTATAATTATGTTTACTGTCTAGGTTATAAAAATTTCTTATTTAATAGACACTCAGTCTTTCATTCATTCAGTATTTTATTAATTTGTATATCTCTGGGGTGTTACTTGTTAATTCTTCAAAGAACATCGTATAGATGAAATTATACATATATAATAGAATTAAATACTTCATTTAATATTTTTTCAATACCATTATACTAAAATAATCCTATAATATTTTTAAAAGGATCATGAAATTAAAAATTTCTCATTTTAACTTCATTTATGTTGAATTAATGGTCATTTCAGCCATCTTTAATTTCATGTTTTATGGTCCTGCTAATTTTCTATACCATGTTCTCTATCTCTTTAAATTATTTTTGGACATTATTTTACCCCTTCAGGTATATAAATTAACATCCCCAATTTATTTCTTCACAACAAACCAGGATATGTGTCATTTCAGTTAACCATTGTTATTCCCACTTCCCATTTTCAAATGATAAATTATTAACCATTTTTATGATGATAGTCTTCATCAGAGGAATTATCAAATATTAAAAACAATATTAAAAAGTAAAAGTTCTAACTAAAAGGTCATAATTTAATTAATTGTGTATAATTTTACACCCCATTAATTTATTAGAAAACTCTATTTGATAAAATATACCACACGCAACAACAATATTAAACGAACCACAAGATAGTATCATTCTATAACAATTATAAAATAGTCATTGAATTGGATGGTTTGAATATATATATAAAAATTATGAAATATATATTATTTTCCTTGTAAATAAAAATTTATTAATAAAATATCATTACTTATTCTCTCAATTTTTAGTGAAGTAAATTATCAAAAAAAATATATTTTCTTTCAAATATTGTTTTTTTTTGTTATTTAGAGAATAATATAATTAATTTCAGAAACATGTAGAAAATAATTTTCTATAAAATTAGTATTTTAATATAAGTATATCTAAATTATGTAATAGAATTTATTTTGTGATATTAACGAAGAGTTTGATTTTCAAATAAATAGTGAAAAATGATACTTTTTATTAAAAATGTAATTTCTTCCAGAATTGTTTAAGAGGAATTTTCTAAAAATTACTGTAATGGTATAATTAGTTATATTATATTATTAATAATCAAATTATCTTCTTTTATATCAACTTTTTGGATGATTTTTTAAGAAAAAAATTATAATTAAAAATGATTTTTTAAGAAGTTTTTTTTCATTATGCTTTTAATTTTTTGTATTTCACGAAATTTTTTAAATTCTATCATATTAATCATGAATAATTATTATAATGACCTATAATTTACATACATTTTTATTACTTCATAATTGAAGAATAATTATTATAACATATAACAAAACCACAATAGGACTGTATAGGTATAGTGTCTTTAGAAACTGGGGAACATAAAAAACTGGTTCATAAAGCATCTATATTGTATCCAAGTTATTTCATCATATCTAGAATCCTTTTTTGGAATATTCTACTTAATACCCTTCTTCCTGACCTGGGGAAATGAAAACATAGAATAGGGTGAGCTCAAATTCTCATTAAGGGTAAACAAAAAAAATATCAATCACACCATATTCATAAGAACAAATCATTTTGGAAATCATAACCTGCAAAAGAGATCATAATTTCATAACATGGGATAAATCATATTAGTGAAATGTAATCCTAATAATCATAACATAAAACATGAAACTTTTTGGCATACACACATAATCATAGATAATCATTTCATAGTAGTCAAGACTCATTTCCATGACTATCTTAGTGGACAAAGTCCATTTCCGAACCGAGTTCACAACTAGTTTTAGTCTTGTATCACTGAACTGAATTAACTTTCCGTTACAGCCATATCAATCCCATGAGATATAAATCTTTACCCAATGCATTGGAGGGAGATATAGGTCCCACCCATCTCATAATGATATCATTCTTATGTGTGCCACAAGATCATAGATCATACATCATAGCATAACCCATGTAATAAAAATGGGATTCTTAAAAATCATGCCATCATAACATAATCCATAAAAGAAAAAAGGACATCATAAAAATAATTCCTTCATAACATTATAAAATCAATTTAAAAATAGGGATAGAAATAGAACCCTATATTATCTTATATGGAAAATTATTTTGATAAAACAGTTGAACTTCATTCTTGAAAAAAATATCCTTTCTACTTCAATTTTTCTTTTCCTTTCATAACATGTCATACGATTTTAAACTAAAATAAGTTGATTAAAAATAAAATTGAAATCATTCAAAGGAATCTTCATGTAAATAATTTTCTAAAAATCCATTCATTCTGTATAAGTTAAAGAAAAACATTCTTCTCATACTTTGGCCGGAAAAGTAAAAAAAGTACCTCGTACTAAAAATGACAAAATATTCCTTTCATATCATTTACTAAAAACACACCATGTGGTAAAATTGGATTTAAACAATTGTAGGAGGATAGAAATAAAATTAAATATTGAAGAAACATGGATGTGGATGATAAATATTCCCTAGTAATTACGGAAGTATAATCAATCTCGGATAAAAATTGAGATTGCAAGATTTTCCCTTACCTTAGGTCCGATTTGATTCGTACATGTCTGAACCACCAGTATAATGATTTAAATAATGTTATTGACTTATTACATAATCTTACGCATTTTTATGATATCATATATGGTCATATTCATATCTTTGTATTAGTAATATTTCATTGCTACTTGTTATTCAGGTGTTTATTGCTTTTTGTTCTTATGCGTGTTTTGTCGAATAAATTCTTATTCTTTTTTTTAGGTTATAGATACCTCATTTACAGAATGGTATTAGTGTAATATATACCATATTTATTCATTCAATTCATTCAATTCATTTATATAATCATTATGCATTGAAGAGCATGTAGAACGAGTCGCATCACATCGTGGAGATGGTAGGTCGTACGTACGCATGAGCGATGATATCATTCCCATGATTGTGGAATTGTATTTAAGTGTATGTATACTATTTCAGAATAAATATTACTTTACAATAATCATATATAGTTATTATTTACACCATTATACCCATCCATGTAATGTGGTGGTGGAAAACAGATTACACAACGACGTGGAAACGGTATTCCGTACGTACGCATGTGCGGTGATTTCGTTTTCCATAGGATGAATAGAATGTGAAATAGGTTTGTTTCATATTTATAATAACATATCAGTATATGAGTGATACTTATGTTATTACTTCATAATTAAAAAACTAAAGAAGATGACGTAGGAGAAGAATAAAATAATGTTGATAGAATCGGTAACAGACATTACCTCTTCTTTGAAGTGCCTCTTCTTAACCTCCTCTTAGTGCACTAAATATGTTCTTTAAAGAAGACCAGGACCTATAGGATGTTTATAGGGATTTCATAAGGTAAATGGGCAGGGTTTGGCCGAGCATGAAGGCTCATAGTTGTGTAAATAGGACAGGGAGGAGGTGCCCTTTTATAAGGGAGGAGAGGGGCACTTTAGAATAAACTTAAAATATTATTTTATAATAAAGTCATGTTCGGTTTATAATAGCTCCAACCTAATTTATTTCGAAGCTAAGGTTGGGATGGGTCGAAATCCTCTCAAAAAATAGATTTTAGTAAAGTTTAGGTTACTATTTAAACCATATAATTTAGATTAAACTCTAAGATAAATAATTTAACTTTTACCGTGTCTTTTTGTTTTCTTACACTATATGGTTAATAAACATACTATAACAAGCCAAAAGAACCACATTTGGTTCATTATTAATACATATAACTATATCTATGTAATTTGGCCGAACCATAGATTTTTAGGAATGAAATAACAATTAATAATATAATATTTGTTTTGAAAACTATTTTCTGTCAATTTTTACACTATATTGTAATTGATTTTTATGAAAAGCATAACGGCATTATTAGTTCAAAAAACGTTAATTAAATCAATAATAATATGTAATATTAACCTATAAAATTATTTTAATTCATAAAAATTCTCAAATTACAATTATTTGGGTATTTATAATATCAATTATGTTAATATTTCATTAATAAGATAATGATTGTATCATCATTGTGTCATAAATAAATTAAATTATTTAATGTATAAAAATTATAAATAAAATATCATTATGTAGTTAATCATTTAAATTTATAATGAATATTTATAGTCTAATTTATCTTATGAATAACCTTATATTAAAAATGTTTTAGTTATTAAACTTTGTTTTTAACTCTTTTAACTCTTCTTTAAATAAAATAATAATAAATGTCCTAATCTAATCCAAGAAGACCTAAACGGTGATATTTTATTCTTAAGATTTTTTTGGTCGAATTAAACATATCTAATAGAATTAGGACATGCGTTAGGGTAATAATAATACCATTTTTACCCTAAATTACCAAATTTACTTTTAACTGGGTAAATAAAAGTAAAACGTTACTATTCACCAAAAATTATTTTTATCTTATTGAACCACATTTTACTCCTTGATATTAACCGTGTCTCTCGGATATTTGAAATTACATTCACAGAAGCGGAAAAATTATGTTTTATATAAATTTTCAAACTCTCCTAGGAGGTGGGTAAAAGACGGTGAAAAGTTCAATATGATTTATATATATCTAAAATTATTATAAAATGACTCCAATGAATTAAATTGAACTTATATAGTTGTTATATATCAATTTTGACCTAAAATAAATTTAAATAAAAGAAATAATAATTTAAATACAAAGTCAGTTTTTAAATAGTAACCCAGTGTTTTCACTATTCATCAAAAATTGAATGTTTTTAGAAAAATACCAAAAATTCACCATAGGCTAATTTCGATATTCTGAATCCAAAAATGAAGTCCATTTTGAAAAATAAAATTTATAAAATTTCAAAAAGTTGGTATTACTATTCATAATGGCTGGTTTTAATAATATTTTAATAGCATATTGTTGTTCTGTGAAACATGGTATTGTGTACAACACAAGCTATCAAGGAGGGTTACGATTGCGTGTAAAGAAATCCATGCTTGTGTTGTGTGTAATGAATGATTACTTTGATGATTTATATATAAAAACAAAATATTTCTCATAAAAATCCCAGGTGTTACATTCTACCCCCCTTAAAATGAATTTCTCCCTCAAAATTCGTCACTTTGTAACAAATAGATGAGGATACCTCTCCCTAATCATATCCTAAAGCTCCCATGTAGCTTCTTATAATTGGTGGTTCCTCCATAAAACATTCAGTAAGCGAGTGGTCTTGTTCCATAGGACTTTTTCACTACGATCCAGAATCTCTATCGGCTGTTCTTCATAAGAAAGATCCTGCTCCAACAGTACAACTTCTGAGCCGAGTACATGTGAAGGATCAGGTATGTATTTTCTCAGGACAGATACATGGAACATATCATGAACATGAGAGTGATTCGGTGGAAGCGCCCATCAGTAAGCTATCTTCCCAACATGATCCAGTATTTCGAAAGGACCGATATACCTAGGGTTCAGCTTTCCCTTCATTCCAAATCTCATTACATTCTTCCAAGGAGATATTCTTAAGAACACTTTATCAACCACTTGAAACTCAAGGTATTTTCTTTGGTTATCGACATAACTTTTTTGTTGACTCTGAGCTGCTCTTTTGTGTTGTTGAATATGTCAGACCATTTCTGCCATCTCATCAACAAGATCAGGTTCTAATAGCTTTTTTTCTCCAACTTCATCCCAGCAAGTTGGAGTTCGGCTTTCTTTCCATAGAGAGCTTCATAAGTATCCATCTGAATACTGGATTTAAAGCTATTATTATAAAGAAATTCACCAAAGGTAGGTGTTGATCCCAACTACCTTTGAAATACATAGAGAAAGATCTTAACATATCTTCTATTGTTTGAATTGTTCTCTCAGACTGACCATCTGTCTGAGGATGATAAGCAGTGCTGAAACTCTACTATGTATCCAGAGTATGCAGAAGACTTCACCAAAAAATTGAGGTAGAACTCGGATCCTGATCAGATATAATGGAAAGTGGTACTTCATTCAATCTTACAACTTCCTTTACATATATCCTAGCAAGCTAATCCAGAGAGAAATCCTCTCTAATAGAAATGAAGTGTTCCGACTTTGTAAGACGATCAACTATGACCCAGATAGCATTATTTCTTTTGGATTTCTTAGGAAGTATGGTGACAATGTCCATAGTGAGTTTTTCCCATTTCTATTCGGGTATGGGTAATGGTTGTAACATCCCCTTAGACTTCTATCTCTTAGCTTTAACTTGGTTAAAAACCAAGCATCAAGAGACATATTCAGCAACATCTCTTTTTATGCCATCCCACCAGAAGTACTTTTTCAGGTCCCTATAAATCTCTGTGCATCCAGGATGAATAGAGAATGAAGAACTATGAGCTTCATCCAATATTTCCCTCTTTAATTCTGGGATGGGAGGAACACAAACCCAATTCCTGAACCTTATTATCCCATCACAATCAAGGTTGAATTCAGGAACATTTCTCAGCTTCTTTTGTAACTCTACATATTCTTTTTGTGCCTCTTTAATCTTAACATGTATAGACGGTTGAACATTAATTTGAGAAAAATAAGATTTTTTCCCTTCCATTATAATTCCAAGATATATCCTTTGAAAATCCATAAATATTGGATCTTTTGTGATCCTCATTAGGGATAAGATAGCATGGCCTTGTCGACTTAATGCATCTGCCACCTTGTTTGCTTTCCCGGGGTGATAATGAATTGAGCAGTCGTAGTCCTCAATCAACTCCAACAATCTTATTTGGTGCATATTCAGCTCCTTTTGTGTGAAAATATACATTAATATTTTATGATCATTATAAATATCAAACCTTTTCACCATAAAGATAATGCCATCATATTTTTAATGCAAATATTGACGCAGCTAACCCCAAATCATGAGTTGGGTAATTCTTCTCATGGATTTTCAACTATTGTGAGGCATAAGCTATCACCATATCATTTTTCATGAGAACATACCCCAACCCCTTCATGGATGCATCACTGTAGATCACAAACCTTTCTCCACTACAAGGCAGTGTGAGCACATGTGAACTGGATAATCTTCTTTTTAACTCCTTGAAATTCTATTCACATTCCTCTGTCCAAATAAACTTAACTTCTTTCTGAGTCAACCTGGTGAGTGGGTTAGATAATCTTGAAAAATCATTCACAAAATGTCGATAATATCAAGCCAGACCAAGAAAACATTGGATCTGAGTTACTGTTGTTGGTCTCCACCATCATTCGATAACCTTTGTTTTTACTAGATCCACATATATCCCCTCTTTTGAGATTATGTTACCCAAAAATGAAACTTTTTTAAACCAAAATTCACACATGGAAAATTTGGAATAAAGCTTATCCTTTCTCAGGATCTTCAATACAATTTTCACATGATCTTAATGTTCTTACTTTCTCTTTAAATAGACAATAATATCGTCTATAAAGACTTCCACAAACTGATCAAGATAGTCTCTAATTACTCTATTCATTAGATCCATGAAGATATCCGGGGAATTAGTAAGACCAAATGGCATCACTATAAATTCATAGTGTCCATACCTAGTATGGAAATCCGTCTTTGGTATATCCTCCCTTTTTACCCTTAATTGATGACACCATGAATGAAGATCAATCATGTAAAACTATTGAGTTCCACGTAGTTGGTCAAATAAGTCATCAATTCGTGGGAGAGGATATTTTTTCTTGATAGGGATATTGTTAAGTTCTTGATTATCAATGCAGAGTCTCATTGATCCATATTTCTTCTTAAAAAATAGAACATGTGCTCCCCAAGGTGACGCACTAGGGCATAGGAATCCCTTATCAAGTTTCTCTTGGAGTTTCTTCTTCAATTCCTACAACTCAATTGGGGTCATTCCATAAGGTGTATTTGAAATAGGTAAAGCACCCAGTACGAGTTCTATTGAAAATTCATCTTCACGCTTTGGTGGAAGACCAGGAAATTACTCCAGAAATACATCATCAAACTCTTGTACACTGGGTATATTCTTTATCATGAGTTTCTCTCCAACCATTTGAGATAAATAACCTTAATTAAGTGGAATCAAGACCCATAAGATGGATGAAATTTCCACTAGAATGTTATATTCATCCTTGCATCGATAGACGATCATAGATTGATCTGGAATTTGAAATTTGACTTCCCTTCATTGGAAACTGATATGTGCACAATATAAAGAAAGACAATACATGCCAAGAATCACATCAAATTCCTCTATATGAAGGATCACATGATTTTCAGGAAGCACTATCCCACAAACAACAATTGGAGAAGAATTTTAAACTTTTGATGCGACTGTTGTGCCATTAGGGGTTGTCACAGCTAACCCAATATCAAACTGCTGAGGTAATATAGCGATACTCTTTGAAAATTCTTCAGAAATGAAAGAGTGGGTGGATCCCGAATCAAATAAAATATTTGATACTTTAGAGTGGATGGTATGTGTACCTTTCACCACTTCGTTATCATACTCCACATCGCTGATAGAAATTACATGTGACTTTCCTTTTTCTATATACTTAAGAGTTTGTTGACATCGATCATTATCAACAACCCTTGGATTAGGGAATTGATTGGAATAATTCCCCATTTCGTTTCACTTGTAAAATTGAAGTGTAGGAGGGGAACTCTATGTAGCATTTTCATTTATCACATCAGTACACATCTTTTTACCTTCATTGTGGCATTAAAATGCATGATGACCTTCCTTTCCACAATTAAAACATTTACATGTCCCTTTAAGACAATTCCCTCCATGTTTCTTTCCACACATTGTTCATAAGGGAAAACGCATCTTCTTTTTAGATTTCTCTTTATATTTTCCTTTGAATTCTATTTTCCACTTCTTATCAAATGCATATGACTGATGGGTTACTCTAATCTCCATCTCAACCTTGAGAGCACATCGAATGATTTCCACGTACCTATTGAAGTCCCTTATAGATAACGCCCTTCGAAGACTTGGTTTTAAGACACTAAATAATCGATCGATCTTACTCTCAGGTTGGATAATAATTCTAGAAGCGTACCTTGAAAGTCTTGTAAAATTTTCTTCATAAGTACCAATAGATTCATCATACTTTTTCTTGAGTTCAAGAAACTCCTTCTCCATCACTTTCTAAAGAATAAGATGGTAGTACTTATTGAAAAATAAGTTCTTGAACTCATCCCATTCCATGGACTCAAATTTCATCCCATTTCCTCGTATTCTTAATTAGATACCACCATTGACTGGCATTACCTTCCAAATGATATACTGCTAAGATGAATTTATCATGTTCAGAACATTAAAGAACTGAAAATATCTTTTCAGTAGTACGGATCCATTGTTCAGCAACTGATGGATCAGTAGACCCACTGAATGAGTGTGTACACTACCTCATGAAGGATTCAACAGAATGTTTCTCCTTAATTTTCTCGTTTGGAAGTCTAGTACGATTCATAACTTGATAAAGTTGTGTGAGCATGGCTACAATATTTTTCATTCTAGCTCCCATAATGGTTGGCTGCTAATGGGGACAATCATTGCATTGTCCGTCGCATTCTGCATTAACACGGTTCCTTCGGGTTCCAGCCATTGACTAAAACCAAGAAGAATAGTGTGAGAAACACTAATTATAATAGTAAAAACACATAATCAAGAATAAAATTTCACAATTAAGAAATTATAATAGGTTGTTCATGTACATTTCTAAAACACTAATATTTTGTTCTATGGTTAGACTTATCCTTAGGGTTCATTCTAAGGCTTTTGTATCCTACTTTCCAAATGTTGACTATACCTTTCCTCTGATACCAACTATAATGACTCATACTTTACATACATTATTATTACATCATAATTGAAGAATACTTATTAAAACATATAACAGAACCAAAATAGCACCGTATAGGTATAGTGTCTTTAGAAACTAGGAAACATAAACAACTGGTTCATAAAGCATCTACATTGTCTCCCATTTATTTCATCATATCTAGAATCCCTTTTTGGAATATTCTACTTAATACCATTTTCCTAACATGGGGAAAAGAAAACATACAATAGGGTGAGATCAAATGCTCAGTAAGGGTAAACAATAGAAATATCAATCACATAATATTCATAAGAACATATCATTTTTGGAAATATGAACCTGAAAAAGAGATCCTTATTTCATAACATGGGATAAATCATAGTAGGGAAATGTAATCCCAATAATAATAACATAAAACATGAAAATTTGTGGAATACACACATAATCATGTAGAATCATTTCTTTGTTGTCAAGACTCATTTCCAAGATTATCTTAGCGGACAAAGTCCATTTCTGAACCGAGTTCACTCCTCGTTTCAGTCATGTATCACTAAACTGAATTAACCTACCGTTCCAGCCATGTCTATCTCATGAGATATTAATCTTTACCCAATGAATTTGAGAGATATATAGGTCCCACAAATCTCATAATGATATCATTCTTATGTGTGCGACTATATCATAAATCATACATCATATCATAACCCATGTAATAAAAATGGGATTCCTAAAAATCATGCCATCATAACATAATCCATATAAGATAAAACGAAATAATAAAAATAATTCCTTTATAACATAATAAAATCAATGTAAAAAAATGAATATAAACAAACCCTATATTTTATTAGATGGAAAATAATTTTGATAAAACACTTGAACTTCATTCTTGAGAAAAATATCATTTCTACTTCCAAAAATTTTTTCCTTTCTTAACATGTCATACAATTTTAAACTAAAATAAGTTGATTAAAAATAAACTTGAAAACATGTAAAGGAAGATTCATGTAAATAATGTTCTAATAATCAATGAATTTCATATAAGTTAATGAAAAACATTCTTCTCAAACTTTGGCCGGAAAAGTCAAAAAAGTACCTCGTACTAAAAATGAAAACAGATTCCATTCATAACTTTTAATAAAAACTCACCTTTGGGTAAAATTGGATTTAAAAAACTGTGGGAGGATAGAAATAATATTACATATTTATGAGACATGGATGTGGATGATAAATATTCCCCAGTAATTACCGAAGTATAAACAATCTCAGATAAAAATTGAGATTGTGAGAATTTCACTTACCTAAGGTCTGATTTTCTTCATACGTGTCTGAAAATCCTGTATAATGATTTGAATAATGTTATTTAATTATTACAGAATTTTACTCATTGTTATTATATCATATATGGTCATATTCGTAGCTTCGTATTAGTAATATTTCATTGCTACTTGTTATTCGGGTGTTTATTTCTTTTTGTTCTTATGCATGTTTTGTCGAATAAATTATTATTATTCTTAATAGGTTATAGATAACTAATTTCCAGAATTTTATTTGTGTAATATATATCATATTATTTCATTCAAATCATTTATATAATCATTATGCATTGATGATCATGTAGAACGAGTCGCATCACATCGTGGAGACGGTAGGCCGTACGTACGCATTAGCGATGATATCGTTCCCATGATAGTGGAATTGTATTTAAGTGTATATATACTATTTCAGAATCAATATTACTTTAAAATAATCATATATAGTTATTATTTACACCATTATACCCATCCATGTAAGGTGGTGGTGGAAAACAGATTACAGCCGGCGTGTAGACGGTATTCTATACGTACGCATGCGCGGTGATTTCATTTTCCGTAGGATGGATAGATGGTGAATTAGGGTTGTTTCATATTTATAATAACATATAAGTATATTAGTGATACTGATTTTATTACTTCATAATGAAACAACTAAAGAAGAGGAAGTAGAAGAAGAAATAAAGTTGAAAGAATCGGTAATGGACACTACCTCTTCTTTAAAGCACCTCTTCTTAACCTCCGCTTAAGGAACTAAAGATGGTCTTTGTAGAAGACCAGGACCTCTAGGATGTTTCTAGGGAAGTTTATAAGGTAAATGGTGAGGTTTTTCCCAAGCATGAAGGATCAAAGTTGTGTAAAGAGGACAGGGAGGAGGTGCCCTTTTATAGGGAGGAGAGGGGCACTTTAGGAAAAACTTAAAATGTTATTTTATAATAAAGTCATGTTCAATTTTTAATAGTTCCAAACTGATTTATTTATAAGCTAAGTTGGTTATGGGTATAAATACTCTCAACCAATATATTTTAGACATGTTTATGTTACAATATTAACCTTATCATTTAGATTTAACTCCAAGTTAAATAATTTACCTTTTAACATGTCTTCTTGTTTTCTTACACTATATGGTTAATAAAATTACTATAACAAGCCAAACAAACCCGAAGTGGTTCATTATTAATATATATAATATTATTTAAGTCATTTTTCTGAACCTTAGATTTTTTGTAATAAAATAACAATTAATAATATAATATTTGTTTTAACAACTATTTTATGTCAATTTTGACACTATTTTGTAATTGATTTTTTTGAAAATAATAATAGCATGATTAGTTCGAAAAATTTTAATTAAATAAATACTAATATGTCATAGTAACCTAAAAATTAGTTTAATTAATAACAATTCTCAAATTACATTTATTTGGGTATTTATAATATCAATTATGTTAATATTTCATTAATAAGATAATTACTCTATCAACATTGTGACATAAATAAAATAACAAATTTAATGTCTAAAAATTATAAATAAAATACAATTATATAGGAAATATTTTTATCTCTATAATTAGTATTTATAGTCTAATTTATCTTATATATAACCCTATATTAAAAATATTTTTGTTATTAAACATTGTTTTTAACACTTTTAACTTTTTTTAAAATAAAATAATAATAAATGTCCTAATCTTATCCAAGTGTAACTAAATGGTCATATTTTATTCTTAAGGTTGTTTTTTGGTCGAATTAAACTTATCCAAAAGAATTAGGACATGTGTTAGGGTAATAATAATACCATTTTTACCCTTAATTACCCTATTTATTTTTAACCATGGTAAATAAAAGTTAAAAATTACTATTCACCCAAAATTATTTTTATCTTATTGAACCACATTTTACTCATTAATTTTAATTTTGGAACTTGGATTTTTGAAATTAAACTCACAGAAGCAGTAAAATTATGTTTTATTAAATTTTCAAAATCTCTTTGGAGGTGGGTAAATGACTGTGAAAAGTTCATTAAGATTTTTATATATCTAAAATTATTATAAAATGACTCCAATGAATTACTGTGAACTTATATAGGTACTATGATTAAATTTTGAACTAAAATAAATTTAAATAATAGAAATAATTATTTAAATAAAAAGTCGGTTTTTAAATAGTAACCCAGTGTTTTCAATATTCATCAAAAATTAAAATTTTTCAGAAAAATACCAAAAATTCACCATAGGCTAATTTCGAGATTCTAAATCCAAAAATGAAGTCAATTTTGAAAGATAAAATTTATAACATTTCAAAAAGTGGTTATTAATATTCATAACATCTTGTTTTAATAATATTTTAATAGCATATCGTTGTTTAGTGAAACTCGGTATTGTGTACAACGCAAGTTATCGAGGAAGGTCGTGATTGTGTGTAAAGAAAGCAAAGATAGTGTTGTGTGTTGTGAAATATTCCTTTGATGATGTATATATATATAAAAATTTCTTATAAAAATCTCTAGGGTTACAATTATATCCATATTTGGATTCATTTTTTACAAATTTCATTCAATATACCCTTTTATTTTTCTCAATATAAATAGTGACCCTTATAAATTTTAATTACAATAGTAAAGGAAATATGTGGTTAATTGGATTAAAACTAATTGGATAAGGCATCAATTTCATTATAATTATTTCATTTCTATAATTTAATGATTAAATTAACTAAATTAACATCAAAACAATTATCATATGTTTTCCTCTTATATTTTACGTTTATTTTTTTAATGTTATAATATATATGTAAAATATGAATTAAAGAATAAACAATTTATTATTTCAATATCATTAAAAAATTTAGATGTTATATAAATATATTATGTTCATTTAAAAATGGGTATACAAAATATTGACGAATTTTTTGTTATGTAAAGTTATTATTAATTATTGTTGTAATATGAGAATATTAAATTATTCCACAACAATGGAAATGTTATTATGAAACCTCTCAAAAATATTGTATTTTATTTTAAAAATTAAAATAAACGAACTTTTTTTGTGATTTAAATATTACAATAAATTTATAAGATAAATATGACATATTTAATATTTTTTGGAAGTTTTTATTTTAATTCAAATGATTTCATGTTGTTTTCAATTTCAAATGAGGTGTATATTTCATTAAATTTCATTGATAGTATTTTATGTTAATTATATGATACAAAATAATTTAAAAATATTAAAAAATGAAATAAGAAATGTATGATTATAAATTGCATTAAATATTATACCATAAACATTTTCATCCTATATTTTCAATGCATATAAATTATATCTCATTAATATTGAAATATTTTTTGTTTGATTTATGGTTAAAAATGGTTATCGAACAGGTTAGGAAAAAACGATAGTGTTTACAATGACACCCAAACCTATATAAATTTAATGGATTATTTTATTTCAATATTATCCACATTTTCACAAAATTGACTAAAATTTTGGATAATTAATCTTGGGAAATTCATTAATTATATTTTAATGATTAATTTAATTCCATTGGCGTCATTTACCCTCTCTAAAAAGGTCTCTCATTATCTCTTTTCATTATAAAACTTTTAGAAAACATGGTAGAAGAAACCCTGAAAATTCTCTTATAAAAATCAATATTATTGAATTAGTTGTTTTTTTAATATTAGAAACCATTTCATGTGCCCATAAGAAAGACCATAATGAAGGACTCCTGAAGAATATATAATCCTTTTACATAATATCATTAAATTTATTTCTTGTTATACCTCCAATAAATGTGTGAGGATAATAAAAAAACAAACAAATTACATCTCCTAAATATAATATATTTTATTATGATCATTTAACCATCATTATCTACACTATCTTAATTTTATTGGGATATGAATGTATCATCTATGCATAACTATAGAAAACTACCTCTATGTTGCAATACTATAACTTTTATATCGCTATATTTCATTAATGGTTATTATGATGGTTATAATTAAATTATATTAAATTTATAATATTTTATTATTATATATTAATAATAAAATATCTACCATTTTACCTTCACATTCATTTGAATATGATAATATTTCTTGTTTATACATTTAGAATACAACCTCCATGATGGTTTGTGATGCAATTTTCATTTATAATATAAATGGATGTTAGTAAAGATTATTTCAATAAAAATATAATAAATATTATATTTTAATAAATATATAATTGTTAATTATTATTTTCTTTTATTTTTTTCAATCCATCGAGAAATTAAAATAGCATCATGGAAAATCTACATCCTACCATTTTATGGATAGTGTAATTTATATTATTATGTAATCCTTTTATGTAGGATGATAAATATATATATGAAGAATGTATTTAATATTAATAACATAAATAACATTATATATATTATGGAAAAAATATCACAATATAAGGATATTAAATATCAAATATATAATTCTCTATAATGATAATATAATTGACCCCATGAAATGATAATTTTAATAAGGACATATTAAATAATAATGGTTCAAATGTTCAAAATTGATAATATATTAAATAATAAGTATATTAATGCACTATTCTATAAATATATTAAATTATTATTATTTAAATAGTTTAATGTTATTTTAATGAAATTCAAAAAAGATGTAGTCTATTTTCAGTATCACATTTATTTTTGTGAGACACATGTCAAACCGATCAATTGTTTTGTTTTTATTGTTAATTTACATCCCATGAATGTCTATTAAGATGATTCCCATGAAATTTTTTAGGATTTGAAAATCCATATAATGATATTTATGTTGTGAGGATTTTATATATATGTTTCGATAGTAGGAATCAATTTATATATTGATATCATTTTAAATAGTATTTTTTTAGGTTGAATTTCCATTGACGTAAATAATATGATCCTTTCTAAAAAAATAATTTTATTGTAGAGACATCGTTCATAGTATCTTAGAGTCTAGGACTACATAGTTATATTTCCATGAGATAAAATTAATCTCATATAGAAAGACAAGAAAGTTTATTAGTCTTAATAAACTCGATACATATCTGAAATTTAAAATAGAATAAAAAAAATAAATATCGAATGTGTTTTGTTTGATAATACTAATATTCCTCATATCATATCCCTACATATAATTCTCAAAATTCATAGGGAATCTAAGAGAAAATAAATATAAGAATGGGTTGAATATATAATATTATAGATGGTATGCATACAATCAAAACTATCATGACAAATAAGGTTAATCACTACAGCAAGGTAAATAAGGAAATAAAGTAGAATTTAATAAATTAAGTAAGAATATTATACATAAATAAATTTTTATCACATAAATAAATATAAATAATAACATGAATATTGAAACATATCCATGGATATTATAACTAATATGATAATTGCATGAACATCAATAAAGGATCTATTATTGAGTGAATGTATAATGTTAGAAATCAGAAAACATACACTCAAAACCCTTCAGAAATCATTATAATTCATTGGGAATAATCCCCTATTATTTAGCCATTTTTTTGTCTCACTAAACCTATCGATGCATCAAGATGATGTCTATAATTTGGCTGCATCCATCACATCACATTTCTATTAAATTCCTCATATGAAGGGGATGAAATATAATAATGATATATATTAATATTTAAAAACTAATTTTTTTAATTACACTATTAAAATAAATATAATCATAAACCATATAGAATTATATTTTTAACTATCATAAATTCATTCATCCACAAAAAATTGTTCTTAAACCTTCATAAAAATACTAGAGGTTATGTATAGATAAAATATCCATAGTGGTTAAATATTATAATAATTTTTTGATGTTAGTTATGAATATAAATTCCAAAAAAAATATACATTAAAACATTCAATAAAAAATTAATCTTTTCACATTGAATATATTTCAAGACCTACCATTTCAAAAAATATTTTAAAAATACATTTTTTTTAAAATAACCTTTGATACAGATAGTGAAATCTTTATAAAATTATTTGGTCATTATGTTGGTATATTATATAAAAGTTGTAAATGATAAAACAAATATTCCATTCAATTTTTTTATAAAATTAGAAAATTTCAAGGTTTAAAAATTACATGTTGACTCATAAAAAATAATAATAATAATAATGGGTAAATGTTTCTTTAATAAGTAATTTAAAAATTATTAAAACCATTTTTCAAATATTTTTCATAAAACATGGGTTCTGTTAAAAGTGGATTTCAGGAAGAAGAGATAAATAATGTCTTATTTTATTAAAATGATTTTAATATAAATTTTTTTTCCAAATATATGAAAATAGATATATTAATTTAAATTTTCATTTATATCCATACGATTAGAAAATATATTAATTTTCAGATAAAAATATTTAAAAAATTTCCCATGGAAAACTTATATAAAAATAGTCTTGAATAATGATGAGATTGTGATATAATTCTATAAAAACTTGTTAAATTTTAAATATTAATCCCAATTAAATGAATAAAATAAAATAAAACATTACATACCATTAAAATAATTATATTCATGATAAAAATATTAAAAAAATTTAATATTTACATTAAATAAATGAATCATTGGGGAATATGTTGTATGTCACATGGTAGTAAAAGTGAGATCACAAACCCATACCTTCTTTCATATGTGTCAAGACCTCATGAATAATAAATATATGTCTATAATACTTATATTATAGAACTATAATAATATAATTAATACCATATATGACTTACTAATAGTTATTTGACAACTATTTATTGATAATTCTTTTCTGAAATAATTTTTTGTGTGAAAATTGGTTTTTTCATTTATTATAGAGCTCAGTAATTTATTTCATTTAAATTTGATCATAGAAAAATCATCTGTAGAATTTTATTAATTATTTAAATATTATATATATTCATTATATAAGTACTTATTGTAATCAAATAAATTTTTAGATAGATAATGTATTACACCATTAATAGAGATGGTAGGTCATACATATTCATGAATGTTGTTTCCATTTTTCTAGAAGAAAGAAATGAAATAAAAATATATACTAATTTATCATCATATAATAAGTAGTTTTTCATATATATATAATTTATATTAATCAAATACAACGTTATTATCATCATTGTTAAAGTAAAATGAATAATATTTGAAAACACTACATTGAGGCAGTAATCCCAACATATGAACGTGAAATGTTATTATTTATTAATAGATTTTAAGATAATAAGTTAGATGAGATTTTATATTTAAAAATGTATATATTAATATTAAATATTGCATATATTCATTATCATCCACCCTATAAAAAGACATGTAATGTTTTAGATAAAAATGAAGTACATGACTTTGTGAGACGGTAGTGTGTAGTATACATGGGTGACGTTATAGTATCACTCAAAGAACATAAATTAATATGATATATGTCATATTATAATTCAATAAGAATAATAAAATAGAAAATATCATATAATTATTTAAAATTCGACATTCAAACCATCCTTAATATAATTAAGTGGAAAATAATTTAAATATGTTCATAAGGCACTGGTCAATCGTACAAATGATCAAATGTTTCATTTCATAGTTGAAAGAAGTGTAGATGGATATTGGTTATTCTGTTTTCCTAATAACATATGAAATTTTAATACATACCCCAATAAAATAAAAATAATCATAAACTATCGAGAATAATATGGATAATTGTAATAATATCGTACATCCTTAGTCCAAATGATCATTAACAACAAAATAATGAATAACTATATTATCAGTACAAAATATACGTACTAGGTCATATATAAGTTATAGGTTTAGTTTCATTGATTAATAGAAATACCATAAATTGATACTTCAAACATTCATGAGAAAAATAACTATTTAAATTTAAAATATTTTCCAAACCAAAATGATGATAAAATATTTTAAAATTTATAATTTTTTAAAATGAAAATTTAAACCTATAATTTAATAATTAAAATAGTGATTGGTTATAGTGGGTGGAAATTCTTTTCATGTCGAAAATGATAAAAATAGATTCCTTTTATATTTTCATTAAAATCAAAGTGGACCCTTCTTTGAAAAACTCATGAAGATTCATTTCAACAGAATTTAAAAAAAACTAAAATTGTTAAAAGTTATTTTGTTAAATAATTTGGAAATAGATGAAAATATTTTTGAAATCATTTTCAGAGAACATTATTATTTTGGGAAAAATATTTTCAAAGGATGAGTAAAACAAAGTATGATCTTACAAAAAAACACATTTCACAATAATTGTAAATAACTGGGGGAATTAAAATTTCACAATGAGTTGAAACAATTCAGGAATTACCACAATATTAAAATTAATATTAATATCGACATTGAAATATCAAAAAATTATCCTAAGGGATACTTAAAAAACCATCCTCAATAATGATGAGATTTTTAAATAAACCCTTTGGACATTTGTAGCTATTGAATCGTAATATCCATGAAAGGAATTAATTAAATTAAAATATTAAAGACTATTATGATAAATTTATTCATGATATAAAATATAAAAATGAGATATATATATATATATATATACACTACACAATTGAATTATTGGTAAATATGGTGTATGTCTCATACAGGTAATAGTGATTGGAAATAACCTTTACCTCGTGATCAACATCCCTCATATGTGTCTGGCCCACTTATATAATCTATTTATGATTATTATAAATCATTTATATAAAATTAATCATAATATAATACATAATATGATTTATTTATAGTATTATATCACCCATTAATTGTCAATTCAATGTTAAATATCTTTTTCCGACGATAATTTCTTTGTTTTTCAGAAATGTTTTTACTGATTAATTTTGTTCATTTTAAATAGATCTGGGTGAAAAAAACTCAAAAATATTATTCATTATATAAATATAATATATATTGGTTATATATGTCTTTAGTTTAGTATATTAAATATATATATTGAAAATGGATCACACCATTCATGGAAATGGTTGGTCATACATAAGCACAAACATTAATTCCATTTATCTCAATGGGTGAAAAAAAAAATATTAATTCCCCTTCCAATAATAATTAATATGTCCTATATTGAATTTATACTATTAAGATAAATCCTTATTTGAATCCAAGTAAAAATTAAATGATAAACATTTACAACTTAACATGGAGGCGGTTGTCTAGACATACACAAGAGTAACATTATTCTTTTCAAATTATTTGGATGGTATAAATATATATTTGATATTATATTTAAATTAGTATGGTTATAACATATATATAATGTGTATTTATTAAATTTTACCTTAATACCTATCATCTTAATCACAATAAATAAATGAATCACATTGTTTTATGAGGTGATAATATGTTCTACAAACAAGCAACATTATCGTATCGCCTAAGGAATGATAGTAAAAAGGTATTTGGGATATAATAATTTTAGAATTATTCTAATCACATAAATATCATATAAATATTTTAAATCCATCATTATTTCCATCCATTAAAATTATTAATGGATGAAGAATAAAATCAGTATAAATGGTTGTAGTTCCCCATACACATGTTTGACGTTTTCATTTGGAATTTCAAAGATGTAGAAAAATATCATGGTTATTAAATTAAAAAATAATATCTGACTATATATTAGATAATTGTTTTACTATATTATCATAGTTTAATAATTATTCCTATATTTTTATGAATACGTAAATTAAATTCTAATTTTTTATAATTTAATATCTTCAATGAAGTGCCTTATATATTTTATAACTAATTGATTTCTATAATGGATTCCGAATCAAAATAACTAATAATTGAATTTGGGGTGAATTAATTAATTTATTTGGGTATTTATTATCTACAACAATTGTTTTTCCATGTGTGATAATGGATGTGAATGGTTTCCACTAAATGTTGAGGGAGAGGACACACAAGGATTATTTGAAAAGATAATGTGATACCAATGTTTTTATAATGCCACAATCCTCAGAAATTTGATATTGTCGAAAACTAGGGATTAAAGGGAATTTATATGTCCATATAATAGATGTTAGACTTGTTTTTGTCCATTTTATCCCTAATCTCTATTGTTTTACCACCCCTGAGAAACCCAATTTTTCCTCACTACGGTAATTAATTTTCCTTATTTTTACTTCTCAATAAGGTAAAAAAAATTAACATATTATATAACATAATTTATTATAATCATAACTATATAATTAATTTTTCTAAATTAAACTCAATTAATTTGTAGAACGCAATAAAAAATTAAACTGTTGTCACGATGAAAGAGTGGTTTTCAAAAAAGTAAAAACTTTTATAAGTACAGGGCGTTTGAATTTTAAAATTAAAAATAATATTTATTATGATCACCTAAATTCCGTAAATTTTAAAACTATTGAACTTTTGATACCTTAAATCCAATTATAATATAAATTAAAATTCCAAAAACATTTCATCATCTTTATATTGTTGATTATTTTATTTCTAATCAATAATAACCTACTGAATTGATTTTAAATGTTTAAAAACCATATGATATTCATATTTTATTTATTTATATTCATTACCACCATCTTAATTTAATTTTTATAATGATCATGAATAAATATTAATATTTTAATAGATTATCATGATTCATTTTGACCTTGAGTTTCATTCATATCAGGATATATAATGTATTGAATATCATTAAATACAAATATGTCATAATGTCATGGGGTGTTATATTGTCCTATAAGCTTGTTATTACATTTCATCTATGCTATTAATCATGATGTTTTTATTTATAAATCTCTCTATGTTACATTCACTTTATTCTCCAATGATTATTTTATGAGAATACATTTCCCCTATTTATTTTCCTTAATTTAACAACTCAATGTACAAAATAATTAATGAATAAAATCAACATTATTTATCTCTAAGATAAAAAATATATTCTCTTCCATATTTATGATTTCAATATAAAATTATAAAAGAGTTTTATTTTTTTATTTTTTTTTAAATTCATTTTTATAAGTTATTGAGTTTTTGGATATTGTTTTAAGGGAATATTATAATAATTTTTGAAATATTGTACTATTATAAGAAATCTGAAATTATTAATGTTTTTTTAATGTACACCAAATGAAAAAAATAAATATTCAATTACTTATAAATGTTTTGAAACGTTATATAAATGTTTAAGTTGTTATTTTTATATAAAATTTCATTCATAATATTTTAAAAATTGTATTGATTTTAAATGAAGAGTTTTTTTCACATGAAAATTTTGAGTAATATTTTAATGGAATTTTCATCTAATATAACATATTTTCATGTTACAAAATATTTAATGTGGATATGATGAAATAATTTTATTCTTATTCATTCATTGTATTTTATGATTATGAATATATGGTTTTTATGAAAATCATTTATCGTTTACTAGTGATGTTATGGTGAGATGTTTAAATGTTAATAAAACATGATTTTTTTCCATAGATTATTATACTATGACTATTGAATGATATTTTGAATACATATATATTATCTGAAATATGTGGCATGAGAGTAAATGATTATATAAACCTCTATCGAAATGGGTAATTATTAATTTCTTATTATCTCATACGGTAAATGGGAGTTATTCCCTTTCATAAAAATATCGTACATTGGATGTTATAGCAAGCCCCAAATTGTAGACACATGATGTTATCCCTAGACCAAAATAGGTTCTTCAGTATTTATCTCGAGATTAATGTCTTATGAATTTCATGGTGTGTTTCTTTGAAATAATATTTCTATGCTAATGATTATTCCACACTTTATTACACTATTTTATAAGATGATCTTATGGTAATATTATGTTCTATTGCATCATGTTCAATGATCCCTTTATGATTCATCTTTTATGAAATATGAACAATTATTTTATGATAGATGTTAATGATTTATGAATTTATAAGTACGATTTTCATTGGTTAAGCTCATGTACTACTGCCCATTATGATCATGTAATGGATAAATAATAATTGATACATCCCTTTTATTACTTTACTTGGCATGTGAAATAAAAAAAATTATGTTTTACTTTTACCAAGATATTAATAAATATTTTAATTATGATGTGTTTATTAAGGGTAATAGTTATTATGAACGAACAGGCGATGATGTTGGAATTTTATGAACAAGTTATTTCTGTATAAGTTTTTCCAAAAAAACTCATCCTCTATTATTATTTTTTGGATCATATTGTTATATATTGAATACATATATAATGATATATGATGTTTAAATATGACTAGAGAGGTTAATTATATTTTGAAAACTGAAATTTAACATCATTTAATTATGTAACTCATTCCCATATAGAAGAGGATAAAATTAAATCATCATAGTAAATCAATCTAGACAGGGAGAAAAAGACATTTTCACTATTGAAGCTCCTTGAACTTCTGATCACGATCTTGATTAAGGGTGTCTAGGATGAATTCCAAAATTATGTTTTCCTTATTGTTCATGTTCATCATACCTTCATGTATACGAGAAAGAAACATAATGTCCAACCCCAATATGATAGAAAATTGAAGCACTACCATTAAAATATATAAATTTTGACCCACTATGGTATCTAGATAATTGTGGATGTTCTTGAAGAATCGTATCCAATAATTTGTTTATTAGGGGCCTCAAATTCCATGAATGGTTGTGGTTTACTAGTTCTAGAATTCACGGGCATATTCAAGAATTTTTTGACGAAAGCTTACTGTTCCTCCAATATAAATATTTACTCATTATAGGAGTCTTGATGAGATTAGGTTTAATGCATGAGCTATAGGATTATACATTAGATCATTATTAAAATCATGGATTCTCATGAATTTTTATTAAATCATTTTAGAATAATATTCATTATATTACACAAACACACCCTTGAAGACCACAATATTTTTAGTACCTTTAGATTTATGAAATGTGATATTTTTAATTCATCAATGTTATTCAATCTCACAATTAATTAACATCCCCCTTTTGTACTACACACTACAAATATTTCCTAATTAACTAGTGAAATTAAACATAAGGAAATTTTATCTTATATTATTAACACAGTAATAAATGACATATGTTTAATCCTAGAATTGGAATAATTGTAAAAGAACATGAGAATAATATTTAAAAATCATATCCAACATTTCAATGATGTTAACATTGATTTGAGAAATTAAGATTGGAATCTCATAAAACTATAATTATAATAGAATAATAGAACATGTTCCAAGAGATAATAACATTATAATAATTCAAATAATTTCATAATTCACATAAGTATAGAAAATCAAATGTCAAGGATACTCATCATGACCTTTATAACATGATAGGATTAGGATAACCACAATTATACCTGCTTGAGGCATGGGATGACCTCAACTATTCCCTTTTTAGGGATCGGAATAACCTCATGTTTATCCTATATTCTTCATTGGATATCCTCTCATATATCAATTAGGATCATATAACATTAATCACTACCCAATGCATTGGTACGAGATATAAGTCCCACCTATCGAATTATCCTTACACTTATCTTCCAAAAGATCATTGAAAATTCATACTATGATATCCCATGAAATGAAATGGGTATTA
This sequence comes from Viscum album, assembly GCA_963277665.1. Lineage (NCBI taxonomy): Eukaryota > Viridiplantae > Streptophyta > Magnoliopsida > Santalales > Viscaceae > Viscum > Viscum album. The sequence goes on along the minus strand of OY728151.1, from coordinate 1,050,476,204 downwards.
TAAAAATTTCATCATTTAATATCTCATGGAAAAAAAATTATTTTCATTATGATTTACTCAATGAACAATAACAAAACCCAAGAAAATATCACTGATTTAATTTAAACATCATCATATCCAATCCTTTTGTAAATAAGAATTTTTCATAATAATTTGATAATATCATCAAATCATAATACATGGAATATGAAATTATTTCAATAATAATTTTCCCAAGGTATAACCCATGGATTTGAATTGGGTTTCACTAATGTATTGACATCCTAATCCATTAAGATAAATAATATTAATGTTAAGCTTGGTTCATATCCATAATAATGAATATTTTACATCAAAGGATGTCATAATAGATAGAAAATTGTGTTGAAAGATAAATCACTTATGATGTTTCATATAGAAAGGGAAAAATATTAAAATCAATATTTAATACTTGAATCATTTTTAATGTACTTATCATTTAAAATAAACTTCAATATTTATATATCATGATTTAAATTTCATTTAAAATATTTCATGAGGAAAATATCCTTTACACATTGAAAAGTCTTATTAAATAATTTTTTTTAAAATAATTTCATATGATAATAACATATAAGTATTATAATGGAATATTAAATTAAAATAATAGTCATAACATTGGAAAATTACATTCATGTTTTACACATTGATTTCATTTTCATTTTCTGTAAAATTAAACATGTATTGTTTTTGGAATATTACATGAATAAACCTATGATAACATTTTTTTAAAATTTGAACATGTTAAAAAAAATTATAAACATTTAATAAAATATGTTAGAATATTTTGTGATAAAATATTTAGAAAAAATTATTTTAGATGAAATAACAGTTTTTGACCAGATAGAGAAATAATGATAATTTTTATCAAAAATAATTATCAATTAATTCAATTACTAATGAATGTAATAATTATAATATTAAATGGAAATATCCATATTATCCATAGGAGAATTTAATTTCTAAGATTTATTGATAGGTAGACCACAATATTACAATATATAAGACACAATCATAAACAATCTTGATTGAAAATGAGATTGAAACATAATAAATTAAGATCTTGGTAATCATTTGAAACATAATATTCAAGAAAGAGGGATTATAAAATAGATAGTTGACCACATTAATTTTCAAAATAGTAATTATAAAATATATTCATTGGAATTATTTCACCAGATAAAAAAATGGGGTGAATAATGAATCTGTCTCACAGATGTAAAAATTGAAAGGGAAATCTCTTCCAACTATAGTAATCATTTGAATCTTTTTCAATGATATATAATAACATAAAATTATAATTAAATTATAATTATTTGAATATTATCCATGATATAACACATAAAAGGTAAGTATATAAACTATAAAAAAGTAAATAATGGTGAATTTTAACATGTCTCCATCAAATAAAAGAGATACTAAAAATCCATTACCTTAAGTCTCAATTTACATTATACATGTTTGAACAAAATATATAATAAATTATTGTGTATTATTAAAAAATAATTTATCATAATTATATATATCATACCATTTATGATTTAAATATGTTTATCTTGGAAGTTTATTAATAATTCTACGTTAAGGTCATGTTTTTTTGTAATAAAAAATTTGTTCTTTGAAGATATTTTGATTTTGTATTTGGTCCTCTTAATGTGATAATGTTCCATATTATCCATAATATTAATCATTAAATAAATAAAATATTTACGAAACAATTATATTTTTAATTGTAATTAGGAAATATTTTCTTCAGAATTGATGTATGTTATGATCACAGAGTGACTATGTTGTACATTCACCTGAGAAATATATCCATTTTTCAATGATCTTTTGGGGAAAATAGAAATCAATATACTAAATTCAAATAATAATCATAATACCTTTAATTTTTTGTTATTTTATTATATATAGCTATAAATAAAATCCTTATGTTTTAGGGATGAAAATAGAGTCACGTCGCCTTGTGATGGCCTTATTTCACACTTACACGAATGACATTAGGATTTCTCAATGAGTAAAAAAAATTTCAAAAAAATTGATATGTTATATTCACATAATGATAAATATTCCATGATTATCAAATATATTTAATTTATATCATATATATTTATATACCTTTCTATTATAATCCTTTATGTAATGCATTAGTGAAAATGAATCACATCACTTAATGAGGAAGTAGTCTACTTAACATACAAATGATGTTACCATATCCCCTACAAAATGGATTATTAAAATATATATTTTATCAAATTAATCCAATTGAATAAAAATGTTATAAATATCATATATATATATATATACTTTATATCCTTCATCATAGCAAGTTGTGTGATGTAGTAATAGAAAAACAAATGACATCAATTCACTAGGTAGTAGACCACTATACACACGAACGATGATTTATAACACATTAGATGGTAGATAATATGTTTTTCTAATTGAAAATAACCTAAAAATAATATATTTTTATTTAATATTCATAATTGATTTTATAATCATGTTTTAATAATAATTTTTTTATTGGAGTATGAAATAAAATTAAAATTGTAAATGAAAAACATTTTCACTTTATCGGGAATCCTCATAGATTTACACTAAAATTTGCCCTATGTTGGATTTCTACAGTATAAATAGATTATAGGATGAGATTACTGAATTTTTAAAGTGATTTGGGAAGTGGTTTCCCAGGATTTTTTTAATTTTGGAATAATATGGTAGAGTGCATGGCCTTCTCTGTGTGCGATGACTGGTTGACATGAAAATTTTAAAAATAAAGAAGTGTACCCACATTTTTCAAATGAAACAAGTTTAAAATATGAGTATTAACTAGTATTATAAATTATGAGGTCATGCGAATCCACTAAAATATATTTTATTAAATATTTATGTTGATTTTATCCATTAATTTTTTACTCAAACTCCCCTCTAAAGAAATTTTTACAATAATGATAGGTACTATTTTATACTATTTTCACAATTCAAATAAGTCAACAATTATGTTGACCTTATTAGATAGTAAATATTCTTTTCATTCAAAATATTTAATCCATTTTTCAAAATTATATACTTAGAATTTTCAATATTTATGTAATACATATTAAAGTATTTGTGACGAGAAATCAATGTTTCAAAGCGAAATTTAAAAATAGATAAAAAAAGATTTTATATCCAATTTCAATTTGTAATTGATTACATTGAACTAAATTTTATTATTAGATATATTATTAAATTAATTTTAAATAATAAAAATTTCATAAATAATTTATCACAATTAAAATATAACACTAAATGTTAGTTATTAAATATATTTTAGTATTTTTATATATTCATCATAAAATAATTTTTTTAGAACATTTTTTAAAATATTTTCAAATTCATCAATTGATATTTTTATAAATATTATTTCAAAAAAATATTATTTAATCAAATTAGGTTTTTAAAATATCTAAAAAATTAGTTTTAAAAAAAGTTCACAAAATGCAGCCAAATTACTTTTCAGAAAAATACATTTTTTAAGAGTAAGACAAGATTTATTTTTATCACATTCATAAGAAACACATTAGATATTTTTTTAATAGTTTATTGAATATATACTATATATATTTGACCATAATCATTCAGCAACATATTTTTGATTTATTTTTGAGGTAAAAACAATTCATAATATAATTACAATTGTTATGAGATTACAATCACATAAAGTAATAATATATTATTAACATGTGACACTTCATTTTAAAAAGGAGTTATATTTAATTTATACTGAACTCAGTGTTTCTTGAGATACAAAATATAAAGAAGGAAAATTTAGTTTTTCTAATTTATATTTCACAAATTTTCATGGTTATATAAGAATGATAAATTTCATATCCAATTAACACTGTGGATTATACAAGGATTCCTACCCCTATGAGGGAATTAAAACCAACTTCTCAAGACAGTTTTCTTAGACACCTATGAGGAATAATTTCATGGAATTAAAGAAAAAAATATTGAAATCCCCCACAACTAAACGAATAAGACTAATAAAATATCTTCTGAACCCATAAGGGTTTAGAAAATGGTTCAACATATTAGGATACCAACAATAAAGTCTACACCCAATTTGAAATTCCCATGAACCTTGATTTAACACCTCCAGATTTTAGGAAATATTATTCAAAAATAAATTTAAATTCATTGATATCTTCAGTCAAATGAAACATTGAAATTTAAAGAAGCATATTATATTTCACCATTAACCAATTTGTTATATTTTATGGTATTTTAATATGATACACTAAACTAAAAAAATTTACTTGTTTACACATGTTAAAAACAAATTCATTGACTATAAATTAATTATATTTGAAATAAAAAACTTTTTAATGTAGAAGAATTGTTTTTCTAAATAATCGTTCTGATGCTCACAATGTGTTTTATGATAATATATTAAATTATTAAATATTTTTTAATTATTTAATGAAATTTTAATATCATATATTTAATAACATGTTTATCATTCAAAAAATATTTTTTCTAGGAAATGGATAATAATTAAAATAGTGTCTTCCTAAAAAATTATTTTTTCCTAAAAATGGTTGTCACATATATTATAAATTCTAATTTTTTAAAACTTTTTTTTCAAAATTCATATAATTTTTTCAATTCACTTGTCCAAATTATCATAGTGTGAATTTTTATGAATTTTTGGAATTGATTTATTTTATATTTAATAGTGAAAAATACTGATTTTTAATGAATACACCATTTTAATTTAAAATTTTTATAATGTTAAATAATTAGTTAAAATTATTTCACAATAAAAAACTATTTCTATTATACTTTTATTAATAAAATTTTATCATTGAAATCATCTTTGTGATTATTATTTATATAATATCTGTTTATTCATATGAAATATTATACATTGGGAAACCATTATTAGTCTCAACTATGGATATAAGAATAAATTAATTTCATGCAAAATATATTAATTGAATATGATAGAAATTATTACAAATTTATGGTATAATATTTTATATTATATATTAATTCCAAAATAATTTTTAGATATAATTAATTTTTAAATAAGTTAAAAATTAATTACTTGAGTTCATAATACAACATGATAATATGGGGTTAAAATAAAAATATAATGGTTAATATGACATATAAACATGTATAATATCTATATTTTATAATATATTAACATTATAGGATCTATGATTCTAAAATATTCCACTTATTATACATTAATTAGTTGTAGAACATGGGTATATTGGGTTATATTCAAAATTTCATAGTGGGTCCTCTCCGCCACTTATTAAATCAAACTCATTCTTATCTACAAACCACACATCAAAACCATTTTTTTATTTCATGAAAAAATCTAAAAAATTAAATAAATCATACACCTTGATCAAGAGTTCAAATTTTTATCATGAAAATTTTATAGGAAATATTAATGTATAAAACCAATGAGTTTTTCAAAGAAGAGGTGTTGTTATGAATCTTACATTTTCATTTTATTTCGAATTCTACCTCTTTACAATTCTATTAATATATGATGAAATGATAAACCCATTATATTTCATAAAAATAATTTTATAATGAAATTATTATAAAAAATATCCATCTCCTACTCCATATAATGGTAAATGAATATGTCAATAATGTGAATACAGGACTACCACCATGAGAACCTGTGTAATTCATTTTTCATCACCACATATCACGAATGTATATAATTTTCTATTTAATATATGTATACATATTAATATATATATATATATTCATATATATCTATATATTATTAATTGAATAATTATACTTATTTAATTATAATACCACATATACAACCATTCCTTCTAATTAGTTGGAAAATGATAACATCGCTCAGTTGTACATGGGGAATACCACATCTATGAAGTGATTTGATACAATTTTTATTTTATTTTTATATATATGGTAATATGTATATATGTAATAAATTTATATGATATATAGTACATAAAAATAATTTTCAATGTTTATTTTTTATTTTGGTTTCCTTCATTATTATAATTGAAAATTGGAAATATTTTTCTTGTGTATGTATGGCCTACCATGTCTTGAATAGTTTAATTCATTTTTATATTTTCAAAATATTATGCATGAAACTAAATATGTATATAATAATTTTATATTATATTTATATAATGACTAATATTTTGTATTTTATAGATAAAAAATCAATGTAAATGTACTATAAATACCAAATTAAGAAAAATGACATGCGAAATAACAATCCTATGGAATAGAGTTTTATTAATGAATTATTCATAAATGGGATATAAAATAGTTATAATAAATCATATCCCCTATGATATAAGTGAGGTGAGGGATTTACATCTCATTTTTATTAGATTGAAAGAAATATAAAATGAAACACGTGTATCAGTTATGTGATATATATACTATCCATGTATTATTTTTATGATGTTTTTAATTAATTTTATTATGATTTAATAATCCATGCAATATCATTTTTTCATGGGGCTTATGATTTAAATTCTATTAAATAAGACAATGTTTTATAAAAAAATATCTTTCTATATAATGATTGTTGACTATTATGTTATTGATTATTAAATAATATAATATATCTCTCCAAAAACTTTTGAAAGTTATTATCACATACTTATTTATAGAGAATTAATTATATCCTATTAATCTCATCTACTCATTTTTTATTGGGACAAAAAATAATGTTTTAACAGAAACTGACATTATTTGTCTCTTTAATATAAAATACATTTCTTTCAAAATCCATTTATTCAAAAAAATTATATAATGTTATTTATATTTTTATATAATATTTTATATTAATTTATATCTTTCTATAAAATTTAAAAAAGACTTTATATTTATAATTTTTTTCAATTTCTTTAATATTCACTTTTAAAATAGTACGAATAATGTTAAATAATTAATTCTTTTAACATGTGTTGTTAGAATGGAATTTTTTTCTATAATGACTATTCATTTATTTTAGGCTCCTATTAAATGTTTAATACAATTTTTATGGAAAATTATTACATTAAAATTTTGTCAATTTTTTATTTTAATTAAGTGGTTTCCAAGAAAGAATCATAATTTCATCCATAAATGATCAAAGTGATCTATTAAAAAAATTCTATTTAACATTAACTTTGATGATATTTATTCATTAGTTGATATTTGACTTATTCATAACAAACTTATTGTTTTTCTAAATGGTTAATGATTATGATGAAAATGTTTTTATGAAACCCATTCTTTTTCCCAAATGTCACTCATCATGAAATTTATAAAATGACAATGAAACCTGTTTTTTTTCATTATTTTATGCCTTGATAAAATGGTTATCAAATCCATCGAATTTAAATGGTTAGTGACACGAGTAAATATTTATAAAAACCATTTATTTTACATTTGTTATTCTATGATAATGATTTTATGAAACCCATTTCTTTTCATGAATTATGATATAATTAATTATTTGCAATTTTGTGTCCTATAGTTGCATTATTTTAAATAGGATTTGGGTGGGAAATGAATTAAATATTACTCTAATAAATTAAATAAATATTCATATCCAATGAGATATATAGAATTATAATGGAGAGTGAAGACATTTCAGCGAAAAACACTTCCCACTATGATAGTATTGGGAGGTAACATTGATTATTAATATGGTTTGGAGAGTTATATTATTCCAATATTATATTCAGGGAAATAATCATAAACAAAATAGGGAAAAATTAAATTTTTTTGTGTATTCATCAGATCTCTGTCATTTTCCAATCTCATACTCTCATCACTCAAAATATTTGATTCTATCATGATTCATTTCTTATGAACTACCATGATTTATTCAATGTCGCAATATTTTAATATTTTATATGACAGTTACAGTTTCTGAATTTGTAGACCGTGTTCTCATACTATTATTCTCATTTTATGTTAATATGATAACTTATATCTATTTTCATTACCATTAATGGGAATCTGAGCTCACCAATTCTAATGTTTCATTTCGCTTGGATATAAATAATTTTATAAATTTTTTAATAATCTAAAAGGAGTGCTAGTTAAGTAGAATATATTTGGAGACGATGTGATTCACTTATTTAATAATTTTTTATCTATCCATGATTCCAAATTCACTAGACCTAAATGATTCTAACATGGTTTGTTATTTTATATAATGAATATTTTTCATTTAAGATGTTATATGTATATATTAAAATCATGGATCATTATAGTTGGTATCAATGAAAGGGTTTATTATCCTTTGGAGACTATGATGAGAAAAAAATAGTGAGAAACCATAGGATTATACAATGTTTAGGAAATTGTACTAGAAATCTGGTGAAGAGTAAAATAGGTAGAATATCAGGAATTATATCCCCATCTTGATAATATAAGTGTATAGAGATCTAATAAAATTTTACCTAAGAGTAATATCTCTTTAAATGTTTCATTCGACCATAACTATAATGCAACCTAGGGCATGAATATAACATCCACATCTCAGTAACCACTAAATTGGTGCCCCAATATGGGTCGACCCATGATTTTAATTTGACATCCTCATATGCTAGACAATTCACAATTATGATGAGGGTCAAATAAGACACATGGGGAGACTGTACAATCACTCTTATAGTAATCCTAAATAGATTAAAAATTAAACAGCCAAAACAATATGTAATATAAAAAAACCAAACACAACTATGCATCTCCCAAAACCATGTAGAAACAATAAACTAACACTACCCATTATATATAATGACTATAGAACAATATTGAAGGAAAAAAACAGTATAAAAAAACCTAATTCCAAAAAAGATCTTCACTCCATGTCTGAAACCCTAGCTTGACTCAACTCCATGTTAATGGGACATTTCCCTGGTCCTGAAATGCATGTATGAAATACTCTTGGGTTCCAAATGGTTCATGAGTAGGGTGTGAGTAAAACACATTAATCCACCACCAATGGTTTATCCAAAATATCCAGTCGTAATAGATAGGGCAGGAATGTATTAAATAAAAAAATATGATAAATAAAACTCTAGTAACATATATTAGTAGTATTTACATTAACTATTTCTATAATGATTAAGATTTTCATGTAATAAACCATTTTCATCAATTAATTCATTTCATCACAATTCCATGGCATAGGATTTTATAACATATATATGATGGTCCATCCATTAAATTTTTATGCATTACTGAATAAATTAATTCCCTATCTCATTAGGGTAAACAAAACATTACCATTTCAACTATTTCACCTTAGACAATTAGTCGTGGTTGTCTCATCCAATGAATCTATTATGGGAATAACACTTTAGTTGAAATACATAACCCATACATTATAGTGGTTGGGTTTTGAGCCTCATTCCAACATGACCTCGCGGGCATATGACAACATGACAATAACACCACTCTACCAAGCCATGTGTATAAGAATAAATTTTCATCCAACACATATACAACTTCATAAACCATATCCAAAAAAATAAACATCATTGTAAAACTCCATAACAATCATCATGAGAACTAATATAAAGAATAAACCCATTAAAAAATTTCCTATTTTAATTGGATATTCCATTTTAACTCAATCCCCTTTCATATGCCTAACCAACAAGACAAATTCGGTAATTCCCACTAAATAACACATTTAAAAAATTCACCATTTTCAATACGAATATCATTTCATTTTCCTCGATAATCAAGAAATTAAAAAACTAATATGTACATCATTTCATATGTACTAACATGTTAGGTGTTTAAAATATATTTTATAAACATTTGACATAATCCTAATTATCAAAATTAACCCACCATCATTCAATTCCAAAAATACCAACTCCATTGTTCGTATATAGATACAAAGTTCAATATTCTATTAAATTAATCATTCATCAAGTAAATATTGGACTCTAGTAACTCACACATTAATTCCAGGATTATCATTTTCGTTATATATGTTTTGGAAGGCAGGCACACCCAATGGGTGGCCCAAAATTGGTCTAATCATCCTCCTTGAAAACCATCGTAATCATGATTAGTTTAAATTTCCATTTATCGGTCTATTTTTAAAAATTATTTCATGGAATCAAACTAAAAATAAGAGATAAATAGAAACCCAAAAATACTTGGATAAATCTACTCTATGACATTGGGTTATAATATGTAGACCACCCACCTCTATTGTAACATTTAATGCCCTCATAATCATAGTCTTAGATAAGAATTTGTTTAATATTTGTATCCATGGTCTAGGATTCACTATAAAAGAGTGTTTTTAGGATATGAAAAAATATGGGAGAGACTACAAACCCCAATTTTGAAAAGATAAGAAAGGGATGAATTAGACCTACCTTGATCTTTAATCTACAACCAATGACACTCCAAATGTCCAAGAATCGATGTAGACCCACCCATAGGATGGTTTTGTCACATAGATTCATAAGTAGGGTTACAAGGATAATGAATGTGGAAAAATCAAGATAAAACTTAATATCCAAAGGGTTAAAACTATAACATTATCCTTCTAAATGACTATATGTTTGGTTTGAATGTTTTGACAAACATTGCAAAAATAAGTCCTAGCCTATGTATAGTGAAATTCTAAGAAACATGGTTTCTTAGGGAGGCATCATAGTTTGACTTACCATGTATCATCCCTGATATATTCCACTGATCATGGTTACGCAATTTTCCCTGGGAGGTTGCATGGTTTACATAATTATAATCCAACTTTTTTCATGTCACATGTTATATTGGTTTCCCCTAATTTCAAGTCTTGAACCCCCATACCACCCTCTAGGCTCCCTAAACTCATGGGAAAAAACACACTAATAAGAAAATAGTTATTAAAACTAGTATATAAACAAGAAAATAAATCCAGGATATCTAGGGTCTCACAACGTCCCCACCTTATATCAGGCCATTCTCAGTCCACACTCCATATAAGTACTATGCTTACAAAGCATATTGATCAGTCCATTGGTCCCACATATTCAATTTTGACACCAATTTGTTTTTCTATAAAATTCCCATTCCACCATAAATAATTAATTAAGGAACAAAAATTCCCCAGAATACATTATCTACAAAATTCAATACACAAATTAGGTGATCTAAAAAATGACACATCAACCTTAAGTTTATCATCCTCAACATCATTCACAAGACAAGGTTCTTGGTGATATAGATGAAGCTATGAAACATGGAAACATTATTCATACCAATATTCCATTGAGGAAGAACCAATCAGTATGACATTTGTCTAGTTCTATCCATGATCATAAGCCACCCACATATCTCCCATCTAACATGCCCTGTTTCTAAACAGGATAGTGACCCAACCTTGGTTACACCAAAAGAAACACACGATCACCCACCCAAATATAAATATTCCTACAATGCCAATCCAAAATTGATTGTTATTTGATTTGGTCTTTTATCATTCATTTATAAATAAATTGAACATATGTGGATGAATCCTTCACAAAACATAGTACAATCAAACCTAATTCCACAACCTCTAATAAACACAACAGAGACCAATATAGTCTCCCATAAAGAACAAAAATATATTCCATCTGAATTGTGGAATGAAAAAATTTATTAAAGAAAAAATCTACCACGGACATGTTCATTTATCAAGGTCCATGAATGTCTACCACAAATACCCTCATCATTTCATCTAGATCATGAATTTTACACTACGAATGCTCATCCATCTATAAGTGGAAAGAAATACTCAAAAATAAATTGGTACCAAACAATTTTGGAAAAACCTACTAGATGATATTTTTTAACATGGATCAAAATCTGAAACTATAGTATGTGAATCCCCATGATGTCGTACTCTCTTTTAATCATACAATTCAATCAATTGATCCATTGTGAATTTCTATCGAATTTGAAATGAATGAGCTACCATGGTCAACCGTTCAACCACTAAAAAGATCAAATACATATTATATGGTTTCCATTGAGGTTACACGATAAAATATATTTTCACATTATCCCACATAAACATTAGAAAGTGAAAGGGCTGCAAAAACCCACCCAACCACTGATGCCAGGCTTTCACCTATTGACAGGTAAGGCCTCATGCCAAGAAATTGACCACCACATTCATCATCTAAGGCCACAAATATTTCCTATGATGATAAAAATACATCTTGTTCAAGCCATGATGCACTACCCACCTTTATGCATGAGAATATCATATGAAATCATCACTCTCACAACTCATCACCACAACATTATTGTGAACAAACATAATCATATCATCATTACCTATCCATAGAGATGGTGATTCCCTACATTTAAGACATTCCATTATTGGTAAAGATTATGAACCCTCACTCTGAAACACTTCGATCGAACTAAAAAGTGTGAATTTAACACCCATAGATGAAAGGTACATATTCCACTTCCCATCCTACACCTCTATATGCATATCAGAAAATAATTTCATCATATACTACTCTATACTAGGATCCTAAATCATATTTCATTGATTATTTATACTCAATGAATCTGAATTTTTTCCCCATTCTCATTTTATAAACTATGTCAATGTAAAAATAGTTCATGTAATCAACTCATATTTACTAATTAAGATTCAATTTATTATGATAAAATATGTAATTCAATATTTTAGGATTCATATTCACCTTTTTAATATTCACCAAAAATTACTCCCACCAATAATTCAGAGAATATACCAATGTGGGTAACTCAAGATAATGAGTTGGGTAATTCCATTCATAAGTTATTAGCTGCCCTAGCCCATAGTCCACTACATGTTGACATTCAATCAAAACCACTGCAAGTATAAAACCATGAGACTCCCAAAACTATGTATACTTCTTAAATGGCATAGGTCAGATCATAAATGTTGTGATAGTCAATTTCTTCTCCAATTCCTTGAAATATCTCTCACAAACCATAGATATCAGGAACGTAACACCATTTTTGGTCTATCATAAAAATTTTTCTTCCAAATTGGAGAAGTCCTTAATGATCAGTCAATAATAACTGACAAATCCTACAAAATTTTTCAACTTAGAGAAATTATTTTAATTCCCCCAAGACCCAACTTCCATGACATTCTCAATGTACACCAACATGCATTCCTCTAATATAATGCGTCCCGTGAAAGGCACCATAGCATTCAAAAAATTACATTTTGATAGCTAGCATAACGAATATTGTCTCTTAGTTTTATTTATATGATGTTTAGAAGAATGGAATGATCTACCTGAGTTCTTGAGTATACTAAGATGACACCAATGATGACAAACATAAACTGGTCAAAATATGGGTGAATTATTTGGTTAATTATTTCCATTTACATCATCGTTCCCTTATTAAATGCTAAATATATTACGTCGATCTTGTAAAAACAACACCTTCTCTTAAATGTTAAGTGTGATACATCAAAAGTTCTCACCCACAACTGATGGAACACTAACATTTGATCAATAGTGGAAAACACAGTGGCACCTCTCAACTGGTAAAAAATAAAATCGATTCCATGAATAGGTTAATTGTTCATAACTGTATTTTGAACCATTCCCTAATAATTAAACATACAATAGAAATAATGATTCAACCTTATTGGAAATCAATACTAGTGACCCTCATGGAGATATACTAGGAAGGATGAACCTTGTGTTCTCCAACTCTCCCAAATGACTTTTATGTTATGCAATTTCTATCTGTGCCATTTTATATGACATAATGGAAACTTGATCTTCCCACATCAATAACTCAATCATAAACTCGATATCCATCTTTTTTTGAATCCCTGAGAAATTATTAGGAAACAAATAATATATCAAACCCCCATAGGTTGAAAAATAGGATTCTCCATTCCTCCCTCATCTATAACAAGATAATCCACATGGGATGTGAGTTTACCCAACTGTTTACAAAATGGCCCCACACGTAATGCCATAAAATTCCATTCTCTATGACACACATTGGTGTCTCCCTGATGAGAAGTTTATGATACCATAATGTGGAAACAATCAATATGGGCCTGGTCCATGCCTAGGATCATATTGGAAATCAACATTTTCAAAAAAATGATCCCATAAGAAATCATATCCATCAATATCAATAGAAGAAACCAAAAATTTCTCGATATTCTATTCTGTCACTCCAAATGTTTCATAAATAAAAAATTTATAGATAATTGATCAACATAAAGTCTCATGAAACCCACAAGTAATGTAAAAATAAAAAAATGTGAAAACCCTATTTCTAATTAATTGTTTGAAACGGTAGATTCCAGATGAATCATAACATAGATAGTCGATGGTCTAGCCTCACCACCTCCTTGTCTAGAATTAACTCTATAATGATGTAATTCGCCCCCACATTGGGGCCCAAGTCGGATATCAAGACACTGTGAGATCGTTATAACAAAGATGTATACACCCCAGCATACCATGTCCACCACCTTGACTTGTACGACCCATCGTGCTCCAACATCGTACCTGATATGGGGAATCCAACCACCTACCTAAACACGACATAATCCTAAATCACTATAAAAAATAAAGGGTATCAATTAATTATTCCAATTACATTATCTATTGAAGATGAAATATATTTTGTTAAATATAATTTAATATATCAGCAGTTTCATATGATATCCATGATTTTTTTAGTTGCTGATAGATTCAATTAGTCCACCTCTAGATGATTAAAAAATCCCAAATACCTCCCCCTCCCATAACCCCTCTATGTAACCTAGACCCCTTCCCCCGCCCAAAAATCCCTAACCCCTCCTCTACTCTACTCAATGGTGGCCCTGATCCTGTAACAACCTTTCCCCCAACCTTCCACCTCTCCTTTCCCCGATGGTGACCCTCAATCCCTGTGATGGTCCCCCATACAACCTCATCTTTAGGAAGCTCTTCGGTAACCAAACACACACACACCCTTCTACCTTACTCACCCCAACCCAGTTCCCCTATTTGAAAGATACATGAACCCCCCCCCCCCCTCTGAGCTCATTCTGGATGGATCATATCCTCTCCATAGTTGAAATACAAATTCCCATAAACCTTGCATCATCATCACCATAATGTAATAATTGGAAAACATTATATGGACTTTAATGGGAGATAAAAACAATATTGAATATGTTTTTTATTTATTAAACATTTTTTATATATGTAATTTGGGTTTATAATGTATTAAATGTATTTTTTTATGTGAGTTGTTTGGAGTAACAACAAAAATTAATTTTTTTTATTAAATTTAATATAATATTTATTTAAAGATATATGTTTGTTATGGAATCTAAATCATTGATATTTTCAGGGTTCGTATTTGATATTATTTAATTCTACATTGATATGTATATGTTAATGACTCTAATATTTGAAAAATAAATAATTGAGGGTATAAACCAACTAATGAACAATTGGTGGTAGGGTTTGTAGTCACATGCAGTTTCATCACCAACCCTAGAATCGTCTCTAAGGATAAAGGCCTCATAAAAGGATATTAGACAATTTATATATTCATAATAATTATTCATATTTTATTCAAATGTGATGACTCACATATTTTTATTAAATCTATCGAATAATGATAGATTAGTTTGGGTTATGTTTTACATGATTGATAATAAATTATTAATTATGGTAACCGGAATATCTAACATGGTTTCATTTATTTTATTTTTTTCTAAAATGATTATTAATAGATCTATTTATAGCTGGTAGTTTTTTTAGCCAAATGAATTATTTATAATGAATTTATTTTATATTAAAAAATGGAATAATTCAAATTCTTGATATCGTCATTTTTTTATGTTTAGCTAAAATGGATGGAACATATTATTTAATGTTATGTGAAAAAGTTTATTAATATAATTCATGGAACAACATGAAGAAACACTATTCTTATTATATAGAATAGATATATATATATTTTAATATTTTGTGTTTTTATAACAAAGCTTGATATCCAAATAAATTATACCTTTCATTAATAATTTTAATGTGTTGATTTTGGTCTTAGTTATATCTTGGGAAATGGTTCAAACATTGATCAATATAAATAATTTTTCAGTGGAATGAACCTTAGTTACAACATTATGGATGAACACGCCATTATATTTTATTTGATTTATCTTATTCATATAGGTTTGTGAGAAATAATAATTTCATTGATTTATATTTTTATATTATAATTTTAGTATGAATATTTTCATTACTTGATTCATCCCATCTTTAATTACAGTGCTTATGAAAGATTCAATGGTGAAGTTGGATGACATTTAATTTTTATTTTAAATATTTGATTAAACATTTATAAATATATATTTTAATTTAATGTTATAATATAATCAAATAAATATGGATAACTTTTGGATTAATTTACCTCAAAGTAGACCATGATATGAATGTGTGTGAAAAAAATAGATTTTTCCATTTCAAACAGATCAGTGGATGGTAGAATAAAATATTCATGTACTGGTTTTAAATTAATCATTAGTTTAAAAAAATGATGTATACAAGATTTACATATTGTAACAGTTTCAGGCTTGATATGTATGTTGTATATGGAATATTGAATTTAGTGTTATGTGATGTCAACAAAATTAAAATACTATCAAAGAAATACATAGTGACCCGCTAGAGTATAATTATATTTGAATTTTGACAAATGATGATTTTTGTTTTTTGAAAAACAATGTCACAGGTTTCCATAGATGGATAGAACACTCAGTTGATCCTATGAAAATTCATATTTTTTAGAACATCATTTTCAAATAAAATAATTTTTTTTTGAATTAGATGAATACAGAAAAATATATGATGGGTGTGAATAGTATTTGAAGTTGACTTTTTAAAATAATTTGTATCATATGAACTGTCTATTTTGAATTATTGAAAAATAAATGTAAATGATTTTTTATTTTATTCATGATGAATTTAGTGAATATATGATCCCAATATCATTATATTAGTTAAAGAAAGTCAGTGTCAACATTGGAAATGATTATAAAAATATACATGCATGACCTAATGCTTTCATGATTTTCATAGGAAATGATTATGATAAGGAAGAATGTAAAATATTTCTTATATGAATTTGGAAGTCAATGAAGAATAGTTATAGGATAAATAAATGAAACCATTGGAATAAATAGAAGAAATAAATTCTTTCAATTGAATTGTGTTGATTTCCACTTCAATTATTCTTACAATGATTATTCATGTCATCTAATACTGTAGAAGACATGATGTGGAATCATAAAAAATGTAATAATGGCTTGATGATACATCTAAAAGATTCAATGTTTTGGTAAATGATTGATTCTGTATATTCAAATTTTTCTTCAGATACTAGGAATTTGTGTTAGGGATTATATTCTTATTGTTTTACCCCTTTTGTAAATTAAGTAGAAATTTTAGAATTTGTCATGTTGTTTTAATCCCCTATAATATACCAACATATATGCCTATGATGAATTATTCATTCATTATTTCAATTATTATTCCTAGAAATAAATTCCAAGAAATTAAATTGATGCATACCTTCATCCCCTAATCATATAATTATGAGAATTATTGGATAATGGAAAAGAAATATATGATTCTTCATTATGAAAACTATCAAAAATACATTCATACCTAATTTGGAAAATTAATGACATTCCAAGACTAGTAAATTTATTTGGTCAGAACAATAATACTATTTTGTCTTCAACAGTTTGTAATTTTCATTTTAAACCTCAATGATTACCACATAGTTGATAATGTTATTTTATGTATCATCGTTGAACTATTTATGGTTCTCATGAATTATGGTTATCAAGACATGATTCAATGGAGATATTAAGAATAGATTGTAACTGAATTTGTAATATGGTTCGTAAATCTTTTGAAAATTAGAAAATTGAACTAAAGATTTTTATAAATGGTATCAGTTTAATGAATGGTTGAACATGTTTTGATGTACAATATATGATGAATTTGTAATAGAAAAGTGGAATAGAAAGAGTCTATTTTTCAAAAATCCTTATTGTGAGTTCAATTTGATATGTTATACTATTCACGTAGTGACTCTTGAGAATAATGTAAGTGATACTATAAATTTTAATATGATTAAAGAATAGGGTAAATTGAAGGATCAATTAAATGATCCTAATGATTTGGAGTCAATAAAGATATATCATGATTTGGGGGAAAATTGGAATCGAATGTATCCATCATCTATTTTTTTATTGAAAAATCATGAAAAAGTCATATTACACCGAACATTAAAGAATGATAAAGTTCCATATGTATATTCAAGTAACATATCAAGGTGATTTTACGTTAATCATTGAATTTTACATAGATTAAAAAGTCATGGATCAAATATTTGATGAAGCAGTTGTTATGGCATGCTAGGCATAATACGTGACCTGAAAAAGTAATTATTGTTCTTGTTGATTTTTGTTTATTATTCAGATATCTATATAGAAAAATAATAAATCCATTTCCGATATTCATAAAATTAGGGTTAGTAATTTTTTTGACACTATAATTTTAGAGGTTATTTCACCCTTAATTATACATATTCATGATTTATTTGACGTTCATTTGGCCTAAATAGATCAACAAGGTGGGATGGTGAACTATCGATGGATGTATCATTTTGAGAGGTACATTGAAATTTTGTTATTTTCATTAGTGAATTAAATTTTATGAAATTATAGTGTAAAATTTTTATGTTTTCTTCCTATTTATTTCATGAGGTACTTCAGTCATTTGAAATCCTAAGTGAGGAATAACCCTTAACCAGAAGGATCTATTGTTGAAGGTTATAGAGAAGATATTTATTTTAACATCTATTCTAGTATTTTGGATGGGATTGAGACTATATTCAATCATGCTTGAGGTTCAGAAGGTATCTCCAGTAATTCTTATTCCAAAAATTAATCATCAGTATTTTAAACTATTTGATTACCAATTAGAAATGTGTCAATTTTTAACCTATTTTAATTTTATTTTCTACATGAAAATATATTTGTGATATTCAATGTTATTATTTAATATCATGTAATAAAATATATGAGAGATAAAAATATTGGAGACTATGGGGTTGATCTCGGAATGATTTGGAATTAACAAAATTTGTTAAAAGGACCTTGGTGAATGGTTCTCCATTCATTTATGTATATGCTCATATTAATATTATTGATGGGTAGTTAATTTTACTGTGTTTAAATAAAAAACTTATATGTTATTGTGTAGATACTGAATATTGACAATCAAGCATAAATATCAGATGATTTGATGTTTTTGGCTAACATTTTTAAAAGGTAATGGGATTGTATGCCTATAATATTAATGACATAAGGATTCAGACAATTTAATGTTAAGAAGATTTGAGAACTCAAATTAAAGGTTTATTTCCATTTCATGAGGATGAATTATATTCCAATGTAATTTATATAATTTTATTTAACTATCATCACTTGTTTTCTACTTTCATATTCAAATGGAAGTGGGTAAAAAATTATATTGGTATAATGAGAGATTCATTACATATTACTTCTATCAAATTATATTGGATGATGGATACTGGTGTTAATTAAGAGCATGATCCATTTGTATTGGATTCAAAAGAATATATGGTTTATTTTTTGGATGGATAAAGACATGATGGTTGAAGTTTTATTGTACACTTAATGCAAATATACTTATATGATATGGGCGATGAAGATAAATTGTTGATTTTAGATAGTAAAACTCATCAATCAAAAAAATTGAACTATTTTTGAGTAATAATATTGAAAAGGAATAAAAATATATATAGGGTAAGATTTAATACTTTTCATAATCTAGGTTTATAATAATGATGATAGTGAAGATAAAATTCATTTAATGTATAAATTTGTAATGAAATTATATTAACATTTCCCCTTGATATGCTTTTCAGACATATAATAATTGTTCAATTTTTTTTAAATGATTGTAGTTTTTTATATTATATATATCTAATATACCTTAAATAGTTTAAATGAAAAAATGTAGAGAACAAAAGACAATCTGAATCCTAGATGATTAGCATCTCAGAGTATGTAACCACTACCATCATATTATTTGGATCCTAGGGATTCAATTTTACATGAGACTACTAGAGATCCAACCATTTCCACATATTTTTTGGTTTCCTACGACTTGCTTCACCTCTAGTAATAGAGAAATTGGTCACCCCTCTATCTATGGTATATTGGGGGGTATCCATTACAAGTATGTATGCAATTTTTTTTAAAAAACACATTATATGTCAATAATTATTTGTCTTCATTTCTCTAGATGATAATGAAAATCATGGAAGGGATTAAAATATGTACATGGAAGATGTATGGGACATTAATTACTTCAATATTATCATTAAATTTAATGTGTTAGGGGTGTCTATTGGTAATGATGTCAAAATATATGGATAATGCTTCATAACTATCCCTATGAGTCAGTGAGCTTTCCCATTAATTATAAATATTGAAGAAATATCCCCACCACATGGAATATTAGTTCATTGATACTCATGTAATGGTAATATAAACTAACTATTCTTTTATAACTAATTTAACAGAAAAGTGTAAATATTGTAATATACTTATAAGGTTTTTTTATTTTTATTTACATGTCTTTTTTTAATATGGATGTCCCTAATTCTATTTCAGTCCCATGAACATTGTAAAGGCCACATAAAAAATCCCTAAAAACTAAAATGACACTTTTGTATAAAAAATACACATTTTAAATTATATGGTCCACATTATAATATATATTGACATGATATTGATTCCTATATGTCAAAATTAAATTAAATATTCATATCCATAAATTTGAACACAATCCATCATGTTTCATCAGTTTTGACATGCTGATAACATATTTACGGTATGAAATTCATTAAAAACATGTTTTGGGGGGGTAAACCCCATATATAATACTTCTTATTTCACTAATATTAGGGGAAAATGAATGTATATTTAATATTTATATCTATGAATCAACGTCACACCATTCTGAATTACTATTTGTATATTATGGACATAAATGTGTTTTTAGTGTTTTAAACCACCAAATCATTTGTGGAATGATCAGAACCTAGGAAAAGTCATAGGATTGTCTTAATTTTAGGATACAATTGCAATATATTTAATTTTGAAATGTTGGAACAGACAAAATGTCATCCTGAATTATGTTTTCCTATTTTGGATCAATATGTGTTTTTAGTGTTATAATACACTAAAATGTTTGTGGAACATTAAAAACTAGTCAAATGACTATGTATTGATCATAAATAAAGTTAAAAGACTATTGATTTATTTCATAAATTTTGGAACTGATTCATCATGATTCTGAATGATGGTTTTCATGTAATTGCTATAAAAAGATTTTTAGTCTTTTAGAAAACAAAAAAATGTGTGTATTGTTAAAAACCATGAAAGCAATGTCATATTTTACTAAAATAAGGGTAAAATGATCATATGAATAATTTTGAAATATAGACACATTATTCCGAACGATAGTTTTACCATTTTGGATGTAAACACATTTTTAGTGTTTTAAAAATCTAAAACATGTATTGAATAGTGGAAACCAAACAAACGAATTTGGAATATCCAGAAACCATGGTATAACCACCTTGTATTTAATAATGTATTGTAGGAATAGGAAGATAATAATTTGGAATAATATATTGCTAGTTATGAATGTAAACATGTTTTTTATTGTTTTGAAACACTAAAATGTGTGTATAATGATCAATACCAAAAAATTGTTGGATTTTCATGAAATTTCATAAAATCCCTATGGATTTAATTTTGAAATGCTGGAAATAACGATAAATCATTATGATTGATGGTTTTTCTTTTATAGTCGTAAGCACTTTTTTAGTGTATTATAACACTAAAACATGTGTAGAATCATTATAACCAAATAAACAATGTATGAATGTATTTAAATTAGTAACAAATGACTTTATATTAAATTTTGTTATGTTGGAACCAACTAAAAATCATTCTAAATGAATGTTTTTCGATTATGTTTTTCATAGTTTTTTTAGTGACATAAAACAATAATACGTGTGTACAGTCATAAAAACCTAGAAATTACCATATATTAATTTGAAATTATGCGGAATTAAATATATATTTAATTTTGAAATTTAGGAACTAACGACCTGTAAATATGATGGATGGTTTTCCAGTCATGGCCAAAAATGCATTTTTAGTTTCTTAAATCACTAAAATGTGTGAGGAATAGTCAAACCAAGTTAACCAGAATTAGATTCTTCAATGTACAAGAAAAAACCCCATTATATTTTATATTTTATTTAGGAACCAATTACATGTAATTTTAAGTAATGTTTTTCAAGCTATGAATCATGTTTTTCTTCTCAACATGAGAAGAGAGAACAACATTAAATTGATTACTTCATGAGGCAATGTCCACCCTGTTTTAGTTGTATTTCTATCTGTCATATTTATGATAATTGTATTAGAACCGTAGAAAATATATTTTCCATTATCCATTTCCTCAATCTTGAAAAACACATTTTTGAAATAACTCATTTGGTAGGAAAAGATGATAACTTTTGGAACCATATCTACAATACTAGGAAATATGAGGAATTTTACTCAATGTATTAGGATGAGTTAAAAAAATATAGTAATTACATTCCTTATATTCATTTTCTGAAACAAGATAAATAATCCCTATATAAAAAGAAGAAGGATGATGAATCTATCAGTACCTATGATGCAAATTTTTCCACACTTTTGAGTTGTGATTCTTGTATTATCATCCAACTATAAATTGAGGGTGAATTATTATTTAGTGGATTAAAACCTTTTCATTGAAGGGTGTTGTTAATGAGGGACTTTTTTAGCCGTTCAGAATTCATTTATTGTCTTATAAAAGTAGAAATGGATAGTTGATTTTATAATTAATCACATTGTTCTTATAGGTATTTAAATATTGATATCAAAGGAAATCAAAAAAACCATTAAAGAATAAATCCTATTCTTAATTTATTCTAAATGTCTGGATGAAAATTTTAAGAAATTGGGTAAAGGGAACTAGTGAATTTTTAAAATATGGAATGGAATTTCTTAGTCCAAAAAATCGATGATGTGATTGGGGGATGCTAGCTATAGATGTTAAAATATTTAATTCCCCATAGGATGAAACACCAATACTCTAGTGATTAATATAAAATTATTATGGTCATTATGCATATCAATTATCAATTAAGAAGTTCAATTTTAACGACATATGTAATTATTCTCTTAATCACTAAGAATAAGAGAAATATCATCCAATATGAATTTTTTATGAGGGGTGTGATAAAAACATAGTAAATGGTACGTTTACCATCCCCTTAAAAACTACTAATGTCTAATTTTAATATAGATATGTCTAGTCTTTTATGACTAAATAATTTTAAAATACTATCATTTTACCAAATCACTGATTATATTTTAATTTTTTAATGAAATACTCCAATAGATTGATGATTTAATATCAAGTGTATGATTATAGTTTGGTTCATGTTTTTGGTAATGTGATTTAAAAAATATTGTTGTCCTCCCTCTAGTTGAAATTCATGTTATATTAGGTATGAACTGACATTCCCTTCCTAAATGATATATTTGTTATTGAGGAATAAAATTCATATTTGATATAACCAAAAATCCTATCATAATCTTTCATTTTAACAATAATTATGAAAATCCAATTGATGTTACACTTATTATATAGGTATTCATTTATAATAAAATGTTTTGTTCACCTTTGATGATCGACGAGTAATTTCTCATTGATTATATGCCAATTGAATGAGATTTGGTTGATGTATTTCCATAAGAGGTTGCATGTCTTCTATTACATTGGTATTGTTTCATCTCAATAATACTCATAACTGGTGTAATACCTTTATCAAAGACTCAATATTAGATGGACCATATTTATTTTTTTATATTGAAGACGAATATCGAGTATAATAATGAAAATGGATTAATTTTTTCATGTGTGTATCCTATGGGTGACCCAGATCCTTTTATTGATGATAAATATAGATTAATGTTACTCTATATTGGATATCAGGAACTAAATAAGACCATAACTAATAGAAAGTATCATATACCTCGTATTGATGAGATGTTTTATTAAGTACACATAGCTAAATAATTTAGTAAGATTGATCTTCATTATGGATATCATTAATTGTGGGACTACAAGGAGGATATATTAAAGGCATAATTTCATACAGGGTACTGACAATATGAATATATAGTGATTCCATTTGTTCTATCTAATTCACATACAATATTCACCGAATTAATGAATATAGTCTTTAGGGATTACCATTTTCAGTTTTTGGTTGACTTTATAGATGATATTCATGTATTTTCGAAGAGGACAGAAGAGAATGAATATAAATTGATTATTTTATTGATGTCCTTAATGAAGGTTAAGTTGTTTGGAAAATTTACTTAATGAAAATTTTGACTACAAAGGGATTAATTTTTTGTCATGTGATATCAATATATGGTATATCGTTGGATACATTATTGAAATAAATTATTGATCATTTTCCTAGACAAACTGTAGTGATTGGCATCTATTGTTTTCTTTTTTTTAACATACTGTAACACCCCAAACTTCCACAGTACCCTTCTCATTGAATAATACTGTAGCGTGTGTTGTACGCAACTTCGAGTCCTTACACACACCACAACCAATAAAAATAGCTATTATGAATAGTATTACCCATTTTTTGAAATTTAATAAATGTTATCTTTCAACATGAACTTCATTTTTGGATTCGGATTATCTAAATTAGCCTAGGGTCAAATTTTGGTATTTTTCTGAAAACATTCATTTTTTTATGAATAATGAGAAAACAATGAGTTATAGTTTAAAACCAAATTTTTATATAAATAATTATTTATTTTATTTAAATTAAATTAAGGTAAATATAGATAAATAATACCTATATAAGTTCAATGTAATTCATTGTTGTTAGTTCAGAATAATTTTAGATATATAAAAATTTTATTGAACCTTTCACCGTCTTTTACCCACCTCCTAGGAGAATTTAGAAATTCACATAAAACATAATTTTACTGGTCATGGGAGTGAAATTTCAAAAATCCAAGAGACGTGGTTAATATCAGGGAGTAAAATTTGGTTCAATGAGATGAAAATAATTTTTGGTGAATAGTAACGTTTTTCTTTTATTTACCACAGTAAAAAGTAAATAGGGTAATTAAAGGTAAAAATGATATTAATTTTACCCTAACACATGTTATAATTCTATTGGAGAAGTTTATCTTCACCAAAAACAACCTTAGGAAAAAAAATATTATCATTTGGGTCCACTTGGATTATATTAGGACATATATTATTATTTAAATCAAAGAAGAGTTAAAAGAGTTAAAATCAAGGTTTAAATTAATAAAACATTTTAAATATAAGGTTATACATATGATAAATTAGATTATAAATATTCATTAGAAATCTAAAAAATTTCCCTAAATAATGGTATTTTATTTACAATTTTAAGACATTAAATAATATAATTTATTTATGACACAATGGTGATGCAGTAATTACCTAATTAATGAAATATTAAAATAATTGATATTAAAAATATCAAAATAAATGTAATTTGAGACTTTTTATGATTTCCACTAATTTTTTAAGTTAATATGAAATATTATTATTGGTTACATAATTTTTTCTGAAGTAATAATTCTGTTATTAAATTATGAAAAACAAAATATCGAATAGTGTCAAAATTGACATAGAATAGTTTTTAAAACAAATATTATATTTTTAATTGATATTCTATTTTAAAAAATGTATGGTTCGTCCAAAGGACTTATATAATGATAGGAGTATCAATAATGGACCAATTGGGGGTCTCTTGGATGTATATAGTATGTTTATTAACTATATAATATAGAAATACAAAAATACATGGTAAATGTGAAACTAATTAACTAAGAGTTAAAACTAAAATATAAGGTTAATATAATGACCCAAACATGTCTAAAATCTATTGGTTGAAATTATTTAGACCAATACCCACCTTAACATTTAAATAATCCACTTTGGAGCCATTAGTAACCGAATATAAATTTATTATAAAATAATATTTCTAGCTTTTCCAAAGGTTCCCTCACCCCTCTTATAAAAGGGAACTATCCCTTCTCACTAATTCACACATTCAAAGACTTTTGGATCGTCCAAACCCTTACCAAATACTCTCTAAACTTCCCTAAATTCAACCTAGAGGCTTTAGTTTTATCATAATGCCAAATAATGGAGTCCATTTCATCAAATCAAAAGGAAGAACCCGATTAAGAGGTAATGTTTTCACCACCCTCTTTCAAGTTCCTTTCTTCATCAACTTCTTCTTTATTTTCTATTACCATTATAAAATAATAACCCTAGTATATTATATATACAGTGATGTTATTATAAATATGGTACAACCATATTCTATTTTCTATCCATCCTTTGAATGACATGTCACCATATGTGTGTATGTACGGTTTACCATCTCCACATCGTGGGGTAATTGTTATTCAAAACAATATTATTTGGATGTGTATAATAATGATGTTTAATTCATGTAAATAATAAATATAACATGATAATTATACTTTTTATATGATATATCGTCCAATTATATATTATTTTAATATCGAAAGAATGATATTTTCTCTCGTGCGTACGTATGGACTACTGTCTCCACGAACGCGATGAGATTCATTCCCCATCTTATCCATTCAAGTCTAATTCTCAATTGATGATTGAAAATAATTTTAAGGAC
The DNA here is from genome assembly GCA_963277665.1 of Viscum album. Classification (NCBI taxonomy): domain Eukaryota; kingdom Viridiplantae; phylum Streptophyta; class Magnoliopsida; order Santalales; family Viscaceae; genus Viscum; species Viscum album. The sequence goes on along the minus strand of OY728151.1, from coordinate 1,050,449,267 downwards.
TTGATATCATTATGGATATGAATAAGATACAACCTATCTATAACAAACACGGTTTATGTAAAAAACATATAAACGAAAACGAGTAAGTTAGCACCCAAAACGATGATAATACTAAGATAATATTAACAAATCAATGTTAAAAGATCATATATGATATCATATTGATGTATATGATTCTTATATATTTTAATAACAATTATTTCACCATTATACAGGATTTTAGCCTACCCCCAACCAAGGAAAGTTTAAGGTAAGGGTTTATTTCACAATATCTTCATTATCCGAGGTTTTTTATACGTAAATATCTATTGGGACCTCTCTATCATCCACATACATGTTTCTTAAAACGTTATTTTAAAACATTCTTACTATTTTACAAAATTTGGGTTGAAGTCATTTATACCCTTGTTTTAATTTTTATTAGATGTATATAAAGGAATCTTTACGTCATTTTCCAAACAAGGTCCTTTTAACATTTTTGACAATATTAAGGTAAGAATGTCTTTTTTTAAACTTATACTGCGGGTGCAGCTATTTTCCACTGTTTTAAAATCTTCGAAGTTTCCCTTACAATATTATATGAATATTTTCAAATTAAATTTTTTATTTTATAATGATGTCACTTTTAAATGATTTCAAAAAAGAGATATTTCTCTCAAATAGTTTTGATTTCATCTATGTCAACATCCTTTGTTGGATTCCAAGCTTCTTTTAAGTTGATATATTATGATACAAAACATCAAAATTTTATCAAAGTTTTTGTGATATGTTTGAATGTGGATGTTTTATTTTTAAACCATTCATGGTTAATGGAGAAATTTTTTACATTTCAAATCCTAGTTTTAATACAAATGTCTATGTTTTGTTTAAGCCTATTCATATGAGGAAATAATTGGACTTAGTAAGTGATAGTTGGAGCTCGGTATAGCTCCTAGATGCATCGGTAGGTCTCATTAGACGAACTAGTGTCTTGGCACGAGACCTTGACAAAATCTTATTTTTAGTCTTGGCATGAGGCCTTGGCTATGTGGTTATGATAGTCTGTCATTATGCATTCCATCATTATGAAAGTGGTTATTGATATTTCATGTAATTATTCTACTATTAGAATAACCATGTGAATAAGTAAATGGAATTATATAATTTAATCATTTCCATATTATGCTGAAGATCAAGTTTAAAAGTCTTTTGTTTCAGTTATACATTTCCTTAAAAGTTTGTGCTTATTTATGAAAGTTTCTACTCTATTGTTATTCTTACTGAGCATCTGAGCTCACCCCTCTCTATGTTTTATTTTTCCCAGGATGTGAAGATGTATTTTATGAATCACCTGCAGGGATAGTATGAGTGGATAAGAGTGTGGAATATGGAGACTATATAGTTGTAGTTTTAATTTTATGATGTTATGTAAAATTTATGAATATATCTAGTGATTAAAAAGCTACTAAACTAATCAGTCATTCGAGACATAATATTTTGTGATCATCCCAATGTTATGTAATAATGCACCAACTCTGGGTAACTGGGGTCTGGGTGTTATAGTTGGTATCATAGGAAGTTCAGTACAAACCTTGGAAGCTAGATTTAGATAAACCCTGATTAGAGAACATATACCTAATATGTACATTGAGGATTAGTATAGAAGAACTTCCTATAGTTTTTGTATTGTACTAATTTTTTGAGTTTTCTGAGCAATACATCCCTTTCTGGATACGAGCAGGTAGAGGCGGCTCTGGCACAGATGTACCTAGGTTTAAAACCCAAAAACATTGCTTTGAGCTAGACTCGAACGGGAACTGGTTCACGAAAATGAGCCTTGCTGCACTCTTGGTTACGACACTGCCAGGTGATATGCTTAAGATAATTCTCATTTTCTTGAAAAACCATTATGAAGGGTTTATGAGTATATACTTCCTCAAAGAAAACATTTTTTTATGATTATGGATTATATCCATAAATAGTTCATTTTATGTAAAGTGTTTTATAATTATGGAATTATGTATTTTGATTCATAAACTATCCTAGTTTATAATTATCTTGACCAGGAGGGAAATACCTAGTGGAAGAAATGGAAACTGTATCAATGCACACACTTCATGTAGGGATTTCCCTCTTGGTCAAGATAATTATAGTGGAGCTGGTGATGCAACTGGTGTTGATCACCTAATCACCATACTGGGACAACACACTCTGGTTATGAATAACAACCTTACCCGTATGGATAACCCTGAGCCACAGTGTGGATGATCAATGTTATATCGCTTCATGAGGTATAAACCACCAACATTCCATGGGAGTAAAAATCCATTAGTAGCTGAGCAATGGATAAGTTCCCTACAAAAAATATTTCAGGCTTCGGGGAGTAGTGAAAGTGAAAAATTTGTCATGGAAGTTTATCACCTCAATAGAGATGCTGATCAATGGTGGTAATTGATTAAAAATACAAATGAAGATGATGAAGTATCAAATATGGAATGGAGGGAGTTCAAGGAGATTTTCATAGAAAAATACCTTCCTCGTGACCATCTAGTAGATATGGAAAGGCAATTTTTGAGTCTGAGGCAAAAGGAGGATCAGAATTTCGCAAATTATGAGGCTAAATTTACAAGGTTATCAAGGTATTCTATAGATTATTCATGTAACCCATGAAGTAAGATTGATAATTTCATTGATGGGTTAAATCTGTTTCTCTGATTAGCATTTGTGTCACAATCCTTCTCGTTGTACAAAGATATTGTATCATGTGCTATCAAGACATAAAAAGAATTTTCTATGTCTTATGACTATAAAGAAAAGCAAGACAAGAATATATTGGATGATCACTCTAGGAATGGAAATAATGGGAAGATGGGAAAAGTTTAATATCCATCCTGCAATAAATGTGGGAAGAAACACCCTGGTACTTGCTTGAAGGGAATGGGAGTATGTTACAAGTGTGGTAAAAAAGGCCACCAAGATCATGATTGTAAGTGGAAGAAAGAAGCTACTGATGTTCAATGCTACAACTACAGAGAGATGGGAAATTATAAAAATGAATGTCCTACATGTCAGAGGAACATACCTTAAAAAGGTTAAGGGATCAAGGCCATGCTTTTGCTATCACTACTGCTAAGGTAGAATCTCTGAAAGACGTGGCGGAGGTAACTTAATGGTTTCCCCAAGTTTATCAAATGCATCATTTGATTCAGAATCATTTCATTGTTTCATATCATCATAGTTTTCTATAAAAATTAGATATTTATAATTTTATTTAACAAGGGAGTTGTTAGTAAAAACCCCTAAGGGAAGTATCATTGCTATAAAGTTCTGTGGATTCTTCCTCATTAGGTAATATAAATGTTCTTTATCTGTTGATAGCATCGTCATACCCATGATTGAATTTGATATAATCCTTGGTATGGATTGGATTTCGTGCAATGATGCAAAGATTTGTTGTTAGAAGAAGGAGGTTACTATTTTTTATGATGATAATAAGGAACACCTTATCTTTAGAGAGGAATAATCACCACCTAATTCTTACCTATATCCACCCCCAGTATCTCAACTAAATTCAACTATTGGGGTGGAAGAGAATAAAATGACTGTGGGTAAGGAAAATAATGTTTAGATGGAGGATACAGCTATTGTGAAAAAATATGTAGATGTGTTTCCAGAAGATTTACCTGGAAATCCTCCAGAATGAGAAATTGAGTTTTCCATTGATTTAATTTCTGGTTCAAGGCCCATATCGAAGACCCATTATAGAATGGACATTGTGGAATTAGTTGAACTAAACAAACAAATAGAGGAATTTAGTAATAAGGGATTTATTCGACCTAGTGTTTCTCAATGGGAATCCCCTGTCCTTTTTGTTAAGAAGAAAGATGTATCTATGAGGTTATGTATCGACTACAAAGAGATCAATCCTATAACAATAAATAACATGTGTCCCCTACCTCGCATTGATGATTTATTTGACCAACTGCATGGAGCTCAATAATTTTCACAGATTGACCTTCTATCTAGATACCATAAGTTGTGTGTGAAGATGGAAGACATTCTAAATATAGCATTTCGAACTAGGTACGAGTATTACGAGTTTACAATAATGCCTTTTGGGCTGACTAATGCACCCTCGGTATTCTTGGATCTAATGAATATAGTTTTCATGGAATATCTTAATGATTTTGTGGTGGTATTTATTGATGATATCTTGGTGTACTCCAAAAGCTACGAAGATCATGAAAATCACTTGCGCATTATCCTAAATACTTTTAGAAGACATGATTTATATGTGAGTTTTAGCAAGTGTGTATTCTGGCTCCAGGAGGATTCGTTTCTTGGTAATATTATCTCTAAAGAAGGAATCTATGTTGATCCTTCTAAGACCAAGACAATCTAAGAATGGCCTACACCGAGTATAACTTAGGTACGCTGTTTTATTGGTTTAACAGGTTATTGTCGATGTTTCGTCCAGAATTTTTCACGATTGGATAACCCATTATCTAATCTCCCATGTAAAGAGGTTTAATTTGTTTGGACAAAAGTGTGTGAATAATGTTTTGAAGGACTAAAGAAAAGATTAGTCAATACTCCAATATTGACTCTACCATCGGGGAATGATGGGTTCGTTATTTATAGTGATGCATTGAAGAAAGTACTTTGTTATGTCCTTATGCATAATGATAGAGTAATTTCTTATGCATCATGATAGCTAAAAAATCATGAAGAAAACTATCCTACTCATGATATTGAGTTAGCTACTGTAATATTTGATTTGAAGATATGGAGACATTATCTCTATCGTGAAAAATGTGAGATATATACCGATCACAAGAGTTTGAAGTATATTTTCTCAAAGAAAAAACTCAACATGAGGCAAAGGAGATGCCTTGAAGTACTCAAGAATTATGATTACATGTTACACTACCACCCGGGGAAGGCAAATAAGGTGGAAGATGCTTTGATTCGAAATGTTCACTGAGTTTTGAACAAGATGAGAGTTGAAAATGATCTTATTTTCATGTATATAGTGAAGATGGATATGGGAATCACCATGGAAGGTGAAACACCAATACTTTTTCAAATGGTTTCCAAGCCATCTTTACTGGAAAGGATAAAGAGTTTTCAGACCGCTGATGAAGAGTTTCAATAGAAGATTAAGGCTATGAATGATGGGATATTGAGAGACATTTTGTATGAAGATGGAATTTTGAAATTTGGAAAGAGACTTTTTGTTCCTGATATACCTGATCTAAAAAGATAATTTTTGAACGATTCTCATAGTTCCAATTTCTCTATAGACCTTTGGAGCCCCAAAATGTATAGAGATATGACGGAACATTTTTGGTGGGACAAAATTAAGAGGGATATTGCTGATTTTGTGTCAAGATGTATGGTTGGTCAACAAGTGAAAGTGGGAAGGCAATAGCCTGGAGGAATCATGTAACCTCTTCCCATACCGAAGTGTAAATGAGATAATATTACGATGGACTTTGTCATGGGACTACCAAAGACTCCTAGAAAGAACAATGCAATATGGGTCATTGTTGTCCCTCTTACCAAGTCAACACATTTTCTTGCTATATGGGAAGATTTACCACTTGAACTTTTAGCAAGAATATATATTACTGATGTTCTGAGACTTCATGGAGTACCCCTATCAATTGTTTCGGATCGTGATCCCCGTTTTACATCAAGATTCTGGAAAAATCATCAGAAATCCAGGGATACTGAACTCCATTTGAACACTGCCTACCACCCTCAAACAGATGGACAATTAGAATGGACTAGTCAAACCTTAAAAGACATGTTGAGATCTTGATCACTTGACTTTCAGGGTATGTGGGATCAATATTTACATCTGTTAGAATTTTCCTATAATAATAGATTCTATTCGAGAATTCAAATGGAAACATATGAAGTGTTATGCGAAAAGAGATGCCGCACACCATCCTGTTGGGATGGTGTTGGTGAAAGAAAACTTGTAGGCCCCTAAATGGTGGACGAAACAATGGAAAAGGTAAAGGTATTCCAAAACCACATCAAATCAGCTCAAAGTAGGTGGAAGAACTATGCTGACAACTGGAGGAAGGATTTCGAATTTCAGGTAGGAGATCATGTTTTCTTGAAGGTATCTCCATGGAAGAGAGTTATATGTTTCGACAATAAAGGTAAATTGAGTCCCAGGTACATAGGACCTTTCTAAATTCTAGAATGAATTGGGGATGTAGCTTACCGTTTGGAAATGCTACCAAGTCTCTCCAAAGTTCATGATGTGTTCCACGTATCACTGTTGAGAAAATACTTTCCAGACCCTATGCGTGTACTCACTTACGAGGAATTAGAATTAGAAACCAATTTGTCTTATTGAGAAGAGCCCATTAAGATTTTTGATATGAGAGAACAAGTGCGTAGAAACTGGATGACTCGTCTGGTAAAAGTTCTATGGAGAAACCATAAGATGGAAGAGGCAACGTGGGAACCTGAGGAACTTATGTTGAAAAACCACCCATGCTTTTTCATGCGTTATAATTCTAGAAATTTTGAGGACGAAATTATTTGAAGGAGGGTAGAATGTAACACCCCAACCTTCCACGGCACGCTTCTCTTTGAATAATACAGTAGTGTGTGTTTTACACAACTTCGAGTCCTAACACACACCACAACCAATCAAACTAGCCGTTATGAATAGTAATACCCACTTTTTGAAATTTTATAAATTTAATCTTTCAAAATGGACTTCATTTTTGGATTCTTAACATCAAAATTAGCCTACGGTGAAATTTTGGTATTTTTTTGAAAATGTTAAATTTTTGATGAATAGTTAAAAAACACTGAGTTATAGTTTAAAACCAAATTTTTATTTGAATTTTTATTTATTTTATTTAAATTTAATTATGGTCAAAATAGAAACATACTACCTATATATGCTCAATGTAATTCATTATAGTTAGTTCATAATAATTTTAGATATATAAAAATTTTATTGAACTTTTCACTGTCTTTTACCCACCTCCTAGGAGAATTTAGAAATTCACATAAAACATAATTTTACCACTTCTGTGAGTGGAATTTCGATAATCTGAGAGACACCGTTAATATCAAGGAGTAAAATGTGGATCAATGAGATGAAAATAATTTTTGATGAATAATAACTTTTTACTTTTATTTAACACGGTTAAAAGTAAATAGGGTAATTAAGGGTAAAAATGATATTAATATTACCCTAACACATGTCCTAATTCTATTAGACAAATGTATCTCGACCAAAAACAACCTTAGGATTAAAATATTATCATTTAGGTGCACTTGGATTGGATTAGGACAATAATTATTATTTAATTCAAAGAAGAGTTAAAAGAGTTAAAATCAAGGTTTAATTACTAAAACATTTTTAATATAGGGTTATACATAAAATAAATTCGATTGTAAAGAATAATTATAAATCTAAAATTATTTCCTAAATAAATGTATTTTATTTATAATTTTTAGACATTAAATAATTTAATTTATTTATGAAAAAATAGTGATGCAGTAATTACCAAAATAATGAAATATTAAAATAATTGATATTATAAATATCAAAATAAATGTAATTTGAGACTTTTTATGAATTACACTACTTTTATAGGTTATTATGACATATTATTATTGGTTATATAAATTTTTATTGAATTAATAATGTTGTTATGAAATTATAAAAAACAAAATACCCATTAGTGTCAAAATTGATATAAAAGATTTTTTAAAACAAATATTATATTATTAATTTAAATTCTATTCCTAAAAATCTATGGTTCAGCCAAAGGACTTATATAATGATATGTGTATCATTAATGGACCACTTGGGGATCACTTGGATGTATATATAGTATGTTTATTAACTATATAATATAAAAATACAAAGTGACATGGTAAATGTCACACTAATTAACTAAAAGATAAAACTAAAAGATAAGGTTAATATAATGACTCAAACCTGTCTAAAATCTATTGGTTGAATGTATTTTTACCCATACCCACCTTAAAAATTAAATAATTTACTTTGGAGCCACTATAAATCAAATATGAATTTATTATAAAATAATATTTCTATCTTTTCCAAAGGTACCCCTCACCCCTCTTATAAAAGAGCACTCCCCCTTCTCAAAATTCAAACATTCAAAGCCTTTTGGATCGGCCAACCCCTACCCAAATACTCACTCAAATTTCTTCACATCATCCTAGAGGTCTTAGTTTGATCATAAAGCCAACTTATGGAGCCCTTTTGTTCAAATCAAAAGGAAGAACCCGATTAATGGGTGATGTTTTCACCACCCTCTTTCAAGTTCCTTTCTTCTTCAAATTCTTCTTTATTTTCTATTCCCATTATAAAATAATAACTCCAATATCTTATATATACTGTGATGTTATTATAAATATGGTACAACCATATTCAGTATTCTATCCATCCTTTAAATCACATGTCACCATACGTGCGTACGTACGACTTACCGTCTCCACGTCGTGGTGTAATTGTTATTCAAAACATTATTTTTTGGATGGGTATAATAATGATGTGTAATTCATGTAAATAATAAATATAACATGATAATTATTCTGTATATATTATATACCATCCAATTATATATTATTTTAATATCGAATGAATGATATTGTCGCTCGTGCTTACGTACGGACTACCGTCTCCACAAACGCGATTAGATTCATTCCCCATCGTACCCATTCAAGTCCGATTATCATTTGATGATTAAAAATAATTTTAGGGACTTGATATCATTATGTATATGAATAAGATACAACCTATCCATAAAAAACATGGCTTATGTAATAAAACATATAAAATAAAATGAGTAAGTTAGCACCCAAAATTATGATAATACTAAGATATTATTAACAAAGTAATGTTAAAAGATCATATATGATATCATATTAATGTATATGATTCTTTTATATTTTAATAAAAATAACTTCACCATTATACAGGAGGTTAACCTACCCCCAACCAAGGAAAATTACAAGGTAGGAGTTTGTTTCACAATCTCTTCCTTATCCAAGGTTTTTTTATACATAAATATCTATTTTGTCCTCTTTATCGTCCACATCGATGTTTCTTAAAAATTTATTTCAAAACATTATTAATATTTTAAATAATATGGGTTAATTTCATTTATACCATTGTTTTACTTTTTATAAGAAGTTTATCAAGGAATCTTTATGTCATTTTCCAAATAAGGTCCTTCTAACCTTTTCGACAAAATTAAGGTAATAATGTCTTTTTTTTAACTTATACTGCGGGTGCGGATATTTTCCACCGTTGTAAAATCTTCGAAGCTTACCTTATAATCTTAAAATAATATTTTCAAATTAAATGTTTTATTTTATAATTATATTACATTTGAATGATTTTAAAAAAGAGATATTTCTCTCAAATAGTTTTGATTTCATCTATGTCAACATCTATTGATGGATTTTAAGCTTATTTGAAGTTCACTTATTATGATACAAAACATCCATATTGTATTTAAGGTTTGGTGATATGTTTGAATGTGGATGTGTAATTTTTATACCATTCATGGTTTATGGAGAAATTATTTACATTTTGTATGCCACTTTTAATATTAATGTTTATGTTATTTTTAAAGAAGTTCATATGAGGAATGGATTGGACATAGTAAGTGACGGGTGGACCCCGATATAGCTCCTTGATGCATCGGTAGGTCTCATGAGACAAACTAGTTTCTTGGAACAAGGCTTTAACAATATCTTATTTTTATTCTTGGCATGAGTCCTTGGCTAAGTGGTTATGATAGTCTGGTATTATGCATTCCATTATTATGAAAGTGGTTATTGATATTTCATGTGATTATTCGATTAGTAGAATATCCATGTGAATAAGTAAATGGAATTATTTAATTTTATCTTTGAAATATTATGATGATCTTCATGTTTGAAAGGCTTTTGTTTTAGTTATACATTGCCTTAAATGTTTATGATTATTTATTAAAGTTTCCCCTATATTGTTATCCTTACTGAGAATCTGAGCTCACCCCTCTCTATGTTTTATTTTTCCCAGGATGTGAAGAAGTATTTTATGAATGACCTGTAGGGATAGTATGAGGGGATAGGATTGTGGAATATGGAGACTATATTGTTGTAGTTTTCATTTTATTATTTAATGTAAACTTTATGAATATATCTCATGATTCCAAGGCTACAAAACTAATTGGTCTTTCGAGACTTGATCTTTTGTGATCATGCCAATGTTATGTAATAATTCACCGATTATGGGTAACTAGGGTCTGGACAATACACATATTGTCAACTATTTGTTATAAATTTCAAATGACTAGGAAAAACAATCAATATTTTCATTTAGATGTCATAAATGTTTCTTTGGATAAATTATTATGAATAAATTTTCAAGGAACTTAATTGAATCTTACTTACTGAACTTGTACATAGATTTCTGTATTGTGGTTAAGGGTTTTTAATCTATAGTAGTGCATCATAAAATTGACCAGGATGAATTCTAATGAATAATTATGTGGTTATAATTTAGTAATCAAATTAATTGAATTTTCATGGTCAATATTACCTAAATATTGATTTAGATATGGCTACAATTAATTTTTTATTAAATATATAGATGCACAATCTTTAGGGATAATTTTTTATATATGTTGATAATATGATTTTAATGTAAATATTATCATATAAATAGTTGAATATGTGTTAGGGAATATGGTTGGAGAATATTAATTACTATTATTTTGGAATACATTATCACCTAGGTAAATAGAACATTGTGGTTGATTCATTGAGAATAAAGGATCAATCTAGCTTATCCAGGATGAGGATCCCAAAAACCCATATTTCTAGACGTGTAAATGATAGATCACGATAAATTTATAGAATATGAGAAATATTATATTCTCCAAATGTGTTTTCCACAATATATAAAATTGGATATTAAAGAGGTGTATATGGAAGATGTATTTTTGCAGAATAAGGTATGATATATTCATGTTTTAACATTTATTGTGAAGTAGTGGTATGGTTCAAGAAACATGTATGTTCTTTTTACATAACATATTTGAATAAGGAGCAATTAGATTATGCCCGAGTATCTTCCTTATCATATAATATTGGATGTACAATGATGTATAGAGGACTAATAGAGTGTTTTTGGTGTAATATCATGAAGATATATATTAAAGAGTTTATAACTCATTTCTTAATATGTAATCATGTTAAGCCTAAGAATAACATTTCTAAGGAGATGTTACAAACATTACCCATACCAAAATGGAAAATGTAAACCAATTCCATATATTTTGTCATCCAACATAACTAATTATTTAAATTGTATATTACTCTTTGGGTTGTAGTCGACCCCTTGAAACTTCCACAAAAATAATTTTTATTAGAGAACATTTCTCTCCGGGTCATTCATTTAGGATATAAATTATATAAATTGTATGTTTTCATGGAGTACCAAATTCTAATTTATATGATCAGGATGTGATTCAATGGATGAGAAATTCAAAACAATTCAACAACAACAAAATTATGATAAGTGTCGATAGAATAGTCATGCTGGTTATCAATGGTGTGATACAAAATTTGATGTAGGTGACATGGAGTTTTCTAGTTTATCCATGATTGAAATTTATTAGATTTGATGATATAGTAAATCTGAAACCATGGTTTACTATCCCAGTAATGTCCTCGACCCATAATCCAATAAACCGGTGCTCCGATCCGGGTAGTTACATAACCTTAAGCACACCTCCCTGTACCCCAAAGGATGTCGACTAGCAGTAGGGGTCTTTGTGGTCAACTGGGGAGATTATACCCCATATTTATCAGAGTAAACAACAATAGAAACAAAACAATAGAGGAAAAAATAATCAATAAAAAAAGAACATATATAACAACCATTTCAAATAATAAATATGCCATGTCCTACTACAATTGAAAAAGTGAAAAAAAATCCCCAAATAAGAAAAATGGACAAATTCCCTAAAATGGTTCTGAATCCAAGTCTGGATCCTCCCCCAAGTGCTACCCACGTCTACTAAACTATCTAGAAAGGACATATTCCCTTCTCCTGACCTTCAAAATGAAGTCTGCTTGGGTACCCAATGGTGGCCCGAGGAGGATGTGAGTACAAATCAGTAGGCCACCACCAACAATGTCTACAAAATATCCAGTATGAACAGGTAGTGCATGTAAAAAGAATATGACTGATAATTTCCATGTAATTATTTAAGGCTCCATTAAATAGTTCAAATCAAAATCCATTGCCACTTCCATTGCCACTTCCATTACCATTTATTTCACACAACTTATCATCACTTACAATTTCATCAAATTTCCATGGGTTAATCACATACATTATGTTACATGGGTATAAGGCCAACAATCACATTCAAGAGGGTAAACACATCGTTATCCTATCTCACTAATACTAACCCCCTCATTTTAGCCATATCTTCACCTCGAAGCCTTAGTCTGGGTGGATGAAACCGTTAGGAGAATAGATCATCAGTCAACATTCCTAACCCATACATTTAGGGTGGAGTTCAGCGCATCAGTCTTCACTCAACCCATGGTTATAGATACTCAAGTCATACCCCAATCTACCAAGACATGTGCACATTCTTATATATATAAGTAACCATCAACCCACCACGCCATTGTCCTTTTACAAACACCATTCACCACAACCCCACGAGAATTCATATTTTGCCTTAACCCATTAACACATTACCATTTCACATCATTTAACCATTCACCCAATTCCCATTTGTAATGCCTATCTCACTAATCATTCAACAATAAACCCATAACCTATCCCATTATGGTCTTTAATCAATTTACACATTAACCCATTTAACTCATTCATCATTTCGATGAATCAACCATTCAACCCATTTTAAACAACCCTTCGGTTATTGCCAAGTCTAGGTGCATCATCTAACTTATATTCCAAGTTCAACAAATCATTCCAACATTTTTGTCAAGGGTTGTTCCATTTATTAAAATAAGGTCACATGTTTAATAACAATCCCTCAACCCGGGAAAAGCTGGCACATCCCACGGATGAGCCCAATTAGGTCAAGTCATCCTCAACGCATCCCATGGGGATTGTGAGGGTTCCCATTTACATTTTTAAGCATATTTTATACCAACTGCATCCCAGTTGATCATAGCTCATCGAAAGAAAACCATGACCAAAACCACACATGCATAAATCCACCATAAAACTATGGTATATCATTTGTAGACCACCTACCTTGAAAACGCGGTTCAAAGCACACTCAATCGAGTCCATAGACCTCAATCCATCCTTCCTTTGGAGCTTCAACCTAGGACTCACCCAAAAGGTAGGGTTTTAGTGCTTCGAAACAAGAGGGAGAGAATATAAAAACCCTAAACAAAAAAGACAAGAATGGATGGGATTAGCCTTACCCGGAGCTTCGATCTGCATCCAACGGCACCAAAAACGCCTTAGAAATGAGGGAGAACAAACCCTTGGAGCTCTTGGGAGCTTTGGTTCAAGCCTAGGGTGAAGTGTGAGGAATAGAGATAAAATACAGTGTGGGTTCTTAAAATCATGGGGTGGAAATTTCGTAATTTTTTCCAACCTTAAGAGGCCGCACGGTTTGGCCGCATGGTTTTGAAAAACTGTGCGCAAACCGTGCGCATGATACTATCTGGAGGAAGACAGCTGCATAGTTTAGCTTGGCAGGCTGCCCTGTTTGCCCTGGCTATGCGCAGGTCGTGCTCCCAGGCTTGTCTTGCCCAGTTTTCCTTTCATTCATGCCCCGAGCCCTGAAACACCACCAAAGCCTCTCATACATTCAAAAGGCATCCCCAGAATCTCGAAACAAGGGATTCAACCAAAAAATAACGAAAACAAACCCTTCTAAAACTAGGATCTTACAACCTCCACACCTTATAACTGTTTTTCCTTGATCCGAGTTTCCAAGCCTCATTGATCCACCGAAGAGAAGAGTTTGGGCCACTGTGCCCGCATATCTGATTCCCTCTCCTAAGATTCTTCCTGAACTTATCCATGCTGCCATAGTACTCGCACTAATGACACAGCCTTGCCTCAAAAGACCATTTCACTATGATCCACCACTTGAATCGGATGCTCCTCAAAGGACGCATCAACCCCAAGATCCACATCCTCCACATCAACCACATGAGATGGGTCAGGGTGATATTGTCGAAGATATGACACATGAAACACATAATGCATCCCACTATACCGCAGTGGAAGATCCAATCGATAAGCCAATGGTCTGATCCTCTCCATAATATCAAAAGGTCCCACACACCTATGTGCCAACTTACCCTGCTTTCGAATCTGACGGTGACCCAACCTTGGTGACACCCGAATGAACACTTTATCACCCACCGCAAACTCAAGAGTTCTACGCCTCCGGTCTGCATACAACTTCTACCTACTCTGAGTCAGAGACATCCGCTTCCTGATCAACTTAACTCTCTCTAAAGTCTCCTGCACGAGACATGGCTTCAACAACTCGGATTCAGTATCCTCTAGCCAACACAACGGAGATCTATATGGCCTCTCGTAGAGTGCCTCAAATGTTGCCATCTTAATCGTATCCTAAAAACTGTTGTTGTAGGAAAACTCAACTAACGACAGGTGCCTCTCCCAAGAACCACCAAGTTCTAAGACACCAGCTCTTAACTTGTATTCCAACACTTGGATCATACGCTCTGACTGCCCGTCCGTCTGCGGGTGGAATGCTGTACTCAAAAACACGTACGTACTAAGCGTGTTCTGCAACCCTTGCTAGATACTCGATGTGAAACGTGGATCTCTATCTGAAAATATGTTTCGCAGAACACCATGCAACCGCAATATTTCCCGAACATACAGCTCACCCAACTGGTCGACTCTAAAGGTCACCTAAATCGGTAAGAAATTATCCACTTTCGTTTACCGATCCACAACAAAACAGATTGCATAATTCTTTTGCGGCGTCCTTAGAATACCAATGACCAAATCCAATGATAAATAATCCAACATCCATTCTGGAATGGGAAATGGTTGCAGCAAACCAGCTGGGCGTTGATTCTCAGCCTTCACCTGATGACAGGTAAGGCACCGTGCCACAAAGCCCACAAATTCCATCATCATTATAGGACACCAAAATTTCTTTCGGAGATCACGGTACATCTTGGTCAAACCAGGATGCACTTCCCACATGGATTCAAGGAACTCACACATTAGGTCTTCTCGCATACACTTTGGCACAACCAAAAGATCACGAACATGAACAACACCTTCCACGCTGATGGCCCAACCAGATGTTAGCTCCCCACCTTTAAGCCTTTTCTTCATGATCAAACAGTCAGGATCATCAAGCTGACCTTCTTTAACTCGACTCAAAAGCATTGACTCCATCATTAAGGAAGAAATATTTACCAGACCACTCTCCTCCTGCACCACCAGGTGCATCTCTTCAAACCAAGCCATCACCTTCCACTCGGTGTTGGACTCCTTAACCACCTGATTTTGAACCTTCTTGATTAGAGAATCAACAACACTGTTTCCCTTTCCCGGTGTGTACGCCAACTCAACGTCAAAATACTGAAGATATTAAACTCATTTTCGCAGAAGATGGTTTATATCCCATTGTGAGTAGATATAATTTAAACTATTATGGTCGATAAACAGAGTAAACCGTCCTCCAAACAAATAGTTCCACCAACACTTCAAGGCGTACACCACTACAGCCAAATCAAGTTCAAGAGTGGCATAGTTCCACTCAAGGGGTCTCACCTGTCTTGACCCATAATCCACAATCAACTCATCCTGCATCAACACAGCCCCATGTCTGACTCCAGACGCATTACAAAACACGATGTACTTCTTACCTGGCTTAGGTAAGACCAGGATAGGTGTGGTCGTCAACAGCTTCTTCAAATCATTGAAGGCATTCTCACAAGACATAGACCACTCGAACCAGATTCCATTATTGGTCAAGCCCGAGAGTTGTGCTACCAAGCAAGAGAAATCCTGAATAAACCTTCGGTAATACCCGGTCAATCCCAGAAAACATTGAACATCAGAAACACTATTGGTCTTCTCCCAAGAGATAACTACCTGCACATTCTCTGGATACACTATCACACCTTCCTCTAAGATGATGTGACCCAGAAAATGCACCTCACATATCTATAATTGACACTTTGATAGCTTGGCGTACAGCCGATGCTCTCTTTGTGTTCCCATGATGATGTCAGGATGTTTGGCATGATCGTCATGATTTTTCGAGTACACTAAGATATTTTCAAGAAAGTCAATAAAATAATGATATATATAGGGATGAGATATTTGGATCATCAAAGTAATAAACACTGTCGGTGCATTGGTCAAGACGAAAGGCATTACCACAAACTCAAACAATCCATACCGACTCCGGAAAGCTGTCTGCGGTACGCTAGAATACCTCACTCTCATCTGGTGATAACATAACCTCAGATCAATCATAGAAAACACGGATACACCCCTCAACTAATCAAACATTTCAACAATTCTAGGAAGTGGGTACCAATTTTTCACCGTCGTCTGATTCAAATTTCGATAGTCAACACAAATTCTCAACGACTCATTGGCCATATTTGAAAAAAGAATGGGAGATCCCCAAGGAGATGTACTAGGACGGATAAACCCCTTACGCTCAAACTCCTAAAGCTGAACCATCAGTTCCTAGAATTCTTTCGTTTCCATTTGGTATGGCGGAATAGAAACTGGCTCAGCTCCTAGTAGCAACTCGATCATGAGCTCGACATCCCTCTTGGGTGGTAACCCCGAGAAATCCTCAAGAATCACATCCTGAAACCGATCCACCACTGGAGGAAAATTATATTTTTCTCCTCCCTCATCATCATCAAGCAAGATACATGCCACTTGAGCCTTGAGTCCACTCATCTATTGAGAAAACGGCCCCGCATTCCCTGCTCGAACATCCCATTTTCCACGGTGGACATAAGCGTCACCTTCAAGTGACATGAACGATACTCTGCGACAATATCATCCTTTGTGCGCCTGATATAACACCAACCAATCCATTCCCAAAATTAGGTCAAACAAATACATCTATAGAATGAAAAATTCCCACAGAAAACAATACCCACCAACATCCAAGGCACATCCCTTGCACTGCATGATATCCTCTACTCGCACCCCCAACGGGGTGTCAATTGACATAACTCCACGCACCCCCTCCACAGGTAAACGCAGAACTACCACAAGCTGAGAAGAAACAAAAGAGTGTGTGGTACCTGTGTCAAACAAAGCACTAAAAATGTAGAATCTGCAAGGATCATACCCCGAGCAGTTGACGGTCCGGCCTCGCCATCACCAGGTGCAAACGGAACTGCCTGAAGTTGACTTGCTACTCTACCCTGGGCTCCGACCTAAGCACCCTGCGCTACACTACCCTGCTGGTGTGACAAATCTTACCCTAGAGTTACACCTACACTACCCCTACTAGTACGGCTTGTGGAGATCCAACTTCCATCCTGATATAGGGAAACTGATCCTCTTCTGGTACCTGGTACTTTCTTTTCATCATCATGCTCACCCGCCTGCCAAGGGGTCCTGCAGAACCTCTGCACGTGCACCATCTTGCTGAACAAATGGAACTCAACTATAGGTTGAGGACATTGACCATGCATATTCCCTGGCCTACCGCACTGATAACAGAACACTATGTTCCCACTCTTAGAGGTTGACCCTCTATTTTGACCACCTTGATAGAAACATTCCAAACGGCGCTTCCGATCCTCGGAAGATGCACCACTTATCCTCCCAGCTGGCATGACAAGCCCACCATCTGAAACTCCCTTCAGGTTCCCTTCTGAGATGAGTGCCTAATCCATCGCCACTGGAAACCTCTTCAAGAAGAAGATATTTACATGAAACCTGATCTCATGTCTCAACCCATCCTAGAAACTCTTTGCTACAGCTACCTCATCCCCTGCTAACACTAGGACAATTCATTGAAAATCAATGAAGCGACTAGAATATTCCATAACCGATAGTGTTCCCTATAGTAGGCTCATAAACTCTTCAACCTTCTTCTGCCTCAAAATCACTAGGTAGAAATAATCCAGAAACATCTCTTGGAAAACCTTCCACGACATCCCCTCAGCCTGCTCAGTCTGAGCCTGAATGTCCCCCCAATGCCTTGCCTGGCCTCACAACATATAAACGGCCAAATTTAATCTCTTTTCAACAGGGGTCTCCAGATGATCCACTATCATCTGGAAAGACTCTAACTAGAACTGTTCTACCTCTGAACCACCCTCCCGGTGAAATTCAAAGGGTGTGGTAGCTGGAACTCCTTGGTCAGCTCAAACATGGTCGGTGTAACCCACCGTGGGTCCTGATCCATCATCTTCATAATGCAAGCCAAGTTGTCTTGGTACTAGTCTTCTCTACCTTCATTGATCACCACATTTTCATGCTATTCTACCGGATGAGTGATCTAAGCAACATCCTCCCGCGGCCCAACTGGTAACCGACGTCATCATGGCATCTCTCTACATTGCCAAGCACGATATTTAGCACGCAAACCATAAAACATTCGAGAATTCATCAAAAGATCTTTACAAGATACAAAATCCCATTTTCATATACTCACTCAATGACATTAACACCTCAAATTCACCTCCCCGAACATCCCTACCACAGGCCATGGTCCACATGGGGTAAACAACCAGGCACTACCACCAACCTCAGACAACATCTTACAAGGACATTTTCCACATCATTTAAAACCCTTATATTTCATTAAATAACGTTCACACACTTATTTTATTTCATTCTTCCCATTATTTCTTGGTTTCCTGAAATGCATGATGTACCCTACTTTTTTGCCTCACCCACCCACCCTGTGTGAGTGTGTAACACAATGCATGTCACCTATCTCCCTAGGTTCCTACAATGATGTATGAATGAAAATCCTCACGTCATTAATACCACGATCTAAATATCATAAAACAATCACATAAAACCACATGTGCATCACCCCATGGTGAAATATCTTCAACTGTAACAATACAAAACCAATAAAAACATTTCCCACCCAGGGTGACTTGGGTATTCCCTCAGACATGGTTTAGCTACTCCAAGAACAAGCTCATTTACCAAGGCCTGACACATCTTAAACCTTGGAAACCTATCCCAAATAACAAGACCTCAGAGAAGGAGAAAAATGACCTCCTTTAATACCACTTTGTAACAATCGTGACTTGGAAGCTACTAAACTGGTGCTCTTAGCCGGGTAGTTACATAACCTTAAGAGAGCCTCCCCATATGCCAAAGGCTTCCGACTAGCAGCCGAGGTCTTTGTGGTATAGTGGAGAGACTATACCCCATTTTTATCAGAGTAAGCCACAGTAGAAACAAACCAATAGCCGAAACAATAATCAATAAACATGGGACATGTATAAAAACCATTTCCAATAATACATATGATGTGTCCTACTACATGTGAAAAAGTGAACAAAATCCCAAAATAAGGACAACGGACAAAATCCCCAAAATGGTCCCGGATCTAAGTCCGGATCCTCCCCCAAGTGCTACCCACGTTCACTCAACTATCTAGGAACGACCCTTTCCAATTTCCTGACCTGAAAACATGAAGTCTACTTAGGTACACAATGGTGGCCCAAGTAGGGTGTGAGTACAACTCAGTAGGCCACCACCAATGTTGTCTACAAAATATCATGTATGGAGAGGTAATGCACACACAAAAAATATGAATGATAATTTCCATGTAATTATTTAAGGTTCCATTAACCAATTCAGATCCAAATCCATTGACACTTCCATTACCATTCATTTCACACCAATTATCATCAATTACCATTTCATCACATTTCCATCGGTTAATCGCATACATTATGTTACATGGGTCTAAGGCCATCAATCACATGCAAGAGGGTAAACACATCGTTATTCTATCTCACTGGGACTAACCCCCTCATAGTATCCATATCTTCACCTCGAAACCTCAGTCCGGGTGGATGCAACCGTTAGGAGAATAGATCATCAGTCCCTATTCCTAACCCATGCATTTAGGGTGGAGTTCAGAGCATCGGTCTTCACTCGAACTGTGGTTGTAGATCCTCAAGTCATACCTCACTCTACCAATCCATGTGCACATGCTTATATATATAAGTAACCATCAACCCACCATTTCATTGTCATTTGAAAAACACAATTCACCACAACCAGATGGGAATTCATATTATTCCTTAACCCATTAACACATTACTATTTCACATCATTTAACCATTCACACAATTCCCATGTGTAATGCCTATCTCATTCAGAATTCAACACTAAACCCATAACCTATCTCGATATGGTCTTTAATCAATTTACACATTATCCCATTTAACCCCTTCATTTTTTACATGAATCGACCATTCAACCCATTTCAAACAACCCTTCAGTTATTACCAAGTCTAGGTGCATCACCTAACTTCTATTCCAACTTCATCCATTCATTCAAACATATTGTTCAGGGGATCTACCATTTATTACAACAATTTCACTTGTTTAATAACAATCCCTAAACACGGGAAAAGCTGACACATCCCATGGATGGCCTCAATTGGGTCAAGTCATCCTCAACGCATCCCATGGGGATCATGAGAGTTCCCATTTACCGTTTTTAAGCATCCTTTGTAGCAAACGACTCACGGTTGATCAATGATCATCAAAAGAAAACCATGAGAAAAACCACACATGCATAAATACACCATTAAACTATGGGATAACGTTTTTAGACCACCTACCTCAAAACCTCAGTTGAACGCACACTTAATAGAGTCCTTAGAACTAAGTCCGTCCATCCTTTGGAGCATCAACCTAGGACTCACAAAAAAGGTAGGTGTTTAGAGATTCGGAAGAAGAGGGAGAGAAGATAAAAACCATAAACCAATATGCCAGAAAAAAACCTTAGAAATGAGGGAGATCGACTTCTTAGAACGTCTGGGTGATTTGGTTCGTGCCTATGGTAAAGAGGGGGGGATGGAGAGGAAATCTCGAGGGGGTTCTTTAAATCCTAGGGTGGTAATTTCGTAATTTTTCCCAACATTAAGAGGCCGCACGATTTGAAAAACCGTGCACAAACTGTGTGCATGCTACTGTCTGGAGGAAGATAGATGCATGGTTTACCTGGGCAGGCTGCACAGTTTGCCCTGGCCGTGCCCAATCCGTGCGCCCAGGCTTGTCTTTCCCAATTTTCCTTTCCTTTGTGCCTCAAGCTACCGACACACCCCCAATACCTCTCATACTTTCAGAAGACATACCTTGAAGCCCAAAACAAGGGGTTCAACCAAATCATAACAAAAACACACCCTTCCAAAAACCCGGTATCTTATAATCCCCACCAATCTTATTAATCAGATAGGGGTTGTATCTTATTATTGTCTCTTCCACCAAACCAATCTGATGTTCACAATGTGTTCTATGTATCTCTCTTGAAAAGTACATATATGATCCATCATATTCAATCAACTCAAATTTTACACCACTGAAGAATGATATTTATTAGGATGATATACTTATAGAGATTCTAAATCATAGAGACAAATTTCATATTATGGTCACTCCTCTCATCAATGTTTTTTACAAAACTCATAATTCTAGGAAGCTATATGGGAACATGAGGATATGATGGGGTCGAAATATCCTAATTTTTTATATCAGAGTATTATAATTTCTATGAATAAATTCATTTTATGCTGATATAATGAATCCCCCAATCATTTTATGAAATTTTTCTATTCAAATATATAATAATTCTTCGATATCATGTGTTTTAATAAACAATGTAGTTTCAAAAAATGTAATAAAGTGAACATTTATCATAGCACATAAATTATTCAGTATGAATAGGAAAAAATAACATATGTAAATATTATGTATTATACTTGTATAAAATAAATTCATTTAATAATAATTGATTGTAATGGAATATAAAAATAACCTAAAAGTAAAATAAATTAATTTTAGAAAAAAATATTTTTATTCACGTAATGTTTTTCTACATTAATAACTAATTTTATTCACTATTAATGAATTATTATATAAAACATTATATATTCTATAATCAATTAAATTTTTCATAAATCATATATTGTTTTTTCTATGAATTTTATATGATTAAACCCACATTTATTCTTAAAACTATGTTTTTATAAAATCTGATTCTACCCCAATTTGAGAAAAAATCCTAAAATTCTTTTTCTAAATTTATAGAATATTTTTTTTTTCAAAAATTTGAAATTTAATATTGAAATCATAATTTCAATATTATTTTAGGGTGTATTTTATAATTTTTTATAGAGACATTAATTTTATTAATAAACGTAAAATATACAAATTTTAAATGAAAACCAAAATTTCATTTAAATTTTAAAGAAAGATAAATTAATTTCATAAAAAAATTAAAGAGAATATTTTAAAGTGATATTATTATAAACCCAATTTAATATATTTTAATAAAAATCATGTTTAATTTTTACGTAAAAACATAATATATGTACATGAACATTCTCTTTCGATAAATAGTTCATCATTTGTCTCTATGTTTAATGTAAAATTAAATTCATAAAATTCAATGAATTATATTTCTTATAATTTTATAATTTTATAAATTATAATAATTAATATTAGATAATATGTTCTACTAAATTTTTGATAATAATTAATAGTAAAACAATAAAATTCAATTATCGCGATTAGTGTAAAAATGGGTTTATCGAGTGTTATACAAAAACTATAATGGTTAAAATGACCTAAACTCTTGTATAATTTATATTTTAGGGAAATATTTAATCATTTAATCGTATATTTTTTAGTAATTCTACACTTAGGAATCATTCTATGTTTAAAACATGGTTATATTATATTTTTTCAAAAAAATATATTTTTTCCTCTCCCTAACATATAAAAGGACACACACTATTTTCATAAATTCACATATACAAAACCTTCTTCATCAAAAAATACATACCCTAATAAAATACATACATCCTTCCTCAATAACTATAATTTATGTTGTTATTAGTAATCCATCCTAGCTAGGATTTATATATAATCATAAAGAAGGTATTTGAAAAAGATGTAAAATTCTTAACCATGCATTTTTAGTTTTTTCTCCATATACCTTTATAAAGTATTCATAAAATAATTAATAAATAATAATAATAGTTGTATAAATAATTTTAGATGTTACTATGACAATATAATAACTTTTATTTATCTCCACTTCTATCCAATAGAAAATGATACTTTCGATAATGTGTACCGCAGACTATCACCGTGCAAACTGATGAATTTGTTTTCAATGAATTCCTACATCATGAAGAGATTTGATATGTTTTTGGTTTTATTTTGAAATTAATATTCATAAGTATATTATTAATGAATTTATATGATATAAATGATATAAAAAATATTTTATAATGGTAAATTTTTATTGAACTTTATTTCACACAATCTATCAAAAAATGGAAACTGCATTCACATGTATTTGTCGCCTTCCATCTTCCTAAATAATTTAATTCATATTCCAATATATAACATTAACTGATGAATATAAATTAGTATATAATTAAATTATATCATATGTATATCATTATTAATATTCATTTTATAATGTATCCACATCAAAGTACACAGACTAAAACATCCGAATCAAAATATAAAATAAAAATGATATAGATATAAACTGGAATAGTTTATTTAATAAGATATTGTAAATAAAAACAGTGATTAAAGGAAAATAAATAATATAATATGGTATGATATATATGATTATGTTTCTAGATTAAATTTATAAATAAAAAACATTTTTTTATTATACAGGATGATAAAAATAGAATAAACATATTGAACACAAGTTTTAATGGTTTTTTTCACACATTATCATCTCTAAGATATATTCCATATTAACAACTTTTTTCCATTATGAAGTTCATATAATAAGTCACATCAGGATTTTATATACCGATATTCCATTATATCTATTTTATATTAGTATTTCACTAGATTTTTGAGTGTGACATGCTTCAATTTTTTGTTTCTGTGTATTTTTCTCACATTGTGTAGTTTTGGAAAATGATTTGAAGAAATAATATTTCCCCCTCTAGGAAACCATGCGGCCAATATTGATTTTGGATAGTTCCAAATTGAATGGTTGATGCATGGTATACCAGACCATGTGGAAAAACCATAAAGGTTCCAAGTGTGTCCAGTGAGGGTCACATGGTTGATATATAGTTTTGTAAACTATGTGGACAAACTGTGCATAGGGGCCTGGTCATTAAAAATATTTAATGACCTTTCTAATATATTAGGATTTTGGCCCAATAATTCATCCTCCATCATTGTTTTGTTTTTTCCACCACTGGCGATGGATCTTACTTGTTATAATTTCCTCTCATCTTCTCTCATGGTATGAATCTAGTGATTATTCATGTTTTTTGGTGGAATCATCAATGTAATAACCCCTTATCTTATCCTTATTCATCTTCCTTCCATTATATTTTTATATATTCATCCATATACGTCATTTGGATATATAGTTCATGTTTCCCTTGGTTTATTTTTTTGGGTTTCATTGTTATTATGGTTTCTCTTTGTAAATCATGGATCTTGGATCCTTCCTGATATTATTTCGGGAGTATTTTATTGAAGCACCATATGATTGAGGTCGCTTTCACATTACACATGCCTTATTAGTTTATGATCAATCATTTTCATAATTATTAACCGTTTATTCTATGATAATTAGGGATATGTTATCCTTGGAATAATTTTTTTTCTGTCAAAAGTGATGATTTCACCCCTTGTTATGTGATAATTGGATTTGTTTTTATAAATGTTGCACACCGTGAGTTTGATAAAATTCTTGAATGGCCCTTCTGATTTGTTTTTGATATCTAAAGAAATAATTGGAATTTTAAACGAATTTGTGGAATTTGAAATTATTTTTTCACTTTATTAAATATATTTTCTAAATATAGTTGATTTGAAATTAGAGGATGTTCAATGATTTAAAAATTGGTTTAAAATGAGATGATGTATTATAGACAATTTGGAATTTTATTGAATGTAGATTTGGTTTGGAAATGTGGTGTGAGTTCCAAATATGACATTTAAGAATTTTTTAGAAAATGAAAAATAGTGTATTTGAGATTTTTTAAAAGGTGTTTTTGGATCTATGATAAGTGATAGATTTGTGAAATGTTCTTAAGGTGCGATTATAAATTTTGTGAATTTTATAATGATTTTTATCATGAAAACATTCCATTGATAATATCTTACCTTTTCATATTTAATTAATGAGATGTACTTGTTGTGAAATTCTCATGATCCATTATGCTGAAATGTCTATTTATTATCTATGTGTTGTATATAATGATATTGATCCTTGGGATGACTCAAGTGATTCATGTTGTGTAAATTATTATTATGTTTTATTGTATGATAAATTGGATTCTATTAGATCACCATATTAATACATCTCAGAAGTGGAACCTCGTATAATGAGATAATTTTTTGAGAATGATTGTTTCACCATTTAGGCTATGCACTATCCAGTGGCCCATATAATGGATACTAATTGATTTTTTAGTGGTATTGTGCCTCTATTTTTATACCAGATAGGAAGTGTCTATGTGTATTATGTAATTTTGATTTCATAGATGGAGGAATGCTTCCTAGGATGATTCAACATGTATTGGTATGTTGTCGATAATTCATGGCCTCCTAGGTTTTACTCATTTCTATTGTCACATAGTTTCTTTCTATGAATGATTCTGATTCATTGTTTTCTGGATACTCCTTTGAGATATTTACCATTTCCCATGTTATATCACTGTTGTACATACTTCTGGAATAGTTCAACTTTTCTATTAATGTTTATAAATGTTTTATGTTTGTATTTGAAATATATTTGGAAAAATTTTACACTTTTTCTCTCCTTTATAAATGAAAATTTTACCATTCTCTTTTAAAATTAATATGTTTCTACTTTGGAATGATTGTGGTTTTAAACGGTAAAGAGGGAAATGGGAAATGTTTTTTTTTTTTGAATTGTAGAATGTGAAAAGTATCTTACGTTTATATATTGTAATTAAAATATAAGTCGGTGTTTTATTGATTTTAAAAGATGTGCATTGGGAATACATTGTTTGGGGGCGAATTTTGATTTTTAATACTCATGTAAATAATTATTTCATGTTTTAGGATTTTGAATAAGATTCATTCTTGGTACTGATCACAATGGGTTATGGTTTTTTTATATCTTAGAGTGATGTTATGGGTCCCATGGAGACGTTGTCGGCATCAGGTTTAGTTTGGTCTTTATTGTTTAGTCCTATTTATATTTTCAATTTTCTTTTCTCAGATTTGTGTAAAAGTTGATTGGTTGGAAATATAATTATTATTGGGATTCTCTATTTATATTCCTCTATTTTACTATTTATTAATATTGGATGAATTTATTCCATATTGTCTCAATATTGAATAAAAAAATAGTTTCTAGCATGTGAGTTTCAGGAATTCCCTTTAAGACATTTCTTGGATTATCTTTGGAGACTATTCTAGGTTCACCGTGGTTGGTTTGTGAAAAAATCGTATTAGAGAAGGTTATATTTGGAGGATCATTCACTTAAAATCCATTCATTATTTGTGTATGTTAAGGTAGATGTAGTTTGAATGTTGAAATATAAATGTGTATGTTTGATGGAGTGTATATCGAATATATACTATAACAAACCTTGATTCGCCATGGGATGCTTAGTTTTTTTTATTTTTGTTTATGTTGTGAGTAGTTTGGTGTTTAATGGATGAAGTTAGAGTTTGGATAGAGGTCTATGTGAGCTCACTGAGCCAGGAAAGGTAGGTGTGTCTAGGGATATTGTTCTAGAATACTATCTTTAATGGTTTTGTGTTTGGAATATGGTCACAAACAATATGTCCATGTCACCCATCTAAAGTAGTTTCCCAATTTGTTAACTCTTGAGTATTCCATGATTCTAAGAAAATTAATTTTGAAATGTCATAATTGAATATGTGAACATTGGAATTTTACTATTAATGATCTTTTGTTTGGAAGATGGATATATAGTATTCATAATTAATATTGAGGAGAATGTTAGGAAAATGTATTTGTATTAAATAATCATTGGGGTAAAATGGGAATGGATTAATGAAGTTCTATTTTTAAAATCAAAATGTAGGGATTATTAAAATTATTTTTTAAAAACAAAAAATTTGTTTCAAAGATGGTCTGAAATTTTTTTATATAATAATAGATGGGTAATTAACAAAATAATTTTTTATGGGAATTTTTGAGCTGCTAGAAATTATTTCAAATGATTACGTTGAGTTTTAAAATAAAATCATGGTATTTGAGTTATTTTGAAGGAAATGAAATGGATTGATGCGTGGAATTTGAAAAATAATTTGACCTGATTTTTATGGTATTTTGAAATGTTTTAATGAATTTAAAATGTGATGTGAATTGAGAATGTTTAAATTTTTGGTGATTGATTTTTTTTAAAATAAAATCCATTTTTATTTGATGTTTGGTATCCCCATGAATGCTCAAATGCATGGTTATGTGTGGAAAGTGTTTGGATGATGATATTGTTGGATGGGTTTTGGGATTGGAATGAGTTGATTTGTTTCTATGGTTTCATGGGTGTGTTCATGTGTGAAGGACCATGGAATTCCATGGGTCAATATGAAACCCACTACGATTGTTAACTTTTTGTAGAAATTTATTTAATTCAAATAATAGTTTTTCCATTTTGAATGAAATGTTATCTTGGGTTTTTTTAATGATTTTTTATCTGTTTTTTATATAGTGTTTTTTATTCGATAACTATTAATGTTCAATTGTTTTTTCACGATTTTGTTCTCAGTTATGAGCATGTTATTATTAAGCTCTGGGATTTCTTGTTTCCTAGTTTGTGGACCCATAATGAATTGATGGATTTTGGAGGTGTGGTTATGCGTGGTTCCCCATTTTGAGGGTTTCAAGGTGATCATCCTAAGGTGTTTTTTCTAGGGTAAAAAAAATTAAATCCACCACACTTTTATGATAATGTGGATCCTCTTCAAGTGGAATATTGGATAATTATTGAAAAATGTAACTTCAGGCTCATTTAGTTTCATGAGTTCTTAATGGTGAGCATCGATACCTTTATACTTGATGGGTTGACATAAAAATGGTGGATGTCAATATCTAAAAACAGACCTTGAGAATATCATAAATGTAAGTTCATTAATGTTTCCTTGGTCTGGTAGAAATTCTATGAGATGTCAAATATATGGAAGGGAAAGGACTTGTGTTCACTATTTCAAGGTGATGGGTCTATGTTGGAGTCATATGGTATCTTTTTAGATAATTTTATATATGATTTTAGGTATGTCATGGTATATTCTTCAGTGGCTTTGGATTTTGTGTGCTGGATTCATCCTACTCAGCAGTCAATGGTGTCAGATATTAGATCAACCATGTTTACTAATGTGGTAAGGCATGTGGTTCATGGGGAAGCTATGGTAGTTTGAGTGATTAATTTTACAACCAATCTCTACAAACATTAATATTGGAGGGGAAATACTTTCCAGAGATCGGGATGTGGTTTGATGTTGGTGGTACTAGTAGGGGAATTTGGATGACATTAATCTTCCAAGAATACTCTTCATGGTGAAATGTATGGATGTTTCATTTGTGTGATAATATTGGATATGACAGTTTTTCATGTATCATTTATCCATGGCCATTTCAAATATATATAAGCCTAGGTCACTTGTAATAGAACTGTTAGGTTTTAATCTAGGAAGTATACGGAGCTAGATCATCCTCCTTGAATGATATCCTACAATGTTTTTAGGTGTGAGATGTTAGTTTTGTTCCAGTTTAAGTTCATTTTTTGTGGGAATTTTATTTCTATTGTAATATTCATTTTTATTTTAGTGGTTTTTTGTGGTGTTATCTATTGTTTGAAATGAAATCATATATCATGGACCCCCAATGTACACCTATTTTAATTGAAGTTTGATTTCCATTATGAAAATTTAGGATTCTCTATTTTAATTGAAGGTGGGTTCCATTTTAATCCCTCTTTTTTAAGTAAGTTATATGGTAGTTCATGATCTCATATTGTTTCTGATGTGTTACGTGGCTTCCTCTATCACCAATGCAATAATTTATATTCGAGGACCATTAACTCCTACCTATGGGGTATAATATGTTTAAAACATCAGGGCTCTATCAATAGGTCTAAAAGTGATGCTTTTCATGGATTGAAATCCAATCATGGGTGTTGGGAGATTTGGAACAATTCATGTTCGTCATTTTTTGAGTTTATTTCTATATATACTCTTATGGTGGGGGATTTTTGTTTCATGTGTGGAAGTTCTTGTGTTGGCGACTGTTTAGTTTTTAGTGTTGTCCTATATAATCAATTCAAGGAATTTGGTTCTCAATGGTAGGGAGACCCAGTGAGACTCGTTGGATTTCCATCAGGAATCGAGTATTACTAGTTGTTTTCCAATGGTTGGGACTACGTTTCGGCCTCCCATGTAGTGAAAAATGATTAATTTCTAATGTTGTTTGATGTGAAGTGATTATAGTGGTTTCTCTCCATTGTTAATCATGCATTAGTTCTATTTTTATTTTATGTTGATATTATTTATTTGAGTGTACTGATTGAACGGTTGTCTAAATTCAATGGCTTTGATCGATCAATCAGATGATTTTTAGATTTATCAGGGCAGAATGCATTATGGTGGTTATAATTTTCATAGATAGATTTCTTTTCACCTTTTTTATGGTTTAACTTTTGTGCTTGGGTTTTTTTATAGAGTTTTTGGAATGAAATATTTTGATTTATAGTTTCAATATTTTTTCCTACATTGAATGGTCAACATGTAGGGTTTGAAAAAACCATGTAGAACACTCTAGAAAACCATGTTTCAACTTTTCCTATCGGATAGAGCCAAAACGTAGGATGGGTGCATGGTTTACCAAACATGTCTAACAAACCATGAAGGAGCTCGGTGTGTTGAGTGAGGGGTGCATGGTTGGGACTTGGTCTAGTAAATCATGTAGACAAACCATTCACATTACCTAGGTCATTAAAAATATTGAATGACATTTCTACCATCTCATGATTTGAAACCCAAAACTCCCCATCCCTCCTTTACTTGGTTCGTGAGACCCAAGGGGAGGCTCTACCATGTTCTTTTTTCCTCTCTCATTCTCCAATCATGTAGATCTACTAACACTTCACTCTTTTGAGGTGGAATATTCCTGGAAACCCTATCTTTTCTTCTCCATGATTGAGATTATTCAATTTTATCTTGAGATATTCTTCCTCCTATGTCAAGTGGATTTTGGTTCCTTTTTCTCATTTGTTTATCATGGGAGTTTATTCTTGTTGTGCATTTCTATTGGTCAATCATATATCTAGGATCCTTTTCGAAGCTATTTTGGGTGAATGTTTTTGAACATCCCTATCTATGAAGTAGGTTTCCCATATCAATTGTGTTTTCAACAAAATAATCAATACTTTCATATTATTCACACATTCATTATATGATAAATAGTGACATGTAATCCCTATGATAATTGTTTTCTTTGAAACATGATTATTTTCAACTTATTTTTTTATAATTTTATTTTTTATAAATTTTCACACCAAGTGTATGATAAAATGAATGAATTCCCTTAGTAGTGGTTTGTGAATTTAGAGCATGTTTTCTCATTATAGAGGGATTTTTCTTTTAAAATTATGGTCTTGGAATCCAATATGGATTATATAAATGTGTTTTATTCGAAAGTGGTGACTGTTTAATGGATTTGATAATAGTATTGTATAATATAATGGTGTGTAGCCCATTTTGAATTTTAAAAAAAGTGCATATGGTTTTCATATTGTGTGTGAGTTCCTATGTAATGTTTTATAAATTATTGGTAAATATAAAATCATGTATTCGAACCTTTTTATTAAAATGTATTTGGTTCTTTAAAATGTGATGTCTTTATGAATTATAGTAAAGGGTCAGTTGGAAATTATGTAAATATTGGGAAAGTGTTTATAATGAAAAACACCTAGTATGAATAAATAATAATTACATTATAAATAAGAATTTTTTTAACCACATAAACTCAGGGGTTCCAAAGGACACCTATACCTCAATGCCTTCTTTGGCTCGTGATGGAGCTCGAAGTGTTCCTATGTTATATGATATCTTAATACCTGCTTCATCTCATACCAGAGACCAAAGTAATCAAAGGTGATATCTTATCTCAAAACATTCTTTGGCTCAAGACAAACACTAATGTATCCTCATGTTAGAATATATCTCACACTACATTTTTTATAATTAATTCATTTAATATTTTAATAACAATTTCATTGTTCATTAATTCAAGTTGAATGAACATGTTCCCATTCACACGTTACACATTAAAATGTCCATGATCATAAACTTTAATTCTTTCTGAATTAATATGCTCTCATTGACCCATCACACATTATGATGTCTATGTTCGAATTCCGTAATTCATGTTGAATGACCATATTCCCTTTCAAATATTTCACATTAGAATGACAATGTTCCCATTCATCAATACATAATTATTTCAACATCTGATTATTCACATATATTCCATTCCTATCTCATAAATTAATTGAACTAAAAAATTTCATAAGATACTTAACTAATATTTATTCAAATCTATATCATTGAATAATTTAATATATAAAACAATTTCAATTTTATTAATAATTCAAAAATTTAATTTTCAATATAATTTCCTTTAAATAATTCCCCTAATTAATTAAACATGTTCACACATAAATTAATTTTAATGTTAATCGACCAATACTCAAAACCTAGACTGTCATAATTAATTTCATGATCAATTATCTCATGTAAACAATTTCACTATCAATTAAATAATATCACAATCAATTATTTTTTAGACAACATTAATATAAAATAATTAATTCTATAATTAATAATCCATAAATTCCAAAATACCAAAAATAATTAATTCACCAAATTAATTAATTCTATTAGGAAATACAATTTCTAAAAAATTCTAGAAATTATATAATTTTAATTCACATATCAAATTCAAGACTATGATATTTAAATTATAGACCACATAAATCAATTCATTGATGAACGATCACCTAATAGAATCCCAATAATATTGTTGCACAATGAATTAGGTTGAAAGTAGTATATAAAGCCCATAATAATAACTAATAACATCAAGTCCATATCAATATATATATATATTATAGAAATATATCTGACCAAATATATTTAGATAAAAAAATGCATTACATCGCATCAAAATAATAAGACATGAAATGAAGATGAATGGGAGATAAATGGGATCATATCCACTTATCAGGATGGATGAAGATCATCGATCGAGGATTATAATAGTGATGAAGTGTTGTTAGGACGTATTAGAGTTCATCCAGAGAGCTCCAAAATCCTTAAATACCACCTGGGGTAAAATTATGTTCGATTTTTTATTAGTTAGAGGGTCCAAGTAATAAAAAACTAATTTATGTGTCAACATAAAACCCATGCAGGGTTTGTTCGGTAGGGATGCATGGTTACTCATTATAGTTTTCTAAATTGTGCACCTATTATCTTAGGGGTGCATGTTTTCTCATAGTATGAATAACTGTTAGAAAAACTGTGTTCCAACACTAAAAATCCCCTTTATCCAGGGTTATACTATTTTTGGGCTATAGCACACGTCTTTCTCTAGATGTGCACCAACCGTGCACAGTGATTCATTCTTCCATTTTATAAATTTTCAAAAAAAACACCCAAAAAATTAAAACAGAAATGAAATTGAATTCAAAATAAAAATATGAGTACATGTAAATGAGTTTGTGAATTATTTAGAAAAGTTCATTCATCTGTAGAGAGAACTGCTGCTTTAGAAACTAATTTCATTCATTATTTCTTTTACCACATATCATGGTTAGTTATAATGATTCATATACTCTATATATATTTGATATTTGTAACATTATTATATATCATTAGTTATTATATTATATATAACTTTTTTACTTTCTATTACTTGTGGGATACGATAATTTCTTTCATGTATATGGAGGTTTACTTCCTCAAGAAGAGATGGGTTTCCTTTTCAGTAACACTTTAAATGGAATATATTAACCTTAAATATAACAATTATATGTGATATAAATGGAATAATTATGATTTTCATGAAATATTTACCATTCATTAAGGATAATATATAATTTTCATTCATAAAATTTCACTCATTGAGAAATGATAATGTCGTTTGAGATCCTGTGGACTACCACTTTCATAAAGCGATTTGGATCTATTTTAATCACCTCACAAAATAGATGATGTATATATATAAGTATAATAATGTAAAACATTTTATTATTTTTATTATTTATATTTAATAATTAGTAAATAATACAAACCTTCTTTCAATAATGATCATTTATAAGGGAAAACATTACACTATTATATTTTTGACCTACCATCTCCATGATTTTAATTTAATTCATTTATGAAAACCACCATTCATGATTGGTATTAATAGTTTCAAATATACATAAAAGTGATAAATGTTTCCTTATTATTATTTTATATATTTTTAAATAATGGCTTATTCAACCATAACCAACCTAGCAATGTCCTTTTGAAAAATAAACTGAATATAGTCAAAAAAATTCATGTCAACTAAATTGATTACGTAATTATTTACAACATTTTAGTTTGATAAATAAGATTAAAATATCCTTTCAACTTTAAAAACATTTTTCCTTTCTCAACATGTCATAAAATTTTAAACTAAAATTTGTTAATAGTAAATAAACTTGAAAACATGTAATGTAAGCTTCATGGAAATAATTTTCTGTGAAATCATAAAAATCCATTTATGTCGTATAAGTTAAAAAACATTCATCACATACATTGGCCGGAAAAGTCAAAAAGTAACTCGTACTGAAATCTAAAAACAATTCCCTTCATATATTTTACTAAAAATTTACAAATATGTAAAATTGTATTTAAAAAAATGTAGGAGGATAGAAATAATATTACTTATTGAGGAAACATAGATTTTGATGATAAATATTCCCTAGTAAATTCTGAATTAAAACAATTTCAGATAAAAATGAGATTGTGAGATTTTTTCATACCTTAGGTCTGATATTCTCTATACATATCTTAACCTACAATATAATGATTTAAATAATTTCATTGACTTATTATATAATCAAATACATTGTTATGATATCATATATGGTAATATTTTTATCTTCTTATTAGTAATATTTCATTGCTACTTGTTATTCGGGTGTTCATTGCTTTATGTTATTATTTGTGTTTTGTCTAATAAATTATTTTTCCTCTTTTTAGGTTATAGATATATCATTTAAATAAGGGTATTATTATAATATATGTCTGATTAATTCATTCAATTCTTTTATATAATCATGGTTTAATAAAGATCATGTAGAACTAATCACATTGCACCGTGGAGACGGTAATCCGTACGTACGCACAAGTGATGATATCGTTCCCATAATAATTGAATGGTATTGGAGTGGATGATAGAATATCTCATAATTAGTATCATGTTATAATAATAATATATAGTTATTATTTACACCATTATACCAATCCAAGTAAGGTGGTGTTGGAAAACAGATTACACCACAGTGTGGATATGGTATTCCGTACGTACGCACGCACAGTGGTTTCGTTTTCCATAGGATGGATAGAAGGTGAAATAGGGTTGTTTCATATTTATAATAACATATCATTATTTTTTTGATAATGATGTTATTACATTATAAAGAAACAAATAAATAAGAGGAAGTGGAAGAAGAAATAAATTTGAATGAATCAGTATA
Organism: Viscum album; assembly: GCA_963277665.1. Lineage (NCBI taxonomy): Eukaryota > Viridiplantae > Streptophyta > Magnoliopsida > Santalales > Viscaceae > Viscum > Viscum album. Next base: position 1,050,414,257 of record OY728151.1, on the reverse strand, counting down.
GGATATTACCTCTTCGTTGACGAGCCTCTCCTAATCCTCTTTTTAGGGCACTAAAGTTGGACTTAGAAGAAAACCAGGACATATTTTATGTTTATATAGAATTGCAGAAATGAAAGGAAAACGTTTTGGCCGATCATGAAGGCTCAAAATTTTGTGTAGAGGAGAGGGAGGAGGTGCCCTTTTATAAGAGATGAGAGGGGAACCATTGGAAACCGAAAAAATATTAATTTATAATAAATTCAAACCCCACATAAAAATAACCAAAAATGACTCAATTCAAAGGTATGATTTTATAGGGTTGTAATCTCATCAACCAATAATATTTAGACATGTTGGGAATTGATTTCAAACCTTATCTTCTTGATTTATCCTTATTTAATCTAATTAATTTTATTTATGTTAATAATATTATAAATATGAAATTGTTATAAATAATTAAATTTGTGTTTTTAATTGTACATAATTGTATAATTTATGAAATTTTCGACCATATAAATTTAAATTTATAATTTTTAAATATTTTTGTAATTTTTAAACAATTTTATAACATGTTTTTTATAAAAAAACAATATGGAAAATTTTGAAAATATTCATTTATTATCATTTAAATAAAATCCACATATAAAATATATTCAAAAAAATTATTCAAAAGATTTCTAATATGGCATATTATTTTTGAAAAAAAATTTAGATCATTAAATAGTTCATATAAATTTTTTTTTTATAATTTTAAAACCATTTATTTGATATTTCAATCAATAAAATACATTCTACATAACTATTGTGTCATCATTAATGATAATTATTTAATCCCTAAAAATTCCAAATAAATTCTCTTGATGTATATAAGTTTATTATAATTGTGGAGATTATTTATATTCTAGGGTTTATGAAGTGTATCAATAAATCGAAATTATTACACTTATAATATATAAGAGGGTGACATGTTGTCACTTTATTTGGTTTTAATAATAATTATATTATATTCATGGTCAAAAGACAATGAAACAAATCAATTCTGACCCTAAGGTGATATGGGTCGATTTTTATTCATCCAATAGAATTTTGACAGGTGGTAGTGTAATTTTATAATGTTATTTTTCCCTTAATTACCAGATTTACCTTTAACTGTAGTAAATAAAAATTACAGTAGTGACTATTCATAATGTCAAAAAAAATAAAAAAAAAATAAAAGTAACCTATTAACATAATATAGACCCACTGAATCTAAATATGGAATCTATTTTTCAAAATTCAATAAACCAAAGTTGTAGTAATTAATTTAATATTAATCCCATTGTTAAGAAAATGGGTTTTATATGTTAAATCATTATCAGAGATTGAAATGTTTTTACATACAAATTCAATGTAAAACTAATGAAAATGACATACATTATATTAAATGGTAAAAATATATTTCAATTATAATTTAAATCCATTAAATTTTATCATTTATCATATAAATTAACTTGATGAAAAAAAGTTGTTTAAAAGAAAAAATTATGGTATCTTTACTATTCATCAAAATATATATGTTATCAGAAAAGTAACAAAAATTTATCCAATATAAGTTATTATATCCAGATTCAAAAGAATAATTTTATTTTTTAATCATAAACATATAAACTTGTAATAAATTAGATTTAAAATTTTTGGGCCATCAAAAGGCGGAAAAACAGCATTTTTTAAAAAATAATTTTTTTATCTGAAAAATTTGTTTTTGTTTTCATACCTCATTCTAGAAAATGTTTAAGAAGAATTATACTGTTATAAAATTCAAAATTTAGTTAATATTATTCATAACATCTAGTTCGTAATATTATAATAATATATCATTGTTTAGTGAAACTTGGTATTGCGTACAACCCAATCTATCGAGGAAGGTGTCTCTTGCATGCAATGCAAGAAAAGACAATGTTGTGTGTAGTGAATTATTAGTTTGGTGTTGTGTATAAGATAATACATAAAAAAATATTTCTCATAAAATCTTAGGGTGCTACATTCTACCCCCCCCCTTAAAATAATATTCTCCTTCGAAATTTTTCACATCCCAACAAATAGATGAGGATACCTCTCCCTCATAATATCCTCAAGTTCACATGTATCTTCTTATAATTTGTGGTTTTTCCATAATAAATTAACCAAGAAAGTGGTATTGTTTCATATTACTTTTTCACTATGATCTAGTATCTCTATCTTCTGTTCATCGTAAGAAAGATTTTGCTTCAGCATTTCATCTTATGAACTTAGTACATGTGACGGATCAGGTATGTACATTCTCGGTAGAGATATATAGAACACATTATGAACATAAGAGAGATTTGGTGGAAATTCCAATTGGTAAACTACCTTCCCAACATGATCTAGTATTTCGAAAGGACCGATATACCAAGGGCTTAACTATAAATCCATTCTGAATATCAATACTCTCTTACAAGGAGATATTCATAAGAACACATTATCACCAACTTCAAACTCTAGGTCTTTTCATCAGTTGTCGGCATAAATTTTTTTTCAACTCTGAGCTACTCGTATGTGTTGTTGAATAGATATGACCTTTTCTTCCATCTCATCAACAAGATCAGGTCCTAATAGATTTATTTCCCTAACTTCAGCCCAACAAGTTGGAGTTCTTCATTTATTTCCATATAGAGCTTCATGAGGAGCCATCTAAATACTTCAGTGAAAGCTATTATTATAAGAAAATTTCACCAATGGTGGGTGTTGATCCCAATCACAATTGAAATCCATAGAGCATTCTCTCTACATATCTTCTTGAGTTTCATTTTTCTTCTCAGGCTGACTGTCTGTCTAAGGATGATGAGAAGTGCTAAAACCAACTATGTATCTAGAGCATGCTGAAGACTTCGCCAAAACATCGAGGAAATCCTCAGATCCTGATCAAATAAAATGGAAAGTGTAACTCCATGAAATCTTACAACTTCCTTTACATATATCCTGGCAAGATGATCAAGAGATAAATCTTCTCTAATAGAAATGAAGTGTGCCGACTTCGTAAGATGATCAACAATAAGCCAGATAGAATTATTGGCTTTGGATGTTTTAGTATGTCTTGTGGCAAAGTCCATATTTAGGTTTTCTCATTTCCATTCTGGTATGGGTAATGGTTATAACATCCCCTTAGACATCTTGTCTCTCACCTTAAACTTGTAGACAAACCATGCATCGAGAGACATATTCGGTGATATCTCTTTTGATGCCATCCCAACAAAAGTACTCTTCCCGGTCCCTGTAGATATTTGTAATTCCAGGATAAATAGAGAATGAATAACTATGAGCCTAATCCAGAAGGTCCTTCAGCAATTCTTGTATGGTAGGAATACATACATGGTTCCTGAACCTTATTATCACGTCACAATCAAGGTTGAATTTGAGAACTTTTCTCACCTTCTTTGGTAACCCAACACCCTCCTTCTGTGACTCTTTAATCATCACTTGTATAGATGTTTGAACATTCATTTGAAAATGATAAGATATCTCCCCTTTCATTAAAATTCCATGATCCATCCTTTGTAAATCCATAAATATTTTATCTTTTTTGATCCACATCATGGATAAGCAAGCATGGTATTGTCGACTTAATGTGTCTTCCACCTTGTTTGATTTCCAATGGTGGTAATGTATGGGGCAGTCATAATATTTAATCAACATAAACCATATCCTTTGATTCATATTCTACTAATTTTGTGTGAAAATAAACTTTATACTTTTATGATAACTATAAATATCACACTTTTCACCATAAAGATAATGCCTCCATATTTTTAATGCAATGATTACCTGGGCTAACTCCAAATCATGAGTTGGGTAACTTTTCTAATGGATTTTCAATTTTCGTAGGGCATAATATGTCACCAAATCATTTTGCATTAGAAAACACCCCAATCCCTTTTTGGATGCATCATTTTAGATCACAACCCATTCTCTACTACAAGGCAGTGTGAGCACAGTTGCATTGGATAACCTTTTTTCTAACTCCCTGAAATTCTCTTCACACCCTTCAGTCCAAACGAACATAACTCATTTTCGAGTCAACCGGGTGATTGGATTGGATAATCGTGAAAAATATTTCACATAACATCAAAAATATCCCGTCAAACCAAGAAAACATCAGATCTTAGTTACTGTTGTTGGTCTTGAACATCTTTCAATAACCTTTGTTTTTGTGGGAACCACAGATATCCCCTCTATTGAGATTGTGTGACCAAAAAATTAAATTTTGAAGCCAAAATTCACACTTGGTATATTTGTCATAAAGCTTCTCCTTTCTCAGGGTCATAAATACAATTCCTATGTTATCTTCATGTTCTTCCTTTACCTTTGAATAAATAGGAATATCATCTATAATGACTACCAAAAACAGATCAGGATAGTCTCTAAAGACTCTATTCGTTAGATCCATGAATATATCAGGGGATTTAGGAAGACCAAATGGCATCACTATAAATTCATAGTGTCCATACCTTGTATGGAATGTCGTCTTTGGTATATCATCCTTTTTATCCTTAATTTATGATACCCTGAATGAAGATCAATCTTGGAAATTTAATGAGCTCTGCGTAGTTGGTCAAATAAGTCATCAATTCATGGGAGATGATATTTTTTTCTTGATAGTGATCTTGTTAATTTCTCGATAATCAATGAAGATTCTAATTGATCCATCATTATTCATAACAAACAGAACATGCGTTCCCTAAGGTGATGCACTAGGGCGTATGAATCCCTTATCAAGTTTCTCTTGGAGTTTCTTCTTCAATTCTCGCAACTCAATTGGGTCCATTCTATAAGGTGTCATTGAAATGGCCATAGAACTTGGTTTGAGATCTATTGAAAACTCAACCTCACGATTTGGTTGAGGACCTAGAAATTCCTCTGGAAAGACATCATCATACTCCAGTATAATGGGAATATTCTTAATCATGAGTTTCTCTCCAACCATTTGAGATAAATAACATTCATTTATTGGAATCAAGACCCATAAGATGGATGAAATTTCCACTGGAAGGTTATATTCATCCTTACATCGATTGATGATCATAGATTGATTAGGAATATGAAATGTGACTTCCCTTATTTGGAAATTGGTATGAGCTCCATATATGGAATTCCAATCCATGCCAAGAATCACATAAAATTCCATTATATGAAGGATCACATGATTTTTAGGAAGTAATTTCCCACATAAGTCAATTAGAGAAGAATTATAATCTTTTGATGCAACCATTTTGCCGTTAAATGTTTTCACAGCTAACTCAACAGCAAATTTTTTAGGTAGTACGACGATACCCTTATAAAATTATTCAGAAATAAAAGTCTGGGTGTATTTGGAGTCAAATATAAAATTTTCTACTTTAGAGTGGATGGTAAGTGTACCTTTTACCACATTGTTATCGTACTCCACATCACTGATAGTAATTGCATGTTAATATCCTTTTCCATTGGCCTTAAGAGTTTGTTGACGTCGATCATCATTCATAACCCTTGGATTAGGGCATTGATTAGCATAATATCCCATTTACCTGCACTTGTAACAATGAAGTGTAGGAGGTTCATTCTGTGTATCCCTTTCTTTGTTTGCATCATTAGAAATCTTCTTACCATTATTTCGACATTAAATTTCCCAATGACCTTCTTTTCCACATTTAAAACATTTAATTGTCCCTTTAAGACAATTCCCTCCATGTTTCTTTCCACACATTAAGCATTAGGGAAAACTCATCTTTTATTTAGTGTGGTCTTTAGATTTTCCTTTGAATTCCATTTTCCTCTTCTTATCAAACCCATAAAACAAATGGGTTACTCCAATCTCTATCTCAAACATGAGAGCACATCGAACAATTTCCTAGTAGCTATTGGAGTCCCTTATTGATGACGCCCTTTGAAGACTTGGTTTTATGATACCAAAGAATCAATCGATCGTAATCTCAGGTTGGATAATAATTCTAGAAGCATAGCTTGGAAGTCTTGAAAAATATTCATTATAGGTACCAACAGATTCATTATCCTTTTTCATTATTTCATGAAACTCATTCTCCATCTTTGTTTGAAGAATATTATTAATGTACTTGTTAGAAAATAAGTTCATGAACTCGTCCCATTCCATGGACTCAATATCACCCCATTGCCTTGTATTCTTGACAAGATTCCACTATTGACCTGCTTCATCTTCAAAACGATATACTTCAAAGATGACTCTATATTTTCAAGAACCTTGCGGGACTAAAAATATCCTTTCAGTTGTATTGATCCATTGTTTAGCCACTCATGGATCAGAAGACCCGCTGAGTGATGGTGGATACTACCTCATGAAGGATTCAACAGAATGTTTCTCCTTCAATTTCTCGTTTGGAAGGCCTGCAAGATTCATAGCTTGATAAAGTTGAGTGAGAATGGCTACAAGATTTCACATTCCAGCTCCCATAACCTTTGGTTGCTCAGGGGGATAGTCATTGCATTCCCCGTCGGATTCCGAATTAACACGGTTCCTTTAGGTTCCATCCATTGACTAAAACCAAGAAGAATAGTGTGCGAAACACTCATTACGACCGGAAAACCACATAATAAGTAATAAAATATCCCACCTCAGGTTTTATCAAAAGTTATTCATGTCCATTTCTAAAACACTATGATTGTGTTCTTTTCTTAGATATATCCTTAGGGTTCTGACTAAGTCTTTCATATCCTAGTTTCCAAATATTGACTATTCCTTTCCTCTAATACCGACTATAACGACCCATAATATACATACAATGTTATTAAATCAGAATTGAAGAATACTTGTTACAACATATTAAAAAACCATGATAGGATTGTACAGTTATAGTGTCTTTAAGAACTAGGAAACATAAACAACTGGTTCATAAATCATCTACATTGTCTCCCATTTATTTCATCATATCTAGAGTTCCTTTTTGAATATCCTACTTAATACCCTTCATATGGAACTAGGGAACAGATAACATACAATAGGTTGAGCTCAATTGTTCAGTAAGGGTAATCTAAGAAAATATAAATCATATCATATTCATAAGAACATAATATTTTGAAAATCATAACTTGCAAAAGAGATCATAAAATCATGACATGAAATAAATCATTATAGTGAAATGTAATCCCAATAATCATAAAATACAACATTAAACATTGTGTAATACACTCATAATCCTAGAAAATCATTTCATATTATTCAATACTCATTTACAAGACCATCATAGCGGAAAAATTCCATTACTGAACCGATTTCACTCCTCGTTCTAGGCATGTATCACTAAACTGGATTAACTTATCATTCCAGCCATGTCTATCTTATGAGATATAAATCATTACCCAATGCATGGGATGGAGATATAGGTCCCAACAATCTCATAATGAAACCGTTTTTATGTGTGCCACAAAATCATAAATCATACATAATAACATGACCCATGTAACAAAAATGGGATTCTTAAACATCATTCCATCATAACATAATCCATATAAGATAAAAGGACAGCATAAAAATAATTCCATCATAACATAATCAAATCATTGTAATAATTATGGATTTAAATATACCCATATATTATCATATATGGAAAATAATTTTTATGAAACACTTGAACTCCATTCCTGATAAATATATCCTTTCTACTTCAAAAATATTTTTCCTTTCTCAACATGTAATACAATTTTAATTAAAAGAAGATAATTGAAAATAAACATGAAGAAATTTAAAGGAAGCTTCATAGAAATAATATTATATGATATCATAAAAATCCATTCATTTCGTATAATTTTAAAAAAAATTCTCCTCATACTTTTGCTGAAAAGGTCAAAAAGTATATCGTACTGAAAACGAAAAATGCTTCATTTCATATGTTTTACTAAAAATTCACCAATAGTAAAAATTGGTTTTAAAAAATTTTAGTAGGATAGAAATAATATTACATATTTAGGAAACATGGATGTGGATGATAAATATGCCCCAGTAAATTTTGAAGTATAAAACATATTAGATAAAAATGAGATTGTGAGATTTTACCTTACCTTATGTGCGATATGATATGTACGTATCTGAACCTCTTGTATAATAATTTAAATAATTTCATTGACTTATTCCATAATCATATACATTGTTATGATATCATATATGGTCATATTCTTATCTTCTTATTAGTAATATTTCGTTGCTACTTGTTATTTTGGTGTTCAATGCTTTATGTTATTATTCATGTTTTGTGGAAAAAATTATTATTCCTATTTATTGGTTATAGCTACATAATTTACATAATTGTATTAGTATAATTTATTTCATATTTAGTCATTCAATTCGTTTGTATAATCATGGTTTAATGAAGATCTTGTTGAACGAATCATATCGCACCGTGGAGACGGTAATCCATATATACGCACGAGCGATGATATCGTTCCCATAATTTTTCAATGATATTGAATTTGATGATAGAATTTCTCTGAAATAGTATCATTTTATAATAATAATATATAGTTATTTTTTGAACCATTATACCCATCCAAGTAAGGTGGTGGTGGAAAACAGATAACACCACGGTGTGGATATGGTATTCCCTACGTATGCACGAGCTGTGATTTTATTTTGCGTAGTATGGATAGAAGGTAAAATAGGGTTGTTTCATATTTATAATAACATATCACTATATGAGTGGTACTGATTTTATTACATTATAATGAAACATATAATGAAGATAACATAGAAAAAGAATGAAATTTGAATGAATCTATAAAGGATATTACCACTTCTTCGAAGCCCCTCTTCTAAACCTCCTCTTATGGCACTAAAGCTGGCCTTTGAAGAAGACCAGGACCTCTGGTATGTTTATAGCGATGTTTACAAGAAAATTGTATAGGGTTAGGTCAAGCATGAAAGCTCAAACTGTTGTGAAGTGGATAGGGAGGAGGTTCCCTTTTAAAAGTGAGGAGAGGGGTGCCTTTGGAAACCTAAAAAATAATAATTTATATAATAAATTTGAACAAAAAAACACCAAAAAAACTCAATTCGAATATTAGATGAGATAGGGTTGTAATATAATCAACCAATGAGATTTTTTACATGCTGGGAATGTATTTTAATCCATATCAACTTGATTTATCCTTATTTAATGGATTAAATTTTATTTGTGGTAAAAATATCCTAAATTTTAAGTTGTTATAAATAATTTCTTATCTGTAGTTAATTGTCCATAATGGGAAACTTTATGACATTTTAGACCATATAAATTTCAATATATAATTTTTAAATATTTTTGTGATTTTTAAACAGTTTTATAATATGATATTTTTATAATATAAAAATATTTTCAATTTTGACACTATTCATTTATTTGCATTTAAATAAAATCCAAATAGAGAATATATTCGAACCAAATTTTTTAATAGATTAAATATGTCATATTAATCTAGAAAATTTATGGAGAACATTAATTAGTCCATAGTATATTTATTTTAATATTTTTAAAACCATTTACTTCATATTTCAATCAATAAAATAAATTCTACATCACAATTGTGTTATCATTAATGATATTTATTTATTCCCTGAAAATTCTAAAAAAATTATCATGATGTAGATAATTTCATTATATTTTTATAGACTATTTATATTATAGGTTTTATGATGTGTATCACTAAATTAAAATTGTTACACTTATAAGATATAAGAGAGTGACATGTTGTCACTTTCTTTGATTTAAATAATAATTATATCATTTTCATGGTCAAAAGTCCATGAAACGAATCTATACCGACCCTTAGGTTCTATCGGTAGACTTTTATTCATCCAACCGAATTTTGGCAGGTGGTAGGGTAATTTTATAATCTTATTTTACCCATAATTACCTGATTTACCATGAACTGTAGTAAATAGAAATTACCATAGTTACTATTCATAATTTCAAAAAAAAGTAACCTATTAACATAATTGGGACCCACTGAATCCAAATATGGAATCCATTTTTCATAATTCAAATTACATAATTTTCAGTAATTAATTTAAAATTAATCCCATTGTTAAGAAAATTGGTTTAAAATGTTAATACATTATCAAACATAGAAATGTTTTTCTTACCAATTCAATGTAAAGTTAATTGTAATGACATACATTAAATTAAATGGTAAAAATATATTCAATTTATAATTTAAACATATTAAATTATATCATTTAACCATATAAATTTTCCTGATGAAAAAACTTATTTTTAAGAAACATTTATCTTATTTTTACTATTTATCAAAATATGAAAGTTATCAGAAAAGTATCCAAGTTTTATCCAATGTAAATTTTTATATCTCAATTCAAAAGAATTAGTTTATTTTTTGAAATTGAACTTATAAACTTTTCAACTATTAGATTTAAAATTGGTGTGCCATCAAAAGGTGGTAAAACTGCATTTTTTGAAAAATACTTTTTTATATGAAAAATTGATGTTGTTTTCATACCTCATTCTAGAAAATGTGTAAGATGAATTATAATGTTATAAAATTCAAAATTCAGTTAATACTATTTATAATGGCTAGTTCATAATATTATAATAATATATCATTGTTTAGTCAAACTCAGTATTGCATACAACACAAGTTATCGAGGAAGGTTACTCTTGCGTGTAACGCAAGCTAAGGCAGTGTTGTGTGTAGTGAAATATTTATTTGGTGTTTTATATAACATAATACCTAAAAAATATATATTTATTATAAAATATCAGGGTGTTACAATCATGTTGTCCCCTTGTTTATGTTTCCATTCCCTAGGTTATGAAGAAATGATTTTAAGTAGATGTACTAAGGTGGGAGAACATTTTGGGAAACATTGATGATATTTCAATTATTTAGAAGATTTATGTTCTATGTTCCCCAAGGCACAAAACACGTACAATATTTGGGTGTCTATTTGAGTACTATATTATATATTCGGAATAATTGATGTAATGTATAAATAAATTACAATTGGTTCACTATAGTTTAAATGAATGAAAATTTATACAAAATATTTCTAAATTAGGATGATAATCATTTCGTGAGATACCTAGGAATATTTCTAATCATACGTCTTGGAATGTCATTTAGGATATCTATAGGGATGAGTTACTATTTTGAAAAATTCCATTGAATATTGGTAAATGATATATTGAGTGGTTTCCTATAAATATATCTATCACGAGATTCAATAAGTGTATTTGGATTTGGAATAGACGTACATATATGTAAAAACTCTGATAAGGTGTGTTGGGATACATTTTGCATAACGTGGTACAAGACAACTGGCCTTAATGCGCACCTGGTTAGACACTCTTGAGGTATATTCATTGGAAATTAAAATAATATTTATAAACCATAATGAAGGATTTAAAAAAAATTATTTCCATTATTATCCAAGGATAAGCCTTAGTTGTCATCTATGAAAAATTAGGTTATATAATTTTTCAAATGTTGATTTTTAGGATTATGTTGTTATCCTCTATGATATGTATTTCTCACCCAGTGGTTTTGAATTTTTTTCAATGGAGTGAAATATAAAAAACAAGGATTTTTATGACTATATTAGATGTATAATTTAAGGGTAGTACTCATATTGATTACCCAATAAAAAATCTGATAATGATAATAGAATCCATTTTATGGGTATTGGTTATTCTTCAGAGGATAGAGAGACCTAAAATTACATTGGAAGATAATGTGATGTTATTATATTATTTTATACAATAAACATATTAATCAGGATTATATTGAGGTATTTTTAACCATAATATATGATTCATATTTCATATTTTGTGATACATTTATTAATGAATTAGTTGATGAATCCTAAGAAATAGTTAATGAATACATTTGGATGAATTATGTGTTTATGTTTTCCAATTTGATGAATATGATATTTGAATTTTGAATTATATACGTATTTCAATATATGATTTCATCAAGGATTTAAAATGATATGTTTAATGTTAATGAGAATGTAAAAAACTATTTAATAGAAATGTGATATTTTGATTAATGGATGTTAACCCTTAATATGAACATGATATTGAAAATTTTTGTCTAATGTGGATAATGTGATTATTGTCTTAGATAATGTAAATTGGATATAATCAATGAAATTATAACCAAATGATTATTTGTTGACACTATTCATTATGTTATCATGGATGATGTTTAAATCATCTTAGATTTATGGAATATATCACGTAATATTTTGAATTTGGAAGCATGATTTTTTTTCGAAAATAATTTATATTAAATTAGTTTATTACAATGTTTAATGAATATATGAAGAGGGTATCCACTTTTTTTGGAATTTAACAATTATTAACATTGTGATAAATGGATGATCAATTTTTGGAAGATTTCACGAATTTATTCTATAGTTTTATATTTTCATCATTTGGAAGGGTTATAAGGTTAACAATATATATAATGATTATGTTAAACTAAAGATGAAGATTGTGATATTAATGTATTATCTCATCAAATGATGATTTATGCATATTTGTTATATTTTGTTATATTTTTGGTTTTGATAAAGATAGATGTAATGAACTATCACTCTATTTATGGATATCATTATATGTTAGTTTTTCAGGAATGACTGATCCACCATTAATCACTCAAGTAAGGGATGAAATGGGAATTGATCAAGGAAAAACAAAGGATGAGTTTGTCCATACATAATGAAAATATACCTTCTCATGAAAATTATCCAACATTAGGAAACGGATCTAGATGTAAAATATTGCCATTATAATTTACTTTTTGTTTAACTGATGGCCATTTATGTCATCATAGATTTAAAAATTTTATTCTCTCAACATTCTAATGATCATTAAATTATTTTTTATTCATGACCCCATTCAATCCCTATAAATTTTTATTCATTTAATATAAGTATATACTTTAACATTCCACTAATTTTCTCCCTTGTGGAAAACAAGTTATGAGTTACATTAGGTAACTATCAGGTTTCAAAATTTCCCTTTCTATAAGATGTTTTTGAATTCATTTTTACAATGTGGGATTCTATGAAAGGATTTTTCGGGTATAAAAACATTGGTAACCCAAACAAATTTTCTGGGAGAAATTAAGTTTATGGTGGATATAATGTAACACAAGATAATTTTTGTATTGTTTTCTTAAATTAATTTAATCCTTTTTATGTTTTTCATTTAAAGTAAGACTAAAAATATATTTTTTTCACGTTTTGGTACTGTTATACAAAACACCATGTTAATCGTGAACTATACACACCAAAAGTTTATTAGTATTAATAAATAAATTATTATAATAGATGTTTTAATTATTTGGAATCAAATTAATTAGAAAATAGTTTAAGAACCGATAGAATATAAATGTAATTATTTTATAAAAAATAATTTTATGATCCAAAAATAATTTTATCCAATTAATTTGAATGAATTTCTATTATTTAATGATATAAATGAAATATATATTTTATATAGTCAATCATATAATTATTACATTTAACAAATATAATTTATATTTATAATATTGATAAAAACCTAATATTATATTTAAAAGGCAATATTTTTATAAAAAAAGGTTTAGATCCTTTTATTTGATAAAAAAATTTAAATCTAAATTTTTTCAGTTATATAAATTTAATATGATGAGTTAACATGAAATTTGTAAAAAAAATATTAAAAATTAGTTTCGGGTAAATTTGGGGAATTTTTCTGTGAAATTTCATTATTTGATGAATAGTGAAAAATACAGACTTCTAACTCGAAACTACTTTTTCATATAACATATTTATAATTTTAAAATAGGTTTTGATTTTTTATTAAAGAATAATTGTAAAAATGTTTTTTAAATTAATCAAATATATGTCATTGGAATCGATTTCGCTTTGAAATGCACTATAAAAAAAATAAAACCTTTTATTGTTTTTACATCAAAAAACATCATTTTCGAATTAATGGTGGGATTAAATTTAAAATAATTTATTCCAATTTTTGATTGGAATGTGGTAAAAATAATTCCATATATGGAATCAGCATTATTTTTATCTTATAATAAGTCACTTATTTTTTGACCTGAAATACTAATGAATGTAATCAGAATTAATTACAATGATTACAATGAAATTATGCTTAAGAAGGAACTAAACCAAAAAAATAAGACAAAAACTACCTAGAAACATTTAAAAACCCTATTATATCTCTATATTTTCACCACATTTGTAACTTCCCGAACCTGAATTCTCCCTTATGGTTCCCTGATCCCGGTTGGACACATGGAATAAAACGCATCTTCCCAACCGCCAGAGGCTGCCAACTAGCTACGATGACGTACGTGAGACTGTGGGGAGATTATGACCTCACTACCAGAGTATCACAATAGAAGTAAAATATATAATAACTAGTAAAATGAAAATACAAACTAGGTAAATAATAGTAAGACAAGATAGAAATATATATATATAACTAGAATTGTCTCATATAAAAAATGATGCATATGGTTCATGGATCTAGAAAACAGCTAGAACATTACAACACAATACAATAAAATGCAGGTGTCCCAATACAAAAAAAGGGAAAAAAGTTTCCCAGCATTGTAATCCTCTTCTTGGACTATTTCTCCTTATCTCCAAGTCCATAGTAAATACCATTTACTTGACTGCCTTCCCCTATCATCGCCTCAAACCACATAATATGTTTTGGTCCCCATGGAGCCCCAAACAAGTTGTGAAATAAAAATCCCACTTAGAAACCACCTGGGTCTATACAGTTCTAATAGTAATTCTATAAATATTCAAGAAAGTGTAAATAACTAATATGTAAGTGTGTATTCCAATGGAATAAGATTAATGTAGTAAGTAAAACCGAAAACACTTCAATCCTACCTACAAAAGAGAGTATGTGCCAACCAAGTCAGCGGTAACCTAGTAAACAAGAAAGAAACATGACCACATCGTATATCCATCTGTATCCTGTAACCCATAACCACATTGTATAGATAATTTTTTGTCCCAAAACCATATCATATATTGAAGTCAAATATTTCAGGGCTGCGTGGTATAATGAAGTCAAAAATTCCTATGACCATGTCGTATAGTGAAGTATAGACCTCAAGGGTATGATTCGTTGTGTCAGAAGACCACGAAATCCATTTAATATAACTTGAACAGGGATGGAAGAATCCAATTAGCTTATCCAAGGCATCCAGTCAAGACTCATGTGTGTCCCCAAGTGGAAACTCAGTTAGGCACTGGTTGGGGTCCTAGGGGTATGGAAATAGTAAGTCCTATCTGAGCCCATGAAATCTGAATCCATGGAGAAGCATGGACCGAGGCATCCCATAGTATAATGACCCAAGAGGCAGAGTTAACCCAAGGCATGCACTACCATGTTCCAAATCCATGGAGAGAAATCCACTTTATCTATCAAACAATTCATTAAGACATTCAATCATTCAATTTAAACAGATATTACATGTGAGCATACCCACACACATCATCCTCCCCAAAACATGAGTATACCCACTCTAGAAAACCATTTAAGAAAAACTCATATAGGCCTACCCTCTCATATAAACCATTTAACATTCCATTAGTCATTTCATATAGTTATACCCACAAATATTATCCATTTAATATGTCATACTGTCAAAATAGATGAGGGATAATGAGATATTCATTAGTCGAGGAGGCAGTACAACTATTACGTAATTATTCAAAACTATCAACAAATTAATTGGATTATTCAACCTTTGATTCTACAATAACACACCTATTGGTTTGTTTAAACATTCATTAATAGGTTAATACCATAAGAAGCACCCCTTTGGTGACCTCAAAAAAGAAATGGGTGCCAACAGACCTAAACGAAACCTATGGTCAACCCCACTAGGTCCAACTATAACTACTAAAAGAAACTTTCTGAAATAAAGATAACCCAATGGAATGTCTGACAGATGCAATATAGGCCAAATTACTGAAAAACAAAAAATAAAATCCAAAAAAATGTATAGACCACCTACCTCACCCTGGTAGTAGAAATCTCGTCCAGTATCGAGTCTTAATTTGTCCTATTTTTCAATAAATCTGATGATTGGACGAAGAATGATAGATTAGGGATTATGAGAATAAATCCAAATAGCACAAAAGAGTTCCAAAAGAATCAATGTAGCTTAAAAAGATGCTGTGGCTTACCAATGCATATCTGATGAGATAATCAGCAATCAAAACAAAGTAAAAACAATGAATCTGGATCAAATCCTACGTTAGGTTCCATAAAAGAGCTCCATGGGAGGGTTCTATGTGTTGGAGGAGAAAAAACGTACTTCGGACTAAAATTTAAATGTTTTAGATTTAAAATTAAAAAACATACATAATAGGGTCCCACGGTTTACCCACATAGATTCCCAAACTGAGTGGAAACTGTGTGCACCTCACTACCAAGAATGGAAACTTTGCACAGTTTCCCCAAATGGTTTGACTAACCATAAGGTAATCGGGAAATTTTTTTCTATAAACCTATAACATTTCATACCTCTCGCATAGTTTAATTAACCATGTACTAGGTCATTTTCATCCCAAAACATGTTTGTGGGATTTGAACAAGTCCCAAACACCTCCAAAACACTCATGATCATTTTAAGAATTAGAATAAGGTCAAAAGAAGTAATTTAATCCATAATTAAAAGGATAAATACCTTCTAAATACTTGGGATCATACAATATTCCCCACTTATAGAAATTCATCCTTGAATTGCTTTCTTATGGGTGGTAATGATTTTTTTGAGAACTATTTTAGCCAATGATCATGAACATTGACTTCCCTCTCCTAAGTCTCAACCTATAATTGGCCATGGTGTCATAGAACCATTAGTAGATGAATTGACCAGCCATGAATAACCTTCATGCTCTTATAAACTATAAGAATAAGATTCTCATCAATGGACGCATCAACCGGCAACTCAATCTCCTCAGGATGAAAAATGTTTGATGGGTCTGATTGATAGTGGCACACCATAGATACATGCAAGATGTTTTATATGGATCAATACATATTAGGTGTCTACAACCGATAGGAAACTGACCTAACTCTCTCCATAATCTCAAATGACCCGACATATCTATGTGAAAGTTTACCCTGTCTCCTGATCCGCCTATGTCCCAACCTTGTTGAAACACCTAGGAAAAACATATCCCCAACCCTGCACTCTATAGGATATCTATGATAATTGGCACATGATTGTTGGTATCATTTTTCAGTCAAAAACTATGTCTGAATCATATGGATCTTCTCATAAGAATCATAGACTAGACATTATCCCAATAAAGATGCATCTCTAGCCTCTAATAATCATAGGTGGAAACACCATGTCCTACAGTATAAAGCCTCATATGTTTTCATATGTATCATCTCCCAAAAACAATTATTTTTGGTGAACAAAACTAGGGAAATATTCCACCCCCAAGAGCCCCAAAAATCTTGGATGTATGATCACATCATGTCCTCTAGCACCTTTATCGTACTCTTGGATTGGACACCAGTCTAAGGGTGGTATGATGTGATTATAAGAACATGTGTAACCAGTACCCTCTAAAAAGTTTACCTAAAATTATATGTAAACTGAGCATCCCTATTAGAAATGATAGTGTGAATGACCCCATATTCTTATACCACTTATCGGATGTACAACTTCCCAAATAAACAACATAGAAGGTATTCTTCATTAGCAATAAATGAGAAAACATCTTATGACTATGAATGACAACCCACATATAATTGTTACCTAGAAGAGATCTTATAAAACTAGTCACAAAATACATCATGACGTCATCCCCTTTCCACAATGTGATAGGTTACTACTATAAAATCCCAGCTGGTCACTGATGTTCTTCCTTCACCTGCAGACAAGTGGATCATCTCTTAACCAGACCAACAACATCACTCTTCATTCCTGACCACCAGTACTATCATCACAAGTCATGACACATCTTGGTGACTCCAGGATGCACTACCCAAGCTGGAGGATGAATCTCCCTCATCAAAGCCTCACAAGTATCCAATAGAACACAAAAAAACCATTGATAACTAGGATATCATCATCAAATACCGTCCCACCAGAAGGTGGTTCCCTCACCTTCCATACCATCACATAGAACTAGGACTTCTAAATATGATAGCTACCTCATTATAACTATTTTTAGCTGGGTAGAGGTCATACCTAATGATGACAGAGAATTCACCCCTTGTTTGTCATGCACCTCAATATTCATCTAATGAATCAAATCCATAAGCATCTACTAACTACTAGCATGCTGCATTGTATGTTTCTAATTCCTCCTAATCAGTGAATTAGCCACTGCATTTCCATTTCCAGTCAAATAATAAAAATCAATGTCAATGTAATATAGGTAAAAAACACACCTTAATTGTCTCAAATTCAAATCAAGCTACGTAATGATATACATGTGGATTTTCTGGTCCATATACCCCCAAAATACTATCCCAATGAATAGTTCCTTTATCCACACAACATGTGAGAAATTGCAGCTATCTCAGGATCTTGTGTAGGGTAATTCCTCTCGTGAGGCCTTAATTGCCGAGACTCATACACATCGAATTGATCTACTTGCATCATCACTACCCTCATCCAAATACCTGAAGAATAAGTTTACACCATGTATATCATTCCCTAATATATAAGTTTCCTAACTAGTGCTGATTTCAGCCACCCTTTTACCCCCTGAAAGGCTATCTCACATGATTCTAGGCACAGAAACCTATCACCCTTCATAGTTGAGCTTGTTAATGGCACTGCAATGCATTATAAATCCTATATAAAATTAATGTATTTTCCTTCTATCGAAAACAAATTCCATATTTCAAAAACATTTCTGTGATGTTCCAATGATACTACAGTTCTCACCTTCCATGGATCCGCGGACACACTATTATTCGAGATGGAGTGACCTGGGAAGTGAAACTGATCCAGCAAAAAGTGGAACTTTTTATGCTTAGAATATAACTACTTCTCTCTTAGTGTATTCAAAAAAATCTCAAAATTGATGGAAATTTCCTATCGATTGTTAGAATAAACCAAGATATTTTCCATGAAATGAACTTCAAAATAATACAAGTACAAGAAGAACATTGGGTTCATCAGCTTCGTGAAAACAACAGGCGCATTCTTGAGACCGAATGGGATAACCAGATACCCGTATAACCCATACCTTCTTTGAATGGTTGTACAAGGTATGTATGTAAATCAAAAAGGCACCTGGTGATATCATGACCTCGTGTTAATCTTCATGAACAATCGATATCATCGAATTTGATCAGAGTAGTCATCTATCTATGGAAAAGGTTATTTGGTTCATTTTCTGATAATCCAGACGTAGCCTAATATTTTGTTCCTCCATTATCAAAATAAGCACCGTGAAGCCCATGGAGAAGTACATGGTTTGATAAACACATTCTCCTCCAAATACTCTAGTTTCCACTTTATCTCTTAATACTCTTTCATAGACATCATGTATGTTGGAATGAATACTAGAGTAGCTCCTAGAACTAGCTCGAGGGATAAATCCACCTGTCTCTCCGGGGGAAAACAATAATAGTTGTCGGGAATGACATCCCTGAAGTGCTGCACCACTGGATGAACATATTTCTGACTCCCTCCATGGTCATCTAGAAATAAACTATAAATATAGGTTTTCATCACATACAACTCATGATGCTCTAGTCTAGATCTTCTTTCCTGGACATCGCATTCACCCTTTGGATTAACATTGTACCCTCTGGTGATGTTAAAGTCACCCTCTGGTGATGGAAATCAACATACACTAGATAATCCACTATCAAATCAATACAAAAAATGGAAAAAACCATATCACCTCTAGTAAATAAATATCTGAGATGAAGTGACACCCTCCGAACTCAAGGGGGTCACTCTATAAAACTTTTCACATCACCCATTCCAACAATCAACAGTGTGTCTAGCATCAAAACATCCTAAAAAAGAATAACCACATGACCATGGCTTTTAACCACACGTACATAGATAAAACAATGAGACACACCTATTTCAAAAAGAGAAGATTCAATATTAGAAGCTAATAAGATATTACCACTCACTATAAATGTTCTTGGATCCTTTTCTTGATTGGTTTGTTTCCCTGCATATGTCTAGCTGGTACCACGATGCTATGACCCTGGCAAGCTACCTTGAATTGATCTGCCCTACAATCTATGGGAATTTGGTGTCTGGATATCGTGGACACAACCACCACCTCTATATTTCAACTCTCCTACATTGCCCCAGCTCCAATGCTGAAATGGAGCTGAAGAACCTTATCCTAAACCAGACATCATAACTGACCCCCTACCACATGTAGCTCTAGGGAATGTCCTGCAAAACTGTAGCATGTTACCCATCATGTCACAATCATGGAACTCAAATTGGTCACAGTCTAACTGATTTTTCATGTGTCCTATCATACCACACTGCTGTAAATATAACAATATGCTAGTATCCAAAACGTAACTATAACACATGTCATGGAATTTCGCAAAACAATGGTTCAATTCAGAAGACATAGATCCACTTGCATGAGAAACATCACTCAAATGTCTTTTACCCCATATTCCCTCAGTTTTCTCTCTGTAATCTGTTTCTCAATCATAATATTATTGATATAAGGAAAGCTCAATCATTGACCTAAGATTTTATATCATTTTTTTAACCTTAATTGAAGAGTCTAATTGTTTAAATCTCATTAGTCCAATGCCTTTGTGAAAAATGATGTGGCTCTATAAATAATGTTGAGTATTCCATAACCATCACCGTTCCCTAATACAAATGAGTGAACATAGTTTCACACACTACTAGTAGTGTTTTGGGGTAAAATTAGTTATTGAATCAGTTTTGGAATTCATCCAAACCCATATTCCACGACACATCAGCATAGTTCAAGACATCGCACTTGTGCTTTGCCGCTCCACGTAGCATGTATATCATGATCTTGAACCTATACTCTAGAGGCGTCTCCACATGGTCAAAACATTCTAACATGGTATCTTGCCATATCTCTAAAGCATATGGTCCACCATTACATAAAAATGTAAGAGGATGCTACTACTAGATCACATGTGTCTGCTCATCCATAGTCACGGATGGTTGTGGTGCTCCCTGAATCACCTACATATATTGAAGGAAAACCTTGTGTAATAGTGCCTCAGTATTTGTATATAGAATAACACCATGTGTCGCATCTGTCACTAAAAGAGGATCGACCTATATCCCCTAGCCCACCATCTCTAAAGAATGGTCATTTCTTCTATCGTGGTGTATCACTAGAGGTCATTGTGGAGGAATGTCTCTACAATTCCAATTGCATTCATTAGGAAAATAAATAAACCAAAGCACAAATATAAAAGCATATTATTGGTTAAGAACCTCCTATAAACCCATTAAAAACCATATCATAGTCCAAAATCCTAGACTATATAATGTATATGAAATGAAATAAATAGAAATTATGCCTCTTTAAAATTAAAAATCTTGGTCTAGGTCATGTTTATATTCAACATTTCATTTTTTAATTTCCATCTCAAATTCGTTTACTCAATAAAATTCCACCTAGGAATTAGCAATTTCTAATTCCAAGAGGTCCTATAACAACTCTTCAACAACAACATTGGGTCTCATTCAATAAAAACGTGTAAAAAGTTCATTAAACATTTAAAATTCCATAGTGCATAATTTCCAAATTCATAATGGATAGTACTCCTTATAGATTGAAAGATGTCGTCACACTGTTATCTACTGCACCCAACAAAATCAACAGTAAGAACCACTATCACATATACTATCACAACAGTATGAAATATCTAATGTATTCTTGGTGACATGGAATAATGCATTGAATTTGATTCTAACATGTGTCTATATAATTCATGATATGGAACACCCTCATCTCCTTGGGTTACAACTGAAATAAAACCCACAATTTCATTAATAGTAATATAATAAATCATGTGTGTCAACAAATGGTGAAATAAAATAAACTATAAATGTCAAAATCAAAAAATTAGAACTCAATTTGATGAAATTTTTATTTTCTATGTACGTGGGGTAGATACTCATGGGTACAGTTTATTACCAAATGATCTTTCCTTCATATCCCTGCATAATGTTTCCAAACATAATGTCATGCACACAGATTCCCCCTTATGGTGCCCTGAGCATGGCTGGCAAGATGGACTCAAGAACCTATCCCCAAATACTAGAGGATATCGACTAGCTATGAGGTACTAGGTGAGCCAATGGGGATACAATTACCTCATTACCAGTGCATTACAAAAAAAGTCAACCATATAATAGACAACATATGAGAAATAAATAGTATACAACAAAATGTATGACAATACATGAATACATTTCGATAACCAAAAGTCACTCATATACAAAATGTTTTAGATGATACAAGTATCTATGAAACAACTAGAAATATACAAGTAAATACAATAAAATGAATGCATCCCTAAATCGAAAAAATAAAAAAAGGTGTCCCAGCATCGCAAGCCTCGACTTTGTCTTATGCTCCCCTACTCCAAATACACAGTTAATAACATCTACTGGGATTCTTACCCCTATCATCACTTGCAATAATATGATCTTTTTGGGTCACCAAGGAGTCCCAAACAGGGTGTG
Source organism: Viscum album (assembly GCA_963277665.1). Taxonomy (NCBI): domain Eukaryota; kingdom Viridiplantae; phylum Streptophyta; class Magnoliopsida; order Santalales; family Viscaceae; genus Viscum; species Viscum album. The sequence continues at coordinate 1,050,391,547 of OY728151.1, read as the reverse complement.
AAATAAACATACATGTAGGAAACCACCAAGGTCTATATATATCTAACATAAATTCTAAAAAAATTCTTGTAATTGTAAACAAAAAATAAGTATGTGAGTATTCCCATGGAATTAATCCACTGCAGTATGTAAAACCAAACAGTCCTCAAGGATTCCTATAAAAGAGATTCATCTCCTAACAATGTATCTATTATCATGTAATGAGGCAAGTCACATCACCACATCAAACATCCATCTATATCATGTAACCTACAACCACATTTTAGAGTGAATTATAGTGTCACATAGCCATGCCATATAGTGATGTCAAATATTCCATGACCACATCATATTGTGAAGTCTAATATTCCACATCCACACCATATAGTGAAGTGTAAACCACAAGGGCGGAATCCATGGTGTCATCCGCTCAAGGCATCCATGTAATATATCAAAACCACGGAGGGCCAGATCCCAAGATCTTGTCCAAGGAATCTCATTGAGTCCATTGGGATTCCCTGGTAGAAACTCAGTTATGAACTGATTGGGGTCCTCGGAGCATGGCAATATAAAGTCGTACATGAGCCCCAGAAAGTTGGATCCACAATATAGTATGGTCTAATGCATCCCATCGAATCAATACACAGGTGGTAGAGTCTAGCCAAGGCATCCACTACTTCATTCCATATCCATAGATTTCAATCCCGGGAATCTATCAAACCATTAATTATGGAAATTATTCATTTAATTTAGACAAATGTTACATATGAGGATTTACACTCATGAAAACCATTTAACAATACCAACATATGGGCCTACCCTTCCATAAAAACCATTTCACATACCATTAGTCATTTCATATAGGAATACCCACCCATTTTGACCGTTTATCATGACATGGTATCAAAATAGATGAGGCATAACATGATATTCATTAGTCATGGAGGTAGTACATCTCATACGCAATTATTCACAACTATGAAGGCATTAACGGACTTCCTTTACCAGTTCAAAAACAAGAATATATCTCTTGGGTGGTTTAAACAAGAATTAATATCATAAAACAATAAGATGCACCCTTAGTTTTACCTCGATTAGAGCAACGAGATATTGAGGCCTAAGATCTTAAATCCAAATAACACCAACAATTTCTAGAATAATTGAAAATGACTAAAAAGGAACATAGGAATTACTGATGTAGATCTAATGGGATAATTGGTGATCGAAACAGAGTTTGGATGGTGAATCTAGCTCAATTCCTCGGATAGGAGCCTCAAGAGAGATCCTCGGGTGGCTGTTGTGCGTTGGAGTAGGAAAACCATACATAGGCTTAAAAAAATTCATTTTTAATTTAAAAATAAAAAAACATACATAATTTTTTTTCATGGTTTACCAACACAGTTTCCCAAACTTTATGAAAGCCATGCACACTTCACTGCCTTGATGGTGTAGCTCGTACTGTTACCCTACACATTTTTACTAATTGTGATGTAAACATGAAAAAATATTCTGATAAAAACCTAAAAATTTAATTAACTCATTCAATGTTAGACTAACCATGCACAAGTCATCTACAAACCACGTTCCAGGTCATTTTCATCCCAAAACATGGTTCAAGGCTCCGAACAATCCCCAAACACATCCAAAACACTCGTGATGAAGTTAAGAACTCACATAAGCCCATAAAAAGGTATTTAAACAAAAAACTAAAATGTTTAGTACCTTTTAAGATAACCTAGGTTCTTACATCATACTACAATGTATCAATTTTTTCCATTTTGGGTGCCACTAAATGTGGGAAAAAACATTGGTGGAATTACCTTTCCAAAAATTTATATGAGTTACACTCATCCTCTACTATAAAAGAATTCCTCTACTCCCAGAAACCCACCACTCTTAAGCCCAATTGGATCTCCCATAATCAACTAAAATATTCTCCCCTTCTTCTTTTACTAAAACTATAAGTATAACATTTATTATAAAGAATTACAGTGAAGTTTGTTGGTGCAAACCCAAAGGAGTTACCCAAATAATGAGAAACATCCATCCACAAGATTTTTTTTATATTTCCATTATCCTCCCAATAATACTTCTCATCACCTTCATATTTAATAAAAATAGATTCCTAAATATACTTGGACGTTTTTTTGTAATGTTTTTGAACAAAAATTACAATCACTAACATCTAATGTGTAGAACATTTAATATTAATGTGTACGGAAAACTACCACCTCATGAAATTATGATAGTTAATTATTACATTACCACATATTTTGGTGGCTATTATGATGGAAAATATGTTTATGTGTAATATAAATGATATTTATAATGTCTTCATTATTTTTTAAATTTTATATAGAACATAGTATAATTCATTCCATTATTTGTAAATATAATAACATCGTTTGTGTACGTGTGGATTACCGCCTCCACAAAGTGATCTAATTTGATCAAAAATTAAATACAATGTATTAAGGATGGTTTTAGTGAAAATATATTTTATATATAATTTAATAATGATACTTTAACGCTATTTTATACATATATTAATATATTTCATTTTATTACTTTCATTTAATATGACAATAAAATAGAAACAATGTTCATTCCAATGTAAGGACTACCATCTCCATGAGCAGTGTATTCCATTTCACCATTATATAGGTTATATATTATTATAAATACATATATACTTAATATATATATATATATATTTGTGAAATTTATATAATTTTTTTAATCTCTAGATTAAATAAAATCATGATCTATGTAAGGAAAATTATAATAGTAGTTAAATAAGGAGAATATTACCTAATGTGAAACCTTATCATAGAATTGTAAAGGATTGTGTAATATAATGTCATAATAAATCAATATATGTTATTATATATCAAAATATGGATCATTGAAATGTTTATAATAAATTTATATTTATTATTTATGGGGTTTTACATGGTTTGATGAGGTTCAAGACCAAAGTTATGCAAATTTCACCGTACTTTTTTTTCAGTGAAATACATTCATTATTTCCCACTCACATATTTTTTGTGTTGTATATAATACCCATGAATTTATTATATTAATAATATACTTAAATTTATAGGTATTTATATATAAATTTGTTTTTTCATTTTATGCTATTAAATTTTCAAAACAAACTGGATTGGTATTGTATTTTTATCTCAAATATCCTTCTTTGAGACACATGCAATGTTATGAATCTATGTTTTATATGAGATATATATTTATCCTTTTGAAATTTCATATCATTAAAAAAAATTATGATATTTATAGTCTCATGAAATGATATTTTGTCTATTTTTTATTGAATTTTACCAAAGTGGTTACATTATATTTTCTATAATGTCATTTTTATTGGGACTGATTTTGATTATGCTTACATAAATGTATTCATATAGTCCATTTCTCAAGAGCTCCCAATAATTTTAGTAAACACTTTTTATGCATGTTTTATCAATATATTAGTAATTGTTTCCAATCCTTGTAACTTAATATATCTATGAAAACTTTTTTATGAAAATCTATCTTTATTCATCATTATAGATGGAAAAACAAATCATTAAAATACATTATTTCTAAAAATAATTAAAAATTCATTTAGTTGTATCCTAAAATGTTAAATTAATCTTATTCCTATATCTTAACTTTTGAAAAAAATTATAAGGAATATTTTTTTGAAAACAAGAAACATTTCAGAGCATGAATTTACAATTTTAATGATTGGAATGTATGGTCGTTACTTGCTGTAATGATCATCATTTCCTTAGAGATTCCGTTTTACATTTACGTGTTTTTAAAATAAAATTATTTTCTAATTATTCTAGACATTTATTGTATGTTAAAATGGTTTTAAATGAAAAGGGTTTTCAAAAAATGTATTGTGGGTTTGAAAGCTTCTTTTAAATGTTTACAATTATAATTTTTAAGAAAAGGGGTTTTAATAATTATTTATCATTAAAAATATATTTGAATGTCTCAAAAATTTAATTATATATTTTCATTGTTATTTTTAGAGAAAGTGGATTTAAAATTGTTTAATGTATTAAAAATAATTTTAAAAATAAAAATGGATATTTTCATCAAGAAATGACTAAAAAATATTTTTTCAAATTATTTTTTTTATAAGTTTAAAAACATTGTTCTACTTTATGGATTACTAGAGATAAGATCCAAGAAGAAAATTCATATTCGTTCTTGAATGGTTCATGTATTAATGGGATATGCTTTGACGAAATTATTATTAAACATAACACGTTTCGATTGGTTCTGATGTGTTCTAATGATAATTATTCCCAGTTTATTTAATGGGTTCTTAATTGATGTCAATAAAACCCTTCCATTTTCATCAGAGATTGTATGATTAATGTTTTGATATTTTTTGGCACATGTATGTATGATTTAATTAAATAATTGGAGCGACCTATATATCCCTCTAATGAATTTGGTACAGATAAATGTTATTCTGATCTCCAAGGCTAAATAAGAAGGAATCTGAATCCCAAAATAAAATGGTACATAAGAGGGCCTCCCAAGACAAAAAATAAGAGGGTACACTGCAGGCACTCCGAAGCCTGATGAATGTGGGTACATAAGATGGAATCTGAATCAAAAACTTATATGTACATGGGAGGAGGTCCTAACCATGAAAAATGAGGTTATGTTGGACAAAATACCAATCTCACGGAAATATGGTACATATGGGGGAATCCTAATACATAAAAGGAGGTTATAGAAGAGGATATGAAAATACCTAAAAAGGGGTACATGGGAGGGAATCCCAATCATGAATTAGGAACACGAGTGATTATCCAAATCCTAAGATGTTATGAATATCTAGGTAGGAAACCATAATGTAGGGTTTTTATTTGTTTTTATGTATACCATATGTCTATGTCTTGTGACTATGAGATGCTTGCATAGTTCCGATTATTGGTTAGCATGTGAATAATTTCATATAAACTACAACATTTTATTTCATGTTTCATGTTAATGATCTTTGATATTCAAGTTGTGGTTTTCTAATGTTACGATTACATTCTCAAACACATATGATCAGGTTTATTCTTACACATTTCCTTTGGTTTACCCTTAATATGCATTAGAACTCACCTATTTCTTATGATTTCTTTTCACATGTTTTGATGAATTGTTTTTATATAGAATTAATATGGGGGGATATATGTTTCCGAAATATTGATGATATCACATTGAGTTATAGGATTTTTGAACCCTATTTATTAAGGAACTAAACTAATATTGTCTTTAGTCATCTGTTTTGAGAAAGGTATTATGTGTTCTGAAACATATATGCAATGTCTATGAATTTAGTGAATTTTCCATTATAAAAAGGATTCAATTACCCCAACCTCAAATCCTCATTACTAATGTGTTCTATTAAGGGTCATTTTCCATGTTACTGAGAAAAATAATTCATTTGGAAATTAGGTCGATAAATCATAGATATTAAAGTTGTTGCGAATTATTTTTCTCCACAAAAAAACTGATTGGAGACCATTAAACTATATTGTAACTGACATCAGCGATTTAAAAAAAATTGAATCCGGTGAAATAATAATTAGGGGAAACATGCTCATTCATTGGAATCAAAATGCAAACAGGATTTGAGTGAGAAAACCTCATTCACAAGAAAAAAAATGAAACACTACCTAGTACTCATCATACCATCTCATTCCCCAACACCATATGTTTGTCCAACTATGGAAAAAATGGTGAATCAAACATGAATCATTAGAAAAATGTGATAATAATACACTATGATATCCCCCTTATTCATCCAAAATTGTAGAGGGCCAAATATTGCCATAAATTACACATGAATTCATTAGATGTTACATTTGAGAGGTTTCTATCTGTATTTATAATTAAAATTGGGGGAACACTTCATATAAACATTTAATATAATTATATATATTCAAATTATTTAGAAATACTCATCAATAACAAAATCGATCAGGTCCTGAACCCAATGCTAGATGTAGTCTCCCACCTATAATCTTAAACGATGGGTATCAAAATATGTCTTTTACAGAGTCTCATCATGAGGAAACTCTCTTAACCATTGAGGTTACAAAGAAAATACCTCCAATCATGGAATCCCTTTTATCTCTCTATGCATTGATGGTTGGTAGCCAAAAATTAGGTATCCATGGCTTTCATCACAAATTATTTCGGGATCCTTTCCTTGGAACATGAAAATTAATTCCCCCCTTACCTAAAGCATTATGATAAAGTATTATCAAATGAATTCATCCCATATGTGAATTGGTTCCACTCATGATCACCTATAAGAGATCATTGTTGAGAACACAATGGGGCCCAACATCCTTGCCATACAGAGGATATTATCCAGAGTTCCCCACCTGAAGTCCAATAGACATGGTTTCCAAGAATAGAACACGAAGGGTGAAATTTAAATATTCAAGAACATCCCATTGTCTTGATTCACAATAAAGAATCTTGTATGGAAAATACGACAAAAAATCAAGAGGAGACGTATAGTCCCACTTCGCTTCAATAATGCTTCCAGTCAAATACGGTGGAATACTAATGGAAGATGAAAATAATTTCCAATGAACATGAATCCCAAAAGTTAAATGATTTGAAAAAAAAGAATATATTAGAATCCATTTTTATTCACGTCAATCCCTTAATTTATGTATGGTAGAAAACTATAGGAATAATCAAATTCCAGCCATCACACTTCATGACCATTAGACAAATACAATTAAATCAAAAGAAACAAAAATGTAATTAAAATTATATGATTCATGATAGGAAAATATGGTGGAAAACAAGAAGATGGAAATTTTAGTAGATGACTATCAATCACTTCAGTTTCATACAATAGAAAAAAATTAGAAGATGAAAATTTTTTCTTCTAAATATCAATGCCACCACTAAAATATAGATGCAATTGAAGATATATGGTGATGTATCCTAGCTAAAATTTTTGGAAATAATCATAAATATTACAGACATAGCATAATTTTCAGTACCTACTAGATGAAAATGAATGACTAAAGAAGGTACTTATTCGTTCTCCAACACAAGAATGGTCATATATTCCCATTCCATTAAAGAACATATATCATCAAATTTTAGAAATATTGGATGATCATTAATTAATTTATGACCACATCCTATATCCTTTTAATCATTTAATCAGATCCATGGAGATATCTAGGAGTAGGGGCAATAACACTACCACCCCATTTTGGGTAACTCCAATTCACAATAGTGTGGTCACTTAAAAGAAAACATGCATCTATACTCCATTCACGGAGGGTCTTCATAAATATCCCTTGATATGATGAAAATATGATATTTTAAATGTACTCATTCCAACAAGGGAAAAATAGAACCCCGTTGATGGTTTCTCTTGGGTTGTTATAATATAATACTAGGAATTTGAAATCTTATTTGTGTATCCCTCTAGTCCCATATGATACACTTGAATAGGAACCCATATACAGAATATGTCACCTATAGAATATGCCTATAGTCACATGCAAGAGGGTGAAAAATAATAAGTCATGCTAAAGGAAACTATAAAATGAAGAGATGATTCATAACTATAGTCTACTGGAGGATGGTGTTCTTAATTTCTTTTAATCCCTATCAATGGTGGCTCATGGTGATTCTATTCTGTTTAAAATTTACTAATGCAGCTGTAGTAGTTGCAAAGGTCCACCGTTTAAAAATGATAAATGTATATATGGAGGTCCTTCCTCAAGAATTTACCATAAACAATCCCTATGTAGAAATAAATTGATTGATTGTGATATCCTATCACTACATGTGTGTCAAAATATCCCTTATTGTGGAAATAAGATCATAAAGGAAATATTTCCTCCCCTTGTTGTCATCTACAATGACTACCCTCCTCAAGGTATATGCTACATTAGTTCTCCCCACTTTTCAACATCATGACATGATGGTAGCCCAATCAATTAATGAACACTCTACGATTGTACTCCCCATAGTGACATTTATTATATCATGTTGTTTGTCTGATTAATAGTATCTACCATAAAGGTACACACCGATGTATATGCTGCAAAAACTCTCTGTGCAGTTTAACATCAAGCTATGATAGTATCCCTCTCCATTATGAATATCATTATGACATTCCTCCCCATTGATAATCATGTTATAGTAAAAATGTCATACACTATATTTTATCTTCTCTAATGACCTCCCTATGGTATAAACTGCCAAAATAATCTCTAATTTTGATCATCAAACCATGATGGTTGTCGTCTTCATTAGGGCACTCACTGTGAATGTCCTCCCAACAATTACATTTTATTACAACTAGAAGTCCATAACCTTACTTTTGTCAATAATGAAGGTCTTATAGAGGGTAAACTCTACTAAAAATATCCCTACAGTCTAAAATCAATCAATGATGGTAGACCTGACCATTATGGACTATTCTACGAAGGTCCTCCCTACTGTGAAACTTCATATAGGCTAAAATGTCCACCCCTTTCCAAGTCATATGTGATGATTCCCTAAAAATATTAAGAGCATGGAAATATGGTGTGGGGAATTTTAGATACATTATCAGTGTAAGGAAATACCACTTATCAAAAAAAAATTCTTAGGATAAATTGTTTTCTGAGAGCCACCACCGGATCATTCCCATTCCAATGAGACTCCAACTAGCCTCTCCCCATATGACAAAACTGACATGAAGTTCACACATTGGGTAGATCATGTAGAGGAGTATCTGGTATATAAACAGAAGTAAATGATTCTCGTGGGAAGAAAATTGTCTAAGAAATAAATACATATTATGTTATGTCCATCATAAACTTATCTGTATGAAATTCCAGAGACATTTTAAGAAGACTGAATAAAAAAATGATTAAATATCTAGAAAACCCTCTAACACCTAAAATAAAAATTATTCCTTGCAATATAAATGAAACCATGTCATGATAATGGAAAACCTTCTTAATTATATCATCTTGTAATCACTTCTGTCGACGTGCAACCATATTCTAAAAGGCAATGAAATGCTCTCTAACTCACATACCTCAATGCGTTTCAGAAGTTGTATTGTATAATTTCTGATTCACCAACTAGTGTTCATATTTGGGGATCAGTGAAACATGGATCTATTCATTTATCTTCATTCAATTTTTAGTATAATAAACCAGAAATGAATTATGTAATTCTATTATTCCAAGGAATTTTTTCATAAAAACCCTTCTCACAAAAGGTGGAATGCTCAATAATAAGTGTCCTTGAATAAGATTAAAAGGTTTCAGTCCATATGATAGAGAGACCCCAAAAAACTCATGAACTATGTAACTAATAACATTAAATAAAATTTTCACTCAATGGATTCCAATCATTGGGCAATACTAGTGTCCTCAGAAGCAAGAATATCAATTACACACCCAACACATCACTGTAATCATGGTCAAAAAAACATGTAAGATAATAGGAAGAATAATCAATAGAAGTAGCCATGAAATATTGAGATCATCCCCATATTATAGGTATTTACAGACATATAACACCAAATTCCCCCATACTACCAGAAAACAGAGGTAGAGGAACAAAAAAAAAGAAAATGGGTGCATGCCCAGACCTCAAGGGTGTGGTTTAAAGGAAATCATTATTTTTCCATTTATGTATGACAAAAATAATATAGGATTTATCTTACCAAAATTAACATGAATCATTAACTTCATAAGTGAGGCTTACAATATGGCATCAAGGAGGTTCCCTCCTACTCCCTCATTTCTAGGATGCATGATGAGGACCCCTAAATGATAGGGAGAGGTCCATCAAGGAATGCTGAAAACCCATAAATAATTAAATAGATGCAATGGAACCCATAATTAATTTTTCATTAGTGATCATCATAAATTTAAATCCTATATGAGACATAAAATATTAATCAACTACATTGTGGAACAGAGATGATTGTTCCTCCCAGAATGTGATATACTATGAGAATGATGGTGTACTTACCCAAAACATGAGAATTTCAAAAAAAATTGGGTTCCCCCTCAATCAATCGTTTACTACCTTCTCAGTGAATCGATAACAATGTTAATATAAAAGGTATGGTTACATATATCCTATAACATCCTTAAAAGAAGATGACCCCCCTACACTCAAACAAAGATTCAATTAGAAGGAACATGAAATAAAAGGGATGAGGCAAATCAATTCTTAGATTCTCTGAGCTAGGGTTCATGTTGAATGCTATCCTTAGGAAGATCATCAAATAATGCCTCCAACAGTTGTACATAAAATAATGGTTTCATCCCAAGGACTGAATTAATTATTTGATATTCACCATGCTCTGCACCTAGACTATAAGTGTACTTTGACCCGATCAAGGATTGATATCCTAATTTCCCTCCATTAAGGAAAAAACTGGGGAGGGTTCTAGAAAATAAGTAAAAGGATTCCCTTTATAGATATCCACCCTAAATAATAGAATAACTAGAATGTCAATTTTTTCTGATTTTTGTACCTATTCAAGTACATGATCAACCAAATTCTCAACAAGGGATTAACAAAACCATTGAGTTATTAGAATATTGATTTGAATCCATGGTGGATTGGAAGTAAATAGTTCATCCGAAATAGAAACCATAGCGTGAATGGGTGAGAAACACCCCTCTAACACCAAATTGTGTGACACAAAAAAAGATGTTTATTGAATGGAGTTAATTTTTCATTTAGAAGGGGTTTTATCATATATAAACCCTCTGGTAATGGTTACTCACAACCTCCACTAAACTGGATGCCTACTCTAATTAGTAGAGTTTTCTATAATTGATGGTATAATTACCCTCTGTTTAGTAGCAGTATCATTAGATAGGGTTTTAACCCCCTCTATTGTCATACTACATTCATGGAAACTAATAGATTAGCGGTAGTTATAGCTTCCCATTATTTGAACACAAATTTAATGTTAATTAAATCTACCCGAATTTGAATTTCATATAGAACATTTAGAGGCGGTCATCCAATTAAGAACATGTAAATTATATTTTAAATTTTTTTAACACCCCATGTCCCAGGGATCCCATATACGACCTCCATCAGACACTGAAAAAACCCCTAACACACCCACCTGCCCATGAACACCAAAAAAACCTAATGACACCCACCATCGACACACCTATTACACATCAGGAAACCCCCACCCTATAGACCATTGAAACACCATGTAGATATCCATCACCCACCTTAGCCACCAAAAAGACCCTTAGACACATGCCAACCCACTAACACAGCCCATAGAGTTTGGAAACCAATAGGACAACCACATATACATCAAACAACCCCACCACCGCCACTGGAAACCCACCATGGACACCCAAACACACACCGTGAAGCCTCATAGACCAAGAATATTTTGGGACACCCGTTTAGAGAAATAGCCTTTCTGGAGACTCCCACCAGACCTACCACCCTTCCTTAAATGAGCAACATGCACACGCCATATGCATATAAATATTTTTATATAACACTAAATATCCTAGGGATCCCCCAAAATCCTACATCAATCCCTAGAAAATCACATTGAGACCTCCCACCCTCCAACCAGTTATAACATGACAACACATCTAACACCCGCCCTCAACAGACCCATTAGAATTCAGACAACCTTACACCCCTTAGATCCATTGCACACCCCATAGACAACGGAAAACACCATGAAACCCACCTGAGACATCAGAAAACCCAATATATGTCAGGAAATCGCCATAAAAAACTTCTGAAACAACTCATAGACACCAATAAACCACTAGAGAACCCCTTAGAAACCGGAAGCCACCCTCCCCCACCGTCACCCACCTTAGACATGTACACATGCCCCATAACACCCCATAGACCAATGAATTCCAAAAAACTACCCCTAAACACCCTTTCATTCTCAAGATTCCCCCCAGACCCACCACCATCCATATGCATTCCTGAAGACCATGTGTTGTGCTTTCCGCACTTATCACCCACACAGACACTCAAATATATAAAAATCATGATGGTGGGAATCAAAACAATGTTTTTCTGATACCCAGCCTGTAATAATTCTACTCAGCCTACCAAGGATTGATGTATTATATAGAATACTTTTAATTTAATTAGATTCCTAAATTTAGATAATATATATATAATATAATAATTATTTAAATATATAATGTGTTAGTGTATTATATAAAATATATATTTTTATGATATTTATATATAATATATATTTGTTTATGACATTATATATAATGTATATTTATATATAATATATAATATATATTTTTGTGTATAACCTATTAGATAATTTAATATGTGAATATATATAATATATTTTTGTATAATATACATATATATTATATTTGAGTATAATATATATATATATATATATATAATTATCTCTACATATAACAATATATATTTATACAAATACTTACAAACACATTTATATTTCTCTGTGTGTGTGTTTGTGTTTATGTATTTATATTATATTAATATATATAATTTAATTATACAATATTAATTTATATGATTATTTTTATATAGATATATGTGTGTGAGTGTGTGTGTCTATGTGAAAATAATAATATTTATTAATATTATACATACACATGTTTTTTAATCAATAATAATTTATGTTGACTTTATAAATAACATATTTCTACATATTTTTTTATTAATATTATATATATACTATATTAAATACATTTATAATATATACTTTTTATGTAATTATGTGAATTTATATTATATCTTTTCTACATATTTATATATACACATGAAATAAAATGCATTTGTATAATTGGAAATAGATAATGAAATTAAATGATGTCTACAAATATTTAGAAAATTAATATATTTCAATAGAATATTTGTATATGAATTTTTATACTATAAAATTATTCATTAAAAATGGTATACTTATTAATGTAATAATGTGACAACTTTTACATTACTCTAATTAGAATAATATAAAGTTCATAATCTGTTCTATAAAGCTCAAAAGGGATAAAATCTTGATTTTTGGATGACTGTGGATGATATATAATAAACCAATTATATTTTCTCATGTTTTTGGACCTTTTATTGTTATTATGATTTTAACAAAAGAAAAATGATTTCTCATCAATTAATTAATTTTTGCATCATCAAAAAATTACACGTTAAAGGTAATTATTTATTTCTTAAAAATTATAAATAAAATACCATGATATAGGTAATTACTTTATCTTTCCATGTAAAGTTTATTATCAAATATATTACATGGTATTAACTATATTAAAATTATTAATCTAAAAAGAATAGTGAGTTTGAAATTTCTTTACTTTCATTTTTATTGTTAATATCTATGTCATTTTCATTAGAATGTTGACATTAAAATACAACATTTATAACCTATGATGTTAAGGTTGTAATATTTTCCATAAAATCTGATTTTTTTGGATTTTGGATATTTTTATTGTCCTTATAATAATATTTGTTACACTAATTTTCTATATTTACCCTTAACCACGTCAAATAAATACAAGTGTAGTTACTATTCATAATATCAAAAAATTAAAAGTAACCTTTTACAATGATTCGGGCCTACTGATTCAAAATATAGAATCTTTTTTTCATAATTCAAAAACAAAGAAGTTATTGTAATTAATTTTAAATGAATCATGATGTCGGAGTGAATGAAAAAACGGTTTTGTTTAAATGATAAATAATTGCAATATATTCAATTGTTATTACATATGAATCCCATGTAAAATTGAAGAAAATTAATTAAATTATATTAAATTATAAAAATATATTATATTTATACACTAAAACTATTCAAAAATATAATTTAACCAATTAAATTATTTCAATGAAAAATATAGTTTTCAATTAAAATTTAGCATATTATTACATTTCATTCAAATTTGAATGTTATGTAAAAAATAACAAAAATTGATCCAAAGTAATTTTTAAATTCACTTACAAAGAGGTTCTTGATATTTTAAAATTGAACTTATAAAATTTTCAAAAACCAGATATAAAATGGATGTGAGATCAAAAGGAAACAAAATTACATTTTTTGATAAAAAACATCTTGTATCTGAAATATTGAATTTTTTTCTTATATCATTTCTATAAAGTATTACAATGAATTTTAATTATTAGATTTAATTTATTAAAAATACATTTCAATAGTTAAATTCATCAAGGGATATCTTATTATTTTATAAACTCATATAGCCTTTGTTGTAAAGACATGAAATATTTCATGTTATTTTTTATAAATTATTTTGGATTATTACGAGTCTGCGAAAAATGAAAGCACTTGATTTGGGGGCCCGGTGTGCCTGGAATGGATTTTTGAACATTTGTTTTGGTACGTTCATTAAATGCATGGGTGTAATTTTCTATCATTTGAACATGTGATAAGATTAAAAATTGTAGGGCACTGTTGAATCCACAGTGCTGGGATTCTCATAAAAGAGGATTCACTTTGAACGTTGTAGGACAGAAGAAAAAGATTGTTTTTGGAAATTAGAAAATAAATAATACAATAACAAAAAAGTTATGTTATTTATTTTTTTTGTAACTGTTGAAAGAAGGTGGCAGTAATGATCACATTTCAATACATTAAAAGGATTGACTCTTGTGTTTGTAACCTTGACGTTGCAATATTAAATCAATTTCCTAAATGAACCGCATTAATATCATTAAAAAAAGTTGGTTTCCATCTATTTAAATGAAGTTCGGGTTTGGTATGATCGGAAAGAAGTAAGGAACCTCTGACGAAGTGACGCGGCATCATCCACCAATGAGATGATTGGATGCCATTAGATAAATTGATCCAGGATCGAAGAATACCGGTGAATTAAATGAACAAGGACACTTCTCCCTCCACAATCTCTACCTCTTCAAATGGTTTATAAGGTGGGGATTTTTTATTATTATGGTTATCTTTTATTAATTAAAATTTTTCCTAGTTGTTATGATGTTAATGTAGAGGGTGCATCCCAAAAAAATAAGGATCAGACCCTCCACCGCTTTTTTTCTTGATACATTCTTTGTGGGATGATTTAAAACTCGATGGAAAGTGGAAACCGGGAGGCACGCAATGACATCGACATCCCGGGGGGCGTAGTCTTGTCCGAAAGGAACAATGGACCACCTGAGCTCACTCGGTGGCCTATAAAATATTCTCCAGCGTGACACAGGCGAATGGAGCCAGTGGAAAAGGCTATAGCTGGCGCTCTCTGGCTTTGGATGTGGGTGGTTCCGTGGCAGACAGACATGTAGCCATCTATCGGCCAGCAGTAGAGGAAGAATGTGGAGAGTCGCCGCACATCGTGGGGGTGCGTAGCGCGACATCGAAGACATGAAGAAGGGTGTGGAACCACAAACTGTGGGTCCCACGGACAACTAGGAGGTGAAAACCAGCGCCACCAATCAATGATCTTAATGGTTATTTGATCCATTTGGAAAGCAGACAGCGAGACCCTCAAAATGGTCGCACAAGCCGGCTGGTTGAGCCACCATGGACAAGCCCGGCTGGGGCGGGATGTGACAGTATGTGGGCCAGTGGACCAATACCTCTGTATCCTAGCCTAATCGGTGTGGTTTTGACCCGAACCAAGTTAGGTCCTCCCATACCGGTTGGGTCCGATGGGGATAGACTGGACACAGACCCCTCTTGGGCCCATATATGCTTAAAATACCCTATCTTGTGAACCACACTTCTGTTTGATGAAATGTATATGACATCAGGATACATGGAGTGAGATGGTCATTTTGAGATAATCCACGAGAGTTTGGGAGAATGTTGGAGTACGGACGGGTTGGATCAAGCTCAAATTCAACAGTTCCCTCGGCACTAAAACTCCAATTACATACAGATCAGGCTTCCAGTTGATGCACCATTTGTTGTGTTGTAAGAATTATCACATGATTGATCATTGGGGATCTTTTTTGTGGGACTTCGTGCTAGGTGAAATAAGACTAATGGCATGAGGAGCGTTTTCTCCCAGAAATAACAAAACTATGAGAGGGAATCATGTGGCTGGCTGAGTCATAATGAAAGAATAGAGATTCGTTGTGAATAAGAACCAAGTGATTCTATGGGAATCAGAACCATAAGATTCTGTGTGAATCAGCACTGAGCGATTCTGTTTGAATCAGCACCCTGTGATTCAGTGTTAATCAACACCATGCGATTCTGTGTGAATCAGCAACTAGCGATTATATGTGAATCAGAACCTATAGATCATATGTGGGTCTTGAGGTGGTTATTATTGATGAATCAGGTTTGGTCCTTGAAGGGGTTAGTACCTATCGAACCTATGTATCATAGAAGCATCACATCTTGACAGAATACGATGATCTAGATTTACGACTAATCATATGTACTTTTGTACTGAGTTATACCTGGTGTGAGCTGTGTATATTTCTTTGTTCTTTATGAGTGAGATCATGCATGTGGTCTTCTATAGTGTTTCCCTAAGAGACCTTTGGGGGTATTAGGATCCCTACTAAGTATTTTCGTACACACCCATGCATGGGATTCACCCGCACCTTGTTGCGTCTTGTGCAGATGAAGAGCGGGTCGACTAAGGATGTAGGAGCCAAGACCAGGTGATAGACTGAGTTTACTGGTCGACGTGGAGAGTAGTGGAGGTGATATGTACCTACCCTTCAGGTAGGATTTTTGATGGATGATCGCATGAGATATTTTATGTTTTCCATGGTAGATGAACCATTTCAATTGGGATTGTATTCTGACCCCCTCTACATTCTGTACACACCATTGCTAAGGAAATTTTACATTGTGTTTGAATCTTGTTATGTTCATGGACTGTGTTTCTTTATAGGTTTAAAGGTAATGCCTTACCATATTTGGGTTATTATTTTCTAGTCCTAGTCACCAACCCCTGGAATGCAGAAGGCATGTTTGGGGTTGTCACGACACGGGCCCCAGGGGACGGGTCGTGAAAAGTGGTATTAGAATAGGTGTCTATATAAAATAATTATGACTCATATTTTTCAAATGGAGTAATAGTGTTATGTGTTTTGAGTATGGTTTTTAGTTCGGGGAGTATAGTGTTGGTGTGGAAGCCAATGTATCCACACACTAGAACCCTGAATTCTAATTTCTGACTCAGTGCACGAAAACACTGATTGCTTGGGTTTTTGAAATGTTTTTTTCTTTGATATCTTTTGAATAAGATCAACCTGTATAACTTATTGACTTTGGAACACCAGTTTCTTTTTAGGATGTCATCGCATAAGAAGCCAACCCAGATTCCTAAGAGAGTATATGATAATGACCACTGAGCGATGAGGCTTCGAAGTAGGGCCCTCTTACTATGTTATCACTTTTGGGTGGTGCACCATCAGTACCACCACCTGTTTGGAAGCAGTTTCTAACAACCCCACAGGTGGACGATGCTCATTGAATGAGTGCATTTCATGAGTTCCAATGGATGAGGCCTTGAAGGTTTCGAGGTGAGATAGATCCCCTGGTAGTAGAGGGCCGGTTGGATGTTGTGGATAGTTTTTTCCTCATATTGGGGACACTAGAGGAGGAAATGGTGATCATAGTTACAAGAATTTTCTTGGGCACGACAAGAAGATGGTGGAGCCTGAATCTCCATTTACATGATGAGGAAATTATTACCTGGATGAACATTGAGGGCCTTTTATGGGCTGAGTTCGTTCCAGCGAAACTATGCTCTGTGTGTATCCAGGAGTTGTTTCACTTGGAACATGGAAGCATATAAGTGGCACAGTACTCGTTGAGATTCACCGATCTCTCTTCCTACTCCACTAACATGGTGTGGTACCCATTCTTCATGGTTGAAACATTTGAGCAGGGTCTCTTATGAGAGATCAGATTATCGATGATATCAATAAATATCACAATGCAAAATGTAGTGCTCGAGAAAGAATTGTTGGATGAGTGATTTTTAGCTAAGAAGGCACCAATGGTGAGCGCCTCCACCGGATGAAAGGTAGCTGAGTCATCAGTAGAATGAATTAGGAAGATGAACCAGAGGTCCAGATCGACTAGACCATCTGGAGGGTGACCCCAGGATGTATGGTCAGAGGTGTGGAGCTTGTAAGGTAAAGGGAATCAATAGGATGATGACTATTATTCATGTGCATCAGGAAGGTCCATATGGATCGCAACTGCCCGACCCTCCGTACCAATGATCAAAAAATGGTCGAGTAACCAATGATGAAATAGAAAATGTTCAAGTGAGGATGTCTACAGTGTGTCATACATGGAAGTGGAGCAGGTCATGAAGTAGGTGGTGGATGATGGTTTGTGGTTCTACCACCACCACCCCAAGGTGGTCCACCCCAACCACATGGAGCAGGTGGGAAGGTGAGAGCTCTTATACTGGCTGTAGAGTCCTACTACCACGGTACTCTAGCAATGATTAGTGGTAAGATCTCTTTCTATTATACCCTATATGTAGTACTTATAGAAACATGTCCCAATCACTCTTTCATTGCCACAATACATGTTCAGAGCTCGACAATTCTAATGGAGTCGTATGCTCGATCCATATAATTAGAGACTCTAATGGGAGAGTATTTTATGAATATGAAATGGTGAATACAGTGTGAGATAACTCTAGGAGGTGAGAGCATCACTTGGGATCATTTAATAGAATCATCAAGGCCTTACGACATCATCTTGGGTATGGACTCTCTATCTACAGTCCATGCTCATATTGTCTATTTTAGGCGCAATGTATGGTGTGTC
Organism: Viscum album; assembly: GCA_963277665.1. Lineage (NCBI taxonomy): Eukaryota > Viridiplantae > Streptophyta > Magnoliopsida > Santalales > Viscaceae > Viscum > Viscum album. The sequence goes on along the minus strand of OY728151.1, from coordinate 1,050,372,775 downwards.
TACGAGGATAGGATTAGGTTATACTTTACCTATGAGAATGTAATCTTTGCAAAACTATATGGAGTTTCTCAGAGGATGGTGCAACAAATCAATCTCCAATTGGATAGCCTAAACCTTGGAAAAGTTTATGTGGGGAGTCCAAGTTATCATGCAGTGGTGGACCAGTATCCTGATCTCTTCCCTGATGATGTTCTGAGACCATCTCCAAGAAGATAGGTATACTTTTACATCAACCTATACCCTGAGAGGACACTTATATCTACACTGGAATATCGGATGGCTCCTGTGGAGATTCGTTAGCTAGTGGTACAGTTGGAGGACTTATAGAGAAAGGGGTCCATAAGGCCCAATGTTTCTCCATGGGCAGCCCCAATTTTATTCACTAAGAAGTCAGATGGGAGCTTAAGGATTTGTGAGGACTATCGGCACATGAACCATGTGACCATGAAGAACAAGTATCCTTTACAATGGATCAATGATCTCTTTTCCCAGCTAAAGGGATCTCTATGCTTTTAGAAGATAACCTCAGATCAGGTTATCATCATCATAGGGTACGAGATGAGGACGTATAGAAAACAGCCTTCAGAATGTTGGTATGGTCATTAATAATTCTTGGTGATTCCCTTCTGTATAACCAACTCTATGTCCATGTTCATGGGGCTCTTGAATAGGATCTCCTATCAATAACAAAATCATTTAGTAGTTCAATTCAATTAAAAAATCATCATATACTCGGCTTCGTAGGAGGAGCATCCCACGAACTTGTAGGTAGTTCTGGATAAAATATGAGAGAACCATCATTACGAAAAGCTCTCAAACGTCCATTTCCAGATACGAGAAGTCCCCTTCCTGGGGAACGTTATCTCAGAGGATGGATTTTCTATTGATCTGGTGAAGATAGAGGGAGTGCTTGTTTGGGAGGCACCCAGGAGCGTGACCGTGGTGAAGAGTTTCTTGGGATCGGTTGGGTACTACTGTAGATTTGTACTTGACTTCTCTAGGTTAGCGGCATCCTTTTCATCTTTAACCAAGAATGGGTAGCCATTCTTGTGGATGGAGAAGTTCCAGCAGATTTTCCAAGAGCATATGAGAATACTGATAATTTCCCCCTTCTTGAGGATACAAGGAGATGGTGTTGGGTATGTGATCTACTACGACACATAAGGGACCAGACTAGGTTGTGTCCTGATGCAGGAGTGAGTGGTGATCACCTATGGCTCACGGTAGTTGAGACAGCATGAGACAAACTATGGTTCCCATGACCTGGAGTTAGTAGTCATGGTCTTTGTGCTGAATATGTGGTGGCACTACTTGATGGTTGAATGGTTTACTTTTTTACTCTGATCACAAGTGTCTTAGGTAAATATTTTCAAAGAAGTACCTGAACCTGAGACATCAATTATGGCTAGAGTTCCTCTAGGACTTTTAATTTGAGATGGTCTATACTCATGGGAATGGGAACATAGTTGTAGAAGAACTCAGTAAGAGGGTTGGTCTACATCTACTGAGTGAGACAACAGAGCAGCTACCAAAATTGCAAATATCTGTCATGGATATAGATGGATTAGTTTACCTCTAATCTATGGCTTTCACTCCCTCAATTATACAGCATGATCGGTAGGCGCAACTTGGTGTCTTTTACTGTGAGGACCGACGTGTTTAAATATCCTCAGGATAGACTCATGAAGAATTTTTTAAAGGTGGGGAGCATGTCATCCTCTTCAAAAGATTCACTATGGTACTAGTGAAACTATGAGAGAATGTATAGAGTGAGTTCTATAAGTCCTCTTTAGCAGTATATTCTAGAGTGGTGAATATTTACCTGGTCATCTAGAGTAAGTACTGGTGGCCAGGGATGAAGAATGAAGAGGCTTATTTTTTATCTCGAAGCCCATATTTTTAGCAAGTGAAGGTCGAGCATTAGGTACCAGTGGGCTTAGCTCAAACACTTGAGGTACACAAATGGAATTTGGATTGTATCTCTGTGGACTTCAAGATAAGGATATCACGTATGTCCAGGGTCCACTATTCCATCGGGTTGATCATTGACCAACTCACCATGTCAGCCTAATTCCTAACCATCCATGATTATAGATTAAAAGAAGGAATAGGAAGCCTCTACGAGCATGATATTGTGCGACTACATTGGGTTCCATCAACGACCGTCTCAGATCACGATGCATATTTTACATCCCTCTTGTGAAAGGGATTTCATGAGGTGTTCCGAACTCATTAAGCTTGAGCACCACCTTCCATCCTGAGACATTTGGTCAGATGGAATGGACCATACAGTTTGTTAAGGACATGCATCGTGATTGTGTAGATGAGTTTAACCGAATTTGGGAGAACCACATACCCCTGGTGGAGTTCACATAAAACAATAGTTATCACTCCACCATTTGCATCTCTCCATTTGAGGCCGCCTATGGGTGACCATGAAGATAACCTCTTTGCTAGACAGACCCTGTAGAGTCAGCACTTGTGGGTCTATAGTTGGTATAGGCTACCACATAGATGGTTTGGATCATTAAGGAGTGGATGAAGACTACATAGATCTGGCAGACATATTATGCCAACAAGAGATGGAGACCCTTGGAGTTTGAAGAGGGAGACCATGGCTTCTTACGGGTATCTCCCCGATGAGGATTTTAGATGTTTGGTTGTGGTGGCAGGCTATCCCTGAGGTTCATATGACACTTCCATATCCTTAGCAGAGTACGTGAGGTGGCGTACCAAATAGATCTTCCCCCCACAAATGCACCGGGTGCATAATGTATTCCACATATTGCAGCTGATGAGATACGTGCATGATCCATCACGTGTAATCTACTGGGGTGAGCTAGACATCGATGATGGGGTGACATTTGCAGAGTTCCAAGTGGAGATAATGGATTGATATGATCAGATCCTTCTTGGGTGGTCAATCCCTTTAGTGAGAGTTTCATGGTAGCATGGGAATCTCTAGAAGATAACATGGGATCAGGAGGCTCATATACGTGCTCAGAACCCCCATTTGTTCATAGTGTTGTGTTGTAGATTTTAGAGGCGAAAATCCCCACGGTCAGGAGAATTTAACGACCCAAAATATTTTATTTAATTTTTTAAATTTATTTTGGATTATTAAGAGTCTTCTAAAATTGACGGAGCTTTATTCTGTGTCTCAGTGTCCCAATAATGGATTTTTAAACCTTTTTAATGTGCATTTAGTAGACACGCGAGTGGAATAAACTATCTTTTGAAATGTTGCTCAAATTAACGATCTAAGGTCACCATTGAATCAGCAGTGTTGGGATTCGCTTATGGGAGACATCAATTAGACCATAGTAGGATCGGAGAAAAATATGGTACTTGGTCTTCACAAAAAAATAACAACAATGTTATTTTATTTCAATTTTTTGTAACTATTGAATGGCGGTGGTGGGACCGATGACTTGTCAAAACATTAAATGGATTGACTCTTATGTTTGTAACCTCGATGTTGAAACATTTAATGTTGTTCATAAATTAACCGCATTAAAATCATACAGCCAAGTTTCTTTCCATATATTTAAATGAGACTCAGGGTTGGGTTTTTGAGTAGGATGTAAGGAGCTCTGACAAATCGATGTGGCATCTTCGACTAATGTGGAGCTTGGATATTATTGGAGGAATCGATACGGGGTCGATGAATGCCAACGACTTTGACAAAAGAGGACTCTTCCACTACGGGAAAAAAGGGTATTTGCGACGGGTTATTTGCGACGGGAATAAATCCCGTCGAAAATAGTCCGGTTAAAAACTTATTTGCGACAGGGGTCTTTACCCGTCGCAAATAAGTAGTCTTTTGCCACGGGATAGGCTTCCCCGTCGCAAATAGTTTTCCCCGGATTTGGCGCCAAATCGCGGGAAAACTATTTGCGACGGGGAAGCCTATCCCGTCGCAAATAGTTTTCCCGGGCTTTGGCGCCAAATCCGGGGAAAACTATTTGCGACGGGGAAGCCTTTCCCCGTCGCAAATAACCGGCGGCGGTAAAAGGTATTTGCGACGGGTCCCGTCGCAAATAACTATTTACCGGTTGACCGTAATAAATACGGGCGAAGGTATTTGCGACGGTGCCCGTCGCAAATAATACTATTTGCGACGGGATTCCCGTCGCAAATGGACCCGTCGCTATTAATCTAACCTATAAATACCCCCATCCGTTTTTCTCAAATCATTCTCATTCTCCACCTTCTTCTGCTCTAAAATTTCTATTTTTAAATTTGAGTTTTTGTTCAGTTTAATTTTTTTCTTCGGAGCTGTTATTAAAGTTTTGAAGAACGATCAGAGCTCATCAATTTTCAAGGTATTTATGTTCATTTTAATTTAATATTTATTTTTAATTTTTTATTAATTTCAATTATTTTTGATTAGTTGTAATTTAATTATGTTTATATTGTTTTCTTACTTAATAAATTTAAATTATTAGTATTGTTCATAGTTAATGGTAATTAGGAATAATTTGTAATAATTTTTAATAATTAAAAATAAATATTAAAAATTAGTAATAATTACCAATAATTAGTAATAATTAGTAATAATTAGTAATAATTAGTAATAATTACCAATAATTAGTAATAATTAGGAATAATTAGTAATAATTAGGAATAATTAACAATAAATAGTAATAATTAGTAATAATTAACAATAAATAGTAATAATTACCTATAATTTGGAATAATTACCAATAATTAACAATAATTAGTAATAATTAGTAATAATTGCCAATAATTACCAATAATTGCAAATAATTAGGAATAATTAGGAATAATTAGGAATAATTAGGAATAATTAGGAATAATTAGGAACAATTAGGAATAATTAGTAATAATTAGTATTAATTAGGAATAATTAGTAATAATTAGGAATAATTAGTAATAATTAGTAATAATTAGGAATAATTAGTAATAATTAGTAATAATTAGGAATAATTACCAATAATTAGCAATAATTACCAATAATTAGCAATAATTACCAATAATTAGCAATAATTACAAATAATTAGCAATAATTAGCAATAATTAGGAATAATTAGCAATAATTAGGAATAATTAGCAATAATTAGGAATAATTACCAATAATTAGGAATAATTACCAATAATTAGGAATAATTACCAATAATTTGGAATAATTACCAATAATTTGGAATAATTACCAATAATTTGTAATAATTACCAATAATTTGTAATAATTACCAATAATTTGTAATAATTACCAGTAATTTGTAATAATTAGTAATAATTAGTAATAATTACCAATAATTGCCAATAATTTCCAATAATTGCCAATAATTGCCAATAATTGCCAATAATTGCCAATAATTGCCAATAATTGCCAATAATTAATAATAATTATCAATAATTGCAAATAATTAGGAATAATTGCAAATAATTAGTAATAATTAGGAATAATTAGTAATAATTAGTAATAATTAGTAATAATTAGGAATAATTAGGAATAATTACCAATAATTACCAATAATTACCAATAATTGGTAATAATCACCAATAATTTCAAATAACTGCAAATAATTAGGAATAATTAGTAATAATTAGTAATAATTAGGAATAATTAGTAATAATTAGGTATAATTAGTAATAATTAGGAATAATTTGTAATAATTAGGAATAATTAGCAATAATTAGGAATAATTATCAATAATTAGGAATAATTAGCAATAATTATCAATAATAAGCAATAATTAGCAATAATTACCAATAATTAGTAATAATTACCAATAATTAGAAATAATTAGCAATAATTAGTAATAATTAGCAATAATTAGGAATAATTAGCAATAATTAGGAATAATTACCAATAATTAGGAATAATTACCTATAATTTGGAATAATTACCAATAATTTGGAATAATTACCAATAATTTGGAATAATTACCAATAATTTGGAATAATTACTAATAATTAGCAATAATTAGTAATAATTTGTAATAATTACCAATAATTTGTAATAATTAGGAATAATTAGGAATAATTAGGAATAATTACCAATAATTAGGAATAATTACCAATAATTAGGAATAATTACCAATAATTACCAATAATTTGTAATAATTAGTAATAATTACCAATAATTACCAATAATTGCCAATAATTGCCAATAATTAGTAATAATTATCAATAATTGCAAATAATTAGGAATAATTGCAAATAATTAGGAATAATTAGTAATAATTAGGAATAATTAGGAATAATTAGGAATAATTAGGAATAATTAGGAATAATTAGGAATAATTAGTAATAATTAGGAATAATTAGTAATAATTAGGAATAATTAGTAATAATTAGGAATAATTAGTAATAATTAGGAAAAATTTGTAATAATTACCAATAATTAGTAAACGAAATATGCTTGGATAATGAAGGGAAAATTTATAATCATCTCCACAACGATGATTACCAAATTTCCTTTCATTATTCAAGCAGTTTTCATTTTGCTAAGTATTGCTAAGTATTGCTAAATTAGTAATAAATAGTAATAATTAGCAATAAATTGTAATAATTAGTAATAAATTGTAATAATTAGTAACAATTAGTAATAAATTGTAATAGATTGTAATAATTAGGAATAATTAGGAATAATTAGGAATAATTGCCTTATTACATGTGGAGACAGAATGTGAAACACACAGATAAAAGGAGAATTGTATATAATATAAAAAATTATATTATTTTAATATTAATAATAAAATATACTAATAATGTAATGATGTTATTATTATATAATTAATATTTATAAAAATAATTATATTAGTATTATTAAAAAAAATAAAAAATCAATATAATATTAAAATTATCAATATTTGTAACAGGTTTTGCTTTATTCTCAATATATTCAATCCTTGCTTGAGTGTTTTTTCTAACAAATTATTCTAAACCAGTAATGCTTTTATATTTTATAGAAAAATATGGAACAACGAGGTCATCAACAGTCATTATTAGATGACCGCATATGGATAAATCAACGTAGAAATCCAAATGGTTCTGGTTTAAATCCAGTATATATAGAGGGTGTGGAGATTTTTTTATCATTTGCGGCATCAAATTCAGAATTTGTTTCAGAAGGAAAGATAAAATGCCCTTGTAGAAAATGTGCATTGAGAACGTTTGACACGTTTGACAAAGTGGGGGAACATCTCTTGCGTTTTGGTTTTCAAGCAGATTATGTTTTTTGGTATCAACATGGTGAACGCAGTTCCAGAGCAGGTGATACCAACTTGATTCCAGATCCATCCCGGTTTCAAGATTTAGTACATGATGTTGCAGGTTCATCTGTTCAACATACAGAAACTCCGGCTGATATAGCTTCAAATCCTGAGTTGGGACCGTCTGAATTTTATGAGTTGTTGAAGTCTGCTGAGGATGCATTATATCCTGGCTGCAAGATGAGCAAATTAGAAGCAGTTGCAAAATTTATGGCTATCAAATCAGATAACGGAATGTCAAACACATGTTTTGACCAGATATTTTCATTGCTGAAAACAGTGTTACCCAATGGAAATGTTTTACCTGCAAATTACTATGAAAGTAAGAGGTTGGTTCGAAATTTGGGACTTACTTGTCAGAAGATTCATGCATGTTCAAATGACTGCATTTTATATTCAGGGGAAAATGAGTCGTTGGATAGTTGTCCCACATGTGGGCAACTGAGATATAAAGAAGGACAACACGGGAAGTCTGGTTTGATTCCTGTAAAACAGTTGAGATATTTTCCGCTTACATCCAGACTTCAGCGTTTATTCATGTCTAAGAATACAGCGACAATGATGTCATGGCATAAAGAGAATATTTCAACCGATAAAAGCTTGAATCATCCAGCCGATGGTGATTCATGGAAACATTTTGATAGAGTGCATCCATCATTTTCTTTAGAAGCTAGAAATGTTCGACTGGGCCTTTACACTGATGGTTTCTGTCCGTTTGGATCTTATGGTAGTCAATATTCATGTTGGCCTGTTTTTTTAACTCCGTATAATTTACCTCCATTGATGTTGATGAAGGAGCCATATATCTTTTTGACTTTACTAATTCCAGGACATCCGAAGAAAAATATTGATGTTTATTTGAATCCATTGATTGATGAATTAAATTTATTGTGGAGTACTGGTGTCAGTACATATGATGTTGCAACGAAACAGAATTTCATACTGAGTGCAGCATTGATGTGGACAATAAGTGACTTTCCGGCTTATGGGATGTTATCTGGCTGGAGTACACATGGTCAGAAATCATGTCCTTACTGTATGGGAGAGAACAAAGCATTTATGCTCATTCATGGAAAGAAACCTTGTTATTTTGACTGTCATCGCAGATTTCTTCCAGCTGATCATCCTTTTCGCAGAAACAGATCTCATTTCAGAAAAAGAACAGCTGAAAGGGATCGACCTCCAAAAATGCTATCAGGTTCGGAGTTAAAATCGGTTGTATTTTCATTACCTCCCATCACTTTTGGTCCCACAATAAACCAACAGAAAATTTCTGGTTTTGGGAAAGAACACAATTGGATTAAACGTAGCATATTTTGGGATTTGCCATATTGGTCTGATTTGTTGGTCCGACACATGTTAGATGTCATGCATATTGCGACGAACTGTTTTGATAATTTGTTTCATACAGTTTTGGATACGCCAGGAAAGAGCAAAGACAATGTAAATGCACGTTTAGATCTTGCCCAAACTTGCAGGCGTCCAGAATTGGAACTATTTGAGAATGTCAGAACAGAAAGGTTACTGAAACCAAAAGCAGCTTATACACTGTCTAAAGAAAACCGTTTATTATTTTGTCAGTGGATTGCAGATTTGAGACTTCCAGATGGCTGTGCTTCCGATTTGGGTAGATGTATAAAGAATGGTCATATTACTGGATTGAAAAGTCATGATTGTCATGTTATAATGGAGAGACTTCTACCCATTGGATTAAGAGGTCTATTGAATTCTGTGATTTGGGATTCCATAACAGACATGTCTCATTTTTTTCGGGAAATTTGTGCGGCTACGGCAGATTATGATGCTCTAGGCAAACCTGAAAAAGATGTTGTTGTAATTATATGTAAACTGGAAAAAATATTTCCGCCGTCTTTCTTCGACTCAATGGAAAATTTGATGTTACATTTGCCATATGAAGCCAAATGTGGAGGTCCGGTACAGTTTCGATGGATGTACCCATTTGAAAGATGCATGCAAAAATTGAAAAGAAAAGTACGCAACAAAGCATCTGTTGAAGGATCTATTGCAGAAGCTAATTTGCAAGAGGAAATATCTTTTTTCTGCTCCCATTATTTTGAATCTGAGTATCCTTCAAAACACAACCGAATGGGACGGAATGAGAGGAATATTGATGAAATCGACAATCAATTATCTGTTTTCAACCAGTCAGAGCTTGGTTTTGGTGGAGTTTCTGAACGCTGGCTTTTAGATGATGAACATCATAGAGCTCATACGTATGTTCTGCTCAACTGTGAAGAGATGACATCAGTTGTACTGTAAGTGTTTATATCACTTATTCTATCATTTATGTTACAGTAAATAACTTTGGTTTTTATAGGTTGTATGATAATCATATCAAGAAACAAATTCCACAAATTACAGCAGCTGCTCTCGAAGAACGTCGACTGAAAAATTTCTCTCAGTGGTTTCAAAAACTGGTAACATAAATTCTTTATCATTTAGCAACTCATTCAATGTATAGTTTACTATATTGATAATTATTTCACAAATCTTCAGGTGTCTCGACATGCTGATAAAATTGACAAACGGCTGTGTGTATTGAGTAACCCACCTTCCAAACTTGTTAAAACTTATAATGCATATGTGGTGAATGGATTTCGATTCCACACACATGCATATGGGGAATCGAAAAAAACAATGAACAGTGGAGTTAGCTTGAGAGGATCTCATCATCGAGAAAATGAAGTTGACTTTTATGGCATACTTGATGAAATCATTGAACTCTGTTATCTTGGACAACATTACATAACTATGTTCAAATGTCGGTGGTTGGATACAGATAGAGGCGTGCGTGTTCATCCGACTCATGGAATCATCGATATTAAATGTAAAAGTGTTCTCGCAGTAAATGAACCATTCTTATTGGCTCAACAGGCATATCAAGTTTATTATGAAAAGTACTGTGCAACATCAAGAGACTTGACTGATTAGTGGAGTGTAATAAAAATCAAAATTCGAGACAATCAGTTTAGTCAAAGTGAATGTGCTTTCACTGATGTGCAAAGAATTGAAGTTTTTCAAGAGAGTACTCAAAATCAATCTTTTTTACAAATAGATATGAGTATCGATGACGACACCCCACATTTAAGAGTCGGTGATGACGATGATGTTAATGATGTCACACATGAATTTGAAATGGTAAGAGATGAAGCAACTGCAACTCGAATGGATATCGATGATGTTGAGGAGGAATATGAAGATGACATTGACATATATGAAGATGATGATGAAGATGAACACTTATAGAATTTCATGGTATTTATATACAATCATAATATGTATATATGTATATATAATAGTAATTATCAATTATTTGCTAATATTAACATTTTCTGTTTCAGATGGACGAGGCCACATTTCGTGAGTTGGCGGAGGCTGACCTGCCTTTCGATGCGGATGAGTTGCTGGCAGATGACCATCAGCCTGCAGGCGCTCCAGGGAGTACGTGGAGGGGGCGCGGTCTTGCACGATTGATGATTCCTGACCCCGTCCCCGAGCGACGTCCACGTCTTGGGTTTGATCCGCGCACCCGGAGGTGTGATAACCTGTGTAATAACCTGTGAATTTGACTAAGATTTCATTAATATATTCACATAATAAATGTTTATTATTTTTTCAGTTTTTCGCATATAGCAGTCGGACAGGGCAGCGCTATTTTGCGCAACTATTTCTCTCAGCCGTGGACCACATGGGAGCAGATTCCCATTGATGTGCAGCAGGCCATGTTCGGCCATTGGTTGGTACGTACGTAAATAAATAATTTTTATTTTGAAAATTATTTCATTTCTAACTTGATATTTTGATTTATTTGTAGGGTTTATGGTATCCGATCGAGGATACCATGCGTGACGCCATCCACGAGGCATGGGAGGTGGCCATGCGTGATCGCCTTCGTCAGTTTTTGCACAATTTAAGAAAAGCTGCGATGAAGAAAGCAGGAGTGTCAGATTTTGATGAGTCATGTAGAGCACACCGACCAGAGTACATTTCATCCCATGTATGGGATGGATTATGTGCGCACTGGTTGAGTGGTGCCTTTCAGAGGAGATCATCGGTGGGGAGGCAGAATCGGGGGAGGCAGGAGGTGACTAATCGATCTGGGAGTCGTTCTTTCAGTACTCATAGACAGCATCTGGTACGTACATTATTTATAAATATTTTATATAACTATAAATATTAACAGTTTATTTTTTATTCTTATAGGCTGTCGAGCACCCCGATATTACAGAGTACGACGTATATCGGAGGATGTATAGTGATCCTGCTACTGGGGAGCTCAGAGGTGATCGTCAGCATCACATCGTGGTCAGTATTATTTGTTTTCAAGTTTAAAAATTAACTGCATATAATATATTCACAATTTTAATTTTAAATTGCAACTATAGGAGTCATATGAGGCTGCAGCGGCACAGGCCCGGCCTGAGAGTCAGTCCGAGGCATCAGATCAGACCATTGCCCGTCAGTTTGATGAGGCGGCATGGATGCAGGCCACCCAGTATGCCTTCGAGAAGGGCCGGGTAGTTGGTATCGGCTCTCGACTGACTCCCGGAGATTATTATGGCAGTGCTGCGATGTCGGCGTCCAGCTCGAGAGGAGCTCGTGCATCTTCTTCTACACAGTATGAGGAGCAGTTGCGAACTCAGACTGCACAGATAGAGAGTCTCCGACAGGAGCAGGAGCAGATGCGTCAGCAGCATGAGGAGGAGCGTCGACGCCAGCAGCAGCTGTACGAGGAGCAGACGAGTCGGTGGCAGCCGCAACATCAGGAGCAGATGGAGTACATGCACCGACTCACTCATGCTTTAGGGATGGAGTTTCCTCCACCACCATCTGCAGATCCCCCACCTCCCCCCCTCCCCCCCCCCCCCTCCTACAGATTAGAGTTTGTATTTCTGTAATAAAATTTGTGAAATCAAAATATTTTTTTTTCTATTCGTAGTTTCTGTTTCATTATAAAATATTAATAATATTATATTTTTAATTAACAATATTAATATGAATAATAATAATATTTATATTTTATAATATTAAAATATATATATATATTAAAATTTTATTTATATAATAAAATTTTATATATATATTAAAATTTTATAATATTATAATTTAATTATTTTTTTGTAATACTTGAATTATTTTAATATTTGAATGTAAAACAATTCTATTATTTTTATATTAATTAAAATAACTTATTAATATTGTTTTTATTTATGAATTATAATAATAATATTATTATATTAATTAAATTATTTATTAATATTCTATTATTTTTATTTTTGAATTATAATTCTACTATTATTATAGTAATTAAAATAATTTATTATTTTCATTTGTAAATTATAATTCTATTATTATAGTAATTAAAATAATTTATTATTTTCATTTGTAAATTATAATTCTATTATTATATTAATTAAAATAATTTATTAATAATTTATTTTTTTTATTTTTTTTATAGTATTTGCGACGAGATACTATGCCCGTCGCAAATACTTGTATTATTAATAGTTTTTTATTTTTTTTTAAAAGAGTATTTGCGACGGGTCCCGGTTCCCGTCGCAAATACTAGTATTATTAATTTTTTTTATTTTTTTAAAAAAAGTTTTTGCGACGGGCCCGTCGCCAAAACTAGTTGCGACGGGTCCCGTCGCAAAAGGTATTTGCGACGGGCCCGTCGCAAAAACTGTTTAAAAAGTTTTTTACAAAAATACGGAATACTATTTGCGATGGGGAGAATGCCCGTCCCAAAAAAAGGCTTTAGCGACGGTCCCGTCGCAAATAAGTTTAGTTGCGACGGCGTTTTCAGCAATGGGCTATTTGCGACGGGACCCCGTCGCAAATGGCTATTTACGACGGGATCCCGTCGCAAATACCTGCTTTTCAAGTAGTGTTCTCCCCCCAAAACTACCACCTCATCCAACATTTTACAAGCAATTAGGTTTATTATAAATGTTATATTTTATGAATTAAAATTTCTTCCACTTGATATGATGTTAATGCGGAGGGAATGGGCCATAAGAAAAAAGCATGGTACATCCACTGCTTTGTTTCATGATGTGTTCTTTAGGGGACAAATTTCAACTCGAATGAAAGGGTAAACCGGGAGAAATGAAACCAAAAATACATCCCAGGAGTATTATAGGCGAGTCCAAAAGGATGAATGAACAACCGGAGATAACCTGGTGGTGTGAGGAAGTTCTTCTTGTGCTCGCCAGCTATAGATGAGGGCGATGTCGCTCGGTGCTGCTGTAGACAGACAAGCGGCTGACTCTCGAATGGCTGTGATGGCGGGAGACTGCACACCGTCACGCACCACAGTGTTGTAGGTATCGACATCAAAGTTGTAGGTAATGAAGGGTACCCGCTTTATGCGGGTCACGCGGATAAACAGATGTCGACCCCTGGCACCGCCAACCAAACATCTGAACGACTCTTTCAATCATTCTGAAAGCTGACTGTGAGACCCTCGTGCGGGTCTCACCACCCAGTGGGCTGAGCCATAGTGGTCCATCCCCATTGGGGCGGGCTGTACCAGGTCGACCCAAATAGGGTTTGGTCACCCCAACCCTGGTTGCTCCGAAAGTGTTGATCTGGCTAGGTAGGACGAGACCCGTAACCCTCTCAGGCCTAGATACGATTAAAAGGCCATATTTTACAAACCAGACATCCGTTTGACGAACCGTCTACGGCGCTGGGATCCTTGGTGTGAGACGGTCCTTTTGAGATACTCCTTGAGAGATTTGGAGAATGTTAGAGTATGTCCATGTTTGATCAACCCCGAATCCAGTCAGGCCCTCAGCACTAAAATGACAATAACATATAGACAGGGCATCCGGTTGATGCGCCATTTGTTGTGTTATAACGATTATGACATGAAATATCTTTGTGAAAATTTATGTTGGGACTTTGTTCTATTTTAAATACAAATGATAACTTGATGATATGATTCTACCAGAAACAAGCACACTATGTGTGGGAATCCTGTGGCTTGTTGAGACTTCATGAATGTAGAGATAATTTGTGCATATTAGCACGGAGTGATTCTATGTGAATCAAAACCCAGCAATCCTTATTGAATCAGAACCTATTAATTCTGTGTGGATCAACACCTATAAATTCGGTGTGAATCACCACCTATCGATCATGTGTGTGTCTTGAAGGGGTTAGTACATATCAATCATGTATGGATCAGAAGTAGTGCCTCTATAGAGAATAAGATGATCTAGCTTTACGACTAATAAAGTGTACTATTTCACTCAGTTATACATTATTTCAACTATGTCTATTTATTTTTTATCTGTGATTGAGATCATGCTTGTGGTTTTCCTTTGTGGAACTCTAAGAGACCATTGGGGGTCTTGGGGTCCCTACTGAGTATTGTTATACTAAACCCCACATGGGCTTCACCCACACATTTTTTAACTAGTGAAAACGACATGTGGCACAACTGAGAATGTGGTATCCAGGACCAGACAGTACAGAGAGGAGACTAGTCGACGTGGAGAGTAGTGGAGATGATTTTTACCTACCATTCAGGAAAGTTTTTTAGTAGAAGACTACAAGTTCACTTTTATGTTTTCAGTTGTAGTTGTACCTTTTCAGTTGGGGTTGTATTCTGGACCCCTCAACATTCTGCACACACCTTTTCTATAGCAGTTTTACATCATGGTTTCTTATTGTTGTGTTCTTGTACTTTGTTATGGTATAGCTTTAAAGGCAATGCCTTCCCATTTTAGGGATATTCGTTTCTGGTGCTAGTCGCAGACCATTGTCCAATGGAAGGCAGGCTTGGGGTAGTCATGACGTTGGCCCCGGGAGACGGGTCATGACATTGGTCTTCCATGAAATGAATTATATCAAAATGACTTCAAATAATGTATAACACAAGCCAAGAATAGTGTTGCATATACCACAAGTTAAGCTACTGTTGTGTATTCTGAAATATTATCTTTGTATATATACAAAGGAATAAATGAAATTAAAATGGTTTATTTTATAATAATCTTGGGTTGTTACATGGACCACAATCTAGTTCAAGATTTTACCACTATACATTAGAGTACCCTACTCATCATCATAATAATTCCCATTCGGATGTGGGTGAATTTGTTTTGTACTAAAATTTCCGCATATGAATTAATTATATAAATCTTGAAATATGGATGTAAATACACAAAAATAATTTTTTCCAAAATATATAAAGTGGTAAACATTGAACTAAATAGTTCATTGGGCGACAGAGACATTAAGTTCCTGAAAATGGAACTACATACATTTTTTGGGACTGAATAATGAATCCACCCCCTCAAATGATCAAATCCACATGATTAATATTTTTCACACGATTAGATTGAACCGCTAGATGCCTGAAATAGGAAGAAATTTTTTTATGATCCCCAAATGTGGTATCCTCCCCCAAAAATGATCTACTCCTCACATACTATGTCATATGTGGTTAAGGGAGTTCTCTTTGTCACTCTACTACGAAGGAACATGGAATATTATAGAAGAAAATCCTTCTCGGTTCATAGTCTATCTACTCCAATAAAAAGGAATCTTATGCTCAGTAGAGAGACGAAGATACTATGATGAAGAAAAATGGATCATGCTCAAGAAATCTCGAGATACTTGTTTTTTCCAGAAGGTACAAATCTACCAAATATAATAAACAATGAACTAACAAATCATTTAGACTACCTTGAACTTATAACTCCATTTCAATGTACATTTCATGTGGTATAAAATGGATGTACCCTCTATCGAAATTTTTTTTGAAGTCCATTAATCTATGCAGGAGAAACCCTATGCTGAATAGAAAAACTCTATGGAAGAGAACCCCTAGAATGAATATAAAAATTCTACACAAAAAACCATGCCCCTCATAGAAAAACACTACATACATGGAACGCTACATTGGGTTGAGATACACTTTTCATGTGTATCCTAGCCCTACGTAGCAACATACTACATTGAAAGACTTTAGGTCTATGTATAATCATTCTACAAAAAATACACTCTCACCCACATATCAAAACACTATGAAGAGAAATCCATATCCCACCAAATAAATTTCTAGTTAGATTGGGGAATCCTAGGTAATTGCACTTCCATGATCCCCTCACTCCCTCTACTAATCCATTTAGATCCCATATTGGACCCACCACAAACATGTCTAATGGAATCCGTCCTAGGACCTTTCCAAAGAAACATGAAATGTATGATAAGACTATCATTCACATCTGTATGTCCCCTCATGTTTACATACCCATTTTAATCAGACACATGTATGTAACCTCTTTATCATGGTAGTCCCTCCGAATTTATTGAATTTTACCTCCACATGGAAACGAGGGTTCCTAATTTGGGTTGCTCATAAGAACCAAACAGTTATTCAGACTAGGAGGAGACACTATCGAATACCATAAATTATGGATTGATTCATACATCCCTCTCTTCCTCTGGGACTATAAGGGAATCACTCCTGGAGTAATCCCCTTTCCCTCTGGGAGGGAGGCCACACTCTTTATCCTCTCTCCCAATCCTGAGAAGTATCTATATGGATTCAAAGAGGTGGCTATCCAGGTCTCCAAAATAAAATAGGATATAGATTCATTCAATTCCCAATCTCTCCCTTATAGTTTCATCACCCCATCCATCAATGGAAAATGAGGATGGTTTGATCTTCATATCTACTAAATCCTTTTGTTTCCCACATTGATCATGAATCACATGGGCATAGATGTCAGTGGAAATCGTGCCATCTTCATAGTCCAAAACCAATGGGAATCCCATTTAGTATGAGCCCCATCGTTGATTACATTAATCAATAGATTCCATGAATAATCCCAAATAAACTGGCATCCCCATGTGAAACCCAATTCATTCCTCCATAAATGCATCACATCTGTGTGTAAGCCCCAATCCATGAAAATCCCCCACAATTTAGACCCCTATTCTATTGTAATCCCTAAACATTCAGAACTCAGTGTGATTTTATTTTTAACTAAATGAAATACATAGGAATCCTCCCTATGGTCCAATCACCACTCCCAAATTCTGCTAATATTCTTCGGGCCACATTATCAATAGTGTCATGTTCAACCGGCAGACCACAATTCATTGAGGTCGATCCAACTCCCTGCATATATGTCCCACACCATCCATGTCTAGGTTCGATTCCCATAGTCATCCTTTCAACATGAAATTAAAATTCATAGTTCGGTCTTTTTCACATGGAATTAAAATTTTTTGTGTCCTATCAAGTGGATCAAAAATATTTGGGTTCTGATTACTCGCCATATGATACGTAGGGATCCCATCATATGGGTTCAATCATGATGTCAAAACAACTCATATCTCCATGGATGATAAAAAGATGTATAGTGCGTCACCATTTCGATTAAACCAGCATCATCCCAATGGATGATCAAAGAATATATATACTTTCCCTAAAAATGTAAAACTGATCGAAAACCAAGAATATTGAAAACAGTTTACATTGATCGAGAAAATATAATACAAATAGTTTATTCCATCCCATTGAGTACTCATAATTAATTTTTACCTCTAGTTAATAAAAAACATAAACACATGGAAATAAAAATAGGATTCATGACCTTATAATAAATTTATAGAAGAGTCCTAGAAAAGTTCATAGCTTCCCCCAAAATAGTGTGATGAGCCGAAAATCCAATCCTCTAGACCAATGATAGTTCCAAAGTGTCATTATCCATGTTAACTACTGAATTTCTACCTTTCATAAGTAGGCCCATGAATAATAGATATGAAATCCATTGTGAGTTTCTGGTTGCACAAAAAATACTAGTTAGATACCATCTAAAGGCATTGATCCCACCTTCTATGATGGAAAATAATTCAACACTATGTAATCAACCATCAGGGCTAATAAAATCTTTCATTTGAAATAAACATGATACTCAATGTGAGGGACATAACTATCACACCTCCTACAAAAAATGCAATGGAAACATTCATTCTCACTATAGCATATCATTCCCACCACGAGGAGTAAGACCATTGACGGATACAACTATTAAACATACATATTGTGTATGGTTTTGATCAACACCGATAAACAATGAGTGGGACTATGACTGCAAACCTAGATAGAAAATTGTGGGTGGTATTCATGAGTTAATTTAAAATTTTATCATCATCAATGATGATAAATTAGAGGTTTGAATCTATATATATATATATGATATTCTATAGTGATATTGGATAAATGTATTGTTTTATAGTTTGATAACTCAATGGTTGGTAATATTTTTAAATTCAAAGATATACAATTTTTATTTTTGTGATGTGAATTTAAAATGAATATGGTTATCTTCATAGACATTTTTTGTTGTAATACCATTTATTTTAGTATTTTAGATGGTTAAATAATATTTTAGGAAGAATGATTTAATATTTAATGGATAAAAGATGAATGTATTGACAACATTTCGATTTAATATGGTCATTGGTATTGTGGTATGGTTTATTACTGATGTGGAAAAATATTTTATCATATACAAAAACATGGTATTGAAACTTTTTTGGGAGAATATCTAATTAAATATATTTCATAATTTGTTTAATATATTTTTTGGAGAATTTTATTTTTATCATAAATGAAATATTATTTTCAGGGATGCGATTTCATTTAAGGAATAATGAATGAATAAACTAAGAGATGAATATTTTTTGTCGTTTATTGAGGCTTTCTCTTTTTTCTGGAAATTAAAAGTATATACATGACAATATATAATTATTTTATATATATTTTTATATGTGTCTTTAGTAGTGAATAGTATTTTTTAGGAATAAATTTTTATTTGATATAGGAACAATATGTGTTCGTTGCATTCTAATTTTTGTGTTTTCAACTTGGTCTGAAATATTTTCAATTATTTTTGAGGTTATATTCTTAGGAAATGATTCGTAATGATCAATTCTTGTTATTTTTTAGATTTTTATTTAATATTTAATTTCCTTTCATGTAGGTTTATACATAGTGGTTATTATTTTACTGTGTTCTAATTATTTTGGATATTAATGGGAGGAAAAAAATTCATCAATTAGAACATCTAATATTCAATTAATATTAATTTTTAGTAATTTAGTTATTAAAATATAATAATGATCATTATGATCCGCATTTAATGTGGAAATTTTTGTTTTATAATTGAAATAAATCCTAGAGTATTTTTATTACATTTTTATAAAAATGGTTCTGGAATTTTTCAAAATCCAGAAAACTAAACACTAATCTATTTATTCTTATATAAAATGTAATCCTCAAATGTCGATGTATATTTTTAAGAACTCATTTTCAATTTAATCTCTTATTTACATGCATGATGAATTGGTTTACTCATCATAACCTTGAAATTAAGGTTTATGATAAGATATATATCTGGTTATATTACTATGTTATATTTAATTTAGAAAAATAAATTATGAGGATGACATTTATATAAGGATGGAAAATTGTAATAATTAAATATTATATTTTAAATTTTCATTTAAATTGAATTATATATTCAATTATATGTAGAACACATTATAGTTTATTTAAACAAATATATAAGATAAAATTATTCCAATATCACCACTCTATACTAGTCAAGGAAATGGATGGTATGAATATGGGTGGAAACATTGTTAAATATTGATATAGTTCATAAATAATATATTATTGTAGATTATTTATTAGGAAACCAATAATCATTCATTTTTAATGATGTTTGATGAATAAATAATATATTTCCCTCCAAAATTGGTTTTACATCAATTAGTAAATGGTAATTATAAATAATATAAAATTCTATTATAAATACTTTTCTCAATAGAAAATATCATTTTTAATTTTATCATTTCAATGATATATTATGGTGAATTTTTTGAGTTTTATTAAAAATGGTTGATTTTATGGTGAATGGTGAAAAATGCCAATATTATAAAAACTATCCCTTTTATGAAATTATAATGGTAAATGAATATCATGAATAATCATGGAAATTTTTTTATAGAATTTTTTTATCATGTAATATAATTGTTATGAAAAAGAAATTTCTAACTTCTAAATATAATACTAACATTTGAGAAATATAAGTAACATTTTAATCAATATCCCCCCTATTGTTCTTTCTTTTCTATATATGAACTATTTAAATTGTTTATATCATGTTCGTTTTGGTGTTAAATACATATATGTATCCTTTTGTTTAATATAATTAATATAATTCCTCTAGGATCAACATTATAATTTATGTGGTTTAAAATATATTTTTTTTCTTATAAGAATCATATTTATAAAGACATTGTTTTAATTTTTCATAGTTACATTAAAATAAATTTTTTTCAACTTATGAAATAGAATTTACAAAATTGGCTACCATATTCATATTGATAATATTATTTTATGTTAATATTTTAGGAATATTTTTTTAATATTATGGAATAGTAATAACTAAAAAAGAATTAACATGGTTAGAGTTAAAATAGGATTATCTGGTGTTAAACTAAGAGACAATGGAATAATTGACAAATAAATTTATCAAGCCACATTTGTTGGTAGGAAAATATAAATAACCAAATCATAATTTATTATTTATATATTTTCATTATCTTCCCTAATAAAAAAATTATATGATAAAAAAATTTATATAATATTAAGGGTTCCCTCTCTTTATACTATAAAAGGGAACCAATTATCTTATAATATTCACACCTCATAAGAAACATAGCTAATAAAATACCTACTCATATCACTTCATAAATATATTCCTCATGACCTATATCAAGTGGTCTCATTACAGGACTAATCTTTTGTTCCTAATGTTTAATCCAATTGTGGTTTCTCAAAGAAGAGGTGTCACATTATACAAAGGTTTTTAATTTTGTTTCCTTTTATAACATTTTAAAATCATTAATAACCCTAATAATAGATTATCATTAGTGTCATACATAATCATAAAATTTACTATAATGTATTCATAACTATTATTCATCTCTTATCATTCTGATGTAAAATTAGAACATTTCTCATGCATATCCTCATCCCAAAATTAGTTTTTTATTATTATCTAGAATCCATTTTATGGAAAAAGTTATAAACCACAAGAGAAAATAAAAGATAATAATTTACCACTTAATACTATTGGAATTTTTATCTTTAATAAGCTTCGGGAAAAAAGAAGTTACTAATGTTTCTAGATCATCCTTTATATGGTCATCAAGTCGACACACCAGTCTATCCCACTCCTGAATGTATTCCTCTTGGTTTATTTTCCCCGCATTGAAACCTCTTACTAGGATCTGGTTCATCTTGTCAATCCAGTCCCTCTATTTTCAATTTTTGTCCACCCAAATGGACCTTTACATAATTTTTTTACAATATTCTGTTAGAGCTTTGATCACAAGGGATACATCCCCCATTTCTTCCCCAGAATACAGAAGTAGCTCAAATGTTTTCTCAGCATCCTAGCCTATATCCTGCAGGACATTCATGATGTTATCAGTCCCATAATCTACATAATCTTCTAAAACATCATTTCCATTAATGGTGTGGACACCCTCCCACACTTGGGCCTTCGCATTCCTGAAAAATCATGTCTCCCTCGGTGCATGAAGATGAGAATAATCATTTAATTCTTTCATGCTGCCACATCGTCCCTTCTTCCTCCTCAGACTACATATGTCAGTACAATAAACTTCGAGAGAAGTAAATCCTGACAACTTGCTAGAAGAGTCATCACCATACTATTCCCTCAGAGTACCTTGGTCCTCAATGATAAGTTATGTCTTGTCCACCACTTAGTCATGCCCTATATTCTCCAAGCTCTTAAAGTGGTTACACTTCTAAATGGTTGGCGAAAATCTTCTTGGGCTCCACATGATCACATGAAATAGCTCATCCTAGGGTCCATCACATTCATTTTTTCAATTCCTTTTAGCACATACATTATATAAGACGAATCTTTGGGGGAATTTGGGCCTTCATTAGTGGCAATTTGAGTTTCAAAAACTAGATTAGAATCAAAAAGAGGTGCTTGTCCAACTGCAACAGTGTGATTAGCCCAACCATCATCAACTTTTCCCAAAAGATTTATCACAAATGGTGTCGGAATTCCCAAATCACTCCTCAAATAGTTGATGACATCAGAAACCAAAGTATTACTCTCCGAAGTCTCACACTGAACAACCTTTTCTAAAGCTAAGTTAGAGATGGAAAGCCTCTTCCCAACCAAACTTTCTTCCGCAACCTAGGGGGCCTTCACAACCACACTAGATCTTGGATTAGCTTCCTAAAAATAGTCACCAATTGATTTAGAAACCGAAATAGACATTTCACAAACCCATGTGGAAAACATATATAGACCCACATCAAATAAATAATAAGGAAGAGTATTTTGAGAGTCCCCTATCGATCAGTTCCTACAACTAGAGTCAGCGTGGTTGAGGCAGTTGTAGGATGAACATAAGAGGACCCCGGATTTGTAGATGACCTTTTGATACAATAGAAGCTCAACATAAATCTCTATGATGACAGTATCCAATGGATTATTCGAAATGTCCACTTCAACATAGATTCACAAGGAAGTTGGGTAACTTATGGAATTCGTTCACTTATGAATATTTGTCTTCTTTTTTTAGGCTTAGTCAAAAACTCTCTAGAAATTGTTTCTCTATTATTTATTCTTATTTTGAATTCATGGTACCAAAATAGAAAGGACAGAATATGGATCTATCATGAATGTTTAGAAATTAATATTATCCTAAAAATACTACAATGAGGTGGTATGAATATGTTACCTACTTAGGTGATCATTTATAAATGCATGTAAAGATGAAATTAAAGGGTTTTATATCTCTTTACAAAATTGGTCACTCTGTTTAATATTGTTCATCAATTTTTTTTATCATAGGATCCATATTACACGAATAGTTGATCCTTTGAAAAATATTTTTTTTGTTATCTTTAATAACTGTTATTAAAATCTAAAGAATCATAATTTTGGTATAAAATATAAACAATGATTTAGATTTTTTAAATATATCGTTGAAATAAAGAATAAATTATAAAAAATAGATATAAATATCAAGTTTTATGAAAATATGAAATTGTGTTTACCCATTCGTTGTTGAGTTATTTAATATTAATCATGATTTTACCCTTACATAGTGGAGATGTGTAAATTTATCCAAGGATATGCACTTATACAAGGAGGTCTTTATAAGGGTCATTATGCCTTTCCGTTATATATATCGGTTTTCATATGTATTGCTAATTTTACCGTTACACAAAACATTAGTGTATAATCATAATAATGTTTTTAAAAAGTTATACACATGTAATATACATTCAATACATTCAGGTATGTACGGTTTTAATAAAAATTCATAATGGTAACTAGATGTTCACCATTATGGCAATCGGTCACACAAGGGTTATACCCTTACATGAGCTAATTACGTGAAGGAAATACCCCTATGTTGAGGAACTTGGACATTGTGTAAGGGTAAATTGAACCTTAGAAATATGATATGTTTACATGTGGGTGAAATATTGTTTGTAACACTGTGAAACAAAAGAGTTATATGAATTCTTCAAAAGGGTAATGTAGCTATACCCATATGTAGTGGCTCGAAAACTTGTTAACCCCATTACAGATTCTAAATATAGATAAATGGAATTCAATCTTACATAGGAATGTGTTCTTGCATTATTATTAAAACAATATATATTTTATTTCTAAATTAGTATTACATAATTATAAAAATTACTACAACTCACTATAATAAGAATTTTGGGATATTTACATTTTTATACAATAAATAAATTGATTATTTATAAATAATTTATAATTAATTAAATTATTATGTAACATGTATTAGATGTTACATAAATAAAAAAAATATTGAAATATCAAACATGTCTATCATGATTAAATGAATCTAACCATTAATTAAAATAATAAAAATTAGACATGAGAAAGACTTGGTCGAACAGAGGGGTTTCCCCTCATCCTAGAAAAGACATAGTAACATATCATATTATGAAAATAATTTTCTTAATCATAGTCATCAATTATTTACCACTCAAATTTATAATTACCTTGACTAAAAATCACAAGGATCTATGAGCATTTCAATCTTGAAACCTTGGAGGACAATCTAATGGCCACAGATCATAGAATGCAAGAGTAGTCCTTCAATAGCCTTATATTAGTATAAATATGAGTGAATCCCTCACTGTCAGTAATATTTTTCTATCCATGTCTGTTAGAATCACTACATGAAGTATGAGTACTGTCAAATTAATTAAGGGGAGTGATATCACCCACCCTTTCATCATCATAGATGATCCCCCATTTATTAGTATTTTTTATGATATGAAAATGTTTTGGATTTAATATTAAAAATAGGAAGTTGGTTGATTGTGAACAAGATAATTTGGGTTCCCTAAATCCTCCATTTGTTTAACCTCGCATTGTGTATCATTCTACAAGAGAATAGGTAGGACATCCTCCCTATTTGGGACCAACCCATCTCCATGTTGGAGCCCATATTCAACATCACATGGTGGAGCACCATGAGTCACCTGATCTGCCAATTGATCACCCACATGAATATATTTCCACTATAATTTATTTAGTTTGACTCAAAAAGAAGAGGCATTCTCTTTAACAGCATCCCCATAACTAGTAATTTAATATTTAAATAATTTATAAATTAATTTTATGTAAAATATTATGATCTAGAAATAAATGTGTTTATTTATAAGCCATATGATGTAATTTATAATGGTGTTTAAATTATGAAATAAAGAAAAAAATATATAATCTTTTTATATTAGATTTATGAATTTTTTCATATAAATTACTTTTAATTGATCAAAATAATGTGTATTTATATGGATATTATTTAATCAACACCAAAAGTGTATTAGTGAATGTTTTGACCATAGTTCAAATAATATAATATGTATGTTTTTATAATATATAAATTATTTACATTATATAAATTGGATTATAAATATTTCATATGTTAGATAATATTGCATGTTAAAAAATGAAATTCCATATAATGAAAAAAATGAAATAGTTATTAATTGAATGAATATAAATGATTTTTATTTAAAATTATAAAATTTATATGATGTTAAATATGGAAATTATATAAATTTTTATAATTATATTTCATTTATGAATTATTCATAAATTTTTATCTTCTGTTTAAATATTTAAATTATTTAATGGTAATTCCCTCATGTATTTATGTTTAGTAAATTGTTTAAGAAATGTAAATAATTTTTTTCATTAGATTAAAATTTTAAAATATTTAAAACTAGATCCTTGCATTACATGCTATTAATGAATCTATAATGTATTTAGTTTTCTATATAACAGTAATGTTATTTGTAATTAAATTTATGGACTTCAATTTAGTTGTTGAATATTTTTTTGTTTATTGGGTTTTCGATTTATGATGAATATTATTATCTCTTGAGTATTTTATCCCCTATATAAGTACAAGGAACCAAACATTCCTCAATCCTTGAGGATTATACATTATCTCTATCTGCAAATGTTGCTGGATATATTTCTCATCGAGCTACTCTTTGTGATAACTCTATACCTATACACAATGTGTCTAATCACCTTATGAATATGATGTATCTAGATATTTATGGATATGTTTAAATTCAATTTTAGGATACTGACATAATAGAAAGTATTTTATAACGAATTAAAATTCAATATGGTTTGAATATATTGGATTTTTAAAATGAATAGGATTCCAAAACAATTTACCATGAGAATGAATTTATTACAAATAATAACATGAGATAATATGGTGGAATTATATCCCCATTAAAATAATATGTGTGATATTACTTCAAAAGTACAATTTTTCAATACCTTGATCATCAAACCAGGTACTTCATGATAATGATATGTTCCCCTTAATTGACTTTTATACGGAAAGCTTGTATATGAGACACTAACATGTCTTATGATTGGTCGTGCCCTGGATTTGTTCTCCTAGATTTTCCATTGTTAGTTTTTTTTGTAATTAATTAGGGATAAACTACCATGGAGACCGTAAAAGAATAATATTTCCATATTAATTCAGTTTATATTATATATATGATGTTATGGATAATGGATTTTCCACTTGACTATCGAAGATTCATATATAGTGACATTTACATTATTCAATTACTAAATAAATAAGTGGTGAGAGAAATAGTGATGAATCAAATTCTATAGTGACATATAATCATAGGATACTAATAGATATGAAGGATTTTAAGGGGTCATCATTTTTGTGGGATCTTGTATAAAAAAATCTGCATTAATTGGCTAAAAAACATGATAGTCATCTAATAAAATTTTATATTATTGATAATATCATCATCTTCATCATCTAGATAAACATTGTGTTTAGTCCTTGTAATGTTGAAATTTTATAAATGTTTACAGATGTAATGTTCAAAAGCAATTATTTGTAGTTTAAAAAATGTTCTTAATGAAAATTTTATTTTTCATAAATTTTCCTTCATCGGTAATAATGTGTTGAAATTGTTTAACAATGTAATCTAGAGACTAATGGAATCATAATGTGATTCATTTGTGGTTTCAAAGACATAAGATTCATAATGACTAATTTAATCTAACTCTCTAGTCATATAGTTAATATGATATAGTATAATAAACTCATACATGACTATTACATCAAATAATATTCAATATGATCCAATAATTTAGAAAACCTAGCGATATTAATGATTTTATAAGAGAGTTTCTGGTTATAGATGTCACACCCCAACCACAGACACTAATTTTTTTATTCTTTTCTCTTTCCCGCGACTCTGGGTAGAGTCTAGTTTGGTTCGGGATTTGAATTTTTGAAGCTTGGCATTTTTCGGTGGGTCCTGAGCCAGTGCGCAATCCCCACACTGCTAGCGGTCATCGCATATTGAAAATAATTTTATAAACTATTTAATAATAATAATAATAATTTATAAGTAAGTGTTTATTATTATTATTATTGTTGTTGTTATTATTTTTATTATTTTTATTTTTATTTTATTTTTATTATTATAACCCATTATATTCTATTATTTGTTTACTTTTCTTTTTTTTCTTTTCTTTCCTTTCTTTCTCTCTTTCCTTCTTCTTTCTTATCTTATTTTTTTTCTTTTCCATGCATTTTCCCCCTACCCAGCCTTCTTCCGCCTGAAGCATCAGTCATGCGCTACGCCCATCATGCGGCCTCCCTATCCCACCTCACCTTGCACCGATCGGCCCTCGACCCCAGCTCTAGCATGCCCCACCGACCTCCGGCGCACCCGGATCCCGGCCTCCACTGGCTCCAGCTCGACCCCCCTATTTCAAATTTTCCAACACCTCTCCACCTCACCACTACAACGCCTTTCCACCCTTGTCTATGGCCGGATCCTTCTCCCGCCTCACCTCATCCCTACCGCATCACGGTCTGCCGACAGCCCAACAGCCACCGATGCGCCCCACGCCACCCTCCTGATACCCAGATCTCAGTCTCCACCTAGCTCTGCCTCCCCCTCCCTAGGTCACCCTACCCACCATCCTCCTTTCTTCGTTGCCTCACTCGCATCCCGACCTCGCTGCCTCCCTATCCGGGACCCTGAACCACCCAGCTACTACCCCAGTCTGGCCTCATCCTGGCTACCCCCTCCTCATGGTTGGCTGCCTCTATCGCGTGCCCTGTACAACTACCCGGTCGCGTGCCCATCGCAGCCCCTACCATGATCCGGCCCCCATCGGCCCCTTCTTCCTTGTCCACCTTTGACCTGGTCAGCCCCTTCTTCCACTCTCATGCAGCAACTTGACGACCTTCCTCCTTCCCTGCTTGACTTTGTGTTCGCCCGGGACACCACCTCCTTTCCAGAATTCTAGCCAGCATGACACAACCTCTCTTCCCCCACTTCCTGGTGTTCTTTCTGAGAACCCAACCCCCCTCGTGTGGTATCCAACATCGACAAACTAGAATCTCATCGTGCAACGCCTTCGTGTTTCTCTGACGTGGCCATGAATCCCCTAGATGGGTTCATGAAGGGTGTCTCGGGTCATGTCGAACCGTGCCCCATATAGCGTCCCGCCTTTTTATAACATACACTTTCATTACATTACACAAAACTGAGGATCTTTAAGGTTTAGTGTCCTGGAAACCAGGAACATAATACAGGAAAACAACATAAAACATTCTTCTTAAACACTTGAAAGGATTCTCTTTAAGTTCATCCTAGGTTCATTACTGCATCTCATAACCTGGGGACATACAACAAAAGAAAGGGTGAGCAGAAGGCCCAGTAAGGGAACAAGAGAAACATTTAACATGTGAACTTGAGATACATCAACTATGTCATGAAAAAGAACATTAAGGCATGAGAAAGAAAACATGTGGCATATCATAATAAAAATAACATTTTTCATAACATTAAGATGTGGCTACATCATCTAACATAGAAAATCATGAACATATCACCATGGTCCATCCCCAAGGTGTCATTTGAAAGTTATCAAGGTTATTCACCAAGATATCGTGAAAATTGTAATCTCTAGTGGTTACATCATTACCCAATGCATTGGAGCGCCATCAGGGAGCACCCTTAAATTTTCCTATATTATCATGTGAGCCACATACATCATCATAAAACATTTCATAAATACCCCATATATCATAAAATAAATGGGTTTCATTTCATAATTTTAATGTTTTAAAAACTGCTTTAAAGACATGATCTTTACGTCACTTTAAAACCCACAGAAAAAGGAAGGTGGGTCTCATGTATGTAAATCCCAGAATTTAAAATAGAAAATTTTGGAATATATGTGAATACCCTTTTATAAGAAATATATTTGAGTATTCACTTAATAAAATAAAAAAACTTTAGAAAAAGAGAGACACATTTTGAGATGGAAATTCTGCAGCATAACGTTTATGTTATGAGGTTTTAGAAGATATTAAAAAGAGAGGGGACATGGGTCACCCACTCATAAATGATCCATAAAATAGTAGAGGGACAGAATATGAAGGATATATGAACATGTTAATGAAATTTTAAAGATGTACCATATTAAATGAAGAACATGAAAGGAAGACAAAATTAAGATTTCTCTTTTGAAAATTCGGCAGCCTAACGGCGTCACATAAATTTCAAAAAATGAATTGACGAGATCAAATAGGTTCTCTCATCATGTGAACACAAAATATCAGTATGATAGATATAGATATCATAACCCAACATAATAAAAAGTAACTTGAAGATCTTGACATGAAATTATAACTTTAAAACGAGAAGGGTGAAAAAACCACTTAAAAATTCGGCAGCCTAACGACGCCACATAAAACATCAAAATACTGAATTGAAGAGATCAAATGGGGTATCTCATCATATGATCATAAAAGGTAAGTATGATAGATATAGATATCATACCCCAACATAATAAAAAGGAACATGAAAGACTTGACAAGAAAAGAGAACTTGAAAATGAGAAGGGTGAAAGAATCTGTTACAAATATTTCGGCAGCCTAACGACGCCACTTAAACTTTCATAAAATTAAATGATGAGAGTAAGAGGGGGTCTCTCATCATGTGAAGATTAAAAGGACAGTATAATGAATATAAAATAACATCCTCCAACATAAGAACATGGAGCCTAAAAGAAATGACATAAAAGAGATCACTTGAAAAGAATGAGAGGGGGTCAGATCCCTTACCTTAAAACGTAACTCTTAAAACTCAATGGTTTGGAACTTGAGGTATTGGGGGAACCTTGGGAGGACTCCTTGGGAGGTAAAGAGATCCGAACCTCGTTGAAATGATTTTGGAGTCCAAAGGATGATTGAATGGCTTGGTATTTATAGGGAAAGTGAGGGGACAAGGCATTAATGGTCAAGGGACACCTCATAAGTGGGTTTCTCAAAACCATGTGCTCTCTCAAGATATTTCCCATGAAGTTAGGCCACATGGGGGCCCCAATACAATAATTCATCACCTTTGTCTGGAAAACCAATAAAATATATCATGACATCATCATGACACAGTTATGATGTCATTAAACATACCGAAACCCTAAAACTGTATTTTTACTATTCACTGAAAATTCAACTTTCTCAGAAAAATCCCAAAATTTCACCTTAACCAAATATCAATGCTCTGATTTCAAAAATGAACTCCATTTTATAGAAATAATTTTCTAAATATTTTTAATTTATTATTTAAATAAATACACTATTCACTGAAAATTCCTTTTTTCAGAAAAACCCCCAAAATTTACCTTAACATAATATCGATGCTCTAAGTTCAAAAATGAAATCCATTTTATAAAAATAATTTTTTAAATATTTTATACATTACTTTTTTAATTAAAAAAAACTATTCACCCAAAAAAACTAATACTTGAATAATAACTTTTGAAACAGTTATTTAACCATTTTATTGAATCACATTACTTAATCAAGAATCCTAGATTATATTAATACTTTCTTTAAGTGAGATTACTAATACATTGGGTCACATTACTAATCCTAAGCATAAAATCACTATTCATAATTTACTATTCATCAAAAAATATGTTGATCTTATTAGACTCCAAATTTCGTACTGAACATAATTATAGAAGACCATTTTTTGAAAATCATTACACATTTTTAATTATTTAAGGTATACATAAACATTTTTTAAAATATCCTTTCTCTAAAAGTCACCAATAATATGCATACTATATTTATCCAGACATTTCAAAAGTCATAAACATCATCATAAGAAGAAATCCCAATTTTTATTTCAAACAAAGGATTACACATGGCAGTTACGGTCTCCTTACATAGCCCCTTATCACACCAGCATAGGACCTAAGTGTATGGTGTGCTAAGGTGACAGAATCCAAGGGAGGCTCGGCCAACATCGCACGAGTAGTAATTTATATCAGTTTGAACTTCTCGTGAAGGTGATCCCGTTCTAGCTTCACACGATGAAGTTCAGCTTGGGTTTGTTCTAGAGCAAAGCCCAGTGGTTCTACCTCCTTCCAAAGTTTTGTTAGATGGGCTTCGATCGGTCCAAGACTACGGGGTGATGCCATCGAATCTTCTTCCTATATTAATTAACCAACATTACTTGTATTTAGAGACAATAATCAAAATGATTAGTTTCCATAGGTCATATTGACCAATGGTCATATAACAGTAAAAACCCAACGGTCTCATTTTAATTATACTCATGTTATCAAATGAATCATTTTTGTTGAGTATAAAAATAAAATAAAATAACACACAAAATTAGGAAACAAGATTTATTCAAAATTTTGGGTCGTTACAATCTTCCCCCCTTTTGAAATTGCGTCCTCTCAATTTTTTAAAATTGGGTTTTGAAATTTCATTTATAGTCCCACATCGGAAAAGGAGTCGTAACACTATTACTTTAAAAGAAAGAAAGGGAAGTAAAAAATGTCACCCAAGTTAACCCATACTAGGATTCCATGGAGGATAACATGGATATGGATGAAAAACAAAGGGTCAAGTTCTGGGGGATAGTGATAGAAAACATGATTAGGAGAAAGTTGACCACGATAAAATCCTAAACTTATGATGTGTGTAAACGGTCTTTGATTACCTAATAGGAAACGTAAACCAACGAAATTTTTGTTTTACGTTTCTTTTCATAATTTTGAGTAATTCATTTACAACATAGAACAAAAATATAAGGAAATATACCTACCTTCATGTAGAGTTTCATCCTTTAATAAGTTTCTACCAAAACTAATATTTTCTCCAAACGATGAGAATTAAAAACAACTTAGTCTCATCAAAACACAAGAATCATCTTCTATAGAATCACATAATCCACAAAATATTAACTATCTATTTCCTCTATCTTGAAACATTATCCCAAAAAAGGAAAGGTTAAGGTAAAACAACTCTTCAAAAAGAAAGAATCTTATAGGAATGGAAACTAATTTTAAACCTTCAAAGATCCATGGTACTACTCAAAGATCATCATAGACCATTCCATAAATAACGGTCCTTAAAATTCCTCAAAATAAACCAAACTAAGATTGAAACCCAAATACAAGAAGGATGTGATAACATAGTCTTCCAAAATAAACTTTATTGTTCATCTCCAAACAACATTCACCACTCCTAACATCTTATAACAAAAGTAGCTAACCTAAACGTATTTTACACAAGATAGGTTAATCATTCCCATAAGTAACCTAAATTACTATAAGTCTACCTTAAATTCATCGGTTCTTTAAAATATAAGTCAACCTTACTCCTTAATGAAAATACCGTAGTAATCTATTTACCTCGATCATATAGGGTCCCCAAAATAGTAAACGTATTCCAAAATAATAATCATCTTTTAATCCCCTAATCATCTCTGTCATATTAATATGGCAATCGTCACATTTCCTATCACATTGGTTGCTGGAACATGTTCTTCCATTTCCCAACATTAACTAAGAAGAAAAAGTATAATTAGGGGCTTCAATACCTAGCCGAAAATCATGAAAATGAACTTAAAGCATATAAGGATAACTTGTAGAAGAATATTATACCCTAACTTGTGATCCCCAAGGTTCCCATCTAGGATATCCATGATCATATATTCTTACGTGAATCTTTATTTTATTTTATCTTTGTTCCTTTACCAATGGTTCATACTAAGCTTATGAATTTACCAAAGCATATCCCTTGGGAGTGTCGTAACCAAGAGTGTAGCAAGGCCTGTTGTCGTGTACCAGATCCCGTTTGAGTCTAGCTCAAGCAGTGCTTTCAGGTTTTACCCCTATGTACATCTGTGCCAGAGCCACCTCTACCTGCCCGTATCTAGACAGAGATATATTTTCTTGGCAACCCATTACTCAATACTCACCAAAATACCAGGAAGATTTCCTATATATAAACATTTCTATAGAATTATTACTAAAGTATTCATATCATAATTTTCACAAATAATTAAACAATCCTTTGATACCAACTATAGCATCCTGCCTGTTTATAACATAAACTTTCATTACATTACACAAAACTGAGGATCTTTAAGGCTTAGTGTCTTGGAAACCACAGACATAATACATGGAAACTACATAAAAAGTTCTTCTTAAACACTTGAAAGGCTTCTCCTTAAGTTAATCCTAGGTTAATTACTACATCTCATAACCTGGGGACATACATCAAAAGAATGGGTGAGCAGAAGGCCTAGTAAGGGAAAAAGAGAAACATTTAACATGTGAACTTGAGATACATCAACTATGTCATGAAAAAGAACTTTAAGGCACGAGAAAGAAATCATGGGGCATATCATAATAAAAATAAATTTTTTCATAACTTTAAGATGTGGATACATCATTTAACATAGACAATCATGAACATTTCACCAAGGTCCATCCCCAAGTTGTCATTTGAAAATTACCAAGGTTATTCACCAAAATATCGTGAAAATTGTAATCTCTAGTGGTTACATCATTACCCAATGCATTGGAGCGCTATCAGGGAGAACCCTTAAATTTTCATTTATTATCATGTGACCCACATACATCATCATCAAAAAGTTCATAAATAACCCATATAGAATAAAATAAATGGGTTCCATTTCATAATCATAATGTTTTAAAAACTGCTTTAAAGACACGATCTTTACGTCACTTTAAAACCCACAGAAAAGGAAGGTGGGTCTCATGTATGTAAATCCAAGAATTTAAAATAGAACATTTTGGTATATATGTGAATACCCCTTTAGAAGAATGATCTTTGATTATTCACATAATAAAATAAAATAACGTTATAAAAAGAGAGAGACATTTTGAGACGGAAATTCTGCAGCACAACGGCTATGTTACGAGGTTTTAGAAGACATTAAAAAGAGAGGGGACATGGTTCACCCACTCATAAATGATCCATAAAATAGTAGAGGGACAGAATATGAAGGATATTTGAACATGGTAATGAAATTTTAATGATGTACCATATGAAATGAAGAACATGAAAGGAAGACAAAAATAAGATTTCTCTTATGAAAATTCAACAGCCTAACGGCGTCACATAAACTTCAAAAAATGAATTGACGAGATCAAATAGGGTCTCTCATCATGTGAAAATAAAAGATCAGTATTATAGATATAGAGATAAAACCCCAAAATAAAAAAAAGGAACTTTAAATACTTGACCTGAAAGTATAACTTCAAAACGAGAAAGGTGAAAGAACCACTTAAAAATTCGGCAGCCTAACGGCGCCACTTAAAACTTCAAAATACTGAATTTAAGAGATCAAATGGGGTATCTCATCATATTATCATAAAATATCAGTATGATAGATATAGAGATCATACCCCAACATAATAAAAATGAACTTGAAAGACTTGACAAAAAATAGAACTTGAAAATGAGAAGGATGAAAGAATCTGTTACAAATATTTCGGCAGCCTAACGGCGCCACTGAAACATTCATAAAATGAAATGATGAGAGTAAGAGAGGGTCTCTCATAATGTGAAGATAAAAAGGAGATTATAATGAATATAAAAGAACATCCTCCAACATAAGAACATGGAGAATAAAAGAAATGACATAAAAGAGATCACTTGAAAAGAAAGAGAGGGGGTCCTATCCCTTACCTTACAACGTAACTCTTAAAACTCAATGGTTTGGACCTTGAGGGATTGGGGGAACCTTGGTAGGACTCCTTGGGAGTTAAGGAGACCATAACATCGTTGAGAATGATTTTTCAGTCCAAAGGATGAGACAATGGCTTGGTATTTATAGGGAAAGTGAGGGGACAAGGCATTAATGTCCAAGGGACACCTCATAAGTGGGTTTCTCAAAACCATGTGCTCTCCCAAGATATTTACCATGAAGTTAGGCCACATGGGGCCACCAATAAAATAATTCATCACCTTTGGTCGGCGAACCCATAAAATATCTCATGACATCATCATGACACAGTTATGATGTCATTAAACATACCGAAACCCTAAAAATGTATTTTTACTATTCACTGAAAATTCAACTTTCTCAGAAAAATCCCAAAATTTCACCTTAACCAAATATCAATGCTCGGATTTCAAAAATGAACTCCATTTTATAAAAATAATTTTCTAAATATTTTTAATTTATTTTTTAAATAAATACACTATTCACCGAAAATTCCTTTTTTTCAGAAAAAACCCCCAAATTTACCTTAACGTAATATCGATGCTCTGAGTTCAAAAATAAAATCCATTTTATAAAAATAATTTTCTAAATATTTTTAATTTAATTTTTTAATTAAAAAACACTATTCACTCGAAAAAACTAATACTCGAATAATAATTTATGAAACCATTATTTAACCATTTTATTGAATCACATTACTTAATCAAGGTTCCTAGATTATATTAATACTTTCTCTATGTGAGATTACTAATCCATTGGGTCACATTACTAATCCTAAGCATAAAATCACTATTCATAATTTACTATTCATCAAAAATTAAGTTGATCTTATTAGACTCTAAATTTCGTACTGAACATAATTTTAGAAGACCATTTATTGAAAATCATTTCACATTTTTAATTATTTAAGGTTTACATAAACATTTTTTAAAATATCCTTTCTCTAAAATTCACCAAAAATATGCATACTATATTTATCCGGACATTTAAGAAGTCATAAACATCATCATAAGATGAAATCCCAAATTTTATTTAAAACAAAGGATTACACAAGGATGTTATGGTCTCCTTACATATCCCCTTATCACACCAACATTGGACCTAAGTGTAAGGTGTGATAAGGTGATAGAATCTGAGGGATGCTCGACCAACATCGAACGAGTAGTAATTTATATCAGTTTAAACTGCTCGCGAAGGCGATCCCGTTCTATCTTTACACGATGAAGTTCAGCTTGGGTTTGGTCCAGAGCAAAGCCCATTAGTGCTACCTCCTTCCCAAGTTCTGTTAGATGGGCTTCGATCGGTCCAAGACTAATGGGTGATGCCATCAAATCTTCTTTCTATAATAATTAACCATTATTACTTGTATTTAGAGACAATAATCAAAACATTTAGTTTCCAACGGTTATATTGACCAATGGTCATATAACAGTCAAAACCCAACGGTCTCATTTTAATTATACTCATGTTATCTAATGAAACATTTTTGTTGAGTATAAAAATAAATTAAAATAACACACAAAATTAGGAAACAAGATTTATTCAAAATTTCGGGTCATTACACCCCATCCGCAGCCATATAAGGCGAAGTGATTCTGATCACATCAGACTGTCCGGCACTATTTACAGGGTGCCTTTTGTTTTACCGCATGTTTTGGGTTCGTTTCATTCATCTGCATCATTTTCGAGGTGGGTTTTACTCTTTTTATACATTTGGATTATTTTATGACACTGTTTCTATGTTTTTAGATGCTTTGCATTGTTGTAGTGCATTGGAAAGGGTTTTCCATGATATTTCGGTCGTTGGAAAGTGGCCCATACTTTTGCGCAAGTTCAAACGTACCGCATCGTCATAGTAGTCGAGCTGCAAGTCAAGGTAGGTCCCTCACTACACTCATCATTAAACTTTAAATTTATTACTTTCATGTTGTTTTATTAATTTTAAAAAATGGGAAATAATATAAGATAATTAATATTTACATTATTATTTGGTGTAAAAAGATCCGTTTATTTTATACACGACATTTGAAATATTTTCATGGTGAACGGACACCCAGTAGTGAAATAATGCAAGTTTGGCCTTTAAACATAATTCACAGAATTTCAAATGTAGTTCTGGTTTTAATGATATATGATTTCTTCTGAACAGGTGTATTGTATTTTTTTGAGAAATGAGGTTTTTATTTAATGTTGGTGAAGGCCCATCTAGCACATTAATAAAATAAATTATTTTGGAAAAACTCACATTGGGGATACTCCGGGGTGATCATTGGTGAGCGTTGATTGCATGAGTTGTGTGTGATATTTGTGCCTCATGACTGAGTGATTTACATTGTGGACACACCCCATTTTATTGTATGTGATGACATGGGAACCTGTCATAGTGAGTGAATCTTCTGATAATGATTGATGAACTAGTTTATATTACGCACTGAATAGTGGCCCCATAGCAAGGGAATATTGATTTATTGCTTCTTTTAGGGATTAGGCCCCTCAGATGGGCCATGAAGGTCTATACCGGGTGTTAGGGCATTGTGATGTCAACGAGTTACAACATGCTTTTAGGATGAGTCAAATGTATAGTATGTTATGGATTGTTCACGATCTCTTAGGTTCGACCAATGTTTTATTTTAGTGTCTATTTGTATGTGGCAGACGATTTAGAGGTCCAGTTTGATTGATGGACCATGTGTGCCACTCGTTCCATTTCCCTTGGTGTGTGTTGTGTATTATGTGTGGTTTTTCCTTTTTGGCTAACAAATGAAGTTTTTATTTCTAAATGGTTTGTATAAAAATTTTTAAAAAGAAATATACCTATTACATTCAAGCATTAAACTTGTTTGTAAAATAAAAAAAGGCAATGGACTGATACTTGTTTCAGAAATGAATGTCTGTGTGTAAACTAATATTTTATATAATTTGGTTAAAACCAAGAATTAGTAAATTTATTTATTTAAATGTATTTCATTGGGAATAGATATCTTGTAGCCTACTGGGTTTTAATAATCACGCCTATAGTTCATTTTTGTTTATAGTGTTTGTGCTTTCTACATGTTGGGTGTGTTCGCCTTGGGTGACGTTTGGTCATGAGTTGGAGAGTGACCCACGAGGCCACGCGGAGATAGTGGTGGTCTCTTTTGGTTAGTTTTATTTTATTTTGTTCTTGTTTTGTAACATTACTCTATTTTTTCTGCTTTATTTATTTATTTTTACTGGGAGAAATTGTTCCCACAGCTTCTTTGATCCCCTGGCGCTTGTCGCCAGCCCGGGTGGATTGGGAATGCCTCTTGGGCCTTGTTGTGGGTGGCTCGGGCGAACGATTTAGGGTCGACACAGGTTTGTATGTGAAAAAATATTATCAGAGCACGTCGACTCTTAGCAGACCCCACTTTTCCGAGCGCCCATTATTATTTGGGATGTACTGTAGATGGATATTAGGATGGTCGGGGCTCAAGAGGTAGGTTACGGGTCGGTGCCAGATCACCACTGCTAGTGATGAGACCTGAGTTACCACGATTAGTCTGGGATTTCAATCTTTTATCTTTGGTTGTTTTGGATTGAGGAATGACAAGGTGGGAATCTGTTCACTTTTCAGCCCCACATGGGGTGGGGACCGAGTTGACGCACAACTATTCATCTCAAGGTCCTCTATGTGTTATGTTTTACTTGGGTCATGGCTCACAACCATGTTGTTTGGTCAGACATCTGGAATAGTTCCTCATTCCAGTGGTTTATTTCTAATTGTGTTATGTTTTAATCTCGGTTGATTTTAGTGCGTTAAAAGTGAAATTGGTTTTGAAAAGGAAAAGTGTTTCTTCAAAATTGTTTTTTAAACAACTAAAGTGTGTTTCTAAAGAAGAAGTGTATCAGTTTGAAAAAACATAGTATGTGTTTGGATTTGGTATGGAAAATAAGTGTTTAAAACTTGGCACTCCTTATGGAGGGTCACACGTGCATGGGTATGTATGGAAGTGTGGGGGTGAACTTATTTGCAGGTGATGTGAGAGGGATTAAATAAATGCACATGTGATGGTTCATAAAGTGTTGTAAGTGAGTTTTTAAAATTAAAAATAAATAACGGTTTTGGAAAAGTGATTTCTCCTTGTTTTGTATATGTTTGGCTTACGGTCATATTTCCCTTGGATTGTGTTATTTCCTTGATTAGGTTTTGTCTTGATGTGGGTTTTGATATTGCTTTTCATGTTGTCATGAGTATGCTGCCCAGAAATCCACTAAAAGTTGTTAATGAGTTATGATCAGTTCTCAGTTCATTTTTTGTGTCTCATTATTTTCGAGGTAATCAAAGTCTGTTATAGATATTTGTATTTTTATGAAAGATAATGTGTCTTCAAGTTGTTGGTAACTCCCATGATATTTAAGGTTCGTACCACCCTAGAGTTATTTGAGGGTTCAGTTCTGGACTAGTAAATATGTAATGTCTCTTTGCCGTTAGAGTTTTGGGTGTGATTAATGGTGGTCAACATCCATGAAGGTTTCCCATCTGGAAATGAGTGTGGGCTGGTGGAACCTGTCCCCAAGAAACAATCCTCATCAGTACTAACTCCTAGTTCGTCTGACCGCTCTCTTATGTGCCACCAGTATGGCGAGTCCAGGCATTCTAAGTCATCATGTTGCATCCCTTTGAAAGCTTACGACCATTGTGGTTGTTTTAATCATCGAACAGAAGGAGTTAGAGACCATAAGATGAAAATGCATGACTGTGAGGCTGGAGAAGCTTCAGCCCTCAGGGCCCCAGCCACAGGTCTCTAGGTGATGTTCACGCACAATCAGGAGTTGCCGAGGGTGTGTGGAACCTCGGTCCAGATAATGTCTTCATATTTGGAATGGTAATATCCAAAATATCAATTTTCTATTCTCATCGATTTCATAAGCTCATCCTTGTTGTGGTGGCATAATGATCTCGTTCCCCCACAAACCAGCTGGTCTTATTTTTCCTTAGTGTGGTTCTTAAGTTGTTTGGTCTCTCAGAATGTTGTGGGTCCTTAAATAAATAGACATGTTCTGATTTTTAGTTTTTCCTAGGTGTGTTCGTTAGGGAGGTGTATGTTTCGTGAAAATTATGGGGGGTGTTGAGTTAATTTCTCATCCTCAAGTTGTTGGATTGTTCCGTAGCAAGATTTTCATCAAGTCATAGGTCTGTTGTTCGGTACATGTGGGGGAGATGAATTAATTTTGTCTGGGAGTTCCCACATTTCCCCCCCAGGGGGGGGGGGGGGGTTGTTCATGTTTCAAGGGTTTTTGTATTAGTAAATTCTTGTGGTGGGGAGAACCCTCTCATGTTCTCCTCTCAATCTCGGGTAGTGGTTTTTCTTGAATTGGTCGGCTGTGATGTTTGTTTGAAAGGGTTACCCTGAAGTGCTCGGTTCTCTATGATTTTATCAGGGAATGAACTCAAGGTGTGTCAACTAATGGCTTGGTGACATTCTGGTGGTAGAAAGTGTCTGTGGTGGGGAGAATTGTCACACCCCAACCACGGACGCGCATGTTTTTATTCTTTTCTTGGTCCCCTATCAAACAATTCATTAATTTTATTTTTATTTTTGAAATATATATATTAATTTGTATAGAAATATTTTTAAAAAAAATATTTTTATATTGATATATTTTTTTTGTTTGTATAATATATATATATTAGTGTAAAATATTTGTATAATATAAATCAACATATAAAAAATTTGTATTTTTTAATTGTGTATATATAAATTTGTGTAATAAACTTGTCTAACATATTTTTACAATATATTTTTTAATAATATAATTGTAAAATATATTTATATAATATATTTTCATAATATATTATTGTTATATGTAAGTATAATATGTTATAAAATATATATCTGATATAATAAGATATATTTTTAACTGAAATATATATATATATATATATATTTACAATTTATTTGTATAATATAGGTCTATATTTTATATATGTATATATGTATTTATTTTTTTAACATATACATATGTGTGTGTCTATATATATACATAAACATATATATATTTTACATTTACAAACCCATATATATTGGCATTTGTAAATATATTTGTATTTATAGACATGTGTATGGGTCTGTGTGTGTTTAAGTAAAATTATATTCTAAATTTACTAATATATATCATTATATTAATATGTTCCTATATATGTGTATAAGAATATTCCATTCATTTCATAGACTCTATAGTTGAGACTAAGAGTAAGAGAATTTTCTTGTGTTTTCTATGTGTAGAAGGATGGTGGTGGATGTTGGTACTAGATGGATGTGAATTTGAGTGGGTGGTATTTGTGTGTATAAGGAGGGAGTTCTTCAGATGATATTTCATCTATTTTAATGTTACAAAAAAATTTACAGGGTAATCTATCTCATGAAGCTGATTCAGTAGCATTGGGATGGTCGAGTTTCACAAAATCAACAAGTGGTGATTGAGTGTGTGAACGGAACGATAGCCTTATCTCCTTTCTTTTAAACAACCCCAATAAACAATTTTTACCAGATAAAATGTTGATAATAAATCAAATAGTATCACTAAACATGATCTCAATGTGTGAGGAGGAGGAATATGAAATAAGATAACATTGACTAGTGCGTTGAATCATATGAGAGAAATTAGTGATATAGAAAACATGGAAAGCCTTCAATCCTTGGATTTGTTTAACCCTTGAATCATTTAATCCGTGGATTTGTTCTCCGAAATAGTTTGAGCCTCAATTCTAGGCTTTATTTGATATTCCATTCACCGAAGAGGAGTGTAGATAGATGGTTGCCTCTATAGAAATCTTTTGTATCGTGGAAAGATCATGACATCTTAGGGTTATTTAAATGTATCAAAAAACATTTATTAGTGCTTCCAAAAAAAGAACAGATAATGTAATTCCATAGCCTTAAAATTTACATAATAATGAGTTAAGTGAATTATATTCTATGAGGATCTTTTCTGGTTTTGATTTTTAGATAATTAGGCCACAACTATTACATTACATCTCAAAAATTACAAAGTAGACACTTCTTCTTTATCCAATTTTTTTCAAAATATTAAAAATCCTTCATCAAAAAAATAATAATTTTTCTGATATAAATCTTCTTGAATTATTTTATTTTCTTACCTTTCTAGATACCCTATAAAAAACATTACGAAAACATGGGATGAGTATAAAAATATCAGTAATGTATATAAAATAATGAAAGAAAACATTAGTCCGTGAATACATTAAAATCAAGGAAATCAAACATTTCAATCATAAATCCATAGAACTATAACAAACCACATGAAATAAAAATATTTATGAATAACATATAGAAATCATAAATCAAAATGCAACTCAAGCATCCATAATATACTTACATTATATCATTCACAGCTACATAGGGAGTAACATTTGGAATACCTATCAAAGTATATTCACTTAATATCTTAGAAGAAACCTTAAAATGCAGCACCATTAGGTTAACCAATTCATTGGAGTGGTGTCTTGGGATCACCTGACCTTGGTTTATCATAGAACCGCCCATATATGTAATCAATTCCCATTAACCATAACATAATCATAACACCAAAAACAAGCATAAAGGTAGTATAACATTTCTACATTTCAATCACAATATATCATATCATGATATTCAATTAATCTATTCTTTCAAAAATCAAATTTCAATAAAAAAATAAGTAAATAGAGTATATGGTATTTATTTTCCTTTAGAAACCATTACAGGTTGTTAAGGAAGCCAAATATCAAATAATGCTCGCGGTGATGGAAAGGTTGATGTTGCTACA
This sequence comes from Viscum album, assembly GCA_963277665.1. Classification (NCBI taxonomy): domain Eukaryota; kingdom Viridiplantae; phylum Streptophyta; class Magnoliopsida; order Santalales; family Viscaceae; genus Viscum; species Viscum album. The sequence continues at coordinate 1,050,330,013 of OY728151.1, read as the reverse complement.
TATATTAAAAAGAAACAATCCTATTTTACTTTAATAAAATATTAACTAGAAAAATATTCCTTTTTAAAACCACTAAATTAAATTATAAAAATTATGGTATAATTATACACCGTTAAAATGAGAGACATGTTTAAACCAAACTATGACTCAATGAATGGAGATTGAGACGAAGTCCCATACAAATATAATTTTGTCAGTAAAATATATTGATTATGTGTTTAAACTATAAATACACAAAAAACAAGTATAATATATATATATAATATCAAAAGTTATTTCTCACACAATTATAGAATGATATAATCAAGAAGTAGAAGATAATCTCAATTAATGGAAATTTGGTTATAAAGATCCCTTACATTGAGACTGACATGTCTCGTTCGTTAATTATATTCCTAAAAAACAAACATAGGTAAATTTATAATTACATAAGAACACATTTCAATTATATTATTCTTTTAATATCACTTATTACCACGTTATAAAAATTATATAATTATTTAAGTTAATATTGGTCGTTTTCTCGATATTCGGCACATGAGTTAAAAAAGTACTTGTTTTGCTATAAATTGTCCTTGTAGTCAAAAGTACATAATCTCTAGAATGATATTCATGATCTCAATATCATATATATCTATTTTATATGTATTTATTTTAGTCCAAAACCTTTGTAGATAAGAAATGAAATGCACCGTTCATGGGGATAATAAGTTTTACGTACACATGAACACTACTTTAATTGGATTTTTCATATTTCTAGGTATGAAAAATAAATGATACATAAATATATTATAATTACAGTATAATATTGTATTTTATATATCATTCATATGTTCATTAAAATAATCTTTTATATATTTCATGTATGGCATGAATGAGTTATATCACATTGAGGGGGTGGTAGTATGCATTTCCTTAATTTAAATTATCATATTAACATATTATGGAGAGCATAAAAGAATGATGTAAATAAAAATTATAGAATCATAAAGAAAATATAATATATAATATATATAATTAATAGATATAATTCTATTATAATGTCCACAATGAGAGTTGGAATGAGAAAATTGAATAAACATCATTTTGTGAGGCAGTAGTTCATTGTCCATAAAAATAGTATCTTTATATCCATTTTATGGAGGTCTGTGTAAGTGTATTTACAATCATTCACATAAAAAAATCCATGAATATTGATTATACTGGTGTTTTTATGTAATAAAATAATAATATGATCATTGGTAGTGGATATGGAAAATAAAGGATAGGAAGTTTATTGAAGATGTTACCTTGAAATTGGGTAAATTTTTTTTATTTGATCCAAAAGGATTTCCTAAATTAATTGATTCCTATGGTAAGGATTCTGTGTGTAAGGGTGGGATCTTGGTAGCATATTTTATTAGAATATATACATTACAATATTTTTGAGTGGTCTGAGTAAATGGGTAGATATGATGGCTTTTTATAAGAGGGGGGAGGGGAGCTTTAGGATGCTATTGAATTATTATTTTATTATAAAGTTATTTTCAGCTTCAAATCTTATGAAACACATTTATTTCAAAGATAGAATATTTTTAGTCTTCAACCCCTCAACCAATTGGCTTTAGACATGTTATGGCACAAAATTAACCTTATATATTAGATTTAGCCCTTACATAAAAACATTAACTCTTAACATGCCATTATGCATTTTCATAATATATGGTAATTATATCTACTATAAAATGGAAAAAGAACCATAAGTGTATCACTAATGACATTTTATACATTATATATGTAATTTGTAAGAATATTATATTTTTAAGAAAATTATATCATTTAATAAAATAGTATTTGTATTAGAAAATAATTTATGTCAATTTTGACACGACAAAGTTATTGATTTTTTTTCACAACAACATGTTTCTTTAAAAAAAGAAATTATGTCAAATATAATATGTTTGTATCATCCATATTATTTTTTTATTACATAAAAATATAACTAAAAATTTTATTTGAATATTTAAAATATCATTTATTTGAATCATTCATAAATGAATCGATCACTACATCATCATTCTGTCATAATTAAAATAATGTATTTAATGTCTAAAAATTATAAATAAAATATAATGATTTATAAAAACTTTATATATTTATAATTAATAACTATTATCAAATATATCAATTATATTTCCACATGATAAAATTGTTTTAGTAAATAATACATGTTTATGTTATTTTTCTCTTTACTTTAAATTATTATAAATTATCATTATCACTCCCATGTAGATCCACGGGGTCCCAAAATCTACCCAAGGATTCCCATGGTTGGAAATATCTCATTAAATAGAATACGTTCATGTGTTATAGTAGTTTAGTCTTATTATAATTTTATTTTTTACCCTTATTTACCAGAATTACACTTTAATCATGGTAATAATAAAAATTACTCAAGTTACTATTCATAATGTTCAAAAATAAAAGGTGCCTATATGAACAACTACAAAATCATGATTACAAATATGGGATCCATTTTTTTCATATTCAATACTCATATGTTAACTTAATTAATTTAAACTTAATTCCCATTGTCAAAACCTAAAAGCCTGTTTTAAAGAAGTAATAATTATCACATGAATAACAAGTGTTTCAATCCATTTTAAAATTCCAATTGTATACAATGACCATAATTGGATTAAATGATAGAAATAATAATGAAATTATAAATTAAAACAAATTAAAATTACAATGAATCTGTATAAATAAATTATATTAAAAGGAAATTTTGAATTAAAATGCAATATTTTCCACAATTCATTAAAAAATTAACATTATCAAAAAATCACCAAAAAAAATTTCCAATGTAATTTTTGGTGTCCTTATTCTAAATAAGTATTTTATTTTTTCAAATAGAAAATATATAAATAAAAAAAATTATATATGGATGTCCATCAAAAGGTTGTACAACATTATTTTTAGAAAAATACTTCTTTTTTCACAAAAAACATAATTTATACTAATATCATATCTAGAAAACTTATAGGATGAAATTAAAACATTTAATTAAATATATAACAAATTTTTTTCATTAAATTTCTATACATAAAGAGTGATATTATTTTATAAACATAATTATTCTCTTTTTAAATAGGTTTTCATAAAAATGCATCCTTTATATTCAGTTGGTTTTAATTTCCATTTATATAAAACTTTGTTAACAGATGAATCATTATTTAATCATAAGTAAACCATATTTCAAAATTAAGTTTTAATAATTCATCCTTGCCATTCCAACGGCTATGTGTTAACTACCATTTAGAATATTAAAAAAATTATTGTATAATTTTTTTGTATAACTCAATGTTGTGTGCAATGTATGATTTTGGAGATACATGTTGTTCCATGTTGAGTACACTATCACAAAAAGAGTCCCCTATATTGTAAAATTAATATATAATTCATATGTATTAATATAAATCAAAAATTATAATTCTATAAATACCTGGGTTTTTACATCATTACCCTTTTGAAAATTGTGTGCTATCAATTTTAAGATTGGGCTTAGAAACATCATTTAATGTCCCACATTAGAAAAAGTGTCAATAAAACTATTAAATTAAATGAAACCTAGAGAAGAAAAATTTCACCACGGATAAAACATACTAGGATTCTACGAAAACTTGTATATGGAAGAGAAATTTAACCATCATGTTCTGATGGAGATTGATATAAAACATGATTAGGAGAATGTTAACAATTAGAAAACCAGAATCCTATTTTGGGTTAAACAGGTCTTTCATTTCCCATTGTGAAAAGTTAAAGGGAAACATTATTATTTTAAGGTCCTTTTCATAAATTTGAAGAATTATTTTACTATATAGAATAATAACATCACGAAATATAATTACTTTTCATTTATAGTATCATATAGTAATAAATATCTATCACAATCTCATTTTATCTCCAAACGGTGAATATTCCTGATGACTTGGTCACACCTGAAGCACTATAATAATCTTATAGAGAATCACATAATCCACAAAAGATGAACTATATATTAATCAAGTATTGAAACATTATCCAAAACCAAAATGGTTAATACAATATCATATAATCCCAAAAAAGATAATCCTTTATATAAATAAAAACTACTCGTAATCCCCAGAATTCAACAAATAATACCCAAATTTATAAAAAGACCACTAAATACACAAATATCTATAAAATTCCAAAAAATAATACAACTAATATTGAATCCAAAAACTAATAAGGATTTGATCATCATAGCATTTTCTCCAAATAAAATAGACTAATCTTAATGTCTCACACATAAAGTTAATTAACCTAATAAAATGTTCAACATCATAGGTTAATCATTTCCTTAAATAACCCAAATCACTATTTGTCCACAATAATAACATAGATTCTTTCTAAATAAAATTTAACCATTAATCATCAAATTAAGTCCAATTTTATTCTATTTTCCATAGGGATATAGTGTTCCTAAAATGGAAAATGTCTTCCAGAATATAATTCATCACATAATCGCCAATTTTTCCAATACAAATGATGTATATTTAGTAAAGCATAAGTTTCCAAAATAAACTAATTATTGACCCAAACAATCATTTAACTACAAATAATAATTCATAATAATGAGATATTTCTTGTAGGCTGGTGATAGGCGATAAATCTTAGTTGCACATTGGTTGTGGGTTCGATTCCTACAATAGTGTCTATCATGTTGGGTTTTCACATGGTCTTTCTCTTTTCATTTTTGAAAAACTGTATAATTCTAATAACATTAACAAAATGAGGAAAAATTATCAAAAATAACCATATCATTTTTTTACATTAATGGTTATTTCATACCTCGCATTTTTCATTCCAAAAACTCATAACCCATAATTTCCTCAAAGGTGAATGTCTCAAAAAAACCAGTAATCACCTTGAATTAAAATAATCCTCAAAAGGGGTTTCTATGTCATTGAACATATAATATACCAAAAAAATTATAAACCCATGATCATATCCCATACCATTTAAATTTCTAATCTCCAATGTCTAAACTGTTCCAATGATACCTATTATATAGCCTCAACCACAAACATTAGATAATATTGATTTATGTCAAGAATTTACATTATGGATATTCTTAGTTTTATAGTTTTATATAATTATTCCATATTTATTAAATTACATCTCAAAAATTGTAAAGTGGACCCTTCTAATCTAACAATTTCTTCACAATATTAATACTCCATAAATAAAAAAATAATTATTTTCTTGATATAAATCTTCTTGAATTCATACTTTATCTTACCCTTCCTTATCCCTTTTGAAAAACCTATCAAAATCATGGTATGAGCATAAGAATCTCAGTAAGGGATATAAAATAAGGAAAGAAAACATTAGTCAATGAAGACACACAAATCAAAAAAATCATAATTTTCAATATGAAAACATAATATCCTTAACATACATAATGAAATAATAATATTAATGAATAACACATAGAAATAATAAATCATAAAGGTAAAGTGTGGTATCTAAAACATACTTACATTACAGCTTTTATATCTACACATGGAGTCACGTTTGGAATACCCATCACATTATATTCCATATATCTCATAAGAGAGACATTAATGATTACCTCCATCACATTACCCAATTCATTGTATATATATCTCAGGATCACCCACCCTCATTCTATCACGTATCCACCCATACATGTAATCAATTACTATGAACCAAAACATAAGTAGAACACATAAAACAAGAATAATAGAATAATAACATTAACACATTGAAATCACAATATATAATTTCAAGATATTTAAATAATAAATTATTTATAAAAGGGAATTTCCATAAAAAATATGAAAAAAGAGTATATGATATTTATTTTCCTTTTAAAAGCATCACATCTTGTTAAGGAAGCCAAATATCAAATAATACTTGCAGTGTCGAAGTGGTCGTTGTCACTGTGTTTGTTAAAAATAAACATTTCCTTTTCCATTTTATAAAATTATTCATGGAAAATATTACATTTCAAAGACATTGAATTAAATTAAAATAAAAAGGATATAATTATACACTATCTAAAAGAATGTCGTGCATAAACAAAAATATGCCTCAATGAAAGGAGATTGAGGCGAAATCCCTTATAAAGATCATTTTTTCAATAACAAAGATAAATTATGTTTATTTAATATAAATAAAAAAAATTATAAATACACCATAGTATATCAAAATTTATTTCTCACATAGTCATAGCCTGACATAATCAAGAAGTAGAAGATTTACCCAATGAATGGAAATTGGGAAAAAAGTTTCCTTACCTAGAGTCAGAGTTTTCTCATTCATTCTTTATAATCTAAAATTACAAATATAGGTTATTTTATACTTTATTCCGAACCACTTTCAGATTTATTATTCCTTTTATATTACTTATTACGACGTTGAAAAAATAAAAAATTATTTATGTGAAAAGCGGTTCTTTTGTTGATATTCGGTACATGAGTTGAAAATGATCTTATTTTTATATTTATTGTATATGTATTCAAAATTAAATCATATTAAGAATGATAATAAAGTTAACATCCCGGTTCTAGAAGTCACCCAGAGCCACCCCATACTTGGTTGGTCACATGGGCTTAAACGCATTTCCCGGAATGCCAGAGGCTGCCGACTGTCAGCGGGGGCCTTGGGTGTGATAGTCAGCAAATTGTATCGTAATTGGTAGTGTATCACAGAAGAAGAAAAAAATATACAATAGCGGGAGGAGTAAAAATAATGTACGATGGGAAAATAGCAGAAGATTAGAAGAAATAATTACCAGAGCACATATATATATATATAAATGATACATGATTAATATGTCTATGAAAGAATCCAACCAAGTCACAATGTTGAAATACATTACTAATACAATATACAAATGAAAACAAATAAACTCATCCACATCGCAAGACTCATATTGGTCCCATTCTCTTCAACACCACAACACTCAAGTACCTGAAGTAGAAGGGCACTTAACCTTATCTATACCTACAACAATATAATCTATTTGGGCCTAAAAGCATGACCCATACAGGGTGTGAGACTAGATCTCTGTCGGAAACCACCCATAGATCTGTTCCTAACAATCGTTGAATATATATTGTAGACAAGAAGTAAATAGCCTAAATAAACAAGGAAGTACTCAGCTTTAAACATTCCTACAGTTCAAAAAACCAACATCACATATCAAGTAAAGATCTTAATCAAGATGGTAACCCTATTGGAAGTACACGTAGCATATCCCCTCTAGTTCAGCCATAAGAATATACAAATTCCCTCTATGGAAGCACTCATAGTCAATTCCCCTTATAGTAAAATGTGATTTAAGACTCCCTGAGGAAGATAACATGATCAATTACCCTTATAGACTAAGGTGGTAAAGGACTCTCTGAAAAAGCTCACTTGGTCAATTCCTCTTATGGCCCAATGTGGTCAATGAATATCTAAGGAAGTTCACTCTGTCAATTCCCTTTATATCCTAATTTTCTCAAAGACTTTTTGACAAATCTCACTCGGTCAATTCCCTTCATAGTCTAAAATTGTTCAAGACTCTTTGAAGAAGCTCACTCGGTCAATCTCCCTTATATTCTACTACAACAGGTTCTCATGGCCCTACGTAAGTCCATTGAGCATAAAAATGAAATACGTCCAAATTAAACCTCAAAAACTACTTGTCTAAATAGTATACAACATATCATCATGTTAGAAATAAATCACACCATCCTATATCTAGGCATGGGAAATAGGAATAATATCCTAACAGGCTCTTCGTACCAAAAATACGTAAACAAAACATGCTTGGGAAACACTTCCAAATCATTTAAATTAACAATATTCACATTCAAACAACCTCTACTCAAGAATAACATCATAGTAGGAAATTATCAGGTCTAAAATGGTAAATGCGCAATACCCTATTCTAAGGTATTGGGTACAATTACACATAATAATAAAATACATTCAACATAAAGTCACAAACCACCTACCTCGGCGTTGTACGATCAATATACGTGAACCTTGATCCATAAATCGCCCAATAACAACGTATATCTACAAAAAAAACTAAAAACATTTAACATAGGATAACTTGCGAAATATGAGGAATCATGAAACAAAGCTCTAGGAGAAGGTAGAGCTTACCATAGAGATCCTAACGCAATTGACAGCAGTCAGTTTGGAGAACGGATGCTAGCTTGGGGTCTTGGAGAATATTTCTGGCTGTACTGGTTCTCTCAGACGTACTAAGTCGAGATGTCGGGCATTCTTCCAATAAGAAGTGCCCCCTGTACATTTAATAAAAAAACAAAATACATGTCATGTAACTTCATGACTACACTACATGTACATTCCTTTTCTGTAATCCACTTTAGGCAGCCTCCATATCACCCCACATAACTGTGTGCAAGGCTGCTACATGGCATGCAAACGGTAATCTGCGGTAACCATGTACACGACGTATACTCATAAATTACATGGGGTGTTGTCAAGAATTTTCCAGAAACTCCCCTTTTCTCAAAAACACCATAAAAAGAAAAACATACCTTAAAAAATTTTCTGGTTCTTAAAAACATCCCCCATAAAGAAATTAGTCCCCAGATATACCTATCATGGTGGTGTAGAAGAAGAAACCTCGAACAGCCCCAGCCACTGTGAATGTATATCAGCCTCCCTCTCCCAAGTCACGTCTTGTACTCACCTGTTCTACCCTAGCACCCATACCAGAGGAACATACCACCCACAAAGAACCTTCATACAACGTTCAACGATACAGATAGGATCATCCTTCAATGAGGAATCCACCAATAACTCAACCTCCTCAGGTTGAAATACATGTGACTAGTCTGAAAAGTAATGTCGAAGCTAAGAAAAGTGGGAGACGTCCTGCAAATCCTGATACCTATGAGGTAACTGCAATCGATAGTCAACCGAACTAACTCTCTCCAATATGACAAATGGCCTGACATACCTTTGTGAAAGCATACCCCATATCATAATTATTTTGTGTCCCAACCTCAGTGTGACATGCAGGAAAACCTAATATACGACCTTGAACTCCATAGGTCCTCTCTGTTGATTAGCATAACAATTCTGTCGAGACTGTGAAGTGTCATCCTATTCTGAATCAACTGTATCTACTTTGTGGACACCTGGACATGATGAGGTCCCAGCATAGCTGCCTCTCCTTCCTCCAACCAACATAAGTGTGACCGGCATGGCCAACCGTACAAAGCCTAATAAGGTACCATCTGAATAGTTTCTTGAAAACTATTATTGTAGGAAAACTCCACAAGAATTATATGTCTCTACCAATAACCTCCAAAATCCCCAATGCATGCATAGAGTATGTCCTCAAGCACCTAAATCGTACGATCAGACTGGCCTTCTGTCTGGGGATGGTATGTTGTACTAAAAAGTAATTGTGTTACGAAATCCTTCTAAAGCCCATGTCAGTCCTGAAAAGTAATACATGCATCCCTGTCTGAAACAATGGAGTGTTGAAGTCCATGTATAAGTACAATCTTTCGAATGTACAAACTTCCCAACTCATTGACACGGAAGTCCTCCTTGATCGGAAAGAAGTTAGAATCCTTCGTGAGTCTATCAATGACAAACATAATGCATTGTTTCCTCAAGGAGACCTCAGAAAACCAGTCATGAAATCCATTGGGAGGTCATTTCACTTCCACTTAGGAATGGGTTACAGTTGTAGAAGTCAAGTTGGTCACTGATTCTCTGCCTTCACCTACTGACAGGTGGAACATCTCATGATGAAACTAGTAACATCTCTCGTCATATCTGGACACCAATACTGAAAGTGTACATCACAATACATCTTGCTGATTCCAGGATGAACTTTCAAAACCGAGGAATGAATGTCCCACATCATCTCCTCGTGTATGTCAGCTGTCACCCATATGCACCCCTGGAAATGAAAGATATCATCCTCGCATATGGTCCATCAACGAATACGGTCATATTCTGACACTCTTTCCCATAGGACTAGGCCTTCAGAATCTAATAGCTTCCTCATTTTCACTTGATCAAGTAGATTATAGTTAACAACTAAAAATAAAAGAAATGTGTTCCCCTTTCTATCATGAACCTCCAAATGCATCTCAGAGAATAGATCCATGAGCATCCACTCAATGCTAGCCTCATGAACTTCTTGTATCTGAATCCTTCTTCTCAGTGCATTGACCATGTCATTGCCTTTCCCATGCGTATAGGCAAGATCAACGTCGAAGGATTGTAGGTACTCAACCCACATTCTCTATCTCAAATTCATATAACGTAGAGTGAAAATTTACTTGAGGCTTATGTGGTCAGTGAAAACCAAAAAATGATCTCCCAGATGGTAATGTCTCCAACAGTGCAAGGAATGAACAACTGATTCCATCTCGAGATCATGTGTCGGGTAATTCCTCTCATGTATCCTCAAATGACGAGATTTGTACGAAACAAATCCTTCTCCCTGTATAATCACATCTCCTTTACAGATACTTAAAGAATCATAGTAAACAGTATAGCTCTTGCCCAACTCTAGTAATACTAGTATCAGCGCTGAAGTAAATCTCCCTTTCAGCTCCAAAAAGGCTGACTCATATGAATCTGACCGCAAGAACATCACACCCTTCTTAGTCAGACCCATCAGTTGTGCTTCTAAGTGCAAAAAGTCCTGTATGAAATCTCTATGGTATCCAGCCACCCGAAGTAAACTCCACACCTCAATGATGTTCTTCAACTAATCCTAGTACACTACTACTCTCACTTTTTCTGGGTCTACGGATACTATAGTCTCGGAGATAACATGATTGAAGAAGTGAATTTGATTCATCCAAAAGTGTAATTTTTAAATATTTTCATATAAATGATTCCCTCTCAGTGTACTCAGAACAACCTCAAGATGTGTGGCATGGTCGTGTCGAGTGTGAGAGTACACCATGATATCATCCACGAACAAAAACATGAATGAATCCATGTATGGATGGAACACTCGGTTCATCAGCACCATCAAAACTGCAAGTGGGTTCGTGAGACTGAACAAAATAACCAAGTACTCGTATTGACCATACCTGCTCCGTATGGCATTAAGAGGTATATCTAATTGTCTAACGCCCGACTGATGGTAATCGGACCTCAAGTCAATCTTCAAGAACACCCGATCTCCTCGAAGATGATCAAAGAGATAATAAATCCTCAGCAGGGAATATCAGTTCATGAACATCAACTAGTTCATCTTCCAATAATCCACACAAATTCTGAGAGTACCATGTGCCTTCATCACAAAAAGGATAGGCGAACCCTAAGGAGAAGTATGGGGTCGAATGAATCCATTTTCCTACAACTCCCCCAACTACTAATTCAGTTCGTGTAACTCATGTGTAGCCATCCTATAAGGAGGAATGGATACTGATTCCACCCCTGGAACAAGCTCTATAGAAAATTCTACATCTTTCTCTAGTGGAAAACATGAAAATTCCCTTGGAAATACATCCCTGAAATGATCCACCACTCGAGGAATGTGCATCTGTGATGTACCCTAGTCATCTAGATACAGACTAGCAAACTGGACTATAACTCCTCCTATCCCATGATACTCTGGTCCCGCTCGGATCTCCTAGACATCCCATTCACCCTTATGATGAAACAATACTCCCTCTGGTGATATGAAACTCACCCTACTGCGATAGAAATCGACAACTCCCGGGAAGGGAACTAACCAGTCCATTCTGAGAATGACATCATAGCTTGTCATCTCAAGGACATTGAGATCTCAAAGGAAGTGACACCCACCAACCTCAAGACGTCACTCCTTGCACTGACATAAACTATATTTTCTCATCCCTAGTGGAGTGTCTAGTGCCACGATATCAGATTAATAAAGGATACAGAGCCCAAAAATATCCAAAATAGTAAACGATATAATGCTATGGGAAGCCCCTATATCGAAAAGAGATGAAGATAAAACTGAGGCAACTCGGATCGTACCTCAAACATTATAGGGTTTGATATCCTACTACTGTTGGGTCTACTCCACTGCAAAGGTGTGGACTATACTGTGGCACTGTGACCCAGCCTGACCACTCTGAGCTGATCCACATCGATGTTTTTGAAAACATGGTGACATGCTCCCATGGCCCAAACCTCCACCTTGGCCTGAACGGCTAAAAGAACTCAAATTCCCAAACTGGTGAGAAACTGATGGAGATACTCCTGTATGAGGAGTCATATATGAACCCCAATCACTAGCTGCTGGTGAGAAATCCTGACAGAAACGCAGAAGGTGTCCCATCTTGCTGCATGATAGACACTAAACTACGTCTATTTGGCACTACGACCTCATATTACCACTTATCATGCACTAGTATTAGACCACCTGGCTACTAGAAGATTTATCACACCTTTTCAGATCTCCTCATGTAATCTACTTATGATGCTTCCTAGTGCCAACTAGTGGATCAGTAACTCTAGATGTCAAACAGCCCTGGATCACAACTCCAGAATCCATCAGATTGCACTTAGTGATCAGCGCCTGGATGACTATAGTGGAAATCGATGTCAGACAAAATATGTTCACCTATGATCATATGTCATGCCTTAGACCATCCTCAAAATATAGTTCATGGAAAAACTCATCGCCCACTGGAATATGAATGAAATTTTCTAGCTCTATGAAGTGAGAGGAATACTCCATCACAGAAAGAGTACCCTACTCCAGAATCATAAACTCCCAGGCTCGGTTAGCCCTCAAGTTCTCCGGAAAGAAATAATAATACAAGATACACTAAAACTAATCCCAAGTAATATTCAGCTGGCACCCTACCTGTGAGATCACATCCCACCACCTATTGGAGGAGTCTCGAAGCATGTAGGTAGAAATCCTCACCCTCTTATTTGTAGGTACCCTCAGATGCTCGAAGATCGTCAAGGTGACTTTTAGCCATGACTATGCAAAATGGAGTCCCTCATCCCCTGAGAATGTGGGGGGATGATGCTGCTGAATGAACCGCGTCAACTATTCCATCGACGGGGTAGGAGGCGGAACATCCTAAAAGATCTACATCATCCTCATAAATCCCTCACTGAAGTGTGCATCAGAACCTGTGTCAGGTATAACTGTTGGTTCCAAGACTGGCATAATTGGAAGATCTGTAGGAAGTCCCTGATCATCCATATCCGGCGTTTGGTCACTACCTTGTAACTGGAGGACAACCGGAGGAAGTCTCGGTTGTCTAAATCTGCAAGGTCATGCGCACACCTTAGATAAAGTTAACAAGAACTACAATATACAAGTGAAAAAAGGAAACAAGAGAAGTAAAGCATTCATGTTTTACAAAACATGACTACACAGCGTGTATTTCACCTACATGGCATGTTCCATTAAGCCATTCACATGGGCGTGTACTCCTGCAACAACTCATCATGTAACACCCCAAACACATGGCGTGTTATCCTAAAAAACATCATGTACATTAATCCTTTTCCCTTCACCATGTTTTTTACATTTCTATGCAATGTAGATCTCCTAGAACAAGACTACATGGTGCACTTGTTCCCAACACGGTGTGTACAATACGGGCTCCATCGACTTTTTTTGTTAGTGACATGGCTGGATACACGGGTCACACTACATGGCATGTTCTAGACGGACACGTCGTGTACAAGATAAGACTCCAAATACCAGTGTTTGTTAGATACACGGAGGGCTACACGGGTTAAACAACACGACGTGTTCCAGGTGGACACAATGTGTATAAGATAATGGCTCTACCAACCCGTGATTGTATGTTAGATGGAAAATGATGCGGTCTTACAACACGACGTCCACATTAGGTACACGATGTGTTCTAGAAAGGATATTCACAACCCCATGTCCTTACCCACACAGTCAGGGATACAGTTATATACTACATGGTGTGTACATATAGTACACAACATTTACATCTAAAAAATTTCTCCTTCCCAAACATAATGACTCACGACATGTGTTTCAACATTACATTCCATGTTTTCTAGGTTTTTCTAGACAGTATACCTCAAAAACAATTCTGGAGCCCAGAAAAACACTGAAAATGAACATTTAACTGTCACATTTTGATCTGTGTGGGCCCATACTCACCATGAATCAATGCTTGGCATCATACACATGTAATAAACAAGAACAACAATTTAATTTTCCACCAAATTCCAGTCCATGAGGGCCCATAACACCTCAAGAACCAATTTTTGATGTTCATCCAAACAAAACCTATCACAAACAATACCCTATCAAACAACTGTTATTTTTTCAAGGCATATATCACAACAGCATCCATATCTATCACAACATCTATCGCAGCAACATGAAATCACTAATGCACCCTAAATGTCATGGAAAGAATGCATGAAATATGATTTCTAGCAAGTGAAAATATGATGCCTGATATGGAACACCCTCGTATCATCGGGTTGGAACAGAAATATAACATAAATAACATCAACAATAACAACACAAAGCATGTTAATCACACAAAGGTGAAATCAAAACAGTTGTAAGATTGCAAAATATTACAAAAAAAATCAATAAACGAGGTAAATTAGCATTTCCATGTACACGAGGTAGCTACACCCAGGCACATCTTATTACTAATTGCATATTACTTCCTATCCTTAGATATAGGCTAAAAATAGTTATTCAAGAAGAAAATAATTCCTATGATACAACTTTGTAATGTCTCGGTTCTGAAAACCACACAGAGGCGCCCTGTACCTAGTTGGTCACATGGCCTCAAGCACATTTCTTCGAATGCTAGAGGCTGCAGACTAGAAGCGATGGCCATGGGTGTGATAGTGGGGAAACTATGCCCACATTGGAAGTGTAACACAATGGATGTAAAATAAATATACAATGGAGGAAGTAGAAAACGTACTGAATGAATGTAAACCAGTGGATGACTAGAAGCAATAATAACTGGAGCACATATATATATATATATATAAATGATTCATTATACATATATCTAGGAAAGATTCCAAACAATTCATAATAACGAAATAAAGTACTAAACCAAAGTAGAAAAGAAAACAAATAAACTCCTCAGCATCGCAAGCCTTAGCTTGGTCTCATGATCTCCAGCTCCATAACACTCAAGTACCTGAAGTAGAAGAGCGCTTTCCCTTATCTATACCTGTTGGAATATAATGTGTTTAGGACCAAAAGCATGAACCAAACAAGGTGTGAGACTAAGTACTTTTAGAAAACCACCCAAAGATCTATTACTAATAGTCAGTGAATATATATGGTAGACAAGAAGTAAATAGAATTAATAAACAAGGAAGTACTCAGCAGTAAACATTCATACAGTTCAAAGCAATAAACATCACATAGCAAGTAAAAAACAAAATCAAGAAGGGAACCCTATGGGATGTACACGAAGCCTATCCCCTCTGGTTTGGCCATAAGAATATATAAAGACCCTCTGAGGATGCACTCACAGTCAATTCCTTTTATAGTCAAAAGAGATTCAAGACTCTCTGAGACGGCTCACACTGTGAATTCCTCTTACATCCTATGGTAGTCAAGGACTCTCTGAGGAAGCTCCCTCTATCAATTCACCTTATAGCCCCATGTGGTCAAAGTCTCTCTGAGGAAGCTCACTCGATCAGTTCCCATTATATCCTTAAGTGATCAAAGACTCTCTGAAGAAGCTCACTCGGTCAATTCCCCTCATAGTATTAAATGTTTCAAGACTCTCTAAGTAAGCTCACTTGGTCAATCACCCTTATAGTCTACTACACCAGGTTCTCAATGTCTTGTGTAAGTCCAGCGAGCATTGCAATGTAATAAGGAAAAATTAAACCTCAATAACTACTTGTCTAAACATTCTACAACATATCATCATGTCAGAATTCAATCACACCATCCTATATATTGGCATGGAAAACATGCATAGTAGTACAACAGGCTAAGCAGACCAAACGGTCACAAACAAAACATTCATGGGAAACACTTCCAAAGTAGTGAAATTAGCCATATTCAAATTCGAACAACTTCTACTCATTAATTCCAGCATATTATCCAATTATCATGGATAAAACGGTAAATGCACAATACCCCGTTCTAGGGTATTGGGCACAATTGCACATAATAATCAAAGACATTCAACGGAATGGCACAAACCACCCACCTCAGTTTTGTTCGATCGATATACATGAACCTAGAGCCTTGAATCGCCTAGGAAATCTATATATTTACAAAAACTATAAAAACGTTTAATAGAGGATAACTTGCGAAAGAGGAGGAATCATGAAACATTGATCTAGGAGAAGGAAGAGCTTACTGAGGCGATCCCAATGAAATCGACGGTTGTCGATTCAAAGAATGGATACTTGATCTAGGGCACAGATAATATTTGCAGTCATACAGGTTCTCTCGAATGAACCAAGTCAAGAAGTAGGGAGTTCTTCCAATAAGACATGACCCCGGTACGTTTAATGAAAAAACAAAATACACAGTGTGTACTTCATGACTACACAACATGTACTTTCCTTTACCATACTCTGATTTAGGTTGCCTCTAAGTCACCCCACATAGCTGTGTGCAAGGACACTACATGGCCAGAACATGGCTACCTGCGGTAACTGAGTGCATGGTGTGTAATCATAAAGTACAAAGCCCGTAGTCAAGAATTTTCCAAAACACCCCTTTTTCTCTAAAAAAACACCAGAGAAAAAGAAAAACATACCTCAAAAGAAGGGCCGGGTTCAAACAAAAATGATTTAAATATTATATATATTTATTATATATGTTTTTTAGTAGTACATAACATTTTTAGATATGTAATTAAATGCACTTTTCATGGTGACGGTAAGTCGTACGTATGCATGAACGCTACTTTAATTTATTTTTTCATATTTAAGGGAATAAAAAATAAATGATTCATTGGTATATTATAATTACATTATAATATCATATAACATATATGTTACATAATATCATTAATTCCATCCTTTATATGTCCCATGTATGTCAAGGAAAATATAGAAGAGAGATCAGGTGATGATCGAGAGCGGCGACGACGAAGAATGGTGACCTAACCCTAACGCCATGGTCGATGCATCGGCCTATCCTCCTCCTCCTGGGGAGGGGTCTCACCCGAATCCTGCTGATGATGCTTTGGGAGTCTGATCCGGGGTCCAAGGTCCTTTTTTTCATCCAGGTACGGCCTCTCCTCTCTTTCCCAGCATAAATGTTTCTCCGAATGTCCCTGGTCGCATTAATGGCCAGCCTGTGGTTCCAATCTCCATTCAGGAATTCGATGAAGCCTCTTCAATTTTTTCCACGGACTTGGTTGAGAGATTTGTGCAGAGATGGCCTATGGTGGAGATCTTTTCCATGCATGTTAATGAGGAATGGGGACTGACTCATCGAGTGTCTGTTGGGCTTTTGGGCTGTGACAAATCCTCATCTGCTTCGCTGATGAGGATGATAAGATTAGAGCCTGGTCAAGTGCTAGTAGATATGTTCATGATTTTTATTTTCACCTCCTCCAATGGAATTTTGATCTTCACATAAATTGGGACTCGTCAACCACCACGATTTGGATTCAACTTCCTGGGTTGCCGCTGCCTTTCCAGAACCTTGGACTCTAACGGTCAATTAGGAACTCCATTGGGTGATTTCTATGTTGCGATCATCGGACAGCTTCACTCTCACACCCAATGGTCATGCGGATCTACATTGAAATGGAGATAGAAAATCCACCTCCAAAGCTGGTGTGGACTATGATTGAATGAGAGTACAGATATGCTCAATCCATTCTCTATGATTCATGGGTCAATATCTGTTCCTTCTGTCATAGGCAGGGACACTGGGTCTCTAGATGCCGCAAGTATGCTAAAAATGGGGGCAATGTTGGACCTTCAGAATAAAATGAGGCAATTGTATTGAAGGTGGTGAGGGGTGAGGTATGTTCTTCTCCAGATGATAATGAGAAAAGGGTTGAATATATGGATACTTCTCCTTCTGGTGGGCGGGAGCAGCAACTCGTGGAGTTTGGGCCTGGGGACTCTCTGATTAATGAAACCCATCACGAGGCCACGAGGATGGATGGACTTGGGATTGATTAGCAGAGGGTGAGTGTGGATGCATCTACCATGGGTTGTGCTATGGTGGAAGAGAAAACTCATCTTGCAGTGGGGTGTGAGGCTATGCCTAATTTTCATGAAGGGGCTGTTGTGCATGCTGCTGTGATGAAGGAAGTGCGACCTGATTTTAATCCATCGGTGAAGCGAGTACATGACCATCTAAATTAGAATATTAGGAGATGGAGGAGTCCTATGGCTGATGAAACTAGAGCTGGACAGTTTCAGATGGTAAATGAAACTACGTGTAACCAGTTTGAAAGATTAGTGAGTGAGAATGGTTCCCCCATGGAGGAAGGCCCGCAAGAGACTGGCCCAGATAATTTGCTGAGTGATTCCTATTATCAGCCTGCAGGAATCAATGATAAAATAGGGAATAAGACCCCTTATGGTCTTGTAAATGAGGTGTCAATTAAATGTATTGCTCTAGTTGACACTAACAGGGAAGCGCAACAGCCAGGCGAAGGATGTCTATCTGCGCTAGAGGGTAATTTCATTAGAGGAAATAATGGATGTCAAATGACGGATCATGTGCACATCAATGGAAGATGGGGAAATTTCTCTGAAAGTGAAAAAGAAAATTTTGATGTTGGCTCCAAATAGTCATATGATGATATTGTGAATGGCGGAAAATATAAGGTGTATGAAAGTGATGGTGGTATGAATGCTCCACCAAAGAGAAGGCCAAGGAAAGATTACTCTTACCTGCCGAATCCAATGTCTACCAGGTCATCCTCCAAGAGGGAGAATTGTCTCAGGGATGCCTATAGTTTGATTAAGGAAATGCTATACTTTAAGGATTTTATTTCATTGGAAAAGTTGAATTTGAGAAAGAAATATTCCAAGATTCTAAATCACTATGAAAGCTCCGAGTGGGAATCGACTTCTTCGGATGAAGCAGCTTATCATCAGTATGGTGACAGGCATGATGTTTTCTAATATGTTGTTGTTTTTCAGGTGTGTTGTACTCTTTTTCTACACTTTTCCTATATTTTAATAAATGGTCAGAGGTCTACCTCTGACTAAGCTTTCCTGGATATGTTCCAAGTATGTCATGAACGAGTCATATCACTTTGAGGGGACTGTAATCTGCATTTTCTCAAATGAAATTATCGTATTTACATATTATAGAATGAATAAAGGGATGATGTAAAAAAGATTAATTTATAATAGGGTCAATATTAATATACTATATATCATATAAAAATAATGTTCTATCATAATTTCTATAATAAATGGTGGTAGGGGTAAATTGAACAATCATCGTTTCGTGAGGCAGTAGTTCCTTGTCCATAGAAATAGTATGTTCATATCCATTAGATGGGGGTTTCTTAGTGTAGTCAAAAATAATTATAATAAATAAATATTAGTAGGTTTATAATACTATTGTATTTATGTAATAAATTAATAATAAGAGAATAGGGAGTGGATAAGGAAGATAAAGGAAAGGAACTTGACAGAAGATGTTACCTCAAAATCAGTTAACTTATTTTAATATAAGCCAAAAGAATATCATGAATTTACTTCTGCCAAATTTATAGATTCTAGGAGGAATGGAGGGAATCTATGAGATTATTTGATAAGAATTTGGATGATCTAAGTATATTGGGAGTTGTGAGTATGTGGATAGATTTAATGATCTTTTATAAGAGGGAGGAGGGGCTCTTTATGAAGGTGTTGAAATATTTTTTAATTATAAAATTATTTTTAGTTTAAAATCATCCAAAAACTCATTTATTTAATAGATAATATGATCTTGGGTCTATATATTAATAACCAATAGGTTCTAGAGATCTGTAGGTCACAAAATTAATCTTATCTTTTATCTTTAACCCTTAGTTAAAAACGTTAACTCTAACCATGTCTTCTCACTTTTTCATAATATATAGTAACTATATTTATTATAGAAAGACAATAGAACCATAAGTGGATCAATAATAAAATCTGAATCATTATTCAATTCATTTTTCAGAATAATATATTTTTAAGAGTATTATATCATTTAATAAAATACGAATTGTTTTAAAAACATGTTTATGTAAATTTTGACAAAACAATGTAATTAATATTTTTAGTCATAAATACTTTATTCTTTCAGAAAAAAAGAATTGAAACAAATATAATATCTTAGTTTGATTTAAAAAATTGGGGCATGAAATAAATTTTTTATAAAATACATTTATTTTATTATTTATCAAAACATTTTTTTGAATCTTTCATTAATGAAATAAGCAATACATCATCATTGTGTCGTAATTAAATTTATTTATTTTAGGAATAAATTTTATAAATAAAATATTTTGATGTAAGAAATATTTTCAGTTTTTTAATAACTATTTCAGTCTAGTAGATCAATTATATAACCCCATTTAAATATAGGTTTAAAAAAAGACACATGTTTATGTTATTTTTCTCGTTAATTTAAATTAATTATTATAAAATTTTATTATCACTCCCATGTGAATTAATGGGGTTAATAAATCAACCCATGTATTACCATGGTCATAAATATATCATAAATATGATTGGGGCATGTTTTATGGTAGTTCAAAATTTATATAATATTATTTTTTACCCATATTTACAAAATTTACCTTTCAACCATGGTAAAAATAATAATTTTTGACGTTACTATTTAAATGTCCAAAAATAAAAGGTAACTATTTAAACAATATATACCTTCTTATTGAAAATATGGAATAAATTTTTCAAAATTAAAAACACAAAAGTTGTAGTAATTAATTTAAAATTATTTCATGTTGTCAAAACCAAAAAACTAGTTTTTTAAAAGTAATAACTATTAAAACATTGACATGTGTTTATATCTAGTTTAAAAGTGAAATTCCATCGAATGCCCATAATGATATTACATATAAAGCACAATCCAATTATACTTCAAAACCAATTAATATTACAATTTAAATCTATAAGTAAAATAAATGAAAATTAAATTTTGAAATAAAATGTTGCATTTTTCAATATTCACAAAAAATGGAACTTTAATATAAAATTACCAAAATTTTAAACAAATAAAATTTTGATAATCCTATTATATAGAAGAATTATATTTTTTAAAATAAAAAAATTAAATGTGACAAAAAATAAATTAAGAAAGGGTTCACCATCGAAAGGAAGTAAAAATACATTTTTAGAAAAATACGACTTTTATCTGAATAATGAATTTATTATTAAATCATATCATGAAAACATATAAGATGAATTAAAAAATTTAATTGAATATTTAAAATACATTTTTAATTAAATAAAAATCAATAAAGTGTTATATGATTTTATAAACACAATTATTATATTTTTAAATAGGATTTCATAAAAACAAATATTTTATATTCAATTGGTTTGTATTATCATTTATAAAATATTTGGTAACCAATGAATAATTATTTAAACATATCTAAATAATATTTCAAAATTTAGTTGATACAATTAATTATCTCTATTACAATGGATAGGTTTTAACTACCATTTAAAATAATAATATTATTATTTTATTATTTTTACGAATAACCCAATGTTGTTTGAAACATTAGATTTCAGGGAAACCTTTTATTGTGTTTCGATTACACTATCATAAAAAGAATCAGCATTAATGTATAATTAATATCTTATTCATAAATATTATCATGTATATAAAAGTATTATTTTATAAATACATTATTTGTTACCCTATGAAATTTTTTTAAAATAGATGGGATGAGCATAAAATCCTCAGTGGAGGATATATAATAAGTAAAGAACAAATTTTTCCCTGAATACATTCAAATAAAAAAATTATACTTTTCAATCATAAATCATAATATCATTAACATTCATAATTAAATCATAAAAATTATGAATATCACATAGAAATCATAAATCATAAATTTAATTCGTGGAATCCATAACAAACATACATTGTAGCTTTCACATCTATATAAGGAGTCACATTTGGAATATCCATCACAGTATATTCCCTACATCTTTTAGTGTAAACATTAATGTTTTCCAATGTTAGGTTACCCAATTCATTAGAGATCTATCTCAGCATCACCTGCCCTTAGTTTTTTAGGGATCCACCCGTATATGTAAACAATTCATAAGAAGCATAATATTCTCATAACATATAAAATAAGCATAAAAAAAGATAACATTTCTAAAAAGGAATCAAAAAATATAATTTCAATATATTTACATAATAAAATATTTATAAAAACTAATTTCTCTTCCAAAATAAATAAAAAGTGTATATGGTTTTTATTTTTCTTTTAAAAAAATTACATATTGTTCATGAAACCAAATTTCAAATAATTCTCATGGCGGCGGAATGGCTGATGTTGTCGCCTATGTTTAAAAGAAACATTTCTTTTGACATTTAATAAACTGATTAATATAAAATTATTATATTTGAAAACAAATATATTATTTTAAAAGAAAAATGGTATAATTATACACTATATAAAAGAAGGTTGTGCATAAACCAAAATATGTCTCACTGATAGAAGATTGATACAAAGAACCTTAAAAATCATTTTGTCAATAAAAAATTGATTATGTATATTAACTATAAATACACAAACAAAAATTATAAATACTAGATATAATATCAAAATTTATTTCTCTCATACTCATAGCATGACATAATCACAAAGTAGAAGATTATCCCAAAGAATGAAAATTAGGTTATGATGTTCCATTACCATGAGTCTGACAAGTCTCGTTCATTATTTATATTCATGAATAATTAACATAGGTTAATTTTTACTTTTTCATAACATGATTAAATTATAATATTTCTTTTATAGAACAAATTACAATTTAAAAAAATATATAATGATTTATGTTAATATCAGCCGTTTTGTTGATATTCGGTACTTGAGTCGAAAATGAACTCGTTTTTCTACAAATTGTCCATATAGCCAAAAATACATAATCTACAGTATGATATTCTTGATTTAAATATCATATATATCCATTATATATGTATTTATAATAGTCCATAACATTTGGAGATAAAGAATGAAATGCATTGTTCATGGTGATAGTAAGCCGTACATACGCATTAATGCCACTTTCATTTATTTTTTCATATTTAAAGGAATGCAATCTAAATGATACATATGTAAATTATAATTGTATTATAATATCATATTTTATATATGGTACATAATTTCATTAACTCCATCCTTTATACGTTCCATGTATGGAATGAACGAGTCATATCACTTTGAGTGGCGGTAGTCCGCATTTCCTCAAATCAAATTAATGTACTTCCAGATTATGGAAATCATAATGGTATGTTGTAAATAAATATTATACAATAAAAGAGAAAATATAAATATAATAAATATAAAAAATAAATAAAATTCCATCATAATGGCTACCATGAATGGTGGTAGGGTAAAATTGAAAAATCATCATTTTGTGAGGCAGTAGTTCACCATCTACAAAAATACTATGTTCATATCCCTTATATGAAGGTGTGTGTATGTGTAGTAGTAATCATTATCATAAAAACATACTAGTATATTGATTATACTATTATTGTGATGCAATAATAATATAATAAGATCAGAGGGAGTGGAGAAGGAAGATAATGGAATGGACTTTGAGAGAAGATGTTACCTCTAAATCGGATAACTTCTTTTGATTTGAGCCAAAAAGAATTATTAAATTGCCTTATAGCCATGGTATGGATTCTAGGATGAATGGAGGGATGTTGGGAGGTTATTTTTCTATATTTTAGTCCATCCAAGAGTCAATATATGTGTGAGTAAATTGGTAGATTTGATGGCCTTTTATAAGAGGGATGAGGGGAACTTTAGGAATATATTAAAATATTATTTTATTTTAAACTTATTTTCCAAATAAAATATTCCCAAACTAATTTATTTCAAGGATTAAATGTTTTTTGTTCTACACCATATCATCCAATAGTGTTTAGACATGTTTAGGGCACAAACATAACCTTATCTTTTATAAGTAATCCTTAGTTAAAAACATTAACTATTACAATGTCTTCTATCATTTTCAAAATATATGGTAACTATGATTACTATAAAATTCCAAGTGAAACATAAATAGACCATTAAATAAATTTTTATATTTTATATTTAATTTTTCTTAACCTTTGTTTTTTAAGACTATTATATAATTTAATGAAATATTATTTGTTTTAAAAACTCATTTAGGTCAATTTTGACACTATAAAAAATTTGATTTTTTAAAAGTCATAACAACTTGTTTCTGTGAAAAAAATTAATTAAATATAATATAATATACCAATATATTCCAAAAAACTCGTGGATGGCATCAAAATATCCAAAATATATTAATTTTAAAAAATATAATAACATTTATTTGAATCCTTCATTAATGAAGAAATCACTACATTGTCATTGTTTCGTAATAAAATTTATTTATTTAATGTCTAAAATTATAAATAATATATCATGATGTATAAAATATGTTTATATTTCTAATTAATATTTATAGTTGATGATATCAATTATATAAACCCATGAGAAAAATGTTTTAGTAAACAATACATGTTAATGTTATTTTCCTCTTTAGATTAAATTATTTATTTTGGAATGGCATTATCACTCCCAATTGGATCCATGGGATCCCAAAATCGACCAAAATATTGAAATGGTCATACATATCACATTCAATAGCATAATAACATGTGTTAGGGTATTTTAGTATTATTATAATATTTTATTACAATTATTTACCTGATTTACCCTTTAACCATAGTATAGATATTAATTACTGAAGTTACAACTCATTGTGTTCAAAAATAAAAGGTACCTATTTTATCAAATTGAACCTTATTATTTAAAATGCGGAATCCATTTTTCAAAATTGAAAACAAATAAGATAAAATAATTAATTAAAAATAAATTTTTTGACAAAACCAAACATTGAGTTTTTAAGAAGTAATAACTACCAAATTATTCGAAAGTTTTTATGTCCAATTTAAAAGTTAAAATAATTCAAATGACCATAATTTGATAGAATTTAAAAAAATAATCCAATTATAAATTAAAAAAGATTAAAATGATAACCTATATGTATAAATAAATATGATGAAAATGAAATTTTGAATTAAAATACAGTATTTTTCACTACTCATTCAAAAAAGTAATTTATAAGAAAATTACCAAATATTTATCCAATTTAAATTTGGGTGTCCTGATTCTATAGGAAAATTATATTTTTTCAAATAAAATATGTATAGTTGGAAAAACCCAAATTTAAATAGGGTTTCTCAATCACAAGGTGGTAAAACTGCATTTTTAGAAAAATAATTCTTTTATCTGAAAAATTGAATTTATTCATATATCATATCGATAAAACATATAATATGTATTAAAAAATGTAATTGAATATATAACTTATATTTTTCATTATATAAATTTCCATAATGAGAGATATGACATTATAAAAACAATTATTATCTTTTTAAATATGTTTTCTCAAAAACTCATCCTTTATATTAAATTGGTTTTTATTTTGATTAATAAAAAATTTGGTAACCAATGAATCATTACTTAATCATTTTTAAACAATATATTAAAATCCAGATGATAATATTCATTCTTTCCATTCCCATTCTTAGGTGTTAACTACTTTTTCAAATAATAATAATTTTATTGTATTATTTTTCAGTATAACTCAATGTTGTGTGCAACATATGATTTTAGAGAAACCCATTGTTGCAAGTCAAGTACGCTCTTGGAAAAGTGTCCCCTTTAAAGTAGAATTACTATCTTATTCATAAGTTTTAATATAACTCAAATAGTATTATTTTTTAAATACATGGGTTGTTATATCCTTCACCCTTTTTGGTAGTTTCATCCTCTAAATTTTAAAATTGGGCTTGGAGACATCATTAAAATTCTCAAATCGTAAAAGGTGTCAATAAAACTATCACATTAAATGTATTAAAGAGAACTAAAAAAGGTCACACAAGATAACACATATGAGGATTCCATGAAAACATGGATATGGAAGTGAAAACTAAAAATCATGTTCGTATGGAGAGTGATTGAAAACCTAATTAGGAGAAATTTAACAACTAGAAAACCCCATACATATATTTTGTTAAAAGGAATTTCATTTCCTACTAGAAACATTAAATGGGAAATGTTTTGTTTTACTTTCCTTTTCATAACATTTAGGAATTATTTTAAAACATAGAAAAATAACATAAGGATACAAACATACATTCCCATTAGTGTTTCATCTTTTAATAAATATATAACACAAACTTGTCTTGTCTCCAAACGGTGAGTATTCAAGATGACATGGACACACATAAAGCTCTTGAATCATCTTCCAGAGAATCACATAATCCAAAAATGATGAACTAAGTATTCATCCAATATTCAAATGATATCCAAAACTAAAATGGTTTGTACAAAATCAAATAATACTAAAAAGTATAATACGTTATAAAAATAAATAATACTCTTAATCTGTGAAATTCAAAAAATTATACCAAAATTTCATCAAAGACTATTAAATAAAAAAAGTCATTAAAATTCATCCACAAAATCGATATAATATTTAAACTCAAAACTCGTAAGTATTTGATCATTGTAACATTTATTTCCAAATAACATCGACTACTCTAAAAGTATCATATTTAAAAGTAATTATCCTAATCGCATGTTATCCAATAAAGGTTAATTATTTC
Organism: Viscum album; assembly: GCA_963277665.1. Classification (NCBI taxonomy): domain Eukaryota; kingdom Viridiplantae; phylum Streptophyta; class Magnoliopsida; order Santalales; family Viscaceae; genus Viscum; species Viscum album. The sequence continues at coordinate 1,050,303,144 of OY728151.1, read as the reverse complement.
CATAAATAACCAAAATCACAATTTTTACGCAATAAAAACATATATTATTCCTAAATAAAATTCAACCATTAATCCTCAAATAAAATCCAGTTTTATTCCATTTTACATAGTCATATATTGTTCCCAGAAGAGCGAACGTCTTCCTAAATAAAATTTATCACTTAATCACCAAATTTTTTTCCTATACTAATGATATTTATTTGATAAAGTAAATTTTTCCAAAAATAAACTAATTTTTGATCCATAAAATCATATAACAACAAAAATAAGTCATACTTTCTAGGGGATTTATGCAGGCCAGTGGTAGGAGATAACTCTCAGTCGCACATTGTTTGGGGGTTCGATTTCTGTAGCGTTTTCTAACATGATGGGTTTTTCTACAGTCGGTTTGTTTTCCCTTTTAAAAAACTGTATAATTATAATAACATTAAAAAAATATATATAATTCGAAAATATAATCATATAATATTTTAACAACAAAATTCATTTTATACGTCATAATTTTCATTCCAAAAACTAATAACCCATAATTTCCACAAAGGTGAATGTTTCAAAAAATACCGTTAATCACCTTTAGATTATATAATCCTCAAAATAGGTATGTAATTCATTGAACATATAATATAACATAAAATTATTAACTCATGATCATATCCATAACCCTTAAAAATATTAACATCCAATGCCTAAACCATTCAACTAATACCAACTGTAGGGTTCCGTCCTTAAACATTACATAATCTTCAGTTTTTTAGTAATTTACATTTAAGATACTTTAATGTTTATAGTTTGAGATATTTTGGCCCAAACTAATACATTACATCTGCAAAATTTCAAATTAGACACTTGTAATCTGTCAATTATTTTCAAAATATTTAAAATTATTACAGAAAATAGTAATTATTTTTTTATATAAATCTTCATTAATTCATCCTCTATCATACCCTTCCTTATAACCTATGAAAATCCTTTCAAAAAAATGGTATCAGCATAAAAATCTCAGTAAAGGACATAAAATAAGGAACAAACACATTATCCCCTGAATACATACAAATCAAAGAAATCAGAATATCAATCATGAAATATAATCTCTTTTGAATACCTCATGATATAATAAGAGTTATGAATAACACATAGAAATCATATATCATAAAGGTAACATATGTAATCCATAACATACTTACATTATAACATTCATAGGTACATAGGGAGTCACGTTTGGATTACCCATTATTGTATATTCCCTAAATATCATAGGAGAAAAAATAGTGTTTACCTCTATCATGTTTCTGAAGGCATTGGAAATCTATCTTGGGCTCACCCACCCTCAGTTTATCATGGAACCACCAATATATGTAAACAATTCCAATGAACCATAATATAATAACAACACACAAATCAAACATAAAGCTAAAATTTTCAAATTGCAATCACAATATATCACTTCAATATATTGACATAATTAATGATTTATAGAACCCAATTTCAATTCTATAATATGTAGTAATAAAATATGGAATTTATTTTCCATTTAAAAATATTACGTCTTTTTACGGAATCCAAATATCAAATAATTCTCATGGTGGTAGAAACATCATTATCAATGCGTTTATTAAAAAGAAACATTCCTTTTGGTTTTTAATAAAATTCTTTGTAGAAAAATATTCATTTTGGAAATAATTTAATTAAATTAAAATAAATATTGTATAATTATACAGTGTATAAATTAAGGTCATCTATAAACCAAAATATGGCTCAATGAAAGGAGGTTGAGACAAAATCCCTTACAAAGATAATTTTTTAAACAAAATATATTTCTTATGTGTATTTACTTTAAATACTACCAAAACAATTATTAATAAAAGATAGGATATCAAAAGTTATTTCTCCCACAGTCATATCACGTCCTAATAAAGAAGTAGAAGATTAACCCAAAGAATAGAAATTGGGTTAAGAAGTTACCTTACCTTATGTCTAATTGGTCTCGTTCGTTATTTATATTTTTTAATAATAAATTTAGGTTCATTTATACTTGCTTCAGAACGTTTTTCATGTATATTATTACTTTTATATCTCTTATTACAATGTTATAAAAATTATATTATTTTATATGTTTATGTTAGATCTTTGGTTGAATTCAGTAATTGAGTTAAAATTGATCTTTTTTTCTTTAAATTATCCATGTAGTCAGAAATAAATCATCTTAAAAATGATATTAATTATTTAAATAATATATATATCTAGTATATACGTTTTTATCATAGTCCAAAATATTTGTAGATACGAACTGAAATGCACAGTTTATGGAGACGGTAAGCCATAAGTAATATTGAACGCTACATTCATTTATTTATTCATATTTAAAGGAATAAGAACTAAAAAATAAATTGGAATATTATAATTCCATTATAATATCATATTGTACATATGTTACATAATATCATTAATTCCATCCTTTATACATTCCATGTATGGAGTGAATGATTCATATCACTTTTAGGGGGTTGTAGTCCGCACTTCCTCAAATTAAAATATCATATTTACACATAATATTAGAATAATGGTATGATGTAAAAAAATTAAATATTAATAGAGTAAATATAAATATAATATATATCATATATAAATATTGTTCCATTATATTAGGAACCATGAGTGGTGGTAGGGCAAAATTGAACAATCATTGTTACGTGATGTTGTACCTTCCCGTCCAAATTAACTGTATGTTCATATCCACTAGATAGAGTTGTGTGTATGTGTAGTTAGAATCCATCTCATAAAAACATACTAGAATATTTTTTATACTAGTGTAGTTAATTAATAAATTAATAATAATATAATAGTGAGTGGATAATGAATATAAAGGAAAGGAACTTGATAGAATATGTTACCTCTAAATAAGGTAACATCTTTTCATTTGAGCCAAAAGGATATCTTGAATTTAATTCTTCCCAAGGTATGGAATATTTGGGGAAGGGAGGTATGTTGGTAGATTATTTGATCTAAATTTGGATGATATATTAGTCTTGATTGGTTTGAGTAATTTGGTAGAGGGGATGACCTTTCATAAAAGGAAGGAGGATCACTTTAAGAAGGTAATGAAATGTTTTCTTTATTATAATATTATTTTCTGTTGGATATGGTCCCAAACAAATTTATATCAAATATTAGATGATTTTGGGTCTACATAATTTTCACTATGAGGTTATAGGCAAGTTTAGGGCACCAAATTAACCTTATCTGTTCTCTTTAACCATTAGATAAAAAATTTACTCTTACCATGTCTCCTTGCATTTTCATAATATATGGAAACTATATTTACTATAAAATTTCAATTGAACCATAATTGTATAATTAATGAAATTTTAAACATTAAATAATTAATTTTGAAGAATATTAGATTTTTAGCACTATTATATCATTTAATAAAATAGTATTTTTTCAACTAATTTGTGTCAATTTTGACACTAAAGTAATTTATTTTTATTATAGACCTAACGACATTATTCCATCAAAAAAATGGAATTAACTCAAAGATAATATGAAAATGTCATCCATAAAATTAGTGGATGACATAAAAATATTTAAAATATATTTATTTTATTATTTATAATATCATTTATTTTAATATTTATAATATCATTTATTTGAATCCATCATTAATGAAGCAATCACTGCATCATCATTTTGTTATAATTAAATTTATTTAATTAATGTGTAAAAATTGTAAATAAAATATCACGATATAGGAAATATTTTCATATTTATAATTAAAATTTATAGTAAATGAGATAAATTATATATCCCCATGTAAAAACCGTTTTTGTAAAAGATACAAGTTTTTGTTAATTTTCTATCTACTTTAAATTAATTATTATAAAATGTCATTATCAATCCCATGTAGATCCATGGGGTTCCAAAACCGACCCATGTATTACCATGGTTGAAAATATATCATCCAATAGAATTAAGACCTATGTTAGTGAATTTTAATATTATTATATAATTCGTTTACCCTTATTTACTTGATTTACCTTTTAACCACAGTATAAAAAATAAATACTGATATTAATATTCATAATTAAAAAAAACAAAAGATAACTACTTACCCAATTTGATCCTTATGATTCCAAAAATGGAATAAATTTTTTAAAATTCAAACCAAACAATATGAAATAATTAATTTTAAATTATTTCTTTTTGTCAAAATCAAAAGGTGTGTTTTTAAGAAGTAATAACTATCAAAATATTGACATGTGTTTATATCCAATTTAAAAATAAATTTACTTAAAATGACCATAATTGAATTAAATGAAAAAAACATAATCCTATTATACTTTCCAACCAATTAAATTAGCAATCTATCAATATAAAAAATGAAAAGGCAATTTGGAATTAAAAAGCAGTATTTGTCACTATTCATTAAAAAAAGAACATTATTAGAAAATTACCAGAATGTTTACCAAAGTAAATTTTGGTGACCCACATCTATGGATGAATTTTAATTTTCTAAAATAGAACATATATAAGTTACATATACTAAATTCAAAAAGGGTTCTCATTCAAAAGGCTATAAAGCTACATTTTTTGAAGAATATTTCTTTTATTCGAAAAAATGATTTTATTTTTATATCACAGCTACGAAACATATAATATAAATTTAAAAAAATAAATTTAATAATTAACATATATTTTTAATTAAATATGAATCCATAAAGTGTGACATGGTTTTATAAACACAGTTATTCTCTTTTGGAATATGTATTTATTAAAACACATCCATTATATACAATTGGTTTTTATTTCCCTTTATAAAAAATTTCGTCTCTAGTGAATCATTATTTAAGATTGTGTAAAGAATATTTCAAAATTTAGTTGATATTATTATTTACCACCATTCGAATAGCTAGGTGTTAACTACCATTTAAAATAATAATAATTTTATTGTATTATTTTTTAGTATAACTCAATGTTGTGTCCAACATAAGATTTCGGAAAAACCCATTTTTACGTGTTGAGTATGATATCTGAAAAATTTTACCGTTTAATGTGAAATTAATATCTTATTTTCATGTATTAATATAAATCAACAAGTAATATTCTATAAATACCTAGTTCATTAGAGGTAATGATCCCTTTTATCACCGCTAAATTATCTGTCACTGATAAAATGAATCTTTATCATCACTTTTTTTGCACTAATAAACTTATTTTTCCACAGAAATTATTTAGTACTGACAAATATCGATGTTATTAGAATTTGTTTTGCAAAAATAATGCTCTGTCATTATTAGTGCTGAAAAATGTGGATAAATATTTCTTTTGTCAGCGCTTATTACATAAGGAATGATAATGTATTTATATTTATATTTAAAAAAACATTGTAAAAATAATTATATTGTTATAAATATTTAATAAATATATGTAAATATAAAATATGAAATATACTTTTATTTAAATAAATTTATTATAAGTTAATAATTTTTATTTATATTTATAAAAAACATTTAAAAAAATATTTATTTCATTACATATATATATATAATTATATATATAATAAATATATATATTAATTAACTAAATTATTTATAAATTTATAATTATATAAATATATATAAATATTTAATTATCATTATACAAATACATTTTTAAAATAATCTTCTTTATTTTTTTAAAAAAAAATTATAACTTTATAATTATAAAAAATTATGCATATATATTTAAATAAAGATTAATACATGTAAAAAATATTATATATAGTAAAAAATATATACATAATAAATAATATATATTGATTAGATGGCCAAAAAATATATCTTTGTGTGTCACTTTTATATATAAAATATTTAATTACATATATTTGAGATCAATAGAATATCGTAGTTGGGGTTTGGATTATTGGTAATCACCCCTTGATTCAACATGAAGAATGGAGGTTCAAAACCCATTGGGAGAAGGGTAATGTAGCAGTACTATACCGCACTGTAGCAGTGGCGGAACTGTAGCAACAATGCATACTATAGCGGAGGAAGGTCATTGTAGCGGCGGCATGGTACTGTAGCAGCGGCAGAGTACTGTGTGGTACTGTAGCATCATGGGTACTGTAGAAGTACTATTCCCAAAATGAGATTGGGACAAAATATGGGCCTATGGGCCATGTAATGGGCTAAATGCCCACTAGGCCTTTGGGATGTATGATGGGTTTACCTCTACCCAGTTAAAGTTGTATTGGCTTCACTTTAATAATAAATGAGGTTTCAGCCCCAAACATTTAAAAAATCAATATAATACACGTTTGATCTATGCTAAATTGAAAAATCAAACATCATTTAACTATATCAATTACTCAATGAAATTATTCAGTGTTTTAAATCAATATTAATTTTTAACTATAATCCATTATTCAAAAATAAATATGTTAATGTATAACAAAAATATGTTGTACCATATGAATCAGAATTATATAAATTCATATATATATATAACTATATTTAATATACACTATTTTTTAACATTAACAATAATTTTTTAATAAATAAAAAGGATAATATGTTTATCAGGTTACCTGATATTAATTTTTTATTGTTTAATTTTTATTTCAAATATATCTACATATTAAATATATATTATTTATTATTATTTTCAATATATATAGAGTATTATATATTTATTAATTTTTATCAAAATTTATTTGATGTCAAAATTTATCACTTAATTTTAAATAAACCTATTTTGTTTTTTTAATTTGTAATTAGTTCATTTTATTAATAACATTATTAGTGGTAAAAACACTAATAATGGATCCCTTTATTGGTGCTAAATATAATTCACTGATAAAGGGAAACTTTTTTCAGTATTAATGAAAATGTGCTGATAAAGTGTTCCTTTCAGCAGATAAATGGTCATAAAAGGTACCCTCAATCATTAATTTTTTCACACAGATTAATGTGACCATTATCAGTTCATTTTTATACAACTGATAAACTCCATTAGTTTTAAAGGAATTTTTTTGTCGTAATTTCTCAGATGTATAAAAAGAGAGCTGAAAATCGCTTACTATATGCTTATATTCGGTTGAATGACCTTTAAACATCTATATAATGGTTTTAAAAATGTTACTAACTTACACTAAGACCATATTAATTTATATAATGTCTTATATATTGCTTTTATCACATATTATAACATGTTCATTAATAATCATTCATAGTTTTCATTATTACATATGCTAATTTCCCGAGTTTTCGACTATATATTCACTTGTTATTATTTTTTATATTAATTGGATAATTATTTCACCATATAAAAGATGAAAAATACTATTTAATATCATATATATTCGGTAATATTTATATATAATAATGCATAAAATTTGGATAAATGAAATGAAATACACCATTCATTGAAAGAGTAGGCCATACGTACACATGAACGCTACCACCATTTCATTTTCATATTAAAATAATTAGTCTTAAATGTAATATTATTATATTTTAATTATAGAATCATATTTAGGTCTCACATTACAAATATTTTTATTAAAATAATATATAATAAATTCCATGTATATCTTTAATGGATCACATCACTTTGAGGAAGCGGTAGACCACAAGTCAATAAACAATGTCCTCATATTCAAAAAAAATTGAAAGAGTAGAAGTCTATGTTATATAAAAATTACATAAAAGATAATATATCATAAATACCCTAAATATAATGAATAAACTACAAATAAATTATTATTAAAAACATTAAATGTGTTAATGGAAGAACAAATGACATTAATTCGCAAGAATGTTTTCCATCGTACACACACATGAATATTATGTATCCCATTTGATTGAAAAGTTTGAAAGTGTAGTATTAACTCATAGAATATGTATATTTAATATTCGTACATTATTATATAATAATTATATAAAAATAATTTAATTTAAGGGCAATTAAAAGAAACAAAAGTGATCATTGAAGAGCTTTGCTTCCTATTCCTATAACTCCTTTTAGTTTACAAAAAACACTCCGTTGGTTTTATTTCACCCCCAATTGTAATTTTTAAGAGTATTTTAAGGTTTTTGGGATATTGTTTTTCATAATACTGAAAACAAAAAGGTATTGGGATGCTATAATAAAAGGGTTGGGTGAGGGGGAATGTCTTTTTATAGTGGAGGAGGAGTGGAATTCATCTAAATATAAAATGGTAAATAATATTGATAGGTCTCCCTTATGTCATGTGGATCCAATAATGAATATAATTATATAAAAGGGATTATATGGTATGTATATTTTTAAATATTGTATTTGGATATGTATCTAATAAATTTTGTACCATATGAAAAAGTTTTATCCCCATGTTAAGCTTAATTTTACATAAATCATCATAAGAACTATTAACCAAAATGAATAACAATTCAGTTTAAAAACATAGATGAACAAAATAGAAAATTTAAATTTTTATGATTCAAATTATGAAAACCATTTTTCTAAATTAAAATCATATATTTGGGTGATTTTAATTATAAATTTATTCCATGGAGAGGACGATAAAGAGAGTTTTTAGAGTAAAAATGTACAAAAGACTGAAATATTTTTATATCCAATTTCAATGTGATATTTATTCATCTGAAATGATTTGGATTAATCGATATATAATTTATCTAATTTTACATTAAAATAAATTTAAAATTTAATTTTTCATTATAAATAAATTATAAGAAAATGTTGTTTTAAACTGAATGTTAGTATTTTTCACTATTAATGAAACAATGAAACTAACCATGAAAATACAAAAATATTAACCTAACATAATTTTGATTTTTTCCTTTCAAAAATGATGTTTAATTTGAAAAATTTATTTATAATTGTAAAAAAATATTTTTACAACTTGTTCACCAATAATAAGAATCAAAATTATTATTTGAAAAATATATATTTTTATCTGTAAAGTTGTGTTTTTTATTATCTTATTCTTAGAAAATATATTTGATTAATGTATAAAAATTATTTAAAATAAAATACATATATTTTATTAATATATTTTACTAATATAAATTTATTTAATTTATTAATACAAAAAAATATGGCAATATAAAATTGTTTTTTTAAAACTCCTCCTGGATATTAATTTGGATTCCCCATTAATTTTAAATAACAAGAGATTATATACAAATATCTAAAAAATATTTTCTAAATTTATTTAATCTATTTTTTAATTTCATTTCAATATCTATTTGATAATTATTATATTAAATAATAATTTTAATAATATATTGTAGTTTACTAAAACTCGGTCTTGTGTGTAATAGAAACTAACAAAGAAAGTCTTTATTGTGTGAAATTAATAATATAATATATTTTATTTGTAGTTAAAGATAAACATAACACTATTTTGTTTGAAATATTATATTTTTGTTGCGTGTATATCATGCTGGTAGAAAAATTAAATTAATTTTATAATAAAAATATTATAATTTATAGGGGTTAGACATTTTCCCATCATTAATTGAATCGCGTCCTAACTATTTAAAAGAGATTTCAATAATCAAGGGTTTTATATTTGAAATTCTAATGTTAGAAAACCTACATTTTATATAGGGTTAATATAACATCATATTAATAATACCTAAAGGGAAATGTTATGGTCTCAACAGAACTATGATTTCGAATATGATAACATTTGTGGAAACCTTGACATGGAAGAGAAATATAAATACCATGTTCTGATGGATAGTAATAGAGATAATGTTCAATATAATGATTTGTAAAACAAATCTATGAACTGGAGGTGTGGAAAAGTTCATTGATATCATAAAAAATGTTAATAATAAGACACTATTATTTTTCAAGATCATCTTCCTCTAGTTGTGGACATCTTTATCTCTCTAAGATTATAATTAAATATATGATTCTTGTTCAATATATAATCCTTAATATTTTCATTGAACTATTTCTAATTAATCTATCTAAATCGGTTCCATCAAATGGGGAATTAATACATTTACCTCTAAAACCACATTCAAATATAAACTTAAAAAATTTCATAATTGTTTAACTTTTTCAAAAGCTTATGATCAAATAATTTAGAAACATATCCATGGAAATTAGATTTATCCAATTTACTTGATCCATAAAAATCATACATATCTCAAAATCATGCACTCATTTAGGCTTATATTTCCCTCAACCATGTGTTTCTTAAAAAACCAACTTTTTACAGAATAAATTTTCTTATTACCATTCACAATATGATATGAAATCATTAATAATCATTTAATGAAGTACAATTATTATATATTTTATTAATAATTTGATGATAACATCATAAATAAAATACAATTACATCATATCTCGTAGATCCAAATATATAAACACATTAATCATTCCACAAAGGTGCTGTCAATAAAATATTCTCCCCCTTGACCCCTTTGCTTCTCCTTAGGTATATTCCCATGACTTGTGGAGATTTAGTTTACATAGTACCCCATCTCCTTACTGTTGTAACATTGAATATATGTATTTTCTTTCTTCCATTTTCATTATTTTTCCTAGTGATCTATTTATTCATAAATATTACAAACTTCCAATCCATTAATGTAATTCCCATGTTGATTCCATCAACATTTTTCAAATGTTTGAATATCATTCATTTGTTATTCACATTATTTGTTATTTTTTATTTCATAAACTTATTTCAGTTCTTACATTTAATTTTATTAGACGTTGAGAATTCATTCTCTATCATGACAACAAATAAAAATATTTCATCATATGAAAAATAGTTTTGACACTTCATCACCCTTCGGAAACATTGATTATCACTTTAAAAAAATGGCGTATCTTGAATTTTGTGTTATGAATGAAGACTATAAAATGCCTCTATAACATTGTGATGGTAGATTCATACACTTCAATACTTTCCTCCTCATTTTTATTTAAAAAGGTATCTTTTTCTTCATCTTGGTCTATTGATCATGGGGGGATATTTTTCAAAGAATGTGTCCATAAAATAATTTAAATCGATGATTTCTATTACCACTTCATCCCTAAAATTGTGGATCAATGACCACAAATGATTGGAATCACCAGTGATACAATACAATGAACATGTAACCTTTTCCTTTTCACTACATCCCAATTCCATTAATGTCTTCTCGAAGCACCTAATCCATTTTTCACTACCATTTTCTTCACAGTCCCACTAAATGACGGGGACCTTTTGTATATAATGTGGTCCAACATATGATAATATTATTTGTGGAATAGTTTATCCATTTAGGAATATTTACTTTTCATAACTTGATTAATCTTTACTAATATTTCTATAACCTACTATGTACCAACGCCATCTATATTCGATTCGTCAGTAGGGATGCCTCTACATTTTTCATGCTTATTAATAAACTTATTCCATCCATGTCTGATTTATAAACTATTGAATATAGTATATTATCTCATAGATTTTTTTTACTTTTTATAATTATAAACATGGAATAAAACATAATAAATTTACATAAATTTATGATATTTTAATCTCATAGTCACATACAAGGTCTATATGGGTATATCATTTCATTAAACTCCTTTATAACAAAATGTAAAGAAACTTTTAATTATCCTAAGATTATACAACAAGAGTATTAAATATGGTGCTCAATAAGTCCTGTTTATTTGTACCATGTTATTCTCAAGTCTGACTGATGCACCTTTTCAATGATATTACACCAAGGTACACCTGTTCTATATTCACTTTCACATGGTGTATCTAATCTTGGAAATATATCTAGGAAGACACAAAAAATATCTACCATTACAAAATTATAGTACGTTCATATATATGTATCATAAATGTTTATCATATGGTTATGTTACCTAATATATTTTTTCTAAAATCTAGTTTATATGGATTATACTAAACCACATTTGATAACTGACTGTAATGCCCCGACCGTAAAAGCTTAGGGAAAATTCTATACTTTATTAAATTAGAAAGATTACACGAAATTAGATACTGATGGAACAATTTTTTTAGCTATTTTTGAAAACAAGATTACAAACATGATATACATATTATATTGTAGAATGGAAATAAAACCATAATACATAACAAATATTAATAACCTACATCATTCAAACTCATTCTATGAATTCATATTCAAAACCTAGGAAAGAAAACAAAACAATGGTGATCTCAAATTCCACATCATGGTTTAGAGTTTAGTAGAATTAATCTTCAGTCAATAATAATAATCAATATGCAAAGGTAAATAACAGAACACACATTCCATTTAAAATAATGGATATTCCATAATTAATATAGAAATTTATTTAACTAAAACATGTTCCATTTAATCAATAAACTGATTATTAACTATAACCATAGATAATTTCCATGTGAACATATCATTGACAAAGACATACTGAATCTGAATGAAGTAAATGGTCATTTATTGGATGCCATGTTTCCCAGGTACATTGTACCATTATCTTCAAGACTATCCATAAGACAGCTTATAACATATCAGTTAAAAATCCATTTGACTAGCCAAATGATTCATCTAATGAGAATACCCATGTGTCGAGGGATATCTATAAATGGCCCCACCCATTTCACACATGTCCATATGATTCCAAATATGTTAAATAATTTATTAAATTCATGAATAATGTCCATTATCAAATATCCATTTTATTTAAAATATATAAATTTACCAATATTGCTCAAGTTAATCAAATAACTGTTATATACACACCATATGTAAAGACTATATAGAGTTTATAAAATAATTATACCCATAACATTTGAGAATTTATGTCAAAAAAATTATTTCCAATATAAATTGGTCATATATTAATGATTGTTTTAAAAGAATGATAACAATCAAAACAGAAAGCGACATCGTAATGATAACATCTACAACGTAGTAATTTTCTGTAAAAAACCTGGGTATTAAATAATTATAAGTAAAACATTAAATAACATGAATAATAATGGATTCATGATATAATATTTCAAAAGTATCATTGGATACACCACAAAAAATATTGTAAGTGGTGAATATGTCTTTGATCTCACTTATGTAAAAATTGTGACAAAAATACCATACCACATGCTTCGTTTGGTTGAATTATATTTAAACTCATATATAATGGTATTAATCATTCCATTAATAGAATAAAGAACCATATTAAAATCAATTATATAATATATTGTCGTTTTATCACATATTATAACATGTTCATTAATCATCTTTCATTATTTTCATCATTTCATGTGTTAATTGCCCTGATTTCGAGTATGTCATGTCATTATATTTTTTCTATTATTTAGATCATGATTTTCCAAACAAGAATGATTTAAATTTTTTATTTAAATATTTTATATATCTATCAGACGTGTTTTTATAATAATATATAATGTTTGGAATATAAAATGAAATGCACCATTCATGGAGGTGGTAGGTCAAACATACAGAAGAACACTACGTCCATTTATTTTTCATATTAAAAGAATGTAAATTAAATGATATTTATGTAAATTAAAATTAGAATATATACATGAATATATATTATTATTTCACTTTACACATGTAACAAATTTAATTTTTTCATTTAATATAATGTTATTGTTTAGTGGGATCTCTACCTGACAGACCACCAGCATGCCCACATTTTGAAAAACTAAGTAATCATATTACTACAAGATTTAAAGAATATATGTATATATTATATAAAAATAACAGAAGAATTATTACATAATAAATATCATTTATATCATATATTATCTATAAATAAATAATGTCTCCAACAATTAATGGTGTTAATGGTCAAATGATGAATATATATTCGTGAGGTGGTAGTCCAACATACACACGAACCATGATTGTGTATCTCATTTGATGGATGGATTTTATAGTGTAGGATGGAAAAATAATATGAAAACATCTCAATATATTTATAAGAGTGATTTTATTTTGTAACAATTGTATAAAATTAATTGAAGAGATAGAGAATTAAATGAAAAAAAGTGATCAATGAAGAATGTTACCTCTTATTTCAGTAGCTCCTTTAAGTTTACATCAATAATCATCTTTGATTTGATTTATTTAAAGCATTTCAATTATATAATTATCATAGTTATGTTTTTATCTTTTTTTGTATTTTTTTATAAAAATTTCTTAAGAGGTGTGAATAAATGTGTAATGTGTGTTCTTTTTTATAGTAGAGGAGTGGAATTCTTGTAAATATAAAAAGGTAAACACTATTGAGAGATCTAAATTACATAATGTGCCTTAAATAATCTAAAAAATTAAATTAAATGGATAATATGATCATAAAATGTCTATAATATTTTTTTTCTTGTTTATTGGTCATTTTTTTCATAAGATTATGGTTCGGTCCCTTATTAGGCTTAATTTTACATGAATTGTAGTAATTAATTTTAACTTCATTCAGTAAATATTTTGAAAAAAACAAAGATTAAAATACTATAAAATATACATTATTAAGTTTCAAAATATTTAATAAATTTCTCCTTAGTTAAATCTAAATTTTTTTTAATATAATTGAATATTAATCTTGTGAACATGATGACAATTTGAGTTTTTAATGTAAAAATATAAAAAATATAGAATTGTTTTTATATCCAATTTCAATGTGAAATTTTTTTATATGACCTAAATTGTATTAATTGATGTATAAATTATTTATTTTAACTTTAAATAAAATTTCTAAAACATTTTATCAATATAAATATTGTAGTAGACAAAGTAGTTTTCAATTAAAATTTACTGCTTTTCACTATTTATAGAAAAAAAAACTTCTCAGAAATATAACCAAAAAACAAACTATGAAAATTTTAACATTTCACATTAAAAAATTATGTTTATTTTGAAAATTAAAATTTATAAAATTCAAAAAAAACTGTTTTGAAACTGTTTTCCAATTGAAAGGCAGCAAATCTGCCTTTAAAAAAAGATAGGTTTTTATGTGTAAAAATAGGATTGTTCTTATCATATTCTTAACAAATATATAGGATGATTGGAAAAAATATTTCAATGAATATATTATATATATATTTCGATAATATTATTCAATAAAATAAATTAATTTAATTTATAAATAAAAACAACTTTGGGTTCATAAAATAGATTTCCTAGAAAATCATTTTCTTTATATTAAATTGTATTCTACATTATTTTATAATACAAATGACTTATATAGATATATTTAAGATAAAATTTCAAAAATTAGTTAATAAATTTTATCAATAAAATCAGAATAGGAAGTTGATCATTATCATATTAAATAAAAATATTAATAGTATATTCTAGTTTAGTAAAACTCAGTCTTTTGTGTAATGAAAGCCAATGAAGAATGTAATTATTTCATGTAACAAAAGATATACTAAGAGTTATATACAGATGAAGTTAATAATATCCATGCATTTAGAATAATACAAACATTCTGTTATGTATAAATCAAGGTAGAAAAATTAAATTTATTTATAATGAAATATATAGTAATTTCTAGTGGTGTTTTGTAGTAACACAAATTTCATCAAAATGAAGGTTCTTATAAACCATAACCATATGTCAAATAGAATTAAATTAATTATTCATAAACTAATATTTTCAATAAATTTTATACTAAACCTATGGGTTTTATTTTCATAAATCCTGGACAAAATACACTTAAGCATCCTAGTCATCAACCACATAAAAAATAAAGAGGCGTGTATTAAATATAATGGTTTGGATCGTGGGGCTTGGGGACACCTTGGGTGGACTAATAGGGATGTAAAAAAGGTGAAATAATTTTTGGGGAGTAATTTGGAATGAATGGAATGAAGTAATGGGTTAATATTTATTGCAAAAGTGAGGGAATATTATAATAATTTCCAATCGACACCTTATTAGTCGTATTTACATAATTGTGGGCATTAACATTGTACTTTCCCATGGTATTTAACACTTGGGAAACTTAATTTCTTATTTTAATATACAAAAGTATTCTAGAATTATTACATCATTATTATTTCATAAATAAGGTCATTAACCTTCCCAGAAAGTCAAAAATGTATTTTTACTGTTCACCAAAATTTCAACTGTTTCTGAAAAATTCCAATAATTCACCATAACCATTTCTAAATGAGTATAATTAAAAAATTAATTTCATTTTAAGAAAATAATTTTCTAAATATTGTTAATTTATTTTTTTTAAATCATAATTTTTTCAAAAATAAAATTTTAAATCCATAACTCAATTATTTATACCTTGAAAACATAATCAACATATCGTTATCTTATAAAACTAATAAAATAAAATAATTAAGTAATTTAAAATTCATTAGGGTGATATTACTATTCATAGTGGTGGGTAACTATTCACTAAATAATCAATTTGGTTCCATTTGACTATAAATAACTTACCGATCAAAATTGTAGATGCCCATTTATTGAAATTCAAAGCATAGTAGTTGAAAAATTATATTTAAAGGATAGTAATAAATATCTACTTAAAACAAACTATGAATCATTTTAATTTATTAATTGAAAACCTTAGGGTGTCACATTATACCCACCTTATAAAAATTTCATCCTCAAAATTTTATTTACTTATAAAGCAAGTGAGGATACCTTTCCCTCATATCATTTTCAAACACCCATGCTTCTTCTTCATCCATGTGGTTTCTACACAAAACCTTTTCCTGGTGGATTACCTTATTCTGAAATACTTATTAAATTTGATTGAGAATATGAATTGGTTTCTCTTCGTAAGAAATGTTCTCTTTCAACTGAACTACTTCTGGTCTCAGGACTAGAGTTGAACTTGAGACATAGTTTCTCAAAATCAAAACATGGAAAAAAAATTGTAACTGATAGAAACTCATAGGCAAAGCTACTCGGTAAGAAACCAGTCCAACATTCACCATGATTTCAAAATGACTACTGAATCCTAGACTTACCTTCACTTTCGTATCGAAACACATCACACTTTTTCATGGAGTTATTTTAAGGAATACAAGGATTCCTACATAGAAAGAGTTTTTTCCCTTCTATTATACGCATATTGTTTTTGCCTTTTTTGATCTATCCTCATGTGCTACTGGATCATCACCACTTTCTCATCCACATTATCTAATAATTCTAGTCTGATTGTCTTCCTTTCCCCGACATCATAAAAAAATATAGAGTTCGACATCGCATTCCATTCAATTCCTCCAAAGCATCTATATGTATACTGGAATGAGAACTATTATTAAAGAAAACACAACTAATGAAAGATTATGATCCTAACTTCACCTGTTGTACCTTGAGAAAGCTAGTAGAATATCCTTGAAAATACGAATCATTTATTCTAACTCCCCATCAAACTGATGATGAAAATCTATATTAAAATTTAATTCTATGCCCAATGTATTTTGAAGGCCCTTGAAAAAAATTAGATGTGAACATGTGATTCCAATATGATACATTGGAAAGTGGAACTCCATGCATCCTAACAATATCTTTGAGGTATAGTCGAGAATGATGATCCAAAGACATTGTATCTCAAATAGAATAAAAATTTACATATTTTGAAAGCCGGACAACAAAAACCCAAACCACATTGTTACCTCGAGAAGTCATTTGTAGTCTAACCACAAAGTCAATGGATGCATTCTCAAATTTCCACTATGGCACAGGAAAAGGCTGAAGCATCCCATTCGGTAACTTCCTCTCTACATTAACCCTTTTACATGTCAAACATTTCATATTAAATTCCACAATATCCTTTTTAATTCCATCCCACTACTAATACTCATGAATGTTTCTGTACAACTTAGTAATTCTAGGATAATCATAAAATAGAGAACAATGAGCTTCACACAACAGATCATTCTTAAACTAGGGATCACAAGGCACATACAACCTTTTACCAAATATTAAAACACAATCATTATCAAGATTAAATTCTAGTAACATACCCATTTTAACTAATTCTACCTTTTCCTATAGCTTATATTCTTCATTAAACACTTGCTTAATTCTCTCTGATAACATTGACTGCACTGAAACCTAAAACATAGTAGAGGTATTTACTACACCAACACAATCTATGACAAAATTCATCTAATCAATAATTGATGGATCTTCTTCCAAAAGTAACACGGATATTGAAGCATGATGTTTTCGACTCATGGAATCATCCACATTATTTTCTTCTCCTGGATGGTAATTGATCATACAATCATAATACTTTATCACTTCAATCCATATTGTCTTTGTCATGTATAATTATTTCTGAGTGAATATATACTTTAGACATTTATTGTCAGTATATATTTTAAATCTGGCTCCATATAACTAATTCCTCTAAATTTGCAAAGAAAAAATCACAACTGCCAATTAAAAATTATTTTTGTGATAATTAAAATCAAGGGGATTTAGTTGAATTGAAGAATAAGAAACAACTTGATCATTATCCATCAAAACCCAACCAATTCCCTTCAATGAAGAATCATCGCAGAAGGAAAACTCACCATTTTGGGGATGCAGGTCCAAAACTGGAGCATTCACCAAAATATTTTTCAATTCCTGAAAACTAACATCACATTATTCGGTCTAAATATATTTAATCCCATTTCTCTTTATCTTTTTCAGCAAGAAAGAAAACCATGAGATGTTTTTATCAAACTATCAGTAATAACATTTTAATCTAATAAAAAAATGAATATTCATAACATTTGTGGGTCTTTCCATTCATCAACCAGTTTTTTTGGAATGATCAACTATTATTACATACTTATTTACAATGATCCCTAGAAAAGAAATATGTTTTAACAAAAAATAACACTTGTTGAATTTTCCATACAGTTTCTTTTCTATTAAGGTCTATATAAAAACCCTTAGATGTTTTTCATGCTCTTATTTACACTTAGAAAATACAAGAATTTCATCAATAAAAACAACCACAAACTTATCTAAGAACACGTGAAATATTCTATTCATAAGAATCATGAATATATAATGTTCATTATTTAACCAAAACTTCATAAAAAAATTCATAATTCCCATATCTAAAATGAAAATATATTTTTGGGATGTCAGCCTCTTTCAACTTTAGCTGATGGTATCCGGATCACATGTAAATCATGGAAAAGTACTAAGCTCCCAGTAGATGATCAAACAATTCATCGATATAAGGTAATGGATAGTTTTTTTAATAGTTATGTTATTAAAGGATCTATAATCAATGAAAAGTCTCATTGAACCATCATTCATTTTTACAAACAAAATTGGTGCATCTCATGGTGATGTTGAAGGGAGAATAAAGCCTTTATCTATAAAATATTATAACAAATTTTTCAATTAAATAAATTCCATTTCAGTCATTCTATATGGGGGTTATGAAATTGGATTAGCATAAGTACCTAAGAAAATTGTGAATTCTACTTCTCGGTCAGGTATGACACTGAGTTACTGATTATGAAAATCTTCAAGGTATTCATTTAACACTGGAACATCATCAATCAGAATAGTTTCCTTGTTTTCAAAATTATGAGAATGAAAATATTCATTCCCATCTTTGAACTATTTTCCATCATCCTGATATGTTATCAATTTTATGGGTTTATTCTAGGTTAATAACTAAAAAACATTCTTAAAAACAACTTCATTATCTCTATAGTAAATATTTTCATGACAATAAGAAAGCCAATACATTCTGAGAATGAAATCAAACTCCACTAATGAAAAAAAACATATATTCATGTCAATTATTTTCACATACCACAAGAGAAAGATAATTTAAATTCTTTTATTCTATAATGTTTCCCCCCAGCTATTTTAACAATAAGTTTTGGTCACATTTGTTGATGTTATATTTCCAATTTACCAGAAAATTATTCATAAATAATGGAATGTATAGACCCCGAATCTAAAAAAACATTATAAAATTCACTACCACAAAAACGGGCAAGGGAAGCACTACCCTTTCATCAGCGCTAAAAAAAGCATCGATAAAGGAGCACTTTTAAGAGTGCTAAAAAATGTGTGCTTAAATTTGACCCTTTATCAGTGCTTTTTTAAGCACTGATAAAGGCCCCCATTTATCAGCGCTTTTTTTGCATTGATAAAGGGGACCCCATTATCATCACTTATTTTGTAGCGCTGATATTGTGGGGATTTATCAAAGCTTTTTCCTATAGCGCTGATATATTTTATGTTAAAAAACATTCATGAAAAATTATATATTGTAATATAAGTTTCTTTATTTTGATATAGATATAATATATATTTTTTAAATATGTTTTAGATAAGTATAAATATACTATTACAGTTAAAATACAATAAATTTAGTGAAAATGGCTTTAAAATATTTTAAAAAAATTTATTAATTAATAATTTTCTAATTATCCAAGATTAATAATCATTTAATGATAATTTGAAGACAAAAGAAAATAAAAAAAAATTAATAAAAGATCAAAAATAAGTTTAAAATGCAACTCAAACGTCAAACTGCCATAACATTTGGTCTGGTTGTCTATTTGTGCTCTACAACATATCCAATCAAAGCATGTGACAAGGTCTACACGCTACTAACCAAATAGAAATTTCTGTCACACTTCTTGAGGCCAAAAAAGTCCCAAAAGTCCTCCAAAACTGTGGTTTTTTTCGAGGATACCCCAATTTTTTAACATTCAAATAGTTAGAACTTCCGATCCGGATGTACGTTAGGCCTGTACCACATATAAAATCTAATATTGTATCGTTTTATTCTATTTGACAGGTTGTGGAGTTGAAATGGGCTTCTTGATTAGATGTAATAGGCATTTTAACATTATAAAGATTTTCAAATAGACACATAGACACACACATATATATATATGTGTACTTATTCATAAATATATATGTGTCTGTGTTTGTGTTTGTGTGTGTCTATGTGTGTATTGGTGTCTTTGTGTGTCTATTGTATATATTTATGTATTTATTTATTTATAAACAAACATAAAAAACATATTTTATAAATGTATTTAAAACTACTCTTATAATTATATATTAATATACAAATAAATAAACAGATAAAAATTTATAACTACAAATATATATATAGATTGATATAAATATATATTAATATATGAATGAATATATATATACTAATCTATGAATATATATATATATGTATTAATATAACTAAATATATTTATATTAATTGGAATCAATATTAATATTTGAATAAATATATATATATACATATATATATATATATCATTATATAGAGAAGAAAATGGAATGTCTTAGTGCTCAAGGTGCAGTCTTGAAAGGTGGGAGGTCACGGGTTCAAGTTCTGGTGGAAGCAAGGAGGTGTACACATGTGGGGGGAAGAGTGAGAAGGGCAGCGCGCGGGAGAGAGTACTCGGTGATAATAATCGAGGGAGGGGGTGTGGGGGTTGGGTGGACCAGCACTGTTAAATGCTCCCCCCCCCCCCCCGCATTATAAATTTTCTTAATTTTATATGACTTTTGTCGTCACTTTTTAAATGCACTGATAAAGGGAATGTTTATCAGAGATTTTTTAGCATTGTTAAAAGGTGACTTTATCAGAGCTTTTTTAGCACTGATAAAAGGGACCCCCTTTATCCTCACCTCGATTAACAACACTTTTTTAGCACTATTAATGCACTTTTCTAGTGCTAATAAAGGCCATATTTGTAGTAGTGATATGAGTAAACAAACAATATACCTAATTCAACATCATTGGATTGCCTAACTTCTGCCGACATAGTCACAAAGGATCTTACTAAACCATTCTACTTATTGTATGGCTCCTTTGAATCATTTAGATCTCTCTTTAGGAAGGAATATTCATAATCACTATATAACCGCATTAAAAACACATTACAGTTTTTTTATTTGGATAAGTCATAGGAACATTTTCATTACAATATCAAGCCATATGTCCAAACTTACTACATCGAAAACACATCCCAGTTTTTCTAAGGCATTGACCAGGGTTCTTTTTCCCACACATTTCATAAATTTGAAATTACATTCTCTTACCATAAAATTTCATTGGTTGATTCATACCCATCACTTACCATCTAGACCTATTCATATCTTTATTGTCAAAATGCATACAATCATAAAAAACATCATCTCCACACACATATAATTTTTATGATGTTTCTTATAACTTTTGAATTCATGGGAGGCCACTTCCCTTTGATACCATGGATTTAACCTTGAGTAAATGTGGTTTATTTTACTATAAAGATCCATAATAAGATTTGGAGCATACACCGATACTTGGGTGAAGTTCGCTTCGTACACAGCCATTGAATCTCCCTCATTTTGCATCAATTCAAGGAATTTATTCTCCATCCTAAGTCACACCACCATAGAAAAATATTTTTCAATGAAAAGAGTATTACATTTATCCTATTCTAAGTCCTCAACCTCCTTTATATCCCTAATATTCTGGGCCATTGACCAACATTGATTAGTTTCACAATAAAATTGATTAATGGAAAGACTTACCTTTTGATTTCCTAAACATCCCATAACATCGAATATCTTTTAGATGGTTTTAATCTATCCTCCCACCGCTACCGGGTCAGAAGATCCATTGAATGTATGATGTTGGTTTCTCATAAAATGTTCCATTATGATCATATTCCACTGTGGTACCTCTATTTATTGTGTTTCCTGGATTCGATGAAAAATTATTTTCAGCATCATCCAAGCCATTACAGTCACAAACTACTCGGATCCAATCCCTACCATTTGGGGCTACATATTATGAAGGATATAATTTTTTCAGTGCCTCTCTTATTCAGTTTCCTTATTTCATCCACTAAAAACTATTATGAACACACATATCATAATATATGAAACATTAAAACTTTAAATTCTATAACATTTCAAATTAATCATATAATAATAAACATTTATGGTATTCTATTAACATCAACTTAACCCCAAAATTTACTTAAACTATCCTATGATAAAAACAATAAGGACCCGAACATATTACATTACCTAATCATGAATTTTGTAAAGAAATCACTTCCTTTAAAATTGATTATCTTATCATGTATATAGATTTAGAGAAAAGGGAATGTATAAAATCATGACAATATACATTAATACAATGTGGATACCAAAAAATTACTCATTTCATCCAAAATATAAAATGTTTCAAATAAAAAATTATTTGATTGAAAATTCATCAACTTTTTACATGGAAACCTTAATTGTATTACACATAATTATAATCTGTGAAATTCATTTAATAACATGTAATGAGTACAAGAAGTTCATTAATGGATATAAAATTTGGGAAATAAGACATTAGTCAACGAATACTTGTAATGTATTAAATCATCTTCTAAAGACTTAAATGTCACTCATATATACTTACTTTGTGAAACAAGGGATTTCCAAAATATCCCCAAAAACATATGAAAATAAATATATCCATAAAGGTATCTAGGGGAATTACTAACATAATATTGTAACCCTTTAGGTGACATTATAATTTGTAACCCTCCTTGCTACCTTACAATTTGTGTAACCATTGCAGTTACAGTAGGAGTAAACATAAGGATGACTTCCAAAATCCTCATACCCAATGCTTTTGAGGTAAATATATGTCTCACCATTCATCATAAAATATTACCTAGAACCAAAACATGATTATAAAACATGATTT
This sequence comes from Viscum album, assembly GCA_963277665.1. Classification (NCBI taxonomy): domain Eukaryota; kingdom Viridiplantae; phylum Streptophyta; class Magnoliopsida; order Santalales; family Viscaceae; genus Viscum; species Viscum album. The sequence continues at coordinate 1,050,279,456 of OY728151.1, read as the reverse complement.
ATTTCATAAAAACATTATTTTTTAATTTTTTATAACTGAATTCGACATGATGTATATAAATTAAATGCCCCATACATAAATCATATAATTGAAGAGAGACTTATTATAATTGATGTAATATTTATATACTCAGTAAATACTCATAATTAAACATAATATATAAAAAAATCCACTACCCAATCAATTTTTATACCAAATAAATAATGAAACTAAATTTTAACAGAATGAATTGAAATCAGGTTTTGATTTCCCTTACCTCAGGTTTGTCTTACATCATACATGTTTAAACCTCCATAATAATTGAAAAATGAGTGTTATTAATACCTTAATAAAAATATTAATCTTTATAATATCTTATATTATCATTTCATTACATCATTTCACCATTTAATTGATAGTATTTTTGTTCCATGCATTGTTTTGGGTGTGTCCACTACATTCTTTCCATGATCGATTCATAATGGATATTCTTGTTGATTCTAAGTGTAACTAAAAAATTAGAATGGAGTGGTATTTATATTATTATATAATAATAAATTATTAATTTTTTAATTATTATTTCTTAAATGACGAATATTGCTATGTTAATGTATTATTGATATTTTTTAGTCATTTTGGCGATTCTTCGATCATTAAGAAATCATTTTGTTTTATAAATTAAGGACAAGTGTAAAAATTATTATAGAACCTTATATATGTTATTATACATAAATTATAATTTATTTAAACCATAAAAATAGTTTCATGGCCAGCATTTATGGATGTAAAATAAATTGAAATCACATCGTTTTTAAAGTCAGTAAATTGACACATCACATATAGTTTTTCAATTTCATGAATTAGTGAAATAAGAGAAGTAATATAAGGCTGAGTCTTACATAAACATGATGAAATCTAGAATATGTAAGATACTGGATCATTCAAGCATACTGGATACGGGGACGTGAGGAAAGAAAAAAAATAAATGAACATCGAAATAAATTTTTTCCAGAAATCCCTTACTAAAATTTGGTAGCCTAATGGCTTTGCTTAAAATTTCAAAAAATTATATTGATTAGAGAAAAGTGGTCTCTCATAATTCATAAATAATATGTGTAGTAAGGTGATATGGGATTACATATCCCAATATAAGCTAATGGAAATTAAAAATAATAACATAAAATTAATACTTGATAAAGAGAAGGTTTGTTGATTCCCTTACCATGTAGGGTAACTCCTAAAAACTGAAGGATGGGAGATTTTTTATTGTGGAAAAAATGGGAGGACAACATGTGAGGTAATAAGGTTGGAGATTCATTTAGGATGAATTTTTAATAAATGGAATGATGGAATGGGTTGGTATTTATAGAAAATGTAAGGGAATATTTTATTAATTTCAAAGGGACAACTTATTAGTGGTATTTTCAAAACAATGGTATTTCCCATGGTATTTTCCCATGGTATTAGACACATTGGAAACCTAATACATTATTTTATTGTACACAAGTAGAGATAAATTATTACATCATTAATTATGTCTTCAAGATTACTGAAAACTCAAAAGTGTATTTTTTCTATTCATCAAAAATTCAACTATTTTAGAAAAATCCAAAAAATTCACCCTAACCATTTTTATATGTGTATAATTAAAAAATGAACTCCATTATTTGAAAAAAAAATTCTAAATATTATTAATTTATTTTCTCAATAAATTGAAAATTTATTTATAAATAACAATTTTAAATCTATAACTTATTTCTTAACACCTTGAAAAATTAATCATCATCTCATTATATTATAACATTACGAAAGTAAAATAATAATTCAATTTACTATTCATTAGCTTCATATTACTATTCATAAGGGTCGGATAATATTTGCTAAAAAATCAATTTGGTTCTATTAGAGTCCAAATAACAAACATACCACAATTTTAGATGACCGTTACTTGAAATTCAAAACATAGAAGTGGAAAATTTATGTTTAAATGATAGTTATAAATATCTACATAAAAAAGGTTACATGAATTTAAATTTAATTTTAAAAAACCATTGGGTGTAACAATGAAACTTCATTCATATAGATAATGGTTTGAATTAATTAATGAAAACATTAACGCATTAAAATCCATATTATGTGTTGGAGAATTATTCTCTTATATGTTCATCGATAAAAAGCTATAGGCTCTCACATTATCATTTTTCCTGAGGACAAAAAATATGATTTTCATTAATTGATCACTGTATGTCATTAATCCTTCCAAATAGATGGGTGCTTTGATTAAATTTTTAGTGATTATAATTTTTTACAACTCCTTGAAACTCTCTTCAAAATAATTAATAAATTAAATAATTATTATTTCTAATTTTTCATGCATATTATGTTTATGAACCATGAATCTATTCTCACAAAGAGCTGATATCACACTACTAGTGAAATTAAAATACAAATCTTGATTGTATATGATATTCTATGACATTATTTAATAACCAATGGTTTTAATGAATCCATATATATACCCTAACTTGTGAATCCATGGCCCCTGAATTACACAATTAAAGTCAATATTCATAATTTTTGAACATTCCATAAAATTTATACATACTCAATGCCTATATCACAGTACTCAAGAGTTCCAATTGTTTATACATTCATTCAGTGTTTGTGAAAATATATTATATAGAAGTCAAAATTTTATTCTTTGTAAACATAGATTAATATATAAAACACTTCCATAAATAATTTTGGTGTATTTCTGTGTTTGAATGGATATTCTAAAAACTCATATTGGCCATAACTTATAAAAATTATATTATTGCGTATATCCCATAACTCTCTGTTGTAATATGATAACCTAAATGAATTTTCACAATAGATAATTAATTTTCTCTCCATATCTAATCAAACAAGTTATTAATATATTTCCTAGGACACTTATGATTTACCATGATGTTGTTGAATTGTAATAATCAATGCAATGATGCATAAAATAGTCTTTCTTATTTATAATGCAATCTAATGCCCAACGGTGTGAATCACTTTATTGTATGGAGACATAATCAAGTTTCTCTTTTTTTATAATTCATCATTTATTTTATATTTTTTTTATTCTATAATGAGTCTTAGATATTAGTATATCTCCATGTATGACTTTAATTTTATACTTAACATCATTATTAAGATGAATGCCATGCCACTCTTTAGGGAATACATCATCATTTTCCAATTAAATGGTAATCTCTTCAAGAGTTATACTTTACTTTGTATTAATAATTTATACATGATATTATTTCTTATAAATTAGTAATATCTATAGTTGAGAAGAACTTGCAAAAGGATTCTCATCCCACAATGAACGCATTTTCAGAATCAGAGGATGATTTGGGGCCTGGAATTTGATTTCCATTTTTTGACTATTGATGTGGTCTCAATATATGGAAAACAAATATAGGGATATTATACCATAACATCCAATAAATTCATTACTATAATGTTTCTTGTGAAATTCGACCCAAAAATACTAAATACGGTTGAATTATATGCTTGAGAACTTATAATTTCACTATTTATTTCTTTCACTAGTAAGTGATCCTCTATTTTATATGGTTTTTTTAAATGAATTTACCAATTATTCATGATATGAACGAAATTTTAGATACGAAATCAAATAGTACATTTTTTGTTAATGAATGGAAAATGGGTTTTTCTGTCACCACATCATTTTCATGTTCTACCTCTGTAGTTGTGGTTGAAAATGCTCATTCTTTATCCATTATATTTTGTTGTAGTTTTTCTAGTTATCTCTTCAAGGACATGGACTTGGAGAATTATTTTCATAGTTTCCATTTTCTTTATTATTTACACCATGAACTATTGTTTCAGGATTTGATGTAATGTTCTTTTACTATCTAACATTACTAGTAATCTTCATCTCCTTCAAAAATTCATTATCTTTGTGTCCTTCCCGTCAAAAATTGAATCATGTATTTATTAGCTTGGGATAGATTCCATGATGTTTCATCCCACATATATGACATGCGGGTCGTTGGATTCTCCTACTGCTATGATGATTAGCTGACGATCCTAGAGAGTTAAACACCATTACATTCTTTTAATATGAAGTCTCATAGTAACACTGAGAATCACTAATCTATATCTTGAATTCAAGGTAACAAAGAAAAAATACCTCTTAGTTATTTAGGTCTCTAATAACTACAGTTTTAAAAATACTCATACAATGTCCACATAATATGTGGTCAACCTTTCTATTTACATCCATTAAAATGGTAACGGAATATTAGGAAATATTTTTGAATTATTCTTCAAAATAATTAAAATACGCATCTACATTTTTTATGTCCAAGGAGTTAAATACCTATTTTTAGATGAAGAGTGTATGGAAAATAAATATATAAAAATATCTTCCTGATTCCATCTGATTCAAAATATTCAATGTATTTATTAGGAATCGTATTTTTGATCAATGTACACCAAAAATAATTTTCTCCCCTTGGACTATAGAAGCCCTATTACACATTATTCTACTCATAAAATTAGATGATGTACAATATTTTATCAATTTAGAAGATCAATTGGTAAATAATTAGGGGATCATAAATACACATAAATTATGAGTGTAACAACCCAAGTAAGTAATTAATAATATACATTTTTATCTATGTCTATTAATGAAATAGATAGTGTTTTAGAGGCTTAAAATGAAAATAAATCCAATCTTAAGCATGGAATACACTAATATTTTTAAAAGATTATTTTACTGCCTTTTAATGGAAAACCATTTTTAAATCTGTCTTTTGAAAATTTTATAAGCTATGTTTGTCAAAATAAACTTATTCATTATTATTGGGACATCAATATTTACTTTGTGTGAATTTTTGGTATTTTTCCGATAAAGTTCATTTTTTAATGGATCGTGAAAAATGTTGTATTTTAATTCAAAACATATTTTTAATCTAAATTATTTATATGATTAGATTATCTTTTGAATTGGTTTTAAATTTAAATTAGAAATTATTTTTTCCATTTAATCCAATGGTGGTCATTGGAATCAATTTCACTTTGAAATTGGACCTAAACTAGTGTCAATCTTTTGATACTTATTGTTTCATAAAAACACGCTATTTGTCATGACAGCGGGAAATAATTATTAAATTAATTAATGTAAATTATATTATTTGAATTTTTTATAACAGACATCATTTTTTAATTCAGAATATCAACTATAACTTAGGGTGATGTTTTGGTATTTTTCTGAAAAACTTCAATTTCTGATGAATAGCGAAACCACTAAGTGGTAGTTCAAGAAACTGATTTTTCGTTTAAATGAAACTTTGCCACTTCTATGATTTGATTTTCAAAAATCTGACATACATGGTTGTCATTAAGAAGTAAAATTTGGTTCAATTGGATTAAAATAATTTTTTGGTGAATAGTAACTTTTATGTTCTTAATCGCGATTAGAGGTAATGAGTGTAGTTTAAGGTAAAAATAATGTTTTAATAATATGAGATGAGCTTGACACATGTACTACCCTTATTGGATGTGTCATGGACGACCAAGACAATCCATGGGTCAACTTGGGGATCCCATGGATCCACTTTGGTAGGAAAATGACATTAATATCTTTTAATTTAATGTTAAAGTAAAAATGACACAAACATGAGTTATTTTACTAAAACAATTTTTACATGGAGTTATACAAGTCAGAGTTTTGACTATAAATAGTCATTGGAAAGCTAAAAATATTTCCTACATCATATTATTTGTTTTATAATTTTTATACATTAAATAAATTAAATTATTTATGACACCGTGATGATGCAGCGATTACCTCATTAATAAAGGATTTAAATAAAATGAAAAGATAATGTTAAAACTATAACTTAAACTTGTCAAAAACCTATAGTATGGGTGGATTTCGAACCCTTATCACTTTATACTAGAATTATATCAATTTGGGACTTTTTAAATCCGAAACTCATTTTAAAATAAAGTAACATTTCTTTACTTTCCAAGAGTGCCCCTCCTCTCCTCTTATAAAAGGCCCCCACCTCTACCTCCTTACCCACACTTCCAAAGCCTTTGGCTCGGCCAAACCCTACCCATTTTGTCTCTCCACATCCCTATATAACTCTTAGAAGCCTCACTTTGGGCAGAAGTCTTCCCAAGGAAGCCTTTGAGCTCAAACCAAAGGGAGTTACCCGATTTTAAGGTAATGTCTTCACTTGAGTCCTTTTGTTTTATTTTGCTTCTCCAACCCCCTAAACTCTTTTTATTCATTTATTTTGTAAAAACTACAGTATATTCAATATAATAGGATTTTTTTTATAAGAAATATTAGAGCTACACTTACACACACCTACATCTAATGGATAAAGAACATACTGTTTCCGTGGATGGCGAATTTCTGCCTCACGAAACGATGATTGTTAAACACTCATATAACACCTTCAAAGGTGTCCATTAAGATGTCACTATATTTATATATGATATATAATATGTTTATATTTTACTTAAGATTCTGTATTTTTCATTTATGGCATACCTTTATGGTTTCCATTATGGGTAAACGCGATATCTTCATTTTAGGAAGTGCGGACTACCACCCCCTCAAAGTGATTCGATTCGTTAATGCCATATGTGGGATGTATAAAGGATTTAATTAATGATTTTATATATGATATTATACTCTAATTATAATATACCATTATATCATTATGATTCCATTTCATAAAATACAAAATAGAAATTAAAGTAGCATTCATGCGTACGTACGGCTTACCGTCTCCATGAACGGTGCATTTCATTTCTTACCTCTAAACGTTATGTAATATTATGAATGCATGTATATAATTGATATATATGATATATATGATATCTAAATAATGAGTATAACTCTTTATATAATGTATACATGAACAACTTGTAATTATAAAGAGTTTATTTTTGACTCAAGTACCAATGATCGTTAAAACGACCGTTAATAGCTTAAATAATTACATAGTGTTCATGACAAGGTAATAAGTGATATAAAAGTAATAATGAACTTGAAAAAGGTTCTTAAGCAAGTTGAAATTAACTCAATTTTATTATTCAGGAGGATAAAGAACAATCGTGTCAAGTCGGACCCGAGGTATGGGACTTCATCTCAATATCCTTTCATTGAGGCATATTTTGTTTTATACACAACCTTATTTTATACGGTGTATAAACCCCTTTGACTTTTACGTTTATTCAAAAGTAATCTTTTTTATATGAATCGTTTACTAAACGACAAAAGGGAATGTTTTTGTCGTACGTATGCGGCGACAACGACTTCTCTGCCGCAGTGACCATTATTTGAGTTTCGGCTTCCTCTACAGGCCATACCGTTTTTTTTAAGAAAAATAAATACCCTGTTTTACTTTTCTTTTATTTTTGTATTGAAAATGGTTTTAATATTGTTTTTATTATATCAATTTGTTTTATTGATATCTTGTGATTGAAATGTGGAAATGTTATGTTTCCTTTATGTATGTTTTATGTGATACGATTATGTTATGGTTCATGGGCATTATTATGAAGATGGGTGGTTCTGTGATAAACTAAGGGCGGGTGAGCCCGATATAGCTCTCCAATGCATTGGGTAATGTGAAGGAGTGAAACGTTAAGGTTTCTCCAAAGCGATTTGGGGAATATATTGTGATGGGTATTCCAAACGTAACCAAGAGGGTTACTCCCTACGTAAGAATGTTATGAATGCCTCAAGTTACCTTTATGTCTTATGATTTCTATGATTTATTCATGATTTAATGAGGTATGTTAATGTGATTAGGTTTTATGGGTAAAGTATGATTTCATTCTTATGTATATATGTACCCATGTTTCCTTTCATTATTTTTATATCCCTTACTGAGCTTTTTATGCTCATCCCAAGTTTTTGAAATGTTTTTCACAGGTCAAGGGAAAGGTACATGATATGATGATAATGTCAAGGATGTGTCAAGAAAAGAATCCATGTTTTATTTTAAATATGTTTCCATTGATGGGTAAAATGAATATTATCTTTTATGTAACCACTTTGTTTAAATGTGGAATGTAATGCATGTTTTATGATCTAAATCTCTAAAACTCTAAACCTGAAAAGATCCTCAAGGTGTAATCTTGTAATAACTCAATATTAGGTAATGTTTAAGGCTGGGGCCTTATAGTTGGTATCAGAGGGAGGTTTAGATAATTTTAGGAGTTAGAATTATATTAAATGATTATCCAAAAAAATTTATGGTATGATTGAAATGATATAGCATTTAAAGATTACCATAATGCTTCATCTAAGATATATCTGTGTTAAGAATTATTTTTCATAAAATAAATAGAGAAACTTTTTTGGGAAGGCATACATAGGGAAGTGACCTTTCAAATCAGTATCCTGAGATGTTCAGAATCAGAACAAAACAGTTTGTTGCAGTGATGGTTCAGTTGACTCGGGTGAAAAATGTTGTTTGTTTTTATTGATGAAATTTTGGTGTTTTATAAAAGTAAATAGAAGCATGGAAGTCATTTAAGGGTTATTTTTCAAACCTTGAAATAAAATAAATTGTATGGGAAATTCAGCAAGTGTTAGTTTTGGTTGAAACAAATTTCTTTCCTTGGTCACATTGTTTCTAAAGATGGGATAACTGTTGATCCTCCAAAAACAAAGGTTGTTGAAGAATGGACAAGACCCACAAATGTAACAGAGATTTTTAGTTTCCTTGGTTTGGAAGTCTATTACTGAAGGTTTGTTAGAAATTTTTCATGGTTATCTAGTACAATGACTAAGCTAACTCGGAAGGGTGTTAAGTTTATTTGGACAAAATAATGTGATGATTGTTTTCAGGAACTGAAAAGAAGATTGTTGAATGCTCCAGTTTTGGCACTACCTTCTAGGAATGGGAAGTTTGTTATCTACAGTGATGCTTCATTGAAAGGACTTGGTTGTGTCCTAATGCAGAATGATCAGGTAATTGCTTATGCTTCACGATAGTTGAAAAATCATGAGGTAAATTACCCTACACATGATTTGGAATTAGCTAATGTTGTTTTCGCTCTAAAAATTTGGAGGCATCATTTGTATGGAGTAAAGTGTGAAATATATACCGATCACAAAAGTTTAAAGTATATATTCACTCAGAAAGAATTGAACATGAGACAGAGGAGATGGCTAGAATTAATCAAGGATTATGATTGTACAATTCATTACCATCTAGGAAAAGCATATAAAGTGGTTGATGCTTTGAGTTGAAAAAGTAATGCTTCATTAACAATGTTGTGTTTGGAACGTGATCCTTTGGTTAAGGATTTGATGAACTTTGGCATAGAAGTTTTCGGTGCAGGATGTTCTTCTGTTTTGTTTCAAGTATCAGTGAAATCTTCTTTATCAGACAGAATCAAGCAAGCACAGAAGAAAGACAGTGAGTTGCAGAAAAAGGTAGAGCTGGTTCAGAAGGGTAAGTTGCTTGAATTCATCAATGATAATGATTGCGTTTTGAGATTTGGGAAGAGATTGTGTGTGCCTTGTATTTCATAGTTGAAGAGAGATTTGTTATGTGAAGCTCATAGTTCTCCGTTTTCAGTTCATCCTGGCAGTACTAAGATGTACAGAGATCTGCGGGAGTATTACTGGTGGGATGGAATGAAAAGAGATATTGCTGATTTTACTGTGAAGTGTTTGACATGTCAACATGTTAAAGCAGAGCCGAAGTTACTGAAAGGGATGCTTCAACCTTTACCAGTGCCAGAGTGGAAATGGGAGAATATATCCATGTACTTTGTTGTGGTATTACTAAAAACATCTTGAGGTAATAATGCAATCTGGGATATTGTTGATCGCTTGACTAAATCTACTCATTTCCTTGCTATACGGGATAATTTTTCCCTAGATCAACTTTCCCGTTTGTATCTTAAAGAGATAGTCAGGTTACATGGAGTTCCTCTCTCCATTGTATCTGACTGTGATCCCAGGTTCACATCTAACTTTGGGAAAGGCCTTCAGAAGTCTTTGGGTACTGAATTAAATTTTAGTACAGCTTTTCATCCCCAATCAGATGGGCAGTCAGAACGAACAATTCAGAATCTGGAAGATATGTTACATGCTTGTTCGATGGGTTATCATGGAAGTTGGGACCAACATCATTCTTTGGTTGAGTTTTCATATAATAATAGTTTTCATTCCAGTATACAGATGGCACCATTTGAGGCGTTATATGGGAAGCGGTGTCGAAATCCAGCTTTCTGGGATGAAGTGGGTGAAAGGAAGGTGATGGGACCAAAATTGGTAGAAGAGTTGGCAGAAAAAGTTCATTTGCTACAGAAACACATGAGAACAGCTCAGAGCAGGCAGAAAAGTTATAAGGACTATAGGAGGAAGTATCACTCTTTTGAGGTAGGTGATCATGTTTTTTTCAAAGTATCACCATGGAAAAGTGTGATGCGGTTTGGTAAGAAAGGAAAGTTGAGTATAAGGTTCATTGGAACATATGAAATTCTGGAGAGAGTTGGATCAGTTGCATACCGAGTGTCTTTACCTCCGATTTTATCTCAGGTAAACAATGTTTTTCATGTTTCAATGCTGAGAAAGTACATGCCAGATCCATCTCATGTTTTGAGTCCAAAGGTACTTCATCTGGAAGAGAACCTATCTTATGAGGAACAACCGGCCCAGATTCTTGACCACAGGGAGAAAGTGTTACGGAATAAGGTGATTCATCAGGTAAGGGTTTTTTGGAAAAACCACATGATTGAAGAGGCAACATGGGAATCTGAAAATGCAATGAGGGTTAAATACCCCCACTTATTTGATAAGTAAATAAATTGCGGGGATGCAATTTTCTAAAGGGGGGAAGGATGTAACATCCCAAGTAAGTAATGAATAATTGATAATTTTATCTATGTCTATTCATGAATTAGATAGTGTTTTAGAGGCTTAAAATGAAAATAAATCCAATCTTAAGCATAGAATACACTAATATTTTTAAAAGATTGTTTTACTGCCTTTTAATGGAAAACCATTTTTAAATATATCTTTTGAAAATTTTATAATCTATGTTTGTAAAAATTAAATTATTCTTTATGATTGGGACATCAAAATTTACTTTGTGTGAATTTTTGGTATTTTTTTGATAAAGTTCATTTTTTAATGAATAGTGAAAAATGTTGTATTTTAATTCAAAACCACTTTTTAATCTAATTTATTTATATGATTAGATTATATTTTGAATTGGTTTTAAAGTAAAATTAGAATATATTTTTACCATTTAATCCAATGGTGGTCATTGGAATCAATTTCACTTTGAAATTGGACTTAAACTAGTGTCAATCTTTTGATACTTATTGTTTCATAAAAACACGCTATTTGTCATGAAAGTGGGAATTAATTATTAAATTAATTAATGTAACTTATATGGTTTGAATTTTTTAAAATAGACATCATTTTTGAATTCAGAATATCAAATATATCTTAGGGTGATGATTTGGTATTTTTCTGAAAAACTTCAATTTTTAATGAATAGTGAAACCACTAAGTGGTAGTTAAAGAAATTGATTTTTCGTTTAAATGAAACTTTGCCACTTCTATGATTTTAATTTCAAAAATCCGACATACATGGTTGTCAGTAAGAAGTAAAATGTGGTTCAATAGGATTAAAATAATTTTTTGGTAAATAGTAACTTTTAAGTTCTTAATCACGATTAGAGGTAATTAGTTTAGTTTAAGGTAAAAATAATGTTTTAATAATATGAGATGATCTTGACACATGTCCTACCCTTATTGGATGTGTCATTTCCGACCAAGAAAATCCATGGGTCAACTTGGGGACCCCATGGAGCCACTTTGGTAGGAAAATGACATTAATATCTTTTAATTTAATGTTAAAGTAAAAATGACACAAACATGAGTTATTTTACTAAAACAGTTTTTACATGGGGTTATAAAATTCATATGTTTGACTATAAATAGTCATTGGAAATATAAAAATATTTCCTACATCATAGTAGGTTTTTTATAATTTTTAGACATTAAATAAATTAAATTATTTATGACACCATGATGATGCAGCGATTACCTCATTAATAAAGGATTTAAATAAAATGAAAAGATAATGTTAAAAATATAACTTAAACATGTCAAAAACCTATTGTATGGGTGGATTTAGAACCCTTATCACCTTATACTCTAATTATATCAATGTGGGACCTTTTGAATCCGAAACTCATTTTAAAATAATGTAACATTTCTTTACTTTCCAAGAGTGCCCCTCCTCTCCTCTTATAAAAGGCCCCCACCTCTACCTCCTTACCCACACTTCCAAAGCCTTTGGCTCGGCCAACCCATGCCCATTTTGTCTCTCCACATCCCTCTATAACTCTTAGAAGCCTCACATTGGGCAGAAGTCTTCCCAAGGAATCCTTTGAGCTCAAACTAAAGGGAGTTACCCAATTTTAAGGTAATGTCTTCACTTGAGTCCTTTTGTTTTATTTTGGTTCTCCAACCCCCTAAACTCATTTTATTCATTTATTTTGTAAAAACTCCAGTATCTTCAATATACTAGGATTGTATTATAATAATTATTCGAGCTACACTTACACACACCTACATCTAATGGCTAATGAACATACGGTTTCCGTGGATGGTGAATTTCTACCTCACGAAACGATGATTGTTCAACACTCATATAACACCTTCAAAGGTGGCCATTAAGATGTCACTATATTTATATATGATATATAATATGTTTATGTTTTACTTAAGATTCTGTATTTTTAATTTATGTCATACCTTTATGGTTTCTATTATGGCTAAAGGTGATATCTTCATTTTAGGAAGTGCGGACTACCTCCCCCTCAAAGTGATTTGATTCGTTAATGCCATATGTGGGACGTATAAAGGATGTAATTAATGATTTTATATATTATATTATACTGGAATTATAATATACCATTATATCATTATGATTCCATTTCATAAAATATTAAATACAAATGAAAGTAGCGTTCATGCGTACGTACGGCTTACCGTCTCCATGAACGGTGCATTTCATTTCTTATCTCTAAACGTTATGTAATATTATAAATGCATGTATATACTGGATATATATGATATATATGATATCTAAATCATTAGTATAACTCTAGATATAATGGATACATTAACAACGTGTAATTATAAAGAGTTTATTTTTGACTCAAGTACTAATGATCGTTAAAACGACCGTTAATAACTTAAATAATTACATAGTGTTCATGACATGGTAATAAGTGATATAAAAGGAATAATGAACTTGAAAATGGATCTTAATCAAGTATAAATTAACTCAAGTTTATTATTCAGGAGGTTAAAAAAAGATCGATTCAAGTTGGACCCGAGGTATGGGACTTCGTCTCAATCTCCTTTCATTGAGGCATATTTTGTTTTATACACAACCTTCTTTTATACGGTGTATAAACCCCTTTGACTTTTACGTTTATTCAAAAAGAATCATTTTTATATGAAGCATTTACTAAACTACAAAAGTGAATGTTTTTGTCGTACATATGCGGCAACAATGACTTCTCTGCCGTCGTGACCATTATTTGAGTTTCGGCTTCCTCTACAAGCCATACCGTTTTTTTTAAAGAAAAATAATTACCCTATTTTACTTTTCTTTTATTTTGGTATTGAAAATGGTTTGCATAATTTTTTTATTCTATCAATGTGTTTTATTGATATCTTATGATTGAAATGTGGAAATGTTATGTTTCCTTTATGTATGTTTTATGTGATATGATTATGTTATGCTTCTTGGGCATTATTATGAAGATGGTTGGTTCCGTGATAAACTAGGGGAAGGTGAGCCCGATATAGCTCTCCAATGCATTGGTTAATGCGAAGGAGTGAAATGTTAAGGTTTCTCCAAAGATATATAGGGAATATACTGTGATGGGTATTCCAAAAGTAACCAAGAGGGTTACTCCCAACGTAAGAATGTTATGAATGCCTCAAGTTACCTTTATATCTTATGATTTCTATGATTTATTCATGATTTGATGAGGTATGTTAAAGTGCTTATGTTTTATGGGTAAATTATGATTTCATTCTTATGTATATATATACCCATGTTTCCTTTACATATTTTTATATCCCTTACTGAGCTTTTTATGCTCATCCCAAGTTTTTGAAATGTTTTTCACGGGTCAAGGGAAAGGTACATGATATGATGATAGTGTCAAGGAAGTGTCAAGAAAGAATCCATGTTTTATTTTAAATATTTCTCCATTGATGTGAAAAATGAATACTATCTTTTATGTAACCACTTTGTTTAAATGTGGAATGTAATGCATGTTTTATGATCTAATTCTCTAAAACTCTAAACCAGAAAAGATACTCAAGGTGTAATATTGCAATTACTCAAGATTAAGTAATTTTTACGGCTAGGGCCTTATAAGGAGGTTATTGTAATATAAAGGATTCCAACAACACTATTTTATTTTTAGTGTTATGATGGAGTAATAAATGATTCATGTTATCAATCATAACCAATTTCAATTATGCTAACATTTTTTATGATGTTATCGACTCTTTCACCCATCATATTAGTAATGTCATTAGATAAATGACCAAATTTCTCATCACATATGTTGTTTGAATGGTTTATTATATTTTACTACCAATTTCATAAATCATGTACTACTTAGGAACAAGATATATGATTTAAGAATATTATAAAAAGGAAAACTACATAACATAGATGTAATGGAACATAGAAAATATCGTATGATTTTCTTGGTATCAATAGAGGTTATGAATTGTCTATATCCGATTTATTTCCCAAACATAAAAATATATTCAAATATATTATAATTGTTTCTAAAGAGAATAGATCATATTATAATTATATCTCTTTCAAGTGTCCTAAAATGTGTGAAGTCCTTTTCCCACTCATTATCCACCTAATGAATAATAATTTGAAACACAAACAATATTTTTAGGGTGATTACCCCTAGGCATCATTTCCCATAGCTATATTCACATTATAATATAAAAATAAGGAGATAATTTCTTGAAAAACTACACACTCTATAATTTTCCAAACATTAAGATATTTATCCAGATTTATAATTTTTAATATATACCTTCTTATAGTTTTTTTCAATCATAATGCACATTAATATCAATAATTTTCTCTAATAGAAACTGTGAAAAAAAATTCCATTACACATTTTATCACATGATAATTCACAAAGAGAACCTAGAAATATAGAGTTTCACTTTATATAAATTTTTATATCCATACAACATTAAATTGAAATAAAAACATAAAATTAATTGAATATTTATATAGTTTGATCTTATTTTAATTTGAAAATTTAATATATCACGACGAAACAAAATGAAAAACATTAGAAGATAGATGGCCTATAAATCCTTCTACGTGAATATTCTTGTATAACATGATTATAAGTAATACATGTGATTCATGAGGTATATCATGATAACATAGAAATGATAGAATTAAATGAATAAATACTAAATCATTGATGAAGATAATAAAATCATATGATCATGGAATCAAAATATGTGGTTATAACACAAGTGTGAAATCATAAGAATGTGTTGGTACTAACCATTGATGCAGGCCTGTCCTTAGTGAATAATAATTAAATTTGTCTTCATAGTGTAGCACAATGGTTTACTAGGGTCAGATCGCCTAAGGATATTTTTCAGTCATTAAAATTCTTAATTTTATTCCACCTAATAATAGAATGATATTTGTACATGGTCTTTTATACTAGATTCATTAATTATTTGTTTATTTATAAAATTTAATATAATAAAACATTTTAAAAAATATAATTAACAAATTGTTTTCATTTGATTAATTTATTTTGTGATTTTAGAATTCATTTGTTGTACCAATCCCCACCTACTTGAATTATCAAATAGGATAACTCCTCAGCTGATAATGTGATTTCAAAAAAGGCTCTGTTCCATTTTATGTCATTTCATCCCATCATGAAATCCCAACTTTACCACATGATTGTTTTGATTGAGAGAAAGAGGGAAGAATTAATCATTGAAAATGAATGGAATGTTGTATAATATAATTGTGCAAGACCACTATACCAATTAAATATTTTCTAATCCACCACAAATAGAATAATAACATATTAAAATAAAGTGTAATAATTAAGAACACTATGAAACAACCCCAGGGAAAACCATGGTGTAGTAACTTCACATTGATAAATTAAAAGTGAAACTAATTAAAGGTTTTAAGAGAGATGAAATAGGATTAGGGATTCATGAGAAAGAGGGTTGGAAGAAAAATTTAAACATGTTAATTGAAAATATGAATATGTATAACATTAAAAAATGAATTTTAAATAAAAAATATAAAATAAACCCAAATAGTAGCATCCCGATAGTGTAGTGTAGAGTTGGATCCATGGGAATTGATTACTTATTGTCTATCCTAGGATTGAATTTATAGGCCTCAACCGACCCCATGTGCCTTCAATTTCATTATAAATGGGTATAAATTCGTCTTAGTTGGTATTAGTGTTATAAAAGTGGTATTATTCCTTAATTTAGATAATTCGGTCCATTTTTATTGTCATGTACTAGATTTTACATGTCTAGTAATTAGTTTACGTTATTGTTTTCCATGGGTCCATGAGTTTCCTTCGCATTGTGTAATTATTAACATCTTAAAAATACCTTTAGTTTCATGATACGTAAATTACATACATGACATATATTTTTGACATCTAGAAATAGTATCCCCTTTCAATGTACATCATCAAGTCTTAGTTCTATGTTTGGTTTTTAACTTGTCCTTAACCATTCAACATCATCAGTGTAACTTTAAAAATATTTTGTCATCTATTTCTTTTTCATTGTTGGTTAAAATTTTATTCATGTATAAAAACAAAAATACAATCAAATACCACTAATATTAGTCAACTAATTTGAAAAATAAATCTCTTTTATATATAATAAATATGAAAAATAAAAATCTATCAATAATCAAGAAAACATAACATATATTGTTATCAATTACCTCCCATTAACCAAATATAGTATCCCATGTGATGAAAATATTATTTTTGATTACCTCCAAATGAGCATCGAAATTTAAAGATTTGTTTATATTCTTGAATCTTGGGAATTATTTTCTCAGAAAAACAATGTAAAGAGTGGCATGTTGATGAGGTGGACGAATAAAATTGATTACGTAACCCCTGGAATTAAATGAATTTGTGTTACTCTATGAATGTTTAGTGAGTAGATTATGCAATGTTCATATCTTTTTATGATCACGTGAAGCCCCGTTGACAAAATATATTTATATTTTAAGTCTCCCTGATTATTTAATCAGACCATGAAACATGTGAACTGATAAAAAACATCCAATAATCCAATAAACTCTATAAAATTATTGTGTAAACTGATTAATATTCTCACGTTGGAGAGTAATTTTGATATTAATGTGGAATTATTATAATATATTAAAGACACTGGGGATCCCCCTAACATCATATCAACATTTTAATGTGAGGGCATGATGGCATGTCAGTTTTATCATGTGAAGGACCTCGTACAAGTATTTTCAATAATTTGGTACCCCTAATCCTCTATAGAAAATTAGAGTGATTATTGATGACAATGATCACAAACCATATTGTGATCCATCATTGATCGTGTGAAGTATCATAAATAAGGATATGGATTTCGTGTTAATGATTGTACACCATCATGAGTTCCAACACTGATCACATAAAAAATTACTGAAAAAGTGATAAATTGTCAATGACAATGCTCTTTTTTCATCATATGTTCCAAAATTAATAATGTGACTCTATAATTAACAACCAATTGAAAAATTGGAGACCCTTGTAAAATATGGAATAAAATATAACTAAATAATTTGGAAGGCTCTAATGAAGGGATGACATGTTTATTTTCATGTGAAGGGGTTGTGTTTTTTATGAAATTGCTATAAATCCTATAATGAATCTTCATAGAGCCATCATTGTCTTATAGTATTCCCTTGACAAGACATCATAATCTTGAAAAACTACTCTAACAAGCTATCATGGTCTCATAAGGGGTCCCTAAGAAAAGTCTTTTATTTTATCACCTGAACGGCATCTAGAAGGTGTTTTGATATCTTGAAAACATCTAAACATATTGGATCAATGGGGAAATTACTATTTGAAATGTCAAAATAATTATGTGAAACTCCTTTTTTAATTCAATGAAAAAATGAATATGGTGATTAAGCAGTGTTCTCACAATCAATAATTATCATGAGATGCCATAGACAACCAGAATCAAGATATTGTGAAGCACATGATGAAAAAATTCATCCACATGCTCTATATCATGACTAATAGATACACGGCATACCAAATTTCATATAACCAGTGAGGTGATTCCTATAATATTATCCCTATCAATTAAAAGGGGAGTAATATGCACACAAATGATAGTTACTACACCCATGGTATTTCAGAAGAAGTCTTATCATTGGAGATAGACACGTGATATCAGGAGACTTCCCCCAGGTAAAACATGGTGAATGACTTAATGGATCACATGAAATGAATATGATCATTTCATGATCTCCTTTTAGATCCCACAGAGGACTTCTGATGAACCCCTTATATTATTTGAATGAGCTACCACGTGATGAAATGGTCACATGAAACATAAAAAAACTAATTCATACAAATCCATCATAAACATATGAAAAAATGTCTATGAAAAGAATTAATACATATGTGAAAATTGATACACTAAATTTCATGTGATTACATAATGGGATTCATAAGACAAATCTAGATCATGATACAATGTAGGTTTATGTCGTCAAAGTCCTTAGATGTCCTCTGTTAATCTAACCCATGTCTTGTAAATTCCACTAAACATGTCAATTAGGTCTTGCGAAGTCATCCAGAAGAAACATTCAAGTCATGTGATGCCCATTTGACATGAAAAACATAAATTTTAGCTATGTCACATTACAACCTCTGGACATGTCATCCAGGTCATGAGAAGAACCCCATACATGTCATCCACTTTGTGAGAAGTCTTTAAAAATTTCATTCAAACAATATTGAATTTCCAAAAAAAGTAAAAATACCATGTGATTTTATTTGTGAGTGCTTTCTTAGAAAACTGGATAGGTCCAAACATCCTCATACATTTCATACAAACATCATTCTAAATATCATAAAGTCACATTAGACATGACTACAAGAAAATTAAGTCATGATCTCCAAATTTTCGAAGATCTGATAACCTTATCTTGCATAAATATTAAGTAATTTCACTAATGGAACTAATATATCAAGGATTCATGTACAATATAGATATGTAGGATGCCTTCCTATGTCAAAAGCACCAATGGGAGTATTACATGGAGTATGTACCACTATATATCATATAATCTTACCTATGAGATCCAAACACCCTGATGTGTTTGTTATTTATCCTCATCTGTTAGTCAATTGAAAAGCTAATTGAACATTGTGGAATCTGATACCCTTTATAGGAAAGCAATGTATTATCCCATTATTAATTTATAATCTCCATGTAAAACACCCCATAATTATTTCCCTTGTTCATAAGACTCGAATACAGACATGATCAGACTATTCACGTGATATCCCTTGTTTCTCACACTGATCATGGATCATGTGGGAATATGTATTTTCAACAATAATATCAATCACATAATGAAATAAACGCTACATAGGGAAAAACACTGTGGAATCCACATTAAAGGGAATGATGTGATTTCCACCATACTTGGTTATCCACATCAGGGTATGTCTTGAAGGCATGATCGAACTACGATGACTATGATTCCTATTATAAAAATTATACATAGGATGCATTTATAACACTCGAGATCAATATCCAGTGCCCTTGATCACAAATATATAACATTTTGAATGAAATTGATCATAATGAGTTGAAAATTACTGTGAGAATTGATTAATGTTATAAAAAAGCTGTATAAGATGTCTCGTAAAGGTTCAATCCCATCATAGAAATATTAATTACCAACCTAGATAGATGTTAACACCAATGTTCCAGTTCATATAAAATTAAATATAACTAGATAACCATATAAATTTAATAATCAGAAAAAGATTAATAACCTCATATACATACTGATGGTATAATTAATAGAATCCCCGAACATATATCGATGGATTTGACACATGGTAATTATTTTGGGTAACTAGTCCTCTATCAGGATTGTGACATTTTTTGAAAATATCATAACTCTACAAGAGTGTCTCAAGGTATGAATTATTTTCCCATAAAAAGGGTTTGATGATCCGAAACACTCATACTCACAACCATTGAGAGTTCCCAAGTGTTAGTAGGTCAAAAAATCTGAGTTACCTCTTTCTTATTGAAATTAGTTATGTACAAAGTTATGGATGTGGGAGAAATTTCTATTTTCTATGAAAAAATGGATAACCCTAAATGAATTACTGTAAAATATTCAACCCCCCACAATCAACTATTAATAGTGAGCACATAATTTATTTAGAAAAAACAGTAAACCCAATGTGAATCTCTCAATGAAAAAAATGATTTGATAACCATTTTTCAAACCATTTATTTCTGCATCTCCTATGAAAAAATGGTACACATTATGTGAAATACTACCTAATTAGTGTTCCCATGAAATAAGTCTATCATCTCTGTTGGCATGTCTATATTAGAATAAAATGGATAAAATTATAATAATAAAGGAAAATAGTGATTCCTTTGAATATTTGATTGTGCATGTTCTTCAATTGTGATGATGAATTGATTAGTGACCTTATTCCTTGTTCTCTTTGTGACTGCAGATACTAATCTCACAAACAACACCCAAACCAAATATCATATTTTTATCTAGAATAATTTGTTGAATATTAGATACCTATTCAACCCCTACGGGTCACAGAACGTCCTCACCAACCCAACACCTTCTACATTAGGGGGTCAATGTAATAGTTGGGTAATACTATTGAAATAGTTCGATTCCAACCCACAAGGATTCTTGTAAGGGTCTCTAGACACTGAAGAAATCATGTTCAAACAATTTTTTGTAAGTTGCGGTGAAAATAGAGGTTGTTGTGGCCACATAGAATGGCTTGGGAAACATATCCTTGTAGAATGGTAATCAAGGCCTTCTATATCTGAGAAATGATGACTAAAGATATAGCTACTACTCCATCCTGGTTCAGGAGTCTTCGATGAGGGATACTATAATCTTATATCCACATCATCATCTCATTGGTTCCCCTTAGTCGCCTATTAAGGGAACGACCTAATGAATATTTTCTCCAGTAACTCTTCCATGGGTTGCATGGATGTAATTTTAGGAGAGGAGAGGTATAGATAAATGGTAGTGGGATCACCTCCACGATTATCAGGGAGAAGACTTTCAGAACATTCCATCAATATCTTGAAGATAGTCTCATATCCCTACCCACTCGAATCAAGTCTGCAGGAATATTCATACAACAAGATTGGGGGATTCATATATCATTTCCCCTATGCATGAAGTCGGTTTTCATATATTGATGGAACATAGAGGATATGGGTTGGATTATATTCTTGCTCCAATCGAGGATATAATCTAGTAAATATTTGATAAAATAAAGGTGCATGCCTATATTCCAGCACATAATTTTCTAATTTACCACTAAATTATAGAAATAGACGAATAAATCCTATGGATTATTCCAGAACTGGTATAGATATAGTGATATGCACATAATTTTATATTTAAATATCAAGTAGAACATCAATCTAATTTATTTGAACCTGTGGATACTGCGATGAAAGCAAGCATTATTTATCACAACCAGGATTATTGTGGTTATATTATTTAAAGGAAAGGGCCCCGAACTGGGCTCATATTTCAAGTATAACTAGATCTCACCATGTGATAGAAGCACATTCCTAGAGAAAAGTGAAATTTTATATAAAAAAAATAAAGAAAATTACTCTAAAAGAACATGTCATAGTTCATATTGTTATTTTGATTGGAGCTCAATAAGTGAGAGCACCACATCCCTCTAGATATGATCATATTAATGTCAAAACAGACCAGTGGCATACTCCAAAGGCATATGACCTAGAATATAACACCATTCAAACTGGGTTTCACCCGGTGGGAGTTGTACATTCTTTGAGGTATGCACATATTCCAATAAAAAATGATATATGACATACTCCAAAGGTACACGACTGGGCTCATATCCACATTCGAACCAGGGATCACAAATTGACAATGATAAATTCCTAGAGAAAGGATCATATTCCTATCAAAAAAGTCATGTGCAATATTAAAAATGTAAAATATCAGGCTCGTATCCCTATTAAAAATGGGTATCATCAATTAAGGGTATCACGTGTCTTAAGAAATTCCTATATTCCAATTAATGAAGTTACTTGGCATTCTCCTGCAGCTCATAGAAGCTAGTCTCATATCCCAACTTTTTTCGATGAATGACTGAACATTCATCCTTATAAGGCTATAATTGGGGAAGATCATATCAATTAATCTACTCTATTGTTCCACCAATATATTCTAGATGGGAATTAATATTTACCATAGGAACATTAGTAGCTTCATCCAGTGTTGAAAAGTATATTCTTGCAACCACTCATAAACAAGCTCATACTCCTATTGATAATAAATCATCTCACGAGCATATGCCAATAGTTTATTATATGTGGGATAATATTACCATATATCTATATTCTTATCAACATATTTAATCACACTTTATAGAGTTGTCTTATACCCCTCTCTAACCTAGAAAGGAGAGTTTGAATATTCTGTCCATAACCCAAAATGAGGCTCATATTTCTATCCTGCTCAATTCCAGTGTCTTTAAGGTTTTTCCATGAATATATGAAACACCTCAAGGGTTAATTGACCATATAAACCATGTTTAATGTGATTATTTTCAAGATAGTCCTACTGGTGGTAGTATGGAGTATCATCAAAGGCACCATACTATTGATGTTTTCTATGTTAAACCTCCTGCTAGTTATATCCCCCTCAGACAAGAAAATACACCCCTTACATTGAAACTCTTATATACAGAAGTCCTCAAAACACAAAAAAAAAATCAAATTGAGAGGTTATAAAGACCCATGGGTCAACCATATATTGTTCCCAACAACTAATAGAAATAACATAACCTGATAAGTTGGTATCCCAGATAAAGAAACCTATATGTTCTAACTCGATGGAGGAATATAAGCCTGATGAATTGGAGGCAGACATGGATATATGGATATATTATGTTGGGAAAACCCTCGAAACCATTTACTCTCCGCTCACTACATATGACTAAAGGTTAGACACCTTCCCTATCAAGCATACCTGGACCACATTTAAAAAATCAATACACTATATTTTCCACTAGACATGGAGAAATTTTCTATAGTCTCGATCCCCTGGATGGAATTAAATGAAAATAACCTATGTATTGTTTGTACCATATCTCAACTAATTTCCATATACTAATTTCTATGTCTCCATTTGAAATACATATTTGAGTATGTTGAAATATGGAGTGTTGAATTTCACTATCTATATAACAGTATAACTCCCCAGATAGGGAGTCTCATAATGTCATAAACTCCCAAAAAAGCAGTGGACTAGAAAACTAATATGTAAGTAAGTTAATATGTTAAAATTCCCTAAATATAACGATATAAATTCATATAAAATGGAGGGAGAGGACATGTGATATATTATTATGTTAGTCCCCTTGAAAAATGTGAATGAATTTCAAGAATAGAAGATGAAGTTTCATTAAACATGATAACATTGCATAGAAATAGACTCCAGTCGTGGGATTCCCTATCACCAATATCATACAAAAACACAATTTCACCAAATCAAAAAAAAATTGAGAGAAAATTACATATTTATCATCAAGAAGAAACCCAAGAATATAGTTATGGGAAAATATCGACCACCACATCCATCACTCTGGTCATCAATCCTTTCATGAATCAATGAATTATCATTGGAAAATAATAACAATCCCCAGACCATAGGGATATGAGTATTTTAATGTAAATCTCCATTACTTGGTTTATCACACCATAAAAATGTCCTAGACAAATTAGTGTAAGTTCCTAGTCGAACTCATACCACTATAATGTGAGAATTTATATCTCAATTACCTTCTCCTGAATCATAAAATACTTTGTTTGAATGATCATGACCAAGACCATAATATCACCAAGTGATAACAGTTGCCTCGAATTACCCACATCCTACAGAGTTTTAGGAATCTTATTCATTATCATCGCATAATAGAGAATTAGTAATATCCTTCTTTTTGGGGGAAATCAATGGTTGGGATCACATTTGTTCCACTATAGACATGTCAATCCCCAATTACTCAGGGTGTATTTAGCTAATATGACCAGAAACTCACTGAAGTTAACTATTAATTTGATAGGATAAGTGCAATGTAAATAATATGAAATCAACCCTTATAGGGTTCATAAGGCAAAAATTGCACTATATGGACAAGGTTCAATGTTATAACTCTGAATCTAGTACTGCAGAATCGCCCATTATCATATATTGTGATGCGATAATTACCTTTTCCCAATACACCCTAGTTAATTTGATACCAACCAAAAAAAAGATGATGTGATTCATATTTCAAATATATTGGGACACAATACATAATAGATGCCTCAAGTAGAGGGTGATTTGGATGCACAAACGAAGTCTACATGAACCTAGAACCATATGAGAATCTAGAACCTAGTACCCCCAAATAATGGGATGAAACATCTATAGATGAACACTACCATGTATAATGGGAATTGTGAGGCTAAATCCCAAATAATTCCCACTGAACTGAAATTTATTTCACCGAGGAACATTTTGAAATGTACAAGAATTATATTCAAAATCATACGCCACTAAAGGAGGTGATATTAAAGGGAAACATTCAAATATGGTTTCATCATTATAATGAGATAATTATACTTCCAACCACAAAACCGTAAATATTCGATCCACCAATAATTGTTTAATTTCAGATATTGGATACATATGAATCCAAGAAGACAATTTATATATATATGAATTTTAAATATTATCATAACATCCCTCTATTATGGTGACCACCTCCTCCCTACTAGGGATATCATTTTTTACTATTATAGGTTTCAAATTTCTAGTATATGAATGCAATACCACCATATCAATCCTTGATCACTTCTAGTAAATGGTTGGATTCCCAAAAATTGTTACCTCATATTTTGTTAAATTCCATTGAATCCAATGATACATGAAAGTAATATATAGAAGGGGCATGTTCACCCATGAAGCCCTAGAAGAGGCCATATCCCGAATCGGAGGATTCCATTTTGAACACTCCCAATTTGAAAATACAACCTTCTCAATATTATATGAGATTGGATATCTAGAATAGTGTATCAAGCAATTAATTTCCCAATTCATCTTGATGATGGGACCTAAAAATAAAAATTTAGTGATCATGATGTGAATCTTGGTATAGACTCAGGTAGGACCAACATTCATTTGGTAACACATCATTCTAGTTGGATCTTTTACCAAATGAAAATACCATAGTTGTCGATTCCTGTATCAGATCAACACTATGCTAAGGAAAACAAAAATTCATAGCTTTACAAACATCATGAAATAATAAAATGAGAGAATTTCTATCATTATAGACAAATGAATGTGTTAACATATCCAATAAACATCCCTCTCTCAAAATATTAATTTCTAGATTATTTTAAGGAATATATTCTGAATGAGCTACAAATGACATTGATCTAGAATAATTATCCATGATGATATTTTGAGTATAAGAAAATGTAAAAATTCCTAGAAGAAGAGGATTACTATATTCCTGAAAACCATCAAACATGGGAGATGTATTTTGAGGTTAACTCCAAATTTCTTATTGTAATGAGGCTATAAAAAATGAAACTAAATAGGGTTGGTTTGGGGTTTATATTTTTTCTCATGAAAAATAAAATTTTTTAACTCCTTATCTCTATCTGAATGATTCACTAATATTAAGGCAGAATATCAAGCCCTAGGAAGTAGTCCTACAACTGCAAATAACCTACCTATACATAAAAGTTGATTTAGATAGAGTGATAAAACAAATTATTGGAATATATACCATCATGAAATATGAATTTCATCATATAACTAGTTTTGTTATAGGATTGATGGTTGATTTCCCATTTGATATCACATTTCTTCATGATCCTTGATCACAAAATTGTCATGTTGATGCACTGGAAAACGTGTTCATAGTAATGGACATCTCTGATCAAGATGAATTTATTTTCCCTATCACAAACCAAAAAGGGTATCATAAGTCATCATAAGTGATACGATAGAAATCAATAATATTAATGAAACCCTAGATCATGATGAAATGATATCCACCCCCGGATTGATGTATCCCATAGTTGATAATGTCGAAAATAGGAACATCTCGATTGTATGATCTGGAAGGGAGTAAACTTAGTGATGGAGAAGAAAATTTCACCCTCTGGGAGGATCTAATCCTGAAAACATCGACTAAAATTGATGTTTTGATGGAATATTTTGTTGGCATATAGAAAAAAAGAGAGATTCTTATAAAACTAGAAGAGGTCCATATTGGATCATGAGACGCCCATCAATTTGGGTCCCATATCTCACATCAAATTAGGAGGAATAGTTAGTATAGGAATACTATGATAAATAACTATGTGGAATTAACTAGGAAATGTCTTTCATGCCAGATCCATGAAAACTTTTTCCATTAAGACACAAAATTTCTAAATGCTGCTAAATATTTATGGCCATATTTCATATAGGGAATGGATGTTGGGGGGATATATCTACCAGATATAACTAAAAAATTATGAAAATTCTTGAGAAAAAAGAATTATTTTTCAAAAAGGTTGAGGAAATACCTATAACGGAATTTCGGATGATTAATTTAATAAAATTAATAATTTCCAATATCATTAACAGTTTCAAATTCCCTCATATTATATTATTGGAAAAAAGAACCAAATTCTTTTCTTACATGTTGATGAAATTGTACCAAGAGTACAACATCGAGTCCAACCATTCATCCTATTATAATGAAGTGGAATATATAATAATATATTCCTTCAATAAGACCCAAACAATCCAACTCTATAAGATGGATGAAAATGATAAAAATTCCTTCTGACACAATCACTTTTATACTTTCTGTTTCTACTCTACAACCACACACAATCCAAAAAAATAAATTCCATATTCACTATTGGATTTAACTGAATAAGTGGTCACCATATAATTATGGTTTCCCTCACTTTGAATAGGTATCATCTAAAACCCCTTTGATGTTGGGAAATTGAAAAAGTGGTTGAATTATTTAGAACGGGTCGATGAGAAATGTATGCATACCTGTTACAACCCTAAAGACCATATTATTTGGATTTCATATTCCATGAATAAAAAGTTTCATGTCCTTTTTATAGTCCATAGAAAAATTGAATTATCCCTCATAACCCCAATGATACTAGGAAAATAACATCCATATCTAGTACCCTAGTAAAAAGTTCCTTACAATATACACCAGGGTTAGCCAATAGATCGTACTAATTGGGATCAATCGATAGGGAACATGTCACTACCACCATAAATTAATGGTTTATCAATATGTACATTGTATAGATATTTTCAATCATCCATGCTCCATGTTGGATGAAAATAAAATCCAGGATATGCCCATACCCCATGACATTAATCTGCAAGGAGGATTTCCAGGTCACATGATCTTAGTCTATATGATACCTTCTTTCCATATAATATTAAAAATTAAGGGTATCATATGTTATAGAATAAACAATATAAAAAGAGCAATATCATATAATATTACTACAGGAAGTTAAATTTCATGGAGAAAATAATTGCATGAAAATTTCATTACACATGAGATACTTCTATGTGAATGAAAAATGAAGTGATCATGCCACTGTGTATATGTAAGATAAAAAATTTTAATCTCCCAACTCAAGAAATATACATGGATTGAATTATATTATTTTGAAATACATAGTGATGTATAGAGATTATATCATGTAACCCTCTACAATGTATCATATGAGGCATTATATATCAAAAATAGGATTGCAATCATAAAATTATCTTCTGAAAGATGGGATGGAAATTTATTGGGATTAAATGTTTCTTTTTCAAATCCGTTAACCTAAATCCTCACTATATAATGATAAACTGAATGGGTTCCTAGAAAAACATATGGGTTGATTATCATTTCAATAGAATACATAGATATTTCAATATCATATATCTTTACCAAGCCACAACATGATAAATAAATTCCATATCATTAAATTTAATCTCATCTGTTTTTTCAAATAATTCATCTTCATTCCATGTTTCAAACAACACCCATATCTCACTAGGTCATAGAAATTTCACCAAGGGCCTCTCCACATGACAATAAATATCAATATACATCAGGGTAAGCATAGTCCCTAATGTAAAACCTAAAAATTAATACTTTAGGACCTTACCAAATTATGTAAAATTGTATGGTTGATGTATGTCAGATAACATAAAACATCTCATTAATATGGAGCTAGATCAATAATAAATTTATACTTGGTGTTTTATCCCACCAAAAATCCATTTATGATATATGTGTGGTATGATACAATAATCACCTAATATCTTGTGGTTCATAGATCTCAAATCTCGTGTTCGGAAACTATAATCATCGAGAATAGTACCCCCCAACATTTATGGGTTAGACATGAATTTAGGTTTTCCCATTCATAAACTATTTATATATTCATTCATATTATCAATGGATAAATATAATTCTAAGATCTCAAATCCTTGGTCCATTGGCAAAAATCCAAAAAAAATTACCCCCTCTGGGTATTGGATAGACATATGTTGCGGGTCTTATGTTCATGAACTATGTGTGTCTTCATTCCTTTTGTCACATGATATGAATTGACACCACATTCAATAACACTAGGTCCATAAAAAAATAAAAGCATCTCCCATCCCTAGGTATGGTTCATACATGCATACGAAACTTTCATGCGAAAACATTGTGTCGCTTGATTCATGTCATCATAGGACACATCATGGTGCTTGAATATCTAATACTAGTTACAATAATAATAATCAATAGGAAAAATCCTCCATATATATATTGGTTAGAACTACATGTAGTTTTTAATATCAAATAACATTTAGTGTCTTTATTCTTATTAATACCGGATATATACTTGAAATCGGCTCTACAATCATGGATACAACTATAACAATAAATGAAAATTATGCCACTTTATGTGTATGGTACAGACTAATGTGTAGAGTTTCACCATCATGAACTATGTGTTTCTTGATCCTATTTATCATAGGATATGTAGTGACAGCTATATCTTTAACCTTGGTTCTTTCTGCAATATTAAAATTCCCCCTTCCCTGTGCACAGATCAAACATGGACATGGAAAAATTATATGATAATAATTTTATGATTGATTCCTATCATAATAGAATTCATAGTTTTTACCAAATATCTTATCATATTTCAATCTTTTGTTGTCATTGGGAGCAATCCCTCTCCATGCATTTGGTTCAGACCTATATAAAGATTTTTTTGTTCAAGAACTACCTGGGGCCTGATTCATGTAATCATAATATACATAGTGACTCAAGGATATCCAATCCTGGGTCCAAGAATAATAATAAATTGGAATAATACCCCTATATATGTATGGTTTATACCTTCATAGAGATATTCCTATTAATGAACTATGTGTCGCATGATTCATGTCATCACAAAATATATAGAGACGCATAGATCTCTAATACGTGGTCCAATGGAAAAAATAAATAGAAATAATTCCCCATTTATTAATGAGTTAGAAAATTGTGGAGAATTTCCCTTTCAATAACTATGTGTCACTTGATTCATGTTTTTATACGATTCATGGTGTAACACCCTATATTTTCAAGTATAATTTTTTTCCAAATAAACTATACATCATTAAGGTCCTTCATTGCATGCTACACCATGTTAATCATAATTTATACTCAATAACAAGATAATATTGTTCTACATGAAACATTTTCTTTATATTGTGGTAAACACAACACTATGTTTTTTTATTCTATAGACAGTTCTATGTTCTGTTTATATATTGTGTCATATTCAAGACTATGTTTTACCAAACTACAATATACAATTTATTTTGTTATTAAAATATTATTATATTTATCATATAGTAGTTGGAACATAGTGATTGAATAAGATTTAAAAAAATTAAAATATTATTTACTCATGTTTATATAATGATTTTTGGTGACCAAATATTTATAAATGAATATAAAATACTAATTGAATATAAAAGATGTGATTTTATTAGAAATTATTTTTATTTACACCAATGAAATATATCATAATAAACTAAATTAGTAACTAGTATTGAATGATAATAATGACATTTATATGTTATATATTCATTAAAATGTTTTTCAATTCATCCATTGTGTTTTATAATTATAAGATAAGAAAAAATTCAATTTTGATGATAAACGGTAGTATTATTCTAAAATGATCTTTTACCACCATTTAATGGAAAACATGTTTAAGAAATAAAAATTTATAAATTTATAAATTTTATTTGAAAAAATTAAATTATTTTTTTTATTTCAAAAATAGATTAGAGATAATTTATTATAATTTTTTGAGAAGTTATATTTTTAGAGGAATAGTGAAAAATTCAAAATTTTGAACAAAAACTGAATTTTTATATAATTACCTTATATTTTAAAAAATTATTTTTAATTATGTTTAATGTTAAATTATATAATTTATACCACTATTATCCAGTTTTTTTATTTTAATAATTTTTATGCTGAATTTTTATATATAAATATTATAATCTTTTTAACATTATCAATTTAGAAACCAACTTTCACATTTCATATATGTGATTGGTATTAAATTATATTAATCCACTTCAATGATTGGAACCAAAAAATAGATTAATTTTTTTAAATAATTTTTTTTTTTAATTTCAAATATGTAAAACATCATTTCTATCCATAATTTTTAGTGAAAACTATTAAAATTAATCACTATTATAAATAGAAATGGTTGTTTACTAATTTCCAAACATTAAACATAAGTGTAAAAATAACCTAGATACATTCGAGGAAAAAACTTTTATGGGAATATATAGAACATATTCCATAAATTAAAATTAATATTTTATTATTGGTTTCAAATTATTTACGGTATACCTCCCAAAAGTGTTTACCTTCCACCATTTAAAAAGAATGTCACTCCTCCTCTAATATAAAAGGGTACTCATGCCCTGACCAATTCACACAAATAAATTCCTTTTTATTAGAAAATAACTATCCCAATATCATATAAACTACACTAATTCCAACCTAGAAACCTCACATTATAAAAAAAATACAACAAAAGAAGTCCATTGGTAAATGGAAAAAGGAGATACCCGAAGTAGAGGTATAGTTCCTCGAAGTGAAATTTTATTTTACATCTTTCTAGGTTACATTTTTTTATAATTTATAAAGATTATATAATAATGTAATTATAAAAAATATACTCTAATATTTTTATTTATGGGTTTGACAAAACAGTTCACACACTTTTATCAAATCTGACATGCATTCATCATTGATGTTTATAGTAGGCTACAGCCTCACCAACCGATGGCATTCATTATTCCATTGAAACCATTTAGGGTTGGGAATAATTATTTTTTAATAGTTTATATATTATTTTTATGATATTTATAATGGTTTTATTTTTACAATAATTATTATATAATACATAACTTTATTCTTTTCATTTTGTTGGATTACGATAATGACATTCGTGTGTATGGAGGACTACCACCTCTTGATGCGATGTGACTCATTGACGCTTTTCCTAGAATGTATAAAGGATGTATTTTTTATACATAGTTTATATGTGTGAAAAAATAATTATAATAGTGTGATTATATTTATATTTTTCATTTATTATTCTTTATTTCGATATGACAGGAAAGTGGGGACAATGTTAATGTGTATGTACAGCCTACAGTCCCCAGGAATGATTTGTTTCATTTTATATTTTTATAATTTATAGATTATTAAAAAGTAATATTTAATTAATTTAAATAATATTTATATAATTTTTTACATTCATTAAATTAGAAAATATTTATCCAATTAAAATTACAAAAAATACCAATTCGGAACATATATTAAAAAAAGTTGTTATTACTTGAAACGTAACATTAATAGAAATTTTTTTAAAAAAATAAATATAATTTCATAATAAAATCATATATTGTATTATATATATGAATATTGTTTAGTGGTAGATTTATAATAATCATATATTCACTATATATTATGTTTTAACATGTACAAATAAAGTTAATACATAAGGTAACTATATTTCATGTCTCACATTTATTTCTGTGAGACTTACACAATATTCACCACTAATTTATTTGTATGGTTTATATACTATCCTATGAAATGTTATAACATGAATTTAATTTATTTATTGATATTAAAATTTAAAATTTATGTTATTATTTCCTAGGGATCATGATTCAAATGTTATTCTCAAGTAGTAATGGTTTTCCATCTCACTATTAACTTTTTGGAGACACATGCTATAATCAGGTAATCATTCTCCTATGTTGTTTATTTAAAAACCCTGAATTTTTTCTAAAAAAATTAGTAGGTATTTAAATAAATTAGGATTTATCTATCATGGTGTTTATTTTTCTGAAGTTACCAAATCAGAAAGGGAATTTTTTTCAGAATTTTCTTTCTTAGAGACAAACATTATGTTATGCACATTTATTCATTTAGTAGGTCTATACACTGCCCCATTGACGTATTATATCATTAATATCATTATTTTTATGATATTTTAACCGGTATGTAGTCATATTCTTTTATGGGGATTATAATTCAATATTACCATTATGGTAAGAGTTGTTTCTACAATCTCATCATTTACCATGATTGTGTATGATTATGCTTTCATTGATGAAATTTTATGATCCATATCTCAATAATTCATGAAAGAATTATCATGTTGATATTAATTATATATTGAGGTAATGTTATCTTTTTTAAACACATTTTTACTTAATATAATTAATAATGTTTTTACGAAAATCTTACTTTATTTCAATCTTTGAACAGAAATAGGATTCATTATGAAACAATGTTTTTTAAATATGTATGTAAAAAATGTTTTTTAATGTTATTTTATGTTTATTTTTAATTAAAAATATAAAATAATGTTATGTTGTAAAATGAATTTAAATTGTTTACAAGAATTTCTCTAAAATCTTTAAAGGTTATATTCATGGGAAATGGTATCCAAAATGTTTTATATTTAATTTTTTTCCCAAAGTGGGAAGGTTATTTTCCAGAAAAAGGTATATTAAATGTTTTTTAGAGGATACATAAAATGTTTACAAAGTGGTTTTCAATGTAAATAATTTTTAAAATTACTTCTGTCTAAAAAAAATATTTTCAATTAATGTTTATTTTTATTATAAAATGCTCCAAGTGATATTTCAAAATTATTTTCCATCTCAGATACGACCCTTTTATAAATTTTATGTTATTCTAAGGATATGATTCTATAAAACAACTTTTATTCATTATTTTAATGGGTTTTGTTTTTGATGAAGGGTATTTTGTGAAACTCAATCCTCATCCATAGGTTCTATCATGATTAAATAACATTGAAACCAACTTATCTTCATATGTTATTCTATGATTATATTATTATGAAACCTTTATATTATTCATATGTTACGATATGATGATATTTTTCTGATACCCACATCAATTTGTGGTTTATTGAATGATTTTAATGAAATCCATATTATTATTGGTCAGGATATGATGAATGTTTTAATATATTGTTGCATACATATTTCTGATTTCATTTTGTGATGTTTGGTACCAATATCTGACAACAATTAATTGTGTAATGATTTATATATCATGAGATAAAAATGTATAATAGGGTGAGTGAAACTATTTCAGACGGTAATTTGACTTCTAAAATGGCAATGTTAGTGATCCTTGACTACTAGATTGTCCTGGCAGTGAACCTTAACAAAAAAT
The DNA here is from genome assembly GCA_963277665.1 of Viscum album. Taxonomy (NCBI): domain Eukaryota; kingdom Viridiplantae; phylum Streptophyta; class Magnoliopsida; order Santalales; family Viscaceae; genus Viscum; species Viscum album. The sequence goes on along the minus strand of OY728151.1, from coordinate 1,050,245,211 downwards.
ATGGTCATGGGAGTGAACCATGAAATTTTAAATGTAATTTATAGTGATCCTTGACAAATAGTATGTTATTAGGACTGAAAAGTTTATATTATGATGTTTTGGGAGTGAACCCATTCCACTAAGATAGTCATGGCAGTGACCCTTGACTACCATGGAAATCATTTCATATGTTTTTGTGTCATAAAAAATTACTTTCCCTATTACTATGTAATTAAGTCATGGATTATGCTATTTATTCCATTATGATTCATGTCTTATAAAATGCTAATATTTATTAATAGAAACATGTTCATGATCATTGATATGCATGGTATGGTCTTCATATGTCATAAAATTATGTTAATGTTGTTATTATATATCCTCTTTATTTACCCTTACTAAGAATCTGATCACACCCTTCCTTTTTTACATTCCCTAGGTTGTGATGAATGGTTTTAAGTAGGAATCATGTGTGAAGATATTTGTGGGAAATTTTGAAGATATTTCACAAACTTAGAAGATTGTATTATATGTTTTCAATGAAATTAATCTATTATGGTCATAGTGCATGTATTTTTATATTGTTATGAATATTCATCTAAAATGATTTAATATCCATGAACATTAAGCACGATTCACTATAAGTAGTGACAGATAGATCTAAAACCCTAGGTCCCGACCAAACATAAAAATTACCCCTTCCTTAGGAATGGTTCAAACCTGTAAAATGAAATTTTTTTCTTCAAATATTTGAGGATTGATTCTTGTCATCACATGATATGTAGGGATTCCCAGATCTCCAATCCCAAGTACAATTAAAATTATAAATTGGAACAATATCCTTGATTTGTATGGGTTATAATTACATAGATAGATTCCCATTAACAAACTACATGTGGATTGACTCCTATTATCATAGGATACATAATGAATCTCAAATCTCTAATATTGGGTCCATATATAAAAATAAATGGGAACAATTCCAGTATCTAAATATAGTCCAAGCATTCATGGAGAAATTAATGCTCAAGAAATGTGTGTTCTATAATTAATATTACTATATGATACATAGTTATTCATTGATATAAAATCCTAGGTCTAGACAAAATAAAAAAAATGTCCAACTTTCATGTGGATGAGTCATACGTGAACATTGATATTTCATATGAGAACTCGGTGTCCATTGATTCCTATCAACAAAAAATACAATGTGGTTATCACTAATCATGGGTCCATATTTAATTATAAACTACAAAAATTCTTCCCTCAAAATATGAGTAGGACCAATATATAGTGTTTTCCCTTTAATGGAAACATGTTGATTGATTCCAATTATCATATGATTTGTAGAGATTCTCGAATATCCATTCCCATGTCCAAAAACATCAATCAACAGAAACATAACCACCCTATATATATGGGTCAATCCTACATGGAGAGTTTTCATTTAATGAACTATTTTTGGATTAATTTTTATTACCATAGAATACTTAATGATTCCTTGATCTCTAATACTAAAACAAGATGCAATATAAAATTCCCCTACCTATGTAAAGGTTTGACCTCTTTAGGGATCATTCATAATGGAACTACATATGCTTATATTTCTTCCACAATAATATATATAGTGACTCCCAGATATTCAATCATAGGTTAAGCCTCAATGTATGAAATTTTAATGATATAATCATAACTGAATATGGTTTCGACTATGCAATGATCCATTTGAGCCACAATCTTGTGTGTCTCAGATTATTGACTTGTTTTCCCTTATTTCTCAGGTTGAGTATGAATCATTTTATTATATGGATACTTGAATGCATCTATAGCCAACGCAACTAATATTTACATAAGGTTAATAACCACTTTGTAGTTTCATTATGATAAACTTCTTGAAAAATAGTCATCACAATGAACAGAACATCACCTCTGTTTGTTGTGTATCCGATAATCAGGCATTTTATTCCTTATCCTTGATATGTGATCAATACATTCTATAATATCCTTAATGGTTCATGAAAAATTATTTAATATTACTTTTTTTTCAGGTACCATCTTTATCACATTTATATATTTGTATACAAAACCAATTCCTTAGGTTGAAACCCTTCTCCTAGAAACCTATAACACCCATATGTTTTTTATGAAATATTTTCTTTAAATAATTTTTATTCCTCATTAGATTTATTTTCATGAAATTTTGAGTTTAAATGAACCATTATATTCAGTTATTATAAAATTAACATAATATAAATGATGTTAGATTAGTGGGAATAATTATAACAAACTAATGAAAATGCATTAGGAATTCAATGATTATCACTTATTTATGAAATAAATAAATCAATTAGATGTTTTTATTTTTTAGTAAATTACTTTTGGTAATGAAATTAATGAGATTTATATGTGTTATATACTTTATAAAATATTTATGATATTCATCTGATGGATATTTTATTCATAGGGTGTGAATAAAACCATATGTGATGTAGAAAAACCTAATTTTTTAAAGTTTAAATGTACATCTTTGAATGGTGAAACCCTTTAAAAATAATATTATGACATATTAAGTTTTTTTATATTAAAACATAGACATTTTATTTTGAAGAAGGATATAAAAAATTACTCATGATGAATTTATGATATTTTTTAGATAAATTTCATGTTTTGATGAAGAGAAAAAATATGCAAAATTTTAACTGAAAATTACTATTTTTCAATGAAATAATTTATATGGAATAATTCTGTGATTGAATTTCTAAAAAAGTATAAATAGAACATATTTTACCATTTAATGTAATCTAGGTCATTGGAATCATTTTTACATTAAATTCAGATGTAAAAACACTTCAATCATTTGTGATAATTTAAATTTTAAAACACACTTTTTATTTTCAACAATGAGATTAATTTTAATTTAATTACAGTATCTTCTATTTTTTGAAATTTGAAAAATAGATTCCATATTTGGAATTAATAGTTCCGTATTATGTTTGTAAGATACTTCTATTTTTCAGCATTATGAATAGTAGCATTTTTATTATATTTATTACCATGGTTAAAGGTAACTTGGGTAATTAAAGGTAAAAATAATATTATAAAACACATTAAAACCTATAAAAATCCCTTTGTATGAGTAATTATAACCTTATCATCTATTTTTCTAAATTTAATAACATAATGGCCTCTTCCCAAGGAATATGATATGGATGTAATAAAAAATAATGAATTTGAATAAATGTCACAATCTAATTTTATATAAATATAGAAATTTTAATATATGGTTAAATAGTAGATAATTTAGACATAATATAGTCCCTAGAAATAAAACATAGAGATTTATTTATAATTTCTATAGATAAAATAATAACCATTAATTATGACACTATAGTGATGTAGAAATTATTCTATTAATAGAAATATCAAAAATTAGTTTTAATATTATTACAAGAAATGTCATATTAAAAAATTTGTATTGTCCAAAAATTTTCTAGGTTATTATGACATGTTATGAGTGTTTTAAATAGACTTTTTAGAATTTATCTTCTTTGTGGAATTTATTTAATGTCAAATAAATGAATAGTGAAAAAATTGACTCTATTGATATTTTAGAAAAACGACATTTTACTAAATTATTTTAAAATCATAAAAATATTTAGAAATTTTAAATTCAAAACTATATGGTGTAAAATTTCATTAAATATCCATTTAATTTAAAATAACACTATTAATCATTTATAACTATTTAATATTTTGAATGTTATTACCACCATTAAAATTAAAAAGAAAAACAATGTGTCAATTAAAAAGATATGGTATAAATTTAAAAAATAAAATGTCCATAACATATTGGTTTATGATATTACAACACTATTTTATCTCACCTTATAAAATTGTACATTTTTTTGGGATTTTGGTGGGTTTTTATTTTATTATAAATTATTATTTTTGGAGTTTCCAACAGTGCCCCTCATCTCAATTATAAAAGGGAACCTTCTCCCACACCAATTTACTTTATTTTGAGCCTTAAATATCATAAATACCCTTATTTTTTTTCTTATAATATTCTATATTTTCATTATAGAGGTTCTTGTAAGATTCATTAGTTCTCTTAGAATAGATTTAGAGGAATCATATCGAGGAAGAGATAATATCTTCTACTAATTCTTTCAATCATCATTCTTCTTATACTTCCACTTCATTATTTGTTTAATTATAAAAAAATAACATAAGTATAAAGCATACACATTAATATTATTATAAATATCATAAAACCATATTTCACCTTTAATCCATCCAATTAAAAAACAAAATCATTACTCGTGCATACGTACGGCTTACCATCCCCACAGCATGGTGTAATATGTTTTTCACCACCACCTTACATGGATGGTTATAATAATGTAAATAATAAATATATATTATTATTATAAAATTTTAATAATTATGAACTATTATACCCTATACACTTCAATATCATTCAACAATTCTGTGAATGATATCATCGAGCATTCGTACGTACGGTTTACTATCACCACGATGTGATGCTATTGATTATTCATGGTCATCATTAATCCATGATTATAGACATGAATTGAATTAATAAAAATGATATATATTATAATAATACAATTTATTAAATTATATAACAATAACCTAAAATTAGGAATAAGAACTTATCCAACAAAACAGGCATAACAACATAAAGTAGTTTACACCTGAATAACATGTTATAATGAAATATTACAAACAAAAAGAGGAAAATATAATCATATATGATATCATAAAAATTATTACGATTCATGAATAAGTCAATAACATTATTTAAATAATTATATAGTATTTTATGATACATACGAAGGATATCAGACCTCAAGTAAGGGATAATTTTGCAATCTCATTTTTATCTGAGATTGTTTATACATAAGTAATCACTGGGGTATATTTATCATCCATATCCATGTTTCCAAGTTATGTAATATTATTTATATTACTCAATAAATTTTAATTTTAATTTTACCATTTGGTAAATTTTAAGAAATGGAATGAATCGAATTCGGTGGTTATTCAATTTGAGGTAGTTTTGGACTTTTCCAGCAAAAGTATGAGAAAAATGGTTTTATAAATTATATAACATGATTGGATTTTTACGGTTTCAGGAAAATGTATTTCTTGGAGCTTAAAATAAACTATTTCATGATTATTTTCAACAAAATTATTTTATTCTAAAATAGCATTGGATTTTGAGATAAGAAAACATTTTTGAAGAAGAAAGGAATTTTCCCCAGGAATAACGTTCAAGTGTTTTATCAAAATTATTTTCTATATATGATGAAACTAGGTTATGATTATATCCCTATTATTAAAATGGTTTTATTGTTTTTATAATGTATTTTTTTTATGATATCCATTTATTTTATATGGATTATGATTTAACGTTGTTTAAGAAACCCATTATATTTCATGGGTTATGATATGGTGAATGTTTTTATATTTTTGAGGAGCACATAATAATGATTTAATAATGAGATGGGTGGGAACTATATCCCCATAAAATTAATTGGGAATATATTTATATCTCATGAGATATATATAGATGGAATGGAAATTAAATCAGGTTCAGAAATACAAGGCTAGAACTAGGAGCGAGCTCGGTCGAGTATTAAATTGTGTTCGCTGTGATGGTTTTGGAAATGATCCTTAACTAATACGAAATTATTTTCTATGATTATGTTTGTATTTAAAAAAATCATGTCTTATTCTATGACTATTGGGATTACATTGCATTTTATTATTTATCCCATGAATTGATATTCTTATCTTTCATATGAATGGTATGATATTCAAATGTTATGTTCTTATGAATATGATATGATTGATATTTCCCTTATTTACCCTTTATGAGAATTTGAACTCACCCATTAATATGTTTCTTTTCCCCAGGTCATGAAGAATGGTATTAAGTATGATCTATAAAATAGGATTGAATTTATAATGAAATAAGAAAGGGACGATGTGGATGTTATTTGAACCAGCTGTTTATGTTTCCCAGTTTCTAGAGACACTAAACCAATAAGGTCATGGTGTGTTTTTTGGTTATGTTATGTAATAAATATTATTTAATTTTGAATAAATATCTATATCTAATGTATGGGATATTATAAATCCCACATTCCTTGGGATTCCTTACTATTGTGTTTTTCCAAAATAAATTTTGTAACAGTAATTGGTTAATCTAATGGGATCCATAGATCCTAGGAAGGTTACCCTTAAATATAAGAGCAGTTTTTACCACTTTGTGGAACATTATAGGGTCCATCCATTACCAATAGTAGACCTATACCTAACGGATCCCATCTCCAGTTTACTATGAAATTCATGGGTTATTATTTAAACCTTGCATATCCAATTACTCATATAGATTCATGTAATATCAATGTTATATAACGATGCATAATACCCATTTAAAAATTAATATTATGAAATTGTGTCCTTTTACCCTTTCAATTCAGGGTATGCATATTCTTTTAAGTCCAAATTACTCTGAGTTTCTAACCCCTCTCCCATGTATACCAGTTGGTTCATTGTATAAATATATCCTTAAAAGAAAATTATTATGGTATGATTCATTCCATTACAATATGATTAGGTAAATCTAGAGAATTCCATCCCTAATATGTATCTTATAGCTCAGTTTAAAGAAGGATGTGTCAAACAAACATTCTCTGCCTTTATATATGTAAAATGTCCACATGGTTTGATTTTAAATGAGATAAATCCATATATAATGGTGTATTATATATGTATACACATAAATAAGATTTATCAAGGATTAAAGTTTTTCTTTATATCAAAATTCCCCCAAAACAGTACAATGTTTCCCCAAAGTTATCATTGATAGTTACATGTTTGTTAGATTATCCTTTCTACATGATGTTAAACTTCAAGGAAAATATATGGAATAAATTTCATTAAAGTATAAGTAAAATACATTCCACAATGTTTTATGACCATAAAATATTATCCTATGATAGTGAAAATCACAAGTAGATATACTAGTAGTGAAAGAGATACAAAATTTCCCCTGATGATAAAACGAAAAGAGAATCATAAAAGAAATTCAAGTCTCAACATTCTATACACTTCATATCTACATTCTAGTAAGTAGTTAGATAATTAAAAATAAGTCATAATTCTCATAGGTCTAACTTTATGGCCTAGTTAAAATATGACCAATGTTTTTCAGACCCTCATGTACTTTAAAAAGATATAGTAATGGTATTTCATCTATCACCTCTGTGATATAATGTTAACTAGGGGTGATAGAACTTTTATGGTTCCTAATAACTTTTATAATAATAAATATTACCCAATCCACCTTCATTCCATTGATTTCTTAGTAGAAAAAAATGTTACATGAGTTGGTACCCTTATTTTAGATCCCCATGGACTTTGAGATTTGTTGCAATTTTCACATGCCTATTGATAACTAGAAAAATGGACTATATAATCTAAATAGAACATTTATTCTCTTGATGGACCCATTAAAATATATTATAAATTTCCCTGACCACGTGGAACAGTATAGGATCACACCATTATAAATGGTGGATATAAACCCACCAGTTCCCATGTCTAGTTAACTCATATATTCCTAGACCAAGATTTCAAATCCCCAAAATCATAATATTTAGGCTAATTCGACATCATCAACATTACATTACCATGTTTTGTTCCCTTTATCAATGAAATAATGTGATACTCCCTTCTAAAAACTTTTTATGGCCAACAACACATGACTTAAAAGGACCTGTAATAGTGCTCGATCCTCCCTACCAAAAGCTAATCATCAATAGGGTAATAGAACTATTTTTGTTATGCTCTTTTCTCTATACTCCACTTTATATTCTATTCATTTGAGTCTATATGATGCATTCATATCCCCTGGAAGAGCCCTTGGCCAACTCCTCTGGAACATTCCTGTAACACATGTGGGCATATGCATATGCTATTTAACTTATCAACTAGAGGAATCTGCTCCTAAAAAGAAATAAAATTGAATCCTCGTGAGACCTAGTGAAACCATTGAAAAAAGTAGTGCCTTTGGGTGTTTTTTTCATCACCAGTATGTGCACCAAATTATATATTCATTCATTCAAAATGATATTCAAGTGAATTCGAAGACCCATATTCCAACTATCTTGGTTGAATCAAGTTCCTTATTAATTTATGAACCACTAATATCATTTCCAATATAATTAATGACCCCTGGAATAGAGTTGTGACAAAACCTTTAAAAAAATATAGTGAATCATAAGAAATTAATTCTTCCAATCTAGAGACATAACATCCTTGATGGAAAGGAATTCTAATCCTCATGATTCTAAAAAAACACTACTTCAGAACCCATTATGGTAGGGGTTTTTGGGTGATCCCATACATGTATTATTCATTATATATTCATAAAAAATGACTTGGGAGCATAAAATAAAACTACACAACATTATTACTTTCTTACCTCATGACATAAAACTACAAAAAGAATTTCCTTAACGGATAATGGTAAACCGTTGTAAAGGTGTACATACTATTTAACATTAATTTGAACGGAAATAATTACATCATGATCTGTATATAACCAAAAAAATTTGTTATAATCTAGAATACCTTAAACTAAGGAACAACAATTTTCTATTAAGCGTGACCCTAAAACATCCTACATAAAGGGAAAACATTCTCTTTATGTTCAAAACCTGATGAGTGAATCCTAGGAAAATGTCAAGTATCTATTCACTAGACATGCACTTTATGTGACCCTAAAAGTATTTATCACTTATTAAATAAAAAAGCCATTAAATTATTATCTTGAAAACCTATAAGAGGGATTATTGAGAAATATCCAATTCTATGCCTACTATTATTTCCCCATATAATGAATAAGAATAAAATAGTGCCATATAAAAAAAGATACAAATATGTAATGAGAAGTATTTTTCCATAGTAAAAATAATGATGTAATCACTAATTCCACTACATTCATAAAATGATATATGAATCTACCTCCAAGACATAAATCATTACCCAATATAACATTTTAAATATAGTTATCTCAAAATCAATCGGAGTAAAAAAATGATGATTAATCTTATGTAGGTGGGAATTCCTTTGAATTGATCAACAATGATATTTTGTCATTTAAGACGTCAAATTATGGCCTTTTAGAATACATGGTATTATTAAAATGATGGGAATCTTTTATAATTCAAAAAAAATTATATCAATGAAAGATCATGCACTTCATAAATAAATAAAAAGTTTACAGCGACATTTAAATTTTAAAATATTTGATCATTAATATCTTGTAAAAGGAGAAATCTCCATATACCGGAGACTCTACCATGAATAAAAAAATAACAAGAGAGCCAAAAAAACTACAAAAACATCATAGCATGTGATCAGATTAGTCCTTAATATCTTCATATTTCTACATTATTGATCCAATGGATTGAAAAAATTTAAATACATATTCATTTTCCACCTTCGTGATATGATAAAATGCCTCCACCCTATCAAGAGAATCATGTATAGACTTCTCCTCTATGTCAAGGAGTTATTGACACTACGGAATGTTTTTTTATTATTGAATTGGTTGGAAAATTGAAATACAGCATCCTGAATATGGTTTATTATATATATTAAATAACTGATTTCAACCTTCTCGGTGAGGTACATGTCTTGATGATATTATGTATCCACTACACATTAAGAATCCTCATTCATGGCCCCATCCCAACTTAATATTTCTGAATACGATGTATTTTACAAATTTATCATAATTCAAGGGCCCTAAATTAATCCATCATTGATATTTCATCATATGCATGGGTGTTAGGGGAAGAATAATATAAAATATATCATAACCAATGGTTGTAAACATCTTTTTAAAATGACCCACTCGTTCCTATTTCTCTACCATGGGGGTCTCTATAATTATTATCAAAATCATCATCCACACCTATTGTTGCATCAGTTGATTACATTATGGAAACTTCAAGACATTACATATTACCTAGCTAGGGATAGGAATATATTTGGATAATAATCCATTAAGAGAAGGACTCATTCATCCCATCTATGATGGATTGGGTTTGGATCTAGCCCTTGTATATTTTTACATTGTGGGAGGAATGTCTAAGGAAGAGGGGACCATATATTTTGATCTCTAGGATAAAATTAATAAAATAATAGAAAAAAAATTCTATTGGAAAATAAATGGTAAGAACAAAATAGATAACCAATGGATGTGATTTATGTTGGATGAATACATTTCTCGATTGCATCAATGGAAACATTTGTTTCCCAACCCACATAATTAGGTTAAGAGGTTACACCTTCTTGTGAAAAGCTACCTAAAAGATCTTATAGTGAATTAACTCATGTCACAGGCTTATCAACACCATTAAAAAATGCATGTAGAAGAAATATTAAATAAAATGATCCAAATTGAACCATGTGTTTATGTTTTGAAAAAGTTCTCACCCTCTCTAAAACAAGAATCCGTCAATGTTAATCTATAGATGAATACACACTTGTATCAGAAACCTCTAAAACATTGTTTTCTCATTCTAGATCAATTGGAACAACCACAATAACATCAATATAAGGCGTCAGACCTAATTGATCCATGACTTTAACCATATTACTTATTATTGGGATATGCCTAATATTCAATATTCTATTAGCGAAATAAAATTATCACATGTATCCTCAAGAAATGAGGTAGTTTCTATAGGTTGTTTCAAAGGGGACCTGTAAATTTTGAAAAACAATAAAGATTCTCTATAGTATTCCATTATAGGTAAAGAGATAGGAAAAGACTTACATGATGATAATAGATAATTGGTCTCTAATATTTCTGATTTCTTCCATTTCCTTTTCCTCTCTAGGGAGGGGTCCCATGATGTATCCAACATTGAAGGAATTGAGGATGAAAAGAATGTAATATTGGGTTTTTATGAACTATATATGGTACTTTTTACCTTCATTAGAGCCAGTTGACCTATGGAACACTCAGCCTCAATCTCATGGTCACTATTGTATTCAAATTCTACCTCTATACCACTGGGAGAATATTTGGCATATGAAAAGTGTGTCTAGTCATTTCCAGCCTCCATCCATATAAAAAGAATCACAATATAAATCTAAATGGTTGAAAAACCAACCTATCACATTAAATATGGTATTAGGATCTCTATTTACTACTACCTTAATGATTGGGTTTAAAATATCATCCACTATAATCTCCAATATTCTCCGAACCACTATCCACTAAACCAATGGTGTGTATTGGTTATAGAATTTCATTATTTAAAATTATGTTTCATGTTGTCTATTATAATCCTATATCTCATTGGGCATGTTCTTGAATTTCAAATATCCAGGATTACTAACATGATTGAAGCATATGAAAGGGTTTTTCCCTGGCACATTTTTACCCTGATCTTATCTTATGATTTAATTATCCTCAACAACATTTATCTCTAAAATGAAGAAGAAAATAATATTTTAGTAACGACTTCAATAGAAGAATACACACTCTCTGTGACTAAGCTGGTTGATGGTTATAATTGATATGAAATTGATGGTAAATGTTTCACTTCCCTCTAAGTCATTGTTAAGTTTGTAAATCTTATTAATGAAATATGTTTTCTAATCCATATATTGACATAAAAAAATTGATGAATATTTAAACCTCATATACTAATGAGGATTATTTTCTAAAAATATAGTATTGGATTCGTAGGTCTTCATAATTTTTGGATCACCCATATCAACATCGCTTGGATGGAAGAATATCTAAACATAGTTCTCCTTCTAATTAAACATCATACAAGAACAAAATATCCACTATTGGATTATTCTTGGATAGAGCATAATGATAGGGAGGATATTTATTATAAATATACCAAAACTGGTGGATGAGCTGAAATGGTGTATACCATTCAAAGATAATTCTCTAATTTATTCGAGCAGAAAGGAAATCCTCGTGAATTGAAAACTTATAGTACCAAAACAATAGTTTACCACAACCAATTTCAATAACACTACATTTGTTAATTATCTCATAGGGTTGAAAAGAGTATCAATCATGATTTCATTGAGAGTCCATGATTTCCAAAACACTTAGTGTGATGGGCCTCACCTTGGGAAAAAAATTATATGCTCGTCTCTTTTAATTTAAATGTGGCGCATTGTGTGATACAATTAGTCCAATGTATGAATTATTATCCCAATATTCTTCTATCCATCAATAGAGTCATCTATTATAAATATGGAGACTCTTAGACTACCATTTTAATTTTTCGATAGTATTTACCCACATAGTTACATGTAAGGAATTCTAGATAGTTGAATAGTATATTGAGCATTAGTAATAACCTCAAACACTAGATGGAAAATAAACCTTCAATATATTCAGTAAAATAAGAAACCTCATAATAATGTTTTTAATTGGTAGTAAATGTATATTTCCAGTTGGAATTGGAAATGGAATGAAAATTTCTATTGAAATATCATTCCCCTTTCTTAAAATGGATGTCTTCCCCATGAGGTATTGCCTTCTTTAGGGCCTGTTTAGCTAACCTGATCAACTCCTTTGAACGATTAATCATCCTACCCACATCATCAATTGTATAATATGGGTGAAAACTCATCATACATATCCTATAAAATGGGTTTTCAAAAATCTTACCAACGTCCCTGAGACTAATTCCAACATCCCTTTTTTTCTAGTAGAATGCATTTGTAAATGGACTCCATAGGGTGAATAATATTCTATCAACACTTTATCATTCTGGGAAATGTTTTGGAAGAACTAGATGGCATATTAGATCATCATGTACATAAATTCAGTGGAAAATTTAGAGAATATATAATACACCATAATGAAAAACCCCAATCCATTCTGAAGATCCCCCTTGATCTATGGTCCGAGTTAGGAAACCTCTCAAACCACATGTTTATGGGAGATTTCCACATTATCAATTGGTTCATTTGGATGTAAAAATCAGGTTTAAAAATGCTCTTTCCAATTTTTGTGGTTTTCAATTTCTATATATACTTAAAATAACCTTTATACTTGGTAATGAAATTACCTATATAGGAGATTCATTCCCAAAAGGTACTATAGGTATCCAAAATCCCAAAAGGATGAACAATTGATGAATGTAGAGTAAGGAATTATATAATTTTTAAGACCCAAAACATATTTACGATGAAATTATAAGAGAGGGTAATCCATGATATCGATTCCCATATGTTCTATAAATCTTTTCTATGATGACTAAAAAACACAATGATAACTAGCATCCACATTGGTAACAATGATATTCTGATTGGACACAAATATAGAGACTTCCAACACTAAATAATTATGAGAACTAGAAGTCATCTATATGAAATAAATTAATATATCATATATATGAGTAACCCTTCAAGATAAGACACATTAATTAGAAAAAATCCTGGGAATGGCATGAATTATAAAAGAAATTGTTATCACTTAACCTGATATAGGACATGTGAACACATTATCTAATACTAGTCTTGAAAATCACATGATCCATGATGTATCTCATGACTACATGATCTATTTAAAGGCTTGCAATTTCGTGATCCTAATATGGTCATTTGAACCACATGATGATAATGTAATAACACAACAGATCCAAGAGTTCATGAAAATCATGTAAGGATTCCATGTGGGAAAAATCACTCATTATGTTTCATGCCAATTACCAAGAATTAGTGTATGAATCATTTGAAAAAAAATCCAAGACATGTTATTCATGAAGCACAACCATGTAATCAGGCCTTTCAAAATTGTCCCATGAATCAGTTAAGTGAAGCATGGAGTGTCAGGAATACTAGGTTCCCTAATCACATGAATAATGTATCTTCTTGAATGGAATGTGATCATGTGACTCTGTGAAGGTAATTATATCAAATAATATAGTGTAAATGATATACTAAGGATCATGAAAAATCCATATAACAAACCATCATTCTCTTGTGTGTCATGTCATATGATTTCCCTCGACCCTGCATCATTTCAATCCACATACACTAGATAGTAATCCAAATTACATAATAAAAAGAATACGAAAAATAAGGAAGCTTCATGGGTGGGTTTTTATATTGATCTTCATGTGGTGTAAATATGAGATTCAAATGTCATTAAGGATACCATTTATGAATTTTTAATCATGTCATTTTAGGGCATGATGTCATATCAACATCACGATGTGAAGAACATTGGATAAGTCTATTTTATCTTATGATACCAATTTGGCATCACAAATAAGAAGAGGGGTTATACCTGAAAATTCTCAAATTACATTATGAGAACTAGTATTGATCATGGGATACATCATAGAAAAGCAGAGGGACTGTAAATGATAATTTCCATACACCATCATGAGATCTATTAGTGATCACATGACAAATCCCTGACAAGAATAGAAATTATCCATGAATATGGTTGCACACGGTCATGGGATTTACTAATACTAATAGGACTACAAAAAATTAAATTAATGGAAAGGGTGAATATCCTTGAATACTAAGGAATAAAATAAAATTATAAATTCCAGAGGCCTCAAATGAGTGGATAATAAGATTATTTTCATGTAAACGTGTTATACACCCCATAAAATTGACAATAATCATATGAATAATCATCTTAAATATATCTGTATACCATAACATGACCATACAAATACATACTTTTATAATGATATCCCTACTGCAATCTATCGTGATCTCAAAGAGGACCCTTGTATAATCTTCTTTGATAATGTAAAAGATTTTATATAGGCATCCCGAACTTGGGATGAACTCTTGACATATCATCCCTAGGATGAAAAGACCGTTTGACATATCAACATGATAATCTGAGACCATTTTGATATTTCAATGGTTTAATGGATATAGTGATGAAGTAGTTTTATCGAATTCATTGATTATCATGTGAGTCCATGGATGACATGTTGTAATATCATGCTAAGAATGTGATTCAAAAATACATCCACTATATCAATCTCAGATATTTGATATATGCACTATTTATGGTTTCATATAATTTGGGTAGTGAGTCCTATAAAATATCCCCCATCTAAATATAAAAAATTAGGACTATGCACATATGTTATGGTGACTACTCCCATTGGAGTGTAGAATAGAGGAATTCTAAGAGTGTAATGTCACGTGATCGTAGGATTCCACCACTAGGTAAAACTTGAGAAATGGCCAAACTGATCTCATGAAATAAATATTTACATCATGTGAAATCCTTTAAATAATGTGGAAGATATCCAATGGGCCATTCCGATTATTAGAAGGAACATACACATATTTACATACCCACATGAAACCTAAATAATGAAATGGTTGAAATAACATTAGTCTTGTGTTCAATAAATACTAAGAAAACATGGATGAATTATTTGAATATGGATATTCTCAATTTAATTTGAATTTTTCATGTTCATTCCATAACTATTAATATTATATTCCAGCACAAGTCCATTTCATCCATGTCTTGTAAAGGACTCTACATAGATCACCCATTTCATTCAAGGACCTTAAGACATATCATACAGGCCATACGAAGTCATCTAAACATAATGGTAAAGTCATGTGACTCCCTCTAGAAATTACATCCATACATGTCATCCATGTCTCACAACGTCCATTGGTAATTCAATCCTAGTCATGTGTAATCCCACTAAAAAGTTATCTAAGTCATACAACACCCTCCAGACATTCCATATAGATCAAGTGACGTCCTCTAAATAAATCAACGATATCATGCAATTTTTTTTGGTGTTACTGAGAAACCATGAAATGTTCATGTATCCTCAGATATGTCAGACGAACATCTATATACATGTCATATAGACACCTCAAACATGTCAATAAGGTAATCACGACATGATAGGGGGCACCTCGAGACATGGTAAAATTGTATAGTGGACATATTTGGGATGTTTCTAGAAAGAACTATGAGAACTATGATTTTTAACCAAACAAGATATGTATGATTCATTCCAAATGCATGAGTTCTGAAAGTCATCAACCATGGGGTATGTTGATCAGTGTATTAAAACCTCTTAACCATGGGACCCAAACTATCTTATAGGTTCATCATTATTTCTCCTCCATTAGAAGATCAAGAAGTTAATTGAACTATAAAGACACTAATTACCATTCTATATAGGATTCATACAATGTATTCCTATAGCCCTAGCTCCATGTCAAACACCCCCATAAGGATTAACTGATTGCATATGTCTTAAATCGATACATGTGGATACTAATGACTTGTAATCAATTATTTATCACATTGATCATGAATCAAATAGGAATATTGATTTTAAATGATAAAATCATTCACATAATTAATATCCACATACCAAGGAAAACATTATTTTTTAGGCCCAATTTAGTGGCAAGATATGACTTATCCCATACAATGGAATCCACCTTTGGGTAGTACCAAAACAATTATCAAACAATGAAGGCTAGGATTCCTATTATAAATATGATACATCGGATTCCTTGCTAAGGCTCGTACTAAATACCCAGTGCCTATGTTCCCTCATTTATGTCTATTTCTCCGGAAATTAAATAGAATGAATTGAAGAAACTATATTGGGTTGGATTCATGTAATAAACGGAATATATAGGAAACCTCATAATGGTTTGATAATATCCTCAAAATATCATTTACCTCCAGGTATGGTAGAAATCTCTAGATTTTTTAGTTCTATGGTACCAATATTTTAGTTTCTACCCATTATGGAGGAATAACAGTAAACTAATAAGGAGATATATATATATATCTGATATAATTAAAAAAATCCCCTTTAAATTTAGAACGATTCAACACTTTTTCATTATTATTAGGAAACTGGTTCCCTATTAGTATTAGGAAGTGATTAATGAAAATATCATAAATATATAACTAATTCTTGAAGTATGAAATAATAATCCCCTAATATTTTTTGATGATCCAAAACTCCCATATTGTCGACCAATGTGAGTTTCCATGAATCATTGGGTCTGAAACCACAAGGGACCACATGTGTTTGGAATTAGGGTTTTTTAGTAATTTACTAATGTGGGAACATTTGAATGATTTTAGGAAAAACAAAAATGGATAACCCTACATGAATTATTGTACAACATTTATTCCCACACATTAAACATTCAGGTGAAACATAATGTTTTAATCAGAAACATTTACCCAAGGAATTTTAGTGAAATTATGGAACATATTTCATATTCCTACCTTTTTGTGTGTCACATCGATCTTATAAAATAAATTGTATTACATTACAAAAATACTACAATGAAACAATGTATATTTTATAAAAAGATAACATTAATAAAATGTTGTTATTTCAATGTTTTTCAATGCCCATAAATGAATATGTGGTTGAGTATTTAAAACACTAAATTATGGAATTGGAAATAAGGAGATAATTTTTTTAATAGAGTAGTGGTGCATAAATGTTCATAGAAGTTATTAATTAAAGAATAAGTTAGTCCTTAAATACTTTATTATCATTTTTATAGTAATAGAAAATTGGATAATAAAAAAACATACAAAATAATGAATTAAATTTATTATTACAATGAATATTCATGAATGCAATAGTGGAGTGAGATAATACCCTACCATTATTATCAATTATTTATCTTTAATTGGATAGTCTTGAATTTTTTTTGATTCAATAGGGAATAATTGAGAGAATATGAGAATGTATGATGTTCCAATGATCATTGGAGTGAATTAAGCATTTTTTGGATATGTGTATTTTTCTAAAAAAATTGACTTTTTTGTAATTTCTAAATAAAAACCTTGGAGATCGATGTAGATAAAAATTAAAAACACATAGCTTAATAATATTTTTAGAACATGGTTTTGGAAAATTAAATAATTTTTTACTTTAATTTAGTAGAGAATATAACTCCAATTTTTATTATTACATTGTGCATGTCTGTGAAATTATTTCGTAAAATTTTGTTTCTAAAATAATTAATTAATATTTTAGAATTTTCAATGATATTTTATTGTTTGCGGAATAAATTTAAATCATTTAAATAAATTATATTAATAAAATAAATAATTATTTTTTATTATTTCATTTATATTCGGTTTACATCATTTTTTCAGCCTTACGATATAATTGAACATGGTGAAAAAGATTTATTTTTTAATAATTATTAAAAAATAATGCAATATAAAAAATTTAAAAAACACAACCCTAACCAAATTTGGACACTTTCATTTATATCTTATGTTATTAATTTATCAAACTATTATACTATATATATTTATACATTATTTAAATTAAAATTATATATATTCTATAAAATAATTTTTTTAATAAAGTACCGATTATTTATTCGAATTAAATATATATATTTTCTATTATTATATATATTTAGTCAAAAATAATATATTTATTGTTCAATTGTTTCTTAAAATAAATCATAGATTACATTTTAACATTTAATTTACTATTATAATAAATAATTTTACTTTTCTGATGATCATTTAACGATAACATTATGGTGGTTAGTTTACAGTCAGGTTATAATGATCACATTTCCATTTAAACCCTATATACACTTAGAAATTCTCCACATAATCATTAATAACCTCACTTATAATGGGTATACACGTCTCTTGATAATGTCTTCTATATTTCGGCACACTTTACATTCTTTTTATAGTCCTTATGAAAGTATTGTTATTCATAGGAGAATTTGAGCCTATAAAGGATTCCATAGTGACTATAATATTATATAGTATTTATCTCCATGTATTATTAATTGATATGGTAGAAATTTTTTTCCTTATTTCATAATGTTATAATCAAATGAAATGGTTTATATATATGGTTCTTTTATAAAATATAATAGTCATTGGGAATCATGCATTATTTTATTAAGAACGATGTTTTTTGATTATTACAAATTATCCAGTACATGCGTTTCGTGCTGTAATATATTTAAAAATGTGAAGAAAATTAATTTAAATGGTATAATTTCATATATATTTGTTTGGGTAAATATAATGTGAGTAGGGGTGATATTAACATCTGATAGTTGGTCAATAGAATACCAATTCATAAATGGATTGTTAAATGGGAGAAACATGTATAATGTAAAAGGGATTTTTAATCCCCTACCCCCACTAACAGATCAATGTAGTCTATATGTACAAAAATTAGTATCATCAAGAGATTTTATTTGAGTGAACCAAAATATTTTTTTGGATATATAAAATATATTCAAGAACTGTTGGTGAAATTTTACATTTTATTTATTTAGCAATCATTTCTATTGGAAAAATATTATTTTATAACTTATATCCCATGTTATTAAAGATTATGATGTTGAAACACATGGACACCTAACAATCATTGAAGAAAATGGTATGATATTTTTCAACATACAAAATCATGGATTTTGATATTTAGGAATAAAAATAAATTTTGATTTCACTTTCAAAAAAAATTCACCAAATTCACTGTAATTTAATCAATAAAATAGATTTTTCACATATTATGATGCTATTATAAATGTAATGATAATGTCAATAAATCCATGATGTATGTCTATATAAGTTCTCTAGATGAAATTAATATTTTTGAATATAAGAAAATTAAATAATGATTTATAAGAGTTGATAAGATTATGATAAATAATTTATTTTTTCGTTATAAAAAAAATTATTCCACAACTCTAAATAAAATTATGAATAATTTATTGGAAGAAATTGATTTTAATGTTTCACCATTTGAGGATTGGTAAGATCTTTCCCAAGATAAATATCATAATATTCTAATGTCATATTTAGTGAGAAAGGAAATATCTTTCAAGAGTATGGGAAAAAGAAAATATTTCTTTTAAGGTAATGATAAAACTATAATTCATAAAATAGGATGATTCATAATCATGTATTTCCAATGATAATGATGAGTAATGAAAGAATATAATTTTTCATTTTTATTAAAATAGTTTCAATCAAGAAAATGGAAGGGAATATGAAAAACATTCACAAATATCTATATATTTGGTGTCGTCTAATACATTTATTATTATTATCCCATGAAAACTAATGTTTATTCTCATTCGTATTTTGAAGATAAGAAGCCAAAAAAATGAAATGGTTTTGTTAAAGAATATTTATTCTATCATGATGGAAATTAATATGATGAGAATGTATGATAAATGTAATTCGTCATAGGTATCTCATTATAGTCTGAGGTAAATTTCCAATCTGATGTTGAAAAAGGATTTTGATCTTCAAGTAGTGATAACCAGAGAGATGTGACGATAGATCTTGAATAGATATTAAAAGAGAATTTAGGAGAAAATATTGAGAATAATATAAAAATAAAAGATATAAAATCAGTATAATATAATAATTATTATTCTTTAAAAAAATATGTGTACGATAAAACAATTATTTTTATTGTATATTGTATGGTAAAATGATGGAATGTTGTGTATATAGAGAATATAGAAGGTTACATTGAGGGGAATGAAATAAAATTAAAAAGATCTATCTATGAAACACAAATCTTTTTAGTAACTCAAAATGGTGTAAGGAAGAGTATATAGGACATTAAAGAGTCTAATGTGGTTAATAGTGAGTCATATAGAGAATTTTAATACAATGGTGTAAGGGAATAGAAAAAACATAGACAGAATTATTGTGAAAAGTGATAAATTATTTCAATGAGTTAAGGGATAAAAATTGAATATGAACTAATTTTGACCAAGAAGAAATATGTGAATCACTCTTACCCCTAAGATAATATTTTACCCTTAACATGAAAAAGAGTATTATGAATATTATTTCTTTATAATAAAATGATGGATCATGTTAAATGAATGAATCACCAAATAAATTCGTGATTTATTACTATATGATAGTTTTTCCATATTCTATAAAATGTATGGAAACAATGTCTACTCAATATAATTTGTCTACAATATGAAAAATGGATGAAAAAATGGGAGTTACAAGGAAAAAATGAAATAAAATACTGAGTGAATGAATAAAATGAAACATAATACATTAATTTTTTCTACCAAAAAAAAGAATTTTCATATTTGGATACAGTATCTAGTCAATGGGGATGGAAAGGTCATAAGTCTATGATATACATTAATAGGCTTCTAATAAAATTTTCTATTTTTTGAATGGTTAATTAAATTCAGGAATGAAAAGGTGGAAAGTAATTTTCTTATTGAGGATAGTGATCATATTTGTGACATTATCATATAAGATGTTAATGTCAAGAAATAATTCTCAATATATTTTTTCATTCTAGTTAAATTACCCAAATTAAATGATACTAACAAGTAATGATAAAATGATAAAGTAAAAAACTGTGGGTTCTCAAAATGGGATAATATTCCTTAAAACCAATCAAAAAATATATATCTAAATTATTAAGAATGTATATGTTAGAGATATTTTTTTCATGTGTAGTGTATGAATCATTGCCTTACTATCCTTTTTACTCATTATGAGCGTAAAAAAGGATAATGCACACAAATGGAAATGCATAGGCATTGATTTCTCAGGTGAACAAAATTTCACCTTAAAATAAATTTGTTATAGAGAAGAATATGAGAATGAAATATTTTATGGCTATTTCTATCAAGTAGTGATGAATTTTGAATAAAATAGAAGACAAAATTTTAGAAAAATACTCTTAAACATTATGTTACTTATAAGATAACAATATTCCCCCTATTACATATTTTTATTATTTTAACCCGGATAACATGTACAAAATTAAAGGATAATAATCTTTTTATTATTAATTGTATATTAATGATAATTAATCCTCATATAATATCCCTAATTCAATGATTCTGAGGAAATAACAGATTCCCTTGATATATAGTACACTTATGGTTGATTTAATTAAACATAATAAGTTTTATCGGTATAGTATTTCTTAAATTTCTTAATTTCTTTTAGTAAATCTATATAATGATGTTCTCAATAACACTTAATTCCATTATTATTAATTTTATCAAATATTATTATAAATTAGGAGAAATGGTTGATGAAAATATAACTAATGTGGGCGTTTCATGTTTTCAATTGGTGTTTTGATGTGGTTATGACGATGTGTAATATAAAATTTTTATTTCAAAATTTAATTTTATATAGTTCCTAATTTGATAAAATTTAATCTTTTATAGTTCCATCAAATGATGAGATATTTATTGATAATAATTATTTCATTTTTAACCAATAATATTTCATCATCATGTTTTCTTATATTGACTTAGAATACACTATCTTAATGAAAATTTCCATGAAAATTACATGATTCCATCCTTATTTAAAAAATAGGTCAATATATCATTCAAAATAAATGTTGGATAATATGAAAATATTTTACTTTTTTTTTGAAATAAGGAATAACTAATGGTTAATCTTCAATAATTATTCTATAGTTCTTGTCTATAATGAGGAAAATGGGAAATACTATCTTGACATAAGAACATACGTGATTTTATAGAAAACAAATCTCTATGGGAGATAGTTATCTCCATTGATATGGAATGAATTTGTTGAGAAAAGGATGATTGCTATAGATATATATATATATATCAATATGTTCTTGATTATTATTGGATATATGATGAGTTTATAACATATTAAATAGAAATATATTTTAGGAAAAATCATGATGAACTCATGTGGATAGGTTAAATACTATATGGGAAAATGAACAATATATACAAAAAATTTAATCATTCATAGAGTGTCGATGATGCCCTATAGATATTTTGATGATTTTTTGGGACATTTGAAAATATTTTGAAATTTTTATTCTATAGATTGAGATAAAAAATTGAAAATGGTCATTATCATACTAACAGAGTATAATTTAACTATTAATAGGATATTTTAAAGAATGTAAGATAATTCATATAAATGTGAGATAATTGGCCATAATGTATGAATTTGTTAAAAAATAAAAAAGTAAATTTATCTTTATATATTGAATTGAGTTGTGGATTGTAGAATTCATTAATATAAAATTAATTACCAAGTTAATAATATATTCATAAAAATTGTGAAATATAAATCATTGATATTAATGAAAATTATCTTTAATCATCGATATATTAACAACCCAAAAGACTTTTTTTACTCATGTATGATAATTGATCTATGCCTAATATATTTTAGTGATCTATTATTTATCAATGGAAATAATTATATATATGGTATATGATATTTGAATAGGTCATATGAAATTTGAGTCCATAAGAAGACATTATTTTACTATAGAAGTTATATTTCACTATACGTATAAGGTTTACGGTTCGAGAAATTTGTATAAAACTATAGCCTAAGTAATATATTTTTCTATTTAACTATAGTTTAAAATTTGATCAATTTTTAGAATAAATATTATTGATAAGTGTAAATTGGAATTAGTCTATGCTTTTTGTGTTTGTATCTTTCGATTAAACATCAAAAATGGAATATTATTCATGTTGAGATCACACCATAAATAAGACAGTGATGCTATATATATGAAGGATAATCCTTACACCAAAAGAAGGTTGTTATGTTAGTGAAACGTGATGTAGATTCTCTCCATAACATATGTTTGAGTGTTTTATATAAGTAGAATGGTGGGTGAATTGGATGGTTGTACTATTTCATGGTTTATTTTCTATCTATTTTAATGAAGAGATTCACACTTCATGTAGATTCTCAATGTTGAAATTGAGAATCCTCCCATGTATGTGTGGATTTTTCAAATAATTTAACACATTGATTCATGGGGAATTTATGGGAGGGAACACTTAAATAGTTTGGTAATGTAAAAATGATATAGATTGAGATTTAAAATATATCAAATCATTGTTATCATAGATAGTCATGACAAGATATTTTTTATAAGAATTTTGGTCAGTTTTTTCTCTATATTTAAATATAGTATAAAGGTCGATGTTATGTCCCTCTAATAAATTCAATATTATAGGGTATTATCAAGAATTAATATATCCTTTTAATAATTTAGTATTCAACAAATGATGAACGAGGGAAAATAAAATATATCATCTTCTTCACAATGTATGAATAAATAGATTTTATTATTTTGGGAGTACCCATAAATTAATTATTTAGAATAATATTCACATAATATTTTTTAAACATGTATGATGTAGTTGTGGAAAAAATTTGATGCAGTTTCAATTTTTAAGCCCTGAAACTAACAAATTTTGAGAAGATATGAAGGGAATAGGTCAAATATTAAATTATATATATGTTTTTGAAGACCTGATAGACATGATTTTTCATGTTGATGATTATGATCTAGATAACCTATTATATGGTGTGTGAATAATAAAAGATAAATCCATTAATGTGGGTGTCAATGTTCATAATTAAGTACATGAACAAACCTATTCAATTTTTCACATATAGAAATATGATATCATTGTTGAATATAGGATTACATATAGATGAATGATTAATTTCTATTGGTGGGTAAATGATCAAGGAACCTATTATTGGGATGTTAACCAAGTCACTGATGTGTGATTTTCACCAATGGTTTATCATCAATTTTTTATGTTGACATTTTTGACTAGGGAATATAAATATTTTGCATACGATTTTATTGTTGTTCATAATCAAATATTATTATTACCATTTCTATTTATTGTCATTAATTTGGGGTTTCTAACAAAAATTGAAATTAGTAGGTCATTATGGTCAAACCAAATAATTCATCATGTTACATGTTCAATGATAATTTCTTCATTGATGTAATTAAGGGTTAAATAATTGTATTATATTTGATCAAGACCATAAAAATTCATTGATGTTGTGTTGAAAGGGATAAAATCATAAAAATAAAAATATTTAACAGATTTATCACTCCCACTATCATGGATATATAAATTCCATTGGTACATTATGATCATTAATGATGCACTCATTAATATTTTCATCAATCATTAAAATTGATAATTAAATACTTAATAAATAAAAATATAATAACTGTATAGTCATATTACGTCCTATAAATAATAATTAATTTTTTTTAGTTGTGATAGAATGAAAATGTGATATCTCATATCACTGTGATATAACACCTTATTTTATGAGTCATTTAAATGCATATAACTCTTAGAATCGACTAATATGTATGTAATTTTTGTGGAGTTAGGTATTATAATTATTGTATATGATAACTTTTTATTTTAATAATTATTACAAATATGATTTTTTAGTTATATGTCATGAGTAACTAATTAATTTATGATATTCTAAAAAATATTTTTTTGTATTACATGATATCAAAAGAATATTTATTATTTATTTTTTAGTTTTGATAGCTTTCATATTAGAATGATATAAATAATATTGATGCAAAATTGTAGATAAAATACTTGTAATATGAATGTTGAGTTACATTAATTGAATGGACTTTGTAGTGTGTCTATATTATATATTGACTCAATTTTATAATGTTAACTAATTGATGGATTCACTTATAGCCAAAAAATTTCCAAAGCATGGTCAATGGTTTCTATAAATGTAATGGAATTACCGAAATGATAAAATATATCTCTAAATATAATAGGTATAGAATAGAGTATTTGTATTTCACAATTTAAAAATTAAATTATTAATTGATCTAAAGGTCACAAAAACAATAATGAATATAAAGTTTTGATAATATTTAATTAAACAACACATGTGTTTGCTGAGAACATTAACTGATTTTCATGTGTAGATAATTATTTTTGATATATTTATATTATTTCCATCATTATATAAAACTAATTAACAGAAATTAGTTTCACAAAGTGACATTATTGTCCCCCATCACTTCTACATATCCATTATTTTATCTTTAGTATTTTCCTTGCATGTGTTCAATATAGATATTGATTTTATTCAACAACAGTGGTCATGTTCTCTTTTTCATTTTTTTCATAAATGTATTGTGAATATAAATATCATACTCAATATTCTTGTTCCTTTTTAAAATAATTTTACAGTTGTGTGCTAATGAATAAATAATATAAAAACATTAATCTATAGATAAATGAGAAAAAAAATATTAATTTATCAATCCTATGATTCATATATGTTCACATGTCTTCATAAACACTATTTAAATGTTGTACTATCCATGAATAATAATTAATTATAGGATTACATAAATTACTTATTTTATATAATTCCTCTTTGTAATAAGAAAATTATTTGACATATAGTCTATAATGTCTAAAGATAAAACCAAATGAATGAGTGATTGTTTGTATAAAACCTCAAATATAATTTTAAGAATCAAAATTCTAATGATGGAAATAAAACATTATTAATTTTATGAATATTCATTGAATGAAATATTAATATATTTTTAATCACCCAAATATAATTATGTATTTATAAAGTATCAAATAAAAAATATGTGAATACATTGATAATATATTCATCGAAAGAATTTTAATAGACATAATTACCATAAAACCACATTGAAAAAAGACATGATCCATAATTCCATAATCTAAACCAAATATTATCGATTATAATCCATTAATCAAATAATCTTATAAACTCAAAAAATAAAAATGTAGACAAAATTTTATTCGTATAATTAATTATTTTCAAGGACATCAATAAAATCAAATTTACTTTATCCATATCAATCATCACATTATCCAACAAAACACAACTATATAAGAATTTGGAATCTATTATGGTTTACATTTCATTGAATAATTTTATTTCCATCAAATATCAAATTTCAATTAAATATCATTTATTGGTTAGTAGTACTATTCAAAAGATTATTAAAATTCCATAATGTAAAATTTCTAAATTGCATTCCAGGTATATTTCATGATTCATATAACACAATTATTCTATTAAAATATAAAAAAAATTCAATCATTAAACTTTATTATTAACATTACATAGGTTTTATAATATCATTATTTAATACATCGATCATTTAACATTTCATTTGAAGACTATCCAAAATCAACCAAAAAATTACTTCTATACATTTCTTAATCATTTTATTGATCTTTCACACTAGGGAATTGATAATATAAATTCACATGCATTCCACATATAAAATATTCAACTGTTGATGTTGCCTTAGGGAATCCATATTTTCATCAATTTAATTAACCATATATTTCATTTTTTCATCGAAATTACATACAATGTTCTCTTATTATCCACACATAAAACATCATTTGATTCCTTTAAGACAGTCCCTTGAGTTCTTCATTCTACATTAACCACATATTGGAAACCAAATATTCATTCCTCTATGGTATCTACCTTCTATGATCACTATGAACAACTACCTTATCTTATTTGGAGATCCAGAGAGTTTGTTAAGGTTCATTTTGGTAATCATATATCATGTAAATTTATTATCCATGATCACAATGTCCTTGAGCCAAACAATCATCCCATTTCAATTTTTTATTAGAGCATTTCCCATCACATTTAGAGTTATCCTAGTTCATTCTAATTATGGTAATTGAAAAAAACCAAAAATAATATTGTGAGGAAAAATAATCTTCTAGTGAAACCATATAATAATAAAAAAATAAAAAATCTAAATAATGACTCATTATTTTCAATATATGACACCATTGGTTTATCCTTTTTAAATCATGGTCATCAACTATAAAATACCTTCACAATGGCTCATAATGAAAATGTGAGCTAACAATGGAATATCCCTTATACGTGTAATATTGGATGCATAGTAATGGAACACTCGTCGTATATAAGAATACATTACTGAGATATACTCTACCATCACATTTTGGGGCTATATACCTTAGATGTTTCTTTTCAAAAAACCACATTCACTTCTAGAATCCATATATGGAATTATTTCTATAGTAACCATGAGATATCTTCTTTAACAAAACATTATGATGTTATCCTTTATATAGGATTACCCATATTATTTTCGTTAGTGTTTTCTCATCCTAGTATCTAAATGTTAAATAAAATTATCATATAATACTATCTAAAAATACACAATTTTTTCATACATAATTATTATATATTTTTAGTTGATATTAATTAGATTACAAAAATACACACCCAGGTATCATAATGGACATGATTCAATGGAAATATTGATACGTAAAAAACTAGTATAGAATTTAACAACAAAATTTACACCTTATAGATTTATAACTAGAACTTAACTTAAAAAAATTAGACAATATAACTTTATTAATAACAGGTGGAAATGAATCATGATAATGACTGAGCTAACATTCCCATAATGTGTATGAATAAGATATATCAATATTTGGTTATATGTAAAAATAAGATAAACATAAAACTATGAGATCATGAACATAACATACCGAGTATATAACCTGTCACTCATATATTATTAATCGGATTCATTGAAAAAAAATATCCTTCAAGAAACATGTTTTTTATGAGTTTAAAATCATAATAATTCAGGAACTATATGATCCTGGTATAAAATATTAGAACCAAAATAGTCTTATAAACCATTTTATATGGTATCGTTAGATTTGAAGACCATCAAATATAGCAGGCCACAACTCATCTAATTTTTATGAGATTAGACTTGTTCTCATCACCTATTTCTCATTGAGATCATGTACACTAGCATGTTTAAATATTTTTATCAATAGAGGTGACTAATTTCCCATAGTTATATCAATACATATAAATATTTATCTAATTTCTTTGAAAGAGATTTAAGTACCATCAATCATTAAAATAAAATCATACAGATGTGTACCATAAGGTCATAAAACACTAATCATATTAGAACCATTGAAAAGAAATGGATTTCAAAAACATTTCATAATAGGATAACATATAAAATTGAATTAGTTTTCATGAACATTTCATCATTTCCTAATAACATAACGCATAGAAAAAGAAGCAAGATTCATTCACATTTCTTTATGGTATATCTCGTGGAAATGAAATGAGTTTCATAATCATCTTATCATTAGAAGAAAAAAGACATTATGAGGAATAATAAGAATGGTACACTTGTATTATACACCTATTACAGAATGTGTAACATCCAAAATTTTCATTATACATGGAAAATTATTTTGAATGATAAACTTAAACATTTATATTGGGAAATAGTCATTCCACTTTTAAATCACGAGTAAAACTATAATTTGAAAAAAATAGTTAAAATAATTTTACATTAAAATAATCACTGAAAATATTAAAGGAAGATTTAAATCATTGATTGGTCAAAAGAATGGGAAAATTTATCCCATTCCATACACATTAATATAATAATTTGTTTCTATTTTTCAGTAAAAAAATTCCATATTACAAAAAATAAAAAAAAATAATGCTTTTAAAACATTTTATAAAAAGTAAAACCTGGGTAAAAATTACACAAAAAAAACATTTAGGAATATTAAAAACATGCTTTAAATAATTTTTAAGGAATATGGATATTGATGAAAATGTGTTTTTACTGATGAGGGAAATAATGTCTATTTTACATAATATAATATTTTTGATATATTAAGTGCATAAATAATGGATAATTAAATTAATGTATTTATTATAAATAAATATCCATAATATAAGAAATTCAATGTATTTCTAGGGGATATAATATAAAATTTCGTTATTAGAATAATAATCATAGATAATCATGAAAAATAGTGGGATTTTAACATAAAATCATTACCTCTCTAGAAAGATTCAAATCATAATACCAACGAAATATAACATTAAAACAAAAATTATATATCCTAAAAATAATTAAATACATAAGAAATTAATGGGTTATTATATATAGCTCAATAATGAAGAAAGGTTTATAGCATAACTTATCTCCCAAAGAAGGAAATTTGAGTCAAAAATCTATTTCAACATTGGAAATTTATGAATTGAAATCCCCATTATAAAATAAAATCAATGGAAAAGTTAAATATTTTTAAAATAATGATATTGATGATATTAAATTTTAATGAGGTCATTTATAAACAATACAAACAAATGAGTGTTGAATAATACATATGTCTACATGAAATAAATGTGAGACTAAAAATCAATAACCCTATGTATTGATCCTAAATACACATCAGAATCTAAATGTAATATATATAGGTCTATTATAGATCCATTTAAAAAATGTAATAATAATTATCATACATTTTATTATTTAATTATAACCTTTTACCACATTTTTTATTAACAATTATTTATTAGTAATTAATTATTAAAATCACTATTCTCAGTGAGAACTTCTTCATTTTACTTGTATGTTTTGGGATAGAAGTATTATTCCTTCCACTTTGATTAGGGTGACATAATCACTGGAATGATAAACAAGATATAAATATCAAATATATTAATTAAATACATATTTATAAATGAAAGTAGAGATACTAAGTCATACTACACCATTCATGGAAACAATAGTCCATGCAACACATGAATGATGATTTCATTTTTTAAACAGAAGGTACAAAATAATGGTTGATAATAATTAACGATTAGTGATTAATTATATAATTATACATGTTACATTTATTCCTCAAATTAATCCTAATTTAGAACCATGTAAAGCGTATGTGAAGACTAAATCACATCCCTTTGCAAGGTGGTAATCAAAAGTACAGATGAGCGAAATTATCAAATATCCCAAGAATGAAATCTTAGAAGGTATTTATTATATAATATTTCCAAAATTTTAATTATGTAATAAATATAATATATATATATATACATTTAATCCATTATTATATCAATCCATTATAGTATGTGAGGGAGAACTAATTACGTCGGTTCGTAAGGTGGAGTCTTACACACACACGACCAACTGTTTCTTTTCACATATGTCATAAGAGGAGATAGATATAAGATATTACATTAAAATAAAAAATTCACAATGTATGTTATGTATAGGTGTTATTATATGGTTTATATTATAACATGAATTAATGTGGTATAATAAGCTGAAAAACAAAAGAGCTTAGGTAATACAAATAGATTCACATAAATAAACCTCCATCGAGTGACATATTAAGGATTGAGAGGATAGTTTTTTTTTGAAATATCATATACTAAATAATGTGTATACAATTTTTGTAAATATTTTATAGGTTTTTTGATGAAAATGGATTCTTGGGTTTGTAGAACTGAGTGGTGGGAAGTGCCATTTTATAATTGATATGCAGTGACTTTTTTATAAATACAATAAACTATTCAATAATGGGATGCCACTCTCACCCCAAATGGATCCAAAATTGATACATAATACATTTTAAGGATTATATGATATAGAATCAATTCTAAAAAATTTGTTTCTAACATTTCATAGCTCATAATTTTAGTTTACCCACTTTTAGAAATTTAGTTTTCGCCGATGAAACTAGATTTTTATTTATTTACCTTTATAATTTGTCAATTAAGAATAAAATAAATTTTTAATTTTAGATAATTTGGACCTAAAACGTATTTATATTAAATAATTTGCATCAAATTTATATAATATGTGTGTGTAAAATTTATTTTAACACCGTCTCATGTAACATACAGAACCCCGTTTTAACCGTAACTGTAGTAAATAATTATTTAATAAATTTACAACTTATTATGACTAGAAATGTAGTTCAAAATTTTATATAATACTATTTTTTATAATTAAATATATTTAATAAATTTTATTAAATACAATTCATTTAAGTGATAAATTTTAATTTAAAATTAAACTCACAAACACAACGAATAAATGTTTTGAAAAGAAATTTTTTTCTAATGTAAAAAAATTATCTACATCCGTATTAACCATGAAATTTATAAAAAATAAATAATGGATTTTATTATTATTCATTATCTAATACAACTTTTATAAGAAATTTAAATCAAAATGGTATACATTTATTCATTAAACAAATGTAACTTTAAAAAAAATCACATTTTCAATA
Source organism: Viscum album (assembly GCA_963277665.1). NCBI lineage: Eukaryota > Viridiplantae > Streptophyta > Magnoliopsida > Santalales > Viscaceae > Viscum > Viscum album. The sequence continues at coordinate 1,050,213,162 of OY728151.1, read as the reverse complement.
TTTATAAAAAAATTATCCATTGTGAAATTTTCAAAAAGATAACTATAAGATTATATATTAATTATTATTTTAAAATTCCTGTTAATATTTTAAAAATATATTTTAGTAGTGGGAAAAATTTTTACTTTGAAATAATTGTACAAAATGCCACATTATAACTTTTTCAGAATTAACACAGTTTAAAAGCATAACAATTGATTTTTGCTTATACTATGACTCAAAAATATTATTAGATGAATGGTAAAACTAATTATTGAATATATAATATAGGTATTTCATTTAAATCAATTTAAAATAGATTTTATTTTTATTTATTAATATAAAAAACAAATCACGCATGAATATTGTTTTTTAGAAGAAAAAAAATATTTTTTAATTTGATTTTTATTTTCATTTTTAATAAATTTATGTGAAATTAATTTATTTAATACATTTTTATCCATATAATTTTTTTAATTTATAAATTATAGTTCTTACCCAAAAATTCAATGGCTTGGTGATAAAATTCATATTAATCAATAATATTTTAATAGCATATTGCAGTTTGTTTAAACAATGTTTTTTTGTAATGAAAGATATCAGTGAAAATAAAATATTTTGAAAAATAATATATCATAAAATCATGGTGAAATATAATTTACGTTGAAACTATAATAAAAACTATTTTATCCACATGATGTATATGAGTTTTCTTTGTAACTCTATCTCATATAATTACATAATTGACATCATGATCCATTCACAATATTCATTGATTGTAAAAATAGTGATAGTGATTTGATTTTTGGTTTCTAATATGTCCCACCCCCCCCCCAAAGAACCCACTAATTTGTGATATAATATAATTTAGGGGATTAATATAGAATCAAAATAATGTTTCTTGAAACATGTTTCTAGTTATTTGATCATCCAATAACCAATAAAAATATTTTTTAAATTCTATGAGTTGTGGTCCATGGTACATTACTAAGAACCTAATGTCGGTTTCAATTAAAGATAATATTAATAAATGTTATATATGTAAATAAATGTAGATAATTAAAAAAAGTGAGCCCATGGATTTTATAGGTAATGATTCATTCTATGGTGAGTGTGGATACTTTTATATCCTCTCTTACATTGAAAATAAATACCTGAAATCATGAAGAATTGGGTATATATTCCCAATGCATGGATAATTATTACTCATAATGACATGTATAATATAATTTAAAATTTTAGTGAACATTATATGTTACTATCATCAAACTCCAAGAAGGAGTTGACAACTGTATTAATAATTAATAAAATAAATTAAATATAGAGGAAACATTATGATATCTATAAGGATAATAATAAGCTTAATGATTCTATATTAATAGCCTTCATGTCTCACTTCAATGTTTGATTATGGGAGATAAAGAACCAATGAATTATTTCATCTTTTAAGAAAACATGATTTATTTCTAGAGTCAAATAAATGTTTATATTTATTATGGATCTTCTATCATAGATAAGCTAATTATAATAATTTTTGATAAATTTGATATTATTTTTTCCCTTGATGATCAATACATGGCTGAGTAGACAATCTAAAAACTAAAAAAAATATTTTATCATTAATGATATTAGAGGATGTAAGAAATTAATCTGGAAAAGTTAAAATAACGAAAGTATTCATATTAAATGCATTAAATGGATCAATTCCTATTGATACATATTGGAATCATTTGGATGAAACTGAAGGTGAAAATGATTTCATTTATTTTATTTAATTCATCTCATTATTCTAAAAAGGCATAAACTATGAAATATCTAAATAATGATAAAATCAACCATTTAAATTATTTAATTATTTCATGACTATCCATTTTTTTTGGTTTCCATAAAAATAAATTTGTGGTGGATAATTATGATATACTAAGAAGATTATTTAAGAATAGAAATATAGATGTTATTCATATGAGATGATATTTCATTAAATTTAATGATTTTATAATAAAATATAGATGAAATAAAATATCTTAATAAATTATTCCATAAATTAGTCTAAATGAAGTGAAAGATAAAAAGATGACATTATGAATAATGAGTAAATAATATTCTTTAAAAAATCATATTATCCTAAAATTTCCACACATGGAGAAGAAAAGGATGAGACTAGTGAATAAGAAAGACTAAATAAAGAGGCTTTGAAAGGGTTTCAACATAGGGTTTATTTTATGGTGTTATTTAAAGTATAAATAGGATGCTGAATGAAAAATAAGTTTATTAAACTGTATAATGATTCATTATGGATAAATCTTCATGAGAAAAAATATATCAATATAGTGTTTATAGAAATAACTTAATAATTAATGATTAGAGATCCTCATGAAATTATTAACGTAATATAAAACATTCATAATATTACAAAAAATAAATATAGTTACAATGAATGAGGATGTGAAACTCATTTTTTAAATTCTAGTGAATTCTAAAAATATCATGAATAAATCCAATGTTATTGAGTATTAAATTAATTGAACAATGTTTGATATTTCACCCAATAGGTTTAAAAATATATAATGATAAAAGGATTCATAAATATTTTTTTATTTTATTAAGAAAAAATATTTTCATTACCCATGATTCTAATTCCAGTGATTTTAGCATCAAAAATAGAATAAATTATGTTAATACGTCATTGAAAAATGATAACACATTTATTACTAAGTCTAGTGATAGTGTTGAAATTTATAAGGGAAAATAGGTGTGGAATGATATGAGTCAAAAAAATAATACTAAAGGAAAATTGTATAACAATGAAGTGGATGAATAATCCTGTTCATCCAATGGTTTTTTATTTGTATTATAAGTTAGTAAAAAGAAAAAATATTTTGATATATGATACTGGATGGTCATCTGATATGATCATAATCAAAAATATCTTTTATGCCCATGATAGTATGAATGATGAATAATAAATTATGAAAAATAAGCATAAAAAATATGAATATTCCTGTATACATCAAAATTATTGATTAAAAATTAAAATATTACTTTTATTGAGGTGGTAGGGGACCACCTTCTTAGTTTTTCACAAATTTATTATATTTAAAAAATAGTGAACATTCCAAATAATTAATGTGTAATAAATGTCTCAAAGGATGGTACTACTTGGTTGAAGGGTAAATGGAAAATTGGAAAATAATTATATATTTTTTAATTTAAGTTTTAGGATAATGAAGGAGGATAATCATATTTTTCATAGATGACTTAACAGTTTATTGTGGTTGAATTTGGTTAGGATTATAATTCATGATAAATTGATAAATATATAAGAAAAAATAAAAAATGAGAAGAAAAAAAATTTGACGCGTTGGAAGATAAATATGGTTAGAATGGTTCATGATTTAATGAAGATCAAAACATATATAACTCATATTTTAGTACAATTATATTTGTGTAGTTGGATAATCCTGAAATCAATCAATAAGGAAATGTAATTCATGAATTTTACTAAAACTTTTTCTTGATTATGTTATGCCTATTTTATGTATATTAAATAACCAGGTCATTCTAAATTTAAATATCTTTATATTTTTTAATAACATTATGTATGACATCAAAGGATTCTAATATGATAGTGTACCAAGATAAAAGAATGAAATGAACAAGTAATATCTTTAGTGGAATAGTATTTTACATGATTAATGGTCTCCAAAAACAACCAAATAAAATTTTGTTTCTTAGTAAAATATTAAATGATCATTGGATATGGGGGAACAATGTTATGAAATCCTAACACTTCCATGAAATTGAATTCAGTCCAATATAAAGGATTTCTAGATTACTAATATATGTGTACTTTAATCCATTTTGAAAAATACACTATAAGATTTATGTTTTTTGATGACGTCATGCAAGAAGATAAAACTTGGTTTTTAGAACAATTATATATCAAAATTATAGAAAACCATTTTAGTATGTTTCAGAAGAATCTTTTAGAAGCAATATTTCAAGAGTTCCCACTATATGGAATTTTTACTCGTGCTATAATAATAATATAGGAATTATTTTAAATAGAATTTATGTGATTGGGTGGTAAGAAAAATATCAGTCATAGTTATAATTTCACATAGTTTATGACTCTGATTGATTTATATATGTTTGAAACCATGGAGGAATTATGGAGGATTTGTTAGATTTTAGTAATTCTCAAAATGATTTAGAATTTTATCTTGTTGATGAATGATCCGAGTGAGGATGTTATAATTTTTGAATTCATAAATACATTATTTGTGAAAAAAATAATCATTAAGTTAACATTAAATGTGTAAAACCTAAAATAATCCTTAGATTTTATAATCTTTGAAGCATTCTATCATGTATTAAGGAAAAGTTTATTGATCAATCCATACAATACGGGTATTGGTATTGAATGGATAAAAAATATATGAACCAACTTTAGATGAACGACACATGAGACTGAGTGTCACATCCCAAAAAAATATCATTAAATTTTGGTATATATATAATTACAATGATAAAGGTGAACTAGTAAAATATTCGTCTTTTTCATAGAGATACAATAATATTTAAGGTATTTATTTTGATGAGATTTTTTCCCAAATTTCAAGGTTTGAAAAAAATTCAAATATTGATAAAAAAATATGAATAGAAATATTGTGTTTTATAAATATATTATATATTTTAATTCAGAATAGATAACTTTTCTAAAAGGTTTAAATTGAATAACGATAATGGTTGATCCATGAAGGTAATGGTTAAACATTTTAAGGTAAATTGTAACACCTTGAGATTTTATGCAAAATATTATTAATTTCACTGATGTATTATGTTGTATGATACTCCAATATTATATTGAGATATATGAAACAATGTATTAGCTTGTATAATATGAATCTCTATTCTTGGATAGCGTTATATGCAAGATCAACCTTCCTCGATAGCTTGCATTGTACGCAATACCGAGTTTCACTAAACAACGATATGGTATTAAAATATTATATAAACTAGCTGTTATGAGTTGTAATACCCACTATTTTAAATTTAATAAATTTTATCATTCAAAATGGACATCATTTTTGGATTCGAAATATCGAAATTATCCAAGGGTGAATTTTTTGTATTTTTCTAAAAAAAATCATTTTTTGATTAATATTGAAAAGAAAGAGTTATTGGTTTAAACTGACTATTTATTTAAATAATAATTTATTATTTTAATTTAAATTTATTTTAGGTCAATATAGATACATAATACCTATATAATTTCAAGGTAATTAATTAGAGTCATATTATAATAATTTTAGATTTATAAAAAATTTATTGAACTTTTTTACCGTCTTTTACCCACCTTCTAAGAGTATTTTCATATTTACATAAAAATTCATTTTAACACTTCTGTGAGTTGAATTTCTAAAATCCAAAAGACACAATTGTGAACATTAAGTAAAATGTGGTTCAATGAGATGAAAATAATTTTTTGTGAATTTTAACTTTTAACTTTTATTTACCATAGTTAAAAGTAAATAGGGTAATTAAGGGTAAAAATGATATAATTATTACCATAAAACATGCCCTAATTCAATTGGATAAGTTTAATTCGACCAAAATAAATGTTAGAAATAAAATATTACCCTTCAGGTCCACTTGGATTAGATTATGACATTTATTATTATTTTATTTAAAGAAGAGTTAAAATAGTTAAAATCAATGTTTAATAACTAAAACATTTTTAATATAATGTTATACATAACATAAATTAGACTATAAATTTTAATTAGAAATTTAAAATTATTTAATACATAATGGTATTTTATTTATATTTTTTAGACATTAAATAATTTAATTTACTTATGACACAATGATGATGCAATAATTAACTTATTAATGAAATATTAACATAATTTATATTATAAATATTCAAATAAATGTAATATGTGACTTTTTATGAATTACACTAATTTTCTAGGTTCATAAAACATATTAGGGTGGGTTTGATGAATTTGTTCTATGTAATAATGAAATTATGAGTTTTTAAAAAACAAAATACTAAATAGTGTCAAAATTGACATAAAATAATTTTTAAAACAAATATTATATTATTCATTTTTAAAATGGTCCTAAAAATCTATGTTTCAGGTAAAAGACTTATATAATAATATTTATGAAAATAATGACCAATTGGGTATCTATTGGAAGTTTATATTATGTTTATTCACCATATAGTGTAATAATAAATTTGACACGATAAAAGTTAAATTATTTAACTAAGAGTTAAATTTAAATGATAAGGATAAAATGGTAATATAAACTTGTATAAAACATATTTATTAAGAGGGTTTCGACCCATACCCACCCTATCATCGAAATAAGTCACTGTGGAGCCATTATAAACCGAATATGAAATTATTATAAAATAATATTTTAAGTTTTTCCTATGGTTCCCCTCACCCCTCTTATAAAAAGGCACTCCCTCTTGTATCTAATTCACACCTCAAAATCCATTGGGCTCGGCCAAACCCCGCCCCAATACCATATAAACTTTCCTTACTTAATCCTAGAGGCCTTCCTTTAGTATTAAAGCCAACCAATGGATCCCTTTTGATCAAATAAAAAGGGAGAACCTAAAGAAGAGGTAATTATTTCACCACCTATATCAAGTTCCATTCTTCTTCCACTTCCTCATTCTGTGTTGTTTCCATTCTAAAATAATAACTCCAGTATTATCTATATAGTTTGTTGTTGTTATAAAAATTTTACAACCATATTAGTTATTTTATCAATCCTATGAATGAAAAAGTCCCCACACGTGCGTACGTACAACTTACCGTCTCCACTTCATGGTGTAGTTTGTAATTCAAACATTTCATCATTTGGATGGATATAATAATGATTATAAAAGATACATATAATAAATATAACATTATAATTATTATTTATATATTATATACCATCCAATTAAATACTATTTTAATATCAAAATAATTATATTGTCGCTCGTGCGTATGTACGGACTACCGTCTCCAAGAATGCAATGAGATTCATTTTCCATAATTAACCATTCAAGAATGATTATATGGTATATATAATAAATAATCATGAAAGATATTACATAATTATGATAATGGATTTATATACATATATGTTTCATTTACTTAATTCAATTCAATTTATTAAGGAAACGAAAATAGCGTTTATGCGTACGAACGACCTACCGTCTCCATGAACGGTGTATTTTATTCCATTTATCGATCTATCATATATATTTATATGCTGAATATATATTATATATAAATCCTGTTTTACATTATTTAATTATGTAAATAATGATATAATTAATAATATCAAGAAAAAAAAGTCGAAACACGTTCGATAAATGAAACAATTTTACCCAAAACGCTGCTTTAACATGAAATTTACAAAAGAACGAGTAATATAAGGCCATAAATGAATCATATATGATATAATAAATATTATTATGTTTATGTTAAAAGTTAATAATAAGTTTAAACCTACTATACAGGAGTCTTGGAAACATACAGAATAATTTGGACATAAGGTAAGGGATAATTTTTCAAATCTCATTTTTATCTGAGATTGCTTATATGTAAGTATTTAGTAGGGTATATTTTTCATCCATATCCATAAAAATGTTTTTCATAATGTGTTTAATATTCTTCCATGTATTTTTAAAATCATTTTTACCCCTCTTTGATTTTTACAATGTGTTACAAAAGGAGTCATTCTTTTGTTTACCATATGAGGAAATTTTTGACTTTTCCGGCAAAAGGACGAGGAGAATGTTTTTTAACATATATGGCATGAACGAATTCTTACAGTTTCATAAAAACTAATTTTCATGAAGATTTTTCTACAATATTTCATTATTATTTTCAAACAAATCCTTTTATTTTAAAATTAAAAGACATTTTTTGAAAAGAAAATGATTTTCAAGAAGAAAGGATATTTTACTCAAGAATTTATTTCAAGCATTTTGTCAAAACTATTTTCCATATAAGATAACATTATTTAGTATTATTATGTTTCGAGTATAATTACTCTATGATTTAAATTTTTTGATACTTCTTATGAATAAATGATATCCTGTTGTTTTATATGGATTAAGTTATGATGGGATGGTGTTTATGAAATCTATTTTATTCATTGGGTTATGATGAATGATTTAAGTTTATTTTGTTGAACAAGAAATAATGATTTCATTTTGAGATGGGTGGGACCTGTATCTCCATACAATTAATTGGGTAAATATTTATATCTCATGAGTCAGACATGGCTGGAATGACAAGTGAATCTGGTTCAGTAATACAAGGCTAGAACGACAAGTAAACCCGATTCAGTAATGGAATTTCTCCACTATGGTGGTCTTTGAAGCAATTCCTTGGATACTATGGAAATAATAACATGTTCTTAATGGTTTACACAATTTCATATTTTATTCCCATGGTATTTTATCATGATAAATTTTCCTTTATGATCTATGCCTTATGTACTGTCATGATTCATGTCAATACTCATGATTTTGATGTTTTATGTTCATGTTATTACGTTCAAATGTTTATGGATTGTTTTATGTTCTCCATATTTACCCATAGTTAGCATTTGAGCTCACTATTTTTATGTTTTTTCTCAGGATAAAAATAAAGGTTTTAGGTAAGAAAAAAGGGGAGATCTTTATGGGAGATGTTGATGATCTTTCACCATGATTAGAATATTATATTACGAATTCTCAAAGACACTAAACTATTACGGTATTTGGGTGTCTGTTTTTTTTATGTATTAAGTATTCCGAAAAAGTAATTTAATTTCCATTTACATCAAGTGTGGGTCTCTACATAAATGATTTAATTATATGGGCTCAAAAAGTACCCTGATTATGGTATTAATCATGATTGATGACGTTGGAAAATCAATTATTTTGAAATGTGGATGATGTCACACCCTGACCATGTATGCTCATTTATATTATTCATTTCCAGAACATGGATCTTTTTGGTTGATGTATTGGTTGATTAGTAGTCAAAATTATATAATTTTTTCATTCCTAGGTGTGTTTTAGCCTTTGCATGTGTAACACATGGTTATTGGAAATCATCCATCCTAGCCCATGTAACTGTGCAGAAGGACATGGAGTTTGATATAATCTACCACATTGTTTGAGAAAAATTGGTCAAAACATGCAATTTGGTCATGTGGTCGTTCTCCTCTGGTATAGAATCTACCTAAAAGTTGGGATAGAGTTTAGTAAACCATGTGTCCAAACCATTGGATCTACTTAGAAATTGTATATATTTCAATCCATTTTTATATCTCTCCTCTATTTATCCCATAATCAGACATCGTACCCTTGGGATAAAATTTTCACACTGGGGGATCACCATATCCCAATTTCCAAGGTTCCTCCTCCTCAATGGATTCTCCCCCTTCAATCATAGGTTTGTGTTATGGGTTGTGGACTTGTCCCCCTTTCGTCTAACTTATCTCTAATTTTAAAAGATATTCCTTGTGGGGATTCCCTCTTGGACGAACCATAGGGGTTAGGGGTTGGGTGTGATCTGGTTTCCTTTGGATCTAGGGTGTATAGATCATCCATGGGGAATAATTCTTCCTTCATCGAGTTTTCCATTATGTTCTCAATAATTTTAGTTAAGTGTCTCCATTATTATCCATTATGATGCTTGGGTAATTTCAATATGTTTACTAACATCATCATAACCCCTATGGTTCCATTTTTATCTTATTATGTTGGTTTTTGTATTTTATTAATTTTATAGATCTCAACTTCAGAGAAATTATTCAATTATTCATATGAATTTTTTCACCTATTTTGTTTGATAAAATGTAAATTATTATTTTAGAGTAATATTGGATGCCCTTAGTGATGTTTCATGTTAGATAAATTTTCATAAATTATCTAAAATGTTATTCGGACATTAAATTTTGAACATAGTGACTTTTATAATGTGGTATGAATCATTTTTTACAAGTGACTCATGGTATATAAAATGATGGTTTTTAGATTGCATTTTATGTGAAAATATTGTCTTTGGATTGAAATCATGTGTTTATTTAGAGAATGAAATATTTTTTCGGCATATCCATGGATTTTTAGAGTTTTACAATTGATTTCAACACATATTTTTGTTCATAACGTGCACACACGGATGTGTAATGAAATTTAGATGGTGCTTTAAAATTCATTTTCCCTCAAAAGTTTCCCATCATTCATTTTTCCCTTATTTCTCAAAATGGACCCATGATTTGAAAATGGAAATGTGTTTCTTCATGATTTTTGGAGATGTAATATCAAATGGGTTCCTTAATGTTTTTTTCATTTGGCCATAAAACATGTTTTGGTGAGTTATTAGAAAGTGTTAAAGGACCAATTCACAATTTATATTTAAAAACTGTGTTTCATGTTGATTTTGAGAAATAATATTGTGATGGATTTGTAATTATTTCTTGATTTTAGACGTGTAAGGCCTATTTGGAATCATTAATTTTTTTGGAAATGGTTTGGAAAGATTGCATGTCATAACGGCTTGGTTAGAACTTATAAATTACTTATTGTATGATGGGATCACCTACTAGGGATTTCCCAATATGAGTTATCATATAGGTGGTGATGGTGTTTGGGGTAGGAATGTGTAGTGATGGTTTGTATGTTGAGTCACCCATGTGAAGACCTCATAATTTCATAGTTATCATTTATCATGGGTTCTGGAGAATCTTTTAAAGTGTTGAGTGACAATTTTTTATCAAACCCGATTAAACGGGTTAGTAACCCATAGATTACCTGTAAGGCTAGGTGGGATGTGCCAGTGTATTGGTCAATTTATGGATTCTTGGGGGTTATAGAATAGGGGATTTTACTATATGTCAGAAGGTTGTTCTAAAACGAGTATGTCTAGGGGTCTATTTAGGGATTTTTTGAAATGACCATATTTATTATCTATATTTTATTGGTTATATTCTACTACATTTATTTACATGTTTATTCCACCTATTTATATTTTTTTATAACTTAGTACAATTTTTTTCATTTTGGTATGGGTTTTTGTTCTTCAATAGTAACCCATTTTGAAATTTACATGGGTTTTACATTGATTTAAAATGATAGTATTGGGTTTTTTTAATATGAAAAACGTATTTTCCTAATCATATTTAATACTAGTTTTAGTAAACTACTTTAGTGGGTTTTAATGTTTTGATAAATTTGTGGTTTCTTAGTAATATATTTATCAAACACCCTATTTATAACATTTGGTGTTGGTAGATCTGATTTGTTTCCCATGTTCAGCTTCATGTTCAGGTTTGTCTTGTTCATGTGGTCATTTTTTGAGTTGATTTGGAATGTAATTGGTGGTGACCAAGAGGTCACAGGGAGATTGAGTTATTTCATTTTGATGGTAGTTTTTTATATCTTTCATTTGTATCCAGTAACGAAATTTATTTGTATATTTGTTTGGTATTCAGTTATTGTTGATTCTCAGATTGTTTATTTTATTTTATTGATATAGGTTCTTATTTTGGGATAAAATAGTTCCCAAATGGATTTAATTTTAATGTCTAGCACTAGTTTTCAACCTGTTGGGATCAAAAACTCCCTTTGGGCCATTGCTACAGACCAGGTCAAGTATCGGGTTGGATGGAATCCTGGTATAATTCTTAAAAATGATTTATCATAGAAGACCCTTTTTTGTTGTGTTTCTAGTTATTGTAGTTTAGGATTTTCAAAACTTGATAGTTAGATAAGGGTAGGACTTCTAGAAACCCTTCTCATTCAGTTACACAAGTTACTAGGGGTAGTACAAATTCATAGGATTTTTTTCATTGGATTGAGTGATGACAATTGATGTGAGTCAGTGCCATCTTGAGATCTCAATGGAGTAATGACCCATAAAGAGACTATATTATTAGTTGAAGGCCATCTAAGCTATTATTTCTTACATGGGGCATGTCCCAATACCATATCATTAGTATATGCATAAATACTAGTTCCTCCATGAACTAGTTTGGTGTAAGTTGTGATTTGTTTTGTTTCTGATTAATGTCAGTAAAATTTTAAAATGAAATAAGAAATTTAAATGAATAATGATTTCATTTTTTTGGTTTTCAAATTTTTAAAATGGTTTTTATAGAAAAATGGTTTCGGTTAATTTTTTTTAATTCTTGGGTTTTGGTAATGAAATGAATAGTGTATCCCTTTGTATACCTTATGAACTTTTTAAAATGTTAGGTTATCCTTGGAAATTGAATGTTGGAATGAGTGGATAGAAGTGGATGACCACATGTGAAACGGTACATGGTATTCTAAGGGTGGGTGTTTAAAATTAACGTATTGGTCATGTTTTTCCAATGTAAAGTCTAAAGAGGAAAATTATTCCATAAATCGGTACTTGTTTTTGAATGGGGGATTTCATCAGTGAAAAGTTATTTATGATTTTGAAATGTCTATTGATGAATTTTGTTCTCTAAATTGATATGGAAGTTGGATTTTAAAAATAAGAGGAATTTTTTGTTATGATTTAATGTGTTTGGCTTGTGATTCAGCTGTTTTAGCAGGACCTTTTCCTTTATATTATTCTTCAGTTTGATATTGGTTTTTTTTTCATCTCATTGTGTTATTAAAAAATGTGTCGAATAAATTTTCCAAGGTTTTTTTCCGAGTCATTCCCAATTTTAATATTTTTTCATGTATTTCATATTAATTGTGTTGATTGAGTTCCATTCACAGTACTGGATTTTATTTAGGATTTAGAGGGTGTCTTCTAGTTGATAGGAACTCTTATATCCAGAGGTAATGTTTTAGGATTTGTTATAGGATTTCCATTTTATTGGGTTTTTTCATCCATATAACAAGATTGGAGTCTAATACTCTGTGTATCATAATTTTGTGAAGATGGTGGATGAATAATTCCAAGATGAGTTTGTTTCTGGAGCACCTGTTGGCAATAAAGTATTTCTTATTTCTCATGACAGCACTCTGTCTATTGAGAAGGGTTTTTTATAGGAATATATCATGGTGTAGTATTCTCCACTTGTTCTATATTTTAGTTTATAAGAACATTCACTTATGTGTCACCAGTGTGGTTGGATCAGTCAATAAAATATGTCTTATTGCACCTCTCTGAAGTCCAACTATATTTGTTACCATTTGGTTCCTATGGAGGAGTTCTGTAAGAAGTGTAACTCGAAGAATGAGTTTTGATTAGAGGATTCTTGTAACTTACTATGAGGTTGTTGATTCATCAGTCATTATGGCCCCATCCATAGACCATGTAGCGATGCTTTCACATAAGTAATATCCACCAGGGGTGTGAGAAACATTGTCTTAGTTTTGGTTTTCCATGTTGGGGTTGAGATGTTTAATGTTTCCTTATTCTAGTTTTTTTGTTTCCATATGTTCATCATTTCATTATAAAATTATGAGATACTTATTCTGATATAAACTGAGTGGTTGTGTTTATCTAAGTGTGGCTTCACGAATCCATAGTTCATCATTTTGGGTTCTTAGACCATATTTGGGTGGGTTTTGGTTATATCAATTTTTTTTGTGATGATTTCATTTTATAGAATTTACAGATGGTTTTTTTAGGTTCATTTTTTGGTTCTTAAAATGGGTTTCATCCCATGTGTATCAGTTTTTTAATGGTGTGGGACATACATAGAAATATTAGTGTTTCTGATTAGCTAGTTTAGAGATTTTTATTGAGATTTGTGTGTAGAGTTCCTGCGTTATCATAGGGTTCCAGTGCAGGTGTTGTCGTTTTGGGGGTTTAATTTCTCTTTTTATTAGTTGAGTTCTTTTGGTTGGGGGAAACATATCATGTTCTACCATTAACGATCATACCTTAGTATTCTCTTCAATCGGTCAGGTGTGACTCTTGACGAGAATGGTCACCCCACGACTCTTGGTTTCTCCCGGTTTTGATCGAGCATGGATTCATATTTTGGAAATCATTTAGATTGTTGACTTTCTAGGGTATAAATTGTGTTTTGGGGGGAGAATTATAACACCATAACCATGGGTACCCATTTAATTAACTCAATTTTAGATCATGGATCATTTTGTATGAGGTTCAGGTTGAATCAGAATTAAAATTTTGGAATGTTTTGAAGTTCATTTGACTATTCACCTGTCTACAGACAGTGCATAGTCAGAGGAAATTATGCGGCCCAGCCAATGTATTCATGTGATAAGTACCAAAGTTAGACATAACCTACCACATATTTTGTGCATGGTTGGTCAAACCATGTGGTCTTCTCACGCGATCATTATCCTCTTGGATAGCATATGCCTCATTGTTGGTGCATGGTTTGTTGAACCATGCTGCCCATAAATTGTAAATGTTAAATTACATTTTTTTTCTTTCACATGCTTTTATAAAAAAATTCTACCTCCTCCCCTTCATTAAACATTGGTTCATTAGTGGAACACCCAATCCCCCTCTCTATGATTCAACTTCTTCCTTGGATTCTAACCCCTAAATCCAATTTTTTATTTTTTTTGGCATTTTACCCCTTGAATCTCCTTTCTCTCTAAATTTTTTGTGTTCTCCCTGTAGAGGTTTCCATCTTGGTCAATCCCTATGCATCATTTTTTGCGGTGTTATTATATTTCCTTTGGATCATGTGTGTCTAGAATATTCAAGGGTCTTATTTCTGTTTTATCAGTGGGTTTTATTGTGTTTACACTCCATTGACGTTGGATTCTCCATTCCTATTCTTTATGATGCATTCCTTTGATGATTGGGTACTTTCAATAAATTTATAAACCTGATTCACACCCATTATGGTGCCATTTTTAGCTTCATATGTTGTTTTAGAATTTTTATAGTTTATTACAATTATTATTCTAGGTGACTCTTCAATTATGCATATGTATTTATATACCTAGTTTGTTTTAGGAATTATAAATTTATAATTTAAAGTAAAATTGTATGACATTGGTGATGATTTCAATTACATAAATTTTATTAAAATGATTGAATTAGTAGATGAGATTTACATATATAACATGATGGATTTTATAGAGTGGATTTAAACTTGTTCTGATAGGCTCTCATAGTTTTTATAATGCTTGTTTTCATATTTGTAAATTATGTGATATTTTTGAGTTTTTATTGAATAAAATTAAGGATTTCAGAAATGAAAATAGATATGGGTGTTTCAATGGATAATTAGAGTTTTCAATTGGATGTTATCACATCCATGGAATCACCCGGTGCACATAAGGATGTTCATTCAAATGGATATGGAGCATTAAAACACATTTTCCCATTAATTTTTCCATTTCTTCTTTCTTAAACTTTTCCAAAGAAAGGTCCCATGTTTTCCAAATGGTAAGGTGTTTCTTCATAAAATTTGGATATGTATCATCAAATGTGGTCTTTAATGTTTCACCCATTTTCTATGAATCATATTTTGGTGAGTGGTTGAAATGGATAAAGGTCATATTAGAATTGTATATTTAAAAGTAGAATTTTTTTCAATATTGGGAAATAATGTGGATGTGAATTTCAATATGTGTCTTGATTTTAGATTTATATTTCCTTTTTGAAAATATTTAAAATGATTTTGAAAAGGTTTTGAATGATAATTTGATGTGAAGGCCTAATTGGCAATTATGAGTGACTTATTGTATGATAGGCACACCCATTAGGGAAATATACAGGTTCTCATATATGAGGTGTCAGTGTATGGGGTAATCATTTACAATGATATCATGTAAGGTGAGTAACACATGCGAGGGAATTATACTTAGACAATACACGTTTACCATGAATTCCAGGGGATCTATTAACGGATTGATTGAATGTTTATTTTCCACACTGATTAGATGGGTTGGAACCCCTTGGATTAAGAGTGCATCCATATTGGATGTGTCATTAAATTGGTCTCTTTAGAGTTTTTGGTTGCTTATTTAATAACGATCGTCACCATATACTAGTAGGTGGTTCTAAACTAAGTACATCAAGGGTTGGATTTTGGGATTTTTTTAAAATTACCATTGTTATTATCTGTACTTTCTTTTTTACCTTCTACTATAATTATTTCCTTTTTTATTCTACCAATTTATTTTTCTGCATAACATGGTACTGTGTTGATTGGATTTTGGTATGGGTTTGGGTTCTTAAACGGTACCTCGTATTGAAATAGAGATGTGGGGTGAGTTTTTAATAATTTATTGGAATATTTGTTCATTAAAATGTTAAAAACCTATTTTCATAAATTTATTTCATTCTTGTGTTAATGTAATGTTTTTAGTAAATTAGAAGTATTTATTCTTTGGTGATTTCCTACTGAGTTGTTTAGATCCCACAATACTTGTACCATTTGGTGTCGGTAGACATGACATTTTTTTTAAGATTAGCTTCATATTCAAGTTATTTTGGTTCCTCTGATCATTGATGGAGTTTCTTGGGATTGTGGTATGTGTTGACCATGTGATCACATGGAGAATGATTATTTTTCATTATGGTTGTAGTATTATTTATACCATTTAGTAATATCTAGTAACTTAATATTTTTTTATTTTTATCTGGGATTCATATATTGTTGGTTCTTTACATTTTTAGTATATTTAATTGATCCCAGTTATTCTTTTAGATGAAACCATTCCCACATGGATTTAATTTGATTTTCGACACTAGTTTCAAGTGCATGGTGATCAGGAACACCCATTGGGAAATGCTTCAGGTGGGTTTGAGTAACGGGATGGATGGAATCCCAGCCTGGTTCCTGATAGACAAGGTTTTCCACACATGCACATGAGTGATACATTAATATCATATTTCATTTGTAATATGTAGTAAATTGATGTGACATCATAATAATAAAAAATTAATATTTTTATGATATTTTAATCATCATTTTTTTATGGATACAACATTTTTATTGGTTGTATAAGTAGTAATGATATTTAAAATGATCTGTTATGATCTATAACTCTTCCTAAGATAAATCATTTTTCATGAAACTTAATCCATGAATGAATAGTTTTTTTATTGGTATACATTATATAAGATGAATTGAATGGTCATATGGGGTCATTAGAGTATACCATTAATGATATATAGGTCTCAAATGTTATGAATAAGGAGGAAAAGTGGTTCCCTTTTATAAGTGGTTAGGTGAAAGAATTGAAAATTTCATAAATGATTTCATTGATATAAGATCACATTCTAGGGAAGTTGGAACCAAATTGAAAATGAATCAAATATAGGACAATAAAATGTTCAAATATAATCATCGAATGATAATTACAGAATTTTTTGTCAAACTCCTACCATTATCCATATCATTAACCAGAATAACAAAATAGTTTGGACCTTAACCATCGTGGAAAAGTTATAAGGATTTTACAATTCATTATGAAAAAAATTTTAAAAACTATGACATTTATTTAATTATTATAATTATAAAAATGTAACCCACTTTACCAGATTCATTTTCTACATCTTCATGAATATAATTCTAAATACGTGCACAATCATCAGTGAAAATTCATTTCATTGAAATAAATTTTAAGATTAAATCATAATTAACATCCCATTATACCACATTTAAAATTAGTAAAGTGATTAATATTTTATATTTTTGAATATATTGACAATAAAAATCATTAAAATAACTATTAAATATGGATTAAATTAATTTATTAATAAACAGTTCATAAAATCATTTTTTATAAAAATGTGTTTCGATGACCAAAAATGAACATATTCCTAAATTATGGATAACAATTATTCATATATAATTATTTATATTATTTATAATTAAATTATTATTATTTTGGAATGTTAAAATCATAAAAAAATTAATCTTTTTCATGAAATGAAATGACAAATTATAAAAACAATTTGTATTTTTCATAATTAATCAAAAAATAAAAAAAAAATTAGAAAACCCTTAATAATTCACACTAAGATGATTTTTACTTGTGGATATCATATATTATTTGTAATTATAAAAACATATAATCAAAAGATATTATTAAATAACATTAATATTCTTTAAAAATTTTTAATAAATATTATTTTTGTTCAAAACATATTGAAGATAGTTAAAAAGGGTACTAAAATTTGAGTAGTTATTTATTATGAATTAATAAAGAAATTTTCATTATTTAAATAATCTATAAATATTTTCATAATTTGGTTATGTCTATTTACACCTTCCTACGCAATGTCCTTTTTATAATGGACTAATATATTAATGATCATTTATACTTTAGGTTTCATGTAATGTATGGTATCAAATAAATCTTTTATATTTCTATCAAAATTAATATATAATCACGGGGTGTTAAAATAATAATTATTGAGTTATATTTATTTAAAAATTACATACACAAATGAATATATATAATAATAGATATCATTTTACATTCATTAATTTTATTGATTTATTCAATCAAAATTTATGAATCTAAATCAATGGATTGATGTATTGAATATGATTGGAATATTTCAATTTATTTTCTCGAGGTAGTAAAATTGTCATAAAATTCCTAAATAGTGTTTCAATTAGATAATATATGTTTATGTGATTTATGGGTTAATGAAAGGCCACTCGAAACCTGAAAATATGTCTTGAGAACTTCCCTGTGGAACAAGGGTCTATCCCTTTTTTGTATAATAAATGTGTTGGTTCCATTGAATATATTTATTGATGAACCTATATTTTATGGTAAAAGATAACCATATAATTATTTTATCAATATAAATTTAAAAGTTACATTATTTTTTATGGGGGATATTATACTAAATAGATTATATTTTCTCCCTTTTTCTTGTCCCAGAACACAGAAAAGACACCCCTTTCTTCCATCATTCTTCATTCTTTTCACACCCTAATATTGGGATGATTTCGTATGATATTTTTTAAAATGTTTTTTATTAAATAAAAAAAATCATATTTGACATTTTTAGACTTTACTAATTGAGTAATAATGTTCTATGGTTATTTGTATTAATTTCAAGAATATTATAGATGTGTTCTTTTTTGTATATTGTGGAATGATCATGTGAAATATTACTAATAAATAAATAAAAACGAAATATCTTATATAAATATTTAAAATTATGAATATCTCTTGATAAATGTTTATTTAGTGGTTCTCTAGTTAAATATTTTAATATATTCCAATTTAAAGATCATATGGTTGCATGAGTTTTGGTATGACTTTGTATTATCAATATACAACAGGTAAAAAATATAAAATTAATTTTGATATGATAATTGGTTTGTAATGAAGTTATAATTATATGAAAAATGGGTTTTCCTTATAAACTTATATTTAACGTGTGGTTTTTGTTTTAAATGGGAATTTTTTATGACCCCTTTGGATGATTAAAAAAATCAACATTAATTCAATTAAAAAATTGGAAGATGATTTAATCTAAAATATGAGATGTATAAAATTTATTGATCATAATATTAGGGATATATTACTCTAAAAAATGAAGGTATGTAAAATGGTGTGGTGTTTAGAAAACAATATTATAATTGGCATGATTTGAGTTTTTTCTTAAAGATGTTCATTTATCTGTTATAGAATTTTTTGTGTTATTTTTAGAGAATATATTCTCTTGGATGATACGGAACCTCTTTGGAGTTGAGTGGATATTAGTCAGAATTATTGTACTGTTTTTTCATATTGATTTTGAAATCTTGGTTCTAATGATATTGATCATACAACAACATTCATTTGTAACAATTATATAAGAAATAATAGTATTTTACATTATAATGTTCAGTAAATAGAAATATATTTTTTGAATTAGGATTATAAAATAATAATTATTTAATCTTATGTATAAGAGATCTTTTGTATAGGTATATTGTAGTGATAACATAATTTATTTAATTTGAGAAGAATCACATTAGTATTGTATCATTTTTATATGATCGGTCATGTAAGGACTGAAATTTCAATTGCCCCATTGAGAATATCTTGAGTGAAAATTTTATTTCACATACCAAAGTTAAAAGTGGGATGATTCCATAAAAATTCTCTCATTCACAAAGGCTTAATAAATTAAAATTTTCCATGTCCAAATTGTGGAATCCATATTATAATGTTTCCACATTGATAAGTTTCCTAGGATTCTAATTTTGGAGTAATCAAACATGTCATTCCATAATAGCTAACATATTATATGATTTTTCTTAAAGATAATCTATCATCTCTAGGGTCTATCCTAACATATATTATTTATATAAGGATCACACAACAATTTAATTTCCCATATCATTGTATTGTATTTTTATAAATAAATTATGACCCATATAGAGTTCAATATGATAATAAGTTGAGAGACATGAGAATAATTTTCACCAATTATGAGAATAATTCCATGATTAATGTAACACGTATTTAAGGGGAGAAGATGGGAACACAACAAGTTCAAATTCTAAAGGAACATGATGTTTGATAAACAAAGATCATTTAAATTCTTGGTAGTTAATATTAATTATTTAATTTTTGTTCAAGAAAATAACCTATATCCATAATGTACTTCCATGATAATAAAATGGAAAGTGAGTATTTTTAAATGGACTAGAGATTAAAATAAATTAATACTCCATAATTTTCTATGAATATTTATTACTTTACAAAAATAGTAATTCAATGTTCATAAAGACATTGATTATTACTAATCCTGGATACATATTCAACTTTTTCATAAGTTAACTATATAATTCATATCTATTCACTTCATAAGAATCACGATTATTATAAATATCAGACATACTAACATACCTCATATCCTTAGTAATGAAACATAAGAAAACTTATCCATATAATCTATGTATGTTCAGACATGGAATATATTAATCAACGATCGTGTGAAAGATTTAAAAAATACATGGTTATGAGATCATGTCCATAATATAAATTGTTTTTATCTAACTAGTTATTTATTATAAACAAGGGTCAAGGAAAAAATAATTATCATTCAAAAATGCAAGATTCATAGGAGTGCAAAATCATCACAATTTTTGAACCATAAGAAGATTTCATAAAATTTTGGCACTAAAAAATGTATAGATTCTATTTAATTTTTTAATGTTAAATTACAATATAATAAAGTGCAATGGATCATTAAATATTACATGTTTCCAATATTAGATTAGGAACCATTACATGTTTACTATAGTGAATTAATAGCAAAAAATTGTTTCCCATTGCAGATAAATATTGATGACTTGTTTTCCATAGTGGATCATGACCATCTACATGTTTCCCATAGTTTTCTCCTGAGATATAAATAATTACCCACCCCAATGTTGGGAGATATAGGTCCCTCCATTAACATAAGAACTTTTATTCATTTTAAATAATGAAATAAATTATTAATTCATTTTTCCCATGAAGTAAAATGGTTTTCATATACATTTCATCATAAATATACATATGGAAAACGAATTTTTTTAAAAACATTTCATAATTTTGTAACAATATAACCTGTTAAAGAAAGTGGGATACATAATAATTTCATTATGGTATAATACTTGGAAAATAAAAGTGATTCATAAAAATTATCTAATGATAAATGTTAAAAATTTAGAGTAATATTAATAAAGGAACCCTTAGATTATATCTACAGTAAATTTTAAGTAGCTTCAAATGATGTAATCTTATATGTTAAATTATTTTGTATTATCATATGGAAAATTCAATGATGAACATTTATATTAAAATTTGAAAATCAATTTGTCAAAATCATATTTAACAAAATATATAAAAATTATTTTATTTGATAATAACATTAAAATATTGTAAAGTAATTTTCAAATCAGTGATTTGTTATTATTAAGGAATTATTTCTCTAATTCCCTAAATACTAAAATAATGATTTGGTTTTCAGCACTGTTAAAAAGTAAATGCTGAATTGTTAATAAAATAAAAAATATATTACTCTAAATACATTTTGTATAAGTAATAAGGGTTATAAATGTTCTTTAAAAATATTTTTATAATATAAAAAAATTATTTAAGACATTTCTAGATGTCATAGATATAGATAAAAATGGGTTTTTGACCAGATAGGGAAATAGAGGTTGTGTTACATAATAAAATATTTTTGACCCCATAAGTGCATAAAAATGTGGAATGAATGGAAAAAATGTATGATAACTAAAAAACCATAAGATAATAAAATTAATGAATTTATCGTGATATATATGATGATATTTCATCATTAGAAAAAATATAATGAACAATATACCTTAAGATTCAGATTGTAACATAATAAACATACCACTATGGTAGCATTTGAATCATATGACCCGTGATATAATAACATTAAAAAAAATTATTTTTGTATTAGAATAAAAAAAATCATGACAAATAATGTCCAAGGGGAAGTATATACCCCTCATAAAAAAATATAAATAAAAAACATAACATATGTTCCAATGACGGACCTTTGATACCTAAATCAGTTACTGATTTTGTAACATTTGAATCATTATAACAATTTAATAATAACATTGAAAAAATTAAATATCATGAAAATAATTAGATTTAGGATATTTCATGTTAATTCAGTAGTATATGAACCAAAAAAATAACAGAGTGGGGGATATGGTAAGTCTTCCAAAAATACAAGTGATATATTAAATCCCAAACCCCAAGTATCGACTTCCTTCATACTAATTATAACATATTATATAATTAAATTAGTTTTGTTATACATACACTATAAACCCAAAATAATATATATAGTAAAATATATTTTTTTGGTTCTGTCCTTTTACAACCAATTTATTAACCCAATCTTAACATCACAATTCTTGGTGATAATTGCTTCGTTTTCCATGTTCATTTTTGTTCGGCAGTCTCTGTCCTTGAAATTTGATATTGGTTTCATTTTATGAATAATTTTTACTATTATATGAACATATTATATATTAATTATATATAAATTTAGAGTCATAAATAAAATTAGATATAGTAAAATGAATTACATAATTTAGGGAGATAGTGGGCCATAGGTACACACAAACATTGTTTCTATTAATTGAATATACAGAATGAAAGAGTGGAAAATAGTAATTAACCACAATAGAATAATAAAGATTTCATATATATCACATATATTAATTAAATAAATCTTTATCTCCTTCCATTTTATTTTTATGCGAAGACAAATCATATCACTTCATGAGGGGGTAGTTCTCTATACACATGAGTGTTGTTATCATATTACCCCCAAAATTTAATATAGAAAGTTATATGTGATTTTATAATCCAATAATTTAATTTATTTAATAACTATCATATATATACATTAAATCTATCATTATACCAATATTTTAGAGGAAGTTATTGAAAATGAATTACATTGGTTCTTTAGGCGGTAGTAAGTTGTACAAATAATCGATAGTTTTGATTTAAATTTTATTGAAGGGATAATTGAAATAGGTTATAATATAATCATAATAACATATCATTATATTTTATAGATTTTATTTATAGAATTTGAAATATTATTAAATTAATTATGTTGGTAATTGAAAAATAAAAAATAATGATCTTAGGAAGACAATTACCTTCACTGAGAGATCCCTCATTCATATATATTATTAAGGACCACAGTATTGGTATTTATTAGATGAAAAGAAGATCTATAAATTATATATAGATTTTCTTTATATATTTTATATTTTTTTTGGAGATCCTAATGGATTATGGGTTATACATATGTGTTGGGAGGAAGTTCCCATTTGTAATTTAGGTGGGAGACATTGATTAGATACACAAAAACTATTCAAAATTTATAATTCAATAACACCCAAAGTGCCTCCAAAATTGGAATATAATCTAGTTGTGGGATTATATGGTTAGGATAAACCTCCAAAAAAAACTCCAATTTTAATCATGATATCAATTTTCCATTATGATTACGCACTGTTAAAGTTTTAGTTTTCTCCACAATAACAAGTTTCTGGTTTACATACGTTGTTAGTTTATCCATTAATCATAATTCAATGATACGTAATAGATATATTGGACCAAATTTGTCTAAATATTAAATCATATATATCAATTAATAATCCTATGTGTATGAAAATTTAATTTTAATAAAAATGAATGTAATGCAAAAAAGACTATTCTATCCTAAACCATGGTATTTTATTTAAAAATATATTGAGTAAGTTATGAAATAAATTCAAGTTAAACATATTTACTAGTATTAGTTAATTTTATTAATAATATATAACATATTCTATCCACATAAATTCACATAAGTGGGATATATTAATTTATAATGTAAACCCCAAGGGTGATGAAAAATAGTTGTCCAAAGAAAATGTTTTCAAAATTATTAAAAGATTCTATAACAAAATTACAAATGTAATTAATTAAAATTTTAAAAATTAGATTAATAATAATATAATTGAATTATTTTTACTTTCAAATTCATTTTAAATCAATAAATAATGTTAAAAAGTTTCTAAAATAAATGAAACTTTCTAATAAAAAACAATATTTTTACTAATCATCAAAAAAATTGTATTTTCAGATAATTCCTAAAACATAAATATAATTTAAATTTTGAGTTTTGATAAAAAATAATGAATTTATTTTTTAAAATAAATTTTCTTAAACAGCAAAACAATTCATTTTTAACTATGTACAAATAACATGATTAATGTTCTATTTTAGGAAAAATACAGTTTTTAAGTATAATAGTTGACTTTTCTTATATGATGCCTAGAAAAAATATTAATTGAATGGTAAAACTATTTATTTAAGATATAATATATATAAATTTAAATTAATTAAATTCCCAATAGTGATCATTTTATTTTATTAATATAAAAACACATTGAGTTCATAAAAACTGTATCTCAAAAAAAATATCATTTACTTTGAAATTATTTTAAATTTTTATTTTTAGTAAATTTATAAACATTTTATTTATAATTTAATTTTGTATTCCAATACTTTTCATAATTTATTTATTCCACTTCATTCTCATGAACTCAATGTTCTGATGATAATATTCATGTTAAATAATAATATATGAATTCTATAAAACTGTTCATTTAAACTCGTTGTTGAATTTAACACAATATTTTAAATAATGTAAATTATTTGAAAAAAAATTAAATATTTAGGGTGCTACATTATACCCCCTAAAATTAATATCATCCATGGAAAATGAAATTATTCTTAGTAATCAAGGGTTTGACATTTCAAAATACATTTATTGGAAACCCCACATCATAAAAAAGGTTAATAAAACATCTACTTGAAAATAGAGGAAGGAAAATACAATGGAAATTTGAAATTCTGAGAAATTAAGTGCCCAAATAGGATAATTGTAGTGGGAAGTGAAAATATGGATATATAAGAGAGTACTAACTCATATAGAATAAAACAGAATTATAGATAACATGGTCAGGTGATTGTTAAGCACTAAACATCCATAAATCTATGATGAGATTAAATACTGTTTTTTAATCTGAAATGAAGGAAATATAACATCATTTTTTCATCACGATCCATTTCCTATGGTTGAGGGAACTTTTTCTATGAATATTAGAAACATGTGAATTTATACCTACTTGATTTTTTTCTATTTCATAAGAACAATATAATCAATTGGTTGTTCTTTGATCAATTTCAATAGCATCCCTTACTGTATGAAATGAAGATTAATTTTACAAGACTATAGTACTAATAGATCACAATATCCATAAAATACTGATAATTATTTCCTTCCTTCTGTAGTTATCATCAAAACAAATTTTGTTATCACAAATTATCCAATATTGATAAATCATTATATTATGATTTAATAAATAATCACTAAACTCTCATCTAATGATTTACATAAAAAAATTTATAAATGGTAAAAAATTAGTCTATTCCATAATTATAGTCATTAAAAAAGGATGTATAATTTCTTAAATAATCATTATATTTATTCTCAACATAAAAATTAATTATTTATTTATTCTAAAATATCAAATAGGTGAACATCGTGATCATATAATCTTCTAAATAATGGTATTAACCTGAATCACCATAAATCCTTAATGAACAGAAACATGATTCCCCATTCCTTAAACAAAACCACAGTTTATTGAATATATAAAATGAATCTAAAAATGGTGTAAACTCCAATAGTGATAATGTAAACTACTTTTTATTCATTTCATTAATCAGTTCAGAGGTCATCAATACTATCCAATTTACTTTTTCCATATCAATAATCTCATTATCCCAAATAAACACAATAATCTCAACATCAGGAATATATTAAGGTCTATATATCCATTAATAAGGTTATTTCAATATAATATCACAATTTTAATTAATAAAATTTTATGGTCATCAATATTATTCAACATATTTTTGAAAATCATTATTGCTAAATTTCTTCAGCACATTCCTTATATATTTCATGATTAATATAATATAATTCATGAGTTCCAATACATAAACACATCAATCTTCCATATTCATTCTTTAAACAATATGTGTGTTTCCCCATTTAATTCCTTAATAACTCCATCATTTATCATTTCAAATGATTCATATTCATCATAAAAATAGTCCATTACTCATAAAACCTTGTTGACCCTATTATTTAGATATCCCCCTTCGTTATTTATCATAATAATACCCATACATACAACATTTTAAACAATGAACTATTAATGCAGTTGTTGGGAGACCATAATTCCTATCCATTTTGATAACATAACAATTCATTTTCCCATGTAAATTACTTTTTTTTCAATTATTATCCACGCATAAAACATCTTCTTGTTCCATTAAGATACTCCTTTGAGTTTATATTTCCAAATTATCATCATATAGGAAAATGAATATAACTTCCTCTATGGATTCCACAGACTGAGATCTCATTGAATTATATCTTCATCCTATTTGTAGAGTCTGAGAGTTTGTTAAGTTGAATGTTAGTAATAATATATCATGATAACTGATTATGTATAATTACAATATCCTTCAACCTAATAATCTTCTAACTTGGTTTCACATTAACACATTTTTTATCGCATTTATATTTATCAGAGTTCCTTCTAGTTCCAACCATTTACTAAATATAAAAATCAATGTTTGAGAATCAATATTCATAGTGGGAAACAACATAATCAGGAAAAATAAATTATAATATGTCTAAATAATTATTCCATATTTTTAATGTTATACATCGTAGGTTTAACCTTATTCAATCATTGACTTCATCTATACAATCCCTCCATGATGGTTCATAATGAAAATGATAATTAATGGATGAATATTTCTCATATGTGTAAAAATTAATGCACAATAATGATGAATAAGATATAATCTACTAACACTTTTTGGGGTTGTATACCCACGATGATTAAGTACAAAAATCACGTCTAATTTTAGATTCTAGATAAGATTTTATTCCTAGGAAAACCACATGATATAATCCTTAATAGAATATTAGGATGTCATCCTTTACATAGTATTACCCCAAGGATTCTCATTAATATTTTTCCATCCTAGTTTCTAAATGATAAATAAACATAACCTCTTATACATTCATAAACCATACCATCTTATAATACATAAATGTTATATATTTTTATTTTAATATTAAATAAATTTATTATATACACTTAAAATGATAGTAATGCCTGGTTGTATTTACAGCCATGGATAAATAAACAACTTGTGCATAATTTAACCTCATAATGAACAAATAAATATCCTTTGAAAACACACAATTCCAACGACTGTAAAATCATCATAATTCAAGAACCATATACTCTTGTAATATATGTGTGCACAAATAAAAATATAGAAACCATCTAATTTTTTATATTCATCATCCAAGACCATCAATCATAGATGGATTTTCCTCATCACATATTTCCTATATCAAATTAGGCCACAACACATGTTTACCATGGTAGATCATGACCACTGAAAAGTTTACAATTTTTAATCATTCCATTCATAATTTTTACCATATTTATCTAATGAGATATAAATATTTACCTAATTTATTTTATGGTGAAAAATGTCTCAGAAATCATATAATGAAAATCATACATATGTGTACCTTAAGATCATAAAAAATTGATCATATCTAAACCCAAGAAAATAAAAGTGTTTGAAAATAATTTCTTTATAGTATAAACTATGAAAATGAATAAATTTAATAAACATTTCCCAATTTCATCAAGACGTAAAATTGGAAAATTAAGTAGGTTTTCAGACCCATTTCATAACGGTATAAAATGTCTAATGAAATGAGTTACGAATACATCTTTTCATCAGAAACATAATAAATTTGTAGAAATATTAAGAAATTTACCAATCTATTATATCCCTTGTAATTCATATGTAACATCTAACGATTTCATCATATACGGAAAATTATTTCAAAAGATGACATGATGCATTTCTTTTTTTAAATATTTTTCCACATTGAAAATTTCTTTTTTTTAAAAAAATTCAAAATAATGTTTCAAAATAAATTTAATTGAAAATATAAATTGATCATAGTGAATTATTTTGTAATTAATTTATCAGTCAATGAAATGGAAAAAATTAATCCATATCATACATGTTAAAACAACAATTCATTTTTCATTGTCAGTATAAAGGTAATATTGCATTATTCCAAAAATGAAAAAACTATTCCATTGAAAATATATTAAAATAGATAAAAATGATAAAAATTACAATGAAAAACTTTTTGAGAAATGTTAAATAATTATTTAAAAAATTTTATGATAATTTGGGTACTGCAGAAAATGGATCTTCGATCGATGAGAGAAATAATGTATGTTTTCCAATAAAAATAGTTTTGATCTATTGAGTAAATAATAAATTGATAATGAAATTAATGTATTTATTCT
The DNA here is from genome assembly GCA_963277665.1 of Viscum album. Classification (NCBI taxonomy): domain Eukaryota; kingdom Viridiplantae; phylum Streptophyta; class Magnoliopsida; order Santalales; family Viscaceae; genus Viscum; species Viscum album. The sequence goes on along the minus strand of OY728151.1, from coordinate 1,050,184,266 downwards.
ATATAAATATCTATTGAAAAATAAATTTCATGTGTTTCATGGGTATTAAAACATAATATTTCATCAGAATATGCATAATCATAAATGGTCCTGATAAGTTATGGGATTTTAACATAAAATCATTACCACATTAGTTATATATGAATCATAAGACCTATGAAATAATAAATTTAATAAATAATTATATATCATTTAAATTAATAATTTCAATATTTAACATATCATTGGGTTAGTATATATACCTCGTAATATATGATAGTTTCATCGAATAACTCTTGTCCCATTGTAGGGAATATGTGACAAAATTCTCTTTCCGCGTTGGTAACTATTGAATTATAAGACCCAATAATTAATAACATCAATAGAAAAATTAAATTTTCCTAAAAAAATGATATTTCAAATCTAAAATTTCAATAATTTTATATATACACAGCAAAGAATAAATGGGTGGTGAATATGAACAAAGTCTACTAGAAATAAATGTAAGGTTATATATCCCTAAACATAAGTATCGACATCCTTCATACAAATTTGAATTGCATGTATAATAAATATAATATTATTATATATCCATTAAAAAATAAGAAACACATATATCATATCTTATATTATTTAATTATAACTTTCTATAACCTCTTTATTAACAATTGTTTATTAAAATCACTACTCTAGTTGATAAATACTTCATTTTTCTTGTATGTTTTGGTATATTTGATTCATTTGTGAAAATTTTACATTGTTTTATTTATATAAATAATATTTAGTAATATATATATAACAAATATTTTAATTAAAAAAATATTTAGAGACTTACATGAATATATATATATATATATTAAAATGGATTGAACCTTTCCTGGAGATCGTAGGCAACACAGAGATGTGAATGATGCTTCCAATTTTTTCAGCATACAGGACAAAGGAAAGGTAAGTAACAATTCACCATTAGAGAATAATTATTATTTTACATATATCACAAATATTCATTAAATTCATATTTATTACCAATAATGTATTTCATATGTGAAAAATAAATCACATCATTATGCGAGGTGGTAATACACTGTACACATGATTGACATTATGGTATTTTTTTGGAATTGGATAAAAGAATGTTTATGTGATATTATAATTCCAAAATTTTATATAATTAAAAAATATAATATATATATATATATTATTTGAATCCATAATTATATAGGATTGTTATCGGAGGTGATGGAAAACAATTTTCATTGGTTCGTAAGGTAGTAGTTTTCTGTTCACATGGTCAACTATTTCTTTTCCCATTTGTTGAAAGAGAATAAAGATATTGGATATTTAATTAACATAATAAATTATCATTATATGATAGATATAGGCATTATTATATTGTAAATATTATAATATCAATTAACATGGTAGAATAAGGAGAAAAAAGAAAGATCCTTGACAAGATAATTACCATCGCTTAGAGAAACCTCCTTCAGATATCTTATTAAGGAACCTAGATAAGGAATTTTGGAATGTATATATACAATATAATGTAGATAATGATGTTTATTATGAATTTTTTTTATGTTTTTAAATCCCAATGGCTTATTAGTTTTGTGGAAGTGAATGGAGGAAGTGAAATTTTATAATTGAGCATGGGTGACTTTTTTGAAAATACCTAAAACAATTCAACAACATGAAGTTACATTCCTCAAAACATACTAAAAATTCAATAAATAATTTATTTTATAAATTAAATGGTCATTAAATATCTCTAAAAAAATAAGAGGTTTTAAACATGTTATTCCTTATCATTTATGTTTACTCACTTTTTCCTGTTTTTTACCTTGGTAACTAGTTTATTGATTATTCACATATGAAATATATCCATTAATCCTAAAATAAATGATCCATGATAGATAATTTTTTTCAAATAATTATAAATAGATAATAAAATTTATCAAATTTAAATAATATATATATATATATATAATTTATTTTATCATAGAAACATGTGACGTGAAAAACATTATTTAAATCATAACCATGATAATTAATCATTTAATGTATTTACTATTCATTATGTCGAGAATTATAGTTGAAATTTTTACCAAATATTAATTTTGATATATAAAAATATGGAATCCATTTTACTAAATTTAATTCATATAAGTAGAATAATTTAATGTAAAATTAAACACATTAATGCAATGAAAACGGTTTTTGAATATTTTTTCCAAATGAAAAAAATGATTCTTTATCAACAATAAACATAAAACTGATTCAAATAAAAATATTGGATATATAATAATATTAATTAACTAATTTTATGTTTAAAAAAATTTAATAACAAAATTTAATATATTATAATCTTTAATAAAAATGAAACGTTTTGATAAAAATGAACGGGTTTTATTATTCATTGTAGAGTTTTTATCATCGAAAAAAACAAAATATAAATCCTATAAAACCTTTTTATTATTTTTTCATAAGTGATGATAATTTTTTCAAAAAATTATTCTAAATGTATCACAAAATTTAATTTTCAAATATGTAGGTAGAAGATGATGCAACCACATTTTCATAAATAACTATATTTTTAAGCATAACTCTAGATTTATCTTATACCATTCATAGAAAAAATATTAGTTGAATGAAAAAATTTTTTATGAATATATAATAAATAAATTTAATTGAAATAATTTTCTAGTGGTGATTAGTTTGATTTATTAATATATAAAAATTCTCACACATAAAAATATTATTTTTGAAAAACATTTATATTATTTCGAAATGATGTTTATTTTTATTTTTAAAAAATATATTACTGATGAATTTATTTTTTAAATTATAAAACCATAAAATTTCAATAAATTTTTTATTCCTACTCTTACTCTCCAACCCAATGTCTTAGGGATAAATATCATATTAATCAATAATATTTTTATAGTGTATTGATATTTGATTAAACATAGTGTTGTGTGTAATGGAAGATAGAAATGAAACTATATTTATTTTAAAAAAATTTATAAAATCCTTGTATGTTATAATTTAATTTAAAACTATTGATGAAAATTTATAATCCACATAAGGTTTATTTCTGTTTTATCCCACTATATATCATATCATCACATCCTTGACATAATGATCAATTCAAAAAAATTAGTGATGGTAAAAATAGATATTGGTATATTAAGATTTGGAATCCATAAGTCCCACCCCATCCAGACCACAAAGTGTGTGTACACAATCTTTGAGGACATAAAACTAGAATCAACATAATGTTTTAGGAAACACTTTTCTGGTGATATTATCATCTAATAAGTTTCACATAGATTTTGAGAATCTGTGGGTAGTTGTCGATGGTACATTACTCAGAAACCGACTTTGTTTTCAATGAAATACTATATTAGTCAATGAGATCTATGGATTCAAATTTTATTATAAAAAAAATTTAGTCCCCTTATTTTATGGGCAATGATTACTTATTTGGTGATAGTGGACAGTTTTATATCATCTTTCACATTCCTAATAAATTCATGAAATCATGATGAATGGGTTTTATATTCCTAATTCATTGATAAACATTCCTCAAAATGAAAAGAATAATATCATATATAATTGTAATGCATGTAATGTGATACTATCATAACATTTCAATATTTATTTTTCATGTTTCCTATGAATGAATATAATAAATAAAATGTTGAGTAAATTCTATGATATCCATGAGGTTTATAAGTTGGTGAATGATTGTACATTTACATCCTTTTGGGATCTGTTCAAAGGCATGATTTTGGGTTATGTAGAATCTATTGATTATTTCACCTTTTGAGAAATAATTATTATTTGTTTGATTCAAATAAATTTTGATATTTATGATTGATCCTTTATCTTGAACAATATTATTACAATCATTAGTGATAAATTGGATATGATATTCTAATGTCGTGATGATCAATACAAGGGTGAGTAGAATACATATAATTTCAACAATTTTTTAACTCTAATAAGATAATAATATGGATAAACTTATGGAAAAAATTGTAATATAATGAATTTATCCATATTTAATTCAATAAAATGATCAATACAAGTTAAGGAATATAAGAATTTTAATGATGATACATAAGGTGAGAATGATTTCATTAATTTTAATTAATTCATCCCATTATTCTCAAAATTCAAAAATATAGAAATATGTAAACATATAGTAAATAAACAATTTAAACTATTAAATAATAGAATTATTATACATTTATTGTAGACTTCCCAAAGAAGAAGGAAGTGGAGGAGAAGAATGATAGATCTAGAAATATATTTATGAAAATAAATATAGGTACTAGTCACATTAGATAATGTTTCATTAAAGGTGTACATATGTATAATAACATAAATATGATATAAAATATCCCAATGCATGATTCTACATAATTTAATAAATAAATAGAAATAAAAAAAATTACTTGAAGAATGAAGGGTATATAATATTCTTTGAAAAATAATATCAGCCAAAAATTTCCTCACATGGAGAAGGAAACTATGGTACTAGGGAATAATAAAGTCAAAATAAAGATAAATCAATAATGTCTCAAAATTATGTTGAGTTTATAGTGTTTTTTAATGAAATTATGAAAACTAAAGGGAATATAAGTTATTTAAAATGTCGAATGATTCAATATGGAAGACCCTTCCTAAGTTAAAATACAAATGAATGGTGTATATTTTAAAAACATTATGATAGATACTTACTCAATTATTAAAAGAATAGAAATAATTTTGTAGATTATAACTATAAATATAATTATAAACTATGATGATGTTTAATACATTAATGAAATTCTAGTGGAATCTAGAAATCCTATGATAACATACAGTGTTTATAAATGAAAAATTCAATGAAGAATGAAGTGGAATCCTCAGAAATCGTATAATTTTTTTAAATGAAACACGAAATAAAAAATAAATTTTTTTAGTGATAATTTACATAATTTTTACTACACAATATTCTAATTATAGTTTTGTCATCCTAAAATATTGTAAGAATAATGTGATTAGATCACCTAAAAAGGATAATAAAACACCTACTAATTACATTGAATGTTATGAGATTTCTATAGTAAATTATTTGTTGAAAGAGATGATTAAAATGAATAATATTAAGGTAATTTTTATGGTAATAGAGGATCCATTTAACCATGAGAAGGTTGAAATAATGTATCAAATGTCCAATCAATGGGAATTTCAATGAGTATATTCTGATGAAAAAAATTTCTACCTAGGGATATTTAAATATGATGTAGGATGTCAGAACTGTGGAGTATATGAAAATTATGTATATATGTTATAAAATAATACATCACTCTCTAAATCTATTTGGAATTTTCAATTAAGAGGGAGTCATTTTGATTCATCTTGGTAACATCCAAACGTTAAGGTGAAATTAGAAACATCATATGAATCTTTTGTAAACTCTTATACTATACATGATCGACCCCAAAACAACCAGAAAAAATTTTCTTACCATTATAGTTGAATAAATGATGAAAAAAATAAAATTACATATCTATGAAGAGGATTAATAATCAGTTCATCCATTGGTAACTGAGTTGTATTATATGGATGTAAAATGCCCAAATATTTTGATATGATATAGTGGATGGACATCAAAGATGACCATAATAAAATTTCATTAATGACTTATTATAGTATGACGGTGCAATAATAAATTTTTTCAATGAGTCATAACTTAATTTTCATATGGTTTTATACATCAACATTGTTTAGAAGAAATAAAAAAAGGTAAATTTATTGAGGTTTTAGGGGCTAATATTATGATTTTTTACTCAAATTTATTGTATTTGGAATGTGGTGATCATTCTTAATAATGAATGAATCATAAATATTATTAAGGATGGTACAATTATGTTTAATTGTATATGAACAAATGGAATCATATTATAGATTTTTAATGATAAAAATTTATTTTTCATGTGAAAGGAGGATAATCCTATTTTTCAGAGATTACATAGGAATTTATGCTATACGAATTTTGATAGGAATATAATTCATGATGTAGTGAGAAATGTGTCAAGAAATATATGTGTCTAAAATTGTTCTGCATGTTACAGGAGAAATATGATGATCAAGGTTCAAAGTTTACCAGTGTTTAAAACATTGATACCTCCCCAGTTAATTTATGTCTATTTTGATTTTATTAAATAACAACATCATTTAGAATTTAAAAATGTTCATAATAATTTTTAATATAAAATTTTTAATGAAATAAATTAATTATAATAAGATAGTATATTAGAGAAAAATAATTAAATTAAAAAATTAATATATTGTGATGAATATAATTTTACAAGAATTATATTATCCATACACAAAATAATATAATTCTGTTGATGAGTAAAATAATCAATGTTCTGTGAAAATGGAGGAATAATATTATCAAATCTGAATGCCTCCAAAAAACGAAGTCCATACAAAATTGTGGATTTCTATATTATAAATATATTCCTAATCCAATACAATTTTTTCAATATACTTAATTATTTGTATTTCATTGAATAATACAAGATTTATGACAAATTTATTATTCAATATTGGTTCAATATAGACATTGTATATTGAAACTCTAATTCTAGATGGGAATTCTTTTTTAACAGATGATATGTTTCATTTCAGATCATGAATAAATATTTTATGAATATTATCTCATTATAATCTTAGTATGTTGTGTCATTAAAATCCAGGATACATATAATGTAGATGAATTCTAAACATGATTCCATGAGGGTTAATGTTTCATACCCAATGGTTATTTGGTCTGATAATAAATGGTGAGTTGATTTTTTTTAGAATCAGGATAATCATTGAAGGTCAATGAATATTGATAATATGTACCACATCATAAATTATAATATGGATCATTGTGAGATTTAATTTTAAAAGTGATTCATGAAAAAGAGAAGGTTATAAATATATTAATAAATCCATTGTTGATTAATTCCATCTAGTATTAGTGGATGATGATATGAGTGCATTATTTAACATAAATGTTATATGTTATAATGGTAATTTTATATATTTATTTTATTTTATTTTGTTAATAATACTAAGGAATATAAAAGCATATCTTCATGAAAATGTTTTTATAAAAATATTTTATATTCTAGTGACAATATAAGATGTTCAGAGATGATAATTGTTTTCTAATTTGCATAGATATAATGTTTTTGGAAGATAAACATTAGTGAAGAGGTGATATAATTATTTTATTTTTTTAAAAGGTCTGGTTGAAGATACTTTCAGATCATGTATTTTTCCTCATGATGTGAATTTTCTAAATAGGAGATAAGATGATCTCAATTTAGACATGGTAAATATGGAAATGATATTACACAAAGGGATGAGTTAATCTCAAAAACGTGATTCTATCATATGGTGATGTGTTTAGTGAACCATATTATTGTAGGATTGAAATGAATTTTTTAATAATATAATTAAATCAAGTTTTTTTTATTTTATCATGTTGTATTCATTGAAATAAATTTACGAATGAGTTATTTTGAGTTTAGTGGATAAGAAAAGGAATGAAACAAATAATTCATTATGGTGTATAATGAAATCATGTTGTGAAATGAGATGATAACACTAAAATTGGATTGAGTTATTATTATATATGAATTATTATTATAATATTTTAGAATGATAATTTTTTGAATTTTAGGGGGCCACGAAGATACTTGATGTAGAATCATATGGTCTTACACATGAGGGTTGTTTCACTGCATTATTCCGACATGAAAAATGAGATTTTCAAATCTGAGAATAATAACTCCACTGTTAGATTATTTTCTATCATGAGTAAAAATCTATAAAATTTTGAAGAGATGATTACACCCTGAATACTATACAGGGATAAATTTGTATTTTGATAATTTAATAGAAATACCATCTCATAGTGAAAAATAAATAATTTCACTGATGAATTTTTTTTCAAATAAAAAAGATCATGTTGTAATTGAGAAAACACATAACAGTGGAATTTGGTGTAGGATTTGAATAGGTATTTAGTTCTTGAAGTGTTTAACCTACTAGTTATAACCAACCTGCTAAGCTATGAATTTAGTCAATTATACTTTGAGATCTATTAGATTTTCCTTACATACCAGAAATATCAAAATGGAGAAGAATATTCAAAGGACCCTTATTGAATCACACTATTTCACATTAAATAAAAAAGTTCCATCTTAGAGTTCTATTTGAAAAAATCGAGTGAATATAAAATATTCAAACAATAAATCTAGGGTGAACTCCATATTAGTTTTTTCATTCAACTGAGGATATGAATAAGGGTTTACACCATGTCAAAAATCCAATAATAGGTGATATATGATATGTGGGGATAGTTTGACCTAACAAAACTCATCATTGAACTTGTAATTACTATTATAAACCATCCTATTTATCAATTCATTGATCCATTGATAGTAAATTTATAAATTGATAGAGGGATTACAATTGATGAACATTATGGATTAAACATCAGATACTATTACATTATGATCGTTACAGAAACCATTGTGGACTTGTGTATTCTTAATCTCTTAGTATCATATAATCATATTGTCGCCATAATTATCATATTACAAAGAAAAATGATGGAAAATTAAAATATAGATTTTTTGTTTTGGTTTCCATTGATATTTCCTACCCTCTCAGTGGCTATATATTATATCTTGGTCCATTTAATTTTTATGTAATGGTTACATTAAATTTATAGGACTGATATTTGGTTTTTTATGATTGAATATTATGTATAGAAAGAATATTTTTTTAGAATTTTATTCAACATTTTATGGTATGTTGAGTTGGTTTGGGATGATTTTACTATTTAATTATCATAGAATATTTTGAATGGTCTTCAAAAGAGACACTAAGGATGGTATTATTAAATAATGATTTATATTGATTTACCTCAATGGATGATTTTTGTTTTTTTCACATTATTATATTTTTATGTAATCCTCTTGATTAATTTTATCTAAAATGTTATCAATTCTTCCATGAATTTTTTTGATTAAATTGGATCAATATATGTGATACATTCTCTTTGGTGAGAGTTTGGTTTGATTATGAATCTATACAATGTGAGGCATTGGTGATTAATTCTCTATGATATATTGATATTTTATATTTTTATTGTTACTGAAATTATGATAGAAGATATACCTATTTTATATAGAGGGGTTTAGGTATTCCCATTGATAATTTGATTAAATGTCCCAACATGGACTTTTGGTCACATCGGGTTATAACAATGGGATAGTGTGGGATATCTTGATATTTACTATGTGATGCATGTGGAAATCAACCATAAGCATTTATGGAATTTATATCTTACCAAATGATTACATATATATCTTTCTTATGGAAGTATATCCCTTTTTATTGGACCTTTTTAATTTAGTTTTTGAATACCCCCACCGATGAACCATTTTTATTTATACTATCATGTTGTAGTGTGGATGTACTAAAACAAAATATCATCAATGAAATTTACCTTCTATTAATACAAAAAATAGAGAAAGTAATTGAAAAATTATTATCATATATTAAAAATTATACATCTGTTATCAAAAAAACTTCTCATACTTTCATATATTATAGAAGGTAAATAAATAAAAAATCAGATAATATGAACATAATAATTTGGATCTACTCCATCAACTAGAATTACATCTCTCAAAAACCAATATTTAGAAATAAATTATACTTTTAATATAAAATCACTAATTGAAAGACAAAAATATATATAACCATGGGTGAAAATATATGTGGATGATTGATGTAATAAGAGGTATTATTACGAAGAAGTATAAACTTATGACCATTAAAAATATGACAGTTGGAATAGTAACCTGACAATTAGAATAGTAATGTGACCATTAAGAATAGTAATTTTTCAATTAGAATAGAAACATCACATATTAATTTATATAAAGAAATATTAGGTTTCTTATAAATTAAAATATGATATATTTATATAATTTAATCATTAAATAATTTTATAAAAATGATAATATAAGTGTATTTATTTTTGTTAACCATAAATGTTTATTTAAAATTTTATAATTAATTTATCAATTTAAAAAATATATTTTCATAAAATAGTTTTAAAATTTAATATTTTGATGTATTATATTTTTAATATATTTTTATGAGTCCTTGATTAAATTTTCATAGTGTCATAAAATCAGTTAAAATATGATAATCTGTAATTTCTAAATAAAAGATTATAATATTTAATAAAGAAATTTATCATATTTAAAAAATAATCTTCATAAAAATGAGTCCATTAACGAAATTTCCACATAAAAAAACTTTAAGTAATTTTAATTCAATTTTTGGTGAAATGTGAAATACTGTAATTTACGGTATATTACAAATAAATAAAATTATGAGTCATGGATGAGTCATGAATGATGTAAGTGCCCATTATATAGAAATATCCATCTCTTTTTACTAGTTTTTTTCAGGGTAATCAACAATATTGAAAGGCTTGTGATAAAATAGTATACTAATTAATATAATAATCAAAAAACACCCTTATTGTCCCCTATAATTTCCACCCCTCGCCACTTATTTTCCTTATGCATTTGATGCCATGAACATTATCCAATATATAATAAATTTCCATTTCATGAATTTTTACTTTTTATACGAGATTTTTTTCTAATTATAATTCAAATTTAAATATCTATAAGTACGATCTGATGGAGACAATATTCTATAGTTAAAATCCTCCTTCATTTTCTATTAATTTATATTCTTTTCTTATCCTCCCATAAACTCTACAATAAAAAACAGAATGATTACTAGAGTATCATATATATACATTAATTTTAATATTTTATTGGAATATACATCATCAAATATTATCACTTCTATTTTTATTCTAAAATTTAAAACATTGTTTGTGATGTCTCGATTCACCACCTTCATGGATGATGAGTTCTTGTTTTTCATTACCACCTTCATGTATAGAAATAAAACCATTATAATGGATTAACCAGATGAAATATTTTATATTATAAATTGTTTAATGTCTATAACATATACATACATACATATATATATATATATATTATTAAATATTAAAATACAATTAGTTCATGTTAATAGAAAAGAGAGAAAAATAATCTAAACGTTTTTCATTTATGTTTTATCAAATGAATCATCCTAATGTAATGAAATAAAATTATAAATGAAACCATTTCAATTTATATAATTCAATTAATATAATATAATTTTATATCTATATATTTATTCAAATTTGAAATGATCTTCAATATTTATACACATTCAAATTGTCCATGAATCTATGAAACAAATGCTCTCAACAGAATAGAAATAAACATTATAACTAATCATAATGACCAAAAATTAACATAATAAAATTATAATTAATCAAATATTAGTTTTATAGGTTCTTAATTAAATTATTAATGAATCTATTTTGTTTATTGAGGAAATTATGTGAATGTCGTGAACAGATTTAGATTTAAGGTAAGGGAATTCTTCGACCCTCTGACATACCTTTGTGCTACAATTTATCTCACATTATGATAGTTTATTTATTAATTAATATTAATTAATACATATTAATTATGTTCTCATGTTACAAAATTATGCATATATAAATAAATGTTTTAATATGTATTCTTCTCAATTCATCCCTATAAGAAATCTCGTTTAATAGGAACTTCTCATATTTCATACCCATTTTCAAGTGCACTCTATAATTTATTTTAAGATGCTAATATTTTTCAAAGATCTCTATTTCTATAAGGAAATACTATTTTAGTTAATTTCTAGTTTTATAAAAATAAATAATACTTTTACACCTTTAATGATTTTTTAATATTTTCCCTTAATCCAAAAACTGTGGTGAATTTTTAATGTTTCATAAAAACTAATTTTCATGATTTCACATTAGTTGGAAATAATTTTTAATTACCTATGACTATTATATGTTATAAATTTTTATTTATGATTTAAATACATCCTTTCATGGACACAATTACAATATTCTCTTGGTTTATACCTTATGTCATGATTACAATACACCATTATTTCCATTGGTAACCCTTATGTGTGTTACTTATGATTGATACTTTATGTGGAACACATATGGATGAATTTGTTATTATGGGTACACCAAAATATTTCATTATTTTATTGTGTGTTTTTTAGTAACATGAGATTTAATTTATGGGATTTGGGAGTAAACCTAATCCTTTATGTGATTTTTTACATCATGTGATATAGTCTTGGAAGCCAGTTTTGAATAATCTGTATGGAATTTTGTGCTTTTCTTCCACATTCCAATATTATCATGATCATATGATTCCATGTTCTATATTATATTCATATATATGTTTATACATGTTCAATGTCTTTATTTTTCATGATATTCTGTTGAATCATATGATATTCTTCTTTTCCTTGCGTATTCCCTTACTGTGATTTTTAGTTCATCCCATTTGTATTTGTATTCCACAGGTTACCCTATGTAGTAATAATAGGTGAAATGGATTTATGTGACCATTATGGAGATTAATATAGATATATTTTATTCTAGTTCCATGTTTTTAGTATTATTTAAATAGTATTCACATGACACTAAACATTATGATCCATGTTATGTATTTGATGGTTAATTATGTTTAACATCATGTAATAATATGTGTAAATGACTAGTCTCATCATAGTTTATGTCCATTAATTATTATTGATTCATTTAATGGAGTGATATTTTTGTATATTACATGGGTGAGTTCCCACTATAGTATATTTTGTAACTTTATTGTGAAATACTACTTAATAATGATAGTTTATGCTATTGTGGGATTAAGTAACTAAGATTACTACATATGTTTTAGTGATACATTGATAGAGGATATCTTTTTTAGGATACAACCACTATGAGAGGATAATTATAAGATTATATCAAAGTTTATATTTTGGTCATTTTAGATTTATAATGTCAAATGTGGCATTCGATTTGATGAATATAACTATACGTGATAGTGATTCCTTTCAAATTATCAGTCATTCATGTTTTTAAATAGTCAAATGGAATTATGATTTATTCTATAATATATTACTGTAATTATTTGGTTTTTTATACAATAGATACCTTATTGTATTTTGTTCATCAATCATGGTTCACATTAGTATGAATATGATATGAAAATGCACAAGTAAATTATGATGATGCTATAATATCTTAACAATATATGTGTTTCTGATATGGGATAAAATAGATCTACATGTAGTCACAAGGATACTCTTTTGTGAACTCATATAGAACCCCAATGATGAGGAGATATATTGGTAAGATTTAGGGGTACTCTATAGGAAATTAGGATTATTTCCCCTTTGAGGATTAGGGACAATAGCTATGGTAAAGAAAAATTCATGAAAAATTATATTTCATGTCGATTTAATTATTTTATTATAGTTACCATTAACAATATAATGATATTTTTATTCAAATGATAAATGATTTATTGGACACTCTTCAACTACCCATGTTTTCTTAATTCTCATTTGATTATATTATTGATGGTTAGGAAATATTTTATTGAATTTTTATTATTTTCATTTCATGATTCTTAAATATATTGATAAATTATTGATTTAGTTATTAAATATATAAGATATAACCTATTTTTTAGGTGGGACACCAGGGAAAATGTATTTATGGTTATAGTGGGACATCATTGCAGTTATTTCTAATGAGATGAAATTAATTATATGGTTTAACAATTTTAAATGTTAGGGTATTCACATTTAAAATAATTTTTAAAGGGATCAATTAAATTTATGGGTCACTTTGGTTTGATCTACAAGGTTCATATTTATTTTAACCCTTATGTGATGCAGTTGTGGACTTCTATAAAAATGAATGGGATATCTCTCTCATTAAGTTCAATCACAATTCACATAGAAAATCACTCACCACAAAGATGATTACACTTTAACATAATAATTACAACATAAAATTCACGGAGAATGAAGGAATATAACTATGATTTTGAACACAAACCTTCATGACTACATGTAATTAGTTTAAAAATATAAATATTCAAATTTATGATTTAATATTCAGAGGGTTTTGTATTGTTGTTGTATAATTTTTTTGAGATGATAAGTGTAATTGGGGGTTGATGATTCTAAAGGGATTTAACAAGTAAGTTTGGGTAAATGTGAATTTTTTATACTATTTTCCCATTATATGTATCTTATAGTGTGAAAACTATTTGTTTATACATTATGTTATATATTAATTAATTTGTTACCATTTTATGTTTATATTCATGGAGTTTTTTTACTTTTATATTTTGGATTAATTGAATAACTCCTGTCCCCATTTCTTATATCTATATGTTTTTGTTTTTCCCAATATATTTATGATAAATTCTATAATTTGAGTAGGATTATAAAATACCCATGATTTTTTTATAGAAGGATCTACCAATTATACTTTTAAAATATCTCATTAAGTGTATTGAAAATAGAATTTGTTGGGTTGATCTTATGTTCATATTGATCTACCTGGGTCAATCACTACTTGGGTTTTCTATTTTGTAAGCATGTAATATTGGATCACATCATATTTATTGTCCACATATATTTTCTTGAAGGTTATTTTGAACATTTTAGTTTACTATGAGCATTAAAATCTATCATTGATTCATTTATACCCTTGTTTCCAAAGTATATATGCTGAATATGATAAAGAACAATAAGATGATAGAGGTATTGTATTGATAATTATAATTCTATAATAATGAAAATCATTATGTGTCATAGGGTTCAACCTGGAGAAAGTTTTATTGATGATGTGACAACTTTATTATTATCATAACATTGGGATAACCACACTGAGAGGTGGTGTCAATCAATGTTGAGTGAATTTTTATCAAAATTGATCATTTTTCTCTTATACAACATCTATCAGTTATTATGTTAATGGTTCTATTATCTTTATTAACTATGAATATAAATAAGGAAAAATAATAACAAATCCTAAACAAATACAAGTTATTAAATGAGTTCCACCTCTAGTGTGGATGCCAAAGCCCTTGGTGTATGATTGTTATTATCCCACATGAATACGGATTTATTTTTATAATCATTGAAATAAAATGAGTGGGAAGATCCTTGGGACTTTTTGGTAGTACTAATATGGTATAATGAAATATTTTTCAATGAATCACATGATTATATAAGATCATTATATCGTATCAGATGTGAACATCACTCTTTCACATATCTAATTCTCTAAACTATATGGAATTTATTAAACATCATATTAATGTAGCAATAAAATGAATGCTTATATTTGACACCAGTATGAAGGCTAAATTAATAAATTAGTAAATCATGTATAATTCCACTTATTTTTCATTAGTTACGATAATATAATGATTTTAAAAACAAATATTCTCAAGATCTAATTAATGAAAAACTTATTATAAAAACTATCATCTATGTAATTTATTTTTCTTCTACAATTGATATTCGACATACAATATAGGATATAAAATTATGATTTTAAATTCTAAAACATTGATATACAATATAAATACTCAATTTTATATAGTTATCTAGTTAGTGAAATTGAATATTCTTAAACATTGATTAAATTGCATAGATTTTTCATTTTACTCAATAATGAATTCATAATGCTTGTGAACTATATGGGAATATCATAGGATCTCAAGAATATATATAAATCATGAATAGTATTATCGTAAACAACTCCATGTGAACATTAAACCACTTATTTGTTATCAATATTCATCCACTAGTAATTTATTTCTTCACTATTCATGCATGAAATAAATTTGTTCTTATTAAAAAAACATTACAACATCATGTTATAGTGTATTTCATGCCTCAATTTACATAATGAAACAATTATTACATGTATTCTGGGTTACATCATGAAAGAAGAATCATGATAAAAATTGTTTCATGTATCCTCACCACCTCTTTAAATGATAGATGAGAATCATGGAATCTCTTCCTTTTCCTTCATGTTGCTATATTTTTTCACAAATAGTGTATCGTTATTCATAAAAAAATAGAATGTGTGTGGATCTGTCATCATGAACTCAATAACGATTAATGGTACTTTTCTAATTATGATAAAAAAATTCCCAATAATCCACATATTTGAGTAGGGGATGCATTAATGATCAATTGGATGCTCTATTTTTCAGATAAGAAATCAATCTATCTAGAAATCTTAGAAAAATATATACCACAAGGTCCTTAGATATTTATTGATGAGTATCACATACATTGCACCACCATGACTATGATTTTAATGTTGGAACATATCTATAGAATAAATGCCATGTCAATGATAATTTTAAATTCCCAAAATATTTTCGCACACCTATTTATCATATTTATATGACTTAAGAACACTTGGAATAACTTCTTACATGTGAACAAGTACATTATTCACAATGATATTCTCCTGTGAAAGAAAAACATAATCACATAAATTCCTATTTTAGAACATCTAACCCATGAAATCATGATTGGAATGCCGTAAGTCTAATTGTATTTTGATGATACGATATAATATTATATGATAAATTCATGAAAATAGTATAATTAATGAATAACTTTTTGTGTCCCGATCACCTAAAAATATCTAATATTCATTCTTGTCTTGATGATGGTACTCACAAAATAAAAAACTCTATAATATATAATCATGTCGAACTTTTATAGGGTTAATACGAAGCTTGGTTTCAATTAGTCGGCACATATGATATTTATTGTATTAATCATATAATATATATATATATATATTCATTTTAAAGGTTGAACCATATCACACCCTTTACTTATCCAGTAACATAATGCCTCTTTTTGTGGGTATTCTTAATCATACTCTATGTTCCATTCACCTCTCGATTAGACACTAGGGTTAGAATGAAACAAAATACACACATTCCCTACATGGGTCAAACCACCCCATTGTGATGTCCCCCTAAAACATAACTATGCACTTTTTCTGCACAACATTAACAAATTTCTTCATTTTTGAAGGGTGATATGTTTTCCCACGCCGTATTTCTGTGGCTATCTCTATTATGTGGTTGAACCAGCTCCCAAACGCGTGGGGTTGATACGGATTGAATTGGATGGCTTTATATTCCAAAAAAATTTTGTTAAAAACCATTATATACATATTAATTACTATTTATGAAGATACCAAATCAAATAAATTTTTTTTTAGAATGATTTATCATGAAAAATGTTGTTTTTTTTTGTTTTTTATCATGGACTACTATGTAAATCCACACCAATTATTACTTTATTTAAAAAAAATAATTACATAGTCATCAACCTTCTAAAATCGTCAATACCAAAATCATCAAATAAAATAATCTATATATTTTTTTCCCGTAACTTTTAATGTTGTTGTGTCCAATCCAAAACACATTATAACATGATATTGATTCAATGATGATCGAGTCATCAATCATTAAAACTATATTCCCATAATCCAAATTAAAAATTCTAACCTTTTATTATCCATAGATGGAAATTATAATTAACAACATTATTCGAATATCTAATACATTTCAAACCCATTATTATTTTCAAAAAAACATATTTTCATCATTTGATTCACCAATGAAATACTCATTGAAAAAAATATAACATAATAAAAAAGTATGATAATAAATATCCCCTATTATTTTTACAATACTAATATAGAAAATTAGATATAAATATTTCATTCTTCATTTCACTTGTCCCTTATATTTAATTCTCACGAAATAATTTATTGAAAATACAAACTAGTTGTGTTATGGGGGTATAATTTTTTTGTTAATCAATATGTCATTAATTATTCAACTATATGTCTTCTTGGGAGAACACTATATAGAAAACAAGAGGATTTAACTGGGACAAAACTACCGTCCAATGTCAATTCAGAATATTATACCAAAAAATTTAATGCTTTGGGAATTTTATGAGATAATCCACATTAATGGATGATCTCAATATTCACTTCATCATGATGAATATTTTAAATAGTTTTTATCTTGAATTATAATTAATGTTAATACTAATATTTTTGATCTTATTATTGATGGTTACTTCAAATTTTTTTCATAAATTGTATCATTATCATACTCATCATGGTTAATCAATGATATTTTTTTAATAAATAATTTTTCAATTTACCATAATATAGATCAAACTAGGAATGTTAGTTTGTTTAGTATTGGGATGAATATTCCATCATACAAATATAAAATTATAATTTATTAATTTCATTTATCCCCATAAATATTAGAATCACATTAAATTCACTATATGTAATGAATTAACATGAAGTTAATAGGAGTTTCGTGGATCTCCTTTCCATTTCCATGAGAACAACAAGGATAATAATTGTTTCTCAACAATGGAATTATTTTATTTTTTTATTCACATGAGGGTAAACTTATCATGATGATTTTACTAACATTTTTAGTATTCTTTATATTCATGGAATCATAATGTTTTTTATTATCTTTGTGTGAAAATTTATTTTTAACACTTAATATGAAGGGAAATTCATCACTTAGTGCTTTATAAATCATTTGAAACACTAATTATTTTTCAACAGTTATTGAAAAATATATTATCTGATATGTGATCGGCCTTCTTTACCCTTCCACATATATGATAATCGAATTTTTTTGTCATCGTTTCTTGAGAACCACTAAGGAAAATGTATTTCTTATTATGGAATGATTTTTTCCTGTATGATTTATTTTCATTTGTGCTACCTGAAATCTTATTTATTTTTCCAAATAATTTTTCAGTATTACATGTTTATCATATGGAATATTCATGAAATTTTTGGTAGTTCCACATGGATACTCTTCAAAATCATATTTCTATTCATTTAAATTTTCATGACTGACACACACTAATACATGGTGTGACCCATTATTCCACAAAAGTTAAATATTATACTATTCGGTGTATCACCCTCCATGATCTTCTTAGTTTTTTTCTTATCAGGATACATATGATTTACACTAATGGAGAAAATATATTTATTATTTTCTGTCTTCATTGGAATAGTTATCATCTAGTTCATTCACATGGTTGACTTCTCATTATAATCTTTCACATGAGGTGCTTTCATTTAATATTTTTGGTTCCATGCTTGAATGATGCATACTTTAATGCCCCATCACTATGACCAGTTTCATTATTAATAACATTGAGTTTCATAAAAATTAAAAATATATTTGTAGCAATCAGATTATTTAATTTAATTTCTGGTCTTTTCAAAATACCTAAATTGATATCCCTTGATATAATCATCCATTTATTTTTAGATACTATCATAATATACAAACAATCAAATCCTCTATGACTAAATATTTTACATCACTAATAATATCGTATAAACCACAATCTTTTATTTCAAGTAGTATTCTATCCAGATTGGAATGATTGCTAAATTTTTCACTATTTATTCTAATGAAAATAATTTGGGACACAACATCTTTTAAACATATTTTTCATTACCATATATGTAGTTTTATGAACTTTATTTTCCTTCTTCATCTACTTTTACACCAATTCTATTTCTGAATCTCCGTTTTTTCAAGAACCTATAATAACACAAATAAAATAATTTAATGTGGATGGAACCTTATGTTTTGATACGAAATTATATTTAACATTGGATTATATCAATTTTATCTTCACACAATGTAGATTTATTTCCAGATAAAAAATATTTTTGTGTGGAAACAAATCTTGTCGTAACAACATTTCCTTCAACTTTATTTGATGTCTCGACTTTTTTACATGTAGAATATACTAATTTTAATTTATGTTAAACCCATCTCAAATTAATTATATTTTTAACTTTCTCTACTAGCATCAATCAGTCATAAGATTTGTTCTTATTCCATATAATTTCATAATCATGCATTTTACACTTCTCAATTATTAGTGTGTCTGGATATTTGATTCGGATTGAATTTATTTCCCATTGATAATTATTATATTCAATGATTCTCTAATTATTTTATTCTGATTCATGGAATATATATTAACACCTATAAGTTTTTTATCATTCTTCTTTACTTCCTAACTAAAATAGTTATAATCTTATAAACATGATTAATAATTTTTATCATGTCAACAAACATAGTTCTAGTGATCTCTCACTCACTATATAAATTATTCACAAATATGAGTGATTATAACATATATGGTATTCATAAAATCTTTAAATTCTTTATTTTTGAAGAAAGATCATTAGTAATTGTGGAAGGTTCTTTTATTGTACAAATTTCAAAAACAAATGTAATACCTCTTCATTATAATATATGGAAGAATTATTTTCCATTTACTTAGTAGTATCTAAAACTATAATATCATTATATTAATACATTTCATTCTCAATAATATATCCTTAGATATAGAGTCATCATTTTCTTTTCATGAGTGGTAAGTATTCTTCATCTTTATAAATAAATTCTTCATTATGTTCTTCAATGTATTAGATGATAGAGATTTGTGATCTATAAAAGATAGAACTCCTCTAATTTGGCACTCAATTTAAAATTAATAAGATATATAAATAATTTGACAAGATTCCAAACATATAATTATAACCATGATATGACCTGTCACTATGATACAAATTGTTACGATCACATTGGGGTGACATCATTTATAAGGTTTGAATCATTATGGAAAGAAATTTAATCATATTAATAAATTTTTCCCTTTTAATACCGATGACCCTTATCCATCAATATTTTTATTATCTTCTTCATCTTTGGATAGTAGTCATACACATTTAACAATAATTATAAATAAACAATAGGATTTCTAATTAGGTCACCTCTACTGTGGATGATTACATCCATGTTGTATAGTGATTATTATCCATCATGCACATTTCTTTCTCCTTGTTATTTAAGAACTCATGGGCTAGTGAATTTCCATGAAAGCCAATTTCCCTCAACGAAAATGTAAAATGAATTTTTTATCTTTTAATTTTAATATTATAGGATATTTTAATTTTCTTTTCATAGTGATAAATAGAGTAGCACATGTCTTCTTCTGAGGACACTAATAAATCTTATCATTTTCCTCTGATTTTAGTAAATAAACAGATTCTTCTATTTCACATAAATAAAAAGTTTTTTATTATAAATATAAAATCTAGTAGGCATACAATTTTTTCTTCAATGAAAACAATATCATGATGTTTCATACTTGTATTATAAATACCTCTTCAATGACCAAAATGATAATTAGGAAATAACATTAAAGTAACTAATTTTCCATGTTATTGTTTTATGGGATAGAAAATAATTTCTTAAAAAATTCTAAGTATGTATTCCCATTCTAAAATACTCAATTTAATCATTGAATTTATATATCAAACTATTCATGTTATAATTGATTATTTTAAAACTCAAATTAAACAGAAATTATTTTTTAATGTAAATCATTTATGATTTCAAAAAGCATGTTATTTTCATGGGTAAATAAAATAATAAAATTAATGTAAATGAATAAATTAAAATATAATCATCCAAAAATACAAATGAAAATTATTCCACCCCTTTTATTATCGATATATTTATATTCTTTGTTTGAATTTTATCCTTTCTGGCATTCGTTGTTATGTTCTTATTAACATTTTTGAAAAACACTTTTGATTGTGTAAATGATACATTAATTTACTTCACTTTATAGTTTTTACATCAGTTCTTGGATCCATTTTATCCTAATTTAATAGAGAAGTGCATCATTTATTATAATATATTATCCTTTGCATAACCAGGTTTCCCTAGGGACACATTCTCTTTATTCTCAAACCCAATAGTTAGTTTGTGTTTTAGTCATCATGAACTCAATAGTGTTTCATGGATTTTTTCATTTCATTTGTATAGAAACCATGTAGGACCTCTTATTTTCATGGTATGGTGAGTAAATTAACACCCATATGCTATTTTTTAAGATTAAAAGGACAACATAAAAAAACTAGCAACAGTTTTCATCCCTAATCCCTCAATATTTAAATACAATGTTCTCCACCTTCTCTTTTCCTTAGCCTATAAATTTAATCCTGCTAGATATCTCATTGTAAAATGTTGAGTAATAGATGATTATATCATTATAAAATATTTCATTTGATCAAAAATCATATAATTACATGATTCCAAAACACATGGTGTCACTTCATATATGATACAAATATCTTATTTAACAATGAGATTCTCACATGCATGAAATAATAATTGCATGGATTATTATTTTAGAACACTGAACTCATGAAAGAATGAATGACATTTTATAACATGTTTTTTTTGTTTATAGATCATTACTCATTGATATGATGTATTGAATCTTATAATTTCGTGCATTCATGAGGGTTCTTGGCCTCGTCTCCTCAAAATTTTGATCATCCATTCTAATGTCAATGATAGATGACATAGAATGTAAAAGCTCTGGTGTATATAAAACCTTAATCTATCAATAGGATGAAGATGATGATTTATTTATATCTGACGTAATAGATGATATTTATATGAAATCCCATGTAATTTAAATATATTATTAAAATGGATGAATAGTATCGTGTTTTTTCCATGTCCCACACTAGACTGCCACTTGATTGTTGGAAGTCTCTCGAATCATCACTACGGTAAGAACCGAGATGCACTACAATCATTCCTTTTATGTAAACTACATTGGAATTATGTTTTACTGTTTACTCTTTCATATTTATTATGAGTTCACACCATGAAAAAAATTATCCTCTCTTAATGGGTGATATTCTCACCAAAACTCTTCCATTAGGGCTAGCCTGCTTGGATGGATCATCCACATGGTTTAACCTGGACCCACATGTGTGGGATCGAGCTAGGATTTCTTCGTTTATAATGGATTCTTGATTTATCTACATAACATCATTTATATACTTATAAATTACCATGAATGAGATGTTAATCCATATCCAATCTATTATTCAAAATTATTCATCATTAAAAAATATAATTGTATTTTCTTTAATGGACATCCAAAATCCTCAACAAAAATTGTGAATTTCATCATGAAAATGAATATTTTCATGGTATTTTACTATATTAAATATTTTTTATAAAACATAATCATATAAATTCATTAGTATATGATATATATTCACTTCATATATTATTGTAAATAATGTTAAACACATTATTAGAAATTATTGAATCAATGAAGACTTGTTCAAAAATTTAAAAACATATATTCACATAATTCAAAATATAATGTATGACCATTGATTTTCTATATATAGAAATCATCTCCAAAAAACATTATTGGGATCTCTAGTATAATTTTGAACTATTATTATTTCATAATACATTTCTACATCATGTGATTCATCACCTTTAATAATGTTTATAATAAATATAACGCATACTAAAAAGAAGATCATCAACAGAAATTTTTATAGGGAATTATATTGGTTCTTATTATATATGATTTACTTCATTTTCTGGGAAAAGTTTAAACAAAACAAACAAAATTTCTCATTCAATGACTTATAAAAAAATATAACAATGGATTATTAGATTGATATAAATCAAATGGTGTTTTTTAATGGTTATTTTGATGTGATATCTAGCTTCTACACAAAGTAGATTGGTTGTTTAATAAATTATATTCATTTTAAAATAATATCCCATGCAGTGGCATATTTCACACGTTTATGGATTTTTAAAAAAATAATATTGATGAAAATTAGCTTTTTATCCAAATAAGATAATGAAGGTCATTTTGAAAGGGGATTTCAAATATTTGTTTAAAAAATAATTTTTTATTGAAAATTCTATCTTGGTGAGAGATTAGAAATTTGATATTTCATGAAATCCCATTTTTTCCAAGGATATTTCCAAAACAATTAATATTATATTGTATTTTTAAAGTGATTTTGAATGGTTTTATTCAAATAGATGACTAGAGAGTGTGTAACCCAATAAGAAATTTTTGGATTATTTAACAGGTAGTGAATAGGTTGTACTAATATTTGTGTACTAATTTGTGTTATCAGGGTTTGTTGATATTTCCCTGTATTAGTATCGAAAATGGGTATATTTGTTTATCCTTGACAAGCCAAATTTGGAAATATAATTTTACATGTATTGAAACGTTTTGGATCCATTTTCAATAGACTACTATAATTTTATTAATAATGGTTATATGGAATTGGATTTTAATGATAATATTTATTGTGGGGATGACCCTATGGACCAATAATGGATTAACCAAAAATAATGTGATAATGTCATATGTACTCATGTACTATGTATTTTTCCTACAGATTGATGTTATTGAGGTGATGTAAGGATCAAATTTGGTTTATGGTTGTAGAAAGGTCTTTCATTTAGTTAAACAGTCCCATTGAGTAGATAGAGTCCATGAGGGATTAGTTAGAGTATCAGTGTTCAAGTTATGACACTATCAACGATTATAACATTTACGGCTGAGATTCATGTGTATAAAATGTATCATTGATCCTCCAAATTAAATTATTTATTAATTTTTGGATAATTACACATCCCTTAGAGTATTTCATTTAATTATTACTATTTCTATAATAATCAATGAAAATATCTATTATTAAAAATTCAATTTAATATCCATGGATTGCATTAATATTATATTCATGTAATATATTAGATGGAATACATGTTTATCATAAATGGTTTTAATATTTTTTAGTCATATTTACTATTATTTATAAATGATTTTTAATAATTATATTTATATATTTATTTTTATCTAGTTATTAGGTTTTTAATGTTATTTTTTAAGAATAGTTTGAACTACTATATAAGAGATAATTCATCACCAAAATGAATTTATGACTTTGAAAATCATAAAATAATAAGCTTTTCCAGCTCTCCCATACAAATTATGATGTAATACAATGATATAAAGTATTTCTGTAAATTCTATAAAATTCTAAATAATGTTATATATTTCTCTAATTTTCATTAGTGGATGTTATAATTAACCCTTATGATTTATGATACTACACATATGAAATTCAGTATGACCTTTATGGATGTATGAAGAGTTTTAAATATCTTTATATTATGTACCATGTCATAAATTTATATGGAACATAGATTTTACGAAAAAAATCATAAAAGTTATTACCATGTTTTTAGGAAATCGATAAGTTTTGGACACTTGTAATAGTTGGATGATAAGTAAAAATTAATGAATCTTATTTTTTAAAATAATTACTAATATTAATTTATTAATTTACTCTTAACATATTTAGGGTTCTGTAATATATTTCTCATTAATGGTTAAGTGATGGTTTTTTATATTTTTATCTATATATGAAATATAGGTATATTTCTAATGTTTGTTATGATTATTATTTATATTAAATAATAAATTATATTAATGAGATTATAAATAATTTGTAATGATAGATTATAATTTCCCATTAAATTTTTAGGTATTTTATATCATTTATATTAGTTTTACTATTTCTATAATTTAGAAATGCTGCATAGAAATTGGTAGAATACCTGTAATGATGATGTCAGGGTTTTGATGGAATTTTCAGCATGAACCAAAAGTTTTTTATTGCACATTTGAAAATTACATGTCATGTAATGGGATTACTCATAATGTAGTAGCTATCAAATAGATTGGGTGAACTAGATACATATTGTGAGATTTTTAAATGTTGTATACATGGATGACCCCATGTAATAGAAAATATGATGTTTTTAATAAAACTGTGAGGGGGTTTTTTTTGTATGTGTGATATGTGGATTATAAAAATTTTTATGGTATTACACGTTGTTTAATGGTCATTGACATGGAATTTATGGAACTACATTAGTTGATTGTTATATCATTCTCCCAGAACAATCTTTCCTCTCGAACAATATATTTCATCCAATGAATTTCAGTGACTCCCTCCCATTTGAATCACTTCATTAATGGATCAATCGTCATTGGGGTTGTTTACATTATTTCTGGGTTTGTAATCCTTCTGGATCACCCATGGTTTTTATTTCAGTTTTCCTTCTAGATAGGTATTTATAATGAGATTGATTTTTCTATTGATCCTTTTTAGTTTATAGGCATAACCTATCTTCTGAAGACCATTATCTTGTTTTTCTTTCGTTTTTTTTTTTTGAATTAAGATTGGATTATATCACATTGTGGTAGGTGTTTTAATAAAATTGGTTAATTTGATGAAATCTTCCATGATAAATTTATTTTTATTGTTCATTATTTATAAATGACAAATGGTTTCTAATTATTTTTTGGAAAGAAATATGTTTTCAAATAGGGGTTTTACTTTGGAAATGGATTTTCTAGATTTGAAATAGGGTTTCAAAAAATCAAAGTTGATTGAATAGTCTTTGAAAATGATTTATGAAATTATGATCATGGATTTGAAAATTTATATAGAAAATTTCATATTAGGAACCATGGCTGTGTTTGTAAATAGATAATTGTTGGCTTTGTGTGTGTTTCGCCACTAGGAGGTATCCTTTTGTAAAATCGACTCACAGGACTAAATAAAGGTTGTATATGATGTTATGACTATTTAGGCCTTTTATTATTTAATACATAGTGTATTGGATGCTAGACCTTGTGTGTGAGGTCATTTTCATTTGTGGTTATTTATCACATGATTGTTTTAATCATCTATTATTTCTCATATGTTATTATATGATGTAGTATCACATAGATTCTCATTGTCAGTTGTTTAACAAATATGTGTTTAACTATTTACCTATTGATTCTTGGATATGAATTTAAATTTTATCATTGGTATTTTCATATTTCTAATTCATGAATATGAAATTATATTATTAAAAAAATATAGAAAAAATGAAAAATGATTTCTGAATGATATGGATTTATTGAAATGATTTATAAAAAATTTTTGTTTCAAAAGTAAAAATCGTTGCATTATTGATAATAGACCTTGTATAGAAACTCCACTGGTATCCTACTACAATTTATAACCCACTATAAATATGAATTTTGATGTTTTAATATTTTTTATTATAGGATTTTACAAAATGGAAGATCACCTTGTAGTATTTTGTAGTCACTTATTACTGTTGTTTTTCATTCAAGTTGGTAGGGTGGTGTATTTTGGTTAAGTGGGATCTTGAAATAAAATTTGGTTGCTCATGATTTTGGATCATATTTAATGTATTTTTGATATTTAATCTATTTCAACTTTTACTCTTTTTTTATATCTTATATTCAATATATTCATGACTGGTTTTTGTTAACATGCTTTATCTATATTACATGAAAAGTATGTTCAGGTGGCTTGTTTCATTAACCTAGGATGGTTAATTAAATTATGTATTATAGGGGATACTCAGTCCAATGATTGTTCGACCTAATTGTGTTTCGTTCTATTTCATAGGTAGACTAATGTTACGAACATCCGAATTTGGATATTAGGTGAAGAAAAAGGGCATGTCCTGCTAACACCCGTGACTGAAATCGATTGTCTATGGGTGTTTAGGGCTCCTTTCAAGATTGGTGATATGGAGTTTTTGGTCATATGAATAATCTATATGTTCAGTTTATATAAATTGATATGATTCATTTTACGTACATGTTTTCATGGTTATATTAAAAATTTTACAGTTTTTATGATTTTTTATCAAAACCAAAAGTTGTTCATATCATTTTTTGCGTTGATCATAATTGATTGGTTTTTGTATTTCAACAGAAAATTACTATGAGAATATGTCTTCCAAATCTAAGGGAGGAAGCTATTAGATAGGTTCTTCGGGTGAATTCCCCAATGGACTCTTCATCATTGGAAGGTATTATCCGTATTATTCAGACTCTGGGTCAATTGGTTGTTGGGAACCTGAGATGAGTAATGCATCATTGATTTGAATTAAATATGTAGAACCTTCCACTCTTCTATGGGGATTATGGACATAAGAATCCATGTTGTGGACTGAGAATATCGTTACAGTATCCCACATTATGAATGCTCTGGAAGTCATTAATGTGGGGTTATCTTTGTATATTCTCACAGAATGGGGAAGGAGATGGTGGGACACTACTGTACAAGCTATGTTGCATATAAATATTACATGAAATATTAATATTGAAGTTTTCTCATAGGAAATTACTTATAGTGAATACCTAAAAACTTCTTACCATAGAGCAGAGGGAGTATACCATTCTAAAGTATTCTTATACTTTTTCTATGTTGGTGCAGATGGAACCAGTGCATGTCACTAATGAGTACCTAAATGAGAAACGGTTCAAGTTAGGACTGAGGATTGATATTTGGTCGATTTGTATACCCGTGTTCCTACTGATGATAAAATATGTAGTTGAAATGGATGATTTGGATGAGTTACACATAGTTGGCGAGAATGGTTTAGGTGGATCATTTGTTGGTTAAGTGGTTACTGTGGGTGCTTATTATATATAGATAAATTTTATAATATAAGGTATTTTTAATACGGACCAATTTCAGTGGCTCTAACATGGAAGCATTATGTTATCAGATACCTATGCTCAAGGTAACAACATACCATGCCTAATTGTTTGGTGTATCCAAATAAATTTCATCATTGTGGATGATCTATCCATCAATAATGTTCGTGTGAAAAGATATCATAGGGTAATAGGGAATGATACTCTCTCACCATGTTTTCATAGATTCAAGAATATGCTTCCAAGGGTGGTGTGTATAATACATAGGTAAAGTGATATTTCTATGTGGATAATACTATATGAATTTATATAATGAATTATGCACTAAAGGAATCTAAATTAGGGATATAGTTTGTTAGAGTTATGGTGTTTATCTCATATTCAATGGTTTTATATTTTCTGAATATTTCTACTAGTCATTACATTATATTTTCAATGTTAGTTTACATGGAGGGTGATGATAGCTGACTTTGAGGTGGAGTTGGACTTTATAGTGTTTCATCAAGAAATCCTCGATTTAATTGACAAAATTAGAATTGAGTGATCATTGAGAAAAAATATCCATTTCAAAGGATTGATGATCTCTTTGATTTGATAAAAGAGGAACTTTAGTTTTCTATGATTGAACTATGGTCAGGGATCTACCATTTGAGTGTCTGAGATGTTGATATAAAGAATAAAACATTTAGGAGTCGATATAGGCATTTTGAGTTTCTATTTATGTCATTTTTTCCCACTATTTATCCTACAGTGTTAATGGATTTGATGAACCAGATCATTCATTGGTTCTTAGTCATTTTTTATTTTGTTTTTGTGGATTTTATTTTGGTATAATCAATGTTATAGGGGGATAATATAGACCATTTGGATATAAATCTTAAATAAATGAATCAACATCATCTATATGGTATGATTTCAATGTGGGGTTTTTGGATCACAAGGGATACATTTCTTGAGAACATGATTTCACAGTGGGGCGTCTCAGTAGATCCTAAGAAGGTACAGAAAATTAGGTCTAGAGAGTATTCTATAAATGATTTTGAGGCTCAAATATTCTAGGGATTGACTGGTTACTATATTCTATTTCTTTTAGGATTTCTCCAACACTACTTCTTAGATGAAAACATTAACACAAAATAGTCTAATGTTTCAATTGACTGTTATGTGTCAAATATATTTTTAATATTTAATGATGAGGCTAACGTCCACACCAATTTTTATTATTCTAGAAGAGGGATTTATGTATGTTGTTTTTAGTTATTTTTCTTATAGAGGTTTTGGATGTATCATTATATAGTTGAAAAAAGTTATGGAATATGGACAATATTAGTTACACCTTCATGAGAAGTGATACCCTACACATGATCTTGAGATTGAAACAGTTACATACTCACTCAAAATTTTGTTTCAATATATCTTTGCGGAGCGGTTTATGGTGTATTATAATCATATTTTCATGAAATATTTTTTTATTCAGATGGATTTGAATTTCTTCCAAAGATACTGGGTATAATATCTCAATACATTTTATTTTGAATTTTTATATCAACATGTGAAAATGAAATTATTTTCCAATATATTTACAATAAAATTACATACACAAAACATGATTCAATCAGTTGAGATGTGGTCAATAATGAATTTTTTTGTTGAGAAGATCATGAAATAAGAGGTGGTTAGTGTAATGGTGTTATTATCATTAATAAAAGAAGGATCGTATTTTAATGAGATATTTCATATCGATAAGGTGATAGTCATCGAGTTCCAATGCTTTAGTGAAATCTTTTATAGTGGGGAGACCAAGGTTGAGTGGTACTAGACTCATAGTGTAGCGTTGTGATATTGTATCGTTTTTTTTTTGTTTTTTACTGAAGTCAGAGATTTTGAATAGTGGACTACAATCTTTTTTGTCTGTGCACCCAGGGTCTATAATGATTTATCAAGATTTTTGGGGCTGGTATTGGTGGAAGGGGATGCGATGGTTGATTATAGATTTTTTATCACAATTCCATTATTTTCTATTATTTAATGGGAAACACTAGAGATATCCATTTTTGAAACATCCCTTACCCATAGTAGTATAGAATTTGGATGAGATTTACATGGATTATTTCATTGGTTCACCATATAAGACTAGTGGGGATGATGCAATTTTTTTTATTATTGATAAACTTATGAAATCCTTACATTTTTTACTTATTTGGAAGATGAAGTATATGTAAAATCATGGTTACTATTATATCCAATATAATTTGATAAATCATGGGGTTCCCTCAACATTTGTATCAAAGAGGGACCCATGGTTCACGTATGGGTTTTATAATGGTTTTTAAGAGGCAAAAGGTTACCTGATTAACTTATTTACCTCTTATAATCTGTATATGGATTGAAAAACATAGTGGAATTTCCAGGTTCTAGTTGACATTATATAGGGTTGTGTTCTTGATCTAATATGATATTGGGAATATAATTTTTTTGGGTTTAATTTTCATATAGAAATAGTTATCATGCATTAATACAAATATCACTCTTTGAGGATTTTTTTTTGGAATCCATGTAGATCTCCCTTGTGAAGGGAAGAGTAATGAATGAAAATAATAGGTTGGGCTGAGTGTTGTTTAGAAGATGATGGAGATGGTGTAGTTGATCTAGGGGAGATTCATCATGGCACATAGTCATTAGTAATATTATACAAAATATCTTCATTGGATGATAGAGTTTCATATTCTTGATTATGTCTTCATCATAGTTTCAACTCAATTCTTCTATCATCATTTGGGTAAGCATGGTGTGTTGGAACCATGGTTTGTGTTCCTCTTTGAGATCATTGAGAGACTGGGGATGGTGGCCTATCAGTTTTAGTTGTCTTCAAGCATGAAAACTATCTAGGATGTGCTTCAAGATTCTCAATTGATGGGGTATAGACTATATCATTCCTATGTGATTATATGTGAGGATGTATATCTTAATCCTGATATAACTATGGTTTCTAATCATGATCAGATTATGGGTTTCTATGATATTGTATTTCATGTTAAAACTTCCCCCTAGTTTGGGTACTATGACTGTGTGTACATGATATCCTTGATACATAGGAGTACTATTTGTTGATGGGGCGTCAACGGACTTATATTTTTTTTGGATCAAGGATAATGAGGTATTTATATGGGAATAAATCCTTTATATTGGGGAGATTGTTTGGCCCTGTAAAATTTCTATTAGGTATATATTAATATATTTTTTCATTTCATACTTTATTGGATGACTAATGTCAAAAACGAATTGGGAGTATATATATAATGGTGATGTAGGTTTCTTTTTTGAAATTTTCAGCTTCTAGGATATGTTTTTTTTCCTTTTATATGCAAATATAAACAACATTTAATTTGATTACACAATGTGTAATGGATTCCAAGAAACATTTATGGATGAGATACTAAGAGTTATATTTTTACACTCCATTAATGTGGTTCATATCATATAATGAATAATATTGGGTTAAAAAATGAAATTTTATTTAGTGTTTATTATCTTCATGGATTATATGATGTGTGATGGGATTACACACCATCTAAGAGATACAGAAAATGTGTTTAGAGTGCTTAATATATTGATTTTTATTTCATTCTCTAGTATCCCACTGCCCTTTTGACCATGACCTCTCTTCTAATTAATTTGGGAGACTCCCAGCCTTTTGGATCACTTATTTTAGAAATCAATCCCTAATGGGGTTGGATTTATTTTCTTTAGCTATGTAATCTTTTTGTATCTTCTTTGGTTTTTTTGTTACATTTTTGTATTGGTTTTTTTATCGGTTACTGTTTTCTATTGATCCTGGTCATTTTCATAGCATGAATTTTCTTTTAATGTTCATTATCTTGGTTTTTGGTCTCCTTTTTTAATAGAATATAGGTTTCTTCAATTTCAAGTTAGGTGTTTCCATTCATTTAATTAATTGGATTAATTTTAAGTTGTTCTTGACAAATTACACTTGTTTTTTTATTGATTCAAAGGGATAAATGGTTTCAAATGAATTCATGGAAAGTAATATGTTTTCACAATTTATTTTTTCATTGAAAATTGATTTTCATGACATGGAAATCAGTTGTGATTCTACTATGAGAATTTCCATAGCCTTTAAAAAATGTAATTGTGATCATGGTTTAGAAATTTTATTTGGAAAATATTTCATTTGGATCCTTGAGCGTATTGTAAAAGAGATATTTGTATCCTTAGCGTGTGTTTCACAACTATAAGGTTTGATTTTGTGATATATTCTAATAGTATTCGATATCATGTTGATCCAACATTATTCATATTTATGCTTTTTAGTGTCTAGTATACAGTGTACCAATGGCTACATCCCTTATATGATATTCATTTTAATTTATTTTTATTTGCGCATGATTTTTTTATCATGGATTGTAACTCAATAGTTTTTAGAAGAGGTTATATCATATAGCTTCACATGATAAGTTGTTTCGAGGATATGTACCTATATGTTTACCTCTTGAATCATTGATATGATTTTCAAATTTAACACTTGAATTTTTTATATTTATTCTTCAAGAATATGATGTATTTGTATGAAAATAGAATGTGAATAAAATAAAAATGGTTTATAAATGGTTTTCAAATATATAAAAAAAATTTAAAAATTGTTTTGTGTTTAATGAAAAATTGTTCCATTATTGATACATGACCATGTATAGAAACTGTGGTGTTATCTTATTGGGCTTTTCCTCACACTCTTCTTATGTCTTTGGGTGTTTTTATATGTTTTATTACATGTCTTATGTAATGGGAAGAGAATATTTTATCATCTTTCTTCCTCTTGTTTCTATATATTTCTATTTGGGTTGGAGTAGGTTGACTGTTGGTCATGTGGAATCTTGACATACTTTCTAGTTAAGAGTTTTTGGGCTTGAATTGTTTATATGTTTTTATATCATCTTTTTCCACTTTTTATTGAGTTATTATATCATTCATTTTATATATTCAAGACTGATTTTTATAATCCTATGTTACCTATATTACATGATGGGATGGTTCGGGTAGCTTATTTTATTGTCCAAGGCCAGTTTGGTAAAAATATTATCATGGTAATGAAATGAAAAACAAAAAAAAATTAAAATTTCAGGGTATTGATTCCAAGATATTTTATGTCATATAAATCTTATTTATTATGACGATTATTTTGAAGATATTTAAAGACTATAGGTAACTTTAATATGGATTGGTAAATTTTGATATATATCCATATACAATATATTTCTGAAAGATGGGTGATTATTTATAGATGATTATAAGAATTTATGATCATTTATATACTATAATGTAACATAATTATTCTTTTATTTTTTAATTATTTTAATATTTAAATCAATATAGATTCTAGAAATTCATATATATATATATATATGATAATTCTAGATCAAATTATTTATGTGAAAATTCTGAAATATAAATATTAGATGTATTTGGGATACAATGAAAAGATACATGGCATGGAATACACAAAAAAAATTATTTCATTGCTAAAATACATGAACTAATTCATAAAATGGATATTTTTTTACAACCTATTTTTTTACTATAATTGTTCCACTGTATCTCTCATCTACTAGGTTTTCATTTTTCATTGTATATTTATAAATTTTTAGGATTTATAGTTGTGTACTTGGGTTTCACTTTACCACCAAAAGAATGTTTTTATTATTTAATAACTCTATAATATATTAGTATATTAGTTGGTTTATGAATCCATTTTATGGTCAATAGTGTTGAATATATATAACTCGATGTGATGTTAGGACACATTTTATTACGATTATATACAAATTTTTAAAGAATGTACCACAAGAAAAAACATGTTTTAATGAACCATGGTATACTATGGGAATATTATTATTTAAATTTAATCAATATCATAGAGTTTTAAGATTGATTATTTTAAATATGAATATCTAAATTAATTCAAATATTTGTAAATTGTTTATACTTTTGAAAATTATATATTAATGTTGAGGAAAAAATATTAAATTTAAAATGAGATAAATAACATAAATTTATATCAAAAGATAAATTTGAAAATTTTATTTATTTCTCTATATAGAGTTTCATGCTCAAAAATAAAATTTTATTTTTATGAAATGTATTTATAATAATTAAAAATAATTTAATAATCATTCATTCATTTATTATTACTTTATATATAATTTGACATAAAAAACTTCACTGTTAAAAGAGTCATTTATCATTAAACTATTTTAATGTGAATAATGTTTTTTAATATTAGTGAATTAAATTAATAATTATTAATAATGAATTAAAGATAATGTTTTGGAAATTTATTTAAAACATTAAATTAACATTCATATAATAATTTATATTAGGAATATAATGATATTAAAATCATTTTTTTTGGTAAAATATATCTACTATATAAATGGTTTTTATTCAATTTTTTCAAAAATAATCAAACTAATAACTAAAACTTATAAGAATATAATTATGTAAAAATAAATTATTCACTATTTCTCAGTGTGGAGTGTAATGGTAATAATGTTAAATATTGGATAACTAGTGAATCATAAATTAATAGCAATTCAATGGAATATATATATCATGACAAAAATAATAGATAGATAAGCATAATGATATACATGTTGATATATTGTATATAGACAAATGGGAAGCAGGAATATATCAATATATTCTATAAAAATGGTTAAAAATAAACATAGTCTATCTATAATAGCATCATGATACTATCTCAATCCTATTCACTGGTACTCCATCCTAGTATTGAAGAATCGAGCATCAAAAGTAGGATTTGTTCCCTTTTGCATACAAACATCGATGAAGTATTTTCAGTTACCAAACAGTAAACCAAAAAAGTATAATGTTATGTTGAGTAGGCCACCAATAATGATTTCTATTGATATCAGGTCTATGAATATAAAACGATCTAGTGTGACGGTGTTGATAATAGAAGTAGTAAATGATGTGTGTAGTACCCATGTCAGTTTTGGTTCCCCTAGGGACACCAAACGATATGACCTCTATTTGACTAAGTCATGATTACTCAATGATATTCTTATTTTTTAATATAGGCCCATGAACCAATGCACAAAACCAAGGTGTCCATGTCATTAATATATTTAACACATTGACTGAATACATATTTGTTCGTTGACTTGGAAGAAGTGACATTAATGTAGTTATCATCATGAGAAATGTAATGGAATTATATATATGGAATACATCTATCACTCAAGTCATACTATAAAATCATTACCCTATAAGATCATATAATGTATTAATAATTGGAAACTATTTATCACCCAAGTAAATGTAGAATTTTAATTTCCCTTTGATCTCGTCCATGTTATTCCATGTGGTAATACATGTATATACCCTAAAATAAAATAAATTCATCTTCCTAGTGAGTGTTTCTAAATTATTTCACGTAGTAATTAAAGTAACACCAAGAGTACAATATAATTTCATTTATAATTCACTCAATTTAGTATACCTGATGATCCCATAAAATTAATTTTAAATTAGAACTCATGAACCACCCATGGAATATCATAATTAATGTTCTTTAACTAGAAAACTAATCATACCATCTAACAATTCACTTTATTCAAATTATACATTTCATTTATATGGGTAGACTAATGAATAAAGTCAGATGTACCAAAAGTGGTCCATGTGACATGTTCTTTCCATTCAAAATTCATCTAACTCTTTTAAATCATTAATTTATTGGAGATATGTTGAACCCAAGAATAAGTTTTCAAGTACATAAATATGGAATTATAAAAAATTCATTAAATAAACTCACCCATGTGGGTGTATGATCCTTATAAGTGAATGGTCAAATGATCCAGTTATATATTCAACACACAAGAATGTATGACTTGAGATTAGGTTAAAAACTTTCCATGATACATCATAAGGTGAACTAACAAAATAAATGAATATTATAATAATTTATTTAATTAATTTCCCTTTTAGAAGGTATCAGATGGAATGTATGGTGTGTTGAAAAATGTAATAAACTATAAACAATTGTTCTTTTATGGACCGGTATTATAAAACCTAACATATACTCCTAGAAAAATCAGTATCTACTACCATCCTCTAGTTCAGGCTAGAATGAAAAAATTTAGAAACTAGAAAAACACCCTAAAATGGTAATAAGATCTGACATATAAATACCATCACTAACATTGAGATAATTTTATATATTAATAAATTGGAAACACAAAATTACTGAGGGTGATCAATCATTACAAACAATGCCTAATTTGGAGTCCAGATGAGGGAGTTACCTCAAATACACAGGGGAAATGCGGAATTTTGAGTAGTAGTTTGTGTTGAGTAAAGAATATGAGATGAATAAATAATGTCAATGGAAAGATGTGGGAAATATAAATTTAAAAAATTTCTATGGGGAAAATGGTTTGGAAGCATGGTCGGCATAACGATGCACCAATAATGTCGCAAAAACTAATCATGAGTCACACATAGTGTGTCTCATGCACACAGTTACACATTCTATGCACAAAATATATGTTTGATACTAACCAAAGTCCTCACAATGACAGATGGATATGCATAAGGTCAGTCAAACCATGTTCACACCATTATTTTGGAACATACAATTTTATATAGGTTTTACATTTTTATGATACCCCTATTAAAATTTAAAGACCTTGTTATACCTCAATTTACACACACAGTTGTGGTGAATCATTAGCACTAACTATTTTCTAATTGTGTGCCTAACATGTTTCATTAAAAAAAATTCCTATATGACTTAAAAAAATTCATGAAAGCACCTGAGATCACCATAACCTATTTAAAAACATCCATTCAAATAAAACAATGACTTTTTAATAAAAATTAATTTATTCATAGATTATTGAGAAACCTAGAACTTAGAAATTTCCCACCATAAAATAAATCAACCTTAAATAACCATATTGATGGTGGTCAAAAATCATTTGATAATAATTTCCCCCACTGATCATGTATTTTTGACTCTCTCTCCCATGTATCATCCTCAACATGTATTTTATCCCACATCACCAAAAAAGAGGGATAGACCAACCAAATAGTACCTTCGTGAGCTGATAAACAATAAAAATCATGTATATATCAAGATACTCATCAAAATACAATTCATCATCTTCAGGATGAGTGGAATGGGATGGGACTAATTATTAATGACATAACTAAGAATCATTAAATCCATCATGAATGGCTATAAATCTCTATGGAATATTTTTCAAAAAAGTCACATTTTTTACCTTCTCCAAAATCAAAGTAGATCCAACGAATATATGTGATAGGAAACCTTTCCTATTTGTTCATCAATGACCCACTATAGGTGAACCACATAGGAATTCCTGGTCACCTACCTCAATCTCCAGTGGTAAATTATAAAAACGAGCATAATAATTCTACATATAACGAACCATATCCAAGAACATTCTAATCAAATGTAACTATTATGATGTCTCTTGAACAAGATGTAGTCCTAGTAACATTTTCTGTCTTATGTATAACAAGAACATGGTTGAATGTAATGAACAATAATATAATGCCATATAAGGATTCATTTGAATATTCTCTTGAAATATAATTTTATATGAAGATTCAGTAAGGGGTGAATCTTTATCACAAGATCCTTTAAAATAAAAAACAAATTTTTAGATCATGTCCTCCAAAAACCATTATAGTAAACATATATTTAAAATTATTTTAAGGTTGGAAAGCTATATTCAGAAGCCTGTGAAACAAAATATCCTTTTAGAACTCCTAAAAACATTATGAAAATCTAGTATTAGTATCCAGTAACATGGATGTTTAACTCTATAAAGGAATATTATCCTGTGGAAATAATTTCTTCAATGTTCGTCCACTAATAATGTCTATTTGAGTCAGAGGAAATTATTGACTGTCATCAGCCTATCAATGATCCTCCATACAGCATCAAAACCTCAGGGTATCCTATAAAACACCATGAAAAAATAAACATTTTACATCTTCATATGAAAAATTCAAAATTGGTATTGTATTAAATGGACCCATAATTTACAGGTTTCCCACATTCAGCTTCTGCAGGATTAAAACAATTTAATGAAACCTATGATCTCTCTTTTCAATCTCACCCACATATACATATACTATGTGTCATAATAAATTTTTTCCTGTTTAGAATAAAATTCCCCTTATGTGGCATGATATTATCACATCAATTCCTCTCAAACATCTATCAGAACCTAGAAACATAAGTAAATGTACATGATCTCATCCTCAACAATGAACCAACAAGGTAGTGGGTCCACAACATGAACACTATCCATTATATATAATCCTCTAGGATCAATAATTTTTCTCATCTTCCCTCAGTCCATAATTAATGTGGTCGCTATTAATATATTATGTTTGGGCTACCTGTTATTCCCCTAAATATTAAAATGAATCTTAGAAAATAGTTCCATTGATAGGAATTTAGTGTAGGCTTCCTAAAACTATTATGTTTTAGTCTTTAATCTCAAAGCATTAGCCACTTCATTGACATTAAATTATTCTTAAAGAATCCCAAAATTAAAATACTGAATGTAATCAACCCATATTCATTCTAAGATTAAAATCATTCTATGTTAATATTTTTTTTATTCTCATCTATTATTTTAATTTAAGGAGCTTTCTCCCAACATGTAATGTCTCTAGAAAAATAATGCCTTAACCAGTACTACTAACTCGATATCATGAATCTATGAATTACTATAATAATGTATCAACTAGACAGACCCATACACTATTAATTTTTCAATTTTCATCAAAACATATTTTATTCTTATTACTAATTCATCCCAAAAAAATAGTATCGACTTTTCTCAGATCAGGTAAATACACAATCGACATAGAGGTCAAATATCCATTAATATTATGAGAGGTCTTATCATAGGCTTAAGGCCAATTAATATTCACACATTAGATGTTCATTCTTGTATGAGGTGTGTTATGGCTTCATAATTTCAAAATAAAACACCTTTAGTATCATGGTAACACTAAGAAACACAAAATATCAAAGATATTATTAGGAGAATCACATGAAACAATGACACTAGCTAGCTATCGATATGAAAATGGAACTACTTAGAATATAATTTGACCTAGTAAGTGGACCTTATCAATCCAGAAGTGTAATTTTTTTCACATGGAATATAACCTATATTCTTTTAGAGTACTCAATATGATTTCATGGTATTTAATATAATCATGTTGAGTCATTGAGTAAACCAATATATCAACCATGAAATGGAAAACAATATAATCTTGTTAGTGGTAGAAATCATGATTCATCAAATCTATATAGATTAAAAGCAAGTTCTTCAGGACAATATTCATTACCAGATACTCATATATCCATTAATTCAATACAATTTTGTATGAAGTATGTTTGATGGTATGAAATGCACCTGGGGATAAGCTAACATTAAATAAATCTTCTATAAGATATTGGATCATTAAATCTTGTCATATTGACAATATATACATGCTAGTGGGTATTGGTTCTTAACTATATTCTAATTCAACCATAGGTAGTCCAGACATTCCTTGGTGGTCCAATCATCCATCATGGAAAAATTAATAATTTGACCACAATGAGTATTATTAGGCCATATGAAACAATCGGATTATAGAAACTCTATGATTATCTTGAATTCCAAAAGATACTTAGGATACACTTTAAATGGAGGGATAGATAATGGTCTTTCTCTATGTATAATATCAGTAGTAGAATCTACCTCTCTATGATGAGGTACTCTAGAAATGTCATTTGGAATACATCTGTGAATCAGTCCACCACTAGAACAAAATATATCTGATGTGTTGCTTAATCATTTAGAAAAATAATAGCACTCTAGGTTGAAAATCATCACATAAAATGATGAAGATTGTCCATCTAAAATATAATTGACATCCCATTTTAACTTATAACCATATTTACAACCCTTAGGCTTTTGAAAAGACACCTCACTGATAACAGGTGATATAGATAAAAAAAGATAATCAACCATTCCACCAAGATAATGATATTAAATATCTTCATATCAAAGATAAAAAGGTTCTATAATAAATGATATCCACTAATCTCAAAGAAGAAACTCCTTAAATAGTCACACACTCACTGATTGAACTCCCAATAGATTATGGAGATTCTCACTAAATAGATGTATTTGTTCAAATAATGAAGGGAAGTCATGAAAATAATAAAAAAGAACAAATTTGATTCTTAAATGTAATGTAAATTATATACTAAAGTCATTGATACTAGAATAATTCAACATAATATAAATTTTATGGAATAATATTCCTCATTTTTAGGCTTCACATTATATATACGGACCAATTAGCATCCTAGAACAACAACTTGACAACCCAGAACATTTCCAGTTTTCTGGTGCTACACAGTATAAGTGTCAATTACATGACCTCATCCACATTTATGGAATGAATTAATTTTATTACTCCAGCTCATTACCATATGAAGAGATTTTTGTCCATATTTTTAAAATCATGAAACTCTCTTGAGTATTAGATACCTTGGGGATTCATGTTTCCATCCAACCAAGTTGATGGAATACCCCATGGATACATGTGTGAATAATCTGAATCTTTCCACAATGGGAATGATCAATGAATTGCTTCCAAAAATTGGATAAAATTTTCCCCTTTCAATAAACCAATAAACTATTCCACACACACTCATAATCCCTCAAGTTATGTTTAGAGATTAGGGTTTAGTTTTCTATTTCATATATGGTAGTAAAACATAGAACATTCACCTAATATCATATTTCTAGGATAATACTATCCAAAAACTTCCTTACTGTAGTGAATTCATCGTCAGAATGAGTAGGAATTTTTTTTGAGATATCTAAAATATATAAATTGTCTATAGCAAAAAAATTACACTACTCCATACACATATATTCCACAACTCGTTCGTATCTTAATTCCTTTGAGAATATGTAATCATTGAAACTAGTGTGGATGTCCCTCTAGACAATACAAAGAATCATATCATCTAGATTCATAAAACCCCATCAATTCCTAGTGGATCCATGAAGCATATAAACTATAATCTAGAATATTCTTTTTGGAGTAATCCTTATATACTCCATAATGGTAAATATAGCCACTATCCTCAAATCTGTAGAATATAGGTCAGCATCCCCTGATAAAGTTGGTGCATGTTTCTATTGGAATTAACATGTCAATGCTTAAAGAGTTGGTGCAGTCTATGAAAATCCATGTATAGACTATATTAACACTAAATTTCCAACTGTTGGCTAAGAATAAGTATTGAGTATGGGTATAATATTATTTCAATAGGTGGCACTAATAAAGGCCACACATGTGGTTTAGGTCCCACCACATCCTTTGCATTGTCATGAATTCTTTTTTAAAATAGAAACTGAGGCCATCCTGGAGGCATATGTGTACTATTCCAAGAACATGCTCAAATGATTTTCAACAACTGAATGATTACTAATAAGAAACAATATGGAGAGAATCCTAGATATATGATGACATAATTAAAGTGGTCAAATTATGATATCAGGATAAGAATAAGGGATCACCACCCTAAAAAAATTTATCCTAACTACATAAATCTAATGTGATGGTGTTTGTATGTTCCCAAGTTTCATCCATAGAGGATCCGTTTTCTGGAGAGTAAATTGTACGTTATAGTTGAAAACCCATAATGTTTTAAATGGAATCCCCATTAAATAATAACCAAATAAATTTTTATTCATAATTAATTAACTATAACATTTCACCACTATCCTATTAAATGAGTTTCCATCCCAAATTTATATATTCGTAACATTATATGTTATAATTCGCACATCATGTAACTAAAACCAAAATTGAACATCCAATCTCATGATGTAGAAATTATATATAAAATTGTAATATTATAATGATTTCCATTCCCAATTTATAGTGGCATGGTATTTATAAATTATAATTGGTATTCAATTAATCAAAACCATCTAAAATTTTATATCATGTAACCAAAGATACAATTCTCCAACATATAATAATTAGTTAGTTATTGTACCAACAACAAGATATATGGGGAATATCAATTTAGGATAATGAAATCACTTTACATAACTAATTTTTTATCCATTACTGTACATAAAAAATGGTAAAATTAAAATTTAAGATATAATGATACATGTTACAAAAACATAAAACACAATAAATGCATGAAATAAATAAACATTGCATGGATTATTCATTCCATATAAATTCCCATGAGCCTATAATGATGCATGATACAATAGTTCATTTTTATTCCATGAAAAATGGAAAAGAGATTTTATAATGATAATGAATGCCAAAAAAATCATCTGTTTCATCCAATGGTGGAAATAATTCAACGTCATTTTAAAAAACACGAAACATTAGGTCCCATCCCATGAAACATTTGGTCACACCAAACATTTTTTTTTACACATATATGTGTAAGCTACCCCCAATCCTAAGATTATCACAAAGTATAGACACATACTAGTATCCAATATACCATAAAATAGAAATAAAAAGATTTGAAACATTTGAAACCACTTTGTGACATCCTTGTCCTGATTCACTAATAAGTAACCAGGATGAGTAGCCTTGAGATCCCAAACACACATCCCCACGTGATAGAGGTTTCTGAATAGTAGCAAGTATCAACGATGGTATAGTGGAGAGAGTATAACATTGTTCGAAGAGTGGTGCAGTGTGGTTATATAAGTAAATAATGAATAATCAATGAACTAAATAACAATATAATGGTAGTATAATATAAATAATTTTACAATAATAACTAATCGATAAAATAATTTGAATGATTAAAAATTGAGGTCTCCTCTGTACAAAATTATTAGTATGAATACATCAATAAATTCTATAAATGTTTTTTTTAAACCACATGCTCTATCCATTAGAATTATGAGCACTAGATCTGTCATTTTCTCACATACTCCAACCTATTGAGGAAAAATCAAGCATCCACATCAAACTACTTTCTCTAATCTATACCTAGATCAATGAAGACTTTCCTGGTACCAAATTTTGTATTGAATAAAGTGTGATTAAAAATCATTAGGAAACCACCAATGATGTCTAGTTATATATGGTATATAAATATAAAATTATTTTTTGTGTCGGTAATGATAATAAAAGAAATTGAAAAATTCATAATACCCTTGTCAATTCGGGTATCCCCGAGAACGCCTTCCCAATACAACCTCCTTTAGACTAGGCTAGAATATCTCTAAGAAATAGTTATTTTATAATGAATTCTTGATACCAAAGGAACCTAAACAATTCATACCATCATAATGATAATAATAATCATGATCAATATGTGCCATAGAATTTAAGACAAATCTCCCGATATTAATACAAGATATCCATGTATCATACACCATTAATAAATCCATGTATGTTCATTAACATGAAATATGTGTCATTGATATGATTTTCATCCTGATACTATCCATGTAATTCCATGTAGGGAATCTATGTTTCATTTTAAGCATACTAGAAACCAATTACCCTTGAAACCCATATAATTCATTTTGAATTGGATCCTAAGAATCACCTAATGAATGGTATAATTGAAATTTCCCAATAATCATATATAAGGTATTCCATATTTTGATACAAGTATTAGTAATGAAATAATATAAATACATCATCTCGGTCAGCACATCTAAGGTATTCCATGTAGCAATATATGTTTCCCACATGGTATAATATAATCCAATTAATAATTCATTCAATTTAATATCCCATTAGCATAGGCAGTGAATTGTGAATGGGAACCTATGTGTCTCCCATAAAATAACATATTTAATAGTAAATGGATTTCAATTTAACTATATTATTT
Source organism: Viscum album (assembly GCA_963277665.1). Taxonomy (NCBI): domain Eukaryota; kingdom Viridiplantae; phylum Streptophyta; class Magnoliopsida; order Santalales; family Viscaceae; genus Viscum; species Viscum album. The sequence continues at coordinate 1,050,139,715 of OY728151.1, read as the reverse complement.
AACAATTCAATTAATTGAATGTGGTCAATTCATTTATAAGGGAAAACTTAAGCATAATGTAGGAAGTAATCAAAGGGGACCATGTTATATGGTATTGTAATTACAAATTCATTTAATTAATTTAAATTGTTAATTTCTATGAAATGTGATGAACCATACGTATGGGGGTTCAATTACTTGAATGATAAATTATAATCATTGAATAAAATAAATAGGCTCAATGGGTTGTTTGAGCATATTTAAAATATGGGTAATAGTATATTAATATTACCCATGAACCATAAATGATTGTTTGAGTTGAGGAAGACAACCTTCCAAAATGAAATATATGATAAAAATTCAAACTAACTCATGTTTTTATTAATTTATTTAGATAAGTTTACATTTATTACAGGACACATGTAATTTTCATCATGTATCACAGTGACACATAATATGAAAAAACAATACTTTTATGTAAAGGTCCTATAACACCTCATTTATACACATAGTGTAGAATAGAAATAATGTATGTAGAATGCTCAATTACAAGAGGGGGTGAATTATAGATTTAGAAACATCTATTTTTAATCATAAGGAAAAATATGTCTAACCTAGATAAACAAGGTTAATCCACAAACCCTTTTTGGTTCTTAACTATATAACAAAATTACTTGGGGTTCCGAAAGATGAATCCAAAGAATAAACATAAAAAAATTTCTTAGAGGAATATTCTACCTTAAAGAGTACATAATTATAATTATCAATGTATGTCAAATGACAAGAATGTATATGAATGTTTTACTTTCATTCATTATCAAAATACAGTGGAAATAATACATGATACAAGATACATGAATAAGTAAGAAGTAAAAATCATTTTAACCAAAGAGTAGGGTATCCTATGACCTTGGATAAAGTTACCACGATCAATACATTCAAGAAAGCCCGTCTTACACACACCTGGGTAAGCCCTCGATAAGAATATTGGAATCCGTATAGCTATCCTAGAAAGGCCTCGAATTTGAGGTAGTCAGCACCTATATCATCATATCCTCAGAATCCCTCATTGTACTCACCAACAATCAGAATTGCATGAAGAAAGATGAACAAGATGTTCATGGTTGACCACAGTGTTCATAAAATGCAAAATACATGAGAGTCATTCTCACTCTAGAAATAATTTCATAGCATGTAATATATAGAATCATTATTCGATTGATTGATATCTTAATTGTTCAAATTACCTATTATTTACAAGTAAAACGTCAATGGTTGGCTCCATCCTCCAATTACCATATTAATACTTGAATCTAGGAGGAACAAGTACACATGTCACACAACCAATGATTTGTTTGAAATAAATTGTATGACATCGTTTTATAGTTACAAAAAAATGTTTAGGAAAACATATGTAGCTTAACTAAATCTTAATATTCATGATAAATGGAAAAATATAATTTACATTCTAAACATATAAACAATCAGATTCGGGAAACATGGATATTTATATATTATTTTTTAAATAATACTGAGTTTGAATTATGAGGAAATCGATTTTTTAATTCTGATAAATTATAAGTCAAAATTCTGCGGAATTCAGAGTCTCAATTCTGAGGAATTCAGAGTTTGAATTCGGAGGATTTGAGAGTCTTAATTTCAGATAATTTGGGCTCTCAATTTCAGAGAATTCGAAGTATGAATTTTAGAGAATTTTGTGTTTGAATTTCGTAGAACTCAGGGTCTGAATTACAGAGAGTTAAATGTCTCAATTTCAGATAATTCAGAGTCTGGATTTTATAGAATTCAGAGTCAAAATTTCAGAGAATTTGGAGTCTAAATTTAATAGAATTCGGGAACTAAATTTCATAGAATTCATAGTATAAATTTCAGAAGACTCAATATCCAAAGAACAATAATATTATAAATATTTAGATAATGATCCTAATGTTTGAAATAATAATAAAAATAACATGATTTTTAGATGACATAAATTAATAAAACAAAGTAAAGATAAAACTATTTTTAGAGAAAGGAAATTTTCCTTAAGAAAATAATCCTTAGAGAATGAAAATTTTCCATAACAAAAATATATTTTGATTTTCAAAACATAGTGGAATAGAAAATTCATATTGGAACGTTTTTGAATAAAAAATCTCCCCCATTTTGGAAATCACAAACATCCTTTTGAAAATGAATATAAGGAATTAGGATTTTTATTTTTGAAGATTAAAAGAAAAATATATATCCCTTTACTTATAAACTATAATGAATATGACTAACTCTCCCTTAGGTTTTGAAATTCCTAAAGATCGTATTTTTCTCTTTCATAGGGGAGTTACTTTTTCATGTATAATAAAGTCTTCTTTTAGTATACTCCACTGGACATAAACTCCCCCTTACTTAGGGATCTCTTCTTTTTTACTTAATCTTCTTTTGATTGTTCTTTTCACCGCCATTTTGATTGTCAAAAAGGAATTGGGAGAATGAAAAAAATGCTACCTAAAAGATTTGAACTACAAAAAGAAATACAAAACAAATTAAGGAAAACAAAATTTTCATTATGATAGGAAAAAGTGATATAGGGTAAAAAATAAAACAAAATATCGGAATGTCATGAAAATCATGCATCCTTTTTTTATTTTAGCATGATATTCTTCAATGTAGCATTTATCTTCAGGGTCTTTTTGTGATCATAATCAAACCACAGGAGAAAATTTTCTGGATCCTTATTCTTCTTTTCGAGAGACCAGATTTATTCATCTTGAGACTTTATTATTTTTTCATGATATTACACTACTTCTCCTTGGTGATTGAATTTTTCGTTGAACTCTATCCTGAGTTCCCTTTCACTCATTAAAGTCTAAGAAACTGAATTTTACATCCTATTCAGATCTTTATCCTATTGCTTATGAAATAAATTCTTATGATTTGTCTTCTCTGAAAAACATGTTTTAAGTTTTTTGATTCTATTATCTAACATGCCCAAATACTCAATAATTGAATTTTAGATGTCATCAAATATTTACATTTCTTCAATGTTTTTTTTGGACAATTTTTTTATTTCCATACATGTTATCTTATGAGCATCATAACCAATACAAAATCATTTGAAATCTTCCTCAAGCTTGATATGGTTTTCCATTACCATTATTAAGAATACTAACTTCTAATTGAAAGAGTGTTGAAGAAATTGTTTTAATGAATACATACTAGGAATCAAATGTATTGTGTTCACTAGATTCTTCAAAGATTGAGCAACGATATCCTGACACATCGATGATGAAGATTCGAAATATGATTCCATTATGGGAGAGGATAATTTTTCTTGCTCATCAACTTTTATGTTAGATGAACCACCTATATAATTCTTATCCTTAAGAAGCACATCGTTTTTTTGCGTATCATCCAGCACATTTTTTCCTTTATTAACATGGGAAATAACCTTTTTATCCCTTGGATACTCATGCTAAAAATTATATAGTTGGACTATGTTTTCTTTATCAACTTATTATTTCTCAACATCTTTCATAATATCATTAGGCTGGATGAAATCAAGGTTTTTACTCTCATCGTCAATAGGTTTATCAACCTCTTCTTATCCATCATCCCCTTTCCCTTGAGAAACAGTTTTGGTTCACTCAACCTGGGATTTTTGGATTGAAATATTATCATAAGTACATTCCTTATCAGTATATTCTACGACTTACTTTCTCATATCATCAATTTTTACTTCTTTTTCTTCTTTTTATTCTTCTAATTATTCTTCTTGAACTATTTATTCTTCCACGATAGGGTCTATAATTGAAAATTTATTTCCCACAGTTTCTACTGGTACTAGTTCATAGGTAAAGGATTGTAGTACCTGAATATGTTCATATTATTTCTCATTATCCTGGAGAACTACTTGAATAATTTGAGCTTTAGACATTTTCTTTTTCAAGTACTTCTATTTTTCTTTCATTTCAATCTCTTTTTCAGCTTTAATTTTAAAGGAGTTTTCATCAGATGTTTTTAGTCAAAAGCATGGACCTCATTATTTATCATTCTTATTCTATTCCCTCTACTTCACTACTACTTCATCAGGGAATGTTTTTGGCTTTTTCGGCATTGGTGGTGCTGACTAGCTTTCTAAAACTATAGATTTTTCTTTGTTTTCTAGTACCTTCTATTTTATATTCATCTTCCACTTATTGGATATTACTCCAAATTCTCATTTCATATAAAAATATTCAATATCACTCATAGATAAGTCAAAAAAATTTCCTGCTTTGGTGATGATCATGACTTTCATCCTCCTCAAAGTATCATTACTCATCAACATGATCTTGAAAGTTCTGGGTTTAAAAATATAGGGAATTTTGAAGTATTATAAGAATTTCACTGTGATATTTTACTGGATTACCAGATACATGATAATATGAGTCATTAGAGTTCCATTCTTCATGTTGTTAATTGTTTAGAGGATGCACTTCACAAGATTTAACTTTCTCAGGTAAAAAAATTTCCAATATAAAGATATCACTTTTCATTAAATAATATTTTTCACCCTTTCTCTGAATGAGGAAACCCTATACCTACAAGGATTAAATTATAAATTTTTTTGAAAGGAGATCGATCATAGGTGACTTTACTCCTTTGATTACAAGGTCAAAACATCCCGACTGATCTGGAAACTTGTGAGGGAAAAAAATTACCTCGCCTTCATATGACATTTATTGAATATTTAATGCCATATTAAAAGATAGTAATAGTTTCTCCCATATATTTTTACCAAAAATTTCAATCTTCCACCTTCCTCATAAAAACATACTATATTATAGAATTTTATAAGGATGTTAGGATAAACCAGATCCCAACTAACTTCCTTTGAAAATAATAAATTCTCCCATATATTCGGCTTGATTTTTTTAATAATCAACAAATTATACATAACAATGAATTTTGGGTAAACCAAAATTTCTTTTTTGATTTTTCAATAATTAATTTCCTAAGGTGAAAACATATATTTTTGTGTGGATTCTTCAAGAGACATTCAAAGTATAAGAAAACATGGAAAACTAGAATAAATTTTTGAAGATTAGAGCATCAGCGCACAACCTCATGAAAAATATTATTGGACATGGAATAGTGGGGATTTTTATAGGCTTCGAGGTGAATGTTCATATTCAGGATTTGATCCAACTGTTGGAAAAATCATGACATGATCATACAATTGATATGAATTCCCAAGAAGGATTTGGTAGGATCTAATCATTTGAGGTTTTAAGGAAAATTGAATTTACTGAAATTGAATCTGATATAGTTTTCCTAAAAATGAATAAAAATAACAACAATAAAAAATTCAATTATGAAAATTTAAGTAAGGAATTATACATTCGTTATTTCATTGAAATAATTATTAGTATAGATATGTTTTTTTACAACTTAGATTACAGAAAATTTTACTATGAAAAACTATTTGGATGTTGAAAATTAAATGTATTCCAAAAAAATTATGTTAAAGAAGGAAAATTTTGTATTTTGAAAAACCCTTACTAAGGAAATTATTAATTTTGGAATTTTGGATTCTGAAAAATCTGTTTTCTACAATAAAAACTATTAATAATTATTATATTGGTATATTATAAATTTTTTTAGAGACATATACGTTAAAAAATTTATTTATGAACGAAAAATTATGGATATTGAAAATAAATTTACTTCCCCTATAAAAAGGAGTTTCCTAATAAAAGGATATATGTTTCCACAAAAAGTTGATATTGAATATTAACATACAGTTATAATTCTGAAATTCTATTTATTATATTAAAATCTTTCAGAGGGTAATGATTTTGTAGAAATTTCAGAAATTTGATCTTGTGTTCCCATAAATTGAAGAATGATATCTACATTAAGTGTCTGATCCCTAAGAAGGTGATGTCTAATATCTTTGTCTTTTTCAAGAGAGTGATGTGCACAGTTTTTTTATTTGGAAATGGAACTTTTATTATAACAAAATATCTATTATTTGGTAAAAATCATGGTACTATCTGTGACTATTTGTTTCATCAACATCACTTGAGCACAACAACTTCCAATTGGTACATATTTAGCTTCAATGGTTGAATGTGAAATAGAGTGTTGCATCTTGCAAGACAACGAAACTAGTGAATCTCCTTTGAAATGACATGTTATGGATTTAATTTTTCTATCCATTTTACATCCAACAAAATTAACTTCTGAAAAAAAAACAAAATATTTTCCCAAAAAATAGTAAAGTCCTAAATCTATGGTTCCCAATAAATAGAGAAATTTTTTTCACTTATTTCAAATGAGATTAATTTGGATTAGATTGATTTATTTCACATAAGAATATTGTAGACATTATGTATTTATGTGTATCCATTATGTAGAATAAACATCATTTCATAACTCTAAGGTATTTTTAATATTATAGTTTCCATGCTTCATCAAGATAAATAGAATTGGAGGTACCGATTGGGGTGATTATAATTTAGTGTTTTCATATCCATAAATTTTAAAAGGAACATTAATAGATATATTTTTTGATATATAATTTCCTTTTGGTTTTTTATAAATTCTATAACCTATAAAAAAGTTAACTTAGCCATCAAACTCATTTCAAACACAAATTTCTTGAGATTTTCCATGGAATTTGTTAAAGACAGCTAAGTTGATCCAAATATAATTTCATCGACATATATTTGACAATAAAAATAGTTTTCTTATCATTCATTAAAATAATCATTGGATTAGAAGTTCCATTAACATAATTTTTTGTAACAAAAATCATGTAAAACTATCATACCAGGCACTAGGGCCTCGATAAAGTCCCTATAAAGCATTGGTATGTTTGAAATGATGTTCAAGATATTTTTTGTCTTCAAATCCAGGATGTTGTTCAAAATAAAATTCCTCTATAACATATCCATTATGGAATGAAAACATCACATCTATTTGAAAAAGATTGAAATTAGAGAATTCTGTAAAAGTTTGTGAAATAATAATTTATTCATGTCTAGATACTGGTGCATAGGTTTCATCATTTTCTATTCCTTTATGATTATTATAGCCTAATGCAACTAATATATCTTTATTTCTTACTAAGATTCCATATTCAACACATTTATTTATGGAGACCCATTTAAATCAAGTGTAATCATTAAAAAAAATACAATATATTTTCCTCCAATACATCCACTCTGTGTTGGGCCAAAAAGATCCATATGTAGTAACTATAAAGAATCAGAATAAGAGACTTCACCAATTGATTTAAAAAATGATTTATGTTTCCTTCCATATTGACGAGGATTATAGTCTTTTGAATAATAAAATCTATGACCTGGTAAATCCATAACATGTTTTTTATTAGAGAGTTTTTATAGGTTTATAAGGTTACAATTTCATAACATTCTATTCCATAACCAAGATGGATCTTCCATTTCACTAATGTAAGGTAAGTCTTCGATAATATGGTCTTCCATGTTTAGTGTATAATCATTCTCTAGCTTATGGGAAGTGATAGTATACACTTCCTTGGAATTTTATATTAAGCATTTATAATTCCTAAAATTCACAAGGTAACCTTCATCACATAATTGATATATATAATGAGTTTCTACTTAAAACCTTTTACAAATAAAACCTTTGAAATCAATGTTTTTCAAATAAGAACAACGTTACCTATACCAAAATGTTATCCATTAGAATTATCTTTGAATATTAGTTTTATTTCATTCTTCTTGATAATATTATCAAAGAATATTTTGTTACTAGTCATATTCAGGAAACATCCACTATCCACGTACACTTTATTGTCATTGTTTCATTATTTTCCTAAAAATGGAAGAGTTATATTTTCCAAATCCAAATTTTCTTGGATACGGAAATTTCATAAAGTAAAATATTATTGATTGATATTTTCTTATAAAAATAATATTTTTGAAAACCTAAATATTGGGTATTATTTGAAGAACAATTTTTCTCCAAATTTCCAACACATTTAAATTTAGTGAAAAAGGGAGAGCATTGGAGAACAAAATATTTTTTTGTAAAAACTGATTTTCAACAAGTATAACCAAATCCAAAACTATACTTTAGAGGATGAATTTGTGATTAAATTTTATCAAATTGTTTCCTTCCTGAAGTAAAATTTGATAAAAGTTTCTATAAGGAAAAAATTTTGGTTTTGAATCTAATGACTAAATCAGTATCCTCAAAGTCATCAGTTTTAGAACATAAGTTATTATCTAAAATATTTTTCATAGAAGTAAAATGTTCATGATCTATAAAATGTTTATCCTTATCAGAATTAACATTGATAATTTTTTTAGAAACACATTCATGATAAAAATATTTCTTATCATGATTCATAGAAATATATGATAGTTCATTATTTAATACATAAATTCTAGAATTTTATTTCTCTATCTACTTTTTTATCATATAATTTTCATTTCCAAGTTTTTTAGAAAATGTAAAAACTTATTCAAATGATGGTAAGGTATTATCATATTATGATCAAGATTCATAATTTAATGATTTTTAATATTCTTCCTTTTGGATAATAATCATTTAAAGAAATATTCATTAAGGGTTTAGCATTGTGTAACATTTCCATAATACAATTTTTTTTAGTAGCTACTAAATATTATTCTCACTAGAAGATTCTAATTCTAAATATTAATATAATGAATGACCACCAATGGTGGTCCATGTCTCATTTACTTTCATAACATTCTTACCCTTTGATTATTATTAATTATTTCTCTTTTATTTAGAATTATTTTCCTTCCTATCTTTTCTCTTAAGCATGGGACAATAATGTCTCATATGTCCAACCCTTTTACATTCATAATCAGTTACTTGGGAATAATTCTTTTCCTTTTTATCTTTCCTCTTTATATCTATATAGAAAAAAATTCATTCTCATAATCTTGTTCATACTTCGACCAAGATTTGAAAATTCATTCCCTGAATGATCAGTGTCACTTTATTTAGATATAACAACATATTTCTTAACTTTATATCTAGTTACCATTTCTGTAGTCATAACATTAGATATAGTATTGAAATGTACACTTCTATTAACATTCTTCTTTTTGTTTAAATCAACATATCTCTTCATCCTAGTTTCATACTAATGAAAAGTAACCAAAAACTCATCAAGAGTAATGTTAGATACTTTTATTTTCTCATCAATATATGTTCTTTTAGATTCCCACTCATTAGGAATGAGGTAAATTATTTTATCTATAAGAACATCATCATCAATACCTTTCTCTCCTATTGATTGAGGACTGTTGAAAATGGTCATAAATCAATGTTGTACGTTGCAAATAGGTTATCCATAAGGAAATAAAAATCTATGATATTCAGCTCTTAACATATCTCTTCTAGTTTCTATAACATTAGAGGTCCCATGATGTGTAACTTTTTGTTTCCTCTACATGTAGTTGGTAGATTCACAACATGATATTTGAATATATATATTCATGGTCACAGAACACAACAATGTATTGTGTATATTTTAATTTAGTTGATATTCTAGTTTTTCCAAGTTGGTGAATCATCTGACTTCCTTGTATAGATTTTTTTAGTCCCTAGTGAGAATGGAAAATTTTTATACTCCATTATTATTGAAAAAAGTATTCATTTTATCTCTCCTATACTAAAAATCAATACCATCAACTATTGGTGGTCTAGTTGTGTTTATTTCATTAATATATCAAACATTGATACGTACCATTCAATAACAAAATAAATTTCCACAATATTTTTTAATAGAATAAACTTTGAAATAAATATAAAAATCATTAGACAAAAACTGAACAAGGAAATTTATGCATGAAGAATTTTGAATATGGAAATCATGATAAAAAACATATATATGTATATGAGTATTTCATATACCTACTATGTTACAAATTGTAGGATTGAAATAATGTATGTAGATTCTCAGTAACATGATGTGGTGAATTTTAGATTTAAAAACATTTATTTTTAACCTTAAATAAAACTATGTGTAAAAATGATAAACATGGTAAATTGGAAAACCCTATTTTCTTCTTATCTATACATCAAACATTATTGGGGTCTGAAAAGATGAATATGGATCAGAAACATAAGAACAATTTTCTTAGAGAAGTATTCTTCTTTAAAGCGTATAGAATCTTAATTATTAGTGTAAATAAAATTATAAGAATTTATAGGAATGTTATACCTTCTTTATTTATCAAAATATACTGAAAATAAAGCATAAAACAAGAACATGTAACAAGTAGGAAATATTTAATCCCAAAGAGTAGTGTATCCATCATCCTTGGATAAAGGTCTCCTGAATTATAATTTCATGAATGTATGTCTTTCCCGCACTTGGGTAATCCATCAATAGGAATATTGGAATATGTCTTGTTATCCCTGCATTCCATTGATCATTAATTAATTTGTAACCTCTATTTTCCTATCCCCAAGAGCCCTTTATTGTAATCCAAACAATAATAATCACACAAAGCTAGATGAACAAGATATTCAAAGTTGAACAAGGTGTTCATAATACATAAAAGGCACGATAGTCATTCTATCTATATAAATCACTTCACATTATTTAATATCTAGGATCATTAGTCGATAGGTTGATATATAGATCACTCAAATGAACTCCATTTTATATTAAAAACATCAATGGTTGGAACCTTCCTCTAATGGCCATATTTTTATTGAATCTTGGAGGGACCTATACATGTGTCTCCTAACCAATGGTTAGTTAAAAACAAATTGTACAACATCATTTTATAGTTACAATAGCATATATATGGAAAAGGAATTAGGTTAACTATATCTGAATATCCAGAATCAATGGAAAATAGAATTCAGAGCCTAAACATAAAAAAAATATGATTCATGAAACACGGATATTCATATTCTATTTTTCAAAGAATTATGAGTATGTATTCTGATGAATTTGATATATGAATTCTAAGGAATTTGGAATCTGAATTCTTAGGATTTTGATATTTTAATTCTATGTTATTCGGAGTCTGATTTCTAAGAAATTCAGATTCTGAATTTTTAGGAATTCGAAGTCTAGATTCTAAAAAATTTGGAGTCAGAATCATAAGGAATTCAGAGATTGAATTCTGATGAATTTGGATTCGGAATTCTATGGAATTTTTAGCTGACCTTTGAGAAATTTGGAGTCTAAATTCATCATAATTTGGTGTCTGAATTTTGAGGAATTTGGAGTATAAATTTAGAGAATTCAGAGTCTGAATTTTAGAGAATTTGGATTCTAAATTTCATCGAATTTGGATCATGAATTTATGATTATTAGGAGTTTTAAATTTATATAATTTAGAGTATGAATATCAGATTATTCAAAGTTTAAATTTCATAGAATTAAAATTATAAATTTCAAGGAATTATGAGTATGAATTTCACAAAATTTGCTGTTTGAATTTCAGAAGACTCGGTATCCAAGGAACTATATGATATAAAATAATTTATATAAGTATTCGACTTTTTTACATAGTATTGAAATGAACATTCTTTTTAGAGGATATAAAATATGAAAACAAGCTAACGATATAATTATCCTTAGAGAAATGAAATTTTCCTTAAAAAATAATCATTAGAGAAAGATAATTTCAATTAAGAATCAGACATTATGATTTTCAAAACATAGAGGAATGGAAAAGAAATAATGAAACCATATTGACCGAACACCTAGAAGTCTTCGAGTATAGTAACAACCTCTGATTTGGGATGGAATGAGATAAATTGGGAAAAAATGAAAAATTACATGAAAATAGGGCATAAGAGTTCTCATAGAAATATAACCATTGATGTTGAGTGAAAATGATAATGGAATAAATATGACTCATAGTCTTACTGAAGAGAATCAAACACGATAAAAGGTTTCACACAAACTAGTAGAACTCCATTAATAGTAAAAGAACCATGTTCCACCTCAAATCAACTATATTTTTGTGATGCACATTAAGCACATATTGTCAGCTAATTGAGCTCTTTGTATGTTTCTTTATGAATTAGGACTCTAGGTCATGAAGGATCCTTATATCTATATAAATTATTTAAACATGTACAAATAAATAAAAAATATGTATTACTGATAATAAATGAATTCATACATCAATAAATATATTGTTTCATAAAAACATAATTTCTGGTCATAAGGAATATTAACCATTGTAAAATTTTACCACACCGGTAAAGGGGAAAAACTGTTAATCAGGGTAGAAACAATTTGTTAAGGCCTCAAAAACTCTTAGAAAATTCATTTATTTCATTATCAGGGTAGAGTTTTATAATAATAATAATATACACTCAATTATGGATACTATGTACCATTATACATTCATATATAAATTGATATAATAACTTTCATGATAAGAACACATAGATGGGGATGAATTGCGGTGGGATGACTTTTTATTTATTTTAAATTATATCCCATTATTTTCCTCTATCACTTATCGAGTGACTGGGTGTCAATATTTCCATACATTAAATTATCAAACATGCACAAAAAACAAGGATGCATAATAGAAAACATGATTTTGTATAGCAGTTCATCTCCATTAAGGATTATTCTATTGTTTATTGTGGTTGTTATCTAATAAAAAAACTTCCCTATTATTATCATAAATAGATTGATAATTATTGTGACCTTATACTCATTCTCCTATCATAGACCGATAATAATGAAAAAGATTCAATGTAGTCAAAAATGAAGGATGTGGCCTTCTGCTCAATAATTGAACAATAGTGTGACACAATTCATCATCCCTAAAATCCAGTGAATATGATCATCTTCCTTGAAATGGTAGTAAGAATAATTGGTGCCACAAATTAACAAAAATTGAATGGTTATCTAAAGAATAAAACTATAAATAGAAAACACAAGATTATAAGACATTAAAATTATTTGAATATATTTTAGACTAGCAACTCATATTTTATAATTCTTATTTACTCACAAAGTTATCATGTTTTTATAAACTACTATTTATAGAATTATATGACTGAAATAAAAAACATAAAGTCTTAACTCAGTAAATATGTATTTTTATTAATTAAATAATAAAAATATATATATATTATATAATGAATCAAGATGATGATTTCTCAATTTTACATCAGAATTTCATCACTAAAAAGTGTCAGTTAAGATTTGGTGTAACCTATTAATTGTGCATGTACAATATTGAGTTTGGGGTGCAGTATCTTTTCACATCAATTTATTTCATCCATGAAAACATCAGGATTCATTATTCAAAAAATATTGAATAATAATTTTTATATATTTTTATAATTCATACATTTTAGTCCATGTAAAGTATATTTAGTGTCATATTTATATTTCACATAGGTTTATTATACTTTACTTCTTCATTGACAATGTATATACACTATAAATGATTATTTATTCTAATTTTAAATACGTAGTGGGAAATTGAAATCCTAAAAAAATATTTTCATTTACTATAATAGAAGTATACTTATCATTATTCATGAATATAATGAGTTTTATAGTATCTCTCTTTTCATCATGTAATAGATTTTTACTAAAATAATTTTTCCCTTACATAAACATGGGGGACCATAGATTATTGTGTCTCTTTGAATAATATTATGATAGTGATGAATATGTATGATTATGACATATCACATATGGTATGAAGTTATTCATCATGAAATATATACATTGAACCTCTATTTTCATATCCATGTGGCTCATTGTTCTTCTTTTCATTGGAGGGTATTTGATTTCTTCAACCAGAAGCTCTATTTATCTATTAAAAGTTATAGTTATTAGTAATTTAGATGAAATACATATCATTGGTTTCAAACTATATATAGATGATGTTCTCATCCTATTGAACTTATATTTATGCCACTCCTAACTAACATGTCGTATGTATATAATGAGGAACATCAAGTAAGATTCTATTAATATCACCTTAGATTTCATTATATTAAAAAACAACACGTGACATGTGTGATGCCAAAAATATTTGGGTCACATCCTATGCATGCTTAGCTACATATATTACATATTCATTATATATAACTGAAATAGAAAATAAACCTCATATGGAACTCTCTCATGATTTGGAATTCCAAAATATTGCACTGTAACATGGTTATCTATCTTGGTCGATGCACTTTTTTAGGAACCGTCTATTCTCAAGCTAGATGTAGATTGAAATCATTTATTCTCATCATTTTTATTTTGAGGATGAATCCATAATGGTTAGGTTTTCTCATGGTGGTCCATATAATGATCAAAGTTTGCTGGTTCATAAAAAACTCAAATTGGAATGAATGTTATCAAGAAGAGAATGACAATGGCATAGAGGCTGGATGATCATTAGATCTGTCATTATAGAATTAATGAGATTATTATTAATTTATATTAATACTTATGAATAGTGAGGGACTAATTCATCCCATATCTGACATCCAAATAGATATATTCCACTAAATAATTATACTTTTATCCCAGTCTCTTGAGAAATCACTAGGGTCGGCACTTTGGAACACTTTCACCCCACACCCTCACCTACCACACCTAACCAACAAGGTCCACCAAGAATTCCTATGAGCACTATGTTCCCATTTTATCACAATCTGTAAGGAACTAGTTTTTTCTATAAAAGACTTTGGAATATTCTTGATGTTATTCCAGAGCAGCGCCTTCAGACAGCGTGCGATTCCGAGCCCCAGAGTGGCCGGAATTAAATTTTCAGTGCGTTCACACTAGAAATGCCACCTATTGAGCTGCAGACAGCTTCAGCAGAGTAGACGGGGCTTGATCACGGGTTGAGCACGCTCCGTAAGTTCTAGTGGTAGAGACCGCTGAGGTTCAGTGGTGAGCCAGACCCTCGGGCAGTAGAGGTTTGGGTATAGGTAGTGGTTTGTCTTTTCAGGCTTGTGTAGACGCCGGCAGATCAGAGAGTGGCTTTGGCCGCCAACCTTTTCCACAGAGCAGCTTGGCATTGGTGGATTCTGGTGACTCAGTTTCTTTACGATTCGTCGCTTTCGTGGGGTGACTATTAGTTGTTGTTCCGTGAGTAGTTTTTCCCCTCCTTCTTGTGCTTCGTTCGGATTTAGGAGCTCCTGTAGTTTCAGCAGGGAGGGATGACGGTGGCCGAGTACGAGGCTAGTTTTGCAGACCATGCACTCTTTTACCCAGACTCGGTCCATGACGACAACATCTGAGTGCGGAAGTTTGAGCAGGGTCTCCGCCGAGAGATTCGTGCTGTCATATTACCTGTGGGCATTTCCACATATGTCAGGGGTGCTAGATCAGGCGCTGGTGACAGAGAGATTCCTGTCATGTTCTAGAGTTGGTGGTGGTAGCAGGCATGTTAGAGCTGAGACGTCTGTCATAGCTAGTGGGCGTCGGCAAGTAGAATCTCGAAGCATGTGGCTTTCTGAAAACGGGACTCATGGGTGTGGTCGTACACCACAGTGGCGTCGGAGGGCACCAGTGCAGTCCAAAGAGATTCGGTGCTATGCTTGCGATGGGTGAGGTCACCTGGCACAGGACTGCCCGACCAGGCATGCGGAGAGCTTCGGGCAGGCAGCAGGTGCACCACCACAACAGATGCAGTGTCGTGATCGGAGTAGCAGCCAGAGATTTGGTGCTAGCAGAGGAGCGGGAGGAGCTGGTATTGGGGGACCACTTTACGAGGTCTTCCCATCACCACTAGGCAGTCCACGTTAGGCTCCGGGAGCTGACAGTTGGGACTACAGACAGCTGCAAGCTTTGGATGTCTATGACCCTGTAGAGCATGAGGTGTCAAGAGGTATGCTCTACAGCTCTTCTACTTTTTGCAGCATAATTTTTAGACTCTGGGTGTGTAATGCTTTTCTCCCTTCTCCTTGCTTGAGGTGTTACCGGGGTGATGTGGGGCATCGGTATGGCCCTGTGTCGGAAAGTTAGAAGGCATGGAACCTTTCTCTTTCGTCGATGGTAGCAACTCCTTCTCATTTCGAGCGTGTAAGAGGGTCTTGGTCATGGGACATCAACTCTGAAACCTTGTGTGACCAGATATCCTTGGGTATTTCACCATATGGATATTCTGAAGGAGGGAATCATCGGACCTTGTTCCAAGTGTAGGCGGTGATTTCAGTCGCGACGTGTGACATATAGGTTTGGTTTGGAGGTGAGTTACCCCCGAGGTCCTTCAGGCCATTTGAGACCGTGCAAAGGGATGGAGAGGTTCCCTACCGCCTTGCCCTAACCCCAAAAGTTGGTTTGGGTGTATAGTGTCTCCCGTGTGACTCACATGGGGAGATTTGTGCGTTCTCCCATTCACGTCATCAGTGAGGGTAGATCTCGCGTGAACAGGTCAAATCCTTTGGTCTGTGTGCGGTGGCGTAGAGCTGTGCGAGAGTTCTTCTGGGTACGGGAGAGCCAGGTGTGGGCTTAGTGCCCTGAGTTGTTCCCTGGTTTTTCTTTTCAAGGAAAAAAATATTGAAGGAGGGAATGAGGTAAGAACATAGTTTTTGCTGCGAAATAATTTGGAATATTCTTGATGTTATTCCAGAGCAGTGTCTTCAGACGGCGTGCGATTCCGGGCCCCAGAGTTGCTGGAATTAAATTTTCAGTGTGTTCACACTGGAAACGCCAAATGAATATGATAACTCCTAAACGGTGATCCAAATCAGAGATCTAAGTGTATGTATGGGTCCGGAATGGGGTTTTTACCCTAGGAACGACATAAAGCATGTCGGCGCGGGAAGTTTGGACCCCTCGCCCACTTCTGGAACGTTAAACGGATAAATTAATTAATTAATTAATTTGTTTAATAGCTTAACTCATGTATCTCTTAAACGGTGGCTCGGATTGGAAAACTGAGGGCACCGTTGAGTTTGTGTCGTCCCGTTTACCCTAGGAGAGGTGTAATTTTTGCGGACGTGGCCCGTCTGTGAAAAATGGCCCCAGGGGCGTTTTCGTAATTTGGCGGCCTTGAGCTCTAAATTTAATAACTTTTGAATAGGGCCTCGGATTAAAATTATGAGATTTCCATTGTACTCAGAGCATGGTGTTTACCCTAGGGGTGGATTAACCTCGACCCCGTCGGATGTTTCAGACGCGGGTTAAATTTGGGGGTTCATAATTAATTGAAATTTAAGTAATTTTTCATTTTAAACCCTAACCACCCCCTCCCCTTCCCCTGGTTCTCTGTAGGAAGAAATCTCAAGCAACCAATGAGCCCTCCCTTTGACCTCCTCCTCCTCCCTCCTCCGATCAAGGCAAAATCGAGCGGTGGGGCGCGGATCGAGCGAGAAGCTTCGGGCTGCGCCCACGAGGTAGGAGTTTTTCCGTTTCGTTTTTAATTTCCAACCCCTTCCTTTGAACACAATATGCATAGTCAAATTTCTGTTTAAGCATTGAGAAAAGCACATATCTATGTATTATACATTCGTAGCTCTAAGATGCTTCTTTCGGAATTAAATTTTGGGTCCCCGGGTGTTCGTAAAGCTCCGGCGAAGTTTGTGGGTTTTCTTTTGGGTTTTCTGGAGAATCTGGTCGGACCGGAGGGTGGTCCAACAAGGGTTTGGCCGCAGCGACGTGGGTCTTCAGCGGGATCAGCCAAGGGGCGTCGGTCCTTGAGGAGCGGCAGTAGGTCGTGGATGTGGACGGTGGAAGGAGGCACGGCGGGGCTCCTCGGCAGTGGTGGCCTTCGGCCGGACCGAGCATTAGACCCCGGGGCTTCTGGATGGCAGACGTGGAGCTCCCAAGGGTGAGCTGGTGTGCGTCGCGGCTGGCGCGAGCGTCTCATGCAGGCGGTGCAGAAGGTCGGCCGGCTGTGCCGGTCGGTGGCGGCGAGGGAGGACCGGGGTCTACGGACCCTGGCTGGCTGACAAGGACCCGCACGCTACAGGTCCTATCGGAAGAAGAAGACCGGCCGAATGGCCGGCCTGCTTTTGGGTTAAAGAAAAAAAAATAAAAAAAAGATGTTATAATAATAATAATAATAATAATAATAATATATTATTATTATTATTATTATTAAATGATTTATGTTTTAATAACTCATAAAGCGGGAGTTGGTTTCGCGAGCCATCTGCGGCGGCACGTGCCTCGGAATGAGAGGAATAATTTGAGATGATTTCGGGTGATTTTAATTCCTGAGACATGGGCCTCGGAAGCGCGACACGCCGTCAAGCGGTTGGGCATTTTTTTTTCGGGGATTTTTTTGTTTGACAGCGCGGACACATTTGATGTCCGAATTGGGCGCCGTCAGTGGTGTTGCGACCCTGGCATCGAGGCGGAGGTTTCCAGGGAGGTTTCGGGCATCGAAACCGGAGTTGAGGTGTGGGCCCCATTGGCCGTCTTTTGAGCTGCGAGCAGCGTTTAGTGACTTTCTCATCGGGCGTCCATTCGGTGCGTGAGGGCAGTCAATTCTAGATGTTTTTCCGAGGGGATAGAAATGGTGCAATCTGCCCGCCCTAATTCCGTATGATGGTGCGGGGCCCACGAGGGTCGTTTGGGCGTTGACGGTGATTTTCCATCTCCATCATCGGGCGACCGTTTTGGACAAGTGAATAGTCCAACTTGTGTACTTTTTCGAGAGGATCGCAACAGTGCGATCCGTCCGTTGAGTTTCGGGACTGGGATGTGGGTCCCATGTATCACCGCTCGTGTGCGGTGCATTGGAATACATTTTTTCTCCGAATATCTATTGCGCTCAAGTGGGCATTATTTTTGACGTGTTTTCCCAAGAGGATCGCATTGGTGCGATGCGCCCAACTGTTTTCGGGGCTGAGGCTCGGGATCACGGGACGTCGTTCGGGCGTGACGCGGTGTTGGTGACTTTTACATCACATATCCGTTTGAGGCGAGTAAGTAGTCTATCTCATGTTTTTTTACGCGAGGATTACAACGGTGCGATCCGTTTGGTTGTGCGGAGCCTCTTGCGCGATCTTATTAAATGTGGAAATGTGAAAGGCACTCTGATGGCGGTCCTTCTCGTCATGTTTGCAGAGAACCCTTGGCGTGTGATCGCGTGCACTCCCGTGTGAGTGAAGATATGTGGTTGGCTGTGCCTCAGCCGATGAGGTGGTAGGTTGGATTTGTTATGTCATGCCTTCACGTTGACGTTGGGTGTCGTGTGCACGATAGCCTTTGGGCTGGAACGTGGTATACTCTGGGAGCATACGGGAACGCTTAGAGGTACATGTGGTTGTTTGTACCTGAGGACGTTTGTGCACTCTGTTGGGGTTGACTAGGTGTCACACGTCGTGTGGGACCCATGTGTGTGTCGTGTCCTTCTATATGTACTTTTGACCTCTCATGACGTAGAGGATTCCTCTATTCTTGTTTGATGACTAGCAGGGTTGAGTCTTCCCCTAGCTTAGTGCTCATTTGTTTGGCCAGCAGGGTTGAGTTTTCCCCTGGTCATGTTCACGTTTGGCCGACAGAGATGGTTTGTTCCTCTGTTTCGTCAGCTGTGACGTGTTTCAATACCGTGCCCTTTCATCGGATTGCGGCACCGTTTGCGACTACGTGTGATAGTACTGCGTGGGTGTTTTCCCACTTTATGGGATGAGTTGTCTCAGTCCACTTCGTCAGTGACTCAGCGGATTGGATCGTGATCGCCTTGAGAGGCCTGGGTAGTTTCTACCGTTCTTTCGTGATCCTGGTAGAGTTCTTGTAAATTCGGTGTGACCAACACTTTATACGGGCACTGAACCTCTACCCAGGATGTTGTTACCAGTAGGGATGAGGTTGTTACCATCAGGGCTGAGGTTGTTTCCAGTAGGGCTGAGGATGTTTCCAGTAGGGATGAGGTTGTTACTAGCAGGGTTGAGGTTTTTTACAGCAGGGCTAAGGTTGTTTCCAGAAGGGCTGAGGTTGTTTTGAGCAGGGCTCGCCAGTTGTACCATCCAGAAGGGATGGCCAGTACAGCAGTGTTCACCGAGCAGTACCATCCAGCAGGGATGACCAGAGTAGTTCCGGGCTTACCTTTAGCAGGGCTGGGTAGTGGTCCCTGATGTCGGGCTTACCTCCAGTTGGGTTGGGCAGTGGTCCCTGATGCCGGGTTACCTCCAGCTGGGCTGGGCAGTGGTCTCATCGCCGACTTTGCCCAGGTTACCCTCCAGTGGATTACCCTGTTACAGGACTGGGCAGTGTGGCACCCATCAACTCTTGTCGAGTCTCCCTGTAGTGGGAACCCGTTGACTTCCAGGGACCCTCCAGCAGGGCTGGTCAGGGGGTCGCCTCTCGACTTTGAGGAGACCTCTCGACTGCGGGGCAGTGATGAGTTGTGGTTTGACGTTCCCCCAGAACTCTCAAGTACGAGGATCACTTTCCCCATTGAGACACGTCCTTGTGACGTGACCTAAAACTGTGCGGGAGATTTAGTGCCTCCCAAAGAGGATAGTGTCGCGGTGTGGTGATTGAGCCCTTGACTTGTAGTTCGGGGCAGACGTGCGGGATATTGGGCATCGATGGTGTTACTTCTGGGAATGTTGGCGAATCACTTTCTTGGGCTGAGCTACGGGATGGAGATCCCATTATGACCTTTTTCGGGCTTCTTAGTGAGCATATGAATATGTATATACCTTGTTCTGGTACCAACTTCTTGGGTTTGGTTACTCTCCTTCTAGGTGAGGCGAAGACGCGTAGGGAATGCCACGTGCTTTCTGTGTCTAGCTTCTCGTGGTTGGAAGATTTTACTCTCCTTCTATAGGTAGTGAAGACTCGATGAGAATTTTATCTTCTCACCGTTTCCAGCGCCTTGTGTTTGGACGAGTCTACCTCCTTTCTATTATTGGGTTGAGCTAGACTCTCTACTGTACTATTTACTGCACTTTTGGTTTTACTCCTTTACGTTTCCCTATTCGCTCTACTGCTCACCCTTCGGTACCTCCTTGGTTGCTCCCTCGAGCCTCTGGGGTATCCTACTGAGTATTTTTATACTCACCCCTACTTGGGCTTTGCCTGCACTTGGTGTACCCTTGCAGAAGATGGACAGGTTGGTAGTGACGTCAGATGAGCTTAAGAGCTTGGGAGCTTGGACTACGTGTGGTGGTCGGAGTCAGGTTCCAGGTGGGGGACCCTTCCAGATGTTTACTTTTTCTTCACCTGTTGCCGGGTTATGGCACTTTTCTGATTGGGTGTGTGTTTTTCCCCTTTTCTTTTCAGCTTTTTCTTTGTACTTTTTAGAGGTCAATGCACTCTTGTGGTTATTTATAGCAGTTTCCCCTTTTCTTTTCTTCTTACTCTGCACTTTTTCATTGAGTGTGATGTGTGTGTGTGTCTAGGTACATAGGCAAATGCCTCCCCGAGTTATTATGCCTTCGGCGCTGGTCTCCAGCCCCTGGCCTATAGAGGTGGGCTTGGGGTAGTTGCGGCTCGAGCCCGGGTAGGGTCGGGTCGTGACACGATCTTTATTGATTCATTATTTTCAAGTGATATGAACATCCCACCATACTTCCATAACATCCCATGCTCAGGCTATTTCCAACATGGTTGAGATTGATCTCTAATAAGATATTTGACTAGCCCGAATGGGTGGCGTTGTTTGGCCTACTTTATTTTTGATAAATATTCATGTACATATGTACTTAGTAATTAATAAATATTTCTAATAATCTAAAAACCTATATCCAATTTATTTATTCATGAAAATAAGAAATATATTTTTCATTTTTCCATGGCCCTCAAATGTCATCATCACGATAAATATTTTTGTTCTTGTCTATAAATTAATTGCATTGGTATTCGTATTAATAATATGCAATCTCCTCAAATATTTTCATTAATCTTGAATTTTAGTAATAGATCCAAAATTGATATAATTACTAGGGGAATTGTTTAATAATGTCATCCAATTACATAATATTAATCCATAAAAATTCTCCAAGAATCACCACATCATCAAAAATATAATATGTGACCTTGAAAATTATCAGGGATGGTTCTTCATTATTCAAAATATATGCTTGGGAAAACTATTGAACTTCCACTTTGTAATTTTTTTATTAATAAATATTTATATACACAATTAAAATAAAGACAACAAAAACCAAAAGAATGTCCTTCAATCTCTAAATTGTTATTTATTTTCAATATAAACAGAAAATGAAATGTTAATATATTTATCTAATTTACACAAATATTTTCGTTATTATCTCCCCCTGGATCACTGAAATTTAAATTTTCTTATCTCATCATTATTGATAATAAATGAAAATAACCTTAGAGAGGATGTTATAATTTATATCTTAAGAAAAGTTACATCAATTATACCATTTCAAGTCTACTATAAATATCATAGTGTTGAAAAAAAGTTACCTTAATTAAAAAAATTATCCATTGAAAATTCATAATATGATACAAACTGATATTCCACCACTATTTTCCATTCTTGGTAGACCATTAATCAATTTATAATATGATATTAATTTCTTGATACAAATTAATAAAATATATTTGGAATTTGTCAGATTTGTGGAAAGAATATTCCTAGGAAATGGTTGACCTAAAATTCATACACTCATATCTACACACACATTAAAAAAATTCAAATATATATGGTTGGTTATGTTAATGTAATCAGTATTTGACCAATAATATTATTAATTCGTCCATGTCATTGATTCATTTCTGTTATCCAACTTATGGTTTTATGTGAATTCAAATTTTTGAATGAGGATGAGAGAGTGAACACGTAGGCCTTATTAGTGCATTTTATACAATTTACCTTCAGATGATTCCATATATTGGTAATAAATAAGGATCTGGGAGTTCTCTACAACCCACCCCCCTCTCATGGGATGATCTCCAACATAAATTCATCAATATGGATATTCTAATAAATAATTATTCTGAATTCCAATTGATATGAGTAATAATTTTTGTTATATTATTAATGGTGGTCACATTTAATTTAATGATAATCTATAATATCTAGAATATCTTAATCAAGGTTAATATAATATTATTTACATCGATGGAAATTTCTATATTGCATTGAATGAAAATAAAAACATGAATAATTCAAAATATAAATTCAAATCTTCAGTTATTACCAAAATTATGCACATAACCGTAAAATCCATATAAATAATTACCAATCACAATGTATACAAGAATAAGGTGGATCTACTTTGTTTTTTAGTGAGGGTAAAAAGGAACATAATTGTTTCTCAACTATGAAGCACCCTTCATTCCTCCTCAATGTGTGGGAGAATGTTTCATTCTTATTATATTTTTTGTATTTTAAATTTTGGCCAGAAAAGTATATACAATTTCATCTGTGACAAAATTGTGTGGAATATTATTTTATACTATGTCCATCTTGAAACATTCATTAGCTAATGAATTTTTATTCAACATTATAATTTCCTCTGAATATTAAAAACAAATTTACAAATTTTGATATTTTTCCTTTCTTCATTAACCTTCCACACATAACATCCTCTTTTACATGTGTGTTTTACTGTGTTAAAACCCTCTAATAAATTTTTCTTCTTTATGTGAAATATTTTTTTCTTTATCACATGTTTTTACCAATGCTTTATTAAATTTTCTTTCTCACTCCTAATATGTAGGTGAAAAATTAATATTTATTTACACATATTGAATGATTTTTAGAGTTTCTATATGGCTTCAAATGAGTTTATTTCTTTCCATATTTATTTTGAAATGTATCACACTTCTTGATAAGAATATTTTTCATATTCCATTTCTAATATTTCTTGTGTATTGTGTCTTTGCATGAATTTTTTTTAATGTTATTATGTGTTATCCTTTTTTATTCTAGCATCAAATTTCTCCCCACAAATGACTCATCTTTCTTTTGTGGAATTATCTTCCCATATTTTTGTGACTCACGTAGATTCATGCATAGATCGATCACCAATGTGACCACAATGTTTAAAAAAATACAAAAAATAATTATTTCAATCAAGAATATTTGGTCTTGGTATATTTTTATTTAGACATAATTATGGTATCTACCCCATCATACTACCCATATAATAGGATTCATTTGTGATTCACAACATAATTGAATGTATATAATATCCAAATCATGAGGCCCAAATAGATTACACCACCACCATTTCCTAACAGACCTTGATCATTTCTTTTTCATTAGATTTTGTGTTGAAATTCTAGATCTATGACCATGCTATTTTGAGAGTTTCTCCCCACTAGATGGGGGGATCCTTGAAAAACAACAATCAAACACATTCTTCTCTCTATATTTTTTATAATGGTAGGGTATTCTTCATTTTTTTCATTGGTCTCGTCATAGCTGCCTGAGAAAAATCATTAGATGATGAAATTATATTCATGTAATCATATGGAGTATTATTTACAGTAGAGTCCTCTAGAGAATATTGTGTAGAAGACTCAATAATTATTTTATTGTGAAGTCTCAATATGAGTGACATGAAGAATTTTTAGATTGATTTCCAATGCTGGAGATATCAAAATGAGGTAATTATTTTGTTCTACAATGAATTCCATTCTATCATCATTGTTATTCGTTATATTGTAAAAATTGAATACATGCAATGCAATATCGTCTGTTAAATGTGATTTAGGGAATATTATCATGTTGGATTTTATATCCAATTATGATTTATTGAAAACAATGCTATTTTTAAATATTTATCAAATGAAAGGATATTTTTCACAAATTATTTATTTGAAAAACATTATATATTATTTTATAAAAGACAATATTATTTATGTTTCTTGTATCTTCCATTAATATTTTTATGTTATATTATAATTACTCTAATTTTATAGAGATTTTTATATGTGTCAAACCTATATTTTATGATACTCTACAATTATCCATAATCATCCTTGGGTAATGTAATATCATTATTCATGCATCAAAAAACCTATAGAATTCAGAAATAAGATATTTGGGAAAACAAAGCATCATATCCTTTAATGAATCATTTAAAAAATAAAATATCATGTTATTACATCCACTGATACATGGATCATCCTCAGTAGATTTTAATTGAAAATTAAATCATACCTTATGGTTAATTATATCCCTTGATCTCATCATGGAAATAATATTTTTCATAAATATGGTAGTTGAAATAACTATTTTTTCATCTTTTACAATATCAGAACTGATTTCATCATTTCATGGAGGGACTAAAACATAGTTTTTCACATTTGAAAATATTTAAAACGTATTATTATTCCTTATTTATTTGTTTATTTTAATTTTCAATATATTGGATGAGATATAGTTTTGATCAACAATATATTGACCCTCAAAGATTTCACTACATTCTGAATTATAATGAGAATTCAAATATTCAGTATGCATGAGTTTGAAAATCCAACAGAATTGTCACTCCCTATTATACTACTCATTTGGATAAATTTTTGGATAAACATGATTAGTGGGGGTGGAACATTATGGGTTGATTTTTTATCAGTTCAAAACATTTATCCCTTTTATTAAGTCAATCACTTATTTAGTGAATTGGTCTATTGTTATTTAAATCAAAATTTCGTAATAATGCTCATGAAAATGTAATTCCCAATAGACATCATGATTATTCAATAATATTATTCTCATTTAAGGATTATTCCTCAGTGAATTTTTTTTACTTACCCATATTCACAAAACTTCTATTTTCGTAATAATGAAAATCCCGAGGATGGGTATGACCTTGTAATCAATATCCTAGATCTAAACATGTACAATACATGATATTAGATATTGAAAAATTTACAATATCATAATTATCATCATGATTTGATCAATGGTGTATGATATATACTCATCCCTAGACTCTGATCAATGTGACTAAGTACCTCAAAACATTATCAATCTTTAAGGTTCCCTCAAATTTATAGTAATCAAATGACTATCCCATAAGTAGAACAACCAATGGGTTCTTCATGATATTCATAATTCTAAAACATATTAATATATTATAGGATGTATTTTTAAAAAATATTATTATTATCTATTCACAAAGATATAAGGATTTTTTTGTATGGTGTTATCATAATTCACAGAACTATTTTATAATCATCAAATATTATCCCAGTCAATATTTATTTGTCTAATTTTGATATTTTAATAGTAATATATATATATATATAACTACAATGATTTGTACTAAATGGAAGGAAAAAAAATCAATCACATAATGTATTATCGGTTTTCATTTGTTGTAACTTAATTATTGTGCAAGTGAAATCATCACATCATGGGTCCATGTCTTTTCACATTAATATATTTCACCCATTCAAACTTACATACACCTCATTATTGAAATATTTAATATGAATGTTTATGTATACACATATTTAATGGATGTATGGTCATTAATTACATATTTAGGGTCACAATTATATTTCTTGTATGATTATTATGATCCACTTTTTCTTGTCCAGTGTATATACAATGTTGTAGAATATTATTCTTCATAAGGCACATTGTTATTGGGGAATCCTAAAAATTCCTTCAAATTAAAAATTAAAATAGATTTATTCTACATCGTTATGAAATAAATTAGATTTTTTGAATCTCTCTTTTTCTTCATTCAATAAATGAGTGTGGAAACTCTTTCTTATTCATGTAACCTAAGAGGCACATGGTTTCATCTATTTCATTATATAATAATAATATACTTGAGTATCATTACAGACATTATGTTCCATTATTTCTATGTGGTTGTTATTCATAAATGCTTTTCCTCAATATTATCTTTTCATAGTGAAGTTTCTCATGGTTATTCATCACGTATTAGGATGCACAAAATTATCTAACAGATAGAATATTTTTTTTTTAAAGTGAGAGTTCATAGTAATTTAGCAGAAAGCCTTGGAATCTATTCCTCATTACCTATACTTGTGTTTATTATTTTTTATATATTATATTTGATATATCTTCTGATTAAAATGCAATTTTCAATTAATGTGGAGAGTTAACGGTGATTATTTTAATATCACCATGGACATTGGTATATTAGAAAACATCACACAACTTCTGTGATGAAAAACTAGTGGATTCCATTATACTGTGAGATTAAATTTTTTTTGTTCTAAAACACCACATATACAAGCAACTAAAAATACATATAACGTATCTATAACTTCCTCATGATTCTGGAGGCATTAATATTTCACTACATCTTCTTTATCATTGACTATGAATAATTTTTTCCAACTAGATTATTTATTTAATGATGTTGATTTCATGACATAGTTATCATTTCAATATCTTGAGGATGTTTCTATTATGGTTAAGGATTATTATGGTGGTTCACATATTGTTTAGGGTTCACCATTAGATGGATAAATCTTGAACAACAAAGATCATTAACATGTGGAGGAAGATGATGGCATAGAAGCTAGATGAAAATTGATTCCTTGATGGTCAAATAGTTGAGATTATTTCAATATTTTTTTAATACAATTGAATAGTTACAACAAGTGTCATAGAACATTTAAATTATGAATGGATTCTTAATTCTTAATAATTAAATCCTTTTCACAATCAACTCGATGAAACACTGAGGAATGTACCCTGAAATAGTTGCATCATATTCCCTCATGATTAGTGCCTCAATGGTGAGGTAAACTAGGTATCCATGTGTTTATTATGTGTCAATTATATCTTTTTTATGGTACATTAATTATACGGTCACTATTCTCAACCCAAGATGCTTCTATAGCATCCCATGCATGGGCTTCTACCCACATGGTTTTTCTATGGATTCCAAATTTTCTTGAGTTGGCCCACATGGGTGGTTTTGGATAGCCTATTTTAATGAATCCTCATTCATATATGTACTTATTAATTACTATTTACAATATACCGAAAATAAAAATTCTTTTAAAATTATTATTCATGAAAAATTAAGATTAATTTTCTCATTTTCTTGTTTCCCTCAAATATCATCATGAAAATAAATATGTGTATGGTCTTCAAAAAATTCATCACGTTAGTTGTTTTTGTAAAAAATTTAAATATCCAAAAAAACATTACATATGTTTAGAAAATTCGGAATCATTCCTCAATAATAATACATAGCAGGATAATTTTAAAATCATACTATCCAATAATGAATAATTATTCCATAATAATTCTTTAAGATTCAATACTTCATCCAAAAATAAACTATGTGACCCTACAACTTATCATGGATGGATTATAAATCTTAAACAAACATTATTTTTATCATTAATAAAATTACATGTTTTTATTGTTATACAAAAAATATTGATGCACTCATGGGAAATAAATTCAACCAAAAATTAAGATATTAGAAAATTTATGTCATTTTAATTAATGAATATAGATTAAAATACAATCTTGGTATTTCAGTATCCCTAATATGATTTTACAACAAAAAAATATATCATGATTATTTCCAAATGGTTATTTTAATGATGAATAAGTTATTCTCTTGTTAATAGTTTATTTTTAATTTTTTATAATGATCTAACTACTTAAATAGATTACGTTCCACTGATGCATCAATAGTGGAAGTTGGTGAAAATCCAAGTTAATAGGTTTAAAATATAAAATTTATTTGTATTTTATAAGAAAAAGTGATGATTTTTTTTACATAAAATAAATTTTAATGGATTATTTAAATAATCAAATTTAAACTCCACAGTAATTTTGATGTTATAATATTCATATTATGTTAATAATCCTGTATATTTTCCTATGTATATTTATATTAAACAATATTTTGTTATATTTTTTAATGGTGATAAAAACCATATCATTTATAATTTTAATTGGATATGGTAGATAATATAAATCAATTTTCACTGGTGATAAACATTCATTTTAACATTTTGATTTTTATCCCTTAATTACATAGTTACTTGACAACACACTAAGGGTTAAAAGGTATTATTATGCATCTATATAAAGTAATAGGGGTTAAAATATCCTAAAAAACATACTAGGTCATATTAGTTAATTTTAGTTCAACAATATATCATTAAATCTATTAAAGTTATCATAATTTTTATCCATTTGTAAATTATTGGGGTACTATATTATTTTAATGTTGATAATAATTACATGTGTCCCACTCCCCTCACATATAAGAGGAAACTTCCACACCTTGCATTATCATTCCTTTTTAAGAAACAATGCTTGACCAAAAACATGACAACTCTCTTGTCAATATACATAAAAAAATTCAATATTTTTTTGTATTATTAAATATTAACCCCAAGTGTCGTTATTAAAATATAAAAATGATGTTTCTTAAAGAATATGAGAATAATAACATGTACGATGAATTTATGGTCACAAGGTAAGAGTTTTTTCTCTCACATTTATTTATTTGTGAAATATTCCATATTAACAAAGTTTTCATTTTATTACATGTATATACATCCCATGAATTTATTTTATGCTTATTTTATTTAAAATTATACTTATTTATAGATCCATCTATGGTAAAATCTATAATGATGGTTTTATTCATAGATTAATAAAATTGTTGGGGTTCTTAATGTCAATATTTTTTAATTTGAGTCATGATTCATGTTATTAACATAGTTGTCTTTTTTAAAATCAATATACATCACCATTGATATTTAATAGCATTAATCCCATAATATAAATAATTTTAATGTTTCATATGATGTTATTTATTTCGATGAGTTATTATTCAAAAGTAACCATATTATTATGTGTCTATGTAACAATATCATTTTTTATGTATTGTATATGATAAATTTACATTGAGTGATATTATATAATTTATATTCATTATGACACATATATTTTATCTTCCCCAACAGAAACTGTTAAATTTTTAATTATAACAGACATTTCTCCTCTTTGATTAATAAAATTATCATAAAAATGTTTATATTAAAATATATTTTTTTCCTCTTCTAAAATAATTATCCTTTAAGTCTATGGTCATTAAATTATTTTATACATGTATTCATATATATATATTATTCAGAGAATTTTTTTTATGGATTTTTAATTTCTTTAAAAATGATCAAACTGAATCTTTTCAAATGTTTTATGTATGAGTCACGTTTTTATTTTTATAAAACTATAAAATTAATGGTCTATTTTAACATATATGTCATGAATGTAATTATCCAATATCATGACTATTATTCTCATCGATGGTTCTTTTACAAGATGCTATATTAATTTTCAAATAAAATATATTCCTCAAAATTTTGGGAATTTTATTTTAGAAATATAGCCAAAGAAAAATGAATTTCATTATTATTAAATAATATGATAAAATTATATTTTAAAGTTTTTTAATCTATGTCAACATTAATTAACTATTATTAGCATTCATATGGGGTATTATATTATGATATTATTTTATTTAAATCAATTAAACTCTTATAATGATGATATTTTAAGGTGACTTTATGAAACATTTTTAATTTCAATCGGGTAATTTTGTTCTGATGAAATCATTATGGAAACCGTTTCATTTCAATGGGTTATGAATTGTGGAAATTATGGGTGTTTCTATAACAATATGGAACTCCTATAAATGGTTTTTATTTTCCAATGGCTGTTTTCATAATTACATATCCCTTCAATGTAATGGGTAATTCGTTATATCTCTATAGAAAACTCTATTATGTGTTTATTGGATTTCATGTTCACAACATTAATAATCGACCTTCTCATATTATTAATTGTTCACAATTTATTCATTGACCTAGTTTCATATTGACAATTTTATGTGAAGATTTGAGCACATGTTCTTAATATTATTATTGAACATGTTTTCATTTAAACAGGATTAATATGTTTTGATTATATAAATTTATATGTGTGCCACATTGAAATGATATATAAATTGGCCTCTATTCACTTATATCATTTTTGATTAATGATTAATGTTAACTCATGATAATTATGAAATTTTTTAATCATATATAAATTGCATGCCTCATTATAAATTCTCATTTTACAATTGGGAATCACTTTTTTTTGTTATAACCATGTTATCATCCAATTATTTTTATATTATTTTTACTAAATTTTACTAAGTAATATCCACCATAGTAACCCTTATTAGACATTTGTGATCACCATTTCTTATGATTCCATTTCCATATGTTTTTATAAATGATATTATTTATTATCATTATAGAAGGGAATCATGTATGGATAATTTTGTGATATATTTCATTGAATTATAATTAAATTATTTAATATAATTATAAATAGAAAAAAATTCATCTACATAGAGGGTGATGGGTTTTCTTATGTAATGTGATTTCTTTATTATCTAAAACTCTAAACCTAAAATCCCTAGGTTATATATGTGACACACTTTTATCTATTTTAATTATAAATATGTACGGTAAAAATTCGATACATTTTATGGATCCAAATAATGAATGAGAAGAATATGTTTTTATCATATGAACTGGGTGTACTACTATCTGATTGTCTAATTTAGTATCAGAATTGGGTTTATATAACATTAGTTGTAAAAACGTTATCATATGAGGATAATTTTAGATTTTATGCAACCATTATGGGTTTATCAGTTTATATATGGTCTTATGTTGTAAATCATAGATACCCTTTTAAATTTTAATGTAATAGGATTTTTAGGTGACTAATGAATTTTTTTTAAATTATTAGTATATTTTTGAAAATATATGATTGTGTATGTACATTGTTTGTTTTCCGCTCTTATGAGTGATTGATGATATTTTGGAATAAATTTTATATTCATATTGTATGATTTTGTGATCAAATAATTCTAATGTAGGGTTATGAATTTTCTTAATCATATATTTGTAGGGTTTTATTTCTAATATATTATGAAATGATTTAAGATGGTCATTTTGGTGTCTTGGTTGTAGAATAACGATTGAATCTTATTGGAAGTAATATTAACATGAACAACCCATTTTTTCATTAGATAATTTCTATAAATAAGAGGAATAATTAATCATCCTTTTTGGACCATGTGATTTTTTAATGGATAATTTTAGTGCTATAACAAAAAAATCATTATGCATATTTAGTGTATCACTTGATGAAATGGTAGAAAACTTCTTGAAACACACATAAGAATGAAATTTTTTATGAAATCTTGAATGCATAATATCTCACATTCATTATATATATGGTAATGAATTCCACAATCTCAATCCAGAGGAAGATAAATATATCAAGTGAAATGTGGAAAATTTTACTCAGATATGAAGATAAGATTTAAAAAATCATTTAAAATATATGATTTTTACCAGGATAAACTTATTTTTGTATAAATGTTTTGGAATTGATATCTTTTATAGTATTAACATAAATTAATGTCATTATCAAAAGGAAATTTAATCGATGGTGATTGAGTGGTATTTTCTTCCAATTATATCTATCTAACTTTCTCTACTTATAATTAATTCTGAAAATGTTCCTAACCAATTTCATTGGACATTGAAAAATATGTATTATTTAATTCATATAAGTGGTTTATAATATAACACCCTTTGACTTAAGAATGTATTTTATTTTAAATAAATACAATTTTCAAGAGTGTGTTTCACTAAAATCACCAATATTAAATGAACCATTATAGAATATGGAAATATTATACTCATAATTTTATTTTCATATATTTAATATTATATTGTTCGGTATTAATAAGAGTACCTAAATTAAGGAAAATATGCATATAATATTTCCTTAGTGAAAAAGTATTTACAAATTCTAAGGAAATATACACTCAGTTTTCAATGTTATAAATTATTATTTTTTATTAAAATAAAACTTGTTTAGGAAATGAGTTTTTTTATATTATATACATTGATAACAGATAAATTATATATTGATTAATGTATTGTTATTTAATTTAACTATATTAATAATAATGCTTTTATTTATTATAAATTGGTTACAAATGAAGATAAAGTATATTGAAGGTATCATCCATTATTTTTTATAAAAAAAATTCATTTACCTAATGTATTTTTATATAATAAAATAAAATTAATTAAAATTAATCAATAATAATATTTCTTTATTTTATCATGGTATGTTTAGGATTGGATTTGGGTGTGGCACATCAGCAATTTTCTACTAATGATCATCATTACCTTTTATAATGACATTATTTACCAATAAAAACTTATTCTATTATTACCATGATATGGGTAAAATGGGGTAGTTAGGGATACACTAAAATGATAAGTGATAAAATATCCAAAAATACATGTCTAAATAAATTATATTCTTACCACAATAAAGATTATTCAGTTTTTTTTCTCTAATACTAGGCAGTATGTGATTTTATGTAATCAATACTTACAGAATGTCACTCACATTATTTTAATATCACTAAAATGATTTAATTTTAATAAAATCAAGTTATGAATGGATATAAGTCGGTATTTTTTATGATTAATAATTTATTTTTATGTTATTAATTTATATTCAAATTTTTATAATGATATATTTACATAAAATTATAATTCATCTCTAATTCAATGCTTCTATATGTTGGTGCGAAAAAAAAACGAAAAAAGTTTTAAAATAATAAATATAAAGTGTTTTGGATATGTTAATGTCTAGAATGATTTTAATGCCTCAAAATTATATTTAGATCCTATTATAATTATACATATTCTAGATTTATGTTATTCTGTATGTTTTTAATTATGATTTTTTTAGTAGTCCAAAAAATGACTTTAAAAGTATTTTATGTTAACAAAATTTTAATAGATTGTTTAAAAATCCATAAAAATATTTTCTTCTATAATTTAAAATGTTAATTGTTTAGAACATTGGAAATTTTAATTTAATTAACAATAATAACATTTCTATTTAAATTATTTACCCTTAAACACAAATTATATGGTAACCATAATATGGGTTAAAAGTGGTTTTGAGGGGATATACTAAATAGATAAAGGCTAATGTATCCTAAAAACATGGGTAAATCATATTGGATAATGGTATTTTAGACATATAAAATACCAAATGTTAATATTGATATATTTAATAGCCACATTACACTGAAAATTATCATTTTTTTAATTTATTGAATAATTACAAATGATCCACTCCCCTCAATTATAAAAGGGTACCTCCTCTCCTATATTAATTTCACCTTCTTGAGGCACATAGCTCAACCAATACTTGAAAAAATATTGTCTCAAAATACCATTCCTTGTTCTAGGTGTTTTAATATTCATAAATTATCTAACCTATATAAATTAATAAGATATATATATATGTGACTTTTTTTAGAGAATATTAGTTTAAGAGAGTGTTTGATGAATTTCATGATTTGAGTTAAGTGTTTTTCATAACAGTATTTTTGTGTGACATATTGTATATTCACCACTATTTTTTTATATAAATTACAAGAATATATTTTAAAATAACTCTAATGAATATTCTTGGGATATAAAAATCCTTCTACGGTTCTCTCTTTAGTGATGTTTAGATTCTGAGATTAAAAAATATGTAAAGGGTTTTTGTCCCAATATATTTTTATTGAGAAGTGGTTCATGTTATACACCTATTTTTATTTCCAGTATACCCATAATTCCCAATTGACAAATTATACCATGAATCTATTTATATTCTTATTTTTCAACATTTCATTTCACATTTTTTCCCTAAAGTGAGTTATGATTTAAATGTTACAAATGTGATAGGGTTTTCGGTAACAATCTAATTTAGTTTTAGGATTTATTATGTTTAATTTCCATTTTTAATAATTATATAATCATTATCCATTAAAATCCATATTTCTTCATATCCTATGGATATTTTCAAAAAAATTATGTATTAGAAAAAATTTCCTTTGTTTGGAACTAAAAATGTTCGAGAAAATGTTTTTATGAAAAGATGACTTCATTTCTTTTTTTAGGTATTAATTAATTCTCTTCTATAACCATGTTCTTTTCTATTTTTGGGATGTTTTTATCTACATATAATATTTTTAGAATATTTATTTTTACTACTTTTATATTTTTATAAATTATTAAAATTAATATTTTCAAATGTATTATGTATG
This sequence comes from Viscum album, assembly GCA_963277665.1. Classification (NCBI taxonomy): domain Eukaryota; kingdom Viridiplantae; phylum Streptophyta; class Magnoliopsida; order Santalales; family Viscaceae; genus Viscum; species Viscum album. The sequence continues at coordinate 1,050,104,696 of OY728151.1, read as the reverse complement.
ATTCACATTTTTTACAATAGTGTGATAAAATTGATCTATTTAATGTATAATGGCATGTAATAATATTCCTAATATTATGAGCATTAATATTTTCAATTCTTCCTCAAATTGTTCATATGTTATAATCAAGTAAAATCATTTTCACAATATTTTTTGGAATCTTTAGTGTTTTTAGATACTGAATAAAACACTTATCTTACATATTTCATCAAAGTCTTAAAACCCAAATTTAATGATATTTTTAACCTATTTATACATCCATTATGAATTTTTATCCTTCACTAGTGATATTATCTACACATCCCATCAACATTATTACACTAAAATGCTTGTGATTATGAATTTTAAGGAAGAATATATAAAACAAGTTTCCTTCTGTTGAGTTAATTAAATTAGGATACATCATTATAGAAGATTATTCTCTTCCATAGGTTATCCTATTTTGAAAATATAATTGTTTTTATGATCATCTATATCACAAACATATTGTTTTCCTTATGTTTTCTGAGGGACCAAAAATAAACATACCCAAATGAATTGGTCAATGTTATATATATCATAACAATTTTTTTAACATGATTACATGTTCATAGTATTTATCTTCTACTGATTAATATTATGAAATATTCAAAAATTTATTTCTAGACCTGGTTTTGTGTACATAATTTTATCTGGGGACCATATTACGTATCATTAAAATTATTAGTGGGCATGTTGGGGTTTATACATGTTCTTAATGATATTATTTAATACATTTATTGTTGTTAATAATTTATATTCTATATACTAAAGTTATGATCTCATGGATAATGATTTATAATGGACAATTCCACTCTTTTATTAAAAATGTGATTTTTTATGAAAATAAATTGATCCATGCCTCATAATTAATGATCAATATCTAGTAGGGTATGAATTTTATAATTATGATCATGTTATAATATACTTTTATTTTATTATATTGACTCGCAATTATTGATTGATATCTCATGTTTAACCTTAGTCATAATCTATGGTCACCCTTTTATATTTTTTTATTTTCTCAGGTTATGATGAATGATATCATGTAAGATCTATTCTTAATTATATCATTCTTGTAGAATATTATGGTTTATTTTTATGAATTATCATGGAATAATAAAATATGGGTATAATGGGAAAAATTTCTACTTGGATGAAATAAAATGGGTTTTGTTATGTAAACAGGTACTTATTAATTCTCATATATATAAAACAAAAACATTTATTGGGCTATAATTCAATCAATGTTGTATTTTTATATAGTAATTATGGATGGACATAATAAAATTGCTTCAGTTGGAGTAATATTTTATTTGTATAGAATTTTTTTAGCACCTGATCCGAGTGTATGTTCCTTGAGCAGACTCAGTGTAGTTCTCATTCAAGTAGAAACTGAATGTTATAAAATGGTTTTTATTACCCTTAAAAGTTTTTGTTTTTATTAGTTTCCACCATAAATCTCATGATGTATAGAGGTGTTAAGATAATAAATAGGATCATGTTTGATCAAAATCTATTCTTTTATGTTTTAAATACTACATGAAATATGATCTAAACCAACGATTTTGAGAACCGTTGGTATATGTACATGAATTTTTAATGGAATATTATTACAGAGTAAATATAATATATCAAAATTTAAAATACTAATTATAAAAAATATATATATTTATGATATTATGTTCACAAAATTAAGTTAGATTAGTGTTTAGGTCGCTCAATCATAAACGGGAGGTGCTAGGATAAAAACCAACTGGTTGATTTTTTTAATTACATATACCAACGGTTTATGGAACCATTGGTATAGATTTTTATATTACATATAAAAACGGATTTAAAAACTATTGGTATAGGTATATTATAATATTTTTCCCAAAACCATTGGTATAGACCTATCCCCACATCTTACTTGGCAATGGTTCTCCAAACCACTGGTATAGGGTATTTTTCTAGTAGTGAAATTTGAAATATTCACCCCTAGTCTCTTGGTAATATATTTATCTAGTACATTTAAATGGTATCAAATATTTTCTATATAAGAGTTTTTATCCCAATATCTTACCTCGATGCATATTAATTTGTAACATAAAATTGGTTGTATTTAAAAAAATTATATTATAAACCTTTTCTTGGGAATTATTTTCTCAGTGGAAGATAATTATATGAATACTATTCAAGAGTAAAATGATATTTGGATTTCAAATATTACACATTTATATGTTGGAAATTATTAATGTAATTTTCAATGTACAATGGAAACCTAAAATAATCAAGTAATCTTTTTTTATTAGGCTCATATGGTATAACCAGATAAATATTAATAATGAGACTATAGTTCATTTTTTAAGAATAATAATCCAATGTATTTTCATAATCATATGATGAAAAATATTTTTTTTATTTTACCATAGGTATAAAAAGAATTATTCATTTAAACACATTTAAAACTACTAAAGATTTATGGGAATATTTCAATACATTTTATATGATAAGTAATTAAAAATAAAATCTAGGATATAAATAATTTTGTAATAATATATAGAATTCATGATGAGATAAAATACAAATATCTAAAATATGTTTCACATATTAAATGGAATATTTAATTAGATGGGTGCTTCTAGAGAGTCATTGGACAACACTACAGTGGTTTAAACTGTTCTCCCATCTCTTCTCAATAAGTTTCATACAAGGTAATTTTATTTTGTTAAAAAACAACTTCACCATCTATGGATTTGATGAACTTTTCTATTCACATATACAATATGAACTGGAGTTGGACAGATTAGAAAATTTATAAATCCATGAAAATAATAGTGTATCCATAAAATTATAAAATATTATTACATCTAACTCTTCAAACTTTGAAATGAATTGAAGTTAAATATATGAAGTGTCAAAACATATAAAATGAGTTTATAATGATATGATATGAAATAATGGTTTCAAATGATGGTTTATAAAATACACTCAATTACTTCACTATAATGGAAATACAAAACTTAGTTCTTCGTCCAATCAAAATATGTAATGACCCAACCATTTTATAATGAAAACCCTCTTGATCTAATTAAATGTGAAATGGTTATAAAACATATGCACTTCTTTTGTTTTTTGATTTTAAAATACCATTAGGAATTGTGACCATTTCTTTTGTATCCGTTGAAGAGTGATCATATGATTAGTACAAATATGGGCTTTAACAAATCCAATTTACTGAAACAAAGGAAGAGGTGGCCTCATCCAGTAGAATTTCTCCATACGAAGCCCATTTTTCAGAGCTCATAAATAAGGTGGCATCATTGGGCTTTACTCTTGACCAAGCCCATGCTGAGCTTCAATAGGTTAATCTCGAAAGGAACCGCATATGAGAGAAGAGGATGTTGATAGTGATCACCACATGAGCAATGTTATCTGAGCCACCCCAAGAGACTGTCCCATCACACACCTCACCCTTCGGTCTTATGCGGGTGTTATAATGGTTTATTTTACAAGACCCTTATACTATGGCTATGTACATTACTTTTGTTATGTAATAATGAATATACGTATGTTTTATTATTGTTATCTTGTAAATAGTTTTTAAATAACAAATAGTATTTTTAGTTAATATACAACTACGAAAATAATTTTGATGAATTAATTGAATTTTTTATTAAATAAAATTTTAATAAATAATTATGATTATTATTTTTCATTTAATTTTTTTTAAATATTAATGATCATATATTTTTAAGAATTCAATTGAAATTTTAATTAAGGTTTGAAATCCATTTTTGTCAAAACCCGTGAATTTTCGATAAATATCGATTGTTATTTTAAAAGTTAAAATTAACATATTTATATAATTATTTAGATAAAATAAATATTATTTCTGGAATCAGGATGTCGATATTATCCAATGGTAAATTTTTCATAATTTTTTAAGAAATTCAAATTTTTGGGTAAAATTTAAATAATGTTTAAATATATAATGTGTTTTATGACATCATATTGACCAAAGAGTGAGGTAATAAAATAATATAAGCTTTATGTTCGGCCAAAATATGTCTTACTAATAAATTAATGTTATTTTGGGTGTGTTTAATTTATTTTACAAAGCATTAATGTACCCTTTATGACTTATTAAATTTCTTGTCTTTTAAATTGTTTTCCTTGGGAGTGTGACTCACCTCCACATAAGCAACCCTATTATTTTAATATGTTCGAAAATTGGCCTTATAAAATACTTTTTTCACTTCCCTTTGCAAAAATACATGGGTAAAAACCCTAGGATACTTTTTGTTTTGGATTAGTTTAATATGAGGTGTCCCAAACCTAAATAATAAATAATTCCCTCAGCATTCCTATATAAACCCACCCAATATATCACTTTATACTCACTCAAAGCCTTTTGAGTTTGTTCAAAATATGTTGTATTCTCACTATAATCCTCTAAAGGTTCCCCAAGCTCCCAAGAAGCCTCCATCAAGCCTCTCTCAAGACTTTTGAAGCACACTTCCATGTAAGGGTTTTTCTTCCTTTCTAATTTTTTTCCATTTTTTTAATGTTGTTATCCCCTTATAATTGCAATTATAAATGTTTTAGTATGGTTTTACACCTCCCCCATAATTCCATCTTTATGTTTTAATGATTTGAGACCCCTTTATCTCTCATTAAATGCCTCCCATGTACACTCGTTACTATGCCGAAATTCCGAAAGGAATTTTCTTCTCCTCATTTACATTCGAGCTATTATTTTGTATCATGATTCTAAATTACATTACATATGTTGGTACATGTTTATATATGACCCCATTACATTCCATGTCATGTAAATATGATTATACCCCAATTTATCTCTCATCAACTGTAACATCCCAGGTAAATAAAGAATAAGAAATTTTCATATTTATTAATATTTATGAATTAAATATTAATTTTACTTTAAAAGGGTTGCTATGTTCGATAGCGTACCTGATACGCAACAAAGAGTTTCATTGAAATCTTTCGCTGCACACTAGTAATAAAATAATATTATTTTAAATGGTAGTTAAAACATAGTCGTTGAATTGGCGGGAATGGATAGAATAACTAAAATATGATTATATATGTTTTTTAAATGTTTTTACATTTATCTAATAAAAGATAAAGGCTTAAAATATGGAACGAATTCAATTTTAGGCTTGTATACCCTAATTTTCACTAAAGGTTCACTTATCGCCTTTTGATGGAAAACTGTCATTAAATATAGTTTTGGTCACTTTTATACATTCTATTGGACCAAATAAAACTCTTCTTTAGAATCGGGACATCAAAATTTACTTTGTGTAAATTTTTGGTATCTTTCCAATAATGTTCATTTTTAATGAATAGTGTAAAATGTTGTATTTTAATTCAAAACCTCTTTTTAATATAATTTATTAAGATGATTAGATAATATTTTGAATTGTTTTTTAAGTGCAATTATAATATATTTTTACCATTTAATCCAATAGTGGTCGTTGGAATTAATTTTACTTTGAAATTGGACTTATAAACTTGTGTCAATCTTTTGAAACTTATTGTTCCATAAAAACACGCTATTTGTTTTGACAGCGGGAATTAATTATTAAATTAATTAATGAAACTTATATGTTTTGAATTTTTTAAAATTGACTTCATTTTTGAATCTGGAATATCAAATATAGATTAGGGTGAATTTTTGGTATTTTTATGAAAAACATCAATTTTTGATGAATAGTGAAACCACAAAGTGGTGGTTACAAAATTTGATTATTCGTTTAAATGGGACTTTACCACTTCTGTGTTTTGAATCTCAAAAATCCAATTTAAATGGTTTTCATTAAGAAGTAAAATGTGGTTCAATGAGATTAAAATAATTTTTTGGTGAATAGTAACTTATTAAGTTTTTAATCACGATTAGTGGTAATTAGTGTAGTTTAAGGTAAAAATAATGATTTAATAATATGATATGAGATTGACACATGTACTACCCTCATTGGATGTGTCATGGAAGACCAAGAAAATCCATGAGTCAACTTGGGGACCCCATGGAGCCACTTTGGTTGGGAAATTACATAAATAACTTTTTATTTAATGTTAAAGTGAAAATGACACAAACCTGAGATCTTTTACTAAAACAATTTTTACATGGGGTTATACAAGTCAGATTTTTGACTATAAATATTCATTATAAAGATAAAACTATTTCATACATCATGATATTTGTTTTATAATTTTTAAACATTAAATAAATTAAATTATTTATGACATCATGATGATGCAGCGATTACCTCATTAATAAAGGATTTAAATAAAATGGAATGATAATGTAAAATCTATGACCTACACATGTACAAAACCTATTGGATGGGTGGATTTCTAACCCTTATCACCTTATCCTCGAATTATATCAATTTGGGACCTCTTAAATCCGAATACCATTTTAAAATAGAGTGACTCTTCTTTACCTTCCAAGAGTGCCCCTCCTCTCCTCTTATAAAAGGCCCCCACCTCTACCTCCTTACCCACACTCCCAAAGAATTAAGCTCGGCCAAACCCTGCCCATTTTGTCTCTCTACTTCTCTCTCTTACTCTTTGAAGCCTCACTTTGGGTAGAAGTCTTCCCAAGGAAGCCTTTGAGCTCGAACCAAAGGGAGTTACCCGATTTTAAGGTAAAGTCTTCACTTGAGTCCTTTTGTTTTATTTTGCTTCTTCAACCCCCCTAAACTCTTTTTATTAATTTCTTTTGTAAAAACTCCAGTATCATCAATATACTAGGATGTTTTTATAAGAAGGATTCGATCTACACTTACACACACCTACATCTAATGGTTAAAAAACATACTGTTTTCGTGGATGGCGAATTTCGGCCTCCCGAAACGATGATTGTTCAACATTCTTTTAACACCTTCAAAGGTGGCCATTAATATGACACTATATTTATATATGATATGTAATATGTTTATGTTTTCCTTAAGCTTATGTATTTTTCATTTTGGGCATACATTTATGGTTTCCATTATGGGTAAACGCGATATCTTCATTTAAGGAAGTGCGGACTACCGCCCCTCAAAGTGATGTGATTCGTTAATGCCATATGTGGGATGTATAAAGGATGGATTTAAAGTTATTATATATGATGTTATACTGGAATGATAATATACCTTTATATCATTATTATTTATTTCCATTAAATTATGAGATAGAAATAAAAGTAGCGTTCATGCGTACGTACGGCTTACCGTCTCCATGAACGGTGCATTTCATTTCTTATCCCCAAATTTAATGTACTATTATAAGTACATATTTATAATGGATATATATAATTTATGTTACATATAAATTATTAATATAATTCTGGAATTAAAATATACTTACCTCTCATTAAGTTTTAATTCCATTAATATGAAAAAGAAATGAAAGTAGCGTTCATGCGTACGTACGGCTTACCGTCTCCATGAATGGTGCATTTCATTTCTTACCTCTAAATGATTATGTAATGTTATAAATACATGTATATTCTGGATATATGTGATATATATGATATCCAAATAAGTAATTTCATTCTGGATATAAATAACCTTTGACCACACGAACAACATGTAATTGTAAGAAGTCCACTTTCGACTTAAGAACCAAATATCAAAAAAACAAACATTATTAACTTAAATTATTACATAATGTTTATAACATGATAATAAGTGATATAAAAGTAATAATGAACTTGAAGAAGGTTATTAATCAAGTAGAAATTAACTCAAGTTTATTATTCAGGACGTTAAAGAACGATCGAGTCAAGTCAGACCCAAGGTAAGGGACTTCGTCTCAATCACCTTTCATTGAGGCATTTTTCATTTTATACACAACTATCTTTTATGCGGTGTATAAACCCCTTTGACTTTGACATTTATACAAAAGGAATCTTTTTCTACGAAGAATTTTACTAAATGACAAAAAGGAATGTTTTTTTAACGTACGCGGTGACAACGACCTTTTCCGCCGCCGCGAGTATTATTTGGTCTTTGGCTTCTTCAACAAGCCATAATGTTTTTTTAAATGAAATAAATACTATATACTCTTTTATATATTTTGGTATTGAAAATGGTTTTTATAATGGATTTGTTATGTCAATATATTTAAGTGATATATTGTGATCAAAGTGTGGAAAATGTTTTCTTTCCATTATATTTGTTTTATGTCTTATGATTTTATAATGGTACTTGGACGTTTGACGGGTGGTTACATGATGAACCATATGAAGGGTGGTGCCGTGAATACCAGGATGGGTGGTTACGTTATAACCTCCAATTCAATGGGTATGGAAGTCAGTCGTATGGCTATTCCATTAAGTATGTATGGAAGTTGGCTGTATGGCTATTCCATTAAGTGATATGTGTGGAAGTCGACTGTATGGTTATTCCACTTAAGTATGTTTATGTCCCAAGTTACCTTTATATGTTATGTGTTCTTTATATGGGTTTTATGGTAATCCTTTGGTTACAAAAGTGTAAGTAATGATATTTTATTCAGTGAAGAGTTTTTACTACTTCTTGAAGGTGAAGGTATTACTTTGATAAAGTATACATAGTTTACATGATGTTTGAAAAAATAACAGTTTTCATTCTTTGTGTATCCCTTACTGAGCTTTTTATGCTCACCCCAAGTATTTTTTGAAATGTTTTTCACAGGACTTAATGTGGAATAAGGTCAAGGACGGGATCAAGGGAAAGTCATGTTATATAAAATATGGAACTATATATGTCTCTTTTTAAGAGTTTTTTTTTATTTTATGGAAACATAGTAGAAGTGTCTACTTTTTAATCTTTTGATATGTAATAGTTATGTCCTAATTATCTAAAACTCTAAACCTGAAAGGATCCTCAATGTGAATTATTCATTTAATTCAATATTAAGTAAGGTTTAAGGTTGGGGCCTTATAGTTGGTATCAGAGGTCGGTTTAGACAACTTTAGGAGTTAGAAAAGTGTAAAATTATAAGTTAATTTATGGTATGATTGAAATGATATAGAATTTAAATATTACCATGTTGCTTCGCCTAATATATTTCTGTGTTAAGAATGGTTTTTCATATATGGAACAGAACAGATTTTATGGGAAGGCATACAGAGGGAAATGACCTTTCAAATCAGTATCCTGAGATGGTCAGAATCAGAACTAAACAGTTTGTTGCAGTGATGGCTCAGTTGACTCAGGTGAAAAATGTTGGTTGTTTTTATTGATGATATTTTGGTGTTTTCTAGAATTAAAGAGGAGCATGAATGTCATTTAAGGGTTATCTTGAAAACCTTAAAAGAAATGAAATTGTATGGAATGTTCAGCAAGTGTGAGTTTTGGTTACAAAAAATTTATTTCTTGGGTCACATTGTTTCAAAAGATGGAATAACTATTCATTCTGCTAAAACAAAAGTTGTTGAAGAATGGCCAAGACCCACAAATGCAACCGAGATCCGTAGTTTTCTTGGTTTGGTAGGTTACTACCGAAGGTTTGTTGAAAAATTTTCACGGTTATCTAGTCCAATGACTAAGCTAACTCGGAAGGGTGTTAAGTTTATCTGGACAAAAGAATGTGATTATTGTTTTCAGGAGTTGAAAAGAAGATTGGTGAATGCTCCAGTTTTGGCACTTTCTTCTAGGAATGGTGAGTTTGTTATATACCGTGATGATTTGTTAAAAGGACTTGGTTGTGTCCTAATGCATAATGATCAGGTAATTGCTTATGCTTCACTATAATTGAAAAATCATGAGGTAAATTACCATACACATGATTTGGAATTAGCTGCTGTTGTTTTCACTTTAAAAATTTGGAGGCATCATTTGTATGGAGTAAAGTGTGAAATATATACTGATCACAAAAGTTTAAAGTATATATTCACTCAGAAAGAATTGAACATGAGACAGAGGAGATGGATGGAATTATTCAAGGATTATGATTGTACAATTCATTACCATCCGGGAAAAGCAAATAAAGTGGATGATGATTTGAGTCGAAAAAGTAATGCTTCATTAACCATGCTACGTTTGGAACGAGATCCTTTGGTTTTTGATTTGATGAACTTTGGCATAGAAGTTGTTGGTGCAGGAAGTTCTTCTGTTTTGTTTCAGGTATCAGTGAGATCATCCCTATCAGACAGAATTAACCAAGCACAGATGGAAGACAGTGAGTTGCAGAAAAAGGTAGATCTGGTTCAGAAGGGTAAGTTGCCTGAATTCAACATTGATAATGATTGTGTTTTGAGGTTTGAGAAGAGATTATGTGTGCCTTGTGATTCACAGTTGAAGAATGAGTTGTTATGTGAGGCTCATAGTTCCCCATTTTCAATTCATCCTGGAAGTACTAAGATGTACAGAGATCTGCGGGAGTATTACTGGTGGGATGAAATGAAAAGAGATATTGCTGATTTTACTATGAAGTTTTTGACTTGTCAGCAGGTTAAAGCAGAGCGGCAGTTACCGAAAGGGATGCTTCAGCCTTTACCAGTGCCAGAGTGGAAATGGGAAAACTTATCCATGGACTTTGTTGTGGGATTACCGAGGACATCTCGAGGTAATAATGCAATCTGGGTTATTGTTGATCGCTTGACTAAATCTGCTGATTTCCTTGATATACGAGATACTTTTTCCCTAGATAAACTTTCCCATTTGTATCTTAAAAAGATAGTCAGGTTACATGGAGTTCCTTTCTCCATTGTGTCCTATCGTGATCCCAGGTTTACTTCTAACTTTTGGAAAGGCCTTCAGAAGTCGTTGGGTACTGAATTAAATTTTAGTACAGCTTTTAATCCTCAATCAGATGGGCAGTCAGAACGAACAATTCATACCTTGGAGGATATGATACGAGCTTGTTCGATGGATTATCAAGGAATTTGGGACCAACATCTTTCTTTGGTTGAGTTTTCTTATAATAACAGTTTTCATTCCAGTATACAGATGGCACCATTTGAGGCATTATATGGGAAGCGGTGTCGAACTCCAGCATTTTGGGATGAAGTGGGTGAAAGGAAGCTGATGGGACCAGAATTGGTAGAAGAGATGGCCGAAAAAAAATTAGTTGATTCAGAAACACATGAGAACAGCTCAGAGCAGGCAGAAGAGTTATGCGGATAACCGGAGGAAGGATCTATCTTTCGAGGTAGGTGATCATGTTTTTCTAAAGGTTTCTCCATGGAAAAGTGTGATGAGATTTGGTAAGAAAGGAAAGCTGAGTCCAAGGTTTATTGGACCATATAAAATTTTGGAGAAAGTTGGATCAGTTGCTTACCGAGTGGCTTTACCTCCGAGTTTATCTCTGGTACACAATGTTTTTCATGATTCAATGTTGAAGAAGTATATGCTAGATTCATCTCATGTTTTGAGCCCAGAGGTAGTTCAGTTGGAAGAGAATCTCTCTTATGAAGAACAACCAGTCCAGATTCTTGACCGAAGAGAGCAAGTGTTGCGAAATAAGGTAATCCACTAGGTAAAGGTTTTGTGGAAAAACCATATGGTTGAAGAGGAAATGTGGGAATCTGAAAATGCTATGAGGGATAAATACTCCCACTTATTTTGATAAGTGAATAAAATTGCGAGGATGCAATTCCCAAAAGGGGGGAAGGATGTAACATCCCAGGTAAATAAAGAATAAGAAATTTTCATATTTATTAATATTTACAAATTAAATATAAATTTTACTTTAAAATGGTTGCTATGTTCGATAGCGTACCCGATACGCAACAAAGAGTTTCATTGAAATCTTTCGTTGCACACTAGTAATAAAATAATATTATTTTAAATGGTAGTTAAAACATAGTCGTTGAATTGGCGGGAATGGATAGAAATAAATAAAATATGATTATATATGTTTTTTAAATGTTTTTACATTTATCTAATAAAAGATAAAGACTTAAAAAACGGAAAGATTCCAATTTTAGGCTTTTATACCCTAATTTTCACTAAAGGTTCAATTATCGCCTTTTGATGGCGAACCGTCATTAAATATAGTTTTGGTCACTTTTATACATTCTATTGGACCAAATAAAACTCTTCTTTAGAATCAGGACATCAAAATTTACTTTGTGTAAATTTTTGGTATCTTTCCGATAATGTTCATTTTTTTAATGAATACTGTAAAATGTTGTATTTTAATTCAAAAACTTTTTTTAATATAATTTATTAAGATGATTAGATAATCTTTTGAATTGGTTTTTAAGTTAAATTAGAATATATTTTTACCATTTAATCCAATATTGGCCGTTGGAATTAATTTTACTTTGAAATTGGACTTAAACTGGTGTTAATCTTTTGATACTTATTATTTCATAAAAACACGCTATTTGTTTTGACAGCGGGAATTAATTATTAAATTAATTAATGCAAATTATATGTTTTGAATTTTTTAAAATGGACTTAATTTTTGAATCCGGAATATCAAATATATCTTAGGGTGAATTTTTGGTATTTTTCTGAAAAACATCAATTTTTGATGAATAGTAAAACCACAAAGTGGTGGTTACAAAATTTGATTATTCGTTTAAATGGGACTTTACCACTTCTGTGTTTTGAATCTAAAAAATACAATTTAAATGGTTTTCATTAAGAAGTAAAATGTGGTTCACTGAGATTAAAATAATTTTTTGGTGAATAGTAACTTATTAAGTTTTTAATCGCGATTAGAGGTAATTAGTGTAGTTTAAGGTAAAAATAATGATTTAATAATATGAGATGAGCTTGACACATGTCCTACCCTCATTGTATGTGTCATGGCCGACCAAGACAATCCATGAGTCAACTTGGGGACCCCATGGAGCCACTTTGGTTAGGAAATGACATAAATAACTTTTTATTTAATGTTAAAGTGAAAATGACACAAACATGAGATGTTTTACTAAAACAATTTTTACATGGGGTTATACAAGTTAGATTTTTTACTATAAATATTAATTATAAATCTAAAAAGATTTCCTACATCATGATATTTTTTTTATAATTTTTAGACATTAAATAAATTAAATTATTTATGACATCATGATGATGCAGCGATTACCTCATTAATAAAGGATTTAAATAAAATGGAAAGATAATGTAAAATCTATGACCTAAACATGTCCAAAACCTATTGTATGGGTGTATTTAGAACCCTTATCACATTATACTTGAATTATATCAATGTGGGACCTCTTAAATCCGAATACCATTTTAAAATAAAGTGACTTTTCTTTACCTTCCAAGAGTGCCCCTCCTCTCCTCTTATAAAAGGCCCCCACCTCTACCTCCTTACCCACACTCCCAAAGCCTTTGGCTCGGCCAAACCCTGCCCATTTTGTCTCTCCACTTCCCTCTATTACTCCTTGAAGCCTCACTTAGGGCAGAAGTCTTCCCAAGGAAGCCTTTAATCTCAAACCAAATGGAGTTACCCGATTTTAAGGTAATGTCTTCACTTGAGTCATGTTGTTTTATTTTGCTTCTCCAACCCCCCTAAACTCTTTTTATTCATTTATTTTGTAACAAATCCAGTATAATCAATATACTAGGATGTTGTTATAATAATTATTCTATCTACACTTAAACACACCTACATCTAATGGTTAAAGAACATACTGTTTCCGTGGATGGTGAATTTCGGCCTCCCGAAACGATGATTGTTCAACATTCTTTTAACACCTTCAAAGGTGGACATTAAGATGACACTATATTTATATATGATATATAATATGTTTATGTTTTCCTTAAGCTTCTGTATTTTTCATTTTGGGAATACCTTTATGGTTTCCATTATGGGTAAACACAATATCTTCATTTAAGGAAGTGCGGACTACCGCTCCCTCAAAGTGATGTGATTCGTTAATGCCATATGTGAGATGTATAAAGGATGGATTTAAAGTTATTATATATGATGTTATACTGGAATTATAATATAACTTTATATCATTATTATTTATTTCCATTAAAGTATGAGATAGAAATAAAAGTAGCGTTCATGCGTACGTACGGCTTACCGTCTCCATGAACGGTGCATTTCATTTCTTATCCCCAAATGTAATGTACTATTATAAGTACATATTTATAATGGATATATATAATGTATGTTACATATAAATGATGAATATAATTCTGGAATTAAAATATACATACCTCTCATTTATTTTTAATTCCATTAATATGACAAAGAAATGAAAGTAGCATTCATGCGTACGTACGGCTTACCGTCTCCATGAATGGTGCATTTCATTTATTACCTCTAAATGATTATGTAATATTATAAATACATGTATATTCTGGATATATGTGATATATATGATATCAAAATCAGGAATTTCATTCTGGATATAAAGAACCTTTGACCACACGAACAACATGTAATTGTAAGAAGTCCACTTTCGACTTAAGAACCAAATATCAACAAAACAAACATTATTAACATAAATGATTAAATAATGTTTAGAACATGATAATAAGTGATATAAAAGTAATAATGAACTTGAAGAAGGTTATTAATCAAGTAGAAATTAACTCAAGTTTATTATTCATGACGTTAAAGAATGATCGAGTCAAGTCGGACCCGAGGTAAGGGACTTTGTCTCAATCACCTTTCATTGAGGCATTTTTCATTTTATACAAAACTATCTTTTATATGGTGTATAAACCCCTTTGACTTTTACTTTTATAAAAAATGAATCTTTTTCTACGAAGCGTTTTACTAAACGACAAAAAGGAATGTTTTTTTTAACGTACGCGGTGACAACGACCTTTTCCGCCGCCGCGAGTATTATTTGGTCTTTGGCTTGCTCAACAAGCTGTGATGTTTTTTAAATGAAATAAAAACCATATAATCTTTTATGTATTTTGGTATTGAAAATGGTTTCTATAATGGATTTGTTATGTCAATATATTTAAGTGATATATTGTGATCAAAGTGTGGAAATGTTTTCTTTCCATTATATTTGTTTTATGTCTTATGATTTTATAATGTTACTTGGACGTTTGACGGGTGGTTACGTGATGAACCATATGACGAGTGGTGTCGTGAATACCAGGACGGGTGGTTACATTATAACCTCCAATTCATTGGGTATGGAAGTTAGCCGTATGGATATTCCATTAAGTATGTATGGAAGTTGGCCGTATGGCTATTCCATTAAGTGATATATGTGGAAGTCGACCGTATGGTTATTCCACTTAAGAATGTTTATGTCCCAAGTTACCTTTATATATTATGTGTTCTTTATATGGGTTTTATGGTAATCCTTTGGTTACAAAAGGGTAAGTAATGATATTTTATTTAGTGAAGAGTTTTTACTACTTCATGAAGGTGAAGTTATTACTTTGATAAAGTATACATGGTTTACGTGATGTTTGAAAAACTAACAGTTTTCATTCTTTGTGTATCCCTTACTGAGCTTTTTATTCTCACCCCAAGTTTTTTTTTGAAATTTTTTTCACAGGACTTAATGTGGAATAGGGTCAAGGACGGGATCAAGGGAAAGTCATGCTATATAAAACATGGAACTAGACATGTCTCTTTTTAAGAGTTTTTTTTTATTTTATGGAAACATAGTAGAAGTGTCTACTTTGTAATCTTTTGAGATGTAATAGTTATGTCCTAATTCTCTAAAACTCTAAACCTGAAAAGATCCTCAATGTGAATTATTCATTTAATTCAATATTAAGTAAGGTTTAAGGCTGGGGACTTATATCAACCATTTTTATTAGTTCTTATGTCATGCCATTATGCTTTCAAAATTGCACCATGTTTTTAAAAACCAAAGTCATTGTGTAGTGAATACCATGCCCATTTTTCTATCAAGGGTATTCACCCTTATGCACATTTACTTATTTTTTAAATAGTTTCATGTATGTATTCCACAATCGTTTATCATGGAATAAATGATTATGTTGAATGATTCGATGTTTTATGATCCATGTGGCACACTTGTGCAAGAAATGAAATATTTAAGAAGGGTACGCCCTGATAGCACTCCAATGCATTGGGTAATGTATAGCATCATGATACGTTATGTACAATGGGTGTTGACTCATGATAATTCATTTGAAATGAGGGTTTACTCGTGCTTCATGTGTAATGAGGGTTTACTCAAGCTATATGTGCAATGAGCCTTGGCTCATGCTAATTCCATGTTTAGAGTTGTTGCCACATTTCATTGTTATGATTATCATGATTTATCATGCCATTATGTTTATGATTCTCTTGTGCTCTATTGATATGCCTATTTTCTAACATATATTGTATTCCTCGTGTTACTCCATGTTTATTCTATTACTGCACTTTGTATCTCACCCTTTTCTTATGAATATCCTCAGGTTATCCCATGCAACGCTACGTATGAGGGAATACAGTGGTCATGTAAAGGAAGTTTTCAATAAAGATGTTTTATCTCATGTTTTAAGTTGTTATGTGATAATATTAATCCCCAAAGACACTAGAATATTCAATATTCTATGTTTTATCACGTTAAGATTATGTAATAAATCATTTTTAAGAGTGTAATAAAAAGTAGGGTTGTTATAGTTGTTATCAGAGTATAGGTTTAGTTATTTTTTGGGATTAGGATTAAAAAACCCTAGTGAAGCCTTAGAGACAATACTAATTAAAATAAAAACATACCTATGTTTTGGTGAGTATGGAGTAATTTTTTCATCAAGAAAATACATCCTTGTCTGGATACGAGCAATTAGAGGCGGCTCTAGCACATATGTATCCTAGGGGTAAAACCCAAAAATACCGATTTGAGCAAGACTCGAATGGGAACTAGTGCACGAAAATGGGTCATGCTGCACTCTTGGTTATGACACTTCTGGGGGATATTATTTGGAATATTTATGATCTTAGAACAAACCATTTTTAAGGGTTAAAAAAAAGTCAATAAGAATTTAAGTTATGAAATAGATCAAGGATAAGCTAGATTTAATCCTAAGAAATCACAAGTTTGGATATACTTCTCCTTTATAAGTGTATACTTTTATGTTCAAAATTTTCTTTTTAAAATCAATGGATAAGTATTTAACACCTCTAATTATACATTTGTTTTATTAGTTAATGGCATGAAATAAGAGAACTTCTTCCAACAACCAATGTGATAGTATATTTGAATATTTCACTAATGATATGCCTGATATGATGGGAGCGGGTGCCCAGAACATCATGAATGTACTTTATTAGCTGGCCTTAGTTATGTATAATAAATTGAATCAGGCGGAACACCTTCCTCCTCCATGGAAAGAGCAAGATGTCGTAGAATCATTCATGCGGAAAAGGCCTCCCATGTTTAGTGGATCTTCTGATCCCCTCCTCACGGAACAATGGATTAACTCCATTGAGAATATTATCTTCATCCTCCAGTGTTTGGAAGAAGAAAAAATTGTAGTTTTGGTCTATCGTTATGATGGGGAAGCTGATCAGTTGTGGACACTGATCAAGAATACAAGGTCCTAATAATAAATCGATTCCATGAATTGGGAGGAATTCGAGAGGATGGTTTTCAACAAATATATTCCTCGAACCCTCCATCTCAAGATAGAAGGAGAGTTCCTTGGACTCAAGTAGAAAGAAGATGAGTCCAATTGGGGAGTATGAATAAAACATTACAAGGCTTGAAAGGTATGCCTATGGCTTTTTCATGAACACCGAAAGCAAGGAGGATTTTTCTTTAGCGGACTAAATCTAAGTCTACGAAAATCATTGGTGATTTGAGACTTCGACTATTATGAGGATATTGTCTGTTGTGCCCTCAAGGTTGAAACATGGATTGGAAAATCTCTCTGGTCTCATGGGCCCAGTTACAAGAAGCAGAAAATAGAGAACAACATGGGTGGTCCATCAAAAAAATCCCATGATATAAAGAAGCTTGACATTCCCACTTAAAAAATTTGTGGGTAAAAACATCCTGGTAACTGTCTCAGGGAAAGGAGGAATTGATTCAAATGCGGAATGTTTGGTCATCTGGCCAAGAACTTCAGAAGGGATATGACAAATCCCACTAATTATGAAGAATAAAGGAATGTTTAGATTAACACTCAGTCGGTAGTGCAGTGTTACAACTACAAGGGGCTTGGGCATTATGCAAACAATTGCCCTAAGCTGAGGGTTGTCGGAGGGAATCAACAACAACCTCAGAGGCAACATGGAAGGGCTTATGCTATCACTACTGCCAAAGTGTAACCTGATAAAAAAGTGGTGATAGGTATGATAGTTATTCATTCAATAATAGTGAATGTACTTTTTCATTCAGGTTCTACACATTCTTTAATATCTCTAATGTTTAGTAGAACAATCCCAACACCACGACAAATAATAGAAGTAAAGATGTCGGTGATTACGGAAAATGGTGCAATCATTGTATCCCATTAATATAACTCTTCCCCTGTCATAATCTATTGATTTAACTTCCCGGTGAACCTCGTCATACTCCCTCTGGGGGGAATTTGATACAATTCTTGGAATTGATTGGCTTTCCTTATATAGATCCAACATAAATTGTAGTGAGAGGTAAATCACTCTCCATGTGGAGAATCGACCCCCAATTAATTACAATTTTAATGAGGAATATGAATCTTCATTAGCTCCATCATCTCAAGCGTGGATATTACTACCCTAGAAGCATGAGTATCTAGCTCAGATAATTGATTCCAAGGAAGAAACCATCCTTGATTACATGCATATTGTGAGGGAATTCGTGGAAGTGTTTCCCATGGAATTTCCTGGTCTTCCTCTTAGAAGAGATGTTGAGTTCATAATTGAACTTATATCAGGGGCATTGACAATATCAAAAAAATTGTATAGAATGGCTGTTTTTGAGCTTGAAGAGTTGAAGAAACAACTACAGGAGAATCTGGAGAAAGAGTTTATATGACAAAGTGATTCACCATGGGGTGAACCAGTCCTCTTCATCAAAATGAAGGATGGATCATTGTGCCTTTTCATCGGTTTTCATGATCTCAAAAAAATCATGATAAAGAACAAGTATCCTCTCCCATGAATTGATGACTTGTATGATCAACTGTGTGGAGCACAATACTTCTCCAAGGTGGATTTGCAGTCGGGATATTATAAAGTAATGGTGAAGAAGAAAGATATCCCCAAGACTACATTTCGTACAAGATACGGGCACTATGAATTCATAGTAATGCCTTTCGGACTCACTAATTCTCCAATCATCTTAATGGACTTGATGAATAGAGTCTTTAGATATTACCTCGACAATTTTGTGGGAGTCTTTATAGATGATATTCTAATATACTCCAAAACCAAAGTGGATCATGAAGAGCATATAAGAACTATACTAGAGACCTTACAAAACAAGAATATCTCTGCCAAGTATAGAAATTGTGAGTTCTGGTTGAAGTAGGTATCATTTGTGGGCCATATCATCACAATCAATGGGATATCTATGTATCCCTCTAAAACACATGCAATTGAGGTATGGCTAACGCCAACATCAGTAAAAGATATCTGTAGCTTCTTGGGGTTAGCTGGATATTATTTATGATTTGTGAGAAATTTCTCATGATTTTCCAACCCTCTTACCAAGATCACTCGGAAGGGAGTAAAGATTTCTTGGAGTTATGAATGCGAAGAAAGCTTCAAGGAGTTGAAAAGGAGGCTTATCACTGTGCTCGTTCTCAATTTTCCTAAATGTGGAGAAATTTTTGTGGTATTCAGTGATGCTTCGAAGAAGGGCCTGAGATGTGTGTTAATGAAAAATGACAATGTCATTGCATATGCTTCAAGAAAATTGAACGTTCATGAATAGAACTATCCAACACATGACATCAAGCTAGATACAGTGAAATTCGATTTTAAAATTTGGTGGAAATATCTATTTGGGGAGAAGTGTGAAATATATTAGGAACAAAAAATCTTCAAATATATATTCACACAGAAAGAGTTGAATATGAGGCAAGGAAGATGGTTAGAGCTGATCAAAGACTATGACTTCTCAATCCATTACCACCCTGGGAAAGCGAACAAGGTGGTGAATGATCTAAGTAGAAATGATACTACATCGTTATCAATGATGAGAATTTAAAAGGATATGATCTTATTAGATTTGTAAAGGATGGACATGGGAATCATTAATGGAGTAACATCATCAATCCTTTCTCAAATGAATTATTAACCATCCATCTTGGAGAGAATAAAGGTTGTTCAAAGAAAATATGTGGAAATTCAGAAAAGGTTGGAAGCTGTTAGAAATGGGAAATCCTATGATTTCAAAGTTGATGAGAAAGGAGTTATATGATTTGGTATGAAAATATATGTACCATTTGATACAATGATAAAGAAGGAGCTATTTAATGATGCACATAGCTCGACTTCTCTATCCTCCCAGAGTGCACAAAGATGTATCAGGATCTCCGAGAAAACTTTTTGTGGGAAAATATGAAAAGGGAGATTACCAAATATAAATCAAACTATCAGGTAGGTAAACAAGTGAATGCTAAGAGACATAAATCTAAGGGGATGAGGCAACCACTACCCATACTAGCATGGAAGTGGGAGAACATCACCATGAACTTTGTCACTAGACTTCCGAAAACATTCAAAGACAACAATGCAATCTGGGTTGTTATGGATCGTCTTACAATGTCTGCACACTTCATTGAAATTCCGGAAGAATTATCATTAGATCAAATGGCACAAATATATATCAGGGAAGTGGTAAGTATGGATGGATTAACACTATATATTTTGTCATATTGAGATCCAAGATTCACCTCTATGTTTTGGAAGAGTCTTCAAGATGCTCTGAATACTAAACTGAACTTCAGTATAGCCTATCATCCTCAAACTAATGGCCAATCTGAGAGGACTATCAAAACACTTGAGGACATGTTGAGAGCATGTTCAATAGACATTAAAGGAGGATGGGATCAACATCTTCCTTTGGCTGTGTTCTCTTATAATAACTGTTTTCACTCGAGCATCCAAATGGCACCATATGAAGCCTTTTATGGGAAAAGGTGAAGAACACCGGTGTGTTGGTATGAGGTCAGTGAGAATAATATGCTTGGACTAGAAATGGTCAAAGAAATGGTGGAGAAGGTGAAAACCATTCTGCAGCATATCAAGGCAGCCCAAATTTGACAGAAGAGTTAAGCAGATAACCGACGATGAAACCATGAGTTTAAAGTTGTAGACTAGGTATTTCTATGCATATCATCATGGAAGAAGGTCATGTGATTTGAAGGAAAGGTATGTTAAGTCCAACGTACATCGTCCCCTTTGATATTCTTTATCGTGGTGGGGTTGTGGCCTATCGACTAGAACATCCACCTACCATGGCCAAAGTGCACGATGTCCTTCATGTATCCCTCTTATGTATGTACATACTGGACCCTTCACATGTACTCTCTTAATTGGTGGTATAGTGAGAGGATGATCTTTCTTATGAGAGCAACCAGTGATGATATTAGATAGTAGATAAGAAGTTCTATAAAATAAGACAATTACCCTCGTCATGGTGTTGTGGAGAAACCACAAGTTTGATGAAGCGATGTGGGAATCAAAGGAAGTGATGAAGTAGAGTTACCCACAATTTTTGTAGTGTTTGAGGAGGAAATTTCTTGGGAAAACTTTCTTAATGGGGGATGATTGTAACGACCCAAACATTTGTTAATGAAAATACAGCATGATCTAATTAAATGTGAAATTGTTATACAATATATGCACTTATTTTGTTTTTGGATTTTAAAAAACTATTAATAATTATGACAGTTGATTTTGTAGCCGTTGAACAATGATCCCATGATTAGTATATATATGGGCTTTAACAAATCCAATTTACTCATACAAAGGAATTGGTGGCCTCATCTAGTAGAATTGCTCCATACGAAGACCATTTGTAAAAGCTCGTAAAAGAGGTGGCGTCATTGGTCTTCCCTCCTAACCAAGCCCAAACCGAGCTTCAACAGGTTAAGCTTGAACAGAACCACCTATGAGAGAAGTGGAAGATGATAGAGATCACCATGTGAGAAATGTTATTTGAGCCACCCCAGGAGTCTGTCACCATCGCACACCTCACCCTTTGGTCTTATGAGGGTGTTTTAAGGGGTTATTTTACAATATCCTAGTACTATGGATATGAAAATTACTTTTGTTATCTAATAATGAATATAGATTCATTTTATTATTGTTACCTTGTAAATAGTATTTAATGCACAAATAGAATTTTTATTTAATATACAACTAAAAAACAATTTTAATGAATTAATTGATTTTATTATTAAATAATAGTTTAATAAAATATTATTATTATTATTATTATTAAATTAATTTTTATTAAATATAATTGATCATATAATTTTGTGAATGCAATTGTAATTTCTACTAAGGTTCAAAATCCATTTTTGTCAAAAACAGTGAATTTTCGATAAATGTAGATTTTTATTTTAAAAGTGAAAATTAACATATTTAGAAAATTATTTAGATAAATTAAATATTATTTCTGTAATCAGGATTTCGAAATTATCCAATGGTGAAATTTTCATAATTTTATGAGACAGTCAAATTTTTGGGTAAAAATTAAATACCGTTCAGATATATAATATGTTTTATGACATCATAATGACAATATAGTGATGTAATAATATACTATAAGATTTATGTTCGGCCAATATATGTTTTAAAAATAAATTAATTTGATTTTGGGTGTGTTTTTTTATTTGAAAAAGCATTAATGAACCCTTTAAGACTTATTAAACATCGTCTCTTTTAAATTGTTTTCCTTGGGAGTGTGACTCACCTCCACATAAGAACTCCCATTGTTTTAAGAATTTCGTTCTTTGGAAATATAAAATATTGTTTTCCACTTCCTTTTTCTAAAAACCATGTGTAAACACCATGGGCTGGTTTTTGGTTTGGATTAGTTTAATGTGAAGTGTCCCAAACCAAAATAATAAATAATCCCCTCACCTTTACTATATAAACAAACAAAATCTCCTACATTATATTCACTCAAATCCTTTGTATTTAGTAAAAACTTTTCCCCCATCACTCTAGAAACCTCCCATGGTGCCCAATTTTCCCATGAAGCCTCCCTCAAGCATCTCTCAAGCCTTTGGAAACACTCTTCCAAGTAAGGGTTTTTCTTCCTTTCAAATTTTTGTCCAGTTTTCTTTATTTATTATGCCCTTTTAATTTCAATTATAGATGTCGGGGTATGGTTTTTCACCTCCCCCATACTTCCCTCTTTATGTTCTAATTATGGGATACCCATTTCTCTCTCATTAAATGCCTCCCATGTACACCTGTTACTATGCTGAAATTCAGAAAGGAATTTCCATCTCATCATTTACATTCAATAAATTCGTTTGTATCATGAATATAAATTTCATTACATTTTTTGGGACATGTATATATATGACCCCTTACTATCCATGTAATGTAAAATATTATGAGACAACAATTAAACTCTCACCGTCCATATTTATGAGTTCTTATGTCATGTCCTTATGCTGCTGAAATTGCACCGCGTTTTTCAAAGCCAAAGTCATTGTGTAGTGAGTACAATGCTCATTTTTCTATCAAGGGTATTCAACTTTATTCACATTTACTTATTGTTTAAAGAGTTTCTTGTATGTATTCCACATTCTTTTATTGTGGGATAAATTATTATGTTGATAGATTCAATGTTTTATGATCCATGTGGCACACTTATGCATGAAATGAAATGTTTAAGAAGGGTGTGCCCTGATAGAACTCCAATGCATTGGGTAAAGTATAGTATCATGATACATTATGTACAATGGGTGTTGAATTATTCTTATTTAATTTCAATGAGGGTTTATTCATTCTTCATGTGCAATGATGGTTTACTCATTATTTATGTGCAATGATCCTC
This sequence comes from Viscum album, assembly GCA_963277665.1. NCBI lineage: Eukaryota > Viridiplantae > Streptophyta > Magnoliopsida > Santalales > Viscaceae > Viscum > Viscum album. The sequence continues at coordinate 1,050,080,839 of OY728151.1, read as the reverse complement.
GGCTCATGCTAATTCCATGTTAAGAGTTGTTGCCACATTTACATGTTATGATTATCATGATTTATCATGCCTTTATGTTTATGCTTCTCTTGTGATCTATTGATATGCCTATTTTCTAACATGTATTTTATTCCTCACGTTATTCCATGTTTATTCCCTTAGTGGGATTTATAGCTCACCCTTTTCTTATGCATGTCCTTTGGTTATCCCATGCAATGCTTAGTATGAGGGAATGTAGTGGTCATGTAAAGGATTTTCTCAATAAAGATGTTGTATCTCATGTTTTAAGTTTTTATCTAATGATCCTAATCCCCAAAGATAGTGGACCTTTCTATCTTCTTTTGTTGTATCATGTGAAGGTTAGGTGATTAATCATGTTTAAGTATGTAATAAAAAGTAGGGTTGTCATACAATACATCATAAATCATGTGTTATAAGTATATATATAATTGAAATAACAATACGGATTCCCCATGATCATGGAATGAAGTAAATGCACATTATTACATTAGAATTAAAAATATACATTGAATTCTTGGTAGATTTGTACTGAATAATATAATTAATGTGATAAATCTGAAAACAAAATGTATTAAATTAAAAAGTGGTTCATGGAAATTATAAATAGGGACAATTTATTTGGTAATAATTCTATGTTTTATTTTAAATTTCATTTAAAAATGATACCATAGTATTCATGCGATAAATAGAATGATTTAATAACTAAAAAATATTTTTAGAATCTCTAAGTGGTTAAAAGATCATAACGGATGAAATAAAAAACTTATTGGGAAAAAAATAATTCTTAAGAAAATTGGATGTTTAGGAACACTGATTTTTATATGAATTTAAATGTTTGTGAATATATATATTATTTTTATAACATGAGTGAAATAATAAATAATGAAATTGAATGATTCAAGGAATGATTAACTACTTCTGGTTATGGAAGTGAATTGTATTAATATTTTATATCTATGAATAAGATGAATATAGACAAAAAGGTTGTTGTCAATGATATGAATCATTAATATATGTATTGAAATAAATTCATAAAAAATAAATATGTCATTATTTTTAATAGATACTTTTTCAGATGAAGGATGAAGGTAAATAGTGTCAGTGAATACTCTCTTAGATTTCCAAAATTATTAAGACACACTAGGTGATATATTTCATGCCTTTTTCCATCTGAATCCCAATTATTAAATGTATAAAATCTATATGGGTCCTAAAAACATCATTTTTAATCCTATTTAACCACATTATATAGAGGTTCTATAACTTTCTATTACATTGTTTCATGTGAATGATTCCTAGAATGTATCAAGAACATGGAATTGAATATGGGAAAAAAATCAATGAATATTACCATTAAACCATTCAAATTAATTTCATATTATAAATATAATAGAGGAACTACTACTTTTGGAGACAATTTAAAAGGAAAGGTGACAGTTATCAGTGAGAATTAAAATGTTGACTTATAGATAGATTGGGAAAAAATATTCATATTATTTTGTTAAAATATAATGTGAATAATGTTAAATTTTTGTACTATAAATTCATTGATTTAGAATATGATTCTAATATACACTATGCTAACATTAAGTATAATATTTATTCCATTTCCCTTCTAAAAAAACAGTTTAACATATAATTTTTTTAATAAAATTTAGAGAGATTGTATCATTGGTCACATGTGAACTATAAATATAATATTTATGTTTGTCTACAAGACTTAAATGAATCAAAGTCCAATAAAATTACCAAAACATAAGATATAAATGTTTCTTATTTTATTATCATGCATAATAGTTTAACAATAGAAGGATTCATTAAGGTTGATCCCGTAAAAGAACTATATTAGGCCAAAGTAGTTGTTTCAAAGAAATTTATTTGGTCTTGCTCATATTACCAAAAATAGAGGAATGAAATATTTGGTTCAATTTGGATTACTAAAAATGATTTAACTCGATATATTTTCAATATATAAAACCAAAAATTGTATATAAGATTTATACCCTGATTAATTTCGGTTAGAAGGAGAAATGATATATTATTTGTTTTATTTGATTATATAGTGGATGAGAGTTCTAAAACTACGATATGGAGAAATTATATGAATTTTATCATTAATTACATAAATTTTATATCCTCGGTGCACCCAAAAAGTGGGTTTTATAAAGGATGAATAGAAAACTTCATGAATGGAATATACATATTGAGTATGGTTTACCATGTTCTATATGTTAATTTTCGTCATACAACATGCTATCTAATAATATAAATTTTATAAGAACTAATTTTTAGAAGATTAATTAAGAATTATTGAAAGGAAAGAAACTAAAAGGTGGGTATTTTATATATTTTATATTTATAGAAATTATTTTCAATACTAAATATTTTTCCAAAAAATTGATTCTAGATTGATAGATAGAATATTTCTGGGGTATTATAGTCTATATATGGCCTATATAGTTTAATGAAAAAGGACTTAAACTATGGAAATATTTATTAATATTAAATTTTAAGAGAACGATACACAGAATAATTTTACCAATAAATATCCTATTTGAAAATGATTTTGATAATTTAATTTAATATAAGATCATATAGATAATTTTATGATGCACACATTAGGGTGAGTATCAATTAGTTTAATAATAGATTTGGAATACTCATCGATATAAAAATATTAAAGGAGTGATCAATGATATTGATTTAAGAGTGGAAGCTAGATGTTAAATATTGAATATTTTCCAATTATATCCATTCGTTCACATATTTTTTCAAATGACTCCATACAATCCATGAAAGGAAAAAAATTATGTTTTCCATGGAAGAGGAAAATAACCATTTTTCGAGGAAAATTTTTTGTAATAGGATGAACCACTAGAAGATTATAATGTGATTGGAGCTAATTTGATTTCTATAAATAATCATAATAAATCATAATTACTATAATTTATCGAGAAATTTGTTTCTCAAGTTAATACCTAAGAAGAAGGTATGGACAACTGTAAAAATTATGAACATGTCTTCTAATTAGATTATATTCATATATTATTATCCTATGAAGTAAAAAATGTATTAATGTTATATGAAATGGATATGAAATGTTAATATCTCAGTGGGATTATATGAGATGGAATTAATGAATGGTAAGAAAAAATTATTTGATAGTGAGAAAATTATATATTAGCTATTTAGTCCTTATAAATATTTCTGTAGTTTTAAATAAAAACCTTGATCTTGGTAATAGTTATTTTCACAACTTCTTTTAATGAATGTAAATTTCATTGATGAATTTTATTCTATAATATTTTTGATGAGTTATTGAAAACATATTTTGATTGGAGTTGTATATAAAGGATATTATAATTGGTAAATATAGTGAAATAAATTATATATTTTATAAATTTAATGACTAATGAGTTTCCCATGAGTCATATAGGAAAAATATGGTACCGTTTATAATTTATGATTTCTCAATGTGAATATTGAATTAAAATTATTATATTATTTATCATGAAGTGTTGGTAATGAGAAATGGTCAATATAATTGTAAAATAATTAATGAACAAATGAGTACTATAGGTTAAATTCTCTGATATTTTACTAGAATGATAGTTCATCATAAAATATTTATAGGGTTTATTTGAAGACCGTTGTATTTATTATCAAGTAAGAATAAGACTATATGTTTTTTATTAAAGTGTGTATGATTTTAAATTTTACCCAATGTAAATTTATTTGAATATAGAATGCATAATTTTAAGGTATTTAAATGGAATTTTGAAACATTGATTATTATTATTATATGATAAAACTTATTCTAAGTAATTATGTAATTCTGAATTTAATTTTATAGGATGAAATAATGTTAGAAAAATCATTAGTGTTATGTGTAATTTCATATGTAATATAAATCCATCCAAGAGTTCAAAGAATCAAATTTATATATAATTAACGATAGTGGAAGTTGGTTATATAGAAGTACCATGTAATTGTACATAAAATCATTGGATTATGATGACATTATCTAATTTTACTGTTCATTTTGAAAGGAGAATGATTTATTTTGACATTTCATTATAGGTGTCTCTTTTGATGTCCATTTTATATCATTTTAGAAATTAGTTTATTGAACCGATACATCATTTTATCAGAGATCTTGTGAATAATGGTGAAATAACATTCGTCGTTACTTTTAAATTAAATAAACTAAAAGATATATTTAATATTTTGTATTTTTAAATGTTCAAAATTATAATGTACTATCTTCAAATAATGGATGAATGAATTAATATCCTTACTAAAATTTGTATTTTATATTTTATTTTCTAATATATTTTTAATATTCAACATTGAATATTTATAAATTGTTTTCATGGAACATGAGAATTTTTTACACATGAATTTTTTTTTGCAAAAAACCATTACTATAAAATATTTTTCATGTAAGGAGATTTTTATTGATGGATTCTGGACCTATTTATGTTGATTATTTTTTTCATCCATCTGTTTCTATTATATATTTCTACTTATTTATTTCTCACTTATTATAAATTATATTTAATTTATTTATAACTCATGGGCTAAACATGTTAATTTATTTTAAAACATATTTATACAACTATTATCATCCAAAATATATGAATTTATGTTCTTTCCTATTTATTCTATTGAATTGAACTATGTTTTCTAATTTCATGAAATTAAAAAATCAGTTGCAACTCTTTTAATTTTTAAGATATCATAAATTCAAGATTCTTGGTGGGTTAATTGGTAACTCTATATTTCGTTACTTATTCATGTCATGGTGAATATTTTATTTAATGTTGATTATAAATCTTCTTCTATTTCCTTATAATGTATATATTTCAATATATTATTTTTTGATAATATTATTTTATTTATTATTAAAATAAAATCCATTTTAAAATTTTTGTGGGAACCCATAGACAAATATACAGATGAAATAATTACACCAGCAGACAAACAAAAAATAGACGATTAGACAAAACATTCTAGAACAATGGAAATTATGTTTCATTCTAATTCTGGGTCTTGATATCCTGATCTGTGAAATGCCTCAATATTTCATTAAATTTATAAGATATGAAATTATAGAAAGACCCATAATAATTAATAAACAGAGTTTTGGGGAAAACACAGAAATGTATAATTATGTTGTCTGTGAAACCATTTGATCATAAAATTAAGGAACCAATGGTCATTTTTATACATTTTATTATCAAAATGACTCGATTGAATATCATAGTCAATGATTTATTCCACCCTTCATTCCTTCTCAGTTTTTATACTAAATTTCACATAGGATGAGTATATCCATTTAGTTAATCTTGGGTATATTATATTTCCATACATGATCATCATTCCATGTCAAGAAAATGGTCCATGAGTTTATCATTAGAATAAGTCATGATTCTATAAACTCTTTAGCCAACAAATCATGTACTCCAATTTCACTAGGATTATGTGGAACTCTATGATCAAGGCCCAGGATTGTTTCCCCCTATGTTGAGGATATATGAACTATCTCATATCCCTTATTTTTAGAGTCACTATCATTCCCTTATAAATCTACATCTTTTAAAACATCAAAAAATTATATTGGAGTTTGAATTGTTCATATAATGGGTTCCCTAGACCCAACTATTCAGTGATTTTTATTACCATATCTTGTATATAATTAGTTATACACGATTTCGTCTTACCATTATAGTGTAGAATTTTCTGTGTCCACTATTGAAATGTTAATGTCCATAGATTAATTTTCATATAGAGAGGTTATAGTAGATCCCAGGCTGTAATGAGAACCTCGAGGTAATATGACATTAATCTTAAATATATGTTTTATGGTTTAGATAGAAATTACTGATTGGACACTATAGATTTTTTAACATCAGGTGCTGGGGGATCATAAGCATTGAGACTAATTTCATGATTTTCGCACTTGGTGATCTCTAGTAGTGAGATCATGTGGACTGACCAGCCCATATTAACACCACATGTTTTAGGTGTCATTGGATGCTCTTATCTATGATCATGAGTATTGGTCTACTAACGTGATATCATTACCAATGTGTGTCATTTTATTTCATACATTGATGCAAGAGAAAAACCATGGCAATGATGTCGTGGTGAAGAAGTTTGTGATTGCTGCGTCATTTATGGCCTGGCATTGGTTGAATGGTCAAGAAATGATTTTTCTCTTCCTGATTATGGAATTAATATATCTCATGCCATGTGGATATCTATGGAAGTAACTTTATAAGATCAGGGCCCTAGCAGTCAAGGGTAAATCCATCCAGTAAAATCAAAAAACAATAAAGCAAGAAAAAGGGTGATGAAACATGAGTGTGTCCAGATTTATGTGATACTATTGACAAAGAGATTATATTACACAGTGCATGTTCATAGGTTGGTTGTCACTACTACGACAATCCCTATCTCTTCAGGGACCATGATGGGTTTCTAGATCCCGCTCTTGGTCAATGTATACTATTCAATTTTGTTGAGATAAAGTCCTAGAGGGTCACACACAATAGCGTATTCAAGAATCTATCTTATTCAGTTGAATAAGTTTTCAGAAAATTTTGGGAACCACCACTGTGGTCCGGGATTTGTCCAAAGAAAAATGATCACCAGTGTAATAAATAAATTCATATTATTCGAGTTTAGGAAAAGGAGTATTGAATATAAGTATTTAATGTATTTACGAGTTTTAAGAAAATAAATGAATAATATTAATTGAAAATTATTAAATTATTCATGGTTAAATTAATTTTTATGGGAGAAATTAGTCAATTTAATTACTCAATTATTATCATAAAATATATTTTAATATAATAAAAGTATAAAATAATAATGTTTATGAATCATTTTAGTTGTTATAAAATGTAGTTAATAGTGCGTTCAGTATTTATGGTCGACGAGGCGATACTAGATATTTTTTTAATCCTCTATAAATATATGGGGAGAAGAGATTTGAAATAACTATTCATGGTGCTTCACTCTCATATCCTCCCACCCATGAGTTAGTGTAGAGACCAAAATCTTGAAATACATGGAAATTACAATACATTATCGAAAATACATAAAACATAACAAAACCAGATGCCCAAAGACTATATTAGTTTATTGTCTTTGGAAACTCGGAACATAATCTTCTAATAATGTTGAATGATCTTCATCATCTCCCATAATGATCTTCCCCTTTTGTTTTACTACCTAAAACCTTTTTTTAAATCCAGTGGAAAGAAAACATATAAAGGGTGAGCTCAAATGCTCAGTAAGGGAAAACATGCAGAATGTAAAACAACCCATAAACATTTGAACACAAAACCATGAACATAAAACATCAATATCATGAGTAATGACATAAATATTGGCATTACATAAGTAATAGATCATAAATGAACATTAATCATGATAAAATAACATGATAATAAAACTTGTAAATGTGGAAAAACATTATGCGCATGATATGACTTCCATAGTTGTCAAGGCATTACTGCCAAGACCATCATAGTGGATAAAGTCCATTACTGAACCGGGTTTACATGTCGTTCCAGCCCTGTATTACTTAACAGGATTCACTTTCTGTTCCATCCATGTTTATATCATGGGATATAAATCTTTACCCAATGCATTGGAGGCAGATATAGGTCCCACCCATCTCATAATGAAATCATTCTTACATATGCCACATAATAAACATAAATCATTCATCATAACCCAAAGAATAAAATGGGTTTCATAAACATCATCCCATCATATCATAATCCATAGAAAAAAAATGGATATAATTTCATCAAAATACGAATAAAACCATGTAAATAATAGATACATTATACTTAAAACATAATCATACTAAATAATTTCATCTTAGATGGAAAATAGTTTTGACAAAAAACATGAAATGAATTCTTGAGGAAAATATTCTTTCTTCTTCAAAAACATTTTCTTTTCACAAAATTCCATTCAATTTTAAATTAAAAGTATTTTGTTCAAAATAATAATGAATTCTTGTAGAGGAATCTTCATTAAAATTAGGCGTTATGAAATTTTAAAAATTTGTTCATGCCATATAAGTTAAAAAAAATTATCCTCGTACTTTTTTCGGAATAGTCAAAAAATTTCTCATCTGATAAACAAAAGAAAGATTACTTCCACAATGTAAAAGAAAAATAGGGGTAAACATGACTTTAAAAATACATATAATAATATCAACAACTTTAGGGAAAACATTTTTATGGACATGTATGAAAAATATAACCCCAGAAAATACTTACGTATAAGCAATCTCGGATAAAAATGAGATTTGCAAAAGTATCCCTTACCATATGTCCAATTTCTTCCATATGTTACCGAGACTCCTGTATAGTGAGATTAAACAAATTATTTACTTGTAACCAAACAATAATAATATTTATGATATCATATATGATTCACTTACGACTTCATATTACCCATGCATTTGAAAATTCTACATTAAAGTAGTGTTTTCGGTAAAATATTTTCATTTATCGTATGTGTCTGGACTTGTTGTTCTTGATTTTATTATTATTTATACCATGATATACTTACATCCATAATTTAAAACATGATTTATATATCATATATATTCAGGATATATATGTATATAATAGATATATAAATTAAATAAAATACATCATTCATGGAGAAGGTAGACTATACGTATGCATGAACCTTGTTTTCATTTCCTTATTTAATTGAATGGAAGTAAGTAGATGAAATATATATATATATATATATATCAAGTATAATTATTATTTCATAAATTTAATCATTATTTATTATATATATAATTTATAATCATTCTGTAATGGTTAACATGGAGAATGAATCTAATCGTGTCGTGGAGACGGTAATTCGTACGTACGCACGAGTGATGATATCATTCCCATAATTATTAAATGGTATATGAGTGGATGATAGAATATATCATAATTATACTGATTTTATAATGATAATATATAGTTATTATTTCCACTATTATACCCATCCAAGTAAGGTGGGGGTAAAAAAACAGATTACACCACGGCGTGGAGATGGTATTCTGTACGTATGCACACGCGGTGATTTCGTTTTTCGTAGGATGGGTAGAAGGTGAAATAGGTTTTTTTAATATTGATAATAATATATCAGTATATTAGTTGTAATTATGTTATTACATTATAATGAAACAACTAAAGAAGAGGAAGTAGAAGAATAAAGAAACTTTGAAAGAATCTGCAGCAGAGATTACCTCTTCTTCGACGAGCCACCTCTTAACCTCTTATTAGGGAAAAAAGTTGGTCTTTGACGAATACCATGATCTCTATAAGGTTTCTAGGGAAGTGGAGAAGTTAAATGGGCAGGGTTTGGCCGATCATGAAGGATCAATGTGGTGTGAGGAGAGGGATGAGGTACCTTTTTTATAAGGGAGTAGAGGGGCACCTTTAGAAACCTAAAAATATTAATTTATAATAAATTAAAACCACACATAAAAACATAAAAAAAATGACTCAAATACGAATATTAGATGACATAGGGGTGTAATATCATCAACCAATAAAATTTAGACATGTTGGTAAATAATTGTAAACCTTATCAACTTGATTTGTCCTTATTTAATTTATTTAATTTTATTTGTAGTAATAATATTATATATTTTAAATTGTTATAAATAATTAAATATGTTTTTTAATTGTCCATAATTGGATACATTATAAAATTTTATAAAATTTAAATATAAATTTATAATTCTTAAATATTTTTGTGATTATTAAACATTTTTATAATATGTTATTTTTATAATATGTTATTTTTATAAAATAACAATAGTGTCAATTTTGAAACTATTCAATTATTTGAATTTAAATAAAATCCACGGAGAGGATATATTCGAACCAAAAAATTTAATAGACACCATACATGTCATATGCATCTAGAAAATTTGGTCAGAAAATTAATTAGTTCATATAATATTTATTTTAATATTTTTAAAACCATTTGTTTGATATTTCTCTTAATGAAATAATTATTACAACCTTTTTTTATAATTATTTAATATGCTTATTTGTTGCATAAAATTTAAAACTAAAATAATATAATCAATATAAATATTATATCTTTCATAATAATAATTTTACATGAATTTATCATCTTAAAATAACAACATATAAATTGTTATATTTATTAAATTTTGATGGTGAAAACTTTGACATCATTTAAAATAAAATAATATAAATGTCCTAGTATCTTTTATACGGATCCAAATGGTCCCCAATTAGACCCTTGGATGCTAATCGTATATATATACTCTACCAATAAGTAGTGTTCAAGTATTTGGGCCTTTTGTTGGGTATTATTACTTTAATAAAAACTATATTATTAATTTTTCACTATGTTAATAATTTCTGCATCATTAATGTATTAACTATTAAGGTAATTAAATATTTCTTAAAAATTAAAAAAAAATTACAATAACAAATAAAAACATTTTAAATTTCAAATGAGTATTTATAATTGAATTTATATTATGTATTACATTATATTAAAAATACATTAATTATTAAAGTTTGAGTGAGACATATTTCACTTTCTTGAAAATAAAATATATTAAAGGTCTTAATCATAGCCAAGTGTGTTCCCATAGATTCCATTTCGAACCAAATATGCCTTAAGACGAAATATAATCATCCAATTATATTAAGAAATGTGTTAGGATAATTTTATAATATTATATATACCCTTAATTACCCGATTTACCTTTAACTATGGTAAATAAAATTTACTGTAGTTACTATTCATAGTGCCCAAAAATAAAAAGTAGCCTATTAACATAATTTTTACCTAATGATTCCAAATATGGAATCCATTTTTCTAAATTCAAATCACATAAGTTTCAGAAATTAATTTAAAATTAATCTCGTTGTTAAGAAAATGAGTTTTAAAAGTTAAAACATTGCAAAAGATTGAAATGATTTTACCTATGAATTCAATGTAAAATCAATTCTAATTACATACAACATATTAAATGGTAAAAATATATTCTATTTATATTTTAAAACAATTCAAAATTATAATTTAACCGTATAAATTATTACGATGAAAAAAGTTGTTTTTAATTAAAATATAACTTGTTTTTACTATTCATTACAATATTAAAGTTTTCATAATAATATGAAATATTTATCCAAAGCAAATTTTTATATCCTGATTCCAAATAAGAATTTTATTTTTTCAAATTCAAATAATAAACCTTTGAAAACTATATTTAAAGTGGGTGCGGCATAAAAAGGCGGCAAAACTACATTTTTTGAAAAATAATTATTTTACACGAAAATTTTATTTAGTTCTCAAACCATGTTCTTGAAAAATGTTTAAGATGAATAATAATGTTATAAAATTAAAATTTTAGTTAATACTATTCATAACATCTAGTTCATAATAATATTATAACAATATAATGTTGTTTAGTTAAACCCGGTATTCCGTACTACACACGCTATCAAGAAGGTTGTGATTGCGTGTAATGTAAGCCAAGTCAGGGCTACATGCAGTGCAAGATCCCTTTGGTGTTGCGTCTAACATAATCAAAACATATTTCATTTATTAATTAATAAAATCTATACATAATGTTTCATAGAATAATTTCTACAAAACGAACTTGAAATTGTGCGTAACACGAGCCAAGAATAGTGTTGCTTATACTACAAGATAAAACGGTGTTCAGTATAGTACAAGATAATCTTATTGTAGTGTACAATAGTATATTTCAAAGAAATTAAAAATAATATATCTCATAAAATATCAGGGTGTAACATTCTACCCCCCTTAAAATTAATTTCTCCCTCATAATTCATCGGGGTTATAAATCATTTACTACTTGAAAATTTCATTCATAGAAACCCTCATCGTAAAAAGAAATAATAAAACATAATTTTAATGATTGAAGTATGAAACATAACAGTTATCCAAATTAACTCATTACTGGGTTTTCACATAGAAGAACATAGGTGAAGATATGGATATGAAAGAGAAATATCACCATCAACTTCTGATGAAGAGTGGTAGAGGACATGGCTATGAAAAATCCAACAATCACAAATCCATAACTTTGTGATGATCTAAGGTACCATCTAATTCATCAGATATAAGGGAACTAGGACAACATTTTTGTTTTTCAGGATAATTTCCCTAATGTTGATGAATTTTTTATTTAAAATAAATACATACTTGATTTTTGTACAATCTCACAGTTGCCCGTGCCTTGAAAAATTTCCACTTCATCTCTTAATGAAATGAAGTTGAATTTGTCTTTCGTGAAGTGTTAGTATATCATGCGATAGAATGGTAGGTCATTCCATCTGTCTCAAACATAATGTTAGAAAAATTTATATACATAAGTCCATGTAAGGAGAGATTAATAATATATGGATCCAAAAATGGACTTATACTTCATCTATCATCCTGCTTAATAACATAAAACTAGTATCTACTTACCAGGGACTTCTTGTAGGCTAGTGGTAGGCGATAAAGGTCTTTCTCACATTGGTTGTGGCTTCGATTCCCGCAACCTTGTCCGACGCGATGGGTGGTATCCCGTTCATCAGGTTTTCCTTTTTCTAAAACCAGACTATTATAACATTACAGAAATAATATCAAAAAAAGTTCTATCCTTAAATAATACTATCTGATGTCCAAAATTATCCATTATAATCATTAGACTTATCCAAAATACATCTGTCCAATCTCATAGTATAAAGGAAATGATTAATGTAAATCTCACATAACAATAACATGAATACCATCAATTATCCCCCATATATCATAAGATATATCTTGTTGATCGCATTCCAAACAAGTTAGTACCTTAATCATGTTTTCTATTGAAACATAAATTACCATATAACCTTAGTGAAAACATGAATGCTGTCAAAAGGTAACACTTTCCACATACTAAAATCCCAAAATTTCTATATACTCAAACCATGTTATCACTTTGTCATTTTATCAGTCATAAGCTCATTAATACTATCAAAAATATTATTTTCTCCTTATCCCATCATTACTCACATATCATCTACTTTCCAAAAATATTTCAATCACTTTTCATGGTTACAGGTACTATTCATCATATACTTTCAACTAAATAAGGAAAGAAAACTATTTAACAATCATTATATTTTTCATTATTCCATAGTACCATACATTATTGTTGATAAACATGCAATCATTCAAATTCCTTCTCAATCCTTTGACCGAGCTTCATCAGTTTATTCCTCAATGCTTCTTTCATATCATATATCATTTGTAGTGTCTTCATCATCATCAACATAAATACTACCCAAGCAACCATTCTGATTATCTTCATGATATTCTCCCTTAGTTCATTAGTTTTAATAATGCCCATACATTCCACATTTATAACAGTTAACCATTGTTGATGTCTTAGGATTACCATTATCCTTTTCCATTGTGTTAACTGATACTTTTCCTTTGCAATTACTATATTTGTGTCCTTATTTTTCACACCCAAAGAATCTTCTAGTTGCATTGAAACATTCTCCTTGATGCATCTTCCCATACGACTTACATGAGGGAAATTGAACTTTCTTTCCTCTATGACCATCATGAAACTTCATCTTTCTCTTATTATATGACTCAAGAATCTTACCAATGTTGAGATTATTGATCATATTATGAGATTTATGATTAGGAATAATAACAATGTTTCACCTTCCAAATACCAAGTCATCTAGTAGCTCATGAATAATATCATTCCATTGTCCAATATATTCTCCATTAACATGAATCTTCTTGTTTCCAGCCATATTCTAAATCACAAAAAGAATAGTGTGTGAGGAAAAAATAATACAAGGAAAACCACATAATAAAGGGGGGTTACCTTAAATATCTAAGATCTTAGGTTTAATTCTATGATTGTTAACATAATTCTAGGAATATAACCTATACTTATACTTAAACATAGGGACATTCCTAGACATACCTATGAAATATCTCTACGGATCTCAATAAAGTTTTCTCATCCTAGCTTCCAAAGGTTGACTAAACCTTCACTATGATACCTACGGTAGAGACCCAAAGCATGACATACATGGACATTGTATTACTTTTACTGAAATAATTAAAACATAACAAAACTAGATTCCCAAAGTCCTTATTAGTTGAGTGTCTTTGGAAACACGGAACATAATCTTCTAATCATGTTGAAAGATCTTCAACATCTCCCATAACGATCATCACCTTTTGTTTTCCTACCTAAACCCTTTCTTTAAATCCTAGGGAAATAAAACATATAATGGGTGAGATCAAATGCTCAGTAAGTGAAAACATGGAGAACATAAAACAACCCATAAACATTGGAACGTAAAACCATGAACATAAAACATCAAAATCATGTGTAATGACATAAATATTGGAATTACATAAGGCATAGATCATAAATGAACATTAATCATGATAAAATGACATGGGAATAAAACTTTTAATTGTGTAAAACCATTAAGCACATTATATGATTTCCATAGTAGCTAAGGCATTGCTTCCAATACAATCATAGTGGACAAAGTCCATTACTGAACCGCGTTTACATGTCTTTCCAGCCCTGTATTACTGAACCCGATTTACTTTCCGTTCTAGCCATGTCTATCTCATGAGATATAAATATTTACCCAATTCATTGGTGGGATATATAGGTCCCACCAATCTCATAATTAAATCATTCTTACATTTCTAACAAAATAAACATAAATCATTCATCATAACCCGACGAATAAAATGAGTTTCATAATCATCATCCAATCATAATGTAATCCATATAAAACAAATGGATATAATTTCATCATAAAAGAAGAAAAACATGTAACTAATTGAGACATTATACTTGAAACATAATCATACTAAATAATTTCATCATAGATGGAAATAAGTTTTGAGAAAACACTTGAAATGAATTCTTGAGGAAAATATCCTTTCTTCTTCAAAATCATTTTCCTTTCAAAAAATTCCATTCAATTTTAAACGAAAATGATGTTGTTGAAAATAATAATGAAATTTTGTAGAGGATGCTTCATGAAAATTAGGCATTATGAAAACTTAAAAATCCATTAATGTCGTATAATTTAAAAAAAATATCCTCGTTATTTTGTCGGAAAAGTCAAAAAGTTCCTCGTATGGTAAACTAAAGAAAGATTCCTTCCACAATGTTAAAGTCAAAGAGGGGTAAACATGAATTTAAACATACATATAAGAATATTAAACACTTTATGAAAAACATTTTTATGGACATGGATGAAAAATATAACCCCAGTAAATACATACGTAAAAGAAATCTCGGATAAAAATGAGATTTGCAAAATTATCCCTTACCTTATGTCCAATTTCTTTCGTATGTTTTTGAGACTCCTATATAGTGGGGTTAAACATATTATTTACTTGTAATAGAAAAAAATATATATATGATATCATATATGATTCACTTACAACTTTATATTACCCGTGCATTTGGCAATTCCACTATAAAGTAGTGTTTTGGGTAAAATCGTTTCATTTATCATATGTGATTGGATTTGATGTTATTGATTTAATTATTACTTATATAATGATATAATTACTTCAATAATGTAAAACATGATTTATATATCATATATATTCAGGATATATTATTATATAATAGACATATAAATGAAATGAAATACACCGTTCATGGAGACGGTAGACTGTACGTATTCATGAACGTTGTTTTCATTTCCTTATTTAATTTATTGGAAGTAAGTAGATTACATATATATATATATATATATATATCCAGTAGCATTATTATTTCATAAATTTAGTCATTATTTATTATATATATACTTTATAATCATTCTGGAATGGTTAACATGGAGAATGAATCTAATCACATCGTGGAGACGGTAATCCGTACGTACGCACGAGCGATGATATAGTTCCCATAATTATTAAATGGTATTGGAGCGAATGATATTATATATTATAATTATAATCATGTTATAATAAGAATATATATTTATTATATCCACCATTATACCGATCCAAGTAAGGTGGTGGTGAAAAAACAGATTGCACCACGGCGTGGAGACGGTATTCCATACGTATGCACGCGGGGTGATTTCATATTTCGTAGGATGGGTAGAGGGTGAAATATTGTTATTTAGTATTTATAATGACATATAAGTATATTATTTATACTGAAGTTATTAATTTATAATAAAACAACTAAATAAGGGGACAAATAAGAATAAAGAAACTTTGAATGAATCGGTAGAAGAGATTACCTCTTCTTCGACGCGCCTCCTCTAAACCTCCTCTCAGTGAAATAAGTTGGTCTTTGAAAAATACAAGGACCTATATTAGGATTATAGGGAATTTTATAAGAGAAATTGATGGGGTTTGGCCGAGCATGAATGCTCAAAGTGGTGTGAGGATCAGAGGGAGGAGGTAACCTTTTTATAAGGGAGGAGAGGGGCACCTTTGGAAACCTAAAAATATTAATTTATAATAAATTCAAACCCCACTTAAAAACATACAAAAATGACTCAAATATGAATATTTGTTGAAATAGTGTTGTAATCACATCAACCAATAAAATTTATACATGTTGGGAAATTATTTTAAACCTTATCAACTTGATTTATCCTTATTTAATCTATTTAATTTTATTTGTGGTAATAATATTCTAAATTTAAAATTGTTATATATAATTTCTTAAGTTTTTTTTAATTGTCCATAATTGGATACTTTATGAAATTTTAGATAATATGAATTTCAATTTATAATTTTTAAATTTTTTTGTGATTTTTAAACAATTTTATAATATGTTATTTTTATATAATACACTACTAGAAAAACAAGTATTTGCGACGGGTCATTTGCGACGGGATCCCGTCGTAAATGGATTTTTGCGACGGGGGCCCGTCGCAAATGGCCCGTTGCTGAAAACGGTGTCGCAATAACAATTATTTGCGACGGCCCCGTCGCTAATGCCTTTTTTTGCGACGGGGATTCTCCCCATCGCAAATATTACTCCGTATATTTGTAAAAAAAAATTCAAATAGTAATTGCGACGGGCCCCGTCGCAAATACCTGTTGCGACGGGCCCGCCGCAAATGGTATTTGTGACGGGACCCGTCGCAAATACAATTTTAAAAAAAATAAAAAACTATTAATAAATTATTTTAATGAATATAATAATAATACTATTTGTGACGGGCATAGTATCCCATCGCAAATACTATAAAAAAAATAAAAAAAATAAATTATTAATAAATTGTTTTAATTAATATAATAATAATCCAATTATAATTCAAAAATAAAAAATAATAAAATATTAATAAATGATTTTAATTAATATAATAATAGAATTATAATTCACAAATAAAAATAATAAATTATTAATAAATTATTTTAATTAATATAATAATAATAGAATTATAATTCAAAAATAAAAAATAATAGAATATTAATAAATGATTTAATTAATATAATAATATTAGAATTATAATTCATAAATAAAAAAATATTAATAAGTTATTTTAATTAATATAAAAATAATAGAATTATTTTACATTCAAATATTAAAATAATTCATGTAGTACAAAAAAATATTATTAAATTATAATATTATAAAATTTTAATATATATATAAAATTTAATATTATAAAATATAAATAATATTATTATTCATATTAATATTGTTATTTCAAAATATAATATTATTAATATTTTATAATGAGACAGAAACTACGAATAGAAAAAACATCATATTTTGATTTCACAAATTTTATAACATAAAAAAAACTCTAATCTAAAAGAGGGGGGAGGGGGGATCTGCAGATGGTGGTGGAGGAAACACCATCCCTAAAGCATGAGTGAGTCGGCGCATGTACTCCATCTGCTCCTGATACTGCTGCTGCCACCGACTCGTCTGCTCCTCGTACAGCTGCTGCTGGCGTCGATGCTCCTCCTCATGCTGCTGACGCATCTACTCCTGCTCCTGTCGGAGACTCTCTATCAGTGCAGTCTGAGATCGCAACTGATCCTCATACTGTGTAGCAGAAGAAGAGGCATGAGCTCCTCTCGAGTTGGACGCCGACATCGCAGCACTGCCATAATAATCTTCGGGAGTCAGTCGAGAGCTGATACCAACTACCCGGCCCTTCTCGAAGGCATATTGGGTGGCATGCATCCATGCCGCCTCAACAAACTAACGGCCAATGGTCTGATCTGATGACTCGGCCTGACTCTCAGGCCGGGCCTGTGACGCTGCGGCCTCATATGACTCTTGTAGTTGCAATTTATAATTAAAATTGTGAATATATTATATGCAGTTAATTTTTAAACTTGAAAACAAATAATACTGACCACGATGTGATGCTGACGATCACCTCTGAGCTCCCCAGTAGCAGGATCAATATACATCCTCTGATATACGTCGTACTCCATAATATCGGGGTGCTTGACAGCCTATAAGAATAAAAAATAAACTGTTAATATTTATAGTTATATAAAATATTTATAAATAATGTACGTACCAGATGCTGTCTATGAGTACTGAAAGAACGACTCCCAGCTCGATGAGTCACCTCTTGTCTCCCCCGATTCTGCCTCCCCACCGATGATCTCCTCTGAAAGGCACCACTCAACCAGTGCGCACATAATCCATCCCATACATGGGATGAAATGTACTCTGGTCGGTGTGCTCTACATGACTCGTCAAAATCTGACACTCCTGCTTTCTTCATGGCAGATTTTCATAAATTGTGCAAAAACTGATGAATGCGATCACGCATGGCCACCTCCCATGCCTCGTGGATGGCGTCACACATGGTATCCTCGATCGGATACCATAAACCCTACAAATAAATCAAAATATCAAGTTAGAAATGAAATAATTTTCAAAATAAAAAATATTTATTTACGTACGTACCAACCAATGGCCGAACATGGCTTGTTGCACATCAATGGGAATCTGCTCCCATGTGGTCCATGGTTGAGAGAAATAGTTGTGAAAAATAGCGTTGCCCTGTCCGACTGCTATATGCGGAAAACTGTAAAAATAATAAACATTTATTATGTGAATAGATTAATGAAATCTTATTCAAATCCACAGGTCATCACACCTCCGTGTGCGTGGATCAAACCCAAGACGTGGACTTCGCTCGGGTACGGGGTCAGGAATCATCAATCATGCAAGACCGCGCCCCCTCCTCGTACTCCCTGGAGCGCCTGCAGGTTGAGGGTCATCTGCCAGCAACTCATCCGCATCGAAAGGCAGATCAGCATCCGCCAACTCATGAAATGTGGCGTCGTCCATCTGAAACAGAAAATGTTAATGTTGTTAGAAAATAATTGATAATTACTATTATATATACATATATACATATTATGATTGTATATAAATACCATGGAATTCTATTAGTGTTCATCTTCATCATCATCTTCATATATGTCAATGTCATCTTCATATTCCTCCTCAACATCATCGACATCCATTCGAGTTATAGTTGCTTCATCTCTTACCATTTCAAATTCATATGTGACATCATTAACATCATCGTCATCACCGACTCTTAAATGTGGGGTGTCGTCATCGATACTCATGTCACTTTGTAAAAAAGATTGATTTTGAGTACTCTCTTGAAAAACTTCAATTCTTTGCACATCAGTGAAAGCACATTCACTTTGACTAAACTGATTGTCTCGAATTTTGATTTTTATTACACTCCACTAATCAGTCAATTCTCTTGATGTAGCACAATACTTTGCGTAATAAACTTGATGTGCCTGTTGAGCCAATAAGAATGGTTCATTTACTGCGAGAACACTTTTACATTTAATATCGATGATTTCATGAGTCGGATGAAAACGCACGCCTCTCTCTGTATCCAACCACCGACATTTGAACATGGTTATGTAATGTTGTCCAAGATAACAGAGTTCAATGATTTCATCAAGTATGCCATAAAAGTCAACTTCATTTTCTCGATGATGAGATCCTCTCAAGCTAACTCCACTGTTCATTGTTTTTTTCGATTCTCCATATGCATGTGTGTGAAATCGAAATCCATTCACCATATATGCATTATAAGTTTTAACAAGTTTGGAAGGTGGGTTACTCAATACACACAGCCGTTTGCCAATTTTATCAGCATGTCGAGACACCTGAAAATTTGTGAAATAATTATCAATATAGTAAACTATACATTGAATGAGTTTCTAAAAGATAAATAATTTATGTTACCAGTTTTTGAAACCACTGAGAGAAATTTTTCAGTCGACGTTCTTCGAGAGCAGCTGTTGTAATTTGTGGAATTTGTTTCTTGATATGATTATCATACAACCTATAAAAACCAAAGTTATTTACTGTAACATAAATGATAGAATAAGTGATATAAACACTTACAGTACAAATGATTTCATCTCTTCACAGTTTAGCAGAACATACGTATGAGCTCTATGATATTCATCATCTGAAAGCCAGCATTCATAAAATCCACCAAAACTAAGCTCTGGCTGGTTGAAAACAGATAATTGATTGTCGATTTCATCAATATTCCTCTCATTCCGTCCCATTCGGTTTTGTTTTCAAGGATACTCAGATTCAAAATAATGGGAGCAGAAAAAAGATATTTCCTCTTGCAAATAAGCTTCTGCAATAGATCCTTCAACAGATGCTTTGTTACGTACTTTTCTTTTCAATTTTTTCATGCATCTTTCAAATGGGTACATCCATCGAAACTGTACTGGACCTCCACATTTGGCTTCATATGGGAAATTTAACATCAAATGTTCCATTGAGTTGAAGAAAGACGGCAGAAATATTTTTTCCAATTTACATATAATTACAACAACATCTTTTTCAAGTTTTCCTAGAGCATCATAATCTGTTGTAGCCGCACAAATTTCCCGAAAAAAATGAGACATGTCTGTTATGGATTCTCAAATCACAGAATTCAACAGACCTCTTAATCCAATGGGTAGAAGTCTTTCCATTATAACATGACAATCATGACTTTTTAATCCAGTAATATGACCATTCTTTACACATCTACCCAAATTGGAAGCACAGCCATCTGGAAGTCTCAAATCTGCAATCCACTGACAAAATAATAAACGGTTTTCTTTAGACAGTGTATAAGTTGCTTTTGGTTTTAGTAACCTTTCTGTTCTGACATTCTCAAACAGTTCCAATTCTGGACGCCTGCAAATTTGGGCAAGATCTAAACGTGCATTTACATTGTCTTTTCTCTTTCCTGGCGTATCCAAAACTGTATGAAACAAATTATCAAAAAAGTTCTTCTCAATATTCATGACATCTAACATGTGTCGGACCAACAAATCAGACCAATATGGCAAATCCCAAAATATGCTACGTTTAATACAATTGTGTTCTTTCCCAAAACCAGAAATTTTCTGTTGGTTTATTGTGGGACCAAAAGTGATGGGAGGTAATTAAAATACAACTGATTTTAACTCTGAACCTGATAGCATTTTTGGAGGTCCATCCCTTTCAACTTTTCCTTTTCTGAAATGAGATCTGTTTCTGCGAAAAGGATAATCAGCTGGAAGAAATCTGCGATGACAGTCAAAATAACAAGGTTTCTTTCCATGAATGAGCATAAATGCATTGTTCTCTCCCATACAGTAAGGACATGATTTCTGACCATGTGTACTCCATCCAGATAACATCCCATAAGCCGGGAAGTCACTAATTGTCCACATCAATGCTGCTCTCAGTATGAAATTTTGTTTCGTTGCAACATCATATGTACTGACACTAGTACTCCACAATAAATTTAATTCATCAATCAATGGTTTCAAATAAACATCAATATTTTTCTTCAGATGTCCTGGAATTAGTAAAGTCAAAAATATATATGGATCCTTCATCAACATCCATGGAGGTAAAGTGTACGGAGTTAAAAAAACAGGTCAACATGAATATTGACTACCATAAGATCCAAATGGACAGAAACCATCAGTGGAAAGGCCCAGTCGAACATTTCTAGCTTCTAAAGCAAAGGATGGATGCACTCTGTCAAAATGTTTCCATGAATCACCATCGGCTGGATGATTCAAGATTTTATCGGTTGAAATATTCTCTTTATGTCATGACATCATTGTCGCTGTATTCTTAGACATGAATAAACGCTGAAGTATGGATGTAAGCGGAAAATATCTCAACTGTTTTACAAGAATCAAACCAGACTTCCCATGTTGTCCTTCTTTATATCTCAGTTGCCCACATGTGGGACAACTATCCAATGACTCATTTTCCCCAGAATATAAAATGCAGTCATTTGAACATGCATGAATCTTCTGACAAGTAAGTCCCAAATTTCGAACCAGCCTCTTACTCTCATAGTAATTTGCAGGCAAAACATTTCCTTCGGGTAACAGTGTTTTAAGAAAAGAAAATATCTGGTCAAAACAGGTGTTCGACATTCCGTTATCTGATTTGATAGCCATAAATTTTTCAACTGCTTCTAATTTGATCATCTTGCAGCCAGGATATAATGCATCCTCAGCAGACCTCAACAACTCATAAAATTCAGACGGTGCCAACTCAGGATTTGAAGCTATATCAGACGGAGTTTCTGTATGTTGAACAGATGAACATGCAACATCATGTACTAAATCTTGAAGCCATGATGGATCTAGAATCAAGTTGGTATCACCTGCTCTGGAACTGCGTTCACTGTGTTGATACCAAAAAACATAATCTGGTTGAAAACCAAAACGCAAGAGATGTTCCCCCACTTTGTCAAACGTGTCAAACGTTCTCAATGCACATTTTCTGTAAGGGCATTTTATTTTGCCTTCTGAAACAAATTATGGATTTGATGCCGCAAATGATAAAAAAGTCTCCACACCCTCTACATATACTAGATTTAAACCAGAACCGTTTGGATTTCTACGTTGATTTATCCATATGCGGTCACCTAATAATGATTGTTGACGACCTCGTTGTTCCATATTTTTCTATAAAATATAAAAGCATTACTGGTTTTCAATAATTTGATAGAAAAAACAGTCAAGCTAGGATAATTATAGAGTTTACATCATACATGACTGACGCAAACTTTTTATTGAGATAGACCTAAAAATTGACCCTTTAAGAATTAAATATGTTGAGAATAAAGCAAAACATGTTACAAATATTGATAATTTTAATATTATATAAATTTTTTATTATTTTCATAGTACTAATATTATTGGTAATTATTACTAATTATTGGTAATTATTACTAATTATTGGTAATTATTACTAATTATTGGTAATTATTACTAATTATTACTAATTATTACTAATTATTGGTAATTATTCCTAATTATTGGTAATTGTTCCTAATTAATCCTAATTATTGGTAATTATTCCTAATTATTACTAATTAATACTAATTAATACTAATTATTACTATTTACCGGTAATTATTGGTAATTATTGGTAATTATTCCTAATTATTGGTAATTATTACTAATTATTGTTAATTATTACTAATTATTGGTAATTATTACTAATGATTACTAATTATTACTAATTATTACTAATTATTACTAATTATTGGTAATTATTACTAATTATTACTAATTATTGGTAATTATTGGTAATTATTACTAATTATCGGTAATTATTGCTAATTATCAGTAATTAATACTAATTAGTGGTAATTATTGCTAATTATTGGTAATTAATACTAATTATTGGTAATTAATACTAATTATTGGTAATTATTACTATTTATTGTTAATTATTACTAATTATTGGTAATTATTACTAATTATTGGTAATTATTACTAATTATTGGAAATTATTACTAATTTTTACTAATTATTAGTAATTATTACTAATTATTACTAATTATTGGTAATTATTGGTAATTATTACTAATTATTAATAATTATTGGTAATTATTGGTAATTATTACTAATTAATGGTAATTAATACTAATTATTGGTAATTATTATTAATTATTACTAGTTATTACTAATTATTGGTAATTATTACTAATTATTGGTAATTATTACTAATTATTACTAATTATTACTAATTATTACTAATTATTGGTAATTATTACTAATTATTACTAATTATAGGTAATTATTACTAATTATTACTAATTATTACTAATTATTACTAATTATTAGTAATTATTACTAATTATTACTAATTATTACTAATTATTAGTAATTATTACTAATTATTGCTAATTATTGGTAATTATTCCTAATTATTACTAATTATTACTGAATATTACTAATTATTACTAATTATTGGTAATTATTACTAATTATTACTAATTATTAATAATTATTACTAATTATTACTAATTATTACTAATTATTGGTAATTATTACTAATTATTACTAGTTATTACTAATTATTGGTAATTATTACTAATTATTAGTAATTATTACTAATTATTGGTAAATATTACTAATTATTACTAATTATTACTAATTATTACTAATTATTACTAATTATTACTAATTATTGGTAATTATTACTAATTATTACTAATTATTACTAATTATTGGTAATTATTACTAATTATTACTAATTATTACTAATTATTACTAATTATTACTAATTATTACTAATTATTGGTAATTATTACTAATTATTACTAATTATTACTAATTATTGGTAATTATTACTAATTATTACTAATTATTACTAATTATTAGTAATTATTACTAATTATTACTAATTATTAGTAATTATTACTAATTATTACTAATTATTGGTAATTATTCCTAATTATTACTAATTATTGGTAATTATTCCTAATTATTACTAATTATTACTGAATATTACTAATTATTACTAATTATTGGTAATTATTACTAATTATTACTAATTATTACTAATTATTACTAATTATTAGTAATTATTACTAATTATTACTAATTATTGGTAATTATTCATAATTATTACTAATTATTGGTAATTATTCCTAATTATTACTAATTATTACTGAATATTACTAATTATTACTAATTATTGGTAAATATTACTAATTATTACTAATTATTACTAATTATTACTAATTATTACTAATTATTACTAATTATTGGTAAATATTACTAATTATTACTAATTATTACTAATTATTACTAATTATTACTAATTATTACTAATTATTAGTAATTATTACTAATTATTACTAATTATTACTAATTATTACTAATTATTACTAAATATTAGTAAATATTACTAATTATTGGTAAATATTACTAATTATTGTTAATTATTACTAATTATTACTAAATATTACTAAATATTACTAATTATTGGTAAATGTTACTAATTATTACTAATTATTACTAATTATTACTAATTATTACTAATTATTACTAATTATTACTAATTATTCGTAATTATTACTAATTATTACTAATTATTGGTAATTATTCCTAATTATTACTAATTATTGGTAATTATTACTAATTATTACTAATTATTACTAAATATTACTAACTATTACTATTTACCGGTAATTATTGGTAATTATTGGTAATTATTCCTAATTATTGGTAATTATTACTAATTATTGTTAATTATTACTAATTATTGGTAATTATTACTAATTATTACTAATTATTACTAATTATTGGTAATTATTACTAATTATTACTAATTATTACTAATTATTGGTAATTACTACTAATTATTACTAATTATTGGTAATTATTACTAATTATTACTAATTATTGGTAATTATTACTAATTATTGGTAATTATCGGTAATTATTGGTAATTATTGGTAATTATTACTAATTATTATTAATTATTACTAATTATTGGTAATTATTACTAATTATTGGTAATTATTACTAATTATTGGTAATTATTACAAATTATTGTTAATTATTACTAATTATTGGTAATTATTACTAATTATTGGTAATTATTACTAATTATTACTAATTATTGGTAATTATTAATAATTATTACTAATTATTACTAATTATTGGTAATTATTGGTAATTATTACTAATTATTGGTAATTAATACTAATTATTGGTAATTATTAGTAATTATTACGAATTATTACTAATTATTGGTAATTATTACTAATTATTGGTAATTATTACTAATTATTGGTAATTATTACTAATTATTACTAATTATTACTAATTATTACTAATTATTACCAATTATTTCTAATTATTGGTAATTATTACTAATTATTACTAATTATTACTAATTATTCCTAATTATTACTAATTATTACTAATTACCGGTAATTATTGGTAATTATTGGTAATTATTCCTAATTATTGGTAATTATTATTAATTATTATTAATTATTACTAATTATTTGTAATTATTACTAATTATTGGTAATTATTGGTAATTATTACTAATTATTGGTAATTATTACTAATTATTACAAATTATTACTAATTATTGGTAATTATTTCTAATTATTACTAATTATTACTAATTATTACTAATTATTGGTAATTATTACTAATTATTCCTAATTATTGGTAATTATTCCTAATTATTGGTAATTATTCCTAATTATTGGTAATTATTCCTAATTATTAGTAATTATTACTAATTATTGGTAATTATTACTAATTATTGGTAATTATTCCTAATTATTGGTAATTATTCCTAATTATTGGTAATTATTCCTAATTATTGATAATTATTCCTAATTATTGGTAATTATCGGTAATTATTGATAATTATTGGTAATTATTACTAATTATTGGTAATTATTACTAATTATTGGTAATTATTACTAATTATTCCTAATTATTACTAATTATTACTAATTATTACTAATTATTACTAATTATTACTAATTATTGGTAATTATTCCTAATTATTACTAATTAGTGGTAATTATTAGTAATTATTACTAATTATTACTAATTATTGATAATTATTGATAATTATTACTAATTATTACTAATTATTGGTAATTATTACTAATTATTGGTAAGTATTACAGATTATTGGTAAGTATTACTAATTATTGCTAATTATTACTAGTTATTGGTAATTATTACTAATTATTGGTAATTATTACTAATTATTACTAATTATTCCTAATTATTGCTAATTATTGATAATTATTCCTAATTATTAGTAATTATATGAATAATTACCAATAATTAGAAATAATTACCAATAATTAGGAATAATAACATTATTAGTATATTTTATTATTAATATTAAAATAATATAATTTTCTATATTATATACAATTTTCCTTTGATCTGTGTGTTTTCTGTCTCCACATACAAATAATACATGTGGAGACAGAAAACTCACAGATGAAACGAGAATTGTATATAATATAAAAAATTATATTATTTTAATATTAATAATAAAATATACTAATAATGTAATGATGTTATTATTCCTAATTATTGGTATTTATTACTAATTATTAATATTTATTCTTAATTATTGAAAATTATTACTAATTATTCCTAATTACCATTAACTATGAACAATACTAATAATTTAAATTTATTAAGTAACAAAACAATGTAAACATAATTAAATTACAACTAATTAAGAATAATTGAAACTAATAAAAAATTTAAAATAAATATTAAATTAAAATGAACATAAATACCTTGAAAATTGATCTGAGGTTGATCTCTGATCGTTCTTGAAAACTTCAATATCAACTCCGGAGAAAAAAAATAAACTTGAGAAACGCTGAACTCTAGAAATAGAATTTTGAGAGAAGGAGAAGATGGAGTTTGAGAATGAGTTGAAAAAAACGGATGGGGGTATTTATAGGTTAGATTATTTGCGACGGGTCTATTTGTGACGGGTATCCCATTGCAAATAATATTATTTGTGACGGTACCCGTCGCAAATACCTTAGCCATCATTTATTACGGTCAACGGTTAAATAGTTATTTGCGACGGGTTCCGTCGCAAATAACCACATGCCGACCTACTATTTGCGACGGGGGAATATTCCCGTCGCAAATACCTTTTACCGTCGCCGATTATTTGCAACGGGCAATAACCGCCCGTCGCAAATATGTTTCCCGCGATTTGGCGTGCAAAGCGCGCAAGTTCTTTTGCGACGGGGAAAGCTATCCCGTTGCAAAAGGCTACTTATTTGCGACGGACAAATACCCCCGTCGCAAATAACCCGTCGCAAATGCCCATTTTTCCCGTAGTGATAAATAGTGTCAATTTTTACACTATTCATTTATTTGAATTTAAATAAAATCCACACAGAGGATATATTCAATCCAAGATATTTAATAGACTCCTAACATGTTATATTCATCTAGAAAATTTGTGGAGAACATTAATTAGTTCATATAATATTTATTTTAATATTTTTAAAACCATTTGTTTGATATTTCTCTTAATGAAATAATAACAACAACATTTTTGTATAATTATTTAATATACTTCTTTGTTGCATAAAAATTAAAAATAAAATACCATGTTGAAGATAAATATAATATCTTTCATAATAATATTTTTACATGAATTTATCATCCTAAAATAACAACATATAAATTTTTATATTTATTAACGTATTAAGGTGACAACTTTGACATCTTTTAAAATAAAATAATTTAAATGTCCTAATCACATTCATACGGCTCCAAATGGTCCCCAAGTAAACCCATGGATGATTATGATATAGATATACTAGAACAATAAGTTTTGGTCGAGTGTTTGGGACTTTCTATGGGTATTAGTAAATTAATGATAACTATATTATTTATTTTTCACTAAGTAAATAATTTCTGCATCATTAATGTATAAGCTATTAAGGTAATTAAATACTTCATAAAAATTACAAATAAATTACCATAACAAAGAAAAACATTTTATCTTTCAAATGAGTATTTATAATCTAGTATATATTCTGTATAACCATATATTAAAAATACATTAATTATTAATGTTTGAGTGAGACATATTTTACTTTCTTTAAAATAAAATAAATTAAAGGACTTAATCACATCCAAGTGGGTTCCCATGGATTCCATTTCGACCCAAATAAGACTTAGGACAAAATATGATCATCCAATTATATTATGAAAAGTGTTATGGTAATTTTATAATATTATATTTACCTTAATTACCGAATGTTCCTTTAACTATGGTAAATAAATTTTACCATAGTTACTATTCATAGGTCCCAAAAAATAAAAGGTTTTCTATAAAAATAATTTGGACCTACTGATTCCAAATATTGAATCCATTTTTTCAAATTCTGTAAGGACCCGCACTTATTTCATGTATAATCTTGAATTTATTCAAGAAAACACTTCATTTTACATTGAGGATCTTTTCAAGTTTAGAGCTTTAGAGAATTAAGACAAAATATTCATAACATTACACATTGTTACATAGTGGATACCATAAAATCAGTTTCCATTTTCCTCAGAATATAAAACATTAAAACATAAAACAAGACTCCTTGACAATTCTTCAACATTTAACATGTCTTCCTTCCTTGTATTATTCATCCATTAACCTGTGAAAAATCATTTAAAAACTTGGGATGAGCACAAAAGCTCAGTAAGGTATGAAAAAGAAGGAAAAATCTCATTAGTCCATGAATACACAAGACATATGAAAACATTTTTAAAATACATGATTTACACCCATAAAATCTTACTTTGTGTAACATGAGATTTACACAAGATCCATACAAACATAATTATAATCATAAAGGTATATTGGGGCATTACTTACATAATCTTGTAACCATCTTGGCTACCTTAAAATTTGTAACCCTCACGGCTACCTTACTTTGTGTAACCATCACAGTTACACTTGGAGTAACCATACGGCCGACCTCCAACTTACTCATACCCAATGCATTGGAGGGAAATATAGGTCCCACCCTTCATCATAAACAATGCCCAATAGCCAAAACATAATCATTCAACATAAATAATAGCATAAAAACATTGCCTTTGAATCTTATAAAACAGAATTTTAAAAGAGGATTTTAGAAGAAAAGTCCCTTATAAATATCATATACTTGAAGTGATACTTAATTGAGTGGATGGAATATGTATATACTCTGTAAATACACATAATTAAACATAATATAAACAGAACCCATCACACAAACAATTTAAATAGCACATAAATTATAAAGTAGAAGGTTAACCCAAAGAATGGAAATCGGGTTAAGAATTCCCTTACCTTGGGCCTGTCCTACTTCAAAATTGTTTGAACCTCCTGTATAATGGTTAAAGGAGTGTTAATAGGATTTTAAAGAAACGTGTTCATGTTTATAACATCTTATATGGTCATTTCATAACCTCATTTCACCCCTTATTTGTTAGTATTTTGTTCCTTGCATTATTTTGGGTGAGGTCTTTTGTGATTTTCACGATCGGTTCATGATGAATCGTTCTTGTTGATTGGAAGTGAAACTCCAGAATTGGAATGGAGTATTAGTTACATAACTCCAGTACCATAAATTATACCATTCATCACTTTGGTGCCTTATATGATGATGATTTATAAGTTAAAACATTAATTATGTTCGTTTAGATAATTTAAGTGGTTCTTTGATAATTACAATTTCATTTAGTCTTATAAGTTTGAATCATGAGTACAAAAGAATTACAGAACCTTATATGATTCATAAAACATATATTATAACCTGGTTCAACCATATAAATGGTTTCATGACCAGACTTGAAATAATTAATGGAAATTGAAAATACATCGTCCACGATATCGGTAATTCGACACAAATAGACAATGTTTTTTGATTCTTTAAATAAGTGAAAGAGGAGAGGAATAATGATTTGTAATTTTCCATAAACATGAAAACATCCAGAATATACATGATTCTGGAGATTTCATGCCTCTTGGATAAGAGGGGGTGAAGAAAGAAGTGGAAGGAATCATGAAATAAAGAAAACATGAGAAATTTCTTACAAAAAAATCGGCAGCCTAACGGCGCCTCTAAAAATTTCATAAAAACAAGATTGATGAGAGGAATGGAATATCTCATCAATCATACAAAATTTGGACTGTAAGGGAAAATATTTAATGAAATATCCCAACAAAAGACAAAGGGAAAGGAAGAGAATAACATAAAATGGATGGAAAGAATGAAAATGAAAGAGGATGTTTACCTCTTGATCTCTTCTCCTTGAGATCCTTCTTAAGGGCTTTGATTTTGGTCTTTTGGTGAGACCAGCAGCTCTAGGACGTGGGGAAGAAGATTGAGGAGGGAATTTGGCAGAAATTAGACAATGCTCAAGGCTTGAGAGGTGTGGGAGGAAGAGGGGAGTGAGGGTGGTATTTATAGTGGAGGAGGGGAGGTATTTTAGATTATTTTAATTATTATTATAATATTTTTATCAAGACTATGAATAATCTCAAATCAAGTGGCCTTAATTAGTGAAAATATCATGTGATTTCGAAGCAAGTGGCCTTGCATCACTTATGATGTCATAAATAGTGCATTTTTACTGATAAATTGATTATACGGTATTTTACCGTATTTCACTATTCACCGAAAATTCAAGAGTTTCAGAAAAATACCAAAAATTTACCCCAACCATTTTTCGACGTGTAGAATTCAAAAATGAACTCCATTTTTCAAAAATAATTTTCTAAATATTATTAATTTAATTTTAAAATAAGGTAACAGTTAATTCGAAAAATAACAAAATTGAAGTGCAATTAGTTTTATGTGACATTGGAAAATTAATTAAGATCCCATTATCCTATTGCCATGGGAAAATAAAATAATAATATTATTTACTATTCATGAGGTCATATTACTATTCATATTACTATTCATAAGGGCATGTTACTATTCACCAAAAAAAAACAAGTTTGTTCCATCAGACTCGAAATAACATACTGAACACAATTGTAGATGATAATTTCTTGAAATTCAAAACATAGAAGAAATAAAATTATGTTTAAAGGATACTTATAAATATATACCTTAAACAAAATTTCAAGAATTTTCAATTTATTTTTAGAAAACCTTGGGATGTTACATTATCCCCACCTTCTTGAAATTGCATCCTCGCAATTTTATTTACTTATTAAACAACTGAGGGTATTTTTCCCTCATAGCATTTTCAGACTCCCATGTTGCTTCTTCAACCATGTGGTTTCTCCACAAAACCTTTACCTGGTGGATTACCTTATTCCGCAATACCTGTTCTCTTCGATCAAGAATCTGAACCGGTTTTTCTTCATAAGAAAGGTTCTCTGCTAGCTGAACTTCTTCCGGCCTCAAGACATGTGATGAATCTGGAACATACTTTCTCAACATCGAAACATGAAAAACATTGTGTACCTGAAACAAGCTCGGAGGCAAAGCTACGCGGTACGCAACTGTTCCAACTTTATCCAAGATTTCAAAAGGACCGATGAACCGTGGACTTAGTTTCCCTTTCTTACCGAAACGCATCACACTTTTCCAAGGAGATATTTTAAGGAAAACATGGTCACCTACCTTGAAAGAGAAGTCTTTCCTTCTGTTATCTGCATAACTTTTCTGCCTGCTTTGAGCTATCCTCATGTGTTGATGGATCATCCTCACTTTCTCAGCCACTTCTTCTACTAATTCTGGCCCCATCAACTTTCATTCACCGACTTCATCCCAAAACGCAGGAGTCCGACACCGCTTTCCATACAAGGCCTCAAAAGGTGCCATCTGAATACTGGAATGGAAACTGTTATTATAATAAAACTCAACTAATGAAAGATGTTGATCCCAACTTCCCTGATAGTCCATTGAACAAGCTCGAAGCATATCTTCCAAAGTTTGAATCGTTCGCTCTGACTGCCCATCTGATTGAGGATGAAAAGCTGTACTGAAATTCAACTCTGTGCCCAAAGACTTCTGAAGTCCCTTCCAAAATTTAGAAGTGAACCTGGGATCTCGGTCAGACACAATGGAAAGAGGAACTCCATGTAACCTGACAATCTCTTTGAGGTACAATCGAGAAAGCTGATCTAATGTCATTGTATCTCGAATAGAAAGAAAATGAGCAGACTTTGTTAGCCGATCAACAATAACCCATATCGCATTGTTACCTCGAGAAGTCTTTGGTAGTCCCACCACAAAATCCATGGATATATTCTCCCATTTCCATTCTGGAACCGGCAAAGGCTGAAGCATCCCCTTCGGTAACTGTCGCTCTGCTTTAACCTGCTGACATGTCAAACATTTCATTGTAAAATCAGCAATATCTCTTTTCATCTCATTCCACCAGTAATACTCTCGAAGGTCTCTGTACATCTTAGTACTTCCAGGATGAACAGAAAATGGAGAACTATGAGCTTCACACAACAATTCTTTCTTCAGCTGGGAATCACAAGGCACACACAACCTTTTTCCAAACCTTAAAACACAATCTTTATCAAGATTAAATTCTGGAAACTTACCCATTTTAACCAATTCTACCTTTTTCTGTAGCTCACGGTCTTCCCTCTGCGCTTTCATAATTCTATCTGACAACGAAGACTGCACTGAAACCTGAAACAAAACAGATATATTCCCTGCACCAACAACTTCCAAGCCAAAATTTATCAAATCATTAATCAAGGGATCACGTTCCAAACGTAGCATGGTTAATGATGCATGATTTTTCCGACTTAAGGCATCCGCTACTTTGTTTGCTTTTCCAGGATGGTAATTAATCGTGCAGTCATAATCCTTTATCAGTTCTAGCCATCTTCTCTGCCTCATGTTTAATTCCTTCTGAGTGAATATATACTTAAGACTTTTATGGTCAGTATATATTTGGCATTTGGTTCCGTATAGATGATGCCTCCATATTTTCAAAGCAAAAACCACAGCTGCCAATTCCAAATCATGTGTGGGATAATTCATCTCATGAGGTTTAAGTTGTCTCGAAGCATAGGCAATTACCTGACCATTCTGCATCAAAACACAACCAAGTCCCTTCAAAGAAGCATCACTATAGATGACAAACTCACCATTCCGGGAAGGTAAGGCCAAAACTGGAGCATTCACCAATCTCTTCTTTAGTTCCTGAAAACAAACATCACATTCCTCTGTCCAAACAAAATTAACCCCTTCCCGTGTTAACTTAGTTATTGGGCTAGATAACCGTGCAAAGTTCTCAACAAAGCGTCGGTAATAACTTGCTAAGCCCAGAAAACTACGAATCTCTGTAACATTTGTGGGTCTTGGTCATTCATCAACTACTTTTGTTTTGGCAGGATCAACTGTTATTCCATCCTTATTTACAATGTGCCCAAGAAAAGAAATCTGTTGCAACCAAAAATCACACTTTCTGAATTTTCCATATAGTTTCTTTTCTTTTAAAGTTTGTAAAACAACCCTTAGATGTTTTTCATGCTCCTCTTTATTTTTAGAAAAAACCAGAATGTCATCAATAAATACCACCACAAACTTATCCAAGAACTCATGAAATACTCTATTCATAAGATTCATGAATACAGCAGGTGCATTAGTTAACCCAAATGGCATAACAACAAATTCATAATGCACATATCTAGTACGAAAGGCTGTTTTCGGGATGTCATCCTCCTTCACCTTCAGCTGATGGTATCCGGATCTCAATTCAATCTTGGAAAAGTACTGAGCTCCTTGGAGCTGATTAAACAAGTCATCAATATGAGGCAAAGGATACTTGTTTTTAACAGTGATGTTATTCAAAGCTCTATAATCAATGCAAAGTCTCATGGAACCATCTTTCTTTTTAACAAACAAAACAGGGGCTCCCCATGGTGAAGTACTGGGATGAATGAAACCTTTGACAAGCAAATCCTGCAACTGATTTTTCAATTCAAGAAGTTCTATTGGAGCCATACGATATGGGGGTTTTGAAATTGGCTTAGCATCAGGGACTAAGTCAATTGTGAATTCAACTTCTCGTTTAGGTATGACACTGGGTAACTCCTCAGGAAAAACATCAAGGTATTCATTTACCACTGGCACATCATTGATTTGAATAGTTCCCTTGTTTTCAACAATATGA
Source organism: Viscum album (assembly GCA_963277665.1). NCBI lineage: Eukaryota > Viridiplantae > Streptophyta > Magnoliopsida > Santalales > Viscaceae > Viscum > Viscum album. Next base: position 1,050,045,778 of record OY728151.1, on the reverse strand, counting down.
GCTAGATAACTTTCATTTCCATCTTTCAGTAGTTTCTCAGCTTCTTGATATGTTATCAATTGTATGGGTTCATTCTTGTATACAAACTGAAACTCTTTCTGAAAAACAACTTCTTTAGCTCTACAGTCAATCTTAGCATGATAACTAGAAAGCCAGTCAATCCCCAGAATAACTTCAAACTCGACTAAGGGTAAAACAACAAGGTTTGCAGGTAAAGTCTTTCCACATACCACAATAGAAATATTCTTATAATTCCTCATTGCTATAACATTTCCCCCTGGTGTTTTAACAACAAGTTCGGGTATCATTTGTTGAGGTGATATTTCCAATTTACTAGAAAATTTCTCAGAGATGAAGGAATGTGTAGACCCTGTATCAAACAAAACTTTAGCAAAATCTGAGTGAACAAACAAAGTACCTGATACAACTTCATTGGATGGCCCAACATCTGCTGACGTAGTCGCAAAGGATCTCACTACACCTTTCTGCTTGTAGTCTGGCTTCTTTGCATCATTTGGATCCCTCTTTGGACAGGCATTTGCATAGTGACCCATCTCACCACATTTAAAACACTTTATAGTTTGCTTATCAGGATTAGTCTTTGGATCATTTTCATTGCAATCTCGGGCCATATGTCCAAACTTACCACATTTAAAACACTTCCCAGTTTTGATAAGACATTCCCCAGGGTGCTTCTTGCCACACTTTTCACATACTGGAAACTGTATTTTCTTACCATCAGATTTCATTGGTTGATTCTTACCCATTGCTTTCCAATTTGACCTCTTCTTCTCTTTGTTTCCAAATTGCATGTGATCGTCAGCAAACTCCATCTCTACCCTCTCAGCACATCGGACAAGTTTCTCGTAACTTTTGAATTCACGGGAGGCCAACGCCCTTCGATACCTTGGCATCAATCCTGAGTAAAAGTGGTTGATTTTGCTATCGAGATCCAGAATAAGATTCGGAGCATACCTCGCCAGTCGGGTGAAGTTCGCCTCATACATAGCCACTGAATCTTCCTCCTTTTGTTTCAGTTCAAGGAATTGTTTCTCCATTCTAAGTCGCACCACCTTAGGAAAATATTTTTCAAGAAAAAGACTTTTAAATTCATCCCATACTAAGGCATCAAAATCCTCTCTACCCCTGATATTCCTTACCATTGACCACCACTGATCAGCTTCCCCTTCAAAACGATAAATGGCAAGACTTACCTTTTGATTGTATGAACATCCCATAACATCAAATATCTTTTCAAGGGCCTTAATCCATCCTTCTGCTGCCACTGGGTCAGAAGATCCACTGAATGCAGGAGGATTCTGTCTCATAAAATGTTCCACCACTGTCATGTTCCGTAGGGGTACATCTATTTGTCCTCTTGCATGGATGCCACCACCATTTATTGCCTGTGTTAGCTGAGCCATTACCGTCACAAACTGCTCGGTTCCAATCCCTACCATTCCGGGCTGTTGATCAGGAAGGATGTCATTCTGTCGGTGCCTATCCTCTTCAGCATCCATGTTCCTTCTGCGGACAACCATTCTAAACAAACATTTCTTAGATGAAGCAACATGGTAATCTTTAAATGCTATAACAAATTAAACATAGGGTGAGAATTATTTATGGTATTCTATTAGCATCACCTTAACCCCTAAAGTTATCTAAACCATCCTCTGATACCAACTGTAAGGACCCGCACTTATTTCATGCATAATCTTGAATTTATTCAAGAAAACACTTCATTTTACATTGAGGATCTTTTCAAGTTTAGAGCTTTAGAGAATTAAGACAAAATATTCATAACATTACACATTTTTACATAGTGGATACCATAAAATCAGTTTCCATTTTCCTCAGAATATAAAACATTAAAACATAAAACAAGACTCCTTGACAATTCTTCAACATTTAACATGTCTTCCTTCCTTGTATTATTCATCCATTAACCTGTGAAAAATCATTTAAAAACTTGGGATGAGCACAAAAGCTCAGTAAGGTATGAAAAAGAAGGAAAAATCTCATTAGTCCATGAATACACAAGACATATGAAAACATTTTTAAAATACATGATTTACACCCATAAAATCTTACTTTGTGTAACATGAGATTTATACAAGATCCATACAAACATAATTATAATCATAAAGGTATATTGGGGCATTACTTACATAATCTTGTAACCATCTTGGCTACCTTAAAATTTGTAACCCTCACGGCTACCTTACTTTGTGTAACCATCACAGTTACACTTGGAGTAACCATACGGCCGACCTCCAACTTACTCATACCCAATGAATTGGAAGGAAATATAGGTCCCACCCTTCATCATAAACAATTCCCAATAGCCAAAACATAATCATTCAACATAAATAATAGCATAAAAACATTGCCTTTGAATCTTATAAAACAGAATTTTAAAAGAGGATTTTAGAAGAAAAGTCCCTTATAAATATCATATACTTGAAGTGATACTTAATTGAGTGGATGGAATATGTATATACTCTGTAAATACACATAATTAAACATAATATAAACAGAACCCATCACACAAACAATTTAAATAGCACATAAATTATAAAGTAGAAGGTTAACCCAAAGAATGGAAATCGGGTTAAGAATTCCCTTACCTTGGGCCTGTCCTACTTCAAAATTGTTTGAACCTCCTGTATAATGGTTAAAAGAGTGTTAATAGGATTTTAAAGAAACGTGTTCATGTTTATAACATCTTATATGGTCATTTCATAACCTCATTTCACCCCTTATTTGTTAGTATTTTGTTCCTTGCATTATTTTGGGTGAGGTCTTTTGTGATTTTCACGATCGGTTCATGATGAATCGTTCTTGTTGATTGGAAGTGAAACTCCAGAATTGGAATGGAGTATTAGTTACATAACTCCAGTACCATAAATTATACCATTCATCACTTTGGTGCCTTATATGATGATGATTTATAAGTTAAAACATTAATTATGTTCGTTTAGATAATTTAAGTGGTTCTTTGATAATTACAATTTCATTTAGTCTTATAAGTTTGAATCATGAGTACAAAAGAATTACAGAACCTTATATGATTCATAAAACATATATTATAACCTGGTTCAACCATATAAATGGTTTCATGACCAGACTTGAAATAATTAATGGAAATTGAAAATACATCGTCCACGATATCGGTAATTCGACACAAATGGACAATGTTTTTTGATTCTTTAAATAAGTGAAAGAGGAGAGGAATAATGATTTGTAATTTTCCATAAACATGAAAACATCCAGAATATACATGATTCTGGAGATTTCATGCCTCTTGGATAAGAGGGGGTGAAGAAAGAAGTGGAAGGAATCATGAAATAAAGAAAACATGAGAAATTTCTTACAAAAAATTCGGCAGCCTAACGGCGCCTCTAAAAATTTCATAAAAACAAGATTGATGAGAGGAATGGAATATCTCATCAATCATACAAAATTTGGACTGTAAGGGAAAATATTTAATGAAATATCCCAACAAAAGACAAAGGGAAAGGAAGAGAATAACATAAAATGGATGGAAAGAATGAAAATGAAAGAGGATGTTTACCTCTTGATCTCTTCTCCTTGAGATCCTTCTTAAGGGCTTTGATTTTGGTCTTTTGGTGAGACCAGCAGCTCTAGGACGTGGGGAAGAAGATTGAGGAGGGAATTTGGCAGAAATTAGACAATGCTCAAGGCTTGAGAGGTGTGGGAGGAAGAGGGGAGTGAGGGTGGTATTTATAGTGGAGGAGGGGAGGTATTTTAGATTATTTTAATTATTATTATAATATTTTTATCAAGACTATGAATAATCTCAAATCAAGTGGCCTTAATTAGTGAAAATATCATGTGATTTCGAAGCAAGTGGCCTTGCATCACTTATGATGTCATAAATAGTGCATTTTTACTGATAAATTGATTATACGGTATTTTACCGTATTTCACTATTCACCGAAAATTCAAGAGTTTCAGAAAAATACCAAAAATTTACCCCAACCATTTTTCGACGTGTAGAATTCAAAAATGAACTCCATTTTTCAAAAATAATTTTCTAAATATTATTAATTTAATTTTAAAATAAGGTAACAGTTAATTCGAAAAATAACAAAATTGAAGTGCAATTAGTTTTATGTGACATTGGAAAATTAATTAAGATCCCATTATCCTATTGCCATGGGAAAATAAAATAATATTATTATTTACTATTCATGAGGTCATATTACTATTCATATTACTATTCATATTACTATTCATAAGGGCATGTTACTATTCACCAAAAAAAACAAGTTTGTTCCATCAGACTCGAAATAACATACTGAACACAATTGTAGATGATAATTTCTTGAAATTCAAAACATAGAAGAAATAAAATTATGTTTAAAGGATACTTATAAATATATACCTTAAACAAAATTTCAAGCATTTTCAATTTATTTTTAGAAAACCTTGGGATGTTACAAATTCATATCACATAATTTTTAGAAATTAATTTAAAATTAATCTCGTTGTTAAGAAAACGAGTTTTAAAAGTTAAAACATTGCAAAAAAATGAAATGATTTTACCTATTAATTCAATGTAAAATCAATTCTAATGACATAAATTATATTAAATGGTAAAAATATATTTTATTAATACTTTAAAACCATTCAATATTATAATATAACCATATGAATTATTACGATGAAAAAAGTTGTTTTTAATTAAAATATTGTGTGTTTTCACTATTTATTAAAATATGAAAGTTATCAGAATAATATGAAAAACTTATCCAAAGTAAATTAATATATCCTAACTCCAAAGAAGAATCTTATTTTTTCAAATTTAACTTATAAACATTTCAAGAACTATATTAAATGTGGGTGCACCATGAAAAGGCGGCAAAACTACATTTTTCGAAAAATACTTTTTTTATCCAAAAAATTTATTTTGTTATCATACCATGTTATAGAAAATGTGTAAGATGAATAATAATGTTATAAAATTCAAAATTTATTTAATAATATTCATAATGTATAGTTCATAATAATATTATTACAATATATCATTGTTTAGTGAAATCCAGTATTGCGTACTACACACGCTATCGAGGAAGGTTGTGATTGCGTGTAATGCAAACCAAGTCAGGGCTACATGCAGTGCACGATCTCTTTGGTGTTGCGTGTAACATAATCAAAACTTATTTCATTTATACATTAAACAAAATCTATACTTTATGTTGCGTATAATAATTTCTACAAAATGAACATGAAATTGTGTGTAACACGAGCCAAGAATAGTGTTACGTATACTACAAACTAATACAGTATTGCGTATAGTACAAGCTAATCTTGGTGTAGTGTACAATTGAAGACATCGAAAAAATTAAAAATAATATATCTGATAAAATCTCGGGGTGTTATAGTTAGAGAGATGGAGTGATTCCATGGAGCTCGGATCGAGCTCTTTCTCGGGCGTCACTAGCGATGCGGTGCGGTGATCGTTGGAGCGTGGAAGGCATCATCGCAATTCCTCACACGCACCGAGATTATGTTGAACGACGCTCTTGCATATTCCATGAAGAACTTGTCGATTATCTAAAGGAATTTGATGTCGAATTCTTCAAACAATAGTCGCCAACAACAACCAGTCTTCATGTGCGACATTCAAATTAAATAGGTATTTTATGGTTTATTTTTTGCTTAAAATTTTTCAGGTGTGGTCCTAGGTTATGATCAGTCTGCTGTGAACTGATGTCAACAAGTTTATGTTGATCATCAGTGGAATTTTTTTTATAAAACCCACATGTTTGGGAATTCTATTGCATGTCTGGTTCCAAAAAGTGGTATCAAAGGGAGCACATATCGATTTTAAACCAAGGAAATTAAATTTTCATTATGTTACATAGAGGGAATCATTTCACTTCCAACGCCGCAGATTGTATCTGAATCTGATATTATATTGCCAATCTACAGACATCTGATGTTATAAAATGGAAGAGCTCCTCTTCTTCGGTGGAATTCCAGTAAACAGAATAGTGTTTTCTAGAATCAGATTCTTCATAAGAATCTTAATTATTATTTTTATTATAATAATTTCATTATAATAAATTCGTTTTATTATAATGATAATTTATATAATATCTTGACATAATAATATTATTTACATTACTATTATTATAATATTGTTATAATATTATAATAATATAAATTTCTAATTCCTAGTATATAGGATTTAAAAAACAAAAGGAATGGGAGATTACCATCCTTTGTGGGTGAAGACTTCAAAAAAGGACACAACATGTATTGGTAAAATAAAAAATAAAAAAATGACCGAAGGTGGCATGGATTTTTCTTATTTTTATAGGTAAAGATGTTATTTTTAAACAAAAATTTAAATAAAATTTGGGGGCCGATGACCTGTTGGCTATACAAGCCGAGAAATATGAAAGAAAGAATAGAAGAGGTAGAATTAATTGGCACACAGCACAAAGAAGCTTTCAAGCTTTGTATTTCACACAACTTCACAATTTTCACAATTTTTCACAATTGAAATTTCAGGCTACAATTACATCAATTTATAGACCCACAACATTAAATGCCTAGCATTTATGTTGGTACAAAGAAAGACCAAAACATAAAATACAGAGAATCTAAGACGGTATAAGGAAAGACCAAAATATTAAATACAGAGCATTTATGACGGTATAAAGATATACCAAATCTTTAAATGCAGAGCATTTAAATTCATTCAAATAAAATAAATGGAGGTTGACCCATGGAAGAAAAAAATGTGCAAGTAATAAATGACGTCGCAGGCAGCTTTGACTCATATTTTTTGGTTTGCAATTCCAACACTCCCCTTCAAACCAAAACCGGCTTCATTCCGAGCATCGTTCTGAGTCTTTTGAATGCATCTGACGGTAATGCCTTTGTGAAAATATCAGCCACCTGCTCCGTAGTATGACAATATTCCAATTTTATCGTTTTTTTGCTTCACATGATCTCGCAAAAAATGGAATCGGGTATCAATATGTTTGCTTCTTCCATGCTGCACCGGATTTTTGGCAAGTTCAATTGCCGACTTGTTATCCACATATATCACTGTGGATCCATCCTGCAGATGCTTCAACTCCTTCAGCAGATTTCTCAACCAGATTCCTTTACAAACAGTGGATGATGCCGCCACGTACTCTGCTTCACATGTAGACAAGGCGACCACACTTTGCTTCCTTGAATTCCACGTAAAAGCAGTCGATCCAAGAAAAAATACATACCCAGTGGTGCTTTTTCTTTCATCTTGGTCGCCTCCCCAGTCACTGTCTGAGTATCCATGCAGATTTGCTTCTTCATTGTATGGATAAAAAAGACCAAAATCCATTGTTCCTTTAACGTACCTGAGGATACGTTTTGCCGCTAACTAGTGTGACTCTTTTGGTGCTTCCATGTACCTGCTTAGAAGCCCAACACTATAGACAATATCAGGCCTTGTGATTGTGAGATACCTCAGGCTTCCAATTAGACTCTTGAACAGAGTCGAGTCAACACTTCTTCCTTCTCCATCTTTTGTCAGTTTTAAGCTCATTGCCACAGGCGTGTTTACAGCATTGCAATTAACCATCTTGAATTTTTCAAGCAACTCCTTAGCATACCTCTTCTGAGAAATATAGATGCCTCTATGTTGTTGCTTTACTTCTATGCCCAGAAAGAAGGACATGAGACCTCCATCGGTCATCTCGAACTCCTTGAACATAGCCTTCTTGAAATCATCGAACATTTGTCGACTATTCCCTATAAACAGCAAATCATCAACATACAAGCATGCAATGATTATATCTCCACGATCATTCTTCTTGATGTAAACTGCATGCTCATATGGACATTTAGTGAAGCCGTTCTCTCGAAGATAGCTGTCAATGCGTGCATTCCAAGCACGAGGAGCCTGCTTCAACCCATAAAGAGTTTTCTTCAGTCGATACACTTTGTCTTCCTCCCCTTGCATAACAAAGCCTTCAGGCTGGTCTACATAGACCTCTTCCTCTAGAATTCCATTCAGGAATGCAGAATTCACATCCAATTGGTAGATCATCCAACTGTGATGAACAGCAAGAGAGATAATCATTCTCACAGTGTCAAGGCGAGCAACCGGAGCGAAGACTTCTTCATAGTCCACCCCATACTTCTGTTTGTACCCCTTTGCTACGAGCCTTGCCTTGTAGCGATCGATTTCACCATCAGCATTTCGCTTGATCTTGTACACCCATTTGACACCAATGGATTTCTGGCTATTAGGAAGTGTGGTCAACTCCCATGTGTCATTTTTCTCTATGGCGCAAATTTCTTCTCCCATAGCCATTCTCCAACATTCTTCCCTTACGGATTCCTGAAACGTCAGAGGCTCATGATCTGCATACAGGCAAAAAAGATTTACCTCTTCCGTTTGCTCATAAATGTCGCTTAAGCTTTTCATCTTTATGGGCGCCATGGGTGAGGATGAGCTCACCAAATTTTGACTTGATGGAGTCCTTTCAGGAGTGATTGAATGTCCTCCTGGACTCCTGTGTACTGATGATGTGCCCGGGGAAGGTGTTGCTGGCGTTTTCTCCTGATGATCACGCCTTTCTTCAGAATCTTCTGTTTCGACTGGAATCTCTTTATTTGGTTCTTCATCATTCCATTTCCAAGCTTCTTCCTCGATAAAGACCACATCTCTACTCACCACTAATTTATTGGTTAGTGGATTGTAGAGCTTATAGGCTTTAGACTCTTCACTGTAGCCGATGAAGATGCACTTTTCACCACGATCATCAAGCTTCCTTCTTCTCGCTTCTGGAACTTGAGCGTAGGCAACACACCCGAAGATTCTTAGGTGTGCTACGCTCGGTTTGTAGTTACTCCATGCCTCTTGTGGTGTCATGTTTCTGACGCTCTTCGTTGGACACCGTTTGAGCAGATAGGCAGTACATGCCACTGCTTCCGCCCAGAAGTTCTTTGGCAAGCCTTTCTCCTTCAGCATGGTCCTCGTCATGTCGAGGATGGTGCGGTTCTTCCTTTCTGCGATGCCATTCTGCTGTGGCGTGTAGGCTGCAGTGTATTGTTGTTTGATGCCATGTTCCCTACAGAAATCTTGAAATGCATTTGAGGTGTATTCCCCACCTCTGTCAGATCTGAGTACTTTGATTTTGTGGCCACTTTCAGTTTCAACATGAGCTTTAAAAGTTTTAAAGATAGTGAAAGCGGATGATTTTTCTTTGATGCAATACACCCACAACTTTCTGCTGAAATCATCAATAAGGGTAATAAAATATCTATTACCTCCAAGTGACAGTGTTTCAAGTGGTCCGCAGATATCGGTGTGAACCAAATGAAGTGGTTCCGTTGCTCTTCTAGACACTCCACTTGGAAATGAGTTCCTTTGTTGCTTGCCGAGTGTACATGCCTCACACACATGATTTGGAGCTTCAATTGCTCGCAATCCGCGCACCATGCTTGATGAGGATAGAAGTTTAAGCCCGCTAAAATGAAGATGTCCAAATCGCAGATGCCATCTCCATGAGTCATTCTTCATGAGTCCCAAGAGACACTCCTCGGCCTTTGTGTTGATATGCAGCAGAAACATGCGATTCTTCGCCATTTGGACTTGAGCAACAAGTCTCCTGTGAGCATCTCTTATAGACAAAAGAGAATTTTCCAAGTGTATGACATACCCCTTCTCAAGAAGTTGGCCGAGACTGATGATATTATTTTTCATACTTGGTACGTAATATACATTAGAAATGTAATTCGACTCTCCATTCTTCAGATAGATTTTGATCTTACCTTTGCCTCTCACGGGTACCTTGGATGAGTCTCCAAAACTCACGTCGCCACGAACTTCTTCGGTGAGTTCCTCGAACAGTTGTTTGTTACCACTCATGTGGTTTCTTGCACCCGTGTCGAGATACCACACATCGAGGCGTTCACATGCCTTTTCTTGTGCGAGGAGGAGTGTGGTACCTTCTTCTTCATGATGAGATGCTTCGGCATAGTTGGATCGTTCATCATGATCCACTTTGCTCCAACAATCAGACGCATAATGGCCAAATTTCTTACAGTTGTGGCATTGAATGTTCTTTGCGTTTCCACGACCACGCGTGAATCGTCCTCCACCATTCCCTCTTCCACGAAAGCTGGTAGGATTTTGTTGCTTTTGTTGATGGCTTGGATAATATCCACGCCCTCTTCCTCTTCCACGATGACCGCCTCGTTGCGTGTGGCCATTCTTTTGTTCTTGTAGAGTCAACTTGGACTCCAAGGCATGCTCTATTGTTGAACCGGAATTCTTTTGCATCCGTTGCTCATGCACTTGCAACGACCCCATCAGTTCTTCAATGGACAGTTTCTCCAAATCCTTTGATTCTTCGATTACCACAACCACATGCTCAAACTTGGTTGTGAGAGATCGAAGTGATTTTTCGATAACTCGAATGTCATCCATTTTTTCACCATTCCTTTTCAAATTGTTAAAAATAACAATTAATCTTGAGAAATAATCAGAGATGCTCTCACCTTCTTTCATGTGCGCTACTTCAAATTCCGCTCTTAATGTTTGAAGACGTACCCGCTTCACTCGATCAACACCTTTGAAGACGGTGGCAAGGGTATCCCAAGCTTTCTTGCTTGATGTTGCTTCGACAATCTTTTCGAACGTTGATTCATCCAACCCTTGATAGAGGAGGAACAACGCCTTGTTGTCTTTCTTTCTTTGATTTTTGAGGGTCGCCTTTTCTTCATTCGTGAAGGCAGCTTCTTCCGCCATAGTGGGTACAACATACCCGTCGGTAACGATCTCCCATAATTCTTGCGACCCGAATAATGCCTTCATCTGGATGCACCATCTTTCGTAGTTGTCCTTGGACAGCTTCGGAACTTGCGGCTGGATTGCGGCCATCTTAAAAATTGGAGGATCTTGGTAACTTGGCTCTGATACCAGTTTGTTGGCTATACAAGCCGAGAAATATGAGAGAAAGAATGGAAGAGGTAGAATTAATTGGCACACAGCACAAAGAAACTTTCAAGCTTTGTATTTCACACAACTTCACAATTTTCACAATTTTTCACAATTGAAATTTCAGGCTACAATTACATCAATTTATAGACCCACAACATTAAATGCCTAGCATTTATGTTGGTACAAAGAAAGACCAAAACATAAAATACAGAGAATCTAAGACGGTATAAGGAAAGACCAAAATATTAAATGCAGAGGATTTATGACGGTATAAAGATATACCAAATCTTTAAATGCAGAGCATTTAAATTCATTCAAAGAAAATAAATGGAGGTTGACCCATGGAAGAAAAAAATGTGCAAGTAATAAATGACGCCGCAGGCAGCTTTGACTCATATTTTTTGGTTTGCAATTCCAACATGACCTTCATGTGTATGTGATGAAAAAAAAGATGCTTTTTTCTTCGGGGTCGTGCGCCACCCATTTTTTCTTCTCCTACCCCGCGGAGGCAAGCATCAACTAAGCTGAAGCACACTATGCCACTGAGGCCAACTCCTGTCCTCCCCCCGGGTTTTGCAAGCCCGCGTGGCTCTGCTAGGCGCCCAGCAGATCACGTCCTGGCACCTCCCAAGGCCGGCGAACCAGCAGGCGCAGCCCACTGCACCAGGCACTCCAGCATCCTCCTGCATGGACTCCTGCTGCAGTGCTCCTCTTCTCCCTACTACACACGACGCCCCACCGGGACGGGGCCTCTCCTCCCATGATGCAGTTGAGCAGCTCTCATCGGGTCGCGCCTCTCTATGATGAGCCGCACCAGGGACAACGAGGTCCCCTCGTTCACCTGCAGGTGTGCCGGACCACCGTAATGGTAATTCTCTACACCAGGCACAGTGCGGGGCTATACCAAAGGCCGCTTACTTCATCTTACCAAAGCAGGTGCCTAGTGGTGCCTCCACCCTCGAAGAGCATCCAGCGGAATGGCTCGTCAAGCAGGCGAACCATTGCCGATGCATCCTGTTGTTGGCGAGGGGGCGCCCCGCTCAGGGCAAGCTGCCTCTCCGTTGACCCTCCTCTGTCCCGGAAGGCCGCAAGGCCAGAGACGCCAGGTAGGTTGGCCGTTAAATCCCTCTTGCAGGCGCTAGAACTGGCAAGCTCCCCGGCTGCCACCCAGTTTTCCTAGTGAGAAGGTAATCATACTTCCATGAAATAGGTCAACACCGGTCTTCCTAGCCCCGAACAGTCTTGGGTGGACCGGCCCTGCCCAGAACACCTTTGAACAGAGTCGATACAGCCCGGACTAGGCCTACATAGGTTCTCCCCGACCCGCAAAGGCCCTGGCCAAAGTGTTAATGGCCTAGGTTTTTTAATTTAATCAAAATTAATTAAAATAGTTAATTTAACTTTAGTTGAGAAATAAATTATATAAACATTAATTTTGGTTATTTATATTTTAATGTGGTGTAATTATATTAATTTGGTGATAATTAAACAAATTAATTAATTTAATTTTTAATTTTAAAGTTAAATTAATTAAACGACACTGGACGATGTTAAATTGAATTAAAAACAAAAGTGATGTTTTTAATTCAAATTAGATGCCCTCAAAATTTATTTTTAATGTGAGTTTAATTTATATTTTTCAATTATTATATATACGTGATTTTAATGCGTATGATGATCATGAGCTAGAGACCGACCAATGCATGTCTGGTGCATTTTTGAATTAATTAATTATATATTTATTTATTTCCATTGATTTGTTAATAATTAATTTAAATAAAAAATGAATGAGTTGTGTGTCATCTCAAGTGTTATTATTTGTATAAGGTCATGCACGACTATTATCAGAGTTGTAATTTTATTCCATAGGACCTCCTCGCCTCTGTGCGAGTACTGTTGTATAATGACGAGATGAGGCGAGACACACTTCAAGCCAAGTGACGACAACACACCAGACATGTGATGGATGCATTGAATGAGCAGACAATTCTATTTAAGTTGCAAGCCACATGACTAAAATGTACTTACCCCTAGGGTTTTGGATAGTCTATTATTCAGTCAATGGGACAATAAAAAGTACTGACTCTTGATCAGGTGTTCATTTTCTTTTTCATGGTCTATTATTTTTGTGCAATTGTAGATTACAGAGCACTAACATAGATTAATAATAAAAAAAATTAAAGATAAAATGAACATCTGTTGTGATATATTTTTCTATTTCTTGCATAATCATTTATGAGTACGATGACATAGTACATGATTATAAAAATAGAAACTGATTTCTTTCGTCAGATAAAAAAATAATAAAACCCTAAAAAATATATTAAGACATAACCACCATCTCATTCAAATTTGGAAAAAACTCGTCTATTTGAGGTGCACGTCATGCCATAGATGATGGTGCGTCTTATTAACGGGAAGTCCTCATAAGAATGATGGGTTGACATAACCAACGTTGTAACAAAGAAATAGCCTTATCTAGAATTTTTTAATTTTAATGGAAGGCATTGTGTAAATCCAATACTGATTTTAAGAAGCTAGGACTTCACTCAATAGATCAAGGAATCACACGTTAAAGCGGTTGGCCAGCCGAAAGCCCACCGAGAACCCTCCAAATAGTGGCATAACCATATATTTTATACTATGAGGGGTGGTTCTGGGATCTTTTCCACTCGAATAATATAATGACAGAGTATTCTGATCCTATCATAGTGCGTTCCAAGAATCCGATAAAATAATGGGATACATTAAATGATTTATATAATTAATCAAAATGTCTAAACCAATAATAGATAAATATCACACATCTTCTAAAATTCATTTTCATATAAAAATGAAATGTTATACCACATGTTTAAACTGCGATAAATATTGGACAAATTAAATGTCCACACTAACTCGGGTAACCATGAATAGTACTGTCATGTGCATATAGTGCTATGATATAGGAATCTCCAAATGTTAGTGTCCTCAACACTGTTAAACTACCTCAAGAAACAAGGGTGAAATTTCTTATAGGATGCTATTATAAAAGGCATAAGATGGTTATATCATTTTGATTTCATCAACATCCAGTGAGAATTGTGGTCGCTACACCAGGACATTGATGATATAAACATGACGTCTCATCTCCAAGTTTTTTTCAAGGAGGAAGTGATAGAATTATATAAATAAGGTGATGTTACAACGAGATGTGTAAATTGAATGATCGATCATGATAATCAAATGGGTACCTTTCTCATATCATTTTCACTTCATTACTCACGTTTCGTTTTCAGTTATAGAAATGGAAATTTTTAAGGAAACGCTCCATTATCAATTAAGGTAAGGATGTCGAAGTGAATAAGAATATAAGAAAATTATGTCTTAATTCTTATTGCAAATAAATTGAAATACAATGTGATAATTTCAAAGGAATTAAATGCCAATGACACATTCACGACATCCTTCAATTAATGAGGTATTACCAAAGTTTATTTTCATTTTATAATATAAAATAATACTATGGATGTTTAAAAGAAATAAATTGATTTAAGAAGAATTTTTCCACTTCTACATCAGGGATATTCATCAATGTAATGTTTCCTTTAACAACTTGGGTATTTAATACTATATTATTTTTAAATATGTGTATTTAAATACAGTAACCATGTTTTTATAGATACCACACTAGAAGTTAGGTGTATTCTCTACGTGGCTGTGAAAGGGTGATACCTCGGCCAGTGTTGAGAAGTACACAACTTCTTAATTGAAAAGTGAATGATTCGTGTTGAACTATTATTGAGTATAAACACAAACATTAATATTGTGTGTCCTTGGATTCACGAAGACATTATTTCATGTTCTGGAATGAATTTTGTTTTTTAGTAAACTCAATCACTAGTTCAGTATTACTTGAATCATAGGCAATTAGTGATGAATATAAATGTAAGAATTATACACAGTTGTGAGAAGATAATTCATTGTCAAGTATTACTAAAAGTTAATGTCATCGATATACCAAGTATGAAATTTAGTCCTTTAACAGATAAATACATATGGTATTATCGACTTCTTTAGTTTGGACAAAAGAGCCTTTAGAAATGAAGGTATGTCATAGTGCTTTTGGAAATAGTTCAACATGTAAGCACAAACTATTCAAAATTTATGCTATAGCTATATATGTACTTCCTAAGATTACATTATGTAATTAAGGAATAATAAAGTGATGTATATGCATGGTGAAGAGATATGAGTTGCTTCAGTTTGGGATATAGAATAATATCTCAAAAAATCATTCATCAATCATGATAATGTAGCGTAGAGTAATTTTTAAATGCACATTACCTTATCAACATCACAAAATTAATGTAATTGAGGATGATTGATGATGAAGTCTTACATATCAACATTACTCAACAAAATATAGCGATGAGTAATTGATGAAGGCATATTTCATACTTCAAAATATTGATGTAAGTAGTATTAATTTTGAAACTGGAAAAAATGTACATTATATTTTAGAAAATTATTTGCAAATTACAGTGTATTCCCATATTCATATTCCAATGAAAATGACAAAGGAATATCATATGATTCATAGTATTTTTTAAATCCATTATGTCATAAGGACATGTGTTTGGATGAAAATAGTTCATTTGGATACAAATAAACTTGAATCAAGATAAACATAATTTGAATCTAAGGTCATTATCCTAACGACTGCTTAAGATTTTACATAAATCCCTTTGATAGAATATTATATTCATGCGATATACTACACTTCTAATATAAGGTTACCCATCTCTATTTGAGATAGTCAGAGCTATATTGACTTGTGTTTAGTCAATGTGCAAGATGCACAAATATTAGGCATAAGAACTAGTTCCACAAGCTCCTGTGGAATAGAGTATGTTCTGGAGACACATACTGTTTTAGAAGGATAAAACCATGGTGATTTTTTTATAGTTTCCACAGTAGGTGATCTATTATTTAATATGAATAATATTTCCTACAAGTAAAAAGTATTGGTAAACTAGCTAAAATTTATAGGACTCACTAAAATTCAATTATTGGAGTCCATATATCATAGTCCAAAGTGGGATTATTATTTTGAATACTACATTGGGTATTCAAGTGAAATAATACATAGATGGTACAAGTATAGTATCATTATGGTTCGATTGGTTTTAAAAATTCATTATGGCTAGATATGTTTGAATTTTACTTATCATAGCTAATATCAATGATCAGGTTATTTAGCATTGGATGTCATGACCACCAATCATGCATGGTGTCTACACGATGCTACCAGAATGGGCTGGTCACATCACAGAATGCTAATAAGTGTTCCATATTACTAAAATCCAGTTTAGGGTTAAAGTATGCAACATGATCATAGAATATATGTTTGCAACAAATTTTTTCCATGTGTCTACCAGTTTTTTCTAGGTGCACCAATGTTTTCCATAAAGAAATATGTTCGACAACATATTGAAAATAGACATTGGTATCATAGTTTGTTAAGACCAAAATGAAATTTATTCTCTAATTATAGACATAAATATGCAACCTACGTTTTAAGGAACATGACCTACTGAGGTAGATATCTAGGTTTATTGGCCCTAATCAATCGTACATATAGTGACATTTTATTGAAAAACACAAGTTTTAACAATTAGATTGATGAATTTTTTCCTGTTTCATTGGGAATAATCTCCCCCTGAAGAACTATCCGTGACATGGGAAGAGATAAACGTGGGGAGTTACAATCCTTAATTTGATGTGATGGATCAGTCACTCATGCCATTATTTGTACAAGAACCGATATTTCCATGGTATATTTTTTGGTAGGTAGATATTAGTTCTATCTAGGAGCACTGTATGGGATGCAATCAAGACTATCTAATTGTACTTCAACAAGTATAAAAGATATCTACCTGGTAAATGGAGAAGAAATAATACTATTTTTGGGGATAAAAACTAGTTTTCTATAGATCAATGTGATATACTATCATAGTTAGGATAATGGTGATGTGAGCGTGAATATCATATCTGCCAACGATAGCCATACCTACAAATACCGAGTACGTTGCAGCTTCTAAGGCATCTAAGAAGAAAATAATTGCAACATTTTGTTCCAGTTCTTGAAATCACACCTGGTGAGAAAATGTATAGTCATAATGTAAATTATGATATTCTTACTAGTTAAGTTGTCAAATTATGACAGTGGAAGAAATAGATATACTTGGGATACTATATATTGTGATGTTTTACTCAATGAGATGAGGTCCCAATAGCATAATTTCCATGTGGCAGAACTGTGGTAGACCTAGTCACTAAAACTGCTACTCAGTAGAAACATGATGTTCATCATGTGAGTAGGCAACATGTTTGGTTAGCTAGTTGGATATAGTGAAAGTGGGAGTGTTGATATAGTGGGTTCACTAGACCTTACTATTCAGTGCTTTTTATTATCATATCGTGTATACAGTTACCTATACATGATGTTGTCTTACCATTATAGTGTATAATTTTCTGCTTCCATAATTGAAATGGTAAAGTCTAAAGGTTATTTTTTGTATCGAGAGGTCATAACAGATCCTACGATATAATGAAAACTTTGAGATACTATGAAAATAATCAAAAAAAATTGTTCTATGTTCTAAATACATCTTACAGATTATACACAGTAGATGTCTGACCATCAGGTACTGGGGTATTATAATCATTGGGACTTCTTCTCATGATGCTTGAATTTGGTGATCTCTAGTAGTGAGATCATGAGGACGGACCCACCAATAGAAACACCACATGTTTTTGGTGTCATTGGATGTTCCAATCTATGATCACGAGTAATGGTCTCCTGACTTGAGATCATTACAAATTCATGTCATTTGATTGTGTACATTCATGAAAGACTAAAACCATGGCAATGAAGTTGTGGCATGGCAGTTTGTGTTGGGTGTGTCATTGGTGGCATGACAATGGTTGAATGGTCAAGAAAGGATTTGTCACTTCCGGTTTATGGAAGTAATATATCTTAGGCCTTGTTGATATGGATTTATGTACCTATATTATTCCTTGTCCAAGATTATCGAGGGTAAATTTGTCAATTTAAATCAACAATCAATAATGAAAGAAAATGGGAGATGACACATGAGTAAGTCCATCTTTATGATATATTATAGGAAATGTGATTATATTACACAATGTGTGTTCATAGGTTAGTTGTCGTTGTTGTGATGATACTTATATCTTCAGGGTCCATGATGGGTTTCTAGATCCCACTCTTAGTATGTGAATACAATTAAATTCTGTCAATATAAGGTCCTAGAGGGTCACACACAATAGCATATTCAATAATTTTAATTATTCAGTTGAAAAGGATTTTTTGACATGGTGGGCCCCACCACTGGGGTCTGAGATTTTTCCAAATAAAAAACACCACCAATGTAATAAATAAATTCATATTATTTGAGTTTAAAATAATGAAAATTGAAATAATTTATTAAATGTATTTACGAGTTTTAAGAAAATATATAAAAAAAATTAATTGAGAAATATTAAATTATTCAAGGTTCAGTTAATAATTATGGGAGCACCGAGTCGAGTTAATGAGAAAATTATTATCACGTAATATTTTTTAATATATAAAATGTGAAAGATAATAATATTTAGGACACATTTTAGTGGTCATAATATATAATTTTTTATGCGTTACGTATTTGGGGAAAGTGAGGTGATATGAGGTATTTTAAGTAAACATTATAAATATAGGAGGAGATGAGATTTCAAATAATTATTCATGGAACTTATCTCTCCATTCCTCCCACCCATGAGTTAGAGAGAGATGATCTGGATCCAAGTATCTCATATGGATATCTCTCTCATTCGTCGCTAGCAAAGCATTGCTGTGATCGTTGGAACGTCGAAGGCATCGTCACAATTCCACACTAGCACCGGGATTATGACGAACGACGCTCCCGTATATTCCATGAAGCATGTGTGGACGATCTTGAAGAATTAAATGTAAGATTATTATAGAAATGATCACTAATAAAAATTAGTCTTCATGCTCCACTTAAAAATTAATCCAGGTATTTTACTGTTCATTTTTTTCTTGAAATCCTTCAGGTGTGGTTGTCAGCTAACACTGGGATGCGGTGGACCGACGTCGACAAGATTACATCAATATTCAGTGGATTTTTTTTAAAGACACCCACCTGTTTGGGGAATCTGATGCATGCCTGGTTCCAACAATAATTTTTTACATACCCTAGTGGATATTTGATTTCAATTCAGTGGATATGAGTCATGGATCTTTAATTCTCATGGCATTCCATATATATCTTGTCAACATTGGATTAGGAAGAATGAAATATTACACACACCCTCTAATTTTCTTCCTTGAATCCACTAATTATTTTCCCATCTTAGTACATAAATTATTTCATTTTGATTTTTTTATATAGTGTTGTTATCTAACCCACATACTCACATCAAAATCAGATGATCCCTATGATAGTAATATTATCACCAGGGCTTTCCAAGGTGGATTTATGAGAAAATTTTTGTTTATTTGAGAACCATCCACATATTGGATCATTTCCCAAACATGAAACCCATATAATATTCTTTTTCCTCCAATATTCCATAACCACATAATCCCCTTTGTTAGATTCAAAACAATTATGTCTAAAAACCTCAAATACACTCCTACATTATATGCCCATAGGTTACTTATACTTAGTTCAAGATCCCAATCCTACCATCATAGATATATTGAATGATTTTAGGAAATCTTATAATGAATATTGAATATACTATCCTAAAAGTGAAAAAAGGTAATAGAGTGATTATTCTTTGGAATAAACATTTTGTAAACTAGAATGATCAAAAGTTGAGACCATATTAATAAAAAATAAAAACATAGATAGGGATGTTATTAAAACATCAATAATCATAATAAATCATATATGATTTAGACCAGCCAGTCAATATAAATGAATCAAATTATGAATTCATATAATAATTCCTTTATGATATTGATCATATTTTAAAATCAAAATAGGCAATATGTTATAGTGACCCCCTGAAAAGATTTTAGTGACACTGCCATATGAGTGGGGATTAATTTTTTAATATCACCACAACCAAAAATATGCAATAAAACTCTCCTTATTAGTATTTTTCATCATTGATAAAAAGATTAAATAATCCCAAACCTTTTTTAGTGAGAGCGGTAATCAAAAGAAAAAAAAATTGTGTTAGAATATAGTTGAAATATTCATCAGTTTGAATCCAATTTGAATCTAACTAATGTTTCGAGACATCATATAATACAAAAATATGAGGTGTTTAAAATAATTGTATAGTTTTTGGGATATATTATCCTAGCATAAATCCCAACCCAACATGTTCATGTGCATCGTGATGATTGAATCATTTTTTAATGGAATATATAAACCAAATAAGCATACATAAATCATAACAGCTAGAGAAACCCACTTCTTATATAATTTAAAATTCAAAATATTAGAGAATTGAAAACCATTAAACTCAATTATCTTGACAATTTTTAAAATATATATCCATGAACAACATATTAAATCAAAATATATGTTTTATCAATGAATAAAACTACAACTCATTCATGAAAACCACATAAATTAGTAATTTTACCATCGAAATAGTCAACGATGGTTTGAAAGTGATTAAGATTATAAATAATAGAAAAATAAAAAAGGTTATTCTATCATGTAGTCTCGAAAATTTAAAATTTATCTATGGGGATGCCATTATCATGAAAGGGGACCTCATGGGAAAACAAAACCTTGGAGAAAACAAGGAGATAATCTAGGTTATTGAAGGGGAAGAGCATCCGAATGTAGGAATATTTAAAATAAAATGTTTGTCCCTCTCCCTTTATAGTTGAATGATATAGAGTTTCACCTCCTTAATAAATTATCCGTTTTTATTAATCATTATATTTATTATTATAAAATTATATATTTATTATTCATGATTTTTTATATTTCTAGAATTTTTTTTTCAAAATTTTCAATGTGATATAGAAGAGATACGAGTTCATTCAAATGAATTGATGACATTGAAAATTGTAAATTTGTATACATTTAATTTGAAACCTTATAAATGATGATGTACCATTATGATATGATCATTTTTTAGATATTTGGTAATGTAATAATTGGATGTTACTCTTTACTCATATATTGTTTAGTTGAAGTCATTTTTTAATAATCTGATCTATGATGTTACTTTTTTGAAAACAATATTAATTATTATAAAATTATACAAAGTGTGAAATTATTTCCTACGTTTAATATAGAAAAGACTAAAGATTTGGGTGAATAGATTTATTTAAAAATATGGGCTGATTAAAGACATACCCCTTTTTATATAACCAAATATACCCTATTTAAAGAGTTGATTAACAAATTGGGATAATGTAAATTAAAAGAGAAGTGAGCATGGTATTTTAAATGTGGATTGTGGTTAAAAGAATATACACTAGTCCACTAATCATCAATCAATGTGATATAGTTGGTTCTATTTTGATCCTTTTACATCTGATCACATAGATGAGTGTAAGAAATGGACACTTCATTACATTAATTTTAATATCAAATTAATGTCACTATATGGAGGACCTTAATAACTACGTATCATTAGTTAGTTCCCATAAGTAATTAAAATAAATGATAAATTATGTTTTAAAAGAGAGAGAGAGAGGGAGAGAGGATCGATGAAAAAAATTGTATTCTCTATTTATAGTAGCTGAATCATGGATAACAGTGGTTAATTAATAAGATATAAGAAGAATACAGATGATAAAGAATCTATGCCGAAGAAGAGACTCCTTGTTAGATCCAATCAGTGGATTCGCAAAGCTAGAAAATCTATGTTTCCCATTGAGTGAATAATTCAATGAATTCTTCCCTATCCCATCTCAAATCACTCCTACTTATAACCCAAAACTAGCTAACAACCTACTTACAGATATAACCCTTGTCGTACTAACAATATAAAACCGATTTCAACCACAAAAAAACTATAAATTAAAATGTATAATGTTTCTACTGGAAACTAATACCCAACCATTCAATTATACCTCTCACAGATAAACCACTACACATAAAATAGACTTACACACACATGAAAACCATATACATTGATAATAATTCATACCCCCTAAAAACCCAAATTTTCCCTAAGGTGGTCCTCCAAAATCCCCCCCCCATTCCATGATCAAATGACTTCTAGTGCATTGGTTCATGAACTTTCAAGTCACATATACACTCTACAACATCCCATAATTGATCAAGGAACTATAGCCTAAGAAAAATAACATTCAATGCACTCTTTAAAAATGTGGGCTTTATATGTTAAAAACACATTTTCAATCGGGGACATCATGAAAAACTGTGGTCTTTATGTAACCCAAGGAACATTGTTGCGTAATTAATATCCAAGATCTACAACAATCCATGTATAATGTATTCAAACAAATGGGTTCACCTCCCCAAGAGAGATAACAGTTTCTTCCAATGTTTACAAAACATTAAATGGTGATAATACATATTAGTCACAAAAAACTAAAAAATACGGTTTGTCTCTGGTGGATTCACCCAATTTCAGAGGATGATGACCATACTAGTGATTGTAGTTATAAAAAAACTTAATGGTATAGGTTCCATCTAGAGCCATATTTGCTGCTCGTCAAGAAATGTAAACCAATGCAATATATGTTTTCTAACCATCTTATTTCACTAATATAGATGCATGTTTTCAATTAAATGTTGAAATAATTTTGAATATATATTTCTTTATAAATTCCTCATTTTCATTGTACAACCATCAATGTTAAATAATAGTAAATGTAATGTGCATCTCCTACAGTTATTTCATTGTCTGTTGACATTACCAAGGCATTTATTGAGCTTGTCATTGTTGCACTGCCATGTTGCCACCCACAATCGTGTGTTCTTCATCCATGCCAACCCTACCCTCTAAAATTACACTACAATAACAGTGGAATTATCTCCATATGAACCCTTTTGATACAATATATGGTTCCATAATGGGTTTTTATTCTATTATAATTAATCTACATGAATCAAAAATGGATCTCATCAGTATTTGAAATTATGATTGTTGATATCTCGGAGGCAAAACCTCTATTATTTCACTATATTGCTTCAAATCAATGTAGAAATCACCTCATGAAAACATGAATCCTTCACAACCTGAAGTATCAATGGTAGTCAAGGGACATAGTACTCCACGTATATGATCCCCTTCTATTATTTGATTCTAGTATATAAATTTGTATGTGCCCATCCAACCTAAAGAGCAATGAAATTTTCCTCCCCCTCAAGAAAACTAATATTTTTTCTTATTCTAGTCCATATCCATGATAATAAATTAATTATACATTACATATTTAGGATATTAAAGTATGGTTCAAACTTTTATTACTCCTTGTTTCTGCTATACATTTAAAAGAGTTCTCCTTTCACACACTACCACCATGAACTAGGATTTTCGTTCAACCAGGAATGAACCAATAAAAAAATGAATACCCAATCCACAACTATGCCCTATTAAACATAATATAATCCAATTTCTGATTGAATTTCAATGAATTCCCCAAAATAAAAGTCCGACCACATTGATCCTATAAAAGTAACAGAGACATTTTAACTCATCTAGCCATTTTGGTCAGCGAACTCCATAATATCTCAAAAAAGTATTCTCTCAGGAATATGAAAAAACAACTACAAGTTGTGCATGAATTTCATAATAAAAATAAAAAATAGAAAAAAAAGACATATCCCTATCATCATAAATCACATAGAAGGAATAGTATGGGATAGTGAAAATAAAATTGAAAAATAGAGACCACATTTTTTCCTATGATATCGATTCCCTGTGTTTGTATCTTCCCAGTGATAGAGTCTCACTTAAACAATTTCAAACTACAATGATGTATATTACTTCTTCTATAAAATATACTATTGATCGATTTTATTACATCAATAATATCTCAAAAAATATCATTTATCTTCACCTTTTTCAACACAATAGTCACAATTTATGTTACAACTTCTTCTCGAAGATTCCCTTCCTCATCTTCCAAATTTCTACAATAGAAACATGCAGAACATCTTAATCCAAAAACCTATCTAATTTTGGGTTTGAATATATCATACTCACGATAGACTTATGTTTGATTATTTACTTCCCCCTCACATGTGTGTAGTGATATTCTGATAGTTTCACCAAAACAAACATTGTCAGCAGTGACTTCTCTCTACTGTGATTTCCCCAGCGGGGTTGGAAAATTTTATGACAAACTGATTGAATTGAAGAAAAAAATATTTTCTCAATTTATAGTAGTATAATAATGGATTATAGAGGGTATATAAGAATTTATATGAAGAATATATATGATGATTAATTCCTACTGACGAATACCACTCCATTTATTTCTTGGAAGCAACATCTCAAAACATGAACATCCCCATTGTCCAGTGAGAGAACAATCGAATGAATCCTTCCCTAGCCCATCCCACTCAATCTTAATTAAAACCACTAAATAAATAATTACCCATTTGTAGTTATATAACCTATCATACTAACCACCTTCTTCCAACTTTAACCTATAAAAAACTAACAATATAAATGTACAATATTGTACAAACTATTACCCAACCATACAACTACCCATCTCATAGACATCCCACTACACACTACCAAAACCCCCACACAAAAACGACAAACCCAATAAATTTCAAAAAAACAGAATAAATTGATGGTATCATGAAATGAATATAGTCTTAATGCATAGTTTCTTATGACAGTCAATGTATGTGGATATTTATCAAATAAATGAATAAACCTAAAATTTTAGTTCAGAAAAATTAATTTTTATAGAATATCGTAAATTTTCACAATAAATGAACCATTATATTATTTAATATAATTCTTAATAACTTATAATCTACCAAATATTTAAATTAGTTCATATAATTATAACAGAAATGTTGTAGGTGTAGAATGAAAATAATATAATTTTTCATTTGGGGATTGGCCTAGTGGTAAAACGCACACCATATTCATTCCTAAAAATTAATTAGATGTACTACGGGTGGTAACCAATTTTTTTTGTGGTTGGAAAAAATACCATGGTGGAGGCATGATATAGTTAGTGGTATAGTCTGTGGTTTATGGAATAATGACATGCATCTAGAAAAGTGTCTAGTGATGAGGTCAGTGTCAATGGTGAAACATGCAAAGTCATTGGGCATGCCTCAAAGTAATAGTGGTGTGGGGGCTATCTGGCGTTGACTGTGGCAAGTAATTGCATCGATGGTGATTAGTAAGACATGGCTCACTCAGGAGGGAAATAGTGACATGTGATACTCATGAGGATATGGTGTATTCACATTCTCAAAGGGTGGGGTGTGAAGGGCATTAGAAGAAATATGAAAAAGTGACAAAATAATTATTATAGGACAATACATTGATGATCCTTAAGTGAAGCGGTGACCTCTTATACAAGCCTACATGATTGTGAAGGATGATAGGGTAAGAAATTCTCTATAATTTATCAGAATCACACATATCTACATGGGGAAAGTCTAGTTCGATATCCGTGTGATGTTGGGAGCTAGAACCATAAATTTATCAATTACTAGGGATGGGATATTCAAGTGGTGATAAGAATTTTGGTCATTCGGGTGATGTACTTAGGCCATGTTCCTACTAGGTCTAAGGGATATGAAAAGGGTTCTTATGTACCTAGTTTAAAAGGGTATTATCTAAAAATTTATTTAATATACACTCCTTGGATAATTAAATAAAATAATAGCATAATTTATAGAGGAATACTATCCTCTTACTTTTCATGTATATTTTCATAAATTAGCATTGTAGTGTGTTGTAGTGAATTGTACTACACAACCAATTGATATAACAAAAAAATGTAATACCTAAAAATTATAGAAATTTGAATATCCTTCTTTGATAATGATATTTTTTTAAAAAAATTAGTGTTTCCCATAAATTTATCCATGAATATAGAAGTATCATTGTCAGATTTTCAATTAATTAAAAAATATAAAAATATTGACTTACATATTTTATTCATTAGAGGAATACTATTATATTTATTCAAATTATCATTAAATATTGACGAAAAACATTCGAATAATCTCAACAATTTATCTCTATAAAAATATCAACACTGGAGTATGAATAACAATATGTCCTTTAATTTTGATCCAAAATTTTAAATCTTCCAAATCATAACATCCAGAGAGATATTTTATATCCCAAAATATCTAATAATAGTTAATTTTATCCAATGAAATGATTAAAAATATATATCATGACCTAACTTTTGATATACATGAGTAATATATATATAGAAAATTCATATTCTAGATATATTTAATAATTAAAAATTGTATATTCATGTGTTCTATATGCATAGTAAATTATTTTAAAACTACATTTATCCATATCATAATTTTATTCATGCATGAAGAAAGGATCTACAAGTCATGTTTCAATAGGTAGAACTGGGATTTTCTCATTAAGACGTTTTTAGTCATGAAAAATATTTCGTGCTCATGTTTCAATGATTACATAAATATTAATATTTTTTGTTCCACATTTTATCTGATTAATTTAGTTACCAATTTTTTAATATTATATGGTTTTTGAGATCTTTCAGTATAATTCTCATGATACTGTAGCTACTAAAAATTACAATTTTTTTGTAGGTAGTATTTCTTCAACAAAAAAAATATAAAAAGTTATTTGTGATTTTTTATATACATCATCTATCATTATCATATACCATATATATAGTCTATTGTTTAATGGATTTTTTTTGTAAAAATATAATTCTGTAATATTCTATATGTGAAGGAAAGGACTGGGTTCTTCTAGATACATGTGTCATGAAATTTTAGTGTCAAGATATGTTTTTAAATTAATGGATCTATCTCGAGTTTCATTTAATAATTTGTTTCTAAGATCTGTTTTCGATACAACATCATTGGCTAAATCATCGTGAGGCACATGGGTTATATCTATATGGTTCAGATTGAATCCTCATAGTCTACAAAAAGTAATAATCTATACAATATAAGGTATTCCTTTTAATCTTCATCCATCATCATAATTATTAATTGATTATCTGTATATGTTATAAAATATATCTTTGGAGGGTATAAAAATGAACTTCAAAGGGTAAACTACATTACCATAATATTACATCTTTAGACATTTGATATTATATATTTTGAGGATATAATATGATTCAATAAATATTTATAAACATTATAAATCATATTTAGCATTGATTCTACAATACATGTATTTTAATTATTTTATCGTATTTAAAATTCACTAATGATATCCTCAATTATACTTTTATAGCTCAATATATCATTAAATATGTTATCCAACCTGATCTGAAATTTATGGAATTTTAAAAAACAATTTTAACTACATCAGGAGAAATATATGACAATCAAAATGAAAATTAATGTTTCATTTTATATAAATTTTGTTTGATATATTACATTCTTTCCAATTCAATATGTGTTGTAAAATTAAAATGTATTTTTATCATGTTGTCTTTATAAAATAGTATGGAAAATAATCTATAATTTCAATATTTAGACTAAAATATATGAGTTATATTAGATAAAATTTCAAAAATATGTATTATAATTTCACCATCATTTTAGTTGATGATACTTGAGATTATATTTTAATCTCTCTAATAAGATATGATGAATTAAATTACATTGATTGTAACTCAGGTAACTACTAAAATATGAAGAGATGATATAGTCAAAAAATATATTACAAATTCTTGATTTCATTTAGAATCAAAAAATATTATATAAAATGATTATTAAAAATAATATTTGAGAATAAAAAGAAGATAAATATTAAACTATAATGAAAATAATAATTATAATGAGTAATGAAAAATTATAATATTATGAGTCAATAGAATGAATAAATATTTACCAGATGTATAATCTAAGGTAACTAAAATAAAAAAAGTAAAGGTGAAATAATTATCAATGAAGAGACAGTGTGTAATTTTTCCACACAAAAATCTCCCCCTTTTTTATATTTACCAAAACCCAATCTATTTAAGAAATCACCCCTTCACAGTTGTAATGACCCAGATCCAGAGCCACTCAATTGGCGCCCCGTACACGGTTCGCCACATGACCTCAAGTGCGTTTCCCTAAATGCCAGAGGCTGCCAAATAGCAGCAAGGGCCTTGGTGAGTCAGTCGGGAAACTATGCCCTCATTTGGTAAGATATGCAGCAGAAGGAAAATAACATAACAATAGCGGAAGAAATAAACAGCTCACGACAACTAAAATTAAATAAAAGATGTAATGTATAATATAATAATGATGCAGCATGACACATGTGTCTATGGAAAGAAGTAAACAAAATAACGTTTTGAAATACAACTGAAACCCAAGTAGAAAAAGTAAACAGTAAGTCCGACAGCATCGCGAGCGTAAGCTCGGTCCCATGATCTCCAGCTCTAACCAGCGATAAAGCACCTGAGGTAGAAGGCCCATAATCCCTATCCACACCTACAACCATATAACCTGTTTGGGCCGAAAAGCAGGACCCAAACAGGGTGTGAGACTAAACCCAGTAGGAAACGACCAAAAGATCTGTGCCCTACTATCAGTGAGTAATACAGAAAATGTAATGGAAATAAATGAAAAAGAGAAGCAAGGGTAAACTAAAGTAAACAATCATACAATTCTCCATTAACATTTATTAATTAATTAAATTCAACCATTCGATCATCAACCAAAGAACCTAGAAAATATCTCTATAGTCCAAAGACATAGTAAGTAACACAACAGGTATCTCAGTAGATTATCTAACTACAAGCAGTACAAACCCAAGCTTGTTATTTGGATTGGTGGACACGTCACAACCAACCAACAATATTTATTATACTGACCCTCTGGGTGGCTCACATGGGCAGGCCCTTATGGTCAAGCATTCGAAAAAAATCCAAGACACTCTGAGGAATCACTCAATGTCAATTCCCCTTATGGTCTTCCAATGATACTATAGAATCTTCGAGAAAGCACTTACGTCTAATTCCCCCTTTATTCTCGATTCGATAAATATCAGACCCTCTGAGAGAGCACAAAGTCAATCCCCCTTATGGTCTCATAATGGTAATAGTTGAACATGCCCTCTAAGGAAGCACTCAAAGTCAATTCCTCCTATGGTCTAACTATACCGGGTTCCCTCAGCCCTGAGTAAATTCAATCGTACGTAAACGATTAGCATCATCCCTAAGTATGTTCAACAACTACATGTCTAATAGATACAATGCAACAACATCATTTAATAAACAGAAAGATACATGCAATCATTCATACCAAGGCATGCAATCAATGAAATAAGGTTTTCCTCATAGGCAACCTAAGCCAAACGGCGATAAACAGCCAAAACGAAGGAAAACACCGATGGGGTGATCCTTGAACATGCTAACAAGAAATATTATTAATCTAATAGTCTCAAGGACACAAGAAATCTAAGGCAGATAAACAAACAGGTCTAAAACACTAACCTGAGATACCCGACACATGGATATCCGGATCATTTGCACAAAAAACTCAAGGACATTCAACATATGGCATCAAACAACCAACCTCGATGCTAGGAGATCAATATACTTTCACCATGATGATTGATTCTCTTTAAAATGTCATAGATCTACAAAAACACATAGGAAGCCTGGGTTGATTCTCCATGAACCGCCTTAGATCTCTTATCCTAACAAGACCAAGACCCAAACTCATCACATTTGGAATCCAAAACTTAGATCTACCCATAACAGGCGTAGATCTAAGAAATCGAGGTAAAAGAAGAAGCATATCCGAGTAGATCTAAGAAAACAATCAAGAACGGAGGAGAAAGATCACATACCTCATGAATCCGGATTTGATTCGTCAAGAAAAGCCTTCGTATCGCCTACGAAATTATTTGTAGAAGTCTTCTAACCTTCTAGAGAGAGTAATCCCAAGTTATGGTTTCTTAGGGGCTTAAACGAGGTGATTGAAGGCAAAAACGAGTTTGATCCAAAAATTTCGGATCTAGATTTAAGTTCCTGAATGGTAAGTCCACATGGTTTGACCAACCGTGCGCTAACTGTGCGTTATCTTCTGCCTCGCCAAACACACCTCGCACAGTTAGGCCGCATAGTTTAAGAAAACCCTGTTCTAACCGTGCATTAGCCACTGCCTCCAAGATTATTTATGCACGATTTGGCCACATGGTTAGACAAACCGTGCGCCGCCCATGTAGCTCCCCTTCTTTCTTAAAAACTTCTTTTTCAAGTTCCTCCAACTCTATCAAACATCACCCTTATCTTTAAAACCAAGAAAAACATCAACCAATGTCACATACCTGAGAAAAAAGATCCGGGTTCATAAAAACTTCCCCACATAGAGAAATTTGTCCCCGAATTTCCTAATGTGGAGTAGAAGAAGAATCCTCAAACAACTATGGACACTGCGATCGTACATCGGCCTCCCTCTCCCAAGTCTCTTCCTATACTCGCCCGTGATTCCATAGCACCCGTACTAGAGGAACAGACGAGGCACATAGAACATTGGCACTACGATCATCAATTATGATATGATGCTCCTTGAACGATGCATCCTACTCCAACTCAACCTCCTCAGGCTTCAAAACATGACATGGGTCCGAGAAATAACGTCGAAGCTGAGAAACATGGAAGACATCGTGCATAGCCTAGTACCTATGTGGTAACGGCAACCTGTAAGCAACCAGCTCGACTCTCTCCAAAACCTCAAATGGCCCGACGTATCTCAGTGAATGATTTCCCTATCTCCTAATCCTCTTATGTCCAAACCTCGGGGTAACACGCATGAAAACCCAATCTCCGTCCTTAAACTCGAAAAGTCGTCTCTATTGATCAGCATAAGACTTATGCCGAGAATTTGCAGTATCCATCCTCTTCTGAATCAACTCCACATGCCCTCTGGTCTCCTGAAAAAGTCGAGGTCCCAGCATAGCTGCCTCCCCTACCTCCAGAAAACACAAGGGTGATCGTCACAGACTACCGTATAAAGCCTCATAAGGTGCCATATGAATAGTTTCTTGAAAACTATTATTATAGGAAAACTCCACTAGAGGTATATGTTTCTCCCAAAAACCTCCAAAAATCAAGGACGCATACTCGTAGCATGTCCTCCAGCACCTGAATTGTGCGCTCTGACTGGAAATATGTTTGGGGATGGTAAGATGTACTCAGAAGTACCTGTGTACCCAAAGCCCTTTGTTTCCCCTTCCAGAAATGTGGAGTAAAGCAGGCGTCCTTATCTGAAATGATAGTGTTTGGAACCCCATAAAGTTATACCACCTCACTAATGTACAACCTCCCAAGCTCATCCACACCGAAGGTCTCCTTGATCGGCAAGAAATGAGAAAACATCATGAGTCGGTCAACAATAACCCAAACCGCATCATTACCTTGAGGCGATCTCGGTAATGCTGTCACAAAATCTATCACGACATTATTACACTTCCACTCAGGAATGGGTAACTGCTGTAAAAGCCCTGCTGGTCGCTGATGCTCTGCCTTCACCTACTGACAGGTGGAACACCGCATTACAAAACTAGCCACACCCTTCTTCATACCTAGACACCAATATTGACGACATAAGTCTCGACACATCTTTGTGACACCAGGAAGAACTGCCCAAGATGAATCATGAAACTCCCACATTAGCTCCTCATGCATGTATGCTGAAACCCATACACTACCATGAAAACGTAACACTTCATCATCGCCCACCGTCCACCCCAGAGTAGGGTTTCCATCTGACACACACTCCCGTAGGACTAGGCCTTCTGGGTATGATAGCTACCTCATTCGAACTCAATACAGAAGAGTAAAGGTAATAGCTATAGAAGAAAGAACCATCTTCCCTTGTTTATCATGCACCTGTAAATTCATCTTAGAGAACAGATCCATAAGCTGCCACTCACTGCTGGCCTCCTGAACTGCCTATAAATGTGTCATCCTGCTCAGTGCGTCTGTCACAACATTGCCTTTCCCAGGCGTATAAGCAAGCTCGAAGTCGAAATACTATAGGTACTCGACCCACCTCCGCTATCTCAGATTTAAATCACGCTGCGTGAAGATATACTTGAGACTCTGGTGGTCAGTATATACCACAAAATGCTCTCCTAGAAGGTAATGTCTCCAGAAACTCAAGGCATGAACAACTGCAGCCAACTCCAGGTCGTGCATAGGATATTTCTTCTCATGTGGCCTCAACTGTCGAGATCCATATGAAAGAACAAGATCCTCCTGCATAAGAGCTGCTCCAAGCCCGATGCCAGATGCATCACATAAAACCATATAACTCTTGGCTTCCTCTAGAAGAACAAGGATCGGTGTTGAAGTCAATCACCCCTTCACCTCTTGAAAGGCTGAATCACTGGCTTCTGAACAAATGTACTTCACGCCCTTCTTCGTCAAGCCCATCAATGGTGCTTCTAAGCATGAGATGTCTTGTATAAACTGTATGTAGTAACCAGCCAGCTCCAAGAAACTCTTTACCTCAAAGAAATTTTTCGGCTTCTCCTAGGTAACTACTGCTCTCACCTTCTTTGGGTCCACTGATACTCCTGTATCTGAAATGACATGACCCAAGAAGTTAATCTCATCCATCCAAAAGTGGAACTTTGTGAGCTTATCATATAACTGATGATCTCTCAGTGTACTCAATAAGATCTCAAGATGGGTAGCATGGTAGTGTCAAGTGTGAGAGTACACCAAGATATCATCCACGAAAACCACCACGAAGGAATCCAAGTTAGGATGAAAAACTTTGTTCATCAACGCCATGAAAACTAGGGGTGCGTTCGTGAAACCGATAGGCATAACCAAATACTCATACAGACCATACATACTCCTGAAGGCTGTAAGAGGTATGTCCGATGGTCTGACGTGCAACTGATGATAGCCGGATCTCTAGTCGATCTTTGAGAACACTCTGGCTCCTCGAAGCTGATTAAAACGATCATCTATCCTTTGAAAGGGATACCAGTTCTTGACCGTCAACTGATTAAGCTTCTGATAATCCACACAGAGCTGTAAAGTCCCATCCGCCTTCTTCGCGAACAAACAGGTGAACCCCAAGGAGAAGTGCTGGGTCAGATAAAACCCCTTGCCTGCAACTCCCCCAACTACTTCTTGAGATCTTGTAGCTCAGGCATATCCATCCTATAAGGAAGTATGGATACCAGTGCTGCTCCTGGAACAATATCAATAGAGAAGTCTACCTCTCTCTCTGGAGGTAAACCTGAAATGTCTTCGAGAAATACATTCGAAAAACGATCAACCACAGGAGGGAAGTCTATCTGAGAAGTCCCCCGATCATCCAGATATAAGCTATAAATTTGGGCTGTAACTCTTCCCAAACCATAATTCCTTGGTCCCGCTCTACTCTCCTGGACATCCCATTCTCCCTTGTGAAGAAAAGGTCTTCCCTCTTGTGACGTGAAACTTACCCTACGGTGATACCAATCGACAAGGGCCTGAAAAGGAACTAGACACTCCATTCCGAGAATGAAATCATAACCTGTCATCTCCAGGACATAATGATCCCACAAGAAATGACACCCACTAATCTCAAGGGGGAACTCCTTGCACAGACTCATGCTAGTAGTTATATGTCCCAAGGGAGTGTCAAGCATAATCATACTCTCAGAGGTATAGATAGTAAGTCTAAGGCTCTCCACAATGTGAAAAGAAATATAGCTATGAGACGCTCCTGTATCGAAAAGTGAAGAAGATAAAACTGAGGCTACTAAGATCTTACCTCGAACTGTAGACAGTCCTGGATCCTGCTCCTGATGAATTTTCTATACCACAAATGTCTTTCCAATACCGCGGCCCTGTGTAGAAGCCTAAGATACCTGAGCTGATCCTCCCTGAGCCGGACCCCCGCACCCATGGCCGCTACCCTAGCCTGAACGACCTGAAGTACTCTAGCCCCAAGTTTTCTGTAGATATGGTAATCTCGCCCCTGTGCGTGGAGTTGAAACAGACCCACCTTCACTAAATGCTGGAAGAAGTACCTTGCAAAACCGCTGCATGTGACCCATCTTACCACAAGCTCAGCACTCCACTAGGTGTCTCAGGAACTATGGCTTCTTATGACCATCCTTCCCACACTGGTAGTACACCACCTTACTACCCGAAGGAGCATCTATCTTCCTCAAGTCACCTCGTGTAGACTCCCGGTGGCGCTTCCTGCTGTCAGTAGAAAGGGTACTGGCTCTGGATGCTAAACAGCCCTGGCTCACTACTCCAGTATCCCTCAAATTTGTCTCCGTGATCAATTCCTGGTTGACTATCAAAGAAATATAAGTCAACTGGAAGACGTTCACCTGTGATCTAATGTACAGTCTGAGTCCTTCCTCAAACTACCTTTCTTAAAACAGGTCGTCGTTCCCTAGAACGCGAGTGAAACACTGCAACTCAGTAAAATGGGAGAAATACTCCATAACTGATAGAGTACCCTGATGCAGGTTCATGAACACTCTAGCTCTGTCGGCCCTCAGCATCACAAAATAGAAGTAGTCATAGAACGTATGCTGAAACTCCTCTCAAGAAACTATATGCTGATGCACGGCCTGCGAAACTAAGTCCCAACATCTCTTGGAGGAATCTCGCAACATGTAAGTCGCGAGCTTCAACCTTATGTCTGGGGGTGTCTCGATATCATCGATGATAGAGACCGTAGCCTCGAACTAGTATTCAGCTGCCTGAGGTCCACCATCCCTCGAGAAGGTGGGAGGATGCTGCTGCTGGAAGACTCCCATAAGCTCTGCCATAAACTAGGCAGGCTGCTGAGCTCCCTGAAAGGTCTGCATGAACCTCATAAACCCCTCATGGAACTGCTTGTCAGCACCAGTATCCGGGATAACTTCTGGTTCCATATCTGGTGTATGATCATTTTCAGATCCCTGACATGCAATATGAGGTTGTCTTTGCGGCATGATTCTGCAAGGTCAAGCTCACCATTATTAACGATGAGCACAGTTGCAACTTAAAAGAGTGAAAATGGAACATAAGAGGAAACACCTTTAAAACTGAAAAAACATGTTTACATAGCGTGTAGTCCCTATACACGGCATGTTCCATAAGGATTTTTAGTTGGGCATGTACACCGGCCAAGATGGCTGAGTGAACACAAACCACACAGCGTGTTCTTACATATACACGGCGTGTACCATCCTTTTTCCTCCTGCCTAGTTACTTTTACACGACTAAGTCACATGGACTGGCCCACAGATTAAAACTACATAGTGTGTAAAAAAGGTACACGGTGTGTTGTTAAAGAGATGTTTCATCCCATGTATTCAAGTACACATCTAGATCACACGGAAGAAGAGTACACGGCGTGTGACCATGAAATGTAGTTCTTCCCAAACATAAGAACACATTGCGTGTGTTCATAAGGCCTCACACCGTTTTATCTGGGTTTCTAGGTAGTAGGAATACAAAACATCCCAAAACCACTGAAAAACACTGAAAACCAGCACCGATGTGTCAAATTCCGATCCGTGGGGGCCCATACTCCCAGCGAATCAATGCATGACATCATAACAATGCATATAACAAGTAAATAGTATGATAATCCCATGATTCGCCAAATTCCAACCCTCAAGGGCCCATAAAACCTCTAGGATCAAAGCTTTGCGTCCATCCCAAATAAGCTGTAAGATAAACAACACCCTATCAACATAGCATGTATTTCTATCACAGAAACTATCACAACAACATGCATAATCTATCAGGGCATCTATCATAACAACATGAAATTTCTAATGCACCCTAGATGCCATGGTAAAATGCATGACATGTGATTTTTCTAACCAGTGCCTATATGATGCATGAGATGGCATACCCTCATCTCATCAGGTTTGGAAAAAATAGAACCACAATAATAAAAACTATAACAGAACAAAACAAGTGCATCACCCAACGGTGAAATATAATCAACTGTAACAATTTCAAAAACTAAAAGTGCAATTACGAGGTAGTATAGCTTTTCCCTGTACACAGGTTAATTACTCCCTGGCACTGTTAAGTACCAACTACCCATTCCTTCCTATCCATGTCTATTCTCTCCAAACAGTAAGGAAATAGAAAAGAAAGAAACACCTCTGATACCACTTTGTAATGACCCGGATCCGGAGCCCCTCAACTGGCGCCCTGTACCCGGTTCGCCACAAGACCTCAAGCGTGTTTCCTTAAATGCAAGAGGCTGCCAACTAGAAGCAAGGGAATTGGTGAGTCAGTAGGGAAACTATGCCCTCATTTGGTAAGATATGCAGTGGATGAAAAATAACATAACTATATCGGAAGCAATAAATAGCTGACGACAAGTAAAACTAAATAGTGGAAGAAATCTATAATATAATAATGATGTATAATGAAACATGTGTCTATGGAAAGAAGTAAAAAAAACAATGTGCTGAAATACAACTGAAACCCAAGTAGCAAAAGTAAACAGTAACTCCAGTAGCATCGCGAGCCTAAGCTCGGTCCCATGCTCTCCAGCTCTAACCAGTATTCAAGCACCTGAGGTTGAAGGGCCAAAATATCTATCCACACCTGCAACCATATAACCTGTTTGGTCCAAAAAGCCGGACCCAAACAGGGTGTGAGACTAAACCCAGTAGGCAACCACCAAAAGATCTCTTCCCTACTGTCAGTGAGTAACATAGAAAAAGTAATGGAAATAAATGCAGTATAGAAGCAAGGGTACACTAAATAAACAATACTACAATTCTCCATTCACATTTAATTATTAATTCATTTCAACCATTTAATCATCAACCATAGAACCTAGAAAATAGCTCTATAGTCCAAAGACATAGCAAGTAACACAACATGTATCTTAGGAGAATACCTAACTACAAGAAGTACAAACCCAAGATTGTTCTTTGGCTTGGTGGAAACGTCACAACCAACCAACAATATTTATTATACTGACCCTCTGGGTGGATCACATGGGAAGGACCTTATGGTCAAGCATTCGAACAAAAGCAAAGACACTCTGAGAAAGCACTAAACGTAAATTCCCACTATGGTCTTGAAAAGATACTACAGACTCTCTGAGGAAGAACATATGTCTAATTCCCCCTTTAGTTTCTATTAGATAATTATTAAACCCTCTGAGAGAGCACAAAGTCAATCCCCCTTATGGTCTCGTAACGGTAATAATTGAAAAGCCCTCTAAGGAATCACTCCAAGTCAATCCCTCCTATGGTCTAACTATACCAGGTTCCTGTAGCCCTGAGCAAAAGAAATCGTATGTAAATGATTAGCAGCAGCCCTAAGTATGTTTAACAACTACTTGGCTAATAGCTACAATGCAACAAAAGCATTTAAACAGCATAAAAATACATGCAATCATTCATACCAAGGCATGCTATCAATGCAATAAGGTTTTCCTCATAGGAAACCTAAGCCAAATGGAGATAAAAATCCAAAACGAAGGAAAACACCCATGGGGTGATCCTTGAACATGCTAAAAAGAAACATTATTTATCTAATAGTCTCACGCACACATGAAATCTAAGGCAGATAAACAAACAGGTCCAAAACCCTAACCCGAGATACACAATACATGGATATCCAACACTTTTGCACAAAAAACACAAGGACATTAAACGTAGGGCATCAAACCACATACCTAAATGCTAGGAGATCAATATACTTTCACTACAAAGCTTGATTCTCCTCAGAACGTCGTATATCAACAAAAATGAACACGAAACCCGGGTTGATTCTCCAAGAACCACCTTAGATCTCTTCTCCTAACATGACCAAGACCCAAACTCATCACATTTGGAATCCACACACTTATATTTAACCATAAAAGGCGTAGAGCTAAGAAATATAGGGATATGAAGAAGCAGATCTGAGTAGATCTAAGAAAATGATCAAGAACGGAGGAGAAAGATCACATACGTCAAGAATCCGGCTTCGATTCGTCACGAAAAGCCTTCAGATCGCCTACAGAATGCTTGGGAGAAGTCTTCTAACATTCGAGGGAGAGAAATACTGAGTTATGGCCTCTTAGGGGCTTAAACGAGGCGATTAAAGGAAAAAATGAGTTAGATGAAAAAATTTCGGATCTACATTTAAGTGTCCACACGGTTTGACAAACCGTGCTCTAACAGTGTGTTATCTTATACCTCTCCAAACACACCTCACACGGTTAGTCCGTACGGTTTAGGAAAACCGTGTGCTAACCATGCATTAGACACTGCCTCCATGATTATTTACGCATGGTTTGGCTGCACGGTTAGACAAACCGTGCACTGCTTGTGCAGCTCCCATTTTTTCTTAAAAATTTCATTTAATGTTCCTCCAACTCTCCCAAACTTCACCCTTATCTTTAAAACCAAGAAAAACATCAACCGAGGTTCACATACCTGAGAAAGAAGATCTGGGTTCTTAAAAAATTGATATAAAAGTTAACATAATTATGCATAAAATATATTCAAATTTAATAATCAAATAAACACATTATATTCTCCACTTCAAAAATAATTAGAATATATAACTATAATCATTATCTCCCTCATGTGAAAAATTCACATACTTTCAATATATATTTAGGATATAAAAAAAGACTAATATATATATAAGAATTATTTTAATTAAAAAGCAAATATTCCAGCTATATACTCCAAATTTAACATAAACACAATTTGATCATGCAGAAAGGAAATTGATATTTCAATCCCATTAAAAAATAAACAAACTCATATAAAAGATGATTTTTAATAAATAATAATTAATTATTATTATTTTGTATTGTCATATTACGTTCTCCACCCAAAGGTACAATATATATTGGCCCATAATTTTCACACATTTATTTCAAATCATAATAGAAGAATATTGAATATATTATATAATGATCCATGAAAATATATTATAGGATATGTGCCTCTCGAAACATGGATACATCAATAACATGTTCATATGTTAACTAAATCCTCTCTCACTATGTTCTATATAAAAATCAACCATCATAGACATATCTTACCTAATGTATTTATTCATAACCTG
Organism: Viscum album; assembly: GCA_963277665.1. Classification (NCBI taxonomy): domain Eukaryota; kingdom Viridiplantae; phylum Streptophyta; class Magnoliopsida; order Santalales; family Viscaceae; genus Viscum; species Viscum album. Next base: position 1,050,006,593 of record OY728151.1, on the reverse strand, counting down.
GGAAAGAGAATCATATGAATAACATAGCTCCAAGGATCAATAAGGATAACCACATGAGATTTAATTGATCACATAAACATAACATTAGGATATGTTTAATGGAATATGAGTATAAAATCATTGAAATATACCAGGGATATCATAGATCTGGATCTTGATAAATAGAATAAATTTTGGATGATCAAAGGATATGAATAATAATGGAATCAAATAACATAATCCATAAGATTAAAACATTTTCCAAAGACTTTTTCCTAGGGAATACACATAAGAAAATAAAATAATTTATGTAGTAGTCAAGGATCACAAGAAACACCACCATTGTGGATTGTGTTACCATATACCATCATAGTAGTCAAAGTTCACCACCATTACTGAAAACGTGGATAGATACCAATACTGATCTAGGTTAAATCCCCTTTTAAATATTATTCATCTCCTAAGATATACATCTTTACCTAATATACTGGAATGATATATAATTATGGGCCCACCCATCAAATAATGAAACACATATATATGTGTTCCTTAAAATCACAAATCATTCATCACATCATTACCCATTTAAATGATGTAGATGTCATAAATGCTTAATAATTTCAAATGATAGGAAAAATAAATAGGATTCAAAATAATTAAATAAATTCATCAAAGTGTGATTAGTTTTAAGGGAATGGGTTTCACAAAATATTGTTATCATAATCATACTCCATCCATTGAAAGAATATAGGTGGTATCATTGGATCTCATCCTTACTAGAAAAATTATCTTCTATGGATGTTATCTTAGAAAAAATTTATTTTAAAATATTCACTAGAAATTTTACCAAGGAAAATACCCTTTATAATTATTAAATCAAATATTTAAAAGATAAAAACATCCCAAATAGTAATTAAAATTTTCTATTTTAAAATAAAATTGAAAAATTATATTTTAAGAATCAACTAATTGAGTGGTTATCATAGAGGGAAATTATTTTTCTCTATATAAGTTAATGGAAAAATTCTATTCAATAATTTTTTAAAAAATACTAGATTATGAAAATGAAAATAATATCCCTTTTAAAAAATTTCTTATGAATTAAATTACAGGTAATGAAGACTTCAAAAAATAATACGTTAGTATTAAAAAAATCTTGATAAAATATTCGGAGACATCGTTATGGAGTTAATGGGGTTTTATTGAATATTTAATTAATTGTCACCTTCCATAAGAATTTAATTTCAATATATTAAGTATGTGAAGTGATAAAATTACATGGAAGAAATGTATTCTCCCAAAATAACCAAAATATAATAGAAATCATGATAATTTGTAAAATTTAGGTCTTAAAATTGTATCATTAGAAACCTAATCATAAAAAATCCCAAACACAAAACCCTTAGCACTTTGGTAAAATTTTGATTAAAAAACTTGAATGAGGTAAATTTATATCGATTTGAATATCCATAAAATTTTAATTTTGAGGAATCCAAAATTACTTTTATAGGAATTTTATACACCAAAAAAATGGGTGGATATGACATATGTATAACATAAAATAAAACAAAGAGGAAAAAAACATACCTTATGTCTACCATTTTACATACATGTTCGAGCATCCTATATAATAAATATATATTTTTTATAAATCGATTGGTGAAAAAATAATCATATAGATAATAATAATTATTATTTAATTATAAATTTTTATCACATTATTTATTAATAGTACTTTATTAAAATAACAATTCTGGGTGATAACTGCTTTACTTTTGATGTATTTTTTGGTTTGGTAGTTGTAGACCTTATATTATTATCATGGTTCATCACCTCCAGATTATAAATTATGATATATATATATATATAATAATGAAAAAACTTATATTCACCTATTAATATTATTGATAGAAAAATGAATTACCTAGTTCAATGAGATTGTATGTCTTACGTACACATGAATTTTATTTTCATTTTTTGACCAATAGAAAAATAGAAAAAAATAATCATTAAAAATTTATTATTACAACATATAAATCATTTATTTTTAATTAATTAATTTTTATTTCAATACATATAAACCTTAAAAGAAAATATATTGATATATTTTTTGTGGATGTGGTAGTCCATACATACACATAAGAGAAATTACCTGTGTAACACCCTAAAAATTTACACATAGATTTAATATAGAATGAATGAAACACTGAGTCTATACAAAACAACACTTTGTTATATCCCAGCCAAATAAACATAATTTTTCAAGCTCTGTGATTTGAATTTTGAAAACCTCACATGCACGGTTGTGTTCAATAATATATTTAGAGTCTGATAAGACAAAAATAATTTTATTGGTGAATAGTAACATACCATTATAAATTACAGAATACCCTAATGAATAATAATGAATATTAAATTATCCAAAAAATATAAAAAACACCTATAAATGTATACATACAATTTAGACATCTTAAATATGAAATAACGATCATATTATAAGTATTCGTATTTTTTTCATTTCAAAAGCATTATAATTACAATTTTAAGATTAATTTAATATTTTAAAATGGAAATTTATTTTCATAAAATTTATTTACATATAATTTATTAATAAATTTTTACCTGATTTTATAATGGTTATATGATAATTTTATGGGTGATTGATTAATTTCTCAATTTGTTATAAAACGAGTTATAGTTTTAAAGTTGCTTTTTTTTGTAATAAATTATGATTGTGATTATAAATTAAATTTAAAATATTTAGAAAATTAATTACAGAAATAAGGATTTCATTTTTTAATTCCACACATTGAAATTTTTTTAGCATAAATATTTTGGGATGTTTTTGAGATACTGGAATTTTTTATGAATAGTGAAATACGGTAAAATACAGTATATACAAATTTTCATTTAAATACACTATTGTTGACATCATGAGTGATGTAGTGGAAGTTGGTTCGAAATTACATGCACTTATCACTATAAGGAGTCACATGAAACAACAGTATTGGTTTTCATGATTGAAATAATAAAGTAATGAATAAAATATTCAAAATTAACTCCCCACCACAACTATAACCCCCCCTCACACTCCCTCTTCTTATCACACCTTTATGCCTTGAATCTCCTCAATATTCTACCCAAATACCTATACCATCTCACTCACCACGTCCTAGTAGATCCAGTTCTTTCCAAAAGACCAAAACCACTCCCCTAAAGAGGCTCTCAAGGAATATTACTTCAAGAGGTAAATTCCACTTTTCATTTCGTTTATTTCAAGTTATATTTTATGTGGTATGTATTTCAATTATTAATACCATATATTTATTTAAATATTATTATATACCTATATTATCTTATGATTATATTATGGAAGGTTTACCCTTATCTTCTCTCTTTTTAATGTTTTCTAAAACCATGTTGTATAACCGTTATGATGATTAATTTTCATCTCAAAATCTCTCTCTTTTTCAAGAACTCATATTATATTGTTATATTTTAACATAAAATAGTTAATGTAGGGAGATATTATTAAATACCCACTATACATCCCATATTATGTATTAATGATGAGATACCCTTTTCTCTCATCAAAATATTTTATGAAATTTTATGCGATGTCGTCAGGCTGCGAATTTTTGTGAGGGATTTCTCAACTTTTTTTTATTTCGAGTTCTTTTCTTATCTTATTCATTCCTCATCACACCTCATAAAAATTATATTATAATTAAAATACCTTACATGAAATGGAATTTTATTATTCTAATGAAATATTTCATCGTGATCTCTCTTTTACCATTAATTTATACTAAAAATTAAAACACCATCTAAGATGTGGTATGTTACCAAATTCAAGGATGATGAGTTTTCAATTTCTACTAACATCATCAATCCTAATAATGAAAAAATTATTATGGTTTAACCAAAATATAATATATGTATTATTTATCATCTATTGTTCTAGAATATTCTTGTACATAAGGTTTTGATTTCTAAACCAAATGATTTCATTGTTTCCAAAAACCACCAATTAAAGCAAACAATTATCATTAAATAAATTATGCAGTTATTCATCTTCCCTAAAATTATAAAAATAAAATTTAGAACAATTTAACCTTTATGATGTTAAATAATAACATATAACATCAATTAGGTACAACAATCCTAATTTTACTTTATTCTATGTTCATGTATATAAGTATACAGATCATGAAACAAACCGACCCGAACAATGAAAATGAACCTGTTAACCCATCAAAACGACCATGAATAAACATAATAATGTTATCATAAATCACATAAATGTATAATTGATTATTAAGATATTAATTAAAATATTTAATTTGGTTATCTAGGACACTACAATCATTGGAAAAACACCATCGTACATAATGTTAGGGGTTTCATCATCTGACGTCCATTTTTTAGAGATATTCTGTATTCACTACTATTACTTTTGTATGGTATCTTTATACAACCCATTTTTTTAAAATAATTAATCTAATCATTTAATTATATTAAATGTATCATTTTAGGATTATTAATTCTGGGTCATATGATTCAATTGATTACAATGTTTTAAGTATTTTCCAACAGAACCTATTTTTTCATTCGGGTTAATTTTATTATCTACTTTCCTCAATTAAATTGTTATTTATTCATATTTACTATGCATATATTCTATTATAATTTTCAATATATATGTAAAAACTATAATCCTACTTTCAATTATCAGTATTTATTTTTTACAGGATTTTTCAAAATTTATTCTTGAAATTCAAGATCGATTCAAGGAACTTCTCAAATTCATACCAATTTTGATGTTCACTATATAGTCAGTTTTATTCAATATTTATAATTATAAAATAATAATTTTTGGCATGAGAAATATATTATGGATCATTTATGGTTTTATTAATTTAAACATGTCATTGTGCTTTAAAATCCATTAATGATTTCCTTAAACCACATTAAAATGTTTTAATTCTAAATCAACTTTAAAAACTATTTTTAAGTTATTTCACCATATTAAGACGTTAGTTTGGCCTAAATTATAAATTCAAAGAAATTTCCTTTTATATTATGGAATATACATGTTTAAAATCGGATTTCAAGACAAATAATTATGATTTCCCAAAAGAACTCTTCTTTCCAAAGTAAAAATTGATTTATCTCATCTGACATTATCTTTATTGAGATATATAAATTTTTCACTATGTATTTCCTTCTTGTGGTGTATGTACTTATCTATGGTATATAATATAGTCGCTTTATTCTCATGATTTTCTATTTTATTATGATTTGAATGTTTCATAGTTGTATGGGAGACATTGGAATGTTTAAGGATTATTTCCACAAGGATTTTTCAATGGTATCATTTAAAACTATCTTCATGTTGGTCAAAACCCTTTATTGAATCTTGTAATTCATTTAGATTAGTATTATATGATATAATCTACCATATTTAATTTATTTTTTTAATATTTTTCTGACTATGGATGTGCTATACGAAAATCATTCAACAAATTAATCTGAATGTTTAATATTTATGATTAATGTTTGAAGATAATTATTTAAATTTCATATGTTATTTTCAATATTAATGTGTATGTTGTTTATGTTTATACACGTTCATATGAATAATGAATTTGAAATAGTAAGTGTCGGGTGAGGCTTTCTATATCCCCTCGGTGAATCGGTATGTAACATGAGACAAACTAGATAATAGAATGAGGCCTTGAAAAAATGGTTATTTATGGTCTTGGCACGAGGCCATGAAAATATCGTTATGATGTAAGAAATATGAATTTCCATAATTATTTAATTAGTATTGATAGTTCTTGTGGTTAGATTATTAGTATAATATAAATGATTATGTTTTATTATTTCATTATTTATTCATCTATTAGTCCTTCCATAATGTGTTCAACATTATTTTTAATGGTGTTTGTTTTGTCATTCTCCAGGAATAATGTTTATTTTTATGTTATCTTCCACTGTATTGATTAACAATTATTGATCATTTGAGATCACCCCTTTCATTTGTTTTTCATTCCCCAGGTTAAGAAGAATATATTATTTATTGAGTTTTCAAGGATGCAGTTTATTATAATTTGATATGTATCATATGTTATTTACATTAAAAAATTAAAATAGGTTCCATGTATGTATCTATTTTCTTTATGAAAACTAAACAGATCGGCCCTTAGGGATTTTATTCCTTGTAATAATCACAATGTATTAAAATAATTCACTTTCTCTGATCTTTTGGAGTCGGCGATTTATAGTTGGTAACATAAGATGTTTTGTAGAAAACCTGGAAAGTAGATTTAGAAAACATAGATTAGAGAACAAAACACTAAGATAGACATTGAGGATATAGATACAAGATAATCCATGAATTTTGGTATGGAATAGATGATGTGGATATTTATATAAAATATATCCATCTCTAGATACGACAAGTGGATGGGGATCTGGCATAGTTGTACCTAGGATTAACAACTCTGACAAGGAGTTTCAGGCTTGAACCAGGGTATCATGGTAAAAGAAAATGGGCATTACTACACACCTAGCTTGACACACCCAAGGGATATTATTAGGATAATTCATATTTTATTTACCCACCATTATGAAGGATTTATGCCCCCAAATAACCATAGAATATTGTTCTAGGATATACAATGCATAAATTTATGATATGTGTTATACTATGTATAGAGTTTTAGAGATTTCATAATTTTATGAGCTAATATATAATATTGAATTGATTTTAAATGGTTCCTATCAAAATAAATAATTACTTCACCAATGCACGTGATGCAAAGAGTAAGAAGGATCATATCTGTAGTGGTCGTAATCCATATTTTCAAAGGATTATTGGCTCCCTAGTATCCTAATAATATGAGGAAACAATATCATGTGTTGACAAGGAAATTAAAGACTTCTCTTAGTCTAATGGATTTGAAGGAAAAACAATAATGAGAATATGGAAAAGAAATTCTGGGATAAATGGAATAATGGAATGAAGAGTTTTCCATAATTTGATAAATGTGGAAAAATCACCATGGTAAATTATTTATGGGAATGTTAGTTTGATATCAATGTGGAGAAAAAGGACACCAAGTCCATGATTACAAGGGTATGAAAATGGTTTCTAATGTACAATTAATCTACTATATGGATATGGGACACTATGGAAATCAATGTCTTATGCGTCAATGGAATTTAACCTAAATGATGAATTTTTATAATGATCATGTTATGATACAACCACATATGAGGTATAATGATAAATATTCCTAGTCAATAATCTTGTCATTTGAATATTTTTTCAGTAATGTACTAGTTATATTAATACTGAGATATATAAGTATTGTACTACAGTACTATTTCATAAAGTATTTGAGGTCTTATTATTAATGGTATAAAAAATTGATTCGATAGAAAGTTAAATAAAAAAAACATGACTGAGTGAGAGAAAACCCATAACATATATCAAATATTGAGATAATGATGATCAAATGATTGATAAAGATATGTACTGAATACCTTGTAACTGATTATTAACTTGTCAAGGAGAGGTCTATTCTATCATTTATGTAGTTTACAACACTTTTGTATTTACAAAATATATCCAATAACATGTATCTTACATAATAAATACGGTGGAATTCATGTCTCCAATATGGGTTTTATGGTAATTACTGTTATTAAAATATTTCAAAAGGATACATTAAGAAGTTATTCATACATTTGGAATATGAACGTTAGATATACTTATTGTTTATTATGGGATAATGATAATTTTTTCTTGGAAATTTATAGACCTTAAATATAATTTGTTGAATCATTATATTTTGGAATTTATTTAACAATTTAAAAAATTGTCTAAGATGATCATTGTATGTGGCTTTAGAGTTTAATATATCTATTAGATGATTTTATTATTCATCCATGATCATGTTGTCCATTTACAATGCATTTTTTTTGTAGTAACAAATGCATTTCCATTTCCACTTATTAATATGACATTTTAACCATTTTTTTATGTTGGTTTCCTGTTAGGGAATTTTCAAGTATCAAGAATTAACATTTAAAGTTCATTTTAAAATTTTGAGGAAGAAATTTTTCTTAGGAGGACATAATGTAACCCCCAAAAAATTTACAAATATATTTAATATAAAATGAATTAAACACCGAGTCTCTACAAAACACCAATTTTTTATAAACTAGCTATGTAAACATAATTTTCCAACTATGTGATTTGAATTTTGAAAAACTTGCATACACCGTTGTGTTCAGTAAGATATTTAGAATCTAATAAGATAAATATACTTTTTTGGTGAATAGTAACATACCCTTATTAATAGTAATGAATTGTAAAATTACCAAAAAAAATATAAATATCACCCTTAAAAGAATAAATACAATTTAGACATCGTGAAAGTGAAAAAATGATCATAGTATAAGAATTGGTAATTTTTCATGTCATAAATATATTAATTAAAATATTATTAATAATTTTAATAATTTAAAATGGAAATGTATTTATATAAAATGTATTCATAAATGTTTACATTATTTTCATATGGTTATAAAATAATTTTTATGACCTTGATTAATTTCTCAATCTGTTATAAAATGAGTTATAGTTTTGAAGTTGTTTTTTTGGAATTAATTTTGATTTTATTTAAAAATAAATTTTTTAAAAATAGAAAATTAATTTTGAAAAATGATTTTCAATTTTTAATTCTAAATGTCTAAAAATGGTTAGGGTGAATTTTTGGTATTTTTTTAAGATACTCGAATTTATAATAGATATAGAAATACTGTAAAATACCATATATACAAATTATGAGTTTAATACACTATTAATGACATAATGAGGTATGTAAGGTATATTTTATCTAAATCACAAGAACTGATCACTATTAGGGGTCACATGAAACAATACTATTTCTTGTCTTGAAGGAAATTGTAATATAATAAATAAAATATTCAAAATTCACTCCTCTCCTTCACTATAAACCCCCTCACTCCCTCTTCTAATCACCCCATTAACCCTTTAATCTCCTCAATTTTCTTATAAAAAACTATCCCTAGTCACTCTCCACATCCAAGGATCTCTTGTTCTTTCCAAAATATAAAAAACATCAACCATAAAGAGGCTCTCAAGTAAGATTACATCAAGAGGTAAATTTCGCTTTTCGTTTCTTTTATTTCAAGATCTCTTTTTTGTGGTATGTATTTCATGTTTTCATAAAATGTTATTATTTTCATATTATTATGACCCTATAATATTTTATGAGTCTTTTATAAATTTTTTACCCCTATACCCTCTCTTTTCAATGTTTCTAAAACCAAGTTGCATAGCTGTTATGCTACAGAATGTTCGCCTCAAAATTTATCTGTTTTTTAGGTGCTATTATTATGTTATTATATTAATTTAAATATATTTATTCTAGTATATTTCATTCCATATCCCCATTACTTCCCATATTTTTTATTAATGATGAGATACCATTTTTCAGTAATAAAAAAATTTTATGAAATTTTATGCGATGTCGTTAGGCTGCCGAATTTTCTTGAGATATTCCTCAACTTTATTTTTTTTCAAGTTCCTTTATTTTCATTTTCATTCCTTATAAACCATCATCCAAATTCTATGATATATCAAGTATAATACATGAACTTTGATTTTATTATGCTATGGTAATATTTCATCATCATCTATAATTTCACATTCTTTAAGAGTAAAAATGATAACATCATTAGAGATGTCCAATGTTACCACATTCAAAGACATTGGGTTTTCAATTTATACTACCATCTTCAATTATGGTCATTAAAAAATTATTATAGGTGAACCGTAGTATAATATATGTATTATTTATCATATATTTTTTTGTAATTATTTTGTACATATGGCTTTGTTTTATCAGGAAATTGAGTTTCTAGTGTCTAAACACCGACAATTAACCCATACAGTTATCATTAACTAATTTATATAATGATTCATCTTCACTCTAAGTAACCAAATGGAATTTACAAACATTTATCCTTCAGTATGTTCAATAATAACATATAACCTCAATTCAAGACAACAACACACATTTTACATGATTCTATGTTCATGTATATAAGTATGTCGATCCTGAAACAAACGGACCCGAACAATGAAATTTACCCTCTTAACCAATCAAAAAATACATGAATTAATTTAATAAGGATATAATAAATAAATTAAAGTATAATAGGTTATGAAAATATTAATTAATAAATTTAATTAGGTTATCCAGGAAACTAATATCAAGTGAATAAAAACATCAAACTTAAGGTAATGGGTTTCTTCTCCTTGCTTCCATTTTAGTGAGATATTCTGTATTCAATAATACTAATTGTGTATGGTGTATGTATAATTACCATTGATGTTTAAAATCATAAATATCTTTATACCATGATATTCAATGTATCATTTTATCATTATTAATTTTGTGTCATACGATACAATTGATTTCAATTTCTTAAGTATTTTCCACCCAAACCTCCATTATTATTTGGGTTACAATAATTATATACTTAAATAAATTAAATAATTATTTATTTTATCTAATATTAATATATTATTTGATAATTTTCAATATATATGAACAAACTATAATTTTAGTTTCACTTATGGGTTTTTATATGTTTTTAAAGGATCTTTCAAAAATTCTTCACGAAATACAAGCTCGATTCAAGGGACTTCTTAAATTCATAACTATTATGATGTTAACTATAAAATATATTTTATTACATATTTATTATTATTAAATAACACCTTTTAACATGAGAAAAATATTTTGGTTCATTTCTGGTTTTATCAAATCAAACTTTCCTTTTTTGTTTTAAAATCCTTTAATATTTTCCTTAAACCACACTAAAATGTTTTATTTATAAAGCTTCATTAAAAAATATTTTAAAATTATTTCACCTTAATAAGACATTATTTAAGCATAAAATATAATTTCAAAGAAATTTGCTTTTATTTTTTTGGATGTACATGTTTACAATTTGATTTCATGACAAATAAAAATGATGGTCCAAAAGAAATCATCCTTCCAAAGTAAAAATGATTTTTTTCATCTCACTTTTACATTATTGAGATATATGACTTGTTCACCAATTATTTCATTCTAGATGTGTTTGTACTACCCTATGGTATATCATATTAATAGTATACATATTATTATGATATTATAAGGGATTATTATTTGAATTATTCAAAGTGGTATATGACACTTTGGAATGTTTAATGATAATTTCCTCAAATAATATTTTAATGGTCTCATGTAAAAGTATCTTCATCTATGTCAACATAATTTTATGAATCATGTAATTATATGTGGATTGTAATATATGATATCATATACCATTTTTAATGGAATGGTTTATGATAATTTTGACTGTGGATGTGCTATCTTAAAACCATTAACCAATTTACTCCGAATGGTTAGTGTTTATGCTTAATGCTTGGGGAAAGTTATTTACATTTCATATGTTAGTTTCAATATGAATGTGTATGTTTTTTATGTTTATACCAGTTTATATGAGGAATTAATGGCACATAGTAAGTGTCATGTGGGGCCCGCTATATCCACATGTTGAATTGGTAGGTCTCATTAGACAAACTAGGTCATAACATGAGGCCTTGACAAAATTGTTATTTATGATCTTGGCATGAGGATTTGAAAGTATGGTTATGATGTCCAGAAATTTAAATTTCCACATTATGAAATTAATATGGATAGTTCACTTGGTTATTCAACTACTATAATACCCATTATTCGACTAGTAGAATACCCATGATTATGTTTTATTATGTCATTATTTATTTAGCTCTAATTCATGTTGTAATGTGTTCAAGTTTATTTTTAAATGTGTGTGTTATTGTAATCAAACATGCATAATGCTTTTGTTTATATTATCTTTCGCAATATTGTTTAACCCATACTAATCATTTGATCTCACCCATTTCATTTGTTTTTCCTTCGCTAGGTTAAGAAGAAGATATCATTTATTGAGTTTTCAAGGATTCAATTTATTAGCTTTTGTTTTGTATCATATTTTATTTCAATTAAAAATGTAAAATGGGTTCAATGTATGAATCTAGATTCATAAAAACGACTAAAATGATTATTCCTTTGTAATTTTATTCATTGTAATCATTCCAATGTATTAAAATAATTCACCGATTCCATGCTTCTGGAGTCGGGGAATTACAATTATTTTCCAACAGATTCCAACATATGAAAGTATATTTTATATTATAATTGAAAAAGTATAAATTTTTTATGAATATAATTTATAAATATATATATATATACATCAAAATTAATACTATCATTATATCAATCCATGAGAGGCTATGATTGAAAAAAATAACATTGGTTCATGAGGCGGTAGTCCGTCGCACAAATGATTGATAGTTTCATCTACCATTTGACGAAAGGGGATATGAGAATATGTGGTGGAATTAATATAATAACATCAATGAATATTTTAGATAATAGTGTTATTGTGTCATCATCTGTGAAGAATAATTTAAGGGGGTCAGAGAATAAATAAAATAAAGATACATGGTTAAGAACATCAACTATTCATCGAACAACCTCTTTATCTGTAGAACTAACTCATTCCTATTATAGTTTTATGATTAAATGGAGTCAAGGTAATGGGTAATGATGTAAAGAATTTAATTTTTTTGGTATTGGATGATCAAAATTTCTCTAGATGCGTGGATAGAAGAGGAAACTTCCCATCCTTTCATAATTCTCGGAGAGGACCAACTAAACATGTTTGGAATGAATAAAATATATTAATGAATTATTAAAAAACAATTCAAAAATGGATTGAAAACTAATATAAGATAATTTATTGACGAAATAACACCATTAATAAGAATTTAGGGCAATTTTTTGTCACTTTAAACCACATATCTTCAGTTTAACCCTCATAAAACTGGTTTTAACCATAATAATTGTGATAGGTTTTGACTATTTTAAAATTTCATAATGAAAAATAATAAAGAATATATTTTTACATAATATTAATATATTATTTACAAATATGGAATCCATTTTTTTATATTCAATTTAAATAATTTTTATAATGTGATTTAAAAGTAAACCCAAAAAGTTAAAAAATGATGATTTCAAAAATAAAATAATGGGCAAATTATAAAAGTTTTTTTTATCAAAATTTAATTTAATATCGATTCTGGTGACCAAAATTGGATTAATAATAAATGTATTGAACTAATATTTATTATAAATCCATATTAAAATAAAATTTATGTTTTTTAATTCATTAAAAGAAAAGATAAGTTGAAATAAAAATCTTTAATTTTCATTATTCATCAAATAATTATTCATTTCAGAAAATTCTAAAATATTTTGTCAATGATTATTTTGAATTTTTTTTATCAAAATACTATTTTAGTTTAAAATAAACTTTATAATTTTAGATAAATTTATTTTTATTATTCAAAATTAAATTATTAATGAAATCTATTTTTATGAAAATACAATTCTAAATTATTAAACAATATTTATTCTTATCCAATGCCTATAAATGAATATGAATGTTTACAAATTTGATTTTATAAAAATTATTATTTAATATTTCACGAGTAGTGATTAATTTAGTTTATCATGACAAAACCACATTACACTCTTAGAAATTATTTTCCATGAAAACATTTCCTATTATTTAAACTGATTTTTTATTTACATTTCAAATCTATTGAAAACCTATGATTTTATTTTATACAAGTGTGAACCAGGAACATTTCATAATTTATTTATTCCTATTCATACCCACCTATTTAATATCTTAATTTTAAATATATAAAATATTAAAATTTATATAAACATAGAGTTGTGTGTATCATATTCTATTGAACAGACTAACGTTATTTTAAAATTAATTTATCATTAAATTGTTTGGTCTTACACTACCGAACATATAAAAAAGCAAATACACACAGATTCATTATATAAAAATACTTAAGAAAATATATACATCATGATTTTAAATATAACTAATTTTATAATAAATTCATAATCAATATGAAAATTAATTTCAAAATTACTTACATAATTAAATAGATCCATAATACAAAAAATAGTTAATAAGTTATTGATTATTAATCAAAATAGTTAATTGGACAATATCCCTCTAAATACATTCATATTACGTGATATAAGAATAGTTATACATATAAAAGTTTTAATAAATAAAAATTATAAAATTAACATTTTAATAAATTATTAATAACATAAAATGAGAAAAATAATGATTTCTTTGTATCATTAATGGATAGTGTATTTAGTATCCATAGAAGTGAACTCCCATAAAAAAACATTTAACTATAAGGAACCTTTATACAAGTTCAATTTTTTGAAACATTTTTTAAAAAAATTGATGAGTTAAATATACCAATTCATGCCATGTTAATTTAATTAACCGGATAAGTATATCTAAATTAACATTGATGAGTAATCCCCTGACCAAACATATGCGTAATAAATAGATAAAAATAAAATTTATTCATGGAATGTAAATAAAATATGACTTTTTGAGTAAATTATATTCAAAATTAGAAATTACTTTTTAGATATATCAAAAAAATTACATAACACTATATTTTGTCATATGAAATGATAAAATAATGATAGTTTTTGTGAGTGAAAAAATGGTAAATAATTTCACACATTTTCATTATAAAAATGAGAAAATAAAAAGTACCATAAATCAACATTCTAGTAATTAAAAATATAAAGGACTTGTTTTTAGGCTATAAGATAAAATTTAGTACATAACAAAATAAATCATTCTATTTAATATATAATTTGTTATATACATGCACTGCCCAAAATATAATAATAGTAAAATAATAAAACATAAATAATTTATAAAATCTTCAACTCTCAATAATATAGTTAGTTCATTTCATGTTGTTATTTTAGAAAAAATATTGAATGAAAAAATATAACGATTTATCAACTATCCCAAATTCAATATTTGTTTTATAATAAAAAACTACTTTATAGTTGGATAATTATTTTCTAAAATACTAAAGACAATTATAAATCCTGTATAAAGAATATAAGTATATGATGTCTCCATATATCATTTAGAAGCCGATTTTAAATATAACATTAATGTTCTTGTGTCTCCTTACATATAGAACATTAAATATAAATACCTTTTGACACCCATATTGTTCTAGGTCTAGTAGTTTCATTGATTAATGACCTAGGAATCCAAATTAGATAACATTTAATAGAAATTACAGTATTATTTTTAGGTTATTCTTCTGAAATTTTTTACTTTCATAAAACATAAAAATTTATCATTCTTAAAAAATAATACATTATAATATTTTACAAAAATAGTATAATGAAACCATTTAATAGAAAAAATGATTTTATTACTTATTTCATCCATAAATTATTATTTTTATAAATATTATTATCTTTAGTAATACATTTAATTCCATATATATATATATATATATATATATATTTATTCTAATAACATTATTTAAATAATGTGCACCTAAAAGGACATGATAGAAACCTTTTTTAATGAATAAAAATTTGATAAAAAAATAAAATTCTACAATAATTAAATGATCATAATGATTTATTTGTCAAAAATTTATTATTTAAATGAAATATTTCGTAATTTTAATCAATTAATTCATAAAAAAATCAAAATATTCAATTAAATACATTTCATATTTGGTTGTGCATTAAATTATTCTTCTATATTAATTCAATATTTAATTTTAATATCAAAAAATAGAGTTATATAATTAAAACATTAAGAGATATATTTTACATATTCATATTTAGAAAAGGCATATAAATATACATTATCATATGAATTATCATATTTATACTAAGGTGATGATTCATCAAGAGAATCCTTAATCACACTTCAACAAGATTTCATAGATTTATTTCCATTCATTATAAAAGTTGAATTCCTAGATATCCTTCCATATCTGAGTTGGGGAAATATTGTATAGGGCTTTATATATTACTACATTAATAAAATCAAACCCAAAAATATTTTTATATTTTTATTTTATTCTAATGTATAAAATTTTGAATTTCCTTGAATTTTATGGAGCTCTTCAATAATCTAAACTACTAAATTGATCATCAAATGAATTATAGTTTTTTATTTGATTATTTTATGTTATAATTATCATAATTTCATTTTCATTATTAACTAAATTATAAACATATAATAAATTTTGTATATTAGATTCCTATATCACCATTGTTTCAATTAAATTATTCATCATTGGAACTTTTACTGAAGTATAAATTATAATAATAGTAGGTATTACACTCCATTTTATATGTATAACTCTAAGAACATTCTATTTATGATCTCATTGTGGAATCACAAGAAAAGTAATTCAAAGTTGGTGTGAACAATGATTAATCTGTGTGATATTATCTTCTTCAATCATATTATAAATCTAAAATATAATTTTTATGTATTATACAGTGATATTATTTCATTTCTCATTCTATCATATGATACAATAATTCTTTTCAATATGGAATAATCTTCATCACAGAAAGAAATTATATCTAACTCATCATTTCCTAAATAAAAAATTATTTCATTCACTGAATCATAATTTAAATAAAAGAATTATTCTTTATTTTCACACTATATATTTGATTCCATTAATTATTTTATAGGGTTTTACAGTTTCTAAAAATACATCAATTCTTGCATTCTTTTAATAAAAAATTTCCATAAACATACAGTAACCCTACTTTTGAATATTAAAATAAATATTTGTGATCATTGATATACAATAATTAGTACAATAAATTGTAATATATCTTTGAGTATTTATATTTTAATCTAGATTTTCATGGCCAAAATGTTGATTCGTTTAAGAGAATAATCTAAAAAAATTTTCTTCCATATGGTGAAGTAAACAATGAATCAAATGTTCGTTTTTTAATCCATTAGAAATTATTATCACATAAATAAAATCAATCCTAAAATGTAATTGAATCAATCATCTGACATTATTATTATAATAATGATAATTAATATAATGAAAAACAGTAGGAAAAATTTTATTTTTATACTTTTCTAGAGAAACCATCATATCACAAAGTTGATTATGATAAAACTCTATAAAACCATGTTTTTTATACTGATAATTTTTATGGTAATAACATAAATTAGTGAAATTAGTTGGAACTTAATCATATGTAACTTGATCATATGACAATCTTAGGTTCATTACTTTGTTTTTATTTTGAATTCTATTTTTATTTAATTTCTACATGTAATTTCACTATGTGGGATGATTTGTTTTTGATATTCCATCACTAATATTTGGGAATATAGTTAGTGTATTGTTATCTTTAAAAACACACCAAAATCATACATTTGGGAGGATTCTTTCCATTGTGTTTCAAAATGATAGTGCACTATTAGTATTATTTATTCTAGAATATTGGAAAATGCCACAACATCACCTTCATTGTCTAGAGAATGTCCCATGGGCATTGTTTTGCTTTCCATGTAGCGTGGGAAAACCATAAATCCTTTTGTAGGATTGTTATTTTCATTAGTTTTATTTATTTTTAATTATGGATTCCTCATGTACCTATTTCATTTCAATCCAGATTCCCCAACATCCTCTCCCAGCCATCCTCCCCCAGATTCATCGTCTTCTATGGTGGTATTTTAGTGATTTCATTCCAATTTATCACTGCAATATCAGATGTCTAGGTGTCATTGTCCTTATTCATCCAATTTGAATATGTTTGTTACATATTTTTTCTATTTACCCTATATCAAGTGGATATTTTTAATAAATAACGTATCTTGTATTGACTTAAGAGAGTATATTTTTTGTTTCATCATGTTTAGAGCCTTATTTTACAATGTAATATACATGAATACATCAAAGGAAACATGAACCAATTGATTATGTTATGTGTTTTGATTTAATTATTTTAATTTAGTGGACCTTAGATACTTGGTATTTTATCAATTTGTTTTATTGGAAAAATATGTCATATTTGTTATCTATATACGATTTGTAAAGGGTTTTCCATAATCTAATATCATTTTCAATTATCATTAATGTTGAGATTATCAATTAAAAGCACTTATCATCATAAATGGTGTTTCATTCATTTTATATGATGGATGAAATGTAATTGACGGTTTTACCTTATTGAAAATACATACCCATATTGTTTTAATGAAAGAATGTTTTGTAACACTGTGTATTTTAAATATTAATTAATTTTTTATATTTTAAAGAGATGCGTTTTGTTAATGGGAATGATTGTGATATTAAATTAATTCTTTGTGATTTTTCTAGGAAGTATTCACTTTATATTGTAAATTTCAATGATTTTAAAATTGTTTCATCATGTGAATAGGTAGTTTATAATTACGATAATATATGAAAATTCATGTATGTATCATTATATAGAATGATTTTAGAGGATAAAGATAGAACTTACATAATACATTTTTATTTTCTATGTTAAAGTTCATTTGAATTGGAATATTATTGGATTATGGTATTATATATTCTAAATTAAATTTTATATATTCTACTTAGTGTTGTATTTGGGATTGATATTGGTTTTTATGATTATTTTATTTTTGTTAGACTGTTGTATAGTGTTGTTGGATAAAAAAATGGGCCCATATCCTTCCTCATGTTTCATTCAAACCCTAGAGTGTCTATGATGGAAATCATGATATAGGTACAATTCTATTAGATATTTCAAATTTCATATAAGACCTTAGTTATATGTTATGACCTTATCTTGGGGGTGGGTCTCTGATGAGACAAGTTAAATGAAATTTTGTTCATGCATTTTTTGAATTCATAACCCATCAGTGATGGGTTCTCTTAAGTTGGGTATTCTATAATTTCAATTTTCCTTAAGGTGTTTCCCAAATAATTATATCATATATTACACTTCATTTAATTTTTATATTCCAAATGAGTTTCCTTGTAATTTTTTTCATTAACTTATGATGAATTTGTATTTTTATCATTTTTACTTACTATTATAAAGTTTTCACATTTATTATTTTATTTTTCATTTCCTAATTCTCAATGTCTATATATTCATATGGTTTTATCTTCACCACCTCCAAAATTTAAAGGGTTATATTTTATTTTAATGTAATGAAGTAGTTTTTTTAAAATGATTTTTTTGATAAAAAAGTTCAAAACATATTTTAAAACTAATTATACAACTTTTTTTTAAATTATATTTCAAAAATAAATGGGAACCTGATTTTTCTTTTGTTAAAGTAACTATGAGGTAAGGTTTTTATTCAAATGAGGTTATTATAATGAAAACTATTTTTTAATTTTTTTTAACCATAAAATTTTTATTTCTATTATGCAAGGAATATAATATATTCTTGGTGGTTCCCTACTATGCATTTTCTTAGAAACAATATACATATAAAACAAGGTATGTGTCATTCATTTCCTCTATTAGTGAGAATATTCTGAATTCCATGTGTGATTTGTATTCATATACATTTGAATTAGGTTTTTTACTTATGATGGTTTCATGGAGTCAAATGGTTAATGCATTTTCTTTGGATCTTTGAATGAGAGGGATATATCATTTATCAGCCTCTTAATACTTCATTACTTATTTTATCCTAGTATTTTGAATTTAAATTTTTTTAATCGCATATTTTATTTTGGTTGATATTTTATGTTAAAAAATAATCATATTCATTACTAACATTCCTTATTTTTTTGTAATTTATATTAATTTTTTTATTTTTTTAACATGAAAATGAACACCCATCTAGCCTTTCTATAGAGTTGCCTCAATGATGTCTTTGTTTTTCTGTAAATGGTTCATTAAAAATATCATATCTTTATCCTCTTTTAATTTTTCGATTAATGTAAGATAATACATAATATTGTCAGAGCTAAAGTAGAATGTGTATGGGATTATCTGGTAGACATTACATTATGTCAATCCTCAAGTTATTTTGCTTAAATAAGAGTTTGGTTTCCAATTTTTTTTTTCTATATGTGATATTCCATGAGTTAACATGATATGGGTTTTATATACTCTGTGTTTTATTGAGATTCTATGTGAAATTTTATGAAATTACTAGTTTTTGGGTAAATATTAGAGGAATTATAATGGAAAATAGTTAATTCAAATGGCCTTTCAAGCCCCAATGAAACCATGCATTTCCATTCTAGGGGACTTCCATGGAACATGAATAATTTTTTCACCATATTAAAATTTATATTTCCAAAACATGTATTATGGTACAATAAAGAATATATTCTTGTTTTATCCCCTTTTGAATTTGAAATTTTCATTATCATCATTATTTTTTATGATTAATTGACTGTGATTAATATATTTGGGATGTTATATTTTTATTTTTAAGTGATGTTTTATAGATTAGTATTTGTCCCATTTTATGTGTTTTATGATAACAGTTGAAAAAAATTTGAACAACAATTCGATTTATACTAGAGGAGGAAATTGTTTTTCAGTTCATTGGGATTTCAATTTTTTTTTGATTTTGATATGGTATTAAGTGATATAAATTATTTTTGGGAGAAGTTATAATGATGGTTTTTTATTCATTCATTAAATGATTTATGTTTTTTAATTTTCTACTAGTTTTTGAAATTCTGTGATTGAATAATGTTATTTGTCTTATTTAAAATGTAATCCTAAAAGGATTATTTAACTTACAAAAATGTAATGTGTCTGGTATCATTTTTTATTGATGTTTTTTTAATAACATTGATTTTTTATTCTTTATTCCTAACCATACCCTATGTCCTGATAGAGTGGAACTCCATTGTTTGACATGCCTTTTAGATATGGTGTGAGAGATTCTAAATCCATATCCCCTATTATTTAATGATGATAAAATCCAACAAAAGGTGGTGTAATGGTTTTTAATGATTGATCAATTCCTTAGGAACTCTTGAATCCTTGAGGGTGAAGGACGTTGTTTTATTTTTGTGGGATATATACTAGAATAATATAATACCACTATCCTTATCTGGATACTTAAATGGATGTCTTGGGAGTATTTCTTGAGCATTTACATATAATTTTATTATACTAATAATGTTAGAGTGGGGATGAAATTGATTTTGAGAATGTTTATCATGGTAATTAGTTGGTGAATTATTATACAGAATGATTCACAAGTCAAGTTTCATTATCCCTAGAACCAATCATTGATATTCCGAATAAGTCCATTTTCATATCTATATATTTTTATCCAAATATTTTTTATATATTTTTAATTTATAATGACAACATATATTGAAGTGGTCACTATATCAATCATCATTATAGAAAATAATGAAACACATCAATCATTTAGCGGCGCTTCAATTCCACATTGATTTAGTGAGTTCACTTAGAAATTACCTTTCAGACCAATTTTTGTAACTGTAATCAGTTCACTAAGAAATTACTTTTCTAATAATTCTAAAATGTTTATTATTTAATCTTATTTAACTTAGGTTTGATACACATCTCTCATTAATTTAATAATTATTTATTTTATACATTTGGTTTTTGAATAACATGTCAAACACTCCAATTCTAATTTAGTGTAGATCTCCATGTCTAACACCCCAATTCTCAAATTCTATATTGGTCTAGAACACTATGTCTATCACCCACATTCTCGTTATTTAATTAATTATCAAATTAATTAATCCAAGCTCAATAATAGATTCATCAAGATTAATCCACATTCATTCCAATATTAATCCAACGATTAGTGAAACATATTAAAACCCATTAGTTGACCCCACAACTATCCAAGTCCACATGTCCATTAATTAATTCATCAATTAATTAATCTGTTAACACAAATATCATTCCATAATTAATTCTCAACGATTAATTATCCAATAAATTACTCCAAGAGCACATAATTAATTCACCATTAAATGTATCAATTTATCAAAAGATTATTATAAAAAGTATTCCCCTGATTAATTAACAAAATTATCAAATTCAATATCTTATTTTAATTCCCCAATTATTTATATATATTCCAAAGCCAAGGACATAATTACTTCACAATTAATTATTCCTTAACCAATTCAATATCCTTTAATTAATAACCTGATAAATTATCTATATTACAAATTCAACACATAATAAATTCATTGTTAATTTTTCCATTATAAATATAATATTTTAATATTTAATTTAAACAATTAATTACATAAAACATTATCTCAAAGGCACATAATTAATTCACAAATTAATTTTCAAAATTTCTGTTCAATAGGTTCATAACTAATTTACAAATTAATTTTCATAACTTATCATAATCAATATATAATAGCTAATTTCATGATTAATGATCTCATCTTATCCCACCCAATACTCATAATTACAACTTAAACAATTTGTGTCAATATTTAAACGACATAAATATCAATTCACATAAAAAATATAATAACAAAAATATTAGTCTAAATATTATGTTCTTGACTTGAAGGCAGTAAAACTCCATTAGTGGGGGTATATTAAAAAAATGTGACTCCGTAATCAGTAAAATAATTTTATACCAATAAACAATTCATTTTGAAATTTTAGTCAAACTTATCAACAAAAGTAATTTGAAAAAATTCTATGTTTAATGTTTATGCAATGTTGAGGAACCTACCTTCAAGAATTGGTCGAGAAAATGATTTCTAACATAAAATGCGACCTATTCATGCATATACACTTTTACATTATTGTGTGCGCATACTAGGAAATGATTGAAACACTTAAAAACAATAACTATAACTCACAATTAGTGTCGTGGGGACCAAAATACACCAAAATAATCAAAAGCAATCATTTTAATCCATAAACACATAATTCAAGGGCTCCCACAGCATTTATCATTTATATAGCCTTAACCAAATATGATGGCAGTGAACCAAATCAAGCCAAACAACCATGAATTTGGAGGAAGTTATCAAATTAAAACCCAAAGGTGTTGATACATATTCATCACCACCAAGGATTGGAAGAAACAAGAAATTCGAGTTAATCCTGAACCTTGGGTTGTGGCCAAACAGAACCCTAGGGAAGGAGATCCAATATGGCTAATGTGAAGAATGAGACATGTGGAGAAGGACATACCTTGAAGTGACATTCAACATCCATGGATACTTATAGAGAAGATAACCACATGAAGAGGGACCCAGGGATGATGGTTGTGGGGCACCCATGGGTGATGCATCATGAGTGTGTCACGCCTCTTGTAGAAGAAGGGAGAGGTGCACCTCTCTCTTTTTTTCTCCCATCAATAAATTAAAATTCTATTTTTAAAATAGAAAATTAATATAATAATAATATTAACTATCATATTATTATCATTCCTATTTAATATTATAACCCTTTGATAAACTCCAAACTTCTATTTACACAATGTTTAATTAAATTCACCTCAACAGAATTTATTTAAAATAATCATCAAACTCATGATATTAAATTAAATTATATCAACATTAAATTTAATTAAATTAAAACCACTACTTCAAATCATTTAGATAAATTTTTCAAAACCTTGAATTTAATTAAATAAAACCATCATATCACATCATTTAATTAAATTCCCTTTAACTCAATTTAAATAAATAAAACTATCCATCTCATTGCATTTTTCTAAATTCCTGAAACTCTACTTAATTAAATAAAAAACCACAATATTTACCATAATTATTATTATAATTTAATAAAACTCCTCTATCATAAAGCCCAAAACACCCTATTTCACATCGTTTAATTAAATTATTCTTAAATGAATTTAACTAAATACATTTTCCAACACATCAGTATTTAATTAAATTCTCTCAATAAAAATTAATTAATTAAAACCCCCATTTTTCATCAAATAATTAAATTCATCTTAACATTGAATTTAATTAGATAAAACCCCAACTCCAAATTTAACACATCATTTATTTAAATTACATTCCAACCATAGTTAGTCAATATATTTTCAAACTCATTATTATTTAATTTCATTCACTCAACATAATTTAATTAAAAAAACCCCAACACCTAATTAATTAGAATTTAATTAAATACGTTCCAAATATATTACATTAAATAATTTCTCTAATTCATTAAACTTATCTAAATTCTATGAACACAATTTAATTAAATTAAAAACACTACATAATCAACATTATTTAGTTATAGTCTCTCAACCTCAATTTAATTAAATAACATTAATCCCCAATTTTTCAATGTCCAAAAATATTACTCACAAACTCAAATTTAATTAAATAAAACATCATTTTCACATTAATTAATTAAATTACTCTTTTACATGAATTTAATTAAATGATACACCAAATTTTTTTTAAACATAATTTTAATTTTACTATTTAATATTTCCCTTCTTTGATAACCCAAAACTCATCATTTAAAAGTCATTTAATTAAATTACCATCATCATAATTTAATAATATAAATACTCCATCTTTTAATCATTTAAAATAAATTTATTTCATTTCATTTTAATTTAATTAAATAAAATCTCTATTTTAACGTCATTTATGTAAATTCCTTTTTGTTTAATTTAATTAAAACCTCCCCAACATCTCATTTAAATAAATTCATTTCAATCATGAATTTAATCAAATTAGTTTAACCTATAAGTCAAAACTAGATAGACCATTTGGTTTGAAATTCATGGTTTGATAGTCTATGCACAGACTGTGCATCCAATATAGGACACCTTCTTTACTATGTACGGTATCCCGCACAGTTTCTACTAACAATGTGTAGCCCATGCCAACATCACATCCTCATTCGGTTCTACGGAAAACCATCATGTTGACCGAGAAACTCCTGTTTCCTTTAACAAATCCCATTATATTACATTAAATGAAGCCAACTCGCCAAACTTATTTATGAATCATGGTTTTAAAACCAAACCATTTCCTATATGAATGAAGTTTGAAAAAATTAAAATTTTAGACTCGTCCAAAAACACGAGACCATACAATTTTCACACCATAAATACATCTCGTCTCAGAGAATCCATCAGGAGATAATACAACAATATTCAACCCACCATGTTCAAGAATTATCATTTGAATAATTGTGTTGCGCTCCCAAGTTCCCAACGCACCTTGAAGGCGCCCATAGAATTTACCATTGGCATTTAGATCACATTTATCACATCAAATTTCAATTTATCAATTTAATTCTAGAAACAATTTTTTCAATAATACCATTACAATGGATACCATTTTCCATGATATAAGGAGCTCATACACCATATAAATGAAATTTGGATCATTTTTTAAAAGCAATAAATTAATTTTCTACACATTCATCCATTTACACATTAAAACTTCTCTAGCATGTTATCATAAGAAATAACACAAAAACATGATATAACACATAATAATGGAACAACACCAAAACATGATAATAAAAGAGGAAACATGGAATATAAACACTCAAGCATGTTATATCTATCACTGAAACATGCTTTCTAATAGGGAATTCTAATGTAAATCAAAATATTGAATTCCACCCAAGGAACACAATTAGAATTTACAGGCATCCTACTAATGCAACTAAATTGAATGTGATACAGATGGAATGTGATTATATTAGTTCTTATAAAGATTCATTTACTGAAATTTCCTTACCTTATCAAGACAAGGAAAATTTTAAAAATTCTCAAATTAATAAGTATCAGAAAATATACCAGGTATATGAGGAGAAATCATATAAAATGTTACCATTAACATTATAAACATTAATTCCAATCCCAGACCACTTAGTAATTTCTTATACGTGGGGTGATTATTCTTGGATTGACTATTTAGTGAGTGTTGACACATTCCAAGTCTCTTGTCTACCACCCAAAAATGATTGATAATGAAAAAATAATGAATACCTGATCCTCGGATACAACTTTTTAACGTCAAGTCCCAGATTACCCAAGAAATGGTAGTCAAATTAGTCACCACATGACCTCATGTGTGTCTCCTCATACACTATAGGCTCCCAAATAGCAGAAATGGTCAATGGATATTCAGTGGGGAGACTATAACCACATATTTAGTGTGCACAATGGAAATATATAACAAATCTCAGAAAAAAGTGGAAGAAGATAGAAAACCATAATCACCTGAAGAATGAAAATGGCCAAGTCTAATTAATACAATGCATGCATATCATGGTGATATATATTGGAATGAAGTAAACAAAACAAAATACTTTACATTCCAATAAATAAATTAGAAGAAATGACTAAAATCCCCCTGTAATATTTCCACGATCATCCTGAGATCCCACTCATTCTATTGCTCCTATCTCCCAAGTAAAAGAAAATTGAAATGTCAAAGTCCATAGTCCTGAAATGAAGAATTCATACATAGGTACCCTAGTGTATCAGAGTCCAGGGTAGGGTGTGGGATATAAATCCTTGTAGGACAGTACCACCAGTTCTCTAGGTCAATATAGACAATAAAATATAACAAATGTTGTTAATATATAACATTGAAATAACAGAACTAAATAAAATAACCAAAAAATCGTCTAGGTTCCATAGGGACACCAGAAGATGATACTTGCTTTGGCCCCGAGCCATAATAAGACCCCTCAAAAGAATCATGCAAGAATATTTAACAGTAATAAATATCTTTCAACACTTTACAAATTATTCTCTATTTAATCATTTAGTATCTCTATGGTTCCCATAGTTTCCCATAACTCTATAATATCTTCAAATTGTACAGGAATTCAAATAATTCTGAACCATTATTTGTTTAATCACATTTTACTTAGGTTTGGTACACATATCTCATTCATTTAATAATTCATTATTGTCATTCATTTGGTGTTTGAATTCCATGTCAAACACCCCAATTCTCATTTTTTTAGATCGTCATGTCTAACACCCCCATTATCATCTGGTGTGGGTCTTCATGTATATCACCATACATCTAGGAACGTAGATAACTATGGGAAATAACTCTATGTCCAGGTCCCAACATCTACATTGCACTAGAAATCCATGTCTAACACCCACATTGTCAGCCATTAATTAATATAAAAATTAATTAAAACAAGCTCAATAATTAATTCCTCAATAATTATCCACATTCATTCCCTTTATAATCCAACTATTATTGAAACATATTAAACCCGATTACATAAATCAACAATTAACTGTGTCGTTAATTCTATTAATTAATTCATTAATTAATTTATCTATAAATACTAATTTCATTTCATAAATAATTCTACCCATTTAATTATCAAAAACATTACTACAATAGAACATGATTAATACACCATTAATTATCTCAATTTATCAAAAGCATCATATCAAAATTAATCTAATGATTAATTATCTAAATTAGAAAAAAATTCTTATAATTAAGTTACTGATTAACTATCTATATTCGAAACCCATACACATAATTATTTCAAAATAAATTATTCCATACCCATTTAATTATCTTATAATTAATCCCATGATTAATAATATATATTCAAAACACAAGCACATAATTAATTCAAAATTAATTATTACATTCTAAATCTCACCATTACATAATTATTTTCCTCAATTAATTATCCATAACATTACTTCAAAAGAACGAAACTAATTAAAAATATTAATTAATCCAATTTTAATTTCTTATGTTAATCATTAATTCAAAAAATAATTATCATAACATAACCCATTAACTATCTAATAATTAATTCCCAAATTAATTATCTCAAGTTATCCCACCCAATACTCATAATTACCACTTAACCCAAGTGAATCAACATATAATGTGAAGAAATTTGAATTCACCTAGTAGCCATCCAAGAGAACATATCAGTCTAAACATTTTGTTTTTATCCTGAAGGTAGAACACCTCCATTGGCGGGGTTTTATTACAAAATCATGATCACGAAATCTGCTAAATCATTTTATACCAATAAACCATTTATTCAGTATTTTTAATCAAACATATCAACCAAAGTAATAAAATATAATGCCACATTTTATTTATTAATCAATGTTGGGGACCCTACCTCAAGGAATTGGTCAATCAAATTATTTCTTAATTAAACCATGACCCACTCACAAATACACACTTCCACATTAATGTCCTGGTGTACTTGGAATAGATCGCTACACCTAAAAAAAACAAACAGCACTCACAATTAGTGCGGTGGGGACCAACTTCCATAAAGACTCTAGTAGGAGATAGCCAAATGAAGAGGATGATAGAAAGGATGGTGGTGTGCCAATCATGGGTGTTTCACCATGGTTTCATCGTGCCCTCTGTAGCAGGAGGGATATGCATTCCTCCATCTTCTTTTCTCCCTTAAATAGGAAAAAATTAAATATTTTAAAAAAATTAATATAATAATAAAATTATTAAGAAAAGTAATATTATTAACATTACCCTTTAAAATTATACCCCTTTGATAAACTCTAAACTCCCATTTACACATTATTTAATAAAATTATCCTCAATAGAATTTGATAAAATGAATTCTCCAACTCATGCTATTTAATTTAATTATCTTAACATTAAATTTAATTAAATTAAACCCCTGCTTCCCATTGATTAATTTCATTTATATTACCATTAAATTTAGTTAAATAAAACACCCATTTCACATCATTTAACTAAATACCATTTCACATAATATAATCAAATAATACTCTCCATACCACCACATTTAATTAAAATCATCAGCCTCAATTTAATTAAATAAAACTACCATAATAATAACCATTAGTATTATTATCATTTAATAAAATTCCTCATTGATAAAACACATAACTCCCCAACTACACATCATATAATTATATTATTCTCTAATTAATTTAATTAAATAAATTCTAAAACACATCATTATTTAATTAAATTCTCTCAATAAAATTTAATTAAATAAAGACCACATCTTTGTTCAAATAATTAAATTCAACTAAACCGTGAATTTGATTTTATAAAACCCCAACTCTGCATTTAACAAATTATTTAATTAAATTTCATTCCAACCGAATCTAATTAAATAAATTTTAATCATAATTTTTATTTAATTAAATTATCTCAACAATATTAAATTAAAAAAAACCTGACACCTCATTATTCACCATTTAATTATATTTGTTCCAACTGAATTTAATTAAATAATTTCTTCAGTTTATGTTATTTAATAAAATTCTCTTAATGAAAATTAATTAAATAATAAAGACCAACTCATCAAAATTATTTAGTTAACTTCTCCCAAATTCAATTTAATTAAATAATTATAAACCCCATTTTTAAATGAGAAATTTAATTATTCTAAAAAATACATTTAATTAAATAAAACATCTATTTCACATTAATTAACTAAATTACCCTTTTCCATGAATTTAATTAAATAAAACCCCAACTCTTTATTTACAAATCATTTAAATTTCACCAATTAAAATTTCCTTATATGATAACCCCAAAATCCTCATTTACAATTCATTTAATTAAATTCCCATAATGTAAAATTAATTAAATATTAACTCCAACTAATCATAATTAAAAATAAAGTCAATTCTTTTCATTTATATTTAATTAAATATGTTTTCCATCTGAGTGTCCTTTAAATATATTCTCTCAGTTATAATTTAATTAAAAACCCCCCAACATCTCATTTAATTAAATTCATTTTAACTGATAAATTAATAAAATTAATTTAACATGAAACACAGAACTGGGAGGACCATATGGTTTAACATGCATAGTATAAAGAACTATGCACAGACTGAGCATCCATTACTAGACACATAGTTTATTATGCATGGTTGACCCACAAGGGTTCGACTAACCGTTCATAGCACGTGTAAAAATCACTGCCCGGTCTGTTTCTCCCAAAACCCATCATGCAATGCAGGAAACCCCTTGAGAGTTTACCCAAGCCCATTATCAAAACATTAAAAGAATGAAACATGATAAACTTTTATCTGAATCATGGTTTTTAAATCATAACTTGTAGTAGATAAAAATGTTCAAATTTTTTTAGCATGGTCCAAAAGAATAGAACATTAATATTTACCCACCTTAAAACATCACATTCTTAATAAGTATTCAGGAGTTACTACAACACTAGCCATCACACCAAAATCAATATGTATTACTTGAACGATCATGTTGCATTCCAAAATTCCAAACGCACCATTAATGCATTATTACACCTTTCCACTTACATTTATCTCCCATTTTTCACCGCAAATTTGATTTTAACATTTTAATTTTATTAGCAATTTTTTCAATTATCACAATACATGGGTTATGTATTACTTAGTTATAAGGCACCCATACACCTTGCTATTGAATTTTGGATACTATTGTAAATATAATCAATCAATTTTCTAATCAATCATCTATTTAATCATTAATACATATCTAGAATGTTATCATAAGAAATAATGAAACTATAACACAAAATCATGGAACAACATCAAAACATGCAAATAACAGAGGAAAAATGGCATAAAAATACTCAATAATGTTCAATATATCACTGAAACATTCTATCTAATGGGGGAATTTTAAAGCAAATACAATCCTGGAATTCCACCAAAGGCACACAATCAAAAATAACAGGCATCCTACTAATGAATCTATATGGCATGTGATATACATGGAATGTGAATCACTATATGTATAAGATGATGCATGTAATGAAATTTCCATACCTTATCAGGCTTTATAAAATTTTCATAATTTCAAAATTAGTATGCAACAGAATATACCATAGTTACTCGAGGTGAAATCATTTCAACTGTAACCACAAATAGATTAAACATCAATTCCCATCCCTGGCCACTTGGCCATTCCCATACGTGGGGTGATTAGTCCCAGATATAGATACTAACTGAGCAGTGACACTTTATTAGTCTCCTGTATACAAAACCAAAATAGAAATACAAATAAAAAAGAAAGAAAACCTAAACAACTGATACCAGTTTGTGACATCATATCTCATCTTACCCTCGAACCGGTAGCTGCATCGGTCGCCGCATGACCTCAAGCATGTATCAACATATATTAGAGTTTTCCGACTAGCAGTGAGGGTATATGGATAGTCAGTGGGGATACTATAACCTAATATTAAGAGTTCACATCAGAAATAAATAACAATCTCCAATAATAGCGTATGAAAATTTTAAAAAAAATCAACTAGTGAATTAAAATGGTCTACAATAGTTTATACAATGGATGCATGTAATTGCGATGCATATCAGAAAGCATTGAAAAAAAATCATGCTTTATATTCCAATATTCAAATACATAAAATACTGAATTCCCCAACGAAGATATCCACGAGCATCAGGATATGCTTCTTGGTCTATTGATCACAACTCCCTTCTATAGGAATACAATAAAGTAAAATTCCATAATCTATCAAGTAATAATTTCTACACAGGTACCCAAGTGTAATGGAGGCCTGAGTTGGGTGCCAGATATATATCTTAGTATACAAGGACCACCAATTTTCTTGGTCAATATAGACAATTCAATATAACAAATTGTGTAATGAAATAACAAGGCAATGACATAACTAAATAAATTTCACACAACCCATTAATGTTCAAAAGGGATAGCTGATAGAGATTTTTGCTTCATCCTGGAGCCAGAATACGAGTCTTCACAAGAATCAAAAAAGCGTATATATCAATAATAAATTCCTTTCAACAAATTACCAATTATTCTAAACATATCATTTATTATCTCCAAAGATCCAATGGTTTCCAATACCTCAATAATAACATCGAATTGTGCTGGAATAATAATAATTCTCAACATTTATTTATTTAGTCTCATTAAACTCTTTTTTGATCAACATCTCTCATTGATTTCATAATTCATTACTATCATTCATTTGGTGTTTGAACGCCATTTCAAACACCCCAATCCATATTTTGAGTAGATCACCATGTCTAACACCCCAACTATCATCTAGTGTAGATAACCATGTCTAACACCTCACATATAAGCAATTAGATAACTATTATGGAGGAAACTCATTTCCATGTCCCAATTTTTACATTGGTCTAGAATTCCTCGTATAGAACCCACATTCTCATTAATTAATATAATCACAAATTAATTAATCCAAGCTCAAAAATAAATTCTCAAGATTTATACACATTCAGTACCTTATTAATCTATTGATTAGTGAAACATATTAAAACCCATTAGTTCGCCCAATAATTAACTATGTTCACATGGCCATTAATTAATTTACCAATAAATTAATCTATTAACACATATCCAATTCCATAATTAATTATTCACAATAAATTATCCAAAAAAAAACTAATTCAAGAGAACATTATTAGTACACCATAAATTATCCCAATTTATAAATAGAGTCAAATCAATATTATTATACTAATTAGTTATCTGAAGTAGACAATTTAATTTCTTATAATTAGTTCCCTAAATAATTATTTGTATTCCAAACCCAAGCACATATTTAATTTACAATTAATTATTCATTATCCATTTCAATATCTTATAATTAATCACCTGATTAATTATCCATATTCCAAATTCAAGAACATAATTAATTCAAAATTAATTATTACATTATAAATATCATCTTTCCATAATTAATTTCCCCAATTAATTATCCAAAAAAGTACATCAAAATAGAATAATTAATTCACAGATTAATTATCTCAATTTCAATTCTATAGTTTCATAATTAACTAAAAAATTAATTATTTAAACCTATCCCATTCAATATCCAATAATTAATTCCCTGATTAATTATCTCAACCAATCCCATACAATACTTCTAATTACCACTTAACAAAATTTCATCAACATTTAAATGGAAGAGATAGAAATTCATATAATAGCCAGCTAATTGAACATATCAGCCCAAAAATTTTCTTTTTAGCTTGAAGGCAGTGTACCTTGATTAGAGGAGTTTTATTACAAAAACATGATTCTATAATCTATCAAATCAATTTATTCAAATAAACCATTAATTAATAATTTTCAGTCAATCTTATCAATAGAATTAATTTAACAAAATACAATGTTTTATTAATTATGAATATTTTAGGACCCTACCTCAAGGAATTGACTTATTCAACAATTTTTAACTTAAAAATAGACTCATTCGTGCATACAAACTTCCACATCAATGCACACACATACATTTAATTGATCATAACACCTAACAACAACATTTAAAACTCGAAATTATTGATGTATAGACCAACACACACCGAAATTACCAACCAGAACATAATTACACCCTAAGAATCGAATTCAAGTGGTGAGAAACCATTTATCGAGTATATAGTATTACCAGAATATGATGTTGGTGAACCAAATCAAACTAAACCTCCACACCTTCAATGGAGGTTATAGAAATAATACCCAAAGTTCCCGAGACATCTTATGCACCACCTAGGATCAGAAGGAAAAATAATCCTAGGTTAATCCCGAACCTAGGGTTTCATCCTAACAGATCCCAGGAAAAGGATATATGAGACGACTGAAATGAAGAATGATACATGCGGTGAAGTACATATATTGATGATACAGTCAACCTCCATGAAGACTCTGGGAGTATATATCCACATGAAGAGGGTTCTGAAGTGGATTGTGGTTCCCCGCACATGGCTGTTCCACGATGGGAACGTCATGCGCCCAATAGGAGCAAGTAGAGGTGCACCTACATCTTCATTTCTCCGTTAAATATTTCCAAATTATAATTTTTTAAAAATAAAAATAATAAAAATATAGTAATAATAATAAGAACCTTCATATTAAGATTATTACCCTTGAAAATTATACAGCATTGATAATCTCCAAACTCCCATTTACACATTATATAATGAAAATTTCTTCAGTAGAATTTAATTATATGAATTTTCAAAGTCATGCATTATAATAAAATTCTCTCAAAATCTAATTTTACTAAATTAAAACAACCACTTCGAATTGGATAATTAAATTTTTATTAACCTTGAATTTAATTCAATACAACAGCCACCATCTCCCAATATTTAATTAAATTCCTCAACAAAAATTTAATTAAATAAAAACACTATAATAATAACCATTAGTATTATTATCATTTAAAAAATGCCTCGGGATAAAACCCAAAACTCCCAAGTTGCAAATCATTTAATTAAATTCTTCTCCAATAAATTTAATTAAATAAATTATCCAACACAACATTATTTAATTAAATTAACGCAATTAAATTTAAATAAATAATGCAAAAATTTTTCATCAAATAATTAAATTCATATTAACCTTGAATTTAATTAGGTAAACCCCAACTCCACATTTAACAAAAATTTTATTTAAATTCTTTCCTAGCAAAATTTAATTAAATTAATTTTCAAACTAATTATTATTTAATAAAATTAGATCAATATAATTTAATTAATAATTACCCAAACACCTCATTAATCATAATTTCAGGAAATTCGTTACAACTGAATTTTATTATATATTTTCTCCAATTCATGTTATTTAATAAAATTATTTGAATACTATTTAATTAAATTTAAAACTACAAATGAATAATATTAGTTAGTTAAATTATCTCAACCATAATTTAATTAATTAATAATAATCCCACATTTTTCAATGACTAATTAAATTCTACATAACCATGAATTTAATTAAATAAAACTTCAATATCACAATAATTAATTAAATTCCAATTTTTCATGTATTTAAATAAATGAAACCCTAGATCTTCATTTACACATCATTTAAATTTTACAAATTTTTATTTTCCTTTTTTATAACCCCCTAAATCATCTTTTACTAGTCATTTAATTAAATTGAAATCATATCAATTTAATTAAATAATGTCTCTATCTCATCATAATTTAAAGAAATTCAATTATTTTCCATTTAATTTAAGTAAATAAATTCTCCATCTAAACATCATTTAATTAAAATATCTAAACATTAATTTCATTAAAAGAAACCTCCAACATCTCATTTAATTGAATTCCATTAAACCAGGAATTTAGGTAATTAATTTTAACCCAAAACTCAAAACTGGGTAGACCCTAGGGTTTAACATGCATGGTTTGGTAGATTGTGCACAGACTGTGCATCCACTACTGGACACCTATTTTATTATGAACGGTCGACCCGTATGTTTTTGACTAACCTTATGTAGCTCATGCAAATGTCAATGCCTGGTCTGGTTCTCTTGAAATCCATCCTTCCATTATGAAAACTCATCGATCCTTTACCCATGCCAATTATCATAACATTAAAAGAAACAATCATGAAAAACTCTTTATGATTTTTTTTTAAAAAACATACTGTGTCATAGATGAAAATGTTAAAAAAATTCTATTTTTTACCAGTCCAAAAACACATGACTATCCAATACCATATAACCAAAATTAAATATGGAATCATTTAATATTATCAAAAAAAATCCACACCATTTAATTCCGCTTATGTATCTTTTATTTTATTCGACAAGAAATTAATTTATGAACTGACCATGGATATATTGTAATGAATGCACCCGAAATAGTGGAAATAACAAAATATTAATTAATGAATGGGTCAAATAAAGTCATTATATGATCATATAAGGTGTTATAATAATTAATATTTTTCATAAAAATATTAATAACACCCTTTTATCCATTATATTAGTGGTTTAAACAAGTTTGAAGTATGAGGAAGCCAAGTTAAAAGGGAATTCATAACCCAATTTCCGTTCATTGGGTTGACCATCTATTTCATTGATTATGTGGTACTATGATTATTTCCGTAATGATTTTTTTATATTATGTTGTAATCTGTGGTTTTATAGTGTTTGCACATATTTCATTAATTATATGATTTCTTACATCAATTATATGATATTTGTAAGGTAATTTTCATTAAAAATCATATTTTAAAATTCAATTTTAAAAAATTAAAATGGAATTTTATTGTGAAATTACACATGTTTTATGATTATTTTCTTGTTAATGGGCCTTTTTTTATAATGAAAGGTGGGTCCCATGCCTCTTTCCAGTTCATATGGTTTTTTTATTTTGGAGGTTGCTCGTATGGTTACTCCAATTGTATCTATGTTGGTTACACCATACGGTAGCTATAAGGGTTACATTGGAAGGTAATCATAAGGGTTAATAATCACAAGGTAGTTATGAAGGTATCAATATATGTATGTAATGACACATGATACCTTTTTTATTATTCTTAATTTCTCTATGTTTTATAAAAATATTAGGTTTTAAAAATTATATACGTGTTATAATTATGTCTTTGTGAAAATGATTTCAAATGATTATAAGAATTCTTATACTAATGGATTATTTCCTTATTTTTTTAAACCTTGGAGATATATTTTTTCCAATTCTATGTTTCGAAATGATTTCATAGAATATCAGGATGTGTAATAGAAATAAAGAAGACATGTTAAATATTATGATAATTTTTCAAAGAAATCTTGTTTTTCTTTTGTTTTGAAAATTTAATGTTTAGGAAAAATGGATTCAGTTTATGTGGTACCCACATTGAATTCTTATTGATTGATATGTATGAGTTATTTCATAATGTTCTAAAACATTTAACTAAAAAAGACTAGGTTAATTTAATGAATTTAACACTTGTTTAAATGACAAGATTATGTTATGTTTAATGAATGGGTCCTTATTGTTTTTATCAGAGTGTAGTATAGATACATTTTGGAGTTAGTATGAAATTAATAAAATACCATAAATGATTTTTTCAATATGTTTTTTGTAATGATATTTCATATTTTGAATATAAATTTTCATTATTTGAGATATGTCTCTTCAAAATGGGTTTTACCTGGAGAAATAGGGAAGCTAATGTTTGAAGGAACCAAGGGGATAGTATCTATCTAAATCCACAATAGAGAATTGTTGGAATTGGAACTGATTAGTTTGTAATAGTAATGGATCAAATGAATTAGTAAGTAAAATTAATTTTTATCCATGAGTTATAATAACAAAATCTACCAAAAAGGACTATCAAAATAGTAGAACATTTTATGAGGAAACAATAATCTCCATTCAGTGGATATTCTGAGCTAGTAGCATTTTAAGGATAGATTAATGCCTGAGAAATGATATTTGGGGGCATGGGATGTTAAAATTATCAAAAGTGTTGTTTTTTATTTATCATTTTTAGGGTCATGTTGATTAGTGGTGGTCAATGGTCATTAATATCAATGATAGAGAGAATATTGAAGACTTAGAGTTGGGTGAATTTAAAAATATTTTCCTTGAAAATTATTTTCATAATGTTGTGCAACATAGGAAGGACAAGAAATTTGTTGAATTGATGAAAAGTGATTAATATTATAGGACCGTGTAGGGAAAAAATATTCACCTGATGGTAACTCTATGTTCCACATTGTATTTGTAATCTTGATAGAAAAATGAATAATTTTTATTATGTATTGTATCCAATATATCAAAGGGAATTGGCCTCATGGGAATTAAAATGATATGAGAAACATTTCTGATTTAATGATATTTTAGAAATAGAATATTATAATGATCATATGTAATTTTACAACTATTAGAATAAGAGGTACAAATGGAATGTTATGCGTAGTAATCAGTCAAAGATATATAATGGTATGAAATTTCAGTTTCTATTTTATGTAATGTGTGGTATGAAAAACCTTATGGATTGTATTACCAAAACTAGAAAGTTTTTTTGAGAGGTTAGGTTTGGAAATATGGACCGATATTGTAATTAAAATGTTCATAACATCAATTTGTTTAATCAAGCATTGAAGTGTTTGAAATTTGGTAATATGGTTCATTATAAAAATGCCTACCCAAAGAAAGATCTAATTGATGGAATGTATCTTGACTATAAGAAGAAAGGTGTATTGAGACCCTTTGCGACTACATTAGTGGATGCCAGGACAATGAATGATTTGGTACCAGTTACTCTATTAATTTATTCATATTTATCCAATGTCTTATTTGAAACGAGGTCTAAACATTCATTTATTTTTTATAAATTTTCTCATAATTTGGAAAATTTAACCTCATGAAATAATATTGTACCTTATTTTTAAAACACATGTTAGAAATGATACAGGAAAATGGTATTTTAATAATATTTTTATTGATAACTGTGTAAATACATTACCTAAAAACCTTTTTTCCTTTATTTTGGTTTTATGTCTCTCTAGGTATGGATTGGCTATCTATTTATCATGCTAGGAATGGATGTAGAGATAATATTTGTTTTTATAAAAGGTTTCAGATTGTATAAAAGAATTAACTCATAAAATTGTTAACATATCAGTAATTGAAGAAACAATTGAATTTAGGAAATTAATGTTATCCTGACCACATTAATGGAAACAAGGAAATAATTTAGATTTATGATGTGCCAGTGGTAAATGAATATCTTGATGTTTCTCTTAATGAGTTATCTAGTGTGTATACCTTATCATTAAGTATAAATTCACAAGTGACATAGATACCAATTCTAAGACAATTTCAAATCCCTATTATCAAATGGATCAAATGGAACTTCATGAATTGAAAAAGAAGTTTTAGGATTTTCTAGATAAAGGCTTTATTTATCCATGCACTTCACCACGGGAAGATCATATATTATTTGTTAAAAAGAAAGATTGTTCCATGATACTTTTCACTTTTTATAGAATATTAAATAATATTACTATTAATTTTAATTATATTTTTCCTCACATCGATGAATTGATTGATCATCTCTAGGGAGATTAGTATTTTTCAATGATTTACCTGAGATCTGGGTACCATTAGTAGAAGGTAAAGGAGGATGAAATTCCAAAAAAAATTTCTCATAGTAGATATAGTCATTATAAATCCTCTCTTATAATATTTGAGTAAATTAATTGAACTTCTCTATTCAAGAATATTATGAATAGAATATTTCTTGATTTCTTGGTTATGTTCTCAGTTGTGTTTAGTTTTCATATTCTAGTATTTTCTAGAAGTAAATATGAGAATGAAAAAATGTAAGGGTTGTTTTTCAAACATTAAAAGGAATGAAACTATATGTAAAAATAAGAATGTTTGATTTTTTGTAGAAACAATTTTTGTTATTTTTTTAAATAGTTTCTAAATATGGAATAACTTCTGACTAGGAAAAAAATAGAGTTCTTGAATAATAGACAAGACCCGTAAATTTCAATATGATTATCAGTTTTCTTTGTTCGGTAGGCTATTATTGGAGGTTTTCTAAAAACTTTACATCGTTATCTAGTCCACTAATAAGGATAACATAAAAATGAGTCAAAATTACATGGATACAAGAATGTGATTTTTGTTTTCTGGAATAAAAAAGATGAGTGGTGAATGATCCAGTTCTAACACTACCTCCCAGAAATGGAGAGTTTTTCATCAATAGTGATTCTTCATTAATGGTAATTGGTTGAGTTTTGATGCATAATGATTAGGTAATTGATTATTCATCAAGATAAATAAATCCCCATGAGGTAAATTATCCCACACAAGATTTGCAATTAGCATAAGTGGATTTTTCGTTGAAAAATTGGCGGAATCATTAATATGGAGCCAAATGTTTAATGTATACTAACCATAAATGTTTGAAATATATATTAACTAAAAAGGATTTAAACATGGGGAATAGATGATGTCCTCAATTGATAAATGATTATGATTTCATGATCAATTACCATACCTGAAAGGAAAACAATGTGGAAGATTCCTTGAGTTGAAAACTTCTTGTGTCAATAATTATGATAGGACTGGAATATGAACCACTTATTAATAATATGTTGAATTTTTTCATGGATGTTTTTGGTGTAGTAAATTCATATAATATGTTTTATGTGTCAGTGTTGTTGTACCTATTATAAATAATTATGCAATCATATAAGGAAGACCATCAGCTAATGGAAATGGTAGAATTGGTTATAAGGGGTACTTCTATAGAATATAACCTTGATAAAGATAATGTCATATGATTTGGAAGGAGATTATCTATTCAATTTTATTCTCATATATTGAAATAATTTTTCTTAAAAGATTATTTTTCTCTATTTTCTTTTCATCATTTATAAACTAAGATGTATAGAGACCTTCAGGTGTATTATTTTTGGGAAGGGATGAAATGAGATATTGTTGATTTAACCAAAAAAAATTTGTCATGTCAATAGGTTAATGAAGAGAAACAGTTGCAGAATGGGATGCAACCTCTTTTAACAATTCCTGTGTTGAAATGTGAAAATATATCTATGGACTGTGTTATTGGACTACCAAATAATTCTTGAGGTAATAATAAAATATGGGTTATTATTGATTGAATAACTAAATCTACTCATTTCCTCACTATTTGGTATACTATTAGATTAGAATATCTTATTATATATACATAAAATAGATTTTTAGGATACATGGGGTACCTATTTTCATTATAGATGATCATGAACCCATGTTAAATTAAATCCTTCAGAAAGTCCTTCATGAGTCATTGGTAAAAATATTAATTTTTAGTAAAACTTTTCATCTTTAATCAGATGGGTAATCAGAACGGATGATTCAGAATATAGATGATATGTTTCAACATTGTTAAATGTATTAAAATGGAAGTGTGTATAAGAATATTTATTTATTTGAATTAATTTTTAATAACATTTTTCATTCCAGTATACAGATGGAACCATTTGATGAATTATATGGGAATCCGTGTCAAACATTATCTTTTTTGGGATGAAATCGGTGAAAAGAAGTTTATGGGACCAGAATTAGTAGAGGAAGTGGTTGATAATTTGTCTATGATACAAAAATAGATGAGTACAACTTAGGTTAGGAAGAAATGTTATGCAGATAATAGGAGGAGAGATGATTCTTTTGAGGTTCTTGATCATGTTTTTCTTAGAATATCAACGTGGAAAAGTTTTGTGCATTTTGGTAAGAAAGGGATGTTAAGTCCATAATTCATTGGACCTTTTGAAATCCCAGATAAAGATAGACTGGTTTCCAACTGATTAGAATTACCTCCATGTTTATCCAAGGAACACAATGTTTATTATGTTTCAATGTTTAGAATGTATGTTCTAGATTCAACTCATTTTTTGAGCCCAAATGCACTTCACCAAGAAAAGAAACATTCTTATGAAGAGAAACCGGTTTAGATTCATGATCTATGAGAACAAGTATTGTGAAATAAGGTAATGCACCAGGTAATGATTATCTATAGAAACCACATATTCTAAAAATAAACATGGAAATCTTAAAATGATATTAGGTAAAGGTAACCACACTTATTTATTAATTAAATAGTATTTCCAGGATGTAATTATTAGAAGGTGGTGAGAATGAAACAACCCCTATTTTAAAAAATAAATTGAATTGAATAAAACACTAAGACTCTACATAATGAATAATTTCATTTTTATGAAATTATAAACAATATGTCAATCATATATTTTCTACTTCTATGATATGAATTTTGAAAAATAGATATCTATTATTATAATCATTATGTTATTTGGAGTCTGATAGAACCAAACAATGGTCTGTTGAATAGTTACAAAACCTTATGAATAATAATATTAATAATAACATGACCCTTATGAATATAAAATCATTTTATTATTTTATTTTCTTATGGATATATGATAATTATATCTTCATTAATTTTTCAAGGTGATATAAAATGGGATATTGTTTGAAATTTGTTATATTTTGAAAAAATTATGATTTTATTTAAAAATTTAATTAATCACATTTATAAATTTTTCAAAATATGGAGTTTAATTTTAAACTATACATGTTGAAAGATGTTTAGGGTAATTTATGGGATTTTTCTAAGATATTTGAAATTTTGATGAATATTAAAAATACAGTTTTATATTTTCAGTGAGTTTAATGACATGATAATGATGTAATAGTGATGTAATTTTTATGGTAGTCCCTTGAAGATTGAAATATAATATTGGGTGTCCTAAGAGGCCAATGATATGGACAAAAACCATTTTAAATTCCATGGTTTGTCAAATACTACTAATGAGTTTTCCTTTGAAACTAATTAAATCCTCCA
This sequence comes from Viscum album, assembly GCA_963277665.1. NCBI lineage: Eukaryota > Viridiplantae > Streptophyta > Magnoliopsida > Santalales > Viscaceae > Viscum > Viscum album. The sequence continues at coordinate 1,049,964,448 of OY728151.1, read as the reverse complement.
TCACATTCCCTATAAATACCATCCTCACCCCCATATTCGTAAAACACCTCTCAAGATTTTATAATTTTCTATATTTTTTCCAATCCAATTAACATGGATCATCCCCAAATCCTAAACCTTATAGTCTCATGAAAAGTCCAAAACCAATGGCCATAAGGATGATATCAAGGAGAATAGATCAAGAGGTAATGATCCTCTTTCATTTTCTTGTGTTTTCTTTTCAATTCATTTATTTTCATATACTATTTTCAACTAACATTATACAAGAGGAATTAAATATATAGTATTATATATATATTTTATTATAATAGTTTTTATTGAATAATTTATCATTATTCATCTTCTCCACTTATACATTTTATAAAAATTAAAACATCATTAGTGATGTGTTGATTTAACAATATCATGGACGATGTGTATTCAATATAATTTTTATCCTTCAAAGATGGATTTAAAAACATTATAAAGGTTGAAAAAAATTAATGATTATTATATAACCACTATTTGTTTTGTAAGTAACTTATATTCTTAATATTAAATGTATATGATGAAACAAGTACGTGAAAATCGATGAATTTCCCAAATGATCTAAAGGAATATAACTAATGAATTATCTAAATATTAGTCCACATAAAATAATTTTTTATGGATTAATTTAATATTATGGAAAAAATAATTACACCATTTAATTCCACTTCTAGAGTTTCTATTCCATTCAAAATGAGAATCCTTTATGAACTGAGCATGGAAATCATGAAAAGAATGCATCTAAAACAATGGAAATAACAAAATATAATTAACATATGGGCCACATAATGTTATTAAATCATCATATAAGGTGATATAAAAATTAACCTATTACGATAAAATATTAATAACAACCTTTTTACTATTACACACGAGTCTTAAACAAGTTTGATTTAAGATGAACTGGAGGTAAGAGAATTTTTAACCCAATTTCATTGCTTGGGGTGAACCATATATTTCATTGATTATGTGGTAGTAAGATTATTTTTGTAATTTATTTTGTTAATATTATGTTTTGATATGTTTTTTTATAGTTTTTAATCATGTTCCTTTCATTATATTAAAAATCACATCAATTATATGATCTTTATAAAGGAATTTTATTTAAAAATCATCTTTAAAAATTATATTTTACAAAATCCAAAGCAATATTGTTATGAAATTAACTATGTTGTATGATTATGTGATGGTTGTTGGGATACTTTTATTATGAATGGAGGGTCCTATATCCCTATCCAAATAATTAAGTATTAGTATGTTGGAAGTCGGCTTTATGGTTACTCAATGTGTAACTATGATGGTTACAAAATACAGTTATCATGAGGGTTTCATTGTAAGGTATTCACGAGGGATACAAATCACAAGGTAGTTGTGAGGTTTTCAATATAAAAAATTGATTCCCCAAGGTACATCTATGTTTATATTATTTTCCTCTATATTTTATGGAAATATTATGTTTCACAATGTAAGTATATATGGGTGAGAATTATGACTTTGGGAAAATGATTTCAAATTATTATAAGTATTCATGGAATGATGGTTTGTTCCCTTCATTTTATATCCCATACAGTGCTTTCTATGCTCATACAATGTTCATAAATGTTTTTTCACATGTTATAAGGTTGTGTAAGATAATAAAGAAAGACATTTTTAATGTTATGATGATTTGTCAAAGAAATCAAGTTATTGTTTTGTTTTTAAATTTTTATGTTTATAAAGAAATGGATACTATTTTAGTGGTACACACATTTTATGCTTATGGGTTGATATGTTTGACTTCTGACCTAACATTCTATAAATCCAAAACTAAATGATGTATGGGAATGTAGAGATGTAAATTATATTTTAAATGACTAGATTATGTAATGTTTAAGGCTTGGGTCCATATATATATATATATATATTCAGTAATGAAAAAAATGTAGAGATATAAAAATTGATTACACTAACCTTGGAGACGGTAACACAAACGTATGGATGGAAATTGTTTCCATTTTATGATGGATGGAATGAAAAATAAATCATAAATCACCTTCCATGAATATTTATGATTTCATATATATTAAATATATCCATTAAACATTTACTTATTTCTATTATTGTTAAACCTAATTGGGAAATGAATCATATCACTTCGCGAGGCGATAGTCCACTGTACACATGATAAAAATCATCTTATCTACCATGTAATGGAATTTAAAAAAAGGAATATGTGATATTATATATCATAATGTATAATTTCAAAAAAAAATAAAAAATTTCAACATTAGTTTCATCATTATTCCAAACCATGATAGGTTTTTCTAGAAAATGTGTCAAATCTCTTCGTGAGGCTGTAGTCCACTATACACATGATCAATATTATTATTTCAAATATAAGGGAAGAAGAGAGGGATATATGTCATGCCATGAATATAAAAACATATCACTATCTTTATTTTAATTAGGTTATTTTTTTATAATTGTATAATAATATTTTAATGAGTTGTAGGAAAAAATAAAAAAACACTCATTTAAGAACTACACTTTTACATTGTATTTCCTCTTTAGGAATACAGAAAAAGACATCCTATGTTGGATTTACGATCCAAATATAGATTATATGATTATGATAGGGAACCATGGATTTTTTTTGAATTTTCATAGGCTCAACCGATGGGTTTTTAATGTGTAATGTGGAGTGGATATGAGGCAACCTTTTATAAGTGAGAGAGCATACACACTTGGAATTTTTTAAACGAATTAATTAGATATAGTTTCTTTGTCATGAAACTGGGACCCAAAATAGACCTTAACCATTCATTGGAAAATATAAAGTTAATGGATGACCTTATAATCTGAATTAGACTATTATGGGTAATTTTATCCCTTTATAATTTTTTAATAACCCTTGGTAAAGTCGTCATTATCGTATTTGTTGTAAATAACTGTTAATGATATAAATATTAATTATGTTTAGAAGTTAAGATGAAAAAATTACATAATGTAATTGATTCATGTTACAAATATTTAATATATTTTTCAAAATTAAAATAACATATTTTTGTTAGAATATAATTTAAAATTTAACTCACACAAATGTAAAATAGATAATTTTCCTAAAGAAAGACATTCAATAGTTAAAAATATTATAAGATATTTCAATATTATATTTATTACAATAACCTGACCTAGATTAATAAATATATAATTTAAGTAATATTAATTTTGAAATTAATTTAAAATAATAAGTATTTTATAAACTCTATAAATTAAAAGGCATTATTTAATAAATATCATTAATTTTCAGTATTCATCAGAAAATGGATCATTTTATGAAAATCCAAAACATTCACCCAATGGAAATTTTGATATTATGATTAAAAATAATAATATCATTTTGAAAACAATGTTATCTAAATGAAGGAAAATTTACTTATATTATTTTTAAAAATGATATAATTTTTTTGAGAAAATAGTATTCTTCAAGAATATAAAGATATGTCTAAAAAATATGTACATTTCATCAATTTGTATTCTTTATATAAAACAATTATACATATTGTTTTAAAATTATTTTTTATGACTTCTACTTGTATGTTGAATTTCTTTCATATATTAGTAACATTTGAATAATAATATTAATAATTTATCAATGATTGTTAAAACTCAGTGTCCCATGTAACACAAGATGAACACAATGTTTGGTGTAATACAAGATACTGAAGAAATATATTTTATTAGAAAAAATAAAATTATAAAAACTATGTGTCTTACATTATACCCCCTTGAATTTAGTTTCTCCATAAAAAATTATCACTTTGATACAAAAAATTGAGGATATATTGGGATCATCACAACTATAGGTTCCAACATATCTTTTTAAAACCGGTGGTTTCACCATAAACATTTTACCTAGTGAGTGATATTTTTTTACATCACATTATCTTAAAATCCTAAATATCTACTATATTCTCCATATAATGTTGATATTTGTCAAGTGGTATAAATTATGATTTCATTACATGTGATGGACTTGGTATGTACTTCCTCATGTGAGATACATTGATCTAATCGTGGAATTGAGAGTGGTTTTTAGGTGAACTAATAGTAAGATATTGTCCTAATACAATCAATAATTTTTAAACGGCCAATGTGATTATATCTCAACATCACATTCATTCCAATTATCTTAAAATTATTGAATGAATTAATTCATAAATTTTTTTATCACTAACTTCAAATTCTGGATCACATCAATGATAATCAACAAAACATTTCTCTTGAATTTCAGCTGACATTACATGTGTCTGAATATTTCTAAGATTCTATACCATTTATTGTTCCATATTCAGTACCATTAGATTTATTAATTCAACCAAATCATAACACATGATACAACGATAATTCTATTCATCAAGGGATATATAAGGATCCATTAGAATAATTGAGTGAAATCCATTGTTTATTTATAAATAAACTATTCAATGGTGTTGATCCAAAAAACATTGAGATATAATGAAAATGATCTCAATTTTTTCTTTTAGGGTTATAATTATTCTCTTAGAGTGACCATTATTATGAGGATGATATAAATTTTTGATGCATAATTCAATATATAGATCCTACCTAAGACTTCACTAGAACATCGAAAAAATCCTATTATCCAGATCAAACATAATAAAATGTGTTATTCCATGCAATAATACCACTTTAATAATGTTTTTTTATTTTAATTTTATCAATAGAGAAGTATTCTCATATAGTAAATGTTGTGTGGTTGTATGGTGACAAGTTAAAACCAATATTATATTACTAACTTTAATCATTTTGGGGAGACTTATGAAAAAAATCCATTGTAATGGTTTCCCACTTCCATTGTGGCATGGATAATGGTTGTAACATCCCCGTTGAATTTTATCTATGGACCTTTTATTACTAATATACCAATAATATAGATAAAAACTCAACAATATCAATTTTCATGTTATCCCATATAAATACTCTTTCAAATATATTTAAATATTAATACTTCTAGGATGAATACTTATTGAATAACAATGAGGTCATTTTAATAGCTCCTTCTTCAATCCAGGTATAGATACAACACATAAATAGTTCTTGAACATTATTATTCCATCACGATGAAGGATATAATCAAGATCCTTACTTCTTTATTTTTTGGCTCTATATCATCTTTTATTTACTCACTTATCGTAACATGGATAGAATTTTGAACACTATTTTATAAAGATAATATGTCTCCCACTCCATCAAGAATTCATTATAGATCAATTTCATATCCATAAATATTAGATATTTTATGATTCTAATCATAAATATAGAAGTGTGACCCTATTGAATCAAACCGTATCCCGCCATGTTTTCATTACTAGGGGTGCAATGTATTGATAATTTGTAAACATTATCATCATTAACAATCATTTCTGAGGAATAATCATTCCCTTTTGTGTTAATATATAAATTAATCATTTCTAAATATAATATACATATCTATTTTATCCATAAAGACAATTCCCCTTTAGATTTAATTATACGATTACTATATATAACTTAAAATAGTTTCTTGGGTAATTTTTCTTCGGAACCTTTAATTGTCATTAGTTGTATGCTATAAACATTTCATTCTGTATGAGAACACATCATAATCCCTTCTTAAATTCATTAATATTTTTTATAATCCATTAATTACTATTGATTAATCTAAGAATATGTGTGTTGTATAAATTTCTCTTTTGTTCCCTAAACTTTTCCGCAAATTCATACGTCCAAAGGAACTTCTCTCTCTTCAAAGTTAAATTGTTGATTGGATTATATTTTCATGTAAAATTATCCCTAGACTATCAATAATATCCCTCCAAACCCAGACAACTATAGATATTAGTCTATGTGGTTGTTTTTGGGCTATCATTTAATAGCCCATTTATTTTATCGATCCATATATATACCCTCTCTTTATATCACACGGCAAAAAATGAACCATTTTACAACCAATATTAAAACATTGTAAATTGTTGATACAAAATTTTTTCCCTGGGCTTCAGTATAAACTGTATGTGATCTTCATTCTATTCCTTTCTCATTGAATATATAATAATATTTTCTATGATGACTACCTAAAACTGATCGTGTAAATCTATAATGACTCAATTGATTAAATTCATGTAGATATAGGGGGAAATATCATGGAAAAATGGCATCACTATATACTTATAGTGTGCATTAATTTTTACAAATGATGTCTTGGGTATATCATCATTCTTAACCATCAATTAGTGATATCTATAATTATGGTTAATCTTGTAAATTTATTTATTTTAACATAGATGATCAAAAAAGTCATCAATATTATATAGAGGATACATTATTTTGATAGTAATCTTGTTATGTTCTCGATAATTAATGCATCATTGAATTGATCCATCATTTTTATAACAATGAGAACATGTTAACTCCATGGTGAAAAACTTGGAAAAATGAATATCTTGATAAGACTCTATTATATTTGTTCATTAATTACTATAATTCAATTAGGGACATTCTATAGGGAGTCCTAGAAATAGGTGAGTCACCATGTATGAGCTCTATTTAGAATTAAAATTCAAGATTTAGTGGAAGACTTGTAAAATCATCAAGAAAATCATCTTTAAACTCTCACACAATATGAATATCATCGTTGTTGGTTTCTCCCAAAAAGTATATGATAGAAACCTATTTTCATTGGACTCAAGAAATATATAGTGGATGTGATTTATATCAAAATATAAAATTTAACATCACTATAGAATATGATAATACTATTATTTGGAATATCAAACATGATTTACCTTCTATGGATATTAATGATGGATTTATGTAGTAAAATGAAATATACTCCTAGGATAACAAAAAATTGAACCATATGGATAATAAAAAACATTTTGAAGAAATTTCCCATAAACATAATACATAGTATAGTCATATAATTTTACATGTGATCATTGAACCATTATGGGTTTTAATTTTAAATCATCACCCAATTAGCCGTCATGTATTAGATTATCATTATGAAATTTTCCTAGTACAAAATATCGGGTGGTTTTCAGTTCATGAATGAAATAAGAAGTTAAATTGTTAATAGCATGAGTATTTTTTACAACCTTTTTATCATAATCCATGTAATAAATAGTTATTGCAAGAATAACCATTTATCTCTTGGCTTAAGGGGTTGCTAACACTGGTCATCATCATGATCCACTAGATTTGGGAATTTGTTAGAATAATTGCCATTATTCTTACACATTAATCAATGAAATGTAGGTAGATTATTATATGAAGAATTATATCTATTTCCTGCATTAGAAAAAAATTTCCCCATATATTAGTTGTTGATTTCCCAATTCCCATTCATCCCAAACACAATACATTAACAAGTCTACCTAAGAAAATTTCCTCACTTTTTCATCCCACACATTGAGCATAAAGGGAAGATCTACTTCTTATCTATATGGTTTTTATTTTTTCCTTTTAATTAAATATTTCTCCTTTTATCAATACCATTATATTGATAAAAAACTCCAATAACCATTACCACCATTGTGGAATATAAAAAATTCTCACCATATCTACTACATCGTCTTAGGGACAACACCAGTCAAAGACATGTTTTTAACCATTAGTGAATTAGTAAACCATTATTTCATGTAGTTAGATAATATGAGATGTATAACTCATAAATATTGTAAATATATTTTCATATTTTCAAAATAATTCATCAAAAATAAAATTTAGCTGAAGGATATCCTTCTATATCATTATAATAAGAATATGAGGAAATTATTTATTAAAAATTAATTTCATTAACTATAACTAATAAATGGAGTAAATTTTATCATTACTAATCATATTATATATATTTTTTGATAACTGATTAGCTTCACATTCCAAAAGGTTGAAGGAAAAACTAAATAATTATCTCCCTAAAACTAAATCATTGAAAATAAATATTTAGTGGTGCATATATATTACCAGATAACTGATGGATTAGAATATCCACTAAAACAAAGTCGATGTTTCCTCATGAAGAACCTAATTGAATGTTACCAATTTTATCATTTTAAATTTTAATCATGATTCATACCATGATAATGGAGTGTGAGTATTGAAATGGAAATTTTTATTCCATATCCCATATCATCTACTTTCTCAAGAGGAAAATAAATTCAATTTCAATCAAATTTAAAATTAATAAGATTTATTCAGGTCATTAAAATCTACTAAAACCAAAATGGATAGAGTTAGTGATAGTAATCATAGTGGAAAACCACATAAACATGAAAAATAATAGAGGATATCTAAATAAAGATAATATATTTTAAGACTACTACACCTTAATATTGAACATGGTCATCCATGTTCATCATCTATTCAAATCCTTCCTGAGAGTTTATTATGAAAATTCGATTAATCCAAAGAATTTACCGAAAGAATGTCGAACACATTGCATAGTAAGGAACATTTTCATGTAGTAGTTAACACTCGGGTCATGAATAAGTTTAATTTTTAGGGTTATTACTCTTTGGAATCTATGTGGATAATCCACATCATCACGTAGTATATTAACATTACCTTATATATATGAAATCCATATTACTATCTTTAAAATAACATAAGATATTTTCATAAATATATTATTTTCATAAGGGTTATCACTAAAATATTCTCATCGTTTTTCATATAAGTCTAACTAAACATATCTTTTGAAACCAACAATAGAAATTTTGTCTTCTTGTTAATTGAAATTACATCATAATAAATGAATATGCAATATATTACACAAATTCACAGTAAAGGATATGATTATTTTAGTGTCTCAAATAACTTGGATATATAAACAAATGGTTCATAAGTGAACTACATATCTTGGAAATATATTTTTCAAATCTAAAACTCTTGTTATATATAAAATACCTAATAACATTTATCATAACCTAGAAACAAGAATCATAATAAAGGGTGATCTCAAATTCTACATAATGTAAAAAAGGAGATATATCAATGATCACATAAGAATAACATGATCTTAAGGGGATGTAAAGATGAGAAAAACATTAGAAAACTAAACCCTACATATCAAGGATCATAATGTGGAGGCATGGAATAAATATTGGCAGTTCATAATACATGAATCATAAGGGTGTTAATTATATTGGTTTATGAGAGAATAACATTGTCTTAATACATATAATTTGGGAACACAATTAATCATTTAAAATCAATTAAATTGTAGTCAAGTCTCACATTCAACACTACCATAGTGGAATGGGTAAATTCCACAAACCATCAATGTAGTCAAGGTATATTTCAAAAATATTCATAGTTGACAATGTCACTTACTGAATAAGGATCAATCCCCATTCCATCCTAGATTATTCAATCATATGTAAATCATTACTCGATGCATTGGAGGTAGATATAGTTCTCATCAATTACCTAATTAATTTCATACATATGTTCTCTACATCAACATAATAAATTCATCATACTCTAACCCATGAATAGAAAATGATTTCATAAACATTTCATCATTTTATAAATTTTTTAAAAGATACAGTACTGGAAAACTAACCTATACCAATGGTTTCAAACCATTGGTATAAGCCTCTAAACCATTGGTATAGCCTATAACAACGGTTTGGAGAACCGTAGGAAAGTAATCCGTTGGGATAGGTCTATACCAACGATTTTTGGAAAACCGTTGGTATAGACCTATACCAACGGTTTTCAAAACCATTGGTATAAGTAATATGAAAATCTATACCAACGGTTGCATAAAACTGTTGGTATATATATTTCCAAAAAACCTTTTACTAGGATTTGATCCCAGGACCACCAGTTTATCATTGAACGACCTAACCACTAACCTAACATGACTTTTGTGAACATAATTTCATAAATATATATATTTATTATCATAATTATTTTAAATTTTGATTTATATAATGTTCTGGTTAAGAGGATCCGATAAAAAATCAAACGACTTATACCAAAGGTTGTCAAAACCATTGGTATAGGTCCCTGAAAGCTGGGAAGTGATGTTGAAATATTGGGGACTTTTCCCAACGGTTTGGACAAACCATTGGGAAAGGTCCAATTTGTGGCCACTATTCCCAATGGTTTGGCCAAACCGTTTGGAAAGGGGGGTATAGAAGTGTTGGTAAAGGTCACATTTCCAGTAGTTATACTGGTTTTAAAAACATTTCAAAATTTTATCATAGAATTTCCTGTGAAAAAGGAATGGATCTCATAAAAATCATGTCATCATATTCAAAAACCATTTAGAGAATAAATAAAAATGGTTTTTATGGATAAAATCCCAAGTAAATAATAATTTACATTTAAGGATGTCATATTATGTTTAAAATAGTTTTGAATGATCTCTTGGATCATTTCTTGAAGAAAATAGAATTTACACTTTGAAAAAAAAACATAAAACATTTTAAAAATCCTTTTACTTGAAATCAACCTTAGTAACAGATATATGAATATTTAAAGAACACTTAACACACTACATTAAAACATTTTATATATCATTGATATGGTGGAAATAATGTTTTTGAATGAAGTGTGAAATATATTGCATTTTCCTTTAAAAAAAACATTTTAAGTCATGGGTATATAAATAGAGGAAAATAAAGTAAAAAACATATTTTCAAGATATTACTATATTATAAGGAAATTAATGATGTTTTCGATAAATATTTAATAATATTTAATCAACATAAATTTAATTATATACATGTCAATAGGAATAAAATTGTAAAATTAATCCCTTACCACATTGGTAATTATTTAATCATAAATCAAAAAATAATAATAACATTAAATGATTCATTAATTTTTTCTGGAATAAACTATTTTAGGATATCTCATATAATAGTTCCTATGTATAATACTCATAAAATACAATCATTTCATAACATAACATATATCCCAATCAAAAAAAATTGTGAAACAAAATTCGTTAACACTTAGGTATCATTTAAACTATAAAACCCATAGAAGAGAGATCAATAAATGGATATGTAAATACACTCAATTTTTAGGATATGAATCATAAAATAAATTCATGGGTAGTATAGACATGACATTAACTAAAATTGTGGTGAATGAGTCTTGTGTCTCAAAGATGTAATAAGTGATACTAAAATCCCACACTTTAAGTCTCAAATTACATAATATCCATTTTAAACCACTGTATAACAAATATAGGTTTATTATTAATATATTAATGAAATATAATAATAGTAATCAGAACATTTTTTTACTTGTACTTTTTTTTATCAAATCATCATGAAAATCATTTTTTTGGGTAATAAATGTTTCATTTTTCATTTAAGTTACAGTTGGAAAACATTGGTCCTTGAAAAATGATCATAGTTCAAAAATATAATGAATTTAAAACATGATATAAATATTATATATATTAATTATATTCATATTAATATTCATCTATAATTGATGAGATTTAAAATGGATTACATAGTGAATGGTGACGGTAGGCCATACATATGCATTAATATTTAATCTATTTTTTTGTCCAATGGAAGGAAAGGAACGTAAATGATAACTCAACGTTCCCAAAATAATTATGATGATATATATAGAAAATATATTTATTTAATGTATCCTTATTACCTTACATGAAAATCATATATTACAAATGAGTCACATCGCTCCGCGAGGCGGTAGTGCACCACACATAAAATTGATGTTATCATATCTATCATGGAATGGAAACTAATAAAATGAATATGTGATATTATATTTAATAAGTAAAAATTATGTTAAAATATTATCATTTATATAAATTATATCCATAATCACTCCTAGTTGTGAGAGTTTTTGACGAAAATTGAGTCACATAGGTTTGTGATCCTGTATCCCAGCGCACAATCGATAGAAAATATGGTTTTCCATTTGATGGAGAATAATATGGATATAAATAATAACAATAATATTATAAAATATAAATATATATAGGATACTGGGGATTTTTATAATCGTTGTTTTATATTAATTGATGGGGTTGAATATTAAATAAAATTAAAATTCTTATTGAAGAATGATACCTCTTATTGAGGTAACCTATCTTAGAATAACCAAAATGACTCCCTATAGTTGATTTATAAAAAAATAATTATTTTAGGATGATGTTAGGTAACCAAGAAATGAATATGTTTCGAGCATGGATGAACTAATAAATTGTGGATATGTTATTGGAAGAGAATATGGGGAGGCATTTTATAAGATGGGGATATGAAACACTTAGAATTTCTGAAAAAAAATTAAACCCATGTTTTTCTCATAAAAGAGGCTCCAAAATGGATAGTTATATAATATTTTAAGAGATAATTTCACTATATGGCTATATAATAATAATTAGATAAGTATTGTTCTTTTCAATAGTTATATTTTTGGTTTAACCATATGATATATCATTAACCCAGATAAATAATTATTACCATTTTCACTATTAAATATAGGAAAAAATAAAATTGAACTCATAAGATAATATAAATTATTATAATTCAAATATGGAAATTTATTCCAAATTCAACACACATAAGTGGAGTAATTTTTTTTAAAATTTAACCTATAGACATTTCATAAAACGTTTTTCCTAATGTAAAACTATAAATCATTGAGACATTTCTTATATTAAAATTCAATATGTAATTGATTTAAAGAAACAATATTGACAAATTAATATAAAATTAAAATATTTTTTCTTTTATATCAAAAAATAGGTAAAATAAATGATTTAATCGAATAGGATACCGTAAGATCAAGTGTTTTGATCCTGGTTAAAATGACGAAAATTTATGAATTTAATTTTCTGTTTATCAAGGGGTTGTTATTTTTAAACCGAGCTCCAGAATTTTATTCTGAGTGTTGGATCACCTAAAGATGTAATTTTTTTCGAACTTTGATAAAGGTTTTGAGGTAAAAGAAATTTTGCGAGGGTGGCACATGACTTGTCTAACCGTGTGGCCAAACCGTGCGAGAAGGGTGGTCAAGGAAATAGCTAACACAAAGTTTTTCAAACCGTGTGAACTAACTGTGTATGCACTTAAATGAGATCCTTAAATTGTGGATCTTGCTCGTTCTAACCTTTAGATTGATCTTTTTTCCTTATAAGTGTCCATAACTCGAGAATTGTTTTCTCCTTAGGTCATTGAAGGTCCTCCTATTGTTTTTGAGGTGATTTTAAGGCTTCTCTTGGTAGATCGAATCATGTGTCTTGAGGTAGGTAGATGTTATTCTTCGTTATTACTCAGATTATTAGATCTGCATAGATCTGTATCTTCTCTTCTCATATTTTCTTATATCTACACCCATTATGGGTAAATCTATGTGTGTGGATGACAAGTATGATGAGTTTTGGTCATGTTTCTTCTAGGAGATGTGATCTAATGTGGGTTCATGAAGACTCAACCCATTTCTCTTGAGGGTCCTTCGTTTGTTGAGGTTTCCATCAAAACCCTAAGGTAGGGTCCCAAATCTTTAGCACATTATTTAATAATTATAGATTCTTTAAATAAATTGAGAAATTTAATTTCCATTATTTTGATATGTCGATGAATGAAACTTTTGATGTTATTGATTAGTTTCGCCCACATGAGATAAGTGAGGACTTGAAATTGTGATGAGTTTAAGCACATTTGGATAACATGGATAAAGTGATATGGTTAAATAGTTAAATGATTGGAATGGGGAGATTGAATATAAGGATAGTTAATTGTAAATTAATTATCAATTCATGAGTTGGAATGAGTTTGTGGCCATTACTGATTATTGGGAATATCAAATATTTGACATCTTCGAGAGATAATTTGGAAAGCGGTAATAATTAATGGATGGATTAATTATTACATGTTAAATGGTTAATGGATAAGTAATTGATGACTGTTTAAAGAGATAATGTTTGATTAAATAATTATTGAATTAATTAATTTTCATGAAATAAATTAATATTGTGAATTGATTGTTTGTTACGATTATTGACCAAGGGTACCTTTTAATGCTTGTTATCTTTACATGCCTTATGTTGTCTTGTATGGAGTTATTTAGAGATTTGATATGTTGTGTGAGATGGTCACTAAATTATCGTGGCATTGTTATGCATGTTTTGAGATGATATATGGTGAGCTTGTAGATTGTTAAAGTCCTTGACGAACCATTGATTGAATGGATGGGTTTAGACTTGTTAATGAATTTGGATAATTAAGTGATGAATTAATTGTGTAGATGGCTTTCTAAGAATAATTAATTGTTGATTAATTATTAATTAATGAGATATTGAATGGTTAATTAAGGGTTGACTTATTTGATGAGAGATTTGTGTTGTTAATTAATTGTTGAATTAATTAACGGTTTTGTTTTGTGGGGTTAGACATGGTATTCTACACCAATGATAATTATATATGTATGATTGATGAATGGGTTGGTAGACAAGAACTGAGGCTCCAAATACTCACAAAGTGTTAGACATGATATTCTACACCAATGATATATGTTTTTGTATTATTGATAAATGGGTTGTGATACTGGGACTGAAGATAAAAATACTCACGGGGTGCTAGACATGGCGTTCTACACCAAACTAACAAGAAAATATTCTTTTATGGGACTTGGACTAATGCTCCGAAGACCCATGGGTTGTGAAACATGGAATGATGCTCTGAATACTCATGAAGGTTCTAGACAAGATGTTTTACACCCATTAATTAACATTTGACTGTGGGTCCAATTGTTCATGAATGAAATGAGTTAATGGTTAATCAATCCTGTTGTGACAAGAAGATTTGTGAATTGATTGTGAGAAAGGGTTTATACTTATTAATGAATTGGGTGAAACACTGTTAGTGGACGAACCCAGTAGAAAATAACTACTTTAGTGGATTGGTATAGACATAATATATAAAACATTTAATTGAATTTCTTTTGAGGTGTTATCCAAGCCAAAGGACAACCTTGGATTTAGTCTTTACATTGATTACATAGATGGTCTTTAGAGACATCTTTTGTTAGTGACTTATACAGGGATATGTCGGGTGTCATCCGAATCTCAAGACATTAATAATAAGATTTGAGTAATTAATAAATGGTAAATGATTATGTAATGATTGTTGAGTATGCATGACAAATGAATGTTGCAGGTTTAGACACCAACTGAGGGGTGAAGAAGGTACTTGAGTATATAGTTACATTGTACTGCTTTATTTTATGCATGCCTTCACATGTTTTAAATTATTTATTAAATTTTTGGATTTGGGGTAGACACCAGTGGTTCCGGACTATTGAGATTTATATCTCACACCCTACTCGGGTCACAATAGCATTGTGTACCAGAGTAGATTCTATTTGGTTGTAGGACTATGCAGTTTTCATTTACATGGGAGTTAGGAGTAGAGGACCGAGCAGAGGCTTGAGATGATCAAGGAGATCTCCCTTTAAGATTTGAGTCATTATTTATTTATTTCTGCATTAGAATGTAAATCATGTTGTTTTGTTCACTGTTTTCTACTTTTTAATCATTAGAATGTCATGCATGTATCTTTTGTATAATTTTTCATTGTCCACTTTTATAAAATAATTATTATTTGTATTCCGCTATTTGTCATTTATGAGTTTCTACTTCTGCTATTATTTGTAATCCACACTGATATACTATTGTGCAAATCTGACAAGAGGGTGTAGTCTCACCACTGACTGTCCATATACCCCCACTAATATTCAACAGCCTCTGGCATACGGGGAGACGTTTTTAAGGTCACGTAGCGATCGGTCCAGCCACCAGATTAGTGGTAACCCAATTATGGATGTTACAAAGTGGTATCATAGGTTTAAGATTTCTTTCTTTTCCTTTGTCTTACTATTTTGGGGTTGGTATATTGGAGACTAGGAATGTGTTTTTGGTTGGTTTAATAGTCGAGCTTGGGACTGATCACCTCATGTACGAGAAATGAACAAGTGGCCAGTGATGGAAATTGATGTTTGTATTATTAGAGGTTATAGTTGATATGATTTCACCTTGATTGAATGGTGTATTTTCAATTTTTATTGATATTGAGAATTTTGAAAAGAATAATTTCCTTGTCCTGATATGGAAAGGAAGTTTAATACAACCATCATCTTAGGCACTTATAGATTAACATGTTATGCATATAGCATGCCATGTAGTTGAATTAATAGGATTCTTGCTAATTTGGATTGTGTTATTTTGGTGAACTTTATTATTTGATCTCCTTTAGCATTCCTCTATAGATAGCATGTTATAGTGATAGATTAAACGTGATTGAGTGATTATATTCCGTACTGCCTTGGATTTTATCACATTTTGTTGTTGTGACATGCTTTTATGTCATAGCATGTTGTTGTGTTACTACTTATCCTAACATGTTGGAGAAGTTTTGATATGTGAAAGGGGTGTTAAAGATAAAATGTTAAATAAATGTTGATTGTGTTAAATGGGAGCCAAAATCTAGAGATAAGTTGTATGGGATCCTTATCGACTGGTAGGGGATGTTGAGCTTTTAGGACAGAGTTGTCCGATAATGGTTTGACTGATCTTCTTCTTGTCCTCGGTTTTCTCTTAGTGCGCTCTTCTGGACATGATGAGTGTGTCCCCTATCTAGACTTCATCATTGAGACACTATGATAGCATCAGTCTTGTTCCATTCTGCAGTTTAAATGTTGATGGGCTTGGGGAGTAGTTGTTTTCTAGGTAGTACACAGGATGCGTTGATTCTTTGGGTTACTTCTTATTTCGTGTTTTGGAATGGTTGTTTTTAAAATATCCTTGCGATGGCTTGACTTGTAAAATTTACCACATTTTGGGTAAGGACTTCGTTATACTATCGTATGGTTTTGGATTGTTCTAAAGGCATATCATCAGATAATTAGTGAAAGTGGATTTTTGGTCCATGGAGTATTTTTGTGAATCATGAGAAACATGTTCCGTTGTTTGATTGAGGTTCATCCTTTTACGTTGACAAGGTCCTTCTAATTACATAAGATATAAGTTCTGTTTTGATGTATGAGCTTTAGAGTAATCTTTGGATCTTGTTAAAAATGATTATCCATTAGTATTGAGAAGGGTTAAAGGTGTGTTTGTAATTAGGAATGAATCACGTCACTTCTAACAAGATTAAATGACCATGGTAGGTTGGTTTTTTTAGTAGTGGTTCCTGATGGCTTCTCAGGGATGTGAATTTTTTAAGGTGGGTATAATGTTTGATCCCGTGTTTTGAACTGGGTTAAAATTATGAATGTTTATGATTTTTTTTTCAGTTTATCAATGGGTTATTCTTTTTAAAACAAGCTCTGGAAATTTAATCCGAGTGTTGGATCACCTAAAGATGGTTCTTTTCTAGAAATCTGATAAATGTTTTGAGATAAAGGGGAAGTCGCACGGGCGACACATGATTTGTCTAACCGTGCGGCCAAACCGTGCGTTTTTGGTCTTTGGGGCAGTAGCTTCGGAATGGGCGGTGCATGGTTTGTCTAACCATGTGGCCAACCCATTCGAGATCAGATGCTGAGGCAGAAGCTAATGCACGGTTAGGGCACAGTTTGGCAAACCATGTGAACTAGCCGTCCATGCAATTAAACGAGATCCTTAAATTGTGGATCTCGATCATTTTTTCATTTAGATGGATCTTTTTTCCTCCTAAGGAGACATAACTCAGGATTTTTCATCACATTTGGTTAGAGAATTTTCTATCAACATTTTGAAGGTGATTCGAAGGCTTCTCTTAGCGAATCGAAGTAGGTTACTCGAAATAAGTAGATTCTCTTTTTCATTCTTATTCAGTTTCATATATGTTCTTAGATCTACATCTCTTATTCTCATTGTTTCTTATATCTACACCTATTATGGGTAAATCTAACTGTTTGGATGACATGTATGATGAGTTAGGGTCTTGGTCTTTCTAGGATAAGTGATCTCAGGTGGGTTCTTGAAGAATCAACCGATTTCTCTTGAGGGTTCTTCGTTCGTTGTGGTTTTCGTCCAAACCCCGAGGTAGGGTCCCAAATATTTAACATCTTATTTAAAATTTATAGATTATTTAAATAAATTGAGAATGCTAATTTCCATGATTTTTATAATTCAATGAATGGAACTTTTGATGTTATTGATTAGTTTCTCCCACATGAGTTATGCGAGGACTTGAACTTTTGTTGAGATTAAGAATGTTTGGATAACATGGTTAAAGTGATATGATTAAACAGTTAAATGATTGGAATAGAGATATTGACTATAAGGATAATTATTTGTAGAATATATTATCATGTCATGAGTTGGAATGAGTTTGTGGCCTTTACTAACTATTTGGAATATTGAATATTTGACATGTCCGAGAGATAATTTGGAAACTTGTAATAATAAATGGAGGGATTAATTATTAGATTTTAAATGTTAAATGGTTCACTAATTGATGATTGGATAAAGTGATAATGTTTTATTAATTAATTGTTGAATTAATTAATTTGCATGAGTTAAATTAATATAGTGAATTGATTGTTTGTTACGATTCTTGGACAATGGTACCTTTTTATGCATGTTATCATTCTTGTCCTTAAGTTTTCTTGGATGGAGTTATTTAGAGATTTGATATGTTATGTGAGATGTTCACAAAATTATCATTTCTTTGTTCAGAATTTTTTGAGATGATATATGGTGATCTTGTAGATTGTTAAAGTCTTGGACGAATCATTGTTTGAATGGAAGATTTCAGACTTGTTAAAGAATTTGAATAATTAAGTGCTGATTTAATTATACAGTTGTCTTGCTAAGAATAATTAATTGTTAATTAATTATTAAATAATGATATGAGTAATGGATAATTATGTGTTGACTTATTTTATGAGTGGTTTGTGTTGTTAATTAATTGTTGAATTAATTAACAGTTTGTTTTTGTGGTGTTAGACATGGTATTTTACATTAATGATAAATATATATGTTTGATTGATGAATGAGTTGTGTGACAAGGAGTGAGGCTCCAAAAACTCCTAGGGTGTTATACATGATGTTCTAAACCAATGTTAGATGTATTTCTATGATTTATAAATGGGTTGTGAGACAGGGACTGATTCTCCAAATACTCACGAGGTGCTAGACATGGCGTTATACACCCAGCTTGAAAAAAATATTTTTTTATGGGACAAGGACTGATGCTCCAAATACTCATGTGTTTTGAGACATGAACTTATGCTCTAAATACTATCGAAGGTGCTATACAGGAATTTCTATGCCCATTAATTAACATTGGATTGTAGGTCGAATTGTTCGTTCACGAAAGGAGTTAATGGTTAATGAATGGTGTAGTAACATGAATATTTGTGAATTGACTATGAGAAAGGGTTTATACTTATTAATGAAATGGGTGAACCACTATTAGTGGACGGACCCATGAGAAAATCACTATTTTAGTGGATGGGATGAGACATGATATATGAAAAATGTAATTGATTAAATTTGGACGTGTTATCCAAGACAAAGCACAAGTTTGGATTTGGCCTTTACTTTTATTACTTAGATGGTCTTTCAAGACATCTTTTGTGAGTGACTTATATAGGGGGATGTCGGACGTAGGCCAAATCTTAGGACATTAATAATTATATTTGACTAATTGATAAATGGAAAATGATTATGTAATTATTCTTATGTATGCATAACAAATGAATACTGTAGGTGTAAACACCAGCTATGGGATGAAGCCGGTATTTGAGTATAAAGTTACTTTGTACTACTTACTTTATTTTATTCATTCCTTCATGTGTTTAAAATTAATTATTAAATTTATTTATTTGGGGTAGACAGTGGTGGTCCCGACCTACTTATATTTATATCTCAAAACCTAATTGGGCCTCCATTGCAATGGGTACCCGAGTAGATTCTATTTGGATGCAAGACTATGCTGTTTCCATTTACTTGGGAGTTAGGAGAAGAGGACCGAGTGGATTCTTGGGATGCTCGAGAAGATCAACCTTGGGGAAATAAGTCATTATTTATTTATTTGTTCATTGGATTGTAAAGAATGATATTTTTTTCAATGTTTTCTACTTTTGTGTCATTAGTATGTCAAACATGCATCTGTTGTATAATATGGTGTCAGCCACTTTTATAAAATGAGTATTATTTCTCTTCCACTATTTGTCATTTATGAGTTACTGCTTCTGCTATTGTTTGTTATCCTCCCTGATATACCAATGTGCAACTCTAACAAGGGGGTATAGTCTCCCCACTGACTATCCTTATACCCTAACTTCTAGTCAGCGACCTCTATCATACTAGGGGACGCGCTTGAGGTCATGTGGAGACCATTCTGGCCACAAAATTAGTGGTTACCAAGGTTGGGATGTTACAAAAATATAAAATAAAAACCAGTATTTATCACTATTCATAAATAAATTTAACTTTTAAGAAACATCTCAAAATTTCATCCCTAAATAATTTTTATATGCTGATTTAAAAAAAATTATCATTTTTTTAAATAAAATTTTTAAAATAGTTTTAAAATAATTTTATTATTTTTTCACAAAATATTATATAGTTATTTATGGAAAAAATATTAATTTCAATACATATAATGACATTTATAAAAATTAAGTAATTTTTAACGATATATTTTTTACATAAATCCATTATATTTAATATTTATAAATTTTTTATTATTATTCATACATAAATGTTGAACATATATGTTATGATGTTCATATAAAATTTATAATATTAGTAATTTATTTTTGTTCATAGAAACCTAGTGTCGTGTGAAAAACATGATAAACTTTGTCTTTCATGTAACATAACATATCAAATAAATTAAATTTATTTGAAAAAAGTTATCCATTAAAAACCTAGTTTATTATAGTATATGAATCCATTATGAATGGAAATGAAAATAATTTCATTGGATTTAAGTTTGATAATAATGGTTTCATTCGGGTTGATAAGGATGAATAAATATTGATCATTGGATCTTAAAAATAATATATTTTAGTCAAATACAAAAGGCATATATATGTATTAGTTATTTAATATGATATTAACAACATTATATTTTTTCAATTATGTTACTAAGGGAATGAAATAATTTTTACAAATGTAATTTTATTATCAAGGGAAATGATGATGTAGTATTAATGTAAGGGAAACCCATTAAGGAAAATCCCTTCCGTATCAGTGGAGTATGTTATATGTGCTTTGAATCTATGGAAAAAATGTTATCGTGTTATAAATTCGTGAACATGTGGCCTATAAATCCTCATAAGATCCAATATATAATTGTAATGATCATGATATTTTTAGAAAATTAGGATATTTTAGTCAAACATGTGATGTTTTTGAAAAAGTAAAGATTATTTTAAAGGGTTTTATATTAATGTATGACAAATAAATATGGTTTCTAAAACTAGATCATGAATATTTTATATTTATATATTATTATGATCCAATTATATAAAAAGATAGTATTCTCTATTGAGTGATTAGTTTAGTAGGATAGTGTTGTTGAAGGTTCCCACCAAGAAATCTGAGTTATTGAATTACATCATTTATCATAGAAATACTAAAATGAATCTTATTTAAAAAATAAAATTCAAAAATTATAATGGAATATAATTTACCAATACCCAATTTTGGAATAATAATGATTTTCATTAGTCACCAATTCCAATAGATGAGGGAACTTCAACCATGTAATTCAGTTAAAAATATAATCTATATCATAAATACATTACCAGAATGATCAGTGTTTCGAAAGAACTACTATAATTTTTTTTCAAGAAGGATATAATAACATCACTTAATGATGTTATGTTAATTATCTTATTTATAGAATAAGAAACAACCTCATATGAGACAAATTATTCAAAAATACCAAATTTTAAAACATTATATTACTCAAAATTATGTTATTTAATCTCAATAAATACAAAAAATGGGATGATTTATTGTCAAGAAAATTATGGGATTTAATAGATTATTAATCAATGATAAAGTATAATTTTTTTTCATAAAATAGTATAGATTGGTTATTTAAAGCATAGATATCACTATAATTGAAATTGATCATAATCTTCAACAAAAACAGATCATATTCTATAATAGTTTTGGATGTATTATATAAGATCAAGAGTAGTATAAAAGGATAATAATGAATCCATAGAAGAAGAAAATGATGATTTATCTGGGGTTGAATGATAATAAAAAAAGAAGACAATAATCAGGGATGTTGTCATAGAAATGTACATTGTTATTGACAGTTAGAATAAACATTTATTCAATTTATATTATTTCAATAATTTTAATATCACATCTCATAAAATATACTCACAATACCTATATAAATGGTTTACTAACATTGATGAACAGTTACATAAGAATATTATTTAACATAGACTATGAAAAATAATATATATTCAAAATACACTAGAATCCCTTCAATACATCTTATAACTTATAATAATCTTCATAAACTATGGAATGAAAACATAAAATATGGCTGAGAATAGACACTCACTCATGAAAAAAGAGAGAATAAAATTAAAGATAATAAGTTATCAGAGATTAATATTATGGAAATAATCTGGATACATAGAATAGTTATACCAAAAAATCATAAATCATAAATCTTTGAACAAGGATTTTAATAGCATCAGTCCTGAATCAATGGGGTGTTGAAACATTAGTCAATAAACATGATCCTTGATAATAAATAACATACATAATAATATAAATTAGTGTGTCTTAAATACATTGTAATAAGAAATGATATCATTACAAATAAAGATGAACAAAAATTATGTCCAGACACAGTCTTGTAACAATAGCCTATATGAAATTATACTAATGCAAAACCATATAAGTATAGTTTAATTGAATGTATTTACCGGGATAACATTTTGAGCATAAGAAAACAAAATATTTACCAATATAAATCACTATGAGAATATATAACCCATAATATTACCCATGTGAAAAACATTTGTTTATAGTTATTTTACAATTTTACCCATTATGGACCTTGTGATAAAATATTAACCACAATTTTACACACTCAATATCATTATCTCAAAATATATCAGACATAAGGAATTAATTTAAGGGTGATATACGACCCCAAATGTCATCGTCTATACATACATATTCCATAAGATAATAATCAAATCATCATATCATGAAAAAATATGGGAATATAATAGGATTTAAATATGTTTTAAATATAATAAGATTAATAAATCATTCATAATTCCATAAATAATTATTACATGATAAACACATGGGAAAATTATTGGTACCCAATGGTATTAGGTATCGTTATGGGAATATACCTTTTGATGAAAAAACCAAACCTATTTTGTTTTCACTATATTGTTATTGGGTTTATAATTATGTAAATAGTTTCCCCTAATTAATTGATATATGGAATCTATGTTACCATCCTTTATTCAGTGGATTTGAAAACATCGTATTCAAAAATTGAAGGCATTGGAAGATATTTTATGTCTATTCACACTTGATGTTTAGTGAAGAAAATTAAAGTTATTGATAATATCATCGATATAAAATATCAAAATCCATAAATAGAAGGAATTTAGATTGATAAATTTGAATAATATCCTCAATACATCATTATTTATGTGATGAACTAAGATGTTGATTAAAAATTATTTTTAATTCTTTTATCAAAATGTTATTTTGGTAATATTAAATATCCATTATCATTAGAAATAATTTTTACAAAAATATTATATAAAACTAGGGGAATTTTTTTTTCTTTTAGAAACCAATAAAACATATAGATAATGTTTCATATAAATAGAGAAAGGTTTCAACAGGATATGTTCACATGGATAATCTAAAAGATAATTTTTAGTGAAAAATAAGCCATATAGAAAAGTCTAAATTGAATTTATTTAAAATAAATTTCAACAAAAAATAAAGTTTTTTAATTGGATATTTATCAAAAATATATATGTATATCTATTAAAATGTTGAATCTATGAAAAAAACTTTGTGGAAAATAATTATCTTTTGTTTTCATGAAAATATATTTTTTAAAATACCTTTTTTAAAAATATTATACATCCTTCAATTTCAAATAATAAAAAATATGAAAAAGATGACTATTTATAACCACATTAGTGTGAAATGATTCTCATATTTCAAATAAAGTCCATTAAAAATATCATGTTGGATAATCAAATTTGATAAATCTCAATATGGAAATGAATTTGGGAAATTAATCCTTATAGATTATGCATTATTAGAAGAAAAACCCCTAACGGGAGAATGCATGAAAATAAAATTCAAAAACCTGAAATATTATTTTTGATATATTATAAAAAATATTAATTATATTAAATATATAAAACTAAATTGGTTCATATAAACTATTGTGTAAAAATAAATATTAATTTTGAAAAATAAACCCCATACACGTAACATAAATCTAAAGTTAATAATTGTCTGATAATAAGGTTTTAAAAAATATAGGATCCCATGAAAACAATGATTATGTGAATTACATAGTTTCATTAGTTATAAGAAATTAATCAATTAAAAAATTATATATTAATGTTTTTAACTACTTGTATTATAATTGTGTTTAAATAAACCCATACAACATCGTCACTTTTCAAGTCAATAACCCAAGATTTAATTAATATGAGATTGTTTTTTCAATCCTATTGATTACATAAAAAATATTTTAAAAATAAATCTCTGGATAACATATAAACTAAAAAAATTGAAACCAAAACATAATATAAATTATATATCAATTGAAAAAAATTTATTTTAAAACACCCACAATAGCTTGTATTCGATCTTCTCATCTACATTACATCTCACATTGAATCCTTTCATGTTCTCTAGAATTTCTATTTATTAATGAAGGTATTGGGATAATTTATGGATAAAATGGAATCTATATTATGCATGTGACTTATACTAAATAAAAATTATATAGGGATTCATAGAAATGAAGACAGAAAATATATAAAATTGAGAGGGTGGAATTGATCTCATTTTTAAAGTGATAAAATTGGTTTTTTTGAATTCCATTTATATTTAAAAATACTCATGGCATTATTCGTGGTTAAAGGATCCAAAAATAATTAAATAATGTTTTTGTGATATACAATTATTACTAATATATCAACACTCATTTGTATACATGTTTAAAAAATGTTTAAATCATTTTAAGGCTTTATTTTTACAATTTATCATTTTCATTTTCCGTGGTAACTACAACATACATAGTAGTTTATATTTTGTTAAAAATTAATAATTACTATTATAATTGATATTTTATGTTATAAACCCAAATAAAGGCCTTATGAAATCTAATTCAGTTTCAATATAAGATAATAATATCTTTTAAATTAATAGCATTTAATATATTTATATAACTAATTTGTTGAAAAATGTTGTCTTTTATATGAAGTGTTCTTAATATTTTTTTGAATAGATTATCTATTTTATGGGTGTTAATATATATATATATATATAAATATAAAATTTTCTAATATTATATTATGTTATTTTATATGATAATTATTTAAAAATATCCATAACACAATTCCTTGAAAATAATTATTGTTATATTATCATAACAAGTAACATTAATAATAGAAATCATAATTGAATGACCACATATTAAATTGATCATATTACATAATATGAACATATTGATCTAAAAAATGTGTTTTTATGTTTTTTATTTCTGTATGTGTTGAAAACATATTTTAAATAGAGTCAAATGAAAACTCTTTTTAAAGTAAAATGTTAGTCATGTTTCGAAAACGTTTAACACTGGTTTCATAAATTCAACATTATTTTTAATGATTTATTGAAAATTTTAAAATATATTTTATATAACTAATTTATAAATAAAATTTAAGTAATTCTTGAATTATGCTAATGATACAAAATTTTCAGTATTTGTTAAATAGTTGTTTTCACTATTCACCCAAGAATCAATTATTTTAGAAAATTCATAGAAATTCATAAAAATATTTTAAGTGAATTACTAATCTATTAAATGGTCTTATATTTTTTATATTCAAATAATACTCTTTATAAATATTTCTTTTTAAATGAATATTTTATATATATTGAAAAATAAATTTATTGTAATAAAATGTATTTTTAATACATTAAGTATTCTGAATCATACATGTATGAATATTTGATTGATTACAATAATTTTATTTACTATTAATTATTATATTTAGGTAATTTGAATATGATTAGGTATTATTAATCTAATTTTTTCTTAGTTCAATGTTGTCTATGACATAAGTAATCCAAATAGTTTTAAGTTAAAGGATCTAATATCTTGGTTCATTACATTAATCAGGGAATAGATAACACATGAGAAAAAATTTGAATAAAATATATCTAGTTATCATAACTCATATCTATGAAATATCCAATGTCTTTTAATAATGGGTTCAAAGGTAAAAATTTGATCAAGATGATTCACAAAAACCATTGAAATTTTATAAAAAATTATATGTATGGGGTATTTTTAAGGTCCATAAATATTAATTCCATCAGGAATAAATTTATTTTTTGAAATATATTATATTGTAATAGAATTTTTATTCACAAAAGGAAAGACGTGTTCTCATAGTATACTTTATGATTGATGTTTTTGGTGTTAATGAATTCCTTTCATTGGTGGGTAGGATGGAAAAAAATTATTATTCATCTACATAACATTATAATGGACATTCATGTTATTAAAAATGGATGCGAAATCTATATTTATATATTTTAAATTGTAAGAAGTTGATAAAATTTAAAAATTATTTTGTTTTCATGTTCATGAGTATGAAAAAAATTTGATTCTTGAATAATGCAATGTATATTCTAATGGAGTAACAAATAACACAAAATTCCATAAAATATGAACACTTAAAAAATAACTGGATCCTACATAGTAGAGTTACTCTTAACATCTACATCATTATGGAGTGTGATAAAGTAGTAATGGGACTTTTATATGTTGATGATGACTTCATTTCAAGATGAAATGATTCATAGTACATTCTGTTTTCATAATTCAGATGATCTAAGATTGAAATGTCAATGAATAAAGAGAATATATTTTTACATAGATTAAATGTGGTTCAATGAAGGAATAGAACAATCATCACTCAATATTAAAATGCCAAGGATGATTAGATAATATTTAGAGTGGAGAAATCGATGGATATGAAAACATTGACTATGACCTGGATGAAAATATCAATGGACTATGACATAAAAGTGATTAATTTCATATAATACATGATTATTAGTGAGATCCTTCTATGGTTATCATGAGAACTAATTAAAATTGTTTTTTTCTCAAATTATAAGTTTCATGGTATTTGGGTATTCAAAAATAAGCTAATATTCTCATGGTGAAGATAATTTTTTAATATATCAAATAAATGGAAGATATTGGTTTGATTTATAGTGTAATATATTATCTAGTGTTTCTTGTTTATACATATATAGTTAGGTATATTTTAGATGTCAATATAATTTTGACATCATTTAGTTAATTATATCATGGTGGATTTTCCATTAGTTTCCATAGTGTGAAAAAAACATCATTTTACTTAATAACATAGAATCTAATTATATTTAATCCACAAAAACTTATCGAAAAATATTATAGATAATGAAATTACATGAGGATATGTAATTTTATATGATAAATTTATTGGAATAAAATTTCAAATCCCAAATTTGCCAATATTATAAAAAATTTCATACTTAATTTAAGAAAAAATCAAAATATAATTAAGTATCAAATTATAAAGGATAAATTTTAGAATGGGTAAGTGAAATTTGGGTATATTTATATAGAAGTTCATGTTTCAAATATAATTTAAATAATAATTACAAATGATTTATTTGAGAATCATAATTTAGATATTATATTCTAGTTTACAATCAACACTTATGAACTATTAATGTGTAATCCCCTCTCCAAAATTTTATATTATATAGGTCCCCATGTTTTAGTAATTTTTATTTTCATCTTACTTCCCACAATGGAGTAACATTTGGTTTCATTGATGAAGGGGGAAAGATATTTTTCATTAAAGACTAATATATATCTCAAATATTCTAAGGGGGTGAGTAATGTTGTTAAATATCAGATATTTTTAATGTTAAATAAATGGGATAGAAGATATAGGGGGAGAAATAAATCATTTTTTCAAACATCATATAACGACTGAGTGGGGAAGGAAGAGATTCGATTATAATATTTTAATGTTACAGTTCTTTCTCATGTTGGGTATGAATCATGAGGTCTTAGAATAATTATTATGCATGTCTTTTAATTATATATAGTGTTTTGGGGTTTCAATATAATTTGATGTTAAATGGGGGAAAGATTTAAAAATTTGGTTATTCCCAAGTTGGATATATTATAAAATAACCCAAATGAAGAGATTTTTAGGAAAATTCTATCATTGGTGTTTTAGATATTGTGGGATATGTTTTTCACCAATGAATGGAAAATTAAAAAAATGGAAAATATTGACGAAATTTTTAATTGAAGTTTTTTGGTAGTGTTTAATGTTAGTTTGTTATATTTGTAAATATTTGGAATCAATATATATGTTCAATGATAAATCGCAAATATAACCCACATCATACGACAAAAATATTCCATAACACAAGAGTAGATGATAATTATTATTCATGACACAAAACTCTTATCTGAGATACAACCCAAATAATTTAAATTAATGAAATTGGTGGAGTTGTGTTTTCATGATAGTAATGATAAATTTTATTATATGAAAATAAATAAATATTGTGATATTTCTTAATTACTGAAATATAATTATTTTCTTGGTAGAAATTGTTTATTGATGTATAATCTGGAAGATATCAAAAAATTAATTTTTAATAATAAAAGTTTTGTATCATTAGATATTTTCTATTTGAATTCATTAATGAAAAAGTGAAATTTTAACCTGTAGGGAAAATGGAGTTTGTTATAATTTTCCATGTAGTTTCTATTCAAAATAAAATTTAAAACATTTTTGAATATTTTGATGATTAAATTGAGTAAAAAATGAATAGGTATATATCAAACAACCATTTTTTTATAATAGATTCTGATTCAAATGTGTAAAGTTTGAAAAATCTATGTTTATAAAAAATAATCAACCCCTTTCTTGTTGTGTATATCCTTTTAAATTTTATTTAATAATGGATTTTTGGAGATGAGGGGTTGATCACAACCTCAATGTAGAAATTTTATAATATGACCATTTCTTATAGGTATTGTATATTGATGTCGTCATATATAGAAGAAACATAAACAACTAAGTTGATATTTTTCATGATTAAATAGTTTTGAATTTATGATTTCGTTAATTGGTAAATTATCATATTATCATTCTCTATAATTTTTTTTAATAATAGAATTTGTTCATAAAAAAGTGAAATATTCAAGGGTGGTTTTGAAGATAACTACATGATTTCAAGTTGTTCTTAACTATGAAAACCATTCAAAACAAACATGGAATGTATAAAAAATTCAAGGATCTAATACAACCTTTATACAAGAATCCTTATTTGGATACTAGATCTTAACAAAATTAGGCTAGAATTTTTTTATACATGGTCATGGTAGAAAATGGATAATATTTTAGAGTCCACTTTATATGTGATGTATTTGTTGTTAATGATTTTCAAATACTATGATTAATTTTTATAGATTTCATTGTTCTAAATATGTTTCATATGTTATGAATAATATGTTTTCTAGGTTTTTTTGTCAAATAATAAAATATTGATAAAACATAGCATGTGTATTGGTTGATTGAATGAAGACGATAAGTCAACATTATGAAGAAGTGAATAAGATAATCCCATGTCTTGTTATCCCGAATAAAGGTAATTTATGTTATTTACTTTGGATGTTTTGGAATATAATTGTTTGCCTTAGGATAAAAATTTATTAAATATTTAAAATAAATAAAATGATTTTCAAATGAATCTTAGTGTCTCTATCATGAGACATAATGTTTGTAGAATCAAATTTTTTAACACTAGATTTCTGTTTCATTATGGTGTTTATTAGTGTAAATTTCTTAGATAGAGAAGAACATATCATGAAATATGAGATGATCAGATTTAGGGTTTTAGATAAAATATTTGTATGAGACTGTTCACAAGTAAATTAGAATAACATTAATAGACTTATTTGATCATACTAAAGGTGGAATCAAATTATTGAAATATTTCAATCACATATTTATAAAACAAGGAATTTTCAAAAAAATATCATAATATGCATAGTGATAAATTCCTCAGTAATTAATCCTCACAATTCTATTTGATTGTGATTCAAAAAGTTGTATGATAGATGAAAATCCTCTTGCAAATAGAGGAACATAAAATATTGTCTTTTTAGTAAATAACGTTCCACACATAATGTGTATGTGAAGATATTAGTTATTTTTGTTAAATTTAGTTGGTGGGATAAGATGCTGGAACTTGGTGGAACAATGGTTCTCAGAAAAAGATACGTTAATTGATGTTTTGGTTGAGTTATATGAGATGAATAATTTTATGTATTTTAATTTAGGATCAACTAAAAATATCAACATGTTAAGTGGTGATGATTCAGTAAGGGAATGAAAAATGTTTTTGGGCATATGGTTTTTAGTAGTGGAAACAATTTCTAAATGATGGTATTGTGGTTTCAAAATAAATTCATTAAATAGGGTAAATTTTTCAAGATCATCATACTGAGATTTTGATTAGGAAGAACATTCATAGAATAATTATGAAGAATAATTAAATAGATATCACTAAAAAGTGCCATCAAATAGTGAATTACATAATCCCTTGAATAGAGGTTTTCAAAGTCCATTAGGGAAACATTTCCAAATGAATTCTTTTTTGATAGATGTTTCTAAGAAAATGAATTATATATAAGTCTATTTGAGATTTTATTAGATAAAGTGATTTTAATACATAATAAATAATATTACAAAGTCCTCACATAAAGTTTTATGATGTCATTGGGAATAATGAGTAGAGTAGACGAATATCATACCATCAAATAGGTAAAATCAGATTGACAATGTTAGTCCATCACATGGAGGCATCTTATAAAGGACTAGTGGTTGTTCACCACAAAATACATTACCTAATAGATATCTTCATAAGAATAACTATTGAATTATTGTACAAATATCGTTACAATGTTTATGTAATTATATTTATTATTAGATGTCGGTATGGATGTTCAATATATTCAAAATCATAAAGGAATGATCCTGATTATATACAAGGTAACATGAATTTTGAATAGATAATTGAACACTTGATATTTGTGTGTCCACACAAATATTATTGACTCAAACTTTTTAGGCAGTTTTACTGATTCCAATGGAATAAATATTTTAGTAGAAAATAAAATTTGGAGTAAGACATTGATTTTTTTTGTTTTTCATTATCTATGTTTTTAGATAATAATTTTCTCTATAAAGGGAAGGAATTTCATAGTAATTTTTTTTATGGAAAATCTAGTTGTCGATGGATTGGCCATGGATGTGGATAATATTGAAGATGCGATGTTTCATAGTGATGTGTTATCCATGAAACATGAGAGTAATTATAATTTGGGATGGATTTTTAGAAAAATATGTTTTGGAAAATAATCCAAGAGAAAAAGATGCAGAAGACTGTGTGGAAGTACAAAAATAAGATATATTAAACAATATTAAGTAGAAATTATGACCATAGGAGAATAAAGGATTAGACAAACTAAAATCCGATAAACTAGTATTGGATGGACAATCATTAGATGTACTATAAGAAGGACCCTATCAGAAAAAAATGATTGTAAGTGAGGTGTTTTTGGATTGTAATAAAGAATAACATATAAATAATAAGGCATTGTACATGTGTAGAAAATGAAAGATTCAATTTGATTATTTTAATAGTAATATGTCTTGGTGAAAAACATTACATACAAAATAAAAAGTATAAGAGTTTCTTATACACAAATGTTAATGTAAGAGAAGAGTAATAAAAAGAAATCCTATATATGACATTAATTAAATGTCTCAATTGGTTTAATTTTTTTTGGTATTCTGAATACTTTAAATATATTTATATTTGATTACATAGGTAGAATAAATATCAAGAAAGCAATTGTATATAAACTACGAATTCATTTGTCTTGGGAATCAACATTAATTTTTATACCCCATCCAATTGTGTATAAATCTAAACATAAAGTAATTGATTTTTTTTTCTAATATGACCACTATTATTAGAACCACATTATTGTGGAGAATATGTTTACTATTAACCACCATTCCCCACAAATACAAACTAATCTTATTGAGTATATAACCCTATAAAATCTTCCAGAAAAATCATTACAATTAATTTATATACATTCATATGAAAATAAATAGGGAAATAGATAAGCATGATCGAAAATGGTCTATTAGTTATGGATATAAAAAGTATTTATTGGTTTAAAAATTCAAAAACATTGATTCACTCCATACCACCTCATATATTTGATCATATCTCGAATTATTCATTAAAATTAATTTTAGAGCTGGGTTATATTATATTTGATTCCCAATATTTGAAATATTTCTCAATTAAATATATGAAATTCACTATTACATTTTCAATGATGTTTTTTTAGTAAATATTCAATTATCTCGTAATATAAATTAATTTTTACCATGATCACGAATAATATAAAAAATAAATTTCATTGGAAGTTGATGAAAATGTCCATCTAAATCCTTGAGGGAAAACAATTATCTAATTTTTGGAATGATAATGAAAAAAATTGAAATAACATGGAGAGTAAAGTGAATGTGGTTCAAATTTACACCAATTATATGGAATAAATTTCTAACTCTAGTCAATCAAGGATAAGTAATCATTAGGTATATTAAAATTCTGGCACAAAACATCATCAAAAACAAAAACATAACATATGTTGGTATAATTTTATTTCGGATACTTATCCAGATATATTATTTTGTATATAAAAATATATTATTCAATAAATAACAATATTAATAGTCTCACATGTTTCTTGTGTCTTTAAATATATTTAGGAATAGATCACCAATTTTGAAGATAATACAATCTATATGGATAATGATCTACCAAAAAACCTTTTGTAAAGTATGAAGCTCTCTAGGATGGTTGGATTTATCTAGACTATAATGGTTAATCATGTTGTAATGAACTAATTTTTTTTAACCAACTAGATAAGTGGACTTGGAGAAAATTATGGATCCATGAAGACTGTTGAAGTGATGATCCATTCACACAAGGCAAAATTGGATAATATTATTGATGTTAAGGATTGGAAATTGTAAGTAACTTCTATGAAGATCATGAAACATGAAACATTATTATAAAAATCTAATATACATGATGAAGTGATTGAAAAAATGAACAGTGGTTGTGAAAATATGGTGATTTAAACAAAATATTAGAAGAGAACCCTTAATTTGAAGTGTCAATTATTGGATGAAAATAATTTCTGTCATGAATAAAACATATTGATTCATTAAAAAATAAAGAGAATGTTGTTTCCACCAAAAAATATGGTAATGAATAATCTAGTTTTAAATGTCCTCACCCATGTGATAATAATATCATGGAAACATTTAATTATCAGTCTCAAGAAGATATAATGGATTATGTTACATCTATATCATATTATAATTTTTTATCTAAATACATTTTATTGAATTATTATAGTATTAGATAAGAAATATACACAAGTATAGATGATGAATTTTGATAAGAATCCCACCACCATTTCCTTAGAGGAAATAGAATGATGTTTGGAAGATTATTCCCTATTAATATTAGAAAATGATATGAAGTCAACAAAAAAATAACATTGCCATTAAAATATACATTCTATACAACATGCAATAGATATAATAAGATCAAGAATTTTGGTGCAATTTCAATGTTTCAATAGGTTTGACCATTTATTATTTGTATTTTTTTTACAATTACCTTAATACAAAACTTCACATGATACCGATATCATGGGGGGAGAATTCCATAAATGAATATTAAAGGCCCATTGAATATGAAATTTTTTATGATTTAATCATATTTGATATTATTCTATAATATTTTTGATTCTTGAAATAACTATGGTAAAAATATTTTTTCATTCACATCACAAAAGGTAATAATGATCCATTATAAAATAATACCCATTATTTTTATAGATAATTAAGTAGAATCCTTGGGATTTAACAAGAATAATCATTCATATAATAACAATCCCAAATGAAATATTGATGTAAATGTGAGAATTCCTTGGATTCCATGTTAAAGAAGTTACATTATAAAAATAAGGGATAATATATAAGGCTCTCAGAATAATAAACCAAGAAATCCAAAAATTAATATCAATGTATGAAATGATATATTAGACATATATCAGTAAAAATAATGAAATTTGGATCAATCCAAATAATATTTTAATATACAAGGAATGGGGATGATTCAATGTAAATAACTCGTCTTTATGATAAGTTATCAACAACTAAAAATATCGGGTTAAATTTTTTTTATGTGCATGGTTTAGTATGGATGGAAATAGTCCTAGAGATGAGACTAAACTAATTCCATTCGAACAACATTTATTAATGATGATGGATATTTTACAAGGTGAAAAAATTTCGTTAAAATATTTTTAGAAAGGAAATTTTAAACATAAATATATTAAATATTTTATAATATACAGGTTTCATCAATAAGCATAAAATTTCAAATGTGAAAGGATGGATAATGAAGAAAATCAAGAAACACTATTTTGGTAATAAAATCAAAATTATTATTCTAATTAATAACAAAAGATGATCCATGTTGTTTATATAACCCTTATAAAGTGTATTTGTGTTTTATGTATAAGGAATTTAAGCGGATTATTGTTCTCAAGGGGGTGATCCTATCAATGAATATGGGATATCAACATTAGAAAAATTATATAAACACAATTCAATCATGGAATGATTTTGATATCGATATGATAAAATATCGTAATAAAGGATCATCCAAGATGATGCTGAAGTGGTTAATGTCATCACATTACTGCAAATTATAGAATATCAAACCATAGATTTATTTTAATTTTTGAATTAAAAATGTTTATATTTAAGAACATAATATTTTGTAAAGATGTGTAAGTTTTCAAGTCTGGACAACCATAAGATGAATATCCATTTTGGTGAATTATCATCAATGATCCCGAATTAGATATATTAATGTGACCCATCAATTAAATGTTCATGAAAAACAGTTCCTTGATGGGGAGAGAAGCGTAGAACGTTCTTGTCACTACCAGAGTTCTTGTTTTATACAAACTTGATTATTATATAATGTTTTCAATGAAGATTCATTATGAAATTTACTAAATTATTAATCAGTACTCCTTGGTTACTTAAAATATAATATGTAACACAATGTGGGAGTAACTTATTTAATATATTACATATTATATTTGGATGAATGAAATAGTTCCTTGGATGTTTATCTGAAGTATTATACATTAATATTTATATATTTTTTAATGAATTATCTAGAATAATTATCAGGGTGATTCATTCTAATAATATTAGAGATCAAAGTCGGTATCATCATACTATAATATAAGTTTATAGTCCCTGAAGATATGACAAAGAATTCTCATTTCATGTGTCATCATGTTCAATTGGTAAAATATTTTTTTTGTCTAAATCAAAAAATATTGTTTCTATATAGAGCATAGTTCAAGTAGACACATAGTTACATTATCGATGGAATATTTTTTAGGAAATAATTGATATCCATTTCCCAATTACATTTTTTAAAATAATGGGGAGAGAATGTTAAATTATTTTCTTAATAGTAATATGGAGAGAATTAACATAAACAAACATATAGAAATATATTCTTTATTGAAGCTATTAGGAAAACTATAAAGGGGGATATTGAAAAGTCCATATTATATGTTCTTTTTAATTAAATGGTACACAATGATTAAAAATAAAATAAAAATTATTCATTAATCCCAATATGTTGAAGATTTTTTAGAGAAGAAGTGTTCATGGAATATCTGTTAATGTTTAAAAGTCCATGAATCTGGAAGAAATTACATGGATTACTAAGAGTGGATGATAAATCCTGACTATGAAAATGAAATTAATTTATTCTAATGTATATTTATAAGAGAATTATTTAAATAGTGTTCACTCCTTTAAAAATAGAAAATATATTCATTTCATAAAGTTTATATAATATTTCAAGATCTGGATTAAAAATGATTATTGAAGAGCTGATATTAAATTCTATAATTTGTTCTTTGATGTTTTGAGAGGTTTATTTAGAAACAATATTCTGATATTTTCTTATAGGGTTTATGGACTAAACATTTCATATGAAGATTAATGGTTTTAGAAGGATGATATGAGAATAATAAATCTATAGGGAAAAAGTTTATATGATAATTATTTATAGTGACTGTATAATTATGCGAATTGACTATGTCGATTAGAAGAATGGTGGAACTGAATGTTTGATTTTTTTTAATTTTAGATACATTATTAAAATAAATATCCAACAAATAATATCATCTAATGCTTGGTGATGTATTCTTCATTGATTAAAAATATCATTTCCTAGTGAATATAATTCAAGATGATATTAGGAAGAATAAAATCATCTGGGAAATTTAGGAAATTTAGTAAATCATTTTTTTCTTCTTGAAATTTTAAAACATCATGTTCATTAAATGATATTCATTATTCAAGATATTGTTTTTTATGAGATGATATTAGTGGAATATGGTGGAATTATGAACCACATTCAAAGATAAGTATCATGGATGTTGTGGATGAAGTTTTTTCGGATGATGTTTTTTATGATGACTACATAATTGACTAGAAAAATACCAATATGATAATTATTTATGCTTTATTGGGTAAAAAAATGATTTCATTGGAATTTTGTTTTCAAGATAGTGTAAAATTATTCTAAATGATTAGGCAATGTTTTTCTATAAAATATATTAGATTGGATAATCAAGTCAATATTATAAGACATAAATATTGTCTAGATTGCTATGGTTGAAAAATAATTTTGAAGATGCATCTGGAAAATTATTTCCAAGTACAACCATCAGATGAAGAATTACAAAGTCCATCAGACATATTATAACAATAAACATCACATATAATTCTATGAATAAAATTGTATAGCACAGAATATTTTAAGAATATTATTGTGAAAATTTCCTTTGATGACATGAGATAAAGTGTTACAGTGAAATAAGAAATAGTATTACAAATTCAATATCTAATGTATTATAAGTTATTTGATATGGGTAGTAGAACAGACCTATGAGTGATCATCAGATAGAGAATACCCAATGGGAAATTTTACTCCATCAATTGGATGATTACTGTAAATGGATTGAGATATTTTTAGTGAACAATGTGTTATTATAGGGAGATATAATTAAATTGAAGTAAAAAATGATCTATAGTGGTATTTTAAATTAATTTTATTATTTTATTCGATGTGAAAATATTACGAGATATGTTCAATGTTTCAATAATTAGGATAAAATTACTTTTATTATTGTTGATGTATCATGCAATTTTTTGAAATCATTGACTCTATGTTATATGTAAGTTCATATGATTATTTTGAATTCATATTTTTTCATTGTTTTGAAGGATACGAAATAATGAAATATTAAATCATAAATTTATCTTTGTAGTGGGAATATAAAAAATTAATTCAACACTTAAACCCATGTTTTTGGAGGATTATTTCCTATATATAATGGAGTAGGTGCACTGTGAAAATATTGATCATGATCTTAATTGTTATTCGATTGTATGTGGTTGTAGTAATAATTATGGAATCAATCTGTCATATTGAGTTTCCATCCTTATTTCTGGGGATTATTTACCTCTTTGGTAATATATTGGGTGATGACTTTTCAAATGGTGATGTACTGAATAGAGAGGTATGGTATTGAACATGAGGTACCAAATTGAGAAGAATCACGAGATGAATATTTGAAGAAGAAAATATAGAAATAAATGTACTGAGATAAGAATAAGGGGTCAAATATAATGATATCAGACAATCATGTATCATATAATCAATCATTAGTTGTAAAATATTAGATATACAATATTTAACAATGATGTATAGAGACTAATAGTTTACTAACAAAATTAAATAGAACTTGGGATAAATAAATCTTGTAACCATTGAATGAAAAGTTATTCTCGGTCATCATCTATAATGGGGAAGAAAGTTGGGTTCAAAATTATTCATTCAATAGACGAAGTAAATTCAATTCCTCTTTGGATTTTTGAAATTAAGATAATAGGAAAAATAACAATTCAACACTAAAAAATTATATAGAATTCAAAATTATTAGAATTATTTCTTAGTTGTTAAAAGAAACCTACGATATTGAAGATTATCTATATAAGAAGTATAAATACTAGTAAATTCAATGTATATATCATAGTCTATTACCAATCTTGGTAATACATATTTTTTATCTCCCTCATAAATTATATGAAACCACACCATAAGTCAACAATAATTTCTTGGTCAATCCACAGTAGTGAGTATCTGATTATAGTGGAAAATCGGATTTCCAGTCACAAAAAAAAAACATAAAACGACTAGATAGTCCTAATTAGTAGTGAAGCATGTAAAAAATCATGCGATATAAATTTATTTATATAATATGAATCATTAGAAAATAATTAGGGATATAGAGAACTAATATTTAGATATATTTAAGCACTACATGAATAAATAGTATTCTCTAGCTCTAAAAGCCCCTTACACTAATTCCTCCATGCCCCATCCTCTCAATGTTGAGAATATCTCACTATTATAAATATATATATTTCATTGATTATATCCGATTCTAAACCTAAAATCTACAATGGTTCTGTTAGATTGTGTATAGATCATCTGGGATAGAGAAATAATGTTCATAAAAAGAAAAAAAACTAAAAATAAATAAAAAAAGAATCTCAAAAGAAGGAATGTAATGTGAAACAGTCTTCAATATATATATTTTAAAAATTTCTTATGAGGATATATAGATGAATTTGTAATGAAAAGGATAAAGAATAATTATAATAACATTAAGGAAGAGAACATATAAGGATTAAAAACAAATTTAATTTTTATTGACCAGATAGAATATATTCCTTTTTGTGAAAATATATTTATATTAAAAAATAAATAATATGTTCCCCAAAACCTATGTCGGGATAATTGGATAATAAATTGTGGAATTAGAAATTTATCTCTAATAAATTCATTAAATTATAATGGGATATGAATCTTATTCAATTTTTAAATGAGAAAAATGATGCTAAATAAATTAACTGAATTCAATTTTCTTCCACTCTAT
The DNA here is from genome assembly GCA_963277665.1 of Viscum album. Taxonomy (NCBI): domain Eukaryota; kingdom Viridiplantae; phylum Streptophyta; class Magnoliopsida; order Santalales; family Viscaceae; genus Viscum; species Viscum album. Next base: position 1,049,924,897 of record OY728151.1, on the reverse strand, counting down.
AAATTCTATAAAAAAATAAATAAATTATAAAAACAAAATAACATTTTCATTCATAATGGTGAGAATGAAGATTTCAAGGAATAATCCCTCATTCATTTCTCTTCATCAAACCATTTTCCTTCAAATTATGTTGTCTTCTCTCACTCTACCCATTATCCAGTTTGGAAATATCTTACAAAATATCATAGATCTCCCAAATTGTTAAACATTATCATTACCTATGTAGTATAATTTTTATAGTCATTTATTATGTATCATTTCCATTGTTTTTAATAGTTTAAAACACAACATCATTCCTCTTGGGTTATTTTTACAACCACATGTCGGTAGTTTTTCCTTTGTAACAACTAAATAATGTGGCATGTGTGTCACACTCTGAATGCACATATATCTATTTGGTGATTGATATGATTTTCTTTAGTCCTCATATATAAATTGATGGCGCTTCTCAAATATCCATGTTCATTTCCCTATACATTATTGGGAAATAAATTTGATTTAACTTTGATGAAATATGAATTACATTAATGATGAATGATTTATCCTTATGAGGCCTCCCTTACTCATAGAAATACAATTAAAAAACATATAAAAAAAATATAATGGAAATGACCCTTATGTGAGTATTTGGATAAAAAAAAGATACCCTGATGTTCTATGTAGTCATATTCTTCTACCCTTATAAAAATCATATATTAAAATATAAATAAGAGCCTAGTTGAAGAGATTTATATAAAATTAACCTTCTTAAAAAAGTAGACATTATATAGAGTTAGATAAAGATGAATGTGAACTAGAAGTTTATGATTAATAGATCAATTGGACTTTACATTTTAAATATTATTTTTATATATATTAATATGTCTATTCAATGAAAGAATATTTATTTACCCAAAAATTTAGCTAATATAAAATATACATTAATAAAAATATTATTATCACAGGGAATATAGATCATCATGTATTAATATTATAATAAAAGAAACATGTGAAATTATTTATTCTCCAACCAATGTAAAAAAAATACTATGTACATTTACTCTGTAACAAAGCTAATTCAATCCACCATTGTGTAAAATAAATTCTATGGAAAATCATTTCATGGCCTTGAAAAATTTTCCTCATGAATGTAACACCCCTTGAAAGTGAGACATAATATGATATATTTTACTACACATGTCAAAATTATTCACTTTTATTATATGGATTATACCACTTTATTACCCTATATTTATGTGTGATTGATGTAGGGTAGTGATAGGATGGGTGACCCTAGGGTTTGTTTCACCATGTGTGTGTGATTTAGGACAAATCACATATAGATAATATGTGTTCACATATGGGGATAGATGTTCCACTGGTATGTGACACCAAGAAGTAGTAACATGTGGTGTACAGTGAATGAAACATCATTATTATAATAAATATGTGGGGAAAGGTGACCTGAATCATTTATAGGGGTTCTCATGACATTACATTAGATGCTCTAGAAAACCAAGTGTGATTATCATCCTCCACCAGAGTGACTCCAACACTTTAAATAATATTTTTTTCTGATTAACTATTATCAAATAACGAAGTATAAAAGTCTATTCTAGTAAGAAAATATATATACATTAAATACTAGAGTTTCATGGAATGATAATAGATCAATAAAATAAGTAATTTATTCTTGATTATACTAATCAAATGATGGTAGGATACATGGTTTCAACTGAGTCACTTATGGGTAATAAATCCCATTATGAATTAAATATTTTAACTGATTTAAAATTATTAAAAATTAAATGTGATTATCCAATATTTCTCATTAAATAGTTTTAATTTCATCTTGTTAAATGATGAAATCTATAGATATTTTTTAATATCCATTATTGGGAATGGGCCTATACACTTTTTATGTACTTCAAAAACCTCATGTTGATCATATCAGTCATTTAACAATTTATAATTATTTATTTTCTCTTGAATAATATGTTGTTTATTACTCATAATTCTTCTTCTTGATTAATTATATTAATTAAAAAATTTATATTATATATTATTTTAACTTCATATGATATAAAATAGAAGTAAAATAGATAATGAATGACATGAGGGTCCATCAGGTGGCTCTATGGTTCTAATAGAAGGATCCAGTGAAATGGAATTTAACTAAAATATTAAAAAAAAATAATGAGGTCTAATATAGATAGATGATATGTGAGATAAAAAAAACTTTAAAAAATAATTTCATGAAGTAATGAATAAAATTTCTGTTGATTTTCCTGGTAGGAATAAACTTTTTGGGACTACAAATCATGTAATTTACATACATATAAGGTTCTCATACATGGTTTTTATTGTGATTTTTAGTGAAAAAAATGTGTGATGGATTTGTGACATGATACATAATTATTTATAGTAAATCAAAACATAAATCTCTGCGATTACAAATGGTATAGCTCAGATAAAAGTTATGTATGTCATTAAAGTCCACAATATCAACATACCAACCTCTTTGATCTTCTTCTATTAAAAAAATAATATGATAAGCATGATGTGTATCTTTATAGTACATGTAATGAAATCTCCCAGTAATTAAAATAAATAAATTTTCATAAAAATTTAAAAATTTAATTATAAAAACTAAAATTAATTTCTAGTATAATGTATGATTCAATGTAATGAGGTTTTAATATTTTATAAATTTTTAATTAATTTAAATGATTTGTTTCACAAAAATTGTAATTTTATTAACTATATAGACCTAATACAGTATATTAACTATTGGTTAACATGTTTCTAGATATCATAAGTACTACATACAAATTCACTGTATAATAATATATGAAATATCATATCGTTAACCATGTCACTTCTCTAATACACAATTTTTTTTTGTAGTATTTAATACATGAATAAATATGGAGATTTTAGTTAAATGTTTAGTTTCATAAAATTAAAAAATTTCATAATAATTATTATTTATTTAAAATTAAATTTTCCATATTTTATATGAAAATGATTGAATTTCCAAGAATTACAATATCAAAAATTCTATTTACTATGAATATTTGTTAACCATCCATGAATCTAGTAACATAGATCAAGTGCCAGATTTTTTTACACCAATATATGGTTCAAGGGATCTCACTATGGTGGGTATTTATATATAATAGTGTTTGGATATTAGATATATAAATGATTTTATATTAGAAAATTTAAATATAGATTGAAAATATTATTTTCTTTTTGATTATCATTCATATATTCATTATTTATAACCCATGGAAATAGAAAATAAATAATTTGTGTGATCAAATGATCATTATGGGAAGGTTTATAATGGAATATATCTTGAGTAGAAAAGGAATATGAATAAGATATATTGAATTACCAATAAATAAGACATTATGTCAATAACATGACTATAAAGGCATTCATGAAGGAATTTAAACACATAGATAATGATAACTAAATTTTCACATAATGAAATAAATACTATCGGAAATTTATGAAAATACTATAAAGGAACATTCCATGAACTTGGGACTCTTAGATTCAAAAAATGGTTGAAAAAGATTATTTATATTTCTATTTACAGAGAAATTAATTAGTTAATGTGGGCACTGGTTTTTGTCTCTTAAGAAAAGTAAATGCATTGAGGGGATATCTATAACTGGGAACCACCCATCACATAAATACTTACGTTTCCTTCTTCAAATATTGAATCAATAAAATAATGAATAACCAGTATTACATATTAAACAATAAATAAAATTATTTAATAGTGAATAAATAACCTTAGTATCCCCCTATAAAACAAAATAACATTTTCAATAATCTTCCTTCATGAAACTCCATGTTTTAAAACAGTATACTATTATAAAAGTATCAATGTCCTAAAAATGATACTAAATTCATCAATGAAACTATATTGATAAAAATACAGTATACAAATAACGTTCAATAAATACTAGATAGTTATAGTGAATTTTATCATAATATTGTGAATAATGTCAAAATATATTTTAATAAATTAATTATTAGACAATGACAGAAGTCCATAAATTTATCATAAATTATGGACTAAAATAAATAAATTACTTTTTATAATTATAGTGGAAAATTTAATTGAAACACCAAAATGTAAATTCGATAATGAATTATTTACCTTGTTTTGAAAATGAATTTAAAAGTCACCTAAAAATTCATTATAACATTTTAGAAGATATTGAATTTTTTTAATATAAAAAAATTTAAAAATAATGGGAGATGGATTATAATTGAAATCAAATGTAAAATTTTAATTGATACTAATAATTATTAATCCCAATAAGGGAAACAAGTTCTATTAATTCCATATTTGTTAAAAATAACATTACATTCACAAATTTCTACAAGACACAAAAAAATGGTTCATAATGAAGAAAAAATGATAATTTATAATGGTAAGCATTGAAACTAAAATAGTGCTGAAATTTACATTTATACCACAATTTGATAATAGAAAATTACATTCATGAAAAATTTTATATTATCTAGACAAGGAAGAAAAATATTTTTTCCCTAGGTAAATAAATAAGGATTGTTTTGAATAAAATCCACTCATTGTTAATTTTTTACCAAATAAAGGAAACTTTTGATGAAAAAATATAATAAAAAAATTTAATAATAATTGATGAAAATTAATGGAAATTAATAAAATAAAAATTTTAAATTATTCAAATGTATAAATATACATTAACCATCCTTAATATTTTTTTCATCCTCACTTTAGTGACAAATATTTACTATAATAACAACAAAGAATCGCTAAAAATAAATTTTTCATATATTCAAAAACTAGAATTCCCTATTATGAAAATGGATAAATTTCTGTTAATTTATTTTAAATATGTTTTATTATTTAATTTATAATGAATCCCACTAAAACAGATAAAAATCATATTTTAAAGAAAATGCATTTTTCAAGTAATAGATGATCTTGTATTATCCTTATGAATAGATATAATCATTATATGAATATATTTTATATAAGTATATATATAATTTTAAAAAATATAATTTAAATATTTTATTTTTAGGGGTTATATTAAATAATTATTATGTATATACATTATGTACTAAAATCCATTTTATAAAAAATACATTTTAAGAATAAACTAGAAATATACAGAAATCATGAAAAGTGGTGATTTTTTGAAGATTAAATATATTTTTCTAAATAAAATAGATCATATTTCACTTCAATAATAAATAAAAAAATTAATATATCATTTAATGTATTTTATTTCAGGAAAACAAATGATTGTATTTGATATATAAGTAATCTTCACTATTCACTGAAAAATCTATCATTTACATGAATTACCAATATTACACAATTATTTAACATGACAATAAATTTAATAAAATTATGATCATAAAAAAAATATATTTGATAAATTTTATAGAAAGTAATTATAATTTTTTATCAGAAAAATAAATAGAAATCATTTGTGGAGAAAACATATTTTTCTTAATAACAATTTGTACTTATTAAAAACAATGTCCTTTTTCATAAGAATATATCAATAAATTTATATTTATTAGGATGAGTATATATATTTAAAATTTTCTTTAATCATTTTCATACCCTCCAATGTCATGGTTGAGGTATAACATTCATATTTAAATAATCATGGTTCGTTTGGGCTCAGTGTTGTGTTCCATACACATTATCAAACACAATTGTTTTTTAAAAATATATGTGTGTTAGATATATGATTTAATTTTAATAAATAAAATTAATAGGAGTTCGTGATTAATTTAATCAAATGATTACATAAAATATTTAGTAATTTATTTTATCATTCATTTTATGGTTGTCACTTGGAAAGGAAAAAAGAAATAATTTATCATTATTCTTAAAAAATAATTTGCCTAATCATGTGATATTATTTTGAAATTAATATATGCCAAAAATAGAAATTTATTTCGATAAAATGGTATCCAAATTTTAAATCATCATATCCAGATATTTTAAAAATTTCAGTTTCATTTTTGGTCATAATGAATAGTTACCAACATAAATATTTATTAATATATAAATGTATAAATGTATAAATATGGGTTCAACTAAATAAATATCTATTAGAGTATCATAAAAATGAAAAATCACTAAAGGTGAATTTATTTTGGCCCTATATCTCCTCATATTTAAATTTATACAATTTGGAGACACTTATTAATTATTTTGACCATATATTTTTTGAAATATTATAATAATTACATGTCTGATACTCCCCTCACATATAAAATTCAACAACAACTAATTTCATCTTCACACATTCTTGAGGAATTTATATCCACCAAAAACTATCTAAATATTTTTTTTACTTCACATTCAATGTTCATTGGGATATGGTCATCATTACGGTCCCTTATAACATCTATTAAAAAGATATCCAAAGGAGTAATCATAAATAAGAAGTAATTATCTTCACCAAATGATTTTATTATTATTTTTTATTTTAACTCATCCAAATGAACTATAATAATAATTAAATTATTACATAGGAACCATTAATATACTAAAATGATATATTATCAATGGAATAAATATTATTCCTCTTTTTAATCCTTATGATAAAAGATAACATCATTCATGTGTATGTGAGGACTATAACCATTATTATGTGATGTTATTTATTTTTCAAGTGGACCATACGTGGAGGGTTATATGGAAAATTTTAATTAATTAATATGATATGTATGATATAATTATGATTTTTGAAAAATATATTATTTTTAACCATGTGTTAATCCTAACCTTGTACTATTTTTATGATCAAAAGAATTATTTAATGTGTCTAATATTTTCATTTGAGTTTGTTTGTTTTAAAAGGGGTTCATGTTTTTCCCCATATAAAGAATAAAATACAACACATTGTATTTATCTATACATCACCATAAAAATTCCTATAATATGACATTGATGCCATCAGAAGGACCCTATTGTAGTGTAACATTTTCCAACTTCCACTCAAAAAATTAAGGTGAAAATCATAGACATCACACCACTATAAAATTTGATAACCTAATAAATCATTACAAGTCTACATCATAAGGAAATTGTTAATATCATATATATATTAAATATATAAGTCATTGACACTATATATTAATTTCTATGTCACGACTACCTTGAAATTAGTGGAAGATTCAATATGATCCAAAGGGCCTTAAGCCATTGATCTACCACTACACTGCAAATTTCACCTCTATAGTGTAGGTATGTTGACCTCTCTATAATATACAGTGATCTAGTGATTTCAGGAATCAGTCATTATTGGTAAAAACAAAATAAATTATGGTTTACTTTGAGTTTATTACCCATATTAAATTCTAGAAGGACCCTAATGCTTTTGGAAGCTATTAATAGACATCATGGTGGTCATTGTAAGTTACCTTTCATAATATTTAAATCATTATCCAAGTACAGCATACTAGGATTACCAAATTCCTTTATTGCTCATTCATTTCCAATATGATGGTTTCTCCAATCCAGAGTTAGTAATTATTGTAATATTTTTCCAGTCTCATATTTGAACTAATTATCTCCTAGTATTTCTTTATAATCAATTTTGGTAACATAGAATATAGAAAAATGAAATTTTTTCTTGTTATCCTAAATTATTTGTATTTCATCAAGAATTTTAGATAAATACATATAATGTGAGTGAATCTAGTTCTCTATCTATAACTATTAAAATCAAATGGATGATTCTATTTGAAGATTCAAAATTTACCCATAAAAATCCTTTTTTTGATTGTATTTTCATTATCTTAGGAAAAAATCAAAATAAATTTAGATTTTTGTTTTATAGTTTCCTTTAAATACAAGGGTTTAATAAATTATATCCTCAATCAATTAAGGTGGTATATATTATTGCACTTATTGAAGTATTGTTAAAAATCAATACCATACTGTGTGCCGTATTTATTTTCCATTTTTTATAAAATTATGTATTTTATATCATTAATCAATTTTTTCATCCATAATATATCATAATAATTAAATTATGATTATATAATTATTTTATACTTTTACATTTATAAATATATATACATATATTATTTCACATTCAATATTTCTTCTTTTGTTTATCTCTTCAAAAGAAGTTAATCACTCTAAAATATATTTTGGGATTTATTACATTAGTTATTTATTTTGATATTTAATTTGAAATACAACCCCTCTTACAATTTTATCATACTCTCAGATACATTGGTATCAAAGGATATATGAATTAAATTATATATTTTTTCTTTAATTCTTTATATGATTAATTTATCTTCATAATCAGTAACTAATTTATTTGTGAAATTTTATTTTTATGTTTTTATTTTTTAAAATAGCCATGGTGGTCCCAATAGACACTCAATGTGTTATGCTTAAATTTTATATTACAAAAATTTTTCTTATTGGAAAACTCTATAGTCAACATTTATTATATATATTACTTATCTAATATGGAATATATTTATTCAGGGTTATATCGCTACTACTCAAAATGAAGATAAAGGGAATCATGATTATATTTGTACTTAATATTTTTATGGTAATGAAATGAATTCCTTCCATTATGCATTATATCATATTTAAATTAATAGAATTTACACATGAAAAATATACCATTAAAATTTTAAAATTCTAGAAATAAATCATGAAGAGATTGAAAAAGTCAAAGATACATGATTAGATTTCCATAAATAAGACATTAAGAGTTTTTATGTGTATCATATAAAATCTACCACTAAAGATATTATTAATTATTCTAATAATAATAATGTTTTAAGGGATATTGTTGATTAATTTTTTATAATAATTTTTAATGGAATATATAATAGGATTTAATTAGAAATTTGGAATGCAATGTTACCACGAAAAAAGATGATACTGTTCTAAAGAATATGATAGATGAAGATATAATTTGTTATATATGAAACGAAGAGATAGAGAAAGTCAATGATACTTGATTATATTTTCATAGATAATATATTAATATTTTTTATGTGTATCATATAAAATATATACCAAAAGTGGTTAATAAATTTTCTAATAATTATAATGTTTTAAGGGATATTGTTGATTATATTTCTATAGTAAATTTTAACGGAACATATAATAGGATTTAATTAGAAATTGGGAATGCAAAGTCACCAAGAAAAAAGAATATATAGTTCCAATGAATATGATATATAAAGATATCATTGGTTCTACATGAAATAAATATGAAAAGATAAGAATAAAATGAAAATATAAGGTCAATGTAGCTATAAATAAAAATTAATTTACTGGTAATTAATGTTGAATAATCTGAAAGAAAAACTGATACTTCTCATATTCCCGTTATGGATGACAAATAGAAGGTATGAAAATATAAACTAATCAAAACAAAAATTAAAATAATAAAATGGAAGGTTGTAAAAAGAAGGTCCATATCATTATATTTTCCATTAAAATAAATTTATAATTTAAAGATGAAATGGAAAAAAGAACTCAAGGATTGAACATTGACTTCCTGGGAGGAAATACATTCAACAACTAAATAAATTGATGCAATTCCTAACTGAATCATTTACAGTTTCATACAATAGGTTCCTAAGAAAAACAACCATGATACAAGTAGGTATATGGATGTCAGGTCTGTGATTCTCACCTATGATGATCCATATAAATTATATATTCTATAAGTAATTATGGTGGAAATTAAACATTTTTAGATGATTAAAAATGTAACAATAATTTTATTAATAAAATCATTTCATCGAAATAAACATTAATAATATATTTATATTTTCTTATTATATTGAAAAATAACTAACTCAATGTCATTAAATTTTAACATGGTGGTTTAAAAGAAATTTTTAGAATAATTTTTTAATCTTTCTATTTTTAAGGAATGATTTAAATTAAAACAAATCCATCTCAAAAAAAATTATATTATTGACATAAAATGGCATTGAAGTAATTAAATTTGTATTTTAACGCATAATATAATGAATTTTGGAATTATAATTTTTTACTAAATCATCATAATATTAATAATATATTCATGATAAACTCTAATTAAATTATAAATTTTTTAGAAAAAATTAATTCCAAATATAATTTAGTCTGTGATCATTTCCAACATTGAAATAAATATAAATATTCATTTAATTAAAAAAATTTAGTTTCACCTTAATAATACATAGAACTAGTTCAACATGAAGTTTTGGGACAATCTCAAGATTCTATAATTAGATTTAATTCTCACACATTTTTGATTATCGATTACTATGTGCTATTTACATGATATTTATTTTTAGCTTGTAAAAATGAGGCGTTTAATGTCATGATCGAAATTTCACGAATGTCAAAAATTAAAATTTATACAAACCCATTTCCAATAGAAGTTACGGTGGATTATAAAATGATAACAAAGTCTTTATTATATTTTTTATATTTCAATGATGTCATATATCCTGATATGATCCCATAACACATAAACAAATTGATGTTATTCAGAGGATAATTATTACCCTCTAAGAAATGTATAAGAATATATTTAATGAATTTTAAAATCCTGAATTCATTGAGATTAAGGCAATAAACACATTTTTACATTTCCTTAATTGTGTTCTAATAGGACCCATATTAGTAAATCATTATGTGAGATTTGGAAATTCAAAATTACAAAATATGGTTTCTTTAATGTTTTCAATTACAAATGCATTATCTTGCATATAAAGTTTAATAAAATAATGACTCATGCAAAAAACAATGAATTATTATTTCGTGGTTACCCAAGATCAAAAAAATAATTAATTATATTTTATCATAGTTCTAATACCATTGAAGTGTCAACTCATCTCAAATATGATCGGTGTCACTCTATATCACATTGTTAGATCGATGGAGAAGTAAATCAATCAACTTTTACCTTACCTAAAAAAAACTTTCTAATGTAATTGAATATATTGAAGAAACTCCTTTTTATCATTTTCCAATGGCATTGGATAAATACTATGATCATATGCATGAGAATGTTGTTGACGAGTTATATTTCAGAACTCATTTTAGAAGCTCACCATTGAACAATGTCAAACATCAAGATTCTATCCTTCAGAATGAAAAAAAATTAATTTATCATTCTATAAATTATGAATGTAAGGTACTATAAATTGAAATGGAGTTGTTCAAATTTCAAAAGAAAAAATTTGGAATCTAATTGAATTACATGATTAAAATCCTTTTACTATACCATTGTCTATTTTTTTGAAGCAAATATGATTATTAAATAATTATCATGTTTTGAAATTATCGACATGTTGCTAAAGTTTGTAAAAAAGAATAAATAAGGTGAAACCATTTCACCACATTCAAAACTAGACTCAATTAGAAATATATTTCATTTAAACTAATAATAATTTATATATATTAAAATGGATGTAAAAAATTGTTTTTCTATATATTTTTATTTCAAAAATGTTTTTTTCGCGACCATATGATTTTGAAAATCCTAAATTATAAATTCATATATTTTAATTAACTATAACAATTTACGATTTAAAGAAATCCCCTCAGTTTTAGTATGAGTGGACATATAAATTCCATTTATTAAATGAATTTAAATGGGAAAATATTATTCCACACATTTTTAGAAAAAAATTCAAATGATTTATTTATTATATTTTTTTTGTTGATGATGTTGTTATTGACTAAACAAATGAAACACTTCATAGTTAAATTTAAATTTAATAAATAAAGAGTTTGAAATGATAATTAATTGAGAAATCATGTTCTTACATAGTTTTAAAATTTCATAATATTATAATGTAATGTTTTTATTTCAATGTGAATAAAATAATGAACATCTATATATTTTTGGAATGTATCATGAAAAGGAAATTTGAACACCCATGAGTAAAACATGTAAGATAAAATTTGATGAATCCATAAAACAAGTTGAAAACAAAATTTAATGAAATATTATTAAAATTATACATTACCATACTATGACCTAACCATAAAACATGTATAGTTAATACCTTTATGATCATTTAAAAAACTTAAACACATTATATTTAAAATATCTCAAATGCATTTTTCATTAATTTAAGTGAATGATTAACTATGGATTATTTTACCCTAATGAAACCACTATTTAACATTCATTTTATAATGTCGATTTTGGAGGATTAAAAATAGATAAGAAAAATACTATTAGGACATCCCACCAACTCTAAAAATACCATATCTAATTGATTAGTAGGATGTATGACCATATTTATATTTCTACTTCAATATAAGAATACAAACCCATTAGAAGTTGTTTCACTCAAATTTTATGAATGAAAAATAATCTATTATAATTATGGTAGACATATAATCATATATATATAATTTTGGAATACAATATTGAGTTTAGTGTCTTTAAAAATCATATAAAACACATTCAAACAAAATAATTATCTCTATGCCACTATTTTCATTGATATCACTACCAAAAATATCATTATTAAATTTGATTGAACCAATCATGAACATGATGATATATTCCCTGAACAAATTCCACTAGATTTAATTAAAATTATTAAATATGATTTGGGAATTATTATTTTTTGATTATTTTAACATAACCATTGAACACTTGAAGAAATTATCATTTTTAATATCAATGTAAAATGTGTTTTAAAAATATTATTTATCATTATTTATAAGAACGATTTAAAAAACCATTCATAATTTTTTAAAAGTTATGTTTGTGTAATAATACTTGAAATATATTAATATTATAATTCAAACAACTAGATATAGATCTAGGGAAGATGCACCTAGTGTATTTATTTCTCAAGGGTTGGTTGTATTATTAATATAATCTTCATGCTATCATATACCAAATTTTTTTGTTTATAATCCCAAAAAATGGGATATGGATTATTAAAAACTATATTTTAAATAACCTTAAAAATGGTATTATTTTTAAAATATTATATATTATTTTATTTCATTATTTATTTCAATTTCATTATTTGTTCTCCTTATCTCACCCAATGCATTTTTTGAGGTGGATATATTCCTATTTAAGCTAAAAAATTCTAGAAGTGAGAACCATTTTTCTTAATTGTGTTTCAAATTAATAAATTAACTATTTTATTTCATTTTAATTATTTTAAATATTTAACTAACATATTTATATATTTTAAAATGAAAAATTATTGTTTCATTTCATTTTTATATTGTTCATAAAATATGCTTTCTAAAATTTTGATGTTCTTAAATTTTCAAGAAAATATTTCTCATAAAATAAATAATGATGATAAACATATTTTTAATTAAACTATATTATTTATCTATAACCCAATATATGACTCATGTTTCAAAATCTCAAAATGGCTAAGTTTTATGTTGAAGGGGATATGATTATAGTTCTATATACAGTATAGTCTTTTTTTATTCACTTATTATTAAATATATTGTGATCATAAAAAAATGGGATATTGTAATTTCCCAGGTAATTATAGAATAGTAATTTATCATGTTTATTAATATTTATCAATTAGATAGTAATTTTACAATAAAAGGGACACAGTCTTAGATATATTACTCAACTTGCATCAGTGTCATTTTCGAAATCTTACGTTTCACACAACACTGAGTTATACTAAAAAATTATACAAGAGTGATATTATTATTTTATATTATTGGTAACACCTAGCCAATTTATTAGTGGAAATGAATAGAAGTAACAATTATATAATTACACATGTTTTCTAAATGTTTTTACATTTATCCAAGGAATTTTTTTGGCTTAAAATGAAAATAAATCGAATTTTAGGGATTAAATAATCTAATATTTTAAAAAAAGTACTTTTACCGCTTTTTCAGGGTGAAAACTTCTTAAATAATGTAATCTAAAAATTTAAAGTTCTATTTGACATATTAAACTTATTATTTTGATGAAGGAAATCAAAATTTATTTTGGTTGAATATTTTTTTTTGATAAAATTCATATTATAATAAATAGTGAAAAATACTGCATTTTAATTCAAAACTACCATTTAATCTAATTAATTTAAATAGTTAGGTTGAAAATTTTAACTGTTTTTAAATTTTATTTGGATTATGTTTTTATCATTTAGTCCAATAATTTACATTAGAAGTAATTTCACATTTAAATTGGACATAAAATCATGTCAATCTTTTGATAGTTTTTATTTCATAAAAACCCTATATCTGTTTTTGACAAATGGAATTGATTTAAAATTAATTAAGGAAAATTATTCGTTTTTAATATGAAAAATGTATTCAAAAATATATGGTTAAATTTGAAAATATATTGACCATATTTTTTAAAAATAGAAGAAGACCAGGTAAGAGTTAATTTATTTAACTAAGGGTTAAAGAAAAAAGATATGTTTAAATTTGTAAACTAAAATTCTCTAAAGCCTATTTTATGAGAGGATTTAGAATAAAATTCATCTTATCTAATAAATATATCACTTTGGGGAAATTATAATTATAAAATATATTTATAATTATATAATATTTAAAGACATTCCTAAAGTGCCCCTCCTCCCTTTAATAAAAGGACACCACCTCTACCCACAAACATACAACTCTCAAGCACCTTGGATCGCCCAAATTCATAAATATTAAATTCCCAACATTAATACCTTCCTCCTCGAATCCTTACCTTCAGAATAAGGACATTAAAAAAAATCCTTCAGCTAAAATCAAAAGTAGATACTCGATTTAGAGTTATCATCTTCCCTCGAGATCCTTTCCATTATTTTCCTTCCTCAATCCATATTCTATGATTAAATAACCACATAATCATATAAAATCTACTTTGATGTTATTTTGAGAATTATTGAACCTACCTTTTCACTCATATTCAGCTAATAGGTAATGAACATACAGTTTCTATGTATGGAGAACCACTGCCTCACGAAATGATGATTGTTCAATTTTCCCCTATCACCTCCCATTGTTGAAATTTTGATCAAAACTATATTTATATATGATATATATGATATTATTATTTTATATATGCCTCTGTATTTTTTATTTATAACATTCCTATATTCTTTCCATGTTGTGTAAATACGACAATTTCATTTGAGGAAGTGTGGACAATCGCCCCCTCATGAGATATGACTCATTCATTCCGAAAATGGAACATATAAAGGATGGTATTAATGAAACATTGTAACACATATAAAATATATGTTATAATTAAATTATAATATTCATATTTATCATTTTTATTATTATTTTAATTTGAAAATGATAAGAATGTTGTGTTCATGGAAACATAAAACCTACCGTCTCCTTGAGTGATGCATTTCATTTCCTATCTCCAAATATTATAAATTATTGTGAATAAATAAATACTGGTTATATATATGTGTTATTTAAATAATTAATTTCATTCTAGAGATTATGGAATTTTTTCCTCATAAAAAAATTCATCAAAACATGTTCATTTTAACTCAATGACCAAATATCGTTAAAACATCCGACATGAACTCAAATAATTAACTAATTGTTAAAACATGGTAATACCTAATATAAAAGGAATAATAAACATATAAAAGGTTATAATGAAATTATAAAATAACATAATTATATTATTTTTGAGGAACCAATAACATACATGATGAGGTGGACTCATGGTAAGAGATTCTCATCACACTTTTTATATCATTGAGATAAATGTTACATTCACCACGTACATATTTTGAGTGGTGTACCTAATAACAATTTAGATATATTATATCATAAATTCATTTATATTGATGTTATTTTTTTATATCATTTGATTATTATCACTTGAGTATCTTTTGATTTATGATAAAGCGACTTCAATTCAGTCTTCATTCATTGAGACATATTTTAATTTATAGGAACTTATTTTTACGGTGTATAATAAAATCCTTTTACTATTAATTTTATCCAAAAAGAATAATTTTATATGAAACATTTTACTAAAAAAGGAATGATTTTAACGTGTTTGGAAATAATGACCTCTCTACCACCGTAATCATTATTTAATATTTTGCTTCCTCTATAAGCCTTAATGATTTTTTTAAAAGGAAAATAAATCAATTATTCCAATTTTTTTGTGTGTATTTTGGTATTGAAACTAGTTTTGAAAATGAATTTTCTATTTCAATATCTTGAATTGATTCTGTTGATTGAAAGTGAATGTTTTTAAGTGAAATGTTGGAAATTGAAATATATTATTTGTTTTCATTATATAGTTGTACTTATACATTTGATAGGTGGTTACATGATAAACTAATGATGGGTGGTTATGTTGTTAACCAAATCTGGGTGGTTCCATGATAAACCAAGTATGGGTGGTTATGTTATAACCTTAAATTTATTTGTTATGGAATTTAACATTATGGTTATTCCTTCTGTATGAATGATACATGCAGAAGTCTAACTTATGGTTATTCAGTTTATGTATGAATATTTCTGATGTTTCCTTTTATATGTTATATGTTATTTATATGGGTTTTGTGGTAATATTTTGTTTACAAAATGGGGAATAAATGATATTAAATTATGGGATGAGTAATTAATACCTCATAAAGTGGAAAAGTTTTACGTTATGATAATTTATTCCTGGTTTACATGTTTTCACAAGGATAACAGTTTTTCAATCTTTGTGTATCCATTACTGAGCTTGTTATGGTCATCCCAATTTTTTGATAATTATTTATAGGATTTTAATGGATAATAGTGTCATGGATGAGATCATGGAAACATTATGATCATTAAACAAGAAACAAATCCATGTTTCTTTTAATATTATTTGTTTTCTGAAAACAATGGAAAGTGTGTAGACTTTTCTGGAATGTAATATTTGATTTGTTATGTAATAATTATGGCATAATTATATAAATATATAACCCTGAAAGGATCTTCAATGTAAATTATTGATTTAACTCAAGATTAGGTATCATTTAAAGTCTCGGACTTATAGTTGGTATCAAAGGTCAGTTTAGATTACATTAAAGGTTAGGGTGTTATTTATGAATAAGTGAAAAGTTGTATATAACCATAATTGTTAAAATATTAATAAGAGAAATAGTTTTTTAAGGAAAATTGATTTTTTTTGAGATAACATGGATGAATATATTAGTGTTTATCTTCATCATTTGATAACATATTATGATTTTGTTGATACACTCCCAATAACATTTTTTAGCAAATTGATGGATCTAGAAGGAACCAATGTAACAATTGGTGTGAATGTAACTATGGTGGATTTATGATTATGAAAACAACTTAAATGGGAGAGATAATAAGAACTCTTGCGGTTATTCTAAAACAACTATCTAAATTTATTATTGAACACTTCAACCTTGTTGATTTATATAATTCATCATATATGAGAGAAATTAATCATTGTATAATTTTATGTAATGATCATAAAGATAATCATATTCAACGTCATTTTTTTAGGTTACTAAAGAAGAACTTTAGCGGCACAGTAATATGAACTATAGAAGAAATTGTTCGGTACTGTGGTAGGTGGCACAATTCATCCGTTTGGGCTTTGTGGCCCCTTTGTTTTTTCCTCAAGTCCTTTAAGTCCTTAGAGAAACCCATGGAGATTGTGTTAGTAAGTCTTTTGGGCCATCTAACGGCATTGGGCCACATCAAGGCCTTCGGGCCACCGTAAGGCCTTAGGACCACATCAAGGCCTTCAGGACAACAAATGGCCATTGGGCCACCAGAAGCTTTGCTTAAAAATCAGAAAGACTCTACAATAAGTAGAGTCTAAATGGGGATTCAGATCAGGTGCATTCACCAGATCAAAATCTAAGAGGATTTTTTAGAAAGAGAGGTTATAGAATTTCCATCAATATCAGCCAGTTCTTGCATGAGAAACCTAGCTAAACTTCCATGAGAAGGTGGATAGTTGATATCATGACAAAAAAGCTGGGAGGAGAAGCTCCATGTATATTCTGTGAATATCCTAATGTCTATGGGTCTTGTATTCCCTATGCCTTTGGGCCTTGTAATGGTTCCCCCATATCCCATGAAAGGGGGGTTATCAGAAATTAAAAAAGTATTTTTGGCCATTAAGGAATGGGACATGTAGATCTTTTATAATTTTTATTTATGTTTATAAAGAAGTAAACTCCCATGAAAAATGGAAACATTAAATTGAATCCATGATACGGAATATATTGATTTCTGAGGAATCAATTGAGTGTTGTAAAAGTTGGGAGTATGGTCATTTTGAAAATAGATTTCGGAAAAAGAAGGCTTTGGAATGAGATCATCAGGACCCTAAAAATATATGTTTATCAATACATAATGATATTCCAATTGAAGATGAGGAAACTAAAAAATACATATGAAATTTATGGATTATTTATTGTCTCATGTTTTGAAATTATTGAATATTATCATGAGATTCATGTTTTCTATTTGTAGGAACGATGTATTATATAATAAGAAATAAAGTAATTTTGTGGGTACCATGAATAATTTTTAATGATTAAGAAGTATACATATGATAAGTTAAAGAGTTATGTTAGATTTTTAGATAATAAAACTTTTAAAAGTATTAATTATCTTTCGATGATGGGATTAATTTGGAGGAATTTCTCAAGAATGTGTAAACTTGAGGTTTGTTATGTGAAAATTTTATTCGAGGAAAAATTATCTTTTCTTTTATAAACATTTTTATAATGTAATAGAAAACCTTTATATTATATTTTGTTTTGATGTAATTATGAGATATTACATTTTGGGATTCAAATTGAAGGACACTAGATAATAATTGACAATAAAATATTTTATGGCTATTTTTTCCACATTTTATCTCATTTTTGGAATAATATATCACTTATATAGTTTTATAAAAATTCCATACAATTGGATTGGTGGAAAACCATCATGTCAGACATGGCCATGGGGATCAAACCTAGAATTGATGTGCTTTAAGGCTTTACCACCTACCACTAGCCTACATGATGTCCCTGGTTTGTATGGATTTTCATTTTAGCTAAACGATTTGATATAGTATTAATATGTTGATTTTGGTAACTAAAGTTTTATCAAATGGATATCATTGGTATTGGAAAATTATTATGGGATTATGTGATAAATGTTATTTTGGAAGACGTTCACTATTTTCAGAATATATTATGATTAAGATAAATAGAATACTATGGGTATTTATTTCAGGAGTAGTGGTTGAATAATTATTTGAAATAATATATGATTTAAATTTAGACATATAACAATTTGGGTTGTTAATGGAAATTATTATCTTATCATAGATAATAAGTTATATATGGAAATTACTTTTTCGTTTTAGCCTTTATGAGTGGTTTATGTTATTTGAAGATAAATGATAAAATTTATCTTGGAAGACTATGTGATCAAATCCTAATGATATTTTGGGTTGAAATCATTGATTTGATTATTTTTAGTTTATTTTATGGATATTTATTTTTTGAATGGTCTAGGTTAAAATTTTTGGTATCAATATTGAATTTGGGAGATTGATGTTTTTTATCGTATAACGGTTCATTCATTTTGTGGAATTATCTTATCTAGTACTAATTGATTTGGTTTTTGTTAATGTAATAGGATATTATAAATATATAGTTATCATTTTATTGACTGTGTTATTATTTGGATATTGATTACAGTGCTTCATGTGTGAAAAAATAATCTTGAATACTCGTAATTTCAGGGAAAATATAAGTTTCTGTGGAATTATATTAATAGATGAAACTCTACATTTCATTTATGTATAAATACGTATGTTCTTAACCAATGACTTAAATGAATTATAATACACTATCAGAATGATCTTGAAACCAAAAATCTTTCCCTATTACATTATTTTATGATTAATTAAATGGTCCCATAGATCATCAAAGATTAATAGCTTTGTGATTGATAAATTTTTCCTGATTATGTTTTTATCACTCTTCATCAGAACTTCATAGTTTTTTTTCTTCCATATCCATGTTTTCCTACATGGAACCATAGTATATTTTTTATCAAATAAAATTAATATTTACCTTTCTTTAATTTATAATGGAAATTTTATTGACTTCTTTCTTATTTGATAATTAATTGAGTTATTTTTCTAAATGTGAATCCGTTGTTACTGAGCCCAAATTTAAAATTGTGAGGATGAAATTTCGAAAAGGGGGAGAGAATGTAGTTGCCAATTTAATTATAGAATTATACATTTTCATATTTAATAATGTTTTTGAATTATATAGTAATTTTACCTTAATGGGGATTTTATATTCAATTGAGTACAAGACATCCAACAATAGGTTTCTCTAAAATCTTACACTGCACATAACAATGAGTTATACAAAAAAATAATCCAACAATAATATAATTATTTTAATTGGTAATTAACCCTTAGATGTTTTATTCATGGGAATTAAATTAACTAACTACACATGTTTATTAAATGTTTTCACAATTATCCATTGGATTTTTTATTCTCAAAATTATAATAAATCTAATTTTAAGCATTAAATACTCAGATATTTTTAAAGGGTTGTTTTACAGCCTTTTGATAGGGAACCATATTTAAGTAATGTTTTTAAAAATTTTATAAGTTAAATTTGAAATAATAAACTTCTTATTTATAATATTCACTTAAAAATTTATTTAGGATTAATTTTTTTCACATAAAATTAATATTTTAATGAATAGTGAAAAATAATACAGTTTAACTCCAAAATCCCATTTCATATAATTTATATATATAGTAAGGTTATAATTTCAACTGGTTTTAAAGTGTAATTGGATTATATTTTTATCATTTAATAAAATTAGTGTCATTGGAAGTAATTTCACTTTTAAATTGGACATAATAACATGTCAATCACTGGATTGATTTTATTTCTTAAAAACACTTTCTGGTTTTGACAACAAGAATTAATTTTATATTAATTAATGAAAATTATATATTTTGAATTTGTAAAAATGGATTCCATATTTGGAATCATAAGGTACAAAATTATTTAAATATGTTCCTTTTATTTTTGGAAATAATGCATAGTATCTTAAATATTTATTTTTATTTACCACAGTTAAAGGGTAAATTATGTAAATAAGGAAAATAATAATATCATAATAATATAAAACTATCCTAACATGTATCATAATAATATTGGATGATACATGGGTGACCAAAAAAATCCATTGGATGAACTTTTATCATTTGGTAGCCACTTGGGTGTGATAATAACATGATATAATTATTAAATTATAATAAAGAATAATATTACAAAAACATGTATCTTTTTACTATAAAATTTTTAATATAGTTTCTTATAAATGATCTCTTTGACTATAAATACAAATTATAACTTCAAAATAATTTACAAAATCATATAATTTTATTTATAATTTTTATTAATTAAATAAATAAATTTTATCTATGACATAATGATGTTGCATTGATTACCAAATTAATGAATGATTAATATAAATGATATTACAAATATTACAATAAATGTTATTGGAAAAATTTTATTTTTTATACTAATTTTCTAGATTATTATGAAATGTTATATTTGAGTTAATTTAGTTTTTTATAATTCATATAGGTGCTATAAATTTAAAAAAACAACTACTGAATAGTTTCAAAATTGACTTAAATGAGTTTTTAAAACAAATACTATTTAATTAAAATAAATAATAGTCATAAACATATAATTTTAGGATTACTAACTTATATAATGGTAAAAATGTTATTAATGATCAACTTTAGGTTATCATGGCATTTTATATAAATATATTAATCATATATTGTAAAAACAACAGAAGAAATGGTTATAGTTAATTTATTTAACTAAGCATTGAAGATAGCTGTTAAGGTTAAATTTGTGTGTTATACTTGGATAAAAAATATAGGTTTATAATATATCGACCCATCCTCATCTTTCCCTTGAAATATATCACTTTTTAGCTATTTTAATTCGAAAATAATTTTATAATAATATTAAATTTCAAGACATTCCAAAAGTGCCACTCATCCCTCTCCTAAAAGGCCACCACCTCTACCCACTTACTCATACTTCTCAATACCCATGTCCCACCCATAATATAATAAAATAATCTCCCAACATACCTCCATTCCTCCATTAATACATACCATGGTAATAATTCAATTCAAGAGAGCCTTTTGGCTAAAATCAAAAGGAGTTACCCAATTTAGAGGTAACATATTCCCTCAAGCTCCATTCCATTATTTTCTATCTCCACTCCCTATTCTATGATAAAATAAATAAATATTATCCAAAAATATAATTGGATTTTTTTATAATTACTTGACCTACACTTACCCAATCCTCTATTTAATGGGTAACAAAGATATTTTTTCTTTGTAGAGAAAACTAGTTTTTCATGAAAAGATGATGGTTCAATTTTCTGCTACAACCTGTCACATCAGCCATTACGATGGAAACCATATTCATATATGATATATATTATATTTATATTGACTTTGTTCTTATGAATGTTTTTATATTTAACATACCTTTATTCTTTGCATGTTGTGTAAATATGATAATTTCATTTGTGAAAGTGTGGACTACCACCCTCTCATGTGATATGACTCATTCATGCCATACACCGAATGTATAAAAAATGGTTTCAATGGTCCATTTATACACATATAAAATAGATATAATTGAGAAACTATAATAAAAATATGTATCCTTTATTTTCATTATTTTAAAATAAAAAATGAATGAAAGTAGCGTGCATGCGCACATACATCCAACTATATCCATGAACTGTACATTTTATTTCATATCAAGAAATATTATAGAATATTATAAATATATATATGATGGATATATATGTTATTTATGTAATTAATATTGTTATTGAGATGATGGAATTATTACCACATGGAATATTTAATCAAAACATGTTCTTTTTAAATCAAATACCGAATATGTAAAACACGTCCGACATAAACTCCAATAACTAACTAATTGTTAAAAAAATATTAATAAGTGATATAAAATGGAAAAAAATTGAAAAATGTTCCTTGGAATGTAAAAAATTAACTTATTCATATTATTTCTTATGAACTAGGATCATACATGATGTGTCAGACTCATAGTAAGGGATTCTCGTCTCACTTTTTCCATATGTGAGATTAATGACACATTCACACCTTAAATATTTTGCGTGGTGCACCTACAACCCATTTTGATATATTATATCATCTATCAAATTATATTCATTTATTTTTTATGTTTCATTTTATTGTTATTACTTTGGAATCTTTTTATTCATGTGTAATGGACTTCATCTCAATCTTCTTTAATTGAGGCATATTTTAATTTATATGACCTTATTTATAAGGTGTATAATAATCCCCATTGAAATTTAATTTCATTAAAAATGAATATTCTTCTATGATGAATTTTACTAAATGAAAATGGAATTTATTTAATTTGTGTGGTGAAAATAACCTCTATACTACCATAACCGTTATTTCATATTTGGGTTCCTCTATAAGCCTTAATGATTTTTGAAAATGAAAATAAATCACATATTCTAATTTTTTTGTATTTTTATATTGAAAATGGTTTCGAATAAGGATTCCATATTTCAATATCTTGAAATGATTTCTTGTGATTGAAAATGAAATTTTTTGAGTGAAATGTTGATAGTTAAAATATTTTATTTGTTATGAAAATGTAAATGTACTTAGACATTTGATGGGTGGTAACAAGATAAACCAATGATGGGTGGTTATGTGACAATCCAAAGATAGGTTTATACATGATAAAACATGGGTGGGTGTCAACATTATAACCTACAATACATTGAGTATTGAAGTCGACCCAATTGATATTCTATTTGTAAGAATGATATGTGTGGAAGTCAAATGAATTCTTACTATATTTACATTTGAATATGTCACATGTTAACATTTCTATGTTATATGTGATTTCTATCGATTTTATGGTAATATTTGGTTACAAAAGGGTATGAAATGCGATTATATTCAGTGATTAGTATTTAATACCTCTTAAAGGTGAAAAGTTTTACTTTATGATAAAGTATTAATGGTTTATAAGTTTTCACAAGGCTAACAGTTTTTCTTTCTTTCTGTATCCCATACTATTCTTATTGTGATCATCCCAAGTATTAAATTGTTTTTCATAGGATTTTAAAGGAGAATAGATTAATGGATTGGTTCATGGAGAAGTTATGATGCCTAAACATGAAACAAAACCATTTTTCTTTTAATGGATTTGGTTTAATGAAACAATTGTCATCGTTTAGACTTTTATACTTTCTTAAATTTGAGATGGTATTTTATAGTTATGGCCTAATTCATTAAAGACATAAAACTGAAATTATTCTCAATGGGAATACATGATTTAACACAAGATTATGTAAATTTTAAGGCCATGTACTTATATATATTGATTTTATTCTCACCTTCATATGTTTTAATTATAAAAAAACACTTTATAGAGTCAAATTATTTCGTTTATATTGTAAATATTTAATGCTATTTTGGTTTTTAAACCCTATTTAAGAATAATTAAACGATGAAATAATTCTCAATTAAAAACTATAAAAATACTAGTATTCTATTATGGTATAATGATATGTTTAAACCACAATACATATTAGTATAACTTCACCTTCACTGAAAATGGTAAAATACAAGGATTTTTCCATAGTAAAATCATAGAACTAGCAAACATAGGAATTGGTGACACTTCATGGATAATTTTAATGTTATATAACTCTAATTACTTAGATTAATCTATGTGACATTTCAACATGCATGTGATTTTCAATTTCAAAAAATAGGAATTATAAAAATAATTCTATGAGGAACTATACCACATCTCTATGACATTCACCACAAAGACAACCAATATGGTTTGGATTTGTCATTCAAGATTCAATATGATGTGATCTAGTATCTCTAAGGTAGCATTTTATGTTTATATATAAGATGTATTCAAGGTCGTGATGGACTTTATTGACCATGGAAAATTCCAAATTTCTCAAAATTCCACTTGAATATATATATATATATATATATATATATATTAATCTTGGGGGATTTTGAAATTTACCATTCATACCTTCTCATCATTTGGAAACAACAACGTGCTATGATCCCCAAATTTCATTCAACCCATTTATTTCCCAATGTTATTCTTTGTAAAATATACAGTTTTTCTTTATTGTAACATCATTTAACTATCATACTTTCTATCATTATCTCCTTTTATTTATTCATATTATTTTGGATTAATCAAGACACTAGAAAAAAATTATTTTATCTAGTAATAATCTCTTATAACTCTTTTATTTATTAGTGGGTCTCACTACCATTAATGATCATGACTCGATATATCATTATGGAACCCTTAAATAGAAATGAAATATTATATTTGAGGTTTATGATAATAAAAATTTTAAATTTAGGGTCGATTATATTTTGATTTTCTGGTACATCCAAAATATCAATAGAGTCAATAAATCCTTGATAACATCAAAATCAAGTAACTGATACATTAAATCCTCAATCAATTGAGGGGTAGACATTGGAGCTTATCATGACATTTTTTTCTTCATCCTTAACAAATTATATCTGTTATTTAGTATAATTTTTTTAATTTATTAATAAAATTCATTTTTTTAATTAATAATTTATTTAATCCATCGCCTCATATTATTTTTTTTTACATATCATACACTCCTTTATACATCATCTTTTATAAAAATATATAACTATAATACTAGAGATTTATTTTTACCTCTGTTGTTTATCTCATCAAATGAGTTTAATCATTCTAAAAGATGTTTATAGGTATAACAAATTATGTTATTAAATTTTATTTTCTAATGAATACTCATCCCATTCATTCCATTTTACCCTTCTATAAATAACCTATCATTCTTTTTTTAATTCATTAGGAAATAAAAGCATTACTTATGCGTACATAGGGATTACCATCGACAAAAAGGGACCCAATTCTTTTTTTGTAACCTAATTTATGAATAATTATAAAATTGTATATGGTGAATAATTATGATAGATATAAAAATATTAGTATTCTATGGTTGAGGAAAAAATTAAAAAAGTGGACGAACAACAACAATTATGCTAATATATGCATGTGAAATGAAACTTTTGTCAATAAAATACTGACTTTAGTGAAAGATTTTTTATAAATGGGAAATTGATAATTATATGTCATTTAAATATTATGTGTAAATTATGAATATGGTTCATATTTAGATATTTAGAAAATATAATGTCTCAATAGAAGATATTATGAATTCATATAATGAATTTTCGGGCATGAGGTATGGGTTTACATTGAAACATCATTTTTAACCCTGATTTTTTATGATTTATTTTCCTTTAGGGGAATTATACACTCTTTATATATTAAAAGACATTTAATTTTTTATCATATATTTATTTCTATGGATTTTATTTTTTTCTTTCATACTCCTCTATGTGATACTTAGAACTATCAATATTTTTTTAAGATAATCAAACATTATTTTCTATTTGGTGAATAAATGATTTATTTCATATCTATATTAATTTAAATGATTTTAATAATATACATTTATATTATGAAATGATTATATAAATTCATTTCTGACCACATTAAAAATTATTTCATTGTATTAAAAACTATTTTTATAATGTTTCTTAATTTTTTTATTTATGAATTGTTATAAAAAAGATTGAATGGAATCCTTGTAATAATATTTTCACAAGAATTACATATCCCTCTTTAATGGCTATTATTATCCTCAAATAATTTTCTTTCTTAATAACTATGAATATTATTTAATATTTAATCAAAATAAAATGGTAATTCTCTATTGATTTCAAATAATAACATGAATTTCCTTTTAACGTTATATTTTATATATGTCAACATACATTTATATTTATTATGATTCATTATTTATTTGATCGAATGATACAATACATTTTTTCCCTCTAAATGATTATGATTATGTGATTTTGTAATCCTTACGAAACTCAATTATTTTTTGTATGTTATGATTTTAAAAATTCATAAATGATTTTATGATATTTTGGCACACATATATGTCAATTTAATTATATGTTGAATGGGATATAAATTATATATCACAAAAAATAAATTTTATAATGAATTATATAACCTTAGATAATATAAATGATGATTGAGAGTAAAACCATTCAATGAAAGAAGAGAATATAAGAATTACACACAAATAATTATTGGACACTATCCATTTTGTGATGATTTCCATGGATGAGTGTATTGATTAATCAAATTCGATTTTATGATTGTGTTTGAAAAAAAATTAAAATGACATTTTGTTATGAATTTGATATTAACTCATGGATCTAGATTAATTATGGATAATTATTCACTTTTACGACTCTTGTCTTTTGAAATTATTAATAATTTTTCCATTACTGTGGATTTCGGATCTATAACTGTTTGTGTGTGAACATCATATGTTAAGAACATTTCATCGTACCCTAATTATTATGTTAGTATACTATATGATCATCATGTAAAATCCCCCAATTTTACCATTAATAATTATATGATCTCACAGTTTATTGTGTTTCAATTTTCTCCTGGTTATGGAGAAAAGATTTAGGTACCAAATTTCTTACCAGGATACCATGAGAGAATAAAATTATGTAATACAGTAATGATCTTCTATATAATATGATTAATTTATATCAAGTGTATAAATGAGCTAACCCATTTTTATTGGGAGTGAATTATTTTGTCAGATAATCATTTTTCATCTAAAATTATGAAATGTGTAATCTTGTGTGTATTTAGTCACCTTAGTTGGTATATTGGTAGTTTTTTTTGATATATGGTTTTGAAAAGTAGGATGATAAAAAATAAAAGAATATATGATGAATGGAAAATGATATATGGTGAACCAAAATATGCCATATGTAAATAAAAATGTAACATAATATTAGATTTCTCAAGAGTTTTATTGATGATTTTATTTCAGTTCACTTCTATTATTATCGATAGATGTTAATAATTCTCATCAAAAACAAAATAGCATGGGAGATAGACTGTCAAATATTACCTCTGTACCCATGAAACTCGTTAGACATATGAAACTCCATGAGCCTCTAAATAATAAAATAAGGGACCAATGCATCATTGAGTATCTCATAAGGGCTCATAAACCTTATTTTTGTGTGTTCTATAATCCTATAGTCTTTTATCATCAGATAGGTACCATTGAAAATATAATTTCCATGATTATAGTTTTAACATCAAACCAGAAATTAATGATTATTGATTCATTAGTTGCATAAAACTATGTCTCCAAAATGAATTAACCATAATGGTATTTGGTAACATGGAATAAATTGTTTCATTTTAACTCAATGTAGAAATAGAGAGTGAGAATTATTATAATTTTCATTGTTATGATAAGAAGAGAATGTTCATGTTTCTAGGAAATAATTATAATAAAAAAATCATGGAATGAAATTAAATTTTCCATTATTCTATATTTATGGACGAAATCACGAGAGAAATATTCTATATTCAGATAATAAATTCTATAAATATTGAAAATCATTCCATTGAGAAAGTGATTTTTTAATAGATAAAAAGGGTCAACGAAATAAATTTAATATGGTGAGAGAATAACTAAATTCACCACTCCACTCCAATATAAAAAATGAAAGAAGTATGTTCATCATCCAATATATTTTATGAATAAAAAGGATAGTAATGGAAATCAACATCAACAAGTACATAGATTATGAGATAAATGGAAATATCATGTACTGATGTAGATGATCTAGGATTTTGAAACATAAATATGATAATTTTTTTTGATGATTATTCAAGAGAATTCAAATCCAAATGACCAAGTATAATGATTTATTAGTTTCTTTTGAGTATATAAACACAATAATATTATTCTATAAATGATCTTCCACCCTCCCACAAAAATGTATTCACATAGTACTCCTACGAGGAATACTCTACCTAATAACATGGGGAAGGAAACAAAAGAAATGGTGAGATCATATGAGCAGTAATGATAAATAGGGGAGATATCAATATAAAACCACATGAGATAATAAGATAAGAATCAGTGTATGTGATAATGAAAATAATATATAATTACCAAAAAAACCATTCATATGTAATAAAAATTATCCATGACCTTACACATTATTATTTCTAAAACAATGTCTTTAAGAGTTATAAGTCTTCATAGATTTGTCATAATCCATAATATCATGTCTCAAATGATTGGTAACATCATAAATATAGAAAAAAACTTCATATTTTATGATTAAACAACATGAACCTAAAATTGTTTGATTAGGAAACATAACATGCTTCCCATGGATGCACCTGTTTCATAGAGTGGATTAAGACTATCCGATTTCCCAATGAAGATCGTGTCTCACCTATTTCCTACTATAGATCAACCCCATCGATTATCTTGCCATCATTATACAGTGATATATAAAGAGTTACCGTTGAAATTAGATTAAGATAATGTTCTCAGTCATAAGATAATGAAAACCATGCCTATGTGTGCCGAATTATAAAAATAAGCACTCATTATATTATAAAAAAATAAGTTTCAGGAACAATTGAACATAGAATATAATTTTGAAGTGAAAAATGATTCATTAAAATTTCATCATTTTATCATATAATAATCCTATGAAAAAGCTGTGTGTTTCATAAATATTCTATCAGGATATAGACCTTGGAAAATAAATGGGTTTCATATACATATTTTCATCATAAAAAACCATTTTGATAAATAATAATAATCTTATATAGGGATCATATACCTAGTAAACATAATTAACATGATATGTTTTCATTTATTTTGGAAAATGAGTTTGATTTATTACATGGAATTTTTTTAATAAATTATCCATTATATTATAAAAATTTATTTTAAAACATAAAACATTTCCAAAATATTTTTATTTTAAAATATAATTGTAACCATATATTGGTTCCATTAACGATCATTTAAAACATTGGATGATGAAAATATTTTGACTTCTTTAAAGAGTTGAAATTAAACAAAAATTTAGTTTATTATAAAATAACCATATAAACATATAATGAAATAATTAAAGATCATTTGATAAATATCATGTGTAAAAAAGTGATTCTACATTCAAGATCTCATTTTAAATAATGAATACATTTCAAAATCATTATATTTCAAAAATAAATAAATAATTTAATTTTTTTTGAAAAAATTAAAACATTTGTAATAATATTATTATAATATAATAAAATTTTTTTTGAAACATTTTAATAAAAGATAAATATGGGAAAAAATTAAATCATTGATAAAAATAAAATTTTCCCCTTATAATTAATCTTTTGGACACTTGTGTGTAAAAACAGATTCAAATTATAGGAAAACATATAGTGAAAAAAAACAAACAAGTGAATAAATTTCTTCAGTTTACTGAGAGAGAGATCTTTATATTTCGTCATCAGAAACACAATAACAAACAATCATGGTAATCAATGAGACTTTAAGATAACTTTATTAACAATTTGATAACATTTGAAAAATATACCCCTGGAAATAGGGATCTTAAAAATTATATGAAAATCCACATAATTTTCAGGGGAATAATTATAAAAACAATTCATGGTTATTATACAAATCACATTAATGAAAGACATGGTGAATATAGAATGATCATCAAAGAAAATAAAACTGTGAGAGAAATACCTTACATTATATCTTGATATCATTCATACATCGTTGAACCTACAATATAGAAAATATAGGTTCACTATAATACTATTCCATAACCACACACACACACACACACACATATATATATATCAAAACATATATGATTTAATCTAGAATTCTTATTACATATTTATTAAAAATTCGTTATCGAAATTATGTGTCCTATAATAACTTCTCTGTTTTTCAAACATTTTTATGATTGGTATATTATTACCATTTACATTTACCATGGTTTCATTATTTATAT
This sequence comes from Viscum album, assembly GCA_963277665.1. Taxonomy (NCBI): domain Eukaryota; kingdom Viridiplantae; phylum Streptophyta; class Magnoliopsida; order Santalales; family Viscaceae; genus Viscum; species Viscum album. The sequence goes on along the minus strand of OY728151.1, from coordinate 1,049,893,809 downwards.
AATGTCAACCATGGTATAATTATCATATAACATTAATAGAGATAATATTTTACACATTTTTTAAGAATTTAAATTGTTTTAATAATCCCAAAGTATCAATATGATATTATATTAATCAATTTTGGATTTATGATGTGTTTTGAGAAATATTATTAAAAGAAACAAAATTATGCATTTTTGACAGATTTTTACATCAAGGTTATTTTAGTCACTTCATGAAAAATATAGTTCTAATTTGAGTGATTAATTTTTTAGAATCCTTAATTTATTTACTTCAACATTTTTTTTCTGGACTAGTTGACGATTCGATCATCTAGAGGTGTTTGAAATCAATGTCGTGAATACTTTTCTAGGAGGACAGCATGGAACCCACCACTGAAACGTCATTTTATTTCAGCCTACACCTTTAATTGAGGTGCTTCCACTTGTAATGGAACTAGGACACCTAGGGCCACCTTTATAATTAAATTTAGGTTGTTTTGAATCCATTATTTTGGACATTGAATGACATATTTTTTATGAATCTTCCTGGAACCTACATCCCAAAAAAGAAACCTCCAATGAAAAATTCATAATTACAATATACAATGGCCAAATTATCTGAAATTTTGAGAGGATACATGGATGAAAATTAGTAAAATAATTTATTAAGGGGACCATACACTAATTTCCAATTTAATATTGTTACAAACGTGTCTAAATTAGGAGGAAAATTTTGTTCTTGTAATATGAGAGGAGCTCCTACCTCTCAAATCAGCCCATTTTCCATCCCATTCATTCAAGGAACGAATGTGGTGATATCAGCCAAGGGGGGCCAGCCACAAATCCTCACCAATTATTTTTTAATTAATTAATTTCAATTATTATGGATTTAGTTTTCAATTGTAATTTAGATTTCTAATAAATTCATACATTGTTTTGATTACTATGTCCACCCATCCACCCTATTTTATTCTTTTCATCTTACAATCATGAACTATAATAATCATGATCATGAGTAACTGATCCATGTAATATCCTGAGGGGGTAATCAGGTTCATAAACCAAAGACCATGTTTTTAATAATTTTTGAGTTAATTTTATGGATAATTTACAGTGGTTGTAATTTTCATTGTGGTTGTATAAAGATTATCTTCTTAATATACAACCATTTCCTTCGATTGAAGAGGTATTAGAGGGTGTTCTTGGAGATATCTATATGAAATTTTCATTCATAATCAGGGTAGAATAAGGTGAGAACACATACTATAGAGTGTGTTCAGTAAGAATATTTGAAGCTGGTCAATGAAGGTGCCCCCTAATTTTCTCTCTAGAGAAGTTCCGTTCTTCACTAACTATTTTTTTAATTATTTCATATTAATTAGAATTGAATTTTTTCATTTCATTTATATTCATAAATTCCATTTCATTCATATAACAAATAAAAATAATTAAAAAAATTCATTTAGGTGAATATTTTATGTGAGTGAACAACTGAAAATAGTGTTCAAGTGAGAAAACCCCGGTCAACCTCTAGCTACACTAGGAAAACATAAAAATACTCTTTTGTCACAACTCATGATAGGAATTCATCAAAACTGTTGTCAATTATGGGTATAAAATCAGAATTTTAATTATATTTTTCTATTTTTACGTTTTTTATAGATTTTTATTTTTCATTAAAAAACCAAAAATCCAAAAAACGTTTACATGATGTATCTGTATTACAATTATTTTTCATGTATCAAATACTCAGAGGTGCAGTAACAATAAGATAATGTTGTTTTCGAATATAATAGATCTCAAGTGAATGAACATAATGTATATATATAAGGACTAATAATTCAAATAGAAAGGATAAAAAAATATCCACATACTATCCAGGAGAAACCTGATCTTTAGCCAGAGTAGGATCCTAAGGTGGTGGTGGATGAAATTTCACCACTCGTCCTTAAAATTGATGAATTTGTGGAGGAAAGGGATGAAGACTTCCTACTAAGACACATGTGAGAAATCAACATGAATTGGATGAATTCTAGAGTGAATATGAGTAAATTATTGATTTTACAAAGCCTTGTAATGAAGAATATCTAGTAGCACTCATGGAAGAAACCACCCGAATGGTGGAATTTGATGTAATGATGGAGGAGCTTGACTACAAACCTCCCTTCATGTTGAGATTTTATTCTTGAGGAAAATAAAACATTATGTGGGGAGGAATTGATATATATAATATATTCGGCATTTTTTGTTTGAATTTCAATTGTTTTAATCATACCAAATTATTTATATTATCTTATATGAATCTATTTTGGAGTTATGATATGTTTTGAGAAAAATGGTGAAAAACACATAATTCTATATTTTGACAGATTATTCATCTAGGGTATTTTAGTCATTTTATATAAAATATAACTCTAAATTGAGTGATTATTATTATTGAGAATAATTATTTTATTTCCTTCAACATTGGCTTCTGGGTTAGGGGATTATTCGAGAATCTATAGGCCTTAAAAACAAATTAATTTTAATATTTTTTCAAGAAGAATGTGTGGACCCCACCACTCCAATGAAATTCTATCTCATATTACACACCATCAATTGTGGTACTTCCACCTAGAATGGAAGTAGGAAACATATGATCTCTTGATAAATTATTTCGAGGGAGTTATTATTCCATCAAGGTATCTATAGGGTGAATTTTTTTTTATGGAAGCTTCCTAGAACCTACATCCAAAAAATAAATAGCCAATTAAAAATTCATAACTCCAACATACAGAATGAAAATAATTTGAAATTTTGAGAGGAAATATGGAAGATAATTAAGAACAAAATTTATGATGGGGACCACATGTTAAGATATGATTTAATGGGTAAAAAAGTTTCATCATTCACAATATAGAAATGTACCTATAAAAGGAGTGGAAGTCCTACCTCTCAAATCATCCCATTTCCATTACATTATTTCAAGGCACCAAGGATGAGATCTCCACTGAGGGAGGCAGTATGAAAATATTCTCCCTTTCTTTTTAATAATTTTATTTTCTTTTTTCTGTTTTAGTTTTAAATTGTATTTTAGATTTCTAATAAATCCATGCATTGTTTTTATTTTTGTGACCACTCATCCATCCTCTTTTCTTCTTCTGGTCCTACCATCATGAAATATAATACTTATGATCAGGTGTATCTGATCAAAGGAGTATACTGATGAATTAATCATGTTCTTAAACCCAATCCATGTTTTTAATATTCCTTTATTTAATTCTATGTATAATTTATTTTTGGTGTAATCCTCACTATGGTTGTCAAAATATTTACTTTTTAATCTACAACCATTTTCCCTCGATTGAGGTGGTTTAGGGAGAGTGTTCTTGGAGATCTCTAAGTGGAAATTTCATTCATAACTAGGGTAAAATATGATGTGAAAACATACTATTGAGTGTGTTCACTAAGAATATTTTAATCTGGTCAATGAAGGTGCTCCCTGAAAGGTCCCTTAGTAAAACATCCATTCTCCACTAATTCCATTTTGTATAGCATTTCATATTAATTTTAATTGAATATTTTCATTTCATTTATTTTCATAAATTCCATTTCAATTATATAAATAATAAAAACAATGAAAACAAGTAGTTTAGGTGATTATTTTTAGGTGTTTGAACAACTTAGAATGCTCCTCAAGTAAGACGACCCTTGTCAACCTCTATGTTGCACTAGTAAAACATAACTTTATGCTTTTTCCATGATCGAAGATAGTAGTGGATCAAAACATGTATTTATATTTATGTTTCTTTTAATTTATTTATTTTATCATTTTTAATATTTTTTCTATAGATATTTTTATAATTTATATTTTAATCGAATTCAATAATTTTCTCATCCATGATGTTTTCAAGTGACCATTCATTCAATACATAGAATAATTACCGAGAGGTACATGAACCAATTATTGAATCACCAAGGTCCATGTTTTATGGTGATTCTTTTATTGTTAGAGTGGTGAGGTAATTATTGAAATCAAATGGAGTGGTGGGAATTAAATAATTTATAGTTGGCCTGAGTGATTACATGAACCAAATTTTTTTTTATTTTATGGAACAAGATCTAACAGAGTTCTACCATTACATTCCATAATTTTATCATATGGAGAAGACCCTAGAAGAGCCCCTGTTGTAACATCCCAGGTAAATAAAGAATAAATAATTTTCATATTAATTAATATTTACGAATTAAATATTAATTTTAATTAAAAGGGGTTTCTACGTTCGATAGCGTACTCGGTACGCAACGATGAGTTTCTTTGAAAACTTACGTTGCACACAAGTAATAAAATAATATTATTTTAAATGTTAGTTAACGAGTAGCCGTTGTACTGGCGGGAATGGATAGAAATAACTAAAATATGATTATATATGTTTTTAAATGTTTTTACATTTACCCAATAAAAGATAAAGGCTTAAAATACGAAAAGAGTTCAATTTTAGGCATTTATACCCTAATTTTCACGAAAGGTCCACTTATCACCTTTTGACAGAGAACCGTCATTAAATATAGTTTTGATCGATCTTATAAATTCTATTGGACCAAATATAACTCTTATTTAGAATCGGGACATCAAAATTTACTTTGTGTAAATTTTTGGTACCTTTCTGATAAAGTTCATTTTTTTATGAATAGTGTAAAATGTTGAATTTTAATTCAAAACCTCTTTTTAATCTAATTTATTTATATGATTATATTATATTTTGAATTGGTTTTAAAGTGAAATTAGAAAATATTTTTACCATTAAATCCAATAGTGGTCGTTGGAATTAATTTCACTTTGAAATCGGACTTAAACCAATGTCAATCTTTTGATACTTATTGTTTCATAAAAACACGCTATTTGCTCTGACAGCGGGTATTAATTATTAAACTAATTAATGTGAATTATATGTTTTGAATTTTGTAAAATAGACTTCATTTTTGAATTCGGAATATCAAATATAGCTTAGGGTGAATTTTTGGTAATTTTCTGAAAAACTTCAATTTTTGATGAATAGTGAAACCACTAAGTGGTACTTATAAAAACTGATTTTCCATTTAAATGAAATTTTGCCATCATTGTGTTTTGATTTTCAAAAATCAGACATACATGGTTGTCATTAAGAAGTAAAATGTGGTTCAATGAGATTAAAATAATTTTTTGGTGAATAGTAACTTATTAAGTTTTTAATCGCGATTAGTGGTAATTAGTGTAGTTTAAGGTAAAAATAATGATTTAATAAAATAATATGAGCTTGACACATGTCCTACCCTCATTGGTTGTGTCATGTCCGACCAAGAAAAGCCATGGGTCAACTTGGGGACCCCATGTAGCCACTTTGGTTGGGAAATGACATAAATAACTTTTTATTTAATGTAATAGTAAAAATGACACAAACATGATATGTTTTACTAAAACAATTTTTAAATGGGGTTATACAAGTCATATTTTTTATTATAAATAGTCATTGGAAGGATAAAAATATTTCCTACATCATAGTATTTTTTTTATAATTTTTTGACTTTAAATAAATAAATTTATTTATGACATCATGATGATGCAGCGATGACCTCATTATTTAACGTTTTAAATAAAATGGAAAGATAATGTAAAATCTATGAACTACACATGTCCAAAACTTATTGTATGGGTGGATTTATAACCCTTATAACCTTATCCTCTAATTATATCAATGTGGTACCTTTTAAAACCGAAAAACATTTTCAAATAAAGTAATATTTCTTTACTTTCCAAAAGTGCCCCTCCTCTCCTCTTATAAAAGGCCCCCACCTCTACCACCTTACACACACTCCTCAAGCCTTTGGATCGGCCAAACCCTGCCCATTTACTCTCTCCACATCCCTCTCCTAATCCTAGAGGATTTCCTTTGGGCAGAATACTTTCAAAGGAATCCTTTATGCTCAAATCAAAAGGAGTTACACTTTTAAAGGTAATTCATTCTCTCTTGTTCATTTGTTTATTTTGCTTCTCCAACCCTATAAAATCTTTTTATTTACTTCTTTTGTAACAACAACAGTATCTTCAATATACTAGGATGTTGTTATAATATTTATTCGAGCTACACTCTCACACAACTACATCAAATGGTTAAAGAACATACGGTTTCCGTGGATGGCGAAATTCTACCTCCCGAAATGATGATTGTTCAATACTCATTTAACACCTTCAAAGGTGGCCATTATGATGTCACTATTTTTTATATATGATATATAATATGTTTATTTTTTCTTTAAGCTTATTTATTTTTCATTTTTGGCATACCTTTATGGTTTCCATTATGGGTAAACACGATATCTTCATTTAAGGAAGTGCGGACTACCGCCCCCTCAAAGTGATGTGATTCGTTAATGCCATATGTGGGACGTGTAAAGGATGGATTTAAAGTTATTATATATGATGTTATACTGGAATTAAAATATACCTATATATCATTATTATTTCTTTCCATTAATGTATGAGATAGAAATGAAAGTAGCGTTCATGCGTACGTACGACTTACCGTCTCCATGAACGATGCATTTCATTTCTTTTCCCCAAATGTAATGTACTATTAAAAGTACATGTATATAATGGATATATATAATTAATGATATATCTAAATGATGAATATAATTCTGGAATTAAAATATACATACCTCTCATTTAGTTTTAATTCCATTAATATGACAAAGAAATGAAAGTAGCGTTCATGCGTACGTACGACTTACCGTCTCCATGAACGGTGCATTTCATTTCTTACCTCTAAATGATTATGTAATATTATAAATACATGTATATGCTGGATATATATGATACATATTATATCTAAATCAGGAATTTCATTCTGGATATAAAGAACCTTTGACCACACGAACAACATGTAATTGTAAGAAGTCCACTTTCGACTTAAGAACCAAATATTGACAAAACAAACATTATTAACTTAAATGGTTACATAATGTTTATAACATGGAAATAAGTGATATAAAAGGAATAATGAACTTTAAAAAGGTTCTTAATCAAGTATAAATTAACTCAATTTTATTATTCAGGATGTTAAATAACGATCAAGTCAAGTCGGACCCGAGGTAAGGGACTTCATCTCAATCTCCTTTAATTGAGGCATATTTCGTTTTATACACAACTTTCTTTTATACGGTGTATAAACCCCTTTGACTTTTACTTTTATACAAAAGGAATCTTTTTCTACGAAGCGTTTTACAAAACGACAAAAAGGAATGTTTCTTTTAACGTACGCGGCGGCAACGACCTTTTCCGCCGCCGTGAGTATTATTTGGTCTTTGGCTTTCTCAACAAGCCGTAATGTTTTTAGAATAAAATAAATACCATATACTCTTTTATGTATTTTGGTATTGAAAATGGTTTTGAAAAAGGATTCTATTATGTCAATATATTTATGATATATTGTGATTGAAATGTGGAAATTTTATCATTCCTTTATATTGGTTTTATGTTTTATGATTTTATATTTGTACTTGGACATTTTAACGGGTGGTTACGTTATAAACCATATGACGGGTGGTGCCGTGAATACCAGGACGTGTGGTTACATTATAACCTCCAATGCATTGGGTATGGAAGTCGGCCGTATGGCTATTCCATTAAGTATGTATGGAAATTGGCCGTACGGTTATTCTATTAAGTGATATGTGTGGAAGTCGACCGTATGGTTATTCCACTTAAGTATGTTTATGTCCTAAGTTACCTTTATATATGTTATGTGATATTTTTATGGGTTTTATGGTAATCCTTTGGTTACAAAAAGGTAAGTAATGATACTTTATTCAGTGAATAGTTTTTACTACTTCATGAAGGTGAAGGTATTACTTTGATAGAGTATATATGGTTTACTTGATGTTTGAAAAACTAACAGTTTTCATTCTTTCTTTATCCCTTACTGAGCTTTTTATGCTCACCCTAAGTTTTTTTTGAAATGTTTTCACAGGACTTAATGTGGAATAAGGTCAAGAATGGGATCAAGGGAATGTCATCCTATATAAAACATGGAACTAGACACATTTCTTTTTAAGAGTTTTTTTTATTATGGAAACTTAGTAGAAGTGACTACTTTGTAATCTTTTGAGATGTAATAGTTATGTTCTAATTCTCTAAAACTCTAAACCTGAAAAGATCCTCAACGTGAATTATTAATTTAATTCAATATTAAGTAAGGTTTAAGGCCGGGGCCTTATAATTGGTATCAAAGGTCGGTTTAGACAACTTTAGGAGTTAGAAAAGTGTTTAATTATAATATGATTGAAATGATATAGCATTTACAGATTACCATATTGCTTCGCCTAAGATATTTCTGTGTTCAGAATGGTTTTCCGTAGAGGAAACAAAGCAGCTATGTTGGGACGACATCAGGAGGAAGATAACCTTCCAAATCAGCAACTTGAGATGGTCGGAATCGGAACTGAACAGTTTGTTGCAGTGATGGCACAGTTGACTCAGGCTATAAATGGTGGTGGTATCCATGCACGAGATCAGCCAGATCAACCGCAGAGGAACATGTCAGTGGTGGAACATTTCATGAGGCAACATCCCCCATCATTCAGAGGATCATCTGACCCTGTGCAAGCTGAAGGGTGGATTAAAGCACTGGAGAAGATTTTTGATGTCATGGGGTGTTCGGAACATCAAAAGGTTAGTCTTGCTGTTTACCGTTTTGAAGGTGAAGCTGATCAGTAGTGGTCGATGGTGAAAAATATAAGGGATAGTGATGAGATTGAGGATCTTCACTGGGACGAATTCAAAGGTATGTTTCTTGAGTAATATTTTCCTAAGGTGGTTCGTCTTAGGATGGAAAAACAGTTCCTAGAATTGAGGCAGGAGGATGATTCAGTGGCTGCTTATGAAGAAAAGTTCACTCGATTGGCAACGTATGCTCCAAACTTCATACGAGATCTTGATAGTAAAATAAACCGTTTTTACTCAGGGTTAAAGCCAAAGTATCGAAGGGCTTTAGCTTCTCGTGAGTTCAAAAGTTATGAAAAACTTGTTCGATGTGCGGAGAAGGTGGAAATGGAGTTTGCCGATGATCAGGTGTTCTATGACAAACAACAGAATAAGAGGTCTAGTTGGCAGGCAAAGGGGAAGAATTTATCAAAGAAGCAAGGAGGTAAGAAAACCAAATATCCATCCTGTGAGAAGTGTGGTAAAATGCATCCTGGAGAATGTTTATCCAAGTCTGGTAAGTTCTTTCGGTGTGGTAAGTCTGGTCATATTGCTCGTAACTGTAAAGAAGATGATCAAGAAGGAAATGAAAAGCCAACGGTAAGATGTTTTAAGTGTAATGAAATGGGTCATTATGCAAACGAGTGTCCAACGAAGAACTCAACTGGGGGAATGCAGCCAGACTACAAGCAGAAAGGGGTGGTAAAATCCTTTGCAACAACTTCAGCAGATGTTGGGCCATCGAATGAAGTGGTATCAGCTCCATGGAGCTCAGTATTTTTCAAAGATTGACTTGAGGTCGGGGTACCATTAGTTGAACGTAAAAGAAGCAGACGTTCTGAAGACTGCGTTCCGTACTAGATATGGCCATTATGAATTTGTAGTTATGCCTTTTGGGTTAACCAATGCACCTGCTGTATTTATGGACCTTATGAATAAAATTTTCCATGAGTTCTTGGATAAGTTTGTGTTTGTGTTTTGAGGTTTGGGAAGAGGTTATGTGTGCCTTGTGATTCACAGTTGGAGAATGAGTTGTTATGTGAGGCTCATAGTTCCCCGTTTTCAGTTCATCCTGGCAGTACTAAGATGTACAGAGTTCTCCGGGAGTATTACTGGTGGGATGGAATGAAAAGAGATATTGCTGATTTTACTGTGAAGTGTTTGACATGTCAACAGGTTAAAGTAGAGCGACAGTTACCGAAAGGGATGCTTCAGCCTTTACCAGTGCCAGAGTGGAAATGGGAGAATATATCCATGGACTTTGTTGTGGGATTACCGAAGACATCTCAAGGTAATAATGCAATCTGGGTTATTGTTGATCGCTTGACCAAATCTGCTCATTTCCTTTCTATACGAGATACTTTCTCTCTTGATCAACTTTCCTGTTTGTATCTTAAAGAGATAGTCAGGTTACATGGAGTTCCTCTCTCCATTTTATCGGATTGTGATCCCAGGTTTACTTCTAACTTTTGGAAAGGCCTTCAGAAGTCGTTGGGTACTGAATTAAATTTTAGTACAGCTTTTCATCCTCAATCAGATGGGCAGTTAGAACGAACAATCCAGACATTGGAGGATATGCTACGAGCTTGTTCTATGGATTATCAGGGAAGTTGGGACCAACTTATTTCTTTGGTTGAGTTTCTTATAATAACAGTTTTCATTCTAGTATACAGATGGAACCATTTGAGGCATTATATGGGAAGCGGTGTCGAACTCCAGCATTTTGGAATGAAGTGGGTGAAAGGAAGCTGATGGGACCAGAATTGGTAGAAGAGATGGAAGAAAAAGTTCATCTGATTCAGAAGCACATTAGAACAGCTCAGAGCAGGCAGAAGAGTTATGTGGATAACCGGAGGAAGGATCTATCTTTCGAGGTAGGTGATCATGTTTTTCTCAAGGTTTCTCCTTGGAAAAGTGTGATGAGATTTGGTATGAAAGGAAAGCTGAGTCCAAGGTTTATTGGACCATATGAAATTTTGGAGAGAGTTGGATCAGTTGCATACCGGGTGGCTTTACCTCCGAGTTTATCTCAGGTACACAATGTTTTTCATGTTTCAATGTTGAAGAAGTATATGCCAGATCCATCTCATGTTTTGAGTCCAGAGGTAGTTCAGCTGGAAGAGAACCTATCTTATGAAGAACAACCAGTCCAGATTCTTGACCATAGGGAGCAGGTGTTATGGAATAAGGTGATTAATCAGGTAATGGTTTTGTGGAAAAACCCTGTGATTGAAGAGGCAACGTGGGAATCTGAAAATTCTATGAGGGATAAATACCCCCACTTATTTTGATAAGTGAATAAAATTGCGAGGACGCAATTCCAAAAAGGGGGGAAGGATGTAACATCCCAGGTAAATAAATAATAAAGAATTTTCATATTAATTAATATTTATGAAATAAATATTAATTTTAATTAAAAGGGGTTTCTACGTTCGATAGCGTACTCGGTACGCAACGATGAGTTTCTTTGAAAACTTACGTTGCACACAAGTAATAAAATAATATTATTTTAAATGTTAGTTAACGAGTAGCCATTGTACTGGAGGGAATGGATAGAAATAACTAAAATATGATTATATATGTTTTTAAATGTTTTTACATTTACCCAATAAAAGATAAAGGCTTAAAATACGGAAAGAGTTCAATTTTAGGCATTTATACCCTAATTTTCATGAAAGGTCCACTTATCACCTTTTGACGGAGAACCGTCATTAAATATAGTTTTGATCGATCTTATAAATTCTATTGGACTAAATATAACTCTTCTTTAGAATCGGGACATCAAAATTTACTTTGTGTAAATTTTTGGTACCTTTCTGATAAAGTTCATTTTTTTATGAATAGTGTAAAATGTTGTATTTTAATTCAAAACCTCTTTTTAATCTAATTTATTTATATGATTAGATTATATTTTGAATTGGTTTTAAAGTGAAATTAGAAAATATTTTTACCATTAAATCCAATAGTGGTCGTTGGAATTAATTTCACTTTGAAATCGAACTTAAACCAGTGTCAATCTTCTGATACTTACTATTTCATAAAAACACGCTATTTGCTCTGAGAGCGGGAATTAATTATTAAATTAATTAATGTGACTTATATGTTTTCAATTTTTTAAAATATACTTCATTTTTGAATTTGGAATATCAAATATATCTTAGGGTGAATTTTTGGTAATTTTCTGAAAAACTTCAATTTTTGATGAATAGTGAAACCACTAAGTGGTACTTATAAAAACTGATTTTCCGTTTAAATGAAAATTTTCCACCATTGTGTTTTGATTTTCAAAAATCCGACATACATGGTTGTAATTAAGAATTAAAATGTGGTTCAATGAGATTAAAATAATTTTTTGGTGAATAGTAACTTATTAAGTTTTTAATCGCGATTAGTGGTAATTAGTGTAGTTTAAGATAAAAATAATGATTTAATAAAACAAGATGAGCTTGACACATGTCCTACCCTCATTGGTTGTGTCATGGCCGACCAATACAAGCCATGGGTCAACTTGGGGACCCCATGGAGCCACTTTGGTTGGGAAATGACATAAATAACTTTTTATTTAATGTAAAAGTAAAAATGACACAAACATGATATGATTTACTAAAAACAATTTTTAAATGGGGTTATACAAGTCAGATTTTTGATTATAAATAGTAATTGGAAAGATAAAAATATTTCCTACATCATAGTAATTTTTTTATTATTTTTAGACTTTAAATAAATTAATTTATTTATGACATCATGATGATGCAGCGATGACCTCATTATTTAACGTTTTAAATAAAATGGAAAGATAATGTAAAATCTATGAACTAAACATGTCCAAAACTTATTGGATGGGTGGATTTAGAACCCTTATCACCTTATCCACGAATTATATCAATGTGGGACCTTTTAAAACCGAAACACATTCTCAAATAAAGTAATATATCTTTACTTTCCAAAAGTGCCCCTCCTCTCCTCTTATAAAAGGCCCCCACCTCTACCACCTCACACACACTCCTCAAGCCTTTGGCTCGGACAAACCCTTCCCATTTACTCTCTCCACATCCCTCTCCTCATCCTAGAGGATTTCCTTTGGGCAGAATCCTTTCAAAGGAAGCCTTTATGCTCAAATCAAAAGGAGTTACACTTTTAAAGGTAATTCATTCTCTCTTGTTCATTTGTTTTATTTTGCTTCTCCAACCCTCTAAAATCTTTTTATTTACTTCTTTTGTAACAACACTAGTATCTTAAATATACTAGGATGTTGTTATAAGATTTATTCTAGCTACACTCTCACACAACTACATCAAATGGTTAAAGAACATACGGTTTCCGTGGATGGCGAAATTCTGCCTCCCGAAACGATGATTGTTAAATACCCATTTAACACCTTCAAAGGTGGCCATTATGATGTCACTATTTTTTATATATGATATATAATATGTTTATTTTTTCTTTAAGCTTCTTTATTTTTCATTTTGGGCATACCTTTATGGTTTCCATTATGGGTAAACACGATATCTTCATTTAAGGAAGTGCGGACTACCGCCCCCTCAAAGTGATGCGATTCGTTAATGCCATATGTGGGACATGTAAAGGATGGATTTAAAGTTATTATATGTGATTTTATACTGGAATTATAATATACCTCTATATCATTATTATTTCTTTCCATTAAAGTATGAGATAGAAATGAAAGTAGCGTTCATGCGTACGTACGGCTTACCGTCTCCATGAACGGTGCATTTCATTTCTTATCCCCAAATGTAATGTACTATTAAAAGTACATGTATATAATGGATATATATAATTAATGATATATCTAAATGATGAATATAATTCTGTATTTAAAATATACATACCTCTCATTTAGTTTTAATTCCATTAATATGACAATGAAATGAAAGTAGCGTTCATGCGTACGTACGGCTTACCGTCTCCATGAACGGTGCATTTCATTTCTTACCTCTAAATGATTATTTAATATTATAAATACATGTATATGATGGATATATATGATACATATTATATCCAAATCAGGAATTTCATTCTGGATATAAAGAACCTTTGACCACACTAACAACATGTAATTGTAAGAAGTCCACTTTCGACTTAAGAACCAAATATTGAAAAAACAAACATTATTAACTTAAATGGTTACATAATGTTTATAAAATGGAAATAAGTGATATAAAAGGAATAATGATCTTTAAAAAGGTTCTTAATCATGTATAAATTAACTCAAGTTTATTATTCAGGACGTTAAATAACGATCAAGTCAAGTCGGACCCGAGGTAAGGGACTTCGTCTCAATCTCCTTTCATTGAGGCATATTTCGTTTTATACACAACTTTCTTTTATATGGTGTATAAACCCCTTTGACTTTTAATTTTATACAAAAGGAATCTTTTTCTACGAAGCGTTTTACAAAACGACAAAAAGGAATGTTTCTTTTAACGTACGCGGCGACAACGACCTTTTCCGCCGCCGCGAGTATTATTTGTTCTTTGGCTTTCTCAACAAGCCGTAATGTTTTTAGAATAAAATAAATACCATATACTCTTTTATGTATTTTGGTATTGAAAATGGTTTTGAAAAAGGATTCTATTATGTCAATATATTTATGATATATTGTGATTGAAATGTGGAAATTTTATCATTCCTTTATATTGGTTTAATGTTTTATGATTTTATATTGGTACTTGGACATTTTAACGGGTGGTTACGTTATAAACCATATGACGGGTGGTGCCGTGAATACCCGGACGGGTGGTTACGTTATAACCTCCAATGCATTGGGTATGGAAGTCGGCCGTATGGCTATTCCATTAAGTATGTATGGAAATTGGCCGTATGGCTATTCCATTAAGTGATATGTGTGGAAGTCGACCGTATGGTTATTCCACTTAAGTATGTTTATGTCCCAAGTTACCTTTATATATGTTATGTGTTATTTTTATGGGTTTTATGGTAATCCTTTGGTTACAAAAAGGTAAGTAATGATACTTTATTTAGTGAAGAGTTTTTACTACTTCATGAAGGTGAAGGTATTACTTTGATAGAGTATATATGGTTTACTTGATGTTTGAAAAACTAACAGTTTTCATTCTTTCTGTATCCCTTACTGAGCTTTTTATGCTCACCCCATGTTTTTTTTGAAATGTTTTCACAGGACTTAATGTGGAATAAGGTCAAGGATGGGATCAAGGGAATGTCATCCTATATAAAACATGGAACTAGACACGTTTCTTTTTAAGAGTTTTTTTATTATGGAAACTTAGTATAAGTGACTACTTTGTAATCTTTTGAGATGTAATAGTTATGTTCTAATTCTCTAAAACTCTAAACCTGAAAAGATCCTCAATGTGAATTATTCATTTAATTCAATATTAAGTAAGGTTTAAGGCCGGTGCCTTATACCAGTATTCTTCCCTGATCTTCTCGAATTGATCCATTAAATGGTGGAGCCTGACTACCTTCCTCCAATTACTATTTCTCAAATCCGAGAGGCACTTATCACTGATAAAGTGATTAAACCAGAACCAACTCAGGGAGATGATCCTATCTTGAACTCTATATTTTATGATTTCATTCAATCTGATTCGAGTGTCACTCATTATTATTTTGAATTTTCAGTCTAGTTCAATCCTTGAATCACCCAATAGGATGATGATAAAAAAGAAATTGATCCTTTTGAGGAATTATTGGATCTCCTTTAATACATTTAATATCTATTGGAGGATTCCCGTCATGATGAGATCCAGGTTACTGATCATGAAGAAATCACACAAGAGGGGGAAGGTCCTAGGAAGTAAGCACTGGAATATATGATGGTTTCATTAGTAGAAACAAATTAATAGGAGGTTACCTACACCATCCTACCAAACCATTCAAGTTGTGACACATTGCGAAGCAGTCAGATCTGGTATACTTTTTTTAGGGAGTCCTCTTCAACAAGAACAAATAATTGCATGCTGGAAAGAACCACTTGTGGTAGTTCAAATCCAAGAAAATCCACCCACCATCTGACATTGGATAATAGCTCGTACTATCCTGTGGATGAAAATCCACCCACCATCTGACATTAGAAAAAATCCATAATTATTCATTTTTCAACATTTTTATCAAAACACATCATAAATAAAAAATTGATTCATATAAGATAAAATGATAATTTTAGATGATTAAAACAATTGAAATTCATACAAAAAATGTGTAAATTATTAGCTCTATCAATTCCCCCACACATAAATCGTTCTTTTCCTCAAGCATAAAATCTCAACATGAAATTAAAAGGGCACCAATGTTAATAATATTTAAATTCCATGGTAATAAAAGTTAATGATTTTCAATTTCAAATCAATCATTCCAAAATCCATAAAAAATATTAATTTAATTTCTAATTGTCAAAGAAACAATCAAATCATGAATTTTACTTTTCTGCTTTGCACAAAATATTTAAATGCATCTTTCATTCATTCACGCTTCTCAATTCATTATAATTAATAACTCCACATCATGATTTACCAAACCTTTGAATTTTTCCTCTCATCACTAATGATACCATTCTTGTAGAGTTATACTCATATCATTACAACATGCACCTTATCTATCATCTTGTAAAATATCTACTTTCTACACTATGTAAAGAAAAAATGAATATAAAATCATCAGGAATTTTCTATCAATTTTCAAATGACTCTGATTCTTTAGGTTGCTAGAATTTATTGTTTTAAATATTAAGGCTCAATGTGGAGGTTTATCTCTTTAGTAAAATGCATGATATCAATACTTGTAATGAAATTCTCCCCATCAAAGTTCCAACACCGACTTCCCCAAAACTCAAAGTAAGGTCTAGAAGAAAGTAATGAATAATGAATAATTAATACACCCTCTTGATTTTTTTTAATTTTTGAATTTTTTTCTTTTTTTTCGAAATTTATGATAAGATAAAACCTCACGTCAATCACCAAACCACATACAATTATAATATCATCGGCCTGAAAAATAGTAATTTTTTTGTTCTCCCAAATCACAATCATTTTATATATTTTTCATTTTATTTTTTTTATTCAAGAGGATGAAAGCAATATAGAACAATGAATGATTCCATATCCTATTAAATTTCCAACAATAACACCCCCATACCATTTCTTTATAATTTAAATAATATTTCCACCATGAAACCCTTCACCCCACACTTCATCTTAAAAATATCATGAAAATCCCAAGAGTATGGTAGCAATGGATAAAAATGGTTTGAATCATGGATCATCCCTATAAAAGTTATTCGTGGTTTTTATAGGATAAAATAAGGATTTATGTAAAGGTGATATTTATGTATATGGGATCTTCAAATGATTCCTAAATAATTTTAAATTTGTTTTTGTACAATCATATCATTTAAAAGTTTAAATTCATGTTCCGGAAAGTGACATTTCCCATGATCACTAAATAAATATTCTCATTAATAAATAGGAATTACATGGTCTTGAAATATTATCGATAATGAGAAATATGATATTATACAATC
Source organism: Viscum album (assembly GCA_963277665.1). Classification (NCBI taxonomy): domain Eukaryota; kingdom Viridiplantae; phylum Streptophyta; class Magnoliopsida; order Santalales; family Viscaceae; genus Viscum; species Viscum album. Next base: position 1,049,876,587 of record OY728151.1, on the reverse strand, counting down.
ACTCAATAAATATTCTCAAGAATAAATAGGAATTATATGGTCTTGAAATCCTCTAGATAATGAGAAATATGATATTATACAATCACTCAATTCATGATCAAAAATTACAAAATAACTCCCATTAACATCGTAAATTCAAAGCATGAAAAATGAGTGGAAAAATTCATTTACTTAAATCAAATAATTCCCTTAAATCATGAGTCATAAATTCTATATCTATGATTTATTTATATAATTTGATTCCCCATTTTACTCTTTCAATTTCATTAACAATAAAATCTAAAACATCAAATCACTAGAATTCTAAGAAACTCATGTCTCCTAGATAACTCATGTAAAGAATTAATTCAAGGGTGGGTATTAAATTATTATAAATAATGATCAAAATATTTATTGGAGCAAAAATTAAAGGAGTTTAAATGATAATCATAAAAGGTGAACTCCCTTTTGAATTAATGTTTTGGTCCACTTCCTCCAATGCTTGGGTATTCATTATTCCATCAAAATCCTACAAAATAATAATTACTCAATAAATCACAATGATAATTTCATTTACCCAAAAAATATAATGTGGGAGTGGGATACATGGTGGACAAATTCCTAAAACTAAATTTGAAATCTTAATTCCTAATATTGAAATTGAATGTACAAAAATTCATGTAAAGTATAAATCCTAGTACAATCCTCCAAAGTGGGCCTGGAATTTTTTTTTTCCTCTAGAGGGCAATACCAACTATTATCCAAAGTCTAATGGTCAATGGATTTTCTTGGATTTGAAACCCCTCATAGGGTTCTTCATAGTTTTTAGTTCATTGTTCTTGTTAAGGAGGACTTCAAGGAAATATTATACCAAATCCCCCACTTTTCACTATTGTACAACATGCATGGTGGGGGTAAGATGAAGTAGGGAACCTCTCCTTAGTTTTTGCAACATGTTCAACCATCTTATCTTTTAGTGCTGGATTTATAGGACCTTCAGCCTCTTGTGTGATTTCCGTAGTCTTAGAAACGTGGATCTTCTAATGATGAGACAAATCCTGTAGATATTCAATGTATTTAGGGAGCTCCATTAATTCCTCAACAAGTGAATCATTTTCCACATCATACTTCAAGGCGTAGTATTAATTGGAAGAATCTAAAAATTCAATTGAATTAACGTTGATATAAAAATTATTATCAAAAAATTTAAATTAGTTTGAGTAAAATAATGTATCATCTCCCTGAGTTTGATCACAACTAATATACTCTTCAATTAAACATGCCTCTTCAAGTCGATCTTTACATGAAATAGGTAGGTGTTCATGTTCCTCCATATTTACTTCAAATTCCACCACTCGGGTGGTTTATTCTTTTAGTGTTTCGTGTTCTTATTCTTTGCAAGGCATGGGGAGATCAAGAAGTGCCTCACATTCACTCCAAAATTCATCCAAATAATGTTTATCTCCCACATTTGTCATAGTAGACAAGTCTTCCTCCATTTCCTCCTTAGGTTCTTCAATTTTAAACATGAGTGGTGAAATTTCATCCAAAACTACCTCATGGTCTTGGTCTAGATCAGGGTCAGGTTTCTCCTAGGTAGTATGGGCATATTCTATTATTATTTCTACTTGAATACTATTTCTCTATATATCCTCTTTAACATTATTAACTTCTACTCTATTGTATTCTAAAACAACGTCCTCTTTTTTTGTTGAACTTAGGAGTAGTCATTCCATGCATAATAATTGTAATTCAGAAACATATTGAAAACATTTATTTTTTTGGGATTATTGGATTTTTTTTTTAAAAATCTATCAACAATGTGAAAATAAAAATAGATAAGTAAACTACTGATTGGATCCACGGTGATGGTGCTAGTTTTGATGCATGTTCCAGTAAGAATCCTCCAAAAAAATTTTATTCAATAACCACCTTAATGGATTCCAATATCTGTCAAATTAATTGTGGAGGTGAGCCTATAATTCCATTCTAGGTGGAAGCTCTTTAATTGATGGTTTTTTGGATGATAATTTCTTCTGTTATGGTGGTGGGCTCAAGGCTCTATAAATGAAAAAGTATTCATATTCAATGATTTTTAAGGGCTCTATGTGATCAAATCATCTCCTCGTCCAGAAGAAAAAGATGAAGGAAATAAAAAAAGGATTATAAAAAAAAGAATCACTCAGTTTTGAATTATATTTTTCATGAAATTACTAAAATAATCTTGATGTAAAAATCCATAAAAAATATAGAATTAGGAACTTTCAGTCATTGTTCTCAAAAAACATCATAAATCTAAAATTAATTCAAATAACCTCAAATTGATAATTTGGGATTATTAAAAAAATTAAAACATATAAAAAAAATAAGTAAAATATTATCTATATCAATTACCCCACACATAAATCGTGTTTTTCGTCAAGCATAAAATCACACCATGGGATTCAGTGGGCACCAATGATAACAATATTCAAATTCCAAATTAATAAAATCTAAAAATATCCAATGAAAAAGCAGTCATTCAAAAATAAAAAAAACAATTTAATATCCCATTTTCCATCCCATTACTTCAAGGATCCAAGGAGGAGATCTCCACCAAGGGAGGCTAGGCACAAATCTTCCCATTTTCATATTCTTAATTTAATTTTTTTTATTTTTTTTATTTTTTATATTTAAATTTTAATTTAGATTTCATCTATATTAATGCATTGTTTTAATTTATGTGTTCACCCATCCACCTTCTTTTCTTCCTCTCCACAATTTTTTATTCTTTTCATAGTTTCTTCTTCATATCCTATCAATCGTGACCTCTTACCCTAGAAAATTTGGTGCTGACTCTCGGCTTGGCCCAGAAGAGGTGTGTAGAAATTTCAATTATAATGCGCTTATAGTCATAAGTTTTATTATGTTGGTGATAGGAATGAGTTACACACATGGGTATGATGATATTTAAACATGAAACTAAAATGAAACTAATTTCAATCCTTTATTTAAACAATTTCCCTCCCTTATACTAAATACAATCTCTTCATAGAATGGAGTTGACCATTACATGGTTGAAATTGCATATGATTGAGCCAAGTCTTGGAAGATGTCACACTCTTGATCGAGGGGTTCTATCAACCTTGATTATAGGAGGACGTAAAGTCAAGATTTCAAAATTCCTTCATGATTTCACACCAATAAATAAAAGAATAGTAATTCATGAATGGTATCATAGAATTGAATTACTAAACATAATTTATACACCGACAAGGAGAATGATGGAACCCACAAACCAAGACATAAAGGCTACGCTCTTTATTCATTAATTATATTTTTCCAATGCATGTTAGTTACAGATTTTCATTAAGATAAATTTTGTTTCATTATTATATTAAATATATACAACAAAAAAGAAGTAGTTTGTGGTGAATTTGTTTAAGTGAGTGAGAAAATAAGATTGATATTCAAGTGAGACGACCATGGTCAGTATCTTTGCTGCACTAGGAAAACATAAAAATATTATTTCTCCATGCCCAAGACAAGTTGGTGCCAACCCTCATTATATATGTACTGATATTGATCAATTAAAGTTTGAAAAAAAATCAATTAACCACTTTTTTGAGATGAGAGGTTTTACTTATGAATGAAAATTGATTCCATTTTCCTCCAAGGATGGAATGCCTCCTTACTCATCTGAATGGGGCCATTTCCAAGATTACCCTAGGACAACCTCAAATAGGCTAGGGGGTGGTGAATAGAAATGTGTAGGCATACCAATCAGAGGGAGTCCTTAGCATAATGTACTTTCACACACATAGACACACATATCTCCAAACTCATATAATAATGAAATATAAGACAAGAGATCATCATAGAATTATTACATATAAATATGACCATCATAGTATAACAATAGGCACATGATTGAAAAATGGGAAAATAAAATCCCACCACAAAGAAAATAAAAACATGTCCAAAATGAAAATATTGAAGGTGATTTCTATCAATGAAATCGCTTGAACACACCTCATTAAATCTATTTCAGTAATATCCACCTAGTCCTTGACCCTCAAGGATTTCACCAGAAGGTCAATAATTTGTATAAGACACAACATGTGTGTTAAATAAAAATTCAAGGATGATTATACCAAAACCTAGTATGACACCATGAATCAAAAAATAATATAACATGACAAAAATATTCATCTCATCATAGGTATATTTTTACAACACATATATCAAGAATATTCAGATATATACTCAACATAGACAATCAGTCTCAAGGTAAGACACAATTGTAATTCCATCATTGGTTTATTGCTTGAAGGTTCCACATAGAACTCATCTAAGAGAACCCACTCCATAAGTCATGTATTACTAAGGGAATAAATATTATATTTCATTCCCATATGGTTTCTCCATAAGAACTATGTGGTATAATATTGAACATAATGATACACATATGATGATCACACCCAAGGATATGAGGAATAGATATAACTCAAAATGAAATACCAAAATAAGTATAGGATTTAAACCTAAACATTATTGGTAATAATAGTACTATGATCTCCACCTAGGGTAATATAATGATATAGGATCTCACTTTGAGCCTCACAGATGGATTACAAAAAATCTATCCAAGAATTAAGTACATCGGAAGGGATCACCATCCTATGTAATGGATGTTATTCCATACAAAACTTCCATGTAATGGATCATGGGGAATCACTCTAATGAAATATTTAAAATATTAATAGGATTAGAGATCTAATAAATGTTTGTCAGATTACAAAGCAAGTATAAGATGTACAAAGAATTCCCCTTTAGCACCGGGGAATTCTTATATATCACGGACCATGCCCATTTTTATATCTGTGCCAATATAAACAGTGTGTCTGGGCCCATGTACTCTTGGCAGTATCCATGTACCCACATATTCCTATGAACACATGTCATAGCCATTTATATGTTGGAGTAAATGGAGAGTATGACCCCATGTATTCTTTGTCATTTATTTGTGCCCTCTGAGTATTGTGTAGAGATTCCAAGTCGAGTCATACACGATGTGATAAGAATCAAACGTCATTTAATAATTATCATTACATGTAAATAATAGTGTTACACAGGTGACTAAAATGTGGAATGTAATGATAGAATACATGGTGGGTAAAATAAGACTGTATATAATCCCAAATATGGTTCACACGTCATCATACTCTCCTTTACAAATTGATCTGGCCATGCCTCTTATAGAAAATCAAGGAACACAACCAACTAATTATTTTCATCATAGATCAATGAGTTCGGACCCTTAGAATCCATTTAAATACTGTCTATCCATTCTATTTTTCATCATGCACTAATGATGTAAAGAATAAAATAATTAAATACATTCTTAATAGGTCATCCATTGTTGTAGATTATTACCATTATTTATCCATACATGTATCTGAGATATCAATATGTTTCACTATCAATCATGTGCATAATGAGAGTTTATCATTTATTTATTGAACTACAGTCCAAAGGGATATTTTTTTGATTTATGAGGAACGGTTGGATAATCCTAGGAAACATGAGAATGAGGAATGGACCTCCTCAATGTTCTCTATCCTTGATTAGTTTCTACTAGAATGATGAGAAAAGAACCAAAACAAAATAAAAAATTATCCCAATAATCCCCAATGACAACCCATACTCACACTATGAATGATCTAATAATGAATAATTTGGTTGATTGAATCATGTTCTTAAAAAAAAATCAAAATATGGGGATTCAATGAAAACACAACCTACCTCTATTTGAATCAATTTCTGGTGAAGAACCAATCCATGTCATTCTCATTGGAATGATCATCGAGTTATGTCACATAAATATCAATGATCCATGATCCAACCTTCACTCACTAATGGATTATCTTCCAAAACTCTTTTATAGATCCTCTAAATTTATAGAGTTATGTGGATATCCTGGAAAAATTTCTGTAACAATGAATATAAAGATAATAAAAAAGTCACAGTAATTAAATATATTAATTAAATTATTTAAATTTCCTCCCACAATCTCACCCAACTTAATGTCAGATGCATTCTAATATAAGGTTGCACATATGATAAAGCCCACACTCTTAACTCAACAAAGAACTCAAATTTCCAATTCGAGCCTATTTTTTGCAGTTATTACACTTTCCTCTAGAAAATCAAATGCATGTAAATTTATTTTATTTAATATATTCCTAAAATTATTTCTAGGATCACAAATTATCATAACGTCACAACGTCACCATTCCAACATCCAAAAATAAACCATAAAGTATTCCATAAAAATACAAGAAAAAAATGAATCATTAAATTCTCTCCACAATGGGGATTTACATCTTAAAAATTCAAAAGAAGGATGTACCATGAGATGTGGGTACTAATAATGAATATTTTTTCCCAACTTCTATGTAATCTCCTTATGATTATTATGCTTCCATCTGGAATGCACTAGGGGAATCGATCCCCCATAATAGATCATCTTTTTCTATCCTCGATCTCTCGCATGTACTCAGAAATGGAAAATACATCCTCAATACCTAGATTTCTAGTTAATGACATGTGATGGATAATCCATGTACCTCTTTATAACAACCTATAGTAGGTGTTGTGTACTTAGTCTAATATCTTCAATAAATCTATGCCATATAACACCTCACTAACTCTATGAAATATCATGAATGCAAGAATTAATTGTATTATATATCATTCCACCACTTTAAAAACATATTAATCCACATAGAGGTGATATCCTCATGAACATTCAATACCCCTCCTCAAACTCCAATCACCTTTGTCGTTGGTACATATATGACTTTTTGTCATTCTATTTGGTCTTCATCCACTCTTGTATGATATACATCTTTTTTTATAGGGGATTATAATTATTGTGGGATATTAAGTGATGAATCTTATGGTATTGTCTAAAATATATATAACCTTCAAGGTTTTCTTTACAAGGGCTTGTACGACACCATAATGATGATGGAATGGTAGTAATTGTTTTTATGAAAACTCCACCAATGGTAAGAGATCCTCCCAACAACATCTAATGTCTAACAAGAAATCCTTCATAATGTCCTCCATAACCTGAATGATCTTCTCAATATTTTCATTATTCTGGTGGTGAAATTCTAAGATCAAACATAACTAATTCCAAAAGTCCTCATGTAATTCCTTCCATAATAGAGATATGATGTGAGAATCATGATGGTAATGAATTTTGATGTCACTCCATGGAGATAGATTATCTCTAGAACATACATGAATGAAAATATCTATACCGAACACTAGTTTTGGATAGAAGTTAAGTGGTTTTACTTGTGGAGTCATTGTAGGATAAGGAATATTTCTTTGTGTCCTTTATAAATATTTAGTAACCCCTTTGATAATTTACTGAATATACCATACCACATACACATTGAAACCTAAAGGGGTTGAGCTAAACCTGGTTGAACATTGTTCCAAGCATTCACTTACTGAGATATATGGTATTGAGATACAAACTCTACAACTCCCTTCTATATCCCTCACCATAAAAACACATTTCGGAGGTCCAGGTACATCATTGATAGTCATGGATGTACCACAAAACGAGATGTATGAAAAGCTCTCTAAACCTCCTCCTACGTAATCACTGGTACCATCCTCCATCCTTTAAAAATAATTAAATGCTCCACACCATTTGAAAATCCTTCATGATAATGTACAATTTATATTTTAGTGTTCATTATCTCACATTTAGTATCCCCAAGCCGTGAATCCCTCAGTCACTATAAATGCATAGTGGTCAAACCCAATTATTAGAGGTAATCTTCCCCATATTCATCCACTAAGGATAACTTTAGTGATGCCAACTGCTCTAATGCATTTCCAGACAACTAAAAATAATTTCTCCTACATAAAGATTTTGGTACAATGTTCTCCATACAAGGAGTAAATAAAATATTGAAATCATAATGATATAGTAATTCTTTCAATTTCCTCTACCTCATGTTATAATCTTTATGAGAGACGATTTGATTGAGAATATTTTGGTTAGAATAAGCGAAAATCCACTCATCTATTTGGTAGTGTCGCCACCTATTTTGTGTGAAGAACACCACTACTAAATCATGATCATGGGTCAAGTAGTTATGCTCATGTGGTCTCAAATAATGTTAAACATTGGAAATAACCTCTAACCACAACATCAAAATAAAACAAGGACCAATACCTGATTCATTTCAGAACATTATGTACTCTATACCCTCCTTTATAAATCTACTGATGGGAGAAATCTTCAATCTTTGCCTCATCTTACAGAAATCCTACTCACACCTCTCTATGCATCAGAAGGGATTCCACATTTAGGTAATAAATTTCATGGGACATTATACACTTGAGATATTAGGTATGGATATCTGATTACATCCTGGACACTGATGGATGCTCCACACTACTATAATTCTCTTGGGTAGTTCCCAAGCTAACACTACTTAATTGTTTCTTGGTCCACTCCAAAACCCAATTCTATGATAAAATATCCCATAAATTGGTACTATTTAAACATGAAATGGAACATAATGAAATTACCATAAATATGATTCTCTCAAAGTATGTTTAGAACCATCCTTAAGTGTCTCAAATGCTTATCATTAAATATATGGTACACTAAGATATCATTAATGAATATTATCATGATCTGGTTGGAGAAAGGTTAAAATTACAAGTTCATAAGTCACATCAACACTTTTGGGGAATTTTTCATTCCAAATCGAATCACCATGTACACATAGTGACTGTAGAGACAACATAATTATGCCATTGGTATTTCATCATCTCGTACATGCAATTATAGATATATTGAATGAAGGATAATATTTGAAGACCGGCATGCCCCTCTCAACTATTTAGAGAGGTCATCAATCCATAGTAGTGAATACATGTTCATAAAAGTATCCTAGTTTGGGATACGATATTCCACCCAAAACCTGAATCTCTGATCCACCTTCTTGGAGTAAAATACTAGAACTAGCCAGGGATAAATACATGGTCTATCAAATACCTTACTCTGCAATTCATACAACTGATCGTTCAACTCATGATGCTGTAAAGGGTCTATCCAATATTCTGAAATAGATATTTTAGTTTTCCCATTATGTAAGTAAATGAATATTTTTATCTCTCTATGTGGATGTATGCCCAAATAATTCATAACAAAAATGTCCTTGTAGTCAACCATCACATTAAGAACCTAGAAACTCGTAGAGTCCAGTACACCAATGGTCATGCTATCCCACTGATAAGTGATCAGCTATGCCCTCCTATGTATGAGACTATCTTCCTCTTCCAAGGTCCCCATTTCACCCACAATGGTTATCCTCATCCCATCATTGCGGACACACCACATTTAACGATATCCCAAATGAATCACTCACATCCAAGAGTTGGGCCCCTCTATCGTAAGAAGTGTGTAATCTTTAAGTCACAACCTTTAAGACTCTCCTATATTAAGGGATGGGCCAATGGATCAACAAGAATCTCTTAGTTTCATTCTAGAAAAGTGGACATAATGGAATTAATCACACATGTGTTAATAAGTATTGTATAAAAGGTATAAAAGACAAAAATCACACCTTGTATCATCCAAAGAGCTTCAAGTTCATAAGCATCGACCACCTATTGCTATGCTCTCCCATGTCCCCTAAGTCCATGATCCTAGCGTGGTCCACATATGGGTAGTTCTGGTAACTAGTCAAAATTACTACCACCACCAGCTACTTTCCCACCTCCTATTCCCTCTACAAACCATTCTATTCCTATCAATACCTCTAAAAAGGTGGCCCATATAATTTCTCCCCTTTAAACATATTATGTAAGGAAATACCACGTATTTTTTCCCTACCATTATAAGAGTATCACTGCCTCTCCTATGATTACCAAATATATATTATGGGCCCATAACCATAGACCCTTGTTCCCAGGATCACCTACTGAAACTTCTAACATGTATAGGCACTTGAGTCAAAAATTAACTCTCTACAGCTGATGTATCTTCTTTTATGTGCCCATCACTAGCAACAATGATCTCTGTCTTCTCTAAAATGAAACACTCAATAACAAAGTCAAACAATTTCACATAATCATAGGTAAGATTTCATATAGTTATAATTCTAGTGATGATGTCTCTATGTAGTACTCACTCAAATGTCTAAGACCAAAATAAATTTATAACAGACCATATCTAAAAAGTACTGAGAGAGGTTCGTCCTAACATCACATGGAATTAAAAAATTATGTTCATATATTAATGACAATAAACTAATATATTATGAAAATAAAATTAGAATTTAAAATTTAAGATAAAATATATATTGTGTTAAATGTATGTTTTGATATTATATATTATTTAACACAATGTTTACGTAAAAATATATAAAATCCCATTTGGAATTATATTTATCAAGGAAGAGTTTTAATTATTATTGAAAATGAATTTCCTATTATATTAATTTGTTATTTCCAAAATATTTTGTGGATATATTAATATTATAATTGTTAAATGTATGAAACATTATTTTTCGATGTACATTTATTCTTAAAACATACTTTAGTAAATAGAAGATTTTATTCAAAAAAATGTTTTTATTTATTTTAATGTTATTATTGCTTATAATTATAGGTTTTTGATTAAATAATAATAATAATATTTTGTAAAGAAGATATATATATATATAATTATTTTTATTATAAGGAAAATAATTTCTAACAAATCATATAAAGAAAAAAGAGAAGCAAATATACTTATCTTATTAGTTTTAATATATATATATATATGTTAAAAAATATTTAATTTAACTGTCAAGGGATAAACTAATGGAAAACTCAACTACTATTGGAGGACCCACTGGGTGTCAAGACCATGTGGGATGCATATTATAGAACTATCCCATATGTCTTAATTTTGGTGCATTGGTGATAATTGTAGTTGTAACATGTGGATAAGACCATGATTGTGCTTATGGTGTGAGAGAAACCCACATGTCCCACATATAAGGATAGTTATTAGATTTTTGGATTTGTTGATAACCATTATATATGAATATAAGTTCCAAAAGGTAATTTTTTTTGATGTGGGACTCGAATAGTGGATATTGTTCAGATTGTCCTTTAATCACTAAATACAATCCTAGTCATCTGTTTGAGTAGTTCAGAGGTTTCTCTTCATTTTCTGCGTGTAATCAATCCCAATATAGATCAATACAAAAACCATAATCTTTTTTTCTCATCCTGCTTCATCTTAATTATACTAAATAAAACCATGACCATATATTGAACAGAAATCATTTTTTGTCATCAATATCATTGAAATTAGTCTGGTTCAATGAAGTTTCACGATGAAGATAGAAGTGACCAAATAAAAAACAAAAAGATATAATAAATATATGTAACTATCAATTTGTTCTTTCAAACATATAAATGAATGTAAAAATATATCCTTCAACATTAATAACAAGCAATTCATATGAACCACACAAATAGAGAAATTGATACCTCTTATGAAATTTAATTTGTTATATCAATTATAAATATATCATGACAAAACTATAGAATCATACATTTAAAAGGATTTTTAGACTATGTGACGTCCCTTTTTAAAACCACTTAAAGTTAGAGAGAATGGAGTTTGAGGGAGAGTGAGTCGCAAGGACTACAACAAGATGAAAAAGTGGGAAAAATCTAATGGAAATCTATTATTTTTAAAATATATAGTTATATCACTTTTCTAAAATTCTACAGGAAATTTTTTTATAAATTTATTCAATAATTTTATGGAAATGAATTTTTATATGAAAAAATATATTTAAAAAATATACTATAAAGCTCATATTTTGTTCTTTGACGTAAAAGAATAAGATAAAATTGTCTTTTTAGTTTTTAATATATTTTGAAAATGAATTTTTGATTATTAAAGTATTTATTTTTTTTAAAATAAATTTTTTTTGTGCCTTTAAAGTATAATATTTAATGATAACATTTATTATTCTATTGGAAAAATGATTCTGAATAGTTATGAAAGCTACCGTCTTATGTGTTATCATGTCACATATAGTAGTATGTCCATATATTAGATGAGATATAAAACCATTAAGGAAAACTATAAATGATATTATATGAGTATAATAAGAATAGATCCATCTTTCCTCATAAAACTGTATATTTTCTATGGGTAGTCTTTCTATCATTAATGCACATTAAAAAAAACTAAATATTGGAACTTTTATAAAGTATGTTGAACCAGATAAACATAATTTTTAATATCATAATTTAAAATTTTTCTATTGGTGAAATTTTGAATTTTTATGAAAATATATACATTAGAATGAATAGAGAAAAATAATTATTTCTATAAAACTATCATTTTCAATATATTACTAGTCTATTTATATTATAATAATAGCCTAACCTGTTAATGTTTATATTATATTTAGGTATCATTTAAATGAGAATATGGTATATTAATATCATGTAACACATTAATAAATTTTTTAAAAATGATAAATTGTGTGTTTGCATATTTATGAAACACAAATGTTCACTTTATATTTTAAAATTAATATTATTATTTATTTATTTTTCTAAAAATGGATTCATAAATAAATATTTTTTAGGCCTATGATTATAATATAAATTTATGAGACATCAATTATTTTTTAAACATGTTATGAAATCAATTATAATTTTAAATTTCATAATTTTAGTGTAAATTGTGATTTTAATTAAAAATTTTATTTCTCATATTTTTAAATTTTTTTTCCTAAAATGGTTATTATTTATGACTTTTCTTAAATTTAAAATATAATAAGGATACCATGTATATATCTTGTTTCTTCAATACTAATAAACTGGTGAATCCTTTGTGATTTGGTCGTTTGTATCTATATTGTTGTAATAAAACATTCACTGAATTTGTGCTTCTGGGGTCGGGGATGTTAAAATTGGATTGAGAATTATTTTTATAAAACTGTTGAAGTAGATTTTTAATAAAAGGATTAGAGAACATTACCATAAGATAGAATTTGAGGATAAGCATATAATAACATCCATGAATTTTGGTACAAGATATTATGTGGTTCAACCTATAAATACATCCCAATCTAGATAGAACAAGTGGATGTGGTTCTGTAATAGATGTACCTTGGGGTAGAAACTTTTACTAGGTGCATCGACCATGATGTTGTGTAATTTTTTACATGACAATAAACCATACTGTGCACCAGGGTTGACACACCATGGGGATGTGATTAGAATAAATAATATTATCTTTACAAACCATTAGAAAGGATTTAATAATGAATATGTCCCTAATGAAACCATGTTTATGATTGTGATACTAGATATTACAAAATTTTTATTTTAGTTAAGTGTTTTTTAGGTCAAAAGTATAAATTTTGAATCTTGATTTCATGATCTATTCTAGTGTATTCCATTAAATATAAATGTAATCCAAAAGAACATTTGGATAAGAATGTATTAAATTTTATAAGTACATTATTTTATTAAAACAATTATTTCTTAATTTTTATTTTCAGTTAAGGAACAAGCATGAAATGGGCGAAAGATCACAAAAAACTCTTATCTCTCATCTAGAGGATTTAATTTCATCGAAATTATGGAAATCATAAAAATAAGATTTTGAAAACTTTATCAACATCTGATATACCTATAAGAATATGAAAATAAAATCTACCATCTCTTGTATACCCCATTTATTTCGAGGATCGTGGTATTTATTTTAAAAAATTCAATATTCATATCATTCCTACTATTCTAGGAATGGAATGTATTATTTTGAAATGTTTGAAAAATTGAAATCCATGTATTTTTCTCCAAATTAATTGTATCTTGGAAATTAATTTTTTTTATAATCCGTATGTATTATTAATTTACATTGTCAAAATTATTTCAATGTTTTTATAATGTTTTTAAAATATTTTTTATATAATAAAATTACATATTTGATAAAATTTTATTAAAAAATATATTTATTATTTCCAAAAAATATTTTTCATTGGTTTTAAAACCCCATAACATTTTTTAATTCACAAACTATGTATTAAAATAATTTTATTTCTTTAGTTTAAATTAAAATTGTTCTTGATTTATAAATGGAGGTAGCACGTGCTATTATAATTAGATAATTGAATTAATTTTCTAAAAATTTGATTAATTGTATAGTTTTTGTCTAATTATCCAAATCCTTGACCAAAAAAGGTACTTTAATGTATAATGTGACATGTTTTTTTATCTTTTATAAAATAATACACAAAAATTTTAATACGGATTTTAAAAGAGCTAATTTTTGGATTTACATTGGTCAACCTCAATGAAAACTTAGCCATATTAATACTACCCTACTAATGCTGTAAAAGATTTGGAATACCAAAATCCATCAACGAAACTAGATAAAAATCATGTCTAAAAAGGATATTTAACTCCAATAATGAATGTGTCTCATAATTTTACAACAGGTTCATTATGCCTCACTATTGTCCTATAGAGATATAAGGAAGGATCTCTTCCAAAACAACCATATGATCTACCAGTGTCCTAAAAATATGGAAAAAAAGCATCAACCCCTAAATCTAGTCCGCATCTACTTGTGGGTTGGGCTCACCAAAAAACATGTGTTTTTAGTGTTACTAAATCTCATGATGTGTGGTTATCTTGAACACCTCATCCATTAGTACAGTGGGTTCCAACTGCTGCTTGATAGGAGGTGGTAGGAATAGTGCACCTCATAGAGGTTACATCTCCTAAATAAGGCCCCATTTAAAATAATCATCTCTAAGGGTATCATCTATAGTATATTGTTGTAGATTCCTGGTAATAAAATTTCATATAGAAATTTTAAAATTGATAATATGTAATAAATTCAATGAGTATATTTAGGGAGATAAAAAATGAAATACATGGACACCACAACCTATTATGATAGGATTCATGTTCCACTATTTTCCATAAAACATCTTTTAATATATATAAACCAGAAAATAGTTTTTCATAGTCCTATATAATGGATATGTTGGACTCCACACCAAAAATGAAGTTTCTTTCCTAGGAACCAAAATAAAAACACATAACAAATTTTAAAAAAACTAATATAATATACATCAGTCCTATACTATAAAATGATGATTTGATACCACTCTATCAAAAAAAATACCAATGAGGAATAATCCTTAACTACCCTTAGCCCACCTCCTATAGGTCATGGTCTCGAGACGGGCACCGAGTAGGTGTATCACTCATATAGAAGGCCCTATCATAATATACATGTACACACACACATCTCCAAGACCATAAAATGTTAATATGTAAAACAATTGATCAATCATGCATGAATATATCTACATTCATCCATCATTGTATAATAAAAAATAATGGAAAGGAAAAGTTCCAAATAAAATTACACAAAAAAGAAACACCGAACAAGTTCAATTTTGAAATATTAACGGGGACTACTGTTAATGGAACCACAAAATCACATCTCAGTAAATATAATTTACTATGATACTATAGTCCTAATACCGAAATGGATCTCTAAAATGGTTTAAAATATCCTTAAAACATGACATGTTCATGAAAACTCCATGCAGGGGTGAGTACAACAATACCCAGTAGGATACCCCAAAATCACCAAGCATATAGCATAAAGATTAATAATCACCTCATATTTGGTATATCAATACAACATATATAACAAGAATATAAAGATACATATACTCAATTAAGACACTCAATATCAAAGTAATCCAAAACTATAATTTCATCCAGTGAATCATTCTCGATGGTTCCACATAACACTCGTCTAAGAGAACACACTCCACAAATAATGTAGCATTGATGTACTCTTATTGAGATGTAATGATAATAAAGTCCCTCCAGATGACATACATTCTTTATGTGTGAATTTAATTATATTGAGATGAGTATCACAACCAATTCCATGGAGTGTAACAACAAATTATTCTTGAAACACCCACTATGTAGAGGATCAACACCCATGTATTTCTAATCATGGAGATATCCTGAAATCAACATCAAGAAATATGATGATAGAAGATATCACTATGGGACTTATAGAAGAATTATATAAAATATATTATATATTTATGTCTCCATGAAGGGATCGCTATCCTAGTTATAGGACGTGATTCCATTCAAGACACTCTAGGAATTGATTTACGGGGAATAACCCTACTGAAACATATCCATGGTAAAGAGGAAATTTGACCTAATTTTTGATGGAATGATTGCAGGATATGTACTGGAAAACCATAATACGTCCCATTAGATATGGGTAATACCTAAATATTATATTTCATACTTTTTTCTGTGTTTATGCTTGAGTACAGGATGTGTACATGCATGTGTACTCTTGGAAGTGTTCATGTACCTACCTCTCTTTGTGTACACCTAGCCTGACAATGTCTCTATTGGAGTACATGACATGTATTACCCTATGTGCTCTGGTCTATTTCCATGTACACCATGAGAATCATGTAAAAATTCTAGGTCATGTCACATGCTATGTGATAGGGGTAACACACCATTTTATATTTAAATTTTCTCATAAAATAGAGCACTGCATACAGGGGTCCCACACCGTGTGTAACACTGAAATACATGTCGTGTAACACAAGATTTTTTGAAATAGAATTGTTTAATAATGAATCTTCATCCACTCCATCGTCCACTTTACTAGAAATAAATATA
Source organism: Viscum album (assembly GCA_963277665.1). Taxonomy (NCBI): domain Eukaryota; kingdom Viridiplantae; phylum Streptophyta; class Magnoliopsida; order Santalales; family Viscaceae; genus Viscum; species Viscum album. The sequence goes on along the minus strand of OY728151.1, from coordinate 1,049,859,820 downwards.
ACTAGAAATAAAGGAACAACAATGGATGATCCTTTCAATCATTGATCACCATGCCTCTTCTCATATAATTCATTAGAAAACTATCGACATATGACATTCATCATTGCTCCCCAACAATATGATGAATGGTATTCTTAAATCCATCACTAATAAATCATCCATCGTCATATATCGATCCTATTATGAACCCATATATTAATCTATAATATCAAAACAGTGTTCCATTAAATGGGTGTGCAATTAGTGTTTATTCGATATTTGTTGAACTGTTGTCTAGAGGAACTCCTCGTGATGAAAGAATAACTATTGGTGAAATCCAGAAACAAAAAAGGGGAATGAACCTCTTCTATTTTAGGATGGACTCAGTCCATTTCCTTTTTAATGATTAATGATAAACCCAAAAAAATAAACAATTATTCTAATAATCCATGAATATTCCTTGTACATTCAATACAATCAATCCATGAATCAATATTTTGGTCAATTGGTTCACATTTATCATTGAAATAAAAAAGGGGAAAGAATATAAAAAAAATCCATACTGGATTTGGATTAGTCATTGGTGAAAAATAATCCTAAGTAATTATCCTTGGAAATAACATTGATTAATATCGCACACCAATTGATGATCCATTATTTAGTTATCACTCGTCAATGGAAAATCCCCAAATTCACTCCAACGAATCCTATAAATATATCAAGTTATTTGAATTACCTTTAAAATTTTACATCATAGTGTTTTTATAGAGAAAACCCTTTTCCCAGTGATTAATTAAATAAATTAAGTTATTCAGATTATTTATTTAAACTTCTTCTCATGACCTCTCCAAACCCCAACATCTAACGTGTTAAAATTTTAGGTCATTCTGAGAATAAAACATATTCATTGAACTGAACGAGGGTCTTTGATTTATGATATGATCCTCACATTAGATGTTATTAAAACTTTCCTGAACCAATATTTTTCTTCCTTTAATATATTTATTGTATCTCAAAAACTAATTCTGGTCACACTTGGCCCCATAATCTTAATATTTCTTCACACCTAGCCCCAAAATTAATCCCTATAATATTCTAAAACCATTAATAAAAAATTAAACATAATTTAAAAAATTTAAATTATATATCTCCCTTATAGATTCAATATTATTTTAAAAATATAATATATATTAATTTAATATTTGCTTATTACTATCCATTTAAATTGGAAATGATAAACACATCACATCAATTAATGAAGCGGTTTTCCCCTACACACATGAATGAAATTTTGTTTTTTAAGAGATTTGGAATGTTTGATAGTAAATGTGATATTAGATATCCACTATAATGTTAGGTTTAAAATATCAAATATTATCAATAAATTTATCATTATTATATTACATTTAAAACATTTGAGAATAATGAATCACATCGCTTCATGAGGTTGTAAGTCGTCGTACGCACGAGTAGAATTATCGGGTCAACCAATAAATGGAAGTTAAAAAAGAATATGTTATATAATAATTTATGAAATTAAATTTTTCTATAAATATCATACATATATATATATATATATATATTATCCTTCATCTCAATAATTCATTAGAAATGGTGATGGAAGAAAACCACGTCAGAACGCGAGAAGCTGTCTTCCATACAATGGATTGACAGTGTTGTTTCAAATTTATGCGATAATGTGGAGGGTAAAGGTTATTACATAAAAATAATATTATCCATGTATATTTAATATATTTAAGTTATTATATAATAATTTTTACAAAATAATTGGAGGATGTTGAAGATGAAATTATATAAAAATTCCCATTTGAAAATGTTACCACTTCTTTAGAAGACCTTATTAGGTTAGAAACAAAATCATTTTTATGAAGGATTCAGAAAAAAATAAGGAAATTAATAATTTAGGAGGGAATTTCAAATGTTATTTTTGGATGTCTAAGCTAATAAAATTGGGTTTTCAATCATGAAGAGTAAAAAAGTGGGGGTGACCTTATATAAATAAGGGGAGGCAACACACAAGGCTATTTTAAAAAAATAGGTGTACCAATGTTTTTATCACTAAAAAATACACATAAATAGACTATTAATCATAATATAAGAAATAATATATAAATTTGGTATTAAAATGGGTTTTTTTAAAAAATTATAGGTCATTTTATCACTTATATGTATTGATTTATCCCCAAATAAACCAATTTTCACATCAGCCATGGTAAACAAATTTTACAGTTTTTTGGATTGATTTTCGTTAATTATTATGTTTTCCATATTATATAATATAAATTATTATTATTCAAAATATTGAATAAATTTTTTTCAAATTAAATTCCCAAATTTACTCGAATTCATTTTATGTTTAAACTCGCAAGTACGATGAAAAAACGATTTTCCCAAATCAATGTTTTTATGGTTATAATGTTTTAACATAATAATTCAACTTGAAATTGATTAAAATGAACTAAATTATATCATAAAATAGATAATTGTTATAATTTTACTTTTTAATCTATCTTAATATAATATTTTAGTTTTATAAATTCTTTCATGGAAATTACATCCCTTAGTAAAAAAGTATTTTTCACTATTCACTGAATAATTTATCCTGTCAGAATCATCTCAAAAAATTACTTTGGATGTTTTTAAAATCAAAAATACATAAATTAATTTTATATTTTTAAAAAAGTTTTAAATATCTAAATAAATTTAACATAAATGTTCAAAATTCCACAAAACTTTAAAAAAAACATTATTTTAAAAGGATAAAATTTTATAGATTATTATCTATTAACATGAAAATGTATAAAATTAATGTTAATAAAATTTCATTTAATATATAATATATACATTTTATTAACATGATTCATCAATGTGAGGTATTTAATTTGTTTATATAACACCCACCTCCGCACATAAAAATTGTTTTTAGAAGAATATTATCATTCCTATCAAATGGATTTTATTCTCATTTTAAATTAATTATTAAAAAATAATTTATATGTTTCAAAATTATACATGGATAATTTAGATGATATTATTCATTCCACCCCCCATGTCTAATGAAAATTTTAAAATGGTAATATTTAAGAAATAATATTAATAGGTTTTCACTGATCATTAAAACTTGGTGTTGCATGTGAAACAAGATAAACATGGTAATTTGGATAGTGAAATATATAAAAAATAAATAATTTTATATGAATAACACATATCATAAAATATTTCTGTTTTTAATTCTACCCTTCATAAATAAATTTTTTCCTCAAACTTCAATCATGATCTTGGTTGTCAAGGGTTTCATAATTGAATATTCTTTTAAATAAAACAAAAACACAAATGGGTTAATAAAATATTCTCTTAAAAATAGAAAAATATAAATATTAAGGTCATATAAAATAAAAAAAATATGATGTTTAAAAATAGAAAAATATTTTTGATAAGTGAATATCAGGACATGTATGAAAAGAATAATTAGTTGTGGAAAGTGATACAGATTATTGATCACATGAATCTAAATGACCAAAAAAATTGAAATATATAATGGATAAAAATTTGATCAATTCAATAAAAATAGAGGTATTCTGATAAATTTTTTTGGTGCCCTTTTTATTGAGTTGAGTAATTACTATAAAATTTATTCTAATAATATAAGAAAATATTTTTGTTTAGAAAAGTATGTTTTTATCCTCTAATCATTTTCTAAGATAACCTTATATTTTTCTCAAAATAATAATAATTAGATATGGATTTTTTCCTGTTGAATTATAATTAACATTTCACAGTTCATTAAAAAAAAATAATGAATTTAAATTCATTCAACCTTTTATTACCATCAAAACCAAAATTTTTATCATATGTTTTCTAAAATAAAAAAAATATTTATATGAAGAGTTATCATATTAATCTTTAAAAAATAATATAGATTTCATCATAAATCATTCCATAAATATTTAACATTATTACACTTAAAAAAAATTTAAACATTATAATGAATGGATCTAAATTTCCAAAAAATATCATTAATCCCTCAAATATCATAAGTTAAGTTTCAATTATCACAAAAAAATATATGAATTCAGTAGTCATATTTTCTCATCAAACACGATAATAGCATGAATTTAAGTAAAATCATTACAAAAACATATATACTTCATAAAAATCTAACCTTTCTCATTGCTTAATTAAAATAAAAGGTTATAGAATATATTCAATAAGTATAAAAATGCTAAAATGCATTTAATAATAATATAAAATAATTCATCACTAATCAATTCATGGTCACATGTACCTTCCAATTTAATTTCTCCATATCAATCATCTATTAATACAAAATATACATCATTATCTCAAATATAGGAACATATTGTGCGTTATATTCTATTTAATAATGTTTTTCTAAAAAATAAAACTTTTAATTATATAACCTTTACACTTCATCAGTACCATTGGACATAATATTTCAAAACCAGAATTAAAAAATCTACCAGAATATACATAGATATTTAAAAATTCATATAATATATATATATTTCCAAAATAAAATCTCATAAATTACTCCATATCATCCATAATCCATTATCTAGGATTCATAATGTTAATCCTTAATACCCCTTTCATTTGATATATCATTCATAGTCACATTATCATCAATAAAAAAATTAATTTTACATAATTATTGATCTTAATCTAGAGATTCTCCCAAAGGAAATTGATTTTAATAATTCACATATATTCCATATTGAAAACATTCATCATTGATAATAACATAGGTCGAAAAATATTACTATCCATTGTGTTATTTAAACACATCAAATTTTATCAAAAGTTACTTACTCTATGCCCTTCTCCTAAAAAAATAAAACATATTCCCATTCCTTTGATATAATCCCTTATTTGACTATTCCCACAATTTCCACTCATAAAAACTGATTATAAATTCCTCTATGATTTCCCCCACCCATACTATCAATTAAATCTATCATTATATTATTTGGTGAGTTCGAGTGTTTTTAAATGTAAAAGTTTTGAATCAATATTTTTGATAACTCATTAGGAATAATCAAAATATCCTACAATCTAGTCATCACCACTTTTGGAAAATCATCAAAATATGGTTAATCACATTAAATTTTAACCAAATTCATTCTCATTCACACCATTTACTAAAACCAAAATGTATAGGTTTGGAAATAATTTTCATAGAAGAAAATAAATAGTTATGAAAAATCATTAATTGAATATATAATTTAAAAAAACTTATTTTAAATCTACTATACTATAGGTTTAAGAGAGGTCATTAATTACCAACATCTATTCAAATCCATCATGATATTTCATAATGAATATGAGAAATATCCAATTATTATCCCCTTGTATTTTCAAAATTACTTAGCATTATGGCCTGCTCTTGTATACCAGGAAGTGCTTAAGTCAAGCACAATAAACCTTTTTCGGTGTTATTACATCTAGGTACATATGTTCTAGAACTGTTTTCACATGTAGTACCCATAGATGGATTCATTTATAGGAAAAACACATAATATAATCCTAATAAAATATTTAGGATGCTAGAATATACAAACACATGTCACCATTTTTTAAACTAATATTTTATAATCCTAATCCAAAAATATTAACAAAATAATTCATCTTATACCAACTATAATTAAACATGGTTTTAAATCATAAATATTAAATCTTTTAAAATTATTTATAAATACATTTCATAAACACAATCTTGGGGAAAATAATAGATTACTATCATTGGATATGAGAAAAAAATCATTGTATTCAATGAAATATCTACAATTTCACACACAAATATATTCTCACATAATACTCAAAAAATGTGTTATAATCAGAAATATTGGAAATTAATTTATATTAAAAAGTTAACTACCATTAACATTAACATATTTGATCATAAATAATCAGAAATTTCAAATTGTGGATCAGGATGTAACCATTTCTTACAGTAGATCAGCACTCTCTTGTTTCCAATTATTGATAAAGAAACACCCATTTCCAATTTTGAATCATGACCAGCTACTTGTTTCCCATTAATATCTCATGAGATTTAAAAATTTATCCAATTTATTGGAGGGAGATATGACTTTAACTAATTATTTCATTAAAATCATACATATTTGTTCCACAGGATCATAAAAAACACATCATATCATAACACTTGAAAAGGAATTGGGTTCAAAAATAATTAATTATAGAAAAGACTCCATAATTGTAATATGTTTTATAATAATTTCACCATTTCATCAGAACATGACCCCTAAAGATAGATGTGAGTATTATATTATTTTCATCATGGTGTCAGATGTTGAAAATAAACTGGTTTCATAAACACCTATTCATCATAATCATAAACCATTCAGAAAATTAATAAGAATGGTATCCTTGGATCATATCCCCAGTAAAACATAAGGAAAATCAATGTATGTAATCTTATATGGAAATTTATTATGAATGATCACTTAGAAAATTTATTTAATAAAAAATACAATGTACTTAAAGAAAAATTTTTTAAACTAAAAACCGTTTCATAAACCTTTATTAAAAAATCCGAGGAAACCTATACTGTATGATTTAAGGATAATTAAAAATAGTTCATGAATAAAATATAATTTCGAATTTTAAAATAAAATTTTAAAACATAAAAAAATCTCATACTAATTTTATTTCAAAATTATCTTTGAAACATATAAATGTATATTTGATAAATATTTAAAATATGTATTGTGTTATAAATCATTTGCACCTTGAATATTAAATTTTAAAATATAAAAACATTTCATAAATCCTTTTCATTTAAATCATTATCAATATAATATTAAAATAAATTTAAAAAAAGAAAAAATGGTTAAAATTGATTGTAGACAATATTTTAAACGTTTTTAAAACCTTTCTATGAATCATGATTATAAAATAAAAATCATTTTTGACCGAAGAGATAAATAATGCTGGTTTTCATTAAAAATATTATTTTAGATTATAGAGTTCATAAATCAGGGTAAATGGAAGGTAAAAATTTATATTCTTGAAATATTAATAGGATGATAAAATTCATTATTTTCATGATAGTTAGATCATGAAATATTATTACCAGAATCCTGATCATTAAGAAACTCGATAAAAATTGATATTATAACATAAAATAATGAACACTTTTGTAACATTTCAAAAATAAAGCCTATGAAATTGAGGGCACAAACTGTATTTTTAAGTCCCCATAATTTAGGGGAGAATCACCTTAAATACATTATTGGATAGTATATACAAAAAAATAAATGAATCTAATGTTGAATATGGATTGTGTATCATAGAAAATAAAAGTGAGATGAAAATCTATGAACATAAGTCTTAATGTCCTTCAGAGACATTCAAAAATTATATATAATAAAAATAAGATTATTTTACACCTATTAAAAATAATAATTATATATATTATACCATATATTTTTTTCATGTTACTTTTATTACATGATCATTAAAAACACTTTATCTAAATTATGTTTCAGATAACAACTACTTCGTTTTTCATGTATTCATTGGTTTCCAATTTTGAGGACATTTACATTGATCATGGTTCAATAATTTATATAATTTTCAAAAAGTTATGAATATAATTTATATTCATTAAATTTGTTTTTATATAATTCCATTAATGTTAAGGATACAAATTTTAATACATTATTCATGGAAACGATAGTTCATTCTTATGCTAGAACGCTATTTCCATTTCCTAGATAAATAGAATTTTTGATAGGTAAATAATATACTCCCACTAAAAAATCATAATTATTATATATATATTATATATATATATATATCTTATATATTCCTTTAAATCCTTATTTCCTTATAATTAAAATAGAAATAAAAACACATCATATTGGTTTGCGAGGTTATAGTCCCCCATACAGAAAAGTGGAATTATTTTTCTTATGACTAGTTTAAATGTAAGAATTTAGATGTGGTATTAAATTTATAAAAATAATTATTTCATTAATATAAAATGTATTCATTACATTTTTCCTCATTACCATACATGTAAATTGTATGTGAAAAATGAAATGCATCGCTTTGCTAGACGAGACTCACCACACCCATGTGAAACGTTATCATATCACCCATGAAATGGACTGTAAAAAAGGTATATGGGAAATCATAATTAAAGAGTAATATCTATGTTATAAATATCATATATATATAAATTCAATACCTTATCATAATAATCCATGAGAAAGAGTGAAGGAAAATAAACCACATGGGTTTTCATGTTAGTAGTCCTCCTTACATCTGATCCACATATTCATTTCCCATTCAAGTGAATATGTAATTTATGAATTTCATTGCATTAAAATAATAAAAAATAAGTACTTTTAAGATACATTGTTTGTTATATCATCATGATTATTTAAGTTTATAATGAGGTATATGAGGATATAATATGAAAAAGCATGTTTCAGAACGATACCTCTTCTTTGGATGACCTACTATAGTTATCACTAAAGACCTTTATAGGATATAATAATTATTATACAAAGGTATTTATATTGTGATTAGGGAAATTATTTTGTTCTTTTTGTATGAATTTTCTAAAAAAATGGTTTTTGGCATGTGAGGAGGAGATGAGAGTGGGTGGCCTTTTATTAATGGTGGAGATGAAAAACATGGATATTGTTAATGATATATCCATAAATTATTTTTATTTTATGGTAAAATTGAAATTATATAAAAATATATGATTACCTTGTCACATCATCATTGATATGTCTATTTATAATGTTTTTCTATATAGGAAACATGGAATCTATTCTAGGTGGGAATCCAGAGGAAAACAACCTACCAAATTAGAATCATGAGATAGTTACAATTGGAACTGAACATTTTTTTAGTGACATGTCGGTTGACTCAAGAAATATATTGTGGTGGTATCCATGTATGATATCAGCTAGATCATCCAAAAAGGAACATGTTAGTAGTATAGAATTTCATGAGGAACCATCCCCCATCATTCATACGATCACCTGATCCCATTAAAGCTGATTGGTAGATTAAATCACTAGAAAATATTTTTGATGTAATTGGGTGTTCAGACAATCAAATGTTTAGTATTTCTAATTAACATTATGAAGGTGAAGCTGATCAATTCTGGTAGATGGTTAACAATATCTAGGACTGTGAGGATATTGATTCTATTGAATGGGATGACTTAAACAATATTTTTCTTGAGAAATATGTTCGTCTTATTGTTAGACATAGTATAAAAAATTTATTTATGGAATTGAGGATAGATGAGGACCCAATAGCCTCATAAAAAGAAAAATTAACTGAAATGGAAAGGTACTCTCCAAATTTCTTCTGGGATCTTAATAGTAAAATAAATCATATTTACTCATAGCTAAAAGAAATATATCGATGGTATTTTTATTCTTATGAGTTAAAGGGTTATGAAAAACTTCATTGATGTGAAGAGAAGGTGGAAATTTCATTTTATAATGATCGTTTTTTTCAATAAAAAACAATTTAATATGAGGTCAATGTGGAAGGTGAAAGGGAAGAATTAATCTAAAATGTCTTATGGAAAGAATATAATGTTTAATGTTTGTGAGAATAATGGTAGAATTTCCACTAGGGAAAACCATATGAATTATGGTAAGTGATTTTGATGTTGTAAAATGGGAAATAAGGCTCTTAAATTCACTAAAATATATAATGGTAGTGGTAAGAAGTAAATCATATTTACAGTTGTTAAAATGTATTATGTGCAATGAGGTGGTTCATTAAGAGAATGAGTGTCTGATGAAGAAATCGAATGATTGGAAGTACCCAGTCTATATGACGAAGGATGTGGTTAAATAATTTTCAACTACTTCAGTATATGTTTGGCCATTAATTGGACGTATTACCCGGTACAATTTTTTTATTCCCATTATTCCCATGTGATTTTTGACACAGGGTCAACAGATTCTTTAATTTCTGATAATTTTTATATAATATTGAAATTCCACCACACTAAACGAATCTAGAACATTTTCTAAAAACACATAGAGGAAATGATTATGTAAAAATATAATAAGAATATTATTTTCCTTATACGTGGAATGAATATACATGAAAACCTTGTTTTTTTTCATGTACTATAGTTTGATATCATTTTTTATATGGATTGGTTTTTTGTTAACCTTGTTAAGAATTATTGTAGAGTTGAGAATGTTTATTTTCATAAAGACATTCATTTTGTGTTCACAAATGAACACTTACCTTTGATAACATATCAGGAAGCTTATAAACTACTAAATTTTTGAAATAAATGTTATCTCACACATTTTTTTGAAAATAATGGAAATATTCAGATTAATTACGTACGAGTGTTAAATTAGATTCATGATGTTTTTGAAAATTATTTTGTTGGTATTATACATGATCGAGAAGTTGAATTTACTATTGACATTGATCCTCATGCTAAACCTATTTCGAAACCCCCAATTGAATATCTGAAATTAATCATTTAGTGATCAAAATTTAATTAAAGGTTTTATTATATAAAGTTTTCATTCAACCTAGTATATCACCTTGAAGAGTTCATATCTATTTTGTTAAAAAAAATAAGATTCAATTTGACTTTTCATTTATTATAGATCCTTGAATAAAATCATTTTTTATATAATGTATCCTTTAACTCATATCAAATATTATTTTGATCAGCCTCAAGGAGCACAATATTTTTCAAAGGTTTACCTGAGGTCATTGTACCATCAGTTGAAAATTATGTAAGAAAACATTCTAAAGAAAACATTTCCTAAAAGATATTGCTGTTATCAATTTTTAGTTATGACATTTTGGATATCTAATGCACCCAAATGTATTTATGGATATTATTAATATAATTTTCTGTGAGATTTTGGATAAATTTGGGGTTATGTTTATTTATGAAATGTTGATATATAATAATTTCAAATATGGGACATAATTTCATTTAGGGGTTTTCCTAAAATCCCTAAAAGAAACGGAACTACATAAAAAAATAGAAATTGAGAATTTTGGTTGCAACAAATTTATTTCCATGGTCACAATGTTTCTAAATATGTTATAACTATTGATCCTGCTAAAACAAAATTACATGAAAAATGGCCAAGGCCAAAAAATATAATCTAGATTAAGAGTTTTCATGGTTATTAGGCTATTATCAACGGTTTTTTGAAAATGAAACATTTTTATCTGTCCTAATTACTATGTGAACACAAAAAGGTTTGAAATTCATCTGTTTAAAATAATGTGATGATTGTTTTTTGTAATTGAAAAGAAGATTGGTGAAAACTCTATATTTGAAACCACCTTCTATAAATGGTTAATTATTTATCTACAATGATGTGTCATTTAATGAAATTGGTTGTGTCCTAATTCATAATGATCAGGTAATTGCTTAGGCTTCACGTTAGTTGAAATATATTGAGATAAATTACCTGACACATGAATTTGAATTAGATGGTGTTTTTATTCCTTTACAAATTTGGAGGCATCATTTTTATAGAGAAAAATGTGAAATATGTACTGACCATAAATGTTCGATGTAAATATTCACTCAAATGAATTGATCATGGTAAGTATAATATTAACTATTTAAGGATTATGATTGCATGATTCATTAAAATATATGAAATGAAAATAATTTTTTTGATTCTTTGATTTGAAAAGGTAATGCTATAATATCCATACTACACACTAGAATGATATCATTTGTTTAATAATTTGATAAAGTTCATATTAAAAGTTGTTCCTATAGGAAATATATCTATTTTTTTTATGTTTCAGTGAAATCATATATATCAAACTAAATTAAGAATGAATAGATGGAAGGCAGTGAATTTTAGAAAAGGTATAATTGGTTAAAAATGGTAATTTTTCTGAATTGAATATTGATGATTAATATATTTATAGATTTTGGAAAAGGTAATGTGTGCCTTGTGATCCATAGTTGAAGAATGAAATGTTCTTTTAAGCTCACATTTCTCTTTTTCAGTTCATCTTTATAGTACTAAAATGTATAGAGACCTTTGGGAGTAGTACTCATGGGTTGAAATGAAAATAGATATTGATGACATTACTATGAAGTGTTTGACTTGTCATAATTTTAATGTAGAATAATAGTTTCCAAAGGGGATGCTTCAGCCTTTTCCTGTAATAGAATATAAAATTTAAAATATATCCATTGATTTTCTAGTGGGATTAAAAAATACTTCTCAAGGTAAAAATGTGATTTGGTTATTGTTTTTCGATTTACTTTATCAGATCATTTTCGTCCTATTTGAGATAAATTTTAATTAGATCAACATTATCTGTTGTATGTTAAATAGATAGTTAGTTTTCATTGAAATAATCTATCTATTGTATCATATTGTGATCATAGTTTCACTTATAATATTTTTAATGGACTTCTGATGTCATTGGGAACTAAATTAAATTCCACTACTTCATTTCATCCTCAATTCGATGGGTAGTCAGAATAATCAAACAAGACCTCAGTGGATATGCTACATGATTCTTCAATGGACTTCCATGTTTGTTGGGATCAATATCTTTCATTGTTTAGGTTTTCTTCTATAAAATGTTTTCATTATAGTATATAGATGGCACCATTTGAGGCATTATATGGAAAGAGGTGTCAAAATACATCTTCTTGGGATGATGTCGGCTAAAAGAAGTTGATTGGACCATAATTGGTAGAGGAGATGTACAAAATGTTACTTGATTTTGAAATTTATGAGGATATATTAGATCTTGTTGAAAATTTATGTGGATAACTCAAGGAAATATCATTTTTTTGAGGTTGGTGATAATGCCTTTCTCAATGTTCTCCATTGAATAATATAATGTGTTTAGATAAAAATGGATATTGGGTCCATGATTCATTGGACCCTATGAAATCCAGGAGAATGTTGGATAAGTTTTATACAGAGATTCTTTACTTCCAATTTTATCCCTGGTAAATAATTTTTTTCTTGTTTCAATGTTATGAATGTATATGCTAGAACCCATTCATGTTTTGAATCCACGAGTAGTTCAGTAGTTATAGAATCATTCTTATAAGGAATAACCAATACAGATTCCTTACGAAAGAGAGAATGTGTTTTGGAAAATGGTGATTAATCATGTTATGGTTCTATGGAAAAACAAATATGGTTTAAGAGGAAAAATTGGAATTTGAAAATCCTTTGAAGATGAAATACCCCCACTTATGTCATAAATAAATTAAATTGTGAGTTGATAATTTCAAAACATAGAGAAGGATGTAGCTTACCATGTAATTATAGAATAATACATATTCATATCTAATAAAATTTATGAAATAGATATTAATTATTTTAAAGGGGATATTATGTCTGATAGAATACAAAATATGAAATAATTGGTTTCTTTGAAATCTTATATTGGACCGATGATTGAGTTATACAAAATTTTTTTTGTTAATAATAATATTTTTTTAAATGGTAGTTAATGACTATATGTTTAAATAGAGGGGATTAAATAACTATATTTTGTTTACAAATGAATATTAATTTTTATTACTTTCTTCCAAAAAAATTATGGTCATAAAATATTAATAATTCTTATTTTAGGCAAAAAAGCTTGAATGTTTGTAAAAGCTGTTTTTACCACCTCTTGAGGGTTAATCCTTCTAAACAAAATTTATAAAACTTTTATGTATTCTATATGAAATATTAAACTAATACTTTGGAATTAGTAAATAAAAATTTAATTTAGTTTATTTTTTTTATAATATTCTTTTTTTAATGAATTTTTCTAAATAATGAATTCTAATTCAAAAATCATTATTCAACTAATTTATTTATATTTCTAGATTATCTTCCTAATTTGTTTTTAATTATAATTAAATATAATTTTTTAATATTTTAATCCAATTATTTTCAATGGAATTAATTTCACATTGAAAGTATATATAAACACATGTAAATATTTTGATGGTTTTTACTTATAAAAAAAATTTTATTTCTAATTTTTTCGAACATGGATTAATTTTAAATTAATTACCGTAAATTCATTTTTAAATATTTTGTCAAATTGATTCAATATTTGGAATCCTTGGGTCCCAATTATGAAAAATAAGTTCCTTTTATTTTTTTAATAGTATCTTTGATAATTTTCACTTACCAAGGATAAAGGTAAATTAGGTAAATTATGGTAATAAATAATATGATAAGGAAAATAGAATTACCCTAAAACCTAAAAAAACACATTGGAGGAATAGAAGTTAGCCCTAAGCACCTATGGACCAGAATTTATTCATTTAATGATATTTTTTCAAGGAATGTGATATAATTATTTTTAAAACAAACAAAAGTAACCATATGACACCATATTGTTTATTATATGTATACTAATATTAATGTAGGGATAAACATTGAAATACATCAATAATAAAAAGTTTCCATATAGATAAAGAATTATGTACATAATGGGAATATATTTATAATATATAGAGATTAAATAATTACCAAAAATACTATCACAAAAATGATACAGTAATTATTTTATTTTTAGAAATATTAAAACAAATAATATAAAAATATTAAAATAAAGTTATTTTGTATTTATTTGGGTAAAAAATATATTTTATAGGTTACTATGACATATTATAAGAGTATTAAATGGATTTTTCAATTTTATCTCTCTATTTAAATTTTATTTAAATTCAATGAAATTAATAGTTTCAAAAATTACAATATTGATATTTTATAAAAATATTATTTTCTTAAATTATATATAAATCACCCTAATAATTTAAAACTACAATGTGTATATAATAAGGAATAATATTTAAAAATAAGACATTTTTTTGGGAAATTTACACCATATAAGTAAAATTTATAACAACTTAATTTTTAAAATATTATTACGACAATAATAAGTTATATAGTTTAGTTAAGGGTAAACCGAAAAGATAATGATTAAAAAAAATTAAATACATGTATAGAAATTATTGGATGAAATTTGAGTAAATAAGTTATCATATTATCTTCTATATGACATATTTTTTAATCATTTTTAGTTCAAATTAGTTTATATTAATTTAATAAAAGAAGAATTTACAAAGCTGGCCCTTCTTACTCAAATAAAAAGGTAACCACTGTTCTCTATTAAACACACATCAATAACCAATTTTTACAAAACATATTAGACCAAAATCCTTCATAAAATCCCTCCCCAAAATCATGAGGCCTTATTTTAGGAATTAAAATCTCCTCATAGGTGTTAAGGTGTTCTTCAAAGGTTATCAACAGAAGAATATATATCATTTTCATTAATTATTTATATATTATTTTTTATTCGAAATAAAATTTTATTCCATGAAGATGAAATAAAAACTATTGTAACCTCTATATCTTCATATTTTATAATTTCAATATCATCACCAAAATCCATCTAAAATTTCATCAAATAGTAAAATAACATTTCGTTTGTGTGTGTGGTGAACAACGAAATCTCAAACCGATAAAGTTTTTTATTCATTACTATCTCTCAAGACTAGACATAATGATGTAATTAGTATTTTTTAGGACATAAATGAAATATTAATGATTATATGGAAAAAAATCAATTTTGTTTTTAAATTCCATGAACATAAAAATTATAACGATGTTCATGCATTCATGCGAACTATCACATCCACAAAGTGATGTGATTTGTTTTAATTCACTACATCCCATTTTTGATATATGTATGTATATTTAAATGATTAATATTATACTAATTGTAATATTATCATTATTGAAACATTAATTATTAAATACCTTATTTCAAAAATGATCAATGAAAAATGAAGATGTTTCTTATGTGTACATAAGACCTATAATCTCCATGATTATAACATTGATCATTTTCAATAAAAATAATTAATTATTTCATTTAAAATAATATTTTATGTATTAAAGTTATAATAATTTCATGAATATTATTGTATATATGATGTAATTATAACCACAAGGACATTTGACATCATATATGTTCATTTTTGACTTGAGTAACGAATATTGACAAAATACCGATGTGCACATAAATAATTATGTATTTTTTGTAGCATGGTACTATGTTATATGAAATAAATAATATAAATCAAAATTTATCTGAATGAATTATAAATTCTCATATTTTTATTATTCATGAAGTTAATGAATTTATAAGACAATTCAGACTCAAGGTAAGGAACTTCGTCTCAATCACCTATCATTGAGGGATATGTTTATAGTATACACTACCTTATTTTTTAAGGTGTATAATGAAAATAATTTACATTTAATTTCTATAAAAGGATTTTAAAAGTAATATTTTCATTTTATGTTTTTTACTATTATAAAAAAGGAATGTTTGTTAATGTATACAATGAAAAAAATGTTTTCATCATTGTAACCATTATTTGTTATTTGACTTCTACTATAAGATGTAATGTTCATTGATAAAAAATAAATTCCATTTTATCTATTTATATATTATTTTTATTTATAATCTTTATGAAAAGAAATTTATTATATCTATATCATGAAACGATATCTTTTGATAATAATATGGAAATATTTTTTGGATTATTGCTTGTTTTTTGTGGTATGATTATGTCAGGGTTCTTGGGAATTTTTTATATATATAGGTGGTTCACTAATAAACCGGGGTCAGGTGAGACCATGATAGAATTCCAATTCATTGTTAAATAATTCAATGTTAAATGATAATGTTTCTCCTAAGTGATTTAGGGAATATAATGTGATGCGTATTCTAAACATATCTTTGAAGGATACTCACAATGTTGATATGAATGCTACAATGTAAGAATGTTATGGATTTAAAAAGTTACCTTTATGATTTATTATTTAAAAGAAGTGTTTTCGAAATCTTATGATTTCATTATGCATAATAAAGATTGTATGTTTTATGGGTGAAGAGTATTATTTTATTAAAATTTTTCCATTAGTATTAAATATTCATGGATTAATGATTATCTTTCATTATTTTATATCCCTTATTAGGAATTATGTTTTCATTCCGTGGTTTTGAAATATTTTCCATAGGGTACATGGAAGGGGAAGAGAAAATAATATGTCTATAAGATCATTATCATGAAAAGAACACAAGTCTTTTTTTAAAAGAGTTCTCTTTTTTGAAATTATTTAATGTGAGTAGAAGTGACTACATTATGATATTTGAGATGTTATGTAATAGTTATGACATAAATCTCTTAAACTACAGACCAAAAAAAGATACTCAATGTGAATTATTGACATAACTCATGATTATTAAATCTTTATTTCTAGGGACATATAGTACCATATATTAATAGAGTATATCAACAAGGAATATATTCATTAATTTCATCAATATAACTGGAAAATAGGTGAGTCCAAATGGCATTATTATTAAAATATATTTCTCATATCATATACAAAAAGGTGTCTTGGAGATATAAAATTTCCATAAAGGCACATGATTAAATCCTAAAAATAATCCCACATGAGAGAAGTGATTGGATCCTTGTATCTCATTTAATAAGTCACATATCTTTTTAAGAGGATAGGTTTTCATTATTGGGATCTTTTTGAGGTCATGGTAATCAACTAAAAGTATCATTGGACCAAACTAATTTTAAGAGATATTGAATGTTATACCCCATGGTGAAGTTGTCTGGCATATAATCCATTTATATAGATTCCGTTTTATATTCTAATTTAGTAGTCAATATTAAATTGTGTATTTTCTTGATAGAGTACTAGATATTTTAAAATATTTAGGAATAATATCGATCAAATAAATAAACCATTAGGCTTCATGGAATGATAGGAAATTCCTCCGGAAACATATCCAGTGTATTCATTACCAATGGGAATGTCATCATGAATAATTATTTTAATAGTATCAGTAATTTTAGAAAGATTTAATCCCTCATAAGGAAATAATATACATGTTTGAAATGATGATTCCAACGGATTTTCACACACTTCCTTACACTAGTATATAATTGGAGGTTGAATTGTGATATGGATGTGATTTTATTGTCACATCAATTAATGGTTACATAAAACAATGGATTCCAATCCATTCACAGAAAATTATGGAATTATACTAAAAGGGGAATCAAAAGGATAACTATGAAGTTAAATCCATAAATTCTTTTAGTGGATGAGTTATCTAAATTGTATCCAATTATTAAACAATTATCCATTTTTTTCTGATATATCAATTTACATGTTTTAAGGTCATTCTTAAATTTTAATAATAAACTTTTGTGGGTGGGGGGGGATGAATGTGTAGAACTATAGTCACATAAAAAATTTAATGTTCATTTATGGATTATTAGAATAAATTTCTATATTTTATTCTTGTTAAATTTATTTACTTCATCTAATGCATAATAAAGTATAATAATTTTCAAAATATTAGACACATAAATGGTAAACCATTATCATTAATTTTTTAGATCATAAATAACATATATTCCGAAATATGTGAATTTCTAGGTTTCAGTATACGTTTTTTATGACCAATATTCCAACATAAAATTTTATTGAAATTTTATTCATTTCACCAGGATTTTTAAATATCTTTTTTATTTAATAAATCATATCCCCTATGAGTATATAAATATATGTGATTAAAGGTAATTTTTTCATGAACTAGGTGGTCATACAGTCAATAAAAAATACACCTCATCCCTAATATTACCCCCAAGTAAAATTTTTCAAGTTTGAGATCTACTTGTAGTATCAAGGAAAGAATTTGATTCCTTGGAATACACTTAATCTATATGTTACAAGAATTTAGGGATGGTTTCCAATGTTTAGTATTATACCTAAGGCTTATACTAAGTATTTGATTTATATTCCAGAAAAATCACTAATCATTTCTTCAAAAACTAACTATGAAAAACTGTATATTTTATACACATTATTTGATCTTCTATTTCATAAAACAATGTTAATTTAATATAATAAGATTTAGAGTCCATGTAGATTTTGAAAGGTATATACATATAATTTTTTTAAAACATGTATAATTTTTAAAAAAAACCCTAACAAGGATTTCAAAATTCAATCATCCCCATAAACTATATGAGATAACATTGGGATTTTCATTAGATATGGGTAATCTATAACTATCAATAATGGAATAATCAAAGAGTAAAATGAAAAATGTAACATAGGTGAGTAAAGTGGTATATAAATATGATTTGAAATTGTTGAGTATCGTTACAATGATCATTGAATCCTTATATAAGATGATAACATAAGTGAATCATAAGAATAAATAAATAACATAAAACATGATATCAAAAGAATGAGTCAAGAACAACCATTGAGACACCACTATATTATTTTCATTGTATAATATCTCATGAACCATAATTGGTACCTCATGAGAAGAAAAAAATAACCCAATACCTCAGGGTAACACATAATTTTGGGATAACCAATCTCATTCATATCATATTAATGAATTTCTATTGCTCACAGATTATACATCATATGATAATAATTCTTCACTTTGAAACACTTGATTAAAAAGTTTGGGTTATATTCATGGATAAACACAATCAATGAATGATAGGTTTATCTAGGTTGGACCCCATCATAAGAAATTTGTATGGGTATTCACTGTACAAATTGTTCGAATGGAAAATCGTATGTTAATTTGGTAGCATAACAAATTTACATAAAGACTCGTGATAAGGTTTAATGATATTGAAAGGGGACTCTCATTACATGTAAAAAATAATCGTAAAAGAGATTTTTAAAAACATATTTCAACATGAACAACTGGAAATCAAATGAAAATGTACAAATTAAATACATGAATATATAGGATGATAGGATCCATCACTCTGTCATAGTAATGACTTACATAAAGGTTATTACAATTGGGGATAATTTGTGATATATTATTTGAACATCAATGTTTTATTAATGGGATAATATTAATCTTATTAAAAAATATTCAATTGAGTCTGAAAATCATAAAAAAAATTATTTTCTATAATGGAAAACAGGTGAATGTTACTTACCGTGACTGGTAACCTCTAAAAGATTTGGAGAAACATCGTACGAGATTGATAATGAATTTGGATAGATTTAAATAGGTAGAGGGAGATTAATTTCATGATTAAAAATTTTTGTGTGAGGAGGAGCCAGAGGTTGGGTGGGTATATATTGAATAATATAGGGTAATTCTTTTTAATTTTTAAACAAGTGTTTTAGAATCTATATAATAAAATAATAAAAAAATCAAACTAGCCCGTAGATTCTACAATGGTATCATTCATAAATGAATGGTATTAAATATTTTATATGTATAGTATCTTAAATTAGTAGTATAAGACCATTTATGTTATTGAATTCATTCAATTCCATATATAATTTATTTTAAAATTACAAAATTAAATATTGGGTTTAAAGGATTTAATTATTGATTATAATATTAATTATATAACATAAAAAAATTATTTAAAAGGAGAACCAAATTTTTTTTATGGGTAACACATACAATATTTTTTAAAACACTTTTGGGTTATTATTATTTCCTAATAGAATTTATACACTTATATTGTATTTAATATTTAAAAAAAAATTAATTATCTCATAAAATTATAAAAACTATTCATTAAATAATTTCCTCATATTGATTTAGAAAATAATATTTGTATTACAAAATACTTTTATATGTATGATATTTTATCTTTAAAAAAATCCACTTACCAAAAATGTTACTTTTTATGATTATAAGTGATTTTTAAGACGTATAAAAATTTAATTGGGATTCATTAAATTATATTTTAATTTGTATATACATAAATATTATCTAATAAAATTATTTTATTATTATAAATTAATTTAAAAAATCATTAATTTTTCAACAAAATTCATAATTGAACCAATATATTATCCAAATATTCTTTTTTTGGTAGGTTATGAAATCTTATAACATTAATTTCACCAAGGGTATGAATAAAACACTCATATATGGGACGTTTACTCTATTTTAAAACAAATAAATATAAACCATTAAAGGACTATTACAATCTGAACAATGATTAATAAGCCTTTTAATGAAGTATATAAAATTTCTTCATGTATTTCTAAGAATGAGAATGAATAAAAATGAAAGGATATCGTCTCCTTATAGATAACAATAGAGATGATTTTGAAAAATGGATTGATGAATATAATGAAAGAATAGATGAATTATGTTATTGGTTTGATTAGTTTTGAATCATATCATTAAATTAAAAATAGTATTGTCTCAATAATTATTAGTTATTTTAAAATCAATCATATTTTGGATTATAAGACTCCCATTTGGGGTTGAATTCCATTTTATTTTCTTGATGAATTATTTGTAGATATTTCTTTACAGATTATATTTTTAGACACATATTTCATTGCTTGTGTTATACACTAATTTTATTTTTTAGTGTGGGATGTGATTGTTTTATGTTATATTCATAACCATTCGGCTATGTGAGTTCGTGATAATTATACTTCTTCTATATCATGAAACTTCTCTTGGATTTTCTGTGATCTTCCTATGAAATTACAAAATTATTGTTTCCAATAAAGATATATAAGTGAATTTAAATTAGGTTATGGGGTTTAATTATTTTGTTTTATATTTCTATTTAATGGATATTTGATTACCATCAAGATGCATTTTTGGATTCACTGATTCATCTCACGGTGAAGGGTACAATAGATGCATTATGCATTGGATTTGATGCACAATGCAACATATTATGGATAAACTAACGATACCCATGAAATGCGGTAGAAATGATGAATTATGTAGGGAAAACATGATTTATATAGGCATTGACACTATGAATGTTCTTGAGATACATGGATATTGGATGTATAGTGTGAGTAGTTGTGGTTATGCTATTACTTTTTTACACATAAGTGTGTATGTAATTTTACATCTAGATTATAATAAATTGAAAGATACCTGCCAAATGATGGATGTTGTTTTGTGTATATCATAGTAAAAAGTATCCTTTGGTGTATAATGTCCTTATTTTTGGTATATTATCAATATTATTCAATAAATTTTATTATTGTTTTTACTTTTTCATAAATCTTCCATGATTAATGTATTTAAAACTGAAAATCCCTATGTCATGATATTTAGTATAATTAAATATTAAGATATAATAAAATGGGGTAAAAATAATCATTATTTAATTCATATAGATTATATCAGATTTCATACCACTGGGGTCCGAATATATAGCCTTTTTCACACTAGAATAAGCACTGAAGTTATAGTATTCAATGGTGGTCCTTTCTAAGAGTGGTTTAGTGAACATGGTTTTTGGGAGTGATCGTGATAAGCATGAAATTTTCTCGTTAAATTTTTTAATCATACATTTATTATTATATCATGAATTCTTCTTGGTGAAGGGAAAATAACTATTATTTCATTTACTATGGAAGCTCTTCTTATTGGGATTCATGGAATATTATACCACTTGATGTTATAATCACCTATTTTATCTATCTGATTTTTTATCATAACTATTAATATTTAATAATCAAAATGATCTCTATAAAAAAGGTTATATGATCAATGTTTGTGAATATTAATTCAATTTTAAATCTGATAAGCTATATCTGTCCAAAATAACCAATTTAGTGTAGGAGTTTTTCCATAACTACCAACCAATCACTATGATTTTTATTCAAAATAGAGAAGAAAAAACAAAGACAAAAAACCCCACCTATGGGGGTCGAAAATAGTGGATACCTTAGGCATCACCCCTAATCCAGTTCATAGCTATGGTTTTAAAAGAGTACCATTAGCATCCCAAACCACCATTTCCCCAGGAACGGCAGTAGAAGCCAAGTAGTCCGCCACTTTATTCCCTTCCATCCAAGTGTGGGTGACCCTAACGTAGTTGTTCATGAGTGCCTTACATTGTCTGAAAATGTAATTAATCATCCATGT
Organism: Viscum album; assembly: GCA_963277665.1. Lineage (NCBI taxonomy): Eukaryota > Viridiplantae > Streptophyta > Magnoliopsida > Santalales > Viscaceae > Viscum > Viscum album. Next base: position 1,049,836,807 of record OY728151.1, on the reverse strand, counting down.
CATGTTGCCTAATAATTCATTTATTCCATTAATGAATAATTTCATTTATAAAAGTTTGGGTCGTTATATTTTCTTCAGAGACCCATACTGTGTATGGTGGTGAATGCTATTGTGGTTGTTTTATATTGACTATAGTGTCTGAGATAGTTTTCAATTATAATTTCAAAACATGAATTGATTGGTTTTATTCATATATTAATTATTGAAAATATCAAGTGAATTCAAAATTTATTCCATATAGAAAGTTTGATTCATTATTTTTGCGATTGACGTCAATAAATTAAGAAATAGTCAGAAAAAACTATATATAGATGACCAAAAATGGATAAAAATAAGTCAAAACAAGTTATACAAACCGTGATTCACTTAGTGAGCCCATTCGAATGGATACTGGAAAATGGTTTTTAATTAATGTATCTCCGATGAAGGCCCATAGTGGACCCTCTACGACTCATTTGGTCAAATAGGTTACTCCAGTCATGGAATATGATTCCCTCAAAGTTGACGTGCTTAAGAAGAATGATGTGCAACAACATCTTGATTGCCAGCAGGAAATCCAGATGCTTTTCCATGTTTCTGAATTACCTGAAAAATGGGGGAATGTTTCTGAGGGTGAACAGGAGAGTGTGGGTACCCCGATTAGGGTCTTGAGCAGTGGCAGACACACCTCTTACAAGGATGCAGTTTTAAGTGGCACTATAAAGGGTGATGTTAGTGAGGGGTTCACCTTTTTTCCCACAAAGCGGAGACCACGCAAGGATTATTCTAATGTTCCTAGAAGCGTGTCTACCAGATCATCGTCTAAGGTTTCAAGGAAGGGGGATAAAAATATTTTGAGAATCTTTAATCGAGATAAGTCTCAATCTGAGTGGGAGACTACTGGGGACTCTGATTATTGAAATGATATGTCATTTTATGATCTTTAGACGTATTTATGGTGGATGAGGGCATTTGTTTGTCCGACCCCATCTGCCACTCTTTTGTACCTTTTTCTTTCATTTTAATAAATGGTCAGAAGCTTTGATTCTGGATGGACTTGTCTGTTATAGTTATATAAAACTATCATGATGAAATAAAATTAAATTTTAATTCTCATTACTTCTTCTATAATTTAATTATGTCTAATGAACTTTTCTTATTAACCATTTACATTTCATATATAAATGTTTGAGGTTTTAGGACGGTTATTAGGGTCATTCCCCCAATTAATTTAATAGTTTATTTTAGTTCAGGAGGTTAATATTATTTTCATTCAAGTTGTTATTCAATTTTTTCCAATGTCGTATGTTGATTTTGTTCATCTGGTCAGCTGATTTTGTTAATGTGGAAATTTGATTTCTTTTTAGGTAGTCAATTGATATTTATACAATCATTTAATTTATTATCATTTATTTAATTTAATTCTATCCATCTGGTTAGTTGATTTTGTTCATGTGGTTAGTTCATTTTTCCTATGGGCTACTAATTTTTGTTCATGAATTTTGTATTTTTTATTCACATGATCAGTTGATTTTATTCATGTGTTTAATTTATTTATGTCCATATGGTTAATTTATTTATTTCATGAGGTAATTTGAATTTATTTTGTGGTTAGATTATTTTGGTTCATGGATTTATTTAATGACATTGCAAAATTTCTGAATATTCCAAATTTTTCCATTTTTTTTCAAAAATGATGTAAAAATTATTTCAACATAAAATATAATGATAAAAAATAAGTAGATATTTTTATAATTTCTTTGGTATTGGATTAAAATATTGTCACATAATTAAGCAGTGCCTTATTATTCCAATTATTTTGAATGAGGATACATTAAATGAAACATTTGATGGAAAGTAAACCACTTTTATCATTGGTAAACCAATTACGATATCTTAAAATTATGTGGCCTCCCCCATTCATGTATTTTTTTTCTTTGTGCCTAGGTTAAACTGAACCATATTCTTGATACCTACAGATTCATCTATATCCATCCCGATCATTCATATTCATGATCTCAAGAGTATTCAATTGTTTATTCAGCACTATGTTTTCTGTAGTATTGTCGCATTTTAGGAGGATATATCATCTTATTTCCACATACATTTAGTGTTGTTCATTCTGAAATATTCATTCTAATTTAGGGATCCCTACCCCCATTTCAAATTTATGAATTTAACAATGTTATTTTTTATATTGGTTGGTCAATACAGATTAACTAGTAAGGATAATTAACTAAATTAAAATAAATTAAAATGGAAATACTTTGTCACTAGTGATTTAACTAGATTCTAAAAAATTGTAATTGATTATTCCTACTCAACATAAAAAATAATTCTATTTTCATGTTGTAAATACTATGTCTTTACTCTGATTTTTTTGTTTGAATATTTCACTCATAAAAAGTTAAGGACATATGTGTCGCTAATGAACTAGTTGCATATGAACCATGAAATTTCATAAAAGTTAATGTATAGAAGATAATGAAATTACTTAAAGTAACTATGTAAATATCTAGTTCATAAATAGGTGGTATAGAAATTTTATGATTGATTATACTATTATAGTTGTTGTTTTCCTTGTTTTTGTGATGAAATTTGGGTCCTAGTTGTGGTGTTTGGTAGTGAATTATGGATGGGAGATTGTAGGATATGGAATGGTTTTTAGGATGTAGTGGTTTTTATGATGAGGATAGTGGGTTTTTATTGGGTGGTATAGTCTTAGTATAATTGGAATAGGAAATACTAATTATAGGAAAAATAATTGGAGGGGACAGAATTATCATGTGTTGTATATGAATAGGTGAATTGATAAATTAGGAATAATGGTTGATAATGCAACAATATGGGTAGATGGGAGAAGATGTAATTAAATGAAATTAATGGTATAACATTAATGGTGATTCTTTGGATTGGTTATATCAGGATTGTTGAAATGTGCATCAAAATCAATAAGATGTTGAATTTTTAGGAAGTTTATAAGGTTGGGATGTTAAACATATTGGATGTGACTTCTTTTCTATGTGTTAATATATATCAATTTATTTTTTTAATATTTATCAAGAACTGAAAATAAGATGAGTACTATTTTCCTATATCAATATTATGTTGGTGGTATTTTCCCTAAAATCCAAATGTCGATGAATGGATGGTTGATTAACACCATTTTCCCAAATCATCATTCAGCGGTAGTGATGTTGAAAGTATATGATGGATATTCTTGGTGATGTTGTATATATGGAATATATTATATAGAATTCATGGTACAAGGAGGGAACAATGTTTGTTACATTAATGTTTGTGACATCCTAATATAATGTGTCATAATGAAGAATTTAGGTGGATTTTTTTACAACATTATAGGATGTTAGTCCTAGTGGGAATATGGTGTAAGTCATGATTCATCCAGACCGAAATCATATGTGGATGATTTAGTTGAATTATTTTTTTATAACATACTTTCTTATAGCATAAGATCTTGGGCTTTGTGTGAGGATGAGACAATTAGTTTTTTCACATAACACATATCTTATATGACTTCATATGTGGGGATGTTATTAAATGTATGGGTTTTGATCATTGGACATATGATGTTGTGGTGGGAGAGTGGAATACCAATGGGGAAGGGGATTTATATGACATTTCTTGATGTGTTTCCATTATTATCATAATACTTATGTTTTTTTAGAGTTAATCATAAGGAGGATGTGATAGATATATGGCCCTTTTAGGTGAATTTTTTTTGTAGTGTATGTTCAATGGTGGATTAGTATGCATTTTTCATATTGGGTCAAGTTTCTATATGTATCATCCTACTTTGAATACTAGTTATCCAAACCATGTATAATGTCATGTATTTTCATGTCTCTAGAATGGAATTAAGGAACAATCTATTCATTAATAACATAGGAATTGGAGATGGTCTGGAGCAGATACCTCATCTATTCTATTGGTATTATTTGGATACATTTTTCAGTATTTGATGAATTTTTTTAGGAATTATGGGATGGTATGGTTTCCCATTTTATATAACTCAATGGAGTTACCTATCAGTTTAAATATCTTATATTCTAACCCATATAAATTTGTTACGTAATTCCTTCCATATGAATTTTTTTAATCCTTGGTATTGGTCCCCAATCATGGGAGAACTGATGGTTGGACTCAAGGGATCATTATCTATAATAATTGAATTTTGTAAAATATTGGTTACTATAGATGGATGGGGTAATAGTAATGTGGTTTCAAGTGATAATTTAAAAGGAGGGTTGAAGTTTGGATTTTTTAAGAGGAGAGGCTTTCATTGAAATGATAGGGTTTCATAATCAGTATAACATTGTGTGTGAAGTGTTAGAAGAGATAGCATCTGCACATCATTTATCTCCCCCTCTGGTACAACAGTGGGACCTTAGGATTTATAAACAACCTAGGAGAGATAACACTAATTATGTGGTAGAGACTTTTTGGAGGAACATGTATCATTATTGTTTACATTTTAGATTGAATGGGGTGTATTAGATATAATCTTTAAATTAATTAATTAATCTAAATAAATACATGCTACCGGGCTTACACCTACTTGCCCCATGATTTTCTAGAGATTTATCTTTTTATTCATCTTTATATAGAAATGGAGGTTTAAGTCCATTAGTCATACCCAATCGATTATCGGACGGTTGATCCAATAGAGGTGCATGAGATGTGAAAGATATAGTTTCACTCAATCAATTATCAATAAATACAAATGTATTATGGGAATTTCTCTAATCCTAAGATGGAATATTTGATGGAATAACTACATATAGAAAATGGTTTGATTAGGTATTGACTGATGTAATAGGTTCTATTGGAAGATAGTTAGATGATGGGATTAGTGTCCCATTGGTGGACACTACACCATGTAGTTTATAAGAAATAGTTTTTTTTCTAGGTTAAACATCTAAAAAGTGATTTTCACAAGTTAATATAATTGAGAATTAGTGAATCAAATTGGAATTATGTGGTCTCTCTTCATTAGGGGATTCTAACAATGAAAATATCCTGATTATGTTTAAGGATCTCAGGAATTTTGATTATAGTCTCTTTATATATGGGGAGTCTACACTATGGTTTTTTGGGGAGGTGATCCATCCAACAATCAGATATGAAATCACCCATTAACATGAAAAATATCTATGTATTTTTCTAAGATGGAAAAATTAATTAAAAATATTTATTTAAAAGGAGGATTTCATAAAGGTGGAGGTATTTATATATTCTCAAAAACAAATAATTTTTGTGGAGGATCATGTAGGTATGGACAATAGAGGTTTTGGTTCAAAAGGAGTAAGTCACAATATCCTTCATCATATTCTTTCTTAGGGTGGTGGTTCTAGATCATTAATTTTCATATTTCCATTCATGTGATATTCCTACAGGATTATGGTCACCATTTCAGTTTGTGATTGAATTCCTAGGTAGGTTGCATTTTTTGTTAGGCTCAACAGCTGAAGAAGTAGAGGCCTCTGTGATTTATTTAGTAGTTGAGTGGAGATGGATGTGTTATATGTCATAACATAATGGGACTAATACTTTCAGATCTAAAATATATCACGGAGATAGTGTCCATTAGTATCATAGGAGATCAACATGATCTATGGAGGTGCATATTCTAGAGAATCTTGTACCAAAGGGATGCGATGTTTTTTGACGTACGATTAGTTTATTATCTACCATAGTTTTATTTTTTGATTATGGAGATTAAAATTCATTTTTCAGAAAAACATAGGTCTAGGATTAAGTACATATGGTGGATATTATTCTAGTTCCCAAGGTTCTCTATAAAATATTTGGAGGTTTATATTTATAGTTTGAAGTGTTATGGAGGTGTAGACTAATGATGGGGAAGAATCAGTCATTCTGATGCGTTATTATTATTGATGATCTTTCCATATGATGTAAAAAATGGCATGGAATAGTTCTACTATAAACTAGTAGTATTTCAATGTGAATATTAGAGAGTAATTTTTTTGATGTGTAAGGTCTGCGATTACTGTCTGTTGATGAGTGATGCAATCAGATTGGTGGTAGGCATGTAGATCCCTACCTATCTCAGCTGTCAGTGTCATTAGTATACACCTAGGAAGTATAGATCCATAGAGTTTTTAAGGAGTTACTTTATTTATTACTGCATGAGGTTGTGACATTTTCCCCTAGACATAATACCGATTTTGGTATAGAGTTACAACTCATTTACACTTTGATTTGAATGAATCTTTACCATATAGAACCCATAGAGTTACACGATTTATGACTTCAGATTTATTGATTCAAGTAGAAAGTAATTATTCAAAAATTTATATCTCAATGTTGTGACACCATATTAATTTACAATAATGAATATTGTAGTCATTGAATTTTCATAGAAAATAGGATGTTCAGTCAGGACAAATTCATAAACTTTTATCCTCTTCTGAAAATCAAGGCTTATTTTTATAATAACTAAATTGATATAGATGAGTTCAAATGGTTGATATGGGGCATGGATATAACATGTTTAGTGATAAAGATGAGGCTATTCCAAATAATTCATTTAGGTACATGAATAGGAACATCATATTTTTAGTCATGTCATTTGTTACCACTAGTTCACCATATATGTTCATTTATCTCATGATCCCTTAATTTCATGAGTTCCTAGACAAGTAAATGGTTGTATTCATTGAATACATCCTTATATAAATGATGTTTGAATAGGATTATGTTTATCACCTCCTATCTCTCTTATAGAATGTTTGATACTATCATCACAATGATAGGATATCCAAATGAAATATTATGGATATGATAGGTCCATTTTAATGGGTACCTAGTGTCATAGAAGTTTATTTCCATAGAGAGGTCAATGATTGATTTGGTTTTTCATTAGGTTGTTCCAATGAATGTAATAGAGGTTTATAGTTTCCTTGGTCTTATAGCCTAATAGTGGATTATTGTGTACTTTTTTTCTATGATTGAATCCCCATTGATGAATTTTACCATGAATTATCATTACTTCATCTAGACTGATTTTTGTTAGGAAGAATTTGAGTACCTAAATTATAGATTGCCTAATGACCATGTGATTTGTTTCCTAATGAACGGCTGATTTTGTGGTCTTTGGTAACATTTCTCTTGTTAGATTAAGATATTTATTGATATGGTAAATTCCAGTAATATATTAATTTTCTATGATGTTGAGTCCTCATGATTGTGACTATTCCACTCATGACTTTGAGTGGTAAATAGTGTTTCTTTCCCTAAATCAATGGTGGCATTAACTCATCAGAATGATTTTTGAGGTATTCAATGAAAAGAAGAGTCCAATGTCTATTTTATATTAATGGTACATAAACCTAAATCAGCAATGGTGGATGAGTTTTTTCTATAATTACAATATTTAGATATCTTAGACCACATTTAAGGTGAACATCGCCACAGAAATATAAACCTATCTATCATGAGGAGATATTGTATGGGGCATCAATGATTCATTGTAAGGGATGTAAGAGATTTCAACAAGTCATCATAATGTGCATGTAGTAAATGGTAGATGTAATATATATTATATGAACCTAGAGTAACACTTACCTATAAATTGTAGGAGTGACATTTGGGAGACCCAAAAGTGACAGTGAGTTGAGACATTGTCAATCATGGTGATTCATCATAGGGGTAGTTGGAGGATGACTAGAATATGTTTTTATTTTAGGGAATGATGTTTATTTTGATAATGTTATATTATGGATTTGTACATAAATTTCACACAATACATATATAGTTGATTGTTAATCAAGATTCATTATATATTAAGTGCCAAATTTTGGTGGCCTTTGATGAATCTGAATATATAGGACTTGGTGGAAAACATTTCTTTTCTGAATGATAATATAGTCCACAATGTTCCTAGAGTATTCTTGTAGCCCTTTGGTATCACAGTAATTATTTTGGAGGAAAAATTGAGGGATTTATACAAAAGGATAGCATGAGACTATTGATTTTGTGGTTCGGTTTGTGAAATCATGGACTGATCGATGAAGTGGACCCATTTCATAGTGGCCAGGGAGTTGATTCATGTTGAATCTCTTGGGAAGTGATATTTTTATGGGGTTTTGAAATATTATAGAGTACCAAATACATTCTATCTATCCAAAAAACTCATTATAACTCATGTTCATTGTAATTTATCGACCCAGGTCACCCCTAAACTTGTGGCCGGACTGGTCTCCACATGGCCTCAGACACGACTACCCATATTCTATAGCATGTTGACCAGTAAATATGTCTATGGATAGTCAGTGGGGAGACTATACCCTCTTACAATAATTGAATAATGGTATATCATAGTAAATAAAAATCAAAAGAGGAAGCAGAAATAACTAATTGGAAAAGCAGAAGACATGTTTCATATAATAGATGAATTCATTACTTTTTATTGACACATATTTGGAAGTAGTAAAAACTACAACATTCATTACATATAATTAATGAAATAAATAAATAATGACTCAAACCCCTGAGGGTGATCTCATTGAGAATCCCAAGCTTCTGCTCGGTCCTCTTCACTTATCCCCCATGTATATGAAAATAACCAAATCCTGTAACCAAATAGAATCTACTCTGGTACCCCAGCGTAATGGTGGCCCGAGTAAGCTGTGAGATATAAATCACAGTTGGCTGGGACCACTGGTGTCTTCCGAAAATATAGAAATTCAACAAATAATTTAAATACTGTGAAAGAATATATAAATAACGTATGCAGTACAATGTAACTATATACCCATGTACCTGTATCATCCCTCAGCTGGTGTCTGAACCTGCATTATAAATTTTTCATGCATACATGACAGTCAGCACACATTCATTTTCATTTATCAATTATTCAAACCTCAATAAATTTTATATGTCTTTAGATATGGCCTAAACCCGACATCCCCCTTATATATCACTCACAACAGATGTCTCTAAATACCATATAAGAAATCCAACTAAATAAAAAATCCAATCTTTTTTTTGGCATGGATAACACATCATAAGATATTCAATTTAATCATTCCAGTACTATGCCTGAGCTCGTTTAATAATAAATAATTATTGATTCAATCCTGGTTCTATCCACAAAATAGTGATTCACTCATTTCATTAACATGTCTACAACCTTTCTCATATCAAATCACAAATCAAATCATCAAATAATATTTCATTAACCAATTTATTCAAATCACGTATTACCAATTGGACACACATTGCAATGTTAATTAATGGGTGTAGAACATCATGTCTCGCACCCTAGTGATTATTTAGTGCATCCATCCTTATCTCACAACCCATGAGTATTTGGAGTATCAGTCCAAACCTCATAAAAGAATATTTTCAAGCAATCCTGGTGTAGACATCCTTGTCTAGAACCCCATAATTTTTTGGAGCATCAGTCCCTATCTCACATCCCTTTTATCAAAAATACATATAAATATATTTATCATTAGTGTTTAACACTTTGACTAACACCCCAAAAACCATCCATTTATTAACTCATATATTAATTAATCAATTAATTTAATTAATTGAACAAATAATTAAATATATAAATCTCCCTTCAATTAATTATCCATTCAATATATCAGTAGTTAATAATTAATTTATAGTAAACTAAACACAAGCATGTCAATTTGATAATTAACTCAACTTTTAATTATCACAATTCCTTAACATAAAACATGATAATTAATTCAACCATCAATTTTTCTTATTATGTTACTAATCCAATCGATTAGTTAAATATATAAAATCTATTAGTTAACACAAAAAATTACTGGGTAAAAATTACTATTAATTAATCCATAAATTACAAAATAATTTATATCTCATAACTAATTTTCCAAAATTAATTATACAAAATATTATTTGAAAAGAACATCATTAAATCCATCAATAAATATACCTATTTATTTAAAACAACGAATCACAATTAATCATCATATCAATATAATATTTAGATAAAACAATGTCTCATAACCAATAAATTAATTGATTAACGATTCACTATTTAACTTATAATAATTCATCCATTCATTAATCATTACTATATCCAAATTTATCTTTTGATAAATAACATTTTAACAAAATATTCCACATTAAATATTCTCAATATCAAATATAATTCCATAATTTCGTAATTCAAAACATGATAATTAATTATATATTTAATAACCTTATTACCCATCCTTCCCCATTCAATCATTTAATTCACCATCTAATATATAATTGTTCGCATATTTAATTTTCTGTGACATGGGTAAAAGGATAACCTAAGGGTTTCCAAGTCCAAATGACATTTAAGTCTCATTTACAAGGAAGACCAATTGGATATTTTTTTAACCATATAATGTGTGGGGAATAAACTCAAAAAAATTTCACTTTCTAGAAATACATGCTTAATACCAACACATGTCCATGTACTCATTTATCTCATGTGGGTAGCATAATTTAAAAAATGAAAAAGACATGAATCAACATATCACATATCATATTTAACAATTTAATCAAACTTAATAAATTAACATTAGAATGGAATTAAATACCAATATTTTACAACACAATTTAAATACCAAAAAAAGATCAGTAAGAATTTTATTAAGTCATTTATTAAAATTAATGACATGGAAAAGGGACCTACCTCAGGATGTAACCAAATAAAAAATTCAGTACTTCGACATATTTGGTGGCAACCAAGTACCATCGGTCCTCAGTGTCATGAACACCCCTTTAAACATATTTGTACCTATATATATACATGCACTGTATCATTGATCAAAAAATACAATACCAAAACATATATCCATAAATAGTTCATCATGGGAAAAAACACCTACAATAATATACCAGGGACTCCAATTATTTTTCAGACTCAAAAATAGATGGTGTGAAACAAATAGAAGAAATGTTTATCCTTACCTGAATAAATGGTTACAAGAAAGATTGATTCACTCAGCCTCGAACATGGCGGTGGATCCCGGATTATAGAATAATGGGTCTGGATTCAACATTCATATACCCTAAAAATAGAGGAAAACAAATATCCTATTAAACACTAACCGTAGGTTTTTGGCTTAGAAAACAATGTAGGAGTGGTGTTAAATGTCATATAGGGATCAAAAGATATATGCAGAGAGACTCACCATGATGAGGGGGATAATATTTTTGATGTGACAGAGATGAATCATTGTGCGCAAACAAGAGTCAATGAGAGGGGGTGGCACACTCCAGTGGTGCACCCGTGGAGCTATGTAGGCTACTGTAAAATGAAAGGTGGCATAGCCATGAAATGAGACCACGATGGAGGCTTGCTCTCTCAGACATGGAAGATCTTGGGGAATTGGAGAGGATAAGAGTCCGGGTGGTGGAGGTGTGCACTTGGAACGTCACACACCTCATAGTGGAAGAAGACAAGGGGTCACGCCTCTTAATATGCGCCTCATCTTAGGTCTTTCAGAAACCAAAAAAATTGTTCTAAACATTTACTTATAATAACTATAATAACAATCATAATAATATTAATTATAATAATTTTAATTGAAATAATATTATTTTTGTTTCAATTAGACACTTATTAAATCTATGGAAAACTACAAATAAGAAACAATAAAATGATCCTTTTGAGTATTTCCAACACCCCCATTAAAATACACAATAAGTATTTCGTTTGTTAATAAAATTTATTTATTTGAAACTATAACCCATAATATAATTACCACTATTAAAAATAATTATAACCCTCATCACCCATAATAATAATAATCTCATTATTATTATTCCTACATAAGATGAATCTAAAAACATCTATTTCATAATAATTATTCTTCAATAATTTTTAAACTCCCCATGTTATTAAAACTTTTCATTTAGATACCCAAAACCCACATTAATTTCACTTAAAATGTTACACACCATTAATCATCCAATTATAATCTTCTAATGGCCAAATAATTTATGACACATTAATAATAATATTAACATTATTATTATTAACAAATTCTTATATTTAAAACAAAACTCCAATTAAATATTATTTAATTAAAATAAAAAATATAAAACTGGTTAAGCAGCATGGGTTGGACACCATTTATGTGTATCACATGAAGATCCATTAATATTTACTTTTCCTAATATGGTGCTCCCGAGACTTATCAGTAAACCAATGAAAATTATCTCTTTTTCACCCATGTGCAAAAATAATACCTTAATGTGTTACAATACTTGAAATAATTCTATAGATATCAGTTTAACAACAAACCTATCGATAAATAAATAATTGAAAATATTTGTAATTTACCTAGTTCAAAAACATGGGACTTTACAATCTACCAACATTAAAAACACCTTTTCCATAAAAATTCATTAGGAACTACTTCAATATCATCTAACCCTCCAAGGTTTATATGATTCATTTTAATAAATATGGTTTTTTTATAAATTCCAAATTCACTTATAAAAAATCCATAATTCTAACTACTTAACTCATTAAAACCAGAGCCAAATATCAACATAACAGAGCTCATATAAAAGGAAATTATAGGGACCCTATTAAAAGAATAGTTAGAATGTCGATTGAACCATAGAAACTTATTGCACATTATTTCATGGGAAGATGTTACAGTCCCAAAACCCACAGTCAAACTTACACTAGAAATGTGATTTTTTAAACAATTTCATCAACAAACGCATGTACATTAAAGTATTTAATTGACCTCTAATGACAATCCTGAGTAATGAAATTTCATGGCTATTAAAAAAACTTGTGTGGAACATCATGAATGGAAGAATATATCATGGAATCCTCGAAACCCACGTAAAACCAAGTTAATAACCACTCATCAAGACCAACAACATTTAAAGAATTAGCAGGGCATAATACCGCCGCAATATTACTATCTCCAGGATAAGGTAAAGATAGGGGACACGCTCGTCTCCTTAGAAAATGAACACCAATAGATATCCAAGGTTACTAAAAAGATTAGTATAACTACAACCGGATGACTATGTTCAAAAATTTCGGTGTCACCTTCCATCACGTTTACTGAAATCTATATGATTCTACACACCATAGGATTTTCTATAATGTAGAAAAAAATGATTAGGTGCATACAAGTGTGCGGTTTCTATAACACCTTAAACAAATGTGTGACATTCCTCGAACCATGGTCAACATGTCAAACATTCTCACATGAAATCCCAAATTTAAACCAACAAGCATGTAAAAACACTCGAGTCCTACATGCCAGTGTCTTATGAAACTTAAACATCGACCCTCTCTCCCCATCATGAAAAATTGATATCACTATTCTCAAAATACACACATTTTATTATTTTATCCATTTAATAAATTCATGTCAACCTATAAACATTTGAATGAATTTCAACTAACCTAAATGTAGTTTTCAAAATGAGTCACTTAGTTTTTAAAACAACTCCATAAGGAAAAACATGCATGCTATAACAAACATCCTCAATAAACATTTAGGATTCAATGTCATTTCATTTCTATTAATAAATTTAGCATCTAAATTCATTTCACCAAAAAGGAGACCTCTAAGGGTCCCATTTATTCAATCCACGTTCTCCAAAAAGAAAACCAAAAAGAGTTTATTACAATATAAACTCAGTAGTTTTACATTCAAAACCATTTTCAAACATAATATAGTAATATTGATTAGTCACATGGATGTCTATCTATATGTTAATAAGGCTCCCATACAACTTACTGCTGGAATTTCGATCCCACATAAGATATCCAACATCATTTACATTTTTAACATTATCAATCATTCCCATATTTTTTGAAAACATGGGTTACCCTTCTTCGTAGTTATAAGGTTCCTCTACACCTTAAAACTAAAATCTAGTTCTATCATAATTACAACAAAATAAATTTATCTAATGAAACCAATCATTTATCAGTAATCTAATATGTCACTACAAGTAGCTAACACAAATCAAAATGATAAAATTACTAAAACATGGTATAACATAGAAGCACGGGACATGTGAATTTCATATTATCATTCATGCATGTTAATTATATCACTGATACATGATATCTAAAATGAAATGCTAAATAAATACAAGACATGGAATATATTCAAATCACAAAATACATATTAGCAAGAATCCTACTAATGAAACAACATGACATCGAATATATGAATGGAATGTTAATATCTATCTGCCTAATAGGATTCATGTAAGGAAAGAATCTTGACTTATCATGCGAAGACAATTTTTTCAAAATTATAAAATTTAATAAGAATAGGAGAACACATCAGTGAGTCAAGGTGAAATCATATCAACTGTAAAGTCAAACAACACCAACATCAATTCCCATCCTTGGACACTTCTTCATTTTTTATACGTGGGTTGCTCTGTCCTTGGAATTTCTACTAACCAATTGTTGAATCATTCCTAGTATCATGTATACTAACCTAAAATAGTAAGCCAAAGGAAAAGAACCTACTTTGATACCACTTCGTAACGTCTTGATCTGGCTCACCCCATAACTAGTGGCTGGACCAGTCACCACATGACCTCAAGAGCACCACCGCATATTCTAGAGGTTGCTGACTAGTAGTGAGGGTCTATGGATAGACACTGGAGAGACTATACCCTCATATCAGAGTTTCAAAATTCTATATTAGAGTAAATGAAAATCAAAATCGAAAGCAGTTATACATTATTGAAAACGAAGTGGAAGACAGATGTCATATAAAGGATGAATGGCTAAAATATTATTAATACATATTTGAAAGCATTAGACAATACAACATTCATTAAATATAATACAAATAATAAATAAAAATGGATTGAAAGCCTTTAGGGTGATCTCCTAGAGCATCCCAAGATTTCACTCAGTCCTCTCCCCTATCTACCAAGAATATGCAAATAACAAAATCATGAAACCAAATAGAATATACTAGGGTACCATAGTGGAATAGAGGCCCCAGTAGGGTGTGAGATATAAATCTCAATAGGCTGGGTCCACTTCTGTCTTCCCCAAATCATGTAATTACATAAGTAATTTATACAGTGTGAAATCATGAAAAGATAAAGTAGTTCATTGTAACTGTATACCCATGTACCTGCTTTAGCCCTAAGCTAGTGTCTGAACCAGCATTATAAATTTTTCATGCATACAAAACAGTCATTACCCATTCAATTTCATTTAACATTTATTCAATCCTTGTTAAATTTTATATGTCTTGAGATCTGAACTCATCCCAACATCCCCCACATAATTCACTCAAAATAGATGTCTCTAATGACCATATAATAAGTCAATGTAAATGACTAATCCCAGTATTTGATTTGTCATGGATAAAATGTCATTAGATTTTCAATTTAATCATTCCAGTACTATGCCTGAGCCTATCCATTGAAAAATTAAGTGATTCACTCATGGGTCTGTCCACTAAAAAGTAATTCAGCCAATTCATTAACATATCTGAACCAATTATCATATTCAATTCACAAATCATAATAACACATCATCTATCATTAACCATTTAATACAAATCATGTAGTACCAATTGGACCCATTGTTCAATGTTAATTAATGGCTGTAGAACGTCATGTATTTTACCCTCAGGGGTATTTGTGGAATCATTCATTATCACACAACCCATGGGTATTTGGAGCATCTTTCCATTACCATAATATAATATTTTCATGCAAGATGGATGTAGAACTCCATGTCTAGCACCCTTTTAGTATTTGGAGCATCAGTACCTATCTGACAACCCATTTATCAATCAAACATATTTAATTATCATGCGTGTATAATTTTATGTCTAACACCCCAAAATCATTCATTAATTAACTTAATAGTTAATTAATCAATAATATTAATAAGTTCAGAAACTAATTAACAACATAAATATATTTTCAGTTAATTCTATAGTTAATTAAGCATTCAACATCTCAATAGTTAATAATTTATTAACAGTTAATTAACAACAGGCATGTAAACGTCATAATTAAATAAACATTTAATTATCCATATTACATAACCAAAAACATGATAATTAGTTCACCAATAAATTATCTGTATTCCATTAGTAATCTAATTTATCTGTTAAATATATCAACTCAATTAGTTAACACAACAATTAAATAAGTACACATTAACATTAATTAATAAATCAATTATAAAACAAATTACTTCCAAAATATAATTTTCCATAATTAATTATAAAAATTATTAATACAAAATATTTTCATTAAATACATCTTTAAATATCCAAAATTAGTCAAAAAAATATAACATTTAATCACCGGATCAATTATCTCATTTAGATAAAACTTTATCTCATAACCAATACGTAATATTTTTAGCCATTCACCATTTAACATTCAATAATCAATCCTTCCATTAATCATTACCATATTCCAATTTATCTTCCAATAAATAACATGTTAGGTTGATATTAAATATTAAATATTCTAAATTTTATAAATAATTCCATAATTTGACATTTCATAACATGATAATTAATTCTTCAATTAATTACCCTATTACCCATCCTTCCCAATTCAATCAGTTTATTTACCAATTAATAAATAATTGATTATATAATTATCATTCCATGACATGGGTACAAAGGCTCACTATAGTGTGTCCACATCTAAATTCCATTTAAGTCTCATTTATAAGGAAGACCCATGGGTGCTTCTTGTTTAACCATATAATGTATGGGGAATAAACTCATCATATTTTAACATGCCACCAATACATTCTTAATACCCACAAATGGTCATGTTTTAATTTATCTCACATGGATAACATAATTTAATAACAAAAAAAAGACAAGAATCACCATATCACATATCAAATTTAGCAATTTAATCACAGTTAATAAATTCACATTTGAATTGAATTCAATATAAATAACTCACTGCCTAATTTAAACACCAAAAAATGAGCAGTAGGAATTTTATTAAAGCATTTATTAAAATTGAGGACTTGGAAAAGGGATCCTACCTCATGATGGGACCAAATAAAAAATTTATTACTTTCATACCATTGGTGGAAACCAATTACCATTGGTCTGATGTCACAAACAAACCCCTTTAAATATACATGAACCGGTATATATATATACATACATGCACTGCATTGTTGATAAAAAAACACTATAACAAAACAGACAACGATAAATAGTGTAGCAAGGTTTATCACACCTACAGTTATATACCAGGGACTCAAATAAATTGTCAGACTCTAAAATATATGGGGCCAAACAAATATCGGAAAAGTATATACTTACCTGAAGCAATGGAGACAAGGATAATAGAGTCTATCCATATCACCCTTGGTAGTGGATGTCATATTATGGACCAATGGGTCCCGAGTCAACATTCTCATACCCAAAAAATATAGAAACACAAGAATCAAATTAAACCCGAACCTCGAGGTTTCAACTAAAAAAATAAGGCGAGAGAGGTGACAAATGGCCAATTCCAATAATGAGATATACAGAGACGATCTCACATTGTCGAAGGGGAAAAGATACATGAAAAATCAGGGAGGCATCATAGTGAAAATAGTGTTGTCCGGGAGAGGGGGTGGCGATCTATGGTGGTGCACCCGTGGAGCTGTGCGCACTGTTATAAAATACATAGGGGACCCGACCATGAAAGGAAATCACGATGGAGGCTTGGTTTCACTGCCATAGAGGATATAATGGCCATGGGATAGTTGAATAGGTCATGCGGTGGATGTGTGCGCTTAGTGCGTCACGTAGCTCACAGGGGATTATGACACGGGGGCGTCACACCTCCTATTGTGCACCTTCATTTAGGATTTTCACAAACATAAAAATTGATTCAAATAAATTATTTATAACAACTATAATAATGATCATAATATTAAAAATTCTAATAATAGTAAAAATATTATTATTAGTATTTTTTCCATTGAAAACTTATTAAATAAGTGGGAAACACCTCATAAAAAATAAAAAAAATCCTTTTAATTAAGTACAACCTCCTCATTTACATCTACATTAACTATTTAATTCATTAATAACCTTCATTTATTTGAAACCATAACCCCCAATTGAATTACCATTATAAATAATAATTATAACCCTCATCACCCATAATAATAATAATCTCTTTACTATTATTATTCAAACCTATGATAAAAACCAAGAACAATCTCTAATAATAACTCTTCTTCATTAATTTTTTAAAATCGCCATTTAAATAAATGTTTTCAATGAGATACCCAGAAGACACATTAATTTCACTTAATTGTTATACCCCATTAATAATCCAATTAAAATCTATTAACATCCAAATAATTTATGAAACTATAATAATAATAATAAAATTATTATTATTAACGCATTATTCTATTTAAAAACAAAACACCAATTTAATATTATTTAATCATAATAAGAAAAATATGAAACTGGGTAAGCTACATAGTTTGGACTGCATCGGTGCACGACCATTGCCCATCAATTAAAGTGGACTTTTCTGGATCTGGTGCTCTCGATACTTATTGGAACACCGGTGAGAATTATCTGGTATACATCTAAGTCCAAAAAAACACCAATAAGTGTTCGAACACTAAGAATAATGTTCCAGAGATTTGTCTAAAAATCGACCAATTGATAATTAGAAAAAAAACTAAGGTGAACTATCAAGATTCTAGGTGATATGTTTCTGGCATGTATCTTTTACATTAGCGATCATGAGTAAAAAATCTAGAATTGACTAATTATTCCATAAAAAATAGATATTAGTAATCTGGTGACATGTCTCCATTTCACGTGTTGTGTGGGTAGCCAAGTCATTCACAATTATGATATAAATAGGTTGTGGAGTTAACAGTCCATGGTTTTCATGTGGTGTTGAGGAAAATAGAGAATATCTGGATATTTCAAGAGAGTTTGAATGATGTATAATACACCAATAAGTCATATTAAGATCCTTGATTGATGAATCTAGAGTATGAATATTGAGCCTATGTTTTCTTGAAGGTTAACCATATTTGGGGGAACATAGGTATGACTGAAGATATATGACTTTTCGTAGGTTTTTTGGGCCTTTTGTAGAAACCCTATTACTTGTATCCAAATCCATTGGATACATTATGAGATTTATATTATATACCAGGCATCATATCAAAATGGAATTAATTGTTTAGTAGTCTTGGAAAACTAGATAAATATTCAAAATTAAAATTTCAATTTAACACATAAAATATAGAATGATTTTCCCATGAGAACACCATTATATCCCCTTACTATATCACTGTATATCAATCATATAAAACATCCTTCTATCATTGGAAAAATAAAACATAAGAAATGGGAAAGATCATATTCTCATTAAAGAAAATAATATAGAATAATCTATGATTAAATAATGGTTAATTGTCATGAACAAAGTAGGGTCTCCATCCGACCTGGTGCTCGACCCGACCCCCGACAAGGCCCGAAGGGAGTTCCTGATCCCCACGAGCTGGCATAAGTGCCTGGGTATCAACATTAAACATTCGAACAATTTACCAAAAACAATAAAAAGAAAAAATCTAATTACATTAACAGAAAAAAACTTATTTTTTACAACTGATCTATCCCATAACACATTTAAATTCCAGGATTTCAACACAACAAAAAAAAAAGACCAAAGGGAACTACAATAAAGAATCAAAACTATGTCTCCAATAAAAACCTCCAAGAAACATGAGGTGCAACATCCTCGAGATACCAACAACAACCTTCATGAGAAGATAATTGACATCCCGACCACCAACCTTGAGCACAATGCCTCAACCTAGGATAAAAAATGATCAAGGTCTACTTACACCCAAAAGTGTATGTAGGGTGTGGGCCAAGCTCCCATTAGGAATACACCACATAAAAAACGTTACATGCCACATAATTAATGAGATAATTTAACATGATTATTTAAAATCATACGTTTAAAATGATTTTATGGAAATCATTTGATAGATAAAATCTAATGAAAACACAAGGAAATCCCATTTCACAAACACTATTTTAAAGAGGGAGAGGAAAATTCAATAAGGACACTCACACACAAAAACTCTCTCTCTCTCTCTCACACACACACACTCACACACAAGTGGTCCTCCGTATGCCGACGGAATTCACAAATTTATGGATAGTAGATAAATAAGGGTAAATACCCTACGATTTATGTAGCTCGAGAGGGACCCTAGAACCTCATATCTTAGTGAGAAGTAAACATAGAAATATACATTCTCATGCACCTGATCCACTAGTAGGATGCTTACCCATAATCTAGTGGTCCCCCAACATCACCATCATCAATGTTTAGTTAGTTTTTTCATCATCAAACATGCTATGTGAAAAAGAGGAAATACACCATGGGATCACTAGAATACTAGTTCTAGTTTTTCCACCTAGATACAAATGGTTTTCCCTTATTCTCAATCATGTTCCCATATCAAAATCCAAACAAGAAATTTCACACAAAATCCACCACTTGAATACCCAACTCCCTTTTTAAAAACACACACACCAAAACACATTTCAAAAATAATACATTTTTCATTAATTAATAATTTAAAAAAATTTCATTTGGAAACCCTCAAGGACGAACATAATCAATTTTGAAAACATAGAAAACATTATTAAATAATAAAAGGTCTTATACGATAAACATGCTCAATTCCATGTAGTAAATCCATTTCAAATCAATTCCATAACACGTTCTATTTAAACCTATTCTCACATCACTTAAAAAATTGAATAAATAGTTGAACCAATTATAAAACACCCCAAAGTGACGCAAAATTGATTTACTCCAAAAACATGCCTCATTTTATATAAACGTACCTCTTTAAAAACAAACGCAAATTCAATTTTCCAAAAATACTACTTTCACACCATATAAATAAATCAATAAGTGATTTAAAATATTTAATAAATAATTTCAAGAAAAACCAAGTAGTATTTATAATAAGAACAACTTGATTCCATATAAAAACATCACATTAAAACCCAATACACAAGGTAACCACATCAAAAATTGGTTTCCATTATTCAAAAATTTTCAATTAAATTTAAAAAGTGCACAACAAGGAAACATACATGAAGTGACTTTTTCTCTTTTTAATGTCTCCATTTAAATATACAAACACTGCAATGACCTTGAAAACACATTTGGTACCTACTAAACAACACCAAAAACCCTTCCAACCTTGTTTCTCATCCCACGAACCACTTAAATAAATTGTTTCTCAATTTATAAAACATCTCAACCACATTCTACAAGACCTCACTTCAATGTAAAAAAAGATATTACGTGAATAAACCATTTAAAAATCACTTGAACATACCAAATAATATAAAACCTCATTCAAACCCCACAAATAATTGTTTAAACACTTTTGGAAATTACCAAAACAAAACAAAAATAAAAGTCACAACCATTTATAAACGAAGTTTCAATTTCACCACACATGCATGTAAAAATATTTAAAAATCATGTTTCACACAACCTATAATGAACTACCATGATGCAATGAGAGTTTACATAAAAACAAGCCCTAATTAATGTAAACATGGAACTTAAAAATAAAAATCACATCCTAACATTTCGAAAATGTAATTTTCATTACAACACAGTCTAATAAATTATTTACACAGTTTCAAAACAATGTTCAAATTCCAAAAATAAATCGTTAATCATTGGAAACCAACATGTAAGCAAACACAACTCAAATACCCTTGAAAATATAGTTTTCACCATCCAAATTAACCCTTAAACTCATTTTGAAAACATTACACCAGAACAACACAAAACATGGCCATTTCCATAAATCAAAAATTTATTTCTAACTAACAAACACACTAGCCATTCTAAAAATATCTTTTGCACCAAAAAATGAAACCAAGAAACACTTTTATAAATACAACTAAGAATAATAAAATTATCCAATGTTGATAGGGAATAGAAACACCTACCTTAGGTATCGAAGAGTCCATCACTTGATGTGAAACATCAATTGCTCACCGATTAGACCACAAAAAAATTAAAAATATACCTAAGTCAATATTTTGGACCAAAACCATGAGAATTGAATCCAAACCAAAATAAAACCTAAACTAAAACCCTAAAGATATGGAAGTATGTTTACCAGGTTTGTTCACCTTGTTGTGAAGGATGAGGATCAAAAAGGGTGGTCCGGGAAGCTACTACGCGATGAGTGGGACCATTGGAAAGGAGTTCTGCTGGTAGGAAAAATACACCGGAGAGTGATTCCGGCTAGCCAGCGGGTCACACGGGGGGGGGGGGGGGGGTAGGGGTGGTCATTACATCACACCAGATGGAGAAAGGACTACTCGGTGGGTCGCACAAGGGGGACCTGGGGGTGGTCAGCATGTCGCACCCGAGGGAGCCTCTTGTCATGGGATATGCATTGAGGAAAACAGATGGGGTAGGATAGCCAGGAGGGAGGTGACGACGCAACCCAGAGAGGGAGGAGAAATCGGGGGTGTGACAAGGTTGGCGTGTCAGGAAGGAGGCGATGTGGAAGGCAAGGAGGGAGAGGGTGGTGGCCTGATAAGGGGGAAAGGGGGGTTAGGATAGGATATATGGGGGAAAGCCTACCCCAAAAAATCAAAAATAAAATCTAAAATAAAGGTAAAATAATAATAATAATAATATCCTTAAAAAATATATTATTATTATTATCATTAAAAAAATCATTTAAATTTTTATAAAATTTTTCTTATTTTATATTATTTTTATTCTACAACTCAATTAATTTTATTTCTTTATTAATATTTCATTTTATTTAATTAATTGAATGTTATAATTTTACATAGTGTCCTGGGTGAAGCCGCGTGGTGTCAAAGTCTTTCTTTGCCCTAGAGTTGGATGTTATAAAGCCCTGAAAACTCATTTATCAACAAAAAGAAAAAGTTCAACCGGGACTCATCCCACACCTCGACAGAATATTTTAAAGCCAAATAAATAATAAGATGAGAATAAGTTAAAATTATAATAAGAATAATATTAATTATTATAATATTAATTACAAATTAATAAAATTAATATTATTAACAACATCGCTAATAATAATAATAATAATAATATTCTCGTCCAATATTATTATCATTAAAATAGTCCCTTAATTATTATTATTATACTCCTCATTTTTATTTTATTTTATTTTTTTATTCATTTCATTTTATCTACATGCCTTGAATATCATGCTAGTTGTGCAGTGAATCGGGTGAGGTCGTACGATGACTCGAGTGAGGCCACATGACTTCGACCATGGTGTGCTGAACACTGTCAATTCCAATACATGCGTTCATTAAATAAGAACTCAATAATTTTAAGTCGGGCTTCAACCCGGATTACCTGATAACCAGAAAATTTAAAAAAATAAATAATTTAAAAATAACGGGTGTGACAATTCTCCCCACCATAGTGCTTTCCTTCCCTGAAAAGCCACAACTCAGTCTTAAATTAGTAATCCATTTCCAAAAGAATGTAAAATCCCCCTCGAGGATCGAATAGAATCCCCCCAAACAAGAAAGAGAAACCCCAAATCATACCCCAATGTAGAAAGAGACAAAGATTTATAACCCATTTAGTTTATTTATCAAGGAATGGAACTCTTGTACCCATGTAAACCAACTACACAAACCAAACACCTCAAGCACTATTAAACGAAAACCGCATAATTTGAATGGAAAACCGACATGAGGAGGCCCAATAGGACACCCCACTATATAAATAGGCTAACATTGACCTACTCTTAATAGATTTCAATGAGACTCACAGTGGGTCTCATTTCCATAAGAACTGACATAAGATACACAAATTTTTTTAAAAAAACCATTTATACTTAATAATCCAGATCACATGAATTCTCAATAGAGGGTTTAGATATAATTTTCAAAAAAAGGGGACACAAGACGACACATGGGATATTCAGTCTTAGCAGGTGACTTGGACATATGGGTGGTTGTCATACACTAATCACTATACCAGCAAATATAGCGTACTGGGGTAATGTCACTATCTCTACATGGTTTCCCAAACCCTATCATCTCGATGAGACCATTGGTGATGCTCTATTTTCATTTCCACTAAACAAGATTAACAAAAATTAAAAAAGACTATGAAAAACCTCAACATCCCCTAGTAAATCGAGTCCCTCTACGGGATGTGCTTTCCAGGCACCTTACTCGTAGCCAGAACATTGTGTTTCGAGAACCTCATCTTTTTATACCCTGACCCTCCCCAATGGAACTAGACCCAAGAGAGATAACCGAAGACCAATAGAAAACTCTCTCGGATACCATTTTATCATAAATCAAGCTGGGTCTCCATCTGATCCGGAGATCGTCCCGGTCCATGACAAGGCCCAAAGGGCATTCCCGATCCCCAAAGGCTAGCACAAGTGCCCGAGTGTCAAGATAAAATGTGGTAACGATTAACCCAAAACAATAAACATAAAACACCTAATTACTTTAACAGATTTTTTAATAAAACTAAACCAGACTATAGCACATTTCAAATTCATGTTTTACAAATCAACTCAAAAAAAGACCAATGGGAACTATAATAAAGAAACAAAACTAAATATCCAACACAAACCTCCAAGGCAACATGAGGTGCAACATCTTCGATCTACCAACACCAACCTACAAAAGAATACAATAGACAACCCAAACAACAAACCTATGCACGATGCATCTACCTGGGATACAGAATGAACATGGTCTACATACACCCAAAGGAGAATATAGTGTGTGAGCCAATATCCCAGTAGGATTACACCATATAAAAAAATCTTAAATGACAAAACATCAAAAATATAATTTAACATCTTATTTAAAATCATAATTTTAAAATTATTTTTTGGAAATCATTTTCAAGATAAATTCTAAAGAAAACACTTGGAAAACCCATTTCACAAAAACTATTTTAAAGAGGAATAGGAATATTTATTAAGGAAACACACACAATCACTCACATTAAAACACACACATATAGACACACACAAGTGGTCCTCTGTATGTTAAACTAACTCACTAAATCATGGATAGTAGAGTGCTATGGTTAATTCTAATAATGTTTATCTATCTCATTTGGGACTGTAGAACCTCGTATCTCGATGAAAAGTTACCATTCAAATATTTTTTCTTGTGAACACGAGCCACTAGTAGAGAGCATACCCATAACTTAGAGGTCCCCCAACATCATCATCATCATTGTTTAGTTAGTGTTGTCATCATTAATCTTGCTTCTTGATACAGGGGCCAAACCCCATGGGATCACTAGCATTCTAGTTCTAGTCTACCCACCTATATACATGGGGTTTTCCATTGTGCTCAATCATGTTCCATATTCATATATCAAAAAACCACACTAGAAATTACACACACAATCCACCACTTCCATACACAAAATCAATTTCAAAACACACACAAAACAAAACACCTTTCAAAAAAATACATTCTTCATTACAAAATCATTTATCAAATTTCCATTTAGAAACACTAAATTATGAACATAATAAATTTTCAAAACACAGAAAACATTATAATATAACACAACAAGGACTTGCACAATAAACAAACTCAATTACATGTAATAAATCCCATTCAAATCACTTGCTTAATATGTTCTCCTTAAAACTATTTCTCATCACATACACAATTAGATATTCTATTGGAACCACTTGTAAAACACCACCATGTGACGCAAACTGGGTTTACAAAAAAACATGCCACATTTTATATAAACATCCTAATTTTAGAAAACGCATATTCAACTCTGCCCAAATAATACATTCACACCATCTAAATAAATCAATAAATCATTCAAATAATTTATCAAAACAATTAAAAAAATGAAGAATACTTTACACAAAAAATAAATTCATTCCATATAGAAACGTCACTTTAAAACCCAATGCACAAGATAACCACATCAAAACTAAGTTTCCAATATTCAAAAATTTCCAATTAAATTTCAAAAGTTCAAAACATTGAAACATACACGAAGTGAATCGTTTTCCTTTAAAATTATCCATTTAATTACACACAGAACACAAATACCTTGAAAACAAATTTTCCACCTACCAAAAAACACCTAAAACCCTTACAACTATGTTTTTCTTCACAAATTCCATTTAAATAAACAATTTTTCAATTTATAAAACTTCTCAACCACATACCACAAGACCTCACTTCAACACAAAAACAGTTTTTACTTGAAAACACCATTTCATAACCACTCGAACATCCCAACCCTTATAAAACCTCAATTTCACCCCCAAAAACAATTGTTTTAACACTTTTGTAAATAACCAAAACAAAACCATAACGAAAGGCACAACAATTTATTAATGGAAATTAAATTTCATCAAACATTCATGTCAAAATATTTATAAAGCATGTTTTCATGACCTATAAAGTATGACCATGATACAAAGAGATGTTATAGCAAAATCACTCCATAATTCATGTAAACATGGATGTTCATAATCAAACGCACATCATAACCTTTCCAAAATATGATTCGCAAAACAAAAAAGTTGAATAAATTTTTTACACAATTAAAAAAACTGACATGCCCAAAATAATTCACTAATCATTGGAAATCCACACATAAGCATACAAAACTCTAATACACATGAAAATGTAGTTTTCTCTATCCAACCAACCTATAAAACCCATTTTGAAAAAATTTACAGAAAACAACACAAATCATTTCCATTTCAATAAATCAATAATTTATTTCTAACTATCAAACACACTAACCATTATTTAAATATAATTCCCCCCAAAAAATGATACCAAGAAACACTTTGATAAATAGAACTATGAAAAATAAAATTATACACTAACGATAGGGCACAAAACCACCAACCTCGGGTGTCGATGACTCCAACACATGGCGCAAAACATTAATTTTTCCCCGATTGAACCACAAAAAATTTAAATTAGTCCCCAAATCATGAATTTTGAAAAATACAATGAGAATTGAATCCCAAAAAAATAAACCCTAAACGAAACCCTAATAAGATAGATAAATGTTTACCCGGTTGGTTCACACTTGCGGAAAAGGATGAGGATCGACAATTGTGTTTCGAGGGGCTACCACCCGATGAGTGGGACCATTAAAAAGGAGTTATCCGGTAGAGAAAATGCCCTGGAAGGGGATCTGGGATAGCCAGCGGATCACCCAAGGGGGGGGGGGGATGACCGACGATTCACATCAGAGGGAGCCAGGACTACCCGTCGGGTAGCCTCAAGGGGAGTCGGGGGTGGTCGACGTGTCACACCTGACGGAGACGTTGGTCAAGGGGTGTTCATTGTGGATAATTGATGGGGATGGTCGGACCAGAGGGAGGAGATGACGCAACCATGAGAGGGAGGAGGGAGTTGGGGCATGACGAAGCTGGCTGGTCGGGAAGAAGGTGACACGGAAGGCCGTAAGGGAGAGGTCGATGACCTGGTAAGGGGGAAGGGGGGGTTGCAACTGGATAGAGGGGGTATAAACACTATCCCAAAAAAATATAAAATAAAATATAAATTAATGTAATAATAGTAAAAAATATAATAATAATAACTTCCTCAAAAACAATATTATTATTGTTATCATTAAAAAACATCTTTTAAATTTTTATCACATTTCTATTATTTTATTTTATTTTTAATTTACCACTTACATAATTATATTTAATTATTAATATTTAATTTTATTTAATTATCTGAACGTAGGAATTTCACACGGTGGCCCGGGTGATGCATTGGGGTTTCCAATTCATGCTTCGTCCGATCATTGGATGCTGTCAAGCCCCGAAAACTCATTTAACGACATAAACACCAAGTTCAACTAGGACACATCCCATGCCTCGACAGATTATTTAAAATACAAATAAATAATAGTAACATAATATAATATTAATAATAATATTATTTATTATAATATTAATAAAAAATTAATAAAATTTATATTATTAATTCCATCAATAATAATAATAATATTCTCAAACACGATTATTATTATTCAAATAATCCATTATTTTTTTATTATACTTATCATTTTTATTTTAATTTCTTATTACTATTCAGTATATATTATCTACATGCCTTGAACATCAAGCTGGTCATGCTGTGAACTAGGTGAGGTCACGCGGTGATTCGGGCGAGGCCACGCGGCTTCAACCGCAATCCGCTGAATGCGATCAAGGCCAATACATGCGTTCTATATATAAGAAATCAAAAATTTTAAGTTGGGATTCATCACAGACTACCTAATGACCAAACAATTAAGAAAATAAATTATTTGAAAACATTGGGTGTGACATGAATCAATTTGGAAATGTATTAAAAAAGTCAAATTCCATATAATAAATAACATGAGTATATTCTAGTAGGAATAATTTATGGTCAAATAATTATATATAAATAATAATAAGATCATGAAAACTAGAACCTGAATATTAAAACTAATAAAATAATGATATGGTATATCAATAATTGAATTCATTATTGTGGAATGTATAATTTCAAATAACTAATTCATTTATCCATGTCTTTTAGCCATGAAATCTAAATATATTCAACTGCATGTTCCATGGTATCAATATAAATGTGAAAGGCCACATAAAAATAATATTTTATATATTAAGAGAGCTACTGATTCATCAAGGAGGTATTGTGTTCCCACCAATAAATTAATAATTATAATTGATTTTTCAGATGAATGGGTTAAAAATTAATAAATATAAACATTCACAAGGAAAAACTACAATAAAAATGGTTAAAAAGAACCCCAATTAATAAGCATAATCATAAATCATAAAAATTAATATGAATGATATCAAACTTGTATATACCCAGTCAATGTGATCATAACCAATATGGAGAAATAATAAGGTTGGTATCATTATATTTTATTCCTAGTGTAGAATAAGTAAAATAAATGCGTGACTCCATTGATTAATATAAATACCATAAAAATATCTTTAAAAATATTATTGACGAAAACATACGTTTCATTTTAAAAATACCCTTTTCAGAAAAACATTTTACAATGAATTTTGAAATTATTTTTCTTTGATAATATCCTTAAATTTTTATAAAATATGTTTTATAGCCCTGAGTGTTCATGATGGTGGAATATTCAAGTCATACTGTACAAGTTTAAATGAATATATACTTTCCATATTCTAGAAATCCAAAATGGGGATGTTTTTAAAAAATAAATGATTATTGAATTAATATTATTTAAAAAAAGTCAAAATGGGAAAAAAATATCTGTATTAGAATATATTCAGTATTTTTGAATGATTTTTGAGTATTATTTAAAATATGGGTTTTGATGAAAATGAAGATCCGACTTAAGGGATAAATAATGTTAGATTTTATTAAATACTATTTCTTAATAATTTTATGTACCATAGTGCTGAAAAATGGTACCATTACTTATATATATTCATTATTAAACATATTAATAAAAAATACATTCTTATTTTGATATAAATATAAAATAATTCTACCAAGAGTACCTTAAAAATTCCAACCTGAAAAAATGATGATATTGTGAAATAAACCCTTAAAACATTCGTAATGATTAAATCATAACCCCATGATAAAAATAAATTCAAATGAAAAAATAAATACAATGAAGTAAAATTGGTTCATTATATAACATATCAAAATTTGTAGTAGTTAGACCACATAAAGGAATAAGATATGAACATGGCATATATCTAATGGAAACAAAATTGAGATTAGAACACCTTAAAACGTGTTTGAATTCATTCATAGATTTGGAAGTCTCTTGTATAATACATATTTTTTTATTTAAAATACTTAATACAACTATAGTTTTATATATCAATCCATATATTATTTACTTATTGAATTTATTTCTCTCTTTTACTAGTAATTGATTTTTAAAACAACTATTTCATGTGATAATTTGTGTGATTTTCATGTAGGATTTGGTATGGTAATTTTCGTCCTTTAAGTTTGATCATGAATATATCATCTAGAAATGTTTATCATGAAATTATAATAATATATAATTATTCTATATTTAGTAAGAGTAATCAATAAATGTGTGATATAGAAAACGATTACATTATTCAGGGAGACAGTATGCAGTATGTAATCATGAATGTTGTTTCTATATTTATTGACAAATGGCACGAAGAGAAAAAATATATTAAATAAACTTTTATTAATCTGTATTATGTTATATATATAATTTATATTAATAAAATCCACCTTTCTTACCATCCATGTTATAATAAAATGAAAAATATTTCACATCACTAAGTGAAGGCAGTTGTCCACACATACACATGAGCATCGTTATTGTTTTTCAATTGATTTTAAGGTTAGAAGTTAGATGAGATATTAATATTATATAATTAAAATAATATAATATATATCATATGTATGTATATTTGTGTGTGTGTTTTTGTGTGTGTATTTGTGATTAACATCCATCAAGACTTCCATAATAGATAGGTGGCGGTGGAAAATGAATGACATGGTTTGTTAGGAGATAGAATATCATACACATGAATGATGATTTCAGAAACCATTTGATGGAAAAGGAAAATTATGTAGAATAATATATTAAAATAATAATACATTAATTTTTTATATTCTAAGGTTATTATATAAATATGTTTTAATAATTATTGAAGGAGGTGGAAGAAGAAATAAAATAAAATCTCGGTTAGGGACATTACCACTTCTTCGAA
The DNA here is from genome assembly GCA_963277665.1 of Viscum album. Classification (NCBI taxonomy): domain Eukaryota; kingdom Viridiplantae; phylum Streptophyta; class Magnoliopsida; order Santalales; family Viscaceae; genus Viscum; species Viscum album. Next base: position 1,049,806,008 of record OY728151.1, on the reverse strand, counting down.
AAATGGAATCTGGTTTTCACTAAAAGGTTTCATGGGCTAGGTTTAAGAAAAAAATGTTGATTTAAGGATTATGTGAGGTAAATATGGAATATATTTTGGAATTAAATGGCTGAACCAAATTTTTTTTAAGTGTTAGTAGGTTATAAGAGGGGGTGGAATTTTATAAGTGACGTGAAGGGAACACAAATAATTCTTCAAAAAACACGGGTTAATGACGTCTTTCACATGCCCCAAGCACAAAAATGGACCATTATATAGAAAACAAGTATATAAAGTCTAAATTTTTTTGTTTATTTTTTTTAGAAATGTTATTTGTTATTTTTAACTCTTATTGTATCATTTTAATTCCCTGGTAAACACATTATTACCATAACAATTGAATTTTTTTAAGAATTTTACTATTCGTAATGGTAAAAAAATTCAGTTGAGTATATTAGATAAAATAAATTATTCCTATTCAAAATGTAGAGTCCATTTTTGTAAATTACATTTATATATGAGCATAATTTTAACTTGAAATCAATTTAGAAGAAGCGATGAGATAGTGGGTTTTCAGAGAGAAAATGTTCAATACATTAAAATGTTTTTATAACCATATTCAATATAAAAATTATTCCAATGATATAAATTTTATATATATATAAATAATTTAATTAATTCTAATTTAAAATAAATTTAATGTAAAATTTATATTTAATTTTTTTGGTGTCAATTAAAAGTCACTAGTTTTCACAATTCATAAAAAATTATTATTTTCAAAAATCTATATAAAATTACTCAATGATAATTTATATATTTATATTTCAAAAATATAGTTTATTTTATCAATTTATTTCTATAAATGGTTAAAATTATAATTTTAAATTATCTCCAAAAATTCTGAATGAAGAGCCATCATGATGAATTTTGGTCTTCACAAAACATTTATTTTTCATTCAAATGGTTCATATTTTATATATAACACATATATAACCATATAATATATCTTACACAAGTATGAACCCTGTAATTTTATTAATTTAATTTTTAAAATTCATACCTGCTAACCTAACTTATAGGTTATATGGGTAATTTTTAGATAATTATATTTAAATAAAGTATTGTGTTTCGTTCAAACCTGGTGTTTAATGTATTTCATAAAGATGATGATATTTAATTTATTTAAAAATAAATACAATTTATGTTCATATGTTGTCACATTATCTTCTAGTATTTTCATTTCATTTCATATACTCTATCAAATATATTTTTCCCCTTTTAACACCATAGGGTTTTACAATCTACAAACCTTAAATAAATTAATCCTCATAATTTAATCATAAAATAAGTAATTAAGGGTTTTAAATTTCAAAAATCCATTCATAAAATTCCACATCCTGATAAGAGTTAATAAAACATCCTCATGATGATGGATATAGGGAAGTATGATGGTCATCTCAGATAATCAAATAACTAGGATTCCATGTTGGTGTACATAGGTGGGAAGTGAAGATATAGTCACGGAAGAAATAGATGACATGAAATTATTAATATAGAGTTGAATTGATCATTTATCACATGAAATTAAATTATTAATGTAAATTTGACAAAAAAAATCAATAAATTAATGATGGGTGAAAAACCCATCGATTCAGTATATATGAAGGTATTATGATAACATTTCTTTTCAATATCAATTTCCTAGAGTTTAGTAATGACCATACCATCTAGACCGAGAACATATGATAATATAATTACATGATATACTTCTATTTCATAGGTATAATTTTTTGTTTTGGAGTTTCTTCAATAATCTTCGACACCATTTAATATAATTTAATATACTAGATTTTTTTTCTTCCTAAAGCACTAATATTAAATTTTAACAGATCATTAAATCCCAAAATTATTAGAAAGATCATCAATAAACATAAATATATAAACCTCAAAATTTACACCCAAATTTATCTTAATCTATTCAATTTCAGTTTAGTCATATATTTTTTAAGTAAAAAAGATGTCTTATTAACCAAAACATCTCATAAGACACTAGTCGGTGCATCACTTTTATCACACATCGGTTGTGGGTGTAGGCCCAACAGTCTTCCCAGATGCGATGAGTTGTCCTTTTAGTAGAATATTATTGATACAATTCCTATAATGTTACCAAAATTAAATATCCCATAATTACCTTAGTGTAAAAGATTAGATAAACCATAAATAATTACAATACTACCCCATTTAAATCATCTGTACAAAACATCTCTTTATCCAAACCAATAACCATTCTCTAAATATCAATAATATATTAAGAGTTTTCATACATTACTCATGTGATTTCCATGAATATTAACTCACTATTATTTCCTCTATCCTTAGACACTACTATAATTCAACACGCTCTATTAAAATATTTATGAAATAACACAATAGTATATTCCTTATAAATTTCATGATTATTATAACAAGAATATCATTGATAAAATATTCATATAACATATTCCTTGGATCCAAACATCGGCACATAAATAATTCAACTTCTTCTATTATAACAGATTAATGTTGATCTTGATCCCTTCTATTTTTTCAGGTATATTACATTTATTTTTAGGGAATTTGTTTGTACAGTTAACATATCTTTACGGATGAAGAAATAATCATTGAAAATTTATATCTTTTATTTGAAATTACAAGCATTGTGGACATTCTCTCCATTATAGTATAAATAAATTGTTCTCATTTAGAATGAACCAGTGTTTTTCCATCATCCATTGTCACATTTTTTAACATCCTTATTATACCCCTTTCACTTATAATTTTTTTTCACATCCAATCTATTCTTCTATATCATTCCATCAAAGAAATTATTTATTGATATTTTTTTTATTTTCATATCAGACTTGATACTATATCATATTAATATGGTAATATTTGGGATACTATTTCCCTCAAAAAATTATCTTAGTCTCATCAAATAAATTCTCATTATGAATATTTTGATTATGTTAATTGATATGATTTCTATTACTTCCACTAAGAGTCATTTCTTAATAATGGAATACTATATATAAGAACATAATATTGTGAAAAATAATTTGTAATAACATAAATTTTGAAACAAATCGCAATAAATGAATATTTTATGTATAGATAATATTGAAATATTAAGCATGATTTAATTGTGGATATTTGTATTTTGAACTATTATATAATGGATTGTAATGAATATGTGATTTATCCTTAGAATATCCATTGGGAGTGTCAAACTACATGAATATTATGGCCTATAATCATATACTAGGTGGTGATCAGGTCAAGCTCTGTGAGCCATTTTCAAAGTTAATACTCCTAGGCACAACTGTACTAGAATAACATCGACTTATAGTATCTAGTTGGGGATGTATTTCGAATCAGAATCAAATTATATCTCCTATACAAATACAATATTATTTTCCTCTATACTTATACTCAATGTATGTTGTAGAGTTATTTTTTTAAATCTATTTTTTTTCTAAATCACATTCCCATGGTTTATATTAAACTTCGTGATACCATCTGTAGTGAACCTAAGCCTAGTAGCCCAGAGTTGGTGGTTTAGTATTTACATTTGTACTAGATAAAATGATTATCATTACAAAAGAATGAATAGTTTATTAGTCTATGTAAACTAGATATATACATGAAATTAACATTGTATATTAGGACATAAAATAAAAATATAGTTATTTTGGATAACAAAATTATTTCATTTTTTCAAATCCCTGCTAAATAATAATAAAACACATCCTGGTATCTTGGGTATTATAAAAAATAAGAATGGAGTGATTTTAGATGCACAAAAAGTATAGACCTACAGTAGATGATATTAATAAATATTACATAATAAATATGGAATGGTAGATAAATAAAATACATTCCATTTTAACAGTAACTTGAGAATAATATGGATAAAATAATGGATGATCAAATTATGCAATATAAATAATCACTTGAGTTTAAAAACCTAACAATGGATATTCTAACTAATTGAATAATCACATTTAATATAAATAATGGATTTCATAATGATGGAATGAATAATAATAGACATTTGAAACATAACATGTAGACCATGGGCCATGATATCAAAATAAAATTGAGTTCATGTTCCAAGACGTCAATATGAACGTGTAAGGACTTGGAACAAATACAAACCAGTTTATCCCATTATACATACTGATGAATCAAGGTTCTATAGAAGGCTTAAACCATCACATACTAATACCAATAAAATTTTAACATTATATAGGTGAAACATAATTAATAAAAACATTCATTTTGAAATCTAACATACAAAATGTTAATATTTTCCCAAATTAATAAACATTATCATAAAATATCCAATGAAATATAAAATATGTCAAACTTTTACATACCCAGTAAAACAAACCATTAGTGATAAAGATAAAAAATATGGATGGTAACATTATAATATATCTCTAGTGAAGTCCTTTTATAATAAATGGTTTCTTCCATTGATGAACATAAACTCCATAAAAAGATACTAAAATCAAATTTGAGGAATATAACATTGTGATTTTGAAAATTATATTTAAATACTAAATGTTAACAAAAAAATTGGAAAAAAATTTAGTATTAAAATAATATGAAATATTTTAAATTAAATATTCAAAAATAAAATGGTCATGATGGTGTAAATTTAGTTTCATGTCGTACACATTAAAATTGTCATTCCTTCCACATTTTCATTAAAATAAAAACATAAATTTCGTTGAAAAATACAAGAATAATCATATGAAAACATTTTATACAATTAAATAATATGTAAAACATTATTCAATAAATCATTTTGAAATTTCTAGAAACATTTTTGATAACATTTTTAGAAAACATAGTTTTTGATGGAAATGTAATTCCAAATTAAGAGATAAATAAAGTTAGATTTTCTTAAAAACATTTTATGACCCATTTTAAGTAAAGAAGATTTAAAAAATGGAAATAATACTCTTAAAATATCAAGAATAATCATAAGATAAGAAAATATGTTATTTTCATGTTAAAAATATAATATAATTTCACTATGGGACAGTTACACAAAAAACCCCTAATAATGATGAGACTCCTGAATAAACACATACAACATTGGAACATTTTGAATAATAATCTCAATGAAAGAAAACACATAAAATGGGAATTTAAATAGTATTAAGGGAAATATATTCCTAATATAACAGATCACATAGGGAAAAATATATATCATTCAAAATATTATGTTGTTAATTATGTTTTTGTCTCACAGAAGTAAAAATTAGTCAGGAAACCCTTACCACTTGTTTAACATACATTATATGTTTATGAACATATTATATAAAAAAATAGGTTTACTTAGAATCTATTAAATAAACATACTAATATATATCATACATTATATAATTTAATTTTAGTTTTTTATCTCTGGTTGGTTATCAATTCTTTTTTGAAATCTCTATTTCATGTGATAATTTGATCATATTCAATGTGTTTTTTGGTTTGGTAATTTAGTAACTATTAATTTAACATAGTAAATAGTTTATATAAAAAAATATGGTGGAAATATCATATATATTCCTTACATATATTTAAAATTAATCTATAATAGTTAGATTTTGAAAATTAATTATATCATTAATGGAAGTTGTTGGATGTACATACCAATGAATGTTGTCTCCATTTTTCTTAACAGATACAATAAATTAAAATTAAATATCTATTAATAATAAAATTATAATTATTATATTTTATATAAAATTTATATTGATAATTTTAATATTTATTACCATACATGTGAAATAAAAATTTAAAATCAATTCACAATGCTACATAGAGGTAGTAGTCGATATGTACACATGTGTAACATTACTTTCTTTCAATGGATTGAGATTTTTGAAGAGATATGTGATATTTTATTTCAATATGTATTTTTGGATAATAAATATCACATTTAATCGTTATTATATTTCCTTATTATGTTCCATGAAAAATGTAACCATGAAATGACTCACATCGCTTCGTGAGTCGGTAGTATGCTATACAGACGAGTAATATTATCATATCCCTCATGGAATAGATCGTAAGAAGATATATGTGATAATAATATTTTATATGTATAATATTATGATAAATATTATATATATATATAATTCATCGTTACATCTAGTATGGAATACTGGAGATGGGAAATTAATGACATCGATTCGCAAGACGGTATTCAAGCGTACACACGTCTGATCATTTCATAACCCATTCGATAGAAGAGGAGGGATATTTAGGTTATCAAATTAAAATAATAAAATATTATTATATTTCATACATTTGGGATATTATATCACCATTTTTTATGTATAATTTTACAATTTGGAGAAATAAATGAAATAAAACTCTATGTTAGGGATGTTACCTCTTATTCAGAAAATATTATTCAGATTGCCTCATATAGATTAATAGGTTAGATTTATGACAAAATTAAGTATTATAGGATGGTAGGGCACAATAAAAAATTAATTTTTCATAGGTATTAATTGATCCAATGGGTTTTTTATGTGTGAATATGAGAGGACAGTGGGTTTCCTTTTTCATGTGACTTGAGTGGCACACTAGTAAATTTTAAAATGAAAAAGTGGTAGACACATTTTTCACATGAAACAATGCATAAAAATGGTACATCAACAATGATTATATAATAATGTACAAACAATGGAAATACAATGTGTTTTTGAAATATTTTTTCTCATTTTTAACCATTATCATTTTAGTTTAATCCCTTGGTAAACAAATTTTTACATTAACCATGATAAAGAGTATTTTACATCTAAAAAATTATATGAACATTTTATACCAAAGTGAAAAAATTTATTATAAATATATAATAATTTTTTATATATTAAATTAAATTATTCGGTGAAATTTAATTTCAAATTTATCAAGAAAAAGCAATGATAATGCGGGTTCTCAATGAGAAAATGTTCAAAGGTTTAAAAATTATATATATCATATTTGATTTGAAAATGATTCCAATGACCTATATCAGATTAATAGATATATTATTGAAGTCATTTTACAATATAAATAATTTAAAATATAATTTCACTTTATACATAATTAGAGTGAGAATGATTTTCTTTAATTAAAAATTCATTATTTTTTAATATTCATTATAAAATTTATATTTTTTAGATAACACTATAAAATCTACCAACGTATAATTTTGAATTGTATATTTAAAAAATTATTTTTATTATATCGAATAAATTTTCTAAAATAGGTAAAAATTCATTTTAAATTATGGTTACAAAACTCAAATAGATAGCTTTTTAAAAAATATGTTTTTTAAAAAACAATTCTTTTTCATTCAAAATATTACTATTTTGTTTATAATAAATAAATAAAAATTAAATTTCTCATATACATATTCATATAAAATAATTTCCATAATTTATTAATTATAATTCATACCCACCAAATGGTTGGGTTTAAATAATAATATTTTCATAGAGTATTATGTTTCATTTACACTCAATGTTGTATGCTTTGCAAGCAATCGAAAGGAATAATTTTATATAAAAATAAAAATATCTTGTAGTATTTTGTTGTGACATTTTTATCTATTAATGGTATTACATATCATATAAGACATCAAATATTATGATCCAATTTATAATCATAGGTTTTTACACTAATCACAGCGTTGATGCACATTGGTGTGGTGTTTTATTAGTTAGATGTACCATAACCACATGATATATTTAGGCACATCATCAGTGTGGATTAGACTCACATATCACTTGAAAATTAATCACATGAAATTTTATCTGTAATGTTTGAAAACATGGATGACATGACATTGCTGTTGAGACCTATAGTGATCTGGGGTCATGGAGAGATGATTTTTCAAGGTGGATTCATCTGTATAGTTCATGTGCTATACAGAGGCATAATGGATTGGTGGAAAATACATGTGAGGGGGGTTCATTAATACGTGCTCAATAACCAATTTTTTTAAAGGCTTTTAATGATTTCATTTTATCAGGATGTAATTTTTAGCTCTAATATTTATATGACATTAAATATCTCACCTTTTTGATAATATCTCTCAGATATATAATTTTTACTCACATATATTTTTATGTTCATGTTATATTGAGGTACATCATATGTAACTCGCTGGTGTTTTCACCGCATTTCCTATTCATCCATGTTCTGTTTTTATTCTCAACTATTAATGTTGTCTGAGATTAATTTGGTGTAATGTAATAATTTTTGAAAATGCATTTCATTATGTTTCCCAATTTTTAGAGATATTAAGATATTTCTTAGGGTAATTTATTAGTAATTAATTTCTATAATCACATTTTTCCATGTATTTAACTGATTTTTTTATCCTCTTAATTAAATTATTTTCATTGTATTTGATGACTTTGTTCATGATAGTACTTTAATATGTTTGTTCCATCAGATGGTTTTTTTCATTGTGTATTTTGAGTTTTTCATGTGTTCATTTGATTTATTTTCTTGTAGTTAGTTTTTTCACTATGTGTTTAGTTGATTTTTTTTGATTCTTTAATCTTTTTTCATGTGGTTTCTAGTGGGTTTGTACACACCACTTTCTTGTTTTTATTAATTCTATTAATTTTTTTTCATGTTTTAATTTTGTTTTTTATGTGGTCACAAGATTTTGTTCATATATTTAGATAATTTCTTTCATGTGGTTAGTTGATTCCAATTCATGCATTTTAAAAATTTCTAAAAATTCTACATTTTATTATTTTTTCTAGAATAACGTTAAAAAGATTAACATAAAAAATTCAGCAATCTAAATCTCAACAATTTTATTAAATATTCATTTTAGAGGGGATTAAAATATATTAATTCAATTTCTTAATCCATGCTTATTTTGTGTTTTTAAATGAAATAACTTTAAATTAAAATTAATAAAAATATTAAATGCATTTATATTTTGAAATCAATTTGTGGAATATTTAATGTATGTGACACAACCATTCATGTATTTGGTATTTTAATTGAGTCAATGTAAACCATAGCCTTTTCCATGGAACCTTTTTATTTTTCAACATCTACTTAGAGACTCTATTTTCATTAAACCATGTGTATTTAGTTCTATGTTATCCTCTATATTATCTAAAAATGTTTCACATCTGAGGTGGTGACTTCATCTTCTTTTTCCAATTTTTTTGTGCGGCATATTATGGAAAAAAATTCCATTTAGGGGATCATTATTCTCCCCATATCATTGTTTTCATATTCCTTTTTCACAATCTTATTTCTATTGGATTTTTTTAATGTAATAACTAATAATTAAAATTCAATTTATTAGATTAAATTGAATGGGAATGGTGTTTTCAATTGTGGTTATCCTATTTATTATAGTATAGGTTTTCATGATTATGGATCGAATTAAAAAATATTATTATGTGATTGTGACAAATTTTGGTTATTGAGGGAACATTATATTGATGATTATTTAAATAACCAATCATAAATAGTTAACACCATGTATATGGATAATAAACAGATTGTTGGTGAACCTAGAAATTTTACAAAAAATACATGAAAAAGCGATAATGAGATTCATTGAAGGAAATTTGTAGATAAATAGCGGTAAAAAATATTCTCTAGAAGGATTTCTTTGTTTTATACTTGTATGTTGTTTTCACCCATGTTCCTATGTTATCATTTTGGGGATATTTTTAGTGATTGATAGTCAATTGTTTATGAGATATGGAAAGATGAAGAATATTTTCTTCTTGGGATGTAATGGTTTTTTGTGTGAGGTAATTTTTAGAGTTTATTAAATCTAGTTATTGATGTAGTATAAACATTTAATGATTTGAAAAATAAACTGTGTGGGTTAGAAATATTTTTTTCTTAATTAGAAAATTAGATTGAGTAATTATTAAAAGTATATGGTAATTAATAATACTTCATGTTTGTTTAACGAGTATTTAAATGAAATGAATTGTAGGTTTTGTATAATTTTTAATTGAATGGGTATCATCTGGTTTCTATGAATGTGCGTCAACATTATAATGGAATTGGAATTTTGGAGATGGTGATGATGTTTTTATGTGAATCCATTTTCCAGGATTTTATTTTTTATATGAAAAAATATATATTATTTTACTTTGATGTTATTTCAATACACACATCCACAAGTGTCGAGTACCATGTATTAACACCATAATGTTCTAGGGATTTTTTCCATAACATCTAAAAAATTAGGAACAAATAGACGATCACCCCTCTTCACTAGACCACAAATTAAATAGTAATGAAGACGAAAAATGATGTTATAGATGACATATAATGATGAAGATATGTTATGTGCCAAGGGTGATTCATGGTTAGAGGAGGAAATGAGGTTGATGAAGTTCTTGTTCATGATACCATACTTCCTTGGTTCATTATGTAGTTTCGGGTGTACATTGATTCCATAATGGGATGTTGGGCCCCACATGATGATGGGGTTGGTTAGGCTGTGTTAGAACCCACATCAGAGATGGATGAGGTGGTAGTATGAAAGGATTCAATGGTGTTTTTAATGCAATCATGGGACGATGGACTCTATAGTAGGATATGATAAGTTTGGTTTCCACCAGACCAACATCAGATATGGCTAGATATGTGGTAATGAAAAAACATGGATTTGGTGGGAGCATAGGATATTCAACATTGGGTCATGATAGATCACCACAATGGGGTTGTGGATATGGGGAAACAATATCAATTTTATTATGTGTTTATCTAAATATTATTCGGTGTTATTTAACGGGTGATATATGGTTAGGTTGGGAAGGATTGTCGGCCCCTTTATTTTATTCTTCATTCTTTCATTTCATCACTGGTGCATTAGTATTATATTTTCAAATTAACATGAGTGGCTATTAGAATAATCATTCTAGGTTTATTATAATCACTATATATAATGAACATTTTTTTCATTCCATGTGGATTATGGGGATAGTGTTTTTCATTTTTATCTTGGAAATTGTATTTTCATTGGATGTGATTCCTTATATTTTATTTTTTCATTATTTTGATACTTTTATATGTAATTTTTTCATTGTTTCTTATTGATGGATTTTGTAGTTTAACAGGTTATATAAAGTGATTGTGTTTCATGGTGGTTAATGTATAGTGTCTTCTGACCATTATTATGTTTAGGGTACTTTTTTCATTATGAGATATTATTTTCATAATATCGGTTCTTTTCACCACCTTGGGGACAACTAATAGTGAGAATCACTGGATATTATAAATCATCCCTTATTGAAATCCCAATAGAGGTATAAATAGATGGATGTGCTTGGTACAATAGGCATTTGATGTCTAGGAGAACTCCTTGGGTGCTAACATTAGGGAACTTTTTTATATGTTGTGAATATAAAGGATGGTGACATCAAAGTTATCCAATATGGAATTATAGTTTAAAACATCCATATATGGGATGAAACAAGGATAATGATTATAGTATATTAACATAAAATGAAATTTTTATAGGTTTAAACAAGGGGTTAGTGGGAGAATTATCTTTTTTCATAGCAGATATGTTTGATGAAAAAGGGAATTCGATAATTAGACTAATATTAATTAAGGAAAACAATAATTTTTTTCTGATGAATTATGAATAAACTGATGTTAATGTGCATAATATAATCTATATTGGATTGAGGAGTTTTATAATCCACATCAATATTAAAATTTGACATGGTATTGATTAATTAATGATGGATTAATTTACTGATGTAGTTTCCAATGTAACATTGTATTATTGTGATTATTTGACTATATATGCATAATAAAACCATGGAAATATGTCACTCATGAAACCACATATCCAAAAACTTTTTCATTCATATGCATAATAATATTATAAAAATTCCAAATATTACCCAAATAATTAAATTTTTTATTTATTTGGATTTATCTTCTAGTTCTTGAGGAAGAAATATAAAATGCGTTCCATGTAATTTGAGAATTGGGAGTGATAATTTATTCGGGGACATAAAACTAGTATTCTTTAGATCTATTCAATTTTATATCAAAACATGGCCCCTTATATATGAATGTATTATGAATATTTTTATAATATTTTCTATATTTTTGGTAATGTAAGTATATTGTGGATTCTGATATTTCCTTACATGAATGATGCCAATTTTTCTATTCAAATGTTTAGATATATATATATATATATACAAAATTAAATTTAATTTTATTATGTAGAATTTTAAATATTATATCATCCATTATATCTAATATTAAAGATAATAAAAGGTATATAGTCATTATTCTAAATTATTATGGGATATTCATAGGGAAATGAATTTTTAGTTAGAAGAAGAGTCACATGTAACATGGTGGGATAAAAATCTATAATCATGTCATGGTTTATTAATGTTTATTATGTGAGATACACCGGTTGAGCTTTTAGTAGTTGTCTAAGTAAGAGTTGGTTTTTTTTGGAATTGGTTTCTCTAAAACTAATTACTTTGTGAATTTGATCAATATAATTTTCATAGTTTTTAATATTACTTAATATCATATCTAATAATGATTACTAATCTTGCATGACATATATGTGGTAATATCATTAAAGTTAATTATTTTATAAAAAGGGCATAGTTGTTCCCCTCTTTGATGAGAACATTGAATTGCAATTATAATAATATTAAATTAATTTTCTTTATCAAACAACTTTATCTCATGAGAAATAGATGATATATCATATCATGGATTTGGGGAATATAAGACATTGAGAATTATTCTCCTATTTATCATCCTTAGTAATTTATAATATATTGAAGTTATGAGCGCTTTATAATTTAGTAGGAAGTCCTCATTTAATGTGTCATTGGATTTACCAATTTCCATACATGTGTGACGATCTTTAAATGTTATGATTACTAAAAATGTATATATTGTGGCATGCAAATTAAATGTTTTTTTGTAAGCTATGAAAAATAGGGGTGTTATGAGGAAGGTTACTTAGGGAATCTCATGGATGTTTTAAATGAATTAATAATGAGAGTATTGATTTTTACTATATTTCATTGAATGGAATTTATTATCATAGGACCATTGGTAGGACTATAATTACTTAGATAAATTTTTGTCTATAGAGTTATATTAGAATTTTTATTTATATATATATTCTGAACTTGACATTGAGATAATTTTATGATGACACCGTGATACCAAATGATTTATTAGATATATTTTGTTAAATATATTATATTATATAGGGTTTTTTCATATGATGCTTTGCATCATTGAAACATTAACTTAATTTGCAATGGATTTCTTGGTGGGATGCTATATATTAACCTTTGACTGTTGGAAATTTTTTCAAATTACACTTAGAAAGGGGATAACTGATCAGAAAATAAATGAATATGAAATATTTTTTTTTAAATTAAGAATTTTATTAAATGATTTTCCCATATATTTTTTAATAATAATTTATTTTTTTAACCAAAAATATTCAATCACCTGTTATTCAAAAAAATATTTTGTGAGATGAATGTAATATAAATATATATTCATCATGTTATTATATATTTAATATGAGGGTATATATATATATATATCTATATTCCAATATATATTGTCCATTTTCTTAGTAAAAACTATTTACTTATTTGGTTGTTTGAATATCTAAGAAAAACCTAACCTATAGTTTAGTGAATAAAATATAATTTGATTTATCATAAAATAATTTAGTGATATAAATATATTTTAATAAATATAATCTATTAGAATTAAAATAAATATTTAGGTTGATATGAGAATAGTGATTAAAAGACCAGTGTAATATAATATTTTAAATAATATTTTAATAAATATTAATGTATGTATTCCTATCTAAAAAATTCACTCATCATCATGTTTAGTGTATTTTAGGTTAATAATATTATTCATATTATTATTTATAAATGTGATTTACTAGAGATTATGAAATTAATAATGTCATATGTGTAAAATTTTTAATTCTCAAACACCAAGCCTACAAATACATGGTTTTTTTATTCATTAACATATATAGTCTGGATATTATTTTTCACGACAAATTTTAGAGAGGTTTATAAATCCCAAGAGATGACTTCATCTCAGATTAATTAAAGATATATGAATATTTATCCTCCCATAGAGCGATTCATTATCACCTCAAAGTATTATATGGTAATAAAAAATGATGGATGTAAGAATTAGAACCATCTACACTAGAATTTTCAGAATTTTATGTTGATAAATAAATTTATATGGAAAACATGTGGATCAATTCAAAAGGGAATATACACATTATTACATTGACATAATGATGGTATAATAATTGTTCATAGTTTAATCATTAATGAAAAATGAATTAAAATAAGAGATATTTCATTATATATAATCAAATTAATTATAAATTATAAGATATTATCATATCATATGGATTATGGGGTTATTATTCTTTTTAGTTCTAAGGATAAATATAATTAATTTTACGAAGAAAAATTGGTGGTAATGGTCTAAACCACTTCTATCATACCATAGAATATTGAACATATTGAAATAAAATTTAGTTTTAATTGATTTTCATTCCTAATAGAATATGTTCCATACTGATTCTAAAAATATATTGAGAAATTTTGTATATGAGTCTTTAAATTTAGTAATGTGTGGTATTTTTAGTTTAACTGATATTAAATTCATTTATAGTTATTATATATACTATTCATACATTTATATATTTCTCAATGTTCATAATTTATTTGTTTGGATGATGAAGATTATTTTTAGATAATCTAATTATTAGTATACATGATTTCTAGTTTACAATTTTTCTATTTTCAACATTTAATTAATTTTAAAATAATGGTTGACGACATGAATTTCTGTTTTAATCCTAAAATGGAACATGAATATCCCCAACAGTTGTTTTAATGTGTTAAAATAAAATTTTAGTTGTATTTAATGTGGTGTAAAAAGCATATTTTGGAAGATATTTTACCATACTATGGTTGTGTATATAATTTTCATTATTGGATGTCTATTTAACAGAATGATAGAAATTACTTCCAAAAAAATTAAGTTTGAGAAAAATTTCACTATAGAGTCCACCATCTCATGATGTATTATCATATTACGATGTCCTACTAAATGGTTGTAAGATACTATAATTCTTTAGTAACTGGAACAACACTAACACTTTTTATGATTCTTAAGGTTAGATTCATTCATTATGGATGAATCATGATGAATCAAATTCCTTTTAGAATCCTATGTTGTTGTTATCTAACTAATATTGAATACACTATGATCCAAAACAAGATTAAGAAGATAATTTTGTGTCTATTTAGACACCATTATAATTCAATTTGAAATAAAAAATAGCCATATTATGGTAGACATTATAATTGTTATCGCGTATCTTCATAACGAATTTATCAAACATAGAAGCATTAAATATTTAATCTGTAATTGATAAACCATTCATGATTTAGTGAATGTTATCTCTTACTAAGAGGTTCCATGTGATGGTTATGAAAACCATGATTTGATTTCTGTATAAAAAATATAAATATATTTTTATATCTCATAAAATTTTAGAATTGATATAGGAATATTTAGGGAATTTTTTAATAATTAATGAATTTATTTTACAATAAAATCAATTATAATCCCACATGGAATTATATTTCATTATTAAAGTCAATCCATTGGATATAAATACATTATTATAGGTTAAAATTTTGTTAAATATTGGATTTCTACCTATAATAGAGGAGTAAATAATCTTTTTAATCAACTAATACCTTTATAGAAGGATATAATTAATGATATAGTTGATTTAAACAAATTAAATAGGGTACTATTGGCTGAAGACTGTGGAAGACAATTTTTATAATGATTATGAATACATGTAAATGGAATTTCACCATTATCCTTAGATTTATTAGAGTGTTTTATATTTATTCAATATTATATATATAAATACAGCTCATTAAATCATTTTATAATGTATTTAAGATCATCGAAATTATTTATTATTTTGACACAATAATTAGTGAAATTCTGTTTAATGTAAGGGTAACACTCACAACGCAAAAATGAATACCCAGTCACAATAAGTAGTGATCATTATAAAAACTATCTCATGTTAATATTGAAATTTTTTCATTATATATATAAGGATTAGTGAGAGAAAGTTCCAATCATTCTTGTTAACAATGTGTTATAATTTATTACACAATGGAAAAATTTTCATCCACTATTTTCTCTTAACTATTGTCAGGGATTATTAATCCTAGTGGGATAAATAATAATTAGTATATCTTTTGTTTGACATAATAGATCTATTAAAAATTATTTAATTACTTTTTTGTGTTATATAATCACCAATGTTTGAACAAAAAGTGAATCATCTCATTTTATGGAAACAAGTTATATATAAATTTGTGTGTACCAATACTTATTTTTTATATATCTAAATTTTGTATTAGATACAATTGAATCTAGTTTTACATAATCAAAAGGATTTTCAGCTTAAACTAACAAAATCATTATCATTTTTTTCATTTTAAAAAATCACCCATATCAATCTAATAAAATATATAATTAAAAAATGTTATTGGAAAAAATTGATATAAAAACTGGAATAATATTAATAAATTCATTTAATTAGGTCTTAAATTTAATTACGTGGAATTAAAATGTTTTAATATAGTATTTGAATTTCTTTCGATAGTGTATGATTATTTCCTCCCTATTTTTGACAATACTATATGTACATTATTTTTGAATATTAAATAGTTTGAAGGGATAAATATTGTCAAAATTTTAAAGAAAATTGTTCCATTAAAATGATATTCAAATTATCATTTTGTGTTGTTGAGAAAATAATTTCATATATATCTATGAATTTAATAATATTATAATTTCTATTTATATGGAGGGATTCCCCACTATAAAGAAGAATTTGAATTTTGAATAGGATAACTGTTTAAATTATATTAATAATATAAAAATAATTAAATAGATAATGTAATAAAATTTTTAATAGAAATGTAATGTAGATGATAATTACTTTTTAGAAAAGATATCCCATTTCTAAAAAAATTTAAAGAAAGAATGAAAATATAAGGTTAAACTTCCTTAAAACGTTTTTTAAACAAAGTAATATTAATATACGTTTTCTAAGACTCAATGGAAAAATAATTATATGTAATTTTATGATATACCAACAAATAAATTGTAATGGGAACCCAAAATGATTATTGTTTTTTAATTTTGATAATCCTTATCAAATGATAATAATTTATGATACGAAACACGAAATTAAGAAACATCATATTGAAATAAAATTGGTTCAAAAATAGTATTGAAAGTAATAATGTTATGGAAATAAAAAATCAAAATATTCTTATATCAAATATTTATTATTTAAAATATAATATGATGAAAAAAATTTACATTATTCAGATGATAATAGTACTTTTTTTAGAAAAAAGTAATATAACTATGAAAAAAGATACCTTGAAAATGTGCATCAATTTTTTTATTAAAGAAATAGCTTAGTTAGAGGTTGAAAATTCACCATTAATGAAAATTTACAACCTTTAATCCCCCATTTTTAGGTTTAAAATCTACATTTGAGTTCAGTAAAAACCATATAGAGAACTACCAAAAATGATATTAAATTAACGGAAGGGAAATTCCATAAACTTCCTCAGTCACAACACTCCACTATAATTGAATCATGTGTTTCATGGAATCATATAACCTATAGCTATCCAACTGGATACATAAAAAATTATAATGAACATATTGAATTGTGAAATATTTAATTTTCCAAATGTGAGATCACCAATCTTGAGTTTATTTATTAAAAAATTTACCTACTGAGAAAACCCTTACCATAGATAAATCTATGCAGATCCATAGTCAACATTAGTAATAACTGAAATAACATAATATTCAATGGGACTCTTATATTACAGATTATGATCTTATTATAATATATTTAACCTTTCATTATTTTGTTTTCGTTAAGAACCTTGTTCTATATGATCCAATATATCCTATAATCATTATTCTAAATCATCATCTCTAACATAGTCCAATTCCATCTAGACACTAAAAATCATCATCAATCATCAAATAGGAGAGAAAATTACTATGTGTCGACTGAATATTATCCCAATTGTTAGGATACTACACTGATAAATATATACACCATATATACCTCTATGATATCACAAAAAACAAACTTCATCATCCAAACAAAAAATAATACAATTGGAACATAATGATTGCTGATATATATCCAAACCTATAAGAAAAATCCAACCACACATAGGAATTAAATTATATTCATTATATGTTAAAATGTATATTAAAAACCCTTATAAAAAATATATAAACACTATATTTATGTTTCCTAACAGCAACCATAAAAAAATTTAGAAAGACCAAATCAAAGGACAATTAAATTATGGAAAATAAATATTTAGATGAATGAATATATACCAACATAATTTTGAAAATTGAATTTAATATTTTTAAGGCGAAACAAAAAATGTTAATAAGTAAAAAATATCTAAAAATTATTCCATAACCTAGAATGAAATCACAATATATTTCTTCATTAGAATCATAATATCAAACAAATGTAAAATGTAATAGAAAAAATATCGAATAATTCCTAACACTTAATGACCTAACTACATCATGAAACCAAAAAAATTGAGTCACCTATGAGAAATTCAGCAACCCTACTATGAAATAAATAATAAGAAAACCTTCCTTAATGTATAACACATAAATGAAATTGAAGCTGTGTTAACACCACTAAAGGATATAAATCATTATAATGTAACCAATAGACATTTCAACAGAGGGGAACCATGAAAATCTAATTGTTAACTTCCATTATATAATTGGATAATAATAGACCTGAAACTGGGAATGAACTCTCAATTTACTAATTTAAAGTAAAATGAAATACTAAATTATAATGAATTTAGTCATATTATAAGTCTTGAACAGTAAAAAGAATTTCAAAAACAAAATATTTTCCTTGTGATGTAAAATAGGGAAAAAGGTAAATTTTTATGTGAATAATCATTTGAAATATAAATAAATAAAGAAATATACCAATTTCATAGAGAAACCACAAAAAACTACTAATGTTTCTCAAAATTATTGTATCCTGAGAGTAATTAGGGCCATCCCATTATAAAAATTAACAATTCAAATAATCTAAATTATAACTCTACCCAAAATTTAGAGGATCATATATGGAATAATTTAAAATCATATATTCATACACGGAAGTAAAATTTATATAATTTATGATACAACATCATGAATTAGAATCATCTATAAATAATCTTTAAAAATTAATTACATATTATTCAATATTCATGCAAAATAAATAAATTACAATATTATTATGAAAAAATAATATTATAAACTTATTGATACATATTAATAATTTGAAAAAATTATGATAGATTACAATGATAAAAATAATTTTCTAGATTTTCAAAGAAAACATTAATGGTAAATTTTTAATTCATGTGAGACATTTTATAAAACATAAAGGGAAAATTATTGTTTCTGAGTTTTGAAAACACTATATTTAATCCTAAAAGAGAAAATTAAATAAGATTATTGATTCCCAATGAGTATGAAACTAATAAATATAGATAATTACATATTTACTATTATGTATGGGATCATATGAATGATATATTATATCATTATTCCTAAAAAATGAAAAAAATAATCTTTCAAAAATATCTAAATTTATCAAAAAATGTTAGAAATATTATATTATGAAAATTATTAGTTATAAAAATATTATGGCATAAATATAAGGGTTTTATATAAATATATAAAAATATAAATTATTTTAAAAATATTTGTAATCATCATATTATTAGTTAAAAAATTCTTTAATGATAGAATATGGTCTCTTTCGAAAAGGATATAACTATGGTAATAATGATTGTGTCATTATATAAATATATGAGTCAGAAATATAAATATTTAGACATGTTAAAAAATTAATATCCTTTGTTTCAAAACACAATATTGACTCTATATGAAATATGATGTAGAAATTTAAAATTTGTAGCACTCTTTAGTTTTATTAAAAAATTATTTGATCAATATAAAATGGAATCAAACTGTAAATATTAAAGGAAAACATTAGAACCCTATAAATTAATAACTCTAGATAAAATTAAATAATTATAATGGTTTAAAGTCATACGATAGGCTGATAATGGTGGTAATTAATGTCACATATAATATTCTAATAAATATATTTTGACAAAGATATTTTTTTTATAAAATACCACACCGATCATACCTTAGGATTTTCCATCTTTCAAAGAATTCTAGTAAATTGATTTGTCAATATATATTTATGTCTAACATTCCATATAATATAGTTGTGTTAAATGAAGGAACTAATCCATTCCCAAATATTTATTTTTTGGATAATTTCTGGAAAAATTATTTAAATACTCCACACAAGGATAGAGTTGGATTCAGTTAATTGTTGAATACATCTAAAATTACTAGAAATAAGAATGGATTGTACCATAACACATAATTCAGAATCATATATAGTTCCAAATTTGATATACATGTAGAAAACTACCTTTATTGGGACTCCTTATTTCTAAAATCTTCCAAAACTTCATAAGAAGATGGGATCGAAAAGTAATGATTTTTCCACGATAACATTTAGTGAATTTTGAATTTGGGGATCAATCTTATTGACTTATTTTTGATCATTTTATTGACACTTCTGACAACACCAAAAAGATGAAAAATACTCAATTCCAAAAAATAATTATTTATAGTACCACATTGGATATTTTTGGTGATTTTAATTCCCTTTTATTGTGAAAATGAAAAATAAAAGTGGATTATTAGACTTCAAATAATAGGTATAGATCTCATATTCTATACAGTGGGGAAATATTCCGCAAGACAAGTTGTTAGAAGGTTGTGAATATTCCCACGACACATATATCCATTGATGGAAATCCCCAACTCCCCAATCCATGATTTGAGGATAAAAATTCACTAAAACACCTCGTAGATATAAACCTAGAGCCTCTTGAAAACATAGTAGTTTACAAATAGGTTCATATGTGTTTAAAAATAAATATTCCAATGAACACATTTTTATTGGAATCAAAAACTATCATTTTGATTTTGATCACCAATACAGAGGTACATTTACATAAATTCTATAAGAACAATTAATTGGAAGGTGGTGTGAAATATCATGAAAAATTATAAAGTGTGTTTTGGACATTGGAATTGATAATATATTTGGTTGTGTACTGTTCCTTGGTACTGAAAAAACCGACATGGAATGGAATCCAAAAACATAAATCAATAACAATAATGTTTAGTCTTCAAATTTGAGTGATAGTCACATTAGAAGGTGCATTATAGTTCATTGAAAAAAATTAATATCAGTTAATGTTTTTTGTTTGGGGTGCTAATTTATTTTAAATTCGGTCATCATAGGTATTCCTATCCAAGTAATATTGATAAAACTAATAGATGAATCCTTGGCAACTAACCATTTGGAGAAATCGATAATATCGTTAAAACTGTACTAATGGGAGGAAAAACTAATGAAATAAATTAATATGGGAAACCTCCATCATGTCTTATAAAACATGACTCTCTTAAAAAATATTGGGTGTCATTTATTAAGGTGGGTAGGTTCCACATGAACTTTTTTTTAGATTTTGAAGTCTTTTTTTCCCAATATTTCCCATCTCCTCTAACTCCATACACTCCATTTGGGAAACTAATAAAATTATTATCCCATAAACATGTCATGTCAAAAATAAAAGTTTAATCATTACATTTATCATGTAAATCAATCTAACATTCCATATATCGATGGAGAAATCATGGACAGAGATCCAAGTGATCATTGGCATTACATGACATACCCATGATTTATATGACCTAATATTTGAATCTAACATTTCAGATTTTTTATCCACCTTAAATTTTTCTATCAAGATATCCAGTTTTAAGTTTATCTCACAAAATATGAATACATAGATAATTACAAGTAATTGATAACTTTTTCAATCCATGAAAGGAGACCACTCAATCCTGTTTTACAACATGTATTATAATTCAAAACAATATTAAATGAGATATTCATAATGATTGATTTCATAGGAAAATATTGGTAATGTATACTAATTAGATTTAAATAATTTAGATTCCCCTATAGAAGAATCACCTAAGAGAAGGATGTGATCAAGTAATAAAAGATTATAGTGTTCATCCAACCTCTAACCAACATCAATCTATTTATATAAGATATTTTGATCATGGGAAATGAGAGAACTAATAAAATAATTATTTAAAAGTTATAGAGAAGGAAAGTGAGAGGATCCCCTATAAATAACACATTATAAAATTAAAATAATAATATAGAAGATCTGTTGATAGGAATTGGAAACCCAATACTATTAATGATACACATTATGAGTATAATTAAAAGGGAGGAAATCCAAAAATTCATGAGAATGGAAATAATGAACTCCCATTTCATGGTATGAAATCCATGTATATTTCAAATTTTAATAAAATTTCTCATATCTTGATACATTATTTAACATGTTAAAAAATTCTACGCAATTGAATAAATAATTTTGGATTGTTTTTCCCAATACAAAGAAAATTAATTTCAAAATAACACATCAACACATAATGATCCCAACCTATATAATTTTAATTTTTAATAATAATTTAAGGAGTATTTCTGTTTAAAGTGTCCAAAAATATATTTTTTAAATTATTTTTAACTTTTTGGTAAATGGTTAATTAAATGGGAGTTCACACCAAATGGTGTTTGACCAATGTAGAAAATGTAATTTATTACTCTAAAAAAATCATCCAAAACAACATCCTAGTAAAAAATGAAAAAAACATAAGAAATTACTTCAAAAAAATGTTATTCTTAATAATTCTAGTATAAATGTGAAATATTTAATTCCTCACTTGATAGAGTTGAAAAAATATGTTGATTTATATTTGTATCCACCACATGGGTGATGATATTGAAATGTTATGTCTTAATTTGTCTATAATCATCACCATAAAGGACTAATTTTTAGTTAATAATAATAATAATAATATCTTCTTACAACATAAATATAAGTTCATTTGTGTTAAGGGAAGTTATCAATTTCTTGATTCATTTTTATTTATGATGTTGACTGAATAATTTTGTGTTCTGCTCTCCAAATTTTATAAATTTAAAATTTAGATGATTTTAATATGATCCATTATTTATGAAATAAAGGATCCTCTAAATTATTGTAAACATTCCCCTCCTTAGGATATATATCATTATTCTTCATATTAATATATTGAAAAAATTTAATTGTTTCTCAACAGCCCAAATTTCATTATAAATATGAAATAAATGTTCTCTTATCCATCACTTCATGAGAGATTTTACAATTATGAACATGTCATACCCTATTTTCATTGGGCTGCCCCTATAGTCCGTAACCTATCCATTGAAAATAATCACTCTACATATGGGTGTAATAAACTATTTATTTTTAATTATAATGTGTAAGGGACATGATATTATAGAGTTAAAAAATCATAAGAGGTCTATGATCACACATATTCTCGGGAAGTATGTACATAGACATCTTAATCATTCTATAACTATATTTTAGATAGAAAAAACATTTTTTTATTACTATCATTTTTTGAATTTAGATTTTATGATTCCCATGTGATTTAATTTGCAAATAACATCAACTAAACCATATATGAGGCATCATTACAGTCTCAAAGTTCCCTAGATACAACTTTGTTAGAGCATAATCCATATCTCTCTTCATGATAAATAATTAAATTGAAAATCCCAAGGATTGACTAATATGGTTCAATATTGTTTGATAGATACAACAAATCATTCCTCAACTTTCTTCATGAAATATAAGTGGTTTATGGATAAAATATGAGAACATTTAGACAATCCAATGAATAAAACTACCATAGAGATGTGTTAATGAATGTTATTAATGTATATAACCTATAAAATAGAATGAATAATCTCCCATAAGGTTTCATTAGCATTTTCAGGATATGTTTGTCCTAAAAATTTGTATATGATAGATTTTAAATTTACTCTCTTAAACTAAGGAATTTGGCGTATTGAATTAGAAATTCTATTAAACAAGTAAATTTTTAAATTTAGGAAATTTCTATATCGTTATAACAGTTGGTTATTTCTTATCAATTCACATTTATAGAATATTTCCTTCATTGAAGAAATTTTATAGCCATTGAAGCATTCTTTTATGTGGAGTTCCATCAATAAAATCATGGAAATCCATACAGTTATCACTAAAACATAATCTTATTGATATAGTGCCTGAAATCTATTTGAAGGGATGATTTCCACCTGGTCACTACATGCTTCATCCTAGTTAGCCTTTTAGGTTTCATGTATATCATCATTCAGTTATTGAAAATGGAATTAATAGTGACATATACATTAGGCATATACTAAATTGAATATATCTTCCTTCATATATTAAAATATTTAGAAATATTTTTTATATTTATTGTGATAAAGTCATTGATGATTAATTATAACATAAAAAATATCATTATAATTATAAAGAAATTAGACAAAATCAGGTAAATTATTCTCACAATAATAATTATAATTATGATAATTAAATAAATTTACAATAGTCTAGTTATGTGAATAAATACTATGAGAGAATGAAAAAAATATAAAGGCTAAAATAAAATGAAATGAATGAAAATTTCAGCACAATTACGAGTGATGTAACATACCCATTCCGGGTGTCGCCCAGAGGTGACCCATACTGAGTAGGGAACACAGCCTCAAGAAAATTTCCCCGAACGCTACAGGATTTCGATTATCATCAAGGTCCTTGGGTGTGATAATGAGGAAACTATACCCTCATTGGAAAAGTAATGCAATGGATTACAAATAATATACAACATCAGATCAGTAATAATATACAATAAGTAAACAGTAGAAGATTGAATTTAAAAAACCAAATAAAGAACAAATATAAATGATGCATGTCACATATGTCTAGTAAAGAATCCTAACTAGAACCAATGTTGAAATACCATTCTAAACCAAAGAACAATGAAAAAATATAAACTCCAGTCGCATCACAGGACTCATCTTGGTCCCATTCTCTCCAGCTCTAAAACAATCTAGTAACTAAAGTATAAGGGAACATTCCCTTATCTATACCTGCAACAATATAATCAGTTTTGGCACAAGGTAATTAGCCAAATAGTGTGTAAGATGAGTCCTAGTAGCAACCACTAAAATATCTGTGCCAAATAGTCAGTGAATATATATAGAAGGAATAATGAAAAATTTAGTAATAAACAAATATGTACTTAGAAGTAAAGAATCCTAAAATTTAGACATCATTCATTTATATTTATCAAATTAATCTACAATTAATTAACAAGACACCCAATGGGATGTTCTCAAAGTATAATCCCTCTCATTCGTCTTAAACAAAGTCTCTATGAGGAATAACTCACCATCAATTCCTCCTGTGCTATTTTAATGGTAAATGACAAAATCTATTAAGAATCACTCAACATCCAATTCCCCATGTGGCCTCACAATGTGAAACAAAGACACCCTAAGTGATCACTAATGTCCATCCCCCCTATTATATCGCAGTGTGAAATGTTTAATAGACACTATGAGGAAGACCCCGTCGTCCATTCCCCTATGATCTAACTACACCATGTCCACACATGCCTATGTAGTTCAATCATGCACAAACGATATCCCGTAGGCAATGCAAAACTGAAATACTACTTGGATAAACTTATATAGTGTATATTACAATCATTTTATATAATAATCATCTCTATCCTAATAACACTAGGATTGGAAAACAAAATAGAATATCAAGCAGTTCTAGACCCAACAACCAATAACATAAAACATGGTAAATAACATCCATAGTAAGTTAATAAACCTTATTCACAATAAAAAACACTTACTCAAGAAAATAGGGCATATCAAACATTAATTGGTTAAAATTCCGAAAACACACAATACCATAAAATAGGGGTATTTGTAAGTTTTCATAAATATATATCCAATACATATACAGAATGGTAGAAACCACCTACCTCGATGTTGTACGATAAATACAGTTTAACCTCAGCCTTGGAATCCACATATAATTCCATATATCTACAAAAAATTCTAAAATTTTAAACCTTTAACAATTTACACATGATGGGAAATAAAGAAGAGAGGCTCTAGATGAAGGAAGAACTCACCGATGTGATTCCAACCCAATCGACAGAGTTTGATTCGGAGAATAGATGGTGGTTTGGGGGCTCGTTGATGAATCGTCACTCCCAGTTGTTCTAGGACGAGATGGGTTTAGAAGAAGGTGTTTCTGTAAACGAGATGTGGTGCCGGTCCGATATAACAATTAAAAATAAAAATACATAGCATGTTCCTTAAAGATATATGACATGTATATGACTTTACCGGGACGCTCCTTAAGCTGCCCTTTCATGTCTTCACATAGTTGTGTACATGGCCATGACATGTCCAAGCACGACCTTTGCATGGTTCAAAAGTACACTATGTGTACAAGGGAGTACATGGTGTGTACTTAAAATATTTTCCATCATCCTTTTTTCCTCAAAAGAAACTTGAAAACAATATCCATACCTAAAATGATGATGCAGATTCTTACTAATAATATTTTATAAAATGAAATATTCTTCATGATCATGAAGAATAAAAGAATTATAACATAAGTTGTGAAAAAAATTATTGATGAAAAACCTCTGAAACAAGGAATAGATAAATTTTTTGAATGATTTATCTAATGAAATATTAAAATAAGAAAACCAAAAAGACAATTATTGTCTACAATAGAAGATAATAACATTCATAATTTTTATCATAAATAAATTCAATGAATAATAAGAAAACACAATAAATAAAGAAGATATTTATTAAAAATAAAATTATGTAGATTAGAAAATATTGTTTTAGGTGTTTACATAATCTATCAATAATAGTTAAAATGGTGAAAATATGTATATTAATAAATCAATTTTTATTTTCCTTGATAGTTATATAAGTAATGTATGAAATTGATTATACCTTATGTGTTTAAACAAGCCCTTAAAGCATGGTTTATGATGTAAAACATGTGATTAATAATATTTAATTTCCACAATTGAATTGAAAATATTAATTTTCCAGTCAATGAAAATGTCATTACATAACCCACTCAAAATAATAATTTCAATGAAATTATTATCCCATGATATGTCTTTCATGAATATTAAGACTTTTTTACTGATGTGGAGAATATATTATTGATGTTTTTTCTTGGGGGTGACGAGATCTTTCTTAGTTTAATGTTTTTCACACTCTTTTAAAGGAATATATATAAAAATTAAAATATTATTATGAATTTGGGAAATAATTTGGAATTGATGATTAGAAGTATTTATTTCCACAAATATCAGTTGGTGTAAAATTAATAAAGGATGATAATGAAATGTATATAAGTGAATATGGTTTAAGAATATTGTTTTGTATTGTAATATAACAACTCTCTTGAATAGAAATTTTATTTTTCATATAATGTTATGTAACATATTTCAATATAATATAGGGGATTAACTTCATATAAAAAGAATAAAGTTCTTTATAAATGAGAGACGAAAAAATTACTATGTTTTCATGCATAATTAAGATCACATGCATTTGAATTATAGAAATTACAATAGGGGTTTGTTTGGAAATCTATACCATTTTATATTTACATCATAGAGTGTATTTGTTATTCAAGACAAATTGGAATCATTATATAGTACGAAATAATAAGCCAGAGGATATGTATTTTTTTAAGTCACATTCCATTACACAAATGTTTTCGGAAATGTATCAACATAATTGAATGATGTTGGATATAGTATTTTCATTGAATATTTTGGATGATAGTCATTATGTGATCAAATTTTATAATATTATCAATTTTTTTTAAAAATTAAATATATTTAATGTTACTTTCATCTGAATGGAATGTAGAGAATGTTAATGAGATGAGATTAGCATGAGGTGTTCACAAAAGAAAAATGATTTAAAGGATTTTCCATTTTTTTAAAAAAATTAATAGATATTTGGATCAACATAATATTATTCATGAAGACTAGGAGGATAAATTTGTATATTATTTTACATAAACTCAGTAGAGTTTCTTAATATGATATACCTCATTTTATAGAATCAAGAAGAGTTTCACTGTAATTTTTTTAAATTTTATTCATATAAATATGTATCGAAGTGCACTCATTTGGTATACAGATCTCATAAATAATTATAATAAAGCTTATTTATGCATTTTTCAAGTAATAATAATGTGAACATGATTTATTATGAAGGATTTTACATGTAATGTTTTTAATTATGACATAAAAACATAGGTGATATATTAAGGTGCCCAGATCTATTTCATTATGTGACCAAATATAAACCTAACTATATGCCATAGGCTGGAGACTAGAATCGAGGGTCTAATATGTAACATGGGGAGAATAAACCCTCTTTATCACATAAATAAAAAATCATAAATTAATATAATTAATTAAAAAGAAAACACAATAATAAATAACAAACAAATACTATGCTTCACTAAAGAGTCCCAATATAGTGGAAGTGAACCTAAAGTAAATCAGAAGATATGAGCTGGAATATAAGTTTCATGTTTCAATTAAAAACAAAAAATAAAGACACACTAAAATCCCCTAATAGATTCCTAATATAATTTTTGAATCCTCATCTATTCCCCATCTTGAATCCTAACTCAAACATATAACATTGGTCTCTTTCCCCAATCCTGAAATGAAAAAATGAATTCCTTTTTGGTAAAAAATTTCTGACAAAGTAGAGTGTGAGTATATATCTATAGTCTACAGCCAACATTTTATAATAGAATATATATTCTATAATAGTGTACGTAGTTTCATAACGATTAAAAATAAAAATGTATATATAGAAGGTTCACATTTATAAATCATTATTCAGCCAAATTGTCCTCAAGTTTATAGTGAAACCCAAACTAATCATACTTATTTCATACCATGATGAATTCTGGACTCTAGACCATTGGAATATCACAATATATTCATTTATGACATTTTATTATTTAGATGAATTCCAATTTTACATCAGTACATAGTGTGTCGTTTTAGATACCATTATCACTGATAAATGGAGGATCATTCTGACAACATTGTCTCAAGAACATGGAACTTCAATCCATCACTAATATCATTGGTACATATTGGGTTATTCTAGTAAAAATATATAAGTTACCTAGATATTCATTCTAGAACCCTTTCACGTACATGTTCCATGGGACTATTGTAGCAATATGGTACCCCATGGGAATATGGAGAATCCATCCAACACCATCAGCACTTTGATCACATTTATGAATCGAATATTCTCCATGGTTAAAACTGAGTGACCTTATTTTTAAACAATAACAAAATGGCTCAATTTCATTTAAAATATATAAATTTAAACAAATTACAATCATTAATCTAGCATCCCATTAAAACTTCCATATTAATCTAATTGATCATTTATAACAATGTGTCAGGGTAAAAAAATTCACAATTAGGATCATTTCATAATCCCTAAAATTCTCTATTTTCAGTCCATAATTAAAAATTCATGAAAAATTGGTAAAACCTATGGGATA
The DNA here is from genome assembly GCA_963277665.1 of Viscum album. Lineage (NCBI taxonomy): Eukaryota > Viridiplantae > Streptophyta > Magnoliopsida > Santalales > Viscaceae > Viscum > Viscum album. Next base: position 1,049,776,150 of record OY728151.1, on the reverse strand, counting down.
GAACCAATCACAGCCTCATCATATATAATGTATTAAATGGGATCTGATAAGGGTCTCAAAATGTCTTGGGAATTAAGAATAATTTTCAAATTTAAAATAAATTTCACAATGTGGAAACACAACGATACAATTAAAACTAAAATTACTAATCAACAAAATGCTAATTTTCCTTAATACCACATACCATCGGGTCTTTAACAAATGATCACATATCATTATACATTCATTCAATGTAGAATGACTCATATCATAGTGGAGAAGGAGATCTATGATCAAAATATATGATAAAGATCCAACAAACCATTATACCTTAAAACATAGATTTACACCAACAACAATGGAAGGATAAATTTATCAATAATGGGGAATAAATATCTAAGATATTGAAACCTAATCCAATTTGAGTTCACTTATCCGAGAGAGGTTGATTCCTTCCACCTCATCATCGATTCCCAAAGGATGAGGCCCAACAAGATTGGGAATACACTCATGAGCCTCCAAAGGAAATTAAAATAATATTATCATGAATGGGGGTGATTAAATATATAAAATATGGGTTCATAGAAATATAATTTCAATTTATAACCTTTAATACTTTTGCACAAACTTTTTTGGATAGGTTCCATAGTTAGAAGCAAACTTGCACCTTCACCATGCTCCATATAAGGAGATAATTTTTAGGGTACATTGTTTGTTCTTAATGGTACATTATCCTAACTCCATCAATTAATTCCCATATGTGAAATGTTTTGTTGTGTGGTGGTTTTGTGGAAATATAGTTTTGTAAAACCATGTGCCCCCTATGGTGGCTCAAAAAGGGGAACAAAATTTCTAATGAAAAAGGGCATGGTAATACGTAACCATGCACAAACCATACATAGCCTCAAATCATAAAATAAATCTCCACATTCACCTAAAACAAACCTAATGAATGATCCAACCAAAGGATGATCAAAACAATGTTAAAAGTATACCTAAAAATGACTTAAAGGTTTCTCATGTACATTCATCGTCTAAAAATATCCCCACCTTAGAACATATCATCCTTGAACTGCACCCCAATGGTTCCTTATTTATTCAATGTAAACATTTTTGGACACTATCCCAACATATCAACTTTCCTCAAAATGGTTCATCCTAAACAAAACCATGCTACCGTAGAACTCAGATCTATTACATTGTATTCCATAACAAAAATCCTCTCTATGATACTCCACATAAATAGGACTTTTCTCAAAGTGTGTACTGGCCTCATGATCGAAATCATAAATATTGATAACATGAGAAGCTGTAGGGTGATACTACCTAAGATGTTACACATGAATAAATTTTCCTCAACATTGTCCCATCGTGGAAGATCATACTAATACACCATTTGTCTTATTTTTACAAAATCATAAATGGTTCAACAAATGTGGGCGCTAACATTTCCATCCTCATAATTCAATAGTAAATATTTGTGGCACCATAAGGAACACACAATCACCCATTTTAGCCTCATGATTTTGGTTAAATTTATTGACATAATACTTCTATCTACTATTGTAACTATATATTTCTTAATAAATTGAACATATTCTAACATATCCATTATAAAAGTTGGTCAGGACAACATTAACATTCCACCTCTATCCGACATAAATCTTATCTACGTGGCCTACCATAAAGTGCCACATATGGTTCCATATAAATGGTTTCTAGAAAACTTTTCTTATAGTCGAACTCATGTAGTTCTATGTTCTTCTCCCAAGATACAACAATTTCTATGATACATACCCACAACATGTATTCCATAACATGAATAGTGAACTATGAGTTACTATTTTTTGTGTGTAAAAATATATACTCAAAGACACCTTACTACCCAAATCATTTTGCAAAACGTGCCAAATGAAAGATGTAAAAAAATGATCATGGTTTGAAATTATAATTTGTGGAACCCAAGTTAAATGTAATATCTCCTTAAAAACATATCTCTCAAATAATCAACAATTAAATTTTCCCAAATTGTAATCAATGAAGATAATTTTTTCTTCCTATCCAAATTAACCCATATCCTATCATTATTCTAATGGGTACTCAAATGAAGTACAAAAAAGACCATGGAATCATCTTCCAACTTTTATTCTAGGATAATAAATATATGTATCAAACCACAATGTCACTTATTCTCATACTTAACCTAATAATATTTGTAGAATTATTTCATAAAAAAGTAAATCTCAATTTTCATTCCTATTCACCAATAATGTCTCCGAAGATCATGGTACATCTTTGTCTAACTAGGATGCAATACCCACATTGATTGATGAAAGTCATGAATAAATTCATCTCACATATATATTGTAAAAACAAAATATACCCAAAAATAGATGATCTAATCCTCCTCTATAGCCCATCAGATTGTGACTCCCAACATTCTTGGATTTTCTTTAAGGATAATAACCCTTGATCATTATGTTTTTGATCATTTATTATGTAACACCTGAGGTAAATAATGAATAATATTTTTTTCATATTTATTATAATCTATGGATTAAATATAAATTTTAAATTAAATGGGATTCCATTTTTGATGGCACACCAAATACGCAACATTGGTTTTCTCCAAAAATCTCATGTTGCCCATAATGTTGGGTCATACTAAATATAAAAATAACATAATGTTTTTTAAATGGTAGTTACCTTATAGACATTATATTTTCGAGAATGAAATGAACTACCTACAATATTATTACACATGTTTTTTAAATTGTTTTACATTTATCCCATTAATGTCGGAGCCATAATATGTGAATTAATCCAATTTTAATCACAAATTGTCTAATATTATTTGAAAGGTCGATTTACCACCATTTGATGGAGAATAGTTTTTAAATCATGTTTTTGTCACATTTATATTTTCTAAATTAATGAATAAAATTATTCTTTAGAATTGGGACATTAAAATTTACTTTGGGTAAATTATTTGTATTTTTCTGATAACGTGCATTTTTTAATGAATAGTGAATCATACTGTATTTTAATCCAAAACATACTTTTAATATAATTTATTTATATGGTTATATTATATTTTTAAATGGGTTTAATGTTTAATTATATTATATTTTTACCATTTAATCCAAATTTGGACATTGAATGTAATTTCACTTTGAAATTTGACATAAACAAGTGTCAATCTTTGGTAGTTATTATTTTCAAAAACATGAATTTTTGTTTCAACAAAGAGAATTAATTTTAAATTAATTAATTAAACTTATATGTTTTGAATTTTTTAAAATATATATCATTTTTTAATTCGGAATATAAAATATATATGTGGCTTAATTTTTTGTATTTTTCTGAAAACCATCAATTTTTTATGAATAGTTAAAACACTGAGTAGTAGTTAAAAAACCAAAATTTTCATTTAAATGATACATTACTAGTTCATTGAATTGAACTTGGAAAATCATAAATATATGGTTTTTATCACTAAGTAAAATTGGGATCAAAATGATTAAAACATTTTTGGTGAATAGTAAATTTTGACTTTTATTTACCTTGTTTAAAGGTAAATAGGGTAATTTAAGGTAAAAATAATATTATAATAATATTAAAATTACCCTTACATGGGTAATAATCATATGTTTTGGTACATTTCTTACCATGTTCATCCTTGTGCCTATATTGAGAACCCATGGATCCACTTAAGAGTTATAATGACACTTTATATTAAATAATTTAAAGTAAAGAGAAAAATGACTTAAAGATATATCTATTAGTAGATTAATTTTTAAAATGGGTTATATAAGTTATATATTAGACTATAAATATTGATTTTAAATATATAAATATTTCCTACATCATAGGATTTTTTTACAATTTTTAGACATCAAAAAAATGAAATTATTTATGACACAATAATGATGCAGTGTTTACCTTAGAAATAAATGATTTAAATAAATAAGATTATAATAATTAAAACAAAATTCAAAACATGGAGAATTTTTATTGGATTATTTTATTTCAAACACGAGTCATCTTATCTTTTACTTTAATGAGTTTTGGACCTTTTTAAAATGATAATAGGTTAATAAAAAAAATAATATTTTCAATCTTTCCTAAAGAGCCCCTCCTCCCCCATAAAAAAATCCCACGCAACTAACCCAGTAATCACACATAAAAGCCCCTTGGATCATCAAACCCCTGCCTAAATAATCTCCCTACATCCTTATTTCCACCATAGAAGCCTTATCTTAGAAATAAGTAACTTCAAGGAATCCTTTTCGTTCAAACCAATGCGAGTTACCCGATTTAAAGGAAAAATCTTCTCTAAAATTACGTTCTTTTAATTATTTCTCCAACCACATAAAATCTTTTTATTACATTATTTAATAAAAAATCGGGTATCCTAAATATAATAGGTTATTATATAATTATTTTAAATACACCTACACACACCTCCGTCTAATTGGTAAAGAACATACTATTTCTGTGGATAACGAACTATTGCCTCACGAAATTATGATTGTTCAATTATCATCTACCACCTGTCATGGTGTCCATTTATATGGAACTATATTTATATGTGATATATATTATATTTATATTATTTCTATTCTTATATATTTTTCATTTATATAATACCTTTATGGTTTCCATAGTGGGTTAATACGATAATTTCATTTGAGGAAGTGTTGACTACTACCCCATCAAAGTTATATTACTCGTTCATGCCATATGTGGAAAGTATAAAGGATGGAGTAAATGAAATTATATATGATATTATATGGGATTTATACTATAACTACATATAATTATGTTTTCATTCCATTAAATATGAAATAGAAATGAAATTAGTGTTCATGCGTATGTATGACTTACCGTATCCATGAACGATGCATTTCCTTTCGAAATACATATGTTATATTCTATTATAAATAAATATATACAGGATATATATGATTTATATGATATTTATATCATTAATTGCATTCTAAATATAATGAAATATTGACCACATGTACAACATGTAATTATATGAAGTTCATTTTTGACTCAAGAACCAAATATCGACAAAATGACCATTATAAACATAAATGATTACTTAAAGTTTTTTAAATGGTAATAAGTAATATAAAAGGAATAATTTAAATGAAATTTTTTCTTAATAATGTAGAACCTAACTTTAGTTTATAATTCAAGAGATTAAATAAAAAACTGGTCATGTCCGACACGATTTAAGGGAAATTCATAACCCAATTCCCATTCTTTGGGCTAAACATCTACTTTTTAATTATGATGTGTTATTATAATTTGAGATATATATTTTGATAACCTATCTTGTATTTATACTCTCTGTATGTGTAAAAATAGTTAATAAACACAATTGAACTATTTTATTTACAAAATGATCTTTTCATGGGACTTTGTCTCAATCTCTCTTCATTGAGGCATATTTTTATTTTTACACAACATTCTTTTATATAGTGTATAAACCGTTTTTTCTATTAATATCATTCAGAGGGAATATATTTCTACATAGAGTTCTACTAAATGAAAAAAATGTAAAATTTTAACATAAGTGGTGACAATGAAATTTTCCGCCATAGTGAGTATTATTTGATTAGTGTCTTCCTTAACAAGTCATAATGATTATAAAAATGAAAATAAATACCATATACACTTTTACATATTTTTGTATTGGATATGATTTTGATAATGGATTTCATATGTCAATATATTTAGATGATATATTGGGATTGAAATGAGGAATTTTTATATTCCATTTATTATTTTTCTTTTATTATGATTATGTTATGGTTCTTAGTCATTGTTTAAATTTAAAGGTGGTTCTATGATAATCCCTATGAGGGTGAGCCTGAAATAGCTCTCCAAAGCATTGTGTAATGTGACAGGGGTTAATGTTAATGTTTTTTCTAATAGATATAGAAATGAAACTTTTATGGGTATTCCAAATGTGACTCCCTATGAAATTGTGATAGCTATAATGTATGTATGTTATATATGCCACAAGTTACCTTTATGTTTTGTAATTACAATGTGTTATTCATAAATCTTATGATTTAATGAGGTATGATAAAGATATTATGTTATGTATTTATTGATGAACTAATGTTTCCAATATTTTTTTATAACCCTTACTATGCTATTTATTCTCTTCCCATGTTATGAAATTTTTATCATAGGACATAAATATGAATTGGGTCATGGATGGGATAATGGAGAAGTCAATATATCTAAAACATGGAATTAGACATGAATCTTTTTTTCAAGATTTTTTAAATTATGAAAAAATATAAACTAAATAGAAGTGTCTAGTTTGTAATTTTTGAGATGTAATGTAATGGTTATGGACTAATTCTATAAAACTCTAAACCTGAAAGGATCCTAAATATGAATTATTAATTTAATTCAAGATTATATAATTATTTAAGGTTGGGTCCTTATTGTTGGTATCAAAGTTTGTTTTAGAAAACATTAGTTGTAATCTGTTGTTAAATTAATATCAATAAATTAATTTATGGTATGAAATAAATGATATTGAATTTACAGATTACAATGCTGCTTGAACTAATATATTTCTTTTTTCAGAATGGTTTTTCATAGACAAAACATGAATGTTTTGTAGGGGAGGCATATATAGGGAAATGAACTTCCAAATCATGAACCTGAGATAGTCAGAATCGGAACTAAATAGTTTTTTGTGGTTATGACTCAATTGAATCACGTGATATATGGTGGTTGTGTTTATAGATGGTATTTTGGATTTTTTTAAATGTAAATAGGAACATGAAATTCATTCAAGGGTTGTCTCGAAAACCATAAAAGGAATGAAATTTTATGGAAAATTCAGAAAATGTGAGTTTTGGTTTCCAAAAATTTCATTGCTTGGTCACATTATTTCAAAAGAATTTATAACTATCGATCCGGCTAAAACAGTTTTTTTGAAGAATGGCCAATACCCACAAATATAACCAATATCCGTAGTTTTCTTAGTGTATACCGTTATTATTGGTGGTTTTTTGATAATTTTTCATGGTTATATAGTCCACATAATATGTTAACTCGATAAGGTGTTATGTTCATCTAGAAAAAAGAATAGGATGATAGTTTTTAGGAATTTAAAAAATATTGGGGAATGATATAGTTTTGGAACTGCCTTCTATAAAACGGTGAATTTTTTATCTACTGTGATACTTTGTTGAAAGCAATTCGTTGTGTCCTTATGAAGAATGATTAGTTAATTTCTTATTCTTCACGTCAATTGAATCCTTGCGATTTATATTACCCTACACATGATTTGGAATTAATTGTTGTTGTGGTTTCTTTAAAAATTTGGAGGCATCATTTCTATGGAGTAATGTGTGAAATATATAGTGATAAAAAATGATTGAAGTATATATTCACTCAGAAATATTTTAACATGAGATAATGGAGATGGTTATAATTAATCAAGGATTATCATTCCACAATCCATTACCATCCAGGAAAAGCAAATAAAGTGGATGATTCATTGAGTCAAAAAATTAATTTCTCATTAGCAATGTTACATTTGGGACAATATCCTTTGGCTAATGATTTGATGAAATTTTTCATAGTGGTTCATTGTGTAGAAAATTCCACTATTTTGTTTTAGTTGTTCATTAAATCACCCCTAGTAGACAGAATAAAGAAAGTAGAGAAAGAAGAAATTGAGTTACAGAAAAATATAATGTTGGTTCAGAAGGGTATGTTTCATGATTTTAACATTGATAATGATTATATATTGGGATTTGGGAAGAGATTATGTGTGACTTGTGATTCACAGTTTAAGAATGTGATGGTAAATGAATCTCATAGTTCTCCATTTTCAGTTCATCCTAGAAGTAATATGATATATAGAGATATTCAGGTGTATTACTAGTGGGATGGAATGAAAAGAGATATATCTTACCTTACTGTGAAGTGTTTTACTTGTGAACAGGTTAAAGAGAAGAATTTACCGAAAGGGAGGCTTTAATATTTACAGGTGCGATAGTGTAAATGAGAAAAATATATTAATTGACTTCATTGTGAGATTACTAAAGAAATATCGAGGTAATAATGCAATCCAGATTATTGTAGATCGATTGACTAAATCTTCTCATTTACTTCTTATTCGAGATACTTTGTCACTAGATCAACTATCTCGGCCATATGTTAAAGAGATAGTTAGGTTTCTTAGAGTTCCTCTCTCAATTGTATTTGATCGTGATCCCAGGTATACATATAACTATTGGAAAGGACATCAGAAGTCTTTTGGTACTGAATTAAATTTTTGTACATCTTTTCATCCACAATGAGATAGGAATTCAGAACGAACAACTCAGACCTTGGAAGTTATGTTATGTGATTTGTTGATGGATTACTATGGAATTTGCGACCATCATCATTCTTTGGTTGATTTGTTTTTTAAATTACAGTTTTCATTCCAGTATAAAAATGTCTTTATTTGAGGAATTATATGGGAAGTAGTGTCAAACTCTAGATTTTGGGGATTAAGTAGGTGAAAAGAAGTAGATGCGACCATAATTGGTAGAAGAGATGGAAAAATTAGTCCAATTGATTTATAAGCACAAGAGAATATCCCAGAGCAGGTAGAAAAGTTATGTGGATAACTAGAGGAAGGATATTTCTTTCCAGGTAGGTGATCATATCTCCCTCAATGTTTCTCCCTAGAAAATTGTAATGGGATTTGACAAAAATTGAATGTTGAGTCCAAGGTTCATTGGACCCTATGAAATCCTAGAGATTTGGATTAGTTTCATAAAGAGTTCCTTTACCTCCATTTTTTATCCCAAGTACAGAATGTTTTTCATGATTCAATGTTGAAAAAGTATTTTTCGGATCCATCTCATGTCTTGAGTCCAGAGGTAGTTCAGTTACAAGGGAATCTCTTTTATGAGGAACATACATTCTAGATTATTGACCGTAGAGAGGAGATGTTGCAGAATAAGGTAATCCATCAGGTAAATGATTTTTGGAAAACATATATGGTTTAATAGTAAATTTGAGAATCCTCAAATTCTATGATGGATAAATACCCCCACTTATTTGATAAGCAGATAAAAATTGTGAGTAGTCAATTTCAAAAGGGGGGAAGGATGTAACATCATCGGTAAATAATGAATAAGGCATTTTCGTATTTATTAAAATTTTTGAATTAAATATTAATTTTACATTAATGTGGATTCCATGTTTGGTGGGGTACCCAATACGCAACATTGGGTTTCTCCGAAAATCTCATGTTGCACACAATGTTGAGTCATAATGAAAAATAATAATAATATAATAGTATATTAAATGTTAGTTAACGCCTAGATTTTGTATTGATGGGAATGAACATAATTAACTATAATATTATTATAAATGTTTGTTAAATGTTTTTACATTATCCAATAATTTCTAGAGGCATATAATGTGAATGAATAAATTTTAAGCAGAAATAGTCTAATATTCTTCGAAAGGTCGATTTATTGACTTTTAATGGCGAGTGGTTTTTAAATTTAGTTTTTTTCACTTTTATATATTATATTTGAAAAAATAATATTATTCTTTAAAATTAAGACATAAAAATTTACAATGGGTAAATTTTTGGTGTTTTTCTGATAATGGTCATTTCTTAATGAATAGTGAAAAATAATGTATTTTAATTCAAAAACTTATTTTAATATTATTTATTTATATTCTTATATTATTTTTTAATTGGTTTTAAAGTGTAATTGGATTATATTTTTACCATTTAATCCAATTTTTTTCATTGGACGTAATTTGAATTTGAAATTGGACATAAACAAATGTCAATCATTTGATAGTTATATTTTCATAAAAACACACTTTTTGTCTTGACAATGGAAATTAATTTTTAAATTAATTAATACAACTTCTATGTTTTGAATATGGTAATTTATAAATCATTTTTGAATTTGGAATATCATATATAGCTAAGGTGGAGGTTTTGAAATTTTTCTGAAAACCTTCAATTTTTAATGAATAGTGAATACAATGAGTTGTAGTTAAAAAACCCACAATTTCATTTAAATGAAATTTTACCGCTTTTGTGAATTTAATTTCAAAAATCAGACATACATGGTTGTTATCAGTAAGTAAAATGTAGTTTAATAAGATAAAAATTATTTTTTGTGAATAGTTACTTTTGAATTTAATTTATCACGGTTAAAGGTAAATAGGGTAATTCAAGTTAAAAATAATATTATAATAATATAATATTATCCTAACATGTTTACTAATCCTATTTGTTGATACAATTCCGACCATGGGAGTCCTTGTGTCTATTTTGGGACCCCATGGAGCCACTTAAGAGTGATAATGACACTTTATATTAATTAATTTAAAGTAAAGACAAAAATGACTTAATCATATATCTTTTTGTAATTCAATTTTCACATGGGGTTATATAAGTTATCTCTTGGAAAGAGAATATTAATTTAAAATATAAAAATATTTCCTTCATCAGGGATTTTTTATAATATTTAGACATGAAATATATAAAATTAATTGTTACACAATAATTTTGTAGTGTTTACCTCATGAATAAATGATTTAAATAATTAATATTATAAGAATTAAAACAATATACAAAAACTATCAAAGTCTTATTGGATGACTTTATTTCGAACATGAGTAATCTTATCTTCAACTTTAATGAGTTGTGGACCTTTGGAAACTGAAGATAAGTTTATAAAAATATAATATTTTCAAACATTCTTAAATACACCCTCCCCCCCCCCTTATAAAAATGCCACACCTATAAACCATTAATCATACCTATATGCTCCTTGGATCATCCATCCTCTGCCTAAATAATCTCTATATATCCCTCTCTTCCACCTAGAATCTTTACCTTATCCAGAAAGAACTTCAAGGAATCTTTTTGGTTCAAACCAAAGGGAGTTACCTAATTTAAGGGTAACATATTCTCTTAAGTTCTTTTCATTTATGTTACTTATAAATCCCCCTAAACACTTTTTATTCTTTTACTTTTTATAAAAATAGTATCCTAAATATAATAGGTTGTTTTTTATAATTATTCGAACAACACATACACATACCTCTGTATAATGGGTAAAGAACATATTTTTTTTGGACGTCGAACTACTGCCTCACAAAACGATGATTGTTCAATTTTATCCTACTGCCTCTCATTGTGTCCATTAATATTGAACTATATTTATATGTGGTATATATTATATTTATATTGTTTTTATTATTCAATATTTTTCATTTATATAATACCTTTATGGTTTCCATAATTGTTAAATGTGATAATTTCATTTGAGAAAGTGCGGACTCCTGCCCCCTCAATGTGATATGACTCATTAATGCCATACGTGGAACATATAAATGATGGAGTGACTGAAATTATATATGAAATTATAATTGAATTATAATATACAAACGTATCATTATGTTTTCATTCCATTAAATATGAAATAGAAATTAAAGTAATGTTCTTGCGCACGTATGGATTACCGTCTCCATGAATGGTTCATTTAATTCCTTACCTCATAATGTAATGAACTACTCTAAATACATATATACTGGATTTATATGATTTATATGATACAAAAATCATGAATATAATTCAGTATATAATGAAATTTGTACCACATAACCACCTTGTCATTATAAGAAGTACATTTTTGACTCAAGTAACAAATATTGAAAGAATGGCCATATATATATGATTAAATAATGTGTATAACATTGTAATAAGTAATATAAAAGGAATAATAAACTTGAAAAATGTCCTCAATAATGTCTAAATTAAATTCAGTTTATTATTCAGGAGATTAAAGAATGAATGGGTCAACTCGGACATGAGGTAGGGGAACTTCTAAACCCAATTTCCATTATTTGGGTTAAACTTATAATTTTTTATTATGTCATGTCATGATTATGTGAGATATAAATTTTGATAAACTATCTTGTATTTCTACATTCTTTATGTGTACTAATAGTTAATACACATAATTTTTCTATTTTATTTACAAAAATATCATTGTAAGCGACTTTCTCTAAATATACTTTCATTGATGCATATTTTGATTTATACAAGTCTTTATTTTAGATGGAGTATAAAACATTTTTACTTTTCATTTAATTCAAAGGGAATCATTTTGTACATAGAATTTTTCTAAAAAAAAGAATGTTACTTTTTAACATAAGCGATGACAATGACAATTTCTACAACTATGGGTATTATTTGTTCTTTGGCATCCATAAAAGGTCCTAATGTTTTTAATAAGTAAAATAAATAGCATATACTATTTCTTGTATTTTGGTATTGAAAATGATTTTGGTAATGGATTTGTATTGTTAAAATATTTTAATTATATATTGTGATTGAAATTTGGAAATTTTATTGTTCCCTTATGATTGTTCATGTGTTATGATTATCTTATGGTTCTTATATATTGTTTATATATATGGTTTGTTTAGTGATAAACCTAGGGAGGGTGAGCCAGAGATAGCTCTCCAAAGCGTTGGGTAAGATGACGGAGGTAAACGTTAATGTTTCTCCAAACGGATTTAAGGAGTATACTGTGATGGGTATTCCCAATGTGACTCCCTATGTATCTATGATAGCTATAATATATGTATGTTATGGATTCCACAAGAAACCTTTATTTTTTTTATTACTATGTGTTATTCATAAATCTTATGATTTCACGAGGTCTGTTAAAGAGATTATGTTATGTATTTATTGATGAACTAATCTTTTGTTTCTTTTTTTATAAACCTTCCTGAGTTTTTTATGATCATCCCATGTTAAGAAATGTTTTTCACTGGGTTTATAGATGAATAGGGTTATGGGTGGGATCATGGAATAGTAATGATGTCTAAAACATGGAACTATACATGACTCATTTTTTCAAGAGTAATTATTTTATGAAAAACATGGAAACTGAGTGGAAGTTTCTACTTTTCAATTTGTGAGATATAATGTTATAGTTATGTCTTAATTCTCTTAAACTCTAATTCTTAAAATATCCTCATTGTGAGTTATTCATTTAATTAGAGATTATGTAATTTTATAAGGCTTGGTCCTTATAAATTAGGCCTAAATGTGTGGACTTAATAGATAATGACTATAATTAATCTTTTATTGGCCATCCGGAATGTCTATTTTTAATGATGGACAATTCCATCATATTCCACTCAGAAATGGACTCTGAAACTGCCTGAGTCAGTTTCATTCCGCTCAATGAATCAGAAACACAATTTCCTTTCATGGACTCATCGACTACCTTCATGTCAAATGACTTCATATAAACAACCCATATCTATTTTTTGATATTCAAATTTCATTGTAAAAAGAATTACAACAAACATTAATGGTTGGTATATACAATGATCCACTCAACAAAGAGGTAATACCTCAAATACACTAAAATATAAATGATCAAAGATGTTCTAGAATCAATCATAGGATAATTTTAATAATGTGTTCTCATCTATCATGATCTATACACCACCACTCAATCACTGTACATTAACATTTCTCCATGCCCAGTCTTAGATGCATCAAAAACCCTGATATAAACCTCTCCCGGCATGGGTAGGATATAAATTGGGGTGTAGTCAAATGCATCATCAACTCATGAAAAACATCCTCACATGCTCTACAAAATTCAATCATTTTTTACAATCTTTGTAAAACCCAAATGAGAATCTACCATTCGTGAAAATTCTTAGATAATTCTCTAATAATATCTCACTAACCCAAAAATAATTAGATATCAAGTTCATTCTTATGATACTCCCAAAAAAGAATTTCCAGAAAATTATATGGGTATACTGACAATCCTTTATCAGAGATGTTGTAACCTATGAAATATACCTTTTTTATTCATAATTTACACATATATAGTTTGGAATAATGAATTTTATCTCTATGTTAACTCAGTAGGATATTAATTTTTTTCGGATGATCATCATTATTATGGGAGTACTCTATGAGGTCATCAATAATGAAAAAAAAATTGTCCAAAAAGTGAGGATGATTCGGTTCATCAATTCCATAAACACTATAGGAGAGTTTTTTTAATCCAAAAGTAATTGAAACCTACTAAAATAGGACAAAACTACTATTGAAATAATTATATGGTATATAATAATGCCTCACTCTCAAATTATGACTACCTGACCACATATCATTCTTGGAGAACATAGATGATTCCCTTAGCTTGCCAATAATATTATTGAAACATAAAAGAGAATATTGGTTCATTACTTTAGCAAAATTTATCATCCATTAAATAAACCAAAATCATAATATTCTATCATCCTTATTAGAAATAAATGTCTACATAAAACCAATGTGATGTACTCTAATAGATTAATCCCTTATCCATTAATTCATCCACATGTTATGTTAATTCTTGTAGCTCTATTTTCTCCATTTTGTATGGTCTACTAGATACTAGTTTTTTTCCATAAATAATATAAATTTTTATCTTGACATGCCATTTTGGGTGACTCCCTGAGATGTATTCTATAAACACATCCTAGTAATGATCCATAATGTATGGAAATACAATATGTTTCACACCCCCATTTTCAATCATAGGACTCACATACTAGGAGGTGTTATCTACAAGATGTTGTTGAACTAGACCTACTGTGCATATCCAAATATCCCATTCTCAAAAATGATCATATCGATTACCCTCTGGTGATGTGAAATTTGTTCTCTAAGGATAAAAATTTATGTCATCTTCATATGATTACAACCAATAAAAACATATAATTAGGTCATATCAATACATATCAAGTATTTCAATATTCAAAAAGCATATGGTAATCACCAACTTTGATGGAAGTCCCCTTTCATAGAAAACATACATTGAATATACACCATTTGAGGTGTATATTTTCATAATCCCACATAAAAACACCATCATCAGAGTGAGATAATTCAAATGATTAGAAGATATAATATAATGTGAGGCTCCTACATTAAATAATGTGATATGAAGAATATAATCCACATGAATAGTATATCCAACTATCGATGGACCGACCTAAATATTATTAAGTATAGGATGAGATGTATGTAGTTGACCTATTTATTTTCCATGTACTCCAGTCCGATTTCCCTATACTACAATTATTTGATGATAAAGGTTCTATTTCATAAAATTACCATGTATGTCACCCAACTGGAACAACCAGTAGAACTCAAACTCTATGACTTATATAGGGTTGACAATCCCATTCCATTACAATTGAATGACCTATATACACTATCACTACCCATCGATAATATGTTCCTGAAATGCAACTATAAATGTCCCATACCTTCAAAAGATTTAAACTCTACTGGTGGTCAGGGAAATTGACTATAAATGCTACCCAACCAAACTCACTAATGGTAGAACACTTGATTACTACCCTAAGTACCAGATCCTTCCATCTGGATTACATGTTTAAAATTAAAATAGTTTACATTCTAATAATGATGCTCCAAATCACAGATGTAGTGGGTCCTAGTCATCTAGTTTAAACAAAAAATCATGCACTATTATCTTCATTTATATTCCCTTTAGTCATTATAGACTAAATCATTACCTAAAAAAATATTATTGATGTTAACATATTAACTTGGGTATTAATCCCACATTAATTTACATCGTAGAAAAATCTCACCATAGTGGCCTAATCTTTTAACCGTGCTTGGAAAAGGCACTATAAGTCAATTAAGTGACTAGTATAGCCAAATACAGACATACTTCCTTGGGTTAACATCATATACTCTCATTCCTTCCCCTTCCTGATCATCTTAGGTTAAATGTGTTTTATGAACTTATCATAGAATTACTTTCATATCATTCTATCTAATTACTCATCATGAGCATAAGAATACAACTATAAGATCAATATTCCTCATAATATATAATGTTCCAATATTATTATTTTCTTTAGTGTAGTTTTTAAATGGTTGTGAATTGTATGGATAGACTCAATCTAGAAATTAGCTGCCTGATGTCCACCCTATCTTGTGAATATGAGAAGTTGAAACAATATGAACTACATATTTATCTCATTCATATTACAAAAATCCCACCCTGGGTGTCATTCCAAGAATTACATAAATTAAGTGAAGTTCTCATATAACATCCCTTCCACCCCTTCACCCAAAACAATCAGGGCCAATTGTTCCACTACTAGTGGAACATTTCCATTTAATATCCTCCATTCGAACAACGAAAAGACTTCAGTATGGAGGAATTTCACTATAATTCCATGATCACATCTCAAGAAACATATCACTAATGTATTTACATAAATGGGATTTATATAAATCCCCCACAAGTAATTCCCCTTAAACTACCCCACATTCAAAACCAGTCCATTATGACAACCCAAAACAATCCCAAACCTTGTACACAGAGAAAATAGGGTTGATAAAATTTCATAATTATAATTTTTTCATTTTAAACCACTTTTAATCTTTTCAAATCACCACACATAAAATCATTTAACAATTATTAATTCGTCATTAGTAACCATTTTTATTAAAAATTACCCAAATAAATAAAATCGGTTTCATTTCCCATGAACCTTCAATTTACATCACTTTTCTATATGACAAATATTATACATGTCACATAAATTACAACATTTCTTGATTTATGAATAAATAGAGAACTCTCATTCCATATCAAGAAATGAATAAAATCTAAATGAATAATAACACTACACAAAATTTGTATCACCCAAGGTAAAATAACATTTATAATTCACAACAGATGTCAATAAAATCAATCCCATTCTAGGTACTTGGGATTTCTTTCACACATGGGTTAGCTACTCCTATGAACAAGATGATGATAAAGTCCATAATCATCATAGTATCTTCTCTATGATTTTCATATAGTATGAAAAATGAATAGAAAATAAAAACTCTTCTATTATCCCTTTATAATGTCTTGATTGAGTTCTAAATACTTGTTTCCCATGATTGATCATTGTGTAATATCAATCGTACCTCCATGTGTGCCAGAGGCTACCGACCATCAATGAGGGTCTATTATATAACATGGGGAAACTATAACCATTTTTATTAAACCAATAAAACAATGTAAATAAATATTAAAAAAAACCAATATAACACAAAAATTAATTTCTAATAAAGACTATGAATCTCATAAAGAATACCAAAATATGGGACATAAAAATTAACAAAAATATGATATTTCATGTCATATATGTGTGATATTTCAAATGAAAACCCTAAATAAAGACACAATAACCCCTTTCTAGAGGGTCAAGACATCATGTTACTTTCCCTCATGCTTTCTCAACCCAAATTCCAAAATCATAAGTTTATCATAATGCTCATACACTTTTGATAACATACAATCATGAAGTCTATTTGAGTAAAAAATAGTAGCTTGAGTAGGGTGTTGGTATAACACAGCAGGCCGCTACCAATGGGGTCTAATTGAATATTTATTCTATAATAGTATATGATGTTTTATAAGGATTAAAAGATAAATGATAACATAAACATGGTTCACATTTATTATTCATTAATCAGCCACGTTGGTATAAGGTTTATAGTGACAACCTAAATAATCATAACTATTTTGACCCAAGTCAGAGTATGATCCATACACCACATGGATATCACAATAATTTATTTATGGGATCTCAATACTAATATTAATCCCAATTTCACCCGGTTACCCTGGAGACTTATTATGGGTACCATTATCACTGAGACTCAGAGTTTCAATCCAACATCATTATCATGGGAACATGGAGAATCAATCTAGTTTAAATATCACTGGTATATAGAGTATCATTCTAGCACAAAAGTATCAGTTACTTGTAGGATCAATCCATCTCCATTTTACAAGCATGCTTCAGGGGCCTAGAGTAGAAGTCTAGTATCCCTTAGGCACTTGGATCATCATTCCAACACACTATCCAATTTTTCCATATTTACATATAGTAATATATAAGGATTCAAAACCAATGGCCTTCCAATAAAACATTAACAACATATTTTAATTTCATTTACAATACTTAAATTTTCCAAAATTACCATTAATCATTTCAAATATCAATATCTCTTTCATTTTATGCTGTTTATTCTTTTATAACAATGCATGAAGCTAAAACATTTACAAATGGGTTGATTCTATAATCTATATTTTCCCCATTTTCATTCCATAAATATCAATGAAAGGAAACATGGACACCAAATGGGATTAAATTAATCCAGATCTCATAATCATCAATATATCTAATGGGATTCGAGAGGCATCACACAATTTCAAGATAATTTGGTTCCATATTGTAATTTAAAATTTACTTCTCCACAAAGAAACCCTAGGTTAAAAATACTAACAAAATTCATAATCAGGACAATGGTAATTAACATATATACCACCTAGGTTAGGGTGATCGATGAATTCTCACTCATGCATCGACCTTAATTTGAAGAAGAATGACAAAATTAATAATGGTCATGGTAATCATTTCATCAAAACCTAGCATCAGGATTCAAAGAAATAACATCAAATAATAACATTAACTATACCATCAACAAAAGATGGATTCATCCCAATAAAAAGTGTGATCAAGACAGTATAAAGGAAAACCTATGAAAATAAGATATCACTTACCATTTGAGGTCATATTCTTTCTATCATATCATTTATTTGAATTGGAAGACCTTTTAGGAGCCTAGTAATCATCTCGTGATACTAAAAAAGAAAATTATCAATTATTTTGATGATTTTGGGTTATGAGGGATATAAAATGGGATATTTTACTTTTCTAATTAATTTTTTCAGATCATTTAATACTTGTGAACCCATTTTTTGAAGATTATGCATGGTTAAGAATAACCTAGAACCATAATTGTTGGACCTATATAGAGCTCGTATTTGGGGTTCATGGAATGGAAGAACAATTACTTTAAATGTATGATAACTATGCATTTCACTCTTTAAAGGGTTCATAGTGTGGGTTTGGACTCAAATTTTGGTTAAAAAATCTACCCCCTCCACTGGAATAAGAAGTGACATGACGTTTCATAGCGGTAAACCTCATGGTTTTCCCTAACCCGCTCCTACCATGAATGTACCCAAAGGATTCTTTAATTGTCCAAATAGACACTAAAGGACCTTAAGAAAATACCCAAAAAATGTGTAAAGAAAACAATGTTAAAAGAATACCTAAAATGAGATGAATACATCTCATGAAAGGTCCTGTTGTTACATTTATAGATTGAAAATGAGTTAAAAATGTATTTGTGGTAATATATTTTAAAAAACATATGTTTTGAACAAAATGAATTGAAAGGGACATTAAATAAATTTCAAACTATTCAGTTTATAATGTTGAATTAATCTTATTTATGAAATAATTACATCATGGTAAAATAATTTAAATTTAATTTAAAAAATCAATTTAGCATATGAATCATATAATGGAATAATGTGTAAAATTATATTGAGAGAAGAGTGAGTTGAATAATCCACTCTCATTGTCAAATTGTTGGGATAGTGAGTCTTCATCAATGAGATTAAAAATTCAATATAAATAGTTTATTTGAAGCATAAAATCATTTTTGATTTAGGATGGTTTTATATGTCCTAGTGTAGGTGAAAGATGTAATTTTTTTTTTACCTATTTATTTCTTTTAATCCAATCATACAATGTTTTTATATTAAGTAACAAGTACGTTTTTTATCAGAACAAAATATGATCAAAAGTCTGATAGTTTTAAACTATCATTACTAGATCACATCCCCTAAAAAATCTATGCATTCACACACACAAATATCATAGGGAATACATGGATTCTTTAAAAAAATAAACAATGAGTTTTTAATGTTACATTTATAACTAGAATAATAATGTATAGATGTATTTTGAATAATTTTGAATAGATTATTACTGAATAGTTATTAAATTATTAATAGTTAGTATGGATAGTGTATATTTTCTATATGGTGACCATAAATAATGAGATACTGACACCATGTATATCAATATGTAATGGGGAGCTATAATAAAAAATAATTCACAAAGGTGACTTCATGTAATTCTTTATGGTCTTTATTGTAAAATAATATTAACATCTGTACAGTTTATTCAATGGTATGTGATTATAAATTTGGAATTTATTAAAAATCCATGAATTCATGAGGATGTATCTTAAAAAAATACATTGATTAATTAATTGATCATCTAATGTTCATTTTATATGGAATGTATGGTCTAATTGAATCCATCATTGGTTTTTAGATCCAAATGTGAATCAGGATAATATTTCCACTATAATTTGATCCCAAATTCCTGGTTCTCAGGGAAAAAGAATTAATAAAAACCGATCATAGAGAGTATTCCAAATAGTCTAGTTTTATATGGGATGAAGAATAATGATAATTATGCTTTTGAAAGTGTGAATTATTTGGATTTGGAATCAAGGAATTTGAATAATCTCTACGTGTTTGATGTTACCAAAGAGATGGAATCCAAAGAAGTTATATCATTAAATTACCTGAACATGAGACAGGGGAATGTTATTTTTTATAATAATATTCCACATTCAAGAATCTCATATAGTATATCAGGAATATAGTGTAATCTATCCCACAATGAATTACGTTTATGATGAGGAGTATGAAGTTATCATGAAA
Source organism: Viscum album (assembly GCA_963277665.1). Classification (NCBI taxonomy): domain Eukaryota; kingdom Viridiplantae; phylum Streptophyta; class Magnoliopsida; order Santalales; family Viscaceae; genus Viscum; species Viscum album. The sequence goes on along the minus strand of OY728151.1, from coordinate 1,049,755,442 downwards.
AAACCTTCAAATAATGGGAATGTTAAGAGGATTACTCAGAAAAAAATATTCAAAATTAGTATTTTGTGTCCAAAATAATATACTATCTTAGAAGAAATAAAAGAATAAAAAATGTGTTCTAAAAATACCATAAAAATGTGATATTTTAGTTATTTTCAATTAGTTGTAAACAATGTACGATAACAACAATGAAAAAGGAATAGTGGAAGGGAGAGTTGATCTCAATGTTCTCTTATAGGGTTGAAATGGTGTGATAATGTCTTGGATATCCATATAATTAATGAAATGGTATAGTATAAGACAATAATTATTTCATGGAGTAGTAATAAGTTGAAAAAACAATATTGTAGTAAAAAATTTAAATGATCAAATATTAAAATACTGAACCCTTTGAGATGATTATTGGTTAAAAGATCAAAATTGATGATAATTCCAAGGTTATTAGTGTTTTCTTAGTTACTGTCAAATATAGAGTAATTCATAGAGAAGGTATTTTGAGTAAAATCATTTATTTTTTGTAAAAAACTAATGATCGTGGGATAATATTAAATCCTTTCAATTTAAAGATAAAAACAGAAAGGAATAGAAGAAAGGTTAAAGAGAATCATGGAATCATAATTGAACAATTTGAGATATGTTTATAAATAAACCAATTTTTTTTAAAAAAAATATATTACCTTTGAGTGTAATAAGAATTCTATATTGGAATATGTGAAGGCACAATAACCCACTTTAAATAAGGTTGATTTTAGAGTTAAACTAAATAATTGTACTCAAAATAACTAAATATATACCACAGATTCATTAAAATCACACATTAATAAACTTGTAATATGGTTTTGTTATTTTTTCAAAGACATGATATAATCAATGTGTATGGTTTATAAACACCATTTTGTAGATGGAACAGTTGAAAAAAAATTAAATTTATGGAAACATCATCATTTCATGTTTCTATTCAATCGATATAATTTTGGATGGACAGAATATTGTCATATGCCCATGTGTTGATCATCAATATTGCATAGTATTTATTTTGAATAATCATGTTTTTTGTACATAAATGACTGAGGAATCAACTTGTGGGATGAAAATAAGAAATCAATTTTCTACAATTTAATATTAATATATATAAATATATGTCCCAAAAAATTTAGTGTTGAAAAGGATATAATAATGAAATATGTGTGTTTTTGAAATGACATGGATTAGAAGTAAACAAGTTGATAAGGTAGTGGTTGTGGTGATTTATCTAAAACCCTGAGTATATGCATGTTTATGTATTCATAAAAGACGTTGTACAACCAATTTAAAAATAAATGTAGATCTACTGATAATAATATGTTATGATAAACAATATGTCATTAAATTTTGAAATTATATAGTGTTGAAGTATGTTGTATTGATAATTTTTTTAAAAAAAACAGAGGAGTTGAGTGGATTCCATTTTTAATGAAGTTTTGGTCACAAGAGTCTATCTTTGTATAAAATTTGTTACCTGATACATGAAATTAATATTTTCTAGGAGATTTATATTATCAATGGAAATGATTGTATAATTTGAAAGATTGAGATGTTATTATATAGAGAATATAAACCTCATTGATAGAGAGGATGATATGTAAGTTCTGTCCAAGGAATAAATATTTTTTCCCCAAATAAATGGATTTTAATTGTGTCTAATATTTCATTTATGGTATGGAAAATACTAATAGATCTCAGGATATCCGTAGACTATCAGGGGATTGAATACACACATGTGATATTCTCCTAAAAATTATTCTATATATATACATGTAGAATTTCAAAAATCCATTGAGGTTGTCATAATTGATCTATGTTGATACCTTTGGAATAATATTAGGATGATCAATTGACAAGATGTGATGTTTTTTGTTATTTATTTAGAATCTAATACAAAAATAATGTTTTTTAGTCATCACCCTCCAGTCCATGGTGTTTAATTTTATTAATAAATATAAATGGAAGAATGGAAAGTGTCTAGGGAATATATTTTTCCAATTTTAGACAAATAATGACACAATAATAAATGATATACATGTTGAGTATCGTATCAATAATACTGGGTTAAGGACTGCATTATTATAAGTTATGACTCTAAATAAATTTTCCATTTGACTGGTGGAACTGAATTATCTTGAACATGGCTAGAATTATTCTTCTTGAGAATGTATTACTAATATTTTTTTGGTAGGAAGTAGTTTTGAGACAAGTATGTACTAATAATAGTGATTTTTTTGTCTCAAGGTGAATTCAGACTCCATATGAGATGTGATATTGAACTAAATTGGATTTTTTTTTATATTTTTACATAATTAATTCATTCATAAAAGGAAAATGATGAGTTAATTGACTATTACAGAGATGAAGAAAATTTTTTTTGACTACCCATATAGTAGAAATGAATTTGAGTTTTTTTGAAAAAAATATTAGATTTATATTTTATAATTCAAATTGTATAAAATGATAAGAATATATAAAAAACCAATAAATGAATTATGAGGAATGTGATGGGTATTTGAGATTCCCTAGATGATAACATGTGGTTGATACTGATTCAAAATATGAAAATTATGAGGATGTTGATGAAGATATATTAGAATCGACAGAAAAGAAAAAATACGGGTTTGAAATTGATGAGAAAAATATCATTGGTGATTGGCTATCACTGTTTCATGTGGGGAGAATGAAGCCTCTATATAAAACATCCCAATTATTTTAGTTTTATATTCAGTTTTTATGGACTCTATTAAATATTATAAATGGTTCATGTTATTGAATTAATATATTGACCAAATAATAAGAATATAACATACAAGATTAATTTAAGGATGATTGAAAATAATTTCATCCGGAACAAAATTGTTTCTTTTAAAAAGAAAAATTGAAATTGTTATACTGATTTATAAAAAATATTTAATTTTTTTGAAATGGACACTCTAACAAGGGATTAGGGTAGATCTACCATTTTCCCTCATGGAAAGTTTGGGAATGAATTAGTTAATCAACATAAAAATTATACAAAGAAGGACATTGGTATTCTGGATTGATGTTGAATTAGTATTTATAAATGGATTTCATATAGATTAGGTGTACATTGAGAAGAAAAATAGTTTTATTATACATAATGATGAGATAATTTTTTTTCATATTAGGAAAGAACCTTATAGATTAATGAAATATCAAAATGAATGGTATTATTTACTACATCAGTACTTGATGAAGATCAGCTTTCAATGTGGTGAAGTTGACCACAATCAAGATTTCAATTATTAGATTTATAATTTTTTCTTCCACCATAGGTGATACAAGGAAGGTAAAGAACAATAATCTCATCATTAATATTTGACCCATATAACAATGCAAACTTCACTAACACATAATCTTTCTATATTTTAATATAGATTAATGTGATATAGAGGATTTTATCCCAAGGGATAGATTAGTTTAGTATACTTGATGAACTAAAGAATAAAAATATAAGGATTTAAAATTTGGAATAAAACATATAATGTAAAAAGTATAATGTTTGGCATCCCTGAAAACGATGAAAATAATTATTCTCTTAAACTATTGATAGAAACCAAAATAATTTGGTATATAAGACTTAGTAACTGTTACATATCGATAAATTTATTTTGAGTAGATAATGAATGATCAATATGGAAATCTAAATAACTGAAAACACATATCATTTAATATTTAATGTCAAAATGAAACACATCGATTGATTATATGAATGAGAAAATAAAATGAAAAATAACAATAAATAAATTATCAATGAAGGATATTCATAATTATTTAGATGTCATGGTCTCAAAAATCATGATATTTATACCGTTAAGACATTGTTAAAATGTAGTTTAAAATTATGCAAGAAACCCCATTAATTTAAAGAACTAATTTGACTCAACATACATGTTAATGCATCAAGGTTATGTTTACAATTTTCCCTATCCATCACTATATTTTTAAATTATTCCACATATATTAAATTGTAAATTCAATTTAATATCAATATTTTTATCAATTATTATTTTATTTATCAAGGAAATTATATTTATCAATCTTTTCACCAAGATAAGACAATACATTTCATTAAAAACATTGTATATAAAGATTTTATACGGTTTAGGGAGTTATCCTATCCATGAAACAAATATTAAAAATATTTATGATAAATTTAATTTCCAATGATTAATTTTCTCAAGAAAGAGAATAAATAAATATAATGTAAATGAAAAAAATATAAACAAACAAATGGATTTAGAGTCACCAAAATTATAGGGTTTTTGATTAAATAATTATTTAATAAAAAATGGAAGATAAATATTAAACTAAGATTTCACAATTGTGATTTATTTGTAAACCTATTTAAAATGTTTTTAAGAAGATAAATTTTTCAAAACAGTTACAATGGTGGTGTTGTCTATAATCGTTGTATAGATTATAAAAACATTTATTTTGAGTTTTTGTAAATAATTTTGACATAAAAACATTAGAAAAATAATATAATGTTTCATTTCAAAACAATTAAAAATTCAAGGCTATCCTAAAATTCCCTTACTAAACTATTTTATTAAATAATATTTCATTTTAAAAAAAATGGTTATGGTAAGAAACTGTATCTAATTGAAATTGAAATTGAAATAGATATTATATTAAATATTTATTTCCTTCATTAAAGTAACAATGGGAGGAAAATATGAAACATAATATGGAAAGTAAATAAATGTCCACTGAATGAGAAAATTATTTGAGATTATGACAAATAAATTATAATATTCCTTTATACTTACTGAAGATTATTTTTTTATTGATATAGACCCCCTTTTATGGGATGAGGGGAAAACCATCGGGGTATCAAATCATAAGCAGAAAAAACCAGTCTCCAACTCACCAAACCTCAAGATAAAAAAATTGATCACTATAAGAGAGAAGCTCCTCCCATCAACTAAAACCATTAATTACAACTTCTATTATCTCTTTGAAGCATGACTAGCTAACCCGTGCCAAAGATAATGTGAATGTTATTGATGTTCCAACCCAAACCCTCTTAAACTTTTGATTCTAAAAATCCATGAAACAGTGAAACCACTTTTCTCTGATCCTCATCTGTACCATCATTTGTATGAGAATAGTTGTTTAATCCCTTGATCCATGTACCACTAGGAAAAAATCCAACATCACTTCTAGAAAAAATCTGTTTCCTCTATCCGATCGAAAAAAACAATTAAGAATCAACCATGAACCAAAAGACAATTCAATTGAGATCTTCACAGAAGAAAATTTCTAGACAGTAAAACAACTTTTAAGAGTTCTATATCTCTTTAGAAGCCCTAAGATGCAATCTTCATCCCATGGAGAAGGTAGATAATTAAAAAAAAATTAAACCTAATCCATTATTTCATTACGATGGTCCAAAAATTAATCAATGAATGATTTTCAACCCCAAATGAAACACCACTCTTATACAGATTCATTAAAGCATCTATAACATCCGAGCGGGAAGAAAATACAAAGTATTAAAACCCTCGTTACTCATGAGAGTTGAATGTGACAACCCCAAAATATTTTCCCTTTTCAGAGGCATATTATGCACAATAACTATAGAAAAAAAAAACTAGAATATCACCAGATTCCCGAAGAAAGAACCGTCACAACCAAGTCTCGTTGTCGCCATCCCAGGCTCGCATAGGAACAACAAACCACCCTTCCCACCCACTGGAAGTGGGGATACATCCTCAAGTCTATGATGTTGGATCTTGACTTTGGATCAATATCATGACGTTGAGGAATATCTATCTAGAAAAATGGATTCAGGCGAGGAGAATCCCATCAACGATGCGTGGAAACCAAACAACCAAGCCCTAGAAATCCCTTACATTAGGGGATCCCCCTCCATAGTCCACCGAGCACGAGAGGTAACTCCACACCAACTCGAGGAAAGATGGAAGTAGTGACGAGGGGGATCCCCAGTGTGTTGTTATCCTAATGGTCTCATAGAGGGTAAAATCATGCATTCTTTTAGTGAATATACAATAAATCAAAAAATAATGTGATACTATAAAAGAGATTATTACCACAATGATAAATTTAATATATTAATATGTTTAATGAATTAAAAATAATTTAAACATTATCCTTCTTTAATATATAGGTAAAAATTTTAATACATCCTACATGTAGTATATATGCCACATAAAAGTGAAATGATTCATATTAACAAATATGTCCCAATGGAAATGAAATTGGGACAAAATCAGTTACCTTACACATTGCTTTTGTAAAACATGATTTATACTCATATATAATGGTTATAAGTATTATATTAACATTTACCCAAACTATATATTATATATAATATCATAAATGTTTATTTTATCTTTTTAATTATTATTTATCAATATTTCATTATTAGTAATGTTTTTATGATACTTCCTTGTTTAATCATGTGTGTTTTATCACCAATTTTGTAATTCATTTAATTAGGATATGGATCCATCAGCTCTATAATCCTATTAATGTTATAAATTTCAAAAAAAATATCATTAGATATATCTTTTAAATCATTCATTAATGGTGGAGAATGAAAATAAATTATATCGCTTTGGAGAGATGGTAAGTTGTAAGGACACTTGAGCAAAGACATAATTAATTAATAAGTGAAAGGGTAAATAATTGGTTGATTTATTAATTTTATAAAACTAATATGTCCTAAAAATCATATGAATCCATTATTTCCATATTTTTTACTTCCTAATTGATTCAGAAATGATAAAAAATTACATCAGGTTTTGAGGATATAGACTTATGTATACATTAGAGGTTGTCTTGTTTCCCACTTTATAGAGAAATGTATGGATAAATAATATTCCAAAATCATAATAACAAGTATATAATTTGAAGATAAAAGTGTTTTTATATAGAATGTTTTAATTGATAATAGAATTTGATTAAATAATAAATAGAAATTAAAGATCTTAGTAAAGGCACTTACCTTCTCTTGGAAGAACCTCCATTGCATCTCTTACTAAGGAAAATAGGGTTGTCAATTAGGGAAGAAAAAATTCTCTATAATGTGATTCAGGATGTTGGGGAATAATATTGGTTGGTCTTGGTCAAGACAAATGGCTTGATATATGTGAATGATTTTGAGGAATGGTGCCCTTTTCTAATTAAGGAGTGAAATTTTCTAAATAATGAAAATTATTCAACAATTCAAATTCAAAATCACTTATTGTTCCAAAAAATTACTTAAAAATGGATTAGTGGGAGAATACTGTTGAGGTACACCTCTTCCACAATAAAACAAAAATTTTTAAACAGGTTATCCCTATATCAACTAAGGTTATTCACTATTATAATATTAGTTTTCACTATGGTGGCCTGTTTATTATCCATGGTAAATTATAATTTAAGTGTAAAATAAAATAAACATTATTAGATATAATGAAACCAATGATTCTAAATATTATATATAAATTATAAAAAATATAAATGTGTGTGGAAAATTAATTTTAAATAACTGCATGTATGGCTAAAAAACAATATTTTACCTTCTCCATGATAATATATTTGTTCATTATTGGTTAATCATAATGATGAATAATTAAGTCCAAACTATTAAATAATATTAATTATTTTATTAAAAACATGGAATCTATTTTATTAAATTAAATTCACATAAGTGGAATAATTTAGTTTAGAAATAAACCTAAAAATAATGTCGAAAAATAATATTTCTAGAAATTTATTATTCAAGAATAAGATGATCATATATTAAATATATGAATATTAATCATCATTATATAGATTTAAATATTTATAGTTAAATATATTATTAATAAATATAATTTTAAACACTAAACTTTTATTATTATTATTTTAATTGAAATGGATATACATTATTCCCCTTAAAAAAATTAGTTTTCGGAAAAAATATCACTTGTTAGATACAATTGATTTTATCAATTTTTTTATATCATCATCATAGTTAAAGAAAGTTATAAATTATATATATTATGAAAATTTATTATAAATAAATTGTGTAATATATAATTACTCCATTTTCATATATTTATGAATGTTTAATTCTACGGTAATTGTTGAAATATTCATTATAGTAATATTCTTAGAAAGTAAGTTCCAAATCAAAATTCATTCTTTCAGATAAGAATTTTTGTCCAAAATATTAAAATTTTCATTTTTTTATAAAAAATTAAAATAGAGTTTTCACTTACTATTACCTATTCTCATGAGTTAAATACTTCCTTCTTATAAATTTATCGTCTTCATAATTTTCATGGATATTTTTTATTATAAAAAAGTAATTGTTGTTATTCTTCTTAAAATCTCGTATTTTCCCCATTTTATCCTTATTTATAGGATTTCTTGGAAATAAAAATACAAGTGAATACATTTCATTCATCATCAAATTATCTATAGTGCCTAGAATAAGGATTGAATCTTCATAATAAGACATTTCAACATACAATTCTATTTTTTCTTATGTGGGAAAATTTTTTAGGTATAACATGTATTTCCATAAAGAGGATATAATAAACACATCATGTAATTTTGAGAGACATGATGGAATTTTTATATAATAAGCCACATATCCATTTCAATCTATTATCTCAAAATTAATAATCCCCATGTGACATTGATTCCCCTTCTTACTAAATCTATAGACACCATTCCATGAGATGCATTCAAGAAAACATGATCAACCACATTAAATTTGAAAATATTTCTTCTAGTTATTCTAATAAATATGTTTTCTACATTGACATACATTAAAATAAACCTAAATAGAAATTTACTTTAAGATTTCCTACTTAAATATTTATGGTCCACATGTTTCCTTTCACCAAACTCATCTGAAAAGGATTAATGAAAACCTATCTTCTATATAATTCATCACACAATGTAATTTTAATATTTTAATGGAAACAATTGGTTTTTGAATACTCCAAAAAAGTTATACAAAGATCATTTATACCATGAAAGTTAGGTTATAATGGTCTTAACATGTGTTATAATGATTGAATATCCAATTTAACCCCAAAATATGTGTGTCGTGGGACAGATCGATGAAGACACAATTGATTTAGAGCGAATTCTAGATAGTGAATTGAATATCCATTACAAATAGATGAAGCTCAAAATGGTCCTATCCATGTTAAGTCAAAGTGTTAAATAGAGAAAAATATTAATTTTGTGTCATAGATCCCCCTTTTCATTATCGTGGGGGTTGATGGTGACCTATAGCCAACCTCATATAGGATCGTGGATACCCTTCCACTGACGAGGATTATATATCATTGTGAATGGATCTATTATTAGAAAAAAAAACTATACCACCATTTCCATAGGGAATATTATTACCCTATTATTTTTCAAATTTTTTTTCATGCGCCCTTTCAACATTTGAGAAACACTTTGAGTTAATGATACGCGTAGGATCCTCAAGTGATAGAAAAGTTCGAACCCCAATGGTAGGTATCCTTCATGATTACACTTCCCATGGGCTTTTGATACCCTGAAAACAATGTGGAGATTTCGTTCATGGAGTCTCATGAACTTTAGGGAAGAGGAAATAACATTGAAGCACTTGGGGCCTTAGTAAGGAATCTATCCTTCATGATGTTGACCCCATGGAGACAACAACATCACACTAAGATAGAGTCATCCAAATTCATGATTCATACTCCTTTAAGATACATCGTAACTCAATTATCCCCATTGCATCATTATACCCTTCCTCTATGAATCACCAACTATCAAAAATCACCTTCTCATGGCCTCTCAATAGTTCCTCCTTTTAGTAGACATCCATCCATGAAAGTTCCGCTCTTAAGAACCACATACCAAATCTGGACCGGTTCAGTTTCACCATGAATGAATACACAATCAGTTCTAAAAATCCATGTGTTTTCCAAATTTTATCCAATTTCATATTAGGCCCCCATACAACATATTTCTTCTTCGAATAGTCTACCATATTCCTATTTATTCTATCAATATACACCCAAACAACGGTCCTCTTAATGAATAATCCTCCCCTGAAGTACCAATGCCATATCTTTTCTAGGTATACATTATGGGTTATCATATAATCCCTATATGTGGAGACATTTAGGGAAACACAAACTCCATTCAATCATTACGTATGATGACTCTTTCCATAGTTTTCGAAATATAGAAATTCCTTCATTCTCTTCTCCTTATTTGACACATTATCTTATTTCCATAATCGACAACTTATTTTCATGACTTCCATTGAACATATAGGATATAAATAATTCATTATCTTTTTAGATAGTGTATAAAAAATTATCATATGACGAATAAGTTTCAAAAACAAATTCTCCTCAGTTATATTGAATAATATGTTAAAAATAGTCATTCATCCCTTTTTCATTTCATATGCAACCCATAGAATGAATGGATAGTCTGGTAAAAATAGAATCGCAGATAAAATAACATTATTACTGATTTTAAATTAGCATAAGGAACATAATATTAATTTCATTCTATTTCTCACGAGGGAAATATATTTATATGAATATTTCTTTAAAATATATCCATACCATGTGTTTTGATTTCTCTTCCTCCCAAATGTTCTGAATCAATGACCAACATTGATCAACGTCACCTTTAAGACAAAGTACTACATGAATAACCTTTTACCTTTCACCGCATCCTACATCTTGATATATCCTTTCATGTTACTTAACCCATTAGTTATCAATAGGAAGACTAGTAATCCTACGAAAATATACGGGATTATGTCACATGAAGCAACCCAACATAGGAGAATCACAGTTTTGAATACTAAGTTTCTCTATTGAGTAATTTTTCTCTATCATAACATGTGTATTATGTCCTAATATTTTCATGATACAATTGTTTCCAATATCAGTTGTTGAAATTGTGAATAGGTAGATATATATATATATTTTGAATGATCATACCATTATTTGTTCCATGAACCATTTATAAAAAATACTATATAACATATAATATCATTATAAATTTAATGTTATAATATATAAGATCATATTAGATGACATGTATATTATAAATTGTAAATTTATTCATTTTTAATAAGGGAATCATAATCATGGTTTCATATGAAAAAACAGTAAACTATTGAAGCAGTAACATATCATTCATGATAATTTTTGAAGAAAATATGAATTAACAAAGTCATATCGCCTTGGATTTTCAAACTATGTGCACAATATGGACCATATTCATGTAACATATAATTTCCATGCCAATCCCAACATTAGATTTCTGTATTTATGACAACTATGTTAAATTATTCCAAAAAATCAACTAATGTTATCTAGACACGAATGAATTTCTAGATTATCAACATAATATATTATGTACCAAACCATTAATGATATTTTCATATAACTATAAATATCCTCATAACCTATCATAGGGTTATTCTCCTAAATCTATGTTTTACTAAATCCAATTTCAATGGATTCTACTAAAAATCTACTAATAACATCTAAAACAACCACAACTACAGTAACATAATGTCAGTGGTTATTTAATTTCACTATAGTAAGATAAAAAAGAACTCTTCTTGAATAACCTTTCTGTTTAGTTATCTTTAATTACTCAATACAAACATGATAATAATTTTACATTTGGAATAAAACATAGAAAAAAACAAAAAATAATGTTCACCATCCTTATAACACATTGAATTTAGTATTCTTCATAACCTATGGAAAGGAAGCTACAATAGGGTGAGATAAAATTCTCATAAATTGTTCGATATAACTATGTTTATCATGAGTAGATAAGGAATTGTCAATACTTAATGGTTAATAAATAACAGAACCTGAAAATATATCAATAAAATGTGAATGGAATGCATCCATATAAAATATCAATGTGTAAATATCGTGGATATTAATAATAATTTAATTAAAAATTTAGAAAATAGTTAATTATCTTGGATTAATGATTTCATGAATAATTAAATATGTACCATCATTACCTTGAGATTAGACAATTTAAATCCATGGATAATAACCCACATAAAATACCCAACTAGTTTATCTCCCAATACCTATCAATTCATTGAGGGGTTATCTGTAACTAAGCCCATACTAGTTATAGAACATGGAATTATGATGACTTTTCACTAGTCCGTCAAATAACATTAATAAAAATATACGTTATTTACAAATAGGATGTGGTTATGGAAATAACCATATACATGATAAAAAAAATTTGGTTACTTAAGAATAATATAATTCCAAATGAAAAATGATCTCAAGAATAAAAATGTTTCTAGAGAATATAAACGAACACAAAATAAATGAAATATGAACACCAATAGATCATGATTATACGTTTTGTTGGAATTCATATATTTTCAAAAATGGACAAGAAATAATAAAATCCTCTTTTATAGAACTATTTATTTCTAAAACTATTGATAATGTGTAAAACAAGGTAAATTTATTAAAAATTATATAGCAATGAGAATGCATGTTTTCACCATATATTTGAAAAAAGTACTACTTTTAATTTTTTAATGAAATTTTTAATCGTCTCTTTCAATAAAAGATTGAAGGATTCCTTTAAAAATTTCTTTACAAGTCTAGGATAACATTAATATCCATTAATAAATCATGTGATTAAATTAAAATAATAATTATAATTTTTTTTGGAAACATTGATATGGATGAAAAATTTATATTATTTATACAAAAATATATCTAGTTCTTCTTATAAACATTTATTTACATGATTCAAGAACCATAATGAGAAAAAGTTAGAATAAAATAAAATAACCCTTTAAATATGAATGGGATAATAAAATTATTGGTGATTGTGAAGGATATATGATAAGATTAATTCAATGAATGCAAATTAAATTATAAAATAATGTGATATTGTAATATTGATTCTTACATATTTGGTATCTTTTTAATTGTAACTAATTGAAAGAATAAAATTGAATTAAAAAACATAACATCCATAATAATTATGTTTTCATGTTAAAAAACTCAATATGGTAGTATTTACACCATATTAAAGATTCATATTTGATATTATAATTGTAATATATTTATGGAAAATGTTTATAACATATTGAAAATAAAAATTGTTACCATGAAATGAGTGTTTTTATGAAAGGAATATAATAATTTACATTGCAATATAACTTTATTAAAATATTATTTTAACAGGCTATTATTGATTCATGGGTTTCACAATAAATATTTTTAGAAATTAATTGTAAACGATAATTTCACCATAATGTAGTCTATATTTTATACTTCAATGAAATTATTAATGGACGATACTCAAAAATAGGATAACGAAATGAAATATAGGATAGTCATTGGGATACTATTGAATATAATAATGACAATAAATGATATTTTTTCCTCTATGTCAATATACATGGTTCTAGAATACAAAAAAGAATAGAAACATGTATGAAAAAATATTCAATATAGCAGTAAATCAAATGTGTGATGGATTTTAGTTTCTATTATTGTGTAAAATCTCAGCATGAGTTATTATGAAATGATTATATTGATTTATCTAGTTATTAATACTATAGATACCCAATATCAATATAATTATATTGGGATTATGGATATTATTCAAATTATTATTTTATTTATTTTTATTCTCACAAACACCCTTAGTTGATTTTATAATAAATTTACATTTGTGTGGATTTTAATTTTATATTTTGTTAAATAGTTTTTAAATTAATTAAATAATTATGTTATATTATATTTTATTTGATCTTATTTATAGATTTAATGTTTATTATATATAGTAATATGGATTTTTTTATAATTTCATTCATTACTGATCAAAATGTGATGTTTCACCATATTATAATGTTCGAGAACATAACATCTATCAAGGAACATAAATTTTGGAATCGTTTATTTAGACATAATGTTAGGATTTTGAACCAAACATTTGTGATGAAACAATATAGTGGCATGTCTATATTTGGTATGTTATGAAATATATTGTTAAGGAACCTCTAATTTTGATATGTCATGTTTGGTTTCAACCCAACACTAGTTACTATTCATTTGGATTTATAGTCATTTTGAGAAGCCGCATGTCAAAAAAAGTATACATTATATAGTATTTATAATTTTTAAAAACATTAAATTTATTATTTGGACATAGTAAGTAACTCATATAATGGGTTCATAGAAATTGTTTTAAGGAACATAAATATAGATTTATTCATTAATGTATAAAAGTAAAATGATTAATTTTAGTGGAAGATTAAATATAAATTTCAAATGCACTAAGCATTTTGAATATCATATTTTAGCAGGAGATATTTATAGATATAGTTGATAGTAATCATACAGAGTCTATAATTTATTCTCAATGTATAATTATTATATATAATTCATGATAGTCAATCCATTTTCTATTGATCCGTTTTCTCTTATGTTTGATGATCGAAGTCTCATAGTTTATTTTTTCATCGGATTCAAAATTATATAATGGATATTGTTTTGTATTCTAATTTTTTTACCTTATTATTTATTATTCATTTTATTTATTTAATATAGTTTTTTAAGACTACACATTTTAGTATTAGATGTTTTAACTTATAATAGATTTTTGTCTTTCTATTGTAGAAAAAGTAATTATTGTTGCGTTGATACTATTTAGAATATTTTCTCATCAGAAAGATCTGATATTCTTTATAAGAAAGAACTTTTACGATAATTCATCTATTCCTATAAAAATATATTATTTTTTTAGTTTCATTTCATTCATATGAACATATTTAATGATAATTTCACGGACCAATATTTTTTTTCTAATTCAAAATAGTAGGGTGTAGAGTTTTTTATGGAAAATTGGTTGTCCCATTTTAATCCTTTTAAAATATTTTTAAAAAGTATTATTTTTTTTGAAATCAATTTATTAGGTCCCATGAAAAAATATATACTATCAAAAATCACTAATCTCATGTATAAATTAAAAAATCACTTTACTAGAGTATTATTTTAATGTAACACCATGAGATTATATGAAATACTATTTTTTTAATTAATTTTATATTTATTCATTATCATTAGTTAAATGAAACATTTTATTTATCATTAATTTCACAAAACATTTGGTTTATATTGTATTACAAGGAACACTGAGTAGTCTTAAAATATAGGCAACAATGGGTTTTAACAAAACATGACATATAATTAAAATTTTATTATTTACTATGAATGTTTTCATGTATAATTTTTAATAGAGTGTATGGATTTGATTAACTTAATTATGAAAATATACTTTTTAGAAAAATATAACCTAAATTCTTCAGTTAGAAATTAAAATATATGATAGTTGAAAATAAATAAAATCATTTTATGAAAAACTATGTTAATATACATAAGAACATGTTTTTTCAATATAAAATAAATAAATAAATTTTAATAATTAATTATAATTCAATTTATGTATCTCATATTAAAGAATATTTTTTATCATTCAACTATTATTTTTTCTATGCATAAGATAATAATAAACCTATGTTTATGTATTAAACTGCTATATATCTAAAATGACGCCCTTTCACATTTTTTGAACTTATTTTATAATTATTTTACTCCATTTTTTTAAAAAAATATTGGAAATTAAATTAAATTTTCAAAATATAATATTAAAAATATAATTGAGTTAATTTTTGAGAAATTTTTGAAAAGGTAAATATATCGACGAATATGAAAAAGTACAGGTTTTTATTAAGATGTGTGACTTCATTAAAATCACATAGATATTAAAAAAACTATTTAATATAGATTTAAATGTAAAATTAATTAAATAATATATTTATTAATCCAATTTATATCATTTTGATCAATTATATATTGAATTGGGATGCTAATTATTTCTATACACGTGAGAAGTTTCCCTTTCTAATAACTCTTTTTCATCATGTGTGTGGGATTAATTTAAAAATAAATTCTACAAATTATGAATATTGAATTAGTAAAAATGGATCCTGTATTTCAAATAAGAATAATTTATAAATTTTAATATGTTTTATATAATATCATACCATTATGAATAGTAAAATTATTAAAAATAAATTACCATGGTTAATGTGAAAATCCATTTATCAGGGGTTAAATGTAAAAGATAAGGGGTAAAATGCAATATTAAACATTCAAATTCCCACCACAATTCCAAATTTTGGAATTATCTCATCTATTATCAATAAGGTTTTATTTTGGGACATTATGGAATAAAAAATCATCGGTACACATTATTATCTTCAAATATCCGATGTGTGCCCTCCACCCGATTTATAAAACACCATCACCTATCCTCTCAACATCATCCTCCCACATCCAATTGGACCAAAAAATACCATAATAATTAACATCCTTGATTACATACTCAATTTTTATAGGCCTTATATTTGACATAAATATCACCAATGAAGTGTTTTGGTGATAACCAATGAATGTTTCTTGGATACGAGGTTAAGATCACAAATAAGATATGTTATTTTAGTTAGTTATCTTCATCCTAAAAAACTTTTGTATCCATGATGATAAAATACCCTAACTATCATAAAAAACTAATGATAATATCATGATTTATATCCTTCCCATATCCACATACTATTAATCGAAATCATTGACCGTGTGTACCATAGACTACCACCTCATGAACATAGGTAACTCATTTTCTATCACTGCCTCTCTTTGAATTTCATAATCATGTAATTAATAATTATATATATATATTACATTTTTAAGGTTATTATATATTTTATGTTATGATACCACATATATCTTTTCTAAATTCCATTTCATGAGAGACACGATTACGTCGCTCGTGTGTACGGCGGACTACCGCCTTACGAAGTGATGTGATTAATTATTCACTAATGACTTACATGGAAGGAAATAAGGAAACATTTAATGAATATATGAGATATTAATGACCTATAAATACTTAATTAAGTATAATCTATCATTGAACTTCTTACATTCAATCCCTTCATGCATAAATAATGGTGCTCATGTGAACGACAAAATACCGCCTCACAAATCGATGTGGTGTGTTTTTAAATTTCATATCACTTGGATTGTATAAAGGATAGAATAAATTAGATAATATATGCTATATAAGACATAATAATAACTATTTAATAATTATATATTATTTACATTTCTTGTGGTCTGTTCATCGAGGAAATGAAACAACATTCAGACATTCATATGGCTTACCGTCTCTATGAACAGTGTAATACATTTTCAATATTTAACATGAATGGATTACTATAAAAACATATATAAAGAATATATATGATATTTATATATTGTTTTAAATTATGTAAATTATGTAATAATGATCATTAAAAAAGGACTAAAAATACCAAACCGAAACATATGTGGAAAATGAAGTAGTTATTAATTGAAATATGATTGTAAGAAGGAATATTTAATAAAAGGATAATAAAAGGTAATAAGAAAATATATATGTTATAATATATATTATCATTACTTTTAATAGAATTTTAATGAAGATATATATATTATATTGGAGTCTACAATGTTTACAAAGGATTTCAAGATATTTGGTATGGGATTTATGATATAGTTTTTAATTCTATGAGACACATGTCAAATTCTCACTACTAAAAAATATGCCCTTAACAGTGATAGACTATATCATCACTATAAAAAATTATTCATAAGGTTTTATTTATTAATTCTAAAAAAGTGATAATAAATATTCCCTTATATCAGTTCTTTTTTCTTGCATTGATAATTGACAACCTTATTCAGCACATTTTTTTAACATTGCTAAATGGTACCATATATCAGGACATTATTTTTGTCGTTGATAACGGGTTACGATTATCGGTGCTCTATTTTTAGAACTCATAGTGGAATTATTTATGAGTTCTTTTTTAGTGGTTCTGAATAAAATAAAACAATTAAATAAATAATAATTAAATGAAAATTATTAAAAAAATTAAAATATTTATTAATTACATATTTATTGACAAAAATGAATTATTTGATTATACAATATAAAATTTTTAAATACTAATAAATTTAATATATTAAAAATATAGATACATGTTAAATTCAAAATAAAAAAATAAAAATTTAAAATAAGTAAATTGTAAAAAATATTAATGATTTTCTTAAAAAAATAATTGTTGGTATTGTCAATAAAATGTTTATATTTAATATATAGATATATATATTAATGTGTGTGTATATATATTTTATACAATAAAAAATATTTATTCTTTACAATAAATAGTGATATATTTAGTGAATAATTTTTTATAATTACAAATTAAAAAGAAATAAAAATAAATTCTAATTGCATAGAGTAATAGATGTAATCAAATGTCATTTGATTTTTCAATTTAACATAGATCAAATGTATTATATTTATTTTAGATATATATAATTAAATCATTTTTACATTTAACATACATAAAATAAATATTTTTTTTGGATTTCAATCAATTTAATTTATTTAATTAGATATATTTATTTATTATTTTTTCATATTTTCAATATGTATACAACATTATTTCAATATATATCAATTTTTTTTAATGATTTATATTTAATTAATGCAAATTATCCATTTTTTAAACATTTTTATAATGAACTTATTTCTAATTATTCAAATTTAGTAAATTTTAATACGCATACACTTAAGATTACGTATTCATTAAAAATGATAAAAAATATTTCTAAAAAATATTTATAAATAAATATTTACAATCATAATATATTTATAATTATAAATAAATGAATAATAATGTTTTAAAATGAATTTATATAATTATAATTAAATAAATATATATTTTTTAAAAATTATAAAATTTTAATAGTTTTTTAAATAATTTTTATATATACTATATATATATATTTATTATATATATATTTTTATTCAATATATATATAGATAATTATTTATAATTCTATGAATACTATTTTTAAAAACTATTTATGAAAAAATAAATTAATAATTATAAATTCAGAGTATCATAAAATTAATATTTAATAAAAAAAATTTTTATGACTAATATAATTATTTATAATGACTATACTTTCACAAAAAAATGAATTTTTCTATGAAAAAGTGTTATATGTATTTATCGGTTATAACATTTTAGCACTAAAAAAGATGGATTTCATCAGTTCTTTTTTAGTGTTGATACATCTCTATCATTATCAGGAATAAAAACTACCGATAATGATTCCATTTATCAGTTATTATTAACATAGTGATGATAAAAGGTATATTTATTTGTAGTTGTTGGTCCATAGGAAATCATTTGACCGTATCTTATTTTAATGTTTACAATAATCACAAATCATGTCAAATCATGTCTAATCATTTATATCTTGATTGTACTAAATCATTTTAAGTTATTTTTAGATATGATTTTCTATGTGTCATAATATGTTTGACACATGCAAGGTATATTCATGATGTTATACAATTAAAATAGAAAATAGGATAATTATGAGTCACTGACACCGACATACAAAATGACACCATCAGGGTAACCCTCTCACCAAAAGTGCAACAATGAAACCAAAAGAAGTAATGTCTCACCGATAGTACAAACTCACACACTGATAGATGAATCATTGATAATATAAACTGACTCACCGACTGTACAAATGAGATACCCATAAAAATTATGACTCACCAAAAGAACAGAATGAGTCACTGATGCATTTATTCAATGACACATAGAGATACTAATGGAATGACTCGACGATATAATGAGTCACCGATATCAATAGAAGGACTCACCCACTCACTGACAGAGGAGTCACTCAAAAACTATTTAAGTTTTCATTTATTTAAATTTGTATCTAACGACCATTTTCATTGTTTTAATGGTAAAAAATAAAATAATTATATTTTTAGAGAATATTAATTGGGATTTCATAAGTATGAGGTACCTCGAGATACTTAATTTCAGGATGTAGAATATAAAAGTGAAAAGTATGTGAGCGGAATGATATAGAGACAAAGAAATATAGGTGAGTAATTACAAGAGCACCCATATTGAACCTGTGAATGAAAGGATAATGAACACATGATTCATTATCATTCTTTATGGCTAAATATAAAGGAGAACTTTTTCTACACCATAATTTCAACACCCCTATAGTAAAAAAACAGATCCAAAGGAATATAACATAATCTTCCTGGAAACTAGCACACAATTCTTCATGAAACTATATTTCATTGTTTATTTCCATAAGGGGACTCAATATAAACATATTCAATATCCAATGAGTCCATATCTACATTTCATAACACACATATCCTTCTAAAAACAATCTATCATTTTTTTTGATCTTTTGTGTGCGTTTTTACAACATTTCGAGTATTGTGATTATCTTTCTATTAAACACACACTATCTCCTGCACTGATCTAGTGGGTAAAATATATTCTCAGAAAAATATCTTTCTACACCTATCATATCCCATGTAGAACTATAGAAGATATCGTGTGTGACCTAGTGGTTCAGTTCCCATGTATGATTGTGTTAAAGGTATTCTAACCTTGAAAGTTTGTATACTGTTGTGTAAACCCCAATCCTGGGTGTGATGCAATAATTTATGTGTCTATTTACTTGTGGATTGTGATCTCCAAGTGGAGTTAATTATGTCTCATCTTGAGATATAACCAATTTTGTAATCTACTTTGATTTCAAATTTAATTTACTCTATTTTTAACTTGTATTTCAAAAAACTATGTATTAATTTGATATTTTGTCCATGATATTTTTATAACTTTTTGGATTAGTAAATTATTTTCAAAAGTAATTTTAATCTTTTAGGTTGATATAAATATGATGAAATAATTCTATAGAGAATTTAATAGAATAGTAAAACTATTATAAATTTACTACTTTGATTTACTGGCCTGTGTTGTTTTTTCTTAGGGTTATTATTCAAATAATTTTTTATCAATTTTTCATTGAAATCCAATTAACCCTTTATTGAGTGTCCTAATATGATCAGAATTTGTTATCAACAGTTTGTTAAAAACATTTCAAATATTTTAAACTCTTATTTTGGTTGTTCTTTAAATTTCTCTAAATTTATATTATTTTAATATTTTTTTCTCTTTAAAAACCTATTCATTATTTATTATTGATAATATTTTGGAATTTTATACTACCCATAGAACTCCCCTTTCAATGTAATAAATTATAAATAGTGGAAAATAAAGAAGAAAATGCACTGAGAGAGTATAGTTTTTGAAATTTTTCCTTACATTGTAGATGAATATACGAATTTTCCAATTAGCCAAAATACTTGGGATAACCCAATAGGGATTTCTTATAATTATAACTAAAAATATTTTAATTTCTTATATTGTTCTCTAGGATTTTGAGAATTCAATATGATTTCAGCGTGTAAAATAGCCCATGAAATTTGGGATACTGTAGCTATTTAACATAAAGGAACCTCTAATTTCAATAAAATGATACATAAAACATACACTATAAAATGTCATAAATTTAAGATGAATCATGTTGAACCTATTTCAGATATGAATCATTGGTTCAATGAAGTTGTAAATAATATTATATCTATGCGAATGATATTTACTTCTAAAGAGTAAATCTTGAGAATTCACATATGTCTACCTGACAGATGGAGAGGAACCTCAGTATTAATAACAAAATCATTTGATATTTGTAATATACCAGTCATGTAGATTATAGGAATGTTTTTGATCTATGATTAAGAATTAAAACTCATCAATGAAGAGGAGGACGAACTGAAGGCAAATCTAAAGGATTTCAAAACCAAAACATCCAAAAATAAAAATTGGAAAGGATTCAAACTCATTATGATAGTACTAGTAATGAAGATTCACCATATGATAGTGATGAGGAAATGGATAAATTGGATAAAAGGTTAATAAAGTATTAAAAAATGAATAATTTTTTTTCCCTGCCCTGCTATAAATATAAGTATGATTATAAGGGAAACTGGAAAAAGGATTGGAAAAGGAATAATATCACAAATTAAATATTTTGTAATGAATGTAAGAGGAGAGGACATGTAATTTTTGATTTTCCAATGTTAAATTAATTAAAATATGAATGATTAAATATTAAAAAGATACAAGAAGGAAATGAAGGCAACCTGGAGTGCTTCTGAGGATAGCTCAATGGAATCAAAATAATCACATGATGATATATTTTAAAGGGAAAACTTGGGTTTCATAAAAATCTCATATGAGGTAACCCTTGATTCATATGAAAAAAATTCTTATTATTATGGAGATGAATGTGATTATGAAAATATGACTAATGGAAAAATGTATGAATACTAAAAAAATGCTTGAAGACATTTTTAATGAATTAAAAGATAAATATAAAGACATAAAGAAACATCATTCACTTACCATTACTGTTAAATCTGATTATACCATAGAAAAGAATGGAAAATATCTATTGATTAATGAAAAAATGACTATTAATTGTTCACATATAAATTTAATGATGATTTTTAAAATATTACCAATTAGAAATATATATTTGTTAAAAAAGCTTGGTAAACAAGTTTTAACAAAATACACCAGTGGTATTGACTATCAACCTAGTAAATGAAATTTTGATAAAACCAAATTTCTATCTAAATCATGAAAATTAAGTTTTATTCCTTGTTCAGGATAATTTCTTTCAAGTTCCAACTATGAATCAACTTCAAATATTTCATAATTTTCTGTCCAAAATAACGCCCATTTTTCAAATAATATATATACTATTTATAGGAAACTCATGAAGCAAGTATGGGTTATCAATTCTATTATTAATATTGTTACTAGACCAAATCAAATTTGTGTACGTAAATCTATTATTGTCTAAACTATATTGGTAGGAGACCTATTTGAAGTGCTACTCTATAATTCTATGGTACTTGGATAGTGGATGTTCATGAAACATGAGAGGATATTATTCATGCTTCAATAATATGATAAATATTGATGGTGGGAATGTCATATTTATTTACAATTATAAAGGAAAAATAATTGGACTTTTCCAAATTGGAATCTCACATTCAGTTTTAATTTTTAAATTACTTTTTTGATGGATTAATGTACAGTTTGATTTGTATCTCTCAGTTGTGTGATGATGGTCTAATTTTAAATTCAAAAATGATTCATGTAATGTTTTAAATTCTAAAAATAAATTAATATTTTATGCTTTTATAAATTATAATTTTTATGCTATAAATGTAGATTAATTAGTTTCTATAATGATTCATGATCCTTTCATAAAGAGTCTTAGATATGGAATAAGAGATAAGGACATTGTAATATTCATTCAGATAGAAAGCATACTGGTAATGGACATGTTATGGATCTACATAAACATGAGTTTCCAAATAAAAAATTTATTAATCCATGTCAAAAGGGTAAACAACATAAATTATCTTTCTAGAAAAATATAGATGTTTCTACTTCTAAACCTCTTAATTTGGTTCACATGGATTTATTTGTACCATATAGAGTTTCAAGTATAAATGGGAAACACTATATCTATGTTCAGGTAGATGATGATTCTATATATACTTGGAAATTCCTTATTTCTATAAAATTTGATGATTATTCTCATTTAACAATGTATGATAGAATAGTAGAGAACCAAAGTGGACTTAGAATTAAATCCATAATAAGTGACCATAACCATGAGTTTGAAAAAGGTGATTTTTTATCTCTTTTTTCAAAAAATGTATATAGTAATATATTATATTCTCTTAGGACACCTCTATAAAATGGTGTTATAGAAAGAAGAAATAGAACCTTACATAATATATCATAGACTGTGATTAATTAATAGGAAAAACCTATCTATTTTTGGGAAGGAGATGTCAACGGAAAATATTATATAATTAATAGTGTCTTAATCAGACCATTTTATAAGAAATCCCCTATGAACTATGGAATAGTGGTAACCCCAAAGATAGTTACTTAAATGTTTTTGGTTTTAAGGTCTTTATACATAATATAATGAACAACATTGAAAAATTGTAATCCAAAAGTGGTGAAGGAATCATTAAAGATAATTCAATATATAATAAAGCTTTTAATGTGATTAATAAAAGAACTATGTGTGTTGTAGAATCTGTACATTTCAAATTTTATGAAATATACATACATGAAACTAAGTCCACCATAGAAATTCTTGTTAAAGATCTATAAAATTGGGACATAAATATAAAATCTATTGACCCTATTGATAAATCATCTATTAAATTTTATGGTTTTAGAAATTATCTAGACTCTACTAATGATGAACATGAACCCATTATATAAGATGAAATAAAAATTCCTTCTTTTCCTTGACCCATGATAACTCTTAAGATCCATCTTTTAGATGTTTTAGTTAGAGAAAAAGTTCATGGAACAAAAGCTACAACTTCTAGGAGAAATTAATTTGAACATCAATAATTCATGGAACATCATAATCCTAAAAAAAAATGGTTAAATAATCAATTTTATTTGTTAATGGTTATGTAAGAATAATTAAATATGTTTGAATAAAATAAAATAATGAGACTTATAATCAAACCTCGACACATCTTGACCATATTCACTAAATGGGTAATTAGAAATAATTTTCATGATGGTGGTAATATTGTATAAAATAATGCTAGATTGGTTCCACAATGTTACAGTCATGAATAAGGAAATTATTAATAGGAAACGTTTTCACTGGTTACACAACTTGAGGCCATTAGAATATTGCATTCATATGCAACACATCTAAATTTTGAGCAATATCAAATGGAATTTATGATTGAATACCTAAATGGGTATGTAGTTGAACGTGTTTTTTTGAACAAACACTAGTATTGTGAACCCTTACATGCCAAATCATGTTATTAAACAAACCGTGGATTAATATGGTTTATGAAAATATCCAAGATCCTGGTATGATAGACTAAGTAGTTTTATTATATTCAATTTTTTTCACAAGGTATAGCTGATACAACTCTCGTTATAAAACTAATTTCTAAATATGTATCCGTAGATCAAATTTAATTAGATGATATTATTTTTGGATCTTTTAAAAATTATTTATGAGTAGATTTTTAAGAAATGATTAAATGTGATTTTGAATTGAATTTAAAATGGGAACTCAAATTTTTTCTTTGATTTAAATTCGTTCAAAATAAATAAGATATTTTTTTAAATCAAAGTAATTATACAATAGATCACTTAAAAATGTAGGATTTTTAATTTACTAAAATTATTAAGACTCCAATGAATACCACCTGTATGTATGATCTTGATGAAAATGGTAAATTTGTTGATCAAACAACATAGATATGAATGATTGGATGTTTACTCTACTTGACTACAATAAGGCTTGATATTTTTTATAGTGTGGGTATATGTGAAGTTTTTCATGATAACTATAAATAATCTCATCTGAATGCTGATAAAATAATTTTGAAATAGCTCAAATACACTACCATCATAGAATAGTTCTATCATATAGGGAACCTTTTGATTTAGTGGGTTATTCAGATACTGATTTTGTTGTTGTATGTTAGATAGAATGAAAACCAAGAGAAGATGTCACTTTTGGGAAAGTCTCTTATTTTAAGGTGTAGAAAGAAGAAACATTATATTGTATTATCTACTTCTGATGATATGTACATAGCTATTGGTAATTTTTGTACTCAAATTTTATGGATGAAGCACAATTTACTAGATTTTGGATATCAATTCAAATATGTCCCTAAAAATATTGATAATATCTATCCTAAAAACATTTTAAATTATAATATATTCCCATTCTAAAACAATACATACTAGCGTAAGACATCACTTGTAAGATATCATTATGAAAAACGTGATATAACACATGATTTTATTAGGATTCAACATCAATTTTATGATATATTTGTAAATCCATTGAACACTGAAAGAATGAAATAAATCAAACATGAATTAGGGTTGATTAATTTGATAAGACCTTAGGTTGATAATTTTTGGAAAAATAATTCTAGATGTTTTATCGACACTATGAATTTCAAGTAGAAAATGTCATGATGAAACCGACACTATATGATGCTGACACTAATAATGTCATATTGATAATTCCATGCCAAAAAATTATATTGTCATGTCGATACTGTCATTCCGACACTGATAGTGTCTTTCCGATATTGTCCTCATTACACTGATGACTAACTATTTTATATATCTTATGTTTTAACCAATTGGACGATATTTTATTTTTTTCATTAAATGTGGTTAACAAATTTAGGATCTCCAATGCCAAAAATGATATAAATTTCAGATTATCCACTCTACTACTTACCGTCACTCTTTAAAACTTACAATCCTACCATTTCTCTCTAACCTCGACCATTCACATTCCAACCTTCAACTGAACCATCCAAATTGATAATAATGAAATTCACACTTAAAGGAGGATATGAAGATGAGTCGAATCCTTTTAAGAATAATAAGAGAGAATTTAGTAAGCCTCAGCCTGCCAATCCATCCCTTGAAAGTCGTGTGGTTACTCCAGAGAATGAAGTCTTCGCAGAATGGTTTCTAGGGAGTATGGCGTTGTTATTAAAGGTACTACAGACTCATCGATGTTTATAATGGTTTATAATCAATGAAAGGCCATATTATCCCAAGCTAGTACATGAGTTATACATGAATTCTGAATTTTTTTAGAACACATTGATCTTAGTTGGATCAAATATTTATTTAAATGGAGGATAATTTAATTTTCATCATGGAATTGGGATGAATTCCTTATAGTTCCACATGGTGGGATATTCGATGACTATCAAGGTAACTCTCCATTCAAGAGTGATTTTTTCTGCTATGAGACAACTTTGAAAGAGGTATCTTGAAATGAACAGCACAAAATCCCAATAGCAACAGAGTTATAAAGTGAGGAAAGATTGTTGTTTATGGTCAATCAACACTAGATCTATCCCACGAAAGGAGCGTTTGGATCATTAATGTATCAATATGTATACTTGTTATATTTTTTTAATGATATGAGTTAATGTGAAACTGTGGAGAAATATGATAGTGCATATTAGTTAAATGATTAATCCCAACTATAAGAGAAATTCCCAATTTTACCCAAGAATGAACTCATCCATGCTTCAAGTGAATGTTTGTGTGGATGAGAATAAATTTTTTGTATCTACATATAGTGGAATCTGTTTGAATAAGGTAATTTTTAAAATAATGAATATTCATTGGAATCCCTAGATGTTGGAATGGGTTAGTGATTAGGATAAGCCTTATAAAAAATTCAACCAAGTGGTACATTCTATTAGGATAAGTGATTTAGTGCATCTTTCTCTTGGACCAGAAGATGAAGGGACTATTTATTATGATGAGGAAGAGTTTGATACTCCTCATAGAGATCAAGGGTATCCTATAGATGATAGGAGTGACCCAGAAATTGCATAATCCATAAGGTAAATGATTTATAGACCTCCTAGTCCACTGCTATCCTTACCATCAGATAAACCAATTCTTCGTGAAAATAATGATTAAGAGAAAAAAGTGGGAATATTTATTGATTATGTTAGATGATCGTGTGGTTCTAATGGTTATTCTAGAAGAGTGGAAAAAGGAATCAAATAAGAAAAAGATAAAAGTCGAATTATCTCTGCTAGTAAGGAAGAATAGATAGATGGAAATATATATGATGGTGGAAATGGTGAAAATTGTAAAGGTTGTTAAAGTGGTAATGATAGAGATCATCATGATGATGATCAGGGTGAAAATGTTGATCTGGTTGAAGATTTAGTTCAAGAATAACCTATAGAATATTTAAATGTCGCTATATAAATTGAGGCAATGCATGATGATCCAAGAGAAGTAGATGCTTCTTATAGAGGAGATAAATCATTTGTAGTTGATGGTGCAGTGTATGTTCAGAGAGTCTCTACACCACATCTGGTTTATGCTAGAAGTGGACCTCATATTGAGAGGGATCCTCATTTGAGGGGATATCAAGCCGAGGGGGAGCATCAAGTTAGAAGTGTGAGAAATGACACTGTCACTAATTCAGATGATGGTGTTCTTTCTAAAAGGGAAAGGAATCTTGGATATGTATCCCTTGGTTTGGATTATGATGTTTCATGTGATGAGTTTTTTTCTTATGTTTCAATAGAATCAGTTTTTGAAACCCTTCCTTGTGAGATTTCACTAAGGTTGACTTTGAAAGTATTAAGGATGAAATTTTTTCAGCTGTCAGGGAATCTATTAAAGCTTACGTTTTTATAATTCCAACACTATGAGATAAGGAAAACTCTTTAAAGGCTTTGAAATAAGAGATGAATTAGTCAGTTCAAGCTTAACTAGTTCCTGATTAGAAGGTTTGGGAAAATGAGGCTAATCGAGATAATTTATGAGTGAAAGTGATAGCTGAGATTCCAAAAAATTTAAAATCAATTGATGAAATAATTTTTTCAAACAATACCAATATTAGTAATTATATGAGAAAAATGTTTTCTTCTAGGAAGGGGTTAAACTCTATGAATAAAGGAATTTTGGAGACAGTGCATAAATATGATAAGGAACACACCTCAGCTGCTACATTTCCTTCTACCTATACCAAAATATCTCAGGCCTTGAAAACTGAACAAGTTAGAACTATTGTTAAAGAAGATATTCAAGCCTTATTTTGTGCCTCAGGTTTCCAAATAATTTAGAAAATTTAGAAGAACAATGATTATATGCATGATATGGTCGTATTTTATACTGAGGATGAATCTTCCACATTGAAGAGCTTTCGAAGAGGATTAATTCTTATTTCATAATGATCATTACCTAGAAATAGCTCACAGATCATATTATGTTTTTGAAAATGAATTTGACATTACCTCAAGATACTTGAGCATTTAGAAAAAAATTCAATCAATTTAATGACTTCACACAACTTTTTAACATGTTTATTGATGACAAAAATTATTTTGAAAGGGAAATTAAGTATTTTTGTGAAATTATTGAGGATTCCATAAAGAAATTAATGCCCTGTCAATATGTTTAGACTGAATCCATCATGGTTCCAGTGGCTACACCTCGCATACCCTCTACTGCATCACATTCCCAATCCTTGCCTCCCAATCCATATTCCATGTCGGTCTATCATGATCTAAGACATAGTCTGATAGATATCGTATAATAGACCCAAACATGAGTTTTGTCATAACAGAAACCTATCCTTCCACCTTTTATTCAAGACGCAATACATATTCCTCCTCTTTGGATTCATTCAGACCCTCAAATCTCTCAGCCTCCATCCCCGGAACCTACTATTGATCATTCTGAAAAATGAGAAGACCCACTAGATGACATGGAGTAGTGTGGATCCCATTTATTGATAGGGATACATGACAATACTTTTGTTGTATTCCACTAACTGTACATTCCATTATTTACAAAATTCATTGATGTTTCAATTCTATCTAAGTGTTATGACTATGAATTTCTTGATTTAAAGTCATTCCAAAATTTATGCTTTTGATAATCCTAAAATTGGGAGAACAATTCAAGGAATTATTATTTGATTTCATTATTATCATTATTATATTTCTTTTTTATATTTAATTAATATAAAAGGGGAAAAAGATAGTGGGGGGGGGGGGAATAAAAAATTATTTATTTTATATCTAAATGTTATCTTTTTTGGAGAAATTACACTTTTGAGAAAATCAGTAATGGGAGATGATAAGTTGAATGATTATATTAATAATAAATTAATTATACACTATAATGTCGTGATTTTTGATCATCAAAAAGGGAAGATTATTGGACTGTAGGAAATTGTTTTCCCCTCTCTAGTTTTAGTGGTTTTAAAAATCACAAATCATGTCATTTCATATCTAATTATTTAATTCATGTTCATAGTTTATCATAATATGTTGTGTTGAATTATGATTCTTTATATCATTATATGTTTCACACATTCTATTTATAATAATTTTTTAATATAGTTAAAATATAATGAAGGATATGTATAATTCAATGACACCAATAGAAATAATGACAATGACAGTGTAAATATCTCACAGATAGTTCAACTAAGACATCGATAGAAGGAATGTATCACCGAAATTATAAACTGACTCACTGATAGATGACTCAATGATAGTAATAATTAGATACGAACATAAATAATGAATCCATGACAGGAAAAAAATTATTCATCAATGCATTATGTCACTGACGCATAGATATATCGATAGAATGACTCGCTGATAAAATGAGTCACTAATATGAACATAAGGACTCACCTATAGAAGGTGTAACTAAAAAATGACTCATTGATAGAGGATTCACTGATGGAATATTTAAATTTTCATTTATTTTAAATTATCTCTAATGGTCATATTTGTTTGTTTTAATGATACTGAATAAAATAATTATTTTTTCATTCAATATTAATTAGGAACTAAAATGTACATGGTAACTCTACATGCTTATGGTCATGATACAAAATAGAAAATAGAAAAGAATGTGAGATAAGAGATAAAGCGACATAGACACATAGGTTAGGACTCGCACGATCAATCATACTGAACATGTGAATCAAATAGAGAAGAAAACACGAGGCATTCTTTTTCTTGATGACTGAACACAAATGAGATCTTTCTATGAACCAAAGTTCCAACACCCCTATAGGAAACAAAATATAATCAAAGGAATAGATCATCATATTCCTAGAAACCAGAACAAAAATCATCATGAAACTCTATTTTAGTGTCTATTTCAAAAGGAGGACTCAAACATCATATTTTCTACATCCAAAGAGTCCATATCTACATTTCCTAACACACAGAGACTTCTAAACACTATCACTCTATTTTTTACAATGTTGTTTGAATTTTTATTATATTTAGAGCATTGTGTGGACCTATTTGTTAAACACACATTGAATCCATCACTAAACTGTAGGATACAATATATCCACGCACGAACATCTATTTACACCTATTATATCCCACATAGAACTATGGTTTAGGTCATGTGTGACCTGTTTTATTTAGTTCCCATATAGAACTATGGTAGAGGTCTTGTGAGACTGATAAAATTATTTTATTTCGATGTGTTTTCAATTTTAGTTTACACTATTTTTAAATCGTATATCATAAAACTAGGTTTTACTTCGATAGTTAGTCTATGATTGTGTTACTATCTATTTTGTTTTAGCTTGTTAGTTTAAAATGTTATTTAAATATTTTATGTTGATATATATAATAAGTAATCAATATCATTAGATATTAAATAAATTGTCATTCTATTTTTAATTTTCTATGTTGATTAAGTGTCATGTTTTGTTTTTTATTTCTCAGATTTTTTTTTCAAATATTTTTTTACTATAAATTTTTATATAAATTCAAATCACCCCCTTATTCTTGTCCTACTTTGTCCAAGAGTAATTTTTTTAAAGCACCGATAATAGTGCCTCTACCTATTTGAAGAACCCAAACCATTGTGATTGAGTTTGAGATATCCTAATATCTCCATGGAATCCAACATATGTATATGCCCCTCATTTCCGAATCCATGCACGAATCTAGGCATGAATAATTTCTCTAAATATTTGAAGGCTCAAATGATTCAAGGGTCGAATAAAATTATGGTTTTAATGATATCCTAGTTTTTCTATATCTATTCTTTCACTTGGTTATCCACTTATCCTTCTCGTCCAACATTCATGTATCCCAACATCTCTAGATGCACTATGTTATAATAAAACAACCCAAAATTAATTGATTTATATATATATTGAATTATGATCTTACCTGATAGCATGTGGCTCTCCGTCGAAAAAATTGGTAAAATGTGACCAGAAATATATCAATCCCATTATTGGGTCATTATCTTATGATGCATAATATTCTCCCAAAGCCTATATTCCATGAAATATTCCTCTTTGGTGACCATCATCATTTTCAAATTTCTCCATATAGCAGTCAATTTTTTCATTTATTTGGAATATTCAATTAAAAATAACTTGGTATCCTATTTTTAAATATTTTATTGATAAATAAATGTGATATGATTTATTTTATATTCCTATAAGCTAAAGAAAATGTTTCACCAATCAAAGACAATTTCACATTTTATAACAAGTGATCCACTACAAAATTTCATTGTGCTTTTATCAATCCTAAACTATTTTTCATTTGACATATATGAGTACTGAAATCCTTTGATCATATTCAATTATGTAGATGTTCTGATATAATCTACCTCATCAAAAAGCAACCATTCATAGGAGTCCATCCATCATTAAATACCATGTCTGTAGTGATTTATTCATGTTATAGAAAAAATTTAACTAGAAAAAATTTCCCCCATTTTAATCCATCATAAAACAATATGATTTCTCAATGTATACTCTCCTTTAAAAACACTATTATGGAATGTAGATATGAAATCCAATTTGTATATTTCCTACTACATTTTAACTGAAATAGATATGAAAATTAAAATAGATTCCAACAATGTTGTGGGTGTCAATTTATTATAAATATAAATTATATTAATCATAGAGTCCCCCTTACACAATATCCATTATTTATTATAATAGAATTTTTCCAAGTCGATGTGTTTATTACATTACAACCACATGGTTTTGATAAAATTTATATCTCCCAACATTGGAACAATTTCCTGTGTCACCTTTTTCTTATTATTATCAAGCTCCTCATGAATATTTTGATCTAACTATAATCCTTGTTATCCAATCTAAATGATTTTGGATATACATGGGAAATAACAAGGTTTTCTATAGAGTCTTACTCCATAGATATTTAACCAAAACTGTCTGATCACCAATGAAATTTTATTTATTGATAGCAGCCTTACTTGTATTACTTTCTTTTGATAATGTGTCTTAGTTTTTAACACCATTAATGTCTTATTTGAGCGTTCCTCCACCCTGTTTTCTCCCACCATATTTTAATCAATTAACCATTAATTTCTTCTAATGTTTCATCATTATTTTCATTTCTATCAATATACCCATTATAATTTGTAAAAAATATCTAATAGTGTTTTCTTGTTATGATAAAAATATCTCAACCCACACTTTTTATGTCACTATTTAATTGTGTCATTATCTAAAATGGTCAATTTTCCACTACCAAAAATAAATTTCATCATTCATACAGTATTAAAATAAATTTTTACCAACTACAAATAAAAAAATCGTATGGTTGGTTTTCGATACCTTTTTGTGAAAATATGTCCATATTTGTTATGATAACCCACCCATAAATACTTCATAAAAATCACTTCATTTCATTCAGCACACATCTAATAAACACTATGTATGTTTACCATTAATCCATCTAAATAGAAATCAATCTTTAACATTTGCATTTGGTTTCTCCTGATGGCATATCTTTTTTTCATCCATTTAATTATCACAAATGGGAGTCACTACCCCTTTTAGCGTACATAATGTATTGAAACTGTCATCCTCATGAGTTTCACCTTGTGAATTTTTAAAATTCAATAATTTTTTCATGGGACTCGTCCCCCATCTGTTTTTTGGTTCATGTATTACTTTGACTTGTATAGAACATATGGATGACTGCTGATTTTATTATTCGAAGAAACATAAGTTCATATCCACAAGGGATGGGAGATGAGTTCCCGATAATAAAATTAAATGAAAAATACTTAAAATATGAGCAGAAGAGGATGATGTTTTCCGATAACATTCACCTTTAGTTGAATTCAATGGATGAAACCTACCATAATAAATTAATTATTTTATTAAATTAAATTATCCATTTTCTAAAAAGCATTCTAAAATTTATATGAACAGTCAAATTTTTATTTTCCCTTAGTATAATTATCTATAACACTCAACTTTGATAATGAATAGATTATGTGTACTTTTTTACAAGATGGATATTTTATGAACCCATTTTGATATCCTTACATTCTTTTAGATGATTTAACAATTCAATCCATGGTATCATATTTTCTCCTCATCCTCCTTACTCACTAATTTATTTTTTGGAGAGATATATTTATATTATTAAATCTTCATTATTTCTTTACCATCAGAATATCCCTTTGTTTGAAAGTTTTATCATAGTAAAATCAATATCCATGGAATTAATATATTATGTCATATTTACATTTAACATATTTCTTTTTTTGAGTATTGAAGTAATAATTTGTTTCCTATATAGGTGGATTATTTTCAATGATTTAGGGCTGTTTTTTTGAATCTAATCATTATCATGAGAGATTGAACATTGAACCTACATAAAAGATAATGAAAATTAAGAAATACATCAGGAATGCATAAAACCATCAAGAAAATTTGAATTATGACATATTATTTAATTAATTTTATAATGATTATTTCTATTATTTCTATGTCAATTTACATATAAAAGTTATCTAATAATTTTTTAGTTCCTTTATAGATATTTTTTGAATTCATATATTTTTTTAAACTATCTGAAAAAATCCAAAAAATAGTGAAAATGTTTTTTCTTCCAATTTTACCATGTTTTGCATTTCCATTTCATTTATTTATTGAACATCCAATACTTTATATTGATTAAAATTTTTAGCTAGAAAAAACTTTTTGTTATTAAATTTTTTATTTTTATAGGATTCTCATGTTCCCATTGTTCTGACCTCTCATAAAATATTGTCCACATGACCACCCTATGCTCTTGTGACTTTAAATAATGATAAATGTTTTTCATCTAAGAATATCAAGTTCGTATGTACTATTTGATGTATAACATAAAAAGATAATGGAAATGTGGTAACATTTGTAGTTAGGATTTGTTTTGACATATTTGGATGTGTATTAATCAGGAACACCTCTACATGACACATGGTGTGACTAGTATTACTCCAAGTGCTTCATTTCATTTAGAAATCACTTTAATTTTACTAAAAAAGAAAAATTACATAATCAAAACTGATAAAATATATTCTGATTATTTTGATACTTTAAGAAAATAACCTATTTTACATTTGGTATGTTTAGGAATCACAAACTCCACAATTCTATGTACTTTGTGACTATTTTGTCTTAATTTCTCCATTATTAGTTTAAAATCAACATTTTAGTTCAAAAATTCCACTAAATGACAACAAATCAAACACAAATGAATTTTCTTGTTCCTTAATGAAATTGATTCATAATTCATTTTTTATGAGTATGAATCAAGAGCACATCAAACCAATCCATGATGTGATCGGTGTAAGTCAAATTGCATGTTTTATTTTTAAAATTATATTTTAGTAAAAAAAATATGTACTAAAAACCAAAGAAATAGATTTTGATTGCATTGATACATTATAAAAATGATCAATATGATATTTTTGATGAGATTGAATTATATGTACCTCAATAGGATAAAAACTTTTACCATCATTAATTTATGAGTATAATTTCATTTAAAATTGATATCAATTTTGTTATACAAAACTAGTAACCATGTGAAATATGTGAAAATGAATATGGATTGCTTTGATACATTAGGGAAAAAAACAATATGAAATTTATGATTTTTAAGAATTAGTCACACCTAAATCCAATACATGAGGTGCTAGGTATGATTAAATTTATATATTATCATTTTTAAAAAATAGGTCGGTTCAAAAAATGTCACTAAAAATAGAGAAGACACAATCTTATTTTCCTAATAAATTATGAAATTATTTTATATGTCATTTTTGACGATTAGGAATCAGTATCAAATTAAACAGATACCATATGTTTTAGATTTGAGTCAATGTGTATATTTATAGATTAATTTTTTTTATTAAATAATACAAGTAGCATACTTGAAACTGAGAAAAAAATTTAGATTATTTTTATAAGTTAGGAAATGATCCATAAGTCATTTTTGATTTTCATAAATCAATTTCACCTTAATTAGATGCATGGTGTGACCAGTATGAATCCAACTGATACTTTTTTATATAAAATTGAGAACCATTTCTTTAAAAATTAAATCATTCATAATCAAAACAAATAAAATTCATATAAATGGTTTTTATAAATTAAAAAAACTATCCATATGTCATTTGGGACATATAGGAATTAAATGAACCTCAATACGATGCACAGTGTGACTGGTATTACTCCATGTGTGTCATTTTATTTGAAATGGAAATCAATTTAAGTAAAACTGAAACATGAGATACTCAATACCAAAAAAACATTTATAGTGGTTTTATATTAATTTAAAAGAGTCAATATGTCATTTTTGACATTATAAAATCAACCAAACCTCAATCTGATGTATGGTGTGATCGATATGTCTCAAAGTGCATCTTTTTATTTAAAATTGACATGAATTAACAGTAAAATGGACAATTTTCCAAGTCAATACTAAGAGAAAATTAATTTATATTATTTTGATACATCTGGAAAACAATCAATATGTCATTTTTTGCTCTGTATGAATCAGTTTCACCTTAA
Source organism: Viscum album (assembly GCA_963277665.1). Classification (NCBI taxonomy): domain Eukaryota; kingdom Viridiplantae; phylum Streptophyta; class Magnoliopsida; order Santalales; family Viscaceae; genus Viscum; species Viscum album. The sequence goes on along the minus strand of OY728151.1, from coordinate 1,049,718,882 downwards.
TTTGAATCACAGTGTGAAAATAATTACTCTAATTTCATCTTTTATATAAAATTGTCCACAATTTTGGAAAAAAGGATAACTGACCTTCCTAAAACTAAGAAAACTTATTATGATAGTTTTGATATTTCAAAATAACAATTCATAAGAAATTTTTTATATATATGAATCAACCACACCCAAAATGAAAAATGTTTTTCCCAGTATGAATCAATGCCTCTGTTAATAGTTTAAAATTGAATTTTAGTTCAAAAAGAGTCACTCTATAGAAATTGATAAATTTCCTTGTATTTCCATGATAATTTAGGAAATAGATTTATATGTAATTTTTGATGGGAAGGAATCTTGATCACATCAATCCAACACAGGATGTAACCAGTGTAAGTAAATGTTTCTGTTTCATGATTGAAATGACATTTTAGTAAAAAATACAAGTGATGTACTCAAAACCAAAAAATATATTTGCATTGTTTTGATACATTATAAAAATGATCCATACATCATTTAATATGTGTAGTAATAGCATGCATATTAATTAGATGAGCTATGTATCCATTATGTCTTAATGTTCCTCGTTTTAATATATAAATTTCATTTTAATTTAAAACATGAATCACATCACCAAAACCGACAATCTAATCCTTGTTTTTTTCTAATAAATTTATCTTTTAGTAAATAATTAATTTCATTATCATTTTCATCAAATCATTATTTAGTTAATTTTCATTGAGATAATGCCTGAAGATGAACATGATATTGTGTAACATGCAAGAATCATCCAAAAACCTATCTGATGCATATTGTTTCTAGTATGATTTACATTTTAGTTTAAAATTAACACTTTCTATTAATTTTTTACATCATATAATCATTTACATTTAATTTCAATACTTATACAGGTGTATTTTTTCTCATATAGGGGTTAGGATCAAAATTCAAAGGAATACTATTTTTTATTAATGTATTCAATAAGTTTTACTTATTTAAATGCATAAAACAATGTTTGAAATTACTATACTATATAATTTTTTTACATATTTTTTTTGTAATTTTTATCATTTTAATTATTTATTCATACTTTATTATTTCCTTTCATGGTGTTTCTATTTATGTCTTGTACTAATAAATCACACTATACTAGTGACATAGTGTGTTGTTTCAATACACTGCAGTATAACCCATTATCAGTGCTTTTAAAATCAGTTTTAAAATAATGGGGGTGTTAATTTCTCTTTATTAGTCATTTTTTCTCCTTTTTGGATTAAGGAATTTTTAGTGCTGTTAAAAGCTGATTTTTATTTATCTCCACAAATTTATTTTAGGTGGTATATATATAGAACATTAATAAATTTAATAACTATTCTCCTAAAAACTATGTGTATTTAAATATCCATATTAGGATCACTCTTCTTTGGGGTTAACGGTTATATGTAAAAAAATTTAAGAGTTTTCTACCTCAATTATTCATATTTGGAACTTAGATTATGTTATGCACTAATATTGTTTTATATGGATTATAAACAAAAACTTTTATATGTGATATCATGAAATAATTTAATCTCATGATATTTTATGTTTTATTTAATGTTATCATTAATTTGGTTTTACGATTCAAATGTTTTTTAGTGGTAAGGGGTTAATGTTACGATTTTATTTTCATCGAGATTTTTATAATTATTATTTCGATAATGAAATATTATGATTCATTTACAATGAAAATAATGAGTTTTCTTCTCCATGAATGATATCTTGAAAATAATTGTGATCCATTCATATTCCTCTCTTTATATACTAAAAATCCAAAAATATTCTACTTAAGAAGTGTTGAAATTATTTTTATCTTTAGTCAAAATCCCATTATTCAAATATCAATGTATTTTAAAAAATCCCTCAAGAATGATTTAAAGTTTGAAAAACTATTTATTGATGAAATATGTACCAATATTTTACTTTTAACTAATTTTTTTAAAAGGAATCATCGTAACATTTTTTCAAATAAGTCCCATTTGGATTGTTTTTAAAATGTTATCGAAATATTTTTTTAACATGTAATACATTAATTTATTTTCATCCAATCATGAAAACCCATTGTACTAATGGTTCGACTATATGTTTTAATGTTTATTCTCAAAGAAAATTATTTCTAAATATTTTGTGATCACTTTTTTAAAAGTTTTATTTCAAACTGAAATTTTTTTCCCTCATGAATTTTTGTAATTGATCTTTAAATATTCATTTATTTTTTTGAAAATTATGTTCAATGAAATTTATTATTAGAACGTTTTATATATTGTTATTAAAATTTTAAAGGATATTCTTCTCAAAAAAAATTTTATATGAATATTAAAGATTACATTAAATTTCAGAATGGTTATTTTAAATGAATATAAATTTGATTCTATTTTATGATTTAAAATATTATTCTGAAAGTAGAGAGCCTATTGTTTCTCAAAAAATGACGCAAATGAACATTCTATATAATTTTCCATCTAGTATGGCATCATTAAATGTTACTAATATTTTATTAGGGATATGATCCATGAACAACATTATTTTATTTCTCTAAATTTTTTATGATTATAATGGAATGTTTTTATGAGACCTGTTGCTTTTTTATGGGTTATAATATGTGTAAATGATGAAATTTTTATGATTCATGTATCCTTTCAATTGGTTAATATATTATGGAATTTTTATTAAACAAATATTGTTTCATGGGTTTGATATGATGAAATGTTTATGAAACACAATTATTTTCATGTGTTTGGATATGATGAATGTTATACGACATTTTAGAAAACATATGTTTGATTTTTATTATATGACTTGGGGGACCTATATATTCCTCCAATGAATTTGGTAAATAATTATATATCATTAAATAAAAATTATTTGAATGGGGAGTTAAATAGGAACATTAGTGGACTTTTTCCACTATGATACTCATGGATTGAACTAGGACTACAATAATGGTTTGGGTAGTGAACCCATTCCACTAAGATATACATAGTAAAAACCATGACAACTATGATAATGATTTTATATATTTATGTGTACACCACAGTTTTAAGTTGAATGAAAATGTTATTGTGTCATCTATCACAATCTTTGATTCCATTATTATTTATTTCATGTGAACTTCTATACATTTTTCTTATCTTAGGAATATGATATTTGATCTGTAGTTTATGGTTTTAAATTTTTAGTCTCAAGATCTCATATAGTAATTCTGTTTTCATTATAATGTGATTATTGATATATCACATTCTTACCCTTTCATAGAATCTGATATCAGCCATTTATATATTTACTATCCATAATATATTATGAAATGTATTATTTATTATATGACTAAGAGTATTACTATGTGGGAAGGTTATTCTCAGAGGTGTTGAAGGTCATCCACAGGATAAGATTTCGGTTTATCAAGTTTCCAAGTAAACTAAACTTTTCTAATCTTTAGGTTTCTTTTTATGTAATTTAATGAATACGCAACTTAAAATAAATAATATTGTGTTTTGATTAGTTGAGGTAACTTTATATGTTATTAGTGGGATGTTTAGTTAAACCAATGGAAACTATGATGTGAAACGTTTCGAAGAACCATTAGGATAATCATAAGTATAAGATAATTTACTCAATTATGGTAAATAAAGGAGTGCGGTTTTCCAACGAATAAATAACAATCTATAGTCTATAATTGTACAAGATTTAGTAATAATGTTATCTAGTGTTAATAACTCTAGAAATGTAACATCATCTCTAACTCGATCATTAATAGGTACACAATAATGAGGCCATACTACTCAACTTGTTAGATACTCCTAGGGGACATTATTTGGTCACTCAAATTTTCTTAATGATCCACTATGAAGGGTTTGGATAAAGAATTATTAGGATAACCTTGGTTAAACCCAATGTATCAATCATTTGATGTAAATTTTTTTGATTTAAATATCCTAAAAGATTTTTCATAATAATTTTTTTCCTATATGAAAACTGTTTCTTACAGTATTCTTTTTAATTGTAGTCAATGGTGGGGACTAGAAGTAACCGAGTTAATATTGAATTTGACGACCAATTTGTTAAAAATAATATAAATAATGTGATGAATATAGTGAAAGTTAATTTGATTCTGACTAAATACGTGTCCCAAAGCATTATTAACTATGTGGACATTTCCAACATTTCGTAATCGCTAATGATAAGAAGGATGGTGTTAGTATCGAGTTCATAAGGTGGAGAACATAGAGGAAAAAGTAATTAATTTCTTATATATCAAGAATGTGGGAAGAACCACTAAAGGTAATGTATCAATGGAATAATAATATTATTTTTCTATGCAAAAGAATGAAATATATTAGTAATTTCAATGGAAAGATGAAATGTTTAGTTAACCCAATAAATGTGAATATTGGGATCCCTAATGCATCAAAAATTATTTAATTTCTTAAATATGGGATTAAAGGTAGTTATATAAATATATTTTTTATGGGTAAAGCTTATGAAGAAGATAAAAATGGTTGTATGATTAATGGTTTTCTTATTCATGATGAAGGGACTAAGAATTATATAGGAATAAAAGAATGTATTCTGGAATAAGATGAGGAATCCTAGTTAATAGATTTAAAAATAATTGTTGTGATTGTAGTATTTATGTATTTTAATTCAATAATAGTTGATCATGAAATTTAAAATGATTTTAATTTAGTTGTTTTACATTAATTATTTTCATGAATATATCGAATGGTAATGATGACCAAGAAATATGATTTAAGAAAAGGTTATATTTTTTAAAACATATTATTAATGAAATTATAAACTGTAATATGTTCAGGATGATTGGGATAATAATTTGGGATAAAGAGATTATTAATATTGATAATGTTAATTGGATAGTAGTTATGTCTTTAGAACTAATTAGTTATTTTATAAAAAAGTGGTGGAATTTATGATATTTTGGATTAATGGTTAATATTAAATAATATGTGGTTTTCATTAAGAAATAAAAATGGATTTAGTTTTTGAAAGCATTAATGTTATCATTATGGTTTCATGGAAATTTATTTTATTTCCATATTTCTAGAGAGTATAAGGCTGGAGGTAATCATATAGAGGGTATGTTATAATTAAGTGTTACATTATGATATTTGAGGTGTTAATTTTTAGTTGATATTAGAAAATTAGTGACCTTATTCATAAATTATTGAATTATGGAAGGCTCTTTGGGATAAACATTAATGGAATGGTTTATTTAAAACACTAGATGAGGTTTATAAATTATTGTGGTATTTCATCACATTAACATTTTCTCTTATTAGAAAACTTTTTGATAACCAATGTGGATAGAATGTTAACTGTGAATAGAAACAATGAATCATCATTATTTTATAGACCATTAGTGAATTAGGTTTTAAAAATTCCTATTTATTGTGGGGAAAGAGATAATTTAGAAATTGATCATCGAATAATGAAATTATTAGATTGTGCATATGAAATGGAAGAAACCCATGTGTCTAAATTTTATTGTGATCACAATCATGACATTAAAACTCCATGAACATTAGGGAAATTTTATTGAGAAACAAAATTCATCTATTACCATAATTTATGATGGATTAATGGTCTTTTATATCATCATAATTTTATTTCCTTGTGCTTGATACATTCACAAGAACATTTTCATTATCACTCTATTTTAGTCCATAGGAGTCAATTTTTTATTCCATATCAATATTATATTGTCCCTATTTTATTATCCTTTTTGCAAACTTGGTTTTGTTTCAATTCAAGATGAAATTTAGAATAGACATTCTATAATTTATTAGGATGTTATGTTGGCCCTTTTTATGATGTCGATTTTTCCAAAAGTAATTTTCATACACATTTTTAACAAGAATACTTCAAATTGTGATGATGTAATTTATTTAAGGTGGTACAGTTAACACCCCATTATTTTAGGAAATATATATTTTTCAATTAAAATTAAATTTATTAAATATATTTTGTTACACTTAATACTGGTTTTATCTTTCATTTAATATAGAATTGGGTTAAGATTCTATTACAAGCAACACTAGGTTATCTTGTTGTATAGGAAACATTAGAATTTAATGAAACGTGAAAAAAACAAAAAATACTATTATTTAATTTGATATTCATTATCATTCCATTGTAATGGAAAGAATGAATAAGATTAATAAAATTATGGATATATATGTTTTACCAAAATATAATATAATTTTTTAATTAGATATTAATATAAAGTTCATTTTAAACTAAATGAAATTATTTTCTGAAAAATAATTTTATATGTGGAAAAATGTTCTTTATCATAATAAAATAAATAAATCACATTTAGTGAGTTATATTGGTGAAATTTATATATTATGTAATAAATTATTTTTTTACCCATTCTCTACTATTTTTATGCACATGATTAGAATATATCTTGTTTTGTGATTAAATGTATATTTTTATAAGATTGGTTTTTATTTCTTTTTTAGATATTTAATTAAAAAATTAAATGTTTATAAAATTATTTAGACATAATTAATATAAGTTTTTAAATTATAATGTAAAAATAATATTTTGATGGATGTTTTAGAATTTCCAGAAAAGATAATTACAGTACCCCTAGTTTGAGGTATGTAGCCTTTGTTTATTCCTTTTTATGTGTTTAATGTGAATGGTATGAGTTAGGAAGAAGTTGGGAGAGTATGGAATGTTTTTGAATATGTTTTGATGATTTTATTTTGGAGCACGGTTTGAGCCTGATAGGAGGAAACCTTGCGAGTTCTCTATGAAAGCGTTCCGGGGGTCTAGTAGGCTCCGAACGACCTACACACGATTTTACAAACCATGAGAGGAAACTGTTCTGACCCTTGATCTCGAGGGTGTAGCATGCTCGCTATTAGCGGATGACTTTCCAAACCGTGCGGGCTAGCTATGCAGCCACTTAAAATTGGGTTTTAAACCCCGGGGTCACTCGGTCTTGCCTCATTCCTCTCCAAAATCTCTACCACCCGAATATCACTCGGGTTATTCAGTTTTCAAAGGTTGGAGGGGCTCTCCTACTAGGTTTGGTAGTGTTTTGATGTGGTTTTTTTGGGTATTGATGGTGGTTTCTCCCGGATAAGTCTCTCTTCATGGGTTCTTTGTGTTTTCCTATAGATATACTCTTTCCACATAATATTTTTTCTAGATCTATATCTTTTTCATGAAGATCTAGGGTTTTGGTTGCATTGGATGTTATTGTTAAGGCTTGTGAATGTCGGGGAAGGGTATCTAGAGTGGTTTTGGTGGTTCGTTCGCCGGTTTTGTGGTGCGGTTGTTCGTGGGTAAAATTCTCTAGAACCCTAAAGGTAGGTGGATTCTCTCTTGACTCCACTTTGCTAGAACATGAAGCTTGGTTAACATTAATTTGTGTTTCATAAAATTAATTGTGTTTTTGATGTGAAAACTAGGTTGAAAATCCCTTTGGTGATGTTTTGGGGATTTTTGGGGAAAATGGGTTTTGTGGTGAAATAATCTTATTGTGGATTTTAAAATGGAGATTTGAAAATTGGGTTCTATGCTTGATTTGTGAAAATGGTTCATGAAAATTGTTTTCAATAAAGATGATGTTTTATTGAAATTTTGTTTTCCATGGAAAAAAATTAAAGGGTGTTTTCAATAAATGGGTGATTAATTGAAGTAAATTAGCGTGTGTTTAAAATGCTTTTGTTTTTATTGTGTGGACTTGGTGAATTGGGCTACATGGTTGATTGAGTATTATGGACTGTGTTGGTTGGGTGGAAGTTGATTAGAATTTTCACAATAAAAGGTGGTGGATAGAGGTCGGAAGAACCACCATTATGGGTAGTGGTCAGGAAGTACAACTAGTTGAGAATGGGGTGTATGGGATGGGCGTAAGTTCCACCGTAATGGTTGTTTTTCTGCGTGTTTCTTTACAATGATGGAATTTGTTGTGTTAATGATAAATGGTGAATTAGCTTATGGAATGATTTTTTGACTTTCCTATGGGTGTTTGGATTGGCTGAGATGGCTTGGTAAGGGTGTGTTTGGAATATGGTAATGGTTTCACTTGTGATAATTTTATATAAGATGCTTTATATAAATTTGATAATGGTTTATTCTAGTGAAATATGTAGGGAAGTCATTTGGGGAAAACCTACTGAGTATTAGTACTCACCCCCTTCATTGTCACTTTGGTGCTTCTACAGATTTTGTATTCCGGGATCAGGAAAAGTTGAAGCGTCTCATTTCTATTTGTCTATGGTGATGCATGGGACATGTGGTTATGCTTGGAGCAGGGATCATAGTGTAGACCAGTGGAGTGTGTCTTGATTTATTTTGGGTCTCCTGTTTAGTCTTCCACATAGTACTCAGTTATTATGTCTGGTTGTTTGGAAAATGGGATCGTTATGGATTAGTTGGTTTTCTTTTGGTAATGTATGAGTTTGGTTGCTTTATTGACATGCATCATATAGGTTATGGATTGTTTTTTTGGTTTTTTATTTAAGGGAAAATTGTTCCCCACTTTATTCTAGAATACCTTGGCATTTATTTCAAGCCTTTGGCGCCTTTGGAATGTCACTAAAGGCCAAGTAACCCTCACTGCCTCTTCAAGACAACGAGATAAGGGTTGGTCATTACAAGTGGTATCAGTTTGTTTGGTCCTTGAAACTCAAGTGAGAACATTTGTTCGGTCCATTAGAGTTGATTGTGGGTCTCAGGGTTGACATTCGTTATCGGTGTATTCCTTGAGTTGGTATGGTAGCAGGGCGTAGGATTGTCAGATCTTTGAATGTATAACATAAAATGACATAGCTAACCATTTTATGTTGAACTTCACGTTACTAGGGAGTTGGGTACATAATTGTTTGAAACACTTATAGGCATTGGATATATATTTTCATGGGTGTAGCCAATGAGATGGGAATGACATGCATGGTAGAAATCAATTTCCAATAGGATGCATATTTCATTGGGGTATAATGATTTTTGGTGTGGTCTGAATGCGTGGATTTTGGAGAATTATGAATTGGGTTTCAAAAAGGAAGGGATTTACAATAGAAATTCGTGGTATTTAGAAAATGGGATGATTTTCAAAACATGGGAGATTATCTTTTTCAAAAATGGCACATCATAGGAAATGTGAAATTGTGGACAGCCTAGTTGTGATAGTGCTATGTAATTGAACTTGAAATTGTAAGCCTTCAGTTTCTAGGGAGTGAGAATTATAGTGATTCTTATGTTGATAGAGATGGACCCGGGTAGACATTGTAGAGACCAATTAGATGAAGCTACTGGAAATTAGGTTGCACTTCAGTACCAGGAGAACCAGCAGTTGGCCTAAAGCATCATTTAGGATTTTCAAATTTTGATGTCAGGACTGCAACCTGATACACCTATTACGATATCTTTCTTGGTCGGAAATCCTATTAATGGATGTACGATTTTCCTCACGAGAGGAGTGAACCCAAACATTTAGACAAAGGTCAAGACTAAAACCTTTTCTCACTGATATAGAGGACAATATAATCAGAACAAAAGACTGTTAAAATTTCCTCCGAGACCCAAGAGTAAGCTGGGATGTTTTCAGTGAGGCTCCACGAGGCACATCAAGCGGGGTTGTAAGACAAAACCTCGAGAATTTCATAACTAAAAGAAGATGGGGGAATATTTAGTGGTATTTACATAATGCTTTGTGGTCGGGAGTTTGTGATGCTCCTCTTCATGGGAAGTGTTAGTAGGATAATAAACTACAGAGCCTGGAGAACACGTATCTGCATAGAGCTGAGAGAGTTGTGGTCAATGATCAGTCAGTACCATCTAGAGTGCGAGGTAAGGTTATTATAATTTCCAAGTTGATTTAAGTGTTCTTAAACACGGGTGCTTCACACTATTTTATTGTTTCATATGTGGTTGAGCTGCTTGGTTTAAAGGTAAAACTAATACCTTCGATGGTGAAAATTCACACTTATTTGGATCGAAGAGAGTGTCGAGCCTTCTTGTGTAGATCATGTTGTATCATTGTGGGTGAGGTTGAGAAAATATCTATTTTCTTAGTGCTTGAGATGGATGGGTTTTATTCATGCATTGAAAGGGATTAACTAGTGGCTTTTAAGGCCCACATCGACTGTAACACAAAAATAGTTGATTTTCCGACACACGATGGTGTTATACATCTCTTTATAGGAGAGATGCATGAAAGGCAGGCTGCAATGGGTTTTTTGCCACCAGTAGTGGGAAATTTATCGTATCATTTGATAGTGTTGTCGTTGGAATCGATAGAAAATATTGAGAAGTGTGTTCTTCTAGCAGTGGTGGATCAGTTCATGGATGTTTATTCTGAAGAATTCCTCGGGTTACCTTGTATAAAAGAAGTGGAGTTTATGATTGACCTCCTTCTGGGGACCAGTGCTATCTCACTTCTGTATTATCGGATGGCACTAGAAGAATTGCGTTAATTGAAAGTACAACTAGAAGACTTAGAAAACAAATGGTTTATCCAGCACAACACGTCTCCATGGGTAGCGGTGGTGTTGTTTGTGAAAAAGGCGGATTGAAATTTGAGGTTATGTGTTTATTATCATATACTTAACCCAGCTGTGATCTAGAACAAATATCCACTTCAATGAATTGATGATTTGTTCGACCAATTGAGGGGAGCCCAGTGGTTTTCCAAGATCGAGCTGAGTTCGGGATATCATCAATTGTGGGTGAGTAGAGAGGATATTCCTGAAATATCTTTCTGAAGTAGATATTTACATTATGAATATGTGGTTATTCCCTTTGGTTTAACGAATGTGCCCGCGATGTTCATGACATTAATGAATCAGATATTTCAGAGATATCTGGATTCATTTGTGGTGGGGTTTGTAGATGATATTCTGGTATATTAGAAGACAAGGGTGGAGCTTGAGTTGCACTTGGCGATAGTGGTGGGGATCATGACGGGTCATCATTTGTATGACAAAATTTCTAAGTGTGAATTTTTGATATAGGAAGTCAGTTTTCTAGGCCATGTAATTTCTGAAATGGGTGTTTCAGTGGATCTAGAAAAGATAGAGGCTGATATCTCATATAAACCACCTAAGGATGTTTTGAGGTATGAAGTTTCCCTGGTCTAGCTCTGTATTATTAGCATTTTGTTCGTGAATTTTCAAATTTGGTTTCACCGATGATAGCTTTGACGAGAATTAATGTTCCATTCCAGTGGAAGGAAGAGTGTCATCATTCTTTCGAAGAGCTAACTGGTCGCCTAACATCAGCAACAATCTTGATTTTTCCAGAACCTAAGAAAAGGGTACATTGTGTATTGTGGTGCATAGGGATCACAATTGGGGTGTGTTCTCATGCATAGTAATCTTGTGGTTGTGTATATCTCACGACAGTTAACGGTGGATGAGAAGAACTACCCAACTCATGATTTGGAAATGGCAGTAGTGGTCCATGATTTGAATGTGTGTCATCATTATCTCTTCTGTGAGAACATCATGGTATATACAGATCATAATACCTTGAAGCACATTTTATCATAGATTATTTTAACTTGAGGAAATGTATACGAATGGAATATCTCCAAATACATGATTTTTGACTTGATGTACACACCGGGTATGGGAAATTTAGTGGCAGATGCATTAATCAGAATGTCATATGCTCAGCTAGTGAAACAGACATCAGAACAGTGGCAGTTGATGTCGGTTATAGGTGAATTGAGGTTGGAATGTGAGGAATAGGGTGATAGAGAGGTCTTCCTTCCATTTTTATTGATACCTAACAGGGTTGGCTAGGATAAAGATGCACAAATATCTGAATTTGATTTTGTTACCCTAAGGTCAAAACTCAATGGTGGGTTGACCATTGAGGGTTGGAAACTGAATGGAGATTCAGTTTTTTGTTTTCAGAATCGAATGGTTGAAGCAGTTTCACGTCAAGAGGATCTTCTCCGGACATATCATCATTACAGGTTGGCTATTCATCTTGTAATTCATTAAATTTATAAAGAGTTGAAAGTGTAGATTGGTTTTGTTGGTATAAAAAGAAGTGTGGATGAGTTTTTTTCTAGATGTTTGACTTGCTAGCTGGTCAAGGAAGAGCATCATAGGCCAGTGAGAATGTTGCAGTCTTTACCAATACCTATATAGAAGTGGGAGAAAACAAAGATGGATTTTGTCACAGGTCTCCCTATAATGGTCAGAAAGCATGATTCCATTTGGGTGATAGTGGATTGACTAATGAAGTCAGCCCATTTCATTCCAATTCGTGAATCTCATATGGTAGAGGATCTGTCCAAAATCTATATCCGGGACGTCGTAAAGAGGCATGGTGTTCCGGTTCCAACCATATCCGATAGAGATCCGAGGTTTACATCTCATGTCTGGAAATCCATACATCAAACCCTTGAATCAAAGTTGACCATGAGTATGGCATATCACCCTTAGAAGGATGGTCAATCTAAGAGGAAAATATAAACTTTGGAGAATATTTTGTGTGCATGTGTCATGGATTTTGTTGTATCGTGGGAGGACCACTTTTCGATGATTGAGTTCTCATATAATAATAGTTATCAGGCATCCATACATATGGATCTGTTTGAAGTATTATGTGGGCGGCCATGTCGTTCTCCACTACGCTTGGTGGTAATGGGTGAGTCATCGATGGTTGAAAAGAGTCTTGTCTAGGAGACTACGGAGAATATCAAGTTAATCGGGAAGAGAATGGAGATGTCTCAGAGTCATCACAAATCATATGTAAATCATCATCGATGGTTGTTTTCGTTCGAGGTTAGTGATCATTTGTTCCCTGGATCTCTTTTAGTTTGGTACATCGTCGGGTTGAGACGCTGGGAATGGTATCTCCAAGGTTTATTGGACCTTTTGAGATTCTTGAGCGGCCTGGTGTGGTGGGTTATCATTTATCTTTTCCACCACAGTTTAGTGTGGTTCACAATTTGTTTCATGTGTTGTGGTTTAAAAAGTATCAGTCGGATCTGAGCCATGTTATTCATTAGGATCATGATGAGCTAGAACCAGATGATTTGTCAGTGCACGTTCCAGTGCAGGTTGTGTATTGGCATGATAATGTCTTGTGTGGTATAGGCATCTGTCTAGTTCATGGTTTCTGGCAGCATGGACAGATTCAATAGGAGACCTGGGAGCAGGGGAAAGAGATGGCTGGGAAATGCCCCGAACTCTTTCGGAAAAGCGATTGTCCTATACTTTCTAAGGATGGAAATCCCAATGGTGGGGAGAATTTAGTACCCCCGTTTTGTGGTATGAAGCCATTGTTCGTGCCTTTTTATGTGTTTAATGTTCATGGGATGAGTTGGGAAGATGTTTGGAGAGTTTGGAAAAGTTTTGAATAAGTATGGATTCTTTTACAATGGAGCATGGTTTGAGCACGGTTAGAGGAAACCGTGTGAGTTCTCCAAGAAACCTGTAGGGGGAGATAGTAGGATCCACATGGCCTCTGCATGGTTTGAAAAATCGTGCGAGGCAACCGTGAAGACCCTTTGTCTTGAGATAGTAGCATCTAAACGGTTAGCTCACGGTTTATGACACCGTGCTGACTAATAGTGCGACCACATAAAATAGGGTTTTAAAACCCAGGGTCACTCAGGATTGCCTCATTCCTCTCCAAATTATCTCCCACTCGAAGCTCACTCAGGATCTTTAGTTTTAAAGGGTTGGAGGGGCTCTCCTACTTGGTTTGGATGCGTTTTGAAGAGGTTTCTTGGTGTTTTGAAGGTGGTTTATCCAAGGTAAGTATATCCTCTTGGGTTCTTTGTGTATTTCTCTAGATTTAATCTTCCCTCATTCTTGGTTTTCTATATCTACAATAGTTTCATGTAGATATAGGGATGTTTGTTTCATGTATGTTAATTATAAGGCTTTTTAATGTTAGGGAAGGGGATCGATAGAGGTTTTGGTGGTGCGTTAACCGGTTTTGTGGTGTGGAAGATTATGGGTCGAATTCACTGGAACCCGAAATGTAGGGGGATCTTCTCTCGAATATACATTTCTAGAACTTGAAGCTAGGTTACAATTAATTTGTGCTGCTTAAAATTTATTATATTCTTGAAGTGAGAAATTGGTTGGAAATCCCTTTGGTGATGTTTTGGTAGTTTTTGGGAAAACGGTTTTTCTGCTGAAATTTTCTTGTTGTGGATTTTAAAATGGATATACAAAAATGAGTTGATGTGATTGATTTGTGAAAATGGATGATGAAAATGGTTTTCACTAAAGATGTTGTTTTATTGAAATGTTTTTTGGCATTGAAACTGATTAAAGGGTGTTTTCAATAAAAGGGAGATTTATTGATGTAAATTGGCATGTGTTGAAAATGGTTGTGTGTTTATTGTGCGGTCTTGGTGAATTTTCCTTATTATTTGATTGAGTGTTATGGCATGTATTGGTTGTGTGGAAGTGGGTGGTATGTCTTACTATAAATGGTGATGGATAGTGGTCAGAAGAACCACCATTATGGAAGTGGGCGAGAAGTATCACTATAAAAGGTGATGGATAGTGGTTGGAAGAACCACCATTATTGGTAGTGGTCAAGAAGTACCACTAGTTGAGAATGGGTTGTACGGGATGGGCGAAATTCCCACTGTAATGGTTGTTTTGTTGGGTGTTTCTTTATAAAGATGGAATTATTTGTGCTAATTTGAAATGGTGAATTGGATTATGGCATGATTGTTTGGATTTCCCTTAGGTGCTTGGTTTGAGTGAGATGGCTTGGTAAGATTGTGTTTGGCTTATGGTAATGGTTGGACATGTGATTATTTTATGTTTACTGCTTCATATAAATGTGATAACAGTTTATCCTTGTGGCGTGTGTAAGGATGTCATTTGGGGAAAACCAACTGAGTATTAGTACTCATCCAGTACATTGGCACTTTGGTGCTTTTGCAGATGTTGTATTCCAGGACACTGGTAAAGGTACGGAATCTCATTGCTATTGGTCTGTGGTGATGCTTGGGACATGGGGTGGATCTTGGAGAATGGATCTTGTTGTGGAGTGGTAGAGTGTGTCTTTATTTAGTTTGGGTATCTTGTTTAGTCTTTTACATAGTACCCTGATATTGTGTTTGGTTGTTTGGAATGTTGGATCTTTATGGATTAGTCTGTTGTCTTTTGGTAATATACGAGTTTGGTTTCTTTGTTGACATTCATCATATAGGTTTTGGATGGTTTGGTTGGTTTTGTCTTCAAGGGAAAATTGTTACCCACTTTATTATCGAAACCCTTGGCATTTATTGCCAGCCTTTGGCATCTTGGGAATGTTACTTAAGGCAAAGTAACTCTCACCGCCTCTTCAATACAATGAGGTAGGGGTGGGGTTTTACAATAATGTTTTCATTGAGTATTGAAAAATACAAGTCTTTATTATTATTTTTCATTTATTTTAATGAATTAAAAATCATAAAATTATAAATAATATTTTTTTTTCAAATGTACAATTACTTAAAAAGTAAATTTTTTATTTCAATTAGGTAATTGGAATCAGTTATAAAATTTTGATATTAAAAAGTATTATACTTATAAGAATTTACTATTTTGAAAAGGTTTTTTTTCGTCCCCTTTGCCACATAAATTTTAAATTAAATTATTCTACATCTGTGAATTTTATTTATAAAAGTGGATTTAAAAATTAAAAAAAACATATTTTATACAATATAATAAGGCCTAAATGATATTCTACATTAATTAATTATAAAAATAGTAAAAATTAATTATAATCATTAATTTGTAAATTTGTTTACCTTGGATTTAAACATAAATGATTTGGGGTAGAATAGAAAATAAAATCATAAAAAAACTATAGGATATAAATATTTAGACCTAAAATATATAAATATCAATAATGGAACAGTTTTTATCCTTTTAGAGTGATATAAAACTTGGTACACATTTTTCATTTCCAAACATCGAGGTGTGTCCTCTCCAAAACAAATAAAACACCACCCACTGTCCTCTCCACATTGCACATAAAAATACATTTGGATTTGAGAATCCTTTCAAAAATACCATCCTTAATTACGTTCAAAATTTTTATAGGACATATACTTATTTTTAATGTCTACTGGAAAGTATTTTTCTACTATCCAAAAAATGTTTTCCAAAAAAGAATTCACGTTCTAATAAAAGTATTTTTATTACTTATATTATTCCACATCATTTAAAAATTACATGAAAATGATTATATAAAATAATATATATCATAAATATACCTATATTTTATTATTTTATTGACCTGACCTATATCCATCACATCTTCCCACAAATGGGAAGTGAAACAGTCATTCATGTATATGGATAACTACCACCTTGAAAACTAAAAATATTTATTTTTCATCACTCCCTCTCACAGAATGTCATAATTATGGATTTAAAGTATATATATATATTATTTTTAAAATTATATTATAGTTATGTATTATTATATAACATAAAAAAGTTACTTTACATTACGTGAGGGACACAATAATGTCGCTCGTGTGTATGGATGAATACTACCTCGCAAAGATATGTGATATGTTCTTTACATAGTATTTAAATGGAAGGTAATAATGATATTTTTCATGAATATGTGTTATATTTTTCAACTAACCATTACCCTTGGAATATAGTATCATATTTAACTTCTTACCTTATAACCCATCAGAAAAAATATTGTTTCTCATGTGTATAATGAAGAACTGCCTCATAAACATATGTGTAGGTTTTTCATTTAATTTTTTAAAAAATTGTAATAAGTATAGATCAAAATAATATATAACTTATATATATTAAATTTTAGTTATTATGTAATGGAGATGCATTTTTTCACATTTTTAATGATATATTCATCAAGGAAATAGAAACATAATTAATTGGTACATATGAACAACCATTTCAATGAAAGATGTAATTAATTTTACATCTATTTCGGTAATGCATAACTATACATACATATATAATTAATAAATATGAGAAATATTTATCTCATGTTTATAATAATGTAAATTATGGAATCATGATCATATTAAAATTACTGAATATACCAAACCAAAACATACCAAAAAAATGAAGCAATTATTATCCAAAAAATAATTTTAAGAATTAATTGTTAATAAATTTGTAAATAAGGGTCATAAGTAAATATTATATGGTATATAATATTTTATTATATTCATATAATTGATTTATAATAAACCTATATCTATTATATAAGAGTTTCTAATTTTTACGATTCAAGTCGACACTGAAAGTATGTGATTTTTGTCGCACTTTTTACTTCTATGAGACACATGCCATATTTAATAGATATTTGTTTTATGTGGAATAAATAATACCCATGAATGTATTTTATGATACTTTTATTTAATTTTATTATTATTTTCATATCCATTTCATGGAACCATATTCCATAGGCGTTATGGTTGAATTTTTACCAATGCAGTAAATGAGCATTGTCTTAATTTGTTTTTTTGAGACATATATAATGTTATGTAAATATATTATTTTATGATATAAAAAAATAGTTCCTTAAAATTTTGATCTCATGAAATAAATATCTATATTCTTATTTAGTGATTAAATTAATTTTATCATTACTGGGGTTTTATGATTTAATATTTTCCAATGTTTTATGGGTTTGATTTTATAATCTTTTTTTTTCGGGATTGTTTATGTTTAACCATTAGATGAATAAATATTATGATTAATTTTTCAAGAAAATAATTAATTTTATTATCTTATAGGTATTACATGAAAATAAATTTTTTACTTTCAATATACTTCTCTTATGATAGAAAATATTCCAAAAGAACGTTTTTAACGAAAATATACATTAATTCTCTCAGCATCCAATAATAATTTTCCCTCCATATCCATGTTTTCTAAACAAAATTAGTAATTTTTTAACATTATAAAAATGATTTAATGATGTAAATTTTTACCGATTTTTTTTAAAATTGTTTTGTATGAATTATTTTTGTTCATTTTTAAACAAGGCGTATTAGAATTTTACAA
The DNA here is from genome assembly GCA_963277665.1 of Viscum album. Lineage (NCBI taxonomy): Eukaryota > Viridiplantae > Streptophyta > Magnoliopsida > Santalales > Viscaceae > Viscum > Viscum album. The sequence goes on along the minus strand of OY728151.1, from coordinate 1,049,700,856 downwards.
AAAAATGTGATGGGATTTTTTTTTCTAATGTTTATAGCTAGAACTAACTTTCCAACCATCATAACTAATAAATTATTCAAATCATTATTATAGGTTTTAATTATTTATTACATGAAAAATTGTTTTTCCAAATGTTTTGTGTACTTCTAATTTTAAATTCATTATTTTAATGTGAATTTTTTCCCCATAACAAGAGTTTTATATTATATTTAAATAATAAATTATATATTTTTGAAGTTATTTTCAAATAAAATTGGTTTCATATTGTTTTTATTTTTTTTCAATGTGTATGAGATATTTTCATCAAAATTGATTTAAATGATCATTAAATATTCTTTATAGAATTCTATGGTTATTTTATATGAAAAAAATTGAAACTGTTTTATGATTTTATAAGTGAATTTCAATGTAAAAAGTATACTTTAATCTTGAAATATTCCCAACAATCTTGAAAAATAATTTTTTCTGTAATATTTTATACTTAAATATTAATTATTATTCAATAAGGATGTAATCCAATGAAAAATAATTTTCATTTATCTGAATGGTTTATGAGTATGATGAATAGATTCTTATGTAACACATTCATTTTACATGGGATAATATATGATGAAATGATGATTTTTTTATTAAAACTATCACTTTGGTGATTTTTATGATATATTGAAATGTTTATGAATCCCATTTATCTTAATGAGATATGATATAAATAAATTCTAATGAAACAGATTTTCTTTTATGGGTTAGGATATGATGATTGTTTTATGATTTTGTGGAATATAAAAATATGATTTTAATTATATGATTAGTAGGACCACTATCTCTTTTCAATTCATTAGGTAAATAATTATATCTCATGAGAAAACTATAAATATAATGGGGAGTTAACCCAGTTCAGTAAGAGACTTATTCCACTATGATAGCCTTTGCTGTGAAGCTTGACTACTATGATGGGTTGGGGAGTGAATCCCTTTCTCTATGATATTAATATTAGCAAACCTTTGCGACTATATAAAATATTTCCTATGTTTATTTGTATACCAAAAATTCCATGACTTATTCCATTATTATTTTATCATGGATAATGCTCTAAGAATCCATAGTGATTCATGTCTTATAAACTGCCATTCTTTATGCCATGTCTCAAGATTATAATCGTCTATATGTTTGTTATGGTTTTCAAATCATAATAACATGCTCTCATAACCTAATTCTCATTTCCTGCTCATGGGATCATTTATATCACACTTGCATACCCATTTTGAGTATTTGAGCTCAGCATTTCTCTTGTTTCCTTTCTTTAGAAAATAAATAAATTTATCATTTATGACATGTTTATGTGTAGTACTATGTGGGACGATCATAGTGGGAGATGTAGAAGACATTCCAAATAATAAATGTATTGTTTACCAATATAATGATGACGATAATAAATTATGATCATTAAGATTGTTTTTATTCAACATATTGAATATTCATTTGAAAAATTTAATATTTACATATGAAAAACAAGGGTCTCTTTATGTTCCCTATAATAATATAAAAATATCATTGTAATTTTCTTTTTAATTTGTGCCACAATCAAAATAAATGAAAATTAGAACATCATTTCCTACATGTTTTCAAAATGAGATTACAATTAAAATAATGAACTGCTTTTCAAATGTATCAATTCAATCCCCCCATATTATGTCTTCCTCATTATTCAAATTAACAACTGATATTATTTGAGTGATCATTGTAAGAATCATGTTAGAATATATAAATCATGATATCAGGATCTAGAGGAATGAATATTTCAATGGATAATCATAAATAAAGCATAATAATGTATGGATCTCTATTTTTCAATGGAGAAAATGACAGAAAATATAAAGCCTCTATGGTTATCAGTTTGAAGAATATTTTTAATGTTAATATAAAATCAAATTACCATATGAAATCCCCATGGGAGATTCAAAATTATTGTATTATACTAAATAAGTTTAGATGATCTTTTTTCAAGAGTCATAAAAAAAACCTCTTTCAACTTCGAATAGATGACTTCAACTATATCTCTCAGTGTGAAAATGTATATAAGATATAGAATAAAATAATTCTTTCCAAAAAAGGAAGTGATACCCTAATATAGATGAGTTATATACTCTAATGTTAAATCAATATAATTTTAGTTTTTATAAAGATTTATTTATTAGTAAATTGAATCGGTAATTTATTGAAACAATATATGTTGTTTTCAGCCAAAGAAATATAATTATACAATAAGATCAAGCATTATGTATATTTAAAGTTTCACCATATATGTCGAATGGTGTGTCTACTAAAATTAGAAAACCAATTACATTAAAATAGATTAAAAAGGAATGAATTTTTCTGAAAATTTATGATGTATGAATCAGAATAGAAATTTCTTGTCTAAAGATCTTAAAATTACCCAATGATAGAAAACATATTTTAATTTATATATCCAACAATGTGAAAAAGAAGAAGGAAAATTATATATTGTAAAATGCTTTTTTTAGATTATTTTTAGATAAATTCTTATATATATAGAATATTTAATAATATATTTTAATGGAACAAAAGAAACAATAAATCATTCAATTATTCCTAGAAGAATGGTTGTGGTATGAGTGAGATGAGATGTTATGAATACTTGTATATGGAGAATATCATACCGGATTTCCTAAAGATGAAGGATAAAATAAAAATAGAGAAGAAGGAGAATAAACACAAGATATAAAAATGCAATCATTGAAAAAAATAGAAGATTTTGAAGGATTACTATAGTGTTTATAACAATTCCAGTATATAATCATGTTTTGAATCTAAATAAGATAAATCATTTTAGAAAAAACATGTGCTTCATCGTTAAAGATGGTTAAAGAAAAAACTTATTAGGCTTCTCCTTCTTGTGATTCAGATTGTGGAACATAAAAATATGATAAATTATTTTCTTATTGATTTATATAATAGAAAATATTAATATATGTTGATCAATAAGAAATCTACAAATAATATTACATATTTTGTTCCATTTAATAGCTAATCCATGTAGAATCATCATTAATAATTAAAATAAGTAATTAATGAGTATTTTTTAGAAGATATGATCCTGAAAATAAAATTATAATGTTTTAGGATGAAGTAGAATATTTTATAAGATTTTTCTGTGTGTTGACTAAGGGATTGGATTTTTTAAATAATATTCATGGAATGAAAGTCCATAGAAAATAATAACATGTCATATGGAGTAATAGTGAAAATCACATGATTTATATAAATTAATATGTTCATAGTTCTCAGAATCATAGCTTTTGAATAGTTATTTAATATAATTATAGAAGTAATTTTTAATATGATAAAACTACCAATAATAATTATCATATGATTAGATATGTAAATTGTGGTATTATTTCTAGAAATTTTTTTGAATTTTATTCTCTATGTTTTTGGGAAATATTTACTTACTAAATCTAAATGACCTTATAGGAATTAGCTAAAAACATTTTTCTATTTTTTAATTTTTGATGCAATAATATACACTATAAAAAATGTTATATGGTACATAGACTCTGGTTATTCCAATAACATGATTGGTAATTTTCCTGAATAACAAGTGTTATCTAATGTAGATAAATTCTTGGTCACCATTAGTGATAATGATATGGAAACTATTATTGGAGTTAGGACAGTTATAGATTTATGAACTATTTTGATTATTAATGTTCTTCATATTCAATGTTTTAACCATAATATAGTAACAATATATCATCATTTTGATGATGTATTTTACATTTATTACTCTTTGAATGTAAATTTAATCATTAAAGATAAACTACTTACATTTAGAGCACCAAGAATTGAATATGATTATTTTTATACGCTATATCAGCATGTGAAAATAATATGAATTATTTAAATGATCAAATATATTAATCTTAAATCTGAAATCAATAGAATAAATTTAGTAATATAATTCCCTTATCTATGTTTCTTATGATAAATATAGTTTGGGACCATCCTAGTAATAAATTTGATGAGAAAAGATCTTTTAATGCATTATAGAGAGGAAGGAAGGATAAGTAATATTTCAAATCAATCATTTTTTTACATTTAAATAGCTTAAACTTATCTATATGGATTAGTATGGACCCTTTAGAGTAGTAATATTGTGTTTTAGACTTTTTGTATTTAATTTTTTGATTATTTTTTCAATTTTAATATATTTTAAGATTTTAAATTTTTTGGTGAATATTTATAAGTCATAATGATTATTTTATATATGGTTCAAAATAAAAAATATTAATAAATAATTTAATTAAGAAGTGATCTTGGATTAGAAAATGAAAATTCAGAATTTAATTCCATTTTCATAAACCTGGTTATTAAAAATTATATTTCTTCTCCACGAACACCTCAACATATTATAATTGTTGAAAGAAGATAAAGAACCATTCCCAAAATGGGTAGATCTATGTTAAATGAATAAAGTTCACCCAACTATTTTTTGATTACAAGTTATTAGTAAAAAGTTCCATATTTTAAAAATATTATTAATTTTATCATTTCCTAAAAATAAACCATATGAATTATGTAATAATATAATACCTTCATATGGATAATGTTATGGTTATAGATGCAAGTATTATATTTTGAATACTACGAACAATCATGTTATGTTTCTTTCAAAGTCTAATAAAGGACTCTTTCTTGGGAATTCATCTTCTTCTCAAGTAATTAAAACATTTAAAATATTATAGTATGGTGGAAGAATTAGTTGATGTGAATATTGACTTTGGTGATCCTTTGGGTCATAATTAAATTTAACCAGATGAAATAAATAAATTTTTGAAGACCTTTTCACTTGATTCTTCTTTGGTATGTTTCTATGTAAATTAGAACGTGATCATAATGAATTATGTTTTAAAAAACGTGAATTCGAGGCACCTAAAGGTTCATTTTATAGAAATATCATAAACTTAATATACTATAATTTATAAATTTTTTTAGTAATCATACATTAAGGAGTTTTCAATAGAGGAAATTTTGGAAACCTTGATGATGTTTACGAATTTTTATCATAGTTCGATCCTATTAGTATACAAGAGGCCATTAGAATTGAGAATTTAATACTGGATATCCCAAATGATTTAAATACTTTTAGAATTATTACTTTTTGGTTATTACATTATAGTTACTCTAATCATCCACTGGTTGGAACTAGATGGGATTCTATAAAAAAGAAATACGATCAAGGTATAATTACTAACAATATGGAATGACTAGTAGTTATAGTTTACAAAAATTAGTAAGGAATATAATATGAGAAAACCTTTTACATAGTTTGTAGATTAAAATAAATTAGAATCATTTTAAGGAATGTGTCTCATATGAATTTTAAATTATACTTTCTTGATGTCTGATCTAACTTTTCAAAACATTATATAGTGGTGAATGTTTATATGGAATAACTAGATTTTTTTTGAAAACCCTCAGCTTCCTAATTTAATTTTTAAAAATACTAACTCAATTTATTGTCTAAAATAAGTACCTAGGTATTGGTATGAAAAACTACTTTATTTTCATTTAGAAATTTTTTTAGTAGTATTATCTGATCATACTCTTTTTATAAATAAATCTTCTTCTAATATTTTATTAGTTCATAATCATATAAATGACATTATTTTGTAATATAATAATAGGAAGCATTGTAATATGTTATCAAAACATATGAAAAACGAATTTTAAATTTGTATGATGGATGAATTGAATTTCCTTCTTAGATTCAAAAACATTAAAAAAGGGTTTTGAAATATTTTTAATCAAACTGAAGTTATTATGGATTTATAGAAAAAATATTACATTAAAAAATAATTCATAAAAAACACTATTTTTTAAAATAATTATATTTTATTAGGATGGTTGTAGTAAAACTATGAATTTTTTTTTATAGAGGTATGATTGGATGTTTTAAAAATATTATTTTTAGAAAACCTAGAATTTTTTATTTTTCTTGACATTGTGCATGATTTTAATCAAATCAATATCAATATCAATTTATTTCTATGAATAATATTTTTAAATATTTAATGGTAACAATTTTTCTATCTCTTCATTTAAAAAAATGTTTTTTATTTAATATCATATACAATTTATGATTTTGGATGGTTTAGATTATATTAAAACGAACCTTAAGATCTTGTCACTTTTTGGATAGTCATATGCTTCATGGTCTGATAAAAATATACATTATTATTCATTTTTAATTGATGATGTACACTATATTTCATCAAATATATTTTGTTCACAGGTTTTGTGGGTGAAACATACACTTCATGACATTGGACTAAGGATTAGTCTTCTACCTATTTAATGTGATAATTATAGTTATTTCAGTATTTAGAAAAACATTTGATTCATTCATAGACCAATAATATTGATACAAACAATCCATTTCTAAATGATCAATACTAAAAGGGTGATATATCTAACACGTTTTTTATAATACATATCAAATTGAATATATTTTCACTAAAAAATATCCCAAAAAATCTCATTATAGGGGATTTTTATTAATTTAATTTTATATAAATGTTTTATTATTCTGGTGAATTTATATTTATTTTTTTTAATTTGAATTATATTCTCGTAAATTTTTGTTTCCACTATTTATTTGGAAATTAATTTTTTTACATAAATTTACTTTTATTATTTAATTTTGAAAAATTATCAACTAAATTTTAGAAAACCATGAATGATTATGCTAAATAGTTTTCATAAAAACCAAATTCTCACCTAAAACCATTAATGATAATCATTATTTTTCTCCTACCATGGAAATACGGAATATTGAACATTCTAATGCTTTTCATTTCTCAACAAAACAAGTTTCTGATCCCTAAAGAATATTCTTATTATGATGGGGTTGTCTAAGAGGATAGAGGATGTGGGCCCTGATAGATCGTAGAAATATATTCATTTGATATTATAATGGAACGATCAATATGGAATGGTTTTCAATTATTAATAGTTTTTTCAAATTAATATATTGTTGATGAAGGATATGAGTTTTCCAAGATTAGAATATCTGTTCAGAAAAATAAATTTACTGAAATATTTTTGATTGATGGTTTAATTAATTTTTTGGACCTTGATAATGTAATATATCATAATGTGAATGATCATGAATTTTCTATATCATATTTGGATATAGAGTATGTCTTTATGATTCCCCATAATGAAAATTTTAATTTCAAATTTTGATTGATTAACTAAAATGTTCACATTTATAATGATGTTATGTTACATCAATTTGGAATGAACTAGATTAATAATATGCTTTTAATGGATATTAATGTTTACCATAACGTGTTGGATATTATTATTAAGACTATTACAGTGCTAATAATTTTTATGTCTATGTAAATCCTCTTTCCAAAAGTGTATATCATGTTTTTGATTTACAATGACATCAACCTCAACATTAGAAGATACATGTTGATATACATGAACCACTTCTACCAGAAGGATTTTTTAATTTAATTATATCACAATGGATTTTTGATAGCTCTTTCTATATACATGATGAGGATGATATGTGATATCCCTACATGGTCAACTTTTCAAAACTGAATCATCTTTTCTTCTATCAATTTATGAATGTATGGATTTTTTAAGAGAATTACCAAGGGTACATTGAATTTAGATGGTGGTTCATATAAATGAATGATTAGTTATCATGTTGAGTGGTAACATAGTATCTTAAAATTATTTAGTTATTGTTTTCTTGGTGGTGAAGACACTAAAGAATTTTAGGTAGAGGGGTCGGTTTGTATTCCTCGAGTAATAACTGGACTAGATTACTCATCTTCAGGTGATACCAACATACCTAAATGTTATTGAATACGGAATTTTTTTATCAAACTATCTTAGAATGAATATGAATATTTATTTACTTTTATATTTCTTTTTGGGATCATTATATCGATATAGGAAGAGGAGAAATACTTGTTTAGTTTCATAGAAGAAGAAAAGAGATTGTTGAGCATGTTGCAATTTCTACGGTTAGAGAAGTGGATTAACATATTTATATTGAGGAAATGATTGATGATACCTCTATTTTAGTTTATTTTTCATAATTATATAATCAGTAAAATCAATTTGAGGAACTCATTTTATCGAGTATTGTAGTCCTACTATTGATATGACAATAGAAATTATTGGGGATCCATAAAATGATATTTGATAGCAGTCAATGGAATGGAAAATTGAATATATTGGTGAATCCTTATAATTTAATGTTGAGTTATATTTAAAAATTGTAAAAGGATTTGACTATTATTCCTTTATGTGGGAAAGGAATAAGAACCTTATATAAGGCCAGTGAAGGATTTATTATATGTCAATGATTTGTTGTATTTTGGGGAAAGTACTTATTATATTTCATTAGGATTGGGTTATATGTTCAGTCAATTACAATTTCTTTCATATTATGTTTACAGGAGATCTAGGGAGTTCTGAGAAATATTTTGAGCAATTAAAGAATTATTTTATTTCTATATAGGTGTTTGAGTCTGTTCAGGACCAATAAAAAATTAAATAGAAATGTTCAATATCAAGGAATGATTATAATGTTTTTAAAAGAGATATAATATATTGTGATGTATAAATTTGAATAGATATTTATTCTTAATTTAATTTTCATGATTTGAAAAATATTTTATCAAATCATTTTCAATGTGTATGATATAATTCATGTTTGGAATGTGATTCTATATCTAGTAAAAAATATCAAAAAAGTGATTAGTTGGTTGGATACTGTTTAATTTACTTTATTTTCCATTGATGAAATAATTCATAGTTAATAATGTGATAATTTTCCATGACACACTCTGTTGGAAAATTAACATGAATTAGTTGAGTGGTAGAATTCTGTATAGTAAGGATTTAAATATATGGTTGGCCAGATGAGTAGTAACATGTAGATATATAGTTATTAAAAAAATTATATTAATAACTTTATAAATGATCATCTGACTGAGTTAAAAATGATATGAAAATGATCTTGGATTCTATGAAAGTAAGGGGTAGATCCAATGAATTTTAACATCAATGAGATGATGGAGGAGCTAAAATTTATGAGTTTTACTATCAACAATTCTTTTATCACTGGATTTTATTCTTCAAAAAACCTTAATCTAAACCTTTCTATAACCATAAAACATACCCTTTTGAGCCTTTATACAAAATTGATTGTACTCAAACATTAATTATAACAATTTATTTTTTATTATTTTGTTCTTTATTTCTATTTTGTGTTCTATAAATATATGTTTTAAAGACTAATAACCTCTATCATAATTTAATTATTTTTCAATAATATCACAATAAAATGTAGTTATTTTTCAAATTAAATTTATTATATTCTCATTCGTATTTCTTCAATTTTATATCACATGAATGGTGAGTGATTTGGAAAAATAAAAAATTTTAACCATTGTTTTAATTTTATTTCTAAATATTTTTGATAAAAATTATTTTATATTATCCATTGCCTATAAAATTTTTAATAACATATTTTTTTTACTATAATCATTTAATAATACCCTTTGATAACTTTTTTCAAAACCTATTTTATTTACCATTGATTTCATGGTTTATTATTTGTAGGTTATGTTATCATCAACAAGGAGGATATCTTTGGGAATTTTGATTTTATTCCGACAACCCTTTTATTGACTTTGATTGTAAAAAACACATTAATTTGTTTTAATAATAAATTAACATTGAGTTGATTTCATGTTTTTATTTAGTTAAACAATGTTATAATTTATTCCCATATTTATCAATTATTTTATTTTATTAAATATTATTTTTTAATGAATTTTTATTCTATAAAGGATTCTATATTTATTTTTAAATAAATCTGTAATCACTATGTAAAAGTCAATGTCATGGATAAAAATTATATTCAAGAACATAAATTTTGTTAAGGATCCAAATTTATGGAATCCCATAATTATTCTGAACAATATGGTTGGGAAGTTTCATTCATGAAGAAATTCCATATTAAAGTACATACATAAGTATTTCAAATAATCATTTTGAATAAAAACCCATGTTTGAGTACATTGAATTTGGTTTCATTGTAGTTATTTCCACATAACCTCTAAAGGCTTTCAGGTCATTTAGGTAAGAGTAACTTCATGTTGAGTAATAAATCAATGTGATTTTTTATTAAAAATTATTTCCATAATTTTTGATACCAATTCACTATAGTAAATATATTATTGAAGAGTTTCAAAGTCCATTTTTTGGGGACAACATCAATGGATTGTCTTTTCTTATTTATATAGAAAAGTAATGAATATATGAGGTGCATTAAATTCAATTTTCTAACACATTGTTAGATTTTAAGATCATTTTTTATTAGGATATATTTATAGATCAGACTAAATAGAAATAGATCAAGATATATATTTATTCCCAATAGATATTTTATGTTATATCATGATGGAAAATCAGTAATATTTTCTAATGATCGGTTTTCTCAAAATCCTAATGATTATAGTCTCATATATAATTTTTTCATTGAATTGTAATTTATATGAATGATGTTTTATTGTCTTATAAAACTTTCGATTTTATTATTTTGTATTCCAAAACTATAGTTCATCAAATTTTTTCATCAATAAATTTTAGAGACATAATTTTTTTTTCTTTTGTTCTATATTGATATTATTATTATTATTATTTTCATTCTTCATACTGATGTGATATTGATAATAAGTTCTCATAATCATTTTTAGTGATTTTTCTGATAGAATTTGTTTTTAGGATCACTATTTTATTTCTTTAATTGTCTTTTTTAGCAGTATCATTTAATTCATCTGAGTAATTTTAATTAAAATTTATGAAATCATTATATTTTCTTTGATTTATGAACACTCAGAACAGAACTATTTTAAGGATATTTTTTCCTTTTTAGTTCATTGTAAAATATTTTTAAAAATATTTATTTTCATTTAAATAACTATTAAGATACATTATAAAATGATCATCTAGTGAAAGTCACTAATATCATGGAGATATTGTTGTGAGAGTGGACTAGTGTATTTTTATACCTCAGAAAACTATTCAAATTAATATTTTCTTGTCATTTTATTCTTCTTTATATTATGTTTAATGGAAAATAATAATTGTATCACTTTCCATTTTGAAAACGACGTATTTTTTTAAAATATTACAGTGTTTTAAATAGGCATAACTCATGACCTCCTATGTCTTTATATATATTGAAAATAAAAATCATTCTATATTTTGTCATTATAAATTACATGGGGTTTCATTTATTAATATTTTATTCCAATAATTCCAAAAATAGATGACTCTATGATTATTCAATGGGGTTTCATTTTTAGGATCGAGTATGATCATTCTTTTCCATGAAACCAGAAATTTTTTTTATTATAACTCACATATGGATAAAGAACATTTGATAAATTATGACACAATATTATAGGGAATGTTTTTGAAGGATTTGATAAATTGGTGTTGTTCACTGTCCAATTTAGAGTCCCAAAAGTAATCATAATGAAATTTTCCCATGGGAAATTTGAGAAGAATAAGATGGCTCTATGATTATAATTGACTCAAAAAATATAAATATAAGTGAATTTTTCCCCCACTGCATTATTCATGTAACATTATCCCTCACACGTTAGTTATTTTATATCTTCTTACCTCCCACAAAGGAGAGGCATTTGGTATATTGACATTCAGAGATATATTTTCCTTAGGAACAAATAAGAGGTTCCATAATCCCTTCAAAGGGGTTGGTATCAGAAAAAAATTAAGGGAGAGTATTAAATTTTTCATTAAGGGGAGAAAAACCAATTTCTATGTTCCATGTGATAATCATGCTATGTGAAGTGGTTCATTGAAGAAAATTTCATTTCACTATTGTTTACCCTACTAAGAATGTGTAATGTGGAACTAATGTATTTCATAAAATAATCCACAATCACTATCAATAGTTTCAATGAGCTATTTTTTTTACATGAAGATAAAATTTCTTTTTAAATGTGATAAACGATTTTTGAGGCTTTTTTTAAAATCCCGTAGGAGGGATGCTTATAATAAATCACATAATTTTATATTACTTAGACCATAGATTGTTTTTGTTGATAATGAATGATTATAATATTATAGAGTGGATAATACCTTAAGGAATTCATATGGGAGGTTTATCTAGTGCTGATTGATTTCAATTCATGGTAGTTTCCCAAAAACTATTATAAAATGGATAATTAAATCACAAATAAGGATTAATCTCATGGAATTGATGATGAGTAAATTGGATAATCTTGGAAAACATGTGTTGATGTTTTTCCATAAATTTTTAAGTATTATTAAAATTGTTTTTTATTCAATTTATTCTAAAATAGGGAGATAATCTCATCATTTTATGTTAAGAAGACTCAAAAAATAGTTTCGGTGATACGTGATCTATTATCATGTAATTCTTTTTTAAACATATTTATTTCATGAAAAAATTTAATGACAACATTTTTTAAATTAAATGGATATTTCTGGAAAATGTCTTCCTGGGAATATATTTTATAAAAAATTCATTTTTCTAAAAAAACAATGTACATGATCCTTAATTGTGTTTCACAAAAACAATTTTGTATATTGAAATTAATAATCATAATTAAACAATATAATATAAATAGAAAAAATTTATTTTTAATATATTGGCCTTATTTCATCAATATAATCTTCTAACTGAAAACAATGTAATGATTTTTTGAGAGAATTGTGAGTTCTTAATTTGTGATTTTTTTATATATGAGAGGGAATATGATTAAACTCCAAAAATTATCTATATAAGAACACATTAATCTATTTTTTGCATAGAAACATATGTATTTTATAATTCTATGAAATATACAACTTTACGTTAACCATGTGAAATTTTTATGTCTCATTGAGGAAATATATTTCATTTTACATTGTTGGAGGATAATGGGTGATGGTTTGTTAGTCTAGTGATAGAATATTTTTTGAAATGGTATCAATTTAATATTTTATAGAATAATTCACCCTCCCCATAATAGTATATTTAATAATGACTTCATAAATATAAAAAATATAAAAATATTTAATGTAAAATAACAATGATATTATATATCAAATAATCAAATAGTAGGTTGGAAAATGAGTGATAAGGTAATATGTGTATTAAATAAAAAATAGAGTTTCTAATAATATAAAAAAATATATATCTTAAGAGTCATTTCATAAAAATATAATGTTGGGTGTTATACCTCTTAAATAATTATATTATATCATTCCATCACATATTTGAAAATATATTATTTTCATTAATTTCCAAAATTTGGGTAAAATCCAAAATTTCCATGAGACATCCATTGATAAAATAATGTAAAATGACAACATTAATGTTTGATGAAAATAAGGAGAAGAATAATAAATTATAAATGACTGAGAATGAAGATAATAATAATTTATATAAAATAAATTGAGATGCATATATATTTTATAATTAAATTGATCATTTTATAACTACTCCAAATTGATATTGATTATAACATTCATGGTACAAAAGAATATCATGAGATTTTTTTTGGATATGGATATGATCTACATTTTATATTAATTATTAAGAATTTTTTTTTAATATTGTTTAATAATATCAATTGATGAATTCTTTATGAAATTTCATTAAAGAGGATCACAAGTTGTTTTTGTTGTGTATAATTATCATTAGTTTCAAGTTCATAATGAAGTCAAAAACTATGCAATGGGAAAATATATAAAATTGTTGTAGTGGAGCACATAATTCTTATGGATGGTTATATTTTTTCTATAAAATAAAATAATGTATTGGAAAAAACTTCTTCAATTGTAGAATTATGTCACCACATAGTTCAGTATGTAGTGGTTAGCTGTAAATATATGTTGTTATCTAATATTGATGGAAGATACTATATTCCATGGTGATATATTATGTATATGAACATAGTTTCCTTTGAAGAGGTCAAATTCATTATATTCAGAAAAATTGGTAATTGAAAATCATTGCCTGGTTTATAAGTTGGATGTAATTATAATATTAAACACAATGTGAAAAAGATAATAATAAATAGGGTCACTTCATGTAAGTTTAGTTATTTTGAAGGATCCTAATGAACTAAAATATATATATGGTGGTACACATAAAAATGTTTATGGTCTTTCATTTTTAATAATTTATCATACATGAAAAAACATGTATATATTAAAGAAAATTAGAAATTACTTTGGATTAAAGAGAGATTATCCTTAATTGAGAGGAATTATTCCATAACAATGGAAATAACATCCTTGAATAGTATTTATAAATTATAGAATAAGATGAATCAAGTGTGAAAAAATGTCCAAAAACTAAAAGTAAAGAATAAAAAAAATTATTAAATAGTTCCTGATAAGGAATTGTCATGTCAAATAGAATTACTAGTAAAAGGGTTAAAGTTTCTATTTCTAGAACATATATTCATTTATGCCTCTAAATTAATGTTATATCATTTGATTAATTGGTTTATTATCATCCTATATTATAAGTAAGAAAATTTAAAACACTCATTAATAATAACTTTTTATATACAATTTATGATTGAGGGTGTGATGTAATTGATATAAATGAGGGTAGGTGGAACTCTTAGAAGTTTTATTAATCAGGGGTTAACATTTTATTAATTCAAAACATTATATCTTCATCCCCAAAAACCATAAAAATTTATCAATCCACTAAATAAGTTCTTACAACCTCTCATCATTTTTAGAAACCAAATGAACGATATCAAAAAATAATATTTACAATGTTTGTCCTAAAATAATAATCATTTTCACGTAGTTTAAATATCCCAAAAATGAATGATCATATATCATATAATATAGTTCACAACTAAAAACATTGAAGTATTACAAGATGGTAGTCTTCTAGGTTCCCCTCAAACATTTTCTCCCAATATATAGTCCGTTGTGTTCGCATGGATTGATGAATCCACTGGAATCCAAATCACATCATAAAAAATGATCCCAAATAATTAATTTAACCTTTTTATTATAGGCCATGTCCATGAGTAGATGGATAAGAAGGACTACATGTGTATAATCTATAAAAATATTGGCACTATCCTATATTGATTTCCCATTCTGGTCTAGAATCTCACACAAATATATAATTAATTTTTTCATTTTTAATACTCGAACAATAGGTCATCATCTCCAATGAATGATCTCTTAGTTTCATAATCTTTTAAAATACAATGGAACATACTGGGATCTATGAAATCTCGTACATAGTGTATGTGAGTTCTCTCTACTTCTGAACGTCAACCTTTAGAACCTAAAATAGATATTTTATATTCACTGAATAACAACACTAGAATATCGTTTTCCTATTTGAACATAAAACACCCCAATTGTTATAATTTTTTTAATTTTTTTAGTGTATTAAATTCATGGAAGAATATCTTTTAAATTACGATTCAATATAACCTTTTAATATCCACATGACATAGAATTGTAATTCCTTCCAGGATATAAAAAATCCAAATCTCAGAATATCATTAAATATTCCAACTTTCAAAAACATTATGGTATTTAGTAATTTCAATACTCATATATATTTTTATTTGACATGGATTTTTATTCTTAAATCATGATTCCTCAAAAACGTCTGATATTTCAAAATTCATAGCCTCATGTATCTCATCTATGTTAACCTTCCTTTTTTCAAAATTTTGTATTTTCAAATACTACCCCAAGAAAGTAGAGATATATTCAATTTTATCTATTAAAAATGAATTTGTTGATTATAGACATGGATTTAATTGACGCACATAGCATTATTTAACAATATCAATACAATATCTTAGATTTTCTTAAAGGCATACCTGAACCTTGACTTTGAAATACAATAGTATTTGAAAACATGAATTTTCATATGATGCAAAATTTTTATCAATATTACATAATTATAAATGTGTATCTTTATTGTGATGGGAGGTCCCATATGTGAATATTTAGAATTGTAGACATTACCAAAACAAAGTCGACTCCTTTTTAATAGACATTCGTGTATTTTGATCAAAATAAAATTATCTAAAGAATTTTATAGAGATTTTTTCTTCATCCATCAACACTTGATTTTTAATCCTTTGGTGATCATCCCAATAATAATCCTATTAATATTATAAATTTTCCAAGATATATAAATCAGAACATTTAACTTGAAACCTTGTGATTATTTTCGTCTAGGAAATGGAAGTACCCCCAATCATATTATGGGATTACATTATTCCTTTATTAATCATGAAACACAATTTCACTGCTTGATTCTATAAAAACTCAGATATCAACATCAAATAAATATTCATCCCATAAAAACAAATTAAACTAATTTTAGGTTCTTAATATTCCCATAGAGTTTCTTTTACAACACCATAAAACAATGTAATTATATGAGAAAGTATGTGTTGTACACAATACCGAGTTTCACTAAACAATGATATGTTATTAAAATATTATATAAACTAGATGTTATGAATATTAATACTGAATTTTTGAAATTTTACATATTTTATCTTTCAAAATGGACTTCATTTTTGGATTCGGGATATCGAAATTAGTATTGGGTGAATTTTTGGTATTTATCTGAAAACTATCAATTTTGATGGATAGTGAGAACACTAAGTTATTGGTTGAAACTAGATTTTTATTTAATTAATCATTTATTTTATTTAAATTTATATTAGGCCAAAATAGATACATATTACCAATATAAGTTCAATTTAATTCATTGGAGTCATTTTATAATAATTATATATATATATATATAAATTTTATTGAACTTTTTATTGTCTTTTACCCACCTCCGAGGAGAATTTGAAAATTTACATAAGACATAATTTTACCACTTCTGTGAGTGGGATTTCAAAAATTTGAGTGACACAAATGAAATTAGTAAGTAAAATGTGGTTCAATATGATAAAAATAATATTTTATGAATAATAACTTTTTACATTTATTTACCACGATTAAAAGTAAATTGGGTAATTTACGGTAAAAATGATATTATTATTACCCTAAAACATATTATAATTCTATTGGGTAATTCTAATTTGGTAAAAAAAACCATATTAATAAAATATGACCCTTTAGGTTCAATGGATTAAATTAGGACACTTGTCATTATTTTATTTAAAGAAGAGTTAAAAGAGTTAAAATCAATGTTTAATAACTAAAACATTTTTAATATAGGGTTATTCATAAGATAAATTGTACTATATATGTTAATTAAAATGATAAAAATATTTCCTACAGAATGGTATTTTATTTACATATTTTAGTCATTAAAAAATTTAATTTATTTATGACACAATGATGATGCAGTAATTACCTTATTAATGAAATATTAATATAATTTATATTATAAATACCCAAATGAAAGTAATTTGAGACTTTTATTAATTAAAATAATTATCTAGTTTAATATAACATATTATGGTTGGTTAGATGAATTTTTTTCGATGTAATAATTCAGTTATGGATTTAGACAAAACAAAATACCAAATAGTGTCAAAATTGACAGAAAAGTGTTTTTAAAACAAATATTATATTATTAATTGATATAATTGTCCTAAAAATATAAGGCTCGGCCAAAGGACTTATATTATAATATATATGACATTAATGAACCAATTTATGTATGATTGGAAGTTTATAGTATGTTTATTAACCATATATAATAAGAATACGAGAAAAAATGGTAAAAGTTAAATTATTTCAATTTGAGTTAAATCAAAATGATCATGTTAAAATGGTAACCTAAACATGTATAAAACCTATTTGTTGAAATTATTTCGACCCATCCCGACCCTATCCCAGAAATATGTCATTTTGGATCCATTATAAATCGAATATTAATTTATTATAAAATAATATTTTATGCTTTTCTTAAGGTGCACATCTCCTCCCTATTAAAAGGGAACCTCCTCCCTCTCCTATTTACACAATTTTTATCCTCCAAGATTGGAAAAAACCAGAAAATTTCTCTTCTAAACCTCTTTATTTATATCATAGAGGTTATGGTCTTCTCAAAATTCAATCTCTATTTCCATAAGAGAAAGTTTAAAAGAGACACGTTGAAGAAGATGTAATCTCTTCTACCGATTCATTCAAGTTTTTTTCTTCTTCTACTTCATCTTCTTTAGTATTTTCACTATAAAGTAATAACATAAATATTACATATATACCAATATGTTTTGATAAATATTAAACAACCCTATTTCCCCTTCTATCCATCCTACTAAAAAAAATCACCGCGTGTGCATACGTACGGAATGCCATCTCCACGCCCTGGTGTAATATTTATTTCTACCACAAACTTACATGGATGGGTATAATGGTGAAAATAATAACTATATAAGATTATTATAACATTATAAAATTTCTCAAATAATATATAATCCACACCAATTCAATTTAATAATTATGGGAACGATATCATCGCTCGTGCGTATGCACGGATTACCGTCTCCACGACGCGATGATATTAATTCTCCATGTTAACTATTCAAGAATTATTATAAAGTATACATAATGAATAATAATGAAATATATGACATGATAAAGCTTCTGGATTTATGTATATATATATATTTCATCTAATTACTTCCATTCTAGTCAATAATGAAAGGAAAACAACGTTCATTCGTACGTATAACCAACCGTCTCTATGAACGGTGTATTTCATTTCATTAATCTATCTATTATATATATATACTGAATATATATGATATCTAAATCATTATTAACATTCTTTAAGTATTATTATCATGATATAAGTAATAATAATACCAATAAACAACAAGTCCAACCACGTACGATAAATGAAACGATTTTACCCAAAACGTTGCTTTAACATGGAATTGACAAAAGAATGAGTAATATAACGTCCTAAGTAAATAATATATGATATCATAATTATTATTATGGTTATATTACATGTTAATAATATTTTTTAACCCAATATACAGGAGTTTCGTATGCGTACTGAAGATATTGGACCTAAGGTAAGGGATAATTTTCCAATCTCATTTTTATCTGAGATTGCTTATACGTAAGTATTTACTGGGGTTATATTTTTAATCCATGTCCATACATTCTTTTTCATAAATATTTTAATATTCTTCCATGTATTTTTTATGTAATTTTTCCCTCTTTCAATTTTATATTTTGTTATGGATGGAATGTTTCTTTTGTTTACCATACGAGGAACTTTTTGACTTTTCCGGCAAAAGTACGAGGATAATGTTTTTTAACTTATATGGAATGAACGTATTTTTAGGATTTCATAACACCTAATTTTCATGAAGCTTCCTATGCAATATTTAATTATTATTTTCAACAAAATCCATTTCTTTTAATTTTAATGGAATTTTGGGAAATGAAAATGATATTTAAGAAGAAAGGACATTTTCCTCAAAATCCATTTCAAGTGTTTTGTCAAAACTATTTTCCATCTAAGATGAAATTATTTAGTATGATTATGTTTCATGTATAATGTATATATTATTTCTGTGGTTTCATTATTCTTATGATTGAATTATATCCATTTGTTTGATATGGATTATTTTTATGATGGGATGATATTTATGAAAACAATTTTATTATTTCGGTTTTGATGAATGATTTATGTTTATTTTGTGGCAAATGTAATAATGATTTCATTATGAGATTGGTGGGACCTATATCTCCCTCCAATGCATTGGGTAAAGATTTATATCTCGTGATATAGACATGGCTAGAACTTCAAGTGAATCTTGTTCTGTAATACAGGGTTAGAATGGTAAGTAAAATCGGTTTTGTAATGGAATTTGTCTACTATGATGGTCTTGGAAGCAATACCATGGATACTATGGAAATAATAACATGTTCACAATGGTTTTCCCAATTACATGTTTTATTCCCATGTTATTTTATCATGGTTAATGTTCCTTTTTTATCTATGCCTTATGCACTACCATGATTTATGTCATTACTCATAATATTGATGTTTTATGTTCATGTTCTTAAGTTCAAATGTTTAGAGATTGTTTTATGTTCTCCATGTTTACCCTTACTGAGAATTTGAGCTCACCGTTTTTATGTTTTCTCTTCCCCAGGATATAAATAAAGGTTTTAGGTAAGAAAACCAAAGGGTAAGATCTTTATGGGGGATATTGAAGATCATCCACCATGATTAGAAGATTATGTTCTGAGTTTCCAAAGACACTAAACTAATACTGTCTTTGTGCATCTATTTTTGTAATGTATTAAGTATAACAAAAAAGTAATGTAATTTCTATGTACGTCATGTATGGTTCTTGAAATTTGTTATCAGAGAAAAAGTGGTAGGAATGAATATGATCCTTGTTAACTCTCACGTGTAAGCATTTTTCTTCTTAGCATGATTTTTTCTTCTCACACTATTCTTTTAGGATTATAGAAAATGGCTGGAAATAGGATGATTCACGATAATGGAGGATATGATAGACACTGGAATGATATTCTTTATGAGAAACCAAATGAAACATGATTTTGAAGTCCAAACATCATTATAATTCCTAATCAGCAATCTCATAATATGATCAATAATCTCTACTTTGGTAAGTACCCCGACTCACCTATTAAGAGAAAGATGGAGTTTACTGATGATCATAGAGGAAAGAAAGTTCAATTCGCCTCATGTAAATCATGTGGGAAGAGGCATCAGGGAGAATGTTTCAAGGGAACTAGAAGATGCTTTGGGTGTGGAAATGAAGGACACAAATCCAATAATTACATAGGAAAATGTTTAGTTAACAACATTGGCAAGGATAATGGTATTTCTAAGATGTCAAATTTTTTTAAATGTTTTAAATTTGGAATGTACGAGCATTATGAAAAACAATACCCTAAGGGAATGTCTCATGAAGCGAATCATCATGGTCATATGTGTAGTATTTATATTGATGATTATGAAGAGACTACAAATGATATGTGAGATGAAATAATTTTTGAAGCTTGGTCAATGGTTTAAGAAGATAGTGGAATGATTTCATGTTTATCAAGAATAATGTATTGTACTATGGAATATGAAAACATCTAATGATTGTTACACTATTGTTACACTATTGTTTTTCCTAAATTATTTGAAATTATATGTTGAATGGTACCAGTAACCATGAAAAGTGATTTTGGAAAGAAGTTGATATGCACCTAATGAAGGGATAAGGATAAAATGAAATGTTTGATAGTATTCATGAGCTCATGACTGATATAAGGACAAAGTGATATTGTGGTTTGAGTATATAGAAATTTTGGTATTTTAGTATGTTGAAAGAGTTAACTTTTGAAAGCATTCATGTTTTCACTATGGTTCTATGGTAATTCATGTTTCAAAAGAATACATGATTAAGGTATTCAAATGTTTGGAATGTAAAGAATCGTAAATTTCATGGATTTTTTTTCTTAATTTTCTTTGGAATTTTACAAGAACGCAGTTTCTGACGGCGCCTGATTCTGAGGCCCGGTGTGCCCGGAATTAATTTCCGAAGTTTGGCTTGGGTATGTTCAGTGAACGAACGAGCGGGTTTTTCTAACTTTTGAACCGGTGCTTGGAATCGAATTCTGAGGGCACCGATGGAATCGCAGCTCCGGTATTTGCTTAGAAACGCCTCTTCCGGAGTTGCGTTTTCTCGGTTGTGGTTTTTAATTTTTGGGTTTTAAGTTAAGAAATAAAATAAAGTTGTGCGACAATTTTATTTTTATTTCACTTAAAGCCGGTTGAAGACCACTTTAAGCTGCTTAAGCTCAGTTGAAACGGATAGGGTGCAATCCAAAATATCCTATCCACTGGATAGGATATTTGTGGGGTGGGGCCCGCACAATCCACACCGTTTCTTTTCCGCTAAGTAACGCACCCGCGAAAACCCGTCATTATGAAAGTCAACTGACGCATTTTTTTTAATTTCTTAACGCACCAATTAATTGGGCGGTTTTCTTCGTTGAATTAAATGGGTGGTTTATTCGTTGAAATTAATTCTATGAATTAATTTCATTTGTTTCTTAACCTGTTTGAAATCCATTGGCGTAATAATAAAAGAATACCAACGCACGAATTCTGGAAAAATGTTCGTTGAGAGGATTTGACAGAAACCAAGAGTTCATCATCCTCCTTCGCGAAGAACACGAAGAACGCAGGCCTCCAACGAAGAACGCCGAACTCGCGGAAATTGACAACACTTAATCCGAGGTGTTCTTCCCCGCCCTGATCTCCAATCACCAACTTCTAGAGGTAAGAGATTTCAGGTTTCTTTTAAGTCTCCTTTATGGTTTTTAATAAACACGGATTTAATTATTTATAATTAAATCTGTTGTTTCTTGGTCCTTGGAGTTCGTCGACACAGCGCCGAATACCGCGACGATGTGACGCCTTCCGTGACGCGAAGATCGCCTCCTTCCGCGGCGATAAACTCCACGAAGAACGCGCGTGCGACACTTGACAAGGTAGGGATTTATTTGGATGTTTTATATTCCTGTGTTTGTTTCCGTTCAAAATGAAGAACCCGGTTCATAAAAACAATTTTAATTCATTAAACTTGTTTTTGGTTATGTATTCATGTGTTGAATAATTCTCCCGTTGTTTTTAACTAACGCGGAGGGTGCGGGCCAAACGAACACGGCCCGACAACCCCTGCCATTCTTCGTGGTTGTACGAATTTGGCGGGCGACGACAAAACGTGACGCAAGGGAGATTTGATGATCCCGCAGTGAAGAACGGAACCCGGGAGGAACAACGGCACAGACGGGAAGGAAAATGGACCACCGGAGCGACTCTGGCGCCCCGGCGTGCCGCCGGAAGGAGCGCCGCGGCTGAAGCTGCGGCGGCGGTGGCAGCGGCGCCAGCGGAACCGCGGCCGCGCGGGTCCGGTGCACGCAGAACGCGGCGAAGCCGCGTCCGTTGACCAGGGCGGCCCCCCGCGGTGCCGTCACGCGGGGGCAGCGAGCCCCCGCGCTGCTCGGCCGCTCTGCCGAGCGGGGCCACGCCCTGGCCTGGCCGGACCTGGTCCGGCCGAGTTGGACCGGGTCGGGTCGACCCGGTACAGCCAACCCAGGGGGGGTCGGGCCGGGTCGGCCCGGGCCCAGACCCCCTGTCTTCGGACCGTTTTCGGTCTTTTGCCCGTAACATGAGCTACGGGCCTCCGATTGATGCGCCGTCAGCGGCAACATGATCCTTGGATCGAGATGGTCGTTTTGGTATATCTCAGTCAAGGTTTCAGATTTCTTTGGGTTCGGCCGGGTTGGTTCATACACGAAACCAACCGGGCCTTCAGAGCGGAAACACTCATATCTTGAGTTCCGGACGTCCGATTCACGTGCTGTCGACTTTGATGGTTTCCTATAAGGGAGAAGGATCTTTTGGCTTACTCTGCTCGAGGTTTGGACGCAGTTTGAGTATGGTCGGGTTGGTTTTGACTTAAAAACCAACCGGGCCCCCGAGACGAAAAAGCCAATAACTTCCAGACCGGGCGTCCGATTGATGCGCCGTCTGTTGCGTTGCGTTCCTGTTGACGATACGGAACTTTTGGCATCCTCCGCCCGAGTTTTGGATGCAGTTGGGTTATAGCCGGGTTGGGTTGTACCCGAAATCCAACCGGGCCCATGGAACGGAAAAAGATGATATCTTTCAGACCAGACGTCCGTTTGACGAACCATCAGCGGCGTTGGTGATCTCGTCGAGAAGCGGTCCCTATGAGTATACCCCATGAGAGTTCGGGGTACAGTTGAGAAACGGCCGGGTTGGTTCGCTTACGAAACCAACCGGGCCCCTGGGACGAAAAGGCTAATAACTCACAGACCGGGCGTCCAATTGACGCGCCGTCTATTGTGTTGAGACCCCAATGACGAGGAGGTCCTTGAGAGATACTTCTTCGTGGAACCTTGTGATACTTGTAGTATCGACCAGCAGCTTGTGGAGCGGACCCTCCCGGAGACGAGCGTGCGGAATACGGAGACCGTGTAGCCGACTGAGACCTGACGACTGCTGATCGAACGACTCAGTGTGTTACAGAGGTGCGCTTGGTTGTAGCGGCACAGGAGAGCGCTTGGTTGCAGCGGCAGACCCACGACAGATGTGCGGTTGGTTGTAGCGGTACAGGGGAGCTCTTGGTTGTAACGGCAGACCCACGACAGAGGTGCGCTTGGTTGTTGCGGCACATGGGAGCGCTTGGTTGTAGCGGCAGACCCACGACAGAGGTGCGCTTGGTTTTAGCGGCACATGGGAGCACTTGGTTGTAGTGGCAGACCCATGACAGAAGTGCGCTTGGTTGCAGAGGAACAGGGGAGCGCTTGGTTGTAGCAGCAGACCCACGACAGAGGTGCGCTTGGTTGTAGCGGCATAGGGGATCACTTGGTTGTAGCAGCAGACCCACGACGGAGGAGCGTTTGGTTGTAGCGGCACGGGAGAGCGCTTGGTTGTAGCAGCTGGCCCGCAGTACTCGATAGGTGGAGTACTACAGCAGTCTTAGGTTATTGAGTAGTACCTCAGAGTCGTGAAAAGACCATTGTACACTCTAGAGACGAGGTTCTTCGACAGTTGCAGTTTCGATAATGAAAATCCTGGTTTGAGCTGAGTCTTTGATCTTTGTGTTTCCTCATGATTGAGATGGATTACATGATAACTTAGGTATATGTATGGGCATATACCTGGGTAGTGGTTATCCATTGGTTTCATAACCCTTGTGTTTCTTTATGATTGAGATGGGTTACTTAATAACTTAGGTATATGTGTGGGCATATACCTAAGTAGAGGTTATCTGTTGAGATCTTCTTTGTGGTTATCCTTGTTGGTTTTAGTGAGACCTTGAGGGTCTCGGGGTCCCTACTGAGTAGCTTATACTCACCCCAGCATGGGATATGCCCGCACTTCGTTGTGTCGGATGCAGACGACGGACAACGCTAATCGTGGTGGAGGCTTGCGGAGCAGGACGGTACCTGGAGGTGGACCACTGGGCGGGACATACTCGGAGCGGCCAGGTGGACCCGAGGAGCAGTGGAGGCTATCTGTACCCACCCTTCAGGTGGGACTTCCAGAGGATGGCTCGATGCTGCGGCATTACTTTTCAGTTGCTGTTTTTCCTCTTTCAGTTGTACTTTACAACTGGGCTTGTATATCCGGCCCCTTTTACTTTCAGCACAGCTTGTTACAGTTTTTGCTTTGTGTTTACCTTTTCGCTTTCTTACTCTGTGGTGCTTGTTTACTTTTCAAAGGAAATGCCTTCCCTTTTTCCGAGATTTACGCCATGGTGCTAGTCTCCAGCCCCTGGCCTATGGGAGGCGGGCTTGGGGTAGTCACGACACGGGCCCCGAGGACGGGTCGTGACAAATTGGTATCAGAGGTGGTTGGTTCTACCGTAGACTCTGATCTTTCTTCTATGTGAAGAAATAGTGTTTATCGTATTGGGTGTGGTTATCAGTCCAGGGAGTCCAGTGTTGGTGCGGCGGCCGACGTATCCGTACACTAGGACCCTGACTTCTAATTTCCGAATTAATGCACGAAAACATTGATTGCATGTGTGTTTCATGTTTTCTTTGTGATTACTTTATGTCAGCTCACCAGGTATGTTGTTCTGACCGTGGCGCACCTATTTCCTTTCAGGATGGCCCCACGACGGTAGCCAGCTAGGGTTCCGAGTGTTGTACGTGACGACAGCCTGCCGAGCGACGAGGACTCGGTACATGGCCCTTTGACAGCTGAGGCATCGGCGGTACCTATACCCGCCGAGCCACCGATGCTACCATCCCCAGCCGCTGACGATGCACGTCGCCTTAGTGCACTACATGAGTTTCAGCTCCAGCGACCGCCCAGGTTTCGCGGGGAGACGGACCCTCAGGCCACCGAGGATTGGCTGGATGCTGTGGTGAGAGTCTTCAAGCTAGTGGGGATGCCGACAGACTTTATGGTGATCTTTGCTGCCAACATTCTTCATGAAGCAGCAGGCAGGTGGTGGAGCCACTTGTACTAGTTTTGTGACAGGATGGCCTTCACATGGGAAGACTTCGAGACCTTCTTCAGAGTGGAGTTTGTGCCAGAAGCTCTGCACCCCGAGCGTGTGCAGGAGCTTCTGCCTTTGTCGCAGGGTTTTCGATCAGTAGCCGAATCATCTGTGGGCAGCAGGTAGATGATGCAGAGGTCCAAGAGGACTAGATCCAGCCGTAAGAGGAGTAGGAAGTGTTATGAATGCGGCGGAAAGGGTCACCTGGCACGTGACTGTCCGACTCCTCTTACAGTTGATCCACAGGCTTTGGAGGAGCCACTGAGGCAGAAGCAGCAGCGGGTGCTTGAGCAACAGCCGAGCAGTGGACAAGGCAGTAGAGCTCCGGGAGCAGGTGGACCGGAGCGGAACTAGTGGATACATCTTTTTTTACTTCTAGTTCCTTTTTTCTATGGTGTAGTGTCTTGTATTATGAGATGCAATAATAAAATATGAATACCCTTATGATGTTTTCTTTCCTGTCCTCTCTTGTGTTGTTACTAAGAGGTTGCAGTTTAGACTGTTGACTTGACCCTCACTTGTGAGACATCTACTGGAGGAGACCCAGTTACCACACACTAATGCCGACAGTGTGACTCAACCATTAGAGGCGAGAGTAACGGTTGGATCTCTTGGTAGTAGCGTTGAGGCCTTACGACGTCATCCTTGGTATGGATTAGTATCATCCTTGTCGGGATTGACTGTATTAGGCAAAGGAAGTGGTTCATCCATGGGATGACACCAGATTTCTTTTATCGGAAAAGAAGAAATCTTAGCATATTTTGTGGGACCGGAGATGGTCCATGCCACGACAAAGAAGGTCCAAGTCATCCAGGAGCGGATGAGGACAGCTCGGAGCCGGCAGAAGTCATATGCTGGCAGGAGGCAGAGGCCACTGGAGTTCACGGATGGCGACCACGTCTTCTTACGGGTCTCACCCCGAAGTGAGTTACAGAGGTTTGGCAGAAGCGGCGAGTTGTCTCCATGCTTCATCGGACCATTCTAGGTTCTCAGCAGGTTTGGCGAGGTGGCCTATCGCCTGACTCTACCACCTCAGTTGCACCGGGTGCACGAATTTTTCCACGTATCTCAGCAGAGGAGATACATGCACGACCTGATGCAAATCTTTGACCATGGAGAGCTGGTCTTTGATGATGGGACGACTTTTGCGGAGGTCGCAGTGGAGATCGAGGATCGACAAGAGCGGGTCCTACATGGATGATCGATTCCTCTAGTGCGCTTCAGATGGAAGCTCAGGAGCCTCTATGAGAGCACTTAGGAGCGGGAGGCTCAGATGTGCCCTCAACACCGCCTTTGTATCCATAAGTTTGCGGTGAAGCTTTACGGGGACGTAAAGCCCTGTTGTGGGAGTAATGTAAAGACCCGTAAATTTCAACGTAATTTTTTTTTCTTAATTTTCTTTGGAATTTTACAAGAACACAGTTTCTGACGGCGCCTGATTCCGAGGCCCGGTGTGCTTGGAATTAATTTCCGAAGTTTGGCTCAGGTAGGTTCAGTGAACGAACGGGCGGGTTTTTCTAACTTTTGAACCGGTGCTCGGAATCAAATTCTGAGGGCACCGATGGAATCGCAGCGCCAGTATTTGCTTAGAAACACCTCTTCCGGAGTTGCGTTTTCTTGGTTGTGGTTTTTAATTTTTGTGTTTTAAGTTAACAAATAAAATAAAGTTGTGTGACAATTTTATTTTTATTTCACTTAAAGCCGCTTGAAGACCACTTTAAGCTACTTAAGCTCAGTTGAAACGGATAGGGTGCAATCCAAAATATCCTATCCACTTGATAGGATATTTGTGGGGTGGGGCCTGCTAGAGCCCCACCGTTTCTTTTTCGCTAAGTAACGCACCCGCGAAAACCCATCATTATGAAAGTCAACTGACGCGTTTTTTTAATTTCTTAATGCACCAATTAATTGGGGGGGTTTTCTTCGTTGAATTAAATGGGTGGTTTATTCGTTGAAATTAATTCTATGAATTAATTTCATTCATTTTTTAACCTGTTTGAAATCCGTTGGCGTAATAATAAAATAAGACCAACGCACCACTTTTGGAAAAATGTTCGTTGAGAGGATTTGATAGAAACCAAGAGTTCTTCATCCTCCTTTGCGAAGAACGCGGAGAATGCGAAGAACGTCGGCCTCCAACGAAGAACGCAGAACTCACGGAAATTGACGACGCTTCATCCGAGGCGTTCATCCCCGCCCTGATCTCCGATCACCTACTGCTAGAGGTAAGAGATTTCGGGTTTCTTTTAAGTCTCCTTTGTGGTTTTTAACAAACACATATTTAATTATTTATAATTAGATCTGTTGTTTCTTGGTCCTCAGAGTTCGTCGACGCAGCGCCGAATACCGCGACGATGCGACGCCTTCCGCGACGCGACGATCGCCTCCTTCTGCGGCGGTGAACTCTGCGAAGAACGCGCGTGAGACACTTGACAAGGTAGGGATTTATTTGGATGTTTTATATTCCCGTGTTTGTTTCTGTTCAAAATGAAGAACCCGGTTCATAAAAACAATTTTAATTCATTAAACTTGTTTTTGGTTATGTATTCATGTGTTGAATAATTCTCCCGTTGTTTTTAACTAACGCAAAGTGTGTGGGCCAAACGAACACGGCCCGACAACCCCCACCGTTCTTTGTGGTTGTGCGGATTTGGCGGGCGACGACCAAACGTGACGCAATGGCGATTTGATGATCCTGCAGTGAAGAACGGAACCCGGGAGGAACAACGGCGAAGACGAGAAGGAAAATGGACCAGCAGAGCGACTCCGGGGGCCCGCAGAAGCCACTGGCGCAGCGGCGCTGACGGACCCGCGGTCGCGTGGGTCCGGCGCACGCAGGACGCGGCGAAGCCGCGCCCGTTGACCAGGGCGGCCCCCCGCGGGGGCCGCGGTGCTGTCACGCAGAGGCAGCGAGCCCCCGCGCTGCTCGGCCGCTCGGCCGAGCCGAGCCGGACCAGCCGACCGAGCCGGGCCGCGCCCTGGCCTGGCCGGACCGGGTCCGTCCGGGTTGGACCTGGTCGGGTCGACCCGGTTCGGCCGACCCAGGGGGGGTCGGGCCGGGTCGGCCCGGGCCCAGACCCCCCGTCTTCGGACCATTTTCGGTCCTTTTCCCGTAACATGAGCTACGAGCCTCCGATTGACGCTCTGTCAGTGGAAACGTGATCCTTGGATCGAGACGATCGTTTTGGTATATCGCACTCAAGGTTTCAGATTACTTTGTGTTCGGCCGGGTTGGTTCGTACACGAAACCAACCGGGCCTTCGGAGCGGAAACGCTCATATCTTGAGTTCCGGACGTCCGATTGACATTCCGTCGACTTTGTTGGTTTCCTCTAAGGGAAACGGATCTTTTGGCTTAGTCCGCTTGAGTTTTGGACGCAGTTGGAGTACGGTCGGGTTGGTTTTGACTTAAAAACCAACCGGGCCCCCGGGACGAAAAGGCCAATAACTTCCAGACCGGGCGTCCGATTGACGCGCCATCTATTGCGTTGCGTTCCTGTTGACGATACGGAAATTTTGGCATCCTCCGCCTGAGTTTTGGATGCAGTTGGGTTATAGCCAGGTTGGGTTGTACCCGAAATCCAACCAGGCCCCTCGAACGGAAAAAGATGATATCTTTCAGACTGGACGTCCGTTTGACGAACCGTCAGCGGCATTGGTGATCTCGTCGAGAAGCCGTCCCTATGAGAATGCCCCATGAGAGTTAGGGGTACAGTTGAGATACGGCTGGGTTGGTTTGCTTACGAAACCAATCGGTCCCCTGGGACGAAAAGGCTAATAACTCACAGACCGGGCGTCCGATTGACGCGTCGTCTGTTGTGTTAAGACCCCAGTGACAAGGAGGTCCTTGAGAGATACTTCTTCGTGGAACCTTGTGATACTTGTAGTATCGAGCAGCAGCTCGTGGAGCGGACCCTCCCGGAGACGAGCGTGCGGAATACAGAGACCGTGTAGCCGACTGAGACCTGAAGACTGCTGATCGAACGACTCAGTGTGTTACAGAGGTGCGCTTGGTTGTAGAGGCATAGGGGAGCGCTTGGTTGCAGCGGAAGACCCACGACAGAGGTGCTCTTGGTTGTAGCGGCACAGGGGAGCGCTTGGTTGTAGCGGCAGACCCACGACAGAGGTGCGCTTGGTTGTAGCGGCACATGGGAGCACTTTGTTGAAGCGGCAGACCCACGACAGAGGTGCGCTTGGTTGTAGCGGCACAGGGTAGCGCTTGGTTGTAGCGGCAGACCCACGACAGAGGTGCGCTTGGTTGTAGTGGCACAGGGGAGCGCTTGGTTGTAGCGGCAGACCCACGACAGATGTGCGCTTGGTTGTAGCAGCTCATGGGAGCGCTTGGTTGTAGCGGCAGACCCACGACAGAGGTGCACTTGGTTGTAGCAGCACAGGGGAGCGCTTGGTTGTAGCAGCAGACCCACGACGGAGGAGCGTTTGGTTGTAGCGGCACAAGAGAACTCTTGGTTGTAGCAGCTGGCCCTAATTACTCGATAGGTGGAGTACTACAGCAGTCTTAGCTTAGTGAGTAGTACCTCAGAGTCGTGACAGGACCACTGTACACTCTAGAGACGAGGTTCTTCGGTAGTTGCGGTTTTGATAATGAAAATCCTGGTTTGAGATGAGTCTTTGATCTTTGTGTTTCTCATGATTGAGATGGATTACTTGATAACTTAGGTATATGTATTGGCATATACCTGGGTAGGGGCTATCTGTTGGTTTCATAACCCTTGTGTTTCCTCATGATTGAGATGGGTTACTTAATAACTTAGGTGTATGTGTGGGCATATACCTAAGTTGAGGTTATCTTTTGAGATCTTCTTTGTGGTTATCCTTGTTGGTTTTAGTGAGACCTTGAGGGTCTCAGGGTCCCTACTGAGTAGCTTATACTCACCCCTGCACGGGCTATGCCTTCACTTCGTTGTGTTGGATGTAGACAACGGACAACGCTGATCGTGGTGGAGGCTTGCGGAGTAGGACGATACCTAGAGGTGGAACACTGGGCGGGACATACTCGGAGCGGTCAGGTGGACCCGAGAAGCAGTGGAGGCTATCTGTACCCACCCTTCAGGTGGGACTTCCAGAGGACGGCTCAACGCTGCGGCTTTATTTTTCAGTTGCTGTTTTTCCTCTTTCAGTTTTACTTTACAACTGGGCTTGTATTTCTGGACCGTTTTACTTTCAGCACAGCTTGTTACAGTTTTTGCTTAGTGTTTACCTTTCCGCTTGCTTACTCTGTGGTGCTTGTTTACTTTTGAAAGGCAATGCCATCCCTTTTTCCGGGATTTACACCTTGATGCTAGTCTCCAGCCCCTGGCCTATGGGAGGCGGGCTTGGGGTAGTCATGGAACGGGCCCGGAGGACAGGTCGTGACATGGAATGTTACCAACAATATATATCTTATGATATTGTGGGGATAAATGATAGTATTCACGTGCCTGTTATGTGACCTTTAAAGTAATATTTTTCTTTATAATATCAGTTTGGAAGAATGTATTTTAGATAAGCCTAATGATTGGAATGAATTATGTCATACATAAGATAGTATTGTTTAAGGCTAGAAATTTTTTCGATATTATTGCAAGAATGTTATAATACTGTAGTTTTAGAAAAACGGACACCCTGCAGGACGGGAGAGAACTCGTTGCCTCGGACAAGGTTGTAGGAATCTAACCCACAAAAAAAATGTTATAGGCCTTTATCGCCTACCTCTGGCTTACTGGAAGTCCCTGGTTAGTAGAAACTAGTTTTATTTTATTAAGAGGTATGATAGATGATGTATAAGTCCATTTCTTGAACCATATACAATTAATCTCACCATAGATGGACTTATGTATATAACTTTTTCTAACCTTATGATTGAGATAGATGGAATGACCTATAATTATATCTCATGATCTACTAACACTTTATGAATGAAAAATTAATCTTCAATTCTTTAAGAGATAAAGTGGAAATTGTTCAAATAATGACCAACAGTGAGATTGTACCAAAATAAATTAAGTATTTCTTCTAATTCCAATTTTTTTCAACTTTAGGGAAATGATCTTGAAAACCAACAACGTTGTCCTAGATGGGACCATAGATCATCACAAATTTATGGCTTTGGTATTTTTGGCATTTTCATATCCATGTTCTCTACCACTCTCCATCAAAACATGATGGTTAGATTTCTCTTCCATATCAATATTTTCACCTATGTTCTTCTATGTGGAATCCCAGGGATGGGTTAATTTGGGAACTCATTATGTTTGACACATTATTTGTTAAAATTTAGTTTTAGTATTCCTTTTTGCAATGTGGGTTTCTATGAATAAAACATTCAAGTAGTAAACCATTTATAACCCCGACGAATTTCGAGGGAGAAATTCATTTTAAGGGGGGTAGAATGTAACACCCCGAGTTTTTATGAGAAATATTTTTCCTAATTTATTTGATGTCTTGTGTTGTATGCTACAACAAGATTATCTTGTATTATACGCAACACTATATTATCTTTCATTATACGTGACACTATTATTGGATCGTGTTACACACAATTTCATGTTTGTTTGATAAAAGTTATTATACGAAACATTGAGTTTATATATATATATATATTTATTCAATGTAAAAATGAAATATGGTTGGATTCTATTATATGCAACAATAAATGAATCTTGCACTACATAAAATCCTGACTTGGTTTTCATTACACGCAATCGCGACCTTCCCTGATAACATTTGTTTTACGCAATACCGAGTTTCACTAAACAATGTTATGTTATTAAAATATAATTTAAACTGGCTGTTTTGAATAGTACTACCCACTTTTTGAAATTTTATAAATTTTATCTTTCAAAATGGACTTCATTTTTGGATTAGGAATGTTGAAATTATCCAAGGGTGAATTTTTGGTAATTTTCGGAAAACATTCAATTTTTGATGAATCGTGGAAACACTGAGTTACTGGTTAAAATAATTTTTTTTAAATAATAAATTATTTTATATAAATTTATTTTAGGTCAAAATAGATAAATAATTATTATATAAGTTCAATGTAATTCATTGGAATCATTTTATAATAATTTTAGATATATAAAAAGTTTATTGAACTTTTTACCGTCTTTTACTCACCTCCTAGGAGAATTTTGAAATTTATATAAAACATAATTTTACCGCTTCTATGAGTGAAATTTCAAAAAACCAAGAGAAATGATTGATATAACTATGTAAAATGTGGTTCAATAAGATAAAAATAATTTTCAGTGAATAGTAATGTTTTACTTTTATTTACCACAGTTAAAAGTAACTAGGGTAATTTAGGGTAAAAATGATATTTTTATTGCCCTAAAAAATGTCCTAATTCTATTGGGTAAGTTTAATTCGACCAAAAACAACATTAGGAATAAAATAATACCCTTTATGACCTCTCGGATTAGATTAGGACAGTTATTATTATTTTATTTAAAGAAGAGTTCAATGAGTTAAAATCAATGTTTAATATCTATTTTTTTTTAATATATGGTTATACATAAGATAAATTAGACTATAAATATTCATTATAAAGATAAAAATATTTTATAAATAATGGTATTTTATTTATATATTTTAGACATAAAATAATTTAATTTATTTATGATACAATGATGAAGCAGTAATTACCTTATTAATGAAATATTAACCTAATTGATATTATAAATACCCAAATGAATGTAATTTGAGACTTTTTATGAATTAAATAAGTTTTATAGGTTAATATAATATATTAGGGTTGGTTAGGTTAATTTGTTTAGAAGTAATAATGCTAGTATAAATGTAGATAAAACAAAATACAGAATAGTGTCAAAATTGACATAAAAGAGTTTTTAAAACAAATATTATATTATTAATTGATATAATGGTCCATAAAATATAAGTTTCAACCAAAAGTATTATATAACAATATATATGACATTAATGAACCAATTGTGGTTAGATTGGCAGTTTATAGTATGTTTATTAACCACATAGTGTAAGAATACAAGAAGACACGGTAAAAGTTAAATTATTTAACATAGAGTTAAATCTAAATGATAAGGTTAAAATTGTAACCTAAACTTGTATAAAACCAATGGTTTTAGTGGCTTACTACCAATACTCACCCTAGACTCTAAATGAGTCACTTTTGAGCCATTATAAACTGAATATGAATTTAATATAAAATAATATTTTACGTTTTTCCTATGGTTCCCCTCTCCGCCCTTATAAAAGGGCACATCCTCCCTCTACTATTTACACAATTTTGAATTTCCATGCTCGGCCAAACCATGAAAATTTATCTTCTAAACATATCTAGTTATATCATAGAGGTTTTGGTATTCTCCAAAGACCAACATTAGTTCCCTAAGAGGAGGATTAAAAGAGGCATGTCGAAGAAAAGGGAATCTCTTCTATCGATTCTCTCAAGTTCCTTTATTCTTCTACTTCCTCATATTTAGGTGTGTCATTATAATGAAATAACATCAGTATTACTTATATACTTTTATGATATTATAAATACGAAACAACCGTATTTCACCTTTTATCCATCCTACGAAAAACAAAATCACCGTCTGTGCGTACGTACAGAATACCATCTTCACACTATGGTGTAATACGTTTTTCTACCACCACCTTACATGGATGGGTATAATGGTGTAAATAATAACTATATATGATTATTAAAAAATGATAAATGTTCTTATATATTATATCATCCACTCCAATTTCATTCACTAAATATGGGAACGATATCACTGCTCGAGCGTACGCACGGATTACCGTCTCCACGACGTGATGAGATTCATTATACATGTAAACCATTAAAGAATGATTATAAAGTATATATAATGAATAATAATGAAATATATGACATAATAATGCTACTGAATTTATGTGTATATATATATATATGTCATCTACTTACTTCTATTCATGTCAATAAGGAAAGGAAAACAATGTTCAAGCATACGTACAGCCTATCATCTCCACAAACGGTGTATTTCATTAAATTTATCTATATATTATATATATATATATTGAATATATATTATATATATATATAATTATTTACATTCTGGAAGTAAGTAAATAAATATAGAATTGATAATAATATCAAGAAAAAACAAGTCCAAACATGTACGATAAATGATACGATTTTACCCAAAACGGTGCTTTAACATGGAATTGATTAAAGAACGGGTAATATAAAGTCATAAGTGAATCATATATGATATCATAAA
The DNA here is from genome assembly GCA_963277665.1 of Viscum album. NCBI lineage: Eukaryota > Viridiplantae > Streptophyta > Magnoliopsida > Santalales > Viscaceae > Viscum > Viscum album. Next base: position 1,049,665,465 of record OY728151.1, on the reverse strand, counting down.
TATTATTATGGTTCTGTTACAAGTAAATAATATGTTTAAACCCACTATATAAGAGTTTCAGACACGTACAGAAGAAATTGGACCTAAGTTAAGGGATAATTTTTAAATCTCATTTTTATCTGAGATTTCTTATACGTAAGTATTTACTGGGGTTATATTTTTCATCCATGTTCATAAAAATGTATTTCATAATGTTTTTAATATTATTCCATGTATGTTTAATGTAATGTTCACCCCTAATTTACTTTTACATTTTTTTATGGTAGGAATTATTATTTTGTTTACCATACGAGGAACTTGTTGACTTTTCCTAAAAAAGTATGAGGAGAATGTTTTTTAACTTATACGGCATGAAAAGATTTTTCCAGTTTCATAACGCCTAATTTTAATTATGCTTACTATATAATATTTCATGATTATTTTCAATAGAATCCTTTTCTTTTAAAACTGAATGGAATTTTGTGAAAAGAAAATGATTTTGAAGAAGAAAGGATATTTTCCTCAAAATTCATTTCAAGTATTTTTTCAAAACTATTTTCCATATAAGATTGCAGTATTTAGTGTGATTATGTTTAAAATATAATGTCTCTATTACTTCCATGGTTTGATTATTCTTATGAAGAAATGATATCCCTTTGTTTTATATGGATTATGTTATTATGGGATGATATATATGAAACCCATTTTATTCTTTGGGTTATGATGAATGATTTATGTTTATTTTGTGTCACAACAAAGAATGATTTCATTATGTGATTGGTGGGACCTATATCTCCCTCTAATTCATTGGGTAAAGATTTATATCTCATGAGATATACATGGATGGAATGGAAAGTGAATCCGGTTCAATAATTCAGGGCTGGAATGGCATGTAAACCCGGTTTAGTAATGGACTTTGTCCACTATGATGGTCTTGAAAACATTTCCTTGGCTACTATGGAAAACATAACATGTACTTAATGGTTTCCATAATTACATGTTTTTCCCATGTTATTTTATCATGGTTAATTTTATTTTTTGACCTATTCCTTATGCACTGCCATGATTTATGTCATTACTCATGTTTTTTATCTTTTATGTTCATGTAATTACATTGAAATGTTTAGAGATTGTTTTATGTTCTCCATGTTTACACTAACTGAGCATTTGAGCTTACCCTTTTTATGTTTTCTTTTCCCCAGGATATAAAGAAAGGTTTTAGGTATGAAAACCAAAGGGGAAGATCTTTATGGTAGATGTTGAAGATCGATCACCATGATTAGAATGTTATGTTCCGAGTTTCCAAAGACACTAAACTAATACGGTCTTTAGGCGTATGTTTTTGTAATGTGTTAAGTATTTAAAAAAATTAATGTAATGTCTATGTGAATAATGTATGGGTCTCTAAAATTACTCATTCTAGTGTTTGTATTATGTATTAATAAAAATATAACATTTTCATGTTTTATAAAATAATAAAAATAGTTCATTTACATTTCTGGAATTTCCCAATTATTATCCTAAGTTTATCAATAACCTCTTCCACTTCAAATGAACATTGAATTTTATTATCTTCGTAAGAGGAAGTGTGAACTCCACACCTCAACATGCAGTTTTATAAATATTCCAATAAATTAATGGATATTTATATTCCTAAAAATATGATTTTTATCTCTGATATTATTCCAATCAAGGTATTCATAGCTCTAAAATTCATTGTGGATAATTTTCATTAGATATACTGTAACACCCTGAAATTTTATGAGAAATATTTGGTTTTTATGCATTATGTTACACACAACACCAAATGAATCTTTCACTACACACAACACTGTCTTGTATTGCGTTAAACGCAAGAGAAACCTTTCACGATAGCTTGCATTGTACACAATACCGAGTTTCACAATACAAAGATATGTTATTAAAATATTATATAAACTAGCTGTTATGAATATTACAACCCACTTTTTGAAATTTTAAAAATTTTATCATTCAAAATGGACTTCATTTTTGTATTCTAAATATCAAAATTATCCTAGTGTGAATATTTGGTATTTTTCTAAAAACTTTCAAATTTTGATGAATAGTGAAAACACTGAGTTATTGGTTAAAAATGTCTTTTTATTTAAATAATAATTTATTTTATTTAAATTTATTTATAGATACAAAATACATATATAATTACAATTTAATTCATTGGAGTCATATTATATTAATTTTAGATATATAAAAAATTTTATTGAACTTTTGACCGTCATTTACCCACCTCTTAGGAAACATTGCAAATTTACATAAAACATAATTTTACAACTTCTGTGAGAAGAATTTCAAAACTTCGAGAGAAATGGTTGATATAATTAAGTATTGTGCAGTTCAATAAGATAAAAATATTTTTTTGTGAACAGTAACTTTTTACTTTTATTTACCACAGTTAAATGTAAATAGTGTAATTAAGGGTAAAAATAATAATATTATTAACCTAAAACATGTCCTATTGCTATTGGATAAGTTTAATTCGACCATAACCAACATTAGGAATAAAATATGACCATTTAGGCCCACTTGGATAAGATTAAAACATTTATTATTATTTAATTCAATGAAGAGTTAAAAGAGTTAAAACCAATGATTATTAAGTAAAACATTTTTACTATAGGGACATACATGAGATAAATTAGAGTATAAATATTCATTAAAAAGATAAAAATATTTATTACATAATGGTATTTTATTTATAATTTTTATACAATAAATAATGTAATTTATTTTCGACACAATGATGATGTAGTAATTAAATTATTAATGAAATATCAACATAATTGATATTATAAATACCCAAATAAATGTAATTTGAGACTTTTTATTAATTAAAATAATTTTATCGGTAAATATAACATATAAGGGTTGGTTAGATGAATTTTATTAGAATTAATAATGCTATTATGAATTTAGAAAAAAACAAAATACCAAATAGTGTCAAAATTGACATAAAGGAGTTTTTTAAAAAATATATTAAATTATTAATTGATATTATATTCCTAAAAATATATTGTTCGGGAAAAAGACTTATATAATAATATATATGACATTAATTAACCAATTGGGGTTCTATTGGAAGTTTATATTAATTTTATTAACCACAGAGTGTAAGAATACAAGAAAAAACAGAAAAAGTTAAATTATTTAACTTAGAGTTAAATCATAATGATAAAACCTAAACTTTCCTAAAGCATATTGTATGAGAGAATTGGGACCCATCCCCACCCTAGCCTCTAAATAAGTCACTTTGGAGTTATTATAAACCGAATATGAATTTATTATAAATTAATATTTGTAGGTTTCAAAAGGTTCGCCTCTCCACCCTTATAAAAGAGATCCTCCTCCCTCTCATCTTCACACAATTTTGAGCCTTCATTGTCACTACCCCCTCCCACCAAAGTTGCCCCTCCTGAGATGGAAATAGTAAAAGGGTGATAAGGACCACCGAGTCCCGCCTCCAGTAGGCCCTGGGGTGGCGACTAGCACCAAGGGTATAAGTTTTCACAAATATGGGAGGCATTACCTTTTTTTATTATTTAAGATCGAGAGATAGGACAAGTCAACCACCAAAAAGGAAAATAACAAGTGTATAGAAATAAACCCAAACCAATCCCACATGCATGTTTAAATAGTCCTGAAACAAGGTACATGTACAAAGAAGCTCAAAAAGTTCAATACCAAAAGAAACAAATACAACAAACTGCAGCAACTCCAACTGTCCCGACTAGTATGGTCCCGCACGGCCCTGGTAGTCCTCCTTGAAACCTGAAAGTAAATGTAGAGTGAGCATACTAGTATACTCAGTAGGGAAACCCAAATCTCTCGTGCACAAGTGGGGAGACATCCTAATGTCCCGTGAGAACAACAGAAGAAACCAAAACCTAACAAGGAATCCTATCCACCCAACCTCACCAGCCACACTCACCGAAAACACAATCAAAACAGGTAGTAGTATATAAGAACAAGAGTATTGGGTACCCCACACAATTTTCCCCCACTAGCTAGCTGCTCTTCCTAATGGCGAACGTCCTGATGCTACCACACTCTTCCCACCCACATACACATGGGCCTCAGAAACACGCATCGCACCCGCACACACCTAGGCCTCACAACCATGTATCCTTCCCGCACACACCTGGGCCTCACCACCACGTATCCCACCCGTACACACCTGGGCCTCATCCCAAAGGTTAATGAGAAAAAGTAAAACTTTCCCAAAGAGTCTTGGGAGAAACCACCCCAATTGAAACCTACTCAAAGAGTCTTGGGTGTAAGGTCACCTCAAGCCATCACAGCCTAGGGAAAAAGGAACAGGAAGGAGCTAGTAACTAAGGGGAAAACACCCTCTCCCATAAAATGGGAGTGTTCGGCACTAAGTGCTCAATATTTTTGGGGTACGATAAAACACAAAGATACAGATATGTATATATATACCAAACACTCAGCCCAACCTATGGCTTATAACAAAAAACTAAGCACGTGCCTTGGAACTGCAACTACAAAGCATGCATATGACAAAAAAACCCCAACCCCATTTAGGTTTTCATGTTTGAACAGAATTAGTTTATTAGTTTCCTCAACAACTGGGAAACTATCCACATCCAACCACATAAATCATTCGTTAAAACATATCCCTTCCATCCACAGATCATGTTAGGAAAACAAAACCAACACAAACAAGTCCCTTTTTATTAACCAACAATCCCGATTCCCCACTATTCATTAACTCTTCCACTTTTATTTATTAAACACAACCCATAGTTCATTCACATTCAAACCCATCCCTGTAGCACCAATGCCAGCCACCATAACCACAACCACACCGTACATCATCATCCCTTGATACCATTCATCGCAGCCCCGCTGCCCATCACTGTCCCACAACCAAGCCAACCGCAACCCCGCTGCTCACCCGATCCACAAGAACCCACAAATACACCCCCTTCACGTAAATTAACCCCAACAACACCCACATGTTTATTATTTGAAATTATTTCTACCGGGGTGATCACACAAGGGTTATAGATTTTTTATTTAATCAGCCAACATTATGTGATTATCCAATTTCCACATTCTGTGAAGCTTCCATCCATAAATGGTCTAGAAGGATAGGGCATCATTTAATTGCGCAAGAAAAGTCCCACAACAACCCTGATTTTCAGTAGGCATAATCCTATTCAATTCACAACATAAAATCACAGGATATGAAACAATATAACTGAATTCACAAAATTCCCATCCCATTTATATAAGACAGTTATTTTCCTTATTAAAATAGTTCAAATGTTCTTCATGTAAATAAAAGGAGACCCACCCTGGATGATGAAAAAATTAGATAGATGAAGGTAATATCCCTACCTCAACAGGTTCTGACAACAATGATTCCCATCCGGATCAACATTAGAAAATGTCCGTCGGCGTCCGTCACTTCTGGAAAAACCAGGAAAAACATCCTTGGGTGGAAGATGGGAAGGAAAGTACCAATGATCCAAGCTTAAAAGTTCCACCTCGTCGTTACGATCCCATAGCCGCTTCCAGATCATAAATCGGAGCTCGGACAAAGAAGTTATCGAAGAAAAAGGATCCTTCGAGTCTCTTGGGAGAGCTCTGCTCAGAGGAAAGGGGACGAGAGGGGTGTGCTGAAAAGCAGGAGGGGACACCTCCTTTTATAGGCGAGCAAAAAAAAAGTACACGATGTGTAATTTATGGTACACGGCGTGTACTTTTCCATTTCACGCGGCCACCACGTGGCTTCCAACACGGCCTTCAACGCGGCACGCTGCCGTTGACTGGTCAAAACACAGTTTGAGGGTAACACATACGCGTGGAGACACTACACGACGTGTAGTATAGGGTACATGACGTGTACCCATTTATTTCACACGACAAGGACACGACTCCAACATGGCACACAGTCGTTGACTATTCAACACATGGTTTGAGGGTAACGCATACGCAGGGAGACACTACACGACGTGTAGTATTGGGTACACGGCGTGTACCCATTTATTTCACGCGGAAAGTACACGTCCTTCAACATGGGGTATACCCGGCGATGTGGTACATGGCGTGTACTCACACTACATGGCGTGTACATGAAAAATTCTGAAAAGTGTGGGAAAAGTCCATTTTACCCTCCAGAAGACTTCAAGACACTCTTTTTGACAAAGGAATGGGCCAGAGAGGTCCGAGCCATTACATCAGATACCTCTTAAAACATTCTCATCCCTGAGAATTCAAAAGCCAACCCTGAGGAACCCAACAAGATACCTCTTAGGGCCCTCGTTATAACAGGAACCCAACCAGCAACCCTAATTATATGTTTTTAGGAATTCCTTCCCCTATGTTGAGATATTATCCACTTTAGGTGGCACTGAGTTGCCTGCACGGGTTCAATCACATCCTCATTAATGCATCTAGATTAAGAATCGGGTCTTCCCACTTCTATACATTAGTATTTTTCCAACTTGCACTACCCCCAACACCACACAACCAACACACTGCCCGAACATGTGGTTTGGGAAAATCCCTTCTCCTATGTCGAGATATTATCCGCTTTAGGCGGCACTGACTCGCCCGCATGGGTTTAATCACATCCGCATTAATGTGTCTCAATTAAGGATAAGATTTTCCCCCTTTTTCCCACACATCCAGACATACTACACACTTCCATAGAACGAGGAAACAAAAAGGGTCTCATAACCGAAAATCCAAGAATTCCATATATCATAGGTACATAGTAAGAAAACAAATCTCAGAAGAACAAGGCCAAACACAAGTCAAAACAACTCTGGGTACTGAGCTTGCATCTGGGTCTCCCGCTCCCAGGTGCTCTCCTCAAGGCTGCCATGCCTCCAAAATACACAAACCAAGGGAATGGTGCGTCCATGGAGCACCTTCTCTTTACGATCCTCGATTCTGACTGGTTATTCCTCAAAGGTCGTGTCGTCTCCCATATCTATCTCTCCCCAGTAGATAACTTGAGAATCGTCGTGTAAGTACCGACGAAGCTGGGATACATGGAAGACGTCATGAACTTTCTCCAAATGAGGTGGCATGGCCAGCTAATATGCCACCTCACCGACTCTCCTCAGCATCTCAAAAGGTCCGATAAACCTAAGTGAGAGATTGCACCATTTCCCCAACCTCCTCTTCCTCCGTCGAGGGGAAACCTTCAAGAACACATGATCTCACACCTCGAACTTCAAGGGCCTCCTCCGACGATCATCATTAGTCTTCTGTTGGTCCTGAGCCGCTTTCATCCTCTCACGTATAAGCTGGACTTTATCTGTGGTGCTCTGCACTACCTTTGGCCCAAGAGCACCTATCTCACCAACCTCTGCCCAAAAAATGGGCGAACGACATGGTCTTCCGTACAAAGCCTCAAATGGTGACATGCCAATAGTATAGTGGAAGCCATTGTTGTAGGAAAACTCTACTATAGGCAAGTCTCATACCCATGATCCTCCTAAATCCAGAACGCATGCTCGCAGCATGTCCTCCAACGTCTGGATAGTCCGCTCTGTCTGCCCATCAGTCTGGTGGTGGAAAGCAGTGATAAGGCGTAGCTGGGTGCCACTATCATGCTGTAAACCCCTCCAAACTCGTGAGGTAAACCGAGTATCCCGGTCTGATACGATAGTCTTCAGAACTCCATACAGACTCACCACCTCGTCTACATACCTCTGTGATAAGGTACTCACCGGGCATGACTCCTTAATTGTAAGAAGTGAGCTGATTTCGTGAGACGATCCACCACTACCCAGATAGCATCATAACCTCCCTGAGCTCTGGGTAGTTCTGTGATGAAGTCCATTGAGATGTCATCCCACTTCCACTCAGGGACATCTAAAGGATGCAACATACCCCTGGGGACACGGTGTTCAGCCTTAACTTGCTCACGCATTAGTCATTTAGCCTCAAACTCTACCACTACTCGTTTCACCCCGAGCCACCAAAACTGTTCCCTTAGGCCTCGGTACATTTTTGAAACTCTCAAATGTAATACCAAGGCTGAGCTATGGAACTCACAGAGAACTTCCTCAAGCATCACCTCTGGAACAAACATCCTTCCATGGAAAAGAATCCGATGTCGGCTGTCCTGTGACCATCTTTCTGGAGCGTTTCCCTGATCGACATGATCCCGCATCACCTCCACCTCAGAGCCCCCCCACTGAGACTCTTCCACCTACTACAATAAGGAGGATTTCACCTTCATATGAAACAAACATCCTATAATACCCTCTACCCTTGCATCCAAGTGCAAGGCAACCAACTCTCCCATCGCTTTCCAAGCATCAGTGGATTCCCAAACCACTTCCTTATGTGACTTCCTTCTCAGGGCATCAGCCACAACGTTTCCCTTACCTTTAGTGTAAGAGATCTCGAAGTCATAGTCTTGAAGAAACTCGACCCATCTCCGCTGCCACAAGTTCAGGTCACGCTGGGAGAAGATATAATGTAAGATCTTGTGATTTGAGAAGACCACGAACTGCTCCCCAAAGAGGTAATGTCGCCACAACTTCAGTGTGAACAGTACTGCTGCAAGCTCTAGGTCATGGGTGGCATAGTTACACTCGTGAGGGCATCACTTCCTAGACCCATAACAAATCACACCCTTCTTTTGCATCAGTACACACCCCAAACCAAGGCCCGAAGCATCACAAAACACCTCATACAACAACCCTTCCTCTAGTAACCTGAGTACGTCAGCACTGACCAACTTCTCTTTCAGGTAATCGAAAGCTTTCTGGCACTGCTCGCTCCATAGGAAGACCTGATTCTTCCTAGTCAAAGCTGTAAATGGAGAATCAACTCGGGAGAAGTCCGAAACGAACATCCGATAGTAAATTGCAATCCCCAAGAAACTACGATCTTCTGCCACGCTCTTGGGTTCTACCCAAGAAACAACTGCCTCCACCTTTGACGGGTCTACTGACACTCCATGCTGAGACACCACGTTCCCAAGGAAGTGTACTTCTTATGTCAAGAACTTACATTTCGACAATTTACCATAAAGCTGGTGGTGTTGAAGGACTTCCAAGATTTCCCTGAGATGCTCAACGTGCTCCTCCTCTGATCTTGAGTAGATCAGGATGTCATCGATAAACACAATGACAAACTGGTCTAGAAACTCTCAGAAGACAAAGTTCATAAGACCCATGAACACAGCTGGTGCATTCGTAACTCCAAACAGCATCACTAAAAACTCGAAGTGCCCATACCAACACCTGAAAGCTGTCTTTGAGATTTCAATATCCTTCACCCTCAGCTGATGATATCCCAATCGTAGATCAATCTTAGAGAACCAACCTGCTCCCCTCAACTGGTCGAAGAGATAATCTATCCTTGGGAGGGGTAACAGTTCTTGACCGTTGCCTGGTTCAAACTTCGGTAGTCTATGCATAGCCTGAGGACACCATCTTCCTTCTTCACGAACAAAACTGGAGCACCCCATGGCAACATGCTAGGTCAAACAAAACCCTTCCCCATCAGATCGTCAATCTGAATCCGCAACTCCTGCAACTTCGAAGGTGCCATCCGATAAGGGGCCATCGAAATCGGATGGGCACCAGGCTGTAAGTCTATCCCAAAATCAACATCACGTCGGGGGGGGGGGGGGGGGGTATAGTGACAAACTCCTCGAGAAAAACATCGAGGAACTCTTCCAAACCCTCTGGGACATCCATCACCTCTTCATCAACGAGAACCACTGATAACCTTCCAAACAATGAAAGGAGAGGCTCCACACGCCGGATTCCCACCTGATAGTACCTCTCATCAACAGAAGCAACACACTTCCCATCCATATCAGAGAAAACTACTCTTATCCAGAAGTAGTGGATAACGGCACTAACAGAAAACAACCAGTCGATGCCTAGGATGACATCGTGTGGCTGCATCTGTAATAGAAGATGGTCCCCACTAGATCGATGTGGTCCCAACGTCAGCCCACATCCCTGGAAAACACAAGACACACTGGTCTAGCCTCCAACTTGTGTACTCAGCACCAGTGGTATGGAAAGTCTCTCTATGTCTAGTCCCAAAGCATGGGGTAGAACAGGTGAAACAAAGGATTTCGGAGATCCTGAATCGAAAAAAGCAGAAACGAGAGTGCTGAAAAAACAAATCATACCTCGTACCACCTCTGGTCATGCTGGAGCTTCCAAATCATCTGCCTGCAACTATCCACGCCTAGCTCCTCTACCTCTCTGATGTCTTCCACCTCCCCGAACATGCCCTGGTCGAGGTCCCTGAGGAGCACCCTGAGGTCGGCCTCCTCCCGCAATGTTTTCCCTCGGAGGAGCATGGTCCTGCTACTGCTGGAAGGGACTCGCTGGCAACTAATGCTGCTGAGGTGGGTGCTGAACCCGCCCACCTCCACCGTACTGAGCTCGGGTCGGGCACCGACTCTGAATGTGCCCGAAACATCCACACAAAAAACACTTCGGTCCTGGGCTCGTGGAAAAGGGAAGAGGACCCTAAGATCTAAACTGGATCTGTTGGGGCCTGCTCCCCACTGGCCTGAACCTAGAAGGTCCCGTCGCAGGAGACCTACTGCTGACTGCCTTCCCCTTTGACGAACCTGGCTGAAACCCCTCACGTGGTGCACCTCCCATTGAGTGCATCCTCTCTACAACCTCTGCCTTCGTCTGTACTACCAAGTACGTCGAAAGGGTGAAGGGGGTGACAACATACTAGAGCGAAGGACGAAGCGCCTCCTCCAAACGTCTCACCTGAGACTCCTCATCCAGAAAGAGATCTGGAGAAAAGTATAGAAGATCCTTGAATGTGATCCCCAACTCTTCTACAGACATACTCCCCTGCTCTAGGGAGAGTAACTCCTACCACTTCTACGCCTTGATCATGGAATAATGGAATTCCTCTCGGAATTCCTTCTCAAAGTCAGCCCACAGAACCTGTGCCTCTATCCTCCCTCTGAGGTAGAGCGTCCACCACTGTCACCCCGCACCTCTCAACTAACTGACTGCTAGGGGAACCCAGTACTCCCTCGGAGCATGGATCAAGGTAAAAGCGATCCCTAGCTCCTCAAGCCACCCCTCCGTCTCCGTATCCGAAGTACTACCCTCGCACTTCTTGAGGATTTTTCACTGGAAGGAACAGATAATATTCTGCCACTGGCTATCTTCCACCTCTCGGTCAATCCTCAACTGATCGACCCCCTGAATATTCTGGGCCTCGGCCGTCTGAGTCACCTGGGGATGACGTCCAGGAGCCATAGTGGTATGGTAAACAAGGATCACCTAATCCCAAGTAGTAAGGAAATTTCTCAAGGTTTTTATTTTATCACATTATTTCAATTTCATTCCCAGAACGCCCAAATAAAGTAAAACACAGGCATGATGATGCATGTACCTTCCCTGGGGTCTTTACCCTACAATCAATGTAGTCTCACTTGGTCGTTCGGTAGGCTCAGAGTCCTTGCATCGGATCACGGGGGCCCTAAAATCCCATTTCCTAGCTGGTCTTCCCTGGCCTATGTCACACACCAAGATCAACCAAAATTGTTGCCCTATCATCCCATGAAATCCTCACTGTTCCTAAATCCAGACTCCATCCTATCTCTCAACCATCACCTCTGATACCATTATTCCACGACCCCCTCCCACCAATGATGCCCCTCCTGAGCTGGAAATGGTAAAAGGGAGATAATGACCCCCCGAGTCCCGCCTCCAGTAGGCCCCGGGGCGGTGACTAGCACCAAGGGTATGAGTTTCACAAATATGGGAGGCATTACCCTTTTTGATTATTTAAGATCGAGAGATAGGGTTAGTCAACCAACAAAAAGAAAAATAACAGGTGTATAGAAATAAACCCAAAACAATCCCACATGCATGTTTAAATAGTTTTGAAACAAGGTACAAGTACAAAGAAGCTCAAAAAGTACAATACCAAAAGAAACAAGTATAGAAAAATGCAGCAACTCCAACTGTCCCGACTAGTAGGGTCCCGCATGGCCCTGGTAGTCCTCCTAGAAACCTAAAATTAAACGTAGGGTGAGAATACAAGTATACTCAGTAGGGAAACCTAAAGCTCTCGTGCACAAGTGGGGAGACATCCTAATGTCCTGTGAGAACAATAGAAGAAACCAAAACCTAAAAAGGAATCCAATCCACCCAACCTCACCAGCCACACTCATCGAAAACACAATCACAACAGGTAGTAGTATATAAGAACAAGAGTATTGGGTACCTCACACCATTTCCCACCACTAGCTAGCTTCTCTTCCAAACGGCGAACGTCCTGACGCTACCACACTCTTCCCACTTGCACACACCTGGTCCTCAGAACCACGTATCCCACCCACACACACTTGGGCCTCACAACCACGTATCCCGCCCGCACACACATGGGGCCCACCACCATGTATCTCTCCCGCACACACCTGGGCCTCATCCCGAAGGTTCTTGGGAAAAAACAAAACCTGCCCGAAGAGTCTTGGGCTAAACCACCCCAATCGAAACCTACCCGAAGAGTCTTGGGTGTAAGGTCTCCTCCAGCCATCACAGCCTAGGGAAGAAGGAGCAGGAAGGAGCTAGTAACTAAGGGGAAAACACCCTCTCCCATGAAATGGGAGTGTTCGGCACTAAGTGCTCAACATGGGTGGGGTGCGATAAAACACAAAAATACAGATATGTATATATATACCAATCACTCAGCCCAACCTATGGCTTCTAACAGAAAATCGTGCATGTGCCTCGGCACTACTACTATGAAGCATGCATACAACAAACAAACCCCAACCCCATTTAGGGTTTCATGTTTCAACAGAATCAGTTTATCAGTTTCCTCAACTACTGGGAAACTATCCACAACCAACCACATCGATCATTCGTTAAAACTTATCCCTTCCATCCATAGATCAAGTTTGGAAAACACAAGCAACAAAAAAAAATCCCTTATTTTTAACCAACCAACCACATGCCCCACTATTCATTAACTCTTCCACATTTATCTATTAAACACAACCCATAGTTCTTTCACATTCAAACCCATCCCTACAGCCCTGCTTCCAACCACCATAACCACAACCACACTGTACATCATCATCCCTTGATACCAATCATCACAACCTCACTGCCCATCACTAACCCAAAACCAATCCAACCGAAGCCCCACTTCTCACCTGATCCACAAAAACCCACAAAACACACCCTTCACATAAATTAACCCCAACAACACCCACATGTTTATTATTCTAAATTAGTTCAACTGGGGTGATCACACAAGGGTTCCAGATTTTTCATTTAATCATCCAACTTTACGTGATTAACCAATTTCCACATTCCATGAAGTTTCCATCCATAAACGGTCTAGAAAGATAGGGAATCATTTAATTTCTCATGCAAAGGCCCCCAACGACCGTGATTTTCCGTAGGAATAATCCTATTCAATTCACAACATAAAATCATAGGATATAAGATAATATAACTGCATTGAAAAACATCCCATCCACGTTATATAAATGAGTTATTATCTTTATTAAAATGTTTCAAAAGTTTTTCACGTAAATAAGAGGACACCCACCCCAAATTATGAACAAATTAGAGAGACGAAGGTAATATCCCTACCTCAAAAGGTTCTGACAACAACGCTCCCCCTTCAGATCAACTTTAGAAGACGTCCGTCGGTGTTCGTCGCTTCTGGAAAAACACCAAAAACCTCATCAGGTGAAAGATGGGTAGGAAAGGACAACAGATCCAAGAATAGAAGTTCCGCCTCGTCGTTACGATCCCGTGGCCGTTGACGGATAATAAATCGGAGCTCGGACGAAGAAGTTAAGGAAGAAAAAGAAGCCTTCGAGTCTCTTGGGAGAGCTCTGCTCAGAGGAAAGGGGAGGAGAGGGGTGTGTTGAAAAGGAGGAGGGGACCCCTCCTTTTTTACGCATGAAAAAAATTACATGGCGTGTACTTTATGGCACACAGCGTGTACTTGGCCATTTTACGCGGCCACCACGCGACATCCAACACGGCCTTCAACGTGATACGCAGATGTTGACTGGTCAACACACGGTTTGATGGTAACGCGTACGTGGGGAGACACTACATGGAATGTATTATTGGTTACATGGCGTGTACCCATTTGTTTCACATGGCAAGGACACGTCTCCAACACGACACATGACCGTTGACTAGTCAACACACAGTTTGAGGGTAACGCGTACGCGGGGAGACACTACATAGCGTGTAGTATGGGGTACATGGCATGTACCCATTTATTTCACACGGCAAGGACACGACATTCAACACGGGGTATACCCGGTGAGGTGGTACACGACGTGTACTCACACTACACAACGTGTACTTAAAAAATTCTGAAAAGTGTGGGAAAAGTCCATTTTACCCTCCAGAACACTTCAAGACCCTCTTTTTGAAAAAGGAATGGGACGGAGAGGTCTGGGCCATTACATTAATTCTCCTCCAAACCCTGACCATTTCACTTCTCAAAATCTCTAGTTATATCATAGAGGTTCTGGTTTTCTCAAAAGACCATCTCTAGTACCGTAAGGGAATGTTTAAAAGAGACACGTCATGGAAGAGATAATCTATTCTACCGATTCTTTCAAGTTTATTTATTCTTATACTTCCTCTTATTTATTTTTTTCATTATAAATTAATAAAATAAGTATCACTCATATACTGATATGTTATTATAATTATGGAAAACCCTACTTCACCTTCTATCCATCCTATGGAAAACGAAATCACCGCGCGTGCGTACGTATGGAATATCGTCTCCACGCCGTGGTGTAATCTGTTTTCCACCGCAACCTTATTTGGATGGGTATAATGGTGTGAAAAATAACTATATATGATTATTATTACATAATACTGATTCTGAAATATTTTTTAATCAACTCCAATTCCATTCATATAATTATGGGAACGATAGCATTGCTCGTGCGTACGTACGACCTACCTTCTCTACGATGTGATGCAACTCGTTCTACATGATCTTTATTGAATAATGATTATATAAATTAATTGAATGAATAAATATGATATATATTACACTAATACCATTCTGTAAATTAGGTATCTATAACCTATAAAGAAGACTAAGAATCTATTCGACAAAACACACATAAGAACATAAAGTAATGAACACCCGAATAACAAATAGTAATGAAATAGTACTAATAAGAAGATAATAATATGACCGTATATGATATAATAAAAAATAATATGATTATTTTATAAGTCAGTGACATTATTTAAATCATTATACATGAGGTTCGGATACTTATGAAGCATATCAGACCTAAGGTAAAGGAAAATCTTACAATATCATTTTTATCCGAGATTGTTTATACTTCAAAATTTACTGGGGCATATTTTTCATCAAAATCCATGTTTCCTAAATATGGAATATTATATCTATCCTCCTACAACTTTTTAAATCCAATTTTACCAATTGGTGAATTTTAGTAAATGATATGAGAGGAATCTATTGTCATTTTTAGTACGAAATATTTTTTTTACTTTTCTAGCCAATGTACAAGAAGAATGTATTTTTAACATATATGGAAAGAATGTATTTTTATGATTTCATAGAATATTATTTCCATGAAGAGTCCTTTAAAAGTTTTAAAGTTTATTTTTAATTAAATTTTTTAGTTAAAAATTATTTGACATGTTAAGAAAGGAAAAATGTTTTTGAAGTTAAAAGGATATTTTCCTCAACAATGAAGTTCAAGTGTCTTATCCAAATTATTTTCCATCTAAGATAATATAGGGTTCTGTTTCTAAACCTATTTTTATATTGATTTTTTTATGTTATGATGGAATTATATTTATGAAGTCATTTTATCTTATATGGTTTGTGTTATGATGGCATGATGTTTAAGAATCCCATTTTTATTAATGGTTTATGCTATAATATATGATTTATGATTTTTTGGCACACATAAGAATGGTTTCATTATGAGATGGGTGGGACTTATATCCCCTTCCAATTCATTGGGTAAAGATTTATATCTCATGAGATAGACATGGCTAGAACAACAAGTTAATCAGGTTCAGTGATACATGACCGAAACGAGGATTGAACTCAGTTCGGAAATTTACTTTTTCTACTATGATAGTCTTGGAAATGTGTCTTGACTAAACTGAAATGATTTTATATTTTTATGTGTTTATGCCACAAAGTATCATGTTTTATGTTTTGATTATTGGGATTACAATTCACTACTATGATTTATCCCATGCTATGATATTATGATCTCTTTTTTAGGTTAATATTTTCAAAATGTTATGTTCTTATGAACATGATATGATTGATATTTCCATTGTTTACCCTTACTAAGAATTTGATCTCACCGTTTTGTATGTTTTATTTTCCCCAGGTCAGGAATAAGGGTATTAATTAGGATATTCCAAAAGGGACTCTAGATATGATGAAATAAACGGGAGACAATTTAGATTCTTTATGAACTATTGCTTTATGTTTCCTAGTTTCTAACGAAAATATACCTATATGGTCCTTTCATGGTTTTGTTATATATTGTAGTAAGTATTATTCAATTCTGAATTAATAACAATGTATGTAAAGTATGGTTTGTTATAGTTGGTTTCAGAGGAAAGGTATAGTCAACCTTTGGAAACTAGGATGTGAAAGACTTCATAAGAACCCTAAGGATACATATAAGCATAGAACACAATATTAGTGTTTTAAAAATGGAAATAAATAACCTATGATAAGACCAAAAGTGTGAAATTTCATTCTTGATTATGTGGTTATCCTATTATGATTATTTTTTATCACACTATGCTTATTGGTTTTGGTCAATGGATGTAACCCAAAGGAACCTTTTAAATGCTGAATGCGACATGCAATGAAATGATTGTCCCTCTAACAACCAAACGTTATGGGAGATGGAATGAAAAATATTATAGCCATGATCACACAACATTGTCAAGATATGAATCATGTAGGACTTCCAAATGAGCAAAGGAAGGAGAATTTTTTTTTGAATCCTTCATGAGGCATCGTCCACCCTCATTCAGCGGGTCTATTGATCCATTAGTGGCTGAACAATGGATCAATACCACTGAAAAGATATTTTAAGTTCTTCAATGTTCTGAACATGATAAAGTCATCGTAGCACTATATCACTTAGAAGGTGAAGCTAATCAATGGTGGAATATTATCAAGAATATGAGGAAAAGAGATGATATTGAGTCCATGGAATGGGATGAGTTCAAAAACATATTTTTTAATAAGTAGATCCCACGTATTCATAGAAAAAATAGGGAGAAGGAGTTTCTTGAACTAAAGAAAAAGGATGATGAATCTGTTGGTACCTACAATGAAAATTTTACGAGACTTGCCGCGTATGCTTCTGGAATTATTATCCAACCTGAGAGTAAGATCGATCAATTCATTAGTGGCTTAAAAATAAGCCTTCGAAGGGAGTTATCCATAAGGGAATACAATAGATATGAGTAAATTGTTCGATGTGCTCTCTAGGTTGAGATAGATATTGGAGTAACCCATAAGTCATATGGGTTTGATAAGAAGAGAAAAATGGAATTCAAAGTGAAATATAAATACCACACTGAAAAGAAGATGATTTTTCCCTTATTCTCAATGTGTGGAAGGAAAAATGGAGGGAATTGTGATAAATGGACAAATAAATGTTTCAAATGTGGAAAAGAAGGTCATCAGGCATTTGAATCCCGCAAAGATAGGAAAAATATGTCTAGTGATGTGAACAATGAAAAGGAAACACAGAATGATCCTCTTCCAATTCAATGTTACAAGTGTATGGAAATGGGTCATTATGATAATCAATTCCCAAATACAAGGGTTGTTGATGATGATCGACGTCAAAAAACTCTTAAGGACAAATAAAATTGAAAGTCACATTCAATTTCTATCGGCGATGTAGAGTATGATAACGAAGTGGTGAAAGGTACACTTACCATCCACTCTAATGTATCAAATTTTTTATTTGATTCTGGATCAACCAACTTTTTTATTTCTAATTAATTTTATAAGGGTATCTCTATATTACCTCAACAATTAGATGTTGATTTAGCTATGACAACACCTAATGGCACACCAGTCGCATGAAAAGTATACAATTCATCTTCGATTGAAGTTTGTGGGAAAGTGATTCCTTAAAATCATGTGATCCTTCATATAGTGTAATTTGATGTGATTCATGGCATGGATTGTCTTTCATTATATGGAGATCACATCAATTTTTATAGAAGGGAAGTCACATTTCATATTCTTGATCAATCAATGGTCATCTATCAATGCAAGGATGAATATAACCTTCTAGTGGAAATTTCTTCCATCTTATGGGTCTTGATTCCAATAAATGAAGGTTATTTATCTCAAATGGTTTGATAGAAACTCATGATTAAAAAATACACCCAATGTATGGGAGTTTGATGATATCTTTCTAGAGCAATTTTCAGGTCTTCCACCAAATCGTGAAGTTCAGTTTTCAATAGAACTCATTCTGGGTGCAATACCTATTTCAAAGACACCATATAGAATAGCCCCAATTGAAGTGTTATAATTGAAGAAGAAACTCCAAGATAATCTTGATATGGGATTCATATTCCCTAGTGCATCACCTTGGGGAGAACCTGTTCTGTTTGTTAAGAAGAAATCTTGATAAATGAGACTCCGAATTGATTATTGACAATGTAACAAGATCACTATCAAAAACAAATATCATCTCCCACGCATTGAGGACTTATTTGACCAACTACATGGAGCTCAATACTTTTCCATGATTGATCTTCGTTCGGGGTATCATCAATTAAGGTTCAAAAGGGAGGATATACCAAAGATGACATTCCATACAAAGTATGGACACTATGAATTTATAGTGATGCCATTTTTTCTTACTAATGCCCCTGCTATCTTAATGGATCTAATGAATAGAGTCTTTAGAGACTATCTTGATCAGTTAGTGGTAGTCTTTATAGATGATATTCTTGTCCATTCAAAGAGCAAGGAAGAACATGAAGATCACATGAGATTTGTATTAAAGACCCTAATAAAGGAGAAGCTTTATTCCAAATTTACCAAGTGTGAATTTTGGATTCAAAAAGATTCATTTTTGGGTCACATAATCTCAAAAGAGGGGATATTTCTGGATCCATGAAAAATAGAAGTTATCGAAAAATGGTCGAGACCAACAACAGTAACTGAGATCCGATGTTTTCTTTGTTTTGGTGGATATTATCGACATTTTGTGAAATACTTTTCACAATTATCTAATCCACTCACCATGTTGACTCGAAAAAGAGTTATGTTCGTTTGGACGGAGGATTGTGGTGATAATTTCAAAGAGTTAAAAATAAGGTTATCCAGTGCAACTATGCTCAAACTTCCTTGTAGTGTATAATGGTTTGTGATCTATTGTGATGCATCCATGAGGTGATTTGGGTGAGTTCTCATGAAAATTGATATACTGATAGCTTATTCCTCACGACAGTTGAAAATCCAAGGGCAAAATTACCCAACACATGATTTAGAATTAGATGCGGTAATCATTGCATTCAAAATTTAGATGAATTAACTTTATGGTGAACGGTGTGATATTTATACTGATCATAAAATTTTGAAGTATATTTTCACAAAAAGGAGCTGAATATGTGCCAAGGAAGATGGTTGGAGCTGATTAAGGATTACGACTGCTCAATTCATTACTACCCAGGGAAAGCTAACAAGGGAGCAGATTCATTAAGTCGACAAGACCATGCTAGCTTATCCATGATGAGGATCACAAAATATCCAATATTTATTTATTTACAAAGGATGTATCTTGAAATTATAATGGAAGAAGAAAAATATTATCTTTCTCAAATTAATGTTCAATCGCCTATATATGTGAAGATTAAAGAGGCACAGAAAGATTATGTAGAGTTACAAAAGAAGGTGAGAAATGTTCCGGAATTCCACACTGATTGTGATGAAATGATAATGTTCGAGAATTGGGTTTATGTTCCTCCCATACCAAAACTAAAGAAGGAAATATTGGACGAAGATCATATTTCATCATTCTAAATTCACCTTAGAAGTACGAAGATGTGTAGGGACATGAAAAAGTACTTCTAGTGGGATGGCATGAAAAGAGATGTTGCTGAATATGTCTCTCGATGAATGGTTTGTTATCAAGTCAAAGCAGAGAGATATGATTCTAAGGTGATGTTACAACCACTACCCATACTAGAATGGACATCGGAAAACATCACTGTGGACTTTGTCACCGGACTTCCAAAAACATCCAAAGGCAATAACGCTATCTGGGTTATTGTTGACCGTCTTACGACGTCGGCACACTTCATTTCTATTAGAGAAGATTTATCTCTTGATCAGCATTATAGGTTATAGTGAAGGAAGTGGTAAGATTTCATGGAGTACCACTTTACATTATATCTGATCGAGATCTGAGGTTTTCCTTGAAGTTCTCATGAATTCTTCCACATATTCTAGATACAGAGTTCAGTTTCAGCACTTCGTATCATCCTCAGACATACGGTCAGTCTGAGAGGAAAATTCAAACTCTATAAGACATGTTGAGATAATTCTCTATGGATATCAACTGTGGTTGGGAGAAACACCTACCTTTGGTGGAATTATATTATAATAATAGCTTTCACCCCAGTATTCATATGGCTCCTTATGAAGCGCTCTATATAAAAAAATGCAAAACTCCAACTTGCCAGAATGAAGTTGGGGAACGAAAGCTATTAGGACCTGATCTTGTTCATGACATGGAAGAAAAGGTCAGATCTATTCAGCAACACATAAGAGCAGCTTAGATTCGACAAAAAATTTATGCCGACAACCGATGAAACGACCTAGTGTTTGAAGTGGGTGATAACGTGTTCTTACGAATATCTCCTTTGAAGAGAGTAATGAGATTTGGAAAGAAGGGAAAGTTGAGCCCTAGGTATTTTAGTCCTTTCGAAATATTGAATCGTGTTGGGTAGGTATCTTACCCATTGGCACTTCCACCGAATCACTCTCATGTTCATGATGTGTTCCATGAATCTCTCCTGAGAAAGTACATACCCGATCCTTCATATTTACTTTTCTTAGAAGTTGTACCGCTGGAGCAAGATATTTCTTATAAAGAACACCCAATAGTGATTCTGGATCGTAGCGAAAAAGTTCTACGAAACAAGACCACCTACTTGGTTAATGTTTTATAGAGGAACCACCAATTAGAATAATCTACATGGGAACATAAAGATATGATGAGGGAGAGGTCTCCTCATCCATTTGTTACGAAGTGATGAATTTCGAGGACATAATTATTTTTAAGCGGTGTAGAATGTAACACCCTAAGATTTTATGAGAAATATTTTTTTATGTATTATTTTATACGAAACACCAAAGGAATTATTCACTATACAAAAAACTATCTTGTCTTGTGTTACACGCAAGAGAAACCTTCCTCAATAGCTTGCGTTGTACGCAACACCGAGTTTCACTAAACAACGATTTGATATTAAAATATTATATAAACAAGCCGTTATGAATAGTAATGCCCAATTTTTGAAATTTTATCAATTTTATCTTTTAAAATTGACTTTATTTTTGGATTCGGAATATCAAAATTATCCTAGGGTGATTTTTTGGTATTTTTCGGAAAGCTTTCAATTTTTGATGAATAGTGAAAACACTGAGTTATTGTTTAAAACCAAAATTTTATTTAAATAATAATTTATTTTATTAAAATTTATTTATAGATACAAAATAACAATATAAGTTTAATATAATTTATTGGTATCATTTTATAATAATTTTAGATATATAAAAAAATTTATTGATCTTTTGACCGTCGTTTACCCACCTCCTTAGAGAATTTCCAAATTTACATAAAACATAACATTAATGCTTCTTTGAGTGGAATTTAAAAAATTTGAGAGACACTATTGAAATCAGTATGTAAAATGTGGTTCAACAGGATAAAAATAATTTTTGTTGAATAGTAACTTTTTACTTTTATTTATCTCGGTTAAAAGTAAATTGGGTAATTAAGGGTAAAAATGATATTATTATTACCCTAAAACATGTCCTAAATCTATTGTATAGGTGTAATTCGACCCAAAACAGCCTTAGTAATAAAATATGACCATTTAGGTCTACTTGGATTTGATTAGGACATTTCTTATTATTTAATTCAAAAAAGAGTTAAAATAGTTGAAATCAAAGTTTAATAAGTAAAACGTTTTTAATATAGGGTAATACATAAGATAAATTTGACTATAAATATTAAATAGAAAGGTAAAATGATTTTATAAATAATGGTAATCTATTTATAATTTTTAGACAATAAATAATTTAATTTATTTATGACACAATGATGGTGCGTTAATTAGATTGTTAATGAAATATTAACATAATTGATTTTATAAATACCCAAATAAATGATATTTTATAATTTTTATGAATTATAATAATTTTACTGGTTAATATAACATATTAGTGTCGTTTAGATGAATTTATTTTGAAGTAATAATTCTTTTATAAATTTACCAAAAATAAAATACTAAATAGTGTCAAAATTGACATAAAAGAGTTTTTAAAACAAATATTATATTATTAATTGATATTATATTCATAAACATATAAGGGTAGGCAAAAAGAGTTATATAATAATATATATGAAATTAATGAACCAATTTAGGTTTGATTGGCAGTTTATAGTAAGTTTATTAACCATATAGTGTATGTATGAAATAAGACACAGTAAAAGATAAATTTTTTAACTGAGAGTTAAATCTAAATGATAAGGTTAAAATGGTAACCAAAACTTGTCTAAAACCTATTGGTAGAGAGTATTTCGACACATTACCACCCTTGATTCTAAATAAGTCCGTTTTGAGAAATTATAAATCGAATATGAATTTATTATAAATTAATATTTTCAGGTTTCCAACGGTGCCCCTCTCCTCCCTTATAAAAGAGAACATCTTCCATCTCCTCTTAACACAATTGTGAGCCTTAAAGCTCAACCAACCCTACCCATTTCTCTTCTCGACATCTCTAGATATATCATAGAGGTTCTTGTTGTCTCAAAATACCAACTCTAGTTCCCAAAGAGGAAGTTTAAAAGAGACACGTCAATGAAGATGTAATCTCTTCTACCGATTTTTTCAAGTTTATTTATTCTTCTACTACTTCTTCTTTATTTTTTTAATTATAAAGTAATAACATAATTATAACCCATATACGGGTAAGTTTTTATAAATATAAAACTACCATATTTCACCTTCTATCCATCCTATGGAAAACCAAATCACCACGCGTGCGTACGTACGGAATACCGTCCCCATGCCGTGGTGTAATCTGTATTCCACCACCACCTTACATGGATAGGTATAATGGTGTAAAAAATAACTATATATGATTATTATAACATGATACTGATTCTGAAATATTATATCATCAACTACAATTCCATTCAAATATTTATGGGAATGATATCATCGCTCATGCGTACGTACGGCCTATCGTCTCCACGATATGATTCGACTCATTCTACATGGTCTTCATGAATAATGATTACATAAATAAATTGAATTAATAAATATGATATATATTACACTAATAACATTATATAAATTATTTATCTATAACATAAAAAGTGTAATAACAATCTATTCTACAATACACGCATATGAACATAAAGCAAAAGAGGAATAAGAATCTATTCTACAAAACACGCATATGAACATAAAGCAATGAACACCCAAATAATAAGCAGTAATGAAATATTACTAATACGAAGATATGAATATAATGATATATGATATAATATCAATGAATATGATTCTGTAATAAGTCAATGACATTATTTAAATCATTATACAGGAGGTTAGGATACGTACGAAGCATATCAGACCTAAGGTAAGGGAAAATCTCACAATCTCATTTTTATCTGAGATTGTTTATAATTCAAAATTTACTGGGGCGTATTTATCATCCACATCCATGTTTCCTCAACATGTAATATTATTTCTATCCTCCTAAAATTGTTTAAATACAATTTTACCTATTTGTGAATTTTAGTGAAATACATGGGAGGAATATTTTTTCGTTTTTAGTACGAGATACTTTTTTACATTTCCAGCCAAAGTACGAGAAGATTTTTTTTAACTTATACGGAATGAATGGATTTTTATGATTTAATAGAACATTATTTCCATCAATATTCCTTTACAAGTTATCAAGATTATTTTTAATTAACATCTTTTAGTTTAAAATTGTATGACGTGTTAAGAAAGGAAAAATGTTTTTGATGTAGAAAGGATATTTTCCACAAGAATGGAGTTCAAGTGTTTTTTCAAAATTATTTTCCATATAAGATAATATATGGTTCTATTTTTATCCCTATTTTTACATTTATTTGATTATTTTATGATGGAATTATTTTTATGAATTCCTTTTATCTTATATGGATTATGTTATGATGGAATGATGTTTAGGAATCCCTTTTTTATTACAAGGGTTATACTATGATATATGATTTATGATTTTGTGTCACAAATAAGAATGGGTTCATTAGGAGATGGGTGGGACCTATATCTCCCTCCAATACATTGGGTAATGATTTATATCTCATGAAATAGATATGGCTGGAACAGAAAGTTAATCTGGTTCAGTGATACCGGACTGGAACGAGATGTGAACTCGGTTTAGAAATGGACATTGTCCTCTATGATAGTCTTGGAAATGCGTCTTGACTAATATGAAATTATTTTATAAAATTATGTGTGTATTCCACAAATATTCATGTTTTATGTTATGGTTATTTGGATTACATTTAACTGTTATGATTTATACCACGTTATGATATTATGATCTCTTTTGCAGGTTAAGATTTTTAAAATGTTATGTTCTAATGAATATGACATGATTGATATTTCCCTTGTTTACCCTTACTAAGATTTTGAGGTTACCCTTTTGTATGTTTTATTTTCCCAAGGTTAGGAACAAGGTTATTAAGTAAGATATGACAAATGGACAGTAGATATGATGAAATAAATGAGAGGCAATGTAGTTGCTTTATGAACCAGTTGTTTACGTTTCCCAGTTTCTAAAGACACTATACCTATACGGTCTTATCATGGTTTAGTAATATGTTGTAATAAGTATTATTGAATTCTAGAGTAATAATAATGTCTATAAAGTATGGGTTGTTATATATACGCTAACAGAACTCTTTTTTCCTTTAACTAATCTGACAACCTCAATTGTACACATTATTGTACAATGTGTACAACAATCATTTAAATAATTATTTTCCCTATTTGAAAGGTCTAAAATAAGAAATAATAGGTAATAATTAGTTTTCTCATAGTTATTTAAAAGTATCATTTTTTATTAGAGTCTTATCTCAACCTTCTATTCGTCTTCATTCTAATATGATCACAATTATTTTCTGTTTCTTAATCTATATCATTATTTGTAATTGTTTTCTAAAACTTATAAGAAAAGAAATACTCACTTACATATACCAACTACATCAATATTATAATTCTTTCTTGGTATGGTATAATAGTCATAAATTTCATTTAATTTTGTCAATATTGTACACATATTTCAAAACTCTTTCCCCCATTATCATGACATATCTTTTGGATGAACTCTTATTGTCATTAAACTTCTCTTCATGAAAAAGTTTATTTTTTTGTAATCATTTTGGTATACTAATAATGAATTCTAGCTTCATCATATATATCTACTTTTTTCTCTTTTTTCCCAACATGATTTTTAGATTCCTCCATTAGTTATTCCTTTTCAATTGATCTGGAAAAATTAATAACGAGATTTTTTTTACCATTCTAAACTTAATCATATTTTTGACCTAACATACCAATAATTTTATTTTTTATTTTCTTTTTTATAGTATATGGAACTTATTCATCCAACTATGTCTTACATACTTCATAATTGTTGAAATTTAAACTACATTTACTACATACTTCTTTATGTACCTGAAATCCATTTTTAATAGATCGATATAGATCATATATCATCGTAGGATGTATTATCTATGACAAATTTTGAAGATATAAAATGAATCTACAACATGGTTATTTCCCATTTCTTATAAATTAAATATAAAACATGTAAGAATTGATTTTTTTCAATTCCTACCGAAAAACGATAAAAAATATGGAGTCATTGATCTTAGAGATTATTAGTATACCTATCTGTATTTGTTTTGTTGTTTTATTTTTTAGAATTAATAATTATTGTATCTTGAATTATGTGATTCTATTGGATAATACCTTAATATATTATTTGTGGATGTTTTTCAATCAATATGTTTTACACATACCTCAAAATTGCATCATTATTCAAAACTACTACTTAATAAATAAGAGAGTTGTTAAATCCTAATGGGATATGATTTTCCTATTTTTTTGAATATTTATTCTATTTTTTCATATACTCTCATTTGATATCAATATTTTTGTTGAACCCTTTAATTTATATTTTTAACTCAAAAGGAATAGTGAGACGTTTCTCATATATAGAAAATAGTTATTCAAACATTGAATCTAATTTTTCATCATTATCGGACATCAATTTTCATTCCACAATTAACATTAGACTTTAAATCAAGATATCAACAATATAGGATGAATCATATCTTTTAAAATAATTCTTCTCTCCCATTTGTTTTCTTGGACACATACCTTTTAGTTTTAAACTTCATATTTTCTTTCTCCATATTTCCTAATTCATCCTTGAGCTGGGTAATCTAATAAGGAAAGGAGACAAAATTGTCTTTTAACTAACATGAATGATCATTACATTTTTCAATGGTATCATAACTTCTTAATAAATCATGTCCATTCTCAACAACAGAAATGAAGTTTTAGATCATCATATGATATGCACCAACAGTTTTCATATTAATTTTTTCATCTGAAATTTATACTTTTCTAATAAACCAATAATTCCAAATATGACCCTTCCTATAATGTTGTGATTTTTTATCCCCCTCATATAACTCATATCCATAAATATTTATTTTTTCTAACATTGAAAATTAGGAACAAAATGATCAAAATAGTAACATTTTATTAATTTCATATCCTTTATATTATATTTTTCATTCTTGAATATATTTGATAAAAGAGTTATAATTTGTTTGAGATCATCATTAGAATAATCACAATCTTAATTAATTGAGGCATTATATTTACTATCTTTTACATTTCCTTCTCACATAAGTTCTATGTCAATTTCTTCTTGGATATACCTTCAGAATGATGTATGATACTTTATTTCTTTTGGTATGAGTTTTCTTTGTAACTTATCTAGTGAAAAACCCTCTATTTATAAAATTGATGATATTATTGTTAAATATAGATTTCTAAAAATTTTAGAGATTCTTTTTATAACGGTGGAATATTATTGGATATAAAAAAACATAGATTATTCTCCTAATATAATATACACCTGAAAGGAAGTCATTGATTGTCTCTTAATCATCAATATTTATGTCTTAATATTAACCTCTCCGTGACTATAGCATGACTTATTGATCATTAAAATTTAACATATAAATTCTTATTTATTTTCCCATATTTCATTTATAGTTTGAAGACAAATCCTAAGAGTATGTACCATTTCTGTTAGAGACATTAATATATAATTTCCATCCTCATAATATACATACATTTTTATCTTACCATATTGAGTCATATAAGTGGCTTCTATAATGATTGGAAACCTGATTATAGAATCATATATAACCTATATAGTTATTAATAGGAGATACTATATCATATTATTCCTACAGTTGTGATAATCCATCAAATCAAATATAAGAACATCAAGGTAGCTGACTAAGTTACAATTTTCATTTACAATGAATTATTATTACATAATTATAGTGGAACTAACTTTTATTCCACATGAAGTACCCCATTATAGATGGACCATTGATACAGGGGATGAATTAGTGGTCATATTTTTATGAAATTAACATCTTTTTTATTTAAACTCTAAAATTGATTAATGTACTTAAACCCCTCATTGAATTCATAAAACCTCTTCTTTTGTGTTGTAAATTAATGAATGATATCAAAAAAATGTAATTAAATAATGTCTTGAAATCTTAATACATTCCATTTTGGTTATTCACCTTAGAAAAAATTCTCCACTATCATTAATAATTATTTAAAAGCTAGGATAGTCTTTCCATATCAACATATTGAATACTATGTTCCCTTTATGACTATCACACAAAACATATTATACCATATTTATATAGATTCTTGAATACACAAGATACGAGTTCGTTTTATAAAAGAACACCGACAAAAGAAAAAATTCAACCTATTGATGACAGTCCTCCATCATGTGTTGTTAGATAATTAAATTTATTGGGGTAAAAAATTATTGAACATCAGAAAATAAATATTGTTTAGAACTGGTGGTCCTGAAAAACAAATAGATCCTGAATAATGTTGGTTATTTGAAATTTTATAATCACATTTCCATCTCCAGAAAATGATCTATAAGAATAAAACTCATTCTTTACAAGATAATATAAAATATTATGCTCTAAAAAATTTCTTTAACAGTTTATGCGACTTCTCTCTATTTCATAATATCATTGATAAATACATTTAGAATATATTTTATATTGGAATAATAATGTAAAATGAATATAAATTTTCCATTATAGATAAGGAAATCAAAAATTATCATTATGATTTTATTCATTTTAAAATCATTCAAAAATTCATTGAATATCATCTAGATTCATGATGTATATTTCCTTTTAATATCTACATGAAATGGGATTGTTATTCATTTCTTGATACTAAATATCCGGATATCAAGAACTCCTCAATTCATCCAAAATTTGAATTCAAAATATACCTATGATATATATATCTACACAAATTAAAATATTCACCATGGTTCATTATCTTATCCCATACCCCAAACACAGATTTGTTTTTATTTTATTCGATTCGTAGATTTGGTTTTCTTATTGTTTGGGTCAGGTTCCCAGCTTGAAATTTTTATTTCTATAGTTTATTTGTAAATTTTTGAAATTTTAATTGTTTTTGTGTATATTTTGGGATCTAACGATGTAGAATAATGTGGTTGAGGCCCTTTATAGATCCATTTCCTAATTTATGGTTTTATTTTACAGTCCAAAATGTTGTTTAGTCCAAACTGTTTGGGGACTAGGAGAACCCATGCGGCATAAGGTTGTTGTCAATGATATGGGACATGAATTTCACATGATTAAGAGAAAATATACTGAAAATGTATTTATTATTAACTAATTTTTGGTAGAATCAAGCCTCATAGTTGGCGCATAGTTTCTTAAACCACGTGGCCAAACCGCACGAGTATCCTCCATCTCCAGTAGCGTTCACTTGGTTGACGCAGGTTTTGAGAGACCCTGTGACCAAACCATGCATGTTTTATAGGTTATTAAAATTTGAATTTTATATTCTAATCCTTCCCTGTTTTACCCCAAATTTAGGATTTCCTCCTATATATCCATTCTTGCCACACGAATAGGATCCAATGCTCCCCTAACGTGGTTTTTCCCGATCTTTCAGTGTTCCTTCTTTCAAATATATGTTGATTTTCTTGTGGATTTGGCCATTATTATTGTCTTATATCCATATTACCCATATTTCATTGATTTTCAATGTGGGTTCCCACATCAAAAATCCCTAGAATATAGGGTTATTTTTTTGTTAAAGTTATATGATGTTACAGTGTTGAGATCATTCCCCAGGCATAGTTATTCTATTACTAAATGATTAATTTCATTCTCACATCATTGAGATAGGTGTTTCCATTATTTTACATTCTGTAATAGACCATTGATTCATGGAAATTTATAGTCAAATTATAAATGTGTGACTTATGGTTGTGATCTATTTTTTCATTAATTGTGATTTTTTTCATGTTGGAAAATTTGTTAGAAATAGTTTTTAAATGGGTATAATTAATTATTCTTATATATAAATGTGTTCAAGGTGTTTGTTAAAATGGATGTGACCTAATGAAAATGTATATAGGTTTTTTAGGTAAATTATTTCCTTATTTAAAAAATATTATATGGATTTGTTCTTGAATTGTGTCATGTGTGTGAATTTTGGGGACATCATGGTTTGATTATTATGTTTTATTTATTGTAATGGTTTGATAATCTCTTATTATTTCTAAATTGGATATTTTGGAATGTGATGAATTTTTAAAATATGTTCCATTAGATGGGGGAAATTCTATATGTTCACGACGTCATCATATGGATGGGAATAGAAATGACATTAAACAATATTAAAAATCTTCCTTATTAAATTTTTTTACGAACACTTCAATCTCCTCCTCCATATCATCCTTTCATGCCATTTAAAGGGATTTGTTAAAACATCATTGACTTTTAATTGGATACTTAGTTTCAAAAGAATATAAATATCAGATTATAATGTCTTTCTTATTGTGTGTAACATTTAGAATTTTGTGGTTTGTTTTGATTCATATATGACATGAAAGCCTGTTTAGAAATTTTATAGTGTATTTTTTGTTTTTTTCATTGTTCCGGAAATGACCTGGGAAAATGATTTTGAACTCAGAAATGGAAAATTCATAGATTATATTTTATAATGTTCTTGAAAATTATTTGAATTCCTATGCAGTGTGTAGGCCTAATTTGTACTTTATGAATGGAATGTGAATTTTGGTGCATGTTGTTTTAATAAATTTTAATTTCATGGAAATTGGTGTTTAAAAATTGAGAACCCTATTTTATAAATGCATTTCTTTCAAATTTTATAGACTATTTTTGGATAATAAAAGTATGGAATCTATGGTAATTACCTTCTAAGCTATTATTCTCACACCCTACTTATGCCACATAGCATTACAGGACCCTGAGCTATTTTTCATATTTATGTTTTTGGTTTGGTTGTAACTTTAGGGTGGGTTTGTTTGTGGATGTTGGTGACCAACTGTTCTTGTGTATATCATGGTGTTCTAATTTTTTTTAATTTTCTTCATAAGTAAAATTTCTATTAGTTGTGGTTATATCATGTTTAGGTTAATGTATTTATTGAAGATCAATTATTTGATTTTTTTGTGTGATTCATTCTATATTTTAATACAATTTTTTTATTGGGTTACATTATTCCAATTTTTATATCATTAATTCACCACACTATTCTGTTACTCAAGAGGATTGGGAACCCACATATGGCCTTGTCTTGGATTGGGATTGGTTACGAGCTCGATGGAAGCCCATTATGGTTTGTGATAAAATGGTATTCTAGAAGCCCATTATTATTTTGGACATTAGGTAGATTGTTGATTAGGAATTTCAGGACTTCATAGGATAGCATAAGAAGGACTTCATAAACCCTTAAACATTTTGACCCTTTAGTATGTAGGGGTGGTATAGGATTTATTTCTTTGTCTTCTTTATCACATGTATATATTGGGAATGAAAATATAGTTGAGCCAGTGTTATGATGTGATCTCACATGCATTCGAGACCCATGTTGAATATTAGTGCATTGTTCATGGTCCTTCTAGTGGATGGTTAATTCTTAGGGAATGACCCACTAACGGTGTGTCAGGCTAGTCATGGAAACTAATTCCTTATTTTTAGAGTTTATTGAGTGTTGTGTGATGGATAGGTTTTGGTAGGCATGCAGTTTCTTTTCATTTGGATTTGGCCAGTGTGAAATAATTTTTAAAGAAAAAAATGGATTTGGTTAAGAGTACTTTGAAAGTAAAAATTGGTTTCAAGGTTTTGTTTTCTTTTGAATGTGGGTTTTTGTGATTAAATTCGATTTTTATATAAGCCAAGATTTGTTGAAAATTTTCATTTCGGTTTGAAATAGTTTCAAATTGGTAAGAAAGGGGGTTTCCTAAAAATGGATATATATTTTATAGTTATTTTTTTCCAATTATATAGTTCCCTTTTCTTGCGATTTTCTTTTTGGTTTAGTTTTGTATGAGGATAATTTATAGTTTTATTTTCTTTAAAATTCAGAGTTTTCCAATTAGAAAGGTCACATATTTTTTCTAGAAAGTGCCTTCCAATAATTGGACCTAACCAAACTCTTAGTGGTGTGGTAGAGTCAAGTAATTTTTTGTATGTTTCTGGTTTCCTGTTGTGATAATAGTTCATTGGTGGAATCATCATGGTTTGAGGAAGTCTAATGTGTTTTTCAGTCGTTAGGATTTCTCGAAGCTGTGAGAGTGTAGGAGGTTGGTGTTTTTTTAAAGGCCTTCCTTTGTATTAGTGGAAGGTGATTTTACTAGTATCATTTCATTATATAATTTCATTAGAAGAATATAAGACCACAATCATCTAATGGTTCTTACCATCTATGTTGAAGGTGAATAAAGTTACAGAGCTCATGAGTGTTAATTAAGGTCCATGAATGGTGAAGGCCTATGTCAACTATTTAAAGGAGATTACTTATTTTCCTATGGAGGTATCATTATCATTTCTGTTGATAGATCAAATATTTATATAGAAACTTTTTCATGAAATCAATGAGTGAGTCTTCTCATCTAGTGATCCTCGATTTGATAAGTTGTCGAATGAGGATTTCCTGGCCATGATAATTCATAGGGTGAAATCAGTAACAGTTGGTAGTGCATTTTATTTTGGTTTTTGTGAATGTTCCATATTTATAATGACGTGTGTCATAGAAGAACATATTTTAGATAAATCCCCTTCAATGGTTCCAGAATCACATTTTTCATACTATTCTCTCATGTGATTCTACATTGGTATGTTGGAGAATTCAATCTTGTCCTCCCCAAAACCTCCAATGTATTTTCATCGATATTGTTTTTTGGGACATATGTAAAATTATTACACAATGAGTTTCTAAAAATGGAAAAAAAATTCAAAGGATGTCGGCTCTGGACCATGCTGCAATAGATGATTCAAGACATTCGGGATCCATCCACATGTAAGAGAGTAAATCTCATTACACAGTTATGGATCTTCAAATGGGTCGGGAAAATTAGATTGGGAATAGATTGAGTTCATATTTTATGGTTATATTTTTCATTTTATGTTCCTCATTTTTTTAAAAGTATTGACGGACTCGTTATCTTATTGGTTTGGGGGTCGTTTTGTTTTTTATACCAATGTGGTTAGCCTTATTAAAAAATTGAAGTAATTCGTTCTATGTTGTATTCATGAATCTCTTAACGATTGTCCCTATTTTAGATTCATTCTTATTTCATGTAATTATCACATTGGATAAGTTTTTTCTTTAAAGAATGGATGAATTATAGCCTTGTCTATTGTTTTGTTGCTGTTTTTTGGTTTATTTTGACTTATTCTCTAGATTTTGGGCTATGTGGGAGTTCTCTGTCCATGCATCAGATGATGATGGTTGGGTTATTGTAGTGGGTATAACCCTCTACCCTTTTTCGTGACCCATTCAATATGATATTATCTATTATATTGTTATGTGTGAATTTTTGAGTGAATTTTAATACTGTGGTTTGTTGATTCATCTTATTTCATTAATTTTTAGCTCAAGTTTTGTTCTCATTCTGCCATGTGGAATTCTAGGGACTAAATGTTTTTTGTGTTCAGGGGAATTATCACACCCAACCCATTGATTTTATTTTAATTTTTTCTTATATTGGTTTTTTTTCTTTTGTTTAAGGATTGAATCGTGTTCATGGTTTTTTTTCATCTTTTTTGTGGCTTTTTAACATGTGCATAGTTTTTTTTCATGGTTCAGGAGTTATTAATGTGGATTGAAGATTCTAAGGACCTTTCAAGTTCATTTTATTTATTCATGGTTTTTTTTTCACAGCCTGTGGATGGATTGGGAAATGTCATATGAGGCCTTGGAGAAACTGTACTACTTGAGGTCAGTGTCATGGATTTGGAGCACTACTAGGATAGAATATACACAAACTATGTCGGTGATTCTAATTTTTTTTCCAAATATGTGGTGAACAGTTGGAACATGTTTTATCAAACCCTGTTTGCAAACTCTGCATGTATCCCCTTTCTCTAGTAGGGTGAACACAGTTTTCTCATGAAGGGCCACCCAATTTGGGATTCGCTCACCCATTGATCATTTTTGTCTCATGAAGGTGCACTAAATATACCCTTCCGTATTTCCTCTCCATATTTTTATTCATCTGCTTCAGATCTAAGGTTATTTTCTTGGGGTTTTGGGCCATTATTATTCTCCTCTACCATTTTCCACCTGTTCATTGGTATTTTAGGTGGGTTCCCTATATTTTATACCATATAATCTATGGATGATTTTTTGTGTCATTTATTTTATGATAGGATTTACATAACATTCCTCAAGATTATTTCTTCATTGGATAATGGTTTTGTTTCCTTGACACATCATTGAGTTAGGTGTTTCCATTATTTGTATTTTGGAAAAATTCCATTGATTCTTGAGAATTTATAATTAATTTATATTTGACTAATTAATTGTTGTGATATTTTCTGTTGATTATTTTGGTGTATTCATGATTTATAATATGGTGGAAATGGATTTCAACGGGGTATCCTTAATTTCTTCTTAATATAAATGTATACATGGTTTTTATTAAAATTTTCATAAGCTCTTGGAAACGTATTTGGATGTTTTATGTTAATGTTTTACCTTCATCATGTCTTTATGATGGGTGATATTCATGAATTAGGTTTTGTCTGTGAATTTTGGTTACATCGTGGTTTTAAGCTTATATGTGAACAATTGTAATCGATTAATAAGATCTTGTGATTTCTAAATTGGCATTTTTGGAATGTGATGATTTTTCAAAAAATGAATTCCATTGCATGATAGAACATCCATACGTGCATGAGGTGTACCTGTGGAAGGGATTATAAATCATAATAACCAATTTTAGAAAATTTCCTTGTTGAATAGAATTTTCAATCATATTTCCCTCCTAATCAGTATATTCCTTAGAAACCACATTTAATAGATCATTTGAAATATAAAGGGATTTAAATGGTATTTTGGTTTCAAAAGGATTCTAAATTATGTATTTAAATGTATTCCCTAATGAATATAATATTTGGATTTTTGCATGTTAATTTGACTCTTAAATTGAATGAAAGACTATATGGTACCTTTTTAGAGTGTTCTGTGACATTGTATTGGATTTGGAAATGACCATGCAAACCGATTTTGTAATTTGAAATATATAATTCCCTATTAGGGATTTGTAAAATTTGGTTAATTGGTATGAAAAATCATGCCAATTTTGGTATAGTTAACACTTTATTAATGGATCATTATTAGATGGTAACCTCTAGGGTGGCCCCTCCCTGAGGGGGGGTCATCGCATTAGTGG
The DNA here is from genome assembly GCA_963277665.1 of Viscum album. Taxonomy (NCBI): domain Eukaryota; kingdom Viridiplantae; phylum Streptophyta; class Magnoliopsida; order Santalales; family Viscaceae; genus Viscum; species Viscum album. The sequence continues at coordinate 1,049,630,089 of OY728151.1, read as the reverse complement.
TGTTAATGTTTGGTCTTCGGAAACATGGTGGCTATATGGTATCTTTTATGACCATATTGTGAAGACCTACTCATTGATAATGTGCTACTGTCATGATAATTCCAAATATTCATGTAGATGGTCATGTAATGGTTGATTACAGACCCTGATTAGATGTGTTGATACCCTATAGGATAACATAGATTAAATGTGGGTTGTGCCACTAGATTGGATAATTTAGAGTATCCAGTTATATATTGACAATGGAGATGCACCGTACACTGGGTGGCGAGTGTATACTGATTAAATCAAGGGAATGATTCTGGATATTTTTTGTAAATTACCATGAATACTATCAGTATGTTTTATTGTGTAATGCTACTTCAGTTTTTTCTTGTTATATTAGTTTTAATCTACATGTATTTTCTCTTTTTTTAGAAAATATGTTTTATCACATGGAATTTGTAGAGACTCGTAGCTTGACGTACATGGACATTACATTACTTTTGCGGAATACTTAGTACATAACAAAAACACACACACAAGGATCGTAATAGTTTAGTGTCTTTGGAAACTCGGAACGTAATCTTCTAATCGTGGTGAAAGATCTTCAATATCTCCCATAAAGATCTTCCCTTTTTTTAACCTAAAACCTTTCTTTATATCCTGGGGAAAAGAAAACATAAAAGGGTGAGCTCAAATTCTCAGTAAGGGTAAACAAAAGAAATATCAATCACATCATATACACAAGCACATAACTTTTGGAAATCTTAACCTGCAAAAGATATCAAAATTTCATAACATGGGATAAATCATGGCAGTGAAATGTAATCACAATAATCGTAACATAAAACATGAAACTTTGTGGCATTCACACATAATCATAGAGAATCATTTCTTGTTAGTCAAGACTAATTGCCAAGACTATCTTAGTGGACAAAGTCCCTTTCTGAATCGAGTAACCCTCATTTCAGTCCTATTTCACTGAACCGGTATAACCTACCGTTCCATTCCTGTCTATCTCATGAGATATAAAATCTATACCCAATGCATTGGAGGGAGATATAGGTCCCACCCATCTTATAATGAATCCTTTCTTATGTGTGCCACATAATCATAAATCATACATCATCGCATATCCCATGTAATAAAAATGGGATTCTTAAACAACATGACATCATAAAACAATTCATATAAGATAAAGGAATTCATAAAAATGTTTCCATCACAACATAATCAAATCCATGTAATAATAGGGATAAAAAAAAGAACCCTTTGATTATCTTAGATGGAAAATAATTTTGATAAAACACTTGAACTCCATTCTTGAGGAAAATATCCTTTCTTCTTCAAAAACGTTTTTCCTTTCTTAACATGTCATACAACTTTAAACTAAAAGAATTTGATTAAAAATAAACTTGAAAACTTGTAAATGAATAATCTTGGAAATAATGTTTTAAAAATCCATTCATGCCGTATATGTTAAAAAAACATTCTTCGTACTTTTGTCGGAAAAGTCAAAAAGTACCTCGTACGGAAAACGACAAAAGATTCCTTTCATTTCTTTTACTAAAAACTCACCGAAGGGTAAAATTGGATTTAAAAAATTGTAGTTGGATGGAAATAATATTACATATTTATGAAAAATGGATGTGGATGATAAAATACACCCCAGTAAATACTTACGAATAAACAATCTCGGATAAAAATGAGATTGTGATATTTTCCCTTACCTTAGGTCCGATTTTCTTTGTACGTGTCCGAAGATCCTGTATAATGGTTTAAATAATGTTATTGACTTATTCCAGAATCATACATACTGATATGATATCATATATGGTCATATTCTTAGCTTCTTGTTAGTAATATTTCATTGTTACTTGTTACTCGGGTCTTTATTGCCTTTTGTTCTTATGCGTGTTTTGCCAAATAAATTCTTATTCTTCTTTTAAGGTTATAGATACCTTATATCCAGAATGTTATTAGTGTAACATATATCATATTTATTCATTAAATTCATTTATATAATTATTATGTAATGATGATCATGTAGAACGAGTCGCTTCACATCGTGGAGACGGTATTCCGTACGTACGCACGAGTGATGATATCGTTCCTATGATCGTGGAATTGTATTGGAGTATATATATATATATTATTTCAGTATCAATATTTCTTTATAATAATCATAAATAGTTACTCATTACACCATTATACCCATCCTTGTAAAGTGATGGTGGAAAATAGATTACACCACGGCGTGGAGACGGTATTCCGTACGTACGCACGCGCGGTGATTTCATTTTTCCGTAGGATGGATAGAAGGTGAATTAGGGTTGTTTCATATTTATAATAACATATCAGTATGTAAGTAATACTGATTTTATTACTTTATCATGAAACAAATAAAGGAGAATAAGTTGAAGAAGAAAGAAATTGAAAAGATCGGTAACAGATATTACCTCTTCTTTGGAACGCCTCTTTGAATCCTCCACTTAGGGAACTAAGATTGGTCTTTGAAGAAGACCATGACCTCTAGGATTATTCTAGGGAATTGGAGAGGAGAAAATTCCAGGGGTTGGCCGATCTTGAGTGCTCAAATTGGTGTGAGGAGGAGGGGGAAGAGGTGCCCTTTTATAAGGGAGGAGAGGGGCACCTTAGGAATATCTCAAAATATTATTTTATATTAAAGTCAAAATCGGTTTATAATGGTTCCAAAGGGTCTTATTTTGATGCTAAAGTGGGGATGGGTCGAAATCCTATCAACCAATAGGATTTAGACAAGTTTAGGGTATTATTTTATCCTTATCAATTAGATTTAACTCTAAGTTAAATAATTTAACTTTTACCGTGTCTTTTTGTTTTCTTTCACTATATGGTTAATACACTTACTATAACATGCCAAACGAACCCCAAATTGTTTATTATTAATATATATATCATTATCTAAGTCATTTGGCCGAACCTTAGATTTTTAGGAATAAAATAACAATTAATAATATAATATTTGATTTAAAAACTATTTTGTGTCAATTTTGACACTATTTGATATATGATTTTTGTGAAAGTCATAACAGAATTATATGTTCGAACCAAGTTGATTAAATCAACATTAATATATCATAGTAACCTAGAAAATTAGTGTAATTCATAAAAAGTATCAAATTACATTTATTTTGGTGTTTATAACATCAATTATGTCAATATTTCATAAATAACATAATTACTGCATCATCATTGTGTCATAAATAAATTAAATTATTTAATGTCTAAAAATTACAAATAAAATACCATTATGTAGGAAATCTTTTTAGCGTTCTAATTAATATTTATAGTCGAATTTATCTTATGTATAACCCCATTTTAAAAATAATTTACTTATTAAACTTTGATTTTAACTATTTTAACCCTTCTTTAAATAAATTAATAATAAATGTCCTAATCTAATCCAAGTGGGCCTAAATGGTCATATTTTATTCATAAGGTTGTTTTGGTCGAATTACACTTATCTAATAGAATTAGGACATGTGTTAGGGTAATAGTAATATCATATTTACCCTTAGTTACCCTATTTACTATTAACCGTGGTAAAAAAAGTAAAAAGTTACTATTCACCAAAAAATTATTTTTATCTCATTGAACCACATTTTACTTACTGATATCAACCGTGTCTATCGGATTTTTGAAATTCCATTCACAGAAGCGGTAAAATTAAGTTTTATGCAAAATTCAGTTTTTAACCTACTACTTAGTGGTTTCACTATTCATAAAAAATTGAAAGTTTTCAGAAAAATACCAAAATTTCACCCTAGGCTAATTTTGGTATTCCGAATCCAAAAATGAAGTCCATTTTGAAAAATAAAATTTATAAAATTTCAAAAAGTGGTTATTATTATTCATAACGGCTAGTTATAATAATATTTTAATAGCATATCGTTGTTTAGTGAAACTTGGTATTGCGTACTACACACGCTATCGAGGAAGGTCGCGATTGCGTGTAATGAAAGGCAAGTCAAGGATGCGTGTTGTGCAAGCTCCTTTTGGTGTAGCTTACAACACAAGACATTAAAAAGAATATTTTTCATAAAATCTTGGGCTGTTACATTCTACCCCCCTTAAAATGAATTTCTCCCTTGAAATTCGTCGGGGTTATAAATAGTTTACTATTCGAAAGTTTCTTTAATAGAAACCCACATCGTAAAAAGGAATACCAAAACTTGTCTTTAAAAAATAAAGTATGAAATGTAACGATTACCCAAATAAACTAATCACTGGGTTTCCACATAGGTGAAAATATGGATATGGAAGAAAACTCTAACCATCATGTTCTGATGGAGAGTGGTAGAGAACATGGCTATGGAAAAGCCAACAATCACAAATCCATAAATTTGTGATGATCTAAGGTACCATCCGATTCATCAGGTATAAGATCACTAGGACAACATTTTTGGTTTTCAAGATCATTTCCCTAAAGTTGAAAATTTGAATTAGAATAAATACTTTCTTTATTTTGGTACAATCTCACTGTTGTTCATGCCTTGAACAATTTCCACTTCATCTCTTAAATAAATGAAGTTGAATTTGTTATTCGTGAAGTGTTAGCAGATCATGTGATAAAATGACGGGTCATTCCATCTGTCTCAAACAAAAGGTTAGAAAAAATTATATACATAAGTCGATCTATAGTGAGATTAATCACATATGGTTCCTAAAATGGACTTATAATTCATATATCATACTGCTTAATATAATAAAACTAGTTTCTACTAAACAGGGACTTCCTGTAGGCCAGTGGTAGGCGATAAAGGCCAGTCGCACTTCGGTTGTGGGTTCGATTCCCACAACCTTGTCCGAAGAGATGGGCTGTCGCCTGTCCTGCAGGTTGTCCTTTTTCTAAAACTACATTACTATAACATTCCATCAATAATATCGAAAAAAAACTTCTATCCTTAAACAATACTCACTTATGTCCAACATAATCCATTTCAGTCTTTAGGCTTATCCATAATACTGCAGTCCACTCTTATAACATAGTGAAAACGATTACCAGAGATTTAATACCATCGTTGATCCCTATATATCATAAGATATGTTTTGTTGGTCACATTCCAAACATTCAAAGTCCTTAATCATGTATTCTTTTGAATACACATTGATCCTTAGTGAAAACATGAATGTAGTTAAAAGTTAACACTTTCCACATACCAAAATCCTCAAAATTCTATATTGTCAAACCATGATATCACTTAGTCTTTATATCAATCATGAGCTCATGAATACTATTAAACATTTCATTTTCTCGTTTTCCCTTCATTATGCGCATATCATCTTATTTCCAAAATATATCAATCACTTTTAATACCACATCAATAAATATTGCAATACTCAATGATACAACATTATTTCGAAATCCCATTACATAAACACTTAATCATTCCACCACATCGTTGTCATATTCAACATTGCCAATAGTGATCGCATGTGACTTCCCTTTGTCCTTTGCCTTCAATGGTTGCTCATGTTGATCATCACTAACCCTTGGATTAGGGCATTTATTAGCATAATGCCCCATTTCCTTGCACTTGAAGCATTGAAGTGTTGGTGGTGCGTTCTCTGCAGTGTTTGATTTATTCACATCATTAGAAACCCTTTTTCCATTACTTCGACACTCAGATGCTCGATGACCTTCTTTTCCACACTTAAAACATTTTCTAGTCCCTTTAAGACAATCTCCACCATGCTTCTTTCCACACTTTGTGCATAAGGAAACATTCATGTTCTTTTCACCATTATTCTGTGATTTCTCCTTGAACTCCATCTTTCGTTTTTTTTTCAGAACCATGAGATGGATATGTAACACCAACTTCCATTTCTACCTTGATAGCACAACGCACAATTTCTTCATAGCTACTGAAGTCTCTTATAGCTAATTCCCTTCGAAGACTTGGTTTTAAGCCACTGAAAAATCGATCAACTTTACTTTCAGGTTGGATGATAATGCCAGATGCATACATTGCAAGTCTTGTAAAATTCTCTTCGTAAATACCAACAGATTCATCATCCTTTTTCTTTAGTTCAAGAAACTCCTTCTCCATCTTTGTTCGAAGAATACGAGGGAAGTACTTATTGAAAAATAAGTTCTTGAACTCGTCCCATTCCATGGACTCAATTTCATCTCTTTACCTTGTATTCTTGATAAGATTCCACCATTGGTCAGCTTCACCTTCCAAACGATATACTGCTAAGATGAATTTATCATGTTCAGAACATTGAAGAACTGAAAATATCTTTTCAGTGGTACTGATCCATTGTTCAGGAACAAGTGGATCAGAAGACCCACTGAAAGAAGGTGGACGTTGCCTCATGAAGGACTCAATAGAATATTGTTCCCTTCTCTGCTCATTTGGAAGTCCAGAATGATTCATAGCTTGTGTAAGTATAGCAATAAGATTTTGCACTCCATCTCCCATAACATTTGTTTGTTCAGGAGGACAATCATTGCATTGTCCATTGCATTGATCAACACGGTTCCTTCGGGTTCCAGCCATCATCTAAAACCCAAAAAGAATAGTGTGAGAGGCAAAAATCATGCTAGGGAAAACAACATAATAAAGGGGAAGTACCTTCAATATCTAACATCTTAGGTTTAATTCTATGATCGTTAGCGTAATTCTAGTACTATAAACTATATGTATACTTAACCTTAGGGACATCCCTAGACATACCTTAGAAATATCTCTAGGGATCTCACTAACGTTTTCACATCCTAGTTTCCAAAGGTTGACTAAACCTTTCCTCTGATACCAACTGTAGATACCCGTAGCTTGACGTACATGGACATTACATTACTTTTGCGGAATACATAGTACATAACAAAAACACACACACAAGGATCGTAATAGTTTAGTGTCTTTGGAAACTCGGAACGTAATCTTCTAATCGTGGTGAAAGATCTTCAATATCTCCCATAAAGATCTTCCCTTTTTTTAACCTAAAACCTTTCTTTATATCCTGGGGAAAAGAAAACATAAAAGGGTGAGCTCAAATGCTCAGTAAGGGTAAACAAAAGAAATATCAATCACATCATATACACAAGCACATAACATTTGGAAATCGTAACCTGCAAAAGATATCAAAATTTCCTAACATGGGATAAATCATGGTAGTGAAATTTAATCACAATAATCATAACATAAAACATGAAACTTTGTGGCATTCACAAATAATCATAGAGAATCATTTCTTGTTAGTCAAGACTCATTGCCAAGACTATCTTAGTGGACAAAGTCCCTTTCTGAATCGAGTAACCCTCGTTTCGGTCCTGTTTCACTGAACCGGTATAACCTACCGTTCCAGCCCTGTCTATCTCATGAGATATAAAATATTTACCCAATGCATTGGAGGGAGATATAGGTCCCACCCATCTTATAATTAATCCTTTCTTATGTGTGCCACATAATCATAAATCATACATCATCGCATAACCCATGTAATAAAAATGGGATTCTTAAACAACATGACATCATAAAACAATTCATATAAGATAAAGGAATTCATAAAAATGTTTCCATCACAACATAATCAAATCCATGTAATAATAGGGATAAAAACAGAACACTTTTATTATCTTAGATGGAAAATAATTTTGATAAAACACTTGAACTCCATTCTTGAGGAAAATATCCTTTCTTCTTCAAAAACGTTTTTCCTTTCTTAACATGTCATACAAATTTAAACTAAAAGAAGTTGATTAAAAATAAACTTGAAAACTTGTAAAGGAAGATTCTTGGAAATAATGTTTTAAAAATACATTCATGCCGTATATGTTAAAAAAACATTCTGCGTACTTTTGTCGGAAAAGTCAAAAAGTACCTCGTACGGAAAACGACAAAAGATTCCTTTCATTTCTTTTACTAAAAACTCACAGAAGGGTAAAATTGGATTTAAACAATTGTATTTGGATGGAAATAATATTACATATTTATGAAACATGGATGTGGATGATAAAATACACCCCAGTAAATACTTACGAATAAACAATCTCGGATAAAAATGAGATTGTGATATTTTCCCTTACCTTAGGTCTGATTTGCATTGTACGTGTCCGAAGCTCCTGTATAATGGTTTAAATAATGTTATTGACTTATTCCAGAATCATACATATTGATATGATATCATATATTTTCATATTCTTAGCTTCTTGTTAGTAATATTTCATTTTTACTTGTTACTCAGGTCTTTATTGCCTTTTGTTCTTATGCGTGTTTTGCCGAATAAATTCTTATTCTTCTTTTAAGGTTATAGATACCTTATATACAGAATGGTATTAGTGTAACATATATCATATTTATTCATTCAATTCATTTATATAATTATTATGTAATGATGATCATGTAGAACGAGTCGCTTCACATCGTGGAGACGGTATTCCGTACGTACGCACGAGTGATGATATCGTTCCTATGATCGTGGAATTGTATTGGAGTATATATATATATTATTTCAGTATCAATATTACTTTATAATAATCATAAATAGTTACTCATTACACCATTATACCCATCCTTGTAAAGTGATGGTGGAAAATAGATTACACCACGGCGTGGAGACGGTATTCCGTACGTACGCACGCGCGGTGATTTCATTTTTCCGTAGGATGGATAGAAGGTGAATTAGGGTTGTTTCATATTTATAATAACATATCAGTATGTAAGTAATACTGATTTTATTACTTTATCATGAAACATCTAAAGGAGAAGAAGTTGAAGAAGAAAGAAATTGAAAAGATCGGTAACAGATATTACCTCTTCTTTGGAACGCCTCTTTGAATCCTCCACTTAGGGAACTATGATTGGTCTTTGAAGAAGAACAGGACCTCTAGTATTATTCTAGGTATGTGGAGAGGAGAAAATGTCAGGGGTTGGCCGAGCATGAGTGCTCAAATTGGTGTGAGGAGGAGGGGGAGGAGGTGCCCTTTTATAAGGGAGGAGAGGGGCACCTTAGGAATATCTCAAAATATTATTTTATATTAAAGTCAAAATAGGTTTATAATGGTTCCAAAGGGTATTATTTTGAATCTAAAGTGGGGATGGGTCGAAATCCTATCAACCAATAGGATTTAGACAAGTTTAGGGTATTATTTTATCCTTATCAATTAGATTTAACTCTAAGTTAAATAATTTAACTTTTACCGTGTCTTTTTGTTTTCTTTCACTATATTGGTAATACACTTACTATAACATGCGAAAAGAACCCCAAATTGTTTATTATTAATATATATATCCTTATCTAAGTCATTTGGCCGAACCTTAGATTTTTAGGAATAAAATAACAATTAATAATATAATATTTGATTTAAAAACTATTTTGTGTCAATTTTGGCACTATTTGATATATGATTTTTGTGAAAGTCATAACAGAATTATATGTTCGAAACAAGTTGATTAAATAAACATTAATATATCATAGTAACCTAGAAAATTAGTGTAATTCATAAAAATTCTCAAATTACATTTATTTTTGTGTTTATAACATCAATTATGTCAATATTTCATAAATAAGATAATTACTGCATCATCATTGTGTCATAAAACAATTAAATTATTTAATGTCTACAAATTACAAATAAAATACCATTATGTAGGAAATCTTTTTAGCTTTCTAATGAATATTTATAGTAGAATTTATATTATGTATAACCACATTTTAAAAATGATTTACTTATTAAACTTTGATTTTAACTATTTTAACCCTTCTTTAAATAAATTAATAATCAATGTCCTAATCTAATCCAAGTGGGCCTAAATGGTCATATTTTATTCATAAGGTTGTTTTTGGTCGAATTACACTTATCCAATAGAATTAGGACATGTGTTAGGGTAATAGTAATATCATATTTACCCTTAGTTACCCTATTTACTATTAACCGCGGTAAAAAAAGTAAAAAGTTACTATTCACCAAAAAATTATTTTTATCTCATTGAACCACATTTTACTTACTGATATCAACCGTGTCTGTCGGATTTTTGAAATTACATTCACATAAGCGGTAAAATTATGTTTTATGCAAAATTCAGTTTTTAACCTACCACTTAGTGGTTTCACTATTCATCAAAAATTGAAAGTTTTCAGAAAAATACCAAAATTTCACCCTAGGCTAATTTCGGTATTCTGAATCCAAAAATGAAGTCCATTTTGAAAAATAGAATTTATAAAATTTCAAAAAGTGGTTATTATTATTCATAACGGCTAGTTATAATAATATTTTAATAGCATATCGTTGTTTAGTGAAACTTGGTATTGCGTACTACACACGCTATCGAGGAAGGTCGCGATTGCGTGTAATGCATGGAAAGTCAAGGATGCGTGTTGTGCAAGCTCCTTTTGGTGTAGCGTACAACACAAGACATTAAAAAGAATATTTTTCATAAAATCTTGGGCTGTTACAGAATTTCCCTCTTTTGGCATTGGGATTTAAATATGGTTCATTTAATGGATATCTATTTTTAAAAGTGGAGCTGCATCCATGATGTTTTAAAAAAAGTGGTCTTTCTTGTAAAGATGTGTTTTGTTCTTTAAAAATATATAATCCTATTTTCTAATTTTTTTTCAACTAGTGTTTATAGAAGATTTTGAGAAGGGGAATTTATGGATTCTATGGGGATTTTTTTATAAAGTTATTATTCTCACACATTACTTGTTCCATTGTCTATTATTAGACATGAGGTGTTTTGAACATTCAGTTTTCCAGTTCGGTTTCACCTTTAGTGTAGTTTGGTTTGTGAATAGTGGTGGCGAAGTGGTCACGAAGAGATATTGAGGCTCTAGTTGGTTGGTTTTAGTTCTTTTTTTAGTTTCTTCTTCTCTTATCTAATGTTGTACCAATACTCGGTTGATATATTTAAATATGTTTAGTTATTTTTTATTCTAAGTACCCTATTCTAGTTTTTATCCAAATTGTTTATTTGGAGAAATCATTAACATAATGATATTTATGATTCCTAGTACAATTTTCCAACCTAGGAGGATCGATAACACCTCTCATGCCTTATCTTGGACTGGGTCAGGTCTAGGGTTGGATGAAGCCCAGATTTGGTTCTTGACATCCTCAAATTATTCTTCGTCCAAAATTATCTTATATTTTAAAATGTATTTTAAGATGAGTCTCTTTTATATTGAATATTTTATTTTTATAATTTTTGATTATGAATGTCACACCATGTATGTATGGATATAATCCCATGTGATGTTTTAATATATACATTGTAATTATTTCGGTTGTTTCAATTTTCCAATGTGGTTCACATTGTTGATGTTGAAATATTATAGAATGTTTTCCCAAACACTAACCCAAATTATGAATTTAAAAATGATCATGCAATAACCTATTTAAATTTTCCAATATTAATAAGAATTTTTAATTATTTGTAGTATCATTTATGTTGATATGTATATGTAGTAGATTTCCCTTATGTGAATTTTAAAAATCATAGGATTCACTGAAAAATATTATCTCCTATTTAGTTATCATTCATTCAATTTTAAATACTTAAATTCCTATAATATGTATTTAGAATTTTCTAATTCACCCATCAATATATATATTTTATTCATTTTATGAAAAACAAAAAATTCACAATATTAATGATTAAATCATTCCTTCGTAATGAAATAAAATATTCGAATTTGTATACTCATTATTCATTTTCCATAGAACATTATAGCACCTCAATCATCTTGAGGAAACACAAGTATTATTCATCATGAATCATATGTAATGAAATCTCATGAATCTATAAAAATCATTCATCCCTTATCAAAAAAATCCCGAACCATTGAACAGAAATGCTAATCATGCATCAGATCTACATGAATGATAAAAATAATAGTGTACTTTGTTGAATTTTTACATTATTAATAGAATTGAGGTATATTAATAAAAGTATAAAGATCAAAATATAATATAATTCATGAAAATTCTGATTTTTGTATAGGAATATTTATAGAGATCAATAATGTAGAATGTTATTCAGGAAAAATAGAACTGTAAATATAATTTTTTATTGGTAGTAGAGTATGAATGACTTTTTATTAAAAATATTCACCATTTGGGATTATTATAAAAAATGATAAATGTTAGATAAAGAATATCATTATTTGATGGTGCTAGTTGCCAATCAATCTGAACTAATTAATCTCTATGAAAAATTATATATCAAATCAAATCACAAGGAAAGATATTATTATATTGTGTATAGATAATTGCATAAAATGTTTAGAAAAAAATGAAACAAATAATAGTTAATTATTATATACATTAATATTATTAATTAATTCTAAGCAATTATTATAACAGTCGACATTATATAACTAATTTAAAGAGATTAACTATCGTGGAAGATGAACTGGTCCCATATTATCTATTATACAAGATTCGGTCTAGTATATTTATAATATTTATTAATTATTAGATGATACAAAAAAAAATTTACATTTAAAAATAGTATTTCCTTCCACGTTTTCAAGTATTTGGTATTTTTTTTGAATAATATCATATGATTGATAATAATAATTTTAATTCATTCCTTCATATTTTATATTTGATAAATTCAATCCTCTTTAATATCAAGTTCTTTTGTAGATATAAGTATGTTGACCATCTGTTACAATGCATATGAGAATGATATTTTTTTTATTTCATGAAATTGATTTAAATAATACTGAATATTTATTTTTGGATATTCATTGATGTTATTTATATGTTAATATTGAGATTTCACTTGTGTACCCATAAAGAATTACACATGATCATAGGTAAATCCAAAATTGGTAACTGTTTGAGATATACTAATTGTTCAAAACATGTTCTAGATGATATATATATAGATCCAGTAGTGGAAATTGTAGTATTGTATTGTTTCTTACAAGATTATGACACATGTGATTACCATTGAATATAAAAGGGACATGGAGAAGTTTTTCTTTCTAATCTTCATCCCCAAAATATAGTAATTTTGATATTTTAAAGCTATGTATAATCTAGAGGGCTATTAATAAGATTGATCAAATTCTATTATTATTTTAAAAATAAATTTCAAATTAAATTCTGGATATTTGATTAGATTGTGTTAGAATATATGAGAATGGATTGTGGTAATAAATATTTCTATCTAACAATCAATAAATTGATAAATTTTTTGATTATCCTTTTATAATGACTATGATCTTCTAGTTTTATTCCAATATAATGACATAACATACAAGGGATACATAACAGTGAACTTATATTATATGAAATGTATAAAAAATGTTTATAAATGTGAAAAATAACCTTGTTGTGTTCTAGAATAGTTCACCCAAATATTTATAAAATTTGAAATTTATTAGCTAATTATAGTTCACCTACATCTCTCATTTAAAATTCACTAAAAATATGTTTTGAGAAACTCTCTAAAAGTTAATTTTTGGTTGAAAAAAAAATATTATTTAACTTGTAAAAAACTAATAAATTACCATTCCATTAAAAAAATTCATAATATATGTGTTGGGAAATGTTGATTATTACATAAAAGAATTTAATTGAAAATGTAATGATCCCATAATCTATAAAATTATATGACTATTAGTTCCATATATATCATCTAAAAATATATGAATTTTAAATGACATATCATCATATTTTAAACCTTCTCGTTCTTATATATAATATCCCTTCCAATTTTTTTAAATTATCCATTTATTGACATTTATTATTGAATGAAAATTAAATGTGTTTCAAAGGGAAACAAGATGAAAAATTATTCAGGTATAGTTACAGAATAGAATGTTTCCATATAACTAATTCAATATTAATGAATATATCCTTTGGAAACAGGTTTTACATATTATAGGGGGGATTTTAAATTCATCATCCTTATGTTAGAACACCCTCATTGATCTTATTGAAAAGTGTACATTTTTAAAAAAAAATTATGAACCATAATTCTAATAATACATATATTTCCCTTAGTTAATTTTATTTATCTATTAATCTCAACTTATGGATCCACGTTTTTTATTCGGTTCAAATTGTGGATGGTATTTGTGCTACAAAAATTCATTCCCCAATGTATTTAATTTCCAAACATGTCATTAAATATCACTATTGATAATATTTAATTAATGATCCTATCAAATTTAAGAATCGTTATGTTCAAAAGATGACTAATAATCATTAACCATTCAATAAAAAACAAATTAACCATTATTAAATTTTTAAGTATCATTCATTTTTTATTATTATTAATGTGTATTAAAATATCACAAAATGAACTTACAAAAATTAAAATTTATATTTTAAGGGGTATAATCTATAAGAGTCCATTTACTGGACACCCTAAATGATATTATAGTGGTCTAACACTAATGAATGTATCTTTCATCGGTTTCCAAATAAAGAAGCACAAATATTTTCATTATTGACCTTTCTAGGATCGATGGATTATTGAGAGGTAGTAGTGAATCACTGATATCCTTCTAAAAATTATTTGTATTAGTTTAGACTCCTATACAAATTAAATACATGATACCATCATCATTATTTCTCTTAACATCAAAAACCACACCATGGGGTGTCGTTAATTCCCTATGGTTCTATGTGAAAACATCATTATAAAACTGAACGTATCATATTCAATTAATTAAATATAGTATTGATAATTTCGTGGTTGAACCCAAAAGGAAGGAATTTTTTTTTGATTCGGTTTCCAAGATATTAAATTTTAGGAGATTTATTAAATAAGGTATTAAAATACTGAATTTATTGGTACTGAGAATGCAAAACAAAAATAATTCTGATTGATTTATTTATTTTTAAACAGATTTGAAAAGGTTCTAGGGTCTTTTAATTTTATGGTTTGAGTTCCATTGGATTCTTTAAAATAGATTTATCATTAAATGATTGGTGTTGGATCCAAGAAGAGTAAGATAAAATTTTATTGGTATCTTATCCTTAATGTGATAATATACTATTTACCTTTGTCTAGTAATTTATTGTATTGAAGAAACGTGATTTTATAGATACCAGGTTTAATCCAAATTTCCCCTAATGTGGACAATGGTCATTCATTATTTAGAGTTTTCAGTTTAACAATATAAATGTTCCTTTTTAATTACATTATTAAAGGTCATGAAAAAATAAAAATAATGGGATTGGAAGATGAAGAATAAATTTAAAAAACCAAATACATTAATAATTAAATTAATTAAATCTTATGCACATTCACTCTTTATTACATTACCCTAGAACAAGGCGTATTTACCCCATCATAATAGTGATGAGTGAATAATAGGGTTGGTGAAAATAAAAATAAATCATAATGAAAATAAAAATAGAACTCGGGAATGATGTTGTAAATTCTCTCCCCAAGCATGTTTCTAAATATGATTGAATCTTTTTCAACATGTATCTCTTTTATTTATTAACTCTGGATGGGCTAAAATCAAATCTTTTCATGATGTTTATTGTGGTTACACATCGTGTAATCCAGATTTGATGTTTCCTCCTTGATTTTCATCCCCGAAAAATTAATTTTTCATCATTTTGGAACATAAATGATGTGTAATTGAGATTCAATTCATGTAATTCCTCGATACACCGACATCGTGAATCTTATCATAAATCATCAAACAAATAATCCAAAAAACATTTGCATTATGAAATTGAAATTTAGGGATTTTAATTGCCTTTTATAATGTGACATGATGTCACAACTTTTCCAACACAACAATCTTCTCTTGATGACATCACTCTATGGAACATTAATACACACCGTGTAATCGTTCTGATCTAGAATTTCATCATCAATTCATCTTCTAAAACCACTGTAAGATCATAATTCTCCTCTTTTCGATCCAATTACAAAAATCTATTTTTTTCCTACTGCAAAAAATAAAACAACACATTTTACTCCAAAATTTATAACATTATTCATTTAATTATTAAATCAATACATTAAAATACTCTATAATAAAGGCATGAAATACACTTTTCAATCACCCTGATTATGTAGTTAAATAGAAATATGAAAAATAGGATTTATGTGATTATACAATAAATTCCTACTTATGGCTATGATTTTTTTGTACACCCATACAAAAATTAATACACTATTAATGATGGTGGTAAAAAGATATATTATCCCACCATGATTACATTAAATCCCAATACATAGTCTAAAATCTCGTCAGATTCCCATTATACTACATCGAATAGTTCTAGGATCCCATTGGTTCTCACTGTATCACATATCATCGTCACTGTAACTAGATTGTGACTGTCTTACATATACCTTGAATTTATCCTTTCACAAACCACCGATTATGAATTAAACTACTCATTATTCGTCAGGTTAAAATCAATAAAATCTATCTTCCTGCCAGTCTGTTTCAACATACCCCAGTTAATTTATTTCTATAATGTACATTATTACTAGGACTACCCTTTTTCCTCTTCTATATTTCTTTAATGTCATAATGTCTATATATTAAAATCATTATCAAGATATATCTTTTCAAAATGATGTGTTTGGTTTAGTATTAGTAGTTTCAATGATATATTATATTTGTCACCCCATTTTATTTTTATTTCCATAGAAATATTAATATGTTGCTTTACTAATTTATTTATAAATTTTTCAATATAATATCCTATATAATATTAAATCAATTAATTTTTGGATCATTTGATTAGAAAAATCATGTGATTCCTTATAAATGTGATACTATAACATTTAATTTTTCTCTTAAAAATTATACTTATATAAATAATTATGAATATCTCCCATATTTAATCAAATAATTCATGAAATCCACATCTCTATACTTATTATAGCATTTATATGGACCCCTTATTATCATATATAAATATTACATCACTTTAGATAAATATTAAAATAGATTTAAAAAATACATGCCCAATAAATTTAACGGTTTATTGTCTTTATAGACATGATAGACAATCATTTTATTTAATGAAATATAATAAACATATACCATTAATATATTCTCATTATATATCACCGACATAAAAAATTTCACCATGACCTATGGAAATAAACCATAAGAAACGGTGAGATCAGATACCATGTATTGGTATGAAAGAAATATATAGAAAATAAATTAAAAATAATAAGACTGTAATGGTATAAAAACAAGATATTTATAGTTTGAAACCATAACCATCATATCAAATATCATAACCATGTGTCATTAGATATATTTTTGTAGTTTATATGACAAAATTATTTAACAAATGAATTAATATCAACCATTAGAGTCTAAATTGTCATAGAAATGTAGAAAAACATAAGAATATAACATTTTGAACATGTTTAAAAAGAGATAGGTTAAATCATTAAGTTATATAAATTAAAATAGAAAATTATAAAATCTTATGCAAATGAAATAATAAAACACATAACTTTATCAACAAGAATGTTTTCCATGTATATCATTATATAAATGAAATTAGGTCCATTTATAACCCAATGGACATGAAATTTTTTCCCGTTCATAAGCTTATGGACATGAAATCATGTCCACATATAATACTGTGATAATGAAATCTCGTTCCTGAATAACCTAATTAACTCCTGAGTTTTCCCTCTTTAACCAATGCATTGGATGGCTTTAAGAATCCCATATTTCATATAATCACAATACTTTTATAGCAATTCCAAAAAACCATCATTGTAATCATAACCCATGAAAAATAAATAGGTTTCATTATAACCAAACTAGAAAACTCATAAATATAAAATATCAAAAGAATGATTATGGAAGGAATTGATCTACCATTTCCCTACTAAAACATAATATGCACCAAATGTGTTTTTCTTTGATGAATTTACATACCATTAAAATATCATCAAATTTTTTTATGTGAAATAGTCTTTCCAACTAAACCAAAATTTGATAACTAAAACATCATGAAGTATTTTCAATATAATTTTCATTAAAATTATTTTGTAAATTTATAATGTAAGATTCATTTAAATTATTTTTAATGATGGAAAAAATTCTGTTTATCTCATACATGTTAAAATATTCCTTTCACAGTTTTTGTAAAAAGTTAAAATTACCAAATTTAAAAAATGATAAAAATATTCAATTAAAAATATTTTTTAAAATTAAAAAATTTGTAAAAAATACATTAAACAATATTTTGATAATTTTAAAAACATTTTAAAAACATTTTTTTAAATATGGATTGCGAGGAAATTTTATAACTTTTAGAGAGATATATTGTTTTTTTTAAACATTAGTATGGTCTCCTAACTACAAAAATATAAGAAAATTAAATGAAAACATGTTAGTAAATAAATAAATATAGTAGAAAATCATTACTTTCATGAGAGGTAAGACATATGTTTATATCAACAACAATCCTAATAAACAATTATATTGTATCACAAACTCTTACGACTTTTGATTATTTTTAATCATAGGCCTCATAAAATAAATAATATAAAATGTATATGAAAATACTTATTGCTTTAATAAAATTAATTATATAATAAATTCATAGGATGTATATACATGACATAAAAACACTTTGGGAATATGAAATGTCTCTAACATAAAATAAAATACAGACAAAAATCCCTTGCCTAAGATACAAGTTCCATTGTATATGATAAAAACGTATGAGTAATAAATATATATTTAATATAAATTTAGTATAGAATCATAATAGTATATATAATGTAATATATTATTTACTTAGACACTTATATCAAAAATTTATATACAACTCTTTATTTGAATCTCTATATCAGATGATAACTGCTTCGTTTTCCATGTATGTTTGGGTTCTTTTGGTTTAGTCCTTTTAAATTTATTGTCATTACATAATAGAAAAAATATTTAAATATATTTTCATAGAAAATATTATTATATTCATATTTATATTTTTTCATAAATTGAGAGAATGAATAATGGATGACACCTTTCATGGAGATTCCAGGGCATACATACACATAATCATTGTTTCCATTTATTCGAAAAATGGAAGAAAATAAATGTAAATAATAATTAACATTTATAGAATAATTATTATTTCACATATATATTACATAATAAGTAATTATATCTATTTATCATACCATTAAAATTAAAATATAAAAATATATCGAATCGCTTCATGAATGTGGTAGTCCATACGTATGAAAAAGAAATGATATAGTTTTCCAATGGATTGGATGATAATAAAGTATATTTTATAATTCTATTATAGAAGAATATTAAAGTCATAAATAATATGTATATATATTCATAAAATCCATCATTATATTAATTCATTATAGGTTGTTTTAGAAAATGATTTACTTCAGTTCATGAGGAGATAGTCCACTATACACATGTTCGAAAGTATCGTTTTCAATATGATTTAAGAGGAGATCGATATAGGTTATTCCATAAGAATAATAAAATATCCTTATAATTTAAGTACTAGTTTTATAAAAAAAATTTATTAATACATTAATTGATCTGGCAATATAAATAGTAAAAATGAAAGGGTTTAGTGAATACAATTATATTCTATCAGAAAACAAATCCTATTGATCACTTATAAATGATTGTGGTGTTGGATATTTGGGAATAAAATAATATTCATTATGTTTAAATGGAATTTGGGGATGGATTTTTTCTGGTTTTCATCCTGAAAATGGGATTAAGATTTGTGATTAAGTGATTGTAGGAGGTTCCCAATTATAAAAGAGGAGGAGTGGAATTTTATTAAATAACAAAAATTATTCATTAATAGGAGGTCAAACTCAAATCATGTGACTCTATAAATAAAAAATAATGGTTCTTAGGTAGTATATAATTTAAAAAACCTCCATCGCCAAAAAATAAACATGTTTTAAACATATTATTCTTTAACTCTATGGTTATCCACTTTTATCAAATTGGCTTTTACAAAAAAAAACTAGATTCTTATATTTACCATGGTAATTTACCCATTAAGACTAAAAATAAAGTTATTATTATTAGATAACATGGAAACAATGATTCAGTATGAAAAATAGAATTTATCATATAAAAACCATACATATATTGAAAAATTACTTCCAGTATAGGTGCATATATCGCCAAAAATCCTATTTTAACCATAACTGTGTTTATTAATTTCTTCTATTTTGACTTTTACAATTGAAAAAAATTAATTATAAATTATTAAATAATATAAATTATTATTAATTCAAATATGAAATCAATTTTTATAAATTTAATTTAGATAATATGAAATATTAAATTTCAAATTACACTTGTAATTGTCAAGAAAAATATTGTTTTCAACAATATATAATGTTATTTAAATGGGGATATTATTGAAAATAATACTCTGTCCCTTTATGATAATTTTGATGCTCACAAATACCCTTAATTATTTTCTAATGATTTTATTTAGTATTCTGCTGGACTTTATTAATTTATTTTACTCTTGAAATAATGAGAATTTATTACTTGTTTGGAATCTGCTTTAAGCGCGTCCTGGAATCACTGTTCATACCCTACATGGATAAACGTAGCGTAAGGATAAAAAGCATGTATACTTTTTGAGATAAGAGAAAAGTATGGTTAAACAACCATACGTTTTCCGAAAAGTATGGATGAAGAATCTTACGTTAGGAAGGAACCTTATGTTTTGGTTATCAGTAATGTATGAAATGAGAACCGTATGTAGGTACTAAACGTTAAATTTATTTCTAAAAATTATTGTTCATCAACATTATTTTTTTGAACAACCATACGTTCTTGGAAAAGTATGGATTAAGTAAAAGTATGGATCTTTTACCGTACATTTGAGTTTTGAAGAAAAAGTATGGACGATCAACCCTACATTTATGATCAACCTTATGTTATGAACCTTGTATTTGAAGACTATGTTATCAACCCTATGTTTGGAAGCCTCCTCATCAACCTTACGTTTGGCGTCAGAAAGTTTTGAAAGACGATATTTTTATGCAACGGTCAGCAAACTGATTATTGGGAGGATTTCAATCCTGATTTAAAGTCATTTTTAAAGTATGACTTTGACCGATTCAAAGATGTTTTATTATTGGATTAAAGATCGAATTAAAAGGAGTTTTTTATGCCAAGTCTTTAGGGATGTTATGACTACTTTGTAAGTTCAAATTTTTGAATATCGCGAATCAGGAGGCGAAATTTATGGATCTGAATGTTCAGGAGATATGTACATCTTTATTATATATTTTCTCTCTAAAAACACCATATATATACGGGAGAGTGGTGATCAATATTTTAAGTGTGGAAAACAGAGACTGCAGAAAAATCACGTTGATCTGCTTATTCAAAAAGGAGTGTCCAAGCTCTGTTCAATTAAGAAGAAGAAGGAACTCGATAGAAGATTCACTTGTTCTACATCGAATAACTACTGTGAATCTATTACTGCTAAGGTTGTGAACTATATCTCTACATCTACTGCAACCAGATCGATTCAGAATTGATTTGTTTTGAAAAAAAATATTTCTAGAGATGATGATCCATCTTCTGTCAATTGCATTCTGTTGCAATTGTGAAGATAAACTGGGAAACTTCATTCTAAAATTATTTTTATTCTTGAGTAACCAAATTCTCATTATAAGCTGTGTAGGTTCATTTCTGAACCAGAAGGCTATGTTTTTCCTTGTATTGTAAAGGTGTCAACTACTTGTATTTAGTTGTGGACTAGTTTGTTGAAACGAGGACCAGATAGTGAAAATCATCAAGCTTGTGGAGTTGAGCGTTGGTGGAGTGGACTAGGGGCCTTCTGTTCCCCTAACCACTATACATATTTGTGTCCCTACATTCATTTATTTCCGCTACATGATCAAATCTGATAAAGCATAGTGAATGGAACTTGTTCAATTGATGATATAACAAAAAATCTAAAAGACACAATTCACCCCCCTCTTGTGTATAATCTGTATATTCAAGATCCAACTATTGGTATCAGAGGAGGATCTTCTGATAGAGCCTTAGCATGATAGAAGCATTTTAAGATTAAAATAGAGAATCATGACTGATACAAGTGAAGGGATGTCAATGTTCAGCGCACCATATTTCAATGGAGGCAACTATGGCTGCTGGAAATCACACATGATAATATATCTGAAAATCCTCGGATATAAAGTTTATTCAAAGATTTCTGACACCTTTTGAAATTCCTTAAAATCCTGAGACATGGAGTGCTGATAGAGAAGGAGAGTATGATATTAATTTGAAGTCTATGAATGAAATCATCTGCATTCTAGGACCAGATGAATTTCATAGAGTATCTTAGTGCCCAATAACATATGAAATGTGGCAGACAATAAATGTTGCTTATGAAGGAACATACAATGTGAGACAAATGAAATATGCAACTGCAAAACTGAAATTTGATACTTTTAGAATGTTTAAAGGAGAAATCATTACCCAAATGAATGGGAGATTGACAGAAATTGTCAATAATATAATAGTTTAAGGACAACCTATCAAACAGGCTGATCAAGCATTAAAAATAATGAGGGTACATCCTACTCGATGGAATGGTATCTCTGCTGCGATCAGACAACCAAATCCTATAAAAAATCTATCCTTGAGAGAGCTGATTGGTAAACTGATGATCTATGAAGCTGAAATGCAAGATGATTCTAATGAACATAATGTGATTATAAAAAGACAAGATACTTCCTTGAATGTAACTTCACAACAAAAGAATAGAAAGCTGATGAACAGAGATGTCAAAGCTAAATCAGAGAGCTCTGACTCATCAAACTCAGATGAAGAGTTGGCTCAGCTAGCTAAGAAATTTAGAAAGTTCTACAGCAAGAAAAAGAGGCTTCAAAAAATCTTTTAAGAAATATGGTAAGGATGTAAGATGCTATGAATGCAAGAATATGGGGAATATCAGACCAGATTTCCCAAAATTGAAGGACGCAAAGAAGAAGAAATTCTTCAAAAGAAATGACTATGAGCAGAAAGAAAGAAAAGCTATGAAAGCCACTTGGAGTGTATTTGAAGACTACAGTAGCTCTCTTGAATCAATATCAGAGAAAGAATAAGTCAATATAAGTGCAAACATGTGTTTCATGGTAGAAATCGATGAGGTACACTCATATTACTCCTCTAACTCAAAAAATGAATCAAATTCTGAATCAAGCTACACAAATACAAAACATGCAGCCTACTGCAATATGCTTGAAGAAAAACATGACTAACTATTTATGAAACATAAGTCACTAAAGAAAAAACATAAATCAGTTTCAGATGAAAGAGATACAATGATGAAACAACATAATGAATTAACTGATAAATACAATTCTATTAACACTAACTATATTAATTTTGAATCAAGAATAAAAAAACAGCAGGTTGAAGTAGAATCTTACAAACTGGCTGCATTGGTTTTTACAAAAGGGTAGAATTCATTAAAAAAAATTCTTGGAAAAACTATCATTAAAAAGGAGAGATATGGAATTGGCAGTAAAGGAGAAAAACCTAAGCTATATAAAAATTATTTTTTTCCTAGCTCTAAAAAGGATAATTGTAACTTTTGTGGGACAAAGGGACATATAGCTAAAAACTATTTCTTAAGACAACCTCAAATTTGTGGTATTAAGATATCCTATGTTTCAAAAGACTTATATGATTAAGCTGATTTTAAAAGAATAAAGAAAATATGGATACCCAGATCATTCCTAGCTAACACACCTGGACCCGACAAAATATGGGTACCAAAGAAATTTCTTTGAATGTCTTTGAAGGTAGCAGGCCACCAGAGAAGAAAAGATATATGGTACATGGATAGTGGCAGCTCAAGGCATATTATTGGAATCTCATTGAATTTTTCTTCACTCACTCAAATGAAAGGAGGACTTGTCACATTTAGTGACAATGCGAAAGGAAAAATCATTGTCATTGGAAATATTGGAGATCCAAAAACAGTCTCAATCAACAAAGTTCTTTATGTACAAAGATTAAAACATAATCTAATAAGTATCTCTAAAATTTGTGATGATGGATAAACTTTTGACTTTACTAACAATTACTGCACTATTTCTAAAGAAAAACTGTTTAAATTTAAAGCACCAAGAACTGATAATGTCTATACATTGGATTTAAATTCCTTGTGTAAAAAACAAGTGAACTGCTTGACTGATAAAGTAAGTGAATTGTGGATCTAGAATAGGAGAATTGGACATTGTAATATATATGTTTTAAATAAGTTATCTATGAAACATTTAGTTTCTGATTTACCTAGTCTCAAATTTGAAAGTGACAGTTTTTGTGATGCATGTCAACTAGGCAAGAAACACAAATATTCCTTCAAATCTGTAAATAATGTTGCTACATCTAAACCTCTAGAGCTTATTCATATGGATTTTTTGGACCCTCAAGATTAGCATGCATTTTTGGTAAATTATAGGTATATGTTTTAGATAACAATTATTCTAGATTTAAATGGATTTTCTTTTTGAAATTTAAAAATGGAGCTTTTACTTTATTTGAATGCTTCTATAAATATATTCAAAATGAAAAAGGTATTAATATAGTATCATTGAGAAGTGATCATGGTGGTGAATTTGAGAATCAGGAATTTAATTCCTTTTTCTCAAACATGGGTATTAAACATACCTTTTCTGTACCAAGAACACCTCAACAGAATGGGATTGTAGAAAGGAGAAACAGAAAAATTCAATAAATGGATATAACTATGTTAAATAAATATATCCTACCTGTATATTTTTGGGCAGAAGCTTTGAATATAGCTTGCTATATAATTAATAGAGTTTTAATTAGACCTATTTTGAAAAAGACACCCTGTGAACTATGGAATAACAGAAAACCTATATTAAATTCATTTAAAGTTTTTGGATGCAAGGTTTACATCTTGAACACCAAAGATAATCTTGGTAAGTTCGATCCAAAATATGATGAAGGTATTTTCTTAGGATATTCTGCTACCTCCAAATCTTGTAGAGACTATAATAAGATGTCAAAGATTGTTGAAGAATCAGTTCATGTATGATTTAATGAATCTGATCCCTTTGACAAAAGGAAAAATCAAATGGATGAACTTGAGTCTAATGATTACATGAGCCTTGAGAGAGTAATGAATGATTTTGAAAATGATATTAAAGAAATTCAGTCCAATTCATAGGAACATGATACTGAAGAACCCTTAAATGTTTTTCCTAGACAGTCTAGAACCCTAAAGAATAACCCTTTAGAGACTATGATAGGTGACTTAGATACAGGAATTCAAACTAGAAGAAACTTAGGAAACCTAGTGGAATTCACGACCTTTCTATCTCAACAAGAACCCAAGACTATAAAAGAAGATTTAGAAGATGAATGTTGGGTAATTGCAATGAAAGATAAATTAAACCAATTTAATAGAAATGAATTTTGGGAATTAGTGGAAAGACCTAATAATTATCTAGTAATTGGAACCAAATGGGTCTTTAGAAATAAACAGGATGACCAAGGCACAATAACTAGAAATAAAGCAAGATTAGTAGCTAAAGGATACAATCAAGAAGAAGGAATAGATTATGATGAGACTTTTTTCACTTCTATCTACATTAGAAGACATTAGAATTCTTTTAGCCAATGCATCTTATATGAATTTTATATTATTCCAGATGGATGTTAAATCTACCTTTTTAAATGGTTTTTAATGGAGGAAGTTTATGTTGAGTAACCTCCTGGTTTTGAACATTCTCAAAAACTAGATTTTGTTTTTAAACTTAATAATGCTCCTTATGTCCTTAAACAAGAACCCAGAGCTTGGTATGAAAGATTAAGTAACATTCTTTTGAAAAATGATTTTACGGTTGGAATAGCAGACCCAACACTCTTTAATAAAATAGTAAAAAATAATGTTTTATTGGTTCAAATTTATGTTGATGATGTAATTTTTAGATCAACTAATAAAACCCTTTGTCATGATTTTTGAATGTTAATGCAAAAAGAATTTGAAATGAGTATGATGGGAGAACTAAATTTCTTTTTAGGGTTTCAAATTTATCAAAAATATTTTGGAAATTTTTTGAATTGAAGAAAATACATTACTGATTTACTTAAGAAATTTGGACTTGAAAAAAGAAAAACATTTACAACTCCTAAGTGTACTAATATAAATCTTGATTTGGATGAATCTAGAAATTCAGTTGACAACAATTTATATAGAGGTATGATTGGTAGTTTATTATATCTTACTACTAGTTGTCCAGATATAATGTATCTATATGTCTTTTTGCTAGATTTCAATCAAATCCTAAAGAATCTCATCTAACAGCTGTTAAAAGAATTTTTAGATATTTAATCGGAACTGTTTTTCAATCTCTTCTTTATCCTAAAACTTCTGATTCCAATTTAATTTCATATTCAGATGCTGACTTTGGAAGTTGTAGATTGGATAGAAAAAAGCACATCATGAACATGTCACTTTTAAGGAATTTCTTTGGTGTCATGGTTTAGTAAGAAACAACTTTCAGTTGCCTTGTCAACAGCCGAGGAAGAATATGTTTCTTTTGGCAATTTCTGTGCACAAGTGTTGTGGGTGAAAAACACTCTTATGGACTTTGGATTGAAATTTAATAATACACCTATTTTATGTGATAATACAAGTGAAATTAATATTTCAAAAAATCCTAGTAGTCATTCTAGAACTATGAACAGTGATATAAGGAATCACTTTTTAAGAGATAATGTTATTAAAAAGAATATATTTTTAGAATTTATAAATACAGAAATTCAATTAGCAGATATTTCTACTAAACCACTTCCACTGTAAGGTTTGATTTTATTAAGGGGGAGAAATGTCTATTTGATTTTAAATAAAATTTTACTCACTACTGGAAAACTAACCTTTACCAACGGTTTGGAACCGTTGGTATAGGCCTCCAAACTGTTGCTATAGCCTATACCAACGGTTTGGAGAACCGTAGCCAAGTAAGCCATTGGGATAGGTCTATAACAAAGGTTTTCCAAAAACCGTTGGTATAGACCTATGCCAACGGTTTTGGAAACCGTTGCTATTGGTAATATGAAATCTATACCAACGGTAATGGAACCGTTGGTATATAAATTCCAAAAATAAAACATCCGCTGGGATTTGATCCCAGGACCCCTCGTTTATCTTTGAACGACTCAACCACTAACCTAACATGACTTTTGTGATCATAATTACATAAATATATATATGTATTCTCATAAATATTTTAAATTTTGATTTATATAATGTTCTCGGTACGAAGGTCTGATAAAAAATGAAAGTACCTATACCAACGGTTGTTAAAACCGTTGGTATAGACCTATACCAACAGTTTTAACAACCGTTGGTATAGGTCTTTGGTTGAGATTTTGAATCTGTGTCGTATGTTGAATTTTGGTCGACTTTTCCAAACGGTTTGGCCAAACCGTTGGGAAAGGTGGCCAATTTGGGGGCCTTTCCCAACGGTTTGGCCAAACCGTTGGGAAAAGTGGCCAATTTGGGGGCCTTTCCCAACGGTTTGGAAAAACCGTTGGGAAAGGGGACCTATACCAACGGTTTTTGAAAACCGTTGGTATAGAAGTGTTGGGAAAGATCTAATTTCCAGTAGTGACTTCACATTTTTTTCTGCTTAAAAATAATTTTGCTATTTTGTTTTTAAAACAAAATAAGTTTCTTTTATCCGTATAATCTATTTTATTTATTTTTAAATATATGTAATGATTATTAAAATCTCTCTATCAACGTTTTTAGAAACCCTTTCG
Source organism: Viscum album (assembly GCA_963277665.1). Classification (NCBI taxonomy): domain Eukaryota; kingdom Viridiplantae; phylum Streptophyta; class Magnoliopsida; order Santalales; family Viscaceae; genus Viscum; species Viscum album. The sequence goes on along the minus strand of OY728151.1, from coordinate 1,049,602,321 downwards.
ACTTCTGAGCCATTTTAATTCTATCAAAATCCTTTTGAACGCCTAACACCAGCCTCTATTTGTGAACCCAAATCTTTGAACCTCAGAAACCCTAACCTTCAAACCTTCAGAGATTCTCATAGAGATGGTAAGGACTAAAATATCCAGTGATGTCGAGCCAAGAAATGTCAAGAGACAATGATCAGAAGGATGAAAAATATTACAGGGCAAGGTAATCGATCTCGACTAGTTATTTTAGACAAATCTAATATTAAAACAAGCGCTGTCATTTCAGAACCATCAACAGACATTCAATAGTGGAAATACAGAATTTCTGTATGAGGTAGAACTTATATACTTCTTCAAATCTATACAGTTTAGTCTGGGGGATACAAAGGATAATATGATGGCTAAGATATAGGATAGGGATTTCTCAATCTTGTTATTAGAAATTGGTTATATTCTCAACTTCCCTCATGAGGGAGTTTATCATTTTTATTTGAAGAATATAGGAGATACTGTGCATAAATCTGAAGATCTTATGTGCTTTTTGTCTGGGAAATGTACTATTAAGAAAATTATGGTGAAAGATTTAGAACTAGATAAGAAGATCCTGGTTCAATTTGTTCATATAGAAATAGCTCCCAGAATGGGAGAAATGGAAAAGATTTTGTACCCTGACATGTACAAAATGTATCTTTTTGTTAAGTGATATCAAGTTAAACTTCCCAAGGTACATGGTCAAGTACCTCCATTACTGTTGCCAAAGTGATTCCCGGATGAACATTTATCCTTTTGGTCGGTTTATTTCTAAACTATTGCCTAATAAAGACATGGTGAGATTAGTGGATTCCCGAGTACACTTTCATCATAGTAATATGTTGAATACTGGAACTTTAAGGAAAATTGGATACTTATGGAGCACTGTTAAAGGAAAAATCTTTCTAGTAGGAGCTGAGGAGGATTATGTGAGTGCTTAGGATCAAACTCCTATGTCCAAGGATGGACATGATGAATCAAAAGTCAGCAATGTATCAAGAAGGATCTGATTTGAAGTGGAAGATGATGAAGAAGAAAGATATCGGGAGGGAGTTCAATCTCGAAGAACTAGAGCTGTTAATGAGGAAATTACTTCCCCTGCATTTTCAACAACAACAGAAGCTTTAATTTTCTACTCTTTTATAAGAGAATCCGTTATTGATAAGAGTATGGAAGATGTTAGTGAAAGGAAATCACCATTAGAGGGATCAGGAGATCAAGAAAAAGATCAAAGGGAAAATGAGGAACAGATTGTAGCTGATGTTGAAGTTACACTTAAACACGACCAAGATAAGGAGGCAATTCTTGGTGAGGAAGTGGCCAGACCTCAAGAAACTCATGAAAATGTTGTTCTTGAAAATACAGTGGAAGGTGAAGATGCTGGCCAAGATGCTAATGGTGAGCATGCTTCTGAATCTCACATATAAGTAATTCAAGAGGATTTTTTTGTGGAGGAGTCTGCAGACTCTAAGGAAAAATCTGTGGACCAACCAACTCAGGACAAAGAGAAAGTGAAATCTGATGCTGAATCATTACGTTTGGTACTGATGCATCATCCAGATCCTAAGAGCGAGAATCATGCACAAGGTGCCTCTGATTCAAGGAAGAAAGATGTTGAAGAACTGTGAAAAAAGGTGTCCCAATTAGAATCTGAGAAAGACACTCTTAGAAATGCCTTAACCGTTCAACAATTGAGATTTCAAAAGGTAAAAGAGAGTACAGTCTCAAGGTAAGATATTGAAATGTTTAAAGAGGATATGATGGATGGACTTTCAAATTTGAAATATTAAATGGTTATGAAGATAGATTTATCATATCAGAAGTTTTTTATGGAGAACCAATTTGCATTAGTTGCAAATAGTGTTGTTAGTGGATCTGGTACATCACCTGATTTAATCCGAAGATTTTAGGCCATCACAGCCGCAATGAGTAACAAGAATGTTTGGTTGCAATATCTTTAATGTAACAGTGCTCCATTATCAGTGTTGCTGGACAATCATAAATTTTTAGTGGATCAACTGACATCTAGTGAGCCATCAATCAGAAATCTGTTAAATCAGATGTCAGAGAAGCTGTGAGTGTTTATCAAAAAAGAATAAAGGATCCATGAGTTTTCAGAGTCAATTTAATCTAGGATATTAATATGACTCAAGATAATAGATAGATCATTATCAAACATGGATATGGGATGATGAATAGAGTCAAGGAATAGTTCACAGAAATCAAGTCTGCAATCCTGAGGAGATAGAACCTATTGCCTATATTGCCCAAACCTTGATTCTTGTGTTTATCATACTTGTATATATTTTTCATTTTTAATTGAAATCTATTTATTTATTTCTATTTGTTTTAATGTCATTATTTTAGATATTCTAGTACTCCATAATTAATTATTGATAAACAGTTAACAATAACATTTACCTACAGTTCAGTGCAACATTAAATGTGTTCAAACCATAATTTATCATTCTTTTTTATATCACAAAAAGGGGGAGAAATTTGGATAAACACAATATTTTATTGTAAAAACCCTTCTTTAAAAAACCCTTATTTAATCAGAGGGAGAAATTTGTATAAAACAAGAAACTTTTTTTTCTAAAGAAAATTATTTTATTTTCAGGGGGAAATATTTTTACTTATTGATTTTTTTTGTTAAAATTAAAATATTGTTTTATTTTGAGAGTTAGTTTCATTTAATTTGATTTATTATCTTATGGGTATTGTGATCATCAAAAGGGTGAGATTTTTGAGCAATGTATTGTTTTCAACAATATATAATGTTATTTAAAGGGGGAGATTATTGAAAATAATACTATGTCTCTTTATGATAATTTTAATTCTCACAAATACCCTTAATTAATTTCTAATGATTGTATTTAGTATTCTATAGGACTTTATTAATTTATTTTACTGTTGAAATAATGATAATTTATTACTTGTTTGGAATCTGCTTTAAGCGCGTCCTGGAATCCCTGTTCATACCTTACTTATTTGTAATCTGCATTAAGTGCGTCCTGGAATAACTGTTCATACCCTAGGTGGACAAACGTTGCGTAATGATGAAAAGCGTGTATACTTTTTGAGATAAGAGAAAAGTATGGTTAAACAACCATACATTTTCAGCAAAGTATGGAATAAGAACCTTACGTTAGGAAGGAACCTTGTGTTTTGGTTATCAGCACAGTATAGAAGGAGAACCATACGTAGGAATTAAAGGATATGTTTATTTATCAAAAGTATGGTTCATCAACCTTACTTTTGTGAACAACCATACGTTCTTGGAAAAGTATGTATTAAGTAAAAGTATGGATCTTTTTCCGTAAGTTTTAGTTTTGAAGAAAAATTATGGACGATCATCCCTATGTTTATGATCAACATTTCATTATGAAGCTTACGTTTGAAGACTATGTTATCAACCCTACGTTTGGAGGCCATGTCATCAACCATACGCTTGGCATTGGAAAGTTTTGAAAGACGATATTTTTATGCAATGGTCAGCAAGCTGATTATTGGGCGGATTTCAAGCTGGATTTAAAGTTATTTTTAAAGTATGACTTTGACCAATTCTGAGCTATTTTATTATTGGATTAAAGATCAAATTAAAAGGAGATTTTTATGCTGAGTCTTCAAGGAAGTTACGACTACTTTGTATGTTCAAATTTTTGAATATCTCGATTTAGAAGGAAACTTTTAGGGATCTAAATATGCAGGAGATATGCTCAACTTTATTATATATGTTCTCTCTAAAAAACACCATATATATACGAGAGAGTGGTGATCAATCTTTTAAGTGTGGAAAATAGTGACTACAAAAAATCACATTGATCTGTTGATTCAAAAAGGAGCGACAAAGCTCTGTTCAATTAAGAAGAAGAAGGAACTCGATAGAAGATTCACTTGTTCTACATCGAATATCTACTGTGAATATATTACTACTGAAGTTGTGAACTCTATCTCCATATCTACTACAACTAGATCGACTCATAATTTCTTTTTTTCTGAATTTTTTTTTCTAGAGACGACGATCCATTTGCTTTTAATTGCATTCTGTTGCAATTGTGAAGACCAACTAGAAAACTTCTTTCTGAAATTCTTTTTATTCTTCAGTAACCAGCTTCTCGTTCTAAGCTGTGTAGGATTGTGTTTGAACCAGAAGGCTTTGTTTTTCCTTGACTTGTAAAGGTGTCAACTTCCTGAATTCAGTTGTGGACCGGTCTGTTGAAATGAGGACCAAATAGTGAAAATCATCAAGCTCGTGGAGTTGAGGGTGGTGGAGTGGACTAGGGGCCTCCTGTTCCCCGAACCACTATACATCTTTGTGTCCCTGATTTTATTTATTTCCATTGCATTATCAAATCTGATAAAGAATAGAAGACAGAACTTGTTCAATTGAAGAGATATCGAAAAATCTAAAATACACAATTCACCCCCCCTCTTGTGTATAATCTGTATATTCAAGATCCAACAGTAATTTCAATGAAAACAAGGTTTTCGAAATAAATATTTTATTGAGTATATAGAATGTTTATATAAAATTAATTATAAAATTGATTCTAATGACCTAATATTGATTAATAATTTTAAAATATTACTAATTTTACTTGAATAATAAATTAAAATGAGAAATTTTGAATGGTTTAAATGAAATGACATTTTTTACTAAAAAATTCACATTTTCCCTATTTATCATAAAATTATTCTTTTACAAAAATTGTCAACAATTTTATGTAATATAATTCTTTCATTTGGATTTTTAAAATAAAATTAAAATTTAAATATATGTTTTCAGAAATATTAAAATTTTATTTATATTATTTTCTCACAAAAATAATAAAACCAATAATATGGAAAATTTACCCTTTTGAAATATGTATAAACTTTCCAAAAAAGGATTTTATATTTCCTTCTTCGAAAGATCAATTCATATTCTTAATATGTGGATTTTAATATTCATAATAAAAAAATAATCAAATGGTTATAATGGTCAATAAAAAATAATAATTTTTAAATATTACATTTTTCTTCGCTAAAAATCTGTATTGCTCGTAAGGGAAGATATTGGAGAAATTAAATGTATATGAAAAAAATATTTCATAAAATATCATGGTGTGAAATTATACCCCACTATAAAATATTATTTTCCTAGAAAATCTATTATTATGTTATAGATAATTGATAATACATATTCCTCATTATAACATCGGGTTCCTATATACATTACAAAAATTTCTTGTTTCACTATAAAGCTCTGGCCTGATGAGTGGTCTTGTTTTGTAGCACTTTATCTCAATGATCCATAATCACCATTGGATATCCCTCATAAGAAATATATTACTTTAGTGGTATGAAATCTTATTTTTGTATAATTTAAGGGTCAGGAATGAACTACCTTAGGAGAGATACATGGAACACATCTTGAACAAGGGAGAAGATTATTTGAAGCTCTGAGCAATAAGATTCCATCCCTACTCAATAAAGAATGTCATAGGGGAAAATATACCAAGGTAAAAAAATTTATTTCATCCTAAATATCATAATCTTGATCTATAGATAAATTTCATAAAAAACAACCTCACCAACTATAAATAGTAAATCACATTGATGATTGTCTGCATAATTTTTTTGTTGACTTTGGGTTTCCTTGATATACTACTAAATAGACATAAACTTTTATTCAAATTTATTAGTTAGGTTGGGACAAAATATAAATATTTATCTTTTTTCATTCCTAAAAGTTAGATCAAATCATTTATTTCCTTACAGGGCTTCATAATGATCCATATCCAATCTCGAGTGAAAGAACATGAGTTTATAAAACCCAACCCGAAGAAGGTTTTAACCACAACAAACATTGTATTCCAGAAATGATGTTCTCAACATAACCTCTAGAGTTTTTATTTTTCTATTATAATAATATTCTATATGAGGATAATAGGAAGTGTTAAAACATAACTCTATATTCATAATATTTTGAAGACATATGTAAAACCTATTAGTAAGCCTTGAATCTCAATCAGTCACAACTCAATGTAGAAATCCTTGAAACATTATTCCTTTTTAATGTATATCCATACAACCATATACATGGACAAATATATTCTAATTTTATGAAATTGTGATAATCATGTAATGCATTCAACTATATCCCATATAACATTATTCCATTCAAATGTTTTGGTGTGTCTAATGAAGAAGTCCATTGTGATGATCTCCCATTTTCTTTTTGGTAGGGGGTAATGGTTGTACCATACCACATGTCTTCTTTCACTCATCATTAACATGTTTTAATACCATATATTAAGATATAGACTCTACAATTATGCTCTTTACATTTCCGAACATAAATAATTTTATAAATCTTGATACAACATTGTTCATATAGAATGAACAATGAATGAAGAATTGTAATCATTATCTGAAAAATTATTCTTCAGTCTAGGAATAGATGGAACACATACATAATTACTAATTAATAACATTTTATCAAATGAAGGTTCAATATAGAAACATTTATGAGCTTCATATGTGGCTCTACAGCTTCCTACATTGACGCTTTAATTATCACAAGCATAGATTGTTGAACACCCATTTGAGAATGATATGATTTATCACCTTCCTTAATCATTTCAAGATATATCCTTTAAATTTACCTAAATATTTTATAGTTTTTAATTGTTTTCATTGATAATATACAATGATTTTTCTGACTCAAAGCATCAGCCACATTGTTCTCATCCCCATAGTGGTAGAGTATTGATCAGTCATAGTCATTAATTAGTACCAACCATCTTTTCTGGCACATATTCATCTCTTTATATATGAATATATATATTATACATTAATAATAAGTATATATAATACATCTTTACCAGTAAATATAGTGCCCATATATCCCATATTTGAATAATAGCATAGTTAACTCCAAATCATGAGTTCAGAAATTTTTCTTATGGACCTTCAATTGTGGTTTGGCATATGTTTTCACTATATCATTAAACATAGAGATGCATACCAATAAATTTTATTAATTATAAAAATAGATTACCAACCCATTTCCACTATATGGTAATGTAATAAAAGAATCACTAAAAACCTTATCTTCAATTACAGGAAAATTTCTACACATTTATCTATCTAATGGAACTTGGATCCATTCTGAGAAAATTGGATAGTGGATTATACAACTATGATAAATTTTCCAAAAAATCTATGATAATTTAAATTAATTAAAAAAATTGATCTCAATCATGGTTGTTGGTCAAGGACAAATTTTAGTCACCTTTACCTTCAATGGATCCATTGATATAACCTCACATGACATTGTATGTCCGAAAAATAAAACATTGTGTAGCCAAAGTTAATGATTTCTAAATTTATACTTACATATTATCCTCCCATATATTATTTAGAAAATTAGACAAATGAACTTTATTCTATTAACTAATCTATGAATATATAACATTAACCTATATACGGAGAATAAAATTTGACATGGTAGATTATATGAAATCTATTCATTAAATCCATGAAGATGAAAAGGGAATTTGTAATGAAAAATTGAATCACTACAAATTCAAATTATCCTAAACTCATCAAGATCGTATTCATGGGCATATCCTCCATCTTGAATTACAATTAATGATATGAAAACTGAATATAAATTTTATAAATGTATTGGGATCCTTATAATTAATCAAAAAAAACATCCATATAGGGATGAAGATACTTTTTCTTGATATAAATGATGGTATGTTCGCAAAAATCAATGAAAAGCACCATTGACCCATTATTATTCACAATAAATAGAATATGTGAACCCCATGGTATATCACTTGTGTTTATAATTCCTCTATCAGGATCCCATTGGAGTTTCTTCCTCAATTTTCATAACTCACTCGGGTCCATTTGATATGGACTCTTCAAAATATGTTCAACATGAGGTGTGTGTTCCATTGAAAAATCAACTTCATTATTCCGTGGAAGACTATGAAACTCCTTTGGAAGGAAATCAAAAAAATCTTGAACAATAGACATATCTTCATTGTTGATTTTTCTCCCAACCATATGAGATAAGTAATCCTCATGAATATGAATTAAGACCCACACAAAAGAATTAATTTCTATTGGGAGATTTTTATCATCCCCACCGTAATAAATGACCATGGGTATATTTGAAATATGAAATTTCTCTACCCATCTTGATAAAATGATATGTACTTCATATAATTTAACATAATCCATGCCTATAAACCCATAAAATTAAACTAAATATATAATCACTATATTTAGAGGAATAAATTTCCCAAAAATGAAAATCATATAATAACTATAAACATGAGATGCGGCCATCATACCACTATGAGTTCTCATAGATAGATCAATATCCAAATTTTAATCACGTATTTCAATAATATTCAATGATTCCATAGATAAAAATTAGTGGGTAGATACAGAATCGAGTAATACATTATTTGTTCTATTGTGGTCATCAATTGTACCATTCTCCACTTCATTATAGTACTCCCCATTAGGGATATTAGATACATGATATTTCCATTTATATTTACAGTAAGGTGGATAATTATACAGTTACTCATCCCTAAACATCATACTTGTTCGTTGGATAGAATAATTCTCATCCTTGTATTTGAAACACTTTACTGTGTTTGGTGTATTTTGTTGATCTCTATCTCCATTTATTTCATTGAAGGGCCTATTAAAATAACTTATAAATTCTTTTTTTCACAATGAAAAGGATTTCTAAAAATTAAAAACATTATTTTCCATTTTACAAAATCACCTAAGTTATCCTTCCCAAATTTTTGGCATGGTAATGTTTGAACTATTTTCTACCTTCCTTATGATATATCATTGGATCTTCTATAAAACTATTCCATTCATTTCTTATCACTAGAACCATCAGGGTTTCCATATTCCATATATTATAATTAATTGAAATTGATTGATTTATTCCTAGTATCCATATAAAATTATTGCTAAAAAACATTCTAGATTTGGTTTAAATCCATTAGAGAATAAACCAACCTTACATTAATGTTGAATGACAATACTAATAGTGTACATCCTGTGTGATGTACTATTTACCTCCATGGTACCAAAAGATTCATTATCATTATTCATTATAATGTGTATTTATTTATCCATTTTTTATTGATTAATATGAGGAATGTACATATTGAAAAATTAGATCTTGAACCCATCCCAGTTGATGGCTTCCATATCAACATGTTTCCTCACATTCTTAATACCTTTTTACTACTGATCTACTCCCCATCCAAATGATATATTAATAAAATACATTTATCATTTTCTAAAACATTTAATTTTTTTTCCAATAGTAGTGATCCATTACTCATAAACTCCTGGACCATTTGATCCACCAAAAAAATCATGGACATTTAGTCATGAAGGATTGATAAATATTTTGTTCTCTCCTTTGATAGTTTGGAACCATGATTCATTAATTGAAAAGGGTGTGTCGGCATAGAAGTATTTTTTTTCATCCCATCCCCATTAGAATCTGGTTGCTCAGGTGGACAATCATTTCCTTATCCATCACATTAAAAATTAACATAGTTCAATTTTGTTCCATTCATTGACTAAAACAATATATCACGATATGAGCAAAAATTATCATATTAGGATGCCTATAACATGAAACCCTCTTTTAAAATACATTATAACTTTTTTTTAACCCATATTATACCTCATCATCATCTATTCAAATAATTCATGATGGTTTATAATGGAAATTTGAATTAACCAAAGTATATCCCCTTTGAGTGTTAAACAATGTTTTCCTCATGAGCTATTTTCATGCACTAGGTGATGATGGAGTCAATGCCTAGGGAACCCTTTTTAGAGTTATTACCCATATGTAAAACTATTCTAGAGTAACATTTACTTGTAGTATCTAGAAGGAAATATTATTTCATTGAAAATCAAATTATCTATTTCGTACCAAATCATTAGGATGTTATCCTATTCATAGAAATATCTCTCAAGTCTTCAATAATGTTTTTTAATCATGACATCCAATGGTTGGAAAAACCATTAAATTGATACCAACTATAGTTACCCTAGACTTTCAGACCTACATATTATATCTTTTTATATCAATAATCAATAAATAATATAAATTCACATGTAATGACTATAAATGTTTATTTTCTATTGATATAATATTAAAAACATCATATTTAGTGAATTATATTCAACGAGTCCCATAAAATTATTCTTCTTAGACATAAACTACTAAAACCATTCTTCATGACCTGGTCCATGGAAACATAATAAATCGTGGGATCAGATTCTGAGAAAGGTTATTAATGTGAAATGTCGACAATTATATAAAGTCAATACGAGCATGAATGTATGATAAAATGTATATATAATTTGAAGATAATATATTTCATATCATAGATCAGGAAGGTAAATCATGGAATAATTGTTTTACTTTCATAAGACATGATTTTCATTGAAATCAATTAATATATACCATGATATCATAATATTATCACACCATTTAAAAAAGAATAATATTATAACATTATGAACATGTTTAATATGAAATATGTTTACTAATTAAGTTAAAAATGAAGCGTGTCCCTATGATAAGATTATGTACATGAATCTATGACTATTCGTACCCTTATTTACATCAAAGGATGTCCACACATCACCCTATGGGAATTAAATAAGGTCCACACATAACCTTATGTGCATGAAATAATGTACACACATAATATTAAAAACATAAATGTTTGTCCACACATAACATTATGCACATCAAATCATGTTCATGCATACTCATGAGCTATCCATGTTTACCCTATTCATTAGAGGGATCCAATGAACTTTTAATGTCTCAGATTATTTGTGTATGTTTTGCATATTATATGGATCATTTTTTAGACTAGTAATTGAGACAATGAGTGATTTCAAGGTCTGGTGTGCTAAGAATAATTTTTCTAAATATATTAAACATATTAAATAGCATGTTTTCTATCTTTCATGAAAAAAGTGGAAAATAGTAGAATATGCTCCCTAATAAAAAATTAGAGGTCATAATTGAGTTTTAAATGGTGGATTTGACATATTTGTGACATAAAATTTGTTGGAAAGTGTCATTTGAGAAAAAAATCATTACGAGGATAATTAAATGAAGTAAATTAAATCATTAATTTACTTATTTTATTTTTGTTGATGAAGGGAATGTTTATACTTTAATTGTATTATTATATAAATTCCTTACTGTTAGTCAAAAAAATCATAGAGATTTCAGACAACAGTAAGGGGACTTTACTTTGAGAACATTGATGGGTTGAGATAGGATCACAAATCATTTCTCCAAAAAAAGATTATTAATATTTACATAAAAGAAAATACAATTGTTATTCATAAATTAGTTATCCAATCACTGGGAATGGAATTATTTTTTTCTATTTCATCCCCATTCATGATTTCTATGATTATCGTGAATCAATCGACTAATAGATTGATTCATGGATAATGATTATTATGGGGTGGGGTTTACTATTGGGATTTTAATGGGGGAATTCATTTGGATTTTTTATTCTGCATTCAACATTATAAAAACAATAAACTGATATCAACACAAAAATAGATCAATGTCCATTATTATTGATTGTTGTTGTTCTTTTCTCCCTCGATTCACTTTCCATCATGGGAATTACTTGTTTGTCCCAAGGTTCGACATCCACTGATGTAATCAATTATTGTGAAACTAATTCATGGTGCATCGACTTGATACCACTGATTTTGTATTATCAAGGATCAATGGTGGTGATATGAGGAAGGTGGAATCAGATTAGATAATGTATATTTCTGATATGTATGTTCTTTGGTGCATAATGTTGAATGATGAAAAATCATGTTTTGTGAGAAGTTTGAAGGCTCAAACTTGTTAATAGGTGATTGTATAACTTGAAGAGACTTGATATAAAACACTGATGCAAAATAATTACTAGATCAAAGGCTAGATGAATGGTCGTGATGTGTGATGCTAGATCAAATTTCATTAAAAAAACCATGTCCCACTGCTTGTCAGTTGGATCTATGAACAATTTACGCTATCATTGTTGTGACTCTAGAGTTCTAGAGAGAGAGTTAAGAATCAAACTCCATGTGAACCCTATTAGATGACATGTGTACTGTTTCATATGAATCTTAATGGATAGATTATTCTAAGTCTAGTGAGAATTCTTTTGCTATGAACCAATGATCTAGAATTATTAATTGATTTTCTCTGATGATAGAATTTGTCATGGAGTGGATTATCCCAGAATAAGAGTTTTATTGAGCTGATTCCAATGGATCAAAGTTTGTTTTGACAACATGGGGGCGTGCTATATTTTATGAGTATATCTAGGAATCTATATTATAATTTTTTTCTATATATTGAATTTAGATGACTTTTCATGGTTATTCATGTTTTGTGTTTTTGATTTTTCCCAATAATTACTATTATAATCACCTCTACATGGACTTTTACCACATGGGTTGTGTCTTGTGAAGACGATGGATCTTCTGATAGTGTTCTAGGAGGAAAAGGATTAGGTGGAGTGTTTCATGAGCTTGGCATATCGAGGTGTTTTATCGAGAGTTACAATTGACTTATTCCACACCCTTGGAAGAGTTTGGACTATTACAGTTTTTGATTGGGATTTTATTTGGACAGTTTTCCAATTTTTAGTTCTTTTATTATCTTAAATTACTATGGTATCTTAGATGTAGGCATGCATTATTTCAGTTTTATTACATTATAGCATTGTGTGGACTTGGATCAGGGTATTTTTACTTTTACTTCAAGTTAATTCCTCCCATTTGAGAAAGTTTCCATCTCAGTATTGGTCGCTTGCCACTACCCTATGGGAGGTAGTTTTGGTGGTCACTGGTCGAACCACGGTGTAATGGGTCCTGAAAGAGAGGTATCAGAGTGTGTTTGAACCTTAGTATCAGAGATGATGAGTTTTTTTGGGGGGGATGTTTTTAGTGTTTTGAATTTTAATTTCAGGAAACATACACCAATATTTGTGTGGTGGATAATGTATCTATACATTATGAACCTGATCACCTACTATTCAACTTAACACATGTAATCATTGATTTCATGGAAATTTTTGATAAAGAAATATTATTCGAATGACTATGTTTTCCATGCCTTTCTTGAGTATGCCCCCAATATAAACTCTTTTTAATATCATAAATATTATTTTATTCTAGGCTTTCTTGGTGTAGATAGCCATACATTATTCCACATCCTGATCATGAGAATAAATCACCTAGTGACATCGCATAGATAAAGGAGAATGAAAAATATATAGAACCCACTGGTGGATTACTTGATATACCACCACCCATTGAGAAGGAGTTATAGCTCATAGAAATAGATGTTGGTGAATGTTGGTTGAGTGAGTTGAATTATTTTCATAGGTTGTTATCTCTATAGTTTCATAGAGAGCTAGATCCTGATGTGGGTGAGGATTGTATTGAGGCAGACACTCACATTTTCCTCCCAGTTAGTATGTATAGAAATCTGATGACAGTCCTCATCGTGAATCTCATTTTGGGATCATCTCAGTGATCATGGGGCATGGTGACTCAACCACACTACTAGACAGATCTATCTAGGTTGGAATTTAATCATCTCTTCATTTAGGATTTCCATCCAACCACGTTTAAATAAATATGAATACATGATATTATACATATGTGTAAGGAATGTATAACTATGGAGGTTTACATGAGGAGGTTTATAGAACAATTGAGTTACCACTGGAATATGGTTTGGGATCTGTTCTTCAGAACACAAACCATTATACATGGCCTTCTCAAAGACATCATGGCTTCAATGGTATCCCACTATATTCCCACCTATGCTAGGGGTGCGTGAGAAAGGTTGGTTTGTGGAGGGATTCCTGGAAGAGATAAGAACTATAGTGGTATCTTGTAGTGGGATCTCAGATGTGGATCCCTCTATAATAGGCTGCTGAAGATAGTCACAGGGATCCATGCGTGTCATACACCTCATGAGTTGATCCTAGGACTCGGGGGGACAACATTTTTGTGCTCTCATGGTGGATCGAATACGTCATGGGAAGTATGGTGTTCATCCTACAATGGTCATGGACATATGTCTCGATATTGAATGACATGTTGTACATATGATTGTGGGATAGTTGTGGATCTACCGAGGTAGATATAGAGGCAGGAAATGGCTGGTCTATAGGGAAGCATGAAAGGACCCAAACCTAATTTCCCAAAGCTGGTGCCTTATTACATTATATTGGAATATAAACAAGGAATATGTATCATGAAGTTACAAGTAGTTTTGTATCATTTTGAAACAAGGTTCATAAATAGGTTTAACATTACAACTTGATGGGAAAACAACACAAATTTATTCCACTAGAAGCATTCATGCCTCCTAGATTATTCTTATAAGTCTTTCATAATTTACTTTTTTATATCCTGGGAAAATTAAACACAAGAAATGGGTGATCTCAAAGGCACAGTAAGAATAATAAATACAATAGAAAATAACATAAACATTAGACATGGTGAATAATTTAAATCATATTCCTTTTAAAATAAACTTTAACATAATACGACAGGAATATGAGCTCAGTAAAAATTTCCATAATATGACATTATCATGGGTATTATACTACTTTAATAACCACATTAACATTAAATTTCTAGTTTCTTAATTATAGAAGTTTATATTCCAGTCATTCGGAAGCATTTTTTCATGGCCTCTACCAAGACATCTAAAATGATAATGGCCTTGGCCAAAACCATATATCAAATTTGGAAAGGCCTCAGCTAGTTCCAAGTATATTTGTCTCATGAGACCAAAAAGTGCATCGAGGGGATATAGTAGGCCACACCGATCACATAACAAGTCCAATTCACTCCACATATAATCGGGGATAAACATTAACATCATATACATTCATATTGAAACAATCATATGAAATGTAATTAACTTTCCCCAAAAATTAAACATAAACACTAACCATTCAGAGTAAATTGATGAATGGTTTTAAGATTGTAGTTCCACATTCAAACTATTAATAACCCATCCAATAAATAAGGTAGATGAAATCATAAAATATTAGTCCCATTTATACATAATAATCAATAACAGTGTTGAAACAAATGAAAATACACTTATAAAATCATTGAGTAATACTTGAGATAAATACTCCTATATTTTGAAAAGACCATTTATTTTGGAAAAGTCTTTGTATAAAACATTATGTGAAGAAATATATAATTTTCATAATAAATTGGGTGATTTTTTTATAGATAATGGTTCTCAAAAACAGATTATAGAGTTCCCTTGAAAATATGTAAGAATTTGATAAATTCTCTTGAATCGGGCTTGTATTTTTTGAAACAATTTTGAATGAATCTTTTAGAACATGTAACTATCCATAAAATAAATAATTTTTATGGAAGGATTACATATAAATAATACTCACTCATAATTTATGAGTCATATATAATAATAAATAATAATTTCATTGAGATAATTAGACAATGAATGTAACCCGAATGAAAATGGATGTACGGGTGGAAACCCCTTACCTTAAGTTTGAATGTGTTCCTCACTTGAACATAAAGTCCTGGAATATGAAATTATACACATTAATTACTTAATTAAAAACCTATTAGACATGCATTTGTTTTATCATAATTATTTTTAGTTCATTTTAGTTCTTTTGATAATTTATTATATTGAATTCTATCGTACCAGAGTGTTTTTTTAATGATTTTAATAATCGGTTATCTTATTTTTTAAGTAATGTAATTCTGGTTGAATGGATGAAAATCTCTAGAATTTAAATTAAATATTATTTATTAACATACAGAACTGTTAATTTTCAATTCTATCATTTTGTTACATGGAATGAGGATGAATTATTAGATGACAAGTACATCAATTATTTTGCAGTATTTTGATTATTATGAACTAGGATTGTCATATAAATTAATAATATGTACATTTACCAGTTAATGAATATTAGTTAGGTCATAATACATATATTTCAGTCTATTTTAACCAAAAAATTTGTTTATTGACCAGTAATGAAGGAGAAATTGAAGAACGAAACGTCATCATCCACGAAGGTTACATATTGGAACCTCATGGACGTCGATTTCGTTTTAAAAAATAAAAGGGAGTGATTAGGAATATTGATGATGGTTCTTCAATATAAATTATATTATTCTATTATATAGATGGTACTGGAGTTATCATTGTCATTTGGACAGAGGAGGTGATGAGAGGATTACAAAATAAGATAAATTGAAATGAAACTAAATGAAAAAGAACGGTACTTTACCTCTTGAAATAACCTCCTTGAGAACCACCTTAAGGGGAGGGTATTCTTTCTTTTGGAAAGACTAGGAGATTCATGGACAATGGTATTGAATAGGGAAGGGTAATTGGGCAGAGAGTTTAGGAGCTTCAAGGCTTATAAGAGTGAATAGAAGATGGAGTGATGGGGGGTTTTTATAGTGGAAGAGAGGACTAGATTTTAAATATTTTATTAAATATTTTATTATTTCTCTCAAGAAAACCAATAGGGTTGTTTCATGTGAATCCTAATAGTAATAAGTGAATATGTGTTTTCTTTAATGGTAATATTATAAATTGAATTTATTTTCAAAACAATGGGGTGTTACATTCTCCCCTCCTTACAAAAAAATAATCCTCAAAATTAAAACAAATGTTACCAAAAAATATTCAGGTATGCTCCTCAGGCCACCATGTTTCTTCAACCATATTATGGTTCCTCCAAAGAACCTTAACCAGATGAGTCCTCACATTTCCCAACACTTGTTCTGAGGTATCAAATATCATAATATAAACATCACAATAAGACAGATAAGGGTCATGTTATATTTTTTAATAGGTGAGTACATGTGTCGGTCTAGTCATGTATTTCCTTAACATTGACACGTGGAACCCATTGTGAAACTTAGAGAGACTAGGTGGAATTTCTAAATGGTAAGCTTTGGTTCCAATTTGATCTAGAATTTCAAAAGGACCGATGTACTTGGGACTTAACTTTTCCTTCATATTGAATCATATAATACCCTTCCCTGGAGACACCTTTATGAAAATGTGATCTCCTTCATGAAATTGGAAGTCCTTTCTTCCATTATATGCATTCAATTTTTTTCTTTCTTTGAGCTATTTTGATATGGATTTGTATAATATTTAAATTTTACATTTTTTCCTCATCTTGTTCTCGACCTACGACCTTTCTTTCCCGAACATCATCCATGCATTTTGGTGTACGACATATCTTTCTATATAACAGTTCATATGATGCCATCTGAATACATTAATAGAATCTATTATTATAGGAATATTATACAAGAGGTAAATACTGATCCCACATACCATGAAGGTCATGTGAACAAGACCTCAACATTTCTTCTAGGGGTTAGATAGTCCGTTCTGATTGTCAATCAGTTTGTGGGTGGTAGGAAGTTCTTAAATGAAGATCTGTATCAAGGGACTTCTAAAGTCTTTTCTATAATTGTGTTGTAAAATGGGAATCGAGATCAGAAACAATTGATAAAGGTACAAAATTATGTCTTACAACTTCATTAATATATATTCATTCTAAACGTTCAAGTGGTAAATCATCTCTTATACAAGAAAATGTGATAATTTTTTAATCTGGTCAATGATTACCCATATCACATCATTTTTTCTATGAGTCTATGGTTTCCCAATGGAATATTCCATAATAATTTCATCCAATTTACACATATGAATAGGAATGGGGTTCATGACTCCTTGAGGATTTTGTCTTCCAACCTTCAAATATTGACACACCATACATCTCTCCACATAATAAAAAATCACCCTCTTCATTTTTTCCCACAAAATATTATCCTTTATATCTGAATACATCATTCTGATACTAGGGTGTATAGATAAATTATATCTATGAGAATAATCCAATAGTTCCCTATATATATCAGGAATAGCGATAAAACAAAGCCTCCTTCCGAATTTCAAATAGTCGTCTTCATATAGAATTTTAATCAACATCTCATCATTTAAAACTTTATTTTTCTTTTTAAATTCTTCATCATCATCCTGAGAACAATTTATCCTTTCTAGTAAGGATGGTATGGAAACCATTTGAAAAATTTGTTATGTTTTACCATCTATGATAAATCCTATTACTATATTTGCTAGATCCATGAACAAAGGATCCCTTTCAACTCTCATCTAATTCATAATTCCATGGTCCTTTCAACTCAATGTGTATGATACCTTATTTTCCTTCTCATGGTGGTAATGTATTGTGAAATCATAATATTTGAGTAGCTCAATCCATCTATTTTGTCTCATGTTTAGTTCTTTCTCTGAGAATAAATATTTCTAACTCTTATGATCTTTATATATCTCGCATTTTTCTCCATAAAGGGAATGTCTCAAAATCTTCCAAGGAAGGATTACCGCTTCCAAATCAAGAACACGTGTTGGATATATTTTCTCAAGAATTTTTATCTACCTAGATTCATAGGCAATCTCTCTTCTTAGCATAAGGACACAACCATGTCCTTTCATTGATTCATTACTAATGATCAAAAATCCATCAATCCCTGATGGTAGATTCAAGATTCAATCATTCACTAATATTCTCATAAATTATTTATAACAGTCTTCACATTCCTTTTTCATTATGATCATAACCCTTTCTTATGTGATTTTGGTGATTGGGTTGGCTAAACAAGTGATGTTCTGAAAAAAAACGTCGATAATAACTAGCTAAACCAATAAAACTATGTACCTCATTAATGTTCTTTAGAGTAGGACATTATTTCACACCCTTTTCATCACAGGATCTATAGATATTCCATACTTAGAGTCTATGTGGCCAAGAATGGACACTGAATGGAGCCAAAAATAACACTTGATAAACATCCAATATAATTTATTTCTTCGATGAGTCTTCAGAACAGTGCGCAAGTGATTTTCAAGAACATCATTTCATTTAGAGTATACTAGGATATCACCAATGAACACCACCAGAAATTCATCAACATATTTCTTAAAAACACTATTCACCAATTCCATCAAAACAGATGGTGCATTAGTTGGTACAAAAGGCATTACTGTAAACTCTTAATGCCCATACCTGATTCAGAATGATATTTTTGGAATTTCTTCTTTCCTCCCATGAAACTGATGAAATCTAGATCAAAGATCAATCATATAAAAATATTAGGCTCCATGAAGGTGATCAAATATATCATTAATGTGAGGTATGTGATACTAGTTATTTATTATTACAGCATTGATTTCCCGGTACTCAACACACATCCTCATAGACCCATCATTTTTTTCCTAACTAAATGAACAGTGGTTCCACATGGAGAAACACTAGGTAGAATAAATCCATTATCACCTTATTCCTCTAGTTTCTTATTTTGTTCCACTTTATCCATAGTGGCCATTCTATAAGGGGTCTTTGTTATGGTCCTTAATCCAAGAACTAAGTAAATGGAAAACTCAATTTACTACTCTGGAGGATGTCTAGGTAAATCCTCTGGAAAGGTGTAAATATATTCTTTCACAATAGGTACATCTTCTATTTGAACATTATTTTCCACACCCATTGTTATTAAATTACATTCCTCCAAAATAATTGAATTTAGTATATCTACAGGTTAGATCTAGATTAGAAACAAATGGTGAGGATTCTACTCTGAAAATAAGGGATTCTGCACCATTCTAAAAAATTATAACTTATTTCTTCTTTCAATAGATCATTGTAACATAATTTGATATCCAATTCATACCGAGAATTATATCATATTAAACCGTTGTTATGATGATAATTTTAGATACTAATTCAAATTTATGATTCCTGAGGGGGACTAATCGACACACAATTGTTGAAATAATACATCTAATAGGAGTTTTGACTCGTAACTCCTTTATTAAATCAAATTGGACATGTCTAATTTTCTTGGAAACTGAGAAGTTATAAATGAATGCAATTATTCGGAATCAAATAAATATTTGACTATGTTTAATTAAATGATTAAGGTACCTTCCACCACATCATTAGGGACTCAATATCTGTGGTTGTGATCACATAAGGTTGACGCTGCTCCCTTGGCCTTTTCTATTGCATGTTTCCTTGATGCTTTCAACAGTCATTAGCATAGTGTACCATCTCCCAAAAAGTATAGCGTTGAAAAATAATGGCATCTTTATTCCACTTACAATAACTTGAATGATGGCCCTTCTGCCAATATTTGTAGCATACTACTTTTTTCCTTTAATTAGGAACCAGGCTGTTTTCTTCCATAATTATCACATGGTAGAAATTCCACCCTTCCCATATTCACGATATATTTATTTCTTTTTACAGATTTTTTAGTATCCCTATTCTTCTCATGCATTACATTAAGGTCAGAGGACTTAGATAGTTTCTCTTCATTCTTGATAGCACATGAAACTATATCTTCATATGATGAGAAACTCTGGGAGATGAAATCCCACCGAAGGAATGGATTTAGGCCATCAAAGAATGAATCAATATTTGTTCTTGGATTTCGTATATAGTCCAAAACATGTCTTTCTAACCTTGTAAAGAATGATTCATACTTGGAATAATTTTCATCCTACTTTTGACTCAAATTCAATAACATCTTCTCCATATCTACTCGATGTTCATGATGGAAATATTTTTCTTGTAATATTTCCTTAAAATTCCTCCATTATATATCTTATATTTCCTCTTCTTATTTCATTTTTTGGAATAAAGAAAACCAGTGATTTGCATCTCTTGAGAGATGAAAAACTGCAATTTCAACCTTCTCTCTTTCATTACATCCAAAAGAGGGAAATATATTCTCTAGGGAACATATCCACTATTAGTCTAAAAAAGGTTTTTTTTGTCCCAATGGATGATGGAGAATGTTATCGCATAAAGTGATATAACATAGCACCTCCATGTGGTCTATCCAGATGCTCCATACGGGTATGGTTATTATTCATAACCTGAGTAAGTTGTCCTATTATAGTTTTAATTTTCTCATCACTAGTCACAACACCAGAGCCAACATCATTATCTTGTATCGGATGAAAATACCTATAGGGACACGCGTGTTCAAGTGATTTCCATTCCTTACACTATGATCCATTCATATATAATAGAATACCATATATTATGTTATGAGTCATAATTTATAATCTTATCTTAACAAAATACTGATCATAAATTAAAATCCTATTCATGGCTAATCTCCTAATCCAAAAAATGGTGTCTTTGAAGAAGAATTTACATTTAAATCCTTCATAATGGATTGTAACAAAAATATGAATTATCCTATGGTTATCCCCCAGGAGTGTCATAACCTAGAGTGTAGTAAGGCCCGTTCTTGTGAACCAGTTCTCGTTTTAGTCTAGCTCAAATTAGTGTTTTCAGGTTTTACCCCTAGTCACATCTATTCCAGAGCTGCCTCTACCTACTTATATCCAAACAGGTATGTATTGCTTCAATGATCCACATAATCTATTCCTTACCAAAATATTAGGACGTTATTGTACGTTTATCCTGACATTCTGTCTTTTGAACTCTTCCCTAATCTACGTTTTCTTAATCTAGTTTCAATTTTTTCTACTAAACTTACTCTGATACCAACTGTAAGGACCCGACCCTAGTTGACCATAGATTGTGCATTATTACATTACATTGGAATATAAACAAGGAATAAGTATCCTGATGTACCATGTGGTTTAGTATATTTTGCAAAAAATATACATATATACATTTAACATTATAACTTGAAATGAAAAAAACACAAATTTATTCCACTAGAATCATTCATTCCTTATAGATTATGCTTTGACGTCATTAATAATTTACTTCTTCATATCCTGGGAAAATGAAACACAAGAAAGGGGAGAGCTCAAACGCTAAATAAGAGTGAGAAATACAGCAGTAGATTACATAAACATTATACATGGTGAATAATTGAAAGCACATGCCTTTAAAATTATCATTTACATAATATGGAAGGAATATGAGCTGAGTAAATATTTCCACAATATAATATAATCATGGGTATTCAACTAGTCGTATAACCACATGAACATTAAAATACTAGTTTCATAATGAGGGAAGTGAATATTCCCAACATTTGGAATCATTTTTTCAAGGCCTTAGCCAAGATGTCTAAAATGACTAAGGCCTTGTCCAAAACCATATATCAAATTGGGAATGGCCTTGGCTAGTTCCACGTCTATTTGTCTCATGAGACCTACCGATGCATCAAGGAGATATAGAGGGCCCCAACTATCAAATAATAAGTTCAATTAATTACGTATATGAGAGGGTATAATCATTAACAACATATACATTCATAATTAAACTATCATATGAAATGTAAATACCATTACCCAAACATTAAACATAAAAACTAACCATTAGGTGTAAATTGATGAATGGTTTTAGGATAGCACATCCATTGTAAAACTGGTAATAAACCATCCAATAAATATGGTATATTACATCATAAAACATTACTCCCATTTATACATAAAATCAATAATATTGTTGAAACAAATGAAAATATTCTTATAAAATCATTTAGTAATACTTGAGATAATTACTCTTTCATTTTGAAAGGAAGTGTTATTTTGAAAAAATTATTGAATAAATCCAGAAGAGTAGTAAGGTTGTATTTTGATAATAAAATCACTGATATTATATAGATAATGGTTTCCAAATATAGATTATAGAGTTCCCTTTAAAATAGGTAACAATTTGAAAAATTCCCCAGAATCCAGCTTGTATTTAGTCAACAATTTTGAAAGATTCTTTTAAAAGGTGTAAATTTCCACAAAATAAAAAATATTATGGTTTTTGTAAATATAATGAATCCTGACACATAATTTATGAGTAATAAATAATAATATATATAAATTTCATTGAGGTAATTAGACAATGAAAGTAGCCCAAATAAAAATGGAAGTTAAGGTGGATAACCCTATCCTTAAGTCCGAATGTGTTCCCCTATTGAACTGATGGAACTGTAATATGAAATTATGCTCATTAATAACATAATTCAGAACCTATTATACATTTATTTATTTTATCATAACTCTTATTAGTTCATTTATGTTCTTATTGATAAGTTATTATATTGAATTTTGTCATTCGAGAGTGTTTTATTTCAGGATTTTCATAATTGGTTCTCCAATTATTAAGTAAGGGAGTTCAGGTGGAATGGTTGAAAAACTCCAAGATTGAAATTAAATATTATTTATGAAAATACAGAATTGTTAATGGTCATTTCCATCGTTTGGATACATGTAATCAGGAAGAATCATTAGATGACAACTACTTCGATTATTTTGCTGTATTCTGATTATTATGAACTTCTTTTGTCATATAAATTAAAAATATGTACATATACTACTTATTGAATATTATTTAGGTTATAATACATATATTATAGTATATTTCAATCATATAAATGGTTAAATGTCCAGTAATTATGGTGAAACTGAAGAATGAAACTTCACCATCCACGAAGGTTATCAATTGGAACCTCATGGACGTTGATTTAGTTTATAAAAATAAAAGGGTGGGAGTAAGAATATTGATGATGGTTCTTCAATTAACAAGATATAATTCTAGTAGGGAGATGATAATGGATTAATAATGGTCATTTGGATAGAGGAGGTGAGGAGAGGATAATAAAATAAGATAAATTGAAATGAAACAAAATGAAAAAGATGGGTGTTTTACCTCTTGGAATAACCTCCTTGAGAACCAACTTAAGGAAAGGGGTTTGGGTCTTTTGGAAAGTCCTGGAGCATATTCACTGTGGAGAGTGCCTATGGAAGGGTAATTTTGTAAAGATTTTAGGAGCTTCAAGACTTAGAGGAGTGAATATAAATGGGAGTGATGGGGTGTTTTTATAAAATGAATTTATTTAAAACCCATGGGGTGGTACACAACAGATGTGGAAGAGGGTCTAGCAGGGCAGCAATAGGTGGTTGGATGTTTGTTCTATTACCACCAACATCCCCATGTGGTATGCACTAGGCTCAGGGAGCAGGTGTGAATATATGAGGCCTACTGTAATCTATAGAGGCCTACAACCCCAAGTCTCATGGGATGATACAATGTGAATGATGTTTCTTTTCTACTTTTATTTTTTTATTTACTAACACATGTGTTATCCATTGCATCAATTTCACTTCATTTCATCATGAAGTATAGATTCACGTTGACCCATTGGATTGAGCCTTGTAGTTGGAGACGATGACCAGTGATGACTCATTGATTGTGCACTTATACTAATTGTTCGATCTGTCGCATGAAAGTGATGGTTTTTAATTGGATCCCATTTTAACAACAATGAATACTTATGATGGAATCCTTTGTATGGAATATATATCAATAATTTATAAATATATTGATCATTTTAGGTTTAATTTTTTTTGTTTCTGTAGTGAAGGAATGACGATTTCCTTTGTGGTTCAAAACAAAACCATGGAGGAGCAGGTTGGGATTAAACATAGGAGGGTGCAATTGATTACTCACCAGCTAGATATCATGAGTTCTGGAGTAGTAAATTCATTGGGATCATTGTTTATTGTGGTGGTGGAAGAGTATGAGGAAATCATTCAAGAGTACACACTAGGTTTACCTCACCATTTGGATATATTTTTCTGCATCGACTTTCATCCTAATATGACACCGATATTTGCACCAGTATATCAGATGCAATACAAAAAAGGTTATGTAGTGGTGTTTTTTCATGATGTAGAGGAAGTTTAACTTTCTACATAAATCTATAGTACTTTTTAGTAAACTTGTATTGTGTTTCATGGTCTCAATCATTTAGTGGTGTTTTTAAAAAAAATATTCACGAAATATATTTATAAAATAAAATAATGACATGGAACATATTACATGTTGTTAAACAAAACCATCACTAAACATTTTTTTATACAATTTATTTATCTATAGTTACCTAAAACCTCTACTAAATCATACTTTTTCTGAAGATAAATAAATATAAATCTATAAATATAAAAAAACTATAATAAAATAAAATAAAACATAAATATATGATAAACCCATCATTCATATATCATATATCTATAGTCATTAACAAATATATCGTAATCATAACCTCAATCAAATTCAACACATTTGTCTATCAATATTAATATAAAATTGGTCAAAAAAACCCATGCCCAATATGAATCCATGTAATGACCTCCAATACATTTGTCTTCCTCCATATCTATCATAATAAAAAACTAACCACATTCTCTCACTGATAATAACATAAAATAAAAAAATAAAAAATAAATTCAATAAATCATAATTAAAAAAGAATATTTGATAAAATATCAACATACAACCAAAAACAAGAACAATAAAGACTTCCTTATGATGAATGACATGTATCTGAATGGTTAAACTCCTACCTACTACTGACATCTATCACATAAAATGAAAACCATAACCTTTAATAAAATAAATTTGAAATAGAATAGGCATGGAATTTATTCATAATACTGTAAATAATATTTATTATTTTATTAATCAAAGAGAATAAATTTTTACATAAAATTCAAAACATAAACATACCTATTTATGATAATATTGAATAGTTGAATCCTGAACGGGATGAGTGAATATTGTAATTTAATTTTAAATAAATGTGTAGTGTTCTTGAAATTTACTTAATGGAAAAAATTTAAATATTTTCATATCACAAAATGATATATATTTCAAAAATAACTCATCAGTGGTGGTCCCATAATTTCCCATTACTAAAACATTGGATTATGAGGTTTTGACTATTCAATAAATTTTTAAGTGTTTTAAAACACTAAAATGCATTTACATCCATCATAGGAAACCCATAATTTGGAATGATGTGTTGTACATTAAAAAATTTCACAATTAAATTTATGGTTTTTATACATTAATTATTGTAAAATAAGACATTGTTTCCTGGTTTTCACCATCAACACTTGATTTTAATTGCCTTTTTACCTTTTACAACTGTATACAGAGTAACTCTAAACACACCAATAATCGAATTGATGTGTTATCAACACATACATTTCAAAAATCATTAAATTGGTTTTATCATGATTTCTAAACAATTTGAGGTTCTTTTCTATGATTCTTTCTATTCCTCCCATGATATAGTGTTTTAAAACAGTAAAAACGTGTCTACAACCATAACGGGAAATTTGTATTTTGGAATGATGTTTCGACGATTATAACATTTAAAAAACAAATATACCATAATTTTCCCATTATATTAGGGATTTTATGACATTTTCTTCCAAGTTTTTACCAAACAACACTTGTTTTTCATGGATTTTGTATAATTCCAAAGTGTATACCTAGTAATTAAAGATAATAAACACATTGTATTGAACTTTTTTCAATGCATACAAATCTAAAACATTTAAGTGGTGATTTTACCATGATTTCCCATAAATATGATGACTTCTTCTATGGATTTTATAGTTCCAATCATGATTTAGTGTTTTAAAGCACTAAAAACATGTTTGTGACCATAATATACAAACAGTAAGTTGGAAGGATGTTTCATCAGTTCCTTAATTTCAAAATTAAATATACAATGTTTTTCCATTTATTTTATGGAAATATGATAATGTATTCATATTTATCATCCCAAAAGACTTGTTTTTAAAGATTTGTGTACCTTTTAAAAATGTTTATAGTGTAATTCGGACCACACCACATGTTAGAATGATTTTGTTTCTATTTGCAAACATAAAAATACTCATTAGTGGGTTTTCCAGGATTTCTCATCAATGTGTGGTCATTTTCTAATGTTTTTATTATTCAAGGCCTGTTTTACTATTCTAGATCCAAAAAATGTATTTATAACCATAATGAGAAAATCATAATTTGTAATGACATTCTGTTATGTCAAACTTTAAAAAAATTATATAGTCATTATACCATTATTTCACAAAAATGTGGCAACATTTTCTTAGTCCCCCCCCCCCCACATTTGTTGTTTATTGGATTGTGTATCTTTTATAATAGAATACTAAGTAATTATTATGGCACCATAGGTCAGATTAATGTGTTTTCAGTGTGTACATGTAAAAAACTCAGAAGTGGTTTTCCAAGAATTTCACATCAATCTAATGTTTTTTCTATGGTTTTGATCATTCCATGTTTGTTTTAGTGTTTTAAAAAACATAGTTTTTCCCATAAAATAAAAAATAAATTATTTATAATGAATAGTAATACATTCCAATATTTCCAAATTAACTATATGGTCATTTTCGCATTTTTTTTGGGAAATTTGATGTTTTCCTAGTTTTGACAAAAAATATTTGTTTTTGATTTTTTTGTACCTTTCAAAAGTGTATACAGATTTATTTTGAATAAAATTCATATCAAATTGATTTTTTATATGTTTAAATGTAAATAATAATTCACTAGTTTCCGTACCATTATTTCACATCAATGTAAGGTCTTTCCTATGGTTTGGATCATTCTAGAGACGTTTTACAGTTTGAAAACACTAGAAATGTGTTTATGGACATGATGGGAAAACCATAATTCAGAATCACATGTCGTCAGTTCCAACATTTAATAATTAATTATGTGGAATTTTTAACTTTATCATAGAGAAATTACTCTTGGTTTCCCTAGTTTTAACCCATGACAGATTTTTTATTGTCTTTTGTACCATTTAAAATTTAATAACTAGTAATTCCAAACATTCTACAAGTTAGATTGGCATGTTTCCTAATTATACACATCAACCAGAAATCATTGGTTTTTTTTCATTAATTCATATCAATATGATATAATTTTCTATGTTTCTTATTGTTCAATTGACGTTTTAGTGTTTTAAAAAAATAAAAACTTGTTTATGGCCATAAATGGAAAACTTTTATTTAGAATGATGGGACATGAGTTCCTAAATTTCAATGTAAAATCTACAATCACATTCCCCTAACATTAAATAAATCATACATCATTTTCTAAGTTTTAACCCCCTTATTCAGGTTTATAAAATATTGATATATTTTAGAATTTCTTATTGACTCATTCATATCTCACCACACATTGAATAGACCTGTAGTTTTCCTATTCACGTCTAAAATAATTAAATGGTGTTTTTACAACGATATCATGTTAATTCAGAATTTTTTGTTAATTATTTCATCATCAAATATGAATTTTAGTGTTTTAAAACACTTGAGACATATTTACAAGAATTTCATACAAACTGTTACTTGGATTGATGTGGCTTTGATTCCAACATTTCACAAACAAATAAGTTTTTATTTTCATATGATAATCCCTATAATAAATAAATATTTTTCATAAATCAAAAAATTATAATTAATATATTATTAATTAAATTATTGATTTTGTAATATTTCTAATACAATGTTATTATTTACTATATTGTAGATTGGTTATTTAATATCATTCAGTGATAAAATTTGATTGATGATATAAAATTTTTCGTTCTAAACCAACATGTATTTCATTGTCATTAATCATTTATTAGCTATTTTTATAGTTCAATGATATTTTTTATATATGTATATTTTGTTACTTAGCAGTGGGTTTTTATTCATTTGGAGAATTTTTTTTTAAAAAAACTGGGAGATGCTAATATAACCATTGATATAATATTTTTTGGAAATTATTAGGAACCATTTCTAAATAGATAATGTAAATTTTTTACTGATAGTTATCCAAAATTACAACTAAAGTGATTATGGAAGAAATATTCGTTCATTTAAAATGTGTAAATGATCAAAGGAACTAAGAATTTACCTTAGTGCAATGATTAATATTGTTGGAATTTTTATTGGGGATCATGCCGGTCATCCTCTCAAATAAAAAAAACTAAAAAATTTGCTATCTGTGACCACCGTTTATCTTGTGTTTCCCTATAACAGTACTGTTCTATCACATTATATTTCATTCTTGTAATTTCAATTTGTGATTTCTGATCAAAATAACTACTTGAGACCCCATAGGGTATAGAAGTATTGGCTGAATATGGCCTCCTAATGAAAGATGATGGAGTAGTGCCAAAACCCTTCATTTTTACACATCAATGATCCTCCATCCCTAAATCTACTACAACTATATCATTCTAGGAAATTGATGCTGATTTTGATGGGCTTTCTTCCAAGAATTCATTAATTTTAACCTGTTAATAACATAAAAGTAACTATTATTATTTTTAAAATATATACACTTTATAATTTTATCTAATTAATAATGTAATCATTATTATTTATTATTATTTTCATATATAAAATCATTATATTGAATATTATATTTCTATAATAAACAATCCTTAATCACAATTAATTGAGGCCAACTAGATGAGTCAAACAATACCAAATTGGCATCATTTGATCCAGGTAGTTGTCCCCATTTAATTGGGTTTAAGGATTCATAATTATTATAATTTATTTTTCATTACTAGGTTTTTATGTAAATGAAATAATATAAATTGGTAAGGAAAATTACATACTCCCACATCTTTATTAGTGTCATTTACCTAACCACCATCTGGTTTCCAATGCACTTTTAATAACATCTCTATTCGGCCAATAGAGTGACCTGATTCATAGCCTTTACAAAATAATGTTAGCAATTTATAAAAATCCTTGAGTTATTATAAAATGATATAAATCATAATGAATAAAATAAATCCTAAAGTTTTTCCTTTTCTCCAAAAACTCTGAGACCCTGTAATGTGATAAATTTTTTGCTTCTCATGATTCATATATTTTTTAGATAATTCCTAAAAATATATATAAATTAACAAAAATATAAATTTTATTGTGTTTATGTTATGATGATATGGTAAAATATGAAATTACTTCTATTGATACATCTCTATTGATATCTAAAATAATTTCCTTTTCCCATGATAAATGTCCTCAGGTACATTCTAATACAAATTTCAAGAGCATAGAGATGTTTCATTAAACTCATTACATAATCTCAATTTAATATCTCTCCAAGTCATATCCATATTTATCAATGTCCATGGGCCTGAAACAAGGAGAGGGATATCAAAATGAAAAACTAGCTAGAATTAAAAAAACATAAGGTAGTATCAGAATAATAATAATTATTACTCATGTCTATTAAATTAGTTTTCAAGGAATATGAAATTAATATACCTTTACTTCATTATCATAGAACTCATTTTTCTATGATGTCGGAATATGCCTCTAATATTTATAATTAGTGGGATATCTCATAGTCTCACAATAATCATACCCCGAAATCATCCCAGTGATTCAAATAGAATCAGTGGTAGGAACCCCGAACTCATCAAATGGAATGATAATATTGAATTCCCTTAGGCCCCATACATCTATCATGTTTATATTTGTATCTTTTCTATATTATATGTAACTATTCGAAAAATCCATTAAACAATTAATATAAAGTGATTTTTTAATATGAAATATATATTAGTAATGGTAACTCAAAAATATCTCCATGATAGAGGGCTGACGAACTGCTCCTTCACCAATGGTGAATCCTATGGTAGGATACCAACAACATAAAGCAAAATATATGGGTCTCTAGTAGTCACATGTACAATATAATCACTAAGATCCGCATTAGATTATGGAAATGGGGGAGTGCTCGATGATGCTGATCATCATGGACCCTATCATTTTGTTATTCTCAGCACTCAATAATTTAAAATTTTTAATGTATTTTAAATTTATAAAAAACAGAAATCTAAATGTTTTCTATAAAAATATTAAAATCATGAAAAATTAATATCTTTACGAAACACTTATCAATGAGAAATTGAAATATAATTTCAGTTGTAATTTGTATATTAAATTATCATCATCTCCTTTATCTATATTGAGATTTACTAGACAGGAATGAATGATTCCATTACCAATATTGTCAGACCCATCCCTAGGGCCTGTGCCTTGACTACCCTAAGCCCGACATCCATAGGACAGGGGTTGGTGACTAGCACAGGAAAGACATTTCCTGAAAATGTGAAGGCATTACTTCAAAACGGGTACACACACATGCTGGGTAAACTACGCAAACATAAAACACAATGGAAGATAATGGTGGAACCACAACTATTAACCATAGATAAGTGAAATATTAAGTACTGAAAGTAAAGGGTTCTGGATACAAGACTAAATGAAAAGATACAACTACAACAAAAAACAGAAAAAAACTCATCATATCATCCACTAAGGATCCTACCTAAAGGGTATGTACACCTCATCTCCACAACTCCCCATTTCATCATGTAACCTCCTTGTACCACCTGGTCCTAGCTCTTATAGTATCATCCAAGTTAATCATCATCTGGACAAGACAGAACAAGGAGCAGGTGAAGCCCCTGTAGGGGTGAGTATAACAATATCTAGTAGGGACCCCGAGACCCCAATGGTCTCTCAGAATTGCATGAAGGAAAACCAAAAATCATGATCTCAATCACAATTCCAAAAGAGAAATACTCAACTCAGACAAGGTATAAGTTAAGTACAGAAGTAGATAATTACTTGTAATGCTAGATCATCTTATTCTATTTAGGGTTATGCTGCAAATCCACACAGGATCCCTTGGTGATATTCCACACAGGGTCACAAGGTGCATAACCACAATAGATCTCTCGGTGCTGATCCACAAAGGATCAAAAGGTGATGATACACACTTGATCACAAGGTGATGATCCACACATGTTGTGTATGTGCTAATCTATACAGGATCAACATTAATTATTCTCATCTCAGCCAGCCGTTGTATGTTCATACATATTACTCTTGATTCTGGGAGGATCCGCTCCTAAACCCATCAATTATACATCAACTATGTTGAAGTACTATGAAAACGTACCTCAATGATCTATACTGTCATATGGGTTCTAATGAAATAGGTGGAACGTAAATCAGATGCCTGGTTTGAGAGTTATAGGAATTTTAGTATTGGGGGTCAGTTTGATTTGTGTATGATCCAACCGAGTCATACTAAAAATTTCTCCAAACCACTGTTGGATCATCTCAAATGGTCCACCTCATCCCAATGATTCAAAATCCATAGAAAGCTCCTCAAACGGAGGTCTGGTTTGTAAGATACGACCTTTTAATCCAAAATCATCTATAAAGGGCCTCGGTCTGGACGAACCCAGTTGGACCGACACAGCCTCGGCTGACCAGACGTGGTTTCATTTGACCCAACCTGACATGGGACCTACCCGTGTCCGACGCATCCTGACCCAGAATGGCTGGGCCATGGACCAGCCTGGCCTGAACCGGCTTGGCCCTGGCAGGAGAAGCTAATTGGGACACAGACTAGCCTGACCTAAACATGTTGTGATGGGCCATCACCCTACTGGATAGTGGACCGGCCTTTCCCGCCAGCTCGGTGTGACCCGCATGTGGGGTCACACGACCCCTCCTTCGCAAATAGCTCAAGAGATATTCGGCTCTTCAACTGGCAGTGCCACGTAGAGCTACCTCACTATCCGCGGGACCTGCATGGTGCAGGTCCCCCTCCACCAAGGATTCGAAGTCAACACCCCCATCTGCAGTGTGCAACAGAGAACTAAGCATCTGCCAATGTGGTCAGCTAAATGTCGACCGCCCCTGCTGTTCTGTCATGGAATCATGCGGTGCCACCCCACTTCCGTGGTTGGTGAGTGCCGGAGGGCTTTCTATAGGCCACCGAGTGAGCTTTGGAGGACCGTTATCCCTTCCAAAAGAGCATATAGTCCTCCCGATGTTCTTCCAATGATGCATTTCTCCCGAGTACATCTGTCTGCTCTGTTTTCTGGTTTCCCATGAATAACTCAACAAAGATCAATGTGGCATAGGTTCATGGACTTTTTTGTTTTTCATGCACCCTCTATGTTAGAATCATAACAAGGGTGAGATTAATTTATCTTCAAACAATTTTAATTAATGATGAAAAAACCCCCAACCTTGTGAACTATTACATGATGTCACGGTCATTGAGGGAGAATAATCCTCGTTCATTGATGTCACTAGAATTCGTCGATCTTATTTCAATTCCCTCAACAAAATCATTGAAAACTCAATACTTTGTTGTTGGAAGATGCCGCGGTACTTTGTCAGAGGTTCCTCACTTCTCTTTCAAAAACCCAGTCCCGAGATCCAATTAAATAGTTGAGGTAACCAACCATGTTTCATAAAATTAATGTGATTCATTTATGAACATCATTTAATATTCCAACGTTGAGGTTATGCAACCCAATGGTCATGCCCTTGAATGACCCATTTAACTCAACACACCTGCCACATCGCTCAACGGTAACAAAAAAAAAAAATAACTTGTTGTGTTATTTTGTAAAGAAAAAAAGTTAACTATTTTATATGAATTTTTTAGAATAATGATTAGCTTTCCATAAGAGAATCATAGTGTTGTGATTCCACTGATGGCCCCTGATTTCATTTTTGAGCACCAGTTAAAAAGTTATAAAATGCCCTTAGCATGTTTACTTAACATACTGTAAAAAATGTTCAAATTTTTTTTGGGCTCTCTGGCCCTCAGAATCATGTGCCGTTAGTTTTTTCAGACTCGTAATAATCCCAAATAACTAAAAAAAATTATATGGAATTTCCAAGTCTTTACATTCTCCCTACCTTAGGTCATTCCATCCATAGATGCTACAATAAAACTAGGTAAGCAAATGGGGTAATCAGCACATATCTGATCCTCCCGCTCCCAGGTTCTCTCCTAGAAATTCTAATGTTTCCAATGAACTAACACTAGAGGAATCGACATCCCATAAAGGACCCACTCCATTAAATCCTCTATCTCCCATTGGAACACCTCTAACTTCACCCCATCATCGATTTCCATCTCACCCAGTCGATAACATGCGATGGATCAAACATGTACCTTCTCAGCTACAACACATGGAAAACATTATGCACCCGTTGCATTTATGGTAGAAGATCTAGATGGTACACCACCTCACTTAATATTATGAGGATCTAGAATGTTATGATGAGCCTTGGTGATAGCTTTCCACCCTGGCCAACCCATTGTAACCCCTATCAGGGGGATAATCGTAAGAAGACATAGTATCCCTCCTCAAACTCCATGGGTCTCAGTCTTCTTTCAACAAAAGAATTCTTTCGCCGTTTTTCCATCTTCATCCTCACCTAGATGATCTATACCTTCTCTGTGGTACCCATTACCCACTCTGGACACACAATAGCTGACTCTCGTAGGACTATCCAGCATTGAGGTGACATTCATGGTCACCCATAGAGGGCCTCAAATGGAGCCCTGCTGATGGTGGAATCATAAACTTTGTTGAAAGTGAACTCCGCTAGTGTTAAGTGGTCCTCCCAACTATGGAAAAAATATAGGACACATGCACATATCATGTCCTTGAGTGTCTGTATAGTCAGCTCTATGATACCATCTATCTTAGGATGAAAGGTGGTGCTCAAATGTAGCTGAGTCCAAAATGACTCCTGTAATCCCTTTCACAAGTTGGATATAAAACGGGCATCACGATCTGATACGATTATTGTTGGAACCCCATAAAGCCATAAAATCCATTGATTGTAGAGGATTCTCATGCCCTCTAATAATCCCTACTCTTGGATTGGTAGAAGTGGGTTGACATGGTGAGTCGGTCAATGATCACCCAGATTGAATCGTTGCCCCTTGACGTACATGTTATCCCTATCACGAATTCAATGGAGATACCATTCCACATCCACACTGGTACCTCAAGTGGAAATGCTAAGTCTACATGAACCTGATGCTCAGGATTCACTTTCTTGCAAGTGAGGCATTGTGATACGAACTCTTCCACTACTTTATTCATCACTGGCCACCAGTACTGACACCCGAGGTCCTAGTACATCTATGGAACTCCAGGATGTACCTCCAAATGGGATGTGTGGAACTCCGTCAACAACTTCTATCATATCGTCACTGGTATCAGGATGCATCTTTTAAATAGAATTATGTGCTCTCCACCTTCATAAAATATTTTAGGAGACTTCCCTAAGGATATCTAAGCACGTTGGGCCACGAAGTCAACATCCCCAAGGTGAGCCTCCCGAACATGCTAAAGAAGTTGGGGAGTAACAGTCATAGACTAGAGGTAAGCGAAATCATCATTATCCACAGAGGATATCAACAACGTGGCTACCTGCTCTGTCACCTTACTCAATAACTGTAGACTAGTCCTCCTGCTATGTGTGTCTGCTACTATGTTACCCTTCCTAGGATTGTAGACTATCTCAAATTCATAGTACTGGAGGAACTCCATCCATTCCCGCTATCTCAGTTTCAGGTCCTTTTGTGAGATGATATACCTGACAGTCGTATGATCAGAGTAAAAAGTAAATTGTTCACCCATAAATTCCCTGACACATATTCATTTCATATACTGTTGCTTCAAACTCTAGGTGATGGGTAGGATAGTTCTTCTAACACTATCTGAACTGTTTTGAACCATAGGTAATCACTTCTTTCTCCTAAATCAGGGAAAAACCTAGTCCGGTCCTTGATGTGTTAAATTAGACTACATATCCCACCACCACTTCTGTTAGCCTCAAGAAGGGATAGCCATTTGCATGTATGGAGAGATGTCAAAGTTGACAAGGTTTTCACAAATCTGAAAAATTCATGTATGAATCTCTGGTAGTACCCAGACAGTTCTCGAATACTCCACATCTTAGTCACTCTCCTGGGTGGATCCCATGAAAGAACAACATCAATCTTCACTAGATCCACTAAAACACCACCCTCAAAGATAATGTGCCCTATGAAGTGGACTTCCGTATCTATAACTGGCACTTCAAGATCATTCCATAAAGCCGGTGCTCTCAGAGTGTATCCAGAACTATCTATAGGTGCGTGGAGTGTTCCTCCTCTGATGCTGAGTATATCAAAATGTATATAATTAATACCATCAAAATGTGATTAAGGTAAAGCTCTAATATCCTATTCATGAGCCCCATGAACACTGTCGGAGCATTGGACACGCTGAAGGGCATCACCAAGAAATCGTAATTCCCTTAACGACATCTGAAGGCTATCATCGGTACAACCTCATCCCATACCCTGATCTTGTGATTGAATCGTCTGAGGAATATATTATAAAACCATCAAGATCCATTTAGCTAGTCAAAAATATCGTCAATCATTAGAAGTGGATACTTGTCTTTCATGGTCATCTTGTTAAGGCACTGATAATCCACACAAATCCTCACACTCTAGTATTCCTTCATGGAGAACAAAATCAAAGCTTCCCATGGAAAAATAATAGGACTAATGATCCCCTTTCATTTCAAGTCCTACAACTTCCACCTCATATCATGTATATCCAAGGGAGCCATCCGATATGTTGGTGTAGATATCAAAGTCATCCCGTGGGTACGAGTCGATGCAAAAGTCTACCTATCTGTGAGGAGGTTGTTTCGGAACATCATTAGGAAAGACATAAGCATAATGGTCCACCACTATTGGATAACTCATACTCCTCATGTCAACTACTCAAAGGGTGAGGCTAGCCAACTAATGACTGATCGGATACACCCTCCCCCTAGAAAGTCCATCTGGTGCTGTAATGGTTTCCTTCACACTAGTGATGGAAAACCTGATTCCATCCACGTGGACACAACATAATTTTTTCCTAAAATAGTCGATCTAATTAGGGACTATGGATAGCCAGTCCATAACCAATATAACGTCATAGGGCCTTGATGCTGCTACTAAGAGATCCCAGCTGATGCTCTCTCCACCTACAGTGATCTCACACTACTTTTACTAGTGTGTAAACATCGAATATTCCCCCATAAGAGTATCTAATCATAAGGCTCGAGCCAAATGCAACATCGAAATCTCTAATCTCTGAAAGACTATCATGTAAATGAAAGAGTGATAGGAACATGTGTATATAATAACATTTGATAGGGTGTAAAAAACATAGATCAATCCTCTAATTATCTCTGTAGTTCCATCATCATAGGCCTCTGTCAACTATAGGTGATCTATCCTATATCCACCTACTCCATGTGGTTCGGGTGGACCACTAGGGGGTTATGGAGTTAGGACCTCAAAATGTCGTCCACCACATGTTTCTTGAACTACTCCCCTACCTCGTTTTCCTCGCTATAGACCTCCTCCCTTGATCCTCGGCCAACGCCATGACGGTCCCTCAGTCATCTATTAGTCATCTATGTGTGGAGTCATAAATTTAGGAGCCATGTTCCCAAGTAACTTGGAAGAGAAATAGACTATAGCCCTCAGAAGACCTCCTCTTCCTTGTGAGATCCGCACCGCCGACCATGCGTCCTGGGGTCATCCACCAGAAGGTATAGCACACTTAGACCTCTGTGACCTCTTCCTACTTCCTGTAGCAGATGACTCGGCTATCATTCATCTTGTGGTGATCTCATCATCAGTTCCTGATCAACTAGGAATATCTCCAACAATAATCCTTGGTCAAGCAGTCCAGCCTGTGTCTGGATATTTAGTGATATCATCGATTCTATGATCTCCCACCAGAGAACATGATCAATGGTCTGGGCCATTAATAATGGGTCTCACACCTAGTCATTGGAGAAGTGCGAGTGGTCATTGAACCTCTCCGAGTACTGGGACGTAGAAAAGCTACCATGATGAATGTTTCACAGCTCGTGGATATTCACTGAGTGTAAAGTCACTCATACGAACTCCGCCTGATGAGGGATCAAAGACCAAATAAGAGACTGTCGACTCCTTATGCGTTTGGAGTATTAGACTCAAACATCTCTTTGCTGTCCCCTGGAAGAGGCTAGAAGCTAGGATCACCATCTAATCTGCTGGAATCTCAACTAAGAAAAACACTCGGTCCATAGCCTCAAACCGGTCCCCACCCGCCTTGGGATATATCTCGCCTCGAAACCTTGGAGGCCTTTATCTCTGGATCTCATGCTACCCGCTCAGTCATCGTGCACGATCTGCTAGTGGGGCTGGTGGTAGCTGCTACCCTATGAGTGGTGGTTCTTCTGGGACACCACCTAAAGTTTCCAACTTATTAAGAGGTCCCTATAGAAAAGTATCGTCTCTCGGTGGGCCATCATTGTATAATCTCTATGGAATCATGGATCGTTGTCTATGGGGTGGCATCATAAAAGAAATAGGCGAGACATGATCAATATTTTATTGCTAGTGTGATGACTGAAAAGATATTAAAAATAAAACATTTCCAAAACATTCACAATAACTTCTTTCGTACACCATGTTGGAAGATAGAATTCCCGGTCCAAGTGTATGGATATGTCGACCTCCGCACCAAAAATGGACTACCCAAACTAAAAAACACACTCAAAACCCTTAACACTATTTCTAAATTTGAAATATTAGAGTTCTAATTATTTGGTAGAACTGACTTCTCTGATACCACATTGTCACGACCCATCCCCCAGGGCCCGTTCCATGACTACACCAGGCCCACCTTCTATAGTCCAGGGGTTGGTGACTTGCATGGGAAAGGAATTTCCTAAATATGGGAATGTATTTCCTTGAAACCTATACACACACTAGCAGGGAAAACTACACAAAATTAAAACACAATGGAAGAGTAAGGTGAAACCACAACTAGTATCAACAACTATGTTAAATAGTATTTACTAAAAGAAAAGGGGCCAGAATACACGCCCAACTGAAATGTTATAATTACAACAGAAAAAAGAAAATAGCTCATGAGATCATCCACCATGGATCCTACCTGAAGGGTAGGTAAAAATTTTCTCCAAAACACCCCATGTAAACCAGTCACCTCTATGCACCACCTGGTCCTAGATCCTGTAGTCTCAGCTATGCTGCTCATCATCTTCACAAGTCACAACAAGGTGCGGGTGAAGCCCAAGCAGGTGTGAGTATAAAAATACCGAGTAGGGACCCCGAGGACCCTGGAGGTCTCTCAGAATTAGACTTAGGAAAAACAAAAATCATGATCTCAATCATAGAGCACAAAAAAATAACTAAACTCAAACCAGGTATAAGTTATGTATAGAAGTATAGATGATTAGTCGTAAAGCAAGATCATCTTATTCTGTCAAGGGTTCTGCTGCTCATCCATAGAGAATCGCACGATGTTTATCCACACTAGATCGCTAAGTGATTATCAAAAAAAGATCAATAGGTGATGATCCACATATCATATCTAGGTGTTGATCCAAAAAGGATCACTAGTTGCTGATACACACTGGATTTGAATGTGATGATCCACACAAAATCACTATCCATTATTCACGTCTCAGCCAGCCACTGGATTCCCATAGGTAGTATGATTTATTCTGGGAGGATCATATCCTCAAGGAATTGGTCGTACTTCAACTATAATGATGTCCCTTGAAGAATTACCAGAATATTTCATCATGTCATAAGGGTTCCAACAGAACACATGACACATCAATCAGATATCCAGTCTAAGTGTTATAAGCATTTTAGTGCCGAGGGCCCTGTTGGATTCGGGAACGATCCAACCCGGATGTACTCCAACTTTCTCCAAAACATAGGGGGAGTATCTCAAAATGATCTGCTCATCCCATGTATTCCAACACCATAGAAAACTCATCAAACAGATGTATGGTTTGTAATATACGACCGTTTAAGTGAAACTGGGCCATAAAGGGTCTGGGCTCGGTCCGACGCAGCCCGACCTGGTTTGGGCCAACCCAACCCAGTTCGAGGTCAAACCAACCTGCCTCAAACCAGATAGGATTCGGGCTGGCCTGGCCCGAACCAGTGAGGCTACAATGGGCTCGGGCAGCGAGGCTGTCTATTGGCTTGACTCGAATAGGCTAGGCTGGGCCATGGCTCTGTCGGACCACTTGGTAGTGGATCAGACTCACCCGCATGTTGGGCATGACCCACATGAGGGGTCGTGTGGCCCCTCATTCCAGAACGGCACAAGATCTATTAAGATGTTCAACTAGCCACTCCATGTGTCACGACCTCACTGTCTACGTGACCCGTAGGGTGTGGGTCCCCCTCCGCCACATCTTTGAAGCCGCAACCTCCATCTGCAGTGTACAACGACGCGCCACCCTTCTTCCAATATGGCCATCCAAAAGCCAGCCACCCATACTATTTTGCCAAGGCACCATGTGGTGCCACCATCCTTCAGAAGCTGGCGAGCACCGGCCGCCTCCTTCAGCCGCCGGTGCCATGTCGTAGGGTCTTCCATGGGCCACCGGGTGAGCTCTGGTGGTCCGTTTTCCTTTCTGAAAGCACCTACGGGCCTCTCAGGGCACAGCCAATGCTGTGTGTCTCCCGTTTTTATCTTCCTTCTATGTTATCCATTTAACATTGAAGAACGGAACGAAGATCAAAGTGGAGGAGGGTTCGAGACTTATATGTTTGTCTCGCACCCTCTGTGTTTGCATCATAAAAAGGGTGAGATTAATTCATATTCAAACCCTTATAATTAATCAAGACAAAACCCTGTACCTCATGAACCATTGGATGATGTCGCGGCCTAGGTGGGATAATATTCCTCGTTCATTGAAGTCTCCAGTGTTCATCGATCCCAGATCGATTCCTCCAACGACATTGTTCAAGCCTCTGTTCTTCGTTGGGGGACGATGTCATGCAACTTCATCAGAGCCTCCTCACATCCGTGTCAAAAACCCGATCCTGAGCTCCATTTAAATATAGGAGGTAACCCGATGTGTCACAAAACATTAATGTGGTACATTTATGAACCTCATTTAATGTTCCAAAATCGAGGTTACGCAATCCTAAGGTACTGCCCTTGAATGAACCATTTAACTCTGCAGTCCTTCCACATCATTCAACGGTTACAAAAAGTGATATAAAATACATTGTTGAGTTTATTATTTTTTTTTGTAAAGATGAAAACTTACATTTTCATCTGATTTTTATTAATAATGTTAGGATTCCCATAAGAGAATCAGTGTTATGTGAGTCGAACGGTTCCCTCAGATTTTTATTCCGAGCACCGGTTCAAAAGTTAGAAAATTTGACCCGCACGTTTACAGAATGTATCTTAAAAAACGTTCAAAATTTTGTTCTAGGCTATTTAGGCCTCAAAATCATGTTTCATAAATTTTAGACGAATTGTAATACTCCCAAATAAATTATAAATATATATATGGACTTTCTATTTCTTTTCAAAAATATTTCTTTTTTCTTTTTTTCTTTACATAATAATTAAATAATTGAATAAAAATTTCTAATTTTGAAATCATAATCTCATATCCAATTATAAATTCACATACCTCATTGAAAATATTTTTTCTTCTATATTTTTAGATAATTTGGAACTGTTATAATGAAAAATAATCATGTCAATATTTTTAGTGAACAATAAATATCATTTCAATTATTATTGAATTATTAAAAAATCTAATTTTATTATCATAATTGCACCTACTACTCTATAATTCATTTTTAATTTATATTAATAGCATGGGGTGAGGTCTAAATTGGTCATTTAATGATTTTTAATGATACCAAATTTAAATTAATTTAAATGATCATGAAAATAATTTTCCAAAAAACAAAGAACATTAATATAATAAATAATTTTTTAGTATATAAGTGAAATACTCCATTAAAATTAACAAATGATTCATATTTTTATTTAAACATGAGTGGGCCAAAATATTTCATTGGAAAATTATTAACACATTGTAAAATAGTTGGAATTAAAAACAATTATTATTTTCTAAATTTAAGAAATCAATTTTCAATTCCAAAATTTGAAATCTGAATAGAATTTCAAAATACTTCCCTATAGAATGAAAATAGTGATTTTTCTGAAAAAACATTATCCAAGAAAAAAAATCAATGGGGAAACATACAATATAAAAGTATACATTGGGCCTACCCTTTATTTGGTTGATAATGTCCCTTGAGGTTTGGGGCAACCCCTCATTCCCCATCTTTGTACAATGTTTATGTGTTAAATGTTTACAAATACTTCATATATATTTCCCACATTGGAAATTCGTTTTTAAAAAAAAAATCAAAATAATAAAAATGGATATTTTTATTTTCAATAAAAAAATATTATTATTAAATAATTTTAAGAAACTAATATTCATGTAAATAAATCATTTGATTGGGTTATTTCTGTAAAATCATAAATGGAAAAATAATTATAAATAAATAGTTCATGGTTATATAATAATAATATTTTAATAAAACATCAGAAATGTTGAATTAAAACTTTATAAAAATAAATGATAAATTCTGAATGTCCTAATAACTAATTATTTAATGCTATATTTTTTGTAAACTAAATGTTGTTTTTGAAATAAGTATCCCTCTTAAAAAAATGTTAAATATAGAAATATTTAAAACCAACATGACATATATAATTATTTTTTACATTAGATAAATGATTAATTAATTATAAAAAGAGTATTTGTGAACAATTTTACATGAGTTGGAGAATAGTATCATTTATGTATATGTAAAAAATTAGGGGAAATATCATATTTTGAAGAAAGTGTAATTTATTCATATCAAATAAAAACTATGATATTATGAACATTCCTGATTCCATAATTGAAATCTATTATAAATTAATTTATTTAATTAAGTTAATTCATAAAACTAAAAAAATGATTATTATAACTCTTAAAAATAACGAAAAAATCCAAACAACAGAATACCAACGAAAAATATCTATATACATTACAATTGAATGAATGAAAAAAAATTATACTCTTTTTTTCACCCAAATTATATATCTATTTATACTCAATAATAGGTTTAGGATGATGATGAAACCTTTAAGATGGTATGCATTTCCACTGAGGTGGGGATCTAAGATGAGGAGAGGGAGGTTATAGGGGAAATTTGTTTCACCACCGAGGAGGGGAACCCAACTTGGAAGAGTGAGGTTGGAGGGGGGTCCATGCTTCCAATTAAGAGGGAAACTACAATCCTGGTGAGGGTAGACATTGTTCATGGGAATGATGAACCAGATCATTCATCCATTCGTAGAATAATTTATGGTTTCCTTTAATGAAACATCATAATGTATTAAGCATCTGATGAGGAACACATGAGAAAATTTAGTATGTTCATAAACACACTTCTAGAGGACCATATATATGGGATGATCTCATGTTTCAATTTTGGATTTGAGAGGCCCATATTCTGGGACATGTCAATTCAAAGGATATAGTTTTAGTGTATCCATAAAAGGTTGAGGTGGATTATTATTGGGAGGCAGCTAAGAATTTTACTGAGGTACTATGTTTCCTTGGGTAGGTATAGTAATATAATAGGTTTTTACCTAACCTATATATATTGGATGAACCCCTGATATCTTATACTTTTAAGGGGAATACATTGGTGTGGATGAATGGTTCCAACAGAACATTCAGGATATATGAAAAAGGTTGATGAGAACTCCCATCATGCTATTTCTAGAAGAGTCTATCAATTACATAGTATTTTGTGAAGCATAAGGGACTGGATATCTTTGTGTGATGATTTCGG
Source organism: Viscum album (assembly GCA_963277665.1). Lineage (NCBI taxonomy): Eukaryota > Viridiplantae > Streptophyta > Magnoliopsida > Santalales > Viscaceae > Viscum > Viscum album. Next base: position 1,049,558,696 of record OY728151.1, on the reverse strand, counting down.
CTAGAGGTTATTGTGTATGGATAATGGCAGTTGAAACCACATGAGAAGAACTATTTGACACACGATCTTGAGTTTGTAGCAGTAGATTCCACAATAATGATATGGCAACACTACCTAATGGGTTAGTGGTTTTTCATCTACTCAGACCACAACATTCCTAATTATATTTTCTCATATATGGATCTTAACATGAGATAGAGGGTATTCCTAGTGTTCCCCCAAGACAATGACCTTCATATTTTCAATACTCATGGGATGGAGAATGGGGTGGAATCCACTCTCAGTAAGAGATCTTGTTCTCAGTTGTTGGATAAGGCATTAGAGCAGTTAGACACATTGTTGTTGTTCATTATGGGAAAGGAAAATACATCATATCTCCTGTCAATGGTTCTTACCAAACTACTTTTACAAAACTTTTGGGATTATAATCATATAGAAACCAACTATGAGACCATACACACTAAAATATCCAATTGGCATGCTCTAAAGGGATACTATAAAGGTTGGAGAACATTATCCTTTTTTGGGAAAATGATGGAACATTTGAAATTTTGGGAGGAGGTGTTGTGGTAGTTTCATACACCCATTTTTGAAGTATATACAGATGTGTAAATGATGTAACAAGACAACTTATGTCAATTTTTGTGGCTAGGTATGAATATTGTAGTTTTATAGTTGTCTCTTTATGATTTACTTATCAGCATGTGAGGGCGTAACACCATGTTCTGGTAGGCCCAGATCAACCACTTGAGGTGCTATAGTATAAGTAGAATGGGATATAAAATTCACAACATGGTGGAATTACCACCTACATCCAGGGGAAATGATTCCATCTGGATGATTTTATATTTACTTATCATGATGACCCACATCTAATACATTAGAGATCAGAGTTCATTAGGGAGCATGGTATTCCTGTATGTGAAGGTGACAGTAAAACTCCCAAGAGTTTCTAGGATGATAATCTTCAACCATGATGATTTCTTCATATCCCATTTGTGGAGATGATTACATGAATTATGTGGTACTCAATAACAACTGAGCATGAAATTTCACCCCCATACCGATGGTTGAACGAAGATACCTATTCAGGTCTTGGAGGACATTTTTTGTTCATTATTATTAAAGTTTTTCTACAGTTGGGAGGATAACCGACCCTCTATAGAGTATATGTAAAAAATATCATTCCATTATTGGTATGGAACCATTCTAGATTTTTATGGATGACTATAGAGGTTTACCATTTTTTATACTAATTTGGGAGAGTCAGCACTAATGGACACTGAGTTAGTGTGAGATACTATAGAGAAGGTATCGACAAACAAAGAGTATATGGGGAATACAAAGAGTTTTCATAAGTCTTATGTGCACTATTGATTGAGACCTATGGAGTTATATGAATTTCACCATGTCTTCCTCATGGTTTGACCTTGATGTGGATTGAGGTGATTTGGAAACGACTATTTTTTTCTATGATATTCATTTTTCTCTTCTAGATACTACATAGAGTTGGAAATGAGGTGTACTAATCATCTCTACTAGCATAGATGGAATGGGTACACATCTTCTTACACATGTCACAGCCAATGAGGTGTATGGATGACCCATCACATGTAATCTACTGGGGTGAGATGGACATCAATGATGAAGAAATATTTATAGAGTATCCATTGGATATCGAGGATTGGATTGAGTGGATCCTTTATAGGGGATATATTCAAAATGTTCAAATCTTGGGTAACACGTGGACCCTCAGAAGAAAACATGGGAGTCGAAGGATCATATTCATGATCAATACCCACATCACTTTTTGTATCCCATGTCTTGAATTTTTAGCATGTGAAGCCTTATGGTGGGAATAATGTATTGTATTTAATTTTTAGTTTATTGTTTTTGGATATTGTATGGATTATTTTTTCAACTAGTCACCGAGACAACATTCAATTCTAAGTCTCACTGTGTTTGGTATAATAGCCTGAAATAAATTAAATATCTAAATATATTTTCTTATAAAATTCGATGAAAATCCGAAATAGGGGTCCACATCAGAAATATGAGTGTATTATTTAGTTCAAAATGTCGGTTTTACCCTGTATACGATAGAACCTTTGTCAGAAAAGGTTGTTTTTAAAGTCATTGAGGGAATAATTAATTGAAATAAATGAAATAATTAATTTATTTTGTTTAGTATTTAATGTAGTGATTTTTCCCTTAAATTTATGGTTATATAAATTCATCAAGGTAGATCACCCAAAAATTGGGATTTCAGACAACGTTGGAGATATTTTATCGGTGAATGATGAAAAATCATGATTGAATAATGGATTGTCATGCCAATGAAGTATGTAGATATTCTAAATGATCGAAAAAAGAATAGTTCTTCATAAATGATCTATCCAAAATCCATGTGTTGTTCTGTTTACTTTAATTTGTTACTCATTCATTTTTGTTTCAACGAACACTTGTTAATCGACTAAAGGTTTAATTCACAGAACATGTGTTTTGCTGGATGTGTTTTGTTATGGGGATTGTATCGGAATAATCCATGATATTTTTGAGTATTCATTCATTTTTCTTTGGAAAACAAAACATATTAACATGTACATCAATTGAGTTCTTTTCCTCTTGATTATTATAGTTCTTTTCTTTGTTGATTCTTCTTTCATTAAAAGAATTAATCATATATTTCATTTTTCAACATCCATCAATGAAATCAATCATTAACACAAAATTATGGGAAAAATAATTTGATATGATGTATCTAGTATTTCCCCGGCATGATGGAGGTGTGATTATTGAAACGAATGGTGATAGAATTATTTAGATACTCTATTTTCATGTTCTTTGTCACACAATTAAGAATGGTGAAAAAAATAATTTTCTATGTGGATCGAAGTCCTAAAACATATTAGTGGTCAATTTCAAGATTCAAACTAATTTGATAAATAATTTTTTGAGAAAGTGATCACTATATCAAACTTTGTAGGAATGGATGGGTTGAAAAAATCTAGATCTAGATATCGAGTAAAATATAAATTACATGGTGTGTATGCGAGATTTACATGTTGTGTGCTACCATGAAATCGTTATTATGGTTTTATATAGAGTTTAGTATCAAAATATGTGTGACCCCATCCCATGTTGTATGATGCATTTCATGTGACTAGTCAAGTAATTCAGAGATTACACAAACACTGGAAAATGTACATGGTTGAATGGAATGTCATGTACTTGTATATAGACACAACATAGTGTACATGAGTCAGTAAGAAGACATGATCACCATACATGGAAATGGACAAGAAACACGAGCATGATAGTGTGTGTCTCTACACACTGTGAAGTCCTTCTACATGTTATGAATATAGAGACTACATGCCATGTGAGGTTATTCCACATGGGGATGCCTAGGGATAACATGACATGACGTGTACCCCCTAGTATACATAGTGTACCCCTTCATGAGTTTTATGGGTCTTTATTTTTTAATTTATTGAATAATATAGGTTGAGTATGTTCCATTCATCATTTCAATATAGGGTACAGTGTGATAGTACAACCATATCATTGGATTGTGATCCCCTATTGGGGATAAGTCTCTGATAGAGTTGTGGTGTCCCTCCATCATGTTGGAGTGTGATCCTTTAACATCCATTGTTCCCAATATGGAGTTTGTGGAATTATAGGTACCTCCTTGAGTAGGGAATTTATTTCCAAAAAAGATGCCATATCAGTTGGGTTTGTTGATTTGTTGGCATATGATCCCCTACATAATAGGTTGATCTAATTTGCGTTCATGGTCTCCCACATCAATTCAGGGCATGACACCCTATCTGTGTATCACAATCATCTTAAATCAATAATATTTTATTAGGGGGGACCCGCTAAGATGAACCAATTTTTCATGTCTCTTTGATGATTACATGGCTTTTGTAGTGTATTATGTTGGAATTACTGAAGCATTGAGGTGAATCATGTGGATACCAGTTTGTTTTAACCTCATGTTGTCATGGTTTCTTTCCTATGTATGTCTTTGTATTTCTGTTATACATTGTTTGTTATATATTATATTGATATGAATTTACATGGATCTTCATGTATAGTTTCTTCAGGGTATCCTACTGAGTATTATTATACTCACCCCTGTATGGGTTTAGTCGGCATGTATTGTGACTTATGAAGATGATGATCCTTTTAACGGAATCCTAGGAGGATAGGAAGTCTTTGGAACATAGATGGATCATGAAATTCTGATCTATACCACAGGTATATTATATTTTAGTTTTTCCATTCCATTGGAGAACGTTATACTTTTATAGTTTTTTTGGGCTTGTATTTGGCCACTTTTTCCATTTTCAGTACCATTACTATCATACTCTGTTGTGGGATCTTAGATGAATGCATGTATTATTTTAGTTATTTTATATTTCATAATTATTTGGGCATGGATATGAGTATGTGTATGTAAATATATGTTAATATAATCCCTCCAATTTATAGGATATGCCTACTAAATGTTGGTCACCATCCATTGGCATATTGGTTTCGTGCATAAGGTAGTCATCGATCAGACTATGGTGGGTCAGGACATTATTGGACACAAAAATCAAATAATCACAATACTATCATATAAATACAAAAAACAATTGATCAGAATCTAATCATGCATAAATGAAATGGGTTTCATAATCATCGAATCATCAATATAGTAAACATAATCCATCCTAAAACACAATTAGGATGGTAATATTTAACCATATCCTTAGTAAACCATAATCTGCACCACTATTTTTTATGAATATAAATACCATTAATGGGTCATTAAAAAATTCTTGGTGAAAATGGAATTTTATCTTTAAAAATCACATTTATAAACAATGAAATCTATGAAATATTTTTAAAATAAAATTACTAAAAAAAATTCTGGAAATTTATAATGGAAGATTTAATTCAATTATTGGCCATAATAATCGAAAAATTTGTCCATCTATACACATTAAAATATTCTTCTGACATTTTGGTGAAAAAATCCAAAGTACCTCATTCCAAAAATGACAATATGATTCCTTTTAGTTTGTTTATGAATTAAAACATGGGTAAAAATGAATTTAAAAAAATCCATATAGAGAATAAAAAACATTATTTAAAAACATAGATATAGAAGAAAAAAGTATTTTGACCGAAGATATAAATATAGTCATGTTTTACATATATTTATTATTTTATTCTATTTATTACAAAATAGAGGAATGTTAATGAAAAAAATTACATTTTAAATAAATTACTATATGATAATAAATTTCATGAGTTTCTTAGGGAAATGAAAAAAAATAATGTTTTTAAAAAATTCCTAATAAGGGTTATATTTAGCCGATTTTATCATGAATCAATGAGAATAATCAATATAAAATGGTAAATAACTAAATTAACATTCTATTTAAATAACGTGAAAGTATGAATACATATGGTTTAGTCATTATGGAAAGTTAAATAAATGATAACACATTCTATTTAATAAATAAGTTGAAAATAAAATAAATATCGAGAAAACATAATTATTAAAGTATCATGGATAGAAATAGATTAATTCTTAATTAATGAAATTAATAAATATTGGATTTATTATATCAAGAATACGATTTCTCTAGAGTCAATACCTTTCACAATATAGTTTATAAATATTGGTAGAAAAGTATTTAATTTTTCAAACATATTTTTCTCATGAGACCCATCAATTCATCGAGGGGTATCCATAACAAAGCCCCACCTATGACTTTATATCCACAAAATTTCCACATATATCGGATAATTGAATTATTTCATGAAAAAGGATCCTTGTCAAAAAAAATATGCATGAGTAAATGGTACATATATTTCTATATTAACCTATAAAATTAAATAACTATTATCCTAAGAAGATTGTATACGACAAGAGGAAAGGGGTCAAATAGGATATGATAGATTAAATCTACTTCCCCTTCAGATCATTTTTCATTGCTAAACAAAATTCTATTCTCTCCCATTCCCATAGAATTGGATGAGAATAAATGAAATCATGCATGACAAAAGAATAATTCTCCATTGTTCACCCACACAAGGATACATCCAAAAAAATACAAAGTAAATGTACATGTTTACCAAATCAACTAAATTTCACTATTATTACAATCATTGAATAGGACTCTCTATCTATTCAAGTTTACAATAAACCATAATCTGATAAGTCACTTCTCTCTCAACTAAAGTGTGGTCACATACCCTTCATAGGAATATTCTATTATTATGAATCTCCACGTCATTATTAAACATATGAGTTTTCCATGATATCTAATTCTCACCCAGTACATAAAATACACTTCACAATATTTAGATTTCTTTATCGATAGTCATTTTACATAATGTTTTTTATCCAACAAAAACTTTTTTAATCCCTTTTTGGAAACCTATCAACAACATAGCGTGAGTGCTACACAAAATTAATTCATTCCATGATTTCTTTTAATTAAAGGATTTAATATGTTTCGTGATTTATCATTCCTTGCAAAAAAATATTTTCCCAAACTGGCATTTCTTATAGTCCGAATACTTCACTGAATTTGTTTTACTTCACGAACCAGTTTTATTGTTGTATATATTCTTCCATTGAGTGTCTTATCAAATTAAATTCAATATTTCAATGTTGTCATTGTGTGCCTATTATATATAATAATTAATCCTAAAAACCATGTAATCGTTATTAACAAAAAATAAATTCTAGATTACCCATCATCGTGTATGGTACTGGTTATCTAGTTCACATTGAGAAAGTATTCATTTCTAGCACCCATAAGTCACCAGCTTCCACTTAAAATGAAAATTTCCACATGGAAAAATATTTATTTACCATTCACATAGTTTATATCCCTTTTGGGGAAGCCTAAATTCACCTCCCTCATAAGTATACCACTAATCCACCTTTATATCCTACATAATAAAAATTCTATGAGGAATTCGTTCCTTTGGTGATTTCTCATTATGTTTCTATATACTTCGTATGTGGTCCACCAATTATTCTATGAAGAAAAAATTTAATTACCTTAAGAAAATCTTGATTTGGAGGCCTAAAAAATATTGAAAACACTAGGAAACTGTACCACCATCAAAATTTATACTTTGAAATCCTCAATACTATAATGTGATCTAATAACAATTTCAACAAAAAACATTCATCCAAAAAACCAACATGAAACATTGAGTTATTTTTAAACAACAATCTCCCACTTTGGGTTTGTTGAAAACATTTCAATACTTCTCAGATTTTTCAACCAATAGGAATGCACACAATATACCCTATAATCCATAATTCTCACTGTGAAACAAAAATTAATGATAAAATATTTTACTGAACACATAATCTAAGCCCACAAGAATAATGCTTTGGTATGAGAAAAAGTTTAACATGTAATGTTCATCAATTAATCATGGATTTCGTGATACCAAAATAGAATCATTTCAAAAAAAACAAACTTTATTAAAAAAACTAGATTCCAACTCATGGAACCTGATCAGACATAGTATTCTTAAACTAAACGTATCACAAACTCCATTCATGATTTGTATGCATAACATGTATTGTATAAACATCTTGAGCGTTAAAACTACCCCTAATTAATTCCTCTCACTATCATAATCTACCCATATCGTGATAAATATATTTTATTCACCTTTTTAAAAATAACCCAAAGATCACACATTTTTGGTTGCATAACTATGAATAACACATATTATCACATACGCGAAAACACAATAAATATTATGGTAAGGGTTTCTTACATCAATACATTTTAAATGTTGGGGTTTCAACTAATCTCATAGAGCTAGTTTATGCCACTCAAACTCCTCTTTGGGTAAGGAATTCATCATAACATCTTCAACCTATACTAATATTGGAACATTTTCAAACATCAAAATCCCATTCTCCAATATCTCCTTGATAAAATGATATCTGACTTCTCTTTTCTTCATCTATGAGTGATGCAATTTATTTTTAATAATATTCATTGGACATGAAGTATTGTAATAGATCTTTATTGAATACTTCACTTTTACACCCATATATGTAAGTTGTGACATCATCAAGAATAACTCTATACACACTTCAGTAGTCTTAATATAATCATCTTCTACGGTTCTTATGAAATGAAATATTACATCATGAATATCCCAGATAAAAAAAATCCATAGGATAAAATTAACCACCAAATGATGGTTTTCTATCATTATTCAACCCAAACTAATCTATATCTGTATATTAAAATAACATTTTCTATGATTTTTCATTGTGTAAAAAGAAAAAATCATCCACACTAATGATATACTGAAATATTCTTATTACTATAAGTATTTTTTTTCCTTGTTATTAATTTTATTCAATGATTATTAGTATGTTAAAATTCAATATCATCTCTGGCCACTATTTAATTAAATAGACTAATAATGATCTGCCAATATTTCATCACATAAATGGAATTTCCCTAACTATATTGTGAAAATTCGATCTGGGAAGCCTCTTGTTTCATTATATTTTGTTAATTAACCATTCCAAATATTCTAAAAACCACCACTGAATATATGAATTGATAAATAAATGTGTCATTCTATATTTATATCACCTATAAACCTAGGAAAAATGATTTTTTCCAAATAAATTACATTTCAAACTCAGTTTTCATGACTTCTATTAACTATTTACATTTATATTCATCTGATCCACTATGGATTATATAATCGACAAACACTTACACATTCATCCTTTATTACTGTCATTGTGGACATTTAGTGTTTAATCAACTCGAACATACTAAAAAAAGAGTTTTATATAAAAAAAATCAAACCTCGAATACCACACACTAATTTCTTGATTCAAAACGTAATTCACATTCCACATCTAATAAACACTACTATCATCTCCATGAATTTTAGAACCATTTGGATACTTGATATACTTTTCTTCTTTTAGAAACCGATTCATAAATTATGACTTTAATACATTTGGAAAACATTGATGTTTATTTTAACTATTATAGTAAATAATATTGAAATAGTCGCATCTATTGAAATATGTACCAATTTAACATCATTAATGGTCCCCAAAATTCAAGTGTTTCCCCTAAAAAATAGTCATGCTATGTTCTGAATCACCAATCTATCATCATTTAGATTTTTTCAAAAGACCCATTTGGTCCTGATGAGATAATTTTATTTTGGCATCGAAACAATATTTTTTTGTTTTGTTCTTTTAAATGTGGTCAATTTATCCATTAATTTACTTATATGAATTTTTATATTAAGCTTCTTCTACATAAAAATTAGGCTGAATATTGTATTGAAAGGATTCATGCTATAAATATATCATTCTTAGTATTAGATTTTATACTTCCTAATATCAATGTTTGTTTTTCCAATCAATTTTATATTGAATATTTGACATTTTTGAAATAAAAAACTGAATTTCTACTTCTCAAAAAAATTATTTCTTTGGAATAAATTTTTTACTCATATACCCACTATGTTTCTCACCTCCTCATAACTATCACTTGTGAGCTATTCATTGTGTTTTTGAAGATACTAGTCATTCTCTACTACATTGAAATCGTTTCATTCAAATAAATTTCTCCTAATCTTGTTGAAACATTTAAAAGGTATAATTTTTCCTTTATAGGTAAAGAATATCCCATCATATTTATGATATCTAAATTTCATGTGTTTCTCATTATCGAGAACAAAAAACATACATCTATAAATTTAAAACCATTTCAATTATGTCTTCATTCTATTAAAAAAATAATACTGATTCTTCTTCTCCTTTAGATAGAACAATGTCCTATTGTATATATAGACTGAATTTAAGACTACGTCATTCCAGAATTTTTATCATAGGCCCATTTTAATAAGAATTGTTATAGTATGGTTGTTTATGATCATATTTTTCTACTCAACCACTCAATTTTTTTAAGATTTCTATCTTTCTAAACATTATGCCTTTTACAATGTATTATTAGATGATCTTCCACTATGATATTTGTAGATTCCATGAAATTATCGCTATTAATCTTCAAAATATTATATTCACGAATCATTGTACATCTACTCTTATCCTATTTTATGTAATTAAACACTTAATATATGTGGAAAAAGAAAAATACTCATTCTGTTATGATAAAATCAGCAATGAAAATAACTTAATACCACTTCATGTCAATGAATTTGGTGAGACAGTAAAACACACATCTAGATTCACTAATACACACACTATGGTTGAATTTATTTCCTTTTTATGTAGATGTTTTTTGATAATATTCATGTGTTGAAAAGAATCATATGTGTGAGTACAATCATGTCATAGCTTGGGGAGATCTCAAGATGCATCACATTTTACTAGATATTCTGGGGATAGATGACATAGATGGACCAAACTATTATGACACAACATTTTTATTCTTCCCCATATAGAAATAACATATCGTCTTATCCACATGAAATGTAGAGATTCCAATTCATAAACCTTCCATATAAAACAACTATATCATATATTACATTGATGGTAAAAAAATTCATAGTAAATATTATAACAAGACCAAAATCACATATATGACTAAAAAGTAGAATGTTCTGGATGATACCTTTTGAAACTAAGATAAAAACACTTCTTAAATCCTATCAACAAAATTTGGATTTTCCAAACCCAAAAAATCATCAGGCTTTCATCATTTCTAAATTTAAAAACACCATACTTATCGTATTTCATTCCTGTAAAAGTTCATTATTTCCCATCATATTGGATGTGCATCCAATATCAAGGATCTATACACCATCATTATCTGATTATTTATTGTACATCTATATAACAACTTCTTATTCACCTGTTTTATTTTTATTCCATGTCATTGACTTTATACCTATTATGTATTGATAATGTTGATATTCATCAATGTTTTGTAGGCCAAATTCATGTTTTATAGTTCCAAATAAATTTCAAATTTTCATCACATTCATTTATACATGGATCTATTTATTGATAACACATTCACTATGACTCCACACAATCATCTAAATTTTTTATGAGAAAGTCATGAACTTGTGTCTGAATCCTTTACACCAACAATAATGATCATCAAAATCATTCTCATAACGTTGATCTCTATGTAGATATTGTTGTTATTCATGTTTCCATAAATATATATTTAATATGGAATATAAATTTTGATAAATTAACATATTTAACCGATAATAATATATGATATGATTATTATTTAAATATATTATTTTATGTTAATATATCTCTTATTTTCAATGATTATTATGATTATAATTTACACCCAAATCAATTTTCTTCCTAAGAGTGGGTTCTTGTGTTCTGACATCAATCACCATATATTTCTTTTTTTGTCAATCCCTATGTTATCCTCATCATTTGGATATGAATTTTTAATCTTTCTTGTTAGACCTCTATTCTTCACTTATATATTTTATATCACTTGAGTGATTTTCTTTCTTGATTTCATATTTAGTGTCAAGAGTTTCTCCAGATCTTCTAATTTTATTCACTGGATGAAAACAACCAATTAATTTTCTTAGTTATGGTTTTTTATTATTTTTCTATGGTAGAAAAACTATCTATCATAATATTCTATTCATTTACATTATGATTTTGCTAAAATTACATTTCTGTGTTCTCTGGCATTGGGGAATTGAAATTTTAAATTTTATTCTCATGATAAGATTTATTTTCTTCCTACTACAACATATAATTAATTTCATCCAGAATAACTATGTGTTATTTATTTCTTTTTTCTCTCCAAAAATCTATCACCTCAATTGAATCATCTAGATCCTATGGGAGATCACCACTTCCATTATATTATTCAACATTGTCTCTTTAGTACCCTAATTAGGATCCATATACAATATTAACCATATAATAATCTCCATGATCCATGTAGTAATCCATGTCTTCAACCTGAGACTCTTCAACACAGTCATTTTATATTGAAAGTAGATAATTAGTTTTGAAGAAATTTCTATTAAACATTTTATTACCATTCATATAGTCTGAATACATAATAATGGGAATTTAAACATCACCCTCATCATCATAATGATAGATATTGAGGCACAATGATGAATGATTTAAAACCATTCCACTTTTAAATCAAGCAAGTGGTTCTTTCCCTTGGAACATTACTTTACTAATTTGTAGATTTTAGAGAATTAATTAAATTTACTCATCCTTCTCATCTTTTTTTTTTCTATCCATAATCAATGGGGAGATTATTTATTTCCATGAATTAAACATATTTAGAACTTAATTTACCCTTAGACTCCGTATCATAATCTCTCAACTCGTATGCGATAAGAGTATTGTGTAAACTATCTAATGTCTACTCCATTGGATCGTTGTCTTCCAGTAAATGAAATTTTTGACTGAACAAAGGTGGATGTGAAATCAAGAATCACTTAACTATTTTTACAAGATAATAAATTTATCGGAGACCACACATTTCATCAATTATATCATTCACATGGTCATAGAATGATTCTATAGACACATTAGTGTGAATTCTCATATCCTCAAACCTTTTTATTTGACCTTGAAGTTTTTATTATTTAACTATTTATTCACCTTAATTATTATTTTGATACTTTTCCCACATATCATGTGACAAATTAAAAAACATAATCATTTTATAGATGGCATTGGATGTGATTCTGCCGAAATGATTGATTTATTTGGATTGAACATACAGTTCCCTTTGTTTATCTTATGATAATGTACCACATTCCACACTGACAAAAATAACATGTATCCCTATTATAAATAAATCCACTCTTAAATATAAAATTTAGTGATAAAAGTAATTATTCCATAAAATAATTTTTTACACATTAGAGACCAAAATGCATTTATTATCAAAACCCTCTATTGAAACACATTAAAGATAATTAATGAAATTATACTTTGGATTGGATACACATTTTTATCCCAAATAGGTTAAATACCATAAGAGGGGAGGGGTTAATCTCGGTATGGAAATTTAAAATGACTACCCATTCATATCTTTTTATTTGTTAGAAAAATTATCTTCGTTCCCATTCATGTTATAATGTATGATAAGAAATAAAATCTTGAATATGAAAAAAAATCATCATTCAAAAACATAATGAAATATCCAAGGAGTATTTAATGGAAATGTTCCTATATATAAAATCAACACACAGAAACTAATGTTTTGATGTACAATGTGAACTCACTATCCCACCTAGTTTAGAAGCAATCACAAAATCATATATCACTTCTCTATCCACTAATGTTTTATCTCTCCTCATTCAATGGAATCCTTGATTGTTCTAAAACACCTCTGAATTATTTAACACATGACTGATCCATTATCTATATTATTCACCCAATAGACGAAAACAATTCACCATGTTGAGTTATCTTTGTATAGATTCCTTTTGGGAGCTATTTCTAATCCTTTACAAACTAACAAAACCTATTATTAGAAGCCTCTACCCCATGTTTTGTGAGTTATTTATAGAACACATTTTCTTCATTGACTTAAATTGAATCATGGCCATTAGTTTCATCAAGATATACAATGCCATGAAAAAAAATTCCATCTTAAATAGCCTTTCCACATATCATTAATGCTTCATTGAATATTGTATCCTTTGTGGACCACTTATAGACATTGCTGAAAACATCAAGTAATTATCTTCTCAAATAAAAATCTCTCTCAATGATGCGATAAGATGTAATATAGATTTGAAATCAAATCCCATAAAACTCAATAATCACAATTACCATAAACCCATTTTTGTATATTCTATCATCATCTACTATACTCAATATGTGTTTTTCATAGTGTATTAATTAATTTGTTTCTCCACTTAAATCCCCATATTCCAACAAAAATTAAATTTTCCCCTAAAATTATTGTGTTATGTAATTATCATAGTAATAAATCATTTTTGGTTGCATTAATTAACAAACATAATCCACAGAACATCAATTCTCATTGGATGTTTTCATAGAACATATTCTATATGGAATATTTTCCTTGGAAGATTTTTCTTTTCCATTCTACATGCTACTGCAACGGTTCCTCAATTATGACATACAGAAATAATTCCATTACCATTAATGAAATTACAATTTTTAAGCCCTAAAAATATGGACAACATAGTGAAATTATACCACCAACAATAAATAATCTTGGGAAAAGGAATCCTGACTATAATGTGATCAACTATCTTTGTCAACAAACATAATCTCCCAAATACGCTTAGACAAGACCATGGGGGATTTTTTCCCAAATATATATTTAAAAATATAAACCATCTATAAAAATGGTATAATTTTTACCAAATAATAATATCCATCCTACAATAATAAGTATATTTAATATAAATGTAATGCCTAATGAAAAATTATCATATGAAATTGATAGTTTCAAGAAATAGTTAACAATAAAAAAAGAATGTGATACTGTAAAAGAAATATTACAACCTGTTAATAGTAAAATAAATTCCCCTTGGATAAGATAATCCAATAATTTATTATGTAATAATGATGTTACATGTTTAAGGTAATGTATATAAGCCATATAAATGTTATTATGTAAAAATCTATAAAATATGCCTTAGTGACTAGAAACAACGAGGAAGTGCCTTACCTTATGCTTATTTTTGGTTTTACATGATACAACTTCTTGTATAGTGTTTTTAAACAAGTTAGTAACTTACTAAATAACCATAATAGTATTTATAATGTCATATATGATCCTTTAATAACATCTTATCACCCATTTATTAGTAATCAGTCATTATTTTTGATGTTTCATATATTAACTGCCCTGTATATCATGCATGTTTTGTCAAGAATGATTTGGTTCTTTTGAATATTATATACTTACCCATCTCTATAATAATAATAATGAAATAGTTATCATATTTTTACATTAATAATATTTTTAAGAAAAATAAAGAATTCTTATTTTGAGAAATTAAATATGTCACGGTCACGAAGACGGTAGGTCATAAGTATTCTTAAGTAAAATTTGGATTTTTCAAGGATCATAAGGGAAATAAGGTAAGAAAAAAATATATTTACATAATGATAATATGTCACATATACAATATTATTTCATTAAATATAAACATATATGTCTTCCATGTTGTGTGGTAATGAAAACATAGTCACATCGCTTCATGAAGGATGTAGTCTACACATACATAATTGATATTGTCATTCTTTAGTTTAGACATGAAAATTGTAAATAATAATATAATATTGAAAATAATTTCTTGAATATAAAAGTTATTTTTTTATTTAAAACATATTTATAAAATTTATCCTTATTACCTTCAATATATGATGTTAGTGAAAAATGAATCACATCACTTCGTGAGGCGGTAGTTCTCCCTTTACACGAGCGACATCTTCATATCTGCTATGGAATGGAGATTTAAAAAAGGTAATTTAGATATAATTACAGAATAGAAATAATAATGTTATTAATAACATATATATAATTTTTATCCATCATCACACTGAATAATGAGTGGTTGTAATGGAAAATGTAATGACATCGGTTCGTGATGTGCTAGTCCACCATACAAACAAATGATGACTTCATTACCCATTTGATGGAAGTGGTGATGGTTATTGGTTATGATTTTAACATAAAAAATATATCTATATATTAAAATATTGAGGTTAATTTTTCATCATGGTTTAATAACAATTTATGTAGGTGGGAGATTAAATAAAACAAAATGACCGTTGAATAATGTCACCTCTTATTTAGGTATCCTCCATATGAATACACTCAAATTGTTACAGGGTTTGATTTATAACCAAAATAAGGATTTTAAGACATGACTAAGGGATTTGGAAAGTGGTTTGGGTAGTTATAGTCCAAAAAAATTATTTAATGGTGTGAATAGGAGAGGAGAGGGGGTGGCCTTTTAAATTTACAATTAGTGACACACTTGTAACTCTTGAGAAGAAAATGGTATTCCCTTGTTTTTCACAAGGAAAATGGACCCAAAATTTATTATTGAATATTATTATACATAATAGGGTCTATATATGGTCTGAAAGTAGATTTTAGACACGTTTTTCTATCGTCTAATCATTATTTTATTAGTTTAGCCTCCGGTGATCTCATTTTTACCTTAACCACTTTAATAAATTTTTACTTTTTCACTATTTTTTTAGTATTACGTTAAAATATAAGATAATATAAATTATAATGATTCAAAAAATGGAATCCAATTAACTGATTTCATTCCATATATGTGGATAAATTTAATTTTAATTACGTTTTGTATACATGAAGAGAATTTATATTTTCAAATAGAAAATTTCCAGTAGAATAAATTTATTTTTATCAAAATTCAACATGAAAACCATTCCAATGATCAAAATTTTGATTACATGACATAAAATATAACTAATTATTTAATTAATTTAATTAAAAATATAATTCAACATGATAAATTATATAATCAAAATGGATGTTGTTATTGATCAGTATTTTTTATTGATAATCAAAAATAAAAATTTCTAATGAATCAAAAAACATAGCACTAAGATAAATTTGATATTATAATTTTAAAAACAAATATAAATTTTTTCCATAAGATTTCTAAAATGTGTAAAAAATTATTATATATTTTGGGCATCAAAAAATACACAACCATATTTTATAAAAATATAGTTTTTTAGAAATAAAAATTTATTTTTCATCTAAATTATTGTTATTTTCATTGAATGTAAATAGATAATAATGTTATTTGTGGGAAATATAGGTTTTTCATAATATATTGAGAACTATTAATACCCTATAATTTTATTTCATGTTTAAAATGTTCATAATAGAGTATCTCATTTTTTTTAAAACTGGTGTTGCATGCATCACAAGCTATCAGTGAAATTAAGTTTTATATAAATAAAATATGTTGTTATGTCTTATGGTGTAACATTATTCCATCATAAAATTTTTTATTCCTATAAATTATATATATATGTACTTTTAAATATATTATAGTATTTAATTTTCATAACATCATTTAGTTCACACATTGCTTCCACCATTTTGAGATTTCTCCAAAGTAACATTATCTGATGAGTTATCAGATTCATCAAGACTTATTCTCTAGTAAAAAGTATGTAGAGCGGTTCATCAATGTATGATAGTTATTATTGTAACTCTATTTCATCATAGGTGCGAACATTAATAAGATTTGGCATGTACTTATTTAAAAATAATATGTTGAACACCTCATGTACTTTTGAGAGACTTGCTGGAATTTTAAAATGATAATCAATAACTATATTTCATTCATGGTTTTTAAAGTTTACAATGATAATAAAGATCAATTTCAGTTTATTAAATAATTTAATAACACCCTATAATGGAGGTAATTTCAAGAACACTGGATATAATAAATGGAATTACACATATTTCCACAGATTATCAGTATAACTATTTTTCATACATTATGCTACATTATTGTGAGACTGAATAACCAATAACTTTGTTTGTATATCCTTATAATGTTCTAGAACTATGATATTCATTTCACTGACTTCATCCCAAAAAGTTGGTGCAAGATATATCTTACCATAGAATTCTTTATATGGTTCTATTTGAATACATGAATAGAAACTATTGATATTTGAAAAATCATCAAAAGAAATATATTGATCCCCCATTCATTGTACAACAAGTGAACATGAATTCAACTTATATTAAATTTTTTTAAATTTTCTTTTAGAATATCCATAAGTTTTTATATTATATGAAATTCTCAAATGAATCTCATTATTGAGATCTATTTGAATATTATTCAAGAATTTGGGGGTAAATGGGGATCTCGATCAGGAACAATTGATGTAGGTTCACCATTATGAAATAAAACAAAATTAATATATATCCTTTTAGGGATCCAGAGAATAAAATATTCCATTATAGTGATCTATAGAGTATATTTATCTATGTGATAAAAAATAAACAATATTTTATCATTTTTTCTACAATTTTATGGTAACAGTATAAAAAAGTCCATATTAATACCATCCTCGTTTCAAACAGAAATATGAAGACAATTCAAGAGACCACTAGTTTGTAACATCACAACATTATCCTATTGAAAAACACAACATCTAGACAAATAATCAGAATTTTACAACATCATCTTATACCACCATAAATATTCCCTCAATTCCTTGTACATCTTTGTGTTATTAGGGTGTATTTCGAAATTTGAGCTATGAGAATACTCAAACAAATCTGTTTTATGATCATGTATAGATTAAACACATAATACATTCCCAAATTTCCAAATAACATATTCATAAATTATGTCATTTAATATCCCATGATTGGGTTTTTAATTTTCTTCTCAAATATCACATCATTATATTGAGAAAAAAATATTTTATAATAATTTTTTTAAGGATTTCAAAAATCGGTGATGTGTCTCATTACTTAATAATTCATATGTCTATATTTTCATGATCCAAACACATTTAATCCATCTAAATCTTTTTTTATCATAGAAGTCCATGATCTTTCTACTCAATGCATCTCTTACTTTTTTTTCTAATTCCATTGGTGGTAGCGTTTTGATAAATCAAAATCCTTGACGATATCAAGCCATCTACATTGTCTAATATTCAACTCATTTTTTGAAATGATGATTTTTAGGCTATTATGATCTGGGTATATCTTACACCAATCAACATAGAGATAATGCCTCAGTGTACTCAAGTGAATTGATACAGCTACCAACTCAAGATAGTGGGTTGGATAGTTCTATTCATGACTCCACACATTCATTGATTAATTTGCAAAAACATTATTGTTTTTCATTAGTAAAAACAATATCCTTTATTAAATTAATATCTATATATCAAAGACCCATCCTTTCCATATTCTATATAAAAAATATAAATATTGGCAAATCTCTTATTTAGTTCGTCAAGATATTCCTTGAATTACCTTTTCCAATCAAATATAACTCTTTTATTTGTAAGCATGGTCATGAATTTAGAAAATCCTGAGAAATTATGATGAAATCTGTAATAGTAAACATCCAACACAATGAAACATCTTACCATAGTTATGTTCATTAGCATATGTCATTCACTAACCTCCATGGTATTTTATGGATAATAAGTGAATCCATATTTGGAGAAATTTTGGCCAAAAAATAAATCTTATTTAAGGCATAAATCAAAATTAAAAAATTTAACATATAATAGATTACTTATAAGAGGCTAAAGAATTATCTGCATGTGAATCTCAAGGTCCTAATTTCATTTAGGGTAAAAAAACCATCTATCAAAAAAATGTAGATATTCCTTGAATACTATATTGATTATATCTATAGTAGACGGCGAATAATTAGTCAATAAAAATGTAATTACAATTACATAATAATATCTATATCACATTAAAAAAGTATCCTTGAAAATTTATTCCTTTTTTAATCAATGGTGTTGATAAACAAAATGAAGGTCAACCATGGAAAATGTTGTGATCTGTGAATTTGAACAAATAATTTATTAATTCTAGGAAGAGGATAATCGTTGTTTATCGTAATATATTTTATTTCATTATAATAAATGAAAAACATTCTTGATCACTATTTACTCTTGATTATGAGAACTGGGGCTTCCCGTAATGAGAAAATCGGGAAATTATATCCTTTATCTACCAACTTCTCTAGCTATTTCATAATATCCACTAATTCTCTAGTGGTCATTACGTAGGGACTCTTTGATATTGGAATTTCATTGTGGAATAAATCAATTCAAAAATCAAATTCATGTTCTACGGGATGTCTAGTTAATAACTTAGGGAATCAATCAAAGTATTCCATTAAAGTTGGAACATCACAAATTTGATAATTACATTATCAATCTGGAGATTTTCTTCTTTTCTTCCCCAATAAACTCATTCAGAATATATCCTAAGGGTGGAAGAAGATATGACTCAGATGATGATGTCTCCACAATAAGGATATGGAATTATACATCATCCTCGCAAATTTTAATTATCTTATTCATGCCTTAATATTTTATATCAAATTTTGAAAGACATTCGATAACATGTTTTATATCAAATCCAATGACATGTATGATAATTGTATCTAAAAATAATTCACATTTATGTGTCATAATGGGGACTATATCACACAGAATTATTTTGATGAGACATCCTCTGGGAATTATCACTAAAAACACCCTTCTCAAATTAAATGAGAAGTATCTAATTATATTAGATAACATAGTCGATATATGATAGTGGGATGATAAAAATTATAATAAAGCATTATATAATTTTTATTATAGGATTAATGTACCTACCAAAACATCATCATTTACTTCCACCTTAGATATAGTGATTTCATAAGGTTAGCATTCTAGCCATGGCCTAATCTTAGGTCGATCCCAATAACTCTTCTGAAACCTGTTGGAGTAATTAATTTTCTAAATAATCATTAAGAATTGAAAATTGGATATTTATATCTTTTTGTAACAATCATAATCATGGTGGTCTTCCTCTCAAAATTTTTAACAATATCTCATTCCATTTCGGCATTTCCTAAGACAATTATTCCCATAGTTCTCACAATCATTAAATTTCTTCATTATATTCTTCTTTTATCAACGCATTCCCTTCATCATATTCCAAGGATAACCTTGTCTTATCTTGATTTCCCTTGAATATATTACATGAAGGTAATTTATTCTCTATTTTTATGGAACAAGAAATTATTTCAGCATATAATGAATAAATTTGAGAGAAAAACACGCATCAGAGACTTAGATTAATCCCTTTAAATAAATGGTCAATATTTTACTCCATGTTCTATATGTAATCGGTAGTATTCCTAGTTAGCCTGGTAAATTTAACATAATAGTTTTTGAAACATTTATTTTCATTATTAATTAAGTTAAGAGACATTATTTTTCATCTAAATTTGTTGTTCATGAAGGAAACACTTTTTGAATAATTTCTCATTAATATAATTTCATTCAATGACTTCTATTTCATATCCCTGATTATTATTCTCGATCAATAACCACCATTGATCAACATCACCATTATGATGATACACTACATGTATATCCATTTCAATTTCACTGAACCCCTATAATATAAATAACTTCTCATGATTCATAATGAATTTCTCACCATGTAGTTGGATTAGTAGTCCCACAAATTGATGGGTATTATGTCACAAAATGTTATCCTATATAAGAGAGTCTTGATGTGGAAGTTGTTTCTTGATATGGAAAATATTATTTTTCATAACATGATTAATTTTTCCTAATATAGCCTTAATTTTATTAGTTTTAATACTATAAATATTTGATTCCCCATCAAGAAAATATTGACATTCTCCAAACATATGATACACATATTTATTCTCAGTGCCAATTCTAAATATTGTAATATACTATATTTGACTATTAAATAATGAATTTTAAATCATATTATATAATTATAAACATTATATAACACTTAACATAAATTAAAATATATGTATTATTAATATCAGAATAATAAAATTGGTTTATTTGGATATAACATTATTCTAAAATCCTTCATTATGGTTTCTAAATAAAATGTGAATTATCTCAAGCATATCCCCAAATAGTGTTAAACCAGGTTCATAGTAAAACCCATTGTCATGCCCCAGGGGATGATTATGTGAATCTCAAAGAACCATTTTCATAAATATTACCCCCATGTACCTCTGTTATTGAACCACATCAACTTTTATTATCCATATTGAGATGTATTGTTTGTAAAATCCACATAATAACATCTGTAATAAAACATTAGTATGTTATTGTATACTAATAGTCTGTGGCTATCATAGGGATATGTTCTCTAGCCATTTTTTTAAATTATTTAGTTCAAAATGTTTCTACTATAGTTCCTCTTATACCAATTGTAAAAACTCTAACCCCAATATCATTGAGCTGGTGCATGTTTATTACATTTTCATACATAGAAATGGTCAAATTCTAAATTTACGATCAGTTTAGCAGTTTGGAGAAATGGAAATATATATGAAACCCAATTTAATTTGCGAATAGAAAAGAAAAAGTAATACACGTTATGACCCATCCCTGTGGGGCCCATGCTGCAAATCCCCAAGCCTACTTCTTAAAGGTCAATGGATGGTGATTAGAAAAAAGTAGGCATATCCAAAACATGGGAGGCATTTCCTATGTACATGTATTCACACACACATATCTAAGCAAATAAAATTGTGAAATTTAAAATACAATAACAACCAATGGATTCATTGAACTATATCCCACAACCAGATTATGAATGGATGTTATGTAAAGTAAACTCGGTCCAAATAGATCCCACTACAATGAGTTTGTAACATAAGTCTAATCTGTATGTAAAAGGTACTAGGACTATTTTCTAAAACTGCATGAACACACCTTAACTTATATGGTCTCAGAAAGCACCATCTATACCTAGTACACCTAGGACTTGATGAAAAGATAGATCATCGAAACATGAAACAATACATGTCGGAAAATCCCATGCATGGGTGAGTATAATAATACTAAGTAGTACATCCCAAAACCATAAACCAATAAAAAAGTGGAATGTATACTCAAAACTAAAAAGGTATTTGAATATAGATCATATAAAATGAATATCCAAATATACTCAATCCAAGACACATATATTATATGTAAGTCAAAACCAATGTATACCAGTATTATAAATTTATCTCAAAGATTACACATAGAATTCTTTAAGAAGAACACACTCCATATCCTTATTGCAATAATAATGTATGTCTGAGAGGTACTTCTCATCATGTCTCTCCATGAGAAATATACGCTAATACTCTAAAAATATTATAATACAATAGATGAGGATCGCTTCTAGGGCCATGGGGTGGTACCAACAACTCAATATGGATTATCCAACTAAGTAGATTATTAGTTCCCACGTAGTGTTCCTCATGTTGTTACCAGGAAATACATATTAGTATTGAATAATTAATAGATTATCACACTTTTCGCTGCTTGGATTATTCCAAAATATATTTCCAGGAAGTCCTACTGAAGGGATCATAGTCTTATGAGTAGTAATTGATTCGTAACAACATTCAAGGAAATAATAAATGGAATGAACCCTAACATAACATGTCCATGTTATAGGGAGAAGAATCTCAAGACATGTAGTAAGTGGTATATGGTGTGTAAAAGGTTCACATGTCATGTCCTGAGAACATAGATAATGTTTTTGTAGAAAGACCTATGTATTTGAACCATGTCATGTAGAAGAGTGGTGCATTGTTTGTAGAAAGGTTACAGGATGTGTCCTTGCATCTAGGGTCTTCCCATATAATCCAGGTGTGTTCTAGTACATACTTCCATCCTGTGTATCCTTCCCCATGTACCAATACATTGTTAAGCCTATGTACATGGTCGAGGACATGCCATGTTGGGGAGTACATGATGTGTAGGCCTCCTGTGTAATCCAAACAGGGTCCATGTACATCCCATAAACCCAACGAGTCATTCCACTGGGGGTATATGTTGTGTAGTCATGACAATACAGACTTTGGATCAGTATTTCTAGAAACCCATCTTCTTCCTCCCCCTCAAACTATTGTTCCCTAAGTTCTCGTTTCAGTGGCCAGTTCACCACAAAACACTAGATTGATGACCATTTTTCCACCATAACATAGAATCATGAGGATTTAGACCCTCAATAAACTCTTAAAATGAAATCACATGAGTAATTACCTATCATTTAGGAGTATATATTCAGTACTCTCCATCATCTAATCCTCTACTGCATCCACTGTCACAACCTTGTCTAGTTATATCATTGTCGGATCTATGGTTTTGGATCATTGTTCACAGATTTTAAGGTGCATCAGTTGATAAATTTAGGGGTTCTAAACTACAGAGAAAAAAAATAACATGCGATGAAGAATGCATGAATTTGTGGAGAAAAGAAAAAAAAATAAAGAGGGTGAAACTCGAAAGATGATTGTGTCGATCATGGTTACCCACTTTTAAAATGGTAAATGAATTGAAAAAAATTATCAAGAATCAATTTATGATAAATCCCGCTATGTAAACCTTCCCAAAAACACGATTGATCTGCACACTAATATTTTCATGCATTAGTCTGCAGTCAGCATTGGAATCTTGAACATGGTAAATGGATTGAATAAAAAACCCTACATCGATTCAGGTCATTCTATAATGAGGAAATGTTCACATATCATTGTCTTTGGTGAGATCTTCCATGTTTGGTTCCCACCAATCATTAATCCGACAAATCATCATTCTTTAAAAGTATTCCCTAGAGTTTCCATCCTAGAATATCCAAAAAATTACTGGATTATGATTCCAGACCTAGATCTCTTACATATGAAGAAATAAAATGATACAAATACCACTATGTTGCTGCATCTACAAAATAAAAAAAAATATTAATTTATTTCATTAGTTTAAGAATTTGTGTTTACCTTACAATATAAACCCAATCCAAAAAAGGTTAGGTCACGTGTAGGGTAAAACCATTCTTTTTAATGAAATAGCTCCCTTAGATTTTAGATCTGGGTACCCTTTTGATGTTATTATAATTTTTCTGGAAAATCATGCAGCAGTGCTATTTAATATTTTAATATTTGTCACAAATTTTTTATAAGCACCCAAGGCCTCAGAATCACATTCAGTCTTAGTACATGGTTTGAATTATAATCTATATAATATTTAGAAATAATGCATGAATAATATGATTCATTATATTCTCCCTACCTTAGGTATTTACATCCCTCAAATGAAAAAACAATTTCTATTCCAAAAGATGTGGGTTCTGAGAACAAATATGAGCCTCCCCCTCCCAACTTCTCTCTTAGGGATTCTAGCACTTCCACTAGACACACACTAATAGAATAAATCATACATTAATGATCTTCTACTAATGACCCTCAATCTCTATTTGGTATTTATCCAAATTCACACCATGCATGATATCTATCTCATCCCAATCGATGACATGTGAGGGTTCATGCACGTACCTCCTTATATGTGACCCAAATAAGATGTAGTGTATTATGTATAACTATGGGGGGTAGAGATATGTAGTATACTACCTCGCAAACTCCATGAATTATCATAAAACATCTGATGAACCTCCGAGATATCTTTCCACCCAACCCAAATCTCTGTATTCCATATCGAGGTGAACCCCATAAAAACACATGGTTACCTTCCATTAACTCAAAATTAATCTATCACCCTTAATAATAATGCTTATCATGTATATGGTCATCTGTCATCCACTCTTAGAGGTTGTGAACTTTCTCAGTAACATATTGAACCATCTCTAGTCCCATGAGGTTTGTCTCTCCCGTTCCAGTCCATCAAAATGGTGGCCTAGTATTTTTCCCATACAAATATTTGAATGGGGCCATACCAATTGTTGAATAGTAGTAGTTTTTGTACGTAAACTCCATCACTGGTTGACGATCATTCAAAAAATGTCCAACGTATAGTATTCATGCTCACAACATGTACATAAAAACATAAATGGCCTACTTCGTATGGAAATCAAGTTGTCGGTGAAACATTGTGCTCAGGCATAACTAGGTCTTAATGGACTCCAACAAAAAATTCCAAAAAAAAATAATGCAGAACATAGATCACTATCTGAAATAATCATCGATGGATTTACTTGGAGTTTAACTATCCCCTTCATGTATAGGTGTCCCATTCTCTCTACTAAACTCTTCTCTTAAATAGATATAATGTTTGACGACATGGTGAGTCGGTCAACGATCAACTAAATTTTATTTTTTCCACTAGACGTACAAGTTATTCCCATCATAATGTCTATAGATATACCATCCCATATCTATTCTGTAACATTAAGGGTTGTATCCAAACTAGTTGGAACCTGGTGCTCCTCTTTCACTAACTGACAAATATGGAATCGAGAGATGAATTATGAAACTCCTTTCAGTATTGATCTCCAGAAAAACTGACATCGGAGGTCCCAGTACATCTTCAGAACACCTTGATGTTCTACTAAAGTGGATGTATGATACTCCCTCAAAAAATCCTCCAACAATGACACAGGTTTCATCATGAACCATCTATAAAGATGGACGTGCTCCACACATTTTGAATTTCAATCAAGGGTGTTCCCTATAAAAATATGTGCATGTAGGTTCTTGGTGTTGGTATCCCAATCTACACCTCCCTGAATTTTTGTAAGATTTAATGGGTAACAAACATTGAATTTAGGTATGCTACTCCATCTCCATCGACAATGGCTAACTCCAATGAGGCTAACTGCTATAATGCCTCATTTAACAACTGGGATCTAGATCTCCTATTGAAGGCATATTCTACAATGTTCCCCTACCAAGGAGTATATAATATATCATGTTCTTAGTAAAAGAGGGAATATATTCATTGACTATGTCTAATGTTGAGATCCTTCTAAAAGAAGATATAATTTATAATTTTGTGATCGGGGTAGATGATAAATGACATGCCAATCATGTAATTTTTTAAACATCCTCAATGCAAAGATGAACACTTCTATATCAAGTCCATGGTTTGAATTCTTCTTCTAATGTGGTCTAAAAAAATTATCTATAGCAATTTATCACTTTCATCTATATCCAGACAAAACCAAGCTAGGTTTTGGATGCATCATAGAACACTACATACTCGACACCCTCCTTCGACAATGTCATGATCAGAGTGCTCATCTAACTCTACCTTAACTAAAAAATATCCTACTCGATCATCAAAATCCATGTGAAATGGATGCCACTTTTGAGTCAAATAAATCATAGTTGCTGATATCCTGGTGAAATTGAGTACGAATATTCAATGATATCCTACAAACCCATGGACAATCCACACCTCCATTATGCACATAGGTGGATCCAAAGATAACATTTCCTTAACCATGTTCATGTCCCCTAACACTATACATTCTTAGATAACAGGTCCCATTATGTAGACCACCTGACTCCAGAACTGTCACATCATGATCATTCCATTATGCTATTCCTCTCAGTTTATGTCAAAAATCTATCCTTAAATTTCGTGGGTGATTCTACTTAGATAATGAGTAAACAAGGACCTTGTCGATGAATACCAAAACTATCAAATATATGAAACACTAATATATCATGTTCATGAGACCAATTAACACTATTGGGGTTTTCATTAAGCCAATAAAAAACACCATGTACTAATAGTGACATTAATGACATCTGAACGACTTCTTCAGTATATCCTCATCCCATACATGCATCTGGTGATAGCATGATATGAGTTCAAACTTCAAGAACCATCATTCCTATCTCAACTAATCAAATAGGTAATTTATACTTGGTAGTTGATATTTTTTCTTCATGGTCACTTGATTCAAGTTTCGATAGTCAACACAGATCCTCAAGATCCTGTATTCCTTATTTGGAAAACAAAACCGGGTTGCCCATGGTGAAACACTGGATCTCATCAATCCCTTCCTTTAAAAGTCATCTAATAATACACTCATCTCACAAAGCTATAGAATATCCATTCAATATTCTGGTGAAGTGATCAGTATGACCTCAAGTTGTTAGTCTAGGTATAATTATATCACTCGGTAGGGATGTTGACATGGAAAATCTTCTAGAATTACTTGCTCGTACTCCACCACTACTATATAGAATTGGAAACTCATAAAATCCATTGCACCAAGGTTTTGGATGGTCGACTAATTAGTGATCTTCTTACCGCTCATATGCATTAGTTCTTCCTATATAGTAATGGTTTCCTTGTAATTGACAAAGGAAAACATTATTACATCACTAATGGAACACCACTCCCTTCACCTATAACAATAAATATAGGAATGACGTTTAGATAAACAATCCTTACCAAGAATGGAATTTTATGGCCTTGACATTGATACCATGAAGATCTAATTGAAACTCTATCCTCCATGGGTTAGTTCAAATTTTTGTCATAACTGTCTAATCATTGATTATCCAGCTGTAGGTGTATACATGTGTATGGTTTGATTCAATTAATCAAACCGAATATATAGGTATCATACCAGATTTATAGAATGAATCGAATGAATAGAACCTATTCCTATCAGTATGTAATTTAAATATGACAAGACCCAGATCGTAACTTGAATCATTTGTGTATCCCCTCAGTAATATGCATCAATAGCATGCAGTGGTCCACTCGCCTATCCTCTAGCTCCCAGAGCATAGTATGGACCACCTAGGGTGCTGATGGTAATAAGATGAAATGTTGACTACCTCCTACTGCATTCCTAGCTCATATGCCACATCTAGAACCCATTATATCTTCCTACTCCAATTGTTTTCTCTGCCCTAGTGGTCAATCCATAGTCCCCTAGTCAATAGTATGGCAGGTTGAACAACCTCGAGTGTGATGTCCCCTACCGTTACATGAATATCACCACCTATATCTTTAATAATTGGACCCACCTTGTGAGCCATGTATTGAAGATATTGTATCATGGGACCTCCTCCTAAAGCATATACAATGTATGGGTTTTTAGAACTAACGTCGACTCCCTACTTATGAGGTGTCTGTTCCTTTTTTCCCACTACTGACTATCACACTCTTTATTTTCTCAACTAAGGATTATTCTTACAACATTGTTCAATTAATCACCCTAGAATATGTTTGAATTAACAAAAGGATAAAACTATATTTTATATCTCAATATAGACCTCAGTCGAAGGTATGATCCTTGATGTACTGATCTCAAATCATATCTATCAGGTTCATAGATTGGGGGGTAAATCTTGTAGAATAATTAGCCACTAACATGAAACAATGTTGGAGCTAAAGAATCTACTGGATATGAACAAACCTCTGTGTAACTAGTGATAAATCATCTCTAAATATGTTATTCAAGTCTATCCATGAAAGTGTCACCTATTCATATGTGTTGATATCCACAAATCACCAATGTCCCACTGAGCAATGTAGAAGACTCCCCACTATGTCCACCATCTCATCTATTGGTATCTTAACTCGATACAAAATTTATGCCTTTGCCTAATGCCAGTCCTCAATGACCTATTGGTTGGGATCTCTTTATAACCAGTGGAGTTTCTATCACTAAATCTCATAAAGTGCGCTCCTCCTGCACTTCTCATCTGATGGTACTGCGGTTACCATGTCCTTTTATAAATTTGGTGGTATGTATGGTGCCCCAACTAGAGGTAATATTTGGGGATTTGGTCCCTATATTAAATCCTTGTCACTAAGGTGTTCTTACTCAATGATGAAGCTTCTAAATCCTACCTCATATACATCGTGTATAAATCCTGAAACAAACAATATGTTCTCGAGGCAATTAGTATTTCCTGAGAGGTGATTCAAGAATGACATGGAAATGAAAACATATTCCAATAAGACATGTGTTCCATTATTTTCCCTATAACAAATTTTCTAATATACCAATTAAAAATTCAAGTTACCAGAGTCTTACTGCATGGATTTATCAGCTTATGCATTGACACTAGAGTCCCTAGCCTAAAATACTCACTCAAAAAACTTATCAATATTTCCACAAACGAATCTGAAGTACTCTCAGTACTAACACTACCACAAAACCGGGCATTCACGGTGCCACCCTTTATCAGCGCTAACAAAAAATCACTGATAAAGTTACGCCCTTTAATAGATCTTTTTTTAGCTCTGTTAAAGGGTACCCCTTTATGAAAACATTTTTAGTAGCGCTGATAAAGGGGGGTCTTTATTAGCATTTTTTAAATCGTTGATAAAGGGTCTGCTTCAAAAAAATAATTAAAAATATATATTAATATTTAAATATATATATAGTTATATTGATATAAATATAATATATATTTTTAAAATATAAATTTAAATATATTTTAGATAAGTATAAATATACAATTACAATTAATATATAAGATATTTAGTGAAAATGGCTTTTAAAAAAATTAAAAAAATATTTTAGGTTTATAATTTGTTAATTATTATGGATTAATACTCATTTAATAACAATTTTAAGACTAAACAAATAAAATAAAAATTTAAAAAGATCCAAAATATGTTAAAAACGCAACTTGAACTTAAAATGGCCATAACTTTTGATCCGGGTATCCATTTCAGCTCTACCGCATATCAAATCAGAGCCTGAAATGATCTCTACATGAAAATAATTGATGCTAGGCCTTTGTCACATTTTCCAAGTCCTAAAAAGGTCCAAACGGCCTCCAAAACTGAGTTTTAATTTGGATACCCCGATTTTTTAACATTTTGTGGATTTTTAGCCTCGTTTAAGGGGCTATTATTGGCTTTTTTGGTGGGGACTGAATTTATTCCATGGTATTTCATTCATATTGATATTATTTCATTGAAATTGTATTGTTTTTTATAATTCACTTCTATTTATAATCAAATATATTACAATATATACATATTTTTATATATTCACACATATAAATAAATTTTTTAAATAAATAATTAAACATATTTTCATATAAAATATATTAGCATTATCTAAATAATAACTAATATCCATTTTATTTAAAATAACATTATATCAATATTTATATACCTATATATTAATCAAACTATATATGTACCTATATAATGTGTGTGTGTCTATTTGTGGGTGTCTATATATTAACAAACTGATATTATATATATATATATATTCTAACATATGTATATGCATATATATATATATATATATATGTATTTATAATTATACTTATAGAAACACACACACACACATATATATATATGTGTGTGTTTGTGTGTGTGTGTGTTGTATATATGTATTTATTTATACACACACAAAACAAAACATATTTTATAATTGTATTGAAAATTAATCTTATAAATATATATTAATATACGAATAAATATATGGATAAAAAAATATAACTTAATATATATAAATAAATAAATAAAACTTCATATTAATATATGAATAAATATATAAATATATAAATATATACATATATAAAAATAACTAACTATATATATATATTAATATACAAATAAATATATAAATATATAAATATAACTATATATGTGTGTATATATATATATTAATAAAAATATATAAATTTATATTAATACCTGAATAAATATAACTAAATATATATATATATAGATATATCACTAGTTAGAGAAAAAATCAAATTAGAGGAGTGGTAAAGGCTTAGCGCGCACGGGGGGAGGCCTTGAGTTCAAAGCCTGTAAGTGGCCAGCGGTGGCGT
This sequence comes from Viscum album, assembly GCA_963277665.1. Taxonomy (NCBI): domain Eukaryota; kingdom Viridiplantae; phylum Streptophyta; class Magnoliopsida; order Santalales; family Viscaceae; genus Viscum; species Viscum album. Next base: position 1,049,527,328 of record OY728151.1, on the reverse strand, counting down.
GCACATGGGTGAATTGGGGGGGGATATAGAGCTGTTAAAGGGGTCTACAAAGCACTGATAAAACATGGGGCGTCATGGCTAGGGCGGGGTGATGATAAATGATGGGAAAGGGCTGTTAAAGGCCCCCTCTGATTTAAAGTTTTATATTTTAATTTTATTATCTTTTTTTAAATTTATTAACTTTTATCAATGCTAAAAAATTTGCTGATTAAAGGGGCCTTTTATCAGCGCTAAAATAAAGCACTGATAAAAGGTTCCTTTATCAGTGCTTTTTTTAGCGCTGATAAAAGGCCCCTTTTATCAGAGATTTTTATAACATTGATAAAAGGGGACTTTATCAGGGCTTTTTTGGAGCGCTGATAAATGGGACCCCCCTCCATTATCTTTGTCGTCATTAATAGTGCTTTTTTCGCGCTGTTAAAGGCCGTTTTATCGCTGTTAGAAGCCTTATTTGTAGTAGTGTAATGAAGATCCAACATGCTATGATTCCACTTTTTCATGATCTGCCCCAGTGGGTATCATTCCACAACTCCCCATGCCTACCTTAAATAGGACAGGGGATGGTGAATTTAACTGAGAGGTCGTATCAATAACATGGGAGTAATTTACTATGCACCAGTATGCACACACACATCTCCAAGCCCAGAAAATGAATAAAATGTTAAAATCACTAAGAACCAACACATGAATACACCTATATTGAAAATCTAAAGTATAAAAGTATGTAAATAAAATTAAAATATGGTAATGTATAATCCCAACAGTAAGAGTTCGTCAACAAATTGCAACCAATAAGTATAAGGAACTAGGATTAACGGTAGTAGCTATAGGAAAACACCTCAACATGCCTGGTCTCAAAAAGAACATTTTGATCCAAGTCCCCCTTGGATGTTTTCAAAATATAAATCATCATTCCATGAAATAACACATAGAGGAAAATCCCATGAAGGTATGAGTATAAAAATACTCAGTAGTAATCCTTGATAACACAATGAAATACTATGACAACCCTTCTTTAAATACAAACATAAACATGATTTATTACATAAACTATTCACTTGATACAACATGGATGATCGAGAGGTCTAGTGTATTTGGGGCCTATGATCATTACACAACAACATAAAATATGAAATACAACATATTTATTGAAAACTTCCTTTACATGACCTCTACATTCCCTTGTACTTAGCATTGCATGGGATAACCTGAGGACATGCATAAGAAAAGGGTTGAGCTATAAAGCCCAGTAAGGGAATAAACATGGAATAAATGAGGAGTAAAATACATGTTTGACAATAGGCATATCAATAGAGCATAAGAGAAACATGAACATAAAGGCACGACAATGCATGATAATCATAACATGGAAATGTGGCAACAACACTTAACATAGAATTAGCATGAGCCAAGGCTCATTGCACATAGAGCATGAGTAAATCCTAATTTTCACATGAATCATGAGTAAAACCTCGTTTCACTTGAATTGGAATGAGTCAATACTCATTTCACACGACGTATCATGATACTATACTTTACCCAATGCATTGGAGTGCTATATGGGCTCACCCTTCTTAAACATTTCATTTCATGCATTAGTGTGCCACATGGATCATAAAACATGGATTCATAGAACATAATCATTTATTCCACAATAATGGAATATGGATTTCATACATGAAACATTATAATATATAAGTAAATGTGCATAATGTTGAACACCCTTGATGGAGAAATGGGAATGGTATTCACTACACAATGGCATTGGCTTAGAAATTCAGTGCGACTTCGGCAACGTAATGACGTGACATAAGAATTCATAAAAACGATTGATGAGAGATAAAGGGGTTCCACATCATATTTACATGTAATGGACAGTAAGGAGGTCATATAGATACATTTCCCAACAATTGTAATGGAATTTAGATTCATGATACAAAAGTATTTCTTGAATGTAAATGAAAATGGAGAAGTTCCTTTTGGAATTTCGGCATAGTAACGGGTGTACATGAGAGGCATCTAATGAGAGATAATGGGGTCTCTCATCATTCAAACACAAAGAAGGTAGTATTAGGGAGATGAAAATCCATACCCCAACATTCATAATTGAAATTAAATGGGAAAAACAACTTAATGAAAATTGAACAAAAAATAGAAAGGAAGAAAAAACCATTACATAAAAGTGTGCTTCCAAAGGCTTGAGAGAGGCTTGAGAGAGGCTTCTTGGGAGCTTGGGGAACCTCGGGAGGATTCTAGAGAGGGTAGGGAATAGGTTGGAAGAACTCTAAAGGATTTTAGTGAGGGGGAAGTGGGAGCTTGTGTGGGTTTATATAGGAAATGTGAGTGAATTCATTATTATTTAGGTTTGGGACCCCTTACATTAAACTAATCCAAACCACAATCTGCTCATGTATTTTGCCCATGTTTTTTGAAAAGGGGAAGGAAAAAAATATTTTATAAGGCCAAAGTCCAGGATTCTTAAAATAATGGGTTTTCTTATGTGGAGGAGAGTCACACTCCCAAGGAAAATAATTTAAAAAGACAAGATGTTTAATAAGTCTTGAGGGGTCCATTAATGCTTTGAAATGTAAGTCAAACAAACCCAAAATCACATTATTTTAATTCCAAAACATATATTGGCTGAACATAAACTTATTGAATTTTATTACATCACTATTTTGACATGATGATGTCGTAAAACACATTATACATTTAAACGGTATTTAATTTTTACCCAAAAATTTGACTGTCTCTGAAAATTATGAAAAATTCACCGTTGGATAATTTCAATGTCCTGATTCCACAAATATCATTTATTTTATCTAAATAGTTTTCTAAATATGTTAATTTTCACTTTTAAAATAAAAACCAACATTTATCGAAAATTCTCGGGTTTTGACAGAAATGGCTTTCAAACCGTAATATAAATTATAATTTCATTCATAAAATTAGAAGATCAATTATATTTAAAAAAATAAATTTAATAATAATAATAATATTTTATTAAAATATTATTTAATTCAAAAATACCTTTATTTAATAAAATATATTTATTATTTAAATAATTACTAATAACACTATTTGTACATTAAAAACTATTTACACAGTTTCAATAATGACAAGAAGGTATAATCATTATTATATACAAAATATTAATATACATGAACATATTACTAGCGATTTGTTACATGACCCCTTAAAACAGCTGCATAAGACCTAAGGGTATGGTGTGCGATGGTGACAGACTCTTGGGGCGGCTCAGATAACATCGTTCGAGTGGTAATCTTTATCAACTTCCACTTTTCCCGTAGGCGGTCCCGTTCGAGCCTGAAATTATGAAGCTCAGCTTGGGCTTGGTAAAGAGAGAAGCCCAAAGATGCGACCTCATTTCCGAGCTCCGAAAAATGGGCATCGTATGGAGAAATTCTACTGGATGAGGCCATCAAAACCTTTGTCTGAGTAAATTGGATTTGTTAAAGCCTTATATTTATACTAATCATATGATCACTGTTTAGCGACTATAAAATCAATGGTCAAAATACTTGACATAAAACAAAATAAGTTGAAATTTTATATAAACATTTTACATAAAGAGACATTTAACTAGATCAAGATGAATTTCCATTAGTGAATCTTTGGGTCGTTACAATATTCCCCCCTTAAGAAATTTCACCCTCGAAATTTCCTTTTTACTACACTAAAACTGATGTGGGTAACTCAGCTTCGTCATTTTCCTCCGATTCCCAAGTCGCTTCTTCAAACATGTGGTTTCGCCACAACACATTAACAAGGGGAATTTTCGTATTTCTTAGATCTTTTTTCTCTATGATATAAGATCTTCCCTGGTTTCTCCTCATAAGAAAGATCATCCTCCAACGGTACCACCTCAGAAGAAAGTACTTGTGAAGGGTCCGTTATGTACATCCTTAATATGGATACATGAAAGACATCATGTACTTTGGATAAGGGAGGTGGAAGTGCTAGTCGATAGGCCACAGCCCCGACACGTTCATGAATCTCAAAGGGGCCGATGTACCTTGGACTTAACTTCCCTTTATTTCTAAACCTCATGACCTTATTCCACGAAGATATGCGTAGAAAAACCATGTCTCCAACTTTAAACTCAAGGTCTCATCAACGATTATCTGTATAACTCTTCTGTTGACTCTGGGATTCCTTGATATGCTGCTGAATTGTTTTCACCTTCTCCAAAATTTCCTCGACCATTTCCGGTCCAAGCAGCTTACGTTCACTGACCTCATCCCAACACACTAGTGTTCTGCACCTTTTCCCATAAAGGGATTCATATGGTTCCATTTGGATGATCGAGTGGAATATATTATTATAAGAGAACTCAACCCGAAGAATATGTTGATCCAATCCTCCTTTAAAGTCCATTGAGCATTCTCTCAACATGTCCTCAAGTGTTTGGATAGTCCACTCGGATTGGGCATCAGTTTGAGGATGATAGTCCGTACTGAAGTTTAGTTCTGTATTCCGAGCATGTTGAAGACTCTTCCAAAACATAGAGGTGAATCTTGGATCTTGGTCTGACACAATAGATAGTGGCACTCCATGCATCCTTACCACTTCCCTGATATATATATGTGATACTTGATCCAATGAGAAATCCTCCCGAATAGAAATGAAGTGTGCAGTCTTTGTAAGACGATCCACAACAACCCAGGTTGCATTGTTGCCTTTGGATGTCCTTTGAAGTCTAGTGACAATGTCCATGGTGATGTTCTCCCATTTCCATTGTGGTATGGGCAGTGGTTTCATAATCCCCTTAGACATCTTCCTCTCTGCCTTCACTTGCTGGCACACCAGGAACTTTGATGTATATTCAAAGATCTCCTTTTTCATATTATCCTACGAAAAGTTTTCTCAGAGATCTCAATACATCTTTGTTCTCCCTGGGTGAATAGAGAAATTTGAACTATGTGCATCATCCAAAAGTTCCTTCTTCAGCTCCATACTTGATGGAACACATAGAATTTTCCCAAATCGCACAATTCCTTCTTCATTAACATTAAACTCCACAGATTTCCCATTTTTGATAGCTTCCACTTTTTCTTGAATTCCCACAACATCCTTTTGAGAATCCTTTAACCTTTCCAAAAGAGACAGTTGACCACTAATTGGTGAAAGGATTGATGATGTTACCTTATTTATGATTCCCATGTCCATCTTCATCATGTCTAAGAACATTGGAACCCTCTCGATTCTCATCATTGATAGAATCGACTGATCCTTTCTACTTAGGTCATCTCCCACCTTGTTCGCTTTCCCAGGGTGGTAATGTATTGAACAATCATAATCCTTTATGAGCTCTATCCATCTTCTCTGGTGCATATTAATCTTTTTTTGTGTGAATATATATTTAAGACTCTTGTGGTTAGTATATATCTCACATTTCTCCCAATAGTGATAATGACGCCAGATTTTCAAGGCCAAGATCACCGCTGCCGACTCATGATCATGTGTTGGATAGTTTTTCAAATGGATTTTCAACTGCCTTGAGGCATAGGATATCACTTTATCATTCTGTATCAGCACACAACCTAATCCCTTCTTCGATGCATCACTGAATACCACAAACATTTCCCAACTTGTGGGTAAAGTGAGCACTGGCGCAGTGATAAGCCTCTTTTTCAACTCCTTGAAGCTTTCTTCACATTCATCAATCCACGAAATCTTTACTCCGTTTCGAGTTAGTTTGGTAAGAGGGTTAGACAATCGTGAAAATTTTTTCACAAATCATCGATAATATCCAGCTAACCCCAAGAAGGTACGAATATCCATTAACGATGTTGGCCTCGGTCATCACTCAATTGCATCTGTTTTGGAGGGATCCACAGATATCCCATTTCTTGTGATGATATGGCCCAAGAATGAGACCTCCTTCAACCAGGACTCACACTTTTTGTACTTTTCATAGATCTTCTCCTAGAGAAAAGTCTCTAGTACAGTTCTTAAATGATCCTCATGATCCTCCTTGGTTTTGGAGTATATTAGAATATAATCAATAAATACTACCACAAATATTTCAAGGTAATCTCTAAAGACTGTATTCATCATGTCCATGATGATTGCTGGAGCATTAGTGAGTCAGAAAGGCATGACTATGAATTCATAGTGCCCATATCTTTTATAAAATACAGCCTTGGGGACATCTTCCTTCTTCACCCTTACTTGATAATATCCCAACCGAAAATCTACCATGGAGAAGTATTGTTCTCCACGCAGTTGATCAGACAAGTCATCGATCCATGGAAGAGGATACATGTTCTTTATTGTGAATTTGTTATGTTCACGATAATAAATGCAAAGCCCCATTGACCCATCATTATTATTGACAAATAGGACTGGTGCACCCCATGGTGAAGCACATGGGCGTATAAACCCTTTATACAGATTCTCCTGTAGTTGTTTCTTCAGATCTTCAATCTCTATGACAACCATTATATATGGAGTCTTGGATATTGGTAGCGCCCCTGGTATAAGTTCTATTGAGAATTCAACATCTCTTCTAGGAGGAAGACCAGACAGTCCCTTGAGAAACACTTCAACGAATTCTATCACAATAGGAATTTAATCAAGGATGGTTTCATTCTTGGACTCAATCATCTAAGCCAGATACACATACTCATAGAGAAGTAATATCAATGCTTGAGATGATGGAGCTAAAGGAGATTCATTTTCCTCCTTAGAATTTTATTGAATCGAGGGTCGATTCTCTATATGGAGTGTGATTTCCCTCCCCCAAAAATTTATGTTGGCTCTATATAAGGAAAGCCAATCCATGCAAAGAATTTCATCAAATTACACCAGAGGGAGTATGATGAGGTTCATCGGGAAATTCAATCCACAGATTATAACAGGGGAGGACTTATATTCATGGGATGCAATGATTTCCCCTTTTTCTGAACTCACCGACATCGTCACTTCCATGATTTGTGGTGGTGCTGGGATTGTTAGACTAGAAATTCGAGATATAAACGAATGTGTAGAACCTGAATCAAAAATTATGTTTTCTATTCTTGAATGAATAACTAGAATACCTATCACCACTTCGTTTTCGGGGTTCTCTTCAGTAGAAGTGATGGAAAAAGCTCTTCCTTGATGCCTTGGAGGTTGTTGGTTGCCTCCCAAAACCCTTGGTTTAGGGAACTGATTTGAAAAGTGACCCGGTTCTTTGCAGTTGTAGTGATGAACAATGCGTTGAGGTTCGAATGGAGCATTCCACCCCTCTGTCACAGCCACAGGTCTTTCTTGCCGACAGTTAACAGCTAGGTGCCCTTCTCTTCCACAACTAAAGCATTTTCTCTTCCCCTTGAGGCAATTTCCAGGGTTTTTATTTCCGCACTTTTGGAAAGTGGGGTGCTGGATCTTCTTAGCACCATTGGATTTATCCACCAGACTGCCAACATTGAAGTCTAACTTACGCTTCTTGTCCCCATGATACCCATGTGATTCCCCGATCCCCATTTCGATCTTGAGGGAACATCGGACAATTTCCTCATAGCTTTCGAAGTCACAGATCCCTAATGCTTTCTGCTGGCTAGGCTTCAGCCAACCAAAGAAGCGGTCAACCATGAATTTTGGGGTAACAACAAAGCCAGAATCGTATCGTGCAAGGCTTGTGATGTTTCCCTCGTACACTCCAATGTATTCTTCTTCTTTTTTCTTGAGGGAAAGGAAGTCCCTTTCCATCATAAGAAGGAGGGTGCACGGAAAATATTTATCGAAAAACATCTTCTGGAAATCCTTCCATTCCAACGCCTTGATCTCCTCCTCAGGCTTCGTACTTTTGATCAAAGTCCACCATTGATCAGCTTCACCCTCCATACGATAAGCCTCATGGAGAACCTTCTCTTGTTCAGAACATTGAAGGATGGTGAAGATATTTTCAATGGAGTTGATCCATTGTTCAGCTATCGTGGGATCGGATGATCCACTAAAAGTAAGAGGCCTTTGTCTCATGAATCTCTCGATAGCGACTTGTTCTTTCTTGGGGGGGGGGGGGGGTTGAATTTTACTCTTGACCTGTGTTTCTATTCAAATCTTGAGTTAGCTGAGAGTGAAGCATGACAAAGTTTGTGATTCCTGCTCCCATTGGATTGGGAATCTCATTAGTACTATCATCACACTGATCTTCACATCGGTTGTTAGCCCGAGTCCTCCTATTACCTACCATTGGATAGAATAAAAGTAAATTTATGGGTAACACATAAAGCATACTCCAAATAAAAAATTTGATTACTTATAAATAAACTTTTATTTCCTTTACTCATGATTCTATAGGCTTCAATCTAGGATTTTCATGATCTACATTCTAACATATATTCTTAGGGTCATTTTTTTAATTCCCTTAATAAGGGTTCATACAATACATTTGAATTTATCAAAACATATACCTCATGATTTTCATAACCAAGAGTGAAGCAAGGCCCATTGTCATGCACCAGTTCCCGGTCGAGTCTAGCTCAAAGAGGTGTTTTTGGGTTTTTCCCCCAGGACACATCTGTGCCAGAGCCGCCTCTACCTGCTCGTATCCAAACTGGGATGTATTTTTTTGATAAACCACTTACTCAGTACTTACTAAAAATTAGGGATGTTTTTATTATAAATATTCTGTTCTCTAAGGCTTTACTAGGGTTTTCTAATCCTAATCGAAAAAATAACTAAACCTATCCTCTGATACCAACTATGACAACCCTACTTTTATTACAAACATAAACATGATTTATTACATATACTATTCACTTGATACAACATGGATGATTGAGGGTTATAGTGTATTTGTGGTTTAGGATAATTACATAACAACTTAAAATATGAAATACAACATCTTTATTGAAAACTTATTTTACATGATGACTACATTTCATCATACTTAGCATTGCATGGGATTGCCTGAGGACAAGCATAAGAAAAGAGGTGAGCTATAAAGCCCAGTAAGGGAATAAACATTGAATAAATGAAGAGTACAATACATATTAGAAAATAGGCATATCAACATAGAAAAATAGAAACATTAACATAAATGCATGATAAAGCATGATAATTATAACATGGAAAAGTAGCAACAACACTTAACATGGAATTAACATGTGCCAAGGCTCATTACACATGGGGCATGAGTAAATCCTAATTTTCACATGAAGCATGAGTAAACCCTCATTCCACTTGAATTAGAATGAGTCAATACTCATTGAACATGATGAATCATGATACTATACTTTACCCAATGCATTGGATCCCTATAAGGGAACACCCTTCTTAAACATTTCATTTCATGCATAAGTGTGCCACATGGATCATAAAACATGGATTCATAAAACATATTCATTTATAACATGATAAAGGAATGTGGAATTAATACATGAAACATTATAATCAATAAGTAGATGTGCATAAAGGTGAATACCCTTGATGGAGAAATGGGTAGGGTATTCACTACAAAATTGCATTGGCTTAGAAAATCGGTGCGATTTCGGCAGCGTAACGACCTGACATAAAAATTCATTAAAACGGTTGATGAGAGAGAAAGTGGTTCCTAATAATATTTACATGTAATGGAAAGTAATGAGGTCATATAGATACATGTCCCAAAAATTGTAATGGAATTTATATTCATGATACAAAAGTATTGCTTGAATGTAAATGGGGAGAGAGAAGTTTCTTTCGGAATTTCAGCATAGTAACAGGTGTACATGGGAGCCATATAATGAGAGAGAAAGGGGTCTCCCATCATTAAAACATAAAGAGGGAAATATGAGGGAGGTGTTAAATCATACCCCAACATTCAAAATTCAAATTAAATGGGAAAAACAACTTAATGAAAATTGGACATAAATGTGAAAGGAAGAAAAAACCCTTACTTGGAAGTGTGCTTCCAAAGGATTCAGAGAGGCTTGAGAGAGGCTTCTTGGGAGATTGGGGCACCTTGGGAGGATTCTAGAGAGAGAGTATGGAAGAGTTTGGACGAACTCCAAAGGCTTTGAGTGAGGAGGAAGTGGGACCTTGGGTGGGTTTATATAGGAAAGGTGAGTGAATTCATTATTATTTAGGTTTGGGAACCCTTACATTAAACTAATCCCTACCACAAATCAGCTCATGATTTTCCCCATGGTTTTTGGAAAAATGGAGAGGAAAAAAATATTTTATAAGGACAATGTCCGAACTTTTTAAAATAATGGGTTTTCTTATGTGGAGGTGAGTCGCACTCCCATGGAAAATAATTTAAAAAGACAAGATGCTTAATAAGCCTTGAGGGGTCCATTAATGCTTTGTAAAGTAAGTCAAACAAACCCAAAATCACATTATTTTAATGGGAAAACATATATTGGCAGAACATAAAGCTTATAGTATTTTATTACATCACTATTGGGTCATTATGATGTCATAAAACACATTATATATTTAAACGGTATTTAATTGTTAACCAAAAATTTGACTATTTCAGAAAATTATGAAACATTCAGAGATGGATAATTTTGACATCCTAATTACAGAAATATCATTTATTTTATCTAAATAATTTTGCAAATATGTTAATTTTCAATTTTAAAATCAATATCGACATTTATAAGAAATTCTCGGGTTTTGACAAAAATGGCTTTCAAACCTTAATAAAAATTATAATTGCATTCATAAAATTATAAGATAATTTATATTTAATAAAAATTAATTTAATAATAATAATAATAATATTTTATTAAAATATTATTTAACTCAGAAATCCCTTAATTGAATAAAATAGATTTCTCAATTAAATAATAAGTAAAAACACTATTTTTACTTTTAAAATTATTTACAAGGTGTCAATAATGAAAAGAAGGTATATTCATTATTATATAAAAAAATATACATGAACATATTATTAGAGATTTGTTACATAACCCCTTAAAACAGTCGTATAAGTCCTAAGGGTAAGGTGCGTGATGGTGACAGACTCTTGGGGTGGCTCAGATAACATCGCTCGAGTGGTAATCTCTATCAACATCAACTTTTCGTGTAGACGGTCTCGTTCGAGCCTGACATGATGAAGCTCATCGTGGGCTTGGTCAAGAGTGAAGCCCAAAGACGCCACCTATTTTCTGAGCTCCTACAAATGGGCTACACATGGAGCAATTCTACTGGATGATGCCATCACTTCCTTTGTTTGAGTAAATTGGATTTGTTAAAGCCCTATATTTATACTAATCATATGATCACTGTTCAACGGCTATAAAAGCAATGGTCACAATTATTGACCTAAAACCAAATAAGTTGACATTTTATATAAACATTTTACATAAAGAGACATTTAACTAGATCAATAGGGATTTCCATTAGTGAAACCTTGGGTCGTTACAAATACAATAAGGAAAGGTATAGTCATCTCTACACAGGTGTATGTCTACAACACTTATAACAAGAATAACATGATATACTGACTACAAGACAAGCATTCTGGAGGTATTTTGAACCTTTTTTTAGCATCATAATAAATTCATCTCAATCATTCCATGAATAAATCATCTATTAGAACATAATTCTCAGTATGATACCACTGATGACATCCTACTGAGAGGTACTACTCATTAGGTCCCCCATGTGAAAGATACACTCATCATCAAAAGTGAAAATGATATAATAATCGAGGATCCCATCCAGGCCATGAGGTGATACCAAAGACTGAATCTGGATTAACTTGCATTATAAAGGATCATTGACTGTGTGGTGTAGTCATGACAATACCAGAAACTCCAACAAGGCAAAAAATAATGAATAGGGGATCCCACTCGAGGCCACTCAGGTGATCAAAACTAATCTATATAAGAATTCCTACTAAAGGGATCACATTTCTAGAAGTCAGAAATGACTCGTACCAATCATTTATGACATATTAAAGGGGAAGAACCCTTCTAAAAATATATCTATGATATAAAGGACATGAATATCAATCCATGTATAAAGTTGTACAAGGCATTTAGTAGGGACACACACCATGTCTCAAGACCCTGGATATTTCTTGTGTACAAGGGGTCATGTCGTTAAACCATATCATGAATAATAGGGTTAAATATAATGTATATTGGTTAAAATCTATTTCCTCTCATTCGGGACTCCACCTGTGTATTCAGGTTTTGTGGTCGGACTCGGTGTCACCACGTGTATCCTTTGTCATGTACCAGTACACATGGTAGCCCATGTACTTGGTCCAGGACTAGCCGTGTGGGGGGTGTACATTCTATTTATGTGACCCTTGTAATTCACCCCATGTTGGTGTAATTCAAATTTACATGTCAATTTTTTCGAATGGGGGTACGCTACATGTAGTCAAGGCAACTCACCATGTGGATTAGGTTTTCCCAATACGCATATTCTTTCTCACAATAATGTTGTTGTTCTCCAAGATCTAATTATCATGGCCATTTCTCCTCATAAATCGTGATCCAGGAACAATTATTTATTTTATCACTGTATCCACTTGATTCAGGTCTTCAATTATCTCATAAAGCATAATCACATCCATATTTTTGATATTTCTAATCAATGATGATTTGGAACCCACCGTCATTTTATCTGCTACGACACCCACCATCGCACCAACATCGAGTCTTACTAATTCACGATTAGTGGTTTTGAATACTTGAACCACTAATAGATTGTTATATTATAGATTATTTAAAGGGTTCCGAAGCATGGGGATGAATGAAGACCATGCAATAAAGAATTAATTAAGTGGATGATAAAAGCACAACAAATCGACAGGGGAAAACCTCAATCAGTGTTCATGTTTATCTCTTTTTCACAATTTTATTGGTAATGTAATCCCAAAAAAATCTAAAGAATAAAATTTAGATAAATCCTACAAAATAACTTATCTGCAAACATGATCAATCTCTGGGATAGTCAATTCATGGATTAGTCTGTGTTGGTTTTGGTTATCATTAACCGGAAAAATGTATTGAATAAATATTCATATTTTCTTGACCCAACCCTAGCTCGGCTCGTGCTATAACTACCTGAATCCCACCTCCATAGGCCAGGGGTTGGAGACTACCACCAAAGGCATAAGAACATGGGAATGTATTTCACTATACACCTGTACACACACAACCAACTCAATGAAAATGTGCAGAGGGAAAAAATGAAATAATACAATTAGTATAAATTAAACGAACATACATGATCCTCTAGATTGTATAAAGGGTATGGTAGTGTATAATAAAAACTAAAAGGGATAAAACAAACTCCCAGAATAGACACATGTCCCAACATAAAGGATACTAATAATGATTAATAGGTGAGAGATCCATGATCTTGTATCCCATCTCAAAAAACTATATGTGGTCCACGTAGTTCATATCCATATTCTCCTTTTAAATAATGATCGACATGTCCATCTTATGAAAAAGAAACAACACATGTTTGTAGAATACCATGCAGGATTGAGTATATACATACCTAGTAGGACACCCTGAAATGTTGAAGGGTGAAACAGTAAGAAATACAACTTCAAAGAAATATTGTGGGATCAACATACATTAAAAGGAGTGCATCTCCACCCAAAAATAGATATTCTCATTCAAAGAAACCCAAAAAACTGTATAAGGGGATATCTATCTCATAGCTCAACCCATGAAATTGAGTATCCATTAGTCCCATGGTAAAAACCATCTACAATGTCCCACATATCAACGCGTCAACCTATGAGGCACAAGTCAAAGGGGATAATGTCACCACACCTAGATAGTGTTCACTTTGGGCATCACTAATTTCCCCCATGGTTTTTTGTCATGTCATAAGGATGCATATCGATTTGGAAAGTTCCCCTATTTATGATGAGCCCTTCAGTACGCTGAATCTCTCCTCATTACTATGATGCACTGAAGAGTGTCCTACTCTAGTAGTCATCGAGGAACACCACTTCGCAGCACCACTAGTGGGTAAAGTCACCCCGCCCATCTAGGAGTTCCACTTACCATCCCATTGAGATAGTAAGAATGGTCCTATTTTCGAGGAATACCATAGCCCAGCAAATCTGAAGGGTATGTCGGGTACAATCGTCAAGGAACACCACTACCCAACCCAGCTGGTGGGTAATCCCCGTGCTGTCGTCAGCAAAATCTTCTTCCCAACTTGAAGGTAATCCCTGTACTATCATTGGGGAATGACTATTCCCATCCCAGTTGGGCTGGCCAATGGAATTCCTGATGAGGGTACCTCGATTTAGATAGATCGCTGATGAAGAATGATCTTTATGTAATTTGTATTTGTTAGATCTACCAATTTTGGTGAACATTGATCATTTATCTATGATCTCACCATTCATAAGGATGATTATATAGAGGTTCCATCTTATAGTCTCCATAGAATTACCTATTTATGAGGATAAACATAGATCACTAAAAAATGGATTCATTTAATGAGAAAAAAACTGTGATGTCGCTTCTTTTACAAAATGAAATATATTTTTCTAATAAATTTAATTAATTTATTCATATGTGATATCTTTAGAGTATTGACCCTTGCTAACCAATGTTAAGTTATTACTAGGGTAAAACTATTGTTCTAAATGAAACGATGCACTTATATATCTGATTTGGGTACCCATTTAGAAGGTATTACACTATTTTATGAATACCCCATGCATTATTTTTAATATTTTAATATTAATCCATCATTCATTCCAGGAACATCAGGCCTCTGAATCACACCCTGTCTCCAAACATTTTCTCCAATTTAATATATATAATATTTTAAAATAATACATGGAAAATTTGAGTTATTAAAATAGAAAAAAATTGAATTTCCCACTCGAAAACTCATTCTATGATCTATTCCATATATCTTGGGGAAAGAAAAATAATTAATTTGAGATTAAATTCCTTGAAATGGTTATTTACTATAGATGACATTATAAAAGAATACTGAATAATTAATATGGAATGGAAAATAACAAAGGACACATTACATTTAATTGATAATTTTAGAATAAAATGCATCTATAGATAATAAAATTGTGAAAATATAATGGATAATAATGACTAAATTATTAATGAATTAAACTACTAATTATAGGATGGTGTGTCTTAGGGACATGATACCTCTACAATGAAGTCCTTTTACATTGATTTTTAAAAGTACAGGTTGAAATATGTTTAATTTGACCAATTTATTTCCCAAACTAGTCATGTAATGAATCAAGGGGATATCTATAGTCAGTACCCACCCATCACTACATTTCAAAGAAAATATTCATATATTTTAATAATCTATTATGTACTTAAACATTGTTCTTTATAAACAAATATCTGTAAGACTAATGGATTAAATTTTTTCAATATTTCCACAATTAATCATATAACATTAAAGGATTATAACATATGATTAAATAGTATATGGTTTATAAAATAATAATGTACATCATAAAATAATATTTCTTTTTCATAGAAGATTATTTTCTAATAAGAAATGATAATCATATTGTGATCGTTTTAATAGAATGTTAAAAATCACAAATGAAAGTTAGATTGTACAATAACATTTACCCGTTAATAATTTTCATTTCCAATCCCCTTGGATGAAATGATACAATGAAATATTAATTATTAATGATCTTACTTGACATTGGGGAAGTTCGTACACCATATAATATAAATTTGGACTACAATAATAAATATTTCTCAATGATGGGAAATTGATATGTAATACCTTACATTAGGATTTATTTTGGTTTTACATGATTTAAAATATCATATAGAGGTTTTAATTATTTTATTAACTTATAAAATAACAATATTAATTTTTATTATAACATATATTATCATATTATAAAATATTATCACCCATTTGATAATAATCATTATTTATTTTAATAGATTTGTGTGTTAGTTTCCATACATTGTAGGAATGTTTTTTAATTAATGATCAAGTTCATGTGCATATTATATAGTTAAATAATTCCCTGAACAATAATGATGATAAATTTTTCATATTTATACATCAATTTTGATTTTATGACCAATTAAGAAAAATTGTTTTGTCAAAATGTGGTACGTTACAATTATAGAGATTGTAGGCCGTATGTACACATGTGTAATGTTACAATTTTCAATCATCATTATGGAAAGATTGTAAATAAAATTTTATCATTAAAAATTGTACTAATATCATATATAATATATTATTTAATTAAATTTTCATATATATACCATCCAGGTTGGTTGGTGATGAAATCTGTGTCACATCTCTTTCTGGATGTTATAGTCCAATAACACAAGTGACTTTATCATTCTTAATGTAAGAATGAAAATGATATATTGTCATTTTAAAATGATAAATATTTAATTAATATCATAATATTTTCATTTATATAAAATATATTTGTTAATACTATTCTCATAACAATCCTTGTAAAATATTAGTGGGAAAAGAGTCACATCGCCTTGTGAGGAGGTAAAACTCCCTAAAAAAACAAGCGACCTGATTATATCCTAGAATAAATGGAATGTAAAAAGGTATATATGAACTAGTAACCCAAAAATTATAATTATATAATAAATACCATATATATGACTCATCATAACTATCTGTGAGAGGTGGTAATGGAAAAAATGAATGACATTGGTTCATGAGGAGGTAGTCTATTATACACCCAAATGATGATTTCATAATCCATTTAATGGACGTGGTGTTGGTTTTTGGAATTCTAAAAACATAGGAACATATAAGTATATAGAAGATACTAGTATTTTTATACCATTACGGTTTAATAAGAATTTAATGATGTGGTGGAGAATATAATATAAACATCCTCTTTGAAGAATGTTTCTTCTTTTTCTGACATACTCCTTATGTTTTCCAGAAATACATTCTAGGTTGGATATATTCCAAATATAATCTCCTAGTGTGATAGTATGGGAGTTTTAAAGTAATTATTCGATGAAAATTTGAAACATAATTTCTTTTAATGTGTGAATAATCGTGGATATGGAGATTCCATTAATAAGTTAGGTGAGTGGAAATCTTGTAATTTTAGGAAAAAAATGTGTTCCATCAATTCTAACATACAAAAAGGCACAAAAAATGGATTAATCACGAAATTTAGATAACATTGTGTCCATATTGGGTCACATAATATATTTTAGTTGGGTTTTTATTTCATGTTAACCCATATCATTTTAGTGAAACCCACTATAAAACCACTTTTACCATAATCATGGTAATTAAAATTTTACTATTTTTACTATACATTTTTTAAAATATTAATTGTAATTTATTATATAATACAAATTAATAATATTCAATATATGGATTCTTCTTTATAAATTACATTCAATTAATGGGAATATTTTTATTTATAATTTATCCGATATATATTATGAGAGAACATGTTTTTAAGGAGGTAATGTTCAAAAAACATTTAATGTTTTTAAATAAAAATTAAATTTGAAAATTTTCAATTACCATAATCAAAATCATTTATATCATATATAATATAACAGGAAAGTTCAATCGGAGGGAAGAACCTATGACTATTTATTAAAGATAAATAAAAGTTACAACATGCAAGGGTAGGGATGAGGGAATAAATATTTCCCAAACCCAATCAACACTTCTAACAAAAAATGAGGCAATTACATAACAAGTTAAGCCAACAACATCAAACACTTCAGAAATCTCACAACTGCAGAGATCCACCATTGCCAACATTCCAACAGATTCACCAACATATACTTCATCATCACGGGAGTTCACCACATCACCATTTCAACATCACTTCACCATCACCTCATCACCAATTAAACATCAAAAAACAACCAAAAGTGGTTCACAACCCTCAGCTATCAATGCTGGAGCCAAATCCAGAAGCACCTCATCTCAAGGGGTAGAGCCAAAGTGATCTCTCCCATAACATAACCACTGAAACCGAAGCCAGAAGCACAACCTCAGACAATGAGGACACCGAAGAAAAACCATTTCCTAAAGAAAACAAAGAACATAGAACTCCTTACCGGGAAGACCGCCGGATGCTAGAAAGAAACCCCGGAACCCAGAACTGTCCCCCTCCAAGAAAAATTGGAACCGTAGCAAACTTACACTGATAGCACGCTAGAGATTCCACCTAGGCATTCCGGGTCGATCCGAGAGGCCAGATCCACATCAAGGGACATCGTCGCCATGAATGGAATGTTGAACCATGCCAGATCAACCAAACTACATCGACAAAGATAGACCGAACCACATCAGATCCTCACCATGCCACGACGACTCCACGCACGCTGATGTCGAGCCGAAAAAATAGAGGCCAATATGAGACAGAGAGAGACTGGAGGGGGAAATGAAAAAGAGTATGATAGTATACCCTATCTGCCACGATTTGGAGTGGAGAATCTGCTTAGAGGCCCCTTCCAAACGATTTGTCGAAAAATGAATTATTTTAGACAAATGAAAAAATTAATACAATAAAATTTTAAAATTATATTTTATTAAATTATGTTTATTATTTAAAATATATTTTAAAAATTTTTAAATAGTATTTGTTTTTTATATCCACAATTGTAATTTTAAATACGTATTGTATTAGTTGAAAATATCATCAAACTATGATGAAAATAATTTTCCTCATTTAAAACCATTTATCTACCATTTAATAATTAAAATTTTACTAATATATAACAATATGGTTTTACAATTATCATCCTCAAGCCCCTTCAAAAGACATTAAACTACTTATTCTCAAGTTTTCATTCATAATTTTAGCCTTCTTCAAAATATTGGGAGAAGGATGTCATCACATGTGTCATCACAATAAAAGGATTCATTAGAATCAAAGTCATCTTGGGTATTCATGGATTAAAATAAAATAATAAATAAACAAATAAATTATTTTTTATGTAAATATATCAAGAATCTTATACACATGGTTCATTCCATTTTTGGTGTTGTAAAAATTGATTTATCTAGAAATATATATTTTGTACACGTGTTGACGAACAAATAAAAAATTCAAGGGAAAGCCATAAAACTCCCCTTTGTAATATCTTTTCAATCACGAAAAATTCAAAAAATGTAAATAAAATACATAAAAATATATTATTAGTAGCATAACCCTCGGCTATTTTGGAATATATATTAATCTAAATATATACAATGTTCGATAGCATGGTTTACAAGAAATATCAAACTAAAATGATCCCTGACATATTATATATGAAAATTATGAAAATTAAAAAATAAATTGCAGATAAAATGTTTATAATCAATTTTAAATTCATACAATATATGATTAAAAATAATTAATGTTTGAAAATGAAGTTTAAAAACAATAATTTTACTTTATATATTATATTTAAATTTATAATTTACATTAAAAAATATGAGAATTTGAATCTTTTAAAATCAACTTAATTTTTTTTAATTTATCTTTTCCAAATTCAATTAGGTTTAATTTTGTGGGGTTTTAAAAATATTCTTCTTTTATGTGAATAGTGAAAAATATTGATTTTCTTAAAAAGCCTCACATTTATGACGTTTCCTTAATAGAATAATGCCTTATAAGTTTTTGAAAAACTTATCTTTAATCTTGTGAAATTTAATAAGTAATATAAATAATTTAAAAATAATATTGTGAATTTATTAAATCTATTATTATGTTTTTGTAAGCATCAGTAATATTTTACACTAAAAACTATTTTTACAAAATTATATTAATAATTAGATTTTACCAAAACATGAATGAATATATATGAGAATTTATTACATATTTTAAATCACCATATTCATATTTTCTAACAATGTCACATTGATTATTACATGTATAAATTTTTAACTATGATAAATGTTAATTACTGCGATAAATGTATAAATGTTATTTCAATAATTATATTATAAATATTATGTAATTATTATATAATAATAAATAATAACCAATTATATATAAAATAATATATTTTATTTTTTAAAAATATATTTAAATATATATTCAATATACTTATAATCAATAATATATATGATTATGAAAAATTAATGGTCAATACAATATTTTTCTACGAAACAATTTTTCTATTTATTATAATTTTAAAATAAAAAGTTATATATTTATTAAATATAAATTGAATAAAATTATGACGATCATATATTATGTTAATAAAATAAAATAAATGATCCTTATAGTTACATTAATTTTTTTAATAAAATAAAGATGTCCTAGTAAAAATCTGTTTACATAAGTGAAAATGAAAATTGGAATGTGTAAAGGCCTATTCAGAAATTACATAAAACATGATAAAGAAATGATTTTAGAAGAGTGGTAAAGGATTTATAGTTCACATATCACCCCAAATTACATTAAATAAAACTTTTTTATCCATTAACCATTTGGTAGTTTCATTAAATTATTAATTTATAATGGGAATTCCCAAAAGTATCATTATCATCACTTATAAATATGGTCAGTTCCAATATCTCAATATTGAGCATATCATACAAAAATTTCTTCCAAAACTACATATCTTACCTATACTAGATACTTATCACATTACCTAAATCCCCTATTCAGAATATGTAATCCAAAGACATTCCTTTTCAATGAAGGCATTTACGATAAATCTCAAGGTCCTAATGAGAGTATTATTTATTCCTTACACTATTATTCTTAATCATTACCTTCCAAAAATATCATAAAAATTTTAATATAATAATCAAAGTAACATTGTTATAATGTACTTCTAATTATAAATGGAATAACCATTTTTTATTCCTTCACATCAACTTATAGAAACAAAACAACCTTGAGCATCAGTTTTGGTGGACTATTACCTCTATGAAGAGACATCCTTCATTTTCACCCAATTCATACATCAATAGTAATTAGGATGAAATTGAATAATAAATTTAAAATATAATATATATATATATATATATATATATATATTATCATGAAGTGAAAAATACAATCCACCTTAATTCCCTCTCATTCATTGATTAATGTAAACGTTAGTTGTGTGATGAGAAAACTATCACCTCAACAAGGAAAGGTTTTTATTTATTCATATTTATTTTCAACACATATTCAAACCCCATAAAATATGATCAAAAATATAAAAATATTTTTAATATAATTATTATTATATTATAATCCAATTATATACTTCCATAACCATACTAATAGATTTAGTTATAGGGTGTTCTTGTTTGGGATTTTTTAACCCCTTAAATGAACTCTAATATAAACCTCTATCAAGTTTGAGTATAGGAAATTAGATAATAATATTATTATAATTTTGGAATGAAATAATAAATAAGTTTTATTCATAATATTTTTATATCATCCAATCACTTATTTTTAAAATATCAACTTCATTAGATATAATTATTAAAAGAAGACAACACCAATTTAATTATCCATTAAAATGACTAAAAAATTTAAAGAATAATAAAATGGAATTATAAATAAATATAAGTTATCTTTTATAAAAACGTTAATTAAATAAGAATTTGGAGGATGGCTTCAATTATTGGGTATAGAAATCAACATCATGAATCATGGATGAAGAAATTAATGTTATTTAATCCTAATGGTAATCATAATTTATATCTTACTAATAAATTAAAAATAAATATAAAAATAATGAATATATATATATATAATTTTTTTAGTTCCTGATTAATATTTTTTATAGTATATTATGATAGTTATGTTTTTTAAAACATACTAGAGTGTAGTTGACTAAGTGGGGGAATAAGTTTTGGGTTTAATTTTATAATTTTCAAATCCATAAGACATGTTTGATTTCTTAAACCATAATTTATCCAATTTGGTGTATTCACTACCCCATTACAATGAATCATGATGAATATTTTACATTTAATGATATTTTAATTCCACATTTGTAGTATATCTCTTATCATAATTGATTCTTACGTTTCCATTACTATAGGGTTTTTACTTTTAACATAACTCCATTCAACTAATTAATGTGAATCTTAATGAAATTACATCCTCCAAAAAAATCATCCTCCATAATATTTTAATACATGGTTCATTATTTTCATAAATTCTGGAATAATAACGTTTAATTCATATATTTTACCTTGTAAAATTTCAGTCTCATGAAGTATATCGTTGTTGATAATAATTTATATCCTCTTTAATGATGGTTTCACATCATTATCAATAAAAATTTCCCCCTAAAATTTTATACATTTTAATTAGAGACCCAACCATGTGCTATATTATGTGTCCATCATATTTCCCTTATAATATCTTATAAAGGAGTTATTGTTACTTTTATTTGATGTGGGTCTCCAACATTATTATTTTTAATACAATGAAAAAGAAATTATTTTTTAAAATAATTTTTTCATAGACTCAATTGTTTGGGGTTATTTATTTAATTTTTCAAAAAGTATAAATATATATTTATATATATTTAAATGTTGTTATTTTTAATGAAAAAATGATTAATTAATTTAATATTGAATTTTTTATGGGTCTTTTTAAACAAATGTTTCACCTTTATCAATTATATGTAAAACTATCCATAAAAATAATTTTTAGTATTATAAAAATCCTACTATTTTTGTTTTAATGGTTCTTAAACAATGATTGTTTTCACATAATTTTATGAAATATTTATTTTACAAATACTTCCATTGATAAAGTATATTTCATATTTCTAAATATATTTATCAAAAACTAATAAAAGGAATTATTTATAAGACATATTTCATTGAAATATCGTATTCCCAACCAATGATATTATTTTAATCATTCTATCCACATTCAATCTATATATTATTATTTATTTTTATATCCTATCAAGGTTTATATAATTGGACACCTTTTTATTTCCTAAAAATCCTTATTAAATTGGAATAGATATTCTTCTAATGAATTTCTTTTTAAGGCGGTGTTTTTTAATTCACTGATTGAACTATGAACACCAAGATTGCATACATTAGATTAGTTGGGAAATTATTCATCTAGTCATTTACCTATGGTTTTATAGGGTGTAAATTCCAAAGGGTTAATTATAAAAATTTAAAAATAAGTTCATATAATGTCAATAATATCTTTGTGTACGTACTTATTTTCAATTTTGTATCGTGTGTTGATTATTGATGAAATTATAAATTTTTTATTAAAATAAATATATTTTAATAGTATATGAAACCAATTTTTTAAATATGGTTTCTTTTAGAAATGTTTCTCATTTATTTTATGTGGAAACAAATATATGGATGTTGACAGATGGGTCATATATCACCCTACAATTGATTAGATTAATTAGATATCTTATGAGATAGTTAGGAAAGTATATAATGGATTTGTTCACATAGGCATGGGAGTAATGAGTTTTATCATATTTATAGGCACACACATAATGAGCTTTCTTCACTTATGTGTGGGGATAATGAGTTTTATCATATGGCTTCCAATGCTTATTTATTTAAATATTATTATTCTTATTATTATGAATAGTTTATTATCTATAATATCAAATTTATAAAATCAGGTTTCCATGCACTCATGATTCATTTCATATATTAACCCATGTTAAATTCCACAAAACAAATATTATGAACAATTCATTGTTGGTTATTATCATCACAAGTATATTTACTATAGAAAATATTCATATAATTCTCAATTATGATTATTAATTTTAATCAGTTATATTTTCCCTTACTAAATATTTGAGCTCACCAATTTAATATAATTCCATTTAATAATGTCATAATGAAAAAAATAATTGAATTTCATGGGGTGTATCCAATGTAAATAATTTATTGGATATAGGAAAGTCTTTTCACCGACTAAATAAATTATTGTATAGTTGATAAATTTTCCATTAGTTTAAATTGACATGACTCATTTTATTTGATTTCTTCCAAATTACTTAAAACACATTACCAAAATGGTCATTGGAATGTATTGTAATGAATTTTTTTTTATTTTATATAATAAAAAAGGTCACATCCATGGGGAATCATTTTTGGTGTCATATTAGGTTTATATAACATTGGATGTTTGGATTTTATCAATTAAATATATAAATGTCATTAAGGAGTTGTTAGTGTTGGGATATCCATGTTTTTATTGAATAGATTAACCTTTTATTCCTTTTAGGTAATATATTAGTTTTTTTTTCTGTGTAGGATAAAAATAGTAAAAATAGTTGATATATATATATAGATATGTGTATGTATATGGTAATATACCAACTTTATTATAAAATATAGATTTTCTGGATCTCCAAAAATTTCATCCATGTCTAAATTCATAGAAGTTAATGTAGTTTTGATAAAAATGAAGCTTGGGTTAATCAATATAACAAATGGATATTGTAACACCCCGAGATTTTATGAAATATATTATTTCTAATTTATTTGATGTCTTCTATTGTACACTACATAAATATCAGCTTGTACTGTATGCAACACTGTATTAGCTTGTAGTATACACAACGCTATTCTTGGCTCGTGTTACACTCAATTTCAAGTTCATTTTGGAGATATTATTTTATGAAACATTATGTATAGATTTTGTTTAATGTATAAATGAAATTATTTTTTATTATGTTATACGCAACACCAAAGGGAGCTTGCACTAAACGCATCCCTGACTTGGCTTTCATTACACACAATCGCGACCTTCCTCGATAGCGTGTGTGGTACGCAATACTGGGTTTCCTTAAACAATAATATATTGTTATAATATGATTATGAACTAGCCGTTATGAATATAATTAACTAAATTTTGAATATTATAACATTATTATTCATCTTACACATTTTCTAGAACATGGTATTATAATAAAATAATTGTTTTTGGTAAAATAAGTATTTTTTGAAAAAATCAATTTTGTCTCCTTTTGATGGTGCACCGACTTTAAATCTAGTTTTTGAAATGTTTATAAGTTAAATATGTAAAAATAAAATTCTTCGTGGGAATCATGACATATAAATTTACTTTGGATAAATTTTTCATATTATTCAGATAACATTCATATTTCAATGAATAGTAAAAACACGATATATTTTAATTAAAAACAACTTTTTTCATCGTAATAATTTATATGGTTAAATTACAATATTGAATGTTTTAAAGTATAAATAGAATATATTTTTACCATTTTATATAATTTATGTCATTATCATAGATTTTACATTCAATTCATAGGTAAAATAATTTCAATCTTCTACAATGATTTAACATTTACAACTCGTTTTCTTAACAACGAGATTAATTATAAATTATTTTCTGGAACTTATGTGATTTGAATTTGGAAAAATGGATTCCGTATTTTGAATCAGTAGGTCCAAATTATGTTAATAGGCTACTTTTTATTTTTGGCCACTATGAATAGTAACTACGGTAAATTTTATTTACCATAGTTAAAGGTAAATCTGGTAATTAAGGGTAAATATAATATTATAAAATTACCCTAACACTTGTATTAATATAATTGGATGATTATTTTTCGTGCTAATTCATATATGGGTCGAAATTTAATCCATGGTAACCCACGTTGATGTGATTAAGACCTTTAATTAATTTTAATTTAAAGGAAGTGAAATTTGTCTCACTCAAACTTTAATAATTAATTTATTTTTAATATAAGGTTATACAGTATATAAATTCGATTCTAAATATTCATTTGAATGATGAAATGCTTTTTTATGTTAATTTATTTGAAATTTTTATGAAATATTTATTTACTTTAATAGATTATACATTAATGATGGAGAAATTATTTACGTAGTGAAAAATAAATAATATAATTTTTATTAAAGTAATAATACCCATCAGAAAGCCCAAACACATGACTAAAACATATTAGTTGAGGATATATATTATATAATCATCCAAGGGTCTACTTGGGGACCATTATGATCCGTATAATGGATATTAGGACATTTATATTATTTTATTTTAAATGATGTCAAAGTTGTCACCGTCATAATTTAATAAATATAACAATTTATATGTTATTATTTTGAGATGATAAATTCTTGTAATAGTATTATTATGAAATATATTATATTTATCTTGATCATATTATTTTATTTTTAATTTTTATGTAACAAATAAGTATATTAAATAATTATACAAAATGTTTTAGTTATTATTTTATTAAGAGAAATATCAAACAAATGGTTTTAAAAATATTAAAATAAATATTATATGAACTATTTAATGTTCTACACAAATTTTCAAGATTAATATGACATTATATGAGTCTATTAAATATTTTGGTTAGAATATATCCTCTGTGTTGACTTTATTTAAATTCAAATAAATGAATAGCGTCAAAATTATCATTATTGTTATTTTATAAAAATAATATATTATAAAATTGTTTAAAAATCACAGAAATATTTAAAAATTATAAATAGAAATTTATATTGTCTAAAATTTTATCATGTATCCAATTATATACATTAAAAAAAACATATGTAATTATTTAAAACAATTTTAAATTTAGAATATTATTACTACAAATAAAATTAAATAGTTTAAATAAAGATAAATCAAGTTGATAAGGTTTAAAATAATTTCCCAACATGTCTAAATTTTATTGGCTGATGTGATTACAAATAAATCTCTTCAAATATTTATATTTGAGTGTTTTTGGATGTTTTTAGGTGGGTTTTAAATTTATTATAAATTAATATGTTTAGGTTTCCAAAGGTGCCCCTCTCCTCCCTTATAAAAAGGGTACCTCCTACCACTCCTCCTTACACCACATTTAGCCTTCACGCTCGGCCCAAAACTACCCATTTCTCTTCTCCACTTCCCTACAAACCTACATTAGGTCCTGGTAATCTTCAAAGACCATATTATATCCCTAATAGGCGATTAAGAGGAGGGGCGTCGAAGAAGAGGTAACCTCTTATACCAATTCTTTCAAAGTTTCTTTATTCTTCTACTTCCTCTTCTTTTGTTGTTTCATTATAAAGTAATAACATCAGTATAAATAATATAATGATATGTTATTTTAAATATGAAACAACCATATTTCACCTTCTTCCCATCCTACGAAAAATGAAATCACCACGTGTGCGTACATACGGAATAATGTCTCCATGTCGTGGTGTAATCTGGTTTTTCACCACTACCTTACTTGGTTGGGTATAATGGTGGAAATAATAACTATATATTCTTATTATAAAATTTTTATAATTATAATAATTATATCATCCACTCCAACACCATTTAATAATTAGGGGAACGGTATCATCGCTCGTGCGTACATACGGATTACCGTCTCCATGATGCGATGAGATTCATTCTCCATGTTAACCATTTCAGAATGATTATAAAGTATATATATAATAAATAATGACGAAATTTATGAATTAATAATGCTACTGGATATATATATATATATATGTCATCTACATACTTCCAGTCAATTCAATAATAAAATGAAAACAACATTCATGCGTATGTACGATCTACCGTCTCCATAAACGGTGTATTTCATTTAATTTATCTATCTATTATATACATATATATCCTGAAAATATAAGATATATAAATAATTTTTTAAATTACAGATGTATGTATATAATGATATAAGTAATAATAAAATCAAGAACAATAATTCCAAAAACATATGATACATGAAACGACTTTACCCAAAGCACTACTTTAATGTGGAATTGTCAAATGCACGGGTAATATAAAGTCATAAGTGAATCATATATGATATCATAAATATTATTATTGTTTTGTTACATATAAATAATATGTTTAAACCAACTATATATGAGTCTCAGAAACATATGAATGAAATTGGACATAAGCTAAGGGATAATTTTTCAAATCTCATTTTTATCCAATATTGCATATACGTAAGTATTTAAATGGGTTATATTTTTCATCCATGTCCATAAAAATGTTTTTCATAAAGTGTTTAATATTATTATATGTATGTTTAAATTAATTTTTACCCCTGTTGGACTTTTAAATTTTGGAAGAAATATTTCTTTTGTTTACCATACGAGGACCTTATTGACATTTCCGAAAAAAGTACGAGGAGAATG
The DNA here is from genome assembly GCA_963277665.1 of Viscum album. NCBI lineage: Eukaryota > Viridiplantae > Streptophyta > Magnoliopsida > Santalales > Viscaceae > Viscum > Viscum album. The sequence continues at coordinate 1,049,499,272 of OY728151.1, read as the reverse complement.
TTTTTTTAACTTATCCGGCATGAACGAATTTTTACGATTTCATAACGCCTAATTTTCATGAATATTAATATACAGTATTTCATGATTTTTTAAAAAAAAATCCATTTATTTTAAAATTGAATGGAATTTTGTGAAAATAAATTGATTTTTTAGAAAAAAGGATATTTTCCTCAAGAATTCATTTCAATTGTTTTGTTAAATCTATTTTCCATCTAAGATAACACTATTTAGTATGATTATGTTTCAAGTATAATGTCTCTATTATATACATGGTTTAATTATTCTTATGATGAAATGATATCCAATTGTCTTATATGGATTACGTTATGATGGGATGATGTTTATGAAACCCATTTTATTCTTTGGGTTATGATGAATGATTTACGTTTATTTTGTGGCACAAGTAAGAATGATTTCATTATGAGATGGGTGGGACCTATATCTCCCTACAATGCATTTGTAAAATATTTATATCACATGAGATAGACATGGTTGAAACGGAAAGTGAATCTGTATCAGTAATACAGGGTTGGAACGGTAAGAAAACCTGGTTCAGTAATGTACTTTGTTCACTACGATGGTCTTGGCAGCAATTCCTTGGCTACGATAGAATGCATAAAATGTGCTTAATGGTGGCCCCAATTACAGGTTTTATTCCTAGGATATTTTATCATGATTAAAGTTACTTTATGATCTATGCCTTATGTACTGCAAAGAATTTTTTAATTACTCATGATTTTGATGTTTTAGGTTTGTTGTTTTACGTTCAAATTTTTATCGGTTGTTTGATGTTCTCCATGTTTTCCATTATTGAGCATTTGTGCTCACCCTTTATATTTTTTCACTCAGAAATATTTAAAGAAAGGTTTTAGGTAGGAAAACAAACTGATAAGATCGTTATGGGAGATGTTGAATATCTTTCAACATGATTATATGATTATGTTACAAGTTTTCAAAGACTATAAACTAATATGGTCTTTGGGAATATGGTTTTGTTATGTTTTAAGTATTTCCGAAAATGTAATGTAATGTCTATGTATGTCAAATTTTGGGTCACTACTATTGGTATCTGACTGAAAGTTTAGTCAACCATTTCAAACTAGGATGTTAAAACTTTAGCGAGATCCCTAGATATATTTCTAAGGTATGTCTTGGGATGTCCAAAAGGTTAAATATAGGTATAGGTTATAGTCCTAAAATTATGGTAACAATCATGGAATTAAACCTATGATCTTAGATATTTAAGGTAAACCACTTTTATTATATTGTTTTCCTAGCAATATTTTTTCCTCTCACACTATTCTTTTTGGGTTTTAGAAAATAACAAGAAATAGGAAGATTCATGTTAATGGAGGATATGATGGACAATGGAATGATATTATTCATGAGATATCAAATGAAACGGTATTTAGAAGGCGAAATATCATTATTATGCATAATCAGAAATCTCATAATATTACCAATAATCTCAACATTGGTAAGATTCCTGACTCAGCTAATAAGAGAATGATAGAGTTTTATGATGATCATAGTGGAAATAAAGATCAATATCCCTCATGTAATTCATGTGGGAAGAGGCATCAATGAGAACATTTCTAAGGAACTAGAATATACTTTGCTTGTGGAAAAGGACACAAATCTAGTAATTGTAAAGGAAAAGGTTCAGTTAGCTCAATAGACAAGGATAATGGTATTTCTAAGACATCAATAATAGTTAAATGTTTTTAATGACGAATGTATTGGAATTATGAAAACCAATTACATAATAGAAAATCTCATGAATAAAATCAGCACGGTCACATTGGTAGTATTTATGTTGATGATGATGTAGACACTACAAATGATATATGAGATGAAATAAGTGTTGAGGAATAAAATGATGAAGCTCGGTCAATGTTTTGAGAAGGTAGTGGAATGATTGCATGCTTATCAAGTATAATGTATGGTACTATAGCATAAAGAAAAATATAAGGATTGTTACACTATTTTCATTCCATGAGTATTTGAAAGTATATGATGAATGATACTTGTAACCATGAAAAGTGGTTGAAATATTTTTGGAAAGAAGATGCTATGCGAATAATGAAGGGATAAGGATAAAATAATATGTTATATAGTATTAATGGGATCATGATTGATAAAAGGACAATGTGATATCGTGGTTTTAGTATATAGAAATTTTGGGATTTTGTTATATGGAATGAGTTACCTTTTGACAGCATTCATGTTTTCACTAAGGTTCTATGGTAATTTATGTATCAAGAGAATCTAGGATTAATGTATTCACTTGTTTGGAATATGATCAAAAATATATATCTTATGATATATGGGGTATAAATGATGGTATTCACATGCTTGTTATGTGACCTTTTGAGTAATCATTTCTTTATACTATGAGATTGGACAGATGTATTTTTCATAAGTCTAAAGATTGTAATGGATTATGTTCGACATCAGATAGTATTGTTTATGTCTATAATTTTTTCTATATTATTTATATAATGTTATAATAGTGTAGTTTTAGAAAAAGGACAACCTGTAGGACCGGTGATAACCCATCGAGTCAGACAAGGTTGCAGGATTCGAACCCACAACCAAAGTGCGACAAGCCTTTATCGCCTACCACTGGCCTTCTGGAAGTCCATGGTCAGTAAAAACGAGTTTTATTTTATTATTGAGGATTATAGATGAAGTATAAGTCCATTTTTGGAACCTTATATGATTAATCTCACCTTATATGGTCTTATGCATATAAATTTTTATATCCTTATGTTTGAGATAGATGGAATGACCTATCATTCTATCGCATGATCTACTAACACTTCATGAAATACAAATTCAACTTCATTTGTTTAAGATATGAAGTGGAAATTGTTCAAGGTATTTGGAATAGTGAGATTGTACCAAAATCAAGTATGTATTCCTTTTACTTCAAAAATTATTCAACATTAGGGAAATTATCTTGAAAACCAAATTTTTTTTCCTAATGCCCTTATATCTGATGAATCATATGGTACCTTAGATCATCAAAAATTTATGTCTTTGTGATTGTTGTATTTTTCATAGCCATGACCTCTACCACTCTTCATCAGAAGTTGATGGTTATATTTCTCTTCCATATCCATATTTTCACCTATTTTACCCAATGTGGAAACTCAGTAATGAGTTAATTTGGGTAACCAATATGATTCTTACTTCACTTTTAAAAATTATGTTTCAGTATTGCCTTTTACGATGTGGGTTTCTATGAATGAAACTTTCAAGTAGTAACTGATTTATAACCCGTACGAATTTCGAGCGAAAATTCATTTTAAGGGGGGCAGAATGTAACACCCTGAGATTTTATGAGATATATTCTTTTTAAATTCTTTGATTCCTTATATAGTACACTAATCCAAGATTATCTTGTACTATACGCAACACCGTATTATCTTGCAGTATACACATCACTATTCTTGGCTCCTCTCAAACACAATTTCAAGTTTTTTTTATAGATATTATTATAAGAAAAATTAAGTATAGATTCTGTTTAATGTATAAATGAAATAAGTTTTGATTATGTTATACGCAACACCAAAGAGAGATTTCACTACACGCATCCCTGACTTGTCTTTCATTACACACAATCGCGACCTTCCTCGATAGTGTGTGTAGTACGCAATATCGGGTTTCACTAAATGATGATATATTTTTATAATATTATTATGAACTAGACGTTATGAATAGTATTAAATACATATTTAATTTTATAACATTATTATTCATCTTACAAATTTTCTAGAACATGGTGTGAGAACAAAATAAATTTTTCGTGTAAAATAAGTATTTTTAAAAAAAATAGAGTTTTGCCACCTTTTGATGGAGCACCAACATTATATCTATTTTTTGAAATTTATATAAGTTAAATTTGAAAAAAAAAATTCTTCTTTGGAATCAGGATATAAAAATTTACTTTGGATACAATTTTCATTTTATTCTGATAACTTTTAAATTTTAATAAATAGTAAAAACACGATATATTTTAATTAATAACAACTTTTTTCATCGTAACAATTTATATGGTTAAAATATAATTTTTAATGGTTTTAAAGTATAAATAGAATATATTTTTACTATTTAATATAATTTATGTCATTAGAATTGATTTTATATTGAATTCATAGGTAAATTCATTTCAATATTTTGCAATCTTTTAACTTTAAAAACTCGTTTTCTTAATAAAGAGATTAATTTTAAATTAATTTCTGTAGCTTATTGGATTTGAATTTGGAAAAAAGGATTCTATATTATGGATTAGTAGGTCCAAAATATTTTAATAGGATGCTTTTTATTTTTGGTCACTATGAATAGAAACTACGGTAAATTTTATTTACCAAGTTAAAGGTAAATCAGAAAATTAAGGGTAAATTTAATATTATAAAATTTCCCTAACAGTTGTATTAATATAATTGGATGATTTTATTTCATCCTACCGAATATTTTTGTTGAAATATAATCCATTGGAACACACTTGGATGTGATTAAGACCATTATTTTATTTTATTTTATGGGTTGTTTTATGTTATTTATGTTTTCCCTTACTGAGCATTTGAGCTCACCTTTTATATGTTTTCTGTCACCATGATTTAAAGAAAGGTTTGAGGTAGGAAAACAAAAGGGGAAGATCATTTTAGATGATATAAAAGATCATTCAACATGATTAGAAGATTATGTTGTCAGTTTCCAAAGACACTAAACTAATACGATTTTTGGGTGTCTGGTTTTGTTATGTTTTATGTATTTCCGCAAAGGTAATGTAATGACCATGTACATCACGATTTGGGTATCTACATATATTGAGAATGATCACGGTAAAAATTCAATCACATTATGTGTAGGCCTACGACTATAACATTGGTTATACACTCCCTAGGGATATACATTGGTTAACTAAATCCTCATTACATGGCACTTCGAGGGATTTTTTCCCTAATTACAAAAAAGGTTTTATGTTCCATGGTATAAGAGAAAACAATATAATGTACCCTAAATTGAATCCGGAGGATTATATTATGAAAAAATTGAGATATGTCTTAAAATGAATGTATCATATGTTAAGATGGCGGTGTCACTAGAAAATTTATTTTACAATTGTTATTTTATATTCATATGATCATTTAATTGTATTGTATTTCATATTATCATAATTAATTTTTTATATATTTAGATGAAATTGTATTTAATATAAATCTACATCTGGTATGTCTCTATGAATTTCAAAGACTAATCAATATAAGAATATTTGAAAAAAAAATAGTTAACAATGATATTATATGCCTATAATGAGGGTAATAATATATTAATTAGTCATACCCAATATTGAAGTGTTTATATCTCTTTAGAATCCACATATTGAGTCATTATTATAATCTATAAACACATCGTTTTTTTTATTATGTTAAAATTTAAAATACAATGATGCAATTTATTTATGGGGGGGAATGTAAAACAATGAATTTTTTTGGAAATATTTTACTCTAAATTGGTATTATGTTTGGTATCTTCATTCACATGAAACAATGATATAAAATTATTTGTGACATTTTAAATATTAAAATTATAAAAACAACAATACCATTTTTAGAGAAAAAATTATAATCAGTTATAATTTCATACAAACAATGATAAGCAATACTCAATGATTGAAAATGTAATATTTAAATAACATAATTTTTCATTTAAATTAATTAATTTTCAAAATAAATTTATATTAAAAAATCATATGATTTTAATATCATAATTTTTATATAATTTTATTATTTTTAATATTAAAATTATCTTAGAATTATTTTTTGAATTTTCAAAAATAAATTATTGTTATATTAAAAATTGTAATTTTTAATTTTGATGAAAAATTGAAAATTTTCAAACTCTCAACATATAAATGACTCGAAATTTTTAATATTTTTTATAGAATATAAATATTCTAAAAAAATTATATGTGATTTATAAAATCTATTTTTAATGTTTTGGAAAGATGAGTATTATTTTTCCCTAAAAATTAATTTTTTTTGCATACATAAAATATTATATTTCACCGCATATATATATTGAATATTTAAAAAAGGATTTAATATTTTTTATAATAATTTAATATTTTCATACTTATAAAAATTTAAATTCTAGGCACAATAAAAAGACTATACAGATTAAAGATAATTTGATTGATAAAGGAAAAAAGTTTTTTACAAGAATCATTTTATAAAAATTGTATAATTATAATTATTCAAAATAAAATATGTTTTATAAAAAAATTTCAATGATGTAATTTATAATAATATCTATATCTATATATAAACTATATTTAAATCGGTAACAAATAATAAACAATATTACGAACACTTACTATCAAAAATAAAATTTTTTCTATAAAATGTTTTTTCCATATATATATGATCTAATTTTAAAGCTAACATCCTATAAATAATAAATTGAATTAAATTATATTGGACAAAATTTTATGTTAAAAATATAAAAACACAGATATAAGGGTTAAAATATATTTCAAATAAATTATATTTTCCATAGATAAAATTTAATTTCCTATGATAAATGGAAATGGTAAAATGTGAAAAACTAATGTCAATGGAATTGAAATATCAATAAAACATCTATCTAAAAATTATTGTTGCAATATTTAATTTATATCACTTCAAACTAAATTATTTCTCACATTTGGAGCTACTAATATTTTAATAGTATCTATCCACTATTGAAAAATAATTTCTATTCACAGAAGGGACATTTTTACTTATAAAATGGGATTACCTATACCCCCTCAAAGTTACACACATCCATGTAATCTTCTTTGAGCCACTTTTAAATTTTCCAAAGAATCATTTTCTATATATCAAATAAATCCCTGAGTCACCTAATTTTATATTAAGTTCTTCATTTTCTATTGATACAGTCTAGAGAATGTTTAATGACTGAAAGTGAATATTTCCTCATCCTTATCATTTTCTTCTTAATATTTCCCATACTGACCTATTATATGTGTACAAGTATAATAGAATTAGTTTAATTAGAATAATGATCTATTATTGTGTTAACAAAACAGACAATATTTATTCCTTCCCATCCACTTACAAATTCAAAATATTTTCAATCATGGATTTGGATTGACAACCCCATCCATGACGCAACATCTATGATTTTCACCACATCTTCTCCTTAATTATTAAAAAATAAAATAAATGAATAAAATATACATATATAATATAATATTTATTATGAATATAAAAATTATAACATACATTTATTTTCTCTCATTCATTGGGAAATGAAAATTATTAATTGTACATTATGTACGCTACGACCTCTATGAATAATTTTTTTTTCATTTTTAATCATGAATTTAAATAATTGTAAAAAATAAATTATATCTGATTTAAAAAAATAAGTAAATAAAAAATAATATAATTAAAATTATATTGTAATTATATTATAAACATTGGTAATTATACTCACCCATCGTGTTATATCATGTTCTTGATTGGGTTAGTTTAACAACCTACATGAACAGCACTATAAAAGAACATGATGAATGGAAATGGGAACATGTATAGTAGGATTATTATTATATAGATAGAAAATAATAATTTCGCATGGTTCATAAATATCTATATTATTTATTTTTCCTATAATGTTTTTTAAATTTTATACCTAAATTTACCAAAAAAGTAATGGCCGATTAAATTTACACAATAAAAAAATAGAAACACATATGGAATGATATAAGAGATTAATAAATAAATATAATTTATATATTATATTATATTTAATGATAAATGAATTATGATCTCGGTTTCAATGAATGGTTTCTGAAATCATAACCGTAAAGCATGAATGAAAAGTCGAGGATACTAAAACCGATGGTAAAAAATAATCAATAACAAACTGTTATATTAATAAATATAATTCATAAATGATGAATATATAAGGAAATATATATTATTACGTTTCTATTATATAATATTAAGATAGTTATGTTTTTTAATATGAGCATACAGTGAATTCGATGAAGAGGAGAAACATTTTTGGGTTTCATTGTTTTATTTTTATACCCATAAGACTCGTTATATATTTTTTATAATATTTTATGTTATATGGTTTATTCACAACCCTATTAGCTTCACATGTAATTAATATATCCAATTTAATGATATTTAAAAGTCTGTTTCATGGTATCACGTTTATTTTCTTTCTTTTTCTTGCATGAACATTACCTCAAGGGTTCTTTTTTCAACAAAACAAGAATTATTGAGTTATAATGCTTCATCAAAAACATCTATCCTCCAGTTCATGTTTTCTTACCATAATATTTTCATTCATGGTACTATCACTTACTATCTAGTAAAAAATTAAATTTTAATTCTAATAATGATTTGTAATAAAATTTAATCCCCGAATGTTGTGTAATTATTAAGAATAATTTATATCCTACTTGATGAAATTATCCCCTATATATATTTATTTTCATTTCCCTCCATTCTTTGTATTATAATTGGAACCCTTATTTTGTTAAATTTCATTTAACCATTAAATTTACAATATCCACTTTTGAAAAAGATATTTTTTAATCATTTTTTAATGTTTTTTCCATAATGATATATTAAACAAATGAAAAATAACATTATTTTTTCCCTCATAATTTAATATATACTCCAAATTTTATGGACATCCATACATTTTTATATAAAATAAGTAAATGAATTTTCAAAAACCTTAACATTCCTCATAATTTTTTGAAAATAAATTCATTTAATCATTTTCAATTTGTGAAATTTTCATGAAAAGTATATCATTTATTTATCTATGTGAATATATCAATCTGCCACCACATTCATTTTATATGAAACATTCTATATATGTTTTTATTATTTATAAAAACAATTATTCTTCTCCTAGTTTTATAAAAAAATTATTCATAAATTATTCAAAATGATCAAGGATCTAACTTATTTCCAAAGCATTTTTTGAAAATATCTTAGAAAATATATTCATGAAATTCATTATACATTGACATATCTCTTTATTAGTAAGTGGTATTCATTAAATGTTACCATAAACCATTTTTTCACAATATGTATTATTTAATGTTATTTTCCCACATAAAATTGATAAGTCTATAACTTTTTCTTGGTAAACAATGAAATACTAAAATAATTTTATTTTCATCCAATGAAATTTATTTTTTAAGACAATGTTTTCCATTTCATTGATTATAGTGAGTTCAGATACATTCCAATTATTAACTAATTTAAGAAATTATTGACAAAATTGAATTCCCTTTACCTATATTATGTAAATACCATATTATCTATTATCTTCAACAAATATTATTTACATATAATGAAATTTTATATCCATAGATACTAAATTTTTTTAGCAGAATTTTATGTGACAGTTATTTAAGTAATCTTGTATATTTTCCTTTAAATGATTCAATTTAAAAACAATTTGACGCCCATTTTATTTCCATGGGTTCATTATGATATATTGATGATTTATTTTAAGTGAAAAAATATATATTAATGATGATGACTGAGTTAAATGATCAATATATAATTCATTGGATTATATTGAAATCTCATGGGATATTTTGGAATGGGAAAATGATTTAGTTCACCTAGATCTCCAAATAATCAAATTTCTCTGTCATTATTATGTGGAATTAATGTTTTTTATAATATATCCATGGAAATAATGAGTTTCCACATATAGTATCATATTCCTATTTTTTTCATTAGTAATATTCTTATTATAATGACTATGATAATCGAAAATTGATCAGGTTTATTGACACATTTTTTTAACACTATAGATTAATTTTTTATTTTTCCTATATGTTATGTACTGACTCATGTTTTATGATCTATATATTATGGGGTTTGATTTTATTATGTATCTGGATTATACTTGTATTCAAACATTATTCCCAGCTATGATATTTTATTATTATCACGTATGGGAGTCCTTAATGAGAATCTGATTACACCTAATTTTCATGTATCCATTTCCTCAGGTTATGGAAATAAGAAAATTGCAACACCAATATATGTGTATATTATGTGGATAATTAGTTGGATATATTGAATATTTTTTATTCATTAAGTAGTTTCACATATTTTAAAAAAATTCTATTAGTTTGAATATGAACTATGTTTTGATAGTTAATGGGTTTTCTTAATTCACTAAAACTAAAAACCTAAAAGATAATGTGAATTTGTTGTAATGAAAAAAATTATCTAGGTCATATGTTTGAGATGGTCATGTTCATTGGTGATTATAAGTATATTTTTTTTATTAAAGTACGTTTACATCTTGTGATAAAGTCATATTCTTAAATTCCATGTTTTTTAATTTACTTTAAATATCATCTCATTGGGTTTCCCCTAAAGGACATAACAAAATAATAATTCATTATGGAAGGTTAAAACACTCTATTATAGGATTATTTTCTATAGTGGATAAAGAAATTCATCGAACCCATCCTTTTATATCATCCATGAATTCTAGATATATATGAACATATAAAAATAAATGGAAGTAAGGAGGGGATTTATTTTTTGTTCAATTATCAGAACATGGTTGATAATAATCTCATAGAAAATATCATTCATTTTTTCACTAGTTAAAGGGGATAGATATTTTTGGTATATCCCTTTTCATTATAATATTTTACACTCCCTTGGAAAAAAATGAACTTCATATATTTATTTTTCATACCAATGTGTTGAACAAGTTTTCCTACATTTGAAAATGAATAACATTATAAAAATTTGTTTCCCACTTACCTTTTCTCGTAATTTTTATTACATATCATGCTACTAAGATAGCCCGAATTTCGTTATCAAAATAACTTTTATTGAACTTCATTGAAAGAATATTCATTTTAGTATCATTCAAAACTCAATTAATTAGAATAAATTCAACATTTTTATAATGGCTTATGAAATACCATTTATCCTTCATCTATAAATTATTTGGACTATTTTGTTTATAACATCCATTCTATGCACTCCTAATCACCGAAATCACCTTTTTCTTTTTTATACTAGTGTCTTTCCATTATATTATCAAAAGAGATTTATTGAGTCATTGTAGACCATCACACATATTTAAAATGAAAACAATCATACTACTAATAAATTAAGTATTTAAAGAAATCAAATCTATTTTTATCCAATGTATTAACCCATTTAAATGATATTTTCTTCTATTATTCAAATATTATATTATTTTCAATGTTAAATTAATATAGGCTCATATATTTAAATTAATGTTTGAAAAATCATTACAATTTTATAAATCACAATATATGAACGTCAAACCACACCATAAATATCCAACAAGTCCCATTGTAATATTCCTAGATGAATTCAAGCAAGATTTAATTACATATTTTTTAGAGGTATAAGAACTCTTTTTGGATATTAAATGGGAGATTAACTACAACAATATTACCCTATACAATTGATATTGTGGTTGGATTATCTATATATTAATACTGAATATTTTCTAATGATTTTATATTAAATATATTCATGAAATTGAATCAGTAATAACAAAATAAAATTATTATTGGTAATAGGTTACCATCTTTATAGAAAATTATCTCTCAATAACAGTTCAGATAGAAATTTAGTTATTCCAAATTGCATTATATTTTCTTTCATAACTAATTAAAAATTCATAAATGTTTTCATATAGTTTAAAAATGTATTTTCTAGGGAGTTTTTATCTTCCTCATCCAGCCAGTAAATTTCATCAGATTAATTGTTTTCATTTTAGATGAATCATCATGCATTTTTCTACATTCATATAATGTATTATCATGTTACATATCTGTTTTGGATTTTCATCAACCTCTTAATCCTTGAAACCATGATAAGACATGTAAATGTAATTAAAAACATTTATTTTTCTTTTGAGGAATTATTTTATTCTACTTTTTCATCAACAACAATATGAAAAAATTCACCATCCTTGGAGTATTTTAATTAATGGACCAACATGATCTGTTCATTGGTGTCCACATTGTTTATGAAATACTTAAATTGTTTAAATTTTCAACCAATTTCATTAAACATTATTCTATCATTATACTAGAACTATGTATTATCTTCCAATAATATTTTGTTAAACCACTATATATAAAAACATCCTCTATTAAAGTCATTAAAAATTAATAATTTAACTCAATAAAAAAAATTATTACTGACTTGGTAAATATAAAAATTAACTTATTAATAACTCAACACCTTATGATAATTATAATAACCTATTTTTGATGAACACTTAACACTATTGATCACCAGGTACTAGTGTCCTTCTTTCATCTTCATATTCATCATTAAATTCATTGGATAATTCTTCAATATATTTTTATAGTTTTGTTGAACATTTCATTCAATTATTTACTAGGAAAATAATCTTCTTCTATAAAAGATGAATCATCAGATATTTAGTTAAGGATGTACCATTTATAGGAATTCTAGATTTTCTCTACCAAAAAATCAATTACCCATGATCGATGAATCATTTAGGGGTTGGGTGAATTATTGTTCTATTCTTATGAATTAATCATTTTATTTCATCCTCATTGACTTATTAATGTATTATTTAGATTTCAATTTTTTCTCTCATACTCACCCAGATTATACAGTAAATAATGACTTAATAATTCAATGATTTTAATGATTATAACATTATATCCTACTACAAAAAAGGATTAGTTATTCCGACTATTATGGATTCATTGACTATAAATGTGATTTCCTAAAAAATATAGTCTATGGACATTCATAAATAGTGTCCCATCATCTTATCAAACATACCATTGGAGGGAATTTATGTTCTTCATGTGTCATACAACTTGGTCATCACTATAGATGTATGAATGTCTCGTACAAGCCATTAATTCATCCATTAAAAAACTATTATGTATGACATTGACTATGGATTCTTTATTATTTTGAGGCCACCATCATTTCTCTTACTATTATTCTACATCTACAGACATCAACTGGTGAACTTTTACAATATAGTTTTATCAAATACCACCTTATGTTTCTTTTTCTTATTCTTACTCAATACCAATTTTATCTATTTTTAATTTAGTGTTAATATATCTACCATTGAACAAGAGTGTTTATTTTCTTAATATAAATTTTCTATATCTATAATCTTATTTTACACTATATGTTTTTATATTAATATATTCATTAATTATTTTTTTCTATAATTTTTTTTAAATATCATTACATTTGATGGTCTCGTATTTTAAACTCATTTAAATTCCTTGTTAATTGTCCTAAAAACTAGTTTTTTTCTCTAATTTATATTTTAGTATCACTTTGTTCTCTATAAAATCAAATTTAAAAAATCATTTCCATCAAATTTTACTTCTTCATTGATTCATTCTTCATTTCCATGTGGATATATTTCTTGTTTCATTTAATTCTTCTCATGTTTTTCTCAAAAAGAAAAATATTGATTTTATATTAATTGTTATGTATGACATCATTGAATATAGATATTTTAGGGTTTGATTAGAATCCCCATCTGTTAGATTATTCTCATTGATAATACTAATATATTTAGTAATTCTTTTATATTTCTCAAATAATTCATTCGAAGGGATTTTTGAATTTTCAATAGTTAATCATATTGTTTTTACATATGACTCATTTTCAAAGCCTAATGACCCATATTAAATTATTAAATTAAATATACCAATACTTTTTTAGTAATAAATGAATCATACATAGTTCCAAAATATACATTTACAAAATTCAAAATGACTCATACACACATTACTAAATCTAAGAGATGACGAATCCATAACACACATGCCAATTTATTTCATGTATGAAAAATAATTTTTGAACTTGATTAAATTTTAATTTTAATTTAATTATATTCTTCTCATGTTATTTTGATTCTAATGTTACTATTACTATAATGGTTTTTCATCATAAATTTATTTCATTTATATATGTTTTGATTAATACAAAAAATTTCATGGTAAATACACATTGTATTTGGTATGTTAAAACATTAATTATCTTTAATTCATTATTTTTTATGTTTATATAATGATGTTTTTTAAATGGGGAATTATATTAAAATAATAAACAAATTGAAAACATTTCATTCAAAAATTTCATTTTAAAATATATATTTTATTTTAAATACAATCAATTTTGAAAATTTATGAACTTTTCTATCAAAACCCGATAATTTTATTCACCTCAAATTATTCTTGCAGATATACAAGACTTGTCCATATTTCATTTTCACCTTTTCTCATAGTTTTTTCCCATTAAATGTGAAATCAATCAACTTATTATTTTTATTTATGCTTCTTTCTATTACATCACAATATTCATTAGTTGATTTTAAAATTGTTTTTATTTATGAATCAACAATTTGTTAATGACATATTCTATAATTTATTATTTCATTAATATGATATTAAATTAATTTTTATTTCATTGTGTTTCCTCTATTTTTGAAAAAGAGGGAAAATAATCTCTTTAAAATGTTTTATTGTGATTACATATTTCCCCCATTATTCATATATGTTATAAAATTTATGATGAAATTTTTAATTTTTAAAAAATAAAAATAATATTTTTTTTTATTTTTCAAAAGATATGGTTTAATAAATTTTTACAGGTGAAAAATGTTATTTCATATTTCTAAATGAATCTTCATAATGCACCACAAATATTTTATAATACAATGAATAAATGTATTGTCATATTTAATGATTTATTAGGTATATTATTCAAATCATACCATACTATATATTTCTCTTTATGGCTTATTACTGGTTTTTTCAAAAGATTGATTCATTGATACATTTTTTCCTTACCTAATATCCCCTATTTGATAAATATTTTTTTCATCCAATGTCCCCAAATTGAATAACAAATATTATTTTTATTTGTTTGAAGGATGTTCAAAATGATTAATATACATCGGTTGACTAGGGAAGTTATTGACTAAACCATATAATTTTTTTTATATGTTATATATACCAAAATTCATGATAAACATTATTTAATTGAATTTTCATATAATGTTAGTGAATATTATTTGATTAATATTTAATATACAATGTATTATTATGTTAGGATTTTTGATCTAATTATGAATGATTTCATTATTTTATTCTAAATGAAATACATTTGAAACCAATTTTCATACCTTGGGTTGTTTACGTTATGTTGATTGATATATTTGATGTAAAAGAAAAATCTATTGATTATGGTATAGTGGGGCCCTATAGGGACCCCCAAAACATTAGTTTAAATTTTATATCACATCATACTTATACAAGGGAGTGAAATTAAATTGGACTACTAATAATTCGTGTGATTAGTGGCTCATGATGGAATTCGTGTGAGTAATTAATCAAGAAGGTGATGATATACTAAGCTTATGAAAGTGTCAATTTCAATGTTATTCCACGTTTCAGTGACATGATATATTTCAGTCTAATATTCCAATTATTATATTCCCTGGACCATATTTATTATATAATGGATAAACACTATTTTTCTCTAGAATATGATTTCTCATTTCTGAGGAAATGATATTCTATCATGAAATATGATAAATTATTATTTTTCAATGTTTTTTAAGAAGATATATCTCACCTAAGGATGTTATCTCATATACTTATGATCAAATCGTTGATGAAATGTTGATATTTATTCTTATATCTAGTTTTAAATCTCATGTTTTACTTGTTTTTACATTATTATTAATAATCAAATGTGTACATCTTATATGAAATATAAATGGTATTCTAGTTTGGAGAAATATAGAAAAATTTTAACAGCTGTTGTAAAATATGTTACTTATGTAGATGATACTTAAAAGAAGAAAACCATTTTTCTTGTGATTCCATGTTTATACTAATATATATTTTTTAGCATTTAAAAATAATATAAATTAATGATATGTTTTTTTGTAGCATGCATATTTATCAAAGAAACTAATTTTTAAATAGTATTTAGTGCATGATCTGGGAGTGCATTTCTATGTTACAATAGTTGGTATCATACCAATGTGTAAATATTTTTGTGGATTAGATTAGTTATTTTCTGTAGCTATAATGAGATTAATTTAGTGAAAACACTAATATATATATATAATAATAATTTCATGAACATTTAGTCATGTATAAATTGAGTGGTTTTTATGGAATTTATAACCTTGTATGGATACTGGAAAACTAAGGTGGTTGTGGAAAATATTAATATAATGGTAATCACAATAAAAAATATGGTTAGGTATCAACTAAATCATCCCTTGGTTGATGATGAGGGGGATTAATAATGCACACTTGGCTAGACACTCTCAGGGGAGATAATTTGGTTTATTCACATTCTATTTATGAAAAAATAATGTATTTTATCATAATTTCATTATACCATTATATAACATATTAGGAAATATTTAATGGATAACCTAGATTGAGTTCAATAAATTTTTAAGTTAAGATACCTATATAATTTATTATTTATAATTTTTATGTAAAAATCATCATTTTTTATATAATTTATTCCTATGATTAAATCATATTTATTTTAAACAAATATAGAGAAAGAATAATCAGGGTCAATAATGGAAGTGATGGTAAATAAGATGATTTTAATAATGTATATAAGTTGAGTGTTTGAAGGAGATGATAATCCTAGGTTATTTCATAGTAAACACTCCCAAGATTTGAATGAAAATGTAAATCATTTTGAGCTTCCAAACATGAAAAGGAATGAAAAACATGACATCAATACCATCTTTTGATAACGAAATCTATCCATCATTAGCTCTTTCAATCCACATAATATTATGAAATCAATCAATTTAATTTTAAATATATTTATAATTATTATGTGAATGAAAAATAGTTATGTTTTTCTAGGAATTTACTATTTACTAGGAGAGACTGACAAATGGTGGACTCTTATTATAAATACTATAGAACAGGTGTAATTATATTCTTTTCAATTGGTGGATTTTAGTAAAATATTATTCTTAAATTAATTTTCATGAACTCTTTACATAGAGATATATATATTATTCATATATTTGATATAAAATGAGGATAAATACATTAACATGTATTGGAAAAAAACCAAAGGATATAATGATGTTCCTCAAAATTTACCTCAAATTCTAAGAGAAAAAATTATTTTTTTAGTTTCTTGAAAATGTGATTTTCAATAGTAGATATCCATTACTCATATTTGAAGCTACAAATAGGTTTTATATTGTACATTGAATATTTATTTTGTAACTAAATTCGTTCATTATTCTTGAGAAATGAAATGAAATGTTTAGTTTCATGGTTGCATGAATGATATGTTGCATGGGGGAATGAAATTTAAACATCCTACAGGTATTAAAATTTGGAGGAATGTGCCATATAATTTCATCATGTGATCAAGGGAGTCATTAATATGAGGTATTTAATTTATCTCAGATATTATAATGTAATTATAATATTCATATGATCATATTTAATGACAAGATGGCCAAAAATATTTCTCCACTCATAAAACAATGTCTCAAGTTAATGAAATTTAAGAATTACTTAAATAAATTTCCTAAAATTAAATCTATGAAGGAGAATAAACAATACGAACATTATAATAAAAGGGAATAATGGAGGTCCTACACAATTAATACTATTGAAGTGGATAGTTAAAATTATGTAGTTTTATGTATGATTGTCATTCACTCTATATTTTTGAATATCTTATTTCATATTTTTTTCATCAAATATTACAAATTGAATAATAAATAAACAAATCTTGAAATTTTATTTTTGTTTATAAGGTATATAAGGCTGTATAAATTATTATCAAAATATTTTTCATGGAATTCATTTTATCCATCCCCTAACTGAACTAAATTCTATATTGGAAATTGGTTGGTTATCTCTGTAAAGATGAAATTTTTCGATAGAATAATGAATTAACATTTTTTATAAACCATTGATAGATTATTAATATTGTGATTACAATGAAAACACTTTAGAATAATAAAATGTATGGTGGGTCTTGATACTGAAAAAGGATAGGCTCTTGGATTAATGGTTGGAGAGAAACCCAATATTAGGGATAAATATACACTAAATAAAATGATATGTTTCTGAAGATTGATTATTTTATATCTCTCTAGATGTTTTTTCTAGAGTAAGTTATATCTTGAATATTTCCATATATATTATCATAAGTTTGTGGTAATTAAAAATTTTATGGATAAAAATAATATAAGGGGGAACATAGTACCTTGATATTTTGGAATGTATCGATACTTTATTTGACATATTTCTAAACACAAACATACTAATTAAAATGAATATATTGACAGATTAATCAAATGAAATTATAGAATATGGTCATTATATTGTACACATTAAAATGATGGGTATCAATATATGTATCAACCATATGAATACAACATAAAATATTATATCAATACAAGAATTATTTATTTTTCTTAAATGTACGTATGTTTCCAAGACATTCATTTTAATATGACATTAAATTAATATCCCATTTATGTAATTAGATTGATAAAATTAATTTTATATTAAATTTTCAGTATCCAAAATATCCTAATATTAGTTTTTCCATGATTACTTTGAAAGTATTTGATATTTTATTTACAGGAGAAAATTTTAGTTAACACTTATACCATTGATTTTATGGAATTATAAAAAAACAATGTACAACATAAAAATTAATACAATATTTTTTCAATATGAAAATTAAATTTTTATGTAAAATAAATAGCTTAAAAATAATATATTGAATTTAAAAAACCAATATTTTTTATTTTGAAAATTATTCAATATTTTTCTATTTATAAATAATTGTAGACATTTTCTATTCATTGTGTATTATTTATGTTAAATTAGGTTTATATTTTCTTTTAAACCCACCTAACTCTCAAAATAAATGATAGGAATATTAATTTCATTAAAATCAACAACTATAAAACATGTTTTCCAAACATAAAATTTAATCATAGGAAATCATTTTTACTTTAAATGAATTTTTTTATGTTATACGAGCTAAAAATTTAATTAATTAATTTTACATAAATATAGAAATTTATATTGAAAAAATGGATTTTATATTTTAATTTAGTTGGTTAAAATTTCTTGGGTTAAGCCAAAAAACTAAATTACATATGAAAAATTCATTTACTATGAAAATGTAAAATTTAGAAAACTGAAAAATCTAAGAGTGAGTGATTGGAAATAGATGTCATAAAATATGTGAAAATGAATGGTTTAGGGATTATAAATCATAAACCATACCACACTAATTTATTTTCTAATTTTGATACATAATCCATGTCAAACTTTTCCTCTCATTGTATTATTTAGTTATATTAAAAACAATGTCATTCCCTTCACCTATAAAAATGAATCAGCTAAACATTGTTGTAAAACAAATTATAAATATGTATATCAAAAAATAATTACCCTTTCCTCTGTTAAAAAAATCTTTTTGTGTCTTAAAAATCAATTTCCTTGTAAAAAGATCATGATAAGGATCCCTAGTGGGTTATGCATGGGTGAAAATACAAAAAAATGAGATAATGTTCTCAACCAAGCTCTATTAATTCATTTACTGTTATAAGACCAAAAAAATAATATATAGTATATAATTATAAAATTATTGTTAATAATATGAAAAATATGTATTATAATAATCTAATAAAATCCATCCAAACCATTCTAAAAATCATGATGTCATCATGTATACATGCAGAATATCGCCTCCATGAAATGTGTGCTTAATTTATCAACATATTGATATATGGATGGTCCAAATATTCCATTTAAATAGTAAATTTGGAATTAATAAAATTATAATTATTCTTATACTATATTCCATTTACATATATTCCTCTCAGTATATGGATAATAAGGAGTGTCCAATCTATAAGTGTTGACAACTACCTTTATGAAAATTATGCATTTCATATATTATCTATGCTTTTCAACTTCAGTAATATATCTTAAAATTTTATTCAAAACATTTAAAAAGAAAAATAATATCATTATTCCCCTTTAATAATAAGATTATTAATACCAAATAGTAAATACCCTAACCATAATCCCACATAGATTATAGATTGATCATGTTTGGGTCGGTTTAACCATTCATTTAAACAGTGACATAAATTGACATCACAAAAGAATACGTAATAATAAATAATTTTGTAATTATATATTATTTAGAAATTTTTTATACTACATTATATGTAATATAAATGTGTATTTTTTTTATGACACAATTCTTTTTTCCATTAAAATTTTCCAAAACAATATCATTTCTGAAAATTGCATCCCAAATTATCTATAAAATTCTTATGAAATGAAGTTGAAAAAACATAGGTAATTAAAAATCTTATATTACCGTAATTTTAATTATATTTTCATGTTGTAATTTTATTCTACAAAAAATAATTGACATCACCATTATGAAAATATTACTAAATAATCAATCGAAATATATAATAGTCAATGATGAAAATAAAATATAACTTATTAATATTTTTTTAATAAATTAATTTTAAAAGTTTTCATAAAAATTATATAGTAATAAGGTTCAAATATTCTGTTATTAATAAATTTATTTATATTATTTTGTTTTTATAATTCTTATCACTATTTTATTTTCCACTTGAGACATATTCATCCCATTGTATTGGAAATTAATCCAATAACTTTTTTCTATTGGGAATCTTTCTCTTCCATCTCCAAATTCATTGGATTTTTTTATATGTGTCCCAATGTAGGCCCTAATAATTTATTATGTTCAATTAATAAATAATATAGTTCATTGTAAATATTTTAACAAAAATTTTAATCAATTTCATTAAATTTTTTCACTAAAGTGTGAAAATAATATCTTTTCAACTTTTCCAGGAAAATAAATCATTCTAATTTTTTTGTATTTTTCAATGAAACATCCATAGTACATATTAAAACCTCTAATAATTACCATAATACAAGAAACATAAGAATGGTTGAGGTAAAATTCATAGTAAAGGTAAACAATGAATATATCAATCAATTAACTATAGAAATCATAATAAAATATTCATATAAACATGATCATAAAATAAAAAATTCATATACAATTATTCAAAGAAATTAAATATTAAATCATTTCAAATGGGGTTTTAAAAGGTAATGAAATAATATTTAAGAGTGTGGAATTATCAGTAGTTAATTTTGATCCATGACAACATATCATAACTATATATATAAATTTTTGCAGAAAAATAATCAATGGATATAATTTTCATAGTAAAATATCAATAGAAAATATATCAGGGAGGATCAATTTCACCCCCCATTGCATCATTTCATTAGTCAAGGTTCACTCCCAAGACTATCAAATCTGAAAAAAACCCATTTCTGAAATATGATCAGTTACAATTAAAATATTTATTATATAATGAGATATCCATACTTACCAAATGAGTGTTAGGGCTATATAATTTTGAAAATTCTTGAGAAATAATGAATATCATAAATATGTATATCAGAAGTGTACTGAACTGAAATTTTATAAATGAAAATATAAATTTTAATATATAAATTCATTTATAAGAAATGAATTTATAGAAAAAAATAGCACTAATTTGGTTCCTAGTCCAATATATGATATATAAAGTGATATTTATGAGACAATTAATCATCATCACCAATGATAGTTTATGTTTTAATAGGAACCATTCTGATTAATATATTTTAATAGTTATGATAAAGTCAAATTGAAATTTATGAAAGTAGTGATGACCACAACTAGTTCGATCATACACTATAAACCCCATTTACTGGAACATTGGAGTGAGATAGAATCACTTGTAATTTCCATTATCAATTCCCATTCTGAGATTCAATAACTACATCCTGAGAGAAATATTTATTGTATAATTTTTAGCTCATTAATGTCACTGCCCAAACCATGTACGTCAAACAAACCCATGAAAATCTCCCCATCAAAGACCATACCCTTACAGAAATATATAGTTTAATAATGTTATATGAATCTAGAATAAAATAATATGAAGTTTTACATTTTATTTTAATTAAAAAATGATTATATTTTTCCATTTTTAATATTATTTATTATGTTATTAGATATTGATCTTGATTGTGATTAGATGAAATAAAAACACTATTTTTTTTGGAAATGTATTGTTTCAATTAGGATACACACAATTAATAAATTAGTTAATTTTTTAAATAAATTATATGTTATTAAAATATTATAATAAAATAATTTATATTAATTATTATTATTATTATTATTTATTTCAACGTAAAATATGTTTTTCATAAGGTTCAGAAAACTATTATTGTCAAAATAAAAGTACATTTTAATAAAAATGGTTTTTATATAAAATATTTTTTTTATAATGGTTAAGGAATTATTTAGAAGAAATAATTATTATTTTATAAATCATCAAATGAAAATTAATCATTGTGGTTTTTTTCACTAGGTTTTGAGACAATTGATTTTTTTTTGTAAAAGTTTTATATAGTATAAATATATGATTATAATTATGAAATCAAAACGACCCAAAAGTCAGATAATATAATACATAAATGGTATCCATGATCAAATATAAATTTTCCCAATAAATTGATGTGTTTTTATGTAATTTTTTTAATTATATATGGAATTAATGAGTCCTCTGAAATCAATATTACACTCAATGTTCTTAAGATCAATTCTTTATAAACAAATTTCACTTCCTTGTCACCTAAATTATTTTTTTAATGACATCAGTTCATAAACATGTAAAATAATGAATATAAATCCACTTGTTTAGAAACCATACGAATAACACAAGGGTTGATTTTGGGTTTTGATTACTCTATCATATTGAGTCCAAAACAATATTTTCGAAATTAATAAATAAATGTACTATCTTATTCTATATAAACCCACCAAAACTCTCATTTATCATCACTAAAAACAGTTAATAAATGAAATTAATCAGAAAATACCTCAATTGTTCCCTTAATTGGTGTTAGAAAGATCATAAGAATCTCTCCTAAATATTTTAGATGTTCTTTCCAATGGTAATGGATCCTCTCCATCTGTTCATTAATATAGAATATCCTTTAGGTTATTCCTATTCATATACATTTTTCATTATTGGGAATTTTATCACACATCTCAATAACATCCCTTATGATTTAAAAGTTATCATAGTACCATTTCATTCTCATTAATTCATCCCATGAACATTTATGTTCCCTGGTTATAGTGAAAAAATTATCTAGAGATCTTCCATTACAAACACATTTGGATAGTCAGTACAAATACACAATTACAATAAAGGTTTTTTATATAGATTTTCCAATAATTCAATTATTGGGGACATCAATGTATATAAACCAAATTCTTTAATGAGGTATTAAATGTGTAAAAATATTATCCATATTTTAAATGTCCTATGTGGCACACATGAGCACATACATATTATGATAGGTGTTCCTAGATAAAACTCCAATGCATTGGGTAATTATTTAGTTTTACTAGACATCGTGTAATGGCATGGACCTCCCTAGTCCATTCTTTTTTGAAAATATGGTATTTGAGGTGTTTTGTGAGCTTAAGGTGACTTATCCCCAACATTTTTCCAAATTTCCATTTATGTGACTAGTTCCAACGGTACACTGGTGTGAATTGTGCATTGGTAACCTAAATTGAACAATCCCAGCAGTAGACCATTGTGAATAGTGTATCTATAACCTTCGGTGAACATTTTCATCAGTGACCATTGGTGAACAGTTCCAATGTTAAACAGCTGTGAACCATTCCATCTGTGGGGTTCCAACAGTAACCTCTGTTTCCTTTTCTAAATTTCCAATTCTATGAACAGCTCCATCGGTGAGGTTCCAATAATGACCTCTTTTCTTTTTCGAATTTTTTTTTCGTGAACACTATTTCCAGAATATTGAGGACTATCGATAACCTCTAATGATGAGATTGATCGGTAACCTCTAACGGTGAGGTCTATAGGTAAACTCTATTTCTTTTCCCAAATATTGAGGTCATGAATAGTTCTTCCAGAATGGTTTGTTATATCAATAACCTCTAATTTATAGCTCTATCAGTAACCTCTAACGATGAGGTCTATCAGTGACCTCTTTTTTTCTTTCTTAAATTTCGAGTTTGTGAATAGTGTTTCCAGCTTTCTAGAGTTTCACCCCTTTGATGTTTCCTTTGACGTAAAATGCATTAAAAGCCTTATTTTAAAGACTATAAGGCTGATTAAAAGTCCATAACCCCTATATATATTATTCCTAAGGTTCAGGATGTATTTAATTGGTCAAAATGCATGGTTTAATGTGATCTTCTTTTAATGGGAAATCAAGAGAATCTTAAAATGTCCCTCCGTTAAATCATCAAAAATTTACGAGATATATTTCTACCTAGTCCTTACTCCTTATTCTCTAGTGTCGTATGCTCAAACCATTTCATTCCTTCCCATAACAGTTTCACAATAAAAAAAATTCCTCCTTATATTTGTTGAAGACTGTTTTGATGTGATGAAGTAGTATCGATCAAAAATCGATATAAGGTATGATCTATCATCATTTTTTTGGGTTCATCTCCTTCTGTTTATACTCCCCCATTTTTTGAATGCTATCTCCATGTACCTAACATGATTTTATTGGGTGTTGGCCTATGTGGTGGTGTCTCTACATCCCTGGAGGGATACAGTTGTCACAGCAGAGGAGATCGAAACCTGTTCTGTGGCTTGTTCTCATATAAAGAACATCATGAACTGTTTCTGGTGGGGGATTTGTTACTTCTCTCTTCATTTAAATGAAAATATATCGTTAGCATGTTTTATCCCACTGTATGAAAATTTAATTGAACTAGTACATATTTTTTCCAGATAAATAAATTGATATCGATTGTATGTTATTGCATCTTTTTTTCCTAGATAGTGTGATACATATATGCTTGTTTGTTTTTCAATTCGTTCCGGATGGAAATTGGTAAAGAATGTAAACTGGTATTAATTGATAATTGTTTGGCTAATGATAAATAGTCATGTAAATGAATCTGTTTCTTGTTGTAATTTGATGTTAATCAAATTGGTGCAGTAAGAATGTTTAATAATTTTGGACAACTTACTAGTTATGTTTCTTGAATTTGGAACCTATGAACAATAAATCGAATAATCCATGATGGATTAAGGAACTTTTTGTTTGATAAAATATAATTTCTTGTGGGGTTTTGAGTTACCAACTTTCTTGTTTAAGGTCCAATAGCCCAATTGATATGATGGTTGTTTTCCTGCAACTTGTTTTGTGATGTGAGCCTAGATGGCTCGTGTGATATATGGGGGCAGGGAGGCCTATTGGTTTTGGCTGCAGTTGATTCCTAGAAGGGAGATATGCATCGTTTTATGCATGTGGGTGTCAGGGAGGAAAAAAATGATGATGGAATGCGATGGATGTGATTGTTGGATGCTTATTGATTCTTACTGGTTGATTGTATACTTTACTTTTCCCCTATACTCAAGGAAGGTGGTCTTTCTTACCCTTCTTCTGAAAGAGGGAAAGACGTGTGGGGTTTTCCATGTGATATCTTTGATTGTCTTCTCAAGGGAGGATGGGTCTATGCCCTTGCTATAAGAGGTAAAGACTCAATAGGTCGTACTTATACTCACCCTGTTGAGCGCCAATGTGTTTAGTAGCATAGAATGTTTTTCTAGAATGCCTGAGAATATGGGAAATTAATTCTATCATGAATAATTGAATAAAGTATGTTAACCAATGGGGTTGGAGTGTGATGGAACATAATAATGAGGTTTTAATTTTAAAGGCAAAGTGGACTTTGGGCGTGATGATAATGAAATGTAATTTGGAATTTTAAATGGTTAATTAATGTTTTAATAATTAATTAACGTAAAGTGGAAATGATAAAATGGGATTGAATTAAGAAATTAAATCTTTTTAAATGGTTGTGTTCTTATAGGATACCTAGTCTTATATGTGGTAGTTGGGAGTCTGAAAGACGATAGTTGTAGTTGAGTCTAAATCTAGGTTATGTCCATAGTGTGGTTGTGAGCTGTAGTATATTATTTACTTTTTGTGTTTCTATACGCTGCTCCACCCTGTCAGTAAGGGAAACTGACACCCTGGAAATTATGAACCCTGGGGGTGTTTTTTCCAACATTTTTTTGGGAGGATGGATGGTTGAATACACCCTTTGGCCCTGCTATCTTCTCATGGTGGTTACTTGTGTTGATAATCATAGTGGTTAGTTTTTCCCTATATATGTGTGTTGAGGTCTGTAACGTCTTGTGGTTATTCACACACATAAATTCGGGATATAGTATCATATGGAATACTATAGGTGTAACGTGTATAGGTTGTGATGTCTTGAGTATCTTTACTCGTTTTATGGGCTATAATGGCTTGAGGAATAATACCTGATGTATGATAAAATTTATACAAGATCTGGTGGCTCCCCTAAACTACCTGGTTACTTTCATGTGTGGACGTGGTGGTTTGGTTACACGAGGTGCATGTTTTGGTGCTTCGACCAGGTGTTTGCAGGCAAGTCTTTTTAGAGAGAGATTCTTAGGATGTGTGATGATGTGGCTTAGCGGAAAACCAATTAGGAAGTAGTAGAGGGGTACCTTTGATATTCATTATTATATTATATACACTTGTATATTTTACTTGGGTTGAGTAGCCATGGTGAGGTTGAGAAATTATTATACCTATTTAGGAGACGATTTAGTTCAACTTGTTGTTCATTGTGCTTTAGAATTCTCTATTTACATTTGAAAGAGAGGCTTCGGGGAGGAACCTACTGAGTATACTGTTATACTCACCCTATGTATATATAAACTGTTTTTCAGTTCACCTGGAGGAGGTTGGGGATCATGTTGGTTTCTACTAGCATGGGGTAGCAGGAGCTGTTCGGGCTTGTGGTTGCTCTTTTTTTTTACTTTCATTTTGGTACTTGTAGTTTTCCCCATTCATTTATAGTTATCTTTCATGACATTACATATTTTCACTTGGTTTTTCTTTTATATTTCAGTTCTAAGTTGGAGTTGGTTTGAGTCTATCTTATCTTTGTCTTCCTCATGTGTTCTCTTAGAGGTTAATTTCTCCCATTTCAGTGTTTAATATACCCTCGGTGCTAGTTTCCAACCCGGGGCCTACTAGAGGCCGCACTCCGCAGGTCATTATGCCACTTCTCACATTACCGGCCCAAGAGGGGTACACATTGATGGTAGGGGGTCATGACAAAGTGGTATCATGAGGTCTTGTTGAATGATATGATGGAGTTTGGAGTTTGTCATCTGTGAGGTTGCATGGGTTGGTAGGGAAATGATGTCATTCATGTTTTTCAACTGATGTAAACCCTGGAGACCGGTTGAGACATAGGCCTTTACAGCCCCATATGATCTGATGTACGGAACTTTAAGTTTTCAATTGCTACAAAACGAGCTAATACTAGTTACAGGGTAGAGACATAAGAATGGATCATGAATAATTCTTCTTTATTCCTGTGTTTTAATGGGTAGACCTTGGGATAGGTTAACCTAAAATGAATAAAAGAAAACAATTATTTAATTAATGGTGAGTCTTCCATATTCCAGGTTTAGGATCCCTAACTATTTTTTATTTTATACGTATGGCTCCATGTCGACGTCCTCATCACGATCGCATAGAATATGTCCTGCAGGTTGTTCCAGTAGATCGATTTAGGGTAGAGGTTGATGATGACCACACATAGAAGAAGACACTCAGATATTTTCATAGCCAGAGTCTACATATGTACGGGGGGTTAGTTTCCGATGCATTCATGGAAGATTGGTATGAGGAGGTTGAAATAAGCTTTAGTTTGATCCATGCTCAGAAGGAGCACCAGGAGTCCTTAGTTGTGAAGATGTTGTGTGGAACAGAGAGGAAGTGATGGTTATTGTTCCTTGGGGATCTTGAGGAGTCAGCGATCTCATGGGAGGTGTTCTGTGACAAGTTTAGAGTCGAGTTTCTTTCTTCCACCGTGAAAGCATCCAGTCACTAGATTCTTCTTACCATTCGATAGGGGATCCCCATTGAATGAGAGTTTTTGAATCCGTTTCAGGAACCTTTTAAGATATGCTAGTGACCTGTTTCCAAATTAGGAGGATAGGGAGTGGCTTTTCGAGGAGGCATTAGGTCGAGAGATCCAGCACTAGGTCACCCCATTTATGTTGAAAACATATCATATGGTGCTAGCGAGGGCAAAGGTTATCGAGAGGACCTTGGCCAGAATTGGATCATCAGGATAGGGGGGTCATCATGATTCCTCACGACGCATAGTTGTGGTCTGGGGTTCCAGGTATTCAGGGTAGAAGAGATTCCATTCAGCCGGCGGTAGGTCCCATCCCTTCACATCTCATTTCTCTGGAGGCTGCTAATGTTAGGCCTATTCCAGGGGATCAATCACATTTTTTTCTTATAGTGGGCGTGTTCATCAGAAGAAGGAGTGCCTGATCATTCATAGCAGTCATCGTGCACCAGGTGCTCCACTCCAGGTTCCTTTATTGAGGTTGTTTCAGCTGAGGCAGCCGCAGTAGGTTGCACTAGATTTAGATCAGCATAGTGTAGATGGGGAAGGGAGAGGACAACCCTGTGATGCTCCCCTGCCTCAGAGAGCAAAGCGCGGCCGTGGTGGTGGTCTTCATTAGGGTCAGTGAGGCTGTGGAGGAGGTCATTTTCAGCTTCAAGAAATATTGTTTCTAGCTCATGGAGATCCAAATTTTGTTTGAGGTACCATTGTCTGGTTTTCTACCATGTTGTATGCCTTCTTTTATTTAGGAGAGACACACTCCTTCATATCACCTACCCTTTTCCATTCATTGGGACTTGATTTATAGAGGCTTCCAGAGCCCTTGGCGTTGACTACAGTAGTTGGAGGTCGAGCTGATTTTTTTTAAGTTTGTAGAGACTATGAGTTACTATTGGGGAAGCACCTCTCTTGAGTAGATGTCATATTTTTATGAATACAACCATATGATGTCATCCACGACTTGGATTGGTTGTATTTAGTGAAGGATATCTTGTATTGCTTCAGGAAGAAGGTCATATTATTTGGTTTGGATGGAGATCCATTGGTGTTTGTTTGGGAGCGAGATCCTTGGATGGTTCATAGGATTATTTCATCCTTATCGTCAATGATGGCTGAGATGATGTTGAGTTCTTCAGATGTTTAGTAGTTGGCATTTCCTAGGGTCGTAGAAGAGTACCCTGATGTCTTTCCAGAATAGGTTGTAGCAATAGCCCCTCGATAAGATATTGAGTTTTCAATTGAGATACAACCAGGAGAATATCTTATCTCTATGTATCGATATAGGATGGCCCCATCTGAGTTTTGAGTGCTACATATACAAGTTTATGGTTTTTTATTGTGCGGTTTTTTTCGTCCAAGTGTGTCACTGTGGGGTGCACCAGTTTTGTACATGAATAAGACTGATAGCAGTTACCGGTTGTGTATCAAATATCATCGCTTAAACAAAGTGAAAATAAATAATTGATATCCACTTCCACGGATTGATGATTCATTCGATCAACAGAAGAATTCTAATGGGTCCTCAAAGATCGAATTGTGGTCTAGATATCAAGAGACGTGTCTGAAGGATTAGGATATCCCAAAGACTACTTTCCATTGTCGTCATGGGCATTATGAGTTCATTGTAATGTCATTCGGTGTAATGAATGCTCTATCTATGTTCATCGGATTGATGATCGCTATGATCTGTGAGTTCCTGGACAAGTATGTTGGGGTTTTCATTGATGAAATACTTGAGTACTCCACGTCTGTGTAGGATCATGCAGACCATCTACAAACTATTTTTGGAATTATGTTTCAAAATCACCTGATTGAGAGGTTGTTGAAGTGTGAGTTCTGGGCTTAAGAAGTCTATTTCTTGGGGAATGTTGTGTCGCAGCAAGGAGTATGTATGGATCCATTGAAGATAGAAGTAGTTGTGTCTTGGGCAGCGCCCAAGACAATTTCCAAGGTGAGATGATTCCTTGGTCTATCAGGTTACTATAGGAGGTTCGTAGCTCATTTCTCTCGATTTGCGACTCCTCTGAAATCATTGACCAGGAATGATATGGAATTCGTATGGACAATGATGTTTCTGTCAACTTTTTAGTATCAAAAGGATAAGTAAGTAAGTGCTAATGTTCTTTGTCTCCCAGCCGAGGGAGCTCAGTTTGATGTTTTCTGTGATGCTTTGCATCTGGGGTTGGGATGTGTTCTGATGTAAAAAGATCAGTTGTTTCTTATGTGTCTTAGTAGTTACATCCCCATGAATGAAAGAATTCCACTCACGATCATGAGTTGGAATCTGTGGTGTTTTCTCTGATGTTGTGGAAACATTACCTCATTGGTGAGATCTTTGTGGTTTTCACCGATCATAATAGCCTATGGTATGTTTTCTCCCAGCATGACATAAACTTGTGAGTGCATCTGTGGATGGAATTATTACTAGAATATGACTTAGATATATCATATACAACTTGAAGAGGGAATGTTGTAGCTGATGCACTGAGTAGTAAGTAACGTGGAGATGCAGTGCGTGAATCTGGTGATTCCAAGAGAGTAATAGAAGAACTGTCAACATTACATCATGATATGGGAGAAGTTGGGGGAATAGGTTGTTTTTTTCAGATGATTGTGCAATCATCTCCTGTGAAACGTGTGGTAGAGTTCTAATTACATGATCATGAGGTAGAGGTATGGAGAGACCGAGTTGTTTGTGGTGAGGCCCCTGATTGTTTGTCAGAGGATGAACAACACCGAGTGTTGTATCATGGAAGGCTTGTTGTTCCTTTTACGTCGCGCGAGATGGTTCTTAGAGAGTTTCACAGTTCTCCTTTATCAGTGCATCCTGGCATGACAATGATTTACCGAGCCTGGAGGAGCCAGTTTTGGTGGCCTTTTATGAAGCTTGTAGTTTTAGAGTTTGTGTCTCGATGTTTGGTCTTCCAGAAGGTGAAGGCTGAACACTATGTTCCTAGTGGTATGCTCCGGCCACTAGAGATTCATCAGTGGAAGTGGGAGGATATTTCAATCGACATTGTTACTATTTTACCTCGAGATCTGGGAGGACATGATGCTATTTTGGTGGTTTTGGATCGCTGGAAAAATTCTACCCACTTTATAGAAATCAAGGAATAGAGCTTAGTTGATGTTTTGTCAAGGCCTTAACTAGAGGATGTGGTGAAACATTCTACAGTCCCAAGGAAGATCATTTCTGGTCGAGATACATGCTTTATTTCTAGGGTGTGGTGAGGTCACTAGCATGAATTCGGTTCTCATCTATGCCTTAGCACTACTTTTCATCCTCAAATGGATCTTTAGACATAGCAAACCATCCAGACACTTGAAGACATGTTAATCTCTTGTGTTATTGATTTTCGAGGATTGTAGATGAGGAATATAACCTTGGTGGAGTTCTCTTACAATGATATTTTTCCCTCCACCATCGTTATGGTACCATTTGAAGCCTTTTATGTACGACCATTCCGTTCTCCGTTGTGTTGGACTGGGGTAGGAGAGTCAGCAATTCTCGAACTGGAACTAGTGCAGATTACAACAGAGATGGTTTAGGTGACTCGTTAGAGGATGAAGACAGCGCAAGATAGTCCAAAACCATATGCTGATCTAAGGAGAAGACCCTTGGAGTCTAATTTTGGGGATCATGTGTTTCTAAAGGTTACTCACAATCATGGGATGTGATATTTCGGTCATGGGAGTAAGCATTATCCCCAGTTTTTTGGGCCTTTCGAGGTGTTAGATCATGTTGGAGTTATGTTGTATCGAGTAGCACATACCCCACAGATGATTCAGATACATGACATTTTCCATGTATCACATCTCCGTCATTATCTCTATGATGACTGTCACATAATCAGTTGGGAAGATATTGAAGTTGATGATAATGCAACCATTGAGGAGCGACCTATGGAGATCCAAAACTACAAGGATAAGGTGTTGTGTGAGGGTTCTATTCCCTTGGTTCGTGTCTTATGGTGACACAGTGGCATGGTGGAGAGTACATGGGAACCTGAGTCATAGATACATGCTAAATACCCATAGTTGTTTGATTTTTAACTCTTTTCTTGTATCGATATGTCCCCTTTTTGGTTAAACCACTCTTATTTTTAATATGGACTTCTTTTGTTGATTCTTGTGGTTTGCTCTCATTTGAGAGGTATCTCGATGGGTTGTTGTTCAGACACCATTTCGTTTTTCCTATTGGTGGGTTTTGAATTCTCGAGGACGAGAATGTTTTGAGAGGTATATGATGTAATGGCTTGATCCTCTCAGGTCCATTCCATTGTGAAAATATGGTGTTTGAAGTGTTCCGAGAGGTTAAGGTGGCTTATCCCCAACACATTGACAACTTTCTATTTCTGTGAACAATTCCAATGGTAGACCGTTGTGAAAAGTTACATCGGTAACCTTAGATGAACAGTTCTAATGGTAGACAATTGTGAACAGAGCATTGATAACCTTAGGTGAACAGTTTCAACAGTAGACCGTTGTGAACATTGTATCGGTAACCTTCAGTGAATAGTTCCAACGGTAGACCATTGTGAACAGTGTATCGGTAACCTTATATGAACCGTCTCATCGGTGACCATCAGTGAATAGTTCCAATAGTAGACAGCTGTGAACGGTTCCATCGGTGAGGTTCCAACGATAACCACTCTTTCCTTTTCCAAATTTCATATTCTATGAATAGTTCCATCAGTGAACAATTCCATCATTGAGGTTCCAACGGTGACCTCTTTCGATTTCCAAATTTTGAATTCTATGAACAGTTCCATCGATGAACAGTTCCATCAGTGAGGTTCTAACAATAACCTCTTTCCATTGCCGAATTTTCAGTTCATGAATAGTGTTTCCAGAATGGTGAGGTATATTGGTAACCTCTAACGATGAGGTCTATTAGTAACCTCTAACGATGAGGTCTATTGGTAACCTCTATTTCCTTTTCAAAATTATGAGTTCGTGAATTGTGTTTCCATAACAGTTTATTCTATCGGTAACCTCTAACGGTGAGGTCTATCGGCAACCTCTAACGATGAGGTCTATCGGTAACCTCTAATTGTGAGGTCTATCGGTAACCTCTAACGGTGAGGTCTATCGGTATCCTCTAATGCTGAGGTCCATCAGAAACATCTAATGGTGAGGTTTATTAGTAACCCCTATTTTCCTTTTCCAAATTTTGAGTTTGTGAACAATGTTTCCAACTTCCTACAGTTTCACTCCTTTGATATTTCCATTGACGTAAAATGCAATTAAATCCTTGTTTTAAGGACTCTAAGGCCGATTCAAAGGACATGAACACTATATTAAATATTCTTAAGGCTCGAGATGTTTTTACATGGTCAAACCGGATAGTTTAATGTGATCCACATTTAATGGGAAATCAAGTGTATCATAAATCATTGCTCAGTTAAATCATCAAAAAGGGCCGAGATATCTTCCTCCTTAGTTCTTCCTCCTTGTTATCGGGAGGGATATGCTCAAACCTTTTCATTCCTTCATGTAGGAATTTCACAATCAATCATTCCTCCTTGGATTTTTTCCAATATGTTTTGATGTGATGAAGCAGAATCGATCAGTCATCAATATAAGGTATCATCTATCATCATTATTTTGGGTTCATCTCCTTCTATTTATCCTCTCCCTTTTATGAAATGTTTTCTCCATGTTCCTTAAAGGCTTTTTTGGGTGTTGTCTAATGTGGTGGGGTCTCTACATCCCCATATGGATATATTTGTCATAGTGGAGGAAACTGTAACCTGTTCTATGGCTCGTTCTTGTATAAAGAACATGAAGA
Source organism: Viscum album (assembly GCA_963277665.1). Lineage (NCBI taxonomy): Eukaryota > Viridiplantae > Streptophyta > Magnoliopsida > Santalales > Viscaceae > Viscum > Viscum album. The sequence goes on along the minus strand of OY728151.1, from coordinate 1,049,465,288 downwards.
ACTGTTGATTTATGTGATTCATTTCTTCTCTCTTCTTTTACGTGAAACAGTATGGTTAGAATGTTTTATCCAACTGTATGACATTGGAATTGACCCAATAAATATTTGAACCAGATAAATAAATTGATATTGATTGTATGTTATTGCCTCTTTTTTTGAAAGATAGTGTGATACCTATGCTTTCTTTGTTTAGTTGTTTGTTTTTTATGGAAATTATAAATGAACATAAACTGGGATTAATTGATAATTGTTTGGATAAAGATAAATAGGTATGAAAATGAATCTAGTTCTTATTGTAATTTGATGTAAATTAAATTGGTGTAGTAATCATGTTTAATGATTTGTGATAACATACTAGTTAGGTTTCCCGAATTTGGAACCTATGAATAATAAATCAGTTAATCCAAGATAAATTAAAGAACTGGTTATTTGATAAAAGATAATTTCTTGTGGGGTTCTATGTTACCCTCTTTCTTGTTTAAGGGACAAGATCCCAATTGATATGATGGTTGTTTTCCTACTACTTGTGTTGTGATGTGAGCCTAGATGACTGTTGTGATATGCGGGGGTAGGGAGGCATATTGGTTGTGGTAGAAGTTGATGCTTAGAATGGAGAGATGCATCAGTTTATGCATGTAGATGTCAGAAAGGACACCAGGGATGATGGAATGGGATGGATGTGATTGTTGGATGCTTGCTGATTCTTATTGGTTGATTATCTGCTATACTTTTCCCTACTTTTCATGGCAGATGGTCTTTCTTACCCTTTATCTGAATGAGTCGAAGACGCGCAGGGTATTCCATGTGCTTTCTGTGAATATGTTTTCAAGGGAGGATGGGTCTACGCTCCTGTTATAGGTGGAAATGACTCGATGGGTGGTATATCTACTCACCGTGATGAGTCCCCTTGTGTTTAGTAGCATAAACTGTTTTTCTAGAATGCCAAAGAATATGGGAATGTAATTCAACAATGGATAATTGAATAAATGATGTTAACCCATAGGGTTGTAGTTTGCTGGAACATAATGAGGAGGTTGTAATTTTAAAGGGGAAGTGGACATTGGGTGTGATGGTAGTGAAATTTAATGTGGAATTGTCAATGATTAGTTAATGTTTAATGAATTAATTAACGTAATGTGGAACTAATAAAAAGAAAATGAAGTAATGAATTAAATTTTTTTAAATGTTTGTGTACTTATAGGATACCAAGTCGTAGAAGTGGAAGTTGGGAGTCCGAGAGATGATACCTAAAGTTGAGTCAAAGACTAGGTTATTTCCAAAGTGTGGTTGTGAGATATAGTATATTCTGTTCTTTTTTTTGTTTCTATATGCTACTCCACCCCTTTATTAAGGGAAACTAACACACTGGGGATTCAGATCCTTGGAGGGTGTTTTCCCCAACATTCTAGTGGGAGGATGTATAGGTGATTACCCCATTTTGCCCCGCTATCTTCTCATGGTAGTTACATGTGCTGGTAGGCACAATGGTTAGTTTTTCCCTATATATGTGTGTAGAGATCTATAACAGTTTTTGTTTATTCACACTCATATAATATTGATATAGTACTCTATGGAGTAATATTTGTGTAACATGTACTGGTAGTGATGGATTGAGGATCCTTACTCAGTGTATGGGATGTAATGGCTTGGATAATAATACCTGACGTATGATACACATTATACGAGCTGTGGTGGATCCCAGAAAATACCTGGATACTTTCTTGTGTGGATGTTGCGGTTTGGTTGCATGAGGTATGTGTTTTGGTGCTTCACCTAGGTGTTTACAGGAAAGTCTTTATGGAGAGAGAAGCTAAGGACGTGCAATGTTGTGGTGTCACAAACCAACCCGGGTCGACCATGAATTGCTCACCCGAGCCAGCCTACGACATGGCCCGAGAGGCGTTCTCAATCCTCCTAGGCTAGTGACAAGCACCAGGGCATAAAAGAGAGAAAGAGGGAACGATTTCTCCCAAAGAAAATAAATAAAACAATGAAAAGAAAATAGAACAACACAAAGTAAATAAAAAACTCGAAAAGAAAGAATGGGAAAAAACATCAACTAACCTGACCATGACCAAAACTCCTTGTGAATCTGAGAGTCTCTCACTAGTACACAACCAAATATCGCCCACAAAGAGAGAGCTCATGTCAACCTGCAACAGAAACTAAAAATAGGAAAACACTATAGACGTGAGTTATAAAACTCAGTAGGTAGGCCCGACTAATCCTATTCCCAATGCACATACCATTAAATAATGAATTTATCAATTCTAGGTTTTCACTAAATTATATAAAATATGGTTTCCACACACACTTTAATTTTTAAAACAAGTAACAGTATATATCCCTTTTTAATTTGGAACAAGTTTAATGTTGAAAAAAATAGGTGCATTTCATTTTAAAACATTTTGCAATCAATTTAGAAATCCAAACTTTAGTTGTTATTCAAAAGGAAAAATCACACACAACACACACTAAGGGCAATGGAAAAAGTAGCACACATGGGTCAGCAACCGAACTCAACCTCTCAATCTTCTGCCACATACAAATAAACACTAAAAAAGAACATGGGTAGAACCTAGAAGATCGTGAAAAATCCATAACGTACTATAAATATGACTCGTCCTGAAGGCATGACCTAACTCGATGATGTCATAACGCCCTAACTCTCGGCATAGACCTACATGGCCTAACCGAGGATCCCAATCCTCATAGCAGCAATAACTCGGCATTCCCCAGCTATGGGGCCACTAGCCAGTGTGTAATCTAAACTAGTACAACAATAATTCTCAGAACATTCACTCGCTATTTCAGGTTCCCATGTCAACACATATAATAAAAGAGGGGTGAGTCAACAATTCCAATCAATCAGTCATGATGCACAAAAATCACATACAGCTCACACAATCAATGCACACCAAATAACACCCCTGAATGGGTTTTCTAGAATAAATTATTTCATTAAAGTGCCAAATGGGCCTTCACCAATTTTTTTAGCAAAAATCAATTATCGAGAAAACCCAAAACACGTGTTTAGAAGAAATCATTTATCTTTAAAACTATAAGTACATTTTAAATTCGGTGAATTATTTTCAAAGGCCAAACGATCATTCTTCCAATACTGGGTGTCTGCTTAACAAGATTACATTTCAAGTGTCATGTATAAAATAAATGGCTCTTTTGGCACCAAATAATCATTTTAAAATTAATTATTTATATGATTTATCATTTATTAAAATCAATAAAATATCAAGTAATTAGTAAATTTTAAATATAATGGTGAATGCAATGGGGGACCTACCTCGACTCGCAGACCAGTCACGACGATGCGACACGCCTCGCACGGGTGCACAAGAACATGCAAGATGACGATCGTAGGACCGTGGAAAAAACCTTGTCAACCCGCTACAACCACAATGATAAATAAAATACATGAACACGAAGATAAAAAAATCAAATAAAAAACAGTGCGAACACGACCTCAACACAACCCACACCATCAATACCATTACTAAACCCCCTTTAAACCACAAAGCGTTTAAAAATCCACAGAAGGCTAAAATAACTCAATAATTATTTTAAAGATCCACCGGTCCATTTCAAGAAAACACTAGAGTGCAAAACTAGACAAAAGCACATGACACGATGAAATTAGCATTCAAAAGTATGTGCGCCTAAACATGTTTTCAATACCAAATTTAGAGTATCCATGTTATTTAATAAATCATTTAAAATTTTATAAAATAATTCCATGAATTACCACAAGGTGTTATACCAAAATACTCAAATCAACTTTTTAAACCAAACACACATAAAAACCTAGCCCAAATATGTTTCTCATTTCATACACAATTCAATAAACCATTAAAATAATCTATAACACAAATTCAAGACGTTCCACAAGGCTTTTACACCAAAAACCCACCCATAATCCTCTTTTAAAACCAACAACACAACTTATAAAATAATCTTAACTGGCACAACAAGAGTTTACATATAAAACGCATTGAAAAATAAAAAATTAACCCTTGCATATTCCATTGAACTATTTTCATGGTTAATAAAACACTAATAAAAAGCTCAACAGTGGTTTTTAAAGGAAATATCTTGCATAACGCGTTAACATGCTGCTAAAAAATCAAATGTATTTTAAATATGAAGCAATATAAGATTCACATCACGAAAACTAATAAATAAACATACTAAAATAATTAAACTCACAATTTAATTCATTGAACAAAAGTTATATGCGGAAACACCTACCTCGGATGTTGACGGACCACCTGAAAATGGTGCGAAACCTCATTCACACCACAACCGCAACTGAGAGAAGCCAAAACCACCATAAACAATTAAAATAGAACCGACTAAAACAATATTAACCCATAAATAATAAACCGTAATGATATTTAACACCCAAAAATAATGAAATACTAACACAGGGGGGGTTACGGGTTGTATATCCAGAGGTTTGGGCAAATGGGCGACGTACGCAAGAGGCGAGTGGGTCTAGTCAAGTGTGTGACTATTGCCAGACAGGCAGGAGGAGGGTGTGTGGCATTGGGAAAAAGATGGTGAGGGTCCTGGCCAGTAGGGAGAGAATGTGTCGGGATTAGGCGGGGGCGAGAGGCATAGTGTAGGGTAGGCCGAGGGGTGCAGATGAGCTGGACGTAGGACAGGGCACTATGCGGGGCGCTGTAGGAGGGGTGTTGGGATAGATGGGAGTGCACAAGAGGCGCCGACAGAGGGGGATCTTCAAGGAAGAGGGGGACTGGATACTACGGGGAAAAATGGGGCACCAGCGGTGAAGCAGGAGGTGTGTTACGAGGGAGGCCAGCTGGTCATCCGCAGCAACAGGATGAGGTAGGGGTGGTGCAAGGCCGAAGCATGCTAGGGGTGTGGCGGACCTGGTAGAGCTGGGTGGTGCGAGGCCGAAGTAGGCAAGGGGGTGTGCGGCGGACCTGATGCTACAGGTAAGAGGCTGGTAGTGGGCGTGGTGGGCTGCGATGCTAGGGCGGTGTGCTGGCATGCTGAAGGGAGAAAGAGGGCTCCAGGGGGGCACTCCGGTGCAGCGGGGAAAGGGAAAAAGGAGTTCGTACACATGGCTCCAAAAAGAAGGAGAAAAAAATATAATGGGGTAGGGGGCCTGCTGCCCGAACCCTAAGACCTTCTCCACTTTAAAAAAACAAGTTAAATCAAATTATTTTAATAATTATTATTATATTATAAGTTATAATAATTATTATAATAATATACATGATAATATTTATAGTAATAATAAGAATAACTCTAATAAAATATAATAATGATTAAACAATTATTTTAATAATAATAAATTCCTTAATAAAAATAATAATAATAGTGATAATAATAATAATAATAATAATAAAATATTTACCATTTCGTATTTAATAATAATTATAAAATTTTTACCAACAATAGAAATGTTAAACAACAGAATAAATCAAAACCATCACTCATTTAAATTTTTTTGAAGGCATGTGGATCATACCGATCTCTAAGCGGTGCCATGCGGGGCATCCAAAATGCGCTCTGCCCGGCCGCTCACCAACGTCAACTCAAAACATACTCTTCCCGGGCGCTCAACGACGTTAGTTGAAAAAACGCGAACTTTTTAACATGACCCAAAAGTTTTTCATCCGGGACTCAACCCGAACAAAAAAATAAATTTTAAAAAGTCAAAGAAAATTATAAAATAAAATAAAAGATGGAGAATGTGTGATAGTTCTACCCACCATAACGATTTCCACCCTCGGAAAGCCAAAACAAGATCAAGACCCAAAGATGAAACTCCTTAAGTGTCACTCACCCCCAAAAGTTTAAGCGCCTCTAGTTGATCGATCTAAACAGACACTAAAATCCCATGACACACAACTCATCCATAAAACAAGACCACCTTAATCATCTCCAAGATGTACTCAAACCATCTATTTCAACCAAGGAATGAACAAACATAAATCATCTCCAAGACTTATCCCTATAATTTTATTCTAACAAAACCGTTCAGTGTACTCCAATATCAACATTCACTCGAGAGGACGAACTCATAATTTGGCGGTTCCGCATGAGACCACCTACCACTAAATTATACATGAAAAGAAACCTTGATACTGACACGAGGAGTCTCGAACTGACTCCCCACCATAAGGATCGGGCTATCCCTAAATTAATTTTGGTGTAACTCTGCGAGACCCACTGTGGGTCTCCCTACTATAAGAACAGATGATATTAAATGAACTTAATAACTTTCCCCATGGACCAGAATCCCCCACCATGAGGGGGAAGAAGGGATGGGCCTGACTGATAGAGCATAAAAACTATTGTCGTCTCCCATCAACAATGCATCACCCTCATAAGCACACATAACATGACACACTATGGACTGATATTAAACCAAGTCCCTTCTTCACCGCTAGGGTTCTCCTTACTATGGGCTAGCTTCACTCCGAGGCCTATAGCTGGAGCACCGATGATTGAAGAATCTCCTACCTTGTAGTGAGGTTTCCGAAATTCCTGAACATAACACACAAATCTGATTTTACCAAGAACACTCCCTTTCAAAAAAATCATTCAAAGAGGTTCAACCATAACCATTCTTACAAATGAAAAGAAATGAAAAAACGCAAAATGCTACAGGAGACGATTAATACACACAAGAAACGCAAAAAAAGTTAAAACCTCAAACTAGTCCCCAAACATCGCTCTACTCTTGCTGACAGGATGAGGTATCCTTCAACGAGTCATCCACTGTGGAAAATTCGCTGCAAGTGACCCCAACGTCCACAGGTCTGGCAGGGTCTCGGAGCACTCGGACACATCGGCCTCTTGTGACCCTTCCTACCACACTGGTGACAGATCCTGACATTGTGTTGTAGAGAAGAAGACTGAAGGTCTGAAGGCCTCTTGATTCCCCTACCAGCACCACCATCATCAGGTCGCTTCTCACTCTTCTTAGCAGCATCCTCTGCACTACTTCCCAAAGCTGGAGGACTCGCCACCTCATGTCCTCCTTCTAACCCAGCTTCAGCCAAAAAGGCTTACTGCACAACATCCAAGAAGGTGGTTAGGTTGAGCTCTTCCTCTTTTGATCACAGCTCAGGGCGGAGTCCATACTCAAATTGTCGAGCCTTCCCGGGATCATTTGCAATAAACCATTGGTCGTAACGAACTAGGTCTATAAAACGTCGATAGAATTCCAAGACCGATTCAACACCCTGCTGAAGACAACACAACTCCATCCTATTACCCATCTTCGATAACTCGGAGACATATTGTAGGATGAATGATGGCTTCAAAAACTCTCATGTGAGATCGTCTTGAGGATTTCTTTGAGACATAGACTTCCACTATTTCCAGGTTGTACCTTCAAGAATAAAGGTATCCAACTTCACCTTTAACGACTCAGGACGCCCAACAAAACAGAACTTCCTCTCAATCATCTTCAACCGCTCCTCCACCTCAAGTGGATCTGCTTTTCCATAAAAAAGAGGAGGGTTCAACTTCCAAAACTCCAGAACATAGTCTATGGGCTGATCAACTGGAGGATTCGTTAGGGACACACCACCCGAATATTCACCTTGGGCATCTATCAAACCATCGTGGGGGTGAACACTATGGAACAAGTAAACAAAGGACATAATCAAAACATTGTCATTTCCATTTAAAATACCAAAATAACACTTTTCACAATGATTTTCAGAAATAAAGAAAACCCAAACGATTCACTATAGGGAAACTAGTGATGATGGGTGACTCGGCCATATGGTTGGAGGTCATACGCTAGTCACACCACTGTCACTGAGAGAATTAAAGGGTAAAGTCTTCAGCTCCACATGGTTTTCCAGACCATGAGAGCTCATGGAGGTCACCTTCCCAACTCTCATTTCATTTCCCAATACCAAACAATCCATAAGAATCAAGAGACATCGACAACCCAAACATCCCATGGTAACCCAAGGATCAGAACGAGCAAGCGTTCCTGATGTCCTTCTCATATGTATTCCTTGAGTCCCGAAAATTCTACTGTTTATACCATGAAAACCCCAAATAACAATGGTCTCTCTGAAAAACAAGGTCTGCTAAAGAGCCAACCTCCCTCTGATACCATTTTCTCATGAACCAACCCGGGTCGACCCCGAACCGGTCACTCGAGCTGGCCCACAACATGGACTGAGAGGTGTTCCTGATCCTCTCGGGATGGCGACAAGCACCAAGGAATCAAAGAGAGAAAGAGGGAACTATTTCACCCAAAGAAAATAAATAAAATAGTGGAAAGAAAATAGAACATCACAAAGTAAATAAACAACACGAAAAGAAAGAACGAACAAGAAAAACAACTAACCTAACCAAGACCAAAACTCCTTAAAACTCAGACTGTCTCTCACCAGTCCACAAGAAAATCTCGCCCGCAACAAGAGAGCTCAAGTCAAACTGAAACAGAAACTAAAAACAGGAAAACACGATATGTGTGAGTATTAAAACTCAATAGGTAGGCCCGACTAATTCTATTCCCAATGCACATACCATTAAATAAATAATTTATCAATTCCAGGTTTGCATTAAATTATATAAAATATGGATTCCAAACACACTTTCATTTTTAAAACAAGTAACAGTCCATTTCCCTTGTTAATTTTGAACAGGTTTAATGTTGAAAGAAACAGGTGCATTGCATTTTAAAACATTTTGCAAACAATTTAGAAATCCTAACTTTAGTTGTATTCAAAAGGAAAAATCACACACAACACACACTAAGGGAAATGGAAAAAGTTGAACACATGGGTCAGTAACCGAACTCGACCTCTCAATCGTTTTCCACTTTCAAATAAACACTAAAAAAGAACATGGGTCGAACTTAGGAGATCGTGAACAATCCAGAACATACTATACACCTGACTCATCCTGATGGAATTCCCTAACTCGATGATATCATAATGCCCTAACGCTCGGCGTAGCCCTACATGGCCTAACTGAGGGGCCCAATCCCCAAAGCAGCAATAACTCAGACTTCCCCTGCTATGGGGGCACTAGCCAGTGCGTAATCTAAACTAGTGCAGCAATCATTCTCAGAAGATTAACTCACTATGCCAGGTTCCCATGTCAACACATATAATAAAATAGGGTTGAGTCAACAATGACAATCAATCAGTCATGATGCACAAACATCATATACAACTCACACAATCAACACACACCAAAGATCACCCCTGAATGGGTTTTCCAGAATAATTTATTTCATTAAAGTGCCAAAAGGTCCTTCACCAATTTTTTTAGAAAAACCTCATTTCTCTAGAAAACTGAAAACACTTGTTCAGAAGAAATCATTTATCACTAAAACTAGAAGTAAATTTTAAATTCTGGGAATTATTTCTAATGTCCAAATGGGCATTCTTCCAATATTGGGTGTCCTCTCATCAAGAAAATATTTCATGTGCCGTGTATAAAATAAACGGCTCTTTTTTCACCAAATAATCATTTTAAAATTAATTATGTTATATAATTTCTTATTTATTATAATTAATAAAACAAAAAGGAATTAATAAATTCTAAATTTAAAGGTGAGTGCAATGGACGACCAACCTCGACTCACAGACCAGTCACGACGACGTGACATGCCTCGCATGGGCGCGCAAGAACACGAAAGATGACGATTGCAGGTCCATGGAAAAAACCTTGTCAACGCACTACAACCACAAAGCTAAATAATATACATGAACACAGACATAGAACAATTCAAATAAACAAAGAGCGCGAACAAGACCTCAACACAACTCGCACCGTCAATACCATTTACTAAACCCCCTTAAAACCCACAAAGTGTTTACAAAAAACCACACAATGCAAAAATAACTCACTAATTATTTTAAAGAGCCACTGATCCATTTCACGAAAACAATAGAGTGAAAAACTAGACAAAAGCACACAACACGATGAAATTAACTATTAAAATTAAGTGCACCAAAACATGTTTTCAATACCAAATTCATAGTATGAATGTTATTTAATAAATCATTTAAAATTTTTTAAAAAAATTCCATGAAATACCACAATGTGTTATACCAAAATACTCAAATCGTCTTTTTAAACCAAACACACACAAAAACCTACCCCAAACATGTTTCTCATTTCATATACAATTCAATAATCCATTAAAATAATTTATAAAAAAAATCAAGAAGTTGTACAAGGCTTTTACACAAAAAATGCACCAATAATCCTCTTTTAAATCCAACTTCACAACTTATAAAATAATATTAACTGGAACAACAAGAGTTTACATATGAAACACATCCAAAAACACAAAATTCACCCTTGCATGTTCTAACGAACTATTTAAACGGTTTATAAAACACTAATAAAGATCACAACAAGGGTTTTCACAGGAAATTGCACACATAACACATAAACATGCTACTAACAAATCAAATGTATATTAGATATAAAAAAACTTGATTCACAGCACGCAAACTAATAAATAAACATTCTAAAACAATTAAACTCACATATTAATTCATTGATCAAAAGTTATATATAGAAACACCTACCTTGGACGTTGACAGACCTCCCGAAAATGGTGTGAAACCTCGTTCGCACCGCAACCCCACCTGAGAGAAGCCAAAACCACCATACCCAATTAAAACTGAACAGACTAAAACAAGATTAAGCCCTAAATAATAAAACCTAACGATATTTAACAGCCAAAAATAATGAAATACTAACACAGTGGGGTTACAAGTTGGATGTCCAGGGGTTTGGGAAAAGGGGCGACGTGCGCAAGAGGCAAGCGGGTCTGGTCGGCTATGTCAGGGCAGTGGGACAGGTAGGAGGAGGGCGTGTGGCGGTGGGACGAAGCTGGTGAGGAGCCTGGCCCGCAGGGAGGGCACATGAGGGGATTAGGTGGGGTGAGAGGTACGGTGCATGGTAGGCCGAGGGGTGCAGATGAGCTTGATGGAGGTTGGGGCGCTGTGTGGGGTGCTGCAGGAGGGGTGTTGGGCCAGATGGGAGTGCACAGGAGGTGCGGACAGAGGGGGAGCTGCAAGGAGGAGGGAGGACCGGATGCTATAGGAAAAAATGGGGCACCTATGACGAAGCAGGAGGGGTGTTGTGAAGGAGGTCGGCTGGTCGTCCGCACCAACAGGATGAAGTAGGGATGGTGTGAGGCCGATGTAGGCAAGGGGGTGTGGCGGACCAGGTGGAGATGGGTGGTGCGAGGCCAAAGCAGGCAAGGGGGTGTGCAGCGGACCTGGTGCTGCAGGTAAGGGCCGGTAGGAGGGGTGGTGGGCTTCGATGTTGGGAGGCAGTGTGCTGGCGCACTGAAGGGAGAAAGAGGGCTCTAGGGGGGGCACTCGGGTGCTGCAGGGAAAGGGCAACAGGGGGAAGTGTGCAGGTCTCCAAAATAAAGGAGAAAAAAATAACAGGGGAGGGTGTCTACTGCCCGAACCCTAAGCCCTTCTCCACTATAAAAAACAAGTTAAATCAAATTATTTTCATAATAATAGTTATATTAGAAGTTATAATAATAATTATAATAATACACATGATAATACTAATAGTAATATTAAGAATAACTCTAATAAAGTACAATAATGATAAACCAATTCTTCTAATAATAAGAAATCCCTAATAAAAATAATAATAATTGTGATAATAATAATTATAATAATAATATATTTATGATTTCATATTTCATAATAATTATAAAATTATTACCAACAATAAAAATTTTAAACAACAGAATAAATCACAAAAATCACTCATTTTAATAATTTTGAAGCTTTTGGATCATGCCGATGTCTAAGCGGCGCCACAAGGGGTATCCAAAATGCACTCTGCCCAGGCGCTCAGCAATGTCAACTCAAAACGCGCTCTACCTGGGCGCTCAGCGACGTCAGTTGAAAAACACAAACTTTTTATCATTACTCGAAATTTTTTCGTCCAGGACTCAACCCAAACCCCAATAAACATTTAAAAAGTCAATGAAAATTATAAAATAAAATAAAATATGCAGCAGGGTGTCACATGGGGAAAAGTATCAAACCAGTGGGGAAGTAGTAGCGGGGTTCCCCTGAAATTCTTTATTATATTATATTCTCCTGTATGATTTACTTGGTAAGAGTAGCCATGGTGAGGCTAGGAACATAATATACCTGTTTAGGTGACGAGTTAGTTTCACTTGTTGTTCACTGGCCTTTAGCAAGCTCTATTTACTTTTTCCTTAGAGGCTTCGAGAAGGATCATATTGAGTATACTATTTTACTCCCCCTATGTATATATAGGCTATATTTAGGTCACTTGGAGGAGGTTGGAGATCAATCTAGTTTCTACTAGCTTGGGGTTGCAGGAGTAGTTCAGGCTTGTGGTTGCTATTGTTTTTTAGTTTCGTTTGGGTACTTGTAGTTTTTCCCTTTCAGTTGTAGTAGTTTTGCATGAATTTAAATATGTGCAGTTGGGTTTTCTTGTATATTTCAGTTCTAAGTTGGAGTTTTTTGGTGTCTATATTATCTCTCTTTTTGCATGTGTTCTCTTAGAGGGTAATACCTCCCATTTGTGTGTTTACTAAACCCTCAGTGTTATTCGCCAACCCCTGGCCTACTGGAGGTGTGACTCAAGGTCATTATCTCCCTTCTCAGATTGCCTGCCCAGGAGGGGTTCACTTTGTGGGGAGGGTCGTGACACATCATGTATGGGAATAGCAAGTAAACATAGTCAATTATTGGAATCCTTCCACCATGTAATGTTGCCTTGAATGTTATCATTGAATTATGTTTGTGGAATCATTTATATTGTTTTTACATACCTATGTTGGCTTTATGTTATCACATAATATCATGCATCATTTGTTAATGATTATGAAAATCACCCAACTTCTATTACCTTGATATTACCATTGGATCGCACATAGTCGTTTACCTTTTGTTATTATTTATTTATAACCTAATAGGAATTTAAGGATCCCCCATATTTTAGGTACATCATGAGGATTTCCTATTTAATTTTAGAATAATGAATATTTTTTTGATCGTATAAATAAAGTCTCCAATTATTTCATTTTATACCCTTAGAATTTTTTTCTCAATGTACTCAATTACCCAAATACAATAAGATTCATGAACATCAGGGTTATTTTATGTGAGATTTTATGTAATAAATCATGATTTAATATGTATTAAATATATGTGTTTTTATAGTTGGTATTTGAGGGAGGATTTTGTATTTTTTTTATTAGGATTAGAAAACTCTAGTGAAGGCCTTAGGGAAATTAATAAGAATAATAAAAAATCTGAAAAAATTGGTATGGTATGGAGTATGTTAATTCCAAGGAAAAATTTCATTGTATGGATACAATAAGTGGATGTGGCCCCAACATACATGTACCTTGGGGTAACTATCCTGAAAATGGTTTATTGTGATAGACTCAATCATAAACTTGTGCATGAAAACAGTCCTTCGTGCACTCTTTGATTGAAACTATCGTGGGATATTCAATGGTAAACCTATATAGTCATTATTAACCATTATTAGGAAAAAATAAATGCACAAAAAATTTTATGTTTGGAAATAGATCGTGGATAACATATATCAAAACCTAGAAATTCATTGGTTAAATAATATATTTCATTTTTTAGTTATCCCTTTATATTTTATGGATTCTATTTAATTTCAATAACAATTAAAAATATTCATCCATACGTCTCTGATATAAATGATTAGAACCACTATCAAATAGTGAATGGAATTATTATAATCAGTGGTTCCATGCATTCATTCTTATCAAAACAAAAATAGTAGATTAATTCAAACAAATCCTCAATGTATGGAATCTATGTTATTGATGAAAATATCAAATAGGGAAAATATTGCATATAAATAATATAAATCCTCCCCTTTCTAAATTTTTTTTAACATGAAAGATATCCTTGTGCTACTCCCCCTATAGGAATTTGATACAATTTTAAGCTTGGATTGTCTTTAAAAATATGAATCCAATAAATATTCATGAGAGACGAAAATAACCCTATGCATAAATAATAGGCTCCACATTCTATTTGAGAACAAGGATAAGGATGAATATACTTTTTTAATGACATATAAATCATGGATATTATATCCTTTAGAGTAAGGGAATCTAGATGAAATGACTGACACTATAGAAATGATCATCCTTGATGACATTCCCATTATAAGGTAAATCTCTAATGTGTATCCAAAAGAATTATGTGGCCTTCATACTGCCTGGGAGGTCGAATAATCAATCAGGAATAAGCATAGATCCTTGTAAATATAAATTTTTCTACATAGAATATATTTCATTGAATATGAGGATATTATGATTAGAGTAAATAATATTCAGGATAAAGGGATTATACACCCAATTACTTCACTTTGGGATTCACTAGACTTCTTCTTCATGAAGAAGGATGTGTCAATACATCATTTCATTTATTATACATAGGTCAAGAATATGATTATAAAAAAGCATCATCCCCCACAGATATATGACTAGTTTGATTATATACATGAATCCTAATACTTATCCATAGTAGATATTCCATCGAGATGATAGTATTTAATGGTGAAGGAGGATGATATCCCCAATAATGATTTTTGTACAAGGTATTGGTGTTATGAGTTCATAATGATGAAATACTGACTCATTATGTCAAAATAAATCATCATAGAATATATTAATATTGTGTTTATTGAACACATCCTCTAAAATTTTGTAGTATTTATTAATTATATTAAAACTAATTCCATAATCTCGTAGGAATATGAAGCGTATTTGAATACTATATTAAAAATATAACAAAAAATATTTATTTATGAAAAGTATATTACATGAGAATTCTGATTGGTGTATGAAACATTCTTGGGGCATGTTATCACCAGTAATGCGATATCAATAATCCCTTCAAAAACTAAGGTAATTGGATGATGGACGAGATCAAACTCTGGGACGGATAACCACCATTTCTTTAAATTATCCGGGTACTATTGTTTTTTTCAGATAAACTTGTTGTTTTATTCAATCCCAATAACCAAGCTATCTTGAAAGGGGGAAATTATGGCTAGAATAAAGTATGAAATTAAATAATTATATAGATTAAGAATATTCTTATCACTTGAATTTTTCTCACTTTAACAAATAGTGGGGAAGGATTTTTAATCTATAATTATTCATCCAAAATTTAATTAGCTTGTGTATTCATGAATAATGAAAATGTGATAGCCTATACCTCCCACAAATTAATGATCTATGAGTATAACTACAGAACTCATGATCTAAAATTGGGTCTAGATATATTCATATTAAATATATGGTATAATTATCACTATAGTGAGAAGTGTGAAATATATATGGATCATTTAATGTTTATTAATATTTTAAAAAAATAGAGCTCAATATGCACCATCATAGATTTTTAGAACTTATCAGGGATTAGGATTTTTCATTCCATCACCATCCATGGATGGTGAGCAATGTCAATGAATATTTATGCAGAATGAATTCTAAAAACATATACATGATGAGTATTACTAGAGATTTACTCTTCTTGGATATGTAAAGGATGGAAATTTGAATAATAAAATGATCATCAGCATTCCTTTATCAAATAACAGCTCAACCATCCATTCATAGGTGTATCATGGTGGTCCAACAAGATGATGATGTGAAACAGAAGGAGGTTGAAAATATTAAGATATTCAACAACGGTTAAGATAGATAAATATAATCTGGAAACCAAATATTTTTTCCCTGAAAACGATAACTAAAGAGGGATTCTCGAAATTATGCATGTATATTTTCATACTCTAATCATCCCAAAATCACTAAGACGTATATATATTAGATGAAAAACATTGTTTGGGATAACATGAATATAAATATTGAAGAATTTAATTCTAAATTCTCTATATTCTAGACACTCAAGGCTAAAAAACTAATGTATATAGTTGTGATGAACTTATTTACCATAAAATCATGGAAATGTAAAAAAAATAACAATATATATCACTGTCGGGCTCTCTAGAGCACCTAATGAAAATAACACAACCAATGGGGTGGTTAATCACCTTACAAAACATCTCATTTCCATACTATCAATGAAGATTTAATTCTTTTAAAATTAACCACGATATTTATATGGGGTTTGGTCAGACAGCATGGAGTTCTAGTTTCCAGTATATATATATATATATGATAATTATTTGAGGATTATAGTGAGGTTTTTAATAATCCTCTAGAAAGAATTGGATATAGGATAGACCTTCATCCCTGCTCATGTCCCTCATACAGATAGTTAGTCTAAATGGAAAATGGAATCCCTAAAGGAAATAGTGAGGCCTTTTTAAATATATTTACATGGATATTTCAGTCAACACATTAATCTATTGGAGTTTTTATATTACAATAGTTGTTATTCTTGATTTGTAATTGTTCCTTATGAGTCACTCTATGGGTTGAAATATGAGACTCCAACATGTTTGGGTAATGTTGGAGAATAGTTTTTGATGGGACCTAATCCATTAAAGAGATGATAGACATAGTTTAAATAAATCGACGTCAAATAAAATAGAAAAAAATCCAAATAAATACTTTGACGATAATATCAACAAGATCCCGAGATTGGGGTCAGATATAAATTTATCCTTCAAATATATCAATGGAATAATTTTTTGGGGTTGGGGAAGAAGGGGACATATATTCCATGATTTATCACCCCATGAGATCATTTGATGCATCGATGTTACGACCTATCAACCAGTATGCCCAACTAACCAATATCAAGTTTGTGATATGTTCCATGTTTCTCTATAAAAAATTTTTATACAAGACCCCTCGTATGTTCCGAACCCAGAGGTGGTACCATTGAATAATGGTCATTCCAAATATGTATTTGGTGGAGTTGATATATCATAAAGAAAATTCTACATAAAGTAAGACTACTCACATGGTCAATGTGATGTGGTGGAACCACATGTTTGAGAAAGTGATGTGGGAACCAAAAGAGTCAATGAAATAGAAGTATCCTCCACTATTTTTTTATTTAATAATTTTTTTAAGGTTGTATTTTTTAATTGGGGAATAATGATTCATGCCAAACTCTTATAAATGAGTATCTTTTTTTTATATAAGTAAATTCCTTATTACCAAATGAAATTATATAAATCACAAGAGTTACATTGGTAATTAGATCATTATAAGGTACATCATGAAAGATTTAGAATACCATAATGAATCATAACTATTGATAATGTAGTAATTTTACAATTTCCATTATGATTAGTATATATTAAGGGTTATTATAAAGTCCAACTGACACACAAGAATTAAGTGTTTTTTTCAGCAAGTAGGAACTTACAGATATGAGCCACATTTATTCGAGCTTTTGAGGGAGATAGCATTACTTCTATTTTCCCGTGACCAAGCCCAAGAAAATGTTAAGTGAATCATGTATGAGCGAAAATGTCCTTAGGAGAAGTTCAATATTTTTTGATCACATCCTTAACCATTTATACATAACAAGACATGAAAATAACACCACTGAACACCATACGATTTGGGAAATAATTGTGGTAATAAAAGGGATGTATATCTAAACGTTAAAAGTATCAATTCTTATAATTTATTTTAATTTAGAAATTATTATACTTATCCCGTTCTAATATTTATTATTTAATTATTTGATACTATGTTTCATTTTGATTTGATAAAAAAATTTGTTTTTGGGAAATGAATTATTTCAATCATGAAGCACAATTTTAATGAATTTATTTATTTTTAAAATAAATTATATTTTAATAAAATAATATTATTAAATAATTTTTATAAAATGTAAATTTTCATATAATTTTTTAATGATCAAATGAAATTATTATATCTGTCATAAAACAGTCACTGCCAAAAACCATTATTTTTTTAGTAAATCATTATTTTTGGTTTAAATAAGTATATTCGAATAGTTATAGAATTTTTTATAAGATAAATATTAATTTTGAAATATATACATTGAAATAATAAAATGATGATTTTCTCAGAACATTTGAGATTGTATTTTTTCGATAAACTGACGAATGGTTATTGGTTTTTATTCCTTTATCATTTGGAGTCCAAAACCAATATTTGGAAATAAATAAAAATAATATCCCCAGTTTTTCAAAATATAACCACCCATAAAAGAATTTATCTTCACTAAAACCCCTTCAATCATGAAATTAATCTATCATTTCCTCCAAAAAACACTCCCAATGTGTCCTCATTCTATTAAGAGGATCCTACCATGATTTTTAAAATTCCCTCCAAGTGTAAGAGATCCTATTCTTATCTCTTTATTCAAGAACCTATTTTATGATATGCCTTTTATTTCCCAGTTTTTCATGATGGTGAATGTTAAAAAACAACCCTTTTAATTTATATTTTATTTATAAGTAATTATATACTAATTTATCTCTCATTAATCACTCCCATGATCCTCAATATACTCCTGTTATGGTACCAAAATTATCCTATGATTTTCCATGACAATCAGTATAGTAGTGAATACCCATACTCATTTAAACTCAAGGGTATTAACCTAGATGTACATATGATTAAATAAATATGTAATAAGAAGTATAAATTTATGGATCCTTAATCACATGACTAATTTTTTTGAAATAAGATCCTTACGTAGAATGAACTATGTGGAACACGTGAGAATATAAATATTATAATGGAAACACCGAAATAGCTCTCCAATGAATTGGATAATTTTTTATTCTCATGAAAATTAATTAATGATACTGTTTGGTAAGAATAATTCATTGTGGATCCATTTCTACCATGTGATGTTCTCTTGTAATTTAGCATTAACTTTTTTTGACATGATTTATATTTCTCCCCAATTTCTATGTTTCCTTTATGAAATAATGATAAACCATCCCTTATTTCTCAATATTATTATTATAACACATCTACTAATTCATACATATAAACCTTGGATCAAATTTAATAATTTAACTTATGCTACACTTTTATTATTGCCATAATGAGCTTTAAAGCACACCCATTTTTTATGAATGTCCCTAGGTAATCCTCTACAGTTTTATGTTAATGATAAAATCTTAGGATAATTCTAATTAATTTTTAAATAACACCATTGTATTACTATTTCATTATGTTATGCTATATATCTAATTCTCAAAATAATGTTGGCTTCATGATATTATAGGTTATATTATGTGTTCCATCAGGTAATAAATAATGAATTAATGTTTATTTATGATATAGGATTTCATAACTAGATTATAAAACATTAAGCATATTATAATATCATAACACATGTAAAAAAATGGGTTTCATAAAAATTTCATTATTTTATCATAACATAACCTGTGGAAATCAAATGGGTATCATAAAGGTTTCTTCATACAATAATTGACCAAAAGGAATCATACATGGTCCATAGAATTATCATAAAAGCATCATCATTATAATACATCCAGAGAAAAAAAGTGGACGGTATCATAAGATCATATCCCTAGTGATGAGTGAAAATCCTTAAATTATTCTGAAATAATAAAAATAAAAATATCATTTGAACCTTTCTTTGAAAACATGAGAGAATATAATTTTCATTAGATAAAATTTCAACTAAAATTCACATCATATTTAGAAAAATATTTATATTGAAAATAAAAACATTTAAATATAATATAATAATCAAATAAATGATCAATAATGATATTGGGATAATACATTCATGTCATATTTTTTAAAAGAAAACATTTATTTCACACATTTTAATAAAGAAAAAATTAGATTATTCAGGAAAGAATTTTCTTAAAAATCTCCCCTTTTATTACATATAAGAAAAATAAATGTTATTTAAAATTAAATTCATAAAATGATTCATGTATATGTAGGATATATATTAAATTAATTTTTTAGAGTATCATCATGGATGAAAAATTCTATCGACTAAAGGGGAAATTTTGTAATGTTTTTTAGTAACATTTTCCCAGTAATTTTTTACCAAGTAGAAGAAAATAGTAAAAAAAATTAAACAAATAAATGTAGAAGATCCAAATGGATAGGTTTAGTGGAATATATATATATATATATATATATATAATTTCCATAAATAAAAAATTATTCATAAAAAATCCAAATCAAAATGTTATTAAAACACAAATCCATTACCAATTTTGTAACATTTGAATATTAACCCCCTTGGAAGAAATAACATAAAATTTCATGTTATGTACCGCAAAAATAATTTTTTTAATTATAAAATGTATATATTGGGTAGTATATATACCAGATAAAACAAGATAGTTGTATGACATAACATATGTCCAAAAGAATTCAATTTGAGATAGTAAACCCTGAACACATTGGTAGCATTCATACCAAAATCAAATGGACGAGTTAATTTGATTTGATTACATTGAATACCATTTATAATGAATTATTTCTGATATAAAATGTCAATGTATTTGTATATACATCTCATTTACCTAAATAGGTGTATAATGTCTAACATATCACAAAAAAATATTGATAAAATAACCCTTACCTCAAGTCCCACCATTCATTGTATGTATTTAAACATACTTTCTATTGAATATAGATTTATTAAAAATTTATTTGGTTGAAATCTTCATTCATATCACACCATATATGATTTTTTTTATAATATATTATCACATTATTGTTCACAATTAGTTATTATAATCATTATTATGAGGTATAATTTCTTTTATAATTTATGCATTTTTAGATTATAAAATTCTAGAACTTATGATTTGATAAATATTAAATATTCTGTTGGATTTTAATCATGTTATACATGTTATATTTTATATTTTTATAATCATTTAAATTTTTGGATAGGATAGTCCATGTGTAGACATGTGTGATGTTTTGACTTTTTGATTGATGAAATGAATCAAAGGAAATTATAATTTATTTTTTCCGAAAAATTATTATAAAAAAGATATAAATTCATTTCATATATCGTCATTTCCATCCATGAAATGAGTAAATGAAAAATGAATCACATCACATTGTTGATTATTTAGTCCACACAGACACATGGTCAAAATTTTCATTTCCTAATGTATAGGAATGTTTAAAGGAAGATAATATAATATAATTGGTGGATCATAATTATTTCATCAATATATTATATATGTATTAAATCTTTCATAAAAACTATCCATGATTTATGGTGGTGGGAAATTAGTAATCTCCATATATATAGGTGGTAGTCCATACATAAACATGATTGATACCTTTAATTTCCACATTATGGACAAGATGTGGATAATTGTTATTCCATAATCATAATAACAACCTATTATATGGGAAATAATTATTTTTATAATATTATAATGGTTAGTATAGATATAATTTTGAAACAAATACATGTACAATTATACATATCGGTAAAAATGAATTCTACCTCTTTTAGAGATCTCCTTTAGATCACTTCTTAAAGACCCTATGGATTTAATTTTTATGAGACAAGAACCAAAATAATATGAATAAATATGTTTTGAAGTGTATTTTTTTGGGGTTGTTTGAGCTAAATAGAAAACATTGGTTTATAGAATATATGAAAAGTTGAATCCTTTAATAGTGAAAGAGAGTATCACTTGTAATTACATAATGGATTTAAAGAAAAAGAATTATGTCTCCTCTAAAAGAGTCAGAAAGGGAAAAACAATTTAATATAATATTTGATATGGTTTAAATACCACTAATAAATTAAATTTTTTATTTTTTTATTAGTAATTTTAGAGCCAATCATTGGTTTTTACCGCATTCTTGACTAATTTTTACTGTTACCATGGTAAAGACAATTTCAATAGTAAAGGGTTATTAATTTAATTATAAGGTAGTTTTTGGCACCAAATTATTCATGTTAATGCATATTAGTACATACCACATACCCCTTTTCCTATTCATATATTTTTATTATTTGTAAATAATTTAATAAAATATTTTATAACAGAACATTTCATGATTAATAATTTTAGAATTATTCCTTAAATGTAATTTTAACATTAGTGTGGAATCAATTTAAATTTCATATATATCCTTTCACCATCACTTATACATTTTAATTACTCGTTGAATTTAAAAAACCTCCCAATTTCATAAAAAAATCTCTTTTATTTTTTTAAAATTATTTTTTATATGCCTCTAATGCTTGAACATGTTCTATTTCAACATTGTTAAAGTTATAATGGTAATTATATCATCAATAAAATGTAAAAATTAAAAATTAAAAAATAATTTAATTTTCAATATACCCATTTATAATAGACCATAACTTCTTTATCTCCACATTAAAAAATATTATATATTTTTGAAAAATATGACGACATTTTTTATTTTTCGTTACTTACAAAAATATAATGATAATTATTAATGGAACACGACCCCAGATTTCCATATCATCAAATCATAGATGAGGAGGCTAAAAACCAAATAATCCCATAGATTAATGAAATGTTTTACTCTTCTTTTCAATTTATATTCCATAGTTTTAACATTGTCTTACTTATTTTATCGTTACCATTGTAACACTATTTTTATCAATATTGCTATTCATAATTACTAAATGTTAAAGGGGAATGTTTTCAAAAATTAACCACTCAATTTCATATGTAAAAATAAATTTTCATGATTCATTTCTTTAGGTGTGGAATAAAAAATGATAATAGTTATTTAAAAATTACGTTCCCAATACCAACAACTAACATTTTCCAAAATCAACTATTATATTTATTCCAATTTGATTAATTATATTATTTATAATTATATCATAATTATAATTCATTAATATATAATTATAAACATAATTGGAATTATAAAAAACTTTATTTAATGAAAATAAATGATAGTTATATAAACATATCTATTTTTCACTATTTACCCAAATATAATTTTGTTATTGAAAATTCAATAAAATTAAACCAAATCTAATATTATAATGTTTATTTAAAAAAAATATTCTTCACTTCATCAAATAATATATATATATATATATTGTATAAATTAATTATAATTTCTATTCACCAAATTTAATTAAATCATTGTTAATAAAAACTTACTATTTGATGCATAACATGCTTTATTGAATATTGAGTATTTATTTATTATGAATTATTAAATAAATTTCAAAAGAGTAAAACATATATATATATATGATGATATGTATAATAATATTTATAATCCTATTATAGGAAAATTTTTCTTTTATTTTTTAATACATCACAGTTCCTTATAATATATGTGTTTTGTTTCAATAATGTTGTTGAAAACATTATTTTTTTAAAAATAAATATAAATAAAACAATCATGGGGAGTAATATTATAGCTCCCTTAAATAAATATCACCATGGTAAGTATAATTATCCATTACTATAATTATGTTATCATGAAATTATAACAAAATATTATGTATATTCTATCATGATAACAATTATCCATGTCACTACTATGAAATATAGTATTTACAAATAATTTATTAATAATACCATTAATGAATAATTAAAAGACTCATGAGATTCCAAAAACTAAACATGTATATTTTATAGATACTTCCCACATAAGACTCACAGGATTTATCTTCCTCTTACATGAGTTAAGTTAACTATTTATAGTAATTGTATAAAATATCAGATAGAATATTTGATTAATTTTGTTTTTATAATGGATGTTTATTTTTATGGTTGTTAATCTACCCATTTATATTTATATATTATATCATATTCCATTAAATAAATATTAAAGATCAATTTTCATGTCTGAAGAAAATGAACAGTAAATTTCACCTTTTGTCTCTTTATATTTAAAAAAATAAAAATAGTTATCAGAAGTTATCAAATATGGATAAATAGTCATTATATTAAATAATACATTGAGGAGAATGATATTATTTGGATTTGTGGGAACCTGATGCACTAACTAATTAAAAATCATTGAACATTAATTAGTTATTGAATATGAGAAAACCTGATGGAACCATTAGAATCAAGGATCGTTTTTTCCTTATAAGGAAAATAAAAAAAAGGTAAATAGAACTAAGATAAAATCGGAGATAAAGCATGGTATTTTTTTGAGAATGTTTTATGATTCATTGAAGAAGAGGATTATATGAAAATGAAACACATTTAATGTCTCAATAGATAGGTTCATCATCAAGGAAAGGCTTGTAATGTGTTTACATTATGTTTTTACTAGGGTCTCGCTTATTATAGAGAAACACGCTAGAAAATTGAGGATATATTCAAAATTGTTGTACATATTTAGGGATTATATTAATAGAAAATTATATAAATGGGAAATGGAATCATCAATATTATCTTTTTCTTTGATTCACTCAAAATTAATTCTGGGGGATTTTAATCAATTTCAGTGAAACCATTCTTTCTCTGAATATATTAATTGGACACCCATTTCAACATTCATGAGTTATAAAAATAATTTTAATAGGTATGGGTGAGGATAAATGTCCTAATATGGGTCTCCCTATATTAAAAAAACATGAAATAAATTACTACCACTATCTTTAATCCCATTGTATTGGATAAAGTGACTAATGCAGCCATGTACGACCACATTGAAGGGATCACTGTTGATAAGGAATTGAATAAAACATTGATTTAAAATGATATTTTTTCGTTAAGGATGACAATATAAATCATCAAATTGTCTATTATATGTTTTATAATGTCTTATCACTCTTATGTATGAATAGAAATGATTATTCAAGTTTCATGAGATCAGTGAAAACAATAGCATTATGTATGCTGAGTGGTCACGAAATCAATTATTATAGGAAAAAAAGAACTACAAAAATATAAATGTAAGAATAAAAAATGTATATAGAGACTGATAATAAAGGAAATACTTTTATCCCACTGAGAATGAGAATGTCATCATAGTAAATAGGTTTCACCTCCCTTATGATGTTACATTTCCAATGGAAAGGGTGATGATCAGTCTCGTCACCTGATGAGTTTAGGGAATCTATAATTTCTATTGAATCTATCATAGGGGTTTATCAAACTCATGGTCTAAATTTAAATAATATATATGAAAGGAAATTTATCATGGGAGAACTTAATGAATTTTAAAATGATGATGTATGATCTCAAATCTGAATGGAGAAGGATTTTTTAAAGAACATGAATTATCATTAGTGAATTGGTTAAATCCTGAATAAATACTAAGAATGATTTTTTGAGAGTTGGAATGTCAAAAAATTGTTTTTTTGAGATGATGAATGATTAACTTTAGGTATTTTAATTTGATGGATAATATTGGGATGGTTTGAGATATGTTTCATTGCTTTTAGAGTTATCTGACATGGGTGCACATTTTTATGTTCACAGTATTGGGGATACCATGCGACCCATGATACTCTTGAGTGTTTTTATTAAATTTTTGATGCAAATGGTTGAGTTTCATGGTTAGAGAATGGTTTTGGGTAAAACATGAGGGGTAAAAGTAAGAACCAGTGATGGATTATATGATTCAAAGACATGGAACGCATATTTTGTACAACTACATACAAATAATTCTCCTTAATATAGAGAGAAAAAATAATGATAACAAAGTTGGTGCATGGATTTTCAAAAAATGCAGAAAAACTATACAAATAAGGTGGTGTTGGAAACTAGTGGTGTGTATGTTTTGTGAATATATTGGCCCATCATGTTTCTGAACCATTATGTGCTAGATTTGGAATGATCTAACCCCATGGTTGGTTCACAGTTTTGAAGACAATGCTGCCAAACTTTTTGGCTGCTATGATTTCATTAAAAATAGTGATTTATCCACAATCCTCCCTTGGATATTTTATCATCTCTTCCCCCTTTCTCTCTCATTTGAGGTTTAAAAAAAAATTGGTTATCTAACCATTATCCTCATCCATCTTCCTTTGATATCAGTGGTGTTTTCAAGACATTTCATGGCATTGGATGTAAGTTCTACTTATCTAGTGTTTTACTTAAATCCTCATCATTTTCCCCCCAAAATTTACAATTATCTGGATATGTTTTTTCTTATGGTTACACTGATTCATGGTGGAAATGAAATTTTTTTGTGGGGATTTTTATTGGGTTGGGTAAAACAGATCCTGAGATAGATTTATTAATTTTGTAAAGATTATTCATCATGTTTTTTTCTACATTGATAGATTTATTATGTTATTAGAAATATTAAAATTTAATTATAGGAGAAATTTTTATCGAATATTAGGTATTTTGGTTGAATTGTGGTTGAGGTTCTGCCATTGGTTGTTGGTGAGTGGTTGTCTTTGGTTTTGGTGACTGAGGATTAATTGATGAGTTTTCCTACAATACTCAATGGTGCATTATTTTTAAAATTACTAATTGGAAATATTATAATTAGTCAATATTTTTTCTTGTGAGTTTGAGGCTTGGGTGATTTAGGAAAGATTATTTGTGCTTCAATGGGTTTGGGAGTGCATGTATGGGCCTTGGCATGGCCGATGTAGTTTGGGAAATTTTTTGAAATATTTTTTGATGAAGTATGCGGTCTATGAACTATTCCCATAGTCTTAATAATAGATTTATATATGAAATGAAGTATATTTATTCTAGACCATGCAGGTTATACTTTCTCCCCAGGTTTAATGAAATTATTTGTTACCTTAGAATGACACTTTGGGCCTTCCATGGATCTTGATGGATATGTGTTGATGTGAGACAGAACTTATGGACACCCATGTGTGATGAAAACCTTTTGAAGTGATTTTTTATGTGTTTTGTTTTTTGAATATTCTTTGGAGGAATTTTAAATTTATTAAATATATTCATTGGTTTCTGACCAGTTTTCAATGTCAAAGGGGGAAGGACGAGTTATTAAATGAATCGTACATGAAATGAGGTATTGACCTCAAGGTGGTTTTAGTTAGAGTTTAAATGAATATAAAACGATGATTTCAAATGAGTGTTTGGATACTCATTGTATGTTTTTAATGAATATGTAAGCTGTGGGACAATTTTGGATTTCAAATTGGAATACCCATGTATTAAATGATGGTTTAAAATGTGTAATGACAATTTATGATGTTGGCGTTTTTTAAGAAATGTAAAAAATGGGAATAATTTAATTTTGGAATGTGTTTAGTTTAAGGGTCCATTCTAACCATAATAAATGTTTTGATTAAGAAAATCTGAATATATACAATGGGTGAGTTTTATTTTAAAATGGTTTATAAAACATTAATAAATATGAATTTTTGGAAAATAAATAATGGGTTTAATTATGAATTTGGTTTGAATTGATTATGTTAATGTATTTTTTAAATTTTTAATGAAATTGTGATAAATAATGGTAATGATTTGAGATTTTGGTCCATGACATTCAGAATCATGGATGAATTCATGGGTTGAGGATCCATGTTTGATAACTTGTGAATAAGTGTTTCCGGGAAGATCATCCATGACTTGCTGAATCCAAGTTGGAATCATGGAATAATTCCTTGTGTTTTTTTACTCTAAATAATGGTATTCATATGTTGGGATTACACTCCACTCCCCCATTTTTCATTGCCCAGAATGATGCACACGAAACACTAGTAAACCAAAACAATTTAGGGAAGGATTGAGGATCCTAATTCAAAAGAATAGACATGAAATTCCATATCAACTTTGGGATAGTCATACATTATGTTTTGATTCCTTATTGGATTCAGGGACTGATGATCCATGTTTTCCGACTTGTGGCATGCGGTTTAGGATGGCAGGACATGGATAATCAAGTCCTAATTGGATTCATATACTGATGATATATTTTATATACGTTGTGAGATAAATTTTGGTGTGGTTGGACATGTAGTTCTATGTCATAATAGGATTCAGGAACTGATGATCTATGTTTTCTAACTTCCAACTTAGTGGATGGGATAGTCAGACAGAGAATACCGGATCCCGGTGGGATTCTTGGACTTAGGCTCCTAGATTTTCAACCTAGGTCCCTAATGAAATATGTCCAAGATGAAGTTCTTGGATTTGGATGTTTTATGGAAAATGTGTCGATTGTGGAATAGTGAATTAAAGATAACAATGAAATATGGTAAAAAATGTTTATTTTTAAACATTTCTTCATTTTTTTTCTTTTAATTTTTGCACTATTTCACAAAATGGTATTTTATTTAGATACCATTGATGGAGGAAACTGAGATTTACTCACACCCTTCATTCGATTTCATTGATCATGGGTTCCCGAGAAGTCATAATATGTTTACTAGATGAATAGGCTTTGGATGAGGACCCTGTTGAATATCTATGGTTGAGAAATATTTATTGTGTGGTTTCAGATGGTTGGATTGCATTGGATCGGTGATTCAATGGATCCATGTTGTAGTTTTAGTTACTTTTGTAGGTATTGTAACCAGCATAGGGTTTTTTTGAGTATATTCATTACATTTTCGTTCATGCCATGATCAAATTACATTTTAGTATAGATTATATCACTTTAAATTTAGTTATTATCTATACATACTTTGATGTGTCTAATATTGGTTATCTGATTCAGGGCATCCCTCTAATATGGGAGTGTGATATCCCTAAAGTTATATTAGAGACCACTAGTTTTATTCGGCAGTCTCTAGAATATGACGAGTCATGCTTGAGGTCATGTGGTGAATCTTCCTGTGCCACCGGTTCAATGGATTTAGGGTTAGTACATTACAATGTGGTGCTAGATTGTTCCTTTACCAATATTTTTTAGTGGGGTATTGGTAGAGAAGAGATATAGGAATGAGTTGGATCTTGTGATAAATACCAGGATGGTGTGTTGA
This sequence comes from Viscum album, assembly GCA_963277665.1. Lineage (NCBI taxonomy): Eukaryota > Viridiplantae > Streptophyta > Magnoliopsida > Santalales > Viscaceae > Viscum > Viscum album. Next base: position 1,049,436,441 of record OY728151.1, on the reverse strand, counting down.
AAACACCCATTCTAGTATTAATTCCATGTTTCCATGGGTTTTGATTAATGTTTTGGTTTTTTATTTTATAATTTCAAATTATTTTCTCTTTGAGTGACATATTCATTGATTGGATTTATGGTTTTTGACGCATTTTTTTATCTTGGACTATTGAAAAGGGGCCAATTATTTGAGTTTTTCTCTTGGCATATAATGGAAATTTGTGTCTCATGCATCCAATTATGCTTATAGGATCCATATATTATAACCATAATTGTGAGTGATTTAATGTATTTATTATTTATTGAAGTTTCTATGGATCTATGGGGTGGTTCCTGAGGATGAGGACGTTGTTGTGGTCCTCAATAATGGTTTTCTAAGTTACCCTTCTCGGTCAGTATGCTGTGAGTATATTATATTTAGATCCCTTATAGTTGGTTTTGTTTTATTATCGATGTATGTAGGTGTCCTTTAAGAAGTTGTATGACATGCTGATCCTCATAGTGGAAAGGTGACCACATTTTGGGTACTTGGATGGTATTTTAAATCTTCTATTATGAGATCCTGATGATGGGTTTTGTGACATGGTAATGTCATGCGATGATGATATGGGTGAATTTTTGGTGCCCCATGAGATGTGGCCTCTATGAGAAAGTTTAGACTTTGGGTGGATGAACATAATGATACCCTTTAAATGACTTTAGTATTGGGATTTGACTTCATGCACCTTTCAAGGGTAACACATGATAAGGATCTACTAATAAACAAATGCTTTAGATCAGAGCGAGATACATAGATGCTTCAAACATTATATATTGGTTCATGACTAGTGAAACCCTATATGGGGGTTTGGTACCTCGGAAGTCTGATGGTGTAATTGAATATTATTTTTTATCCTTTTGGTTGGTTCTTATTGGGGATTCTAGTTTTGGTTACGTTCTTGACTGAAAGTTGTGTCGATGAGATAATCTTGATGGTTATGATTTTTATCAGGTTCATGAGAAGTGCTCGAGTTAATGTGTTTTCTGGTGGATGAGTTGTCTTTGGATGGAAGTCCTGCCTGTGGGTTTTTATATGAGTCACATGGAGGATCTATGTTTTCATAGTATGATATATACGTGGAGGGATGGTGTAGTAATGGAACATATGGTTTTTGAGGGCTCATCTAGTTTGGTGTCTGACTCTTTTAGCATTGGATGTGTCTTTAGGAATGAGGTTTTTCTTTGGTCATATGATTTTGGTTTTGGAAATCACAAAGGGTTCCCATCATCAGGTTAGATAGGCATGAATATTAGGATTGACTAGTGGATACTACTTTGGATCTGTGGTTTTATAAGGCAAGACTAATTAGAGTCAAAATCTTGTTTGGTGGTGAGTGTGTGATAATTGAGTGTTGATGGCATATTGTAGGCATGAACAGATGATGAAATAAGATTTTTTTTTGAATTTCAATTGGGAATTACAAGAGTTTGTGCATAATGTTCTTTAGTAGAGAAGGCATCCATGTGTGTGAAGAGAACCAAAGTTAATGGGATGAGATACTTATAGGTAGAGTAGATAGATCACTTTGGATGTGTTTAATATGTCCCATATTGACATAGGTGATATAAAAATGGATAAGTGTTGGTTGTACTCTTAGTCTATATCCGAAATAAATCTTAGTTATTGACAGTTATTCCCAATAACTAGACATTGTCTTGAGTACACTGGGAAGGAAATTACTATACACATAAATACCCAAATGTATTTTGTAATGATATGGGTTATTTTGTATGATAGACACATGGAACAATGATATAGAGTCATATGGTTGATTTTTCTACATCATATATTTTCATCTGAGGTTTCCTAGGATGGACCGGACATCGAACAATTCCATGGGTTACTTTCTTCAATATAATTGCTAGTCTAGATATTGGGTCCCATATTGAATCATGTAACCGTGTGGTAGTTTTCTTATCTGCTGATAATATTACATGGGAATGGTATACAGTTAATTATAGTAAAACATGCAGGTACTATTGATGATTTTTTTCAATATGGCGGATCAAATGTTTAAATCTCTATATTTTTATATTCACATATACAAATTAGATAAAAAACCCATGATAGTGGAGTATTCTATCAATGAATCCAAAGCATCTCCTCTTCACTTCATGTTCAACAATGTCTAATTTACAATCCTTGGATGCATGGATATTTTTATTGATAGATGTGAAACTATATTTAGGGTAATCCCAATGTTGACCATATATGGGAAATATAATAATGTGATAGATCTTCCAAATGCATGGAATAAATCTTATTTCTCACACATAGATGGTGACATTAAGGCTTTGAAATCAGTGTTAAATATAATATAAGTAAGGACTCAATACCAATATGATATACTCTATAAAGAAATAATTATTTACTCAAAATTACATGAATTACATTACCTAATATAGATTATCCGGAAAAAATCAATGCATAAATGGTTAAAATTTATATACTACAATACCATTTTCATTTATTATCTACATAATTTGAAGAGATACAAGAAGAAAATCAATTAAATTTTGGTAAATAGTGGATTTTTTACAATTGAGGAAGATATTTCAAAGGATATTATTGATTATTTTGGTGATATCTATTATGTTGATGGGTTGTATCCATGTTCCCACCTTTGTAAGAACCAACCCCTTTCATTGATAATTTTCAAAAGAATCATATTTTCATGTGTTCTACTAGAGATGAAACCAAGCATGAAATTTTTTCACTAAATCATTAATGTACAACAAGTTATGGTGGATTTTAAAAAAAATAAGTACATTTTTACAAGAAGATGTGGTGAATGAATTCAATGATATTTTCCCCCTCAATTACAAGCTACAAGGCTTAAAATGAAAAGTTATTGATCTACTATTCACAATAGAAAATTTGGTGGATAAATGGGAATTGAAAACATTTGATATGGGTAATATATCCCTATGGTCATTTGAAGAATCATAGAAATTATGATTGTAATAATCTCTAGTACCTTGGTCAGCCTAATAAAATTTTTATTTTTTAAACTAAAAATTTTACTTAATTATATTATTAATTCCTCATAATGATTCACTACACTCGAGAAATAGATTAGGTATGGGAACATTTATGTTAATGTGGAATTATCAATGACCTTTGATTCTATCAAATAGAATTTCATTTTTGATATTCATATGAACTATGGTTTATCCATTAATTTTATCATAAAGGTATAGGGAATTATAAGAAATTCCAACTTTAACATTCTTAAAAGGGGATACCCCGAGGGATTATTTGGATACTCCATCGGGGTAATACAATGATATCCACTCTGAGGGATCTATTTTTCAATTACTATAGACTACCATAGTCAATTCTTTATTGATGTTGATCAAACATGTCTCCATATGAATGATAATGTTAGTATAGTATTGTCCTCACCATCCCACCTAGTTTATGTAGATGATATTATCCAATTTGGATATGTATTATGGGAAACAATTCACACATTAAAGGGAATTTTCAAACACTGTCGAGTTATATATGGTTAAACAATAAATTCCGATAAATCAATTATTTTTATGGAAATGGTGTCTAAAACTCAAAATATGTAAATCATCTAGATCTTTTGGAGTAAATAGGGGAACCCTGAGGTTTTATTATCATAGAATCCCCTTATAATTTAATGTTTCTGGGGCTCGAAGTGAATGTTGGTGGACTGGGGATTTTAAATTTATCCTTGACAATTCGACAGTACTTGTCAACGCCGATGATCCGAGCCCCTGAAAGGTCTGAGGATCACATGTAAATTATATGAAGCACAAAATAAAAATGACATCATACCAATTTCAAATCCGAAGCTGCAGTTCACTACAAACTTTTGATGGAAATCATTTCTCGAAGGATCTAAATCAGGAACCCCATGTTCATCCACACATTCTTAAAAAACTTGTGGGAGCACCGATCGTAATATTGTGGGTGCGAGAGAAGAGATCCGATGACACTTTCAATGTCACGACGGTCACTGCATCGAGATGCATTTGATGCTTCAGATATTTCTTGATATGATCTTCTTAGATCGATAGATTCAATCTCTAAAGAGTGGGATGAGAGAGAGGCTATCATTTTCACTCCATAAAAATGAGTGTATAGTATGAATGGACACTAATGAGAGAGTGCATCCTCTTTATTTATAGCTGATTTGATTAATACCAATTTGGGTTCTCTGTCCCCTTTTATTTAAACGTCAACTAAATAACTAATTTCAATGAACTAAACTATGTAAATATTATTTAATATTTTATCACATACTTTTAATATATAAAAAATACATTATGCAATAAAAAGTGATCCATTTAACTCGACTCGATATCCGGCTTAATATTAAATGAACGCTGAATATTAAAATAATATTTTTTTGATTATTATTTTTCTCGTATTAACTAAACTCATTAATAGAATAAATAAATTCAATACCAAATATTCATAACATGAATATTAATGAATGTATATAATTATTTTTGTGATCGATAATTTTGACAACACTCAGAACTCGTGGTTTGGCCCACTATGTCCATATACATATTGAACTGAATAGGATGGATTCTTGAATGTGTTGTTGTGTGTGACCCTCTAGACCCTTATCTCGATAGTAGTGAATAAATTAGGATGTACACTTGTGTCATCATCCTCTTCTTTATTTATTATTTTTTGATCCTTCTGTATGGATTTACCTTTTTACTGCTTTGGACAAAGTCTTATGAAGGTGGCAGCATATTGATCAACAAGGCCTGAGATATACAACTTCATAAACTTGGATGCCACAAATATTTTATTGACCATTCAACCAAATTTATACCACCAACGATGCACCCACCACAAGATAAATTGACATGAATTCAATAATATAGTTTTTTCCTAGCATCAAAGTACATAATCAAATGGTATACATTGGTAATGGTCTCAATTCAGGAGACCAAAACACATGTCCATAGATAAGAATAACCAATGACACCCAAAAAATGTGGTGTACCTATTGGAGGGTCATTCCTCATGATTTCACTACTAGATATCCCCATGTGTGAAATTCATGAGAAGAATTCTCAATGCTTATCAACCACCGGAACCTGATATTCAAACATCTACTATGTCTAATCAATAATATATATATACACAATAGAATATATATTTATGAATAATTTCATTTTATCTAGAGGTTTAAATTATAGCATGGGATCTTAAATAACCTCTCGATAAAACACATAATAATTGGACACTACCATTATAATAGTGGACGCATAAAAGCCCACACTATTAAGTATAATACTACATCATGTATAACTAACTATACACAAGATATGGTAATCAAAAGTTCTGCATTGTTGGGTCTAGGGAACCAACTATTTCGAAACTCCCACTTGCAGTAGAGCAAACATGAAAAACAAACTAGTTATCTACTCACATGATAATGATCATGCAACTGATGAGTAATAGATTTAACTACTGGGCTAGTCACGTTTTTTTTACAAGGCATATCTGTTGTATGCAACCTCATCTCCAACAGTAAAACATATCATGATAAGGTATCACAGAGTATATCAAATTTTTCCATTAGCATAACTTTAAAAAATGGATAGTAATAATATCATAATTTAAATTATGATAATATATTTCACACTATGTGAAAATCCAATAACTAGAACAAATCATTGTGATTACTACTTCATAGCTTCCTTAGAAGCTGCAAAGTACTCGATTTTTGTTGATATGGATACAGCTGGCTTTTATGAGCCTGACTCACTCATCTCCATAGAATAACTATGATACATGATAAAATATATCTATGTATTACTAGTTTCTATTCAACTATAACTAGAATACCTTTCTCTCCACATACCATGAATATATCATTTGATATTTTCGAATATACATCATGATTGTTCTGACAGCTTCACTTGTAGTTCTCCAAGAAACAATTTATCTATGACTACTATAAAATGTATTCTAGAAATATAAATTATTGTACATATTATGGAATATGTTATTGGTATATAGCTGAAGTGTATGAAACTCAATTCACAAATTTATTCTCTTCCCATGCTTCGAACATGTCAACCTAGAGATATTTAGTTATGGGACATTAGAAAAAAAATTCTAAAATTGATTCGATCCATCCTAAATTTTTCAATACAATATCACTATATATATGATTGAATTCGTCCAAGAAACTATTAGATCTACCTTAGTATACAATGTTTCCTAGAACATAAGATTCTACTTTAAGTCATTGGAGTATTACTTTTATCCTTGTCTTTTCTAACAGTGAGACCAAAATATGTTTTCCAATTATTTCCAAACATATTTCTCTGGGAAAACATTGGCGCTCCCACTAACCATTGGTAGACACAAGGAAAATATTCATTCAAAATTATTTCTCTAAGATCTTGTTTCTTACATTAAACCAGAATTGGATTTTAGTAACTTGTAACCTGTATTGGTATTTAATGGTGTCATCATCCCTTTATGGTTGCGTCATATAGACACCTTCTATGAATGATATTCATGGCATCCAATGACCAATTTATTGATCAAAGAGGTTATCTATGAATATTAAAATTCTAGTAGATTTTTGTATACCGACTTGGTATAACCAATTTAGTATTATTGGTACTAGGCTTGTACCATCCATGTATCATCTGATTTGAATACCCACTAGAGTATTCAATTTATAAGACCCATAGCAATTTGATATATGGAATCCATTATTTCATTTAATCTTATCAATCATAGGTAACTTCCATATACTACTTACTTGTAAGAATTATTATTATCAATGAATTATATATCACCAGCCACGGTGAACTCAAATCCTTCAAAATGGTTTTTACCCTTCCTACGTAGTATGTGTCACTAAAACATTCCTATTACTCATGTACTAGTGGAACTTGTTTCTTTTCCAACATTTTCTACATCTACAGCATTGACTATGTCTAAGTCCATTCAGCTCCGACTATCTCTAACAGAGATGTGTACCCTCATTTAGAAATGTAGTCAGTCACATGACCTCATCTTTTCTATCATAGGGATTTATGTAATATCCTAAGAAACTGTTAGGATAATTATATAGATTCATCGTGTGCTTAGCTTGATTCATGTTTGTTAATATCTTAACACACTATTTCCATCCTAACACATGATCTATGACATAATGTACATTCATCATACTATGAGTCGTATGATGCCCATATGTAATTTTATTTTCCATATGTGTTAAAGTATTTCCACATTATTTTCACAAAAAATCTTTAAATATAATTGATGTTTCTGCAGGTTGAAAGATTAATACTCCATACATCATAACATTGATGTATAAAATTCATGTTTAAGAATTTATCCATGGTACTTGTTTGTTGATCAATGTAAACATGTAAGGATTTATTATCAATCCTCTTTATGAACTTCAATATAGTGATATGGATAAGGTAACATGAATTTTGGAAATATTCCACGCTACATTATCATGATCAATGAATGCATAGTAAAGATATTCTATGGAATGCCGATCTGAAGGAACTCATATATTCTAACCATGAATATAAATCACTATAAAATTCCTTAATGACTTAAATTAATCTTATGAAGTATCATTACCTCTAGCTTTCCATTGTAATAGTACACACTCTCTTATTGAACTAACCCCGGAAGCCTCCTGGAACACCTTTATTTCTAAAGGTTTGTTTTTATAAACAAAAGATGTAAATAATACCTAAGGTGTTTAGATATGATGAGACTAAATACCAAACTGACTATATTATTGAATTCCACTTTCAGTTTTACTAGACAACGAATTATATTTCCCCAACTGGGTAAGTCTTGCATTTTATATTCTTCATGTATTGCCTTTGATTCATGTACTAGTGAACTATTTGTTGAATATTTTACCACAAACACCATTCATTCAAAAAACATGGAATAATGACTCATTATGACCAAATAGGTAATGACATAAATGGGTTTTTATACTAAAAATCTTGATCAATTTGAATCAATCACATGGAAATTAAATGTTATGTGTTTCCCATCGATGACATAGGAATCACCCTTTCCCATCTTCTTGGAGAAGAAAATTTATTTCTTATAATGTTTCTATACTGACTCAATTACTGTATTTAAATACACATATGTTATTTGCATATTTAATTATATACCCAAGATGATTTTAAAAACTCTAATTTATATTTTTGAATATTCCTGAACCACATGCAAGTAATTACTTCTTGTATTTTTTTTCATTGAGTTTTTAAAATTCCATAAAATTATTTCAATATTTGATAGAAATAAACACCTCTTAAATATCCAGACACATTTCATTGAAGGACATGATGAAGGTTCCTTTTTATTAAATTTACATAGGCCTTTTCACCTTCTCTTTCAATATATTGTCTATAAGAACAAAAGATGGGGATTTCATTAAAATTCTAATTACTTGGCTAATGTTACCATAAAGGTAATGACATGTTTACCCAATATGGTTTTTTCTATCCTTGAATTAAAATAGGGTAATTGGGTGTAAAAGGAATAATAATGGTATGCCATAAAGATATTATGAACTGTATTTAACTTTACACAAACCGAGTGCAATCATTACATTCTTATCTTACTTAGATTTCTCCATGGAATTTTCTTGGAGATGAGAATACATGTATTTCATTCGTGTATTGATGTAGTGACATCAATTAACATCATACATTAATGATAGAATTATGAAATAATCATCATATGTTTAATTCGTGAGTCTCCTGTAAGCATTTACACCCTTGCTTCCTAAGGTGGGTTAACAAGCTGGGACACAGGAACCTTTAATTTCCATTATGGTAATAATGTGTGCAAGAGCCTATACTACACATGGAATTTCATGCAAGTTTGGACATTAAATTTTTCCAATATTAATTGCAGTTTTATTCTGGTATTACTTTCCATTTTTCAAAAAATATAAACATTAGTGTATTAGTACCATTATGTTGATTACTGAATGTGAAATTTGTGATTTATTAAATCATTAAATGTCTCCCACTAATTTTTTGAATTCTTGGAACCCTCTGTACTAGAATAGGAATACTCTTGAGTATTCTAGTGGTATGGATAACCTCTCATGGTCTAGAATTCATGGCCACACCCCTACTCGGAGGGTCTAATGTAGGATTTTGGTTGGCCAACCAGATTAACTCTTGGTTCCATAAAATATTGAGTGAAGTCCCATATTTTATGAATCATACCATGATTTAAACAACACATTCCTCTAAAATGACAACATGTTATCCATAGCTATTTCATTTTTTCAATTTAAGTTATGCCATCCCAATAACGTAATAAGAAATCCATAGTAGTAAGAGGCACCTTTAGCTATGGAAAGACTGACACCCCAAACACTTCATTTTTTTAATCTTGAATGATATAATGCTATTGTGACATAATATTAATTTGAGGGTTTTGTGTTTTCTCTCTCTAGAAGAATGGGAGACATTTATATTTAACATGTTCGTCTATGTTGTCGCGCTCACAACTGAACTTGAATAGAAAAACATACTCCGCTTCATTATGAATTTTATTACATATTATTTTATGTATTTTCCCACTGTTCTAAAATGAAAAAAATAATAAATAAATGCATAATGGAAAACTAATTCCTTATTGGTATTGAGCATCTCAACAACCTAAGGGAATCCTAACAGAGTCAAAACATTACTCTTGATGTATCCTTCCTTCGTATAGTATGTTCTCTTCACATCTATGTTATCGCCTCATCTTGGCAGGGTCCACATCACGTCTTGGAGTGTCATCTCATCATGGCTGAATCCCTGTGTCATCTTGAACCATCTTCTTCAACGTGGACCACCTCATATTGGCAGGGTTATGGTTGTTCAACCAGCTTCTTATGAAGTCCAATAATACTCATGAGCATGCGAGTGGGGCTACGGGGATAAATGTACATCCGGTAAAAATTTGGTGTGCATGCCCTTATACATTTTAGTTGTAAATAAAGCAGATGCACAAACCATCAAATAATTAATTACCAGTATCGCAAGCTGTAAAAAAAATAATTAAATAAATGAAAACATACACTGGTTGGTTCATAAGACCAATAGACGAGTAAAATCTTGCACGATAAAATTAAAACTAATTAAATAAGTATGATGTTTATAAATTAGATTAATTTAATTAATAAATTCAAATAATTTAATTAATATTCATTCTGCTAATTAATTTAATTTTTTATTCAAAAATTAATTATTTAATTAATTTAATTTCATTGAAAAAATAAATTAATTTATATCTATGGGTGTTAGTATAATTAATGAAAATTAATTTTAATTAATTTAATTTATATATTAAAATTAAATCAATTAAATTAATTATTTTGGATTATTTTAAGTTGTTTGGCCCCCAAAAGATGACTGTAGGGTCAATGAAGATCTTGACAAACCCCCGCATTGCTTTACCAAGCTGTGTAGGGAAAAACTAGGTTGTTATGATCCACCCAATCCCATTCTAGTTTGGGAAATTCCACCCGGAATGCTTTAGGGCCAATTTTCCCTGTCGATAAACATATAGGAAAAAAACAGTTACCTCTTGGATTACAATTAGAGGAGATAGTGACAGAGCAATGGCCATCGATGGGTGGAGAAGCGCCGGTCTTGCATTTCTGAAGGAGGGTGCGTTCGTGGCGTGGAGTTCAGTTGTGCCGGAAGAGAGACAACACTTCTGTAGGGTTGTTCTAATCTAATGGAGGGTCTGGCACCCAATGGAGGGACATCCTGCGGTGGCTCTAGAGCTATGATGGCTAGATGATGAAGCTGGGACTGGGGTGGCCCGATGGTTGGAGTAGGATGGTTCTATCCGAAATGAAGCAAGTCTGGCGGAGGGGAGCGGCGGCCCAGACCAGAGGTGCACTTGCCAGCTGTGAGGAGGGTGGTAAGGCCAAATCAGGCCACATGATGACCGATGTGGAGGGAGGCCACCAGTGCAGTATGATAGCTGGTCTTGTGCAAGGCACTCAGAAGTAGGGAGGTTCTGGTCTCTTTCTTCCTAGTGAGGAGGGAGACCGTCGGTTCTATTCGGCGGCTTGGGTTCACTGGTTACCTGGTGTGCATTGGGAGAAGGACACTAGGACTGGGGAAGGCGACGGGAGTCGATGCATCACACTGCAGCTGCTGAAGGAGGCCGATTACACTATGTAAGACATGGGTGGTCGGGTGTTGCAAGGGAGTAGTGGGAGGAGGAGCCCTACGGTGATATGGCTGGTCTTACTTGGTCTGGGCAGCAGAGCGGTGCATGGAAGCCTACTGGATAGGGAGGTTGGGAAGCAACCGGGAGAGGGACCAGGCAGCGCCTGCTGGGTGCGCTGGCACTGTGGGTCGTGACTCCTCTTCCTTTATTCGTGCATAAGAATCTCTTCATGGGGGTCCACGCAGACCCCATTATCCATTTTTTTAATTAGGACTTATTTTTTAGTATTTCGACCTTATCCTTTTTATTTCACCTCCTTTTTTTAGGTCATGTCATGTTTCCATAAATTTTCCAAACCATATTTCTAAAGGCTACATTATATCCTTTCAAATTAATAATAATATATTTATTATAAAAGAATAAAAAATTATTATTATTATATTATTATAATAATATAATAAATATTATTATAATAACATAATTAGTATGAAAATTATAAAATTATAAAATTTATAATTCTTTATATTATTTTAATCATATCCAATGAATGATCTAATCTAGATCGGTTTATCAGAATGAATAAAATTTAATACCTATGATCAAACCACAAAAGTGATTCGATATGAAAAATTAAAATAGCCATAACTTGGTCATTGAATATCGGATCAACATTCGGTTTGAACCAAAAGGACCGTTTTTAAACCATATACATAATTTTATGAATATATGATTAATTTGGCTTTGAAAATCAACATGAAATCTATGATACCAATGAAAGGTTTCAGGGCCCACACAAGGTGTCGGTGGGCTGGGGATTTTAAATTTTTCATCGGTGGTTCAATGATAATTGTCGAAGGTGAAGATTCGAGCCCTAAAAAGTTCCAAGTATCTTGCGTATAATATAAAGAGCAGAAAATGAAAAAAAATTACTCATTTCAAATTCAAATCCATGGTCGACTGCAACTCGTTGATGGGAATAGTTTCTAGAATGATCCAAAGTAGTAACCCTCTAGATCAACCACATGTGCTTCAGAAATCCACATGAGCGTAGATTGTCGAATTCTAGGTGCTAGTGAAGATATCTAACGACACTTTCGATATCCCTATGAACACTACATCAAGATTCCTTCGATGTTTGGAATATTTCTTGATCCAATCATCTTGGATAGAGAGCTTCTCTCTCTAAAGTACGGGATGGGAGAGAGGCTCTCATTTTGATTCCATGAAAATGAGTTAGTATTATGAATGGACACCCATGAGAGAGAACCTCCTCATTATTTATAGTGGAGTTGATAAATACCTGGTTGGTTTCCCCATCACCCATTTATTTATACATCCACTAAATAAATAATTTTTACCTAATAAATTTCTTCAATATTATTTCTTACATTATCACATAATTGTAATATATATAAAATATATTAGGTTGTAAAAATAGATAAATTTAACTATAATCAATTTCCCACTTAATATTAAACAAACCTTTAATAATAAAATAATTTTCTTTCAATTAATATTTTCTCGTATTTACTAAAATAGGAGATACATAAAATAAATTCAATCCCAAATATTCATAACATAAATATTAATGATTTTATTAAATTATTTTTGTGATCGATAACATTGATGGCACTTAGACCCCATAGTGTGGCCCAATATGTCCATATACCTATTCAACAGAATTGGGTGTATTTTTGAATGTGTTGTTATGTGTGACCCTCTAGGCCCTTATCTCGATAGTAGTGAATAAAATACATAGACCAGGAGAGTATTATAGTAACCCATCATGGACCCTAAAGGGATAAGGATAGTCATTGAAATGACTACTAACATATGAACCCTTAATGTGTACTATAATCTCTTTGTTAATAAATATGTCATAATGTGTGTTTCACACCTGTGTCATCATCCAATTCTTGATTTATTATTTGTTGATCTATCTAGATGGATTTACCATTGAATAGATTGGCCAAAGACTTGTGAAGGCATCACCATCTTGATCAACCATGCCTAAGATGTAAAAGTTCCTAAACATGGAAGCGAAAAATACATTCTTGACCATTCAACCAATGTCATACCACAAATGTCGCACCCAATACAAGATACCTCGCCACAATTTCAAAACCATGTTTTTTTCCTTGCATCAAAGTACGTAATCAAATTGTAAAAATTGGTAAGGGTCTTATTTCAGGAGACCAATACATATGTCTGTAGATTGGAACAACCAATGACACCAAAAACATGTGGCTGGTCTATGATCATGATCTCACTACTAGAAGTCACCAAATGAGAATATCCTGAGAATAAGTATCAATGATTATGATCCCCCAACACCTTAGAGTCAAACATTTACTGTGTCCAATCTTTAAGATGTATCAAGACTATAGAACATACATTTATGATTAATATCATTGTTTCTTGAGGTTCTCATTATAGCTTGAGATCTTTTATAAACTCTTGATACGATACTAAATTATTGGACTCTATCATTATAACAGTGGATGCAGAAAACTCTACACTATAATAGTACGACGACTTCATGTATAACTAACTGTACACATGGTATGGTAATCAATGGTACTGCATTGTTAGGTCTAGGGAACCCACTATTTCAACAATTACATGGTAATTTCAATAGTTCAAATATTGACAATAACATATCCATGCTGGGTTCATAATAAGAAAATATAATGGGAATATGTATGTTACAATCACGGTAGATATGTTTTTTCATTATAATATTACATAAATTTTGGTTTATACTTTAATAGTCTATAAATATAATGATTGAATGTTGAAAAATGTTAAATCAATGATTATAAACTTCATTTGGTATACATGTATAGGGACTTGACCTTAAACATTATACAATCATTAGTTTATGTTATTAAATCATTCTCTTACATTTGCGGATCTTTTCACGTTTTTGGATCTAGAGAATTAGGCCCTAAATAATACATAAGAAACCATTTAATATAATCTGTTCAATTCGTGTTAGTAACTTTTTTTCCAAAAATTAATTACTTTTAAAATAAAGCATGATTTTATTATGTGTAAAATATTCCCAACTTTCCACATGACTACTTCCATTCCATTACCCATCCATCAACCTTGTAATTTTTTTTAAAAAAGGGATAAACAAAAAATGATTAGTAAGGGACATAAAAGGAATGGATGTCATAAGTCATGTGAAAAAATGATAACGCATGTAATGTTTACCTTTATTTTAAATTTTAATTGAGAGTATGAAATAAAACATTTTAACATGAAAACCAAAAACGCAGTTTTCTAAAAAAACCATTTAAACCACATATTATTAAATTAGAATCTATATTTGGTAAATTAAAGCATCATATTCATAATGACCTTTCAATACCCTTTTACATGTAATAACTATATGACAAAATTCTATTATAGTCATTACCCAAGACATTAGTGAGTTATAATGGTGATCACCATTTATATATGAAATATCTGGCTCTCCCATTATTCATGATCTATAATGGTGATCAACACTTTGTATATGTTATATCAAGCTCACCCTTGATCTATAATGGGGATCAACTCGTCATATAAGCTCTATCTTGATTACTCATGAGCTATAATGGGGGTAAAAACATTGTATATGATGTACTAGGATCACCCATTTTTCATATAAAGTTAATGTTCCATATCATGAATAAAACATTTCATTCTATCAACTTTTAATTTTAAAATTTTTTGAATTTTTTTATCTCATATGGAAAACATTTTTTTGGATATCCACAAAACACTTTTTTAAATAAAAAATTTTGAATAAAAAAATTACTAGAAAGAGGTAAAGAGGGTATTTAAATGAATAAAACATGAAATAATTCCCTGGACTGATATAATTAAATAACGACCATAGCAAGGTAAAATTTCATTTTCACTGTATACATTAAAAATAGAACAAATTTTTTCCTTTTGGAAAAACTTTATATACAAAACATGAAAAAATATTATTTTTTAGAACCTATGAAATAATGATGAACTAGAAGAAAATGTAATTTTTAATTCATTTATTTATATATAAAAACATTTATAAATTCCATTTAAAAACATGGAAGTTGAATAGAATGAGTCGGAAGGAAAACAATAAATGTGTATTTAAAATAAAGACATGCATCACTTGGGAAACAATTGAATTGTTATCCCCAAGAAATAATAACATGGAAAACACTAAATATCTGAAGAATAGAGAAACTCATTTTATAACATGAAAAAGGAGATTTATTGACCCCATATAAAAAAATATTGGTGCATAATCTCAAAATATTCCTCAATGAAAGGAAATTGAGATGTAGTCTCTTACCTTGAGTTCGATTCGTTATGCTCATTATGTATCTTCATGAATAACAAAAATATGTTAATTATATAGTTTCATAATATAATTTCTTATTTTTATTATTTCTTTTATTTCACTCGTTACCACATTACATATGATTACATAATTGATTAGGTTTACATCCAATGTTTTGACCATATTTGGCTTATGTTTCAGAAAAAAAATTTGTAAGTTGATTATGGTCAAAGGGGTAATTATTATGAATATAATGAATAATAATCAGGAAATAATTATCTCATTTTCACATTAATTTACTTTTGAAACCATTCATGAATGATGGTTATGAAAAATGTACCGTGTTACGATGATGGGGATGTTAGTACATACATACACATGAGTAAGGTTTCGATTTTATGATATTCATAATTGAAAATCAATAAGTGATATTTTATCATTATAGAATCATCATAATATCATATAAATGATGGTATTTATTTAAATATAGTTTTATATCTCTCTCATCCCTGTTTCATGGTAATGAATAGAGAAACACATCACTAACAAAAGGTGGTAGTCCACATGTACATAAACGACATTACCATTTTTTAGTGAGTTAAATGGTAGGAAGGAAAATGATAAGATACATTTTAAAGAAGATAGATAAATCACAAATATAATAACTATTTAATGTATATCACATATATTCATTAAAAATATCTATATTACCATCCATGTAACGAGTTATGGAAAAAAATCACATCACTTTATGAGGCTGTAATTTGTCGTACAGACATGTTATATTATCATATCCCCTAAGAAGTAGATTTAAAAAATTAATATATGATATAATGACTCTATTGGTATATGTAATTTATAAATAACATATAAATACTTTACATATATAATCATAACGAACCAAAATATGTGTTCATGGAAAATCATTAACATTAGTTCGTGAAGAGGTATCCTTCCTTGCACACTAGTGACGATATTGTTTCCCATTTGTGGGAAGAGGATATACATATATTAAATTAATTTAGAATAATAACAAAAAATGGTACATAAAATATTTAATTTCTAATCCGAAATGTAGAATATTTGAAGGAGGTGGAGTGATATATGATATAAAATGCATAGTTAGAAATTTTACCTCTTATCGAACCACCTATTTAGGATTATACGTAATCTATTTTTACAAGTAATTTTTGAAATAAAGATTTTATA
Organism: Viscum album; assembly: GCA_963277665.1. Taxonomy (NCBI): domain Eukaryota; kingdom Viridiplantae; phylum Streptophyta; class Magnoliopsida; order Santalales; family Viscaceae; genus Viscum; species Viscum album. Next base: position 1,049,419,700 of record OY728151.1, on the reverse strand, counting down.
ATGAGGGCATAGATTTTCTTAATTAATTTTCGATGGACTTTGTGAAGCCAAAGGGGTTTTAAGGAGTGAAAAGGAGGAGAGAGGGGGTTTCTTTTTAATCCTTATATTTGTAGTTTAACCCCTAGTAAATCGGTTTTTAGCTCAACCTCAATAAATAATTTTTATTTTTTCCCTATTGAATATAGTGATAAAAAATGTGGAAATAATTAAATTGTATAAATTATTATAAATAAAAATATGGAATTGATTTTAATAAATTAAATTCATATTAGTTGAAAATATTATATTTAAAACAATATCCACAAATTCAATGAAAATGTGGGTCAAAAAGAAGTGTATTTTTCAATAATAATATGATTTTATATTATCTCCATGACTAATAATAATCACTTTTTAGATGAAAATTATTTCATATCGATATATTATTTATATAATCCATTTAAAACATTCCTAGCCATGTATTATCTCAGTTATTTAAAATAGATAATTATTATTCAATTTATAATGGTTTTCAAAAAATGATTTTTATACCCAAAACAATCTTATATTAAAAACAATAAAATGTTTATTCTAAGTAATTAAGGGTTTTAATGGTATAAAAAAATATTATAATTTAAATAAAAAATAACAAAAAAATTATTTTATATTATTTAATTTTTTAAAAGTAAATACTTTTTTCACAAATTCGGTGAATTCAATATTCATTGAAAAATCAATATTCTATGAAAAATCGTGAAATTTCTACATAACTTAATATTGATATAATGATTTAAAAAATTGTTTTAAATTATTAATATTAAAATTAATAAATTAATAATTTAATATTATATATAAAAACATATAATATTCTATTTGATTTAAAAATTATTTTATATTTATTTCAAAGTTTCATAATATAAATATAAGGAATATAACTATATAATAAATATCAACAATCATGTAAATATTTTATAATAAAATTACTTGAGATATAACATTCTTTCCCCTTAGTGAAAATTTTTCCTCATAATTTCACTCTTTATTAATTAAGTGGAATATCTTTCGCTCATAGCACATTAAAATTCCCATGTTGCCTATTCAACCATATGGTTTTTCCATAAAACTGTTACCCATAAAATCATCATATTCCAAAAAAAATCTCTATATTTTCATTAATATGAACTTATCATTTATCATAATAAATATTATATTCTAACTTAACTACATTGGGGCTTAAAACATGAGGTGAATCTAGCACATATATCATTAACATTAATTTATAAAATTGATGGATAGATGGGATGAACATTGAGGTAAGGCCACATTATAGGAAACTGATCCATCTATCTCCAGTGATTGATATAATCCTATTAAAAATTGATTTATCGTCCCCTTCATTCAATAATGTAAAACTCAATCCCATAGAGAATATTTGAGAAATGTATGATCACCTACCTTAAAATGATGATCTTTCATTAGGTTATCCATGTAATGTTTTTACCTACTCCGAGCAATCCTCAAATATATTTGAATCACTTGAATCTTATCATAAATTTGATCTAATATCATTGGTCCCATATACCTAATTTCTGTTACTTCATTTAAATATTTTGGTGTCTGACAATTGATTCTATATAATATCATTAATGGTTTCATTACCCTACTAGCATGTACAATATTGTTTTAGGAAAATTGATCCGAAGAATGATGTTTATACCAACTTGCATAGTAATCCATTAAACTATAATGAGTTATAACATCCATGGTAAAAGTTTTCCACTCCGACTATCACTCATATTGCGGATTAAAAAGTTTAATAAAATTTAATTCAGAACTTAATAACTATTGAATTCGTCACCATAAATTAGATGTTAACCTAGGATAACTGTTTGATACAATGGTTTGAGTAACTCCATGTTACGATAATATCTATTTTAGATATAGAAAATAAGGTTTATCCAAATACATAGTATCTCAAATTTTAATGAAATATGAAAATTTATTTAATCATCCAAATATTCCTCAAATCACATTTTACCCTTGAGATGTCTGGTAAACCCACAATGATATTTGTTGTATTTATTCTCACTTATTCTTCCGTACAAGAAAACGCTAAAGAATTCCAATCGATAATTATGTTTTTATTAACGTACTAAAAATATAAATATTCATGGTAGATTCATTAATATATCATTTCATTCGATCCTACCTATAAAACTTTAGATGTACTTTATACTTATTAGTGTTTCCTAGATGAATGGAAAATGGATAACTATGAAATTGAGTCAACAACTATTTCAAAAACAAGGAATAATGAGGAAAATATAACCAAATTGGAAAATCCTTTTGAATTAATATTAAAATTAGGAATATTAATCTTCTTTATATATTCTACACTCTATAGAAAATATTTCTCTTCATTATGGGCTTGAAATTTTTTTTAGAAAAATATCAACTACAATGAATCGTGAAACAAAAGAGTGGATGTCCCTATATGACAATATTTTAGTTAAAAATTTAAAAAATCATTATCCAATGATTCAAATTATAAACTTGACATCCTTAGTGTAGCATTAATTTATTAACTCAATGTATCAACCACTTTTAACATTTTCAAGTTGGTAACGAATAATTCAAACATAATCCTTGATCAGTTCCAGTCATTTTCCCTATCTAATGTTCAATTGTTTCCTAATGAATATTTTATTCAAATTTTTCTGATCATTATATATTTTCAACCCTACTATATAAAAATGTAGCCTCTTATTTTTTATAAAATAGAAGCTATTTCCAAACAATGTGTAGGGTAAATTAACTAATGAGGTTTCAATTGTTCTGAATCATATGTCATTACCTAATAATTATACATCCGGGCAAAAAAATTACATTACATGAGATAGTAATATAGATGATGATGTCTGCAGTTTTAGTTGGAAATGTCCAATATAGGGTATTCTGAATTTTTTTTTGAAAATAATCATCACATTTTTTTCCCCTGATAAATTTAACTCTTTTTGAGTTAACTTAATTTGTGGGGTTGAAAAATGATAGAAGATTTAAAAAGAACATATATTTTAACCCACTAATACAGGAATATTACAAATCACAAATATATTTTTCGGTCATGGTAATTATTCCATAAATTTAGTTTTTTAAACATCTATTCTTATGCTAAATATTGAAACAATATGTCCAAGGAGAAACTCATCCTGCACCGATGATGATCAAGTTAATTAAAAATCCAGTCCCTTTAAAGTTGGTATGCCTAGGTAAATCAATGAAATAACATCATCCACATGTTGGTATCATTTCATGGATTTATTTTGAAGGATAAAATGACACAATTAATTATGATAACATTTGATATTCTCTTATACATATGATTATTAGATGTTTTCTCACTAATTTTTTTAATCCTAATCTCAAAAACTATCTAAATATAATAATAATATGAACTATTTCCACTTAAGAACAATATAAATTAATATTACATCATTATATATCACTAATCGATATATTTCGCAATAATAGACACATAGGAATCAAAATGGTTTAGTGGACAAGGAGAATAGATACACAATCATCTTATATATTGAAATATATACAACATATCCCACAAAAATAATCTAATATAGTACACATATTATAAATACACTTTATAAAACCACTAACTATAACCTATGGTATGGATAAATAATAAGGGTGAGTTTAATGGTCTAGTAAGGGTAATCATAAGTGATAAAAATCAATGATTTTAAGAGTAAATTGGCCTAAGAGAATTAGAAAAAGGGAATAACATAGAAAAATCATAAAAAATAATTCAATTATATTAAATAATTAATCATGGTATATGGTATTTCATTATAAATTTCAAAAATATTAAGAGTACAGAATTATTATTAATCAATTATAATCAATGAGTACATATCATAAGTTTTAAAAAACGTTTTTGGCATACTTATAAGTACATAAAATCAGTTCCATAGTCATGGATCACTACCAAATATATCATATTGGATTCAATTAACATCTTATTCAATTATTCCATTAGTTAAGGTTCACTACCATGATAATTCTGAGGGATATATTACCTTATTTGATTGTGCTCACTCCACATTCCAGTGATTGTTGTCTTAGGAAATATCCATGTGTGTATAATTATTTATAGTGATGTCTAATTAAAATACCACCTTTCACATAATAAAAATCATACAAAGTGTTCCACATGATCCTATAACATTAATAAGATCATTATATCATAACCCATGGAAATGAAACTGTTTTTATAATCATTTCTTCATTCTACATAGAATAACCGATGGAAAAAAGTGTTTTTAATGAATGTTTCAACATAACATAAATAAATTTTGATATGGAAATGAGTTTTATAGAATCATCCTTAAATAATCATCATCATAAGACATCTAGTGTATGAAATTGAATTTTATGAAATGAACATATACAAAAAAAATTGTAGTAGTCCAAATTTGATGTTGAAAAATTTGAAAAATAATCTGAAATCTTCATTCAACCCATTATTTGAACCCATGAGAAAATATATTTTTATTTTAATTAAATACTGTCAAAAAATACAAAAATATTGAACAATACTGTTGATTTTAAAAAATGAAAGCAAGCTTTAATGAAAGGAATGGTATTAGTTATTGAAATATCTATTCATGTCATATAAGTTAAAATAAAAAAATAAATTAAAATTTTTGAAAAATTCCCAAAAAACATGTTTGGAAAAATATATCCTTAAAAATCATTTTTAGACCATTGTAAATAAATTCAATGTTATATAAAAATTTCTATTTGAAAACATTTCATGTATATTTATAAATATTTATTAAAAAAATTTATATGTATGGATATAAAAGGAAAATTTCATTGATCAAAGAGGAAGATAGTTGAAAAATAAAAAACTACAAAAATAAAAGATGGAGATGGAAAGGATGGGGTTTATTAGAAAATTTCTTTGTAATTTTCCTCAATGGATGATCAAGATCAAAAAATCCAAATTAAAAATATTTTGAAACGTAAATCCCTTTCATATTTGGTAACTTTTAAATCAAAACCCCCCAAGAAATATATTATATAAAATAAAAAAGTAATAAACAATACATTATTAGAAATATTGATACAAAATATAAAATGGATATTAGAAACACCTCATAAAAAAGATAGGTATATAACCTATCTGGCATCCCAAATACTATAATTTGACATGATAAGGACTTACAACTTTTGTAAATATTTAACCAAAACCCCTTGAACGAATTATTTTTAATGGAAAAAACCAATTAAAGCGGTTAATAAGTATTCATCGGATAAAATATCAAAGAAAAAGTGTATATTCCATGTAATAATTAATAGTTTTATAACATAATACATGAATTCATGAAGAATTATTAAGATGAAAACCCTTACGTCTTGTCTTTTCATGATTTATATTCATTAAAAATTCCTATATAAATAATATAGATTTTTTATTCCAATATTAAATCACAATTTTCAAACCTATCACACCATATATTAATTACTAATCTCATATTATCTGCTAATAATTAATAAATATTTTTTAAAACCTCTATTAATAATGAGAAATTTTTTTAGTACACTTTCTTTGATTGGGAAATTCTAGTCCCCATGCTTTGATCATAGTTAAATAACATCAATAATTTTACTAGTTTCAATCATATAACACATATTAATTTTATATAAATTTATAATCACTTAGATTAATAGGTGATTAAAAAGTAATAGTATTACTTGGTGTAGATGGTAGTTCGTACTTATTCATGGGTGACATTTTAACTTTTTGATAGAAGTAATTAACAAAAAGGTAAATGACTATTCAACATTGTAGAATAATTAATTTACCATAAAAATAATATATATTTATTTAACATTTCATTATTACCATACATATTATGAGGAAATAAAAAAAGATTAGAATTTCATCATAAAGGTGTTAGTCTATACATATTCACAACAGATGTTTTCCTTTTCCAATATATGGGATGTTCAGAAAGTAGATAATATCAAATTACTCCATAAGAATAGTAATTTCTTATTTAAATATTATAATTGTTAAATACAATATAATAAATAACCATGAATTATGTTTGTGGAAAATGAATCATATTATTATGTGGATACAGTAGTATACACATATACCCGTGAAATACTATAATCTCCCACTAAATAAAATAGATATAGTTATAATTTATTCCATAATCATAATAAAATCATTAAATATTTTAGATATTGATGTAATTATATTTGAATTTTTAATATATAATAGAAGGTGGTAAAAATATATATAAATATAGTGATTAGTTAAAATGATTACCTCCTCTTTAAGAGACCACATTTGGATCTCTTTTAAAAGACCATGGGGAATGTATTTTGAGAATAATATAACATTCATATTAGGGATATTGATTTAAAAATAGGATTTTCCATGTAGTGGAAGAGGTAAATGACTCTTGGAGGTGTGATGAATAGAGGATCAGTGGTGTCATTTATTTGTGATGGAAAATATACACTCAGAATTATTTAGCAAACATAAATATAATAAATTATTTTTCATGTTCATATAGAAGAAAGTGAAAACAATTTAGCTAATTTTTTTTATACTAAACTAAACTCAAAAAATAAAAATTCTTCATGTTTATATTAAATTTTTAAATATTTTCATTTATTTAGCACCATTTTTAATGAATTATAACTATTGTCTTTGTAATAAAATTTTCAATGCAAAAGGGTCATAAATTAACCTCTAAGTTAAAAATTAGAACAATAATATAATGGAAATTAAATTTTTGGCCATATATGAATACCCTTCTCCAATTTCTTTGTTTTTTTACTTTTTCATATTTTAATAACATACTATATCACATAAAATTCAATTAATTTAATTTATGGGACTATTAATTTATTTTACATTAATAATAGGATGAAATTTATGTACTTTTAACCTATACCCTTTCACTATCACTTAATTATTACAATTACAAATATAATTCTTTCCTCTTCACAATTCATCCATTAATTATTTAATTGATTTTTCAATATATCTAATGAAAATTTTCAACTATTTTCAAATGTAATGTAACACCCCGAGCTTTCATGGTACACTTCTCTTTGAATAATGTAGTACTATGTGTTGTACGCAACTTCGAGTTCTAACACACCACGACCAATCAAAGTAGCCATTATGAATAGTAATACCTACTTTTTAAAATTTTAGAAATTTTACCTCTCAAAATGGACTTCATTTTTGGATTCGGAGTATCGAATTTAGCCTATGGTGAAATTTTGGTACTTTTCGGATAACTTTATTATTTTGATGAATGGTGAAAATTACTAAATATTAATTAAAAAAAACTTTTTTAATCAAAATAATTAATAGTGATAAATTATTAATTTGAGTGTTTTTAAAGTATAATTAAAATATATTTTTACCATTTTATCCAATGTTGTTCATTATAAATAATTTCACTTTGAAATTGGACATAAACAATTGTCAATCTTTTGATATATATTGTTTCTTAAAAACACGCTATTTGTTGTGACAGTGGGAATTAATTATAAAATTAATCAATTCCACTTATATATTTGGAATTTTGTAAAATAGAAATCATTTTTGAATTCAGAATATCAATTATTTCTTAGGGTGAAATTTTGGCATTGTTTTGAAGAACATCAATTTTTGATGAATAGTGAAACCACTAAGTGGTAGTTAAAAAATTGAATTTTTCATAAAACATAATTTTACCACTTCTGTGATTGGAATTTCAAAAATATGAGAGACACGGTTAATATCAAGGAGTAAAATGTGGTTCAATGAGATGAAAATAATTTTTGGTGAATAGTAACTTTTTACTTTTATTTACCACGGTTAAAATTAAATAGGGTAATTAAGGGTAAAAATGATATTAATATTACCCTAACACATGTTCTAATTCTATTTTACAAGTTTATATCGACCAAAAACAACCTTAGGAATAAAATATTATCATTTAAGTCCACTTGGATTAGATTTGGACATTTATTATTATATAATTAAAGTAGAGTTAAAAGAGTTAAAATAATAGATTATTTACTAAAAAATTTTTAATATAGGGTTATACATAAGATAAATTCGATTTTAAATATTCATTAGAACTATTAAATGGTTTCCTACATAATGATATTTTATTTATAATTTTTAGACGTTAAATAATTTAATTTATTTATGACACAATGATGATACAGTAATTACCATAATAGCGAAAAAATTAAAATAATTGATATTAAAAACACCCAAATAAACATAATTTGAGACTTTTTATGAATTAAAATACTTTTATTGGTTTATATGACATGTTTGGATTAAATTAATAAACATTCTTCAAAGTAATAATTCTGTTATGATTTTTACAAAAATCAATTATTGAATAGTGTCAAAATTGACATAAAAGATTTTTTAAACAAATATTATATTATTAATTGATATTAAATTCCTAAAAATCTAAGGTTCGGCCAAAAGACTTATATCATGATAGGTGTTTCAATAATGGACTACTTGTGGGTCTCTTGGATGTATAAATCCTAAGTTTACTAACCATATAATATAAAAATACAAAAAGTCATTGTAAAAGTGAAACAAATTAACTAAGAGTTAATACTTAAAGATAAAGTTAATATAATGGCCCAAACCTGTCTAAGTTCTATTGTATGAGTGGTTTTTGACTCTTCCCCACCTTAACCTTTAAATAATTCACTTTGGAGCCATTAGATACCGAATATGAATTTATTATAAAATAATATTTCTAGCTTTTCATAAGGTGCCCCTCACCACTCTTATAAAAGGGAACTCTCCCTTCTCATTAACTCACATTTTTAAAGCCTTTTGGTTCGGTAAAACTCATCCCAAATACTCCTTAAAATTCCCTCACTTAATCCTAGAGGCCTTCCTTTAGTGAGAAATCCAACATAATGATCCCTTTTGATCAAATCAAAAGGAAGAACCCGAAGAAGACGTAATGATTTCACCACCCTTTTTCAAGTTCCTTTCTTCTTCCACTTCTTCTTTCTTTGTTATTACCATTCTAAAATAATTAATCTTGTATCTCCTATATAATGTAATATTATTATAAATATGGTACAACCAAATTCAGTATTATATTCATCCTTTGAATGACATGTCACCATACGTGCATACGTACAGCTTACCGTCTCCACGTCGTGGTGTAATTGTTATTCAATATATTATTATTTTGATGGGTATGATAATGATTTGTAATTCATGTAAATGATAAATATAACATGATAATGTTTCAGTATATATGATATACCTTCCAATTACATATTATTTTAATATCAAAAGAATGATATTTTCGCTCGTGCTTACGTACGGATTACCGTCTCCACGACGCGATGAGATTCATTTCCAAGTTCACCATTCATCGACGATTATAAAAATATATATTACTAATATATGAAATATTAATGCTAATAGATATATATATATATATATGGATTTATGTACTTACATATATCTTATTCATTTACTTCTGTTCAATACTATATGAAAACAGAAACAACATTTATGCGTACGTACGGACTACCGTCTCCATAAACGGTGTCTTCCATTTCATATATATGTCTATTATACATATTTATAATCTAAATATATATGATATATTTATCATGTTTTATATTCTTTATGTATTTAAATGCTGATCTATGTGATACAACCAAGAGTGACAAGTTAAAACACGTACGATAATGAAAGTGATTATTACCCAACATGTTAACTTAACATGGAAATTATTTTTATATGGGTAATATAAAGTCATAAATGAATTAGGTATGATATCATAAATATTAATATGGTTTTATTTTAATTTAATAACATACTACTATCTTCGTACAGGAGGTGAAACGTACCCTCGACTAAAGGAAAGTGCAAGGTAAGGGGTTTTCATCTCACTCCTTATTCACGTGAGATTCATGACATATTTCCACTATTTCCTTTTATGTGGTGTATGTACTTCCCATAATTGTATTATTTAAGTAATAAACTTTAATTTATGTGTATTTACATATTCATTGTATGATACCTATTTCACGGGGTGTATGATTCTTACGTTACCAAATTGGTAAGGGTAAATTTCAGAATCTCTTTATTATCCGAGGTTGTTGTTTTTACGTTAGTATCTACTGGGACATATTTATTATCCATGTACATGTTTTATGAAATTGTTTTCAAAGGGATTATTTTAAGGTAATTTTTACTAAAACATCATTTCAAATGTTTTAAATATTTATTCTTCTAAATCTTTCTCATTAATGTCTATGTCTTCAAAATGGGTTTTAAGAATTTATTTATATGGACATGAATGTTTTTAAAATGTTAATTCCTTTCAAAAGCTTCAATGTGGTATGGGACACTTTGATTCAAAAATTTATTTAAATTACTTCTTTTCTAAATTGTGTGACTTTTAAATGTTTTCATGAAAAGGGTTATTTCTCTCAAATATTTTTACAAATCAATATCATTTATGTCAAAATTATTTAATGGATTTTAAACTTGTTTTCAATTTGATTTATCATGATAAAAATCTTCCATATTGTGTTGGAGGTTTTGTGATATATTTGACTGCGGATGTGTTATTTTTATACCATTCTGGTTCCTGGGTAAAGTATTGACATTTCCCATGCTAGTTTTAATACAAATTTTTATGTTATATTTCATCCTCTTCTTAAGATGAATGTGTTAGACTAGTATGTTCTGGGTTGGGGACCGGTAAAAGTAAGCCCTCCGGGTTGGTTTTCTGTTATTAGAGGCACTCCGAGTTGGTGTCAGGTTATTAGAGGCACTCCAGGTTGGTGTCCGTTTATTATAGGCACTCCGGGTTGGTGTCTGGTTATTAGAGGCACTCCGAGTTGGTGTCCGGTTATTAGAGGCACTCCGGGTTGGGTTCCGGTTATAGTTAGCCCCTAGGCCTTCGCACGAGGCCTTGATAAAGAAAATAATGTTCAGCATTATGCATTCCATCATTATGAATGTGGTTAGTGATATTGCATGTGATTATTTGATTAGTAGAATATCTATGCGAATAAGTAAATGGCATTATTTCATTTTATTTCTGCCATATTATGCTGATGTTCAAGTTTAAAAGGCCTTTGTTTTAGTTTTATACATTGCCTTAATTGTTTGTGCTTATTTTTGAATGTTTCCACTATATTTCTTACCCTTACTGACCATTTGAGCTCACCCCTTTCTATGTTTTATTTTTCCCATGATTCCAAGAAGTGTAATGTGATTGATATACCGGGTAAAGCCAAGGGAATAATGGCGTTCATAAAGATTATTTATGTTGTTTTTTTACTTCTTAAAGTGCAAATGTAACATTCATTTATGTGGTATATTTTTTCAAGACTGCTAAAATGATCGGTCCTTCGGGACTTGATTCCTTCTAATCATGCCAATGTATTAAAATAATACACCGACTCTGGGTAACTGAGGTCGGGGCGTTACAAGTAATATGTCAGCAATGTGTATGAAAGTTATTATACAAAAAAATAAAAAAAAATATCATAAATTTAATTTATTAATACAAAATAATAGTTTATAATCAACCATAATATCATTTTATCTCCATGAAAAAATGATAGTGTTTTTAAATAAAAAATGGGGGAAATTTTTTATTTTTAATTAATTAAAATTATATAAATAGATATCAATTAAAAATGGAAAAAAATGAAAAATTTGATTCTTGGATGAGGATTGTCCAACCCCAAACATCTAATAGGTTATAGGCATGTTGGAGTGTTTGGAAACATAATTTTTATGATAATTTTTAATAGAGATAAAAGGATATTTATTATTTTAAAATTATTCTATGAAATCCTTATATTGTTACTAAATATGTGTTGTGATTATAAAATAAAAATAAAAAGGGTGATCTATTAGAATAAATAAAATACTCATATACATGTTTCCTTTTACCTTGATTGTCAGAGGGATGCCATAAAGAGTTAGATAACACCAACAGGTAATTAAGGAGTTATAACTCACAAAATGTAGTGAACCATATAAAGTCAATCAGTGTTTATTTGTGATTATTTACACTCTCATAAGACATTGAAATACAGAATTATTAACCAATTCTATCTATCATTGAAAATAATTGAATTCTACAATAAAAATTTCTTATGGAAGAAAACCTCCACCACCGACCAACAGTGATTATCTATTCAAAACAGATCAATTTAATTATTAAGTGGCTCTTCATATATTGAAAATAATTTTTTATCATTATGAAATGATAAGTCACTAATTAATGTGGTATATAAATATATATTAAAACTTATTTATTACCTAATTAGTCATGATCTAATATAATTGTTCTGCTAATCCAACTATAAATCACATATAAATATTAATTAATGATTTATAATGATAAATAGTCATGAAATAATTTCATGTGATATAGTTGGGTTATATGAGAATCTAGAATATGTATTGAATGAATGTACATGATTATATAGTTATAATATAATTTTCTCAATAATGTCATGATATTTATATTATTATATATATGGGTTTCCTTGATGTGTCTTTCAAGATAAGGGTGAATCCAAAAAAACATTTCATTTAATGTTGAGGTGAATGATTTATAAGTATATTAATTAGTAATATGATATAGGTTATAGAATGTACAATTTTATAGGGCCTATGATATACATGATTCTAGAAGTGAAGGAAAGTTCTATGTTTATGGGATTGAATTAGAATGTGAGGGATGAAATGTGTGCATATGTTTTGGGGGAAACAACTAAATTGGTTTTAAAATATATCATGTAATTAGGAATGATTATCTAATAAATTATTAATAATGGTATAATGGTGAAATTCATGATGAATTTTAATTATTCTATTAGTAGATGTGGGAAATGAATATGTTATAGATTTGATGAATAACAACTGAAAAATGATTATACTAGAAGAAATTTGTAAATTTACAATGTTTAAATTATGAATTGTTATGTGTGGATAAAAGGATATGTTATGGTATGTCTATGAATATGAGACTCAGAGTTGTGGCTAATATATATTGAAAAAATCAGAAACGTGAAACAATTTAAGTCAAAGTTTTATTAATCCAAATAAAAAACTATATTCAAATGATTAATATAAATATTGACAATGAATATTGTAATGATGGTTACATATTTTAGTAATGGTGTTAACAAGCATATTGATGATGAGAATACCTCTTTTAATGTATTAATGTATATAAAAAAGTAATCTTGAATTCTATAAGGTGACTTATTAGGTTACAATTTTAAATTACTATGGAATTGATTATGGATAGAATTATAATTTGTTTTAATTGGGAGAATGTATCGAAATGATTATAAGATTTTTTGGGTGAATGTATAATATATAATGGTACATCATTAAGTCAATTATTTTAATAATGAAAAGGTTTACTGTAATGTAAAATCTAGTCGAGTGGAATTTTTTTATGGGTAATGTTTTGAATTATGAGGAATGGAAACACATTTACTAATAACGAAATATATATATTCCTAAATTAATTAATGATATTGGCCCAGTCATTGATTTATATTTTCTAACAATATATATTTATAGAATGATTATGACATAATAATTTTGTGGTAATAATAGTTACAAATGGTTAGTACATCAAAAATTGTAGATTTTCCCTCATAAATAAGGTTATAAAAATTTACTTTTGTGGAATAGTGTAGGACTATAATGATTGTATAAAATATTAGTAAGATATATGGGAGTCTCTAATTTAGTTCTTCATAATTGTTTATCAGTATAATGATCTCATAAAATGTATATAATATTTATTATTGGAAAATTTTTTATGATGTGTAAAATAATAATATGGATATATTATTCATGATCGGGTCTTTGTTTTATATGTGAGTTAGTATTGGTTGTGTAAATGTATTGTTTTTTTAATTTATATGGTTTGATAAATTTTGAATTCATCAATGATACTAGACAATAAAAAGGAAATTATATTGAATTGTCTACAATGACAATTAATTTATCAACGATGCATGGATTCTCATGATTATATCATCCAAGAGTTTCCTCGTGGTCTTTCAATATTTTTAACTATTTTGGATAATTTTCTCCACCAACCCACACCCTAAATGGAAGTACATCTATCCAAGGGGGAGGAACATTATCATTTGTTTTCCATAGAAATGATATGTTGGAGGCACTTTCCTATATCCACCCCTACCTCATCTATAGACTCTTACAATTTATATGCTTTTCTATGTAGAAATACAAGTGCGATTGGAGTCTGTACTATTCCATAAGTGAGTTTGATAATGGACAAAATGTTTACACAATATAATAATTCTATGGTACACCTCACTCAATTAGAACCTTTCTAATAGATGTGTTTGAATCCAAATCAGTATATTACATATCAACTATTCCAATAGTACATGTTATATGAAAGGGTCTTGTTATAGTTGAGAGGGGCCCAACTATTTCTATTCATCTGATTATTTAATAAAACATCCCACATCCTTAGAAACACTCTGATCTTTATATTTTGAAATGGTAATTAATATCCCCAAGTCATTCAAAAACTCATTCCATCATGAAAGAAAATAACTATTGATAATAATAATAATCCTCTAGAGAACTATCAGTGTTCATCTCTATTATGAAAAGGGTTCAATCTATTCTTGGGCCATTGAATCAAAAAATCCAAAAAAGGATCATTCACTTATTTCACTTTTTTTTTATAATTATCATAAATGGAATAATAAATATTTAGCTATAATTTTGTGAGACATCATGTGTTAACCCTCCATTTTTTCAATTATTTTTTAAAAGATATAGGGTTTCATTATGGGAAATTATTTTCGATTATGAGACCATAATGACAACATAAATTACATTGGAAGTCACAAATTTCTTATAGAATGAATTTTTTACCCCTTGGCATGTAATATCATTATACCATCTGTTTGTATGATCTATTATCAGAATGATTATTATTTTTTTAACTATATTCAGATTATTTATATCAGTCTCTTATAAGGTCACACCAATAATGTGTGCAATGGATCTTCACAATCCAATTTTCTAGCATAATTAGGTACTCGTCATACTAATAAAGATAATTTTTTGATGAAATGTCCCCATTAAATTAAGTCATCTACTATATTATTATGTATATTCCTCCCCTTAAATGTTATGGATTATTCTCTTCTTTAGGGTATGCATAATATTTATATCAACATAAAAGATGATTTTCTAACTTATCCCAGCGTTAAAACCTCCCCAAAACTAGGCTGACATTTTATTTGATTTATTCTATTTTAAATCATGATGAATATATATATGGTGATCATAATGAAACTAATTTTATTTATGAAAATGGACATGCTACCCATCTCACTATTAATGTAATTATTGATTCTGAATTAGGTGATTCCACTTATCTTCTAGTCCCTATTGGTACATTAGGAATTAGGGACATCCTATTATCTATATAAGTATAGGCCTATATCTTAGAGTCTAGCCTTTGAACCAAAAAATCAAGCTCTGTGAAGGATCCACCCCATCCCATAGACTATTTTCCTTTCATTATTTTCTAGTTGCCCCTACAATAATATTTAAAAAATTAAAAATTTGGAAATATAGTTAGTAGGAAATTTTTTTGTGTGAGAATAAAAATAAAATACATATGCCTAATCCCTTAATTACATATATTTGATCTTGTTTCGCAGTTTCTAGAGAAAAATTTAAAAACCCCATGGTTGTTAGAAACAATTAATAGGTTGGAGTGAGAATAAGGGCCAACGGTGTTCAAAACTCATGTAATCATGTTATTCATCCACATTTTGAATTCTTGTGGTCTTGGATCAATAGTGTAATTAATGTTGATTATTAGATAACATTAATAATCTAAATTGGACATTCATTCCATATTAGATATAAAAAAATGTGAAAAACATTTATATTTTTGCTACTTTGATAAATTTCATATTAATTATGCATGAATGTCAAACTAGACTCCAAATATAGATGTTCTCCAAATAATTAATGTATATAGGCCAAATAAACTATTTTCACAATATATAACCATAATTATTACAAGGATTATAAAAATTAATTAGGTTTACTTTTAATATTCCAAATGAGAAGTAGTATGGGGGGACCTATATGAAATAACCTCTTCATGTTAATAAATGGTTCTCAAGTATAGTTTAATAGAGAATAATTAAACATAATTATCAATAAAACTTTGGATATGGGAGTTTAATTCATCTTGAGTAAATCAATGGATTAATTTAGATTATCATTTTTGAAAATAAAAATCTATGATGATGGATAAAGAGGGAGACCAGTTCACATAGTGAAAAAAATTAGGGAGACCAGGGAGTATATATATAACTTGAATGATGCTTTTCTAACATTCATGGGATCACAAATTTTTAAAAAATATAATTAATTATCAACTAGTGAAATATTTTCTTGACAGTGAACCTGTTTTTATCAAATTAAGAGATAAATGAGTTTATCTCTATAAGATTAATTTTTCAAACCATTGGACTCAAATATAGGCCCCTATAAAAGTGATTTATAAATATTGAAATCAAACATTGAATGGAAATATATGGTCTTTCCTATAATGGAAACATAGTCACCAAAAAAACTATCGTGGGGTTCTTGTATGACATCATAGGAAGAACCCTAAAACATGAATAGATTTGGAGTATAAAATAAGAATGATTGATGTTTGATATCATTATGGTTAGGAAAATTACATCATAACTACACATATAGTTGTAAATAGGGAATTATTGAATATTATCTTGAATGAATATATTATGTTTTAGGAAATTTCTATAAAAATACATCTCAATGATGGAGATAAAAACATAGACTATTTCCAAGATCGAAATAAGTTTATTAATGTTATTAGTAGATGTAATGACTATATATGGGTTGTTTTATATCTAGTTTCAATAGTATAATTTCCCCCATATTAGTTAATCACTTCTAAAACATACTTATTGGATCATGTAATAGCTTCAAGGGGGATAATTTAAGTGGGGAAGATAATTATTTTTTTAATTTCATTTATAAATTAAATGAGGAATTTACCAATTTAATCCTCGATGTTTTCACTTATAAGTACTAAAGTGAGTGTACTAAAAAAATAATAAATTCAAAGACCACATGTTTCCTTACATATTTTTATGGGAATTAAATATAGATGCATCTGATATCATTAAAAATTGTTTATATTGTTGAATTTTGACTATTTAAAGGCAGTAATTTTTCCCATATTAAGAAGTTTAACGTATCTTATTATTATTATAAAATATATTGATCCTGAATCACTCATATATTATTTCATGATGTGTTATCACAATTACACATATTAATTTTTTTCTAAAATCATTAATGATTTAAGGTATATCTATTTTCCCACACTGAATTATAATGAGAAACATGACTTTATTAACAGTGGAGTAATCTTAGGATCCATTTACCTAGAAAAATATATGATTCCTAACCTCAATATGAGAGTATTGGGGTCCAAAAATATGATCAGTGATGATATCAAAAAAACAAATGACTTATTATAAACGAATTTCATCAATAATGTCATGAAACATTATTTTTCATATATGTGTTTATTAACCATTGTTTTCTTTATGTTTTCATTCCATGGTTCTTAGATTCAATAATAGGAAGGAGAACATGAATCTTCAAGGAAAAAATTTGACTTCTCAAAGGTTACCCCCACTCTCATATACAATTCATGCTTGCTCAGGGACCACAACATTAGTTTTTAATCTTGAAAACAATAATGAATGCATCATATTATTTAATGGGATATACACTTTCTCTATAATATCTAATATTTTCTGAGAAGGAGGAATGTTCTTTTTTACTCAATGGAAAGAGTAAATCCACGAGTTAAATCAAATAAATATTCAATAGTAAGTACATGAAAAATTGGAAATAGTTCTATCTTTCTCAATGTATTGACTATATTTTGAGGATCCATTAGATTATAAAACCTCAAAAAGTGAAAAAAGGCCATGGAATTAAAAGGTGTGGAAATCCAATGAAGTACATAGGGACTATAATGTCTTCTATTGGAATCCAACATCTTTACATTGACAATGATATTAATATAAATAAATATTATACTAAAAAACAATGTTCTTTATCCTCTAGATTGGAGGTAGATTGATAATGGTTAATTGATACCATAACATTTTTAAAATTCATATAATTATGTGTATCAATGTTTTATATGATTCATCAGGGGTGTTTAAAATGAAACCATTCATTCCATTTTTATTCTCATAAGGAAGGGAGGCCCCACTAGTCATCTTATAAGTCCTTGGTGAAATTACTTATCATCGAAGGGATAAAAATTACGATCCTTGACAAAACCATATAGGACATAAATGAAAATATTTCATTGTAATTAACTCAATGATTCTATCTCTCAGAGTAGTGAAATTGGAAAAAAATGCAGTAAAGGATCATATATCACTCACCATCAGAACTCAATAGCCTCTCTATAATAAGGGAATCATCAAGATCACATTCACACTCTCCATGGGAACTAACTGTAGATCATTAGAAAAGGAGATGTGTTATTTTGTAAGGATACATTGTGGGGATATTCTTTAACATCACCTAGTACATGACTGAAGAGGTTAGCTTCATGTATTACATGGTGTTTCCCACACTTGCCATTTCACTCCTCAGTGGTGAACAATATTATTTCTTCATAGAAATCCAACTTGTGGAAGAAACTGACAATTATATCATCAACAGAAATTAATCATGTCTATTTAGAATACAATTTTAGTACAAAAATTTCCTTATCAAATAGAATTATATGTTTATATTATTGTTATAACACACTATTTAAAAAATATTTGGCAGCATTTTTTTGTTTAGAAATTGTTTATTATTTATTAATTTTTAATTATTAATTGGTATTACATTTTTTTAATTTTTTCTATTATATATTATATATTATCTATTTTTATAGGAGGTTTGGGTAATGTGATTTAGATTTAGGGAGATCATGGAAATTTATCATCCTATGGATTCATTATTCTCTTGGTGTTTACAGAAAATCTCTCCTTTTATCAGATGAAAGGAGTCATTATCAATGGTGATTTTATTAAGTCATATCCTTTGAGGGATTATAATATCTTAATTTCATGTAATAATCCCATGATACTCAGACATAGTAGGCCCATAACCTCCTTCAAGGGAGATTACACGTATCATAAAGTAAGGATTGGTTATCTCAATCATGTTGTAGAAAATCATCAAATAAATCTTCATAGATTCAAGGTATGTGAGAATTATGTACATGTAAAATTTCACATTCAAATTGGAGGAATTAATTAGATATTGTGGTATATAGTTCAATAGTTAATATTATTTTTGTGGTTTTTAGATTGGAATTGTATCTTGATTGGTTGGTGTTTCTGCAACATTTGAATTCCCATGGTTGTCTTATATAATTAAAAAAGGTTATTTTTTAGGATTTTCACAACAATAGGTTATTTTTTTCATTAAAATATTTTATTCATGTTTTAAAACCATTACATTACGAACACCAGGGATAATGAATGGATCAATATTGTTGGTTTAAATTTGGTTTATTGTAATAATAGTATCATGTTTGGAATAGGCTTAACAATTATAATTACAAATAAAATGGAAAAACTATTTAATATATAATTTAAATTCATTATTGTAATTTCCTTGTTGATTTTGATCACAAAGATACTCTAGTAAATAAGGTGATTATATCCACCAGGGATTATTATATTAAAAATGAAATTATTTGTGAAAGGTTTGATTATTTTTCTACCAATTATGATTATATTAGTCATGTTATAGATGACTAGTTGAAAAATGTGATTAAATCATATGGTTATATAATTTTTAATGATGAAATTATATTTCAACAAGAAATTAAAGAATTATAATTATCATGATAATCAATCATTGAAATTGGATGTCCCTATATTTGGTAATGGTAATAAATATGGATGTTTTATTTCTACGATTCAAAAATGATTGGTTGAGGGTTCCACCATAGTTGACTCAGTCATTAAACTGTCAGGAATGAATATCCAATTAACCATGATGGGATTGTGATTTAGTGATCGGATTAAAGGGAATATTGGTTCCTCTTATTAGGGAGTTCTTTCCATCCTTGATTTAGTGGGTTCCATAGTTAAAATTTCATGAATTTTTATACACATGATATAGTGCATATTAATTTATATAATATATCATTGGAAAATACTAAATAAAGATTTTAGGGGTCCTTTCTATACATTAGGAATATGATAAAAAAAGACTTATTGGAAGAAAGGTATAGTCTCATCAATTAACCCCCAAATTGTATAGATGACTAACAATTCACATTCTTAAATATAATGTGATGAAATTTTTTAAATTGATAGAGACTACTATATATGTGTTATTCAAAATGATATAATTAATAAGGAAGTCCATGGTGTGGAACTAGTGGAAGTTAAATCAATTATAGAAATTTTTGCATGTGATATTGATATTCATAATCATAAAATGTTTAAAATGAGAGATTCAATAGATCAAAGTGCAAAGTATAAAATAAATATTGAATCTCCAAAAAGAATTAAACATATAATGATTTCTAAATATGAGAACATAATTTTTCTATCTTACATAGAGGAAGGGGTGTTATTTTTTAGACAAGTTGAGGGGAATTCATACATTGGTAACCAGAATTTGGCTGAATATACCAATCCTTTTGTTCTTCCAACTCTCCAATTTTCTTAGAACAATTCCCCTTAAGCAATCATGGATTCATAGGAAATAGGCAGTTTTTTAAGAAATAATGATTTAGTTAATGTCACTGATATTATTGTTGTTTTTTTCTCCTGCACATACAGATTCTTTAGGATCCAGAATGGTTTGAAGGGGATCACAATTACATGTAAGAAATAAATTCCACACACATAGCTCTATTAAGTTTCTTAACACTAAAAACTCTGCCATGGTGGGGGAAATTCAATATGTAAATGTTTTGAATGAATAGAGAGAATTTAGTACATAATCTGGTCTTAATGGTGATAAATGTTGGTCATAATGGATAGAAAAGTCTAAAATCCTTATACATGGAAGATGTTTTCATGGATGAGTAGTCAGGGGAATATCACAATAAAAGTTGTTGATATTTAGCGAATCCTGTAGAATGAATTTTTGTGAATTCATAAAAAACACCAATCACTTCTCTTGGATGATGATTAATTTTTTGATTCTATTGGGTATTTTTTCATAATTTTTTTTATTTTTGGAATGAGTACATTTGTGCTTTCCAATACTCTTCCTAATTTTTAGCATTTTGGTTAAATTAGTAAAGGGGTGTAACCCTAACCTGATTTGAAAAATCAATTATCTAAAAACATCTATATAGTATTTAGAATCTATTATTTACTTTTTCTTATCTATTATATATTTTAGGCCATCTATAATATATAATATTTTATATAACATAATATAATTAGTCATTAATATATATAGTGTTAGATTTAATCTGTTTACCTCTTTGTAATTTGAAAAATATTTCACCGCTCCTCCAGATCCTAATTATGGTGACCAAGAAGAAATTAATATTCCTATATATGTACATATATATATATATATTAATTAAATATATTTGTGTACACCGACTGATAAATATATATATTCATATTTTATAAATTCATGCATATAAATATATAATTTCATGTAAATTTATTTAAATATTGTTATTAAAAATATATAACTTTATACAAACACATGTATATATATATATGTAAATGTAAATGTATAATTAATTTTAATTATAAACATATATATATATGCACATATATAAATATGTAATAACACCATATATATTAATATATATAAAGATATATATAAGAGAATATATGTATACATAAATAGATATAAATATTGATAAACACCAAAAAATTTATATATATTTTTATAAACTCATACATTAAAATTTATATAAATAAATATAATTGTACCAAGTCATATATATATATATATATACGTTAATTTATATATATATTTACCTATATAATATATATATAAATATTAAAATTTATATAGTTATTTATAATCATATAAAAACATAAATATATAGGTAAACACATATCAATTGGCATACTTACACAAAAATTTAGATACACACATAATATAAAAACATATACATATTATATATATATATATATATATTTCTATAAACACACACAAACACATATATATAATTAAACATAATTTTATATAAAAATACACATAAATACAAAAATATAGAAAAACACACACATATCCACATAATATAAAAAATAAATGTAAATTTATATAAATTAAAAAATATTTTTTAATATTAGAAAATATATTAGAAAATTAAATTAAATTTAACTATATATAATTATAGATATAAAAATTATTAATGTGCTCTAGGTTTTCCTCATCCCCGCCGTCTGCGGCGATCTTCTCGTCTGCGGCGTCGAGGGTTCGTTCCAGAAAGGATTTGTTCGGCGTCGAGGGTTCATGATCGGAAGGAGTGGGTTCACTTATGCGGAGCTTCATAATCCGAAGGCGTGGGTTTACTTCGGTGGAGCTGGTCGGAAGGCGACGCTTTCAGATCTGGTCCAGATCTAGTTTCAAACCAGATCTGGTTGGAGTGAGGCGCTTCAAGTGGCGGAATTCATCCTCATGGCGATGCAGCGTCGGAGGTGTGAAGAAGTTCAGCGGCGATCAGTGGCTCTGTTCTAGTCAAGATCTACTGATCTGGCTGGATCTGTGGGATACGTCGTGGACGGAATCTGTGGTGGGCGGCGGGATCTTCCGGCAGTCGTTGCAGATTGAGCGGGTGCGGAGGCGCGTTGCGGTGGTCAGTCGAAGGTGGCGGCGGGCTCGAAGTTGGTTTGGTTGGTCAACGGTGGGTCTCCCGCTCAGGCAGATCAAGCGGGAGCAGAGGCGCGTCACGGTGGTCGGTCGAAGGTGGCAGCGGCTCGACATTGGTTTGGTCGGTTGAAGGTGGGTCTACTGCTCATGCGGTGGTGATGCTTCAGACGATGTTTGTGGAACCGCTGGTCAGGATTGGCGGCAGTGATGATACTCTCGGACGGTGGCGAATCACGTCGCGACAGTTCTGATGACGTTGGTGGTCTCTCTGATCTGCGGTTTTGGACCTGGTCTGTTGGGCCTTCGGGTTGTGTTTCCTTTTTAATGTGATGTTTTTCACTTGTAATGGGTTTTCCCATTGGGATCTTCTATCGTCTGATGCATTGGGTTCGTGTCTCTTAATGGGCTTTTTCCCTCTGGGCCTACGGGCTTGTAATGGGTTTTACCTTACCCAACCCAAAAGGGATTACTGTCTTTTTTCTTTTTCCTTAATAAAGGGGCTTGACCCCAAAACTTTCTGGTATAACATTTTATGAATGTTGGAACCATTCAGCTTTTAGGGAGATTGAATTTGACGTCACTATGATATCACATTGGAGTAACACTGGAATGAAAATCCACTGAAGGAATGAATTTGGATGAGGTTTGGAATTCATCTATGCGGATTATGAGTAATTAGTAATGAATTGGGGGGAGATAAGGTTAGAATTGAATTAAATATGGAATTTCATCATTGAAGCATAATTCTGGAAAATAGTATGGATGTGTTGTTTGATGTTCCATGACTATGTATAGTTCATTGTTTAGTCTACAAAAGTAATCGGTTTATGGGAAAGTAGGAACTGCATAAGTATGTTTTTTCAGGACACTGTATGGATGCAATTTTATTTTTGTCAACATGGATGATGAATATTGTAAAAGTCATTATTTTAAAAATAATATATCTAATAATGAATTTGAAATATACATAAGGTTGAAATTTAGTGTTTACATGAAATATATATGTAGGAATACTTTTACATATGATTTGATTTTTTGTAACGATCAACACATAAAAAATTTTATATTTCCTAATTTATATATTTTTAGAATTTGGTAAATTAAATCTCATGAGACTTCTAATCGGTATTAAAATATTAAAATATAAAAATAAAATTTTAATTATTTTTCATTATTTCTAATATTAAATGAAAATATATTCAATAAAGATTTTATTTATAATAAGAGTTTTATGATGTTTAAAGATAGTAAACATCATTGTGCATGCATTCATGCATTCATGCATATGTAGAGATAAATACATATTGAATTTAAATATAATGGATTTAGTGATGAAAATGTTGTAAATATATTCAAATATCACAAATTATTTATTCCCAAGTCTATAAGAATTTATATAATTATTCATAGCATGATTCAAATAGGATGACTCAAATAAATGAAATAATAATATTATTGATTGAACAAAAATAAATAAGTTCACTACATTCAAAATTTTTGTTTTCAAAATTTTCTATTTGGGAAACAATTATTCATGTTATAAAATAAATATAATAGTTAAATAAAGAGAGAGAGAGAATATAACTAATGGTTATTGAGTGTGATAAATATTTTAGAGTCCCACAGTCTTATAGTATCAAACAGAGAATAAGGTGATTTGATCTAAGAGTTATTGAAGATTGAAAAGACATGATATAATTATGTATTCAAAGATTTGAGGAGATCAAATTTATATGAATATCTATAATTTTTGGGCCTTCCAAAATACTATGTTCGGAAGAAGACCATCGTATATAGGCTTAGATAACAGGAAAAAAATGGATATGTTGATCATTTATTTTTATAATAGTAGATTTATATCATGATATGTATAATAAGATCGGAGTATAATGATAACACTATTATTTTAGATCAAATATTATGTGGAGAGTTTTAATATTTTATTTGGACACTATAAGACAAAGAATAATGAGAATATATGTTTACAAGGAATGTATTCTCCTTGGATTCAATCACATTTTTATATAGTTTAGAAATCTGTGAAAGGGGGGACTAACTAAATCATGGAATTGAGAAGGATCTTTAAATCAAATCATGTATATCCAACAAATTTTAATCTCTTTATATTATAATATATAAGACTATATGATTTGAATGTGTATTGAGTGGATCAAAAAATTAACCATAAGAAATGGTTTAATTAATAATGGGTCAATTCATAAAAGAAAACCATAGATCACCCATCCTTGTGGTCAATCCAAACAGTTGACTCAATTTTATTAACAATTAACCATAATTTTAATTAATTATTTATGATCATTAATTTCATCAATGTTTTTAATAATCCACCAAAATAGTAAATGGAATTATAAAAAATTAAAGTTTTATTTAATTATTTATGATCGTTAATTCTACCAAACTATTTATGAATCAACATAAAATATTTAAATAAAATTAAAAGTATAAAATTTACATTTATTACGAATTTTTAACATTCCAAATTTTAAAATAAAAAACCAATCATTTAGTCGTGATTTAGGAAACCATTTCCAAAAAGTCACTGATAAAAATATTTTATATTATTACAAATAGATGAATTAAATCCTATAAAAGGATATATATATGTTTTGGAGGTAATTTTTTACTTCAATTCATATTTATTATCCCATTACAAAATGGTTTTTATATTAACTCTTATTTTTGTGGTTTTATGCTCTAATATATTATGTAGTAAAATCATGTTTGTATAGGTTTTAAATGTGCTTTTCATATCTGGGAGTTTTTCATGTGTTAGTTGAATACCAACCAAAAACTCAAAAACATTCAATATATTTATAAAAAATTGGTAAGATTGGGATCGTTCTTGTTATAATATAGGACATAATAGAATTATTTATTTTAGATTATGTTTCTAGATTGCATAGCCCCACCATGACCCAAGGCATGTTGATGTTGAAATAATTTTCCAAATTATTAAAATCAAGATGATCATAATGATTACTAGCATGGATCATATTTTTCATGGAATATATAAATATTTTTTATGTTTTGTGGTGATCTCATTATTTATCATATAAAATATATAAAAAGGAGAAAAAACAAAGGGACTAAGAAATAAAAATAGGATTAAGACACAACCTCAACACTGATACTCATTTTTCTAGTGTAATTAATTAATATATATTAGTTGCATAGAATGGATTTTGATAGAATATTATTTCCATTAATGTAAACTATGGATAGGGATACCCAATGTAGTTACAAAACAACATGATTCATACAATCTTGTCTATTTTCACTGGAAGTTGTATCCCACAATATGTTATTTAATCTGATTTGTCTCATATTATTTAATTTATTTATGGAATCTTTCTATCTCATTAGTCCATCATAGTATAATTTATGAATAAAAACTATTATTTAATAAGGAAACATCATTACTTAAAACATAGCATGGGGTAATAGAGTTGTGGATTGTCTATAATCTATATGATATGATTCCCATTTTCCACATATTTTTTATTCTCTTAGATCACTCCACATGGAATATAATTATATAGTGATCATATACTCTCCTATACTTCATCATTTTATGTCTCCATAAATTGTAATTATTCTCCAATTTGATTATTTTAATGAAAAATTTTATTTTTACATAGTGAGTTGGTCAATATTATTGGGAAGTAATGGGAAAAGCATGGATTAAAGGATGTGAATATATTAATTTAATAATGATGCCCTAGTATGTATATTACACATTTTTTTGAAAGATATTCATATTAAATGATAATTAATAGAGAAACATTAATAACATTTCTAACATAGATCATGTGTTATAATAACAAAAATTTTAACATTTTATTTGAAATATTTTAAGTTGACAATTTTTCAAATGAATTTTGGGCCAGAGGAGAAGTACTTGTTAGGGATCTCCCATAAATCTCTAAATCTCTTCACATCACCTTAGATAATTTAGAATCATGCATCATGATGTAGTGGAGATTCGATAGTCATTTGGGGAGGGAAATATAAAACCTAAAACTCTAGTATAAAAATATGACCAATAATATTATCTTATTGAATACTCATGCATTGGTTTTTCCATAGTTGATTGAGAGGAAATTTTACATTGTCATTTACTTTATCTCCACCACTTTAGACCTCTATTATTTATTCCCCATCATCTTTCATTTTCATATAAAAAATATCAAATTGTTAGTAATAAGGTAGATAGTGACACTAATAATATATTTATTCACTCCTTGAGGGAATAAATCTTTAGAGTGGGCTGTTTGTATTAACCTATATATGTAGGATAGTAAATAATTTCAAATTTTATAGTATATTAGCCATTGAAATTTATTTATATTAGATAAAATATGTTATTGAGAAGAATGAGTTAGAATAGCCATCATTTGAAAAGGATTCGGGGTATAAAACTAATGATTTTAGGAATGTATTTAAGATAATATATTTGAATGGAAAAGAGAAATGTAGTTGTTTCAAATATGTGGTTATTTTTCATATATTGTTATTTGAAATTTATATTGAATAACCCTTATAAAAACCACTAGGACTAAACTAAAGTAACACATGACCTCAGGGGAACCTCCCCATACACAAGAGGTTATTGATTAGTAGTGTGGACCTAATCCCATCAGTGAGGATACTATACCCCCATTATCATTTTATAACACAAATTATAATAGTATAATGTCAAATAATCAGAGTTACAGGCATAAACATTGATTTGGAATATGTGACATACAAGTATGAAAAAATATCACATATTTTCAAAGAAAATAAAAATAATAAAAGCCTCAGTTAAAAAATAAATGGGTCCATCAGTGTTCATACAAGTCCTATATGAGATCTATTTTCCTTTTCTCAACCTTCCTCCATAGAAAAATTTTCCATCAATGGATCCTTAGTCATGCAATCTACATGTGCATTGAATTTTCCATGTAGGGTATGAGTACACGAATCAGTAGAACACAACAAATGGATACTTAAATGATGTTATGATTTATAACAAGTGTATACCATGACAATAATATGTTTTTAAACAATTTCATAAACAAAAATTAACATACCGAGTGGTCACGTGCAATCCAATATTCCACCAACCTACATTTATGCAGGAATTTCCTCCCTTTTGGTAGGATGATGAGGACATATTATATGAGACAAAAACATGGAACTTAATAGTGAATATATTACTCAAAAATATCATATAATCATTCATAAATGCGACCTAGTTTTTTACAATCATCATTTATGGAACGTTACTCAAAAATCACTGGGTATCCAGAATCATGATAGTTTGTATCCAATAATCGAGTGCATCCCCAACATGAAATTCCCCATTTCATTGGTTTTTACCCTATGGTCAAGACTATCTCCTCCATCATCATAATTAATTCCCACTCCCCATATAAGGTATAGGAATTTAATAATGATCCACCTACTTTGAGAACACAAAAATACCTCAATGTTATGTTACATGCATAATAGGTTAGATATTGAAATGAAATCATATCATTGTGGAAAATATGTAGAAACATATATTCACATGATCTTCATAACACATGGACAAAAAGATACAAAAATACTCATTTCATAAATGATCTTAATGGGTCTTATGAGTTACATGCACATGTACGATCTCAATCAAGAATGGTCCTAACGGTATGACAACAATATAATTACACTAAGGAAGATTGTGAAAAAAAGAGACCAAAATGGTAAGGATCATACTACCTCAATGTTGTTAACTAATAACATAATTTTCTGTCAAATTTTTGTCACTGAAACCATTTCCATGTGTTCGTTTTCCCAAACTTCAATCAACAGATTTATTTAACCAAATCACACAATTTTATTTCATAAATAAATAAAATTACAGATGAAATAAAATGAGGAATAATCCATAAATGATTCAAGGATTAAATTCACAACATAATTATCCTTTTAAAATATAAAAAATTCTTTTTATGATTGATCTAGAGATGAATAAATTTCTGAAACCATTTAGAAACATTTTTTTTCCCAAAATGGGTGTTGTTTAAGGGTAACATGTGTTTATCATTATGTATGATAACATTATGTGAATACAATTATGAACACCATATATTACCATTAAAAATATAGAAAATTACAGCTCAACCATTCATGGATAGTTTTTTACCTTATAGGATCTATGTATATCTTGGATGACCCTTTTGCAGTGCTAGGAAGATCCTTACATAGATTAGGTGATACCCTTAAAAAGAACAATTTTCCCAAACAGTGTAATTTAATAAACCTTTTAATGTACATATTATCATGGCCATACCCAAACCGAGTTTGTAATGACCCATCAAAAACATATCTATATGAGGTCTTACACTCACATAATAGACCATACAGTTATATAGGTACATGAAATAAACTGTTAGCCTTATTCAGCATATTAAATCTCCATTCCACCATTACCCAACTCTTAGAAACATTATTTTAGTCTAAAACATTCCATGGGAAATGGACTCTACCATTATATAGTATGTAGGAATGGATCATTACCCTATATATAAACCACAATATAAGTTAGTAAATGTAATTTGTTTTAAAAAAAATTCCACTAAAGAATGATTATTATATAATCCAAAAGTGTATTTTAATGTGATATTCAAAATTGATTAATTTCTCTAGTGGTCTTTTTTAAAACAATTGAAACAATAATTTTGAAAATTGGACTCATGATCTAATGTCTTTTCATATATACTTCCATAACCTCATAGAATATCAACAAGTGGTAATATCTTCCCATAAAGTAATTTCTCTATTTGGTAGATAATCCAAATTAGATGCTATTCATATGTTGTACCATGTTGTACCAGAACATCTTCATAGTAAGAGGATATGAACAAGATTAGGAATCTACCTTAGGATCTGAGAAACATAAAATGAATACTGAGAAACAAGATAATTTTTATAAAGTTATGGATGGTGCACAACTGTCCCACCCCATTTTTTGATCGTGAATATCCTAAAAAACCACAAATACATCATTCCCTTCCTCCACAATTGAATACTACTCATTCGAGGTGACATTAGAAATAATTAAATTTCATCAATTTCAAAATAAAATGATTATATCCTCAGGTATATATATTATTGGTTCCTATAATGAGTGGTCACTAGACACTACATGATCTATTACACCCACTATGTGGTCCCCTGTACCAAAAATTACCCAAAAAATACATCATCACCCAATTAATTCAAATAGATTAGTGAGAGGTATATACTTCAATATAGAGTCTCAAAGTGTTATGCCTATAATAAATCCTATAAACTATTGTTCTATGATAATTCCACCATGACTAAGTACTCATCCGCCGCTCCACCAAAGTCATAAATTCATTATCAAAGAATATTATCAATTATGATATCCCACTATTATGATTATTCAATTGTCAATGGATGGTGATTTTTCTCAATATCAAATAATTAACTCAATATTTTGGTAATCCTTTCTAAAATATTGACTTAAAATCATATGTCTCTGTCATGTATTATTCTCAATGGAACTCCACAAAATCTTATTTTCTCAAAGTCATGTATCATTCAAATCTCAGCAACTGATTAATCCTCTTAGATCATAAAAAATTTGACTATCTGTCATTAGTCTTCATAATAATGAAAATAACTTCCCAAATGTTTTGGGTTCATGGGTCACCGCATCACAAATTCGATTATGACATCCTCCGACTTCCGTAAGGTAACATGAAGTGACAACAGTGAACCACTTGGAAGCTTCTTCTCAGCATTTAACTTATGGTATGTGAGGAATCATGAATCATATCCAGTGATGTTTCTTATCATCTCATGCCACTAATCATATCACCTAATTTCATTGTAATTATATTAATCACTAGGATGTGCCACTCATATTATACTATGCAAGTTCTACATAATCGTCTATCTTACTGTAGAAAGGAATACTAATCTACAATGAAAATGTACCTTAATGTTTTCTCCCCACACTAATGAAGGTATCAAGACAACACCATGTAGTTGTTCAAACATCCCAAAACACTCCAGGTCCATCTCCAATCATGCATTTACCTAGTAGACTACATATAATAATACCACAATGGGATAAATGTTTTTTGATCCTTGATCTTCATTAGTATACATACTCTACTCACCCACATGGTCATCAAGCTCTATTTCTCATCTTAATTCCATTAACAAATTCCAAAGATTCGTGAATAATATGATTTAGATAATCACCTAACATGTTACCATTCCTCAACTCCATCTCAAATAATTAAATAATTAGATACTCTTCTCAATTCCAATACATTAATTTCTTGTCCCACTATGTGATGATGTAATGTATTATCTAGGGTATGATATAGACAAAATTCATCTCTATGAATATATATTAATGCTAAAAAATCACATAATTAATAGTAGATGCTAGGTCCATGTGATGAGTAGGGTATTTCTTTTTGTGGAAACATAGATAACATGGTCCATACGATACTACCAACTGTTATTGTATCAGTATAACTCCCAGTTAAATTCATGATGTATCACAATATATTACCAATAGGATCACAATATACAGTTGGTTCAATACAATATGTTTTGTCAACCTCCTTTTAAAATCAATAAATTACACCTCAAATTGGTCCAACAACTAACAATTTTTGCAATTATTAAATATTAAATTGAAAGGTGATTATAAAGGAGATACTTTATTTATAAAAGATCGGTAATATACTCTATTGACCATAAGTCTCATGATATTGGACTTGTTTTTTAGATGATTCCAGGATATCATGAACACCAATTTCAATGTGTGCAAGGCAATACCTATAACAGAAATGTCATTCACTAAGATATTCACCCCACAAATCCATAATTTACACATTAAAATCTTGGAATAAATCTAATTGTCTTTAATCAAAAATAGTCCTATATCAATATATATGGAATGAATCAATAATGTGGTTGAGTAGATGAGGATTTTTACAATGAACTCATAAGTGAGTGAGTGCATATTAGGGATAACGATCTTGTTTAGGTAGGTCATGAGTTGTTTCAATGCACAGTGCAAACCAAATGACATAATCAAATACAAGTATAATTAATGTCTTCTCAGAAATAGTTTAATCAAAATGTCCTCCCCTTTATCCCCCAATTGATGATAGTATGACCAATGATAAATCATGGAGAACTATTGGGATCCCTACAGTTGATGAAATAAATCTCCGATCATAAGAATATGATATTTCTTCATCAATATATCTTGATTAATCTTATATTAATGATTATAGAGTAAATGAATACAAACCTCCTTTTGGTGAAAAATATAGGTCAACGCCATTTTGTAGTACATAGTCAGAAAATTCCATCATTCTCTAAGTCCTCAAGAATCACCTTGAAATCATTTTTCATAGTAGGTTTTATATTGTACAGAGTTATTGAAAAAGGATGCACACATGGAATGATCTCAATTTAAAATAATTCCACCATATCTAAAAGAATAACAATTATATTGGCTGAAATGAAATCATGATATTCATATGTGAGTTGAGAGAATGCTTTGGGGGATTCCACTAACCTTGATGAAATATCCCTGAACTACATCTATTTTATAAGAATTTATAGTATACTCAAGTATCTACCATAACCCTGTTCTCATTACCCAGACACCCTATAATTCCCCAACCATAGAAGCCAGGATCCAGTGCATTAATTTAATACATTAGCAGGATTAAAAGGAATCCAATCCTGAAGGACCGAGTAGATTAGAAATTATATAAAACCTGATATATGCATTGGTTCAACATTCAAACATCAAATTTAATATATCATATACATTTTACTGGTATACTCCACAACTTTGTCTTTATCCCTGATGGTTATTCATAATAATCTTCTTCATTTCCAGAGAAAATGAAACATAAGAAATGGGTGAGCTTAGATGCTCAATAATGGTAAACACTAGAGAAGAATATGACATAAGAATTAACATTAGGTATGGTGAATAAATGAAAAAAATACTTTAAAAAATTAAACATAAACATAATATGGATGGAATAGAAGCTGAGTAAATATTTCCCTAATAAAACATAATAATGGGTATTCTACTAGTAGAATAGCCACATGAACTATGAAATTATAGCTTCATAATGAGGGAAATGAATATGCAAGACATTCAGAAACAAATTGTCAAGTCCTCTTCCAAGACAACTAAAAATTATTAAGGAATCTTCCAAAAACATATCTAAAAATGGGAAATGCCTCGGCAATGTCTATATCTATTTGTCTCATGAGAACTACTGATGCATCGAGGGGAGATAGTGGGACCCACCCATCACATACTAATTATAATGAATTCATCATATGAAATGGTTGAATATAATCAACATATACATTCATATTGAAACTATCATATCCAATGTCAACAATCTTCCCCAATAATTGAACATCAACACTAATCATTCAGAAAAATATTGTTAATGGTATCGAGATATCACATCTATAGTCAAACAAATCAGAAACCCTTAAAAAATAATATAGATTATATCATAATAGATAAATATTAATAAATTAATAGATTCAATAATGGATTTTGTCTTAGATGAAGATATATTAAAATGAGGCCATTGAAACATTCTCATAAAATAATCCTTAAACATTCCAAAGTGTCCC
The DNA here is from genome assembly GCA_963277665.1 of Viscum album. Lineage (NCBI taxonomy): Eukaryota > Viridiplantae > Streptophyta > Magnoliopsida > Santalales > Viscaceae > Viscum > Viscum album. Next base: position 1,049,386,003 of record OY728151.1, on the reverse strand, counting down.
ACACCAACTTGAAATAGTGAAATCATAATACCTTATAATATCATTAGAATAAAGATAATATTTATATGATATATCAAAGGTAATTACATACACCACATGCATGTAATTTTTGGTGAACAAGCCAGATACTTCCTAAATGTTAATGTGATACAAGAAAAATCCATTTTCTTTTGAAAGAAGATTTCTTTTGGAAAATCATTTTTATTTTACACAAAATAAAATTGTAAAAATTTATTTCCCATAAAACAATGGTTAAGTGCATTTAAATTATATTTGAGGTATAAATGATATCCCGCTAAGGTGAAATCATGTAAAAAGAGATCATAGGAATCATTAGAAATAAAACATACTAGAGTATTTTAAGAGAAATATTAAAGAGAATTTTAATGTGGAAATGAATTTTTGTAGTATTAATAATAGAAATGAAAGAAGATAATTTTTCATTATAAAATTAGAGATTTTACAAAAATAATCATTTCTTAAAAATTATTCTAGAGTTCACTTGAAAACGGGTAAGAATTTGAGATGTTCCATTGAATCAGGTTTGTTTATCACAATGAAATTTTCAATGATTCTTTTAAAAAATTTAAATAAACATTAAAAAAGAAGGATAATTATTGATACATATATATCTAAAATTCACACCGAATTTCTCTGGTGTAAATAATAATAAATTATTATTTCATTGATGTGAGTAGAGAATAAGAACAACTCGAATGAAAATAGATGTTTGAGTAGAAAATATTTATATCTTTTATCCAATTTAATTGTATTCCCAAAAAATAATAATAATCAAATGATAAATTAAATATCATGAAAATTTAGATATTAATAATATAATATATTAATGGGTAGTATACATACACCATATATGTGTAAATATAGTGAATATATAATATCTCACAAAAATGGAAGTAATATGAAGAAACTCGTACCATAAGTCTGATGGTGTTCTTCACATGATCTTAGTGTCCTGGATAACTGGATACAATTAATTAATAAATATTTATAGAAAATATTCATTATTTAATTGTTTTATTATATCCTTATTATGTTCATTCGTGTCCTTCTTGATGGGTTTGATAGGTTCAATTATATTTTTGGGAATGTTTTCTTCCTTGGTATTCATGACACATTTAATTATATATATGTAAGGATAATCATGTAATATGAGATTCTGTTGTCTAGAATAGAATTTTTCTATTATTTTTTAACAAACATAACATTACATGGTTATAAAATTAATTTTTTTATTGGGAGTAATGATTAATCATTATATAAACCATTAATGATAATTGTTAGGGTTAGTTAGAATTTTTTGATCACACTAAACTCATTTTAATTTATAAATTAATATCATATGTGAAAATAGATTATAGAACATTTCATAAGATATAATAAATATATTATAGCCTGGTGCAAAAATAAAAAAAAATTCATGCTAGAACAAAATATTGAAATAAAAATTGAAAACCTATTTTCCATGAGAGTGATAAATTAACACATCTCATATCGTTTTTCCATTTTTAGTATAAAAGAATGGGAAATGATAGATGATGATGAATTACTGAATTATTAAAACAAAATTCTATTGAATTAATTGTACTGGAGTTATCATAACATTTTTATTAAAGGAGGTGAGGCATGAAAAAATGATGATAAAGGAACTAGAAATAAATGAACAGTTGAGAAATCCCTAACGAAAATTCACCAGCCTAACGGTGTCACATTAAAATTAATATAATATTATGATGAGATAAAAATGGGTATATTATAATTATTAAATAATATTTATTTTAAAGGTGACATGGAAATACATATCACAACATAATACAATTCTAATTAAAAAATAATAACATAACAAGAGGGCTTGAAAAAGAGAGATATTTAGAGACTAAAATTATACATTATTAAAGAAATGAAAAATGGGTTTTGAAAAAATAAAAAGGATAGGTAGAAGGAGTAAAAAATTCATAAAAGACTCATAATATAGTATAGGGACAGATGAAATAGGAAATAAGAAGACGGTATGGAATCTTAAAATACATAGCACATAAAAGAGAACTTGAATGGAACATACAAGTGGATAATTCCCTTTCCTTGTATAATTAATCGTAAAACATGATGGTTGAGACCTCGGAGGATTTGGGAAACCATGGGAGGAATAATAGGAGGGTAAACCATCTATAGAATCTTTTATTATGAATTGGGAATGAATGAAAATGATGGAATGGGTGGGTATTTTTAGTAAAAGAGGGAGTTTTTTATTAATTTAAACGGATAACTCATTAGATGATTTTGAAAAACCAGGGGCTTGCCCATTGTACTAGACACATGGGAAACCCCATATCATGTTTTAATATACACAAGTTTATCATAATATTATATTAATTATTACATCATTATGATTTCATTAAACATACTGAAAACTTAAAACTATATTTTTACTATTCATGAAAATTCATGTATTTTAGAAAAATCCCAGAAATTCACCCCGACCATTTTATGATGCGTATAATTAAAAAATAAAATAAATTTTTTGATAATAATTCTCTAAATACTGTTGATTTAATTTTTAATGAAAAAAATAATTTATTCAAAAAAACAACTTTAAAACTATAACTCATATAATAACACCTTGAAAAATTAATCATGGTTTAAAAAAATTCTCTTATATCCATAAGAAAATAAAATATAAATTTATGATTTAATTTTATGAAAAAAAAATTCTATTTTAAATTATTAAATAAATCATAAAATAGTAATTAAAATATTTATCACATTCAAAAATACTAATAACAATACTATGATCATTTTTTTACTTATAAGATTTCTAAATTGTATTTATACATTCATCGGTGAAGTTTCTATTTTTAGGTTAATTTACTATTCATTAAAATTTATAAGTGTAATAGTATTATTCATAAGGTTATGTTACTATTTATAAGGGTATGTTACTTTTCACCAAAAATTATGTTTATCTTATAAGACTCAAAATATCTTAATGAACACAACTGTGCATGTCAGTTTTTGGAAATTCAAATCACAAAAGGTGGAGAAAATAATTTTACTAGCTAGGTTATAACAAAGTGGTGTTTTGTAGAGACTCAGTGTTTCCTGAATTCTGTATTAAATATATTTGTGCTTTATTTGGGTGTTCTATTATTCTCCCTCAACCGAATGTCATCGTCACTATTAGAAACTACACTTAGGAAGTTAAAGGTTGATGCTTGAAAATTCCAATGTGGGAATCACACATCAAAAATATAGTTAATAATATATCCTCCTAAAAACGAGTTTATGGAAATGAGGTGGTCATCAAAAAAATTATTCTTTTAAATGGGGTAACATTAGTTGGATGCGAAAACCATGACGTCGCAGAAAAATATAAATATTATATTATGATGGAACGTGATAGAGAACATTCTTAGATGATTTTTTATTACTACAAAACTCTAAACTACTATAAAAATAATTAACATTATGAATGATTATTATAATATGAAAAAAAATTAAGACCCTATTCCTTGAGTTGATTAATTATTACACTCTATGAGAGTATAAATACATGTTTCTATTTACAAACTCATCCTTTGACTGCACCTTGAACAATATATACTTCATCACTTAGAAAAGGATACGCCATATGGTGAAGAAAAAAAATTTATCCTATAAAAGCTCGTACAATAGTCAACATAAACCATTTTATAAATGGTTATGCATTAAAAAATATAATGATTCAAAACATTAGAATGAGGGTATCTTTATTTATAAGATGAACTTATCATTTACCCCTATTCAACATGAAGCATCTCTAAATTTTCACAATCCAATAATGAGAATAACTTCATCATGTATCAATTTAAAATATGGTAATAACATGATTTATAGTAAAAAATATATTGGAAACATCCATTCTTCAGTATTTCTTAAGTAAGATACATGTTATTTGATATATTCCTTAAGTCCAAAATTATTGTAAACTCCATCGATGAAAACATAGACCACTTCTAGAGAAGTAAATAATCCCTTCCAAGGTAGTCAGTACTTATTTGAAACAGTCATTTCATCATTATTATATCAACATCATATATATATTATGTGTTTTTGTTCCCTCAATCAAGTGTTTTCTTGAAAATTTAACTGTCTACTAAATATCATTTTTTGGTACCATCAAACATATAATTTCAAATGGTAAATTATATAGTATTGTTGTAGAATCATCATATATTCTATAATTCTTATAAACAGTACATTTCTGAAATAAATATTCAAATGACAAGATTCATGACTAGGTGTATCAATCATTCTACTTCATCTGAAGTGTCATCATAACATGATCAATATCCACACTCATCATTTTTGGTATACTACTTTGACACTTGGGACATTGATTCACATAATGTCCCATCGCATTAATGTTGAAGAATTTTAAATTGGAAACCCTTTCCAAATCCTTGAAATCATGAACATGGAGTCTATTGAGTCCAAATTTAAAAAAAACACCCATTTCCTTCAATAATTACCAGGGCGATTCTTTCTAAAATTTTCACATGTGAGAAAACCCTCCTTTCCCTTATTTACATTATATATATTTTTCTCTACCATCCTATTCTTCTTATTCTTCCCTTCAAATCCATAAGAATCAGAATATCCTTTATATAACTTTTTATCACATGATACTATTTCCACATATGATTATGAAACACGGGAGACATTAGTCCCTTGAAACAATGGTTTAGGACAATGAGATATATGATCCTTCTTACTATTTTAATCATGTATAATGGTCATGATATAATTCATTCTAATAGGTTACACTTCAAAAAAAATTCATAAACTAGAATATATTATGAATCATAATGTATAATATCAGATTAGAAAAACACATAGCATTAATTATAATCCTATCCATAACTAATCTATTAATTAAAAACATTGTTTCTCTGGGGAAAACATCACATTTAATTCATTCCTATTGGTTTATAATGAATTTTTGAATTATACTAAACATATCCCCCGGGAGTGTCAACATAGCTGTGTAGTAAGGCTCGTTGTCATATACTATGTTGCCCAGGGTAAACCCAGAAACACCATGTCAGAGTTGTTACTCCTAGGTACATATGTGATAGAACCGTGCCCACAAGTAGTATACATACAGTTATTTACTTCCTAAGAAGAATCAAATAATCTATTCCTTACCAAAATTATAGAATTTTCTTGTATGAGTACAATAAAATTATATCTTAGGATTTTTTCCCAAGTCTATGTTTTCTAAATATAGTTTCCATGTTTTCTACTAGGCTTCCTCTAATACCAACTGTAATGCACTCACCCTAGAAGCATGGATTCGGTGTATTAATTTAATACATTGTCATGATTATAAATAATCATATCCTAAAATACCAAGTTGTTTAGTAGTTTTGGAATACAAGATACATACATAGGTTTAATATTACAACATGAAATGAAATACGACATAAATATTTTATTGGTAACATTCCGAACTCAAAGTTTATCTATGTGGGTCATTCCAAATAATCTTATTTATTTCCTAAGAAAATGAAACATATGAAAGGGGTGAGAATATATGATTAGTAAGGGAAAAAATTATAGTGGAAGATAACATAAAAATTAATATTTGGGATGGATAATAATTGAAAAAACATTACTTTAGAAATAATAAACATAAACATAATATTGTAGGAAGATCAGCTGAGAAAAAATTAACATAATAAAATATATGAGCGATGTAAATACACCAAAAATTCTGAAAAACACTATCAAGGACCCATCCAAGACATCTAAAAATGATTAAGGCTTCATCCAAAACCATATCTAAAAATGGGAAAGGTCTTGACCAAGTCCATATCAATTTGTCTTATGAGACCTACTTATGCATTGAAGGGCTATAACAAGCCCTACCCATCTCATACTAAGACCAATTAATTCATAATATTAACGGGGTGGACATGATCAAAAAATACAATCATATTGAAACTATCTTATGAAATGTAAATAACTCCCCCAATCATTGAATAAAAGCAAGAACTATTCAGAATAATATGGTGAATGGTATCAATATAGAATATCTATAGTTAAAAAAAAATTAGAAACCCTTAAAAAAATTATTATATATGATATCATAATAGATAATTATAAATAATTTACATGATTAAACAAGGGATTTTTTCTTAGGTAAAGATACTTTTAAATGAGACCATTGAAAATTTCCTGAGGAAAATATCCTCAAACATTCCAAAATGTATCATAGCACATTGATGGATTCAAATAAAAATCCCTTAGAAAATCATTATAAAAAGTAAAATCATGATATAATATATCAAAGGTAATTAAATATACCACATGCATCAATTATGTAATGAAAAATTCATAGACTTCATAAAAGTTAATGTGGGATGAGAAAAATCATTTTTTACATTTGAAAGAATAGTTATTTTGAAAAATAAATTTTATTTGACATGAAATAAAACTGTAGAAATTTATATCCAATAAATAAAAATTTAAGGAAATTGAAATTATATTTTAGGCATAAATTATGTTCCACTGAAGTGAATCATCTACAATGTGTTATTAATAATATTTTAAATTATTACATTTTAGAGCATTTTAAGGAAAATATAAAAAAGAATTTTAAAGTGAAAAGGAATGTTTGTTTTATAAAACCAGATATTAAAAAAGTTAATTTTTCCTGAAAATTTTTATTAAATTTATTAAAAAATGGTGTCTTGAAGCATATTTTGTAGGGAACATCGCAACGGGTAAGAATTCATGAAGTTCATCTGAATCGGGTTTGTTAATTAGGATGAAATTTTGAATGATCATTTTAGAAAATGTAAATCCACATATAATAAAGAATTATTATTATTATTACAATTATATAGAACATTATAACATAATTTATGATGATTACATATGAATAAATAATTATTTCATTGAGGTGATTAGAGATTAAGAGAAACCCAAATGAAAATTGTGGTTTGGGTAGAAAATACATACATCATTATAACTAATTGAATTGTTTCCCCAAAAATTATTAATAATCAAATGATATTTTTAATATCATGAAAACTAATATGTTCATGATATGATACATAAATGGGAACTATACATACACCATTCAAAATTAATTGTACTGAATACCGAATATTTCACAAAAATGGAGGTGATATACCATAAGTATAATTATGTTCTTTACATGATCTTAGTGTCCAGGATAACCAAATTAAATTCATTAATTAATATTTAAATAACATTTTATTTATTTAATTGATTTTTTATATCCTTATTAAGTGTATTCATGGCCCTCTTAATGGTTTTAATAGGTTCAATTTTATTGTTTGGGAGCATTTTGTTCCTTGGTATTCAAGACAGGTTTACTTATATATATGTAATAATAAACATGTAATATGAGTACGGTTGCCCAGAATAGAAATTTTATTTTATTTTTGATCATCATGAAGATTACATGTATATAAAATTCATTTTGTTATTAGGAGTGAATATGAATCAATTCATTTATCTTTAATGAAAATTGTTTCAGTTAACTAGTGTTTTTTGATCTCAACTAACTCATTTTACTTAATAAGTTCATATCATATGTGAAAAAAAATTAAATAAAATTAAATAAGATATAATACATATATTATAGTCTGGTTCTACCATAAATATAGAATTTTTATCCGAACTGAATACGCTAATAGAAATTAAAAACTCGACATCCTTCAATGTGATAAATTAACACATCTCAGATTGTTTTTTCATTTCTAGTATAAAGGAAGAGGAAAGGAGATATGATGATCAATTATTCCATTATCACAAAAAAAACATATTTCATTCAAGGTACTGGATTTATCATAAATTTTTTATGAATGGAGGTGATGAATGAAAAATAATAATGGAACTATAAATAAAAGAAATGTTGAGAAATCCCTTGCGAAAATTCAGCAGCCAAATAGCGTAACATAAAATTCATAAAACAATTTATGAGATATAAAGGGGTATACCAGCATTAATAAAAAAATATATAATTTATGTGGGATATTTAATTACATATCCCAACCTAGGAAAATATAAATTAAAATAGAATTACTTAATAAGAGTTCTTGAAAAAGATAGAGATTTAGAGAAAAAAATTCAACGGATTTAGAAAAAATTAAAAGGCTAGAGGGTAGGGCTCAACCATTAAAAAAACTCATAATATAGTATATGGACATAATATATTTTAAATAATATCATGGTATAGTTACACGAAATACATATCACATATAAGAGAACATGAATGGAAAATATAATTGGATAATTCCCTTACCATGGAGAGTAACTAATAAAACATGATGGTTAGGACCTTGGGGAATTGAGAAATCCTTGGGAGGAATCCTAGGGTGGTAAATATACTCCAGATTCAAGGAATAATAATTTTTAATTAATGAAAATAATGGAATGGGTGGGTATTTTTAGTAATAGAGTGATATTTTTATATTAATTTGAAAGGAAACCTCATTAGTGGTTTTTGAAAACCCATAGGATTTCCAACAATATTTTCCAATGGTATTGGCCACATAGGACACCTCAAACCATATTTTAATTTAAAAAAGTTGACCAGAATTTTATATTAATTATTAAATCATTATTATGTCCTTAGGCAAACCAAAAACTCAAAATTTTATTTTTTACTATTCACAAAAAATTCATTTATTTTTTAGAAATCCCAATATTTTACCCCAACTGTTTTTCAAAGTGTAGGATTAAAAATTTAAATCCATTATTTGAAAATAATTCAATAAAGATTTTTAATTTAATTTCTAATTCAAATCAAAATTTATTCCCAAAAGAAAACCTTAAAACTATAACTCGTTTTATAACACATTGAAAAATTAATCAAGGTCTCCTAAAATAATATTATAACCAAAAGAAAATAAAATAAAAATTTATATAAAATTTATTGAAATAAAATTATATTTTAAATTATTAAATAAATAATATAATTTTAATTAAAATATTTATGAGTTACAAAAATACCAATACAAATACTATGATCACTTTCTCACATATAAGATGACTAAATTTTCTTTATACATTCCTGGAAGATGTTTCATTTTTTGGCTAATCTATTATTCATTATTATTCATAATTGTAATAGTAAAATTCATAAGGGTATGTTATTGTTCATAAGTGTATGTTATTATTCACCAAAAATTATGTTTGTCTTATCAGCCTCTAAATATCTTACTGAACATAACCACATATGTCAGTTTTCTGAAATTGAAATAATAGAGGTGTAAAAATTATGTTTTATTTCTAGGTTATAACAAAGTCGTGTTTTGATGAGACTCATTATTTCATGAAATTTGTATTAAATCTATTTCTAAATTTGTATGGTGTTACACATCGCGTTCTTCAACACATTTATAAAATTAAATTATACTTTTCTATATTGTCAATAAATGAATGCTCAGAAGTCGGCCATTTAGTCTACTGTGAGAATAACATCTAAAATCATTATCTTAATTATCTTGAATCCCAATATATATCAATAGTTAATGAAAACTACAGGAAAAAGTATGTATTACTTTTTTTGGCCTACGTTATTTTAAACTGTGTATCCATAGAAATTATCTCATAGGATAACTTAAATCATATGTTAATTCCATTAACAACTTGTGTACATATAAAGGAATGGGTAGCACCAGTAACAAGATATATGATAGATTATACTGTATGTATTATTTCAAACTGTATGTATTACATTTGTTGGAAGGATGAAAAATAATAGAGTGAAAAATCAAGGAAATTTTTATCATAGTTTTAATCTCTATTGAATAGTAAAATAACTATGTGAATGACTTGTGGTTGAACTAGTCATATTGAAAATAACACAGAGTTTGTGTGGGATTATATTCAGCTACATACCCCTACACATATGGTGGTAGAAAAGGATATCATACATCATGAAATAATTTTATCACATTATTAAAAGTAGTCAAATAAAAATACTTCAAGCTAACAAATTATGTAACAAGAATGAAACCATAAAAGAGAACATAGTTGTCAGGAAACCCCCTATTTATTATATGAAAAAACACAAGTTTCTTTATATATTTAAACCATAACCAAAGGTAAAACCCTCCGAACACTATCCATGGTTTTTATCATAAATTTTAGTCGTAATCATTGTAAATATACTAAAACAAAATAGCACACGATTTTTAGCTAATAAATACAAAATAGTATATATCATAATAGTTAGGAAAAAAATACTAAAAATATAGAATCTAAATCAAAAAATAGAAAAATTTAATGTTTTTAATTAAATATACACAATGAATACAAAAATTATGTATATATATATATTTGGAATATGAACCTATGTGATTAATCATGATTTAAAAATTGTACACAAAATCTCATTATATTGGTAACATCAATCCAATCAATATGAAATCATACATCTGCTACAGCTGATCTTTCCAAGAACATGGAAACTCCCCTACTTGAGTCCCACAAAACTAGCTCATTTCTACCACATCCCTGGATGTGCAAATGTAGTAGAAGGAAACAATACCTCTATGATAAAATTTCAAAACACCATCAAACTAAACCATATAGTATGTAATTGATGTTCTACATGTCCTCATTCCAAATCCCAACACATAAGAGGTTATTGACTAGTAGTGAGGGTCTATGTTCGTTAGTGGTGACACTATACAGTATATATCATGTCATAACAAAAACAATAATAAAACAAACTGATAAATATTTGAGTCACATTCAAAAACTATGATATGTCGTTCATTTCATAGAATTAATACAAGTCCCCCAATATGGGAGTCCAAACATGAGTAGTAATGAAAGTAGTTATACAAATTGAAAAATAATGGGGTCCATTGGAGTCCACCCTAATTTGATAATATATCAATTGTATTGTGGTCAACTGTCTATTATATAGGAATTTCCCATCACTAGATCCCTATTCATAAAATCTACATTCACACTGAAATGGTTGTATAATGTATGAGTACTAGGTTAAGAAGGCCAATAGTAATGTGTCCTTGATAAGTGTTCTCATTTATAAATGATGGATTATATAATAATAATATTATTATTATTAGTTTAAACATGAATAATAATACAAAAACATAGACTGAGTAGTCATGAATTATCCACAACCCCAAAATCCCTCGGCCACACCTACTTCACGTCAATTTTATAAGGATAATGAGTATATTCTAGAAGATTCCAAAATAACCCAAAGGCTATTGAATGTTTTTGTAAAAACCCTCATGAAATCATAAAAAATGGGAAATATATTTTCTTGGGACTCATGTACAATAGAATGCTTGATAATATCTTTCCATCAGGTGCTTCCTCAACACTTCCATTTACTCGAAAAAATGAGGCATCGAGCGTCAAAGTAATTGGAATATAGAAATCTAGCCCATTCCAAACCTGGTGTTACATGGTATTATCATATCTCAATCCTATTAACAGGTCTCTGATTATCAAAACAATTAATGTAAACTCACCCTTTATAGAAAATCCTTTTCATGATATTCCACCAATTATGAACACCAACAACGATACATTTAAATAAAATGTTGCATACATAAAAAGGTACACCATACAAGGAAATCATATCATCATGGTAAATAAGTAGAAACATAAATATATGATATCATCATAAACTATGGTCAGCCAATCTAAGAAATACTCCGAGAATCAAGCATCATAAATGTTCTCTTAGGCTACACAGTTAATAAAATGTGATCATAATCATGAATGGTCATCATGGAATTCTAATAGTGGATTTATACCAAGAAAAAGTTATAAACAAGGTCCCCAAATTGTAAGGAACTTCCTACCACAATTTCATTAATGATAAACTTAATTGATAATCAAATAATCATCACTAGAACAATTTATACATTTTTAGCTCAAAGCACACTCTATGGATTACTAAATTAGAACCAAGATATTTTATTTATAAAAATAAAATAAAATACTACATTTTTTTATTATTCTCTACCATAGATAATCTTTAATTATTATGATTATTTTATGTCGTCCAACTGAATAAATAAATTTTATTTATTAGAGAATAATTAAATCTACATATGGGATATTAATCCATCTCTCTTGAGTAATATGAGATAGAAATTATTACTAGTATTAGTATTTTTCATAATTCTGGGTTATTGTCATTCTAATATTCTTTTATTATTTTTCATGAAATCAGGAAAAGTATAATTTCATAAAAAATATGGTAATATTTAATGTGTTTTATAATTATGTTTCATCCTCATGATAAATTACATCTCCCTAAAATATAGGATAGAGTACATTCATCCACACCTAGAAAACCAAAAGAATGTAAAATATTTTTTTTAAAAGTATTTCACCTAGTAGGACATATGTAATTTTTTGGTAACTTAGACTTAAAGAATCAACCAAAATTATGTGAAATAGTGTTTAGATAGTTTTTATAATGAAATCTGTAGACTAATACATAATAATAAAAACTAATAATTAAATATCGTTATTAAATTTTTTATTTGATTCATAATAGCGGAGTGTTAAAAAATATCCCTAATAAGAGTCATGATCCAAAAAATAATTGATTTATTTCCCATGATTTTTGGTATGAAACAATGGAAAATAATTATTGAAGGTTTCATTCGTGGAATATTAATTGTATCAAGTTTTTTAAATTTTTTTTACCAAAATGTTTGATACATAAGGTTAACATGGTCCTACCCTTTTGCAAGATACTGCTAAATGAGATACACTATCTAACACCTTGGTTTACCAAGATTTTAATAGTCTAATTTATAAAAAACCCTTAAATGATCAAGGAAAACCATTATATGAGGGGTTGAAATCTGAGTTATCCTTTAATCAATTTTGGAATAACCCTTATGGGTCATAAAAGCAACCCTTACATGGAACTGAATTACATTATATTGTGATAGAATAACCATTACACATTTTATATAACTAGATACTTACCCCTACATAATATAGGAATGACCTATTGGGATTACCCTTATACAGAACATATACTCTATTTCATAACCTCTAGATGGATACCTTACCCCCATACGAGTATATGATATATTTTTATACCCTTATATATTGTATATAATTTTCATTCTACCCTTATGAAACTCTACAAATCTTGGTGTCACCCTTACATAATCAATGGAAAAGGGAATCTACCATTATTCAATCAATGTAAAAGTAATGTTTACATTATATATACATCAAAACTCATTATAAAACGTAGTATTATGGTGTTTTTTAGAAATAATTTATATTATTAGTCGAATAAAAATTTCATACTAAATTAATATAATAATATTTCTTTGTTCTTATCTTGTGCACATTGATATAGTGGGTATAAAAAAATTACAAACATTTGTCTTCATTTTGTAGAATGAACGAGGGTTGTGGAATCAAGTATTATAATTATTATATATATAAATCATTTTTCTACAATTCGGAAGAAGGTATAATTAAAAGGGTTTTCACTTAAACATTACCACGAAAAAATTCATTAGTATAGGTTTAGTTGAATTTTTAGAAAGAAAATTTTTAGAACTTAAAAATAAATTTAAATTATATCATAGTTTAATCACTAAAATTGACTACAATCATAACTAGTCAATCCATTATGTATTATCTATATTAATGATAGTTTTTACAACATATATTTTCAAAAACTATTTATTTAATATTTTTTAATAAAATTTATTTTATTAGTATTATTAATATGTTTATTTATAAAATTGTCATTTAAATAAATTTAATTTCGTAAAAGAATATTATTAATTAAATATATTTATAAAATTCATTATTCATTTTTATATAATATTATATGTAGATAACAAGATATTTTTGAATATATATTTTCATGAATGAAGTGGTTGACATTGTAGGACTCATCGTGTGACCAAAAAAGATTTCACCAAGATATCAAGTTGATGATGTTTCCCATTGAATTGTTTTTTTTAATAGGTCATAAGATTTGTAGAGGAGTGAATATTCCTGTCATCTAAAAAATAAATAATTAATTAAATTTAAAATTTAACATAATTTTTTTTAACATATTAGTTGAAGGATGATTATATTTTTAACAATTTTAAATAGAATGTGTGTTTTTTAGAAGTATCACGGAGTGCGCTTTGGATAAGAATGTGGGAAATGTATTCATTGGATAATTTAATTATTATTAGTTTTCTAGAATTTGGAAATTATAATATACATTGTCTTTGATGAGATCCATATGGGATTTTATAGAGATGGCCTTAAATAATAAAAATCGGACAAACCATATGCTTTATGTATGATTTTTATAGAGATTACATAAATAATGTGGCCAATTTAAGATTATACAATAATATATTGCATTATAACATGATATAAAAAATATTTTTTTATCACGATCAATCTATGTAAATTTTTCCATGATTTATGTTGGGATATTCAATATTATTCAAAAGCGAAAAATCCGTCTTATTAGAAAGTATTCCTAAGATATTTATATAAATTTTGATATAAAATTTTTTGTTTGGGTGAAAAAATAATTTTGTTGTAATTGACTAATTGCCTAATAAATAGGATTTTATAGATGTATAATATATTTATTTCATGTTTCATGTTTTTTAACTATTTCATACAATTTTTATTTGATGTGTAATATTATTCTTCGAATGCCTATGATTCCATACATCATGAAAGATTATATTTATCAAAAGTAAATAGTAATATATTTATTATTTTTGTTAGATTTCCTATAAATTTTCAATGAGATTTAAAAAATAATTATTTTCTATAAATTAATGTATTTTTTATGAGTATTTGAATTTGAAAATGTTGAATATTATATTTTATTTATAAATATTAAAATACGAATCCATATAAAAGCATGTGGAGAAGATATAACAAGATATAATGACGATTTTTATACCAAGTTGAAATCTATAAGTCTGTGATTTAAAATAATTATAACCATGAAGAGTGTCCATGAGAATTAAAGTTCATGGTATATTGAATTAGTTGTGTTGTTCAATTTTAATTTTATAATACCATAACTTGAATTCCTAGAGATGAAGAAATTTTTTTTTCATTGTGAATAAATGTTTAAGACAATAAATCGAAATAATAATTGAATATATTTAATGGGAGTTCCCATTCACATAGGACTTTTTTCGTGTTTTTATATACATAAATACACACGTAGAATTTTCTTTATATTGAAGATGAATCAATAGAATAATTTTAAAATATATAAGAAATTAAGTGGTGTAAATAGTTTAAACTTTAAGTAAAAATATAAATTTGAAAATTATGAGTATATTATAGTTTTGAGAGATAAAAATTTATAGGGTTTGTCATAAATTAAAGCACTTCTTGAGATGTAGTACTCAGAGGCGTCAATCTAGTAGAGAGTGCAGAATTCCATTTTTTATTGAAGAGAGATATTGTAGTGTGGAAGAGATTTGTTGTGAATAGCTATTTTCAAATAAATAAGAAATAGTGATGGTTTCTTGTGAAGTGAATATGGAGTGAAGATTTAAATTATAGAAAATAAATGTAGTAGTATGAGTAGTGGATGATGAATTTAATAATGTGTACACTTCATTGTGTGTAACAATAACTGTTGTCTTTTGTGGTGGAAGAGAAAATAAAAACACCCCTATTATATATAGTGAATAAGTGTGGAGAAATATAATATTTTCATAATAAAATCATCATTATACTAACTATAATCCCTACCTTAATACTAAATGATAGTAGTATACTTTTATGGAAGATATGTTGGGAGATAACACATTCAATATCTAAAAAATATAATATAAGTATATTCCATTAACAAGGGACTTCATGATAGTGATTCTAGTTGATAATATAATGTTGGGTGAGTCTAGAGAAATCTAAAGATTAAATAATCTTTTTTAGTGGTCTACACACATTCTGTTTACATTTGTCTATTTTCATATTTTGAATGGCGGGAGTAGTGATTCTAGTCAATCTAAAAAGCAATGGTTTTTGATTTCATAAGATGATAAATAATTGTTTAATGCACTATAATTCAAATATTCACCCATCCATGTTCCCATAAATGAAATAAAACCATTGATGGGAATGAAATTTTTTTATCATATAATATATGTTTCTTCCAAAGAATGTTTTTAAAAATATTTACCTTAAATTGGTATTAACTCCATTTATATTTAACTTTTTATTTATCTTTCATAATAGTGGAAGTATCTTAGTTACACTTTTATTGTTTTTTAGTGTAATGGTATTTTTTATCTTAATTTTTATATCTAAAATAGTGAAAATTTATTCAGTGAATAAAAATCAATCATTTATTCAATGAGAAAAATTTACAATTTTATGTTGGAAATAATTTTACCCTACCTGATTTATTTGGGTTTGTATACTCATTATATTATGAATACATAGTTCACGACTATTGAACAAGGATAATATATCACTCAATATATGAGAATTATTTCAGATTTTTATGGTCTTGACAGAAATTCCATTTCATCCATGCTTTTAAGGAAGTAATTTAAAAATAATATGGGTATTAATACATCTGAATTCATTAGGTAAAATAATCTATGATTGAATTTAACGAAATAAAAGAGTAAAATCAGAGATTTTGTAAAATAGTATGAAGATATAACAATTCATGAAAAAATATTTTTGATGAATTCCATACGTGTATCAAATAGATGGTGTGCGCAATTAGAGGTTTTAATGGGACACCTAAACATTCAGCAATGGTTGAGATGATACTCTATATCTTTCCATACATATTTAATACTAATATTTAATATCATGTGGATTGTGATCTTGAAAAAAATTATTCCATAATATTAAAATTTAATCACTATAACATATGAGATGAAATGAAAATAATCCTAACTATGAAATTTTCTTCTAAGAAGTAAATATCAATATAAGACATGGTGATTGAAAGGTACTCAAAGTGAATTGAGGAAGTTTTGTAAGATTAATATGAGTTCAGAAGTAAAAATTAATATGAATATATTTTTTTTTTAATTTTTTAAAATTACATTTTACTAATATAAAAATGATTCTAAAAATGAAAATTTATATTTATTTTATATTACCTTAGATCTTTTTTATTTGGGGGTTATTTTTCATTTCATAATAAATTTTCTAGAAAACAATTAAGATGAAATTGATGATGAAGATGATACCCTCCCATGAATTTTCACTGAATAAATCCTATAATTTTATATTATTTATTAAGCTATAATGTTTATGAATGAGAATTCATTTTACTGGTATAATAATTTTGTTTCTGGATAGACAAAAAACCATGCAATGAAAATGTTAGTGATTTTTTATCATATTGTAGTGAATGAAAGAAATATCATGGACTTATGTAATTAAATAAGTTAATATGTAAATATGAATCAATTAAGGAAGATGTTTCCTCAATAAATTACTAATTGGAATATAAATATCGATTCAAGTTTATGTTAAATAAGTAATTCTAGATTTTCATCATAAATTTTTTCAAATTAGAGAAATAAAATAGGTTATTCAAGAATGAATACAATCTGATTGACTTGTATAGTGTAAAACTCCAAAATAAGGATATAATTTTTATCATATGTTTTGAGGAAGTAAATTATTTCTAAACAATGTGAGGAAAAGTTTTTAATTTGTTAATCTGAAGAGCCTTTTAGAATAATTTTATTTGAATCACAATATGTGGATTTTTAAGATAATGAATATTATCTAGAGTCATTATTATTCTAGAATGTACCAATTAAATGGGTGATATGATAATGTGTATGAATATATATTATTGGAAAAAACATACACAATTATGAATAATAAATTTTGAATATCACAAAATTATTATTCATTAATCGGAGTTCAGGAAGGCTTTATAAATGTTTCATTTTATAAGACTGTTGTTGCAGGGATGATTAGTAGTTTAAAAATAAGTTGAACTATTATAGACAATATTTTTCATATGGAGGATATAAGAATATATTGATATGTTTCTGATTTAATTTATTGTTATTTTGGTCCATGAACAATGTTGGAATGTAAATATTTATTTGGTTAAAACACATGGGAACATACATCACCAATAATAATGATATTAATCAAATGTTTCTAATGTTATGAAAAAAATATACAAACTTGAATAACGTGTTCAAGAGATATGAAAAACAAGGAAACATTACTCATGATCCTATAAGTTAAAAAAATTCAAAAATAATATAATAGTATATCTTATATATGAAAAAAAAATTAAATGTCATGATGAAAAATATGCATCAAAATATGAAGAATGAATATATTAGGAATCTATTAAAGTTTGTTTAATTAAAAATAACTGAGAAAATAATTCTATAAAAAATAAAAGTTTACTGATTAATCCAAAGAATATTATATTTGAAAAATAAATAAGATGAATGTGAAGTAAATTTGATAATAGAATAAAAATTTTCTCAAAATAATGTAGAACTTAAGTGTAGAAAGAATAAATGATATGTATAATGACATATTTTTTTAGTGAAGAAGTTGAAAAGTTGTGAAAATATGAAATGTTAATTTAAGAACGGTCATGTCATATATATTTTCAAACTATGGGGTCTAAATATGTACGCAACGATAATGAGGAACATATTTTGTCCTTCAATAATGAAGGGTTAATTTATGAGGAAATATGTCCAATCACTCACTTATTCATTGGATAATTATTTTAAATGGTAATGAAATACAACATTAATATATATTCCTGATTATTCATTTTTTATTTTCAGAGGTTTTTAATTATAATGTTTTAGTTAATCGGAGGATATATATTGTAACATAATTTGGTAAAAACTATTTTTTATTGTGATATCTATTTAATGAGAGTTATCACCATGGGAAAACCATGAAGTCATTAAATTAACTTATCTAACATGTTTATTGAGAATTTTTGTATGAATATTTTATTTTTTAGATCAATGAATATATTTGTGATGTAAAATAATATTTATTATTATTTTTTATGATTATTTATAAAGAGAAATGAATTAATTAATATAATTCTCAATTTATGGACAGTATGATTTAATAATTCATCACTCCTTTCTCTTTTGTCAACATTGATAACTATTATTAATGTTATTGAATATTCATTCATTATTAAGTGTGATAAGATTTGAAGTTATTTAGGTTTTTTGGTTGAAATGAAAAATATAATGGTGGATATTAATCATGTTGAGTGATTTTTTAGAGAGATTTTGAGCGCATATGTTTTAGTGACATTTTGGGTGTTTTTTACCCAGATAGACTTTCCTAAGATATTTATTTGATTATATATAACAGATAATGTTTCTTTTAATCTAGTGATAAATATTTGTGGAATGTTATTGGATATTTTTATTTTTTCACATAATTTATTCTATGCATAGATAATATCAAATGTGAAAAAATAAGGTTGATTAGCTAAGAGAAAGATTTATAGTTTATTGTATTTTTTCAAGATATTTGATGTTATTTTGAAGTGTTTTTGTGTTAAATACATTTTGATATTAAATTTATATAGTTCAAAATTATTTAATGCTTTTAAATTTAGTTTTATGGTGTTGAGATATAAAAAATAACCATTCTTACTATGATAGATATGATTCATTATGTAAAATTCTTGAAAAATAAAAAATGGGATAAAAGGTAATATATAAAAAAAGATTCTTTCTAGATTCCCTAATTAATGTTTAATTAATGTAATGGACACTATATGTTAATGATTCTAAATAAAAATTAACATATTTTCTAAGTATCTGAAATAATAAAAAGTATTCATGATTTTTATATTTGGATATATACTTTTATGTATTTCATAAATTTTAATGCGAATGTAGTATTCCATATTTATGTTGTATTTTTTCTATTATAGTATATTGGATGATAATGAAATGGGAACTGAATCATTACTATGTTTATATGTAAAATATTTGAGATAAATAATATATTTTTGTGAATTGGGATTTTTTACTAATGTATAAAATTTTTAAATAAAGTGTCTGTTTTTACTTTTTCTGTCTAATATTTTTTACTTCACAAAAAATAAGAGTTACTAGATACATTCCATGATAATCTTAAAAACATATGGGATGTTATACATATTTTCAAGGAGTTTTTAAGAAGTATTTTTTTGTTGAATTAAAGAATATTTAAAAAAAGTTGTTTATATAATAAATCTAAAACTATTAATTTTTAAATAATATAATAAGGTAAAATATAATTAAAAAAATTACAAAAAATATTACATTATTTGAAGATGATTTCCAGAACAAGATTAATGTTATGATTCTATAATTTAATATATCTCATTTTTTTATAAGAATTCCTGAGATTTATGATTCAAAATATTCTAAACAAACATGTTTTTTTTCTCCATGATTTAATATATGACATTGTGGAATCCATAAATAATTAATAATAAAAGTTATCATTCACCATGATTAGATTTTTGACAAAAAATAATTAAATAATTGATGAAGGCTAATTATTGAAACAATGTTTTCATCACATTGAAAATATTATCATGTTGTGATATATCAATGTATAGACATGAAGAATTCATTTCACTAATGTAGATACGGGAAAATAATTGAAAGAATATGGAATAATTAAGTGAAAGTTAATAGTTTAAATTTGAATTTAACATTCAATTTATACCATGAATAAAATATGTTTTGTATAAAAAAAATAAACAGGGTCTCCAATATAATAAGGAATATACCATGAATGAATAATCAATATAGGTTAATTTAGCAGCGAGAGTGGTGTGTTGTGTGTTTCATCAATAAATTTGTTATAACACAGAAGAAGTGTTTCACAAAGAATAATTATCAAAAATTTAGATAATAAGAAGTGTGTGTTGTGAATTCCATATATGATGAATACACATTTTTTTATGAGAATACATAAAATGGTGCAAGTGGAATAAGTGGAAGATAAAGATAAAACTTGTTTTTTGATAGAATCATAGTTTTGTCATGTGGTTAAGAGGATGGAATTTCACCTCAGTTCAATATGGTTATGTGGTGTGGGTAAAAAATAATATTATCTCATGAAAATCATTATTGTATGAAGTATAATCCCAACCACCAAAGTACAAGACATTAAATAACATTTTTTATTGAATTTTTTGGATACTGAAATATAATTATCTTGTAACACAAATTCATAGATATTCCCTGCCTAGTTGTATTAGCATTGGTTATTGTAATGAATATCAAAGTATGGGTTGGGCTCAAATCATGATATGTATTTTTTTCTCATTTTTATTGTTGAAAAATGTCTAATTAGTGTCCTTGTTCTATTTTAATCATTTAAGTGTGTGATTTATGTATTGCAGCTACTCACACTAAAAAATGATAGAGATTTATATAATAAGAAATCATAAATTTTGTGAAACGACAACAGATTAGTTATCCCACATAGTGAGCCAAAAAACATTTGGTCCAAAACATTCTTGGTAACTCAAATATATTTGTAAAAAATAATTAGTTAATTTTTAAATTGATATTTAATAACTAAATTTCAAAATGTGATATTTTAAAAAATAAGCTTTCGTTTTTGATGTGTTATCTATTCTAGTAAAATGAATTGTTTACTGATAATGAATCTTTTTGAAGAAATATATTTTTCATATAAAAAAATAAATCATTTAACATAAATATAATGATAATTGTGTTGAATGTTATAATAAAAAAGTAATATTCTTATCAAAAACAGATTTTTACCTAAAAATTGTCATTGGAAATTTTTTTGTTTAAAAATTAATTTTAATCATATTTACATACATTTATTAAAATTAATTACAAATTTTGAAAAATAATTTAAACATAAAATTATTAACGAATATAAAATACAATCATATTATATTAACTAATTTGTATTTATTGAAACGGTAAGGGGGCTAAATGGCCTGAAATAATAGTAAATTCTCTAAAATATATCTAAACCATCTCTTTAAATGTTTTTGTGAGTATGCGAATGACATATACTCATCCATTCTAAATTTTTCTGTGATGTTCCTTGAAAAACTACATTCTTTGTAAGATAAGAAAATTTGTGTTTGTAGAAATTCCTCACAAAATCACAAATAAAGGGAAACACACCTCAAAGAAAAAATTTCCTTAAATTTTCTCCTAAATAATGATCTCAATTACCCAACATAAATTCCACTAAAATATTTTTTGTCTTCTCACAACATGAAGGATCCCTTAACCATTTACATCTAAAATGGTCTTCAAGGAAGGATTGGATTCTAACATGTATTTGATATATTATTATTAATAAATTAAATTTTTTTCTACACCGACCAATTAAAAAAATATCATTTATGAATTTAAAAAATTAATTAAAAACATTTTTATTCAATATATGTGATATTATAATTATAAAAAATATATTTTGACTCATTCAATAGTCAGAATATTTAGTTTTTTGGGATGTTTTAACCACGTAAATTCAAAATGATGGAAAATATTATACAAAAATGTTATGTAAAATATAAATTATGATAATATAAAAAATAATGAGTCAAATTTAGTTTCATTAATATCATGGAATGGTAAATTGTGAAATTATATTTATTAGTAAAAAAATTATTTTGTTTGACTTGGAAATAGAAAAATGTTATTTTTTTAAATTTTCCTCAGGATCCTTCACCAAAACACCTGTCAAGATATCGTGGAAATATGTAACTATAAAAAATATATATATCATCTACATGATTTTTTTATTTAATGTTGACATATTAAATGATAAAATATATAAACTTCAATAATGATGAAAGCATGGAAAAAAACATAACTATAAAAAAAATTATATAATTTTACCTAATAATGATTAATAAATGGGTAATAACCAAATATAATTCATTGTATTAACTAAAATAACAATTATTAATTTACAAACATGAATTAATGATAAAAAAAATTATTATACATGGATTTACGGAACATTTAATCATCGTACAATCAAATGTAAGGGTTTTATTAACCTTCTCTTTATTTCATTGGATTATACCCATTATAACATTATAATTTTATTATATGATTCAAATATTATAATCCCAAATCCTTATAAAAAATTATTTTCTACATAAATAATTGGTATTTTTATTTCAATATAAAAAACTTATTTTTTAAATAATTTCTTACCTTATAGAAATATAATAATTTTATGAAAAAATATCATCCACTATATTTGACTATTTATCTTCCATGTATTGATTAATTCTTACCAAAATTATTTATTCTTATTATTTTGAATGTTATATATTTACTATCATATAAATGTCCCATATTTTTTTATCACACTATATTAAAAAAGTCATTTAATAGCCTTTCTATGAATATGGTGAACATCAATATATTAATTAACATTCACTATCTATATCACTTAATATTAAACTATTTTATTTCTATATTAAATTATATATACATTATTTATTAATGAACATTCTCAAGATACGTTTTCACCTTGTAGAAATGATTTTGGATTTTTCATGTGTAATTATTTTAATGAATAAATTTAAAAAATGAAATGACAAAAAATTCTTAATTTATTTTCAATTTTCCTCTCTATATCTAAAGAATCATGTAATTATGGATTATATTTTTTATCACACTCTAAATTCACATTCCATACGATTTATTATGGTTTTTGATTTTTATTGATCTATTACAATTTTTTATTTCTTCCTAAGTGTTACCTATTGAAAATGTTTTATAACCCATATTTTCAACTGTAAATAAAGAGATAATTATTGATGGATTATTCATGTCACCCATTTCTATTATTTATCATTATAAAAAATTTTGCCATAAATTATATAGGCTTCTATTAAATTAATTAAATATTTATATATCATGATATTTGAATGGGATGAATTTCATGATTTCTAATTATTTATTTTATGGGATATAGGTAGTGATGACTGATTCACTATGTCATTATGGTCTTGATGATTAAATATGACATATTTAAGGACTTTCATTGATTGTTAATATGGGCCATTGTAGTGTAATGTTTCCTTGTATTTTGATTTCGTCTTCTGATGTCATCATAATTTCCATTCATTCATCATGATCCATTTGTGGTTCTATATTCTTATGCTATGATATTTGACCATTTAATCATGATTTGAGATCACTTTTATTGATTCCATAATCCTTATTATATAACTAGTCCATGTTTATGTTCTTATAGTGTATATAATATATTGCTACGATCTCCCTAACTCATTGATTTCGTTTTTCCAATACTATGAATTTAATCTAAAAAGATTTCTTATTTTTCCATTTTCCATAGGTAAACTTGCATGGTATAATGAATTATATGTCCATTAAGACACATGTTTGGTTACTTTTTGGGTAATTTCAAGTAATGAATATTTGATAATATGAGTAAATATCATATCTCCAAAGATAGTATATTATTGGTTCTCAGATTGTTTTTTATTATTTTATTTAATACATAATTATTGAAAATGTTGTAATATATATATTTAGGCCTTATATAAGTTATCTCTTTTGGTATAAAAGTGGGGTTTATTTATTTTTGTGATACATTTTTGAAGTATAAGAGATCAAAACCAAATACATATTAGGTTTAAATGTATTTATTACTAGATAAATGCAATTTATGATAGAAAAATACATTAAATTTATTATTTTTCATAATCATTTGACTATTTTCAGTAATTTCATAAGATATAATTTTTTATTACTCCAATTAAAACTATTTAATCCACTAGATGTACCAAAAAAACTACATGAAAAATAAATATAATGGAGAATGTGTTGGTTGTCCTAATAAAATCTAAATGGGATAGAATGAGGATTGAAAACATGAAGGGCATTGTTGTCTTATTTTATGAGTAATGACCTAAATCATGTATATCTCTAAATTGTGAAAAAGAATTTGATTCATGTTTTTGAGTCTATTATGAGACAATGAAAACCATAATTTATTGAACATCCTAATAAACTAACTAATGAGAAATTGATAAATATTATAGACATTTTATATTCCAAGCATTAATATTCAGTAGATTAAAATAATGCTTTAGTTATTAATGAAATATAAGGTGTTATAGAATAATCAATGAATTATATCCAGAGTATAAGGAATTAAAATATATTTAATCCATTGAATAACAATTGTTTATGAAAATATTAATAAAAAAATAATAGCCCACAAATATTCAAATAGAAATGGAGTGATAGTTATCTTAAATAAAGAAAAGGGAGGTAAAATAAATTTTGAGTATTTAAATTTATACATATGGTTTTATCATTGATAAAATAATAAAAGTTGATTATATATTTATTCAATAAGTAACAAATTATAAAAATTAATTATTTATAAAGGACATTAAAATATATGATAAAATAGTCTGTTGTGGCCTGATTGTAGAAATTGAAATTGAAGACTCTAATATTTCATAAGATTTAGATGATAAAATAGAATATTGTGTTTCCTAGAATCACTAATGTCATATCACATGACGAAATTAATATTCAATTATCTACATGGAAAAAAATTTGGGGGAAGCCATTGAGGGATTTCATTTATTTCATGGGGTAACCTTTATATATGATAGAGGAGGAAATTCAGATGAAAATAGCTGAAAACCCCAGTTTGGTGAATTAATACAATAGCAGTTCATAATATTCTCCTTAATTCATGAAAAACACTTTATTTATTCAAATATAAAGGTGCCAAAAAATGAGGAAATTAAAGAAACAATTTATGTCCTAATGAGGAGATTTGATGTCATAAATCACTAAAAATAAGAGTCAAATAATGGGATTGTACACATACAATGATATAACTGAATTATGAAAGTAATTTACAGAAGGGTTGTCCTATATTTTACTTAAGAACATTTCTTGTTTTATTTTATATCCATATATAACATTCTTTGATTTAGGTGATGTTTATTATGATTATTGATTCAATTACACAAATATTAGATATTATGTAAATAGTGAAAGAACATGGTTGTGTGATTATTCCATCAAAAGTATATAAATGTAATATATTATAGGTTTGTGTGATGATACTTCCAATAAATCTTGTTATTATTCCCTTGGTATAAATTGATGATATTTTTAATATTTATTCGATATCTCTACACAGAAATCATATTAATATTTTAGATTGAAAAATATCTTATCATTTCATTAACCATTTGGGGAAGTAATATTGATGTAAGGATGGCTATGAACTCATGTTGGATTCTAATTCCACAATATGTATCATAATGCCCAAAAATAATGGATACATGGCTTATATAATTAGAGGTAAAATCCTCATTTATGAAATTTAATTGCATAGGAATATAACAATGTATTACCCATAACATTACCTAGACATCCTTAAGAATGTGGGGATTCATTTTCAATATAAGTCATTCCTAGTTCTATGGTTTGTATTAAGATAACATATATCATTTCCCATATTTTATTATTGTAATAAATGAATAATATTAAATAGAATTTGGCAATGGATTTTTGACACCTAATTACTTCATCATAGGGTGATCCAAATCAATTTGTTAAAAAAAATAATGGGTAAATAATATTTTTTCGGGATTATAATGATATGGAAATAACCATAATTTTTAACTAGTATCCTTTCCATATTGATGAAATGTTTGTCCGAATTTGACAGAATCAAAAATTATTTAAAATCGATTATAAAAATGGATATCATAATCTATGGTTTTAGAAGGATGATATACCCAATATTACATTTCTTATAGTATTTTGACACTATAAAATAATAGTTATTCTATTTAACCATAAATATTACCCTAATATGTTCATATAATTTACCAATGGAGTCATTGGAGATTGATTACAATATTTTTGTTTAGTCATCCTTGATGATCAGATAATATATTTTTGTTGAAATTAAGAACATGAAAGGAATTAATGGATCTCACAAAAGCCCTCTTAATATTAAAACTATATGAAATAATTATAATCTGGGATTTATTTCTACCATATTATCCTTCTTAGGCCATATAATTCCAAGCAATGATTTATCTAAGGATCTTTCAAGGATGGAGGTGATTTAACAAGGCTCAATAAGAACATCTAAAATAGGGATTTAATTTTTTTAATTATGGGTTGGATATTAATATTTCCATCAAATAAATATCTCCTGTGATGTAAAACACCTTGTATGTTAAAATGGATCAGAGAATGGTTTTAGTGGACATAATAATGTGATTATATATTCAAAGAGCTTATGAATATGTTTTTTAACAATTACTAATACTACAATGACATGTTTAAGGGTCTGTGATATATAGTTATACATAAATGAAGGATTTGAAATGTGTCCACATTCTAAATTAGGCGATTGTAACATATAACTTATTTCAGTTAAAGCTCCATTAGATAAATTACCTAACACTGATCTATAGTTATATTTTAATTTTTTTTATAAAATTTTTTGTGGAATTATTATAATAGTTATATGTGTGATATATATATATAGATCATAGTATCCTAATTAATTTACTCACATAACAAAATGAACATGAACCAAATGAGTAAATTAATTTTAATCAATGAATATTATTGTGCAATAAACTAATATCATGAAATGAAAAATAATTTGGTTAATTCTCTAATCAAGAAGAATCATGTTACCTTTTCAATGATGATGGTTGAATGAAACCCAATCCCTAGGTATAACTAACTGATGGTTATGGAAATTTAATTGGATTGGATTTATTAATACATTTCTGAAAATATTAATCATCCATCCGTTTATGTGATGTGTAAATAATTATAGAAGGATGAAATGGGGTTTACAAATAAGAAGAAAATATTTTATATTTTAATAATAAGAGAGATGAATTTAAATTATTTTTAATACGGTTATGCTTCCAAACTCTAATAGAAATTAATAGTGATATTTTAGTTGGTGGAAATATATCATTCTTAATTATTCAACTATGATGTACAAATATTTATTGAGATACTTCAGATACCATCTAGAGGGGAAAAATAAATGTATTACAATTTGTATTCCTTTTTTTACATGATAATTAAGAAGTTAATGCCTAAAATATAAAATCAAATGGGATGATGAAACCATTACAAATACCGATATGAAAATGTGTGGAAATCACTATGGTATTTCCCATATTTTTCTAAATATTTCAAAAAGATTAATATCAACCAAGATTATTGTTGATTGGATTAAAATTTTGGTACACATCATTTCAGTGGAGGGGATTTGTCATTTTTCCATTTTTTTGAGATATACATAATGGATTTGGTAAGGCTCCTTGTTATATTAATTTAATGTTTTTTAATCAATATTGAATTTAATCATTACTATTTGGGATTGGTCTCTAAATTGTATTGGATATAAAAATTAGTTGTCGTGTAGATTATCATTCATCTACTAATGGTGAATTAGAAAATATCATTGAAAATTTAAATCACATATAATGATATTCCTTGATGGATTCAAATGTTTTTGGGATAAAATTCACCATATATTCATTTTCTCATATTGAAATATTTTTCACTCTATAATTCATATTAACCCACTTGACCCATTCGACAACAAATTTTTATAGCTCTGAGTCCATAAAAATGTTATGCTAAAAATGGGTTGTGAGATATACATTTTATTGTTTCAAAAATGTATTCCTATTAATAAATTCATGGATGAAGGTTAAGATATTTTCAACTAAGGGTACTAAAATACCAATATATATCATTCCCTTAAAATAAATTATTATATAGGGATGGTTTCTTATAGTTTGTAACATCAAATGAATCATTCATATATTCATGATCTATTCCATGTATATCTCATGTTGAAGTATATGAATGATCCCTCACATTTAATAAAAAAATAGGTCATACAATTGTATAATTATCTATATTATGAGGAACAACCAGTAGAGATTCTAGACCAGTGATATAAATGCAGTAAAATAAGAGAACTTATCAGGTCAATGTTTTCCGGTCCTACCTTATATAATAATAATCCATGTGGGAACTTGAGGATGGGATGAGGTAGATGTATCCTCAATTATTTATTTTAGGGTAATGGAATTCTTAGAGATAAAATATAATATTTTGGGGTAGAATCAAACAACCTCATTTTTTTTATTATCTTTACTATTAAATAAATTTAATTCCTTTGATATATTATTTAATAACAATAACGTGCTTAATAAAACCATAATATACTATTAAAATATTATTCATAAATGTTATAGTTATCAAAAATACATTAAATTTGAATGTTTTAATAACAATAATAACAAAATTATAAAAAATTATTTTCTATATAGATATAAAATGAAATAATTGGTTTTCAATTTTATAAAAATTAAAATAAATGACTGTTAAGGTCAAAAAAAATTAAATAAAAATCTATTTTTATGGACATAATGTGTTTTAATAATAATAATAATAAATAAAACTATTCAATATTGATGAATTATTTTATATAAATTTTTATATTATATGTAAAATAAATATTTTTAATATTTTTCTAATGGTTTTTACTATTAAAAATAATTATAATTTAATTTTGTATTAAAATTTTCATATTTCTAAAAAATGGTTTTGTAGCCATTTATGAACATATTTTAAAATTAATTTATTATGATAATATAAATTTAATTTATTATAATTTATAGATTAATTTTAATCAATATATTTTTTTATAATGTAATAATGACACATTAATTTTTTTGCATAGAGAATAGTAAAAAGGGTTAAATTTATCTCCATGATTTGTGTAAAAACTAGTTTACAAAGGATATAAACTAATAGATATGTGTAGAAAATCACATAAATTATTATAGATATAATTTCCTCAATATATTTAAATATTTATTATCATACCCTCAACTAGTATCACATTTGGATCAACCTTCATAAGAAAGTGAATTTATATTATTTATATATTTTATGTAATTCCTTGTGTATCCCAACACTCACTTAAAAATATAAACATATTATCCTCTATTATTATGAAGCATTGATCACTATATCATGTACAAGACCTAACCAAAACAATTTATATAATACTTACCTTCATTCTTATTCTATTCGTCTTAGCCTATGTCCATCATATGACAAACTATAGTGTAAGTAAAATGTGGTCTCTCAAAGAGCATGTAATTATCTTACATGACCCTTTCAAGGATTATTTCATCGTATTCACCATATAAATATATTCTATCCAAGTTTTCATAATGATAAATATATCATTGATATAGTGATAATTTATTAATACTATGGGAAAATTATTTTCCACCACATTTCCATTAAATGTAAAATGAAATTATCTCTCATATTTACATGTGGATTACCTCATCCATATTATGATATGACTCATTTTCTCAGTTTATATTTCGTTTTGGTTAATATATTCTAATTATATTTTGAAGAATTTATTATTGAAATAATTGGCGTTCTTTAATTATATGATCTTATATATATTATTACCCACCTAGTTGATGTAAAATGATAACATAATCCATGCTTACTTATAGACTACATTATTGACGAAGCGATGTGATTCATTTTTAATTTTTAATTTCAAATTTATGTTAATATGGTTTTATTTTAGGAATATATATATTATATTATATTATAATAATTAGTTTATGATGTTAAATTTTTATTTTTAATTCTTTTACTCCTTCCATAAAAAGGTTTAATCATAAATCATACATAAGTACTATCTACCATCTCTAGGAAGTGATGTAATTAAATTTTCATTTCCACTTTATATGAATTATTATAAATGTTTTTATAATGAATAAATATGATTCTTATGTCATTAATTATTTTTATTTAGATGTTGAAAAAATGATGAAGGTTAACGTATTTGATCCATAAAACCAAAAAATATTAGAAAACATAAATGTTTTCAACCTGACTAATGATTTTAATGGTGAATTTCATAATAAAATAATAATAAGAATATATAAAGGAATAAAAAAATATGATATATTTTATCAATATGACTATCAAATAGATTCATAATATATATATATTTATTACAAGTCATTTTTTAAGTAGAAAAAATCATTACAATACTTATTGAAGGGGATTTATGTTACAATCTCATATATTTTTTTCGATTGACTATTTTGAATATAATTTAATATAAATTATAATATCCTTATTGTTTAAACTCCGTATATTTTTTATGAACATTTTATTTTTAGTTTATCCATTTTTCCCATTAATTCCCATCACTTATATACAAAAAATGATTGGGAAAATATTTTTATGAAAATTCAACAATATTTCCACGTTCATTAACACATGTTTTCTTCCATGTCCATACTCTTAAAAATTATTCCATAAAATTTTTATATTATTATTTAATTGTTTAAATAAAATATAAACATCAATATCTTTTACATGATTTAAATATTTTTAAAATGAATATTTTTGTTGGAAATTTAAAACATGTCATTGTTTACATTCTACAAAAGTTTGAAAAGAAGTTTCCCTTTTTATGTATAATGTATAAATGGATTTCACCACCATAATTTCCATTATTTTCTATAGAGATTACATTATAATATTCCATGAATATTTTCAAAAAATATTATTTTCTCAATGTAAAGGGAATTTTTTATTAAGAATTGAAAATTTAAATTTTATTTTATTTTTAATCCATTTTTTATATTATAGGTAATAGAGACCTTTAAAATATAAATAATTAAAAATTGAATATTAAAAAAACCAAAATCCTTCATCATAAATGCCTTTATCACATACCATATTCCCACCACCATCTCCACAAATCATGAGCCATCAACCATCGGGGTAGATTTCAAGACGTGATCTGCCTCAATTATTCCACTATAATGATTGCCGACGAAAACCCAGTGGAACTTGTCCCATCATTTATTCAAACAACAATAACACCTTCAATCACATTGAACCACTTCATGTCAACAAATAAAACACAAATGTTGTTTCCATTATAGAAACTCTAACACCAGACTTCATTGGACATCAGAAACACAAAATGGAATAATCATGCCTTGTCACCATCAACCACTACTCCTTAGCACCATTGTGACACCTTTTCTATCATAAAAAAACATTGACCATCATCGATTTAATGTAATCAATGACATCCACAACACCAAGAAACCCCATAAATGTAAAAACCATCACCGAATTAAAACCACCAACATCACCATCTTTGTTGTTCAAAAATACCACCAGAACGACTGCATCAAGCTATAGAAACCTAAAAAAATGAAATCTCACCACAAATGACCAGCACCAGAAAATGAGATTGTGATCCAAAATAAAAAAATGTCATCAATAAAGATGAAAAATATGAAACTGGGGGAAAACCCTAAAATGTATGAGAATGGAACCCTAAAAATTATAGGGATGAAACACAAAAAGAAACCTCAATGACCTCAAATTTTATGACCCAAATCCCTGTGTACCCATCTCTCCTACTCCTACCAAGAGAGAAGTAGTGGAACCATAGATAAGAGTAGGATTTTGTGTCCAAGGAATAATGACATACTCGGGTAGAATCTGGAAACCCAACATCCACCAAATAATAGTCCCAATGTCTCAGAAAACACCACACCACACCCCAACTGATGATACATGATTAAATTTAAGTCTACATAAGGTTAAAGTGGTGGAGGGGGGCCAAAACACAATCATTATATGGAAGAAACAACATAATGTATGAATAAATTCCCTAGCATCAATCACCATAGTGGAGGGAAAGATCATAGGGGAGAATTCAATATCCTAGGGGAGAAGTTGAGGGTGAAATTTGAAACCATAATGGAAATTAGAAGATTACTACAGTGAGCACACTCCACCAAGAGTGTAGAGAGTGCATCTTATTAAGAGTTAATGATAAGAGATTTTAATTTGTTTCATTTTTAAAAGAAACATTAAAATTAACATATATATTAATTTTTCATCAATGCCATCAATATATAAGGCAATTTTCCTCAATTTGAAACAGATGTAGTGGTATTATATAAATTATTTCTATAGATGTATTATGATTATGATGAATTAAGGTTGATTTTATGAAACTTTTTTCTTTCCCTTTGAATTATTATGTTATTATGAATTCTTTACGAAACAAGTTTATTTATTATATTTTATATTTTGATGAAATGTTAGAATTTTTTTGAAACATAATTTCTATACATGGATTATTTTATAATGAATTGATAAATTTTTTTATTATCTATAGTACACATACATATGGTTTTCATTATGTCATTTGTAGTCCCAGAATTAGATATCTCTCTAATGATTTGGGTAATGAATGATATCTAATGAAATAAAATAGATAGGAATGAGGAGTGAACCATTATTTGTAATGGTATAAATAAACTATGATAGTCCTCATAGAGAACCTTAACTAAAGTAATAATTTAATGTGTAGTGTACCCAACCACAATTAGAGCCTTGGTAGAGATCCAGGACTAAGGAAATTATTTTCAATACTTATGTTTATTCGAAAAATATTTTTATTATGACTAAGATATGTTCTCATGGATAATTATTTATTATTTAGGATCATTTAGTCTTATATTATATTTAATTTTCTTTATATCAAAACCATATGATATGATTCATGATTTATTATCTATGACTATTTTTGTATGACTTTTAATAGTTTTTGATCATGATCACATGACCTTATTCTAGTGCACACAAATAATCATTGATTGATATATCCTTTTTTTGAATATGAAATGCATCGGATCGCACCCTTTCATATTTTTTTATTGTCCACATGTTATAAAGAAATGTATTATGTATTAAATAACTACCAAGGGTACTATGAGAGTTGAAATTCTGGGACATGTGAAATATTATTTAAGAAGTTAGTTGATTGTATTTTTAATCTCCAAATAAATAGAACCTTTAAAGTTATTAGTTGTGTATTATTATGAAATTTATTAAATATTCTTCTAAAATGTTTCAATTTTTATGTATGTTATACTCAGGTATCCTCATAAACTAGAGATATAACAATGTAATGTATTCATAATAATTCTAATATATTTTCATTGAGGTTTAGTATACTATATTACCATAATTCATGGTAAAACATATGAGTTCTCTGTTTTACATATAACGAAAATGTCAAAATATTAAAAAAAATCATGAAATATATATCTAATGTGTAATAAGAAACCATTTTAAATTTTAAATACATGAGGACTCTAATTCATGTTTAGTACCAAAAAATCGAGTTTATTAATGTCAATCTCGAAAAATTAATTACATTTAATATAAATGTTTTTAAAATACTCTTGAAGAATTATCTATAATAATAGTTTAATATGATGTGGAATTAGAAATAGTAGATCATGTTGTTATAATTATATATTATAAATGATTTGTTACGCCTGGTAATTATAATGTAAGAACCTTGTATTTGATAGCTTTTATGATAGGAGACACCAAGCGTGTAAGGTATTACAAAATTTGGTTACTTATAATATATTTAGTATTTATAATATAGTCAATATAAATCAAGGCATTCAACACATAGATAGCATGTGATACATGTAACTACGACCTTCAACAATATCTTGTGATACAAGAAAGACCACCTTTCACCTAAAAACAATGTATTGTTAAAATATAATTATTTAATATAGTATGATATAACCAAGATGTTATGTAAGAATTTATGATTAGTATCAAATAAATTATGAAATTTTTTGTTTTATATAAACATAAAAATAATTCATTGGTTACCAGTTAATGATAGATGAAAATAATAACCAATTGGATATAATAACGTAATATTAAAATTTTTCTTCTAAAAGAGTGTTATTTAATAAACACAATTATTTACTATTAATTAATGATTTTAATTAAATATATATATTATATATTCAATAAAATTAATTTTATTTTCATCCATTATGACTTATAGGAATAATATAAGAACAAACTCTTTTTTACATATAAAAACCTACATTTTTATAAATACAATTTTTCCGACTTTTATTGGAGAACCCATTTTAAATATGAATTTGGACACATTAATTGGTTTAATATGTCAAAATAAATATAATATTTGAACTAAAAACATAATAATTAGTTTAGGATGAATTTATTATATATTTCTATATAATTACATTTATTAAAGAGTAGTTTAAAATATTGAATTTTAGTTCAAAACTACATTACCATCTAATTTGTTTATAACTATAAATTATATTATTAATTAGTTTTAATATTTAATAAGATTATATTATTTTAAATTAATAGTTTTTATGTTTATAGATTCAATTTAACTATGAAATTGAGTATAGAAATAATGAAATCTTTCATATGGTTTAACATTTGAACCTTGTATCATTGTACCTTCTGCGAGATTGAATTTAAATTAATTTATTCCAATTATGTGATTATAATTTTCAAAAAAGTATTCCCTATTTAGAATAAAAATAATTTATAATTTCTATTCATTTCAACATATTTTTTGACTAATAATATCATTGACTATATTTATAATTAATTGAAATTGTTTATGGAAAATATAAACATAATAAGGGACCAAACCAAGTTATTGATTTCCCAAATGACATACAATGTTATACAAAATACATTAGATTTCCACATGTAGATCTTATCCCATCATTAATAGAAATTATAACATTATGGGATCCACTTTCAATGT
The DNA here is from genome assembly GCA_963277665.1 of Viscum album. Lineage (NCBI taxonomy): Eukaryota > Viridiplantae > Streptophyta > Magnoliopsida > Santalales > Viscaceae > Viscum > Viscum album. The sequence goes on along the minus strand of OY728151.1, from coordinate 1,049,350,204 downwards.
TAAAAACGTTCATGGTGTTCTTTTGTGAAAATATTACATGACAGTCACTCCCCCTCCACTATAAAAGGACCTCATATCCACCAACTTCCTCACACCTCTCAAGCCATGTTGGATTGACCAAGAACTTGCCAAATATATACTAAAAATACCTACCAAAATCCTAGAATCATACTATTGGTAATAATGTTAAAAATGGAATCCCATTGGTGAAAACTAAAAGGAGTTACCTGATTAAGAGGTAAAAACATTCCTTAAGATTCATTGTTTTATTTCCATTCTCCACTACCTGAACACTTATTATTAATTTATTACATAAATAACTACTAAAATAAATATTTTTGGATTTTTTATTTTACTAATTATACCTAAACACACACACACCATTGTATAATGGGTAACAAATATACTATTTCTATGTACGGAGAACTATTGCCTCATGAAATTATGGTTGTTCATTTTTTCCTTTGCAATGTATCATGGTTGGTCATTATAAAGGAAAAATTATTTATATTTGTAATATGTGATATTTATTATTCCTTTATACTTCAAAAATAACTTTATAACATGTACCTTTAAAAATTTCTATTTCTAGTTAATATGAAAACATCATTTCAGGAAGTGTGTACTACGGCCCCTTCAAAGCGAAGTGATTTGTTCACACAATAAATGGAATGTATAAAAGATGTATTCATTGAAAAATATGTTCCATAAAATAATTGTATAATATTTATGACATAATTATGTTTATATAAATATAATACATATATATATAGTTTTATTTATTATATTTAAGACACACATAAAAGTGATAATGTCGTTCGTGTGCATGTGGACTACTTTCTCCTCGACAAGATGTTATTACTTTTACAACATATTTATTATATATATAATTATATATGATTAAATAAAATGATATTTATGATATAATTATCCTTTTTTACGGATATATAGTAACTTACCTTCATTAAATAATGATCGTTGGAAAATGGAAACATTACTCATGCATACATATGACTGACCATCTACATGATTGTAATGCTGGTTCATTTCTCACAAAAATAATATATTATTAGTTTTAAAATAATAATTTATTTATAAATATAATAATTATTCCATTATTATTATTTTTATTTGTTATGTAATGAACCCTTTGACCATAATTGACTTGCCAAAGTTATTTTTGACACATAAACTGTATTTGGTCTAAGCACGAGACATAAAGTTAATTATATATTTATTTATAAAAAACAATGTAATAAATGAAATAAAATTAATTACAATCATGAAAAAATATTTCATAAAATTAGATAATTTTAATAATTTTATTATATAGTATGTTGAAGGATGTTCTCCCAAAAAGAAATGAAAGGTAAGGGATTCATATCTCGCATTTATTTTCAAGAGGAATACTTTATTATTGTATAACTAATTTCAAATATATTTTCCAAATAAAAATTCATTAACATGTAATTAAATTTATTCAATTAAATTTATGGTATTAAAATTTTTCATTTGATCATTACTAGTTTTGGGTTTTCTAATTCATATGTTACCATAGTTGAAAGGTATTTTTATTTCATTTTTTACTTCTATGAGATAAATTTCATGTTCACAACTTATATCTTTTGTGTGGTGTATGTGAATCACATTTTTATATATTATATCGTTGTTTACATTATATTATTTGTATTTGAAAAATCTATTTAATATTATTCTTCATTAATTCTATGTTTTAAAATGATTAAATGTGGTATGGGACACTTTAGAATGTTTAAATATTATTTCCATTATATATAACATTAATGGAACTTCAATGGTATTTCCATACAAGGAAATTATATGATCATTATTCAATAAATCCATTAATTTTAACTCCTCTCTTAATTCATGACCATTTCATCTATTATTAACATTTTTTTACTTTTTAGAAATCAAAATGATTCAGATTTTTTTTAAGAAAACCAAACATTATTTATCACTTCAGTCAGAAAACATGTTTTCTTCTAAATGCCATTTTTTTAAAAAAATTCAAAATTTATTTTCAAATTGTTTGGTAATTATTTTTTTAAGATATTTTCCCTTTTAATAATGTTTTAAATGGATTCTTCATTTATCTTTCCGAACAAGGAATTTTCTAACCATTTAAAATTCAAAATGAATAATATTTTTTCCTTATAAGACATGTACAAATTTACCCTCCATCATATAATAAATGCATCCATTACTTGTTTAAACATATTATTTTTAAGGAAAATGTTTTTAAAATTGGTTATAAATGAAATGTGTTTTTAAATTTATTTTCAAATCAAATATATATTTTCTTAAAGAATGTTGTTAAAATATATATTTATAATTTTTCCACTCATAAAAGACAACAAAAATTTATATTACTTTACATAGGGTATGTTATATTGATACCATAATTAATTTTACATATAATGGTATCTGCTTTATTTTTACAAGGACAATATTTATATTCACTTCATTGATTCTTTTTTCCCCTTGAAATATTAAATTTACTATAATCATTGAACATTAATTTTCCCCTATTTTACAATCTCATTTTTCATTTATATGATAATTTCATAAACCATATATATTTTTTCATATGGTTTTTTCTTGGAATTTCATTTTAGTACTTGGGTACATTTTGAGATATTTATATATCTAACTCTGTACAAATATTTTATTAGGATCATTGTTAAATTGATTATTAGATATATGAGGATTGTTTTAGACTGGTACATCACAGGTGGAGCCCTTTTATAAATAGCCCATAGATGCAATGGTAGTATCATGGGATGAGTCATTTTTCTACCCACTTTAGATCAGTTTTAACCCAATATGTTGTAAAACGTCATGTGAATGGTCTTGATAGTAAAGGTAACATGTACCTCAGAAACATTGAATCTAAAAATCAATTAGTTCCCATCTTTATTTTTAGATATTCTTCACCCATGTGATATTTCATCGACATATCTATGTACGTATTTCATTTTCAATTTATTTATTAATTTTAATTTGTTTTAGTTATATAACATTTCATAATAATTTTAGTTAATCTAATTATTGGTATGCAAGCATTTTTTATTACCTTTACATATTGATTGTGAAATTCTTTATTTGTTTGTTCATTACATATGTGTGTACAGTTATTCACAATTCCATCCTTATTATTCTCGTTGATTCAGTATTTCTTACTCTATACTCAACCCTTACTGATCATTTTATCTCACCCTTATTATGTTTCCTCATTCTATAAATCCACGAAGTGAACTATGAATGATACATATGTATATAATTGATGGAATAAAGATATTATCAAGGTTATCTAGAGAAATATTATTTTTAAATTATTGTATTAATTTGTCATAGCTGTCTCATGTAGATATCTTGTATAAAAAACTAATAAACTTTTTTTTCATTGGGATTTTAATCATAGTAATCATGAAAATGGATTTGATAACAAAAACCAGCTTCATGCATTCTTGGGATGGGTTGCTATAGATGGTATCAATGGAAGTTTAGTATAATTCTTGGGAACAAGATTTAGGAAAATTAAATTTAGAGAACATTATTTTATGGTTTAATTTGAGGATATGTATATATAGAAGAATAACATCATAGAATTTTGGTTATATAGAGATTATATCAGTATTCTTAGAAATATATCCTTCTCTTGATACTAAAAGTGGGTGTGGTTCTGGTGGATATTTACATAAGAGTAATAACATTGGAAAGGTGTTCTAATCCTGAATCAGGGTTACCTGGTACGTGAAAACACTCCTTAGTATGCACCTTGTTTGACACTCCTATGGGAGATTCATAAAATAATTAATATTTTATTTATAAAACATTATGAGGTATTTGGAAAATTAATAATACAGGACAAACCTAATGTGTTTAGGATTAAATATTTGGATTCATGATTAGATATCCTATAAATGATGTTAGGGATAAAACATACACCATTTAAGGACCAATGTTAAAATAAATGGTTAAAATATTTTGTTATTGAGGAAATAATAAAAATATAAATTAAAAGGATATTTAGTGATTTACATTATTTTATGGATTTACATCATATTTTTTTCATAATAATAATAATAAGGTTTTATAAAAGGTTAACATATAAGCCAGTTAACAACAAAATAAATCATTCAAGGCCATTGGTCTTGAACCCTTTTGTGAAGGATGGTCATTATGTGACACCAACCACTATAATATGCAATGTATGGGTTAATTTTTCATTCGTTTAGTTAAACAATTTGATGCATTGGTTTTAATGATGGACCATTAGTGTCTCTATTTAAGATTATTGTTTAGTCAAAGAACCATATTGTTTTATGAAGATTTTAAAATAAAAATAGTTATACATTTCACACATTTATAGTCTTTGTGGTCCTTTAAACGTTTCCTTTGGTGCTTTAGGAATAAAAATATTCATTATTGATAATTAGTTTCTCGGAGTAATGGAGTGAATTAGATTTTGATCCAAAAGTACCCAACATTTTGGTTTTCTCATTTGAACATGAATCCTATAAAGTAATAATATATCCCAATATTATTAGGCCATAAAATAATTAACCAACATTAGGAAAATGTCCTTGAAATAAAATATGGTCATAATACCTTAGTTTTAATTGAACCTATATTCTTTTAAATCATCAGATAATTATGGATTTGTGGCACTGAACATTATATTTATCATTAAATTTTGAAATTAATGAAATTAATAACTACCTAGAAATATTTACACTTTTTCTCCATGTATGTATATCTACAGGTCACAAATTATCTCCTAGATAGATACCAAGTTATATGATATTCCATGTGATATTTTCACATCCCATTATATCTTTAATAGAATATTTTTTATGAATAGTTGTCATGATGTGGGATTTCATTGTATAAATATCAAACAATATTTCACTAAGATCGAATTTAAGTTGTGGGGGTGCAATTTAATTACTGTGGGGAGAAGGTAACACACACAAAATCATAATGTATGAAACTTATATTCCATAGAATGTATAACAAGAGACGCCAAGCAAGTAAGGTAATATAATATCCAGATAATTAATAATATTTTTAATATTTAAATGGATTCTATATATTTCAATGAATATTCCACCATGTTTGTGTGTGTTACATGCAATAGAGACATTCCCTGATAGCTTGCAATACATAAATGACTAAGTTTCACCAAATAGCATTGTATTATAAAATAATATTATTTAATATATTATGATAAACCTATCCATTAATTTAAGGATTATTAATATTATTATTTAAAATATTATATTTTTTAATGAAAAATAATATGAATTTGTTTGTTACAAATTAACAAATAATAATAATAACCAATTGGATATGAAAAGAAATATTATTATTTTTATGTTTCAAATGTATTATTGTTTTAATAAACAAAAAAAATAAAATTAGTGAATTATTTTAATAAAATATATATTTTATATATTTAAATAAATTTTTTTTTATTCATCCATATTTTTTCATCAAAAGATATGAAAAACACCTATTTTTCACATAAAAACTTTTATTTTTATAAAGGAAATTTTACATACTATTAATAAGGAAACCATTTCAAATCTAAATTTTTTACACCTAAATTACATTAATATGTCAAAGAAAAATTAATAATTAAAATATAAACATTATAATTATTTTAGGGTGAATTTTTATTATTTTTCGGATACCATTCATTTTTTTGATGAATAGTAAAAAATACTGAATTTTATTTCAAAACATTGTTTTCTTATTATTTATTTATATGGTTAAATTATTTTAATAATTGGTTTATAAGTATGATTAAATAATAATTTAAAAATTATATTAATTATTATGTTTGAGAATCAATTTCACTTTGAAATTGTTTATAAAATCATGGAAAACATTCAGACACTTTTACTTTAAAAACACACATTGTTGTCCTATCTGTAATATTATATTTAAATTAATTTCATTCACTTATGTGACTTGAATTTGAAAAAATGTATTCCATATTTGAAATCATCATAAATTATAATGTTTAAATATTTCATCTTATATTTTTAACAAAACTATTAGTGTAAGTACTTTAAACTAATTATAATTATTAATGTATATTTAAACTTAATAAGGTAATAAGCCTCATTATTTATGGCCCAAATGACATAGATACTTGTCCAAAATATATTTGATGTCCATATATCAACCCAATCCAGCATTGGATATAAAATATATCATTATGAAATCCTATTTTTTTTGGAAAACATACATGGAATTGTTTTTTAAATACTACATGAGTGTCACTCCTCCTCCACTATAAAAGAACCTCATCTCCTCCCACTTCCTCACACATCTCAAGACACTTTTTATTGATCATGATAAAACCAATTAACTCTTATGAATTACACCCATAATCCTATATCCCCCCCCTTGAATAATTAAATCCATGGACTCTCTTTGCTGAAAACCAAAAGGAGTTACCCAATTATGAAGTAATAACATTGTTTATGCTTCCTAGTTTTATTTCCATTCTATACACCTTAAAATCATTATATTCAATTAATATATACAAATATATCTTCTATATACTAGGATTTTTTAATTTCTAGATCTCCACCTTCACTTTCACAGACCTCCAGCTAAAGGGTAACTGATATAAAGTTTCTTGGTATAGTGAACTACTCCCCACGAAACAATGATTATTCTTGTTTTCCATTACAACCTCTCATGGTTGTCCATAATGATTGATAATCTATTTATATATGTTATATATGATATTTATTACATATTTATTCTCCTTGTTTAATTTAATAACACATACCATTAATACGTTTAATTTTACGTTACTACAATAACATCATTAGGTAAATTGTGGACTACTGCCCCTTTGAGGCGATGGGATTCATTTACACTATAAAGGAAATGTATAAATAATGGTTAGAGATAAACATATTAAACATAAATAACTATTTATTATATTCATGAAATAATTTACATTCTATAAATATAATATATATATATATACCATTTTCATTATTACATTTTAGACACACATAAAAAGTGATAACGCCATTTGTGGAATTGTGGACTTCAGCATCCTAAATACGGTGTGATTAATTTTAAATAATACGAATTAAATATATTAGTATATATTATTTATAAAATAATTATCAATTTTTATATTCATAATGTTACATACATTCTTTCCATATTGATCACTGAAAAATGTGGAAGTTACTCATGCGTGTGTACGACCTAGAATATCCATGATAGTAATGTTGGTTCATTTTTTGATAATAATAATTAATGATTATATTTAAAAGTATAATTTATGTATAAATATAATCATTATATACTTATTATGATTTTGAAAATGTTATGTAATGAAACCTTTTACCATAGTTAACCAACCAAAGATATTTTTTAAACATAAACAGATTTTGGTGAAATCACATGATGTAATCTCTATTGCTTAAGTAGTTTTAAAAAACATGGTAATATGTGAAATAAGTTTAATTACATAAATGAGTTTTTTCAGTGATGTTATATAATTATCATATGTTTATTATTCATAAATTTTAATAACATTCACCCATAATGAAATGAAAAGTATGGGATTGTTGCCTCACTTTTATTTTAGAGAGGAATACACAATTATTATGCTCATAATTTCATATAAATTGAGTATGTACAATCACATTTAAATGTAATATAATTTATTCCATTATCTTCATGGTATTTAATTTTTTCACTTGATGATTACTACTTATGGGTTTTCCAATTCATATGTTACAACACTTGTAAGGAATTTTCATGTCACTTTATTATTGTTTGATATAAATGTCATCTTCACCACATAATGTTTTTTGTGTGGTGTATCTAATAACAATTTTTATACATCATATCATAAATTCAATTATCTTCGTGGTATTTAAACCATCAATTTAATAATATTCCTTCATGATGATGATGATTTAAAATATTTCAAAGTGGTATGAGACACCTCGGAATGTTTAAATATTATTCTCCTCAACAATAAATATAATGACCAATCAATGGTATTTCAATTGGTGGAAATAATATTACCATTGTTCCTTAAAACGAATAATTTTATATCCTTTGGTTATTCAAGACCATTTTCAAGTATTAGTACCATTTTCTTACTATTTTTTACATATAAATTTATATATATATTTTTTTAAAAACCAAAATTATTTCTCCCTTTAGTCGGAGAACCTATTTTTTTATAAAGACCTTGTTTTATTAAAAAAATAAAAAATGATTCTAAAATGATTTGGTAAATAAATTTACCCTTTTGTCTTTTCAAAATTTTCTCAATGGAATCTTCTTATCACATTCTGAATAACTATTTTTATATTTTTTTACCATGCTAGAGGAATGTAATTATTACCATATACAACATGTAAAAATTTAACCATATGAATCTCATCAAAGAATCCTCTTCTTGTTTGAAAGGTTAATTTTTAATGATTAAAAAAACTAATTTCAAAGAAAAAAAATTCAAAATGATTTTAAAAAATGATATTTTATTAAAGGATATTTTTATGAGATCTTTTTTCATTATTTCCATTCGTAAATGTCAAAAACAATTTATTTTACTCTACTATGGATTTTTTGTATTTAATATGTCATTAATATTCCTCTAGATGGTTTATTATTAGTATTTACATTCACTTCCTTTATCATTGATATTTTCATTTCATAAATTGTATACCATTCTTCAAATAGTGTTTTCTTGGAAATTAATTTCTTTATTTAGGTAAATATTAACATATCAATATACATTTATCCAAAGGTTATTTTATAATGAAAATTGTAAAATGTATTATTCGATATATGAGGAATGTTTTGGACTAGTATGGAACGGTTGCGGCTCGGTTATATATATCCCCTTGATTCGATGATAGTCTTATAGGATGAGTCATTTGTGTGGCAACCTTAATTGGGTTTTTTAATTGATATGTTGTAAACTGTATTGTGAAAGGTCTTGATGATAGAGCTATAATGTATCTAGGAATCATAGAGTCCAACAATTATGAATTTACCTAGTCTAATTTCAATTATTAATCATGCATGAAATTTTCCATAGACAAATATATAGATACATTTCATTTTCAGTAAATTGATTAAATATCATGGGTTTTTTATTCCATACTATAACATAATAACTTTTAATTATCTAGGTATTTTAATGTAATTTGTTTCCATTCATTTCCATTCCATATTTTTATTCATTTTCATCTTAGTCTGTTGATTACATGATATTTGTGTCGAGTTATTCACCATACCATGATTATTATTCTCATTTATTAATTATTTATTCCACTATATGTTACCACCATTTGGAATTTGAGATCACCCATTTTATGATTCCTTTTTCTAGGAATTCAAGAAGTGTACTCTGAATGATATATAAGGAAATAATAGATGATATAATATTATCCCAATGTTATTTAAAAAAATTATGTTTTAATTAGTATATTAACTCTTAATATAAGACTCATGTACCTATCTAGTTTACCAAGACTACTAAAGTCTCAGTCCTTCAGTATTATTTTTATTGTAATCTAGCTAATTTTATTGATAGAAGACATCAGCTCAAGATCTTCTAGAGATGGGTCACTACAAGATCCCTGAAAAGAGGTACTTAATTTAAGGTTATATAATATTAACAAGATCTATTCATTCCATTAGGGTAGAGGATATATACGGAACTGTTGATGTGTACGTTGCATGATGTCATATGTAAAGAGGAATCATTAATTGTTTGAATCGGATCAACCTTCACTCCATAAATGTCCTACACCTCAATATTATAAAGAGGAAAAGTATGAGATATATGGGTCTCTGTAAGTATTTACCAGGAAAAAATATAATTTCAAACACCTATTATATATTAGGAATATATTTTAATATCCCCAAGGATGATCCTTGGCAATGATATAATTTACTCATGTATTCCCAATACATGTGATTACTCCACTGCGTGTTTCTGAATAATATATATGAATTTATATAATAGTTATTTCATTCATCTTGTGAAATGGTTCCTAAAATTATTTCCAACATGAGAAAATGGTTTTTTATATACAGTGTTATGATGTTCCCTAAAGAACATAATATTTATGCATCACATTCTGTGTATGGATCATGTGATAGAAAATTTTATACCACATAAATAAATTATTTTTGGTATATATAAATTAACATTTAACATTCACTAAATCTGAAAGGGCCTTCTAATATTTCACCATATATTATATCGTATACGATATCTTCATGAATAATATCCAAACCTCCTTTTGGAAATCATCCAAACCCATTTTGGAAGGATATCATTAATTTAAAATTGTATAATATCATATTTAATAATATGTGAAAACCAATTCTGAACCATTTATGTATAAAATCTAAAAAATTAGTATCCTCATTAGTCAAACTAAACCACTATCTAGTCAACCATAATGTGTGACCCTAATACCCTTTATAGAATAGAAAAAAATTAAAATCAATGGATCAATATGTGTAAGAGAACATATGCCTCTATGAATGTTACAATACTACTGAAGATATAATTTAATTTAAAATAATCATCATCAAACACATATATCTCTATACTTATTTCTACCAGTCTGTATCATAAGAAAATTTTTATTGTAATATTTTCAATTTGAGAAATATTTAATGTCACCAATAGATATTGGTATTGTAAATCACATATATTCATCTCATATATTATTAATTCTCAATGTGTATAATGAACTAGTCATTGAATGAATCACTTGGTGTTCACCCTTATAGAGAAGAACATCACATGTCCAATTTATAAATAGTTAACCATAACTTATATAATATCTATTTGTTTTTCTACACACCACATAATAGTTCAATCAGATCCCAATATATCATATGCTTAATATGATATTCCACATACCGTATTAGATGAGCTTTATCCAATGATAATATCAGCAATATATGCATCCTAATTAACAGTATCAATGTACGTACTTGTGTAAATAATATTTCAATATTTGAAGCTTTTGGTGCTATATATATTTCAAACCATTGTAACTGGTGAGTGAAATATACTACATGATCTTCTAGTATACACAATACATTTATATGAAATTCCATAAGTTAATCTTAATAGTACAACCATAAAACTTATGTAATTGTATTATTTATTTTTTACCACTTGGGAATATTTTTTATCTGTATATAAGAATGATACCCAATATATACATAACATATCATAAAAACCTATAATACTCTATGATGATAATTTTTAGGGGAAAAATAATGTCTTACATTGAATGCTTATTTATAATTACACATGTTTAATTTAAAATATATATAAACATTTATTCATGAAACATGAGAACATGTCTCTCATATATTATATGATAAACTTCTAGGTCAACCTTCTATATTCTACACATTTATTGTTTTTGATAACTCAATATATCATATATAAACTCTTCCACATATCTTTAGGGATATTTTATATAACCCTACTCTAAAACTATTTATTAGGTAAAATCTATAGTTAAATGAATTTAGAAATATGATGAGATTTATTAAATATCTTCCAAACATTTAACTCATAAAAAATAGATAAATCTTAACATCTTAACATCAAATGTTGTAATGTTTACCTAAATCTTCAACACAAAACTCTTTTAATGTGTATCACCATCATCCTTGGAGCTCAATCTTCCAATATTTTACATAAAATTTTTAAAATTATATATATATACTAAATTATTAATTTTTTATTATATAGTATATAAATTATGTATATTGTGGCAATTACTCTGTTATGGGAAATAAATTAACTCTTTAAAATTTTCGTTACCTCAATACCCGAAAAAAAAATTAGAATAAAGTGAAATGTAATTCAGAATATTTAATATGAAAATCAGTATGAAAATAGTCATTTTCACCTTATTACTATATCAAAAGAGTACACCATAACTTTTCCTTTCAATCATATATTATAGAAAAATTCTGAGATATTATGTGATAAACACATTAGTCCTTGACTGGAATAATCTTATATATTTTTACTTTTAACATATAAAAGTCAAATAATACCCCCAATGACCTATTCGTTAATATATTCTATTCAAAATATCAAGCTCATTTACCTATACCATTTTTTTAGGAAATAACACTTATTTCTTATATGGATGATTTTATGAAAATTAGAATATTTCATTTATATCATATAAGGTATTCAAGGTGTTTGAACCATTTTCTTAAAATAATATTTTATTAAAATACAAAACTAATGAATAATGGAAAAACAACCCTTCATAATATTTCAAATATCTGGGAGGAAATTTATCCTGGGAAAAAAATTTCTCTATTCAATTTCAACTAATCATGTTATAGTAACTAATGAATTTTAGACTACTTGTAAATTATAAATATTCTCAATTTCATTTCACATAAACTGATTGTTAGTGAATCAGTTCTTATATCATATAAGTGAATATATTTTGATCATATAAATTCTGTAATTAGATGCAATGGAGCATGATACATTCCAATATATTAAAATTTATTGCAGAATCATTTATATTCATAATATGAATTTAACATACAAACTCATTTAATTATTTTTTGATTTTGATCTCTATTATAAAAAAACATAAAATGTTTAATCTGTGTGACATTCCATTAAAAAAATTTATTTCCATAACCCCAATACATGAAATATCCATTCCATGGATCTCCCAAAACCTCTTTAATTTATGTTCAATAACCATATCGTATAGAATTGTGTTTTCCCAATTATAAAAACACTATATTTCCATTCACATTATTGGAATATTGAAAAAAAAATGTTGAAATCCCTAATTAAATATTATTATGATGTATTTAAATTTTACAAATAATATTTATCTATAGACTACAAAAACGTATACATCACAAGTGTAATTCAGCTGTCCTAAAAGTTTTGATAATATTTAGGAATGTTTCATTGAATTAAGACAAATCATTTGGAAGATTGTATAAATGATAATAGGGTGAACTCATTGACCACAACATGATATTTTCTATAAATCTCAATGAATTTAATATTATTTATATAATTATAATATATGTGTATCAGACCCATCAATCTCATTTCAATAAACCACCCATTGTTTAAATGATCTATTTACCTGAAAATTAAGATGAAATACATATCTAATGAAAACAAATCAAATACTGAAGTATTTTATTTATCAACAAAACATCTACATTTCTACATTACTTTGTGACTCACAAATCATTTTTTTACCTTTTGAAATTATGTATGTATACAAAATTAGTGAATTATAAATTCCATATCATGATTTTATCAGAATAATTGCATTTAATTATCTTACCTAGATATTTTTTATTAAACCATTAATATCACCTTGTCCATTATATGTTAAATAATATGGAAAATTAATTTTATTACTTAATAATGTTGATTATATGAGACTACATATCCTAGATTCATTGGAATACCAAATATTATTTAATACATGCGTTTATACTATGATTCCTTTGTTCATTATGCATCAAGTTCTATTAAACCTTTTGTGAATTACATTATGGTTACCTATGAAAAAAGATTTATTTTTTCAATAATTTCTATAGTTGGTTACATGAGAAGGTGTTTCTCTGACCCATTTATTATCCATCATGATTTTAAGATTTTCTCTAATGTCCAATATTTCTTCTAAACTTTTCTTCAGTTACCAATATTTAGTTTAACTTATATTAAGCTTCCCTAGTATGGGATTAATCTTGTAGTTTTATTTTAATGAAGTTGATTTTATTCAATTATAAAAAAATCATTTATCATATGAACAAACTATCTTATAACATCATAATAAAAGGTTTTTTTAAATGAGATCCCACTAAATTGATTCCCCCTTAAAAAATATTCTGCATCTCCCTTATTGGCCCAAGATCCATATTTCACATTGCAATGAGCCTATTATGGAATTCATCTCACCATAAAAATATTTAATCAGGTCATCATCCAATTAATAAAATATTTCATTCATTTATTGTACATTAGATGACATAATATCTATAAAAAGCAATATATATTCCTCAATATTAGTAATTGATGGAGTTTTGAGAAAATGTAACCAAAAGGAATCCAAAATAATATTCATACAATGGAAAATAAAATATCACTAAATTATTGAATGAAACTAATTGAGTATGTTCTAATGTCACCCATTAATTCTTTCCATAAAAAAGATAGTCTAGGGGAACCTAGTTATGGAATGAAACTACCAAGATAGATTGTCGAGCTCTTGATAAGTGTCACATTGGATGGAATCTAAGACACTGTATTTAAATGCGTTTTTACCATATCTATATTATATAAAGATATATTTTTATGTAATATTACTTAGAGATATTTATTTTAGAATACATTTAACTCCACTAAACAATTATGTTCAAACCATATTACTGTGTAACTCTTCCTAGATCCCAGAACTCATGTTACATATCAAAAATTATAAGTTATAAATAATCATTCATTTGAATATGAATTATATGAATATGTTATATGGTACTTTAATGTAATGTAATTGAGTTATATGTGACTAAAAATTGTAACACATTTAATCCTTGAGTGACAAATAGACAACATTATTTTTCTTTATAAATAAAGAATATTCCTCAAGTCTAGTGGTCAGTCCAACCTAGAGTCAATATACCTAGGAAGACTTTACTAAATGTTTATTTCAATTAATCAACAATATAAAACCTAATATTCATAAAAAATATTCCATAACTAAATTCATTTTCATGACTACAATTAAAAATCATTGTCCTACTAGATGAAACACTAAATTAATTTTCAAGCCTGTCATGTATTTCAACTATCTATTTCCTATAAGAAGATTAATATTTACACTAAAGGATACATGATTCATAATATGAATAATTGATAACATTGAATAATATTATGAATAAAATTATAATTAATTAAAAATTCTAGTAAATAAACATGAAATAAAAATTTATAAACAATTTATAAATAAAATCTAAATATACATATTTTATAATTTAAAATAATTAATATGGACAATACATAATTTTGAATAAAAATAATTAAATCCACTTTAACATAATCTCTCACATATTTATCATTATATGGAATTTTACCTTCAAATATGTTATATTATACGAGTAAAAGGAAGTTATAATTAAATTTGAATTATATAGACATCATACATATTATTATACCATATATGTAAAATTATTTAATTCATGTTCCAAACAATCATCAACGATTCTTTTTAAGTAGCTCACATAATAACCCAAATAATATCTATTAATTAGTTAAAAAATAAATATGTGAAATTAATAATTTAAATAGTTTTTTTTTATTTCTACCTTATTTATGTAATTTATAACACTAAAAATTACTTTTAATTATTTATAAATAAATAATTTCTTTCTAAACCATAAGAGATTCCATAAAATATTTTATTAATGTTATTTTAAATATTATCTATTAATATTTAAGGACTATTTAATAATAAATAATTCATAAATACATATTTATTAAATATAAAAAATATTTTTAATTAATTAATTATCATTTTTAACTAATAAAAATCATTAAACTAACATTACTTATAATCTATATTCCAACTATAAATGAGTAATTCAAATCAAAATAGGAAAATATGGGAATCCTTTTTTCCTTTTCAACATGGATTTTTCTAGGTCATGTTGAAAATCTTAGTTAACTACCATTATATATCCCACATTGTTAGAGGTGACTTGTTCAACCGTAGCACACAATATTCCATGGAGTTATTTCTGATGTCATTTTAGATATCTATAAAACCACTAAAAAATAACATTTATATCATTCATGGGGGAAACTTATTTGGAAGTTTCAAATGAGTTAACACTTAACACGTGAACCAAAATTGTTTCATCACCATTCCTTAGTTAAGGGAGACATAAAATTTTACATACATTCACACTTAACAATTGAACAAAAATAGTTATCCATGTAATATTTTGACATTTTGGGAAATTTGTTTTGGCATATGAAATATTGCTTCATTATTTTATGTTCTATAATTTTCAGACATGATTTTATTATCTATGATTATGGATCAATTAAAAACCACAAATAGGTCACATTTAGGGTTATTTAACTCCTAACCTTTTTAGTAGATGTATAAGACACCAAAAATCATGGATCTATAAAAAATAAATATGAAGCCATATAAAAATTAGAAATGAATATCCTATTAAATTTTATTCCCATACAATAATAAACCAATATTACCTTTTAGATATTTCTATGATGTGTTTAAAAATGATAACCATAGTGATATAAAAATTACTCCCACCTATGAAGGTATCCATACATCAATAAGAACAATTTATAATATGAATGGGATACTCCTCAACATCAAAATATGCCAAATAAATTTGTTACAGTATGGAAGAATAATAATTCTTCTGATCTCCAGAAGTATTTTCCATGCCTCAAAATAATAGAGAAAACCTACCATAGAATGGTAATTTCATTATTAATGCATAATGATGATCCATAGGCATGTTGAAATTTACTCAAGAACTACTAACAAAAAAGTAAATTCCACTACTATTTCATGTATCAAATTCTTGAAGAAAATATATCTTATATGTTTAATGTTATGAAATAGTTCCCTGAATGATTATAATGTGGGAGAATTGTTTGAGTTGATCCAATGCAATAAAATTCCATGTAGTATGTATTATCGAAGAGTTTCATGAAGCCTATGGCTCATATGACTCACCAATTTGTATCATATATATAATATGATTTAATGAAAATATTCTTCAAGATAAATGCGATATTTTTTTAATTCTCTAAAATAATTCAATTCCAATGATCTCACTCTCTCCCAATTTTTAATTTACTTTAAACAAGGGTCTTGATGAAATGTGGATGCAAGGACACTTACCAATTGTTGGGTCATTAAAAAAATATTGTGGATATATTATAGGAGGGTGACCCATAGGATATATGTAATGATCCTTATTGATATGTTTTCCTAAAATAATTGATAAATTATATCATTTAAGAAAATGTAATATTATTATTTTTCATTCATTCTATCTAATATGAAATATTAAATCATAGAGAAATTTATTTTAGTTCGATTGAATTTCATTTGGTTTGGAAATATATTATCCACACTAAAACCCTTTATTTGTATCAAATAAAATACTATACCGTTTGTATAGATGTTTTATATAGTTCAATAATGTTACTATTTTGATATTCTATAACTGTATAATTTTTTCTTGAAAAATATTTAGGGTAAAAAATGTTAACTATAAACACATTATATTTTAATTAAATAACAACTGTGATAAAATAGATAAAATAAAACTCTATCTTAGTTTAGAAAAACGTGGTCAATGATATGTTTCATTAAATCAAAAAAAAAATAAGATTTTTTTTTAATATATGGATTAACATTATATTTTACATGGATGGTATCAAAATTTTAATTTCATAAGAAACCCGTAATCATATTTATTAATCCCAATTCATTATTTTAACATTAATATAATTGATATTTATGATCCAAATAGATTTATCCAAATAAAAAAATATTAGTTTTTAAGAATTTTCTATTATATAAGAGAATCCATGTCAGGTTGTATGTAAAAACCCACATGTTTTTTGTTTTTTTTAATTTTCCAACCCATTCATTAGGGTATCCCCTCATGGACCATACCATATGTTCGATCGATTTTAAACTATAATTTTTTTTTATAATATTGATCTACAATTAAAATAAATTTAAATATTTTATTATTTTATCAGGATTATTATTTATTTTCAAATAAAATTTATATTATATTATAATAATAAATGATCATTTTGATGGATTTGTTTTTATATTTAGTTAAACAATTTCATTTTTTTTGGAGGATATGATAATTTCCAATACTATAAACCATGTTATATTAGACATATATATAGAATTTAAATAGAATATGAAAATATTATATGATTGAATAAGTTTAATAGAAAATATAAATATTTTAAATGTGATGGAATTCATATAAAATTTATTATTAGTTAATATTATGAATGAATTTATTCTGTAACAAATATGATACATTCATGTATATTTATTTTTGGAATTTCACTAATTTTAATATATATATATTTTTAGGAAATTTTCATATAGGACATTAGTATTTCATAATTCATGGTGATTTCATTTATTTAAAACTTTTTATACATTATTATACAAGAATGTAAATTATTTTTATTAGGAATGGATGTATAAATTAGATTAATGAGTAGAACTGGTTCTTATAAAATTTATATAATTAATTTAATGATATTTCTTCTAGGAGTGAAATAATAATTTATAATGTTCAATAATGACTCATTGTTTGGGGTTATATACCTAAAATTAAAGGTTCGTAATGATTTAAAAAAATATTTGCAATTAGAATTTTATTTTAATTTAGGTATTTCTTGATTATTGTTTCCATGCATATTTACATTTTGGGAATGATATCTTACTAGCCTATGAGCATAGGTGATATCCAAAAATGGGGTTTCTACATATCTGACCTTTGATTCACGGGTGGTTATTTTTGTAATATAAATTTTTTAACCATTATAATAAATTTTGTCATGTATCATACAGATGGAAATAATTATTAATATTTAAATATAATTGGATGAAATTTTAACTTATATATTACATATAATCATTTATATATGTTTTTATACATTAATCATTTCCAAGAAATAATTTTCATTAATCGTATTAGATGTTAAAAATAAATCATTAAAACCATGCATGCATAAAGGTGAATAGTTGTTATTAGATGGTGGTATCATAAACCCCTTAAAATATTAAATTTCTAATTCATTATATTCTGAAGAATTATCAAGTACACAATTATAAAAAGGGATTGGAAACTAAAATGTTGGTTTGTTTGAGTCAATAAGGTTTTACTTATGGATTTTCCATTCCTTCTTGTTTTGAAAATCAAAAACACCTTATAATTAAGCAAAACTATATTTTACTTCTATAAGGAATATTTCTGTCCTTAGGGAAATTTACCCTAACATAGATTTCCTTATTCATAGAAATATATTTCTTACGTGTAAAAAGCGGATTCATACCCAAAACCTTGGAATCATATAATACTAAGATATGAAGCATTCTGTTTTAGGATCCGAATTATGGAT
Source organism: Viscum album (assembly GCA_963277665.1). Classification (NCBI taxonomy): domain Eukaryota; kingdom Viridiplantae; phylum Streptophyta; class Magnoliopsida; order Santalales; family Viscaceae; genus Viscum; species Viscum album. Next base: position 1,049,330,934 of record OY728151.1, on the reverse strand, counting down.
GTGAACTATAATAAAGTTCCACTCCGAATTCTGGATGTGAACTGTAATGAAGTTCCACTCCAAATTCTGGATGAGAACTGTAATGAAGTTCCACTCTGAATTCTGGATACGATCTCTCATATAGTTCCACTCCGAATTCTAGATATGAACTCTCATATAGTTCGACTCTGAATTCTGGATATGAACTCTCATATATATCCACTCTGAATTATGGACTCTGAACTTTTACTTGTTCAACTCCAAACTTTTAAAAGTTCGACTCCAAAATTTTATAAGTTCAAGTCCAAACTTTTAAAAGTTCGACTCTGAACTTTTACTAGTTCGACTCTGAAATTTTAAAATTTTGACTCCTAAAATTTATAAGTTCAACTCAGAACTCTTATAAGTTCGACTCCAAACATCTACAAGTTTGACTCAGAATAATGTATGTTTTGATTCTGAACTCTGATGAAACCAGACTCTAAATTTTTTTATAAATTCATACGCCTGATTTCTACAGATTTTAGGTTCTGAATTCCTATAAAACAGAATTTGAATAACCTTTTTATTATACATTCCGAATTCCATTTTGGCTAGAATCCGAACTATTATTTTCTAACATTCTGAATTCAAGTTTTTCTTATTGTTACACTTGTTTGGTTATAAAACTATTTTGTGCTTTTAGTTACACATGTTTTGTTATAAAACAATGTCATCTATTCTGTTTCTAACTAACAGTTGGTTTAGTGACACGTGTACAGTTCCCTCCGAAATTTAAGGAAAATATGACCGTTGGAGGAGGGAGCTGACCATTGGAAATTTGCCTTTAAATAGGAGCTGATTTGAAAGAGCACAAAACAATGAAGAAGTTGATAACTCTAAAGACCACACGCTGTGAAGGTGATTTCTAGAGAGAGAAGTTTTTCATGCTTTGTTCATACTGAACTACTTGTTCAGATTGCTTCATGCAACTCCGAATGTTGGTGATTACATTCATGGGCTTCCTGGGATAGGAAGACAGAGGTGCCGACTTCCTTGAAGTTCGAGGGCTTCCTTGCTGAGGAAGACAGAGGTTCCAACTACCTTAAATTTGTGGCCTTTCAGGGATAGCAATACAGAGACATTGATCTTCATATCACGGGATTACCCCGGTGTGGGTAAGAAAGACTTTCTTGAAAGTATAAATCAAGGGACCTTTATCCAAGGTTGTTGGATACCCTTCTCTTTGGGTTAAAAGATTTACATCTTGTTACTTGTAGTTTCACTACTACTTTTTCTACTGATTTTTGTATTGTAAGTAAATTATAATATTCTTATATTTCCTTACACTTGTACTCTAATTAGTTTAGATTCTATAATAATTAAGGTAGAATCTCATATTGTAAACATTGGTTATGTTTCAATTTCTGGATCCATATTTCTAGAACCTGTTTTCAGAATCACTTTCCAGATTTAAGCAAGTACATAGAACTAGAAGTTTATAACATCATACTTTGTCTCAATATTCATTGGTGTTAGAGGTGTTGTGAATTTTCTTAGTTTAACTTTGTTAAACCTACATCTTTCCTTGTTTAAGGAAATTTATAAAGTGTACAATTCACCCCCCCTCTTGCATATTGACCATATACATTGATTATTTCGACCCTACAATTGGTATCCGAGGTTGGAAACCTCGTATTCCATACCAATATCACATTTGTTATCAGTGGGGGTTCTGAAATACTTATACTCACATATAAGTTTTTCATTCTTAGTTTTTCATTGTTCTATATTTTCCTTGCTTAGGAATATTTTTCCTTGAATCCGAACTTTTATATTTAACAAGTATTTGTGTAGAAAAACTCTATTAAAGATGGTAGGTTTAAATGTTTTCTCCATAGACAACCTAAATCCTACAAGACCACAAATTTTTGGTGGCAATGATTATGAGTAATATAGAGATCGAATGAAGACATTCGTTATCAATACTGGGGTAGATAACTTTGTTATGCTTACTGGAAGTTAAAAAATTCTTGATAAGGAAGTAAGTGCTTTCACAAACCAAGAGAAGCAAGATTATCAATTAAACTATAAGGTATGAAATACTCTACTATGTTCAATGACCAGGAACATATATAGCCAAATTTATTCATGTGAAACAGCAAACTGTATATGGAAGAAACTTGATGTTACTCATTTTGGAACATCTAAAGTGATTGGGACTAGAAGATCTGTGTTGAGAGCTGAGTATCATGGTTTAATTTTCCTTATGGAAAACCCATAAAGAAAGTACAACAAGGGTTTATGACTATCGTGAATAGCTTACAATCTATGGAAGAGAAAGGTCTGGATGATGAATCACTAGTTGACAAGAGTATAAATATTATTCCCAACGAGTGGGAATCAAAGAGAACAACAATGGACGAGAACAGGAAGGATACTCAATTTTACTTAGATGAATTATTTTGAACTCTTCTTCAACATGAAACAAGGATGAAGAGAGATGCAGACAACACCAAAAATAATCATGGGAATGGTACTGTTTCTTTTACTACAACATCAAATCACATGAAAGAAAAGACTCCTGATAGAGTAACAAGATCCAAGTCTAAGAAGGTTACTATCCAATCCAAATATAGTGAGAGTGAAGTCTTAGAAAACGACTTAGCTAATCTTTCTTGAAGAATGAACAAGATAGCTGGTCAGAGAAATTTCTAATCCAGGTATAAGAAGAAGGAGATGAAAGATAAGAAATATTCAGAGGTCAGATACTATGAATTCAAGAGAAGTGGACACATACGACCTAATTACCCTATGCTTAAAAATAAAGAATGAAAAGAGAGGAATTCTGAAAGGAACAGGAGGAAGTTTTATAAAGACAAAGATAAGAAAAGTCTGAAAGCTAATACTACATGGAGTGATAGATGTGGAGACTCTTCAGAAAGTGAATATTCAGAATATGATTTATCAACTCAGAAAAATATGTGATTCATTGCTAATACTTCTTTTCCACATACATGTCTTATGGCCAAGGTACGCTCTGCCGAGGCTTTAACAAACTTATAACATGATAAGAATTACTATTTCCAAAATAGTACTTCTAATGAAGATACTTCATCCTCAAAAAATAAAGAACCTTCATATGAAGAAGTATCTATATTTTCTATGTTACTTTAAGCTAAAAATTGTAAAATTTTTATGAAATTAAACAAGAAAAATTCTAGGGAATAAATTCTTACAAAATAGATTTCAGATCATTCTTCAGATCATAAAGACAAAGAAGAGCTATTAGAAAAACTTTCTAAAGACCCTGAGAAAGAAAATTCTGATAAGGAAAAACTATCTAGAGATCTTAAGAATGCTATTCTAAAGATAAATGTTTTTGAGAAAAAATATAACTCTAAGGAAATGATTCCTGACGATAGAAATTTAGTCATTAGACAAAAATCCTAAATTTTTTCCATAAAGATACACCATGATAAATTTACCTATGGGATGAAAATTTTGACAAGATGTATTCTCAAATTAAACCTAAAGGAAACACTACTGGAGTAGGTTATACTCATCAAAAACCTATTTTCAAAAACAACTATTTTGTTCCTTCAAGAGCCCCTTTTTTCACTAAGTGTCAAAGTGGTGGGCATTGGAATAAAAATTCTTCCTTGAATAAAATTCAATCTCTTGGGTTTCATAAAGCATATTTATCAAAACATATGTAGATAACCAAAAAAAAATTTATCTGAAAATCTCGGATCCAAACAAGTTTAGATTCCGAAAGTCTATTTCTTTTCTTATTTTCTAAAAGATAAAATAAGTCCCAACAACAATACTTGGTAAATGGAGAGTGGTTGTTCCCATCACATGACTGGTAACAAAAGATAGTTCGAAAATATTATCAAAACGAAAGGTGGGAAAGTAACTTTCAGAAAGAATGCTCAGGGAGAAATTATTCGTATATGTAATATTGTTATTCATGGTAAAACATAGATTTAAAATGTTTTGTTTGTTAAGGGTTTTAAACACAACCTTATTAGCATAATTTAATTATGTGAGGAAAGTTACCTTGTGAATTTTAGGAATGATAAGTTTTTAGTACACAATTCCAAGGAAGAATTTTTTATTTCTTCCCATAGGCAAGAAAATGTTTACCCTTTGAACATAGAAGATCTTAGGAGCCAAGACTTACCTTGACTTAGTGAAATGGAAGATCATTCTTAGTTACGGCATAGAAGGTCAGGACACTGTAACCTTAGGAACCTATGCAAACACTCTAAGAAGAAATTAGTTAAGGATCTACCAGATCTTAGATTTGATTCTTCTAAAGATTGTGGTCCTTGTCATTATAGCAAGCAACATAAATCTAGTTTTAAGTCAATCGGTGAAGTCTCAATAACTGATGCATTACAGTTGGTGCAAATGGATATTTTTTGTCCAACACAAACTGGAATCATTGGAGGAAAATACTATGTGTTTGTTCTAGTTGATGATTACACTAGATTTACATGGGTCTATTTTCTATCAAACAATTATGAAGCTTTTTCATATTTTTAAAATTTTAGAGCCCAAGTTAAAAATGAGAAAAACCTTCCACTGAAAACTATTCATAGTGATCATGGAGGAGAATTTCAAACTTCTGATTTTGAAACTTTTTGTAGTAGAAAAGGTATTACTCATAATTTTTCAGCACCTAGAACTCCTCAACAAAATTGTGTAGGTGAAAGAAGAAATATATTTCTACAAGAGATAACTTGAACCATGTTGAGTGAATATTATATAGCTTGAAATTTCTAGGATGAAGCTGTAATTACTTCTTGTTACACTATTAATCGAGATTTGATTAGACAGTTTATTAATAAAACTCTTTATGATTTATTGAATGGAAGAAAACCAAGACTTTCATACTTCAAGGTTTTTGGTTGAAAGGTATTCATCCTGAATACTAAAGATAATTTGCACAAATTTTCACCAAAATGAGATGAATGAATTTTCTTAGGCTACTCCACAACTTCTAAGGCTTATAGAATTTTTAACAAAAACACGTGTACTGTTGAGGAAATAGTGCATGTAAAATTTGATGAATCTAATCCTTTTTTTAAACCATCCCAACCTACATATCCGGATGTGTTTTAAAAAACTGATTATCAACCTTTAATAGATGATCCTTCTGATAATGAAAATGTTCAAGAAGATATTTCTGAAACATTTACCCCATAAGACTTTCTACCCTACGTTGATGAATAGGTTTTACAAAACCCAAGTCAGGTGTTTCTAAAGAATCATCCCAGTGTTAGCATCATTGGTGATGTAAATCAACCTGTATAGACTATGAGTTATTTACGGAATGAATTAGAACATATATCATTCCTTTCCCAATTGGAACCAAAAATCACTGATGAAGCTTTAGGTGAGGATGATTGGATAAAAGCCATGCAAGATGATCAAAATGAATTCGAAAGGAATAATGTCAAGACCATGGTTGAATCAACTAAGGAAACATATGTTATTGGAGTAAAATGGGTCTTCAGAAATAAGTGTGATAAAAATGGAGTCATAGTTAGACATAAAGCTAGGCTTGTTGCTAAAGTCTATAATTATAAAGAGGGAATAGACTATTAAGAAACCTATACTCCAGTAGCTATACTAGAATATATTCTTATTTTACTTGCCTTTGTAGCATTATTCATTTTTAAACCTTTTCAAATGGATGTGAAATGTTCTTTTCTTAACGGTTATTTTCAAGAGGATGTTTTTGTTGAACAACCTCCTGGATTTGAAGATACCAAACATCCTGATCATGTTTTTAGACATACCAAAGCTTTTTATGTCCTGAAACATGCCCCACGAGCATGGTATGACAGAATTACAATATTTTGATTCAAAATAACTTTGTGAAAGGAAATGCATATCTAACTCTTTTTATAAATAAATATAAGAAAAATGTTTGGATTGTTCAAATTTATGTTGATGACATTATATTTGGTTCAACTCAGCAATATTTATCTGATTCCTTTGTGGATCTAATGACATATGAGTTTGAAATGAGTATGATGGGTGAGTTAACATTTTTTCCTTGGACTTAAAATTTATCAAAAACCAAAAGGAATCTACATATCCCAACATAAGTATGTTAAATATCTTCTTAAAAAGTATGGTTATGACAACACTAGGAGTATAAGTACTCCGATTGGTACCTCAAGTACACTTGATCTTGATGAAGCTGGGAAACCATTAGACCAAACATCTTTTAGAGGTATTCTAGGATGTCTACTTCACTTGAAAGCTAGTTGACCAGACCTGATGTTTTCACTATGCTTATCTGCAAGATATCAATCCATTCCTAAGGAATCTCATTTAAAGGAAGTGAAATGCATTTTTCTCTACATAAAGGGAACCATGGATCTAGGACTATTTTATACTTCTAGAAATGATTTTATCTTAAAAAGATTTTGGGATGATGACTTTGGTGGATGTATAATGGATAGAAAAAGTACACCCGAAACATTTCATTTCTTAGGAGATTCATTAGTTTCTTGGTCCTGCAAGAAACAACACTCAGTAGCACTCTTCACTGCTAAAGCTGAATATATAGCCGCTAGAAGTTGTTGTGATCAAGTGTTTTGGATGCAACACACACTCACAGACTATGGCTTGAGTTTTACGAAGACTCAAATTTTGTGTTATAACACAAGTGCCATTTCCCTTAGTAAAAACCCTACACATCACTCTCGTGCAAAGCACATAGATATTAGGCATCACATTATTAGGGATCACACACTTAAAAGAGATATCATTCTTGAGTTTATCGGAACGCAAGATCAACTTGCTGATATTTTCACAAAATCATTACCCTCCGATAGATTTGAATACATTAAATAGATGTTAGGAATGATAATCGTAAGGTAATATTTTTTCATTAACTTCTTGTTGAACAATGCTCCTTACATTAATAAACTCCTTTTCATAGGGGGAGTACATTTGCATGTTAGCGTAATCAAAACTTTTCATAGTCAGTATTTCAAACTTTTGTAACTAAAATTTTCGTAATGAGTTCTTCAAAAATTTCCGGAACTGAAATTTTTCTTAATGAAAATTTCCAGAACTGAAATTTTTCGCAATGAAAATTTCCGGAACTGAAATTTTTTGTCATAAAAATATCCGGAACTAAATTTTTTTTTGTAATAAAAATCTTCAGAACTGAAATTTTAAGAATGGATATTTCCAAAATATTTTTTTTTCGTAATGAATTTTTCGTATTATGTTTCTTTTTCCTAATAATGTTTTTCGTAGCACGTTTTTCTTAGTTAAATTTTCCTCAAGAAGAAAATTACCTAGTATGAAAAAACTTCCTGGCCAATTCGAAAGGTATGATTTACTTTTTTATTTTTTCATAGTCATATTTTTCTTGCTAGTATTTTTCTATGAGTTTTAAATTTTTCAGATTCTAATTTTCTCAAATCCAAATTGTTTTTCCTAAAACCTCAAAATATTGGATTCCAGTTTTCCTTGCGGTTTGTTTTCAACCCTCAAATCAGTTCAAAGGGTTTCTCAACTGTTAGATGGTTTTTGGAAGCTCAAAGGTCAACCCCAACACCTATATAAAGTGGACCCCCAATGGTCGTTCCACATCGGTTTTTCAAACCATTCGCGTCTCAAAGCCCTGACTCTCTTCTTAAGGACCGTTCCAAACTTTCTAAAGCCCGTTCTGAATCCTCTAAAACTCTCCATTCCGAATTTCTGTTGATGCTACATCTCAAGATATGTCTACCTCAAAACCAATCTCAAAATGGTTAGTTTATAGGGAGAGGTAAGTACATCCATGTTTCTACAAGTATAAATCATTTATAACTAAGAATATCAAATTGAATTACTAGGATAATGTTTGTCTATTGAATCTATTGAAACAGGATCCAGTTTATATATATTTACTTGTTGAATTCTACGAGTCTGTTTCCTTCCATGAGGAAGATGGAAGAGATTTCTTTTCCTTTAAATAATATGCAAAGACTTAAAAATTATCCTACACCAAGGCTGAAAGTTTGCTGGGTTTAGCTTATGATGGTGAAGCTGAGTTCTGTTCACATAAGATTCTGGATGAGAAACAAAGTTTCAATAATGTGAAGGCATTGAAATTTCTTGGACAAAAAGATTCCAAGACTGCAAAGATTTCTCATCTCACTCCAAATAATCAGATTCTACAGCTATGGGTGCAAGGTTTTCTCGTACCAAGAAGTAGTGACAAGGATAATCTGAAGAAGAGTGATATTTACATACTAGATTTTTTTGGTAAATCTAAGGAAGATAAATATGATGAGGCATATTTTGATTACTGTTACGAATATAAAATAATGGAATCTGAAATATTAGATAATTATGTATCCGGCCCTGATTTCTAAACTTATCATCAGATGTCTTGACTCTTTTAACGTTGCTTGCACTTCCATGCAAAGAAATTGCAAGGTAATTTTGGTTAGTGATGATACTTTAAAGATGATGAAAATGGGTATTTCTGATGAATCTAGAGAATTCTACCCTTTACCAGAAGAAGAGGCTGAGACCATTCCTGCAAATGTGGAGAAGGCTGAACCAGTGAAAAATGTTACAAAGAAGAGAAAGCATAAGGAAGTGGCTATTGAGTACAAAACACCCAAAGCTAAGGAAACTCAGTCCGCACCTCCCAAGATGAAAAAACAAAAAGCACATCTAGATGAATTGGCAGCTAAGTGGAGGGAAGACAAAGAGAAGAGGAAAGAAGGGCATCCACAATTCGTATTGGACCTTGCTGAGGCTAAAGCCTTAAAATAAAGAGCTACTGATGAATTAGAAAAACAACCAAAGAAGAAAAAGCTGAAGAAGAAAATATCTGAAGCCGAGGTTGTTCAATATCTTTTAAAAGAAACTAAAATAGATTCTGAGCAAATTCCCATTTCTGAAACCTTTGATGTCCAACCATCTTTACCAGAGACTCTTGGGAAGAACTACATCACCTCGGAAATGTCTAGGGGTAAATATGTAGTTGAAAAACTAGTAAAAGAAGCCAGTGAAAAAATAGATGAAGAGGTTGTTGAAGAAGAACAAGAAGAATAAGAAAGTGATAATATGGATGACTTGATCAAACATGTAGAAGATTATCAAGAAAAGGCTGAATCAGCATAATTAGTCACTCCGGGAAAGGGATTTCAGAAAGAAAGTAAGAAGGATGATGATAAGCAAGAGGAAGAGGAAGAAAATGTTTTGTATGATGAGGAAGAATACTATAAGAAGTATTTTCTTGAGGAAGGAACAAAGAAGGAGAAAACTGATGAAGAGCAGATTGTTCAACTTTCAGAAAGTGGGGAATAATCTCTAGAGGATCAACCCATTACGAAAACTGATAAAGGAAAGCAAGTGCTAATGGATACTCCAATAAAAGATGTCATCAGGAAGAAATAGATTGGTGGTTCTTCTAGAATAATGCTAGTGTAGATTATGGAAGAGAAATATCCAAGCATGTTATCAGATTGAGAGTCATCAAAATATGGTCATGATTTTATTGTTGAGTCATTGAAAAAGTTGGTGGAAACCATTCCGTTTTTCCACACCATTGAATTCAGATGCCAAATGATGCAACACAGCTTGAATCAAAAGTCGGATTCATTATCCATGGTGATGGATAAGTGTATAAAGATTGAGTTGAACATAAAAATTTCTTTATCAACTATGATGTACACATGAAATCATGCAGCAAAATCACGTTGTGGTATAAGAAAATTGAAGAAGACATGGCTCAGTTTGATAATTTTCAGAATGAAGTAAAAGATTCTTTTGATACTGATGATGAAAAGATTAAGAATCTTCAAGATGAGCTAATCATTGACCAAAGTTCTCGGAATCAATAGGCCAGATACCTGAATGGGAAGCTTAACTCGGTTTCACAGAACTGGAAAGGGGAAAGATATTTCCAGATTGAGTATGAAGAGAAGCTGGAAAAGCAAGATAAGTTACTGAAAATGCAGGAAGAGGTCATAAATACTCAAGCATACTCTTTGAAATCCCAAGATGAAAGGATAAAATCCTTTGGAGAGGCAAGCTGAGGAGGATCAGAGAGATTTTAAGGAACTTAAAACCTTGTTAAAGAAGCTGATCCCGAAGGAAAAGGAAGACAATTAAACTCAATCTGATCTTTTGTAGTATTTGTTTTACTTTGTAAAAAAAATTCATCTCTAATGAAACTTTTTTGTATTTTTATCTTGTATTACTATGTACTAATGTTTCAGGTACCATACATTTTTTCCACTCCCTTAAATTCATTTTTAAAATCACGAAGGGGGAGAAGGAAAAAGAACTACTTAAATGGGGTGAAGGTAAATTTAAAATGGAGAAGGAAAAATTTCTAAGTGAAATATCTTCAAATTAAGGGGGATTTTCTCATTACGAAGTTTTTCATTCCCATGATAATGAAAACCCCACTCCGGAAATTCAGAATACAATCCTATTAGTTTCAATTCCTAAGGGGGAGTTATTTGTATTTACTATCATCCATAAATAAAGGGAGATAAGTTTTTATTTAAATTTCTAGTGAAATTTTTCAAAGACCTTATATTCTATTTCGTAAGGTAGTTTGTGCTTTCCAAAAAGGGGGAGATTGTTGACTCAATAAGTTTTTCATTATGACTATTCCATTCCTTCTTATTTTGGAAATCACAAACATATTATACTTAAGAAAATCTATATTTTACTTCTATAAGGAATATTTCCTTCCTTAATAAAATTTACCATAACTTAGATTTCCTTATACCTAGAAATATTTTTCTTAAGTGTAAAAATTGTATTCATACCCAAAACCTTGGATTCATATAATAAAAAGATATGAAGCATTCTGTTTTTGGATCTGAATTCTGAATGTGAACTATAAAGAAGCTCCACTCCGAATTCTGGATGTGAACTGTAATGATGTTCCACTCTGAATTCTGGATGAGAACTGTAATGAAGTTCCACTCTGAATTTTGGATATGAACTCTCTTATAGTTCCACGCCGAATTCTGGATACGAACTCTCATATAGTTCAACTCTGAATTCTGGATACGAACTCTCATATAGTTCCACTCTGAATTATGGACTCAAGACTTTTACAAGTTTGACTCCAAACATTAAAATGTTCGACTCTAAACTTTTATAATATCAAGTCCAAACATTTAAAAGTTCAACTCCTAACTTTTACTAGTTCAACTCTATACTTTTAAAAGTTTGACTACGAAAATTTACTAGTTCAACTCTGAACTTTAAAAGTTCAACTCCGAACTTTTATAAGTTCCACTCCGAACTCTTATAAGTTCGACTCCTAACTTATAGAAGTTCTACTCCGAACTCTTTAAGTTCAGATTCTGAACTCTGATGAAACCAGACTCTGAATTTCCTTAGAAATTCAGACTTTGTATTTCAATAGAATTCAGGATCTGAATTCCTATAAAACAGAATCCAAATATCCTTTTTATTATACATTCCGAATTCTATTTTGGTTAGACTCTGAACTATTATTTTTTTACATTCCGAATTCTAGTTTTGATTATGCTTACACTTGTTTGGTATAAAGCAATGTTGTGCTTTCAGTTACACATGTTTAATTATTAAATGATGTCATCCATTCTGTTTTTAACTAACCTTTGGTTTAGTGACATTTGTACAGGTCCCTCTGAAAGTTAAGGAAAATATGATTATTGGAGGAGGGAGCTGTCTGTTGGAAATTTTCCTATAAATAAGAGCTCATTTTAAAGATATAAAAACAATGAAGAAGTTGATCAATATAGAGAACACACATTGTTAAGGTGATTTCTAGAGGGAAAATATTTTCATGCTTTGTTCGTACTGAACTTCTCGTTCAGATTGCTTCATGAAACTCTGAATGTTGGTGATTACATTCGAGGGCTTCCGGGGATAAGAAGATAGAGGTTCCAACTTCCTTGATGTTCGAGGGCTTTCGTGCTGAGTAAGACAAAAGTTCCAACTACCATGAAGTTGAGGGCTTGCAGGGATAGAAAGATAGAGACTCTGATCTTCGTATCGAGGGCATACCCTGCTGTGGGTAAGACAAACATGCTTGAATGTTTAAGTCAAGGTACCTTTATCCAAGGTTGTTGGATACCCTTCTCTTTGGGATAAAATATTTATAACTTGTTACTTTAGTTTTACTACTTGTTTTTCAGCTGCATTTATTATTGTAAGGAAAGTATAATCTTATTATATTTCTTTGAACTTGTACTCTAATTAGTTTAGATTCTATACGCTTTAAGGTAAAATCTCATATTTTAAACTTTGGTTAAGTTTCAATTTCCTGATCCATATTTTCGGAACCTATTTTCGGAATCACTTTCCATATTTAAGAAAGTACATATAACTAGAAGTTTATAACTTCATACTTTTTCCCAATCATCATTGGTGTTATAGGTGTTGTGAATTTTCTTAGTTTAACTTTTATAAACTTAGATCATTCCTTGTTTAAGGAAATTTTTAAAGTGTACAATTCACCCCACCCCCCTCTTGTATATTGATCATCTCCATTGATTATTTTGATCCTACAATTTGTATCAGAGTTTGGAAACCTCATATTCTATACCAATCTCAAAGTTTTTCCTTGGAATATCATAAAGAGTGAAAGATATGTATTAATTTGGATCAAATTCCATTCATGATTCTCAATTACAGTTAATTATAAGAAGTTACAATTATTTTTGGGGTCTTATTATTTTAGATGAAACATTATAATGTCTTTATTTTCAGTGGGTATAAGAAAGGGGTGATGGTGTGGGAATCCTCTCCCTAATGGATTCAGAGGTTTCCTGATATGTTGGGTAAACAAATAAGAACAAAAATCTGTATGGAGATAATATAATTAAATAATACGATTGGTTTGAGGGTCTCCATTATTTAAATGAAAAGGGTTGATAGAATTATTCTAATTATATGTAAAAAATTAATGGAATGGTTGATAATTTATGTTATCTAGTGAATTATGTACATGATAGAAAATTTAGAATGATTTTATTAAAATTTTTATAAGGTTTAATGTGTTGTAGGATTATATCATGAATAGTATATAAATTGTACTTGAAATATTTTTCATGATGTTTTTGGGTTTAGAAATAAATATCACATGAAAGAATATTGTAGTGATTTTTTTTGATTTAGGAATATTGAGAAAGAAATAATATATTAGTAGAATTTTTTTTGGGTTTAGATATTGGAAATGTCTTGGAAATTGCTATAAAGATTATCAATAAGGATTGATAAAATTTTAAAACAGATCTGAGTCAATTTGATATAATTGTGAAAAAATTTATGCTTGTTGATGAATGAATCATATTGTTTAGAGATGTCTGAATTTTTTTAACGGAATGAGGATTATAGCAATATAAGATACTCTATGTTGAATATATGGTATAAGGGAGCCATATTGATGTACATCTCAAAAACATTGAACTAGGACACATATGTATATCAAGTGGAAAATGAAATCGTAATGAACCCAGAAATGGTAATTGTATGGTATAAACCATATGCATAAGTTACATAGGTATTGAACCAATGATTTAGTAATGTAAAAAAATAAAAAGGGAACACCCTTTTATAAAATATAATCATAATAAGGTAAAGTTAATCATCAAAAGGTATAATAAGAGCATCATAGGGTATAAGGTATAATAATACATTGGATATCAAACTGGACTTTATTGGGTATAATGAACCAAATGAAGATACATTGTGAGGTAAATCGAGTTTGATTTGAAATTAGGATAATGGAATAGACCCTAAAAATAACATATGGAACATCCATGTAAGGTATATGGATTTTCATATAGTATAACTCATATCTAGAATTTATATAATATCTGTGACTTCTTGAATTTGGGATTTTGAAGAAAAAATGACATAAGATGATGAAATAACCCTTAATTGATGATCTAAATAACCTAAAAATATTAAAAGGTTTGTTATTTAGTCTAAAATTCAATGAAATGTTGAATACTAATTTATACAGATGAAGATCAATTTAATATGATTTTCTCAAAATTAAATAAATATATGGAATTTCATAATCTTTCAAATAATTTGTCATATTATGTTTGTTGAAATTTCCTAATTTAAATATCACAAAGAGTGTTATGATTCTTGATAAGGACAATGATATGTCAACTTAGTAGTATTTGATGAATTTAAATGGAATAAGACAGTACCTTAGAAGAACACATGTTCTCTTGAAATGAGATATAAAAGATACTGAGTTATAGTGTGATCTGCATATTAACACGAAAGAATTAAATATTTCACTTTTTGGTGTATTTAGTTTTAGTGAAATAGAATCAAATAAGAATTTTGTAGACTCAAGAAAAGACACTCAAAATAATGAAAAAATAAATAAAATGGAATGGTTACTTTTCATTTTATAAGAGAGTGACATTGAGGAATGAAGGATATTGGATTTTATATTCACTCTAATATACTAACCAATGAATAAATGATAGGTTCACTATGATTAAAATGTGATTTTTTAAATTATAAATTTTCAAAATATTTTCTACAGATATATAGATATACATATAATAGAAAGAAAGAGTAGATAATTATTTGAATTAGTGAAGAAACTAAGAGATTGGTCAGAGAAAGAATATCTATAATAACTCTTTAGGTAAATTTAGATGATCTTTTTATAAATAAAAAACAATCATCGTATTAAATAATGAAGAATTAAAAACCCCTTTTGAAACTAATTTTAAATATTTTAGAGGAGATTATGTACTAAAATATTGGCCATAGACCAGCATATTTATTATTATGTACGATATATGTGTCAAGACGTTTATATATTGATGATTTACAATACTATTAAGGATTAGAGGAGCAAGTGAATTATTTATTAATAAATGGTGGTCGGATTTTGTATAATAATATTTATTATTTACATAAATCTTAGATCAAGTTTCAAGAACTTATTTTTTATGATAAAAAGGAAGTGGAAGAATATGTATTGAGGAAGGAGGTAAAAAACAAATGATGAAGTGACAACTTTTTTTGATTGGTGATATACATAAAAAGGGATGGAAAAATATAATTATATATACACATTATGGAAATATTTTACTAGAATGACTCTTGGAATGTCAGAAGATTATAGTGAAACAATGAAATATTAGTAAGAATATGTGGGACTTCGAAATTAGTATTAGAAGTCATGTTAGTGTGTAAAAAATGTTTTGTAATGAAGACTCATAAAATTAACAAAAAATTTTATGGATAAGAGACAAAATTAATAGGCTGAATAAATATTCATAGTACTGATTATTCCCAACATCCTGGTGAAACCATGTAAAAATATCTTTTGATATCCGATTTTTTTCACTCATTAATTGCATGTGGTGTATATTATTTGTAAAATATAATATATATAAATTATTTTCGTAATTAATAAAACATTTTCATATATTAATTTACGAATAGATAAATAAAATATTTTAAATATTTAAAAATGAAATTAGTATGTCAATCACCCCCCAGATACACTAAGGTTCATCTAAACAATTCCTAGGGCAATGTAACTTGTTTTAAATAAATTTTCCCCCTACTTATATATTTATTTTATTTCATAGGGAATTTTTAATATTAATAAATAAACATAATATTGAAAATGATTGGGACTTAAAGGGGTAAATTTTTTTCCTTTTTCGTTAATGTAGATATGGATTTTTAAACCTATAATTTCTAAAAGAGGATGAATAAATAAAACAATAAGCTATTTAAAAAAATTAGAAGTGATTGTAAAAAAAAATTGGCTGAAGATAGTCAGAATTGTGGTAGTTTCATCAAATCTATTTATTATAATTACTTAATCGATGATAGTTCAATATTTTGTAGATATGAAGACTACATACATCAAAAATAACCAAGGAATTATTATTTATAACAAAAATATTACCTTAACAAGGTTCTCTTAGGATCTATTACATACATTCCAACACATTTTAAGGTGATAGAAAATGAGAATTATGTACAGGAAAAATAAACTTATTACATGTGATATACATTATATAAATACATTGGTAGCTCTAATACCCTCTCAATACATGTGAAATAAATTTTATACACTTTTTAACTTCCTAATGAAAACAATTTTTTGTCTGATTAGTAGTTAAAGAAAGCAGTCTCTAAGAAGCGTGCATTTAAAGCTGTTTTTACTATTGAAATATATGAATAATTTTTTTATAAACATTCATAGAGATTTTAAAATAAAAAAATAAATAATGTTCTTTATAATTCACTATTACATGTCATTATAATGACTGATGTTCATTTTTAAATTAAAAAGATACATTAGGAAGATAGGATAAAATTTTTTGTGTTTTAGATGAATTTTCTCAATAAGAATTGTCTAGATTTTGTGATAATATTAAATAATATATAATTTTCTCAAAATAAAACATCCCAAGCTATAAAATAAATAATTTTTACTAGATAGTCCTTTAAAAATAGTTATTATTTTAATATGGTGAAAATCAATTTCAAAATCTGATTGAGGTCTTCTAAAGACAAATGAAATACAAGATCATTGAAGATATTAATTCCTAAACTACTTCATTATATTAGTGATTATTCAATTTCAACTATTGTTATAAGTTTCACTTAAAAACTATTTAATTCATTGTTGAGACTACACAATCTAAACATTCATATATTAGACTATAATTCTATAATTGAAACCCAGAACCAAATAAATAATTTCACCACCAGAAGAACATAAGATTTATTACTATTCTATATTATCTAAATAACTTATTTCTCATAATTTAATAAAAGTAAATAGAAATATATCTATATGGTAAATTTTAACATTATTTAAAAGAAAACATGTTGCATGGTATAAATCATCAATCCATGAATTGAAATTGGGAAAAATAACTCTTACCATGCATTCATTCCTCATCGAACATAATGAAAACTATTGTAAAATCTTCAAAAGTATACTGATTATATTTTTAATAACCTTATTCAATTATATAATATATTTATATAATTTATTATAATCAGTAATTATACTTTTATTAGTTATTATTTACTTTAATCGTCATATGTCAGTAAAATTGTTTGTTTCATTCAAGTTTTATAATTGGGACGCCAATAGCCAATATTATATAACATGTTCATCATTACATTATTTTCAATGGATCTCGTATATATATTCCATTAATATTTATAATTATACCATTTCATTCAAAGATATTTTTATTTATGATTCATGATGATTTATGTTATGACAAGAATATTTTGGAAATTATTTTCAAACATAAAATATGATGATAAAAGAGAGTTAATTATTAATATTATCATTAAATATCCAATAAAACTATCTACTCATTAATATCTAAAATATAAATTAAATAGTGTTTCATAAACATCCATAATATAATTTTATAGAACCCATCATCCAGCTTGTTAAACCAGCCTAAAAAACATGTATAATCAATGGAATCTTATGGTTTTTAAATTTTTTATTTAATTATAATATCATTATAAATAAATTATAATTGTATTATTTAGTAATTATTATGGTGATCAATTATATTTTATTCACAGTGGATTAAAATGTTGAAAATAAGTAGCTTTGGAGTGTAATACTCACATTAAGGGAAGGAATCATTTATTTAAGGTCCACATAGAAATAGAGGATTTGGGTCTGCTTATTGGGACCAGAAGTTTCCAATCGCATATGATACATCTATTAGAGGAAATTGGTTGTGGTTTGAATTAATTTTTAAGGGTGTCAATTTCTTTTTTATGGGGGAATTAACCACTTCTTATTGGTAAAAATGAAATAAATTTCATCATAAAAAATTTTAGATGATGGGTAAAGATTGAATCACATTAGAGTTAAATGTGATAGGTAATGACAGGTAAATGAAAAATGTGGGATTGAATATATTTTCAAGTATATTTTTTATAAATTTTTTATTATCATTTTCATAGTCTTAATATCGTTCCAATTTAATTAACTCATTTACCCTATTTATTATGACTAAATATTCACCAACATAGTTATTATATTAATAAAAATATAATATTACCCTTCATAAAAAATATTTTGTATTTATTCTCAGTATAAAAACCCTTCAATATAATTAATCATAAATCCATGATAATATAATATTTTAAATTAAATCATATACAACAACTAATTTTTTTGTATACAAATGTATATTAAAAATAATATTTTCCAATAGTCATATTATATAACAATTACCAATTAAATTTGTGTTAATATTTATATGTACTAAAATAAATATTATAGTATAATCTTCATTTTAATGAAGTCAATTTAATTTTAAAATTTAAAATATTTATATACTTTTATTTTTGAAAAACAATTATTTTATTTTGTTAACTAATATTTTCCTTGTGATTTAATTTTTATATATAAAATATATAATTTCACTATTTGAATATTTAAAATACTTGTTCAAAATATTAAAACCAATTTGTTACAATCAATATATTTGTATGTTAAGCATTGATTTTATTATATGCACCCATAACACTTAAAAATATTATTTAAAAAATGTACCAATTAGGAAGAAAATGAATTTATAATCATTACTTACCCATAAATAACTATTGAATATTTGTTAATTTGTTTTATAATATATATTTTTAATAAATTTATGTTTAAAAAATTCATGAGTTGGGATTCATTATTTTAATGATTACAATAATCAACACAATAGTTTGTTGAGAAATATCACTCTAACATATTCATAATCAAATATGATTAAAATTAATTTTATTTATACTAAAAATATATTTTTATAATTTATATTATTTTAAAATCCATGTTTCAATATTATAAATACACAATGTCATTATTTAAAAAATATATTCTCCAACATTAAATATAAATTATGAATAAAATTTTGGCATAAATATTCTATTATTTATTATATATTATATATTATTTAATTTTTTTAATCTTTTTAATGCAATACCCATCTCAAATATAACTATTTTATAAAAGTATATCTAATAATCATATTTCCATTGGCCATATTTTAAATAACCATATTTATCAAAATAAGAGACAGATTACAACAATTAAATCAAATAAATTCATTTAATTATACCTTCTTAAAACAAACATCTCATTTAACAATTGTTTATATCAGATTTTTTACAATCCATTCACTATATATGATCTTCAATATCATATGAGGTTTAGATTGACCAATGGTGCTTCAGAAGGGTGTTGTTGATGTGGGGTATTTCCTTGGTTTAATGATATTATTCTATTTAATTGGTCACACCATTTTAATTTCTTTCCATTCAATGGATTAATCCTTCATGGTATTTAATTCGTCATTTGATTTACATTTTATTTAATTTTCCATTATTATTTTAAAAAATATAGTTAGTCTTCTTCGTGTGAGATATTCTAAATATTCGTTTCAAATTCATGTATTTCCAATGAATAAAAATACATGTTTATGATTGATAGACATATTGTTTAAGGAATTAGAACATTTTTTAAATCCTGTTGTGTTAATATATAATGCCTAAAAATAAAATACTTTATTTTAATTTTTTCATCATAGTTATTTAGAAATGGGGTATTTTATACATAACATTTATATAAATAAACCCGGTAATATAATACCATTTTTGATGATTGATTCTCCATAATGTACCATGTTAAGTTCACACATTGGTATAATTTTTATAAACATTACCAAATTCACATGTATCCTTCATCCATGTACAATTGATATATAATTATAAAAAGGGACATTAAAAAATTAATTTATATAAAAAAATCTTTTATTTCAAATACAAAATTTAAAAATATAATTAAATATTTCTCATAGAAAAATATATGATATTTTTTTATTGAGTATTTTGAAAATATAGTGGAATTTATAGTAATAAAAATAATCATCCTTTTATAGAAATATATAATCAATTAAAAGGGCACTATCCATTGTAGTTTAATAGAGACCCATAAGGCCTTCGTATTTTTATTCAAATGAATAAAAATTATAATAACTTATATGGTATTTTTAAAATCTATTATGATTGATCAATTAGGTTTTCAAATAGCGTTCAAAAGTTTCCCATTGTTCTTAAAGATAATATGGTATAGTAAAAGATTAGGGTAAGTTTTAGAGTTCTCTATATGTAAGTATAATGTTGGAAAATTCCTCTGAATCACATGAGCTAGATTTAAATATTATTATTGAGATCATATCATCTAAAATGGAAAGGGGGTTGGTAGTGACTTTTTCAGATTTATCTCAAGGGTGAAATTAATAGTTAAATAAAAATTTTGAGTCAATAAACAGTATTTCAACAAAAATTAATAATCAAATTAAGTGATCAAATGTTATAAAAATTAATTCATAATGTGTTCCAATATATGAATCCTTTATTTCAAAATATTATATAAAATGTTCCACATACTTCACATCTAGTTAATCATAGTTTGTTTTACTTTATATTAACTTATCATTCATAGTTATACTTAAATATGGTGTGAATCAAAAAAAAATATCAATAAGGGAGTTTCAATATATGTATGTATTTATGATTATTTTTTTTGAATTATGTGAATATAGATATATTACCAAACATATATATCTCTCGGTTATTTATTCTAGTTTCTTTCAAACAATATTTGTAGCCACTCGTTTGCATACATATATAGATTTCATTTTTAGGAATCCAGACACACTTTTTTGTATAAAAATTAATGATTGTTTTCCTATATTTGGAATTATCCCAAGGGGTTCAACTAAATATATCTATCTGAAATCCACAAAAATAACTAAACTCCTTTTTGATAATTATAGTTACGACAAAATACAAATAGGTACATATTTTATAGTTACTCTATATTTCATAAAATGCATCTTCAAAATAATCACACATTTTTTCGAAGCGATGATTTACTTTCTATAGATATTTGATACCTGAAAATATTATATCATATAATTGATTAAAAATATACCCCATAAACTCAATATGATATATCTTTATATGAATAAATCTACATAAAATCCCATAAGAGAGTGGGATTCATAAGAGTGGGTGAGATCAATTTCATAATTAGGGGTAAAAATTAATATTATTAATAGATCATAATATAATGTTTATAAGATAAATTAGAAAAAGGGAAATATTTTATTCATAGTATCTCAGATTTAAAACAGTTACTAGAAAAAATGATAGAATGGAACATAACCTCAATAATAAAACATATAACTTCGTATTTCAGTGATGAATCAAGAGATTACAATCATGATCCATGTGAATAACATTGGTATGTAACCAAAAAAATGAGATATAACATGTAAATATGTAATATATTATAAAAATGTATTATAAATGGAATTTTTATCAACAATGAGCTATAGTGAAAAAATAAGCACAATGAATCATCAACATTTCCGAATATCCAATCATATCCACAGGATATGTTGTGAAGAAACAAAATCATGTCAATAAATTTAGATATGAGACCAAATTTCAATACCACACATTATCTCTTTATATATAATACATAAACTAATATATTATTTTACTATATATCATCTCACTAATTACATATATACATATGTGTTACAAAATAATTCAAGGATACATCATATCCAAACAACCCAATGGAATGAAAATGGGTTTTTACACATTTTGAAATGGTATCACTTTAAATTAATTTAATATTTAGGAAACTAATACTACAAATTAAATCAATAAAAAGATTATTTCATAAGGTAATATAGAGGTTGATTCAAAAAACAAAACTCTATTAACGATATGTATTTTGGTTATAACGAGGAAAATGGATGTGGAGTCCTTAAAAATCCATTATACATTTTATATTCCCCTCTAAAACAATTATCATCCTCAAGAAGTGTCTCTTGTAGCACTACATGATTAACTGATTCAACGGAGATAGTACATCTGATTCAGGAACCCATTTCACTTCCTAGATATTCCCATGATATAGAAAAACTAAAACATGAGGAATGGGTTCCAAGCTAATCTGTATGGTTCCACCCAATCATTCTCTAACTAGTTTCCCACTAAACCGCATCCAAGAAAACAAATTTTTTTATAGAAACTCTTAAAAAAACTACATCATAATACCCACAATTAAAATATTATGAAATAGAAAATCAAGTCATAAAACTAATTATTTTTCCATGGGTAATTATAAACTCTCTCTCAAATTGAATTCTAATCATTGGGATTCATGTATAGGGTTATATTATTAATAACTCAAAACATTGAGGTCATAAAATTGGTTCAACCTCATATGACACTTCGTGGATATGTATATACCACTACAATATTATAATCTGAGATATAATTTTCACTCATAGAACCATTTATATCAAATCAACAATCTACATAGAATGTTGCTCGAATGAAGAACCTACCTCCAAATCCATATCATTTCTATCAATCACAGATTCATGATCTATCTCATACATGAGAAGTTGAAACTCTTGAAATAAATCATTCATACTCTGATTTCATAGGGGATTGTTCAACCACTAATCCATCATCACGATATTTTCCTTGATCATTTATGGTCCCAAAATCTTTGGTGATTCCATTACATACCTCTCCCATAAATGATGTCCTAACAGAAGTGGAAATTGTAACACCTGAAACTTTTATAAGAAATATTTTGTTTTTATTTATATAAAAAATAAAAGGAATCATTCACTACACACAACACTAGCTTGGATTTCTTTACATGTAATCACGACCTTCCATGATATCTTGCATCGTACGCAATATCGAGTTTCACTAAACAACGACATGCTATTAAAATATTATTAAAACTAGCCGTTATGAATAGTAATACCCACTTTTTTGAAATGTTGTAATTTTTATTTTTCAAAAAGGAATTCATTTTTGGATTCAGAATATCGAAATTAGCCTAGGGTGAAATTTTGGTATTTTTCTGAAAACTTTTAATTTTTGATGAATAGTGAAAACACTATGTTACTATTTAAAAACCGAATTTTTATTTAAATAATTATTTATTTTATTTACATTTATTTTATGTCAAAATTGATACATAATACCTATATAAGTTCAATGTAATTCATTGGAGTAATTTTATAATAATTTTAGATATATAAAAATTTTATTGAACTTTTCACCCTCTTTTACCCACCTCCTAGGAGAATTTGCAAATTTACATAAAACATAATTATACCGCTTCTGTGAGTGGAATTTCAAAAATTAGAGAGACACATTTGATTTCAGTAAGTAAAATGTGGTTCAATGAGATGAAAATAATTTTTGGTGAATAGTAACTTTTTACTTTTATTTACCACGGTTAAAATTAAATAGGGCAATTAAGGGTAAAGATGATATTATTATTACCCTTAAACATGTCCTAATTCTATTGGATAAGTGTAATCCGACCAAAAAAAACCTTAGGAATAAAATATGTCCATTTAGGCCCACTTGGATTAGATTAGGACATTTATTATTAATTTATTTAAAAAGGGCCAAAATAGTTAAAATCAAAGTCTAATAAGTAAATAATTTTTAATATAGGGTTATACATAAGATAAATTCGACTATAAATATTAATTAGAAATATAAAAATATTTCCTACATAATTGTATTTTATTTGTAATTTTTATACATTAAATAATTTAATTTATGTATGACACAAAGATGATGCAGTAATTATCTTATTAATGAAATATTGACATAATTGATGTTATAAATACCCAAATAAATGTAATTTGAGACTTTTTATGAATTACACTAATTTCATAGGTTAATATGACATGTTAGTATTGATTTAAATAAATTTTTTCGAACTAGTCCTTCTGTTATGATTTTCACAAAAATCAATTACTAAATTGTGTCAAAATTGTCATAAAATAGTTTTTAAAACAAATATTATATTATTAATTGTTATTTTATTCCTAAAAATCTAAGGTTCGGCCAAATGACATAGATAAGGTTATATATATTAATAATAAACAACTTGGGGTTCGTTTGCCTTGTTATTGTTAGTTTATTAACTTTATAGTGTAAGAACACAAAAAGACACGGTAAAAGTAAAATTATATAACTTAAAGTTAAATCTAAATGATAAGGTTAATATAGTAAACTAAACTTGTCCAAATTCTATTTTATGAGAGGATTTCGACCCAACCCCTCCTTATCTTAGAACTAAATCAATTTGAAGCTATTTAAAACTGAATATGGCTTTATAATAAAATAATATTTTTAGTTTTCCCAAAGGTGCCCCTCTCCTCCCTTATAAAAGGGCACCTCCTCCCTCTCTTCCTCACACCACTTTGAGCCTTAAAACTCGGACAACCCCTAAAAATTTATCCTTTACACTTCCCTAGAAACATCCTATAGGTCCTGGTCTTTTTCAAAGACCAATTTTAGTGCCCTAAAATGATGTCTCAAAAAAGCGCTTCAAAGAAGAGGTAATGTCCGTTACCGATTCTTTCAACTTTATTTCTTCTTCCACTTATTCTTATTTATTTATTTATTATTAATTAATAACATCAGTATCACTCATATACTGATATGTTATTATAAGTATGAAACAACCCTATTTCACCATCTATCCATCCTATGGAAAATGAAATCACCGTGCGTGCGTACGTACGGAATACCGTCTCCACACCGTGTATTAATCTATTTTCCACCACCACCTTACCTGGATGTGTATAATGGTGTAAATAATAACTATATATGATAATTGTAAAGTTATATTGATTCTTAAATAGTATACATACACTCCAATACAATTCCATGATCATGGGAACGATATCATCGCTCGTGCGTACGTACAGAATACCGTCTCCACGATGTGATGCGACTCGTTCAACATAATTTTCACTGCATAATGATTACATAAATAAATTTAGTGAATAAATATGATATATATTACACTAATACCATTCTGTAAATGAGGTATCTATAACCTAAAAAGAATAATAAAAATTTATTCGACAAAACACGCATAAGAACAAAAAGTAATAAACACTCGAATAACATGTAGCAATGAAATATTACTAATAATAAGCTAATAATATGACCATATAAGATATCATAACAATGATTATGATTCTAGAATAAGTCAATGACATTATTTAAATCATTATACATGAGGTTCAGACACTTACGAAGGAAATCAGACCTTAGGTAAGGGAAATATCACATCTCATTTTTATCCGAGATTGTTTATACTTTGGAATTTACTGGGGTGTATTTTATCATCCACATCCATGTTTCATCAATATTTAATATTATTACCATCCACCTACAATTTTTTAATTCCAATTTTACCCTTTTGTGAGTTTTTCGTAAAATATATAAAATGAATCTTTTGTCAGTTTTCGTACGAGGTACTTTTTGACTTTTCTGACAAAAGTGTGAGAAGAATGTTTTTTTAACTTATAAGACATGAATGGATTTTTAAAAAATTATTTCCAAGAAGATTCCTTTACAATTTTTCAAGATTATTTTTAATCAACTTCTTTTAGTATAGAATTGTATGACATGTTAAGAAAGGAAAATGGTTTTTGAAGTAGAAAGGATATTTTCCTCAATAATGGAGTTCAAGTGTTTTATCAAAATTATTTTCCATCTAAGATAATAAAGGGTTCCGTTTCTATCCCTATTATTACATTGATTTTATTATGTTGTGATGGAATTATTTTTATGAATTCCTTTATCTTATATGAATTGTTTTATGATGTCACGATGTTTAAGAATCCCATTTTTATTACATGGGTTATGCAATGATGTATGATTTTTGATTTTGTGGCACACATAAGAATAGTATCATTATGAGATTGGTGGGACCTATATCTCATTCCAATGCATTGGGTAATTATTTTATATCTCATGAGATAGACATGTCTGGAACGACAGGTTAAACCGGTTTAGTGAAACCAGACTGAAACGAGGAATGAACTCAGTTTAGAAATGGACTTTGTCCACTAAGATAGTATTGGAAATGAGTCTTGACTAATAAGATATGATTCTATATGATTATGTTTGAATTCCACAAAGCTTCATGTTTTAAGTTATGATTATTGTTATTACATTTCACTACCATGATTTATCCCATGTTATGATATTTTGATCTATTTTGCAAGGTATGAATTCCAAAATGTTATGTTCTTATGAATATGATGTGATTGGTATTTATTTTGTTTACCCTTACTGTGAATTTGAGCTCACCCTTTTGAATGTTTTCATTCCCCAGGTCAGGATGAATGTTATTAAGTAGGATATGCGAAAAGGGACTATAGATATGATGAAATAAATGGGAGACAGTGTAGACGCTTTATGAACAAGTTGTTTATGTTTCCCAGTTTCTAAAGACACTATACCTATACGGTTATTTCATGGTTTTGTTATATGTTGTAACAAGTGTACTTCAATTTTGAAGTACTAACAATGTATGTAAAGTATGGGTCGTTATAGTTGGTATCAGAGGAAAGGTACAGTCAACCTTTGGAAAAATGATGTGAAAGCCTTAGTAAGAATCCTAAGGATATGTCTAAGAATAGAACACAATCTTAGTGTTTTAGAAATGGCCATGAATAACTTAGGATAAGACCTTAAGTGTGAAATTTTATTCTTGATTATGTGGTTTTCCTATTATAATTAGTGTTGCTTACACTATTCTTCTTGGTTTTAGACAATGGCTGGAACCTGAAGGAATCGTGTTAATGCGGAATGTGGCGGGCAATGCAATGATTGTCCCACTAAGAAACCAAACGTTATGGGAGATGGAATGAAAAATACTGTATCCATTCTCACACAACTTTCTCAAGCTATGAATCATGCAGGACTTGCAAACGAGAAAAATAAGGAGCAACATTATGTTGAATCCTTCATGAGACAGCGTCCACCTTCATTCAGCGGGTCTACTGATCCATTATTTGCTGAACAATGGATCAGTACCACTGAAAAGATATTTTCAGTTATTCAATGTTCTGATCATGATAAAGTCATCTTATCAGTTTATCATTTGGAAGGTGATGCTGATAAATGGTGGAATCTTATTAAGAATATGAGGCAAAGGGATGAAATTGAGTCCATGGAATGGGACGAGTTCAAGAACTTATTTTTCAATAAGTACTTCCCTCATATTCTCCGAACAAATATGGAGAAGGATTTTCTTGAACTAAAGAAAAATGATGATGAACCTGTTGGTACCTATGAAGAAAATTTTTACAAGACATGAAAGGTACGCTTCGGGTATTATTATCCAACCTAAGAGTAATATCGATCGATTATTTAGTGGATTAAAACCAAGTCTTCGATGGGTGTTAGCCATAAGGGACTTCAATAGATACGAGGAAATCGTTCGATGTGCTCTCAAATTTGAGATGGAGATTGGAGTAACCCATCAGTCATATGGGTTTGATAAGAAGACGAAAATAGAATTCAAAGGAAAATCTAAAAAGCACACTGAATAGAATATGAGTTTTCCCTTATGCTCAAAATGTGGAAAGAAACATGGAGGGAGTTGTCTTAAAGGGACAAGTTAATGTTTCAAATATGCAAATGAAGGTCATCGGGTATTTGAATGTCGCAATGATGGGAAGAAGATGTCTAGTGATGCAAAGAATGAAAAGGATACATAGAGTGCACCTCCTACACTTCAATGTTACAAGTGCAAGGAAATGTGGCATTATGCAAATCAGTTCCATAATCCAAGGGTTGTTGATGATGATCGACGTCAACAAAATCTTAAGGCTAAAGGAAAAGGAAAGTCACATGCAATTTCTATTAGCGATGTGGAGTATGATAAAGAAGTGGTGAAAGGTACACTTACCATCCAATCGAAAGTAGAAAATGTTTTATTTGATTCTAGATCAACCCACTCCTTTATTTCTGAATAATTTTATAAGGGTATCACTGTATTACCTCAACAATTAGATGTTGAGTTAGATGTGACAACCCCTAATGGAACAACAGTCGCATCAAAAGATTATAATTCTTCTCCGATTGAAGTTTGTGGGAAAGTGCTTCATGCAAATCTTGTGATCCTCCCTATAGTGGAATTTGATGTGATTATTGGCAGGGATTGGATTTCTCTATATGGACCTCATATCAATTGCCAAAGAAGGGAAGTCACATTTTATATTCCATATCAATCTTTGATCGTCTATCGATGCAAGGATGAACATAACCTTCCAGTAGAAATTTCTTCCATCTTATGGGTCTTGATTCCACCAAATGAAGTTTATTTATCTCAAATTGTTGGTGAGAAACTCACGATTAAGAATATGCCCATTGTACGGGAGTTTGATGATGTCTTCCCGGATGAATTACCGAGTCTTCCACCAAATCATGAATTTGAGTTTTCAATATAACTCGTAACGGGTGATTTACCTATTTCAAAGACACCTTATAGAATGGACCCAATTGATTTGCAGGAATTGAAGAAGAAACTCCAAGAGAATATTGATAAGGGGTTCATACGCCCTAGTGCATCACCTGGGGGAGCACCTGTTCTTTTTGTTAAGAAGAAAGATGGATCAATGAGACTCTGCATTGATTATCGAGAACTTAACAAGAACACTATCAAGTACAAATATCCTCCCCCACGCATTGATGACTTATTTGACCAACAACACGGAGCTCAATACTTTTCCAAGATTGATCTTCATTCAGGGTATCATCAATTAAGGGTCAAAAGGGAGGATATACCAAATACGGCTTTCCGTATAAGGTATGGACACTATGAATTTATAGTGATGCCATTTGGTCTTACTAATTCCCCTGCTATCTTCATGGATCTGATGAATAGAGTCTTTAGAGACTATCTTGATCAGTTTGTGGTTGTCTTTATAAATGATATTCTTGTCTATTCAAAGGGCAAGGAATAACATGATGATCACTTGAGAATTATATTGAAGACCATGAGAAAGGAGAAACTTTATGCCAAATTTAACAGGTGTGAATTTTGGCTTCAAAAAGTTTCATTTTTCGGTCACATAATCTCAAAAGAGGGGATATCTATGGATCGAGTAAAAACAGAGGTTATCGAAAGATGGTCGAGACCGACAACAGTTACTGAGATCCGAAGTTTTCTTAGTTTGGCTAGATATTATCGACGTTTTGTGAAATATTTTTCACGATTATCTAATCCACTCACCAGGTTGACTAGGAGAGTAGTTAAGTTTGTTTGGAAGGAGGAATGTGGAGATAATTTCAAGGAGTTGAAAGGAAGGTTATCTAGTGCACCTGTGCTCACACTGCCTTGTAGTGGAGAAAGGTTAGTGATCTACAGTGATGCATCCAAGAAGGGATTGGGGGTGTGTTCTTATGCAAAATGATATGGTGATATCTTATGCCTCATGATAGTTGAAAATCCATGAGAAAAATTACCCAACTCATTATTTGGAGTTAGCTGCGGTAATCTTTGCATTAAAGATTTGGAGGCATTATCTTTTGGGAGAAAGGTGTGACATTTATACTGATCATAAATGTTTAAAGTATATTTTCACACAAATGGAGCTGAATATGTGCCAAATAAGATGGTTGGAGCTGATTAAGTATTGTGACTGCTCAATTCATTACCACCCTGGGAAAGAAAACAAGGTGGAAGATGCATTATGTAGACAAGACCATGCTAGATTATCCATGATGAGGATCACAAAAGATCCAATATTTATGGATTTACAAAGGATGGATCTTGGAATTATAATGAAAGGGGAAAATCTTATCATTCTCAATTTAATGTTCAGCCATCCATACATGTGAAGATTAAAGAGGCACAAAAAGAAGATGTAGAGTTACAAAAGAAGGTGAGAAATGTTCCTGAATTCAACCTTGATTGTGATGGGATAATAAAGTTCAGGAATCGGGTTTTTGTTCCTCCCATCCTAGAATTAAATAAGGAGTTACTGGATGAGGCTCATAGTTCTTCATTCTCTATTCATCCTGGAATCATGAAGATGTATAGGGACTTGAAAGTGTACCTCTGATGGGATGTCATGAAAAGAGATGTTGCTGAATATGTCTCTTGATGCTGGGTTTGTCAGCAAGTTAAAGCTGAGAGACAAAAGTCCAAGAGGATGTTACCACCATTACCCATACCTGAATGGAAATGGGAAAACATATCTATGGACTTTGTCACAGGACTTACTAAAACTTCCAAAGGCAATAATTATATCTTGGTCATAGTTGATCATCTTGCAAAGTCTGCACACTTCATTGCTATTAGAGAGGATTTCTCTCTGGATCATCTTTCCAGGATATATGTAAAGGAAGTCGTAAGATTGCATGGAGATCCACTTTCTATTATATCTGATCGGGATCTGAGGTTTACCTCAATGTTTTGGAGAATTCTTTATCATACTCTGGATACAGAGTTGAATTTCAACACTGCTTATCATCCTCAGACAGACGGTCAGTCTGAGAGGACAATTCATACTCTAGAAGATATGTTGATAGCTTGCTCTATGGATTTTAAAGGTGGTTGGGATCAACACCTACCTTTGATGGAATTTTCTAATAATAATAGTTTTCACTCCAGTATTCAGATGGCTCCTTATGAATCTCTCTATGGAAAGAAATGCAGGACACCAACTTGCTGGGATGAAGTTGGGGAAAGAAATCTATTAGGACCTGATCTTGTTGATGATATGGAAGAAAGGGTATGATCTATTCAACAACACATAAGAGCAGCTCAGATTCGACAAAAAAGTTATACCAACAACCGAAAAAAGACTTAGAGTTTGAAGTGGGTGATAAAGTGTTCTTATGAATATCTCCTTGGAAGAGAGTAATGAGATTTAGAAAGAAAAGAAAGCTGATCCCTAGGTATATCGGTCCTTTCGAAATACTGGATCGTGTTGGGAAGGTAGCGTATTGATTGGCGCTTACACCGAATCTCTCTCCAGTTCATGATGTGTTCCATGTATCTCTCCTGAGAAAGTACATACCTGATCCTTCACATGTACTCATCTCAGAAGTTGTACCGCTGGAACAAGATCTTTCTTATGAATAACAGCCGATAGAGATTCTCGATCGTAGTGAAAAAGTCCTACGAAACAAGACCACTCGCTTGGTGAAAGTTTTATGGAGGAACCATCAATTAGAAGAAGCTACATGGGAGATTGAGGATATGATGAGGGAGAGGTATCCTCATCTGTTTGTTACAAGTGACGAATTTCGAGCGCGAAATTAATTTTAAGGGGGGTAGAATGTAACACCCGAGACTTTTATAAGAAATATTTTGTTTTTATTTTATATAAAACATCAAAGCAATCTTTCACTACACACAACACTAGCTTGGCTTTCTTTACACGCAATCCCGACCATCCTTGATAGCTTGCGTCTTACGCAATACCGAGTTTTACTAAACAACGATATGCTATTAAAATATTAGTAAAACTAGCTGTTATGAATACTAATACCCACTTTTTGAAATTTTGAAATTTGTATTTTTCAAAACGGAATTCATTTTTGGATTCGGAATATCGAAATTAGGATAGGGTGAAATTTTGGTATTTTTCTGAAAACATTCAATTTTTGATGAATAGTGAAAACACTAGGTTACTATTTAAAAACCGACTTTTTATTTAAATAATTATTTAAATTATTTAAATTTATTTTAGGTAAAAATTGATACATAATACCTATATAAGTTCAATGAAATTCATTGTAGTAATTTTATAATAATTTTAGATATATAAAAATTTTATTGAACATTTCACCATCTTTTACCCACCTCCTAAGAGAATTTTGAAAATTTACATAAAACATAATTTTACCGCTTATGTGAGTGTAATTTTAAAAATCCGAGAGACACGGTTGATTTCATTAAGTAAAATGTGGTTCAATGAGATGAAAATAATTTTTGGTGAAGAGTAACTTTTTACTTTTATTTACCACGGTTAAAAGTAAATAGGGAAATTAAGGGTAAAAATGATATTATTATTACCCTAACATGTGTCCTAATTCTATTGGATAAGTTTAATTCGGCCAAAACAACCTTAGGAATAAAATATGACCATTTAGGCCCACTTGGATTAGATTAGGACATTTATTTTTAATTTATTTAAAGAAGGGTTGAAATAGTTAAAATCAATGTCTAATAAGAAAATAATTTTTAATATAGGGTTATAACTAAGATTAATTTGACTATAAATATTAATTAGAAATATAAAAATATTTCCTACATATTTTTTTTTATTTGTAATTTTTAGACATTAAATAATTTAATTTATTTATGACACAAAGATGATGCGGTAATTATCTTATTAGTGAAATATTGACATAATTGATGTAATAAATACCGAAATAAATGTAATTTGATACTTATTATGAATTCCACTAATTTTCAAGGTTAATATGACATGTTTTTATTTATTTAATTAACTTTGTTCGAACTAATCATTCTGTTATTATATTCACAAAAATCAATTACTAAATAGTGTCAAATTGACATAAAATAGTTTTTAAAAAAAATATTATATTATTAATTGTTATTTTATTCCTAAAAATCTAAGGTTCAGCCAAATGACTTATATAAGGTCATATATATTAATAATAAAAAACTTGGGGTATTTTTGGCTTGTTATAGTATGTTTATTAACCTTATAGTGTAAGAACATAAAAAGACACGGTAAAAGTAAAATTATCTAACTTAAAGTAAAATCTAAATGATAAGGTTAAAATAGTAAACTAAACTTGTCCAAATTATATTTTATGAGAGGATTTCGACCCATACCTACCTTATCTTCGAAATAAATCAATTTGGGGCTATTTAAAATCGAATATGGCTTTATATCAAAATAATATTTTTTGTTTTTCCAAAGGTGCCCCTCTCCTCCCTTATAAAAGGGAACCTCCTCCCTCTCTACCTCACAGCACTTTGAGCCTTCCAGCCCATCCAACACCTACCAATTTCTCCTCTCCACTTCCCTAGAAACATCCTAGAGTTCTTGTTCTTCTTAAAAGACCAATTTTAGTGCCCTAAAAGGAGGTCTCAAAGAAGCGCTTCAAAGAAGAGGTAATGTCCGTTACCGATTCTTTCAACTTTATTTCTTCTTCCACTTATTCTTATTTAGTTATTTCATTATTAATTAATAAACCCAGTATCACTCATACACTGATATTTTATTATATTTATGAAAAAACCCTATTTCACCATCTATCCATCCTAAGGAAAACAAAATCATCGCACGTGCGTACGTACGGAATACCGTCTCCATGTCGTGGTGTAATCTATTTTCCACCACCACCTTACTTGGATGGGTAAAATGGTGTAAATAATAACAATATATTATTATTTTAAAGTTATATTGATTATGAAATTGTATAAATACACTCCAATACAATTCCATGATCATGGGAATGATATCATCGCTCGTGCGTACGTACGGAATACCGTCTCCGCGATGTGATGCGACTCATTCTACATGATTTTCATTGCATAATGATTACATAAATGAATTCAGTGAATAAATATGATATATATTACACTAATACCATTTTGGAAATGAGGTATCTATAACCTAAAAATAAGAATAATAATTTATTTGACAAAACACTCATAAGAACAAAAGGTAATAAACACCCAAATAACAAGTAGAAATGAAATATTACTAATAATAAGCTAAGAATATGACCATATATGATATCATAACAATGAATATGATTCTAGAATAAGTCAATTACATTATTTAAATCATTATACAGGAGGTTCGGACACTTACAAAGCAAATCGGACCTAAGGTAAGGGAAATATCACAATCTCATTTTTATCCGAGATTTTTTATACTTTGGAATTGACTCGGGTGTATTTTATCATCCACATCCAAGTTTCCTCAATATTTAATATTATTTCCATCCACCTACAATTTTTAAAATCCAATTTTACCCTTTGGTGTGTATTTAGTACAAAATATGAAAGGAATCGTTTGTCGGTTTTCGTACGAGGTACTTTTTGACTTTTCCGACAAAAGTACGAGAAGAATGTTTTTTTAAGTTATACGACATGAATGGATTTTTAAAGAATTTTTTACAAGAAGAATACTTTGAAAATTTCAAGTTTATTTTTAATCAACTTCTTTTAGTTTATAATTTTATTACATGTTAAGAAAGGAAATGTTTTTTTGAAGTAGAAAGGATATTTTCCTCAAGAATGGAGACCAAGTGTTTTATCAAAATTATTTTCCATCTAAGATAATAAAGGGTTTTGTTTCTATACCTATTATTACTTTGATTTGATTATGTTGTGATGGAATTATTTTTATGAATTCCTTTATCTTATATTAATTGTTTTATGATGTCACGATGTTTAAGAATCCCATTTTTATTACATGGGTTATGAAATGTTGTGTGATTTTTGATTTTGTGGCACAATAATAATGGTATCATTATGAGATTGGTGGGACCTATATCTCCCTTAAATGCATTGGGTAAAGATTTTATATCTCATGAGATAGACATGGCTGGAACGATAGGTTAAACCGGTTCAGTGAAACAGGACTGAAACGAGGAATGAACTCAGTTCAGAAATGGACTTTGTCCACTAAGATAGTCTTGGAAATTAGTCTTGACTAATAAGAAATGATTCTCTATGATTATGTGTGTATGCCACAAAGCATCATGTTTCACGTTATGATTATTGTGATTAAATTTCACTACCATGATTTATCCCATGTTATGAAATTTTGATCTCTTTTGCAGTGTAAGATTTCCAAAATGTTATGTTCTTATGAATATGATGTGATTGATATTTCTTTTTTTTACCCTTACTGAGAATTTGAGCTCACCCTTTTGTAAGTTTTCTTTCCCCGGGTCAGGAAAAAGGTTATTAAGTAAGATATTCCAAAAGGGACTATATATATGATGAAATAAATGGGAGATAGTGTAGACGCTTTATGAACCAGTTGTTTATGTTTCTCAGTTTCTGAAGACACTATACCTATACGGTCCTTTCATGGTTTTTTTATATGTTGTATTAAGTGTACTTCAATTTTAAAGTACTAACAATGTATGTAAATTATGGTTCGTTATAGAACACGCCTGAATACTCAGTCGCCTACATTAAACACAATGAGTCAGAACCATCGATCATCATATGATTTATGTCTTCCTTGAGAGATATCCAACCACTTCATAATAAACGACCCTCTCTTTAATTCCTCTTACACTATATTCAGTCTAATCACTACTGACATGCCTATATTAATCCAACACAATATTGAAAGACATGTTCCAACAAAAATTTCCTCAAATGGATCCATATTAATCAAAATATTAAACATATTTTAATATAAAAAATCTTCCAATGATAGATAGTCATTCCATGATCCACTGAAATGAAACACACAAGCACTAATCATATTCCCAAGAATCTATATTGTATAAATATGTGGTCCATCGGAAAATGGTTGATATGATGTGGTAATTATATGTTTTGATCTAAAAAATTATTCTGACTTTTAAAAATTATAACATGAAATTTGAATCTTTATTGGATATAATACCCATTGTCACATAGTGTAGTCGTATTATTTCATACAAATATATTATACCAAACTCATCCACACAATTGGTTTCTCTAATAAGAAAGAAGTTTGAAACTATCACCATATTGAAAACCACTACCCACACTATATCCAATTTATTTGTACTATTGGGTAGTCCCATGTGGTATTCCATCATCAAATTAATGTACTTATCCATAGGAACTAGAAGTATTTGTAACAATCCAAATGGTTGTTGGTGTTTCTCCTTTACTCTTTGTCGAGTAAGGAACTAAATGATGAAACCTAAAACATATTTATTCACTCTCAACACCCATGAAAGGTGTATTGTGACATGATACATGTTTATAAATCTATAATATATCACCCACTATGATGTTTGATATTATTTAATCAAATACTCACTTGTAGTTGTGGAAAACCCATCTCTTCCATTCATCTGATGTATATCATTTACATCCATAGTCCATCCTTGAACAAGATCATCCCCCATCTTTCATTATTGTATCACAAGAAAATATAATTAATATTTGCTTACATCCATTACATGATCCACTAATATAGAGGTGATGAATCAGGGGGTATTGGTTACTCCACCATGATTCTCAGACCCACATATATGCCAATCCTCTAATAAGATCATCATATTCAACAACATTTATGATGTTTGTGTTCTAATTTCAAGAATATTTATTCTATATCCATCCAAGAACCAAATTAAATTTTTGTATGGAAAATAAAATTTCAAAAAATACTATAAATACTATACCTATTGAATATATTTCATGTTTGTGACTCATTGATAGAAAATATATCATAATATTTTGGATCATTGAGATGATAAATCTATCACTAAATGGATAATGATACATTAACATCTATTAAATAAGTATAACACCTCATTATATATCATTATTATGGTAGTTGTGTTCATTCATGCATACCTAATGATATTTGTAAATGTATACCTGACCTTCCACCTTCATGAAATCCCCCAAGACAACTCATCTAACATCATTATAAACAATATAGCCAATCTCAAGGTTATGAAGTGTGAGAATATTTGAACATGTCAAACTATTATTTAGATTAAAAAAACATTTTGTCATAGATTCATCCAATTGAACTTGCCTCGCTTCTTATTCACCTCAATCATTGGCACTTACAAATGAGATGTGTTCTGAATAAAAAATGTAAAATATCCAACCAACTATATAATTCTATGAATATTAAAAATTTCTATAGTTCAACTCATGTCATCAGAACATACACCTTATCCAAATCAACTAATATCCAATTTAAGAGATTATGATACATAAAAAATAGACATATTGAATATAAAAGAGAATATTATAGAACATATCATATATTTGATCTGCGAAAAGTGTAATCAGTACAATCTATTGATGTCATTATTTTCACTCTTGGATACATGATTTCATTAAGAAAAAATTGAAAAAATAATAAAAATTAGTATAGGTAGAAATGAAAAATATATTTTATGATATTTTTGAACACTTCATGTGTGTTCGTCAACTTAAAAAACAAGCTGACATACTCCGACAATTTGTACCTACTTCTTAACATTGTTTTTGGAATGTACATGATATTAACCCGATGTTGATGATATCCATATTTCAACTCAATCAGAGAAAACTAATGGGCTCCCATCAACATATCAAACATATCCTATCTCATTGGCAGTAGATACCTAACCTCAATCCCCACCAAATTTATCTTTTAAAAACACACAAATAACTGATGACTATTGTTCACATTATTCGAGAATACTATTGTAGCACTGAGAAATAATTTGTTATATTACTAAATCCCTTTGCCTCCATAACCTCAAACGAGAATATTAAATCCTTAAATTTAAATTATTCTATATGATATGGTTGAAT
Source organism: Viscum album (assembly GCA_963277665.1). Lineage (NCBI taxonomy): Eukaryota > Viridiplantae > Streptophyta > Magnoliopsida > Santalales > Viscaceae > Viscum > Viscum album. The sequence continues at coordinate 1,049,293,544 of OY728151.1, read as the reverse complement.
CAATGTCAATTTTCCCCTCATATGTGTTAAATATCAAATTCAATTCACATTTAACAAGTATTCCCCCATTAATCCATATAAAAGTATCCCAATTATTGTACACCATAGTTCAATACTATATGGAAAAATTATAGGTTATTGTGAAGGAACTATTCCTAATTCTTGTATCATAATGTTCCTAGTCCTGAAGAGATATGGTCCAGTTCTATCATCTCATATGTCCTATGCTCCTACTAAAACATAATGCATTCCAAAAATAGAGGTTGAGAAAAAATTTCAACTGTAGAAGTCAATGTGAGGGTGAAAATTCATCAACCAGTATATTCTACAGATTATATCAATAATACCTAATAATGTTATATATATTTTCTATAAATTAATCTTGATTTATTAGATATTTTTCATTATAGAAAACTCCAACTCCAATGGAAAAATTAAATTGTATAATTTTATAACCTAGGTGTTGGATTGGTGGGTATTAAAATTATTAAAAACATTGATAAAAACATTTATAATGGTTTTTAATGAAAAAATTATTGACAGGCACTTTTTTTGGAAATATTAATTTAATTATTAAAAGTGTAATCTATCAATGGAATATATTTTCCTACACATTATGTATTTTTATATAATATAAGTATATTGATCAAAATTGAAATGTATTTTTATTTGATATATTCGTAATTTATAAAAATAAATTAATAATCATCTGTGCATTAGTTATCTATTGATTAAGAATGAAGATAAAATTATTTAAATAAAAAAAAATTATTTACCCAAAACAAAGTATATGTGAAAAATATTTTTTCCTTAGTAAATAAAAATATTTATTGAATTTTTTAAACTATATTTATTTTCTATATATTCAATCAAATATTTTCAGATCATATTTTCAATACATTATTTGTATACGAAAGGTGGTCTTCTAAAGAAGTGGTCATTGTGTTACCTGGTTCTTTTAAAATTATTTCTTATTCAACCTCCGCCAAATATGTTATACATATCATAACATTACCAATATAATATCATTAGTGTACATAGGTGTTATTAAGATTATATAAAAACAATTTTACACAACCATTACATCAAATGTAAAATGAATGCTTCGCTTGTGCGTATGTGTGGACTACCACCTCCACATAGTGATATGATTAATTTTCCATTATAACCTCACCTTGAATTATATAATTATTGGTATAATAAAATATTTATGATATTTCATATATTATTATGTCTCTATAATGATAAAATATTATATTTTATGATTTCCATATTTTTTAGTAAATTAATGTTGGACCAATGCGTTTGTACGAACTACATTCCCCATGAATGGTGTAGTTACTATTTATATCTATACCTTTAAATTTTGGTTTTAAATATTGATATAATGTATATATATGTTATTGTTTTCTCTATTATCAATTTAGAGATATAGATCCATGATAAGTGTGAGGACCAAAATTGAAAAAATAAATATTTTCTTTAAAATGAAACTATTAACAAATGAAAACAAGTATTTATATAATCAATTATTAATAATAATATGTATAAATTTTATAATTGGGTCATATATGATTTTATAATTTCATATATATATATATATATATGGATTTATTATAAAATTAAAAAAGTCTAAATTTTCTCTAATGTATTTTATAAATATGAAGAATCATGTCATATGTTAGGTATGTGGTTATTGTCTCACATTTGATTCTATGTCATATATTTGATATTAACATATTTTTTTATTTATGTTTCATATATACATACACATTGATATGATATATCCTAAATATATATATATATGTTCATGGTATTAAATTTTTCATTTGATGTTATTTATTTCATAGGGGTTATGATTGGAATGATACAAATGTTGAAAGGGTTTTACATTAAAATCTCATATTTAAAATAATTATATATGATTGAATTTCTTATGTAGAATATACATGATTTAATTATAAAAATTCTCATAAAATTTCTTATCATATTCTTATTTCTAATGAGTACACATTCTAGTTTCATTATTCTCTCCCTAATTACAATTAATTATAAATTACTTTTTTATAAGTACAAATATTTTTTTCTATTTCACTAGGAATATTTTCATACATGAATATTGTTTCTATAAAATGTTGTATTTATTATTTTATAAATATAAAAATAATAATTAAGCACATTAACCCCATTTTTAATTTCAATAAAAAGGTTTAAAAATAATAGTAGTGAACTTTTCTAAATAATGAATTCTTTAGGAATGTTTTGATCAAAATAATTGCTTTGACGTGAACCACACAAAGAGTCCATAAACTCAACATGACTACTCAATGGTTTTAAAATTACATTGAATGTTTCCAAATTTGTTTCAAATAAAAAATATTTTCTAGTATTTATGAAATTTTTGGAATTAAAATAATTGATTTAGAAAAGATAAGTGTATTTTTGATAAGAAATCTTCCAATGATTTTTAATAGTATTTTCAATGAGTATGACATGATTTTATGTTACTTAATTTTATTTGAAAATATGATCATATTATATCATCATTATTTAATCATTGTTTGGTTTATAATTATTATGATGAGATATTTATATGACAAATTTTCTTTTGAATGGTTTAATCATTTTTAAAAATAAAAATTCATTTATTATGATATTGAATATATATGAATAGATTATGATTAGATGATTTTTGGGTCAGCTGTAGCTCTCCAATATATTGTATATGTTTTGATGTTTTATTAGATCAGTGGGTATAGGGTATTTTATCCCATTCCCAAAATAGGTTACACAAGTTGTTAGCCAAATCCAAAACTAGGGTATACATGTTGTTATAACAAACCCAACAAGGGTTCAAAAAAATTTGTACAAAGACCAAACAAGTTATATTGGTGGTTCTCCAAATCCTATATGCAATGAATTTAATATTGGGTATACATGAAATAAAATATCTATTATTATGATTGTGACACACTAAATACACACTTTGAAGATATGATCTTAACAAAATGTTATGATATCATCAATCATGTTATTTTATTCAATTATGATCCACATCTTATGAACTACAAAAATTTATTCCATAACACGTGATTATGATATGTGAATTTAAATGTATGAATATAAAATGGAAATCATAGGTGGTTACACCCCTATACTCATATTATGATTACAATTATCGTTGATTGATATTCCCCTTATATAACATTATTGAGAATATAATCACACCATATATTATTTTTCCTTTTTCCCTGGTATATGAATAATGGTTTTATAAATGTTATTTATAAGAATGGTACTAGTTTGTATATACATAGTGGGATAATATGTATATTTTTTATGTATGATATATATCAAAATCTATGATTACAAACACAATAAAAATATATGGTTTCTTCAGGGATCATAATTATATTTAACAAGAAGGAACATTTATGTATGTAATTTTTGGGCCACCTCAATTGGTAGTAGAGAATGGTTTAGTTATTTACAGAAACAAAGAACATATAACATTATTGAAAACCCTGCGGATAATCTTAGTTATATGAAAACATCCTATGTTATGGTAATGAAAGGAGTGTACTTATCCAAGAATAAATATATATTTATCTCGATACAAGATTTTGAATGCAGTTGAGGAACATATGCATATAGAGGTACAAACTCAAAAATAGGTATATTGGGTACTAACATGATCTCCATTGATACAAAATGATTGGGAAAAATATTGGACACATAGATAGACACTTCATGGGGATATTGTTGGGTTATTTCATATTTTATTCATGAATTATTATAATTAATTTAAATATATAGTGATAATGGATGGTTGAGGATAATATATGGTGTCATAGATTAAATATATGAGATCACGGTATATAAATCATATAAATTATTTTAAAAATTATATGGTTTATCACTACTATTATTGTTGACCGAAATCTATTTTTTTGTGGTTACAAATGATGGAACAAGAAGGAACCCTATTAATAGATAATGTGATAAACAAGGCTATGATTTTTCTAATATGAAACCAAATTTTAGGTGTTCTAGAATGAGAAACATCATTATTATGATCAAGAAATATTCTCAATCCAAATAACATGATGTTCTTAAAATTGATCAATGGAGGGACAAATATATGATAAGTACATGATGATGAAACAACCAACATGATTTATTAGGTTAACTAGTCATGTAATTTATAATAATTGGATTAGTACCCCTGAAAATGAATTTATTTTTGTTCTAGAAATTAGTACATAAAAAATTATTTTGGATGATTATATTTTGAACTTACAAGTATATCAATGGTGGAATCTTATCAAGAACATGGGGAAAAATAATGAAATAATCTATATGGAGTGGTATGTGTATTTTAGGTTATTTTTTAATGTATATCTCCACATAATAATAATGTGAAAATAGAGAAAGAATTTATGACTATAAACAATATGGTTGATGAAATCATTAGTACCTATGTGAAAAAAAAAATTAGGACTTTTGAGATAGTTTTCTAGTAGTATCATCAAACATGAAAGTACGAGTAAATGATTATTTAGTGTCAAAAAAACCAAGTGTATTATGGAAGAATCCATATTATGATTTCGTACAATAGAATAAATAATTTTATTTTATATAATTTTAAAAATGGATATTTGGTTCACCAACTGATCACATGGCCTTGATAAAAACAATTAATGGTATAATTTAAAGTGAATTAGAATAAAAAATCAGGTTTGCAATAATATAAGTCATTTTCTTCTAGAAATGTAAAAAACACTGAGAAAATTACCTTAATTGGACAAGAAAATGTTTTCAAGTGTCTAATGGATGCTCGAAAGGGAATCCAATTGTGAGGTGATGACTATAATTTTTCTATTTATTTGAATCAAAGAAATCTCCACAGATGGAACCACCCACACTCTAAAGTTTCAAATTAAATGTAATGGTAATTATATTAAACAGTGATCAAATAATTGGTTTATTATATATGATAAATTCAATTATCCTTTTAATGATCAAGACAAATAAAAATATCATTCAATTTTAGACTTTGATATCGGTTATGAAAATAATTTTTTGGAAGTTACACTTAACATCCACTCTAAAACTGTAATTTCTTATTTTATTCTGGATTTATGATATTTTTTTATTTCAAGAGTTTTATCTTAGCAGCACATTACAACATCTATTTTTAGATGTTGAATTATAATTGAAATCCACTAAAGTTATGATTATTAAATCTAATGTCTATTATTCATATATGATTGATGTTTATAGGAATCATCTTTCTACAAATCATCATAACCGCCCTCTAGATGAATTTTGGTTGGGCATAGAATTATTTCCTTTATATATATCATTTTTTAATTGTTGAGCATGGGGTGTCACATTTTATAATCCAAATCAAAATGTGTATTTTTATCCCATAAACGATAAATATGAACATCCAATAGAAATTACATACATTTTATAGGTCCTTGTTCCTATTAAAACATAATATTTATTAAATATAGATGGGGATAAACTCAACATCAATGATATTACTACCGTATTAGAGTTTGGTGATTTATTTTTTGAATATTTTTTTACTCTTTCAAGATTCATATGTTGGTTTTTTGAATAAAACATAGACATTGTGATACACATATTTCTAAGACTCCATATTTAATAGTCTTTATTTTGAAGAAATATTTGAAGAAGAGACCAGGTGATAATCCTGACGATGGATCCATTCATCTTAGTATTTCTTTATTGGGAACACCAAGTCATTTCGTTAAGAAGAAATTTCGATCAATGAAACTCAATATTGATTTTTTGGAACATAAAAAAAATAAATATCAATAATAACTGTCACCTACTTCTCAATAGCGATTTTTTTGAAAAATTATTTGGAGATCATTAATTTTCAATGATTGATCTTCGATATAGATATTATTAATCGGGTGTAGAAAGATAATGTATACCCAAGAAAAAAATTATATGAGGTATAGACACTATTAATTTATAGTAATTTTGTTTGTTCTTATTAATGACCTTGTTATATACATGGATTTAATTAATAAAGAATTTATATATTAAAAATATAGTTTTGAGGTAGTCTTATATAGACTGCATTCTTTTATATTAAACGGTCAAGAAAAATCAACAAGATAATTTCAGGATTGTACTAAGGACCCTAAAGAAGGTATAATTGTATGAAAATTATACGAAATGTGATTTTTGGCTAAATAAATATTCATTTATTGGTCATAAAATATCAAGAGAGGGTATATCTATGGAAAATAAATAGTTATTTAAGATTTTATGAGGTCAAACCTTATGAAAAAGATACATAGTTTACATGAATTTATTAATATTATAAACATAGTGTGAAAAAACGACATGGTTATCTAATCCACTAACCAATTTATCTTGATTTGGATTCTTGTTCTGGTGAACTAATGAATGTGAATAAAATTTTATTCAGTTAATGATTATGATGGTCATTGAACTAGTTATATAATAATACCTTATTAGGTATATGGTTCTTTAATTTATGTAGATTCATCAACAATGTCACTAGGATGTTTTCAACAACAAAATTACTTATTTGTAGATTATGCCTCACATAAATTAGAGGTTTATGAGAAGAATTACTCATCTCATGTTGATGATTTAGCAACGATAACTCATGAATTAATGACACGGAGAAAATATTTTTGTGGAGTATGATGTAATGAATATATAGTTCATAAATCTTTAATGTGTATATTCACCCTGAAGGAGTTTAGTATGCACCAGATAAGATGGTTGGAGTTGATTAATGATTTTCACTGTGCAGTGCAATATCACCCTATGATTGAAAATAGTGTGGTTGATTATTAAATTTTGAGAGTATCATGAGAGATTATCTATTATGAGCATCCAAAAAATAATATATTTATATATTTTCCATGGATTTTTTTTGAAATCACGAGATAAGGGGAGAAATGTTATCATTCTCAAATAAGTCTTCAATCATCTATCTATATAAAGATTTAATAATTGTAGAGGGAATATGTAGAGATATAAAATAAGGTGACATATGATCCTGAGTTAAAACATTATTAATAGGTAATCATATGGTTCAGAACCAAGTATATTTCCCTTCAATACCAAACATGAAAAATGTTTTGTTGGGTAAAACTCGTAACTTATTATTCTATATTCATCATGGATAGATGAAAATATATATAGATATAGAAGTGTATTTTTGGTGGTATAAAATTAATATGGTTATTTATGAGTATGCATCATGGTGATTGGTATGTTATCAGGTTACAACTTTGGATAAAAGTATAGGGATGTTTTATAACAATTACACATATTATAGTGGGAATAGTAAAACATTATTATGGATCAAAATATCAAACTCCCAAAAATATCTAAATTCCGAATTATTATTTTGGTTTAGTTTATCTACTAAATAAATAAATACATTTTATTTTTATTAGAGAATATTTCACTCTTAATCATCATTCATATATATTCATAAATGTTGTTGAAAGGTTACATAGAGTACAACATTCTATTGTATCTGATTTAGATATCATGTTTACCTCATTATTATGGTGAAGTCTTTAAGAAACACTAGATTCAAATTTCTCTATCATTACAATATATCTTCCTCATAAATATATCCAATTATATAGGACTACTAAAAACCTTGATGATATTTCATGATCAAGTTATATGAATTTAAAAGGTATTTGTGATCAACATATTATTCTCATCAAAATAATTGATAACAATATAATCAATAGATCATTCAAATGGACCCTTATAAAGAAATATATATTAGGAAGTGTGGGAAAAAACATGATAGGATAAATTTTTGGGGAATAATGATATTTTGAAATAATATAAATTGGGAAATGGGGTTGAATTTTTTGGATATTCAATAATACATCATGGAAACTCAATGTCAAAAGAATATTTTTGTGGATTTTCCTGGGTGGGATTTGGAATTTGATGTTGGAGATAATTTATTATTTTGAATTTAGATATGGAATTAGGATAGGATATTTAGATATAAGTGAAATTTGATCCTATGAAATAGCATCCCCTTCTCTGATTCTCAATTATAATGAGATAGTTTCTCATCACATTACACTTCCACAAAACATCTCTCATGTTTATGATATGTTTGAAGTATCACATATGAAGAATTAAAAACTAATTTATTCACAAGTAATGAACTAAATGTTTAAGAAATAGATCATGAACATTCATATTGTTCACAACCTAAAAATTATTGGGTCATAGTGATAAATTATTGTAAAGTATGACTAATTGCAATGTTAATGTACTCTGGAGGTAATAGATGCTCAATAAAGATACATGGGAATCATATGAAGAGATTAAGATGGTATGTTATCATTTTCATGTACATATCTGAATAAATTTTGATTGATTTATTCATTTCAGTGGAGTTAAAAATAAACACCTTATGATGTTTTTGTAATTCCTTTGAAATAAACATAAGGACTTTTATATCATTCTTTACTTAAAACCTTGAGTTTAATTGAACTGTGATATAATATACACTTATAACCAGGATATTGAATTGGAAGGTTTTAATAGGATTAACAATTTAATGCAATATATGTACAATGGTTTACTATTATAAACATTCATATATATACCCATTTTAAATAAAATCATTTAATGATAAAAATACAAATATGTTGTATAAATGTATTTATCTACATGTTATGTTTTATTTTGTTAGCATAGAATATTTATCAATGTTGAAAAATAGATTTAATTAAATGTATTGATAATTTATAATAATAAATTAATAATAATCCAAACATTAGTATAATTATGGTATGTAATGAAGATAAAATCTTTTAAGGGTAAAAAAGAATCATTTTCTAGAATTTTTTTATATGAGGAAAGTATTACTATCTTAATAATTTATATAATTAATTATATATTATTATTTATAGTGAACTAAATATTTTTTATATTCAATAATATATTTTAATAAAGGCTTCATTGTTTTTATTATGTAAGGATTCACTGTAAATTTTATTCAAGGTGAAAATAGAATTTCTCAAAAAAACTTATTTTTCACTCTATTTTGAGGATTTGTTTTAAAATTACATTCAAAAAAAAATAGGTACTAAATTTATTATAATTTTGTAAATATTTGTGATAGTGTAGAAATAATTTTTAATTAAATGTCTTTATTTATTTAATATTGAATATTAAAAATTGAAATTTCTTTATCACGGTTACGGTTAAACGATGTTAACTGGGGGTGGTTAAACTATGTGATTAGGATATTATTTCCACATAAAAACATATAATAAAAATTAATATTTGGATATTTAAACCTAATATTTTCTTATATTCTAATACTACTCTATTGTTTCCTCCATCAACATGATAATTACATTAAATTATTTAAATCTGTTATGTTATTCAATACATGTCTTTTCCCTCTCTTACCAGCAGGTTACCTCCTCTCCATCATTGATGAATTTTGATACCTTGAGCACTGAAAATCCCTTCCCATAACCTTAATATGTTTTTATATATTTGTTATGTAGCCGATTTCATTTTCCTAATACATAATTTTTAAAGATTAAATAGTATTCCATATGAGGTCTCCCAAAGAAGTATTAATTATATTACATGACACCTTTAATAGTATTTCATATTCCCCCTCCAATAAATAGGTTCTATTCATAATAACATGATTAATCTAGTATCATAAATATATTTTTTATGTTGATTTTTTTAGGACCAACAATTTATCACATCATTTTTATCAAATGGTAAATTAAAGTGTCACTAAAGTGTATATGTGGACTACATCCTGAAGGTAGTGATACGATTCAACTTCCTCCAATACCTCGCATGGATGGATATAATGAATTATTTAAAAACTATTTGTGATATATATGGTTTTATAGTAATTATTTATTATAAAAAATGTATTTATTAGTATTTCCTTATTTTTTCAGAAAATGAAAACATTTTTCATGTGTACGCATGAACTACCATCTCCAAGAATGGTGGAATTCAAATATCTGTCTCTGAAATTAATGAATTGTTATAAATATTTATATAATTATTATATATTTTTAAATGAAATTATTATAATTATTTTTTTCATTGTACTATAATCAATGTGATATTACTGGAACTCCCAGAATGAGGCATTCATGGAAAATGGTAGAGTTAACATCTAAAATTAAGGATTTTAATAATGTATTATAGATAAACTAGTGGTGAAATTTTATATGTATATTAGATATCTTATTATAATTATTTATATGGTCCATTTATATAATTATAATAAATCTAAATTTATTATACATGAATGTATGTCCTCAGCATTGAAAATTAAATAATCATTATTTTTAATTAAGAATTTACTTCCTTCCACATTGAGGATATTTTTAGGTTTATAGTATTAGAGAATTATGTTATAACTATTTCATTGCATCTCAAATATTATAAATTATATACTTTAACCCTATAGTAATTTTTTTATAAAACAAAATTCATGAAATTAAGCTACATTATCTTCTTGATTAAAATATTCTTGAATTCATCCATTCTCTTACACATCCTTATGCCTTCAGAAAAAAATTTCAAAAACATGGGTTGAGCATAAAAATATCATTAAGAGTTATAAAATAATGAAAGAAAAAATCATTCAAAGGATATATACAATCGATTAAATAATACATTTTACTCATAAAACAAGAGCTCTTTAACATACCTCATGAAATCATAAGTTTTATGAATAACTCATTTAAATCAAAAATCATAATGGTAACATGTGGAATATATAACATACATACATTGTAACTCCCATACCCAATTTGAGAGTTACCTTCATGGTTATGTTTGGAATACCCATCATAGTATATTCACAAAATCTCTTAGGAGAAACCTTAACTTTTACCTTTTTCACATAACCCAATGCATTGAAGAACTATAATGGGATCCCCCACATTCGGATTGTCATGGAACCACTCATATGTGGTTTATCACATAACCACCCATAAAATTTCCATGTACCATTACAATATAATAATACATAAAAGATTGAAATTATCAACATTTCACTTATCAATCACAAGAAATCAATTTTAGATATTGAAATATTTAATACATTTCTCAAACCATTTGAACATTTAAAAATATTATTTTTGAATCAAAGTGTTCCAAAAAACATTGAAACTATTGGAATGAATTTACACATTAAAACACCAATTTCCTTATAAGTAAATACTTAATAACATTTTCAAAACATGGGTATTAATGAGAAATATTTGGAAGATGAAATCATGAATACATTTATAACGGTGTTTTAGTTAAAGGGTCCCTTACTACTACAGAAAATACATGAATAAATATAATTAAATAATAAAATTAGACAAAACATATTGTATCATGAGAATAATGAGATTAAAGATATAATATGTCAAATGGCAGTATATACACCATATAAATGTTAATTGGAGAATAATGAAAAATAAGTTTCAATGGAATGTAAATTTAGATGAAATCCCTTAAAAACATCATATCCAATGATTGAGTATAAATCAATGAAATAATTATATGTCACTAACATAAATACACCCAATATAAGAAGATATTTAGTGTAAAAAAATAATTGTCCATTAAATAAAATTTTTGGAAAAACAAAACCAATGCCATAGATATCAAATCAATGAAATGAGATTTATTTAAGACTTCCCATAAAATTTTCATATTTATTATGTATTAATTTATAAATAGTGTTACTATGTATACAATTATTACATCAAAACAATTTGAAGAGGAAATTACAAAATTAAAAAATAAATTGTCATTCCACGCATAATCATGGAATAATATAATCAATGAAGTATGCGTAAAACCCAATTAATGGAAGGTGGGTTTAAAAATTCCCTTACCCTGAGTCTGACTTTTCACATTCATTATTTAAGTTCATGAATAATTATCATAGGGTAATTTACACTAGAATAAAATCATTTTTAGTGGTTATTAATCAGTTTATACCACTTATTAAATTGTTATAAAAAATAGATAATTTTTTATCTTTATATTGGAAATTTTGTCGATATTCAATACATAAATTGAAAATTATCTTTTTTGATGTAAATTGTCCATGTGGTCAGAAGTCGATAATCTCAAGAATATTAATCATGATTTATATATAAAATAAATTCAGTATATATGAATTTAGAATAGTCAATAACATTTTTAGATAATAAATGAAATGAAACATTTATGGAGATGGTAGGTCATATGTAAGAAAGGACTCTACTTTCATTTCATTGTCATATTAACGAATTGAAAAGTAAATGACAAATGATATATTATAATTAAAATAAAACATATTTGTTATATATGTTACATAATTTCATTAATTCTATCCTTTATAAATTCAATGTATGGAATGAATATTTCATATCACTTTGAGGGGGAGATAGTCCACACATCCCCAAATTAAATTATCGTATTTACACATTATTAAATGAATAAAGGTATGATATAAATAAAAATTATAGAAGAATATATTAAAAATAAATATAATACATATCATATTTATTCATTACATTCCTGTATATAATCTTTTTTTGATGAAGACCATATAGACTGAATCGCATCACATCGTGCAGATGGTAGGTCGTACGTACACACAAACAACGATATCATTCACTTAATGGTTAAAAGGTAAATAATTCGATGGTATATTAATTATGATGAATAATTATAATGTTATATAAATTATTTAAAACCATTATACTCATCATTATACCCATTCAAATTATTTTTGGTTGAATAAAAAATTACACCACAACGTGGAGATGGTACGTCGTCTGTACGCACACATGGTGATGTCATTATTAGTAGGATAGATAAAAGGATGTATAAGGTTTTACCATTATTATAATAACATATACGAATTTATAAGATACAATTTTTATTAGTTTATTCTAGAATAGATATAATAAGAGGATGCGGAAGAATAACTGAATTTTGAAAGAGGTGATATATCAAATACTGCTTTTTAGAGTATCTCCTTTTCATTTTCACAAAAGGTCTCCTTACGATGGATTTATACCCTAGTTGTCATATATAAGAGGAAGGTATTGATTTTTGGGGATCATTTTAGCATTATTTGGATTATACAATGGGATTGAGAGGTGTGAGAATGTGGGTAGACGTGGTGGCCTTTTATAAGAGGGAGGTGGGGGCACTTTAGGAAACTCCTGAAATATTTTTTATTTATAATATTATTTTCCAATTATTATAGTTAAAAGTGAAAAAAATATAAGAAAATATGAGAATGGGTCAAAATAATATCTCACAATATGTTTTATGAATTTTTATGTTGTAGAATTAACCTTATCATTTATCTTTAACCACTAGTTAAAAACATTAACTCTAACCAAGTCTTCTTGTAGCATTGTAATATATTGTTTCTATAGTTATAGTAAAATTCCAATAGAAACACTAGTGTATAATTAATGAAAATTTTAATGTTATATAATTAATTTGAATGAATCTTAGTTTTTAAATAATATTATATTATTTAATATAATAGTTGTATATGTTTAAAAAGTCATTTATGTCAATTTTCACACTATTTAGTAATTTATTTTTTTTAAATTCATAACAACATTATTTCTTAAAAAAAATGTAGTAACTAAAATATATTACATAATAATCATCTAAAAAATTATCTCATGTCCTAAATATGATCAAAATACATTTATTTTAATATTTATAAAATCCTATATTTAACTATTTCATTAAAAAGGTAATCACTACATCATCATTTTATCAAAAATAAATTTATATATTTAATGTATAAAATTTATAAATAAAATACCATGATGTATAAATTATTATTAGAATTATAATTAATATTTATAGTCAGTGATATTAGTTATATAACTGTATATTAGTTTTTTAGTAAAAATGCATGTTTCTGTTATATTTCTCTTTACATTAAATTAATACTTATAACATGTCATTATCACTCCCATGTATCTCCATGCATTCCTAAAACATACCCAAGGATACCCATGGTCATAAATATCTCATCTAATAGGATTAGGACATGTTTTGGAGTATCTTTATGTTATTATAATATTATGTTTTACCCTTATATAATATATTTAAAATTTAGCCCTGGAAAATAAAAATAATTACTGAAGTTACAATTCATAAGGTCCAAAAATAAAAAGTACTTATTTAAAAAAAAAATTAACTTATTATTCCATATATGGACTACATTATTCAACATTCAAAACCTCGAATTTTTATAAATTAATTTAAAATTAATTCTTATTGTCAAAACCAAAAGGTTGATTTTAAAAAAGTAAAAACTATCAAGAGATTGACATGGGTTTATGTCCAATTTAAAAGATAAATTACTTATAATGAAAAAAATTCGATATAAGGATAAAAAATAATAAAATTTATATTAAATATAATTAAAAGAAAAATATAACAATATTAATAAATTAGATGAAAAGGCCGTTTTGAATTAAAATGCAGTATTTTTTACTATTCATTAAAAAATGTACTTTATCATAAAATTAACAAAATTTCATCTAATGTAAATTTTTTAGAACACCTTATAATGAAAATGTTTATTTTTTCAAACAGAACATATAAAAGTGACAAAAACTATATTTAAAAATGGTTCTCCATCAAAAGGTTGTAAATTGATCTTATAAAAATATTAGAGTATTTTATGCATAAAATTAGATTCATTATCATTTTAAGACTCTAAATTTTATTAGATAAATGTAAAAACATCATAAAATTTTCTGTAATCATATTGTTATTAGTTGTGTTCATTCACACCAGTACAATGTCTTGGCCTTATATAACATTTAAAATAATAATATTATTATTATATTATTTTTTGGTATAACTCAATGTTGTGTGCAATGTATGATTTCAGAGAAACCTGTAGTTGAGTGTCGAGTATGCAATCGAAAAAATCATTCCCATTAACATAAAATTCATATCATATTTGTAAATATTAATATATATGAAAAAAATATTATTCTATAAATATCAGGGATGTTACATCATCTCCCCTATTGGAAATTATGTCCTCCTAATTTAATATTTTTTTCTCGGTAACATCATTGAAAATACAACATCAGAAAAGGATTCAATAAAAATATCACTATAATATAAAGAAAGATATGTAAAAAGGTCACCCTAGATAAGACATACAAGTATTACATGTAAGAAAACCTAGATATAGTATAAAAAACCATCTTATTCTGATGGAGAGTGATAGAAAACATGATCAGGGGAAAGTTAACAACTAGAAAACCACTAACATGTGATGTGTTAAACAATTATTGATTTCTTAATAGAAAAATTAAATAGAAAATTTTTTTAATATCATTTTCATGATGTTGAGGAATTAATTTATGACCATAACAAATAACATAATGAAACATACTTACTTGTCAAGAAGAGTTCCATCCTTCAATAAATATCTACCAACAACTCCTTTTTATTGAAACGATGAGTATTCAAGATGACTTGGTCACATGTGAAGAGCTAGAATCTACTTATAACGAATCACATAATCTATATAAGATAAACAATATATTTACCATGTCTTTATACATTAAACAAACCCAAAATCATTAGTACAATATCATATAATCCCCCAGGATGAAATATCAATTATAAGGAGAAGGAATACTATGAATCTCCAAAATTCAAAAAAACAATTCCCAAATTTCCAAAAAGACCATTCAATAAACAATTTAACTAAAAATTCATAAAAATAATACAAACTAAGATTGAAACCTAAAATTAAGAATCATTTTATCTAATAGTATTCGATGATAAATCTTAACATTTTTCTATAAATAACATCAACTACTCTTAATGTCTCATACATAAAATTAATTAACCTAATCACATATTCTCCATGACAGTTTAGTCATTTCCATAATTAACCCAAATCTCCATATGTCCATAATAAAAACATTGATTCTTCCAAAATAAAATTAAACCACTACCACTAAAATTAAACCCCATAGTATTCTATTTTACGTTGGAATATAGTGTTCTCAAATGAGATAATGTCTTATTAAATAACATTTATCACTTAATCATCAAACAATTCTCATTTAATAAGAATATCCATTTGATAAAACATAAGTTCCAAAAATCAACTTATTTTTTATCCATAATATAATTTAACTAACAATAATAAATCATTCTTCAATTCTCATGGCCTTTCTAGATGCCATTGGTTTCACACATCTTGCGGGTTGTCCTTTTTACAAAACTCAAAATTTACCCTAACATGTTTTAACATCGATGGTTCTCCTATACCAATCAATTTCATCCCAACTCATAATGACCTCAACTAAATAATTCATGATATCTTATATAAATATATATATATTGAAATTTTTTATTTCGCCTCATTATGATAAAAAATATATTCCCAGAGAAAGAATCTTATACCTTGATATTGGTGTCCACTTTGTTTCATCGTCATCTTGTTCAAGTAGATATATGGGCCATGAATTGAAATGTTTATTTAGATATCGTTCAAAATAATTTTCATCCTTTATCCAAATACAATTTTTATAACATGGGTCATATGGTTGTTCATAGGAAAATAATTTAAAAAAATATTCATTAATGAAATATAATTTCAAAACATCTCATTAAACACGATTTTTATAAAATAGTCGGATAAAGTTTGACTTGAATCCGTCAATCAATGGTCATTTTAAAATACCATATGAATGTGTTGAAAGACTATATATTAAAATAAAATATAAATATGTTTTGAAAGTGTCTCCTACTTCAACACCTTTTTCAAAATAATAATATTCTTCAACATACTACAATAAGGTAAAATATTTTTAAAAGGCCTTGATAATATTTACCATTCATGAAAATATGAAAATATTATGAAAATTGGATTTCATTAAATACATGCTAAGATCCATGATGGTATCCAGCTATAGTGTTGGTGTTATACATGTAAAAAATGATTTCAAGTTAGTTGTATGATATAAAATGATTCACAATCATCCAAACATGAATTTGCAATAATTGTTATAGGAATGTCATCACGAAGATATGGGAATGTTATTTGTGATCTAACACTTTCTATTTTAAACTGAATTTCCTTGATCTAAAAAAGTTATAAAACAAGTGTTTAGCTGAATGAATAGATAGAGAGACTTACCATTTACTTATCCAAAATTCTTATTCCATAATTTTTCCTAAATCATCCTCTGATACTAACAGTAAGTCCCCATCTATAAACAAAAATTAATATTGATTTTGGATCAAGAATTTACTTTCATTCATATTGATGATATTTTTAGGTTTATATTTTTAATAAATTAGGCCTTAACTATTAAATTACATCCAAAATATTAAACAATAGACACTTTTACCCTATCAATTTTTTTTCAAAATAAAAAACACCTTAAATAAAAAAATAATTATTTTCTTGATAAAAATCATTAATGAATTGTCCCTTTCTCTTACCCTTACATATACCATGTAAAGAACATTTCAAAAACATGGGATCATAATAAAAATCTTATTAAGGGATATAGAATAGGAATGAAAACATTAGACCATGAATACATACAAATAAATGAAATCTTAAATTTTTCTCATAAAACATAATCTCTTTAACATACCTAATTAAATATTAAGATTTATGATTAACTCATGGAAATATTAAATCATAATGGTTTCTTATAGAATCAATAAAATACATACATTCTTGATTTCATATCCATATAAGGAGTAACCTTTATTGTTATATTAGAAATACCCATCACAGTATATTCCCTAAATTTATTTGAATAAACATTAACATTTTCCTCAGTCATGATACCCAATTAATTGATGAGATTTCATGGGCCCACACGCCCTAGGTTTGAAAGGGAAACACCAGTATTTGGATTATCATGAAACCAACAGTTAAATGTATATGTACCATTACATAATCATAAATCATAAAAATTGAAATTATCAACATTTCAATTAAGAATAAAAAAATCAATTCAAATATTGAAATACTCAATACTCTTCCAAAACCATTTAAACACAAAAAAAGATGATTTTTTAATAAAATTTCCTCATAACACTTTTAAAATTTAAAAGGAATTTAAAATTTAAAACAATCAAATACAAATAAATAAATCCCTAAATGTTTTTTGAAAATATTGATATTAATGAGAAATTTTTTAAAGAAGAAATCTTGAAAACATTTAAAACAATTTTTTAGTTAAGAGTACCTTAAAACTTGAGGAAATTCATGAATAAAAATTATTAAATAATAAAAATAGAAAACATATAATATCATTATACTAAGTAAGTTCATGATAGAATTTTTCAAGTCATTGTACATACACCATATAAAAGTGAATCGGTTCTTAACAACAAATAAGTCTCAATGTAATGTAAATTTAGACATAATACCTTACAATGAATATATCATTTGATTAATGATAAATCAATTAAATAATCATGTGTTAAATATATAAATATACCAAATATAAGAGGTTAATAATTAAAAAACAATCATAGGTCATTCACGCATATTCTTGGAAAAACAAAACCTATGACATGGATATTTAAATCATTAAATTGAGATTGAGTTAATATTTCCATTACAATGTTCATATAAATGATACAAGAACATATCAATGGGGTGACTATATGTATCAATAATATATATAAACAAATATTTGTGGAAATTACAACATTAATAAATAAATATTTATTCCACAGATAATCATTTCACAATATAATCAAAGAAGTATGCATAGAACAAAATCACTGGAAATTTAGTGTAGTACTTCCCTTACATTGAGTCGAAATTGTATCATTTGTTTAGTTTCCTAAATAATACACTTAAGATAGTTTATACATGATTAATAACCTTTTTCAAGTTTATTTATCATTTTATATCACTTATTAGCATGTAAATAAAATTACATAATTTTATAATTTCATATTGGTAGTTTTGTAGAAATTTAAAACTTGAGTTGAAAATAAACATGTTTGATGTAAATAATCTATGTGTTAAAAAGAAAATAATATCAAGAATATTATTAATTATTTAAATATCATATATATAATGTATATATGTATTTATAATAGTCTATAAAATTTGGATATAATAAATGAGATTCACCATTCATGAAGACGGTAGGTCATTCGTATGCATGAATGCTACATTCATTTCATTGTCATATTAAATAAATGAAAACTAAATGATAGATAGGTATATTATAATTATTGTATAATATCTATGTTATAAATGTTGCACAATTTAATTAACTTCATCCTTTATATATTCCATGTATGGCATGAATGGGTTGTATCACTTTGAGAGGCGGGGGTCCACACTTCCTCAAATGTAATTATCGTATTTACATATTATGGAACGATGAAATGTATGTTGTAAATAAAAATTGAAAAATCATATTTTCAATAAAAATATAATATATATAATATATTTTTAATCCACTCATTTATATAATCATGGTTTAATGAATATCATGTTGAATGAATCGTGTTGCATTGTGGAGATGGTAGGCCCTACGTACACACGAGCAACGATATAATTCATTTAATTGTTACAGAATTGGATGGTAAAATAATTATTGAGAAAAATAATCATGTTATATACATTATTTAAATAAATTATAAACATCATTATATCTGTTCAAATTATTTCCTGTTGAATAGAAAATTATAGCACGACATGGAGACAGTAAGTCGTACGTACACACACATAGTGATATCATTATTTGTAGGATGGATAAAAGGAGATACTTGGTTTTCCCATTATTATAATAAAATATCATCATGTAGAAGATATTGTATTTATTACTTTATTATCTAAATAAAATAATAAAAGGATGTATATGAAAAAAAGAATTTTTACCGAGTTGATAAATCAAATACCTCTTTTTCTAGAATCTCCGTTTCATTTTCACAAAAGGTCTCATTAAGATTGATTTCATCCAAAAGTGTGAACTCTAATAGAATGATATGGATAATGGGAGATTATTTTATAATAATTTGTGGTATCCAATATTATTGAGATCTGTGATTAAGTCGGTAGAGGTGTTGGCCTTATATAATAGGGTGTTGGGGCACTTCAGGAAAGTCTTGAAATATTATTTTATAATTAAATGATTTTCAAATTATAAAATTTAATAAGTAAAAAAATTATTGGATAATATGATTATGGATTGATATCATCTTTAACAATAGTTTTTAGTCATGTTAATTCAAAAAAGTGACCTTTTCTTTTAGCTTTAACCCTTTATTAAAACCATTAACTCTTACAATGTCTTATTGTATCTTCATAATATATGGTTACTATAGTGACTATAAAATACCAGTAAACCCAAAATGGATAATTAATGACATTTTGAACATTTTATAGTTAATTTGGATGAATTTTATATTTTTATGACTATTATATAATTTAACAAAATAGTATTTGTTTTAAAAACTCATTTATGTCAATTTTGAAACAATTTAGTATTTGATTTCTGAAAATGTCATAAAAACGCGATTCCTTAAAAAATTGTATTAAATAAAATATATTATGACATAATAATTCATAAAATAATTTTATGTAATCAAAATGTTCAAATTAAATTTATTTTACTATTTATAATATGAATTATTATAATCATTCATTAAAATTGTAATGACCACATCCTCATTTTTTCATTAGTAAATTTATTTATATAATATATAAAATTTTTAATAAAATACCATGTATTAGGAAATATTTTTAGATTTATAAGGACTATTTATATTCAAAGAGATCATTTATATAACCCTAGATTGAATATTTTACATAGAAGATACAAGTTTATGTTATATTTTTCTTTACTTTAAATTAATTCTCATAAACTGTCATTTTCACACCTAAGTGTCTTCATGGGGTCCTAAAATCTTCCCAAAGATGCCCATAGTCAGTAATATCTCATCCAGTATTATTATTACATTTTTAGATTATTTTTATATAATTTCAATATTATTTTTTACCTTTATTTACCAGATTTACCCTTTAACCCCTTTTAAAAAATAATTAGTAAAGTTTCTATTCATAATGTATAAAAATAAAAGGTACTTATTTACATGATTTGAAGCTCTTGATTCCAAATATGGAATTCATTTTTCCAAATTCAAAACAGATGATTTCCATAAATTAATTTTTAATTAATTTTAGTTGTCAAAACAAAAGAATGGATTTTTAAGAAGTAAACACTATCAAACGATTGAAACTGATTTATTTACAA
Source organism: Viscum album (assembly GCA_963277665.1). Taxonomy (NCBI): domain Eukaryota; kingdom Viridiplantae; phylum Streptophyta; class Magnoliopsida; order Santalales; family Viscaceae; genus Viscum; species Viscum album. The sequence continues at coordinate 1,049,272,191 of OY728151.1, read as the reverse complement.
TTTAAAAGCGTAATTCCATCCAAGGAAAAAAATTATAGTAAATGATAAATTATTAGTACAATTTCAATTTAAAACCAATTATAATTAAAATATAACTATATAAATAAATTACATGAAAAGGATGTTTGGAATAAAAATGCAGTATGTTTCACTTATCACGACCTGTCCTTGGGGCCCGTGTCGTGACTACCCCAGTCCCACCTTCCATAGGCTAGGGGCTGGCGACTAGCACCAGAGGCGTAAATCCCTATGCTGGGAAGGCATTGCATTTATGAAAGTAAAAAAACACAATAGAGTTCGCAAGTAAAGAAATCACTAAGTGAAACTGTATAGAAAAAGTAAGTGCTGAAAGGAAAGGGGGATGGAAATACAAGCCCAACTGAAAATACAGTACTATTGAAAAGCTGGTATAAGTGTAGAAAAGTAAAATAGAAACTAAATAGTTGTCCTCCATGAAATCCCACCTGAAGGGTGAGTACATATGGTCTCCTCGGAACCTCAGGACTGTCTGTCTTCTCCGTGTACGTCTTGCTAGGTGGTCCACCTCCGGATACCATCCAGCTCCACAAGAATCCTCCACGATTAGTGTCATCTGTCATGTACATCCAACACAATGTAGTACTGGGATATCCCGTGTAAGGGTTAGTATACGATACTCAGTAGGGATCCCAAGACACCCGAAGGTCTCCCAGAATCCAAAAATGAGAAACCACAAAGGAAAGATAAAACCACGTGGTATCAACGAACCCTAACTAGGTATATTCCCATACATATACATAAGTTTTCAATCTCATTTCCGCTCCAACTCTCGAGCCCAAGAACATCCCAGCCCCACAAGATGAAATTCAATCACATCATTGATAATGATTGAAAGTCAAGACTCAACTCAAACAAGTATATATCTTTCATATTGAGATAGAGATGATCAGATGTAGTCACTGATTCATCGTCACTGCTTAATCCATGGTGGATTCTAGTACAGTTTTCGTCACTGCCGAACCCACGGAGGATTCAAGTACAGTTTTCGTCGCTGCCGAACCCACATAGGATTCCAGAACAATTGTCATCACTGCCGAACCCACGGAGGATTCCAGTACAGTTTTCCTCACTGCCGAAGCCATGGAGGATTTTAGTACAGTTGTCGTCACTGCCGAACCCATGGAGGATTCTAGTATAGTTTCCGTCTCTGTCGAACCCATGGAGGATTCCAGTATAGTTGTCGTCGTAGTCGCAGCCAGCTCTAGGGTTCCTGCACATAGCACGCTCGATTCCGAGAGGGTCCGCTCCTCGAGTAAAGGGGTCGATGCATCAAATATCACTATGTTTTGAGTTGATGTATCCCGAAGTTCTGCCTCGTCAAATGGAACCCAACGCGATAGAAGGTGTGCCAATCAGACGCCCGATCTGAGAGATATTAGTTGTTTCATTATAGGAGCCCATTGGGAAATACACTCATTCCAAACCCGTACGTTTTCCAAATTTATCAAAAACTCACTTAGTGTATTTCAAAAGGACCTATTTGTCGCAAGGGTCCTAGTGCGGCAGACGGCGCGTCGATCGGACGCGTGGTCTTAAAGTTATTCATGTTTAAGTGAAATCAGGCACAGTCTGGCCCGGTGGCTAAGCGCTGCGGGGGGGGGGGGGGGGTCTCCCAAATCGGCGGCCCCGAGTAGTGTCTCCATTCCATCCGTCTGGCCTTTGATAGCCGGTCTTCCCGGAGTGAGTGGCCCATCTCGGCCGCTCTCCTTCCACGCGGCACCAGCGTGTGCCGCGACCCTCTCCAACCTGGTCGGCCGACGAGCCGGCCTGTTCTTCCACCGGAGCGGCCCGTGAAGCACAGGCTGTGGTTCTCTGTAGAGTGGAACCCCTTGTGGAGCTTGGTCTCCTTTTGGCCTGATCAGCTTTATCCGTCCGGTTCTCCTTCAGTTAAGCAGCCCGCGGATGCGGGCTGCGGTTCCTATCCATGTGGTCAGCATACGACTGTCGCTTTGTTCGGTCACCGCCACCCCTTCAATCACCATCACCATCAAAATAGAACAACGATCAATGGAGGGTTATCAGTCGGTGTTTTTTCAGCCCGCTCCATCCATGTTAGGTGGTAACATATAGCCAAAGATAAACATGGTTTTAATGAGAGGCAAAGAACAACTTTATTCAATTAGGAATTTAAACAAACCACCTACCTCAAAAAGACATCGCACGTCTTCGAGCCGCGGAAGACGAATGTTGTGGTAGTCGGGCATCGCAGAAGAACGGTGTTGATTCCATTGAAGTTAGAGTGCACCCTATGAAGAAGCTTCATTGGCGACATCACGTTCTTCGAACCGTGTAGCGTTCTTCATCGAGGGAGAAAGACGTTCTTCGTTGGAGGCGTTCTTCATTGAAGAGAGGAACTCCTTCTTCAAATTCTCAAGATCTCTTCCCCAAAAATACCCTCAACACAATAAGTTCCCAAACTAAAATAATATCTAATGCCATTATTTTATTCACACATCAATTTTCAAAAATTCCAACACTTTACATAATTCATTGGAGGATTCAACTCATTAATTAAAAGTGTTGGAAAAAATTAATGGGAGAGAGAGAGGTGGATAGTTCTCATAAATAAGGGGAGAGTTGTCAAATTAATTAAGGAGAATTTAATAGGGGTTTAAGAGAGTTGAAAGGTTATGGGATCGTGTGGGTCCCACCTCGAAAACATCCTCTCATGGGAGGTAATGTGGGTGTGGGCCCCATCTTTAACTCCCCATGGGAGGAAATAACCACCCAACATAAATAAAATTTTGTATTACAAATTTTTATTTATTTTATTCTAAATCCCCAAAAAATAACTCTCAACCCACAATAAACGCAACAGCGGTAAAGGTCCCCTTAAGCGAATATCGGTGCTACGATTTCTTCGGTGCCCTTAGATTTCGATTCCGAGCACTGATTCAAAAGATAGAAAAACCCGCACATACGTTTAAAGAACGTACCTGAACTAAAATTTAGAAATTTATTTCGGGAACACCAGGCCTTGGAATCATGTTTCGTTAGAGACTGCAGACCCCTAAAATTCCAAAGATTAAAGAAAACAATTCCTTGAAATTTCCAGGTATTACATTAACCCACCTCAGGGATTTACATCTTTGTTAAGCTAAAACAAACACTAGGGGAACAAATGGGGGTACTGAGCATGCATATGAGCCTCTCGCTCCCATGTGCTCTTCTAGAGGTTTCTGTGCTGCCCGCGAACGCGCACCAGAGGAATCGACCATCCACGTAGGTCCCACGCCTATCGATCCTTGATATCCACTGGAACCTCCATGAATGTTGCTCTGTGATCAATGTCCATCTCCCCATGGTCGATGATGTGGGTCAGTTCGTGCACGTATCTCCTCAGCTGAGATATGTGGAATACGTCATGCACCCGATGCAACTGACGTGGAAGGGCCAAGCCGTAAGCCACCTCATCTACTCTGCTGAAGACCTGGAAAGGTCCGATGAAGCACTGAGATAACTTGAAGCCCTAGCCAAATCTTTTTATACCCCGTCGAGGTGAGACTCGTAAGAAGACATGGACACCATCCTTAAACTCTTGTGGTCTTCGTCTCCTATCAGCATAGGACTTCTGTCTACTCTGTGTAGTCTTCATCCGCTCCTGGATGATCTGTACCTTCTCTATTGTAGCCTGAACCGTCTTTGGACCAACAACTGCTGACTCCCCTGGGTCAGTCCGGCACAAGGGTGATCAATAGGTTCGTTCATACAGTGCCTCGTATTGTGCCATCCCGATGGTGGAGTGGTATCTGTTGTTATATGAAAACAACACCTTGAGTAGGTGATCCTCCCAGCTGCGACCAAAGTAGAGAACAAATGCACAGAGCATGTCCTCGATAGTCTGAATGGTCCTCTCAGTATGACCGTTCGTCTGAGGATGGAAGGTGGTGCTTAGATGTAGCTATGTCCCAAAAGCCTCCTGTAACCCCTTCCATAGCTGGGAAGTGAAACGAGAATCTCGATCGGAGATGATATTCAATGTAACACCACGAAGCCGTACAATATCATGAATGTAGAGGCATCCCAATATCTCTACTGATCCCTTCTCTCTGATTGGTAGGAAGTGGGCCGACTTGGTGAGTCGGTCGACGATCACCCAGATAGGGTCATGTCCTCTGGATATACATGGAATAACCATCAATAAACCCCTAGATATCCCATCCCACTTCCACTCTGGGATCTCTAAGGGTTGTACCAAGTCTGCTGGTACCTGGTGCTCCGCCTTCACTTGCTGAAAAATGAGGCATCGTGAAATGAACTCTGCTATAGCCTTCTTCATACCCAGCCACCAGTGCTATCGTCTGAGGTCTTGGTACATCTTCGCCACTCTTGTTTGTACTGCTAGAGGGGATGTGTAAAACTCCTTCATCCCATCCTCATGTAGTGGAACTTGTACCATGGTACGTTCCCTGAAGAGAATGACGTGCTCCCCTCTAGAAAATCCATCAGGTGCCTGTCCTGATGATATCTGAGCACGTCCCGTCTAACAGTCAACGTCTCCACGATGTGCCTCTCTGACTCACTAACGAAGTGGAGGAGTGACTGTGAGAGACTAAAAAAAGGCTACTCCATCCCTATCCACAAAGGATAAATGCAACACAGCTAGCTGCTCTGTCGCCTCTCCTAGCAGCTGAATGCCCGATCTTCTTCTGAGAGCATCTGGTACAACATTCACATTACCAAGAGTATATACAATATCAAAGTCATAATCCTGGAGGAACTCGATCCATCACCGCTATCTCAGGTTCTGGTCCTTCTAAGAGAAAATTTACCTGAGACTCTGGTGGTCAGAGTAGACTGTAAAGTTCTCACCCATCAGATATTGCCACCACATCTATAAAGTGAAGACCATTATAGCTAACTCTAGGTCATGGGTAGCGTAGTTCTTACCTTGCCTCCTAAACTTTTTTGAACCGTAGGCGATTACTGCTCGATCCTACATCAAGAAACACCCGAGTTCGGTCCCTAATGCATCGCAGTAAACTACGTACTCAATGCCCTCCTATGGTAGCCTCAAGATAGGCGCACTGGTCAGCCTCTGCCTCATCTATTAATAGCTATGATGGCTTCTATCTAACCACATGAAGGGTTTTCCATTATTCTTCAATGATAAATTGGTTCTTTAACTCTGGAAGAGTCTGGCACAAATATCTGATAGTATCCATCGAGGCCCAGGAAACTCCGAACCTCCGTCACACTCCAGGGTGGATCTGAAGAATGTAATACCTTGATCTTTGATGGATCCACCGCTACCCCAGCCTCCAAGATGACGTGTCATAATATGTGAACCTCTTGAATCTAGAACTGACACTTCGTGAGCCTACCATAAATCTGGTGCTCTCGGAGTGTATCTAGTACAACCCAGAAGTGGTAGGCATGCTCTTCCTCAGTAGTCGAGTAAATCAATATGTCGTCGATGAGGACCACAACAAATTGACCAAGGTAAGGCTGAATGATCCTGTTCATGAGACTAATGAACACTTCTGGATCATTGGTTACACTGAAGGGCATAACCATGAACTCATTGTGGCGATACCGACACCTGAAGGCCGTCTTCTGCACTTCCTCGTCTCAAACTCTGAGCTGGTGATAGCTTGACCTGAGGCCTCTCTTTGAGAACCATTGTGCTCTATTGAGCTAATCAAATAGGTCTTCAATCCTCGATATTGGATACTTATTCTTCAAAGTAACCTGATTCAGGCGACGGTAGTCGACACGCATTCGCAAGCTCCCATCCTCCTTCTTGCTGAATAAAATCAGAGAAGCCCAGGGTGAAAAATGGGGTCGGAAAAATCTATTCCCCTGCAAGTACTCCAGCTGTACTCGCTACTCACGAATCTCAGCGGGAGCCATCTAATATGATGGAGTAGATATAGGTGATGTCCTGGGGTACAGGTAATTGTATAATTCTACATCTTTTTGAGGAGGTAGTCCTAGAACATCGTCCGGAAAAACGTCCTCATATTGATCCACCACAAAAGGAAAACACAGACTTCACACATCAACTGATCCAAGAATGAGACTAGCCAACTGATGTGTGATCAGCTGCCCTATCCTCTACATAAGTCCATCCAGTGCTACAAAGGCTCCCTTCTCACCGGTGAAGGTTGAATTGCTCCCATCCATGTGGACACACCACACTTTTCACCTAATATAGTCGATCTAAGCATGAATTGTAGATAACTAGTCCATACCTAATATGATGTCGTAAGGCCTCGACGCCGCTACAAGAAGATCCCAGCCAAAGCTCTCTCCTCCTAGAGTAATATAACACTGTCGGAACCAGTGCGTAATCATCGAGTCTGCTCCCATAAGAGTCTCTAGCCATAAGGATAGAGCCAATAGCTCTGTCGGAATCTCCGAGCTCCGAACAAGGGCAGTAGAAATGAAAGATTGACTCGCACCTGTGTCTATAAGTACTGCAGCATGGTAGGAGTAGACACAGATAATACCTAAAATCATCTCAGGTGTGTCGTGGTCATAGTCCTCGACTACCTGGAGCTGAGCCCACCTCTGTCCACAAGCTCCCTATAGTTGGGTTGGACCTCCTGGTGGTGGTGGTAGAGCCTCGAAATGTAGTCCACCACCCACTTCTTGGCCAGCTCCTCTGCCTCGTCCGCCTGCTCCCAGCACACCACCACGTCCGAACCTCTGCCTCTACAAGGGGGGTCCCACAACAATCTACTGCTCGTCCACATGGCGGGTCGGACAGTCTTGCGTCATATGACCCTGCCCGCCGCATGCATAGAACTGCCTGCTACTCGCATAGATGGATCTGTTTTGGGTGCCTCGCACAACCAAACATGAATCCTGAGGTCGTCCACCTAACAGCCTGGTCTGTATTGACATATGTGACATCTGTCTATTTCCTGCTGCAGAAGAGTCTACAACATGTCGCCCTGCGGTGGGTCTCGCTATTGAAGATTGTTCAGCGAGAAAGCTCTCCACTAAAAGGGATCGCTCAAGCACCCATTCCGATGTCGGGATGCTAAGAGGAATCATCGAAGCTCTGATCTCCTTCCTCATTACCTGATTGAAGTTCCCATCCCTGAAGAACGGGTATCGTACCATGTCTATGGAGTAGCATCAGTGTTCATTGAACCTCAATGAGTACTAAGATACTGTCATGCTTCCCTGCTGTAGATGAAGTAACTCTTGGATATGCACCGCATGAAGGTTGGCTGGAACAATCTCCGAGTGGAAGAGACTCTCGAAGTCCGACCAATGTAAAGATACGTAATCTTCCACTTGGAGCATCGGGCTCCATCATCTTCCAACTACTGCGTGTAGGGGAATCACTACAAGGATAACCATAAGATCAGTTAGTGTCCCTACTAATTTGAAAACCCTGACGACATCCTCTAGCCAATCCAGCTGCCTGTGGGTATGTCTCTTCGAGGAACCTTGGTGGCCTCTATCATTGAAACTCGTGCAATGCACTCAAGACGCATGCACTCTCTGCTACTTGATCTGGCAGTATCGATGGCTCAGCGGGTAGTGGTACCACTAGTTATTCTTCTATGATGGGTCCCTACAACGAGGCCTCGTCGCTCGGTGGGCTACCATCTCACACATAACTCGGAACCCTAGCTAGCTACCTTCGTGGGGTCATTCTGAAAAGAAAAAGGTGTGCCATGGTGAAATAGTATACCTGGTGAGCTGACACAAATTAATCACAAAGAAAAATTTTGAAACTCGTAAGCAATCAGTGTTTTCGTGCCCTGAGTCGGGAATCACAGTTCAGGGTCCTGGAGTATGGATACGTCGGCCACCATACCAACATAGGATTCCCTAGACTGAAAACCACACTCAATACTCTTAACACTGTTGCTTCACAGAAAGACAGATCAGAGACCTATGTTCTGCGGTAGAACCGAATCCTCTGATACCAATTTGTCATATCCCGTCCTCGGGGCCCATGCCGTAACTACCCCAAGCCTACCTTCCATAGGCCAGGGGCTGGAGACCAGCACTAAAGGCGTAAATCCCTATGTTGGTAAGGAATTTCCTTTAGTAAAGTAAACAAACACAACAAAGTACGCAAGTGAAGCAAGAACTAAGTAAAACTGTATACACAAATTAAGTGCTGAAAGGAAAGGGGGTCGGAATACAAGACCAACTGAAAATACAGTACAATTGAAAAGCCAGTATAACTGTAGAAAAGTTAAACAACAACTAATAAGTCATCCTCCGGAAAATCCCACCAGAAGGGTTGGTACATATGGTCTCCTCAGCACCTCGGGTCCGTCCATCCGCTCCATGTACGTCTCTATAGGTGTTCCACCTCCGGGTACTGTCCACCTCCACAAAACTCCTCCACAATCAGTGATGTCCTTTGTCTGCATCCAACACAACTAGTGCGGGCATAGCCCGTGCAGGGGTGAGTAATCGATACTCCGTTGGGACCCCAAGACCCCCAAAGGTCTCCCAGAATCCAAAATGGATAAACCACAAAGGAAATATACAAACACGTAGTATCAAAAAACCCTACTTAGGTATATGCCTATATATATACCTAAGTTATCAATCTCTGTTCAGCTCCAACTCTCAGGCCAAAGAACAACCCAGTTCATGCGGGAAGAAAGTCAATAACATCATTCATAATGATTGAATGTCAATACTCAACTCACACATTTATACATCGTTCATATTGAGATAGAAATGATCATATGTATTCACTGATTCATCGTCGCTGCCGAACCCACAAGGGATTCTAGTACAGTTGTCATCAATACCAAACCCAGGGAGGATTTCAGTACAGTTGTCGTCACTGCTGAACCCATGGAGGATTCTAGTACAGTTTTCCTCACTACCGAACCCACAAATTATTCCAGTACAGTTGTCGTCACTGCCAAACCCACAGAGGATTCCAGTACAGTTGTCGTCAATGTCGAACCCACGGAGGATTCCAGTACAGTTTTCATCGTAGTCACAACCAGCTCTAGGGTTCCCTCACACAACACACTCGATTCCGGGAGGGTCCGCTCCTAGAGAAAAGGGGTCGATACATCAAATATCATGAATTCCAGAGTTGATGTATCCCGAAGTTCCGTTTTGTCAAAAAAAACCCAACGCACTAGACGGTGTGTCAATCGGATGTCCGGTATGAGAGTTATTAGCCTTTTCGTTCTAGGGGCCCATTTAGAAATACGCTCATTCCAAACCCGGACATTTTCCAAAGTCGTCCAAAACTCACTTAGAGTATTGAAAAAGGACTGCAATGTCACGAGGGTCCCAGTGCTGCAGATGGCGTGTAGATCAGACACGATGTCATAATGTTATTCACGTTTAAGTGAAAACGGGCCCGGTCCGTCAAGCCCAGTGGCTGGTGGGTCGGGTCAACCCGATTTGGGTGGGTCCAACCCGGAATAGGGTCTGAACGACCCGGTGAATCATGCGGCTTAGAGAGAGGGGGTGCGGCCCAGCCCGAGAGGGTGCGACCCGACCTGAGAGGGCACGACGCGGCCCGGTGGGGCGGGGCGCGGCCCGGCGCAGCGCGGCCCGGCCCGGCCGGCCACGGCACGGCCCGGCCTTCCGAGTGGTTCGGCCTGGTAGTCGAGCACTACAGGGGGCGCGGCCTTCCAGTCTCCTGAATCGGCGGCGCCCGGTGGGGCTGCTCTTCCATTCGGCCGGCAATTGCCGGTCGGTCTTCCCGACGCGAGCAGCCCGTCCGGGCCGCTCTCCTTCCGTGTGGCACCTACTGGTGTCACGGCCCTCTCCAACCCAGCCGGCTGATGAGCTGGCTAGTTCTGCCACCAGAGCGGCCCATGGAGCATGGGCCACGGTTTTCCGTAGCGCAGTTCCCCTTGTGGTGTCGCGGTCTCCATTTGGCCCGGCCGGCTTTAGTCGGCCGGTTCTCCATCGGCCGAGCGGCCCGCGGATGTGGGCCACGGTTCCTCTCCACGCAACCGGCATACGGCTGCCGTTTTCTTCATTCTCTTCCACCCCTTCCCTCACGGTCGCCATGAAAATAAAACTACAATCAACGGATGGTCATCGGGCCATGTTCGTTCGGCCCAGGCCCTCCGCGTTAGGCGGTAACATATAACTGAAAAGAATTTGCATGTTGTCGAGCTGCGGAAGACGAATGTCGCGGTAGTCGGGCGTCGCGGAAGAACGGTGAAAATTCCATTGACATCGAAGTGCACCCGAAGAAGTAGAGTCGTTGGCGAGTTCGCGTTCTTTGAATCATGGAGCATTATTCATCGAGGGAGAAAGGTGTTCTTCATCGGAGGCATTTTTCGTTGAAGAGAGGAACTCCTTCTTCATATTCTGAAGAGATCTTCCCCAAAAATCCCTTCAACACAACACCTTCCCAAACTAAAATAATAGATAACACTTTTATTTTATTCAGAGATTAATTTTTTAAAAATAAATCACTTTAATTGATTCATTGGAGTATTCAACTCATTAATTAAAACTGTTGGCAAAAATTAATTGGAGAGAGGGAGGGGGAAATTTCACATAAATAAGGGGAGAGTTGTCAAATTAATTAAGGGGGGTTTAATGGGGGATTAATGGAGTTGAAAGGTTAGGGGGTCGTGTGGCCCCACCTCACAAATATCCTCTCATGGGAGGTTATGTGGGTGTGTTCCCCTCCTCTAACTCCCCTTGGGAGGAAATAACCACAAAACTTAAATAAAATTGTGTATTACAAATTTTTTTTTAATTCTAAATCCCCAAAACATAACTCTCAACCCTCAATTAACACAATAGCAGTAATGGTCCCCTTAAGAGAATACCGGTGCTGCGAGTTCATCGGTGCCCTCAGATTTTGATTCCATGCACTGGTTCAATAGATAGAAAAACACGCACGTACATTTACTGAACGTACCTGAACTAAACTTCATAAATTGATTCTAGGAACACCAGGCCTCAGAATCAAGTGTTGTCAAAAACTGTGGACTCGTAAAATTACAAAGATTAATGAAAAAAATTCCTTAAAATTATCGGGTCTTTAAATAACTACTCATTAAAAATGAACTTTATCATAAAATTATCAAAATTTCATCCAATGTAAATTTTTGATTTCCCACTTCTAAATAAGAAGATTATTTTGTCAAATGGAACATATAAAAGTGATCAAACTGTTTTTTAAAATGGTTATCATCAATAAGTCATAAAATGAGAATTAAAAAATATTATAGTATTTTATGCTTAAAATTTGATTCATTCTCATTTTATGCCTCTAAAATTTATTAGATAAATGTAAAAACATTTAACAAACAAATTTCTTCATATTTCGGTTATTTATTTTAATTTTTTCCAATAAAATGGCTATGCATTAACTATCATTTAAAATAATAATTCTATTATTATATTATTTTTCATTTTAAATCAATATTGTGTGCAACATAATATTTAGCAGAAACCCGTAGTTACGTGTAAGTAAGCTATCAGAAAAATTATCCCCTTTAACATAAAATTAATATATTATTCAAAAATATTATTACATATGAAAAATAATTATTCTATAAATACTTTGGATGTTACAATGAGGTTATTGTTCTTAAATGATAAGTTAGAATTCACGTAATAGTTTCTCCTCTCACATTCATTCCTCTGGGAAATATGGCATATACAGCACTTTTTTCATAAAAGTGGTGTATATACTACCCTATGAATATGATATATAGTGATTATATTTAATTAAATTTTATAAAATGTTTAATTTTATTTAAAAATTTCATGGGGTTATTTTCCAAATGTTACCAAAGTCGTAAGGGCTTTACATTATAATGTAATTTTTATAGAGATTATATATGATTATTTTTTTGAAGAATAAATTATATGTAATATCTATAAATACATATCTTTAATTTTATATTCATTTTTTATTTTCTCATATTTAATTTTTTCCAGTCATTTTATTATCTTTAACTAATAAAATTTCATTAAACAAATATTAATGTAGAACCATATTTATCATCCATTCAATAATAAATATTATATTTTACATTTATATTTTCGTTAAATTTTAAATTAATTTCTTCACTATTATAAAAAAATTATTAAATTTATTTTTAACCATTTTATTAATTTCAAAAAAAATTATAAAGAAATCATCATGAATTTTTATGAATATTTTACTTTTTACCAATGGTGTGAAAAAAAATTCATTTAAAGAACATCACACAAACAACATTTCCCAAAAGAAAAAATAAAATTTTCCTTAAAGATTAATTTTCTTCTTCCCATGGTTTTTTCCAAAGAAAATGATTTAGATAATATTTTGGAGAATATTAAATTTTGATGAAGTTATTTCAAATTGAAAAGGGTATTTTCTCTATGAATTGATCCAATAATATTTTAAATATATTTTCATCATTGACAATATCCATTAATGTTATTCATGATTCACTAGGTATATGATCCTATTTTATAATTTTTCCCTATTGAATGGAAGATTTATGAATATATTAATAGTATATTGATGAAAAGTATTTCTATTTTACATTATTTAAACTATGATTAAATGATAAATGTTTTCATGTTATTGTGTCATACATATGAATGGATTAAGATTATGTTATGGGTGGGTCAGTTATGGCCCTCCATGCATTTGGTTTTGGATTAATGTTTCATGAAACAAAAGGGCATGTTAATGTTTTCCTAAGACCAAATTATGCTATATAGGTGGGTATCCTTAGAAACAAATAGGGAATGCGATTTTTATCCCATGACCAACATGGTTATATGGGTTTTTATACCAATACCAATGAATGAATGTGTGTGGATATACCAATTATATCATGTGATATATTTCATAGTTGGTATCCCTAAAATAATATCTCTATTATTATGATTATTCCACTATTTACTGATATATTATTTTCTTCATATTATTTTAAAATGTAAGGTTCATTTTATTATACACCTATTATCATGTTATGATTAATAATGACCAATGAGGGATATATCCATAGTTCATCATTACTGATTATCTGATCATATTAATTATTAAGTTAACTTTTCCTAAGCTATGATGACATGTTTAAGTATTTCTTGTATAAGAAGGATTCTAGTTGTGAATAACATAATGGAAGATGATGTTGGTTTTTTATGTAGTAGATGTTTATATATATATATTTCCCAAAATAAAATTCATATATGGTTCTGGAATGGATAATAATTATATGTAATAATATGTATTATTTATTTATTTATTGTTTTGTTCATCTAAATATCAAAAATTGTTTATTATAATGTGAAAATATATCATTGATGTTCATAACCCACAATCAAAATTGGACACATTGAGTATCACTAAACATGATCTTAAATCATTCCAACTAGAGTGTCAACAGATAAAAATCCTATATAAAACATTATTTTCAAACCTAAACTACAAAAAATATGTGAATAATAAATTGTTGAGTATATCATGTATTAAACAAGGAAATATAAAGCATTGGCATGATCTAAGTTGCACCTATCACCATCAAAGGTACCTCATTGGTGTACGTGAAAACATTATCCATTAAATAAAATATGTTTTCGTCACACAAATGTATCTTTACTTAGAATCCCAGAGTCCACAGACTCTTTCGTAGTCTATAGTAATTTTTGATATTATCATACCCTTCAATGATTTATCTTCCTATTGTAACCTGATTTTCATTCTGAGGTCCCTCTAGAAAACCAATGATGCCTAATTATTTTTCACTTCCCAACCTAGATCTATAAATGATATCCTCTAGAAAAAACAACACAGGTGAACCCCATTACCATATAAAATTAAACACTCTTGGAACTATTGTTAAATAATTATAGTGATACCCCACTCTTCTAAAATTAAAAACATCGAGGCAGAGTACATCTCATAGAATGAACTAAACAACCCCTACAAAAATCTGGAATATATTCACCACCCTAGAATATCTCTTATGATCTCATATTCATTATTCTGAATTATTCACAAATAATGTAACTAGAAAGAATACTCATTGGTCTAATAAATATAGGAATAAGAACTAGGGATGTTTCTTCTTACAGAACCTTATAAATAATAAGAGTCTTGTGAATAAAATCTAAATATAACTCCTTATATAAGATCCAAACGCAGTGGATAACCTTTATTTTTATACAATTAAAATTTCATGGTCTTTTCAGCCACATTTCTTGACAACATAGCTGAAGAGTGTGCTAACTCCTTGAAAAAGTGGTATTTTCTTCTATAGTTAGAGATCAAAATTGAATATTTTTAATTCTATGAGCATGATATGACTATATCATCTCACGAAATAATTCCCCGTTGATGAGTTCATTCAGGGAACCTCATATCAAAACCTCATCCATCTTCACCTAATTCCATATTCCCCGCCACCTACAAGTAGATCCTTGAATCATATAAGTGCTAACACTCCTTCACAACACACTCCCACAAATGGAACCCCTCTAAGGATATAAATTGATAAAGTGAGATAATAACAATAAAATATCACCTCTAATAGGACATTGATAGGACACTATCACAAAGGGTAGATAATCGAACTCATGGGACACATTTCCCTCATCAGGACTGGAGATATAAGAGAAAGATGAAAACTACAACTAATAAAATCATGACCACAACAGAATGATATAATATTTTGATAAAATATATGATTATCCCATTAGATGAATCTTTTGACATATAGATGAAATAATTGATAAAATAATAGTAATGATATAATCCTTTTAAGTAAGCATGAATATCCAATAGCTATTAAATAACGCATCAAACAAGTAATTTCCATCTGCATCCCCAACCAGCTCCTTTTGAATTGAAAAATAGTTTTTAAATATGTACAATAAGTGTAACATATATAATGATTAGTATCATTCCTATATTATCTCATTATAAATAAAATAACCATTTAAAATCCTATTGAAAATGTTAATAAAACTAATAAATCACATAAACTACTATACTATTATTTTCTCATCCTCTCCACGGATCTCTCGCCAAGTAATGTATAGAATAATAACCACAACATTGAGAATATAGATGCAAAAATATATGTATACATGTGTACCACATAAGAAATTACCTTCCATATTTCTTCTCTCAAGATCAAATGTTACACATCATGAAATTTGATATCTTTCACAAATCAATTAATCCATGATTTGAGTCTTCCCCAAGCTCTACCTACCTTAGTCCGGCATAGGGCCAAACTTCTCATATTTGTATCAATAATCTTGTTTATCTCATCATCATAACCATCTAGTAATCAATAATGTGATTCTATGAAATCTAGAAAGGCATGTGTAAATGGATTAGGCCATAATCCATCATATCACACCAAATACACCCACGGAATGACAATACCACCATCACTATATCAAATGAACTATATCTTCAAGCCATCATATCCTTCATTAAGCATTTATGGGACTTTATTTCGGATAATATAGTGGATGATGGTCAAGATGGGGATAAAATCACGAATTAAAATATTATAGAAAAGTATTAAATATTTAATCTAATTGTTGATGTTAATTAATATAGTTAATTTTGAAGAGGAATAAAATAAACAATACAATGATGCTTTTATAGTATTATGGTCGGAAGTGGACCTTGTATTCTATTTAACCTCTCTAATGAGTGAGAGATATGTCATGAACCAATATCATTTTTGAAGGTGAATCATAACCTGATTATAAGATCATTTTATACAAAGTGGAGAGACAATGATGAAACACTGACTATTATACGGGGATTCACAGTCAAAATAGAAAAGTGACTTTATAATTCTAGAGACATAAATGAGAAATTAAGATAATTATAAAATTGGATTCACAACCTAATGTAAGAGATGAAAAATTGACTTTGAATGTAAAATACTAAATAGATATTATAATGCACATTAATGATATGAAGTAGTTTTAGAGACAAAAGAAACCGGAACAAAGTAGAAGATAAATTTTGAAAGAATAGGTTTTGGTGATTGAGAGATTTGGATGTCATATTACACTATTAGTATTCAATTATGTTATTATTTGAAACATTAATGATAATTTAATTGGTGAAATATATTTTAAATAAGAAATTATCACATTGAATGTCTATTGATTTATGTTCATAGATAAAAATATTTTCGAATAAGTTATCTATAATATTCAGTGTCATTCAATGATTTTCATCCTAACATCAAAGAGATTACTACAAAGAGTAAAAAACACCTACCATAGATAAAATAATACAATAATTTATAGTTATTTGTATATTTAAAAAATTAAGGAAGAGAGACCGAGAGAGAAAATATCATTATTATAATCATCTTGGAGGGATAAATGTATATACCAAAATAATCATATAAACATATGAATATATCTCGAAAAATACTTTACAATAGGCTCGACATAATTAGAAATAAAACATTCAAACAAAGCCAAATAATTACATAATTATTTTATGTAGATTTACTACTAACAAAAAATAAGGAATTCCATTTGAATAAATACATAAAATATAAAATCTTATTTTTTATAATCAAACAAATTTTAAAAAGATTAAAAACAATTAAAATATGAATAGTTATTTAAAAAATATTGAAAATTGGAAAATTATTTATTAATAAATAATTTCAACATATATAGTAAATATGATTTGTGTTTAAATGAAATGTGAATAATAAATTAACATTACCTTTAAACCAAGTTTAAAACAATTCCATATAATTCAAATAGTTTAAAAATAATTAATAATTAATTATAAGATGTCAAAAATAATGAAAAAATTATTATACTCATTCACCAAATAAAAATATAAAATATTACTAAAATATAGCATTAAATTTATTTCCCAGATGAAATAATTTTAGTAATGATAAGAGAATAAATTTATTTGTTATAGGATAATTTTTTACATGGATATAGGATGAAATAGTAACTTCTGTAAGAAAGGAATATATTTTGTTTTGTTGCATTGTGGCAGTACCATGTCCGGTTCTATTAACATCATAAAAAAACTATGGGAACTATAGTGTGGTTCTTCTATGGAAAAGTGGTGAAACATCTGTTTGAATGATCGTTACCTTCATGTTGAATCTATCATTAATTAAGATAAGAAAAAATATTCCATCAGAGAATAAATGATCAATAGTTGTTTAATATGACTATGATAACAACGATAACTAAGAGAATTAGATAAAGAAACCATTGATTTATTCATTTACTATGAAGTATAAATTTTGCAGTGAAATTGTCACACTATTTGGATGGAGCTATTGTCACTCTACATGGATATAGATACCATCAATATTTTTTGTTATATCTACCATCACTCTATTATCAGGGAGATAACTTCACTCCATGGATATTATACCACCAAGCATCGGTGTGGTTCTACCATGATGGACTTCTACCATCATTGGAGAGACATTTTTATTAGCTGTCAAATAATGATAAATGAAGATTCTAACTAGTAAAGCCATTATATTAGAATGATGGCTTGAAATCCATGATATAAGAATGGACTAAGATGAAGGATGATAATATTCCATTTCAATAATATAAGAATGAGATTTCAGTCTAGGGATTTGGTATAATACAGGGAATATTTTGTCAGAGGAAGGAGAAGATGAATATGGAATCGTTTTATAAAAAATTGAAAACATTAAATTCGGATATTTTTTTGCTCATATAAATGATAAAATTAATGAACGATATAAAAACACATAAATCAAGAAAATATCATAATATATCCATATGACTTATGAGTTCCTAAATATGACATGAATATAATATGATATCATTGAAAGAAATTGAAAAACATCGAATAAATGTTTTTGAAACAGTTATTTAAATGTTTTAGACATTTAGCCATTTTTAAGGAAACTAAATTGTATTTTCATAATTTCAGGAATTTTAAATAAATTTAAATAAACCTCTTAGATTTATAATTTAAGAAACATTGTGAAATTCAGTTTTATATTGAAATATATATCATTGAAGTAAAATTTAGTTATAATTTATGAAATACTACAATTCTAGAACTGTTGTATAAACTTCAAGGTGTTTTTAGACCATTAAAATATAAATTAAAATATACATATTGTTTAATGAAATTTTAACAAATCTATAGCATATAAAATATAAAATTTTACATTATAATTATATCTTTATAAAATATATTATAATAGAATAGATTAATACATCTTGTAGACCTTAAATGCTGAAAAATATTGTTTACCAAATACACATAGTACGTTCAATGGTATATGAGATCATTTTAGAGGTTGATTTAGACTTTTTTTCATATCCTATTAATGTTGCTAATAAACATTACCATTAAAATGAAATATGTATTATAAACCAATTATCACTATAACATAATATATAATTAAAATATATATACTAAATAAATACTCTTTTTCACATAAAATAATTTGTCTGTCTTGAGATATTTTTTAATAATTAAAAAATATAAAATGATAATAATGAAAAAAACAACAGAAATTCCCCATAATGTAAATTTACTAAAATAAAACATTATTTTATATAATTCACACATTCTTGACATTTTTCAAAAAGAAAATATCATGAAATAATAAATAAAGAATTTTTAAAACAATAAAACTCCAACTTAATAAATGTATAATTTCATATGATAAAAAATTAGAATGAAGTATTAAAACAATATTTATTGATACCAAGTGTAAATTTAATTATCCCAATTTTATAATACACCAATAATTTATTAAATTTCTCTCAAGGATGATTCTCATAAGGGATAAATTTCAAATCAATATTTTCCTTATTCACATGATCTCGAAAAAATATAAATCTATGATTGAAATGATATGATCTAGAATGATATAAATTAAATTTATAAATATAAATTAAATATTTATTATCAAAATAAATTGGAAATTTATAAAGATAAAATAAAAAATCCATAAATATTTCATAATCCATACCACTATGAGAACAAAAAATTTATGTAGAGATATATTAAACTTCTACATTATATTGAAATACTTATAATTTATTCTTAAAAGAACAAGAAATAAAACTTTTTCAAAGAAAATAATATATTCTTGATGTTATTTTTCATTCAATTCAACATAATTCAAAATTAGAGAAATAATAGGATATTAAATCAATACATTTATATTTAGAAATGAATAAATAAGAGTTGACAATTCCTTTAACATACCTAAATATTCATTTCACAACATTAAAATTTATCTATTTAGGATCATTTTGAAATATTTCACATAAATAAACTAACCATGATATTGGGTCTAGGGGGACGAAAACAAATATATCCGCCCATCATTCCTCAATGAAAATTATTATCAAAATCTTTAATAGATGCATTAACATCTAATTTCAAACTAGTACTCATCGTAGTTTTTATATACATATAAGAATAAATACCAAACCATTGAAAAACATTTAGTACACATAGATTAATTAATAAATACTCCTTTTTATTCGTAATAAATTTTAATTCCAAGTAAGAAGAATAAATCTACAATTATAATCATGTCAAACTTATAGAAACCAATATAGAGAAATCAATAATATTTAATTTTCTAGAAACACAAAAATGTATATCATAAATATAAATTTATAAAAATAAATATCATTATAAATTATTTTAATGAATAGTATATGATCATCATTACTTCGTGCGAAAAAAAATATTCAATTGAAAAATAGAAAACCATGCATTCCAAGAATGAGATTCTCATTTGTACATATACAATGCATTATAATATTTAAAAACATGACTTGTTGGTCTTTAATTTTCAACACCATAGGGTTGTGAAAAATAAATTCCATCAATTATAACCCCATTTTAGAAAGAAAAATTTAAGTCAATTTGGAATAATTTAAGACCTTGAAAAAGGATAACAAAATAATAAGGTCCTTTAACTGAGAAATTGTAGAAAATTATTCTTGAATGTATATAGATTCTTTTTCAGAGTATCTGTGAGCAAAATTTCAAGGCTTATTTTGGAATATCTAGCAATATTTTTCCATGTTGTTTTTAAAAATATATATTGTTACAATTTCATTCTTAATAATGGATAAATCAAAAATTGATCAAAAATTTGAATATAATTAACTGATTAATTTCATTTTATAAAAAATGCAGTTAAAATCATTTTATTCATCAATAACTTCATTTGGAATTTGATTTGAAAAAAAATATTATAGAAATTCGAAATTGAATTTATTATTTTAATAACAAAGTCAATATTAAAAATTATATTGTAAACATTATGATATCTATGTGTATTCCATGATTTAGGATAATATCAAAATAGGGAATACTCCCCCTTAATTGATTCATCGTTTCTTGTGGGTTTGGTTCACCAAAATTTAAATATTTAAACTCATTTTAAAAATTATTCGAATCAGAATTTAATTTGACAATATTTTCATTAAATATGAATGATCTATCCATACATTATAAATGTTATTTTCTGAAAAAATATATTATATTTACTATTACTAGAATAAGGAATAAAAAAAACATCATAATTTTTATTATCAAATATATCAAAAATATTATTTGATTTAAAAAAAACAATATAAATAGAAATAAAAAATGTAACAAAATTGTGGATTTTTTATTTTAATTTAATTTAAAAGAATGTTTATTTAACAAATATATAACTGTTATTTAATTTTAAATATAAAAAAAAAGAAATAATAACTTTAGACTAAATATATCTAGGAAAATTATATTCACATAACATAGTTCTGGCTATTTAAATAAGAGTTATATTTTTCATTTCTTAAACATAATTTTGATGTGGGGTTGTTAGAGAAGATAAATTATTAAAATGACTATTCATTTCACCAGAATTTTAAAAATATAAATTATGAAAATCACCACTATTATCACTATCAATATAAATGATCATACATCCTTCAATATTTTGAACTACATTAAAAAAAGAAATAAATATTGATAGAGTATTATTTTTATATTTAAGAAAGAAAACCCATTTAATTACACTATAATAATCATAAAAAAATAAATTATTTTTCATAAAACCAAGGAATCGAATATGAGTATGAATAAATATATCAATTTTTCCGAACTATAAATGTATATTTTTACATATCTGATTGATACAATAGAAAGAAATTTTACATTGTTTTCCTTTCATTTAAGAGTCATTAACATAAAGTTCTTATTTCTTTAAGGTAGTTATCAATAACATATTATCATGTATTAGTGTGATTATATAACATTTTGAAATTAACAATACATAATCATTGTTTCCAAATGTATTCTATGACTCTATATAACATTAAAATACTAAACATGTTGCTTATTTAGTTCTGTAAAATGAATATTATATATATATTCTTTTCAATTATCAGAGATTAATAACCAATCAACCATAAAAAGTATAAATATATCATTTTAAAATTTAACATCCTTTAAATCATCACATAATTGGGTTATAATAATTAAATTATGTTTTAATCCATCATCATAAAATTATTTAGAAATAAAATTAGAATTAGAAACACCAAAACAAAAAAAAATATTTACATTGATTTTGAATTGGCACTTAATGTAATAGTAACTCTACATAATTAGTTTTATGTTATAAAATTTGATGATTCTATGGTCATATAACTATTGAATCCACTATGAATCTATCGTATTTCATTATTAAGTCATCATATGTGGTATTTTTTCAAAATTAATTTATATAAAAAACATTTACCTAAGATTCTTTAGGTCCAATTATATTTGTAATACAACATTTATTTACCTAAAAATAAATTGAACACGTATTTTATGGTACCCTAGATAATTATGAGTATTTGTAACTCACATTGACGTTTTAAATCTAAGAGAAAAAATCTTTTTCATATAGTGGCCATTCATTCCACACTGTTAGCTTTTTATAGTAGAACTACTGCCACTTATAACTTTAACATAATGATTTTTATAAATTTCTCATAATCCTCATTCATATACAAAACCATAATTATTATTAATTTTTTTATTCAAATGATTTATTTTAAGATATATTTTATGACCTTGAATAAAAACATGTAAATCTTTTCTCAATAATTTAAACAACCTTTTTCAAATTTTCATTAAAATCCTGAGTATATTACAAATTTTCATAAACTATATAATGAGAATAATAAGAGGAATTACTTAGGATTTCATTTTTTTCATATAAGTGATTTATTTTTAGACATAATATTATCATTATTTAATTTAGGACTTTTATATAAATCAGTATCCTTGATGAAAAAATGTTGTCTTTCAATTTATTTATTGAATTTTAATAATTATGATTTTTAGAATCTTAATCAAAATTATAACATCCCAAAAAAATATATATCTTCTAACTTAATTCATAGAATCAAAAAAGGACATGTTAGTAGATTCTTACACATTTATAGAGTCTTTATTATAATCTGAATCAATGGTACAACACCAACTAGTTTTCAATGCCTTTTTCTACATATTTTATTTTATATACAATAGGTTTGAATATTCATTATTAATATTCCCTTTATTTATAAGCCTAAAATAAGTAACATCTGATGTCAAATTGATAGTATTTCATTTTTTATATCCATTATATATTTCCTTTTGATTATTTCATCTAAATTAGTTCTTAAAAGATTTTATTAATACATTTGTAAACTCAAATCACAATAAAAAATCATCTTTTAACTAGTATGAAGAACAAAATAAAATTCCTTATTTGAAAAAAAAATTATAGATTAAAATAATACTCCTTCTATTTTAATTTTTTTGTCTCCTATTTAGTGATGTAATTCAATTCCTATTAAAATTAAATAAGTGATGTAATATATTCATTGAGAGTGTGCTCTCTGATGTTCACGATTTCATAAATGGTGAACTTATTCACATCTCATTTCACTAGTAATAAAATTACCAATATTTTAATAAGTGATGGTTTACACAAATATACTGAAATGAAAATCATTCAATTCATAATTATTTTTAATTGATTGAGAATTTGGTTCCCTGCTTCACATTCACCCCTCATGGTATCATGTCACTCAGCTCAAAGCATTCCAAACATTATTCGAATCAATTATTATGATCCATGGTGAGTAAATTGTATAATATACCATATCTCATGAGTTTTTATTCATGTATGAACATTACCAAAGACAAGTTTATCAATAGAACAATATTGAAATATAAAAATATATAGTTTATGTCATATATAATAGGATTATTTCATATTATTGTATGTGGGTCAGATTCTGGTAGTATGTACTATTTTTACATGATAGACTAATGTTCTATGAATAATTATTAATAGAATGCTTGCACAATAGATTTCAGACAAACCCAATTATTTCAATAAATGTGAGAAGGACTTTGAAGAATCAATTGTCATTTATATTCATTCATACCATCTAAAATAACATGTTCTTAGAATTTGAGGTCTAGTAAAGGGTTAACATCATAAAATATAAATAGACTCTACAAAAAGATTGATTAAATCCAATAGGTAAAACCTCGAAAACCAATTGTTAAGTGTAATATAGAATCATAAGATATTATAGAGGGTGTGTGAATAGACACGACTAAAATTTTACATAAATATATTTATTATATAAACAAATAGTTATTATTCTTTAATATAGTTAATTTTCATAAAATTATATGAAATAATAAAATTGTACATTTTATTCTAGTTTAGTCTATAGTGTAGCTATAATACTCTTAGACATATCTACATAAGGAGATATATGTTGTGCAGTAATCTGGTTTTTTAATCAGAATTATATCATAATTGCGAGATCATTTTCTAAAAAGTGTAGGGATAACCATGACAAACATAATTTTTTGTGGGGAGTGACAACCCAAATAGAGTAATAAAAATAGAATATTGAATACAAAAAATAAACAATACAATCATCATAATATTGGAGTCACAACATAATGTAATATAAGAATAAATACTTTTGTGCATAATGGAATTAATAGGAAACAGAATGTATTTGAATGATCGGAATATGTGTTACAAAATCAAAAAAAAACAAGGTAGATGATAAAATAGTAAAACACGGAATTTATTCCACGATAAATATGGTTTTATCATTGAGGAGGTGGTATTAATTAAATTTGTACTTCATCAGTTGAGAGATAAACTAGATAAGGAAGCAGAGGTCACATAAAATATTATCACATTAATGGTTCTGAACCTTTAAATAAAAAATTTAAAATAGTAACAAACATCATCAATGTGGAAAAAAATTAAGAAATATTAAATAAAATAAAAGATACTATAATAATAGATATCTATAGTGGTAATTAATCATTTTAATAATTATATAGGATATATAAAAATAATTTTGAAAATAATCGGAAAAACATTTTTTTATATTTATGAAAAAATCAGTAACAATTATTCAAGCATAAATAAACTGTTCAAATTGAGTTCAATAATTTTATTGATTATCATAAGTAGATTTTCAATAAATAGAAAAATTCAATTACTATTTTTATAAATTCATTAAACATAAAAGCATAATTTTTATTAATTTATCACAGTGAAAACACTTTGAAAAAAATAAAAAAATATTAATAAATACATTTTAAATATTATTAATTGAATATTTAATTACTAAAAAACAATTTTTATATATGTGGAAAATATGTTTCCTGTTTCAATAAAATATTTGTAATAAATTAAAATAATATTTAAAAAATAATTACAAATTTTCCAAATAATTTCAAATTTCTAAAGACAAATAAAAAATAATTATAGGGCAACTGAAATAATTAAAATTATTATTTTCCACATGCAGCAAATAAAACATTAAAATATTACCAAAATAATGATTTATAAATATTTTCTAGGAAAAAAATATTCTGAACGATAATAGAATAAAAGAACTGGAGGTAGGATGTTTTTTTACGTGGAGGTTGGACAGAATAATACATGGTTGAAGCAAGAGGATTCAAATATCACATTGAATTGTTATAATATTATTCCTAGTACTTCTACCACCACACGAAATCCTGGTTAACATTAGTACAATTCTATCATAGAAATGTTTTTATACCATTTTATGACGGTGATTCCACCACTTGAAAGATCTTCCATCAACAAAGATCTGGGAGAACACTAATGGGAAGCATTAAAATCCACTGCCGCTATTGAAACTACCATTGGAGAATAAATAATCTACCATTGATAAAGGGGATTGTAACTACCATGAAAATGGATAATCGTATCTTAAAATACAATTTATATTTTATCTTATGTATATATGAAATGTTTTGGTGCTACCATTAATTTTTTTATAGGAATCTAATATCACAATGATTAGATGGGGATATCATCACTCTATTTAGGGGGAGATACCATCACTATTAGGCACTCATACCATCAAGTGATTGTCTGGTGGTATCATTCTGGGTTTCTTCCACCATTAAAGAAATATTTTGAAGAGTATCCATGTGATTTTGAAGAATAATACACCCTAGAAAAACCATTTCAACCGAAAACGGTATGGAAATCTATGTAATAAGAATGGATAAATATGGAGGAAAATATTAATCCATTTTTATACTTGAATAATGATATGATGGTGTGGATATCTTGTTTCATTATTGAAGGATGCATATATAGGTAGGGGAATATGAATATTTCATCATTTTATACATATTTTGAAAACATAAAATTCACTAATTGTTATCCAATATAAATGAAAAAATTATTAAGTTTTCTAGAATTGTTAAATGAATTAAATCTATATATTATTCCAATAAATGAATGGTATTTCAAATCTCAAATGTATATATTAATATATCATTGTAAAAAAATAAAAATATTTAATAAATAATGTTGACAATATTGTTTCAGTATTATAATCATTTAAGACATTTAATTAGGAAACAATAAAGAAACAATTAAAAATTCATAAAATTGATTGAATGGAAGAAAAAAACCATATATTTCCAAAGTGACATATGGTTTGTGATTTTGATATATATCAAAATGTATAAAATTTAATTAAAAAATATTTTACCTTATTCATGTTCTGGAAATAATGAAATTTTATATATTCTTTATACAGTTTTTAAATAATTAAAAAATATTCATTATAATATTAATTTAGTGGAATATAAATAAATATATTGGATATCCAAAGAACCATGTTTCACGAGGAACAAATATATATTACTCAATTCAAAATATAATACCCTAATATCACATTAAAAACTTTAAAATGAAAAATGTTGTTAAAAAACCACATTGAGTATGTTCAAAGAAAAATAATAACATTCTACAGTTAGATTTATAATATTTCAAGAAAAAAAAGTTCATTAAACAAATTATATTTTCGAGGAAATAGTTGTTATAAAAATATTATCTCTATCGATTAAGATATAAAAACTACTAATATGATATAAAAAGTGATTATCGCATGATATAATGTGTGGGTTTGGAAAGGGTTTGCAATATTAAAAAACCTAAAATGTAAAAAAAAAGTTAAACAAACACCCATCATTAGAAAATCACCATCCTGCATACACACAAGTAATACTATAGCTGAAGAGATTGTGATGGGGATTTGGAATTCATCTATATGTATCCTTTATAACCTATACATTAGGGAAGCCACCCTAAAAACATTTGTTCAATAGATATCCTACAGACATAGATGGTGATTATATAAAATTACAAACCAAGTATAATAAAAGTATATCACAACCACACAATTGTAAACTACCCATTCTTAGGACCATCTTCCAGAGTCGTCGTATAAGACACTTGGGTGCCACCGAAAAGTTGTAGATCATAACATTCCTCCATGTATCATGTTAAAAATTATGTATTTAATTATAAATTAATTAATAATATTTAATTTTTAAGGAAAATATTAATATTTAAAACATTTATTCCCTGATATAGTTGAACTTTTTATTATTTTAATTTATTCTCTTCTATGTCTTTGTTATAAGTAATCAAAGTTGACTAAACTCAGTCTTTAATTAATACATTTTCATTTTGAAAACATTTTTTTAACTCTATGAATCAACCTAAGATGCTACATATAAAATTCACTCATAGTGAATTTCATCATACAATTCCTCGTAGATGGAAACCAGTAATATAAATAAAATTCAGTCAACATCCATGATGTAAACATCATGCTAGATATATGCATCAAATTGAAATCCTCACTCTAATCTCACCTCAACCACCCCAGTGTCCCACACCATTTAACATATAAGAAAATTTGGAATAGTATTCCAATACCACCATCAAAACGTTCACCTGGTGCCATCATAATCATCAAAACTAACACCACATTCTGCTAGTACAACCCTATGACTCTAGCCCATTCTCATAATGTTTTCCATCCATATACTGTTATAAATCAATCATGTCAATATTATAGGTATATAAACTTTAAATACATATTTTATATATTTTCCCATATATAGTTTCAAATGAAATAACAATCAATTCCGACATTGAACTCTATCCTTAATTATATAATGATGTGGTCTCTCAGTACACGCGAATTGCTTTATGAAATCATTGAATTTTCATTACTGCCTTCAATTAAACGATAATAATGAATAAATCCCACCAATAGAATCTATACATATTTCAATGTATAAGTATTATTTATTTAATTTTCTATTTTAAATTAATATGATTCTTTATACATCAACAATTTTTGTAAAACATATATCAACATTTTAATTATTATAATCAATCATTTTCCATATTATTTATTTTTTAGATTCAAATAATATCAACTATACATTGAAATTATTACATCATAAACCACATAATCTAGTAAATATTAAGATTAAAAAAGTATATATCAATAAAATTCATGGTACAATACATCCCAAATAATTATGTATTAAATATTAAAATTTCCACATGTGATAACACTTATAGTTTCTATAATTTCATTAAATTTAGTCATCAGATAATATTCCTAACCATGAATACTAATTCTATGCTTTAAATAATATCCATTACAAAAATAATAATCAAAATATACTAAAAATAAATAATTTCCATTTCTATTATCATCTTTCAAATTTTCAAATTAACCTATATAATGCAATAATTTATTTTCACATTCTTCTAATAATCGTAATGATTTTCAAAATCATTTATCTAAATAATGAACAAATTAATTATTTTCCATTAATGAAATTAATATAATATAATATATATATATATATATATATATTATCAAGTGATTTCTGAATTTTATGATAATGAAAATTATCTACAGCATCAAATATTATTTTTAATTCAATTCTATAAAGAAAAACATTAACTGGTTACCAATATTTTGTATGAAATAAACTTATATTTCATTTCATGAAATAGTAATAAAACATTAATAATATTTATTATTATGTAACTTTGGATTCTAATAGATAGTAATAAAATTTATGGAATTCCATTTTCACGATATCATAAATTTATATCCCATGGAAATAATATTTCAACATGAAATAATTTATTCTCATACTCAGCTAATTAATTCTCACAATGAATTAATTAAAAATATTAAATAATGTAACTATAATGTTGATAATATCAACCAATAATATATAACAACTAATTACATTACAATTAAATATTATACTCTATAGATTTATAGTATATTTTAATTCTAGAAATAATAATAATATCTTTAAAGTAACACACTACATGTATTTCATCTCAGTATATAATAATTTTCAAATAATCATAAAATAATCAATCATTTTATTATTTTGAAGATTATTTTTTGATTATGGTTCATTAAATCCATCCAAATATAGGAGTCAAAATCCTACTAAAATTACCCCATCACATTACAAAAATATAATGATTTAAATGATCCTTTACCAGGAATTTTTTATTTCATGTTTTTAAAAATTATAATAGATAAAAGATATCTATTTACCTTGTAAATTATATGTCTAGGGAGAAAGGAATAATCTATTATCAATTAATGTGTCTCACAATACCAAAGAGTATTATTTGAACATGGACCCAAGAAAAAAAAGACTCAAACAAAGATAATATGGTATCTTAAAATCCCATAAATATACGTTCTATAGATATCATTCATTTTAATTTAAATACTTATAGTTTAATTTCTCATATAACCCATTTATAACTCATAATTTATAAACGATTCAAAATATAACATTAATGTCTATTAATAAAACAACCTCCAATGCCCATATTAATTTCCTTAATTTATGTTCAAAATAAAATATAGAATTTTCTAGGATGACTAAAATATGATTTTAAAGAATATTTTCTACCTTTTATTGACACATACATGTTGAAACATTGTAAATGGGTATTACCCTTTTGTAGAGGACAAAATTACACATGATTCTAAATTCATAGATGGACATTATTTGATATTTAGGACTCATGGGTTACCATTACGTAGCTAAGGAGCTATGCTTACATGAGGAGTACATAAACCTTATATAATATAAAGAAAATGGGAAGTCCATTACTTAGGTACTAGAATGACTCTATTAATTCTACATGATATAAGACATACCCTTTTGTGGGTATGAAAGAGAGTATCCCACCATTACATAGCTAGTTAAATACACAATATACATTTATAAAACATAAAAAACATTAACCTCTACTTATGTATGAATCAACTAATATAAATTCAAGATTGTGAATAATAATTCATCCAGTACACATTTTATTGTAGATCTAGGTTACAGTAATGTACCTATGAAAAAAATACAATAACCATACATAACAAGTAGAAAAACAAACGTTTAATGATTCAAAGAAGAAGGCATCTCTAAGGGTTAGTTTTTTTTGAAAATAATATATTCACTAACACTAAATTATAAGTAATAAACTAATGGAAATATTTTAATTCCAAAATTCCCAGAAATCTAAAAAACACCTCAAAAATGTCTTAAATCATTTACAAGGAATCACGCATAAATTTCCAAATAAAATTTTTAAAACATTGAAATAACTTACAGAAATATAAAAATAATTTAAACAAAATTTTAAAATATAAAGATCTTTTCTGAACAACCAGACATCAACCATAGTAATAAGTACATATTGGGAATATCTTACACCTACACAATTCCACCTATTGAGGGTATGGAGACTCAACTAGATAAAATATCATTTCAATGATATCAATACATACCACTATATCCAAAGGAACACAAGTACCATTGAAACAAAAATAAATGGTTATAAAAATTAAAACACCCCCCCCCCCCCATTGTTGTAAAAAATGTAGGTGCTCCTCCTCTATACACTGATACAAAATAAAGAGCTACAGATAAATCAGATCTACTTCCTAGACTAGTGGAGAAAATATTGTAAGGTTATCATCCCCAACCTTCCTCGAATCTTGAAGATAAAAGGTCTCTCTCCCAATTTAAGAAACTATTGACCTGAATTATTTTTTCCCATTGAGATATTATTTAAGTGAAATATATGAAATTTTAGAATAAAATAATAGTTTTTATTCTAACAAGTTAAATAATCAAACAAATTTCAGCCATGGTACCCACACATTAGTAAATATTATATACATAACAATTCATTAAATGTTCCAGTAAATATATCACCAGAAACAAGTATATAAAATATGAACATATGTTACTCTTCATGAAAAATTAACTCACCCACACTTTCCAATTAGATGAGAGAAAATTTCATAAACTACAACTATAGCATAATACCTATAAAATGATATGAAACTGTAATCACACAACTAGTAAAAGAAAAAAACTTCCCTGGTAAGTCTTAGGTCCACTATATGAGTGTTGTCTATGAACTAACATAATTCCCCTACATGAGTTCGGATCATCCTATATTCATTCTACCACATATGAATTCATAATACAACTTTGTTACACAATAAATCAAATCTATTGGTCTAAGTCATTATTAAATATGAACTCATACACAACACATGAAATGTATGAGGCTTCCAAATAGAAATGATGGCCTACGATATAATGTGTGTATATTATAACCTTAGTATATGAAATAATAAAATCCATAATAAATAATAACTATCATTAGAATAAATGAAACTACAATACCCACATCAATATATTTGAATAAAAAAATGAAATGATATCTATGTAATGGAAAATGGATGATAGAATTAATATCATCTTAATACGTTCCCAAAAATGGATGATAATTTACAAAAATAAAAACGTCATGAATAAATGTGGAATAAAATTAAATGGTTCTTGATTATTCGTTGACATCATCAGGGCCCACCTTTTTCTTCCTACTCAACTGGATGACATTAGTCTGTTACCATTTAATGGTTCTCTTATTATAAACTCTATATATACATCAATATTTAAATCTAATGTGTGAGTATAAAACCTAGTACACAATAAATTAAACCTTTTAAATACTTCATCTAGTGTATAAAAGTTTGTATATGATGATTAGAAAAAAAAGAAACAATAAAAAATAACAATATATTTTATCATGCCTAAATCAGGGTGACATAAACCCCGGTCCTACCCTCTTTGGCTTCATGGTGGATGATAAGTAATGTTTTTCCTATCAAATAATTTGAATAAAGTTTTAAAAATTATTCTATGACTAAAATATCTCATTATGGATAGACAAAATATAATCATTACAATAAGAAAAGTTTATCTCAAGACTCAACCATCTCATTAATGGATAGATAAAATTTATTCATGACACGTAACAGAATTTATTCCATTACTCTACCATATCATCTATTAATAACCACCAAATCATCAACACACATATCTATCATACCACGTATCATGGTTCACAATAGGATATATACCCACAAAAATTGAATTAAATCCTTGAATCAATGTTCTAATTAGTCTAAAAAAACACCCAATTTCTTGTAAAATCATACATTTTTATATAGAAGTTTTCAATTGGTAATGACTTCTATCCTCAAATGTAATAGATCCCAAATGTAATGAGTCACCAACTAAAACAGCCCCAATTCCCAAATTCCCCATATTACACCCTATAATACATCAATTGGGTATTTTAGAATAAATATCTATGGTGAAGGAATAATATAGTTATAATATTAACATAAAATTTATAAATAGAAACTTCCAAAAAAATACTCCTCCACTCATATAAAGTAATTGAGGTATGTATGGTTGATATAAATTCCACTCCATTAATAATTCATGGAATAAATTATTATATCATGTTATATTACATAGATACATTCATTCAATATCCAATCTATGGATGCATATTTTAAAATATTAGAAGATGATTTCGAATTGTAAGAATGAGGGGAAATAACTTTTCTATTTAGATCTAATAAGTACAAATCTAATCAGAAACGTTTCTAGATTAAATGAAATTGCCAAAATATCACAAAGGAGACTCATGGTTCATTACTATCCACATGAGGATGAATTAATTATTTCAAGAAGGTTTCTGGGAAGAATTAAAATATTAGTAATAATTAATATTTTATTCAGTGTTTTTTCACATAGTTTACCAAAAAATGTGAAAACTCTGTGGGAGAAACTGTCCATGCATTGGACTAGTCACTTGGTTGGCTTGCACTATTTGGTCAACCGTGCACTAGTCACAAGGATTCCATTGTCCCTAAATTATTTAATCAAATGGTTACCTTAGGAATCATCATGGTCCCCTTAACCATAATGTAAATATTTAACCTATAAAGTTCTTCCAAACCCTCTTGAAACATACCTAGATATTCCCTATTCCAATCCCACAAAACCATATATCCCAAAACCATTAAGGGAAATATAAAAAAATAGAACAATATGATGTAACAAACCATATAAATATAAGGCGTATTACCGAAAAAAATATTACGTTCTGTGTCACATTAAAAAATAAATTTAATGAATGTAATTGAAAAAAATAAATCATTATTTATAAATGAGATCCAATAATAGAAAATTGAATGGAAATAATTTCCATGTTTTTCATGGTAAAGTGGCATATAAAATAAAAGTAATTGGAGGTAAAACATTCTCAGTATTTTAAAATATATATATCAAAATCCCCATCATAAAAAGGATAATAGACTATTCTTTTGGAAAGAGTTCAAGAGATAAAATGTGATCTTTGGAGATAGAATATATTTATTTTCTAAATAAAAAATGAAAACTTTAGTGGAATTTATGAATTTGAATTTGGTGGAAGAAAAATATTTTTGAGACTATAGGAATTATTCATAACAACATTTAATTTTATGAAATAATAAATCAATAATTGAAGAAAAATTATTTTCATAATATAATTTTCAAAACATAGAAGTTAAATATATATAATAATTAAATAAATTCATCAACATAATTATACCTATAAATTAATAGTCATGGGATAATAATTATGACTCACAGATAAGGTGGTTTATTTAAAATATCCCCAATGACTATAGTATTAAATGATTAAAAATATTATGAAAGTTTTATAATGTAATAAATTTTAAATATGTTGAAGGAATAATAAATAATGATAATAGAAGTAAATTAGGCTATTATGTAATCAATTTAGAAGAAAATGTGGTCCATAACTTAAAACATATCATAAGGAATAGAAATTGTTGTAGATTACTCTTTTGACAAATTATTTCTAGGATAAACACACTTTAAACTCATATATGATAAAAATAACCACATTTATTACATATTTAATAATATTCAAATTTATTAACTATTACTTTTTAATTTTAATAATGTTTTGTAATTTTACTAGTTTCGCATTATATATTTTCTGCATTAGATGCTAGTAACATTGATGTTTTCATACATGTTTCATAATGGTGATATTGATCCACATTCCCTCATAGTATGTTCATCATTTTTATAATATTCATGGTACTATAAAAAATGTACTATAACTATTAATGATGTCCAGATTTAAAACGGTGGTACATTCACTTATGAGTTTTTATGATGGACGTTATGATGTGTTTGTTTCGATAATTTTTTATGAACCAAAGGCAGCACATTTTTAACAAGTTAAATAGTTATATTAACATTAAAAACTAAAAAAACATTATTGAATAATTAATATTCTATCTTACTAGAAATTATGTTCCCATATTCATCCATTATATTATTTTAGAGCATCGTTCATATAGGTGGTTAATCAACCCAAATAAGAACATATTATGATCAATGAGTGAGTATTTTTATGAGAGTGATTATTTAATTATAAAATAATTATAATAAGAAAATAATGGTATTATTTGTCATTAATAATTGATGAATCAAAATTTAGTTGAGTTTTGGGTAATTATATTGATGATGATATTTAAGAGTTGATAAAACTAATGTCAAGGGATTAAATATTCTTTTGATGGAAAAATAATAAATTAGATTTTTGGTCATCCTTTATGGGGAAATAATTTTTTATTATGTAAGGTTATTATATTATTTGTAAAATGGTCAAATAATAAATGGAATAGTAATTGATAAGCGGGGCTTGATGTGGGTGAAAAACAGCTCCATTAAAAGTTGAAAAGATAGATATTCCATTTGAAACCTTTGTTTCATGAATGGTATCAAAATAATTGAATGGTACATAGTTATGTTAGTTAATGTAATTTTGGTCATATTTTTTAATTTATTTTTGTACCTAACAATACTATTGTTATTTTTTTCATTTTATTCATCCATATTTTGAGCTTGTTTGATATATCATATTTTTTCACTTTAACCTTGTTGAAATATTAACCATAGTAATTATTATTTTAACAAAATTATAAAAAAAACCTTCATACCAAATTTCGACATATTCATTCTGAATTTTGAATATATTTAATCTATTTCAAATTCTAAATATAGGAAAATATATATATAAATTAAATCATATAATATAAAGAAATTATTTTTCTAAAAACAATATCTTACAAAAATATTAATAGTACACATTTTTATTTCAGATAAACTTATAAAAAATGCATTTTAATATATTTGATTATTAATGGAAAAATTATATTTGATCCATCAATTAAATCTAATAAATTTAATTTATAAAATTAAATAATATTTTGAAAAATTATATTTGAAAAAAAAACTATTATATCATAGAAAATAATATTTACCTTGGTAAATTATTTTTATTCATAAAAATAAATTTTAATTTGTTACCCAATTTGGAAATGTTGATTATAAAAATTTAAAAAAAAATAATTTTATTAATTAATTGAGTTGGAAGAAATTATTTGTAAGGAATGTTTTCTTAACTCAGAAAAACAATCATAGAAATAATATATAAATTCATTGTAAAATTATTATTTTCTTACTACATTCATTGTAATTATTATTTAATAATTGTCAATATATTCTCTAATATATTATTTCACCCATGTTAGGAATATTTGATTGATTATTTTTTTAACATGCGGTATGCATGATTATTTCATGCCAAGCTCAATTTTTTAATGAAAATTCTTAGAGAAAGATTATTATTTTATGATAAATTTGTGAAGAATATTTTTTGGATAATAAAATTTTTATGGTATATAAAATTCATATAGTTCAAGGAAATCTTGTGGTCAAATATAGGGGATGAATTATGTATATGAAAATGTGAAATCTAGTGGGTGAAAATGAAAAAATTTAATATTTTATATGCAATAATTCATGGTTAATATGTATATATATAGTGAGGGAGAGAAGGAATATTGTTATTTTAATCTGTATTTAATGAGAAGTTTAGTAATGAAATAGTCTTATACATGGAAATATGCCTATATAGGTAGAGACATATGAGACACAGTATAGAGTAAATATGTTACTAACATGTGTGTGTTCTATGTTATTCAAGTTGATGCATAAAAATACAACAATTGATTACTAATTGATGTCATGTGCTAAAGAAGCATATTGTGTTAAATAATAACATATTAAATAATTGATATTTTTATTAAAAAATCTTACATGATAACATTATATAAAACAAATTATTCAAGGGACTTCATCAAACATTCCCATGAGAAAATATATTTATGAAGAAATAATCCAAGATCATCCATTTATCATGCTAATATATTCACACCGATAAACTCAATAAGAACAAAATGAACCTGAAATGTATGTGGTTCACCATAAAATAGTGTATGAGAGTGACAACAAGGGGTTCTAAACATAAATGTAGTTATCCAAAATGAGTACACAATAAGTCCACCAACCATTTAATAGGACAACCTACTACATCCAAACTGACAGCATAAAGGTTTGATTTACCTTATTGTGGCGAATAATGAATTAAATTTTAGAGATCAACCACGTGGATGGAGATACCAAGGGTATTAAGAGACTGTATATTTTGAACCATCCATATAAATAGTTATCTTCAATGGTTTCATGGAATGTCTATGAACCATGTATAAATAAGGCATGGGGGAGCTAGCACCTTATCATGAATCTAAAATATGAAAATAGATACAATGAGAATGGAGTATCTTTACAAACCTAACAAGAAGCATAGAACCAACTGTAATATTTGATATTCAATAAGTGTGAACTGACCATGTGATCGAAGTGATTTCAAGGATAAACTGATTACATGATTAATTAATAGAACATACTATGGAAAAAATACCCTATATTGGTTATCTTATATATTGGTATTCTAGTAGTTATAATTCCATGCATTCAAGAAATTTGGATCTGTGAATGGAGTTTTTTCATTTAACTAATTTTACAGTTGTATTGAAATTATGTAATATCCATAGTATGAATGGAAGTGCTATTTTTGTTTGTTCCAATGGATTATGTGGATTATGTGGATTATATAATATGAATCAAGGGTTTTCATTTCAATTAATATGATATTAAAAATATATATCTAGTGTTTTATTGGTAGAGAATTATGGAGTCTCTCATGGGTTACTATATCTTTAAATACAAACATTTTTATATACTATAGTATTCATATTCTTGAAAGGATGTGATTTATGGAGGCTTAATGTTTTATCTTTTATTTATTTTTAATTATATTGGGTTTTTATATCTATATATATTAGTATAAATCTATATAAAATGGTTTTATAGAAGATATTCCTTGAAATAACTATAAAAGTGGACCCTAATGAAAAAGACTGTTCAATTGGGATGAATGTTAGAGAATGTGCATACATATATATTTGGTTGTAATTTTGTAGGATGATAACCTCAAAATAATAATATATCTCTATTAAGTTCATATTGAGATGTGGTTTATGAGAATTAAAGAGGATTCCACAATTCCATCTTGTCTATAGAAGAAGGAAGAAATTGCATAATTATTATTTTGAATTATCCTCATATATAAAATAAGAGTGTTATGATAGGGATTATATTCAAAACAAACATATTTATCATATTAAAAAATTTATTCTCTCATAAGATTCATGAAGAGGAAGGAACTATAATCAACTCTTAGTAATGAGGTGGTTTCATCTATAAGTGATGAAATGCATAGATGCATTTCAGGAGCATGATTGACCATATAAAACAACATAAAGACACCAGAATGGTCTCACATTATGTGGAGATATACCTAAATTTCATTGAACTATTTAAGGTACACTAATATATATAAAAATACCATTCGACTCTTGAATAATATGTGAGAGTGTTGAAGCTGAATTCCAGCTTCGAAAGGTTGTGACACCTTCTCTAAAATTTTCTAATATTCCCAGTAAGATTATTATACCACATTTAAAAACAACACATTATTTGTGTATTATGCTTATACTACACCCTTTTTTTAAACCATGTATAATGTTTGGTGTCCCCTTAGTATTTATATTATTCATATGAGATGTTTATGAGTTTTGTATGTTGTATCAGTTTGGGTGAAAAGCTAGGGTAAACAACCCTAATATAAAAGATGAAAGTTTTTTGTCCCCCAAATTCACACATATCCTCTATGGATGAGTTTTGATGAATGAATTTTTATTTGAAAATAATGTCGGTACTTTTTCATTCGACAAAAAAAATTGTGTATTAATTACTATTCTCTTAATGATCTCATGTTGTGACTATAATTTTTTAGAAAATCATTATGCAATATTTTTAATATAGATATTTTTTGTGTTTTATTATTATATTGGAATTGAATATATAGAGTTATATAATCATATTTTATTATAACAAATCATAATGAAATATAATGGGATGCATGTATAGAGAGGATATTTCTAGGATCACCATCCAGAGGTGTCCATAAAAAAATCATTCATTCTGCCACTAGATTCGAAATATGGAAGGAAATAAAAGTTACATATGGGGAAATTGGTATGTAAAGTATAAAAAATCATCAGTATTTAAACATAAATATTATCTCTTAATATCTAAAGGAATAAGTGGATAAATAATATTAAGAAGGAACTAGTGAATTTTGATTCTCCAAATGGGCTAAATAATTAAACATTTATTGGTACATATTATTCAAATATATTTTAGGAAGATAAATTTAAATATGTAATTATTAAAATTCATACATAGGTAAAAAGGGTAATGATTCCATAGGATAAGTTGTAGTGGTATTAAAGTAACAATATGAATATTTCTTATACAACAATGGATTCATTATTTAATCCAAATATAAAGAGGATTATAAGTTAGATATCAATAAGAATGTGTATCTTCATATCATTGGATAATTGGTTATCTATTTAGAATGGATAAATAAGGTTAATAGGTCCTTGAATTTTAACAAGAAACATATAGGTTAATAAAATATAAAGAATTTTGATTTATGTGAAGAACATGAACAAAACGTAGGGAAGAAGATGACCACATGAAAAGACATGATGTTAATAATCCTCCCTCTAGAGACTCTATAAGAATATTCAGAGGTTTTTTAGATGAATACAAGTCATGATTGAATTATATGGCTACCATGATAACATATAAAATTGAAATTCTTATGGTGCATATGTTTAAAATCTCTTCCTCAAAGGGAAAGAATATTTTTATATTCCCTTCAATGTTGTTTCGAAAATATGTTCATGAAAAACTCAAAAATATTTTTATTAAAATAATATTGAATAATTTTTAATAAAATTATCTCAAAATAATGTACTAAAAAATTGAACTTTTTTTAAGAATGGGGAACACATTGATTGTGTGTGCATGTGTAGAAGATCAAGGGATCGATAGTGTAAGAATACATGCTACATCAAAATATAATTTTTGAAATAAAAGAAATTGGTATGATTTATAAGGGAGTTGTTCTAAATGTGTTATAGTTTGTATATTGTAATGAAAATAAACTAAGAGGAGAAATAAAGTTGTAAACTGGAGTTTCTATATTCATATTAATTACAACGATAGTGTTTACCTCGAAATATTTCATTGTAATACGAAGAATAAATTAAATATGTGTTGAATGAATGTGTTTCTTTTTTGAAGTTGCATCAAGGATCAAGGATAATAACCCATAAATAACACTCATTAAATTAATATACAAAAATATGTAATCTAAAGAATCATTATTTGGTTGTTAATTTAAAAAAATAGAATTTAGCTAATAGAATCAACTAGGAAGATAAAACTCCATAAGAACAACAAATAATTTTAATAATATATGTGTGGTGGAGGAAACGATTATTTTTTGGGTAGTAATTAAAAGAAAGATGATATATGGATACTTTCATAACATTACATGTTCAAACAACTAATATGATGACCAATAACAAGGTTACAAAACTCAAAAACCTAATTTAACATGTTCCTATATAGTTAAATATCATATAGAAGGATTATATAGAACTTTCTATACAGTAGGAACATGAGTATATGAATGAT
Organism: Viscum album; assembly: GCA_963277665.1. Lineage (NCBI taxonomy): Eukaryota > Viridiplantae > Streptophyta > Magnoliopsida > Santalales > Viscaceae > Viscum > Viscum album. The sequence continues at coordinate 1,049,232,383 of OY728151.1, read as the reverse complement.
GGTTCTTTCAATATAATCATCATGAATGCATGAGAGAAAATCGGGAATGAGTATTATATAATAGCACATGAAAAATTAACCAATAAAAAGGATTGGAAGAATGTTAAAATAAATGGGTTGGTTCTCCATGAAAACCCAAATCCTCAAACTATGGATGTTGAAGATACCCATATTCCCTTATTCTATTTCTTCATACCTGATTAGTAGTTTGTTTAGTTATAAAGAGTTACATAAATTCTATGTGGGAGGTAAATTATGTATGCAATAAAATAAGGATAATTATTTTTTATGTTCTAGAAAGGTGGTAACATTCTAGTGTTGGTTTATGATATCATTAGCTATTCATAGAGAATATATAATGTCCACAAGTATTGATTTTTGAAGTGGAATCATTTCCAAAACTACAGTTCAGTGTTACACACATTAAATGGTACATGGAGTTATAAGAATACAAATTGATTAACCTCACATAACGAATAAGAAGATGTATACAGATTATCTAAAAATCATGGATACAATAGGTTTCACTTATTTGATATTACTAATTTGTATCCTTTGGTGATAAAAGTGGTATTCTACGCACCCATATGATTCAATGTTTTTAAACTAAAATTTTGGTAATAAAATTTGTGATTATACAATATTTGTAATTGATCTTGAAACATAAGGATTATAAATAATTATAATGTTTAATGTATATCATAAAAATTGTTAAGAATGATTCTTGTTTCAATCACTGAGCCCCGTCCCATTAAACTTAAATTATTTTTTAAAACTCAATTGATACATGGTGAACACATGTATAATGATTTGAATATATGGATACATAAAAACTAATTGTGTGGAAGCATTATATCTCAAAATCTATAATTCATTGAATGAGATAATTTATCTAAAAATATGTGTTGTGAGAATGCCTTTAATAAAGAGGAGTGAAAATTAACATAATTATTTCACATGTACAGTTCATATTCCTCAAAAGGGTATGTTATGATATATTAAATTTTATTAAAAAAAATTTCTATAAATGAGATATCATATGGACTATCTTGGGGCCTTTATATTATAGTAAAAATATACCGAAAGGGTTTTTTTGCAATCAATGTGTGACTGGTAGATGTGTTGTATTTTATTAAAATATATGGTAATTTTTTAATGATGTTAGGTACATTTTGTTAGTGGGAAATATTTTAGAAAAAAATTTATTTATTGAAATATATCTGAAAACATTATATTGGATATATATAATTTATATATTTCTATATCTACATGGATATTGATAAAAAGGTGTCATCAATATTAAGGGAGAAATTATTTAATGAAGAAACATAATTTTTTGTTTGGGAATAAGAAAATAAAAAATATTTATATATATAAATGATTGGTTAAAATAACATATATATGTAGGAGATTAAAATATTTACTCTATTATTTAAAATAGTAGTTTAATAAACAAAATTTCTTCTGAATGGGATGACAAAAGAATGCACAGATATATGGAAAACATGGTACGAAGGGAAGACGTAACATATACTCTCATGTTCTATGTTATTCAATACAAATCATTAAATGAGTTTTGTGTCTTTTTAATATATATATATCACTATAATCAGTCCTTATTGTGGGGATTGGTTAATATGGTTTATGTTCATATGTTCAATAAAAACTCAGACACAGTCACATCACTTGAATTGACATCATCTGGGGTCTTCATCAACCATTCCACCAAGATCTAGCATATGTAAAGAACTATTCTTTAACCCAAAATTTATCATGTTCACATCATCAGACCATGGAACACAAGATTAATGAAATTAACAATTTATTATAGGATTCACCATAAACATTTATATGGAAGTGACCACATGTGATATATTCACTGAATATTGTGATCAATCATGAGTACATGGAATATCCCCCAACTATAAAATTTGGAATCCTACCACAACTGAACTGATACATTAAGGTTGGATATACCATGGGATGGACCTACTGGGAATGAAATTTGGGTGACCTAAAGCATGAATGGGGCTATAGTGATAATAGAGAGACCACATTCTCATAACCAACAACTTGAACAATGTCCATCCATGTATTTATAGAATGATAACCTATCATGGGACAACTAAATGTGGGTGAGATACCATATAAGCATTCATCTTCCCCATTAATTGAAATTCCAATATCATTGAATGACTCCATGAAGCTACTATGAAGTAGATAAGTTACTTCATACATGTATCTACCATAATATTATACTTACCATGAGATTGGATTGAACATAAGGATAAATTGAGCACATGAGTAATCTAAAAAAACGTATAGTTTGAAGATTATTGTGAATTAGTAATATTAAATAATGGAATGTATGTGGTTATGATCACATGTAAAAGGTCTATTATGAGGTGAAAGAAGTTTTTTTTATGACCATAGGAGATTTTTTGGTTTGAAATTCCATGATACTCAAAGTATGAAATGAGAAAATAACATTTAGAAGTTAAATCTATTTCATGAAGGAACATATTTGGAATCAACAAAAATAAAAAATATATCTGAGTATTTTTCATTAAAAAATGGTTTTAATGTCCTCATTTTATGTGGAGTTTAATTTTCAAAATTTATGGTTCAAAATTCTACACAATTTAGGTATTAAAACACATTCCATGCATTAAGAATGAGTAGTTTTAAGAACATATAATTCTATGACATTCTACAGTCTATGATATTTTTTAACTCTTCCCATATTATTTTACTGTCCAAAATGTCATGATATATTGAAGTGCATTCCATGGTACTTTAAAGACATTAATCAATGTTAGAATAATTTTATTGGGAAGGTTTGAAGATATATTTAATAAATTTTTCAACTGATTTTGTAGCTCAGGATGACAGTATAATTCAAAACATGCATCTCCATATTATAGTTTCCAGTATTAAAAAAAATTAGGTGTTCTAAAGTAAACAATTATTGATACTATCAAAGGATCCCACATTTTCAAAAAAGGAATGACATATATATAGTTCTAATCAAACTAATAGTTTTTTTGGGTTTATAGATATATAATGATTTATATTTGAATAATTTTTAGAATTATATCCTGATTATAAGTCTATTTATAGGCACATGATTATATAAAAATGGTTTTACAAAATATACATTCGATATACCAAAAAAATTGAACCCTATAAAAATTAGTTACATTCGGTATGAAAGAGATAAATTGTGCAGATATATATATACATATATATATATATATGGTTTCAAAGTAGTAGAAGAATAAAATCCTCTATAGAATATCATTATAATATCATGTTAATATTAAATAAGGGGCTTAAGAGAATATTAGAGAAAAACTGTATTTTATCTTGTCTTTTGAGGAAGGGAGCAATATGAAAATTATAATTTAAAATTATAAAAATTTGGAGTATAAAAATTCTACTACTAAGATACTTTTAAGAATAAATGTGATTATCATAACTCTAATATGATTCTCTCATCTGGTTTTTGATGAAGAATTCACCTTACCCCCCCCCCCCTGGTGTGGATTTGTTCTCATTTGGACATGGAAAAAATGAGATATGTATGTGTGAAAAATAAAATATAATCTACTTATAGGTACAATATAAAGAGAAATCTCTTATTAGATGGAGACAACCCATATTTCATTAAACTACTGAAGATACCCTCATTTATAATGACATTCCATTCCAAGAAATTATAGTGAATGAGAGCAGAGAAGAGTCATTATTCTTGGAGTTGGTAATGATCTCTTTTGAAATACATTTTATTATCCCCTCTATGTCTATTACAACATATGAAACAATAATAATGTTTTTGGGTGTACTCTTTTTTCAAACTACATATAGATGAACTAAGTATGAAATATGGTCTCACTACATGCTTCACATATTTCATATCTTAATCTTATGTGTTTTAAAATCATTCAAATGATATATCATGTAGAATAAATGCTCCTAACAACATATATAAAATATCCTAAAATCCAAATATGAAAATGGTATGTCTCCATGATTTAATCCTCCCCTATCATGGTTAATTTTTTTCAACATATATATTATCAATATATTTCATTTTAAATTATTATTTATGAGAGACTAATTTTTTTAAGATAGAAATAATCCATAATTAAGAAATAGAAATTTAAATCAATTAATTTTTCATAATATTCCACAAATACCCTTAAATTTTATTATATATACTCTAATAAATAAATTTTATCAATTCATTGGTATTAAATTTTTTTTACAATCATAAATAAATCATAGGATTATAAAATCTAAAAAATAGGTATATCTTAAATCTATATTTTTATAAGTTTATATTTCAATTAAAAATTTGTCCAAGATAGTTGAGGATAAAATTTTGGATCATGATGAAAATATAGAAAGTGTAATACATTATTATATGTAAATGAATATTATATCTATTAAAATTGATCTAAGGGGAAATAAGTAAATGCTTACAACAATTTGAGTAGAATTTACAATAATATTTTCACAACTTTCAGGAATATTCAATTAATTCCAAAATAATATGTGCCCAAGGACATTAATGGTATGGTTTATTTTGAGACTAGATAAATAATATTTTTTTACTAATTATCCTTAACTTCTCCCATATATATCTACTCACATAGTAAACTATATTGATATACAACACATTAAATTATTCTTCATAACCACTGGAAAGTAAATTTATAAATGTTTTATCTCAAATGATCTCTAATGGAAAATATGAGATATCAATCAATACTCTTCAGTGTTAATAGCATTAAGGGGATGTGAAAATTATATTATATTAAAAAATTCATATCTAATTAGTTAAAGATCATAAATAATGTATAATAGCATAGTATTTTGTTGTGATAAAATACATAATACCTATGAGTGAAAAATTACCAAGAATTAATCTTGATCCATGAGAACATATCATAATACCAAAACATATGTTTGTAGACTGAATATATGACCTGAAATTCATTTCCTTAGTCATTTATCATTACCAAGTTTGTCATAGTGGATTGGGTTCGCTCCCTATTCCATAATTTCATTATTCGTGGTTTTCTCCCAATTATATTCATGTGCATAGTGTCCCTTACTGAACTAGATTCACACACTAATACAAACATTATTATATCATGATATATCTATATTTTTACAATTCATTGGAGGTATTTTTAAATTTAGGCCTTCTTCTTATATAAATATAACTATTTATATGTATTTCACAAGATCAAAAACCATTAAAAATATCATAACACATTGAAAGGATATGTTTTCATAATCATTTATTTATTTCATCATTTCATAAATAATGAAAAAGAAATATGTTTCATATTGGCTTCATCAAAACATAAATAACCCCTATGAAAGAAATTTGTTTCATAGAATCTCCATGAGATCATTATCCTCGAATATCATCTAGAGAAATAATGTGTATGGTATCATAAGATCATATCACTAGTCAAGAAAAAAATCATTAATGAATATTTACATATAAGATATATCGTTAAAATATCATCTGATCCATTATTTTAAACCATGAGAAAATATTATTTTATTTTGATAACATTATAACTAAAAAATTAATAATATTATAAAATACATAATCATAGAAAATAATCAATGATAATTGAATGGAAATATTCAAATAAAATAATAGTTATGATATTATTAAATTATGTTCATGTCGTAATCATTAAATTAAATAGTTCCATTGTTTTTTTGTCACAAGTCAAAGGAGACTTGTTCAAAAAATAGTTTCATTAAAAATAATTTTTAATCCTTTTTAAATAATTCTAAGAGTAGTAGGAATGGTATTTATAAATCCTTTCATATATAGTTAATAACATTTATAAAATAACATTGATGAGTATGGACATTGATAAAAATACGCATCGATCAAAGGGGAATTAAGGTTGTCTTCTCATTAGCAGCGTTCTCTCGACCATTTTATATACCTGTGATAGTAAAATGTTACTCACATATAAACCCTTTAGAAATAAAAAATGATATAAAATAGATAGAGTTTAAAGGATATGTAAAGGTTACAAGAACATTGAAATTTCCAATATACCTTGACCAGCTCATATTTTTAGTCTAAATATTAAGAATCATTGTTTTAGATGATGAATGACTTCATAACAATAAAATTCTATGATTACATAACTTCTATAAAAATGTAAACATTAGGGGAGTGTCTTAACATGTGATTTTTATTTAATTAACTTGTGGAAATAAAATTAACAAAACATGAAATTATTATATCTACAAAGATATAGTTGGGTTGAGGTTCTCATTCCATAACTATGATCTATGATTTATGTGATGAACCCCTCCAGTGGCGATCCCCATGTGAACCACAGTCTCTAAACAACAATGTATGATTGTTGTGTACTAGAATTGACGATTAGAGTTTCATGGTTATTTCATATTTTATTTTAATAGAACACTTTTTGAGAATTAATGATGTTACCAAGATGTATTTATAGTATATTATGAGATATACAACTTTAGATATCTACATATCTCAATAGTTATTTAGTGATATTCTCAAAATCCATTTCCCATAATATAAATTTTGTGGATACTGTTATAATTAGATATATGTTTTGGTAGGATTCAGGTTTGAAATTTTCACAAAATACCTATTATAATTGTATAATTCTTAGTGAACCCTAAATACTTATTATAATATAGTTATTATTCACTATAAATTACCATAACCTAAGAATAAAAGAAAATAATTTAAATCATTTACAATTATACTATTCATATAGATATGCATATCAGCCTTAACATTTATCAAACCACAATTAATCTCGATTTATTTATCAAATATATATAACTTCATTTTTGTTTAATAAATATAACAAATATTATATTTTCAAACCCATTAAAATAAATTAATATTATTTATATTATTTATATCACTTACTATTTCAAATAATATGTGATTAAATCGTGGTTGTCAACAAAAAAAATTATTATAATTTATTAAAATTTGTTAGATTAAATATTTAATTCAACTCGGATTGAGGATACCCACATGGTTTGACCCTCTTGGACACTTTTGTGGTGGAATTGTGTACAACCACCCGATGTATGAAGTTAGTGTATCACAAGATGATAATTCACCCATAGAGAATGATTTTAATTTTATAATGACAAACACCCTCCGAAAAAAATTACTTTATGATATAATCCCATTATCATTATATCATGAATCATGCTGGTTGCATACTATTATCATTAATCTATGTGGTCAGTGTCTCATTCTTTTAAATTCTAGTGTTGAAATTACCCTCATATTACTATGGACATCGATTTATTCCGAAAATTTTATGCCAGTAGAATTACATTAGTTTTCAACATCCATCAAGGGATAAAGGGGATAAATATTTTCAAATAAATTAAATTAATGGAATATCACTCTTGATGCACCCATCATATATATATTCCCCTAAGCGTATTTCATGAATATCATCATTAATATATAAAATTATGCGACTCATGATATCAATTGATGACAACATAGGATCAATACACACGACCAAGGATTGGAACATCCAATGACACATGTTAATTTGGATTTCCTATTGGTAGGTCGTATTCCTACGATCTCCTATGTCGAAAATTACCATGGATGTAAACACTAAGAGGGTTCTTAAAATTCATACAAGTCTTCAACCTCGATAACTTGTGTCATTTTTGTCCCATAAAATATTCTAATTTTACAATAGAACATATATTGTAGAATATATTTATAGAACATCACCGTTCTCATCATAGTATGGTAATGCTATGACCTTTTACTATGTTATATATCAGTATGGAATTTTCATCTATAGATGTTATGTAGAGAAAAAATAATTATAGGATAATAATATCTATTAATAATGTCTATATTTAATGAAGTAAGTAGAAGTCAGTTCTTGGGAACCAACTCCAACAGAATAACATTTTCACTAGAGAAAACTATTAATAACCATTTTCCACTCTCTATCACATGGTATTCATTCCTCTATTGAGATATATCCTTTATCAATTGGTCAACCATGGTTTTCTCATAGGGTAATCCACTCACCATATTTTCTCCATGTGGAGGAAATTCCCCCAAGTCTCGATACTTCTATAGTATATGATTTTTCAATTGATGTGACCATGGTTCCAAGGAAGGATCCACTACGACACAATTATCATAGTGAATAGTTATAGGGTCTCAATTTCTAGGAACTAAAAAATACTCTTGGATAATGTTTTCAATCTAACCAACATCCTTACATGAACAAATAACTAAATTATACTCAGACATTGAGGAAGAATCAGTGAAAATGGATGATTTTAACTCTTCCAACTCAATGAAACTCCCTTAAGAGTGAAGATATATCATGATTGTAAATTCATATCCTTTGGATCTATCTTAAATATAAGATCCTTATAAACCCTAATTATTATATTTTCATGTCAAACATACACTAGGATTATATACTCATATTTTCTCATATGCTTAAGGAATGCCTTAACAATAACCCGATTGTATTCAACTATAATATCTTGATATCTATCATCCATTATTAAAGCATAAAAACCATTCAGCCTCATATATAAGCTATCATACATTATAGATTGTATTGTATAATCCTATGTAATCTTACTCAATCTCTCCCCTTTATATTATATATAAGGAAAAGGTTTTTTTAATATTTATACTAGGTTGAAAACAAATAATTCATTATTGTATTGTTCCATACAGATACTATTTTGTTTCTAATAAATGTATAGAAATTAATTATTCCATTATTCCTCTTAGATCTATAGCTCATTTTCTATATCACTATATTAAATTATTCATCACTTATTTCCTTCTTAGAGATGAACTATCTCAACCATTATGTATCCCCTTAATGGTTGGTCCTTCATTTTCATTTATTAATATTTCATCAATTTATAATACTCAGAGTATAACAACACTCCCACCAAAGGGCTTGTAAACAAAAGTCTCATAGTTATTCCCAATGAAAGTATATACTTTTGATGCATTATCAAATAAGTTTTTCAATGACCTAGATTCATTCATTAATCCATTAATCGATATTTGCAACTTTAATATATTTTTGTAATTTACTAGAGCCACAGACACTTAATGATATTCCATATAAGCATCCTCCTAAGGGTTCAAATTATTTTAGGTAGTGTTTACATCAATCATTCAAATTTTAAAGTAATTTTAATATCCTATGGAAAGATAAATTATAATGGATATAAATAGGGAAACTACTGAAATTTTTAATCCAAATAAATTCCTTAATATTTTATAAAACCTTGATCCACTAGTCAAGATTTATATATACTAACAATACCTTCAATATTCATCTCACTATTGAATACCCCTTTACTCCCAATAGTGACTACCTCAACTTGTAGATCAATTAGAAACCAAATATAGTTTTGATTCATGGAATCCATCAAATAATGCATGGCCTCTTTCCATATTCCATCTTATGATCTCTCTAATTCCTTCATTTTAGTTATAGGTTCATTATTGTTAAACCATATTGTGTCAGCAACATTTGTGACTAGAATACCATATATTTTTATCTCTTACCACTCTATCACTTTTATGAAATACTTCATTTTATTGAATAATACTCCATGGGGACCTATGGAAGTTGTTTTTAGACCAACTCTTCTGTTTCATAAGCATAAAAAAAACCAAAATATAACTTTCTCACACTACACTCCCTGTTAATGTTCTCCCTATTACGAATGAAAATGTGTCATGATATAGATTCTTTCATTTATGAAGGGTTTTATATATTGTTTCACCTTTTTTCTTATGATAACCTATTAAGAAGAACATTGTGCCTTACAGTACTAGTTCATTGCTTGAGTTAGCCTTTACAAATGTCTCACAAACCATTATAAAAACATATGACAAAACTGGTTTCATTCCACTCCATAACTCAAAGGGAAAACCAATTTACACTGTATTTTGTATCGATCTTAGTAGGTATGTTGTGGTGTGTAACAAATATCCCCAAAGGATTATGGATGAGTTTCATGACACATCATCAAAATTAAAATTTTTGGTAAGACGATATTCAGCTATTCTGTAACACCATTACATATGGTGTATAAGGTGGAGTGAATTTATATAATAGCTCATACTCCCTTAGTAAGCTGATAAAATATTAGATAAAATATTCACCATCACAGTAAATTCTAATATTCATTATATTCTAAGAATGATAATTCACAACTTCATTATAGAACACTATGAACATCAAAAAGTATTCATACTTATATCTCATCAAAAAAACATAACCACAACTACTCAATTCATCATATATTTTCATAAAGGTGGAGTATCAATAACACTCTAATTTTTTTAAATGTAACATTTTTTCGATAGCATATACGACACATAACACCGAACCGAAACAAAACATGATTATTAAAATGTATCCATTATTACCAATACATTAAATGGGTGGGTATGAAAAAGAGTAGTAGATTTTTGAAATATATATAAATTTCATACTCATTATGAATTCATTAAGGAATTCATATGAATTAATTACTAAATTTTTAATATATAAATTCTATTCTATAAAAATACATTTCCATGAAACATGATTTCTATTGATTTTTGTGAGAAAATATTATAATTAATTTACATAACTATTAGAAATGAATTTTTATATAATGATCATAGTTTATAAAATCATTATATCTAAATTATCTTATCGTGACATTTTGGTATTTTTTTGAAATTGTTATTTTTTTAGTGAATACTAAAAATAACTGATTTTCTAAAAAGTTTGTCATTTCATATAATAAAAAAAAATTATATTAAAAGTAAAATTATAATATGAAATTGGAATTAAAGAAAAATATAAACCTTAAAGTTTATAAAAATTTAATAATTTCATTTGAATCATCAATTTTATGATTTTTCTATATGCTTTTTATGCTTAAAAATACTATTTTCTACCAACTATGTTTAAGTGAATAATGTTGATCAATTTTAATTAATTATTATAACCACCATTAATGAAATATTTAAATGAAATTCATCCAATATAAATATATCTATTGTAATTTAAATTCATATAACTTTTATTGGTTGTCATATATTTAATATAACATCATCAATTATTTGAAAAATAAATTTATTGAAAACCAATTTTTGACACATCTTGATAGTTTAATTTTTAAATTAATTATTACACTTCATTAAATTTAATTAGATAAAATTGATTACATATTTCTAATAACCATATTGAATCATAGGTAATATTTTATACATAATTTATGTATTAAAATATTATATTTACATTAATAAAACAACTGGATGCCACAGTTAAAAACTAAGGCAGTAAAAGTGAATAACCCTAGAGGTAAATGGAATAACATGTTAAAAATGATTCTTTTTTAATATTGGTGGTGTTTAGAAACCAAAACAATATACAAATATTTTATTTATCAATTTTTATTCATTTTTATTAATACTAACTTCTCATTAATGAATAGTTTTCAGTATTTACCAAAATTCCAATATCTTCAACCTAAAAAAGGGAACGTCCCCTCATTTATATAATATAATAAAAATGGTGGATTTTCCATGACCTACCCAATATACATTACATTCATCCCTTATCATTTCCTATATTATATTTTTCATTATAAAATTCTAATTTTATATCTTTTTGTTAAAACCTTAAGTTGTTTTCCAAATAAGAGGTGTCATTCTTAACCGATCAATTTTGTTTTATTTATTATTACTCCTCCTTCAAATAATATTAAAAAAATAAGATAAAATAATTCAATTTTTTCCCATAAACTAAAATGTTATTATACTAATATAATAACTGAAATCCAACTCTTTTCCATTAATTGGAAATGAAACCTGTATTCATGTGTATGAATGACTACTACCTTGAGAATACTTGTTATCCATTTTCCATCGTCCCCTATAATAGATTTTTATTGATGATAGATTTAATTTATATATAGTATATACATGATATATTTCTCATTCTAAAAATTTTAATATTAAATATATTTTCTTACAAATCCTTTCATTGAAATATGATACTGTCATTTATGCATACTTTTGGATTACCACCTCCATGAAGCATTGATATTCTCATTTTATTACCAAATTACATGGATGGTATATATAAATATATTTAAATAAATAATTTTATATTTATGACATAATTATCAGTTTGTAATTATAAAATAATAGTTTTATTTATTCAATCATGTTTTTTAGAAAATTGAAATGTTGCTCACACTTACATATGACCTCCCCATTATATGATTTTAATTTTGAAAATATATTTTGGATGGATTTAAAATAATTATTTACATATAAAAATAATAATTATGACATGGATATTATATTTCATGTGATAAAATATTCATCTACATGACCTTAGTCACCTTACAAATGTGATTTTGAACATATGAGTTGAATATCATTAGATGATCTGACATGTAATTATTTTAAATTTTAGTTGAGTATGACATGGTAACAAATAAAATAAAAGGAGTAATAAATATAAAAAATGTTTATAAAATAATAAATAACTATCATGGGATTATTATTTAGAATGTTAAGGAATTCACATGATTATTTATTCTCGAGGTAAGCAGTCTTTTTGAACCACTATTTTTTCAAGGCTTTAGACCTTTAACACTCTAACTCATATTCCCTATCCATTTTACATCATTTAATTCTTATAAATTATATATATAAATATATATCTAAAATATGTATCTATCATATTATTCCTTCCTTTTATGGGGTAATACATGTATTACATTCATTTTTTCAAATTCCTTATTTATGATATTTTTATTTATTTTAATATGATGAAAGAATATAAAACACATATCATTCCTTTTGTAATTAATTTTATTATACAATTTAATCTATTTTTTCATTATCACACATAACTATGTAGATTATTTTCTGGGCATTTCTAAATAGTTCTCTATTACATTTGGTAATTATTATGTCTCATGAAATGTTATATATGGAATTAGGGAGTAAAAATAGTATATTACGGTACATTGTACACCACGTGATATTTTATTTTTATTTATCCTTAAATCTTGTTTAAGTTCTTTTATATGGTGTTTTCACATTTTGAATGTTTTTATGGTCCTATAATACCATTTTTTTATGTTATTATCCCCTGTTATAACTCGTAAGACATCTGTTATATGATATCATTTTATACATTTAGCTTAAATGTTATATTTTCTTATCTTATGTATTTTTGAAACCTCAAAATATTTTCAGAGATTGTTATTTATAAAAAATAAAGTTCATTTATTTAAGTATGACATTGATGTATTATCAAATAGGACTTCCAAATACACTAGGAATTTAATTACACTATTTTTATTTAATGGATATTTATGTTAATAATCATGTAATAAATTTTGAAACTTATTTGGGTCATAATATAATCCACCTATAAATTATATAAGAAATAGTTTACACACATTATGGTGTACTAATTCTAAATTTCTGGAATCCATTTCACATTGATCTGTAATTGGTGGTTTATCCATCATTCTTTGTATATAATAATAATATCATTAAATTGGATTAAGCTAAATATAGTATAAGTATCCATCATGATATGTCTTTATCAAACACATATCATTTACAGGACTAAGACAGTGATTCAACATTATTGTGTAAAATGTGTCTTATGTATTTGATTCATTAGTAATTTATAATAATTTGTATTTATAATTTTATACAAAAAATATTTTATTCAACAATTCCATAACATAACATATGTTACCTTTATTAAAATAGAAGCTCTTATAGAAAAAAATAAAAACAAATCCTCATATATCCAAAGAACAAACACAGATGACATTATAAGTAACACTCAGAACATAATAAAAGTTTTCTAAAACAAAAATAAATCATATTGTCAATGTGAGATAGTTTGTCATGACCCTAATTCTTCAAGATGTGGGAAGGGGTGAAAATTTTCAATGCCCTTCCTTCCTCAAGATGAAGGAGAGATAATGACCCCTAAGTCCAAACTTTAATAGGCCCTAGAGAAGTGAATATAATCTAGGGTATATAATCTCACGTAATATGGAAGGCATTACAAATTTTATTGAACAAAATCTGGATATAAGATTATGAATTCCCAGAAACTCCAATTACTAAGTGTAAAATTAAATCCAAATTAAATTCCCATATGAATGTTAAAAAAATCTGATACAAATTATTACAAAACAACATGCTAAATTAACTACAGAAAAGAGACTAAGTAGCAAAAGAAACTAATCCAAACGCCAGAGCAAGTAATTCCCATCATTGTCCTCAAAGTCCTCCTGAAAGCCAAAAAATAGTTTTATATACATGGGGATGAACATATATATATACTCAATTGGGAAACTAAATCTACCCATGCACATATAGGGGAACATACAAATTTCCTTGTGAGAAAACAATATAACCTCAAAGCACCAACCATGGAATACTAACCATCCATGCCTCACAAAGGCATGGTCACCGAATAACCCAAGACAAGTTTGGTAGTAGTATAAGAACATCGACACTTGGGTACCCTACACCATTTTCTAACTAATTAACTGCTCATCCCTAATAGCAAAAATCATGTTCCAACCACTCTTCCCATACATAGTCACATTGCCACAACCTACCCTCACACACCTGGTCCTCAAACCACACACAATCCCACCTGCAGACACCTAGGCTACAACAGCCATGACTCAAGCCCTAAGACACCTGGGCCTCATACTGACGACACATGGGAAAAAAATCATATCATGTAAACGTATAGGTCTCCCATCCACAGCAAACCATTACAAGGGTTATGGGTATTTGGTAATCCACATGCCATTACTGCCTTTCCAGATACGCTCGAGATGTAAGAACCTTGAAGACAGTGGGAGGAAGAAGTTCAGTAACCATCCATCCATCCTCCCACAGGGATGTTGGTAAATACACCCTCCCCAATAAAATGGGGTTGTTCATTAGATGGTTTGCAACAATGGTGGGGTTCATAAATAAATCATGAGAAACTAAAATTTATACATATGGGTAATCAAACACTCAGACCAACATATGTGTTTCAAACATCCAAACAAACAAGACAACTAGTACCACGTTTTCAACTACCCCTATATTGACAACCACAGAACACCCACTTCCAAGAATAAACCCACACCATTTGGATTTAACCACATTCCATTTATTTATTTAAGGGGATTCTCAGTAATTATTCCAGCACTACCGGGAAACTGAAAACCCAAACAACAACAAAACCATATTTGCAGTCCCTCTGCAAACCTTCATTCAACCATTGACAACTCTCATTAATCATAGTTATACCGAAAAATCCTTCCCTCGCAACAAAGTCATTTTCCCATCTACCCAACAATTCCTAGATGCAGTCTCATTACATTACAAGTTCATGACCACACTACAGTCCCACTTCCCAACATCACTCCTACAACCACAACACAAATAAAGGAATTCCAACTTCCTACAATTCCATCCATTGCACAATCAATTAGTCTTTGAAACTATGAAAGAAACACACCCCATTGTACCACCCATACATAATACCCAAATCAACTAAAAATATGCTACAACCCTACTGCACACACATACCACACCCTTCTCATAGAACCAACCAACACAGAACACATCCACACTATTTAGCCAACCACATTCAGATCTAACCAACAGGGGTGCATTAGTTTCACTTTTAATAACTGGGGTGATCATAGAAGAGGTTTGATCTTTTTTGAACCATTTATTATCCATGTATCTGTGATTAGGTAGACTTCATGTTACAACCATTAATTCAAGAATCCCAAAAAAATAAGAACATCACTACAACACAAACAAATACCTACAATGGAAATGGTGTTTAGAAGGCATAAAACCACAAAAATCCATAAAATTAATCAAGGTTAACAGAAGAAACAATTGATATTGTCCAACAATCTTCAATTACCTCCCGTTATTATAAAAGGAATTATTATATTTTTATTATCAACTTCCCCGCCCCTTATTTATTAATTGTTTAATAAAAATGATTCAGTAGTTCTTTATAAGTAATCATTAGTACACCCAGTGTGCATGATTCACAATTAAAGAGAGATGGAATAAATCCCTTCTTAGATGATCAAAGTATCAAAGTTCCTAATTGCTCCATTAAAAGAGGATCACACGATTAGAAGGAAGGAACTCAAAGAAAACCCAATGATTACTTTTGCAAATATGCATGACTCGTCTAGAGAGGAACACATTTGGTGCTCCAAGAGGGAACCAAAATCACAATAGGGAAGGAATATCCCATATTTGAAGAGTGAGATTTGATATTAAATGATTAATTGTTTCAAAATCCATTAATGTGGGATCGTGGTCATGATCACACGATTTTACTATCTCAATTCCCCCAGGTCATTAAGATATTAATAACATAATTAATATTGTTTTAAATGTCCTTAAAATTCCCAAATAGGTCTTTAAACTCAGTTCACGTCAAATAACACATAGGATTGGTGAAACTAGAAAACTGGGAAACACTGGAAAAATAAGAAATGTGTCACTGATGGGTCAGTCACCAATGTGGATCCCCTAATGAGTGATATTACGATGTGACCTACCAACACTGACCTACCAATACTGATCCACTAATAGGTGAATGACTGACCTGACCTACTGACTCCCTTGGCTCATCGATGTCGATGCCCCTTACTCACTGATGCTGACACACCTGACTCACTGATGCAGATTCCCTTGACTCGCCAATGCACTAACATGATGATGCAGATACATCCAGAGGCACTGACATGTTGATTTATTCACACACCAATGTCGATGCCCTTAACTCACTGATGGAAAAATTGAAAAAACAATATTTTTATAAATTTCATGAAATGGGAAATTGTTGCCACATAGAACATCCAAAACATTTTATTTTCAAAAATTAATGGCACATGGAAATCTATGTAATTACATCACAAACCTCTAAAACTATTCTCATCTCAAGAATTTTAATCGAAACTCAGAAGGAAGAGGGGTCTATAAAGCCACCCCATAAGATAACTCTTAGGGAATACCACACTAAATTTTTGAAGAAAAAGAGATATAAAACCATGAAATCAAAGGAAACATTCTTAACATCTATCTCCTGAAAAAATGTCGAAACACGAAGGATCCACATTCCACAGCAACCAGAAAAACACCAAATGTCCCAATGTCCAGACACATGGATTAGGGAGCTCCTCCACCCATGTCAAAATACGATCCACTTAGGGTGGCACTGACTCGCCCGCACAAGTTAAATCATGTACAAATTAATGAGTCTTGAATAGGGATTAGGTCCACCCCTCTCTACATGTCGACATTTTTCGCACACATTCAGATAAAAAGGAAACAAATCATCTCATAGAAGACGAGGTAATGAAATATATCACAAGGAAATATCCTAATGAAAAAATATAGTAGAAAATATTAGAACCATTGCTGGTACTAGTAACACATTTGGGCCTCCCATTCCCAAGTACTCTCTTCAAGGCCACCATGCCTCCTGTAAGAACTTGGATCATCATTTTCATGTATGTCTTTCTTTTTCTTGATGTTTTTGAGAAAAGAGGAGTTTCTAGAAATTTTTGAAGTACATTTCGTGTACTTTATTAGTACATGCCATGTACTCCCTTACCACGCCAGGCCATGTACTGGCCATGTCCGTGCCACACACACGATGTGTAGGGGTGATGTGGAGGCCACTTAAAGAAGACAACAGAAAAGTATAGTATATGCCATGTACTCAATAAGTACACGCCGTGTATTTTCATTTTTTTCATTAAATGGTCTGGGGTCGCACTTAATCGACAGAACTATCTTCATCTACAGTGCCTTCGACCGAGAGAGACTTGTACATCCGCAAATCTTCTTCGAGTCCTCGAGCCTCTGTATGTTCTCTGAATCTACCGTCGTCAATTGCGTTGGAACCGAAGCGGTGATTTCTTCCTTCTCATAGATCCTTGTTTTCCAATTACTCATCTTTTTTGAGTTATTGTGGGGTGAATGTTTTGTGCGTTTCAATAGTTCTACGCCGTTCTAAGGAGAATCAAGCCTTGTGGTACATGTATATCTATCTTCTAGGATTGAGGGAGGTGTTTTGTGCCTTACCTTTCAATTTCTATGTGTTTTATGTTCAAATTCCACCAAATACCCGTGAACGGGGTATTGCGTGTTTACCTTTTCACCCTTGTGGTTATTCTTGCCTTTATTGCATGCTTGTATGGAGTTAAATTGATCATGTTTGTGAATAATTATCGTGATTGGATGTTTTTCCCATGCCTTATTCATGTTGCATCCTTCGGGTCTTGTTAATGTTTGGTTGTTATACCTATTTTCATGCCTTTTGATCGTAGGATGGAATGATGTTGTTAACATGCTTTTTTCTCTATATACTATTTAGCCAAGTAGCTCTATAGGTGTACTTTGGTTATCCAATTATCTCTATAGGTGTACTTTGGCCTTATAGCATTAATATGCATTGACTGGCACGAGACCGTCAGAACCTGGTGCTATAGAAAATAAAGGATTGACCAAGTGAGCTTCCCCGAGAGTTTTAGATATTTTAGTCTATATAGGGATAGACCGAGTTAGCATCCTCAGTGAGTCTTGGAAATTATAGAATACAAGGGATAGACCGAGTGAGATTCCCAGAGAGTCTTGTATATTATAGACTGCAGGAGGGTAGACTGAGTGAGCTTCCTTGGAGAGTCTTTACTTTATTGAATTTCTTTAAAACCTTTTCCAGACTAGAGAAAGAATTGACTGAGTGAGATTCCTTAGAGAGTCTGTGATAGACCTGAGACTATAAGAGGATTGACTGAGTGAGCTCCTCAGAGAGTTTCTAGGCCTTGGGACTATAATAGGGTTAGACTGCATGATCTTCCTCAGAGAGTCCCTAACTACCCTGGACTATAACGGGAATTGACCGAGCGAGCTTCCCCAGAGAGTCTTATAAATTCGTATGACCAAACAAGAGGGGTTAGGCTGAGTGCACTGCCCAAAGGGTTGTGGTACTTCTTGGATAGGAACAGAGGGGATGAATGTGAGTACTTCCCAGAGGGTTTCCTATTTGTGTTAGCAGTTGCTTCACCGGTACTTGTTAATCTGTGGATTGATCTCTATTGTATATCATCATGTTTAATACTTTCTGATTACTTCCTACTATTGCTTCTACTATTTACTGCTTATTGTACTATTACCTACCATATATTCACTGACTGTTAGGCACAGATCTTCGGGTTGTTGCCTACTAGTATTTAGTCTCACACCCTATTTGGGTCTTGCTTTTGGACCCAAATAGACTATGTTGTTGCAGGTATAGACAAGGGAAATCTCCCATCGACTTCTGGTACTTGATTGCTTGGAGCAGGAGAGCATGGGACCAATATTTTTCTTGTGATGATTAGAATCTTTTTACTTTCATTGGTACTTGTTTTGGTACTATTGTATTTTTAAGCATTGTGACTTGTTTGTATGCTTTCATAGATATCTATCATGCATCATTTCATATATATACATATATGCTACAGTTGTTTTCTGATTTATTCTTCCACTGTTTATTATTGTTGCTTATTTACTACTTCTTCTATTGAATTTTTATTTACATTCGTTGTGTACTATGCCAATGAGGGAATATTTTCCCCACTATCACACCCAAGGCCCTCGCTGATAGTCGGTAGCCTCTGGAATTTGTGGAAATGCACTTGAGGCCATGTGACCAACTGGGTACGGGGAGCCTCTAGGTGGCTTCCGAAACCGGGACGTTACAAAGTGGAATCAAAGGAATTATTTTCTCTTGATTTACTATTTGGAGCCTTCAGCTAGGGATAAGATGGATTTAGTACTTGGTAATAAGCTGTGCCTGGGAGTAGCTAACCTGTGTACAGGGAAAATCCATACTTCCTCGTTTATTGCAGTTTTCTTGTTTTTAGATTTTACGGTTGATATGATTTCACATAGAGTTATTCACATGACTTGGGTTGTTATTGTTGATGATATTATGGTTCTTTTTTGTCACAACCCGATGAAATGAGGGTATTCCATCTCATGCATCATATAGGCACTTGTTATAAATCACATTACATGCATTCATTCCATGCCATCTAGGGTGCATTAGCGATTTCATGTTGTTGTGATAGACTTTTTGTAGATTATGCATGTTGTTTTTATAGATGCTTTGATAGAATCTCTTCTGTTTGATGGAGGACTGTTTGTATTGTACTTTTCTTAAATGAAAGCCAAGTTTTGGTTATTGAGGTGTTATGGTACCTCTTAAATAAAAAATTAGTGAATCATTGGCCTGGTTTTTCTTATATATGACTGTATTGGATGCAAAGCTTTGATTTGTGGGGACTATGGGCCCTCACGGATCGGAATTTGGAACCTTCATGCCTTGTTTTCTGTGTTTTTGGGCTTTGGTGTAGTTTCTGAGCTACTGCTGGGAAAAACCCAGAATACACGGCGTGTACTTTATGAATACATGTCGTGTAGTTTCAGACCGTGTCACTGACAGTGTGAGCATTAACATGTTGTTGAGGAAATGTATTTAGGAACACGCCATGTACGGTAGGTGAACATCGTGTAGTATAGAGCCGTGTACCCGGTCGTGTCACTAATAACACGGGTCGGGGAAGCTCGAGTAGAAAATGACGTGTTGGTGAAGAACACACCATGTAGTCTTGTTCCAGGTACCCAATCGTGTCACGAAAAACATGAGTCGATGTTATCTTCCCTTATACAGGCAGTGTTTGTTCGGAACACACCTTGTAAGGGTCAGCCATGTAGCCGTTCGTGTAACTAACAACACAGGTCACTGAAACCTTGTCTAGTACACGACATGTCCTTACTGAACACGCCGTGTATTATAGGGTTATGATGACTGCGTGGGTTAGTTGTTTAAAGAGAATCGTGTAGAGGAAGGGAGTTCAAGTACATGCTGTGTGTGGGAACAACACACTGTGTAGTTGGGGGTGTTACACGACCAGAGGTGGCAGAAGTACACGCCCATGTAAATGGCTTTGAGGAACATGTCGTGTAGTTTTATACATGTCGTGTAGTCATGTTCTGTAAACATGATTGTTTCCTTCTCTTGTTCCCGTTTTTTACTCTTGTGTTCTCAGTCTTTGATAATCCTGATCTAAGGTGTGCTTTTGATCTTTCAGAGATATACCTCTGAGACGTCCTCCAGTTATACATCAGTTTCCATATGGTGATTTGAAACCGGATATGGCCAACCAGGGACCTCTTGCAGATCCTCCTACTTTGCCAGCCTTGGCACCAGCAGTTATACCCATCGTAGGCACCGATGCGCAGTTCAGGGAGGACTTCCTGAGGATGATGTAGACTTTTCAGGGAGAACCTCCCCCTACCACGTCGATAGACGAATTGATGAGGTTCTTTCAAAAGCGGGATCCTCATACATTCTCAGGGGAATGAGGACCCCAGGCTGTAGAGTTGTGGTTTGAGGCCACACTGACAATCTTTGAGCATCTAGAGATACCTCTAGAGAAAAGGGTAATGATGGATACTAATATGATATGGGACACTGCCAAGAGTCGGTGGGAGGTGATCTCACAGTCAGGGCGCCAGCAGAGTATGACTTGGGATGAGTTTCAACGCATCTTCTATGACATCTTCTATCCTGAGACCTTGAGGGCCGATCGTGACTGGGTGTTTATGAGTCTCGAGCAGGGTACCCTTTCTGTTATAGAGTACTCATACCGCTTTATCAAGCTGAAGAGAATCACACCGATCCTAGCAGGTGATGAGTTGTTCTTTGCTAGGATGTTTGAGGATGATCTCAGGAAGGAGATCCATTCCCAGGTGAATATCTTCATGTTGTCTCCGATATCCTCTATTGTCAACCAGGCGTAGATCACTGAGCAAAACCTGAGGGATTCCGGAGTAGTGAGCTAGGATGGTTAGACATCCAAAGCCGGTGTTCCTCCTAAGAATAGTAGTATGCACCGTAGAGAGTCTTCCCAATAAGATCAGAGTAGGATGGATGTATCTTCAGGAAGCTAGGTCGTATGCAACCAGTGTGGTAGGAGTTGGAATACTAGGCCTCAGTTCCAGAGGGACCCGATGGAGTGCTGATCTTGCGGCAAGATGGGCCATCTTCAGTGCTTTTTTTGGATCTTCTCACCTTCAGCTGGTGGTATGGGTTCTTCTCTGACCCCTCATTCAGGAGATGATTCTCTAGTTTCTCACCAGTATGGGAACTGGAGATCTTCCAGTCGTTCAGGCCGTGGTGGAGGTCGCGGCCATGGTGGTCAGTCACCAGGTTACCAGCGATAGCAGAGTGGGTCAGCTCAGAGTGGTCAGTCAGGGGCACAGGGCTGTGGTGTAGGCCAGACTTTTTCCGTGGACTAGACCTATCAGGAGAAGGATCTCGACCCCTCTACAGTTTGAGTTAAGATCCTAGTAGCCTCAGTTTTACCTTCATCCCTTTTCTATACCGGTGCATCACATAGTTTTATCTCTGTTGCTGTTGTGGAGAACCTTGGGCTCTGTATCTTTTCATCTGCCAACTTGTTGACTCTTGAAACACCATTGGGAATGAGGACATCTAGCGTACGTCAGTGCAGAGACTTCCCTCTAGAGGTTGCAAGGTGTCTCTTCTAATGGGACCTCTATGTCCTAGAGACGACATGATATGTTGTCATTCTTGGTATGAGCTAGTTAGTTTCCATTCATGAAATCATCAATTGCTATCATCGTAGGGTGAGTTTCGTATCACCAGAGGGCAGGTCTTTTCTTCATAGAGGTGATTGGGATGTCCAGGTGGGTAGATATGGACTAGAGCATCATGGGCTAGGAGGAGTTATAGTAGAGATTGTCAGTCATTATCTGGATGACCGGGGGACTTCGCAGTTAGTCTTTCCTCTAGTGGTGGATCGTTTCAGGGATGTATTTCTAGAAGAACTTTCAGGTTTTCCTTCAAAGCGTGAGGTAGAATTATCGATTGATCTCATGCTAGGAGTGGCATCGGTGTCCATTCCTCCTTATAGGATGGCTACACCTGAGTTGCAAGAGCTCAGGAAGCAGTTGAAGGAGTTGCAGGAAAAGGGTTTCATCCGACCCAGGACTTCTCCTTCGGGTTCGCCTGTCCTGTTTGCAAAGAAGGAAAACAACACCCTTAGGATTTGCATGGGTTATCAGAGTCTGAACCAGTTGACAGTCAAGAACTGATATCCCTTGCTAAGGTCTGATGACCTCTTTGATCAGCTTCAAGGCGCATGTGTGTTCTCGAAGATTGATTTGAGGTATGGTTATCATCCGTAGCATGTTAGACCATCAGATATACCTCTTATAGACTTCAGGAGCAGGTATGGTCTATACGAGTATACATTCATGCCGTTTGGTCTCATGAATGCACCATCAGTTTTTATGGAACTGATGAACTGAGTGTTCCACCCGTAGTTAGATTCCTTTGTGGTGGTTTTAGTGTATGACATCTTGGTGTACTCTCACACAAGACATGACCATGCTACCCTTCTTAAGATCATTCTGAGTACAGTGAGAGAGAATCAGTTATATACTAAGCTCTTGAAATGACACTTTTGGATTGATCAAATTCACTTCATGGGTCATGTCATCACAGAGGCAAGAGTATCAGTGAACCCAAAGAAAGTGAGAGCTGTATTTTCATAGAGGCAGCTTAACAATGTCTTTGAGGTGTGGAGTATTCTAGAGAAAGCTGGATACTACAGTCGTTTCATACTGGACTTTTCATGCCTAGAAGCACCGCTGACAGGTCTGACTAAGAAGGGGGTGAATTTTTTATGTTCAGATTCTTGTGAGTCAGCCTTTCAGGAGCTGAAGGTTAGGTTGACGTCAGCACCGATATTGTTCTTTCCAGAGCCGGGAAAGGGATATATTGTTTACTTTGATGCTTCAAGTATCGGTTTGGGAGCGGTGCTTATGCAGGGAGATGGGGTCGTTGCTTACGGGTCTTGACAGTTGAGGACACACGAGAGGAACTACCCGACACACAATCTGGAGTTGGCTACTGTTGTTCATGCCTTGCGCTGTTGGAGACACTACCTTTTGGGAGAGCACTTTGTGGTTTTCACTGACCAAAATAGTCTCAAGTATATCTTCACTCAACGTGATCTGAATCTGAGATAGCACAGGTGGGTCGAGTATCATTAGTCTTTCGAATTCGAGCTCGCCTATACGTCGGGGAAGGGAAACACAGTGGCTGATTCTTTGAGCTGGAGAACTCATATTCAGGCAATTTAGGAGGCCAACAGTGAGTGGAAGCTTCTGGATCTATTCTCTGAGATGCACTTGGAGGTGCACGACAGACAGGGACAAGCATTCCTATCATCTGTAGTTGTTTCCTCTTCTCTTCTTTATCGAGTACGGATGAGGTAGCTATCAGACTCAGAAGGCCTAGTTCTATGGGGGACTGTGTTAGGAGAGGACCCTCTTCTAGGATGGACATTGTGAGAGGATGATATCTTTCATTTCTAGGGATGTGTATGGGTGTCGAAATACATACACGAGGAGCTAATGCGGGATTTCCAATCTTCAGTTTGGGCAGTTCATCCCGGCGTCACCAAGGTGTATCATGATCTACACTGCCAGTACTGGTGGCCAGGTATGAAGAGAGATATTGCTGATTTTCTCATGATATTTTCTACTTGTCAGCAGGGGAAAGTAGAGCATCAGTGACCAGCAGGGATTTTACAGCAGTTACCTATTCCCGAGTGGAAGTGGAACGATGTCGCGATATAATCCTTGACCGGGTTATAGAGGTCACCTCAAGGGAGTGATGCTATTTGGGTTGTCGTCGACAGGCTTACGAAGGTTTCTCAATTATTGGCGAACACGAGACCGTCAGTGTTGATGAGAAGGGAAGGTTGTACATACAAGAGATTGTAAGCCTACATGGGGTTCCATGCTCCATTGTTTCAGACAGGGATGCACACTTTACTTCTCGGTTCAGGCAGGGAATTCAGAAGGCTTTGGGTACATGGGTACTTTTGATTACAGCATATCATCCCCAGACTGAGGTCCAGTCTGAGTGTACGATGCAAGTGCTTGAGGATATTCTCTGAGCATGCATTCTAAACTTTGGTGGTTCTTGGGAAAATCATATACCTCTTGTGGAGTTTGTCTGTAACAATAGTTTCTAGGCGACTATTCAGATGGCACCTTACGAGGTTTTGTATGGTAGGCCATTCCGATCACCCATATGATGGCTGGAGGTAGAAGAGGAAGCTTTTCTGGGACCTCATCTTGTTCATGAGACCTTAGAGCAGATAGAGTTGATTCGGAAGAGGATGGATACAACACAGTCTCAACAGACGTCTTATACTGATCAACGGAGATGACCTCTGGAGTTTAAGGTCCGAAATCAAGTTTTCCAGTGTGTTTCACCAAGGTTGGGACACAAGAGGATCTGAAGACATGGTAAGCATTCCCCGTGGTACGTCAGGACATTTGAGGTGTTGGAGAGAGTTGGATCGGTTGCCTATCGGTTGCAGTTATCTTAGAGGTACCAGGATATTCATGACATCTTCCACGTTTCTGAGCTCTGACATTACTTTTCAGACTCGTCTCATGTCTTTCAACCCGAGGAAGTGGAGCTTGAAGAAGATGCGTCGTTTGAGGAGCATCCCATCCGGATTTTATATCGCAGTACAATGGTTCTTCGTGGATGGTATGTTCCACTAGTACAGGTGAAATGGCAGCACGGGCGAGTGTAGGATGAGACTTGGGAGAGGGAGGTCGATGTACGATCGTAGTGTCCAGATTTGTTCAGGGTTTCTTCTTCTATTGCTCACTAGGGAAATTCGGGGATGAATTTCATTAAGGGGGGATGTTTGTAATAACTTGGATCTTCGTTTTCAGGTATGTCTTTCTTTTTCCTGGGATTTTTGAGAAAAGAGGAGTTTCTAGAAATTTTTTAAGTACACGTTGTGTACATTATGAGTACACGCCGTGTACTCCCTTGCCGCACTAGGTTGTATGTTGGCCATGTCTAGGCCACACACACGGTGTGTAGGGGTGATGTGGAGGCTGCTTAAAACGGAGTACGAAAAAGTAGAGTACACGCTGTGAACTCAAGAAGTACACGCCGTGTATTTTATTTTTTTCATTAAACGGCCAGTGGTCGCGCCTAATCGACAGAACTATATTCTTCTCTAGCACCTTAGACCGAGAGTGACCCTTACAGCTGTGAATCTTCTCTAAACCCCTGAGCCTCCATCCATCCTCCGAATTGACCGATGTTGATTGTGTTGGAACCGCAGCGATGAGTTCTTCCTTCTCCTAGAGCCTTGTTTTCCAATTATGCATCTTTCTTATGTTATTTTGGGTTGAATGTTTTGTGATTTTTCATAGATCAACGTCGTTATAAGGAGAATCAACCCTCATGGTTCAAGTATTTCGATCTCATAGGATCGAGGTAGGTGGATTGTGCCTTAACATTTGATGTCTTTGAGTTTTATGAGAAAATTTCACCAATACCCGTGAATGGGGTATTGTGGGTTTACTGTTTCACTGTTGTGGTTATTTCTGCATTGCTTGTATGCTTGTGTAGATTTAAATTGAACATGTTTATGGATAATTGTTGTGTTTGGATGTTTTTCCCATGCCTTGTTCTTATTGAAACCTTCGGGTCTCGTTAAAATTTTTCCATTATACCTGTTTTCATGCCTTGTGATCGTAGGATGGAATGATGTTGTTAACATGCTTGTTGCTCTGTAGAATGTTTATCCAAGTAGCTTTATAGGTTTACTTTGGTTATCCAAGTAGCTCAATAGGTTTACTTCGACCTTATAGCATTAATATGAACCGACTGGCATGGGACTGTGAGAACCCAGTGCTATAGTCTATAATGGATAGACCGAGTGAGCTTCCCATAGAGTCTTAGATATTTTAGGCTATATGGGGATAGACCGAGTGAGCTTCCTCAGATAGTCTTGGACATTATAGTCTACGGGGGATAGACCGAGTGAGATTCCCATAGAGTCTTGAATGTTATAGGCTATAGGATGGAAGACTGAGTGAGCTTCTTCATAGAGTCAATACTTTTTTGAATTTTATTAAAACCTCTTCCATACTAGAGAAGGAATTGACTGAGTGAGCTTCCTTAGAGAGTCTATGATAGACTGGAGACTATAAGAGGATTGGCCGAGTGATCTCCTCAGAGATTTTCTAGAACTTGGGGCTATAAGAGGGTTAGACCGTGTGATCTTCCTCAGAGACTCCCTGACAACCCTAGACTATAAGGGTAATTAACTGAGAAAACATCCCCAGAGAGTCTTATAAATTCATATGATGAAACCAAATGGGTTAGGCTGAGTGCACTGCCCAGAGGGTTGTGGTACATCTTGGATAGGACCAGAGGTGATGGTTGCGAGTACTTCCAGAGGGTTTCCTATTTGTGTTAGTTGTTTCATTACTGTTACTTGTTGTTCTGTGGATTGAACGCTATTGTATATCATCTTGTTTACTGCTTACTAATTACTTCCTACTATTGATGCTACTATTTACTGCTTATTGTTCTATTACCTTCCATATACTCACTGACTGTTAGGCACAGATCTTCGGGTGGTTGCCTACGGGGATATAGTCTCACACCCTGTTTGGATCAGGCTTTTGGGCGCAAATAGACTATGTTGTTGCAGGTATAGACAAGGGAAAGCGCCCTTCGACTTCTGGTACTTTATTTCTTAGAGCAGGAGAGCAGGGGACCAAGCTTTGGCTTGTGATGCTGAGGAGTTGTTTACTTTATTTTGCACTTGTTTTGGTACAATTGTATTTTTAATCATTATGACTTGTTTGGATTCATTCCTAGATATGTATCATGAATAATCTCATATATATACATATGATCTACGGTTGTTTGCTGATTTTGTCTTCCGCTGTTTACTATTGTTGGATATTTACTACTTCAACAATTGCATGTTTATTTACTTCTGTTGTGTACACTGCCAATGAGGGCATAGTTTCCCCACAATCACACCCAAGGCCCTCACTGCTAGTCAATAGCCTCTGGCATTTGGGTAAATTTGCTTGAGTCCATGTGACCAACCGGGTACGGGGAGCCTCTGGGGGGATTCCGGAACCAGGATGTTACACCTCCAAAGCACAAAAACCAATGGAATTGTAAGTCCACGAAGCACCTTCTCCTCATGACCCTCGATTCTTTCTGCCCTCTCCCTGAACACTATTTCATACTCTATATCCAACTCTCCCTAGTCAATTATATGTGAGTCATCATGTAGATATCAACAGAGTTAAAATACATGGAAGATATTGTAAATCCTCTCCAACTGTGGTGACAATTCCAACTGAGATTCCACATCTCCAACTCATCCCAACACCTCGAAAAATCTAATGAACCTTGGAGAATGCTTTATTCCTCTTCCAAACCTTCCATGCCCACATTGAGGGGAATACTTCATGAAAACGTGGTCCCCAACTTCAATATACAAGGGATTCCTCTTATGCTCAGCATACAACTTCTATCATTCTTAAGCCACCTTCATCCTCCCACACACAAACTGAACCTTCTCTATTGTGCTCTACACTACCTCTATGCCAAGAACACCTACCTCCCATACCTATATCCTGCATACTATTTAATGAAATGTTCTTCTACACAAGGCTTCAAATAGTGTCATGCCAATGTTAGAGTGATAGATATTATTGTATACAAACTCTTCTAGAGTCAAGTCTTGAACCCACAATCATCTAAAGTCTAGAAAACACGCTCGCATGATATCCTAAAAATGTCTAGATAGTCCCCTCTATCTTCCCATGTGTCTTAGGGTGGAAAAGTTTGTTGCAACATAAATGAGTTCCAAAAGTACATTGTAATCCCCTATAAACATGTGAGTTAAATCGTGCATCTCAATCAGAGATGATGGATCTTGGAACTCCATGTATCTGCACTACCTCACCTACATACCTCCTTTCCATGGAATCAACTGTTATTGAATACATGATTTCTAGGAACAGAGCAGATTTCATCAATCAATCCACATCTAACTAGTTCACATCACAGCATAACCAAGACCTGAGAAGTCTTTTGATTAACTCCATAGAGATATCATCCCACATCCCCTATGGAATATCGAAGGGCTATATCATACCGTTAGGAACATAGTGCACAGCCTTCACTAGATGAATCGCTAGGAACCTTTCCAAAACAATACTACTTACCACTTCACTATGGGCCTAAAAGGTTGTTACTTCAGGAACTAGTACATCTTGGAAACACTTAGGTGTACCACTAGGGGTTATCTATGTAACTCAAGGGGAAGTCCCTCGCACATTCATACATGGAAAAATAGATTCCCCCAAAACAAAATTTGATTTGAACTATCATCTCACAATCCTTACAGAGCATCACTCTATCCAACACGATCACACATCACTTTAGCCTCTATGTCTCTCCAGTGTGACTCTTCCACCTTTGACAGCAAGGGAGACCACAATTTAATTTGAAATAGAAAGCCTCTCCCATTATCCACTCTCACATCCAGATAAAAAGAGGAAAAATCCTATATTTCCTTCCAAGAATCCATGGATTCCCAAACTACCTCCTTATGTTACTTCCTACACAAATAATCATCCACAACCATCCCATTTACCATGGAGTAAGAGATCTCAATGTCATAGTCATGGAGGAACTCCATCCACCTTCATGGCTACATGTTCAGGTCTTGCCGGGAAAAGATATATTTCATTCTCTTGTGATCTGTGAAGACCAAAATGAGATCCCCAATTAGGTAATTCCACCACAACATTAGTGTGAACATGACCACTATAAAATCCAGGTCATGGGTGGAAATTTTATGTTTGGGATTACGTAACTACCTAAACCCTTAAGAGATCAGTCCCTATTTATGCATCATCACATACCCCAATCCTAGACTAAAAACCTCACAAAACATCTAAATCACCTTCCCTTCTTCTAGAAAATTGAGTATTGGAGTACTGATTAGCTTCCCTATCTAATAGCTAAAGTCTACCTAACACTGCTCACTCTATACAATAGACTAGCCCTTTCTATTCAACACTATAAATGGAGCTAAAACCCAAGAGAATGTGTGTACGAATCTCCGATAGTAGCCTTCTAGATCCAAGAAACTACGAAACTCTACCACATTCTTTGGATCTTCGCATGAAACAATCACATTGACCATTGACATGTCCACTTCTATACCCAGCTGGGAAACCATGTTCCCAAGGAAGTGCACCTCTCATTTCCAAAACATTCACATGAACAACTTTATTTAGAGGTGATGGGGTTGGAGGTCCTCCATGATTGTCCTCAAATGCTCAACTTTCTACTCCTCTAACATTTAGTAGATCAGGATGTCGTCGATGAACACGTTGACAAACTAGTCTTGTAATTCATGGAAAATGGCATTAATAAGCACCATTAACATAGCTGGAGAATTCATAATTCCGAATTTTATGCCCATGAACTTGATGTTCCCATACTTGTACCTAAAATTAATCTTCGAGATGTCACCCTCATTCACCCTACAGTGGTGATACCCACACAATAGATTGATCTTAGGGAACCAATATACTCCCTTTAACTGATTGTGATGGTTGTAAATCCGTTGAAGGGGTACTAGTTCTAGACTGTCACTTGATTTAGTATCTGGTAGTCTATACCCAGTCTTTGGCCACCGTCTGCCATCATCTCAAACAAGACTAGAGCACCCCATGACAACACACTTGGATAGACAAAACCCTTCTTCATTAGACCATTAACCTAAATCCACAACTATTTCAAGTCAAAAGGTGTCATCTGATAGGGAGACATCAAAATCAGACAGGCACCGAGTTTAAAGTCCATCCCAAATACAATGTCTGGTCAAGGGGGTAGAGTCACAAACTGTTTGTGTAAGTCATAAAATAACTCACTAACAACCCCAAAAACATCCACCATCTCTGGGTCTACTGATTCCATTGACATATCAGCTAACAAATGAAGGAGAGTCTCCACATGAAAAATGTCCAAAAAACAACTTCGCTTGCCGACGAATGCTATGTGCTA
Source organism: Viscum album (assembly GCA_963277665.1). NCBI lineage: Eukaryota > Viridiplantae > Streptophyta > Magnoliopsida > Santalales > Viscaceae > Viscum > Viscum album. Next base: position 1,049,201,220 of record OY728151.1, on the reverse strand, counting down.
GCCACCCAAATCTGAGAACACAACCCTTCCCCAAAAGCAATCAGTAATGGAATACATAGAGTAGAACCATTCGTTGCCTAGGATGACATCATATGGCTACATAGGTAGTATAAGAAGATCACCATTGGATTAATGTGGTCCCAACATCATTCTACATCCCCAATAAACACCAAATCATCTCGTCTGACCTCCAACTAGTGTACTCCACACTAGGGGAAAGGAAATTATCTCTATTTATAGACATAGATCATGGGCTAGTCTAGGTGAAACAAAGGATTTCAATATCTTGAATCAAACATTTCACACACTAGGGTACTAAATAGACTGATTGCACCTCACACAACCTATGGCACTACTAGAACTACTACCTCTGCGGCATGAAAATGCCCACACCTAGCTCATATACCCTCCATTTTTTGACCATCCCAACAACCATTCACGGGTCGAGGTAACTAATTAATTCCCTGAGGTTGGCCTCTTTTGGAATAGTTTACCATCAGTGGAGTTGGATCATGGTGCCCCTACCAATGGAAATTCTTAACTGGATTCTACTACTACTAAGGTGTGTGTTGAACCTTCCCACGCCACCATATTGAATTTTAACTGGGAAATGATTCTGAAGATTCCCATGACCTCTAAAGATGAAGCACATATTTTCCATGCCTCTGGGGAATGGGAGATGACCAGGAGATCCGAACTAGAACTGTTGAGGTATACTCCCCACTGGATGAAACCTAGAATTCCCTGACAATAGATACCTACTACTGACTTCCTTCTCCTTCAAAAAACTTTCTCATCTCATCTCTTGGTACACCTCACTATGAGTTCATCCTCTTCACTACTTCGGCCTTCTTCCGAAATTCCATGAATGTCGGCAGAGTAATGGGAGTGATGGAATAATAAAAAGAAGGTCAGAGTGCATCCTCCAAGTGTCTCTCCTGCAACTCCTCATCCAGAATGATTACTAGAGAAAATTGTAGGAGATCATTTAATTTTATCACCAGTTCCCTCAGTGACATACTCCCCTACTAGAGGGAGATAATCCCCTACCACTTCTTAGTCTCCATCGTGGAAGAAAGGAATTTTTCCTGTATCTACTTCTAAATATAATCACATTAGACATTAGTAACCTTTATCTCCCTGAGTTATAGTGTCCACCACTGATAAACTAGTCCTCATATCTGTCTCATTCCCATAGGATCCCAGTACTCTATCAGAGCACCGATCAGACAGAAAGAGATTACTAGCTTCTCGATCCCACTCTCCATCTCTATGTTTGAGATGACTCCCTCGTACGTTCCCAGAGTCTTCCGCTAGAATTCATGAGGAATAATCTGCCATTGTTCATCCTCCACCTCTTGATAGGCCCTCTATTGATCAACCATTTCTAGATAGAGGGCCTCAACTACTCAAACCACTTGTGGAAGACATCAGTGTGCCATAGCTGAAAAGGAAATACAGAACCCCTAAGCCTGGGTAGTACATAAATTTTCATTCAAATTCATTTTAACTATTAATTTTTATTTAATGTCCCAAAACAACCAACTAAAGTGAGCACACATTTCATTATGATGCATATAACCTGTAGAGTTTCTAAACCCTATAATCTATGTATCCTCACACGGTCATTCAGTACGTCTATATTCCTATGCATTGCATCACAGCGGGGACCTAAAATGTTGTCCCCAAATCGGTTTTACCTATCTTATTTCACACACCAAGGTCAGCTAGAATGGATTCCCTATAATCCCAAGAAATTATCACTATGCCAAACTTAGAACTTCATCTTACACCTCAGCCATGAAAACCTCACATTTGATACCACTTTGGAATGACCATCTTCTTCAAGAAGAGGGATGGGACGGAAAATTTTCATTCCCATCATTCTTCAAGATGAAGGAGAGATAATGAGCCCCAAGTCCCACCATCAATAAGCCCCGGAGCAGTAAATTGAACAAGTTGTATAGAATCTAATATATTATTTAAGGAATTAACATTTTAGTAGAACAATATCTGGAGACTAATTGTTAAATCCCAAGAAACGCCAAATACTAAATGGAAAATTAAATCCAAAATCCATCCCCATTTACATGTTTAAAAGTAATGATGATTCAAATTAAAATAATAATCCAAGGTAATATACCAACAGAAAAGAGATTGAGTAGAAATAGCAACTCATCTTGACGCCCAAGATAGTAAAGTCCAACATTGTCCTCAAAGTCCTCCTGGAAACCTGAATATAGTTCTACATATGTAAGGTTAGCCTATGAGTATACTCAATTGGGAAACTAAAGCTACTCATGCACAAGTGGGGAACAAACTAATTTCTTTATGAGAAAAAAATATTACCACAAAGCACTGACCAAGGAATACTAACCCACCCAGCCTCACCAAGTAACACTCACCAAAAAATGCAAGTCATGAATGTTAGTAGTATAAGCACATCGACATTTGGTTACCCCGCGCCACATTCCCATTGGATAACTTCTCATCACTAATATATAATGTATTGATGCTACCAATATTCCCATATGTAGTCACACTTCCACAACTTTCCCGCACACACCTGTCCTCAATCCATACACAATCCCAACCGTAGAAACCAAGCCCACAATGGCCATGCCTCTTTCCCAAAGACACATAGTCCTCATCCTGAAGACACTTGGGAAAACAATCCTGGCATGTAAACACCTTGGTATCTCATCCACAACTACCATACCCAACAAATCTGGGACTACGGTAAGTCTTATACCATTACAGCATGCCCGAATACACTTGAGTGCAAGGAACTCAGAAAAGGGTTCAAGGAAGAGAGTTTGTAAGAAACCATCCATCCTCCTACGTGGATGTTGGGAAAGACACGCTTCACCATAAAATGGGGATGTTTGGAACAAGGTTCTTAACAATGGTGGGATGCATATATAAATTATATTTAACTACAATTTATACATATAGGTAATCAAAAACTCAACCCAACCTATGGGTTTCAAACAACAAAACAAATGACCCCACCACAACCACTTTTGCTGCTAGCTATATATGTATAACCACACAACACCCAATTACAAGTAGAAACCCAACCCTTTTTCATTTAAAAACTTCCCAATATTTATTTAAGGGGATTCATCTTAATTTATTCCAGCACTACTGGGAAACTACCATCCATAACCATACCAAAACAACAATAATCCCAAATTTTAGACCAACTGCACACCCTCGTTCAACCACTGCCAACATTCATTCATCAATGTTATACCTCACAATCCTTCTCTCAGAACCCATTCCCATCACTCCGTAGACCAAAAATTCCCAGATTTAGTCCAACTACATTACATTTTCAAAACCACACCGTAGTCCCAATGCCTAAAATTACTCATACGACCACAACACAAACAAATGCAGTTAGACTGCATATAATTCCATCCATTCCACAATCAGTCATTCTCTCAAACTAGGACATCAACACACCGCCGATTCCACCCCATACACCATTCCCACATCAACTATCATTATGCCAAAACCTCGTTACACACACATATCACACCATCCTCACCTAACCAACCAACACAGCACGCAGCCAAACCATTTAGCCAAAAATATTCAGATTCAACTAGCATGGGTTCTTTAATTTCATATTAAATAACATTGGTGACCACAGAATAGATTTCATCATGGGGAATCCCTTTATTAACCAAATATATGTGATTACGAATATTACATGTTATAGATATTTATACATGAATCCCAATGAAGCAGAACATCACTTTTGTGCGAACAAATACCACCAACGTCAATGATTTTCCGAAATCATACAACCACAATAATCCATAAAAATAATCAAGGATAACATATAAAACATGTGATCAATTTCAAACAATATTCAATTCCATGACTATTATTATAACAAGTCTTATTATCATTTTATTATCAACTTCCCCACCCCTTATTTATTACATTGTTAATGAAAAAGGATTCATCAATTATTCACATGGAATCATTAGTAAACCCACACCACATAATGAAAAATTAAATAAAGTCTGAAGATATCCCTACTTGGGTGATCCAATGATCGATGTTCTTCCATGCGCCAATGATAGGGGATTGTGAGAGTATTAGGAATAAAATCAATGAAAATAGAATGACGACTTCTGCATAGATACCTGACTCGTCTAGAATGGAAAACATTATTCACACTAGGAGGGAATGGAAAACACATTGTGAAGTGAATATCCTAGATTTGATGATACTGATCAAATATTAAAGGATGAACAATTTCAGAATCTATTAATGTTGGATCATGGCTATGATCATGTGGTTTTAGTATCTCAAATCCCCCTAGTTGTTAGGATATTAATGATATAATTAAAATCCTTTGAAATTTCCTTAAAAACTCCAAAACAAGGATTTAAACTCAGTTTATGTCAAATAAAACATAAGGTGGGAAAACAAGAAAATTGGGAAAAACAAGAAAAACAACATATTAGTCACTGAAGGGTGAGTCAATGATACTGCACCACCAATAGGTGAGCTACCAATGCAACCAATTTGTGTTGATCTACCAACTCTGAACTAGCAATGAGTGGGCTATTCACATGACCTACAAATGATGAGCTTCTGATGCTGATCCACTGACAAGTGAGCTACCGATGCGAACTACCAACACACCTAACTCACTGATGTCGATGCCCCTAACTCACTGATGCCATCGATCCTGACTCACTAATTCAACTCCCTTGACCCATTAATGCACTAACATGCCAACACTCTAATATGATGACACACTAACATTCCAACGCACTCACATGCCGAGACATTGACATGAAGATGCTAATTCCCTTGACTCACTGATGAAAAAACGTGAAAAAAATAATTCTGGAAAACTCTTAAAATTAGTTACTATTGCCTCCCATAACACCATAACCACTGGATTTTCATAATGGAATGGCCCGAGGAAATCTGGGTCATTATATAGTTGTCTCAAAAGAATAGGGAATCTGACCTCTCTCTATTTCAAGCACGTAGATCTACCTACCACTTGGAATCCATACATAATATATGTGCCTCATGTATTTGTATGTATATGTGATAACCACATGTCATGTCAAATTTATAATATATAGATATTGAAAGATTACACCTGATAAATAACACATCTAAAACATCCCATTAATTTTTTGGTTGGGTGAAATTCCACTTCTAGTGTCCCTACTACTGCAAGAAAAACAAAACACATATTATTCCACTTCTTACCACTAGATATTCATCTTAATGGAAGGATAGTGTTCAGTAGCCTAAGACATGTATTGCATATTTCATCAATTTTCCTTGTTCCACATTTTCTTATTCACCATTATAACCATGAGTTTGTTATGGAACATTCCTTTATAAACAATGAGTATAAGATTAAGATTTTATGAAACAGTCTTCTCACTATTCTCACATTATAATTCATAAAAAAACTATATAATGCTTTCATAATTGAAGGAAAAATGAGAGATTTCCACAACTCAATAGGTGTCTTAAACCCCATTTTCCCTAGGAACCCTATGTGTATAATTATATTGACCACATGTGGCCTTGTTTGAACCAAATATATATGATTTTACATTAATATATCATTTCATTCCATATACCCTTAATGTATCACATTATCTTGATATAGATCTCAATGTTTAAGGGTGATGATATATGAATCCATACCCTTATATTTCATAAGAATCCCACTAGACATGGAGCATGGTATAAAAAATATGACATCCATTATTTCATACAAATGTTTCATGTAGAGATAAATTTATTATTCACAAGGTTCTTTTGAAATCAACTAGGGATGTCAGGTTCCAAGCATGTATAATTTCTTCTCATTATAATGTATAAAAAGTAACCACCTATACCAATCCTATATATTTGAGATAATGATAAGGTTTTCCATCACTATTATAGATCACAGTGATGTTATATAAGTTGTGTGAATATCCAATTCTATAAATTAATAGAAATTAATAAGGTATTACTTGATTATAATAACAGATTAAAAAATTTAAAATTAAAAAAAATCAATTAATCTTAAACTATTTTTTTAAAACATGATATCCCTCAAAAATAGTTTTGGGATATCATTTTTCCATTATATTATTGTTTCAAGGACCAATATTAATCAAATATTAAATTATAATTGGTCCTCACATGTTTTTTAAAGAGTAGTTGGTATTCTTATCATTTTAACTACATTAATTCATGTTTCGTTGATCTGTTGAGTGGACTCGAAAATCCATAAATCCAGAAAAAATATTTACTCAACCCTTGACTATTATTTACACCAATTCATTCTTGGTACATAAACCCATGATGTTATCAATGATATGTAAACTGAAAATTACATGTCAAATTTAACCAATAATTTAATTTACCCCAACTTGGGTTAGTCATTCACTGTTAACTATGGGTTCAATTCTAACTTCATTAGTTGAAGGCTATACCCACATAATATTTGAGATGAGTGATTTTTATTATTATAAATAAAATTCATTTTTTATTATCAAATTACCTGTTAATATAATGGGTTTTTTACTTAAGTGATAATGTATTTTTTATACAATTTTATGCATAATTTGGTTTTATTTTGTTTCACCATGCTTATATGTTAATACATTTCTTAAGTAAACTTTAAGCATATGAAAAATTAATAATAAAACATGAAGCTAATATGAATAAAATATAAGCAGTATTATAAATAGATTATGTAATAGTAAATTTATCTTACAAATGATAAAGTAACCCATGATCCTATAAGAAAACACCTTAATATATAACATGGTCTGTGTTTAAGCATTTCCACCATGACTCCTATGTATCACCTAGATTAGTTTGACCTCATCTCTAGGAATTATACTACCTCCAATCATCATGTAGATACATTCTTACATAATATTTTACTCACATATAGTTGAGGTGATCCAATTGATTGGATAATGGGTTTACATTATAGAAACTTTGGGCACATAGGCCCTTACATAATAGGAGGAGGGGATGAAACAAATTCCATAATATTAGTTTAATAATAATTAACTATTAAATAGGTTACATGAATAGGTATATCCTAATTTCATAATAATCTAAACAATATGGAATAAAGGTAAATTTCCTATTTATCAAAAAATTAATGAAATTCAATATTTAATAATGATAAAATTAAATTATTTTACAAATTTAATTTAATATATTTTTTCCATTCAAGTATATTTAAATTAACATCATTCATAATTTTAAACAAATTAAAAAAATTAATTTTATTTAAAATTAATATAATACTGGAGTGTACCTAGATTTAATGGTTTGTTCTTATCCAAACTACCCGAAATGATTGATGGGATTCTAGTTTCCCTTGGTATCTTGTAGAAATGGCATAATAGGTAACAACATGATGTGAAAAACCAAATTAATGAAACATGAAACACATGTGAATTAAAACTCATGTTATTATCTTGATGGGTGTGGAATTCACTCTAAGAAAAGATCATACAAAACTTATAATTTTTGAATTTAATATTGAGATTATTTCTTTAAGGTTGGGGCCAATGTCACATTCAATTTATTAAAGAAATGACCTCTTTTTCATATTGGGTAGAGGGGTACACATTAGATATCATGTAGGCTCAGGGGAATGAAATCCCAAATACAAGGCTTGAAAGCCCATTTTTTGGCTCAAAGGACCCTTCAGTGAATAGTAATACTATAGTAATAGGGTTGCTACATTACCTTCTACAATATTTACACCACTACAGTTCCCAATACCATTCCTCCACCACTATAGTTTCATCTCTTCTACATTTATGCCGCTGTTATAGTACTACTACAATAACTTGTTACAATGCTACTATAGTAACCTAGAAATTAGTCCCTACCCATATTTGATCTTGGGTATTTTGGATGGCAATAAGGAACCTTTTATACATGGGGATAGGCTCGTTGGCATGGAGATTAATTCAATATATAATTATCAATCTTACAGAATTACATGTACTATAAAATAAATGATGTAGAAAATCCATTTTCAAAGGTTTAATTATATAATTAATTATTCTCTAGACATTAATTTAATCATGTTGTCTATAGAATACATAATTTTGTGTACTATGAACACGACATGTACTCTCTTTTTCCAATTTCGAAAACACACTCCTATGGACTGGGCAAGTTTCTAACTATGGACTTGTATGATATACATGAAGTGTAGGCTACTCACATGACATGTGGCATGAAATATTTATGTGTTCTCAATCTCATTATTGTGTAGTAGATACATGATATGATTGGACCCTTGTGTTCTGTAATATGAATATATGACTAAAACATGTCTTTTTTGTAAGTTACATTGTGGTTGCGTTTTTAAAACACATGAATATCTTTCTGGATATATGCATTAATTATCTTTTATTATATCACTAATTTTATTTCATTGGTCTGAACAAAATTTTTATTGGGATATGTGTAAGATAAATGGGAACACATCATGTAGATATGGGGTACACACCATGTACACTTATGCTAACTAGATATGTCCTTTGGAATCTATAGATATTTTTTTGGAATGTATCTTTATTTAAAATTAACGCATTAATTGGTTATGTGACTGAAGAAAGGTTGATAGAAAAAGTTCATACATAAGGAATGGATATATCCAAAGTAAAACTTGTTTTGAACTCATTTTTTTGAATCAATAATTAATTAAGAATTATTAATTAACCCTGTGACCCACTCTAATACATCTTGTATGTTTCGTGTGACGTGGATGCACCTAGATGGCATGGAAAACTCAAAAATGTATTCCTAATTTAGGAATCATCCTTGATGTGAATGATGAATAATATCATGAATAATGAATTCATATATTAAATGATTAGAATAAGAATTAAAACTAGAATAGAATGATCATCCCTTTTAATTTATAATTAATTTATGAAATTTTGTATAATTTCCTGAACAAGTAATATAGTCTTTGTCGTTGATCTGATTATCTTGATATCATCAGTTTTTTGTTATGTTGCAGGATCCAAGTGTATAATCCCTTATAAGTGATCTACACATGAACCACTATCTTAAAACATCATCATAGAATCATTGGGTTCTTTCATAGATGATCCTGAAAACAAGCATCGTTCACAGTTGATTTCAACAGAACAATCATTGAGAATTCTCGATGTTTTCTTAATGCTTTAAGTGTAAACTAAGAGTGAGAAAACATTATATCTATGAATCTCTATTTACATCAAGAGAGATAATATACCTATGTATTTTATAGAACAAAAATGTTTAAGGACAGTGATATAATTTGATTTTTATTAGGGAAGGTTTATTGTTGAAAATTATCACACAATATCTTTTCCAATTACAAAATTAATAAAGAACCACAACCATAATAGTTAAATAATTATAATTAACATGGAATTTGAATCAAATAGTAATAAATAAATAACGTTTATTTCATTTTAAATCAAATAGTTAAACTCGATATACATATCCTCCTTGATATTTATCAAACATTTAATAATGACTATTTATTTAAAAATTAAATTTCATTTCATTATGTAGCGATAAATATACTAATAAAATTTAAAACATTGAAAATATATATTTATTATTATTTTATGTCACATTTTTTAAGTACATCATATTAAATCTCAACTATCAACCAAAATTTAATAAATATTAATTATTCTAACTTGTTAAATTCAATAATGCATTTTAATTGAGATTAAGGATACACTTACTGTGTGATACTCTATGAGAATTTTTATGTGGAATTATGCAGAACCAAAAAATTATAAGAATAACATCTATAAGGAAGATAAAGCACCTTAACATAATGAAATACATTTCAAAAAATATATATAATCTACTTTGAGTCTGTACCATGTAATATAATCCCATTATTATGATATCTGAAATATAGAAGGTTGTATTTTGGATTCATCAACATATGTGATCGATGTATCGTTATTTGATTTTTTTAGATGTTTTTAGATTATTGGTGCAGCTAAAAGGAATTTTTTGGATGATAAATTTATCCTTTCATTTAGTTAACTCTCACAATACTTAATAGAAGATCTTTCCATGTAAAATTTATAATTAATTTATTTATATATAAATAATTTTTTACCTAAAATCGTGATCATTTCATTGATGAAATTTTTGATCCTTCAAAACCCTTTCAGATTACCTTCGTTTCACTCTATTAATTTCAGTGTAGAATCCCTCTTTTGGTGATCCACGCATTCTCATTTATCTTCTAGAAATTCTTATTTATATTCTTCTACTACCATAGTTAATCAATGGGATTGTATTTTTCATCATGATCTATCTAATAGCATTCGGGCTTGAAGGATTTCTTTTTATTCTATATAAGAAGAGATGATTAATTATAGAGGGAGGGAGCGAAGTTATTTCTGTGAAGTGATTCTCTGTTCTCTATTTTTGATTAACCCTACATAATAGAGATTACCATCTATTTATAGAGTTAGTGTTGTAGGATAAAATATCACTAAATTGTTTATCAACTCTAAAATAGTATTATAATTTTAATTAATTCTCAATCCTAATATAAATATTATTATTATTATAACAATTATTATTATTATTATTATTATTATTATTTTACAGGTCACATTCTAACATTAACTATAATATATATTATTTTGTAGGGTATAAATTAATATTTATCACTACATGCAGTATGGGACTTTTATAACTCCTCGCCATTTATTGATTATTAGAATAAATATTTTTATTCATAATTAAATATTTTATTAAAAATACATTTAATAAATATATATTAATATATTGCGTAAAAAATAATTATTTTATTCAAAATCTGGAATGTAGATATTTATTATATATTCATGTAATACAATAAATTATTTATTATAAAATAAATAATTATTTTTTACATTGAGAATATTCGAGACCAATATATCATGAATAATTTATTCCTCGATCATGAGATTAATATTTATTCTAAAAATTATATGCAAATATAATATAATTGATATCAATAGATCCACTTAGTGTATGGACCTCCTGGGCTCTTTCCCATTCACATTAGGTGTGCTTTCCAAAAGTCCAAGATTACTATCTAGAAATGGGTCAATGCACCCAGGATAAATAACATAATTTCACAACATCTATATCAACATAATACCACTAACATTGTGATATAATACCTTTCTTAATATGTCATCAAGCATGTTACACATTCCTTGAATCAATATATGTTATTGATATGGATTTTTTTTCCTATTGGAAATAAACACTTCCTTGCACCAAAACCATTAAAGTTAATGTAATTGTTCTATTCCTATGAAATTTATACGATATAAGAATTAAAAAGGATAAAAGAGACATATTTGTCTTGGACATAGACATTATTATCAATTAATTTCGATGAACCCAACATACACTATTTCCTACCAAAATATGGTGTGACAGTTTTGGCTAGTAAATTTATGTTCAAAAGTCATGACATGATTTAATGATAACATTATTGTTTAAGGACAATTAAAATTCAGAAAATATAGGAATTTCTGAGGAAACCAAATCATGGATAATTCCAAATGGTGGGTATGTTCTTATAATCTCATGTCTTAGAGATTACATTGTGTGATCATAATGAGAATAAGCATTATCAGCTTATGAGTATTCAATCATGATAGTATGCATACTATGTGTCCCATCATAGTACATTACTCAACCATATTACTATATAATAATATCACTATAGTACATTGAGGTTCACATTATAGCATGGAACTTCTATTACCTTATCATTGTGATAGAAACTTTTATAAATTATTAAATCAATGTTATTTATAAGAAAAATAAATATGTGAAAGATATTAATATTAATATTCCCTTAATTAAATGTACATTTAATAGAAAAAATAATATATTTGGTTATATATAACCAATTAAAACAAAATCCCACTTTCAATAGATCCAACTAATGACAAATAGTTTTCCTAGACATGTAAAACATGCTTCTATTGTGTATTCCTATTGTTGAATGGCTAAATACCTTCTCATGGATATGTTTTTTAGGGTATATGACTGTGTGAAGAATATATTTACTAAAATATTATATCTGGAGAAAATTACTTGAGAAATAATATAACATATCATCAACCAATTTTTGAAATGTTCAAATAATAACATAGAGAAAAATTTTTTTGTTAATCATTATCATAAAATGATAGATATCCGTCTTTTGGTATTACATAAATTCAATATATGATTTCTCAAGAGACCATACTAAGCTACATAAATGATTAAACATGCATAGATATTGAAGAAATGACAGCAAATATATATAAAAAAATTATTCATATTACTATATACTTATAAATGATACAAGGTAGAATTGAATTAGATAAAGTTAGGTGTTGAATTCCTTTGGTCACTAGTATTTCGGTTTTTATATACACCAATGTGGTCATACATTTCGAATCTTCCAAGTGTTATAGGAAAGTTCTTACTATAATTCTATCAAATTATATTGGATCTGTTTGATATTAAACTAGTAATCATTATAGATCAATAATATGAAAAATTAGTTTATATCATGGATCAAGAGATAAATTCATAGAACATATACTTGTGGGATTATTTTAATCTCCTTAATCTCTTCCAATTACCATGCATGTTCAATAGGAAATATTATTCACCAAAAAACTTTTTTTATTTGTTTAAATTTTGTATTTTATTCAATCATGTTATATGTACTGTAATATTGATTTATCCATCTCCTAGATTGAATTTTCAGATCTTTTCCCCTAGAACATGGTTGCAAAATTAAGTACAAAATTGAAAAATTTCATTCCATAGACATAACGAGATGTTACGAAAAACATTTTTTCTATATGTTATCAATATATCCATCATTAAAAGACACCATTATTCCACTAACTAGTTAGATAAAAATGTAACCCATTTGTTTCCAAATTAAAATCTACGATCACTAGGAGTTATTTATTAAAAAATAATTGCTTTTATATTGCATATCTTGATAGTATTTTTTAATGTCATCATAACTTTTTAGTAATATCTATTAGTCATAAACCGTATGAATCATTTTTTGTCGTGTCATAAAAATATTCCATAATGAGAATTCTAAATGATATGGCCTTAACTATCAATGGACCAATATGATGAACATTGAAATATGCTTTCAAAAGTGAAATGAAAAATTGATTTTAATAATGATAAGTTGTTCATAGCTTTTTTAATAAAATAAAACTTCCAAAAAACCATAACGATATATTGGGACACTCTGTTATAATCCATGTCCACTTTCTCTTGAATATTCCCCCAAAAAAATACATTCATTGAAACATTCAAAATGTAATTTCTGAAAATCATAATTTATGGATTCTATTACATGAACTTATACAAATGTAACAACATTAACATATTTATAATTTCTACTTCTTTATAGGATTCACTGTTCTAGAATAATAATTTATGTATCATCCACTATGCTAAATATAAAACACCTCTATGGTTGTAAATTCCTACATAGTATGTGTCTCTAGAATTATTCCCCCCACTAATCTCAGTGGAGTCTAGTATTCGTAATCCAACTAATCATAATCCAAATCCTTAATCAATATAATTTAGGAATTCTCCCACTATCTTCAATGATATAGGATAACATTTTTAAAATACATTCATTCATGAGAAGTTGTAAATATCATTAATAACCATAGGAATATTTACTCTAAAGAACCTTAGTGTTTTGAAATTTGTTTTTGTAAAATACTAGATTTTAAAAAACTATTTTCAACCCAAAAAAGTTGTAGTTTCCTCAATATTTTACTTCATATCATTTTTTATATGACATCCATTAGAAAATGTAGATGTTGTAAGTATAGTTGTTGTGCATTTATTTGAGAAATTTGTCTTGGATGTAATAATAGATGATATTAAATATATATAAGTCTCATTATTTTTCTTCCTCCAGCATCCATAATAAAATTGATCTCTAAAAGTATGTTTTAGTTTTAGAAATACTTCATTCCATATGATTGATCAATGAGTACATGGATAATATTTTATCTAACAAGTTATAAACTAGATTTCTTGATCTTTAACAAGTTCACTAATTAACTTAACTATAAATTTATGAAATTTCATCATAAACTCCCATGATGTATATGAATTTATCATTCACTTTATAATTATTAATTTCACCTTTTTGAACTAACTATAAAAGGTTTTGTGATGTTCCTTTACTAAAAAAATCCTTATCTACAACATGATAATTAGTTTTTTGTATATCCAGTATCATAGATCAATTAAGAGTAAAGGAAATTTATGGGAATTAATAATTCAAATAATTTCAGTTTTATATGATAAGGAATTATATTTTCATAATCAATTAAGTGATATATATTTTAGATTCATCATTCATTTCAATGGGTATTTTTGATTCATGAGTTATATAAAAAATATTTTATTATTAGTGTACCAAAACAACTATTATTCCAAAGTTAATTAATGTCTTATTATATGGAGGATAACAATGGGATAAATTTTTTTGTAACACTTATTGCAAACAATAATTTATCCATTGGGAAATGAAAAATATTGAGCACTACTTAGATAACATAAGATTAACCCTTTCTCAGGCCCTTTTCAGTTCACATTGAAACCTTTATATTATTTCTCATTTCCTATATTTAAATATATTTATTTTCTAAGAATAATTTATTTAATAATCTAGTGGTGAAAAGAAAAATTGTTGTTATACATGAAGTGGATTTAGCTTATTTCATCTTTAATTGTTTTAATTTTCATTTTAAATGTCCATTCATACCATATAAAAATCAAATAGCCATTTACTCATTCTTCTAAAATTGAATATTATATCTCATTGAACGATGTCATAAAGGATCATTTAGATTTATATTATCCATGTAATCATCTTTTTTTCATAAAAAATATTAATAGAAATGGTTCGAGAAACATGTTCCCACAAATCCTTTCCTTCTTGTTAAATTTTATACAAATGATACCTAAGATATTTCCTTATTTCATTTTTCATGGAATGGATAGATTAGGAAAATCATGGTGGAAAGTAAAATAATGTAATATTAGTATATATAATTTCTTATCAATGTGGAATCATAATTTATCCAAATGATCAATATACTATAGCATTTTGAAGACATGATCAGTTGACAGATTACATTCTTTAAGTCTATACTGGTATAGTGCATTGAAAATCTAATTAATTTCAAGCCTTTCATTCCCATTATTGAGACAATGAAGCTGATCAATTATTTTTTAAGCTTCCATGCCGTTATTTTTTCATCAAATCTATAGAATTTTTTGATAATGTAATGCAATATAAATAGGAATGATCCTCAACAAATCTATTGTAGGAACCCTTTTCACCTTCACTTATAAACTAGGGTGGCAGAACAAGAATAGGGAGTTCCAATAGATTTTAAAAACTTTATTACAAAATGATTATACAATATCCACAATTTTTTCAAATGTAATACCCAGATTTTTGGGATGACCACACTATTTTTATCATCATTCAAGCTATTTTTTATAATAATTAACATTGATGATTAGTACTTTACAAGATTATTGTTCATGTTTTACAAAATAAATTTAATTTTATTAATTGTCTATCTATTTTATCATGTCCTAATTGTCCTCACCATTGAAATGGAAATTTTTAGTTATTGGAAATTCTATTGGAAAGGATCCCAATTCCCCTTTGCATAACCCCAATAGGGTTGGTCAATCTACTTAAAGGTATTCATGTAGGTAGGTATTTTTTAACTATATTCTTGAATCTCCATGATCAATTGAGTGAAATCCTGAATCTAGAATCCTTTATTATGATTTCCTAATTACGTTCCTCTAAATTACACCATTTCTAACAACAGATAGTCATCTTCTTGAAAAATGGGTTTTTCAACTAGAAGCATTAATAAGAACTCCCATATAAAATTAAGTGTCCCAAAAAGGTTTAGTAAAACACTATGTTCTTTTGGTTTCACTCTTGATCATGTAAAGGCCACATATGATGTAATATATATTTGAGGGTTCCATTTATTGTGAATATATTATCTTCTATTTTATCATTTATATTCCTTGTTAATATTAACTGGATTTTTCCTAATTAATTAAAAGTTAGGGATAAAACATTATTCATAATCCGTTTATTTAAATTTCTTATTTCCACATTAATTAATATAATTATTTTATCATGTTCTGGAATCCACAAATTAAATAATTCAATGATTTAAATAAATAAACAAATCAATGGATTTATCAAGATCTGATCTAATGGTTAATTTATGGAGTGGACAACAAATCAACCCATGACCTAAGTCAGTTACTCCTTATACTAGTCTTAGAATTAGTTTTATCATTCCACATATACACCAGTGTATCAATAGGGTTAGTATATATTATGGTTTTGTCTTGAACAACCAACATGTTCTGTGTGGCAGTCTATTAATTAAAAGTATTTATAACAAAAACATGGGTTAGGGGAACCAATGTATTGGTTAATGGGGATTACAAAAATAATCAAGAACAAATAGGTCCAACATAATAATGGGAGGAGTGATCACACACATGTCGTAAAATTTAATATATTATAGATTAATTAAAATCTCATAAAATATATTAAATTAAAACAAACATAAAAAACTTTGGCCTTCGTAAATCTCATGAATAGTCATACATGGAACTCATACACAATTGTAAACTAGTTAACATTCATTTATATTCATTATTTATTATCAAGATAAATAAGATTGAATTAATTAATTAAATAATAATATATTCTTATTCTTATTAACCATATAAATTTATTATGAGATAATTATTATACTAAAATTCATTTATGATAAATGATAGACCAAATTATTATATATTATTACATTGAATTAATTAATAATATGAAATTATTTAAAAAATATTTTTAATTTTCAAACACAATAGGTGAGAATCATTAAAATTAGGGGTTTAATTCTACAATTTTTAATTAAATGTAATTTCATTATATAATTAATTGGGATACTATATGGAATGTACTATCTAGCTACAATCCATATACCATAGATTCTGTGATTAGTGGATACACTCCTAGTGCTTCAGTATCTAAATAGGTCAGAGTAGAGGGTGAATACTTCTAGCTACCAGACATTAGTTCAACTTCTTATGTCTCTTCTTATCTCCCTAAATGTATCAGTCTATACTAAGGATGTGGGGATTAATAAATTACATGAAATTTACACGAGCTATATGTTTTGAATACCATTAATGTAAATAGATGTCAGTATCATGAGATTTTGACCACGTATAATAACCACATAGGTTTCATGAATATCACCAATAATGTGTGGAGACTACACATTATATATTCTAGCTACATTCCACGTAATCAAACAAGACATGTTCTCTATTTTCCTAGTCTACATTTTTTGTAGAATAAATGCACTTTATGTAACGACATCTCGGATAGTTGGGTATTTGACGACACATCTTGCTAATGTGAACATGGTTATATGGTTTTTATACCATCTACCAATCATATAATCCCATTCTATTTGGACAGATTCATTATCACCTCCCAATTTCATATATGGTCCCCCATTATCTATACATAGATTAACCATATAGTGACTCTTGAATGAGTAAATTTGAATTTCTAAAAATATGTTAATTCATGTTAGATTAATGAACTTATAATTTGAAATGATTAGATCCACCGTGATTGGGAATACATATCAAAAATCAAATAAATAATTATAAATTTAACATGTGACTGCACTAATACAACTACTAGGATCCATGAATAGTGTAAGTACATTTGGTATGAAATAAATTAAAATTATTTTAAAACAATTTCCCAGAACCGAAGACATGATATTTCAATGTCAAGTTTCTAATTAACTTATTTAGTTATAAATGAATGGTTACATCATATAAAGATCCTTTCCTCAATAATGTTTTTGATATTAAAAATCCAATTAATATTACCATTATTGTGATGTAAGGAAACATGTGTAGAATCTACCTATCAGTGATCCAAATATGCTCCATTGACCTCTAAGAAATTCCAATTGATTATTGTGTACTGGAATGGTGAATCTATTTTACTGTGTTATCCATCATTATAACTTTTTGATCCTTTAGGATTGAATACGTTTTTCTCATTATTTAGAGGATGAGAGGAGGAATTTTATAGAAATATATATATATATATATAAGTATGTTTTGTGAAATGATTCTCTATTTTCTATTTTTATTCACCCTATGAAATAAACAAATATATCTATATATAGGGCTGGGGTTATGTTAAAATGTTATTTAATTTTGTAACGGTCCTTAAATAATATTATATAATTTATTAAAACCCATGCCACTTAATAATAACAATATTTTTATTATTATTTTATGTCATGTGTGCTCACTTTTATAGTAACAAATATAATTTTATTAGATCATAAATTAATATTTATCACCGGGAATAGACTTGGTCCATTTGAAATCCTTCACATTTATTGAATACCACTATAAATATTTATATTAAAAAATATATTTTTATTGTAAATCTGGGAAATAAATAATTACTAAATTATTCAATAAATAAAATAAAATTTTTATCCACAATATAGTGGATACATAATTAGTATATATATGTAATCAAATAAATAAAAATTTGTTACCTTATTAATATTAATGATCGAAAAAACACAAATAAATTATTCCTAAATCATGGGAATAATATTTATTCCAATAATTAAATTCAAATAAAATTTAATCAAGAACATCATAAACAAATATTGGGTAAAAATTTTGGATTATTTATCATTGTCATTTGGCTGGATTTCCAATATTACCTGATTATTATCTAAAAAGGGATAATGAACCAAAGAGAACAAACATAATGTCACAATTTTCAGAACTACATATGAACTCTTTCTTTGTCATATAATCCCATGTGTCAATATATCATCATTATTTTTGCACATCTGTGTCTTCAACCTACGTGATTGATACGTGTTTCTTTGACTATATGAAATAAGAATTTCAATTCACCATGTACATGGAATTAAATATGATGTTCATATTCCAATCAATGTTCTAGGATATAAACTTAAAATGATATAAGGTATAATTTCTTCCACAGCTTATGCATTAATGAAATATAAGTCAAGACACACCCAACATACCAGACATCTTATCAATATTTGGACCTATGGCTTTTCTCGGTATTTCTAATTGATAGAGTAAATACATTAATTAATGATAATATTTATGTCTAAGGACCCTTACACACACTAGCATATATGAATATCTGATGACACCAATCCTGAAGAATTAATTTTGGTTGGTATGTGGTCATAGTCTACTATATTATATATTACCATGTATGAAGGTAATGAGACGAATAATTATCCCCTTAAGTGTAATTCTATATGAAATTATAAATTCTATATTCCCTATCATAGTATGTTATCAATCCATAGAACTACATTTAGGAATGTCATAAGTGTAATTCACGGTTCTAATTATTTTATGGAAATTCAATGACCTTATCATTGTGAAAAATATTCCCTGACATTATAAAGTAAATGTTATGTATGTTAATAATCAATATGTGAAAATAATTTTTTATTTATATTAACTCATTTATATATATGTAATCCCACATATAATGATGTCAGATATAGGGAACTAACAATAACAAAATTTGACCCCCCCCCCCCACAGAATACCATTTCCATAAAATTATACAAGTATATCCACAACAATCATTGGGGCTAAGAAAATATATTCTATCACATGGAATATTGGATAAATCATCTCTCATTACCAATTTTTACAATATCACTTTGGATTCACCCAATGTATCTAACTCCCCATGTGTATATACCATCATGATTTTCTATAATATATAAAATTACTTGACTCATTATATACTTTAATTATAATATTAAATTCTATGGATAAATACACACATCCATATATGAGAACATCCAATTAAGCATATAAATATTTATTTTCTATAGGAGGGTCCCATACTCATAATCTCTCCCATTAATAATTACTTACGGTATACAACATGAGAGGGTTCCTGAAAATATTATGAGTGTCCACCCATGATATCTTATATCATATGTGTCCAATAAAATGATATCATCTAACTGTATAAAATATATTCTATAATACTATCATAACACATTCTAGTTCAATTCCGTGAGGGGAAATACTACAGACATTCAATGTGAAAAATATTATTAGGAACATACCATATTTAAATTTCATGAAGAGGAGAAATAATGACAAGAATGAATAATTATTAATAATATATATGTGTAAAAAAGTACATAGAAAAGGGTTCTTTGGAATCATATTTAAAGAATGATCTGTATTTTTACATCAATACAAATCAATCATAAATAATAAAGATTCAAATTAGAATAAAACAAAAAACCCATAATTATTTGGTAATGTTTAATCCATAACCCCCATGAAAGAAAAAACATCATGTAATTCATTAAATGAAATGAAAATAATGGTATTCTTGATAAAGAAATATCATTATGGTTGTAGACACGCCTCTTAAAATTTATAGTTCTATAACACTACATTAGTTCCATATAAGACAATTTGAGATAATAAACCCTTACCACAATAGAAAAAATCAATATATATTCCAAAGGAAGAATTAATTTGAATTATAACACTACAAATAGAATATTAATATTGATTCATACTATGAAATTGCCAAGGGGGATTATATAAACCCCATAAAAATAAATAGTTTCATAACATCAAACATGTCTCAATGAAAAGTTTTTTAGATGAATAATTGAAACATTCCTATCAGTGGGGGACTCCCCTAAAAGATGTAAAATAATGGTTGAAAAAACAAGTTTAGAGGATTCAAAGGTGGAGGCGGGTATGACCCAGTCCCACTTAGATTAATTATCGTCTTATGATGGAACTGTCGTGGGATTGGAAACCCACGTATGTTTTTCATTCTCCAGCACAATTGTGCCCAAAGTCACCCCGATATGGTTTTCCTATCCAAAACAATACTGGAAAATAAGAACACCACAAGCATTACTCTGAAATACGATATCCAAGGCTACCTCCCGGTCTCCCAATAAGGCCAGTCAAGGGGAATCTGTCTCCTTTGGAAGTATTTTGTCAATGTTATGATCTTTTCCTTCTCCTCACACCATGTAGATGCAGCTATTCATGTGGACCACACCCCACCATGGAATTTTGTGGGATTCTATGGTTGGTCGTCCCAGAAAGAGAAGTGGAAATCATGGGATCATCTCTGCAAGCTACGTCACGATCTTTCGATCCCTATTCTATTCGGAGGGTACTTTAATGAGATTCTGTTTCATAAGGAAAAAAGAGGTCGAACTGTCCAAACTTCATCATCGATGACAAATTTTAAGGATGTGGTCTCTAGGGAGGACCTGGTCGATCTGGGATACACCGGTAATCCTTTGACATGGTTCTAGGGTAATTCAGATGGCACCGGCATCACTGAGTGACTTGTCGGATTTCTGGGATCAACAGATTGGACAAATCTCTTCAGTATGTTACACATCATCCACCTGACGCTCAACTGTTCAGACCACATCCCAATTGTCAATGACTGTAGTCGAGAAGAATGAAATAGGCAATCCAGTAGACCCTTCATATTTTAAATCTTCTGGTCATTATAATAGGAATGTGAAGATGTTATCCAATCAATCTGGAAGATTAGTCATGTAGACGTTGGACTCAACCTCCAACATGTCGCATCTGATCTAAGGTCTTGGAGTGACAAGAAATTTCGCCATCCTGATATGCAATGTGATTTACTTTAAAGGAAACTTCATAACCTACTCAAGAAACCCCCATATAACTGCAATCTCTCATTTATCATTTCCACTCAAATGATCTGGATGCAGCCCTACGTGTCACGGAAAGCTTCTGGCCTATGCGGGCGCAGGACACCCACATAACTGAAGGGGACGCTAATTCACAGTATTTTCACCAGAAAGCATTTTCTAGGTGCTGGAAGAAATATATTACATGCATCGTTCAACCATATGGTAGCAAAGTCTCTGACACTGATGGAATCCATGAAGCTTTAACATGTTATTTCCAGAACCTCTACACTATAGGAACTCCTCTCATTTCTACTGAAGTGGAGGATTGAATTAGACTTGTGATCACCAATGAGATCAATCTGAAACTTACCAATGATGTGATTGATGAGGATATACATCTGGATTTGAAGCATATTCACCCCACTATGGCCCCGATCCCGGACGGTTTCCACTCCCTCTCTTCAAACATTACTTTCCCATTATCAGTCATAACATCTACAATATAATAAGGAATATTTGGGCTGGGAAAACAAGAATTTCTAACATCAATGAAACTTACCTCGTCCTCATTCCCAAAATAATGAAATCTCTAGAAGTCCCTGACTTTAGACCTATCAGCATGTGAAATGTCTCTTACAAAGTTTTCTGAAAGATCTTAGTTAATCGGCTATGTTCTTGGTTATCTGTCATCATCTCGGAAAACCAGAGTGCCTTCGTGGACAAGAGACTGATCACTGATAATGAAATTGTGGCCCATGAAGTGTCACACTCTATGAAAACACGCTCCACTAGGAAAAGAGGAACCATGGCCTAGAAACTGGATATGACTAAGGCCTATGATAAAGTGGAATGGCACTTCCTCAGAGTCGTAATGCTAAAAATGGGATTCTGCACTAAATTGGTAGATATGGTCATCCACTGTGTCTTGACCATCTCTTTCTAAATCAAGGTCAGTGGGGAGCTCACCCGAGGATTCTCCCAATCCCGGGGCCTTCTCCCGGGAGATCGTCTCTCCCCAATTCTCTTTATCTTGGTGGATAATGTTTTTTCTAACTTAATTTCCAGGGCTGCATCCTCAAACTCTATACACGGAGAAAAGCTTTTCTGTGTAATTCCACTAGTTTCACATCTCTTCTCCATCAAAAACTAGTTTATTTTCTCCATATCAACCACTAATGAATGTCGGGTAATCATCCATGTAATCCAAGAGTATGATAGGGCATTTGGTTAGTAAATAAATCATGTAAAGTCAGGAATCTCTTAAATCACTGGGGTACCTCCTTCCTGGAAAGAAGAAAATTATGAATCTGCAAGAATCCATTTCGTCGAGAAACACCCGAAGTATCTCGGTCTCCCGAAAATAATTGGCCTCTCCAAAAAAGAAATCTTTGCATCCATGATGGATAGGATTGAGAAGAAAATTCAAGGATGAACCCCAAAAAAATTCCAAATATGGTAAGGTGATCCTCATTAAAGCTGTCATCTAGTTTATCCACAACTATTTTATGTCTCTGTTTATGCTTCTAGCGGCCATTTTCAATTATATCCACACACGCACAGCCCACTTCTGGTGGGGGAGAAATGATGGATGTAATATAACCCATTGGATTTCCTGGGAGAAACTGTGCATACAAAAAGTCGGAGGGAGGTATGGGATTCTGGAATCTCATTCAATTCAATGGCGCACTGCTAGAAAAGAAATGTTAGCACCGGATTAACCATCCATCATATCTATGTGCATGTGTACTCCGAGCCAAATACTTCCCCATAAGGAATTTCACATATCCTCTATTTTCCATCGTCCAAGCATCCTCTAGAGAATAATTTTGGGGGCCCGAAGTCTCCTAAAAAATGGGCTGGGATGGGGGATTGGGAATGGCCAAACTTTTATCACTTGGACCTATCCCTATTGGACAGATGAGGAAGGTGTGTAGGTATCATCCCCTGCCCAACAAGGTTTTGAAGATGCCACTGTCAGGTGCCTCTTTTCTAATTAGGGTCCAGGATGTTCTTTGGAGAAGATTCACCCATGGTTCAATGAAACAGGAAAAATAATTATCTTGAGTAACCCCTAGGTCCCAGACGTAGGCCCCGACCATCTCTTCCAGATCAATGACCTTTCGGGATCCTACATGGTGAAATCCAGATACCAGCTCACCATTGGTAATCAATCAGTCGATTGGTATGGGGGACCCTGGATGTCAATTTGGAAACATAACATCCCCCAAAAAATCCGCCACTTTTGGTGGAAGGTGTGAACGAGAATCCTTCCTACCATGATCCTTCTCGTCTTTCGACATATTTCTAGTGAATAATCTTTCCCTTTCTTCCCAAACAACCCTAAATCTCCCTTGAATGCCATCATCCCATGCCTAGGGGCTAAGGAAATTTGGAATAAATGGGGATCTTCTTCAGACGCTTCACTAGACCTGGCCTCTAACCTCCCATATTTCCTGATGCGTTGGTGCTCCTCCTTCTCATCGGCTAAAAAGGGTTCAATTTTCACCCTGTCCTGGATCATTTGGGTCCAACGCAAGAAGGATGTTTTTAACCACGTTCACAGACCCCCCCCCCGAATTCGGGATTGAATGGGCCTTTTTTGGATTGAGGGCTGGAAGCACCACAATGGACAACAAAATACCTTAGTAATCCCTTCTTTTCCCTGCCACTAGTTTCCTCCAAGAGAATGGATTCTTATGATTAATGTGGATGTGTCTCTCCCCATGGATGGGCCTATCACCCTCGGCATCCTGGCCCGGAATCATCAGGGGAAAGTCATTGCAGCCAAACATGAATCACACTACGCTTTTTGGGAACCTCTAGTGGCCAAGGCTACATCCATCCTTGTAGGTATGATGCTCGCCAAGGATTTCTGATGGGATAAAATCAACCTTAAATCAGACTGTCTCACCATTTCAATGATATCAATTTCAATGACGGTGGCCTCTAGTCATTTTGATCCCTCAATAAGTGAATCCTTGATCTCTATCAAGGCTTCTCAATATACACATTCTCCTTTATTAATAATGAAGTAATAAATGTTTCCCATCAGCTGGCGGTCTCAGGACCCTATGATTTTAACCAACTCTGGCTAGACCATTTCCCTTCATGGATTTTAATTTGTACGTCCGCTGATCTCCAACATTAATGAACATGTCTTTTCAAAAAAACTCTCATTATACCTTGAATGAATTAAATAATCCTATATCTTAAATATATATTAATTGTACATATATTATAGAACCATATTTTTATATATCATAAAATTTAAATTTTACTTAAAACATTGTATCACCTATATATTAATAATTCTTTATTAAATATTTGTTCTTGGTGATAACAATTTACTATTTCATGTATTTTTCTATTTTTCAGTCTTGATAGTTTGATCATGGTTCCATCATATCTATAATTTTAACCATTTAATTATAATAATATTTTTAAATTATATAGACTTTTATATCAATTTATATAAATAGGATATGAAACATGTATTACATCGTACTTCGAGATGTTAGTCCCTAAATATACATGATTGACATTTTCAATTTTTAATGGATGAAATGGAAGAAAAAAATTTAATTTGGCTTTTTTGAATCATTATTATATAGTAAAAATAATATATATTCATTAAATTTATCCTTATTACCATACATGAGATGATGAAATTAAAATGAATCACATTTCATTGTTGAGCTGTTAGTCCACAAGAATGCATGAGTGATGTTATCATTTTCCAATGGATGGTATTGTAATAATGTAGAAAAGATTATATAATTCAAGTTGAATAATTATTTAAAAATTACTTATATAAAAATTAAATCCATTATAAAAAC
Organism: Viscum album; assembly: GCA_963277665.1. Classification (NCBI taxonomy): domain Eukaryota; kingdom Viridiplantae; phylum Streptophyta; class Magnoliopsida; order Santalales; family Viscaceae; genus Viscum; species Viscum album. Next base: position 1,049,175,461 of record OY728151.1, on the reverse strand, counting down.
AGACCATAAAAATGGTTGTGGAGATTGAATCCTATCGCTACATCTAGCCAGTAGTCTACACATATGCATGAGTGATATTTTTAGTTACCACATGATGTGAATGAGATGGATAAAGTTTACTATATAAATATAATGACATAATATTACATTGGATATTTTTATGTTGTTATATTTTAATGGTTATTATGGAATTCAAAAAGGTAAATGAAGAAGAAAAAGGAAAGATAGCATTTAAAATGATTACATATTCTTCCAAATACCTCCTTGGTATGTCTTACCAAAAACCTTATGAATTTTATTTAGTTAATAATAGAACAAGGAAACATATACAAGGGTGTTTATAATAGTTTTCTTAATTTTTTGGTAATGAAAAATTTACCATTGTAGTGTGAATAATAGATGAGAGGTAGGAAATGACACACTTAGAATTACTTAACATATTTAAATATAATAAAATAATATCCATTTGAATGTTCCACAAAGTGACCAGAATATATATGATAATATAGTTTATGAATGAAATTTATTTATCAAATAAAATATTGATTTTTCTAGGTGTAATTTTAAACATTATATTTTGATCCAACCCTTTAATTAACTAATTTTTTATTTAACTATTTAACAATGTTATCATTGCTAGAGGGTTGTAACATTTTTTACATGGTAATAATTTGGAAAACAACTAGAAAACTAATGAAATATTATGACATATTCTCTCCATCAATAATTAAATATCTATATTTTTAAGAATATTAATTCATTTAATAAAATATTATATTTCATAAAATACATTAATGTTATTTTTTGGGACTATACATTTAATTTGAAATTAATGTTAGTAATATTATAGTTTATTTAAAATATCAATACTTTCAATATCATTGATAAATTATAATTATATTTCAAAATCTTGGAAGAATAGAATTCATTCAAAAAAACATTTATTTTATTATTTCTGGAATTATTTAGTAATTATTTCAACTGCTTGCCCAAGAACTATCTCAATGTTGCATAACAATTAAAGGTAATTATTACATCACTAAAAAATAAAAATAATTTACTATAATAAAAAATAATAATTTTTATTAGAGTAATTTTTAGCTTACCATAACCTAATTTTAGCCCAAAGAAAAAATATTTGAGTCATAAAGTGAAAGGATAGTGATATTTTGTATTTTGATTTAAATAAAATAATATATATATCAATAACAAAGATAAAATGGCACATAACTTCCATTCATAAAAATATTTGATGGTGATGGTTGTACACCACTCATTAAATATATTAAAGTGATGTAATAATGTAATTTTAAATGCATATCTCAGTTTTTTATCCTTGTTTTACTTATTTTACCCATATCATGGTGACAACATTTTTACCAAGGTCAATATTCATAGTGACGAAAAATAAATCAACAATATTTATGAAATTTGATCCTCCTAGTTCCAATTATGAAATCCATTTTTAAAGATTAAATGTATATAATTTTTAGAAATTAATTTTAAGATAATTATGTAAAACTCAATGAAAATAGTGTTTTGGAAAATATATTTTTAAGCTAAAATATAAACATATACCAAAATAAAGAATAATGTTGATTAAAATATAATTAATTAGATTATATATAATTTAAAAATAATTATTTTATTTAGTATGAAATTTTAAAAAAATTGGATTTTGAAATTATATTATTTCATGGAAATGAATGATAGTTTTACAAAAATAAATTGTTAATTTTTACTAGTCACATCAAAATAAATCATTTTAGAAAAATAAGAACTGTTAATAGTCCACTAATAATTGAATTATAGTATTAAAAATTATATTAAATTAATAAAATAAAATTCCTTAGGGTTTTTGAAATTGATTTTAATTTTCCGGAATAAAATACTAAAAAATATAATTTTTATGAAATTTTTGTTAAAGGATAAAATGAAATTAATAAAAAACACTTAATTATTTTTTATGAATTAAAAAAAATTAATTGATTAAAATATATATATATAATAATGTGGTTAGTCCTGTTGATATATTTCAATCTAATAGCTATGTTATAATATATCATCATTTTTTTTATATCATTGTTTCATGCCAAGAATGGTATCAAATATTTTTGATTTATTTGGAGATATTTTTTTTTTAAAATCATAGGGTGTAAAATTATATACCACTTAAATAAAATTTTCACTCTCAATTTTAATATATATTACTAAAACTATTCTATCATGATATAGTAAAAAAATCAGTAATAGATTTTACAACGATAACCAATTTCGTTTTCAATAGCTAGAAACATTTAATTTCATAATAAATTATTTATAAAAAACCATTATGAATCATTATAGGAATCATTAATTTCATAAAACAATCCTTTATAGACGTGAAATATTTTACACCACTAGTGGAAATCCAACCTATACCAATGCTTCGATCCAAACAGTTTGAAAAAAACGGATGGGAAAAGGAACTTATACCAATGGTTCACTCAAATAATTGGAATAGGCCCATATATCATGGATTTTCATGATGGTTTTTGAAATACAATTGTATTGGAAGAGTTGTTCCCAAATGATTTATAGAACCATTGGGAAAGGGTGTGGTATATGTTTGTTTTCCAACAGTTTTTGTAAACTGTTGGGACATAGTGATGTTTCCCAACGGTTTTTCTATACCATTAGTAAAATTGGGTTTTTCATATGGTTTTTAATACCATATGGATATTTTTTCACAAATATTCCTGATCCCCCTCCCCTTTCATTATTCTATTTATTTTTTCCCTAAGAAATTCTCCCTTCGCTATCAGCAACCACCCCTCATCCGATGATCCATCTTAGTTGTTTATTCCACTTCAAATTGGTGAGTTGGAGTTGCATATTCTACCTACATTAATTTTGTATTTTTATATACTGCATTTAGTTATTTCTTCATCCTCTGAAATCTCTCATTATTTTGGATTTTATATTGTTATTGATTGTTAAATTGGCATGTTCCAAATACTTCATACTACACATAGACAATGAATTTCCCTTCTTGAACCACTTCAACCATCACTAATTTTTATAGGCATGTTACAAAATATTATTGTTTTATTGGTACTATATTTTCTCCCATAGTACATGTTCTCATCCATATTTGAAGGAATATTAACTTTGAAACTAAATGCTTTCTTCAAAAAGGGAGTTCCACCAATTCATTTTTGAGATTTTTATATAATGGTCTCATTTTTATGAGATTGATGGAAAATAAAATTTTTACTAATACCATTTTATGTATTACTATATAATGAATCCCATATGAAATAAAAATGTGTCAAATGTTCTTATAGAAAAATAATTGTTAATGTATTAATACAACTTGTCCTTTTGGGATTGTCTTGACACACATTTCTGATTTGAATTTTCATTGGTCACCACACATTCAAAAATATCATTAGTTCCATTGATTTAGTTTAATAATAACAATACTCCCTCTCCTGTATATCTTTTTAAATTTTTTATTTTGAAGGTTTTATATGTATTCTCATATGTTGGTCAATATAATGTCTATAAATTATGATGTCTAGCCAATGGTCCCCAACTATAGTTTCATTATTTTTCATTCTTTAGGTGAAGTAAATCTGCGGTTCTCATAAATATTTAATGCATTATTTATATATGAATTCAAAATATTGATTACAAAATGGGAAGTGAGGTAAAAAATTAATTTGGGTGAAGAGATTTGTGCATGTCCCATGGGATATGTGACTTGTGTGAGGCCTGTCAGTGAAGTGACCTTTGGAATGCACTTGGGAGAAGTTACCTGTGTGAGGCACTTGATAATAACATATGAAATTTACAAATTGAGAATACTAAATCCATAAGTGACCTATGTGATGTACTTGAGATAATTGACATATGAGGCACTTTTTCATGTATCACTCAATAATGTCACTCCATTAATGAATGAGCTATTTTTATTTTCAGAGTTCACTATTTTTTTATCATAAAATATACTTATGTTTCATCTATTATCTTCCAGTATATACACTTAATAAATTATACTATATTTTTTATTCATAATCACTATGTTATTCTAAAGCACTCTAATTTATAAATGGTCCTGATTTTGGTTATTACGTGTTATCTTAGGGGGGTAACAATGATGATCTAGAGTTATTTCAATTAAAATTTAATTTTATTCAATTAATTCAACTGAGGTATAGGAGATAATATATAGTGACATTGAATAATCGTATTTTCTTCATAAAAATTTTTATATTAACACACATTGTTAATCCTAAATGTCGTTAAATAATTTAATTATTCCACGTTTTATTAGAAGCTAGTAAATTTATAGTTTCAATTGTATGTGATCACTACTAGGTACCTTGTATTGGTTCCACATGTTTATCAAAACGTGTTCCTTCTCACACACTAAGGACAACACATTATCAGAATACACTCTTAAATTATTTATAAATAACATAGTTTAATCATACAAAAAATAGGTATATGTAAGGGGTAAATCAATTTATTTTATTTGTTGATGTGGTAGTTAAAAATTACATCTAATGTTTATGAAACAAAATGGAATTCTATTATGGATGAACTGGAACTTCCTTATAACCCTTTATGTGTTCTAATTTTTCTTATTTATTTTTTCTATTTTTATAAAAATTAATAATAATAAAATAAATTCAAATGTTATTTTATATCATTTATGAAATCATTAATAAAAATTCATTACATTTAAAGAGAATATGAATTATTAATTTCATTTATTGGATATGAACCAATCGTTACCATGTAATTCACTCCATTAAACATTATAAATATTATTTTTATTGGAAAATTCTTATTATACATATATTATACACTAATGATATATATTTAAAGTTAGAGATACTATAAAATTCCTACTACTTGAGCATGAATGATTAGAAAGTTTTTTAGAATCAATACCGTGGTAATATTTACTATAAAATTATGAAAATGTTGAGTGATGGGATGGGTTTTTGATGATACATTTCTGAAGAGAGAGAATAAATGGAAATGATAAATATATATCAAAATATGTTGATTTTGTTGGTTTATATAAAAATATGGTGATATATATTACTTAGACCAAAAAACATTGTGATTTTTATATTTGATGGTGGATGAGAAATAACACAATAGATTATGATAAAAAATATAATTTCATTAACTAATAACACTATTCAAATAATATGCACCATTTATAGGAAGTATATATCGAATGAATCAAATATGGTAATGTTTTTCAAGATAAGAAATGTATAAGAATAGGGTCACACCATGGTGAGTTTCCATTTAAATAATGAAGATGAATATCTATGTTATAAATTTTACGAGTGGCTAGTGAAATTTTGGATTCATCATGAGCATTGTGAATCATATACCCTTCAAAATCTGTTTTCTTGAAATGATGTATCTATGTTTAAAATAAATGTACCAAACCATTTTTTTGGAGAATCACACATCCCATTTAATTTCAACGTAAGTGATTTAGATAACAATTCAAATTTAAAACTGAGGTTTGAATCATATAAACTTGAATATGTATATATATGATATATATTATTAAGTGACCCCATGATGGATATATCTACTATTGTTTCATGTCCCTTATGTATTCAAAATCATGGGTTAATATATGTGTATTTTTATGACATGAGGAGTGGAATGTATTTTCCATTAATATCCACCATATTGAAAAATGATAAAAATACTATAAAAAATATTATAAAAGTATGGTTGATTCAATTGATATAAACTAATTAGATAACTTATATAATGAATATAATCTACAACATAAAATTTTTTATACCAATGAAAAAGATAAATATTTTAAAAAATTCTTGTTTTATATTTAAAAGTGGCATTTATTTCATGTTATATAAATGAACAAGAAAATAATGCAGCAATATATAGGCTGAAATATTAATGAATTCAATGTTTATACAAGGACGAATACGTAAGTAATGGTTAGGAGGGGAATTGTGCATGCGGGGTGTGTGCAGGTGTAGGGATGTGTTGTGTGAAGGTGGGAGTGTGTTGGGGGAGGGGTTGTGCTGGGGGAGTATTTTGGGATAAGGTAGGGAGCGGGGGGGGGGGGGGTTGTGCCAGTGGGGAGGGGGATATGCAGGGGGAGGCTACTAGGATGAGGTGGGGAGGGGATGTGTAGGTTGGGAGGGGATGTGCATGTGGGGAATGTGGCCTGTGCAGGTGGGGCGTGAAGGTGGGGGGTGGGGGCTGTACATGTGGGGAGGGGGGCTGCTGTGTAGGGGAGGCTATTGGGTGGGGGGTGTGTAGGGGGGCTGTGCAGGTGGGTGTGGGGGTTGTGTAGGGGGAGGGGGGATGCTGGGATGGGGAGGCTACTGGGTGGGGGTTGTAAAGGTGGGGCAGGGGGTGTACAAGTGTGGGTGTTGTTCAAGTTGTTGTGGGTCTTAATTAAATAAGTGTGGAGGATAGAACCTTAGTATCAATAAATACATGCTTAAATAATTACTCAATAATTGGGCCTCTCATGACTATCACTAATTTACAACTAAAATGGGTACAATGTGAAAAAAAAATTCCATCCAACCCATATGATCTTTTCAAGTAGGTCTAAAATCCAATTCCACCCAATATATCATCCAACCCATGATCTATCTCATGATCACCCACTAAAGAGTGTCATTGCTAAATTGTATGCATTTCAATGTGCACAATGATATTCCAGTATCATACACATGCTTATAAAAAACTAAAACCATACCAAAATAAAGAACATATTCACACACTCCCACTATAACCAGCTAGTACATAGGGTTTTTCACTTAGTAGATATCATGAAATGGATCCCCTAAAAAAGGACCTCTTCATAGGACTTTATAACTTATTTTATTATTAGGAAAACCTTTCCTATGATTTTTTTTATTTTAATGTTTTTATGGTTCATCATCAATTTCATCCATTGTTGTGTTATTAATCATGGACACTAATGTTCCAAATTTATCATCGGGATGATCAGATCATTGTATTGGCATAGTCCATTGTGACCCCAATGGTGACCTAAATTGAGGGAATTTTCACTTGGGTACCCATTTTAACCCACAAAATCATATACTTTTTTTTTATAAAATTGAATTTTTTTTAGTTTTAACACTAGTGGGAGTAGTGTGGAACTTATTTTTGACACAACTAAATATCCCCCCAATCCATTAGGGAATATACCGATCATACATAACTTCTTAATCTATTTAGGCTATAATGAATCCCCATATTGGGATATGAAATAAACATTACCTATGAGACTCTCGGTAACATTATTATTATAATTCTATTTGGGGTTTTATATGGTACATATAAATAGAGGTTTTACTTGTATCTCTTTATCTTCACCCATCCATAATGTAGTGAAATTTACCTAACCCCACTCATATTCGGAGCATATGGATTGACAAGGAACTATGAATCACATAGGATTTGATAAATTCATAACCATCAATACGAGCCACCATCTAGAATTAATCATCCTAGAATGTTCTAATGATTCATAATACAAATTTGCATTTATAAAATTTTAATGTTACTAATATAATTCACTAACTCTACCACTAATAAAGTAATTCATTTCTAACTTATTGGATAGACATCCATCATAAAGGCCTTTACCGAGAGTCTAATATATGAGACCCTTACAGGTTAGGTATATCTATTTTCATAAATATTTTATAAGGATACCAAATTAGAATACCTTTCTATATTAATGATAACCACCTAGCCCTAGTCATCAAATTTTCCATCTTCTATAGTTCCCCAATAAGCACTAGGACGTCATCACTTTTAGATGTTTGAATAGGTCTGAGGCCTCTAAAGTTCTAGTTCTTGTTTAGACATCTTGATGTGTAAGGAATCACATGATATAAAAGTGATGTCAACCATAGGATTAATTCCTTCTCCTACAACACATTTTTCTAAAAAGAAAATATCCTTGTAAGGTGGTGTTATCCTTTCATAATCATTTCATACAGAGAATAGTGGACAAAAATCCCCATATATATCCACATAGACTACAGACCTACTTCCATATGCATGAGCTATATTCATAATCCTTCCAATCAATTTATTAAATGAATAGTGATTCAATCTAGACATCACCTTCTAATGACATCGTAAATTTGATTCATTATATGATGAAAAAAATGTCGAGGAATCCATACAACTTCATATAGGAAAACACCCTTAATCATAATTCCATGATGATGTGAATCCTTAAAAATGAATTATCATACATATTATCATTCATAATAACTATATATAGATATCTATTAACATGTATTCCTTCTACTAGAATCCAGTTCCCCAACATTTTCCCAATTCCAAATTTAATACCACCACGTTATCAAGTCACCAATCCTACCAAATTGGATTTTTTTCTAAAAAAATATTGCTCTAATCCATAACACCCATCATTTGTTTTTTATAACATGAATGACAACCAAATTAAATCTCACAGCTCTTAGTGACACTTGAAAAGCAATAGTCAAACCTTCATTAACTTATAGAAAACATGCATGGCCTTCTCACTACAATTCTAGATTAATTATCCCAATCATGATGTCTGAAAATTAATAACCTTTTAGGGTTACTCAACCAACTAAACTAGAGTGAAATATAATCATCAAAACCATGATACATTATCTTTGATAATATTTCAGAAACAACTAGTTAACTTCAACATATTTTAACATCCTCTCCTTTTTAAACTTGTAAAAACTCTACTAATTTATCAAAAAAAAGTGTATATACTCCCTACACTAGTACTGTAAATCCAAAAACACTTGTCATAATTTTTTTCATTAAATTAATCACTAATTAAATATCCTTATACATAGATTATTCCAAATAATCTGTTAGGAATCTTCATATTTAGTGATAATTGGGAAATAAATATGGCTCATCATTTCCCCAATCCTTCACCAATAATACAGTCCCTAATTATATCTATTAGGGTTAATGAAACTCACTCAATCCAAAACTCCAACCTTCACTCATTGATATGCGGGGTGTAATTAGACCTCTAATATTCCATGATTTTCATTTAATTTAAAATACAACCTCATTATCCAATACACCTATCCCCAAACTAATAATTCTAGATCTTAATAGAACATACATTTGAACACCCTATATCAAAAATGTTCATCCATTAGTCATTGCAATCCCAATTTTTAGAATCATGTATATTTTATTATAGTGTATTTTTTTTATTGGATTTTTAAATTATGTATATGGTATAGGAGTGTTTTTAGTGATTTCTGTGGTTTCTTCCCTGGGGTGAGGGGAATCTTCTATTTGCAATGATATAGATTAGAACCCGAGGGAATGTTTCCTACATCATTGGGGTCTACTGCTTTCAGTGCTGCAAAAAATAAATACCAACTTTTTATAAACCATTGGTGCAGTTTTGATAACCAGATATTTTGTACCAATGGTTGATGTACCATTGGTATACATTATGAGAGACCAACGGTTTACAAACCATTGGGAAACATATATACCGAAGGATAACAAACCATTGGAATACTTTGGACAAACTACATATGCCAATAGTTATAGATTAACCATTGGTAAAAAATTATTCCAATGGTTTGAGAACCATTCATATACATTACATATACCAAGATACCAATGGTTTTAGAACCGTTAGGTGAATTCTATAACAATGGTTATTAATAAGCTATTGGTATACTGTAACATTCAGTATCCTACCCCAACAGTTTATGAATAACTATTGTTATTGGCATATCCTCACGCCTTAAAAACCAATGGTTTGAAAAATGGTTGGTATATCTTATACCAACAATTTTACATCCTATACTAATGGTTTGAAACAATTTTTATAGCCTATTTTTCTTGTAGTGAAGATAATACTAAATGGATTAATATTTCTCGTATAGGGATTGAGATAATTGTTTATCATCAATGTAGTAACTATGAGATAAAAACTCACTTTATTTAATTATAATTTATAATCCCATTTTTATCCTTTGGTTGTTCATTGATCCATTTCTAACTCTATCTCATCACTTACTAAAAAATTAAAATTCAGTATGAATTTTCTTTGCTTGGTGTGCTAAAATTAGCATTTAACAAACTACAATTTCAATTATATAACAAAAAACATTCTTTTTATCCCTATATATTTTTGAAAACCCTAATCATTATCATATGTTATATAATAAGATTAATCCATTATATGTTTATTTAATACATTTATTTCTAAAACCACAATAATAACTACCAAAGTTTAACTCAAACCTCTCAAAAAAATAGTTAGGCTTTACACTCCTCCAAAAAATCTCTGACAGAATTCAATTCCCAAAAGTATATAATATTTGATCACATGTTCTTTTTCAAAGATCATCATTTACATTTATCTCAAAACATAATAATGTAGATAATAATTTCCCATACCTAACACATGAGTAAAATGATCATATGTTCTCCTAAAATATGCAAGTTCTTTCCCAAAATTGTATAAATCAGCCTAAAATTATAACAAAATCTTGTATTATTCAATTATTTTACTAAATATTAATTCCTAAAATTATATTTTCCTTAATCATATAATGTTTCAATATAGTTTATTTCTTTAAAAATAAAATTAATCACTTCATTACAAGTCACTTTTGAATATCATGGTTAAGTATGTGATATAATTTTTTTACCATTATGTAATAACACATTTAACCCAATTAACCATTATTATCTCAATATAAAATATCATGAGCACCATAATTATATCAATAAAATTAATATTATGTCCAAAAAATATGAAAACATTATTCCACAAAAAACCCATTCACAAATATGAATACTAAACAACATGATTTTATTCCAATATATTTCTATTAAGATAACCAAATAATATTGAAATTTCATATAATAAAATACCAAAAGATGAATCTACCCCATTAAAATTTTGATCAAAATGGGACTTATCAACCTATGAAGTCTTTTATTTATTCCATTTCAATATTATATATAATGGGTTTCAATAGGTTTATCATCTAATTCATCATAGTCGATCATAAAGAATATATGGATTATCCTATGTATATCCCACTAGAGTCTCCATGTAGGAGATCATTATTAGGCCCACTCATCATGTACCCACGATGATTGAGATAATACCCAATCTAACACATTTAGCATTATTACACCAAGGTGAATATATTCCACTGTCTCACCCACATTTCAGTATCAAGAATATGATGTAATTTTAAATAAAACCACACGTCTTCAGTATCAAGAATATCATGTACCCATGATGATTGAGATAATACCCAATGTTTTTTTTATTGTGATAATGAACAATTTTTTCCATGAGTATCTCGATTCATTCATGGTGTTATTATGAAATAAATAATAGTGTACTCTAAAATCATGGATGATCATGTATGTCATCTCAATAAACTTCTATAAATTTTATGGTATCAACAACATTTTGGTCAAAGTATAGAAATTTAATTTTTTGATTAGGTATGTGGTGTTATTGAGACATGTAGTTTAATAACATGTAATTTTAGTTGAAACTAATATGGTGCAAGTTTTTATGATGTAGAAATAACCCAAAAGTATTTTTGAGACTTAGATCATCATTGGAATAACAAATTATTGATATTATTAAATTAATTATTTCAGAATATTGGAGAATCAATTTAAATATCCCTATTTTAAAGGATTAAATATCTAATGGTATTTGAAATTTTTGAATTATTTTTTTGATGTGATGAAATTATTTACTAATGTACCAACATTGACTCTACCAAAGGCTGGTCTTGGATATGTAGTCTTTTTTGATTAATTAAGTTTATTTCTAGGATGATTTATTTGGTAGGATAATAACTTAGGGGATTATGGTTTCTAAAATCTTAGGAAACACAAGTAGAAGTATCTTTCTCATGACCTCAAACCCACATTTCGGATGAATGATCTTATGATTTTTTAGTATAAAATTTATAGAACCATCATATGTGATGATTGGAATTCATTTTTTGTCTAACTTCAACATTTTATAGAACAATAGTAAAGGAAATTTCATTGATTATGATTCGGGAGGGAATCCTTAAACTTGTGTCATAAATTAACAATAAGAATAGTGTAATTTGATGGATCTCATTGCTAATAGGTATTTGTGAGTTCAAGAGTTTGAAACAGGGATTAATCTGACAAGCATTCCTTTTACCTCCTCTATTCATGATATCATTCTTTTAGAACAATACTTTATTGTTGAGTTATATGGAATTAGAGACACTCTTTATGGTGGGAGACCATCAATTTGTGGTTGTTCTCTTATGCTGTTATTATATTCTTTATTATTTAGTATGCCATGTATTTTCCTATCAAAAATATTAGTTTGGGAGATTATCATGATTTCCAGTGGGTGGTAAACCCTGGAACAATTAAAATGTTTTATGATATTTGTTGAGGATTCTGATGGCTACGTATGAAATCAGACATTACTAGTTTTTATCTCATTTTTATACTTTCCAATTATCATTGACATCCATTAGAAGGCCCTAGGTTTTTTATCCCTTTATTATGATAACATGGAAGTTGTAAGACATTATTATAGATTTTATGGATTATTATATACATACCCCTCAATAAAATAATTTGAAATTGGTTTTTCTTGATCATACAAATGAATCGCCTTAAATTATTCTCATTCATGATATGACTGTTGTCTAGTATTTAGTAATTTAATTTGAGAAGGATATCATCAAAATTCATTGTGTTCCATCTGTTATTGTTTCTATTATATATTCTTGATTCACTTCTCATTTCTAGAGAGGCCTTTAAGAGGTAATTATATCCATGGAGAGATATAGTGTGGAATATCATCCATAGATAGATTTATAAATTGAATGATCTATATAGATCCTTCAAGACATAATACATTATTAAATTGTTGACTATAGTAGAGAATGGGATGAAATTTTTTGACTAGATGAATTTTCATATGATAATAGTAAACGTTCAGTAATTGAAATAGACCAATTTTTTTATTTAAATGGATAAACTGTTAGATCTCTAAATTTTTTGTCAGAGATTGGTGAAACATCACGAGTTTAATGAAGTCTAGTGAAAGATATGAATGTTTAGATTCAGTTGATTCATCAAACAATGATGATAACTCAAAGTTCCCATTATTACTTATTTGATCATCTTCTATACCATTTTGAGTTTTTAGTTGGTGACCAAGATTTTATGAAAGTTTCACCTTGGTTGGGTCACTCAAGGTTTCGAAAATAGGGAAATCTAGCATTGAGATGTGTGTGACCTATTGATATTATTCAGACTGACGGGAAGGTGGATTACTGTTTGGGGTTTTAACCGCACATATAAGTGATCCGTGATTTATTTCCTGCACATACACTCAGAAAGTATCTCTCCACCCTGTCTAATATCTTGGGCTAGGAAGATCTTGATGAGGAACCTGATTTTTATATAGATGAGTGACAACTTCAAATTATGTTTTCTGAGATAAAGGGTTTCTTGTAAAAATACATACACATGGTTCAAGTTCATTACCTCATGGATATAATTTGTTTAAGACTTTGGATCAAGATTAATTGATGTGAGTAGTGGCATCATTTAATTTATATGTATTCTTATTGATATTATTTATGGTGGAGGAAAGTGTTTATAGAGGGGATATTGTAACATACCATTTATAGTTTCCATGTACTTCTGACCTTTTCCTTAATCATTCTTTGTTTTGATCTTATTTTTAGTTGTTTCTAGAATGTCTCTTAATGGAACAAACATCTATAATAGAATTTATCATTTTGAGTAAAAAAATACCTTATAATGTATTGTAGTTATAAAAACAGATGAAATACATTGGATTTTGAATATACATAACTTTTTATATATAAAAAGGAAATTAAGAATGATAAAAACTAATAAAATAGTCATCATACATTCACCATTATTATTAGAATATATAAAGGACTATGATTATACATTATTGACATAGATGGAATAGGTGATTCCCTTGACTAGTAGGATCATAATCAAGGAATCCCATTTATCCATGCATCTGAACAAGATGGAACCACAAGGATTTTCCTTTGGCCCATCCCAATTGTGTTTCCAAAAACTAAAAAAATTAAAATCATTAATGAGATAATTGAAAACATATAAATATTAGAGACAAAATGATGTTCATAAAACCACCCCATAAAACTATCAACATCACCCACCAAACCCAACGGTTCTATGTGGACGTAATAAGGTGTTTGGTATCCAGACTCAAGTAGTATGAATATTTATAATATATTTTAAAAGAAATAATTATTTTATTTTTTGACTTTATTATTAATTTATGAGTCACTATATAATACATTTGATAAAAATTACTTTATTATATGAATAATACAAAATTTTATTTTATGAAATTAAATGGTTTTAATTAAAGCATTATTTTTCTGAATTCATGAATTTTGAAATAAATGTTCTTTTTAATAATTATCCATATTAAATAATATAAATTTAAATATAATGTAATATAATTTATTAAAGTTCAATTTAATCATTAAAGGGGTCAAAATATTGTTATTTTCATAAAATCCAACATCTATTTTATATACCATTGATTTTAAATTTTCTTCTATGTGTCACATCCAAATCATTTATACTATAAGAGTCTACATCTCCTTATATTATTCTCACCCACCAACTATAATATTCTTCCCAATTCCAACCCCACACCCTATACTCTCATCCCTTAATCCCATCATTAAATCCCCTCCTCGAGGTCACCATCCCCTACTCCACGTCTTCTCCAAACCTCTCCCCCCATCCCATCCTCATTCTCTCCACCACCTATATTTCATTATTTGAATAACTCCCCTCCTTGACCCCTTATCTCCTACAAGAATCCATCTTATTCTCCACCAAATATGCATTTTCCACTGCCTCTTTATCAATATCCACCTCCTAAACTGCCTATTCCATGGTCTCCAACTTGAACTACACCTCGACATATGACATCACCTAAGATTCTTCCAAGGTCACCTCCTCTGATTTCTAATATCATTTTTTATTTTTCATAATTATGATTTTCATCATGTAGATTAAATATGATTTTTTTCATTCATATTAACTATGATTTTCATCACAAGTATTCATCCATGGACATATCAATGTTCTCCACTACCTCCATGGTTCATATATTCTCTGATATCCTATTCTCAATGTCCCTCCCCTAGAGGAAGATGATAAATGTGATCCCACTACCAAATACATATTACTTCCTAATGTATAATAATTCAACATGATGAATGATTTACATAGATCAACTGATTCTATGTTAGGTTTTTAATGTGTTTTAATTATTCCATATAATTTTTTACATGAATCTTTTGATCCCATATTCCATGTACTATTTCCCTTATTTGTAATGTATTATGTAAATATTCTCTCTTATTTTTTAAGTTATGTCAATTGTTATCCTATAATTTGTTAATTTGGTTATGATATATTATTCTATGAGTTTATGTAAATAAACTAAAATGTAATCATAGGTGTTTGATGATTTCATTCCTTGCATGCTTTCTTCTCATGCAATTTATCAATCCCTTGTATCTGATTATCATATTTGAGCATTCATCAGTGTTTTTGTTGTATCACCTGAGACTTTTATGTTATATAAATCTTCAAAGGAAAATTATTATACACAACACTTTCTTGGCTTTCTGTACAGGAAATCACGACCTTCCTGGATAGCTTGCGTCGTACGCAATACCGAGTTTCACTAAACAACGATATGCTATTAAAATATTATTAAAACTAGCCGTTATGAATAGTTATAACCACTTTTTGAAATTTTATAAATTTTATTTTTCAAAATTTAATTCATTTTTGGATTTGGAATATCGAAATTAGCCTAGGGTAAAATTTTGGTATTTTTATGAAAACTTTCAATTTTTTATGAATAGTGAAACCACTAAGTGGTAGTTAAAAAACTGAATTTTTCATAAAACTTAATTTTACCTCTTCTGTGAGTGGAATTTCAAAAATCCGAGAGACACAGTTGATGTCAGTAAGTAAAATGTGGTTCAATGAGATAAAAATAATTTTTTTGTGAATAGTAACTTTTTACTTTTTTTACCACGATTAAAAGTAAATAGGGTAATTAAGGGTAAAGATGATATTATTATTACTCTAACAAATGTTCTAATTCTATTGGATAAGTGTAACTCGACCAAAAACAAACTTAGGAATAAAGTATGACCATTTAGGCCCACTTGGATTAGATTAGGACATGTATTATTAATTTATTTAAAGAAGGGTTAAAATAGTTAAAATCAAAGTTTAATAAGTAAATAATTTTTCATATGGGGTTATACATAAGATAAAATCGACTATAAATATTCATTAGAAATCTAAAAAGATTTCCTACATAATGGTAATTTATTTGTAATTTTTATACATTAAATAATTTAATTTATTTATGACACAAAGATGATGCAGTAATTATCTTATTAATGAAATATTGACATTATTAATGTTATAAACACCAAAATAAATGTAATTTGAGACTTTTTATTAATTACACTAATTTTATAGGTTAATATGACATGTTAGTATTGATTTAATTAACTTTTTGAGAACTAATCATTCTTTTGTGATTTTCACAAAAATTAATTAGTAAATAGTGTCAAAATTGACATAAAATAGTTTTAAAAAAATATATTATATTAGTAATTGTTATTTTATTCCTAAAAATATATGGTTCGGCCAAATGACTTAGATAAGGTTATATATATTAATAATAAACAACTTGGGTTTCTTTTGTCTGCTTATAGTAAGTTTATTAACCTTATAGTATACGAACACAAGAAGACACGGTAAAAGTAAAATTATTTAACTTAATGTTAAATCTAAATGATAAGGTTAAAATAGGAACATAAACTTGTCTAAATTATATTTGATGAGAGGATTTCGACCCATACCCACCTTAGCTTCGAAATAAATCAATTTTTAGCTATTTAAAACCGAACTTGACTTTATAATAAAATAATATTTTTAGTTTTTCCAAAGGTGCCCCTCTCCTCCCTTATAAAAGGGAACCTCCTCCCCCTCTTCCTCACACCACATTGAGCCTTCAAGCTCGGACAAACCCTGCCAATTACTCCTCTCCACTTCCATAGAGACATCCTAGAGGTCCTGGTCTTCTTCAAAGACCAATTTTAGTGCCCTAAAAGAAGGTCTCAAAGAAGCACTTCAAAATAGAGGTAATGTCCGTTACCGATTCTTTCATATTTATTTCTTCTTCCACTTCTTCATCTTTAGTTGTTTCATTATGAAGTAATTACATCAGTATCACTCATATACTGATATGTTATTATAAGTATGAAACAACCCTATTTCACCATCTATCCATCCTACGGAAAAAGAAATCATCGCGCGTGCGTACGTACGGAATACCGTCTCCACGCCATGGTGTAATCTATTTTCCACCACCACCTTACTTGGATGGGTATAATGGTGTAAATAATGACTATATATGACTATTATAAAGTGATACTGATTCTAAAATAGTATACATACACTCCAATACAATTCCACGATCATAGGAACGATATCATCACTCGTGCGTACGTACGGAATACGGTCTCCACGATGTGATGCGACTCGTTCTACATGATCTTCATTTCATAATGATTATATAAATGAATTGAATGAATGAATATGATATATATTACACTAATACCATTCTGGAAATTAGTTATCTATAACCTAAAGATAAAAATAAGAATTTATTCGACAAAACGCGCATAAGAACAAAAAGTTATAAACACCCGAATAACAAGTAGCAATAAAATATTACTTATAAGAAGCTACGAAAATGACCATATATGATATCGTAAAAATAAGTATGATTCTGTAATAATTCAATAACATTATTTAAATCATTATACAGGAGGTTTGGACACTTACGAATCAAAACGGACCTAAGGTAAGGGAAATATCACAATCTCATTTTTATCAATGATTGTTTATACTTTAGTATTTACTGGGGTGTATTTTATCATCCACATCCATGTTTCCTCAATATTTAATATTATTTCTATTCACCTACAATTGTTTAAATCCTATTTTATCCTTCGTTGAGTTTTTATTAAAAGATATGAAAGGAATCTTTTGTCGTTTTTCGTACGAGGTACTTTTTTGACTTTTCCGACAAAAGTATGAAGAATTTTTTTTTAACTTATACGGCATGAATGGATTTTTAAAACATTATTTCCAAGAAGCTTCCTTTACAAGTTTTCAAGTTTATTTTTAATCAACTTCTTTTAATTTACGACATGTTATGAAAGGAAAAGTGTTTTTGAAGCAGAAAGGATATTTTCCTCAAGAATGGAGTTCAAGTGTTTTATCAAAATTATTTTCCATATAAGATAATAAAGGGTTCTGTTTTTATCCCTATTATTACATTGATTTGATTATATTGTGATGGAATTATATTTTTATGAATTCCTTTATCTTATATGAATTGTTTTATGATGTCACGATGTTTAAGATTCCCATTTTTATTACATGGGTTATGAAATGATGTATGATTTATGATTTTGTGGCACACATAAGAATGGTATCATTATGAGATGGGTGGTACCTATATCTCCCTCCAATGAATTGGGTAAAGATTTTATATCTAATGAGATAGACATGGCTGGAATGGTAGGTTATACTGATTCAGTGAAACAGGACTTAAACAAGGAGTGAACTCGGTTCAGAAATGGACTTTTTCCACTAAGATAGTCTTGGAAATGAGTCTTGACTAATAAGAAATAATTCTATATGATTATGTGTGTATGACACAGAGTTTCATGTTTTAAGTTATGATTATTGGGATTCCATTTCACTACTATGATTTATCCCATGTTATGAAATTATGCTCTCTTTTGCAGGTTAAGATTTCCAAAAGTTATGTTCTTATGAATATGATGTGATTGATATTTCTTTTGTTTACCCTTACTGAGCATTTGAGATCACCCTTTTGTATGTTTTCTTTCCCCAGGTCAGGAAGAAGGTTATTAAGTAAGATATGCCAAAAGGGACTATAGATATGATGAAATAAATGGGAGACAGTGTAGACGCTTTATGAACCAGTTGTTTATGTTTCCCAGTTTTTAAAGACACTATACCTATACGGTCCTTTCGTGGTTTTGTTATATGATGTAATAATTACGCTTCAATTTTGAAGTATTAACAATGTATGTAATGTATGGGTCGTTATAGTTGGTATCAGAGGAAAGGTATAGTCAACCTTTGGAAACTAGGATGTGAAAGCCTTAGTAAGAACCCTAAGGATAATTATAAGCATAGAACACAAACGTAGTGTTTTAGAAATGGCCATGAATAACCTAGGATAAGACCTTAAGTGTGAAATTTTATTCTTGATTATGTGGTTTTCCTATTATAATTAGTGTTGCTCACACTATTCTTATTGGTTTTAGTCAATGGCTGGTACCCGAAGGAACCGTGTTAATGTGGAATGCGACAGGCAATGAAATAATTGTCCCCCTTAGCAACCAAACATTATGGGATCTGGAATGCAAAATCTTGTATCCATTCTCACACAACTTTCTCAAGATATGAATCATGCATGACTTCCAAACGAGAAAAGGAAGGAGCAACATTCTGTTGAATCCTTCATGAGGCAGCATCCACCATCTTTCAGCGGGTCTACTGATCCATTAGTTGCTGAACAATGGATTAGTACTACTGAAAAGATATTTTCAGTTCTTCAATGTTTTGAACATGATAAAGGAATCCTAGTAGTGTATCGTTTGGAAGGAGATGCTGATCAATGGTGGAATCTTATTAAGAATACGAGGCAAAGGAATGAAATTCAGTCCATGGAATGGGATGAGTTAAGAACTTATTTTTCAATAACTACTTCCCTCGTATTCTCCAAACAAAGATGGATAAAGAGTTTCTTGAACTGAAGCAAAAGGATTATGAATCCGTTGGTAGCTATGAAGCAAATTTTACAAGACTTGCAAGGTACGCTTCTGGTATGATTATCCAACCTGAGAGTAAGATCTATCGATTCTTTAGTGGCTTAAAACCAAGTCTTCGAAGGACATTAGCCATAAGGGAATTCAATAGCTACAAGGAAATCGTTCGATGTGCTCTCAAAGTTGATATGGAGATTGGAGTAACCCATCAGTCATATGGGTTTGATAATAAGAGGAAAATGGAATTCAAAGGAAAATCTAAAGAGAACACTGAAAATAAGATGAGCTTTCCCTTATGCTCAAAGTGTGGAAAGAAACATTGAGGGAGTTGTCTTAAAGGGACAAGTAAATGTTTCAAATGTGGAAAGGAAGGTCATCGGTCATTTGAATGCTGCGATAATGGGAAGAATATGTCTAATGATGCAAACAAAGGAAGGGATACACAGAATGAACCTACTACACTTCAATGTTTAAAGTGCAGGGAGATGGGGCATTATGCCAATAAATGCCCTAATCCAAGGGTTGATGATGATGGTCGACGTCAAAAAACTCTTAAGGCTAAAGAAAAAGGAAAGTCACATGCAATTTCTATCAGCGATATGGAGTACGATAACGATGTGGTGAAAGGTACAATTACCATCCACTCTAAAGTAGAAAATTTTTTATTTGATTCTGGATCCACCCACTCTTTTATTTCTAAAGAATTTTCTAAGGGTATCACCGTATTACCTCAACAATTAGATGTTGAGTTAGCTGTGACAACACCTAAAGGCACAACAGTCGCATCAAAAATTTATAATTCTTCTCCGATCGAAGTTTGGGGGAAAGTGCTTCCTGCAAATCATGTGATCCTTCCTATAGTTAAATTTGATGTGATTCATGGCATGGATTGGATTTCTTTATATGGAGCTCATATAAATTTCCAAAGAAGGGAATTCACATTTCATATTCCAGATCAATCTATGATCGTCTATCAATGCAAGGATGAACATAACCTTCCAGTGGAAATTCTTTCTACCTTATGGGTCTTGATTCCACTAAATGAAGGTTATTTATCTCAAATGGTTGGTGAGAAACTCATGAATAAGAATATGCCCATTGTACGAGAGTTTCATGATGTCTTTCCGGAGGAATTATCGGGTCTTCCACGAAATCGTGAAGTTGAGTTTTCAATAGAACTTGTACCGGGTGCTTTTCCTATTTCAAAGACACCTTATAGAATGGCCCCAATTGAGTTGCAGGAATTGAAGAAGAAACTACAAGAGAATATTGATAAGGGATTCATACGCCCTAGTGTGTCACCTTGGGGAGCACCTGTTCTATTTGTTAAGAAGAAATATGGATCAATGAGACTCTGCATTGATTATCAAGAACATAACAAGATCACTATCAAGAACAAATATCCTCTCCCACGCATTGATGACTTATTTGACCAACTACGCGGAGCTCAATACTTTTCCAAGATTGATCTTCGTTCAGGGTATCATCAATTAAGGGTCAAAAGGGAGGATATACCAAATACGGCTTTCCGTACAAGTTATGGACACTATTAATTTGTAGTGATGCCATTTGATCTTACTAATGCCCCTTCTATCTTCATAGATCTGATGAATAGAGTCTTTAGAGACTATCTTGATCAATTTGTGGTAGTCTTTATAGACAATATTCTTGTCTATTCAAATAGAAAGGAAGAACATGAATATCACTTGAGAATTATATTGAATGCCCTGACAAAGGAGAAGCTTTATGCCAAATTTACCAAGTGTGAATTTTGGATTAAAAAAGTTGCATTTTTGGGTCACATAATCTAAAAAGAGGGGATATCTGTGGATCCATCAAAAGCACAGGTTATCAAAATATGGTCGAGACCAACAACAGTAACTGAGATCTGAAATTTTCTTGGTTTGGGTGGATATTATCGACGTTTTGTGAAAGATTTTTCACGATTATCTAATCCACTCTCCAAGTTGACTCGGAAAGGAGTTAAGTTTGTCTGGATGGAGGAATGTGAAGAGAATTTCAAGGAGTTGAAAAAAGGTTATCCAGTGCACCTGTGCTCACACTGCCTTGTAGTGGAGAAAGGTTTGTGATCTATAGTGATGCATCCAAGAAGGGATTGGGGTGTGTTCTTATGAAAAATGATATGGTGATAGCTTATGCCTCACGACAGTTGAAAATCCATGAGCAATATTACCCTAACTCATGATTTGGAGTTAGCTGCGGTAATCATTGCATTAAATATTTGGAGGCATTATCTTTATGGTGAAAGGTGTGATATTTATACTGATCATTAAAGTTTAAAGTATATTTTCACACAAAAGGAACTGAATATGCGTCAAAGAAGATGGTTGGAGCTGATTAAGGATTACGACTGCTCAATCCATTACCACCCTGGGAAAGTAAACAAGGTGGAAGATGCATTAAGTCGACAAGACCATGCCAGTTTATCCATGATGAGGATCACAAAAGATCCAATATTTATGGATTTACAAAGTATGGATCTTGGAATTATAATGCAAGGGGAAAAATCTTATCCTTCTCAAATGAATGTTCAACCATCTATACATGTGAAGATTAAAGAGGCACAAAAAAAAGATGTCGAGTTACAAAAGAAGGTGAGAAATGTTCCTGAATTCAACCTTGATTGTGATGGGATAATAATGTTCAGGAATTGGGTTTGTGTTCCTCCCATCCCCGAATTAAAGAAGGAGCTGCTGGATGAGGCTCATAGTTCTTCATTCTCTATTCATCCTGGAAGCACGAAGATGTATAGGGACCTGAAAGAGTACTTCTGGTGGGATGGCATGAAAAGAGATGTTGCTGAATATGTCTCTCGATGCTTGGTTTGTCAACAAGTTAAAGCTGAAAGACAGAAGTCTAAGGGGATGTTACAACCATTACCCATACCCAAATGGAAATGGGAAAACATCACTATGGACTTTTTCAAAGGACTTCCGAAAACATCCAAAGGAAATAATGCTATCTGGGTCATAGTTGATCGTATTACAAAGTCTGCACACTTCATTGCTATTAGAGAGGATTTCTCTCTGGATCAGCTTGCCAGGATATATGTAAAGGAAGTGGTAAGATTGCATGGAGTACCACTTTCTATTATATCTGATCGGGATCTGAGATTTACCTCAACGTTCTGGCGAAGTCTTCAGCATACTCTGGATACAGAGTTGAGTTTCAGCACTGCTTATCATCCTCAGACAGACGGTCAGTCTGAGAGAACAATTGAAACTCTAGAAGATATGTTGAGAGATTTCTCTATGGATTTCAAAGGTGGTTGCTATCAACACCTACCATTGGTGGAATTTTCTTATAATAATAGCTTTCACTCCAGTATTCAGATGGCTCCTTATGAAGCTCTCTATGGAAAGAAATGCAGGACTCCAACTTGTTGGGATGATGTTGGGGAAAGAAAGTTATTAGGACCTGATCTCGTTGATGAAATGGCAGAAAAGGTCAGATCTATTCAACAACACATAAGAGCAGCTCAGAGTCGACAGAAAAGTTATGCCGACAACCAACGAAAAGACCTAGAGTTTGAAGTGGGTGATAAAGTGTTCTTACGAATATCTCCCTAGAAGAGAGTCATGAGATTTGGAAAGAAGGGGAAGTTGAGCCCTAGATATATCGGTCCTTTTGAAATACTGGATCATGTTGGGAAGGTAGCTTACCGATTGGCGCTTCCACTGAATCTCTCTCAAGTTCATGATGTGTTCCATGTATCTCTCCTAAGAAAGTACATACCTGATCCTTCACATGTACTTAGCTCAGAAGTTGTACCGCTGGAGCAAGATCTTTCTTATAAAGAACAACCGATAGAGATTCTGGATCGTAGCAAAAAAGTCCTACGAAACAAGACCACTCGATTGGTGAAAGTTTTATGGAGGAACCACAAATTAGAAGAAGCTACATGGGAGCTTGAGGATATGATGAGGGAGAGGTATCCTCATCTGTTTGTTACAATGTGACGAATTTCGAGGGAAAAATTCATTTTAAGGGGGGTAGAATGTAACACCCGATACTTTTATGTTATATAAATCATCAAAGGAATCTTTTTCTAAACAACACTTTCTTGGCTTGTTGTACACGAAATCGCGACCTTCCACGATAGCTTGCGTCGTACGCAATACCGAGTTTCACTAAACAACGATATGATATTAAAATATTATTAAAACTAGCCGTTATGAATAGTAATAACCACTTTTTAAAATTTTAGAAATTTTATTTTTCAAAATGGACTTCATTTTTGGATTTGGAATATCGAAATTAGCCTAGGGTGAAATTTTGGTATTTTTCTGAAAACATTCAATTTTTGATGAATAGTGAAACCACTGAGTGGTAGTTAAAAAACTAAATTTTTCATAAAACTTAATTTTACCGATTCTGTGAGTGGAATTTCAAAAATCCAAGAGACACGGTTGATGTCAGTAAGTAAAATGTGGTTCAATGATATTAAAATTATTTTTTGGTGAATAATAACTTTTTACTTTTTTACCACTGTTAAAAGTAAATAGGGTAATTAAGGGTAAAGATGATATTATTATTACCCTAACACATGTTCTAATTCTATTAGATAAGTGTAATTCGACCAAAAACAAACTTAGGAATAAAGTATGACCATTTAGGCCCACTTGGTTTAGATTAGGACATTTATTATTAATTTA
The DNA here is from genome assembly GCA_963277665.1 of Viscum album. NCBI lineage: Eukaryota > Viridiplantae > Streptophyta > Magnoliopsida > Santalales > Viscaceae > Viscum > Viscum album. The sequence continues at coordinate 1,049,150,758 of OY728151.1, read as the reverse complement.
TTTAAAGAAGGGTTAAAATAGTTAAAATCAAAGTTTAATAAGTAAATAATTTTTAATATGGGGTTATACATAAGATAAATTCGACTATAAATATTCATTAGAAAGATAAAAATATTTTCTACATAATTGTATTTTATTTGTAATTTTTAGACATTAAATATATTAATTTATTTATGACACAAAGATGATGCAGTAATTATCTTATTAATGAATTATTGACATAATTAATGTTATAAACACCAAAATAAATGTAATTTGAGACTTTTTATGAATTACACTAATTTTATAGGTTAATATGACATGTTAGTATGGATTTAATTATCTTTTTTAGAACTAATCATTCTGTTATGATTTTTACAAAAATTAATTACTAAATAGTGTCAAAATTGACATAAAATAGTTTTTAAAACAAATATTATATTAGTAATTGTTATTTTATTCCTAAAAATCTAAGGTTCGTCCAAATGACTTAGATACGGTTATATATATTAATAATAAACAACTTGGGGTTCGTTTGGCTGCTTATAGTAGGTTTATTTACCTTATAGTATAGGAACACAAGAAGACACGGTAAAAGTAAAATTATTTAACCTAATGTTAAATCTAAATGATAAGGTTAAAATAGGAACTTAAACTTGTATAAATTCACTTTGATGAGATTATTTCGACCCATCCCCACCTTAGATTCGAAATAAATCAATTTGGAGCTATTCAAAACCGAATTTGACTTTATAATAAAATAATATTTTTAGTTTTTCCAAAGATGCCCCTCTCCTCCCTTATAAAAGGGAACCTCCTCCCCCTCTTCCTCACACCACTTTGAGCCTTAAAGCTCGTCCAACCCCCTGAAAATTCCTCCTCTCCAATTCCCTAGAGACATCCTAGAGGTCCTGGTCTTCTTCAAATGCCAATTTTAGTGCCCTAAAAGAAGGTTTCAAAGAAGCACTTCAAAGAAAAGGTAATGTCTGTTACCGATCTTTCATCTTTATTTCTTCTTACACTTCTTCTTATTTAGTTATTTCATTATGAAGTAATAACATCAGTATCACTAATATACTGATATGTTATTATAAGTATTAAATAACCCTATTTCACCATCTATCCATCCTACGGAAAAAGAAATCACCGCACGTGCGTACGTACGGAATACCATCTCCACGTCGTGGTGTAATCTATTTTCCACCACCACCTTACAATTCCACGATCATAGGAATGATATCATCACTTGTGCGTACGTACGGAATACCGTCTCCACGATGTGATGTGACTCGTTCTACATGATCTTAATTTCATAATGATTATATAAATGAATTCAATGAATTAATATGATATATATTACACTAATAACATTCTGGAAATGAGGTACCTATAACATATAGATAAGAATAAGAATTTATTCGACAAAACGCGCATAAGAACAAAAATTTATAAACACCCGAATAACAAGTAGCAATGAAATATTACTACTAAGAAGCTAAGAAAATGACCATATATGATATCATAAAAATAATTATGATTCTGGAATAAGTCAATAACATTATTTAAATCATTATATAGGAGGTTCGGACACTTACGAAGCAAAACGGACCTAAGGTAAGGGAAATATCACAATCTCATTTTTATCCGAGATTGTTTATACTTTAGTATTTACTGGGGTGTATTTTATCATCCACATCCATGTTTCCTCAATATGTAATATTATTTCCATTCACCTACAATTGTTTAAATCCTATTTTACCCTTCGGTGAGTTTTTAGTAAAAGATATGAAAGGAATCTTTTGTCATTTTTCGTACGAGGTACTTTTTTGACTTTTCCGACAAAAGTACGAAGAATGTTTTTTTTAACTTATACGGCATGAATGTATTTTTAAAACATTATTTCCAAGAATCTTCCTTTACAAGTTTTCAAGTTTGTTTTTAATCAACTTCTTTTAATTGTACGACATGTTAAGAAAGGAAAAGTGTTTTTGAAGCAGAAAAGATATTTTCCTCAAGAATGGAGTTCAAGTGTTTTATCAAAATTATTTTCCATATAAGATAATAAAGGGTTCTATTTTTATCCCTATTATTACATTGATTTGATTATTTTGTGATGGAATTATATTTTTATGAATTCCTTTATCTTATATGAATTGTTTTATGATGTCACGATGTTTAAGATTCCCATTTTTATTACATGGGTTATGAAATGATGTATGATTTATGATTTTCTGGCACAAATAAGAATGGTATCATTATGAGATGGGTGGGACATATATCTCCCTCTAATGCATTGGTTAAAGATTTTATATCTCATGAGATAGACATGGCTGGAACGGTAGGTTATACCGGTTCAGTGAAACAGGACTGAAACAAGGAGTGAACTCGGTTCAGAATTGGACTTTGCCCACTAAGATAGTCTTGGCAATGAGTCTTGACTAATAAGAAATGATTCTCTATTCTTATGTGTGTATTACACAATGTTTCATGTTTTATGTTATGATTATTGGGATTCCATTTCACTACTACGATTTATCCCATGTTATGAAATTATTCTCTCTTTTGCAGGTTAAGATTTCCAAAGTTATGTTCTTATGAATATGATATGATTGATATTTCTTTTGTTTACCCTTACTGAGCATTTGAGCTCACCCTTTTGTATGTTTTCTTTCCCTAGGTCAGGAAGAAGGTTATTAAGTAAGATATGACAAAATGGACTATTGATATGATGAAATAAATGGGAGATAGTGTAGATGCTTTATGAACCAGTTGTTTATGTTTCCCAGTTTCTAAAGACGCTATACCTATACGGTCCTTTCGTGGTTTTGTTATATGATGAAATAAGTAAGCTTCAATTTTGAAGTATTATCAATATATGTAAAGTATGGGTCGTTATAGTTGTCTCTTGTTCTGAGTATGGTTCCTGATAAATTCCATGAATATTAGAAATTTATTATATATTTAGTCCATTTAGATTGAAATTTTTAGTATATGTTGAATTATCCTAAACTTTTTATTGAAATTAATGTTGTCTGTATTGTTTTCATATATTTGAAGGTGATAAAATTATAAATGAAACCCCTTGTGATCCCATAAAAATAAGTGAACATAATTTGAATAGATTCTGTATATGTCCTCCAAGAATAATGTTTGATTATTTTTACTTTATTCAAAATATTATGCATCAATCATCTAACTAGCCTATTTTTTAACATGATGAATTAAATTGATATTTAATGACTCATGTAATACGAATTTCAATTTCTATACAATTTCCTTGATTTTAAATTATAATATTTTAATTAATAATTTATATATATAATGTGACATGATAAGTGTTTACTTTATCATTTTATATTCAATTTTTATAATTGGTTTCTTGGTATTTAGCTTCATAACTATACTGTAGGAGTAATGATATTTGGGTATTGCCCCATGTTCTCTACCTTACCATATTTTCCCTTTCTTATAATATTCACATCATCTAATTTTTTTTCTTCTCTTAATTAGTGGTCTGGTTTAAAAAATTATTCTTCTACATTTCCCATAAAAATTTCACCAGTATCCCTCTATTTGGTTATCAATCCAAATTTCTAATAAAATATTTAGGTTTAAATTACATAATATAATATTTTGTTTATTATATTTAGTTACAAAATGTTATATTTTATATTATAGTCTTTATAATAATTATTTTCATAAATATGTTATTTAATTTTAATTTTACACAATATATAATGAAATCATATTTATATTATTTTATTTATCTGTATTTAATTCAATAAAAATATAATATTTGAATTTCCTATGAAATAATACCACATCTCCCCCCACATTTTCCGATCTATATTGATGGTTTTTTTATTTCCATTTCAAATTTTTTCCTTCTAATGTTGAAAACTAGATCATCAATTTATGGTGAAACACACAAGAATTGATTTGGATTAATTCTAAATCTAAACCATATCCTTCCTCAAAGAAAATCCATCCCCTTGTATAGGAGATGTGTCTTACCATTACTAATATGAACATCATTTTACATGTAAGAAACCTGCTTATTTTTATTTCTTCTATTTTAGTTCAATAAAATATTTATTTTTTATTCATCTCTTGTCGAATTCTATTTTGGGATGTGTTCCAATGAAATTCCTTAGACTAGGCACTAAAGTTAACGATTCTCCACTCTTTCTATTCTTTGTTTATACACTTTATCATCACCACATTAGATTATATCATCCAATCGATAATGAAGTAGAATGTGGTCTGATGATGAAGAGGAAAAGAAAACCCATCAGCTAAAATGATAATTTATAAATAAAATTATATATATTTGATTCCATATTTATTATTTTTATGAATATATACTTATTTTTTGATATGATATTTCATGTATGATTGATGGGAGAGCAGTGAATGAATTACCCAAAAGTAATGAACAATTTCATTTAGTATTTTATATCTATATTCATACTCTAAGTATACTATGTTATAGAATTGAGTAGTGCAGTATTGTTTTTTCTATTCTGTTAAAAATAGTTGGCATTAATACTATATTGTGTTTTTTAGTATTTTTATTCTCTAATTATCTATATTGTATTAAAATCAAAACAATTTTTTTAGTTAATATATTAGCCCATATATATATTTATATCAATGGAGAATATATTTCTATCTTCCAATTATTGTTTGTTAAAAAAATTCCAGGGATTAGCTTTTTATTTCAAGTGTATTTTATGCTATTTCAACCAGTGATATTTTTTATGTAGTTATAAAAACACACATCAAACTTATAAGTTGTTGTAATTCACTATTAATGACCTTTAGTCCAAGAAGCATTGTGTTTAGTGTTAGATATTTCCATTTATATCAAAATATTAATCAATTATCTACGCATGACTAGTGTTTATTAAGGTTTCCTAAAAAAGTATAATTCCATATTTTCTGATTACTTTCCTACCCATAATTCACATGAGAAATATTTATTTATTCATGTATCTTACATTTATTAGCATCAAAACCTTATTAGGATATATTTATCTCTTAATAATGACTGTGTGTGTGGATTTTTATGTAACGAATCTATATAATTCAATTTCTCAATTAAAACATTGTTTTTTGGTCTTAATTAATTGTTTATGGGTTGTAATGTGATGTTGTATGATGAAAAAGAAAAAAAAATTGACTGATCTATGTATGTGATGAAAATTACATATCCTATTATTATGAAAACAATTGGATTAGATGATTTTGTTTTGTATTGTGCTAGGAATATAGTAATGACTAAAAAGGATTATATAGCTAATCATGAAAATGTCTATTTAAAATAGTTCTTCTCCATAATAGTGTCGAAAAATATTATATATTTGTTTTTAGTATCCTTATAACTATTTTATCATCCACTACATTTTGTACATTTTTTTAATTTTCTACATCTCTTTATAACATTAATATTATTGCATTGGCCTCTATATATTCATCTGACCAGTATATTTTCGGTTTAAATTTCTTATATATATATATATAATATGTGTATATTAACACATTTTTAATATTCCAAAAATTAATTTTACCCTATATTTCTTCTTAGAGGTAATGATAACATTGTTTACAAAAAATTATTATTTTTATAAGAATGGTTTATTTTCTCTTCTCACAAATTACATTATGAAATATTTTATATTTCAATTCATAATGGGATGTTGTATATTATATTCTTTATACTAATAATAATTTTGATGGTATATGAAAACCATAAAATACATAATTTTTTCCATGATGTTTTAGAAAAATAAGTATTGATAATTAAATGAGTTAAAAATATATGTATACGCACAAACCTCTTTAAAGATTATGGAATTAGTGAAAAAACAACCATGTGAAATTGTTTTTTATTTCAAATAATATCCCCATTGGAGGGTTTTAACATTATAGTTTCTAACCGTAATTCACATTTTAGTGACTCGTGTTTGGTTATTATAAACTTCGAAATATTATAACCCTAATGCATAGGTTATTATAAGCATGAAATATAAAAATATAATAATTGTAATACATAGGTAACTATTTAAAATTATAACCCCATTTGGAGTTTTAGTATTATAGATTTTAACTACAATGCACAAGCATAGAAGTACTCCAAGATAAGAAATAAAAATCAATTAGGATCAAACTATATATCATATTTATTCCATAGTCATTTTAATATACCAATATTCCATCATAATAAAATTGAATAACACATCATGAATTGAATCATTTTCTATCAAAAATAAAATCAATTTTAAAATGATAAAAAAATTGAGTTGGATTTCATATTTTTTATTAATAATTATGTCGATATACTAACAAAATTCAATTTATAATTGAGGTTATCATAATAAAAACATCTAGTTATTATACATTCCTGTTTTCTATACTACTGTGATAACATAAACTGTACATAGAAAAAAATCATAAGTATTTATATAAACCAAGGTACCATTATTTTGTCAAATAGAGGAATTTTTATTTATCTAAAATAATAATAACTTAATAATATTTTCAATTAAATTATAAATGCTTGATAATTTCCTTCGATATGATTTATATTTTTTTATAGGGGTTTAATCAACCATAAATGGGAGTATTTTAACTAGGATATTTATACAACATATCATGTACCTATCTGGTACCTACATATTAAATGATTATTATACTAATTTATGTTATCTAAATATATCTATTACCAAATACTCTATGATTTTATAAATATTACACATTACATGTTTAATTACCAAACATATTAAAATATCATTAGATATACCAAATTAAAACAACATCTTCTAAGGTAAAAATTGCATAATATGACACTTTTTTTCTGAATTAGTTGAATTAACTCTTTTAATATCTATAGAGTAAGTCAATTTTTTAAGAACACATGTTTCCAGAGTTTGTTACAAAGGGTTCGTAATAAATTTTCTTATTTATGATTATTTATTATGACATACTATTATCATCAGAACTCTATCATTTTTTACTCACATCACTATAATAAATACTTCTTATGGGGTGGTTACATTATCATTATTCCCTTGTCAATTGAGGTGTTATTGGGAGATGGAAGGGAAACGAATCCACATTTTTCTTTGCGGTGAAAAAATGTTTGTCACCCATTATTTTTTATGACTAATAATTTCTAAACATTATTATGAATTTTCTTTATATTATCTTTGGATTTTGAAAGAAAATATGTTTCCTAAATATAACCTATATTTTATCTGAATTTAATGTCATTTTGATTGTTTTTTCCATTTATATTGTTTAATCCATTCATTGAGCATATCAAAACCCATTTATTTTATTATGATGAAATTGTACATAATATATACATAGTTTTGTTGATAGAACAACACTACATCAAAAGTAAATCAAATAGTATATCCTTAATTGAATCAATTTCAATTTAAGAATATGATCAGTTTGAAAATGATCATATAATTCAAGGTAATCTGTTAGGATGTATTAATACTTGTTTTTGAATATTATTAAATTGCAATTTTTAATTTACGAAATCATAAAAATTAGATAAGTGATTAAAATACAATGATGTTTCTAACTATTTTTATAACATCAATTCTACATACAGTGAAATAATTAAATGTGTTTATAGTAACCAAATTTTACTTATTCAATTAAAGGAAGAGTTATTTCACCTCATAAAAATGATTAGTGTTTTATTAGGAAAATACAAATTAAAAACAAGTTTGTTATGAAAAAAAATTAACTATAAATGTGATTATAATCTTAAAATATCTAACTCAATTATGTGTGTATATTTGTTTTGAAATATGGTTTTTCTCTTATAAATTATATATCACAGTTATAAGTTGATTCAATAAAATAATAGATCTTTCTTATTTATTTCCAAGTCCAATAATTGTTATTATCCTAATAAACACATCTTATTATTATACATTGATTTTTTTAAACTACTATTATATTAATCTTTCTCAATATGTCATTAAATAACATTTCACATAACTATTACCTTTAGTTTTTGGTCCGGACTATAAAATTATTTATCGTGCTTATTGTTCCTTTTAAAACATCCTCAAGACAATCTATATCAATTATTACAAAAAAATCATTATAATCAATAATGTGAACTATTTTATTTCCATCCAGTTTCAATTATATATTGAAAACGAAATTTTTTTATATTAATGAATTCAAATTTAAAATTCATACCTTCACAATTTATATAGTTCCCTGCCCTCCAGTGAAATATAATATGATTTATCGTGTTTTTTAAATTTAAACATAACATATTATTTAAGGTTTTTTTAAAACAATGTGATATGATCTGAATTATTTTTAGAAATTACTTAACATAAGAAAATATATAAATCACACATATACTATTTTTGGGGGACCTCATATGAAACCCATAAGCAAAAAATATTCACAATCAAAATGGATATACAGACCTCTATGAACCTTCCTACATACATGGTACATAAGAATATCAAATGACCTTCAATCGTGTATATTTAGTTTTTAGTCTAGAATGTTTGGAAAACCAATTTATTGTTAGTGAAACTACTCATGATGAATTAAATTAATTTTTCTCATTCTACCAAAAAATAGTAACTTCTCTATTAATAAAGATGAAACATTATACATGATCTAATGATATAAAATAACTAGGTTAATAATTTGGGTTTATCATGGGATTCTCCCTAAATGGGTATTTATTTTACTGTACTAATTAATTAATCTATCATTTTAAATCATTTTCACCACATACCCACCTAGTATCTTGTTTAGTGAAATCATCTCTTGTCAATGAAGTGGGTTGGGTGTGGTTTATTAAGAAGAAGTGGTTAGGTATGAATCCTTTGCATCACACAAATCCTTATTTCTAGATATTTCAGACCTAATTTATATTGATCTATTGAGTATATAATACAATGGATTTCCAGGGTGGTATGGGAGATTTATGATCCAGTACAAATATATCATGGCATATTTAATTGTTAGTTCTTTATCTGTTATCCTTGAATGGGAGGTTCATCAAACTATAAAACAAATCAAACTTACCATGCATTATACCCTTCTCTTTGTCATCCAGTTCGGTTGATTTTATTTATAATTCCATAAATGGAAATTTTACATCAATCTAATACATAAATATACTCCAAATTATGTACAATAATATAAAAGATATAATTTTATCATTCCTTGACAAAGTACTAACTATTTATCAAGAACAGGTATCACATGAATCAATTTAAACATGCTCTATACATATAGTACACATAAAATTGTTTCAAATTACATAATCATTTATACATGAAATATGAATCTTTATGAATTGTTTAAAAGTGTACACAAATATCCATACATTTATTATATGTAATTACAAAAAATTATATTATTATGGTAGGAAATACCATTATGAATTTGAAAAATGTATCAGTACTAGATTTTTTTTCTACTTTATATTTCAATTCCACTTATTTTAACATTTTCTATTGATTGGATTCCATTTATAAAATACATTTGTCAACAATAATGTGAATATACCATAAAATTATGCTTGTTTTTTGAAGATCTATATCAATAATTAGAATTATTGTAAAATCTGGGAAAAAATAGAAATTAGTAGGCACATTATAAAATAATATATAGAAGGTTTTCATTTGGATTTTTTAATGATTATAATAACTATTGGTATATCTATTAGTATATTTTTCTTCCACTTATTTCAATTTCACTTGTGAAGACTAATTTCAATATTTAAAATGTTTTTGTCATTTTAAATTTATTTTCCATGGAATTTAAAACATTAATTCTATAAAAAATAGTTCATACATGTGAGAATTAAAAACTGAATTCAATATACATTTTCCAACTAAATTTGATCACAAAACGCATATCAATGAATATCGATGCAAACTGAATAGGCCATGAAAAAATTAATTAAAATGTTCAACCATTTATTTTTTATTCAGTTTTCCTTAATGTATCAATTATTAATTACTCTTATATTTCTTTCTCTTCAATATTGTATCTATATTAAGGTTTTATTGACTACAAATTATGAGTATGTTAATTAAGATTTTGTCCTAAAAATTCACAAGTTGCGTACTACTTTTTTATTAAAGTTAGATTTTTATTTAAAGTTGAGTGTTCTCAACATTAGAGAATTATTTTAATATATTCACCATATAAAATAATTTTTTTGATGTTATTTAATCAATTATATAAACCAATAATGAATCCTAAAAAACCTATATTGTATTTTATGTTTTTAAAATCAATTATTTATGATCATGACCAACTTTCACATCCCTTATACAATTAATTGAATTATTTTAGTTCATATCCATGTAAAATTTTGAAAACAACTCATCATTAGAATAATCCATGGGTAGGATGCTTAGGAAGGTTCTTTGTTTTTTTTTAATTTATTATATATAGTCTAAAACATATGTTTAGAAATTAATAAAGAGTTCCCATAAATTTTTTAATAAATTCCCACCCAACCTCCCACTACTCTTCAATCAAAACCCATTGATCATGATGTAACACTCCTTTCACCTCTCTAGACACCTCACAAGGTGTCCCAAATCTCTTATGAAGGTCCTCCAAATAATTCAGAAGCCCCCCCCCCAAGTTAATGGATACTCCCCTCCTAATAATTCAAGAAATAAAAGTTTATTATGCCTTATGATTTCATATTTATCAAGATGTAATATGTTTTGATACATCAGTTTTACTGTAATAACTATTTTCAGGTTTTGGGATACCATATTTCACTATCATTATACACTTCCATTCATCTTTATGTACACCCATTATGCTACTGAAATTATCCTATGATTTCCTTGGCCAAAAATTTTTGTACTGAACACACATCCTAATTTCCAATCCAAGGTATTAACATAGACTTAGATATCATATATTTAGGGAGGACATACATGTATATAACTCACAATCCATAATAATGGGGTAAAAAGAGATAAAATATGTTCTTATGATGTATGACCTATGTGGCACACAGATTTTTGTACATGATATGAATGTTGTGGGTTGATAGAGAATTGTACAACCCTTTAATGAAATGGGTAACATTTTTATCGAATGTGATTCCATGTATAATTAATGGAAGGATATGCTAATTACACTATGTTATGATGTCCTGATGGTTATCCTTGACTTATTTCTATGATTTCAGGTGTAACTACAATTCATCATCTCTTATATATCATTGGTGTTATCATCTTGTATAATAATTTAAATGTTCATGGTTTTTACTCTCACATTTCTATGTCATAATTTTATGCCTCTAGAATCAAATATAATGATTTAATTTTTGGTATTATTTAATTATTCCCATTCTATAATTTTTAGATCACCTGTTTCATATAAACGCCCCCCAGATATATTGTGAATTTGTAGAAGTGTGATGGAATTTTAAGATCTTGTTTAACGGTTTAAAATAATTTCTTTGCATCCCAACATTAAGTTATTATTATATGTATCCAGTTACAAAAAGACATGAGGCCTCTCATTGTGTAGGTATTACATTATGTCTGTCATATTAAATAAATAATGTAGTATATTGTATAAAAGGAATGGTTTTTCATTATTGTTATCATATAATAGTCTATTTATTTTTGGGTATTTTGATTAGAAAACCCTAATAAATTCATTAGGGATAATAATAATCATAGGGAAACATTCATAAATATTTGTAATGTATATATTAATTGGTTCCCAAGAAAATATCAATGTTTGGATAATACAAGTGGATGTGGCTCTTTCACAGTAGTACATCATAGTAATAACCCTGAATGAGGTGCATTGTGTATTAACTCAATCATCACCTAGTGTGAAATGAATTTGATTTTTTCACACATGTTTTGACACTTTGGGGGATACTATTTTGTAAATTAACCTTCTCTTTACAAACCATTATGAAGGGAATGAAAATGTGTATGAAATTATATGAAATAGGCCATATATAACCTTGATTGAAACCAAGATATTAATCAGTTAAGAAATATTTGTGAGTTATGAGTTACCCCTTAAAATTTCAATGTTTCATTTTAATGTGATTAATTTTTTGAAAATTCATACCCCTACTTTTCCATAATCCAAATCAATGAATAGAAATAGAAGTATTAAATCTTTAATAAATTTGAGGTGAAATGTGATGATTTCCAAAAATATATTCCCATCCTGATGGGAGTAGGTTTTGGGAACTTAATGATGATACTATAAAGGGTAACTCCTGTTTTTAATAGAAACTTGAAACCATTGGAACACTGAAATTCCCTTAAGAAAAAGAATTTCAAAACTGAGACCATTATTTAATAAGTGAATTTAAATTTTATTAGATCATCTAATCCCTTAATAATTGAAAAATATATCAACTCCATTGAAAATATATTCACTTCCCTGGAATACATTGAGAAATAGATGGTCTTGTAGGTTGTTTATCATATAGAGGGAAATGATAATAAATAGTGAGCTTTAATCAAAAATACAAACCTATAGGAGGAGATCAATGTGATGGAGGAGAAATAATCTTGAATTATTTTGAATAAAATTATCCCTTGAACACTCTTTCATAAAATGGGGAGGTATTTTTTGTGTACCATAAAAGTTGAGGGAAATCAAATGGGGAGTACGAGGTAAAATTCACAAGGATTTCAATATAGACCATTAGTTTTTTCATTAAACACAAAAGTATGTTTGGAAATATCTTTAGTCAGATGAATCTAAGTATTTGAAAGTGTTTAGTGATTTTGTACAATTCCAGTTATGAAGAAATTGTATGATAAACTCTCAAAACAAAAATGGAGATCATTTAATCTCAAGGTTCACATATTCTTGGATATTTCAAAACGATAATAGATTTAAAATCCCGTAATGTAATTGTAAAATCATAATGGGAAAATAAATTCCAACATCCCACAAGTCAAAAGGGTGGGAAAAATAATCATATAAATTTCCTAAAGGGGAAAAATAAATGATTTTTTTATAATGTATGAGAACAAAGCTAGTGAATTCTATTTGGAGAAACTAAATAATGTGGTTGAGAAAATGAATTTCGTAGAAAAACCTAATCCTAATATCTAATTTTGAACTACATTTAATTAGGACACTATGTTCATCAATGCAATAAGCTAATGGTTTTCAATAAATAATAAATAACATAAACCTCCAAGTCATAGAGAGAAAGGGATTTCTTATTCTATCTCAGCTACTGAGGTGGATTCTAATAATATAGTAGTGATAGGTAAGGTTGTAGTTTATTATAGTATAGTGAAAAAAAATTGGTTCTGGTTCCATAAATTAGTTCATATCCTGAATGTTTAGTAGAACTATTCAAACATCACCTCGAAACATGGAATACAATTTATCAATGAAGATGGTAAATGGGTTATTTATTACTTATCAAGAATATTAATCATCCCCAATAAAAAATTGGGTATAAATTTTCAGTGAACCTTGTGATACTCCCTTTATAAAAATATGATGAATTTTTTTATGGGTTCTATTTCCATATATAGAGAGTAAACCAATTTTCAAGTGGAGAAGATCACCCTTCATATCGAAAATCTCCAATGTATTCAATATGGGATCAAGGAGGTGGATGTACGTCCATTGAAATTATAATCATAAACATGGCTATTATTACCTTTTGATCCAAAGTTTATTTCTCCAATGATTTATACTATTGAACAAATCACTCTTGAGGACATTCCCATTATGAGAAGATACACTGATGTGATTCTAGTGGAATTTTCTGGACTTCCTCCAATACGGGAGGTTGGTTTCTCAACCAACCTTTTACCCGGAGGGTTGAAAATATCCATGAATTTATTGATAAGGGACACTAATAAACATGAATAACTAAACAAGAGAATATTATATAATACTGATAATTATTTTAAACAACCATGTGATTTACTGTGGGGTTTACCATTCCATTTCATTTATATGAAGGATTCGTAAATATGCCTCTACATTTATTATAATGATTTGAAAAATATCGTGATAATGAACATGTTTCCACTTAAAATTATTGATAACTTACTTGATTAGTGATGAGGAACCCAATACATATCCACGGTGGATCTATTATTGGTTTATTATCATGTAATGGTGAAGTAAGGGTATCCCCAAGTCTTCTTCTCATATGAGGTATAGATACTACGATTTAATATTGATACTTGTTAGACCCAATAATTCTTTAGGCATCTTAATGGAACTAATGAATATAGTATTTATGTATTAACATGAAAAATTACTAGTAGTATATATTGAAGGCATTATTTTCCCCTCAAAATATATGGTGAAACATGAGAATCATTAATATGTTTTATATATGGAAGAAAAATTTTGATGTGGCATATTGTAAGTTTGAGTTTTGGATACAATAAGTGAAATTCAGGGGGAATGATATCAGAAGAAATGAATTTTTGTGGATCCATTAAAAATAAATGCAATTAAAGATTAGTGAAAACCAATATATATGATATGTATCTGAAATTTCCTTTGACTAGATATTTACTATTATCAATTTATATAGAACTTATCATGATTTTAAATCATACTAATCGAACTAACTGAGAAGGGAGTGAATTTTTTATGGACTAATAAATGCATTGAAACATTTAAAGTGTTATAAAAAGAGGATAATCACTAGACCCATGATCACATTACCCACAATTGCGGAAGTATTGGGATCCATAGTGATGAGTCTAGGTGGAATTTTTTTACTCATTAATGATGATAAATTGATAGCCTATTCATCCCTTTAATTAAATATTCATGACTATATCAATCACAACCATGATTTATAATTGGTTTCATTGATATTTTAATTGTATATTTGGTGAAATTTACTCTGAGGGGGAAATGTTTGAAACATATATAGATTTTAATAGCCATATGTTCGTAATTTCTGAGTGTTTATTAGTAATATTTTTTCTGGAATAAATGTAAATAGTATTATATTATATAATATAATGTAGTAGAAAATATATGTAAAAACAAAGAAAGATTTTATTTCATTTATATACACTATTAAATTAACCAATAATAAAACCAATTAATATTACAAATAGTACAACTAAAAAATATAAAAATATAAAATATGAAATGGAAAAATGTGGATCGACCCAATTTTTGGTAATCATTTCCCCACTACAAACACTATTGAAATGAAACTAAATATTAGTCATCCAAGAAATATCATTGAAAATGGAAATATTGAAAATTAATAGGAATTTTGTTGAAAATGAATGAAATAAAGTAGAGGTATTTATATGATCTAATATTATTGTTAGGAATAGTAACCAAACCATTTGGAATAGTAAACCGACTATTAGGAATAGTAACCTCAATATTGGGAATAGTAAACTAATCGTTGGAGTAGTAATATTAACTCAAAATAATAATAAATGATATAAATAATATTTTTCATTATTAATTTATATTAATAAAAAATATTATAATTCCAAAATATATATTATATTTAAAAAAAATGAATCAAATATAAGCACACATTTGAAAAACCATATGTTAAAGTATATCTTAAATCTAAAAGTTGTAACATTAAAAATTAAAATTGAACACATTAGAAATTTATTTTTATAAAATTAATCTAATTATTGATTTATTAAAATTAAAATTTTCCAAGGGTTGTTATTTGGTAATTTTTTGAAACACATCTATTTTCGGGTGAACAGTAACTATACATTTTTTCACATAACCAGTGTATCGCAAATTACATCATTCATGGTGTAATAATTACACAATCCTTTTTAGAAAATAAGTTTCAACCATGATAAGTTTTATTTAATCATTTATTCACAAATAAATAAAATTAATATCCACTCCTAAAAAGAAAATTCCAATACATAATGTCAAATGTGATTCATTAAAATAACAATTTTTCTTTCTTTCCAAATTCATTTTTTATAAAGAAATAAATTATGATTAAAAAGGTAATTTTAAATATTAAAACCATTATATTAAATATATATATATGATTTATATTGTCAAAAATTCACTATTATATTTTTTTACCTTTGATGTAATATTGTTTTAAATATTTTATTCTAAAAATACCCCTCCATTGAAATATTAATAACCCCTCTCCCTTCCCTTGGAAAACAACACCACTAACCCATTCAGAAGACCAATATATGACCAAATAATCCTCTTGAATCCCATTATAATACTACGGTTAATTATATAGAAATAAAAATCCAATCACTAAGGGAGTTATAGAGTTTCACAAGATAAGATACAATGAGGAGTTATTAAGTTCTTGTTTACTCTTTGCTCTTTTCTTCTTCTCTATATTCATTATCCCAATTACTCTCAAAACAACACATTGTAAAATAAATTTTGTAGTATGTTAAAATTATCTTAATGATGTTAACCTAATATAATTATGATATTTATGTCAAATATTAATTTCATACTTCCCCTTCCTGATATTTTAACAATATCCAGTTAAAGGTCAGTTAATAATATATGGAGACATTGACAAGACAAATTATTCTAAATACCATTATGGATGGATAATTCTAATTATATATAATATATAAACAATTAATTAATTTTATTATAATCTTATGTACTTAATTAAAAATTTATATAAATTAATTTGACTACGAATATAGAAATCAAAGGGAATAGGGAATGTTTAAGAAATAAATGGTATCAAATTCTTCAATTTCATCAACAAGAATTAATTTATATAAACCAATGAATATTATTGATAAATAGATTTATAAAAGACTATAGTTAAATTCATAATACATGTTTTAATATTTCCATTTTTTTATTTAGCTGTCACACTTGTGACAAAATAATATGGGAATTATCATAAGGATATTCTCAACCCCAAATCCTTTTATTTGGGTTATCCCTCATTCATGACATTGTTGTAACGAATACTCCTATAATATTCCCTAAATATCAACTTATTATTCATCCATTTTATTTTTATGGATATAAATGTTTCCTACTTGATTATATGACAAAAAATAATATTTTCCAAAAAAACTCTTCTTTCTAAAACACATCATTGACTTCTCTTGAATTGTTTCTTTTTTGCAAAATAATGATGATTATTTTACCATAAATGTTTTACCTTTTTCATATGAGAACCAAAATCTTATTAATGAAATCCTGAAAGATATAATCCTTATCAAACCCATTCTTTTCCAGGGGTTAATTCATGATTACAATTGTAATACAAAATATTTGTCATGTAATATTATGTACATATTATGATGTGATTGGTTGGAACAGAATTATATATCCCTATAATTTATTAGATGATGTGATATATCACATGATATGATTTCTATTTTTTTTGAATAAAATGACATATTATTTCAAGAAAAAATTATGACTTTGAAAATATGTTGTGCGTGAAAAAATTTCTATCTTTGTTAACAACAATGTGAAGTATATGATAACAAAGACATTATGTTTCTTCTGAATGAATTTCCACATTCCAGGCCATTATCACATGTTTATTTCATTTTGTTTATTTTCATTCTATTCTTAAGATATAATTATTATTATTATTCTCACCCTTTTTATATTTATTTAAACGCATTATTCATCCTCTTACTGGGATTTTAGCTCACCCCTTTCTTTGATGTTTATCCTCAGGTGACTACATGTAATAAGAATAACATGATATTTAGATGGATAAAGAATAATATTTTAAATATCATTTTATTTTTATTACTTAAAATTAATGTAAGGTCTTAATTATCCCAAGATAATAAACCTTTGGGTCTTATATTGTAACACTTTTATGTTGTTTGTCATTTAAATAGTGTAATATAAATGTAAGAAAATGTAGGGTCACTATAGTTGGTATCAGAGCACATTTTAGTTAATTTGAGAATTTTTGTTATAAGATTTTAGTGAAAACCCCTAGGATAAGACTATGTATATGTAAAAATATAAAAAACTTTTTGTATACTTATCCTTTTCAAAATTAATTTCTTGAATTTTAAATGTCAAAATTTCAGTTGATGTAAAATTATCAAATTTCTCATGAATTTTGACATGCGGATCTGACATGTTCCCTTCTAAGCCTACTTCATATACAAAATAGATAAAACCCACAACAATTCTTCATCTCCAATACCTCCCAAAAAAAATCATCCACACTACTATAGTTTTAATTTGTCTAGATCTCAACATCATGAAATATCTAGTTTGAAATTTTGGATCTATGAAATATTCTATAGATTCCACAAGCACCAAAAAAATAAACTCATCCAAATAAAAAACATGTCTATAGGTTCTAAATGAGACAAACATATCCTTGACAATAAAGGATTCAAACAATCTTGGAGATGAGATTGATGTATTCAAGGAATCCAAAATCCCCATTATCTTTATCTTATCCATTGTAAAATGATTTCAAATAGAAATTTATAACCAACAAAAATGGATTTAGACAAAAAATGAAATAAAATATGAAAAGCTCGTTGGTTGGCCCAATTAGTATAAATAACTATTTCTCTGACCTAGATCTTGGTATACAATCATGTTCATTTTCTCCGACATTCAATAGGACTTAGTTGTTTTTCCCAGATTCCACACCAATCATTAATCAGAAGCCTAAGTTTTTGTTATTGGGTATGGATCATGATCACTATCTTTGACTTAAAAAGATATTATTCAAATTCAAATATTCTCAATTGGCAATATTCAATGGTGATGGTGATTATTTTGGTCGAATATTGTAGTTTTTGATCTCATATGGGCTCATGGTAGAGTTTATACACATTGAAGAAATTATTGTATTTTTTAATGGGGATCATGACCCTTATTAAAATATGTTTCCAATTAATTAAAAAATAAAAATACCTCCATATGAGAAAGGATCCATCAATACATCAACCTCAAACATTGGTGCGGATTCTTCCATACACTAGAAGTGAAATATTGAATCATAGTGGTGTCCTCATATAACGAGTGATTTTTCGGTCAATGATTCATCATTGGTTCTTAGTCCTTTTAAATCGTCATGTCTTCTTCTTCATTCTTTATTAGGTGTTTATAATCGGTGGTATCTCTGGTTTATGTATTGATGGTGGCCTTACATGTCAACATTTGAAGAATTATTGAGGGTTCTTCTAGTTCTCAGTGGTAATGGTGACTCTAACACCTTCAATGGAGATGACCTCGACCAATGTATGCATCTTCATATTCTCCAATGGAATTTTTTGGTTAGGACGATTGAATCGGCTAAAATATCAGTGTTCATCTATCGTCGATTTCCAATGGTTCTATGAGGATCCTCGTCTTAGACAAGGATTGTCATCCAAAAATTTCATTAATTAGTTATGATTTTTTATTATAGTTATAGGATTAAATTTGTTTTAGAAAAATGGTGCGGAGAAGAGAGAACATAGTTCACGCTTCTCCGTGTGCAACGAAGGCTGACAAAGGTTCACACATTCTATGTGAGTTTTCTAATTCAAGGGTGAACCACGTTCATGCTTCGTCTAGAATTTTTTTAATTATAAATATTACAAAATAAATATACCATAATAGTGGAATCATAGAGGTGATTCCATGATCCAGAAAATTATTATTAAAATAAATGTCATGCATACATGAAAGGATTGAGATTCAGGGTACAAGTGATGAGCACTAAAGTAATCCAAACTTAATCAGCCTATATTCCGACCTCATCTCTCATCCCTTCCATGAAGACCACCACGTCCTCTCAGATTCCTACCTCTTTTGAAATAATTCCTAATATTCAATGAATCACCCTGATCATCTATGTATCCATCATAAAAGTCATGATCATCATGATGGGAATCAACTAGATTATTCGTAGTGTCAACATGAATAACATCATGAGAATTTCTAGCAGTTCCTTGATCCCCATCTTCTAGATGCTCCTCTATATAGGGTTGTCAAACCTACTCATCACTATCCTTTGCAACCAAATAAGGTGAATCCGTAACATAATATTTTATGATAGCATTAGATTTCCTCTCATGGCTATCCATATAGAGAATATCAAAATCAGGGGAATTCATTGAATCCTGCATGGAAGAGAAATTTGTAGCTCCATAGTTAGCAGTCAAAGCTACAACACCAATGTTATGAGTCACTTCCATTTTGAAGGCAGATTCAACCAAAAGAACCTAGAGATCATGTACTAAATCACCTTCATACAAGGAATGAAGATCCTTGGCACCAGAAGAAGGCAGAACTCATTCCTGTATAGCAAAGTCCTCAGGTGAGGCTATTATAATTGTGAAATGTTCTACCAAAAGAACAGAAGCATCCTCAGTAGGGGCCTCAAGAGATGTTATTATATTATTATGGGAAGTCTGCCCAGCTTGCACTTCCCCCATGTGCCTAGTTGACACAACAACTGTTGTGACGACAACATCAGATGAACCAAAAACCAGTTATTCCCCTACTGTATGAACATCAGCATGAGAAGCATCATCCTACATAACATTATAACCTTTCACACCCCTTAGCACAATATAATGATCAGAAAATTTAGTGACATTAGTGCAACTCCCACCAGATGAAAAACTACCCATCTTACCTTTATCAATGAATTGATCCTCCAACAAATCAGAATGTTCCATATCCTAATCACTATCAGCAATACTATATCAAATATCACCAAATTTAGTGGTTTCTCCTAGCTCAGTTATAGGTGAGATATAAATAGGGAGTGTGAAATCACCTGAAGGATTAGACAGTTCACCCTTTCCTTTCTGATCATTCATATGCCTGTTAGTGAGGTTCTTACCATCTACAGCATCAGCAAAAGAATCAAATCCCCCATTCCTAGAAGAAGATAAATTGTTTTTTACCAAATCCTCCTTGATGGGTGAAGGTGAGATACCCTTCACTCCATTAGAGGTAGAAAAGGATATGGTGAACCATTAGGGACACTCTTCCCCCCATTATGTGTCCCCTCCATCCTAGAAAAATGAAATGACAGAGCCAGAGCACATGGAACTTTGAAATTACAGATTTCAAAGAGTTGTCCATATCATTTGCAGTTAATGAATCATAGTCCTCTGTTAAATTTTTATTTAACATGTCCTATAGTTGAATAATTTATACCAAAAATAGGAACATGTTCAAACCCAATCTCATGCTCAAACTTAAAATCACCAACAATCAACAGAACTATCTCAACAAGAGAAAAATTCATGTCAAACTCAACTAGAATGCGATCAAAATGGCCATACCGAACTGATATAGTATCCTTATCAAGTTTAATTGGAGTTCCTAATGCCAAAACAACATCCCAAAGGATACTTGGATGCTAGAATACCCATCTCAATCTCTTGATCCGGATCCAGGATTGAGATCTAGAGTTATTGGCCTTAAAGGGATCAAACCAGGGATCCAGGTTTTGAAATCTATGAATCCCAAGAATAAGATTCACAAACACATGACTCTAGGCCCTCATTTTCTGGTCATTGGAGAAAAAATTAAAGTGCTAGAAATTCATACCGATGGAATCCATCTGCAAGTCACTAAAACCCGAGATCTCTTGAAGATGTTTCCTATGGTCTTTAACCTTCAACAAATAGTGCATCGAACTTAGATGGGAAATAATAGAGTGTTGGAAAACATCAATTCTCTCTTGAAATAATTAGGGGTTCTCTTCAACAACCAAAATCACACCATTTCTCAAAATTTGATTTTTTTAGAAGCACACTCACCACTTACCAATAAAGACTTCATCCGAGAAACCCTTCCAGAATTAGAACATTTTAGTGCTTGAGGCAAATTTGAACTAGAACCTCAATCTTCCTTCTTCAGAGGTCCAACAAAAACATTAGTAGGGTTGTAGTAGTCGACCGAGGCCATTGCTGCGAAACCCTAAACACCCTATCTACAGGGTTTAAATATGGAAATAAATATTAATCAAAATAAATATTATTTAATTTAATATTAGTAAATACTAATTAAATATAAATAAATAATAAATAAAAAAGCATCAAAATTCATTAAATATCAATAAATATAAATACATATTAATTATATAATAATAAATATTAATAAAATACTATAAAATAGTAATAGATATCAACAAAATAATTTTCAACATTTATAAATAGTTATAAATATTAATTGTATTTTAATAAATGATAATTAAATATTAATAAATATTCCTGAAAATTAATAAATATAAATTAAATAATCATGAATATTAAAAAAGTATTCATGAAATTTGTTATATTTTTATTAGGTTGAGGGTGACACCATCTTATTAAAAATATAAATATTCATTTAATATTAATGAATATAAATAAATAGATATTAAATATTAATAAATAATAAATAATTGTTATATTAATAAATATTCATGAACAATAGATATCCATTAAATAATTATTCATAAATATTATTATATATAATTAAATATTACTTATTATGAATATTTACAAATTGTTATAAATATCTATTAAAATTTATTGATATTTATGAATAATTAGGAATATATAATTGATATTTAATAGTATTTAATGATATTATTACTATGTAATAATTAATTTGAGATGATTTCTTATTATATTAATGTGTTTTATAATAATCCATGTGATATATAGAAAATCGTCTTAAATTTATTATTCAACATTAACAATATTTATTGAATTCAAAAATAGTTAGTATGATTAATATTTAATAATAAATTTAAGAATATTTTTTATTATACCTATAATGAAAATAATATTGAGTATTAATATAAATAGAATATAGTAATTATTATTATTACTAATAAATTTATTAATAGTAATGTTTTGTAGATGTTGAAAATTATTTGTATAAAATTCTAACTATATCTGTTATTTGATAAATGGAACATTGTTTGATATATTAGAATGATTTTAAATAATTTATAAATAATGATTTAAAAAACAAACAACATGTATCATCAATCTAATATTAATCTGATCTATGTATTTTTCTGGGATTCTCCTTTGTGCCACTGCCATGTGTATATATGATGTCTCCTTGTCATGTCAATCAACATCTCTAATCTAGTGTATAATGATCATGTATATCATTTTTGGAACCCACCTCCAAATCAACCTATGTGAAAGGTACTGAATATACAGTCTCTCCACCTATACCTTACCCTACCTCTAAATATAGTGGATACATGCTTGAACTCTCACCTATATATGAACAAGTTGGAAGATGTGTTGCAAATATTTGTAAAACACAGTCTAATAAAGTATCTAGCTCAAACCAGTCAATATATATTTCTTCCTCTGGATCTGAATGATAACATGGAGGAGCTTCTAGTTG
Source organism: Viscum album (assembly GCA_963277665.1). Lineage (NCBI taxonomy): Eukaryota > Viridiplantae > Streptophyta > Magnoliopsida > Santalales > Viscaceae > Viscum > Viscum album. Next base: position 1,049,127,430 of record OY728151.1, on the reverse strand, counting down.
ATCATGATGAACACCCTTCACATATACAACATGTTCATCCATAATAAGGTCGTCACCAATGACCCATCTATATCATGCTTAATAGCATCAACATCATGTGGAAGATCAAAAAAAATATCATGAAAAAAATCATCCATGATATTAACAAACTCTGTCATATCTCTATGAAAATATGCATATCAAATGTGCCACCCTATTCAATATCATCCTTGTGAACGAGACTGGTGGTAAAGGCATCAAACTCAATAAATTTCTGATGCAATGTAATATTAATAAAAAAATTTGTTCAATAGTGTTAGGATGAATGATTACCATGTCATGAGAGCCCCATCCATGTAAAGTTTTAAGTCTATCTGGAGACCTATAGTCTATGATTCATAATCTAACTGATCATATAAATTCATACATATTGTTCCTCCCCCTCGTAATTGGGGAGTCGTATCGTATGTCCCATATATCAATATATCTTGCATGGTACCTCCTCTAATCAAAGTTCTTCATCCCTATAATAGATTGTCAATGAAGTGAAGGTGAATGATTGGTTGGTGCAATATTAGGCTGATTTAAAATGAACTTCCTCATAACATGATCACTCTGATTCCACACGACAACATGATAATGAATCAAAGGAACCATTCATGAGACAGTAACAAGCACTGCCATACAGCACAGTGGAAGACATTGGATGATACCATCAGTATTTGAAATCCATGTATTCAGAAAAAAAAATGGATTAATCACATAATAAATGAAGAAACATATAGTATAGAATAACTATTTAAATATATAAATAATAACTACTTAATTCTTCAAAACAAGGATTATTCATAATAATTCTATAGGTATGGACATCATGTCTGGAATTATCTGAATGTTGATGTTCCCAACTCCACCTGTATATAAGACAGTTATATATATATTATATAATATATTATTTTAAATTTATTTTAACATTATAAAGAATTAATAACATATCACCATCCACATGGAGAATCTTCTATAATATTAGCAGGAATTGACACATGATCAAGTAAAACTAAGAGAAGGATGTGATCACATATCCACATTTTTATAAGAATAATGCATCTTATGATTTTCATTTTTTCGTTGTTCCATGTGCTACATAGTTCATTGTATGTGTATGCGAGGCAGACAGACTCGCTGCTATATCGGCCTACCTGATCCAAGTCCTATTATAAAGGTACATATATTAGATTTAAAAATGTAGTGGAATGATAAATGAAAATCAGGCTACTTATAATCACCAAAATGTATGCTCATGCAAATTACATTATGGTGATCTCATTCATTTCATATACCAGATGTGTGATGTGATGGTCTATCCAGTGAATGCATAATATTTTATGATGAAGGGATTGACATCATTAGGTACATTAATTCCAAGTAATCTATGAACAAGCTCAAACCATTATTTTATGACTCGATTGGTCATAGTCGCACCATCGATGGGGATGACCAGTATAATGGAAACACCTTGTTTTATAATATTAATCTCACCCTATATAAAATGGATTGTATGTGACTCTGTCCTCTATCACTCTATGAGAGTGTCGATGAGCAGATGGCCTTCCAAGTTGATGTCACACATCACAATGCTATAGAACCCAAGAAGATAAAGATGGGGGATGATAGCAGGAGGTGGTATATTATGATGGAAATGTTATCTCTATACAGTAAAAGGAAGCCCTAGAAATCCCTCTAAAACCCGCTGTGAAATATGAGTATCATGGTATGTGAGTAATAGATGACCTTCCATTTTCATAATAATGTCATCTTTAATTTTTTATTGCAAATTCAAAAAATTCATTAAACTTTTTTAAAAACACTACATCAAGCATAATCAGGTTGACAATTATAATTTATAATTCACCATTATGATGAAAATGAAGTAAAAAAATATGTGGCCAGTGTTGTTCGTTTAGTCTATGAATTTCATGTTTTGTTGATATACAATCAAGTTTAATTTATTTTAAATTTTTTACATAAATCAGGAGTGATGAAAACCTTTCATAGAACATGTTACTGCATGATATGTTAATTTTAGTTGTATGATTAGTTTTTTAATTGTTATATTGCAAAAAAATTATTTATGATAGAATCCAAAAATTAAACAAACCAATGTTGACAAATTGTGGAAATGGAGACCATTAGAAATAAAAATTAATCAGTAATAAATTGTCCACATATGAAACAAAACATAGACTTTAATTATAAAATACATTGACTCGATCATGGATCAAGGGGTGTGGAGATCATTACTACCACATGGTGACATATCTTACGAGTATGTCCTTCGGCATGAAAAATGATACATTGTAGTAACACTCCACATTTTTTAGGCAAGTCCATATCATTTCTAATTCTAGTTGGATTTGCCCTTCCTTGGGGGAGAAACCTTGTAACATCAAACCAATAATTTAAAAAATTAAATAAATTTAAAAATATACATAAATGTAATCAAAAAAATCATGAAACCTAGAAATACCATGGATGAATGTTGGTTGATCACCAATAAATGTGATAGAATTATATTCACCAACATGCATCCAAGATGCACTCTCACAATTAAAAATAGTGCCCAAGAAATGCATTGGATCAACATAGTGAACCAATGATATGTTTACTATTGCAAAAGCTACAACAATATGTGTACATGGATATATTTGAAATAGTGTGTTCCCTAGACCCAACTATGTAGTACTTTTGATTACCGTAACATGTGTACAGTTACATATGCATGATGATATCCTACCATTATAGTGCATACTTTTCTGCATCCACTATAATAATGGTAATGTCCAAATGTTAATTGTCGTGTTGAAAGGTTATAGCAGATCCCAGGCTATAATGAGAACCTCGAGATACAATGACATTGATCTAAAATATATGTTCTATTTTCTAGATACATATTACTGACTTTACATAGTAGATGTCTGACTATCAGGTGATTGGGGATCATAAGCATTGAGACTTTTTCTCAGGAAGTTCTCACTTGGTGATCTCTAGTAGTGAGATCATGAGGACAGACCTGTCAATAGGGACACCACATGTTTTGGGTGTCATTGTTTGTTCCTATCTAGGGACATGTGTATTGGTCTCTTGAATTGAGACCATTACCAACGTATATCATTTGATTTCATACTTTTATGAAAGAAAAAAACCATGTTAGTGATGTCATGGTAAGGTAGTTTGTGTTGGGTGCATCGTTGGTGGTATGACATTGGATGAATAGACAAGAAAGGATTTTTCAGTTCCAAGTTTAGGAAGTTGTATATCTCTGGCCTGGTTGATCAGGATGGTGCCACCTTCATAAGTATTTGGCCTAAGCAGTATAAAGGAATGTCCATCTGGATAGATCGACAAATAATAAATCAAGATAAGGACAATGACACAAGAGTGTGCCCTTCTTTATGAGATATTTAATGACAAATAGATTATAGTACACAGTTAGTGTTCGTTGGATGGTAGTCATTTCTATGACTATCCTTATCTCTTTAGGGGCCATGATGAGTTTCTAGACTCCTCTCTTGATCTGTGGATTTTATTCACTACTATCGAAATGAGGGCCTAGAGGGCCACAAACAATAGCGTATTTAATATTCTTCCCTATTCATTTGAATAGGTATATGGACATAATGGGATCCTCCACGGGGTCCGAGAATTGTCCATGATGTCGATCACCAAAAGAATTAAAGAAATTCCTTAACATTCAAGTTACAAATATTGGGGATTGAATTTATTTAATGTATTTAATAGTTTTGTAAATATAAGAAAAATATTAATCGAACGAATATTCTTTAATATTCAAGGTTCGTTTAATATTAATTGGGATTGTCAGTCGAGTTAAATGGATCGATTTTATCACCTAATATATTATATATATATTAAAAGTATGTGATAAAATATTAAATAATATTGGCATAGTTTAGTCTGTTGAAATTATTTATTTAGAGAACGTTGTTATTAACAGGGGTCGGGGAACCCTACCAGGTATTTATCAACATCCCTATAAATAAGAGAGGAGGATCTCTCTATTTTTTGTGAAAATCATTATTCATTCATTTTATGAAATGAATGTTGAGAGCCTCTCTCTCCTCCAACTCTCTAGAGAGAGAAGCTCTCAATCCAAGATGTTCAGATCAAGATCTCTCTCATGCTTGGAAGGCTTCTCGATGTGGTGATTGTCAGGACGTTGAAAGAATCGTTGGATCACCACGCCAGCTCCTAGAGTTTGACGATCAACGTTCCAATGGATATTTGGAGTACGTGTGGACGATATAGAGGGATCATGCTTTGGATCTTTCAAGCGACAATCGCCATCGACTTAGTGTAGTCGACCGCGGATTTGGATTTGAAATTGGTACATTTTTATTTTAATTTAGTGCCCCATATAATTTACACGAGATCCTCGGACCTCTCTGGGGCTCAGATTATCGGCGATGAAAAGTATCATCGATCCGCCGATGAAAATTTCAAAATCCTTGGCACACTGTCTTCCACTATGATCCCCCAAAACCTAACAGTGGTATTAAAGTTATCACGTATATTTTTTTATCCAAATAAAATTAAAATCATAAAATTACAGAGGGTTCAAAATCGGTCCTAGCTGTTCAAATCGTGCTTCGATCTGATCTCGAATGGCCAAGATATGACCAATTTATTTTTTCGGATTGGATCGAAATTTTTGTTTTGATCATGAGTATAATCTTGTGAACCGATTTCGTTTCAATCGGTTCATCCGAAATAAATTTATTATTTCAAATCTTAAATTTTCCAATTTAGTAATTTGAATACTAATATTATAATTATAATAATATTTATTTTATTGTAATAATAATATAATAATAATAAATTATTATTTATTTATAATAATTTTATATTTATTATTTATTTATAATAATTTTATAATTATTATATTGAAAGGGCTACTATGTAGCCAATGGAAAATAAAAAGGGGAGGATTCCTTGAATCATAAAATTGGAGGGATACTTATTTAAAATAAAAGAAGTCTTAAATTAAAAAAAAGAGGGACAAACAAAGACTTCAAAAAGAAGTCTTAAATTTTAAAAAAACTGGGAATGGGGGGCTGGCGCGTTCAAAGAAGAAAAAAAATGGAAATGCAGGGGGTCCAAGCGTGTTGGAATTGCAAACAAAAAATATGAGTCAAAGCTGCCTGCGGCGTCATTTATTACTTGCACATTTTTTTTCTTCCATGGGTCAACCTCCATTTATTTTCTTTGAATAAATTTAAATGCTTTGCATTTAAAGATTTGGTATATCTTTGTACCGTCATAAATGCTCAGCATTTAATATTTTTGTCTTTCATAGATTCTCTGCATTTAGTATTTTGGTCTTTCCTTGTACGGTCATAGATTCTCTGTTTTGGTCTTTATTTGTACCAACATAAATGCTAGGCATTTAATGTTGTGGGTCTATAAATTGATGTAATTGTAGCCTGAAATTTCAATTGTGAAAAATTGTGAAGTTGTGTGAAATACAAAGCTTGAAAGCTTCTTTGTGCCGTGTGCCAATTTTTCTACCTCTTCCATTCTTCCTCTCATATTTCTCGGCTTGTATAGCCAACAAACTGGTATCAGAGGTAGGTTACCAAGATCCTCCATTTTTTTAAGATGGCCGCAATCCAGCCGCAAGTTTCGAAGCTTTCTAAGGACAACTACGAAAGATGGTGCATCCAGATGAAGGCATTATTCGGGTCGCAAGAATTATGGGAGATCGTTACCGACGGGTATGTTGTACCCACTATGGCGGAAGAAGCAGTCTTCACGAATGAAGAAAAGGCGACCCTCAAAAATCAAAGAAAGAAAGACAACAAGGCGTTGTTCCTCCTCTATCAAGGGTTGGATGAATCAACGTTCGAAAAGATTGCCGAAGCAACATCAAGCAAGCAAGCTTGGGATACCCTTGCCACCGTCTTCAAAGGTGTTGATCGAGTGAAGCGGGTACATCTTCAAACATTAAGAGCGGAATTTGAAGCGGCGCACATGAAAGAAGGTGAGAGCATCTCCGATTATTTCTCAAGATTAATTGTTATTTTTAACAATTTGAAAAGGAGTGGTGAAAAAGTGGAGGACATTCGAGTTATCGAAAAATCACTTCGATCTCTCACAACCAAGTTTGAGCATGTGGTTGTGGCAATCAAAGAATCAAAGGATTTGGAGAAACTGTCCATTGAAGAACTGATGGGGTCGTTGCAAGTGCATGAGCAACGGATGCAAAAGAATTCCGGTTCAACAATAGAGCATGCCTTGGAGTCCAAGTTGACTCTACAAGAACAAAAGAATGGCCACACGCAACGAGGCGGTCATCGTGGAAGAGGAAGAGGGCGTGGATATTATCCAAGCCATCAACAAAAGAAACAAAATCCTACCAGCTTTTGTGGAAGAGGGAATGGTGGAGGACAATTCACGCGTGGTCGTGGAAACGCAAAGAACATTCAATGCCACAACTGTAAGAAATTTGGCCATTATGCGTCTGATTGTTGGAGCAAAGTGGATCATGATGAACGATCCAACTATGCCGAAGCATCTCATCATGAAGAAGAAGGTACCACACTCCTCCTCGCACAAGAAAAGGCATGTGAACGCCCTGATGTGTGGTATCTCGACACGGGTGCAAGCAACCACATGAGTGGTAACAAACAACTGTTCGAGGAACTCACCGAAGAAGTTCGTGGCGACGTGAGTTTTGGTGACTCATCCAAGGTACCCGTGAGAGGCAAAGGTAAGATCAAAATCTATCTGAAGAATGGAGAGTCGAATTACATTTCTAATGTATATTACGTACCAAGTATGAAAAATAATATCATCAGTCTCGGCCAACTTCTTGAGAAGGGGTATGTCATACACTTGGAAAATTCTCTTTTGTCTATAAGAGATGCTCACAGGAGACTTGTTGCTCAAGTCCAAATGGCGAAGAATCGCATGTTTCCGCTGCATATCAACACAAAGGCCGAGGAGTGTCTCTTGGGACTCATGAAGAATGACTCATGGAGATGGCATCTGCGATTTGGACATCTTCATTTTAGCGGGCTTAAACTTCTATCCTCATCAAGCATGGTGCACGGATTGCCAGCAATTGAAGCTCCAAATCATGTGTGTGAGGCATGTACACTTGGCAAGCAACAAAGGAACTCATTTCCAAGTGGAGTGTCTAGAAGAGCATTGGAACCACTTCAGTTGGTTCACACCGATATCTGCGGACCACTTGAAACACTGTCACTTGGAGGTAATAGATATTTTATTACCCTTATTGATGATTTCAGCAGAAAGTTGTGGGTGTATTGCATCAAAGAAAAATCTTCCGCTTTCACTGTCTTTAAAACTTTTAAAGCTCATGTTGAAACTGAAAGTGGCCACAGAATCAAAGTACTCAGATCTGACAGAGGTGGAGAATACACCTCAAATGCATTTCAAGATTTCTGTAGGGAACATGGCATCAAACAGCAATACACTGCAGCCTACACGCCACAGCAGAATGGCATCGCAGAAAGGAAGAACCGCACCATCCTCGACATGACGAGGACCATGCTGAAGGAGAAAGGCTTGCCAAAGAACTTCTGGGCGGAAGCAGTGTCATGTACTGCCTATCTTCTCAATCGGTGTCCAACGAAGAGCGTCAGAAACATGACACCACAAGAGGCATGGAGTGGCTACAAACCGAGCGTAGCACACCTAAGAATCTTCGGGTGTGTTGCATACGCTCAAGTTCCAGAAGCGAGAAGAAGGAAGCTTTATGATCGTGGTGAAAAGTGCATATTCATCGGCTACAGTGAAGAGTCTAAAGCCTATAAGCTCTACAATCCACTAACCAATAAATTAGTGGTGAGTAGAGATGTGGTCTTTAGTGAGGAAGAATCTTGGAAGTGGAATGATGAAGAACCAAACAAAGAGATTCCAGTCGATACAGAAGATCCTGAAGAAAGGCGTGATCATTAGAAGCAAACATATTGATACCCGATTCCATTTTTTGCGAGATCATGTGAACCAGAAAACGATAAAATTAGAATATTGTCATACTACGGAGCAGGTGGCTGATATTTTCACAAAGGAATTACCGTCAGATGCATTCAAAAGACTCAGAACGATGCTCGGAATGAAGCCCGTTTTGGTTTGAAGGGGAGTGTTGGAATTGCAAACAAAAAATATGAGTCAAAGCTGCCTACGGCGTCATTTATTACTTGCGCATTTTTTTTCTTCCATGGGTCAACCTCCATTTATTTTCTTTGAATAAATTTAAATGCTTTGAATTTAAAGATTTGGTATATCTTTGTACCGTCATAAATGCTCAGCATTTAATATTTTGGTCTTTCATAGATTCTCTGCATTTAGTATTTTGGTCTTTCCTTGTACAGTCATAGATTCTCTGTTTTGGTCTTTATTTGTACCAACATAAATGCTAGGCATTTAATGTTGTGGGTCTATAAATTGATGTAATTGTAGCCTGAAATTTCAATTGTGAAAAATTGTGAAGTTGTGTGAAATACAAAGCTTGAAAGCTTCTTTGTGCCGTGTGCCAATTTTTCTACCTCTTCCATTCTTCCTCTCATATTTCTCGGCTTGTATAGCCAACAAAGCGGACCCCTCACTCTCCCCACACAGCACATATAGCTCCACCTTCTCTTTCTCCAGCAAGACGCATAGCCCCAGGGCTGTTGCGGCTGCACCCCGTCGTCTGCCCCTCTCCCTTCGGACCCCCTAGTCTCCGCTCGTAGCGACGCACTCCAGAAGCAGCCGGCGACCACCTTCTTCTTGGAACACACCTACAGCACCAGAGAGGCGCATGCATCGCCGCCTGCTCCATCCATGCATAGTGCACAGTGCGCCACCGGATCCACTTCCCACTCACAGCAAGTCTCGCTCGGGATGCCACACCCAGCAAGGACTCAGCTTCCCCTCCTCCCTGGCATGCCGCAGCTGGACCCCGCACTCCACACAACGCATAGGTGGCTCATCCACCCACTTCTGCCACTCCTAGCGGACCCCTACGCGGCTTCCTTGGGACGCCATCGGGTAGCATTCTGGCGCACAATGGACCTCTGGTAGCATGCCGCTGCACCTCGATCTGGTCATCCCACCTTCCCCTCTGCATCAACCCACTTGTTGCCCCGCGCCCCAACACTCCTCGACCGGCCCTGCACAGATGCACCCTGCCTGCTGTCCACCACTGGAGCCTGGAGCCAACCCCTCTTCCTGTCTGGTTGGTCGCCACCCACACAGCCGGACACTGCACTACGTCACGGGCTTCCTTTCCTGCCGCCACACCCCTGTCTTGCCCGCCCCGTTGGCAGCGCCGAACCACCCACCCGCCTCAGTCTACACCCAGAAGGTATTTTTAATTTTCTTGCAATTTTTTTCTCACGAAAATATGGCCCTGAAGCCGTCCGGGGAAACCTGACCAACCCGGAATGAGCTTGGACGAATCTGTTCGGCCCTAGTTCAGCTCTTACACAGCTGGGAAGGGCCCTGCGCAGGTTTAGCCTGACCCGCACAGGCCCTTTAGTGACCTTTCAGAGCCAAACTATTTAAATTAATAAAAATTAATTAAATTAATTAATTTAATTTAAGTTTATAAGTTAAATTAGATAAAATTAATTTTTTTTAATTATTTTAATAACCAGCTAGAAAAATTTAGATCAATTTGATTATTAAATTAAATTAAGTTAAATTAATTTATTTTTTTATTAAAATTAAATTAATTAAATGATTGATAATTAATTAAATTATTTGAATTTATTAGTTCATTTAACTTAATTATATAACCCATGTACTTATTTAATGCATTTAAATTTTATCACACATTATTTTACCCGCATTCTGGTCTTGAGCATCGACCCATGTATGTTGCCTTTAATTTAATTAATTATTTTAATTACATGCGATGATTGTAATTAATTAAATAGATGGTCTACGCATCATCTTTATTTTTCGATTAAAATGTATAAGGACCTGCTTGTCCAATTCATATGATGTACATTTATACCCTAGTTCCCCTCACTTGTGCATGAGTATCTTTGTGCATCAGATGAAGATGGAAAGCGATGTGGACCCCGCCAAGATGAGGCGGTGCATGATGGTGCAAGACGATATGTGGATTGCACTAAGATGAGGAGGTACTCTAAGACATGAAGTCAAACATTCCACGACATTGTGATACTCCAGAAGACCAGCGGAAATATATGACCGGGAAAGCAGTATCAAGAGTCAAGCATATGACTCATGTTTAAAGCACATAGGTTGTTTAGATTCTCAAGACCAGTTGGGTAGTATTTTACCTTTATAAATTTATATATTATTGTATGTATTTTACAACAAAGGGAAAAATACATAAAATAATAGATAATAAAATTCATAAAGAAGCGGCGAATGTTTTTCTATTAAAGTTCAGTTGTGAGCGTGATAGTATAGATGAACGAGTTTAATAGAAATGGATCACAATCGTTGATAGAAATCCAATAAAACCCTCAATGAAAATATTAATTCACAAACAACCTTCCATCATTCAAGTTTTAACAAAACCGAGTGTTTGAGGTGTCTGTCATGCCTTAGCTGATGGTGCCTCTTACTACTCGGAGTACTTCTTCGTGTGGTGGGTCGATATAACAAAAATTGTAGCAATGAAATAGCCTTATCTAGATTGTTATAATTTTAGTGGAAAGCATTGAGTAAATCGGTAAATGATTTTTGAAGCTAGGACATCAATGAACAGATCAAGGAACTGTGAGTTAATGTGGTTGTCCAGCCAAAAACCTACCTTGGACCCTTTGAGTAGTGGAGTAGTCATAGCTTGTACACAATGAGGGAGGATCAGGGATCCTTTCCACTAGAATACTCAAGAGTATTCCAATTCTAGTTCAGAGGGATCCTTGAATTTGAAAAATTAGTGGGAGACATTTAATGATTGTATTAATCAATTTTTTATAAACTGGTAATCACATAAAAGGACAATCTGGTGAGGTATATTTGTAGATAATGACAATTAATACCACAATAAAACAGGGATAAATATTAGACAATGTTAATTTCTAAACTAAGCACGAGTTTCCAAAGGGTATTATAGTTGCACGCACATATTACTACCATAATGGTAATTCAAGGTGCGTATGTCCCAACCTGTTAAGCCACCAAAAGAAGCGAGAGTGTAAAATGATTACAAGAGACTCATGATTCAATCATATGGTGGATCTGACATAATTCTATCATCAATGTCTTATGTTAGTTGTGGTCTCTACATCAATACATGGATGATGTTACATGTAGTCTCATCTCCAAGATACTTTCGAGGATAATATGAAGCAATATTTGAATGTCATCGTTGCACTCGGTTTGTGTAAAGTGAAAGATGGTTAAAAATATTTCATGCCAACCCATTATTATACCTTTTACACCCAATTATTATAGTTTCATTTAAAGGTACGAACGAATGGTATAGAGTAAGCACTTAATTTCCTTTAAGGTAACATTCACCATGTAATAAGAATACTGGAGATAACACTATCTTTTATTCTTATGGATAATACATTGAATGCAAAGGAGAAAATTCTTATGTCAATTTATGCCAAAGGCACCTTAGTCATTTCCTTCAATGAAAACTGGTTGGTTATTTAATAGGTGGTTATTTTCATCACATAATGAAATGAATTCATGGATGTTTAAAAATTGAAATACCAGAATCAAGTAAACTCTTCTTGTTCAGTTTATATTAATCACATATATTAATTTTTCTAACACACTTCACTGGTATTGAATATATTATGCCAATAACATATGTATTTAAATACAGTAACCAATCAAGTAGAGAAACATTGCTATAATTAAAGTGTCTTCTCCAAGAAGCTAAGAAAGGGTGATTCCTAAGTCAGTGGTGAGAAACACATATCTTCTAATTTACAAGTGATTAATTCAAATTGAAAAAGGAGCGGAATATAACCAAAAAACTTTATCTCATGTGCCCATTTGGACACGATGATACATTATTACAAGTTTTGGAATTATTGTTGTTTGTGTTAACATACTCAACAAATAGATCACTGCTACTTGAATCAATGGCAATACATGACTAAATATAAATTGTAAGACCTACCCAGTTGTGGAAATGTGATTCTTGGTCAAGTATAACTACAAGTTGACGTCAACTATATACCTGGTATGGTATTTAAGCATATCACTTCTAAACACCTTTAGTATTATTGACATCCCTAGTTTAAACAAAGAAACCCTTATAAATAATGGTATGCCACAAAGCTTTCGGAGGTTAGTTCAACAAGATAGTGTGAACTATTCCAATGAAATAAAGAGGTGAAGATACTTCATAAGCTTCCTTTATGTCATTAAGTAATATTGAATTATATGTTTGGTAAGAATATATGAGTTGCTTAGGATTGGCACGCAGAATAATATCTTGACCAAAGAATCATCGATCATGATAATGTAGCGTGGAGTAATTCATAAACACATGTTACCTAATCTACATCCATGTATTGGTGTTCATAAAGAGGAACAATGACGAGTTTTACATATTAACATTGATCAACAAAATGTAGCGTGGATCAATTCTTAAACGTGCATTTTATACATCAAAGTTATGATGTAAGTTGTATCAATGTTACAACATGCAGTAACTTCCATTATATTTCATGATGTGCTTTGAAAATAACAGGTTAAACCCATAACCAATATGCCAACTAAAATGAAAAATGGATATCATACGAGTCATAGTATGATGGAAAATCCCTTATTTCATACGACGTGTTTAGATGTAAAGAGTTTGTTACTATTTAAACAAACATGCATCAAGATAAACACGTTTTGCATCTATGTTAATTATCCTAATAGTTTCTTAATATATTACATAAATCCCTATGATAGAAAACATGTAGTCAAGAATTAGACTAAATTTCTATGCTAGGGTGAACATCTCTATTAGAGATAGTGGGAGCTAAATTGACTTGGACTTAGTCAATGATTGAGATGCACATATGGTTGGCATAAGGAACAAGTTCCACAAGTACATGAGGAATAGGCATGTTCCAGTGACACATACTGTGTAGGAAGAATGAAACCATGGTGATGATTTTATATTCACCACGGTCAGTGAAATATTATTCATTAAAAATAATAAATCCTACAAGTATGCAGTATAAGGAAATGAGCTAAGATTGACAAGATCAACTAAAATTAAATAATGGATTCCATGTATCAAATAGAAAAGTGGATTATAAATTGAATACTCTGGTGGGTATTCAAATCAAATGATATATGGATGGTAAAAGTATGGTACCAATATGGATCGATTGGTTATACCAAGTCGGTACACCTAAATCTATTATATTTTTACATGTCATAGCTGAACATCTATGATCATTTTATTGGTCATTGGATGTGAAGATCATCTTTCATGGAAGGTGTCTATACGACGTAACCAAAAAGAGATGATGACATCAAATGATGCCAATAAGGGTTGCAAGTTACTAAAATCTAGTTTTGGATTAAATTTAGTGACAAGATCATAGAACATTCATTATAAATGAATCTTTTCCTTGTGCCTAGCAGTGTATAGTGGGAGCGCCAATGTTTTCCAAATAAAATATGTTTCGCAAAATATGGAAAATATATTTTGATCTCACAGTTAGATAATATTAGGTTAAAAGAAATTCTCTAATGATTTACTTAATGTAGAAACCTAATTTCTAGGGAATAGGATCTGTTGAGGTAGATCCATAGGTTTCCTGCTCCTACTCAATCTCGTACATATTGTGACATTGTATTGAAAAATACATGTTAGAACAATTCAAGTTCAGAATTGTTGCTAATGTCACATGGCTTAATCTATCTCAGTTTACATGTTTGGAGCATGGGTATAGATTAATGTTATGAATTGATACCATATGCTTTAGCGATGGATCAATCACATATGCCATAATATGTAAAATAATTGATACTGTCAGGATATAATTTATTATAGGAAGATATCAATTATTTCTAGGAGCACTGCAAGTGATGGAGTCAGAACTATCTTCTTGTACTTTGGAAAGTACAGATGATATGTACCTGGAATATGGAGAAGAAGGTATACTAGTTATGGTGGGACACAAACTAGTAATCCATATAACAATTTGATCTAGTGTCATAGTTAGGCAATGGAGATGAGTGATTCAAGCTCATAAAAGCTAGTGGTTTCCATACCTACAAATACCGAGTATGTTACTACATATAAAAAAGCTAAGAAGAAGTTATAAATCAAAACGATTTGTTCCAGTTCATGGATTCGCACAGAGTGAAAAAATTATTATCATAATGAGAATTATGATATTCTTACTAGCCAAGTTTTCACATTTTGACAATGAAAAAAAGTAATATACTTGGGTATACCCTATCTTGAGAAGTTTTATGCAAGCATATGAGGTCGCAAATAGCAGATATTCCATGTGGTGAAAACATGGCAAGCCCAGTAGTTAAATCCATTACTCAGCAGAAGCATGGTATTTATCATGTGAGTAGCTAGCAAGATTATTTTGCAAGTTGGCTCTAGTGAAAATGAGAGTGTTAAAATAGTGGGTTCCCTAGACCCAACTATGTAGTAATTTTGATTACCGTATCAAGTGTACAATTAGATATGCATGATTATATCTTAGAATTATAGCTCAGACTTTTCTGTGTCCACTATAATAATGGAAATGTCCAAAGGTTAATTTTCATGTCAAGAGGTTATAGCAGATCCCAGGCTCTAATGAGAACCTCAAGATACAATGACATTGATCTTAAATATATGTTCAATAGTCTACATAAATCTTACTAACTGGACACAGTAGATGTATGACTATCGGGTGTTGGGGGCTCATAAGCATTGAGACTTCTTCTCATGAAATTTTTACATGGTGATCTTTAGTAGCGAGATCATGCGGCTAGACCCGTCAATAGGAACACTACATGTTTTGGGTGTCATTGGTTGTTCCTATAAATGGAAATGTGTATTGGTCTCCTAAATTGAAACCATTAACAATGTATGTCATTTGATTACGTACTTTTATGCAAGATGAAAACCATGGCAGTGATGTTGTGGTGACATAATTTGTGTTGGGTGCATCGTTGGTGGTATGACGTTGGCTGAATGGTCAAGAAAGGATTAGTCGCTTCCATGATCATGAAGTTGTATATCTCAGGCTTGGTTGATCAAGATGGTTCCACCTTCATAAGTCTTTGGCCAATGAAGTAGAAAGGAAAATCAATTGGGATAGATCAAAAAAATAATAAATCATGATAAAGACGATGACACCAGAGTGAGTCCTGCTTTATGAGATATTTAATGGCAATGTGATTATAGTACACAGTCATTGTTCATAGGATGGTAGTTTTTTCTATGATTATCTTTATCTCTTTAGGGGCCATGATGAGTTTCTAGACTCTTTTCTTGGCCTTTCGATTTTATTCACTACTATCGAGATGAGGGCCTAGAGGGTCACACACAATAGCGTATCCCAGAATCCGCCCTATTCAGTTGAATAGGTATATGGACATAGTGGGCCCCACCAAGGGGTACGAGTGTTATCCAAGATGTCGATCACCAAAAGAATTAAATAAATACATTAATATTCCTGTTATGAATATTTGGGATTGAATTTATTTAATGCATTAATGATTTTAGTAAATACAAGAAAAATATTAATCGAACGAATATTATTTAATATTCAAGGTTCGTTTAATATTTTACGGGATAGAGAGTTGAGTTAAATGGCTCAGTTTTATCATGTAATATTATATATATATATATATATATTACAATTATGTGACAAAATATTAAATAATTTTTTCACATTTTAGTCCATCAAAATTATTTATTTATAGAACGTTGATATTAACAGGGGTCGGGGAACCCTACCAGGTATTTATCAACGTCTCTATAAATAAGAGAGGGGGCTATCACTCTTTTGTGTGAAAATCACTATACAATCATTTTATGAAATGAAATTTGAGAGCCTCTCTCTCCTCCCGCTCTCTAGAGAGAGAAGCTCTCGATACAAAATGTTCGGTTGAAGATCTCTCTCATGCATTGAAGGCTTCTCGATGCGGTGATCGTCGGGACGTCGAAAGCATCATCAGATCACCGCACTAGCACCCGGAGTTCGAAGATCAATGTTCCAGAATATTTTTGGAGCATGTGTGGATGATCTGGAGGGATCCTTCATTGGATTTGTCATGCGATGATCGACATCGACCTATTGCAGTCGAACCCGGATTCAGATTTGAAAAGGGTACATTTTCATTTTAATTTTGTGCTCCTTATAATTTACACGACATACTCAGACATCTCTGGGGTTCAGATCATCGGTGACGACAAGTACTGATGATCCTCCAAAAAAAATTTAAAAATTCCTGGCACACCGACTTCCGCTTCGGGCCCCAGAAACATAACAGATATCTCAATGTATGGAACTTTCCACCACCATAGTACCAATTATCCTACATGAATTATCGCACTCGAACACTATTGCATGTAGCCTGACCATTAAACTCTCTCAATTGAAAGAGGCTATATACCTAGTCAATGTATATGACACTCTTTCTTGATTCGTCATGTTGCATCTAATCAATGTAACTTTGTAAATTCTAGGTAAAATGCATTCCATTTTCCATCCTTTTATAGGCTTGTTGGGACAATACAAAAATATAGTGAAGAAATCTATAAAATGTCTCTTGCACTAACCATATGATCGGTTGTTTTATCACATCATTCAAGAGCCAATATATTCACTTTACTATATTAGTGGTCATATGGACATATCTTCTAACACCATCACATTATAATTAACATTTTTTCCATTGAAATTTGCTTCATATATTCATACAGAATTCATTATCCCTTCTAGTCTTTTCAAGAAGATGATCAAACCTTTCTTTTATGGGGCTCATTTTCTAAAACCATAAAAGAAAAAATTATTTAAAAAGATATTAAATATTATATCCACAAAGAATTTTTAAAAAAACATATCCAACATGAGGATCGCTTTATTTATTTCCACTTCTGAGAAATTATTATTCATATTACCTATGATATGTTTAATTAAATATCAATGATCAGAATTCAGTTATCTCCATGAAACAACAATGCTATTAATAGCTTCTATAATTTCCTAATAGAAATTATATATATGATACACTACCAAATTTTGTGTTACATAAATGAATATACATGCCAAAAACCAACTCCATGATTCAAAATTATCCTTTTTAGCAATATAGAATTCAATTGATAGAGGATTACAATTACCATCCTATATTTTAGAAATAAGTATAACACATGTATACCTAATATAAAAGGATGTGGCATTTTTCCGAATGAATTGTTTACAATATTGAGAAGCAGCACTACATGGCCTAAAGTCCCAAAATTTCCAATTGGGCATCCCCTTTGATTGATAAACATGTGAATATGGGAAACATACTCAACATTGTCTAAATAATAAATAGTTTGATTTCTGAAGGACAAATATTCCATAATCTATTATAACATTTCATATTATTCATCCCAATTACCATACACCTTTATAATTTCCATTTTTCCTTCCAGTCATTTCCATAGGATGTTTTATATATATATACAAAAATTATTTGTTCCTGAACAAGGGAAATGGAAACATCCTGTCACATATGTATCATCTCAAAAATAACAGATGATATAAATTATTCATCATGTGAAGAGTGATCATGTGACAACCTTGGAGGTTGAGTAGTAGGTGGGTTTCTAATTTGGTTATCTTCCAACATGAAAATATTTTATCATTTCATTCTCTCAATCAAAGTTTACATTATGGCCCATATTTTTTACATCATGTGAGAAGTTTTTACATCGTCAACTCATCAACCACAAATGTGAAATATCTCACTATGTGGTATTTTCTTATTTCATTTTTATTGAAACATAATTTTCAAACTCTAGATTAACATATATGGTATAATCAGCTGATGAAAATATATTCCATATAATGTTAGGAAATCCACTAGCTAGTGTAATGGCATCCCAATCAATTTGTTGTGCACGAAACACTCCTTTGAAAATAGATTTCAATACATAATGGTGACTACCAGTAACTACTGGATGCATATCTATCTAAGGAGCCTCTTAAGGTTCATTTCCCACATTACCCTCACCCACATCATCTCTTGATTCCATAATAGATATTTCATCCTTAGATAAACTACATTCAATATATCTAGAGTACACACTGGTATTTCCACTAAATTCTCTTCTAAATAGGTATTATATTGTTCATAATTTGTTTCAATCACATGAATCATATGAGCAAGAAACGAATCATAGTGTTGTGAGGGACCGAATTCTATAGAGCTCACAAAACATGTACTAGTTGGTTGAAAAACATCAATATCAGAATTCACCACACATAATTCAATTGTACCATTACTACACCACTGGATGAGTAACAATACTTCATGCATCTAATCATCGTCATAAACTAAGGGATACTCAGTGTTCCATAACCATTTAGAAAATTGAAGATGTTGATATGCTATTGACTTAATTGATTGATCATCCCTCGGTTTTATCTATTATATATCATATTGAAAACATCATCCAATGTCACCCAATAACAATGATTTTCCACTCTTGTAGGTGGGAAACTAGATAGAAACCCTACAATGGATAAATTACCTTAAAATTTAAATATATTTTCATAGACATGATTACCTAGAAAAAAATTTTGTAATAAAATATTATCTGCAACATCCTAAGAATTTTAAATTAATTAAAATGGATATTATTTTATAAATCGAGTGATCTTTAGACATTTCATATATATTGTTTTAACATTATTTTATAAACCAATCCAATCATAAGGGGACACCTTATACATCTATTAATGCTATTTTCAGCTACCATGAGTCATCTAATGGGAATGGTGTAAATGTTCAGCTTTAACCTGTGAGAGTTCTTGTGCTACACCTTTTCATTATAATGATAACCATATAAAACATATGCATTCTATGGGTTTTAAGATACAAAACATTATTTAAGATATCATGTGACTCATTACATACATTGGGAATGTGGTGAAACGTAGGCCATCAATAAGGAAATACAAAATTTTTTTATTTCAAATTATACTACTGAAAAAAATATAGTTTGCATTTTCAATCATAAATTGTTCGATCATCTCAAGATCATATAATTATTATAAATCCAATACTCAAATACTAGAGAAAATAAATCATACAATTTGAATCCTATATTAAATTTTCGTCTCATGATAATTAATCATTCTACATTACTAACAAGATTTTTTGAGATATTTACAATGTTAGGAATCTTGTCACATTACATACTATAATTAGTAAATAATATATATTTATATTTATATTCAGACAGTCATAAATATATTTCACTGTTAATTATGGATAATTATAACTAAAAAATTGATCGATATAAAAAACCTCACTGTTGAAGCATATTTTTAGTGATATTATTACCAAATAAAATTTAATATAACATTATATAATTTTATACCACATCATAAAATCTTTCATAAATTTTAATTACATATGAATAAATAACTATTACATGATCTTGAGACTTATTCTATGTATTATTTTGTCATTATATGATAAAATACACCAAACCTATGGGGGAATTCCAAGATTCTCTGTTATCACATATTTTAGTGACCACCAGTCTCCTTTCAAATAACAACGCCTCTTATCCAATTCCTCTCTCAAGCTCCTCTTGTCGAACAAATTTTTATTACAATGTTACTCACATGAATGTGAGGGGTACTAGGGGTATGAAATACAAAATATTTTCTAGACGAACATATAGATCCCTAAATAATTAGAGATGGATGACTTAGATGTTATCAACATAGAAAATAAAATTCAATTATTAAAAATTATATATCTACATATAGAAGAAACATGGTATTTATATTATGAATTTGTTTGTCATCTCAGGATATATCATCACACAATACTCTTATCATGTTTTTTGGTATATTTATTATGTTCTACATATTATATAAATAAACCTATAACAAGATTTTATATATAATAAATATCCACCGAATCATTCTATGATTTTATGTTTTCAATGTGTGTGTGTATATATAATTAAAAATAACAAAATTTATTAACTTTCAAAAAAATTAATCTTATTTACACAAGAATAATAACAATTAAAATAATATACACCTATTTTTATTGAAATTTTAAAATATTACAAATATATATAATATTTTCTTCATTATTATACCTTCCAAATTATAAGGAATTATATATTTATACTATATTACATGGAAGAATAATTATATATATTTAGTATAATTTAAATATACTAATTAAAATTATTATTTACTAATTACGTATGTATATATAATATTCTAATATAATATTTTGTTACATTGAATATAGATTTTTTAATAATGTAAAAATGTTATATATTTTTTAGAAAATATTATTTCTCTATAAATTAAACTTTTTATATAATGATTCTGTAATATAAACACCATATTTAAATTTCCTAATCATTAAATATAAATTATACCATACAATAAAAAATATCTCATTCATAAATTAAATTGTACAAAACACATTACATTATACATAAAAAAATTCATTCATCATACATGTTAAATAAAAAATTGATACAAAAAAATAAGAATTAGACAATAAAAGTTTTAAATAGAAATTTTACCGTCCTAAAAGTAAAAAATAAATATTTCGTAAGAACTATTGTAGGGATTCACAAGAAAACAAGAGAAGAAGAAAGAAATTTGAAGGGGGGGGAACCCCTTTTATAAAAATTGAACTGCATGAATCATGAAC
Organism: Viscum album; assembly: GCA_963277665.1. Classification (NCBI taxonomy): domain Eukaryota; kingdom Viridiplantae; phylum Streptophyta; class Magnoliopsida; order Santalales; family Viscaceae; genus Viscum; species Viscum album. The sequence continues at coordinate 1,049,106,562 of OY728151.1, read as the reverse complement.
CCCATTCATCCTTAATTTGTCAATGTCGCGAAGAAATATTGAATGGAGTTCATGCTTCCTTGGTGGAAGAGGGAGAATAATTAACCCCATTCACTCTTCTCTCTTGGAATGTAGAATCATTGATGGGGTTCTTGATTTTACAAACCCTTTTCTATAAAATTCCACCATCCCATTACCTTTAAAAATAAATTTCAAAACCATTTTAAAAAATCAACTCATAGTCATCTCATTTAGGGTTTCACCAATGAGACCTGTCAACCAAACTTCTATTGAAATATTTTTCCGTCTTTAGTTATCTTAAACCATTTTATTTATTTTTCTAAGTGATAATTATCTTAGGAAAAAACATATATATCTTATTGGTGTATTATCTTATGCTGATAAGTGAAATTTTCTTACACTCAACAATTACTAATTACCTTACCCACTGCTCATATAATCTTCCTGACTATAGCTCTAATTGTCTTATGGTGTCTCATATGTACCAATAAAAATTCTATTAAAGGGAAAAAATCTTATGTGTGACACTTTCAAAATAAAATATTCATCTTGCAGGTGTGAATTGATGATAAAGCATATTTTTCTTCAATAAATGAACTATACTAAAATGAAATGTCATGAAATTGAAATTAAATAAATAAAAAATATAATAATTAAATAAAAACCTTGAATTAAAATTTAACATTTTGCAACCAAAAATCATTAATTCAAATTTAAATTACAATTCAATTTATATATTTAAATAGATACTAAAAAATATTAAAATAAAAAAATATATTTCATTTTTAAAAAGAAAAAATTAAATTTAAAAATTACTATCAAATATAGTTATATTATTGATTGATAAATTAATTAACATAAAAAATAAATTAACAAAATTAATAGATTAATTTTAAATTCAACTATTTTAATTATTAAATTCATTAAAAAAAGTAAATATTACTCTTTATTGAATTTAATCTTTATAAAAAACATGAAAGATTATAAATTGAAAAGACCAAAAACAAAATTAAACAGAAACCACTTAATTTATTATTTTAAAATTTTCATTAAAAATAAATAAATAAATCAAGTACATAAATGTAATTAAAACATATTATAATTAAATTACTATTTAAACATCGAATTAATTGAAATTATAAGTTAATCTATTAAAAATTTATTTTACATAAAAAACATAATTAAATTATTAATGATAAACAGAAAAAATGTATCAAAATACAACAACATCTCATAGAATATAAAAATAAAATATATAATAATTTAGAAGTTAATTTTTTATGTTAGTCGATATTAAACCTATCCAAGATGACATGCTAAGGAATATAAGGCAGTTATTTTAATGAATATAATTATTTATTTTTTATTGTTTTGAATCTATCACATATTCAACGACATGTATAGAGTATTGATATTTCCTATCTAAAAAAATAATTAGAAATTATCAAATGAATTAGGATAACTATGATTCCTAGTACTCAAAACTATATAATATTACATTAGATTGATTAATAGATATATTCATGGCACATAGAGATGTGGGAATAATAGATATTAAGGTTATATAAAAACTAGTTTTCCTATAGATCAATTCCATATTATATATAATTATAAGGCTATGTAAATAATAATGAGGAGTTTCTTAGAGTCTGTGGTAGATATATATATATACACAATGTTTGAGTATGTTCCTATTTTTTATCCAACATAAGAAGTTGATCAAAAAATGTTCAATACCAGAATTTGGAATTGATCAAATATGATAAATATATTATCAGTATACATATTATCATAATATTAAGACTATGGTATAAAAATAGTTCTTATATTTATAATAGAGGAAAAATAATATATACTAGAATATATTACCTCTTGTGTGTTTTACATGGTGGGTTGATGCTGCAATACAGAAACTAACCATAAGAAAATGTGGTAGTACGAATATAAATAGCCATCAATTATTAGGACCACGTACATCAAGATTTATTTTTTTAGTTCTTAGTTATATCTGGTTAATCTCGAAGTCTGTCGGAGTTGGTTCTTGAGAACCAAGTAACATTGTACATTATATTCCATGAATAATAACAAACATCTTATCATATAATGATTTTATTTTATACACAATTAATGGGATAATGTCATTGTATAATTTTTTTAATCAAAATAGTACATCATCACCTATATAAAACGCTAACCTAGAGATTCTATGAAAATATTCATAAATATATATGATATTTTCTAGATAAACTCTATTTAATGGGACATAGATTATGAATGAATATCATGTGTATGATGATTATATGTCCTTTAGATATATTCTCATGAATTTCAAACATTGGGATCTCTTTAAAGGGATAATGACACACTTTCATATGTCATAAACTCCAAGGGGAGTTTTTTTTATTTTATAAATGAAAAAGTATAACCCAAATTGAAATTTAAAAAAAGATATTTGTTGGAAATTGAACTCTTGATGTCAAAGAACTAGAAAAAATGGTGAACATAATCTAGATAACTAACCATGATTATTGTTCTAGTGAATTGGGTGAAAGGATAATAGTATAACACCAAGGGTAGAGAATATAGACATGATAGAATTAATGACAAGTGGTAGAAAATAAATTCTGGTTTGGAAAAACATTAAGTAAAAAATAAGACATAATGGACCTATTTTAGTGGATGCTTATATGAAAATTAAAATTAAAATTACTACCAAATTTCAAAGGGTGAATAATTGGTATAATTCATGACGAAATTATATATAATTTTTTAATATGAACTTTTAATACATAATTTTAATGATTATTTTATCTAGGAAATATAATATTCCCTAGGTGTTTTAGGTTCAATCAGACATAAAATGTATGCGTGAGGTAAGCTCAAACTCTCCAACTCCACTGTTCTTTATTGGGGGTTCTCCCTTAATATCAATCACTCTCAATATAATATTATGGGAAAATTTATAAATCTGTATAATGTGACATTAGTCATCAAGAAATAATTCACAATACAATTAATTAAAGAAATTATAGTACTAGTCTTCATACTCATGTTCCCTAATCCATCAACCAACTAATCTCTCATAAAAAATTGGGTTTTTATCATGAGGGGCCTAAAATACTCATTTTATGGAAGATTCAAACTTTAAATAGAGAAAATAAAAGTATATAGAGATTTTAAATGATATAACATTACTACCGAAGAATATCAAGTAATGACTAGTGGTTTTCTTACTATGAAATTTAAGGGAATGTGAATTTTGGTTTCAGATACTCAGGAGGTGTAAAATTATCATCTTCTCCTATAATATGATCTTTTTTAATTTTTTGGACCACTTTATATGTCCTAGAATAGGGGTTGTACATAAATATGGAAGAATGTTTGAATTCTTATTAGTTTAAATTTTATAGAGAAATTAGCATTTGATTAATTATATTCTAATTGATTCCTGGGTGGTTAAATGGTCGTATATTTTAATATAGTTTTTTATTTAGATTTGAACTACACTATTTATTTTGGAATAGGGGATTTTCTCTAGGTTAGGCGTAACCATGAGTCAAGCTCTGGGGTCATGCCCATACCCCTTTTTCATTTTCATTTCTTTTCTTTTCCTTTTTCCCTTTTTCAGGTTTATATTTTCTTCTCCTTCCAATTGATTATATAACTACCCCATAAAGATTCCATTTATTATTACCAAGGGATATGGACGTGTGTAGGGAGATATAGTGGGATAGTGAGAGAGAGGTGTCAATGTAGTTCTCTCGAGAAGCCAGATCAATGTGTTATAGTTGCGGAGTGAGGATTGGATAGAAGCATTAGTTATTCAGCTAAAAAGGTTGGATGGTTTTTTATTTGTAATCCAAGATCACCAAAGATATATTTTTTTACTTATTAAAAACATTTTATGACTAATGAGGACCCTTGGGGGATTTATTCTTGTTTAATCAGGGGAAATGGAGGTTTGGTGTCAATTGTAGGTGTTTCAATTATGGAAATATAAATTAATTGATGTGTGGATTCAGGAAAAAAAAATTATGTTCCTAATATATAGTTAACATGAATTTTCTAAAACTACACATCATGTATTAAGAGTACACATTGTGTAGTTGTATATAACCATATGGCCAGGCCCTAGTTAGACACCCCATATAAGGGGTAATAGTGGTGTAATAGTACACGATAAGACCTCATTTATGTCATGTCCATATAGTTGTACACGACCACACTATAGGTGAGATCTGGACACATATTGTTACACATATAAACCCAAGGGCACCATGTTCATGTATAATTACATTACCTTGGTTCATATTTGGTATTTCATGTTCTATACTCAGAGTACACATAGTATATATACCCCTTATTATCTGTTTTAGGTTTTTTGGTTATTTTCCCCCCTAAAACCATAAAATGACATAAAATCATTCCATTATCTTCTACATTATAAATATAATTAAATGGTATATATCTTGGGGTACTTTTTTGAATTCTATGATATGTTTCATGTTGAATGAGTTAGATAGAGAGGATCTTCAACCGGTAAATAGAACAACAAGTATTCTAAGGTAGACACAGAATGAGATATATAGAAGGTTCAAGAGAATGCTTGGGGGACATGGAATTTTATTTTAAAATTTGATTATTGGTGTTAGCATGGGAAATTCCCTGTTTAGATTGGCTAGGTTATGACTCAAGGGGGGAAGATATGTGGGGTGTTTGGCCTAACCTTGAGTGACATATAGTGGGGATATATATGATCTCACCCCCATTATATGATTTTCCTTTTTTTATTGTGGTGAAGTGATATATTGAAGAAATGGTTTAGGAATGTGTTACCAATACGTGATGAGAGTTGTCCTACATGATGAATTCGTTCCCACTTATCCCATGAGGGATGCCACCATTTTTTTCTGGATCAGTGGATCCAAGAGGGATGTCTCTACTTATATTATATCCTATATGAGAAATGTTGTTTTCTGTTTATAGACTATCCGAGAGTGGGTGTTGGTGTTGGATAGTTATGGTTGGAGGTGTCACACAAGAACTTGAACAAATATGGAGTCTTAATGGCGAAGATACTATGATGATCTTCACAGGCGTTCATCCATCCATAATATTTTCTTCTATTATATTGGGTTATAGAATATTCCCTTTAGAAATATGTGATAGCTTTCAGATACCATGATTTTGATTTAATTAATGTTACATATTCCATGTAGATGGAGATTAGATGTAGTTAGATACCATGATTTGGATTTCCTTACAATCAGAACTTCTATGTGGTTGGTTCTCATATATGATTAGGCCACTACTGATTTGGAACTATTTGGTTCTTAGTGGGTTTTCACATGCTATCCCAATAGGTATTCATTGTGGGGGATCACAATCTTTCCTCTGTTAAATACATACTATCTATCAAGGTGTAGCTGGTCTAGTATACTATAGTAAACTTGGCTTTGGATTTGTTATATTTGAAGCCTTATTTATTTTTTAAAATTATTATATTTTTTACTAAATGGATGATAAAATTTTTATATTGGACGCTTGTAGTACTTAAAGGAATATTCCTTCAGTGAAATTATTATAGGTCTTATTACCATGATCTAAAAGCACTCATATGGGAGATATATGATACATTTGGACTTACGCCCTAGATGCAAGAACAAAGGTAATGGGAAGTATGTGACACATTCAAAAAAATTATTAGGGGTGTTATGTCTAACTTAATTTGCAATACATACATGGGGAGTTCATTGATACTATGATATGAATGATTTGGAGGAATTTTTAGGGAAACCGCACCATTTTCAAATGAAGGGATGGTCAAATAGTGTTGTAGACCTTAGGATAGATGTTGTTATTTATTGTTTGTTATATTTTAGGTATTTCATTCCAAGGTGGGGAATATAGTGTGATCTTGAAGTTGTGATTTCAAGTTGATGTCTCATCATTAGGGGGGGACTACTAAGATTCCTTTCTCATCCATTACATGTTCACCTCAGTGTGAGTGTTGTCTTTCTTTTTTATCTCAATTTGAGAATGGATTCACGATGAAGAAGTTGGTAGTCCAAGATTGAAATATTGTGTTGATCCACTAATGTGGCATCTTATCATTGATCTGGAGAATCTTGATGGGACTTTGGAGACGATGTATCTCATGTGTCTCAAAGATGGAGGTAGAGCCTAATGCACAAAAAAGAGGTGAATTTTTAGCGGAATTCTAGTGTGATTTTTGTCACTTATGAGAGAATTAGTAGTTTGATCTTTCAGTAACTTCTCTTATAGAACTTATTCTTATAATTAATTTGTGGAATTCTTCTCGAATAGACCGAATTATTGATTTGATTTCATTTTTTGTACTGTCTTTTGGATCTATGGGAGATTTCTTATCAATGATGATGACATGGTCACATGATGTACATGATGTGAGGTGACCTAAGTAGGTCAATGAGTCCCATTGTCCCTTAGTGGAAACCCCAAATGGGTTATAATTTTTAACAAGGTTTATTTTATGTACTAACAACTACATATATATTGTTTCTCATATATAATGGAATGTATGTCTACTTATCTAAGCCAGTGGATGTTATTTTAATTTGTATCGATTGTCTAGAATAATGTTGTTGGCTATATAGGTGTTGATCGATGATGTCGCCATTCTTGAGGTGGAAGTATCATATTTGAATGATCAGTGAGAATTAGCTTCCTTTTAGGAAAATATTTTTGGCATGAAATTCCTATTATACTTATAGGTTTCCCTCAAGAGGGAATTTATCACATTTAATTTAATGGTTTCTGAGACTGGAGAATGGATGACATTTCGTGAGCTACGGGCATTGATGAGACAAAACATATGGATTATGTGGAAGACATAGAGATCTTGATATGTGACATGATGTTCAGTGAGTTAGAGATTTTATGATGATCATGGAAATTAAATTAGGGGGTTTATCCTGCGGTTTGTGGGAGCATTTAATAAGGAGAAGGGGAGAATTAGTGGTTTTTAGACCCATGCACAGGAGGTCCATTTGAGTTTATTGCATGTTCATGGTGATGCCTCTCTATTCTTATGCATGAGTAGAACTATTACTAAAATCACATTATAATGTGTGGAACCAAGAGTACCATGTTATAATGGTTAAATATCTAGGGATGAAATTTTCAAGTTCTAACAGTTATTATTGGGAAGTGTTTTATTATGACTGTGAGAACTTGGATGGTGCTCAGGACATGGAAAATTTCCATATATCCAGAAAGAGTTTTTTTATTTTTCAAACAATATTTTCTTAATTTTTAACGTAATTGTATATGATGATATGGGTTTATAAACTAACCTACATGGGGATCATGATCAATTTTTTTGGTGTGTTTTCCTAGGTTCTTAGTGTGTTTCTCCAGTGGGCATGATTTCCCAAAGTGCTTCTGGGGAATAAATTAACCTTAATGAGGAGAGTGGTGTTTGGAATGGATATCTAAAATAACCTTACTGATTTAAGGAATGTTCACATGGTATAAACAAAATATTAGTTGGGAAGTATGTGGTTCCATTGTGTTTTTTAGATTTTGAAGAAACTAGAGTGTTGTAACCTCGGTGGGTGTATTGAGTTCACTACTCAATGAATTGTTTAGGAAAACGTTATGGTGGGGATAACACCATAGGTTATTGGATGATTTTATCATCATTTTATGTGTTTTCCTACTAGGGGGTTTCCTTTATTGGGGTGTCAAGAATTTATAGTTTATATTTTTGAATTAGTTCTCAGACATGAGTGTTTTTTCAACTTCCAGTAATTTCTATCATTAATAGGTAGAGCATTGTCCATGGATCTGGGGATTGGTTTTGAGGTGATGATAACGAAACTCTTATAGTGGGTAGTATTATATCAGGCATGAAAGACTATATATCATGTTTGAAGAGGGTTGTGGGTGTTATGGATAGGATGTTGAAGGTCAAGATGACACCATTTTTACAAATACTCATATGGATTCATGATTATTGGATGACCATTGAGGACTCTCAAGGATGAGAAGGGTAGTGTGGGGGAGGTCCTAAAGATCTGTGCTTTCCAAAGCATTGAATTTTAGCAAAAATTTTAATTTTGGTTTTAGATCTTCATAGGGTTTAAATATTCATTTCCCTTGAGAGGAAGATCTTATATTATTGTTCTGATCACTTTGTTGTCCCCAAAATATGTTATTTACCCTATGAAAATAGTTTGGTGAAAATTCAAGCCATTTGAATTTTATCTAAATATGTAATATTTAATTAATTATATACTAATGTCTATTCACATATTAAAATGATGATATCATGAAAATGTATCATACCATTGAGATTTTTACAATACGATAGATTCCATAATGGGGTGTTTTTCCTAGATGAGGCATAACCTTGAGTCTGGTAATAGGGAATAGCTTAGGAACCATTTTATTTTAATTTTATTTTTCTTCCTTTAATGGTTTTCCTTTATAATTTTCTTTTCTCCACTCCTCCCATTTACTTCTCATGTATTCCCTACATGGGTATTACATTGATAATGGTCGAGAGATAGGTAATGTAATAGGGATAGGTTGATTGGTATATGGAGAAGGATGTGTCATCGTAGAGCTTGGGTGGAGCTAGATTGCCATGTGGTAGTTGCTGATCATGGAATAGGGAAACAAAATTGTAGTTTCGGCCAAAATTTATGAATATTTTTTAGTATTAAGATTATATACCCATATATCAATTGTTTTGAAATTATTAAAACAATTTCATCACAACTTTGTACACCCTAGGGTTCATATTTTTTAATCAGGGAAAACAATTGTTTCGATCCAATTGATGGGGTTTCTATTAAGGATGTACCAATAGAAAAATGTGTTGTTTCTAGATTATAGGTCATGTATTAATCATAATTATGTATTATGTTGTTTTTGGGACTACAAATTGTGTACTCATAGTATATATTGTGTAGTGGTACATGGACATGTGGTTATGTACTTCATCATACACCCCATGTATGGTGGATAAGGTAAATTATTATTACACAAAAAGACCCCCAGCTGTGTTCTGATCATAAAGAAGTACAATATTGGATGATAGGTGTTCCATATCCATTTAATAGTACCCATTCATACCCTAAGTGTTCCCAAGTTGTGTAGAAGTTCATGAACAAGGTGTATATTCTGGACTACGCTCCATGTTCTCAAAGTAAACAGAGTGTACTCCTCCATTGTCACCCATTGGTGGGGATTTGGTGATTTTTCACTCCAAAACCATAATTAGACACTAAATTATTACAATTTCAGTTTTTTATGTGAATAATTTGATAGTTGATCTAATGGTGTGTTTTGAGAAATTCTATATGATTTTTCGGGGTGAGTGAGTTATGGTGTAGAGGTTCTTCCTCTAGAAAACTCAACCAGTAGCCTCTTGGTTGAGAGAAGGGTTGAGTCCTAGAGGAGGCTCACAAGAATGGTTAGGACTGGGGAATGGGGTTTACAAGACCTTTGATTTGTGTTAGCATGGGATGCTCCCTGGATAGCGGGAATCATTTGTGGTTCTTGGAGGAAGATAGTTTTGGTGTTCAGAAAAACCAAGTGTTGCTTGGAAATGGGGTGGACCTGAGGAAAACACCTCTATGAGATATACCATTTTAGGCTTGTGGGGATTTGAGATGTTTGAATCTAGGTTTTGTGATGTGATTCACCAAGTGATAGGTGTTGGAATAAACGAATTGTCTTATCTAAGGACCCTAATGGGGATACCACCATTTATGTAATAATTCAGAGGATACCAAGAGGGATGACTCTACTTACATGCTAACATAGAGGAACCATGTTGATGCATATTAATTGATAGATTCTATGTTTATGAATTTTATGGATAGTGATGGTTGTGGTTATAACATGAAATCCAAAACTAAAATGGAGTCCTGATGGTGTAGATAAAATGATTATTGGAAGGGTGTTTGAACAACCCTTAGTTTTATTATTTTGTAGAATGTTATGTCATTATTACTTGGGATAATTTGACATGGTTGGGATTTTAGGATTTTAAAGAAATAATGGTCAGACCATATATATATTTGGGTTCAAATATGGTTGGTATGCTAGTATTTCGTGTCTGTTACTATTGTTTATTACATGGAATAGGTCTCTGATATGATTTGGATTCTACGGATTTGGAGCCGAGAAGTTTAGAGTGTGTTGTCATGTAATATAGAATTAGGTGATTTTTTGTTGTGGCTCATGGACTTTGATCTTTTGAGGAGCTACTATATACCGAGGATTTTTAAGTCTGGTATACTAATGTGGTATTGGATATAGGTTATGACACATAAAGGATAACACATTCTCGAAAATTATTAGAGTTTTAATGTCAGAAAAAAACCTTTTTTAGGGGAGGTTTGTGATACTTTTGTGAATATAATATTACATAGAAATATCTTGTAAGGGGAGGCCTATGATTTTATATAAAACACACATTAATAATTCATGTCATACTTGATCTAGCATACACTAATTTGGTGGTATGTGATGTCATAGATAATAAAATTACATGACATGATCACAGACACCATGACTCTAGCCAAATATTGTCGATCAGGGTTACAGTCCTAAGGATCGATATTGGATTTTATTATTTATTTTATTACTATTGTTTCATATATTTGTTTTTCATATTTCATGAAAATTCATTTAGGATATGAGGTTATATACCCTACACTAGGGTGGCCTACTAAGATTCATTTCACACCACCTATACATGAACCTCAATTTGAACGTATAGACCATAGGTTTTTCATCAAGTTGATCATGGATGTGAAATAAAGAGGGTGAAGTCCCATGACTAAATTATTTATTATAGAAGCTTGTGTGGAGTCTTATTATTGTTTTGGAGAAGATTTACTGTATTTTTAATAGCAGGTATATGGTATGGGTCAAATATAGATGTAGGGTTAGATGTATTTAATCATTATCTTTTTATATTGTACTTGTTTCTCCCAGAGGGTGATTGGTTGTTTTGTGTGAGAATGACTTTTTAGTTCATTTAGTATCATTTATTTTTTATAGTATGATTCTATTTATTTATTATTTCTATATAATTTCATATGTGTGGTTATTTTTTATTTATTAAGGATTTTACACGTTGATATGGGGGAATATTCATTTCACATTACCACCTAAGACCCTTGAAACTAGTTGACAACCTCTACTATATGAGGAGGTGCAGCTGAAGTCAAGTGTAAAATGCCTTATTACTATTTTTTTATGAGATTTTCGAAGATGGTATAGCTCAAGTCTGAATCGAACAAGAATCAATAAACTTAATTCTTCTAAAAAAGTGTTTATATTCTATAAAAACATGTCATTTGAGGTACCATTGAGCCCATATTTCACTCCCTTATCCTTTTTTATTAAAATCCAGGGTCCACATTTTTCACCCTTACACAAAAAAACTTCTATGTAAATCCACCCTTTAACAATGCTAAAAATAAGGGTTGACAATGGTGGAACACTTATCATCTCTATAAAACTGATAAATGGTCTTTTTAATAGTGCTAAATAAAATCCATATTGAAGTTACCCATTTATCATCACTTTTTTAGCACTGATAATGGTACCCACTTTATCAATCTCTAATTTTAGCACTATTAAAAGTAATTATTTATTATAACTTTTTCAGTAATGCTAATAAAGTGGTTCTTTATCAGTTCTGGCAATGATAAAATTTCTAAAAAAATTATAAACTTATTAAAATAATATATTAAAATAAAAATATATTTTTATTGATATATATAATATATTTTATTAAATATGATCTATATAAGGTTGAATTCACATTTTCACATAATATATGAGTTATTTATTGAACAATTTATTGTAAAATAATTAAATTATGATCTTAATTAATATTTTTCTAATTATTATTGAAGAATATTAGTTTAATAACAACATCAAGATAGAAAAATGACAATGAATGAATAAAAGATCAAAAATAATTTTAAAACATAACTTGGCCTACAAAGGGACATAACTTTTTATCCAGATGTGTATTCGAGCTCTACCACATATCAAATCAAATCTTGTAATGAGCCCTATGAAATAGTGACTGGGGAAACCCCCCGCCACATTTTTTATGCCTAAAAAGATGAAGAAGGCCACCAAAAATATGTTTTCAGTTGGGGTATCCCAATTGTTTCACATTTGATGGAATCTCATCCATATTTAAGGTGTTATTGTTTTCTATTTTTACTGAGGATAGAATTTATTCCTAGGGCTTACATTAATATTGATATTTTGGTTTTGAAATATTAGCATTTTCCAAAATGTAGTTTTATTTATAATTAAATATATACACATGTATACAGAATTGTATATATTCACCGATAATAATTTAATTTTATAAATAAATATTTAACCATATTAAAATATAAAATATATTTCATTATACATAAACCATATATAAATAACAATAATATAAATTTTATTTCAAATAAAAAGGTATGAATATTTCATTATTTGTAAATTTATACATATTTAATGTTTATATATATATATATTTGACTATGAATATTGAAATATATATATATATATATTCTAATATATGTATTTGAATAATAATTTATAATATATGTAAATAAATATTAAAATTTATAATTATATATATATAAACCCACACACACATATATATAAATACATATGTGTGTCTGAGTCTTTACGAACACACAAAAACACAAAAACATATTATATATATGTATTTACAATTAATTATATAAACAATTATATAAACATATTTATATATATATGGATTATCGAAATGAAATGATATATATATATATTTATTTATTTATTTATATATAAATATATATAACAAAATACATAAGAAAACAATAAAGAGGAGTAGTAAAGGTGAAGACCTATGAAGGGTATTTCCCATGTTTGAAAGATGGTGGGGGCATAGGCGCAGGTGAGTGAAGCAGGAGGGGAGATTTATGTGCTGATAAAGAGAAGGGATATCCCTTTTAAGGTATTGGAGGGGCTTGAAATTCTCATAATGTGGGGGGTGACTGAACTCTATGTATGAAAATAAATTTAATTTTTTCCCTTTATTCATCACTAAAACAAGAACAGTTAAATGCCCCTTTTATCATTTCTTATTTAGTGTTGATAAAATACCCCATATATAATTGATGTTTTAGTGTGGATAAAAGGATCCTTTATCAGTTCATTCTTCAGAACTGATAATGGGGACCCCCATTAACAACCATGAGGAAAACATCACTTTTTAGCAATATTAATGACCATTCTATACTCTATTAAATGGTTGATTTGTAGTATTTTCAATATTAATTCATTTAAATATTCAATGGATCACCATGACATAGAAAACCTATTTAATGTTTATTTAAATACATTCTATGATTTTCATTTGGTGTTTGATATGGAAATTAAAGCAAGCATATTGATTGAAGAAAGGAAAATGTGTTTCCTATTTTAAATATTCACTCCTTGGGTATTACGTCATAGCCCTAATTTTTTTCCCTCATGGTATGACCTGGTAAAAATCTTCCTCGGTAAGGTTGTAGTGTAGTGAATAACATGTGGAAATTAATTTGGGTACTTCGAATATGGTGTATTTTTCAATTTCGTACCCTCCATGTTGTAGTTGGTGTGGCACAACATGAAGACTTCTTATTAGTGATTACAAAAAATGTATGTTATACTTACGCACATCCCTAAGAGTGAGGATGATATATTGTGTTATAGTATCATCTAATGATGTCCAAAATTATACTTATTTATGGAACCCATTTAGTTATGAATAAGGTACTCCTCCTCCACTATTCAATTGAATTAATCAGTGGTGAATGATGGCATATCAATATATGTCATGGTATGGTGGCCCACATTATTGCACTATGCACACTGGTGTTGCATGTGCAATTCATTGGATAATGTTGAAATGTATTATGCTTCATCAATGACCCTAAAAAAAGTTTTACTTGAGATTGGAATCCTTAATTGCATTGGTGGACTAATCTCCCATAATGCCTAGGTAAGTTGACACTCTTTTTCTCATCATAATTTTTAGTAAAATGTGTAACCCTCAATGATGTTTGGTGTGAGACAATGACATAGGTCTACAAACTGAAATTAAAAAATTTATAAAAACTGAAATAACTATAGGGTGTATTGAAAAAAAAATTCTCAAGTCACTTAAAAGATAAAAATTACAATCCAATTTATAACATTTACATTAATCATCAAAAACATAATGAAAAAACCTTATATGATTGAGAAAATACACAAAAAAGGGATCCAAATGTAAATGACATAAAGACTCATTAATGGACATGAAGATGGACATAACTATAATATTTCCATATTCTATATCTTCCTTTTCATATTAATATCTAAAAATGTGGGCTTTGTTTCATAGACGATATATTTCTATTAATGTACATCTTGAATAGAATACTCTAAAAAATAGATGAAAACCATGATCAAATATTCTCATTAAGAGGTTTCATATGTTCCATGTATCCGAAGAGATATGATATTAACTGAATAGAAAAAGGAATTATTTTTATCTTATGAGTTAATGTAAGATAATATTGTTGGCCTTTTGTTTGAAACAAAACTACCTGATTCAATTTATGTCCATGGTTGTTTATTATCATTTTTATATGAAGGTTGTTTTGATTGTGATATTGAGTTCATTCTCTATGGGTTCCCTGATATGTTACTAGATGCATTGATAATCCATTATATTATATTCAAATAAAAACTTTTAAAAATGATGAGGGGGAATCTTTACAAAATTCTGTATTAGAAAAGTGTTCATGGGAACGGGCATGTAGCACTTACTATAAAGGGACGGGGGAGAAACAAATAAAATAAAATCCCATAAGAAAAACAACAACAAAAATATGGGCTATACAAAGGGGATAGCCTATGAACCAACCTTACTAACCGCAAAACCGATAATATAGCCTGTGAATCCACCATAAAGTCCACAAGATCTACTGCTAAAGAATGATCCACCTCAAGCGAAAAATAGTTTATCGAGGTGATGATATGTTATTTTCAGTATAACAACCCTAAGATAGCATCCCAATCTGAACTGAGAGAATGCGAGGGAACTAGAATATCACTACCATTGCATTGTAATGCCAATGATTTGAATCTATTGAACCCTAAAGTCGATCAAACCAACTCCCACAAAAAAAAGACCCCAAGGCATGAATCCACCACAACACCATCCATTCAAAATATTTGAAATATTGTTAATAATGGAAAGTACGACCCAGATGAGGTGAGATAAAAAAGAGAATGATGGAAGGGTAACATAGGCCATCAAGGAAAAATAAAATCACTAGACTTGGTTATTTCATTTAAGCGGGTCTTAATTTTTTTTCACAGCGGGTTATAGTTGGAGGAATTTTCAAAACTCGGTCAAGAGAAGCTTGAACTCCTTTCACGATTTTCTGCTCACCATGAAATGTGAATAGGGTTCATGCTTCCTCTGTGAATTTTCTAAATGATGTTTGATCGACATTCACTCTTCCTCTACAATATTTTTATTTATAAATATTAATATATATATATATATACATCTAATTAAATATTATGATAAATATTAAAAAAAATAATTAAAAGTAATTAAACATTAATAAATAGAAGTTAAATATAAATAAATATTAACAAAAAAATATTAGTATTTATGAAATATAAATAATGATTAATTAAATATTTATCAATATTAAAAAATATTAATAATCATTATAAATATATTCATAAATATTGATAATTCAAATAAATATTGATAAATATTTTTTAAATATTAAATAAATATTCCAAAATATTCAATAAATGGTAAAAAATTATTAATAAATATTAATTAATTAATCAATAATATTGATAAAATATTCATAAATATTTATAAATATTTATAAATATTCAAATATACTAAAAAATATTTTTTTGTATTATAATATATTAACAAATATTAATAATCATTCATAAATATTAATTAAATATTAATCTATTATTCCCAAATAAGTAATAAAATTTAATTAAAGAGACATAAATATTAATTAATATTAATTAATAATCAATATATTCAAATAAATATTTATAAATATAAATAATTATTAATAAATTTAAATTAAATATTCTTAAATGTAAATAAAATAATAAAAAATATTAATAAGGAATAATGAAATATTTTTCCATCTTTATAAAATTTGTGAAATTTAAGTAAAAAATTAAAAAATATTTTAAAAAATAAATATTAACTAAATATTAATTAAATATACATTAATATTAATTATATTTTAAGGCATATATATTAATATTGTTACATATTAACTAACAATAAATTAATAAAAAATTTAAATAAATTTAAATAAATATTAACAAACAATAGGTAAGTATAAAATTAATATTAATATATATTAATAAATATTGAATAAATTTTATTAAATATTACTATTATCAACAATATATTCATAAATAATCAGAAATATTAACAATTATTATTAAATTTTAGTAAATTTTGATAAATATTATAATTTACTTATTTTGAATAATATTTATTAATATATATAAAAATTTATTAAATGATAAACTATTGTTTGTTAATATTTATAAATAAATTTAAAATTTTATAACTAGTTATTTAACAATAATTAATATTTGAATATTATTTATTTATATTCATTTATATATAATTATTATTTATATTCAAAAAATGGCTTGATCGTCAACATGTTAAAAAATTATAAACATTTATTAATATTTAGTTCTATTTAATTGATATTTTCAAAAATTCATGAATATAAATTTAAATTTATTTACTATTTATTAATGTTTATTTATTTTTAATTAATAATATATATATATATATGTAGAAAAATATTTCATTGAAATTTATTACTTTTTTTATTGTTTTATTTATATATTTTAGTATTTAATTAATATTTATTAATATTTATTAGTATTTACGGGTATTTATTAACATTTAATATAATTATATTACATTTATTGAATATTTAATTAGTATTTAATTAATATTTAATTAATATTTATGAATATTTATTTGGTATTTATTAGTGTTTGTTAATATTTACTTGTATTTATTAATATTTTATAGTATTTATGAATATTTATCGATATTTATAAATATTTCATCAATATTTATGAATAATTAGTTAATATTTATCTATATTTTATGCATACTTATTTTCTATTTATTTATATTTATATCAAAAAAAATTTATTCATTAATATTCATTAACATTCATTAATATTTATTTAATATTTATGAATATTTATTTAATATTTTATTAATATTTATTTTAATATTTATATGTATTATCAATATAAATGAATATATATTTATTTTTTATTAATTTTTTTAAGATTTATAAATATTTAATTAATATTTATTGATATTTTTAAAATATTGATGAATTTTTAATGAATATTTAATATTATTTAATTATTATTAATATATATTAATTAATTTTATTAATATTAATTTTAATAGTTAATTAAATATATATTAGTATTTATTTATTTACTAATATTAATAATTTTATGACAAATTGAAGGAAAACTAAATGCCTTTCACTATTCCTTTAGAAAATTCACTTAGGATGCATGAACAGGGTTCACGATTCTCTAGAACACTTTTTGAAAATACACCCAACTTTATACCTTTTAAAAAAAATTAAAAACACATTTAAACAAATTATCCCCCAAAAAGCGTTGAAAAAACCCAGGTGGAAACAAACTAAAAAACATGATCCCAACAATGGACACAAAACAGCATTGAACCAATATCCACACACAAGTATAATTCTGGTGAATAAATTATTGTTTTGGGAATCCAAAAGCGATGGTTGGAGTGGGGAGAATAGAAAACTATGTTTTGTAAGAATTAACAATGAATGGGAAGAAGAAAAATTAAAATTGAATCATATGGAGGAAGAATTTTGGTGGTAGGAAATCCCTAGAATAGATGAGAGCAAGATATCCCAATGAGTATTTTTTAATATATATTTTATTTATAATATTTATTTAAATAAGCTTAAATTAAAAATATTTTAATATCTAATGCCGGAAGGAGGCATCACTGATGCTGCCTTTCTAAAAAATGACCTTATTTTAAATATTCATGTTTATATATTTAAAAATATATATGTTTGTCTAATTATATATATTTATAAATATTTTTTTGTATAATTTTTGTTAGAATTGGGTCCATTAATATTTGAATGTGAGAATGTTATGTTTTAAGAAATAAAATTTGAGACTTTTAAATTAGATTTTATTTATTATATTTATGATTCTTTTAATGTTATACTATGTTTTATATGTAGTGTTCGTTTATCAAATATCATTTATATTGTATTTATGTTTTATATGTCATATGTTTTCAAAGTCACCTATATGAAATTTATAAATGTTTGAAGTTGGTGTATTTAAAATTCTTGAAATAATAAAGTAAAATTATAATCTGAATAAAATTATAAAAACTTACTGAACATAAAAAACAATTCTAAATATAATATATTTCATAAAAAATAATGAAAAGTAATTTTAGTGGAGGATTATATTGTTTTTAAAAATCGATATATTTCTATTAATATTTTTGTTACATTTCATTCATTTTTAATTACTCATTATTTTTATGAAATTATTTTTATTCCCAAAAAAATTGTAGATGTTTAGAATATGATTTATGTTTTATTTAGAATACTTTTATGATTTATATTTTATAATATCTTATTATTACTGACCTACAATTTAATAAGTTTTACTATTTCTCAAGTAGTTGATTTTGAAATGCTAAAAAATATAAAATTTAACATAAATATAAATTAAAATTGAAACAGTGGCTAAACAAGTTAAAATGGTTTATTTTAAGAATAATTTCATCATTTTAATAGATATAAAATCGTATAAAGAATAAATTGTAGTTTTATGTCCTTTAATTGAATATAAGTCATATAAATAAATTGGTACAATCACTGTCTTTCATTTAATTTAATCCAACGTAATGGTGTGCGAATGGGATGCTTGTATTGAGATAGTCGACCTCTGTGCTGGGATGGAGTGTCATGAGCTGGAGAGGGATCTACTTTGGGCATTGGAACCTCGATTGTTGGATGCACTGGATGTTACTCATCAGGAGGAGGTGGCATCTAGATGTCTTCATGTGCACCAGATACATCTCCCATTGTTTGAGTAGAAGGATCTATCATCATTGCATGAGGGAACCATACATCAGGTGAAGGCTCATACATGAAATGTGGAGGCATGAAAAATAACTTATGATAGAAGGCCTGATCTGTTTTACCGATATTAAACTATGGATATCCTAATAAATAAATTGATCCCATGCCTCCATATGCACATCACCAATTGGCTGAGGCTAGACTACTAGAGGTATGACCTCTTCCTAGGGAATAGATAAGGCCTCACGTGATGAAATATGCATTTCACACCATATTTATCATGGATCCTTGACATCAATAATATTTGGAGGGGTTCTCAAGTTGGAACCTCTACTCCCTAGGTAGGAAAATCACCTCCATGGGGTGGAAAATCAAAGATACTGTCATATAAAACACGATACATTGGCATCATCTCATTCACTGCAGTATGGTAGGCTGCCTAGCTAAAAACATACTCTTCCTTGAGAATAGATATGCATATAATATTTTGTACTTGTGTATCATGTAAATAGATTCAATATGAAATTAAAAATTACAACATATAAATTAAAATAAATATTTTAACAAACCATATCTTATATCCCTCTTCGTATGTAGTGTATGATAATGTATAGTCTTCAATATATACCAATTATCATACTCAAGATTCCCCACTAGAGGGAATCTCATAGTATTCATACCATTGATATGAAATGATGATTTTCTATGCTAGAGGTCCATATACACTACATGTCATCGGTGCTAGTCAACATCCTGCCTCCCTGGAAGCTTCATGAAATGAAGTGTCGTTGACTGTATTGATGGAAAGGGAATACACAAAACAAAAACATATTGGTTCATTACTCTATCTAGATTGTGACACTAAATAATATGAATGTGAAGGAGAGGTACTTAAACCATGGAATCAGGATTCTCATTATGCAATCTGAAATGACATGTGACATTTTTTTAAAAGAATCACTAATAACCAAAAGAAAAAAATATAATGAAATTTATTATTCAATAAAATACTATAGATAATTACATCAATGGATACTACAATGTCCTACATGAGATGATATTCACCCATGTTTTTCAATTATATCCTGAAAAAATAAGCAGTGTTCCTAAATCAACATATAAATTACAACATTGAAAGTGAAAAATAACCAAAAATTAAATTTAATTACTCATAATAGCATCATAATCATATATAGAAGAGTGATCATACTAGAATCCATGCGTAGTGACATACATCATGTCTATATGAAGCTCCTGTATAAAAACAATAGGGGAGGTGGGAGGTAAGTGCTACCATTCCCACATCTAAAAAAGGATGACACATCCCAGATATTAATGCAATCTGATTGGAAGGTTGACCATAATTATATGTAAGTGTAAAAAAAATATACTGTTACCCAGCTCTATCACTCAAGATGACCAAAATATTATAGTAGCACCAGATACATCATGTTCACATATATACCAGAGTGATCGGTGCACAATGACCCTCCAATGAGACACTTAATGTATTCAAGATAATAAAGTATGATAGTCTTCACATAAATGTCAGTGGGAAACTGTGAAAAGTGTATCTCAATCCACTTCATAGATATCATCCTGACATCTATAGAATCAGCATCACTGAAAATGTTGTTACCCAACAATCATTGTTCAAGCTCGATTCATTCTCCATCAGTGGTCCATGCAACAACATCCCCTGGATAAGAAGACTGAGAAAATTTACCAAATCCTCAGGGGTGATGGTCATCCCTCCCAAGGGAATGTGGAACATTTGATCCCATGTCTCCATATCTAGGTTATCATAGCATGGAGGTGATGATCAAAAATATTAAAATCTTATTCAATAATTACATAGATACTATCATACCATACAAATGGTATATTGGTTTCTTGAGGTAGAATGTGATGATAGTAGTGTTCTCTACACACCATGATCCATAAAATTACACTTCCCTCTAGAACATCGCATGAAACATGCCTATACTGTTCAATGAGTGTCATAGTATCCTATATCCTTACCTGAAAAATGAAATAATTATTAAGTATAATTTGTTAATATAACATTATGGACTATGGAATTTTTTGACTGGTTGAATGTAAGTCATAACATGTCAATTACCATTATTTTATGATTATTTTATTAGAAAATGAAAATGTAACGTCTTCATGTTTATCATAACATAATTCCAAAGTGATTTTAAATATGTTTCTACCATGGAAATGTTTTTTTGTAAGATATGTATATATATATATTTATATATAGAAACATTTTTTCATTGTTATCTAAATTTTTATTTGAAAATGAGTATCATAATGTTTTGAAATGTAATATAAAAAAATAAAAAACATCAATTCAGTTTATTTATCCATGATAAAATGAAAATTATGATCATATATAGTGAAATAGAAAAAAGGAAACCCCATCAAATTACACATGAATGAATTACAATAGAGAAGAAATGACTTGAAATTTCTTAATGCAATAGGGTTTTTATGAGATGAGTATAACTTCAGAAGTGATGACAAATGCTAAAAACGTTCATGTGGTATCTCAATAAAACATTCCAAAGGGATGTACATAACTTTTAAAATTTCAAAATCTTTCCGGATTCTAATGAAAAGCATCCCCATACAGTGATGATGTCGTTGGAAGGATGAAATATTTTAAAAATTCAATTGTCAAGTATGTCCCTTTAGAATATTTTATTAATATACCACTTGAAATTAATCTAGATTTTCTTCACTTATGTAGTTAGACTGATCTCATTCAAACTCTATTCTATTTAAAAACGTCAAGGTACCTCTTGTCTACTATACATCATTCATTTTTTATTTAATGGGGTTTTTCTTGTACACGTAACATTATATTATCATAATTTTTAATTTATAATGTATAAATAGATTTATTTGATGTGTTCTCATATTTTTACCTCCACTTACAAAACATTCTATAACTTATTCTTTAATAACCACTTAGACAATGATGATAAAAAAAATTATATACCAAAAAAATAGTTTCAATTTAAAAAATATGTTAGATCTATGGTTATATACTTTATTATTTATGTTTGATATCTCACATGATGTTATGTTTCATGAATATTTTCTCACATGAGTTCTTTATGCTTTATCCATGGACAGTTTAATTATTCTTTATTATCACCAAAAATGTACCTCTCATATTCCGTGAAATGAGAGTATGGTAGGATTATTGTTATTTGACAGTAAAGTTATTCATAAATGATTGAAAATTCTACAAATTTAAGGATTTTATATAAACACCATGTGATTAAAAATATGGAAAGATCACATTGGAGGAAATAAATCAGTATGGATGATAGTGTGAAATCGATCCAGAAATGTCAGGGCATCATTTCCTATTATAAATTGTTGATTTCATATGGAACATATAAAACTTTTACCTTGTACTTTCGGCCAGTCTATCCCATTCAACATGCCATTGGACATTGGTCTCCCTCTTTGACGTAACATATTGTTCTAGGGTTTCCATATCTTCTGGTCTTCAGGTATTTGGAAATATCATATCTCTTCAATGGGAGTAAATGGTGGAACATAATAATAAACAATAATGTCCAGTAGGTACACATAGTCATCTTATGCTTCTCATGTTAAGTTCAAATAGGCACAGGTTGTGATGGCATATGCACCTAAAAATATTAATGCCTAGAAGATTCCACATTGGAATTACCTCATATCCAGTACTACAACCAAGACTCGACCTATAGAATTTGTGATGTGGTTCGAATACTATTTCAATTCCAATTAATTATATTATCAGCAGTAACCAAACAACTGATATGTATTAGCTTCATCAATGTTTTATTCAATCTCTCATTGATAGAGTCTTATGTACCATAACCCCTACTGAATCCCACATGTGGATTATTTTAGTCTATCAATGATGTACTACACACAATTATAAAAGTTCTCATAAATTAGGTCAATTATATGTAACTTATGATTCCCATTTAAGACAACATAGATGTATTCCCAATTCTTGTGGACATGTTTTCATACCTATTCGCCACTTCATAATCCAATGACCGTTGTTTTTTTGTAAGTGGCCTCATATAATCATCCACTCCAAGATTCTCCTTGAATATTTCTTCGAAAAATTATTAATCCATTCTTTTATTCGGATCATATTCTACACATATTTGATCATATTTCAAATAAATTAAATTTTTCATTATTTATAAGTAGTAAAAAATAATGAAGGTTTTTCTAACCAAGCCACATGATTACCTTCTACATAGGTTCATTATAGATTTCTTTTCACATGTTTCTACAAATTGGTTAGATGAAATATTGATGATGTGAATTTGGGGGTCTCATCCACATTTATTGCCTCATTGACTACCTGATTATGATTAGATACCAAACAAACACCTTGAATTCAGGTGAAATGGTTACTAATACATTCCAAAAAATACATTATTTACAGTTTCCTTCTCCACAATGGAAAATGAAAGTGGTAGAGGTAAATGGTTACCATCATGGGTTTCTTCAATCAACAATACACACTTTTGTTTTCTATATTTAAATTTTATATCAATATGTTGGAATGTTTTTTGAAACATAATATTGAAATACAAGGGAGGAATACCCTAAACAACTCACAAAATTGAAAATGAGATAGATCATGTCAGTTTTCTTGAAGCACATGTCTGATTGTATCTATATGGAAGAAAACATGGTAATTTTTCCTTAGTATGTATAGTTTTTGTGGAAGCACCCGATACGTGTTTTCCCAATCACCAAGGACCATTAAAATTTCCTACTATTTCACCATCCATTCATGATTATAAGAAATATTATAACCAATTTATTTTTGTACCATCTAATTCACAAGGGATAAAGGAATATCTTGATATGTCCTAATAATCTCGATAGTAATAGATTACAAAAATTCATCATCCAATGAAGTATGATCTTGTGTTATTATCAAATGAACACATGTAAGAGTTGCCTCTATCTTAAAATTTCTCTAACATCTAAATGAAATGTTAGGAATCTCCCTCAAGCATAATCTATAATCATACGCATATTTATCACCCTATTTAACATTTTTATATTTCTTGATAAATAAATTAATATACACAGCCTCTCAGTGTAAAATATTTTTATTATGGATTTCATTTCATAATTACATGAATAATCCCTTCCAATATATAATGTTTAGTTCAACTCACTAACCATATTACCTACAACTATTGGAAACTCAGTTGCATGGGTGATACCATTCTATTCTAATTAATGAAGACATGCCATTTTTTCTGACCATGATGTCAAGAGCGATTGGTGATTTATTGTTGGTCGAGGAAGCTTTAAAACCAACACATTTCAAGAAACTTCTTCCCCAATTTCTTCATCTTTTTCTTTATCATCGTTGTTGTCTCCATCTAGTCCATCATTAGAAAATTCTTCATTAAAGTCGTATTTACATGTATATTCAATAGATCTGTTAGTTTATCCTTTGCTACATCATTGGCTATAGCCTTAATTTTTTGGGATAGACCTGATTTAACAAAAATTGTATGTGTATGTCTTCATACAATTGGAAATTTTTATTTTACAATATAAACATTATCATATAAAAAATCTTAGAACCATCTGACCATTGGGAAAAAAATTATTTTGTAGAA
The DNA here is from genome assembly GCA_963277665.1 of Viscum album. NCBI lineage: Eukaryota > Viridiplantae > Streptophyta > Magnoliopsida > Santalales > Viscaceae > Viscum > Viscum album. Next base: position 1,049,081,661 of record OY728151.1, on the reverse strand, counting down.
CTGGTTATCATCAATAGCGATTGGACATGATAGAATCTATGATGTGGTTGGGAATTGTAAATTTCTTTAGCTAATAGACTGGATCTCTTGATCAAGTCCTAGATTCTATTAAACCATGAATTCCATCCTGAAGTTCTCTTAGAGTTACAAAATAATATTTACTAAAAATTATTATTTGTTATTCAATAAAATAAACTCATTTCTTTATTTGAATAACCTCCTCATAGCATTTGACACATGAATAAATTATTCTCAACATCAAAAACATATTTTTCTGAACATTCTAATAGTGTAAATAATATTGATAATAATGGTTGACCAAATAATCATTCTAATAATAATTTTTTGTAACATATTCTTATATCCAAAAATATGACACTAATGTTTCATAGAACAATTTTTAATCATTCTAATGGTATTTCAGCAGTATAAAATGAAAATATGAATCATATAAAGAATTTACCTTCGGAGTGTCAAACTAGGTGTGCAAGAAAGCCTATTTTCATGCACCAGTTCCTAATTGAGTTGAGATCAATGTGTTTTTTTCAAGTTATACCCATAGGGGATATGATTTTACAAATTCATTTTCTCATTACAGAAAATTAGTAGGGTAAAAAAGTACCTATAATAATTGATAACATAAATTGAATCCTAGAAATTTAAAAGTTAAATACATACATGTTATTATAAGTTATCCCTTTAATTTCATTGGATTCCCTTATATTAATTTAATAGATTAAAAATATTAATCGCTAATTTTATATTTATTGTAGAAAATGTCCATAAAAATGATGATTCATGTAAAAAGTTAGAAGTATGGGAAATTTGATGGGTTCACAATTGAGATTCTTATCCCAATGGGAGCAGGAATCACAAACATTTTCTTTGGTCAGAGTAGGCCACTCAAGTGGGGGGTGAATTGAGAACCTATAAATATTTAGGTCTTAAATGATTTACTAAAAAGTATTCCAATTTTAAATAAAAACATCCCAGTTAACCAGTAGATTATTTTATAGAATATTGGGTTATTCGAAGTATTTCTCAAAGAGTGGTTAGTTACAAGAAAAAACAATATAGATCCTTACATTATTTTTTTAAATAAATATACTAATGAAAATTATAATATAAAAACTATCTAAGATTAAATATCATGGAAAAGTGACTATTTCTCATTTAAATGATTATAAGGAGAGAAAACTAAAATTGAAAAAATGCAACATAATTAAATAAGAGGTTCGGTCTCAAGATAAGTCTTAATCCACACCACTTGGAAATAACCTAATGCTAAGTAGTATATATAAATATAATTTGATCCATACCTAGGATTGGTGAAAATAATATTATAAACAACATTCCAGGTCAACAAGACCTCTGCCACAATTTTTAGGGCAGTGAAGAAAAATAAATAGGCCACACAGAGACCTCATCCACAGTTATCTTTGGGATGTGTAAGGTGTAAAATATTCATTGTAAATATATTCACGTATCTTCCAGTTTTATACATGAGTTAGTGTGTGTTCATAAAAGAGATATACATGCACTTATCATAATTTAAAAATAGTACATATTTAGAGACATTTATAGATAAAAGAGTTAGAAGGATCTGTGTGATAGGAAATGCAGCTTGTGATGCCTATAAGTTATCTTAAAGTACAGTTTGAGTCATACTTCCGAAACATATATTAAAACAAAGCATCGCAAGAGATTTTGTATTTTGTTTCCAATGAGTAATTTATTTTCTTAATGAGTTATTCTCTTCTCTCTATCTGTTACAACAAAATATGTTCATTTCTCTGTGTTCTCAGAAATATCTTCTTATATCCACTACTAGCAGTTTTCGTGGATTTTTTAGGCACACGACTTCCCTACTAGGCACAAACTTTTTTTACTAGATATTTTATTTATATACTACATCCAACAATGATCAGGATCTTGATCATATCATTGTACCTTGTACCTCATAATATAATCTGACAATGATTTTAATGTTTTCATAAAACAATCATTAATTTAATTAGTTGAATTATATTTCACAAATATGGCTGATAGAATGAAATTTTAATTTGAGTGAAAATGGAATTATTTGACTAAGTCTATGAACATTGTCTTGTAATGGTTTCTAATATTAGTGACTTAGAACAGTGTCTCAGATCGGTAACATAGAACAGTGTCTTGGACATTGCTTTAACTCAGAGAGGTGGCTCATAATTAATGCATTTTTCAATCTAGAATGGTGATTCATGTAGAGGTAAGTCTCTATGATGGTATTTCGACATGATTGTGACTTCTATCCATTGGTAGGTATTCTTAGAATAAACTTGTTCCAACTGTAACTCATACTTAGTGAAAATTATGAATCGAGTCTGACGGTTGTTGGATGCAACAATGACTCACACTTTTCCAATATTCTGAGAAGCTATTGACTGTGGATTGTACAACAGGTTCTTGTCCTTTATCAGAATTCATAATCAATGAAAATGGTGAGACATTTTACAACGATACATCTTAACAATGAGTCTTCTGGAAGGGTAACATATACATAACTGATTTTTTTCCATCAATGATATGTCCAACATTAAGTCCACCTTAACGGTGACTGAAAAATAATGGGAACTCGTCCTTTATGATAATTTTCCAACATATCTTATTATGTATAAACTAACATAACAGATAAAGATTATATGAAAACATGAGTAAAAATAATTACACCTAATTAAACATGATGAGGAATGATTTTTTAGCATTAAAACTATAGGAGGCCAACAATATCCCCCTATATTATGATAAAAAGACACTGCATTATACAAAATACAATAGATCATTCATAATTATGAAATTACAGAAGTAAACTTTTCTACATTACATGTCATACAGATCATGATAGGTTAAATTATAAGATAAACATAATCAAGTAAAATTAAATACCATATTGTTCTTCTTCTAAAGTTAAATTACATACTCAATACTTCTACCCTTTTTGGGTTTATCAAAAATGAAGTAAATAACAAGAATCATAGAATGGATGAAAAGAGATATTATATTTAGATATTAAAGGAGAATACATTGGATTATATAAAAAATCAAGATACATCCCTTTTAAAGAAAAATCAAATAATAATTACTTTAAGGAATGATCCTTGGATACTTTTCCAATGTCAAAAGAGGTAGGTGGAGGAACATGATCTATAGATGGGGACGAGGTATATAATTGATAAATGGTTGTAGAGGTACTGGATGAAGGAAGAGGAACTCCAGATGGCACTATGGAGGTATGAATTTGAGTAGAATTATGAGGGTATCTAATTTTTGGATAGATATTAGACCTTAGATGATAAAGTGGTTGAGATAGATACATATGAAAAGATTATAGTGTTGAAGGAATAGTATAAAAATTTTCTCAAGTGAGAGAAGGTCTAAACTATGGATCAATAGACTGATTGATGGAATATGAATGTAGTTTATCAGTGATTAGTCGAACTGGGAAAATCTCTAGATCTCAAATGGAAGTACTCTGAACATGTTGATATAGCTTTAATAGGATAATAAAAATCCATGATGATCTATCCACCATTTTCTATTGCCTTAGTAATATTAGCCTTGTTTTCCATGAATTTATAAAGGTCAGGAGTAAGATCTTTGAGCTATCTAACATATTACTTAAATGATTGGGTGATATCAGGCACCATAAAATTCAATAACAAATTATTTAAATGTGAGTTGAGATGATGTTTCACATAAATATTGGACATGTAACAGTCCACATGTTTTATAATGGCCTCTTGATCTTCTTAGACCTCTTTCCTATAATTCCACACCATCTCATGCAAATGATCAATGTTTTGTTGTATTTTTTTAATGATTCATTGACAAACACCACCCATCAAGGACGGATGCTCTTCCCTTGCGACTATATTTAACATATCATGGTCAAGAAATGGAGGAGGCACAGCTGATGTTGATGCATAGTGTATTGAATCTTGGGAACCATATATTAAAATTGTCATGTCAAGTGTTGGAGGCTGAGGAGAATAATCATCAGAAGACTCATAAGTGGTAACTTTAAGCATTTTTACAACTATGTCTGAAGATTCGCGGTATGTAGATGAAATTCCTTTAACCAATGGATTGTGATTATCCAATTCAGCACTCAACATATATACACGATTTAAATTTCATGAAGTTTAGAAACTCTTTGAAGTTGAAGCTGTGTAATAACCATTTTTTAATTCCCAACAACATCACTTTCACTATGATGATACATTGGGGTTGGATGATGTTGAAGGACATATTTGAATACAGAGAATAATTATTCTTTAAAATATTAGAAATCAACTTGAATTATATATTCAGCAGGAAAATGTACAACTAAAGGAGTAGGATCCACTACCAGAGAAGGAAGCACTATTGGATCTGTTTCAATAGGAACTCTATGAGCTTAATCCACATCATCAACCAAGTATCCCTTAGGATCAATTTCATCAATGTAATATTCTGGATATTCCATGCCATGTGTGATATATCCAAGATATCATTCCCGTTCACCCTCTAGAGACAATTCAAAAGGAGTAAGAGTATCAACTTTATCATTATGAGTATGTTTCTACCCCTCAACATGTGCTTCATTTTGAACACAATTTTTATCTTTAAAATGATTATCTAAAACATAATCTTCAACTAAAATTGAGTCTACCAAGTTTTGGGATTTTTACATAGGTTTATTTTACATTGAACTGATTTCATATAGATTTCATGTTTCTGCATCATGACCGTGATCTCTAGATGGATGATCTGAGTCACCATCCGATTCACCACATTATTTTTCTTACCCTTCATCACCATTTTCTTCTTATTCCATTTGTTCATATTGATCACATTCCCTTTTTTAACCAATGTATTATTTCCACTCGTCATATTCTTCTTCATCATCTCATTCTTCACCATTTTCTTCTTCTTCTTCTTGTTGCGAATTCCACTATCATATTCAATACCTTCAGATTTTCTGGGTCATCATTATCATCATCATAACTAATAAAAGTTTCTTTTGTAGTGAGGTATTACGGAGGTCTAGGAGGTCCATAACTAATGCCTTTAGGACTTCCTAAAATTTCTGGATCACATATGTCATCAAATAGAGGGTTCCTTTACTACATCATCCTCCACTCATTTTTCCTCCACATTTGACTACTCTTAAAGCTCATCTGGTTCTAAAATAGGATAAACCTAATACTTTGGTCTTGAGGGTTTGTGAACTTGGTTAAAATCTTCATAGATATTATCAGTGTCTTCTAAAAAATATTTATTCCAATGATTACAACTTATCTTTATCCTTTTGGATATAGCCTTGGTAATGATAAATCCATCACAATTTGTGATAGGCCTCTCAACATCAATCACCATTCCTTTTCTATTAAACATGGATGAAATAAAAAATAAATATAAAATAAATTTTTACTATGAATGTGGATTTTTCATATCACTCATATGATCTATAAGGTATCTGTACAGGTTGATCTTTTTTCCTTATCTCATAAGATATAGTAAATATACATATATATATTATGAAGTAGAAAAATCATCTTTCATTGTACATAGTTTATGTTGAATAAATTTTAAGAGAAATATGAATTCTCCATCATGTTCAATGACTATGGGTCTTCTGTGAATTCCCTCACTAGTTAGCTCAGCTAGGGCTTCTTCATAATAAATTATGCCACTTTAGGTAGATAACTACCATTCTAATCTTCATAAATAACATCATGAGGTACATTTAGAAACTCACCCCATTTCATATAAGAAGGGGACATCTATTATCCATTTATTCTGTATTTTATCAAATATTAATTTGTTCATTCCATAAGGAACTCTATATACTGATAAAAATCATCAAAGAGGTGCAGATATAAAGGCCACTTTATGTGGTAGAACCATTCCAACCCACCTTGTTCCCACATCACTCTCAATACAAGAGTCTTATGTGATATAATCCTATCAAAATTCACAACCTTTTCTAGAATTACAATTTGAGTTGTGAGTTCTGGGTTAACAGTTTTGGCTTTAGGTTCACTTGAGATTACATTTTTTCTTCTTCAATGGATGTGACTCGTCCGGAGACATCTTAGATAAACTCTTTAATCGATCTATTTTGAATTATTCGGAGTGTTTGGTTCAAAGTAAGAATGTAGTAGAGGTTTTAGGGAGAAGTTTTTGGTTTTGGGAGAGGAGATCAAGAGTGGAAAAGTGAAGGGATTTAGTTTGATTCAATTATTATCATTTATGGATTTCAAAATCATAAATCAATTATGCAGACTAAAAATAATGTGAAATAAATAAAATTGTTATTTTATATTTGAGTAACAAAAATGAAATGGTAAATTGAAATACACAATGGTGAGTCCAAATGATGATTAAACAATCGGTGTGTTCCAATGGTGAGTCATCAACATTGAGTTATCAACGGTGAGTCCCAAGGTTGAGTCATCAATGGTGAGTCCCAAAGATAAGTCATCAATAGTGAGTCCCAATGCTAAGTCATCAATGGTGAGTCCCCTTGGTTATTCATCAATGGTGAGTCCCAACAGTGAGTCTTGAATGGTGAGTCATCAATGGTGAGTCCAAACACTGATTCATCAATGGTGAGTCATCATCGATAAGAGATCAATGGTGAGTCCCAATGGTGATTCATCAATGGCGATTCGTCAATGGTGAGTCCCAATGGAGAGTCACTAAAAGATGATCATTCCACGCTCCTAAATTATGTTACTCATTTTCTCATAATTTAATGGATTAGTATAAATATTAGAAATATGATGTTCAGTTCAAATGAATTTGATATTTATATAACCTTTTTATAATGATCTCTCAAAAATTGATGTATTAAATCATTATTCAGTGTTATTGAATGAGAAAATAGGTTCTTTGAAATTTTAAAATAACTTAATTTTTCACAGTTTATAGTGACATTCCTAAATTTATCATTATTGTCTAGTAAATTCTATTTTATCCCAAAACAATTGATCACAAAAAGTATCTGTAGCTATGTAGTCAGCTTCAACAGAACATAATGCCACAAACAAATTCTTAGTCCACTATGAAACAAAAGACTTTCCATAAAAGTAACAAGTTTTATAGGTTCTTTTACTATATACCTTGAAACCACCAAAATCTACCACAGAATAACTAACTTTTCCAATTGAATGTCCTCTAGAGTATTATAGTCTTAAGTTGGTTGTATATTTGAGGTATTTTAAAATTATTCTGACCACAATAAGGTGTGACTCGTTAGATTTTTAATGAAAATGAGAACACATACATACACTAAATATTATATCAGGTCAGCTAGTAGTTAAGTAGAGAATAATTCTAATCATACCTTGGTAATTGGGGTGAACTAGATATTTTTTACCTTCATCAAGATCCAATTTACTAGTGGTACATATAAGAGTATCACTTCTTTTAGTGCTATCAAAGGAAAAACATATTAATGGATGATTTTTATAAATACTATTATTTAAATAATACCTTCCTTATTTTGAGAAATTTGAAATCCAATAATGATTTTGAGTTCACCCATTAAACTCATTTCAAACTCATTTTTCATAATTTTTGAAAATCCAATACAAAAAAAATTTAAACACCAGAAAAATATCATTAACATATATTTTAACAATGAAAAAAATCAGTACATATTATTTTTATGAAAAGAGTAGGATCATCTATACCTTTAGAAAAACCTTTATAAATAGGAAAAATAATGAACCTATCATACCAAGCACATAAAAATTGTTTTAAACCTTAGAAATATTTTCTTAACATGAAAACATTATTTTGAAAATTATGATTTTTTAAATTGGGTGTTTTCAATTAGAACATCATCATCTATATAACCATTTATGAATGATCCTTTTTACATCAATTTGTAAAATTTGGAAATTCAGATGTGATGCATAAGCTAATAGTATTCTAGTGGAATCATGTAGGGCCAGAGGTGAAAATGATTCATAATTTTATATTCCTTATTATTGACTATAACCCTGTTCCACTAGTCTAACCTTATTTCATATTATAGTTCCAGCTTTATCAACTTTGTTTCTAAAAACCCATTTTGTTCCTATGGTCCAGATGTCTTTCGGTCTATAAAAAATTTTCCATAAATTTTTTCTTTCAAACTAATTTAATTATTTTTTCATAGTCATCACCCAAATTCATCATTGACTTCATCATTTATGTTTATAGGTTCAATATATGACAAAAAGTCTCGATGTTCAGAACTAGTGTCTTAGATAATTTCTATTCTATGTTCCTTTTTCTAAGCCTCCATAAAATTAATCTAAAAGATGGTTATTAAGATTTATTATATATTTGGATAAGGAAGGTCTGGTAACTTCAGGTTCATCTATAGGTTTGGTCTCCATTTGGTTAGAATCTAGAAATTATCCAAAACAAGAAGATTTTGCTACTTTTTTAACAATAGAATCAGAATATAAATAATTTAGGTCTGGATTCGACAAATTATCCTAAATATTTTATAAGGATGTTTTGGATCCATGAGGATTTTTTTCTTGGAATTTTACATGCACAAATTATTCCACACTTTTGGTTCTCTTACTAAAGGCTCTATAAGATTTACTATAATTTGAATAAACTAGGAAATGTTTTACCCCTCTGGGAGGAAAATCTGTCATGATTATCTTTTGTATTAACCCAAAAAAATATTCAACCAAAAGCATTGATGTAATTATCCTTAGGATTCATATTCTTCCATAGATCATAGGGTATTTTCTTAAAGAAGGGTCTAATTAGCACTCTATTGATTATATAGTATGTTGTATTCAAATAATCTACCAAAAAATAAATAGTTAGATCATATTCATCAACCATAGTCTGGGCTATATATTGTATGGTTATACTTCTCTTTTCTATAACTCCATTCTATTGAGTTTTCCTTGGAGTAAATAAGTTATGTCTATATTCATTTTCTGAGAAAAAAGATACAAATTCTTGATTTTCAAACTCACCACTATGGTAACTTCTTATGGTTTTGAGACTCAGTAAAGTCATTTTTTCTACTGAATTAGAATTTTTGGTTAAATTATAAATATCCTAACTTTTCTAATCTATAAAGAAGGTCTATTTATACCTATAAAATCTATCTACTATATAAAATAAATGTTACTTACATTTAGACATGAAACTCTAGATGATCCAAAAAAATTCATGGGAACCAAATCAAGAGGTTGAGAAGTTGAAACTTCATTCTTTGGTTTAAAAGATATTTTATGTAGTTATCATTTTTGATAATTAATATAGAATTTACCATTGGGAAACTGTAGTTTATGTAGATCCTTGACTAATCATTTTTTTGGTAATCTTTATAAGTGATTGAATTTTATGGTGTCCTAGTATGCTATTCGAGAGCCATGATTCATTATTAAAAAAAATAATAAAGAAACATTTTATGACACTAAGGATTCTAGATTAAAATAATAAACATTTTCATTTCTAAAATAATTAATGGATAAATCATTATTATAATTTAAAACATTAGAAGAATTATTTTTAAATTTATTTTGAAATCCATCATCACATAATAATGAAATTATAAGAATGTAATGTCCCAGTTCTAGGTGCCACCCAAAGGTACCCTGTACCCAGTTGTTCACATGGCCTGAAGAAAATTTCCCCAAAGGCTATAGGCTGCCGACTGGTAGAGAGGTCCTTGGGTGTGATATTGGGGAAATAATGTCCTCATTGGCAGAGTATACACAACGAAAAGGAAATAATAAGAGTAATATAAGCAATAATACCATACAATAGAAGTAAATAGTGGAAGACTAATATAATAAACAACTACAAAGTACATAAATAAAATATGCATGTAAAATGTATCTATTAAAGTATCAAAACAAGTCACAATGATGGTAAAAGAATATTGAAACCAAAGTACAAAAAATAGTAAAATCCAACAACGTCGCAAGGCTCATCTTCATCCCATGATCTCCATCTCCAACAGCTATCAATTTCCTGATCAAGAAGGGTTCTTGTCATTATCTATACCTGTAACCATATAATCTGTTTGTTTCCAAAATAAGGACCCAAATAGGGTGTGATATGAATTCTAGTTGGAAACCACCAAAAGATCTATGCCTAATTGTTAGTAAAAATATATAGTATGCAATATGAAAAATGAAGCAGTAAACTAGGAAGTACTCAATAGTAATGAATCCTAAAATTTCCAATAAAATTCAATTAAATTTATTAATTATTCAATCCATTTAATAATTTTACCTCGGGATCTAGCCTAAGGTTTGTATCCCCCATTATAATAGTAACAATAGACATCTCAAAAGTCCATCTAAACAAACTAATTGAGACTGAGTCCAAGCTTGTGCATTGTCTTAGAAACTTATTACAATAATTCAATCATTTATAAGAATCCCTCTAGAAAATATCTCATAGTCTAACCCCATTTGTATAATATGTCATCAATTCAATAAATAATGACCCTCTGGAAATTCTCCCACAGTATAACATGTTTGGTCTCATATAGCACTAATCATTTACAAAAGACCACATGGGTAGCTCTCACGGTCAATACCCCCTTGGTCTTTATTGAAAAAATAAATATTAATGACACCCTAGAAGCTCTCACAGTCAATGCCCTATTGTCCAAAATTCATTTAATAATGACCCTTTGGGTTGATCTCATGTACTAACCCCTTTGGTCTATGACTACCTTGCAGCTCTCACTGTCAATACCATTGGGTCAATATAGAAACACTTATACAAATAGTGACCCTACCTCAGGAAGCTCTTAATGTCAATTCCATTGGTCATAAGTTAATAATGAGAAATACATGAATCTCAATATAATCAGTAAATCCATTCTAAAAACATGAGGCATGGAAAATAAAGACTACCTAACAGGCATTCTAGAGCCAAATGGCCATATATGATCAAATATGTGAAACACACCCAAAATCAAGGTATGAAACCTTATGCATAAAAAATTACCCTTTTATTAGTCTACCAAAACATAACAAGCAATAAAAAGGGTTCAATTTTTAAAACACGCAATTCTCACTTTAAGCATATATATACCAAATACAACTTAATAAAGGCACAAACCACCTACCTTAATGTTGTATGATGAAAAAAAATTGATCATCGACCCTTGAATCAATCTAGAATGACGTAGATCTATGAGATGGTTAAAAAAGATCAACCCTCGATAACTCATGTGAGAGGATAAATTGGGAAGAGAGGATATAGGGTAAGAGATAACTCCCCAGTGGGATTCCAACGCACCAAGTGGTGTCTCAATTAGGGCTCGGACAGAGGAGTGGGAGGATCTCATAGTTTCTCGGCCATTCATCTCTCTTCTTTATGAACCGATGGGAGAAGAAGGTATTTATGGAGATGAGATGTGACCCTTCTCTAATTAGTCAGTTAAAAAGATAAGTACACGGTCTGTTCATTTAATGTAAATGTTGTGTACTAGACTCAACTGGACATTACTTTAGGCAGTCTTCTAGGTCATCTACATGGCCATGTATTCAGCCATTACATGGCCAGTACATGAACACACATGAAAACTGAGTACACAGAATGTACTCAGGATTACATGTTGTGTACTTAGAAAATTTCTTTGTTCTTCCTTTTTCCTCAAAAAAACCCGAAAATAAATATCCATACCTCAAATGATAATCCGGGTTCTTACAAAATTCCACCTTACTGAAATTAATCCCTGAATTTACCTTATAAGGGTGGTGAAGAAGAAATTTGAAAAAACTCTGGCCACTGTGATTGTAAATCAGCCTCCCACTCCCAAGTCTTGTCATGTACTCGCCCGTGCTACCATAGCACCCATACCAAAGGAACAAGATGGCCAAAAAGAACCTTTGTGTTGTGATCTACAATCTGAATAGGGTGATACTGAAAGGATACATCCAACTAAAACTCAACCTCCTATGGTTTAATAATGTGGGACGGGTCTGAAAAGTAACATTGTTGTTGAGTAACATGATAGATGTCATGCATATCCTGGTACCTCTAAGAAAACTACAAGTGATAGGAAACCGAAATGACTCTCTCCAAAACCTAAAATAGCCTAACATATTTCATTTAAATCTTCCCCTATCTCCTAATCCTCATGTGTCCCAACCATGGTGTGATGCATAAGAAAACCTGATCCTTGACCTCAAACTCAATAGGGTGTCTCTGTCGATCAGTATATGATTTCTAGTGAGATTGGGTAGTATCCATCCTCTTCCAAAACACTCTACCTACACAATGGTCTCCTGGAAAGGATGAGGTCCCATTATAGAAATGTCTCTTACCTCCATCCAACATAGGGGTGATCAGTGAGGCCTACCATACAAAGTCTCATAGGGTGTCATCTAAATCGTCACCAAAATACTATTATTATAGGAGAACACTAAAAGGGTTAAGTGTCTCTCCCCAGAACTCCCCAAATAAATGATGCATGCTCGAAGAATGTCATCAAAAACACAAATCATGCACTTAGAATTTACATATGTCTTGGGATGGTAAGTTGTACTTAAGAGTACCTATGTACCCAAATCCCTCTACAGTATCTACTAGAGACGAGAAGTAAATCGGGCATCCCTGTTTGAAATGGTAGGGCATGGTACCCCATTTAAACATACAATATCTCATATATAAAATGATCCATGCTCATCAACACTGATGTTTTCCTTAATCAGTAAGAAATGTGCATCCCTAATGAGTCTCTCAATTATAACCCAAACTGCATCATTCCCTCAAGGTTACATTGGTAAACCAATCACGAAGTCTATGAATACATCATTCCACATCCACTCGGTAATTGGTAACTATAGTAAAATCCCTTTTAGACGATGGTGCTCCACCTTCACCTACTGATAGGTGAAACATCTCATAACAAAACCATCAACTTCCTTCTCCAGGCCTAGACACTAATACTGATGGTGTATATCTTGATACATCTTGGTGACACTGTAATGAACTGAAAAGACTGAGGAATGAAAATCTTGCATCAACTACTCGCGTACATTTGTGGAAACCCATTTGAATCCATGAAAATGAATGACATCATTTTCTCCAATAGTCCATCTAGTATTAGGGTCCTCTCCTAACACACTCTCCAATAGGACTAGGACTTTGGAAACAGATAGATGCCTCATTATTATTCTATCCAGTAGAGTAGAGGTAACAACTATAGAAGAAAGAAATATCTACCCCTGTTAGCCGTGAACCTCCAAATGAATCTCATAGAATAGATCCATAATCTTCCACTCACTATTATCCCCCTGAAATACCTGTATCTGAGTCCTTCTACTCAATGCATCATCAAATGTGTTGCCTTTCCTAGGAAATTAGGAAATCTCAAAGTCAAAATGCTGAAGGTACTCATCCCACCTTCGCTATCTCAAATTTAGGTCATGCTAATTAAAGATATAATTGAGGCTTTTGGGGTTAGTATATACCAAAAAATGATCTCCCAAAAGATAATGTCTCCAATATAGTAAAGCATGCACAACTGAATCCAACTCAAGATCATGCATCGGGTAATTATTCTCATGTGGCTTCAACTTTCAAGACACATATGCAATGAATCCTTTCCTCTGTATACACACTAATCCCATCTTGATACCTGATGCATCACAGTAAATGGTGTAGCTCTTTCCTGGCTCTGAAAAAATCAGTATCGGTGCTGAATTCAACCTCTCATTCAGCTTCTCAAAGGCTGAATCAAAGGATTCAATCCAAAAGCCCATCATTCCCTTCTTAGTCAGACTTGTTAATGGAATTTGTACGCATGAAAAGTCATGTATAATGCACTTTTAGTAACAATACATCCCTAGAAAACATCATACATCAAATATTTTCTTCGTCTGCTCCCAAGAAACTACTTCTCTCACATTCTCTGGGTCTACTGATACTCATGTCTCCTAGATTACATGATCCAAGATATAAATATGGTCCATATAATAGTGACATTTTGAGAGCTTATCATATAACTGATTCTCTCTTAGTGTACTTAATACGATCTCAAGATGGGTGGCATGGTCGTGTCAAGAGTGCGAGTACACCAAGATATCATCCTTGAAGACTACCACAAAAGTAAGGATGGAACTCTCGGTTCATATGTTCCTTGAAAAGTGTCAGCGCATTCATGTGACCGAACGTCATAAAAAAATATTCATATAGACAATACCTACTCAGAAAGTCTATAAGAGGTATGTATGATGGTCTAAGATGCAACTGATATTTATTCTCAATTAAATATTTGTGAGAAATAGGGCTCCATAAAGTTGATCAAAGAGATCATCAATTCATAGTAGGCAATATCGGTTCTTGACTGTCCATTGGTTCAGCTTCCAATAATCCATGCAATGTATGAGGGTACCGTCCGCCATCATTGAAAAAAGGACAGGCGATCCCCAAGGATATGTATTGGTCTAGATAAAAATTGTCACTTAAAACTCCTCTAACTGGTTCTTATGCTCATATAACTCTACCGTATCCATCTTATAAGGAGGAATAGACACTGGTGATGCTTCTAGAAAAAGCTCAATAGAGAAATCTACCCCATGGTCTGGAAGTCAACTAGAAATTTTTTCTAAAAATACATCACTGAAATGATCCACCACTGGATGAAAGTATATTTATGAAGTCCCCATGTCATCCAAATATAAACTACAAATCTAGGCTGAAATTCCTCCAATCCCATTATTCTTAGGTCCTACTCTGCTCGCCTAGATATCCCATTCACCCTTCTATAGAAAAGACCCACCCTCTAGTGACGTGAAACTCACCCAACAACAATAGTAGTCAAAAAGGCATGGAAATATAGAAACTAGTCTATTTCAAGAATGAAATTGAAGAATGTAATATCTAATACATAGAGGTCCCATAATACATGACACCCACCAACCTCAAGAGGTCACTCCTTGTACTAAATTACACTAGCTGTCTTAATCCCCAAAAGAGTCTCTAGTGTCATAACATCCTCAGATGTAAAGATAAAAATACCAAATCTCTCCAAAATGAAAACATATATAAAATTATGGTAATCCCATATATGAAAAAGTGAAGAAGCTAAAACTGAGGAAACTAGAATTGTACCTATAACTATAGAGGTTCTGGGATCCTTCTCCTACTAGGTCTACTCCACTGTAAAAGTCTGACCTGTACCGCAGCCTTGCAGCCTTTCCTAACTACACTGATCTCATCCGCCCTGCTATTGCTGAGAACCTGTTTCCAGAATACCACGGCCATGAAAACCTCCTCCTTCAGAATGGACTAATGAACTCTAGTTCTTTGATAAATTAGGAACTGCTGGTCCTACTCCATAGTGTGTATTCATAATAGAACCCTTGTCACTCGCTACTGGTGAGAACACTAGGAAAAAGGCGGATGATGTCCCATATTTCTACATGATCAAACCTCAAATGGATCTCTTGAGCAATGTGGTCATGTGTTCTGGTTCCTCCCGCACTGGTAGCATACCACCTGGCTACCTGAGGAAACATCGTGTGAATTCTTCATGTGCATCATCCTAATATCTGTCGAATGAGTTCCAACCCTAGATGTTGAACCTCCCATTCTCACTTCTCCAAACTCCCTCATATTGTGCTCAATAATCTGTGCCCGGTTCACTATACCATTCACCGAATTCATCCTAAAGATAGTAACCTACGATTGGATGTCATACTTGAGGCCATCCTCAAATATCATTGACAAAGATAATGAATCACCTCACAGAACAGGTGTGAAGCGCTGAAGCAAATTAAAATGAGAAGATTAGTCCCTTACTGAAAGAGCTCCCTGCTCCAAATTCATGAACTCTTGGCCTCAATCGATCCTCAACATCTCAAGATATAAATAATAATAGAAGGTCCTCTAAAACACTTCCCAACACATATCCCAATGTCTTCCTACCTATGAGATAACATCCCACCATCTCTCAGTGGAATTATGTATCATATTCTTCACAAGCTTAACACTCCTCTCCAGAAGAAT
Source organism: Viscum album (assembly GCA_963277665.1). Classification (NCBI taxonomy): domain Eukaryota; kingdom Viridiplantae; phylum Streptophyta; class Magnoliopsida; order Santalales; family Viscaceae; genus Viscum; species Viscum album. The sequence goes on along the minus strand of OY728151.1, from coordinate 1,049,065,638 downwards.
CTATAGATTCACAATGATAGCAAGCATGGCCTCCAACCATTATTATGTAGCATGTGGTCCTTATTATGAAATAAGTGATAGGATGTTGCTGCTGGAACACCCGCGTCAACTCTACTATAGACGGGGAAGGATGTGGTTCACCTTGAAAGGTCTGTAACATCCTCAAACTGGACTAACAAAAGTGTGCATCAGCACATGCATCTGGTATAATAGCTAGTTCCAAGATGGGAATAATAGGAGGATCTATTGGTAGTCCCTGATCGACCATTTCTGGTTTCTAATATTTTCCCTAGATCTGGCATACAACTGGATAACGTCTTAGCAGCGTGACTATGCATGGTCAAGCGCTCACCTTAGTTTAGGATTATCATGTAATGAAACATATAAGTGTGAGAATAGAACATGATAAGGAAAACATTCAATATTGGAAAAACATAGTTACATGGCATGTATAACCTCAACATGGTGTGATACCTTATGTTTTTAACGTGGGGTGTACCTCTGCCAAAACCGGTCGTGTTACACCACGTTCCTCTTGAGGCATGGTGTGTACATGAATTTTCCATACTTCCCATGTTCTTCTACATGGTTAGAAATATATAGTCCTATCCTGGGTAATATTACATAGTGTGTTCACCCTAGACACAATGTGTAATATTTTTCATCTACCTGTGCCATTAGTCACACGGCCAGATACATGATTGACTCTACATGGCGTGCGAAAACGTGACATAGCATGTACAACCCATGTTTCATGCACCCGTGTCATTATATACATGGTCGTATATACGGTCTTTACAACATGGTGTGTACAATCGAGACACAATGCATTCTACCAAAGTTTTCCAACCTTGTGTCTTTGCTCACACAGTCAATCACACGGTCATGCACTACACGGTGTGTACTCCCAGTACACGGTGTGTATATAAGAAAAGGAGTTTCATATAGAACAGAAGAGTACATAGTGTGTGTTCATAAAATCACATGTCGTGTTTTCTGGGATTCCAAATAGTTTTCCTATGAAACTTCTCCAGAACACATAAAAACTCCAAATTTTGTCCATGTAATGACAATATTTGACATGTGGGAGCCCATAGTCCCTGTGAATCAATGTTTTTCATTATTTTTCACATAATAACTTGTAAAAATTAAATTAATGTTCAAACATGATCATTTAAATTCTAATCGAAGAGGTACCATAACACGATAGTGACCAATGTTTTGCATCCATACAAATGAATATTTACATTTACCAATACCCTATCAAAATAGCAGGTATTCTATCACGACATCTATCACAATAACATGCATATCTAGTAGAACATCTATCACAACAACATGCAATCAGAAATGCATCCTAACAAGCATGATAAGAATGAACGGAATATGATCTCTAGTAAGTTCCTATACGATACATGGGATGACATACCATAATCTCATCAGATTACAATAGAAATAGAACCATATGATATAAATCATTACAGAAAAAACAAATGAGTCACCAATTGGTGAAATCAATTCAACTGTAATAATTGAAAACCCAAAAAAATTGAAATACTCGAGGTAAATTAGCTTTCCCTTGTACACTGGTTAGCAAATCTCGTGGAAATATTATTACCAACTACCTATTTATTCCAATCTATATTTGTAGGCTCCAAACAGTAAGACGATGTGGAAAATAAACTCATTTGATACCACTTTTCAACTTCATAGTTCTGAGATCCTCCCAAAGGTGCCCCATACCTGGTTGGTCACATGGCCTCAAACACATTTCCCTGAATGCCAGAGGCTTCTGACTAGCAGCAAGGTCCTTGGGTGTGATAGTTGGGAATCTATTCCCTCATTAGAATATGATACATAGAAGAAAGAAAATAATAACAATAGCAGAAGCAGTAATACCATACAACAGAAGTAAACAGTGGAATACTAATAGAATAAAAAACCTCAACACATATAAATAAATTATTCATGTCACATGTATCTAGGAAAGTAGGCAAAAGATAAAATGTTGGAAATTAAATACTCAAACAAAAGTACAGAAAACAATAAACTCCAATAGCATCGCAAGACTCAGCTTTGTCGCATTCTCTCTAGCTCCAACATTTATTAAGTTCCTAATTAAAAAGGTATCATTCCCTTATCTATATCTACAAAGGTATAATTTTTTTGGTTCCAAAAGCATGACCCAAATAGGGTGAGAAATAAATCCAAGTAGTCCACCACCAAAAGATCTATTCCTAATGGTTAGTGAGTATATATAGTAGGAAATTGGAAAAATGAATCAATAAACTGAAAATTACTCAAAAGTAAACAACCCTACATTTTCCAATTATATTCATTTATATTTATTAATTATTTAATCTGTTGAATGATGTATCCTTGGGATCTATCCTATTATCTTTATACCCTTGTATAATAGTTACAACAAATTTCTCAAATGATCGTCTAATCCAAACCATGTAAGACCGAGTCGTAGCTTATGCATTGGCTTGGTAGACTCATCACAATCATTCAAATATTAATAATCAACCCTCTAGGAAAGCTCTCACAATATAACCCCTTTGGTTTTACAAATCATCATTAAAATAAATAATGACCCTTTGTGAATTCTCACATAGTCTAACCCCTTTGGTCACATATATAAGTAATCATTTAAAAATGACCACCTAGGTGGATCTCGCGGTCAATACCCGCTTTGTCTACATAAAAAATTAAATTATAATGACGCCTTGGTAGATCTAAAATTCCATGACCTATTTTCCACCATTCATATAATAAAGAACATTTGAGTGTCTCTCACAGTCTAACCCCTCTGGTCTATGATCACTCGGAAGCTGCCACAGTCAATACCTCTAGGCCAATATAGGAACAATTATACAAAACATGACCCCACCTCAGGATTCTCTCATAGTAAGTTTTCCTTGGTCATACTTTAACAATGAAAAAGTCAAGCATCTAAAAATAATTAGTAAATTTATCTTAACAACATGATGCATGAAAAAAAAGAAATCCTAATAGGAATTATGGAACCATATGGCCATATACGATCAAATGAGGGAAGAACACCCAAAATCAAGGTATCAAAACTTATTCATAACAAATACCCTTTTATTAATATACCAAAAAATAAAAGGTAATAAACAGGGTCAAATTTCCAAAGCACGCAATAACCCAACATTGGTATTCATCACATAAAACATATATATACTAAATAAAATCAATGAATGGCAAAAACCACCTCCCTTGATGTTGTATGATGAAAAATATTAAACTTTTTCCTGTGAATCATCCTAGAATGTTGTAGATATATGTATAGGGTAAAAAAGATCATCCTTCAATAACTCACGAGAAAAGAGAAATTAAAAAGAGAGGCTCTAGGGGAAGTGACAACCCACCAGTGGGAATCTAATGCACCATGTGGTGTCTCAATCGGGGCTCAGACAGAGGAATAGGAGGAGCTCATAATTTCTTGGCCATTCGTTTCTCATGTACAAACCGAGGGGAGAAGAAGGTATTTTTGGAGATGAGATGCAACCCCGCTCTGATTAATCAATTAAAAAGAAAATTTCGTGTTGTGTATTGTGAAAATCCCTTATCAAAGGGGGAGGAGCACAAAGAACCCCCTTATAAGGTGGTTTTGATACCTCTCCCGTGATGTGGCATTTTCTTGGGGGATTCTTGAGGGTCAGATCCAATGGAAAACAAAATTGTGTGGGAAAGGCCCAATATAGATAATATAATGATAATTTAATGGATGGGGCTATCACAAATGGTATCAAAGACAGTGTCCATTGGATGAGCCAGCGAGGACGTTGTGCCCTTCTAGGTGGTGGATTCTGCTAATCCCATATTGAGGGAGGAGGAGCACGAAGCACCCCTTTATAAGGTGGTGTGGATACCTCATCCATCATGAGGTATTCTACTGGGGGATTCCTGAGGTTCAGAGCCAAGGGAAAACAAAACCATATGTGCTAGGCCCAAATCGGACAATATCATAATTGTGAACTACACTAGGAATTTTCAATGAATATTGTACATTAGACCATAAAAAAGAACTTTATAAATTAAAAATGAATTGATATTACTGATTTGGATGAGGCCAATAAATTTCTATTTTTCAATGTCACCAAAGATGACATGTCCACTATCATATTATATAAGGTTCTGAAAGCTAGATTAGCTGCCTATCTTTTTTCATGAAAACCCACTATCCATGTTCCATATGTTTTTATAGGAAAACATCAAACATATTTCCTATAAAAATAGTTTAAATAAGAATAGACTTTGGTTCCCAGACTTACTTGGGTCTAGTAATATTATTAATTAAGGGTTTAGGAACCCAAATTTATTTCATGGGTTTCCTATAATTATTTTTTGATTTTATAGAAAATTAATCCTTATTTGGTCCCGAATAATTAGAAGCATTAAATAATTTTCCAGTGATAAAACTTGTAGAAAAATTTTCAAATTTGAGCATAAAACTCAATTTTTGAGATTCATATATAAAATTGTTTTAACAAAATTTCATTACCCGGGTTGATATGAAATGCTAGTATCATATTTATGATTAACCTATTTTCCAGGATTTTGAGTTAATGTATATTTAGCACTTGTAAAATTTTCTATATCAATCATTAAATTGTCATTATATGGTTTATATTTAGTATTCTCATTGATCACTTAATAATTATTCCCTATTCCTATTGTGCATTCAGATTTAATAGTTGATGAAGGAGCTCTATATTTCTTGATTGATTTATATTTTTCATTTTGATCATTTAATGTATCCCTATGAATTTTTTTGTAATAAAACCTTATTTAATTGGTAGAATTTTTACAAGTGTTACATTCCAATTCCTTCTATAATAATACAAATTCTATATATGAGATACTAGGGTTACCTCAGATGTGTTTTTCATAAAACACATGTTGGGTTTATCACCATTTTAAACAGGAGTTGATAATGATTCACCTGAGATATCCTCAAAATCACTCTGGGTATCCTTCGTATACTTCTTTAATTTTAAATTTTTCCTCATATTTTTTATAAAAATTTTGTTTTGGACAGTCATCCTTCACAGGTCCTTTTTGTTTTCATTTATAGTGGACTATCTCATCTGTATTCTCACTAATTTTCTAACCATTTTCTAGTTACTATTTTTATCATATTTGCCTCTATAGCTAGGCTATCTAATGAAAATTTTCTTTCAGTATAATTTATTGAATATCCTAGCTAAATGAGTTGTTTCCTTGTCAATTTTAGTTGGTGAATCTTCCATTGCTATAACATTCAACCCGAACCTTAAATTTATATTTTTTTGGATGAAGTGGATTTGAATTCTAGTGACATTCATCTAGCATCATAATCCTCTTATCTATTAACAATCATATCTTCCTTATAAATAATAATTTTTTCAATTAATTCATTATCAGGAAAATAAATGATGTCACAATATTCTCTTATTGATACTAAGGTTCCTCCCCATCTTTCTAGTAAACATATTAGTAGTTGCATGATTTTTTCCATGGCTCCAACTTGATTTCCTGGAGAACTCATTTTATTTACAATCTCATTGAACCATAGGTAAATATCCGAAATATACTCATCCGGATTTATTTTGAAGTTAACAAATTAAATATTATATGGGTTAATCATCATTTCCTTAACATTAGTGGTTCCTTCAAGTGAAACAGCTAAAGTATCCCAAATATCATAGTTTATTTTACATGCATAAATATTATTGTATTATTCATCACCTACAGCTTGGTATAAGGAATTAATATCCATGGAATTATTATTATAGGCTACCTTAGTTGGGTCATCCCAGTTAATTCTAGCTGAATTTGGGATCTTTTATTCATCTTCAATTATAGACCAGAATTAAAAACCCATGCTTTCTAAATTCATTTTCATTTTTTTTCCACTAGGCATAATTTGTCCCATTGAAATAGAGAGGTATATTGGTATAATAACCTTCATGCATATTATCCATGTTAATTAATAAAACACAATTTTATATATATACAAATTTTGAACTAATAGAAATTTTTAGATCTTTAAAACACAACTAAAATCACCATTCAAAAGATTTGAAAACATTAAAAACATTGAAAACCAAAAACTATGAAACCTTTGATACAAAATGTTTGTTCGGCATAGGACACTCAACAGGGGTGGTGAATTGAGTTTTCATGATAATTTTTGTCTAAAATTATGCATGAAAACCCACCCAATTTTAAAGAAAACTTCTCTGTTAATCAAATGAGTAGTTTATTAAAGATTTGGTTATTTAAATGAATTTCCAAAGAGTGATTAGTTCTCCGTTAAAACAATATAGATCCTTAAATTACCTTTTTAAATCAATATACTCAATAAAATTCTAATATAAACACTACATATGATTAAATATAAAAGAAAATTTAGGTTTTTTGATTTAAATAAACACTAACAGAGAAAACTAAAACATAATGAACACAAAATAATTAAACAATAGATTCTCTCTCAAGTTGATACATAATCTTGTTCCCTTATAAATTACCTACTTCAAATAACATTATTAAAATAAAATTTAATCCACACCCTTGATCATGGTAAAAAATAGCATACACAACTGTCTAAGTCAACAAGACATCTTCTATAGTTTTCATGGGAGTAAAAAAACTTGCCACAATGGGACTTCTTCCAATATTATTTGTTGGTAGTGTAAGGGGTAAAGGATTTATTTTATAGATATCTATGTATATTAAATGTTTCACATGATTTAGTGCAAGTTCAAAAAAAAAATTATAGATACACACTGCTCGTAATGTAAAAAAAGTACCCAAATATAGAAAATTAGAGATAAATGAGTTAGAATGGCCTAAAAGATAGTTAATGCATCTTGAGACTCCTAGAAGATATCTTAAAGTGAATTTTGAGATGACTTTCAAAAACAGAAACAAAAAAAGAGCATCATGAGAGCCTCTATATTCTATTTCAAATGAGGTATTTATTTTCTCAATGAGTTATTAGACTCTATTACATTGTAATTGAAAAATATATTCTTCACATTGTGTTCTTAGAAAAATCTTCTTGTATCCAAATCTATTAAATTTCATGTATTTTTTATGTGCATGACTTCACTACTAGACACCTACCTTTTTGATCAGGTATTTTTATTATATACTACATCCGATAATAATCTTGATCTTAATCATATCTTGGCACCTTGTACCTCATACTGTAGTCTAATATTTATTTTAACGTTGTCTTCAAATGTCCATTAATTTAATTAGATTCATTAAATTTTACAAATATTATCATTAAAAATAAATTTTAATTTAAATAAAAAAGGTAGAATTTGAAGAAGTCTCTAAATGGTTTTGTAGAATGGTTTCTCGGATCGGAGACTTGTAAGGGTTTCTTAGATCAATGACATTGAACAATGTCTTATATGTAGCAATAACTTGTCATAGTTGCTCATATTTAATTTATTTTGAAATTAGGAATAGTGATTAAAGTAGCAGTAAGTCAATCTAATGGTAGGTTGACTTGACAGTGAGTTGTATCTAATAGTATGTCAACTAACTATTAACTCATGCCAATGGTAAATCATACTTATCGAATATTCTGGATTGAGTCTAACTGTATCTAGATGCAATGGTGAATCATACTTTACAAAAATTATTAGAAGTTCATGACTATGGGAAAAATGTTGTCTCATCATTTTTTAGAATTCTGTATCTATGCTGATAGTGAGACATTTGATGGTGAGACATCTTAATAGTGACTCTTCCTTAACAGTAACTCATACTTAACTGATTTTCTACCATTAGTGAGAAGTCTAAAAATGATTCCACCTCAACGTTGACTCAACCATAATAGTAACTCATCCTTTGTGATATTCTTACAACCTTTATTATGATTTAAAAACTACCATAACATTTTTTGAGTATATGAAAACATGAGTAAGCATAATTAAACTTGATGTGGCATGATATTTTAGCATTAAAACTAGAGGAGGACAAAATTTTTTATGATACTCCCTCATTTGACGTAGGTTCTAAATAAAAACATAGATGATGAGGAGTTTCCAAACCCCTCTATGAAATAAAAAGTTGTAATTGGAATCTTTATACATAAAATCCCACTAATATTCAATGGACCATCGAATCCCTAAATCGTGGAACAACGTAATTCCATCATTAAGAATATATTCTCTATAATTTAGTATTTTTAGAAATAAAGGGTTCTACTAGTTTTTTATAATATAGAGGGTGAACATGATTATCCGTCGACTTTGATCAGGAATATGAAGCTTGAAGAAGTGATCAGAGTGATGGGGTAGATGGAATTTCATAAAAAAATTCAATAAATACATTTCCCTCACTCTCTGACTCAAAATGGTATCGTATTTCATTTCCTCAAGAAAATATATGACCAATATATCAGAGCATATCATCAAAATTCACAAGATGTGCATGATATTCCTCCATCATTGTCATTATCCTCTAATGTACGGTTGACCACATATTTAGTGGTCTAGAACCTAGGCTATGAAAATCCCTAGATATCCTATACATTGATAGCTATAAGGAAAAATTACAATTATCCCTAAAAGTCAAAATTATGATAGGATAATCTCAAGGGTATCACCGGGATAAGAAGTGGAAAGTGGAGTTTAAATTTGGTTATTTAAATGAAAAATCTACCTGTGTGATGAAATTTCAACATCCCATGTATCAATGAAGTGTATAGAAGAGCCTCAATAATTTACTAAGGGGGATAATGAAATGATTTATGTTTGCGAAAAGAGGACACCTTGTAAATTATTGCTGATAGGAGAAACCCACCAATGCGATGGAGGAATGAAATTCCCTTGTTAACCCTCAGTGCATTGTTCATTACTTCAAATGGAAGGAAATAGATAACTTTTAAATGCAATGGAATAAGAAAATAGATTACAAAGAAAACCAACGACCTCCAAGGTATTAAGGTTGTTCTTTTTCCCTCACAATAGATGAGGTGGATCCTAACAAAGATGTGGTGAAATGTATGCAAGATATTCATTCAAGAATAGAAAATGTACATTTTGACTATGGTTCACAACATTCCTCCAACTCAAAAATTTTTATTATAATTATCCAAACACCACAAAAAATCATTGAGGTAGTACTATTTGTGAAAAGGATAAATTAGGAAATTATTACATATTCAATATATAACTCCCCCCCCCTATCGAAATTTGTGTTCTAAACATCTCATTAAACCTTATAATACTCTATTTTGTGGGATTTAATACAATTTTGGGAATGGATACAGTTTCCCAATATAGATCCCACTTAAATTTCGACAATAAGTAAAAACCTCTCTTTATTGTGAATCGTCATTTTATTCTCTATATGTACAAGAAAGAGGATGAATATTATTTTTCACCAACATCCCATGAATGTATATTATAATCCTATGAGAAATCTTATCTAGATAAAATGATTTATTTTAAGGGAAATATCAACCTTGAAGACAAGCCCATTGTGAGGGAATATGCTAATGTGTTTCTTGAAGAATTATCTAGTCTTCCTCCTGCCTGAGAGGTTTAATTATCCATCAATCTTATTCCTGGGGTGTTTCCCTTATCCAAGTCATTGTATTTAATTGATGTTGTGGAACTTGAGGAGCTTAATAAAAATCTATAGGATAATATATAAAATGGATCATATGCCAAAGTTGTTTACCTTGGGGTGAAACAGTCTGGTTCTTCAAGAATAATTATGGGTCAACGTGCCTTTTCATTGATTATCATGATCTAAAAAAGTTCACGATAAAGAAAATGTATCCCCTTACATGGATTAGTGACTTTTTCATTCGGATATTTCGAACACAATAGTTATTTAAGATGTATCTTTTTTCAGGATATTACCATGTTTGGGTGAAGTATTATATCCCCAAGACTACTTTTCTAACAAGGTATGGGCACAATGAGTTCATAGTAAGACCATTCAGACTCACTTATTCTCCTAAAATCTTCCAAAAAATAGTGAAGGAAATCTCTACAGATTACCTAAATACATTTTTTCTAGTATTTATTGGTGATATTCTAATATAATGATAATTTAAGGAGGATCATGATGAGTATATCAGCACTGTGCTAGACAACTTAGGAAAGGATAATCATTATAAAATCTATATAAAATGGGAGTTCTGGTTGAAGGAAGTCTCATTTATGGGGAATATCATCATATAAAATGGGATATATATTGAAAGTTAAAATACAAATGAAATTCATATATTTTAGCGGCCAATATCTCTAACAGATATCCGTAGTTTCTAAAATAAACTGGGTAGTATCATTGATTTGTGAGATATTTATCGCAACTGTCAAACCATCTAACCAAGCTAACATGGGTCGGAGTGAAGTTTTATTAGAATGATGAATGTCTAGATAGATTCAAGCAGTTAAAAATAATTCATATAATTGCACATATAATTACACAACCCTCAATTGGATAACTCTTCATAGTACCTAGGAATGCTTTGAAGAAAGGATTAAATCATGTGATAATGTAGAATGACAAATTCATGTCCTATTCTTCAATGTAGTAAAAAATTTCATGAATATAACTACCCAACACATGATCTGAAGTGGAATATGATGACATTTTCTCTAAAAATATAGATTCATTATCTCTTTCTACGGAATTGTGAAATATATACCGATAAAATATCTTCAAGTATATCTTCACACAGAATGAGTGGAATATGAACCAAAAAATATGGTTAGAGATAATCAAGGACTATGACTATTCAATTCACTACCATCAAGGGGAAGAGAATAACGTGGTATATTATCTATGTAGAAATTATCTATCAATTATAAAATTGATTATAATTGAGATAGATCAAGTATTATTTTATTTCATGAGGATGGACATGGGAATCAGAAAAGAAGGAACATCATTAATTCTTTTCACAAATGATTTCACAATGGTCCTTTCTAGAGATGATAAAATATTATCAAAGAGATGACTAGTGAATTAAAAATAAAGTGAAAATTATATGAAATGGAAAATACCAAGAGATAAATATTATTAATGAATGATTAGAAATATTTTAGTCATGATAATGTGTACCATCAAATCCTGATTTAATAAAGGAGATGCTGGATGATTCACATTGTTCGACATTCTCCATCCATCCAAGAATCCCAAAAATGTATCGAGATATATGAGAAAAATATTTGTTATAAAATATGAATAAAAAACATAGAATATACATCCATATATCTTATATTATTGAAAGTGAAATCGGAAAGGAAAAAACTAAGGGGATGATACAAACATTAAACACACCAACCTGAAAATAGGAAAATATCACCATGTATATTGTGTTGGCGCCAAAATATTGCACGAACAAAAAGGGACTGAAAAGACTGCCCGGACGCTGCCTCGCGAAGCCCCGACGCGAAGCACCCCCGAGCATCGCGGTTTCGCGAAGCTCCGGAGGCGGTAACTCTCCTCGAATGAGTTTGACATTCACGAGCCTGCCACGAAGATCCGGAGGCGGTAACTCTCCGTGAACTAGTTTTACGATCGCTAGCCCACCGCGAAGCTCCAGAGGCGGTTACTCTCCGAGAACGAGTTTGACGTTCGTGAGCCCGCCGTGAAGCTCCGGAGGTGGTAACTCTCCGTGAACGAGTTTGACGTTCGCGAGCCCACCGCGAAGCTCCGGAGGCGGTGCGCGAGTTCTGCTTTGCGGCTCCCCTTGCCTATAAATACTGGACTCCCACGGAGTCCCGAAGGACGGACAATCCGTCCTTTCGGCTTCTCCTCTCCCGAATCGTGAATCACTCTTTGCCCCCGGGAATCATGAGCTCCGTGAGGTACTTCTACTTCGCGTGACGCCTTTTCTTTGTCTCGTTTTGAGCCCCTCTTCCGAGAGGGATGTCCTTCACGAAGCTCAAGGGTATTCGCGAAGGAGAGGGATTCCCAAGGGATCTCGGGCAGCCGCGGAGCGTTCATGCTTCGTGAAACACCCAACCTGTACTAGTGATCCCTATGCTAAGGCAAGATCACTACACATCGTGAAGCACACTACTTCGTAGCACCCTGCTTCGCGAGGCACCTCTTCTTCGCGAGGCAGTGCCCCGTGAATACTGTTCCACTTCGCAAAGCACCCTCCACTCACACCTATTCCCCATGCTAAGGCCAAGGCACTCCACTCCGTGAAGCACACTCCTTTTCTTGGCAATTCCTCTTCCCGTGCGACCCTCCAGGTATGCACGATGTGATTTCAAAGTCCCATGGACAATACCACTCATAGCGTTGCTTCGCCTAATGCTTCTTCGCATAGGCACGCTAACGGCTATTGCTTCTTCGCATAGCCATGCTAATGTGGACCCCTCGATGGTTCTCTCTACAACCCCCTTGACCATGGACTTGCCAGTACCTTCCCTCCCCCAAGGACTAGAGGGTACCGGTTATGTAATTCCTAGGGGTGCGGAGTGAACCCGCCTCGTCCGAGCTGCAGGACGTTAAACTGCCAAGCATCACGTCCTTAACACATGATGTCAAATTGTGACCCGACCTCATGCCTCTCACGAAGGGTCCCCCCAGCTCGAACATTTTTTACACCACCCGTCTCCACATGAGTGGAATCACCCCTCCGCAAGGGATGATATCTTCCTTATTGGAGTGGCGTATGTTCATAGGAGAAGGGCGACCCTAGTTCCCCAACGGATGGCTACACCCCTGCATCTCCGTACTTCCCCACTACCAAGGGAAGTGGAGGGCGTGATAGGGAATGAGGCACCAAAAATCATTGGTCCCAAATCCCTCTTTCACTGCGCTTTTCCGCACTCCGGGCCTCCATCCTGGAGTAAGTCCCAACACCATAGGCCGCCTAATGCGTAAGTCCCTCTTCACATCTCACGGACGCATCCTTCGCGTATAACGACCCATACTTTACATAAATTGTTAATACTTAAAAACTGAAGCATACTTATTACAACATATAACAAAACCACGAAAGGACCGTATAGGCATAGTGTCTTTAGAAACTGGGAAACATAAACAACTGGTTCATAAAGTGTCTACACTGTCTCCCATTTATTTCATCATATCTATAGTCCATTTTGGAATATCTTACTTAATAACCTTCTTCCTGACCTGGGGAAAGAAAACATACAACATGGTGAGCTCAAATGCTCAGTAAGGGTAAAAAAATAAATATCAATGACATCATATTCATAAGAACATAACTTTTGGAAATTCTAACCTGCAAAAGAGAGCATAATTTCATAACATGGGATAAATCATAGTAGTGAAATGGAATCCCAATAATCATAACATAAAACATGAAACTTTGTGGCATACACACATAATCATACAGAATCATTTATTATTAGTCAAGACTCATTCCCAAGACTATATTAGTGGACAAATTCCATTTCTAAACTGAGTGCACTCCTCGTTTCAGTCCTGTTTCACTGAACCGGTATAACCTACCATTCCAGTCATGTCTATCTCATGAGATATAAAATCTTTACCCAATGAATTGGAGGGAGATATATTTCCCACCCATCTCATAATGATACCATTCTTATGTGTGCCACAAAATCATAAACCATACATCATAGCATAACCCATGTAATAAAAATGGGAATCTTAAACATCGTGACATCATAAAAAAATTCATATAAGATAAAAGAATTAATAAAAAAATTTCCAACTCAAATAATCAAATCCATGTAATAATAGGGATAGAAACAGAACCCTATATTATCTTAGATGGAAAATAATTTTGATAAAACACTTGAACTCCATTCTTGAGGAAAATATCCTTTCTACTTCAAAAACACTTTTCCTTTCTTAACATGTCATACAATTCTAAACTAAAAGAAGTCGATTAAAAATAAACTTGAAAACATGTAAAGGAAGCTTCTTGGAGATTATGTTTTAAAAATCCATTCATGCCGTATAAGTTAAAAAAACATTCTTCTCGTACTTTTGTTGGAAAAGTCAAAAAGTACCTCGTACGAAAAACGACAAAAGATTCCTTTCATATCTTTTACTAAAAACTCACCGAAGGGTAAAATTTAATATAAACTATTTTAGAAGGATATAAATATTACATATTGAGGAAACATTGATGTGTATGATAAAATACACCCCATTAAATTCCAAAGTATAAACAATCTCGGATAAAAATGAGATTGTGATATTTCCCTTACCTTAGGTCTGATTTGCTTCGTAAGTGTCCGAACCTCCTGTATAATGATTTAAATAATGTTATTGAATTATTACAGAATCATACTTATTGTTATTATATCATATATGGTCATATTATTATCTTCTTATTAGTAATATTTCATTACTATTTGTTATTTAGGTGTTTATTACTTTTTGTTCTTATGCGTGTTTTGTTGAATAAATTCTTATTCTTCTATTTAGGTTATAGATAACTCATTTCTAGAATGGTATTAGTGTAATATATATCATATTCATTCATTCTATTCATTTATATAATAATTATGAAATGAAGATCATGTAGAACGAGTCGCATCACATCACGGAGACGGTATTCCGTACGTACGCACGAGTGATGATATCGTTCCTATGATCGTGGAATTGTATTGGAGTGTATGTATACTATTTCAGAATCAATATAACTTTATAATAGTCATATATATAGTCATTATTTACACCATTATACCCATCCAAGTAAGGTGGTGGTGGAAAATTAATTACACCACGTCGTGGAGACGGTATTCTGTACGAACGCATGCACGGTGATTTCTTTTTCCGTAGGATGGATAGATAGTGAAATAGGGTTGCTTCATACTTATAATAACATATCAGTATTTTATTGATACTGATGTTATTACTTCATAATGAAACAACTAATGAATAAGAAGTGGAAGAAGAAATAAAGATGAAAGAATCGGTAACGAACATTACCTCTTCTTTGAAGTGCTTCTTTGAGACCTCATTTTAGGGAACTAAAATAGGTCTTTGAAGAAGACCATAACCTCTAGGATGTTTCTAGGGATGTGGAGAGGAGAAATTGGCAGGGGTTGGCCGAGCATGAAGGCTCAATGTGGTGTGAGGAAGAGGGGGAGGAGGTGCCCTTTTATAAGGGAGGAGAGGGGCACCTTTGGAATAACTAAAAATATTATTTTATTATAAAGTCAAATTCGGTTTTTAATAGCTCCAAATTGATATATTTCCAAGATAATGTGGTTAGGGGTAGAAATACTCTCATCCAATAGAATTTAGACATGTTTAGGTATCAATTTTAACCTTATCATTTAGATTTAACTTTAAGTTAGATAATTTAACTTTTACCGTGTCTTCTTGTTTTCTTACACTATATGGTTAATAAACTTACCATATCAAGACAAACGAACCCCAAATTGTTTATTATTAATATATATAACCTTATATTAGTCATTTTTCCGAAACTTAAATTTTTAGGAATAAAATAACAATTAGTAATATAATATTTGTTTTAAAAACTATTTTATGTCAATTTTGATACTATTTAGTAATTGATTTTTTTGAAAATCATAACAGAATGATTAGTTTGAACCAAGTTACTTAAATCAATACTAACATTTCATATTAACCTAGAAAATTAGTTTAATTCATAAAAAGTCTCAAATTACATTTATTTGGGTATTTATAACATCAATTATGTCAATATTTCATTAATAAGATAATTACCGCATCATCATTGTGTCATAAATAAATTAAATTATTTAATGTCTAAAAATTACAAATAAAATACCATTATGTAGGAAATATTTTTAGCTTTCTAATGAATATTTATAGACGAATTTATCTTATGTATAAACCCATATTAAAAATTATTTACTTATTAAACTTTGATTTTAACTATTTTAACCCTTCTTTAAATAAATTAATAATAAATGTCCTGATCTAATCCAACTGGGCCTAAATGGTCATATTTTATTCCTAAGGTTGTTTTTGGTCGAATTACACTTGTCTAATATAATTAGGACATGTGTTAGGGTAATAATAATATCATTTTTACCCTTAATTAACCTATTTACTTTTAACCGTGGTAAAAAAAAGTAAAAAGTAACTATTCACCAAAAAATTATTTTCATCTCATTGAACCACATTTTACTTACTGACATCAACTGTGTCTCTCGAATTTTCGAAATTCCACTCACAGAAGCGGTAAAATTATGTTTTATGAAAAATTCAGTTTTTTAACTACCACTTAGTGGTTTCACTATTCATCAAAAATTGAAAGCTTTCAGAAAAATACCAAAATTTCACCCTAGGCTAATTTCAATATTCCGAATCCAAAAATGAACTCCATTTTGAAAAATAAAATTTATAAAATTTCAAAAGGTGGTTATTACTATTCATAATGGCTAATTTTAATAATATTTTAATAGCATATCATTGTTTAGTAAAACTCGGTATTGTGTACGACGCAAGCTATCGAGGAAGGCCACGGTTGTGTGTAAAGCAAGCCAAGCCAGTGTTAGTGAAAGATTCCTTTGATGATTTATATAAAATAAAAACAAAATATTTCACATAAAAGTCTCGGGTGTTAAATTCTACCCCCCTTAAAATGAATTTCGCCCTCGAAATTCGTCACTTGGTAACAAACAGATGAGGATACCTCTCCCTCATCATATCCTCAAGCTCCCATGTAGCTTATTCTAATTGGTGGTTCCTCCATAAAACATTCACCAATCGAGTGGTCTTGCTTCGTAGGACTTTTTCGCTACGATCCGGAATCTCTATCAGCTGTTCTTCATAAGAAAGATCTTGCTCCAGCGGTACAAATTCTGAGCTAAGTACATGTGAAGGATCAGGTATGTACTTTATCAGGAGAGATACATGGAACACATCGTGAACTTGAGAGAGATTCGGTGGAAGCGCCAATCGGTAAGCTACCTTCCCAACACGATCTAGTATTTCGAAAGTACCGATATATCTAGGGCTCAACTTCCCCTTCTTTCCAAATCTCATGACTCTCTTCCAGGGAGATATTCGTAAGAACACTTTATCACCCAATTCAAACTCTAGGTCTTTTCTTCGGTTGTCGGCATAACTTTTCTGTCGACTCTGAGCTTCTCTTATGTGTTGTTGAATAGATCTGAACTTTTATTCCATTTCATCAATGAGATCAGGTCCAAATAGATTTCTTTATCCAACTTCATCCCAGCAAGTTGGAGTCCTGCATTTCTTTCCATAGAGAGCTTCATAAGGAGCCATCTGAATACTAGAGTGAAAGCAATTATTATAAGAAAATTCCACCAAATGTAGGTGTTGATCCCAACCACCTTTGAAATCCATAGAGCAAGCTCTCAACATATCTTCTAGGGTATGAATTGTTCTCTCAGACTGACCGTCTGTCTGAGGATGATAAGCAGTGCTAAAACTCAACTCTGTATCCAGAGTATGCTGAAGACTTCGCCAGAACTTTGAGGTAAATATCAGATCCCGATCAGATATAATAGAAAGTGGTACTCCATGCAATCTTACCACTGCCTTTACATATATCCTGGCAAGCTGATCCAGAGAGAAATCCTCTCTAATAGCAATGAAGTGTGCAGACTTGGTAAGACGATCAACTATGACCCAGATAGCATTATTTCCTTTTGGATGTTTTAGGAAGTCCTGTGACAAAGTCCATAGTGATGTTTCCCCATTTCCATTCGATTATGGGTAATGGTTGTAACATCCCCTTAGACTTCTTTCTCTCAGCTTTAACTTGCTGACAAACCAGGCATCGAGAGACATATTCAGCAACATCTCTTTTCATGTCATCCCACCAGAAGTACTCTTTCCGGTCCTTATACATCTTCGTGCTTCCAGGATGAATAGAGAATGAAGAACTATGAGCCTCATCCAGCAGATCCTTCTTTAATTCTGGGATGTGAGGAACAAAACCCCGATTCCTGAACTTTATTATCCCATCACAATCAAGGTTGATTTCATGAACATTTCTCACCTTCGGCATCTTCTTTCAGAGCCTCTATAATCTTCACATGTATAGATGGTTGAACATTAATTTGAGAAAGATAAGATTTTTCCCCTTCCATTATAATTCCAAGATCCATCCTTTGTAAATCCATAAATATTGGATCTTTTGTGATCCTCATCATGGATAAACTGGCATGGTCTTGTCGACTTAATGCATCTTCCACCTTGTTTGCTTTCCCAGGGTGGTAATGGATTGAGTAGTCATAATCCTTAATCATCTCCAACCATCTTCTTTGACGCATATTCAGCTCCTTTTGTGTGAAAATATACTTTAAAATTTTATGATCAGTATAAATTTCACACCTTTCTCCATAAAGATAATGCCTCCAAATATTTAATGCAAATATTACCATAGCTAACTCCAAATCATGTGTTGGGTAATTTTTCTCATGGATTTTCAACTGTCGTGAGGCATAAGCTATCAACATATCATTTTTCATAAGAACACACCCCAATCCCTTCTTGGATGCATCACTATAGATCACAAACCTTTCTCCACTACAAGGCAGTGTGAGCACAGGTGCACTGGATAACCTTCTTTTCAACTCCTTGAAATTCTCTTCACATTCTTCTGTCCAAACAAACCT
Organism: Viscum album; assembly: GCA_963277665.1. NCBI lineage: Eukaryota > Viridiplantae > Streptophyta > Magnoliopsida > Santalales > Viscaceae > Viscum > Viscum album. Next base: position 1,049,047,048 of record OY728151.1, on the reverse strand, counting down.
AACTCCTTTCCGAGTCAACTTGGTGAGTGTATTAGATAATCGTGAAAAATATTTCACAAAACGTCGATAATATCCATCCAAACCAAGAAAAATTCGTATCTCAGTTACTGTTGTTGGTCTCAACCATCTTTCGATAACCTCTGTTTTTGCTGGATCCACATATATCCCCTCTTTTGAGATTATGTGACCCAAAAATGAAACTTTTTGAAGCCAAAATTCACACTTGGTAAATTTGGCATAAAGATTCTCCTTTCTTAGGGTCTTCAATATAATTCTCAAGTGATCTTCATGTTCTTCCTTTCTCTTTGAATAGACAAGAATATCTTCTATAAAGACTACCACAAATTGATCAAGATAGTCTCTAAAGACTCTATTCATCAGATCCATGAAGATAGTAGGCGAATTAGTAAGACCAAATGGCATCACTATAAATTCATAGTGTCCATACCTTGTACGGAAAGTCGTCTTTGGTATATCCTCCCTTTTGACCCTTAATTGATGATACCCTGAACGAAGATCAATCTTGGAAAAGTATTGAGCTCCGCGTAGTTGGTCAAATAAGTCATCAATGCGTGGGAGAGGATATTTGTTCTTGATAGTGATCTTGTTAAGTTCTTGATAATCAATGCAGAGTCTCATTGATCCATCTTTCTTCTTAACAAACAGAATAGGTGCTCCCCAAGGTGAAACACTAGGGCGTATGAACCCCTTATCAAGATTCTCTCGGAGTTGCTTCTTCAATTCCTACAACTCAATTGGGGCCATTCTATAAGGCGTCTTTGAAATAGGAAAAGCACCTGGTACGAGTTCTATTGAAAACTCAACTTCACGATTTGGTGGAAGACCCGGTAATTCTTCTGGAAAGACATCATCAAACTCCCGTACAATTGGCATATTCTTAATCGTGAGTTTCTCACCAACCATTTGAGATAAATAACCTTAATTTAGTGGAATCAAGACCCATAAGGTAGAAGGAATTTCCACTGGAAGGTTATGTTCATCCTTGCATTGATAGACGATCATAGATTGATCTGGAATATGAAATGTGACTTCCCTTTTTTGGAAATTGATATGAGCTCCATATAATGAAATCCAATCCATGCCAAGAATCACATCAAATTCCACTATAGGAAGGATTACAAGATTTGCAGGAAGCACTTTCCCACAAACATCGATCGGAGAAGAATTATAAACTTTTGATGCGACTGTTGTGCCATTAGGTGTTGTCACAGCTAACTCAACATCTAATTGTTGAGGTAATACGGTGATACCCTTAGAAAATTATTCAGAAATAAAAGAGTGGGTGGACCCAGAATCAAATAAAACATTTGCTACTTTAGAGTGGATGGTAAGTGTACCTTTCACCACATCGTTATCGTACTCCACATCGCTGATAGAAATTGCATGTGACTTTCCTTTGTCTTTAGCCTTAAGAGTTTGTTGACGTCGACCATTATCATCAACCCTTGGATTAGGGCATTTATTGTCATAATGTCTCATCTCCTTGCACTTGAAACATTTAAGTGTAGTAGGTTCATTCTATGTATCCCTTCCTTTGTTTGCATCATTAGACATCTTCTTCCCATCATCGCGGCATTAAAATGCCCGATGACCTTCCTTTCCACATTTGAAACATTTACTTGTCCATTTATGAAAACTCCCTCCATGTTTCTTTCCACACATTGAGAATAAGGGAAAGTTAATCTTCTTTTCAGTGTGCTCTTTATATTTTCCTTTGAATTCCATTTTCCTCTTCTTATCAAACCCATATGATTGATGGGTTACTCCAATCTCCATCTCGACTTTGAGAGCACATCGAACGATTTCCTCGTAGCTATTGAAGTCCCTTATGGTAACGCCTTTCGAAGAATTGGTTTTAATCCACTAAAGAATCGATCGATCTTACTCTCAGGTTGGATAATAATACCAAAAGCGTACCTTACAAGTCTTGTAAAATTTGCTTCATAGGTACCAACAGATTCATCATACTTTTTCTTCAGTTCAAGAAACTCTTTCTCCATCTTTGTTCAGAGAATACGAGGTAAGTACTTATTGAAAAATAAGTTCTTAAACTGGTCCCATTCCATGGACTCAATTTCATCCCTTTTCCTCATATTCTTAATAAGATTCCACCACTGATCAGCATCACCTTCCAAATGATACACTGCTAAGATGACTTTATCATGCTCAGAACATTGAAGAACTGAAAATATGTTTTCAGTAGTACTAATCCATTTTTCATCATCTAATGGATTAGTAGACCCACAGAATGAAGGTGGACGTTGTCTCATAAAGGATTCAACAGAATTTTTCTCCTTCCTTTGCTCGTTTGGAAGTCCTGCATGATTTATAGCTTGAGAAAGTTGTGTGAGCATGGCTACAAGATTTTTCATTCCAGCTCCCATAACATTTGGTTGCTCAGGGGGACAATCATTTCATTTCCCGTCGCATTCCGCATTAACACGGTTCCTTCAGGATCCAACCATTGACTAAAACCAAGAAGAATAGTGTGAGAAACACTAATTATAATAGGAAAATCACATAATCAAGAATAAAATTTCACACATAAGGTCTTATCCTAGGTTATTCATGGACATTTCTAAAACACTAAGATTGTGTTCTATGCTTAGAATTATCCTTAGAGTTCTTACTAAGGCTTTCACATCCTAGTTTCCAAAGGTTGACTATACCTTTCCTCTGATACTAACTATAATGACTCATACATTACATACATTGTTTATACTTCAAAATTGAAGCATACTTATTACAACATATAAAAAACCACGAAAGGACCGTATAGGTATAGTGTCTCTAGAAACTGGAAACATAAACAACTGGTTCATAAAGCGTCTACACTGTCTCCCATTTATTTCATCATATCTATAGTCCCTTTTGACATATCTTACTTAATAACCTTCTTCCTAACCTGGGGAAAGAAAAAATACAAAAGGGTGAGCTCAAATGCTCAGTAAGGGTAAACAAAAGAAATATCAATCACATCATATTTGTAAGAACATAACTTTTGGAAATCTTAACCTGCAAAAGAGAGAATAATTTCATAACATGGGATAAATCATAGTAGTGAAATGGAATCCCAATAATCATAACATAAAACATGAATCTTTGTGGCATACACACATAATCATAGAGAATCATTTCTTATTAGTCAAGACTCATTGCCAAGACTATCTTAGTGGACAAAGTCCATTTCTGAACCGAGTTCACTCCTCGTTTCAGTCTTGTTTCACTGAATTGGTATAACCCACCGTTCCAGCCATGTCTATCTCATGAGATATAAAATCTTTACCCAATGCATTGGAGGGAGATATATTTCCAACCCATCTCATAATGATACCATTCTTATGTGTGCCACAAAATCAGAAACCATACATCATAGCATAACCAATGTAATAAAAATGGGAATCTTAAACATCGTGACATCATAAAACAATTCATATAAGATAAAGGAATTCATAAAAATATTTCCATCACAAAATAATCAAATCCATGTAATAATAGGGATAGAAACAAAACCCTATATTATCTTAGATGGAAAATAATTTTGATAAAACACTTGAACTCCATTCTTGAGGAAAATATCCTTTCTACTTCAAAAACACTTTTCCTTTCTTAACATGTCATACAATTCTAAACTAAAAGAATTTGATTAAAAATAAACTTGAAAACTTGTAAAGTAATCTTCTTGGAAATAATGTTTTAAAAATCCATTCATGTCGTATAAGTTAAAAAAACATTCTTCTCGTACTTTTTTCGGAAAAGTCAAAAAGTACCTCGTACAAAAAACGACAAAAGATTCCTTTCATATCTTTTACTAAAAACTCTCCGAAGGGTAAAATTGAATATAAACTATTTTATAAGGATATAAATATTAAATATTGAGGAAACATTGATGTGGATGATAAAATACACCCCAGTAAATTCCAATGTATAAACAATCTCGGATAAAAATGAGATTGTGATATTTCCCTTACGTTAGGTCCAATTTGCTTCGTAAGTGTCCGAACCTCCTGTATAATGATTTAAATAATGTTATTGAATTATTCTAGAATCATACATATTGTTATGTTATCATATATGGTCATATTCTTAGCTTCTTATTAGTAATATTTCATTACTACTTGTTATTCGGGTGTTTATTACTTTTTGTTCTTATGTGTGTTTTGTCGAATAAATTCTTATTCTTCTCTTCAGTTTATAGATACCTCATTTCCAGAATGGTATTAGTGTAATATATATCATATTAATTCATTCGATTCATTTATATAATCATTATGAAATGAAGATCATGTAGAACGAGTCGCATCACATCGTGGAGACGTTATTCCGTACGTACGCACGAGTGATGATATCGTTCCTATGATCGTGTAATTGTATTGGAGTCTATGTATACTATTTAAGAATAAATATAACTTTATAATAGTCATTATAGTCATTATTTACACCATTATACTCATCCAAGTAAGCTGGTAGTGGAAAATAGATTACACCACGGCGTGGAGACGGTATTCCGTACGTACGCACGCGTGGTGATTTCTTTTTCCGTAGGATGGATAGATGGTGAAATAGGGTTGTTTCATACATATAATAACATATCAGTATGTGAGTGATACTGATGTTATTACTTCATAATGAAACAACTAAAGAAGAAGAAGTGGAAGAAGAAATAAAGATGAAAGAATCGGTAACGGACATTACCTCTTCTTTGAAGTGTTTCTTTGAGACCTCCTTTTAGGGCACTTAAATTGGCCTTTGAAGAAGACCAGAACCTCTAGGATGTTTCTAGGTATGTGTAGAGGAGAAATTGGTAGGGTTTGTCCGAGCATGAAGGCTCAAAGTGGTGTGAGGAAGAGGGGGAGGAGGTGCCCCTTTATAAGGGAGGAGAGGGGCACCTTTGGAATAACTAAAAATATTATTTTATTATAAGGTCAAATTCGGTTTTTAATAGCTCCAAATTGATATATTTTGAAGATAAGGTGGGTAGGGGTATAAATAATCTTATCCAATATAATTTAGACAAGTTTAAGTATCAATTTTAACCTTATCATTTAGATTTAACTTTAAGTTAGATAATTTAACTTTTACCGTGTCTTCTTGTTTTCTTACACTATAAGGTTAATAAACATACCATATCAAGCCAAAAGAACCCCAAGTTGTTTATTATTAATATATATAACCTTATATAAGTCATTTTTCCGAACCTTAGATTTTTAGGAATAAAATAACAATTAGTAAGATAATACTTGTTTTAAAAACTATTTTATGTCAATTTTGACACTATTTAGTAATTGATTTTTGTGAAAATCATAACAGAATGATTAGTTCTAACCAAGTTACTTAAATAAATACTAAAATGTCATATTAACCTATAAAATTAGTTTAATTCATAAAAAGTCTCAAATTACATTTATTTTGGTATTTATAACATCAATTATGTCAATACTTCATTACTAAGATAATTACTGCATCATCATTGTGTCATAAATAAATTAAATTATTTAATGTCTAAAAATTAAAAATAAAATACCATTATGTAGGAAATATTTTGAGCTTTCTAATGAATCTTTATAGTCGAATTTATCTTATGTATAACCCCATATTAAAAATGATTTACTTATTAAACTTGGATTTTAACTATTTTAACCCTTCTTTAAATAAATTAATAATAAATGTTCTAATCTAATCCAAGTGTGCCTAAATGGTCATATTTTATTACTAAGGTTGTTTTTGGTCGAATTACACTTGTCAAATATAATTAGGAAATGTGTTAGGGTAATAATAATTTCATTTTTACCCTTAATTACCCTATTTACTTTTAACCGTGGTAAAAAAAAGTAAAAAGTTACTATTCACCAAAAAATTATTTTCATCTCATTGAACCACATTTTACTTACAAACATCAACCTTTCTCGGATTTTCGAATTTCCACTCACAGAAGCGGTAAAATTATGTTTTATGAAAAATTCAGTTTTTTAACTACCACTTAGTGGGTTCACTATTCATCAAAAATTGAAAGTTTTCAGAAAAATACCAAAATTTCTCCCTAGGATAATTTCGATATTCCGAATCCAAAAATGAAGTCCATTTTGAAAAATAAAATTTATAAAATTTCAAAAAGTGGTTATTACTATTCATAACGGCTAGTTTTAATAATATTTTAATAGCATATCATTGTTTAGTGAAACTCGGTATTGCGTAAGACGCAAGCTATCGATGAAGGTCGCGGTTTTGTGTAAAGCAATCCAAGACAGTGTTAGTGAAAGATTCCTTTGATGATTTATATAACATAAAAACAAAATATTTCACATAAAAGCCTCGGGTGTTACATCGCGACGTGATCGTCAGGTCCCTGCAACCTCTTGTTTCTCACACCGAGCATGACTCATGTGGGCTTAGAGTGAGCACCGAACCCGACCTCCACCATTTGAACTATGAGGTCTTTGATCCATGTAAAGTGATGGTACATAGGAAGCCTTCACGAGGTTCAAGCCCACCACTCTGTCATTTATTCACGTCGAGTTCCACCCTCGTCCAACATGACGTTAAACTGTATTCCCTTGTCCCGCATGACATTAAACTGCACAACCCTTTGAACTACGAGGTCTTTGATCCATGTCAAGGCATGGTATGTAGGAATCCTCCACGATGTCCAAGACCACCACCACTAGGACCCTCCTGGTCCTCCTTTTTTACGTCAGTTCACCGATGAAGCCCACCCGAACTACGAGGACTTTGATCCATGTCAAGGCATGGTACGTAGGAAGCCTCCTAGAGGTTCAAGCCCATCTCCCATCGGACCAAGGTTCCTCATTTACGTCGGTTCTCCGACACCCACCACCATTCCGAACTACGAGGACATTGATCCATGTCAAGGCAGGGTACGTAGGAGGCCTCCATGAGGTTCAAGCCCATCGCCCGTCATTTATTCACGTTAGGGTTCACTCTCGTACAGCATGATGTTAAACTGTATTCCAGTCCGACGGCAAGCCATTGTGACCAAGCTAAACTATGTGGTCTTTGATCTGTGTCAAGGCATGGTACGTAGGAAGCCTTCCTGAGGTTCAAGCCCAACAATCATTGGCCCAGACCGTCTCCCTGTCGGTGTGCCAAGCCCCCCCCCCCCCCCATTTTCACCTGAACTACGAGGACGTTGATCCGTATCAAGGCATGGTATGTAGGAAGCCTCCCAGAGGTTCAATCCCATCTCCCATCAGACCAAGGCCCCTCATTTATGTCGGTTCGCCAACACCCACCGCCATTCCGAACTACAGGGACTTTGATCCATGTCTAGGCATGGTACGTAGGAGGCCTCCACGAGGTTCAAGCCCATCGCCCGTCGTTTATTCACGTTAGGGTTCACTCTCATCCAGCATGACGTTAAACTATATTCTTGTCCGACGGCAAGACATTGTGACAAACCTGAACTACATGGTCTTTCATCCGTGTCAAGGCATGGTACGTAGGAAGCCTTCCTGAGGTTCAAGACCAACAATCATTGTCCCAGAACATCTCCTTGTCGGTGTGCCAAGCCCCCCCCCCCCCCATTTTCACCCGAACCACGAGGACATTGATCCATGTCAAGGAATGGTACGTAGGAAGCCTCCCAGAGGTTCAAGCCCATCTCCCATCAGACCGAGTTCCCTCATTTATGTCTGTTCGCCGACACCCACCGCCATTCCGAACTACGAGGACTTTGATCCATGACAAGGCATGGTACGTAGGAGGCCTCCACAAGGTTCAAGTACATCGACCATCGTTTATTTACGTCAGGGTTCACTCTCGTCTAGTATGACGTTAAACTATATTCCGGTTTTACGGCAAGCCGTTGTGACCAATACGAACTACGAGGACTTTGATTCATGACAAGGCATGGCACGTAGGAAGCCTTCACGAGGTTCAAGCCCATCACTAGTGGACCCCTGGGTCTACATTCACGTCGGTTCACCGATGAAACCCTTTGAACTACGAGGTATTTGATCCATGTCAAGGTATGGTACGTTGGAAGCCTCCCCAAGGTTCAAGCCCATCTCTCATTGGACCAAGGTCCACCTTCACGTTGGTTCGCTGACGAATCCCCTTCCGAACTACGAGGACTTTGATCCATGCCAAGGCATGGTATGTAGGAAGCCTTCCAGAGGTTCAAGCCCACCACCCGTCGGACCAAGGTCCACCTTCACGTCGGTTTGCAGACGAATCCCCCCTTGAACTACGTGTTCTTTGATCCATGTCACGACATGGTACGTAGGAAGCCTCCACGAGGTCCAAGCCCACCACCACTAGGACCCTTCTAGTCCTCCCCATTCACGTCAGTTCACTGATGATGCCCATCAGACCAAGGTCCACCCTCATGCCGGTTCACCGGCACCATCCCGAACTACACGGACGTTGATTCCCTGCCATGGGGATACGTAGGAAGCCTCTTCAAGGCTCAAGCCCAACTTCACTATTGCCCCCTGCGATGGTCCCATTTCATTTCCCCCTCCACTTCATTCTTCCATCCATCATCCACCCTGATTCTTGCCTGAACCGTCATATCCCGGAGAGACCATGTCGGTCCGAGACCATGTCGGTCCGCTCTTCTTCACAGCCGCCCATGGGCTGGTCCTGGTATTGGCACCCCTTCAAGGGAAATCCCTCAATCCGATCCATTCTAGCTAATTCTCTGATCGGGCTGATCTGTCTCCGCTGGACGTTAAACTTGCGGCATACCCTGTGTTAAACACAGGAAGCTGAGGAAAACCTCAGATATGTGTCTATGGAATATAATTCCCAGCGCTCGATGTGGGATGCCTCAGGCTTCCACGCCCTCGAGAAGCCCTGTGACCAGGGATAATAGACAGACATGCCAAGTCCCCAGCATCCAGACACGCTACTGATGCCTCAACGTGACTACTCCCCCGACTGAAGGTTGCTGCCCTGACTAGACCCTTTGGAATGTCCCGACAGAAGCAGTGTAATTAACCGGAATCCATGGAAACATGGCACTGGGAAGAGTTTCATGAACAACGTATTAAATCTATGAGGGATACCCAGACTAGGTGACGAGTTCTGAGGAGGAATCCATGGAAGGAAAAACCGACATCCCATTATCCCGTTTCAATCAAGGAGGAGACGTCCCTGAATAAGGAGCGAATGCCGCCCGCCTTTGGAAAGCGGGAATGAGGGGAAACAGTGTAGCGCGTCCTCCTCCGCGGACGGATGGATGCGCGCGCGCCTCGACGAAATCTTCAGAAACAGAAATGGTGAACCCGACGTGAAATTCTTCTCCTCAATGTGGAGATTAGTAGCATTCGAGACACAAGTAGATTGATGTGTCACCAGATCCAGATATCTGGTGCCTGGCCCCGCCAAGCAAATAGCGGGCCTGTGGTGAAACTCACCGGAATTCGGGGCAGTAGAACATGGGGCACTCCGTTATGCAATGTGTTGGCGTGGATCCTTCTTACAGACGTGGACAATGGAAGGACGTTGGGGAACTGGTTGTCAATACTTTTTCCTCGCAGTTCTGATGAGTTGATCCCTTCGTTTCTCAGGAACCAGGTTGCTGTTACAGAGAAACGATCACCGCCCACTCGCCGACGTTGGGGCCGGGGAAACATCGCCACAGCCACCCCGCATGGCGCCGCTACCGCCACAACGGCCGCCACATCGTGGAATACGGGTCTCCCACGTCCCCTTTCCCCATCAGAGGTCATCCAGCGAAGGGTGATCAACAACCTCGTACGTAGGTATGAGGAGGAAGGGTTCATCCCATATCGGGATATGGCCCGCTTGGACCTGGAGGCCTCCAGGCCCCGCCGTCAACGCCGCCCTAACAAGCCGCGCAGTGAGCCCCTGCTCCCCACCCCAACGTTCAACCATTTCGGGAGCCTGTCCCCGAAACGCCTTGACAACTCCTCACCTTACGCTGATGAGGCGGGCGTCATCCGGCTCAGCCCGCTCCGGGTCCCGACCCAAGGGATCCATGCAATGGCTCCCGTTCGGCCACGTCAGCACCGCCGTCCGACTCCGCAGGAAGAGCAGGTAGGTCATGCCCCTTCACCACATGCGCCAGCTCGTCTGACCCGACATCAGTGCTGGGCCCGGGCTGAGGACGCTCGCCCAGGTGTGTCGACGTCAACACCTACAGTGGCCCGAGCCACCACCGATGTGCATCATGGATTCCCTGCATACACTAAGCAGGGGAACTCCTTCACCCAACCAGGATCGAGACCCCAACTGCCCCACGGGCAGGCTGGGTTGACTCTCCGGGTTGCAGACCAGAGCAGTGGTCGCTGCAAACTAACCCGCAGTGATGTCACCACGTACGGAGGCCCTCCTCGTACCACTACTCCACAGAGTGTGGGCCTTCCCCGCTCCGAAGCTCGTCATTGAGGTATGCCTCGTGCTACCCCCATCCCGAAGGAAGACCTGCCCCGCGGCAGTGATGCTCGGCGCGGAAACCTTTCCCGCGCCCACTATACAGGGTATGGAGTCCATCCTCCTGCCTCCAACCGCCGATCTGAAGGCACTATCCATCCGGTCCTTATCCGACGTGGGGTCCATCCCTATGTCCTCTCTACAACGGGCGAAGGTCCTCCTCGCCCCAGCAACTCGAGGAGTGAAGGCCAGCCTCGCTCCGCCCGCATCGACCATGGAGGTCCTCCCCATGCTCCTGCCGATTCCAACAGAGGCTCCTCCCACATGGGTGCTGTCCATGGAGGTCCTCCCCATATACCCTTCGACATTTTCCCCAGTGCCCCTCGCACCTCGACGATCTCGAGCGGGGGACCTCTCCTCCACAGCGCCAGTTCCGCCCCGATAATACATGATAGGGATCAACCCTGTCCCGAAGAGCCACCCCGGGGCAGGAGAGTGGGTCGTCGCCACCACAAGAAGAGTCCTGGGAAAGCCTGGGTGGAGATCAAACTGGCCCGCTTCTCGGATTCTGAAGAGGAATGCGACTCAGCGATAAAACCTTCTCCCCGCTCCTCCGTATCAAGGACTGGGGCAGGAACCAGGCGCGTTAGCCTCATTCTCCCAAAATGTGAGGTCCACCAGATTCCCACCTCTCTCCACAGGTACATCCATGAGGAAGAAATTGTAAAAATTCCGCAGGTCTCGACCGTGCAGTCACCACCATTGTCACCCGAAGTGCCCTCTACCTCTACCAGAGATCACGGAAAGCTATTTTGGGGGCCAACGGAGGTAGAGCGACGACATGACCCATCGACGACAGCCATGACTCCTGTGCTGGAAGCTGTGGCTATCATCCCATCATATCGTGACATCGTGGCCAGGTCACCTCACTCTTCAGATGATGGCCCGGAATTCGGCGGCCAGTCAGCTCGTTCGCCGTATTCTCCTCCACCGAGTTTACTATCCCCGAGGTCCGCCTCGGTGCCTCTACCGGTCCCTTAGCCACCTCTGGTTGACAAGTGTGGAAATACAGGGCCAGACCCCGAGTCCGAACCCAGGATCTTCTGGAGTATTCTCGTAGTGGATCACTTCCCGGATAAATTCTGGCAGACGGCAGCGCTGAACTTTGGCGCACCAGAGTCCCTTACCCCTGAAGAAGTAGGGTGTATTTGTCAAACCCTATGGGTGACACACTTCTGCCTTTGTTACGAGCGGGTGGTGTACCCCAGAAGTCGAGAGCACTTCGAAGAAATCGGCGAGCAATGCCGCCTGATCGATTTGGCCGCTCTCCTTGTGGCCCAGCACCCTGAATCGACAGGCCGTCAAAGCGCCCTTCAACGGAAATGTGTTCAGATATTCAAAGTACTCCGAAGAGTCATCAGGGAATCTACCCCCATGTGAAAGTCCATGGTTGGGGACACTACGCCGCTCTACTCTTCGACCCTATCCGAAGGCAGCCCGATTCGTTATGCGACATCAAGGACATGCCCTAGAGAGGGGTCACGGTCCACATGGCTGATATTGTGGACAAGGAAGACGATCTTGAATTCCTTGATGGAGACTTACCCCCCGAGGGCGTACCGCCACTGCTGGACGCATCAGGGAGGGTTACCTGTCAGCAGAGGATCCTACTAGGCCTCCCTGTACCCACCGAGTCGCTGGTACTCGGTCGAAATACCGGCAAGGGTAAGGAGCACGTCGGAACTGTCAAGCACTCCGACCCGTCTGCCTCTGTACAGAAAATGGACGACGATCCCGAGAAGGCCACGTTACGCCAGCATCTTGCTGAGCTGAAGAGGCTGGTTGACGAACTCTTGGCTGAGCGCACTGTAGAGCGGCGACCCGACTATGGTAATCCCAGGCCGGGGTAGCAGGGGCAGGAACAGCTTCCCCCCGGTGAGATGCCTCCGGGAAACCCTGAACATGCTACTTCCGCAGACAGGGCAGAAGCCGGAACTTACAGCAAGAGGGCGCGATACGTCTCGCCAAACCCCCCCGAACGACGGGGTAATCTGAAGAATCCAGTCTGGGTTCCCCCAGTCACCCGCAGGTCGTTCCTCCAGTTGATCCATGAGCTGCCGAGGCCATCTACCATGTTGAAGAACCTAGAAACGCATGTGTGATTAAGGATCCCCGTCAAGACAGGGACCCCCACCCGGATGATCTTATAGCGACACTCACATCCCGCCTCAAAGCGTTGGAAACGCGGCAGGTGACGGTCCCACCGGATGGCAAGCTGTATCCCGTGTGGGTGGATGATATGCCCGCACCCCCTGGTTTTGGGAACCCCACTTTCTCTCCCTTCAACGGGACAGGGGACCCACCGTAGCACGTGGCTAATTTTTCTTCCAGGTGTGGCCCCATGATGGGGACCCTGGCTCAGCAAGAATCCGCCAAGCTCCGATGTTTCGTATAGACATTGGAAGGTCCAACATTCGTCTGGTACAACCAGCTCCCCATCAGATTGGTGACCGGTTGGGAGGATCTCCACCGGCAGTTCCTATACCAGTTCAGCTCCACCACACGGAAGACCAACATTGCAGAACTCTTCAAGTGTAAGCAAAGGCTTGATGAGCGAGTCTCAGATTTCATCGCCCGGTGGAAGGGACTTACGTATTCCCTCGATATGCCACTAACTCAAGAGAAATTACTGACGTTGTGTGTGGGGAACGTCAAAATGGAGCTGGTACCCTCCCTGATTACCCAGAACTACCCTGGAGGGTTCAGAGATTTATTAGATAAGGCTCAGCGCCTTAAGGAAGCTCTGCAACAGGCTAGTCAGGCACGTTTGTTGCCCCCTATGATCCCAGCCAGGAGGACCGCCAGAGCCAAACTTTCCGCAGTGGCCCAAATAGAATCCCCTAGGCAATTAGAATTACTGCCAGCGACACCATCCCCGCAACCCCGCAGAGGTCCTCCACCTCAAGCGCAGGCTCCTGCCCAGCAGCGACTGCCCCAGAATCGACAGGTTCCCCCGCACAATGTGACACCTCCACCTAGTAGAGATAATCAGGTGTCGCCTCCTCGACAGGCCCCTCCGGCCCCTCATTAGGGCTAGGCCCCCAGGGCCCCTATCTGGAAAGAAGGCACCAGACTTATTCGTTCAACGAAAATAAGGTCCCAGGCTACTTACAAAGCGCTCTAGAGCAAGGGATTGTGCGCCTGCCCGAGTGTAGAAGGCCGGGAGAGGTGAATCTCACCGATCACCCCAACTGCTGTCCTTATCATCAGATTCTGGGGCACACCCTCAAGCAATGCTATGTGTTTAAAGACTGACTTCAAGACCAGGTCAACAAAAACATAGTCAGGTTGGGCTTGGCACCAACACAAGTGGCGGGTGTCTTTGTAGGGTCAGAGATCGGTAGCGACAGCGAAGGCGAGTGGCAGCAGGTTCCCAGCCATGGATCCCGGAAATACAACGACTGGATGGCTTGAAAAACTGTCGTCTGCGCCCATGGTATCATCCGGGTGCACCAGAGGCAGCCGGAACCTTCATAAGAAGTTGTCGGTACCTTTGCATCGTCTTCATAGTCGACCTCTTCCCAAAAGGGCAAGCAGCAACGACGTTAGAAGAAGCAACGTGCTCTGTCAGTGCCGTCGTCATCCCGCACTCTCGGCGACTTTATGCCCCCGGAAATGGGGATTCCTCCCAGAATCCGCCCGGTGGTGGATGAATCCCTGAGCAACAGCCAGGGGTACGCTTCGATTAACACCGTGGAGCTGGTAAAGCCCTATATGACTCCCGACGAGGGGGAACGTCGGGCGAACCTCCCCAACGTTTCCAGCCGACGTCAACCTCAGCGGAACCGCAACCACGCCGGCCATCGAGTTACGTCAGCGGGCACTTTCAACCAAGTCGTGCATGCTAATAAGACCAGACAGTAGGCTCAGCATAGAGCTCAGCATGCGCAACCCCATATGATGCCCTCAGCTCTACCTCCACCGCCATTTGTGCCACTAGATCAGGGAGAGCTGCCTCGTTCGTATCACATTCAGTCTTGCCCGGCTGCAAGCCAGCCTCCATTGTCCGATCCTAGTTCGGTGACTACTCTCATGGCTTCAACTAGTAGGCATGAGGATGTACCCAGTACTATCCGATCTTCGGCTCAACCGGCAGGGCCCGCTATGCCTCCAAGTGTCGAACGCCCTCCTGTAGGCAGAGGTTCACGTTTGGCACGAAATTATGATGTCCTGAACCACCTGGCCAACATTAAGGCAAGGATTTCTATCATCGAGGCCCTTCGCCTATCATCTGAAATGCGCGAGGCACTTTATGAGGACCTAAGGAGCCCCCTCTAGTTTGAGACGGAGGTAGAAGTTGTGGAAGCCTTCCATACCGAGACAATTGAGAACGCCGAATGTCAGGTGGTTATCTCGTTCTCCAGTGAAGATGATGACCCTCCTTTATAGAGGCATATTCGCCCGCTGTACATCATTGGAAACTTCAATGGTGTGGAAGTCCGCCGCTACCTCATTGACACGGGTTCTAGAATCAACCTAATTCTGACTCGGACATTGTGAAAGCTGGGTCTGTCTGAAGGTGATTTAACTCCCTCTGACCTCAGAATCCAGGGGTACGACAGGACCGAGAAAACCCCAGTCAGCAAGATCCACATGAAGACTCAGTTCGGTGGCTTAATTGCCAGCACCGAGTTCATGGTCGTCTCTCAGGACACCGCCTACAACGCGTTGATGGGTAGGCCATGGCTCCATATGCATGTAGCGGTCTCTTCATCATATCACCAGTGTCTCAAATACTCACTCAACGGTCGAGTAGGAGTGCTTCAAGGAGATGCATCTCCTTTCGCCTCTTGTAAGGCCCACTATCTGGATGCTAATTATTACAAGAGTAAGGATAAGAAAATTATTTTAAGTGAGGATGAATCCACCCCGGTCACAAGTGATCCCTGGGAAAGCATGGATGATGCCTACATCCTTCCGATCCACCGATTGGAGGCCACGAACCCCGACATGGGGAAATGTTTTGTTGTTTCGGTTATACAGGGAAGGCATGTTCCCGTGTCCAAGCGACGGCAGAAAATCACCTCGTACTCCTACATCAACCAGGATCAGGTGATCCCGGAATCTCCTACCTCTGTACGGTACCAAAGTGTCAAGCTTATGACAATGGTGGTGCGCCATACGTGTCTCTTCCGCCGGGCTAGAATTAACCGACTCAGGACGATATGTCACCACTGCTTTTATATCATCAAACGTGGCCCCTTAGGCTGAAGGCCAGATGGGATAGGATTGACTGCCTTCATTGCTATAGTCTCATTGGCGAGTGAGTCTCCTGATATGATGACCACTACTTCCCACACTGGCACCAACTGCCCCTCAGACTTTGATAGCCCAGAAGTGCCTCCCGTCGTGGGAAATCCCCCCATGGGTTGAGAGGAAGACCTGGAGGATGCTCCCCCTGCCTTTGAGGAAGGCGCTTCTACCACGGTTGATGAACTGGTACAGGTGAACCTTCGTAGCGAGGCAGATCTGAAACCCACATTGATCAGTGCAGCTATGTCCCCCGAGGAGCGGAAGCAATACGTAGAATTCCTCAAACAACACTGTGACGTGTTTTCCTGGAGTTACAACGAGATGCCAGGACTAGATCCCCAGGTAGTCGTTCACCATCTGGGCCTCCTGTAAAACCATCGTGGGTTTAAGCAGCCTCCCAGGAAATTGCACCCTTCTCATGGTGCTATAGTTGAGGCCGAAGTTGACAAGCTTATCAAAGACAACGTCGTTAAGGAAGTCCAATACCCCAAGTGGCTTGCCAACATTGTGCCAGTCAAGAAGAAGAATGGGCAGATCAGAGTCTTCATCGAATTATGTGACCTTAATCGTCACTACCCAAAGGATGACTTCCCACTCCCGGTGACGGAGTTATTGATTGACACCACGGCCGGGTTCCAAGCTCTCTCTTTCATGGATGGGTATTCCGGGTATAACCAGATCTGGATGACCCCCGAGGACAAGGAGTCCACTACCTTCAGGGCTCCCTAAGGTACCTTTTGCTACCAGGTTATGCCCTTCGGCTTGAAAAATGCAGGTGCCACTTATCAGAGGGCCATGCACCGCATATTCAAGCCGATTCTCAGAACATTGGTGGAATGCTATGTAGATGACCTAGTGGTCAAATCATGTCAGCGCCAGGACCACCTCAAAGACCTTGAGAAGGTGTTCGGTTTCCTCCGTTCCTGTCACCTGAAGATGAACCCATTGATGTGTGCCTTAGGGGTCACCTCTGGGAAGTTTCTGGGCTTTGTTGTTAGATATCGAGGCATTGAGATCGACCTAGAGAAGATCAATGCCATCAGCCAAGTGCCTCCCCCGAGCAACATTCGGGAACTTCGAGGCATCCAAGGCCACTTAGCCTATATACGCCGATTCATCACGAATCTAGCCGGCAAGTGTAATCCCATTTCCCGGCACATGAAGAAGGTAACTTCATACAAATGGGATGAAGAGTGTTGGAACACCATCGAGGAAATCAACCAGTATCTACTCCAACCTCCGGTTTTGATGCCACCTGTCTCCGGAAAGCCACTGGTCCTTTACGTGACCGCCCTGGAAAGTTCCCTCGGTGCGCTGCTCGACCAGAAGAATAACGAGGGTTCTGAGAACAGTCTCTACTATCTCAGATGCATGCTTTTCGATACGGAGGTCAGAAACTCCCCTATCGAAAAGAGCTGCCTTGTGCTCGTCTTCACTGTGCAGAAGTTGCGACATTACATGTAGCACCATGAGGTGCAATTGGTCTCCCGGGTAGACCCACTGAAGTATATCCTGAACTGCCCCATGCTGACTGGCCGACTAGCACGGTGGGCGGTGATTCTCCAACATTTTGATATCAGGTTCGTACCTCCGAAGGACGTTAAGAGACAGGCATTGGAAGACTTTTTAGCTGCCCATACAACCTCTACGGATCAATCCATAGACCTGGATTTTCCTGATGAGACGATCCTATCAGTCGATCATGTCGTCTGGTGATGGAAAATGCATTTCGACGGTGCCTCCCGGAGACCCACCGGTAGGCGGCTCAACGATCCCAAGATCAACAGAGTGAGCCTGGGTATTGTCTTCATTACTCCGACACAAGCCATCCCGCCATACTTGTTCCTGTTGTCAGAAGGCTCTACGAACAACGAGGCAGAGTACCAGGCTCTCATCAACAGCCTCGAGTTGGCCCTTGAGATCCATGTGCCCCATCTACATGTGAAAGGAGATTCCGAGCTGGTAATCAAACAGGTTAATGGTGACTACGTCGTCAGGAAGCCGGAGCATGTACCATTGCTGGAGTACACCCTCTGTCTAATGGCCTAGTTCTCTTCTCGACCAGAGATTACCCATGTCCCACCGTCACAGAACGTTCAAGTAGACGCCTTGGCTGGCTTAGCCGCGTCGCTCGCAGAACCCGAGAAAGACGATTTGATCATACATGTGGCACACCAGAGAGTCATTGCCCCCGTCACCCAAGAGGACAATGATGGCCTGCGGGTAAGTCATCTCACCGCCGGACCCTCTACGTCAGGGGTCCCGGGTTCGTCAGACACAGTGGTTGAAGCCACTCCCGACTGGAGGGCACCTTTTGTCGATTATCTCCAAAAGGGTCGCCTCCCGGACAATCGGCCCAAGCGTGAGCGAATCCGACGCCGCGCGCTGCAATTTACCTTCCAGAGCGGCCCCAGTCTTGAACAGATCCTTTATAAGCGGAGCTTCGATGGTGTCCTCCTCTGTTTCATTCAAGGAGTAGAGATTCCTCAAGTTATGAAAGAGTTTCACACCAGTTCTTGTGGCACCCATCAAGCCGGGATGAAGTTGTCCCATCAAATCCAGAGGTTGGGATACTTCTGGCCCTCTATGATCCACGATTGTATTGGGTATGCCAAGAGATGCCACGCGTTCTAAGTTCACGCCAACTTCCTGCATCGGCCGCCAGAGCCCCTCCACCCCACCGAGTACTATTGGCCATTTGTGGTATGGGGACTTGATGTAGTGGGACCGTATCCACCGGCAATATCCCACCAGTGTAGGTTCATCCTAATTGCTACAGATTTCTTCTCCAAGTGGGAAAAGGCAATTCCTCTCAAAGAGGTCAAGGCCCGTTCCATCATTGACTTTGTGAGCTCCAATATTATCCACCGGTTTGGGGTCCCTCACGCCATCCTCACCGATAACAGCACCAACTTCCGAGCGGCTGAACTAAAGAAATTGTATGCCAAGTACGACACCCGTTCGAACCATACCTCCCGCTACCACATGCGGGAAAACGGACAGATCAAGGAATTCAACAAAACCCTATCTGACATTTTGGAGAAGACAGTTGGTCAGAACAAGAAGAGTTGGCTGGACAAGCTCCCCAACACCCTCTGGGTTATCGGACGATGACTCGCAACTCTACCCAGGTGACCCCATATTCTCTAGTGTATGGAGCTGAGGCCGTCCTACCCATTGAGATCCAGCTTCCATCGTTACGCACTGCAGTCTATGATCGCCAGAAATCAGATAAGGTAGCCGAAATCCGTTTAGTTGAATTAGAAGCACTGGACGAGAACCGGCTTCGTGCCCTGCACAATCTGGAAAGGCATCAGGATATGATAGCGAGGGCCTTCAACAAGAAGGTTCGTCTCCGTTATTTTCTATAGGGCGACCTAGTACTGGCCCTTCGAGCACCAATGATTCCCGGTAGGAAACTGCCAAAGTTAGAACCCAAATGGGAAGGGCCTTATATCATCCATAAGGTTTACCCCAATGGGGCATACTCCTTGCTGACCACGGATGGAGAGCACATAACCCCTCCCACCAATGCCAGGTTCCTCAAGCGGTACTTCTCCTGATCTTGTATGGTCCCGCATGACCTTAAACTGCACGTTATGGTCCCGCATGAGCTTAAACTGCACGTTATGGTCCAACACGACCTTAAACTGTATGGTCCTGCACGACCTTAAATTGAATCTTCGTCCTGCAAGATGATAAACTGCAAAATGGTCCGAGCTCGATGACCTTAAACTAAGATCTCCCCCCGTACATACTGCAAGACGTTAAAATACAAGCCAGTCAGGCCTTCCTGACTGAGGCTCAGCCTCAGGCCCCTTGGCCTCCTCGGGCCCACGACCCCTGTCTTCACCACAAGACGTTAAACCACAAGCTGGTCAGGTCTCCCTGACCACGGTCCGGCCTCAGGCCCCTTAGTTTTCCCCAACTTTCCCTCTTGTAGGATTGTATGGTATGGTGTGGGACTACGTCCTCATTCACGTCGAATTACATGTCGTACCTTACATATCCCCAAATGAGATGCATCCTCGTCCCGCATGACATTAAACTGCATCTCAAGAACTACGTGTGTCTTGATTCTCATCCTCATGAGGTACGTAGGAACGCTCGTACGCCTCGTCTTGAGCCCAACCCCAAGATTTTCTCTTCCACTATCCCCCCTGGGAATAGTTTCCTTGGAGGATCTTTGTGTAGCGGGGGTAGGCTTTCTTAGCCCCGCTCATACAACCTCTCTCACACAAGGATTGTAAGGGTCGCACCATGTGCCCACTCCCGTTCTTCTATCCTCCCACGTCCTCACCGCATGACGCTAAACTGCACGGCCTTCAAGAACTACGTATGGATTGATTCCCATCCTAATGGGATACATAGGAACGCCCGGGAATTTCGTCCGTTGGCCCAGCCCGAAAGCCAAAATCTTCCCCTCGGGTCAACATATATGGCAGGGTGTACACTTTTTCCCCAACTCATATCGAGCAAGCCTCGACCCGGCCGCACATCCCCCCTGGAGATGTTTTCCTCTTTTGCGGATGGATAAACCTATGCTTCACCCACTCCTTGACTCGGATTCCATCATTTTTCACACCCGGAGGGACCCCCAAGAATGGCCTAGATACTACGCCCAAGGTCTCTCCTACCGATACGGGCCAACGCCCCCGAGGGTTTTCAAGCAACAAGCCGATACAAGTCCCACGTTGTGAATTTGGTCAACGGTCGACGCTCATTTGTTTCTCCCATATCAGGTCACCATAGGAACGTTGTGTTTCGAACATGGTCAACAGTTTCCTGGATCTTCGGGTCCACCCCGAGATGTCCCAAACATTGAGTGTAGTGATTCGTTCTACCCCATCCCGAAGTGACAAACTTCCCCCCGGGTGGTGCTAGCGATCGGGCCCACGGCCCCGATTCCCCTATAAGGGGTGTACGGTGTAGTGTGGGACTATTTCCTCATTCACATAGGGATCATGTACCGTGCCGTACACCTTCCCTCATGAGGCCCAGCCTCAGGCCCCTTGTCCTCCTTGGGTCCCCGACCCCCGTCCTCATGTAAGACGTTAAACTGCAGACCCGTCAGGCCTTCCTGACTGATGCCTGACCTTAGGCCCCTTGGCCTTATCGGGCCCCTCTGCGCAAACCTCTTACCCAGGGTGTACGGTGTGGTGTGGTACTATGTCCTCATTTACGTAGGGATCATGTACTGTGCCGTACACCTTCACTTACGAGGCCCATCCTCAGGCCCCTTGGCCTCCTCGGGTCCCCGGCCCTTGTCCTCACTACAAGATGATAAACTGCAAGCGGGTCAGGCCTTCCTGACCAATGCCTAACCATCAGGCCCCTTGACCTTTTCGGGCCCCGGCCCAGGTCCTCTCTTATAGGAGTGTATGGTGTGGCGTGAGGTTATTTCCTCATTCACATCGGTTTATTCTCCGCACAGTACACCTCCCCTGTTTGGGGATATATTACTCCCCCCCCTCATCCTGTATGACGTTAAACTACATCTAGAGAACTACGTGTGGCTTGATTCCCATCCTCATGGGATACGTAGGACCACCTGAATGTCTAGGATTCGGGTCCAGCCCCATCTCTCGGGAATCTTCATCCCATCTTGGCCCCTTGGCCTACCCTTCCTCCATGAGAGGATTATGTGGTGTGGTGTGGGATTATTTCCTCATTCATGTCAGTCTCGTAATGACCAGGCCATGTACCTCTCCATCCTGAGCTGTTTCTTCGATCCCTTTTCGGCGGTTCACCGATGTGCCTAAGAGTACTCTGGTTTATTACATGGATTGTCAAGATTTACTCGGACACGTCCGCACCCGCTTTCTAGGATTTTTGTATCCATGCATCAGGGCTTCCATAATCTTTCACACCTGAAGGGACCCCCAAGAACGGCCTGGATTCTACGCCCAAGGGATCTCCTACCATTACAGGCCAACGCCCCAGAGGGTTTCAGACAAAAAATCGATAAAATCCCGCGTTGCGAATATGGTCAGCGGTCGATGCTCGTTTGTTGTTCCCCCCTCAGGCTAACGCTATATGGACGCTGCGTTTCAACCATGTTTAACAGTTTTCCTCTATCTCCACTCCAATCCATTAAGCCCAAAATGTCGGGTACACAATTCACACCCTTCACCACTTCATCGTGTCCAAGTAGAGTCTCGGAACTCTTGGTACTTTTCCTCCATGAACGTCTGCATGTTGGGGAAACAAGCCGTGTCAAAAGTGTTCTTAGAGGCTCTCTACCAACTCCCATCTGATGGAATCCCCAAGTATAGCGATGAGGATTCCCCCCCTTGTTTCCCACACCGAGTTTAACTCACGTGGGCTTAGGTATCGGGTTGACGTCTGCGCTAACATGGGAAGTTGTTACCATTCATGGTCCGAGCTCTAAGACCATAAACTATGGTCCATTTAGAAATACGTTCAACTTGATTCCCATCCTCATGGGATACGTAGGACCGCCCGGACGCCCTGTCTTTGGGTACAGTCCATTTAGGGAGCCAGTCTCTCCCCCCTGTTTCACCTCTTACCTCTATATAGGCCCCTCAGCCTAAGGTCTGCCTCTCTGAGTGGCGTACAATGTGATGTGGGAGCATGTCTCCATCAATTGTGTTTTATAACACTACGTATGTTCCCCTCCTAGCATCGTCTCTGCAATGTCTGCGCTGCATGATGATAAAATGCATGCTTGGTCCTATCATACGACCCTAAACTGTGACATTATCATTCTGGCCGCACGACGAAAAATGGCACTGCATTGTGATGACCTCATTATAGAGGACATCACGTTGGGTATTGGTCACGTGCCATGTTATTTTTCAACCCATATCATGGCTTGATTCTTGTGGCGACACGATGGCCTACTACTCTAGGCATGTCGCTTCACAAAAAAAACCATTCACCTTAAAGGACAAACAAGATTTATCAAATTCCGCTTCTTTTAGTGCAAGGGTCACGCCCGCACTCCCTTTTTTTTCTCTTGGCACTCGTACCTTACCATTTCACCTTTATGAACTACGTGTGGCTTGATTCTCATCCTCATGAGATACGTAGGAGCGCTCAGGCACTTCCCCGTGGGCCCAGCCTAACCTTTGTGTTTGGTCCCTCGACTCGAGAATTTCCCCAGAGAACACATGGTAAGTAGGACTTAGGTCCTCATTCACATCAGGTTTTGTAACCACCCTGCCATGTTTCCCTTTCTTTCTTTACCCACTCATGGTCCAAGATCTTAGACCTTAAACTAAGACATTTTCAATAACTATGTACGGCTTGATTCTCATCCTCATGAGATACGTAGGAGCGCCCAGGAACCTCCCCCCGGGCCCAGCCTAACTTTCTCTTTCGGTACCTTGACCAACAACCTCTCCTAAGGAGGTTGTGCGGTGTGATATGGGATTGTTTCCTTATTCACGTCGGGTTGTTCATCGCACCGCACACACCCCCTATTCCCATTCACGCCAGGTGTTTGAGTTACTCCACCATGTGCCTCTTATGTCTCCTCCCATCCATGGTCTGAATTCTACGACCCTAAACTAAAATCTCCCTATGGGAAAGGAATCTTCTCCCTCTATCTAATACGTCTCGTTGTCATATTCAGATGTGTTTTGACATAGAGCCCGAAGTGTAGGATTTTCATAGGGACATCCTCCTCATCCCATGACCATGCTTCGTGAGCTTGCTATTTGGATCCTCATCCTCTTCCACATCCAAAAGGACCCTCGGACGACATGGATACTAGGTTTAAGGGCACTCCATGAATGCTGGACCTAAGGGCCCTCCAATTGTTTAAGGCCAACGTCCCCAGGGATCTCTGGAAACATTTGTGACATGGTCCCGTGTTTCGAACATGGTCAACGGTCGACCCTCATTTGTTTGTCCCCATTCTAGGCTAACGCGATATAGATGCTGGTTTTCAGCCACTGTCAACAGTTATCCTTCATCATCACGCCGCCATCATCATGATCTGAATCTCGAGCGCCATGATTCACACATTTCCACTTCCTCATGTTCAAGTGGAAATCCATCATACTTGGCTCTTTCTCTTCACGCATCTAGGTGTGCTGAATGATCGTGTTAGTGTCATTGGGATGGTATTTACCGAGCGTCCCTTTGCCCTAACCTGCCCCTTACTGTGTCGGGAAATTCCCACCACTACTTCTTGTTTCCCACACCGAGCACGACTCACGTGGGCTTAGTAGTTTTGGTAGGATGTGTACCAACACAGTCGGGCTGCTCCTCGTCCCGCATGAAGTTAAAATGCACTTTCATAACTATGTATGGATTGATTCCCATCCTCATGGGGTACGTAGGAATGACCGACCACTTTGCTTCAGGCCCAGCCTAATTCTCACTTCTGGTCCCTCGACCTGAAGAGCTTCCACCGGGGGTACGTGGTGTGATTTGGACTCCAAGTCCTCATTCACGTCGGTTTCATATATACCGCACCACACGCTCCCTGGGATCTTCCCCTTTATTCCACGTCCTATTGTATGAAGTTAAACTACAGGAGTCCATATGTCTTCAATGCATGATACTAAACTGCGGTTCTACCCTGAACAAGTTCAGGATGCCCCATGTTAATCATGGGATGCACCAGAACCTCTACCAGAGAGGATTTCACCTGTCAGTATTGGTATATGACTGCACTGTGCTTCTAGAACTACGTGTGGCTTGATTCCCATCCTCATGGGATACGTAGCGACACCCTGGTATATTGCCTAGGGTCCAACCCATGTAAATCATTAATCCAATCCTTCCCCTTTCCGGCCCCCTGGTCGGACCCTTCGCCAGAGAAGCCATGTCCCAAAGAAGGAAGGATCCATGACCAAGCCGATGCACCCATCTGGCGTACTCCCACCACGGTGGTGTAACTACCTAAGTGTTGGATTCTGTTCGGAAAAACCATCACTCCATATTCCACACTTTGTGTGCCCCTTATTTGGACCCTCTCCCCCTTTCATGTCTGACGGGACCCCCTAACGGCCTGGTCTAATGCCGCATCGGCTCACCTACCATCTTGGGCCAATGTTCCGGAAGACTATTCATGTTTGGAAGGACCCCCTAACAGTATGTATGTTTGACCTATGGTCCGCCAACTGTCCGGGGTCAATGTACCGAAATATTGACCAACAATATTTGTGACATGGTCCCGTGTTTCGAACATGGTCAACGGTTGACCCTCATTTTTGTCCCCATTACAGGCTAACGCAGTAAGGATACTGCTTCTCCTCCATGGTTAACGTTTGTACCTTATTGTCACGCCATCCCCACAGTGTTCCAAATCTTGGGTATCGTGATTCACACTTCCCATTTCCATCTGTTTGGACCGATTTCAGCGCCCCTGATGTTGCACCATTCGTGCATAAGAGCACGCTGAAGAAATGGTAATTCGGCTGTCCTGAAAAGTTCCTTCTCCGGTCAAGCCTCTCCCATCTTTCGGAAATCCGGACTGGTAATCCGAATCCCAGATGCCCAGAGCATGGTCTCCACTCCTATGTTAGGTGGGATGAGAAGGCAACTATCTCCCGTTTCTCACATCGGGCTCAACCCACGTGGGCTTGGGGAATTATCGCCGAACGTCCCGCAAACATTGTAAGTATGTAACGAGGCGATTCAAATAGTGGAAATCGTGCACGCTACGACATTCAGAACAAAGAAAGAAAAAATTTAAGCACGAAAGTACCAATAAAAGGTTTTTGGTTTGTTACAATACCTGGGGGTCGACTCCCCCCATGGACAGGTTGACCCCGTCAAAAGAGAGTTGCAGCTCCGCCACCTGTTGGCTTGTGGCGTCCAAGGCTTGCTGCCGCTGACTTAGCTCCCGCTTCTTCTCAGCAGCGGCGGGGTGCAGTTCGTCAGCCTTGGATTTGGCCCTCTCTATGCCTGCTTGAACGGCAGCCATATTTCCAGAGGCCTGACTCATATGCTCTTCTTCATATGGTAGCTGGGCCTTCAACCGTGAGATCAGCTCATATTGTGCATTAAGAGAGGCTGCAAGCTCATCTTCCTGGGTCTGCATCTGTCAGACCTCGCTTTCAGCCTCCTGGAGCATCTTGATGTTGTTCTCCTTCCTCTGCTGCCAGCCCACGCTGAGCCCACGATCATGCTCCCGGATCTTCTCTGCCATAAGATCTCAGATGAGTGCGTGAGGACGTTGGGCATCCACTCCCCCAGCGCACAGTTCGCGCAACCGCGAGCGGAGTCTGTCCATTTCGGCCAGCCATTGCGCTTGGGGGGTGTCCTTGATGAAGCGCGTGATTAGATTCCATGACCGGCGGCGGACTATGCTGCTGTCTTCCTCATCGGAGGTCATTTCATCCCAGTCTGTGCGATTGGAAGGCTCGTAGGCAGGATACGCCCGCAAGAAATCCTCTGCAGGATCTACATCTGGTGTTGAATCCAGTACGACATCTGGCGCCAAAGCAGGCGTGACAGGACTAGGACCGACCGACCTATCCTCTTCATCGGAGTCCACCTCGATGACCTCAGGCACGACCCTGCTGGTGGTCCTTCCAGTGATGATGTGTGTTGCAGCTTGAGGAGATGGGGTGACTATCTCCACCATCACCGGCATGCCCCTAGGAGGGACGCCACCAGACATCCCGACTAGTCTTGCCGCAGCAGCCCACGCCAGTCAAAGAACTGTACGATGGAGAGGGACATAAACATTAGTTGGCATAGTATACATATGACAACAAGGAAACCAGTAGAGGAATCTTACGGAGATCGACCTCCTAGCGCTACTCTTGAGCTGGTATTGACGGAACCCCGAGGCTAGGCCCTCCGTATACTGTTGGAAGGTCTGAAGATTCTGGAGGAGCCACCTCGGGCGTTCTGGTCCCACCAGATGCAGAACTGGATGCAGCCATAGGCGCAGGTTCTGAAGGTCCTGCATCATCACCCGCGGAGGGGCGAAAACGAGGCCTGCGAAAAAGTTCCTCCTACATGGCTCAAACATCGGTGAGAAGTCCATAGTGTCCCAAGAATGGACCATAAGGAAAGAAGTTCAGAATGCTACCTCGAGATCCTCTACGAAATCGTCGGAATTTGAGCCTTGATCTCCGACCTCACCCTCCTCCAACGGGCTCCCTCCTCCAGCCTCATCCTCCCAAGAGGAGTCCTCTGATTCTTCCTGCAGGGGGAAGCGCTCCCTCAGATCGGTAGCCGATAACTGTGGGGGGACTGTTCGATTCAGCAGTACCCTCACTCGGTCTATCATTGGGCGAGGGACACCACTGGAGTGAACGTAATCCTCCAGCTCGTCCAAGTATTGCTCTGCCTCCGCCGGAGATGCCATGAATCCAGCCCGGACTGGGCCTATGCCAGGTAATTCCATCCCAAGGCGATTCAGGTGGGCCCATATCTCGGGTGGGATGAGGAATTTCCGGTTGACATCCCAAATGTCCCAGGCTTCCGGGAAGACGGCATCCTCTACCATTTCGATATGACACAGGCGCTTCCCCGGAGCCTGAGTGGATATCCTACGAAATCCCCTCGGTGGCCGCCCCTCCGGATGGCCATGCTCTTCCGGAATCACCGGATCCGCCGCTGCTGCCGCACCCTCGGCCAGTACGGGTCTCGCCGCCATGGCAGCCCTGCCACCGCGAGAGGCCCTAGCTGCCCTCCGACCCCAACCTTGAGATAGAGGAGGCCCACCATCACCTACCCGAATAGTTGGCTGCTTCAGCATCTCCCCTGGGTAAGCAGCTTCCCAACTAATGGCATACTCCCTCACCAATCCGAAAGCGGCGGTGGATGGAGGCAATGCAATTAACATCTTCCCATCTTCCCGTGTGAACATGATCCACAACTACCTCATCACACATGGGTGCTCCTCGTGACGCACCTCCCAGTAGACCTGCGGGGTCAGCCGCTGGAGGCACTGGAACTGCCTTGGAAACTGATGCGGGGTGTACGGTTCACAGAGTGGCTCACGATCTACTCGTGCCACCAAAACTCCACCTCGAAAGGCCAGGAGGTAAGCCTGATGTTCTTCCGTTCCCCTTCCGTTGTCAGTATGTATCCCCGTCGGCAATGGGAAGTGGTGGAAATTAAACTCATCTGCCCTCCACACCCGGTTCAGCACCATCGGCATGGTTAGTTTGAATGGGAAGCTCCTGACCGCATTCAGTATGGAGGGGTGGAAGTTTGATCCCGGTGGTGAAATAGGGTTTGGATACTTATAAATCCCCTTGATGTGCACTGCAATACACCCATACAGGAGGTGGAAGTCCCCACATATCCTTGGTGGCTTCTTGCCCTCCCTAATGTGCCACAACATTCTGTACAGTTTGGCGAGCATTGGAATCCCCAGATTGACCTGCTGCCCCATCGCCAACATGGACGCCATGATAAACGAGCTGAGCCGCACCCCCATGCTTGTATCCCTCACCGGTAGGATCCAACTGCAGATGAGAGCCGCGATGAACACCTCCAGCCTGACTATCGGCTGTTGTTCAGTGTTGACACTGAAACCCCAAGTCTTCCATTGGATGTCCTCCAGGACCCGCCAATACAAGTGCCCCTTACCACGTAGGGCCGCCCTCGGACAAGTTCGAGGCCTCAGAGGGAACTCTCAATTCTCTGGGAAATTCAGGAAGCACTTGAACCATCTCCTAAAGTGGACATCCCTCACTTCCTCCTTGTCCTCTCCAGGGATGAGTGCCATCAGCACTGACGCCAGTCGTAGCATTTGCTTGGTATCCTCCCACACGCTCATGACGGGGAGGAACTCATCATACATGGCCCCCAAGATCGGAACCCCATAAATATGGTGGACATCCCACAGGCTGATTCCCACCTCCCCGTGATGCAGGTGAAAGGTATTGGTCCTAGACGACCATCTGCTCAGTAATTCTGGCATCATTTGTTTCAGTTGGTAAATGTGGACTTGGGAGGCCCATGCCACCTCATATAACCCCACTCTCCTCAGATCGGCCCCAAACTCATTGCATGAGGCGCCTACCTAGTAGGCCTAGGCCCAGTCTTCAGTAAATTTGTCACCCTGGCACAGGTCCCACTCATCGAACCATCCCTTATTCGATTCCTGCAAAGCCGCCTTCAGCATGGTACGGTAGATAGGAGGGGACGTCTCCGGTTGCAGTGGCTTCCCATCAATATCGTTCACATTATTGTAGAGATAGTCAGTGGTGATGGGTGTGAAGTCCTCCTGCACATGACCATCGGCCGCCCTGATCCATTGGTGCTGACATGGTGTGCTCCTGAACCAACAAGCTAGTTCGTCCCTACTCGCCTTAGGGATGAAGACGTCATCCCTCAACCCGAAGTCATACAATGGCAGCTTCATACACTGCGGATAATTCTTCTGACCCTCCGATAGCAGATCTGTCAAGGAAGTGTGGTCCGAATGTCTTTGGACCATCTCCCCAAGGGCTGGACAGTTGGCCATCTCATCCCGACGGGTGGCATCTGCAAAGACCCCCAATAGAGCTTCTCGATGGGCCATTTCAGTTCCGGCACTTAGAAAATAATTTTTTCAAAACGGATCGCGAAGAAGGATCGCGAAGCCGGATCGTGGAGGTCGGTCATGAGGACAAGCCGCGGAGTCAGACCTAGGTCGGCAAGCAGTTCGCTTGGCGTAGTCGCGGATTCGGAGACCCGCGGTTATCCGCGAAGCTCGATTCGCGGAGAGCAGTCGCGGAGTACGCGGAGCTTCACAAAATCGAGAGCACAAAAAGACAAGAAGGTCTCGTGAAGACAAAAGAGGTCCACCCCCTATTTATAGGTGGAGACCCCGGAGCATAGCGGCGCACCCCGCCCGCACGGAGCATCGCGGCGCATCCGGACCCATGGCCCCGGTCTGCACCGTGGGCCCTCTTCGCGAAGGTGCATCGCGAACTGCTAAAAATTTTGGCGATGTTCCCTCAGACTTCGACCCTTCATCCTTCCGCGGCTCCAAGTCTGAGGGGGGGCATTTGTTGGCACCAAAATATTTCACGAACAAAAAGGGACTAAAAAGACTGCTCGGACACTGCCTTGTGAAGCCCCGACGCGAAGCACCCCCGAGCATCGCGGTTTCACGAAGCTCCGGAGGTGGTAACTCTCCGCGAACGAGTTTGACATTCGCGAGCCCACCGTGAAGCTCCAGAGGCGGTAACTCTACGCGAACGATTTTGACGTTCGCGAGCCCGCCGCGAAGCTCCGGAGGCGGCGCGCGAGTTCTGCTTCGCGGCGCCCCTTGCCTATAAATACTGGACTCCCCCTGAGTCCCAAAGGATGGACAATCCGACCTTTCGGCTTCTCCTCTCCTGAATCGCGAAGCACTCTTTGCCCCCCTGGAATCATGAGCTCCGCGAGGTACGTCTAATTCACGTGACGCATTTGCTTTGTCTCGTTTTGAGCCCCTCTTCCGGGAGGGATGCCCTTCGCGAAGCTCAAGGGCATTCGCGAAGTAGGGGGATTCCCAAGGGAACCCGGGTAGCCACGGAGCGTTCATGCTTCGCGAAACACCCAACCTGTACTAGTGATCCCTATGCTAAGGCAGGATCGCTACACATCGCGAAGCACACTACTTCATAGCACCCTGCTTCGTGAGGCACCTCTTCTTCACGAGGCAGTGCTCCGTGAATACTGTTCCACTTCGCAAAGCACCCTCCACTCACGCATATGCCCCATGCTAAGGACAAGGCACTCCGCTTCGCGAAGCACACTCCTTTTCTTGGCAATTCCTCTTCTCATGCGACCCTCTAGGTATGCACGATGTGATTTCAAAGTCCCACGGACAATACCACTCATAGTGTTGCTTCGCCTAATGCTTCTTCGCATAAGCATGCTAACGGCTATTGCTTCTTCGCATAGCCATGCTAACGTGGACCCCTCGATGGTTCGCTCTACAACCCCCTTGACCATGGCCTTGCCAGTACCCTCCCTACACCAAGGACCAGAGGGTACCAGTTATGTAAGTCCTAGGGGTGCAGAGTGAACCCACCTTGTCCGAGCTACAGGACGTTAAACTGCCAAACATCACGTCCTTAACACATGACGTTAAACTGTGACCCGACCTCGTGCCTCTCATGAAGGGTCCCCCCATCTCAAACATTTTTTACGCCGCCCGTCTCCCTAGGAGTGGAATCACCCCTCCACAAGGGATGATATCCTCCTTATTGGAGTGGAATATGTTCATAGGAGAAGGGAGACCCTAGTTCCCAAACGGATGGTTGCACCCCTACATCTCCGTACTTCCAAACTACGAAGGGCAGTGGAGGGCGTGATAGGGAACGAGGCACCAACAATCATTGGTCCCAAATCCCTCTTTCGCTGTGCTTTGCCGCACTCCGGGCCTCCATCCTGGAGTAAGTCCCAACACCATGGTCCGCCTAATGCGTAAGTCCCTCTTCGCTTCTCACGGATGCATCCTTCGCGACGTGATCGTCAGGTCCCTGCAACCTCTTGTTTCTCACACCGAGCATGACCCATGTGGGCTTAGAGTGAGCACCGACCCCGACCTCCACCATTTGAACTATGAGGTCATTGATCCATGTTAAGGCATGGTACGTAGGAAGCCTCCATGAGGTTTAAGCCCACCACTCGGTCGTTTATTCAGGTCGAGTTCCACCCTCGTCCAACATGACGTTAAACTGTATGACCTTGTCCCGCATGACATTAAACTGCACAACCCTTTGAACTATGAGGTCTATGATCCATGTCAAGGCATGGTACGTAGGAAGCCTCCACGATGTCCAAGACCACCACCACTAGGACCCTCCTGGTCCTCCTTTTTCATGTCAGTTCGCTGATGAAGCCCACCCGAACTACGAGGACTTTGATCCATGTCAAGGCATGGTACGTAGGAAGCCTCCTAGAGGTTCAAGCCCATCTCCCATCGGACCAAGGTCCCTCATTTATGTCGGTTCTCCGACACCCACCACCATTCCGAACTACGAGGACTTTGATCCATGTCAAGGCATGGTACGTAGGAGGCCTCCATGAGGTTCAAGCCCATCGCCCGTCGTTTATTCACGTCAGGGTTCACTCTCGTCCAGCATGATGTTAAACTGTATTCCAGTCCGACGGCAAGCCGTTTTGACCAACCTAAACGATGTGGTCTTTGATCTGTGTCAAGGCATGGTACGTAGGAAGCCTTACTGAGGTTCAAGCCCAACAATCATTGGCCCAGACCGTCTCCTTGTCGGTGTGCCAAGCCCCCCCCCCCCCCATTTTCACCTAAACTACGAGGACTTGATCCATGTCAAGGCATGGTATGTAGGAAGCCTCCCAAGAGGTTCAATCCAATCTCCCATCAGACCAAGGTCCCTCATTTATGTCGGTTCTCCGACACCCACCGCCATTCCGAACTACGGGGACTTTGATCCCTGTCAAGGCATGGTACATAGGAGGCCTCTAGGAGGTTCAAGCCCATCACCCGTCGTTTATTCACGTCAGGGTTCACTCTCGTCCAGCATGACATTAAACTATATTCTAGTCTGACGGAAAGCTATTGTGACCAATCCGAACTATGAGGACTTTGATTCATGATAAGGCATGGCATGTAGGAAGCCTTCATGAGGTTCAATCCCATCACTAGTGGACCCCTGAGTATACCTTCACGTCGGTTCACCGATGAAACCCTTTGAACTATGAGGTCTTTGGTCCATGTCAAGGTATGGTACGTTGGAAGCCTCCCCGAGGTTCAAGCCCATCTCTCATTGGACCAAGGTCCACCTTCACGTCGGTTCGCTGACGAATCCCCTTCCGAACTACGAGGACTTTGATCCATGCCAAGGCATGGTACGTAGGAAGCCTTCTAGAGGTTCAAGCCACCACCCATTGGACCAAGGTCCACCTTCACATCGGTTCGCCGATGAAGCCCCCCCCCCCCCCTGAACTACGTGGTCTTTGATCCATGTCATGACATGGTACGTAGGAAACCTCCACGAGGTCCAAGCCACCACCACTAGGATCCTCCTGGTCCTCCCCATCACGTCAGTTCACTGATGATGCCCATCGGACCAAGGTCCACCCACATACCGTTCACCGGCACCATCCCGAACTACGCGGACTTTGATTCCCTGTCACGGGGATACATAAGAAGCCTCTTCAAGGCTCAATCCCAACTTCACTGTCGCCCCCTGCGATGGTCCATTTCATTTCCCCCTACACTTCATTCGTCCATCTATCTTCCACCCTGATTCTCACCCGGACCGTCATATCCTGGTGAGACCATGTCAGTCCGTTCCTCTTCATAGCCGCCCATGGGCTGGTCCCGGTATCGGCACCCATTCAATGGAAATCCCTCAATCTGATCCATTCTAGATAATGCTCTGATCGTGCTGATCCATCTCCGCTGGACGTTAAACTCACGGCATACCCTGTGTTAAACACAGGAAGCTGAGGAAAACCTTAGATATGTGTCTATGTCATATAATTCCCCGCGCTCGATGCGGGATGCCTCGGGCTTCCAGGCCCTCGAGAAGCCCTGTGACCAGGGATAATAGACAGACATTCCAGGTTCCCAGCATCCAGACATGCTACTGATGCCTCAACGTGACTACTCCCCGACTGAAGGTTGCTGCCCTGACCAGACCCTTTGGAATGTCCCGACAGAAGCAGTATAATTAACCGGCGTCCATGGAAACATGGTACTGGGAAGAGTTTCACGAACAACGTATTAAATCTATGAGGAGACCCGGACTAGGTGACGAGTTCTGAGGAGGAATCCACGGAAGGAAGAACTGACATCCCATCATCCTGTTTCTATCAAGGAGAAGACTTACCTGAATATGGTGCAAATTCCACCCACCTTTGGAAAGCGGGAATGCAGGGCAACAGTGCAGCGCATCCTCCTCTGCGGACGGACGGATGCGCACGTGCCCCGACGAAAGCATCTGAAACACATTGTCAATGGTCTTTTGATGACATTAAGAAAAAAATTGATATTCGTTGTGGTGGATCATTTAAAAATAACGAACTCTTCATTGAAATTCAAGAGGATTTCATATTCCATTAACTTGCATTGATATACATCAGAGAAGTGTTGAGGCTGTATGGGATGAAAGATTCAATTGTATCCAATCAAGAACCAAGATATACCTCAATGTTCTATAAGAGTATCCAACATGCTCTAAATATTTTGTTGAACATCATAACAACATATCACACTCAAATGGATGAACAATGTGATCATAATATCTATTCACTTGAGGACATGTTGAGAAAATCCTTGATTACCTTCAAAGGATATTGGGATCAACATCTTCCTATGATCGAGTTCTCATATAATAATGGTTTCTACTCAAGCATCCAAATGGAACCCTATGGAGCACTTTATGGGAAGATGTTTAGTGCACTATCATGTTAGGATGATGTTGGGGAAAATACAACTTGGCCCTAAAATGGATGAAGAAATGGTGTAAAGTTTTAAGATAATTCATTATCACATTTAGGGTGCTCAGAGTCGAAAAAAGATCTATGCGGATAATCATTGATGATAGCTATAATATTATGATGGAGACATGTTATTACTCCAAATAACTATATAGAATAATGGCATGAAATTTCGGAAAAAGGGAAAACTTATTCCAAGATACTTAAATACCTTTTATATCCTTGATTGCATTGGAGTTGTGGCATATTGACTAAAACTCCCACCAAGGCTATCTCAAGAATATGATGTATTCCATGTATCCCTCTTTAGGAAGTACATATCAATCCCATTACATGTTATAAATATAATTTTGATTCCACTGGAGGGTGAAATTTCCTATGATGAGCTTCTGGTGAAGATCACATATCATAGATACTATGTTTTACGAAATAATAAAATTCTCCTAGTAAATGTGCTATGGAGATACGACACATTTGGAGAAGTAACATGAGAACCAGAGGAAGTGTTGAATGAAAATTTTCCCCATATATTTTAGAGTGGGAAAATAAAAATTCATTGGTGTCATTTCTTAAGGGGGAATAATATAATGACCCAAACTGATATAAATATAATCCCATTTTGATTTAATTTAAATGTGTTAAAATATGTTATGGTTATAGGAAAAAAAGGCCCTTATTTATTCGTATTATATAATATCATGTCTAAAATTCCATTAAGAATCATTATTATGGATAATATAGTGGTTCAAAAGTTGTCTCATGATTAGTATAAATATTGGGATATTAAAAATCTAATTGATACAAACAAACAATGTGATAACCTCAATAAGTAGGTGTATACCCAATTAATCCCATTTTTCATAGCATCCAAGGGACATCACATGTATGGGATTTTAATTTGACATAGACCAAGAATATATCCAACAAATTAGGCATGACCAAAACAGTTTATAGGTGAATTGAAAGATCATTGAGATAACAAACCAAACTATGTATGTCGAACGACCCCATGGATGACTCATTGTGGCACACCTTACCATTAGGGAATTTCCTAGTGTATTAAATGGATATGTATAAAGATCATAATAATATGAATATTTTATTTTATTTTCAATAGAATAATTCTCTTATATATTTCTTATTGTTACTTTATAAATTATTTTTATTTTTCTATAATAAAAAATCGTATTTTCAGGTAATATTCAAATTCAATTTAGGAATTAATTTTAATGATTTAATGTAT
Source organism: Viscum album (assembly GCA_963277665.1). Lineage (NCBI taxonomy): Eukaryota > Viridiplantae > Streptophyta > Magnoliopsida > Santalales > Viscaceae > Viscum > Viscum album. Next base: position 1,049,011,773 of record OY728151.1, on the reverse strand, counting down.
TTTTATAATAAATAAAATTTGAATAAAATATTATTATTAAATTTTTTTTATTAAATATAAATGATCATATAATTTTTATGAACACAAATTTAATCTTTATAAGAGTTAGAAAACTATTATGGTCAAAAATCCCAGTACTTCGCAATAAATGATGATTATATTTTAGAATTAAAAATTCACATATTAATAAAGTTATTTGTTTAAAATAAATATTATATTTTTAATTATAACATGAAAATTATCCATAAGTGAATTCAAAAAAACTGAGATAGTCAAATTTTCTATTAAAAATTAAATACCATATAAATATATTGTATGTACTATGACATCATAATGACCCAAAAGTGATGTAGTAAATACTATAATGGTTTTCCAAAACCAAATATATGTTTTACCTTTAAAATAATGTGATTTTATGTTTATGTGATTAATTTCCTAAATCCTTTTATGAATCCTCCAAAACCAATAATATAATTTAAGGATTCAAAATCATTTGTTTATGATTATGACTCACATCCACATCATCAAGGGTATTATTTTATTAATTTCAAATCATGGATTTATAAAATAAAGAAAAAAATTCCATTTAGAAAAAATCATGGGAAACCCCATTTTATGGTTTCTGGTTTTGGTTATTTTATTATAAGGAGTCTAAAACCTAGGGTTGATAAATGATAAAGACTACCCCACTTTGTTCATATGTAAACTCATCCAAGATCCCATCTATCTTCTCTAATAATATTTGTATCATGTACTTACTCTTACATCCCCTCTATGTATTCCTCCCATTATTCCCACAACCTCTCAATAATATCCTCCCAATCATTCGGAGTCAAACTCTCAATGTATGTGACCCTCACCTTCTGTTATTTATTCAAGTTTATTTATTATCTTATGCCTTCTATTTCAAATTACAATTTGTAGGTATATGTCTTTACATGTCCATTTTAAATCTCATTTTATTTCCAAATGATTATATACCAATTTCTCTATCATCGACCAATTTTATGGATTTTTATGTGACACGATTATATTATTTCACAATTTTCCATGCGCAAACTATTGTGTAGTGTATTATATAACAATTTTATATAATTTTTTTTCACCATTATACATTTTTAGTTTTTTTAATTGGGACTTTCTTTAATGTATTATACACTCCCAAATTGTAGGGACTCGGGTTTTGGACCAGTCAGACTTTGGAATAATCCGATGAATATTTCTGGTGTTAGGCGTGATAACATCATGTGATTTTGAGTCCCTATGTGCTTGAAAATAATTTTATATTAATATTAAGTATTTTTATACTATGCACGTGGCGGGGTTGCGTGTTCTCCAAAATAATATCTTAGATCTATAATCTGAGGGCATCGTTGTGTCCGGAGCGTGCTGTTTACCCTAGGTGGGGTGTAATCATTGCGGGCGCGGGCCTGCTGTGGAAAAAGCCACCCGGGGTGTTTTAAAAAATAAATGTACAAGTTTTTTATGAGAATATTCTAGAATAAATCCTGAATGGAGTCTCAGATCTCAATTCGGAGCCCACCGTTGCATTAATAACGCTGTGTTAACTCTAGGTGTGACATAATCTTTGTCGGCAGAGGGTGTCGGGTCGGGGGTGTGTCCGGCTGGGAAGATGAGCTGATATTTTTTAAAAAAAACAAACATCTAAAATTTCTCCAACCCCTTATAAGTGCATCAGCCCCCTCCTCCCTCCTTCTGTAATGAATCAGTGGAAATTGAAGAACAACTTGTCATTGAGCTCAGATCATGACAGCGATCGCTCCTGGATGGTGCAACAGCTACTTCGAAAAGTGTATCTGGACTTGAAGCATCGGAATTTCACTCGCAAGGTAGGCAATTTGTGTTTTAAAATCTCAGATCCTGTTTATGTGTTGATATTTTTCAAATCGTCATAAGGGTTTGGTAGTTCGGGTCCTGAGGTTTTCGAAACATTTTTTGGATCTGAATTTGGAGCACCGGGGTGCTCTCAGTGGCTCTAGGTAGTTTTCCATTAGAAAACCCAGTTTCCAGCAGTAGCTATGGCAGATTCTAGTGAGGAAGGAGGCAGCGCAGCATTGGCATAGCAGATTTAGGCAGGTGGCGGCGGTCCGGTATGGCAGCCGGTGGTTCCCGGCGACCCAGCGGTGGTCCGACCAGATTTTTTCTGGGGGTTCTATAACCCCCCGTAACATTCAAACCGTAAGTCCAATATTTGAGCCATTTGTGGCGATGGGATCTTCATGACAAAAGGACCCCATGAGAATGATTTAGAAATTTTATGAGGTGGGTTTTGGCTTGGGACCATGAAACGTTGAAAAAATTAATAATATTTAATTATTTCCAACTTCAACCCGCCATAACTTTTACCCTGACCGTCCGATTGACGTGCCGTCAGTGACTTTGTGATCCTGATAGTAAGGCAGAATTTTCAGGATAGTTTTGGAGTGGTAGGAATGAGATCAAGATGTGGGGCCCATGAGGATGCTTTTGGGCGTTTACAGTGAAACATGACTTTTTCACCGAGTGTCCATTTTGGATGAATGAGTAGTCAATCTCGTGCATTTATCTGAAGAGATCACAATGGTGCATTACACTTGATGAGTTTTAGGATTGAGGCACGGACCCCACTGGGGCTAGCTATGGTGAATAGAACCTTTTTCCCCGATTTTCTATTTCAGGTGAATAAATAGCATATCCTGTGTTTTTTCTGCGTAGATCACGGTGGTGGCCTCGGTATAGTCCTAAGAGGTGCCCAGTGTGATGATGCTGTTGGTATCTCGTGTTAGCATCGTTTAAACTAGTAGTGGTTGAGTGTACTCTCATCTTCCATTCCTATGAGGGTTTGTGTGGCATTACAACATTAGTATAGGTTTATGATCCCCTCGATAAGATGTTTTCCTAATAGAGTGTTGGCGTCACTCCAGTGGGTCCGGAGTGGGATCCTCTAGCTTCACTTCCCTGGATCGGGTTCTTGATATCGTTGTTACTTCTTATCCACGGGTGGAGATCCCCTATCTAGTAGGTTAATCTTGTTGGTTTTGAGGCATTATCGGGAATATGATCCTCTACATAGAGGTCCATGCATAGTAGGGTTATGGAATCATCGGGTATATGATCCCCTACTCAGTATGTGGTTTATAGTAGGGTTGCGACATCATTGGTTATATGATCTCTTACTCATCATGAGGCTTCGGTAGGGTTGTAGCATCGTTGGCCATATGATCCCCTACTCAGCGCTTGGTTTCGGTAGGGTTGGTGCATCATCGATTTGATTTCCTACATCAGGAGTTATACTAGATAGAGATCTGGTATCATCGTGACCACTTTACACAAGTGATAATTCTCTATCTTAGTGATGTGATTTGTGGAGCACCAGATTGGGTTGTGGTATCCCCCAGTGGTTCCTGGGAGTGATCCTCAATCAGTGGGATCTATGAGTTACCGTAGTGGGTTCTTATATCTGCTAGTGGACCCTAGGAGTGATCCCCTATCCGAGGAGTTTGGAATTTCCATTGTTTCAGTATGGAGTTCTCTTTGATGATATCTGACGTGCGTGTATCTATCGGGAGAGTGTCAACTGGGTTGACAGATCTCATGGAGTGTGTACTCCTAGATGTGTACTCATCGTAGGTTATGATGTCGGAACATCATGACGCTTGGTACATGAATGAGTATATCTGGTTTTTCATTCTATATGTATGGGTATATACCTAAGAGTATGTTCATGGTGTATGTATGAGAATACACCTGAGCTAAGATGACTAGTCGTGTTAGCCGAGGATGGTCTCAAGATTAAGTTTCTCTCTCGTTTTTGTTCCCTCTGGCTGGGATGAGCTTACTATTGTCTTTCAGTTGCTCCATTTTATTTTGGGGGTTTTGGGGTCCCAATTGAGTATTTTAACACTCACCCTTACACAGGCTTTTCCCGCACATGTTTGTGTGTTGTGCAAACCACATGCCATTCGAGGGAGTCCTAGGAGGACCCAGAGCAGGCAAAGCTTTGTGATCTTGACCGACCGGGGTGTTTACTGGAGCTGTGCCGAGGAGCTTACTGGTGGGTGCTTTTGGCAGTGTTTCCCTCCTTCAAAGCTGGATGGACGCGTTTGCAGTTTACTTTTGGTGGGCCCTATATTTTCCATTTTGTACTTTTGATGTCCTTTGGTTGTGGGTAAGATGTATGCATGCATTTATTTTCATTTTTATATATATATCTCTGCACTGTTTCATGGAGGTGTTTGTGGGTGCGTCTGTATATGTACCTTAGGATAATGCCTCTCATGTGTGTGATAGGCTACTCGGTGCTAGTCGCTAGCCCCTAGCCTATTGGGGGCGGTCTTGGGGAGCCACGTCTTGAGCCCCTTTTGGTTGGGTCCTGACAGAGTGGGATCATAGGAGGTTCCACCGTTGGGATCTCTGAGTGTAGCTCATCTAGTATTGAGTTTGGTTTGGGTTGCATAGCTGCAGTGTTAGGATGTTTTGAGTTCGACTTTCACGATAGAGACTCCAGTGTTGGTGCAAAGGCTGACGTATCCATTCACTAGGACTCTGATAACCTTCATTTCGACTCGGGACATTAGGAAACTAGTCGTAGGTACATAACAGTACATGCATAATTTAGGATTGGGTTTTGGGTTTCACTTGTTCTTTTTGAGTCAGCACCCCATATATACTCTTTGACCATGGTGCGTCTTGATTATATTTCGGGATACCTCCAATAAGACTACCAATGACAGTTCCGTAGTGGGATTGTGGTGTTGATTCTCCCTGTTTAGAGGCTGTGGACCAGGGCGCAGGTTCTGAGGCCGGACCTGTAGGTGGCCCTCCAGTCGAGGCACCACCTTTCGAGCAGCTAGTTGTGCAGGAAGTGCACAATGAGGATGTGTGTAAGATGAGTTCATTGTATGAGTTCGAGAGGCAGATACCTCTGATGTTCCGTGGTAATCCTGACTCCCAGGTAGTTGATGACTGGATCAAAGCAGTCACCCGTGTTTTCTTCCTCGTGAGGACACCTCTAGATCAGATGTCGGTCCTAGTGGCGAGACTTCTGCATGGTTCAGCTGGGGGATGGTAGAGTTTGGTGATGCAATCCCACGATGAGGAGACACTCACGTGGGAGGAGTTTGAGTGGCTATTTTTGGAAGAGTTTTATTCGGTGCCACTAAGGTCTTTGTAGATCCAAGAGCTTCTAGAACTTCAACAGGAGGGTCTGACTGTGTTAGAGTACTCAGTGAGGTTTATAGACCTATCATGATACTCCCTGGATATAGTTCAAGACCTGTTCTTTAGGGATCATACCATTGAGCAGGGCCTACATCGGGACATCTGGGTACGTGTGGTTTCATTGAGCCTGGTCGCCTATGATGGAGTGTTGTAGTGAGCCTTGGTGGGGGAGAGCGTTCTGGTGGAGCAGATTCAGCCTGTCAGTGCTGGGCACGTGGTAGCTGAGACCTCAGCATCTGGTAGTTGATAGCAGGCATAGGGGTCTAGACGTGCTCGATGTTTCATGAGGTGACCCCAGGATGGAGTAATTGAGTCTCAAGTCTCTCAAGGTTCTCAGGTTAGTTTTGGTCACTCATAGGATAGGCGGTGTTACGCTTCCGATAGATAGGGATATCTTGATTGGGAGTATCCAACCTGTCATGTAGCTAAGAGGGAGCTAGTTGACAGGCCGCCTTGGCATCAGCAACGTATTGAGTATGGAGGTCCACAGGGCGGAGGATGTGGTGACAGAGCTGGTGCAGTAGAGGGAGGTGGTAGGTGGTATTAGATTCCACCACCACCACCCACAGGTGGTTTACGACGAGCTTTGAGAGATGGAGGGTGATGGTGAGGACAGATGTAGGACATAGTGGTTGTTGACCCAGAGGCTCCATGGGTGGATGGAGGAATGCTTTGTGCCCTTTCTACTTCAGTAGTAGTTTTGATAGACACTGTTTAGTGGTACTATTTCCTTTCAGTTACTTGATCAATGTTTGTTCAGGGTATTGGTAAGACCCTATGTGGGTGTTGTTTGAAGTGTTATGAATGCATGAGGAGGAGGGATCATTCCTCCACTGAGATGCATTTTTGTGACACGATTAAAACTGTGCGGGCGAGTCAGTGCTGCCCAAAATGGATAGTGTTTTTGTGTGGTGGATAAGTCCCTCTAACTGATGTGTTTGGGAAGGGGTGTGTGTTGGCGAACTCACTGGCGTGTGAGACCTAGTTGAGAGTTCAGTTACATTCCTTATGCTTATGGAATTTCGGGGATGAATAGTTCTACGGTGGGTAGGATGTAGCGACTCGACTTTTTGCCCTGTCAGACTTTGGAATATTCTTACGTCTATTTCCAGAGCTAGGCGCGAAGACGACGTGCGATTCTGAGGCTCGGTGTGCCCAGAATTAATTTTATAAAAATATTATGTATTTTTATACTATTCACGTGGAAGGGTTGCGTTTTCTCCTAAATGGTATCTCGGATCAGAAATCTGATAGCATGGTTGCGTCAGGAGTGTGTTTTTGACCATAGGCTGGGTGTAAACATTGTGGGTGTAGGCCTGCTTTGGAAAAAGCCACCAGGGGCGTTTTCGTAAATAAATGGAAACGTTTTATATGAGCATCGGCTCGAATAAATCTTGAACAGAGTCTCAGATCACAATTCTGAGCTCGGCATTGCATTCAGAATGCCCTGTTTACCCTAGGTGTGACATAATCTTTGTCGGCATCGGGTGTCGGGTCGGGGCGTGTTGGGATGGGAAGTTGAGCTGATATTTGTTTTAAAAAAAACAAAATATCTAAAACTTCTCCCCCCTTGTACGCGCAGCAGCCCCATCCTCCCTCCTTCGGCGAAGAATCAGCGGAAACTGAAGAACAACGTATCGTTGAGCTCAGATCGTTATGGAGATTGCTCCCGGATGGTGCCGCAGCAGCTTCGGAGTGCATATCAGGCCTAGAAGAATCGGCATTTTTTTCTGCGAGATAGGCAGTTTGAGTTTTAAAATCTCAGATCTTGGTTATGCGTTGTTTTTCTTCAAATTATCAAAAGGGTTGGGTAATTCGGGTCCCGAGGTCTCTGAAACATTTTGTGGATTTGAATTTGGAGAAACGGGGTGCTCCCGGTGGCTCCCGGAAGTTTTCGGGTGGTGGCTATAGTGGATTCCGGTGAGGGCGGCAGTAGCACGGTGCATTCTGGTAGGCGAAGGAGGTCCGGTCAGGAAGGTTGTGGTTTCTGGTGACCCAATGTTGGTCGGGCCAGATTTTTTTCGAGGGTTCTTTAAACCCATGTAACATGCAAAACGTAAGTCCAATTTTCGATATGTTTGCAGTGATGCAATCCCCGCGAAGAGACAGACCCCTTGAAAATTCTTTAGAAATTTTATTAGTCTTTTTGTTGCCCCGGGGACATGAAATAATGAAAAAAATAATAATATTTTATTATTTCCAACATCGACCCATCGTAACTTTTACCCCGAGCATTTGATTGATGTGTTGTTAGTGACGTTCTGATCCTGATAGTAAGGCAGACTTGTCAGGATAGTTTCCGGGTGCTGGGATGGCGATCAGGATGTGGGCCCCACGAGGCTGCTTTTGGGCGTTTATAGAGACACGAGACCTTTTCATCGGGTGTCTTTTTTGGATGAACGAGTAGTCAATCTCATGAGTATTTCTGAGGGGATCGTAATAGTGCGGTCCGATTGATGAGTTTTGGGATTGAAGCATGTGCCCCAGCTGGGAAAACTATGGTGAATAGTACATTTTCACTGATTGATCATTTTGGGAGAGTAAATAGCCTATCTTATGTGTTTTTCTTCATAGATAACAGTGGTGGCCTTGGTATAGGCCTAAGAGGTGCCCAGTGTGGAGATGTTGTGCGTCTCTCGGGTTAGAAAAGTTAAGACCAGTAGTTTTTGACTATAATCCCTTGGTTCGTTCCTATGAGGGTTTCTGTGGCATTATAACCTTAGTATAGATTTGTGATCCCCTCGATAGAATGTTTTCTTGGGAGTGTTGAGGCATCCCTCTAGTGGGTTTGAAGTGGGATCCTCTAGCTTCGCTTCCCTAGAACGGGTTCTTTGTATCGTTGTTACAGTTTATCCATGGGTTGTGATCCCCTATCTACCAGGTTAATCTCGTAGGGTTTGAGGCATAATCGAGAATATGAACCCCTACATAGAAGGCCATGCATATTAGGTTTGTGGCATCATCAGGCATATGATCCCCTACTCAGTATGTGGTCTATAGTAGGGTTGTGGACTCTTTGGTTATTCGATCCCCTACTCAGTGTGAGGCATCAGTAGGGTTGCAAAATCATTGGTTATACAATCCCCTACTCAAAGTGTGGTTTCGGTAGGGTTGATGCATCGTCGGTTCAATCTATAACCTCACAAGTTATACTAGATAGGGTTCTGGTATTGTTTTTACCACCTTTACACGGGCGATGAACCTCTATCCGAATGATGTGATCTATGGAGAACCAGATCAGGTTGTTGTATCCCCCAGTGGTTCCTAGGAGTGATCCCCCATCTGTGAGATCTACGAGTTACCAGACTGGGTTCATGTATCCCCTATCAGACCCTAGGAGTGATCCCATATTCAAGGTGTTTCGCATTTTGGTTGTTTCAATATGGTGTTCTCATTGACGATATCTGATGAGCGTGTATCTCTTAGGCGAGTGTCATCTTTGATGACAGAGCTCGTGGAGTGTGTACTCCTAGATGTGTACTCGTCGCAGGTTATGAGGTCGGAACATCATGAGGCTTGGTGCATGAATGGGTATGTAATGTCCCGACCTGAGATCCACTGAATGGTTCCCCAGGCCGGTTGGTCCCATGCCCTCACGAGTGCCTCCCCATACACCAGAGGGTGCCTAATAGCAGCAAGGGTATGATAAGTCAGTCTTTGGGAGAATATACCCTCTGTTATCTGAATGAAACTGCAGCGGAAGATAAAAATAAGTAGGTACATCAGCGTATAAATAACCAGATTAATCCCATTACATATAATAGTCAAAACTAGAGAATACAGTACTTAACTGAAAGGTAAAACATTCTAAGACAATGCAAGTGCAAAGTGTCTACAATGAAACTGAAAGTAAAGACACAACGAATCCAAACAGGACCCAACCTGTGCCTAGTTCCCTTTTCCATGCTCCAACCCCAAACATCAATCTAACCAAGGCTCTTGCCCTAGTCCTGTCCTGCAACTACAATGTCTATTCTGGTACCTATCAGGCAGCCCAATTAGGGTGTGAGTACAACTCAGTAGGTCACCACCAATAGTGTCAAAAACAAATCCAGTCAAAAGCAGTGTATGCAGTTGCATTAAAATAAAATAAATCAATAGAGGAAATAATTTATATTTATGCAATTAACCATTATTTAATAACTTAAACATATGAGTTTTCAAGACTCCCAAAACAAAATACCTTCTTCAGCCTATAACGGAGCCTAATCCATTTCTCCCATTCAATTCATAATTATTATGTCACAATATTAAGTTTATCAATAGCCAAAATAAACCATAGTACAAAATAAATGAAGGAGTGTAGAACGTCATTTCTAGCACACACGTGAGTATTTGGTGTGTCAGTCCCTATCTCACAACCCTATGGGTATTTGGAGCATCAATCCTTATCCCATATAATAATAACTTCATGTATTCCATTGGTTCTAGAGAGCCATGTCTAGAACCCCTATGGTTATTAGGAGTTTTAGTCCATGTCCCACAACCCTTTTTCCAAATTAAATAATCATTTCACATATACAACATTATTCAATGTTTAATCAATCGTATCCTTCCATCACAACATTCACCATTATTTAACTAGGTTCACAATCACAAAATTCTCATAACAGAACCACCAAAATAATTATTTAACATAACTAATTAATTAACCACATTATGGAAACCATTTAATTTTGAAGATCTAACATCCCAAAGTGCTATCAATTAATTTAATAATTAACTAATTACACCATGATATATTTACAACTGCATACGCATAACAAACTATGACTATGAGATTAAATTTCAAACCACCTACCTCGATTTATTGAATGAAGTTAGCTCAATGAAAAACCCCAAAATCTGATCGGCACAACGTCCTCGATCAAGTTCTGGATCTAAATCATTAAAACCCAAATTAAGATCAATTTCATCAAGATCTTGCAAAACTAGATCTAGATCCACAATCCTAGAACTATATCTATACTCATAGGTTTAGATCCATGGAAATGGTGGAAATCTACCATGAAAAGATCAAGTAAATATAAAGGAATAAATAGGAGAATCAACAAGATAAAAACCACTTACCGGAAGCATAGTGGATCTTCAATCTCAGCCTTCAATCTCGAAGAAAGGTGTTCAGATCACCTTGGAATCCCTCCAGAAGGCTTTGAGAACACCTAAAACCTATCAAGACCTATACAAGGTCAAAAATAAATAGGATTATTAGGGGTTCAGTTGGTTTTGAAAGATATTTTCGTATGATTAAAACAGCGCACACGGTTTCCTAGATATAGGGGCGCAGTTAGGAAAACTATGCGCAAACTGTGCGGACTTTTCTGTCTAGTTTTCATGGTGGGAATGGTTTGGTCGCATGGTTTTTCAAACCGTGTGCAAACCATGTGGACCTCTCTGTACAATTTTCATGGTTGGCACGGTTTGGTCGCATGTTTTTTCAAACCGTGCGCAAACCATGCACAACCCAATGTCCTTTAGTTTTTACTTAAACATTCACCCAAACCCACCCCAAGCCACTACTCCCAACCCAAAGGTACCTAGAAACATTAAAAAGTACTTGAAATCGTGTCCTGGATTGACTCTATAAAAGGCATGGATATTACAATCTCCCCACCTTATAACAACTCATCATCGAGTTGCACTTCCGAACTTCTCTAAGATTTCGAGCTAAAAATATCGGGCCACTATGCCTGCATATCTATCTCCCTTTCCCAAAATAGTGACTACCAAAAGAAGAATAAAGAAAACCCTTTGATACCACTTTGTAATGTCTCGACTTGGGATCTGTTTAATGGTGCCCCGACCCGGTTGGTCACATGCCCTCAAGTGCGCATCCCCATACGCCAGAGAGTACCGAATAGCAATGAGGGTCTGGTAAGTCAGTATTGGGGAGACTATACCCTCTGTTATCTGAATGAAACACCATTGGAAGATAAAAATTATAAGGTATTTGAGCGTATAAATAACTAGAACAATACCATAACATATAATATTCAAAACTAGAGAATAAAGTACTCAACTGAGAGGTAAAACATGCTAAGACAATGAATGTGCCAAGTGTCTACATTAAAACTGAATGTAAAGACACAATGACTCCAAACGGGTCCCGACCCATGTCTGGTTCCCTTTTCTATGCTCCAACACCAAACAAAAATCTTACCAGGGCTCTTTCCCTTGTCCTGTCCTGCACCAACAATGTCTATTTGGGTACGGATCAGGCATCCCATGTAGGGTGTGAGTACAACTCAGTAGTTCACCACCAATAATGTCAAAAACAAATCTAGTCAAAAGAAATGTATGAAGTTGCATTAAAATAAAATAAGGCAATAGGGGAATGAATTTATATTTATGCAATTAACCTGTATTTAATAACTTAAACATCTTTGTTTCTGAGACTCCCAAAACAGTATACCTTCTTCAGCCCGTAACAGAGCCTAAAATATTTCTCCTATTCACTTCATAATTATTATGTCAAAATTTTATGATTATCAATAGCCAAAAGAAACCATAGTACAAAATAAATGAAGGAGTGTATAACGTCATGTCTAGAAAACCTATGAGTATTTGGAGCTTTATTCACTATCTCACAACCCTATGGGTATTTGGAGCATCAGTCCTTCTCCCATTAAAAAATAACTTCATGCATGCCATTGGTTCTAGAGTTCCATGTCTAGAACCCCTGTGGGTATTAGGAGCATCAGTCAATGTCCCACAACACTTTTTCTAATTCAAATAATCATTTCACATATACAACAATAAACAATGATTAATCAACTGTATCATTCCAACACAATATTCACCTTTATTTAACTAGGTTCACAATCACAAAATTTTCATTACAAAACAACCAAAATAATTATTTAAAATAACTAATTAATTAACCACATTATGGAAACCATTTAATTCTGAAGATCCAACATCCCAAAGTGCTATCAATTAATTTAAAAATTAAAGAATTACACCATGATATTTGTACAACTGCAAACGCATAACAAACTAAGACTGTGGGATTGAATTTCAAACCACCTACCTCGATTTATTGATGGAAGTTAGCTCAACAAAAATAACCCAAAATCCGAGCAGCACAACGTCATCGGTCATGTTTTGAATCTAAATCATTAAAACCATAATTAAGATCAAAGACATCAAGATCTTGCAAAACTAGATCTAGATCCACAATCCTAGATCTAGATCTCAACTCATAGGTTTAAATCCATGGAAACATTGGAAATATTCCATGAAAAGATCAAGGAATGATAGAGGAATATACGGGAGAATCAACAGGATGAAAACCAATTACTGGAAGTAGAGGGGATCTCTAATCCAATCCTTCAATCTCCATGAAAGGTGTTCAGATCTCCTTGGAATCCCTCCGGAAGGCTTTGGGAACACCTAAAACCTGTCAATACCAAGACAAGGTTGAAAATAAATTGGATTCTCAGGGGTTCAGGTGGTTTTAAAATATATATTTCAGATAGTATAAACTGTGTGCGAGCTTTCATAGACATAGGCGCATGGTTAGGCAAACCATGCGCAAACTGTGCAGACCTCTCTGTCTATTTTTCATGGTTGGAATTGCTTGGTCGGAAAATTTTTCAAACCATGCGCAAACCGTGGGAAACCAACTATCCTTTATTTTTTCCTTAAAAGATCACCCAAATGCACCCCAAGTCAATAATACAACCCAAATTTACTTAGAAACATCAAAAAGTACCTAAAAATGTACCTGAGATTGACTCCAGAAAAGTCGGGATCTTACAGATTATATCTGGGTGTTCATGGTATATGTATGGGGATAGACCTGAGCTGATGTTCATGGTGTATATATGGTTATACACCTGAGCTAAGATGACTAGTCGTGTTTGCTGAGGATGGTCTCAAGATAGAGTTTCTCGATCGTTTGGGTTCCCTCTGGCTGGGATGAGCAGACTGTTGTATTTCATTTTCTCCCTTTTATTTTGGGGATTTTGGGGTGCCTACTGAGTATTTTAATACTCACCCCTGCACGGTATTTTCCTTCACATGTTTTTGTCCAGTGTAGACCATAGGCCTTTTGATGGACTCCTAGGAGGACCTGGAGCAGGCAGAGCTTTATGAGCAAAACCGACCTCGGTGTTTACCGGTGTTGTGCTGAGGAGCTTCCCAGTGGGTTCTTTTGGCAGAGTTTCCCTCTTTCAAACTTGGTTAGGCAATTTTGATGTTTACATTCGGTGGGACCTATATTTTCCCTTTTGTACTTTTGTTATACTCTGGTTGTGGGTTAGATGTATGTATTCATTTCTTTTTAGTTTTTATATATATCTCTGCACTATTTCATAGAGGTGTTTGTGGGTGCGTGTGTACATGTACCTTAGGCTAATTCCACCCATGTGTGTGATAGCCTACTCAGCGCTAGTCTCCAGCCCCTGACCAATTGGAGGTAGGCTTGGGGAGTTGCGGCATGAGCCCCATTGGTTCGGTTTGTGACACTAATCATGGAATAATATATGATGATTAATGAATCCATGTTTATGACCTTTTTTGAACACTTAAGTAGGAAAATTAAATGAATGTTATGGGTGAGCCTAGGAATATATAGTGCTTCAATGCATTGGGTAATGTTAGTATCTTGAGAGATCATGTTTGGACATGCAGTAAACCAAATTCCATTATGGTACTTTTTATTATCATGGTGTCATGGAAGTTATTATTGACCTATATTTATGATGAAAGGTTTTATGTTGTCACCTCATTTCCTAAGTCACCTTTATGATTATAATGTTATATAATGTCTCATTGATAAAATTTATGATTATCACTCCATTTATGCCCCATTGATATTCCTATTTTCTAACATGTATTATTATATTCATGTCATTCCATGTTTCCCCTCTTATTAGACTTTATTGGACTCCATTTTCTTATTTATGTCTCCATGTTATCCCACACAGTTTTAGGTTCGATGGAATACTATGATAATGTTAAGTATGTTTTCAATAAAGATGATGTATTCTGCATTTTTTTTGTTTTATTATGTACCTATTTCCAATATGCACTAGTCTTTGTGAACGTATAGGTTGTATTATGTCAAATATTATGTAATTAATCATGTAATAATTTGAAATAAAGAGTAGGGATGTTATATTAATCATTATTTAATCATTCATTAATCATTAGTTAATCAATATTTAGTCATTATACAATTATTCATTAAATTTAAATTAATCATTATTTAATAATTATTTAATCCTTAGTTGATCGTTCTTTATTCATTATCATTAAATAGTTAAAAATTATAAAACCCTCAATTAATTATTATATACTCATTAGTTAATAATATGGTATTCATTAGTTAATTATTATTTTCTATGAAATATGTAATCATTCATTAATATTATTTCATTCATTAGTTAATCAATACGTAATAATTAAAAGTAATACCTATTATTTCAAAGAAATATATAGAAAAATAAACTCGTAAATAAATAACATATTTAAAACTAACTAAAAATGAAACAACTAAATAAATAAATACCATTAAAATAAATAAGAAAAAAGACCTCTAAATGATGCTTTCCAAAATGTATTACTCTTTTTAGGAAACCGAAACCTCCACGCACAAAGGATGAACCAAAATTATTTTTTTAGAGAGATAGGGAATACCACATATATAGATGAAAAAAATTTGAGTGTGGAGCTGGGGGGTTCCCTTTTATAGGCACCTCTAGGAAAGGGGTAAAGGGTGCTATTTTTTTTGCCTTTATATATGTGAAGGTGGAATCATGAAACCCACCATTCCCATGAATTTATTTCAAAGGTGACATATCCATATTTCCATTAACATTTCATCAATCAACATCAATGATAGAGAAATATGACATTGGTGAATCAACCATTTATTTAATAGGGAATGCGGCAGGGCGTCTAATACCTTTCTGCAGTAGTTTTCAAAATTTTTCATGAGATAGAATTACATAAATATATATATTTTTAAAAAAATTTAAATTTAAAATAACTCATCCCAATAAATAAAATTTATTTTTTTATATTTATATTTAGAAAATTTCATTTAAATTATACTAGGTTGGATTTTTTTATGTTTTTATTGCAGAAAGAAAGCATTAGACTTCCTGCCTCTGGGTTTTGGCCAAAGGCCGCATTGACAATGCCTCCTATGCAGAAAATTTTAAAGAACAATTAAAATATAAATATATATATATATATATATTGAGTGTTTGTTGAATTTTATTTAGAATTTTTTCCATTAATATTTTAATGTTAAAATGTTATGTTTTTATGCAATAAATTTTGTGACATCTGTATTAGCCTCAAAATATTATATTTATGATTTTACTATTTTAAATTTTGTTTTATATATTGATTATGTTTTTCAAAAATCTTATAAATTTTATTTAAATTTTACTAGTTATATTATTTCAATGTCTCATACATGAAACATAAAAATGTTTCAAGATGGTGGCATTGAAAGTGAATAAATAATAAAGTAGAAACAAATTTTAATTGAAATATTTCACACTTATGTAACATATAAAAATTAATTGAATATAAATATCATTTGATAAATAATTTAATGATAAGAAATTTTAGTTTCGTAATATATTTTTTAAAACCATTACATTTGTATTTATAATTTTTTTTACATTCCTTCAATTTTCAATTATTTATTATATTTTAAAAAAATTATCTTCAAAAAAAATTTAGATGTTTAGGATATGTTTCATGTCTTATTCAGAATATTTTTATTATTTATATTTTATAATAATTTAACATTACCTATATGAAATTTAATAATATTTCCAATATTTCAAGTAGTTAAATTAGAAATATTATATAATATAAATTGTAACTAAAGAATTAATGAAAGTTCAGACAATGGATAAACATGTAAAAATGGTTGATTGTAAAAATAATTTGATCATTTTAAGGGATAAACAATCATATAATGGATTGAATAAATATTTGTTTCAAATAATTTATTTCAATATCACACATTTAAATAAATTATTATAATCACTTTATATTTTAAGGATTCATCCCAAAATATGGTTTCAAAATTTGATCCCAATTTTGAGATCACTGGCCTCTATACTTGGGTGGAGTATGATGAGTTGGAGATATCTTTTCCATGGGTGTTGGAACCTCGAATGTTAGATGTTTTGGCTATGATTCATTAGGAGTACGTGTCATCCAGATATACATTTCATTCATTTCCCACTACATGAGTAGATTTACATATCGTCATCACCTATGGGAACCATACATCCTTTGAAGGCACATGCATGAAATGTGGAGTCATTGGAAATGACCCCCCGATAGAAGATTTTATTAGATATACTAAGAGAAAATGTTTTGATATTATGATAACACAGTTGAATCCCATGCCTCCTAATACATATCCATAATTGGCTGAGGTTGTACTTCGAGGGGATCATCCTCTACCCATGGAACAGGTGTGGCCTCACACACATCACAAATCAGTCTACATTGTCATCGTCATGGATCCACAACATGAGAAGCCGTTGGAATAGGTTCTTAGGTAATAACCTCCACTCACTGAGTAGGAACATAATCTCACTATAGTTGACGTTCAAAGACACTATCATGTAAAACATGATATGTTTGAATCATCCCCTTTGTTGTATCATGGTACATTTTCTGTATAAAAACCACATCCTCCTCTAGAATGGACATGAATATAATATTTTTTATTGGAGTGCTATATAAATAGAATTAAAATGAATTAAAAAGGGATGATAAGAAATCTATTTGAAATTTATTAACGTACCAGATCACAGATCCCCCTAATGTGTGGAGTAAGATACAATATAGATTTTAGTAAATATTATGGTGAACATTAAAGGCGCTCTGTTAGATGGAATCGTATAGCACACATACCCTGGTTATGAATTGAGATCATATGTGCGAGAGGTCCAAATACTCTACATGCCATTGCTACCACTCATCATCCTGCCTCCTTGTCTGCTGCATTGAATAAAGTACTGGTGACTATCTTGGTATAAATTTAATATGCTAAATAAGCTAGAATTGGTGAGTGAATCTATTAAGACGTTGAAACCCAACCATATAAATTTGAATGATTGTACCTACCACCATGTAATTTTGTATTCCATCAATTCATTATGCAGGCATATGGTCTAATAGACCTTAATATGGAATCCATGCAACCTAAAATGAAAAGTGAAATTTTTTAAAATCATTTGTTATAAAAAACCAAAAAAATATAATAATATAAAATTTATTAGTCAAGGAAAGACTGTATATATATATTCATTTATGGGTACTAGACTAACCAATATGAGAAGATATGCACACAATGTGTTCCTCGATGTCCTGAAAAAGTTATTTTCCTGAATCTAATAGTAACATAAAACATATAAATTTATAAGTAAAATGAAATAAAATTAAATAAATCATAGTAGCATCAGAAAACAATGAATATGAGTTATCATTGGAGAGTCCTCATGGAGCATCGTGCAACACATATATATAAATCTCTTTACCAGTAACAGTAGGGGAGAGGGGTGGGATGCACTCCCAGGCCCACATCTGAATAAGGATGACACATCACCTGAGATTCATGTGATATTATTACCATGCCATGTATAATGCTTTATAAGGTAATTAAAGCATGATGATCTCCATCTATGTCTCTCAGCCTATCCAAAATCCCTAAGTAGCCCCATGTACATAATGTGAATATTCATAATATATTGATTAGTGTAAAATTTCCATCTAATGAGATGAAATATATATGAACAGGAATGATGCATGATAGTCTTCTCATCAGCGTTAGTAGGGAACAATGAAAAGTGAATCTCAAGAAACCTCATAGATACCAAACTACCATTGGTAGAATCATCTTTTCCCATAGTTTCCACACATAGAAGTATCTATGAAATCTTAGGAAACTCTTCTTGGGTGGGTCTAATAACAACATACCCCTGGATAATAATACTGAGAAGAACTTCTATATCCTCATGTTTGATGGTAATATCTCCCTTGGAAATGTTTAAGGCGTGTGTCTCAGGTATCCATCTATCAGTGAAATTCACAAGGATGTGATCATCAAAAAATGTAAAATCAGAAAGAAAATTTCTATGGAATCCATCCTGGTGTAGGTATATTATAAGGTAATATGAATTCATAATGTAATGATAATGGTGTGTTCTACACAACCTCTTCTATTGAACCTTAGGACACACATCACATCATGTGAAACATTCCTATACCACTCTGTCAATAGAATAGTATCATCCATCTATATGTATAATAATGAAATAATCCTTATGTGTAACATGTAAATATAACATTATTGTTAGAATAATGTTATTAATGGAAGAACATAATACACGACAAGTATATTTTACTAATTTTTTAATTTTATTCTTAACAAAATAAAAGTAAGGTTTTCATGTATCTCAAATCAAATTTTTAATGTGGTATTTGATATTTTTTTACCTTGTAAATGGGTTTTTGTATGATATAGTTCTATAAATTTATATATATAGGTATTTTTTCTATAGTTTGTAAATATTTATTAGATAATAACTTATTTAATTTTTTATGATTGAGGTAAAAAGATAAGAACTATCAAATAAACTTATTTGTCCATGATAAAAGTAAAATTGTGATCATATAAATTAAAAGGAAAAAACTCATTATATAACACATTAATTCTTTATAATGGACCTAAAATATCTTGATATTTTTCAACAGAACAATTTTTGGATGAGATGAACCTAAAATCATAAGTGAAGTAAAATCCTTATTACTTTCATGTGGTAGATTAATAACATCTTCCAAATGAATGTACATGACTTTTTAATTTTCAAAATCATTCATCCGTATAATGACAAGACTCCCCTCATAGTGAATAAGTAAGTAGAAATTTCAATGCTTTTACAATTTAAAATTTAATGTACATCCCTTTTGGAAGATGTTATTATTCGACCACGTGAAAATATACTAAGTTTTACTTCACTTAAAAAGATAGCCTCACCTCATACAATCACTGCTCTATTAAAAAATTTCATATTATTTCTTGTCAGTTGTAAAGAATTATTGTGTTATTTTATGAGTTTCTTCTTGTAAATTTCACTTTATATTACCATAGTTGTCATTTTACCATGGATAAATAATTTTATTTTATGTTTTCTCTTCTTTTTACATAACATTATTAAAATTTTGTAACTTATATTCTAATAAAATTATATAAATTTAAGGGAAAATGTTTTTATAACCAAACACAACCATAGTTTATCATAAACTAATAATACACAACCCAAATGGTATGCTTTGAAATTTGTTTATGATTTATCACGCAATGGAATGTTTCATGATTATTTTCTCACATGAGTTATTTATAGTTTTTCCATATATAGTTTGACTATCATTTCATGTCATCTCATGAATAGATTTTATATTTATCATAATTTGAATATGAAATCAATATCATTATTTTAAAATAAATGTATTAAAAGAAGTCAAGAAATTGTAATTAATAAAGTATTTTTTATTAGCACTATAAAATTGATAATATGAAATGATCACATTGGAGAATATAAATTATTATTTATGAGGGTGTGAACAAAAACAAACAATGCTAGGGTTTCACTTCCCAAAATGATCTTTTTGAATACATAGGATGCATCTCAAATGATTCCATTGTTCTTGAGGAAAGTCAATATCATTCCACATTTTATAGGACATCAGTCTCTATCGACGTGTTCACGTCATGTATAAATTTGGGCTTTACATTATACATTGGGAAATATCAAAACACTTTAATAGGCATTCATTTTGTAACATTGGAGATTGAAATTATGTCTAGCTAGTTCACTATATACACATATTCTACCCATTATATGTTTCCAAAGACACATAATGCAATAGGATGTGAACATAGAAACTATGATACCTTGATGTTTCCACATTAACATTTCAATTCTTCCAGTAATACCACCATGACTTGACTGCTACTACTTGTGAAGAGTTCCGTACAATATTTCACATCGAATTGATAATCTTCTCAGCACTAGAGGTTAGCATGATAAGTAGAAACTTCTTCAATATTCTTTTCAGTCATAGGTTGAATGTTTTCTCCCAACCTAATACCCTACTATATCCCGTACATGTTCTATTTTTACATATAAATGAAGTAGTTTACATAAATTTATAAATTCTCCTAAACTTGTAAAGTTATACGTACCTTGAAAATATACCTGAAGGAGCAATTGATTCCCTACACAATTTTTTTTGTGCATGTGTCTATACCACTTCCCCATTCACATGTTAGTGTCCATATTTATTTTATAACATGGATCACATAATCATTCACTACATGATTAGGCTTGCATATTTCATTGAAATTTTGTTCAAAAAATCATATATATGGCTCATATGATAATCATATTTGATCATATTTCACATAATTTAATTTTATGATTACATTGAAAGAGTAGAAAAATAATGATATTTCATACAAAGCATCGTGACCTCTTTCCTCATATGTTTGTTAGGGATTTTTTTTACATTTCTAGAAATTTTTCTGATGTAGTATTAATGATGTGCATTTGGGGGTATCCATGTATCATGATCCGCATTGACTTCCCCATTTACTGGGTGATGATGATCAGTATGAAATAGAAACCCCGAATGTGGGTGAAATGTTTATTGATACATGCATAAAACCAACACCATGATATGTAATTATGTTTTTACATAATAGAGAATAAAATATGTAGAGGTGAATGGTTCTCATCTCTTGTTTCTGGAATAAATAATACACATTTGTATTTTCCATATTGAAATGTTATATCATTCTATATGACCAGTTTATAGAAATGAAATGTCGAACTATAGGGGAGGAATGCCCATAAAGACTAATAAAATGTTACATGATATGGATCAAGTCAGTTATCTTGGAAAACATGTTATTTTGTATCAATATAGAAGTAAAATTAGACATTATGTCTCAGTATAGCTAGAAATTATGGCAACTCCTAATAAGAGTCATCCCAATCACCATAGACCATCACAATTGGATTATTTTTCACTATCCAGGCCATATTATATTAATTCTTATAACCAAAATTTTGTTGTATAATCTCTTGTACAAGGGATATAGGAACATCATGGTGGGTTCTAATCATATTGAAAATAATAGATGACATAAATTTAGCATCCAATGATGTATGAACTTATTTTAGCATTGAAATAATTCCATATGAGATTCCTCGATCTTCGATGTCCTCCAACATCTAAAGGAAATGCTAGTAAATGTCCTCAATTATTATCTACATTCATCCACATATTTATCACACCATATGATATTTTTTGTATGACTTGAGTCCTTAACAAAATATCTACAGTTCCTCTCAATAAAAAAACTTTTTTGTGTTTTTATCATTGTATCATTACTAGGAAAATCCTTTCCGACATATAATATTTTCACCAGATCACGAAACCTTGCATGAAAAATTGTGGAGACATAGTTACAAGTGTGATAACATTTTAATCGAATTGAGGAAAATTTTCCATTGAATCTAACAATGATGTGAAGAGTGGTGAGTGATTTATTTTGAGTTAAAGTTACCGTACAACCACTACATTTATTGAAACATCCACCCTAACTTATGCAGATCCCTCCACATTAGCATTGATGTCTCAATAAGTTCAATAAATATATAATTCCTCATTAGAAGTAGTATTTAGAAGTATATCTAGGATATTATCTTGATTTTCCTCTTCCATATCCTAGGGAATAACCTTAATTTTTTATGATGGACATTATTCAACAACTCTTGTAAGTACACATCTTCATAAAATTGGAATTTTTTTAGTATACTAGAAACCTCAATATTATCCCAATCAAGGAGGTATCTGAACATTTGGAAAGTAATCTTATTTCATGGACTCAGTTCTCATTTACAGCCAATAGACAAGCTTTATTCCATAGTGTATCTTGGAATTGAGGATGTATATAGCTAATAGATTATATCACTTGACCATGTAATATATTTAGGGAACCATGAATTCTTTCATGATGATATCTGTTGTTTAAACAATCAGATTATATATCCGTTATTGTTGGTTTTTTACAATAAGAATATCATTGATCGGTTTGAATAAACTCCCCATTAAATTAGACACAGGAATTCATGATTATCTATGGAAAAATTATTCTTTGATCAAAATTATGACAATGTATATAATATTGAAAATGATTTTAGACTATAAAATCCTTTTGATAAGGAAATTTTAAACCCTATTCATATATCCTAAAAGAGATCAGTAATGTTTCATAATAAAATATTTACTCGTTCTTTTGTTATGGTATTTTTTATAAAAAATGATTCATATAAAGCATATATCTTAGGAGTGTCGATCCTTATGTAAAGCAAGGAGTGTTCTCTGGAACCGTTTCCCAATAGAGTCTATTTCAACATGGTTTTTCAAGTTTTACCCCTTAGTACATCTATGAAAAATCCATATCCAGTTGTAATTTCCAAACAAGGGATTAATTTTGTAGAAAACCACATTATCTTTGTGATACTGAATTTTTAGAATGTCTTATTATATCCTAAAATATGACACTAATGTTTCAATGTAAAATTTTTAATCATCCTAACATTAGGTTTATGGATTTATAAAGAAAATAAGAACCATATAAAGAATATACCTTAGGAGAGTAAAAATAGGTGTGTAATAAGGCTTGATGTAGTGAACTAGTTCAAGATCTAGTCTAGCTCAATGCAGTGTTTTCCGACTTAACCCCTAGCTACATTTGTTCCAGATCCACATCCACTTTTAGTATTCAGATAGGGATATCATTGCTTATATAAAAATAAAATCATTATTATACCAGATTTTAGAATGACTTCTTAAATCTTAAAATACGACACAAATGTTTCATAGTATAATTATAATTATTTATAATTGTATGTCCATTGGTTTATAAGGAGAATTTGATTACTCTAAAACATATCCATCGATAATAAAACACTTGGCATGCAATAAGTTTTGAATCATCTAAATCATGGGAGTAACAATTCATTTATGACGTAAAACCTCTTTTTCATCCAATTAGACATCAATCATCATATGTTTATTATATTTTAGTATAAAGTTAAACAACAGTTAATCATTAAAAAATTATTAGTTAATAATTATATAATAGTTAATTAATCCGATATTAATTATTACCTAATCATTTATTGACCACTATCTTATCATTATTTCTTTAATAGATATCAAAATTTTTATATACATCTAATTATTAGTTAATTAATATTTAGTCATTAATTAATTATCTGGTAATCATTATTTAGAAATTTTGTAGTCATATTTTATTTATTAAATACTTATTATCTAATTATTAGTTAATACTATATTAATAATTTCATAATCACTCATTAATCACTCATTAATCAATACAAAACAAAGGAACATTCAGTAGTTACATTATAATTAATTTTTAGTTTATTAATTGTTAATAATTTATTAATTACTAGACAATAATTATTTATTTAATTGTTAATCATTCATTAATTATTAAAAAATCATTCTTTAATAAATTTTTAATAATTTCTTAAGCATTATTTAATCATTCTTTACTCATTCATTAATCATTACTCAATGATTATTTAATATTATTTAATCATTATTTAATTATCAGTTAATCTATATCTAATTAGTAGTTAATCATTCTTTATAAATTAGTTACTCATTCATTATCAATTCATTAATCATCTGTTAAACATTATTTAATCATCTTTTAATCATTAGTTAAGTATTTTATAATACTTAGTTAATCATTATTTATTAATTCTTTATTAATTAAATAATAACACTTTATTCATTCATTAATCATTAGTTAAAAATTATTTAATAATTAGTTAATTATTATTTAATAATTAGTTAATTAATAATTAAGGTGATATCCCAAGACATTACATTATTTTATATTTAAAATAAATATAATTTTTTTTGGAATGCTTCATACACAATGTTAAACATAAGCTACACACAACACTAAATTAACTTTCCTTAGAAGCAAGAATGAGTTTTTATACCTTTTATTAGAGAACCTATTATAAAACGAAATTTTGAAAATTTTAGGAATATTATTATTAAAAATATTTATCATTTTTTAATTTTGAATTTCAATATTAGCAAAGGATGAATTTTTTCCCTAATAAACAACATTTTTTGAGAATAGTGAAAATTACTCCAATGTAGTTAAAAAGTGCCTTTTCATTTAAATAATTATTATTGTTAAATTATATTTTAGATTTATTTTAGAGTCTCATTAGATAAATTATTCATCTATTTATTCGATTATTTTAATTAGAATAAATTTTAATTTGAAATTAAATATAAAAACTTAAGAAACACTTGATCATTTTTCTACATTCAAACCCTGTTATTTTTCCCCATCCATTTGATTATCATTAATATTAAATTTCCCACTTCTATGATTTTAATGTTGAAAATCTAATATAAATGGATTTTATTATTAATATATTTATTTTATGACAAGATCAACCTATTTTTTTGACAAAAATGAATAGTGAATGCAATTAAATTTAATTACTATGATTAAGGTATGGTTAAGCATAACAAGTGACTAAACCTTAATATTTAGGACCAAAATGACCAGGAGAATTTTCCAAAATCCCTTGGATACCAATAATTTGATCATTTAACTTCTTGTTTCGAAATATATAGGTTATTGGGTTTTTATTAAATGGAATATCCCAATATAAATGATTAAGGAAAATACAAAAGGGGAACTTTCCATACCTTTAACATTTATAAAATTTCGAGAGACGTAAACAACATCATATTTTTTGTTATACATATCCTTTTGTAATATATATGGGTTATTTTTATCATAATAATTTATCAGAATGTTTTAGATATGGGTTACTTACTTAAAATGCATAAGAAAACCCAATTTAGTGATTATTAAGTAAATAAATAACTAAAATAAATGATACTATAAATATTAAAATTGAATTTAATTGATTAAATTGTTGTATTTATTAATTTTTGGATATTAATATATCTTTTTACACACTATTAAACCTAATATATTTTAATTACAACAAAATATTTATATTATAAAATTAACATTAAATAAATAATATCAAAATTGACATTATTATTATTTTACAGTAAATGAATCTAATGAATTGATTTAAAATTAATAAAAATAATATATTTGGAAAATGATTTTTAATTTATAATAAATATTAAATATGTACTATTAATTGACAAGTTAGTCTTTTATAATTAACATATTGACCCATATACTATAAAAATGTAGTTAACACGGTCAGGGTTCAATCGATGTTTTAGCGTGTCACATGCACTTGTTTTAAGATTAATTTCTAAAAAAAGGGATTTTAATTTTATGAATTATATATAATATAGCTAATTCATTATCTCTATATTTTATAATATATCAAACATTGTTTTAGACTTCATGTTTAAATTAATTATATTAGGAAACTAGTTTCTTTAATAAAAATTAATTGATAAACATGGGGAATCATAGAAGTTAAGGAACCAAATTATTAAAATGAACATATTTTTGTGTGTTAGAGGTTTTAATGGACCCTTATTCCTCTTTTATCCATTATTTTTTTTCAATTTTGAGGCACTTTAGGTAAGGTGGAGTACCAACTAATGAATACCTTTTTGTATTTACAAAAGTTCCACTCCCCCTAAAATATAAAAAGGTCGGAACTCTACCCCTTTCTCACACATCTCAAGACAAATTGGATCATCCA
Source organism: Viscum album (assembly GCA_963277665.1). NCBI lineage: Eukaryota > Viridiplantae > Streptophyta > Magnoliopsida > Santalales > Viscaceae > Viscum > Viscum album. Next base: position 1,048,985,737 of record OY728151.1, on the reverse strand, counting down.
AAATATATCCAATTATTCTGCTAAAATCCATTCCCTCTACATTTAGGGCTCCCCTTTGGAAAAAACAATCCCAGTATGATTTTTTTGAAAAACAAAAAGAAGTTACATGATTAAGAAGTAACACCCCATCTCATGCTTTCTAGTTTCATTTCCTTTCTATAATCCATATACTTTTATTATTATATGATTAAATAACTAATATATTATACTAAATATTCTAGGATTTTTTTATTCTATTTTTTTACCTACACTTACACACACCTTCATGTAATGGGTAATGAACATACAGTTTCTATGTACGGAAAACTACTACCTCACGAAACAATGATTGTTCAATTTTTCCCTACCACCTCTCATGGTGGCCATAATGATAGAAATTATATTTATATATGATATATATTTTATTTTTAATTCATTATTATTATTTAACTTATATTTATAACATACCTTTATGCTTTCCATGTTGTCTAAATATGATAATTTTGTTTGAGGATGTGTGGACTACTGCCCCTCTAATTGATATGACTCGTTCATTACATAAATGGAACATATAAAGGTTGGTTTGAATAAACATATGTAACATATATAAAATTTATATGATACTATAATTATTATATATATATTTTACATTTAGTTTTAATTGTTTTAATATAACAAAGAAATGAATGTAGCATTCATGCTTACGTGCATCCTATAGTTGAGAGACGAGTAATTCTTTAGACATGTATGATACAGGTTGGGAACAGGTTAAATAAATCCCATCGATGCATCTATATTCTCATGAGGCGAAAAAGATGGCCAAAATAGATGGGTTTTTAACCAAAATAATAAATCGTCTTGTCAATCATCTTGAACGTACTGGTTTGATGTACCTAGAAAACATGGAGTCCAATAAATATGGAGTTCAATCATTTATACTCGGTTATATTTTTCCATGATATTTTTCATTGTCATATATATGGATATGTTTTATTTTGAGTTTATTGATTAATGGTATATGTTTCCAGTTTCTTACATTTCCATATAGATTATTCCATGTCTATTTGTATAAATGGAAATTTTATTCTTTTTTTTACATTCCATATAGATTTTTTCATTATTTCTTCTATTGTACAAACACTTAATGATAATTTTAGATCACTATTATTATGTTTCTTTCCCCAGGTTATGAATAAGAAGACTTTGAATAAGATTACAGGGATCAAGTTTATTTCAGTTTAATGGTTAGAATGTTTTATTTTGTTTTCCCAATGATTTTTTGGTATAAATTGTGTAATATGGTTTTCCAATACTATTAAAATAATCGGTCCTTCCAGATTTTGTTCTTTGTAATAATTTCAATATAATTTAATAATTCACTGGCTCCGAGCATCTGGGGTAGGGGAATTATAGTTGGTATCAATGGAAAATTAGAAACAACCTTGGAAGGTGGATTTAGAATACATAGATCAGGGATCACAACACTAAGATATAATTTGAGGATGACTATATAATAATATCCAAAAAATTTGGGTAAGGTAGGTATTATGTGGGTAATATAAGAAATGCATCACCATCTGGATAATACAAGTGGATGTGGTTTTGGAATAGATGTACCTAGAAGTTTGAACATTGAAAAGGTGTTACAGGCCTTAAATTCAGTAACCTGGTACATGAAAATGGGTCTTAATACACACTTGTATTGACACACTTAAGGGATTTTCTTAGTATAGTTCACATTTATTATACCTACCATTATAAAGGATTAAGAAGTACTGATTTCCCCAAAGTAGAAAAGGTTTATGATTCTAGGATTCATGTGGTATACATTATGTCATGTACTATACCATGTTTAGAGTTAATGAATTTTTAAAATTTTATGAGCCAATATATTATACAGAAATGTTTGAAAATGGTTCTGATAAGAAGAAATTAGACCTCCACTAATGAACTTGACATACAGATTGTGAAGGATCATATCATTCATGGTCATAAGACAACATTTCAGAGGGAAAAACTATCCCTTGAATTATCATCATATGAAGAAATATATTCATATTTTAATGTGATATGTAAATAATATTTTGAGTTCTATGTATTTTAATGAATGAAAAGTATGGTAGAGGAAAATATGGATAAACAGAAGAATGGAAAGAAGGATTATACTACAAGTGATAACTAAGTAAAGAATCTCCCTAATAATTGTATGAAGGAAATCAGAGTTTTTTATAAGTGTGGAGAAAAAAGAAAAAAATTGTGATTACAAGGGTAAGGAAAATGTTTCCAATTTTTAATTATTCAACTGCAAGGATATGGGACACTATGAGAATCAATGTCCCAAGCATCCATAGAATATACCCCAAATGATGATATTTGATTGTAATTATGTTATGATACTACTATAGATAAAGATGAATTATTAATATATTTTTTCATAACTTTTTTTATATGAATATTTTTTTAGTGATGTACTGGTTATACAAATTATGAAATATATAAGTATTGTACTGCAGTGATTTTTTCAATGATGATTTGAGATCATATACTATATGGGACTAAGAAAATTTATTTATTAAAAAGTTAAAATTTCTGGAAAGCAGATGATTGTAGAAAATAAAACCCATAATATTTTCATGATGTTAATATAATATAGAAGAAATGAATTATTTGGACAAGTGCTGACTACCATGGTATTGAATTGTGACTTGTCGACATGTGGTCTATGTTATCATTCATGGAGTTTAAAACACTTTTTTATTTAAGTAGTATATCCAATAAAATGTGTCTTAGATGAGTAATAAGTAAGAATTCATTTTTACAATATGGTTTTATAGTAATTACAGTTATTACCATATTTCAAGAGGATATATGAAAATGTTATTAAGATGTTTAGAATTTGAAAATTTAGATCTGCTTCATGTTGATTAATGTTTAATGATAATATTAGTGACATTATCTCTAATTAATTGGATCATAATCTTTTGGAAATGTTATACATTTATGAAATGGATTATGTTTATCTTTGTACAATGTTTTAGAGATTATTTTTTTACTTCACCTTATGATGCATAATGTCCTTAGATATATAGTATGAATATATCAAGGCATAATGAATGGAAATGATTATGGTTATAAAAATTTATATTAACATATATTCTTAAATAGATAAATAATTCCCACACTAATGGGAAAATGATCTGGAGACCCAAAAGGTTGTCCTAGTACCATCATTTATGAGGAATATAATGGCCTCTTAGATCATCGTGGATTTAAGGCCTTCAGGTTATTAACTTCTCCTAACTATGTTCTCTATCACTATCTATCAAAATTTGATGATTATATTTTTCATTTGTATCCATGCTTCCATTTACAACCTATGTTCTCCTACCTGGGATCCAATATATCTGAGAATTGTAATTTTAGTTCTCTCTTATTATTAAAATTTTATATTAACCCATTTTTAGATGTCGGTATTTCAAAAAAAAGATCATTTTCAATCGCCAGTTTACTGAGGTCATGTTTAAATTGTGAGGGTAAAATTTATATAAGGTGGGGAGAATATGAAACCCAAATATATTATAATATTTCACTTCTATGTTAAATATAATTTTTTTGCATACTTTATACACAATGATAAACTCATGATACACACAACACTGAATTATCATGAATTAGACGCAAGAACAAGTTTTACTACCTTTTATTGGATAACCTATTTTAAACCCAATTTTTGACACTTTTATAAATTTTTTATTTAAAAATAATCATAATTTTTTAATTCATAATTTCAAAATTTACTTAGTGTGCATGTTTTTTAATTTTTTTAGAATCTTTATTTTTTGATGAATAGTTAATATTACTACAACTTAATTAAAAATATCCTTTTCGTTTGAATAATTATTAATGAGAGATTATATTTTATATTTATTTAATATTTACATTAGATAAATTATTCTAATATTTATAAAATTATTATCATTATAATAAATTTTACATTGAATTTGAATATAAAAACATAACAAACATTTTAACGTTTTTCTACATTAAAAACCTTTAAATTTTCACCATTTGCGGGATTAGTGTTAATCATAATTTCCCCACGACTATGATTTGAATTTTTAAAATCCAACATAAATGGATTTAATTTTTAAAATATTTTTTTTCTAATATGATCAACATAATTTTTTTTCCAAAATGATTAGTGAATGTTATAAAAATTAATTACAGTGATTGAGGTATGATTAAGCATAATAAGGGACTAAACCTTAATATTAAGAACCAAAATGACCTGGTAACAAGTCATAAATCCATTTTATACAATATATTTTACCATTTACCAACATGGTTCTAAATATATTGGTTATTGGTATATTATTAAATGGAAGTTCTTTATAAAAAACGACAAGTAAGGAAAAAAGACAAAAGGGGAACTTTCCTTACCTTTAACATTTATAAAATTTTGATATATGTACAAGTCATTATATTATCAGTTATAAATACTCTAATATAAGAAATGGGTTATTGTGATCATAATAATTTATCAATAATTTTTATGTGTTTTTAGTTACTTAAAATGCCTAAGAAATGCCATTGTAGTGATTATTTAGTTAATAATTAATTAAAATAAACTATACTATAAATTTTAAATGTGAAGTTCATTGATTGAATTATTGTATTAATTTATATATTTTTGATGAATATATCATTTTAAAAACCTTAAAATCACATATATATGCATTATAATTTTATATTTATATTTTAAAATTTACATTAAATAAATAATGTGAAAATTGTCATTTTTGTTATTGTACATTAAATGAATCTTATTAAACGGTATAAAATTAATAAAAAACCTATATTAAACCATGTTATTTTTATATGTAAATAAATATTAAATATTTTCTATTAATGTATAAATTAATTTTTTATAATTAACATAGTGACCCATATACTGTAAAAATGTTGTTGACACGGCCTGGGATCAAGCAGCGTTTTAGCGCGTCACATGCACATGTTTAAAAATTAATTTCCAAAACACATTAGAATTCTATTTTATAAATTATATATAATATAAATAATTATATATATATATATATTAATAAATCTCACATTATTTTATTATTAACTTTAAAATTAATCACATTAAAAATATAGATGCCTTACTAAAAACGAAAATGAAAAAATTTGGGAACCATAAATATTAAGGAATGAAATTATTAATATGAAAATATTTTTCTTTGGAAGAGGTTTTAATCAAAAATTATTCCTCTTTACTCCAATATTGGTCTATTTGTTAGGAACATTAGGTAATGTGGATACCCCATTAATGAATATTGTTTGGTATTTACAAAAGTGCCCCTCCCCCTCTACTATAAAAACAAAATCACTCTACCCCTTAATCACACCTCTCAAGACACATTGGATAATCCAATATCTATCCAAATAGTCCCAAAAATCCATTCCCTAGACCAATAATCCTCCACTCTAAGAATAAAAAAAATCAATGGAATACATTGGCCCAAACCAAAAGAAGTTACCCAATTAAGAGGTAATGCCTTCTATCATGATTTCTAGTATCCATTCCATTCTCCACTCTCTATACTCAAATTATTCTATTATTACATAACATAAAATTTATCCTTAAATAATAGAATTTTTTTTATTCTATGGTTTTGAAAATTAATTTTACACACCTCTATCTAATGGGTAATGAACATACTATTTATGGGTATGCGAACAACTACCTCATGAAACGATTATTGTTCAATTTTTATGTACCACCTCACATGGTGGCCATTATGATTGAACCTCTATTTATATATGATATATAAGTTATTTATAATATCTTTTAATTTTTTAATTTTTATTTACATCATGACACTACTCTTTCGGTGTTGTGTAAATACGATAATTTTGTTTCAGGAAGTGTGGACTACAGCCCCATCAAAGCAATGTGACTCATTCATGCCATACATGGAATGTATAAAGGATAGTTTTAATAATACATTGTAACATATATAAAAATAATATTATAATATAATTAAAATATACATATTTATCATTTAGTAATAATTATTTTTTGAAAACAAATAAATGAAAGTATTGTTCATGCGTACGTACAACTTATTGTCTCCTTGAACGGTGCACTTCATTTCTAAACTCCAAATATTATGAACTATTATAAATACATACGAACTAAATATATAAGATAATTTAGTGATGTATGAAATCCTAGAGATGATGAAATCATGATCTAATTAATAGTAACAACAAATCAAAATTCAAGACAAACTTGAGAAATTATGCAATCAACACCAGAAATAGTTAAAATAATGTAAGATTAATGACAAAAAGTTAATAAAATATTGTATGATATTAATATATGGTGTAATAAAACCGATTGGGATTTTGGTATTAGTTTTTTGACTTATTTTTAACCACTATACATGAGGTTACATGTCACATATGAAAAATGATGGCTAAGGTAAGGGATTTCATCTCATTTTACATTCCATTGAGACTAATTATTGTTATGTCACAATTCAGTTTTATTTTTTTTATACCTCCCTTGACAAGATATATCATGAATATAATTATTCTCATGTAATTATAAGTTTCATTTATTTCACTTTGAATTATTATTTTTTTTTAATGTTGTATGGGACACATTTGAGTGTTTAAATATTATTTTTCCTCAGAAATGATTTAATATCTACAACCCTTGTTGTAAATTATCCTCCTCTAAGTTGTTATTGATAAATACGTATTCTTTTATTTAGTATATATATTTGATATGGAATAATATTTAGTGGATACATAAGTAATTCTTTGGACAGGTATGATACAGTTTGGGGACTAGTTAATGAATGCCCCTTGATGCATCAATAGTCTCATGAGACAAAATAGATGTCCAAATAGATGTGTTTTTACGCGATATGCAAAACTGTCTTGTTAATGGTATTGATGGTACTAGTTTCATGTACATATAAAACATTTCATCCAATAATTAATCATTTATCTCATTTATACTCAATTATATTTATCCATTATATTTTTTTGACATATCTATGTATTTATTTTATTTTTCGTTTATTGATTAATGATATCTATTTTAAGTTTCTTTTATTTTTTATAGATTAATACTTATCTATGTGTATACATTGAATGTTTATTAATTTAGTTAACCTTCCATATAGTTTGATTCATTATTTATTCCATTTTACATACCCTTACTGAACAATTGATCTCCCCCTTATTTTTTTTCATTCCTCATGTTATGAAGAATAGAACATTGAACAAGATTACAAAGATGGAATTTATTTTAGTTTATTGTGTTTTATATCTTAATTTGTTTTCCCAGTGTATTATGGGAATCATGTATGTAATCTAGGATTCGAATACTGCTAAATTGATCAGACCATCGGGATTTGATTCCTTATAATCATTCTATTGTAATGTAATAATGCACCGGATCCTGGAATCTGGGGTCCGTGAGTTACATTTAATCATTACTTATTCAATAATTAGTCATTAGATAATCATTATTTATTCATTATTTAATTATTCTTTATTAATTACTTACTCATTCTATAATCAATAGTTTATCATTATCTAATTATATGCAATCACTAGTTAATCATTATGTAGTCATTACTTTATCATTCTATTATAGTTAGTTATTAATTTGTTATCCATTATTTACTCATTAGTTAATAATTGGTTAATCATTATTAATCATTAGTTAATAATCCTTTATTTATTTTTTTCATTGTTATTTAATCAGTATTCAATCATCAGTTAATAATTAGTTAAACAATAATAAATGATTATTTGATCAATAATTATTCATTTCTCAATCATTATGGAATCAATAGGTAATAAATATTTAACCATTAGTTAATCATTCATTATTAAATAGTTAACCATTAGTTAATTATTTTTAATAATCTATTAATCATTAGTTAGTAAATCATTAAAATTCAATCATTATTTATACATTATTTGCGTGGTAGTTAGTCATTAGTCAATCAATAATTAATCATTAGTTAATAATTGTATAATAACTCTTTAACCATTATTTAATAATAGGTTATACATTTTTAAATCATTAGTTAATCTGTCACGACCCGTCCTCGGGGCCCGTGCCGTTACTACCCCAAGCCCGCCTTCCATAGGCCAGGGGCTGGCGACTAGCACCAAGGCATAAATCCCGATAAAGGGAAGGCATTGCCTTATAAAGTAAAAAACAAACACCATAGAGCAAGCACGCAGAAGAAGTAAACACTGAGTAAAAGCTGGTACAACAGTAAGTGCGGAAGTAAGTGGGCCCGAATACAAACCCAAACTGAAAGTAAAGTACAACTCGAAAGGGAAAACAACAACTGAAAAGTAAAGCCGCAACGTCGAGCCGTCCACCGGAATTCCCACCTGAAGGGTGGGTATAGATAGCCTCCACTACTCCTCGGGTCCAGCCGACCGCTCCGAGTACGTCCCACCTAGTGGTCCACGTCCAGGTACCGTCCTGCTCCGTAAGCCTCCACCACGACCAGCGTTGTCTGTCGTCTGCAACCAACACAACGTAGTGCGGGCATAGCCCGTGCAGGGGTGAGTATAAGCTACTCAGTAGGGACCCCGAGACCCCCGAAGGTCTCCCAGAATCCACAAAGGATAATCCACAAAGGAAAAATACAATCACGAAGTAACATCCGACACGGCATAGGTATATGCCCATACATATACCTAAGTCATCAATTCTCGCTCGGCTCCAACATCCGAGCTCAAGTACAACCCAGTCCACACAGGAAAGCAAAATGTAAATCCACACAGGATAGCACACCACAATCAACAAAGGAAAGCAAAACATAAATCCACACAGGATAGCACAACACAATCCACAAAGGAAAGAAAAACAGGGTTTCAGCTCATACAGGTATACTTATTCATATGACGTTAGAGATGATCAGATGTAGCCACTGATTCATCTAAGCCGTCGGACCCACAAAGGATCTGTAGGTACTAACCCACGCAATGACCCACACAGGATCGATCATGAAGTTGAACCCAAAGCTATTGGGAAACTCCTTCTCCATCAAGTACAGTGGTTATGCCGCTACAACCAAGCGCTTCCCTCTCACCTTGGACTACTGTAGTACTCCACCTATCGAGTACTGTGGGCCTGCTGCTACAACCAAGTGCTTCCCACCATGGGTCTGCCGCTACAACCAAGCGCTCCCCATCATAGCCTCTAAAGGTACTCTTCTGTTGAGTACCACGGGTCAGCTGCTACAACTAAGAGCTCCTCCTTCGTGGGTCTGCCGCTACAACCAAGCGCTCCCCGGTGCTGCTACAACCAAGCACTCCTCCCTCTTGGGTCTGCCGCTACAACCAAGCGCTCCCCCTCATAGCCTCTAGAGGTACTCCTTCTGTTGAGTACCGCGGGTCTACCGCTACAACCAAGCGCTCCTCCACCGTGGGTCTGCCTCTACAACCAAGCGCTCCCCACTGGGCTATCCGTAACACACCGAGTCATTCGATCAGCTGTCGTCAAGTCTCAACCGGCTCTAGGGTTTCCTCCCACAGCATGCTCGTTCCGGGAGGGTCCACTCCACGAGCTAAGAGGTCAATGCATCAACTGACATGTAGTCCGGAGTTGATGTCTCCCAAGATGTACCGTAGCGGTCACTTCCGAAAACACGGAGGATTCCCGTACTGTTTTCATCATCGTTGCAGTCGAATCCACTAAGGATCTCTATACAATCGTCGTCATCGTCACAGTAGCAGTCGCAGCCAGCTCTAGGGTCCCCACACACAGCATGCTTGTTCGAGAGGGTCCGCTCCACGAGACGAGAGGCTGAAACATCAACTGACACATATTTCAGAGTTGATGTATCCAAAAGTTCCGTATCGCCAACAGGAACTCAACGTCGCAGACGGCGCGTCAATCGGACGCCCGGTCTGAGAGTTATTGGTTTTTTCATCCCAGGGGCCCGGTTGCTTTTTAAGGAAAAACCAACCCGACCGTACTCCACCTGCGTCCAAACCTCAGGCGGAGTATGCCAAAAGATCCGTCTAACTTATAGGAATTCAACAAAGTCGATGGCACGTCAATCGGACATCCGAAGCTCAAGATATGAGTGTTTCCGCTCCGAGGGCCCAGTTGGTTTCGTGTATGAACCAACTTGGACGAACCCAAAGTATTCCGAAACTTTGAGTGCGATATACCGAAACGACCGACTCGATCCATGGATCACATCGCCACTGACGACGCATCGTTCAGAGGCTCGTAGCTCATGTTATGAGAAAAATAAAGAAAAAGGTCCGGAAACGGGGTGTCTGGGCCCGGACCGACCCGGACCAACCCCCCCTGGGCTGGCCCGAACTGGGTCGAACAGATCCGGGTCCGGGTCCGACCCGGTTTGGCGCGACCCGGCTCGGCCAGGGTGGCCCGGCCCGGCCTGGGCGCGACCCGGCCGGCGGGTCGGCTCGGCCCGGCTCGGCTCGGCCGAGCGGCCGAGCAAGGGGAGTCGCGGGGTGTGCAGCCCCCGCGGGAAGAGGATTCGCGGCCCCACGTGGGGCCGTGCTTGGTCAGCGGACGCGGCAAAGCCGCGTCCCGTGTCTCGCCGGACCCACGCGGTCATGGGTCTAGTCGACCGCTGCCACCGCGCCGGCAACCCGCGCTGCCGGTGGATTCCGCGGGCCACCGGAGTTGCTCCGGTGGTCCGATTCCACTTCCGCCTGCGCCGTGGCTCCTCCCGGGTTCCGTTCTTCACTTCGGAATCAACAAATTGTCTCTACGGCCTGTTTTGTCGTCGTCCACCATTTCGCACATCAACGAAGAGCTGCGAAGGGTTGTCGGGACGTGTTTGTTTGGCCCGCACCCTCCGCGTTAGGTGATAACAATCTGGAAAAATTGATCAATACATGAAAACACATCAAGAGACAATTTTAATAAATTAAAATTTCACTATGATCCCAGCTCTTTGTTTTTGAAGGAAACAACCACGGGAATAGAATATTATTTTCAAATAAAATCCCTACCTCGCCGCAGTCGTCGAGCGTGCGTTCTTCGCAGAATTGACCGTCGTGGAAGAAGGTGATCGTCATGTCGCGAAAGGGCATCGTGTCGACGCGGAAGGGCGTCACGTCGACGATCTCAAGCAGTTGATCGAAGATCTGTCGCGGAAGGAGGAACGTCGTAGAAGAACGTCGCGGGAGAAAAACGTCACGGAAGAAGCGTTGGCATCGCGTCGATCTCCAGGGGTCGGGTATTCTTTGCGTTCTTCGCGTTCTTCGCGTTCTTCGCATTCTTCACGTTATTCACGAAGGAGGATGGAGGACTTAAGGTTCTGTCAAATTCTCTCAACGAACAATCCTCAAGAAAGGTAAATGTTGGTCTTATTTTATTAACATGTCAACGGTTTGAAAACAGGTTAAGAAACAAACAAATTAATTCATAGAATTAATGTCAACGAATTAACCTCCCAATTAATATAAGCGTTTAATTGTTTAAGAAAACGCCCCAGTTGACTTTCATTTAATAGGGGTTTTCGCGGGTGCGTTACTTAGCGGAAAAGAAACGGTGGGGCTCGTGCGGGCCCCACCCCACAAATATCCTACCAAGAGGGTAGGATATTTTGAATTGCACCCTATCCACTTCAACTCAGCTAAAGCAGCTTTAAGTGGATTTTAAGTGGATTTAAGTGAAATAAAAATAAAGTTTTCGCACACTTTATTTTATTTATTAACTTAACCCCAAAAATTTAAAAACCACACCCGAGAAAACGCAACTCCGGAAGAGGTGTTTCTAAGAAAATACTGGCGCTGCGATTCCATAGGTGCCCTTGGAATTTGATTCCGAGCACCGGTTCAAAAGATAGAAAAAACCCGCTCGTTCGTTCACTGAACGTACCCGATCCAAACTTCGAAAAATGATTCCGGGCACACCGGGCCTCGGAATCAGGTTCCGTCAGAAACTGCGTTTTTGTAAAATTCCAATGAAAATTAAGAAAAAAAAATTCCTTGAAATTTAAGGGTCTTTAAATCAATCCCAAGACAGGGCTTTACGTCCCCGTAAAGATAAATCAAAGCTAGGGAATCAAAAGTGTGTACTGAGAACGTATCTGAGCCTCCTGCTCCCAAGTTCTCTCCTGGAGGCTCCCGTGCTGCCATCTGATGCGCACTAGAGGAATCGACCGTCCACGTAGGACTCGCTCCTGTCGATCCTCGATCTCCACCGGGACCTCCACAAAAGTCGCCCCATCATCAACATCTAGCTCCCCATTGTCAAAGATATGTGTTGGGTCGTGAACGTATCTCCTCAGCTGAGATACGTGGAAGATGTCGTGCACCCGGTGCAACTGAGGTGGTAGAGCCAGGCGATAAGCCACCTCGCTGATCCTACTAAGGACCTGGAATGGTCCGATGAAGCGTGGAGACAACATGCCGCCTCAGCCAAATCTCCATTAACCACATCAAGGTGAGACCCGCAAGAAGACATGGTCTCCATCCTCGAACTCCACTGGCCTCCGCCTCCTGTCAGCATAAGACTTCTGCCGGCTCTGATCTGTCATCATCCGCTCATGGATGACTTGGAACTTTCTGGTCCTACAAGATCGGCTGAGATTTCTTCTTTTCCGATAAGAGAAATCTGGTCTCATCCCCTGGATAAACCATGTTCTTCGCCTAATACAGTCAATCCTGACATGGATGATACTATTCCATACCAAGGATGACATTGTAAGGCCTCGATGCTACTACCAAGAGATCCCGCCGTTACTCTCGCCTCCAAGGGTTGAGTCACACTGTCGGCATCAGTGTGTGGTCACTGGGTCTCCTCCAGTAGGTATCTCAAAGTGAGGTCAAGTCAAAAGTTTTTAAACCGGAACCTCTTAGTAACAACTAAAATAGAGGACAGGAAGGTAAACTACACAAGAAAATGTCTTTTATTACTGCAGCTCAAAGTAAAAAGAAAAAAAACATGTAAAAACAAACATCAACAACGCTAGAGGCAGCATAAAAAAAGTCCCCATGTCTGGAGCTAGTCCCGCTCCTGTTCATCTACTCTAGGAGCTCCATGATCGTAGGCCTCAGCTGCCTAAAGCTGAGCTCTCCCATGTCCACCAGCTCCCTGCGGTCGGGGTGGACCTCCGGGTGGTGGTGGTGGCAACACCTCAAAGCGTCGTCCACCTCCAGCTGCATGGCTAGCTCTCCTGCCACGGTCTCCTACTCCATGTGATCTGCCTCGATCGAACCTCTGCCTCTGCCTGGGAGGTCCTTCGTTCATCTTCTGGTCATCCGTATGGCGGGTCGGACAGTCACGAGCCATGTGACCAACCCCGCCGCAGTAGTAACACTATCCGCTCATGGTAAGTCGTTTTCCACCCCAGGTGCCTCGCACAAACGATCATGTGTCATGCGGTCGACCACCGGTAGGTCTAGTCCTCTTGGACCCCTGCGTCATCTGTCTACTGCCCGCTGTAGAAGACACTACCGCATGCTGGCTAGTGGTGAGTCATGCTGCTGGAGACTGCTCAGCAAGGAAACTCTCCACTAATAGGGCTCGCTCCAACACCCCTGTCTGTGTCGGAATGCTGTGAAAAACAACTGAAGCTCTGATCTCTCGCCTGAGCCCCTTCTCGAAGGTTCGGGCCCTGAAGAATGGGTCTCGTACCATGTCCGTGGAATAGCGCGAGAGATCGGTAAACCTCGCCGCGTACTGGGCTACTGTCATGCTGCACTGCCGCAGCTGTAGTAGCTCCTGGATACGTACCGCACGGAGGGTGGCTGGGACGAACTCCGAGCGTAATAGGCTCTCAAACTCCGTCCATATAAGAGATGCCTCATCGTGCACCTGGAGCATCAAGCTCCACCATCGGCCCGCTGCTGCGTGTAGTAGGCTCGTTGCGAGGATCACCATGAAATCTCTTGTTGTCCTCACTAACCGGAAAACTCGTACAACGGCCTCCAGCCAATCCTCGGCTGCCTGGGGGTCCGTCTCCCCATGAAACCTGGGCGGTCGCTGTCGCTGGAACTCATGCAGTGCACTAAGGTGACGTGCATCGTCAGCGGTTGGGGCTGGAAGCATCGGTGGCTCGGCGGGTAAAGGTATTGCCGGTGCCTCCGCTGTCAAAGTGCCCTGTACCGAAGCCTCGTCGCTCGGTGGGCTGTCATCACGCTCAACTCTCAGAACCCTAGCTGGCTGCCATCGTGGGGCCATCCTGAAAAGGAAACAGGTGCGCCACGGTCAGAACAGTATACCTGGTGAGCTGACATAAGTAATCAAAAAGAAAACTTGAAACACGCATACAATCAATGTTTTCGTCCATTAAGTCGGAAATCAGAAGTCACGGTCCTGGTGTAGGGATACGTCGGCCACTGCACCAACACTGGACTCCCTGGACTGATAACCACACCCAATACGCTAAACAGTATTGCTTCACATAGAAAAAGATCAGAGTCTGCGGTAGGACCGACCACCTCTGATACCAATTTGTCACGACCCGTCCTCGGGGCCCGTGCCGTGACTACCCCAAGCCCGCCTTCCATAGGCCAGGGGCTGGCGACTAGCACTAAGGCGTAAATCCCGGTAAAGGGAAGGCATTTCCTTGTAAAGTAAATAACAAACACCACAGAGCAAGCACACAGAAGAAGTAAACACTAAGTAAAATCTGGTACAACAGTAAGTGCGGAAGTAAGTGGGCCCGAATACAAACCCAAACTGAAAGTAAAGTAAACTCGAAAGGGAAGACAACAACTGAAAAGTAAAGCCACAACGTCGAGCCGTCCACTGGAATTCCCACCTGAAGGGTGGGTACCGATAGCCTCCACTGCTCCTCGGGTCCAGCCGACCTCTCCGAGTATGTCCCGCCCAGTGGTCCACCTCCAGGTACAATCCTTCTCCGCAAGCCTCCACCACGACCAGCGATGTTCGTCGTCTGCAACCAATACAACGTAGTGCGGGCATAGCCCGTGCAGGGGCGAGTATAAGCTACTCAGTAGGGACCCCGAGACCCCCGAAGGTCTCCCAGAATCCACAAAGGATAATCCACAATGGAAAGATAAATCACGAAGTAACATCCGACATGGCTTAGGTATATGCCCATACATATACCTAAGTCATAAATTCTCGCTCGGCTCCGACATCCAAGCTCATGTACAACCCAGTCCACACATGAAATAAAAATGTAAATCCACACAGGATAGCACAACACAATCCACAAAGGAATGAAAAACGTAAATCCACACAGGATAGCACAACACAATCCACAAAGGAAAGCAAAACAGGTTTTCAGCTCATACATGTATACTTCTTCATATGACGTTAGAGATGATCAGATGTAGCCACTGATTCATCTAAGCCGTCGGACCCACAAAGGATCTGTAGGTACTAACCCCCGCAATGACCCACACAGGATCGATCATGAAGTTGAACCCAAAGATATTGGGAAACTCCTTCTCCATCAAGTACAGTGGTTATGCCGCTACAACCAAGCGCTTCCATCTCACCTTGGACTGTTGTAGTACTCCACCTATCGAATACTGTGGGCCTGCTGCTACAACCAAGCGCTTCCCACCATGGGTCTGCCGCTACAACCAAGTGCTCGCCCTCATAGCCTCTAAAGGTACTCCTTCTGTTGAGTACCACGGCTCAGCCGCTACAACCAAGCGCTCCTCCGTTGTGGGTCTGCCGCTACAACCAAGTGATCCCCGGTGCTGCTACAACCAAGCGCTCCTCCGTCGTGGGTCTGCCGCTACAACCAAATGCTTCCCCTCATAGCCTCCAGAGGTACTCCTTCTGTTGAGTATCGCGGGTCTGCCGCTACAACCAAGCGCTCCTCCACCGTGGGTCTGCCGCTACAACCAATATCTCTCCACTGGGCTATCCGTAACACACCGAGTCGTTCGATCATTAATCGTCAAGTCTCAATCGGCTCTAGGGTTTCCGCCCACAACATGCTTGTTCCGGGAGGGTCCACTCCACGAAATAAGAGGTCGATGCATCAACTGACATGTAGTCCGGAGTTGACGCATTCCAAGATGTACCGTAGCGGTCACTGCCGAAAACATAGAGGATTCCCGTACTGTTTTCATCATCATCGCAGTCGAATCCACTGAGGATCTCTGTAGAGTCTTCGTCGTCACAGTAGTAGTCGCAGCCAGCTCTAGGGTCCCCGCACACAACAAGCTCGTTCGAGAGGGTCCGCTCCACGAGCCGAGAGGCTGATACATCAACTGACACATAGTCCAGAGTTGATGTATCCAAAAGTTCTGTATCGCCAACAGGAACACAACGTCGCAGACGGCGCGTCAATCGGACGCCCGGTCTGAGAGTTATTGGCTTTTTCGTCCCAGGGGCCCGGTTGGTTTTTAAGGCAAAACCAACCCAACCGTACTCCACATGAATCCAAACCTCGGTCGGAGTATGCCAAAAGATCCGTCTCCCTTATAGGAATTCAACAAAGTCGATGACACGTCAATAGGACGTCCGAAGCACAAGATATGAGTGTTTCCGCTCCGAGGGCCCGGTTGGTTTCGTGTACGAACCAACCCAGCCGAACCCAAAGTATTCTGAAGCTTTTAGTGCGATATACCGAAACGACCGTCTCAATCTAAGTATCGCAT
The DNA here is from genome assembly GCA_963277665.1 of Viscum album. Lineage (NCBI taxonomy): Eukaryota > Viridiplantae > Streptophyta > Magnoliopsida > Santalales > Viscaceae > Viscum > Viscum album. Next base: position 1,048,969,138 of record OY728151.1, on the reverse strand, counting down.
CGCCACTGACGGCGCGTCGTTCGGAGGCCCGTAGCTCATGTTATGAGCAAAAGACCGAAAAAGGTCTGGAAACGGGGGGTCTGGGCCCGGACCGACTCGGCCCAACCCCCCCTGGGCCGGCCCGAACTGGGTCGACCCGACCCGGGTTCGGGTCCGACCCGGTTTGGCGCGACCCGGCTCGGCTAGGGCGGCCCGACCCGGCCTGGGCGTGACCCGGCCGACGGTTCGGCTCGGCTCGGCCGAGCGGCCGAGAAAGGGGAGTCGCGGGGTGTGCATCCCCCGCGGGAAGAGGAGCCACGACCCCGCGTGGGGCTGTGCTTGGTCAGCGGACACAGCAAAGCCACATCCCGTGTCTCTCCGGACCCGCGCGGTCACGGGTCTAGTCGGCCTCCGCCGCCGCGCCGGCGACCCGCGCCGCCGATGGATTTTGTAGGCCACTGGAGTTGCTCCGGTGGTCCGATTCCACTTCCGCCTGCGCCGTAGCTCCTCCCGGGTTCCGTTCTTCACTGGGGAATCAACAAATCGTCTCTACGGCCCGTTTTGTCATCATTCTCCGTTTCGCACATCAACGAAGAGATGCGGAGGGTTGTCGGGCCGTGTTTGTTTGGCCCTCACCCTCCGCGTTAGGTGATAACAATCGGGAAAAATTGATCAATACATGAAAACACATCAAGATACAATTTTAATAAATTAAAATTGAACTTTGATCCTGACTCTTTGTTTTTGAAGGAAACAACCACGGGAATAGAATATTATTTTCAAATAAAATCCCTACCTCGCCGCAGTCGTCGAGTGTGCATTCTTCGCAGAATTGACCGTGGCGGAAGAAGGTGATCATCGCGTCGCGGAACGGCGTCGCGTCGTCGCGGAAGGGTGTCGCGTCGACGATCTCAAGCAGTTGATCGAAGATCTATCGCGGAAGGAGGAACGTCGTAGAAGAACGTTGCGGGAGAAGAACGTCGCGGAAGAAGCGTTGGCGTCGCGTCGATCTCCGGGGGTCGGGCGTTCTTCGCATTCTTCGCGTTTTTCATGTTCTTCGCGAAGGAGGATAGAGGACTTAAGGTTCTGTCAAATTCTCTCAACGAACAATCCTCAAGAAAGGTAAATGTTGGGCTTATTTGATTAACATGCCAACGGTTTGAAAACAGGTTAAGAAATGAACAAATTAATTCATAGAATTAATTTCAACGAATTAACCGCCTAATTAATAGAAGCGTTTAATTGTTTAAGAAAACGCCCCAGTTGAATTTCATTTAATAGGGGTTTTCGCGGCTGCGTTACTTAGCGGAAAAGAAACGGTGGGGCTCGTGTGGGCCCCACCCCACAAATATCCTACCAAGAGGGTAGGATATTTTTAATTGCACCCTATCCGCTTCAACTCAGCTTAAAGAGCTTTAAGTGGATTTTAAGTGGCTTTAAGTGAAATAAAAATAAAGTTTTCGCACACTTTATTTTATTTCTTAACTTAACCCCAAAAATTTAAAAACCACACCCGAGCAAACGCAACTCCGGAAGAGGCATTTCTAAGAAAATACCAGCGCTGTGATTCCATCAGTGTCCTCGAAATTTGATTCCGAGCATCGGTTCAAAATTTAGAAAAAACCCGCTCGTTCATTCACTGAACGTACCCGAGCCAAACCGTGGAAAATGATTCCGGGCACACCGGGCCTCGGAATCAGGTGCTGTCAGAAACTGCGTTCTACTAAAATTCCAATGAAAATTAAGAAAAAAAATTCCTTGAAATTTACGGGTCTTTACATAATCATTACTTAATAATAAGTTACATTCTTTGTATACTTTGGTTAATCATTCATTAATCATTCATTAATCATTCATTAATCATTTTTTAATCAATAGTTAATAAATCATTAATCATTATTTAATAATTACTCGATCATTCATTAATCATTAGTTTAAAATTATTTTATTATTAGTTAATAATTATTTAATCATTAGTTAATCATTTTTATTAATTCTTTAATCATTATTTAATCATTCCTTAAAAAATTTTAATCATTATTTACCCTGAATGTCTGATGGCCTACAGAAAGAAGGACCAATGAATTCCCTTAAAATCCCATGACCTGACTACACGTGAAACATGCCCCTCCCTATCATATGCATCATTGAGGGAGCCAATATCGTCACCTCTCATGGTTGAAAATTTAGCATCGCTCCGTACAGAGCTGCATGGTGACTGGTATAGATGGTAATTAACATACCCTCTCATTCTTCCAATTTGGTTACATCTGCTCTAGTGGTTTCTAATTTCCCTAAATCCACATTTGGTCCCACTCCTATCCGGACCACCCTTTCCTACTTCATGGTCTCTATGGACCAAATGAATTATGTTCTAAAGGACATTGGGTGCCTAAAAACCCAAATGCCAGAAGGCCCAATGAGCTGATGACTATGGTGTCCAGAAGGACATAAAACCCATAAGCCCAAGGTATTATCCCAAAATCCTAAATCGGATGAATATTATGAACTAATAAAGTGTCATAAAATACATTCTATAATAAATATTATTGTACTTTTACAGTAGCCTGAAAATTAGTTAATCAATATTTATTCATTAGTTAATAATTTTTTATTAATTAGTAATTTTTTTCTAACATTTAGTAAAAAATTACATAATCCATAATTAATTATATCATAATAATTTTTTATTCATTAGTTATTTTTATTTAATCATTTTTTAATCCTAACTAATTCATTAGTTATTTAATACTTAATTATTAATTTATCATTAGTTATTCATTACTTATTTTAGAGATATTTAATGTTAAAAGATTATTTCAAAACTATATATTACTAACTAAACTACTAAATTAAATATTAAAAAAAATAAAAATTAATCAATTATATAAATAAATAATATAAATATAAATATGAAAAAATACCTCTAATTGACGCTTCACAAAATTCGGCACTCCATTTAGGCCACTGATTCCGCCACACAGAAAGGAAGAAGAACCATTATGATTGTATAGAGAGAGTGAGTATAAATAGAGGGAGAGGGTTTGAAATGAGTGAGGTAAAGGGAAATGAGTGGTTTCCCTATTTATAGTGGTTTCTGGTAAAGGTAGCATCGTCGATGCCACCTTTCTCTTTTGTTTTTGGGAAATTTGACATTTTGGATGCCACCTTTTGAAATAATTTAGGTGAATGGTGGTATCTCTAATGATGTATATTCAACACCATTGATCGAGGTCAAAGAGTTGAAAAGGTGACATCCACCTTTTTACCTTTCCATATATAAGAAATGTGGCATCACTGATGCCGCCTGTAAACATTACATTTAAAAAACCTAATATTAATTTATTTTTTCAATAAATATTTAAAATACCTGAATGAAATCACATAAAAACTGATGTGACTAGAAATTAGTCTATAATATTAGGTACATTCACCTAATTCCACTGAAAACGAGGCATACATGGTCACATTCAAAGTTTATTCAGATTCCAATAAAATTCTGTTAAATTTAATATCATGAAAAAGAATATTTCTCAACATATAGAAAAATATAATTCATGTATATTTGATGTAATAAATTCAATCATGAAATATTTGACTCTAGAATATGTGAGCTAAATTTTTTGACTTGTTTTTTATTTAGAAGTTAATAAAAAAAATAAAAATTTATTCCCTAGTCTAGTGAATATATTTTGAAAAATATTGATTTAGTTACATTAAAATTTAAATAGATATTTATTTATAGGGTTAGAGAATATAATATTTTTCATTTATTGAATAAATAATATATATATATATATATATATTTAAATAAATATTTTATTCATCGAGTTTTGAGAAATTCCTAGAAGGATTGATCGATCGAGTTATCCTCCCAACAGGAATGGTATATATTATTTAGTATAATTTAAATAAATGTTAATTAATCAATTTAACAAATGAAAATTAAATAAAATAATTTCAAGGAACATGTTTTTATTAATATTACTATTATTAGACATAGATAATTATATATAAAAATTATTTGATTAAGGATCATTGATAAATAAATGAATGTTAAACCTAGTCATAAATTCCAAAATATAATTTTTTTATGGATGAGAGTTAATTTTTAAAAGAGAGAAACTATATAAATTACCTTTATGCCTAAATATAAAATCCACAAACCCTATCACTCAACAAACCTAGAGAGAATATGAGAATTCAAAATTCATACAACCTATTTTATTCAAAAGTATACATTTTCCATTCATTATAATTTATATTCATTAATCCTATAATCTTATACAAACATTACTATACCTTTCATTAATAATCATGCCACTCATGATATACCTCACTTTGACTATTTATTTCACATTACTCAAGGTATATAATTATTATAGTTATAATCCCACCTTATATGGATTCTATTAAATATATCCTTTCAATGAATATAAAATATCCACCTTGTAAATATAAAATGACACACCAAACATTTGTACTTCGTAGTAAGGTTCAATTGAATATGAATCATTTTAGTGGGTAGTTATACAATGTGGGAAAAATGAACAACAAACAATGATAAGGTTAAAACAAAAGTACAATGCACGATAAAACACGATCATCTCAACCAAAACTCCTATTCTAAATGTGGATGTCACTCAAAACCCCCTCAACCTAAAAAAATGCTCAAAATAATGTCATGAAGATAGTGAGTCTTATTACTTATTATGTTATTTGTTTTATTTTTTTGAAGGATGCATGTGGAAAAAATATCTTACTCATAACCCACCCTTATTTTATATCCTTAGAGCACTGATTTTAAAATTTAAAACAAGTTCATAGGTTGAGTTATGAGTGAAATTGACCTACCTAATGCACAACCCATTTCCCTGCTTTTTTTTAATTTTTCAATCTTTTTTAATTTTTTAGATGGAAACCCATATAATATAATATAGAAAAATCATGTACCAATAACCTAATACAATGGAATGGCCCGTAAATTTAACAAAAAACTAATTATACACTTTTACAACATCAAACATCCCTCCCCAAAACATATTCCATTGAATATCATGAAGAAAACAATTATAGGGTAGGAGTAAAAAATTTTATTTTAATGTGGTTCTATATTATCATTGTCCTAAAGGGATTCTTCATTTTTAAAAGTGAGTTAAATTTCAAGGTTCATCCAAAAAGATAATGGAAGATCAAATAAAAAATTCCATAATCATACTGATTTATTTCTATATTCATCAATTCTATAAGATGTAAACAAATTTCTTCTTGGAAAAATTTCCTGAGTATCTCCCATGAAAGTGAAAAATTGAATGAAAATAAAATATATGATCTACAATACTCACATGAATGGGAAAAAGTAATTGGGATAATAACACATAGAATAATAACAAACAATTGTTTTTCCAAATTTATTATTTTCAAAATCATCCCCTAGAATTTCAACCATTTAATTTATCATTTTCAGACACCCAAAATCAAAATGAGAATGTAAATTTCATAATTTTCACCCATTTACCCATTATTCATAATTATAATGAATCATATATGTTCACATGTAAAAATATTTCTTCTAGTTGATTATTTTTTCTATATCAATTAATGGATAAAATTTTCAAACATGGATCATGAGGTTACCAATATAATTAAAATTTACTTGAACCGTAATGTTTATGCAATAAGGTTGATTCAACGAAATAAAAAACATAAAAATCATCAAGGGAGTGAATGAAAGGAACAACATTAATGAAGTAACCCTGGAAATCATAAATGTTTCTATGTTGATTAATATTGGGATCACATCGAACTGACAAAGAGTGTTTCACAAGATTCTATTGAAATAGATTGATACAAATGAATAAGTATACAATAAAAATGGTTATCTAAAAAACTAACATGGATTTTATTGTAGATGATTGAATTCCAAAAAGTGTCCATGAATATTTAAATGTATTCACATATAAAATAAAATCTAATTAGATGGTTCTTATTTGAAGTAAATGAGTAAAAATTCAAAAAATATCTATAATAAAGAATAAAATAAATTGAGAGAGGACAAGGTATTCCTAAAGATCCACATTATTCTTACTATTCTTATGATTAAAATTATTAGGTTCCTTCAAATTATAGACATGTTTTTTAATTGAAGGTTGAATAAATGAACATAACTAGATATTTGGATGGGTCTACATCCAAACTCAATGTAGTAAACAAGTTCTTCATCCAATTCTCAGTTCAATTTAGTACAGGGGATCATTAATGTGAATGGTGGTTTCATAAAATGCATATGAATTAATGAATAGTTTATCAAGGGATTCATCATGAATCCACCATGACCTTTCTATAGTAATTATGATTTATTTTTTATCAAGTTGTTTCATTGGTGGTAATCACTAGTTCAGATAGAGTAATGTCTTGATAAGGTGTTTGTAGGTAGTTATTCCCAACGAAGGATGATGGGGGTGGGATTGTATGTCCGGGGAATAGGAATGGCCATGAAAATATTCAATATTATACCTAATAATTAAGGTAGTTATGTGTGGTGGATTGATAATGTGTAGGAACAAGTAATTAGTCATATAGTGTACAAGTGTATTAATCAAAATCATTATCCATTGAATAAAATATATGGCCCATTATGGCGAGGACACACATGAAATCCATAAAAAATGAATTCTATACCTTGGGTAGAATGGAAAATATATTGGTGGTACCAATAGAGAGGCTAAATATTTAATTAGTTTTATTTATGATTATGTAGTAAGATAATGGATGTCCTCTCCATAACATGTATTGTAATCAAGTCTATACTCAGCAATCCAAATGCAGTGACCTCTAACCACGCATAAGACTATAATTTTAAAAAAATCGTAAATAAATATATTCCAAGAGGTAAAGGGAGGTAGGGTCTTGGAAATATTTATAATGGATAAAATAATTGCAAATCATGTAATAAAATTCCTTCACATGTGAATTTAATATTTCTTGGTTTGTTTTCCCTACAAATAAAATGTAGTTTTTAGACATATTTAATTATTAGGGATAAATATATTATATAGTATAAATTCTTAAAATATCATAATAGATCTCTGAGAGACTCTTTTTATCAACAATTCAATGGTGATTTCACGTTGAATAATGGAAAGTAGTGTTTTCTTTGGTTGGGTGCTTTAGGATTCATGACATCAAGCCACATGTTATTATTAGCAATTGAGAATTTCTATATTTCATTTACATGATTACATGTTAGATCAATATATAATTATTTTTATGTGGGATTCAGTAAAAATACATCACTATAGATTCCATTATGGACATTATACTCAGAAAAATTCAACATCCACAATTTCATGACCATTAGAAGGTAATGTTCACCAACAACATCTAAAATGTTATATTAAATTATTTCTAAAAATCATGAAAATATACATCCTTAAAATTAATGATATTTTCTAGCTATGTCACTTCTGTTTCCTTATGAATGTTTCATCCCATCATAATGAATTACCACCAAATATATTTTCATACTCTTGTAAATAGACTTATTTTGAATTTTCCTTAATTAGTATTTATGATCAATATTGGAAAACTAGAGACATATATGGTAGATGGATTTGGAAACATGGTCACATCGATAGGGGATAGGGTTAACAGAGGTCTTTTATGGTCAAGAGGTGTATTGAGGTGGTCATTAATCTAGGTTTTATGTAGTTTTAGAAGAAAAGTCATGGTTTGGAGCATTTTTAAATTTGGAAGAGTGTTGTTTGATTGTTATTTTATTCTGTTTCAATATAATTTTTGTTTTTCAAGGGAGTTTGGTCTTAAGAGTTTAATTTGGAATATAAATTGAAGTACTGTAAATGGTTATGTATTTTTCAGTTTGAGTATCATGGCTTTGGATGGAATAGGAGGAGTGGATTGTTAGTCAAAGGATTCTGGTATAGGGTCTAAAGGTTGAGAAGTGGATGGGTCAACAGAAACAAAGATTGGGATGGTCATGATATTTTTCTAAACCACTGTAAATTTTTCAGAAGTCAATTGATATGGTTAGAAAATAGAATTAAGATGGGTTGAGAGTTATTGATACATAACATAGTTGAAATTTTGTTGAATTGGAGGAAGATAAATGTATAAAAGTACAAGGAAATGAAATAGTTCAATGAGAATATGACCAATGAGACTGATTGAAATACTTTTTATATAAAACGAATCACAAATGGGATGATTAGTAATGGGACTTATGGATACCATTTTGTACTTCATATTTCACATCCTCTGAAAATTATTTCTCAATAATTACTTCCCTTGATTTTTTTTATCAAAAGTCAATTGTTACACTAAAACATGAGATAAAAGGGATTTCGTTTGATTGGATATGTATTCATTCAATTGATTAGAAAAATTAACAATTATCTTTGTGAAAAAATCAATATTTCATTTAATTTTTTCAATTTACATTATAAATCCTCTTTTAGATTTATTCATTCCATATTGGAAGGGAACATATTCTTTACTCCTCCGTGAATTATTTTATATGTTTTCTCACTCAATGAAAAAACCTCTTCTTTATCTACACTAAATTTTATATCATCAGTAGACATTTATTCTATAGTTTTAATAAAATATAAACATTATTCGTCATAATTTTTCTTTTATGATTTCCACATTGTAGGAGGATATTTTTCAACATCCTTCCTTTTATCAAATTTAGTATTGAATTTATAAATTTTAACCTTGGATGTATATTGGTGTGATTTTTCAAAAAAAATCATCGTAAAAGGAACACAAACAAACTTCATCATTTTGACCATTTCCTCACCAGTATAAGAAACCTTTTCTATTAATCATGTTTCCTCATTATTATTGTTTTAAAATTCTGTGGTGATCACTAAAAACATGATAATAGAACTAGGGTAGATATGAAACTTCAATATTATCATTCAAGCATCTACTACATCAATGATATATAATATATTATTTAACATATTGTATTTTCTCATATTAAATAACAAGTGAAAAATGCATACATCATGCACATTATGTGTATCCATGTCCCCATTTATAGCAATAATATACTTTTTTACCCATGTTAAGAAGATCATTGCATCTGGATATAGATAAAATCATTTCCTAACATTCTCATATAAAGGAAAAGAGATAATTTTCCACCATATATTCCTCAAAAGATCATGATTTTTCTATAAAATAGTGTTTAACTATGATTTTCCCTACATATAATGTAATTTTAACTAAATCATAAGCTTGTTTGATTTTTAGTTTATACAAATTATAAAATAAGGATAATGTTACAACTATTATACCACCATCATTAGTAAAATTAAAAAATTTATAAAATTGTCTTACTGATAAAGGGTAATGAAAATAAAACTCTTCTTTTTCTACACATATTGATTCCCAACAATGAAAATATATCAACAACTTCTGCAATGAATCTTACTTTTCATACCATTTTCTTTTTAACATTATTTCTTTGACAATAATTCCCCTAGATAATTCCCTGGGTAAAGCTATAAACTATTTGGAATAAATCAGATGATCAATAAAAGGTCACAAATTATATAATTAGAGATTTGATACCTCTTCACAACATCATGTAGTGATTTTTGAGTGGTATCTGACTACTCTTTATAGATGTAGTAAAGAGATTATTCACATTATTTTGATTCAATGAATCAAATGGAAACCCACATTAAGAAAAAATTCAAAGAAATTTAGAAATATATAAAATATCCAATCACTTGATATTATATTTCTCATGATATATTTTTTATCAAAAAAGGATATTTTTTAATTTAACATATAATTTTCTTCAAGGATTATAAATTGTATAGAAAACATATGAAAAATTATAACACAATATAGAAATAAAATGAAGACTTAGAAATTACTACCTACTGAAAAAATTTAGAACTTCCTTACAAAATATTATTTCATAATACAATCTCCTAGGAAATTAAAAAAATTAGAACATAATAAATTTTAAAAAACAAAAAATCTATTTAAAGAAATTCAAAAAATTTATAATAATAAATTTAGTAAAAATATTGTATAAAAACTATTGGACAAGCCTATCTGAAAACAAAATATTTATATTTTTTCTTAAAACACCATTATAAAAGATAATCTGAAGAAAAATGTATGTCCAAATAAAATTTTTTTCTAGAGAAAAACATTTATAGATAAATTTGAAAAAAAAATTCAAAATCAAAACACATAAGAATAGAATATTTTATTTAAGAATAATAAAAATGGTCTCCACTATGTTTGGAGAATTTTTTAATGTAAGGAGATAGGGAAAATGAATTAGATAAAAAATGATTTTATTTTGACCATTCCATGCATCAATTTAATATATGTAAATCTATTGGTATTTTGGGGTTTTTTAAAAATATCAATAGGTTGTTATTGAGTTCTGATTAATTATAGAATGATAACTCCTTTAATTGTGAGATCCAAAGGGAAATGGTTTCTTATATCCATGTTCTTAGATCATTATCGATTTTATAGAATTTTTCTTAATTATTTGGAACTTCTGTTATAAAGAAATATTGGAGTTTTAGTACAACTCATAGCAACATCACTGAGTGTGTGATGAATCCAAAATACCAGAGCAAAAAAACATTAAACCTCTCCATATTTAGCTTCAATAGTGGAAATAGATACATAATATTATTTAGAATACCGTGACAATAAATCCTTACATGATAAATGACAAGGCATATATAAATTTTTTCTATCGATTTTGCATCCAAAAAAATTAGAATCTAAAAAACAATTATGTAAAATTAATTTCTAGAAGTATAAAATACCCATTATTTATAGCACCATAAGGTAATTAAAAATTCATTTTATAGTTTTATGATGATACTCTTTTTTATTTTTATGACAACTTACACATAATAATACATGAAACCATAAATTTGGTTCACTAGATCTGGGATATATACACTACCAAAAAATTTTGTAAATTTTTTTGATCAACTGGTTTACTCTATTCATTAATATCAATATATTTCTAAGTTAAAATAATATTATTAATACTATTAGTAATTTTCTAATTTATTTTATGTAGTTATTTTATATAATTTTTTTGAAAAGTACCTATTATTTTAGGTTTTCTAGAAATTTGAAAGCCAAGATAAAAATATATTTCACCCATCATGCTCATTAAAAAATTATATTTATTAAAAATTCATAATAGAATAAATAAAAGTTTTTTTTTGAGTTGGGGTTGATATAATTTCAGTGACATAAATTTGACCAATGATGATATCTTTAAAAAATACCAAAAAATATTGAATTGAAGCCTCAAAAATTATTTTTCTATAAAACTCAATATATATATCGTACTAGGCTCTTGGGGATTTTTTTAATCTATAGAGTTCATTTTTATTACTTCAAACATGATCTAGTGATTTTTATTTTAAAAACTATGTTTTTGTTCTATATAAACATCCTCTTGAACATATTAGTTAAGAAAAACTAACATTAAATCTATTTGAAAAGTTTTCAAATTTGGAAATTCTATATATTATATAAGTATACAAATAAATGAAATAAGAGAATATATAGTATATAAATCACATGGTATATAATTTATTTTTGATTATAACAAGTTTCATAAATCCAATCTTTATTTATAACTATCATTCCATTTTCATCACATATATTTTAGAAAACAATTACTTTAATTGAAAGCGAATATTTATTATATTCGAATAAAATATAAATAATATTCTGAAGAAATTAATTGTGTTCATCCTACATTAATTTTATCCAATATTTAACTTTTAAATCCCCATTAGGAGTCCTATTTCCAAATTATGAAAAAATGAACAAAATTCTCACATTCACTTATTAAATGTCGCCTAAATTTTTTTTGTTGCCCTGAATAATAATTTATATTATACCTTAAATTATTCCTAAGTATTTTATGATTAACTATGTTTTAAATACATTTTTAATTAACCATAGGATGAATTTAAACGTGGGATAAAATTAGAAAAATAATTCTTCTTCTTTTCTATCATAAGATAATTTTCCAATATGGGATGAAAAATTGTTTTATAAATAACATTTGAATTTTTTTGTGTTGTTTAAAAATAAAAGGATCATCTATATTAAATTTTAATTTTTTTATTCAATATAAGTTTTAATGTTATTAAAATCTATATAAACCTTAAAGAAAATTTTCAAGATGATGCAGAAATGGGATAAACCATGTGATTCACATCATCACGTGAAAGAATAAGTTTTGAATATGGAATATCTCATTGTTGTACATAAAATACATCTCAAAGTCAATCATCTCAGTCTCAAGGATCTCATCATTAATTTTTCATCAAGAATTAAACCATTTAGGAATCATTATTATAATTAGGCTCTAGGGATGAAGAGAAATTATGTAGACGATGTGAAATGAGGTGAAAACCTAAAATTATATGATCTTTAAAAACAATCCTTATACCATGTGATTAGAAAGGGTCAGACTTCATATTCCATGAACAATCATTATTTTATAGAATAATAAATTAATATATGTAAGTATTCTGGAATTTTATTTCCCATTACACCAAAAAAAGAAAAGTGTAGAAAATTTAATTACCTTAATAGAAGAAATGTAGATATTTTTTGTCTTTGAATTTTTCAGGATGATGAAAATGAGAAGAATATATTATCACATAGTGTTTCAATTTAATTAATAAAAAAGGAGGGTGTGTATATTTGGATATATCACATTGAATATTTGGTTTCTGAGAATTCAAAAGTAGGATATAATCTTCCAACCTGATAATGCTAGGAAAACTCTTCTATAGGTGTGGATCTGCATATAAAATCATAATTTAATTTAATATAAGTCAAAAATACTCAATGATATTTCTTATATTGTGGGAAACCTGATCAAGATAGGTCCATATACTTATAATTCATGATTTTGGAATTATTCTAGGGTCCTCATGGATGTTCATATGACTCACACATAGGAGGAGGATGTTTTTCACACAACACATGATGAAAGTGATCTTCTTAAAATTAAGTTTGAGTGAAGGCCCAGGTTATATCTGACTAGTAATTTTTTTTGAAATTGTATTCTGAATGAAATAGGGACATGTTTTAAATCATTATAAATTGATGATGTGTGGAAAAGATTTATATTGAAATTTAAAAGAGAATTACCTGGTCATGACCTCATCGCCCCATGATATGGAAACCACTAACCCCTCTCCACATGATATCTTTTCCAGGGATCACCCTAATATGAAGAGAGTGGCTACTAAAACACCCTTTTAGTCACATTTTTCCCCATTTTCTGAAATTGTTATTGTAATCATTGATAGTAGCAACATAGTAATGATTGTATTATTGAGGTTTAAGAAAATGTTAAGGTCATATAGAAACATCCACTGAATACCTATAATATTAGTGATTTTTTATTATCAATCATCATGTAGATAAAGGGGGGGGGGTTATCTTATAGATCCCAACCCAAATTTCTTAGCTTAATCCAAGTGAAATGGGTATGTGTCCCTTCAGATAGGTATTCTAATAATTCAGTACCATAGGTCATGGTTACTTCCCATTCTACAGATATGGTTTCATGGGTGAAAAAATTATGTGAGGGAAGAATATAGAGTATGAAATTCAAATATGTAATATTAAATTAAAATCATAGGGGATATATTTACAGATCACAAATATACTATGATTTCAAATCCTCTAGACAGTAATGTAACACTTGAGTAAAAGAAATATGAAGGCACCCACACTGAAGCTCTCCGCTAAAAGAATATATATAATTTAGACATGGAGGATCCTTTTGACTATTAAGAATCATCCATGGATACCAAATGGAGATCTATGGATTAATACCTCTGGAAGGTTCCCTCCTACATCAGGTTCACCCCATGAATGACTAGTTCTGTGACGATGACACTAAGGGATTACTGTCTACTTAGGAATGTCAGGATGATTTCATTCTCCCTAAAATAAAAGGATACCTAGTAGAGGATATAAATAATAAATTTGAAAATATGAAAAAACAGGAATTAAAATGGATATATTTCATAGTGGGGAGGGCCTCTCATAAGAGGTAAGGTTTGTAAACAATAAATATCCACTAATGGAAATTTCATGTGCTGGGGAACTCTCCCAAGTTCACAACATTTAGACATTTAATTATGAAAAACTAAACTCTTTTAATTTGGATTGGAGAACCTTAAATGTTGTTTGACAATTGGATTTCTTTTAAATAGGCCTCTCTTTGGTACTTTTTGTCTCAAAAATTCTCCTTGACATTGATATAGATCACTTATACATTTTCAATAATGATATCATTCAGCTTCCCTCATATAGAATGATCTCCCATATCATTTTAACCTCCTTAAAATTCCGTTGTTTCATCCACTGCATATACTATTTATATGATTCCACCTCCTACATAAGATGACAGGAGATATGGAGGGAATAAGAAAACTTATCAAACAACGTGATTCCCAAATGGATCATCTTTATAGATTTAAATTATCTTTTAGGTTTGATGAGTATTTTTACTAATTTCATCAAGGTATCTTTCTATATAACTTATTCATTCAATTAATATTTTCATATCATGTATGTATCGATTTTTGGAAAATTTTCTCAAAGAGAAGTTACACTAGAAATGGAATTTATGAAAACAGTATATATATATTTCTATAAAAATGGATGAAAGTGGTGCTTACATTGGAATCCTTGGATATAACCACTATAAATTTCACTCAGAACACATTTCCATCAATTTTGAGATTTCTACACATATGTCTTGGTTATTCCATCTACCTTTTAAATTAAATAATGGATGACTTCTCACTCCATGATGTAGGTAATTCAACATAGAAGCTTCTCACCCTAGGAAGCTCCATCCATAGGGTATAAAAAACCATAAGAAGAAAAAAATTAAATTAAGGGAGTTCAAAGATAAACTAATATCTCATAATTGAATATGATATAAAATATAATGGACATAGTCTTTCCTATAATCATAAAATAAATTAAGATAATAATTAGCCTCCATGAGAATAAATTCAAAACCACTACTAAACAAGATAACATCTTAACAATTCAAGAAATACTGGATATAAATTAACTAGATGAAAAATGGTAGAAATATGGTGATTGATACTTCAAATACATTCATTAGGAAAAATAGAAATGGGATAAGAGAGGATATAATTCCCATAAATACAATGGGAGTATTCTTACATCTAAAATTTACATATCTAATTTTTTTTAATTGTATTAGATGATTATATACTGATAATGGGGTTGACAGAACTCAATTTTTGGGTGAAAACATTCCCTTAAAGATTGATAAAAACCTTAGATAAGGACTCAACATGATTAAAACTAAATAAGAGGGCATGGAATCCATCTTCACCCTAAACAGTGACAGTGTGTCTAGACTTGATGGATTCTCTAACAAGTACTTCATGTTTTATTGGGATATAATTCATAATGCAGATACTAATGCTATCATAGTTATTTTCATGCATTCATACTTGTGTTTTGGTGTTAATTAAAACTTCATTACTCTTATTACCAAGAAGTAGAACACCATGTACATTTAATACTGAGGTCTAGTTTCTATTGGGTATAAAATCCATAAAATAAATATAAAAATTAATATCACCCGATTGAGAGGGATTTATAATGACATCATTTATCTTAATAAGTTTGGTGTTTTCCAAGTATTTTTATTCAAAATTGTTTGTTCATAGCTTCAAGAAGTGTTAATCCCTTTAAAATGAATAAGAGATGGAAGGTATTCCCTTAAAATTGACATATCCAGGTCATTTGATACCATGAAGTGGATCTTCATTCATTCCATCATATAGAATTATGGTTTTTCTAGTGGTTGCATCAAAATAATTAGAAATACTCATGGATAAACATGGATCTCAATTATCAGTAATAGAGCTCTTTGAGGGTTCATTCAAGAGAAAAAGAGTGCGAGGTAATGCAAGCCTCTCTCAATTAACCTCTTTTGTGTTTCTATGAATTTCACATGTAGATACATCTATGAGCCTTAAAAAATTGGTCACTATAATAAAATTAAGTATATATGGATCTTTTTCACTCCCTCACATCTTTAATAATATAATGATAATCTAATATCTGACCATCATTCCAAAAAAACTCTTTTTATAATCACGACCATCATTAATAATTATAAAATGGTGGATAATCAAGCCATTATTTGGGAGAGGTCATTTATTATGATTGTTGATGGTGTTCCTTTCACTAAGTAAATCAGTTTTTTCATATCCATCTATGTGATGAGGGGATCCATCCCTTTTACCTATCTTGGTTTCTAGTTTTTTTTTTGAAAGTTAGAGAGCTTCATCTTGGAATCATATAATCTAGAATAATTAATGAACTTCCCTAATGTAAATGTAATTCTCTTACACAAGATGAAAGAGTGTGTTTTATTACCTCTGTGATCACCTCAAAATATCATATTCATTTTATCTCTATAGATGGTGCCAGATTTTCATTAAGCATCTTAAGAACATTGTAAAATTATATAGATGGACTGGATTGGTCCAAGAAATGAAATTCATGGATGATACCTGGAAATATTTCACCATGCCTATTGACATGGGGTTCATGGAATAAAGGACCTCAAGACCTTCAAAGATGGCCTTTTGACCAAATTCACCATGATTTTTTTTTAATTCTAACGAAACTTATAATGAAATTATTTACAACATGGTTAATGTAAATCTTCTTGAGGGATTATCCAATTCCCTAACCTAGTTTGTTTGGCCTGCTATCAAATCCTCATAAAATTATCATAGATAAAACTCAAAATGGATGGTTTCTATACATTCTAACATCAACTGCCAGACTGCCCCTTAGTTGGGAAGTCTCTTGAAAGACATCCTGACATCGCTCCTAATAGATAAAAAATGTCAACTGCTAAATTTATCATAGGAAAAAAACAAGGAGTTATATGTTCCACCTTTAATCTCTCAGTAGTTGCAATAGTATGTCTTCATGGAAAGAGACTCCCTAATATGGAATCAAAATCGAAATAGAAATTGTTCTTCCAAGGACTTATATAGGATGAAGTTTTATATCTCCAACATTACCTTACCTTGGATGATGAAATTCATATCCCACATTTTCAATCCATCAAGTTTCATTATTCTTTAGAGGATGTTGATTAGATGGACGGCCACCCACGACCAAATGAAGAGGTGTGAGTAGAAACTTTTCATTATATGTTGCTTAATAATGGTAGTAGAATAATGTTCTCAAAATTTAGTCACATGTTACATATTAATTGTTCACATAAGAAGATACATACATTAACTTTTTCGAAATCTCAATTTTAGAGGAATTTAGTTGGAGTGTCTGATGTTGTCCACTATCAATGCTAATACAAGTGACTAGGTTTATAAACATCTTTTTTTAGACACATCCTTGATTATTTTTTTTACATATATATATCCATGAATTAAGTAGTCCTAAGTGGTTATGACCCCTCTCTCCATTCGATAAATACTACATTGAATATATATTTCTGTTATGCTTCCATGCTATAAACATGTTTGATGAGGAGAATGACTAATGAACTTAATATAATATGTCTTTTGGGTGTTCATATATGGAAAAAGAATAATTTGGTGCTGACATTTGTGAGCCAGACCCCCTTGACCCTCTTATGAACTAATTTCAATGTTGATGGTGAAACCATTTCCATGTCAGACTCCTTAGGATTTAGGGGCATCCTTCTTAGCCCCCATGGTTTTTTCAAAGTTTGTATCCATAAATATATTTGTAATGGTAGTTCATATGACATAGAGTTATGTGCCATTGTATTTTCCATAAAATTTGTCATCTAATATGATTGGAACTCGATTTGGGTTGAATATAATTTCAAACTGTCCATTGACATACTCCAGACTATAACCCAGAATGTACCTAATAATTTTCTACACCACTAGATTACAATCCTTCAAGCTGACAGCCAACTTAATTTGATTTACTCGAATTCATATAGAGAACCCAATCAAGTTGTGGATGATTTTTCAAAAAGAGATATCTCATGATCATGTATATTGTCGTTTTTTTTGGATTCATGAGCATTGTCCATCCTTGGTGGTGGTGAATATATGGGTTTAAATCAAGTCTCTATCTTGGAAAAACTCATTTAATATATGACTTGGTTGTATGATAAATTTTAGAACAAAAAATGATTGGATCATGTCCTTTTCGATATAAAATCCTTACTTGTTGTAAAATAACTATGAAAATTTCCTTTATCAGATTTAGGAGTGGATTTATGTAAAATATATTTAGTATTAGGATTGAATAATTTACATCCAAGATCTCTAAAGTAATATTGTTTTTTTCTACCAGTACACTACTCATAACGAGTTTTTCAATAAAAGGTATATATTAAACATTATTTATAATATAGTAAGTAGTATTAGCTACCTCATCCTAAAAATTATTAACAATTTATAATTAACTCATAATTATTCCAGTAAAATCATTAATAACTCTATATCGTCTTCTAACTAACTCATTTTTTTGTGGTGTTATAGAAGACAAAACTTTATATATCATGCAATTTTTACTGAAAAAATTCCAACTAGAAATTTATAAATTCTCCACCGGGTCCACTTTACATAGCTATTAAAGGTATATTTTTCTCATATTTAACATTGGATAAAATGTTTTAAACAAAGGCTTTTAAATTTTTCTCTAGAAATTATACCCATATATATCTAGTATAGTCATTAAATAAAATATATACACAACATTTTCCACAAATACATACTATATTTGTAGCAGAAGATAAATCCATGCACAATAATTAAAAATTATCAAAACATTAAAAATTATTAATAGTTTTAAAATGTTAATTTTTTCACTCTATAAATTGATATGTATCATAATCTTTTGAAGAAATTTTCCTAGCCTTTGATAAATGTTAAACTAATAATTTACTAGAACGTTTTGAATACTTTATAATATAATAATTTCATAAACTTTTATACCAAAACATGGATGATATTTAACTACACTAATTAATGGTAGATATTGGACTCTCAAGTGTTCTAATTTTACTGTGGAAACATTCTAAGGACTATTTGTGGAAAGAAAAATGTACCTTCTGAAATTGAATAATATATTTATCATTCCTAAAGTTTTCAAGGTAACCTTCATCAAATAATTGACTTATCATTATGAGGATGTACTTATGTCCTATAACAACTAAAAAATTTATAATTTTTGTGTTTTAAAGAATAATAATATCAAAAATATCATATATCTATCCTAGATAATTGTCGTTGAAAGTGAATTTTCCACCATTCATCTTGATAATGTTCGGGAAAAATTTCTTAATTGCATTCATATAAGGGGAAAACCCACTATCCATGTGCCAAATGTTATTATTTTTGGTACTCATCCTATTTTAACAATATAATAAAATGTAGGAATTTTCTACCTAAATATATTTGGGTTCAATTTGTTTTGAAAATAAAACATTACGAATCCACATATGTATAAATTTTTTATTTTGTAAAATAGTTTATTCATTAGAAAAGTAGGCTTTATTAAAACCAAATGATTGAAATTTATTAAATGAATATTTATTTTTATGGTGATCACCACTATACCATTTTTTAAATAGGGGGGTCACTTTTGGGAATAAAATAATTGTTTTATAAATGAGTTTTTGATTTTGTAAAACCAATCGTGTAATTATTTCTTAAAATTTTGAACTATATATACATGTTATAAAAATTTTCCTTCCCTAAAGTATAATATGAATGAATGTTTTTTTTTGGATTAAATATGTAATAATTATTTCTCACAACTATGTCATTATTGTCATTAGTTGTAGTAGAAATTGATTTCTTTTACAATTTTTTAGTATGTTCTTAATTTTCTAGAGAATGTTTTTTATTTTTCATATTTCTATAGAAATTTTAAATTTTGGTTTTTTAAGACAATGTATAAATCAAGGAAACATCTTCAAAAATTGGTAAAGAATCTTCTTCCTCTGATGAACAATATTTTTATTCTTCTAAATATGTAGGATCAATGTAATTTACAAAATCTGGATAATTTTCATTTAATGTTAAATTGGCAACAGATTCAATAAATAACATTTCCATATATCATTTTTTTTATTTTCAATTATATCATATATTTCATAGTATTTTATCTATCATTTTTATATTCTGAAAAAAAATATGAAGAGCTCTCTCTAATAGTAGCATTCCTAGTGTCAGAAGATTTAAATCATTTTGTACCTTTATAATTGTAATTTTTTTTTGAAAATAAATCTTTCCTCTCTATCCCTATATGTCTCAAAAAGTATTGTCTGATATAACATGGTTTCCAACATTCATAGCATATGATATTATAATAATATTTATTCTCAATTCTATCTTGAGAAATATTCTTGTACTTATAAAAAAATCCATTTTTGAAATACCATGTTGATCTTTTTATAAATATTTTCATGTTCATTTCTTTTTTTAGAAGATATACTTTCAATATTAAAATTTTATTTATTCTGTATATATGATATGACGCATTTCTCATAAAATCTATCAATCTTGACTACTGTAGGAGTTGTACAAAATTCTATTTCATTTTTATTTTTCTCTTTTCTAGTATCTCAATTAATTAATCCATAAAAATGATTTCGAGTTCTGATTATATCATCTAAGATAATCTTATTTAGATATGTTTTTTCATTAACATATTTCCACTTTTTCCATTTAATTAGGTGTAACTTATATAATATTTTCATCCAAATTATCATTGTTTATGTCCTTATCTCCATGATATTGAAAACTATGGAAAATGGTTATATAATTATTTTATGAATTTGAGCAATAGTTTCAGCAAGTATGAAATTGAAGGCTCTATAATTAGATCAACTCATATCTCTGTTTACATTAACTAATCTGTTAACCACATAGGGAGTGACATCTAGATTCATAAAAATAATCTTTCCATCTTCATAAGATGAAATATAATTATACATGCTTCTTATCATTGAGCATAATAATGTTTTCGTAACAATATGATTCAATTTAAAATCATATTTCTCTTATTTATTAAAATTTTTCAATGTCCTTATCAATAAATATATAGTTACCGATCATTATGAAAAATTGTATACTCTAGTTTTTATAATAATGGTTTTTATATGATCTCTCTAATACTGAAAATATGAACCATCCCGGATTGGTGGTCTTATATGATTTATATTTTGTAACATCCCAATGTTTGAACCTTCCCTGTTAAAATCATATATACTCCTTGCTAATAAACATGTTAGTGTGATAGGGTTTATAACAATGTATTTTTTTCAATAATATCATGTATGAAGGTAAACATACATTGAAAATAAAATATAGTTCATAATATATTATTTTATAAAATTAATTGAAAATTCTAGGAATTTTCCTCAAAATAATATCAGTGTTGGAAATATGTAAACCATGTATTTAATAATAATAAAATGTAACACATGTTTTATATAGGGTGTATGAAATACTAAAAAAATTCCTAGGAACATTACAACATATTTAAAGTTAGTATAAAAGGATTCTTGATCACACTCCATATATCTAGAGTATTAACATTACAGTAATGGTTTTCCTTCCTAGCCTTTGATTTCCTCAATCACTATGACCAGGAAAATCTCTATTTTCCAATCCCCTGTAAATGACCTTGAACATAATTATTATTATCTATCTTCTTAAACGTTGGAAGCCTTCTATCACCATAGATCATCCACATAAATTAAAAACACTTAATTTTTTAAGATAATTGCAATAATACTCACACATATGCATTAAAAAAATTACTCCCATAAATATTATGATGAAGTTCTCTCAAAGTAACAATATGTTAATGAAAACAACATTTTAACTTTCGATATCTAAATAGTAATATGCTTCAAAATCATGATTTCTAACAGAAGTTTCCTCATGATTATGTGGCTATATTTCTAAGTGTTTCTCCAATGGTCATATATCATATTTCACAGAGTTGGTTGAAATAGATTTAGACAAACTCCTTCTTCAAATGAATGGGTTTTTCTAAGAATGTTCATCTGATGATCATAATATTCTACACCAATAAAATGATTTTTAATTCATGGAAATAGAATGGTGATTTTTCTTCCTTTGAACCAAATTTTCTTTATCCAATATATTTTATAGATGTTTGTCCAGAATCCATGTATACATCTATTACATGAAGCTCATCTGATGTTCATGATATATCTTCTTCTAATTGAATTCATCATACTTGGACTATTAGACTTTTATAAATCTATGAATAATAAACCATGTAATTTTACATATGATTTTTAGAGTACTTGTATATCCGGTTATCAGAATCATAATTTTATGCAAATATATTTCTATATTTGGTAAAAAATATTTTCTATAAAAATAGAAATATAACTTTAGAAGTATTAAATTGTATTAAATATAAAATAATATTTAATTTTACTATAAATTTCAAAAAAATTGTAATAATGTGTTGAATGTAATCATTTCAAATCAAAAAACTAGAGATGGAAGATTGGGATTTGGCATGATCCTAGGTTTACAAACATTATTGGCTTATAAACCCTTGAGGCATGCCTTGTTTCACTATAGTGTGGAAACCAACCAATGTTTCCCAATACAATTAATCATAGAATATATTTCAAGAAAATGTTTTTTATGGTGTAGATATTTGAAAAATTATAGAATGATGAACACATAAAGTACAAGTATGATCACTGTGAGGGGGATGGGGTAAATCAATGATTTTTTATTTTTTATGTATTTATTTCTTATGAAACTAAATTGTTCACCTATTAATGACACATGAAATTTTTGAAAACAAGGATTCTAAAAAAATAATAAGAGAAAAAGTATTTTCAAGTTTGAGTACTCAGTAAGAGTAGGTAGTCATCGGAATACTTCAGAAATAATCCAATGTAATAAAATCTACTAGAAAATATTATTTTTATGTTGTTATAACAAGAAGGGGATATACATACAATTTCACAAGAAAGTTATTAAAACCAAATCACATGTCCTCTCTAAATAGATAAATATGAAACAATTATTTTTCATAATAACTTTTGAAACATTCTATAAAATGATCATTATGTTCTCATGGTGTAACATCCCAGGTAAATAAAGAATAAGTAATTTTCATATTTATTAATATTTATGAATTAAATATTAATTTTATTTTAAAGGGGTTGCTATGTTCGATAGCGTACCCGATACGCAACGATGAGTTTCTTTGAAACTTACGTAGCACACTAGTAATAAAATAATATTATTTTAAATGTTAGTTAACGAGTAGCCATTGTACTGGCGGGAATGGATAGAAATAACTAAAATATGATTAGATATGTTATTAAATGTTTATACATTTACCCAATAAAAGATAAAAGCTTAAAATACAGAAAGAGTTCAATTTTACGGGAATATATACTCTAATTTTCACTAAAGGTTCACTTATCACCTTTTAATGGTGAACCGTCATTAAATATAGTTTTGATCACTCTTATACTTTATTTTGGACCAAATATAACTCTTCTTTAGAATCGGGACATCAAAATTTACTTTGTGTAAATTTTTGGTACCTTTCTGATAAAGTTCATTTTTTATGAATAGTGTAAAATGTTGTATTTTAATTCAAAACCTATTTTTAATCTAAATTATTTATATGATTAGATTATTATTTTAATTGGTTTTAAAGTGAAATTAGAAAATATTTTTACCAGTTAATCCAATGGTGGTCATTGGAATCAATTCCACTTTCAAATTGGACTTAAACTGGTGTCAATCTTTTGATACTTATTGTTTCATAAAAACACGCTATTTGTCATGGCAGCGGGAATTAATTATTAAATTAATTAATTTGACTTATATGATTTTAATTTTGTAAAATGGACTTCATTTTTGAATTCAGAATATCAAATATAGCTTAGGGTGAATTTTTGGTAATTTTCTGAAAAACTTCAATTTTTGATGAATAGTGAAACCACTAAGTGGTAATCAAGCAAACTGATTTTTCAATTAAATGAAAGTTTACCACTAATGTGTATTGAATTTTGAAAATCCGACATACATGGTTGTCATTAAGAAGTAAAATGTGGTTCAATGAGATTAAAATAATTTTTTGGTGAATAGTAACTTTTTTTCATTAATCGCGATTAGAGGTAATTAGTGTAGTTTAAGGTAAAAATGGTATTATAAGAATGTGAAAACACCATGACACTTGTCCTGCACCTATTGGGTGAGTCATGGCCGACCGAGACAAGCCATGGGCCAACTTGGGGACCACATGGAGCCACTTTAGTTGGAAAATGACATTAATATATTTTTATTTAATGTTAAAGTGAAAATGACACTAACATAAATTGTTTTACTAAAATAATTTTTGAGTGGGGTTATACAAGTCCGAATTTTGATTATAAATAGTCATCGGAAAGCTAAAAAGATTTCCTACATCATAGTATTTTTTTTTATAATTTTTAGACATTAAAAAAATTAAATTATATATGACATAATAATGATGCAGCGATGACATCATTATTTGACGATTTAAATAAAATGGAAAGATAATGAAAAATATAAAACCTACACATGGCCAAAACCAATTGGATGAGTGGATTTCGAACCCTTATCACCTTATCCACGAATTATATCAATGTGGGACCTTTTAAAACCGAAACACATTTTCAAATAAAGTAATATTTCTTTACTTTCCAAAAGTGCCCCTCCTCTCCTCTTATAAAGGGCCCCCACCTCTACCCCATTTCACACACTTCTCAAGCCTTTGGCTCGGCCAACCCCTGCCCAATTACTCTCTCCAAATCCCTCTCCTCATCCTAGAGGATTCCCTTTGGGCAGAAGCCTTTCAAAGGAAGCCTTTAGGCTCAAATCAAAAGGGAGTTACACTTTTAAAGGTAATTCATTCTCTCTTGTTCATTTGTTTTATTTTGCTTCTCCAACCCTCTAACCTCTTTTTATTTACTTCTTTTGTAACAACACCAGTATATTAAATATACTAGGATGTTGTTATAATATTTATTTGAGCTACACTCTCACACAACTACATCAAATGGTTAAAGAACATACGGTTTCCGTGTATGGCGAAATTCTGCCTCCCGAAACGATGATTGTTCAATACTCATTTAACACCTTCAAGGGTGGCCATTATGATGTCACTATTTTTATATATGATATATAATATGTTTATGTTTTCTTTAAGCTTCTGTATTTTTCATTTTTGGCATACCTTTATGGTTTCCATTATGGGTAAACACGATATCTTCATTTAAGGAAGTGCGGACTACCGCCCCCTAAAAGTGATGTGATTCGTTAATGCCATATGTGGGACGTGTAAAGGATGGATTTAAAGTTATTATATATGATGTTATACTGGAATTATAATATACCTCTATATCATTATTATTTCTTTCCATTAAAGTATGAGATAGAAATGAAAGTAGCGGTCATGCGTACGTACGGCTTACCGTCTCCATGAACGGTGCATTTCATTTCTTATCCCCAAATGTAATGTACTATTAAAATTACATGTATATAATGTGTATATATAATTAATGATATATCTAAATGATGAATATAATTTTGGAATTAAAATATACATACCTCTCATTTAGTTTTAATTCCACTAATATGACAAAGAAATGAAAGTAGCGTTCATGCGTACGTACGGCTTACCGTCTCCATGAACGGTGCATTTCATTTCTTACCTCTAAATGATTATGTAATATTATAAATACATGTATATTCTGGATATATATGATACATATTATATCCAAATCGGGAATTTCATTCTGGATATAAAGAACTTTTGACCACATGAACAACATGTAATTGTAAGAAGTCAACTTTCGACTTAAGAACCAAATATTGACAAAACAAACATTATTAACTTAAATGGTTACATAATGTTTATAACAAGGCAATAAGTGATATAAAAAGAATAATGAACTTTAAAAAGGTTCTTAATCAAATATAAATTAACTCAAGTTTATTATTCAGGACGTTAAAGAACGATCGAGTCAAGTCGGACCCAATGTAAGGGACTTCGTCTCAATCTCCTTTCATTGAGGCATATTTCGTTTTATACACAACTTTCTTTTATACGGTGTATAACTCCTTTGACTTTTATTTTTATACAAAAGGAATCTTTTTCTACGAAGCGTTTTACTATACGACAAAAATGAATGTTTTTTTAACGTACGCGGTGACAACGACCTTTTCCGCCGCCACGAGTATTATTTGATCTTTGGCTTTCTCAATAGGCCGTAATGTTTTTAGAATAAAATAAATACCATATACTCTTTTATGTATTTTGGTATTGAAAATGGTTTTGAAAAAGGATTCTATTATGTCAATATATTTATGATATATTGTGATTGAAATGTGGAAATGTTATCATTCCTTTATATTGGTTTTATGTTTTATGATTTTATATTGGTACTTGGACATTTTAACGGGTGGTTACGTTATAAACCATATGACGGGTGGTGCCGTGAATACCAAGACGGGTGGTTACGTTATAACCTCCAATGCATTGGGTATGGAAGTCGGCTGTATGGCTATTCCATTAAGTTTGTATGGAAATTGGCCGTATGGCTATTCCATTAAGTGATAAGTGTGGAAGTCGACCGTATGGTTATTCCACTTAAGTATGTTTATGTCCCATGTTACCTTTATATATGTTATGTGTTCTTTATATGGGTTTTATGGTAATACTTTGGTTACAAAAAGGTAAGTAATGATACTTTATTCAGTGAAGAGTTTTACTACTTCATGAAGGTGAAGGTATTACTTTGATATAGTATACATGGTTTACTTGATGTTTGAAAAACTAACAGTTTTCATTCTTTTTGTATCCCTTACTGAGCTTTTTATACTCACCCCAAGTTTTTTCGAAATGTTTTTCACAGGACTTAAAGTGGAATAAGGTCAAGGATGGGATCAAGGGAATTTCATGCTATCTAAAACATGGAATCTAGACATCATTCTTTTTAAGAGTTTTTATTTTATGGAGACTTAGTAGAAGTGTCTACTTTGTAATCTTTTAAGATGTAATAGTTATGTTCTAATTCTCTAAAACTCTAAACCTGAAAATATCCTCAATGTGAATTATTCATTTAATTCAATATTAAGTAAGGTTTAAGGCTGGGGCCTTATAGTTGGTATCAGAGGTCGGTTTAGACAACTTTAGGAGTTAGAAAATTGTTAAATTATAAGTTAATTTATGATATGATTGAAATGATATAGCATTTACAGATTACCATGTTGCTTCGCCTAAGATATTTCTGTGTTCAGAATGGTTTTCCGTAGAGGAAACAAAGCAGCTATGTTGGGACGACATCAAGAGGAATATAACCTTCCAAATCAGCAACCTGAGATGGTCGGAATCGGAACTGAACAGTTTGTTGCAGTGATGGCACAGTTGACTCAGGAGATAAATGGTGGTGGTATCCATGCACGAGATCAGCCAGATCAACCGCAGAGGAACATGTCAGTGGTGGAACATTTCATGAGGCAACATCCCCCATCATTCAGAGGATCATCTGACCCTGTGCAAGCTGAAGGGTGGATTAAAGCACTGGAGAATATTTTTGATGTCATGGGGTGTTCAGAACATCAAAAGGTTAGTCTTGCTGTTTACCGTTTTGAAGGTGAAGCTGATCAGTGGTGGTCGATGGTGGAAAATATAAGGGATAGTGATGAGATTGAGGATCTTCACTGGGACGAATTCAAAGGTATGTTTCTTGAGAAATATTTTCCTAAGGTGGTTCGTCTTAGGATGGAAAAACAGTTCCTAGAATTGAGGCAGGAGGATGATTCAGTGGCTGCTTATGAAGAAAAGTTCACTCGATTGGCAAGGTATGCTCCAAACTTCATACGAGATCTTGATAGTAAAATAAACCGTTTTTACTTAGGGTTAAAGCCAAAG
Source organism: Viscum album (assembly GCA_963277665.1). NCBI lineage: Eukaryota > Viridiplantae > Streptophyta > Magnoliopsida > Santalales > Viscaceae > Viscum > Viscum album. The sequence goes on along the minus strand of OY728151.1, from coordinate 1,048,941,109 downwards.
TATTGAAGGTCTTTAGCTTCTCGTGAGTTCAAAAGTTATGAAAAACTTGTTCGATGTGTGGATAAGGTGGAAATGGAGTTTGCCGATGATCAGGTGTTCTATGACAAACAACAGAATAAGAGGTCTAGTTGGTAGGCAAAGGGGAAGAATTCATCAAAGAAGCAAGGAGGTAAGAAAACCAAATATCCATCCTGTGAGAAGTGTGGTAAAATGCATCCTGGAGAATGTTTATCCAAGTCTGGTAAGTGCTTTCGGTGTGGTAAGTCTGGTCATATTTCTCATAACTGTAAGGAAGATGATCAAGCAAGCACAGAAGCAAGACAGTGAGTTGCAGAAAAAGGTAGAGCTGGTTCAGAAAGGTAAGTTGCCTAAATTCAACATTGATAATGATTGCGTTTTGAGATTTGGGAAGAGATTGTGTGTGCCTTGTGATTCACAGTTGAATAATGAGTTGTTATGTGAGGCTCATAGTTCCCCGTTTTCAGTTCATCCTCGCAGTACTAAGATGTGCAGTGATCTGCGGGAGTATTACTGGTGGGATGGAATGAAAAGAGACATTTCTGATTTTACTGTGAAGTGTTTGACATGAAAATAGGTTAAAGCAGAGCGGCAGTTACTGAAAGGGATGCTTCAGCCTTTACCAGTTCCAGAGTGGAAATGGGAGAATATATCCATGGACTTTGTTGTTGGATTACCGAAGACATCTCGAGGTAATAATGAAATCTGGGTTATTGTTGATCGCTTGACCAAATCTGCTCATTTCCTTGCTATACGAGATACTTTCTCTCTTGATCAACTTTCCCGTCTGTATCTTAAAGAAATAGTCAGGTTACATGGAGTTCCTCTCTCCATTGTATCGGATCGTGATCCCAGGTTTACTTTTAAATTTTGGAAAGGCCTTCAGAAGTCGTTGGGTACTGAATTAAATTTTAGTACAACTTTTCATCCTCAATCAGATGGGCAGTCAGAACGAAAAATCCAGACATTGGAGGATATGCTACGAGCTTGTTCGATGGATTATTAGGGAAGTTTTGACCAACATCTTTCTTTGGTTGAGTTTTCTTATAATAAAAGTTTTCATTCCAGTATAAAGATGGCACCATTTGAGGAATTATATGGGAAGCGGTGTCGAACTCCAGCATTTTGGGATGAAGTGGGTGAAAGGAAGCTGATGGGACCAGAATTGGTAGAAGAGATGGCAGAAAAAGTTTAGTTGATTCAGAAAACACATGAGAACAGCTCAGAGCAGGCAGGAGAGTTATGCGGATAACCGGAGGAAGGATCTATCTTTTGAGGTAGGTGACCATGTTTTTCTCAAGGTTTCTCCTTGGAAAAGCGTGATGAGATTTGGTAATAAAGGAAAGTTGAGTCCAAGGTTTGTTGGACCATACGAAATTCTGGAAAGAGTTGGATCAGTTACATACCGAGTGGCTTTACCTCCAAGTTTATCTCAGGTACACAATGTTTTTCACGTTTCGATGTTGAGAAAGTATATGCCAGATCCGTCTCATGTTTTGAGTCCAGAGGTAGTTTAGCTGGAAGAGAACCTATCTTATGAGGAACAACCGGTCCAGATTCTTGACCACAGGGAGCAAGTGTTACGGAATAAGGTGATTCATCAGGTAAAGGTTTTGTGGAAAAACCATGTGATTGAAGAGGCAACGTGGGAATCTGAAAATGCTATGAGGGATAAATACCCCCACTTATTTTGATAAGTGAATAAAATTGCGAGGATGCAATTCCCAAAAGGGGGGAAGGATGTAACATCCCAGGTAAATAAAGAATAAAGAATTTTCATATTTATTAATATTTACGAATTAAATATTAATTTTATTTTAAAGGGGTTTCTATGTTCGATAGCGTACCCGATACGCAACGATGAGTTTCTTTGAAACTTACGTAGCACACTAGTAATAAAATAATATTATTTTAAATGTTAGTTAACGAGTAGCCGTTGTACTGGCGGGAATGGATAGAAATAACTAAAATATGATTAGATATGTTTTTAAATGTTTATACATTTACCCAATAAAAGATAAAAGCTTAAAATATGGAAAGAGTTCAATTTTACGGGCATATATACTCTAATTTTCACTAAAGGTTCACTTATCACCTTTTAATGGTGAAACGTCATTAAATATAGTTTTGATCACTCTTATACTTTATTTTGGACCAAATATAACTCTTTTTTAGAATCGGGACATCAAAATTTACTTTGTGTAAATTTTTGGTACCTTTCTGATAAAGTTCATTTTTTTATGAATAGTGTAAAATGTTGTATTTTAATTCAAAACCTTTTTTTAATCTAAATTATTTATATGATTAGATTATTATTTTAATTGGTTTTAAAGTGAAATTAGAAAATATTTTTACCAGTTAATCCAATGGTGGTTATTGGAATCAATTTCACTTTCAAATTGGACTTAAACTGGTGTCAATCTTTTGATACTTATTGTTTCATAAAAACACGCTATTTGTCATGACAGTGGGAATTAATTATTAAATTAATTAATTTGACTTATATGTTTTGAATTTTGTAAAATGGACTTCATTTTTGAATTCGGAAAATCAAATATAGCTTAGGGTGAATTTTTGGTAATTTTCTGAAAAACTTCAATTTTTGATGAATAGTGAAACCACTAAGTGGTAATCAAGAAAACTGATTTTTCAGTTAAATGAAAGTTTACCACTAATGTGTATTGAATTTTGAAAATCTGACATACATGGTTTTCATTAAGAAGTAAAATGTGGTTCAATGAGATTAAAATAATTTTTTGGTGAATAGTAACTTTTTTTCATTAATCGCGATTAGAGGTAATTAGTGTAGTTTAAGGTAGAAATGGTATTATAAGAATGTGAAAACACCATGACACTTGTCCTACACCTATTGGGTGAGTCATGGCCGACCAAGAAAAGCCATGGGCCAACTTGGGGACCCCATGGAGCCACTTTAGTTGGAAGATGACAATAATATATTTTTATTTAATGTTAAAGTGAAAATGACACTAACATAAATTGTTTTACTAAAATAATTTTTGAGTGGGGTTATACAAGTCCAAATTTTTATTATAAATAGTAATTGTAAAGCTAAAAAGATTTCCTACATCATAGTATTTTTTTTATAATTTTTAGACATTAAAAAAAATTAAATTATATATGACATAATAATGATGCAGCGATGACATCATTATTTGACGATTTAAATAAAATGGAAAGATAATGAAAAATATAAAACCTACACATGGCCAAAACCAATTGGATGAGTGGATTTAGAACCCTTATCACCTTATCCACGAATTATATCAATGTGGGACCTTTTAAAACCGAAACACATTTTCAAATAAAGTAATATTTCTTTACTTTCCAAAAGTGCCCCTCCTCTCCTCTTATAAAAGGCCCCCACCTCTACCCCATTTCACACACTTCTCAAGCCTTTGGCTCGGCCAAACCCTGCCCAATTACTCTCTCCACATCCCTCTCCTCATCCTAGAGGATTCCCTTTGGGAATAATCCTTTCAAATAAAGCCTTTAGGCTCAAATCAAAAGGGAGTTACACTTTTAAAGGTAATTCATTCTCTCTTGTTCATTTGTTTTATTTTTCTTCTCGAACCCTCTAAACTCTTTTTATTTACTTCTTTTGTAACAACAACAGTATCTTCAATATACTAGGATGTTGTTATAATATTTATTTGAGCTACACTCTCACACAACTACATAAAATGGTTAAAGAACATACGGTTTCCGTGGATGGCGAAATTCTGCCTCCCGAAACGATGATTGTTCAATACTCATTTAACACCTTCAAGGGTGGCCATTATGATGTCACTATTTTTATATATGATATATAATATGTTTATGTTTTCTTTATGCTTCTGTATTTTTCATTTTTGGCATACCTTTATGGTTTCCATTATGGGGAAACACGATATCTTCATTTAAGGAAGTGCGGACTACCGCCCCCTAAAAGTGATGTGATTCGTTAATGCCATATGTGGGACGTGTAAAGGATGGATTTAAAGTTATTATATATGATGTTATACTGGAATTATAATATACCTCTATATCATTATTATTTCGTTCCATTAAAGTATGAGATAGAAATGAAAGTAGCGTTCATGCGTATGTACGGCTTACCGTCTCCATGAACGGTGCATTTCATTTCTTATCCCCAAATGTAATGTACTATTAAAATTACATGTATATAATGTATATATATAATTAATGATATATATAAATGATGAATATAATTCTGGAATTAAAATATACATACCTCTCATTTAGTTTTAATTCCACTAATATGACAAAGAAATGAAAGCAGCGTTCATGCGTACGTACGGCTTACCTTCTCCATGAACGGTGCATTTCATTTCTTACCTCTAAATGATTATGTAATATTATAAATACATGTATATGCTGGATATATATGATACATATTATATCCAAATCAGGAATTTCATTCTGGATATAAAGAACTTTTGACCACATGAACAACATGTAATTGTAAGAAGTCAACTTTCGACTTAAGAACCAAATATTGACAAAACAAACATTATTAACTTAAATGGTTACATAATGTTTATAACATGGCAATAAGTGATATAAAAAGAATAATTAAATTTAAAAAGGTTCTTAATCAAGTATAAATTAACTCAAGTTTATTATTCAGGACGTTAAAGAACGATCGAGTCAAGTCGGACCCAAGGTAAGGGACTTTGTCTCAATCTCCTTTCATTGAGGAATATTTCGTTTTATACACAACTTTCTTTTATACGGTGTATAAACTCCTTTGAATTTTACTTTTATACAAAAGGAATCTTTTTCTACGAAGCGTTTTACTAAACGACAAAAAGGAATGTTTTTTTAACGTACGCGGTGATAACGACCTTTTCCGCCGCCGCGAGTATTATTTGATCTTTGGATTTCTAAACAAGCCGTAATGTTTTGAAAAAGGATTCTATTATGTCAATATATTTATGATATATTGTGATTTAAATGTGGAAATCTTATCATTCCTTTATATTGGTTTTATGTTTTATGATTTTATATTGGTACTTGGACATTTTAACGGGTGGTTACGTTATAAACCATATGACGGGTGGTGCCGTGAATACCAGGACGGGTGGTTACATTATAACCTCCAATGCATTTGGTATGGAAGTCGGCCGTATGGCTATTCCATTAAGTATGTATGGAAATTGGTCGTATGGATATTCCATTAAGTGATAAGTGTGGAAGTCGACCGTATGGTTATTCCACTTAAGTATGTTTATGTCCCAAGTTACCTTTATATATGTTATGTGTTCTTTATATGGGTTTTATGGTTATACATTGGTTACAAAAAGGTAAGTAATGATACTTTATTCAGTGAAGAGTTTTACTACTTCATGAAGGTGAAGGTATTACATTGATATAGTATACATGGTTTACTTGATGTTTCAAAAACTAACAGTTTTCATTCTTTTTGTATCCCTTACTGAGCTTTTTATGCTCACCCCAAGTTTTTTCGAAATGTTTTTCACAGGAAATAAAGTGGAATAAGGTCAAGGATGGGATCATGGGAATTTCATGCTATCTAAAACATGGAATCTAGACATCTATATTTTTAAGAGTTTTTATTTTATGGAGACTTAGTAGAAGTGTCTACTTTGTAATCATTTAAGATGTAATAGTTATGTTCTAATTCTCTAAAACTCTAAACCTGAAAAGATCCTCAATGTGAATTATTAATTTAATTCAATATTAAGTAAGGTTTAAGGCTGGGGCCTTATGCATGGTGCTACTAGTACAATCATAAATATTTATCATATAGAAAAAAATTATTATATATATTATTACCTAAAGTTGTAAATAATGTCGTTGTGGAGTTCATTATAAAATAACCTTCCTTCACTATTCAAATGATTTCTCTTCCTAATGGTCCATATTGTAAAACTCTGTATGGTGCCACCTAAAAACTAATTAACATTTAGTGAGATTTTTTTCATCTCATTCAACATGATATAAATTAATTTTCAAATATTTATTCTTGTTTCCAATAAACAAAATCACTCTATTAGATACCCACTTCATCTATATTAACTATGAGATCATTATATATTTTCCCACATGAATAGTACGACTAATATGTTGTTGATTCAATAAGCGTTACTTATGACTTTTCCATTTTTCAATGTTCTGAAAATCACAAACACATTATCTTAAGGAAAATTGTTTTTCCATAAGGATTATTTTCATAAGGAAATTTTCCTTCTCTGAGAAATTTTTTATCCTTACCATTGTTTTCATTGTTTCATTTTATAATATCTCTAAATAAAACATATTTTATTACTAAGCCTAAAATTAGGATTCTTATTTTGAACCTCATAATCTAATAGATCCATGAACATAGAGTGTTCTATTTTAAGACTCTGAATTCTCTTAAATTCAAACTCTGAATTCTTTGAAATTCATACTCCCAATTACCTAAAATTCGGATTCTGAATTCTTTAAAATTAAGACCTCAATTTCTCTTAAATTAAGACTATAAATATTCTGAAATTAAGATTCTGAATTTTTTGAAATTTAGACTATGAATTATATGAAATTCAGACTCCAAATTCTCTGAAATTCAGATTCTAAATTCTAAAAAATTCAGACTCTGAATTCTCTCAAATTCAAACTTTGAATTCTATAAAATTCAGAATCTTAATTCTCTTAAATTCAAACTCCAAATTATCTAAAATTATTACATCGAATTCTCTAAAAATATTATTCTAAATTCTCTAATATTCAAAATCTGGATTCTCTGAAATTTAGAATCTGAATTCTCTAAAACTCAGACTCCAAATTCCTCAAAATTTAGACTCCAAATTCCTCAAGATTCAGACTTTGAATTCCTTATAATTCAGATTCTGAATTCATTGAATTTTTTCCTTCGGAATCTATAGAATTTTTATTCTGAATTATTTTTAAAACATAATCTGAATATCTATTTCTAATAGACTCTAAATTTTCATTTGGTTAGACTCCGAATAATTTTTTTCTTTAGACTTAGAAAAATTGATTTCGTTATATAACTTCATTTTGTTTACACCTATTATGAATTATTGTCATAAAATGTGTTTCTAATTAACTTTTTTTTGAGTGACACGTTTACTGGTACCTCTAAAATTCAAGGAAAAATATGACCATTAGAGGAGGGATCCAACTGTTAGAAAAATTCCTATTAATAGGAGCTCATTCAAATGATCTCAATACAAGTTCCATCGCTCTAGAGATTTCCTAATGCAGAGGTGATTTCTAAAGAGAGAGACTCATGCTTTTTGTGGTTCTGAACATCTTTTTCAGATAGATTCATGTGACTCTGACTGTTGATGAGTACAATTAAAAGATTTTGGGGATAGGAAGATATATTTTTCAAATACCTTTTAGCTCGAGGACTTATGGGGATAAAAAGAAAGATTCTGATATTCTTATTAAGGGCTTACCCTGGTGTGGGTAAGGTAGAATTTCTTCAATGTATAAATTAATGGACCTTTATCCAAGGATATTATATACCCTACTCTTTGGGTTAAAATATTTCATACTTGTTACTTGTTTTGTTTCATGTATATTTCTGGTGTATTTTGATAAAGGAATAAACTATAACATTCTAATACTTTCTTGTACTTGTGTATAATTTGATAAGTAAGATTATATACACTTTAAGGTAGAATCATTTCCTTATAAACATTCTTTCTATTTCATTTCCATTACCATATTTCCGGATCCTAGCATGATTGGTTAGTGGAACTAAAAGATGTCTTGTGAATCTACATTGTTTAACTTTGTTAAAAATTGTTTTCCATAAGGTTAAAAATTAATGTTTTGAAACATACAAATCACCCCTGCTTGTAATCGAGCATCTATATATACTATTTTGATCATACAATTGGTATCATAGAAGATCTATAAAATAAATATATTCACATATAAGATATCTTTCTCATGTTTTTATTATTCAAAATTCTTCTTCCTCAACTTTTCTTCTTTAATTTTTTCTTAGATATTTTTATCTTTTATTACAAACCATTTCTATTAACATGTTTTGTGGTAATATATTTTCTTTTAGAATGGAAGGAAGGAATGTAGGATCTATTTATAATAACAACCCTACCAGACCATCTATTTTTATTGTAATTATTATGAGTACTAGAGAGATCTTATGAATAATGTTTTGATTAATACTGTAGTAGATAGCTTTTTCATTCTTGTTGGAGATTAAAAAATTCCTGACAAGGAAGTCAAAACCTTCACCAATCAATAAAAATCATAATGTCAATTAAATTACAAGGTACGTAATACTTTGTTGTGTTCTATGACCAGAAATATATATAGTCAAATTTCATCATCTGTAGCTGCTAACTGCATCTAAAGAAATTGGGAGTTAAACATTTTGGTTCATCCAAAGTTATAGAAACTAGAAGAGATATGTTCACAGTTGAATATCATGGATTTATATTTCCTTATTGGGAACCTGTTTGTAAGGTGAAAAAAAGATTTATGACCATTGTCAATAGTCTTGAATATAATGGTGTGAAAGTTCTTGATGATGAAGATCTGCTGGACAAGATAATTCATATTATTCCTAATGAGTTGGAATCTAAGAGAACAACTATTGATGAGAATAGGAAAGTATACCAAATCACTATTGATGGGATTTTTGGAACTATTCTTCAACATGAGACTAGAATGAAAAGAGATACCGATATGAATAATAAGAAGAATGGAAATGGATGTATATATTTTACTACTACTAATGTCAAGACTCCTGAAAGCATTACAAGATCCAAGTATATGAAATTCACTATTTTATCTGAATCTAGTGAAAGTGAACATCTAATAATGAGCTAGATAATAATTTTCAAAGAACTAACAAGATGGTTGGAAAGAAGGATGTTCAGTATTGATATTAGAAGAAAGAAAGACTATACAAGAAAGACTCAGAAGTCACTTTATATGAATTCAAAAGAGTAGGGCATATTAGGAAAGATTTTCTTATGCTTAAAAAAAGGATAGGAAGGAAAATAATTTTGAGAGGAATATAAATAATACTAAAAGGTTAATAATCAAAATTCCTTGAAATTTAATGACACCTTGAGTGCTAGTGGTGGTGAATCATCTGATAAATCATCAAAGTATTAATCTTTTGATCAGAACAATCTTGGTCTACTAGCCAAACTACACATAGAAGATCATTGTCTAAGGGACAATGTACACAATGTTGAATCTATCACTAATGTATCTTTGAATAAAAATTATACTAATGATAAATATTATAAGGCTTCAGATGAAGAATATTTTACTAATGAATATAATACTTTACCGACATATGAAGAAGTATGCAGATTTTCTAAAGTTCTTGAGAATGAAAATTGTAAGATAAAAAAGAAGTTAGAGAAATAAAATTATATAATTTTTTTAACAAAAGATGTATCAGATCTTTATAAATATATTGATAAGAAAGCATCTGATTTCAAATGTATTTCTACAAACCATGACAAATTTAATTCTGAGAAGGATAAACTATCTATAGATCTTTCACATTTTATTTCTATGAAAAAAAATTAGATGCTAACCCTAGTTCTAAATTCAAATTTTTTAGGATAAAAACATAGTTATTAAAAAAAATTCAAAAATATTATCCTTAAGGAAATTCCTATCAAACATTACCTCTGGTGAAGAAATTTTTTACAGGATGTATTCCCAAATTCATCCTTTGATGATTTTTTATGGTTTTCGTTATACCTATTTTAAACCATTTTATAGTGATAACTATTTTTTCCCCAAAGTGCACTATTTTTCACAAAATGTTAGTGAGGTAGACATTGGGAGAAAATTTTTTCTTTAAATAAAAACTAGTCCTTAGGTTTTCATAAAGGTTATTTTCTAAGAAAATGTGGATAGCTAAAAAAATTCTGAAATTTCTTTATCCATGAATGTTTGGATTCTGAAAGTATAACTCTTTTATTTTTATGTAAATAATGATAGTACCAATAGAAATACGTGGTACATAGATAGTGGATATTCCTATCATATGACTGGTAAAAAAAACTTCTTTGAAAATATTATCATGACAAAATGAGGAAAATTAACTTTCAGAGATAATGCTCAGGGAGAAATTATTAGTATTGGCAACATTGTTCTTCTTGGAAAAAAATAAATTTAATATTTTTTATTTGTTAAGGGTATTAAGAAAAACCTCATTATCCTAATTCAATTGTGTGATGAAGGTTAGCTTGTGAATTTTAGGAATTATAACTGCTAGGTATATAATTCTAATAAATAATTTATTCTTTCATTCTTTATGAAATAGAACGTATACACACAAAACATAGAAGATCTTAGGAGACAAGATATACCTTTCCTTAATGCAATGGAATATCCATCATGGTTGTGTAATATAAGGTTAGTACAATGTAACCTTACAAACCTATGAAAAATCTCTAAGAAAAGACTTATTAATGATCTACTAGCACTTATATTTGATTACTTAAAAGTTTATAATCCTTGTCAATTTGGAAAGAAACATAAATAAAGTTTTAAATCAATCGGGGAAGTCTCAACTTCTGATGCATTACAGTTATTTCATATGGATCTTTTTTTCCCAACAAAAATTGGATGTATTGGACGAAAATATTATGTATTTGGATTATATGAATATTTTTCTTATTTAAAAGTTTTTAGATCCCATGTTTAAAATGTGAAAAACCTTCCATTGATAACTGTTAATAGTGATCATGGTAGAGAATTTCAAAATTCAGATTTTTAAACTTTTTTTAGTAAAAAGGCATTACTAATAACTTATCTTCTCTAAGAACTCCTCCATAGAATGGTTTTCTTGAAATAAGAAATCGGATTTTTCAAGAGATAACTAGAACTATGATGAGTGAATATTCTATTGCTTAACACTTTTGGGATGAAGTTGTAAGTATTTCATGCTATACTATAAACTAAATTTTGATTAGACCTTTTCTTAAGAAAAACCCCTTACGAATTGTGGAATCGTAGAAATCCTATACATTCTTACTTCAAGGTATTTGGTTGTAAATTATTCATTCTGAATACTAAATATAGTTTACATAAATTTGCACCCAAATATGATGACTAAATTTTCTTAGGCTACCCCCCAAACTCTATGTATTATAGAGTTTTCAATAAAAACCCTTTTATTGTTGCAGAAACAGTGCATGTTAAGTTTGATGAAACCAGTTCTTTTTTTTAAACAACCTCATCATACATCTGTATATGTGTTTTATAAAACTGATTTTCAACCCTTGATAGAAGATCATTCTGATAATAAAAGTTTTCAATAAAATATTTCTGAAGCATGTGCCCAAAAATATTTCCTACCATATATTGATGAAAAGGTTTTACAAAACCCAAATTTGTGGTTTCATAGGAATCATCCTTGGGATAGTATAATTGGTGGTGTAAATCAACCTATAAATACTAGATGTTCCTTAAGAAATGAAGTAGAATATCTATAATTCCTCTACCAATTAGAACCAAAAATCATTGATGAAGCTTTAGGTGATTATGATTGGATTTACACCATGCAAGATGAGCTAAATGAATTCGAAGGAATAAATTATGGACCTTGGTTGAAAGACCTAAGGAAACTACTATTATTGGAGTAAAATGGGTCTTCAGAAATAAGTGTGATGAAAATGGAATCATTGTGAGATGTAAAGATAGATTAGTTACTAAATTCTATAAGTAACAAGAAGGAATATACTACGATGAATCCTATTCTCCAGTAGCTAGACCTGAATTTATTCACATTTTACATGCCTTTACAGCATTCTATAATTTTAAACATTTTCAAATGGTAGTAAAATGTTCTTTCCATAATGGATATGTTCAAGGGAAAGTTTTTGTTTAACAACCTCCAAGTTTTAAAGACACAAAACGTCCTAAACATGTTTTCCAACATTCCAAAGCATTATATGGACTTAAACAATCCCCTAGAGTCGGGTATGATAGACTTACAAGATTTTTGTTACAAAAAAATTATCTTAAGGGAACATATAATCCAAATATTTTTATAAAGAAAGGTGATAAAAATGTTTTTATTGTTCAATTTTATATTGATGACATTATATTTGGTTCAACTTAGAAATATTTAACATAATCAATTGTTAATATAATAATATCTGAGTTTTAAATGAGTATGATTCGTGAGTTAACATTTTTCCAAGGTTTTCAAATTTCTCAAAAACTAGAAGGAACTTATATATCTCAACATAAGTATATTAATGATATTCTAAAAAAGTATGGATTTGAAAACACTAAGAGTATAAGTACTCCCATTGGTACCAAAAATTCTCTTAATATTGATGAAGTTGGGAAACCAGTAGATCACACATTATTTAGAGGTATGATAGGAAGTTTACTATGATTGAAATCTAGTCATCTATAATTAATATTTTCATTATTCTTATGTGCAAGATATGAATCCAATCATATGAAATCTCATTTAAAATCAGTGAAAATAATTTTTCGCTATTTAATGTGAACTATAGATTTAGGACTCCTTTATACCTATGGAAATGATTTTTTTAAATGTTTTTTGGATACTAGTTTTGGTGGATGTAGAATGGATAGGAAAGTACATCTGGAACTTGTCATTTCTTAGGAGATTCATTAGTTTCTTGTTCATGCAAAAAACAACCCTTAGTAGCACTTTCCACAACTGAAGCTGAATATAGAGTAGCTGGAAGTTGTGGTTCTTATGTGTTGTGGATGCAACACACACTCATAGACTATGGCATGAGTTATTCCAAAAAACAGATATTGTGTGATAACAGTAGTGCCATTTCCTTAAGAAAAAATCATGCACATCACTCTCATGAAAAACACATAGATATTAGGCATCACTTTCTTAAGGATCAAACACTAAAAGCATATATCATTCTTTAATTTATCAGAATGTAATATCAACTTGCTGATATTTTCACAAAATAATTACCATATAGTATATTTCAATATATTAAACAAAAGTTAGGAATGATAACAATAAGTTAATATTCTGTATTATCTTTTTGTTGAAACCTATCTTCTTACATTTATAATCACTTTTTCATAGAGAGATTGCATTTTTATTAGTAATCAAAAATTTTCATAATCAAAATTTTTCCTAATCACATTTTTCGTAATCAAATTTTTTGAAAATAACATTTTTTCATTCAAAAACACAGAATAAAAATTATTCCTTTTAATAATCTAGAATCAAAATTTTCCATTCAAAATCTGGAAATCAAAATTTTTTCATCCATGCTCATGAAAATTTTCCAAAATATAAAATTTCTCAAGAAGAATAATTTTCATTATAGATAATTTTCCGACCAAAATGTAAGGTATGTTTCCTTATATAGGTTTTAAAAAATGATTTTTTCCTATTGGTATTATTATCTTTATTTAAAAAATATTCAGATTCACTTTCTTTAAATCTGAATTATTACCTTAAAATCCTCAAAAGATCAGAACCTACCAAAATCCTTCTTTGGATTTTATTTCAACCATTAGATCAAATCAAGCTGGTTTCAACCATTGGATCTTTATGGGAATAATAATTGTCGCTTCAACACCTATATAAATGCCCCCTAATGGTTTCCCCACATTGGGTTTTAAGCTCTTGCATGTCGAAGCTCTACCACTCTACTTAATGTTTGTTCTTATTTTTCTGGTTTGTTCAAATCTGAATGTCATTAGAAGAATCCCCATAGAAGAAAATTTTTTCAGTACAGGGATTTTCAGAGTGGCAGATCTACAAAGAGAGTTTAGTTGATCCGAAGTTCTTCTCTATGTATGATTCTCTTATTTTAAAGATCATCATGTTGAATGGATGGAAGAGTTTGTGTGTATCCAAACTGAAGGGACAAGATATGGTGTATCCAGAGTTATAGGTAGAATTTTATGAGTTCGTATTTTTTTTTCAAGATGGGAAACAAAATTTTTCTTTTAATAGTTATGGGAATACTTATTCCCTTTCCTTTAGTTTGGATTCAAGCATTATAGGAATTACGTATGAGGTGGAAGCTGATTTCTGCACCCACAAGCTACTAGATATATCAAGAACTATTGATAAGGAGAAGGATTTAGAGTGCATTGGTTTGAAAAAAGTGAAGACACCAAAGATTTATAATCTCTTTACTAATTTTTAGATACTAGAGGTATGTGTTAAGAGATTTCTCATTCTGAGAAAAGGTGATAACGAAACCTTGAAAAAAAGTTACATTTATGTTCTGGATTTTCTAGTGAACCTCAGAAAGAATAATCTAGTGAAGCATGTCTTTCTTAAAATTATGAATATCATGAATGGGACCCTCAAATCACAAATAATTGTGTATCCAGTTATTATTTCCAAGATCATTTTCCTCTGTCTAGATTCGTTCAAAATCACATGCAATTCTCAGCCATGAAATTTCACGGTTATGTAGTTGAGTGATGGTATGCTTAGAAGGATGAAGGTTTCCATTAATATCATGTCTAGAGAGTTTTAATACTTACCTGAAATTGAAATCCAAACCTTATCCAAGAATCTGGAAGGGACTAAGACATCTGAGAAGGGTCAGAGGAAGAAAATGGAGAATGAACTGAAAGCCAAAGAAAAATCTCATGTAGTTTAGAAAACCCAATAAGAACCTCCAAAATCTAAGAATAAAAATACCTATCTGAATGAAGTTTTTTCTAAGTGGATAGAAGATTAGAAGAAGAGGAAAGTAAGAGATCCTAGATTTGGAATAGACCATGCTAAGGAAAAATAATTGAAGCTTAAGAGTGCTAAGAAGTATGAAAAACAAGAAAAAGAAAACAAGAAAAATAAGAAGTTTTTTGAGGCTGAATTAGATCAATATATTCTCAGAGACACACAAAAAACCTCTGAACTAATCCATGTACTGGAATCGTTTTTACAAGAATCACTTCCAGTAACTTTAGAAAAGAAAATGGTCATTCTGGAACCTGATGAATAGGAAGATATATTGCATGAATATGAAGTGGAAGGAGAATAAGAGTAAGGAAGTGATGATATTGATGATATGATAAGGAAAGTTAAATAATATCATTTAAAGGAGAGTCCTTATGAGAAATTGTTGATCTGGACTTCCCAAGTCTAGTATACTAAACTTGATTCTCCATGAAAAGGTTATCAATGTCATGAAAAAGTAAACAAACCTTCAGAAGATGAAAGAAGAAACCATGAATTGGTTTACTCAAAGAGTCTGGTGGCAGATGCTAAAAAGGAAAAGTTTTAGGAAGATAACATAGTCCATCTATTATATAGTGAACATAAATTACCAAAGGCCGTTGAGATCATTCCGAGAGATGATAATGGAAAATAGGTTTTAGACGATACACCTAAGATGGTCGGGGTGGATATGAAAGATGTTGGTGGATCTTCTAAAAGAATGATTGATGAGATTGAGAAAGAATCGTCACCAAAAAGAGAATATGATTCAAAATTGTCTTATATGGGTCATTATTTTCTAGTCCAATCCCTATAAAAATTGGTAGATATAATTCCTTTATGTCCAAGTATTGACTTGAGATGTCAGATGTTTCAGCATTCATTTAATCAGAAGTTGGAATCTGTTTCCATGCTTATGGAAACAAATTTCAGGACTGAGTCCGATTTTAAATGTTTCTTCATCCGGTATAATTCTCCAAGGAGGTCATGCAATTAAATCACTATGTGGTCAAGGAAGAAAATTGAAGAGATGATAATTTTTTTTTGAATTTTACGAAAATGTGAAGGATGTTTTTAATACCGAAGATAACAAGATACAATATCTTACTGCAAGTTTCAATGAGAATCTCAATATTGAAGAAATAGGTCGGAAGCTGGAATAGAAGGATCTGAATGGGAAACATAATTCCGTTGATTTGATTCTGAAAAGAGAAATAGATCTCAGAATTGAGTTTGAAGAAAAGATCATTTAGTAAGAACAGATTTTGAAGACTCAGGAATAAATTTATAAGGCTTAGGAAAAAAATATCAATGCTGTGGAAAAGAAAAATGAAGATCAGGATCAATAGCTCAAATGTTTTCAAGATGATCATAAGGATCATAAACAACTAAAGGCCATTGTAAAGAATCTTATTCCAAAGAAAAAATAAGGATGATTATTTTCCTTAACTCTGATCATTTGTTGTATTACATTCCTTGTACAAGTTTTTCAATTGTAATGAAAATCTTTTGTTTTTATTCATGTTTTTTATTGTATAGTAATAATATTTTAGGTACCATATGTTTTCCCATTATCTCTATTCCTTTTTTAATATCACAAAGGGTGAGAAATGAATTATTAAAAATAATGATATGTAATGAAGAGAATACCCTACGTAAGGGGGAATCTATCTAAGGGGGGTTTTATAAAAGAAGGTTTCATTATGAAAGAAAAATAAAATTCTCTTTAAGGAAGTAAATAATACGATCTTTATGGATTTCAAAAATTAAGGGGGTGTTAGCCGTATTCACAATGATCCATAAGTAAAGGGAGATACATTTTTCTTTTATGTTCATAAAGAAAAATTTTAAGACTTTAAATTCTTTTTCATGAGGATGATTATTCTTTCGAAAAGGGGGATATTGTTGAGTCAAAATGGTTTTCTAATCACTTTTCCATTTCTCTATATTTTGAAAATCACAAACACATTATCCTATAGAGAATTTTTTCCCTAAGGATTTTTTTCCTAAGGAAAATTTTCCTTCTCTAGGGAAATTTTTATCTGTACCATTGTTCTCATTTTTTTTCATTTTATAATCTCCTTAAATCAAACCTATTTTATTACTTAGTCCAAAATTTGGATTCTTATGTATAACCTTAGAATCTATACAATCCTTGAACATAGATTGTTCAATTTTAAGACTCTTAATTCTCTGAAATTCATACTCCAAAGTCTAGGAAATTCATACTCTGAATCTTCTGAAATTTAGATTCTGAATTCTCAAAAATTCAGACACCAAATTATCAGAAATTCAAACTCCAATTTCTCTAAAATTCAGATTCCAAATTCTCTGAAATTCAGACTCTGAATTCTGTAAAATTTAGACATTGAATTCTCTAACTCTTATATTTAGAATTCACTGAAATTCAGACTACGAATTCTCTGAAATTCAGATTCCAAATTCACTAAAATTAATATTCCGAATTCTATTAAATTAGGACTCTGAATTATTTTAAATTCAGACTCTGAATTCTCAGAAATTCAGATTCCAAATTCATTGAAATTCGTACTCCTAATTCTATAAAATTTTAACACTAAATTCTATGAAAATCAGACTCCCAATTCTCTGAAATTAAAAATCCAAATTTCTCAGAATTCAGGATCCCAATTCCTCTAAATTCAGACTCCGAATTCATTGAATTTTGTACTCCAAAATCTAAATAATTCTGATTCTTAATTAATTAGAAAACAAAATCATAATAGCTTTGTCTTATAGACTCTGAACTTTTATTTGGTTAGACATTGAATTTTATTTTTTCCTTAGACTAGAAAAAATATATTTGGTTATGTAACTTCATTATCCCTACACTTGTTATGAAATAATGTCATACAATCTATTTCTAACTAATTTTTGTTTGAGTGACATGTGTACGGGTCCCTCTGAAATTCAAGGAAAAATATGGCCATTAGAGGAGGGAACTGATCTTTGGAGAAGTGCCTATAAATAGGAGCTCATTTCTACGATCTCAAAACGAGTTCCATCTCTCCAGATATTTCATGATGCTAATGTGATTTCTAGAGAGATAGACTGTCATAGTTTGTCCAATTCTAATCATCTTGTTCAGATAGCTTTGTGCGACTCCGATTGTTGATTAAAAAAATAGGGGGTTTCTGGGGATAGGAAGACAGAGGTGTCAGATACCTTATATCTCGAAGGCTTGTGCAGATAGTAGGACTGATTACAATATTCCTATCGATGGATTACCCTGGTGTGTGTAAGACAGACTTTCTTGAAAGTATAAATCAAGGGACCTTTATCCATAGTTGTTTGATACCCTACTCTTTGTGTTAAAAGATATCATACTTGTTACTTGTTTTGATTCAATATTATTTCCATTGTATTATGATAAAGGAAGAAAGTAAACATGTATTATACTTTCTTGAACCTTTGTATACTCTGATAATTATGATTCTATACACTTTAAGGTAGAGTCTATTCCATGTAAAATTTCCATATATTTCATTTCCAGAACCATATTTCCATATCCTAGGAAGTTTGATTAGTGTAACTAAATAAGGTCTTGTGAATTTACCTGGTTTATCTTTGTTAAACATAGTTTTCCTTAAGGTTAAAAATGAATGTTTTCAAACATACATTCACCCCCCCTGTCTTGTAATTTTGAATCTACCTATACTATTTCAATCCTATATATGTATGGTACATGCACCCTATTAAGAGATGTGTGAGTAAAATAAAATTCAGGATTGAAATTTTACATTCCCAGTCAATGTAAACATGATATTCAAATATCCTAGTCAGTAAAATTTTCAAGGATGCTTCTCATGTATTCTAGAATATTCATGATTTTTATAACAAATTATATCACCCACTTCTGGAATAATCATCTTTCATCCTTAGATGGAATCATAGATCTTCATCCCATGATATTTGAGACATTGAATGATCATATCATCATCATCAAATTTGATATCTTTAAAAAAATTATAAAGAACATAGAACTACTACATCAAGTAAATCTAGTACCATTATCTTAATATAGTTTCCTCATCCATTTATAATATTCATCTGATGACTTCTATTGAAACATTATAGGAAAATATCATAAGTTATTCAGAGACACTATCTTCGTCTAATAACATTCATCTAAAACAATTACCTTATTCTTTCATACACAAACTTCTTACTCAAATAATTTCATTTCGAAACATAATCAAATTTAATTCCTCATATATTTAAAATCATTTTTTTATAGTCCTTTTATTATGGGTCTACACTAGATTTAGAATGCATTCATTGAAAATATTTAGAAACTTCTCTTTTCCAAACAAACATCACAAACTCCAAACAAAAAATTCTTCTAATTTAATCCATAGGAATTCATAGTATGAATGTTTCATATAAAAATGAATTCACCCATTCAACTTTATAAATTTTTTCCTCCTTGCAGCAGAAGAGAGAATCTTGATATTGTCTACTCATTATGATTTTAGGGACTAATGAACATTTGATCATCTCCATATTTTTCTTCACTAAGAACATATCCCAATGAAAAATTATATGTCTAATGGTCTCGATTCGGTAAAATTCATTTAATTTTTCCTCAACTGGTCACCAAATTCCATCTAATAACATTTTTTTGAAAACATATCAATTTAAATTTATTTTAAAATTGATATTTTAATGAAAATTCCACAGGAACTTACCTAATACTACTAACTTACTTAAAATCCTCCACTCCATCAATAAATTTCACCATCATCATCCCAATAGCCTCCAATTTTGATTTTGTTATCAATCAAGATACATATATCATTGTAAATTTTTCAATCATTCAGTGGATCATTTATCCAATAATTTTAAGCCTACATGATAAAAATCGGTGGAGGAAACAAGAATCATTAATGAATAAAAAATGTTTTTCTAAAATAGTGGCCTATGAATTTTTCTCTTCACACATCTTCTTCATCATGAAAGATTCATAAAAAAATAACTTTGTCCTATATTTGAAATTTTTCTAAATCCACTAAAATAAATTGATAGAATAGTCCACACATGATGAAATCCTCGATTTCTCCATATAAAAAATTTCCATAAATACATGCACTTCCTTAAATGGGTTAGCATATACCAATGGATAGATATATATTACATCTTTTACCCATTGGAATCACTATCCAAATACAAGATAAAAGAGGATGTGGATGAAAATACTATAAAATTGAATAGATTGAGTTTTAACACCCATTATTAACCTTTAATTATGAAATTTTACCTTTAGTGGTTGATTTTTTAAAAAAATTAACACTTCCTCTATCATGTGATCAAACTCCATATTTATTTTATTCTTCTCCACAAGATCTCTGATTAAGTTATTTTTTAAATTAATATGTCTTTAGCAATAATATTTCACTATATTTTTAGTAATATTTGTTCCATATTGATTATCACAACCCATGAGAAGTGAAAACATCATATTGACAAAAATTTACCCAATGTGTCTTCATTCACATAAGTTGTGTAATAGCTTCATTTGGAGAGACATACATAGCTTCAGTTGTACTGAGATTCATAAAATTATTCTTATTTTTATACCAAGTATCTAATATTTATCCCAATACAAACACTCCATCGTATGTGTATTCTCAATCACCATCACTTCTTATCCAATATAAATATTTATATCCAAAAAAGTAAATATATTCTAAATTATAATTTTCCAACCCAAAATGATTTGTGACTTTGATATACTATAAAAAAATTATTTCCATGAGATGAGATTCTATTGCTGCATATTTGTATTTTCAAAAAACTGTAACAATATATAATATATCTATTTAAATATATTTTACATATAATAAAAATCAAACTAACTTTCTAAACACTTTAGGACTTACATCACTTATTTCCACATATTTCAAAAAATTTACTCCAATTGAAACTTTTTTGGAAGTTTTTTCTGATTCATCCATGTTATACTTCATCAAAATTTCTTTAGCATACTTATCTTATGATAGAGAAATTTATTTCTTATTTATTAAAATTTTTAAGCTATGATAATATTTCCTTTCTCCAATCATAGCAATTTTTTATAATGTTTTTCTCTCAAAAACAATTATTAATATTTTTATTCTCCATTCATAGTATGGTTAATATTATTAAGATAAAAAAATATAGTTTGGGAATATAAATCATTTTATTTAATTTATAAGTTACTATCAAATCATACATTCATAAAATTCATCATCCTTAAGTTGGTATCCAATTTTAAACACCACGACCATTAGTATTTCTATAGTACATAGATATTCTTTTTCAACATGCACAAATAACTTACATATTTTTTAATCCTAAATTCACATGTTCATTCAATAGAATAATCTAAATCAATCTATTAATCCAGAAAAACTCACTTTACATCCATCTATATAATTATAAATATCCATCATGTATTTATATCAATAAACATTCTAATAGTTTATAATCCTTCAATGTGATAAAAAGTATCATCAATATAAATGACTTCAATTTGTGTGAATCATTTCTGAGAGAGTCATGAATTTATTCTTATTAATTCACCTTCCTCATTAAACATGATTCATAACACCCATTTTGTACCCTTTTACATTAATACTATTTTATTTGGATACATTTTCACAACTATCCTTGTTTCTATATGATTGATTTATTCATTTATATAATTAATCCAATAATGATGATAAAATGATTCAATAAAATATTTTGGCTTAAGATTTGAATATAAGGAATTATGTAAAACTAACCTTGGTTTTATTTTTGTTTGAACATATTCCAATTGATAAAAAATGATGTTTTTAACTTCCATAATCTTTCTCGTATAAGGATAATTGATATGAACTTGTCCCTAATAACATAAGATTACCAAGTTAGAATCCCCCTATCAAGAAATATCAGCATCATTACCATCATTGAGAACTTTTTCATGTTGTTAAACTAAAACATATTCATATTATCATTCACCCACATCTACATTTGAAATTAAAACATTTTTATGTAATTTTTAATGAACTTTCACATCCACAAAATCAACCATCTTTCATTTTTCATTATTTTAATCTTGGTAACATTTTTAATTGGGATGATAGCCAAGAAATATTCTATCAAGACAGATTTAATGAAGTATCTAATATTTCCACCGTTTTTATTTGTAATCAACGAACATCAAAATATCCTTATCTGATTAAAACATGGATTTTAATTATAATAAATTTCAAAAGGATTCATATCATATTTTAACAACATGAAACATCGATTCTAAACCTAAATTATTTCATTGATATCCTATCTCCATTAATTATGAGAAGTATCATACTTGATCACCATTTTTCAATATACCTCTACCATAATTCTATTTATTATTTTAGAAATTGTTTTTTGATATAGAGTGTATAGTGAACCAAAATCATGTTGAATTTTTTTCTTTCCTAGATTATATCTAAACTTATCATTTTATTTTTTCCCACCATTATAAATTCAATAATTCAGCATAGAATACCCAAATTATATTTTCAATCTTCTTTAAAAACTCTTCAAATTTTATGGTGCCTCTTATTTATGTTTGAAAAACACTATACAAGTAATGTAGGTAAATTCATTAATGAAAAAAATAATATACATATAATTGTGTGTTGATTTTTTACTCATAAACCCAATGATATGAGAGTAGGTCAAATCCAAGTGTCAAGTTGAACATATATCTACATTCTTATGAATTTATTTTTTAATAATCAATTTCTAGAAAATGGATCAAAATTCATACCATATTCTCTTCATGTGAATAATATCATGAATATTATCTCCCTTTAGTAGTTTGATTATATTGCTCTGAAACATATGTCTTATACTTTTGTACGACATCTTTTTTCATTTATCACACTCAGGTAGCATAAACATTGTGAATGTCATGACTCACCTTCACCAAAATGAGGGAAGGGTCAGCAGATTGCCAAGCCCTTTCTTCCTTAAGTTCAAGGAGAGATAATGACCCCTGAGACCTACCTTCAATAGGTCCCGGAGTGGTGACTAGAACCAAGGGTATAGAAATTTCTCTCAAATGGAAAGAATTACCCTTTTTTGTTTTATAAGATCGAGATATAAGATGATGAAGCTGAACAAAACCAAGGTAAAAGAAAAGTAAAGCCAAAAAATAAACCATTCCCACATGCATGTTCAAAAATTAAATCCACAAAGTACAAAAGGTGACTACAAAGGTAAGTACCAAGGAAGAAAAATAGAAACTGCAACTGCCCCAAAGGTCCGAGCTAGTATGGTCCTGCGCGATCCACGAAGTCCTCCTGGAAACCTAAAAGAAGTTTTATATACGTAGGGTGATCATACAAGTACACTCAGTAGGGAAAACCAAAGACTCTCATGCACAAATGGGGGATCGTGCTAAATTCCCATGAGAAAAAGAAGTAAACCAAACACCTATCAAGGTAAACTATCCACCTCAGGCCTCACCAAGGCACACTCCCCAAATAACTCAAGTCAAGTAATATATATATAATCAGAGCACATTGATGTTTGGGTACCCCACGCCACTTTACCACTGGTTATTGAGACATCCCACGCATCGGACCAATCCTGCCATTCTGTCACTGTAGTCCCACTGCCACACCCGCCCACACACACTTGGGCCACAATTGTCACACGTAACCACGCCTACAAACACCTAGGACATAACAACCACCACCACACCCGAAGGAACCTAGGCTAGAAGATCCACTTCCACGCCCGAAGACATCTGGGCCTCATCCCGAAGACGCTTGGGAAACTACCTGCCGCACACACCTGGCCAACCATCACACCACCCCGCCCAAAGGTTCTTGGGCTAATAATGGACCTCAGACCATCACAGCCTGCCCAAAGATACTTGGGCTCTCTGGGAAAGGGAGAAGAAAAGGAGATAATAACTAGACACTAAGAATAGTGTTGGGAAAAACACCCTCCCCCGTGAAATGGGGGTGTTCTTTACTAAGTGCTCAACTTGGGTGGGGCGCGAATAAGAAACAAAAAGCTACAAGTATAGATATAGGTAAAAAAACACTCACCCAAATCTTAGGTTTTCCTAACCAACCAACAGAACACAACACCACTGCGTCCAAGTCACAAGTCACGACTCTCGCCAACAAATCCAAATTGTCCCATTCTTGTTTCATGTTCAGTAATAATGTTTAACTAAGTTTAAGCACTACTGGGCAACTAGTAGGCATAGCCACAAGTCCAGGAATGTAAACAGTCAAGCATCAACCGTAACGCCCACACCCGGTTCTCAACAACAGAGGATCCCACCCCAATTCGTGATATAAACAAGTACCCACCCGGTCTTAAAACTCACAACCACCAAATCCATACCAATAGGGGATCCCATCCCCAAATTCACACAACCACTGAGAGTATAACGACAGGAGATCCCATCCCCTCCCACATCTCCATCAATCGTCCTGAAAAAGAAAACAACCAACTACCACCACCAACACAAGTCAGGGTCATGCCGGTATTTTCAGATTTAAACGACTTAACACACTCCATGATTTCAATTTTCGTGTGTTTTAACCGGGGTTATCACAGAAGAATTAATCATGGTGCCTCAATTTATTTGGCCGAATATACGTGATTAACCAATTTACTTTTCACAACAGGAGTTTACAACCACAACAAGCTATTTAAAACATCAGCAGGGGTTCATTAGTGCACAAACAACGACCACCAACGGCCTCGATTTTCAGAAGAAATAAGCCAGCACGACTCAACAAGATGGTCATAATATAAACAAAATCAACAATCAAAGCCCCCCCCCCCCTCTTTCTTTATAGAATCCAGTTCATTATTTTCATTTAGGTCTGGTGTGTCCAATTCTACATAACAGAAGCACGCCCACCCCACATGATACACAAAAGAGAGAGGCGAAGGAGAAATTCCCTACTTGTTGATAGATGATCGACGTTTAGGCCGGGCGTGGAACTTTATGGATAACGATGCGGCGCGCCCGATGAACCAGAAGCTCTTTTTGAAAAGCCACGATCGAGGAAAGGAGAAACCACGGCTAACCCTTAGTTTATAAGAGTCGCGGACGGTTGAGGTGAGAATGCGAAACCGCGTAAGGCGCGGGGGTTGTGGGTTGATCACGCGGCTCCACTCATCATTAAAGGGGTTCGGGTGGTTTAAACCGACTCATTAATTGATTAAGTATTTAATTAAAACTCTTATGCATGTTATGGGTCTTTAAAACATGCTCAAATAGGTCAAAATAGGATTTAAAACCCTATTAGCGCAAAAAGGAGCACTACTAGAAATAATCTGCGGGGTAGGACAGAGCCACCGGTAGCTGAGAGCTACCGGTGGGTGACAGCTACCGGTAGCTCAGCTACCGGTAGGTCGCAGCTACCGATATGCCGCATCTACCGGTAGGCTGCTGCTACCGGTAGACCGAGCTACCGGTAGGCCGAGCTACTGGTAGGCTGCAGCTACCGGTAGGCTGCCGCTACCGGTAGGCTGAGCTACCTATATGCTGCAGCTACCGGTAGGCCGAGCTACCGGTAGGCTGCTGCTACCGGTAGGCCGGGCTACCGATAGGCTGCGGCTACCAGTATGCCAAGATACCGGTAGGCAGTAGCTACCGATAGGACGTAGCTACTGGTAGGCCGAGCTACCGGTAGGCTGCAGCTACCGGTAGGCCGAGCTACCGGTAGGCTGCAGCTACCGGTTGGCTGAGCTACCGGTAGGCTGCAGCTACCGTGATTCCCAGACCCGAAAACCCAAAACGAGATTTTCACAAATTAATGGACCCCAAAAACCCGGTCCATTACATCAAATACCTCTTAAATGATTCTCGTCCTCGAGAATCAAAACAAAACCAGAAGGGAAGAGAGGGTCCGAACAACCAACTTGAAAGATACCGCTTAGGAGCGAACCCATGCTAACTAAAACATTTCCCCACTAAGAACCAAGCAACATACCATGCCAAACTGCCCGAGCATGTGGGTTGGGGAGTCTCCTCAACCATGTTAAGATATTATCCACTTTGGGCGGCATTGACTCGCCTGCACGGGTTGGATCACATCCACCTTAATGCATCTTGATTAGGGGTCGGGTTCTCTCCTCCCCAAAGCCAGGGCTTTTCACACACAAATAGAGGAAAGAAAACCAGTACATTTCATAGCCAAAAGAAAAAACGTTCTACCACAACAGGTACAATAAGGAAAAAACTCAGAACAACTCTAGGTACTAGGTACACATTTGTGCTTTCCTCTCCCACGCACTCTCCTCAAGCCCACCATGTCTCCACAACACACGAACCAAGGGGGTGGTTTGCCCACGAAGCACCTTCTCCTTGTGATCCTCGATCATCACTGGTCTCTCCACAAAGGTCACGTCATCCTCAATGTCCATCTCACCCCAATCAAGGACGTGTGAATCTTCATGAAGATACCGACGGAGCTAGGACACATGGAAGACACCATGTATCCTCAGTAGTGGAGGTGGAAACGCTAGCTGATAAGCCACCTCGCCGACCCGCCGCAACACTTCGAAGGGTCCGATGAACCTGGGGGAAAGCTTACTCCCCTTGCCGAACCTCTCCTTCCCACGCCAAGGGGAGACCATCAAGAACACGTGGTCCCCAACCTCAAACTCCAAGGGCCTCCTCCTGGTATCAGCATACGACTTCTGCTGGTCCTGGGCCGCCTTCATCCTTTCCCATATGAGCTGAACCTTCTCTGTTGTGTTCTGCACCACCTCTGGGCCAAGGATGCATGCCTCTCCTACTTCAGCCCAACACATAGGGGATCGACATGGCCTCCCGTACAAGGCTTCAAACGGGGCCATACCGATGGTATAGTGATAGCTATTATTGTAGGCGAACTCTACCAGGGGCAAGTGCCGCACCCATGATCCTCCTTAGTCTAGAACACATGCCCGTAGCATATCCTCCAAGGTCTGGATGGTGCGCTCTGTTTTTCCATCTGTCTGGGGATGGAAAGCAGTGTTAAGGCGTAACTAGGTGCCAAACGCATGCTGCAATCCTCTCCAGACTCGCGAGGTAAACTGTGCATCCCTATCCGAGACTATAGACCTCAGAAATCCATGAAACTGCACCACCTCATCCACGTACTTTCATGCCAAAGCATCCACAATACTCGACTCCCTAATTTCCAGAAAGTGAGCCAATTTCGTCAACCTATCCACTACCACCCAGATGGCATCATTTCCCCCTTGGACCTTGGGTAGTCTCGTGATGAAATCCATCGAGATTTCATCCCACTTCCACTCGAGGACATCTAGGTGTTGTAGTAGGCCACCTGGAACTTGGTGTTCAACCTTCACTTGCTAACACACTAAGCACTTGGCCACAAACTCTGCCACCGCTCGCTTAACTCCGGGCCACAAGACCTACCTCTTCAGTCCCTGGTACATCTTGGAAACTCGTGGGTGTACCGCCAGGGGTGAGTTATGGAACTCACTGATAACCTTTCCACACATCACTCCTGGAACAAACAACCTTTTCTGGAAAAGCATCTGGTTCTGACCATCATATGTCCATCCTTCCGGAGCATTGCCCTGGTCAACTCGGTCATGCATCAGTTCACATTCCGGGTCTCCCCACTGAGACTCCTCCACTTGTCAAAACAAAGATGACTGCACTATCATCTGATATAGGCAGCCTCTACCGCTATCCATCTTCGCATCCAGGTGTAAGGCAGCCAACTCCTCCATTGCCTTCCAGGCGTCCGCTGACTCTCAGACTGCATCCTTCTGCATCCTCATGCTCAAGGCATCGACCAACACATTTCCCTTGCCCTCAGAATAAGAGATATCAAAGTAGTAATCCTGGAGGAACTCCACCCATCTCCACTATCGCATGTTGATGTTCCAATGGGAGAAGATATACCTCAAGCTTTTGTGATCCGTGAAGACCACAAAGCATTCCCCGATGAGGAAGTGCCGCCATAACTTTAGCGCAAAAACGACCGTTGTAAGATCCATGTCGTGGGTGGCATAATTACGCTCATGGGGATGTAGCTGCCTGGACCCATAAGAGATCACCCCTTGTCGCTGCATCAACACGCATCTGAGGCCCTTCCTGAAGCATCATAGAACACCTCATAGACCACCCCTTCTTCTGGTAATCTCACCACTGGGGCACTAACCAACTTCTCTTTTAGATAGCTGAAGGCTGACTCGCACTGCTTACTCCACACGAAAACCTGGTCTTTCTTGGTCAGGGCAGTCAAAGGGGCCAAAACTTGGGAGAAGTTGGGTACGAACCTTCGATAGTTACCTGCCAGCCCAAGGAAACTACGGACATCTGCCACATTCTTGGGTTCTGCCCAAGAAACAACCACCTCAACTTTTGATGGGTCCACCACTACCCCCTGCTCAGACACCACGTGCCCGAGGAAGTGCACTTCCCGTTTCCAGAACTTGCATTTCGACAACTTCCCAAAAATATGATGATGTCGGAGGACCTCCAAAACCATCCTCAGGTGCTCCGCATTGTCCTCCTCTGATCTTGAGTAGACTAGGATGTCATCAATGAATACGACCACGAACCGATCCAGGTACTCCCAGAAGATGGAGTTCATAAGCCCCAAGAACACAGCTGGGGCGTTCGTAACGCCGAAGGGCATGACTATGAACTAGAAGTGTCCA
This sequence comes from Viscum album, assembly GCA_963277665.1. Taxonomy (NCBI): domain Eukaryota; kingdom Viridiplantae; phylum Streptophyta; class Magnoliopsida; order Santalales; family Viscaceae; genus Viscum; species Viscum album. The sequence continues at coordinate 1,048,912,713 of OY728151.1, read as the reverse complement.
TACCTGCATCTGAATGTCGTCTTCGGGATGTCTCCCTCCTTCAATCTTAGCTGGTGATACCCAGACCGCAGGTTGATCTTTGAGAACCACCATGCCCCTTTTTGCTGGTCGAAGAGATCTTCTATCCTCGGAAGAGGGTAGCGATTCTTGATCGTCACCTGATTCAGCCTCCTGTAGTCGATGCACAACCTGAGACCACTATCTTCATTCTTTGCGAACAAGACTGGAGCTCCCCACGGTGATGCACTTGGGCGAACATAACCCCTCTTCATCAGATCATCAATCTGGATCCGCAACTCTCGTAGCTCTGATGGTGCCATCCGGTAAGGATCCATCGAGATCAGACGAGCGTCGGGCTGCAGGTCTATACCAAACTCGATATCACGCCGAGGGGGTAGAGTCGTCACCTCTTTAGGGAAGACATCCATAAACTCACGGACGATCTCTGGCACTTCCACCATTTCAGCATCTACGGATTCCACTGTCAGCTCGGCCAACAAGGAGAGGAGGGGTTCCTCTCGTCTGTTGCCCTTCTGACCGCCCTGCTCACTGGTGAAGGTAACACGCCGACCGCCCCAGTCTAAGAACATGACCCTTCTTCGTAAACAGTCGATGATGGCACACACAGAAAATATCCAGTCCATGTCTAGGATGACATCGTATGGCTGTATCTATAGTAGGAGAAGATCCCTAACCGACTGATGTGGCCCTATCATCAGTCTACATCCCCGAAAAACAAACAACAAGTTGGTATGACCTCCGAATGGTGTGCTCAACACCAGGGGCTCTGGAAGTCTCTCCGCATCTAAACCCAAGGCACGTGCTAGACTTGGTGCAAAAAAAGAGTGTCAAGCTCCGGTATTGAACAAGGCATAAGCAAGAGTGCTAAACAGACTGATCGTACCTCGAACAACCTCTGGCCCTGCTGGAACTGCTGCCTCTGCGGCATGTAACTGTCCACGCTCAGCTCCCCTGCTGGAGGGAGATTAGCTCCTGTCTCTTTTCTGCCTTCATCGTCGAGGAGAGGAATTACTCCAGAAAATCCCTCTCGAAATCCTCCCAAGCCACCTCAGCCTCTCTCTTCTCCCCAGGTAATGTGTCCACCACTAACGTACCGCTCCCCGCATCTGGCTGACGGCCAGAAGAACCCAGTACTCGGTCGGGGCCTGAATCAGGCCTAAAGCTATAACTACCTCCTCTATCCAGCCTTCCGTCTTCATATCAGAGGTGCTTCCATCATACTTCTTGAGGTCCTGTCGTTGGAAGGCCCGAAGAGTCTTCTTCCAGTGGTAGTCCTCTTCCTCTCGATCAGATCTCTGCCGATCGACCAAAGTAGTCTTCAGGGCCTTGATCGCCAGTACCACACGTGGTCGCCTTCCAGGTGCCATAGCTGCAAGGTAAACAAGGGATGCCTATGCCCAAGTAGTGCAGAATATCGTTCTTAAAACTTCTTAAAATTTTAATTTATTCTTAATTCCCAAGACATCCAAGAAAAACAAGAACATAAGTCATTATGATGTATGTACCTTTCCTAGGGTCTCTACCCTGCAATCAGTGTGGCCTCACTTGGTCATTCGGTAGGTCCAGAGTCCTTGCATATGATCACGGGGGGCCCTAAAATCTCGTGTCCTAGCTGGTCTTCCCTGGCATAATTCACTCGCCATGGTCACCCAACACTGTTGCCTTACCATCCCATGCAATCCTCACTGTGCCTAACTCCAAACTCCATCCTATCTCTCAGCCATCACCTCTGATACCATGCTGTCACGACCCGCCTTCAACAAAAGGAGGGAAGGGTCAGCAAATTGCCATGCCCTTTCTTCCTTATGTTTAAGGAGAGATAATGACCCCCGAGACCCGCCTTCAATAGGTCCCGGAGTGGCGACTAGCACCAAGGGTATAGAAATTTCTCACAAATGGAAGGCATTACCCCTTTTTGTTTTATAAGATCGAGAGATAAGATGATGAAGCTCAACAACACCAAGGTAAAAGAAAAGTAAATCCAAAAAATAAACCATTCCCACATGCATGTTCCAAAAGTAAAGCCACAAAGTACAAAAGCTGACTACAAAGGTAAGTACCAAGGAAGAAAAACAGCAACTGCAACTGCCCCAAAGGTCCGAGCTAGTATGGTCCTGCGTGATCCCCGACGTCCTTCTGGAAACCTGAAAGCAGTTTTATATACGTAGGGTGAGCATACAAGTACACTCAGTAGGGAAAACCAAAGACTCTCGTGCACAAGTGGGGGATCGTGCTAAAGTCCCGTGAGAAAAAGGAGTAAACGAAACACCTATCAAGGAAAACTATCCACCCCAGGCCTCACCAAGGCACACTCCCCAAATAATGCAAGTCAATTAATATATATATAATCAGAGCACATCGATGTTTGGGTACCCCGCGCCACTTTCCCACTGGTTATTGAGACATCCTACGCATCAGACCAATCCTGCCATTCTGTCACCGCAGTCCCACTGCCACACCCGCCCGCACACACCTGGGCCACAACTGTCACACGTAACCACGCCTGCAAACACCTAGGCCATAACAACCACCACCACGCCCGAAGACACCTGGGCCAAAAGATCCACTGCCACGCCCGAAGACACCAGGGCCTCATCCCGAAGACGCTTGGGAAACCACCTTCCGCACACACTTGGCCAACCGTCACACTGCCCCGCCCAAAGGTTCTTGGGCTAATAATGGTCCTCAGGCCATCATAGCCTGCCTGATGATACTTGGGATATCCGGGAAAGGGAACAGAAAAGGAGATAATAACCAGCCACTAAGAATAGTGTTGGGAAAAACACCCTCCCCCATGAAATGGGGGTGTTCAGCACTAAGTGCTCAACTTGGGTGGGGCGTGAATAAGAAACACAAAGCTACAAGTATAGATATAGGTAACAAACACTCAACCAAAGCTTAGGTTTTCCTAACCAGCCTATAGAACACAACACCACTGCGTCCAAGTCACAAGTCACGACTCTCGCCAACAAAACCCATTTGTCCCATTCTTGTTTCATGTTCAGTAATAATGTTTAACTAAGTTTAAGCACTACTGGTCAACTAGTAGGCATAGGCACAAGTCCAGGAAAGTAAACAGTCTAGCATCAACTGTAACGCCCACACCCGGTTCTCAACAACAGAGGATCCCACCCCAATTCGTGATATAAACAAGTACCCACACGGTCTTAAAACTCACAACCACCGAATCCATACCAACAGGGGATCTCATCCCCAAATTCACACAACCACCGAGAGTATAAAGACAGGGGATCCCATCCCCTCCCACATCTCCAGCAATCTGCCCGAAAAAGAAAAAAACGAACTACCACCACCAACACAAGTCAGGGCCATGCCAGTATTTTCATATTTAAACGACTTAACACACTCCATGATTTCAATTTTCCTGTGTTTTAACTAGGGTTATCAGAGAAGGATTGATCCCGGTGCCTAAATTTATTTTTCTGTATATACGTGATTAACCAATTTACTTTTCACAGCAGGAGTTTACAACCACAACAAGCCATTTAAAACATCAGCAGGGGTTCATTAGTGCACAAACAACGACCACCAATGGCCTCGATTTACAGAAGGCATAAGCCATCACGACTCAAAAAGATGGTCATAATATAAATGACATCAACGATCACAACCCCCCCTCTTTCATTATAAATCCAGTTCATTATCTTCATTTAGGTCTGGTTTTTCCAATTCTACAGAACAGAAGCACGCCCACCCCGCATGATACACAAAAGAGAGAGGCGTAGGAGAAATTCCCTACTTGTTGATAGATGATCGACATTTACTCCAGGCGTGGAAATTTATGGATAACGATGCGGCGTGACCGATGCACCAGAATCTGTTTGTGAAAATCCGCGATCGCGGAAAGGAGAAACCACGACTAACACTTAGTTTATTAGAGCCGCAGACGGTTGAGGTGAGAACGCGAAACCCCGTAAGGCGCGGGGGTCGTGGGTTGATCACGCGGATACACTCGTCATTAAAGGGGTTCGGGTGGTTTAAACCGACCCATTAATTTATTATGTATTTAATTAAAACTCTTAGGCGTGTTACGGGTCTTTAAAAAACGCTCAAACAGGCCAAATAGGGTTTAAAACCCTATTTGCGCTAAAACGAGCGCTACTGGAAATAACACGCGGGGTAGGCCAGAGCCACCGGTAGCTGAGAGCTACTGGTGGGTGACAGATACCGGTAGCTCCACTACCGGTAGGCTGTAGCTACCGGTACGTTGCAGCTACCGGTAGGCTGCAGCTACCGGTAAGTCGAGCTACCGGTCGACTGCAGCTACCGGTAGGCTGAGCTACCTGTAGGCTGCAGCTACCGGTAGGTCGAGCTACCGGTAGGCTGCGGCCACCGGTAGACCGAGCTACCGGTAGGCCTACCCCACCGTGATTCCCAGACCTGAAAACCCAAAATGAGATTTTCACAGAGTAATGGACCCCAAAAACCCGGGCCATTATAGTGAATCACCAAATTGAAAAAAGTTTCTCATTTTTCATTGGCCTCTTGTAAAAACAAACCCATTTTTGTAATATTCAAGACAAATCCAACATTCTAAACACAATTTTATTAAATTGATCAAAAACTCGGGAAAAATTTGAGACATTTTGTTTCACCCCATCAGTAAATAAGGCTCATTGGATTTTGATTTTTATTTCCCAACAATTGATAATCCAACACATTTGACTTATACTAACCCTTTATCTGAAAAATTAACCACGAATACATAGAAATATTTTTCCTTTATCAAAAACATTAGATCTCAAGCCTTATAAGAATAAAAACCACTATAAAAAATCCGGTTTTATTATCCTTCTATTTCTTTGTGAGTTTATTCAATAATAAATGCTTTTTTCTTTCCTTATTCATTCTTCACATTAGACCTTTGATACATGTTATAAAATTTTTATTATGTCGAAAACATGAAAATGGATCATTTTTCAATATTTTTATGTTGATCACATCATTTAATAATATTTTCATAGATTTTAAATCTATTTTTAATCTTCTCATAATCATTCACATATTTCCTTATTTTAGTGGGTAGACTCCCCCTAAAAAACAAACTTATTCACTTGGAATAATTGTAATGTTGATGATTGAACTAACACATACTTAATTTATGATCCCCCAAAGTACTGGAAGTATATATTGAGTTTATATTTTAACTTATATCTTCCATAATGTCTAGAGTTCTGAAGTTTCAAATCATTAAATTTGGTACTTATAGTGTCAATATGTTTTCTCACCAATTCATTGATTACCACGTGATGTTTACTCCATAAAGATATAATTATTCTCATCCTAAGAAACATTATATGTATTTGATACATTTGGTGTATAAGTTTTCACATTATACACATCATGTTTTGTTAAATTTCGATGCTTTTACTATTTATAAAGAGTTCTTAACATCATATTTCTTCATATCATCTTCATTATTCCTATTACCCTTTGAGGATAACTTTGGTTGATCAATCATTGGTTTTCATATCTTAGAACTTTCAACAACTTCTATAATTCATTATTGAAATTTTAAAGTTCATTTTTCTTCATTTTAATTTCTTCATTAAGTAATATTTAACACTTCCACTTTTTTTTCAACATTACTTTAAGCTTGATATAGATATTAATCTTCCCATTATCATTATTTTTAATATTATCACTATATCTTACAGAAATGGATTTTCTTTTGGAAGAAATTTATAAATTTTTCTAAATGATTTTATATCTTCAATTTCTTACTCTCTAATTCATGTTTTATAGTTTTTTTCAAGATATTATTTCAACTATATTTTCATAATAACCTCTATATATGTATCATGTTATTATGAAATACTTGTTTTATCTTGAGAGATCTACATTAATTTTTATGATTTTATCATTTTTTATACTCTATTTTATCATTGATAATTTTAATAGAAATATCTAACAACACTGAATCAAAATAAATCAAGAGTTAATGTTACTTTATACTTCCATTTTGTTCTTTTCACCATTTTATAAGACAGTGAAATGAAATTATCAAAATTGTTACTAACCTCATTCTTAATGCTAGAGTCTCTAGATTTTTCTTCATGAAGATTATTCGACATTCAATTATTAAAAAAATTATGTGAAATTTCCTGATCCTCCTCCTCTTTGTTATAAAAAATTTTACATTATCATTTCATAAGTGATTAGTATTTTATGTAGATCTCCCAGAGATATAGTTTCAAGAAATCAATCATCCAATGATTAAACTTTAGAATCAGTCTCCTTAAGAATAAATTTTAAAATATTTTATGAAGTTTTTGAGTCATATAAATTCCCACCATGGTATATAATGGTTCTTAAAATATCATTAATACTTTTAAAATTTTCAATAATAGATTAATAGTCACCCATATTTTGATATTTGTGCATCATACTCTAGATTTGTAACATATCTTTGTTTACTATTTTATTTCTTATAAATATTTTCATAAACTATTCCCCAATCATTTGATTCCCACCAACACTATTAACTAATTGAAACTCACATTGGGAAAGTGAAGTATGACTAATATTTCTAGCTCTCCCATTATTTTCCAAATTTTTCATATCATCACCCATTAAGTGGATAACCAAATTATTATAAGGGAAACCATATATGGATTCCTTATGAACATAATAACCAATAGACATATGATATGATAATATTATTTCATTGAAAATAAGATATTTCATTCAATTAAAAAAAAGAATCCCATTATTGTACACAGAACTCTTAACATCTATAGAAACTTATTATTTCGTAAAAATTTGATAATGATTCAATAAAAAGAACCTTCCCTATAATACCACTTGAAAGGAAATATATATTCCCTAAGAGGGGGAATTTTTGAATATTAGAACTTCTATATATATGTTTTTCTTTCTTATGAAAAAAACATCACCTCTACTTAATGAGATATAACATTTATAAAAACAATCACTATAAAAAAATTATAAGAATACAATCATTTACAAGGTTCATTGCTCAGAAAGGGTAGCTTTTCCACGGATTTATATTATAAATAATCCAATATCACAAAATCTACTAGAAAAAATTATTTGATGTGGTTATATAATGTATGATATAACCTCACACTTTTATCGCACTATTATTAGAAAATAGTGCATGTTATCTTAAAGTATATAAATATGTGATAAATATTTTTTGTAATAATAAATAAAATTATTCAGTAATAGTCTAAGTATGTTATCATTATGTTTATAGTACAAAAATCACTTTTTATCTTATTTAAAAAAAACATTCCCCACTTTCTTACCCAGAAATAAGAATTATATTTTATGGGGATTATATATAAAGATCCATCTATTCATTTTTCATCTGATTTATCTATCTCATTGTCCATCCTGTAATCCTCCATCTGATTTCACCTATAAACTAAAAAAGTTTTCTTATTCCTTTTTTATCTATTACAGTGATATAAAAGATTATCCAGGTAAGTATTCCCATTTTCCATTACCACTACCTAATTTATTGATACCCACATATCCTTCATCTTTGATATTCCTTGGTTGAAAACATATCTTCTCAAAATTTGGATTTCATAATCTCATATAATATCTCTATATGAATTTTTATCTCCAGAACATGAGCTTTTGCACACATGAATAGTAGAACTACTTTTTTTGTACTTTCACCCTATTTATAGACATGTGAGTTGGATAAAATGTGGGATTCCAATTTTAGTTTCCCACTCAAGTAAATCTATTAATTTAAATCTCCCACTCAATAATATTAAACTGGATGCATCTCAAGGACTCCTGAAAATTATTAAAACTTCTCACAAATTTTACCACCCACTTAGTAAAAAAAATCATTCTTCCATGGATATAATCACATATCTTCCTCCAGTGATAATATGAATGTTAAGAAACTATCTCAGCATCATTAAATTTTATATCGTTTTTAAATTTTTATAGCAAACATCAAATTGGTACGTCTTTAAAAAAATGAGCAGAATTTTTTTCTAGAAACTCCATTGATTTTTATCATCTAGTGATAATCATTGTATAATTGTATCTATAATAAAATCATAGGAAATTATTGGATTTATTTTATAGAAACTTTCATCATCAATTAAATTTCATTACAAATTTTCAACAAAGTATTCATACTCCAAATTCTTGATTCATGAGTTTTATTCAAAAACAATTATCCAATAACATTCCATAGATCATAAAAATGGTTTTATGACATATTTAATCTAATGGGACTTCTTACATGTTTGAATTAATATGATTCAAATATTATGTAATATCCCTATTCTCAATAAAATTATAAAACTCATAACAAAAACTCGTTCCTATTTCATGATTACAAAATCATAGTATGAATGTTGTACATATAAGAGAATACCATGTACAACATAAAAGGATTTTTGTTCCAAATAACTCTAGTGAGAATCATGAGCTATTATACTCATCATAATCTTATTCACTAAGGGCCAAAAAATAATTTTTCGTATTTTTCATAACTAAAAACTCTATCTAGTGAGAGTATCTACACCTGATGGACTCAATTCTATAATCATTAGTCCATTTTTCATTATCTTTTCACCAAACATAGTCTGATCACCATTTTTCGGATTTATCAAGGTAACTCTATTTTATTATTTAATAAATAAAGGAAATTCCTCAATAAAAAGTTTTACTACCAAAAATTCCTTAAATCCTTCAATTGCTTTATAACATCTTAAACCTATTTTATCTAACAAAACATTCCAATTATTCTATTAGGATTGTTTTATTAAATAGATAAATCACTAAAAAATGGAAAATGGGGACATCTTTTCTATTTTCCTCAACTAAATGGATCATGTGTCATTTCCCTATAAACTATTTTGGAGTACAATAATCTCATTCTAATGCTTTAGTAAAAAAATTATTATAGAGGGGAGGTTGGAGGCTCTCAATTGCGAGTCATATGGATGCACATTGGTTCCTCGTGACTAGTTAAATGAACTACTTGAAAACTCATAAATGATATAAAAACTGACACTATGGAATTAAAAATATAAATATCACTTGGGTTTCCTCTCTAATATACCAAACATTTATGAATTAAATTTCCCTTATGAATTTATATTTGTGTCAAAATTAGTAATGTAGTTTTATATTATAAATATTGATTATATAATGAAAAAACAATTTTTTATATATTTGAACATTACATTTATAGAATAAATATCCTAAAAAATATTAATAATATAATTATATAGTAAACATAAAATAATAAAATATATAGAATAAGGAAATAAGGATTACATTGGTCTTCTATAATAACTTCCCTTCCAACCTACACAATAAAAAGATAAAAAATGTTAAAAATTTGTTAACCATTTTTGGAAAATGAATAATATTTTCATGAGGGAAATAGAAGTGAATGATGAATGATTGAAATATTAGATATTTATATAGTGTAAAAAAATCATATGGATGTTTGAAATGTTAATTTTTGAATAAAAACCAGACCATTGTGAATAATAGCGTTGTCATTAGAATAATGAGACGATTGATGGAATAGAAAAAAACTATTTCATATATTATGAAATAAAAATATATAAATTTTATATAATAATATAGTCATATAAAATTTATAAATATGTTAAAGTAGATATTTCGAATAATGGAACAATATTTGTTTTTGGAAAATATATATGTTTTATATTCATTAAAATACAATTCCAATAATATGAAATAAAATTTTATCTTTATAATATTGTTTTATAAAGATATTTTCATATTTTTATAAATGATAATATTATTTTATGTAATTATAATTAATTTTTATAGTGGTGATAAATTTATTTCGATCTTAAAAGATTCTATTTTTTAATAAAAAAGATTTTAATATAGAAAATTAAATTTTAAATACTTATAGAAAATATTTCATCAAATAGATGTCCTTTTTGAAATCATAAAATAAAAATTAACATGGGGTGATTTTTTGGGTTTTATTTTAAAATATTGAATATTTTTCAATTGGTTAAATGAAGTAAAATATTTTATTTTACATTGTATTTTAATAAATTATTAATTACATATGGGATGATTGAAGTAACACTTATCATTTCCTCACATTACCAATTAATATATATATTCTCATGAATCATCTTTATCGGTAGTTTGGAGAATACATAATAAAATAATAAATATTATATTCAGAGACATCCCTATCCACCAATTATAAATACCACCCTCCTACACCTATTAATATTCACTGGAAAAACACATTCTTGTTCCAAATTTATGAATAAATTTTCCTAACACCCTAGATACTCTGGTCTCACTAAAATACCAATCTCATGTCACTTAATATGTGGTTATTGGGGGAATATCTATAGTAATAGGGAATAATATCATCTGAGTTATTATAAGTTCATTTCTTATTATACCTTCTAAAATCTTACCTATAATGATTTCTCGAACTTGTACTCTACGATTTTTCTCTCATAGACACATATATTAAAAATAAATTATTTGGTATGATTAATTAAATACTTCATACCACCATCCATTATTATAGAATAAAAATAATTATTACATATCTCATATCTAATGGATATTTTCATGTCTACAACATTAGATAATTGTGATAAAATAATAACTAGTAAATTCCATGTTATTTTTAGTAAATGTACATTTTTTATTATATATGTAACTAAATAATCAATAGTATGCCTTCAACATCTCTCATAATTTTATTCTTGGGTGTTGTCCCTCTGAACATGTCACATGTTCAAATTTTATTAATAAACTAATGAAATGGAGAGATAATAAGGGTTGAACTCAAATTCATAGTAAGGGAAATATCTATCTTAAGTAATCAGGGAATAAACATTGAAAAAAATTAGTAGAAGTAAATAAAAACATGAATCCACAATCAATAAGAAACTGAGAGCATGTTATATTCATGATAATAAATTTAAACTTGAATATAAATAATTTCGTTCTAATATTAATGGAATTTATAATGTTGAACATGAAAAACCTACTTTCAAGGCCTTATTCCATGAAAAATTACTTATCGTTGAGACTACAACAAACAAATATTATTGAATTGGGTTGGCATACACTAAATACCCAAACATGTTTCCTCTCATGAGACCAGTTGATGCATCAAGAGGCCATATCATTCTAGGACTCACCTATCTACTTATTATGAGTAGTTCAATCACTATATGAGTCAAAAAAACCATTCATACCATTCTATTTAGAACCTTTATCTAAATAAAAAATGATATCTATATAATTAAGAATATATAATATCAATATTTGATCTCCCAATGTCATCATAAAATAATCACAATGAATTTTAATACATCTAACTATGTCAATAATGGTATAATAATATTATAAATCATCCATATAAGAAGGTGGATGACCAAACAACACATGTTTAACTTTACAATAATCCTATGGATTAGAATAACAATATGTAGAATGAAATTATCTTCCCCATTTTAATAGAATAACATTATTTCTATTTAAACATCATCCAATTAAAATTACGAAGAACTTCATCTAATCCCAGTATAGAGAAATGGGTATTCTATAATGTCAATACTTGAATAAAATGATAAAAAGCCATTAAAATATAGAAGGTGGACTAAAATAAAAGAATGTAACCCAACAAGAGGGGTATATTCAACAAATGGTTTGTATTTTCGGAATTTTCATCACTAGATAAAATCAATGAATGCATCGTATTATAATAAAATGGTAAAATATACCAAAAATATATGAAATAGGATCAAAGAATAATCATAACTCATTGAATGAAAATTGAGTCCCCATAAATTCTCATTGGGAAAATAACAGAATCCAAATCCACTTGAATAATAGGAGATAATTTATTTAGTAAATTACATGAAATAAAATTATTATGATTAAAATACATCCATGGGTAGTTATTACACCATAAAAATGAACTATGGTGTACATAAATTTTAATGTTTCAATGATTTGTAATTGAGAACAAGAAAAACATTATGGAATTAGAAACATTTGAATCAAAACCCCTTGAAATGGTGGTATTGTAATTTGACATAAATACAATGATTAAATTATAATTAATGATTTCATATATAAAATATGAAATATATGCACCAAATAATTGAAAATAGTTTCATAATACCAAACATGTATCAAATAAAAGAATTTTATGTGAAAACCCTTTATGATATTAAATATTTTTTAATTTAGATCACATAAATGTGAGGGATTATAATTTAATATCAAATAAAATAACTAAAATATTATTCATCACATTATATCTAAAATATGTACTATATAAACAACAGAAATGAAGTTTGGTTAATCAATAAAATACATTTCTCAGTAATAAGAAATTGATCTGTAAACATTTACATTTTTAAAACATGACCTTATTGGGAAATTAACATGGTTATCCAACACCATGGGTCTCTTATAATACATAGGATAACACACCATTGTATATTACCCACCAACATCTCCAATCAAACTAATTATTATCCCTATAGGCCAATAGAATTTCACTTTGTTTGACGTTTCCTCAATAATAATAGACTCCCCAAGAAAAACCTGAGGAGATAAAAAATCATGACACTTCCAAAGGACAAGCATTCATAACTATGGATTTATAATCAGTTAGGCTCTTGAAAATAAAGGTTCAGCTTTTTCAATTGTGTAGTTACTTTTAGTAATTTCATGAATCACTTTTCCAAGGGTGTTACACTTCCCCCTTAAACACTAAACCCTCATTTCAGACCATAGACTACAAACCCACAGAGTGCCATTACGCTTCAGAATGGGTACTGCATTAGATTCCATTTTCTAACATCTTGACATGAATAATAAATTTTGAGATGAAGTTACACATAACAGTATATGTGCCTCCCCATACAGAAGAGTTTTCTAACTAGATATTAGGGTCTATGTTAGTTAGTGGGGAGTCTATACCCTCAGTATCATTCCACAGTAGATATATTAAAAAATATTTTAATAATAAGATTAACATGAAGATTCAAAAGATGAAATACGCAATATATAATAAAAATAAACAGGTTCTCATTGTGATAAGCATATCCAGAGTATATATAGTATACAAATAAATAAAGTTAAAATATTGGGTCCACTAATGTCTATCCAAATCCACTAAATTATCCATGAAACTATACATAGCCATCCACTATAGGGCTCTTTCCCTTGGATGGGTCTATAGTCTACAGATAAATATATGAACTAATATACTATGTTGGGGGTGAGTCCACGAATCGGTAAGATACCATAAATACATCCTTACAAGGTGTTCTTATGTATAACTAGTGTATTCTATAAAAATAATAACAATGAAAAATAAAACATAACAACACACAATCCTATACTGAATGGTTGTGTAAAAACTAAGCAGCTAAAACCCTCCAATTCTACATACTTCTTCTCCATGATGGAACAAAAATCATTATTCATAAGGAATTATCAATATATACCTATAAGGTAATCAAAAATACACTCACACTCTCCAGTTCATCATGTTTTAGCTCGATCCCTATAATCCTCATGGAATCAAGTTGCATCCATACATAAGGCCATCATGCTCCACCATTATCATCACTACACTTAAATCAAACTCCCCCACAAATTTTTAACAATTACACAGTGGTCACATGTCATGTTTACCAAGTGATAATCATCCAAAGGAAATATAATACAAAAAAGGTATAACATGATAACAAACATAGCATGAAATTGTGAGGTAAATAATAAAATGAAAAATCAACATGTGATTTAACAGCGAACATCCTATCTAGATATTCTATAAACTATTATGGAACCCTCATTAAATATATTTTAATGGAAAGAGAAACCATGTGAAAAAATATTACAATGAAATATTTTTATATGATAAGACCCAAATTTTAAGGAATATCTCACTTCAATGTCATTGACATCACTATCAATGATAAACCACTCTTTTTGGTTCAGAAGCTTGAGTGGAAACCTCTATAGCAAAGAACACCTCCTCCTATGAATTATTGTTGTAGTTTTAGACACATCAACATTCACATCTACATAATTTTTCATATAACCAAATATATCAATTTTATTTAAAAAATAAATAAATAATAACATGTGATAATATTTCTCTCTCCTATATAATCTAGTATAATTTTGAAAAATAAAACTTATCCTTATTGATAATTCTAGATTATTTCTTAGAGAATAATTATTATTTCACATGTGATAATAAGAAATCCCTCTAAAATAAACCATGATAAAAAATAATAATTCTTATTGTCTTTTTCCTGATTTTGGTTATTATTATTTAATGTTATTTTCTTCATTTTTTAGATATCCAAAAAGTTATACTTTTAAAAACTGAAGAATAAGAGACTTCAAGTAAACCATTCACCCATGATAGAGGATATTGGGTGTTCATCTACACCTAGAAACCCAAAATGAAGGCATTTATTGTTTTTAATCGGCACCAATAAATTATACCATAAGTAAAGTTATGGTGGATCAGACTCAAAGAGTTACCCAAAAAAATAAAGGCCAGTGAGTTTTAGCCATTATATAAGCAATACCATGTTCTCGTTCCCTATAAATAAAATTATAACATAAATATCATCATTTTTTTATTTTAGTCAGTTTATAATAATGTATTATTAATTTCATCCATAAATATGAGTTATGGTATTTAATAATTTCTATCATTTTAATGTTCTACTCATATTTATTGATGAAATTAAACATTGTATAATTATTAATCTCTTTATACAAAAATTAAATGATGATATTTAAGTTTTGGTTTTTGTTATGTTGAACTTGCATATGGTATTATTTCCATAATAGTTGAATATCACTGCACTTTGCTTCTTGGTTTTTTATCTTAGTCTGAGTAGTCTTCATTTTCCTTATATAAAAGTTTAGTGAATTCATTGATGTGAACATGTCGTAGGGTGTGGAAAAATAAAATTATTCTCTAAGTTAAAACAGTGTCTTACTGGGGTCATCTCACTTGAGGATCATCTCACTTTGTTCACTTACATAATCTAATTCACCAACACTATTTTTTTTATTTCACAAAATAAGTGATAAATCCTATTTGGTTTTATTTATTTTATAATATAATGAAATGATATGATATAAAATAACTCAAACTAAACTAATCTGCAATGAAAAATAGAATGAGTTAAGGAATAAATGACATGGTGTTGGGTCATGTTTTGGGTGCAGTCATTATTCTCCTTGATTTTTTTTTTGTTTTTTGTTTGATAATCCAATCATGAAATATCATGATGAATTATTATTCTTTTTATTTAGATATTATAGAATCTTTAAATTGCTATGAAATATCAATTCCACCTCCTCCTACAATCATGTTTGATGAAACACCTTGGTCAAGGGTGTCCCGTATTCCAAGACATGTCACTATCGATGCCATTTCTTCTATTGACTTGCCCAACTCCATCATTTGAAGAGTTAGCCAATGAATAGTGGGAAAAGTTTTAAAAAAAAGAAACTAAATAGATTGAGTTGAATGTTCAGGGGGAAAGTCACCACATCTGGGACATTCATCTCACCCATTCATGCTGCTCGTATATACCACAAATATAATATAAACTTTACTAAAAATTCAAGAACACATATACCTCCCACAGGACAAGACTCAGGACATCCTCCCATTATCAGGAGAAATATATCACTTTGGTAGAAAGTGATGAGAAGAGAAGAAGGAGGTAATAAAGATGTAATAGAAATAATAAATTTAAAAAAAATAAAAAAATGGATAAATGGGGGATGATAAGAGAGAGAATAAAAAAAGGAAGAAAAATAAGATAATAAATTTATAATATGAATTAAATAATATTAATAATATTAATAATAATAAAAGAATAATATTAATTAATAAAAAAATAAAACAAAGAATAAATGAATAAGATGAATATGGGTGGAGTATAAATATGTAAAAAATTCATGAAATTATATTTTAATGAAATTTAAATAAAAATTGAAATTAAAACTAAAAAAATAAAAGAAAAAGAAATAACATAAGGGGAGAAGGGGAGAAGTGGTTGGACCTTAGTGGATTAACTCCTTGGGTTATAATACCTCCTTCAGTGTGGGTGATCTCCTCATTATCGAGAATAAGGGGTAAAATTATTGAGTGTTCAAATTCAAGATCTTTCAAACCTCCCTTTAAGATCTCTTTAAAAATATTACCAATTAGAGTTTTATCTTGGTACAACCATTTAATGACTAAATTTGGTTATAATTTCTTCTTGAATTATGTTCCAAAAAGTCATTCTCCTTTTATTGAAAAAATTTAGATCCATTTCACATGTGTAGAAAACATTTTGTCCCATTGACCATAAAAATTTAGTTTTTCCAAGAATAATATTTGAATTACTAAAATCCAATTTTTCTATTTTTTGGCTTGGAAATTGTGAGAATAACATGGAGAAATATTTATGAATTATTTTTCCTCAATATTTTATCTTTCTATAATAATAATTTAATCTCATTTGGAATATCCATTTATGATATATGGTCTCATCATAAAAAATATCTATATATGTGCATTGATTTTGATGTTTAACATGGCATCATATTATTGGACTCAAAATATTGAATTCAACACTTGGTCCTGAAAAATTGAATTAATACCAAGATTTATTTTATTCTTTTAAATGTAATTTCATAAATTAAATTAGTCTATTAATAATTTTTAAGAAAATTCTTAAATAAATTATAATGGTTAAATTAAAAAACTAGGCCATTTTTACAATTAATCCCAAAAAAAATTACTAAAACAATAAAATGTGAGAATTGGACATAAAATATATCCTTGGTGATATTACAATTTATAAATTAAACATCAAATAATTGATAATATTTTCTTTATTAGTTAACCCCCGCATAAACCATGATTTTCATCAAGCATAAAATCTCAACATTAAAAATTAGAGGTCACCAATGTAATCATTAATCAATTTTCATGGTGATAATATTAAAAAATAATCAATGTTAAATCAAATTGAAGAATGTCACATAAAATATCAATTTAATTTATTATTTTCCAAATAAATTATCAATTCATGTATTTTCCATTCCCCTTTTGATAAATGATGGAACATATCTTTTAATTCATTCAAGCACCTCAATAAATTATTATCAAACATACCAAATCACGATCCACTTAACTATTTAATATTCACTCTCATCACTCAAGATACAAATTTAATTATATTTATTATCATATCTTGAGACCAAGATTTTATCCATATTCTAGTAAAAGAACTACATATCCACTTTGTGAAGAATAAAAGCATATAAGATCATGAGGGATTCCAAGTAAGGTTCTAAATAATCTGAGGATTGGAGTAGGTGGGATTTGATATTTAAAAATTAAGGCCAAAGGAGGATGATTCTATCTTAATTAAAGTGCATGATAAGAAAAATGGAATTTAATTTTAATTCCCCACATCAATTTAGAAACTCCAATTTCACCCAAAACTCAAAGTAAAGGTCATGATAAAATTAACCATAATGAATGACTTGTGAATCCTCTAGAATTTTTCTCTACTTTTATAATTTTATTATTTTTCAATGGATATTTTAACATTATTCTTTTTTAGAATTTATTTAAAGAACAAACTTCACTTCCAACTCCTAACAACATATGATAAAAATTATTGTTCTAGTAATGGTAAATCTTTTTTTCCCTAAATCACAACCCATATTTTCTCATTTTTGGTTCTTTTAGTCATTTTTTCTATTATTTAAAAGATGGAAATCCAGTGATGCATGATGAATAAATAAACAACAAAAATTTATTCACACAATAATCACGCCCACACTTTTTCATTACAATATAAATCATTCCATCCACGATAACTAAATTCACCCCACACATCAAATTTAAAATATATTATAAATTATTAAGTGGAGGGTAGTAAGGGGTGAAAATGGATTGAAATATGGGTAATTACAAACATGTTCATTCATGGTTTCTACAGGCTATGCAGGGATTGAGGTAAAGATTTTATATTAAGGTTATTATATTTCAAAGAGATTCCTCAATCATTTTAAATGTGTTTTATTAAAAATAATATTTTTTTATGTAATAATGAATGTTTTAGTAAGTTTAATATCCCATGATCACTTATGAAATATGCTAAAAAATAATTCTGAAGGTCATAGTCTATAAATCCTCTTGAGAATGGGAATTATAAAATTGTATAATCAATCAAGGCATGATAAATAATAATAAATAAATTCACATTAATTTAAAAAAATTAAAATCATGAAAACTATTGGGAGAATTCATTTACATGAATAAATATATTTCATCAAATAATTAGTCCTTGTTTTAGTAGTTATGATTCATAGTAATTAGCCAATCATTAGTTTTATTCAATAAATTTCATTGTTAGTGAAATCTAAAACTTGAGATCACTGGATTCCTAAAAAAATCATGTCTCATAAATAAGTTAGGTAAATAATAAACACAAATGTGGGAATGTGATTTCAAGTTTAAATATCAAAAAATATTGTTGGATAAAAATGTATATAGTTTGAAAGAAATCCTATTTTTGCGAACTCTATTTCCAATGAGGCATAGTCTTATTTCCTCCTTTAATTTTAGAGGGTTGTTATGTTCCATCATGGTGATACCAAATAAAATTATTCATTAAAACTCATAGGACATGTAATTAAATATCAAAATGATATGAGGGATTGGGTTTTATATTAGAGTAATTCATAAAATGGAAATTTAAATCCGAAAAAGCTTGTAAAGATAAATCTTGGTATTATCCCCAAAGTGGACCCTAAATTTTTGCTTCCTCAAGAGGGTAGTACCAACCATTATCCAAGTTAAAATGGTTTATGAAGCTTCCTTAATTTGAACAACCACATTTCAGTTTTCCTAGATTGTTATTCTTTCATATTTTCATGTAATGACCCATGGATTGACTACACTAGATCACCCCTTCACAATTAGGCATAGCTCACATTGAAGGGGTAAGATTTTGTATAGATAATCCTCCTTATTATTTTATACGTGTGAAACCTCCTCTTACATGTTCGGTGTTCGATTCACATGGGACACATGAATTGAATGACAAAATGGGGAATAATAATATATCATTTCTTGAATAAAATTTCAATATGAATTTTTAAAATTTAATTTCTTCATATTAATTTTAGAATCCTATGTCTTAATTTTTTCAGGATCAGAAACTGGGATTTACTGTTGGGGATACTCAAATGTATGCCAATAAAAATTAGAGAGAACCATGTTCTCTTCAATAGGTGCATTCTCTGTTGCTTCATCTTCATCCAGGGAAATATAATTCTTGGAAGAATATATATAATAAGAATATTAGTGAGTGATGCACAATTCAATTTAAAAAAATCAAAAGAGATAGATTTTTGAAAGGTTCAACTCCTTTAGTTGGTTCGGTTTCAATTTTCTTCCCATTTTAAAGTTCCTTATCAAGTGTAGTATTACCATAAATAGGTTGATAGTTAGGATCCTCTGGTACTTCATCAACATCAAAGATGAGTGGGGAAATTTCTTCCACAACTGGATCAGGTTATAGTTCTGGCTTAAGTTATTTGGATGTAATGGGGACATCGACCTATTACTCGCATTAATTCATTAATTCATCCACACCCTATTTAACTTCCACAAGAATCTTTGGATATAATTTCTCTTGGGTAGCATGGAAATATTTTTTTAATATTCCAATTTTTCTTATGATTCCTTCTACGTTCTAAATATTTCCATTCACATGATCTTTGTTGTACACTAAAATAACTTCGTTTTATTGTTGTTGCACCTGGGGGTAGTCATTCCATGTAGAGTAAGATAATTTTGGATATTTCATTGAAAAGTAATTTTTTTAATGGATTTATTTATAGAAAATAAAAACTATCTATTGTTAAAATTGAAAAATCATATGAACTATTGATTAGTACCTTAGAAATGATTCCATTTTTGATGAACACCAATAATAGGGTGTGGAAAAAGATAATTATTTTCCTATTGAAACAATGTGTTAGAATAGGGTCATCTCTCTTGTGAAGCTTCTATGTTTGGTCACTTTCTAAATCAAATTCACCTGAACTATTTATTTATTTTTTTATTATTTTTTGAAATAAATTATAACTATTTTTTTATTTTTGTTGTTTATTTTATATGATAATTAAATGACATGAAATAAGATAATATCAAATAAAATAACTAGAAATGATAAAAATAATGAGCTAATATACATTTAACTTTGTTTTTGGTTAGGTTTTAGGTTCACTCTTTATTCTCTTATATTTTTTTCATATTAGTTTGTTAATACCAACATGAAATATAATGATGAATTTTTTTAAAAAAAATTGGAATCTTTGAATGCCTATGGAATTTTAATTTCACATCCTACTATAATAAATGTTGTTGAAACACCTTTTTTTAGGGTCTTCTATCTTTCAAGACATGGCATTATTCGTTATATTTCATTCATTGACCAACTCAACTCCATTGTGTGAAGAGTAAGTGAATGAAGAGAGTGAAAATAGTTTTAAAAAATTAAAAGAAATATATTGAGTATAATGTGATGGGGGATATTCAACACAATATGGACATTCTTCTCACCTATTCATGCAACTCATAACTATCACAAACATAAAATAAAATTTAAGAACCATTCAATAAAATACAGACCTACCCTAGGGCAAACCTCAAGTCAGCCTCACTTTATCAGATGTAAGAGATCACTTTGGTGGAATGGGAAGAGAAGAGAGGAAGAATAAAATAAAAATAAAATATAAAGAATAATATAAAAACAATAAAATAATTAT
Organism: Viscum album; assembly: GCA_963277665.1. Classification (NCBI taxonomy): domain Eukaryota; kingdom Viridiplantae; phylum Streptophyta; class Magnoliopsida; order Santalales; family Viscaceae; genus Viscum; species Viscum album. The sequence continues at coordinate 1,048,891,815 of OY728151.1, read as the reverse complement.
CAAATATAAACAGAATATTATGGTATGAAAAGAGATAGAGATAGTAAAAGTAAAATAAGAAATGAAATAATAATAAGAATAATTTAATAATATAATGATAACAACAATAAAAAATGAAGAATAATTAGAAGAAAAATAAGAGTATGAAAGTAATAGGATAATAATAGGTGAATAAAAAATTTTAAAAACATACATACAATTTTATTTAAAATTAAATTAAATTAAAATTAAAATTTATAATAAAAGAAAATAATTAATAGAAAAATGAAGAATAGAAGGGGGAAGGGGAGAAGTAGTGAATCCTTGGTGGATTCCTTGCTTTGGTGTCGATCCTACCATTAGCATGGGAGAAATCTTCCATATATAGTCCATAGGGGTACCATCATACAATATTCAAATTCAAGATCATCTAAATATCCTTTTAAGATATCCTCTTGATTGTGTATGTAAACTGTTTTATCATGGTATACCCATTTACTGACTTTATTTGGGAAATTTTTCTTACCTAAATTAGTTTCAAAATATCTTTCTCATTTTACAACCAAATTTCGGCATTATCTGACTTGTTTAGGTAAATTTAAGTCCCATTAACTCTGAACAATTATTCCATACCTATAAAATCATTGAATTTCAAAAATCAAATTTTCCTATGAATTTATGGGCTTGAATTAAGGAGAATAATGTGGGGAAATAGTTATAAAAGTTGTTCCTCAATATTTTATTTTTCTCGATGTATAATGTTAGTTCTATTGTACCATCCATATATGAGGTAAGGGTCAAACATAAAAAATATCCAGATCATTGCAATGATTTTGAGGCTTCAGTTGTGAGAATATTTTGGGCCTCCAAATGTTAGATTCCACTCTTATTCTAAAAAAATTAAATTAATCAAAATATCTATTTAAGACTACAAAAAATGAATTCCATAAATTTAAAAAGTGTTTATAATTTTGGGGCATAAATAATTAAATAAATTAAAACAGTTATTTTACAAAATTTTGTTATTTTACAATTATGTACAAAAATCTTATAAAAACATGAAATGTGACAATTAACCTTGAAATATCAATTTGGTTGGACAAAAAAATGAAATTAAAATAAAAATATTTGAAAATATTTTTTATGAGCCTTTTACAAATAAATATGGTCATTTATTCTATTTTTCTTGTCATAGTTGAACTGCCTCCCCCCTCTATACTGGGAACAACATTTAAAATCATAATTACCCGGTAATGTATTACTTTAAATAACCCCTTCTCCAATTTTTTAAATTATAAATCCAATAATTTATCAAAAAACTATGAAATACTATTAAAATAATAACAACCATAATTATGAAGATCATAATAATAATTTCTTTTAACGATTAATTCTTGAGAGATTTTTTATTATGAAAAATTAAACTATAATTATTTTTTTAGAAATAATATGGAATTATAAAGAAGGGTAATATGGATTTTTCATAATTTTTTTATATAATCTAGAAAATGTAAAATATTATCACATTTGGTATATCATATCATTTTGAAATAAATTAGTTGGATTTGGTTATAGGGACCCTTGATGTTGACATGTTGAAAGCTATAATAATATGGCCTAGGGGAGGTGTTATTGGGTTTAAAGGTCTTCACTCCATCTTATAAACCACACAAGGTGTTTTATCATTTATATTCATGTCAATGACTTTGAGGAAAGATGTTCCATAAAATTTCTGGCACTATAAACAGTGATTTTCATGGCATTATTCTTATGTTAGGACATTTTGTTTTTCTATATGGTAATTGCATGTAGGAGTTTACATTGTGGTTATACCCATATGATACCCTTTTCCTTGATATTTTTTAGAATATCTAGATTCCATATTTGTTTTTTATTCAAATGTTCATTATTTGTGAAATTATTTATCTCCTCATGTCAGGGTAGGTTTGTAATCATGTTATACCTTGTTGTCTTTTATATTTCATTTGGAGGATTAGACCATGGAACACATTATTGGTGACCATTTTTGTATATTTTACCCTTATATGGGATGTTACAATGATGTATAATAATTATGGTGGTGGTGTATGATAGCCTTCTAGATAGAAATAACTCGATGCCTTTGGGATTATGTGGAATGTATTGAAGCTTGATTCCTTGTGGATTCCAAGTATCATGCCTTCTTGATTCCTTGTGGATTCGAAGTATCATTCACACTAGATTCCTTGCTGATGTCGACTGACATTATGAAAGCCTTATTTCTAGTTTTTATCATTTTGGATGAATCTATATCATTTTTTTAGAATGGAGTCAAAAAAGTTATGGCCTTGGGTTCCTTGTGTTTGGATATCATAGAACCACTCGGCATGGAATTTGGTGATGTTATGTTAACTTTTTCATTATTTTTATTATGGAATACACCTGTTATTCATCATAAAACACATTAAGGATTAATTTTTTGTGCCCCTATGATTATATTACACACACCATACTCTACATTTCATTCAAAATGTATATTTCATGACTAGAGACCCAGTGAAGGGCAAGGTCCCTATGGTGGATGGATAAGTAGAGGAGAATAGAGATAGTAGTTGACCTGGTTAAATACAATGTGAACCACTATTTTTCACTTATTTAATTATATATTACATATACACTATATTTCCTTTTAAACTTGGTATATTATTTATCTTTTATTGTATGTAATGTATTTCATCTTCATTTTTAGTATTTTACTCTAATTTTTAATATATTGTTTGTTTATTTATTATTTTTTATGACATAATACAATGGGTATAAAATTATTATTAAAATACATATACCATTCCTACTAGTCTTTATCCTATGGTGTACTAAGAGGTGTAATTGAGGTCATGTGCCACTCAAGCTCATACCCAGTGGTTCTGGTTTGGATGTGACATACCACATGTCCCTATCTTTGACGGAAATACTTTACAATCCCTTATCACAAACATAAATTTCATAGTGACATATTTTATAACCAGAACAAAATAAATTTTTATACATATCCTTCATAAATATTAATTATCAAAATGAATTTTTTGTATTTTTCACAGCATGGGTTTGTAGTATTTATGGTTTTTTAATGTTTAAAAATTACTGTATTTTTATTGATTTTTCTTCAAAATTTAATCATTACTAGGTAATTAAGGTTATTGTTGGCACAAAAATATCATCAATGGAATATATTGGCTAATTCCTTGTTAGAAGAGAATGAAACCAATCATGTGGACCATTATGAGTCTGATGAAGAGGTAGAACACATCATTTTGTGAGTTCATGCAAATTTAAATTTTTGCACACAATAGACATGAGTTGTCAAGAAGATGTGTAATTCAACAAATAATCCTACGGAGGAATACAATTATAAGGACCCTATTCATGAGATATACTTTTTGTAGAAAATAATGAAACATTTCATACAAAACTATGTGCAACCTACCCATTTTTACTCCCTATATGACTTCAACCCAAAGTTGTTGCACATCTAAGCCCTGTGGAAAACGAAAGATATGTGCACAATTTGAGTTACATGCTGAAGTATTATCACACTGAAATTAGATGATTTCGATATAAATAGATCCTCAACCACTCCCTCTAGGTTTCACTCTTGTAGACGATGCGATGCTCTATTGTACCCAACTCATGTTTTTCCGTGACAACATAGAAAATCTGCGATCATGGACCCTCAGAGGTAGGAAATTTTTGTTACAGACCTATTGTGGGCCCAAACCATTTATTGGACTACCTCATAATGCTCCTCATGAAACTATATATAAGTATAATTAGTTAAACTCTAATAGAACCTACCTAAATGTAACCCTGAGCTATATATAACCCCAACACATGCATCCAACCATTCCTCTTAACACTATTAGTTTCTCTTGTTCAAGGGAACTCTTCTAATGTAATTCTTTCATGCAACCCATCCAAGTTCTGTTAAATAATTTCCTACTTTCCTACTTGAAATCCCTTATTCTTATAGTGTAATGGTTACCCTGACTATTGCTTCAAAGCATGGTTACTCTGATTTCTGTTGCTTCTATAAATGGTGACTCAAATATGGTCATCATGGGTAACAAATACATTATGGAAGTCCCAACAATATTTCCCACTAAAAGGCACAAGATACGTGGTCACATATAACTTATGGGTGAAGATTGAGTCCTCCAATATCTTAGTTTCAGGACTCAAAACTTCCTAGGACCACATCTGAATAATAAAATGTTAAAAATCATTGAAATCTCACCTTTACATGATGTAAAACTATATCCTTACCCTGTGTGATGAAAATAGGATGACCCATGTATGATCATTGTGGGATTACACAAAATCCCCCACCATAGGATAAATCCCCTCACCTGGGGATGAAACATCCACACCTTGGAAGATTCCATTCAGAGGACCCATGACATATTTCACAACTAATGGATGAGGCACCTTCTATATAAAGCTCCCATAATTAATACCCACAATTTCATCTCAATAAGTGGGATGAGATACCTACTATTGGAATATTTCATGTGTAATCCCCACATTGTTCTCATAAGACTAATCATCTTGAAACCTGAAGCTTCTTTGTTTAATCACCTCACCATTCTTCTTCGACTCTCCTTTCTCAACATGATCAACCTTACAACATGATGTTAACCTACATGGATCAGTCCTATCGCACAACATTAAATTGTTACATCAAACTATGTGGGTTTTGACCGCAATATTATATGAATTTTACATAGGTTTTATCCACAAGGTTCATTCCTTTTAATGTAAAACACTCCATGTGTCACGACCCGACCCTACCCGGGCTCGAGCCGCAACTACACCAAGCCCTCTCCATAGGACAAGGGTTTGCAACCAATGCCGAAGGCACAACAACTCGGGGAGGCCTTTGCCTAAGTACCTTTACACGCACACACGCAGCACACTCAATGACAAACTGCAGAGTAAAAGAAAAGACAAGTAAAGAAAAAGGGAAACTACTATAAATAAACCACAATGTGCATCGACCTCTAAAAGATACAAGTAAATTGTTGAAAAGGAAGATGGGAAAAAAACGCTCCCAACCAGAAAAGGTGCCACAACCTGGCAACAGGTAAACAAGAAGAAACTGCTGATGGGTCTCCCACCTAGAACCTGGCTACGACCACCGCACACAGTCCAAGCTTCCGAAATCATATGCTCCACTGAGATCACGACCAACCTGTCTGTCGTCTGCAAGGGAACACCATGTGCTGGAAAATCCCAAGCAGGGGTGAGTATAAAAATACTTAGTAGGATACCCATAAGTCTCGAGGGAGAAACAAAGGAGGTACCGAAGGGTGAGCAATAGTGCGAATAGGAAAAGTAAAGGAGTACAACAGAGACGGCAGTAAAGAGTCCAGCTCAACCCAACAAGAGAAAGGAAGTAGACTCATCCAGGCACAAGGATATGGAAACGGTGAGAAGATGAACTTCCTGTCAATTCTTCGCTACCTATAGCAGGAGAGTAGACTCATCCAACCACCATAAGCTAGACACGGAAAGCACGTGGCATACCCCACGCGTCTTTGCCTCTCCTGGAGGGAGAGTAACTAGGCCCAAGAAGTGGGTAATCGATCAAGGTATATACATATCTTTATGCTCAATCAAGAAGCTTGAACAACGTCGTAAAGGGATATTTGTCCCGTAACTCAGCCCAAGAAAATGATTTGCCAACAGTCCCAAAAGAAACACCATCATCGATGCCCAGCATCCCGCACGTCTGCCCTGAACCGCAAGGCAAGGGGCTCAATCACCACACCTTGACACTATCCACTGTGGGTGGCACTGACTCGCCCGCACGGTTTTAGATCGCGTCACAAGAACGCGTCTCGGTGGGGAAAGCACCCCTCGTACTTGAGAGTTCTGGGGGAACATCAAACCACAACTCGTCACTTCCTCGCAGTTGAGAGGTCTCCTCAAAGTCAAGTTGATTCATCATCGACCCGTACAACAAAGTGTCCTACTCTGGTAATCATATAGGAAAGCCTCAGACTAGCCTAGTAGAAAGGTATGAGTCTGGTATGCCAACAGGTGTCCCACTGCCCAGCCCTTCTGGAGGGTAATTTTTAACCAAATATCGGGTGACCCACTACCCAGCCCTGCTGGAGGGTAAACCATAAGACATCATCAGGCGACCCACTGCCTAGCCCCACTGGAGGGTAGACCATATCACATCATCAGGTGACCCACTGCCCAGCCCCACTGGAGGGTGGACCTGGAATAAGTTGACAGGCGACCAACTGCCCAGCCGTGTTGGAGGGTAGACCTGGATTAGACGACGGGCGACCCACTGCTCAGCACTGCTGGAGGGTAGTCCCTAAGAGGTCGTTGGGGGACCCACTGCCCAGACTCTGCTGGAGGGTAGACCCCAATAGCGTCGGGTGACCCACTTCCCAGTCTCAGCTGGAGGGTAGACCCTAAGAGCATCGGGTGACCCACTGCTCAGTATCTGCTGGAGGGTAGACCCTAAGTGTGTCGGGTGACCCACTGCCCAGTCTCTGCTGGAGGGTATCCCTAAGTGTGTCAGGTGACCCACTGCCCAGTCTCGCTAGAGGTTCAAACTTAGAACTGCTATGGCCATCTCCACTGGAGGGTACAACACTGGAAAACCGAACATGGAGTGGGTATCACGCAACCTCCCAACTCTAGAACAACTCACCCAAAAGAGGTGAAGCGTCTGCTCCAGCACTGGGTGTCACTAGCACCACTACCGACCAATCCATCGAGAATGAAACCAGGGGGAGACCACTCAACCCTAATGGTCAAACAAATGAGCACAGAGGGACCCTCTACGCCATGAGAGGTCCAAGTACGCAAAGTAGATCACAGGACACACTTGGGGCCCACACGACATGTGGCCCCAAGTCAAACCCCAACCAAGCGCACATACAGTATTAGGTACAAACCACACGTACCTCCAAGTGCTCCTGTATACTCCCAGAGTATACCTCTTTCTATCCCAAAGGCTATTGTGCAAATGACACCCAACGTCAACGCGAAGGCGTGACGTAACAACTCCACCTCGAAGGCCCATGCACGGCCAACCACATCTTTTTCAGCATTACATCACTCACACGGGAGTGCGCGCGATCACACGCTAAGGGTCCGCTACAAACAAGGTAGGGCGAACCACTAATGGAGCACCTTTCACGCTTCCGCTGTTAAAAAGATCGTGCAAGAGGCTCCACACAGCTAAACGGATCACACCATTGTAATCCTCGCGAAAAAACACGGGAGATCGACTAATTACTCGCCTCCAATGGATATCCAACAGAAAAGGGTCACCAAAACCGCCTCACGCTCGAACGACGTCCCGTGATCCCGAGCCTCGGCCCCGAAAACAGTCAGGCACATCGCACCATTGCGATCCCCTCAGGAAAACACGTCAAAAGAACTACTCACATGAGTGCAACATATATCTAGAGAAAAAGATGCATTCCGGCGCAACGCACACGAGCATTGCTTTGTGGGCCCCGCATCCCGGTCCCGAAACTCAACGAACGGATCACACTGTTGCGATCCTCTTGAAAAAGCACACAAGATGGACTACTCACTTGTCCAAAAAGGTCGCCCGGTGATAAAGATGGAAAATCACCATCGACACCCAAACGACCCTCGTGGGCTCCGCACCATCGTTCCAAATTAGGGCGGGCAGATTGTACCATTTCCATCCCCTCAAAAAAACATCCAGAATCGACTGCTCGCACGCCCCGAACAGATGCCCGGTGAGAAAGGCGTGAAACGCTGCACGCAGCACGAAAGACGGGCCATGGGGACAACGCCTCAAATCTGGTCTCAATGCCCGAAACCACCCAGGAAATTTCAGCCTCGACGCTAGGGTTCCAACGCCACCGACGGCGCTTAATTCGGACATAGGACGCATCCGCACCATCCAAAACAAAAACCCCCGGGATGACGTCGATCCCCTCAACGTACGTGTCGCGCCACCGTGGCCCCTCGTTTCAGGAATTAAAAATTCCTAAAACCATCTCCAAAAGTCCGTCCTGGTACGAGCTCCGCGCTGCCGCAGACTGCCCTCAAAACAGATGCCCGTAGCGAAGTTACGGGCGTCGGAAAACTGAGGGGCAAAGCCCCTTGGGCTGGACCAGCCTGGACCGGCCGGTCCGCCCGGCCCGGGCCGGCCTGCGCCGGCTGGCCCGGGTCGCGGCGCCTGGCCCGCGGCTTGGCCGCGCGGCGACCCGCGCGACGCGGGTCGTTGTCCCACACAGGGGTCGCGCGCCGCGACCCCGCCTCGCTGTCGCGCTGGCTAGCGCCGACGGCGCCTCGCGCACCTCGCACGCGGTCGGAGTCCGCCGTCGCGGCGCCTCATCTCACCGCCGCGTCGCCCGCCGGAACCACCGCCTGGAGTCGCCGCAGCCGCCTCCTCCTCAGACCGGAGCTGTGACGCCCTGGGGACTCGTCAGACCGCCGGAAACCGTCGGAGCAACCCAAAACCGGCCGGAATCAAATAAAAAAACCTGCAAACTTCGATGAGCTGCTGCAGGCTCCTCCGAACTCCGATTTCAATTCCGAAAAGAGAGATAAAACGCTCATAAAATATACTACGCATACATGGGTTTTTTTGAAGATAAAACAACAATTAGAAGGTATAAATTAGGTTCAAATGAGGTGTGGGAAAGAAAAACGCAAACGATAAAATCCTACCTCTTGGGCGATGCCTGGAGCTTCACGGGGAGTCCGCCGCCACACCGCTACCTTGCTAGAGTTGCCTCGCAAGAGGTGCCTCGCCGGAGTGATTCGTTAGAGCTGGAGGAGAGAGGATGGTTTGAGGAGGAATAAGAAGAAGAATAGGGGAGGGGATGCGTTTAAGTAGAAATACATAAACGCCGCCCGATAGCCCCGAACCCAAAACTTCGGCAGGGTCGGGATTAAGACACCCCTAGGCTGAAAACCACGCTCTGAGAATAACGGAGGTCTCTTAATTTTAATCCGAGGCCCCGTTCAAATGTTATTAAACTTAGCACCCGAGGTTTCCAAATTACGAAAACGCCCCTGGAGCCATTTTTCACAAACAGCCCGTGCTCGCGAAACTTATACCCCTCCTAGGGTAAACGACATGCTCTGAACTCAACGGTGCCCTCGGTTTTCCAATCCGTGCCACTGTTTAAGAGATACCTTCTTTTCAACATTAAAAGAATAAATTAAGTTATTAATTTATCCGTTTAACCTTCCGGAAGCGAGCGAGGGGTCCAAACATCCAGCGCCGACATGTTTTATGTCGTTCATAGGGTAAAAACCCCATTCCGGACCCATCCGTACACTCTGATCTTTGATCCGGACTCCATTTATGAGTTATCCCATTTATTTGGCGTTTCCAGTGAGAACGCACTGAAAATTTAATTCCGGCCACTTCGGGGCTCGGAATCGCACGCCGTCTGAAGGCGCTGCTCTGGAATATCATCAAAAATATTCCAAAGTCTTTCGTAGAAAAAACCGGGTTCTTACATCATTCCCTCCTTCAAGATTTTCATCCCCAAAAAGAAAAACTAGGGAGCAACACATGGTACTAAGCTCACACCTGGCTTTCCCATACCCAAAAGAACCCACGCACAGCTCTGCGTCACCGCACACAGACCAACGGATTGATCTGTTCACGCGAGGTCGGCCCTTGCCAATGTCGTGCACCCACTCCAGACTTTGGGGTTAGGGCAAGGCAGTAGGGTACCTACCCATCGCTTTTCACGATCTCAAACGGCCTGAAGGTTCTCAGGGGTAGCTCACCTCCCCGACCGAACCTCCACGTCGCACGCCGCGACTGGGATCACTGCCCGCACCTGGAAAAAGGCTCGGTGATTCCCTCCTTCAGAATATCCATATGGTGAAACACCCAAGGATATCTGGTCATACAATATTCCATAGTCGATGCTCTCTTACACACTCAAAAGGCGAAGGAGTCAACACCATCAACTAAAGAAAAAGGTCTCACACCTTTTTCCTTACCAACACATGGTTACACCCGACGCCCTGCGTCACCCTGGTAACACCTCAAACAAGGAGTAGAGAGAAACACCTTTCACACGCGGAGCCTAAAAATTCTACTGCAAGAAGTAGAAGAGTCGCAAGGGGTACCTCTCACCTTCCCATGCTCTGCAGGATCGTAAACATCCAAAGCTCGCAGCTACCTGCGGTCCCAACCGTAAGCTCCTAGCGCCTGATGTGGACCTCCTAGTGGTGATGGGGAGATCTCATAACATTGTCCCCCACCTCCAGCTCCTCCCGCTCATCTTCTAGCACCACCGCTCTAGCCACTACTCTGATCACGGCGCTACCGCTACAGTGGTGGTGCGCCCGCTGCCTGCCCGAAGCTCTCAGCAACTCGGGTTGGGCAGTCTCGTGCCATGTGACCTCGCCCGTCACAAGCATAGCACTGGCGCCCCCTGGGCTGCCCTGGTGCCCTCCGGCGCCACTGTGGTGTATGACCACGGCCTGGGATCCACTCATGGAAGGTCATCCTCAGCTGAGGCCCTGCGCCTTTTCTCCACAGTGGTATACGACCACGGCTCCGAAACCGGCAGTGGGAAGGCCACCTACATTGAGGTTCTTCTTGCCAATTCCCACTAGCTGCGGCGGACATCTCCGCTCTGACGTGCCTACTGCCACCACCAAAGCTAGAACGTGACAGGAAGCCCTCTGTCACCAGCGCCTTCTCTAGCACCCCAACATATGTGGAAATTACCAAGGGTATTATGACAGCACGAATCTCTCGACGGAGACCCTGCTCAAACTTCCGCGCTCAGAGGTTGTCATCATGGACCAAGTCTGAGTAAAAGCGTGCACAGTCTGCAAAACTAGCTGTGTATTCGACCACTGTCATCCCTCCCTACTGAAACTGCGGGAGCTCCTGAATCCGAACGGATCGCAAACAGGAGGAGAAAACTACTCATGGAGAAAAAACTGAATGTCTCTCCATGAAAGCGACGACTCGTCAAGAAACTGAGTCACCAGACTCCACCAATGCCAAGCTGATCCATAGAAAAGGCGGGCTGCCAAAGCAACTCTCTGATCTGTCGGCGTCTGCAAAATCCTGAAGAGACTAACCACTGCCTCGAGCCAAACCTCTACTTCCTGAGGGTCTGGCTCACCACTGAACCTCAGCGGTCCCTACCGCTGGAACTCATGGAGCGTGCTCAACCTGTACTCATGCTCAGCCTGCTCTGTTGAAACTGCCTGCTGCTCAACAGGTGGGGGTTCTGCTACTAGCCCACCCAGAGAAAGGGGGTCGCATGATGGGTCCTGGACTATGGCCTCATAGCTCACACGGTCATCGTCAAGAACCAAAGCTGGTATCCTGGCTGGCTGTCCTTGCGGAGACATCCTAAATATTATCAAGGAGTGTCGCGGACAGATGAGAATACATGTATATACCAACAACAAAAACGATGGGGAGCTGACTCAAGAAGGACATTCAATACTCAATCTTATGTGATGCACAAACAAATTTCCCTGCAACAAGTGTCTCAGCATCCCGAGTCGACAAGCGGTTTATCAAGGTCCAGGTGAATAGATACGTCGGCCGCCGCACCATCACTGGACTCCCTGGTCTGAGAGCCGCCCTCGAGACACGTTAACATTGTTGCCCTAAATCCCAACCAATTCCTATTTTAGGGATGTCCGCACAACGCCCCAAGGAATGAACCACCTCTGATACCACTTTGTCACGACCCGACCCTACCCAGGCTCGAGCCGCAACTACCCCAAGCCCGCCTCCATAGGCCAGGGGCTGGCGACCAGCGCCAAAGGCACAACAACTCGGGGAGGCCTTTGCTTAAGTACCTGTACACGCACACACGCAGCACACTCAATGAAAAACTGTAGAGTAAAAGAAAAGACAAGTAAAGAAAAAGGGAAACCGCTATAAATAAACCAAAATGTGCATCGAACTCTAAAATATACAAGTAATGTTCTGAAAAGGAAAATGGGGAAAAACACGTGCCCAACCAGAAAAGGTGCCACAACCCGGTAGTAGGTAAAAAAGAAGAAACTGCTGACGGGTCTCCCACCTGGAACCTGGCTACGACCACCGCACACGGTCCAAGCTCCCGAACTCCTATGCTCTACTGAGGTCACGACCAACCTGTCTGTCTTCTGCAAGGGCACACCATGTGCGGGCAAAGCCCAAGAAGGGGTGAGTATAAAAATACTCAGTAGGATACCCCGAAGGCTCGAGGGAGCAGCAAAGAAGGTACCGAAGGGTGTGCAGTAGAGCGAACAAGAAAAGTAAAGGAGTACAACAGAGACTACAGTAAAGAGTCCAACTCAACCCAACAAGAGAACGAAAGTAGACTCGTCTAGGCACAAGGTGCTAGAAATGGTGAGAAGATGAACTTCTCATCGAGTCTTCGCTACCTATAGTAGGAGAGTAGACTCATCCAACCACGAGAAGCTAGACATAGAAAGCACATAACATACCCCGCGCGACTTCGCCTATCCTGGAGGGAGAGTAACCAGGCCCAAGAAGTGGGTACTCGAACAAGGTATATACATATCTTTATGCTCAATCAAGAAGCCCGAACAATGTCATAAGGGGATCTCTGTCCCGTAGCTCCGCCCAAGAAAATGAGTCGCCAACAGTCCTAAAAGAAACACCATCATCGATGCCCAACATCCCGTACGTCTACCCTGAACCGCAAGCCAAGGGGCTCAACCACCACACCTTGACACTATCCACTTTGGGCGGCACTGACTCGCCCACACGGTTTTAGATCGCGTCACAAGAACGAGTCTCGGTGGGGAAAGCACCCCTCGTACTTGAGAGTTCTGGGGGAACGTCAAACCACAACTCGTCACTGCCCCGTAGTCGAGAGGTCTCCTCAAAGTCAAGTCGATCCATCACCGACCCGTACAACCAAGGGTCCCGCTCCAATAATCACGGAGGAAAGCCTCAGACTAGCCTAGTAGAAAGGTCTGAGTCTGGTATTCCAACAGGTGTCCCACTACCCAACCCTGCTGGAGGGTAATTCTTAACTAGATATCGGGTGACCCACTACCCAGCCCTGCTGGACGGTAAACCATAAGACATCATCAGGCAACCCACTGCCCAGCCCCGCTGGAGGGTAGACCTTATCACATAATCAAGCGACCCACTGCCCTGCCCCGCTAGAGGGTAGACCTGGAATAAGTCGACAGGCGACCCACTACCCAGCCGTGCAGGAGGGTAGACCTGGAACTAGACGACGGGCGACCCACTGCCCAACCCTGCTGGACGGTAGACCCTAAGAGGTCATCAGGTGACCCACTGCCCAGACTCTGCTCGAGGTAGATCCCAATAGTGTCGGGTGACCCACTGCCCTATCTCTGCTAGAGGGTAGACCCTAAGAGCATCGGTTGACCCACTGCCCAGTCTCTGCTGGAGGGTATACTCTAAGTGTGTCAGGTGACCCACTACCCAGTCTCTACTGGAGGGAAGGCCCTAAGTGCGTCGGGTGACCCACTGCCCAGTCTTGCTAGAGGGTCAAACTCAGAACTGCTCTAGCCATCTAAACTGGAGGGTACAACACTAGCCAACCGAACACGAAGTGGGTATCGCGCAACCTCCCAACTCCGGAACAACTCACCCAAAAGAGGTGCAGCGTCTGCTCCAGCACTGGGTGTCACTAGCACCACTACCGGCCAATTCATCAAGAACGAAACCAGGGGAGACCACTCAACCCTGCTGGTCAAACAAACGAGCACAGAGGGACCCTATACGCCACGAGAGGTCCAAGTATGAGAATTTGATCACATCACGCACTTGGGGCCCACACGACGTGTGGCCCCAAGTCAAACCCCAACCAAGTGCACAAACAGTATCAGTTACAAACCACACGTACCTCCAAGCGCTCCTGTATACTCCCAGAGTATACCTCGTTCTAGCCCAAAGGGTATCTTGCACACGGTACCCTACTTCAATGAGAAGTCGTGATGTAACAACTCCTCCTCAAAGGCCCAGGCACGGCCAACCACATCTTTTCAAGCATTAATTCACTCACACGGGAGTGCGCGCGATCACACGCCAAGGGTCCGCTACAAACAAGGTAGGGCGAACCACCACTGGAGCACCTTCCATGCTTTCGCTATTAAAAAGATCGTGCAAGAGGCTCCGCACAGCCAAACGGATCACACCGTTGTAATCCTTGAGGAAAAACACAAGAGATCAACTACTTACTCACCTCCAACGGATATCCGAAGGAAATGGGTCACCAACACCGCCTCACGACCGAACGGCATCCCGTGATCCTGAGCCTCGGGCCCGAAAATAGTCGGGCACATCGCACCAGTGTGATCCCCTCAGGAATACACGTCAAAAGCACTACTCTAATGAGTGCAACAGATATGCGGAGAAAACGATGCATTCTGGCGCACCTCACACGAGCGGTGCTTCGTGGGACCCTCATCCCAGTCCCAAAACTCAATGAACGGATCGCACCATTGCGATCCTCTCGAAAAAGCACACAAGATGGACTACTCACTTGTCCAAAACGGTCGCCCGGTGATAAAGATGGAAAATCACCATCGACACCCAAACGGCCCTCGTGGGCCCCACACCATCATGCCGAATTAGGGTGGGCAGATGGCACCATTGCAATCCCCTCGAAAAAACATCCAGAATCAACTGATCGCATGCCCCGAACGGACGCCCGGTGAGAAAGGTGTGAAACGCTGCACGCAGCTCGAAGGACGGGTTGTGGGGCCCACGCCTCAAATCTAGTCTCAATGCCCGAAACCACCATGGAAACCTCCGCCTCGATGCCAGGGTTCCAACACCACTGACGGCACTTAATTCGGGCGTCAGACGTGTCCGCGCCATCCAAAACAAAAACCCACAGGATTACATCGATCCCCTCGACGTACGTGTCGCGCCACAGTGGCCCCTCGTTTCGGGAATTAAAAATTCCCAAAACCATTTCCAAATGTCCGCCCTGACACGAGCTCCGTACTTCCGTAGATGGCCCAAAAAACAGACGCCCGTAGTGAAGTTACGGGTGTCGGAAAACTGAGGGGCAAAGCCCCTTGGGCTGGACCGGCCTGGACCGGCCGGTCCGCCCGGCCCGGCTCACGGCGCCTGGCCCGCGGCTTGGCTGCGTGGTCTGGCGGTGGACTCAGTCCACCGCGTGTCCGACCAGCTGAAGTTGGTCGCCGCATGACGACCCGCGCGATGCGGGTCGTTGTCCCGCACAGGGGTCGCGCGCCGCGACCCCGCCTCGTCGTCGTGTTGGCCAGCGCCAACGGCGCCTTGCACACCTCGCCCACGGCCGGAGTTCGCCCCCGCGGCACCTCGGATCACCGCCGCGTCGCCCGCCGGAACCACCGCCTGGAGTCGCCGCTGCCACCAACTCCTCGGACCGGAGCCGCGCCGCCCTGGGGACTCGCCGGAAACCGCTGGAGCAACCCAAAACCAGCTGGAATCAAATAAAAAAAACCCGCAAACATTGACGAGCTGCTGCGGGCTCCTCCATACTCTGATTTCAATTATAAAAAGAGAGATAGAAAGCTCATAAAATATAATACGCATAAATGGGTTGTTTTCGAATATAAAACAACAATTCGAAGGTATAAATTAGGTTCAAAGGAGGTGCGGGAAAGAAAAATGCAAACGATAAACTCCTACCTCTTGGGCAATGCCCGAAGCTTCACGAGGATTCCGCTGCCACACCGCTGCCTTGCCGGAGTTGCCTCGCCGGAGGTGCCTCGCCGGAGTGCTTCGCCAGAGCTAGAGGAGAGAGGAGAGTTTGAGGAGGAAGAAGAAGAAGAGGGGATGGGATGCGTTTAAGTAGAAATACTTAAACGCCGCCCGATAGCCCCGAACCCAAAACTTCGGTGGGTTCGGGATTAAGACTCCCCTAGGCTGAAAACCACACTCTGAGCATAATTGCGGTCTTGTAATTTTAATCAGAGGCCCCATTCACAAGTTATTAAACTTAGCGCCCGAGGCCTCCAAATTACGAAAACGCCCCTGGAGCCATTTTTCACAAACAACACGCACCCGCGAAACTTATACCCCTCCTAGGGTAAACGGCATGCTCAGAACTCAACGGTGCCCTCTGTTTTCCAATATGATCCACCGTTTAAGAGATACCTGCATTTCAACATTAAACGAATAAATTAATTTATTAATTTATCCGTTTAACCTTCCGGAAGCGAGCGAGGGGTCCAAACATCCTGCGCCGACATGTTTTATGTCGTTCCTAGGGTAAACACCCCATTCAGGACCCATCCGTACACTCGGATCTCTGATCTGGTACTCTGTTTAGGAGTTATCCCATTTATTTGGCGTTTCCAGTGTGAACGCACTGAAAATTTAATTCCGGCCACTCCAGGGCTCGGAATCGCACGCCGTCTGAAGGCGCTGCTCTGGAATATCATCAAAAATATTCCAAAGTCTTTCGTAGCAAAAACCGGGTTCTTACACCATGTGTGACATCATCCCTCATAGGGATGCACATGCTGGATCCACCATCATAGGTTATTCTTATCCACAACACCGAATATGCATAAACCTAGAGTTTTTATCCATTGGTAATACATTTGGGCATAAAAACAACCCTCATAGGGATGAACCTCCTTGATTTGTTCCCATAGGGTGTTCGAACCAAACAATTTTGACTCAAAAAGGTGTCAAACTCAAGCCATGATCCATATCAACTAGATGTATTGATCTATCTATATAGGATTTGGGACATGTGACCTAACCCAAAATAATTACCCCATGAAATGAACATGGAATACCTGAATAAATAATCCATGAATGAATTATGGATTTGGCCTTAATTACCTTCTGATCAACATAGGATTCCAATAGTAATGTGCATAAGATGCCTCATATGAGATCTCCTCCTGAGGGGAAGATTTATAGGTGAAAAATATTCCTAATTTCCATACATGCCCATTGATTCCCAATATGACTGCTCTCCTGACCAAAGGTTTCATCCCTTCTTGGAAAAAAGTGGCATAATTATTCATCATCCATAAATCGATGGAATTTAAAATATGTTCCAATAACACATCTCAAATATTTGAGGGAGACCTGAACCTTGAATCAAACTCCAAAGATAAATCCATTAAAGGAGTAACAAAAATTTTATATTCCAATATTGATCAAGGAGTTGAAATATAAAATAAAAATGATAAATGACACCTGCATTTGGAAAGTGGTAATGTGGGGGAATAGAAAGCCAATGTATATTAATGCATAGGTGGGCCCCGATGAAAGTGTTGGAAACAGAAATGGTGAAAATGATTTGACACTCTTTTCCTTATCATGGGGACTAGTATCATATGGTAAATCAGTATATTTTCATTTCATGGATCTAGATATTCAGTGTCATGTCCCAAAAAGATAGTGGTGGACCCATCATGAAACTCACTTGTGCATTGGGATAATTATCATTGGGAATCCTCAACCTGCAACATTGTTAGCATGGATTCGTCTCTCTTTTCATAAGATTGGATAATGTTGAGGAATTGGGAATCAAATTCCATGTACCCATATTGATAGTTGAGTCTATCTACCTTACTAAACCCCATCTATAGGAAATTAGAGATTCAACACCCACAAGTGTCGGGATAGATGGAACGTTGATTTTATAATCATACACAACCATGATTCTGCCATGAAATTTGTTGTGACTTCGACTACCAAAATCCCACGCCCCATATCAACCTCTAATATCATCAAAAGGAGGGTGATGGACAACCTTGTATGTCGTTATGAGAAATAGGTGTCATTCCCACAAGAGATATGGAACAACAGAACTTAGAAGAATCGATGTTTCATCAACATCATCAACCTTGAGGGTCACATAGGGGAAACCCACCATCATTCAAATTTATTATTAATTAGGGAGTCTCTCCTTATAGTTCTTTGATGACTCATTCCACTTCACTAAGGAGGTGGTGGATGCTCATGTTGCCCCATCCATCACTACTACATGGGAGATTCCATGGAGGACATCCACTCAGCCTCATCAATGATTTTACCGACCATCCCCATATGCCAGTTCAATTATACCCTTCTCCATTTTCCCTAGTCCATTGAACCTGACACCACCTTCGGGGGAAGGTTCAGGATAATGTCTATCAAAGGGTGTCTTCCACAGAACTAGTGGCCCCTGTTACCACTAGTGCATCCCTCCATATTTCTAATTTAGGTGAGTTGGGATCCATATACACTTGAATAGTATTGTGACCCTATTCACCTCATATGAAGAACAATTTGACTATTTTAATCATTGGATCCACTGACAACCATTACAAGGAAACCCATGATGATGAAAATCAGTGATGAGGTCCCCCTGAAATGTATTTAAACCATGAAAAGTTCCACCTATAATTTCCAATAATCCTAACAGAGATCCTCCTTATTCCATACCATCAGAAATCATAGGTTATCCTCACTCCATCACCAACTTAGGCAGAAGAACTCTCCACTTTTTCAATAACCAAAGTGGAGGTCCTCCCCACTTTTTGAAAATTAGTATGTAGGTCCTCCCCAACCTCCTACATCTCTACATAGATGTCCTACCCATGTAATTTACATTCAAAGTGGAGTCCCTACACACTTTTTCACTATAAAATCTAAGGTCCTCCCCAATACAAAAAAAACAATACAAGGGCCCTCCTAATGTCCCAATAAATCAAAGAGTTGGTCCTCCACACATTAACACAAACTAACATAGATGTCCTTCCCATTCCGAAGTGGTACCATTCCTTAACAAACTATCTAGGGGAAGAAGTTAAAACACTCTCTGTTGGAGGTGAAATTATAGAAAATTCCAAGACTTCATTGAACTCATTGATCTCTCATATTCTATGGGGAGAGAAGAATAAATGATGGATCCTTCACCCTAGTAAAAAAATTCTATTGTTGGTGGATGGGAGGTGATGTTCTCCATACCAAAATCTATAGTCTATATGATCCCAGATCCCTCCTTAGGTACATGAAGTTGGAGTATGATCTGGATACCTTCTATAGGATTAAGTTGAATTCATTTATTTCACCTCCAATTTACCGGCTTTCTATATCTTTACAAGATGTGGGAGTGTTGTTGGTGTTTGTCCTAACTCCTCTAGATGGTGAGAACTCTGTTGATCCATAGATGAACATTGTCACCATTGTACATGAAGTACTCGTGAACACACCATCATATAATAATGTGATGATGTGGTTGGTAAAACCACTAAGAGTTGTCCTGATGTGCATCAAATTGATAACTTATGTTGTGAGTCCTTTACTAAATAGATGTCAATGTTTCCCTATCCACCTAAAAACACTAAACATTGAAATCCCTTAGTTTCTTACTGAGGGACATGTCGTCTATTTCTTCTTGATAATCTGGGAAAAATATCACCACCACCACCATCATTATTTGTCCTTCCCAGGATCCAAGCAGCTCTTCAAATACCTCAACCAGTTGTGTTAAAGGGTTGAGAAAGAATCCCTCCTAGTGTCTCACTACCATGGGTCATACTATTACCACTAGACCCTCCAACAAATGTGTGTTAAGATCCTCACTATGAAATGTTAGATTATGGAAGAGGTGGCTCCATAAGTTAAGATTAGGGGATAGGGACATTATTTTTCTCTCTACTTCAGCCCTATCATATGATAGTTTATCTTACACACAGACGACTATAGTTCCCCTAAAACTACTAATATTTTAAACATGGTCATTTATAAGCTGCAATGGAAAAGGGTTATCAATGAATGGCTTGACCATGAAGATCCACCCCAAGGGATAGGATTTTACCAAGAAGACCCTCTGATAGGTGTCCTCACAAACCTAAATATGTAGTTAATTGATCTAGGAGACACCCTCATTGATAAATTTTACCTAATCACGGACACCTTAATAAGGTAGAGAATCATGTTGAACCCTATAGTCCATTTCTTGTCACACCAAAAACAAAGATAGATCCCAAAGTAGATTCCTTGATCCAACATCTAGAGGTGTAGAAAATTATCATCAGTGATCTCATTGTAGATTAACGCTTAGATTATAGAACTGCACAAAATAACCTCGCTTCTCCTCTAGTAGGAAAATAAGTACTCATTTTTCAGTATCCCCTAGAGGATTTTGGTAACCCCACATATCTATATACAGAATATGTGGAATTATATGGAATTAAACCATTATATGACACACCAAATCCTCCAAAACAATGTAATTATCTGACTTGGGATCCATATCTTGATTTATATTGAGTTAATGAGATTTATCTCTATCTTTATGATACTATAAATGAATTGGTAGTTAGGAGTCATTGTCAATATAGAGACCAAATCCATAATGATTTGATATTTTCTCTCACCAATCGATTTAACACCCTATAAACAAGACAGGTAGAAATATATCTTGATAAAAATAGATACCTGGGATGAGTAGACAATATTTGAAAAACCCTCAGAGTTTTGGAATCCTAGCATCACCTCGCTTTATGGGAAGGTAGAACCATTGTAGCATTTGATCCTCTTCATCTTTAATTGTAGACATATTTTGGGATCTCATGAATAATAGTAGGCCCCTCATATTTGATGTTTTGATTAAATATGAGAAGGACCTATATTCTTATGACACAATCATATACATATAGGGTCTATCCCTGGTTGTGAAGACCTCCAAAATTAATTACACTACCTTTTTAGCTCCACTATGCATAAGAAAAGTATTGTGGACCCCTTAATGTGAATGAATTGTAGTATTGATAGAGTTGTAGATTTTTTTCTTGATGTAAAAGGCCTCATATACTCAATAAACATGTTTCTGAATCAAGAGTAAGATATAATTATTTGAATATAAAACCGCAAGATTGAGATGGTCCCAACCCTCATCACCCAGAACACTCTAGGTAAAATTTTGGAGTTTTTTTATAAGGACCAACATTTGGAGGATGCATTGAAGTAGGCTAAATATTGTTGTATGTTTCCCCTCAGAGACCCTTTTATAATGACTACTAATGTATAGCTACTTCTAATGTATAGGTAGATGAACTTGAACTAGTATAGTTGTTGGCCCCTCTTCTAGAGGATCCTCATAGAGTGTATCCTTACCAAGTACAGGCTCACCTAGCACAACATTGTCAAGTGAAACCTCACCTGTTATAGAACTCTCGAGAACTGCATCACCATGCACTACCAGCTATATTAGAAAATGTGTCTCTATCCCCTCATCATACCTAGGTTCCTAGGGATCCCTTCCTAGAAATAATAAATTGTCCCTATTCCATCAGGGATGTGAATGTCTAAGTATATTTCATTTGTATTCTAGGGAAAGGTATTATGAAGGTTCTAGAGAATAAGAATCCCCATGAAGCCAGATGCACCAATCACCTTTACAATTTTACATACCATAGTATCCAAAAATTTAACATTAAATAATTCTTTGAGTTCATATATAGGTTCTTCCACTATGTGGGTTGTGTTTGAGTAAATTTGGGTGATGTTTTGGCATATATGATGCATATGTTTGTTGAACCTAGTAGAAATAGTGATGGATCATGGGAATGAAAGTAGTATTCCTGTATTGGGACCTAGAAATATGATGACAGGTTGGCTTAAATAGTATTTTCCCAGGCCCATGGAGTCATCCATGCATGTGTATGCTGGAAAAAACCTCATGTGGCTACCACATCTTCTACAACAACTACCTATGCATACACATCAAAACCCTCCATGTCCTAGAACAATAAGTGTCAAAAGTTCAAGGTAAATTAGAGTCCCCCAATAATTCTGAAACCATCTCTCACCTTCGATGACTTCATTCCCCCTAAGTTGGGAGTCACTCCTAGGGTCTTCCATACATTGGTTGTACCATATGATAAAGTGTAGGAGTATTCCTCAATAAATTTCATTGAGTTGGTGGATCCCTTCATGGTACCCAATGGTGAGGAATACCAGGAAAAACCCTCAAGTTCCCCTAACCAATTCCACCAGAGAAAAGGATAATTCTATCTTAACAACTAGAATTCTTAGACCATCACATCAAACCCATCTGTAAAAACTACTAAGACTTGGGAGAAGATTTTTCACATAGCATTAAAAACACTATCTCCCTAGACTTCACTAATTGGTATGTCTTTGTAAAAAAAATTTAGTTGACCAAGATATTCAACCAGGATCAGGTTGTGATCAGCCATGTCTAGAAATATTCGGGCCAAAACCAACCGATGATCAAATGGTAGTATTTCAGAGTGGTTTATCCAATGATATTTCTAGTAATAGCCATATCCCAGTAGTTCATCTAGAAGTGTCTATTGTTCCCCTATCCAAGGAGTTCCCCCTTACGTGGAAAAATTTTCATTGACACAGAATTACAATGTTCTAAATAACCTCAAAAGAATATTATCAATGATCATGATCCTCAAGGCCCTCATATTTTAGAAATAAATGCATGTGGCATTAGAAGAAGACATGAAAACCCCACTCTAGTTTAATGTAGAGGTAACTATCATAGAGGAATAAAATGAAGAGGAAGTTGAGATATAATAGTGTGAATCCATAATCTCATATTATGAGGAATTGGAAGGTACCCCCAAATAAGGGAACATATCCCAATGTACGTTATATGTTAGTTCGATGGCATGGACATTCACCACTACTTGGTGGGAACATGTTCTAGGATGAACCTCATCCTTACCAAGATGCTCCATAAGATAGGACTGACCGAAATATATCTGACCCCCTCCAACCTAGAAATTAATTTATATGATGGAGATATAAAAACCATTTTGTAGGATTCAGTTGAAGTCCCGGTTTGGTGGCTGGATAGAAATAACTGAATTTATGATTGTCTCATAGGAAACCACCTACAATGTGATTCATCCAAACATAGAAGTCCCCACCTCATATCACCAGTTCCTGATGTACTCCCTCAACGGCCAAGTAGGGGTATTTTTAGGTGATGAGTTTCAATTCAACTACTATGAAGATCAAAATATAAATTCATGTAGTATAAGAAATAGGGGATGAAGGCTCAGATCTACAGGGTTCACCGCACCAATGATCTGACAACCACTACATCCAATCAATGGGAAGATGTATATTATGCCCTAAATTTACTAATTCATTTAATGGAGTACACAATGCTAAACCTATGCCATTTATTTTTTTTAATAAGAAAAAGGGGTTCTGCATCCCTAAAAAGAAAAAAATTACTTATATTACTAAATACTCTTACACAGAACAATTTTGGGAGATATTAGAATCCCCCACCTCTATAATGTGCTGAGAGGTTTTCCCTATGGACACTATTTTAGGACATTACCAAATATTCATTAAAGAAGGGTTGAATTGAAGGAATCCAACTCGCCACCATTCCTTTAACATCATGAATGGACCTAACGGTTGGAGGCGGGATGGAATTTTCTAGATAGCATTTTTTCCATATTTTTAGTAGAGAAGGATCCCCATAGTGAGGATTTTATGTCCAAACAAGTTGGAATCAATGCTCCCATGAGTCATAAACTCTAGATAAACCTCCTTCTATTGATTCTAATACCTCATACGGTGATGATTTTTTATAAGACTCCCCTCTATCATTTAGAGAGGGTGTCTGCAGCACCATTATGAAGCTAATCTAGGTGAACCATGGTACTAAAGAAGATCCTAGGACAAAAATAATGAGTGAATTATTTCCTAAAGAGGATTAGAAACTGTATTTGGATTTCTTGAAATACCCTCATGATTTATTTTCTTTGATCTATGAAGATATGTCAAGGATACAATCAGAGGGGCTTTTTCCCCTGACATGGTCTCCTAGAGAGTCATTTGGGTTCAAAC
Source organism: Viscum album (assembly GCA_963277665.1). Lineage (NCBI taxonomy): Eukaryota > Viridiplantae > Streptophyta > Magnoliopsida > Santalales > Viscaceae > Viscum > Viscum album. Next base: position 1,048,868,018 of record OY728151.1, on the reverse strand, counting down.
AACCTCTTAATAAGATGAACTTCTTTAACTATGTTGTGGTAGAGGATGAGGATGGTATGATAATCAATGAAAAAATAATTTGGGAAGTACCGTACACTAAATAGATGGAAAAAATCTACCCAGTTAGGAAGAAGAATGGGATGTTCAGAGTTTGTATCATCTTCAAAGACCTCAACAATTATTTCCCAATGATGATTTTCCCCTTCCGGTGATAGAGATACTAATTGATTCTACTATTGGGTTATACTCTTTCTCTTTCAGGGATGTATAATTGAGATATAACCATATCTAGATTCACCACAAGGATGATGAGTCCACCCCTATCAGGGCACCACAAGAGAACTTATGTAATCTGGTGATTCCCATCGGCCTGAAAAATATAGGAACCACATATCAGCAGTCCATGTTCCACATCTTTAAACCCAATCTAATGATGCTAGTGGAGTTTTATTTGGGTGAAATGGTAGTAAAGTCCCAACTATATCATCTCCAATTCAAATACCTTGATAAAGTGTTTGTATTCTTCTACTCTCGAAATTTGATGATGAACCCCTTAAAGTGTGCATTTAGGGTTACCCCCAATAAATTTACTGTATTCATCTTAAGATATTGATTCATTGAAATAGATCTAGATATGATGAAGGTCATCAACTAAATTCCAACCCCAAGAGACCTTCCGGAACCACAAAGCCTCCAAGTCCACATAATTTATATAAACCTTTTCATTCTAAATTTTGTGGATAAGTGTAATACCTTTTAGAGATTCATGGATAAAGGTAGCATCCATAGTGGGATAGGAGTTCCCAACCATGTTTTAGTATATTAATATGTATCTACTACAACCTCTAGTTTTGATTCCACCCAAATCTAGGATCCCTCTAGTCCCCCACATGATCACCTTAGAGTGCTCCCATTATTCCCTTATTGCCCAGAAAAATAATAATGGCTAGGAAAGTAGTATATGATATCTCAATCACATTCTCCTCAAAATAAAGATCATTTACTCTTCTATTGAAAAGATCTTACTTTCACTAGTTTTTAAAGTGATGATGTTATGACACTATCTGAAAAATCATGAGAAACAACAAGTGTCATGTGTGGGCCCATTGATGTATATCCTAAATCAGCTGATGTTGACATGATTATTATCATGATGGGAAGTGATCCTTAAGTATTTTGAATTTAGGATTGTTCCCAAAAAAAGTGATCAAGGTAGATGTATTGGTAGATTTTTTGGCCTCTCATTAGGCCCCTAATGTGTTGCCCCTAGGTATTGATTTTACAGATGATGTTATCCCTTTAATGTATCATGTTATTCAATTTTTAATGATTTATTTTGAGGGTGACTCTCAGTTCCTAACTGGTATATGGGTCCACAACCCCAAGAACAACAAATTTGGCCTTGGGATTAAATTTATCACCATATAAAATACTAACCTTCCATATTCATTACTACTATCATAATGATTCACCTACAATGAAATAGTCAATCATACACTTATTAGTGGTCTAGATCTTCCCTCCAAACTGATATATCATATTTTCTTATTATGGTAGATTACATGTCTGTCATAAAAGAGATTAATTATGACTAAATCGCCATAATTCCAGAACTCTTTCCCCTGATAAAGAACACTTTTCAGTTGATGGACGAGTTCCTTCTTATCTAGAACTGACTTATGCCCCTTTTTTCAGAATGGTCGAGTTGATGCCTTCCCTACTATAGCCTCATCACTTGGAGTACCCAACCAGGATGACCTTATTATTCACATGGAACATAATAGGGTCATTTATCCCACTATCATAGATGATTATGAAATTCAATATGTAAACCAACTAACTACTGGTGATTGTGTACTAGGATCATCAGGTTCTTCTACAATTTAGGAAATTACCAATTGAATAACCCCTTTGTTTAGTATATACCGTGTAACATTCCCTCACTAGATCAAGCTCAACGTGGGTGAATCTGTAGGTGCACAATGTTTTTTACCCATCAAAGTGGGACTAACCATGACAATACACTCTAAATATGTGGGTTTTATGGAATTATCAACTTTTGCTTCCATGGAGATGAGATTACCTAGTTTATGAAAGAAGTTCATATCAGGTTTTATGGTTCCCAGTATTTATGATTGATTCTACCCCACTAGATACAATGCCTCGACTACTTCTAAACAACCACAGTTAAGGATTTCATGAAGTATTTCAAGGGGTTTCATTCATGTCTGATCCATTCCATAATTATGTATCAACTATTGAAGCTCCTTGACAACACCAAGTATATTTGGGACTTTGCAGTATGATGACTTAATATAGTGGGACCATATTCTCTAAAAATGCCTCGCTAGGGAAGGTTCATCCTGACTATGATATATTAATTCTCTAATTATGAAGAAGTAACTCCCCTTATGGAATTAAATTCTAGATCCATGATCAAATTCATTAGTTACCAAATAATCCATCAATTTATAATTCCTGATGTTATTCTCAATGAAAATAACACTAACTTCTGGGCTATTCAGTTGGTGAAATTGTTTGACAAGGACAACAATTGGTCCAACCGAAATTCCTGCTATTATGTATGGGAAAATCGATATATTAAATCACTCAAAAAGACCTATCTAACATTTTTTAGAAAATATCCATCCATAAAAATATCAACTCATCAAGAAAGCTCCCAAATTCCCTTGGTCCTATCAGATGAAAACGTGGAATTCCACCCAGGTGACCTCATGCTCCTAGGTGTGTGGAATAGGGGAAGTCCTACAAAATAAGGTTCAGTTTCCATCACACTAAATAGTTTTATACAACCTTTAGATGCTGAAAAACAAGAAGAAACATGAATAGATGAATTTTAATTCCTAAAAGGGAACATTCTTCTTGCCTTGAACAATATATAGAGGCATCATAAAATCATAACAATAAAATTCAACAAGAAGGTTTTCATCTATTCCTTTATCGAGGGTGACGTGGTACTGGCACTCAGAACAACAATGATACTTAGAAAGAAGCCCTAAAATTCTCATCCCATATGGGAAGGACCATACATCATTCATAAGGTATATTAAATTAGAGCATAATCTTTTTTTACCATGGATGGAGAGTGTATTACACCACCCACCAACTCCATGTTTCTCAAGTAGTACATCACATGAGGAGATACCAAATTCCATACTCTATGAACTTAATTTAGAAGTCCAATACTAATAATCATGACTTTAATATATGTGTGGGTTCCCTATGAATATGTTATATGGTTCATGGAATCCTATAAAATCTATTCATGTTAGTTTTTTCACTCCTCTTCACTACATACATCCATTTGGGATACTAAACCCCTTGGTCCAAACTCTACCACCCTAAACTAAGAGCCTGTGGTATGATATTTAAGACCATAAAATAATAATTTCCCTTTATTCTATGAATTATGACTTTAAAATACTTGAAATAGGTCCAAACATTTTTTCATTAAACTATTTTCATCTTCTATACTCTGAGTTATATGAATTTAATCTTTAATGCCAGTTTTCCTTATCGCACGAGATTAAATTGTGATCTTACCCAATCTAAAAAGGGGATTAATCTTAATAAGAGATGATTTTTTCAAATCCTAAAACTAGAATTCCTCATATGAATCATATAGGATTCCCTACAAAATTGATACAATTCCTTAATTACCTTTCCACAGAAGATTTCCCCACCGGTGTGAGTCTCCCACCATGTTGTGTTCCAAAGATACGCATGGCTTGATTCTCATAATTATGAGATTAATAAAAACACCAAGAATTTATGTCTCTATGAACAGCCAAAAACTTTACAACCCTTCACCCCTTTGGGGCCCATCTACAGTCTGTTCATCATGACATTAAAATGATTGCTTCACAATCATTGGTTGAATCATTACAACTTTAAACTCTATGATGTTTACTTACTAGTACATGTGTGGTATGTGGGAAAATTTTAGATCCATCATCATCACATTATACCATATTAATTCCATTAATATACCTTTTTATTATGAATTTCCCCCATATTCATATCAGAATGACTTTAAACTAATTTCCCATAGTCCACACAACATAGCATTAAAATATTTAACACGGTCCACACATTATGGAACTAAACTGTGTGAAACTGGATTCAGGGATTCTTCAGGTGTTTTAGGAACCTATTGGACCCATTTACATCAGGTTTTAAATTTCTTGAACCATACTATAATCCTCGAATCTTCACTTATTTGTTCCAATCATATTAAAATAATTTTCAATTGTCTCAACACTACAACCCTCAACTATGTGCATTCACCTCTCAATGCATGACCTATTCCACCCTTGGTGTTTTAGAAATCCCATGCCTCACCCTATCTAGATCTACACATGGAATTATTATTATCCATATGAGATATGTAGTGACTCCATGAAATTTCATCTTTGGTCCTAGCTACGGATTCACCATAATACCCTTTGTTACATGTGGTGATATTCCCACCAAATTTCTTGATGGGACTCCTTTTAGGTATAAGACTAATTAGTTAACATATAAATTTATAGGGATAAAATTCCCTCATATCTAGATATGAGGAATAAAAAAGAGGGAATCTTAACACAGAAGCCCTACAAGCATCCTCAGTGTGCGTCATTAAACTGTGATCTTACCCCGTATAAAACAAGGATGTTTCCTAATATGAGAAGAATAGGTACCCTGGTTTGATAGGGTATCCATTCATTTTGTTTTTATTCTACTCCTCCACCCTACAAAACTATGTTTATCTTGATTCCAATTATTAATGGATATGTAGTGATGCCTGGGTACTTCATCGTAGGCCCGTTACTTTTTACAATTTCTTACCGGATCTCCTCTTCCCAAATGGAATGATATTGTACAAGGGTATGATATACCAAGATTTTTATGGAATAAGGTCCTTTTAACCATATATTCACATCAGGTTATTACTCTTTTGTACCATAAAAGCCTCATAAGGATACCTATTCCCCCCTATGGTCTGAGTTCTATAAATTTAAACTAGTAATGGTAGTCCGAGTTACACGACACTAAAATTACAAGCCCAACATTCTTAGTGCATAAATTCAAACTAAATAATCACCCCATTTTAAACTGGGGTTCCTAATATGATACTTATGGGATAGTAATTTATCCCATATGAAATTAGGATGCCTGAAAATTTGAGATGACCCAACACCCTCACCAAAGAGGACTCCACCCTACTAGAATTTGTATCCTACAATATCTTCTCTCTAATTATCATCACATTTAATTATTTGGGTAAAAATTATCTTACCAATATAAACTTGATCCATAATGGAATTAGTATCTAGATCCACATGCTCATCTACTATCTTGGAATTATCTTCTGAATTATTTTTAGTTGTAAACAGCAGATCACATGCTTCGAACTTGGTAAATGGTTGATTTACATTTGTTCATATCATATCTAATGGCTTAAAATTTGGGTTGTTACATTCTCTCTTGTGGTATTTAGAGGCCACTTTTACCTCTCATTTTGTTCTCCACATTAAGAAATAAGAACCCCAAACCAGCTATTTTTTCCAGTAATGAGGGTGGATCACCCAGGCATAGGATTCGAGAGGGGGCCATCCCTAGGAAAGGTTGAGGAAAACGAGTACAAAAAGTTCCAAACTCTATGAAAATAAACTATGATCCTATTTCCATGAATCATTACATTAATCTAGGTCCAAATCTACTCATAAAGTAGCATTGTTGTGTTGGTCTCCCCCTCTTGACCCTCACTTACCATTGGGGTTTTTACTCTGCTTCATTATAGATATACATTTGAGATGCACCACATGGTCTAAGCATTATGTAAATAAAATTTCTTCCCATATTTAAAACCCTATGACCTTAAATTAAGAGTCATGGTCTTAGTATCATGACAATAAATTGTCTATAACTTTACCATTTTTCTTCATAGGAAACACATGCCTCTACCATCCCCCCATTCATGTTAGGTTACATCTCCTCTGTGTCCCATAAAACAATTTAGCATGATCATAGTTTGAATATTTATGACCTTAAACTAAAATACATGATCTAAACGTCATGGCCTTAAACTGTGTGTGATTTTTCTCAGGGATTTTTGTGTAGCATTGCGTGGCTTCCTAGGCCCTTCAATTCACATTGGGTATTTTTATATTACTATGGTTCTCATTACATCGAGACACAACCCCCATTTTTCCATGAATTATAACCATAAGCTATATAAAATAGGTCTATGATTTATTACCTTTAACTCAAATTGATGGTTCAAGAATTAAGACCTTAAATTTTTTGTGACCCTTCGATGCTTATTTCTTGTTGTTGGGTCTTATATGTTTCAATTTCCCTATGTTTGTTTTTTGGGAGCACCCCATAATGATACCATCATATGTCCTCAAACCCTATCGTAGGTTGGGTATCACTCACGTAGGCTCCCCATGTTCTGATCTCATGACATTAAACTATGTGATACAAGATTATCATATGATGTTAAACTGTGAAATACAACAGCCTGATCGTATTACATTAAACTATGTGTTTACAATCCCCTTTCCCAACCTAAAATTTTGAGGCATATTAGACCCTTTCCGAATAAGACCTTTACATTGCTGCCAATCACCTAACACATCATTCATGTTCTTCAACTATCACTTGGAATTCAAGATTGCATTCTATAGAAGAAGATTTTGACTTTAATTATACTGATATCCTTGCACCATTGAGCTCTAAGCCACTATAGAATAATTATGGGAGTGTAGGGATCCAATAAAGCATTCCAAAACATCATATTAATTCATCCAATGAAACTTTTTTAAGCTTCATCCACTTCCATGTTCGAAAGAGCCCCCTAATATCATTGGTTCCCAAACAAAATGGATCTCTTACCATCCTCAGACAACACCCCAGAGAGATTTGGATGATAATTCGGTGATGAGTTCTGTGTTTCAATCATGTTCAATGGTAAACCCTCAATATTATTCACCATTATTTTCTAAATGATATGGTTTTTCTCTTTCGATAATAGTAAATAGTTATCAAATATCATCACACAATTACCCTTTTATTCTTGATTTTGGGTATTATGATTCCCAGTCTCCACTCCCATTTGTTTATGTAGAATTCAACTTTCCTAGCGTTAACAAATTCATGCACGAGTGCATGTTGGAAAAGAAATTCATCTATTAAGAGAGCCCCGTTCTCCAATAACAAATCTTATTGGGCCAAAATCCCATAGTGAATATTTAACAATTAAAGACGCTGAGTGTTCGATGATTATTCGACAATGTCATATAAATGAACAATCATATGGTCGTCCATTGTTTCTTAAAATAAGTATGACGCATGTGTTCTTAAAAAAAATTCATTGGTGGTTTCAAAAATATGATTAAGTTCTGATAATTAAATGTTATTAAATAAATATCTCATTGCATGCAAGAATGTTTAAGTGAGAAAACTTCATCAATTGGTGAGGTTCATCCACATATTGGAGCCTCTACTAAGTCCGAGAAAACATTTTCTACACCGATCCATCCCAATGATTGAGAACACCAGTTCCTCTAGATTCTGGCATGTGTCTTCAAGGACCGACTACTACCTCCCAAGCTATTCTTTCTCTTTATAATCCACAAGAGGATTCTAGTTTGACATGATCTACACCTATTATTTCTTATATTAGATCTCAACTATCTATCATATCAACATTTTTTCTTGATCCTTATTCACCTAAAGTTGTTCTCTATGTTGGATAACAAACCATGCTTTAGAATTGGGGAAATCAGCATAGTCACTCAACTACTCTTCTAGAAAAAAATTATATGTTGGTCTATTTGAGATTTTTGGTGTTTTCAAGCTTCTTCTTGTTCCATGCGACGTCAAAATATTTCCCTTTCACACACACATTCTCATCAAGTAATTAGTGAACCATTACAAGATTAGTGGAATAATCCACCCCTCTTGTGACCGTGTTTTGTACCCAATAGCTAAGGGACCACATCCGGATCACCAGGTGCGATTACCGTGTTTGGGTAATTAAAAAATTTACACTGCTCCACACACTATGCTTGACTATGAATCCCACCTTAGAAAAATAATAACTTATTTCATATCATTCATTAATAGCCAAATGATCTTACATAGAGAAGTATATGATAATAGTGGTAGTAGGATCATCTTCTAGGATCCTATCAGTAAGGTTTAGCTATAAACTAAGAGGTCATCCATCTTCATCTGACTCTTCCTCAGTAGCATCGCCCATTTCATCCTTGAAATCCACCCCCAATGGTGCTTCTAAAAACCATAGCATGTTGTTATCCCAGGAAAAAGGTGGGTTCATATTGAACAATCTGCCCCTCAAGGGTCAGTGTGGCCATCATAAAGTTAGCCTAGATTTCCCAACTACTTCTGCTTGCTCGTCATGCACACTTCTAAGCACTTCTTGAAATATGAGCATGTAAGTCTATTTTATTAGAAAATGAGAAGCTGAGACCATATGAAAGAAAATAAATATAGAGGTGAAGAGTATAATGATTTATTACATGAACCTTGTTAGTAATCTCAAATACATGATATCCACCAATTCCATTTTACACATCAATAGTCTATGTCACCCCCCCCCCACAAGCGTTGGATGAACTGGTTCTGCATATAAATAGAAAAAAAATCTTGATGTAATTATCCATGAAAAATTGAGAGGGGACTAATTAATTGGTATTTGTTATTACCTTGCGTTAGGAGGATTTCCATGATAAGAAACCCCCAATTGACCGCTTCACTAGTAGTCAAATACATCATTACAGTACCAAGGTTTGGTCCCCCATAAATAATGGAGTGGACCTGGGGCTCTGTTGTCACAAATATGAAATCCTTGAAAAGCCTTCAAGTTTATTCATCCACAGGAATAGAACATTGGGAATGCCCCATTAAATCCATTTGTGTGCTCTTACTACCTCCTATAGTGAAAATATTCCAAATTTCAACTTTCTCATACATAATACAAATTTCAGTTAGAGATTTTGAGTGAAATTATGGAATCATTGAAATAAGTGGGTAAGTTAAGAGTCCTACTTTGAAAAGATACACTAGGTCATATGAAGTTGAAATATCACTAGTCTCATGGGGTATTTTTGGATTGGAAGTGGACCCCTTGGATTTTTCATAATTGGAGCCATGTGTTCCCTCTTCCACCAATGAATCATCCCTAGATTCATCGGCAGGTGGTGTCTCTTATGATATTAGATCACTTCTAAAAAAATTGGCAATAGGGTGATGGTAATATCATGTTCTCCTCATTGACATGTGAAGGAATCCATGGACTCCAGATACGTATGACTCTAACAAAATCCAACCATATTTATGATCTAAGAGAGCCTGATATCTGGTATCTTAAATCCATCCTAGGTCAGCATCAGCCACATTTCTTCCACTGTCATTATTACCCACAATTTCCTCCATGATATCAAGACTATTGGGAAGGAAGTATCAGTAACTAGTTGCAATAGATGTTTTATCTTCTTTCTAAGATGCTCTCTATTTCTTCTTTCCCTAGATTGATATCCTCCTTCCTTCTCCCATAATTGATTTTGGGGAAAGACATCATCTCCTGGGGACAACGAAGCAGCATCACCATGTCCCACCATCGTCATAGATCTATATTTTGCTAATCCATAAATTTGGCTTTCTCCTCAAAGTGTATCCCTCCAACCTCCCTATGGCTCTTTTTCCTCACTCACTAGTCTGATCACCCTTACGTGGTTCTGTAATATCACATCTCAGTATGATTCCAACCAGTTGTTGGTATAATCCTGAGACATGATAGCTTCAAAGTTGGTGGGTGATAGCATGGTCGTCTCTCATATTCTTTCTCCTATTAGTCTCTACCATAATTGATGAAGGATACTTGTATTATTCTCTTCATAGACCCAATGTAGACTCTCATTGTTAGATGATGGATGCACTATAATTTCCTAGTGAACTAAGATGGTATATATCACTCACAATAGGTGTTTCCATCGATTCATGCCACTAGTATTACTCCCCAGAAATACAGAAGGTGCACCTTCTATTATAATTTCCAATTCGGTTTCTCTATCATTATGCTAACATGGGATCAAAGGGGTGTAAGTTGAAATTCACATGATTCCTAATACCGACTGTGACCCCATTCCCACAGAGCATCACTAGCCAAACCCAAGGGTTAATTTGCAGAGAGAGAGAGAGAGACACACACACATGTTGATGTTATCTTGGATGATGGAATTCATAAACTTGTAGCCTCTGTAGATTTCCAGGATCTTGAAATATATGAATTGGAATGAGCCATAGTGCCTACTATTATTTTTTTCCCTCACCACATGAGCCAAATATATATAATGTACATCCAATTCAGATACACACAATATCACCCTATTATCGTCTACCATAATTGCCACCATCACATGCATTACCCAGCGTAGTCCCATACAGGATTCCCTGATAGGAAGAGGCTAGCCACTGAGGAATGTAATGAGGAATACAGTTTATTGAAATTGTGGTTTCTAGTATTCCACCATACTGAATCCCCACTTCTCCTATTTCTCCTCCTCTAAAAACAATTATTAAATACCTAACTGATTCCTCTATGGTGATTCCAAACACTACATAGGTTGCTTTGACATCATCTAATTTGGACTCTTTGTCAATAAGATTACCATAAAACTCTTGAATGAGATTTTATTATGAGAGGGAAGAGCATGACCCATACTTCCCTTCAAGGCTTCAGGAAGATGTTGCGTGGGGAGAGGAGTGTACTGCCTATCTAACTAGACAATTGGAATTAGAAGGGATTCATTATATTGGAAACCGTTTGGTGGGATTATAAAATGTTATATAACATCCCACAATCTAATTCCCACATACCCGTTATGAAGGAGGAATGTTTTGTTGTATGGAGACTAATGGATGAGGATATTTGGAATAATCTCTTGTTGACAGTAGGTACAGACTTAAGAAATCCACACTACCTCGTATAATAAGTTATGGAATAGCTCATCCTCAAACTCTAGGAAGGTGTAGCATATCTAGTATTCCCCACTCATCAGTGAAGTTTCTTATAACTGGGAAGTCCCAATCATTATACAATCCCATTTTTTTCTCTCATTCTACTTTGGGGGATTCTTGAATATTGGTATAGGAATTATTTGGCCTCCGGTTACTCCCCCATAAAATTCCTCCTCCATCCACTCATCATGAAAACGAAAATGTCATGGTTCCCTAGGGTAAGGTGGCGATGGATAAAAATGTTCAAATGGATGAGATCATTCCTCTAGATGAACCAAGTGCATGGAATATAGACGTTGATTCTTGAGATGATCACTTTATGAATCAACCTGAAATTCCACAATGGATGTCGGTCTCTCAGAAAGCAATTTCAATAAGCATTGGTTAGGATGATAAGAATTATTTAGTAATTAAATATTACCCAACATGACCAACGAATATCTAAGTTTCCCAACATTTTATCCCTCTAGTTGGAAAAAAATATTCGATCATAGCTCGATATGGTTGATTATACCTATCAGAAGAATTTGAACGTTTGAATGATTGTGTGTCCAAATGCATGATTTTGTGCAAAAATATATAGTTGGAATGAAAACTTTGAGGTTCTTTTGAAAAATTCCCATCTGTTGCAGGAATATCTGTGTGAATGGTTGACTTGTTTAAAAAAATTGGCCATAGGCTCATATTTTCACACAAAAAATGGAGTTACATGCATGATAGTGAATCCATGTCATTTTAGAAGTACATGCACCATATAAGTGCCCCCTCGACCTATTTATAGTGTACATCAATCGATTTCACGGTGTGAGAAACAAAATTTTTCCAAATTTCCCAACCCCTATTACATGACTAAACCCCAATGCTTCATGAAAATAAATAAATTGGTCACTCTATTCAATATCACTCTCTGAACCGGACCTTGTAGGTCCCTTGTCTGCTCAAATTTTGAGGGTAGGGACATTTCATGGAACCATGATCTAATCAAAGGCCACAGAGAGCAAGTTTTTGTTAAAAAAACCACACAAACCTCCTAGAGAGTCCATTTCAAGGCTTATTGTGATGTGACACACAACATTTGGTGAGTTCAAAAAAATGTGAAATTCCACTCACAACATACTTTCTTGTAGACCCACACACAAATTCCACCTTTGTGCACCACTTGCGATGTCAACGTAAGGATTTAACATGTACAAACCCTATGATATATGACAAAGATGCAAACAACTCCAGTTCAATGCTAAAGGATTTACATCTAGAGAGATAATGATTTATACTATAAATACATACTCCGCTCAAAGGAGGCATGCTTGAAGATGAAATGATTCTCTATTGTATGCCACTCTTGTTATTTTGTGGTGGCATGAAAAACTGGTTACCATGGACCCTCAAAGTTAGTTAATTTACAAGATAGAGCTCTAATGAGGCCAAAAACTAACTTTTCCTATTATGGATTTATCCTCATGCAACTAATCCTAATAGTAGTTGGGTGCATGCAATTCAATCATCCTGATGTGCATCATTGAGATGAAGGAAACCACAATACTTTCATGAAACCATGCCTCTGGAATCTGCCAGTTTCTCTTGTTTTATATCTCTCTACTCATTAATCTTTTACACATAACAAAACAGAGTAGTGTGAAATATCTTCCTAGTCACCTAAATTATGTCCCATCTACCTCTACTACAACAGTTACACTACGTGTTGCTTCTAGTGATGAGTAATATAACACATTTTTATTCTCAACATGGGGACTCTAACTTGTTACTCATGATTGAACACTCCTATATAAAATCTCCAATGTAATGTCCCTCCCAATGTTTCACAAGAAGTGGTCACGTAATCCCTAGGGGTGAAGAGTGAGTCCCCACACATTCGAGCGGTATGATTTAAAAATGATTATCTCCACATCCTATAAGTACAATGTTAAACCTGATGAAAAAAACCTTAGAAAATGTTGTAAAATTGTAGGCATTCACTATTGGATGAACACATGACTTCCCATTTGTCATCATCAAGGGATGACACCTTCCCCCACATCATAACATATGATACTTCCATGAATATTCCCCACACCATCTATCCCCACCAGAGGATGAGATAGCTACAATAGGTAGCCCCCATGCATAATCCCCACATTGTCCTCTCTCTAGGTACGATGAGACACCTTCCATGAGAATATTTCATGAATAATCCCCAAATTATTCCTCCAATGGTGATCCTCTTTCGAAAATTATATTATATGTGTCAGACCCACATCATCCCACTTTAACACTCCTTTGATGACATGAACATCCTCACTACATGATCTTAAACTACATGGATCAATCTTGTCACACTACCTTAAACTTTGGCATCAAATTACATGGGTTTTTATTTTGGTATTCAAATAAGGGTATGTAGGATTCCTCTTCTATGTTCAATCCTATAAATGGTAAACTATCAAGGTTTTACATCTCTATCTAGAGACACACGTCCTAGATATGCCTCCCCAGGGTGTTCTTACCACAACTATGGATCTACCACCATAGGACTTTTAGATTTATCGGTAAATAACTTGGTTATGACACAATACCTCCTACAGACACACCTCCTTGATTCTCCACCATATGGAATTATGATAAAAAAAATTCCATCTTCACATGATGAAAAACTCAAACCTTAATTTTTCTCAACTAAACATTGAGATCCATCTCTATATGATATAGAACATGTGACATAACCCGAAATTCTTACCCCATGAAATACACATGCTATGCATGAGGTAAATGTACATGGAATACTCATAAAACTAAGTTTAATTATATTAAGATGGACATAGGATGACTTATGTTCTACACCTAATATTCCTCATATGAGATGCCCTCCTAAGAGGAAACATTACAGGTTACAAATACGCAAATGTCCAGACATGTCCACTAATGACCAACATGGTTGTTGTCCTTACCAAAGGGTTATTACATACCAAAATAGAAGTAGCATAATTAACCAGGCACCACAAAGATATGACATAGGGAAAGAATTTCACATACATAAAGCAGATCTATGAGGGAGACTTGAACTAGGAAACGAGTTGTAAATAGGAATCCATAGACGGATGATCCAAAATCTCATCGTCTAGTTTTCCCCAGGGAATAGTCATCAACTATGAATGTGATGAAAGGTTCCCATCATTGGAATGTGGTAATGCAGGGAAATAGAAAGAAAATGTATATTAACACCCAGGAAATCCCTGATGAAATCATAAGAAATAGTTACATCATGGTATTTTATTAATTATTTATTATATTCTATAATACATACATGTGTTTTGTGGAGTTTATCATTGGGTATGAAATTGATAAAAATCATGTTCCATTATACTTTATGATAGGTGAATATATTTAATTAATGAATTAATTATCAATATGACACCTCTATAATAAAAAACATATAATTAGTTACATGTTTATATCACATTACACTAGAAAACAGATTTTCATGGTCATCCATGACATAAATGTACAATATTTTTCTATTAGGCGGTTAAACTAACTAAATCATAAACATATCATGATTAATGCATTATTATGATGTGGCTTAATTTTAATTTAATTATACCATAACCATAATGATCATATTTAGTATTTTTTAGTGTGATATATCAGAATTATAAATATGAATAAAGTGATGATAAATTATATAATGTCAATATTTATAAAATACATTAGTTTCTTATTAATTTTCTCCATTCAAATGATTGAATTAATAATAATAATTTTTTAATAATATCATTAATAGGTTCAAAAAAATTTCTTAACAAAACCTTAATGATACAATAAATATAATAGATTTTATTTTATTCTATCCTTACATCCAGCCTTTTACTTTGATGATAGAAAATGAAACATGTTATGTCGTGGATGTGGTAGGCCTCACAAAACATGAATAACAATTTTATTTTTTTTATTAATGGATTTTGTAAATAGATAAATAATGATAATAAAATTAATATATTAACATTGAACTATTTAAAGAACTAATATCCTTATATTAGTGTGGATTGAAAATTTTTAATGAAGATAATTAACAAGAAAATCTATGTGGTTGATAATACTCATGATAGGGACTTGAATTTTCCATGGATTCCTCCTTAGAAATGAATTCCTTGATCTGAAGAATTGTGACAAGAATATTTTGAACATTTCATAATGTTCTAGAAAGAGAAAATGGTCTTATTTTTTAGGGGAAATTTTAATGATAAGTGATTTCTGATGTGGTGAAGATGTTACTCTTTTATATGATATAGGAAGGATCATTATGGGGGGTATGCCATAAATTCTCAATAATGTAGTGATAATATTCAGGTTAAAAATACTAAAAAAATCAAATAAGTGGATATGAACAAATGTGTGGGTCTAAACTCATCTAAACCACTACTTTTTTAGAAAACTACAATTGTTTTATATCTTTTAGTTTTAACAATTTATATTTTAACCGAACATACTTTACCTTTGTAATTAACTTCAAGCCAAAATAAATATTTTTAATAAAAAATATTAACATTTACCATTTTATCTAATTTGTATTTATAATTTAAAAATCCAAAATAATTTTATCATCTAGAACTTATAATGTTTTGAAGGGTTAATTTTATAATAAATCCATTAAATAATTTAAAAATAATTCTTTGATAAGTAATATTATTTATATTAAAATTTATATATAAGATATAAAATTTATTGATAAAATTTTTATTATTGAAATTAGATTTATTATAAAAAATGGTATTAGGATTCCATGGAAATTCAAAACGGACTCTCCGTTGAAGATACATGATTCAAAGGAAATAAAAACATTATTTTTATATTAATACTAAATTTTAATTCATTATAAAAATGTTCACAATGGATTTTTATGTTTAAATATTATTTCCAGAATAAATAATTTTATTCTTAAAATTTCTTATATATTAATTGAAATTTCTTATAAAATCTTAGTTCATTGTTATATAATGGTAAATTCATTAAAATTACATGTTTGATAAAAATAATATTTTTTAATAATACCTAGACATTTTTGAAAAAGCCAAAAAAAGCGTACTAAGCCAATTTTTGTATGAGTAATTAATAAATGAGGTTTATTTTTATAAATTTCAAATACCAAGATTTATGAATTCAATTTTTTAATAAAATTTAAAATGTAAAATTTAAAAAAAATTATTTAATTATAAAATGGCATTTTTAAATGTTAATTGTTATTATTCGTATTTTATATCATTTAACAACAAAATATGTATCAACTAATTATTCGTATAAAAAGATATTTTTAGAGAAATAATATTTTAAAAAATAAATGATCTTATTAGTCATTATTGGTAAACAAATTGAGCTAATTCATTTTAATGGTTGCCGCTATTTTCAATAAACAAATAATTTATAAACTTGTTGCTCTTATTCATTCCTACTAATTCAATAGATAGGTTTTTAACAGTCATACATAAATATTTACATTTTAACTAAATTTATTATAGTTTAATTTAAGATCCATGTTGAGTGCATAGTAAGATATCAAAAACATGATATAATTCAATGTCAATCGTATATTTGAATTTTGTGGTGTTGTATTCTACCCCCTTAGATAAATTGATTCCTAAAAATTTGGCTTTTATTATTAGAGTAATTACTATGGAGAACTCATAATAAAACATAAAAATCAAAATGATCATCAGTTTATTAAATATGTGGAATGATATTTTCCTATATAAAAAATTATTAGAATGGATTTATATATAGAGATAAAAATCCTTAATTTCACATGAAATTCTATTAAGTGATATAGATTTAGATCTATAACAATAAAAAGTTCCAACAAACCATTAACACTATTTATATGATAATCATTCCATTAGGAGTTTTTCTAACTCAATATCAAGAAACTGGTGAGAACATAGGTGAAACTAGGCATTAGAAAATATATAATGAAAAATAAATATCTGATACATTCATAATAGTTTAATAGATATTTTTTTTATGGTTATTAATGTCTATATCTATTTTTGGATAATTTTGTACATTATTTTACATAATTTCAAACTCTCTTGGAATTTATGTAACATAATTTTGTAGCTTCTATTTTTACCTTACACTTTTGAATTTTATGATGTTTAACTCCAGACTTATAGTATTTTCCTATCCCATTATGGCAATTTTCTGCATGCCTCTTCACAAATTTTTTTCATATAGGGAATTGAATAATATTTCATTCATCACCTTTTCCACCTAGATTTCTATGATATTTCACCCTTCTCTTCTTCGACGTGATTAGGATTTAGAGTATGTTCACACTGTTAATAAAAAATCATGATATCTTATTTGTAATTATAATATGATTTCTCACTACATCCCTTTTAATATTAATTTTTTGGGACAGTTTTAGAAATTTCTATGGAATCCTTTGTTAACTTGGTTCCTATGAGATTCATCCATTACAAAAACAAAAGGAGTTAAAATGAGTAACGATAAATATAAGTGTATTATCATAAAAATAATAGTAAA
The DNA here is from genome assembly GCA_963277665.1 of Viscum album. Classification (NCBI taxonomy): domain Eukaryota; kingdom Viridiplantae; phylum Streptophyta; class Magnoliopsida; order Santalales; family Viscaceae; genus Viscum; species Viscum album. The sequence goes on along the minus strand of OY728151.1, from coordinate 1,048,850,432 downwards.
CATTAATCTCAAGATGAATTACTTTTAAAAAATATATTGTATGCCTAGGGATCATAATTATCAACTTGTATAAGAATCAATTCATGTTTTTTCACTATAATTTTAATATAGATCATTCTTGGTTCAACATATGAAACATTTAGTTGGGGTTTCTTATACATATTATCCTTGTACTCAAAATAGATATCCCAAATTACCATGAACATTATTAAAATATTCAAACCCCAATAACCATATAAATTTATGATCTCAAGATAACACATAACCTTACTCAAACGAAATTAATCATTCCTTCAATCATATACCCAGTTATGTAAATACCAAAATCATCTATTCTCAATAACAATCATTTCCCAAAACCTTTTTGAATCTATAAAACATTAAAACACAATGAGATGATATATTCCTCTAAAAATAATGTCTATTATTGACAATAAAATTTTTTTAACCACTAGTTTATAAGGACACACGCTAGTCACAATGAGATGATATCATCTACTCTCAATGTATTGTGTATTTTAAATATGAAAGTTATTTATACCGCAATCATGTATTCTTCAATAGTTATCCCTAGATAATATAACCTGGTTATAAAATAGACATTCAATGTTATTAATAATATTTAATTTCTATTTTAATTCCTTTAATGAAAATCTACTAAAATTTTCAATATATATTTCAAATACACAAACAAATTTTATAATATACTATAATAAAATTAATCAATATCACTAACAAATGTGAATAGATAATTTTTTCATGAATATTAAAATAAAAATATCAATTCATTAGATAATAATTTTAAATTCACCCTTTCCATCATTAAATTAATAGACTAAAATTATCAACCATTGATGTATAAACCCTTTTTCTGTTACAAAACATAGCGGTTTCTAAATACAAAACTATATCAAAATTATTTTCGTGACAATGTATCAAAAAACAATTTAACCAAAATTATTATTAAAATATCCAAAATATGAATATTAAAGGACCAATATGGATATTTATTCCCTTATAATACCTTTGGTTCTATCATATGAAACATTTAGATTACAATGTAACCCTCTTTGTTCAATCCCTTGTTTTACATGGTCATATTTTTGTTAGGTTTTATAAAAAAATTAATTAAAATCATTATTGAATCATTTATAATAGTTTATATATAGAATCTGATTATCTAAATAATATATTATGAGAGTACCATGATAGATATGCAGTCTTAGTCCCATTGAACATTCACCTGAATAATGATTGAGTCAATGTTCAATTAGCCTTTTCGGGTTGATTACCTCAATATGTATCTACGCTATATGTGTATGCAGCTTTAAATTTCAACATAGGGAAGTACTACTAGGAAAAACATATACTATAAGGACATGGCCTTAAAACATACATAATATTGAATTAAGTTAATAATCCACATTGAAGATCTTTTTAAGTTTAATGATTTAGAGAATTAGTCCATAAATATTACATTTCATTTCAAAAATAACAATGTAGACACTTCTACTCAGTTTCCATTTTTTTCACAATGAAAAAACTCTTGAAAAAAAGATTCATGTATAGTTCCATGTTTAAGACAGCATGAAATTTCCATGATCCCATTCTTGAACCTATTCCACTTTATGTCCTATGAAAAACATTTCAACAACATGGGGTGAGAATAAAATGCTCATTAAGGGATACACAAAGAAGGAAAACTGTTAGTTTTTCAGAACAACATGTAAACTATGAATACTTTATCATAACTAATACTTTTCACCTTTATGGAGTAGTAAATACTCTTCCCTAAAATAAAACATCATTACATACCCTTTTGTAACCAAATGACTACCATAATACCCATATAAAGAATACATAACATATAATGGTATCTTTGGATATATACATACATAAATGGAATAACCATACGGTCGACTTCCACACATATCACTAAATTGAATAGCCATACGGCCGACTTCCATGCCCAATTAATTGGCGTTTATAACGTAACCATTCATCCTGGTTTATCGCGGCACCACCCGTCACTTGGTTTATCACGTAACCACCCATAAAATGTCCAAGTACCATTATAAAATCATAACACATACAACAAATATAATAGAAAGAAAACATTTCTACATTTCAATCAAAATATATCACTTAAATCTACTGATATAAAAATTCCATTATCAAAACCATTTTCAATAAAAAAAATACGTAAAATAGTATATGGTATTTATTTTTCATTTAAAAACATTACGTCTTGTTAATAAAGCCAAAGATCAAATAATACTTGCAGCAGCGAAACGTTTGTTGTCACCGCATACATTAAAAAGAAACATAATTTTTGTCATTTAGTAAAATTCTTCATATAAAAAAGATTATTTTTGAATAAAATTAAAACTCAAAGTGGATTATACACTGTATAAAATAATGTTGTGTATAAATTAAAATATGCCTCAATGAAATGTTATTGAGATGATGTCCCTTACCTCGTGTCCAACATGACCCGTTCGTTCTTTAATTTCTTGAATAATAAATTAAGTTAATTTATATTTTCTAAAGAACATTTTTCAAGTTCATTATTCCTTTTATATTACTTATTACCATGTTATAAACATTATGTAATCATTTAAGTTAATAACGGTCGTTTTGTCGATATTTGGCACTTGAGTCAAAAAAGGAACTTCTTATATTTACAAGTTGATCATGTTGTCAAAAGTTCATTATATCCATAGTTATATTCAGGATTTAGATATCATATATATCATATATATTCTGTATATATATGTATTTATAACGGTACATAACATTTGGAGATAAGAAATGGAAGGCACCGTTCATGGATATGGTAAGCCGTACGTACGCATGAACGCTACTTTCCTTTCTATTTCATATTTAATGGAATTAAAAAATAATGATAAATAGGTATATTATAATTTTAGTATAGTATAATATATAATATCATTACCTCCATCCTTTATGTGTACAACGTATGGTATGAATGATTAATATCACATTGAGGGGGTGGTAGTCCGCACCTCCTCAAATGAAATTACCGCGTTTACCCATAACGGAAACCATAAAGGTATGTTATAAATGGAAAATACAGAAGATTAAAGAAAAAATAAACATAATACATATCATATATAAATATAGTTCCATCTTAAAGGCCACCATGATAGGCGGTAGGATATAATTGAACAATCATTGTTTCGTGAGGCATTAGTTTTCCATCCACAGAAATAGTATATTCTGTACCCATTAGATAGATGTGTGTGTAAGTGTAGTTATAATACTTATAAAAACAACATCCTTGTATATTGAGGATACTAGTTTTTTTATAAACTAAATGAATAAAAAAATTTAGGGGTAAGAGAAGTAAAATAAAAGAAAATAATTTAAGAGAAATTGTTAACTTTAATTCAGTTATCTCCCTTTGGTATGAACCAAAATGGTTCCTTGAAGTGCCTTCTACCTAAGGTAAGGCTTATTGGAAGAGTAGAGGGATGTAGGGAGCTCAATTAGGTAGATGATGGATTATCCAATGGGCTTGAGAGGTGTGAGTAATTGGATAGAATTTTGGCCTTTTTATAAGGGGGGAGGGGCTCTTTAGGAAAGTGTGGAAATATTATTTTATTATATAATGATTTTCAGTTTCTAAATGTCCAAAACATATTAAAGTATAATATAAGATGAATCATGGTCTAAAAAAATCATCCAATAAGAATTATACAGGTTTTGGATATTATTTTAGTCTTTATAATCTTTTTTATTTTAATCATTTATTATTGAGGTAAACACTACATCATTATTATGTCATAAATAATTTAATTTATTTGAGGTCAAAAAATTATAAAAAAATACCATGATGTAGGAAATATATTTATCCTTATAATTAATATTTATAGTAAAATTATCAATTATACAACCCCACATTAAAATTGTTTTATCAAAACAATACATGTTTATGATATTTTTATTTTTTACATTAAAAAACGTTATTAACATCATTATCTTACCCAAGTGGATTTAAAAGGCCACAACTCTCACCCAAGGATAATCTTGGTCGGACACTACTCATCCAATAAGGGTAGGACATGTGTTAAGATAATTTTATATTAATTTAACATTATTTTTATATTGAATTACCCTATTTACCTTTAACTGTGGTAAATAAAAGTCAAATGTTACTATTCACAAAAAATTATTTTCTTCTTATTGAATCACATTTTACTTACCAATAACAACCATTTATGTCTTATTTTCAAAATTCAATTCACAGAAGTGGTAAATGTTCATTTAAATAAAAAATTCATATTTTTAACTACTACATTGTGGTTTCACTGTTCATCAAAAAATAATGTTTTTCAGAAAAATACTAAATCATCAGCCTAATGTATAATTGATATTCTTAAGTAAAAAATTATGTCTACTTTACCAAATTCAATACATAGATTTTTCATTAATTAATTTAAAATTAATTTCTGTTGTCGAAACAAAAGGTGTGTTTTTAAGAAATAACTACTATCAAAAGATTGACAGTTGATTAAGTCCTATTTCAATGTGAAATTGAATCCAATTACAACCATTGGATTAAATGGTAAAAATATAATCTAATTACAATTTGAAACAAATTAAAAAGATAATATAACCATATACATAAATTATATTAAAAGGCATATTTTAATTAAAATATAATATTTTTCACTATTCATTAAAAAATGAATCTTATCAAAAAAATACCAAAAAATTTACCGAATGTAAATTTTTATTTTCAGATTATAAAGAAGAATTTTATTTTGTCAAATATTACTTATAAGAGTGAAAAAACTATATTTAAAAAGGGTTCTCCATCTAAAGGTGGTAAATATACCTTTTAAAGAATATTTGAGTGTTTGTTATTACAATTGGATTCATTCACATTTTAAGCCTCTAACTTTTATTAGATAAATGTAAAAACATTTAACAAACATGTATAATCATATTTTAGTTAGTTCTATTCATTCTCGACAATAAAATGGCTAGGTGTTAACTACCATTTAAAAAAATAATAATAAATTATTAGTCTGCAACGTAGGATTTGAAAGAAACATGTTGTTGTGTATCGGGTAAGCCATCAAACATAGAATCCCCTTTAAAGTAAAATTAATGTTTAATTCAAAAATATTAATAAATATGATAATGTGTTTTTCTTTATTTAATTAGGATGTTACACCCTTCCCCTCTTTTGGAAATTGTGTCCTTGCAATTTTTATTCACTTATCAAATAAGTGGGGGTATTTATCCCTAATATCATTTTCAGATTCCCACATTGCCTCTTCAACCATATGGCTTTTCTACATAACCTTTACCTATTGAATTGCCTTATTTCGCAACACCTACTCTCTTTAGTCAAGAATCTGGATTGGTTTCTCCTCATAAGAGACATTCTCTTCCAGCTGATCTACCTCTTGAATCAAAACATGAGATGGATCTGGCATATACTTTCTCAACATTGAATCAACAAAAATAGTATTTACCTAGGATAAACTAGGTGGTAAATCCACTCTATACGCAACTGATACAACTTTCTACAGGATTTCATAAGGTCCAATGAAACTCAGACTCAACTTTTGTTGCATACCAAAACTCATCACACTTTTCCATGGAAAAACTTTGACAAAGGCATGATTACCTACCTCAAAAGAAAGATCATCTCTCTGATTATCCACATAACTTTTCTGCCTGCTCTGAATTGTTCTCATGTTCTTCTGAATCAACTGAAATGTTTCTGCCATCTCTTCTACCAATTCTGGCCCTATCAGTTTCCATTCACCAACTTCATCCCTAAAAGGTGAAGTTCAACATCACTTTCCATATAATGCCTCAAACAGAGACATCTGTATAATAGAATGTAAAATTTTATTATCAGAAAATTCAACCAAAGAAATATATTGGTCCCAAATTCTCTGGTAATCCAATGAACAAGCACGTAGAATATCCTCTAAGGTGTGAATTGTTAGTTCTGACTGCCCATCTGATTGTTGATGAAAAGATGTTCTAAAATTTAATTTAGTACCCAAGGACTTCTGAAGGCCTTTCCAAAAGTTAGAAGTAATCATGGGATAACGATCAGATACATTAGAGAGGGAAACCCCCTACAACATGACTATCTCTTTAACATACAATCGAGAAAGTAGATCTAGAGACAAAGAATCTTGATTTGGAAGGAAATTAGCAGATTTAATCAACCGATCAACAATAACCCAGATTGCATTATTACCTCGAGATGTCTTCGGTAATCCCACAACGAAGTCCATTGATCTATTTTCCCATTTCCACTCTGGTACTGGTAATGGATAAAGCATCCCTTTTAGTAACTTTCACTCTAATTTAACCCGCGGACAAGTCAAATACTTCATAGTAAAATCAGCAATATCTCTTTTCATTCCATCCCACCAGTAATACACCCGAAGATCTCTGTACATCTTAGTACTGCTAGGATGAACTAAAAATAGAGAACTATGAGCTTCACATAACAACTCATTCTTTAACTGTGAATCACATGGCACACATAATCTCTTCCCAAACCAAAAAACAAAATCATTATCAATGTTAAAATCAGGAAACATACCCTTCTAAACCAACTCCTCCTTTTTCTGCAACTCACTATCTTCCATCTTCACATTCATAATTTTGTCTGATAGAGATGATCTCACTGACACCTGAAACAAAATAGAATAATTTATTGCCCCAAAAACTTATATTCCAAAGTTCATCAAATAAAAAACCAAAGGATCTTGTTCCAAACATAACAAGGTTAATGTAGCATTACTTTTTCAACTCAAAGCATCAGCCACTTTATTTTATTTTCCCAGATGGTAAAGTATCGCGCAATCATAATCCTTGATTAATTCCAGCCATCTCCTCTGTCTCATGTTCAATTATTTTTTGAGTGAATATATACTTTAAACCTTTGTGATCAGATTATATTTCACACTTTACTCCATACAAATGATGCCTCCAAATTTTTATTTCAAAAACAACAACAACTATTTCCAAATCATCTGTAGGGTAATTTAACTCATGAGGTTTCAACTGACATGAAGCATAAGAAATTACCTGATCATTATACATAAGGATACAACCAAGTCCTTTCAACGAAGCATCACTATAGATAAAAAATTCACCATCTCTAGAAGGCAGTTCCAAAACTGGAGCATTCATCAATCTTCTTTTCAATTCCTGAAAACAATCATCACATTCTTTTGTCCAGATGAACTTAACATCTTTTCAAGTTAACTTAGTCATTGGACTAGATAACCGTGCAAAATTCTCAACAAACATCTACTAATAACCTTCCAAACCAAGAAAAATACAGATCTCGGTTACATTTTTTGGTCTTGGCCATTCTTCAAGAAATTTTGTTTTATAAGGATCAACAGTTCTGCCATTTTTCGAAACAATGTGGCCAAGGAAAGAAATTTTTTTTAATCAAAACTTACACATGCTAAATATTCAATACAGTTTATTTTCATTTAATATTTTCAAGACAACCCTTAAATGACTTTCATGATCCACTTTACTTTTAGAATAAACTAAAATATCATCAATGAACACATCTAAAAACACATCCAAGAACTCAAGGAAAATTCTATTCACAAGATCCATGAATACAGCAGGTGCATTGGTTAACCCAAAAGGCATAACTACAAATTCATAATGACCATATCTAGTACGAAATGCTGTGTTCGGAATGTATGTTTCATTTATATTCAAATGATGGTAACCCGACCACAAGTCAATCTTCAAAAAATACTGAGCTCACTGGAGTTGTTCAAATAAATCAACAATATGCGGAAAAGGATAATTGTTCTTAACAGTGATGTTATTCAATGCTCTATAATCAATGAAAAGTATTTTTGAACCGTCCTTATTATTAATAAACAAGATAGGATAACCCCAGGGTGATGTTCTAGGTCGAATGAAACCTTTATTTAATAACTCTTGCAATTTCTTCTTTAAAATTAAAAAGTTCAATTTGAGCCATTCGATAAGGGGATTTTGAAATTGTATTAGCATTGAGAACTATGTTAATAGTATATTCAACTTCCCGATCCGGTATAATACCAGAAAAATCATCAAGAAAAAAATCAAGATACTCATTTACCACTGTCACACCATTAATATGAATAGTTCCTTTATATTCAAAAATATGTGAAAAGGTAACATTCATTTCAATCTTTTACTAGTCTCTCAGCTTCCGGATATGTAATCAAAAGCAAGGGTACATTCTTGTACACGAATTGAAAATATTTCTGAAAGGAAATCACTTTAGCTCTATAGTCATTATTAGCATGATAAACAGGCATCCAATACATGCCCAAAATAACATCAAACTATACTAGAGGAAAAACAATAAGGTTTGCAGGTATAATCTTTCCGCACACAAGGATATAATGATTCTTATAATTTCTTTTTGCCTCAACATTTCTTCCTGGTGTTTTTAACATAATTTCAGTATTCATATCATGAGATAGAATTCCCAATTTACTAGAAAAATTATCAGAAATGAAGGAATGTGCAGACCCTGAATCAAACAACACATTGGCATAATATGAACAATCAAATAGTTTACATGATACTACTTCATTAGATGGCCCAACATCAGTTGAAGTAGTCGCAATGGATTTCGCCACCCCTTTCAGCTTGTAGTCTGGCTACTTTCCCTTAGTTGAGTTCTTGGTTGGACACTCATTGGCATAATGACCCATTTCGTTGCACATAGAACATATTACCGTAGAATTTTCATTTCTTGATTCATCATCTTCCATATAGTTACGAGAAATATGACCCGGCTTTCCACACTAGAAGCACTTTCCAGACTTTGTTAAACATTATCCAGGATGCTTTTTACCACACTTATCACAACTTGGATATTTATCTTTCTTACCTCCAGGCTTCTTTGATGAATTCATTCCCTTTTCCTGCCAAGTGGACCTCTTATTCTATTGTTTGTGATAGAACACCTGAACATCGGAAAACTCCATTTCCACCTTCTCTGCATATTGAACAAGTTTTTCATAACTTTTCAACTCATGAGAGGCTAATTCCAAATGATATCATGACTTCAGTTCTGAGTAAAATTGATTTATTTTACTATCAAGATGTCTGATGAAATTTGCAGCACACCTTTCTAGTCGTGTGAACATTCCTTCATAAGCATCCATTGAGTCATCCTCTTTCCTCATTTCCATGAATTGTTTTCCACCCTAAGTCGAACCACCATATGAAAATATTTCTCAAGGAACATACATTTCAATTCATCCCATTAAATTGCATCAATCTCTTCACTATCCCTAATATTTTTCACCATAAACCACCATTTATCAGCTTCACCTTTAAAATGGTAAACAACAAGACTAACCTTTTGATGTTTTCAACACCCCATAACATCGAAAATTTTCTCCAATGCTTTAATCCACCCTTCTTATAGCATAGGGTTATATGATCCTCTAAATGATGGGGGATGCTGCCTCATGAAATTCTCCACTAATAATATTTTTCTTCTGTGGTAGATCTGGCTGATATCGTTCATGGATACAACCACCATTTATAGCCTAAGTCAGTTGTGCCATCACTACAACAAACTATCCAGTTCTGATTCTGACCATCTCTAGTTTCTGATTTGGAAGTTTGTCTTCTTCCTGATGTCATTCCAACATAGCTTCCCTATTTCCTATGCGGAAAACCAATCTCAATATAGAAATATCTTAGGTGAATCAACATGGTAATCTGTAAATTCTATATCATTTCAATCTTAACAAAAATTAATTTATTGATATTAATTTAACAATACCCTAACTCCTAAAGTAGTCTAAACCGACCTCTGATACCAACTATATGGACTCGGACTTAAAACATACATAATCTTGAATTAATTTAATAATTCACATTGATGATATTTCCAGGTTTAGAGTTTTATAGAATTAGGCCATAACTACTACATTTCATTTCAAAAATTAAAAAGTAGACACTTTTACTCAGTTTACATTTTTTCCCAAGACAATAACTCTTGAAAAAAAGAGTCAAGTCTAGTTCCCTGTTTAATACAACATTCCTTTTCCATGATCACATCCTTGACCCTATTCCACATTATATCCTGTAAAAAACATTTCAAAAACTTGGGATGTGCATAAAAACCTCAGTAAGGGATACACAATGATGGAAAACTGTTAGTTTTTCATAATAATAAGTAAACCATGAATACTTTATCATAAGTAATACTCTTCCCCATTATGAATTAGTAAATACTCTTCACTGAAATTAAATATCATTAAATACCCTTTTATAACCAAAATATTACCATCAAACTCATATAAAAAATACATAACACATAAAGGTAACTTGGGACATAAGCATACTTAAAAGGAATAACCATAGGGTCAACATCCACACATATCACTAAATGGAATAGCCATACGGCTGACTTAAATACCCAATGCATTGGAGGTTCTAATGTAACCACCCATCCTAGTTTATCACGGCACCATCCGTTATTTGGTTTATCACGTAACCACCCATTCAATGTCTAAATACCATTATAAAATCATAACACATTCAACAAATATAAAGGGAATAAATCATTTCTACATTTCAATCACAATATATAACTTAAATATATTACCATTACAAATCCATTATCAAAACCATTTTCAATACCAAAATACATAATAGAGTATATGGTATTTATTTTCCTTTTAAAAACATTATAGCTTGTTAAGGAAGCCAAAGATCAAATAATACTCACGTAGGTGGAGAGGTCATTGACACTGCATACTTTAAAAAGAAACATACTTTTTGCCATTTAGTAAAACACTTTGTAGATAAAATATTCCTTTTGAATAAAGTAAAATTCAAAGTGTTTTATACACCGTATAAAGTAATGTTGTGTATAAATGAAAATATGTCTCAGTGAAAGGAGATTGAGATAAATTCCCTTACCTTGTGTCCGTCTTGAATCGTTCGTTCATTAATTTATTGAATAACAAACTAAAGTTAATATCTACATTATTGAGAACCTTTTTCAAGTTAATTATTCCTTTTATATCACTTATTAACATGTTATAAACATTATGTATTCATTTAAGTTAATAACAGTTGTTTTGTCAATATTTTGTACTTGAGTCAAAAATGAACTTCTTATATTTACTAGTTGTTCACGTGGTCAAACTTTCATTATATCCAGAGTGATATTCATGATTTAGATATCATATATATCATTTATATTTAGTATATTTATTTATTTTTAATAGTACATAACATTTGGAGATAAGAAATGAAATGCACCGTTCATGGAGATGTTAAGTCGTACGTATGCATGAACACTACTTTCATTTCTATTTCGTATTTAATAAAGTGAAAACATAATGATACATAGGTATATTATAATTCCATTATATTATAATTTATAATATCATTAAATCAATCCTCTATACGTATCTTGTATGGTATGAACGGATCATATCACTTTGAGAGGGTGATAGTCTGCACTTCCTCAAATGAAATTATCGCGTTTACCCATTATGGAAACCATAAAGTTATTCTATAAATGGAAAATACATAATCATAAATAAAACATAAACATAATATATATCATATATAAATACAATACCATCTTAATGGCCACCATGAGAGGCGGTATAAGATAATTGAACAATCATTGTTTCATGATGCGTTAGTTTTCCATCCACAAAAATAGTATGTTCTTTACCCATTAGATGGAGGTGTGTGTAAGTGTAGATTGAATCCTTATCATAAAAACATAATAGTATATTGAGGATAATGGTGTTTTTATAATATAACAAATAAAAAAATTTATGGGTTGGACAAGTAAAGTAAAAGAAAATAATTTAACAGAAACAGTTACCTTTAATTCTGGTAACTCCATTTGGTATGAACCAAAAGGGTTTCTTGGAGTGTCTTCTGCCTAAGGTAATTATTCTAGAAGGAGGATAGAGAAGTTGGTAGCTTAATTGGGTAGTTTTTGGATGAGGCTAGGGGATTGAGAGGTGTGAGAAATTGGTTAGAAGTGAGGACTTTTTATAAGGGGGAGGAGGGGCTCTTTAGAAAAGTGTGAAAATATTATTTTATTATATTAATATTTTCGGTTTCTAAATGTCCAAAACTTATTAAAGTTGAACATAAGATGACTCATGGTCGAAATAAAATCATCCAATAAAAATTAGACAGGTTTTGGATATTATTTTAGTCTTTATAATTTTATTTTTTAAATCATTTAATAATGAGGTAAACACTACATCATTATTGTGTCATAAATAATTTAATATATTTGATTACTAAAATTATATAAAAAACACCATGATGTAGGAAATATTTTTATATTTCTGATAAATTTTTATATTCAAATTTTCCAAATATATAACCCACATTAAAATTGTTTTATCAAAATAATACATGTTTATGATATTTTAATTTTTACATTAAAAACGTTATTAACATAATTATCTTACCCAAGTTGCTTTAAAAGGACAACAGTCTCACCCAAGGATTGTCTAGGTCGGCCATTACTCATCCAATAGGGTTAAGACATGTGTTAAGGTAATTTTATATTATTTTAATATTATTTTTACCTTGAATTGCTGTATATACCTTTAACCACGGTAAATAAAAGTCAAAAGTTACTATTCACCAAACATTATTTTCATCTTATTGAACCACATTTTACTTATTAATAACAATCATGTATGTCGGATTTTTGAAATTCAATTCACAGAAGTGGTAAATTTTCATTTAAATGAAAAAGTCTAATTTTTAACTACTACTTTGTGGTTTCACTATTCATCAAAAATTGATGTTTTTTTAGAAAAATACCAAAAATTAAGCCTAATACATATTTGATATTCTAAATTCAAAAAATATTTCTATTTTACCAAATTAAATTCATATAATTTTCATTAATTAATTTAAAATTAATTCTCATTGTCAAAACAAAAAGCTTGTTTTTAAGAAATTATAACTATCAAAAGATTGACAGTTGATTATGTCCAATTTCAAAGTGAAATTGATTACAATGACCAGCATTGGATTAAATGATAAAAATATAATCTAATTAAACTTTGAAACCAATTAAAAAGATAATCTATCCATATAAATATATTATATTAAAAGGCATATTTGAATTAAAATACAGTATTTTTCACTATTCATTAAAAAATGAATCTTATCATAAAATTATAAAAAAAAATCCCAAATTAAATTTTGATGTCCAAATTCTAAAGAAGAATTTTATTTTGTCAAATATAACATATAAATGTGACATAAACTAGATTTAAAAAGGGTTATCCATCAAAATGTGGTAAATCAAACTTTTAATGAATATTAGAGTATTTATGCTTAAAAGTGGATTCATTCACATTTTAAGCCTCTAAATTTTATTATATAAATGTATAAAAATTTATCAAACATGTACAATCATATTTTAGTTAGTTCTATTCATCTCCTCCAATATAATGGTTGTGCATTTACTACCATTTAAAATAATAATAATAAATTATTAGTGTGCAACATAAGATTTCAAAGAAACCTGTTGTTGCATATCGGGTAAACCATCGAACATAGCATCCCCTTTAATGTAAAATTAATGTTTAATTCACAAATATTATTAAATGTGATAATTTCTTATTCTTTATTTACCTTGTATGTTACATATACTCAAGACCTTAATAAATCATTAGTATTCTGTCTTATATAAATACTTATTCTTAAAACATTCAACAATGTTTTCTCATCATATTCCCTAAATAAAATGTGTATTATTACCTTTGTATTAAATAATATACTATAGAATAGGGCTATCTATTATTATTAAACATAAATAATCATCCCTTAATGTATCCTCAACAATAATCATAATCTATAATATTATCTAAACATCTCCTTGTAAAAAATCTATGATACCCAGGACCCTCACTCCCATATCTGATGCTCATAAGCACATACATTACTGTCACGCCCGGGCTTCGTTGAGGTACAAATCTAATTTTTTTAATTTTAATTTCATGAATTAATTTCATGTTTATTTAAATTGCTTGGTTGTAGCACGGGCTGAACCCGATGTGGGTTGCCCGTTGTGGCAACGATGTGTGTGCGTGAGCCTTACACCACTCAGCACACGGGCAGGGCACAGACGAAGCTATGCAACTTTTCCATTTTAACATACGGTGTCTGTTGCGCAGACGTTTCAAATACTAGATGATTAATTTCAGTTTTATTGTTATTATTATTATTATTATTATTATTATATTAGTACCATTATTATTAATTTTTATTAATTTTAAAGTATTTTATCCTTATTTTATTTCATTCAGTTATTCTATTTTATTTTATTTTATTTTACATTTCTTCATTTCTATTTTTATTTTATCTCTTTTCTTTTTTTTTCCTTTCTCTCCCCCTCCAAAACCCTACCCTAGCCAGCACCCCCTATTTCTCTTTATTTTTTCTTTTTCTTCCTCCCTTTCTCCTCTCTCCCGCGGCCTCCATTATCCCCTCCTCCCCTTCTTCTTCTCCTACTTTTCTCCTCTCTCATGTGGCCTCCCTTCTCCCTCTTCCTCTCATCCCCGTTCGGCCGCACCTCTCCCTACTTTCTCTCCTTCTTGTTCTTCTCTCCTTCCTTTCTTCTTCCCTCCTTCCCTTCTCTTCCCTTCCCGCGCACCTCCCCATATTCTCCTCCCTCCAGCGTCGCGCCGCGCCCACCCTTTCCTCCTCCCCTCTCCGTTGTGCCGCGCTCCACCCCCCATCTTTCCCTCTCCCTCTTCCCTTTCTCTCCCCCGCATTCGGCCCCTCCGCCATCCCCTCTTAAAACCGGACCAACCAGCATCAGCCTCCTCCTTTTTCCGGACAACAACTCTGCAGGCCGGCGCCCCTCCTTCCTCTCGCCGGATAGCAACCTCCACATTCTCCTCTCACCGGACAGCGACCTCCCGCGCCCTGCTCGCGCTGTTGGACGTTCTCCCGCACCTGGCTCGTACTACCGGACCGACGTGCCCCCCGCTTCACCTTCCCGACTTTCCGCAAGGGTTTGTTTTAATTAATCATCTTAATGGGTTAAATTGATATTGAGTTATTTAATTATTAATTCAATTGTTTAGGAGTTAATTAATTAATTTATTGTTATTAAATTTGTTAATTATTTTATTATTTATTTGAATTGTTCAGATTGTTAAATAATTTATTTAATTTCGTAAGTTGTTAATTAATTTAATTGATTATTATTAAATTTTTTAATCATCTTATTTAATTTAAATTGTTATGTTGTTAATTAATTTATTTAGTTATTATTAAATTTTTAATCATCTTATTTAATTGAAATTGTTAACTTGTTAATTAATTTATCTGGTTAGTTTTGGAATTGTATACTTATTAATCAACCTGCTTATTTGTTTTAGTTTAGTTGTTAATTAATTTATTTAATTATTATTGAACCTGTTAAATGCTTAAATAAATTATTTAATTGTTGATGTTTATTTTTTTTATGGACTGCTGATGTTTCACTGGGTTGGCATTGAGGGTATTTGGTCCACTTTTTTAGGACCCTTTTGACGGCTTCTTACGGTGCGAACCTTGCACAACGAGAGTTTTGCGCCGTGTCGCTTCACACACCTGTTTGAGGTAGGTGGTTTTTCATGATTAGGGAGTTTGATCATTTGGTCTGCTAGTTGATTAATTTAATATTTCTTTTTTTTAAATACTTCCATGAGTTGTCGGTTGGACTGGTAGAGCATGGGTTTTACTTTTATTAGTGGCTTGTCTAGATTTTCAGGTCTATACTGTGTTGTGCCTTGGTTTTTGAACAAATTTAGTAGTTGAAATTGATCCTTGTTACAGTCTTAGTGTGCGTCCGAGTGGGTTCTGCACTGTTGGTTGTGTTGCTTTATTTTCTTAAAACTTATAAATCAGTTTTCCAAATGTTTGATAAACTTTAATTTGACCCTCGAAATTCCATAGCTCTTGCGTGTTGTGAGGTTCTATGTTGTGTTCTGTGCCTTGACCTTGATGAGTAGGGTGAACTTGAAATAATGAGCACAAAAGAGGAACCCTGGGTATTAGGTGGGCGGACTAGACTAGCATGCTAGTGATACGGGAGTGGCCACGGCCCAGTTCACTTAGCGAGATTGATGCTTACAACACTAACTAAACTTTGTATGATGACTTGAGACCACTACAGTATGATTTTTTTCCCTTTCGGTGGCTCGTACACGGGAAATGTATAATATGGTTCACCGAGACGTGAGGTTCTAGGGTCCCACACGGCTTTAGTACCTAGGGCCTCTCCCACTTTTGCTGCTCTTGTGCGATAATATACTCATCACTGGTTGGTTTTGGTGACTTCTGTGGTTTCAAAAGGTAAGAATGTTTCTTTTTCATTCAATTTCAAAAACCCCTTTTTCCTATTTTAAAAGTACCTTCCTTTCTTTAAAAACTGTTTACATCAAAATGTTACTGCATTTATTTACTTTCCCTAAAATTTGAACCTACGAACTGCTTTGGTCATCTAACCCTTTTTATGAAGAATCTTTTCTCTGGTGCCAACCTATTGATCGTTGCTCACACCCTACTAAAACCTTTGGGTGTAAGTAGATATGATTATGTCTGGTGCAGGGAAATGACAAGGTTTTGAGAACGGTGGCCCGAGTTGTTAGATGACTCATCTGAGTTGGCATTCGTGGTGGAGGCCTGACAGTGATATTCTTCCACCAGGTGACTGTTTCTGGTTTGGTTTTTGGTCACCTTATTTTGGGAGTTAGTTTTGGTTGAGTTGTGGTTTCTCTTTTTGTTAAGACTCGGTGATGCTGTTTTAAAAAATGCAGTTATAATGTTACTTACAGATTTCAGTTTACTTATGGTTTGTTTCTATTTTTTTATACGGGTAAATCGTTCCTAGAAATTCTAAATTTATACCCGGGAACTTGTGCCCGCCCGTGGGGATCGGGAATGCCCTTCGGGACTTGCCGCGGGACGGGTCGGGCATCGAGTTGATGGCGACACAATTCGGTTCATGACAAAATGGTATCAGAGAAGGTTAACTCTTAGTCTATGTTATTTGGGGTGAGTTTGGTTATACAGAAGTTGGGACTGTCAGGGGGCCTGAAATTCATGTTGCGAGTAGGGTGCCTGGCCAGCATGCCTCGTGACAGATACTGAGTCACCATGGGATGTCAGGGTGCCTGTTTGACTTATTTCCTAGGTGGGACATATAGGCTGCAGACTGTACATGGAAACCGGGTAGGAAAGTAGAGTTTTGACATGGAATAGTTTTTTTCATGTTTGGTTTATTGATGATTATTTATCCTGTTGAACAATTTGGTTCCTCTTGAGATATGTAATATTGATGTTACTCCTTTATGACTGTTTCCCTATGCAGCAAGATGCCTCCCCGGAGTGCTCCCATGCACCCACGGGAGGAATCCGGAGAGAGTTCTCCCACGTTGCTTGATTAGATATTGGTAGAGGCTATGGTTTGATCCGTTCAAGATTTGGGACAAGGGGTGACTCTTGCCCCCTCCCCTATTCTAGCTAGAGAGGAAGAATCTGGCTCCAAGAAGGATAGAGCTAAGGAGTTTCTGAAGAACAAACCTCCTTCTTTCTGAGGAAGTTCAGAACCTCAGGAGGTAGAGGAATGGCTTGAAAAGATAGAACGCATGTTCGATTTCCTTGACACGCCCAAGGAAGTCAGGGTGAAGTGTGCCTCGTTCTAGCTAGAGGGTTCTAGTCGCAAATGGTGGGAATCAGTGGTCCATGCCGGGAAACATGAGCATATGATATGGAAAGATTTCAAGGGTATCGTTAACGAACAGTATTGTCCATAGTTTCTAGCCTACGCTAGATCATGGGAGTTCATGGAGCTTTCGCAGGGAAATCAGACAGTGATGGAATATGCGAACCTCTTTGCTGAGCTGGTGTGGTATGCACCTGAGATAGTTTCGAGCGAATTCTTGAAAGCTAGGAAGTTTGAGAAGGGCCATAGACCGGAAATCCACTCTCAGGTTTTCTTGTTCAAGCTGAAGACTTATGCTGAGGTGGTTGATCATGCTTGCATGGCCGAGATTGACCAAAGAGGAAAGTCGGGGTTTTCTGGATCAACATCAGGCTTTGCCAGCGGCAGTTCCTCAGAGAAGAAGAGGAAGTGTGTTGATCAGTGGAAGAAGAGTGGTGGCGGCTCAGGACATCCCTCCAGGAAGACACCATCTAAGGCTTCTGATGTGAGGCCGATTGTTTTCCATTAGTGCGGAAAGGCATGGCACATCCGACCTGCGTGTCCACATTCTCCCAGACCTTGCTATGGGTGTGGATTCATGGGCCACCTACAACTTTTCTGCAGGACAGTATGCCCTTACCAGAGTGGGACTGGTTCTGTAGCTTCTAGGGGTGTATCAGTGCAGTCAGAGCCGACCAGGACGTCGGGATCTCGGTTCAGTGGTCATGGTGGTAGGACCGGATCATCTTCTGGGAAGATCCAGATTAGGGCAGAGTTGCAGGCAAGCAGTCATTCTCAGGCACGGACCAGGCAACTGCATGCTGTGGATCATGCACCAGTAGGATCTGATACAGGGCCTTCGACTGTTCGAGGTACCATTCGGGTTTCATATTCTATAGTTGTAGTTTTATTTAATACTGGTGCATCAGTTTCTTTCAAATATGCTCGCCTTTTGAATCTGTTGAACCTACCAATCGAGCTGTTATTGTTTGCTATGGAGTTGGCAACACCGTTGGGGAAAAATAGAGAGCAAGGCCTCAGGTGCCCATCGTGCGCACTCTCTGTTTCGGGAGTCGAGATGGAATGGGATTTCATGGTCCTTGAGATGGAACTATTTGATGTGATCCTTAGTATGGACTGGGTGGTGCGCTTCCAGGTGCACATTGATTGCTATCGGCGTCGAGTCAGTTTTACAGCACCGGATGGGGCTCCTCAGATATTTCATGGATAATGGCATCCTCGGTCGGGACGCGCGAGACCTCCACTCCCTAAGTTGGGAAATCTTGCATATCAGTTGTTATCGCTCGCACTGGAGGATGATGGTGGTTTTTTACAAGGCGCATTACCTCGTGTTGTGGATGAGTTCCCAGAGGACTTCCCAGAAGATTTTTCTGGCTTACCCCCAGAGCGGGACGTGGAGTTCTCGATTGAGTTGGTGCCGGGAACATAGCCTATATCTCTTCCCTCATATCGCATGGCCCCAAATGAATTGAGGGAATTAAAGATACAACTGGAAGACTTGGAATCCAAAGGACTCATTCGCCTGAGCATCTCTCCTTGGGCCGCCCCGATTTTATTCGCGAAGAAGGCCGATGTAACCCTCCGTTTTTTCATTGATTATCAGAAATTGAACAAGGTAACCATCAAAAATATATACCCTTTGCCCTGGATTGATGATTTGTTCGACCAGATGAAGGGGGAAAAGTGGTTTTCCAAGATTGATTTGTGTTCAGGATACCACCAGCTTAGGGTGAGAGAAGCAGATATCCCGAAGACGGCTTTCCGAAGTAGGTATGGTCACATAGAGTACTTGGTCATGCCTTTCGGATTGACGAATGCTCCTGCAGTTTTCATGGAGCTCATGAATAGGATATTCCACCAATATCTCCACTCATTTGTCATGGTATTCGTGGATGACATCCTATTTTATTCTGGATCTGAGGAGGAGCATGAGCATCACCTGCGTGTTGTTTTGGGCACTTTGCGGGATCACCGCCTGTATGCCAAACTCTCGAAGTGCACATTCTAGATCAGGGAAGTGAAGTTTCTGGGGCATGTTGTCTCAGAACAAGGGGTTTTAGTGGATCCCGAGAAGATCAGGGCAGTTATGTCCTGGGAGAAGCCGAGAAATGTGTTTGAGATTAGGAGTTTTCTGGGCGTGGCTGGTTATTACTGGCGCTTTGTCCGGGACTTCTCACGGCTTTCCTCCCCCATGACCGCACTCACCTGGAAAGGGGTGATGTTTGAGTGGAGCCCTCAGTGTCAGGAATCCTTCGAGGAGTTGAAGCGGCGGTTGACCACCTCCCCTGTGCTGACCTTACTAGAGTTGGGAAAGGGCTATATGGTTTACTGTGATGGTTCAGGTATGGGCCTTGGATGTGTGCTCATGCAGGATGACCATGTTGTGGCTTATGGTTCTCGCCAGCTCTGACCGCATGCGAAGAATTATCCGACTCAAGACTTAGAGTTGGCAGTGGTGATGCATGATTTGAAGATGTGGCGTCACTATCTTTTTGGGGAGAATTTTGTGGTCTATTCTAACCATAAGAGAAAGGCCTACATTTTATCTCAGAAGGATCTCAATTTGAGGCAGCGCCGCTGGGTCGAGTACCTGCAGGGTTTTGATTTTGATATTGTCTATACCCCTGGAAAAGGTAATGTGGTAGCTGATGCTTTGAGAAGAAAAGCACTAGTGCAGGCATTGAGGAAGTCTAGCAATGAGTGGACTTTGATGGGGCTCTTCGCTCAGATGCACTTGGAGAGCAGGGAGCACACTGGAGGAACTTTCTTGGTTAGTATTTAGTTGAATCCTGCTCTTCTGGAGTTGATTCAGTGGGAGAAGCCTGGTGATGAGCTGTGTCAGCGATCTATGTAGTTTCTTTATAGTGGGGAGACCCCTTCTAATTGGTCTTTGTCTTCCCAGAGGGTCTTGTGCTTCAAGGGATGTGATGTGGTGCCCTTGTCTCTACGAAAGGTGGTGATGCAGGATAGCCACCAATCTCAGTGGGTCGTCCATCCTGGTACCAACAAGATGTATTATGATGTTCGCCATCAGTTCTGGTGTCCAGGTATGAGACGGGACATAGCCAACATTGTATCCAGATGCTACACTTTCCAGCAAGTGAAAGCAGAGCATCAGAGACCATCTGGCCTACTCCATCCATTACCCATTCCTACCTGGAAGTGGGAAGAGGTCGCCATGGACTTCATTATTGGTTTTCCTCATACACCTCGGCGAAGGAATGATATCTAGGTAGTGATTGATCGCTTAACCAAGTCAGCTCACTTTATCCCGATCAGAGATACAGTGAAGGTAGAGGAGCTAGGCCGCTTGTATGTTCAGGAGGTGTTTAGACTTCATGGTGTGCCGTCGGCAGTTGTTTCTGACAGGGACCCCCGCTTTACATCCCGTTTTTGGGGAGGACTCTAGAAGGATTTGGGGCCTCAGATTAAGATGAGCACGGCACACCATCCTTAGACTGATGGCCAAACGGAGCAGGAGAATTAGATTATGGAAGACATGCTCTGAGCCTGTGTGTTAGATTTGGGAGGCTCATGGGATAGCCATTTGGGACTGGTCGAGTTTTCTTATAATAACAGTTACCAGTATTCTATCAGAATGGCACCCTTTGAGGCACTCTATGGTCGGCCTTGTCAGTCTCCTCTATGTTGGGCTAAGGTAGGAGAGACCTCACTCTTGGGAACGAGCCTTGTTTAGGAGACGTCTGAGAAGGTCAAACTGATTAGGCAGCAGTTGTTGACAGCTCAGAGTCACCATAAGTCCTATGCAGATCAGAGGCCGCAGGATCTTGAGTTTTTAGTGGGGGACAGAGTGTTCCTGAGGGTGGCCCCTCGCTTGGGTCACCGTCGTTTGGGGAAGCAGGGGAAGATGACACTAAGGTATGGCGGACCTTTCAAGATTCCTGAGCGGATTGGAAAGGTGGCATACAGTTTATCTTTTCCCTCGCAGTTGACATCAATTCATGACATATTTTATGTCTCCCAACTAAATAAGTACAACCCCAATCCGTCGCATGTGCTGAATTGGGAGGAGCTGGAGATAGAGTCCGACTTATCTGTGTTTGAGCGACCAGTGCGGATAGTGTATTCTTCGGAGAAGGTGTTGCATGGAAAGTCTATTCCTTTGGTCTATATTCTCTGGCAGCATGTGAGTGATGAGCATGAAACTTGGAAGCCCAAATCTTGGGTTGAGCAGGAGTATCCGTTTCTATTCTCTGATCAGGAATCGAGTTGACTTTCCGAGGGCGGAAAGTTTTCATGGTGGGAAGAATTGTCACACCCGGACTTTGTTGAGGTACAAATCTAATTTTTTAATTTTTATTTCATGAATTAATTTCATGTTTATTTAAATTTTTTGGTTGTATCATGGGATGAACCCAAGGCGGGTTTCCTGTTGTGGCAATGATGTGTGTGTGTGAGCCTTACACCACTCAGCGCACGGGCAGGGCACGGGCAAAGCCGTGCGACTTTTCCATTTTAACATACGGTGTCCGTTGCGCAGACGTTTAAAATACCAGATGATTAATTTCAGTTTTATTATTATTATTATTATTATTATATTAGTACCATTATTATTAATTTTAAAGTCTTTTATCCTTATTTTATTTCATTTAGTTATTTTATTTTACTTTTCTTCTTTTCTATTTTTATTTTATCTCTTTTTTTTGTTTCCTTTCTCTCCCCCTCCTAAACCCTATCCTAGCTGCCACCCCCCTATTTCTATTTCTTTTTTCTTTTTCTTCTTCCCTTTCTCCTCTCTCCCGTGGCCTCCATTCTACCCTCCTCCCCTTCTTCTTCTCCTCCTTTTCTCCTCTCTCTCGCGGCCTCCCTTGTCCCTCTTCCTCTCTTCCCTGTTCGGCCGCACCTCTCCCTCCTTTCTCTCCTTCTTCTTCTCTCCTTCCATTCTTCTTCCCTCCTTCCCTGCTCTTCCCTTCCCACATGCCTCCCCATCGTCTCCTCCCTCCAGCGTCGCGTCGTGCCAACCCTTTCCTCCTCCCCTCTCCACTACGCTGCGCTCCACCCCCCATCATTCCCTCTCCCTCTTCCCTTTCTCTCCCCCGCACTCAGCCCCTCCGCCATCCCCTCTTCCAGCTGGACTAACCAGAAGTAGCCTCCTCCTTTTTCCGGACAGCAACATCGCAGGCCGGCGCCCCTCTGTCCTCTCACCGGATAGCAACCTTTGCATTCTCCTCTCGCCGGACAGCGACCTCCCGCGCCCTGCTCGCGCTGCCGGATGGTCTCCCGCACCCCACTCGTACTACCGGACCTCCGTGCCCCCCCCCCTCTTCACCTTCCCGACTTTCCGCAAGGGTTTGTTTTAATTAATTATCTTAATGGTTTAAATTGATATTGAGTTATTTAATTATTAATGCAATTTTTTAGGAGTTAATTAATTAATTTATTGTTATTAAATTTGTTAATTATTTTATTATTTATTTTAATTGGTCTGATTGTTAATTAATTTATTTAATTTGGTAAGTTGTTAATTAATTTAATTGATTATTATTAAATTTTTTAATCATCTTATTTAATTGAAATTGTTTAGTTGTTAATTAATTTATTTAGTTAATATTAAATTTGTAATCATCTTATTTAATTGAAATTGTTAACTTGATAATTAATTTATCTAGTTAGTTTTGGAATTGTATACTTATTAATCAACCTGCTTAATTGTTTTAGTTTAGTTGTTAATTAATTAATTTAATTATTATTGAACCTGTTTAATGCTTAAATAAATTATTTAATTGTTGATGTTTATTTTTTTATGGACTGCTGATGTTTCACTGGGTTGGCATTGAGGGTATTTGGTCCAATGTTTTAGGACCCTTTTGACGGCTTCTTATGGTGCGACCCTTGCACAACGGGAGTTTTGTGCCGTGTCGCTTCACGCACCTGTTTGAGGTAGGTGGTTTTTCATGCTTAGGGAGTTTGATCATTTGGTCTGCTAGTTGATTAATTTAATATTTATTTTTTTTAAATACTTCCATGAGTTGTCAGTTGGACTGGTAGAGCATGGGTTTTACTTTTATTAGTGGCTTGTCTAGATTTTTGGGTCTATACTGTGTTGTGCCTTGGTTTTTGAACAAATGTAGTAGTTGAAATTGATCCTTGTTACAGTGTTAGTGTGCGTCCGAGTGGGTTCTGCATTGTTGGTTGTGTTGATTTATTTTCTTAAAACTTATAAAACAGTTTTCCAAATGTTTGATAAACTTTAATTTGACCCTTGAAATTCCACATCGCTTGCATGTTTTGAGGTTCTATGTTGTGTTATGTGCCTTGACCTTGATGAGTAGGGTGAACTTGAAATAATGAGCACAAAATGGGAATCCTGGGTATAAGGTGGGCGGACTAGACTAGCGTGCTAGTGATACGAGAGTGGCCTCAGCCCAGTTTCACTTAGCGGGATTGACGCTTACAACACTAACGAAACATTGGATGATGATTGGAGACCACTACGGTAGGAGTTGTTTCCCTGCCGGTGGCTCGTGCACGAGAAATGTATGATATGGTTCACAGAGACGTGAGGTTCTACGGTCCCACACGGCTTTAGTACCTAGAGCCTCTCCCACTTTTGTTACTCTTGTGCGATAATATACTCATCACTGGTTGGTTTTGGTAACTTTTGTGGTTTCAAAAGGTAAGTATGTTTCTTTTTCATTCAATTTTAAAAACCCCTTTTTACTATTTTAAAACCCCCTTCCTTTCATTAAAAATTTTTTACATCAAAATGTTAGTGAATTTATTTACTTTCTGTAAAATTTGAACCTGCGAACTGCTTTGGTCATCTAACCCTTTTTATGCGGAATCTTTTCTTTGGTGCCAACCTATTGAGCGTTGCTCACAACCTACTTACACCATTGGGTGTAAGTAGATTTTGATTGTGTCTGATGCAGGGAAATGCCACGGTTTTGAGCACGGTGGCCCGAGTTGTTAGTTAACTCATCTGAGTTGGCGTTGGTGGCGGAGGCCTAACAGGGATATTCTTACACGAGGTGACTGTTGCTGGTTTGGTTTTTGGTCACCTTATTTTGGGAGGTAGTTGTAGTTGAGTTATGGTTCCTCTTTTTGTTGAGACTCGGTCATGCTGTTTTAAAACTTGCGGTTGTAAGGTTTCTTACGGATTTCAGTTTACTTATGGTTTGTTTCTATTTTTTTATAAGGGTAAATCATTCCCAGAAATTCTAAATTTATACCCGGGCACTTGTGCTAGCCCATGGGGATCGGGAACGCCCTTCGGGCCTTGCCACGGGCCGGGTCGGGCGTCGAGTTGATGGCGACCTGATTCGGTTCGTGACAATTACATACATTCAATGATAACAGTTATAAATTCAAAGAAATAACAATCCTTAAATTAAAAATAATTTTTTTTCATCTATTAAATTTGAAGGGTGTTTTTAGGTTTAGATCATTAGAGAATTCTGAAAAAACAATGACTAAAAAATCCCACGTTCTTTGTATAAAATTGAAATTTTTTCACAATATATGAAACCACATAATCCATAATGTTTATTAATAAATTCTCATAATTTATTTAACACATGATATGCTTTTAAAAAGGCCACATTCACTAATATTCTTCATAAAATGGGGAAACATAAACCTAATATGGGGTGATCACGAATTATTAGTAAGGGAAATATGTAACTAAGGTAATCATGGAATAAACATGGATTTATTATTATGGTAGGAATAGGTAAAAAAAATTAATCCATTCTCAAATTGAAATTTATATCATTTTAGATCCATGATAATAAATAGATACTTATATACCAATAATTCCGATCTAAAACTAATATAATACAAAATGTTGTACTTCAAAAACTGACTATCAAGGCCTTATTCTATGTCACTTTACTTGTTGTTGAGACCACAATCAACACATATTTCTAAATTCAGATGATAT
This sequence comes from Viscum album, assembly GCA_963277665.1. Classification (NCBI taxonomy): domain Eukaryota; kingdom Viridiplantae; phylum Streptophyta; class Magnoliopsida; order Santalales; family Viscaceae; genus Viscum; species Viscum album. The sequence continues at coordinate 1,048,824,762 of OY728151.1, read as the reverse complement.
TCAATAATTATCCAAACTAGTTTTATCTATTGAAAACTATTGATGCATCAAGGGGATGTAAAATTTTGTCCCCACCCATCACATTATTATGTCCAATTCACTCCCTATAATATTAAAAAATACCATTGTATGATTCCCTAAGGAGCAGTTGGAAGAAATAAAACATATAGACATTCATAAAATGATGAATATGGAATTTAAATACATGATCAACCTACACTGAAATACAATAATCATCAATAATTTCATCAATTGTCCCCATATCAGAAAAGGGATAAAAAGATCATAATCCATCCTGGGAAAGAAGGTGGATGGTCAAAAAAATACATATTCAACATGTTAACAATCATTTATATTACAATACCACTATATGTAATGCCAATAATCTTTTTGATTTTAATAGAATATAATTATTTATTGGTGAACTTCATCCAATTTGAATTAATTAAAATGTCATGTACACACCGTATTGAGGAATGGGTACATAGATAAGTTAATATTGGAATACTGTAATACTAATCCATTAGATAAATAAGATGTTCTATTGCAAAAGAACACAACCCAAGTAGTGAGGAATATTAATAAAATGTATTATGTGTATGGAATTTATATGACTATAATAAAATGAGAGAATAAAATATAATACAAAATAATGGAATAATTTACATAAATTATATGATATATGTTCAATTAATGGTCAAGACATAATGAATAAAAAATCAATTTTCCAAAAAACCTCACTACTGGGGAAATAATTAAGTCAATAGAAACATGAATAAGGGAACATGATTTATAATTTTAATCCCATATAATAAAATGGTTATGATTAAAATATATCCATGGGATTTTAATACACCTTACAAAGGAAACATGGTGACAAAAATTAATTGTGTCTTAAAGAATCCGAATTAAGACCATGAAAACCCTTATCATATTAGAAACATATGAATCAAACCCCCTTGAAAGTGTGTTGTGGTAATTGATGTTTAAATAACATTATTATAATAAAATTCACTACATGAAATCTTAAATAACTGTTATATACACCACATAAATGAAATTAGTTTCACAATACCAAACTTGTCTCAAAGAGTGGAATTTGATATGAGATATTCTTAAGGAGTATGAAACATTTTAATACAGTCCCCTTGAAATATATGATATTAAATTGAACATAAAACACAATTATTAATATATTATTCAGGATATTTTATCCTGAATAGGTATTTTATAATATAGATAAATGAAATTATGTGTTTAAATGTAACACTTGTCCCAATGAAGGGAAATATATATTAAAACCATTATGTATTGTCTCTAACGTCCATGGATATACTTTATAATATTTTCTCAAAAAAATGATAATCTAATCACACAATTCATAGACTTAATCATATCTATTTTCATTCATACTCTTCATAAATATTTATCTATTTACGAATTCTTCTGATTTTCCATATCATAGGACTTTTGCTTTCTTAGTTTTTACAAGTTTCAAAATAGTGGAATAACTATTCATTTATATTCAAGTTTTCATCATTAATAGTTAATTATGATAAATTTAGGGTATTTTTTATAATAATATAAGATGTTCCAAAATCATTTCATGAGTTTTATAGCCTTTATCCTTGAATATGAAATTGATTACAAGCATGTTCCAATGATTTTCGACGATCGAATGGCATTTTGTTAAATTTTAAAAAAAAAATATTTAAATAATACATCCCTAATAATTTTTTTTATTATTTGGATTTTTATATCATATTTAATTAGTAAAACAATATCTTATAGTAATTGTTGACATAATTGTGTAGTACTGTTCAAGTTGGAGGATAAACTGACCCAAACATGATCCTTCCATGATTACGTGATGATTATGTGATTGTTTAATTTTTATATCGTTATAGAAAAATCATAATGATATTTTTTATTTTTTATTATTTTAATATATCATATTTTTAAAAAATTATAAATATCATATGATTTATTAAGTCATTACATAGAAAAGAGATCATTTTCCTCTTAGTTCTCTTTTTTTTAAACAATTGAATTAATGATAATTGTTTGTTGATCCTTCAAAGAACAAGTTATATAATTTTTAGAACCATAAAAATGTTGATATTATAAAAATAACTTTATCCTTTAATATAATAATTAGATACATCATTGTAAAAAAATTATGGAATACCAATCATGTTTTTTTGGGGAGACAGTAGTCCGCACAACACATAGAAAATGTTTTTTTCTTAATGGATATGGAATATGAATAAACAATGATAATAAACATAATATAGAAACATTAAAGTATATAAATTATCCATATATGATAATATTAGTTTGGATATAATATATTTTAATAAAGATTATTTATTAGAAAAGAAATGTAGTGGATAATACTCACATTGTGAACTAGAGTTTTTCTTGGAAGTCTCCTTGGAAATGAAATCCTTATGAAAAACAATGGTGATGAAAATAGTTTTAAAGAGATGTTATGTTATATTAGTATAAACATGATAGAGTTTCATCATGAAATTAGAATGATACTTTATTCTATGATTAGTGAAGATGTTACCCTTTTATAGGTGAATGGATGGGTAGTTTTGGGAGCCACCCTTACATTTTCAAAAATGTATTGTCACTATTCTAGATGAAAATTACAAAACTATGATAAAAGACGAGATTAAAATGATATTTTGTATATACTCACCCCACTAAATATTTTTTGTACTTTGAATTTTGTATGGGTTTTTGTTTTAACTTTTCATAATTTACATCACTTTAAAGTTCCCTTGGTAATTAATTTCAAACCATGACAATTAATTTTAAATAAAAAGATGAGGATTTAAATTTTTTCATAATTTGATACTTCTAATTTAAAATTGGGAAATAATTTTATCAACTAAAATGTCTGATGGCATTAAAATTTACTTTTAAAATAATTACATATCATTTCATTGAAGTTTCTTTTAGATAAAGAACATTATTATGATTCAAATATACATATATTATATAATTATTATGGAAAATAATTTTATTAATCGAAATTTATTATTTAAAAAAATTAAAAGTTATGAGGCTTTCATGTAAATCAAAAAAATGAATGTCCCTCTAAAATTATTGATTCAAATAAAACACTAAAAACAATTTTTTAAAATAATGTAACATTTTTATATGTTATAAAAATGTTTTTCATAGGGTTTCAAAGTTAATTTTTTATAAAATAATTAGTAATTATATTCTTGATATTTATATTTCGATATATGAATGGTTTTATAAATTCCTAGTACATTCTTATATAATAATAATGTAATACAAATTACATTTTTTTGAAAACCTTATTTTTTCACTAAAAATTTTCCTTTTATGAAAAAGATAAAAAAAGCATACCAAATAAATTTTTTTATAAGTAATTAACAATTAATGTTAAGTTTTATTAATGTTGAATTATAAAATATATAAATTCATGTTCTGAATAAAATCATAAAATATAATGAACTCCAGTTTTTGTTATAAATTGATATTTTCAAATATTACCTTTTGATATTATTATTTCATTTCATTTACGAACTAAATTTGGGTTAAAAACTATTAAAATAAAACATAATTTATCCTCATTAGTCATATGTTTATTTATATATAATTGAAAATAATATAAAATGAAATTTTTCGAAAAAATAATTTTCTAAAAAATAAATGAACTTATTAGTTATTTTAGGTAACAAAATTGAATTTACATTATATTTAAGGTATAATTTTTTTACACATATAATTCATAAAAAGTTTTCAGTTATTAATTTATTTTAATTCAACATATCTGTTTTTTACTACCATAAAAAAATATTTAAATTTTTTATAATATGTCATTATTTTTTTATGTTTTTGGTTCCATGTGGAGCAATAAATTAAACATTCCAACATATTTAATGTTAATCATATATTATAATTTCTATTTTTACATCTATCAATGAAGATATATTTAATCTGGTGTTAATAATATAACAAAATGTTTTTATATTTATGTAATAGACATTGTCAAACTTCTTCTCATCAATTCTAAAATGAAAATGTCACCCATATTATGGTTGGTTAACTTCCTCCTTGGGTGACATGTTTCATTTTTCATCACCACCTTCATGTATGTATATATAAATTATTTTATGGTTTAATATGATTTTAATAAGTATATTTTATCTTATTTATATTTTTAACAATTAATTAATAATCATTAAACTAAATAAAACTAATCTAGTTCATAATGGTTTCTAAACCCGCCTAAATGAACACAGAAATAAAAAATATATTTTTTACTCAATGAAACATGAATATGTAAGAAAAAATGGATATTTGGATCCATTTAATACTTACTTAATGACATTAAAATAATTCTATCTCAATTTTTTAGGTTTTTTCACATATGACAACAACTTTCATAATCATTAACAAAACAATGTTGGCTCAGAACTGTGAAATAAACACACTCAGTTTTTTGAAAGTAGACAAAATTTCCTCGTAAATTGATTATAATTGAATATAATATAATACTAAAAAAGTATAGAATAAGTTCTTTTTAAATAAATTATTTAATATAAATAATTTCATTATTAAATATTTTATATGTGTACACTAATAAAATCAATACTCGAGGTATGGTTTCTTCCGAACCACCCTCTTACTCTGGGGTTATATGTTACCTTTCTTATTCTCCCTTTCCGTTTACATTCTCCTCATTTAATTATTTTATATTCTCGATATATAATCATATGATCATGAAATACATTAATATTTCATCATTTTAGATGAATATTGAATACATTTTATAATAATACATGTCTTAGGACCGTAAATGTTTAGTGTATTTGGAGAATACAAATATAATCATCCTATTTATTTAAAATATATTCATCATCTTTCATAAATATCATATCACACTGTATACTTCTTGAAAATTACCTAATTAAAACATTCTTCACAACCCAAATAAAGTGAACACAAGAAATGGAGAGTATAAATACCTAGTAAGGGAAAACATAGGATATATCAATCAATGATCTTTTTTGAGAAACATTGTATTTGTTTGAGAACACAATCATAACATAACAATTTCAAACCCAATCAGTCAACAAATATAAACCATGAATGAAGTATTGATCCATATTCATTACAGAAGAAAAAAACATAAACTTGCAGTACCATCAATAATCATTCATGATCCAGGAAAACATTTCATAATTGTTAAACATAGGGTTGTGGCATACACATAAACCTAGAAAACTATTTCCTTAGTCAAGGATCGGTACCAAGGGAATCATAATAGATTGGGATAACTCTTGATTCCATCATTTATGTAGTCACGGATAACACCCATGACTATAATAGTTGATGGAGTCCCTAATATAATAGGAATCACACCCTATTAATGTCATTATTATCTCCTAATATATCGATATTTACCATATTCATTTTAGGGTTTATAATTATGGGCCCACACATAACATCATAAAATCATATATATATATATATATATGCTCCATAGGGTCATAAATTCATTAGTCGTATAATCATATGATAACCCATGGAATTGATATTGAATACATATAAATTTCATTAGTTTATCATAGCGCCACACTTGGAGAAAAAACTAGTTTCATAATGGTTTTATCATAACATTATTTTCCTGTGGGAAGGAAATGAGTTTTATAAATCCATTCATAAATCATCAGCATAATATTCCATCTGGATAAATAAAATTTATTATACCAAAAATATTTATATCTTGGGAAGAATAAAAATAAATAAATGGTGTTTACATAGATAAAGAATCTTTCAATAATATCATTCAATTCTTTCATTGAAAAGGGGAAAAAATATGAGTTTCTTTAGATAAAATTTTAACTAAAATTTCCTGAAATATTTATAAAATATTTTTATTTGAAAATAACCAAGGAAATTGATGATGGAAAATTAAAATAAAATATTTTTCATGAAATAGGTAAAATAATTTAAGGATTTATACATCAATGTAAAGAATTCCTTTCAAAATTTTGTAAAATATTAAAAATGGATTGTTTATAAAAATGATTTATTAAGAAAATCATTTTCAAACCTTTGTAAATAAATTAAAAGGTAGTGAAAATGATTCTTTTAAAACATTTCATTCATATTTAGGTAATTTTATAAAATATATTTAATTATTATGGTCATGGGAGAAAAGTTCCTTCGACTAATGAGGAAATTATGTCATCTTTTCCTTAAAAATATTTTATCACTCATTTGAACCATCCATGATTGGAAAATGGTACTAAAAAGATAATCTCTATAAATAATAATATAATTTGAAAATATTGATTTTCAAGGAGAAGATCCAAATAATTTCTCTCAATATAAGTTAAATAATATAAAATATCAATTAAAATGGGATTGAAAACAAGATACCATATCTTATTGGTAACTTTCTAATCGTAACCCCATGAATGAAATTACTTCAAATAAAACATTAAATAAAATAAATTAATATTATTAATGATATAACATATATAATTGGTATTTGTCACATAAATAGATTATATTAAATGTATTTTGTTTTCATTTCCATTAATTTTTTGTTTTGGGGGTTTCCAATGGTTTTATGGAGAATAGGTGAGTTTTCGTGAATTGGGCCAAACTGTGAGCCCAATTCCAGATTTAAAATTAAATTTTGTTTCTTTTATAACTTATTCATTTTTTAATATTTTTCACTCATTACAACTCCTAAATGTCCTCCCCTGATATATTAACACCACAATTAAAATTTGGAGCCTTTGGTAATCCATAACCAAGGTTTGTTTTGATTTTTTATTTAAGAGATTGGGTCTGCCCAGAAGCCCATATCCAGTTTTAAAAATTAATTTTAGTTATTTAATAACTTATTATATTTTAAGTATTTTTCGGTGATTCCAAGCCTAATATGTGCCCCTTACACCCAGCCGCTCCCCCAGCCTCTTTACCCCCTCTTTGGAGCTCTTAGGAATCGCGATTTAGGGACGAATATCTTAGGGTTTCTAAAATCGGCCAGATTTGATGTGGTATGTTAATTCATTCATAACTCTCTCAATTCATACTATTTTCCCTCCATTCCAATTCCTAAATGACCTACTAAATCCTGTTCGAACATCCCCTGATTTTTGGACGTTTTCAATTTCAGATACTGATGTTTTGGGGAGATTCATTCTAGATTTCTCAAGTAAGTTAGTCCATTTCATTTTCCCTTTCAAATTGATTAGGGTTTCATTCTATTTTTTTAGGGTTTCATCCCTTTTCATTGAAGTGAAAAATGACCAGTGGGTTGGGGTTCGAACCTAAGGTTTAACCTTGTGTTTTCTTGGTCCAAGTTTATATTTTTAGGTTTGATCTACCCTTCTTGAGGTGCGGCGGTGGTGCATTTGTGTTTTTGCACAAAGGATCCAATGGTTTCATTTGATTTGGTAGGTGATTCCAATGTTGATGCAATATTTGTGTATTAGCATGATGTATTTATCATATTTTCATATTTATATCATTTTATTATGGCTGCAAAAATTGGTTCTAATGATGTTTCTATTGCAATTGAATTTTAAATGCCAATTTGGTGTGAAATTGGGGGTTTTCCAAAGAAATGTTTTATTTGTTTATTTGGGGATTCCCTATAAATACATAGTTGTTTCTATTTATGTGTAAAAAGGAATAAAATAATGTTTATAATGTTTATCCCTTTTGGTTATTTCTGAAAAAATGGGTTTTAATTGTGTTTGTAATGAAAGTGAAGTTTTGGTTCCACTTTTGTGTGAAAATGAAGGTTTTACAAAGTTAACAATTCTTTTTTAACATAGGGATGCCCGAAAATTGATTTTTTGTTTTAATTGAAATGTATTGGGATACCTTTACTGTTTTGGTAACTTAAAAGTGTGAACATAGTGTACAATTGGGTTTCTTAAGGGGTTTTGTGTGCAAAACAACACGGGATTTTGAGAAATTGATTTATTCAAATTCAAAGAGTTTGTTGTGTGTTTTAAGTGGTATAAAATGTGATAGTGACTATAATTGGTGTATGTGACCATTAGTGGTGTTTTAAATTAAAATGGATATTTGTTAAATCCTGAAATTGTTTGAGCACAAAGGGGGGAATCCCGGGTACCTAGGTGGGGCGGATTTGTACTAGTACGGCTAGTGGACCGGATGGGTTTTGTCCCTGTTTCACATAGCATTTGGATAACGACAACTCTAACTAAACTATTTTGATGATGATTGGGGACCACTAGGTTATGGTTATGTTCCCTACTAGTGGGTCGTGCACGAGAAAGGATTTTACTATGGTTACATTACACCGATGTACGAGGTACATGGGGCCCGATACTATCTAGTGCCTAGGGGTGTTCCCGGTTTTTTACTCATTGGATTTGTGGTATTTTCCCTTGTATTTGGGTGTCTTTGGAATTATATTGCAGTATCTAACTTGACTATTTAAATGTGTTAACATTCTGAAAGTTTTATCTTGAAAAATGTTTTCAATTTAAAGTTGCATTTCTTGGAATTTTTCACCGCTTTTCATTGCATATTAAAACTGCTTGCTTTTTCACCTTGTATTGCATGCACCTTGGAATCATAAGGTGGTATCCTATTGGTATTAGGCTCACACCCTAATTACACCCCTTGGGTGTATGTAGACTTATTTTTACCCAAGTAAAGGAAAGGCTAAGTGTGATGGCGGTTCAGGGAGTTAGTCCTCATCCTTGGGGCGGAGTAGTGGAGACGACTTGGGGGTGATGACCCCTTGTCATGTGGAGTCCATGGGGTTGTTCTGTTTCTGTTACATTGTATCTTTGGACCTTTTTTATTTCATTTGAACTTATTTATTCAGTTTTGGATTTTTTTTTATAAACCTTGTTGGTATGAATTTTTCAGATTCATTTTATCAAATCTTTTTGGTGTTTTATCTATACATATTTGGGTAAATCATTCCCAAACCAAGATAAATGATACTCGGGCACTTGTGCCAGCCCGTGGGGATAGGGAATGCCCTTCGGTACTTGTCACGGGCTGGTTCTGGTGCCGGTTTTGGAGGCGACCAGATTCGGTTCGTGACAAAATGGTATCAAAGGAGGTTCAGGTTAACTCTTTAGGTCATGTTATTTGGGGAAGAGTCAGGATATTATGGAGTTAGGATTGTAGGGACTTGGTATTCTAGTTATGGGTAGTGTTCCTGATCACCACACCTCATGACAGGATTCAGGTTTCCTAGGGAAGTCAAGATTTATCTAAGTCCTTTGGTTTTCTAGTTTTAATGATGGTTAGGGGAAATGAAAAGAGAGTTGGGTTAATGGTCTCAGTGAGCTTGCAGTGATTGGCAAGACATTTGGAGCCGGGGATCTTCCCTAGAACACTCTTTGTGACTGTGAAGTGATTGGGGTATGGTCTCCAACTATATGTCCATGTCACCCACTAAAACTAGTTTCCTCTCGTATTGTCTTGTGTTCTTTAGTTTTGAAATCATGGAACTTTGGTTTTAATGTGACTTGGTTTTAAGAAGCGTAAAGTTTTTTTGAATGATTTTTAAATAATGAAGGAATGGTTTGGTTAATGAAATGGTGGAATTAAATTTTCAGAATTATTTTGAAATTTAAAATGGTGTGCTTACGCCTCTTTTGAAAGCATGAACTATATTGATTTTGGTTTTGTAAAGTGTTTCCAATAGAGTTTTCTAAACAATCAAAGGGTGTTTTAATGGGATGATATGTTTTGAAATTGAGTTCTTGTATAAATGTTTGTATCTTTCTAAAATTTTTAGTAATATTTGAATTGGGATTTTGATCTCCTGGTTAGCATTTTTGAAAAAAAAAGGATGTGTTGGTTAACCATTTTGGTTTTGAAAAGTGGAAATAATATTTGTTTTAACCTATGGTATTTCCATTAGTAACCACATGCATGTGGTTATATGGGATGGTGGATGGTTGATGGAATGACTTGATGAGTGTCGGGAATGATATGAAGAGGGAGCCCGGTGTGGCACAAAAACATGCATGTGTGAGGCCCATGGGGTACCATTGGTGGATATGCTTACTGCTAAAAAGTTTGTTTTAAAAGAAATAGTTTTAAAGAGAAACCTGATGTCTTGATGAATAGTTTGATATAGTTTTTATTATGGGTTTTTGATAATGTTGATGTTGTGGGATGTTTTGAGTCCAAGAACCCTCCTGTTTGAACTGTGTTTTGGGTTTGTGTTTGGTCGGTGAGCTGTGTTGTAGGGACGGTTAGTGGTATCTTTTGAAGAATGTTTTGGGATTCCTTTGAGGTGGTTCCCTTCATGTTTTTGGATCTGGATTGTGGTATATCGTGACCAATGGACCATCTTGGTTGGGTCCTTTGGTTCAATCGTTGTATAAGGTACGCCCCATTAAGGGTTAGTGCACAACTGAAGTGAAACCCGGATTGTTTTGCCTTTTGAAGACCCTCTAGTTGATCAATATAAGGAATCATTTTCTTGAGATTTTTAGATTGAGTCTACACCCTTTCCTTGATTTGATTTTTAGATCCTCTTGTAAGGTGAGAGTTCTCATGGAAGGTTGAAAGAGACATTAGTTTCATAAGTTTCCTGATACGTCGAAGGTGGATGTGGTCTAGGGTTGTTAGTGTGGATAAGTGTCTCGATGGTGTCCAAGAGGACCTTTGGGTTCTTCGAAGTTTCTTTGATGCATGAATTCATGTTAAACCACCGGTGTGCGAAATATGGTCACAATAGGATATTGTGGCCACTTTCTAGAATTGTGTGTTGTTTGGGGATGTTGTATAAGGTCCCTCTCCATGTATTGTTTATATCAGTCACAATGGTCATGTTCGGTGATGCCTTATGATGTCATGGGCTCAATTTATCATAAAGGTGAAAGTTGGTCAATCATATGAGAGTCTCTGTTATGTTGGGAGAATGTATCCCTTGGAAAAAAAGCTTAAAAATATTCCATTTTAGAGGAAGGTGAGTATAGGTTTTCTTTACTTCTATTGTTTCTCACCCGAACAAACAAGGTGTGATGTGTGTGCATATTTTAAGCCCTTGCTTCAGTGAAATATCAAGTTAGGGTAAAGTGAGTTTGGAATGTGTTATGTCTTGGAAAACTTATTGGGGATTGCATTGTAGTTGTTGGTTTCATCGAAAGAAGAATTATCGTTCATGGGGATTCCAAAGCCTAACTGCGAGGCCGAAGATGCTTCAATCATTTGAGCTCCAACCATAGGTCTCGGAGAGAAGCTGGATCGTAGTCAGGGGAAATCACAGGGTCATTTAAACCCTTGTACAATGTCATATCCTCAGTATGAAAGTTAGGAAGAGTTTAAACCTATGGTGTCAAAATCTTTCTTCTGTTATCCATGTTCGGTGGAAATAGTTGGAGGTCCGTGTACCCATGTCATCGCCCAATGTTATTCCCTCCCCCTTTGGTTTCCACTGAGACCATGGAGAAAGGTTTGAAGTTTATCTACACTGTTTGAGAACACGGTTTTCACTTGGTTAATAGTGACCATGCCCCCAAAAAACAATGTGGATAGAAGGATCCCCACTGTTAGTGTATGGTTTCCCAAACCGTGCAAACTAACCATGTGGTCGCCCCAACTCTTTAAATTTTGGGGTCTTTCTTTACCGGCCAGTGCTGGTTGGTTAAGATGGTTGATTCTTATGGTGGGGAGACACACTATGAGTCTTATATAATTTCTTTTGTAAATTTCTGATGGAATTATATCCCTTGTACGGGTGAGTCCATTTAGGCCTCCCCTATTAGTCTCTTGATTATGTCTCAAAAAAAAATTGGTTGTCTCTTATGGTGGGGAGCATATTTGTGTCCCCCCATACCAGTAACATAGATTTTTCCATGGTCTTGGCTTGGTGTAGATATTATTGTTCAGATATATCTAGCTACCAACATCATTCTTGGGTAAACATTGGGACTGGAGAGCACCCAATGGTTTAGTTAAAGAAAGTTAAGTGTAACCTTGTTCAAAGTTGTTGTTCGTTTGGGTGAATTGCTTGAGTATTTTTCAGATTGTGTTTGAGGAGTTTTTATTTGGGATAAAGCCTGAATGTTCTTGATGGTATTAGGAAAGTGGTGTATGTTTGGTTTGTGAGAGTATTCCTTCCTTCATTTATCACTGGAGGTGTTTTGGCCTTTGGGGAAGAAACCTGGCAAGGGAGTACTTCTTGGTTTCTTAGTTGGGTTTGGTTGTTGCTTTGGCCTGGCTGTGACTTTCCGGGGAGGAATGTTTTCATGGTGGGGAGAATTTTCACATACATAGCTTATTTTAAATGTATTTTTATTTGTATTTCCATTAATTCTTTGTTTTGGGGGTTTCCAATGGTTTTATGGAGAATAGGTGAGTTTTTGTGAATTGGGCCAAACCGTGAGGCCAATTCCAGATTTAAAAATAAATTTTTTTTCTTTTATAAATTATTAATTTTTTAAATTTTTTGACTCATTCCAACTCCTAAATGTACTCCCCTGATATATTAACCCCAAAATTAAAATTTGGAGCCTTTGGAAATCCATAACCAAGGTTTGTTTTGGTTTTTATTTAAGGGATTGGGCCTGCCCGGAAGCCCATATCCAGTTTTAAAAATTAATTTTATGTATTTAATAACATATTCAATTTTAAGTATTTTTCGGTGCTTCCAAGCCTCATATGCGCCCCTTACACCCATCCGCTCCCCCAGCCTCTTTACCCCCTCTTTGGAGCTCTTAGGGATTGCGATTTAGGGACGAACATATTCGGGTTTCTAAAATTGTCCAGATTTGAAGAGGTATGTTAATTCAATCATAAATCTCTCAATTCATACTATTTTCCCTCCATTACAATTCTTAAATGACCTACTAAATCTTGTTCGAACATCCCCTAAGTTTTGGCCGTTTTCAATTTCAGAAACTGTTGTTTTGGGGAGATTCATTCTAGATTTCTCAAGTAAGTTAGTCCATTTCATTTCCCCTTTCAAATTGATTAGGGTTTCATTCTATTTTTTAGGGTTTCATCCCTTTTCATTGAATTGAAAAATGACCAGTGGGTAGGGGTTCAAACCTATGGTTTAACCTTGGGTTTTCTTGCTCCAATTTTCTATTTTTAGGTTTGATCTACCCTTCTTGAGGTGCGGCGGTGGTGCGTTTGTGTTTTCGCACAAAGGATTCAATGGTTTCATTTGATTTGGTAGGTGATTCCAATGTTCATGCAATATTTGTGTATTAGCATGCTGTATTTATCATATTTTAATATTTATATCATTTTATTATGGCTACAAAAATTTGTTCTAATTATGTTTCTATTGCAATTGAATTTTAAATGCCAATTTGGTGTGAAATTGGGGGTTTTTCAAAGAAATATTTTATTTGTTTATTTGGGGATGCCCTATAAATACATAGTTGTTTTTATTTTTTTGTAATAAGGCATAAAATACTGTTTATATTGTTTATCACCTTTTGTTATTGGTGAAAAAATGTGTTTTAATTGTGTTTGTAATGAAAGTGAAGTTTTGGTTCCACTTTTGTGCGAAAATGAAGGTTTTACAAAGTTAACACTTCTTTTTTAACATGGGGATGCCCGAAAATTATTTTTTTGTTTTAATTGAAATGTATTGGGCTGCCTTTACTATTTTGGTAACTTACAAGTGTAAAAATAGTGTACAATTGGGTTTCTTAAGGGGTTTTGTGTGCAAAACAACACGCGATTTTGAGAAATTGATTTATTCAAATTCAAAGAGTTTGTTGTGTGTTTTAAGTGGTATAAAATGAGATAGCTACTGTAATTGGTGTATGTGACCAGTAGTGGTGTTTTAAATTAAAATTGATATGTGTTAAATCCTGAAATTGTTTTAGCACAAAGGGGGAAGCCCGGGTACCTAGGTGGGGCGGATTTGTACTAGTACGGCTAGTGGAGCAGATTGGTTTTGTCCCTGTTTCACTTAGCATTTAGATAACGACAACTCTAACTAAACTATGTGGATGATTATTGGGGAATACTAGGTTATGGTTATGTTCCCTACTAGTGGATCGTGCAAGAGAAATGATTTTACTATGGTTACATTACACCGAGGTACGAGGTACATGGGGCCCGAGACTATCTAGTGCCTTGGGGTGTTCCCGGTTTTGTTGCTCATTGGATTTGTGGTATTTGCCCTTGTATTTGGGTGTCTTTGGAATTATATTTCAGTCTTTAACATGCCTATTTAAATTTTTTAACATTCTGAAAGTTTTATCTTGAAAAATGTTTTCAATTTAAATTTGCATTTCTTGGAATTTGACACCGCTTTTCATTGCATATTAAAACTGGTTGCTTTTTCACCTTGTATTGCATGCACCTTGGAATCATAGGGTGGTATCCTATTGGGCTTAGGCTCACACCCTACATACACCCTTTGGGTGTAAGTAGACTTTTTTTGACCCAGGTAAAGGAAAGGCTAAGGGTGATGGCGGTTCAAGGTGTTAGTCCTCATCCTTGGGGCGGAGTATTGGAGACGACTTGGGGGGTGATGACCCCTTGTCATGTGGAGTCCATGGGGCTATTTTGTTTCTGTTCTATTGTGTCTTTAGACCTTTTTTATTTCATTTGAACTTACGTATTCAGTTCTGGATTTTTTTATAAACCTTATTGGTATGAATTTTTCAGATTCATTTTATCAAATCTTTTTGGTGTTTTATCTATACATATTCAGGTAAATCGTTCCCAAACCAAGATAAATGATACCCGGGCACTTGTTCCAGCCCGTGGGGATAGGGAACGCCCTTCGGTACTTGTCACGGGCTGGTTCTGGTGCCGGTTTTGGCAGTGACCAGATTTGGTTCGTGACAGTATTAGATACACCTCATAAAATATGATAGGTGTATGACATAACATATGTCCCAAAGCACACAATTTGAGAGGATAACCCCATCCCACATTGGTAACACTAGAACCAAAACCACTTTGATTAATTAATATAAATTGTAACATTAAATTAAATAAATTAAGAAGTATTTATTTTTCAACATGTTAAATTATATGTATATACACCTCATGAACATAAATATTCACATAACACAAAACATGTCCCAACCAAACAATATTGAGATGAGGAACGCTTACATCTACTCTCAATGTTCTTTGAATGGGTTCAAACCTACTATATAACAAAAATAAAATTTATAGTTCACAAATTATAGACCCATATTAATAAATATCATACCTTATATGATTAATTTAAAAAAATATATCATTCAGGTATTACCTCTCCATTATAAAAATCATTATTTCGGGTGAAAACAATTTAGATTTTTATGCTTATTCGGATTCAGTAGTTCCATTCCATGTAATTTTATCATTATTGAATTAATTTCATAATATTAATCATAATATAATTATGATATTTAGTCATTATATGTACTTTTTAAACCATTTATATAATGAGGTGAAGAAAAATTAATTTCATTACTTCCTGGAGATGGTAGTTCGTACGTGCGCATAGTTGATGTTTTCACTTTTCCAATGGATGGAATGAAAGAAAGAAAAATTAAAATTCACTATTAGAGATTAATTATTATACAATATTAATATATATATTAATTAAATATGACCATTTTTATAACCAATTAAGTATGAAATGAAAAATGAATCACATCACTTCGTGGATACGGTACTCCACACATATGCACAAGCAACGTTATCATTTTCTAATGTATAAGAACATAAGAAGGTGGATAAAATATTATAATTATATAAGAATAATTATTTCATTAATATAATATATAAATATTAAATTATTAGTAATATCTAACCAAGAATGATGGTGGTGGAAAATGAATGATATTGCAATGTTGAGGTGGTATCCCAGATGTATACACAAGCGATAATTTCATTTCCTATTAAATGGAATAAAGATATATAATGGTTATTCAATAAATATAATAATGTTATCGTATATGGTATATACTGATGTTATTATATTGTACATGTTATTACATAATTTAAGGAGGTATGATTACCTCCTCTTTGAGAGGCCTCCTTTGGATATCTTCTAAATGACACTAAGGATTGTATTTTGAAGATAAACCTCCATAATATAGATAAGGATGATGAGAAGGGTTTTTTTCGGGGTTCTTTGAGAAAAATGGATCTTGCTGTTTTGAATAATATATGATATATGGTGTCCTTTTATAGTGTTGGAATCTATAAAAATTTAATTATAGAAATAATTTAAATTTAATAAATTTAATTTCATGTGAAATTTGAACCAAATGAAAATAATTTTAATATATGATATAGGTAAAGGTTTAAAACCATTATACTAATAAAATTTGGTTAGGTTTTTTTGTGATTTTAAATCTTATCACTTGGTTTAACACCCTCATCAACCAAAATTAACCTTAAACATGGTAGAAATATTTATAATACTAAAGGGTTAAAAATATATTTCTAAGGTTTCAATTAGCACCCAAATTGTCAAGGAAAGATATTTTTGACCATATTCCATCCCCTTTATCCTCATTCAATATTTTTATGATTTTTAAATCATTTAATAAAATATAAAATAACATTATATATTATTAAATTATTTTTTGTTTATATACATGTAATTTGATTTTAAATTTTCGAATATAATAATTTATTTCGAATCTTGACCATTTCACTGTCATTCATTCATTGTAATTACCCATAAAATTCCTGTAATATAACATTTAACTGAAAGAAAATTTATTTTAATTTTTTTAAAATAATTTAATGAATTTTTTTCATCTTTTAAAATAACTATTTCAGTATTGTATAAGAGTTTTAGATAATTATACAATCACTAAAAATAAAAAATAAATTAATATTAAAAAAATAACATATTAATATTTGAAATAACTATCTATAACTGACCGTAGCCACTTTTTATCCGCATGGAAAAATATTAGAGATTTTAAAGGAATGTTTATAGTTGAACACCACTCATAATGTATATTATTGGAAAAAATTATGTTTATTTTAATGTCTTATCACATAATTTTATAAATATTTTACTAATTTTACCCTTATCTTGGTGAAGTCACTTTTACCATGTTTATTATTCATAAGGTCAAAAAATAGTGGCCTATTTACTATATTATAGAAAACTAATTAAAAATAATGAATCCATTTTTTATGTTTTAATTTATTTAAGTGGGAGTAATTAAATAAAAATATAAATGCATAAAATTTAACAAAAATTGTTTTTAGAAAAAAAAATTATAAGACAAAAAATATATATACCAAAGTCAAGTAAAATACTAATTGATATCTAATTAGTTGGATTATTTATAATTAATGGAATATTATGAAACTTTTATATATAATTTAAAATATAATTGGGATTTTTAAATACATGTTTTAATTAAATTAAATGATGGTTTTACAAAAAAAATATGTTTCCTTCATTACTCACATAAAAATAAATATGTAATGAAAAATAATAAAAAATAACCCGATGAAAAAAATATAATGGTAATATCAAAAAAAAATATTAACATACACACACAAAAAATTTATTATGGTAGAATATATTTCTAGTTACCAAGCACAGACAAAATTATAACCATTCTTTAATAAACATATTTCTATATTGTAAAATGATCTTACAAAATATTGAGCACTTATTTATTATGTATTAATTAATAAATTTTATTTGAGTAAATAATTAATATATATATATTTTTTAATGTTGTAAATTATTTTCTTATCTATAAATTTAATAGCTATGTTCATATATATCTAAATTCATTTTATGTTCAGTGTTTCATGTCAAGAATTCTATCAAACTCAAAAACATTATTTATAGATAAAATATATTCAAATATATTTTGGTGTTACATTCCACCACTCATAAATTAATTTCACCTAATCCATTTTATAATCACTTACTATAATTAGTATATCATGATGTAGTTGTAATATCAGATGTATATTTTATCACGATAACCAATTTTCAATGTCACTATTGTGAAACACCATATTTTTTAATTAAGTATTTCTAAAAATAAATAAGAACCATTATAAGAATCATTGGTTTCAAAAAACAAAACTTGATAGTTAATAAATTCATTATACATAAGTCACAATTATTTTATCTTTATATTGAATGAGTTGATTAAATAATTTACTCTCATGGAAAAGAATACGAGATTACATACTTACATGATTTTATTCAATTTTATAAGAACAATTTCATCCTTTTGTGGTTATTTGATCCATTTCAACTTATATCTCAATTTATTCTCAGATAAATGGCTGTTAAAGTTTAATTTTTCATTTCTAAAGAACTAAAATTATCTTCTAACATATCATAATATCCATAAAATAATTACATATCATTCTTTATATATCTAGATATTTAATATAACCAAAATGGTTAATACATGTTATTCTAAATGGATTAATTTTCATATGAATAAATAATATATCAGTCTCCAAAACCACAAAAATGATACCTATATCTCAACTTAAAAAATTCCATAAGTATTTAAAGTTATGTCTCTTGAAAAATATTTCTGACCAAATTGAAAACCCAAAAATATAAAATAATTGATCACATTTTTTTTCAAGATCAGCTTTAACATTTATCCCCAAACAAAATAATGTGTATCATAATGATAAATATTAAACAAATTAATACCATGATCATATATTCCCTAAAAATATGCTAATTATAAATTCTTCAGTACATTTCACACTAATACATTCCTGAAGAACATAGAGTTTTGGTGTGCTTGGAGACTAGATACATAATCATATTATTATTCATAGCATGTGGAGAAGAAACTTAATAGGGGGTGACCTCAAAATCATAGTAAGGATAAATATCACATATTTAAAATAATGATCTTAAGTGTGGATATGAATAAGGGTAAAATAACATGGACATAACTTAACAATGTCATACTCAATCATTCTATGATCATGAGTTATTGATCATTGAATAAGGTTTTTTCGTAAAGAATGAAAAAATAAAAAAAATTGGAATCATCAATTATCAATCAGGAGAAATAAAAATATATAATAACCACAAACTCTACCTTTTTTGTAAAATAATAAGCATACAAAATCATTTCCATAGGCATGGATCCCTTCCTAGGCTGCCATATGGAATTGGGTTCACTCCCCACTGCATAATTTCCTCAGTAAATTTTTATTCCTAGGATTATCATAATAGTCAGTATCTATTACCAAATTGAGTTTGATCACTATTACATACCTTATTATCTCAAGATATATCCATTTTTACCCAATGAATTGGATGGTTATATAATTTTAGGCCCACCCATTACATAATAGAAACCATATATATGTGTTCCACAAGATCATAAAAAATTCAACAAATCATTATAACATATATTTGAGAAATGATAGAAGATTTATAAAAAATTCATCATTTCATAATAAAATAACCTATTGAAAAGATACTAGTTCTATAAAGGTTTTATCATAACATAATTAACCTATAAAGAATAAACTGGTTACATAGACTAATATTTGAATTATCATCATCATAGTTAATATAGATAAATAAATAGGGTAGTAAAATTTAAATGAAAAATCCATAGAATATTGAGAAAATTATTTTATTTAAAAATAATTTAGGAACATTGTAATGGAATATAAAAAAATAATCATTATGGTTGTAAATTTTGATCATGTTTTTTACATTAAAATAAAACCATCCTTTCACAATTTAATCAAAAATAAAAATATGACCTGAATGGAGAGTGATTTTATTGAAAAAAAAAATTATACATTTTTTATAAATTAAAATGTCATAAAAATGAAATTTCTCAAAGAAATTAATTCTTAGGTATGAAATGGAATAAATAAATTTTGTATAGTATGGACTAGGGAGAAAAACATTATCGACTAAATAGGAAATAAAGTCGACTTTTGTCTATAAAATTTCTTGATAATTGTAAGTATCAAAGAGTGGAAAATGGTACAAACACAAAAAATATCAAGACATAACCATATTAGATGATACTAGATTTTTTAAAAGGAAAAGGTCAATATAATTAAATTCAAATGAAATTAATGAAAAAATCGTCCCAGTTATAATATTATTGAAACATAAATACCCTAATGGTTTGGTAATCACTTAATAATATCCCCAAAGAATGAAATAGAATAAAATTATAAATTAAATTACATTAAAATGATGGTATTTATAAAAAAATTCAAGGGGTAGTATGTATACCTTATAAAATAAGATAGGTGTATAAAAAACATATGTCCCATAGAAGACAATCTGAGACAACAAACCCTCACTAATTTTGTATCATTCAATAAAAAAATATTTTGAATGAATTAATTTGAATTATATATTTAAATATAATTCATTGAGAATGATTTATAAATATATAATATCAAAGGAGCATTATATACATATAATAAACAATAATAGGTGTATAACATCAAACTTGTCTTGATGAAACCACAATAAGATGATGATCTATTACCTTAAATATCCTTCTACCTTGAATGAATTCAAACGTACAATATAGTAAATATAGATTTATTATACATATATTACATAACCATATCAAAAAATATCATACCATATATTTTCTCATTACATATTTTACTCACTTTATTAACAATTATATATTAAAATCATCATTATGGGTGATTACTATTTCATTTTTTATGCATGTTCCAATTTGGAAATTTCGATACATATACATTGATTTTGGTTGAAAAATATCCCAAACTTTTATCATGTAATAAGAATAATATGTAATCATTATATATACTTGTATATAATGTTTTATAAGTAGGTAATGAAAAATTAATTACATCACTTCATGGACGCGGTAGTCCATACGTATGCACGAGTGATGTTTTAACTATTCAATGAATTGAATAAAGGAAAGGTAAATTATAATAAAAAATTAAATAATAGTTAAAATACCATTGATATTATATATATTCATTTAATATATCCTTATTAATATCTATGTAATGATGAGATGAATCATTCGATTCTCTCCATTTACAGGGAAACTAGTTCATGTAATCACTTTTATCAAAAAAAAGATGAGATGAATAATTAAAAACATTTATTTTTTGTGTTAGTGGACACATACCCACAAGAGACGTTATCATTTTTCAATGGATAAGAAGAAAATAAGGTAATTATAGAAGAAAAAATATCACATAAATATAAATATATTCATTAATTATAGTAAAATAACCGTGAATGAAAGGAAGTGTTGTAAAATGAATATTGTCGCTATGTGGAGGTGGTACTCCACATGTATGTGCGAGTGAATCTTTCATTTACCACTTGATGGAAATGATATGGTTAGAGGTTATGAAACTAAAATAATAAAATCATATTTTTTTTGTGATTATTAATTTATATTATTTTAATGGTTTGAAAAATATTTAAGTAGGTAAAATAAGATGTAAAATAAAATTGATTTGCTAATACGATTACCTCCTCTTTGAGAGTTGTCCTTTGGATCTCATATCAAGGACCCTATGGATTATATTTTGAAGGTAATATAGAATAAAAACAAGTATAATGTTCATGAGAAGTGATTTTGGTAGTTTTTGGTGGTTTTAAATGGATCAAGTTGTTGTTAAGAATAAACTACAGGTTGTCCATTTATAGTGAAGAAAGGGAACACTTCAAATTACATAAAAGAGTTAATTATAATAAAGTATTTTTAATATGAAAGTGGTAGAAGGTGAGAAAATTTATATTCTATGATATTTTAAGGTTGAATTAACTTCAAAAAATAAAATTAGTTTTGGTTTATGTCAAATTTAAGACTTCATATTTTGGTTTAACGCATTCGTTATCAAATTTTAACGTTAAATATGGTGACAACTCTTTCAATACTAAATCATAATTAATGTACTTATCAGTCACAAATGGGAACCAAAATGGTTAGGGGATTACGTTAATAAAATTATCATAGATAATTTTTCCTCTTATAATATTTTTATTATATATAAATCATTTATTAAAATATTTTATAACATAAAATATTAGAATGAAATTTTTGGTCTATTCATTTAATTTAATTTAATGACTAGAAGATAGAAATGTATTCTAATATATACCATTTAACCGTCACCTATACATTATAATTACCCATAAAATAACTTGAACAAAAATCATTCAAAACATTCTTATTATAATTTTTTAAGGTTTTTTAGTACATTTATCTACTGTTTGCACAATCACTGTGTCAGTGTTGATTATGTATTAAATATAATTATATAATCAATAAAAATAAAAAATAATATAATATAATAAAAAATATTACTAATATTAAAAAAATCTATACCGGACCATAAACTATTTTTATCTCCATAAAAATATTCTATTTTTAAATGAAAAAAGTAACCTTTTTTATTTTTTTTAACATAAAATAATATATATGACATTATAGAAGATGAAATGGAAAAAAATGACATAAATTAGAATATTGGAAGACTAGGGATTAAACCCACCCATCAAATATATTAATATATTGTTTTAGGGTTTTTGAAATTCTTATCACATAATTTTATAACCTTTTTACTTGTTTTACCCTTACCACAGTTAAAACATTTTTACAAAGGCTACGATACAGAATGATCAAATCTAAATGAGGTATATATATAAATTTTGATCCTCATATTTCAATATATGGGAAAAAATTATGTTAAATCTATATAAGTAGAATAAATCAATTTTAATATAAATTCTTAAAACGCCATAAAGAATTGCTTCTAGAAAAATGTGCTTTTAAGCCGAAAATGATCTTTTATAAATCAAATATAATTATTATTACCCTATCATTTATTATATTATTTATCATTAAATGAGTCTTATTATACATTAACATATAATTAAAAATAATAATTGGAATTTTAAATTACAAGATTTATTGAAATGAAATGAATGTTGAACAAAAAAATCATTATTTTCACTATTCACTTAGAAATAAATCTTTTTAGAAAAAAATAAATCAAATATGATATTGAAAATATAATTTCAAAAATATTGTTCAATTACTAAAATAAAACTTCAAATTAATATTAAAATTAATTATTACATTCATTCACAAAATTTAATTAAAATGATTTTTGAAGAAAACGTAGTTTTATGAAAAATAAAATGACTTTACAAAATATTGAGTACTTGTTTATTATGAATTTATCAATTAATTTAATTTGAGTAAAATAATTATATATATATATATTGTGACACCCCCATGAAATTCAAATAGTACTCTTATTTTAATTATATGTTTATTTTGTATATAATTTAAAAGAATGGGTTTTAATAAAAACAAATATGAAAAAAAAGTATTTTTTATAATAAAAAATATTTTTTATCTCAATTATATAATATTAAACAGTATTTAATGAAATGTATTTTTTATGAAAATATATTAATTTATTCATAAATAAATTTTTTTTCTTAAAAAATCAGAAGAGTGGGTTCTTTATTCCATATTTAAATTTTTGAATATAGTGTATTATTTTAAGGAAAACTAATCAAAATTACTTTTTGAAATAATAATTTTAGTGAAAGTAATTTATCATAAAACATACTATTTATTTTTGGAATTCTAAAATTGAAATTGTATTATTATTATATATTAATATGTTATATATAATTTTGAAATATTTTGAACTCATTTTGCATAATAATTACATGTGTTGATTTATGAAAACATTTATAGTTATCAAAATAGAGTATATTAAATGAATTATTAGTTTGAGTGATTATAATTTGTGTACTAAGATTTCAACGGTTTTCAAGTGACAGTATTTGAATATAAGTGTTGTAAAAAAATAATTTTCTAAAAGTGAATTATTAATCTTTATATTGTATTAAAATTTTATGATTGTAATACTTAATGAAAATGTTTTAATTATGAGTTAAACATTTAATGGTTTATATTATAACTTTTAAATTTAATAAGAATAAAATATAATGATAATGAAAATGTAATTTTTCTTAACAAATGTTTTTGAAGATAAATATATATATATATCAGTTCAATATTATTCCTATTAAGAAAACATTTTGAAAAAATTTTACTAAGTAAAATACACACAAGGGGTCGCACATATAGTTCCAAGACATTGGTTTAGCAATGGCACATTGCAAACCCAGCTTGAGCAGTGAGAGGCCGACACCAAGAAGGGATGTGATTGAAGGGTCCAGTGAGGCATATGGTGGGACGAAGACTTGGAGGGAGCCCATGTGTAAGGATCCATGTGGTTTGTCTTTGGGGAATTGGGGTTCATAAAATGATTTAGGGATTTTATAGGTG
Source organism: Viscum album (assembly GCA_963277665.1). Taxonomy (NCBI): domain Eukaryota; kingdom Viridiplantae; phylum Streptophyta; class Magnoliopsida; order Santalales; family Viscaceae; genus Viscum; species Viscum album. The sequence continues at coordinate 1,048,800,469 of OY728151.1, read as the reverse complement.
TTCGGAATTTCCTTCCCAATTTAATGTGGGATGAGATTGTTTTTTGTGAAAAAGTGATCTAAACTGTTTGATCTTCCTAGGATTGTCTGAGATGTCCCACAAAACCATAATTATCTTCCCGGTTTTCCCTTATACTATGGACTTTTAATTAGAAGGTCGATGCCACTGAGACCCTTTCCTCCCCCACCATTACAATCTCTCTAAACCCTCAGCCACAACTCAGTGCTGTTTCGATAGAAACGACAAGGATAGTTTAATTTTATAAAAACCAAACCTTGACTCGCATCATTGGATTCATATATATGATTTGATTAGAATAAATATATAAATATATTTTCAATTTATTTATTTTTTACACTATTTAGAAACTTTTATTGGTCTGGTATATGTCAATTTTTAATCCCTTTTAGATTTTTCAAATACAACAACTTGAATTACAAAAAATATATATACGACATTGATCAGAATGATCAACCAAATGGGTCCAAAACCCATGGATGATTTTTTCAAAGGGTGTACTCTCCATCACCCATATATTAATAAAATATTATTTATACCCTCCTTTATACACATTTAAACTCCAAAAGTTTTTTCTACAAACTGTATCCTCTTTATTCCTTTCCTTGTGTCAAATAGCCTTTCTCATCCTTTCTCAAATTGATGCAAGGGATTGATTTATTTTTATCATTTTTTGTTCAAATTATAAAGATACTTACATACATAAAAATATATATATATATCATTATTTCTATTTTTATTAATTTTTAAAACCAATAATGTAAAGGATAATGTATTCATCAAATCATGTTTTGTTCTATAGTATTATAAGGGAATTATTTTTATATATTTCAAATTTATTCTTTTTGCAAGTGTTATATTTTTTTAAAAAAATTATATATATATATATATGCATATATTATAAAATTATAATTAGGATTTTATAAATCCATAATTTTTATCATATTTTGTTTTAGAAATGTAATTTTATATTTTATTTTCAAACAATTATTGTAGTAAAATATCATCCATGAAATCCAAACAACTAAATATATCCAATTAATTATATATATATATATATATAATAATTACATGATTAATTATAGGAAGATTGGTCTTATAAAACCAATTTTTATTTATTGATTTTATTTTCTGATCTACACTATAAAAAATACCAAAACACTATTCTGTTATTGTCTGATTTAAAATTTTAAAATGAGTATCTATTTTTATCTATATATTTTAATTATAATTTTAACTATTCAGAATTAATAATTTTATGTATAATTTATATTTACAATAACTTTAAATAAATGATATCATTTTATGTGCTAAATCTAAATAAAAGATATTTTTCTTTTGAAAAAATTCCTCTGCTTCTCCTGGTATGTTATTTATAATTTAGATATTGACATCATCTATGTTATCATCAATATTCCTTGCATTTTTATTCATGTATTCCTTCATTTTATTAGGAATTTATATTTATGCCTTATAAATAAGAATAGTTGTTAAAAGAATAGATTTATCTTAATTGTGAGTTTTAAAATTCTCAAAGATGTGATTATGCCATGATAAGATACATGTGATATTATTTTCATTTAAAATAATATAATTTACATAAGTATTATCATGAAATTTTTTGGATTATGATTGAGAAAGGAAAGACCAATAAAAAGTTTTCTTAAAATTGGTAGTATAGTATAGAATATTATGTTATAGTATGAGAAATGAACCCTTGAACTTACAATGGAATTATCCCATATAAGATACAACTATATTTCCTTGTAGTTTTCTTATATCCTACTGATTATCATAAGTAATACGTGAAAATTATTAATTTAAAATAGATAAAACCAGGTAATCATTTTGAAATGTTATTATTTTGGAAATTTACATTTTTCCTAAATTTTAAGAAAATTATTATGTTTCATTGTTTTGAAAAAACAATTTCAATGTATTTATTTATTTGAAAGATAAATTTTTAAAGTATTTACCAATGATTTTAAAACCCCCTACTGTGAAAAATTAGTACTGACCCTATTTATTAAGTTATTTTTCAATGGTTTATATGAATTTATTTGTAATGTGTATTTCATTAAGGAGATTATGCACATGAAGACTATTCTGATTATTCATTTTATTTTCTAATTTATTATTATGTTCTCATGAATGTGTCAAATTCTCCAAAACGTAGACTGGAAAATTTATTGAATGTAATAAATTGTCCGTATTGGTTATGTTTATTTTGCTTAAAAAATAAATAGCATTTATATATGTTTAACCCAGAAGTGTGGGTTCGGTACTTTACATATATTTTATAATGTTTTTAATCTTATTCATACCAATAAATTTATTAACTAGGATATAATATACAATAGTTCATTGAAAATTGTTTTTTGATATAAATAAGGCTTTCTAACACATGCCATATTTTAAAAGAGAAAATACCTTATAAATTCCTTCAGTGTAACAATATATTTATTCCTTTCATATACACCTAGTTTACAATACCATTATTTTTAGGGGATAGTAAATTTTATTCATGTTCCTTTCCCAATTCTTTCTCTTAAGAAACCCTGAATAAAAGGGTCTTCCCAATTTCATAACACATTTAACATCTGACTCCATGAAATGAAATTATCCTTTTATTATTTATAAAAATTAATATTGTTTTTGTTAAAACCATTTTGTATGATATTCAATTTTTGGTAAATATTATGATCATAACCTCTTTAATGACATGTGACACCTTATCGTAAACCTTTCATAAATGGATTATTTCTATTGGACGTCAATTTTATCACATGGATGAAAAGGTAAAAATGGTAAATACCTTATAAAAAATAGAAGGAAGTGGATAATGAAAACCAAGGATCACAAAATCCTCAAAATAGTAGTTCACCCAAGGTACCCCAAAACACCATCTGCATGCAACCTACTTGTGAAAGACACAAGTGAGCAACACCCACACATGACACTTGTATGAAAATACACCTTCACCCAAGGTCCTATATTTTCTTATAAATAGGACATTAGGGACTTCATTTGTATGGATGAATTTTTTCAAACACTTTTTTGTTTAACTGGTCACCCTTGTGCTTCACTCAAGTCTTTTAAAACCTCCTAGGTATTTTTATAACACCTAAAGGATAATGAGGTAAAGGGGTATAGTGGAAGTTAAGTCCTCTTGTTGTTTAATATAAAAAAACCTATCTGAGAAAATCACCCAACCCCTAATTAAAAAATACTACAGTAGATTTCTTTTCTGTTACTATTGAATATCACGAATCACCTTCGAGAACTCTTTTAGAGACCCTTTAAGGCCTTAATAATTTCTTGTTTAAGTTTAGTTTCCCAGGTGATCAATTTCCTACGTTTCCCCCCATTCACTCAGGCCTACCTACACAGAGCATCCCTTGTGCTAGCCTCCTTGGTTATCCTTAATATCCAACCTGCACGAGCCATCCATGAGGCCACCTTCAAATCCATCCACAGTAGGGTATGTCATTCTTTGGATCCCTTTTCTAAAAGGGATCAATTTGAAACTTCCAAAATAGACCTCCTGATTTTAAAACCTTGGTAAAATACACATTATTGTACCTCCGTATTGTATTTCCATGTATATGGTCAATGAATTACTGCACTTGTCCTATCATAGGGTTGGGATCCTCAAGGCATTAGTGGGTCATTATTTCTATAGTCATGATGACCCTTACCCCAATGACTATGTTGAAATGTTCGCACTCTAGATGATTAGGTTTTGGTCCATGTTTCCCCCTTCTCAACTCTAAGATTAAGAGCCTCTGATTCCTAGCAAGGAGGATGAGGATCACACATTCTTTTCCATTCAACATTGAATTAGATCCTCATCCCACTAAAGAATCAATTTTAGGGAATCCCTCCGGAAGTATGGCCCTAGCCGTTTATGGAGGAGTATGTAGTCTTCCTTCTATCAACCCCCAACACATCATCCACCTTCATTCCTTACCTTGGACTCATATCTAATTTAATATAAAGATAGGTAACATGTCATACCCTCAGCCTCTTCAAGTGTCATCCTCCTCCTCTTCCATCGGTGAAGGAGGAAAAGTGTATGGTTTTTCAATTTATCTCCTTTATCTTTTTTCTCACACACACATGAGTATCATGAGATTAGAGGTTAGTGATGATCAAAAAAACCCCACACAATCCACATGATCCATTGAAATATGAGAAGTCTGATTCCTACAAGTTAGGATATATACGAAACCCACATAGGGTTCGAGCTCCCTGGGAATATTCCTCAGGTGTAAACCAAAAATCTAATTCAATTAATGTGGGTATCCTCCTCATGAGTATTCCCCAAATTAAACCCCAAAAATACGATGAGTTAAAACATCTCTCATGGTCCGCTTTTACAAGGAGAATCCTTCTTAGGAGTAAGCCTCAACCTATCCTCTCAATGGTCTTTACTCTACTGCCAGGTTAACTGAACTACTTGGGATTTTATTCACGTATAAATGGTATACATAGGAATCCTCTCAGAGGTTCAAACTCAAACACACAATTCTCCGCTATTCTCTCTGGGACACATTGCAATTATGGTTTGATTTAACCTCAGAATCCATCTTCCTTCCATGTTTTCGTAGGCCTCCTTGTTATACTTCCCAGACCAAACTCTAAAAAGGCACCTTTCACCAAGATGTCATTTCCACATGATGTTAAAATGAATGGATGGTTCCTTATCATGTTAAGGTTACTGGAATGATCTTTCCCATTAAGTAGAACCAAACTATGTAGGTTCTAATTCCATTCATGAGGATATGTAGGATGTCCATTTAAGGGTTCAATCCCAATATCAAAACAACTCCCCTCTCTCTATACTTTTATAAACTCAAGAGTGGCCTTAAACTACCTAGATGATAGTGAATTTTAGAGGACCACACGGTGTGGCTCGAAAACCAGAATCATTGTAATAATGAACAATGAACAGCTAAGTAGTATATTAGATGATATCATTGATAGATATCCCTGGATACATACTTATATATAAATTGATGAAGTACTTTGAATACATAGAGATGATTCCAATTTCTACATGTGTTAATGATTGATTGTCAAGTAAAGGTAAAAGCATGACATAATTGGTAATTTATAAAGTATTATAAACGTTTGTTAAATCTATAAGAGAGTCCTAGAGTAGGAAATGATTCCCCTAAAAAGTGTGGGATGAGCTCGACCACCCATCCTCTCAACCAATGTGAGTTCTCGTGAATTGTACATTACAATCCCTAATAAAAATATGCCTTTGTAAAGCATGTCCTTTTGGATATAAAAACATTGGGAGTTTATATTCCTAAGGAAACAAACAAATTGTTAACTCAACATGAATCCTTAAATAAGATGATAGTGTTACACATTTTTTAGGCCCATTTCACTTTAAAAAAGATGACCGGATAGGGAAATCAATCATGCATGTGTTCATAAATGGAAATTATACCCTAAAGGGTTCTTGTTCATATGTATGTCATATATACTGGCATTCATTTTTAGAGCATCCATCGATCCAATGGAATCCTAAAATGTTTAACTAACGAATGCACCATCAGCTACTCAGTCCAGATCATCATCTATGCAAAAAAAAACATGATCACCAACCAATCATCATCAACACTGGGTCTCAAACTCATTGGTCTATGATTACCACCAAACCTGTCACATCCCAACCCTAGAGGCTTCCCGACAGGACATCTAGTTCCACCAGAACCACCAACCATCCACTCAATAATGACCCATGGTTCTGAAGCAGATGGAACCGACTGATGACTTCAACCATTTTGGGATCTTATCCCCAGAATGAAGAAAACAGTCCCACCAATATTTTGTGGAGGTGGAACAAGAGGCCAGCTACGGCCTCATCCAGGAGACACATGAATCATTATGAATGGCTCGTGTCAGAAAATACCATAACCAACACTATGTGGATGTTAAACCTTAACATGATGAGGGTGTTTTCCTTAGACAACTACACTAGTTCCTTCAGACATGGTCTTGAATGATATCCCACTAGGGAAAACATCCATCCAATGGGGAGTAGGTCAACACCTATACCTCCTCCCGGGAAGCCCACCAACTCAATTTTATGGAAAATAATGAACATGGACATAAACCTGTTCATCGTCATTTGGAATTCCATAAGACTAATTTGGAAGCATCTAATGAATCATGCCATTTAGATACAGTGGAAACTCACATGTAGGAATACACACCTTCTTTCACCCACCAATCCTACTATCAGCCTCATCTAGAAGCACCCGGAGAAGTCAGTCAGAAAGTCATGATTGCAAGTAGGAGGAAGACTCAACATTATTCCACCCACACATGAGTAATTTCATTATCAACTAGTAGAAAATAGAGGATAGGAGCAGGAACATGTACCTACTCTAGATACAGAATGTACATACATCCTTATTCATGTCACTAAAGTCACTAATCATTTCATGGAAATGGTGAAAGGGTATATGGAAATCAATGTCGATATCTTACATACTTTCTTAGACATCCTAATGTGGAGGAAATTAGTGCCTGAGGGATATACACATAACTCCATCCCCAGAAATAGGGTATCTCATCAACATAACACCCTTGAGTAGACACGCACCTCGGCTCTTGTCTAAGAGGGTTATGGGGAAACTCCCCCATAATATACGGATAGTTGAATCATGAATATACAACTACTCCAACCAAAGTTAATCATTCTATTCCAATGGCCACTCCAATGAAAGCTCAAACACCTTCCCATGATAACCACATCTCCCATAATGTGGCCCCAATTTATCCTAAGAAGACTTCTTCCAAGAATCTTTATCAAACAAGATTATAATTTCAAGAGTCGATCAATGATTAGGCTTCACTTAATGCTAGTGTTCTCTAATCCCTTAGATGATTATCTATTACAACTCAAGATCATACTCTCCTATTATAAAATTACAGGAGATTTAGAAGTAATTTTGAAGTTCCTCATCGTACACTTCACCATGAAGGCTTGTGTCATGAAAACAATTTGTTCAATCTCGAAATCCTATCTCATGATGAAAGCCATGAAAACCCTTCATATGGCCAGAACACCAATGAGAAATTGGGTCTTGTCCTTGCTATAACCCACCATAGTGGTCCTCCCCATGCTGGTGTTCATTATGAATGTTCTCTATGTAGAAGTGATTTTTATTTAAAATAGAATTATCCAATTGTAAATACAGTGATGAGAAATCCATCATATAATGAGGCACATGAAAACATGAGTACAGTCATGTTTGATTCATTTTCATTGGTAGGTGAAATACTTTCTCACACAAAATATATCCCTAGACGAAGTGCTTTTTATGAACTAGCCTTCAGTCATTCTCCTTCAAACATAGTAGAGGAAGTCCCAACCAATCCCATTTCTTATGGTAAAAAGTCAACAAGTGGCCAACCTGGTCAGACCAGGTCAAGGAACCTCTTTTAAAATATGAGGAGGATCAGCTGAATATTCAGAAAAAATTTGCTAAAAATGACATAACAGTCAGGTTATGGCCTTTATCCACCCCCCAATAAAATATTCCAGAAAATTTCATGGATGATTGTATGCATGAAATCTGACTCAACATATGAAACAATCTTCTTCACTTAATATAAATAATATTACACAATGACGAGTATCAAAATCACGTAAAGGTAGTAAAATGGATCCAATTCCAAATTGACATGGAATATATCCTAGATTCTCGACATCCAAATACCAAGAAATAGTAATAACCCTTCAATGTGAATGCCTCGATGAATTAATGAGATTGTGATATTTGATTACATATTCCCCATGTGTTGATCACATCAGAGGATGGGGTGCACATGGACCATTACATTTCACTGTTATCCCTAACAAAAAAATCCCACCAATTTTGGTATCATGAAATTTATTTTTCGTAGGCCAGATACAACAAACATAATCCATTCTAGACCGAAGATAATCTCAACAATTATAGGTCCCAACTAGCTCTCACTGACATTGGAAAAAAACAAATCAAGCTATGGAGAGACATTTCTTTCAAACCTCTATGAATATTTAGCAAGCGTCCCATTTAGAGGATGTTATTCTTGAGATGAAAAAATGTAGGAAATAATGAAATGATCTTTCAAAGTGGTTGATTCATGATCATATCGAATGATACACATAGACAATGTTTAAAAAGAAAATATGTAAGATCAGAAGAGAAACCAATGCAATATCAACCACAACATTTTGGGAGCAACCCCAGCCCACGGTGCTGGAGGATTTTTTTACAACTATATAGATCAAAAAATCATACCCAAAGGGTTGTGAAGACAGAACGGGATTAGACCCATCCCTCAGGGTTGGGGTAATTTTCACCCCCATCAATATCCTGTTCTATAAAATTTAGTATTCTCCTGTTTAGGGAAAATGTTGCATATTGGATCCTTATAGTTTCTCCCATCCCGTGATCTGGTGTCATCACATAGAGCACATATGAAGGAGTTATCTGGGGATTCTCTCTGGGTTACTATAAAAAAAAATCTCTTAGAAGATTGGAAAATTAAAGGATAAGGTATCAAGGAGGGAACTGAAGAATACAATCTAGTAATGGAATTTATAGAATTCCAGCAATGCATTTCACTTTAGTGAATGTCATAAATGTTAGCCTCATTGATTTAATATAATACTAGGATGATTAAATTGAATGGTTATAGGATGAGGTTCTGGTCCAAGACATGGTCTAGACTAAAAAATGAAGGAGGTTTACACACCTAAAACCAGAGGCTCAACCGAAATCTAGGTTCTCCCTCAAACAATCCACCTTTACCTCCTCAGAAGAAGGAGAAAGGCAATATTTAGATTGAAACTCAGCTACCTTATAGAGAATTTAAGTCCATGTATATAGAGAAAAGGTTCGCTCATCTAGAGGAGGATATAATAGAATGAATAGATGCAATTCATATCTACTCTAATGCTTCATTCATGTCAAACGGGTATAACAAAAAGATCCTCAACTTTTGCCTCAAGCAGATTCACCTTAACAATGAAGGTTTTCCGCAGCAATTGAGGATTATCTAGAATATCTAATAAATGTAAGATACCAACCACCAATATATTTTAATCACGTAGTAGTATATTGAGAATTCCCTCCATTGGTTCCACAACCAATGTTGGGTTAGGAACATACTCATAGGCATGTCCTAATGGGTTACCAATGACAGATTCCAGTAGTCCTACCTCCAACATCCTTGTTTGTCTCCACACCCATTCAGGCTCTATCCACTACACATGTTTAAGTCCTAGCTTATAAATATATTCATTAATGTTTATGAACAAAAATGATTCAATAACGTCACCATTGGATGCTATGGAAGAATGGAACACCCCAGTACAACAAATAAATGAGGGTTACACTGAATGCGAAGATCCTACTCTGCTCCCACCAATCTATGGGAATCCCACATTTCCGATATTCAATGTTTTGGGAGATTCGGAGTACAACATAACATATTTCATCTTTATTTTCTATCCCATGATGGGTAACCCATAACAATAGTAGGGGTGAAACATTGATGATTCGTATAATCACTACAATGACCACCCTTTGTGTGGTATAGGAGTTTTCAGTCTCAGTTGATTACAAGATGTGAAGATCTCCATCCTAATATCCATTCCATCTCCACTGAGCAATGAAGTAGACAATGGTTTTTGATCACACCAATTGAAAAAATATAGATAATTAAAGAAACTCATATTTCATTGCTCCGTGGATAGGATTGATATACTCCACAAACATACCACTCCCTAGAGAATATCAATTTCCAATCTGTGTAGAAAATATATGTGATGAGTTATGCACACCATTGATCCCTATATAATATAAAATATGGTTTCAGTACATGGCCTCAATTTCTCAATAGGTTGAAAACTCCATCGCACTGACTAAATCTAGGTACAAGTTAATTTCATCAACTAATGGAAGTAGAACTGGAAAAGTGGTTGCTACTATAGTTACACATAATCTGGCACATGTACCTACTTCTACATCAAATATTACATCATACCAGAGGTATCTCTCTCTTATGTGTCATAAAAAACAATTTCCTTACCATGATGATCAATTATACCAATGACAGAAGATGTTTTGACGAGTTTAAAAACATGGACTATTCATTGTCGAATAACCAAGTCCCCAGTTACATCATTTCGGCAATCTAAAACAACTTATTTCAATTTATAAATCCTACTAAGACCTAAAAAGAAGGTTATTAAGATATCTCTAAATATTTTCCCTTCCATAAAATTTTGGCACACCCCATATAGGATTATTTTGTTTTCAAAGACCTCCACCAAATGATGGTGGATTGTGGGCAAGTGGAAATGAAAAATTCTCCAGCCCAGGTGGTATGGGATTTTTCTACCAACTCGTAGAGTGATAGTGAATGGTAATACATTAGAATAAAAATTAATAGAATTTTTTTTATTGGATGTTAAGGAAAAAAATAAAATGGACTCATGATATTCTCCAAACATAATTGAAATAGCCAACTATTTCCTTGGCCACTTCTATTGCAGCACAACCAGCTTTATTAAAATGAAAATCCTTTGAAATAAAATCATCCAAGAATAAAAATTTCTAGACGGGTAAGAATTAGTTATAATAATATGATCTCATGTCAAGGAAAAATATTTCCATGAATTTATAACAATTCATGTCGACTATATCAGAAGCACCGCCCTACCAAACGGTACAACAAGAGTTGAACCATCAGGATGAATCTTCATTAGATGAGGAGTTGTTCTTCGGATCCATTAACATAATTAATTTAGTGGAATACTTTGTAGATGATGATTATGATCATGAACCTGAATTCCCCATAATTTATTGGGGAACCTGGGGAATAATTTTTCTTGTTTGAGGTTATAGAGCAAGACGTGGTCGTGCCTGAAGTCATTACTCTAACCGCACCCCATATTGAACCACCTATACAGCCAAAACATATTGAAGATGTCTTCAATAAGAAAAGTAGGAATAGTGAAATTCTCTCATGCAGGATAGGGTTCACCCATAAACAATCATCTTGGATGATATATTTGAAGATATGTCATCTACCGATCCAACCTGACATGTGGGCTAGCCCAGACAACCTAACCCCCCTAAAGTGGAAGCACTACCAGATTTTACTCTAAGGTATGGTCCATCTATAACAAAAACATCAGCCTCCAAATATCATGTGATAGCACAACCTCATGTGGTGATATGTAGTCCTTTGTATCAAATGTATAATGTTTAGAGAAATTATCCCATGTTACAGCAAATTTATCCATCCTGGAAGCTCTAATTCTATCAAAATACATATTTGAGGCACTCATCGAGGCCTTATCAAGCTCTTAGGAATTTGAATTTGGGGTTGATTCTACTAAGGTATATCATTTAGTAATGATCCACCAAACATCCAGGGGATTATATCTTCCACGGATTGAGATAAAGATGTTTTCATTAATGGACATGTCTGTCCCTTGTATATATATCGAGCATAATCAGTGAAATTTATGTCGTATAAGCCTTTGTTGACTATGGAACATGAGTAAAAATCATTATAGTCTCAACACTTTTACAATGGGGTGTCAATGAATCAAACTTTTCCCCCTCCACTTTGATATTATAATGTTATGATAAGAATGATTATGAGCCTCTTTGTGAGATTACACTCAGAACTAAATTTGTGGATCTTGTGTGAGACATATAATTCATGGTTTCCTTATAGGATATATATTTCAATGTTTTTCATGTATTTCCTTGGTTATATTATCATGCAGTCATTCCATCATCATACCACCAATGTCTCCATTATTGTGTCAATGGACCAAATGGGTAATTTTTTGGTGATATTGTCTCATTCAAATCATGTGAGACAAAATACATGGATGCAGGATTCAATCATAAGGGGGGTAAATATTCCATGGATGATTATGTAACTCAAATAAATACTCCAAATGGATTCAAGATGATCCCATATAAACCATTAAATATTCTCAGTACAGATTACACACTACCTATTAATCCAATTAAAGGGGTGGGGGTATAATTCAAGTATTCATTCAACAGCTTCTGTGATCTTAAACGCGATAGTTGAACCTGATGGAGACGTAAAAATTATCACCTCTATATGTGATAGATAAATATTGAATGAAAATTTCCTAACTCCATCTAATGATATCCAAGAAATCCTGGTTCTATCATCTAGAATGGATGAAGATGTTGTAACAATAGAGGGATGTTAAAGAACCCATCCTCATCCTGTCGCATCCACCTTAGGACTTCAAGAAGGATTTATGTCATCAAATAAACTTGTAATGATTGCTTCATATTTTGGATTTCCAAATGGTGGTTCCCCTCTTCCCTTTGAGGATCATTTTTTTCAACTCCTCCTCAATAGTAGTCTCAAGAAATATGCCATGGGCATGAGGAGGAATAAGAAGATCTCAAAGATTCCCCTCTAGCATTTGAGGAAGGCATCTTTACCACCATGGATGTACTGAAAGATATAATATGGGTATAAAAAATGATCCACAACCCACTATATTTAGTGTTTAAATGACTCCCAATGAATAGGAGCTATATAATCCCTTCCTAATGTTGCACCATGATTTGTTTTCCTGGAACTACACAGAGATTCCATGCCTTAACCCTGAGGTGACCAACCATTACTTGGGTTCTCCAGAAGTTCATCTAAGATACAAGAAATCAGAATAGAGGATGAACCCAACTCATGCCTATAAAAAATTTTATGAAGTAGATAACTCATCAAGGATGATTTTATTCAAGAAAAAGAAAACGAAAAATGGATAGAGAACATTTTCCTTGTGAAAAAGAATAGTGGGAAAATTAGGGATTTCATTGATTTCAGATATCTCAATCGTCATTTTCATAAAGATGAATTCCTAGTCCCAATAACTGAACATCTGATTGATGAAATGACTAGTTATAAAGCACTTTTCTTCATGGATATATATTACGGTTATAACAATTTTTTTATTTCCTCTAAATAGGATTAATCGAAAACATTTAAATCTCCTAATAAAGTATTTTTCAATTGGGTAGTTCCCTTTGGTTTGAAAAATGTTGGTTCCATATACCAACGTTCCATGCATCACTTCTTCAGACCATTATTGGATAATTTTGTTGAATGATATTTTGGTGATCTAGTGGTCATGTATTGAAAACATTATGACCACTTAGCTAACCTATAGACCATCTTAATAATGTTTCAACAACATAAGCTAATGATGAACACCTAGAAATGTGATTTTGGGGTAACCTAAGGAAAATTTATCAACTTCATTGTATGATATTGTATCATCAAGCTTGATCCTTATATGACTAAATCTATCATTGGCATATCACATACTTGAAAATTTAAAGAGTTAAGAGGATCTTATGGAAACATTTCCTACATCTGGTGTTTTATTGAAAATATAGTAGGAAAATGTTTACCCATCACCATGTTGATTAATATGGGGGTCATGTATCAATGGACCAATGATTTCTAATAAGTGTCTGATAACCTAATGAAATATCTCTTCATCCACCCGGTGTTGATGCCACATGTAGAAGGAAAACAACTCATTCTATATGTGAAGGACCTATAACAATTAATGGGATCATTTCTTGTGTAGTATAATGATGTTGGAAATGAAAATAGCCATTATTATCTCAGGAGAACCATGATCAATGATGAGACTCTTTATTTAGATATCGAGAAGAGAATACTGGCATTAATATTCATTGTTCGGAAGATAAGACACTATCTATAGAAAAATAAGGTCCACTTGGTTTCTCACAATAACATGCTCAAATTTATCCTCTATCATCCAATAATGATGGGAATTTTGGTACTGTGGGTAGTTATTCTGTAACAGTTTGATATACGGTTTGTGCCTCAAAAAGTATTTAAAGGCCAAGAATCCAATAGGGAATAAAATAGAGAACCCTAAACTCAACAATGTTTTGGATTGGGATTGTAATCATCTCCCTAGAGAAGGAAGTGTTGAAATACTCTTTTCTATTTCCTGAAGTTGGTACTGAAAATTAAGCATATTATTAGGCTCTCATTATAGGCCATGAATTGGCACTCAAATTTAAGGTGAACCACCTAAAGGTGAAGGGTGACTCATAGTTTGTAATCAAGAAGATCAGTGGATATTGCGCCATCAAAAATGAGAATCTAGTCCCCCTGTGTGATTATGTCTGAAGGTTATTAGAAAAATATTCCTTAAAGACAACATTTTATTATGTCACACGATCAAAACATTCTCATTCTAGTACATTGGAAAAAGTAGCCACAACCCTGGAAGATCCTAACTGAAGAGAAAAAATCATTCAAATTTCCTCTCATCGCATGGTATCACCTTTTGTTCAAGCTAGAATGGAAGAGATTAAAGAAATTAGTCTCATTACTGAATGATATGGTCCTATCATGAGATGAATGATTCCCATAATAGAATACCTCCATGATGGAATACTTCTGTTAGATATAATTGTAAGAGAGAAGATCCAACAGTGAGCATCCAATTTCACTCTTTATGATGGAAAAAAATACCAGAATGTCCTCTAAAAATGAGTCTTTGATGGAGTCCTTCTTAGCTGTGTTGATAGAGAAGTTCTTTCGATTGTTATGGAAGAAGTTTATATAGGATCCTATGGTTCCCACCAATCAAGGTACATGATTTTTGATAAAATCTAAAGGCTTGGATACATTTGGCCTTTGATGATGATGGAATGCACATAATTAACTAAAAAGTGTCATCCATGCCAAGTGCATGCCATCTTCATCCGTCAAACCCCCCGAGATTCTACATACATCCATACACTCTTATCCATTTTACATATGGGGAATGTATGTAGTGGTTCCTTGTCTTCCATATACATGAAATTATTTTAATTACATCCCAACTACTTCCTATTTCTTCTCCAAATGGGATGAGGCAATACCTCTCAAAGATGATTTGACTAAAATCATTTTTGGTCTTGTAATTTTGAACATCATTACTATATTTGGTGTCAATAGTACCATATTGATGGGAAATGGCACCAATTGCTTCTCCACTGAGGTGGAAAAGTAGTATCTAGAGTAAAATACCAAATCTCACCACTCATCCCGATATCATGTTATGGCTAGTGGAACGATATAGGTTTTCAAAAAGACCCTGCCAAACATACTCTAGATGATGGTGGAAAAAGAAAAGATGTCTTGGCCTTATAATCTCTTGCATGCCTTATCGGATTAATGGAATATGACCCATACTTCTACATGAGTGACTTCGTATTCACTGGTATATGGAAATAAAGGATTCTTGAAAATTGATGTTTGTTTTCCATTGGTCTAAATTTCCATCTGTGATGAGATATCCATAGATTAATAGAACCATAAATGATTGTATGAGTTGGAGTGACTAGAAGAAAATAGATTGATTATGTTTCAAAACAAGGAAGTATATCATAATCAAATAGCATGAGAATTCAATAAGAGAGTCTACCTCCATTCATTCCTCCAAGGATAATCGGTATAGATCCTTTGGACTCTAATGATACAAGGAAATAAGCCTCCAAATCTTGATCCAAAGTGGGAGGGACCATTCTCCATATATAATGTCTAATCTAATAGAGAATATTTCTTTATCTCATTCGATGGAGAGCACATTAGGAAACCAACCAATTAATGGTTCATGAATAAGTTCATTGTGTAATCACACAAGGTTTTCCTTAACTTCAGGATGTTAAACAAAACTGTGTCATATACATCCACAATTAATGATGTTAAAATACACAGCATCACCATCCTTGTCACATGATGATAAATTTCATGACATGAGGTCCTTATCGCATGACTTAAAACTGCAGAACACCATTTTTTCTTAACGCATGAAGTACAACTACATGGAACTCGTAGAATCAAACATATTGCATGATGTTTTCTCCCATGGTTCCATCTCTATGACCTAAAACTAAGATCCATATCATCCTGAATGATGTTATACTACACATTATTTATGGTCCTTTCCATATGAATTTAAAAACCAAATTCCAATTTGTCCTGCATGAAACTGAGTGGCACCTTCCATCCTTAACTTATGACATTGAAATCCACCTTCTATCTTAACTGTGTGACATTGAACTGCATGGAATTTAAAGAAATAAGTGTGGTTTGATTCTCATCCCAATGAGATACATAATGAAACCCATATCTCTAATAATGGATCTAGCCATGACAACAAAAGATACTCATTTTTCCCTACGTATGATCCAAATCTACACTGGTTATTCTTCCAGAACATATGGATTAATATCGATGCTATCTAATCTCTTCAGAACAACCATTATTCAATAAAATATTAAGTCCCATTCCTCATATAAAAAAATAGTTTATGGAAAAACCATCTTCATGATCTATGTGTGTCTTGATTCTCATTCCAATGAGATATGTAGTGATGCTAAGGTTTCTGATCATGTGTCCAACCACAACCACAAAAAACCCCTCCACTGCCTACATGTATGGACCAAACCCACACATGGAACACTTTCAAGAGCTTTGTGTGGCTTGATTCATTCCCTATTAAGATAAATTTTGACACCTAGGACCTACACCCTATTCCATCTACAAAGTTTCAATACTTTCACATCAGTTAATCTTCGTCCACACCACACGATGATAAACTACATGGTTTATCAAGAACTACGTGTTTCATGATTATCACCCCTTTGAGATACGTAGTGACATCAAGAATTTAAATCTAGAACCCAACCAAAATTTGATAAAAGAAATTCCCCTATTCTACAATGTATGAGTCAGATCCATGCAAAAAGATTTAATATGTGTTCACATCGTATGTATGAACCCATATTAAAAACCCACCGTTATCTCTAACATAAAAATTCGATCAAGGTGGGAGACCTTAATTTATGAACTACACATGTCTTGATTCTTTCCCTAGATTTATAAATAGTGACTCCTAGGTCCTAAACCAAGGTTCAGTTAAAATATTCCTTTTAACAACAAGACATCTTTACCCTTATCGCATGACATTAATCTCTATAGCTGATGTCCTTACCACATGACTTTAAATTTCACATAACCTAGATAACTATGTATGTCTTGATTATTATCGCATTGAGATACATAGTAACAACTAGGCTTTAGATCCTTGTCTTAAACATAGGGTAAAGAAAAATTCCTCCTCTAATAAGTTCAAAAAAAGATATATGTAGGTGATTTTATATTGGGCCCTCTCATTAAACAAACTACATAAGAAAAAAATAAATTTTCCCTTTCTATGTATAAGTTAGATCTATGTAAGGTATTCCAAACTCATGGAAAATAAACATCTAAATGATTCCTTTGTGCATTTTACAATGCCCCTATCACATTTGAAACTCATGATCCTGAATTCTTTTAGATCATTGTAATAATTCCTCATCTTCTAGTAGAAGAATGTCTGAAACTTGAGAGATCTATTACCTAACTATGCAGTATGTTCCCATGTTGTCCATGCATAAACCACCCCATAATGGGTGTGTCATCCAAAGCATTCCACTATTTGAATATGTAGTATGTGCCTCAGCTGTCCTTTCATAAAATAGTCCACAAAATATGTTTGTCAAATATCTACAATATCTCCCTTGGGGGAAGCCTCTTCAATACCTTTATTATTCAAAGGTAGTTTTCTAGGATCAGAAATTCAAATCTAGCGGTCATCCCTTGCATGATTTCCCTTTATCCTCTACCCAGATCTAAAAAACTTTAGGACTATAGTTTACAATTTCCTTCCTAATGTCCAAAGTATATAGGAATGAAATTGGTCTGATAAGGCCACATATCCTATGATTATTTCCATAATATTATGGTCATATTTTTATGACCTAAAACTACATATTCCATTTACTTCTAGTTCTTGGATTAGTACTAGGTAGGAAACCTCTTTCACCCATTCTTGGAAAATCATGATTTGAAATACCCATTCCATGTAGAGGTACTTTCTCCACCAATAAACCAATATTTCTACCTAGGTAAATCTGAATCACTGCAAACATCCATTGGATATTAATGATAGAATATTTGAATTCTTGATGACTCCTTTTCCTGACTATTAACCGCATTCCCTAGTTGGTTTTGCATAATTCTTCCACATAACAGGTATGTCATCCAAAGTATTCCACTATTGACTATAAATCGTGTGCCCTAGTTGGACATACATAAAACATCCCTTCTAAAAAGTTTTTCAACTAAATATACCATCATCCAAAAGAGAGACATCCTCTAATTTTATAATCCATTTTCCCATATCATCCTTTGGATATGAAGATCCATAGGATACATCTTATAATTCCATATTCTAAGAAAATATATTTTAGCACATTTCCAATAAAATAATCAAAAATGGGAAAACCATTAACCCTTTCAGTCCAATCTAAATACCTTATATTATATCCCCCATAACATAATTTCTACGTGAGTTTACACTACCTGGAGTAATGTCCTATTTGCATTCTTTTAAATTATATTGTGTAACATCCTCATTTCATGATCATAACTACACAGTTAATGTCCTTACTACATGAATTTAAATTTTTATAGAATAATTTCCTCATTGTATGACATTAAACTACATGATCAATGCCAGGGTTTCATGACATTAAATTGCATGATAAATTATCAATTTTTAGAAAGGGTCCTTCCCCCTAACAGTGGCCATCCTAAAATATATACCCTCCTATCTTCAAGTTGTTCATGTAGGCGTGGTTCCCTGTTGATGGAAAATGCCATTATAGACTTTCCTTTAATTGTCATAAATTTTACCTTTCCAAAAACACCCTTGTGGTCTTGATAAAAACAAATATCCATAAAATCCCTCTATTTATCAATTTATATAATGATAGATTTCTTAAGGACTCATTTCCCTTACTATGTATTACGTAGCCCAGTTGGCCACATAATGAGTTTTTCATCCAAAGTATTCTCTTATTTGACTATGGAGTACGTTCCCTATTAGTCCTTGCCTAAAATAGGCCTTATAACGAGTTAGTCAACCAATTGTAACTTCATCCCCATATGAGACCTCTTTTATTCAAAAATTCCATGTTTTATATTCAAAAACCACAAAAATATGTCTCCTTAATCCCCTTGACAGTATCTGATGGATGTCAGAACATTCTTGAATAGATACCCCTATTTTGGTAATTACTTCAAAACATATGGTTAGAGCTTTTTTACCTAAAACACTAGCCTCATTAGTTTTATTTGCATTAATTTAAACTTACCAAACAAAAGGATACATATTACTCTCCAGTTTTAAAACTCATTAGGGGAACTCAAGAAAAAATTTGAATCTCATCTCCATAGACCTATACTCTGTACGGTTTAGTTAATATTGAGAAATAAAAAAAAGGGTAAAAGTAAAAACACTTGTTAGGCTTCAAAATCAAAAGGGAGGCCTAAAAAGCCATGTCTCACAAGCAACGTCTCCTTCGTATTTATCTTAGGAAAAAATTAGGGAGATAAAATAAAATACACCATTTTTGTGCGTGAAACCCTAGAAATAGTCAAACTATGCTCGTAGACACCCATGTATTATCAAAAAAAGAATAGATCATTTCCCTATCAAATCACTTTGATTACGACCAGTTTATTTTTTTTGAAAATTAATTAGATTATTACATTATGTATGTAGGAAGAAAATAGGTATGAATATATAGATGATGATAAACAAAAATTATTTTCATTTATAGAAAAAAAAAATTAGGAACATCTGCAAGATGGAGTGTCTCTTCCATTCCTTACAATAGGAAATTAACACAAATCTTCACATGTTGAATTTCCTCTCGATCCCCATCATCCACTCTTGGATGCTGAGTCAGTTAACCGTATTCGATATCCTTATCATGAAGAAGCAATTTCATGGAAACTGTGATGGCATTTTAATCTTCTGTTTGGCATTCTCCTTGTGAACTATAGAGTTTCTCAAGTTCCCCTGAAGTAGTATTTAATTTTTGATAAAGGTGTGACACTTGAATAGTCTTCTCCAGGATTTTTCTATTGAAATATAGCAGTTTCATATTGAAATTGTCCTCCACTTGTGATAAATCAGCTCAAAAGTAGTAAACATTGAAAGATAGTGAATAATTTATGAGGTATTGTCGAATTTTATGCTCTTTATCCCATAGAGTAACCATCTGCTTAATAGATGCATGAATTAGATGGTAGTAAAACCCAAAAAAATCCAAAAATGACAAAAATAACTATATGTTTTTGAATTTTTAAAGGATGATACTCAAGAGACATCTTAGAAATTGACTTCCATATGTCGCACCTAGCTTTTAAATGTGCAGTGGGGATATCATTCTACAAATACAGTTCTGATTCAGAGTCACTATCAGAAAGAGGAAGATACTTCTGGATCAGTGCACACAAATAAGTGAACCACTCTACTCCCTCTAAAATAGTGGTTGATTTTATTCCAGATGATTACTGAGTTAGTACAGTAGCCCCACCCTCGTACTATTTCCTGAAAATTGATAATCTTAATAATGATTTAGAATCATTGTTAGCCCCAAAAGTACATCAATATTGTGGCACATTTCCAATATTTGGTATCCCTTTCCAAATAATAGGTCAATTTCATGGGAATATTCCAATCTGGTATCCTTAACTCTGACTAATTGAACCAGAACCTCTTGATTAGTCACCTTCCCTTGCTTATTCCATAAGATCTACCGAATGAGGCTCATTAATGCTTCCGGTTTCAATGTTCACATCATCTAGATCCCCCTCAATACTGGGACTGGGATGTATTTCAAAAACTATTCCATACACCATCACGACAACATTCTATGTGGATAGAGATACTCATTCTAATCAGTCGTGATTAGGGAATCATGTATAAAAAAGATTGATTGAAAAAAACTCACTTTCATTCAATCCCAAATATAGGTCCCCAAATCATGCTAAAGCAGTAAGAATTTTAACATGTTCCTTTATTTCATCAATGGTCATGCCAAGGATTTTTATGGATTCTATTCAAATCTCAAACCCCATGGTAATCTCACCCATGGGAATGTCCGAAACATTTGGTCCCTGAATGATCACATTACCCTCCTTTGATGAAATGAGTCCCCAAACAACCTCATTGATGTAATCCAAAGGGCCAACATCAGTTGTTGAAGGTTTCTCTGGTACAAGATATTCACATGAAAAAATTACATAAATTGAATCCAATCTTTGATAAATAGCATATCATGACATTATCGGATCTCTCCTCCCTTCCTACGACAGGGGTAGGAGCGGTGTTGGGAGTAGATGATGTACCCTCAATGTAACAACCCAATGTTTTTAAACGGAAATTCCTCTCTTATAAATAATTCATAATCACATGAAATCATGGAATAATTAATAAATAAGTGTTATGTGACCTCTAAACATATTTTTATCACTTCTGTTATTTGAATTTTTAATATCTGACATACACGATTCCGATCAGTAAGTTATTTGGAGTCTAATATGACCAACTTAATTTTTGGTGAATAGTAACATACCCTTATGAATAATAATTTTACCCTTATAAATAGTGAAATACCCTAATGAATAGTAACCCTACATATGATATTATATAAAAATGATTTAAGTGAATTTTTTATGTACCTATATTTTGGAATAAGGAAATAAATGTTTTAAAACAGTTTTTTTAAAATTAATTAAGATTTTAAATAAATATAAAATTGATCATATTTAGAAAATTATTTTTGAGAAATGGATTTCATTTTTTTATTCTAAAAATTAAAAAATGGTCAGGGTGATTTTTTCTGATTTTTCTGAAATACTTGAATTTTTAGTGAATAGTAAAATGCATTAATTTACCGAATAAAAACATTATAATTCAACTACACTATTCCTGATGTCATAAGTGATGTAAGCATACAATTCTCAAAATCACATGCATTTATTACTATTATAGGTCATAGAATACTCACTATTTCATTTCTTGTGATGAAATAATAAATTGATGATTATAATATTATGAAAACCCTCCTCTACTCCACTATAAATACCACCCATTATTACCTCTTCTATTCACTTGTCTCAAGGCTTGGGCTTTGCCAATATTCTACCCAAACCACTTCCTAAGATCCTTCCCCACGTCCGAAAACCCTAGTCTCTTAAAAATACAAAATCCTCTCCCCTTATGAATCTCACATGGAAGGTTGATTCAAGAGGTAAAATTCATCTTTGCTTTTCATTAATTTTCAAGTTCTTTTGTTCTCTTTTATATCACAACCTATACTCATCCAAATTGGATGAAAAATACAGTACCATTCAAGTACTGTAATTTTTTTATGATAATGTGATATTTCATTATCATCTCTCCTTTCCCCACCTTTTATTTGAAGGAAATGAAAACATCGTTTGAGATGTGTTAATCTAGCACATTAAAGGACAACAGTTTATCAATTTATATTATCATATTTAATTTTTTATGAAACCATTTGTGTTATGGTTGAAATAGATTATTATATTTTATATATATCCTAGTTATGTTTCTTTAATCCATTTTTACAAATGGTATTAATTTATAATGAAAAACATGTTCCTTGTAATGAAAACCCACAAATTAACCAAAACGGTTATCACTAAGGTTTTATATAATAATTCATCTTCAATCCCAATAAAAAATTTAATTTTTATAACCATGTAATGTAATATATTTTCACTAATAAAATACAACTTCAATTTTGTACAACCACTCTCATCATACGTGTTTATCCAAACATGAACTGATCAGTAAAACCAAGGAAGCAAACAAACCCGAAAAATGAAATTGAACCTTATAACAAATAAAAAAGGTATTTAATGAACAAAAAACGGTTATAATAAATAAATTTCATATAAAATAGTTTCTTTAATTATTAATTAATAAACCCAATTTTTTATTCTGGTCATTAATATCAAGTGGAGAACACCACCGGATTTAAGATAAGGGAACCTCTTCATTTCAATTTTATTCAAGAATGTAATCTATTCGATTTTTTGTGTAATCCCTAATTATGGTTTATGATTTCAAACCTCCCCCACATTTACGTTGTGATGTATAGGTTATGAAAAACCCCTTTATCTCTCATGAATCCCTCTTACGTATACCGGATACCATGTCGATTGTATGTAAGGAATTCTATGCAATCTGCCTTTATTTCTTCAGGTTGATCTATCTTTCTTTTTAACCAAATTAAGTTGCCTTTTACCTTTATTTAAATCTTTTAAATTATATTAATAATCTCCAAAATCATGATTCACGATCCATCCCTCATTATCTTATGGGAATATACATTCTTTTAAGTTAATCCCTCCTCAATACTTCCCAATAAGCAAACTGGATTTAAGAGAAATTCCCAAATTTTTATCCAATTTCAAGTGAACTATATACTATGTTTTAATCCAAAATTGTAATTATAAAAAATTTATTTTTACTATTAAAACCTTATTCATTAAATTATGGTTTTATATAAAAAATTATTCCTTTTTCTATTTTAAAATATCTTTAGTGTTTTCCTTAAAATCGCACTAAAATGTTTTAATGCTATGAATTTCCTAAATACTTATTTTACATGTTGTCGCATATATTTTATATCACATTACATGATATATGACTATATTAACTTATTAATGTCCATTTATGTTTTAATTCCTTTCTCTCAAGGACACTTTTATGATACCCCCATTCATTATGCTTTATATCATGAATGTGATACCCATTTCTCTCAATGGGTTCCCTTAAATTTATGTATGATTGATTATGTATGATTATTTATGTGGAAAACATATTCATGAACATTTTATGATGGGTAAGCCCATATATCCCTCCAATTAAATGGGTAAAGTTATGTCTCATGAGATGGTATGTGAGACGGTCTTCGTAGTTAGCCTTGTATTGTTCTACTATGGTAAACGATCTTGGCATTTATCCTTTGCTCATACTAAAGTCATGTTTTATTTTTCTGACATGTTTTTATGATTACATGTTAATATGGCTCTATGTCTATATGTTATTATCCCTTATTTAAAATGGATTTTAATTTCTTTATGTCATGTTTTCTAACCCATGTACTTATGATTTATTCTTATTATTATTCCCTTACAGGGATTCTATCTCATCCCTTGGTTCATGTTATCCCTAGGTTAACCTATGAAGATGTATGATAAAAATGGAAGTTAGGGGATCTTTATGTATACTAAATAAAGAAATTTTTTATTTAGTTCCATGTTTTCAGTTTTATGTACATAGTCATCCAATACAATAGACTTTATGAACCTTGGCATGTACTCTAATGTATAATTATGCTTAAAATCATGTAATGTTATATGTAAAACACTAGGGTTTCTATAGTTGGTATCAGAGCAAGGTATATTTATTTTTGGAGATTAGGAATAGGTAACTTTAGTAAGAACCTTAAAAATGAGACTAAGTATTAAAAAACATCCCTAAATTTTGGTAATTATAGACTAAGTGATTTGTCAAGAAAATACATCCTTTTCCAGATACGAACTTGTATAGGTAGCTCTAGAACAGATATAGCTAGGAGTGAAAAATATAACAAGGAGTTTTGGACTTGACTTGGGGTATCTTGGTACAAAAAAATATTACTTTCTTCACTCTTTGTTTTTACACTCCCGGGGATATGCTTTGGTAAATTCATGAGCTTAGTATAGACCATTATTAAGGGAAATCCCATAAAAATATAACTTAAGAAATAGATCAAGGATAACCTAGATTGAAAACTAAGGAATCCAATGTTATGATATAGTTATTCTTTTCAAATTTATCCATTTACATTCAAAATTTTCATTCTTATGTTCAATAACTAAGTATTCAATCCCTCTAATTGTGAATTCATTTTCATAGTTATTAGAAGGAAATAGATGAACACATTCCAAAAACCAATGTAATAGGAAATATGAATATTTCCCTAATAAAATTCTGTATATGATGGGAATGGGTGCCCAAAACATCATTACAGTACTTGCTCAGCTCGATCATGTTATGAATATTAACTTGAATCATGTGGAACGCCCTCCTCCTCTATGTAAAGAGCAAGTTGAGTATAATATTTCATGCAGAAAACACCTCCCATGTTTAGTGAATCTTATGATCCCCTCCTTGTGGAATAGTTGATTAACTCCATAGATAATATATTCTCCATCCTCCAGTGCTCGGAGGAAGATAAATTTGTATTAGTGGACTATCATTTTATGGGGAAGCTGATCAGTGGTGATAACTAATCAGGAATACGAAGCCCCAAGATGAAATGGATTCCATGGATTGGGAAGAATTCAAGAGGATGTTTTTCAATAAATATTTTCCCCGATCAATCCGTCTCAAGATGGAAAAGAGAGTTCCTCATCCTCAAGAAGAATGAATATGATTCCATCGGGGCGTATGAAGAAAACATTACAAGGCTTGCAAGGTATGCCTCTAGCTTTTTCATCAACACCAAAAGCAAGGTGGAACACTTCTTTAGTGGGATAAAGTCAAGTCTATGAAATTTTGTTGGAAAGTCGAGACTTTGACAGTTATGAATATATTTTTTGTTGTGCCCTCAAGGTTGAAATGGATATTGAAGACTCTCAGTGGTTTCATAGGCCCTATTGACAAGAAGTGGAAAATGGATAAAGACATCGGTCGTTCAAAAAAGAAATCCCATGGTGGAAAGAATCATGAATATCCCACTTGTAAAATTTGTGGGAAGAAGAATCCTCGGGACTGTCTAAAGGGAACCTAGAATATCATCAAATGTCGAAATTAGGGACATCTGTCCAATAACAACAGAAGGGATATTAAAAATCCAGCTATTGTGGAAGAAGAAAGGAAGTTTCAAATCAACACTCAGCTAGTGGTGCAGTGTTACAACTGCAAGGAATATGGGAATTATGCAAACAATTTCCCTAAGATAAGGGTTGTTGGAGTAAATCAACAAAAACCTCCAAGGAAACAAGGAAGGGATTATACTATCACTACTGCTGAGGGGGATTTGGACCATGATGTGGTGACAGGTATGCTAGTTATTCATTCAAGAATAGTGAACGTACTATTTGATTATGGTTCTACGCAATCATTCATATAATTAAATTTTTGTAGAACTATTCAAACACAACTTCAAACTTTGGTGGAAAACTTATCTGTGAGAATAGCGAATGAGGAAATCATTAGCCAATGGGTTATAACTCCTCCTCGGTTAATTTTTGTGGACTGAACCTCCCAAAAAATCTTGTCATATTTCCATTAGTGGAGCTTGATGCTATCTTGGGCATGGATTGGCTATCTTTATACAAATCCAATATTAACTTTTGGGAAATGGAAATCACTCTTCGCATCCCGAAGCATCCTCGGATTCCTTACTAGTGTAAGGAGGAAGATGAATCTCCTTTAAAATCATCGCCTCAAGTGTGGATATTTCTTCCTTATGAGCAAGCATATCTATCCCAAATGATTAATAAAAATAATAGAATTATTCTTTAATACATGTCCATCATGAGGGATTACACTGATGTATTCCCTGAAGAGTTTACTGGCCTTCCTCCTGACCAAGAGGTTGAGTTCTCAATTGAATTTTTTCCAAGATCTCTACCTATATCAAAGACACCTTATAGAATGACCAACATAGGGCTAGAGGAGATAAAGAAGGATTTATAGGATAATCTAGAGAAGGGTTTTATATTCCCAAGTGCTTCATCGTGGGGGGATCTTGTCCTTTTCACCATGAATAAGGATGGATCAATGCACCTCTACATTGATTATCGTGAGCTCAATAAAATCATGATTAAGAAAAAGTATCCCCTTCCATAGATAGATGACTTGTTTGATTAGATTCATGGGGCCAGTTATTTCTCTAAGGTGGACCTTCAGTAGAGATATCAACAATTAAAGGTGAGGAAGGAAGATATTTCCAAGATAGGCTTTTGAATCAGGTATGAACACTATGAGTTCAAAGTGATTCCCTTTGGACTCACAAATTCTCTAGAAATTTTCATGGATTTAATAAATTGATTCTTTAAGTATTAACTGGGCAAATTTTTGGTTGTATTAATTGATGATATTCTGATATACTTCAAGTGCAAGGACGGACATGAGTAGAATTTGAATACAAAGTTAAATACTTTTCGAATGGTGAAGTTGTATGAAAACTACAGAAAATATGAGTTATTGATGGAGGAAGTATCATTATTGGGGCATGTTATCACCAGAAAAAGGATATTTTTGTACCCTTCCAAGACAAAGGCAATTGAAGAGTGGCCCAGCAAAACATCTGTAACAAAGATCCACAACCTTCTGGGTCTACATGGGTATTATCTATGATTTTTGAATAACTTTTCATGATTTTAAAACCCAATAACCAAGCTGACATGGAAGGGAGTAAAGTTTTTTTGTACTCAGAAATGTGAAGACTGTTTCCAGGAGTTGAAAAGGGGGATTATCACTGCGCCAATACTCACACTCCCAACAAGTGGAGAACCTTTTTTGGTGTACAGTGATGCTTCAAAGAATTGATTAGGTTGTTTTCTAATGAAAATGATAAAGTGATAGCTTATGCCTCAAGGCAGCTGAAAATCCACGAGCAAAACAATCCTACACATGATTTGGAGTTGTTAGAAATGATCTTTGTTTTAAAAATAGTGGCATTATCTCTATGGGGAGAATTGTGAGATATATATTAATGACAAGAGTCTCAAATATATATTCACACAAAAAGATCTTAATATTCCCTAGAGAATATGGATAGTGCTCATCAAGGACTATGACTACTCAATCCACTACCACCCAGTTAAGGAAAATATGGTGGTGGATTCTCTAAGTAGAAAGGATCTTACATATTTATCAATGATGAGAATTGAAATGGATCTGATCTTCTTAGATATACAAAGGATAGACATGGAAATCATTAATGGTGGATCATCATCAATCCTTTCTCAAATTATTTCTCAACCATCCCTCATGAATACAAAAAAGGATGCTCAAAAAATTATGTGGAACTTTGGAAAAGGGTGGAAGTTGTTAAAAATGGTAAATCCTCAGAGTTCATAATTGATGAAGATGGATTTGGAAAGACTTGGATCGTTATTATGTGTACCATTCAATCTAGAGATAAAGAAGGAGATTTTGAATGATGCACATAGCACAACCTTCTATATCCACTTAGGGAGCACAAATATGCATCGAGATATCTGAGAAAATATTTTGTGGGACAATATGAAAAGGGAGATTGTGGAATATACATCAATGTGCCTAGTATGGAAAAAATTGAAGTCTAAAGGGATGATGGAACCACTACCCATAATAGTATATATGTGGGAAAACATTACAATAGACTTTGTCACTGGACTTCCAAGGCATCCAGAGTAAAAAATGCTATATGGGTTATTGTGGATCATCTTACAAAGACAGCTCACTTTATCTCAATTAAAGTGGACTTGTCAATGGATCAACCTGCATGGATATATATCAAAGAGGTGTTAAGGCTGCATGGAGTACCACTATGTATTTTATTTGATCTAGATCCGAGATTCACCTCAAAGTTCTTGAAAAGTCTCCAACAAGCTCTAAGAACTGAACTGAACTTCAGTACATCCTATCATCCTCAAACTGATGGCCAATCTGATCAAACCATTCCGACACTGGAAGACATTTTGAGATAATGTTCTATAGAATTCAAAGGAGGTGGGGCCAACATCTTCCACTGGTTGAATTCTCATATAAAAACAGTTTCCACTCGAGAATCTGAATGGAACCATATATATCCCTCTATGGGAAAAAGTGAAGAACACTGTTTTGTTGGGATGATATCAGTGAGAGTAAGCTATTAATACATGAAATGGTCAATGAAATGTTGGAGAAGGTGAAAACAATTCCTCAGCATATCATGGCATCCCAAAGATCAAAGAATATTTATGCAGACAATCATTGATGAGACCTTGAGATAAAAATTGGAGACATGGTATTTCTATGCATATCTCTATGGAATATGTTCATGAGGTTTGGAAAGAAAGGTAAGTTACATCCTAGGTACATTCGCCCCTTTCAGATCCTTGATCGTATCAGAGTTGTGGCCTGTCAACTAGCACATCCACCTACCATGGTCAAAGTACATGATTTATTTCATGTATCCCTCTTAAGAAAGTATATACGAAACCCTTCACATGTACTCTCTTCAGAGGTGGTATAGTTGGAGGATGATCTTTCTTACAAGGAACAGCCCGTGAATATCTTGGATCAAAGAGAAAAAGTTCTATGTAACATGACTAATCACCTGGTCAAGGTACTATGGTGAAACCATAAGTACTAATAGGAAACATGGGAATTGGAGGAAGCAATATCGGAAAAGTACTCGCACCTGTTTATGGCTTATAATGTAAAACAAAATTTCGAGGGTAAAATTTCATAAGGGGGAAGAGTGTAACGACCCAATGTTTTTCAATGGAAATTCCCCTCTTATAAATATTTAATAATCACAATAAATCAAAAAATAATGAACTACTACGTTCTATGTGACCTCTGAACTTAGGTTTATCACTTCGGTGATTTTTATTTATCAAAATCTTACATACACAGTGTCAATCAGTAGGTTATTTGGAGTCTAATACGACCAACTTAATTTTTGTGAATAGTAACATACCCTTATGAATAGAAATGTTACCCTTATGAATAGTGACATGACCTAATGAATAGTAACCTTACCTATGATAGTATATAAAAAAGATTACGTGAAATTTTGATATACCTTTATTTTGGAATAAGTAAATAAATGTTTTCAATCTATTTTTTTAGAATAAATTATGTTTTTAATTAAATATTAAATTAATCATATTTAGAATATTATTTTTGAAAAAAATGATTTCATTTTTGGATTCTATACATCAAAAAATGGTTAGAGTGAACATTTGGGATTTTTATGAAATACTTGAATTTTTATGAATAGTAAAATACATTAATTTACCGTATAAATGCATTATAAATCAAATCCACTATTCCTAACATCGCAGGTGATGTAAGAACCCAAATATTTAACTAACATAAATTTATTACTATTCTAGGTCACATAATACTCACTATTTATTGTCTTCTGATGAAATAATAAATTAATGATTATAATATTATGAAAACCCTCCTCCCCTCCAGTATAAATACCACCCATTCTTACATCTTCTCTTCACTCCTCTCAAGCCTTGTTCCTTCCCAATATTCTTCCCAAATCTCATACAAAGTTACATCCCCATGTCTAACATCCCCTAGTATCTTCAGAATACAAAATCCTCTCCCCTTAAGAAGCTCCCAATGAAGGATGATTCAAGAGGTAAAATTCCTCTTTCCTTTCCTTTCATTTTAAAGATCTTTTGTTCTCTTTAATTTCTTTTCCTCTACTCATAAAATGGTATGAGAAATCCAGTAAAATACATGTACTAGAAGGTTGTTATGCCAATGGGATATTTCATTATCATCTCTCCTTTCCCCACCTTTTATTTGAAAGAAATGAAAACACAATTTGAGATGTGTTAATCTAGCACATTCAAGGAAAACAGTTTATCAATTTATATTATCATATTTAATTATGGTCATGAAACCATTTGTGTTATGGTTGAACCATATGATTATATATTTACGATGTCCGAGTTAATTATTTGTAATCCTTTTGTACAAATTTTGGTTTTTTATACAGAAAAACATGTTCGTTGTAATCAAACCCCATTGATTAACCAAAATAGGTATCACTAAGGTTTTATATAATCATTCATATTCACTCCTAATAACTGAATGAATTTTTATAAACACTTAATCTCTGGTATTTTCACTAATAACATAGAAATTCAATTATGGAAATCCACTTTCACCATATGGGTTTATCTGAACATGAACCCATCATTAAAACCAAGGAATCAAACGAACCTGAACAGTGAAATTGAACCTTTTAACCAATCAAAAAGGTATTGAATGAACAAAAAAATGTTTATACTAAATAAATTAAATATTGAAGAGGTTATGGAATTATTAATCAATAAAACTAATTTTTTTTATTCAGGTCATTAATAACAAGTGGATAACACCACCATATTTAAGGTAAAGGATCCTCTTCACTTCATATTTATTTCAGAATTTCATCTTTGCTATTTTTTGTGAAATACCTAATGATGGGGTATGATTTACTACCTACCCCATACTTACCTCATGATTTATAAGTGATGAGAAACCCTTTTATCTCTCATGAAGCCCTCTTAATTACACCCGATAACATGCCGACAGTCTGTAAGGAATTCTACCTGAAACACCTTTATATATTCAGATTGCACTATCATTATTTTTACCCAAATGAAGTTAAATTTTCATTCTGTGTAAAAATTATACATGCTATTATCAATCTCCAAACTCATGTTTCAAGATCCATCCATCATTATATTTTAGGGATATACATGTTTTTAAGTGATTCCATCCTCGATACTTCCCAATAAGCAAACTCGTTTTAAAGGAACTTCCCAAGTTTTTACCCAATTTCAAGTGCACTCTATCCTCTATTTTAAGCCACCATTGTCTTTATAAAATAAATTTTATTACTATGAATACCTTATTGGTTATGTTATTGTTTTATATAAAATATTTTTCCCTTTTCTATTTTAAAATCTCTTTACTGTTCTCCTTAAAACTACACTAAAATATTTTAATGCAATAAATTTCTTAAATACTCTTCTTACATGTTGTCACTTATATTTTACATAACTTACCATGATATATGAATATTTTACTTTATCAATGTACATTTATTTTTTAATTCATTTATCTCATTGACACTTTTATGATACCCCCATTAATTATGCTTTATGTCATGAATGTGATACCCATTTCTCCCCATGGGTTCCCTTACATTTATGTATGATTGATTATGTATTATTATTTATGTGGCATGAAAATTCATGAACATGGTAAGATGGGTGCATCCAGATAGAGATCCAATGCATTGCGTAAAGTTATGTCTCATGAGACGTTTTTTGTGAAAGTCTTGGTGGTCATCCTTGGCTTATACTGCTATGGGAAATGATCTTGGCGGTTCACCTTGGATTGTATTAAAGTCATGTATTAAGTTGATGCCACATTTATATGATTCAATGTTTATATGAATCTATGTTTATATGTTATGATATATTATGCTACATGCCTTTTTATTTATTTATTTCATGTTTTCTAACCCATGCGCTAAGGATTTATTCTTATTCTTATTCACTTACTTGGCTTTTAGCTCATCCCTTTTTTCATGTTATCCCCAGGTTATCCTATGAAGATGTAGGAGAACAATGGAAGTTACATGATATTAATGAAGACTAACTAAATAAATTTTTTATTTTGTTCCTTGTTTTTTGTTTTATGTACATAGTCTTACAAGACACTAGAATTTATGATTCATGGATTTTACTCTGATGTATAATTATGACTAAAATCATGTAATGTTATATGTAAAAGACTAGGGTTGTCACGACCCGTCCTCGGGGCCCGTGCCATGACTACCCCAAGCCTGCCTTCCATAGGCCAGGGGCTGGAGACAAGAACCAAGGCGTAAATCCCGGTAAAAAGGGAAGGCATTTCCTTTGTAAAGTAAACAAACACCACAGAGAAAGCAAGAAGTAGAAGTAAACACTAAGTAAAAACTGAGTACAACAGTAAGATCGGAAAAGTAAGTGGGCCAAAATACAAACCCAAACTGAAAGTAAAGTACAATTCGAAAGGGAAAACAGTAACTGAAAAGTAAAGCCGCAGCGTCGAGTCGTCCACTAGAAGTCCCACATGAAGGGTGAGTACAGATAGCCCCCACAGATCCTCGGGTCCAACCGTCCGCTCCGAGAACGTCACGTCCAATGGTCCACCTCCAGGTATCGTCCTTCTCTGCAAGCCTCAACAACAATCAGCATTGTCCGTCATCTGCAACCAACACAATGTAGTGCGGGCATAGCCCGTGCAGGGGTGAGTATAAGCTACTCAGTAGGGACCCCGAGACCCCCAATGGTCTCCCAGAATCCACAAACGATAATACACAAAGGAAAGATACAATCATGACGTAACATCTGACACTCCTTTGGTATATTCCCATACATATACCTAAGTCATCAATTCTCATTCGTCTCCAACATACGAGCCCAAGTACAACCCATTCCACACAAGAAAAACAAAACGTAAATCCACACAGGATAGCACAACACAATCCACATAGGAAATCAAAACAGGATTCCGCTCACACAGGTATACTTCTTCGTATGATGATAGATATGATCAGATATTGACTCCCACCTCAGGGATTTACGTCCCCATAAAGATACATCATAAACTAGGGAAACAAATGTGGGTACTGAGCACGCATCTGAGCCTGCCGCTCCCAAGTGCTCTCCTGGAGGTTCCCGTGCTGCCATCTGATGTGCACTAGAGAAATCGACCGTCCACGTAGGACCCGCTCCTGTCGATCCTCAATCTCTATCGGGACCTCTGCAAAAGTTGCCCCATCATCAACGTCCAACTCCCCATGGTCAATGATATGCGTCGGGTCGTGCATGTATCTCCTCAGCTGGGATACGTGGAAGACGTCGTGCACCTGGTGCAACTGAGGTGGTAGAGCCAGGCGATAGGCCACCTCGCCAATCCTTTTGAGGACCTGGAATGGCCCGATGAAGCATGGAGACAACTTGCCGCCTCGGCCAATTCTTCGTAATCCACGTCGAGGTGAGACACGCAAGAAGACGTGGTCGCCATCCTCGAACTACAGTGTCCTCCGCCTCCTATCAGCATAAGACTTCTACCGGCTCTGAGCTGTCCTCATCTGCTCCTGGATGACCTGGACCTTCTCTTTCATGGCCTGGACTATCTCCAGTCCCACAAGTGCTGACTCCCCAGGGTCTGTCCAGCACAAAAAAGATCTGCAAGGTCAGTCTTACAACGCCTCGTATGGTGCCATCCCGATGGTGGAGTGGTAGTTGATGTTTTACACAAACTCCACCAAGGGTAGGTGGTCCTCTCAACTGTGACCAAAGTCGAGGACACATGCGTGGAGCATGTCTTTGAGAGTCTGAATGGTCCTCTTCGTCTGACCATCTGTTTGAGGGTGGAAGGCGGTGCTCAGACGTAGCTCTGTCCCGAACGACTCTTGTAACCCCTTCCAAAGCCGGGAAGTAAAGCGATCACCTCGATCAGAGACGATAGATGACGGCACACCGTGAATCCGTACAATCTCCTGAATGTAGAGACGTCCCAAGCTCTCCACTGGGCCCTGCTCTCTGATGGGTAATAAGTGATCCGACTTGGCGAGTCGGTCGACAATCACCCAAATGGAGTCATGACCTCTGGAAGTGCATGGAAGTCCAGTCACGAAGAATGCCAGCCTCCGACAAAGGGCGACGAAGAGCACCGAACCCTCAGAGATCGACGACGCGACGCCGTGTACCGTGACACCGACAATTCTTCTTCCGCGATGTTCCTTCCCCGCGACAATCTTCGATCAACAACCGATTGAGGTTGGGGGTTGTGGTTCTTTTAATTCTTTGTGAATTATATCCTCAGCATGGGTATTTATGGTGCAATTAAATCTTTGTGATTTTAAATCCTCGAAGATTGACTGTGCAACGCCGTGTACCACGACGACAGTGATGCCCTTCCGCGACGCAATGATCCTCTTCTTCCGTGACGGTTAATTCCACGACGACAGCGACGCCCTTCCAGGATGCGATGATCCTCTTTTTCCGCAATGGTTAATTCTGTGACGAACTCACGTTCGACGACAACATTGAGGTAGGGGTTTTTGTTCATTTTAATCTATGTGATTATATCCGTGGTTTGTTTAAATATTTGTTGTGAGACTTTTAAATTTGTCACGACCCGTCCTCGGGGCCTGTGTCGTGACTACCCCAAGCCTGCCTTCCATAGGCCAGGGGTTGGCGACTAGCACCAAGGTGTAATTCCCAGTAAAAAGGGAAGGCATTGCCTTTGTAAAGTAAACAAACACCACAGGGCAAGAAAGAAATATAAGTAAACACTAAGTAAAAGCTGATACAAGGTAAGTGCGGAAAAGTAAGTGGGGCAGTATACAAACCCAAACTGAATGTAAAGTACAACTGGAAAGGGAAAACATCAACTGAAAAGTAAAGCTGAAGCGTCGAGCCATCCACTGGAAGTCCCACCTGAAGGGTGGGTACAGATGGCCTCCACAGATCCTGTGTGGGTCCGATCTTGTGTGGGTCTTTGTGGGGGTTAGTTACCTATCGATCCTGTGTGGGTCAGATCCTTTGTGGGTCATTGCGGGGGTCAGTTACCTATCGATCTTGTGTGTGTCAGATCCTTTGTGGGTAATTTCGGGGGTTAGTACCTATAACGACCCATACTTTACATACATTGTTAATACTTCAAAATTGAAGCACACTTATTACAACATATGACAAAACCACAAAGGACCATATAGGTATAGTGTCTTTAGAAACTGGGAAACATAAACAACTGGTTCATAAATCTTCTACAGTGTCTCCCATTTATTTCATCATATCTAGGGTCCCTTTTAGCATATTCTACTTAATATCCATCTTCCTGACCTGGGGAAAAGAAAACATAAAAGGGTGAGCTCAAATGCTCAGCAAGGCAAATAAAGGAAATAAAAATCATATCATATCTTTTTGAAAATCAAAACCTGCAAAAGAGATCATAATATCTTAACATGGAATAAATCATAGAAGTGAAAATGAGATCCCCATAATCATAACATAAAACTTGAAACTTTGTGGCATGCACACATAATCATGGAAAATCATTTCTTGTTAGTCATGACTCATTGCCAAGACTATCTTAGTGGACAAAGTCCCTTTCTGAACCGAGTTCACTCCTCGTTTCAGTCCTGTATCACTGAACCGAAATAACCTTCCGTTCCAGCCATGTCTATCTCATGAGATATAAAATCATTACCCAATGCATTGGAGGGAGATATAGGTCCCACCCATCTTATAATGAATCCTTTCTTATGTGTGCCACATAATCATAAAACATACATCATCACATAACACATGTAACAAAAATGGGATTCTTGAAACATCATGACATCATAAATCAATTCATATAAGATAAAGGAATTCATAAACATAATTCCATCACAACATAGTCAAATCAATGTAAAAATATGGATAGAAACAGAACTCTTTATTATCTTAGATGGAAAATAATTTTGATAAAACACTTGAATTGAATTCTTGAGGAAAATATCCTTTCTTCTTCAAAATCAATTTCTTTTCACAAAACATCATGCAATTTTAAAAGAAAGAGATTTTATTGAAAATAGTCATGAAATCTTTTAGAGGAAGCTTCATGAAAATAAGGCTTTATAAAACAGTAGAAATCTGTTCGTGCCGTATAAGTTAAAAAAACATTCTTCGTACTTTTGTCAGAAAAGTCAAAAAGTACCTCGTACGAAAAACGACAAAAGATTTCTTTCATACGTATTACTAAAAACTCACCAAAGGGTAAAAATGGATTTAAACAATTTTAGGTGGATGGAAATAATATTACATATTGATAAAACATGGATGTGGATGATAAAATACACCCCAATAAATACTTACGAATAAACAATCTCGGATAAAAATGAGATTGTGATATTTCCCTTACCTTAAGTCCAATTTGCTTTGTACGTGTCCGAAGCTCCTGTATAATGGTTTAAATAATGTTATTGACTTATTACAGAATCATACATATTGATATGATATCATATATGTTCATATTCTTAGCTTCTTTATAGTAATATTTCATGGTTACTTGTTACTCGGGTATTTATTGCCTTTTGTTCTTATGCGTGTTTTTCCGAATACATTCTTATTCTTCTTTTAAGGTTATAGATTCCTTATATACATAATGTTATTAGTGTAACATATATCATATTTATTCATTCAATTCATTTATATAATAATTATGAAATGAAGATCATGTAGAACGAGTCGCATCACATCGTGGAGACGGTATTCCGTACGTACGCACGAGTGATGATATTGTTCCTATGATCGTGGAATTGTATTGGAGTATATATATATATATTATTTCAGTATCAATATTACTTCATAATAATCATATATAGTTACTCATTACACCATTATACCCATCCTTGTAAGGTGATGGTGGAAAAATAGATTACACCACGGCGTGGAGACGGTATTCCGTACGTACGCACGCGCGGTGATTTCATTTTTCCGTAGGATGGATAGAAGGTGAATTAGGGTTGTTTCATATTTATAATAACATATCAGTATGTAAGTAATACTGATGTTATTACTTTATCATGAAACAACTAAAGAAGAAGAAGTTGAAGAAGAAAGAAATTGAAAAGATCGGTAATGGATATTACCTCTTCTTTGAAATGCCTCTTTGAATCCTCCACTTAAGGAACTAAGATTGGTCTTTGGAGAAGACCAGGACCTCTAGGATTATTCTAGGGAAGTGGAGAGGAGAAAATGGCAGGGTTTGGCCGAGCTTGAGTGCTCAAATTGGTGTGAGGAGGAGGGGGAGGAGGTGCCCTTTTATAAGGGAGGAGAGGGGCACCTTAGGAATATCTCAAAATATTATTTTATATTAAAGTAAAAATCGGTTTATAATGGTTCCAAAGTGTCTTATTTCGAAGCTAAAGTGGGTATGGGTCGAAATCCTATCAACCAATAGGATTTATACAAGTTTAGGGTATTATTTTAACCTTATCAATTAGATTTAACTCTAAGTTAATTAATTTAACTTTTACCGTGTCTTTTTGTTTTCTTTCACTATATGGTTAATACACTTACTATAACATGCCAAACGAACCCCAAATTGTTTATTATTAATATATATATCCTTATCTAAGTCATTTGGCCGAACCTTAGATTTTTAGGAATAAAATAACAATTAATAATATAATATTTGATTTAAAAACTATTTTGTGTCAATTTTGACACTATTTGATATATGATTTTTGTGAAAGTCATAACAGAATTATATGTTCGAACCAAGTTGATTAAATCAACACTAATATATCATAGTAACCTAGAAAATTAGTGTAATTCATAAAAAGTCTCAAATTACATTTATTTTGGTGTTTATAACATCAATTATGTCAATATTTCATTAATAAGATAATTACTGCATCGTCATTGTGTCATAAATAAATTAAATTATTTAATGTCTAAAAATTAAAAATAAAATACCATTATGTAGGAAATATTTTTAGCTTTCTAATGAATATTTATAGTCGAATTTATCTTATGTGTAACCCCATATTAAAAATGATTTACTTATTAAACTTTGATTTTAACTATTTTAACCCTTCTTTAAATAAATTAATAATAAATGTCCTAATCTAATCCAAGTGGGCCTAAATGGTCATATTTTATTCCTAAGTTTGTTTTTGGTCTAATTACACTTGTCCAATAGAATTAGGACATGTGTTAGGGTAATATTGATATCATATTTACCCTTAGTTACCCTATTTACTATTAACCGCGGTAAAAATAGTAAAAAGTTACTATTCACCAAAAAATTATTTTTATCTCATTGAACCACATTTTACTTACTGATATCAACCATGTCTGTCGGATTTTTGAAATTCCATTCACAGAAGCGGTAAAATTAAGTTTTATGCAAAATTCAGTTTTTAACCTACCACTTAGTGGTTTCACTATTCATCAAAAATTGAAAGTTTTCAGAAAAATACCAAAATTTCACCCTAGGCTAATTTCGATATTATGAGTCCAAAAATGAAGTCCATTTTGAAAAATAAAATTTATAAAATTTCAAAAAGTGGTTATTACTATTCATAACGGCTAGTTTTAATAGCATATTGTTGTTTAGTGAAACTCGGTATTGCGTACGACGCAAGCTATCGAGGAAGGTCGCGATTGCGTGTAAAGAAAGCCAAGCAAGTGTTGTGTAGAAAAAGATTCCTTTGATGATTTATATAACATAAAAGTCTTGGGTGTTACATTCTACCCCCCTTAAAAAGAATTTCGCCCTCAAAATTCGTCACTTTGTAACAAACAAATGAGGATAATTCTCCCTCATCATATCCTCAAGCTCCCATGTAGATTCTTCAAGTTGGTGGTTCCTCCATAAAACTTTCACCAATAGAGTGGTCTTGTTTCGTAGGACTTTTTCACTACGATCCAGAATCTCTATCGGCTGTTCTTCATAAGAAAGATCTTGCTCCAGCGGTACAACTTCTGAGCTGAGTACATGTGAAGGATCTGGTATGTACTTTCTCAGGAGAGATACATGGAACACATCGTGAACTTGAGAGAGATTCGGTGGAAGCGCCAATCGGTAAGCTACCTTCCCAACACGATCCAGTATTTCGAAAGGACCGATATATCTAGGGCTCAACTTCCCCTTCTTTCCAAATCTCATAACCCTCTTCCAGGGAGATATTCGTAAGAACACTTTATCACCCACTTCAAACTCTAGATCTTTTCTTCGGTTGTCGGCATAACTTTTCTGTCGACTCTGAGCTGCGCTTATGTGTTGTTGAATAGATCTGACCTTTTCTGCCATTTCATCAACGAGATCAGGTCCTAATAGCTTTCTTTCCCCGACTTCATCCCAGCAAGTTGGAGTCCTGCATTTCTTTCCATAGAGAGCTTCATAAGGAGCCATCTGAATACTGGAGTGAAAGCTATTATTATAAGAAAATTCCACCAAAGGTAGGTGTTGATCCCAACCTCCTTTGAAATCCATAGAGCAAGCTCTCAACATATCTTCTAGGGTTTGAATTGTTCTCTCAGACTGACCGTCTGTCTGGGGATGATAAGCAGTGCTGAAACTCAACTCTGTATCCAGAGTATGCTGAAGACTTCGCCAGAACTTCGAGGTAAATCTCGGATCTCGATCAGATATAATAGAAAGTGGTACTCCATGCAATCTTACCACTTCCTTTACATATATCCTGGCAAGCTGATCTAGAGAGAAATCCTCTCTAATAGCAATGAAGTGTGCAGACTTTGTAAGACGATCAACTATGACCCAGATAGCATTATTGCCTTTGGATGTTTTAGGAAGTCCTGTGACAAAGTCCATAGTGATGTTTTCCCATTTCCATTCGTGTATGGGTAATGGTTGTAACATCCCCTTAGACTTCTGTCTCTCAGCTTTAACTTGTTGACAAACCAAGCATCGAGAGACATATTCAGCAACATCTCTTTTCATGCCATCCCACCAAAAGTACTCTTTCAGGTCCCTATACATCTTCGTGCTTCCAGGATGAATAGAGAATGATGAACTATGAGCCTCATCCAGCAGCTCATTCTTTAATTCGGGGATGGGAGGAACGCAAACCTGATTCCTGAACATTATTATCCCATCACAATCAAGGTTGAATTCAGGAACATTTCTCACCTTCTTTTGTAACTCGACATCTTCTTTCTGTGCCTCTTTAATCTTCACATGTATAGATGGTTGAACATTCATTTGAGAAAGATAAGATTTTTCCCCTTCCATTATAATTCCAAGATCCATCCTTTGTAAATCCATAAATATTGGATCTTTTGTGATCCTCATCATGGATAAACTAGCATGGTCTTGTTGACTTAATGCATCTGCCACCTTGTTTGCTTTCCCAGGGTGGTAATGGATTGAGCAGTCATAATTCTTAATCAGCTCCAACCATCTTCTTTGGCGCATATTCATCTCCTTTTGTGTGAAAATATACATTAAACTTTTATGATCAGTATAAATATCACACCTTTCACCATAAAGGTAATGCCTCCAAATCTTTAATGGAAAGATTACCGCAGCCAACTCCAAATCATGTGTTGGGTAATTTTGCTCATGGATTTTCAACTGTCGTGAGGCATAAGCTATCACCATATCATTTTGCATAAGAACACACCCCAATCCCTTCTTGGATGCATCACTGTATATCACAAACCTTTCTCCACTACAAGGCAGTGTGAGCACAGGTGCACTGGATAACCTTCTTTTCAACTCCTTGAAATTCTCTTCACATTCCTCTGTCCAGACAAACTTAACTCCTTTCCGAGTCAACTTGGTGAGTGGATTAGATAATCGTGAAAAATCTTTTACAAAACGTCAATAATATCCAGCCAAACCAAGAAAACTTCGGATCTCAGTTACTGTTGTTGGTCTTGACCATCTTTCGATAACCTCTGTTTTTGCTGGATCCATAGATATCCCCTCTTTTGAGATTATATGACCCAAAAATGCAACTTTTTGAAGCCAAAATTCACACTTGGTAAATTTGGCATAAAGCTTCTCCTTTCTCAGGGTCTTCAATATAATTCTCAAGTGATCTTCATGCTCTTCCTTGCTCTTTGAATAGACAAGAATATCGTCTATAAAGACTACCACAAATTGATCAAGATAGTCTCTAAAGACTCTATTCATTAGATCCATGAAGATAGAAGGGGCATTAGTAAGACCAAATGGCATCACTATAAATTCATAGTGTCCATACCTTGTACGGAAAGCCGTCTTTGGTATATCCTCCCTTTTGACCCTTAATTGATGATACCCTGAACGAAGATCAATCTTGGAAAAGTATTGAGCTCCGCGTAGTTGGTCAAATAAGTCATCAATGCGTGGGAGAGGATATTTGTTCTTGATAGTGATCTTGTTAAGTTCTCGATAATCAATGCAGAGTCTCATTGATCCATCTTTCTTCTTAACAAATAGAACAGGTGCTCCCCAAGGTGATGCACTAGGGCGTATGAATCCCTTATCAGGATTCTCTTGGAGTTGCTTCTTCAATTCCTGCAACTCAATTGGGGCCATTCTATAAGGTGTCTTTGAAATAG
Organism: Viscum album; assembly: GCA_963277665.1. Lineage (NCBI taxonomy): Eukaryota > Viridiplantae > Streptophyta > Magnoliopsida > Santalales > Viscaceae > Viscum > Viscum album. Next base: position 1,048,758,589 of record OY728151.1, on the reverse strand, counting down.
GCAAAGCACCGGGTATGAGTTCTATTGAAAACTCAACTTCACGATTTGGTGGAAGACCTGGTAATTCCTCCGGAAAGACATCATCAAACTCCCGTACAATGGGAATATTCTTAATCGTGAGTTTCTCACCAACCATTTGAGATAAATAACCTTCATTTAGTGGAATCAATACCCATAAGATGGAAGAAATTTCCACTGGAAGGTTATGTTCATCCTTGCATTGATAGACGATCGTAGATTGATCTGGAGTATGAAATGTGACTTCCCTTCTTTGGAAATTGATATGAGCTCCATGTAGAGAAATCCAATCCATGCCAAGAATCACATCAAATTCCACTAAAGTAAGGATCACAAGATTTGCAGGAAGCACTTTCCCACAAACTTCGATCGGAGAAGAATTATAAACTTTTGATGCGATTGATGTGCCATTAGGTGTTGTCACAGCTAACTCAACATCTAATTGTTGAGGTAATACGGTGATACCCTTAGAAAATTCTTTAGAAATAAAAGAGTGGGTGGATCCAGAATCAAATAAAACATTTGCTACTTTAGAGTGGATGGTAAGTGTACCTTTCACCACTTCGTTATCGTACTCCACATCGCTGATAGAAATTGCATGTGACTTTCCTTTGTCTTTAGCCTTAAGATTTTGTTGACGTAGACCATCATCATCAACCCTTGGATTTGGGCATTGATTGGCATAATGCCCCATCTCCTTGCACTTGAAACATTGAAGTGTATTAGGTTCATTCTGTGTATCCCTTCCTTTGTTTGCGTCATTAGACATCTTCTTCCCATTATCACGGCATTCAAATGCCCGATGACCTTCTTTTCCACATTTAAAACATTTACTTGTCCCTTTAAGACAACTCCCTCCATGTTTCTTTCCACACTTTGAGCATAAGGAAAAGCTCATCTTCTTTTCCGTGTGCTCTTTAGATTTTTCTTTGAATTCCATCTTCCTCTTCTTATCAAACCCATGTGACTGATGGGTTACTCCAATCTCCATCTCGACTTTGAGAGCACATCGAACGATTTCCTCGTAGCTATTGAAGTCCCTTATGGCTAATGCCCTTCAAAGACTTGGTTTTAAGCCACTAAAGAATCGATCGATCTTACTCTCAGGTTGGATAATAATACCAGAAGCGTACCTTGCAAGTCTGGTAAAATTTGCTTCATAGGTACCAACAGATTCATCATCCCTTTGCTTCAGTTAAAGAAACTCTTTCTCCATCTTTGTTCGGAGAATACGAGGGAAGTACTTATTGAAAAATAAGTTCTTGAACTCATCCCATTCCATAGACTCAATTTCATCCCTTTGCCTCGTATTCTTAACAAGATTCCACCATTGATCCGCATATCCTTCCAAACGATACACTGCTAGGATGACTTTATCATGCTCAGAACATTGAAGAACTGAAAATATCTTTTCAGTAGTACTAATCCATTGTTCAGCAACTAATGGATCAGTAGACCCGCTGAAAGATGGTGGACGCTGCCTCATGAAGGATTCAACAGAATGTTTCTCCCTCCTTTGCTCGTTTGGAAATCCTGCATGATTCATAGCTTGAGAAAGTTGTGTGAGCATGGCTACAAGATTTTGCATTCCAGCTCCCATATCGTTTGGTTGCTCAGGGGGACAATCATTGCATTGCCCATCGCATTCCGCATTAACACGGTTCCTTCGGGTTCCAGCCATTGACTAAAACCAAGAAGAATAGTGTGAGCAACACTAATTATAATAGGAAACCACATAATTCAAGAAAAAAAATTTCATGCTTATGGTCTTATCCTAGGTTATTCATGGCCATTTCTAATATTGTGTTCTATGCTTAGACTTATCCTTAGGGCTCTTACTAAGGCTTTCACATCCTAGTTTCCAAAGGTTGACTATACCTTTCCTCTGATACCAACTATAACGACCCATACTTTACATACATTGTTAATACTTCAAAATTGAAGCACACTTATTACAACATATGACAAAACCACAAAGGACCATATAGGTATAGTGTCTTTAGAAACTGGGAAACATAAACAACTGGTTCATAAATCTTCTACAGTGTCTCCCATTTATTTCATCATATCTAGGGTCCCTTTTAGCATATTCTACTTAATATCCATCTTCCTGACCTGGGGAAAAGAAAACATAAAAGGGTGAGCTCAAATGCTCAGCAAGGCAAATAAAGGAAATAAAAATCATATCATATCTTTTTGAAAATCAAAACCTGCAAAAGAGATCATAATATCTTAACATGGAATAAATCATAGAAGTGAAAATGAGATCCCCATAATCATAACATAAAACTTGAAACTTTGTGGCATGCACACATAATCATGGAAAATCATTTCTTGTTAGTCATGACTCATTGCCAAGACTATCTTAGTGGACAAAGTCCCTTTCTGAACCGAGTTCACTCCTCGTTTCAGTCCTGTATCACTGAACCGAAATAACCTTCCGTTCCAGCCATGTCTATCTCATGAGATATAAAATCATTACCCAATGCATTGGAGGGAGATATAGGTCCCACCCATCTTATAATGAATCCTTTCTTATGTGTGCCACATAATCATAAAACATACATCATCGCATAACACATGTAACAAAAATGGGATTCTTGAAACATCATGACATCATAAATAAATTCATATAAGATAAAGGAATTCATAAACATATTTCCATCACAACATAGTCAAATCAATGTAAAAATATGGATAGAAACAGAACTCTTTATTATCTTATATGGAAAATAATTTTGATAAAACACTTGAATTGAATTCTTGAGGAAAATATCCTTTCTTCTTCAAAATCAATTTCTTTTCACAAAACATCATGCAATTTTAAAAGAAAGAGATTTTATTGAAAATAGTCATGAAATCTTTTAGAGGAAGCTTCATGAAAATAAGGCTTTATAAAACAGTAGAAATCCGTTCGTGTCGTATAAGTTAAAAAAAACATTCTTCGTACTTTTGTCGGAAAAGTCAAAAAGTACCTCGTACGAAAAACGACAAAAGATTCCTTTCATACGTATTACTAAAAACTCACCGAAGGGTAAAAATGGATTTAAACAATTTTAGGTGGATGGAAATAATATTACATATTGACAAAACATGGATGTGGATGATAAAATACACCCCAATAAATACATACGAATAAACAATCTCGGATAAAAATGAGATTGTGATATTTCCCTTACCTTAAGTCCAATTTGCTTTGTACGTGTCCGAAGCTCCTGTATAATGGTTTAAATAATGTTATTGACTTATTCCAGAATCATAAATATTGATATGATATCATATATGTTCATATTCTTAGCTTCTTTATAGTAATATTTCATGGTTACTTGTTACTCGGGTCTTTATTGCCTTTTGTTCTTATGCGTGTTTTGCCGAATAAATTCTTATTCTTCTTTTAAGGTTATAGATTCCTTATATCCAGAATGGTATTAGTGTAACATATATCATATTTATTCATTCAATTCATTTATATAATCATTATGAAATGAAGATCATGTAGAACGAGTCGCATCACATCGTGGAGACGGTATTCCGTACGTACGCACGAGTGATGATATCGTTCCTATGATCGTGGAATTGTATTGGAGTATATATATATATATTATTTCAGTATCAATATTACTTCATAATAATCATATATAGTTACTCATTACACCATTATACCCATCCTTGTAAGGTGATGGTGGAAAAATAGATTACACCACGGCGTGGAGACGGTATTCCGTACATACGCACGCGCGGTGATTTCATTTTTCCGTAGGATGGATAGAAGGTGAATTAGGGTTGTTTCATATTTATAATAACATATCAGTATGTAAGTAATACTTATGTTATTACTTTATCATGAAACAACTAAAGAAGAAGAAGTTGAAGAAGAAAGAAATTGAAAAGATCGGTAATGGATATTACCTCTTCTTTGGAACGCCTCTTTGAATCCTCCACTTAAGGAACTAAGATTGATCTTTGGAGAAGACCAGGACCTCTAGGATTATTCTAGGGAAGTGGAGAGGAGAAAATGGTAGGGGTTGGCCGAGCTTGAGTGCTCAAATTGGTGTGAGGAGGAGGGGGAGGAGGTGCCCTTTTATAAGGGAGGAGAGGGGCACCTTAGGAATATCTCAAAATATTATTTTATATTAAAGTCAAAATCGGTTTATAATGGTTCCAAAGTGTCTTATTTCGAAGCTAAAGTGGGTATGGGTCGAAATACTATCAACAAATAGGATTTAGACAAGTTTAGGGTATTATTTTAACCTTATCAATTAGATTTAACTCTAAGTTAATTAATTTAACTTTTACCGTGTCTTTTTGTTTTCTTTCACTATATGGTTAATACACTTACTATAACATGCCAAACGAACCCCAAATTGTTTATTATTAATATATATATCCTTATCTAAGTCATTTGGCCGAACCTTCGATTTTTAGGAATAAAATAACAATTAATAATATAATATTTGATTTAAAAACTATTTTGTGTCAATTTTGACACTATTTGATATATGATTTTTGTGAAAGTCATAACAGAATTATATGTTCGAAACAAGTTGATTAAATCAACACTAATATATCATAGTAACCTAGAAAATTAGTGGAATTCATAAAAAGTCTCAAATTACATTTATTTTGGTGTTTATAACATCAATTATGTCAATATTTCATTAATAAGATAATTACTGCATCATCATTGTGTCATAAATAAATTAAATTATTTAATGTCTAAAAATTAAAAATAAAACACCATTATGTAGTAAATCTTTTTAGCTTTCTAATTAATATTTATAGTCGAATTTATCTTATGTATAACCCCATATTAAAAATTATTTACTTATTAAACTTTGATTTTAACTATTTTAACCCTTCTTTAAATAAATTAATAATAAATGTCCTAATCTAATCCAAGTGGGCCTAAATGGTCATATTTTATTCCTAAGTTTGTTTTTAGTCGAATTACACTTGTCCAATAGAATTAGGACATGTGTTAGGGTAATATGGATATCATATTTACCCTTAGTTACCCTATTTACTATTAACCGCGGTAAACATAGTAAAAAGTTACTATTCACCAAAAAATTATTTTTATCTCATTGAACCACATTTTACTTACTGATATCAACCGTGTCTGTCGGATTTTTGAAATTCCATTCACAGAAGCGGTAAAATTAAGTTTTATGCAAAATTCAGTTTTTAACCTACCACTTAGTGGTTTCACTATTCATCAAAAATTGAAAGTTTTCAGAAAAATACCAAAATTTCACCCTAGGCTAATTTCGATATTCTGAGTCCAAAAATGAAGTCCATTTTGAAAAATAAAATTTATAAAATTTCAAAAAGTGGTTATTACTATTCATAACGGCTAGTTTTAATAGCATATTGTTGTTTAGTGAAACTCGGTATTGCGTACGACGCAAGCTATCGAGGAAGGTCGTGATTGCGTGTAAAGCAAGCCAAGAAAGTGTTGTGTAGAAAAAGATTCCTTTGATGATTTATATAACATAAAATTCTTGGGTGTTACAGTACCTATCGATCCTTTGTGGGTCTGACGGCATAGATGAATCAGTGGATATATCTGATCATCTCTATCGTCATATGAAGAAGTATACCTGTGTGAGATGAATCTGGTTTTTCTTTCCTATGTGGATTGTCGTGTGCTATCTTGTGTAGATTTACATTTTGCTTTCCTGTGTGGAATGAGTTGTACTTGGTCTCAAGTGTTGGAGCCGAACGATAATTGATGACTTAGGTATATGTATGGGCATATACCTAAACAGTGTCCGATGTTACTTCGTGATTTTATCTTTCCTTTGTGGATTATCCTTTGTGGATTCTGGGAGACCTTCGGGGGTCTCAGGGTCCCTACTGAGTATCTTATACTCACCCATGCATGGGTTATGCCCGCACTACATTGTGTTGGTTTCAAACAATGGAAAACGCTGATCGTGGTTGAGGCTTGCGGAGCAGGACGATACCTGGAGGTGGACCACTGGGCGGGACGTACTCGGAGCGGACGGCTGGACCCTAGGAGCTGTGGAGGCCATATGTACCCACCCTTCAGGTGGGAGTTCCAGTGGACTGCTCGATGCTGCGGATTTACTTTTCAGTTGTTGTTTTCCCTTTCCAGTTGTACTTTACTTTTAGTTTGGGTTTGTATACGGGCCCACTTACTTTTCCGCACTTACCTTGTATCAGCTTTTACTTAGTGTTTACTTCTACTGCTTGCTTTCCCTGTGGTGTTTGTTTATTTTACAAAGGCAATGCCTTCCCTTTTTACCGGGAATTAGGCCTTGGTGCTAGTCGCCATCCCCTGGCCTATGGAAGGCGGGCTTGGGGTAGTCACAGCACAGGCCCCGAGGACGGGTCGTGACAAATTTCGATGTAAAGACACGTAAAAATTCAAGGAAATTTTTTTTTCTTAATTTTTATTGGAATTTTACAAGAACTCAGTTTCTGATGGCACCTGATTCCGAGGCCCGGTGTGCTCGGAATCATTTTCCGAAGTTTAGCTCGGGTATGTTCAGTGAACGAACAAGTGGGTTTTTCTAACTTTTGAACCGGTGCTCGGAATCGAATTCTGAGGACACCGATGGAATCGCAGAGCCGGTATTTTCTTCGAAACACCTTTTTCGGAATTGCATTTTCTCGGGTGTGGGTTTTAATTTTTGCGGTTAAGTTAAGAAATAAAATAAAGTGTCATTTCATAAATTTATGGGACCATTTCATTCACATGAATATGCCCTTATTCTGAATCTCCTTATATGGTTCTCATAGGCCCATTTATAACATCCTATAGGGAAGATATGGAAGGAGTCTGTACAATCCCAAGGACTTTAAACACTTTATCTGAATGACGTCTAAATTATTGAGTTCAATAAGACTTACAGCTATTAAAAAACCATGTAGCTAGGTATTTCACACTTTAGAATCCCTTGTTAATCTTCTTATTCAAAGGAGGGGTAACATCATCCTCCTCAAAATGGGTTTTAATTGTGGTTATTGAAATTATCTTGCCATATCAACATCCATGGATTGTCGGACTCGAGATAACTCTTTTGATTTGAGGGGTGATCCAATAGCCCGAATCATAGTACCACCATTGCTACAGCATGGTGATAGAACCACAACTGATTTTCCCTCAGCCCGTTGTAATTTAACATGATATTACCCATTTTTAGCAATAATGTATAGATTAAATATAATGGAAAAGTAGTAAACTATGAATGAGAGGAATGAAAGGTGACTTACATATTCATGTTTTATATATTTGGTCTTTTCTTAAAAAAGTGGGTGGTGAATCCCTTCAACATCACCTCATTTGATCATATCCTTCACTCGCCTAATTGTAGGAACCTGGTCATCAAATTTATAGATAAGTATTTCTAGATCCCGAATGTAAATCGACATCTCAGTATATTTTTTCTAGAAGTAAAGATTAGATAGGTATCTAACATCCCATATCCTTTGAATCTGCAATCCTTCATGAAAGAGTGCCCATGAGACTTCCGAATCCAATGATAGATCCTACCACACTTGGGACACCACAGGTCGAGTATAGTCCAAATACATCCCGACCAACCCTAAAAACTATCTAAAAACCTTATATTTCATAGGCTTCCCATACACTTATGTCACATATTACATGCGAGAAAATGGAACCTAGTCCACTTCTTGGTGATGGCGACTATACCGCTAAGGTGCGATTTCAGTTGGAAAACTCAGTGTATCTCTTTTTATTATGGTAGGTGTATTGTATCTTGAACAAACTTGTTTTGATGAGATTGGAATACCATCATCCTCAATATCTGACTCGGATAATGTATCCTCTAAAGGACATGATACACCTACCAAACGAGAAGGATCTTTCTTGCTCCGCCTCTTTATCCCAACCAGAGTGACAACCTCATCCAGCACCCCTTCAGGGTATGCTACAATCCCGGTTTTAGAATACCATGATGTTAACCCACTGGTAGCTTCCGCTAGAGGCATGTTAGTCACAAAATTCATTAAATCCATAGTTCTAATCATCCATAGATGTACATCTACCATCAGATGTTGCTCTGATCTAATGTCTATCATAGGGGATACATTTATAGGTTACAGTCACTTGAACTAGCCTGAAAATTAATAAGGATCATAAACCTAACATATATTATTGTGATCTACCCTAGTCACTAGCACACCAACCATGAAGGATAACATGTATGATTTGAGCTCAATTATAGCCATCCCATCATTAGTAAAACATCATATGGGTGGATTGATGAAGGGATGGAAGTTAAACTCCTTGAATAAATTCATCATTATCTGAATTTTATGTGGTTTCAAATATAAGGGTGAAATGATAGATACCACCTAAACATATGGTAAAAAATTTCTCCCGAGTAACTGGATCCCACTCTATATGGAATAAGTCCTGAAATTTGTCATGATCCATCCCCAAAAAACAAATAATTGTCCTACTATTGTGAAAGGAGCATTCCCTCCATGAACATGAAAAAGACCCCCTATTGTTTTTTTAAAAAATATGGGTGTCTAACCCCACTAACATTTTCTTTGCAAGATTGGCTCAAAAAACTAATGTCTTTATCCATATTCCAGTATTTGAATCATGAACAGATAGTAAAAACACGCTATGACACGTGGCCAGAAATCCTGGAAGACGTGTCTTAGAAGGAAATTTGGGTTGGTTTTAATATCCCCACATGTCAAATACTCCCTTTTACAAAATTTTCTAGAATGTACCAAGTATTATTCTATTCTCCACCTTAGGATAGCATGTCGGAATCTTGCAAGTGGGAAATTCTCCCATCTTCCTCAATAATCATTTCATCCTCACATCTAGATGAATAACATCTTTTATGTGGAGGTATTCCTTTTTAATATTTTGATAATTTATAATAGCTAAGATGTTAAATCTAGCATCTGATCATTATTATTCCATGTATCCCTTGAAGGGATAAATTCATCATATATGTCTTTGAGGATCGGATCCTCATAGATCATTTGAAAATCCAATAGACTTGTTGATAAGTGTATTTAATGCATAAATTTAAGAGTGTTTTAATGCATTGATTTGGTATTTAAATGAATAATCTTGATAATATTTGGAACATTTAGATTTTTTATGATATATGGTTGGATTCCAAAAATATATGGAATGAGAATAAAAATGAAATATGATCTTAAAGAAACTTCACACCATGAGTTTCCCTCATAGTGTGACACCGTATTGCTGAAGATGAATGAAGCTATGAATTATGGAGAAGAATGATTACAAGTTTTGTAATACATTTATATTTTTTGACTTCCTCAAGAGAATAATCCACACAATGAGATTACATGATGTAATGATAAGTTACATGTCATGTATCCTCATTAAACAATGAGAGATTTTGGAAAGTAAAGCTATCACCAAGACAAACCATGAAGTGATTTCACACAGTGAAATCTATTACACATCATGGGTCTTAATTTCATGCAGTGAAAGGAGTCAATGTTTCAATTACATGTACGAGATTTTAAAAGCAACCAAACTCATTGAGGCAACCTCGGATCAAGATTACATGACATCTAATCTATTACATGTCATCAAATTGGTCAGGCATTTCCATTTTAGAGCCTATAAAATGAGGTATTTTATACTTCTATAAAATCATTCCAGATATGGAAGGAGCCTCAACCAGTTATACCTTCAAGAGATTCACACCACTGCGAAGCCTCCCACTTCTCCACCCTTCGGTCAGATTTTTATTTTTTATTTTCCTACACCCGCTCATGGATAGCATGAGTGTGTGATTTTTTTTCGTGGTGTGTGTGATGAATGGGGTTTGAATGTTTGATGTATTTTATATTTGAATGAAATTAATTTTGGTAATTCATTTTTTTCACAATTCCATCCTTTCATTTATTTATTCTTGCATGAAAATTGTGAGTGGGGTTTGGGATTGGGTTTAATTTCATTATTTCATTGTGCCTAACCATTTCCAAGATTGAATGAATACATCAGTCTAATATGTGATATTGGGTTTAGACTTCCACCATGACCATTGGGTTTGTCCTTACCCTATGATTAAATTAAGTTTCAGGTTACTCATCTTTATCAATCCAATGTACCTGACCAAGACTAATGGAGTGTTTTGGATGGATAGTGTTTATCATGACCATTGGATTCTCTATGACTCAATTCCAATGACTACATAAATTTTATTTGATTATATCATACCTTGTCATCCGATGAACCTAGATTCATTACTGCTATGTACCCATTTTATATTTTATTCTCCCCCTATCTAACCCAATTAAATGCTCGATAGCTTATATTTGATTACTATAAATCTAAATTAATTTAACTTTATTTTATTTAATTAATATTTTCTCCAACCCTGTCTCTTTGGGTTTGACCTCAAACATGAATATCTTATACTACCCTATAGTTTATAGGATTGTTTGTTTCATGTTTTTAAATTTATAAATTCTATAATCTGGTGGGAATTAACGATGCCCATAGGCCGACCTGTAGTTCTGAATTCTCCATGCATTTGATGAAAAGAATTTTTCTATGAACTCCACTAGAACAACAGCTCATGAACAAGCATGTCATTCCTATACACATAGATCTACCTGGCCTAAGAGGCTACATAAATTACAACATCTTCCATATCCTTCATGAATTCCTCACAGACTTAGTTCTCCAAATATTCCCACATTCATGTAGTCACAATACCTTCTCATGGATAGATGTCCTAATCTTTCCTCCAACCATTTGATTGTTCTATAATTGAATCTTGAATGATGGATAAATAGCAATGAGGATTTTACACAATTGTGTTCTGTTTCAAATCATGAGTACATGGGATATGATTCATGAAACATTCCATGGATGGAAACCCATCAGTGATATATGAACCCGTGCTGGAAACGACGTCAGTTGATAAGTTCTTGTGACCTTGGAAAAAATATGTTGGTAAGTAGTTCATTAGACCTGGTGTAAGTATAGCTTTTAGATTACTATAATTGTCACATGGCAGATAAAAAATCTTTGGAAAATACGAGTGATATTTCTTCAAAAAATATTCCATATCAGGAAGAGTCGTAGCATAGATGTCATAAAAATCTAGCCCTACAGTGTTCTTCATCACCTCAATCCGCTTACTATCTTGATTTTTAGAAACTGCAACCTTCTTAGTTGCTATCGAACCTACAAGGAAATATCATTTTCGTTGTAGAGTAGGTTTATCTTGAAAAAACCAACAAAAAATATGAAAACTGGGAAAAGTAATTATTTCACACAAGTGGCTCACTCAGATTCATTATGAATGTTCCTTGCACAAACATCAGTCCATGAAAGTAACTCTCCTCAGCCTATGCATCGTACAGCTGAATTCTCATTGTATTTGTGAGAAAAAAACATTTATCAAAAAGTCTCGGTTGAATCTACATGAATGGGTTGTGTAGGGAGAGATTGAATTTCTAAGTCATGAGGATCATCAGCCAAAATGATGCCCTTATTTATAATCAAGCACTAGTGAAGAAAAAGTTTTTTACATCGGTTATTTTTCATTTTTTTACTTCGGTTTTTAGCCAACGTTAATACGGGCGATGTTATAAATATTTTTTTTACGTCGGTTATTTAAAAACTGACGTAAAAAACATAACATTGTTGTGTTCACATTGGTTATTAAATAATTGACGTTCAAAAACTAGCAGGGAGGGTTTATCACATCAGTTATTATATAACCGACGTGATAAACAAGTGCGGGCGTGTTTATTACGTCAGTTATATAATAAAGTACGTGATAATCCATTTCCGAGGACTTTATCACATTGGTTATGTAATAACCGACGTGATAAAATAGGGGGGAGGGTTTATCACATCTGTTATTATATAACTAATGTGATAAAACAGTGCGGGGGATGTTTATCAGGTCGGTTATTAAATAACCGACGTGATAAACCCCTGTGAAATGGTTTATCACGTCAGTTATATAATAACTGAGGTGATAAACCAGTCTGGGGGGGGTTTATCACATCGGTTATTTAATAACCGACATGATAAACCATTTCACAGGTGTTTATCACATCGTTTATTCAAATAACTGATGTGATAAACTATTCCCCATTCCTTTATCACGTCGGTTATAAAATAACCGACGTGGAAAACCAATTTTTTTTATAAAATGGAATGTAGTCCTCTGATCTCCCCAGAAACAAACAGAAACCAAATCAAGAATTCGTACCAGAAAAACAGAAGTAGAAAAAAACGAGAACCAAAGAAAAATTAAGCATTTACATTGATAACATTTAAAACATATCCCACTGGATAGCCCCCCACCACCCCCGGAACAGCCCCCTCACCCCACTGGACAGCCCCCACCACACCCCTGGACTACCCCCCGACCCCCTGGACAGCCCCAAAAACCCATGGACAACCCCCCTCTCCCTCCTCATGTATACCCTCTCACCCCCTGGACAACACTCCCACACCCATGGAAATCCCTCTCACACCCCTGAAACAGACCAAAAAGTTACCAAAAACAAACCAGAACCCCCTCACCCCACTGGACTGCCCCCACAATACCCCTGGACACCCTCCCCCCCACACACACACCCCTGGACATCACCACCACCCCTGGACATCCCCCCAACCTCTTGTATACCCCCCTGGACAGCACTACCACACCCCTGGACATCCCTCCCACACCCCTGGACATCCCTCCCACACCCCTGAAGCAAACCAAAAAGTTTGCAAAAACAGACAAGAACCCCCTCACCCCACTGGACAGCCCCCACCACACACCTAGACAACCCACCACACCCCTGGACACCCCCACACCCTTGGACTACCCCCCCCCCCCCACCACCCCTGGACAGCCCCCAACACCCCTGGACACCCCCACCCCCTAGACTGCCCACCCCCTAGACATCCCCCAACAACCCTAGACAACCCCCCCCCCTCCACCCACCCTCCTAGACTGCCCACCACCCCCTGGACAGCCCCCCTCACCCCACTGGACAATCCCCACCACACCCATGGACACCCCCCACACCCCTAGACTGCCCCCCCCCCCCCGACCCCCTAGACAGCCCCCACACCCCTGGACATCCCCACCACCCCCTGGACAACCCCCCACACCCCTGGACAACCCCCACCCCCACCCACCTGTATACCCCCCCACCCCCTGTACAGTACTCCCACGCCCCCTAGACAACCCTCCCACACCCCTGAAACAGACCAAAAAGTTACCAAAAACAGACCAAAATTCCCTCACCCCACTAAACTACCCCCACCACACCTCTAGAAACCCCCCCCCCCCCCCCCACCCCATGGACAACCCCCACCCTCCTGGACACCCCCACCCTTGTACTTCCCCCCCACCCCCTGAACAGCTCCCCACACCCCTGGACGACCCCCACCCTCCTGGACCCCCCCCCCTCCCACACCCCTGGACTGCCCACCCCCACCCCCGGGACTACCACCCACCCTTCTAGACACCCCCCCCCCCCCCCCACACCCCTGAACTTCCCCCCACCCCCGAGACTGCCACCCACCCTCTTGTACACCCCCTCGGGGGTCACGCCACTAGAAGGTACTCATCACTACCACATGAAAAGCTTGATATCTCAAAATGTTTCACATATGGGAGTGATGAATACCTTTCAGCGGTGTTCAACCCCCCCCCCCCCCCGAGGGATGGCAGCACCTCCTCTCCCACCCCCCTGGACTGCCCCCCCCCCCCTATCCCCATGGACAACCTGGACCCCCCCACTGGACAGCCCCCCCCCCCCACTGGACAGCCCTCCCACACCCCTGGAAACCCCCCCCCCCCCCCTCACCACACAAGATACCCCAACACCCCTGGACACCCCCTGGACAACCTCCCACTCCCCTGGACAGCCCTTCCACCCTTCTGAAAATGCTCCCACCCCCTTGGACTGCCCCCTCCCCCACTCTCATGGACACCAAGGACCCCCCCCCCCCCACCCCACCCCATCGGAAAACCCTCCCACACCCCTGGACACCGTTTCCCCCCACCGCACTGAACACCCCCCCCCCCCACACCCTTGGAATCTCCACCCCCCTATACTAGAATCCATTCCAAAAAAACCATCATAAGTTGACCAAAACAAGAAGTAGAGAAAAATTTACCATTCACATATATAACATTCAAAACTTACACTGTAAACTTAAAAAAAACTTAATCCAACCTAAACGACTACCAAATACACAATTACAACGACAATATTGAAAATTACATTTTACTCTACAAACAACTAAAATTAAATCAAAACTGTAAAATAATTTGACCATTCCACATGTACATGTTTGATGTCTTCATGAGTATAGGGTTGAGGGTCATCAAATAGAAACAAATGAAAAGGATAGTAGTTAACATGTATATGGAATAAATCAAATTGAAATATTATGGCAAAGTTTAAAAGGAAATCTTACCAGGTCAAAGTTCACAACTGTCCCAGTTGTTATTATTTCATACATAAATCTTAACATATAATATCCGCATTCGATGACGCCTTATTGTTCACGACAATTCTGTTTGAATGAGTGTAAATTCAATATATTATTTTTATGTAATAAATAAAAAAGTACAAATTATAAATCGATATTTACCTTCATATTTACATATTTGATCTTCGCACTCCTTTTCTTTGTGTTTTTTCGAAAGTAGAACCATCCCCTCTTAGAAAATAATACGAATGGGGTAAATTTAAAATTCATTATAATATATAAAACTATTGAGAAATTGAAACTTACTTTTTCAATATTTTCTTAAATCTTTTCTACACATCATCATGGACAGAGCATATCCAATAATGTGTTTTCTCCATTGGGCAAAAAACCCTTAACATACAATGATCACTGATAAAGGAAAATTTAAGGTTAGTGGTTTTTTATGTTAAAAGATAATGAACTCTTTGAGGGAGATGGTTTTCATACCTCTCACAAAAATGAATCATCCAACATTGTGTGACTCTATTTTGTTCAAGTATTTCAACAATATAATCATTCTTTGTTCCTCATCTAATGAAAATGCTTCAGGGGAAATCAATTGCGGGTCCATGAATCCATATACATATATCCGCTCATTACTATCACAAATTTTATAAAGATACCTAATAAAAAAATAGACATAACTATACATTTTTAATAAATATAACGTAGGGAAAAGGTGTTAAGACTTACATGGAAAAAAATTCACCACGTTGATGCCCAACTTATCTCCAGTAACAAGCTCCATGATATCATTTTTCATAATCCCCATAGTTATTGCACATCCACAAACATGAGCTTCCATTGGAAACTCATAATGACCAACCAACAAATTGAATATCTTGACAATCTATCAAGACTACTAGAATCTGTATCTGATGTCATAGCCATTTGTCTTTGTAGTTTTCTATACATTATTTCTTTACCTTTGATGTATTCCTATAAAAATAAATAGAAAAATATATTATTTTTCAAATGATAAAACAAATTTAATAATAAAATAAAATAAAATATATAACATTCATACCTCTATGGTAATAAGTTGAAGAAGTCTAGATGGCCAAATTAAAAAATGGTCGATACTATGTCCAACTGTCGTCATCTCATCTGCAGGTAATGGTACTCAAGTTGATCTATCTATAATATCCTTTACAGTGACCCTCTGATTCTATACCTCTAATTGTTGATAATGAACTGTATCTCCTATAAAATATACCAATCCATATGCAACTATATGATGTTGAGGATCATCAACATACAACTCCCAATAATTAGGAAGATGTGGCAGAGGAGTAGGATAAAAAATGGGGTCCGCAGGATGAGGTGGGGGAATGGGAGCTACTGGCGGAGGGGGAGGATAAATAATGGGGTCTAGAGGGGGAGGTAGAGGAGTGGGAGCTGCAGTCTGAAATTGCCTTTGCATGTCTGCAAACATAGACTGTACCAATTCTCTAATCTTTTCTTCCATCATTGCATTAATATTATGAACTTCAGCATCCAAGGATTCCATTTTTTTTATAAACACCCTCAATGTTAGAAGTTGAATAACGTGGCAACACTTTTCTTACTAATACACCTGCTGGATATCTTCATACAAGACTAGGATGTTCTGGCTTTCTCAATGCTACAGATTAAATATCTTTCCTCCCAGCAGCTGTAAATTCCCCCTATGAGCTCTGCTCCTCAAGAGATTCATGTATTAATTAATTGAATATTTCTATAATGATTGAAATTATATGAAGAAAAAATTTAACTTAAATAAATAAAATAGATATCTTACAATCCTTTCTGCTACGATTCTCAATTCTTCAGAAAGATTTTTCCATTTTTTCCCATCCAAGCTCTCTTCCATTTTTCATGTCTAGATGGAGGGGATGGGGGGCCACCTCTCCAGAGCTTGTAGACTCAGCTCTTATTTTTTGAGATTTTTCAACCATCATTTGTTCTTCCAAAAATGCATACCCTCCCCGAGATAAACTATGAGGGTATACATTTTTAGATTGTATCTCCTGAGGAGATTTCCTTGTTTGCTTTAAATTAAGAATAATAAATAATTAACAAAACATTAATAAGATCATTTATATAAGACTTTTTATAAAAGTTTACATTGCCCTTACCAAAAATGACTCTTTTCTTATACTTTCAAAAAACTGTCTCCATGTGTCTTAATCTATAAAAGGATATATACAACATGGATTTTTAGGACTCCTATGAACAAAAATGAAATCATATGAGAGGTTTGATTTTAAATCCCTCCATTTCCTGGCAGCCATCGATAAGAATTTCTTCCTGACTCTTCCAGTGTCAGGAATATCAAATTTCATTTGATAAAGAAGAGGTTAAACATATTATATATACTAGAAACATTTAAATAATATTCAAACAATATAAAAATATCTTACCAAAATTTTCTCCCACAACTAAGAGATTATCTCTTTATCCACACTTCTCCAGTCATCAAACAAAATGCTTACATTGCACTTAGCCTGAGTTGATACAAAACTCATAAAATCTTTTTCATTTGGACCTCAAGGAATATCATCCTCATCAAACTCAACGAGTATCCTATGATCCTGCATACGGGAAAGTGCTAATTTTTGTAAACGTGTGCACCCATGTTTACCAACTCTTGAACTCTTTGTCGTAATAAGAGCACATGAGGAAGATTGGGGAACATCAAGAGGAGCATGTGAATGTTCCTCCCAATAGGTATTACCAATATGCTAATCTCTAGAATAATTTGGTTGATCAACTAATTGATATGTCATTATCCTTCAAATGAAAAAAACAAACATTAGTTCACAAATATACAAATTCAAATATTTTAATACTACTGTAATCAGATAATAGAAAATTGCACTATGTTACGTAACAGTAAACATTGTTAATATGGTAAGCATGTTAAACAATGGTAACGATGGTCAAGATGGTCAAGATGGTAAACATGGTAAACGTGGTAAACCTGGTAAACCTAGTAAACATGGTAAAGTAATTTTCACTAAACAAAAATAAAAGATATATAATTCACGTAATGGTAAACATGATAAAGTAAACTAAACAAACTTAAAAAAAACAAAAACATATACTTATTTTGTTTTAATACATGTTTTAATAAAGAAAAAACATACAATATGTAACATTTTATGAAAAAAATAAATTTTAACAAGAAATAAATATATGTTACCTATAATTTTAGGAATGTAAAAATGGATTGTTTTCCCAAATTCCTTCGTCATGATCATTCCATATGGAAAAAACCATGTCTTCAACATGCTCATCATTATGTTCTATTAATATTTCCATGGAAGTAGGGATCTCACATAAATCATCATCTTCATCAAGTTCATCCTCACCAACATATTTTTTCCCTTATAAAACAACAGCCCACTACATATCTGATTGATCTACTACATAGAAAATTTGTTTTTCATGTGTTTCCATTATAAAAGAATCAGTTGTGTCTGCCTATCTATTCAGATTAACAAGTGTAATTCCAAATTTATCATGTTTAACACTGTTGTTACCGACAAACCATTTACAGTTAAAAATATGTACTTTAACTTTAACGTAATCAACCTCCCATATGTCTTCAATCACTCTATAATATGCACTTGATGCAGAAATTGGGTTTTTGTCTTTAGGACTCGAAAAATGAATTGCTTCAAGTTGATATGGATTCATAACATACCCCTTCAATATTTTTATATACCTTTCGAAATGATACATCCAACAAATATATACATGTCTGTAAAGCTTTATTTCATGAACTAGATGAATCATTAAATGCAACATTATATCAAAAAAAGATAGAGAAAAATACATTTCCAATTGAAAAAGTATAAAAATTTCATCCTTTTCCAAAATGTTCAAATCATTCACAGCAATCGCCTTATTGCAAATTGAATTGAAAAGATAACACAACTTTCTTATAGTCTTTCTGACATAGATGGGCAATATTCCATGCAATGCAACTGGTAGAATTTTTTGCATCATGACGTGACAATCATGAGATTTCATACCTATCAACTTCAAGTCCTTCAATGAGACAAAAAAATTTACATTTGAAGAATAAACTTGAGGCACTATGATATCATGAAGACACTAAGAAAAGCTAATTTTTCTCCCTCTTTGATAATGTATGACAAGATGGGGGAAGAAATGTTCATCTTCCTTTAGGAGTGGGAGCTAACTCCAAACATATTCCCATTGATAGTATGTCTAATCATGCTTTCAACCCATCTTTTGTCTTTCCTTTAATATCTAACAATGTTCCAATCAAACAATCACAGATATTCTTCTCCATGTGCATGACATCAATATTCTGTTTAACTTCATGATATCTCGAATATGGTAGCTCAAAAAATATTGACCTTTTCTTCCAAATATGACTATCATTACCAGATTTCTGTCTCTTTCCCAATGTCACATCATGGTTTTTCACCCTATCAAAATACATATCATGGGATAAAGGTTTTGAAGAAATATCAAATTCTTGTGAGCCATTGAATTCCTTTTTTATTCTTCTATAAGGGTGATCTATAGGCCAAAACATTCGATGACCCATATACACTATTTTCATCCCATGATGCAATTGACAATATGACATCTGTTGTTCAAAAATTGGACATGATTTATGCCCTTTAACACTGTATCCAGACAAATTTCCATATGTTGGGAAGTCATTTATAGTGAACAAAAGCACTACATACAATTGAAAATATTATATTTTATAAGAATCATACACCCTAATACCATCATCCCATAAAAATTTAAAATCATCAATCAACGGTGAAAATTAAACCTCAATATCATTTTTGAGTTGCTTCGGACCAGTGATCATTATACTCAACATTACATATTTGGGCTTCGTACAAACTTCAGGAGAGAGGTTGTAAATTACCAATAAAACAGGCAATGAAATATGTATTCTACTGAGGGTTTCGTATGGATTCATTCCATCTGTGCACAACCCTAGTCTGATATTTCTAATTTCATTTACAAATGTAGAATACTGCTCATCAATTGTCTTCCATTGTGGACAATCAGCTGGATGACATATTTTTCCATCACATAACTGCTCATCATCATTCCATCTTATCCTTTTTGCATCATTTGAATTAGAAAATAAACATTTGAAATGATGAATTATAAGAAGATACCAAAATACCTTTGGAGGGATCTTTGTAATCTCTACATCGTCCTGTGATTTTTATTTCACCTTATACCGTGATGTCCCACATTTAAGAAACCCTGACAGAAATTCATATTCCTTCCTATATATAATACGGTCATTCGGACAGGAATTTATTTTCTTGTATCCCAATCCCATTGGGCATAATATTTTCTTGTCCTTATAATATGAATCTGGAATATTGTTATCTTTTAGAAGATTGTCTTTCATCAATTTTAGCAGCTCTATAAAACTTATGTCACATCATCCATGTTTCTCCTTTAGGTTAATCAATCTTAACACCGCCGAAAAAATCGTACAATTTGTACAACCAGGATATAATGGTTTTTCAACATCACCATATAGACGCGCAACTATCAGTTCTATCTCAATTTGTTCTTCTGCAATATCGCAAATTATTTCTTCAATTCCATTAGAGTTACCATCTTGAGAATCATCATCATCAGTGACATTCTGTCCAGTTTCCCCATGCCAAATCCAAGGGCTGTAACTCGGATTAAAACCATGAAAAATCAAATGATCTTTTATCTCCCTACTTTTCAGCTTCTTCATATTCAAACATTTCAGGCATGGACAGAAAAAAATGTCACTACTTGGAACATTTCGTTTAACAAATTCTAAAAAGTCATCAACACCTTCTTCATATTCATTGCTCATTCAATGTTCCGTAATACAATATTAACTCATTATTACCTATAACAAATATCAAAATTATACATCTATTTAAGATAAGACAAATATATGTCTATATGAAAAAAAATCATTATTTGAATGTAAAAAAAAATTTAAATATAAAAAAAATCAATGTGTATTTAAAAAAATATTATTGAATATGATTTTAAAAAGGTATTATAGTTAGATATAACAGTTTTAATTTCCATTGAATCAAAGAAATCCATGGGGCCTCTAATGGTTGATAGAAAATTGGATAAAATGGAGTAAGCCTGAGAATCAAATCAAATTTAAAATAAAAACTCAGATGGAGAAAATCACAATGTAAAGCCAATCATCATGGCACAATGGGGTCAGGATAACTACACATATTGGAAAACCACGACATGGTCTCCCCCGTAACCCATAATTTTCTCATAGTCGATGACTAGTCAAAATATATATAACCAAATAGAATCATATTGAAACACTAATATCCATGAAACAATACAATCATCATGTCGTAATCTCAAAAAACATGATGCAGTAGTCAATCCCAACTGAAACTTATCCCCCACACCCTTGGACACCCCCTGGACACCACCACCCCCTTGGACAGCCCCCCACCCCCTGGACACCACCCCCACCCCCTTGGACACCCCTGGACACCACCACCCCCTTGGACAGCCCCCCACCCCCTGGACACCACCCCCCACCCCCTTTGACACCCCTTGGACACCACCACACCCTTGGATAGCCCCCCACCCCTTCTGGACACCCCCACCCCTCCTGGACACCACCACCCATCTCCTACCCCCTTGGACAACCCCTTGGACACCACCCAACCCTCTAAACAGCCCCCCCCCCCCCCGGGGACAACCCCCAAACCCTCTGGACAGGCCCCCACCCCCTTGGACAGCCCCCCCCCCCCCACTAGACACCCCCACCCCCTTGGACCCCCCCCCCCCCCCACAAACACACACACACACCGATGGACTTCCCCCCTCCCACCTCCATGGACAACCTGGACACCCCCAACCCTCTAGACAGCCCCCCGAACCCTCTGAACACCACCCCCACCCCCTTGGACACCCTTTGGACACCACCACCCCCTTAGACAACCCCCCACCCCTCTGGACAGCCCCCACCCCCTGGATAGCCCCCCACCCCTCTCGACAGCACCCCCCCACCCCTCCTGGACACCACCCCCACCCCCTACCCCCTTGGACACCCCCAACCCTCTAGATAGCCCCCACCCCCCGGACAACCCCCCAAACCCTCTGGACAGGCCCCCATCCCTTGGACATCCCCCCCCCCCCACCCACCCCCTTACACATCCCCCCCACCCCCTAGGACCCCCCCCCCACACACACCCCTAGACTGCCCCCCCCCCCCACCTCCATGGATACCCTCGACACCCCCAACCCTCTAGATAGCCCCCTGAACCCTCTTAACACTACCCCCATCCCCCATGGACACCCCCTGGACACCACCACCCCCTTGGACATCCCCCCACCCCTCTGGACAGCCCCCCACCCCTCTGGACATCCTCCCACCCCCTGGACAGCCCCCAACCCTCTAGACAGCCCCCCCTGCCCCTCATGGACACCACCCCCTACCCCCTTGGACACCCCCTAGACACCCCCAACCCTCTGGACAGCCCCCCCCCATACAACCCCCAAACCCTCTGGATAGGCCCCCACCCCCTTGGACAGCCCCCCCCCCCCCCCCCTCCTCGACACCACCCCCACCCCCTACCCCCTTGGACCCCCCCTGGACAGCCCACCCACCCCCCCAGAAAACCCCCCAAACCCTCTGGACAGGCCCACACCCCCTTGAGCAGCCCCCCCCCCCCACCCACCCCCTTCACAACCCCCCCCCCCCCCCCCCCCCTTGTACCCCCCCCCCCACACACACACCCATGGACTGCCCCCCCCCCCCCCACCTCTATGGACACCTTGGACAACCCTCAACCCTCCAGACATCCCCCAACCCCCTGGATAGCCACCAACCCTTTGGATAGCCCCCCAGAACCATGGGATTTAAACCTCAAGCTACTAGTTTTGGGATATCTAGGGATTTTATCCTCAAGCTACTAGTTTTGGTATCATGCTATTATTCAAAAGGAGAACTATGAATTGTATCTCCTACTAGTATAAAATTCTCTATTGGGCAATGAATCGGGTTTTAATTTCATATGAAGACTTATAATAGTCCACAAAAAGAAGAGACATAAATAAATTATGGAACAACAAAAAGTGATACCCAAAATAGAAACAACCAAGGATCCAAAACAAACATTCCACCACGAAAAACCATATATACTTATAAAATAAATCACACATCTACACAAAATGGGTGTATCACAATGGTTTACATATAAATTGAAGTAATATAGTTCAATGAGATCATTAGTTGTCAATGAGAACAAAAATTACCATCAATGTCAGGCATCCGCGAAACAAAAACAAACGAAATAGAAGTAGGTGAGGCTTACGTGAATATTGCGAGTCGATCTAATAGATCTGGTGATAATAAATAAGATGATGATGGAAAAATGAGGTAAGAGGGTTCGAAATTGAAGAATCTTACCTAGTTTAAACAAAAAAATCGCAAAACATAAATATTGACTATCCGGGAAAAAACGAATGAAATAAAGTCGTGGGAGGCTTACCTGAGTGTTATGTGTGGAGATGATAGATCCTAGGAGAGTAAAGATGATAAACGATGATGAAAAAATGAGTTTAATTAAACGAGATCGAAGAGTCGATTAGGGTTTTCCATGCGAGAGAGACGAGTCATTGGTCTGTTGATCGAAAAATCATAAATGACAATCCACGGGGTGTGTTAAATTTTTTAAATGTTTTATAACATCTGTTATTTAATAACCGACATTATAAACAATTTTTATTAAATTTATAACATCGGTTATTATAATAACCGACGTTATAAATGTATCAGTAACCGTATTTTTTACGTTGGTTATTTTTTAGCTGATGTAAAAAAAGTTGCTTGTTTCTTTTTTAAGTCGGTTATTCTATAACCGATGTAAAAAACACATCAGAAACCACAGTTTTTACGTCGTTTATTTTATAACCGACATAAAAAATGTCAGGTGTTGGTTTTTTACGTCGTTTATAATATAACCGACCTTAAAAATTATGTGGTTTGGGTTGTTACGTCGGTTATCAAATAACCTACATCAAAAAGACCTCAGATTCCACCTTTTGTACATCGGTTACATTATAACCGATGTAAAAAATTCATAGATACCTCATTTTTTACGTCGGTTATCAAATAACTGACGTAAAAAAATCTGTTCTTTGGTTTTTTTACTTCGGTTAATTTATAACCGATGTAAAAAAACAAACATGCAAGATGTTTTACGTTGGTTATTTCATAACAGACCTAAAAAACCACGTATCACAGATTTTCACGTCGATTATATATAACTGACGAAAAAAATGGTGACATTAAAAACATTTTCTGCACTAGTGAAGGAAGCCTACCTGTGCGACAATCATACATGATAGACTTGAGTGAACACACAAACATGGAAAATTGTGTGTATCATCAATCATTTTCATCCCATAGCCTTAGGATTAAACCATCTTTCTTCAATCAGATCCAATCCTCAAGGGGGGATTTTGTTGACACTCAGTTTTATCACATGGATAAAAAGGAAATTATGGGAAATACCTTAGAAATAGTAGAATTAACTAGATGCAGAACAGAAAGGATAAATAATACCCAAAAATATGTGTTCTCTCATGGTACCCCAAGACACTATTGGTGTGGAACCTACCTACATGCCACACCTGTGCACGACACCTACACAAGACACCTATGAAAAAAGAAAACTATTCACTTGATCTCATATTTTATTATAAATAGGACCTTTGGGTCTTTAATTGTATGAATTAATTTTCCCAAAGTCTTATTGTTTCTATGATCTCACTAGTGCTTTGATAAAGTCTTTTGAAACCTCTTTGGTAGTTTTCTAACACCTAAAAGAGAATGAATAAAAAGGGGATAGTGTAACTTAATTTTTACCAATGTTTAAAGTAGTCGACACCTACACGAGGCATTCACCCAACCCCTAATTAAAGATGAATAGTGTGGGGTTCCCTTCTTTGATGTGTAACTTACATAAATTACCTCTGAGAACACTTGTGGAGACCCTTGATGGCTTCCCGAAGTCTCACCCAAGTGTAGTTACCTAGGTGATTCATTTCCCAGGATGCCCCTCATTCACACAAGCCTGTCTGGACTGAGCATCAGTTGGGAAAGCCTCCTAGGATTGAATTAATATCCAGCCTACATGATCCATCCATGAGCCCTCCTTCAAATTCATCCACGGTATCCCCTCTCATTATTTGACTCTCTTTTCTAAAAGGGGCCATGATGAAACCTACAACTAAACCTCTTGATTTGGAAAACCATGGGAAAAGACACATCAGAGTGTCTTCCATTTTGATTAGTATGACTATAGTTATTGGATTCCCACAATTTTTTTGTTATAGGGTTAGGATTTTTAGGGCATCTATGGATCTGTATATCGATAGTGATGGGGACCCTTACCCTAGGGAAAATGTTTAGGAGTTCCAGGTTTGGAGGATTGGGGATTGGACCATGTCCTCCCCTTCTCATCTCTAAGACCCGGATCCTTCTCATCCCATCATGGAGGATAAGAATCACACTTTCTTTTCCATTCAATGTAAAATTAGAACCATATCCTACTATGGATCCATTTTTAGCGCATCCCTCATGGTGTAATTCCTTAGCCTTTCATAGAGGAGGATTTCATCTTGCTTCTCTCCACCTCCACCACATCCTTCAATTTTATTCCTTATGTTGGACTCACATCCAATGTAATGTGAACCGAGGGAAGGTGACATACCCTTAGTCGCTTCCACCATAATTCACCTCATTTTCTATTAGATAAGGAAAAAAAGTGGGTGGTTTGAAAGATCCCCCACTTCCTCTGGTTTCTCACACCTCACATGACCCACGTGGGCTTAAAGGGTAGTGGTGATCAAAACACCTACCCGATCCACCTGGATAATTGAACATTGAGAGCTCTGATTCTTGCTAATAAGGATACGTAGGAAGATCACAAAAGGATAGAGTTCAATGGGAATCTTCATTAAGAGTAAACCCCATCCAAATTACCCTAATTAGGGTATCCTCCTCAAGAGTAAGCCCCAAGATAAGACACAAAACTACAAAGATTTAAAATATCTATCATTGTCCACATTTACAAGGAGAATCCATCTCAAGAGTAATTCCCAACCAAACCTTTCAACAAGACATAATCACCTATGAGAGTAAATAAAATATGTGGGTTGTGATTCACATCTAAATGGGATACTTAGGAAGCCTCCATAATATTCAATCCCAACCACCCAAATCAACCTTATTCTCTCTGGGAAACATTCCTTGTAGGGTTTGATTCATCATCGGAATCCATATTCCTCCCAATTTTTCCTAGTCTCCGTCAATATAAGTCCCATAATATTATTTGACTAGGCACATTTCACCTAGAAATCCATGCCACATGACGTTAAATTGTATATTTGGGTCCTTATCATATACCCTTAAAAGGTATGATGTGTCCCGTTAGGTGGCATCGAACAATGTGGGTTCTAATTCCATTTGTAAGGATACGTAGGAATCACATTTATGTGTTTAATCCCAACATCAAAACAACTCATGTCTCCCTAGAATGTGATAAACTCTAGAGTGACCTTCATCTACATGGATAATAGTAAATTTTAGAGTTCCTCAGTGTGTGGCTAGAAATGTAGTATAATCATATTAAGGACCAAAGAAACTCAAAGTAGTATATAATAAGAAATCATTGATGGAGATCCTAAAATACATACAGATATATCCATTGATGAAGAACCTCGAATACGTACATATGATCCCAATTTCCTTGTGTATTAATGATTAATTGTCAAGTCATGGGACTTACACATCATACTTTGTAACATCCCGGACCCGGGTGCCACGCAACGGGTGCCCCGAGCCCGGTTCACCACGTGACCTCAAGCGCATTTCCCCAAACGCCAGAGGCTGCCGACTAGTAGCGAGGGCCCAGGTCTGATAGTGGGGAAACTATGCCCTCATTTGTCAAAGTGTAGCGCAGCGGAATACCAAAATAAACATTCAACAACAGCGGAAGCAGTAAACATACACAACTGAAATAACTACAGCAGTGGATATAACCAACAGTATATAAGTGATGATGCTACATGTTTCATGTTCTAGGAAAACAGCCAGAACATGTTATACATCAATACAGTACAGCAGAAAACAGAGTACATCAAAGCATGAAAAACAGCTAGTAGCGGCATCGTGAGCTTAGGCTCGGTCCCATGCCCTCCTACTCCTCATCAACAGTCAAGTACCTGTATAGGGACTCTTGCCCCTATCTACACTTGCAGCAACGTAATCTGTTTGGGCTGAAAAGAAAGACCCAAACAGGGTGTGAGAAATATATCTCAGTAGGCACCCACCAAAGGCCTGTGCCCAACTTCGTGTAAGCATGCAACAACAGTGTGCAATAGTAAAATGCAATAAAGTAAGCAGTACTCAAAAGTAAATAACTTAACAATTAAATTGCCATTTTATTATTCATTTAGTCCATTTAATTTAGTATCACCTTGTGCTCAACAGCACCAAGCCCTCAGGACAACTAGTATCTCGCCCTCAGGCTAATATAGTGAATCACACCCTCAGGCTTGCCCTCAAACCATCCAGAATATCGCCCTTAGGAATTGTAACAGAATTCAATCCCTCGGGCATACAAAGTGTCACCCTCAGGCACAGAATTCAAGCCCTCAGGCATGAAAGGTTACCCTCAGGCGAAGTAGAACATCGCCCTCAGGCTAATACAGTCACGCCCTCAGGCTAATCACAACAACGCCCTCAGGCTAATACAATCGTGCCCTCAGGCCAGAAAGGTAACCGGGAAATGCCCAACATATCAAAATGCAGTAAACAAGCAATTCCTCTCAAGGAAATTCTACAGTTACAACATTTATGTCATACCCTCGGGTATCCTGGCCAAACGGCTAAACAGAGGAACACACCCCTTGGGATGGTCCTGGATCCAAGCAACGATCCCAAACAGCATTTTATTATCACAATTTAATCACCTATGCAATTATAGGCATTAAATATTGCAACGGCCTCAGCCACACGACACCCCAACATGGGTTCGTCGCACGAAAATGCACAAAAACGCACGATAGTTGGAAAATGATCACAAATCCACCTACCTTATACGCCCACGAATGCTATACCCGAAAGCCGACTCCAGAAACGCCCAAGAACGGTGTAGATATAACGAAGAACAAAACCCATTCAAATATAAATAACTTGTGTTAGGAGAATAATTGGTAAGAACGGTACCAGGAGAGAAGAGGTCTTACCTGTGCGGTTCCAACGAGATCATTCGAAGCTGAATCGGATTCCAGACGAACTCCTGGTGGATCTTCAAAGATCCGGCCTCCTCCTTTGGCTCCAAAATGGCTCAAGTGCCTCCTCTGCCAAATGAGGAGGCTACTGCTTGTTTTAAGCCGAAAAAACAAAGTACACGGTGTGTACTTCAAAGTACACGGCGTGTACTCCTTTCATTTAACTGTTCATTTGGCGGCACCTCCACACTGTTCATCTGCCGACAAGAGTACACGGCATATACTCCCAAATACACGACCTGTACTGCCGCCCACCTGGCGGCGACTCCACCGCCTTATTTTTTAACCTGCCGACTGACTACATGGCGTGTAAAGGACCACTACACGGCGTGTAGTCGGTTCCTACACCCTTTTTCGCCGGTGAGGCTACATGCCCTGTGTACTTATCTCAACACGGCCAAAAGTACACGGCGTGTAGTTTCAAAATTTAGGATTTTTCCCCATTTTCCATATTTTCTCAAAATCACTTTAGGAAAGGAAAAGAAGAAGCATGTACCTCTAAAATAAGAACCGAGTTCTTAAAAACATCCCCCCTTACAGCAATTCGTCCCCGAATTTCCCTTTCAAGGGTGGCAAAGAGAAAGATCAGAATAGCTCTGGCCACTGAGCACGTACGTCGGCCTCCCTCTCCCAGGTCTCGTCCTGCACTCGGCCATGCTTCCATAGCACCCGTACGAGAAAAACTGACCGGCCTCAGAGAACCTTCGTGCTCCTGTCAACGATACGGATCAGATGCTCTTCAAAGGACGCATCATGCTGAAGCTCAACCTCCTCTGGCTGAAAGGTGTGAGACGGGTCTGAATGGAAGCGACGCAACTGAGACACGTTGAAGACGTCGTGCATGGCTCGGTACCACTGCGGTAACTGCAACCAATTGGCAACCAGCCCGACTCTCTCCAGAATCTCAAATGGTCCCACATACCTTGGTGAAAGCTTACCCTATCTCCTGATCCGTTTGTGTCCCAGCCTCGGCAAAACACGCAAGAAAACCTGATCCCCAACCACGAACTCCAAAGGTCTTCTATGGCGATCAACATAAGACTTATGATGAGACTGTGCGGTAGCCATCCGCTTCCGAATTAACTAGACCTGCTCAGATGTCTCCTGCACGAGCTATGGTCCCAGTAAAGCTGCCTCACCTGCCTCTAACGAGCACAATGGTGATCGGCATGGCCTACCATATAAAGCCTCATATGGTTCCATCTCAATAGTTTCCTAAAAACTATTGTTATAGGCAAACTAGAATAAGGGTATATACTTCTCCATAGAGCCCCCAAAGTCTAGGATGCATGCGCGCAACATGTCCTCTAGCACCTGTATCGTCCGCTCTGACTGGCCATCTGTCTGAGGGTGGTATGTTGTGCTCAGAAGCACCTGTGTACCCAGCGCCCTCTGAAAACTCTGCCAGAAACGAGACGTGAAGTGGGCGTCCCTATCTGAAATGATAGAACGAGGGACCCCATGAAGACATACGATCACTCGGATATGCAGCCTTCCGAGCTCGTTCGCACCAAAGGTCTCCTTAATCGGCAAGAAGTCAGCTACCTTCGTAAGTCTATCCACAACAACCCATACGGCGTGTATTCCTCGAGGTGACCTTGGAAATCCCATCACGAAATCCATTGTGACATCATCCCATTTCCAATCCGGAATGGGCAACTTCCGTAACAGCCCAGTTGGTCTCTGATGCTCTTCCTTCACTTGCTAACAGGTGGAACAACTCGTAATAAAACCATCTATCTCTCTCTTCATACCCAGCCACCAGTACTGACGTCTCAAGTCTCGGTACATCTTGGTAACCCCGGGATGAACTGCCCAAGATGAAGCATGAAACTCCTGCATCAGCTCCTCGCGTATATCCCCTGGAACCCATACGCGTCCATGGAAACGCAAAACCTCATCATCACCTATCGTCCAACCAGGAGGAGGGTCCTCACTTTCCACCGACTCCCGTAGAACTAGGCCTTCTGAATCTAATATCTGCCTCATCCTCACTCTGTCCAGGAGGGTAGAATTCACAGCTAACGAGGAATGATAAGTCTTCCCCTGACTGTCATGCACCTCCAGATGAATCTCAGAGAACAAAGCCATAAGCTGCCACTCACCACTGGCTTCCTGCACTGCTTGTATCTGAGTCATCCTGCTCAGTGCATCAGCTACTGCATTACATTTACTAGGTGTATAGGAAAGCTCGAAATCGATGGATTGTAGGTACTCAACCCACCTTCTCTACCTCAGATTCAGGTCATGCTGAGTAAAGATATACTTGAGGATTTTGTGGTCGGTGAAAACCACAAAATTCTCTCCCAACAGATAATGTCTCCAACAACGCCACACATGCACAACTGCAGCCAACTCGAGATCATGCGTCGGGTAATTCCTCTCATGTGGCCTCAACTGCCGAGACCCGTATGCCACAACTCGGTCGTCCTGCATTAAAACGGTTCCCAGCCCAATCCCTAACGCATCACAGTAAACTGTATAGCTCCTCCCCAGATCTGGGAGTATCAGGATCGGTGCTAATGTCAACCTTCCATTCAGGTCCTAAAAAGCTGTCTCGCAAGCTTCTGACCAAACGAACTTCACACCCTTCTTAGTCTGACCTATAAACGGTGTTGCTAAGCTGGAGAAGTCCTGTATGAAGAGCCTGTAGTAACCAGCCAGCCCTAAGAAACTCTGTATCTCAAACACGTTCTTAGGCTGCTCACAGGAAACTACTGCTCTCACCTTCTCTGGGTCTACAACAACTCCTGCCTCTGAGATGATATGACCTAGGAAGTGAATCTGGTCCATCCAAAAGTGGCACTTCGAGAGCTTAGCATATAGGTGATTCTCTCTCAGTGTACTCAATACGATCTCAAGATGGGTGGCATGGTCGTGTCGAGTGTGACAGTACACCAAGATGTCGTCCACGAATACTACCACAAATGAATCAAGATACGGATGGAACACACGATTCATCATAGCCATGAAAACTACTTGCGCATTTGTGAGTCCGAATGGCATAACCGTAAACTCATATAGACCATAACTGCTCCTGAAAGCTGTGAGAGGTATATCAGTTGGTCTAACACGCAACTGATGATATCCAGATCTCAAGTCAATCTTCGAGAACACTTGTGCTCCACGAAGCTGATCAAACAGATCATCTATCCTCGGCAAGGGATATCGGTTTTTAACCGTCAACTGGTTTAGCTTCCGATAATCCACGCAAAGCCTAAGGGTACCATCCGCCTTCTTCACAAAAAGTACTGGAGAACCCCAAGGAGAAGTACTAGGTCGGATAAAACCCTTCGCCTGTAGCTCCTCTAACTGCCTCTTGAGCTCCTGCAACTCAGACGTGGCCAACCTATAAGGAGGAATGGACATCGGTGCTGCTCCTGGCACTAGCTCGATAGAGAAATCCACCTCGCGCACCGGAGGAAGGCCTGAAAAGTCATTCGGGAAGACCTCCCTGAAATGATCAACAACTGGAGGGAAATCTGTCTGACAAGTCCCCCAGTCATCGAGATATCAGCTCGCAATCTGGGCTATGACTCCACCTTGCCCATGATGCTCTGGTCCAGCTCGACTCGCCTAAACATCCCATTCTCCCATGTATAGAAACTCCCCACCCTCTGGTGACCTGAAATGCACCCTACGATGATAACAGTCTACAAAGGGTTGAAAGGGAACCAACCAGTCCATCCCGAGAATGACGTCATAGCTCATCATCTCCAGGACATAGAGGTCCCAAAGGAAGTGACACCCACCAACATCAAGGTGGTACTCCTAGCACTGACGCACACCAACCGTCCTAGTCCCCAATGGAGTGTCTATCATCAAGATATCAGAAGAAGTAGAAACACCGAGCCCAAGGCTCTCCACAGTGGGTACAGATATAAAACTATGTGTAGAACCCGTATCAAAAAGTACTGAAGACAAGACAGAAGCTACTAGAATAGTACCTCTGACTGTCGAAGGTCCGGGATCCTGCTCCTGCTGGGTCTGTTGGACTGCATATGCTGGACCAGTGCCGCGGCCCTGCGACACAGCCTGGATACCCTGAGCTGTCCTACCCTGCTGCCTCTGTGAACCTGGTGTCTGGCTACCACGGCCACAACCACCATCTCTGCCTGCACGCCCTGACGTATTCCAGTTTCCTGACTGGTAAGAAACCACTGGTCTTGCTCCCGCACGCGGAGTCTGCACAGAACCCCTCTCACTAGACACTGGTAGAAACGCCCTGCAAAAGCGCTGCAGGTGACCCATCTTGCCACAAGCTTGGCACTCCATTGGGTCTCGTGGACACTGCGGCCTCTTGTGCCCCTCTCTGCCACACTGGTAGCACCTGATCAGGCCACCTGTAGAGACTGCCTGGCTGGTACTGCCACCCTGAGAGAAGTCCATCTGTCTCTTCCTCTTGCCAGTAGAAATAGTACCAATAAGTGGTGTCGAACCGCCCTGGCCCACACCACTAGATTCTCACAGGTTCCTCTCAGTAATAAACGCCTGGTTCACAATCGTGTGTACAGTAAGTAACCTGAAAAAATTCACCAGCACTCGGATGTCATAACGAAGACCATCCTCAAAATGTCTGGCTCTCAGCGTCTCATCACCCACCAGCATGGGTGCAAAACGCTAAAGCTCTGTAAAACAAGCAGAGTAGTCCAACACCGACATAGCGTCCTGCTACAGATTCATGAACTCTCGAGCTCTATCTGCCCTCAGCGTCTCAGGAAAGAAGAAGTCATAGAAGACTATCTGAAAATCCTCCCACACCATGTCCCTATGATGCTCTGACCGGGTGGTAACATCCCACCACCTCTTGGCGGAATCACGCAGCTTGTAAGTTGTGAGCTTGACCCTCCGCCCTGGAGGCATCTCAAGATGCTCGAAAATAGTGTGCATCGATCCTAGCCAAGACTCTGTAGCCTGTGGTCCTCCATCCCCTAAAAACATAGGTGGATGCTGCTGCTGAAAGATACTCGTCAGCTCGTCCATAGATGTGGAAGCATGCGGTGCTCCCTGAAAGGTCTGCATGAACTGAATAAGACTTCACGGAACTGCGTCTCTGCGCCCGTGTCCGGTATAACAACTGGTACCGCATCTGGCTCTACTGGTGGATCAACTGGTAGCCCATGTCCCACCATCTCCGAAGTATAATCGCCGCCGCTCTCTTGGAGAACAACTCGCAGTCATCTAGGCGGCATGACACTACAAGGTCAAAAGCACGCCTCAGATTCAAGATTATTAAGACTGAAACGAAGGAACCACAAAGGAACAAGAGAAAGAAGGCGTTTCAAAATTTGCAAAACAAGACTACACGGCGTGTACACTGACTACACGACATGTACTTGACTTCCTTTCCCCTGCCCGGGTCCTTCTACACGGCTAAGCCACACGACTTCCGTTCAATAAAACTACATGGCGTGTATAATATCTACACGGCGTGTACGGTGTTATTTTCCAACTGACCATGTCATCTGTGACATGGCCTACTACTCGGATTTACTCTACACGGTGTGTTACACCCGAACATGGCGTGTACAGTATCCCGTTTCCCAGCCACACGACTAACTCCACACGGTCTGTCCTCGGACAAGACTACATGGAATGTCCCAAAGGTACACGGCGTGTTAAGGGAGAGGTGACACCGGCCCGTGTTGTTAGTTACACGGCCGAGTCCCCAGGTCACACTACATGGCGTGTTCATCATTGACACGGCGTGTTGTACATGATTTCACTGATCTGTGTTGTTAGTTACACGACCGGACTCCGGGTCACACTACACGGCGTGCACAAAACTACGCGGCATGTTTTACCCAAGCCCTTCCCTACCCCGTGTCGCTGCCCACATGGTTTGTGAAACGGGAAGAGACTACACTGCGTGTACTCAGGGTACACGATGTGTACTCAAAAAGTTCATTTTTCTTCCCGAACAGAAGAACACACACGGCGTGTATGAGGTCCTACACGGCGTGTCTCCTGGGTTTTCCAGACAGTATTCCTCAGAAAATTCTCCGGAACGCAGAAAATACTGAAAACAACACCTAAGTGTCAAATTCTGACCCGTGGGGTCCCATACACCCCACAAATCAAAGTTTGACATCTTGTTTGTGTTATAACCAATAACCATTCAATGATCCACCAAATTCCAATCAATGGGGGCCCATACTCCCCAAAAACCAAAGTTTGGCGTCCATCCTCTAAACAAGCTCAAACAAAATCACCATATCACAAGGCAGGTATTTAACAAGCAGATATCACAACAGCATTCTTTTCTAGCACAACAACTATCACAACAACATGCGAATTTCTAATGCACCTATATGGCATGGAAAATAGGCATGGCATGTGAAATCTAGCATGTGAAAATAGGATGCATGAGACGGCATACCCTCATCACATCGGGTTGCAACTAAATAGAACCCACATATAAAATATAAACAACGCAATCCTAGTGCGTCACCCAACGGTGAAAACATATCAACCGTAAAATTGTAAAATCAAAGGAATGCAAAAATACGAGGTAGACTGGCTTTTCCTTGTACACGGGTTAGCTACGCCTGGGCACAGCTTATTACCAACTATCGTTCTGTCCTATCTCTGACTACGGCTCCAAATAGTAAGTCAAAGAAAAGAAACATCCTCTGATACCACTTTGTAACGTCCCGGACCCAGGTGCCACGCAACAGGTGCCCCGAGCCCAGTTCACCACGTGACCTCAAGCGCATTTCCCCAAACGCCAGAGGCTGTCGACTAGCAGCGAGGGCCCAGGTCTGATAGTGGGGAAAATGTGCCCTCATTTGTCAAAGTGTAGTGCAGCGGAATACCAAAATAAACATTCAACAACAGCAGAAGCAGTAAACATACACAACAGAAATAACTACAGCAGTGGATATAACCAACAGTATATAAGTGATGATGATACATGTTTCAAGTTCTAGGAAAATAGCTAGAACATGTTATACATCAATACAGTACAGCAGAAAACAGATTACAGCAAAGCAAGAAAAACAGCTAGCAGCGGCATCGCGAGCCTAGGCTCGGTCCCATGACCTCCTACTCCTCAGCAACAGTCAACTACCTGTATAGGGACTCTTGCCCCTATCTACACATGCAGCAACGTAATCTGTTTGGGCTGAAAAGCGTGACCCAAACAGGGTGTGAGAAATATATCTCAGTAGGCACCCACCAAAGGCCCGTGCCCAACTGCGTGTAAGCATGCAACAACAGTGTGAAATAGTAAAATTTAATAAAGTAAGAAGTACTCCAAAGTAACTAACTTAACAATTAAATTGCCATTTTATTATTCATTTAGTCCATTTAATTTAGTATCACCTTGTGCTCAACAGCACCAAGCCCTCAGGCCAACCAGTATCTCTCCCTCAGGATAATATAGTGAACCACGCCC
This sequence comes from Viscum album, assembly GCA_963277665.1. Classification (NCBI taxonomy): domain Eukaryota; kingdom Viridiplantae; phylum Streptophyta; class Magnoliopsida; order Santalales; family Viscaceae; genus Viscum; species Viscum album. Next base: position 1,048,723,349 of record OY728151.1, on the reverse strand, counting down.
TCAGACTTGTCCTCAGGCCATCCAGAATCTCGCCCTCAGGCATTGTAATAGAATTCTCGCCCTCAGGCATATGAAGTGTCGCCCTCAAGCACAGAATTCAAGCCCTCAGGCACGAAAGGTTTCCCTCAGGTGAAGTAGAACATCGTCCTCATGCTAATACAGTCACGCCCTCAGGCTAATCACAACAAAGCCCTCAGGCTAATACAATGACGCCCTCAGGCTAAACAGGTAACCGGGCAATGCCCAACATATCAAAATGCAGTAAACAAGGAATTCCTCTCATGGCAATTCTACAATTACTACATTTAAGGCATACCCTCGGGTATCATGGCCAAACGGCTAAACAGAGGAACACAACCCTCGTGATGGTCCTGGATCCAAGCAACGATCCCAAACAGCATTTTATTATCATAATTTAATCACCTATGCAATTCTAGGTATTAAATATAGCAATGACCTCAGCCACATGACACCCCAACATGGGTTCGTGGACGAAAACGCACAAAAACGCACGATAGTTGGAAAATGATCACAAATCCACCTACCTTATACGCACACGAACGCTATACCCGAAAGCCGACTCTAGAAAGGCCCAAGAACAGCGTAGATCTGACAAAGAACAAAACTCATTCAAACGTAAATAACTTACATTAGGATAAGAATTGGTAAGAACGGTACCAGGAGAGGAGAGGGCTTACCCGTGCGGTTCCAACGAGATCGTCCGAAGCCAAATCGGATTCCAGATGAATGCCTGGGGGATCTTCAATGATCCGACCTCCTCCTTTGGGTCCAAAACGGCTCATGTGTCTCCTCTGCCAAATGAGGAGGCTACTGCCTGTTTTAAGCCGAAAAAACAAAGTACACGGTGTGTACTTCAAAGTACACGGTGTGTACTCCTTTCATTTAACTGTTCATTTGGCGGCACCGCCACACTATTCATCTGCCGACAAGAGTACACAGCATGTACTCCCAAGTACACGGTGTGTACTGCCGCCCAGCTGGCGGCGACTCTACTGCCTTACTTTTTAACCTGCCGACTGACTACACGGCGTGTAAAGGACCACTACACGGCGTGTAGTCGATTCCTACACCCTTTTTCACCAGCGAGGCTACATGCCCTGTGTACTTATCCCAACACAGCCAAAAGTACACGACGTGTGGAAAAATACATGACGTGTAGTTTCAAAATTTAGTATTTTTCCCCATTTTCCATATTTTATCAAAATCACTTAAGGAAAGGAAAAGAAGAAGCCCGTACCTCTAAAACAAGAACCTGGTTCTTACATACATGGGAATTAATAAAGGATTCATGAACATATCATTAATCTATAATAGTGTCCCAGATTAAGAAATAATTCCCCTCAAAAGTGTGTGATGATCCTAACCTCCCATCCTCTTGACCAATGTGAGTTCTCAAGCATCATAAGTTAAAACCCAAAACAAGCACTTGCCTTTGGAAAGAAAGTCTTTTTGGATATAGAACCATAGCATGTACCATTTCTAGAGGAAACAACTTCCAAATACACTTCTCACCTCCTTCAACATATTTAATTGAATGGAACTTCATTTGTATGAACTATTCTTATTTATTCATTTATAAACATACATGAATTATTTAAATTTGATGGATGGGTCTAGAATTATATATCCCCCAAATTAATTTACTAGTGCATTCATCTCACTAGATACCATCTATAGTGCATGGGTAGTTATCCTAGAAAGTTATGTCATTTTTTCTTGGCAGTGATCCTTGACCTATTCTTATTTTGTTAGGATTTATCATTTTTCCACATTCCCATATGTGCATGATTCAATAACATCATCTTCATAAGGCCTTGATTACATTTAATTATATTTATTTATTCTCTTTTCTTATATATTCGTATTCCTGTTGTCTCATATATATTATATAATTACTATTCACTACTCTTAATATTCCATTATTAGGTTATATAACTGCCCCTATCATTATATATTCCCCAATATATCCTAGTTAGTAAAATAAATTCAATGGTATTTGGGAGAAAATCATAGAGATTAAAAATAATGAAGATATACATTTTTTGATGTATTATGTGTCTAATCACCAAAGGCACTAGACCTATAGATAAAATATTTTCTATTTTATGTATTTTTCTATTAAAAAGTCATAATAAAATTTTTATAAATAATTTGTTTCTATAGTTCACAATAGAAAAATTAATAGTAATTTTGGGGGATTAAGATAAAAACACATTATTGAATAACCTATGGATAAGTATTTGTATAGAAAAAACAATCCAATATTTTGGTCATATAATGTGTGTGGCTTCCTAGAAATGAAATCCCTGCCTAAAAATGCAAGTGGTTATAGTCTCTACCACGAATGAACCTATGGTAAATAACACTGAAATTGGTCATTTGGGTATTAAATAAACCTCCTATCAGTGCAAAATGACTGGTTGTAACTGTAGTCGTGGTTTTATACTTCCATGGACTATTATTTGGATGATTCATATTCACTTTATGAACCATTATTAACAATATGGAAATATTTTTTATAATTTGATGATGTGATATTTAGAAATTTATGATTGGGAAACTATTATGAATGTGACCATGGATATCCAAGATTAAAACCGAGATATTCATATGTTAAGATGTACAATTCTTTTAAGAGTTATTACGCCTACATTCATGTTTTTTTATGCTTATTAATATAAGTATTATCAACATTTTATTTCCATTGTTTTACTAAATAGATTGAAATACGTGGAATCATTCCAACATCCTATGTAAAGGGAAATGTAATGATTACCCTAATGAGAAGCCTTATATGATATGAGTGGGAGTCGATAAATTCATTGAATCACTTACTCAACTAATAGAAGTTATGAAAAATATCATGAATCATATGAAAACCATTATTCTTTTAATAAATAGAAATTTGGGGTTGATCCCTTTATTTGAAAAATTCCTACTTTTAGTGGATATTATAATCCCCTAAACATAGAAAAACTGATTATTTCCACAGAGATTCTTTTTATTTTTCATCTAGTTTTCTAAGAAAGAGAAGGTAACATTTGTTGTTAATTACCTGTAGTGGGAAGTTAATCCATGGTAGACACATATCAAGAATATAGAACCTAATATACATATATAATGCATTGAATGGAAAGGATTCATGAAGATATATTTTTAATAAATAAGTTCCCCACAATATCCCCCATAAAATTGAGAGGGAACTCATTAGAATCAAGAAAAATAAGATAAATATATCAGGTGTTATGAGGAAAAATTAACAAGGCTTTCGTGATCCACCTCCATGTTTTTTAATGAACATAAATGTAATTATGACCACATTATTATTTGACTAAAATTATCCTTCCAAAATCCATAGTTATTCGAGTCTTTGATAGTTATGAGGAACTTTTCTATTGTCTCCTGAATGCTGATAGTTAGATTGGTGAATTTTTATGGTCTCGTGGGACTTGACAGATGAATATGAGGATATAGATTAATTTGATAGGATTAATAGAAAAATACTACATATGAAATAAAATAAAACTGCTAACATATCATAATTGTGGAATAAAGCATCTGAGAAACTTCCATAAGGAAATAAAGTGATTCTTCATGTATTGAAAAGTTTGATATAAATCTAATAAATTGTTATGGGAAATGAAGAATCAAACAAATGTGGTGGAATAAATGAATTGTTTGATAATTTATGATCCTATAGTGAAATGTTACAACTACAATGAAAAATTCTCTACGATAAATAATTTCTTATTCTGAGGGTTATCTAAGATATCTAGTGATAAAAAATTCCATGTATCGAATGGAAAAGATGGGATAATTATATCTATGCTATTGAGGAGGACCATGATAATAAAGTGGTGACAATTAACCTTTTTATTCATTTATTAATAGTTATTATCATATTTGATTGATGTTTTACACATATATTCATGTCATGAATGTTTTGTTGAAATATGAAAACCCAACCAAAAAGATTCAATGTTGACATGTTGGTGGAAGCATGAAGTGGTGAAATTTTTTCAACTCATGTATATAAATATTCCCTAGTTTACATTTACCATATAATTTTCCAAGAAAATTATATTATACTATCATTAGTGGAATTAGAGGTTATATAGGGCATAGATTGAATATCATTATAAAGAGTAGAAAATTATTTCTAAGAGAATGAAATCTCTTCCATATCCTAAGTAATACATTGATACTATATAACTCTATGGGAGAGGATGAATCTTCTTTGGTATCTTCTTCTAAAAATGGATATTGTTACCATTGGAGAAAACATATGATGATGGAGTAAAGGATAGAAGAACCCCTAAATACATCCCCATTGTGAGGGAATGTGTTGATGTATTCCCAAATAGTTGTTTTTCATCTTCTTGAAGGACATGTTGAGTTGTCAATTGAACATACACATGGATATTTATATATATCAAAGAATCCATATAGAATGGACCCCAATAAATTAGATTAATTAAATAGGAATAAGAGAATCTGGGAAAGGCTTTCCTTTTCCCATGTTCTTCACCAAGTGGTGAGATAGTACTCATTTTTTAGAATAATGATGTCTCCATAAGACCCAACACTGATTACCATGAACTCAACTATATCATCATAAAGAACAAGTGTCCACTGGCATGGATTGATGAGTTTTTAGGTTAGTTATGTGATTTACAACACTTTTATAATGTGGACCCTCAGTTGAGTTATCATAAATTTAATGTGAAGAAGGAATATAGTACCTAGACATCCTTATATACAAGGTATTGTCAACATGTATTCATTTTTATTCCATTCATACTCATTAATGCATGGAAAATCATCATGGATTGAATGAATATCGTCATTATAGACTACCTTGACATATTCTTGGTTGTATTTGTAAATGGTATCCTCATACACTCTTAAATTAATGATGAATATGAGGTTCATTTATGTTCTGGGATCAATAATTTGATATTGGATAAGTTATATGCAAAGTATAGTAAATGTGAGTTTTTGAAGGATTTTGTAACATTATAAGGAAATGTTAATAAAAATAAAGGTATATACATGGATTATTCAAGGAAAAACATGATTTAGGAATAAGAATATCAATATATACAATGGATATCTGTTGTTTCCCTAGATTAGCTAAGCACTATCAATTATTTGTGTAAAAAATTTCATTATTATTAAACAGACTAACCAAGATAACTCATAAGGGACTGAATATTGTCAACATTTATGAATGTGATGATAGATTCAAGAAGTTAAAGATTTGGTTAACCACAAAACGTGCACTCATAATACCATTAAGTATAGAAGGTAATATGATATACAAAAATACTATAAGGAGAATCATGGTTAGTGTGCTCATTCAAAATGATAATGTGTTAGCTAAAACCATTCAAGAATTAAATATCCATGAGAAAAACTACAATATGAAATATATAAACACAAAACCAATAACCATTGCATTGAATATTTTGAGTAATTATGTAAATAGAGAAAACTATGACATTTTAAAGCATCATAAAGTTTTCAATTACGAATTCACACAGATGAAGTTCAATAAGCACCAACGAATGTGATTAAGGATAATAATAGATTATGAATTCTAAATCAATTATCATCCTTTGAAGATGAAAAAGTAGTTGTGTCACCATATAGAAATGACCATGTATCCATATACATAATGATTATTTCGAGGGATCACATATTCTTAGACATACCATGGATCGTGCTAAGAATAATAATGGGAGGAATATCAATCAAACATTATTAAATCATTGAGAATCTATCCTTTATGGAGAAGAATAAGAAAGATCAAAGTGAGGATGTGGACATAAAAAATAATTTTAATACTATATTAAAGGTGAAAACCTAATAGTTTTGGATAGGTAAAGAAGGATCTGTGAGATTTGTCCCATAACATTGCTTACCAATAATTCCATTGATAAATTAGTAGAAATTGAAAGAGGCACATAGCTCAGAATTCTCAATCCATCTTGGGAGCACAATGATTTATAGGGATCTAATAGAGAACTATTGTCTATAAAATATCAAAATGATTATTGGTAAATATACAGATCAGTTCTCAATGTGTCAAAAATTAAAGGAATAATTAAAAAAATATAAGTGGGTGATACAACCATTACCCATAAATTGATGGAAATGGGAAAACAAAACTATGAAATTTTTCATGGGTTTCTATAGACATAAAATAGAAATAATTTCATATGAGCTATAGTAATCCATATTACAAATTTTAATCCCATTATAATAATTCAAGAGGAATTATCACTCAATCAACATCAAAAGAAATACATCAAAGATGTGGTGAGGATGTATTGGACCCCACTATAAATTGTATCTTGACATTATTTGAGATTATCCTCAATGTTCTGGAAATATCTTCAACCAACCTTGAACAGATAGTTAAACTCAAGTTTAAAATATCAACCCAAAACTAATGGAAAATATAAATTTTTTATATGTGCACCTTGGGAATTATTAAGAACATTAACAATTGACATTAAAAGAGATTGGGACTGAAAGATTATTTTTTTATACTTCTCATAAAATTTTATATTCATTGATAACATTCATATTGATCTATATGAAGCTCACTATAAGAAGGAATTTAGAACTCCAACATGTTGGGATGAAGTTGGAGAACATAATATACTAGGAGTTGAACTAGTTGTAGAACCAGTAGATTGGTTAAATCTATCCAAAAAGACATCAGAATACTAATATTTTAATAAAATACTTACTCTGGTAATAATTTATGAGACCTAATTTTTGAATTTTTGGATTAATTATTCTTTTTAATATCTTTAAGGAAGAGATTCACGATGTTTTGGAAGAATAAACATAAATGTCCTAGATCCATTTCCCATTCAGATTCTTGATCACATATAAGTGATGGCCTACATACTACCACTCCCATCGAAACTAGGTCAAGAGAATGTTTTGTTCCATGTATCTCTATTTAGGATGTTCATATTATTGGATCAGGTTATACTAAATATGCACAAGAGGGGGGGGGGTGAATTGTGCCTTTTTAATTTCTTTGCATAATCATAATCTATCTGTTTAAATTTATATCAAAGATTAATCAGTGGAAAATAAATAGCATAGGAAGCATGATGTATAGTTGTTCAGGGAACAGAAGGCCCCTAGTCCACTCCACCAATGCTCTACTCCATGAGCATGGTGATTTTTACTATCTGGTCCTCTTATCAATAGAATGTTCTGCAACTGAGTACAAGTAGTTGACACGTTTACAATGTTAAGGCTAAAAAGAGCCTTCTGGTTCAAACACAGAACATATACAACTTAGTACAAAAGTTGATCACACAAAATAAAAGAGTATTTTGTTCATTGAAAATAATTTCCCAGTTTTTCTTCTTAATTGCAATTGAATTCAATTTGACAGTAGATGGATTGTTGTCTTCAGAAATGATGATCTTCGGGTAAATGTGGTTCGGAGCCGATCTGGTTGCAATAGATCTTGAAATGTCATTTCGCAACTTTAATAGAAGTTGATTTAAAAATATATATTTTATGTAGATTCGATTAATATTTGATCGTGGTTCTTCTTCTTCTTTAGAAAACAGAGCTATGTCTCTCTTCGTAACAGGAGATCTGTAAGTCTCAATTGTCTCTGTAAAATTGTAGTAGTGAAAAACTTTAAGATCTCAATATAAAATCTTCTTTTCAATGATTCACCTTTTTATCTATAATAAAAAATAATACATGTATCTATATAATAAATACAATCATTCTCCTTTTAAATTTAGATCTACAAAAGATGCATTTAGAATCGTGATATTCAAAAGTTTGAATATCAAAGCAATCGTAACTCCCCTGATAATTCGGCATGAAAACATTCTCTTAAATTGATCCTTGAATCTTAAATAAACAACTTTGAATCAGTCAAAGACTCGCTTTAAATTCGGTCTTTTAATCTAGCCTAAAATCATCCTGATAATCTGCATAAATACAGTTTCTTTAATAAAGATGTAATTTAAACATCTGATTTAAAACGTAGGGTTGAACTGCATAGCATACACTCTCTGAATGTAAGATTCAAAATGTAAGGTTGATGTCAAAGGTAAGGTTGATCTCAAATGTATGGTTGATCTCAAACGTAAGGTTGATCTCAAATGTAAGTTTGATCTCAAACGTAAGATATATATTCTATACTTTTCAATCAAACAAACAGTTGTTTATAAAAGTAAGGTTGATGAACCATACATTTCTCTTCTCACAAACGTAGGGTTTATTATCCATTCTTTTTTGATAAAACATAGGGTTCATTCCAAAATTAAGTTTGATGAACCATCCTTTTTAGAAATAAACTCAATGTTCCATATCTACACAATTATCCTCTTCCATACTTTGTCGATATCCCACACGTAAGTTTCATTCCAAACGCAAGGTTCTTCTTCCATACTTTGCCGAAATTGTACAGTTGTTTAAACATACTCTTCTGATTACTCATAAAACGCCGCATTCCATCCTTACACTATACTCCCAAACGTATGGTATGAACAGTGTTTCCAGAACAAGCTCAAAATGAATTCTGAATACTTTAGCAATTAATTCTTTCTATTCAAATACCTAAATATTTCTTCCATAAAAATAATATAACAAATATTAAATTCTTGAAATATACTTCAAGTAAAATCATTAGAATAACAAATAAGGGTATTTCTGAGCATCAAAGTCATCATAAGGAGATAGAGTATTGTTCTCAAAAATCTCCCCCGTTTTAATAATAAAATTATGTATTGATGAAAACATTACTTTCTCATAAATCTCCCTCTTTTTGATGATCACAGAACCCATAAAATAACCAAAGAAATTAACTTACAAAATTAATTACATATAGTTCTTAATTTTGAAAAGGTAAATAAAATTTTAAATTTGAACAATATTATTTTAATAAAAATAAACATTGGATTATCCAAAGTCAAAAAAAAATTCTCTTCTAATAAAAGATTATGGTTTTCTATATATCACATTAAAATAACTTTTTTTTAAACATAAAAACAAAATTTTCAGTTCAACTTAATTTTTCCCCCTTAAAGGATATAGATAATACTTAACATTTCTCCCCCTTTTTGATTAAAAATATTAAAGTAAAATTCTAAAAAAATTAAAATATTTTAAAATAAAATGTTGTGTTTATCCTAATTTCTCCCCCTTTTTGTTATATAAAAAATAATGATAGAATAAGGAATATAACAAAATTTAATGTAGCACTATACTTAAGTAAATGCTAGTATAAACTGGTTATTAATAAGTGATTTTGGATTACTAGAATTTCTATCATAGACAGTATAGGAAAACAAATTAAAAAACCTGAAAATGAGATGTAAATAGATTTCATTGAAAAATTTAATTATAAGGACAGTAATGAAAAACAACAGGAATGAATGTTGGGTAAAGGTGTGAGATAGGGTTCATCTCATCTGAACTATTTCCTTGATCTCTGCCAACTGTTGTCTCAACATTTTCATCAATCCATCACCTAATTGGACAATTAGATCTCTTCTTTCTTGAGTCGAATGAATATCTTCAATCAGATTAACTTTGAAAAACTCTTGAAGCCTTTCTTCCTTCTCCATCAAAAGGGAAAACTTTTCTGTGAACTGATTGAGCATAGTTCAAATTCCTGGTTCATTTGAAGTCAACTCATCCACTATAAACATATGATTATCTAACAGCACTAAAAAAGGAGCATTGTTGCACTGTAAGTCTTGCAGTCCTTCATTCATATTGGTCATTGATGTTTTAATGGATTGAAATATTCTGATAAGATCAGGGAAGTACCTGATGTACTTGCTTCACTGGATTTGACAGCCGCAAAATGTTTCACCATGAAAGATCTAAATTCCATTAATTTTTTTTTCATAACCATCTCTGATTTAAACATTGCAACTTCATCTAATAGTTTTCTCTTAAAAATTTCAACTTCTTGTTTAGAAACAGAACTAGCTTTCAGGTTTTGAAACTTCTGCCTTTCCCTTTCTAATGCACTTCATAAAGATATATTTTTAGCTTGAACTTTATGAAACTTTTTGATCAATTATTCAACACAATCGTTATCAGAATCAGAGGATCATGTGCTTGATTCTCTATTTCAGCTTCATTCTGATGTAATATTACTAAGGGAAAGTGATCAACATCTGATTTATCTTCATCCTCTCCCTATATTGGTTTTTCAATATATTTTTTTCTGATATTTTCCAAGACTCATCCACAGAAAAATTTACATTCAGTATCTCAGTATGAACTTCTGAAACATTTTCTTATTTAGTATCAAAAGGTTTTGTAGGTTTCTTTTCCTGAGCATCATCTGCATTTTCTTCCTCCATTACTGGATTCTCCAAAATAATTGTTTTTTTATCAACTTCTATTTGATCAATTTGAGTTCCGGCCACTACTTCCCTTTCACCAGGAATTTTCTCAGTTATATTTTCTATTTGAGCATCAATTTCTGTCACTTCCTAAGAAAAAATTTCTTAATCCACTAGAGGAGTCACCTTATCTTGAGCAACTGCTCCATGTAGCATTTATTCAACAACAGTTTCTTTTACAAACTTATAACTTACGAGATCACCAGATGTAAAAACATTCGAAGATATAGCAGGCTCTTCAACAGGATTAGGATCTCTGGTTCTTTTGAGTTGATGTCCTTCTTGACTTCTTTCTTTAGGTGCATCCACAGCCTCAAACTTGATTCTCCTTGATACAGCACTGACTTTTGATTCAGCTTGTCCTTCCTTTGATTTTTCTTGTTTGTCCAGAGCACTTTCTTTATCCTCTTCAGCTCCAAAAGTCAGCAGCTTTCCTTTTATAGTGATCTATAAATATCCAATCTTTCTCAATTTACTAGCATTAAAGATATTACTATGGTGGAATCTCACCCAAGAATCCACCAGTCTTATCAAATCTTTCTTAAACAGAATCTTTGAGAGGAACCTTCCAAAAGGATAAAGGTTTATTATTCCCTCTGGTTGCCAAAATTAATTGAGATACCTCACCATGTATCTTAGAAAGATCAATTTTATATCACTTATCAGCAAAAACATTAAATACATATTTGTATAAATAATATTTTCCATTTCAGACATCCTAGGTGCAATACCAGTTTGCAAAAACTTATACAATATCTTCTTGTCCAGCTCCAAGTCCTTTACAAGCATCTTCTTGATATTAGTTTATCCAAATAGAAATGACATAATATCTTCATATTTATGTATACAATCTCAAATAATTTTCAAATCAATTTGAAAAACTCCCTCATGAGGGCAGTTAATTTTTTTTTGCGATTTCCATCGATGAGATTGAAAAATCTCGATCCTCAATCTTAGCAATAATCAAATCCTCATCAGTTACCAGACTAAACTGTATCGACATAAATAAATGGGGAAGTTCTACCTCATATAGAAACACTTTTATAATCTCCATTGAAAATCTATTCTATGTTCTGAAATGCTAGAGCTTGCTTTAGCATAAGGTTCGTCTGATAGAGCTATTCCAGATCTATGACTTTTCCTTGCAAAATAATTCTACCGATCGAGCGCTGTCTTTTTGCAGAGCTAGTCTCTGGCTCATCGATTCTCTTTTTCTTTTCCATTTCTATCATAAATCTTTGAAGGTTCGAAAAGAACCAGGGTTTCGAAGGTTTAGGTGCAGGAGAGAAGAGCGGTAAATGTTTTCGAGGTTTCAAAGGGTTTTGAGAAAATGAGAGGATTTAGAATTAGAAACTGTTTCTGACATCCTTGATTCCCATGTCATTATGCACAAAATAATTATTACATTATTAAAAATTATAATAAAAAAACAAACAAAAAAAATTGCGGGAAAAGAAAAAAAAATTAAAGTAGTACAAACGAAATTTTTAATTATTCTAAAAACATATAATTAAATCCAAAAAAACATCATTTAAATATAAATAAACCTTTCTCCCCGTTAATAAAATCAATCCTTTTAGTGGGAAGTGGTTTAATAGAAATATCATCTAATTGATTTTCTATATTCATAAATTCTAAAAATATATCCTTTTTAAGAACATTGTCTCTTAAAAAGTTATGTCTAATATCAATATGTTTAGTCCTATAATGATTAATAGTATTTTTTGAAATATTTACAGAACTTTTATTATCACATAAAATAGTAGTATTATTAAAATTTAGTCCAAAATCCATAAGTTTGTTTTTCATCCACAAAACATGTGCACAACAACTGCCAGCAGATACATACTCTGCCTCAACTGTTGATAGGGAAACTAAGTGTTGTTTCTTACTAGACAATGATACTAAAAATTTTCCTAAAAAGTGACAAGTTCCTGAGGTGATTTTTCTATCTAATCAAAAAATCCCAAATTCAACATCTAAATGTGAAATTAAATTAAAATCTGACATTTTTGGATAGACAAGAGATTAAAAAGCAGTTCCTTTTAAATATCTACAAATTCATTTAACAGAAGTTAAATGGTATTCTTTAGGATTTGATTTAAATCTTGCAGAAAGACATACTGAATACATTATATATGTCTTGTTAACAGTAAGATAAAATAAACTACCAATCAAACCTCTATATAACTTGTTGTCAACTGATTTCCTTGTTTTATCCAAATCATGTTTTATATTAGTACGCAGAGGAGTTGTATATGTCTTGATGTTTTCAATTCAAAATTTCTTTAGTATATCAGTAATGTATTTTCATTGATTCAAAACATTTCCAAAATCCTTTTGAAAAATATGATGTCCTACGAAGAAAGTTAATTATCCCATCATACTCATTTAAAATTATTTTTCATTAAATTTGAAAACTCATGACAAAGAGTTTTATTTTTTGATCCAAAAATTACTTCATCAACATAAATTTGAATCAATAAAATATTAGAGTTTATAGTTTTCTTAAATAGTGCTGGATCTTTCATTCCAACAGTAAAATCATTTTTCAGTAGAAAGGAACTTAATCTTTCATACCAAGCTCTAGGTTCTTGTTTAAGGATGTAAAGAGCATTAGTAAGTCTAAAAACAGTATCTAGTTTTTGTGAATTTTCAAAACCAAGAGGTTTCTCAACATAAAATTCCTCATTTAAATAACCATTTAAAAAGGAAAACATAGAATCCATATGAAATAATTTGAATTCATATGAGATGGATAGGCTAAAAGGATTATAATGGCTTCTAATCTAGCTACAGGTGCAAAGGTCTCATCATAATCTATACCTTCTTTTTGATTATATCCTTTATCCACTAGTCTTTCATTCTTTATTTTTATTATTCTTTGATCATCTTGTATATTTCTATAGACCCATTTCATTCCTATTATTGGTTAGTTCTGAGGTCTTTCCACTAAATTCAAAACTTCATTTCTTTTGAACTGGTTTGGTTCTTCTTGCATTGCTATCATCCAACTAAGGCTTCTTCTATAGTCTTGGGTTCTAATTGGGATATAAACGTAGAAAACTCAATGAGATTTCCTATGTTCCTTCTAGTTTTTATACCTATTTCTAAGTCTCCTATTACAGTTTCTAAAGGGTGATTCTTTATGGTTTTTGACTGTCTAGGAAGTACACTTATAGGTTCTTCAGTGTCATGTTCTTCTGTACTAGACTGAATTTCATTTATATCTTTTTAAAAATCATTTTTCAAGTTCTCAAGTCTTATGTTATCACTAGAATCAAGTTCATCTATTTGATCTATTCTTTTCTCAAAGGGATCAGATTCTTCAAATTTCACATGAACTGATTCTTCAATAATCCTTTACTTTTTATTAAAAAATCTATAAGCTTTGGAAGTAGCAGAATATCTTAAGAAAATTATTTCATTTGATTTTGGATCAAACATGTGAATATTTTCCTTGGTGTTTAAGGTGTAAACCTTGCATCCAAAAACATTAAAGTAATTTGCTTTAGGTTTTCAGTTATTACAGATTTCATAGGGTGCCTTTTTGAAAATTGGTCTAATTAAAACTCTATTCGTTATATAGAAAGTTTTACTAACAGATTCTACCAAAAATAGGTAGAAAGACTGTATTAATTCAGCATAGTACAAACCATTTCTTGAATATTCATATTTTTTCATTCAACAATTCCATTTTGTTGAGGTGTTATTGGTGAAGAGAAGGTGTGTTTAATACCTATATTTGAGCAAAAGGAATTGAATTCCAGATTCTCAAATTCTCCACTATGATCACTTCCTAATGAAATTATTTTAAAACCTTTTTCATTTTGAACAGCTTTTCCAAAAGCTTTCAAATATTTTAAAAGCATCATTTTTATATTTTGGAAATAAAATCAATGTAAATCTAGAATAGTCATCATCTAAAACATGTACATATAATTTACCAGCCAAGCTTGATACTCTTGATGGTCCAAAAAAACTGTATGGATAATATCTAGATGTTTAGATGTAGCAATTTTGTTAACTGATTTTAAGGATGATTTGTGCTTCTTTCCAAGTTGACATGCATCACTAAATCTATCACTTTCAAACTTGAGACTAGGAAAATTAGAAACTAATTGTTTCTTAGATAACTTATGTAAAGCATATACATTGAAATGTCCAAGTCTCCTATGCCAGATCCAATATTCATTTATCTTATATGTTAATTAGTTTACTTGTTGTTTACACAATGAATTTAAATCCATAGTATACACATTATCAGTTATGGGTGCTCTAAATTTAAGTAATTTGTCTATGAAAACAATACAGTAATTGTTAGAAAAATTAGTAATATAACCATCATCACAGACTTGGGATATTCTTATCAGATTGTGTTTCAATCCTTGTACATAGATTACTTTGTTGCTTGAGACTACTTCTGGATCTCCAACTGTTCCAATGTCAATTATTTTACATTTGGAATTGTCACCAAATGTGACTAGTCCACCATCTTTTTGTGTTAGTCTTTTGAAATTATATGAATTTCAACTCATATGAATAGAGCGGCCACTGTCCATATACTATATGGTCTTTTTACTCATGTGACCTACTTCCTGCAAAGGTATTTAAACAGATTGTTTTGGTACCCATATTTTATTGGGTCTAGTTGTGTTAGCCAGCAAAAATTTGGGAATCCAGACTTTCTTTGTTTTTCTAAAATCAACAGAATCATATAAATTGTTTGAGACAAAGGCTTTCTTTATTCCGCTTATCTAGGTTTTCCTTAATTAACAATTATTTTATAGATGTCCTTTTTCACCACAATGGTTAAAGATTACATTTCTAGTACTTCTTACAAAGTAATTCTTGTAAAGTGTAGGCTTTTCACCTTTACTGCTTATTCCATATCTTCCCTTTTTAATCACATTCTTTCCAAGAATTTCATTTAGTGTATTTTGTACTTTTATAAGAATAAGAGCTGAACTTTTATATGTTTCTAGTTCAGTTTGCAATGTTTTTATTTTAGCTTCATGATCTGTATTGTTTTTATTTATTGAGTTATATTTTTTCATTAAATCCTGATGTTGTTTTAGCAGAGTCTCTCTCTCCCCTAAAACAGCATTATGAACATTCTTTAAAGACAAGTGTTTCTTAAATAAAGAATTATATATTTATACAAGCATGTTGTAGTAGGCTAAAAGGTTATCATTTGTATAGCTTGATTTAGAATTAGAGTCAGAATAATAACAGGATTGTACCTCATTAGTGTCTACCATAAAGCACATATTAGCTTTCATATTCGAATCCTCCTTTTCTGAATCAGACTTTGATGAAAAGCTAGAGTCTTCAAATACCCTCTATGTAGATTTCATTTCCTTCTTCTCTTTCTTCTCATAATCATTTCTCTTCAAAATTTTCTTTTTATTGACTTCCTTTAATTTAGGAAAGTCAGGTCTGATATAAACCATCTTCTTGCACTCATAGCATCTGACTTCCATTTCACCCTTTTTGAAAGATTTTTAAAAAAATTTCTTCCATCTATAAAACTTACTGAATTTTCTAGAAAGCTGATCTAGTTCCACATCTAAATTGGTTGAGTCGGAACACTCTGATTTCACTTTCATCTCCTTTCTCTTCAGTTTTCTACTTTTTCTTTGAGATGCAACCTTTAAAGTAGTGTCTTATCTCTTGATTAGAACCTTATGCTCATTTTATTCATCCTGTATCTCATCCTCATACATCATTAGGGTTCCAATTAACTCTCTCATTGTTAAATCTTTTACAGGAGATGATTTTCTGATTGCAGTAGAAATTTCATTCCATCTTGTTGGTAAAACTCTTAAAACATTTAAGGCATGTTTAGCTTGTTTGATCGGATCTCCCAAAGCAGTGATATTTTTGAAAATCTCTATAAACCTTCCATTAATTTGGGTGATGCTTTATGCTTCAACCATTCTGAATGTGTCGAATTTTAGTTTGGCAGTAGCATACCTCATATGTCAGACATTGTCAGTTCTTTCATAAGCAACCACAATTGTATGCCACATTTCATACACTATTGGGAAATGAGATACTCTGTGAAGTTTTTATGGTCTTAGACCAGATATGATAACATTCATTTCTTTCAAATTCATGTCATACTCTGCTTCTTCAGTTGCAATCCATGTTTCAGGATTCTCAGGTATAACATAAGTTGTCAGTATCTTTGAGTAGACTCTGTATCAGAGATTTTTCAAATATATTGTCATCCTTGATTTCCAGCATCCCTAATTTGCACCATTGTAGTATTGAGATCTAACCATTGAAATACCCTCTCATGTATCAGCCATTATACTCTATATAATACAATGACTTTTAGCTTTTTATAGCTTTGAAAAAAGCTCCTCCTCTCATACCAATTGTCGGATCAGGTTATACCAAATACGCACAAGAGGGGGGTGAATTCTGCGTTTTTCAATTTCTTCGCATAATCATAATCTATTTGTTTAAATTTATATAAAATATTAAGAAACGGAAAATAAATAATACAGGACACGCGATGTATAGTGGTTCGGGGAATAGAAGGCCCCTAGTCTACTCCACCAACGCTCTACTCCACGAGCTTGGTGATTTTCACTATTTGGTCCTCTTATCAATATATCATTCCACAACTGAGTACAGGCAGTTGGCACCTTTACAATCTTAAGGCTAAACAGAGCATTCTGGTTCAAACACGGAACATACATAGCTTAGTATGAGAATCTGATCACTCAAGATAAAAGAGTATTTTGTTCATTAAAAATACATTCCCAATTGTTCTTCATAATTGCAATAGAATGCAATTTGACATTATATGGATCGTCATCTTCAGAAATGATTATCTTCATTTAAACGTGGTTCTGAGCCGATCCAGTTACAGTAGATCTCGAAATTTCATTTCGCAACTTTAATAGTAATTGATTCAAAAAAAGATATTTTATGTAGATTCGATGAATCTTTGATCATGTTTCTTCTTCTTCAGAAAACGGAGCTCTGTCTCTCTTTGTAACATCAGATCTATAAGTCTTGATTGTCTCTTTAAAATTTTAGCAATAAAAAACTTTAAGAGCATGATATAAAATCTTCTTTTCAATGATTCGTCTCTCTATATGTAATACAAAATAATAAAGGTATATATAGAATAAAGATGGCAGTTCTCCTTTTAAATTTGGATCCACAAAAGTGGCCTTTAGAATCATTATATTCAAAAGTTTGAATATAAGAGAAATCATAACTCCCCTGATAACTCAACATGAAAATAATCTCTTAGATTGATCCTTTGAATCTCAAATAAACGTCTTGGGATCAGCCAAAGAGTCTCCTTAAATTCGGGCTTTTCATCTGGACTGAAATCAACCTCATAATCGGTATAAATACTGTTGCTTTAATAAAGTCGTAATTTAAACATCTGACATAAAACATAGGATTGAACTGCATATCATACACTCTCTGAATGTAAGATTCACAATATAAGATTGATCTCAAACGTAAGGTTGATCTCAAGTGTAAGGTATATAATCCATACATTTCAATCATACGAACAGTTGTTCATAAAAGTAAGTTTGATGAACCATACTTTTCTTTTATCACAAAGGTAGGGTTTATTATCCATACTTGTTTGATAAAATGTAGGGTTCATTCCAAAATTATGGTTAATGAACCATACTTTTGATAAATAAACTCAAAGTTCCACATCTACACGATGATCCTCTTCTATACTTTGCAGATATCCCAAATGTAAGGTTCCTTCCAAACGTAAGGTTCTTCTTCTATACTTTGCCGACATCGTACGGTTTTTTAACCATACTATTCTAATTACTCATAAAACGCTGCATTCCATCCTTACACTATTCTCCCAAACGTAGGGTGTGAACAATATTTCCAAAACATGCTCAAAATGAATTCTGAATAATTTAGCAATTAATTCTCATTGTTCAAATAAATAAATATTTCTTCCACAAAAATAATATAACAATTATTAAATTCCTGAAATATACATCCTGTAAAATCATTAGAATAAAAAATAAGGGTATTTGGGAGCATCAAAATCATCATAAAGAGATAGAGTATTATTCTCAACAGTCTTTTAATAATAAAAGTATGTATTGATGAAAACAACACTTTCTCATCACATATCAGAACCCTCTCATGTACTGAATGGAGGTTATGTTAGAGAATGATTTATCTAATTAAGTGCAGTCATTGAATAACATGGACTATAGTGACAAAGTTTTTCATAAAAAGACAATTTTGTTATTCAATGTACAACGGAAGAACTATAAACACAAAGAGGAGACACGAGAACATATGGAATCACACACACAAAATACTTTTTATTCATTAAAAGGAAATATGGTTGAAAAGAATATAAGGAAAAACAACTATCATGGTCTAAAATAATGAAATCCGAGAACATCTGCCTGAACAAAGTGGGAACCCTCATGAGGGAAAGATCCCAAGTTAGAAAAAATAAGAAGACAAACATTCTGAGATTCTATAGAAGTAAAAAAAAAATCCACCAGCACATTAAACTCATACCATGTATGAAGGATGGATATCTGATTTTTCATAACCCTCTTGCATCATCTGATAGAATATACAATAGACCACGGAATTGGACCTTCACTAGAAAAAACATTATAGATTGTTAATGAATCTGTCTCAATCTCCGTAATCGGAATGTGCCTTTGATTACATAGGAGAAAGACTGTTAACATGGCATTAGCATCCACTTGATGGGAATCACTACTCCCAAAAAAAGCTGAGAATGCAGCCATAATGGAGCCTTTAGGATCTCTGATAACACCACCACTAAGCATATAACCCAATCCACAAGAACCATCAGTCTTATGTTGTTTCCCTAAGAGGGGAGGTCTCCATCTAATCCCTGACCCCCTTGATGGTATAGTATTATTAGGGATGAAGGTGATGGAAGAAGGGAAATGCGAGAAGTTGCAGAGACAATGCCTTTACATAACATGTAGAAGTGAAGAATTAAATTTCTTTTCTTGAAGATTACACCCGCGGAAAACCTCAAAGGATACTTCCGTCGATTCCCATTTCTGGAAGACCATCGAATCCAGCAACCTAAAGAAAGAATAATAGCTTTGGCATTTCTCTCAATATTGGATCATCCCACTCAATGAAATTGGTGCTGAAGTTATGTTTCGGTGGTAAAGGATTGGTTAGACTAGCTTCTAAACTACCCATATAACCTCCACAACACCTTTGCCCACTTACTGTTGAAGAACCGATGGTCTGTAGATTCAATAAATGGCTCCCTACAATAGACACCCCTTGAGGCAAGGCATATCCCCCGGCATTGGATGTTGACATCAGATGGTAAGGCATTATTCTAGACAGGCCACACCAGGAAGATGAATTTTGATGGAAGTTCCTTGCACCATAAGGCTTCACCGCAATTTTCCTAATGAAAACTAGAGGATTTAATTTTATAAAAATAATTATGGTAGAGAGTATAGGTCAGAGATCTTGTGAAGACATTTTTATTAGAGTCACTAGTTAACGCAATGTTATCAAACAGACCCTTATGGTTGTCATCCATGGTGGTACGAATGATATTGGGATGATCATTGGCCTCCCTGAAGCTAATATTTGGAGTAGGACATCCTAGAAACCTATGAATTTTCTCTGACGAGTAATGAAACCAATAACTAAAATCTCCATTACCAATTAGCCATTGGGCGTCTTACTGAAGGATAGTTATGTGAGACTAAATCAACCACTGAATTTTGGATGGTTTAAATCTATATGTGTTCCCCTCCATTGCATATGTGTTAAACATATGTTTATCCCACAAAGAATAACCCTCAAAAAGCTTCCAGGCAACTTTGGCATGAAAGACAATTCATGGTTCCCAAGATACTCCTTAAATTAAGTCCCCCATCATTAATAGGTTTAGCCATCTTGTTCTAGAAAGCCCAATGGAAATTACCTTATAAGTGTCCATCCCATAGAAAGGTTAAAAAATTACTCTCATTATTGGATATCACCATTTTTAGAACCTTCAAAGTGGACAAGATATGCATGGGAATTGAAGAGAGGACCGAGTTGATCAAGGTGATTCTCCCCCAAAAGATAATAACATGTTTTTACAGTTAAGGATGCGACCCACCATTTTATCAGTATCCATATCAAAATGTTTGATGAGAATGTTATTAGGGTATATAGGGACACCCATGTAATTCATGGGAAAGGACCATTTTTGCATACTAAGATTGGCTTCCAAAGACCCAGTTCTTCTCTCTGAGCATTTGTTAGGAACAAAGAAGTTACTTTTCTCCTGATTGACAACTTTTCCACTCTAAATATAGTAAACCTCTAGAGTTTTGTTAACCACATGAATAGACATTCTACTAACATTGACAAGGAGGATTGTATCACCTGCAAACATGTGATGAGAGATGGTCCTATTAACCAGCTTATTCTGATGATGGAGAATCATGCCCACTGCATTGTAGTGAATAACATAGCGACTGAGAACATCTTGAGCCATGGTAAAGGGAGATGGGGAGAGTAGATCACCATATCTTAAACCTCTATTAGTTTTCAAAAATCCAAATTGGTCCCCATAATAGACCCCACCATCCATGAAGAGCTAAAAATGAAAAAAAGTAATCAATCACCTATACCGAGAAACCCATGCATGTAAGGAACTTGATAATAAAGCTCAATTCAACTATGTAATGTGGTTTTCTTATATCCAATTTAATGGCCACATTCCTTCCAATGGGATTCATGTTAATGTCATTGATAGATTCCAGGTGCAAGGCAATAGCTTCTTTAATTGATCTTCCCTTCACAAAACCAGGTTTCACCTCAGCCACCCAATTAGGAATGAGGGGGGCAAGACTTGAGTTAATAATTATAGCCAAGACATTATAAGGAACATTAAATTGGTTGGTAGGATGATAATGGTTCAAAGAGTGAGTGAATTTGGCCTTGGGAATAAAAAAAAGTTTACTTGTGGATGCCACGTGAGGTAGGTTATCCACTTGAAAATAGTCTTCCACCACGCTAATCAAGATATTCTTAACAATGTCCTAAGAAGCCCCATAAGTAGAGGAAGGAAAAGCTTCAGGACTGGTAGCACTGTAAAGATTAATGGACCAAAGAGCATTGTGAATTTCTTCCTCATTTTGGATAGTCATAAATGTTCATTTACAGCTTCAGACACGGGACCAGGAATGAAGTCAACCAGATTAGAAGTTCCTCTCTGATAACCACCCCCCATGCACGGGCTTGTAGAAGCCAATAGAGACTTAACGTGAGAGTTCTCCATCTGTCCAATAGTATCTCACTCATTAGTATTGGATCCATCCACCAAAAGCTGGTTAGGATTTGAAAATATACGATTCTCCTTAATACACCCATGAAAATTATTGGTGTTTCATTATCCTTTGCATAACCATTTTAATCGTGACACCAACCACTCATTCCTATTTCCGCAACAGGTTATCGACATTATATTTCTTGTATCTCAAAACAACAAATACCTCATCATCCCAGATGACCTATAGACTCGACTCCAGCCCCTGGATATCACTACTAATAGCCTCAATTTTGATGTCATCGGGAGGTAAACGCTTGACCCAGGATTGAAGAAGGCCATTGAGATTCCACATATTGTTGTGAATGGAAATCCACCGATTACCTCTAAACAAATGATTCCAAGCCTTCTTTACAAGGTCAAGGAATTCTAGTTTTTTCGCCCAAGCAGGATAAAAATGGAAGAAATCCACGTTATAACTTTCGGCCTTCATGGTAATTAAAAGAGGAGAATGATCTGTTAAACCAGAAATCAGGTGTAAAACATTGATGTTAAGAAAGGAAGAAATCATCGCCCCATCAGCAACGGACTGATCTAGATGGTTCTAAGAATTCCAGTCCCTGTGGTGGTTATTGCATCATGAAAATAGATCACCGGAAAAAAAAAAACCCACGTCTGAGAGTCCATTTGAAGCCATAAACGAGATGAACGAGATGAAGGCCTGACTTTCTCTTCGACGAATGGGGCCACAACCCTTTTTCTCATATAGAGTGGATACAATGTTGAAGTATCCTCTAACAAACCAAATAGCATCACTTGGGTTGAAGGCGCTCAAATACTCCTAAAGGAACTTGCAGGATTGAGCTTTGAATTTCACGTAAACATCTGAAAGAAATAGAATCTTATCTCCCATAGAGAGCTTTAAGTTGATTCATTGATCGGATGAAGAAATGAAATCAACAGAGACGCATTCTTTCCAGAAAATCCAAATATGAGAGTTGGCAAGGAAACCATTAAGAAATCAACAGAGACGCATTCTTTCCGGTACAAATTTTACCCCAGAAGATGCGGCTTATCAATCCCAAATCATGCTCCTAGACTCCACTGAAGGTGAACGGATGCTTCACGAAAGGCTGCAACAGAAATATCACTGTAAGACCGCCAGGATCGCTTTAGATCCAATTGGGATGAATGAATTCCGACACATAACATCCACGAAAGTTTGAGCATGTGGAGGCAGGCACGGTGGAGGCGCGGAAGGTACTGAGGGTGATGGACGAGCTGGTTCTGGAGTCCATGGTGGAGCAACAGTCCAAAAATCCAGAGCAAACGATGGCGCATCAGGCACGTTATCTGAGGATTCAATAGCCATCTGAGACCGCCGCACGAAGCATTTGAACAAATGTAACCTCTTATGTTTTCATATATGTGATTGAGATGAAATTTCAGGGGTAATATTTGTACCGGGTGGAATAATGTAATGAGCCAATCATTTATGTTTGAATTTTTCCTTCTAAATATATATGATTTCATATTTAGTAATATAGTATAATATAAAACAGATGTACCATATAATTAAAACACCAATAAAAAGACCCAAAATATTACAAATGTAATCAGTGTTTTGAAAAATGATTAACATAACCACGATATAAATATAGTTGAATTATGAAGGAAGGAACAAAGAGGATTTTTTTAGAGGGTTGAAAATCGTAACGTCCGCACCCTAACTATTGACTTGGAAAGCGTCGAGGTGTAACGCACCTGAGGTAATTTCCCAAAGAGATCAATGTTCGGCAGTATATACCAAGGGCTTGATGAAAATTTTGGGGACATGTTTCCCTTTAGACAAGCTTAACATGTCTAGAAAAAATAAAAACATCCAAAAACTCTATATTGAATAACGTATAAAAAATAAAACTCAACTAAACTCCCACAAAAATATAAGTGTATAAGTAGAAAGGTAGAATAAGGAACCCCAAGAAAACTTGAAGACATCCTGATGTATTAACACCGATGTGGCACCACTTTAGTCACTCCATAAGAGAACTCCAAGATCTTACCACCATTATGAGAAAGCAGTATCAAGATGCACCACTTGAGAAACAAGAGACCTTTCTGTTACATATGTCAAGAAGAAAAAATCATGATTAGGTAGAAATGTGAAATTTTATGGGATGCGTAATCATGACTACTTGATTTTTCCCAATATAAATCCAATGTCACGCCATTTTTACAAGAACATGTCATCTAGCAGTTCAAATTATGATTTAAGACCAAATAGAGAAACATCATAATAGTAAACCAATTAAAAAACAATAAAAATTAGAATAAGAACAGTATATCCCTAAATTTAAACATATCATACCAAAACTACATCATCATACTCACACACATGTGCAAGGATAGTGAAACTCCCATACTCATGAATGATTAATTTTAGATCCACCAATTCATCACTATGTAACCATTAGTATATCTGTCATAGAAAGATCGATATTGTTGGTTATTTTGAAGAGTTTGGTTATTGTTCTAGAATATTCTTCTCATATTCCCATATCTCTTATTGAATTTCAAAATGTTTTCATAGATCTTGAACCAATGGAATACGTTTTCCAAGAAAGTCTTTATCCGTTCTGCCCAAGATATGAATCGACGCATAAATAATTGGACCATATGGTTCTACATCAACCTAATCTAATCAAATCACACAAGTATGATCGAGTTGGTATTTCCTCGAATGGGATACATGAGATAAATTATGGATTAAATTAAACTGTATCTGCAAATCCAACCAATATTCAAGATCACGTATTCATTCAAGTATCTCAAGAGTTCCAACATTCTGAGGATACAACATTCCATGTTTACTCAATCATTGATGGACTAGTCTTGGACATACATTCAAGAGCACAACATCTCATATGGAAAAGGACCAAGGTCAATGATGATTATTTTCATAATATTTTTGATGGATTTGTGTCATAACCAATTATTTCATAATCATATGAATTTTCTTAGTCATCTCAAGAACAAGGTTATGTTATAATAGTGAATGTTTTCTAGAATCTACCAAACAAAGTGGAGGTAATGAAAGGAGGCCATATAATTCTTTGAATTGATATATATATATATATATATATATCATGGAATAATTACTTTTTTATACGAAAAAAATCGTAAGGGAAGATGAACCTCCCTTAAACCACTAAGATATATAACACAAGATCAAAGAATGTATTCCCATGTATGAATAGTTCATTATAACTTCCAATCCATTTGAGGATGATACCTTGTGCTCAAAGTTTTCTGGGTACTCAAATCTTCTTAATGTGATATGTAACATCCCCAACCTGGGAGCCACTCAACTAGTGCTCCTAGCTGGGTAGTTACATGACCTCAAGCGCGCCTCCTTGTATGCTAGAAGTTGTCGAATAGCAGCGAGGGTCCAATAGGTTACGTGGGGAGACTATACCCACAATACTAGAGTAAGCCACAACAGATAATAATTTAAATAACATCAAGAAAAGAGAACAATCCATAACATGAATAAATAAACCAAATCCCAAACCGGGTACAACCGTAAACAACAATAAATATGCCATGCCATGCCACAGTGTCATGTGATGAAAAACCAAAAGAAAGGAAATGGTAAAATGCCCAAAATAGTCCAGACTCCAAGTCTGGAACCTCACCCAATCACGTCCCATATCCGACTCAACTCCCTAGCATTGGGCCCTTGCCTTTGTCCTGACTTGCAAGCATGAAATCTGCTCAGCTACCGAACGACGACCCAAGTAGGCTGTGAGTATAACTCAATAGGCCACCACCAACGATGTCTACAAAATATCCAGAAAAGGTACATAGTAAATGTAAATGAAAGATAATGGAAAATAAAGGTAAACAATTCAACCGTCCATCCTAGACTATGTTCCATTTAATTATACTACCATTTAATCTGAGTTTACTACTTAGGAATTTCATGGTTTAATATACCTTTTTCATGTCTTCAATGGATTAGGCATAATCAATGTTTTCATCATGTGGGAATTTAACAAGTCCAATCTCACTAGGCTTCATTTCACAACAATCCTCGATATCCTCACCTCCAATCCTTGATCTGGGTGGAATGTAACCGTTAGAGGAATTGAACTTCATCCCCTTCCCTAACACGTTCATTTAGGGGAGGAGCTAGAACCTCGATCCAACTCAACCCATGGGTGTAAAACCTCAAGTCGATACACCACTCAACCAAGCCATGTCCATATGCTTATTTATCAATCACCACAATCAACCATAACCAACATCATTTACAACATCACAACAATACCATTAAAGGGGGAATTTAAATTACTACCTCAATCCATTAAAACATTCACTATTTAAATTACTTACCACTTAATCCCCTTTCCCACTACCATGACTATCTCACTAATCATATTAACATATTCATCAAGGGCTCTACATTCTTGCACACTGATCTTACACTTACTTAGCTAACTCTATGTTTGGGAATATCAACACACCCCACAGGTGGCCCTAATTTGGTTAAGTCATCCTCTGTGCATCCCATGGGGATCAAGAAGGGTTTAATAAAACATTTAGACACCCATTTCCCCATCTTAAGACAAAAGTACCATGAACCCATCAAAAGAAGTCATGAATAAAACCCTACATGCACAAATCTACACAAAACCCAAGGGATATAACTTGTAGACCACCAACCTTGAATCCGTTGATGAACGTCCTATCAAAAAAGGCCTTGGATCCCAATCTGACACACCATTGAAGCCTCAAACTAGATCTCACTGAAAAAGAAAGGGTCCAGATATTTGAATGGAGATCGCCCCAAATACAAGACCAAAACCAGAAAAGGGAGATATGAAGAAGATTAGACTCACCCAAATCTTTGATTAGTATCAAAAACACTCCAAAAGGCCACGAATCGAAGGAGATTGATCCTTGGGAGATCTTGGTCCCTTTGGTTCGTTCCTAGGGTTGCAAGGGAGGAGGAGGAGAAAAATACCGAGTGGGATATAAAATCCCAGAGTGGAAAAATAGTAATTTTTAAATGTTTCTGGGCTGCATAGTTTTCCAAACTGTGCAGAGGCCACTGTCCAAAAACCCAAATCCTGCACGTTTTCTTGGTCTGTTCGCACAGTTATTACTAACTATGCACAGACCGTGCGACTAGACCTGAAAACTCTTTTTCCCCCTTTTCGGTTCCCGAACCTCTGGAAAACCCCTGAGTCTTCTTAAGGACTTCGAAAAACACTTAATTAACTAAAATAAAGGCCCTAAACTGAAACATAAGTAAAACATACCTTATAGAGAAATCCGAGATCTTACAACCTCCCCACCTTATAATGGCTTGTCTTCGAGCCGCTCTTTTTGAGCATCATTGAGTTTATAAAGAAAAGAGATCGGGCCACTGGACTTGCATATCATATTCCGACACCCAAGTCTCCTCCTGAATGTTTCCATGCTTCCATAGAACATGAAGAAAGGGCACACCCTAACCCCACAAAACATTCTCACTATGATTCACAATATGAACCTGATACTCCTCAAAGGTCACCTCAGCCTCATGCTCGTCATCCTCAGAATTTATCACATGATATGGGTTAGGGTGATACTATCAGAGTCATAAATCATGGAAAAAATCATGCATCCCACTATACCGCTGTGGAATATCTAATCGGTAATCCACTGGTCTGATCCTCTCCACAATCTCAAATGGACCCACATATCTAGGTGCCAACATTCTCTGTTTCTGAATTCAACGACGACCCAACCTTGGCGACACCCAAAGAAACACACTATCACACACCAATAAGTAAAGTGGTCTACGACGCTGATCTACATATGACTTCCACCTACTCTAAGATGTTTCCATATGCTTTTGAATCAAACAAACCTTCTCTGATGTCTCCTACACAAGACTCGGCCCTAGTAGCTCAGACTCACCGGCCCTTAACCAACACAATAGTGACCTACACGGTATCCCATAAAGTGCATCAAAATGAGCCATCTAAACTATATCCTGAGAAAAATTGTTATAAGAAAACTCAACAAGCGACAAGTGCTTCTCCCAAAGACCACCAAAATCTATAACACATGCTCTCAACATGTCTTATAATACCTAAATTGTACGCTTTGACTTTCCATTAGTCTTTTTGCGGTAATCCATATTCAGAAACACCTGGGTACAAAGTGCCTTATGTATTCCCTTCCAGAAGCATGAGGTGAAAAACAGATCATAATATGAAACTATGGTTCGTGGAACGCCATGAAACCGTAATATTTCTCAAACATACAACTCCCATAACTAGTCAACTGTATAGGTCTCCTGAATCAGCAAGAAATTGGCCACTTTGGTCAGCAAATCTACCACCACCCAAATGGCATCATTCATCCGAGGTGTCCTCAGATGACCCACTAGGAAATCCATTTTGAAGTCATTCCACTTACACTCTGGAATAGGCAATGACTGTAACAACCCACCTGGGTGCTGGTGTTTATCCTTCACTTGTTGATAGGTAAGGTATCGAGCCACAAAACTTACCACTTCCTTCTTTATTCTAGGCCACTTGAACTGCCTACATAGGTCGTGGTACATCTTAGTCAATCCTGGATGCACTTCCCACTTTGATATGTGGAACTCGCGCATCAACTCTTCCCATACTTCCGTCGACACCACAACACAACCATTAACATAATCAAATCCATCAGTGAAAGATGTCCAACCAGAAGGTGACTCCGGACATTTAATAATTTCTTTCATAGCCAAACACTCCGGATCTACGAACTGACATTCTTTAACTTAGGTCAAAAGCACAGAATCAACTGCTATAGATGTGAGGGTCATCTATATGTTCCCCTCCTGTACCTCCAAATGCATATCCACAAACAAGTCCATCATCACCAACTATGAACTGGATTCCTGAACTACGTGATTCTGAGTTTTTCGACTCAGATCATCAGTGACACTATTCCATTTTCCTAGTCTGTAAACCTATTCAAAATCAAAAGATTGCAGGTAATCGACCCACTGTCACTGCCAACGATTCAAATTCTGCTGAGAGAAGATGTATTTATACTATTATAGTTGGTATACATCGTAAATGATTCTCCCAAAAAATAATGCCTCTAAAACATTAATACATGAACCAGAACTACTAGAACCATATCATGAGTAGGATAATTTATTTCATGTGTCCTCAACTGCCTCGATCTATAAGCCACAACCCAATTATCATGCATCTACACTACCCCAAGTCCAACACCGGACACATCGCAGAACAAGGTGCACCTATATCCTGGTTCGAGTAATATCACAATTGGTGTAGTGTTCAACTGATACATCAGCTCCTTGAAATCATTCTCACAAGCCTCTGACTAATGAAACTTAACCCCTTTCATGGTTAGGCCTTTGAGCTGCACTTCCAAATGATATAAATCTCTAATAAACCTTCAGTAAGAACCCGCCAAACCCAGAAAAATTTGAATATCAGATATGTTCTTTGGATACTCCCAAGACTCCACAGCCTTCACCTTTTCTAGATCCATCGATACTCCTAACTTAGATATGATATGTACCAAAAAGTGCATTTCACCAATCCAAAACTGACATTTTGATATCTTGGCGTAAAGCTTATGCTATCTTTGTATACTCAAGACGATGTCAAGATGTTTGTCATGATCTTCATGAGTCCTGGAGTATAGAAATATGTCATCATCGAAAATAACTACAAACTGATTCAGGTACGAGTGGAATATCCAGTTCATCAAGGCCATGAACACAGCTGGTGCATTGGTTAAACCAAACGACAATACCATGAATTCGTACAACTCATACCTACTTTCGGAAATACGTTTGGGGCATGTCATAGGGTTTCAACCTCAACTGATGGTATCCCGATCTAGAATCAATCTTGGAAAACACTGAGGAAAATCACATATAATCAAAAAGGTCATCAATTCTTGGAAGAGGGTATCAGTGCTTAACTGGTATCTGCTTCATCTTTCTATAATCTACACATAGCTTTAGTGATCCATCAGCATTCTTATCAAACAACATATGAGATCCACAGGGTTATGTAATAGGATGTATACACCCCTTACACTCCAATTCCTCTAAATGAAATATCAGTTATTGGATCTCGGCTGGCAACATTTGATAAAGTGGAATAGAAACTATATCTGCTCCTAGCAATAATTCGATTGTAAACTCAACATCTCTCTCGGGTGGCAACCTCAAGATGTCCTCAAGAAACACATCCTAAAATTGGTCCATAATAAAAGGGAAGAATTTTTGTCCCTTCTCCCCTTCTTCTAACACAAGGAATGCCACCAGGGATGTGAGCTCCCCCATCTGATGGCGTAGCGGCCCTGCGCGGCCCGCTTGAGTATCCCACTCACCATGAAGGACTTGAGTGCTCCCATAGAGAGATGTGAATGTTACCTGACATCAGTAATAGTCGATATGGGATTGATATAACACCAACCAATCCATTCCCAAGATTAGGTCAAAACCTGACATCTCTAGGACAAACAGATCCCACAGAAAATGATACCCACCAACCTCCAAGGAACAACCCTTACACTTTTTGATGTCCTCGACTCGTGCCCTTTGCAGTGTATCAATCAAAAATTGCCCCACAGGCAATCTATATGGTTAATCCCAACATGACTACAAATTGAGAATAAATAAAAGAATGCATATACCTTGTATCAAATAAAGAATTGTAAAAAATGGAAGCTAAAAGAATCGTACCTCGCACGGTAGATGAACCTACCTCAGCACCATTAGGTGCAGCCTAAACTACATAGAGATGGCATGTCCCTTTACTCTAGGCTCGAGCCTGAGTACCCTGAACTGCACTACTCTATTGGTAAGGGTGATATCGCCCTGGAGTTCCACATCCACCGCCCCTACCAGTACAACCCATGGAGCTCCAAATGCCTTCCTGATACAGGGTAACCGTCCGCCTTTCTACACTCGGTATCTGCCTCTGACCTCCACCATTCCCCAACAGTCGTGGGTTCCTGTAGATTCTCTGCACGTGGCCTATCATACCACATGCTCGACACTCAATAGGTGGGTAGAGACACTGGTAACGCTTGTTCCCCGACCTACCACATTGATGAAAGGATCCAAAGGGGTGTTTCCTACTATTAGAAGATGCTCCACATTCTTGCCCAGCTGGCACCACAAGATCACTCCTTGAAGCTCCCTTCAGTTTTCATTTAAGATTAGTTCTTGATACACCACTTCAAAAAACCTTTTTAGATGAAATATATTCACCTGAGATATAATCTTAGGTCTCAGTCTGTCTTGGTAGCGTTTTACCACAGCTACCTCACCTCTCGTCAACGTCGGAACGAAGCATCTCAAATCGATGAGACAACTAGCTTATTCCATCACTGACATTTTCCCCTGAGTCAACCTCATAAAATCTATAGCCTTATCCTACCTCACGATTTTGAGATAGAAGTTATTATGAAACATCTCCTAAAAATACTTACACATCATCACCTCAACCTGCTCTATCTAAACCATAATGACCCACCAATGTTTTTCTTGACCCCTAAGCATATAGGATGGTAACTTTACTCACTTCTCAAGAGGAGTCTCTATAAGGATGAGAATTTTTTGGATGGACTCTATCCATAACTCTCCTACTTCTATCCCACCCTCTCTGGTAAAGGTCGGAGGGTGTTGAAGCTGAAGCTCCCTAGTCATCTCAAAGATACTCAGTGCAACCTTCCTTGGGTATCATTCCATCATCTGCATAAAATGAGAAAAGTTCTCGTGGAACAGCTCTTTCCCATCCCCATGGACCACTGCTTTCTCCTACTCTACTACTAGAGGAGCGTTTTTGGTAACATCATCATGTCTCCCAATCGACGCACATCTTAGAGGTGGAATTTCTCTACAATTCCAAACCTGGGCTTTAGAAAGCATCCATAGAGTATTTTTGATAAGGAAGAAATATTTAAAGGCTCATCACATATAATAACCCAAATAGTTTGCATAACCTACCCAAAAGAGCACAATCATAACCAATTTACTACCATCATCCATTTCCTATGTCCATGGCCAACATAGTATCTAATTATCATGGTTACAAGCCTTATCTTTTACTCCCATTAGAACCATTTTTATATCCCAATTTACCCCTACAAAAAATTATTTCACTTTTACTTCATTATCAAGAACCATTTTATAATCACTATTATACATTTTCTCTTCCCCAATTTACTCATTCATACCATATTATTAGGTATACTTCATTACTTTTAGGGGAACATATGCATCCTAACCTCTATATCCCGCACACCAATCCCATTTGTGTGCCTATCATGATGCGTGTCACATTTCTACAAAGGTTTCTATAATGATGTGTGAATGAAAAACCTCGTACAATTCTGACCATGAGATAAATATCAAGAAACCATCAAATCACACAATAAGTGCATCAACCAATGGTGAAATATCATCAAATGTAACTACAGAATCCGAGAATAACAATCCCCTCCCAGAATGAATTGTTTTTTCCATCATACATGGGTTTCTTATTCCCAAGAATGAGCACATTACCAAGGCCCAACACATTCTTATTCTACTTTATACCATTCCAAAATAGTAATAAAGAGAAAACAACTCCTTTTATACCACTTTGTAACATCCCCGACCTAGGAACCACTAAATTGGTGCTCTGATCCGAGTAGTCACATGACCTCAAGTGTGCCTCCCCGTACGCTAGAGGTTGCCGACTAGCAGTGAAGGTCTAATAGGTCACATGGGGAGACTATGCCCTATATACTATATTAAGCCACAACATATAATAATTGAAATAGAGTAAAAAAAAGAGAAAAATCCATAACATGCATAAATAACCCAAATCACAAAACCAGGTACAATAGTAAACAATAATAAATATGACATGCCTTGACACAGTGTCAGATGAACAAAACCAAAAAGAAAGGAAATGGTAAAACCACAAAAATGGTCTAGACTCCAAGTATGGAACCTCACCCAATCATGTCCCATGTCCGACTCAACTCCCTACCATTGAGCCATTTCCCTTTTCCAGACCTGTTAGCATGAAATCTACTTGGGTACCCAACGGTGGCCCAAGCAGGGAGTGAGTATAACTCAGTAGGCCACCATTAATAGTGTCTAAAAAATATCCATAAAAGGTAGATAGTGCATGAAAATGAAAAAAATGGCATGTAAAGGTACACAGTTCAAAAGGCCATCCTAGAATATGTTCCATTTAATTGTAATATCATTTAATCCGAGTTTACTACTTAGTTATTTCATGGTTTAATCTACCGTTTTCACGTATTCAATGGATTAGGCATAATCAAAATTTTCAACTTGTGGTAATTTAACATGTCCTATCTCACAAGGAATTATTTCACGTCAATTCCCGATATCCTCACCTCGAATCCTAGTTCCGGGTGGAATGCAACCGTTAGGGGAATATAACTCTGTAACCTTCCCTAACTCGTGCATTTAGGGGAGGAGATAGAACCTTTGTCCAACTCGACCCATGGGAATTGAACCTAATTTCTATACCCCACTCAACCAAGCCTTGTGCACATGCTTATTTATAAATTACCATGATGAACCATAACCAACATCATTTACAACATCACAAAAATATCAATAAAGGAGAAATTAACATTATTTCCTCAATCCATTAACACATTCATTATTTATATTACTTACACCTTAATCCCCATTTCACACTCCCATTCCTATATCACTGAGCATATTAACGTATTCATCGAGGGCTCTACGTTCTTGCACAATGATCTTACACTTATTAGTTAACTCTATGTCTGGGAATATCGGTACACCGCACAGGTGGCCCCAATTTGGTTGAGTCACCATCCTTTCATCCCATGGGGATCAAGAGGGGTATAATTAACCATTTAGACACCCATTACCCCATCGTAAGTCAAAATAACCCAGAACCCATGAAAATAAGGAATGAATAAAACCCAACATGCACAAATCTACACAAGACCCAGGGGATATAACTTGTTGACCACCTACCTTGAATCCATTAATGAACTCCCTCTCAAACATGGCCTTAGATCCCAATCTGACACACATATGATGCCTCAACCTAGATCTCACTGAAAAAGAGAGTGTTGAGATCTTTGAATGGAGATCTCCCAAAATACAAGACCTAAACTGGAAGAGATAGAGAGAGAGAGGAATGATATTAGACTCACCTGGATATTCGATTTACATCCAACGACACTCCAAATGGCCAAGAATAAAAATAGATTGATCCTTGGTAGCTCTTTGTCCCTTTGATTCATTCCTAGGGTTGAAATGGAGGAGGAGGAGGAAAATACCGAGAGGGATATAAAATCTCAGAGTGGAAAGTTGTAATTTTTAAAAGTTTCTGGGCCGCACGGTTTAACCGCACGGTTTTACAAAGCATGCACAAACCATGTAAAGGCCATTGTCAAAAAACCCACCTCCTTCATGGTTTCCTGGGCTATCTTCATGGTTAGAACTAACTGTTCACAGACCATGTGACTGGCCCAGAAAACTCCTTTTCCTCCCTTTTTCGTGTTTCAGACCCCTGGAACACCCCTGAGCCTCCTTAAGGACTTTGGAAAACACTTAATTAACTAAAATAAATTTCCTAAACTAAAACATAAGAAAAAAATACCTTATGGAGAAATCAGAGATCTTACATGATCACCAAATATCGTAGGTGAACCAATATCATGGTTGTAGACAATAAAAATTGGTACATCATGAAATTTTACCTCTTACCGAATTTAGATCTTTGACATGTCATCTACCATATTAGATTCTGAAATTGGAATAATAGGGGATGACATAGTGTATTGGTAGAAATTCAACAAGATTTAATCCTTCTTCTGAAAATATCTTTTTAAACTCATGTAAAAATCCATAGCTATTTTCCCCTGATTCTAGAATGGTATAGTTAATGATTTCATCATACCATATGGTCCATGATACTCAGTCACGAACTGTTAATAGGTTGAACATTTCATTACATAAACATACAAATAATATTTTATACCTAACTATTAAAATGTGTTTTTAGATCCTTTTAAATCATTTTGAATCCTAGATGAATTTCTCATTTTTAATGGGGGTAAGTAGAAAGAAGATGTTCATTAAAAGGCAGTGAAACAAAAATTGAATCATAGAAAATTCACATAGATTTACAATATTTCTTACATTCATATATGGTTTCCCTATCCTTGATTTATTATGTAATGATATTCAAATATGGATCCAATATTTGAGAACCCTTGACTTTTTTAACAAAATTAGGTATTATTATCACTAAAATAAATTTCGAAACTTCATTCTTCTTAGTGAAATCCACAATCATTTCAGAAATCATACTCATAAATTTCTACTTGTATTGAGCTTTTGTAGTTATCTAATTACATTACTCTCAAATTAAATAATAATCCATGGTATTTTCATTTTCCAATGTCTAAACTAAGATAATGTATAACATCTAGAGATATTCTATCCATTTTAATTGTCAAAGGATTATATACAATTATGAAGATATGTGTTTCAACCCTATATGATCTATAAACACAGTGAAAATATCTCCAAATAAATAATGTTTCCATTTCTTCAACATATGAACCACCATAGATAATTAATATTCATAGTTTTGATAATTATTTTCATGAATTCAAAACAGTCATGATCTATAAGATATGACATGATCTCCTTGCATGGGAAAAAAATTGAGTCCAGATCTAGAAGTGTTTCAATAGACCACATAACCATTACCTGGTTCTAGGAAGATATGAATTAGTTACATATTGTCCGTGGCCTTAATATCAGAATTGGATTACTAACAATCATCACCCCATTGTAATGGAGTGAACATTCACATGAGCACTTCTATCATATACGTAATATGTGAGAAGTCTCGAAAGAAGTGACGATAGTAACCTCAAAGTCCTAAAAATATACATATCTCAACTAAATTATTTTTAAATTTCCATTAAATGATTCATTTTAAATTCTAATAATATATTAATATTAATTTCCTCGAAATGAAATGGCTATGTTAGTGAACTTCTTTATCACAATATCACATTTTTTATCATATAATTGATGTTCTCTCAAAATGATCAACATAATATCCTAATTCTCTCAAAGTTAATTTCATCTTCAAGATTACAAAACAATTCCCACTAAAAATAAAAAATTGAATGATTCTAGGTAACATTGAAATATATTATTTATCAATGAAATGAAAATAATTACATTATTTTTGAGAAAAAAGGGCATGACTGGATATTTATAAAAACTTCATTTATAATTGAATGTTTTTTTTCACAAAATACACTTTCTTAAACATGAGTTTGTGATAGATGGATCATAGATAAAATTTAGAGAATAACTGGGATCATTTAATTTGATAAAAAAATAATCAATTCATGGAATAGGGTATATATTTTTATCACAAATGGACTCAATTTATAATAATCAATACAGAGTCACAATGAACCACCATCCTTATTTATTAAAAAAATAATAGTATACTAAGTTGATGTACTTAGTCTTATGATTCCCTTACTTTCTAGTTCGTCCAATTGGAAATTAATTTCATATAATTCCTTTTCTTTCATTCAATATTATGGAATTGAAATAGAATTTTTTTACTTATAGAATATCAATATTAAATTTCATTTCCATATGTAGTGGAAAACTGGTGAAACATTTAGAAAAAATAGTAGAATACTGATCCTAAATGGTAGGAAAATATTATTTCTCAATTTTTCCATTAGTCCCCAAAGTGAATAATTCCAAATGAGAATAAATACTTTATAACATTGGTTTTAGAGGTACTACTTATCCTTCCATCATATCACAAACTCCATTAAAAAGATGTACATTTCTGAAAGGAGATGAAAACTTTTATCTTAATTCATAACAATTGATATAATCCTTTAATGTTACTAACAAATACATTCCCAGGATTATGTTATTGATTTCCACATAAAAAATGTAAAATTTAAAAACAAACTAGAATCCATATATTTTTATAGAACTTGACTCACATTTAAATCACATGTACTCTTGCTACAATAGAGGTGTCTAGATACTCATCACATATGGAATCATCTTGATATAAAATACCATTTGATTAACGACATGTGAAATAATACTTAGGTTGAAGGAACTAGTGTAAAATATAGATTTAATTAAATTTATGTAATGAATAATAATACCACATACATCTAATGGTCCTAAATGATCCTTAGTGATCATCTTCCCATCACCATAGAGATTTTTACATGCTTCCTCATTTTCATTTCATTCATGTTGTTGTATAATTGCAAAGGGAGTTGAAGTTTACTAGGAATAACCGTGATTTTCTTTGTTCTATTTATGGGAATTGTTCTAATGTGGTCATTTAGTGGAATCATAAGGTTTCTAATACACATGAGATATATTTCCGGCAACTGACATTGTAGTATTAGGAATATATTGTTGATTATGTTCATTTAGATTATAGTTATGATATTCATTGGGTGGTTCTATACAATCTCTATTCTGATTACCTTATGAAACACAATTGATACATCTTGGATTGCTACTAGGGTATGTATGAATGTTAACATATCCAATGTTTTGATTCAGTGATACTCTACTACCTCCCAATCATGTCTCCCTCTTCCTCTTGTTCCCAGTATTATAGTTCCCACTTATACCTGAGTAAAAAAACATACATCATCAATTAGTAATCCTAGTAACATCCTTTTATTCTTATATCTCTCTATCACCCATAAATTTTTAATTATATATATATAGAACAATTATCTTAGAATGAATCTTCGATCATAGAATAGAGGTAAATATTCATTCCTTCAAAGACGTTCATGTTGCTTTACTAGAAAGAAACAAAATAAATTTAAAAATATAGCTTCATACTCCATGAATGAATATAAGTTCAAATTTATAAATTTATAAAATTTATTTCATGATATAAATTTATTTCTTTCTTTTGGGGCCACTTGGATCGTCACCCGTGGGTTTTAATTTTTTCCTTTATTCTGGCTCAGGCTGGGTTTTCGGTTTTTTTTCTCAGTAATCGAGCATGACGAGCTTGAAAGTTTTAGGTACCCTTACCTTTTACCTTTTTTGTATCTTCCCCCCATGGTATTAGTTTTTTTTTATAAAAATGAAATTTTTTGGGTTGGATATTCTAGGCACATGGTTTTCACATGGTTAGTAGTAACCATGCACCCAACCCAAATAACTGTGTGGTAGGAGACAGAAGCTTCTGAACAACCTCCACATGGACATGTGCCTTACCCCAAGTAACATTGATCATGTATTTAATTGAACAGAATGATCCATACAATTATCATATAGTTTTACCAAACTGTGCGTAGTAACCGAGTGCGGTGTCCAGGACATTAAATTTTTTGGATTTTTTCTCCCTCCTCTTGCTTTAAACCCAAAACCCCTCTTTTTTCTTCCTCACTCTTCCTTGTCCTCTATAATAACCTCCTCATCCTTCCTTAACTTCTCCATATCTCCCCTATTTTTGTGTCTTTCATCTAGATTCTTGAAGAAACCCTAATCTAAGTCCTATTTATCTCATTATCTCCCTCTATTCTTGGGTTAACTTCTCTTTTAATTGGGATTTCTTATCTCTAGTGGTAGGGGTGTATAATTAGGGATTTAATCCTTAGCTCATGGGTTTGATCTTCTTAATTAGCGGTTTTTGTTTTCTCATTATGGTGCAGTTGAGGTGCGGATGGGATTTCAAACATTTTTCTGGATTGTTCTTCATAAGAGGTAGGTTGTTCCATGTATGATTATTATGTGATGATTTTA
Organism: Viscum album; assembly: GCA_963277665.1. NCBI lineage: Eukaryota > Viridiplantae > Streptophyta > Magnoliopsida > Santalales > Viscaceae > Viscum > Viscum album. The sequence goes on along the minus strand of OY728151.1, from coordinate 1,048,684,738 downwards.
TTTGTTTGTTTATTGATTTTTTAATTTTTATACTCTATTTGGGTTGTGTGAAACATGTTTTATAAATATATTTAATTTTTGTTTGATGGTAATTAATTTTTATAGTGGAAGTGGGACAGATCATGTGTATGCTTTATGTAGGGTCTCTTAAAAAGTATTATTATGCCTTGTTTGAATGTTGAAAAATGTATTTTCATGGTAATGTATGGTTGCATGTTTATTAATAATTTATTTTCAACAGAAATGGATCATTTTGTTAATTTTATACTTGTTATACATTTGGAGTATAAATTATGAAATGTTGGAAAAATTAAAATCATGTTCTCAAAATTGATTTTAGATTATGAGTGGGGTTATGAAGGGGATTGGACCATTGAATTAGTTGGTTCTAATTGTGCATTTTCCATGTATTATGAAAGGGGGATTAGGGAATTATATATGTGATGGTAGTGGTATTTGAAAGGGGATTTCATTTGGTTTGGGTAAATGGTAAATTTGTTGTTTTATAGGGAAGGGGGATTCCCTTGATATGTTTGGCCTTTTTTGTGAAATTGGTGGTATTGGTGACACGTGTACTTTAACTCGAGCATAAGGGAACCCTGAGTATCAAAATGGGTGAACTAGAACTACTGCTCTAGTGATAAAAAAATATTCTTTTCCCAGTTTCACTTATCTAGATTGTTTTTTACATCACTAAAAACTATTATGATGGATGATCACCACTAGAACATTGGATGTTTCTTCTCTCTAGTGGCTCGTGCATGTGGATGTTAAGGGTTGTGGTTACTATACCCTCGTTCAACAAGTTATAAGGTTCTATGGTCCCACTCGAGATAGATTAACCCTAGGTTATTTACCCATGGTTCCGTACTTTATATGATGGGGTGTCATTCGTCATCATATAGTGGACCTATCATGTTCATGTGTGTGTCTTCATACACTCCATTTTTCTTTAAGGTAAGGCTTAGAAAATGGTTTTCATCAAAATTGTTCCTTTTTAAAGTGTTATCCTATAAAGATGCTTTCCTTAGAAATGTTATCAAAAAAATACATTAAAAAGAGAATGTTATGTTATCTTATGAATGTTTTGGAAAGGAATATTCTTTTGGATGGCACACTACTAGGCTTTGGAACACACCCTTCATACACTAATGGGTGTAAGTAGACCTTGTTCCTTGTGTATTACAAGTAAAGGAAGAGTGATTTATGATGGTGGTCTGGGTTTTTAGTGGCCTTCTCTTGTGAAAATTTTTATGGTGTCTTGAGGATGTGGCTCCTTGTGTTGCATGATGGTTTAGTGGGAGTTTTACTTTTCCTTAATTTAGTTCCTTTTGATGTTGGGGTTCACATTGTAAAATTAAAATCTAATATACTTTAAGGGCCAATTTAGTGGGGAATTTTTAGTTATTGGTTTTTTAAAATGTTGGTTGTTTTACTTTTATTACATTGGATAAATCATTTCAGCACTATACTTGTAATAACCATGCACTTGTTCCAGCTCATGGGGATTGGGAACGCCCTTCGGGCCATTCCACGAGCTGGGTAGGGCATCGAATTGGATGGCGACCTGGCTTGGTTTGTGAAAAATCATATTAGTTCCAGGTTGGCTCTAATGGGTCATGTTCTATATCGATGATTTAGGGTAGACCAGATCTATGATTGTTGGATCTCGATGTTCTTATTAAGAGTAAGGTTTCTGGCTAGCACACCTCATGGCGGGGCTTCAATTTCCTGAAGAAGTCGAGTTTCATGTGTGTCTTTCAGTCCTTGTTGTCATTCGTTGATTGGGAAAATGAAATGGGAGTTGGTTCAATTGTCTAAGTGGGCTCATAGGGATTGGAAATCCATGTGGATCTAGGGGCATATTCACTATAACTGTGTATTTGTTGGTGTAGTGATTAGTGCATGGACACCTACTATATATCCAAGTCACCCTCCTGCACTAATTTCTTCATGAATTGTCTTGTTTCCCTTGGGTTTTTTGGAAAATCATTTGAAAACCATTATTGAAAATTTTTTAAATTGTATTTTAAGGTGGAAATAGTTTTGAGAGAGTGGGGTTGATTTTATTGGGATAAAATTTTTATAATTTTAACATCTTGTTTGTTAAAACTAATTGTTAGGAAAGGTATGAATTATGTTAAAGTCAATTTTGAAAATTTTGTTTTAAATGTGATTATAAAAACTATTAGAAAGTGTTTTTAATGAAATGAATGTTTTTTTTAAAATATGTGTGAATTTTGATGTAAAAATGGTGTTTTAAAGTAATATTATGTTCTTTCAAATTGATGTGTGAGGGTAGAAAGTGAATTTTTGTTTTAATGATTAGTGGTTTTGGAAAATTATTCATAATATTCATAACGGGTTTAATATTATTGTTTGTGGTTTAATAAAGAGGAGGTGTGGGTTTATTTATGTTTTGAAAAATGGTGAGGTTTTGTTTGAAACCATGGTATTCTCAAAGGTGACCACAAGCATGGGCTATTTGAGTAAAATTTGATGAGTGTTTGGGGTGGCACAAGAAAATGCATGTATGAGTCCCATGAGGTACCATTGGTGAATTTTAAACCCACCCATATTGTTATATTTTCAAAGGTGGTTTTAAAAAAATATAATATGTGATGTTGGATAACCTGTGGTTTTTTGGTGTATTTCCTTATGATTTGGGAATTTTTTTCAAAATGTATTATGAGTTTTGAAACAATTTTTATTTGAGATATTTTACAAGATATGTTTTTTCAGTGAATCGGTTTGGGATTATGGTTAGTTGTTACTTTTGAGAAGTCTTTCAGGAAGCCTTTGTGGTGTTTCCCCTTGTGTATTTCCTCAGTGGCTATTGTATGCCACCATAAAGAGTTAATGTGTTATAGAAGTGCATCAATTTGTAGTTCATCATTAGTTGGACCTCCAGTTGATCAATATAAGGACTCTCTTCTAGAATTTTAGAATTGAATCCACCTCAACTTTTACAATTAAGTATATCCTTTTATAGAGGGAGAGCATATGTGAGAGGGGTTGAATAAAACATTGGTTTTTCTGAGTTTTTTGATGTTCAAAGGTGAAGTTGGACATTATTATGTTTGAAGGTCTTGTCTGGAAGTGGTGAAACAAATTATATTTAGGAAGGGTGGAAGTAGTATAGAGTTGTCGATGAGGGATAATATTTTAAATGGCCTTCGGGTATTTCATTAGTTATGCCTAAGGAATGGGTCTTGCTAGGCCACTAGTGTGAAAAATCTGGTCATAATAATATGTTTTAGCCACTTGCAGAAATATCCTTCTATTTGCACCCAGTTTAAGGTCCCTCACCTTGTAAGGCTTCCATCAGTTGAAAGGGTCATGTTCAATGACATCTTTCTGCATGGGTTTTTTTTTTGAAATGCAAGGGCGCATTTCGTAGAATCTTCCAGGAGTCCCCATTTTTATAGGACCATGTATTCCTTATGGGGAGTTCAAAATTTTTATGTTCTTATAGGAGTGATTATCATGCATTTATCATTCTGATGTTTCTTGGTTAAGTGAAATAGGGGATGCATGTGCACCATCTAAGCCCTAGTTTTTGTGAATGTTCCATCTCAGATTACGTGGATGTCAGGGAGGGGGTGTTTTGTCTGATTTTGTTTTCTTGGTTGTGGTATGGTTTCTTGTGGCGCCAGAAACGAAAAAGCATTGTTCATGGATTTTAATGCCTAATTGTGAAGAAGAATATGCTTCAATAAATAGGGATCTATTTTTAGTTCCTAGAGGGAACATGGACCGTAATAAAGAATATTTAGGGGTGTAAGATATCTCATTTTAATTTTTGTATTTAGTTTTGGTGATGGATATATTTTAAACTTCCTTTCAAGATGTTTATCCCTGAATGTCCCTATTTGGTAAATAGTGGACCTGGTGACCCAGTTTCATTATATGAACTATGTTGGTGAAAGAGCTTGTCCTTGATTTTAAAGAGGTATGGTTGTATCATTATCCTAACATTTGTACCTAATCCTTGTGTATAGGGATCATTGTGTGTTTTTTCGTGTTTGGTCAGTCTTTTGAGTCAACCTCAGTTTTAGTTTGGTCTCATCCAAGGATGGTAATGTTTGTGGAAGTGGTCAGTTATGTAGTGTCCTCTGTTTGGTTTTGAGTTTCTCAGGTGGGTCCCTCATAATGGGGAACTTGGTGGTGTGATAAGAACCCAAGTTATCCCATGTCAGTATAACTTTTCTGGTATGTGATAGTCAGAATCTAGATGATTTTTATTGTGTGGACTCTATTTTTGACTCCCTTTATTAGTCTTCTGGATTCGTCTCGAGTTCTAGGTCATTTCTTATGGTAGGGAGTCTATTCGGGCCACCCTATTTTAGTACTTCAGTCTTATTCCCGGTCATGGATTAGAAAATGGTTGGTCTTGTATGGATCTATCTAAATCCAAGGTCCACTTTTGAGTATTAATTTGGATTGGAGAATGCCCAGTAGTTTCATTGAAGTGTGATTGTAGAAGTGCACTCGCTAATTTTGTTAAAGTATTATTATGGGAGGGTTAGTTGGGAGGCATCTTGATCTTGTTCATTATGTCAAGAAAGTTATGAGGATTCCAATTGACGAGGTTTATAGTTTTAGGATTAAGAGGATGGATTGTATATGTGAGAATTATTTTCCTTTGATTGATCATCTGGAGGTGTCTTAGCTTTTGGGGGGCGGTTAAAACTAAGTGGGGATCCCTTTTTGGGTCCTCTGAGATTAGTTTACAAGTACTTTTCTTTGTTGATAATCTTCATGTATCTCTTTTCATGACTTTTATTGGATACCTACATGAGATATGAAGGAGTATCAATTTTTTTAGTCCTTGTTCAGACTTTCTGAGGTTCCAAAGCGTTATTGTGGGGAGAATTTTCACCCCTAGGTTTTATGTTTTTCATTTTCTCTAACTCAGGCAAGGGTTTTGTTTGTTTTCTTGGGAAAAGGGAGTGACTGGTTTGAAATTATGATGTGACCTATCCAGCTACCTTTTTCCTATATTCACCCCTTGGGTTTCCAATTATTGTTTTGGAGAAAATTACATTTTTTAGGTTGGATAGACTACGCGCACAATTTATGCATGGTTAGAAGTAACTGTACGCCCACCCTAGATAACCGTGTGGTATGAGAAAGAATCTACCACATAGCCTCCACATGGTGGTGCACCTCAGCCTAGGTAACCATGTGCAAGTCTTTCATTAGATATAATTCTCCACATGGTTACTACTTGGTTTACCAAGCCCTGCAGACTAACTGTGCGCAATGTCCAAATAATTAAAAGTGCATCCATTGGTAGTTATTGTAATGCTTCCATCAGTTGAAACGGTCATGTTCAATGATATCTTGCTGCATGGGTTTTTTTGAAATGCAAGGGAAGATTTTTTAGAATCTTCTAGGAGTCCCCATTTTTATAGGACCATGTATTCCTTATGGGGAGGTCGAAATTTTTATGTTCTTATAGGAGTGATTATCGTGCATTTTTCATTCCGATGTTTCTTGGTTAAGGGAAATAGGGGATGCATGTGCACCATCTAATCCCCTGTTTTTGTGAATGTGCCATCTCAGATTAAGTGGATTTCAGGGAGGGGGTGTTTTGTCGGATTGTGTTTTCTTAGTTGTGGTATGGTTTCTTGTGGCACCAGAAACAAAAAAGATTTGTTCAGGGGTTTTAATGCCTAATTGTGAAGCAGAATATGCTTCAATCAATAGTGATCCATTTGTAGTTCCTAGAGGGAACATGGCCCATAATAAATAATATTTAGGGGTGTAAGATATCTCATTTTAATTTTTGTATTTAGTTTTGGAGATGGATATATTTTAAGCATCCTTTCAAGATGTTTATCCCTGAATGGCCCTATTTGGTAAAAAGTGGACCTGGGGACCCAGTTTCATTATATGAACTATGTTGGTGAAAGAGCTTGTCCTTGATTTTAAAGAGGTATGGTTGTATCATTATCCTAAAATTTGTACCTAAGCCTTCTGGATAGGGATCTTTGTGTGGTTTTTTGTGTATGGTCAGTCTTTTGAGTCAACCTCAGTTTTACTTTGGGCTCATCCAAGGATGGTAACGTCTGTGGAAGTGGCCAGTTATGTAGTGTCCTCTGTTTGGTTTTAAGTTTCTCAATTGGGTCCCTCACAATGAGGAACTTGGTGGTGTGATAAGAACCCATGTTGTCCCATGTCAGTACAACTTTTCTAGTCCGTTATACTTAGAATATAGCTGATTTTTACCATGGGGACTCTGTTTGGGACTCCCTATCTCAGTCTTCTGGATTCGTGTCGAGTGCTAGGACATTTATTATGGTAGGGAGTCTATTCGGGCCACCCTATGTTAGTACTTCAGTCTTATTCCCGGTCATGGATTAGAAAATGGTTGGTCTTGTATGGATCTATCTAAATACAAGATCCACTTTTGAGTATTAATTTGGATTGGAGCATGCCCAACAGTTTCATTGAAGTGAGATTGTAGAAGTGCACTCTCTAATTTTGTTAAAGTATTGTTATGGGAGGGTTAGTTGGGATGCATCTTGATCTTGTTCATTATGTCAGGCAAGTGATGTGGATTCCAATTGATGAGGTTTATAGTTTTAGGATTAAGAGGATGGATTGTATATGTGATAATTTTTTTCCTTTTATTGATCATCTGGAGGTGTCTTAGCTTTTGGGGGGCGGGTAAAAATGAGTGGGGATCCCTTTTTGGGTCCCCTGAGATTAGTTTACAAGTACTTTTCTTTGTTGATAAACTTCCTGTCTCTCCTGTCTTGACTTTTATTGGATAACTACATGAGCTATGAAGGAGTATCAGTTTTTTTAGACCTTATTCAGACTTTCTGAGGGTCCAAAGCGTTATTGTGGGGAGAATTTTCACCCTTGGGTTTTTATTTTTTCATTTTCTCCAACTCAGGCAAGTGTTTTGTTTGTTTTCTTGGGAAAAGGGAGTTACGGTTTTGAAATTATGATGTGACCTATCCATTTACCTTTTTTTCTATATTCACCCTTTGAGTTTCCAATTATTTTTTGGAGAAAATTACATTTTTTAGGTTAGATAGACTATGCGCACAGTTTATGCATGGTTAGAAGTAACCGTACGCCCACCCTAGATAACTGTGTGGTATGAGAATGAATCTACCACATAGCCTCCACATGGTGGTGCACCTCATACTAGGTAACCATGTGCAAGTCTTTCATTAGATATAATTCTCCACATGATTACTGCATGGTTTACCAGCCCTGTAGTTAAAATGTGCGCAATGTCCAAATATTTAAAATTATCTATTTTTTCTCTCTCTTATCAGTTTTAACCCCAAAACCCCACTTTTTTCTTCCTCCATCATCCTTTTCCTCCTTATGAACCTCATCCTCCTTCCTTGCCTCCTCATAATCTCCCCACATTTTATGTTTTTCATCTATATTCTTCATGAAACACTAATGTAAGTCTTCTTTCCCTTGTTTTATCCACCTATTCTGAGAATATCTTATATTTTCTTTGGGATTTCACTCCTAAAAAAGTTAGGGTTTTTAATTAGGGTTTTAATATTGTGATATTTAGTTTGATCTTCTTGATTAAGGATTTTTCATGTCTCAATGAGTTGTGGTTGAGCTGCGGATGGGATTTCACACTTTTATTCTAGAATGTTCTTCATGAGAGGTAGGTGGTTCTATGACCTAGCTTATTTGATCATTTCATTAGTTTTTTTTAATTTCTTTTAACATGTCCTATACTCTATTTGGGGGTTAAGAAACTTATTTTAGAAATATTTTTCATGCTTTTTTGATGGAAATTAATTTTTATAAATAAAGTGGGATAGATCTTAGGTATTCTTTTTGTAGGGTCCCTTAAAAAATATTTTTATTCCTTGCTTGAAAGATAAAAAATTAAATTTCATGGGTACATGGGTTTCATGTTTGTTAAAAAGGGATTTTTAGTGGAAATGGATCATTTTGGGAATGTTATCCTTGATATTCATTTTGATTATAAATTGTGAAATGTTTGAATGATGAAAATGATGTTTTCAAAATTTTATTTTGAGTATGAGTGGGTTTATGAAGTGGAGTGTCCCATTGACATTGTTGGTTTTAATTGTGCATTTTTTTATGTTATGAAATTTAAATTTTGGAATTATGTATGTGATGGTAAAGGTATTAGAAAGGGGTGTTTCTTTGGTGTGTGAAAAATGGTAAATGGGTTGGTTTATGAGAAAGGGTGATTCCCTTGAAATGGTTTGCCTTTGTTGTGAATGTGGTGGTATGGGTGAGATGTGAACTTTAACTCTAGCATAAGGGAACCTTGGGTATCTAGGTGGGCAGACTAGAACTATTTATCTAGTGATACAGATGTGGATTGTGCCAATTTAACTTTGATAGATTGATGATTACAACAATAAAAAAAACTATGATGATGGATGATCTCCACTAGAACTATGGATGTTTCTCCTCACTAGTGGATCATGAATGAAGATGGTAATAGTTGTGGTTACTATTGGTCATGCCCAAATTTACCCAAGTTTTTAGGGTTAAGCAATCAAATGTAGAGTAGCTTGGGCAGTAGATTCCTCATATACCTAAGAAAAAACCTATAGACATGCATATTCTATTGATTTTTTTTGGATTTTAAGTGTCCAAATTTGTGTTGATTTTAGATATTTTTAGTAGAACACTAAATTAATTAAGTGAAATAAAATTATGAGAAGTGTTGATCCTAGGTTATTACACGGGGTGGATTGGATAAAATTCTTTTTTAACGATTTAAATTACTTATATTTGAGATGGGTTTATTCAAGAAGATCTAACAACTTCATCACTTAATAGTTTTATAAAAACACACCATAATACTAATCACCTATACACTTGGAGGATAAAATTTATGAGCACTCCAAGGTAAAGGATTGTATTAGCACTTGAGGTATGTGGCCTTAAAATTTAATGAGGAAGATTTTTTTTTAAAATAATCAAATAAAAATATCAATTAAAATACGTGATTAGATATTAATGGGGTGATAAATAAAATCCAATAAAATCCCTTTCTACTCCCTTGGATCAACACATAAGTAGGTTATCCCTCCATTGATGCTATGGTTTCAATGGAAGCAGGAAGTAGACTAATGAGGGAGGAATTAAAGAAGTAAAAAAACAATAAAAAGCAAACAATCACTCCACCATTGTGTGAATAATTTCACAAGGTTTGGTATGAATAATTTCACACCATAAAGAAACGGTATCAGTTTGATAATAAGATGAATAAAATAAGATAATTTGAAGAATTTTTATTGAAAACTTTGGTGATTCAAACAACATACAAATGAAGAAGAACATTACAAAGGAAGAGTTGTAGCATAACACTACAATGAAAGAAAGCACCAAAGATGATCAAATACTTTAACAAAACTACCTCGAATAGGAATTTTTTAATCCTTGAGTCGTTCCAATAACTGTGTAAGTCACCTAAATTAATGGTGGCGGGCCTATGTGGGTGGAAAGTTAAGGGAGATTGGACTTTCCCACCATTTATAATCAATCTGAGACAACTAGAATCCACTAAACAGAGGTGATGAAAGGAGCATCTAGAAGACCGAATTTCGGTGGTCCATAGAAGAAAAAAATGAAGATGCTGATGTTCCCTAAGTTTCAGAAAGCTTTCAGCCGTAATGGATATTTAGTTTGTGAGATATTTCTAAAATGGTGGGTTGTTTTTCTGGGCCAAAGAATCGGACTCATAATTTTATCTCCAAATTGGGCCACATGAAACTACCTCTAACACTCCAAATTATCTATTGGAACTATTGGATTAAATGTTCACATTGATGTAAAATATTTTCAGTACAATTTTCTGAATTATTGGGTTTAGAATGTCGTCGATATAGTCACTTTATTGGAATGTTGTTCAGTTTAATTTTCCCTAAATGTTTTAGTTCATGTCCAACTTTGGTGGTCCTCAATGTAAATCTTCCAGTGATCCAAAAGAATGAATTTTTTCCTTATTGAATGGGAAACCTGAAAATAAAATATTAAAATATAATCAAGAACATTCTGTCTTTTAGTAGGTGTTTAAATATGTACCATGTAATAGTCCACTTTAACAAAGAATTGAAATCTTAATATGACATGATGTTCAAAGTGTAAAATGAACAAAAATAGTGTTTATGAATAATGAAGCACATGAATATTATATATATTAACAATTAATATTAGCCTCATTTAGTGGATAATCACACCCCCCAAACTTGTGTTTTTCTTGTCTTGAAAAAAATGTAACTCAAAAATTTGAAATTCAAAACTTTTTAATACGTAATGTTTTCCGAGAGACCTCATACCAAAAAATTATGAAACCCATAAAAATAATTTAAAACAAGATAGGTCCATAAGCATATCCCAATCCCAATATTGTTCCTCCTTTCAAATTTATCTCCACATTTCAGCCAATTTCAATAAAGTATGATGTTGTGTTTTGTGTCACAAAAGACATGGGGGTTCATTTTTATTCAAGTGGAAAATGATGGAATCTCTAGGTGGAATCACATTTCAATATTAAGAGGAGTATTCATTTTTTTGTATATATTTTTTATTTTTATTTTAAATTTACCATGGTAATTGAGATTTCACTCAATAGAGTCAACCCATGTAGCGTGACTTTACTGATGACTCACAGTCTCAAAGACCTTAGGGAACTAAGTGAGGCCCATATACTCGGGTATCATATCGAGTTAAATCAGTTAAAAAATAGTCAAATTACCACAAATAGAGTTAAAATTATCATCATTGGTCCATATTACTATGGACTCATGATCCCAAGGTGTTGAAAGCCACACATTGGGTCATTTCATTGCTCTATATGAAAATTAATTTTATTTTTTATTTTTTATTGAATACTCATATTAAAACTAATATGATCTCCACACCTATGATATTTATTTAGGGGACCCAATAAACTCAAAATAATACCCTACTATCCAATGGACGTGCGTTGTGATTTTTTTTACTTTTATGGAAATATAAACGATGAAATATCACATTTGATAGCCACATTTTCCAAAATCTATGCACAAGAACATAAATATAATTAAAATCATAATCAAGTCTTGAAAAATCTTTTGATATTCAATTTCAATGTATGAAATTTGTATTATCATGTTCAAGGTTAAAGGAATTTTTCCACCCATGCATTTTTTATATTCCAATATATTTAGTAATTTTTTTTTTCAAAAGAAATTTTTTTATTTCATATCCCACCCAACTTAAAATAACATTTTCCCCAATGATTGAAGAAAAGAAAATTTATAATGGGTTAGAGACATAGAATGGGAGTTCAAAAAAGAAATTTAAAATGAGGATCATGGAATGAGTTCACTTGTTGGTTGAAGATGATGTTCATGTTGCACCCATTTAATCCCTTGATATCTCTATCACTCACAGAGTTCCCTAGTCGAAAAGGAAAAAAACAAACAAAATAATATATATATATATATTTTAAATAATAATGAATCACTACAAGTCGTAGGTTAATGGTAAGCATGTTCCCCTGTCTACCTTCGGCCCCTGGTTCGAGTCCCCACAACTTCGCCCGTTGTGATGGGGTTTGAACCACGACCTACGACGTGTCCTTTTATATAATTATTTTTAATTATTATTATTATATATGTATATATATTTTTAACCAACAAACACATAAAAATAAAATAATATAAATTTATGATACATTGTCTTCTTTTTAAATTTATGGGTAAGGTATTACTCAAGGAACACAGCACGTGACACGAATGAATATGGAACTCCCCTTTCATACCCATCCACAATCATAATAGAATAAGAGTTCAACAATCTAATTATTTTAAATATCAAAATGATTCATTAATCCTATTTTTAAAATAATTATTTACAATTATTGGAAACATGAAGACCATGGGTTGCCTCCTGTGCAGCGCTACTGTTAAACGTCGTTATCCAAACATGGATCCTAAATCTAACGATTTTTTCAAGGGTCATAGGTGGTATCAGTTAACTAAACCTCTATTTCCTGTTTATTGAATGATTCAAAGAATAGTTTTAACTTATGACCATTTTCCTTAAAAAGGTGACCACTTGTGGAATCATGAATCTCTACTGCCCCATGGGGGTACACATGATGCACTATGAAAGGACCTGACCATCTTGACCTTAACATCCCTGGGTGTAAATGATGTTTTGAGCTATGTAATAGCACAAATTTTCCTTGTTAAAAGTGTTTAACATTGAGATTTTTAGACTGGTAGGGTTTAACTATGGATTTATTTATCCTTGAATTTTCAGAATCTTCCATCCTATGTTCATCAAGTTCATTAATATCTAATTTCCTCTTTTCTTCGGCCAAATAAATATCAAAGTTCATTTTTCTGATTTTCTAAATAGCATTATGTCCAATTTCAACTGGTAAATGGCATGATTTACCATAAACCAACCTATATGGTGACATTCCATGAATGTTTTTGAATGTTGTATGATATTTCCAAGGGAATCCAATAGTTTCTCAGATGAATCTATCCTAGAGGGATTGACAGTTTTTTCCAGAATTTTCTTAATCTCCATATTCACTAACTCAGGTTAAACATTTGTTTGAGGATGGTATGCAATGGAAACTTTATGAGAAATACCATGCTTATACATGATTGAAGATAATGGGTATTTCAAATATTGGTTCCTCAATCACTGATTATAGCCCTACGAATTCCAAATCGAGAAAATGTATGCTCTTTCCGAAATCAGATCACAACATGATGGACATTAGACTTGGTGGGAATGGCCTCAACCCATTTTTAGACATAACCAACATCTAAGAGGGTATAGGGGTCTCCCCTAGTGTTTGGGAAGGGCCCCATGCAATCAATTCTACAACAATAAAATATTTCGATGACCAGAATGGGAGTGAGGGGCATTTGATTCTTTTTGGTAATGGATCATAATTATTGACATTGAGGATAACTTTTTCATAATTGGAAGAAATAATTAGTGAGGGTAGGCTAGTAGAAATCACATTATAGGTTATTTTGTAGTGGTTTTATTTGGGGAAAAGTGTCCTCTATATGACTCTCCATGACAACATTTTAGAATGGACTCTTGCTCAGACTCGGGAACAAACATCCCAACGATTTGATCAGGAAAAAACATGAAGAGGTAAGGATCATGAAACACATATTGTTAGAAAACAAAAAGGAATTTCCTCTTATATTGGGTCCCTAAGAATTTTTGAATGTCCCCTATCATCAAATGGTTTGCTATGTCAACGTACCATAGGAAATAACTCACAGAATAGAGGTGCTCAACGGGAAATAAACCCGACACAGAAAGGTGATGTGAGTATTATTTGAATTCTATCCTAGAGAGGTGATCATCTACAAAATTTTAAACACCCATTTCATCCTTAATAGTTAAATCAAACTATTTAAGAAGAAGGACCCACCTAATTAATCTATCCTTGGCATCTTGTTTTTGGAAAAGGTATTTCAGGTCTGAATGGTCGGTGAAGACAATGATGGGGTAACCTAAGTGATAGGACCTGAATTTCTCTAAGGAAAAGACAAAATAAAGAATCTCTTTTTTAGTGTTGGTGTAGTTGATTTGTTCATCATTTAAATATTTGTTGAATATGAAATGAAACATGGAGTTTTCTCACACCGTTTTCCAATGAATGTTCCTACAGAAAAGTTACTCACATCATACATGAGCTTGAAAAGAAGTTTCCTATTTGGAGATTACATGATTGGTGTAGATATAAGAGATGACTTGAGTTTAGATAATATTTCCTCACAGCTTTCTGTCCATAAAAATGGAGAAATTGTTTCCAATAGAGTAGAAAGTGGTCGAGAAATAGAGTTGAAATTTCTAATTAACCTTCTATAAAATCCAACATGTCCTAAGAAGGACCTCAATTCCTTAACAGTTTTAGGAGAGGTAAGGTGAAGAATGATGTCATCCTTAGCTTTAGCAACATCAACAACTCTACCAGATACCAGATGGCCTAGAGAAAGTCCCTCCATTACCATGAAATGGAATTTTTCCCAACATAGGATGAGATTATTATCCTCACTTCTTGAAAAAAACCTTTCAACATTCATAAGGAATCCCAAAAAATTATCCCCAAAGATGGATAATTCATCCATGAAGACCTATAAACAATCCCCCACCATGTCTGAGAATATTCCCATCAGGCACCATTGGATAGTACCATGGGCATTACATAGCCCTACATGAATGTTCTTGAAGGAAAATGTGCCAAATGGAGAAGTGGAGGTTGTTTTTCCTTGATCCTCTAAGGATACCTCGATTTGATTGTATCCTGAGAATCCATCTAGGAAGCAATATAATTGATGACCCGCCACACACTCAAGGACTTGATCAATAAAAGGTAAGGGGAAATGGTCATTGTTGGTACAAGAGTTGAGCTTCATATAGTCAGTACAGACTCTCCATCCACTACTAACCCATGTGGGAATATGGTCACCATCCTTATTCGTGATCACAATGATTATAGCATTCTTTAGGACAACTGTAATTGGGATTACCCACTCACTCTCCACAATGGGGTAGATGATACCCACTTTTAACGAATTAATATGTTATTTCCTTACCACATCCATAAGATTTGGATTGAGACTCTGTTGAGGTTGACGGTATGGTTTGGATTCAGATTCAAGAACAATTCTATGAGTTCCAATGAGTGGTCTAATTCTAGGAATATCATAAAGGGTCCATTCAATTGCTTTCTTAATCTTTCTTAGGAAATCCAGAAGCATCATCTCTTTATTGTAATCAAGAGAGAAAGAAATAGAAATAGTAAAGGCTTGATTATCCCCTAATAATGCATACTTGAGTGATGAAGGCATGTTCATAAATTAGAGATCAGATTGGTTATCACATTCCAATGAAGGACGAGACATTGTATTGATCTCAGTTTCTTTTTCCATATTTCTAGATTGAATTGGTTCCTTATGAAAAGAATTTCCATCCACTAAATTATCCAAATTATTGTCATGAATGGGTATGGAATCAATGTTATTGATTTCACCAAAGGTATCATTGATTGGTGATTCGAGAAAATCATTAATAGAAGTTGCTGAAATATATTAAAGCTAAAGAGACAAATTTCCCTCATGTGGACATTGAAAATAAATCTCTTATGGGCTCAAAAATTCTCTAGTAATCCCATGATGTTCCTTGAGTTCACTATCGATGCAAGCAAACCAATTATCCTCATTGATATCTTCATCATCCCCTCTTTGAGAGTTTTCATTGTAGATGTTCAAGTCTAGAATCATGTTTCCAAAGGTGATGGTCATGTTCCCACTTCAAACTCGGATAACAGAGTTTGTTATTGAAAGTAAGGGATGACCAAGGATTATTGGGGTTTGCTCCTTAGGACCTAAGATAGGGTGATTTTCAAGGAGCATAAAGTCAGTTGGGTAAATGAAATTTTCAACTTGCACCAAAACATCTTTTATGATCCCTTTAGGAACTCAAACACTACGAACATCAAGTTAAAGAGAGACAGATGTGGGTTGGAGTTCATTGATCCCTAATTGAGAATACATGGAATAAGGAATGATGTTCACACTAGATCCTAGATCACAATGGTTTTTGACAACTTTTTTCTCTCCTAACTCAACATTGATGTCTAGACATCTTGGATATTTCAACATTGGAGGAATGGTCCCTTGAATGGTGGAACTAACATTAGTAGCTAAAAGGACTTGGTTTTTATGTGAAAATTTACTTTTAGAAGTGAAAAAATCCTTATGGTACTTTGAGTAGGAAAGAATGGTTTGGATTGCTTCGAGAAGTGGAATGTTCAACTTAATCCGAGAGAATATTTCCCTCAAAGATTCATTTAGTTTTGGTTTAGTATTTCCTCTCATTCATTGAGGGAAAGGAACAAGTTGTTTGATTTTTTGGTGATGTTGTAGTTCCTTAACATTATCATTGGGGTTTTTAGAATATATGCATGGTTATTCATCATTTTCATGCATTTTTGAAGCTTTTTATGGTTCTAGAATAGCTTGTTCAGGTTTCTCAATGGATTTACCACTTCATAAAATAGTCACTAATTTGAGTTGTTCTTGAGAGGTTTGTGTGTAACTGGATTCTCCCCTTAATGTTGAGTATGGTACTACCTTAGTAGGCTTGGGTGCCTTCCCAGTCTTAATGGTTTTTAGTTCATGATTAAGGTATTAGACTCTTGATTTCATTTTGTCTATTTTTTTATACAACTGCTCAAAGATTAGAAGAGGGATAGATTGATTAGGGTATTTTGTTGGTTGGTTTATCCTGGGAGGATACTTTGGTTGTTGGTATTGGATAGGATGGTGTTTATATTGGACTGGTTGTGGTTGGAACTAGTTATGGCTTAGAAAATTTTTAGGTGGGTATGGGTTTGGTCCTTGTGGCTGACTAGGTTGTTGGTTGGGTTGTCGGTTATCTTTCCAACAGAGTCGTGGATGGTGATTATAACTTGGATTGAAAGTGTTTTGGTATTGTGGCTTCTTAAAGTTCAGATGATTTTCCTCTTCTGGTGGTCCTCCAAGAATTACATCTTTAATGGAAGGGATCGTTGGTCAGTTGTCACTCTTGTGGTCATGTTTGTCAAAAACTGTGCATACATGGTCTACAGTTTGAATTTCATGGACCTTCCTAAGATCGATCTCCTCGACCTTCATAGTGTGTTCCGCAAGTTTTTCCCTAAGGCTTTATTCCTCCCTATGTGTGTGAATTCCACCAGATTTGGGTGTCTTCTCATATTAAGGTGACATTCCCCATTTATTATTTTGTTCATCAAGGATTTCTAGATACTCATAATCATCATTTGGGGATTTGTTTTTGAAGGTTCCATTACACATCATGTCAATGAATTTTTTGTTTTGAGGACCCAACCCTTCATAGAAAATTTTCACTTGTTCAGGAATAGAATATCCATGGTGAGTTACCATGTTGAGTTTGTCTTTGAACCTTTACCATGTTTCATAAAATTAATTGCCTTATTTTTCAAAAAATAATTGGATTCTCTTTTTAAGTGCAATTGTTTTCTGATGGGGGAAGTATTTTTTGTAGAATTATCTTTGTAATTGGTCCCATGATTGGATTGATGGAGGTATCAGTTTTTTAACCAATTATTTGCTATTTCCTTATGTGAGAAAGAAAATAGCCCCATTTTATCTGACTCAAGTTGATGTTGTGGGAACATGGTTTCAAGAATGTTGTTGCACTTTTTTACATGATGGTATGGAATTTCCGACTCCATCCCATGGAAGGTAGGATGCTGGTATAGAAAATAAGGTTTGAAAACATATTGGGATTGTCCTAGGGAAACATTCCTAATGCAAGAGGGTGCATTTGTCTAAGCAGGTGTAAGTTATTCATTCATGGTTTGATCAACAACATTCCCCAAGTTTGGGGCTGCCTCATTTAGATTTCCATTTTTTTCCCACCTGGGTTTATGAGTTGGTTTCATTGAAGACCTTCCATTGAAATTGGATAAATATTTCACTCTAGAGTATTAGGAATATTAGGATCTAATGTAAATAGTTCCCTTGGTGTACTTGAATCTCCAACCCCTGGACTATCCACCATAACTAGATAGTTTCATTAGACATGAGTGTAGGTGGACAAGCGCCAAAAGAAAAAAATGAGAAAGGGAAAAGTAAGAGAATTTGGATGAGAAAAGAAGAAATGGGGGAGAATAGAATGGGTATTTGAATGAAATAATTGGGTCCTTGTAAATGGTGCAAAAATTTAGTCTTGCCCAAATTTACCCCAGTTTTTAGGGTTAAGCGGTCAAATGTAGAGTAGCTTGGGTTGTAGATTCCTCAGAGACCTAAGAAGAAACATATATACATGCACATTATATGGATTGTTTCTGGATATTAAGTGGAAAAAATTGTGTTTATTGAAGATATTTTTATGTGGAAACTATGTGACTTAAGTTAAATAAAATTATGAGAAGGTTTGATCCTAGGTTATTACAAGGGTTGGATTGGATAAAATTCATTTTTAACGATTTCAATTTCTTATATTCAAGATGTGTTTATTCAAGATGATCAAAAATCATCATCACTTACTAGTTTTATACCAACACACCATAAAAATAATCACCTATACACTTTGAGGATAAAATTTATGAGCACTCCAAGGTAAATGTTTGTATTATCACTTGAAGTATGTGGCCTTAAACTTCAACAAGGACGAAGAAGTTTTAAAATAATAAAATAAAAATATCAGTAAAAAAGATGTGATTAGACATTAATGGGGTGTTAAATGACATCAAATACATCCCATTTGTACTCCATTGGATCAACCCATAAGTGGGTTATCCCTCTATTGATTCTATGTTTTCAATGGAAGTGGGAAGTAGACTCATGAGGGAGTAATTGAAGAAGTAAAAAAACAATAAAAATACAAAAATCACTCCACTGTTGTGTGAATAATTTCACAAGGTTTGGTACAAATAAATTCACACCATAAATCAACGATATCAATTTGATATTAAGAAGTAAATAATGAGACTAGATGATGAATGTTTTTGAAAACTAAGGTGATTCGATCAACTTACAAATGAAGAAGAACATTACAAAGGAAAAGTGGCAGCATAACACTACAATGAAAGAAAGCACCAATGATACTCAACTACTTCAAAAACACTTCCTTAAAAAGAATTTTTATGCATCGGGTCGTGAATATAATATTTTAATTCACCTAAATTAATGGTGGTGGGCCTATGTGTGTGGAATGTTAAGGGAAAGTGGACTTTTCCACCCTTCACAATCAATCTGGGCCAACTAGAATCCACTAAAAAGAGGTGCCAATAAGAGCATCTAGAAGACCAAATTTCAGTGGGACATAAAAGAAAAAAATTAATATCTAGATGTTACATGAGTTTCTGTAAACGTTCAGAAAAAATGGATATTTTATTTGTGATATACTTTTAAACTGGTGGGATATTTTTTTTGGCCGTAGAATCTGGACAAGAATTTTATCTCTTAATTGGGTCGCATGAAATTCCCAAAAACACTCCGAATTATCACTTTTCAATGTTGGGTGAAATGTTCCCCTTGATGTAATTTATCCTCAGTTTAATTTTTACAATTATTGGGATTGGATCGTGGCCGCTACAGTCTATTTATTGGTCTATTGTTCAGTTTAATTTTCCCAGAATGTTGTTGCTTCATGGACAACTTTTATAGTCTTTGATGGGAATATTCAAGTTATCCAATAGAATTAATTGTTACCTATATCATAGGAGACCTGAAAATGAAATATTAATATATAATCAAGAAAATTTTTCGTTTTAGGATGTGCTTAAATATGAACCAAGTAATAGTGAATTTTAACAAAGAATTATAATCATAATGTGAAATGATGTTCAAATTGTAAAATGCACTAAAATTGTTTTCATGAATAATAAAGCACATTAATATTAAATATATTAACAATGAATATTATCCTCATTCAGTGGATAATCAACTATACCACCTTTCACTAAGTTACAAGGTTCTAATGTCCCACTCGAGCTATATTAACACTAGGGGATTTAACCACAATGCATTACTTTATATGATGGGGTGCCATTCATCGGGATACAGTGGACCTCCCATGTGCATGAGTGTGTGTATTAAAAAACACCCCTTTTCCATTAATACGAGGGTGAGAAAATGGTTTTCCTTGAAAGTATTCATTTTTCAAGTGTTTAGCAATAATGATTATATATCTAGTAATGTTTTCAAAAATCTCAGTTTAATAGTGCATGTTAGATTATATTATGAATGTTATGGCATGTAATTTCTTATTTTTGGTGGAATAGTATTGGGATTTCACTCAAACCCTACATACAACATTTTTTATATATAGACCTTGTCCCTTGTGTGTTTTAGGTAGATTAAACATGCTTAGTAATGGTGGTCCAAGTTGTTAGTGGCCTTCTCTGATAGGTTTAGTGATAGTGGCTTGAGGATGTGGCTCCTTGTGTCATATAAAAGTTCAGGTGGGAATTTTTTCTTTACATGTTGTAGTTCCTATGAAATTTTTTGTATAATATTTAACCATAAAATATGAAATGAGTTAAGGGATTCCTTGGTTGTGCATTTTAAATTTTGTCTTATTTGAAATGTTGGTAGTTTTACTTTTATTAACTAAGGTAAATCATTCCCACACATTACTTATGTTACCCAGACACTGGTACCAGCCCATGGGGGTTGATAATGCCCTTCAGGTTATGCCACAGGCTGGGTTGGGTGTTGGATTGGATGCTGACCTGGATTGGTTCATGACACTGATAAAATTGTGTTGTTTATAATATTTCGTGGAATGAAAATCAAAATAAGTCACATTTATTTTATTAATAAATATAATATATTTAATATAGTGTTATCTTGAATAAAACATAAAGTAAAAATATTCATTTTAAAATTATAAGATTTATTTTCATCATAGTAATTATTTAATTTTTTTAATAAATACATAATTTCGTTAAATTCTCACACAATTCTAGAAAAGTAATTATTTAATTAGTAGAAACATCAAATACCTATTAAAATTAAAATTAATATAAATATTATTTTATTAAATTAATAAATAAAATTATTTTTAAATATTTCCTTGGAATTATCGAGATATAATAAACTCTTTGGTTCAAAGTTATCTTATTTTCATGTTATTTTTATATGTTAAGGTAATGAATACTTTCAAAATTGATGTTAATGATATTTTAAAATAAATAATATTATTTAAAATGAAATTTAATTCCTAATAATATTATAGTCATCCAAAATATTTTAGTGATGTTTAAAATATAATAAATGATCTATTTATGGGTTATTTGTCAAATTATAGTAAAAATATTGACCCTCAAACATTAAAACACCTATGTTGTCATGGTAAGAATTTAAGGGGTTAAATAAGGGTTAAAACCAAAAGATAAAGATTAAAAAATATTAAAAATATGTCTAATTTTTATTTTATGAGGTTATGTTTACCCAAATAAAACTTTTATTTTATATTAATAAGACTAGAGAAATTTTGAAAATAAAATGAATTTATATTAATTTAATATTTTGAGAAATTCAAGAGTGTCTCTCCCATATCTTATAAAAGGGAACCTCTCTCCAATGGCCTGATGGTCTTCATTTTTTATTTTTTTTATAATCCACCTTTCAAGTGGTGAGGTGGAACCCTTACGAGGCCTGTAGTCATAAGTATTACATGGCCCGTAGGCCTTAGAGGAATTCATTTCTTGTAGGCTTAAAACATTACATACAACCAAGACTAACTACTTGAAATTTCTCCTCCCCAGCATCTTCATCATGATATATCAGCTCTCCACCTTATCATAGTTGTTCGGCTAGGCTTTAACAAGATTGCACAGGCTTGTCCCGTTGATAGGTTCTATACCCTCTCATTATTGCAATCTGTTTAGCTTCTGCTGTTGTGTAGGCTCCTTACTCATCCTCCTTATGAATGTTGTTCCATGTAGGTTGTCTGGTTTGCATCTGCACTTGAGGTGGCCTGAAGGCCTTGAGGTGGCCCGAACACCTTGAGGTGGCCCAAAGGCCTTGAGCTGGCCCGAAGGCCTTGTGGTGGCCTGAAGGCCTTACTGACCCAAAGGCCTTGGTGGCACGAAGGTCTTAAAGGACTCAGGTACCAAATCGGTGGCCTGAAGGCTCAAACAGGGGAATAGTCCCGACTGCTATAGTTCCAAAAAGTGCATGCTACAGTTCCTCTATAGTATTGCTACCGTACCTTCTACATTACCTACTACAGTACTACTATAGTGCCCCATAAATTATACCCCCACCTAGAATTGATCCCTGGTCGCTTGGATGCACCCAAGGAGTCCTCACCAACCAGGCTGATGCTCATGTTCAAAATGTGTGTTGCTAACACCATCTCCCAGAGGGGGGCCCACCAGCCCAAGTGTGTGCCATGTTCCCAAACTAAGAATTGGCTTTTGATCAACCTGTTCATAATACTAATAGTTTTTTGATCCTGGTGGGACTCGATCCTGCACCAATTCCAATGGAGAGCGTGGTGTACGACCACTCGACGAACACCCCATGGGCTTATAAATGGGGACCTATTATTATCTTTTGATCAGACTTCAAACCCTATTTGGTTCAGAAAATATCTTACAAAATACCTTACTAGAGCAAAAAAATACATATTAGAGGTCATATTTTAGACAAAGAACCTTCCTTAGTAGTCTTAATGTGTTAATCAACTAAGGATTTCTAAAGAAGATGTATCATTTTAATTAAGAATGTCTTTTTTTGTTTGTTCTTACACATCCCTCAAAACTATTTGAAACATGATAAAACAATAATGTATCCTAAATATAAAGAGATGTTATAATTTATTTTTAATTACCTATATACATATCCTATATTATCAAATGGGAAAATAATAATTTATTTATGTGTACAGTGGACTACTGCCTCGTGAACCGATTCAATTTATTTTCTAGTACCATCTCTCAAGAGTGGATATATTGATGGAATTTAGGTTTATATATGTTATTTAAGAAATATTTTTAATTTTGAAAATATAATAGAACATTTATGTTCTTACCTATCCATATTCATAAAAATGATAATGTCATTTCTGCATACATGTGGATTATTACCTCCATGAATCAATTTGATTCAGTTTTTATCATCACATCACATAAATTATATATATAAGTATAATTATAGAAATAAAATGATATATATGATATAATAATATTTCTTATAAGTTATAATAATACTTACCTTCTTCCTATAATGATCATTAACAAATGAATTATTTATACATTCTTACATATGACCTTCTATATCAATGATTGCAATGTCATTCGTTTTTCATAATCATATATCATGGATGGATTTAAAATTATAATTAATGTAAAAAAGAAAAAATTATTTCATGAATATTATTATGGTGATGATTCAATTTTGAACACTATGACTGAAAACTACAATATTCATTTTGGATTTAGGTATAGAATATCATTAAAATGGTTTATGTGAGCTTCAATGATTAAGTAAATATTATAAAAATGTAATAAGGGATACTAAATAAATAAAAAAAAAATGAAAAAAGTTACCAATAAAGTATTAATTAACCTATGTTTATTATTCATCATGTTGAATATTGTGTGTGATGATTAAAACTCAAGATAAGGTACTTTTTTATGAAAAAACTCATTTTAAATGATCAAAAGATTTGTTTGCAAATTATTCTCTTCCATGTCTATATTATTTTTAAAAATTATTTTTATGAATTAATTTATATGGAATTAAATGTGTTAAAATGTTAATTTTCTAATTTTTCTCAATTTATTTAAAAAATAAATATTTTAATTGTCTTATTTAAAGGATGTCTTTTCAAAACTCAATTTTAACCTTCTTTATTCGTTTGTTAAAATGTTCAAAAGAAATATTTTTTTACATAAACTTATTTAATTCAATTCTCAATTTAATGTTTGATTAATATTTTTAATATTACATTAAAATTTTACATGGTTACTTTCAAAGAAATTGTTTTTCAATATATGTGTGTAGGTTTTAGAAAATGAGTGATTTAAAAATAGAACGTTTATTTCTTCAAAGATTGCCTTATGAGGAATTTTTCATTGTTTATGTTTGTGTTATAGTTATTAGAAATTGTAATGATGAAGGGTGGTTCCATTATAAACTAATTATGGGTGGTTTCATGATAAACCAAGGATAGGATGTTATGTTATTAAACAATGGTTGGTGGTTCTATGACAAACCAAGGATGGGTGGTTACGTTATAGCATCCAATGCATTGGTTAATCTAGATTTGGAGGTTTTCCATATTGGTTACTCCATTTGTAAGAGTGATATGGAAAATTTATTCGTATGTCACCTACAAAAATATTATATTATTTTTTGTGAGTTTTTATGAAAACCACAAGATTTTTAATAGGAAAGGCAATCAAATTTTCTAAATTTTGACCCTTTTTATGGGGTAAAAATTATGTTTTAAATAAAATGTTGTTATGGGTTTTCACTGGACTAATAGTTTCCAATCTTTTATTCCCCTTTCTAGGATTTTTGTTCCTATCCCATTATTTTAAAAATACAGCTTTTTAATGAATATTTGGGAAAAGGATGAGGTCAAGAACAAATTTTTGATGATATTTCATTAAAATAAAACATATATTATTTCAAAAAATATGTTTATTTTTGGATAAAATGGATACTGTATAGAAGTTTCCAATTATAATGTAAGGGACTAATTGTTTTATTTTATCCTAATTATCCAAAAAATGTAAACCTAAAAGATCATTTTAAATGAAATAAAATGAATTCTACTCAAAAGTTACTAGAATGTGTAATGTTTAATATCTGGTCATTACAATCCAGTTATGGGTGGGGATCAGTTATAGGTGGACCCTCGAAGCATTGATGGGTCTCCTGAGGAAAATATGATTGAAAGCCTTATTAAAAGGGTTTTTCTATATACTTACCCATATTTGAAAATACATTTTCTTAAGGCCTTAATTATGAATGTCAACATTATGTATTTACATTATTTGGAATTTTGTTATTATTATCCATGAGATTATTATATTGATATTATATATGGAATAATTTCATCATTAGGTTATTGAATAAATTGAATTTTTTTTGAGTTATTTACCTTTCCATATTTATTATTTGTTATTTAAAAATGATAGATTCTACTTTACCTAAACCTAAAAGATAATTTGAGCTCTCCCATATTTTATTTTATTTCACCATGATATGAATAAGGAGTCTATGATTGATTAAAAAGGATAGAGTTTTTTATTACTATGATATATATTTTATTTCCAATGTAACATTGGAATAATGTATGTATTTGGTTAATCAATACCACTAAACTGACCGATCAATTGTGATCTGATCCATATATCTTTTGAAATTATAATAAAGTAGATACTAAATCATGTTTTCTAGATTTATGGTTGTTGTAATAATCATACAGATATTAAAATCACAAGAGTAATTAATGGTTTTCTACAATACCTTTTGTAATCAAATAAATATGTGTATACAATTCATGAACTCAATCATTATGATTTCCCAATTACACATTTGAAATATATATTCTTTGATCACTTCATCATAATATCATAGAAAAAACAATCATTTATTTTCCCCAACTATCAATTTTGGTTCCATTAAAAATATGAAGTCTCATTATCAAATCTATGTATGAAAATAATCTAAAAAAAGAACTAAATATTGAACCTTAAATCAGAACCCATGGCTCGTATAGCATAGTTTGGGGATATGTTGAATATCTCCACACTAAGAGGGGATGTGAATCAAGGTTGTGGATGATTAAATATTTTTCCTAATCTGGTTCATCCCTTTAGTAGACATTGTTCCCCCATTTGAGCTAACACATTCAATCATTCAATCTTGATGGAACTCTCAACAAAACATAAAAAGATGTATAAATATAAAGAAAATAAATGTAGAATAATTTTACTTTTTTTACCAAGATGGGATTTATCCAAGGGGAAAACATTCATTATATGTTGAAGTGAAACAATCTATTATACCAAATTTCATTAGATCATAATTTCATTCATGGACCCTCCTTCCTAATTCTCACAATCTGTAAAATTTTTAGGGATTACTCATAAATCACCTAAGGAATACACCATATTCTTCAAATTTTTTATATCCTTAAGGAATGATTTGATAATATACAGAATTTAGGGTCTATTTAATAGTTCTAGAAAATCATGTTTCAATATAATTTATCAAATGGTTCTGAGTAAATATACATATTTATGTTTAGAATACAATATTTATCATCCTCTAAACTGATGTGCTTCCAAAACTCCCAAGAGAGACATAATCAAATCCTTTTATATAGTTGAGTCTTTATCTTCCACTTTCAATTTCAAACAAGAGTGTTCATTTAATGGGAGTACAAACTCTTTATCTAAATAAAAATAAACCTAAAAAATAACCTTTTCTAGAGGAAGATCAAATTACAATAGAAAAATATTGATCAAGCTAATATGTATTCTTCATCAATAAATATACATAGTAATTGAAATATATATTATTCTACGAGACTTCATCCTTCAAACCAACTATGATCAATTAAACATCATTGTGTTGATCCTTATTTTTTTTTCTATTGTACATGTTATGTGAATGTAGTTGCCTTTTGTCAATTACATTTTATATTGTTGTGAATTTTTTCAAAAAAATCATGATCATTTTATATTGAGTCTCCAAATCCTCCAACATTGATCCAAGTATTGTGAGAAATATGTTTCCCTTAAAATTCCATTATCATTGAATTTTTCCAAACAATAATTATGTTTTTAATTCATGTATTTAATTCTATTAAATTCTCAATATATCAAACCAAAACTTCTCATTTTTTAAATAACATATAAATATCCACATATCTATGGCTATTTATTTCATTATAGTTTATTTATGAGGGTTTTAGTGTAGTCCCTAATCAAATACCCCTATTAAGGGATGGAACAACTTATTTTGGCATGATATCTTCAAAAAACCAAATAATAATAATAATAATTTATAAAAATTTGATATGCAAATGATTCCCCCTATATATTATGTATGGTTTATCATATCAGCATTATATCAATATTCGATTAATTTATCTAATTAATTATCGATTAAAATATTCATTTATAACCTCTACGAAAATCTCCATTTGAATCATCAATTTATTTCTTCATGAAAATAGTCTAAAATAATTTTATTAGTTCCCCGTATATTTACTTCTACACATGGTATAACACATTCAAATCACATTTTCCTGATGTTTAAGCATACTATGCATTTTTACACAGCCCACATAAATTCAGAGTTAATGTTATATAACTTCAAACATTATAAATTAATCTACTTTTTCTTTATCTTAAGTGATATATAGCTCATTTGATTTAATATTTCATTTGATTTGTTTTAATCTTAATCAAAATTCTTACATTACTCATTAATATTTACGGCTTCTATATTACACTTATGTTTCTCTCAAAACACTAATTTTATTCTTACACAACCCATGAAAACACAAATTTATTCTTATATATAATTAATTTATTATTAAATTGTTAGGTGAAACATTATTTTATTTTTTCACACCTTCATATATTAACAAAAACACAACCTATCCTCGGATATATTCTTACATATAATTCATTTCACTCTTATATATCTAGTTTTTTTATCATACTAATCATTCATAATAATTTATCATCCATATTAATCTACCATTTTGTATATTTAATCTTATTTAATTAAATTAATATATTTTCACTCATATGTGACTAGTTTAATATCCATATTACTCTAACAAACAAGGATAAAATATCATATTACTCTTATTTATCTCTAGAAATTAACATATATGTCACCAATATGCTCTAATTATATTCAAGTATTTTCACACTTCATTCATCACCATTAAATTTAAAAACTGATAACATTTCTCCATTTAAAATCTTCAATCCCACTCTTAATTAATCTATACTAGCTCATATTTTACAATACACCATAAATATCTTGAATAAATATAATTAACCTCATTAATCATCCAACCATGCAAGATTTATTACTACACTCCAAATGTTGGTATCATCATCATGTTCTTGAACATATACCAAAATTTCATTGACATATATGAACATTAATGTTGTTCTTACTTCATAAATGCATCTAGATTTCCACTATAGAGGATGTCACTTTTTCTCTACTGAAGGCTAAATACATCTCCATACATGTATATATCTTTCTTTATTTCTTATTCCTTTTTATTTTGTTCTAATATTATAATGTTTAATTTTTAAAAAATAAAATAAGAAATCCCATAGTTCCAAAATTCTATAATATCCATTAAAATGGAAAAAATATGTAAGAATTACTAGTTTTGATGTTTGGTAATGTACATGAGATCTTTCGGTATGGTATATAACATTTCATATTTGATACATAATACATCCCAAAACATATGTGAAAATAAGTATTAGATTCTATATAATATGTTAGAATATTTTATAATAAAATAATAGTAACTATGAGATGAATAAGACTAATACAAAACACATGTAAGATTAACACTGAAGATCATTGGGGTATATAAGAGTAACCTGAATCATACATATGAGTAATATGGTGGAACTTAGTATTTACTATGATGTTATTTTACGTATGGATGATTAAATATAATGTAATGTATGGGTGATAAGTGTATTCAACTAATATGTAAGATATCACTGATGTAAATGAAATATTAAATATTTTTTCTCATGAGAAATATAATATCTAAAAGTGATTTTCGTTAGTGGTTAAATATCATAATTCCTGATGTATTAAGAGTACATTTATGAATATGTAAGATTAATATGGTGTTACGTAAGATTAATATTGATGTTATTTTTCTTTAGTATGTTTGAATATGATTTTAGGTAAGAGTAACCTATGGATTCAAATAATATGTAATATCACACTGAGTGTCACATAATATTAAAAAGGTTTTCTCAAGATATTTTTAATATTAGACAGTGATCATGTTATTTTCTTCATTAGTGATTATATATCATAATTCCTGATGGATTAAGATATGATTCAAATTGATTAATATTGTGATGATATTTCAAGAAAGAGACTTCATAGTGAAAATAAGATTAAAATCATATTTATATTACTTTTTATCAATATACATACGTCACCAGTATAATACTTTTTTGTAATGTCAACTTGTTTTTGTATATAATGGATATTTTTAAGGGGATGTTATTATTAGTGATGTAGTAAATATATTATTAATTTGAGTAGTTAAAACATATTTTCATAAAAAAAATTGAAAGACTTTTATCCTACATTTTTTATATAATGATAAAATTCACTTCTATGATTAGAAATTAATTATTTGGTGTTAAACATGTTTTTTGATTTACTTTAGTGTCATTTTCTCCATTTAAATAAAATAAAATATTTTTATTTTAGAACTCTTATAAAACCTAATGAAATAAAAAAATGATTCTTAAAACCTCTACTTAATATCCATTATTGTTTTTTTCACCATCGATATACTTTTGTTTTGAGGAAAGAAATCATGAAGAAACCAAATATATGGATTTTAAGGTAATTTAGCCCATGCCTTTTATATCTCTTGGAGATTCATTCTATTTTTATGTCAATATGAAATATTATTCTTCACCATAAAAAATATGAATCATGAAAAATTATGTCATTTATAAAAACTATCCATAAATAAATTAAATAATGGAAGAATAATTATAAATACCATATCAAAATTTCTAAACAAAAATCTAGTAGAATGAGATTAGAAATTGAGGGAGTCGATCAAAAATCAATGATGGTGGGAAATAGGAATATATATATCATTCATGAACAAGTGAAACATGGTGTTATAAATTTTAGGAAGATTTTTAAGAATTGTAATGTGCACTATGAAAAAATTTAAAAATCACTTCGCTAGAATTTGAAATTTTATTTATAATATAAATTTTCGATAACAAAAATAAAAAATCCAAAAAAAAGGTTTTATCATTGTTCATTATCACACCCAAATTAAAATACATGTTGTCCAAATCTATTTTTAAGAACCCAATGTTAAAAAATTTTAATAATTGGTTTTAATTTTTGGTTATAAAATAACATTTCTGGAACTCTTTGGAAGAAGGAATTCAAAAACATTCATTTCAATAATGGATTTTAATAAATACAAAACATTTTCTATTTAATAACCAATTTTAAAACCCTATAATAATTTTTTTAAGTAGAATGTGGAACTAAAATACAGTTATTGTGGGAAATCAAAGGTGTGAAGAATTTAGGATTTGTGGAGAGTCAAAGTATAAATTTGAAAATATATTTTATGTTATATTTTTTGATATTAAAATATAATGATTTGAAATCTATTTTTCATGATAGAGGACCCGGGGATTCCAAGATTTTTATTTAGACACTTTTTGGAGGAGAAGATCATGTTGTTGATGATCATAGAGTCTCCAAATGTGAAAAATTGAAAACATTGTTATAACCCTACATAAAATATATATAATAATTTTAGTCATTAAAAAGATTTAATAATGTAAATATGAGAATATATTTATTGAGATATAATTATTGATGAACAAATACTAATATTTTATGTTCATAACATCCTTGTTATTAATAGCATAAAGAAAATTACTTATTTTTAGTTGTTTAAGTCTCCACTAACTATTTTTTGTGATGGTTTAATTTTTATTTCTAATGATGGTGTTGACATACAACCCATGGAGGTTCCCTCCATTTAGTGGTGGTTTCTGGTAACCATCATAGAAAGTATATTTAAAGATAGCTTGTTTTTCTTTAGCAGTGGTTTGTTGACCAAACAAATGTCAAATATTTAGTTGTGGTTTAAAATGCCACTAAATCCTATAATTTTTTTGAATTTTAACTACCACAAAAAAATGAAAAAAATCACTACTAAATAATAATGACTTGATATTGAAGTAGTTTTAACCGCCACAAAAAAATGGACATTATATTGAGTTGGTTTATACTTCCACTAAACAATAATATGGAATATTTATCAGTGGTTTAAACTACAGCTATGTGATAATTTTCAAGAAAATGCAGTTGTAAAATTTCCATCCCCATAACATCACTCAATCCTATACAAAAATAATCCAAAAATGAACAGTGGAAACCACAAATATAAACCATCAACCAAATTTTTTTCACCATTAACAACAATATCAACACTAATTTAACAATTCATGAATAACTATATCATAACATTAAATGTTTTTTAATTCCATTAATATTTGAGAAATTACGTAATCACTCTGAAATAGACTGTTTTGAAATGTAAGGGAAATACAGATATTCCTATAGGAACCCACAACATATTTTATGAATAAAAAAACTATTGTCAGTTTGTCATAAGTTAAGTTTTACATCATCTTTGAATCAATTTATAACACTAATCACAACCAAAATTACATTGATCGACACCCTCTCTATCTCTCTGTCAACTTCATACCACTGAAACCTATAAGAAGATTATATTTAATATTAAAGAATGTTGTATATTTATATTTAAAATTAAAACCAATTAATGTTTTTGAATTAAATTATATTTATTTTTCTTGATTTACCTTCTCACCACTAGCCAATGATGCAATTTGACCATGGAAGTATCTAGTTTTCAAAAGATATAAATAAATCAATACTTTATACAAGCAGATATATGAACCCCCTATTCCGAAATTGTGATTTGAATAAAAACAAACTCACTTTGGGAATCTCTAGGTAGGAAGTGACTACAGACAAGAGTTGATGCAACTATTGTCCCAGATGGAATGACAATGACCTCAGATGGTAATGGTCCCAAACCCATCCCATGCACTCGACTGGGATTCTCCTTCCAAAATACATTCCAAACTGGTTCATCCATGGAGACTGAGAAGGCCAATGTGGGATTGACATCCCTTAGTTCTTTGATTTTCACTTATAAATAAAATATTAGTCATATTTGAAGCAATACATATTACCATTGCGACGGTTAACAATATGTTGTTACAATGAAACACAAATTCATACACCAACATATTTGGGAGGATCATTAACAAAACTCCCATCAGATATTTTTTTGAACATCCAACCACAGTTCTATTTAGGAGACTTGGTGCCCTAAATTTTGTGACTGCATTCAATAAATATAAATCATAAATTTAATATATGAAACATATAATAATTTAGTATAAATATTTAAACTAATGAAAATATTACAAATGTTGATCGGTTTCCCGAAAAAATCATTGACCCAGCAATTTTAGGGATTATTTTCTTAGCTCAATTCGATGCATTCTTACTTGAATGATCCTGAAATAAATAACATGTAATTTAATAGTAATATATTCATTGTCATCACCATTTAATGCCCATTTATAAATGTAAAATTATAGTAATATAATACTATATATATAAATACAATGTGCTTATCAAGATGATTTTTATACATAAAAACCTTCCATTTCCCTCTAGGTACCCCTTCTGGTACCTTATCATACAGTTGATGGGTGCTCAATGAAGTATCGTTTAAATCATTCCATAATCATCATTTAAAATCCTTCTATTTATTACCCAATTTTTTCAATTTCCACATTCATTCTATAATATCATCCTTGATAATGTTGGAAAACATCTTTACAAACAGATTCATTCTAAAAATAGTAGAAGTAAATAACATAATGACTTTAAATTACACCATAATGTATTAAAATTACCATTATCTATGAAAAAAACATTATTATTCCATGAATGAGGCATATTTTTATAATCATTATATATAGTCAGAAGGGTAACCGGATCCATTACCATCTAGTCTAGAATATGTCCAAATAATATAGAGGGATTATCTGTAGGGACCCCATAGAAGTCAAATGGGACAAATATCTTTAATCTGTTTAGATTCTATAAAAATAAACTTTTCATATTTCTCTTAGTGCTAGATTTGTTTCGTTACATTAGGAAAAAATGGTCCGTTTTATTAAAAATATTAATAACATTATTCATATTAATATTTTTATTTATAAATGTCATCTATAAATAGACCCATGAAGAAACAAGAGTGACAACTTTATCCCTCACTACTAAGCCTGCTGAATGGGGCGACATTGGCCAAGCTGCTGATGGGAATCTAATAGAGGGTGTTCCAGAAGATGAAGGAATAGTGTGTGAGAGATGGTGTAGGGGGAAAGCAGAGGGTCCCTCAAATACTACATGGAGGGAGATCGATGGATCATCATCTATCAGTATGGTTGAGGGGACATCAAATAAGAGTTGATTGGTAGAAGTAAAATGCTTCCTCCATATAATTACTATCATTTAATTAGGAAAAATTATCTTCAAAACATATATTTCAAAAACATCATTCCAAAATGAATATTATAAATGATAAAATATGTATAGTACTGACAAACAAAATATACAGACCTATGATAATGAATGACTACACAAATGATATAATTAGTTGAGAAATGAATGGATGAATACATGGAAAAACATTTTGTCCTTCAATCATTTATTTTCAATAATCCATAATTACATCACCTAATTTATTCTCACTTGAAAGAATAATATTTTCAACAAAATAACAGAAAAATAAGTTTACTTCTTGTGTTGATGGGATTCAATGTTAGAGGTCAAATCTTCCACTTCATCACTAATATCATACAAGTATCTTCGTTCTGTGTGATGAGCTACAATCCACCCTTTATCCATGACATATTCAACATAATATTTCATTTTTTCTAGTGATGAAATGTTATAAGGATCACGTAATTCATGATTACCGACATCCATCAGCAGCCAATCCCAATCGCACATTCCAAGGATCAGATGAGAAATTTTGATGTAACAAACCAAATATCATCCACAATTGTGAATCTATTGGATGCCACGTAAACCAATAAATGTTATTATCTATATAATTCCACTTCATGTGATTATAAGTTTTAGATGATAGGAGTAATATTTGTCATCAATTGTTTAATGGAATGTAATGTAAAACCATTGCAGTCGTGTTCCTTTTCTTTTTCTTCAGATTAGTATGTTGATTCAAACATCCAATATCACCCATTGACTATAATCTAGAAGAATTAATTTTAAATCATGTCTTCTTGAATAATATCCCTAATAAATAATAAAATCCCTGTGGAATGCATATATTTTTTTAGAATTCTGACCAAACTAGTTAACAAAATTTTTCATACTATAAAATGACTCAGGTATCTTTGCATGAGGAAATGAATCCTGTAAAAATTCCAATATCACAGACATATTCTTATTTTTAATTCCACATAGGCATTTTTTATGGTTCAACATCCCCAAAAAAGAATGTTTTGAATATTTCAAACATCCACTATACAACTCTTGATTACCATCATATATTAAACCATGAAATGAATTTTTCTACTCAATTTCATTATCTCTTACATTAGGATCCATAGAATCAAGAGGGGGGCCCAACGATATGTTATAATCTTGATCTAGTAATCCTATAGTACTAAATACATCACATATAAAGTTTCTATTTGTAGCACCCTCATATAGTTGATATGATATGTTTTGATGTTGATGTTGGTGTCTTGAAATTACAAATGCATCAATAATATAATTTTTAATTTAATTTTATATTGTCGGTGTAGTTGGGAGCTCATTTTTTTATTGACATCAGTGCTCAAACATTTTGTAACGTTCGGTTCTCTATGAAAAATACAAAAAAAAATATTAACCAGTGAATTACTTCAATATCAAGTGTTCAAAAAATTCATCTCTCTTTATCATTCATCTAAATTTATATTTTAGACATCAAAATATTATTCTCCAATCAACGGATCTATTAGAAATTGAAAAATCTAAAAACTCCTTCAAACCCTTAAGATACTAACGTGCTTTCCTTAGTAATTTGATACATGTTTAAACCATATATATCATAATGTTACTAAAAATAATTAAAAAAATAAAACACATATGTATTACTAATTATGAAAAATATAATGGAAATTTTTTCTAAACTTTCGTTAGAAGGAATTAAATATTTTCAATATTTATTTCAAATTTCAATTCATTGAATGAATAGATAATGAATGGGAATATAATGGGGTGTTGAATAGTAATTAGTTTACTAGAAATGATAAAATGTGATTTAAATTATATCCTAACCCAACTCATATACCAAACAAGTAGCCCATATTATTTTTGATTCTAGTAAAAGATAAAAACAAAAAAAAATATCACCTCAATTAAAATACATTTCAAAAATAATTATAATAAATTAATTAATTTAAATTTTATCATTTAATTTTAATATTCATCAGATTGTTTACAATCTAAATTACCATTCAAAATATATATCCCTAATTTTTTATGCAACCACAATAATAAAATATAAATTTCATTTATAAATAACATTCTAAATTTTATCCTTCAAGAATATAATAATTATTCATAAATTATTAAAACTTTTACATGGAAGATATTTAGAATTCAACCATAAATTGAAATTTGCTTCATTTAATTTTCAAAGGAATTAACCCTTCCCCGTAATTTCTAGTAAATAATTAATATAGTAATAAAAAATTATCGAAACATTCAATTTATCAAAGAAATGATACAAAAATATAGATGAAGATATATAAATAACATATTATATTAATTAAAATAAAGAATAAAAATATGATATAATGTAGTATAAATATAGATTTAATGTGATAATTGATTGATTATAATATATTTATTATTTAAAGGAAATTATTAAATAGATGTTCTAATAATAATATGTGGTGAAAACACTAGTACATTGAGAAAATATGATCAATTTTCAGAAAAGGTATTTTATTAGAAATAATATTCATGTTGATGTAATAAAATGGAATGAATTCAAACATGAAATGTAGAAAATTATATTCATCGAGATGAAAATTTGTGCCCTGATTGAACATTATTATTATCTTGTGCAGAATGGGTAAACATTTAACCTTATTGTTAAAAATTTGAAAATTTTATATTATATAACATAATCCCTCATATACAATTGATTAAAAATTTTCTATAAACTTCTATATAGTTATTATAGATTTAAGTTATGTTTCATTATAAAAATTTAGTTAATAATGTGTTGATATCTGTATTATATTATCAACTTTTAATTATTTCTATTTATAATTAAAATACATAATAAAAAAATAACCCTATAATCTTGGTCAATAATAATTAAGTTGACATAAACAATGTATTTCTAATAAAATATTATTCCTTTATTTTGAAATAGTTGTTCAATGTAAGAAAAATAATGTAAATGTAAGAAGTAGGTAGACACATATTGGTTAAATTAAGTGAGTTGAACACTTCAATATTAGTAATAGCATGTGAGGGGAACATTGTAAGCTATTTTTAGTGAGTATCTTTGTTTCCATTTTGACATATGATATATATTTAAACATGAAGAGAAGTAACCAACATAAAGAACTAAAATTTATAATAAATTAAATAAAAGTTATTTAAATATGAAGTTTAAGAGAAAAAATATACTTAAATAAATATATTTAAAATAAATAATACAATTATAATTTTGTAAAATTTGTTGATTCTTTTTGTATAAACAATAAAAATTATCTAAAATAGAACATTCTTTTAATTTTCATGGAAATTTTAATAAACATGAGTCGAAAATTTGGTTCATGAATAATTAATAGTCAAATAACATAATAAAAACTTTTATTAAAAAAATGTGTAAGAAACAAATATGATATTTAATGATCCATTTTTGGATAAAAATTATAATAATTAGAGAGTTTAAATTTGTATATTGTTGTTCATATAATATATTGTGTCTATTTCAACAAAAGTAAATTGATTATTTTAAAGAGAAGTACAAATTAAATTATAAACACCAATTAATTAATAAGAATAATTAATGAAAAATTATTTTTTATTAAAATATAATGTATATTAGTTCATAAATATATAATTTGAAAATTTATTAAAACATATTTTTATACACATTTATGTGCAATGTATTTTTTTGAAGCATTGGTAATCTTCTATGAAATCTAGATTACATAAAAAAATTGCAATCACAATGAATGTCTGAGATATTTGTAATAATATGAAAGTGGGTCCAATCCAACTATAATATTAATTAAATTAAATTAGGAATACCTTCTTTAAAATAGAAATTATAATCATTCATGTAATTTCAATATGAAATAGAGATATTTAATTGTGTAATATATATTATATAAGGTTAATATAATCGGGAAAATCATAAAAAAATAAAATTGATAATAGTAATTACATAATCTAGTGACACATAATGAAACAAAATGAACTGATCAAGCTAACACACATAAATGATAATATATTTAGTTGTTTTAATTATAAAATAATCTTTATTTAAATAAATTATATAATAATTATTTAAATTAGATGAAATATCTATGGTGAAACCAATATATACAGATCTGACATGGGTGGATGAACTAGTTAGACCAATCGTTGAAATAATAGAATCTATTCTCTAAAAGGAAAACATAGATCATATGTATAGTTGGAAATAATTTTCTTATAGTAATAAAAATTGAGATAAAAATTTGAAGACTTAAACTATAAATGAAAATAAAGAGCGAAATAAAACCTATATGACCTCACCAATGGTGTGATCTCGAGTGAAGGCAACATACGGGAGAGGGATTAGGTGAGGAAAGTGACTCAGGTGAGGTCAAGGGCGGGGATACAAGTTGGGTTTTTTGGCCACTGCCTCATCATGGGATCGAGAGGTATGGTATTGGAGGGCTTGAGAGATACATGAGCTTTGGTGAGGGGGGAAGCACAATGGTGATAGGGTTCGGGGTCGGGGGGCAGGGGTGGGTGGTTGTGGGAAAAGGGTCATTGGAGAAGGGTGAGGTGTGGTGAAAAATGTGCCTTTTAAAATAAAAAATAATATTTAGAATCATTTTATGAAAAACCACTGTGAAATTAGATAAATTATTTTAGTTGTGGTTTATTAAATAACTGCTAAACAATGAATATGTTGTAGTGATGGACTGAGAAAAAAACCATGTTGATGATTTTTTAGGCTTGAAAATAAGATCATTCATTGATTTCAAAGAATCCAATGGCTTAAGAATATCTATTCATGTTATTTTGAACATATTCTTACAGAATTTGTGGATCTAGTATAAGGAACATCTAGGATACATTTCAACTGAGAAACTTATTTTTTGGAAAATGATGGTACCTACTCTTAATCTAATAAATCTATGTTCATATTGATATATATATGTCTCTAACTCCACTATACATATCAAGGATATTGTAACCCACAATGGGTTTGAACCTCACAAAATGTGTTTATTATTCTTTTCCTATTTATTAATCTTTAATATGGGCGAGGGTGATATTTAAATATTGATAGGATATCTACATTGATAAGTCATAGTGTTTGATTTTGAATGTAAACTATATTAATTGTAACATGGATTAAACCCCCTATGTGTTACATGATCAATCATCTAGGAAGTTCAAGTAGTATAAGATCAGTCTAGGCTACCTTCAAAGGATCCTATCATGGTTTTCGAATACAGGGAGACAGATAATTAAGTTAAAATAAGAGATATATCAACATTTTATGGTAATAATTATCATGTATATAAGAATAAAATGATTCACTATCATCTCTCACTTTTCTTGAAGGTTATTTTTATGTCTACTATATGTTTTACATCTGTTGAATTTTTTTTTCAATGACACACTATTATATAAGAAATATTAATGTTAATGGTAGGTATAAGAATAAATTTTTTACATCCCTTTCCATAATGGAATATAAAAAGATTATGAGACTTAATAAATAAAATAATATTTTAAATAATCATCTTGATTTTTTTCAACGAAATGTTAAAGTGATGCAGGTTAATATATAAACATAGAGTGACAACATTTATGATGTTAGGATAGTAGATGCTGCAAATTTTTTATAGTTCGTCTTAAGAGGGAATGAAATTGTTTGAAAGATTAGTTGTTAAGGACATATAATGGAATAATTTAACATTTTCAAGAAATTAATGAGAATCTTCATTGATAGATTTAATTAAAATATTTATTATTTGGAATATATTGAAAAATTGCATCTTAATAAGTAATGAGATATTTTATATTCTTATTAAATGATAAAATCATCTATTTTCAAAAATATTACTGAAGGGTGAGTGTGATATTAGATTAAAATCCAAGGAAAAACAAAAAAATTAAAGTACGGGAATAAAATTACTATAATAGTCCTAAAGATAATAATGAAAGAGACACATAACATGATAGAATAATTAACTAAGATTATATTTTTTTTATTCTAAATTTAACGATTTTAATCCCACCAATTTGATATTTTTAGATTTATTAATGAATTATTTTTTGTCATGGATTTTTTCAACTTATTGTTAAAATATTTTAATTCTTGATTTTTATATATTTTTATTCATTTTTTCAAAATTAATCTTAAATGTATACATTATCTTTTTATTTAATTAATTATTATGTAAATAAACAACAATTAAATATGACTTATATCCACACATGTACGATTCAACATATATTTCTAAAGAATAGGTAAAATTCATTCTGAAAAATTGATGAGAAAATTTTAACAAATAAAATATATATATATATATATAATTGTAATTTTTTTCAACTACCTCAATATATAAAATTCATTAATTACCCATGAATAAATGTCTTTTTCATGTTTGGAAGTAAATTTTTAATATTATTAATGTGTAAAAGTAATGTATTAGATTTTTAAGAGTGAATTAACTCATACGTAAAATTGAAAAGACATATCCTATCACATAAGTAAAAGTCATATCCCTTACATATAGATGGATTTCAACCATGTTTCATTATACATAAGAGTAAATTAAATGATACCTAATGGGTTATCTATGAATTAATATGTTTTCTACACTTATAAAACTCCATCCAAAATTTACTATAATATTCATAAATTTTACTAAAAAAATATGATTACATATATAAAGGTCTCCACCGTAAACATGGAGGTTCCATCATTTATGAAATAGAAATAATTGGAAAAACCATATATCATATCATTTGATTAAATTGCACCCCATGAAGATAGATCTTTTAGTAGTTTGTAGAAAAAATAAATCTGTTAAAATTTCATGTAATCCATTTTTACTCGAAATTGTGTGGACAGTAGTTGTTGTGCAATAGGACGATAATATAGACCACATCAGGAAGATT
Organism: Viscum album; assembly: GCA_963277665.1. Lineage (NCBI taxonomy): Eukaryota > Viridiplantae > Streptophyta > Magnoliopsida > Santalales > Viscaceae > Viscum > Viscum album. Next base: position 1,048,644,899 of record OY728151.1, on the reverse strand, counting down.
ATTTTGGGATGTTAAATGGATCTTCCCATTTGAACATGACCACCCCATGATGTAGGGAAAAACATTATGGTACACTCATCAAAGAGATCCGTGCAACTTTTCTCTGTTAAAAATTTTCCCAATAATTTATTGCATTGATGAATTAAATTGATGGGATAATTTAAGAAGTGGACTAACTATCGATATAAGAAATACATAAAGGTGTTAGAAACTTATGAAAATGTGGAAAAAGTATACCCACATGGAATCATCCCACTAACTCAGTGTAACACGCGTGATTGACATACCAACGCATGTTGAACCCTTTTTCTCTGCCTATTTAAATTCTTAATATTTTCATAAAGGGGATTGTGGTATGTCCCATTACCTTTTGGATGTGAAATAATTTTGTAATAATTATCTTCTAAAATGAATTGTATAAATTTTAGTTCAACAACTATAGAGTTATTTTCACTTTCATATATCATTTACATTTTTCATACCTCTACTATAATTCCCGTTGTTCATTCATAAAGAACTATACTCAGTTTTGATCTAGTGGTTAATAAAATATTTACATTTTCTTGGATTTCCAATATCTATATATTCTATTATCCTTTATCATTATATGTATCAAAAGTGTGTAGTTAAACTGGATGGATTTGATAATGCTCAAATTTCCCTTATACTATATTCATTCTCACACCTTTTATAGCCATTCAATGATTCCCTTCACTGTATAATTTAGTATATGATAAAGCTGAGTAGTATAGTTAATTATGGTCTAGTGGTAATTTGATTAGTGAAATAGATCTATTCCCATGGTTAAGGACCAGATTGGTGATGTTTACTAGAATAAGATATGTTTATTGTTGTTTGGTAAAACCTAGTACTCTTATGAATAAAATTGTAAATTTACATCAAAAATCATGGTGCGTTATCCATCAAAATTGAGGAATAGGTGGTGTTGAGTGTGGAATACAACTAAGTCACTCAATTGATTTATACTTGGTTTGATTAATAAGTTATAGTATAATAATTAGTTTGAATTACTATTGGATCCTCTGAGGATTGAATACATTTCTTAATTACACTTTATCTGTTTACTCATTCTTTCCATGAATTATTTTTCTAGAAAATCCAAAACCCCATTTTTTTTGAAATCATAAATATAAAACCATCAAAATATAATAAATTGAATTTTAATATTAACTGATTAATATAAAATATTTCTCAAGGAATACGACCCATGTTTGACACTATTAAACATTAGAAAAATCATTATTATTATTCAACACCTTGTGGGGGGTGGGTCAAAATATGGAGTCATATTTGGAGAGACAAGTCTGTAACTCATTATTTCTAATAACATTTAAAATATCTAATTTATTTCAAAAATATTCAATAAAACATATAAAATTGAATCATAATCCAATTCATTCTATATAATTATAAAATCAATGGAATAAAATCTAATTTAGATCTAAGAGATGTGAGAAAACAATGGTGGAGAGAATGTAATTGTGGACTTCATCAAGGGATTGAAGGAGGGCCTTGAAAAAATAATTCATGACGACTTAGATAAGGAACTCATAAAATTATCCAACAAATTTATAGATTTCTATAATGAGTTAGCACTGAAAAATATAGAGATGATTCATCCTAAATATCAAGAATAAATTATGGATTTTGAAATTGAACTAAATATCCCTTTTCTCCCAAGCAATTCTAAAATCCACCCAATGGCCTTATAAGATGATTAAAAACATGAAGCTAGTTGGTTAGAGGTTGTGAACATAAAAATGGATTCTATTACATTTGATTTTACACTATGTTAAGATCCATTTAACTACTAATGGTTGAATATTACATAATCAACAGTTATTCTTTCCCTTGATATTGATCTAGTTAAGGATGCTGTAACCACCACGTAGGAGAATATTGTGGTTAAATTCAATAATAATGATCTTCTAGGGGGTGTTCAAGATGAAATAGACTTAAAATTAAATAACAAGTAATTGTTTTCATATTTTTTGGAATTCAATTTTATTTAACCTTTATCAAATGTATTTATAAAGTTATTTTTCTCATGATTTACACAATTAATTCAAACTTTTTTAACCATCATTGGATGTTACCGAAGAAACCAACCAAGTCGGGTCGATTAATGCTTATTAGGATATTAAGGAGACTATGGTGATTTGATTACATACCATATAACAAAAATAACATATACTGAAGGTGGACACCACAAAAGTTGGTACGGGTCACCCATTTGTTCTTTCCCTTCCCCCAGTGCTTACTTCTTCCTTTTTCCTATTCTAGGGTTTTGATCATTTTATATTTTCATAAGGGTATCATATCGTATTGTCTTCTTAAAAAATCAAGGGAGATAAAATTTAAGGGATCTTATCAATGAAAACCTATACACCTTCACATTGGTGATGAGTTACTACTCCTTAAACATATATAATATAAACAGACCATTTTTCACGAGATTACCATTGTTTTACATTAATTTTGTATACTAATTTCAATAAATTATGAAATAATTCATAATTTAAATATCTTTTATAGGTTATATAAAGTTTATTTAATGATATTGTCTCAAATAACCAACTGAAAAATAAAAAGGGTTACATTTTTCATTCCTATTTCATTCCAACCCTATATTTGAGGAGCATGTAGATTGTTATTTAATTAAAAAAGGTTGTTTAATTTACATGTGGGGAGTCTCAAATAGAATAAATGAATTTTTTGTTTTCATTTTCTTTGGGAAATTTTCAAATTCAATGAATATTGATTATATTTTTTCACGCATGATTTCATTTTCATATAATTCACTTTGCATTTCAAGAAATGGATTTTTAAAAGATTACTAAAATATAATCTACTACTTGAATATTATTTTCAATCATTTTTAAGTGTATGTTATTATTTTTAAATTCATATCAATGAAGCAATATACCGAAATATGTTTCATGTTTTTTTCCATATTCTAATCCATTTTGACATTTTCTTCATAATTCCCTTAATTTATAATGATAAACACAGTCTTCTATAAGAACTATAACTTTTGAACATTTGTATTTAAAATATTATAATTCCATGAATTGTTTTATATACAATTTATTCAATTAATCGGCTATCCAACCATTTAAATTGAGACCTACCCATAACATATATCTTTGTTTAGACCATAATATCCATGAGTTTCCTTAAAATCTAAAAAAACATTAGTAGTTTATTTTTTCTTCCCACCAATCACATATAATATAGGAACATGATTATTTAATTTTTTGTGGTAAGGAATGGTCCTTTAATTTGTTTTATATAATAACTAACCTCATTTATGGGTGTGTGAGCTCAGTATCCTGATTATTGGAATTGGACAAAGAAAAGGTTCTTATTCATTATTATTATTTTCACATTACTTATTATCATAATTTTCTCAAAAAAACAGAGATCAGATTGAATAATTCGTTATGCTCACTCATATGAAACATTCCCCTCTCAAATAAAAAGGGTAATTAGTTTTCATTCAATTATTACATTACACTTTTATCTCAGTTTCCATGAAAAACGGGTAACATAATGAATAGATGACAGGTAAGATAAGGTCACTTGATGAAATCATTCATTCAGTCAAGGCCCATGTTAATAGAATGGGTGGAGGGTAATATTTTGTAAGTGGAATTGAATGAGGTATATTTATTATTTTTTCACATGAATATTCCAATGGTTATATTTTATATTTTATCCTTCTCTTTCTAGAATTATATTTTAAAATTCTTTTAACCACCAACCCTTGGCCACAAAATCACCTTGAAAAAGTCCTCATGAATAAAAAAGGTTTCATATATTGAGGTTTGGATAAATAAGGTTTTTAAAAATCCTATGGTGGTATATATATTTTCCATGTGTGATCTTAAATCTATATTAAATTTCTCTTGAGTGCAGAGAGACAATAATTTTAATATGAGGTAAGTTTCCATTGTGTAATCGATGTATTTTTTATGTTGAACATCATTAAATGATGAAGAAAATATATAATAGAATTTTTTATATATATGTGATTTGAAGAGTTTTATTTTTTTAAAGAACTTAGAAAACTATATCCTTATTTATTTTTATATGTATTTGATTTGGATATAATATTATTTCCTAGGAATATAATTATTGAGTGTAGGGGAATTAATAGAGATTAAATTTTCATTATTTTTAATTTTTTACTATATAATTTTATTCCAAGCAATTTGATATTTTATGTGTAATTGTAACATCTTTTATTATTAAGAATATTGTAGGCTTTATTATAAAAATGGATTAATTCTCAATTTAAAAAAAGTGATCAACGACCATGTGTAAAGGACATTCATGTATAGGGAATAGAATTTTTAAAAACAATTGATACATAAAAGTAATTTCATATAGGCATATTAGTCAGTTAGTTTGTATGTAAAAGTAAAACCACTATCATGGATAATATATTAAAGTCCCATTATTTTATCCTTGGAGGATTTAGTCCAACTGAAATGTTATGTAAAAGTAAATGAATTCATTCATAAGGGTCTGTATGAGAATACATAAGATTCATAAAATAATATAAAAATCAGTCATTCTTTATATGTATGATTCTTACAATTTACCATGAAAACTAATCTCATATATGTAATGGTCACCCATCCATAAGTGAAGGTTCGATCCTTTACAAAATATAATGAATCATAATTATAACAGATCATGTTTTGGGTGAATTCCCACACCATGAAATTAAATCAGCAAGTAGATTATGATAAATCTAGATATTCTAAAATAGTATGATAACCATTTTACTAGGAATTGTTCAGACCATAGTTGTAGTAAAATGGGAAGATAATGTAGATCATATCATTAAAATAATTCCCCATGTTTTTATAAATCATATTGTTTCTGTAAACTATATGTCTATAATTTTAAATTTATTTTTCTTATTATTCATAGTATTTTTTCGTAGGAATTGATACTGGTTAGGTAATAAGTTCTAAAATATACATATTAAACAAACAAGAATTTATTCATTCATAGTAAAACATTACAACAAAATAATTGAAAATATGTATTACACACCATAGATCATTAATTTGAAATGATTATTAAAACCATTGAAATTATATAAATTAAATGTGAACTATAACTATGAATGTAAAAAATATTCAACACAATGAGAATACATGGATCATATTCACCCATGAGGATCACCAACAGCCAAAGAAAAAAAATAATAAGGAATAAAATCATGAAAGGAGAATGAAAATTGCGATATATAATTGAAAATAATTTAAATTAGAATTTTTACATAAGAAGTGTGATTGGAGTGAATGATTTTACTAAGGCTACATATAATAATGAAATGTGACCATTATAAAAATAGTCGTTGGAAATATGGTCATTGGAAATATGGTCAATGGAAAAATGGTCAACAGATATATATATATATATATATATTTGTGTGTGTGTGTCCAATAAATATATTTATGTTATATTTTTTCAATAGTAAATTTAAAATAATATCACAAATAAATAAATGATAATGAAATAAAAATAAAATATTATAAATATAAATATATGTGTTAGTTTCTTTTTAAAATTATTATTATTAAAGTATGACATGATTTAATTTTAAAATAAAAAAAATATCAATATTAGAGGGTTATTAAAATTAAATTCTTTAGAATAATGGGTAATTAATAATATTTGGTAAATATTATTTAATATGGAAGAAATATTAAAAAAACTAATTTTTTAAATTATTCAATACAATATCCTAACAAATTTAATTCACCACTTTTAAAATATTATTATATTTGAACTAATATATTAAAATTCGTTATATTATTAATTGATGTGAAATAATATCAGGACCACTTAATGTTGAAAAATGATATTTTTTCAGTAAAAGTAGAATTTCAATATATTTGGTAATTTCATTTACAAGATATGTTTATTAATTTCAGAATTTGAATGCGGTAAAATGATATTAATTTTTTAATATAGCATGTAAAAATAGGATTTTTGTTTCTTTTTGGGATTTTTCTGAATTACATTATTTTTAAGTTAGTTGTAAAAAATATACATGATTTACCAACAACAATAATTATATGAATTTATCCTTACATAAGCAAGAAATTAAAATTAATTAACCATTTTAATTAAGAAATCATATATTTAACGGTTAATATTAGTCATATTAAATATTATTATGATATTATAAAACTTTTGTTTAATTTTTAGAACATAGGAAAAATTTTATTCTAATATAAATGGAATTTTCATTCTTTAAATTTAATTGAGAATTTTTATTCTGAAATTTGGTTTTAGATTTCTTTTAAAGGCCCCAATAATATTTTTTATATAATAATTTGGAAATAGAAATTATAAACATTGATAATTTTAACCTACAATTATTTTTTATGATTAAAAATATACTTTTTATTAAAAATGTTTTTATGCATCATGTGTATTTATTCTGGAATTAAAATTTTTTAAACTTTGAAATATTATTTTATCAAATAATTTTTGTATTATAAATCCTTATTTTAAAATTATGTAACAAGATAATTTTTTATTTTGGGTCATTATAAATAATAATGATGGCTTAAAATTTAATACCATGGTAAAAGTGTAGTAGGGAAAATGTTAAAAAAGAATATATTTAATTCATTAAATCAATCCAAGTTGTCTCTAAAATGAGTGGTAAGTACAATAACATACCAAATGGATTACTCCAATTACCATTTTTATCTTTTCGAAACTCTTACAATTGAATAGTTTTATTCAATTATTTAAAAAATAGGTGTTCACAAAAACTACTTTTTATTCACCTATAAATTGTGATCAATTCTACCATCTAAAATTTACAAATCCCCCTCAAACATTATATTTACCCTCAACCAATTTACCTATACTAGAATTAACTCACATGACCAAAATCCACATTCCACCATATTTTATCCAAATCACTTCATTTATAATGAGACATTCAAGATAATGTTCACGGTACTAAAGTGAGTATTACTTAGTCCTTATCTTTTTCCTCCTAGTAATTCCCTTCAAAATCTATCTTATACATAATAAAATAATAAAATAAGTATAATTAGTATTCTTATGTGCTGTTACATTAATGTAAAACCCTTTTTTATTCCTTTTTATACACTAAAAAATAAAGTAACATTGATCGTTCATACGTGTGGAGTTCCAGCATGATAAAGTAGGACGCATTTTTCCCCTCACTACCAAACATAGATTACTCTAAAAATATATTTAATGTACAAAAATGGTATTTAGAAAACTATTAACACTATATAAATTTAATATTTTATATTATATGAGTGATATTAGTTATCATTGATGATAGTAAAAAAACTAGCTAAAAAGATCATATAGAAGTACCCACCCACATCTAGGTTCATTTTATAAACACGTCTATAACATTGAAAATGTTATGCTTAAACAATAATAAAGTACATAATCCCCTTAAACATAATATAATTTTAACTTATTCTATAGTATCATTTACCATTGTCAACATACCAGAATATATACGTAGGGACTGAAAGAACCACCTTAAATAACCAACATAAGGAAAAAATATATAAAAAATAAATATAATATGATAAAATATGGTCCTTAGAAAATGAAAAAAATATGAATAAGATTCTAAATAAATTTATATAACATTCTTAATTTGATTATTTAGGAAGATATCCTCATGTGAAAATAAAATCAAGACAAAGGTAAAGGTTTCTTTTCTCAAATTATCACCCCTTGAGATGTATTTCTTATTATACACCGTGTGTTCTATGTAATTGTGTATCTAATTCCCATTTAATATTTTTTTACCATATTCCACTCGTTATACATGGTATTTCTCATTTCATTTTAAATCATATTCTTCATGTTATTTTGATTCAAAATTTATTAATCTTATATGGAGTTATTTGTCTCAAATTTAATTCTTTGAGACATTTTTTTGATTATGCACCATGATATAATTGATATGGTGTAAATAAAATTTATTTAATTTCATTTTCCATATTCATTAAATTCATGGGACATAAAGATCAAAATCATGATCTTTCTTTAAATGGGTGTCAATATAAATGATATCGTCGTTTAAGGGTCTTCGTTAACTCAACCGATGTCATTGAGTTATAATCCACCTTATTCAACATGTTTCATCAAGTATTGGTTTCTTAAAAATTATTTTATCTTATGTAAAATTGTCATCCTCTCGGTGTAAAATATTTTATAATGTAACTTGTAACTTCATATTCTATGACTATGGTTTAAATATTTTCTAAACCTCTTTTAATGTCTCTTTAATTGTTTGGGAATTCTTCTTTATGAATATATATTTCATTGTTTTAAAATGATTTTACCAATGATTTTAACTCTTGATTATATTGAAAATTAAAAATAATATTTTATATTTTTTAAATAATGTTTTTAAAAAGTAATTATTGATTTTAAAAGGTTATTTAATGAATTTTATTTTGAAAACATAACTCTTAATGTATTTTTATATATCCAAAAATAATATTTTAATAATCACGTTTTTCTTATAATATAATTTTATAAAAAAACCATCTTGGTTTTAAATAATATTTTATAAATTTTTTATCAAACTCAATTATTTCATTTTAAAACACAAATTTTAAGGAGTGTTTAACCCTTTCAAAAAAGTAGATCACCTCTTATTTTTATAATAAAACATCCAAAGATATTAAAATATTATTTTACATATTTGAGAACATCATTAATTCTTCTAATTTAAAAGTGGGGATATTATTTTAATTTATATTCCAATATTTTCTCTAAATTTATTATGGAATGTATAACAATATTTTTTCATGAAACCCATATCTTTTACATGGGTTAGTTAGGTGATGTCCAAAGTAAGGATGATTTAATATTATAATGGGATGAAAATTATTGGATCATTATAATGTGTTATGTGGCTTCCTATATCACCATCCCATAAATTAGTTAATTATTTATACCTTATGGGACAATGATGGGAAATTACTATTGATGCACGCTCCCCTATTTGAATTTCAAGGTGATGAATTCTGCAATATGTTTTTGTAATCATGTAGTGATACGTTATCTATAGTGTTTATGGGAATAAGGTAGTGATCATATCTCCATTTTTTAAGGGTAATTAGGTAGTGATTAATGTTTGATTATATTTATGGTAATCATGTAGTAATTGATTGTACCTTGTGTTTATGGGATTCATGTAGTGATGCATGATCCATTATTGGAATTAGGTTTTGTTGCATTCTCCACCATGTTATAGTAAAATGGCTGTGATACCTACTCTAATTTTTTTTAATTATATGCTGATTTTTCCATATCTTATTCTCATGCATCATTTCCATGACTTGTCATAATATTATGCCTATGATTATTCTCCATGGATCATGTTTATTGTCTCATTTTTTCACACTCTTATTCCTTCATATATGTTTTATATTTTGAGATTTCATTTCTTACTAACATATATTATAGAAAACTCTTATTGATTCATGTTCCTTTTAATAATATATTTATACACTAATCATTTTTTCTCATATTCTTATGATCTAATCTGTGAATACATGTTTATTAGTTTCTTCCATTCTTAATTATTTTTTCTCACCTGTTTCATATGTTTCTATTCCCCGGGTTATAAAGATGAGTTTTCATGACCCATCCCTTAGGGCCTGTGTCATGACTACCCCAAGGCCTCCTCCCATAGGGAAAGGTCTATCGACTACCCCTGAGTAGGCATTTCCTAAGAAAATTGGAGGAATGTTTTTATGTACCTATACACACGCACATAACTCCAAGAAATGTGATCAACTGAAAATGCGAATTAAACTTGTATACATCCCACTAAGAGAATAGCTCAGACTAATAGTACAAAATGTTAATGTAAACAAGCCAAAATACAAGCCCAAATGAAAAAAGTACATCATCATGGATATCGTCTCTAGAAAACCTTACCTGAAGGGTAGGTACAGTAATTTGTCTGAATTTCACTGAAGCATACATGGTCCATTGGGTCACCATGAAGAACCACCTCTCTTCGGCCCACCAAGGACTCTGTCAAATAATTCAATAATTTTCACAAGACATGACATGTGCAGGTGAAACCTGTATAGGGGTGAGTAATAGAATACTCAATAGGGACCCAAAACCACAAAGGTAAACCACAAAGAAAGACATAAGGGTGACTAAAAAAGAGGGTCATGAAGTGTAACCTCTAAGAAGTATAGTCAAGAGTGTCACTAGTGTAATTTTACACTCGATAGATATACCATGAAGATGTAGGCATATCGAAATCTATAATACGTATAGTGTTTGTAGGAGACCTACTCCACATCTCAATAGGAGATCTACTCCGCAGTTTTGGAGGAGACCAACTTTGTGCCATCGTAGGTGACCTACTTCATGCCCTCTCAGGAGACCAAATTTGTGCCCTATCAAAAGACTAATTATGTATATTTGTCAGAGACCAGTACTACATATTCATAGGAGACCAACTCTATATCTTCATAGGATACCCACTCCGCAACTTTTCCATAGACAGTCAAAAGATTCTACTCTTACAATGCCCATTTTAGGAGAAGCTACACCTCAACCCAATAATTTGTATTCCAACCTCCATGAAAACGTTCATTGAGTATTTCAAAAGGACGTCCTCGTTGTGAGGGTCCCAATGCCACAAAAGGCTCGTCAAAAGAATCATGGTCTGAGTGTTATGGGAATTTTAGTAAAAATGGTTCTGTCGAGTCTGGGTCTGGTCGGACCGACCAAACCTGCCCCAACTAAAGGCCAGCTGTCCCAAACTGTCAAATCCGACCCAACCCACTAGGCCCATCACGTTCTTTAAAATCTACCTATTTTCAGCCCAGCCCACCAACTCTATCATGTCCAACTCGAGCTGGCCAATTTGTTCCACTCGGACACATTTACTACTACTTCCTTCTTGGTTAACATGGTTGACCATTAATATGGTAAATCCTCCTACATGTAGTGTGCAGGACCACGTGCCAGCCAGTCGACACGATTCCCCACCACATTTCCAGTCTGCACCATAGTGGTGAACGTTGTCCATGGCTCCAATCACCATCCATGTCCACGCCACCACTCTCTCCCCATGTGAGAGCCTCCATTATTGCGTTGTTGTGCTATTTTTTGATAGGAAAGAACCATTGTAACCCTCGGGTCACAAACATAATTGATTTGGACTTTGATCATTCTTACCTCCACTATAGGGGTCTTACCATGTTTGGAACTACCTAGAAATACACATCACGACCATGAGGGTCCTCGGGCAAAGAACTCAATAACGATGAGAGAGAGGAAACAAGAACACCCTTTGAATATACCTCAACCATTTTCATGTCCACCATGGTCTTTTCATGTTAGTAAAATCCTAAATTATATACAAATAATATTTAATAATATTCATCCCCTTTAAATCCCACATTTTTAACAATCCTATAAGAATGATCAAACCATGGATCAACCTTTTCATGGGCTGTTCTATGTTCTTTGTTGAAAACAAGAATGGGGAAAGGTATCATAATGAAAAAACCCCATATTTGTAAAGAGGATTATTCAGACGGGAGAATTTTTCCTTGATGGTGATCCATCAAAGAACTTCCTTGATCTATCATTCATCAGTGTTCATCGATCATCAATTCTTGATCCGAGCTCTGATATCCTAATAGTCATTGCCAGTGAGAGAGCTTCCTTATCCTTACCTCAGGGAAACATCCGGGCTTCATGGATAATTCCCCAGTTTTATAAATTCTAACAATGGTCCCTACCTCTCTTTAATGGAAGAAACATGCTAACATGTTTCTACATTTTAAACATGTTTCAACATTTCTCGGACATTGCATTGCCTCATCGCTAAGTCGCAGCATCGTAGTGCTGTTGAGTAACTGTGTAAGGTTGTAGAATTAAAATAAAATTAATTTTTAAGTATATTTTATTTTCCTCCTAAAATGTTCATAAATTAATATTGACATCCAACATGTATAGACATATTTTAGGCCCTACCTCAGGTAAACTCGATGTTTGGAGTTTGACCGTGCCCTCATATTTCCGATTCAGGCACCAGTTTAGATGTTCCTAAAACTGTACTTGTGAATTATTTTTAATAAAAATAAAAATAGTTCAAACATTTATTTTCATCACCTTGGGCCATGGAATCACATGTCGTCTCAGCACCAGGTCTCAAAATAATCCCATATAATTTTGAAAAAAAATTATACAGAAAATTTGGGACATTACATTCTCCCCGCCTTATGGATTCACTGCCCTGAAATCCAAAAAAAAACTATGAAGACAAATGGAGATACTTAGATAGAATTTAAGTCTCCCTATCCTATGTTCTCTCTTGGGTATTCCTATGCTTTCACTGAACATGAACTATAGGAATCAATCACCAAAAAAGGGTCCTCTACTGTCGATCCTCGATCTCCATGAGGAACTCTGAAAAATTCACCTGGTCGTCATCATCCATCTCACCCAGTCAATGATGTATGATGGGTTGTGTATGTATCTCCTCAGTTGGGATATGTGGATAACATCATTCACTCAATCTAAATGGGAAGGTAGAGCTAAGAGGTATGACACCTCACCCACTCTACGTAGTATCAGAAATGTTCTGATAAACCTCAAATATTACTTGTCGCCCCAGTAAAAACTACGTATCCCACATCTAGGAGAGACCCAAAGGAACACATGGTCTCCCTCCTTGAACTAAAAGGTCCTTCTCTACCTATCATCATAAGAATTATTATTTCTCTTTGAAGTTTTCATCCACTCATGGATGACCTACACCTTCTCTATAGTATCCTAAACCAACTCCATGCCCAAGAGTGCTAGCACTCCAAGGTCCGTCCTGCAAAGTGGGGACCTACAGGGTCACCCATACTAGGCCTCTAATCGAGCTATACTGATGGTGGAGTGGTATATTTTGTTTTATGAAAACTCTAACAATGGTAGGTGATACTCCCAAAATTTTCCAAAATAATGTATGCGCGCACATAGCATGTCCTCTAGGACATGAATGGTCTGATCATTCTAGCCATCAATCTCTGGGTAGAATGTTTTTCTTAAGCACAACTGAATCCCAAATTCCTCTTGCAATCCCTTCCACAACTGTGATGTGAAATTATCATCACAATATAATACTATCATCAATGGGACTCCATAGATTCTAACTATCTATTTTATATAGAGGCGTCCCAAGCTATATACTGAACCATGATCTCGAATTTCTAGGATGTGGACAGACTTGGTGAGTTGGTCAACGATCACACATAAGGTATCATGCCCCTTAGACATATATTGTAAACCCATCACAAATTCCAACGATAATCCATCCCACTTCAACTATGGGACATCAAGGGGTTAAGTCAAACCCTCTTGAACCTTGTGCTCGTCCTCCACTTACTAACAAGTGAGGCTCCTAGAGACAAACTCTACCACTAACTTCTCTATCCCCAGCTACCAAAACTGATGTAAGAAGTCATAGTACATCTTTTCCACACCTAGATGTGCCAAAAAATCGTATGTGTGAAACTACCTCAACACCTCCTCTTGTAGAATCGCTGGTACAACTATGTATCCTCTAAAAACGATGATGTGATCCCAACCCATCATATATCCATTAGGGGCATGCCTTGTAGACATCTGAGCATGTTTAGTCTCAAAACTTGTATATCTGAGCTGTGCCTCCCTCATGCACCATAAATTTGGAGGGGTAACCATCATCAACTGGAGATAAGCTACTTCATCTCCATCCACGAAAGATATCTGAAGTGAGGCTAACTACTCGGAGGCCTTGTTCAATAGATATGAAATTGATCTCTGGGTGAGAGAATCTTCCAACACATTTCCCTTCCCATGAGTATATACTATCTCGAAGTCATAGTCCCAGAAGAACTATATAAAACTTCATTGACTCAAAATCTAATCCTTGTGAGAAAAGATCTACCTGAGTATTTAGTGGAATGAGTAGAAGATAAACCATTCACCCATAAGGTATTGTCCCTACATATTCAATGTGATGACTACTACCACAAACAAAAAATCATGGGTCATATAGTTCTACTCATGTGGTCTCAACTGTCCTAAGCCATAGGCAGTCATCACTTTCCCCTTCATGAGGAAAAAACTAAGCCCGGTCCTTGATGCATCAGATTACACAACGTACTCGACACCCTCCTCTTGAAATCTTAGGATATGAGTGCTCTTAAAACTCTACCTCACCTATAGAAAGCTCTCCTATAACTTCTCTATAAATAATTCTTTCCCCGTTTTTTTTAAGGCTTTCATGGATGCTACTACTCTAGAAAATTTGGGTACGAAACTCCAATAGTATCCAACAAACCCAAGGAAACTCCACAACACGGTAACATTATATGGTGGATCCTAAGAAATCACTGCCTCTATCTTCACTAAATCTACTAAAACTCTAGCCTCGAATATTATGTATACTAGAGAGTGGTCCTCTCATATCTATTACAAACACTTCGAGAAATTCCTATAAACCTAGTGCTCTCGAAGTATTTCTGGTACGATCCGCAAGTGTATCATGTGCTCCCACTATAGGAAAATGGGTCTATACCCACGGTTTTTCAAAACACCATGGGTATAGGGATGGTATAGAGGGACTATACCCAAGGTTTTGGAAAACCGTGGGTATAGTCCATCTATACCCATGGTTGTTCCAAAAACCATGGGTATAGTTTTGTTTTAAGACCTATACCAATGGTTTTGGAGAAAAATGTGGGTATATGGTATTTTCCGAACACATATACAGACGGTTCATCAAAACCATAAGTATTGGGATTTTTTTTGAAGACCTATACACACGGTTTTGAAGAACCGTGGGTATAGAAATCATGTGTTATAGCGGGGTAAAATTCAGGAGGAATAGGGAAAAAAGTTGGCGAGAAGAAATTTATTCTCTATTTAGATTAATATATTTACAAAAATATAAATATATATCTTTAGAAATTCTGATAGCCCTGTTGGTCCCTTAGTGAGGCGCGACCTTGTGGTGCTTTGTGAGGCGCGGGTTCGAATCATTTGGTCGTCAACATTTTTCAAAACACAGTTTATAATAATATATATATACGCAAATGTATCTATATATTACAAATAAAATGGATAGCTCAGTTGGTCTATTTGTGAAGCGCATGTTGAGGCACGGGATCGAAACCTGCGAGTTTCTTTTTCTTTTAATACGGGCATGCATTATTATTTAAATGAAATATAGACACATATAAACAAAAACGGTGTAGCGTGAGTGGTGGGGTGCAATCAATTGAAGATTCAGGTCTCGGGTTCTATTCTTGGTGAAACATTTTTGGTAAAATTCATACCCACGGTTTGCAAACCGTGGGAATAGGGGTTTGACAGCATGGCATCAAAAAAATATGGCGTTGACCGCATGGAAATAAATCTTTACCTATAGTTCTTATAGACTGTGGGGATTGGTTTCAGACCTATACCAATCCCACTCAGCCCCACGGTTCCCAAAACCATGGGTGTAGTCTATACTAACTATTTTGGGGGATATACCCACAGTTTTGAACCGTGGCTATATGACATTTTTTCAGTAGTGTCCTCCTCAAATACCGAGTACACTAGGATGTCATCAATGAATAACACTAAAATCCGGTCAAGAAAATGCTGTAAGATCCTATTATTGAGTCCCATGAACACTACTATGGCATTATCCACACCAAACTACATAACTATGTACTCATTGTTGTTATAACGACATCTAAAAGTAGTCTTTAAGATGTCTTCATCCCGCACCTGATGTTGGTGATAGCCTAATCTGAGGTCTATCCTCAAGAACAATCTCACTTCCTTCAACTGATTGAATAGTTAATAAATCCTTGGTAGGGGATACTTATTCTTCATGGTCACAGGACTCATGCTCTGGATATCCACAAATAACCTCAAGCTCCCATATGCCTTCTTAGAAAACAATATTGGGGATTCCCATGGTGAAATACATGGTCTCATGAAGCAATTCCTTTAAAAGTCCTCCAACTATGTCATTAACTCATGATTCTATGTAAGAGCTATCTAATATGTCTTTTTATAGATTAGTGTCATCCTGGGGTATAGGTCCATGAATAAGTCCACCTTCTAGGGAGGAGGTAGTCTTGGAACATCTTCCGAAAATATAACCTCATACTAATTCACCACTACAGAAAACTAAAAACTCATCTCATCCACCGCACCAAGGGTCATGCAATCTAATTGATGTGTGATCATTTAACCCTCTTACGTGTGACTCCATCCTATACTAGTCCGATTTCGTTTTCACTGGTAAAGGAAAACTTGGCCTCATATCCACTGATACATCACATTGTGTACCTAAAATAGTCTATCTGAGCATGAAATGTGGATAACTAGTCCGAACCTTGAATGATGTCGTGAGGCCTTGATGCTTCCACCAAGTGATCCCAACTGAATCTCTCACCCCCAAGAGTAAGGTCACAATTTTTTTTGCCCAGGTGTGATTATCAAATCTCACCCCATAAGAGTCTCTATGCATAGGGATTGAGTAAATGGTTCCAAAAAAATCTATGTATCCAAAACAATGGTCAGGATGAGAAAAGAGTAACTTGAATAAATGTCTATAAAAACTACATCTAGGGTGTAAAATACACAGATCATACCTCTAATCATCCAGGGATTCTAAAGATCATAATCCTCCATCGCCTAGAGCTAGCCTCGCCCCTATCCACTAGCTACTTGAGATCACGGTGGACCACTTGGGGATGGTGTTGGTAGTGCCTCAAACCTCTTTCCACCTCCTTCCACTAATCCCCCTCCTCTACCACATTTTATGACTACATGAATGCCATGTTCCTACTTTCTCCAATAACATGGAAGTCCCTCAACCGTCTCCTGATTGGTCATACAGTTGGTCAAACAATCTATTTCAATATGTCTCCAATCACTGCATGTATAGAACATACCTTATTTAGACCTAATTTCTCTTCCATGGAAGCCCGATACCACCGATACCATGTCCTAGGGTTATCCCATGGACTGTCTAGTCCTGTTGGTGCCCTCCATCAGCTGTCAGCTACCTTTTTCAAAAGACCCAGCTACCTGATGCCCGATGGTAACTCCCACCACCGGTGCATTCTCCATAAGAAAACCGTTTACCAGTAGAGCTCCCTCCAGCACCCCATCATCTGCAGAGATTATAAGGGATATCTTTGATGCCATGATCTCCCAGTATTGTCCATATTCAAAGGTACAAGCCCTAAATAATGGGTATCACACCCTATCTGTAGAGTAGCGAGAAAGATTTGTGAATCTCACTGAGTACTCTACCACGATCTGGATGACCAACTCCATGTTCATGAGCTCATGTATATGAACATAGCATAACATAACTGGAAAAAAAATCTCCCTAAAGATATGTTAAAAGTCATTCAGGGATAGGATTGCCTCCTCATGAATATGGAACATCAAAATCCACCATCTCCCCACCGAGCCCTATATAAGATTCATAGTTAGGACAGACATTCGGTCAAGATTCATCCTCACTATGTGGAAAACTTGTGTGACCACCTTTATCCAATCCACACCTACCTAAGGATCTGTCTCACCTGGGAACCTGGGAGGACACTATCTCTAAAACTCATGAAGCACACTGACCCTACATGCATCCTTTAGTAGTAATGCTGGTATGATTAGCTGCTCTCTAGGTGGTGGTATTACTAGTACACCACCATGAGATGATATCTCTAGAAACGGTCCCAGCAGTAATGCATCATCACATAGAGGACCATCCTCATGGTCACACCCTATAATCCTGGATGGATTTCTATGTCGATGCATCCTGAAACATTATAAGATGTACAATGGTTAATAGATTATACATAATGACGTGACTCTCTCTTAATAAGAACATGATAACACACTCAATTCAGAAATTATTCATAAACCATTGATATCCCTTTAAACTAGTGTATTCTTATAAAAATTTAGAAAGTATATTTCAAGGTCCTAGTGTATGGATATGTTGGCCGCCACACCAATACTAGGTTCCCTATCCCAAAATCCAAACTCAAAACACAGAACATTGTTTCTCCAAAACAAAAGTAAAATAAAACCTTCTCTGATAACTCATTGTCATGACCTATCCCATGTGGCCCATGTTGTGACTTCCCAATCCTTCCTCCCAAAGGTCGGGGGATGGCGACTAGCACTGAGTTGGCATATCCCAAAAAAAGGTAGGAGTTTTCCTAAGTACCTATACACATGAATAGAACTCCAAGAAAAGTGTTGAATTGAAAACACTAAGTAAACATGTATGCATACCACTAAGAAAACCACTGAGATTAACAATATGGAACATTATTGTAAATGGGCCAGAATACTAGCCCAACTGAAACATAAAAGTTCACGCTCTTGGATATCTTCTACAAAAAACCCTATCTGAATTGTTGGTACGGTAAGCTTTCTGAATTTCATGGAAGCATACTATGTCCGTTGGATCACCCTGAAGCACCACCTATGTATATAATATTAAATATTCCATCAAATAATTTGATCATTTGAACAATAAACGACACGTGTAGGTGAATCCCGTGTAGGGGTGAGTAAAACAATACTCAGTAGGGACCCAACCCACAGAGGTAAACCACAAAGAATGACACATGGAAGACTACCAATGAGGTACATTATGTGTAGCCTCTAAGAAGTACAGTCAATATAGTCATTAGATTCGGATTACAGCATGATACATATAATAAGAAAGTCTAGGAAAATCGAAATCAATAAGACCAATAAGATTTACAGGAGACCTACTCTGCTTCTCCATAGGAGACCAACTATGCAGCTTAGTAGGTGACCAACTTCGTGCCCTCATAAGAGACCTCCTGCGCGCCCTCATAGGAGACCTACTGTGCGCCCTCATAGAAGACCAACTCTGCACCCTCTGAGCGGAAAAACTCAGTGACTTCTCATGAGTCCAACTGTGTTTCATTGCAGGATACCAACTATGTATCTTTGTAAGAGACCAACTCTACCTCTTTTATATAGACATTCATTTGATTATGCTCTTATAATGCTCGTTTGAAGAGAACCGACAAATAGAGTCATTAGATCATACACGAGCCTCCATCAAAACTTCTGTAGAGTATCCCAAAATGACTGCCTCATTTTGAGGGTCCCAACACCATAAACAGCTCATCAAACAGACACACAGCTTGAATGTTATGGGAATTTTAGTAAAACATGGTTGGTTGGGTACAAGTTCAGATCGACCCAACCCAATGTCTGACATCCCAAACCACCGAGTCAACCCGACCCATCGGGTTGACCCAACCAACCTTGTCTGGGCTCTTCCGGTTCTTCTGGTCTACCTCGGCTAGGCCTAACCTGTTATGTGAGCCTATTTTTCTAGTATCTCATCCCGCTAACTCCAGCCCGGCCTACTCGAGCCGATTGGTTTGGTCCACCTGGACGTTGCAGCTCCTGTGCACATCCTGTTCAATATATCTAGCCATCAAGCTGAAAAATCCTCCCACAAGTGGTCTACAGGACCACGTGCCAGCTGCTTGATGATGCCCTCTGTCGCATCACTGGTCCACACCACTGCGACATTCCCTAGCCACAAATCATGTTGTCACCCATAGTAGCTCCCCTTCTGTGGCATCCATCATCGCCCTGTTGTTATGTTTTTCATGATGGAAGCACTGTTGCGGTCCTTAGGTCACAACCATCACTTGTTCAGCCTTCGTTCCTTCTTGCCTCTATGTTGAAGGTCAGACTGCATTAAAAACCACCTTGAAAAACACATCTCAACCATCACAGTATGCCAACAAATAATGCAAGAATAAGGATAGAGAGGAGACAAGAAGACCCTTAGAATGGTTCTTGGCCTTTTTTATGTTGGACTAGGTTCATTCATATCAGTAGAATCATGTAGGAGAAATAAGTAATATTAATAAAGATTCATCCCCTTTAAATCTTGTATTTTTTACCATCCCACAAGAACAATCAAACGATGGATCAACATGTTCATGAGTTGGTTCATGTTTGTTGTTGGAAACAAGAAAAAGGAATTGAGTCATGATGAAATAAAACCCCTACCTAGAAAGAGTATTAGTCAGATGAGAGAATTATTTGTTGATGGTGATCCTTCTACAAATGTCCTCGATCCATTGTTCGTTGGCATTTTCCATTCGTCTATGCTAGATATGATCTATAAACCATCATCGCTCGTAATATAGCATGCTTATACTTTCCTTAGGGAAACTTCTGGGCGCTATGGGAAAATCTCAAGCATTATGAATTCTAACTCAATTCCATGTCTCTGTTTAGTGGAAGAAATTTTGTAACGTGTATCATTATTTTAAATGTCTTTTAGTGTTTCCATGATGTAGAATTGCAGTGTTTCTAATTAAATTCATCACAGTACTGATGAGTCTCTATGTAACATTGAAGAAATAAAATAAAATTACATTTTAAGTATATTTTATTTTCCTCTTAAAACTTACATAAATTAAATTTTGTAGCAAACCCGTGTCAGTTGATCTTAGGCCCTGCCAAGGGTGAACTCACAGTTCTGAG
Organism: Viscum album; assembly: GCA_963277665.1. Taxonomy (NCBI): domain Eukaryota; kingdom Viridiplantae; phylum Streptophyta; class Magnoliopsida; order Santalales; family Viscaceae; genus Viscum; species Viscum album. The sequence goes on along the minus strand of OY728151.1, from coordinate 1,048,624,256 downwards.
CTCAAAACATCATCGGATTTAAGATATCAGTACCCATTTATTGGTTACTAAAACCACACACATGCGTTTTTTTAACACCCCAAGCTTCCACGGTACACTTCTCTTTGAGTAATATAGTAGCGTGTGTTGTACGCAACTCTGAGATTCTAACACGCCGCAACCAATCAAAGTAGCCATTATGAATAGTAATACCCACTTTTTGAAATTTTATAAATTTTATCTTTCAAAATGGACTTCATTTTTGGATTCATAATATCAAAATTATCTTAGGATAAATTTATGGTACTTTTCGGATAACTTTTATATTTTGATGAATAGTGAAAACTACTAAATTTTAATTAAAAACAACCTTTTTAATCAAAATAATTAATAGTGATAAATTATTAATTTGAGTGATTTTAAAGTATATTTATAATATATTTTTACCATTTAATACAATGTTGGTCATTGGACATAATTTCACAATTAAACCGGACATAAACAAGTATGAATCTTTTGATAATTATTATATTTTAAAAACACACTTTTTGTTTTGACAGCGGGAATTAATTTTAAATTAATTTCTGCCACTTCTGTGTTTTGAATTTGGAATAATGGATTCCATATTTTTAATCAGGATGTCCAAATTTTTTGAATTGGTAACTTTTATTTTTAGACATTTTGAATAATTACTTCAGTAAATATTTTATTTACCATGGTTAAAGGGTAAATCCAGTAAATAAGGGCTAAAAAAAATTATAATAATAATAAATTACCCTAAAACGTGTCCTAACATTATTTGTGGATACATGTCCAACCATGGGCATCTTTGGGTCGATTTTGGGACCCCATGGATCCACTTGTTGGTGATAACGACACTTTATATTAATTAAGTTATAATGAATACAAAAATGACATAACCATATATCTTTTAGAAAAACAATTTTTACATATGGTTATATATGTTGGATTTAAGATTATAAATATTCATTATAAATCTAAAAATATTTCCTACATAATGGTATTTTATTTATAATTTTTATACATTTAAAAAGTAAAAATTTATATGACATAATAATGATGCAGTATTTTCCTTATTGATAAAAGAATCAAATAATTGATATTATAAATATTAAAATAAATATAATTTAAAAGTTTTGATGACATAAACGAATTTTATTGGTTAATATGACATGTTATAATTTCCTACATGAATTTTTTTCGAATTAATAAAGTTTTTAAAACTTTAAAAAAAATCAATTATTGAGTAGTGTCCAAATTTACATAAATGAGTTTTTTTAAAAAATATTATATCATTAATTTATATTCTATTCCTAAAAATCAAAGGTTCGGCCAAAAGACTTATATTGTGATTTTTGTATTATTAATGGACAACTTTGGGGTCTCTTTGATGTATATAGTAATTTTATTAACTATATAATATAAAAATACAAAGTGACATGGTAAGTGTCAAACAAATTAACTAAGAGTTAAAAATAAAAGATAAGGTTAATAATGTGAACCAAACCTGTCTAAAATATATTGGTTGAGTTATTTTATACCTATCCCCACATTAAGCTTTAAATAATATACTTTTGAGCCATTAGAAACTAAATATGGATTTATTATAAAATAATATTTCTAGCTTTTCCAAAGGAGCCCCTCACCCCTCTTATAAAAGGGCACTCCCCATTCTCATTAATTCACACCTTCAAAGCCTTTTGGTTCGGCCAACCCCTTCCCGAATACTCTCTCAACTTCCCTCACTTCATCCTAGAGGCCTTATTTTGATCATAAATACAACCTAAGGAGCCATTTTGATCAAATCAAAAGGAAGAACCCGAAGAAGAGGTAATATTTTCACCACTCTTTTCATGTTCATTTCTTCTTCAACATATTCTTTCATTGTTATTCACATTCTAAAATAATAACTCCAGTATCTTATATATTCTGAGATGTTATTATAAATATGGTACAACCATATTCAGTATTCTATCCATCCTATGAATGAAATGTCACCATACGTGCATACGTACGGCTTACCGTCTCCTCATCGTGGTGTAATTGTTATTCAAAACATTATTATTTGGATGGGTATAATAATGATGTGTAATTCATGTAAATAATAAATATAACATGATAATGATTCTGTATATATGATATACCATCCAATTATATATTATTCTAATATCAAAAGAATGATATTGTCGCTCGTGCGTACGTACGGACTACCGTCTCCACGAACGCGATGAGATTCATTCTCCATCGTATCCATTCAAGACTAATTCTGATTTGATGATTAAAAAAAAAATTAAGAAATTTATATCATTCTGTATATGAATAAGATACATCCTATCCATAACAAACACTACTTATGTTACAAAACATATAAAATAAAACGAGTAAGTTAACACCCAAAACAACGATAATACTAAAGTATTATTAACAAATCATTATTAGAATATCATTTATGATATCATAATTATGTATATGGTTCTTGTATAATTTAATAACAATGTTTTTACTATTATACATTAGGTTAAAATACCATCTACTAAGGAAAAGTACAAGGTAATGGTTTATTTCACAATCTCTTCGTTATCCGAGGTTGTTTATACGTAATTATCTATTAGGACCCCTTTGACGTCCACATCGATGTTTCTTAAAATTTTATTTCAAAACATTCTTAATATTTTACAGAATATAGGTTAAAGTCATTTATACCCATTTTTGACTTTTTATAAGATGTTTATAAAGGAATCATTTCATCATTTTCCAAACAAGGTCCTTTTTAACCTTTTCAACAGAATTAAGGTAAGAATGTCTTTTTTAACTTATACGACAGATGCATATATTTTATGTCGTTATAAATCTTCAAAGCATCCATTAAAATATTATAATGATATTTTCAATGTAAATTTATTATTTTATATCTATGTGACTTTTAAATGATTTCAAAAATGAGATATTTCTCTCAAATAGTTTTGATTTCATCTATGTCAACATCCTTTGATGGATTTTAAGCTTATTTGAAGTTGAGTTATTATGATACAAAACTTCCATATTGTATTGAAGGTTTTGTGATATGTTTTACTGTTGATGTGTTATTTTTATACCATTCATGGTATATGGAGAATGTATTGACATTTCGTATGCTAGTTTTAATACGAATGTTTATGTTATGTTTAAACCTGTTCATATGTGGAATGTGTTGGACTTAATAAGTGATTGGTGGAGCCAGCTACAGCTCCTCGATGCATCGGTAGGTCTCATAAGACAAACTAGTTTCTTGGCATGAGTACTTGACAAAATATTATTTGTAGTCTTGGCACGAGGCCTTGGCTACGTGGTGATGATAGTCTGGCATTATGCATTCCATCATTATGAAAGTGGTTTTTGATATTGCATGTGATTATTAGACTAGTAGAATATCCATTTGAATAAGTAAATGGAATTATTTCAATTTATCTTTGCCATATTATGTTGAAGTTAATGTTTAAAAGTCTTTTTTTAGCTATACATTGCCTTAAATGTCGATGCTTATTTATGAATGTTTCCGCTATATTGTTATCCTTACTGAGCATCTGAGCTCACCCCTTTCAATGTTTTATTTTTTCCATGATGTGAAGAAGTAATTTATGAATGAACTGAGGGATAATATGTGGGGATATGAATAGAATATGTTTTTGTTGTAGTTTTTATTTTTATGATGTAATGTAAGACTTATGAATGTATCTAGTGTTTCCAAGGCTACTAAACTAATCTGTCTTTCGAGATTTGATCTTTCTTGTGATCATGCCAATGTTATTTAATAATGCACCAACTCTGGGTAACTGGGGTCGGGGTGTTATAGTTGGTATCAGAGGAAGTTTAATACAAACCTTGGAAGCTATATTTAGATAAACTCTGATTAGAGCACATATCCTTAAGATAGACTTTGAGGATTAGTATAGAATAACTTCCTAGAATTTTGGTATTGTAGAGATTTTGTGAGTTTTCCGAGAAATGCATCCCTGTCTGGATACGACTAGGTAGAGGTGGCTCTGGAACAGATGTACCTAGGGGTAAACCCCAAAAACACCGCTTTGAGCTAGACTCGAACAAGAACTGGTGCATGAAAATGGGCATCGCTGCACTCTTGGTTACGACACTCTCGAGGGATATACTTAGGATTATTTTCATTTTCATTACAACCCATTATGATGGGTTTATGAGTATATAATTCCTCAAAGAAAACATTTTTATGATTATGGATTATATCCATAAACTATTGAATCTATGTTAAATGTTTTTCAAGTTTGGAATTATGTATTTCTATTCATAAATTAATCTAGTTTATGACATTGACTAGAAATGGAGCCTAGTGGAAGGAATGGAAACTGTATCAATGCATGCACTCCATGTTGGGATTTCCCTACTTCTCAAGATAATTATAGTGGAGCTAGTGATGCAACTGGTGCTGAAAATCTAATCAACATACTGGGAAAACTCACTCAGGTTATGAATAATAACCTTACCCGTATAGAGCACCCTAATCTGCCGTGTGGAGGATCAATGTTAGATCGCTTCATTAGGGAACAACCACCAAGATTAAATGGGAGTACAAATCCCTTGGTAGCTGAGAAATGGATAAAATCTTTAGAGAAAATATTGCATGTCGTGGGGAGTAGTGAAACGGAAAAAGTTATCATGGCAGTTTACCGCCTCACTGGAGATGTTGGTCAATGGTGGTCATTGATACAAAACACGAAGGAAGATGATGAAGTATCAGATATAGAATGGATGGAGCTCAAAGAGTTGTTCTTAGAAAAATACTTTCCTCGAGACCATCGAGCAGATATGGAAAGGCAATTTTTGAGTATGAGGCAAAAGGAGGATGAGAATGTTGCAATGTATGAGTCTAACTTTACAAGGTTAGCGAGGCATACTGCAGATTATATACGTAACCCAATAAGTAAGATTGATTGTTTCTTTGATTGGTTAAAACAATTTCTCTGTCTAGCATTATTCTCACAAACCTTCTCGTCGTACGAAGATATTGTCTCGTGTGCTATCAATACAAAAAAGGAATTCTCTAAGTCTTATGACTTTAAAGAAAAGAAAGAGAAGAAGAGATCTGATGATCAATCTGGAAATGGAAATAAGGGGAAGAAAGTAAAATTTGAAAATACATCCTTCAATAAATGTGGTAAGAAACACCCCGGTACTTGCTTAAAAGGAATGGGAGTCTGTTATAAGTGTGGTGAAAAAGGCCACCAAACTCATGATTTCAAGGGAAAGAGAGTTTCTATAAATGTGGAATGCTATAATTGTATAGAGATGTGACATTATGCAAATTAATGTCTTAAGTGTTAGGGGAAATTTCCTCAGAAAAGGCCAAGGGATCAAGGCCAAGCTTATGCTATCACTACTGCTAAGGTAGAAGCTCCGAAAGACGTGGTGGCAGGTAATTTAATGGTTTCCTCAAGTTTAGAAAATGATTTATTTGATTATGGATCATTGCATTGTTTCATATCTTCCTAGTTTTCAATGAAAATTAGATATTTCCAATTTGATTTAATAAGAGTGTTGTCAGTCAAAACTCCCAAGGGAAGTATCATTGCAACAAAGTTTTATGGATCAGTCCCTATTAGAGCACATAAATGTTCTTTATCCGCTGATCTCATCGTCATACCTATGATTTAGTTTGATATAATCCTCGGTATGGATTAGCTTTCGGACCATGATGCAAAAATTTATTGTAAGAAGAAGGAGGTTACGATATTTGATGATGATGATAAAGAAAACCTTGTCTTTAGAGCAGAATCATCACCACCTAATTCTTATCTATATCCACCCCCGGTAGCTAAACTAAATTCAATTATTGGGGAGGAAGAGAATGAAAAAACTTTGGTTGAGGAAAGGAATGTTCAAATAGATGATGTACCTATTGTGAAAGAATATGTAGATGTGTTTCTGGAAGATTTACCTAGACATCGTCCAGAACAAGAAGTTGAGTTTTCCATGGATTTAATTCCAGGATCAAGGCCTATATCGAAGACCCCTAATAAAATGGCCACTGTATAATTAGTGGAACTAAAGAAAAAACTAGAGTAATTGAGTAATAAGGGATTTATTCACCCTAGTGTTTCTCCATGGGAAGCCCCTGTTATTTTTGTTAAAAAGAGAGATGGATCTATGAGGTTATGTATCGACTATAGGGAGATCAATGATATAACAATAAATAACAAGTATCCCCTACCTCACATTGATGATTTATTTATCCAACTAAATGGAGCTCAATACTTTTCAAATATTGAATTTCGATCAGGATACCATCAGTTGTGTGTGAAGAAGGAAGACATTCTGAAGATAGCATTTCAAACAAGGTATGGGCATTATGAGTTTACAGTAATGCCTTTTGGGCTGACTAATGCACCCTCTGTATTCATGTATCTAATGAACAGAGTTTTCAAGGAATATCTCGATGATTTTGTGTTGGTATTTATTGATGATATCTTGGTATACTCCAAAAGCTACGAAGATCATGAAAATCACTTGCGCATTATCTTGAAGACTATGTGAAGACATGAATTGTATGGGAAGTTTAGCAAGTGTGAATTCTGGCTTTAAGAGATTTCTTTTCTTGTCTATATTTTCTCTAAGGATGGAATTTCTGTTGATCCTTCTGAGACCAAGGCAATCCAAGAATGGCCAGCACCAACGAGTATAACCGAGGTACGCAGTTTTATTGGTTTGGCAGGTTATTATCGACGTTTCGTCCATAATTTTTCCCGATTATCTAACCCATTAACGAATCTCACACGTAAAGGGGTTAAATTTGTCTGGACAAAAGAGCGTGAATAATGTTTTGAATAACTGAAGAGAATATTATTCAATGCTCTTATATTGACTCTACCATTGGGGAATGATGGGTTCGTTATCTATAGTGATGCAACAATGAAAGTAATAGGTTGTGTCCTTATGAAAAATGATCGGGTTATTTCCTATGCATCATGACAGCTAAAAATTCATGAGCATAACTATCCTACTCATGATCTTGAGTTAGCCACTGTAATCATTGCTTTGAAGATATGGATACGTTATCTTGATGGTGAGAAACATGAGATTCATACTGATCACAAGAGTTTGAAGTATATTTTCTCACAGAAAGAAATCAACATGAGGCAAAGGAGGTGTATTGAATTACTCAAGGATTATGATTGTACGATACACTACCACCGGGGGAAGGAAAATAAGGTGGCAGATTCTTTGAGCAGAAAAGATCATGGAGTTTTGAACAATATGAGAATTGAAAGGGATCCAATTTTAATGGATCTAGTGAAGATGGACATGGGAATAACCATAGAAGGTGAAACATCAGTGCTTTTTCAAATTGTTTCCAAACTATCTTTACTAGAAAGGATTAAGAGTTCTCAGACCGATGATGAAGAATTTCAAAAAAGGATTAAAGCTGTGAATGATTGGAGATTGAGAGATTTGTGTATGTAGAAAGAATTTTGAAATTCGGGAAGAGACTTTGTGTTCCCGATATACCTGATTTAAAAAGGGAATTGTTAGAAAATGCTCATAGTTCCAATTTCTCTATACACCCTGGGAGAACCAAAATGTATAGAGATTTAAAGGAACATTTTTTGTGGGACAACATGAAGAGGGAGATTTCTGATTTTGTATCATGATGTATGGTTTGTCAACAAGTGAAAGCTGGAAGGAAACTTCCTGGAGGATTATTGCAACCTCTTCGCATACCTGAGTGGAAATGGGATAATATCATGATGGACATTGTCATGGGACTACCAAAGACTCCTAGAAAGAATGATGCAATATGGGTCATTATTGATCGTCTTACCAATTCCTCACATTTCCTTTCTATAAGGGAGGATTTAACACTTGAACGTCTAGAGAGAATATATATTAATGAAGTTGTGAGACTTCATGGAGTACCCCTATAGATTGTATCAGATCGTGATCCCCATTTTACATCAATATTTTGGAAAAGTCTTCAGAAGGCCTTGGATACTGAACTTCATTTGAGCACTTCTTACCACCCTCAAACAGATGGGCAATCAGAACGAACTATTCAATCCTTAGAAGACATGTTGAGATCATGCTCACTTGACTTTTAGGGTATGTGATATCAATATTTATCTATGGTAGAATTTTCCTATAACAATAGATTCCATTCAAGCATTCAGATGGCACCATATAAAGCATTATACGGAAAGAGATGTCGCACACCAACCTGTTGGGATGACGTTGGTGAAAGAAAACTTGTAGGCCCAGAACTAGTGGAGGAAACGATCGAAAAAGTGAAGGTAATCCAAAACCACATCAAAGCAGTTCAAAGTAGGCAGAAGAGCTATGCTGACAACCGAAGAAAGGATTTGGAATTTTAGGTGGGAGATCACGTGTTCTGGAAGGTATCTCCATGGAAGGGAGTTATATATTTTTGAAATAAAGGTAAATTCAGTCCCAGGTACATTAGACCTTTAGAAATTCTAGAAAAAATTGGGTCTATAGCTTACTGTTTGGAAATGCTGCCAAATCTCTCCAAAGTTCACGATGTGTTCCACATATCACTGTTGAGAAAATACATGCCTGACCCAACACATGTAATCACCTTTGAGGAATTAGAAATGGAACCCGATCTCTTTTATTACGAAGAGCCCATCAGGATTCTTGATATGAGAGAACAAGTTCTGAAAAACCGGATGACTCGTCTGGTAAATGTTCTCTGGAGAAACCATAAGATGGAAGAGGCAATGTGGGAACCTGAGGAACTTATGATGAAGAACCACCTGAGAATTTTTATGCAGTGATATTATAGAAATTTCGACGACGAAATTATTTGAAGGAGGGGATAATGTAACACCCCAAGCTTCCACGGTACACTTCTCTTTGAGTAATACAGTAGCGTGTGTTGTACGCAACTCCGAGATTCTAACACATCGCAACCAATCAATGTAGCCGTTATGAATAGTAATACCCACTTTTTAAAATTTTATACATTTTATATTTCAAAATAGACTTCATTTTTGGATTTGTAATATCGAAATTATCTTAGGATGAAATTTTGGTACTTTTGGGATAACTTTTATATTTTGATGAATAGTGAAAATTACTAAATTTTAATTAAAAACAACTTTTTAAATCAAAATAATTAATATTGATAAATTATGAATTTTAGTGGTTTTAATGTATATTTATAATATATTTTTACCATTTAATAAAATTTTGGTCATTGGACATAATTTCACAATTAAACCGGACATAAACAAGTATCAATCTTTTGATAGTTATTATATCTTAAAAACATGTTTTTTGTTTTGACAGCGGGAATTAATTTTAAATTATTTTATGCCACTTCTGTGTTTTGAATTAGGAAAAATGGATTCCATATTTGGAATCATGATGTCCAAATTATGTAAATAGGTAACTTTTATTTTTAGACATTTTTAATAATTAGTTCGGTAAATATTTTATTTACCATGGTTAATGGGTAAATCCGGTAAATAAGTGTTAAAAAATTATATTATAATAATAATAAATTACCCTAAAAAGTGTCCTAATGTTATTTGTGGATACATGTCTGACCATGGGCATCATTGGGTCGATTTTGGGACCCCATGGAGCCACTTGTTGGTGATAAGGACACTTTATATTAATTATGTCAAAATAAATACAAGAATGACATAAGCATATATCTTTTAGAAAAACAATTTTTACATAGGGTTATATATTTTTGATTTTAGATTATAAATATTAATTATAAATATATAAAGATTTCCTATATAATGCTATTTTATCTATCATTTTTAGACATTGAAAAAGTAAAAATATATTGGACACAATAATGATGCAACATTTTCCTTATTAACAAAAGAATCAAATAATTGATATTATAAATATTAAAATAAATATAATTTGAAAGTTTTGATTACATAAACGAATTTTATTGGTTAATATGACATGATATTATTTCTTAAATGAATTTTTTTCGAATTAATAAACTTTTTAAGACTTTAACAAAAATCAATTATTGAGTAGTGTCAAAATTGACATAAATGAGTTTTTAAAACAAATATTATGTTATTAATTTATATGCTATTCCTAAAAATCAAAGGTTCATCCAGAAGACTTATATCATGATTTTTTTATTATTAATGTACCACTTTGGGGTCGCTTGGATGTATATAGTAAGCGTATTAACTATATAATATAAAAATAACTAGTGACATGGTAAGTGTCAAACTAATTAACTAAGAGTTAAAAATAAAAGATAAGGTTAATAATGTGACCCAAACCTGCCAAAATATATTGGTTGAGTTTTTTTCGACCTATCCCCACCTTAACATTTAAATAATCTACTTTTGAGCCATTAGAAACTGAATATGGATGTATTATAAAATAATATTTCTAGCTTTTCCAAAGGAGCCTCTCACCCCTCTTATAAAAGGGCACACCCTTCTCATTAATTCACACCTTAAAAGCCTTTTTGTTCAGCCAAACCCTGCCCAAATACTCTCTCAACTTCCCTCACTTCAACCTAGAGGCCTTAGTTTGATCTGAAATCCAACCTATGGAGCACTTTTGATCAGATCAAAATAAAGAACCCGAAGAAGAGGTAATGTTTTCACCACCCTTTTTCATGTTCATTTCTTCATCAACTTCTTCTTTCTTTTTTATTCCCATTATAAAATAATAACTCCAGTATCTTCTATATACTGAGATGTTATTATAAATATTGTACAACCATATTCAATATTCTATCCATCCTATGAATGACATGTCACCATACGTGCGTACGTACTGCTTACCGTCTCCATGTCGTGGTGTAATTGTTATTCAAAACATTATTATTTGGATGTGTATAATAATGATTTGTAATTCATGTAAATAATAAATATAACTTGATAATTATTCTGTATATATGATATACAATCCAATTATATATTATTTTTATAGAAAAATAATGATATTGTCGCTCATGCGTACGTACGGACTACTGTCTCCACGAACGAGATGAGATTCATTCCCTATCGTATCCATTCAAGACTAATTCTCATTTGATGATTAAAAGTAATGTTTAAGAACTTTATATCATTCTGGATATGAATAAGATACAACCTATCCATAACAAACACGACTTATGTAACAAAACATATAAAAGAAAATGAGAAAGTTAACACCCAAAAAGACGATAATACTAAAGTATTATTAATAAATCATTATTAGAAGAGCATATATGTTATCATAATTATGTATTTGGTTCTTTTATAATTTAATAACAATGTTTTAACTATTATATAAGAGGTTAAAATACCATATACTAAGTAAAATTACAAGTTAAGGGTTTATTTCACAATCTCTTCGTTATCCGAGGTTGTTTATACGTAATTATCTACTGGGACCTCTTTATCATCCACATCCATGTTTCTTAAAAATGTATTTCAAAACATTCTTACTATTTTATATAATATGGGTTAATGTCATTTATACTCATGTTTTACTTTTTATAATAACTTTATAAAGGAATCTTTCCGTCGTTTTCCAAACAACGTCCTTTTTAACCTTTTCGAAAGAATTAAGGTAAGAATGTCTTTTTTTAACTAATACGGCAGATGTGGCTATTTTATACCATTATAAATCATCAAAGCTCCCCTTATAGGATTATAAGGTTATTTTAAAAGTAAATGTTTTATTTTATAATTTTGTGACTTTTAAATGATTTCAAAAAAGAGATATTTCTCTGAAATAGTTTTGATTTCTTCTATGTCAACATCCTTTAATGGATTTTAAGCTTATTTGAAGTTTAGTTATTATGATACAAAACTTCCATATTGTATTGCAGGTTTTGTGATATGTTTGACCGTGGATGTGTTATTTTTATACCATTCATGGTATATGGCGAAAGTATTGACATTTCGTATGCAAGTTTTAATACGAATGTTTATGTTATGTTTAAACCTGTTCATATGAGGAATGCATTGGACTTAATAAGTGATGGGTGGAGACCGCTATAGATCCTTGATGCATCGGTAGGTATCATGAGACAAACTACTGTCTTGGTATGAGGCCTTGAAAAAATCTTATTTGTAGTCTTGGCACAAGTCCTTGGCTACATGGTGATGATAGTCTGGAATTATGCATTCCATTATTATGAAAGTGGTTATTGATATTGCATGTGATTATTAGACTTGTAGAATATCCATGTGAATAAGTAAATGAAATTATTTCAATTTATCTTTTCCATATTACGCTGAAGTTCAAGTTTAAAAGGCTTTTGTTTTAGCTATACATTTCCTTAAATGTCTGTTCTTATTTATGAATTTCTCCGCTATATTGTTATCCTTACTGAGCATCTAAGCTCACCCCTTTCAATGTTTTATTTTTCCCAGGATGTGAAGAAGTAATTTATGAATGGCCTGCAGGGATAATATGAGGGGATATGAAGAAAAGATGTTGTTGTTGTAGTTTTCATTTTTATGATGTAATGTAAGACTTATGAATATATCTAGTGTTTCCAAGGATACTAAACTAATCGGTCTTTCTATATTTGATCTTTCTTGTGATCATGCCAATGTTATGTAATAATGCACCGAATCTGGGTAACTGGGGTCGGGGAATTACATTTTTAATAAACATAAAAAAAATTCAAACATTTATTCTGGGAACCCCAAGCCTCAGAATCATGTTTTGTCTCTATGCATCGTCTCAAAATAATCTTATGTAATATTCAAAAAAATTACATGGAAAATATGGGACATTATAGGATTATAATGTATGAGGAGTCTATAGGGGTGTATAGTGTGGTTAAAATATAGAGAAACATTCATGATTATATTAAAATAAATATTTTACATTACTGATCCTTAAGGAAACTAAACATTTAATTCTTGGGATTGTGTGATTATTGTGAGGTATATTATTTAACATATTGTAATGTTGTATAATAAATATAGGTTCACCTCACGTTGTATCAAATATTGTTTTTAAAGACTATGTTTAAGTACTAAATTTAAGAGGGTTGGTCTTGCACATCATAGTTGGAATTCGAGCAAGTATTAGTTATTTTTTAGGATTATTTTATTAATTTTAATTGATTATGATAATATTAAATTAATAAATATCCTAGGGAGAACGATAAGGGATAAATCTGAGAATATGATAACTTCTTGATGATTTGTAATATAAATATAGCGTGGTTCTCTATGTAATTACATATTTGATTAGGAATTGGAATGTGGATAAAGTTTCAAATAGTTGAACCTAGGGGTAATCACCCTGAAATAGTCTAGATGAGTATCAAATCAAACATCACTTTGGTTTATAATGATTAGGACTAAGACTCCTCACTAATATAGATACTTTCAAAAGATTTTATTTGGTTAATCACATTCTATTTACAACCCATTATAATATATCTATTTCTTGTTTACACTAATGAATTATTTTAAGATATAAGGAAGAACACAACTTAAAGTTACCAAGGGAAACTAAGAGATGTATATGATGATCCAATTTTGACATAACCAAAATTAATGTATATTGTGTTGAAAATAAAGTTTCCTTTTATAATAAATAATATGATTGATATTCCATATTCATTTGATCATTTAATCTAATTTTATTTGATATTATCGTAATCATTTTTTTTGTATTTTTTTGAAATAAGATCTTAAAAAAGAAGATATATAATTTATCTCTCTAGAAACTCCTAAGACATATCTAGGATATAGAATTTGGAATAAACGGTTGAGAATATGAATATATGAATATTATTTGAAAAATGATTTTTTACATAGTATTCATTAGTATCCCAATGTTTCTATCACATATAAGATATATCTTCAGTCTTGATTATCTTTACACCACCTTAAGGATTATAATTAGTATGTGATAATTAAAATTACGAGGATCAAACTTCTTTTATAAGGAGATTGTAACACCTTGGGATTCCAAAAATCATACTTTTTTCATAAAATATATTTTTATAATTCAATCCTTTTTTATTAATATTACTATTTATATAAAGGAACTGAAAGATAATATGAAATAAGCTAGAAAATATTGGAATTAAACTAACAATACATTATTCATTCATAGTAAATCATAATAAAAATATCACATGAAACTAACTATTACATATCATGGATCATTACTCACCATAGATTATTGTATCTTTTAAAAATTCAAAAATTAAATGGTAAAATTAATAGAAATAAATTAAATCTTCAACAGTTTGAGAACTCAAGGACCATATTCACCCATGAGGATCACCAATTGTAATGCCCCGACCCCAGTTACCTAGAGTTGGTGCATTATTACATAACATTTCCATGATCACAAGAAAGATCAAATCTCAAATGACCGATTAGTTTTTTATACTTGGAATAACTAGATACATTAATAATGTTTACATTACATCATAAAATGAAAAATACAACAATATAGTCTCCGTAGTCCACACTTTTATCCCCTCATACTATCCCTGCAGGTCATTCATAAATTACTTCTTCAAATCCTAGGAAAAATAAAACATAGAAATGGGGTGAGCTCAAATGCCCAGTAAGGGTAACAATATAGCGGAAAATTTCATAAATAAGAATAAACATTTAAGGAAATGTATAACTAAAAAAAGCCTTTTAAAGTTGATCTTCAACATAGTATGGAAAAAAATAAAATGAAATAATGCCATTTACTTATTCACATGGATATTATACTAATCTAATAATCACATGCAATATCAATAACCACTTTCATAATGATGGAATGCATAATGCCAGACTATCATAACCACATAGCCAAGGCCTCGTGCCAAGACTAAAAATAAGATTTTGTCATGGACTTGTGCCAAGACACTAGTTTGTCTCATGAGACCTACTGATGCATCGAGGAGCTATATCAGGCTCCACCTGTCAATTATTAAGTCCAAAGCATTCCTCATATGAACAGGTTTAAACATAACATAAACATTCGTATTAAAACTAGCATACGAAATGTCAATACTTTCTTCATAAACCAAGAATGGTATAAAAATAACACATCCACAGTCAAACATATCACAAAACCATTACTACAATATGGATGTTTTGTATCATAATAAATCAACTCCAAATAAACTTAAAATCCATCAAAGGATGTTGACATAGATGAAATCAAAACTATTTGAGAGAAATATCCCTTTTTTGAAATCATTTAAAAGTCACATAATTATAAAATAAAACATTTAATTTTAAAATTTTCTTATAAGCTTGTAAGGGAAGCTTTGAAGATTTTATAACTGTGGAAAATAGCCACACCTGAAGAATAAGTTAAAAAAACATTCTTACCTTAATTCTGTCAAAAATGTTAAAAAGGACCTTGTTTGGAAAATGACAGAAAGATTCCTTTATAAACTTATTATAAAATGTCAAACAAGGGTATAAATGAATTTAACCCATATTCTTGTAAATAGTAAAAATGATTTGAAATAAATTTTTAAGAAACATGGATGTGGATGATAAAGAAATCTTAGTAGATTATTACATATAAACAACCTCGGATAATGAAGAGATTGCGATATTAACCCTTACCTTGTACTTTTCCTTTGTTAGGGTAGGTTTACCTCCTGGATAATGGTGAAATAATTGTTATTAAATTATAAAAGAATCATATATATTAATATGATATCATATATGATATTTTAACATTGCTTTGTTAATAATATTTTAGAATTATCGTTGTTTCAGGTGTTAACTTGCTCATTTTCTTTTATATGTTTTGTTATGTAAGACAGGTTTTTCATGGATAGGTTATATATTATTCATATCCAGAATGATATCAAGTTTTTAAACATTATTCTAAAATCATAAAATGATAATTATACTTGAATGGATACGATGGAGAATGATTCTCATCACGTTCGTGGAGACGGTAGTCCGTACGTACGCACGAGCAATAATATCATTCTTTTGATATTAAAATAATATATAATTGGATAGTATATCATATATACAGAATAATTATCATGTTATATTAAGTATTTACATGAATTAAAAATAATTATTATACCCATCCATATAATAATATATTGAATAACAATTACACCATGACGTGGAGAAGGTAAGTTGTACGTACACACGTATGGTGACATGTCATTCAAAGGATGGATAGAATACTGAATATGGTTGTACCATATTTATAATAATAATACAGTATATAGTACATACTAGATTCATTATTTTATAATGGTGATAACAAATAAAGAAGAAGTGGAAGAAGAAAGGAACTTGAAAAGGGGTGGTGAAATCATTACCTATTCTTCAGGTTCTTCCTTTTGATTTGATCAAAAGGGATCCATAGATTGGCTTTATGACTAAAATAAGGCCTCTAGGATGAAGTGAGGGAAGTTGAGAGAGTTTTTCGGCAGATTTTGGCCGAGCCAAATTCCTTTGAAGGTTTGAATTAATGAGAAGGGGGAGTTCGCTTTTATAAGAGGGGTGAGGGGCACCTTTGGAAAAGCTAGAAATATTATTTTATAATAAATTAATATTCGGTTTATAATGGCTCCAAAGTGGATTATTTAAAGGTTAAGGTGGGGATGGGTTGAAAACCACTCAACTAATAAGATTTAGACAGGTTTGGGTTACTATATTAACCTTATCTTTAAGTATTAACTCTTAGTTAATTAGTTTGACACTTACCCTGTCACTCTGTATTTTTATATTATATAGTTAATAAACTTACTATATACCTCCAAGAGATCCCAATGTGGTCCATTAATGATACAAATATCATGATATAATTCTCTTGTCCAAACCATTGATTTTTAGGAATTGAATATCAATTAATAATATAATATTTGTTTTAAAAACTCTTTTTTGTCAATTTTGACAATATTTGGAAAATTGATTTTTCTGAAAGTCATAAAAGAATGATTACTTCGAAAACATTTAATTAAATCATTTATAAAATTTCATATTAACCAATAAAATTAGTTTAATTGATAAAAAGTCTCAAATTATTTTTATTTGGGTATTTATAATATCAATTATTTTAATTTTTCACTATTATGGTAATTACTGCATCATCATTGTGTCATAAATAAATTAAATTATAAAATGTCTAAAAT
This sequence comes from Viscum album, assembly GCA_963277665.1. NCBI lineage: Eukaryota > Viridiplantae > Streptophyta > Magnoliopsida > Santalales > Viscaceae > Viscum > Viscum album. Next base: position 1,048,607,164 of record OY728151.1, on the reverse strand, counting down.
TATAAATAAAATACCATTATGTAGGAAATATTTTTAGATTTCTATTGAATATTTACAATGGAATTTATCTTATGAATAACCCTATATTAAAAATGTTTTAGTAAATAAACATTGATTTTAACTCTTTTAACTCTTCTTTGAATTAAATAATAATAAATGTCCTAATCTAATCCAAGTGGACCTAAATGATAATATTTTATTCCTAAGGTTGTTTTTGGTCGAGATAAACTTGTCCAATAGAATTAGGACATGTTTTTAGGTAATATTAATATCATTTTTACCCTTAATTACCCTATTTACTTTTAATCGTGGTAAATAAAAGTAAAAAGTTACTATTCACCACAAATTATTTTCATCTCATTGAACCACATTTTACTCCTTTATATTAACCATGTCTCTCGGATTTTCGAAATTTCACTCACAGAAGCTGTAAAATTATGTTTTATGAAAAATTCAGTTTTTTTAACTACCACTTAGTGGTTTCACTATTCATCAAAAAATGAAGTTTTTCAGAAAAATACCAAAAATTCACCCTAGGCTAATTTCGATATTCCAAATCCAAAAATTAAGTCCATTTTAAAAAAAAATTTATAAATTTTCAAAAAGTGGGTATTACTATTCATAATGGCTAGTTTGATTGGTTGTGGTGTGTTAGAACTCGATGTTCCGTACAACACACGTTGTTGCATTATTCAAAGAGTAGCATACCATAGAAGCTTGGGGTGTTTCATTCTCTCCTCCTTCAAATAATTTTGTCCTTGAAATTTCTAGAATACTACCGCATGAAAAGACTCGAGTGGTTCTTCATCATATGTTCCTTGGGTTCCCACATTGCCTATTCCATCTTATGGTTTCTCCACAATACTTTTACCAGACGATTCGTCCTATTTCTCAGTACTTGTTCTCTCATATCATGAATCTTGACAGGTTCTTCACAATAAGACAGATCAGGTTCTAGTTCTAATTCTTCATATGTGAGTGCATGCGTTGGGTCAGGCATGTATTTCTTCAACAGTGATACGTGGAACACATCGTGAACTTTGGAGAGACTTGGCGGCATTGCCAATCGGTAAGCTATTGCCCCAATTCGTTCTAGAATTTCGAATGGTACGATTTACCTGGGACTCAATTTACCTTTCTTAACAAAATGTATGACTCCCTTCCATGAAGTTACCTTCAGGAAAACATGATCACCGACTTGAAATTCCAAATCCTTCCTTCGATTATCGGCATATCTCTTCTGCCTACTTTGAGCTGCTTTGATATGGTTTTGGATTACCTTCACCTTTTCCATCATTTCCTCCACCAGTTCTGGGTCTACAAGTTTTCTTTCACCAACGTCAACCAAATAGGTTGGTGTGTGACATCTCTTTCTGTATAACGCTTCATATGGTGCCATCTGAATTCTCGAATGGAAGCTATTGTTATAGGAAAATTCAACCAGAGGAAAATATTGATCCCACATACCCTGAAAGTCAAGTGAGAAGGATCTCAACATTTATTCTAAGGTTTGAATAGTTCATTTTGATTGTCCACGTGTTTGAGGGTGGTAGGGAGTGCTCAAATGAAGTTTAGTATCCAAGGATTTCTGATGACTTTTCCAGAATCATGAAGTAAAACGGGGATCACAATCAGAAACAATCAATATGGGTACTCCATGAAGTCTCAAAACATCATTAATATATAATCGTGCTAGTCATTCAAGTGGTAAATCTTCCCTTATATCAAGATAATGTGTTGACTTGGTAAGACGATCAACAATGACCCATATTGCATCGTTCCTTCTAGGATTCTTTGGTAGCCCCATTACAAAGTCCATCGTAATATTTTCCCATTTCCACTCTGGTATGGGAAGAGGTTGCATGACTCCTCCAGGCTATTGCCTTCCAGCTTTCACTTTTTGACAAACCATACATCTTGATACAAACTCAGCAATCTCCCTCTTCATGTTGTCCCACCAAAAATGTTCCTCCAAGTCTCTATACATTTTGGTGGTCCCATGGTGTATAGAGAAATTGGAACTATGATCATTATCCAACAATTCCCTTTAGATCAGGTATATCGAGAACACAAAGTCTTTTCCCAAATTTCAAAATTCCATCTTCAAACACAAAGTCTCTCAATCTCCCATCATTCACAACTTTAATCTTCTTTTGAAATTCTTCATCATCGGTCTGAGAACACTTAATCTTTTATAGTAAAGATGGTTTTCCAACCATTTGAAAAAGCAATGATGTTTCACCTTCCCTGGTCATTCGCATGTCCATCTTCACTAGGCCCATGAAAATTGGATCCCTTTAAATTCTCATATTATTCAAAACCCCATGATCTTTTCTACTCAAAGAATCTTCCACCTTTTTTGCTTTCCCCGGGTGGTAGTGTATCATGCAATCATAATCCTTGAGTAATTCAAGCCATCTCCTTTGACTCATGTTGAGTTCTTTTTGTGAGAAAAATATACTTTATACTCTTGTGATCAGTATAAATCTCACATTTTTCACCATAGAGGTAGTGCCTCCATATCTTCCATGCAAAGATCACCGCTGCTAACTCGAGATCATGAGTAGGATAGTTTTGTTCATGCATTTTCAACTGTCGTGATGCATATGAAATAACCCTATCATTCTTCATAAGGACACAACCAAATCCTTTCTTCGATGCATCACTATAAATAATTAACCCATCGTTCCTCAATGGTAGATTCAATATAGAAGCATTAACTAATCTTCTCTTCAGTTCTTCGAAACATTGTTCACACTCTTTTTTCCAAACAAATTTAACCCCTTTACGTGTGAGCTTCGTCAATGGATTTGCCTATCAGGAAAACTTCTGGACAAAACGTCGATAATAACCTGTCAAACCAACAAAACTGCGTACCTCAGTTATACTCATAGGTTCTGGCCATTCTTAGATTGCCTTGGTCTTATAAGGATCAACAGAGATTCCACATTTAGAGACAATATGGACAAGAAAAGAAATCTCCTAAAACCAGAATTCACACTTGCTAAACTTCCCATATAATTCATGTCTTCTCAGAGTCTTCAGGATAATGCGCAAGTGATTTTCATGATCTTTGTAGCTTTTGGAGTATACCAGGATATCATCAATAAATACCACCACAAATTCATCGAGATATTCTTTGAAAACTCTATTCATCAGATCCATGAATACAGAGGGTGCATTAGTCAATCCAAAAGGCATTATTGTAAACTCGTAATGCCCGTACCTGGTTCGAAATGCTGTCTTCGGAATGTATTCCTTCTTCACACACAACTAATGGTATCCAGATCGAAGGTCAATCTTTGAAAATTATTGAGCTCCAGGCAGTTGGTCAAATAAATAATCGATGCGAGGTAGGGGATACTTATTCATTATTGTTATAGCATTGATCTCCCTGTAGTAGATACATAACCTCATAGATCCATCTTTCTTTTTAACAAAAAGAACAGGGGCTCCCCATGGAGAAACACTAGGGTGAATAAATCCATTATTACTCAATTCCTCTAGTTGTTTCTTTAGTTCATCTAATTCTACAGTAGCAATTCTATAAGGGGTCTTCGATATAGGCCATGATCCTGGAATTAAATCAATGGAAAACTCAACTTATCATTCTGAAGGATGTCCAGGTAAATCCTCCGAAAACACATCTACATATGGTTTCCTAATAGGTACATCCTCTATTTGAACATTCCTTTCCTCACCCACTGTAATTTCATCCTCTTCCTCCCCAATAATTGAATTTAGTTGAGCTACTGGTGGTGGATCTAGATAAGAATTAAGTGGGGACGATTCTGCTCTAAAGATAAGGTGTTCCTTACCATCATCATCAAAAATCGTAACCACCTTTTTCTTACAATAAATCATCGCATCATGGTCCGAAATCCAGTCCATACCAAGGAATATTTTAAAATCAATCATAGGTATGATGATGAGATCAGTAGATAAAGAACATTTATGTGCTCTAATGGGGATTGATTCACAAAACTTTATTACATTGATACTTCCCTTAAGAGTTTTAACTGACAACTCTCTTGTTAAATCAAATTGTAAATATCTAATTTTCTTAGAAAACTGGGAAGATATGAAACAATGAGATGATCCAGAATCAAATAATGCATTTTCTAAACTTGAGGAAACCATTAAATTACCTGCCACCACGTCTTTCGGAGCATCTACCTCAGCAGTAGTGATAGCATAAACTTGGCCTTGATCCCTTGACCTTTTCTGAGGTATGTTCCCCTGACGCTTAGGAAATTCATTTGCATAATGTACCATCTCCCTGAAATTGTAGCATTGGACATCGGTAGCTTCCTTCTTCCCATTGCAATCACGAGCTTGGTGGCCTTTTTCCCCACACTTGTAATAGACTCCCATTCACTTCAAGCAAGTATCGGGGTGTTTCTTCCCACATTTTTTGCAGGTTGGATATTAATCTTTTCCCTTCTTCCCCTTACTTCCATTCCCATATTGATCAGTAGATCTCTTCTTCTCCTGCTTTTCTTTATGGTCATAAGACTTAGAGAATTCCTTTTCTGTCTTGATAGCACATGAGACAATGTCTTCGTATGACGAGATGGATTGTGAGACTAATCCTCGACATAGAAATGGTTTTAACCCTTCAAAGAAATGATCAATCATACTTCTTGGGTTATGTATATAATCTCCAACATACCTTGCTAACCTTTTAAAGTTAGCCTCTTACTTTGCGACATTATCATCTTCCTTTTGTCTCAGACTCAGAAATTGTCTTTCCATATCTGCTCGATGGTCACGAGGAAAATATTTTTCTAAAAACAGATATTTGAAATCCCTTCATTCCATATTTGATACTTCATCATCTTCCTTTGTGTTTTGAATCAATGACCACAATTGATCAACATCTCCAGCGAGGTGGTAAACTGCCATGACAAATTTTTCCCTTTCACTACTCCCCAAAGCCTGAAATATTTTCTACAGGGAACTTATCCATTCCTCAGCTACCAATGGATCTGTACTCCCATTGAATGTTGTTGGTTTTTTCCTCATGAAGTGATCTAACATTTATCCTCCACGCTGCGGATCAGGGTGATCCATACGGGTAAGGTTATTATTCATAACCTGAGTAAGTTATCCCAGTATGGTGATTAGTTAATCAGCACCAGTTGCATCACCAGTGCCACTATAATTATCTTGAGTATGGGGGAAATCCCTACATGGAGTGCGTTCATTGATACAGTTTCCATTTATTCCACTAGGTGCCATTTCTAAACAATGGCATAAACTAGATCAATTTATGATTCAAAATACATAATTCCATACTTATAAAATACTTAACATAAATTGAACTATTTATGGATATAATCCATAATCATAAAAAAAATTCTTTGAGGAAGCATATACTCATAAACCCTTCATAATGATCTGTAAAGAAAATGAGAGTTATCCTAAGCATATCCCCTGGGAGTGTTGTAACCAAGAGTGCAGCAAGGCCCGTTGTCGTGCACCAGTTCTCGTTCGAGTCTAGCACAAAGAGGTGTTTTCAGGTTTTACCCATAGGTACATCTGTGCCAGAGCCTCCTCTACCTGATCGTATCCATATAGGGATTTATTGCTCAGAAAACTCACAAAATCTCTACAATACCAAAATTCTAGGATGTTCTTATATACTAATCATCAAAGTCCATCTTAAATATATGTGCTCTAATCAGAGTTTATCTAAATATAGCTTCCAAGGTTTGTACTAAACTTCCTATGATACTAACTATAATGCCTCGAACCCAGTTACCCAGAGTCGTTACATTATTACATAACATTGGCATGATCACAAGAAAGATCAAATCTCAAAAGACCGATTAGTTTAGTGTCCTTGGAATAACTAGATACATTAATAAAGTTTACATTACATCATAAAATGAAAACTACAATAATATAGTCTCCATAGTCCACACTCTTATCCCCTTATACTATCCCTACAGGTCATTCATAAATTACTTCTTCACATCCTGGGATAAATAAAACATAGAAAAGGGGTGAGCTCAAATGCCCAGTAAGGGTAACAATATAGCAGAAACTTTCATAAATAAGAATAAACATTTCAGGAAATGTATAACTAAAACAAAAGCCTTTTAAACTTGAACATCAACATAGTATGAAAAAAAATGAAATAAGTCCATTTACTTATTCACATGGATATTCTAATAATCAAATAATCACATGCAATATCAATAACCACTTTCATAATGATGGAATGCATAATGTCAGACTATGATAACCACATTGCCAAGGCCTCGTGCCAATACTACAAATAATATTTTGTCAAGGCCTTGTTCCAAGACACTAGTTTGTCTCATGAGACCTACCGATGCATCAAGGAGCTATAGTGGGCTCCACCCATTACTTATTAAGTCCAATGCATTCCTCATATGAACAGGTTTAAACATAACATAAACATTCGTATTAAAACTAGCATATGAAATTTCAATACTTTCTTCATAAACCATGAATGGTATAAAAATAACACATCCACAGTCAAACATATTACAAAACCATCAATACAATATAGAAGTTTTGTATCATAATAAATCAACTCAGAATAAACTTAAAATCCATCAAAGGATGTTGAAATAGATGAAATCAAAACTATTAGAGAGAAATATTCCTTTTTTGAAATCATTTAGAAGTCAAATAATAATAAAATAAAACATTTACTTTGAAAATTTTCATATAAGATTGTAAGGGAAGCTTAAAAGATTTTATAACACTGGAAAATAGCCACACCCGCCGTATAAGTTAAAAAACATTCTTACCTTAATTCTGTCGAAAAGGTTAAAAATGACCTTGTTTGGAAAATGAAAGAAAGATTCCTTTATAAACTTCTTATAAAAAGTCAAAAAGGGTATAAATTACTTTAAACCATATTATTGTAAATAGTAAAAATGTTTTGGAATACATTTTTAAGTAACATGGATGTGGATGATAAATAAATCCCAGTAGATTATTACGTATAAACAACCTCAGATAATGAAGTGATTGCAAAATAAACCCTTACCTTGTACATTTTCTTAGTTGGGGTAGGTTAACCTCCTGTATAATGGTGATATAAGTTTTATTAAATTATACAAGAATCATATATAATAATATGATATCATATATGATCTTTTAACAGTGCTTTGTTAATAATATTTTAGAATTATCGTTGTTTTGGGTGTTAACTTACTCGTTTTCATTTATATGTTTCGTTATGTAAGCCATGTTTTTCATGGATAGGTTGTATCTTATTCATATCCATAATGATATAAAGTCATTAAAAATTATCTTTAAATCATCAAATGATAATTATACTTGAATGGATACGATGGAGAATGATTCTCATCGCGTTCGTGGAGACGGTAGTCCGTACGTACGCACGAGCGACAATATCATTATTTTGATATTAAAATAATATATAATTGGATGGTATATAATATATAAAGAATAATTATCATGTTATATTAATTATTTAAATGAATTATAAATCATTATTATACCCATCCATATAATAATATATTGAATAACAATTACACCACGATGAGGAGACGGTAAGCCGTACGTACGCATGTATGGTGACATGTCATTCAAATGATGGATAGAATACTAAATAAGGTTGTACCATATTTATAATAATATTACAGTATATAGGATATACTGTATTAATTATTTTATAATGGAAATAACAAATAAAGAATAAGTGTAAGAGTAAAGGAACTTGAAAAGGGGTGGTGAAATCATTACCTATTCTTCGGGATCTTCCTTTTGATTTGATTAAAAGGGATCTTTAGGATGGCTTTCTGACTAAAGGAAGGCCTCTAGGATGAAGTGAGGTAAGTTTAGAGAGTATTTGGGCTGAGTTTGGCCGAGCCAAATGGCTTTGAAGGTGTGAATTAATGAGAAGTGTCAGTGCCCTTTTATAAGAGGGGTGAGGGGCCCCTTTGGAAAAGCTAGAAATATTATTTTATAATAAATTCATATTCAGTTCATAATGGCTCCAAAGTGGATTATTTAAAGGTTATGGTGGGTATGGGTCGAAAACCACTCAACCAACAGTATTTAGACAGGTTTGGGTTACTATATTAACCTTATCTTTAAGTATTAACTCTTAGTTAATTAGTTTGACACATACCATGTCACTTTGTATTTTTATATTATATAGTTAATAAAATTACTATATACCTCTAAGAGACCCCAAAGTGGTCCATTAATGATAAAACTATCATCATATAATTCTCTTGGACGAAACTTATATTTTTAGGAATTTAATATCAATTAATACTATAATATTTTGTTAAAAACTCTTTTATGTCAATTTTGACACTATTTGGAAAATTGATTTTTGTGAAAATTATAATAGAATAATTACTTAGAAAAAAGTAGATTAAATAATTACTAACATGTCATATTAACCTATAAAATTAGTGTAATTCATAAAAACTCTAAAATTATATTTATTTAGGTATTTATAATATCAATTATTTTAATTTTTCATAATTATGGTAATTAATGCATCATCATTGTGTCATAAATAAATTAAATTATTTAATGTCTAAAAATAATAAATAAAATATCATTATGTAGGAAATCATTTTAGATTTCTAAAGAATATTTACAATGGAATTTATCTTATTAATAACACTATATTAAATATGTTTTAGTAAATAAACTTTGATTTGAACTCTTTTAACTCTTCTTTGAATTAAATAATAATAAATGTCCTAATCTAATCCAAGTGGACCTATATGATAATATTTTATTCCTAAGGTTGTTTTTGGTTGTGATAAACTTGTCTAATAGAATTAGTACATGTGTTAGGGTAATATTAATATCATTGTTAACCTTAATTACGCTATTTACTTTTAACCGTGGTAAATAAAAGTAAAAAGTTACTATTCACCAAAAATTATTTTCATCTCATTGAACAACATTTTACTCCTTGATTTAACCATGTCTCTTGGATTTTCGAAATTCCACTCACAGAAGCAGTAAAATTATGTTTTATGAAAAATTCAGTTTTTTTAACTACCACTTAGTGGTTTCACTATTCATCAAAAAATGAAGTTTTTCAGAAAAATACCAAAAATTCACACTAGGCTAATTTCGATATTCTAAATCCAAAAATGAATCCCATTTTAAAAAATAAAATTTATAAATTTTCAAAAAGTGGGTATTACTATTCATAACGGCTAGTTTGATTGGTTGTGGTGTGTTAGAACTCGATGTTGCGTACAACACACACTATTGCATTATTCAAAGAGAAGAGTACCGTAGAAGCTTGGGGTGTTACACAAATGGACAAAAAACTAATAATTAGGAAGATTATTGGGAAATGAGAACAAAAATTATCATATCTATGATTAAAACTATGGAAATTTGGAGTATAACATAAAAAGTGGGAATAAAATTAATGAGTATAGTAAGGCTATATAAAACAATGAAATCTAGTCATTATAAATATGGTCAATGGAAATATTGGAATTCAATAAACATGTATCTAATAGGTATTATAATGTTTTGTTTTTAAATTAGTTAATGAAAAATAATATTATTCACAAAAAAATAGATAATGATATAATAATATAATTATAACATATTATAAATATATATTTAAGAATTACATATAATCATTTTTAATATTAGAGTATAATATGATGTATTAATTAAACACAATGAAAGATATTAACATCATTTGATTTGTAAAATTATTTTCTTTAGAATAATAAGTAACTAATAGTATTTGGTAAATATTTTTTTATAAAAGTTATATTTTTGAACAAATTAATTTTAATGTGTTATATAATTTACCTTAAAAAATTAAATTGACTTAATTTAAAATATAATTTTATAGGATCTAATATATTAACCCTATTTAAATTAAAAATTGGTATGTAATAATATCAAGAACACTTAATGTTCAAAAAAGATATTATTTTAATAAAAGTTGTTATTATTTATATTTTGCAACTTCATTGAAAAGATAAATTTTATAATTTTATAATTTTACTTTTTTAAAGGAACATACTATTTTCACTCATAATTTATTAATTATATTAGGGAAATTTATGGAATGTTATTTAATTATGTGATTTTTAACTAAATGTTGAAAAACAAAAAATTTTAAAAAATTGAGAATTTTACGACTCCATTTCTATATAAGAAAGACATAAAAATTAATTAATAATATAATTTAAGGAAATGTGTATTGAGTTTATAAAATTATTCATTTTAATAATTATCATGAACATAAAAGATCAATATTTAATTTTTAAAAATTAAGTAACATTTTATTCCAATTATGAAACTCTTTTCAGTGTTTTATTTTAATTACTTATTATTATGGTAAATTTAGGATTTGGATTACTTTGAAAATAAGAAATTTTATTTTATAAAAAAAAATTATTACAAATAAATTACTAAAATTGTAAATTTTTACCGACAAAAATAATTTGAATCATAGAATCATGTATATTGTAAATACTGTTTTTATGTGTTATTGTGTTTATTTTGAAATTAGATTTTTTTAACATTATAAATATTATATGATAACATTATTATTAAATTTTATCGAAAAATGTTTAAATAGTTTATAAGGTTATTTTTTATTTCGTTTCATTAAAATTAATTACCAAGGTTAAAAATTTATTACCAATGTACAAGTACATTAAAGAAAAGGATATAAAAGTAAAACAAATTCTCAAACCACTCAAATATCTCTTAAAAATGTGATTTGGAGAGTAAAATAGGACCAATAGTAATAAAAACGACATATTTTGTACTTTTTGTACCTTTTACTTTTTAATAGTATCATTCCATTATTGAAAAATAATGGGTATTCACATAAGTGTTGTTTTGTTTACTTAAAATGGGGTCACCAGCATCCTATCAATGATACACATACCTTTTGAAATTTAAATTAACCCATACCCATTATAGATATACTATATTTCCCTTGGAAAAGGTAAATAAATTGGTCACCATAAGTGTAACTCCTTGATATTTTAAAATAACATCACGTTCAATAGTGTTTACAACATGCAATATTGAGCTTAACCCAACCAAAAAATAATGTTATTTAAATATTACCACTATAAACTAGATATTAAACAGGTGGGTATGAATAATACAAATAGTTTTATTAAAAATACAATTTATCTACTCAACAAAATTTGTTTGATAATTGATTTGAAATAAGAATTCAATTTTAACATTTTATGTTTCCAAATACATTTTCTTAAAAAGTAGTTTTTTTTCTTCTTGTGAGAAAATATTATAATTAATTTTTTGAAATTCTCAAAAAAAATTATAAAAATAATATAATTTTTCAAATCATCATAGCTAAACTATCATTGGTTGAAATTTTTGGTATTTTTTGAAATCAATAATTTCTTAGTGAATATAGAAAATGATAACTTTTCAAAAACTATCTTTTCTTTTTATTATATAAAGTAATTTAAAAGCCCCATTATATTTTTAATATGGTCTTAAATTAGTAGAAGATCCATTTTATTTATAATAATATAATTTCAATAAAAAACATTTTGGGTTTAGATTCAAATTACCATTTATGATTAAAAAAGGATTTTTCTTAAAAAAATCATTGTGTTTTACTAATTTACATTAGAATTAAAAAAAAATATAAAATAAATCATGAAAAATTGATAAATTATTCAAAAAAATTAGTTTCATATTTTTTTAAAAAATACCCTTTATTTTTAGTTATTATGAATTATAACTGTGGAGATATTTATCACATCAATAAATCGTATGTCGAGAAATTGATGTTACAAATAAAGTGATAATGCACTAATAATTTAACCAACGCTAGCATTTTTTTAATTTCATGGGAGGAATTTGGAACAATACTTCCCAAATTCTACTATATAGTATTTTGGGACCTTTTTTCCTTATTAATACATTTATATTATTTTAGGTGAATAAAATTCTAAAATGAAAATATATTTCATTAAATTTAATTTATATACTCACATAAGGATGAGAATATATTATGAATGAATATAAAATATTATTTTGAATATTATTTATTTATTTAATTAGTGGATATTTATTTCTAATTTTTGTTGATTTAATAATTATCTTAAATTCATACGCAATGCTGACTTAAAATTTATTTAGTTAATATTTAAAGAAGTTAAATTATTTAAGCAGATCAAAAAGAAATATTTTTTGGGTATGTTATAGTGACAAATGATTTTTTTAGATATATATTACATATTATAGATGAGTTATAAGTCCATATTCAAGTTATATTTTTATCTTGTTTTTGTTAATGTCAAATAAAATGAATTATGTCAAAAATGAAATTATTGATATTTTATGAAAAATAATATTTTATTAAATTATTTAAATATCATAAAAAACTCGCAAAAAGAAAAGTAGGAAAAAATTGTTCATATTTTCATACCTATTACATTTGTAAGAAAATTACTATCTGATAAATTATATTATAACCCTTTATGATTGAAAATGTTCTTACTCTCATAAAGGTCCAAAATTGTGTAACAATGGGGGTTAAACTAAGGGATAAGGTTTAAAATACCATTTCATCCCAACAAAATTTTATTGGTTGAGGTTATTTAACCTATATACAATTTTATATTAATGATTAAGTCCAAATTTTTCCAATTTCACATAAAAATGAATTTATTATATTTAAATATTTTTATTACTTACATGTGTGTCCCTTCGTTCTCTAAAAGCTGAAATCACCTCTCCTCTCTTATATACACCACCTAGAGACACTTATCTGAATAACCCATAACAAAAAAATTTCTCAAAATCATAATCCATGTTTTGGAGGATATTTTCTTCCTAAAAGACTAAGCCTTGGTCCCTTAATAAGAGATCTAATGTAACACTTTCAAAGAATAGATAATCGTGTTTACAAACTCTTTTAAATTGTTTTCTTCCAAAAAAAAATCATCAAAATAAATTTTTTACCATTCTAAAATAATTACTCAAGTATCATAAATATAAATATATTTGATTTTTATTATGTTATATTCATTTTTCATCTCTTTTCTAACCAATGAAAATTTAAAACATCATTTTTGTGTACATTCCTCCTACTGTGTCCACGTAGTGGTGTAATTCATTTTTCATCACCATTTATCCTGGATTGGTAAAAATGATAAAATAATAAAATTATTTTACATTTATATCATAAAAATTATTCTAAAAATATAATACTATATGTATATATCTTATTACCTTCTAATCCATTGTAAAATGATAACATTGCTTATGCATATGTGTGGAGTACCACCTCCACGTAGAGATGTGATCCATTTTTAAGATCTATATTATCTGGATTGTAATAAGGATAATCTCATTATATATATCTATATTATAATTATATAATTATTAAAATTATTTATATTTTGTAAAAATAATCAATGTACATTTAATAGGACATCGTCAATAAAGCATCCATAAGAAAATATTGTAGTTAACACAAAAAATTATAATAACGAATGATTTCTCACAAACAAGTTATATGATGTTTTTAGTGGATAATATATGAAATTATATATATTAAAATTGTTCTAAAATAAAAGAAAAACATGTTAAAAAAGAATTATATTAGAGGTTAAACCATGTTCAGTTAAGGGAAAACGTAAGGTAAGAGGTTCCCAACTTGATTTACATTCATTGTGTTATACTTAAACTTCACTGACTATACTATTCTGTGATTATTTGTGAAATAAATTATAAATTTTTCATCTTTTTTTTCCACTTAATTTTCCAAGATTTATAATTTTTACACATAATCACTTAAATTATTAATTCTCATATCAATGAAAATATCATTTCAACATTTTGGAATCAATTTTCTCTCCATGGAGAAATGTATTTTAATATGAACCTATATACTTTTGTGTGTTGTATATAAAAATAATTTTATTTATATAACATAAATAAATATTTTTTCATTATTATTTATCATTCAATTCATTTTACACCTTCATGATGATTTTTTACAAGAAAACTTATCTAATTTCTATTTTGATTGGATATATTTTTCACCCATGTCAATATTTTTGAAATTTTTTAAATTTTTTTTCTAATTTTTTTTATTGGAATATTATGTTTTCCATCAACGTAAAAAAATTTGAATGTAATATTTCTAATTTATTCCCAAAATGTTCATTTTAATCAGTATTTATAAAAAGGAAAAAGGAATCTTTACTTTTTTATGAATACAATGTCAATGGAATTTCCCACTTCCGTAAACATTTTACCCACATTAGCTTATTCTAAAAATTTTCAATTGTTTTATGAATAAAAATATTTAAAATAAATTTTTCTAATATTTCACATTCAGTATCTTCAATTCTCTTATGGGCATTACTTTATTACAAAACATGTCTATCTAAATAATTGAAGATCATCTCTTATCTCTTATTAATTTTTTTCAATTAAAATTATCTTATAACATTCACATTCATGTAATAATTATAAATTACCTTTCTTTAAAATATCCACATATTTGTATCATGTATACAATTATTTCTTAATCCATATTCCATTTTTACATGTACTATTTTAAATTTATTGTTTTTTACTGACTTAGGAAATTTTCATATTATGTATTATTTACTCGATATAGACAATTATTGATAATTAATTTTGTTTATTAATTAAATTTATCATTTGGTATATAATGAATGAATTGGAAATGCATTAATGAGTGGGTCATTGCATTTTATAGCCTCTCTAGGAGTCAATAAGTCTCATTAGACAAACCAGTTGGATAGCATTTTTAAATTAGTGTTTTGTGTATTCTTACAAATAGTTTAAACTATCATTCTACAAGGTATTTATGGTAATAATATAATGATTTTTATTATTATGATTTCTAACATTAAGAATTACCCTATTTGATAATTCAGTTATTATAATCCATGAGAATACTTCATTAATATTATCCCTAGACACATTTTTTTCATGTTATTTATTAAAATGAATGTGTTTTCAAATATTTACAATGAAATATTGATTATTCCTTTTTTACTCATGATATATTTCACATTCCATAACTCTTACTAAGAATATGTGCTCACAATTTGTTTTTTTCTTTCCCCGAGATGTTAAGAGAGATATGATAAATAATATCAATGATGTCATAATGTTTCTTATGATATGTATTTTATATTTCTAATTTAATGTCAGAATCATTATTTATCTAGTTCATTACGAATATTAAAAACATTAATCCTTCAGGAAGATATCCATTTTATCTTTTTCGAATATATTTATGTTGAAATTTTCTCTAGGTTATTCGAGTTTGTGTAATTATAGTTGGAATCAAGGGAAGTTTATTATAAACCTTGGGAACTGGATTTAGGAAAACATATATTTAGACACATAACCCTATGATTTTATGTTAGGATATGTATAAGTATAATATAACCACATAATTTTTTTGTAGGGTAGATATTATGTCTATTCCCATAATTATTATTATTTTCTATTTAATAATTTTATGTTTTATATAATGGTTGGAAATAGTATGAATCATATTAACACTGAATGTGATAGAAAATGTGGTGATTATGAATAACTAAATTATATTATGACATGTATGAAAGATATTTTATGTATTCCTAATAGTTTATAATTATATTTTATTAACAACCGGCGCCTTAAGTAACTCTTAGGCTCCCTAAAGAATTGAGGAATAGAGTTCTTTGTGAGATCGTTTGGTGCATACCAGGGAAGAAAGAATGATAAATTTCTTTCATGTCAAAATTATGAAAATATATAACATATTTAATTTCATAAATGAATGATAAAATGTTTTATATGTTTTAAATGAGGGCCTAGATAAATGAATTGAAAAGGAAAAATTCAGAGATCGATGGAGGGATATAAAGTTCATCCAGAAATACCATTTATAGTTTAATGTCTTGTGTGTGGGGAGCATCGGGATCACCCAAGACAACAACCTAATCCAAGGGTTAAATACTACGTAGAAGAAGCACCTATGCAAGCCAATCATTTAAGTTTAATTATTCAAGTTATTTTTTGTTGTAATTATTGGGTGACTAATATTGATGGAGTAAGTGTGATATTATTAGAGACTGTGAAATTGGTTAGGGATTTTTTGACAATTTGATTTAGGAAATCATTGATAAATTTAATTGTATTTTTTTAATAATGAAAAATAGAATGTGTTTTTTTAAGAATAAGGGTTGTGTTAATTTTTTTAAGAATATTTATTTTCATTTAGAGTTAACATAAGTGTTAAAAATATTATCAAGAGTTTATAATTTTAAGTTTTCCATACGTTTAAAGGCATTGATACCCATTTTTAGATTTATTTGATGAGATTTAGAGGTGATTGGAAACATTTACTAGCATTTAGGAGGAATAATATCTTGAGGTTAAAAAAAACCTTTGGATTTATATAATATTTTTTATGGTCTATTGAATAATAATATATATATATATATAAACATGATGGTTAAAAAGTTATTCATTGAAAAGGTGATATTATTAGTGATATTTATGATCTACCAAATGATTATCTTTTAGGTTGGTAGCTAGATTTGATTTTTGATATTCTAGTAAATTTCATTATATTATAATATTGTCAAGGTGATTAATGATATTTTTGGGATTCTTTATTGGGTTAAAGTATATGTAACCTTTAGGTTTCATATGTGGTTTAAAATGAAATATTATCTGTAAAGAAAGAGTTTATTTTTTTTAAATATAAGTTAAAAGGTATAAGATCACCTTATTGGTTAAAAATTTATTTAATGTTTATGTTATTTAATTTATTTGGATGTTATGTTATGTTATTTATTTTCTGAATATTATAAGTTAGACATTTTCTGTTATTGTAGAAACATTGAAGTAAAATGTATTCTTTCTTTATATAAAGAATATTACATTATTGACCTTATCTTATATAGTGGTAATAATTTTGTTTTTGGATAATGTTTGAAGATGTGGGGAATAGCTTATTATCCTTCAGAGTATTATGTGGACCATTAAAAGTTAATTTCAATATATCATTTAGGAAAAACTGATCTTGAATACTCATTATTTTGAGAAAGGATTTCATTAATGTGGAAATTGATAAATTGATGAAATAGTACTTCTGAATTAAGTATATTTACTTATTTTCTATGTCATCATGGTAATGCAATTAATCAACTCTTTGTAAAAGTGTCTTCAATGAAAAATTTTACACTATAACAATCATTTATATTGAATCAACGTTCTTTTCACCAGTCAATAACTTACGGTCTTTTGGTCATTAACTATCTCCTAACCGTGTTATCCATCACAATCTATTAATCACTGGTAATCAGTTTTTTCCTATGTGTCTATATTTCCACTTCCCACTAATATTTGGCTATTTGGAAACCTAAGTTTCTTATATTCTAAATGGCCTTCATATATTATTTTAACTATTTTAAGAGTGAGTTTTATTAACCCTTTTTATGATATGGGTTTTCCATGATGGAATAATCCAAGGTAAAACCATTGATTATAGAGAACATGTTCAAATTATAAGGATGAGTTTTTTGAATGGGGGAGAATGTTACACCATGAGATTTCCAAATGACACTATGCATGATAGATTATTCAACACACAACTAAATACTTCATCAAAACAAAAAAAATTATTATTTAAATATTACTATTATAACCAAATCATTTAACTGGTTCATATAAATTGGATTGTACATGTAATGAAATATATAAAGAAACTAATCAATACAAAAATATTGATTAATTTCTACAAATTATGAACAAGTTTTTTTGTGAAGACATCTTATTATTTACAAAATGTTTTCTTCAAAAATTATTTCTTCTACTTATTATGTGAAAATATTATAATTGATTTATAAATATTAAAAAAAATAACAAAAAATTATTTTTTAAAATCATCATACCAAAATTAGCTTACGTGGAAATTCTTAAATTTTTTTTGAAATGATTAATTTTTCATTTAATAGTGGAAAACACTAATTTTTTAAATGATATATATTCTATTTATTAAATTATGAAATTTAAAAGTCACATTATATTTTTTGTATTTTAATAAAGTAAAAATATATCCATTTGATTTATAATTATCTAATTTTAATTAGAAATATTTTAGGATTTTGATATAAGTTAATTTGTATGCTTAAAATATATTATTATTAATAAATTTTTCATTCTATTTTACACATTTATATTCAAATTAATTTATAAAACTTCTATAAAATTAATAATTAATATGTTCCACCATATTTTGAATAAAGGGGTTCAAATTTTGTAAATTAGTCCATTTTATTGAAAGGAATTATGAATAGTTACTGTGGTAAAATTCATTACATTGGTAAAGGGTAAATCAGGTATGTATAGTTAAAAATAATGTGTTAGGGATTAAAGATAATCTCAAAACATAATTTATATCATTTTATGTTATTTATTCAGCCATATATATTCTAGATTCAAATATATGGCATTGGGGATCTCTTTGGCCTTATTGATGGAATTTATATTATTTTATGTAAAGAAAATTCCTAAATGTCCCTATTTTTATTTTAATTTATTTTATATGTTCACATAAGGATAAGAATAATTTAAGAATCAATATTAATTATTATTTTGAACATTACTTATTTATTTTTACCATGGTAATTTATTTTTTATTTTTTTATTTAGTAATTAACTGTAATTCTTAAACTACGTTGAGATTATATTTATTCAATTAGTAGAAAAATATAATAAAATATTTTAGAAAATCTAAAAGTAATGTTTTTTTTATAGTGATACAGTAATTTTATAGATATATACAAGATATAGAGATTTTAAAAGTATATATTCGAATTACATATTTTTATTTATGTCGTTAAACACAAATTAAATGAATCTTGTCGAAAATGATATTATAAATATTTTTCAAAAATTATAATTTATTAAACTATTTAAATAAAATAAAAACATGAAAAATGAAAAGTAAGATAATAAATGTCCAGAAAAATCATCCCATTATCGTTTAAGAGAATATTGATACCTTATAACTACAATTATAAACCATTATGTTGGAAGAAGACATTACTATGGTGAAGGTTAAAACTATTCAACGAAGGGGTTAAACCAAAAGATAAGGTTTAAAATACTAGATAAAACTATTTAAATTTTATTGGTTAATGGTATTTAACCCAAATATTAAATTATATTCTAAATTATCTCCTATTTTTTCCACTTTCACATGACAATTAGTTTATTTTATTTTTATCTGTATACTAATTCCATGTGTTTCCTCTCATCCACTATAAAAAGTAATCACATATAATCTCTTCTATACACAACCTTGAACCTCAAATATAAATTAAACCCAACCAAAACATATAATAAAAATATTTATCTAATTTCTCCAGGTTATTTTATTCCATAATACCAAACTCTAGTTGCATCGGAGAATATCTAAATATCCTCATTCGAAAACAGTCAATTGTCACTATCGATCCATTAGAATTTATTTCTTCATCAACTTCATATAAATATATTTTAAAAATCCTAAAATAATAAATCTAGTATCATAAATATACTGATATGTTATTATGATTTTGGTACCACCATTTTCCATCTCTTTACCATCCTACGAAAAGTGAAAACATCACTCATTTGTATATACGGCTTACCATCTCTACATAGAGGTCTAATTGAATTTTCATTAGTATTTTACATAGATGGTTATAATAGTGGATATAAATAATATAGAATATGTTTTTGACATAAAATTATTCTAGAACTATAAAATCATAAATATCTTCTTATGTTATAATACATTGGAAAGTAATGACATCACTCTTGTGTACATGAGGACTACAACCTCGACGAAGTGATGCGATCCAATTTTCACTTTTATTTTACATGGATAATAATAATTTCAGATATAATGGATATATATTATATTTATATCATGATTAATATTCAATATATTAGGGAATCATATCCAAAGTAAAAGGATTTGAACTTCTATGACAAAACATGCATGAGATAATAATTTAATAAACACCAAAAATAAAGATAATATTGAAAGATTGTTTATTAACGGGTGATAAGATATTATAAGGAGATCATAAATGTTATTTTAAAATATTAATATGCATTGAAAATATATTAATAGATTATTTAATACCAATATAAATGAGGTTAAATCATGTACAACCTAGGGGAAATGTTAGGTAATTGGTTTCTTACTCAATTACCAACAATTGGGTTATACTTCTACATCAATGATTTTGCAATATCATGATGTTGTGAGAAATTAAATCTAATTTTATTATCATGTATATCCATTTTTTTATTTCAATTTGTTTCATATAATCACATTATAGATAAATTCTCAATTCAATTATACAATCTTTGTAAGATATTTCATCTCAATTTCAAATCTATTGAGACATATTTGGTATTATGCACTTATTTACTTTTACATGGTGTATATAATACCCATTTTATGTATTTAACATGAATATATATTTCCAAATTATTATTCATGATTAAATTCATGTTACTCTTTTTTTAAGAAAGTTTAAAATAAAAAGATAAACTTATTAATATTTTGATCGGGTATATTTTTCATTAATGTCCATATTTTTTTGAATTATTTCAAAAAATTATTTTTTTCTAAAGGACTTATTAAGTAATTTTTATGTTATCCCAGAATTTGTCGATTTTTTAACTAATATTTCTATGTTTTTTCCCCAAATTTCCATTTTCAACTTTCTTTATGAAATGAAAAAAATAATTTTTTTACTTTAATGTATGTGGTGTTAATAGCCCTTCTATATGCTAAGACTATGTTCCGCCCATTAGATTCTTTAACTACTTTTAAAAAAATTATGAAGAAATATCTTTAATGACGTATTATTTTAATATTTCACTTTAATTTTCTTTATTTCTCTAAAGGATGTTATTTTATTACAAAACCTAAATTTTTTAGGAATCAATGGTCATCACTTTTATATTATTAATAATATAGTAATTAAATTTAACTTGAAACATTAAATTTCTTATGATAATTTGATATTACCTTTATTTTAAATATCCTTCTTATTTGAATCATGGATATGATTGTTGCCTAAACCATTTACAATTTCAATATATGATGTTTTTCATTGAATGTTTTATAATTGACGTGGGAAATATTTATATTATATATTATTTGATCATTAAAAACACTTATTGACAAGACTATTATTAAGGAATTAAATTGATAATTTAATATATTAGTAATTAATTCTAAATTAATTGAATTTTGGATCCCATAATTAGTTTACCCCTCAATGCATCGATAGGTTTCATGAGACAAGCCAGTTCGCTAACCATATAAAATGTGATTTTGGCGAATGCTTGGCCATTTTATAGGCTATCTTAGAACCAGTTATTGATGGAAAATATATCATGAAGTATAATACCATAAAATACAACATTAATAATCTCCTTCATTGATAATTAATTCATTATTTTCCATGAGATTATTGTATTTATATAATCGAAGGATTTATTTCATGCTATGGTAATTCATTAAATGAAATGTGTATTTAGATATTTATCATTTCATATTGATTATGAATTATTTACTCAAGATAACATTCATTTTACATAGAAATGTTTGATCATGTTATCTTACCACATTATATGGAGAAATATATTAATAATAATATTAAGGATAAGATAATTTTTCTTATTTTATGTATTTTAAATTTATAATGAAAAATGGGAAACAGGTATGTATCTATTTCTTAAAGAACAATAAACTAATATGTCCTTAAATATGAGATCCCTTATAGTATACTCTATTATAATTATGTAAAAATTGGCTCTTGGTTACTTGGGTTATGTTTGTTTCTATAATTTGGCATAATCCATTCGTTTACAAGGAGCGTTTGAATAGAATGTTCAAGATCTCAAAGTGAGTAATACTTAATCCATATTCATTTATTTGTAATCATTATCTTATAAATATATACTATACATAGTAATATAAAGAACTATGTATCATTATTATATTTATTTATTGGTGTATTAATATAACGATAATTATTTATTACTTTCCGTCCACTAAGAAATAAAAAAGAACGTCGAGTGTGTATGCTCAGACAACCACCTCCACGAAGCATCATGATTTATTTTCCTTCCCCAACAAAAATTTAGGAATTTAAAAATGTATTTAAATTAATAAAATTATGGTTATGAATCTATTATAATTATATATAGATAATATTTTACATTTTATAAGTGATCTTAACAATTAATAATCATAGTAAACATAACCTCCTAGCATTACATATCAGTGTGCCTTTCCTAATTTCAGTTCATTGTATTATGACTTATATAATTATATAAATTTAATGCTAATTTAATAATCATGGGAAAAAATCCCCTAGATTTTTGGGATTTTTATTTTATTATGTAACACCTTTAACTATGGTCAATATACTAGAAGAGTTATGTAAAAATTGGCATAACCATCTAAAATAACCAACATAAAAATACTGTATAATAAATAAATAATATATTATAGTAAATGGTACTTTTTCAAAGAAACTAGTATGAATAAGTTTCCTAATATGGTATCTAATAAACATAATAATATTATTTGGGAATTTAGGTGGATGCGTAGTGCAAAGAAAGAACAATATAAGGGTGTCCAATCTCAATTTACCACCTCCTAGGATATATTTCTTATTGTACATAATGTTTTATTTGGAATGGTATATCTATTTAAAAATTAAATTTTTTATCATGTTCATATAACTATTCATTGTTTTTAAATTTTCATTGTAAATCATATAAATGTATGGGATTTTATTTGAAAAGTTTTAATTTTGTAATGGGTAGATTTTAGAAATTTAATTTATTAAGGAATATTTATTATTATGAAACATAATAAATTTTACATGAATTTATAACTACTTATTTAACTTATTTTTCCATATTCAGGAAAATCATTGGATTTTAAGGTCAATATCATGTTCTTTCCTTAAGTGTATTTTGATTCAAAAGATACTCTATTTGTAAGTATATATTTTTAGTTCCCTCCATGAGTTAAAACATTTCTTATTGAACTTATTTCATCCCATATTATATGCTTCCACGATAATAGTTTATATTATGGTAAATTCTATTCATATCAAGGTAAGTAAAATTTTCAATGTCACTCATAAATTTTCCTTTTATGATACTGGGGTAAACGTTTTCTACAAACACATTAATAGTATTTTTTTAGTTTGAATGTTCTTCTTTATAAAAACTCATTTACATGTTTTGAACCTATTTTCCATATAATTTTAAGTCATTATGGTTTTAAAAATTAAATGTGATATTCTAATATTTTCTAAATTAATTTTTTTATTTTTAAAGTAAAATATTTATTTTAGAAGCCATTTGGAAAAACCGCGTTTTCTAAAATAATTCATCAAGTATTTTTTTATCTTCTCAATGATTTTTATTGGAAACATATTTATATAATAATTTTTCTTTTTAAAAAGCCCTATTTTGGTTTTAAATTGTGATTTTTTAATGTATTATCAGTCTTAGTTATTTAATTTAAAAGATTCCATTTTTTGTACTTTTAAATCCTTTTTAAATGAGATATCACCTATTATTTTTCATGTCATTTATCTAAAGATCTTAGCCCATTATATTTTCTATATAAAAACATTATTAATACTCTTTATGTTACAGAGGGGATATTCCCTTAGGACACAATCATGTTTTACCTCTCTCTCTCTCTCTCATAGTTTTTTCTTTATAATAAACACTTTCTTTATCTAATATTTTCATTTGAGTGATTTTCATTCTCAATAATTGGTATTCAAGTGATGTTATTCATGAACTGGATGAAGTTATTAATGTATATTCAAATGTTTATTGGTGATATTGTTAATATTTTAGACCATTCATAAATCATATTTGATTAAAATTGAATAAGGTCAAAAGACCGTTCAAAGTCCAATGAAGAAAATGTGGGAGGATCTAGTTGATGAAGGATGTTGCATATAACACAAGAAATCCAGTGTAGAGAATCAAGAGTTGTATAATAATACCATTACCCATATGGTGGAGTATGTATAGAAGTAAAAACATACAAAAAGTGTTTCATTTAAGTTGTGGCATCGGTCATCTCACTTGTGTATTTGTTGTAGAATATTTTTTGGAGAATTTAATCGTTGTAAAAAGGCATGGCTCGAGCCATTAAAGCCTCAACTTTACCATGGATCCCTCTAGCTCCTGTGAAGCTTATAAATAGATATCTTGTAAGTATTTGATCATATATATAAATATTATATGTTATAGGATGATAATATCATGTTAATATTCAATAATGGATATCTAGAAAATTATCTTTAGCCTTAAGAAACTCTCTAGAGCAAGTTATCAATTGTCAATTCTCATGGGATCTTACTATATAACATTATCTATATAACTCTTCTATCATTTTCAATATTTTAATAGATATGATACCATATTTTTAAGGTATATTTAACAAGTTATTATTTATACTCTAATCCTACCTTCTACAATAGGTCTCATGGTACAACCAGTGTAAATAAAGGGAGACAGGTGATTACTTCCACTAAAGTAAGGTTGGAATAGTTTCATGCATCTTCCATCTAAAATATAGGTACGATATTCCTACATGATCTCCATTAAAACAAATTGAGTATTAAAAACCTCTCAACTAGAAGGCAAGAGATGTATGGGATGGCTCCAAGCAATTTTTGAAATACATTTTTCAAAATATTTTTGTTCTCACTTTCAATTTATACATTATATAATTCGATCATCATACCCATTATTTCATAAATTATATTATTTTTCATTACACTTTACTAACTCATATAATTATGTTTTATGTTAGAATTATGTTACATACAGATGTTTTCACTTTAACTATTCGTCATATCAAAATTGACTTTGAATTTTTAATTTTAATTTTTGTTTTCGTTTTTAAAATTAAATTCACACTCCCCCTCTTGCCATTCTACTCAGAATAATAATTTTTATCATGAAAGATACTTTTATTTTTATTAAGAATACTCATATTAAATTTATTTTTTATTTTCAAAATCAGAGTATATTATAAGGTACTATTATAGTATGACATCTACCACTCACACTCATCATCTTTTCTCTGATACAAAAAATCACAGTTATCTCAAGAGAGGTGTGTAGATTTTTCGTAGAATCATTATACATTGTGTTTATAAAATGTTTTTTCATGGTTATACCCATAAAAAAAATAAAAGATAAATATAATACTCAACAAAATATGATGGGAAATCCATGAATATTATCTACTATGGGATTCATCAAAGTAGATTTAATTTCAAATCAACATGAAAAACATCCCATGAGATTTTAAAATTGTTAGAAATTACTCATGAATGAAAAAAAACGTCAAAATTAATATGATTTTATTCTATAGGTGTGAATTTAAATGTTTTTCTATGCATGAAAATTAAAATATTTTTACACAATTTACTAACATATAGCATGTATTAATGTCCCTAGGTGATGGTTTCCCTACATAAAATTTAGTGAATAAAATTATTTGGGTTGTACCAAGATCTTTTTCACAAAAGCTGATAGCTATAAAAAAGAATAATATTTCATAAATATATCACACAAATAATAAGTTGTCTCCATTATAAAGTATGAAATTACCATGTAGGTTCAATCTGAAAAATAATAAAAACAAGAAAATTAGGAAAATGATGTAGAAAAATAACAATTTTTTTGATGCTATTGATGATGAATATATAAAAATGAATATAATATTGAACGCATAGCTAAGAGATCTAAAATCTTCATAGAAGAAAATATAAATAGTTAATTAATATTTCATTGAGATGACTTTACAATTAAGTATAACATTATTTTGTTCTGAAAATTTTCTTTCTCATCACATTCTATTATCGTAGATTTTACCACAAATATGGAATGTCTAAAAGAATATTTTAAACCAAATATGATTTATTCTACTAAGTTTAAATCCTTCATGACCTTATGTTTAACCACATATATTTTATTCCCATATAATTTTTTAAATTATTTATTATTAAATATCCTTTCTAAATATGTAGGATGATTTGAAATTCTATCATCAAGTTCATTTATCTTTCCGCTTGTAATGATATTCTTCTCTTTTACGACATTCACTAGGGGAACATATATTTTCCTTCCATCAATAAACTATATCTTATTTGGAACATATACTAGCTTAATCCATGTTATGGATCTTTTATTTAAATGGTTTTCGATAACTTTTTCAATAAATCTAAGATTAGTCACCACTTATTTTGACTAATCATAAAAATAGCCTTGTTCATGATTCTCATATAGGGAAAAATATTTTTCTTCATTTTGATAGAAGAAATTATTTCAATATAATCCATGATAAAATTTACTGTGCTATATTTCCTCATGTTTCACAAAAATATGAAATATATACATCTAGGAAAAACATCATGTCCATATAACCTTTCCAAAGAGTAATAAAGCCTTCAACCCACTAAAAAATTATTCTTCCTTGAGTGTGTAAGTGAGTTATCTTTATCAAATTTGAATTAATCAGGATTATAATTTTAATACATATTTTCTTATCAAAAGAAACATAAATATCCAAATGTTTGTGAGATAAAAAGATTAATTTACCTTCATGTAAAAACTCCATGGATTTGGCCTATTTTTATTGAAATAGAGAATTCAATTTCACCTATTTTAAACTTAGATTTCTGAATTATTTCATATTCATAAAAAGGTAGAACCATAAAATATGTGAGTAAAATCTGGATAAAAAACCTAAATAGGATCATAAGATACCATAATATTATCCCTACCTTGAGAATGAAAAAATATTTCCACAATGTAACATCCCAGACGTGAACTGCCACCCAAAAAATGCTAAAAGGGTTTGATGTTACTGACCCTAGGAGCACCACCCCAAACACAAAAGGGTTCCGACTAGCAGTGAGGGAGTAATATATATAGTGGGGAGGCTATACCCTCTGGGAAGGAGGAAAATAAAGGTATGGGTCTGAGTATAATAATAAAACATGTAGTGGAAATAAATGACTTAATAGACTCAAACCAGACCTGCATAGTGGAAGCACATCCAATATCATTAAATAGTGAGAGAAATATATATACAAGTGAAGCAAGAAGTAAACAGAATATCATGATAAGAATCACTTATAATAATTAAACAAAGCAATAATGCATCCATAGTAGGTCAGACATGTCAATATAAAAAGGGTAACATGGATAACCAAAAGTGACTATAATAAAAAGTAAGCATACTGATACATAATGAAAGCTAACATAAATGGAAAATCCATCTCGGCATAACCTCAAGGTCTATACCATCTCAATGCCAAGCATCACTATGATCCAGTTTCTGAGGCTGATCTTTTAATTGTACGTAAAACCATAAAGTCTAAAGATATCCTAAAGGGACTGTGTAGGGTGTGAGACGAGTGTCAGTAGGATTCCACCCAATGGTTCATACCAAGTAAAGGATTTTAAGTACACATGAATTTATACCCAAGGTAAATAGTACAATGCACAAATAGACACAAATTCCACTGGTTCTCAATGGCCACCAGGGAGTATCACATGCTTCGGACAACGCCGAAATCTAAGTCCTGTAACTCGATGTATTGTACCTCATAACAACGAATCTCTCATGTACTGATGTCACGAATGCATTCCCCATAAATAGTAACTCGGCACCATCTGCCACCTGAAAACTAGTTTCACAAGTTTTGACATCCCGTAGGCACACCCAAGAAATAGTAACCTAGCACTATCTGACTCCTGAAACCTCATTTCTCAAGTACCGACATCCTAAAGGAACTCTCAAACAATTTTAAGGCTCCTCATCTCCCACGTGACTTCCACACCAAGAACCCCAAACCATAATCACCTAACTGCAACTGTAGGGTCATCTACCCACACGAGCGGTCAAAACCACCTCATCACAGAGTCATCTATGTGAACACAACCCAAATCATAGGAGAGAAGTGAACACCAAAATTAATAACCCAATGCACAACCTCTTTATAATCTCATGCCCCTATGACCATGTCACTCATGTCTGATGGCCCTGCCCTCTATGTATCATGGGCTAGACCAACCTAACATTCACACTGCTTTAAACCGATGTCCATGATGCCCAATCCTATGGTCAAACCTCTTAAGTAATCCAAGCCAATCCCAAAACAACCCAAAAGATACAACATATGAAATATCAGACACCACATTTATATAATAAAAGAGAATAACTTTAAACAGGAAAAACAATTTAAAAGTTGAATTGCACTAGCCATGTGTTGTACCATACCAGCACTGAGGTCTTGAAAGCCTCTAATAAACTTAATCATTATTAAACAATTTAAAATAATTATTTTAATAAAAAAATTAATTATAACCATTTTCAAACCGTAGCCAAAATTCCCCAAATCAGCAACAATCTCTAAACAGGCCCCACTCATGCATAACATGGTAAGGGAATACCAAACAACGTCCCATAAGGCATGAATAAAATTCAATTTAAAGAAAAATAGATCTCTCTCAATACCCGATGTTATGATAAAATGATGCAACCCCCAAATGACCACAAAATCACTAAATAGGGTGTGCACCATATAACTCATACTCATATAATGACCCTCCTCTGGTATCAGCCTCTAATTTAGTCTAAAACACGGTAGATCAATAAATAGAGCATAAAAATCAAACCCCTATCACTTGGTTGAAATAATAAATCTTGAAAAGAGGATCAAGAGTAATCAAGAGCATACCATGGGGTTATAATGGACCAAATGGTGTTTGAATCAAACTTAGGATGAAGAATTGGGAAGTAAATGAAGTGTCAGCTGACTAGTTTGCAACCCTTGGTGAAGCCGCTGTCTATTTTAGAAAAAATAAGGATTTTTTTTTGTTTTGAGTGAAAAAAAGTACATGGATTGTATATTGATATACATGTTGTGTATATCATTTAACTATTAATTTGGTGGTTGTTTTCCACCGACATAAATTTTAGGACCTTTCATCACGACTATCAGCATGTACTAGGTAGTACATTATTTGTAGTTAGTTAGAACTCTCTACCTAGCCAACATATCTACACGCCAAGTATGGCCTTCACACAAAGCCAAGTTACATGGTGTGTACTTGGGGTACTAGGAATGTAACCCCAAAATGATGACATTTGTATAGTTTTTATCTAGAACATATCCATTTCTCCAAGATTTCCTAGAAACAACTCAAAAACAGAATTAAATAGAAACATGTACCTTTAAGTAAGAACCGGGATGTTACAAACATCCACGCTTAATGAAATTTTTCCCCAAATTTCTCATCCAAGGGTGGTAACAGAAACTGCAGATAACTTTGACCTCAAAACCCTAGATCAAGCAAAGATCGCCAACCTGTTTCCAAACCCATGGTCTTCTAGTGACACATTGTCACCCCAACACCTCATCAAGTTCTCATATGTCGCTCCCAACACCTAAAAGTATCCTAGAACACATCGGTATCCAATAAACAAGGTCATGCATCCCATGGATTATCAAAATGAACATGGTGAATTTCACCTCATGTATCCCGGATCCTCGATGCACCGATGCTGATGGCACTTCAAATAAACTGAATCATCAATTATCCTGATTCCATGAATCACACACACACACACACACAAACACAGATATATATATAATACCACACTAGAGATGGTGTCATTCCCACTGACCAATATCTGGTCAGTCCACATGTATCTTATGCACCTCGTGTACTCAAATCACACATGCCTCAACAGGCCCTACCAAACAAGGTAGAAAGAAAACAAATTATGTCCACACCCATGGTGTACCTCTGACCATCATCACTTCACCAGCCTACTTAGCCTCTGGTATCTCCACTTCAAGCACCTGGACTGATACACGACTGCCTGAATCCTATCCTCCCAACTATGCTACACTAGTCACTGGCCATTGACCCCATGGATAGGTCCCCCAATCCCTTCCATGTCTTTTACATGTAGTTGAACCTCAGCTACCCTCACCTTGTATCGACCCTGATCTAACCACGGATGCCACAGTCTATCCTGGTCCCTACCTTCTAGCTATCTGAGAAGGTTGTCTACAAAACCTCTCCTGATGTCTGACCTATCCAAATGCTTAGAACTGCTTTATAGGATTTTCACACTAAGTCCATACATGCCCAAGAATCCCTCATTGAAATAAACCCATTTCATAATTTTCATGAGGGGGTATAGCTTAGTTATTAACCTATTCATCCTTTTAGAACTCATCCTGAACACATTTATTGTTTCCTGAAACATCACCTAAAGTTGTCGCCTGGCTCGAATAGGACCTATCTATCAAGTTTCCCTCATCTATGAGTGCTTGATTCACATCCTATGAGAACGAGGCAAGCCTAATGATTTTTACTTGAACCCAGATGGTGTGATGAAATCTATCTTCAATGTGCATCACCCTCGAGGTGTCATTTCTTACCATACCCGGTAAAAGACAATATAGATCAGTCAAAGTATCTGCATAGTCCATGATAGACATTTCATCCTGCTAAAGGCTCTAGAGATCTTGAGATATATATACCCTTAGTGTCTCTGTGGAAAATTGCTCAAAAATCCTATCCTCAGCGTCTTTCATGGTCAGTCCCTTTTTTCTGTGTGCCTGAACTTGCACATCCTACCAGTGCTTCACTAGTCCTCTGAGCATGTACATCGCCAACTTGACCCTCTACCTTGGAGGCATCTCAAGATTCTTGAAGATCATCTGCATGCTCTCTATCTAGTTCTCAACTGCCAGTGGACCACCCTCACCCTGGAAAATAGGATGGTGCTACAACTAGAACTCCCAAGTTAGATACACCATAGAGGGATCTATTCCATACTCACCACTGTCAATCCCATTTAAAACACATACTATGATATTTCTAAACTACTAATCGATCCATGACCCAAATGATATAAAATGCACCGACATCCCATTCTGTACTATATCCTGAACCTGATCCCACCCCTGAGCCCATAACTCCATCTCATGTTCTGCCTTCTCTTCAAGGGTATGAAAATAATCGTGCTCCTACAGAACATTACTATCACCCTCCAGATTCTCCATCGATCTTTATAGGTGGAACCCACTAAATACCATCAATGGTCATACATCCCATATATATATAACAATATATTCAAAACAGATAAGAAAAGATGTAAAAAACAACATGTAACTACTACCCTTACTCTCCCCCATTGCAACCATGCCCATGTCATTCTATCCATAGGTCCTCTTTACCCACCCTTAATACATCCATGTATCAAAAATAACTCGGTCGATGAATATCCTAACAACCATCGTTGCCTCCAATTGACAACCGAGTCACCCAGTCCTAATAGTAAGACTGCCTCAAACTAATGTCCAGGATGCCCAATCCTGGTGATTAACATAACCTCTTTCATAGTATATGCCTTCTCCTATATGATCCAGGATGATTCTCATTCCACAAGTAATTTTACAAATATATAAAGCATGAAATATCACATTGAAACAAAAAAAATTCTATTAGGAATTTCACATTTCACATTTCAAAATCCTCTAAAGTGGGGAAAATGATATTATTCACATGGTATTATCAGTTCAAAAAAGGATGCTTGTAGATATGAAATTGAAATACCTTAAAATTTTTCCTATTAAAATCTAAACAATCATGCCTATCCATATCGGGCCAAGGTCCAATTTCCTTCTCCCTTACCTCACCAGGTTAAGGGTCACATATCAAAACAAATAATCTACACAAACCAAGTGATCCACCAAGGTAGAAAATATATAAAGTATATTATGAGAAAAACCAAATATAAATTACCACCCAAGGAAACATGGTCTGTCCCTCATACCTATGGCTGTAGGCACCCAAGAACATGCTTGAATGCTGGTTCCAATAACAACCTATATCTAGTCTTTCATGTCCCAATTAGTAAAACCAGCATAAATAAAAGTTAGTATCGATCTCATTAAAAGTTAGTAAATATATACTACTATATCCCAGTCAAGAAAAATAGATCTGATTCCACTTTGTAACATCTCAGACCATAACAGCCACCCAAACCGTGCTAAACAAGTTGGGTGTTGATGACCTTAGGCACACCTCCCCGAATAGCAAAGGATTCCGACAAGAAGGGAGCATATAATATGTATAGTGGGTATAAGGCCCCAGCCTTAAACCTTACTTAAAATTGAATTAAATGAATAATACACATTGAGGATCTTTTCAGTTTTAGAGTTTTAGAGAATTAGGACATAACTATTACATCTCAAAAGATTACAAAGTAGTCTCTTCTACTAAATTTCCATAATAAAAAAAACTCTTAAAAGGAAACATGTCTAGTTTCATGTTTTAGGTAGCATGACTTTCCCTTGATCCCATCCTTGACCCTATTCCATGCTAAGTCCTGTGAAAAACATTTCAAAAACTTGGGATGAGCATAAAAACTCAGTAAGGGATACACAAAGAATAAAAACTGTTAGTTTATCAAAAAAAAAGTAAACCATGTATACTTTAACAAGGTAATACTTTTCACCTTTATGAAGTAGTAAAAACTCTTCACTGAATAAAATATCATTACTTACCTTTTTGTAACCAAAGGATTACCATAAAACCCATATAAAGAACACATAACATATATAAAGGTAACTTTGGACATAAACATACTTAAGTGGAATAACCATACGGTCGAATCCCACACATATCACTTAATGGAATAGCCATACGGCCAATTTCCATACATACTTAATGGAATAGCCATACGGCCCACTTCCATACCCAATGCATTGGAGGTTATAACGTAACCACACATCCTGTTATTCAAGGCACCACCCGTCATATGGTTTATAACGTAACCACCCGTTAAAATTTCCAAGAACCAATTTAAAATCATAAAACATAAAACCAATATAAAGGAGTGATAACATTTCCACATCACAATATATCATAATAGAATCCTTTATCAAAACCATTTTCAAAACCATTTAAAACATTTAATAAAGAGATTTTGAATCAAAGTGTCCCATACCACCTTGAAGCTTAAAATTTTAAACCATTAATATCCATATAAATAAATCCTTAAAACCGTTTTGAAAACATGGATATTAATAAGAACAAATAATTAAAACATTTAAAATGACATTTTGGTTAAAGTGGTTTTACCAAAATTAGAGACACTTGAATACAATAATTGAGGAATAACATTTATTCAGAACTTTATAATATCATGAGAATAAATGGATTCATGATATAATACTCCAAAGGACAGTATATACACCATATAAGAGTGAATTGGTGCATAACAACAATGAACCCTCAATAGAAATTTCAAATGTGATGAAATCCCTTATAAAGAAGGTATCCTTAAATTAAGGACAAATAAATCTCAAAAATATGTGTGACAAATATAAATACACCCAATATAAGTGGATATTAAGTGTAAAGAAATTAAAGGCCATTCACACATATTCAATGGATGACATATTCAATGACTACATGTTCAACCCAAAGAAATCGAAATTGGGTTAAAAAGTTCCCTTGACAGCCTAACGGCATCACATCAAAATGAGTTGATGAGAGATAAAAAGTGTATCTCATCACTTGGACATAAAATTTACATCAATAAGGATATATGAGAACATATCCCAACATAACAATATGTAAATTAAAAGACCCAACAAAAGAAGTCTTTTAAAAAAGAGGAGGGTGAAAGGTTCCCTTACCGACTTGGGTATCTTTCAAAACATACACCCCATGAAAGAAGGACAATAGATCATTGATGTAAATACTCATAAACGAAAGTATATTACACAAAGAGTAGAATAATGGGAAGTACATACACCACTCAATGTAATTTGTGGCAAATGTAGCATAAATCTCACGAGAATAAAAGTGAGATGAAAAATCCCTTACGAAAATTCGGCAGCCTAATGGCGCCACTCAAAACTTCCAAAATGGATTGATGAGAGAGAATAGGGTCTCTCATCACATGAAAATAAAAAATACAGTAAGTGTAATATAAAAGATCATCCCAATAACAAGAAATATGAGCTTTAAATGGAATGGCATAAAAGTGTATACTTAAAAAGAAAGAGAGGAGTAGGACCCCTTACCTCGGGTCCGACTTGACTCGATCGTTCTTTATCGTCCTGAATAATAAACTTGAGTTAATTTATACTTCCTTAAGAACCTTTTTCAAGTTCATTATTCCTTTTTATATCACTTATTACCAAGTCATAAACATTATGTCATCATTTAAGTTAATAATATTTGTTTTGCCGATATTTTGGTTCTTAAGTCGAAAGTGGACTTCTTACAATTACATGTTGTTCGTGTGGCCAAATTTTTATTATATCCAGAATTGTATTAATTATGTAGATATCAGATATGTAATATATATCCATCATATACATGTATTTATAATAGTAAATTACATTTGGGCATAAGAAATGAAATGCACCGTTCATGGAGACGGTAAGCCGTACGTACGCATGAACGCTACTTTCATTTCTATTTCATATTTTATAGAATGTAATAATAATTATATAAAGTTATATTATAATTCCAGTATAATATCATATATAATATCATAGTTCCATCCTTTATACGTCCCACATATGGTATTTAACGAATCAAATCACTTTGAGGGGGCGGTAGTCCGCACTTCCTTAAATGAAGATATCACGTTTACCCATAATGGAAACCATAAAGGTAAGCCATAAATAAAAAAATACAGAAGCTTAAGTAAAGAATAAACATATTATATATCATATATAAAAATAGTGACATCATAATGGCCACCTTTGAAGGTGTTAGATGAGTATTGAACAATCATCATTTCGGGAGGTAGAATTTCGCCATCCACGGAAACCGTATGTTCTTTAACCATTTGATGTAGTTGTGTGAGAGTGTAGCTCAAATAAATAATATAACAACATCCTAGTATATTGAAGATACTGGTGTTGTTACAAAAGAAGTAAATAAAGAGAGTTTTGGGGGTTGGAGAAGCAAAATAAAACAAATGAACATGAGAGAATGAATTACCTTTAAAAGTGTAACTCCTTTTGATTTGAACCTAAAGGCTTCCTTTTAAAGGATTATGCCCAATTGGAATCCTCTAGGATGAGGAGAGGGATGTGGAGAGAGTAAATGGGCAGGGGTTGGCCGATCCAAAGGCTTGAGGAGTGTGTGAAATGAGGTAGAGGTGGGGGCCTTTTATAAGAGGAGAGGAGGGGCACTTTTAGAAAGTAAGAAATATCACTTTATTTGAAAATGTGTTTCGGTATTAAAAGGTCCCACATTGATATAATTCGTGGATAAGGTGATAAGGGTTTGAAATCCACCCATCCAATAAGTTTTGGACATGTTTAGTTCATAGATTTTACATTATCTTTCCATTTTATTTAAATCGTCAAATAATGATGTCATCGCTGCATCATTATTATGTCATAAATAATTTATTTTATTTAATGTCTAAAAATTATAAAAAAAATTACTATGATGTAGTAAATCTTTTTATCTTTCCAATTACTATTTATAATCAAAATTTGGACTTGTGTAACCCCACTTAAAAACTGTTTTAGTAAAACAACTCATGTTTGTGTCAATTTAATTTTAACATTAAATAAAAATATATTATTGTCATTTTCCAACTAAAGTGGCTCCATGGGGTCCCCAAGTTGGCCCATGGCTTGTCCTGGTCGGCCATGACTCACACAATAGGTTTAGGACAAGTTTCATGGTGTTTTCACATTCTTATAATATCATTTCACCTTAAATGACACTAATTACCTCTAATCGCGATTAATGAAAAAAGTTACTATTCAACAAAAAATTATTTTCATCCCATTGAACCAAATTTTACATACTAATGACAACCATGTATGTTAGATTTTCAGAATTCAATACACATTAGTGGTAAACTTTCATTTAACTGAAAAATCAGTTTGCTTGATTACCACTTAGTGGTTTCACTATTCATCAAAAATTGGAGTTTTTCAGAAAAATACCAAAACTTCACCCTAAGCTATATTTGATATTACGAATTAAAAAATGAAGTCCGTTTTACAAAATTCAAAACATATAAGTCACATTAATTAATTTAATAATTAATTCCCGCTGTCATGACAAATAGCGTGTTTTTATGAAACAATAAGTATCAAAAGATTGACACTAGTTTAAGTCCGATTTCAAAGTGAAATTAATTCCAACGACCACTATTGGATTTAATGGTAAAAATATTTTCTAATTTCACTTTAAAACCAATTCAAAATATAATCTAATCATATAAATAATTTAGATTAAAAAGTGGTTTTGAATTAAAATACAACATTTTAAACTATTCATTAAAAAAATGAACTTTATCGGAAAGATACCAAAAATTTACACAAAGTAAATTTTGATGTCCCGATTCTTAATAAGAGTTTTATTTGGTCCAAAAGAATGTTTAAGAGTGAAAAAAACTATATTTAATGACGGTTCGCTATCAAAAGGTGATAAGTGAACCTTTAGTGAAAACTAGGGCATATACGCCTAAAATTGAATTCTTTCCGTATTTTAAGCCTTTATCTTTTATTGTATAAATGTAAAAACATTTAAGAACATATATAATCATATTGTAGTTATTTATATCCATTCCCGCCATTAAAACGGCTACATGTTAACTACCATTTAAAATAATATTATTTTATTATTAGAGTGCAACGTAAGATTCCCAAGAAACTCGTTGTTGAGTGTTGGGTACGCCATCGAGCATAGCGTCCCCTTTAAAGTCTATTAATATTTTATTCACAAATATGGATAAATATGAAAATGTCATATTCCTTATTTACCTGGGGTGTTACATCCTTCCCCCCTTTTGGGAATTGCGTCCTCGCAATTTTAAAATTGCGCTTGGAAACATCCTTGAACGTCCCACATCGGAACAAGAGTCGGTAAAACAATCACTTTAAAATAAAGAAAGATAAGCACAGAGGTCACACGAGTTAACCCATACTAGGACTCCATGTAGGAAAACATGGACATGGAGGAGAAAACATAGGGTCATGTTCTGATGGAGAGTGATAGAAAACATGTTTAGGAGAAAGTTAACAATAAGAAAATCACAAACTTGTGATGGGTTAAACGATGTTGGGTTCCCCAGTAGGAAAAGTGAATAGCAAACATTTTTATTTTAAGTTACTTTTTATTTTTTAATTTATTCACAGGGAAACATAATCACTTATCATGTTGACTTTCTACTTTTACACAAACTCATATTTTCTCCAAAAGGCGAGTATTTAGGAAGGCTTGTTCACATTAAGAGTACTATAATCAACTTCTAGAGAATCACCTAATCCACAAAAGAGAACTATATACTTCCCATGTCTTTAGGCTTTAACCAAAACCAAAACCAAAAAGGTTAGTACAAGGTCAGATAATCCAGAAAAGGATAACCCTTAAAAAAGAAAATCTATGCTTAATCTCCAAAATTTGTCCAACAAAACCCAAAGTTCAACGAGGACCATCCGATAAACAATTTGTCCATAAAATTCTTAAAAGTAAACCAAACTAATATTGAAACCCAAATATTTGAAGGATTTAGTCACATATTCTTCCAAGTTAAATCGTAACATTTATCTCCAAACAACATCAGTTTCTCCTAAAGTCTCGTATTGAAAAGTAATTAATCTAATCACATATCCTCCATGATAGGTTAATCATTTTCAAAAATAACCCAAAATAAACTTACTCTTAATTCATAAAATAATATAACTCAAAAGAATCAGTCAAACTAACCAGGGACTTCACGTAGTGCAGTGGTAGACGATAAATACCAGTCGCACTTTGGTTGTGGGTTCGATTCCCGCAGCTTTGTCCGACGCGACGGGTTGTCACACGGTCTATGTGTTGTCCTTTTTCCAAAACTATATAATTCTTAAAACATTCCCCAAAATGAGATAAAATATTCAAAGATGATCATAACATATTTTAACCACAAGTTTATCTCATGCCTTTCATTTTCCATCATAACATATAGTAACCCATAATTACCTCAAAAGTAAGGATCATATAAACCCAAATGGTTCTTTATAACTAGGTCCACAAAAGAAAAGATAACTATTCTTGAATAAAATTTCATATATTAAACATCAGGGTTACACATAATATAAAAAGTCTTCTAATGTAACCCCATCATCAAAAGAGACTTAATACTCTTAAGAATTTCACCATAACTCTTGAAGCCCTTATAGGTTGACATCTTACTCATTCAACATTATTCATGATTCATTAACCATTCCTTTCCAACTTATTCCGAAATACCTCTTTCCTACAAACAAAACCATGAATCATATCCTAAGATTCCAAAATAGGAAAACAATAGTCATGAAATAATACATACCTTTGATTGATCATTGTCAGTTTCTTCATCCTCAATCAGAATGGCATTAGGTAGTGGTAAACGAACATTTGTACGCTCTTGGTGACCCCAATCATGAAACTTCTTCATAGGACATGTGTTTGCATAATGACCATGCACACCACATTTAAAACATTCAATTGATTCTTCAGAAAGAACTTCTTTCCCTTTCCTCGAGTCAACTGGATGCTTCCTTTTTCCATGGCAGGTTCATGCTTTATGACCTTCATTTCCACATCTATATCATATTTCTGTCCCTTTGAAACATTTTACTAGGTGTTTCTTTCCACATCTTTGACACATAGGTTTTTGAACACACTTACCTTTATGATTATTACCTGTAGTTCCGTATGGATTTGTTTCTCGCATACATGATGCCTTATAGAAATCACCAAGGTTTAGGTGGTCAATCATAACTCCAGATAGTTGGTTGAGGATAAACACAAGAGTTCTCATTACAGATCCCATATCATTCAGTTCCTTGCTCAGAAAACTGTCACAGTTTCCTTCACATCCACCGTTACCTTGGTGCCTGCTAGATCCAGCCATTTACTAAAACCAAAACGGGTCAGAGTGAGTATAACAACAAAACCATCATGTACTAATGAGGAAGATAAACAATAAGATATTCTTACTCATTCACTTTATCTAAAACTAGGACTCTGTCTGAAATCCTAACCATTATGGTAATGTCACTTATGCTTAAAGAATACCCTAACCTCTAAAGTTATCTAAACCGACCTCTGATACCAACTATAAGGCCCCAGCCTTAAACCTTACTTAAAATTGAATTAAATGAATAATTCACATTGAGGATCTTTTCAGGTTTAGAGTTTTAGAGAATTAGGACATAACTATTACATCTCAAAAGATTACAAAGTAGTCTCTTCTACTAAATTTCCATAATAAAATAAACTCTTAAAAGGAAACATGTCTAGTTTCATGTTTTAGGTAGCATGACTTTCCCTTGATCCCATCCTTGACCATATTCCATGCTAAGTCTTGTGAAAAACATTTAAAAAACTTGGGATGAGCATAAAAACTCAGTAAGGGATACACAAAGAATAAAAACTGTTAGTTTATCAAAACAAAAAGTAAACCATGTATACATTAACAAGGTAATACTTTTCACCTTTATGAAGTAGTAAAAACTCTTCACTGAATAAAATATCATTACTTAACTTTTTGTAACCAAAGGATTACCATAAAACCCATATAAAGAACACATAACATATATAAAGGTAACTTTGGACATAAACATACTTAAGTAGAATAACCATACGGTCGACTCCCACACATATCACTTAATGGAATAGCCATACGGCCAATTTCCATACATACTTAATGGAATAGCCATACGGCCGACTTCCATACCCAATGCATTGGAGGTTATAACGTAACCACCCGTCCTGGTATTCATGGAACCACCCGTCATATGGTTTATAACGTAACCACCCGTTAAAATGTCCAAGTACCAATTTAAAATCATAAAACATAAAACCAATATAAAGGAGTGATAACATTTCCACATCACAATATATCATAAGAGAATCCTTTATCAAAACCATTTTCAAAACCATTTAAAACATTTAATAAAGAGATTTTGAATCAAAGTGTCCCATACCACCTTGAAGCTTAAAATTTTAAACCATTAATATCCATATAAATAAATCCTTAAAACCATTTTGAAAACATGGATATTAATAAGAACAAATAATTAAAACATTTAAAATGACATTTTGGTTAAAGGGGTTTTACCAAAATTAGAGACACTTGAATACAATAATTGAGGAATAACATTTAGTCAGAACTTTATAATATCATGAGAATAAATGGATTCATGATATAATACTCCAAAGGACAGTATATACACCATATAAGAGTGAATTGGTGCATAACAACAATGAACCCTCAATAGAAATGTCAAATGTGATGAAATCCCTTATAAAGAAGGTATCCTTAAATTAAGGACAAATGAATCTCAAAAATATGTGTGAAAAATATAAATACACCCAATATAAGTGGATATTAAGTGTAAAATAATAAAAGGCCATTCACACATATTCAATGGATGACATATTCAATGACTACATGTTCAACCCAAAGAAATCGAAATTGGGTTAAAAAGTTCCCTTGACAGCCTAACGGCATCACATCAAAATGAGTTGATGAGAGATAAAAAGTGTATCTCATCACTTGGACATAAAATTTACATCAATAAGGATATATGATAACATATCCCAACATAACAATATGTAAATTAAAAGACCCAACAAAAGAAGTCTTTTAAAAAAGAGGAGGGTGAAAGGTTCCCTTACCGACTTGGGTATCTTTCAAAACATACACCCCATGAAAGAAGGACAATAGATCATTGATGTAAATACTCATAAATGAAAGTATATTACACAAATAGTAGAATAATGGGCAGTAAATACACCACTCAATGTAATTTGTGGCAAATGTAGCATAAATCTCACGAGAATAAGAGTGAGATGAAAAATACCTTACGAAAATTCGGCAGCCTAACGGCGCCACTCAAAACTTCCAAAATGGATTGATGAGAGAGAATAGTGTCTCTCATAACATGAACATAAAAATTATAGTATGTTTAATATAAAATATCATCCCAATAACAAGAAATATGAGCTTTAAAAGGAATGGCATAAAAGTGTATACTTAAAAAGAAAGAGGGGAGTATGATCC
This sequence comes from Viscum album, assembly GCA_963277665.1. Taxonomy (NCBI): domain Eukaryota; kingdom Viridiplantae; phylum Streptophyta; class Magnoliopsida; order Santalales; family Viscaceae; genus Viscum; species Viscum album. Next base: position 1,048,565,946 of record OY728151.1, on the reverse strand, counting down.
CTTACCTCGGGTCCGACTTGACTCGATCGTTCTTTATCGTCCTGAATAATAAACTTGAGTTAATTTCTAATTCCTTAAGAAACTTTTTCAATTTCATTATTCCTTTTTATATCACTTATTACCAAGTCATAAACATTATGTCATCATTTAAGTTAATAATATTTGTTTTGCCGATATTTTGGTTCTTAAGTCGAAAGTGGACTTCTTACAATTACATGTTGTTCGTGTGGCCAAATGTTTATTATATCCAGAATTTTATTCAAGATTTAGATATCATATATGTCATATATATCCATCATATACATGTATTTATAACAGTACATTACATTTGGGAATAAGAAATGAAATGCACCGTTCATGGAGACGGTAAGCCGTACGTACGCATGAACACTACTTTCATTTATATTTCATATTTTATAGAATGTAATAATAATTATATAAAGGTATATTATAATTCCAGTATAATATCATATATAATATCATAGTTCCATCCTTTATACATCCCACATATGGTATTTAACGAATCAAATCACTTTGAGGGGGCGGTAGTCCGCACTTCCTTAAATGAAGATATCACGTTTACCCATAATGGAAACAATAAAGGTAAGACAAAAATAATAAAATACATAAGATTAAGTAAATAATAAAAATATTATATATCATATATAAAAATAGTGACATCATAATGGCCACCTTTGAAGGTGTTTGATGAGTATTGAATAATCATCGTTTCGGGAGGCAGAATTTCGCCATCCACGGAAACCGTATGTTCTTTAACCATTTAATGTAGTTGTGTGAGAGTGTAGCTCGAATAAATATTATAACAACATCATAGTATATTGAAGATTATGGTGTTGTTACAAAAGAAGTAAATAAAGAGAGTTTTGGGGGTTGGAGAAGCAAAATAAAACAAATGAACATGAGAGAATGAATTACCTTTAAAAGTGTAACTCCTTTTAATTTGATCCTAAAGGATTCCTTTGAAAGTCTTATGCTCAATGAGAATCCTCTAGGATGAGGAGAGGGATGTGGAGAGAGTAAATGGGAAGGGTTTGGCCGAGCCAAAGGCTTTAGGAGTGTGTGAAATGAGGTAGAGGTGGGGGCCTTTTATAAGAGGAGAGGAGGGGCACTTTTGGAAAGTAAGAAATATTACTTTATTTGAAACTGTGTTTCGGTATTAAAAGGTCCCACATTGATATAATTAGTGTATAAGGTGATAAGGGTTCTAAATCCACCCATCCAATAAGTTTTGGACATGTGTAGTTCATATATTTTACATTATCTTTCCATTTTATTTAAATCGTCAAATAATGATGTCATCGCTGCATCATTATTATGTCATAAATAATTTATTTTATATAATATCTAAAAATTATAAACAAATTACTATGATGTAGGAAATCTTTTTAGCTTTCCAATGAATATTTATAATCAAAATTTTTACTTGTGTAACCCCACTTAAAAACTGTTTTAGTAAAACAACTCATGTTTGTGTCAATTTAATTTTAACATTAAATAAAAATATATTATTGTCATTTTCCAACTAAAGTGGCTCCATGGGGTCCCCAAGTTGGCCCATGGTTTGTCTTGGTCGTCCATGACTCACCCAATAGGTGTAGGACAAGTGTCATGGTGTTTTCACATTCTTATAATATCATTTTTACCTTAAATGACACTAATTACCTCTAATCGCGATTAATGAAAAAAAGTTACTATTCACCAAAAAATTATTTTCATCCCATTAAACCAAATTTTACATACTAATGACAACCATGTATGTCAGATTTTCAAAATTAAATACACATTAGTGGTAAACTTTCATTTAACTGAAAAATCAGTTTGCTTGATTACCACTTAGTGGTTTCACTATTCATCAAAAATTGGAGTTTTTCAGAAAAATACCAAAACTTCACCCTAAGCTATATTTGATATTACGAATTCAAAAATGAAGTCCGTTTTACAAAATTAAAAACATATAAGTCACATTAATTAATTTAATAATTAATTCCCGCTGTCATGACAAATAACGTGTTTTTATGAAACAATAAGTATCAAAAGATTGACACTAGTTTAAGTCCGATTTCAAAGTGAAATTAATTCCAACGACCAATATTGGATTTAATGGTAAAAATATTTTCTAATTTCACTTTAAAACCAATTAAAAATATAATCTAATCATATAAATAAATTATATTAAAAAGTGGATTTGAATTAAAATACAACATTTTACACTATTCATTAAAAAAAATGAACTTTATCGGAAAGATACCAAAAAATTACACAAAGTAAATTTTGATGTCCCGATTCTTAATAAGAGTTTTATTTGGTGCAAAAGAATGTTTAAGAGTGAACAAAACAATATTTAATGACGGTTCGCCATCAAAAGGTGATAAGTGAACCTTTAGTGAAAACTAGGGCATATACGCCTAAAATTGAATTCTTTCTGTATTTTAAGCCTTTATCTTTTATTGTATAAATGTAAAAACATTTAAGAACATATATAATCATATTTTAGTTATTTCTATCCATTCCCGCCATTAAAACGGCTACATGTTAACTACCATTTAAAATAATATTATTTTATTATTAGAGTGCAACGTAAGATTCCCAAGAAACTCGTTGTTGAGTGTTGGGTACGCCATCGAGCATAGCGTCCCCTTTAAAGTCATATTAATATTTTATTCACAAATATGGATAAATATGAAAATGTCATATTCCTTATTTACATGGGGTGTTACAGTGGGGAGGCTATACCCTCTAATAAGGAAGAAAATAAAGTTAATGGTCTAGGTATAATAATAAAACGTGTGGTGGAAATAAATTACTTAGTAAACTCTAATTAGACCAGCATAGTGGAAGCACATCCAATATCATTAAACTGCTGGATAAATACATAAATAAGTGAAGTAGAAAGTAAATAGAATATCGTGTTGAACATAACTTATAACAGTTAAACAAACCATGTATGTGTCTATAAAAGGTCATAAAATTAAATATAAAAAGGGATCCAATGGCTAACCAACAATAGCAACATTAATAAAGTAAGCATGTTGATACCTAATGAAAGATAAAACAAACGAAAACACTATCTAGTAATGAACTCAAGGTCCATACCATATCTATCCAAAATAGTACTATGATATAGCTCTTGAATCTAATACATTACTTGTATGTAAAACCATAAAGTCTACACACATCTCGAAGGGACCATGTAGGGTGTGACATGAATCTCAGTAGGATACCACCCAATGGTGTGTACCTAGTATAGGTTTTTAAATAGGAATTCATTTATTCAAAAGTTAAACAGTATGATGAAAAAATAAACAAAAGATCCACAAGTGTTCAATAGCCACCAAGGAGTATCACCTGAATCTGCCAACACTGGAATCTTAGTCACATAACCCAGCACCTTATGCCTCCTGACAACATGTGTCTCGAAAACCGATTTCTCAAAGGCATGCCCAATAAATAGTAACCCAAAACCATTTTCCACCTGACAACTCGTATCTCAAGTTCCAATTTCCCATAGGCACACCCAACTAATAGTAACTTTGAACCATGTGCCTCCTAATACCATGTGTCTCAAGTACTGACGTCCCAAAGGCACGCTCGAACAAGCTGAAGTCTCCTCACCTCCCATGTGGGTTCCACGACAAGCACCCCCAAACCATAATCACCTAACTACAAATACAGGGGCCTCTACCCATTTGGGCGGTCAAAACCACCTCATCAGAGAGTCATCTTTTTGCAGAAGACCTAAATCATGAGTTAGCGGTAACCACCACATTTCAGAACCCAAGCCATAACCTATCCGTAACCTCATTCCCCTAGGACCATGTCGCCCAATCACGATTGACAATCCATCCAAGTATCACGAGCCATGCACATCCTGAAAGTAATACTACCTCAAACCGACATTCATGATGCCCAATCCTATGGTCAAATCAATCAATTAATCCCAGCCAAGCCCAACACAACCCAAAGGTTCTAGAATATGGAATATCAAGCATCACTTATATATGATAAAAAATAATCACTTTAAACAGTAAAAAAAATTAAACAATTTAATTACACTAGTCATGTGTTTTCAAATTCCATCACTGAGGTCTTGAAAGACACTAAAATACTTAATCTTTCTTAAAGAGTGTAAACTCAGCAATTTAATCAAAACAATTCAATTATAACCATTTTGGCACCCCCTGAAAAAATGTCCCCATTCATAAACGGCCTCTAATCAGGCCATGATCAAGCATAAAAAGGTATGTGAATACCCAAATTCATCCTATAAATAATATGGTCAATTAAATATAAATAAACATGGATCTCTTTAAATACTTTATGTTTCACTAAAAATCCACAACACGCAAATGACCACGAAAATACCAAACTCATGATGCACCTCCTACCTCATACTCATATGATGACCCTCCTCTGGTATCAGCCTCTAATTGATTATATAAACATTAAAGATCAAAAAATAGAGAATAAATGATCAAACCCATATAACTTGTTTGAAAGAAGAAATCATGACACGTGGATCCAGAGTAATCAAGAGCTTACCGGGGGATCCAATGGATCAAATGGTGTTTGAATCAAACTTAGGATGAAGAATAGGGAAGGAAATGAAGTCTCAGCCAACTGGTTCACAACCCCAAGTGAATACTCTGTCCATGTTAGAAAAAACGAGGCTACATCCCATTTTAAGTAAAAAAAAGAAATTATATGACATTAATATTGATATAAACATTGTGTATATGCTTTAAATATTCATTTGGCCGCTATTTTCTACCGACATACTTCCAAGGACCTAACGAAATGACTACACGGTGTGTACTAGGTAGTACACATTGTGTAGTTGGTTAGAACTCTCTAACCATCTATCTTGCCTACATGACATTTATATACTTCACACACAGCCAAGGAAAATGGCGTGTACTTGGGGGTACATGGTGTATATCCCCAAAATCATACCATGTGTCTAGTTTTTTCCAGAACATAGCCAGTTCTCCCAGATTTCTCAAAAACTACTAAAATAGAAAGATAAAGAAACATGTACCTTAATGCAAGAACTGGGTTCCTACAAACAAGGATTCATTTTGATCATACCAAACAAAATCAACTAGCCTTTCATAGAGAATTTTTCTTCATGAAATTTCATTGGAGGAATTTATGTGACTTTATGATACTAAGGAGTGAAACCAGTATAGATCTATAATAAAAAACCAAACACACATAAGGTATAGATGGGTATTTATAATGAAAATAGAAATTCATTGATCTCATATTCAATTGACACATCCTATGGTAAATAAACAACACAAAAAAAATAAGAGAACCTCAAAAACTCTCAAATGATATTCTTTTAAAAAATAAAATTTTATATTTTAAATTTCAAGAACTCATGATTAAGTAAATTGTAAATTTAATATACCCATGAAATTCCTAAATAGAATAAGTACACACCTACACATTCCTCTTTAAGACAATTATTCATAAAATCATAAATAACGCATGAAAAGAAAAATGGGTTTCATAACATTTATAGATGGTATCACCAAAATTTTCCTCAAGAAGGTAAAAAAATGATTCCCAAAATTCAATCACCCAAATAGAGTATTTCATAAGATGATTTAATGTATAGATCATGAAAATTAATTTCTGAAGAAAATTACATTTATATATAATAAGGAAAATTCATATGAAATCATAAAATATTTTTTAGTAAACATTGTTATATTTAGCTCAAAAAAGAAGTTGTAGAAACTTTAAAAATAATTTTTTGAAAAAGTCAATTGGAAAACATAAAATATCTTTACCATTAAAAAAATTGAACAATTGATACTTAAAAAATACATAAGTATATCAAAAAAGGAAAATTGAATACATCCTGAAAAAATTTATTTTTTAAAATAATTCTCCAATAATGGTTCCCTGAAAATAAGACAATCATTTCAAAAAGGTGCAGCGAAAACATTTTGAAAAAAATTAATTATAAAGAATAATATTAAATAATAGTGAATTGAAAATATTTAAAGGTTATGTGAATGTAATGTAATGTGGAAGATAAAAAATTTTATGGTTCATAAGGAAAATGTTAATTAACCAAAGAAGATCTCCTTGAAGTTTCTATAATGGTGGGATTCTTTTCCATACCATCATGAAATTAGTGAAGATAATGAAGATACATAACTATCATATTTTAGGGTAATTAACATAAGGTCCATCTATCTCCAAATAACATCCATGTTATATTATTTGGATAGGGATGTAATTTTTAGTAGAACCACATACTCAAAACATCAATGAAATTTATGGTTGTTTCTAAAAAAATAATCTCATATTTTTTGTTTGGAAAAAACTTCACTTCTATTAATTCCAATTATTACTACAAATATCCTAAAAAATAACTAAACCTTTATATTATACCCAATGTGGCTCTATAGACCCACACTCTCGTGTCCAGTTCTAAAAATACATTCCTTAAATACTAGATTTGATATATTGTGAGGTAAACAAGTATTTATTTTACTACATTTCAAAATGCTATATAATATAATCTACTTTAATCATAGAAGGGTAAGACCCTTTATATGGATGGTAGAGTTTTTATTGTTAAGTCTACTATTGTTTCCAAGATGGTTTATTCGATGATGGTTTACACTTGGCCTTCCAGTCTTCTCAAGAAAATAAATTATTGCATTAACAATTTTGTTTGGTCCGGTAGTATGATTGAAAGAAAACTTGTCACCATTCATTGGGCCACTTGCTGTAAACCCCTCGATAAAGGTGGTCTTGGCATTAAGAATCTTAAGTTCTTTAATGAATCTCTTCAAGCCATAATGACCTGGAATTTGATCCATAGCAACTCCGATTCCTTGACCATTATTAAGAAAATATTTGTGAACAAGATTTGGAATGGTAACTTGGTTACATTACTTCTTCTATATGGAAATCCATTAGGCGTTCTTTCCTTAAAATCATGATAAATTCTAGATGGATGGTTAGCGCTGACTCCTCTATGAATTTTTGGCTTGACAACTGGACCGATGTTCCTTTAATCTCCGTGCTAACTTCCACCACTACTCCTGTGAACACCAACTACTCTATAAGTGAGGTTTTTAACTCTCATGACATCATCCTTACAAATCACATCAGTCACGTCATTGAAAATTATCATTTTTCTGATACTGATGAGTTCCTCATTTGGGAACCTGCCCCAAATGGTATCCTAGAATCTAAAAACTTCTATAAAAACAATTTTAGTAACTCTGATTCTAGATTTGTTTGGTTGAAAGATTTTATCAATCCTTCGATCAAGCCCTCGCGGATCTCTCTCATTGGGCGTGTTGCACATGATAGGGTTCCCACCGATTTGTGTCTTCAATCTTTTGGGATCTATCTTTGTTTTAGATGTCTCCTGTGCAACCAACATCGTGAAGATGCTATTAATTTATTCTTGTCTTGTGCTACAGCTGCCGCTCTTTGGAATTAAATTTCTATCATTTTTGGTTGTATATGATCTCTTATTGCTTCTATTAGCTCTCAACTTCAATACTGTGTGATTTGGGATGCTTCCAAGAAAATCAGGAATCTCTTTTTGGCTGCGGTGGCAGAGCTCCTGCATGTGATCTGGTATGATAGAGATAACATCATTCATAATAATTTCTCTATCAATCTCAATGCAGGTAAAATGCATATTCTCATTGCCATCAAAGATGCTTCCTCTCTTCAAAAGGATCATTGTGACAACTCTGTTGGTGATTTTGAGATTCTCCGCCGGCTTCGAATTGTGGGCTCTTATAGGCTACCCCGACGTACCTTTGAGTTCTTTTGGAAAGCCCCGTTTCCAGGATAGATCAAAGTGAATGTTGACGGCGCCTCCAGAGGAAACCTGGGCCCGGCAGGCTGTGGTGCCATATTCAGAGATTTTCATGGAAAATACCTTGGTTTCTTCTTCGGTGGATGTGATACAGCCTCGGCTTTGGAAGCCGAAATGCTAGGAGTCATTCATGCGGTTGATTTCTCCATGCAAAAGGGTTGGAGCAACCTATGGATTGAATGTGATTCAACCACTGTAGTCCAAGCTATCTGGAAATGGGTGGTTCACCTTGCTAGGTCACTTACCTCTCGTTGGATGAAATGTCTTGACTCGCTCAGGGATCTCAACTACATTTCCACTCATATCTTCTGAGAAGCGAACATGGTTGCCGATAGTCTTTCCAATAAGGGATTCAATCAGGTTTTTACCTGGTTGAATGATTTGCCTAACAAATCGCTCCCTTTTTTCCAAAAGGATTGTAATATGATTCCGTCTTTCAGACTTTTGTACCTCCTTTTCTTTTTAATCAATAAATTGTGCCTTGGTCTTTAACTGAGGCACTACCTCTTAAAAAAATACAATACAACTCTTAATAATAACACATTTCCAATAACTATAAGTTAAGAATCATTTAGGATTATCCCCCATGAATTTCTCATCCAAAATGAGTTTTTATTCTAGTATACTAATATTTCTATTTTTTTATTCAACATGTCCAATAATGTATCTATATAATAAACATCCATTAAAATATAGTCCAAAAAAATATTAAATGAGGAAAATAAAATAAAATAATGGTGTGAGATATATCATTCAGTAAGTGAAAACTCTTCAGTATGTAATCTATGATTAGATTGTATATATAAGACAAATGTTTTTCAGGTCGTAAATATATTATTTAAAGAAATATAGAATAATAAGGGGGTCTATAATTCATGATAGAAAGACATGTAGTATCCAATGAGAAAACATATATCATGGTATAATAGTGAAGAAAATGATTCAATAAACAATATCCATTGAGCATAATAATAATCATAATGATATGAAATGTAAGGAAAAATAAAAATACCCTATAACAATAATAGTATTAGCAGTGATATATTATTGATTATTTATGAAACTGATGATAAAAAATGAAATAATTTTCTAACTAATTTTTAAAATCTACCATTAAATATTTTGTAGATAGTAAAAAATCACCCTTTTACCAACCCCAAAATTCATCCTATGCCCACCCATCCAAACCCTCTCCCATGATCCCTCACAATCACTCCCCTTTTCCCATGTCACTACACTATGATCCCTTGCTACACGTCCATTAGCCACTTCGTGAGTCGTTGCCTCTCCTCGAGCCCTTACATCAACTAACCGTATCCCTTTCACCCTATTTTTTAAGCCACTAATCCATTTCCTCCTCCACTTTCACCCTCAACCCCTCACTCAACAATTTCATTTCCCTTATTCCAATTTCCCCCTCTGAACACTCATCCCCTACTATCATCTCCCATGATCCCTCACTATTGAGACGATACCACCGTGCTCTCAGAGACACTCCTGAACCCTCCCACTTGATCTCATGGCCTGTATTGATTCCCTTTCCCCATACATATCCCTCATCCTAACCCAACACCGGACTTCATCATCCCCCTTTCTCACTGGTAAGGAGTGATTTTCATAATCTATCTATTTATATTTAATATTATTTATATTCAGTACGTGTTATTCGTCTTTATTATATAATTTTAATTCCTTATTGAAAAACTATATTGATGGGATATCCCAATCATATTTTATATTATGTAAAAATGTAAAAAAATTGACAGTTTTTTATATCAAAAACCCACATGATTTTAAAATTATACTTTAATTGTGGATTTTATGAATATTGAATTATTTGATGATTTTTTTAATTTCATACTATCACATCAATTTTACATTTTAATCACATTAATCTTATATATATATATATAAGTTTTAATTTTTTGATGGATTATGTTCATCATAATTAAAATATAATATAAATGACATTATTCAAAAACATAATTAAACTAATCTATGTAAATAATTTTTTATATTATTTATTTATAATAAAATATAAATTTTTCTTTAAATGAAATTATTTTTTTATGTGATTTAAATTTCTTTAATGATGTTTAGGAACTTTTTCATACATGGATAATAGCTAGATCACATTATTAAGGAGGACGCTTAATTATGCTATGGGTTTTGAAATGTTTTTAGATTTTTAAATTTCTAATCAATCCATTGATGTGATAATAATATGTAAATTCCATAAATATAAATTTAGTCTATGGTGGGTGAGATATGATGTTTATGTAATCCTGATATTGAAGCATTTACATGCCCCACATTTATGTTGGATTAGGAACAGACAATAGAAACATACTGAAATTTTTAGAACTGATATTAGTCAATAGAATAATCTCCCAAAATCATCAACAATAGAAAAAGAAATGTATAACTGGTCTCGCTTGTCGTTGATTGAAGTTATATGCCTCCCAAATTAATTACCCGTTCTTAGAAATTTATTATAGCATAAGTTCGGGGTCGATCCACAGGGAACCATGGTGTGCGTGAATTCAATTGAGTTAATAATTAATTAGGTGAAGTATGCAGAATTTAGAATCGATTGAGTTGATTTTGGGTTTTGATTGAAACTAAATTGATTTACTTTGATGAAATGGATATAGATTGAAAGAAAACAACGGGTAAATTTAAAAAGTTTTTAAAATGGAAAGAAAAGACATGTTGGGGCTATGGTGAATAAGGAGTTCTTATACCGATTTTTTAAATGGTTGTTTTGTTCATAATAATTCAATCATTTTGGATTTCATTTTGTTACAATATTTCCTTGGTCTGGTTCCTCTTTTTTGGAATTAGAGCAGATGACTCCTTGGTTTGGTAGTCAGTGTTCTTAATTCATTATTACGTTCAATCCATTATTTGAATCGGTTAAATCCTTCCAATAGTCATGGATGTTTTCACCGTTACTTCTCTTTTGTATCGCTGATAATCCTTCCCTTGGTCCGGCTAAGAATTCGCAGTTATATTTGACAGTGGTTTAAGAAGAGTAAGATGAATTACAACGATTCAAACAAAACTATATAAAAAAATACAAATTATGATCCCATCATCCATAGCCCCAACACGAGGGGTTTAGTTACACATAGAAAGTGGGAGAGAAACGACATACGTGATACCTAACAGATTCATCATGTAGGCGTTGAGGTAGAGGGTCAGAAGGTGTAATGGTGGAGTGACAGCACCTTGGTAGCTTCGGGAATTGTGATAGGAGAGTTTCTCTTTCCTCTCAATGTTTCTCTCTAAATCCGTAGGCCAAATCCTCTTTTTATAGAAAAATAAAGTACACAGTGTGTATAGAAAGTACACGCCGTGTACTTTTCATCAACGCGCTTTGGCGCCAATTTCTCCACGGGTAGGCGGCCTAACACACTGTCATTGACTTTTGAACATGGCTCCACCTAGTGGTTGGGTGTACACGGTGTGTAGCACTGCCATACACGGCGTGTAGTGTCATAAGATTGGTCGCCACCCCTTCTAGAATAGCAGACACGACGTGTAAAAGTTCAAACATGTCGTGTCTCCATCAACGGCCACATGGGTGTGTGGACTTTTCTTCAGCAACTACCGCTTCTATAAAGTAGTACACAGCATGTAGCGTCACCACACACGGCGTGTATCTTCTTCCTAGTGACATGGGCGTGTACTCCCTCCTTCGGTCCGTGTCCCTGCCTGGATGTACACGCCGTGTATATAAGTACACGCCCTGTAGTTTCAAAATTTTCACAGACATACCTTGATCCGTGTATTTAGGCAAAAAGCTCCGGAAAGTAAACAGATTCACCAAAATCAAATAATATGTTCATAAAACAACAGATATTTTCTCAAAACATGTTTTTATTGTCAATTATATATATGGAAATGTATACCCAAATCGGGTGCATCGAATTCCCCCACTCTTAGTCATTTTCTTGCCCTCAAGAAAAATCTCAACATCTAATTAAGAGATCATATACTTTAAAAGGAAGGAATTTAATTAATCAAATGTATTACTGAAAAAGTTAATGAGGAAAAATTATGAAAGGCAGACACAAATTCAATTCATAAGATATTAAAATCATGCCTCAAATATAATGCAGTTAACTACTCTCATCCTCTTTCAACACATTTTTCAACAATTCCAAAATAAGCATACCATTTGATGATTTACCTTACTAGTCAAAATCACACTCCACACTCAAGATATTTTTATTCAGAGTTATGCTCAATCAAAGGTATATACACTCTATCCATAGGTCTTCAAGATATCTTTTTCTCTACTTCAGAAAAATTGAATTACAAAAATCATGAGGGCTATATCAATAAGGTTCAGATGTTTATGTGGCTAAGGGATGGTAGGTTCAGATGTGAAAATAAATTCCGAGGCTTGAAAAAGGATGGATAATTCCTTTAAACAACATTACATGATATTCAAAGTAAAGCTCACTAAAAATACATCCTTCAAAAGCTTAGTCGAATTCTTTTTTAATTGTCACCATCTTCCTTAGGCAAGTAGGGTTCATGGGAAACTAAGCATAAGGTCCCCTTGTTGTTTGTTTGTTGTTTTTTTACAACAAAACACAATGGAAACCCTTACGAATACAATGAGTAGATGTTTGGAACCCATTCTTCCCCAAATATTCAAGAGGTACTCCCCCAAACTTTATTTCATGGTTGTACACAAAAATTTGCCATGTATTTCCAACTCCCTCTTTAAAGCATAAATGAATAATCATGCAATGTTTAAAAAGAAATAGGGTAGTAAGGGAAATAGTCTTGTAATGTGGCTTCCTATAATGGGTGTTCATGGCTTCTATGGGCTTAACGAAGATTAAATGTAGGGTAGGTCTCAAGATAAAGGGGTTGAAACATTCTAATGCCTCAATCATGTTAAAGGAATTCAAAAATTTATTCATGTTTCGAAAAAAAACTCACAAATTCTGGTAGTGATGCCTATCATAAGAATCTTTCAAGAAAGAGGGTATTAGAAAAGAAATGAGAAAAAGGGTTAAGAATACCTCTCAGGAGTGAAAAATAATAAAGGGACAATCAGGTCATGACATGCATATAAATGATTATCCAAATAAATGTAATTTAATCAAGGATGAAAGGTTATAATTAAAACTATATCAACAATCATTTTAAAATAATTAAAAACTAAAATAAGCATGTAACCTTTCCAAAAGATCCTACTGATAACTATAGAATTTATAAGATTTATTAACAAAAATTGATTTACATTTTCAAATATAGATTCTAATAATGATGTCTTCTAGGTTAGTTTAAGGGTAATGACTAAGGTGAAAGAGATAGATGCTCCCCCACACTTAATAGTGCACATGGTCCACCAAGTGCAATACTAAGGTAAAGGGTGGGAAATGGGGAGAAATGGGGGACAAAATGAGGGAATGCAGCGGAAGAAGTAAATCCAAAAAGAAAGAAAACAGAAATGGAAAAATACTCCCCTCATGAAAAACTGATTCCCAAGGTGCTCCATGATACCTGTGACTGGAGAGGAAAAAGAAAACTGAAAACATGCACAATAATACAACACAGAAAATGATAGAAGAGATATATAAGATAAATAAAAATGTCACTATCATGGGGTCGCCTCAGGGGAGGCATCATCCGATACAGAATCGTCCGGTAAAGATGGATCAGGAGGTGTGGAAGTGGGAGGCTCTGACTCTGCATCGGGAAGGGAAGCTAAAGAAGTAGGAGCCGTAGGTGCGAGACTCGGGATAAGAAGCTCAACAGAAGGCCCTGGCCCAGAAAAAGTGGCAGCAGCAGAGCTCACTGTAGTCATCAGAATGGAATCTGTGGCCGGCACAGGAGATGGTCATGGAGCAGCAACAGAAGGTCCAAGAACGGAGGCAGAGGCTGTTGGATGAGGCAGTGGAACACCAAGATGCTGAGAAATATGTACGAACAGATGCTACATCCAGTCCCGGCGGCCGTCTAGACGAATCAAATGGCGTGCTATGGTGTCCTGGAGGCTGATGATACGAGCTAACTTGTGCTCCATCGTGGCTATGAGGAGGGAAAGATTCGGATCGACCGATGGTGCAGAGGTAGGTGGGATAGAGGATGGGACAGAAGAAGGAAGATCAGAAGAAGTGGGGTCAGTATGAGGTGGGTGAGGTGGAGAAGCTGGAGGGGGTGGGGAAAGAGGAGTGGGGTCAGCAGCTGGGGTAGGGGGGTCAGCAGGTGGCGGGGCTCGAGCCTGAGAAAGGATATAGGCACCACCTGCTTCTGGACTAATCCCATGCAAATGAGCATGAGGAAGTCCATCTGCTGGGGTGAACCTATCAAGTCAAGAGGTAATGAGGGCTCGAATACCCCTAAGTGGTGGGCAAGACGGGTGGTGTAAAACCCGCAGTTCAGGTTGCCCTGACGGCCGCTAAACATGGAGTGGAAAAAGGAGAGGGTAAGATAGGGGAGGTCCGGGTAGGCGTGCCAGATGACACAGGTAAGAAGCTCCATGTCACGGCCGGTCACAGCCAGTCACGACCCCCATATCATCATGGCGGGGGAAAAGGATGGTGCTGAAGAACCGATGGGTGAAGCGAAGGACAGGGTCGGCTATAAGAGTGCTCTTCTGGTAAGTGGGGGAGTATCGGTGGTCAGGCCCAACGATCTCCCGCCACATGGAAATAAGGTCAGAGTGCTTGGGCCGGGTCAATCCAGAAACAGGGGGTGGGGTGATAGGATGGGGGTAGAAGCCGCACCCTCGGCCAAACTCTGTCATCGTCAGAGAAAAACGTCAGCCACCTAGCCAGAATCGAACTACTGGCACCGCATCACCAGGTGTCTCTCGGTACTCTGACCCATCGAACTCAAAGGAGGCTGCAAACTCAAAAAATAAATCATGGAACACTGGATTTCTGACATGGAAAATCTAGAGGAGTGCGGCGTTCCCATAAAGCACCTCCAACTCCTCCCAAATACCGAGCCGCTGCGGAATGCTGCTGTCAAGGTACCAGCCAGTCATTGGTATCGGCCGATGAGAGAAGTGTCAGATCCTTTCGTATGCGAGGTCAGTGACCAGGAATACCATGCAAGGAAAGGGAGCACCTGTAGGTCCCGTCCCAGGTGCCAGTGCAGTAGCAACATCTGGATCTGGAGGTGGATCCGCCGAAGAAGAAGGTGGCTCGGTGGAAGGTGTGCTCAAAGAGGGACCAACTGTTGAGGATGATAGTATAGGGAATGTTGCATCTGGTGTAGCAGATGTAGGCCCGATCTCATCTGAGGGAGTGAGTGGCGGCAGAATGGCCAATGGAGGGAGCTCAAAGACCAAAGCGTCGGGGTCCGGCTGCGTAGGTGGTCGGAGCCGGATCCGATGATAGCTGGGCCTCTCTCCCTCGGTGGCGGAGGCTGGCCGTTTCCCGCGGGAAGGATCACGATCTTCCATAACCTGAAATAGAATGAAAAACAAAACAAAACAAAAGAAGAAGAAAAAGGAAGAAAATAAAACAATGAAAATGTGAGAAAACTGGAAAATAAAAGTACACGGTGTGTACTCCAAAGTACACGGCGTGTAGTCAGAATATAGAGTATCCCGTGTTCTCTAGAAAGACACACCGAGGGTGGAAAGAGACCATGTAACAGTACACAGTGTGTACCGAACATACACGCCGTGTTCACTCAAAGTGCAGTTGGTCGTGTAGTATAAATTACACGGCCATGTTGTTATCATTTCAAAGAAAACAATACATGCTATGTAGGTACAAGCCACGATGTGTATTGCACATGAAGTACATGGCCGTGTAGAGTGTGAGACACAGGCCAACTAAACATCTAACAGAAACGGCCTGTACCAAACACACACACCATGTATAGGAACATGGGGTGAGAGGCCGTGTAGAGGGGAGACACAGGCTGACTATAGATATAAAGGACACGGCGTGTACCGAACATACACGCCGTGTTCTTTAACATGGGGTGACATGCTATTTTATGATCCACACACGAAGGGGCTATGGGAAATGGTCTACACGGTCTGTACCGAACATACACGCCGTGTATGAAAACATGGTGTGTGAGGCCGTGTGCAAAGGAGTACTCAGGTACAACGAAAAAAAAGAAACACGGTGTGTTCCGAACATACACACTGTGTATATGAAAATTTTGAAATATTTTGTGTGTGGCCGTGTACAGAAGTACACAACATGTGTTCTTCATTTCGTGGCTGTGTACAGGTGGAATTCAAACAGTTGGTCGATCCGATAAACACCCTAAATAATTCTAAAAACTTTAAATAGAGGGTGTAGAACGGCGTACCTGGACTAAGGATCACAATGTGAGAAGAATCAAAACATGAAACGCCCCAAATCGACGGATCTAGAGAAGGGGGTTTCAGGTGGAATTCAGGAGAAGAAACAAGAAGAAAGGGGAAAATGGGTCGGTCGTGCGACATGGCCTCAAGCCGGGTGGACCGCAGCTTATATAGCTAAGGTACACGGCGTGTATGTATGGTACATGCCGTGTGTCCCATTTTTTTGAATTAAACATATAAATAAATATAATTATTATAGTAAACTATATAATAATTAATAAAATAAATATATCTACAAATTATATTATAAATATACCTATACATGACGTATATTGGGAAATACACACCGTGTATTTTAAAATGAGAAAAAGAGTAGTACAACCTTTGGTCCAGTTCTTGGGACAGGATTCGAACCGGCGATCGGCCAATTCGAATGGGCGCCCTCACCTACTGGAGCAAAGGTTGTTCTACTATCCATATTTATTATATATATATATATTTATTCTATACATCCTATACACACAGAATGAAAGAAAAGCATGGCGTGTGGTTTTTATTTAGGAAATGATGGGGGTGAAGCGGGGAGATTAGTGCGATTCGAAACCAGGTCTTTTGAACCTGGTTCCGAGACTTTGGAAATCCGCCAACTTCACCCACATGTAATTTCTTATTTTTAAAATGTTTTTA
Source organism: Viscum album (assembly GCA_963277665.1). Lineage (NCBI taxonomy): Eukaryota > Viridiplantae > Streptophyta > Magnoliopsida > Santalales > Viscaceae > Viscum > Viscum album. Next base: position 1,048,549,081 of record OY728151.1, on the reverse strand, counting down.
ATTTATATTTGAAAAATTACGGTGCACACGGCATCTATCAGAGTACACATCGTGTGGTTTTATTAAAAGAACAAATGATGGAAATGCGATGGTTGTCTGGATTCGAACCCAGGTCTTTTGAAATAGGATTACGATTCTAGCCAACCAGTCCATCCCCACCATGGGTTTTATTAAACACACACACACACACACACAGATATATATATGGAAAATACCACACACGTCGTGTAATTAAAAGGAGGAACCCCGTGCCGAAGGAAGGTCTAGAGGATTCGAACCGAGGACGACTCGAATAAACTCCAGTGACTTTGCCATCAGCACTGTCATCATCCTAGGTTATTTATTTGTTGTTATAGAGATTTATAATATTATTATTATAAATTAAAAAGATCAATACACACCGTGTATGTAAGTGGGACACGGCGTGTAACCTCTGGGATGCCTCCTATGAAGCGCCTTTGTTTTAGGTCGTTGGCTCGACCTACTTACCTCGCTACCTGATATTTACGATTGATAGTGGTCCCAATAGTGGCCGCCCTAGCCATCCAGGAGTTGCAAATTCTTAGGCTCTTCTTCAACATGAATGTCTGGAATGTTAAGGTTATCAGAAATATAAGAATATACCAGATCATCCACCAGGAGATCATCCATAGTAGTTATCACAGAACAGTCCTCATGATCGGACAATGATGCCTGCTTGATGGCTTTGAGAACATTGTAGGAGACTCTCTCGTCTCCTACCCAGAAAATAAGCTCTCCTTGGTGCACATCAATGAGAGCCTTCCCAGTGGCGAGGAATGATCTTCCCAAAATAAGTGGCGCCTCCAAATCCTCCCCCATGTCGACGATTATGAAATCAGTAGGGAGAATCAGCCTATCCACAATGACCAGTACGTCCTCTAGTAGTCCCTTCGATTGTTTGATATATCGATCAGCAAGTTGAAGGGCTACGCGGGTAGTCTTGAGCTCGTTGAGTCCCAGCTTCTTGAAAACATCGAGGGACAAGAGGTTCACGTTGGCCCCTAAGTCGCATAGGGCCTTTCCAAACTCACAAGATCCAATAGTACAAGGAATGGTGAAACTACCTGGATCTTGGAGTTTGGGAGGAATGGAATGTTGAACCACCGCCGAGCACTCCTTCGTTAGTACCATAATGCCCAAATCCTCCATCTTCCTCTTATTTGAGAGGATTTGCTTCATGAATTTGACGTAGGTGGGCATCTAAGTCAGGGCCTCTGCAAATGGGTGTTGATATGTAGCTTCTTGAACACATCCATGAATTTGCTGAACTGGTGGTCTAGCTTCCTCTGTGTCAATCTTTCCAGAAAGGGTAAGGAAGGCATTAATGGTTGGACTACCTCCTTTTAATAATTTTTTAAAGCCTCCTGTGGAATTTTGGATGAGGAGGGTCGGTATTGGTACCTTTTTCATCAATAGTGGGTGTGGAGGCACCTTGCTGTGCTAATTGGTTCCGTTGGAGCTCCTTTCCACTCTGGAGCATGATAGCATTGGCCTCCTCTCTTGGGTTCTTTTCGGTGTTCCCAGGTAGTGTACCAGGCTGTCTCCCTGAAAGTTGGTTTGCCAGCTGTCCAATCTGATTCTCTAAGCCTCGAATCGAAGCTTCCCGATTCTAGAACCGAGTCTCAGCATTAGATATAAATTTAGTCATCAGATCCTCTAACCTTGAGGTGTTCTCCTGCTGGGGTGGTTGTTGAGCCGGTGGAGGAGGTGGATATCGTGGCTTCTATGGACGAGGGTTTTGATACCCTTGTTGATGATAAGGACTCTGCTGGGGTTGTTGCGGCCTTTGGTATTGGTTCTGGTATGGAGGCTGGTTGTAGCTGGGTGGTCGCTGGGGTGGAGGATTCTACTATTGTTAGCCCCAGCCTATGTTCTATTGATCTTGCCATTCTGGGTTCTGGTACTGCTGGTACTAGTTGGGCCCTCAATTATGGGCAACATAACTCACCTCGCTCGTCGAAGGGCCTCCAGTAGAACATGGGAATTCTCCCATGATGTGGTTATCACCACAGTCTCCACATATTGGATGGTTCACCGCATGAATTTGAGATGTTCCTTTAAGGTTCAATGGGTCAATTTTCAGGGATACAACATCCAACTGAGCAGCTAACATAGTGTTAGCTTCAATATTGTGCATACCTCACTTTTGAGTCCCCCGCTCAGAGTGCCACTGGAAGCTGTTGGCAGACTTGTCTTACAGTAGTTCGAATAGTTCATCGGGGGATTTCCGCATCATCGTTCCTCCAACAGCAGCGTCCACCACTGATTTGGTATTCGTGGTAAGTCCTCCGTAGAAGGTCTGGACTTGCATCCATAGTGGGAGTCTATGGTAGGGGCATTTTCGTAACATCTCCTTGAAGAGTTCACAGGACTCATACAACGACTCGGTGTCATGCTGCTGGAAGTTATGGATCTCATTCCAGAGTGTCACTATCTTGGATGGTGGAAAGTACTTGGACATGAACGCCTGGGCTAGCTCCTCCCATGTGAGGAAAGATTATTGTGGCAGCCCCTTGATCCAGTCCTTCGACTTATCCCGTAAAGAAATGGTGAATATGTGAAGATGGATGGCGTCCTCGGACACGCCATGGTACTGAAAAGTGTCGCAGATCTCCAGAAAGTTGGAGAGATGGGCGTTCGGGTCCTCGCTGGCCAGGCCTCCAAATTGGACTATGTTTTGGATCAGCTGCATGATAGGAGGCTTGATCTCGAAGTATTGGGCCTGGACTGGAGGACGAACGATGTCCGTATCAGCTCCATGAATCGATGGATGTCCGTACTCTATAAGGGTACGTCTTGGAGGTTGTTGTTGATGGGGTGGAGCTTGCATGAACTGCTCCTGAGGGGCGAAGTATGGTCGTAGGAAGAGTTGTTGTGGCGACCGTTGGTAATCCCTTGGGAGGAATTCCATGAAGTATCTAGGAGGTTGCTCTAGTAGACCAGCAGCGGGAGGCTGCTGATCCTAGTATTGATGCTCAGTCGCAGTATCTACGGCTCGTGCTCCCTCTTCCTTGTTCGCCATGGGTTGTGGTTGATTGTTGTAATTTTATGTCCGTGTACACCGATGATGAAGCAAGGTCTGTTCGATTTCTGGGTCAAGCAGAACTAATTCTGAATACTCGGCGCTTCTGGATCGTGTAAAACGTCTAAACATACACTTTAAGCTCTGCACAACACAAAAATGAAAACCAGGCGTAAAAGGGAAAAATAAAAGATAAAATTTGAAATGGGTTTAGAAAAGAGATATTTTGATTTTTTTTATTTTTATTTTCACTTCAATCAATTATTAACAAAATTGAAATCTTAGCACTAAAACCAGATGTAGTTCCCCGGAAACGGCGCCAAAATTTGGTCTCGCTTGTCGTAGATTGAAGTTATATGCATCCCAAATTAATTACCCATTATTAGAACGTTAGTATAGCATAAGTTCGGGGTCGATCCACAGCGAACCGTGGCATGTGTGAATTCAATTGACTTAATACTTAATTAGGTGAAGTCTGCATAATTTAGAATCAATTGGGTTGATTTTTGGTTTTGATTAAAACTAAATGGATTTACTTTGAAGAAATGGATACAGTTTGAAAGAAAACAATGGGTAAATTTAAAGAGTTTTTAAAATGGAAAGAAAGGAAATGTATGAGCTGTGGTGAATAAGGAGTTCTTATTCATATTTTTTAAATGGTTGTGTTGTTTATAATAATTCAATCATTCTGGATTTCATTTTGTTACAAGATTTCCTTGGTCTGGTTCCTCTTGTTTGGAATTAGAGCAGCTGACTCCTTGGTCCGGTAGTCAATGTTCTTAATTCTTTATTACGTTCAGTCCATTATTTTAATTGGTTAAATCCTTCCAATGGTCATGGATGTTTTCACCATTACTTCTCTTTTGTATCGCTAAGAATCCTTCCCTTGGTCCGGCTATGAATTCTCAGTTATATTAGACAGTGGTTTAAGAACAATAAGATGAATTACAACAACTCAAACACAACTATATAAATCAACATTCAAATTATGATCCCATCATCTGCATCCCCAACACGAGGGGTTTAGTTACACATAGAAAGTGGGAGAGAAACGACACATGTGATACCTGACGTATTCATCGTGTAGGCGTTGAGGTAGAGGGTCGGAAGGTGGAATGGCTAAGTGACGACACCTTGGTAGCTTTGGGAATGGTGATAGTAGAGTTTCTCTTTCCTCTCAATGGTTCTCTCCAAATCTGTAGGCCAAGGCCTCTTTTTATAGAAAAATAATGTACATGGCATTTATAGAACGTACACGCCATGTACTTTTCATCAACGCACTTTGGCGCCAATTTCTCCACGGGTAGGCGGCCTAACATGCCGTCTTTGACTTTTGAACACGGCGCTTCTTGGTGGTTGGGTGTACACGGCATGTAGTGCCACCATACATGGCATGTAGTGTCATAATTTTGGCCGCCAGTCCCTTCTAGAATAGCAGACATGACGTGTAAATGTTCAAACATGTCGTGTCTCCATCAACGACCACATGGGCGTGTGGACTTTTCTTCAGCAACTACCTCTTCTAGAAAGTAGTACACGGCGTGTAGCGCCGCCACACACGACGTGTATCTTCTTCCTGGTGACATGGGAATGTACTCCCTCCTTTGGACCATGTCCCTGCCTGGATGTACACAGCGTGTATAAAAGTACATGCCGTGTAGTTTCAAAATTTTCCCAGACTTCCCTTGATCCGTGTATTTAGCCAGAAAGCTCCTGAAAGTAAACAGATTCACCAAAATCAATGAATATGTTCATAAAACAACAGATATTTTCTAAAAACATGTTTTTGTTGTCAATTATATATATGGAAATGTATACAAAAATCTGGTGCATCAATAACCTTAAAAATGATATTTTTTGTGTTTCAAGGTAGTAGTGTCGACATCAAAACATATCAGTATAACCAGTTAAGGGTGATATAAATTGTAAATTGAAAAATTATTTTTTTGGATGATAGGATGAATAGATCAAGAACAAAACATATCATTCTCTCCTACACTTTTTATTGTAGAGACTAGTAAAGATATAACTTCACTGAGAAAAAAATTTGTTTCATGACTTAGTTGATGATGGAAATAAATAACTATTTAGTGTATGTCTAAAATATTCCAAAACATCATTTCTATAAAAGTATTATCACATAAAATGCATGTGATTAATTATAAATATGAATATTTCCAATGAATTGGAATTGAAACATGATGAATTTACTAAAGCTATGATCCCTTAATCTTATTAGGACATGAAAAATGTTGTTAACAAGCATATTATGAATTAAAAAAAATCATTCTTGTCTCATTGATTTTTTATTTTATTGGAAAGTGGATTCAAGTGGACATGTTTGGAAGAAAATTATTATGTATGGAAGTCAATAGGAGATGTTTGATTTCTGAATCAAGATACTATTATGAAGAACACTGAAAAAGACACACTTGAAGGTTTTAATGTTACATCCCATTATATCTAAATTATAAAAATTATTTAGGTCATCTAAAACTACTAAGAACAAGAAGTTTCATTCTATAGACAATAACAATGACTGGTTAGTGAGACATCTAGGAGATTCAAAATCATGGAAGTTTTTTGATTCATTATATTTATATCTCTCATATGATTCTAGGAATATGTGATTGGGATTTTTTGTTGTTGGATATATCCACTTTGGGACTTTGAGAACTAGTTATAGAATTTGTCTTGTTGTTTTGATCCCTAATAATCTTCCTCAATGGATGTGTATGCAATAAATTCTGTTATCATTTTGATGATTATTACCGAAATATAAATTTATGCAAAAGATTTTTATGTATACAATGAAACTATGATTTATGAATTTTATGAGTTATGGTTCCATAGTGTTGAGAAATATGATGCATCTTCTGTAAAAATTTTGAGAATGAATGTTCCAATAATTCGGACCATTAGTGACATCTATCAACATGAGAACTTATATAGATGGAACACTTAAATGGGTTTGTATTTACTTTTTGGTAACATTTATTTCTATGTCTGAGCATCCAACTTAGAATAAAAATATAGGGCTTCATGTAACATCATTTATTTCTCCAAGCATCTCACATATATCAGTTGAAAATGTCAACATTCATTGCATCTATTGATTTTTTACCTCCTCCAAATTTATTATCATGTTCTGAAATACTATCACAACTAGTAAATATTCAAAAATAATTTTGAGGTGCATCATATGAATTATAGTGGGAAACAAGTTTGTAGTTCATCGTTAGTTGAAATTGTAATGTAATAATGGAAGAGGAAAATTATGTTCTTATAACATCTATATTGGGAATATAAATTTTTTCATCATAATCTTCATATTATGAATACTGAGATTGATTTTTTTTATAATTTTAAAATCCCATTTATTAATGAGAATAGAAATTTAAATGATCGTATCAATTCTCAAAATGAATTAGAATCAACGAATATAAAATGTGATCTATATCCAAATGATAATGGAATGCATTCTTCAATAATTTATATAATAAAAAATGGGGTTGAAAATATATTCCTTCAAATATTTAAACATGTTAGATTATCTTATGGGTATTCATGTAACATATAAAGGTGTTTCTACTTAAACCTTCTTTGGTTACATGGTTAGGAAATTCATGATTCAAATATTTTGTTATAGTACTTACTTCCATTGGAATTGAGTAAATTGTTACATGAAAATATTAATATAGTTCTACTCAAATTATGCTCATTATTTATGTAAATATTTGAGAAAAATCTATAACCAACTGAGCTTGAAAAGATTTGGGAAAATTTTTTACTAATAATTTGTTCAATGGATATGATCTTTCGTCTTCTAGTTGTTACTGGCATGGTTCATTTTACTACATGGTTGGTTGAGGAAACTAAATTATCAAGTCCTGTGAAATATTGACATATGTATTAAATTTAAAGTTAAATTATTTACATTATTTTCATCTTAAAAACCCATTATTTAAAATTTATTTAACAATTTATTTTTTTATTCATTTTATTTCAATGATACCATTGTCATTTGAAAACATACAAGAAAAATAATTCTCAGACTAAGGATTCTGCTATTCAAAGGGGTGTACTACATTTTATTCATGATACCTAGGAGATATTGAGATAAGAATAAATAGAGTTAGAGGTGTTGAGGAATCATAGAATCAATCTCAACTAAATAGGAGATAAAAAAATATTACTATTGGTCAATCATTATAGAGGGTCTCAAATTTTACAATATCAGAACTGGAATAATTAATAGAACATAGATATGTGATACTAAATAGGGACATTGCACACCCATTTATTGAATGAATCTAGGTAAAAAAATAAACACATGTGAAGTAGAAAACAAAATCAGTAATATATAACAAAATGTGATAATCAAGAGCATATATAGTGGTTTGAAAATGTGTAATTTCATAAATAAAAAAATCAACATGTATATTATATTGACACATATATTTAGTAAATATAATATTTTATTTTAATATTTTAGAACATGAATACTTATACTAGTGCTAATTTTTCAGAAGATTTGATGTTTCTAGCATGAGGTCTTCTACAATATGCTATAAGTTTCGAGGATTACAATGTTAATGGATTCAAATTTCATAAATTTGAATTGAAAGAGGTTTTAGAAACACATACTAGTGTTATTTTTAAAATATTGAAATTGGGATACTAAAGATAGTTTACTAACATTATCAAAATAAACTATAATGGTCATTTTTTAGTTAATTAATTTAAATGTAAGCAGGTAGATATTAATAGGTTTATTAAAAGTGATTTATTACGATTAACATATTTGAAATTATCTCTCATAATGAATGTCAATGCCTTTTAAGTGCAAGATCCATATATCTTCTCATCACAAGTGAAAATAGTATATTATGTGGAATATTACATGGGATAATTGTGGAGTGTAGTTGTTTACATGAAACAAAGTGACTTGTATGATATGGTTTATTAAGTGGATAATTTTTCCAATAGAATTGAATCCCATGAACATCAAGAAACTAAATTATTTTTCAATCATGATATTAAAAAAATTCTTTCATGGGATGATTAAGTAGATGTTGTAATGATGTAGTATTATAATGAAATGATTGAGGAAAAAAAGGTTGTATGTGAAATCATCCATTAACTTATCAACCACTTATTTTATATGTTAATTGTTTCCATTAACATGGATATGTTTTCATATTTAAATTTATTTTTATGTATGAGTTGTTTAATTTGAAAAAAAAACATTATATTTTTTTATGACCAGTCATTCAATATCATACCTACATATATTAAGTTTTCCAGTACTATGAATCTATTATCATTTCTAATTTTTTTTCATGAATCATTCAAAATAAATGTTTTGATGTTATTTTAACTTGTTTAAATGATTGAAATTCCAAGGAAGAAGTGATTCAAGGATCCCAATTAACCTGCTATTTCGCCATGAAAATATTATAGAGTAACAATTATAGGTACAAATTTAAATGTGAATAATGATATTTCACTTCATTATTATAATAAATGGGTTTTTAATGAAATATGGAAAAATGTTACAACTAAAAAAAATTCTAATAGTTTATATATTTAGAATCTAAATGGATCGAATACTATTTTCCACTTTGATTATAATGTGGTCCCCACTGAATATGTTGTAGTATTATTTATCCAAATTCTTTTCCAGTTAGTGGTTGATCTAGTTACCCTTCCAAACACAAGGTATATGCATCAAACGTGGAGGAATAATGTATTTGACTATTAGATAAAGATAATTTTAATAAATTATTTCTCAACTGAATTTAATTATGTGATTAAATTCTAATATTTTTAAAATAAATCTCTTTATATATATGTTTTTTCACTTTAATATTTTTGATCTTATTTTAAAATAGTGGAAGTTAAAAAAAATTGTGTAAGAAGATGGCAGGATGTGTCCCCAATGACATTGCATCAATGGATGGTTTGAGTGGGTAGGTAAATATCATAGTTTTATAATCATTTATCATGAAAATATTTACTCTTATTATGTCAAAATATAAATATACATAATTTTTTATATTTCAGTCAAATTTTCATATATGTGTCAATTGAAGGGAATTAAGATAGAGATACAGACATAGAAGGTGTTGATCCCAGTTTTTTAGGTAGTGATGATGCTTGACTATGGATTTAGTGGTGGTGTGGTGCAACTAAACTCATAAAATAAAGAAACAATTATATGGTGATTGAGAAATCATGTAGTACTCTCTGGTAGGGGTTATCTATATTTATCTTTTATTACATGGAATCAATATTCATGATTGATTTTCAATGTTTTCTTCCCATGTTTCCCTCATACTCAACATTTTTAGGCTCTTTTGGGTTATTTTTAGATGATTCCTTGTAAAGTATTCCATTATATTTTGATGAAGTTTTTTACATTTTTGGTGGAGTAAATGGATGAGAATAGTCTGGGGAAGTCAGGAGTTGGTGTGGAATTGTAGATGCATGGTGAAAAATTCTTCTTTATATTTATACTAATACATGTGATGTTTTTATTTATTAATATCGGTGAAAAGTATTGTAAAATATATAAATATGGGGTGGTCGATATACTAGGGAAGAAATTTTTTTATGGGATAGTGGTGGTCATTGAAGATGAGTTATTTATAAGAAGGTGGAATATTTTTTCCTTTTATTAAATGTTATATTAGATTTTGGATGGTTGGAATATGATTACTCTGATGAATGTGGGTATTTTAGTAAGAACATTTTATGAGGGAGATCTAGGTTGGACAATATAATGATGAGTTTATAAGTAAGTGATGGGTTTATAATTGTTTTTGGTTTTATCCATTATTTATCATGAAATCATTTGTATGCTTGTTGGCGTGGGGGGTTTTTGGTTTCCTTAATGAATTTTGGTTATATTGGAAATTTTACCATTATAATGTTTGTTGTAGAAGCTTTTAGGGATTGGTGGTGGAATCTTTGATGAGATTATGGGAGATTAGATCATTCTTGTCTTGTAATGTAGAAATGTTGTTATGGGAAAATTATTCTAGTAAGTGATATCATGTTATTTTGTTTTTGGTATGTTAGAAGTTGTTTGGTGATGACATGGTAATGATTTATAAGGATGTTTAGCGGAAATGTAAAAGAAGAGTGAAAAAAATGTAGAGATTTGTTGATGTTGTGAAATGAAGTATGGGGTTCAGTATATATGGTGGGGTTATGTGATTATGTGGTGTTATTCAGTGATGTGGTAAGATTGTCTATTTTTTTTATATAAGTATGGATGAAGTAAAAACATGATTTGGTTGTTTTTATTTTATTTTATATGAGCTTCATATTTATTAAATTTAGGGGTGGATTTTAGTGTTTTTTAAGGCCTTTTATTTATTATTATTATTTATTATATTATGATATTTATACTCCATTTATTTTAGGTTTAGTATTAAACTTTCCTTTATATTTTTTATCCTCACTTACTATTATAATTATATATATATATGAAGTCATTACCCGTTCCAGAAATGTATATATTGAATATGCAGTTTTTTTTTCATGTTTTGATTACATTTAATGGAATGAAAATTTATAGTTACTTTGGTGTGGATTTTTTATTTTCAATATTATCCTACCTTGTTTTCATCACTACGGGAAAAAGTGGTATTAGCGACGGGTTATTTGCGACGGGAATATGTCCCGTCGCAAATACCCCCCCGCAATCGGGGTATTTGCGACGGGGATTATGCCCCGTCGCAAATAAAGAGTTATTTGCGACGAGATATTCTCACCCGTCGCAAATGGTTTGGTGTGAATGCGCGCCAAATCGGGCGAAAGATATTTGCGACGGTATCTCCTTCCCGTCGCAAATAACCGGTGGCGGTAACAGGTTATTAGCGACGGGAAGGGGTTCCCGTCGCTAATAACCTGGCGGCAGGGGTTATTTGCGACGGGGACCGTCGTAAATAATTCGTTTTATTGCCGCCCATAATAAATGTGGTCGGGGTTATTTGCGACGGTCCCATCGCAAATAATACCAATTGCGATGAGAATATCGTCGTAATAAACCCCGTCGCAAATAATCTAACCTATAAATACAGCCAACCTTGACAAGTTTTCTGAATCTGAACTACTTTTTACTAGTTTATATGTGTTGAGTGAATTTTGTTTTGCAAGTCGATTTCAAGGAGGTTGCGGGGATCATCTTACAAGTACAACATATCAAAAGCTCGAAAACCAGTTTAAGGTTTTTTTTCTGAATTTTAATTTAATAGTTATTTAATGTTTTTGTTTTATATTTTTACATTAGTTTTTATTATTTCTTATTAGATATAATTATGTTGTATTAAGGTATTAAATTTGATTTGTTAGATTTAATTATTAGTAATTAACAATATTTAATAATTAAGTGACTTTAATTAGTAATTAATAACTTTAATTTTAATTAAAGATACTAATTAGTAATTAATGAATGTAATTAGTAGTTAATGAATGTAATTTGTAGTTAGTGAATGTAATTAGTAGTTAATGAATGTAATTTGTTGTTAATGAATGTAATTTGTAGTTAATTAATGTAATTTGTAGTTAATGAATGTAAATAGTAATTAATGCATATAATTTGTAATAGTTGGAATAATTCAAAAAAAAAGTAATAATTAGAAAAAATCAACAATAATCAGTAATAAGTATCATTAATTACTAATAATTAGTAATAATTAATAATAATTAACAATAATTAACAATAATTACCAATAATTACCAATAATTAGTAATAATTAACAATAATTACTAATAAATAGTAATAATTAGTAATAATTATCAATAAGTACCAATATTTACCAATATTTACCAATAATTGCCAATAATAGTCAATATTTTCCAATAATTAGGAATAATTACCAATAATTCAGAATAATTACCAATAATTCGGAATAATTACAAATAATTAGGAATAATTACCAATAATTAGGAATAATTACCAATAATTATGAATAATTATCAATAATTAGGAATAATTACCAATAATTAGGATTAATTACCAATAATTAATAATAATTACCAATAATTACCAATAATTACCAATAATTAGGAATAATTACCAATAATTACAAATAATTACAAATAATTACAAATAATTACGAATAATTACCAATAATTACCAATAATTACCAACAATTACCAATAATTACCAATAATTAACAATAATTACCAATAATTACCAATAATTAGGAATAATTACCAGTAATTAGGAATAATTGCCAATAATTAGGAATAATTGCCAATAATTAATAATAATTACAAATAATTACCAATAATTACCAATAATTGGGAATAATTACCAATAATTAGGAATAATTACCAATAATTAGGAATAATTACCAATAATTAAGAATAATTACCAATAATTAATAATAATTACCAATAATTACTAATAATTACCAATAATTAGGAATAATTACCAATAATTATCAGTAATGACCAATAATGACCAATAATTACCAATAATTACCACTAATTACCAACAATTACCAATAATTACCAATAATTACCAATAATTAGGAATAATTACCATTAATTAGGAATAATTACCAATAATTAGGAATAATTACCAATAATTAGGAATAATTACCAATAATTAGGAATAATTACCAATAATTTGGAATAATTAGTAATAATTAGTAATAATTAATAATAATTACCAATAATTACCAATAATTAGGAATAATTACCAATAATTAGGAATAATTAGTAATAATTAGAAATAATTACCAATAATTACCAATAATTAGGAATAATAACCAATAATTAGGAATAATTAGTAATAATTAATAATAATTACCAATAATTACCAATAATTAGTAATAATTACCAATATTACCAATAAATAGGAATAATTAACAATAATTACCAATAATTACCAATAATTACCAATAATTACCAATAATTACCAATAATTAGTAATAATTACCAATAATTACCAATAATTAGGAATAATTAACAATAATTACCAATAATTAGGAATAATTAACAATAATTATGAATAATTACCAATAATTACATATAATTAGTAATAATTACCAATAATTAACAATAATTAGGAATAATTACCCATAATTAGGAATAATTACCAATAATTAGGAATAATTACCAATAATTAATAATAATTACTAATAATTACCAATAATTACAAATAATTTCCAATAATTACCAATAATTACCAATAATTACAAATAATTACCAATAATTACCAATAATTACCAATAATTACCAATAATTACCAATAATTACAAATAATTAGGAATAATTACCAATAATTAGGAATAATTACCAATAATTAGGAATAATTACCAATAATTACCAATAATTACCAATACTTAAGAATAATTACTAATAATTTGGAATAACTACCAATAATTAGGAATAATTACCAATAATTAGGAATAATTAACAATAATTAGGAATAACTACCAATAATTAATAATAATTACCAATAATTGCCAATAATTACCAATAATTAAGAATAATTACCAATAATTACCAATAATTACCAATAATTACCAATAATTACCAATAATTACCAAAAATTACCAATAATTACCAATAATTACCAATAATTACCAATAATTAGTAATAATTACCAATAATTAGGAATAACTACCAATAATTAGGAATAATTAGTTATAATTGGTAATAATCAATAATAATTACCAATAATTACCAATAATTAGGAATAATTACCAATAATTAGGAATAATTAGTAATAATTAGAAATAATTTTCAATAATTACCAATAATTAGGAATAATTGCCAATAATTAGGAATAATTAGTAATAATTAATAATAATTACCAATAATTACCAATAATTAGTAATAATTACCAATAATTACCAATAATTAGGAATAATTAAAAATAATTAGAAATAATTACCAATAATTGCCAATAATTTGTAATAATTACCAATAATTACCCATCATTAGGAATAATTAACAATAATTACCAATAATTAGGAATAATTAACAATAATTAGGAATAATTAACAATAATTACCAATAATTAGTAATAATTACCGATAATTACCAATAATTAGGAATAATTAACAACAATTACCAATAATTAGTAATAATTACCAATAATTAGTAATAATTACCAATATTTACCAATATTTACCAATATTTACCCATAATTACCAATAAAAACCAATAATTAGTAATAATTACCAATAATTAGTAATAATTACCAATAATTAGGAATAATTACCAATAATTATGAATAATTAGTAATAATTAGGAATAATTACCAATAATTAGGAATAATTACCAATAATTAAGAATAATTACCAATAATTAGGAATAATTACCAATAATTAGGAATAATTACCAATAATTAGGAATAATTACTAATAATTAGGAGTAATTACCAATAATTAGGAATAATTATCAATAATTAACAATAATTATTAATAATTAACAATAATTAGTAATAATTAACAATAATTACAAATATTTACCAATATTTACCAATAATTGCCAATAATTGCCAATAATTGCCAATAATTGCCAATAATTGCCAATAATTATCAATAATTGCTAATAATTGTCAATATTTTCCAATAATTAGAAATAATTACCAATAATTAGTAATAATTACCAATAATTAGAAATAAATACCAATAATTATTAATAATTACCAATAATTAGGAATCATTACCAATAATTAGGAATAATTTCCAATAATTAGGAATAATTACCAATAATTAGGAATAATTACCAATAATTAGTAATAATTAGTAATAATTAAGAAAAATTACCAATAATTAGAAATAATTAGTAATAATTATCTAATTGGAAAAAACTAGCGTGATCATTATCTTTCTCAATTATCTTTACATCTCTGTAATGGTTTTAAGAAAACTTCTGTCTCCACATTAAATATTTGCTTTCTTTTTCAAAATTATCAACCTACTCACCAATAGGGAGGTGAAAGTGAATGCAAATATTACATATGGAGATAAAATGTTAAACACACAGATGAAATGAGAATTGTAACATAATATAGAAAATAATATAATTTTAATATTAGTAATAAAAAATACTAATAATGTAATAATTTTATTATTATATAATTAATATTTATGAAAAAACAATATTAGTATTATTAAAATAATAAAAAATTTATAAAATATTAAAATTATCCATATTTGTAACAGGTTTTTCTTTATTCTTAACATGTTCAATTCTTAAAGGGTCAATTTTTAGGTCTATCCCAATAAAAAGTTTGCGTCAGTCGTGTCTGATGTAAACTCTATAATTATCCTTGCTTGAGTGTTTTTTCTAACAAATTATTCAAAACCAGTATTGATTTTATATTTTATAGAAAAATATGGAACAACGAGGTCATCAACAGTCATTATTAGATGACCGCATATGGATAAATCAACGTAGAAATCCAAATGGTTCTGGTTTAAATCTAGTATATATAGAGGGTCTGGATACTTTTTTAGAATTTGCGGCATCAAATCCTGAATTTGTTTCAGAAGGCACAATATAATGCCCTTGTAAAAAATGTGCACTGAGAACATTTGACATGTTTGACAAAGTCGGGGGAAATTTCTTGTGTTTTGGTTTTCAACCGGACTATGTTTTTTGGTATCAACATGGTGAACGTAGTTCTACAGAAGGTTATACTACCTTGATTCCGGATCCATCCCGGTTTCAAAATTTAGTACATGATGTTGCAGGTCCATCTATTCAACATATAGAAACTCAAGATGGTATTGATTCAACTTCTGAGTTGGTACACTCTGAATTCTATGAGTTGTTGAGGTTTGCTAAGGATGCATTATATCCTGGTTGAAAATAAGCAAATTAGAAGTAGTTGCAAAATTTATGGGTACCAAATCAGATAATGGAATGTCAAACACGTGTTTTGATCAAATATTTGCTTTTGTTAAAACACTGTTACCCGAAGGAAATGTTTTTCCAGCAAATTACTATGAGAGTAAGAGGCTGGTTCGGAATTTAGGACTCAGTTGTCAGAATATTCATGCATGTTCAAATGATTGAATTTTATATTCTAGGGAAAATGAGTCGTTGGATAGTTGTCCCACTTGTGGGAAATCGAGGTATAAAGAAGCTCAACATGGAAAGTCTGGCTTGATTCCTGTAAAACAGTTGATATATTTTCCTCTTACATCCAGACTTCAGCATTTATTCATGTCTAGGAATACAGCGACAATGATGTCAGGTCACAAAATGAATATTTCAACTGTTCAAATCTTAAATCATTCGACTGATGGTGATTCATGGAAACATTTTGATAGAGTGCATCCATCCTTTGCTTTAGAAGCCCGAAATGTGTGACTGGGTCTTTCCACTGATGCTTTCTGTCCATTCAGATCTTACGGTAGTCAGTATTCGTGTTGGCCTGTCTTTTTAACTCCGTACAATTTACCTCCATGGATGTTGATGAAGGAACCCTATATTTTTTTGACCTTACTAATCCCAGGACATCCGAAGAATAATATTGATGTTTATTTGAAACCATTAATTGATGAATTAAATATACTATGGAGTACTGGTTTCAGTACTTATGATGTTGCTACGAAACAAAATTTCATACTAAGAGCAGCATTGATGTGGACAGTCAGTGACTTCCTGGCTTATGGCATGTTATCTGGATGGAGTACACATGGGCCGAAATCATGTCCCTGCTGTATGGGAGAGAACAAGTCATTTATGCTCATCCATGGAAAAAACCTTGCTATTTTGAACGTCATTGCAGATTTCTTCCAGCTGATCATCCTTTTCGCAGAAACAAATCTCATTTTAGAAAAGGCACAGTTGAAAAGGATGGACCTCCAAAAATTCTATCAGGTACGGAGTTAAAATCAGTTGTATATTCATTACCTCCCATCACATTTTGACCTACAATAAACCAACAGAAAATTTCTTGTTTTGGGAAAGAACACAATTGGCTAAAACGTAGCATATTTTGGGATTTTCCATATTGGTCTGATTTGCTGGTCCTCCACATGTTGGATGTCATGCATATTGAGAAGAACTGTTTTGATAATTTGTTTCATACAGTTTTGGATACACTAAGAAAGAGAAAAGATAATGTAAATGCATGATTATATCTTGCTCAAATTTGCAGGAGTCCAGAACTCGAACTGTTTGAGAATGTCAGAACAGAATGTATAATGAAACCAAAATCAGCTTATACATTGTCCAAAGAAAGACTCTTATTATTTTGTCAATGGATTACAGATTTGAGACTTCCAGATGGATGTGATTCCAATTTGGGTAGGTGTGTAAATAATGGTCATATTACCAGATTAAAAAGTCATGATTGTCATGTTATAATGGAAATACTTCTACCCATTGGATTAAGAGGTCTGTTGAATTCTGTGATATGGGATTACATAAAAGACGTATAATATTTTTTTCAGGACATTTGTGCGAAGACAACAGATTACGATGATCTATGAAAACAAGAAGAAGATGTTGTTGTAATTATAGGTAAACTGGATAAAATATTCCCACCATCTTTCTTCGACTCAATGGAACATTTGATATTACATTTTCCATATGAAGAAAAATGTGGAGGCCCGATACAGTTTCGATGGATGTACCCATTCAAAATATGCATGCAGAAATTGAATAAAAAATTACGTAACAAAGCATATGTTGAAGGATCTATTGCTGAAGCTTATTTGCAGGAGGAGATATCTTTTTTTCTACTCCAACTATTTTGAATCTGAGTATCCTTCAAAACACAACCGCATGGGACAGAACGAGGGTAATATTAATGAAATCGACAATCAATTATCTGTTTTTAACCAATCAGAGCTTTCTTTTGGTGGAGTTCATGAACGATGGATTTCAGATGATGAACATCACAGAGCTCATACGTATGTTCTGCTCAACTGTGAAGAGATGAAATCATTTGTACTGTAAGTTATTCTATTACTTATTCTAATATTTATGTTACAATAAATAACTTTTTTTATAGATTGTATGATAATCATATCAAGAAACAACTTCCAAAAATTACAGCAGCTGCTCTCGAAGAACGCGGACAAAAAAATTCTCAGTGGTTTCAAATACTGGTAACATAAAATTTTCATACTTTAACATCTCCTTCAATCTATTGTTTACTGTATTGATAATTATTTCACAAATTTTCAGGTGTGTCGACATGCTGATAAAATTGAAAACGACTTTTTGTATTGAGTAACCCACCATCCAGAATGGTGAAATCTTATAATGCATATGTGGTGATTGGTTTTTGATTTCATACACATGCACATGGGGAATAAAAAAAACAATGAACAGTGGAGTTTTCTTGAGAGGATCTCATCATAGAGAAAATGAAGTTGAATTTTATGGCATACTTGATGAAATCATTGAACTCTATTATCTAGGACACAATTACATAATGATGTTCAAATGTTAGTGATTGGATACTGAGAGAGGCGTGCATGTTCATCCGACTCATGGAATCATCGATATTAAATGTCAAAGTGTTATTGTAGTAAATGAACGATTATTAATGGATCAACAGGCACATCATGTTTATTATGAAAAGTATTGTGCTACGTCAAGAGACATGACTGATTAGTGTAGTATAATAAAAATGGAAATTCGAGACAATCATTTTAGTCAAAGTGAATGTGCTTTCACTGAAGTGCAAGGAATTGATGTTTTTCAAGAGAGTACTCAAAATCAATATTTGTTATAAAGAGACACGAGTATCGATGATGACACCCCTCAATTAAGAGTTAGTGATGATGATGATGATGGTAATGACGTCACAAGTGAATTTGAAATGGTAAGAGATGAAGCAACTGGAACTCAAATGGATATCGATGATATTGAGGAGGATTATGAAGATGACCTTGACAGATATAAAGATGATGATGAAGCTGAACATTGATACAATTCAATGGTAGTTATATATAATCATATCTAATATATATATGTATATATAATAATAATTATTAATTATTTGCTAACAACATTCGTTTTCTGTTTCAGATGGACGAGGACACATTTCGTGAGTTGGCGGATGATGACCTATCTTTTGATGTGAACGAGTTGCTGGCACTTGACCCTCAGCCTGAAGGCGCTTCAGGGAGTATGCGGAGGGGGCACGGTCTTGCACGACTAATGATTCCTGACCCCATCCCCGAGCGACGTCCATGTCTTGGGTTCGATCCACGCACCCGGAGGTGTGATGACCTGTACATTTTACTAATATTTCATTAATCTATTTACATAATAAATGTTTGATTATTGTTTTTACAGTTTTCAGCATATAGCAGTCGGACAGGGCAACGCTATTTTTCACAACTATTTTTCTCATCCATGGACGACATGGAAGCATATTCCTGTTAATGTGCAGCAGGCCATGTTCGGTCATTGGTTGGTACGTACATAAATAAATAATTTTTATTTTGAAATTAGTTTCATTTATAACTTGATATTTTGAATTATTTTTAGGGTTTATGGTATCCAATCGAGGATACCATGCATGGAGCCATCCACGAGGCATGAGAGGTGTCCATGCGTGATCGTTTTCATCAGTTTTTGCACAATTTAATAAAAGCTGCCACGAAGAAAGTAGGAGTGTCAGATTTTGATGAGTCATGTAAAGCACACCGACCAGAGTACATTTCATCCAACGTATGGGCTGGATTATGTGAACACTGGTTGAGTGGTGGCTTTTAGAGAAGATCATTGGTGGGGAGGCAGAATCGGTGGAGAGAGGAGGTGACTGATCGAGCTGGGAGTCGTACTTTCAGTACTCATAGACAGCATTTGGTACATACATTTTTTATAAAAATTTTATATAACTTTAAATATTAACAATTTATTTTATATTCTTATAGGCTATCGAGCACCCCGATATTACGGAGTACGACATATATCGGAAGATGTACAGTGATCCAGCTACTGGGGAGCTCAGAGGTGATCGCCAGTGTCACATCGTGGTCAGTATTATTTGTTTTCAAGTTTAAAAATTAACTGCATATAATATATTCACAATTTTAATTTTAAATTGCAACTATAGAACTCATATGAGACCACAGCATCACAGACCCGACCTGAGGGTCAGGCCGAGGCATCAGATCAGACCGGTGGCCATCAGTTTGATGAGGCAGCATGGATGCAGGTAACCCAATATTCCTTCGAGAAGGGCCGGGTAGTTGGTATCGGCTCTCGACTGACTCCCGGAGATTATTATGGCAGTGCTGCGATGTCGGCGTCCAGCTCGAGAGGAGCTCGTGTATCTTCTTCTGCTACACAGTATGTGGATCAGTTGCGATCTCAGACTGAGTTGATAGAGAGTCTCCAAAAGGAGCAGGAGGAGATGCGTCGACAGCAGCAGCCACATGAGGAGGAGCACTGACGACAACAGCAGGTGTACGAGGAGCAGATCAGTCGGTGGCAGCAACAGTAGCAGGAGCAGATGGAGTACATGCGCCGACTCACTCATGCCTTTGGGATGGAGTTTCCTCCACCAACAGATCCCCCCTCCCCTCCTCCTTTAGATTAGTTATTTTTTAGATGTTATAAAGTTTGTAAATTTAAAATATGACATTTTTTCTAATCAGAGTTTCTTTCTCTCTTATACTGGTGTCAATATTGTATTATTTAATTTCTATTTATTTTTAATACATTATTATTTATTATTGGTATTTATTTTAATGTTTGTTTATTTTATTAACAATAATATTACTCTTAGTATTTTATTACTTTTTTATATTTCTTTTTGCAAATGTTCATAATTTTCATATTTTTTTTCTATTTATTTTAATAATATTATATTCAGTATTCTTAATACATAAAAAGTTTCAAAAATTTTAATTAAAATTAATTTTTTTTAATTATTTATAATAATATGAATTCGGTATATTATTATTTTTATATAATACTATACTATTTATATTATAATATTAATATGATTAATAATATTATTCATATTTTATATTATTAATTTTGTTTATATATATTTAAATTTTTTAATATTTTAATTTAATTATAATTTTTAAATATTTGTATGATTTTTTGTTATAATATTTGAATGAATTATAATTGTATTATTACTATTATAATATTAATTAAAAAATATTTATTAATAATTTAATTATTTTTATACATAATTACGATGAGATAATCATCCCGTCACAATAGGTAATTGCGACGGGACGGTATCCCGTCGCAATTAAATTTTTTAATTTTTTTATAAAATTTCCTATTGCGACGGGAATATTTGCCCGGCGCAATTAATTATTTCTTTTTTTTTGAAAGAAAAATTTAACTCTTTCGAGACAATATTCGTGGCCCGTCGCAAATAACAGTTGCGACGGGCCCATCACAAAAGTGTTATTTAACATTTTTAATATATATATCGATTAGTATTTGTGATGGGACATATTACCATCGCAAATAATATTTTTAGCGACGGAACCGTCACAAATAGTGTTAGTTGCGATGCCATTTACCGGAACGAGTCATTTGCGACGGACCCCCGTCGCAAATAGGCTTTTCTGACGGGATCCCGTCGCAACTGACCCGTCGCAAATGGGATTATTTCCAGTAGTGCATGAATTTTCCACTATATTTCTAATTTTTTATTACTATTATAATCATTTTTCGGGGAACATCAGGTTCTACAACTTTTATTAATCATTTTTTATAGAAATATATATTATTGGAAAAAATAAATTCTATATATAGTAAAAAATATTATTGGTTGATTAGACTACTACATTATATTTTTAAATATTTTTGTGGTTTATAACACTGCTCAAAATTTGAATTACCGTAGAAAAATTTTATTCCACAACACTAACCTAAAAATGTTGCATAATTGATGAAACTGATTCTATTTGATTGTTAATTCCACCTTTAGTGGAAATTTAAAAAAACATCATGGATAAATTGGGTAGATGTTCAAATTTAATGTAGTATTCTATTCTATTTTAGTGATAATAGTAAACTATGGCTCCTATA
Source organism: Viscum album (assembly GCA_963277665.1). NCBI lineage: Eukaryota > Viridiplantae > Streptophyta > Magnoliopsida > Santalales > Viscaceae > Viscum > Viscum album. The sequence continues at coordinate 1,048,527,030 of OY728151.1, read as the reverse complement.
TAGGCATTGAAATTATAAAATTTTGGAGCAGGAAACACTACACGTTTCCTCTAACATTGTGGAGCAGGCATCACTAACTGATTCTCATTACAGATTGGTAATATCTACCAACATCCCATTAACATAGAATCATATGAATCACTTCATTATTCCCAAAACATAGGGGATCACACATAGGTTTTTCATTCTCAACGTAAATCAAGCATCAACACTTGATTACACAAATTATCTCATGAGATATTAATCCTTAACAAATTCATTATATAGAATTATAGAACCCAAAAAATCCTAATAATAATCATAAACCCATATTTATGTCACTTGAAAATAGTAATTCATCTTCCCATAAAGGACCCCTAGAAAGAAAAATGGATTTCGAAACATTTTGAGATGGCATCACAAAAAACGACACTAATAATTTAAAGATTAGATGCCCAAAATTTGATCATCCAAAAATAATAATGAATAACAACACATAGAGGGTGATTCATGAAAAATAAGCACTATGAAAATATATTCTTTACATATAATGAGTATAATTTATGTGAAATCATAAAAGGGTTATGAGAAAATAATTTTATATTTAGCGTAGAAGAAGAATTTATGGTTACATTGAAAAGTAAATTATGAATTGTTGATGTGAAAATATTTTAAATAATTAGCCTTTAAAAAATATTTTCAATATTTTATCGTTGAAAAATTAATGATGATTTCAAAATGGTGATGTTAAAAAAAATTTAATGCTTTTTTAGTTTTACATTGAACCTTAAATAAAATATCCATGAAAAAGAAAAAATGGATTCAAAAAGTTCAAGGGAGAACATTTCTAAAAGTAATAATTTTTGAATGGTTCCTTGAAAATTACCCTTGAAATGAAATAAACTTTATCAAAAAGTAATTTGGAGTGGAAGATAAAACATTTTATTTTGAAATTATGTAAATTCATTGAAATTATTTTATTGAAAACATAAATCATAAAAATATTTTGAAAAAAATCATTTTAAAAGTTTTAATGGAAAATATTATGGTCCTATGAGTAAAAATGTATTAAAATTATGAAAGGTTAATAATTTTGGGAATAATTAACTTGAAAATTAAGGAACAACCCACTTTAAATAAGATGATTTTTTCCTCAAAAACATTGATATTTGATAATAAAATAATACATCAAGAATGAATATTTCAGTTAAAAATATCATTTTACCCAGAAAAAAGAAGATGAAAAGTATTATGAAATAAGAAATATAATAATATATCAATCTTATAAGAATTATTCTTAGTGAATAAAATTTAAACTCAATTAAATGAAATTTATGTGAACCAAATCCCTTTTTGATATCTTAATTCATGAATCAAGATACATTTAGAAAGGGTTTTATATGGTTAAAATGAAAGTACCTTGAGAACAATGATAAAATACCACATAAAAAAATCATAGAGTATAATGTGGCTAACTTATTTTAAATAAGTTCAATATGTTCAATCATAACTCAACAACTGAGAATTGAATTTCCAGAAACCCTTATGATTGGGGGAACATAAGAATAAAAAAACATAATTGGGTTACCCTAATATGGATATTAAATTATCATGTGTTGAAATATATTCACTACGATTGAATATATTAATTAAATGAATGAAACATATGAAACAAATGATTTTTCCAGTATGAAACATGTCTCACGTAATTGGAAAAAGAGATAAGTAAACCTTATGACATTCATTTCATTTAAATAAAATTACATTTAGAGAAAGGGCATGATATGGATCTTAAAATACAATGAATTACTATAATATGGTAAATTAAATCCATAATATTGTAACCACTCTATAATTTATATATTATAGTGTATAATATGAAATATATCATAATAAATTATTCCAGAAAGAATGAACCCCCAACATTAATTCCCTATTTCCAAATAGTGTATAAATAACTTTTACAGAAATAAATATATTAATCACCTATTTTAGAAAGAAATTAACGTATATATCCTTTTTAAATATTTATTTGTAAAAATACTTTACATTTATATTTTTCATTTATTTTCAATTATCATTATCTAGTGCGAGTAATCTTAATCCATTTATACTAGTTTCATAATTGTTTTGTTATTATTCATTATTATACTAAATTTAATCATTCCAAAATTATAAATGGTACTATAATTGAATCTTTATAATTATATAAAATGTTATAATTTGAATATATTAGTGTTTCGTTCAGACCATTTAAATATTAAATCAGTGATAATCATTCTTCGGCAATTTTTAATGAATGGATGTTGGTTTCATAATTAATGATTTAAATAATAATGTTACCATTAATGAACCTAAATCAAATTATTTTCTGCCTATTTATATCATATATTATTTGAAATTATGTTCCCATAGGGATCCATGATATTATTTTATAGAATATTTTAAATTGGTGGTTAAACCAACCCACACATGAAAATACCATAATTAATAGATGATTATGAAGTGATTTAGTTGTAATATCATTATTCCAGAGAACAATGAATTTTAATGTATTATTAAACATATAAATCATATTTTGAGATAATTAAAATTAAATCAAATTTATATGAAATAGTTACATATTATAAATAACATTTTCCTCTTAGTAGGTTTGTTTTAACCAGTTATATTTACAATGATCATATTTTATCGTATGTTTAATAGGTTGTTCAAATTTTATTCCCAAAATGATAATAATTTCATTAATATAATATTTTTACATCAAATTACCCTTCAAGACTACCCATGTATTATGGTGAAGGAAAACAAAACATGCAGATTTGTGGATGTGGTATTCTGAATTTATTTACAAAAACCCTTGATCAAACTGATCAAAATCATCACATTTGAGCACATCATAAGTTATCAATCAAGATGATCGGAAAAAGAATAATTATTTTAAAAAATACCTCATGTATAATGAAAAACCTCACCGACTAATGCTCTAAGTTAATCCCATTGAACAGAATCATATAATAAGTTCTTGTTGGAAACAAGTTATTACGGACATAAAAATGATCAAAATATTCATTTTTTTTAAATTCCTTCTAAATATAAATTTATCATTACCTATTTATATGAAAACATCCAATGGTGAAATCCCATAAAAATAAGGCATAGTTAAAATTACATCCAAAGAAAAAAAAGTCATCTTATAATGAACTCATTTGCATTTTCAACTTTTTATGGCCTCGATTTATAGTACCACAACACCCCTAAATCTTGTAAAAATATTATAACATTATCTTTTAGTTATTATGAATTTATCTCTCTTCAGATAAAATTTAAATATCCATAATTTTGGTTACTGGATTTTTATATTGTATTAAAAAATATCTAAATCATACTTTGTGATAAATTAAATCCTAACATAAATGTCTAGTTATTATAATAATTAATAACAAATTTAGTCTTTGAAATTCCATGGGGGATAGTTTTCACGCATCAGAAACCTCTATCCATAGTCTTGTAGATCATGATCATCCTAACTACTTCCAAATTATTTACCAAATTGATTAATGATATACATATAAAAGAGTTTAGGGAAAAGGATGTTATGAAATTCATAAAGTCTTATATCATTACCGCATTCAAGGTCCCTTAAATAATATTAAAATATAATAGAAATAATTTTATTCCTCTAATCTAAATATAGTATACCAGGATTAAAATATTTAGAATATCCACTCATCACACTATCATGTAGTTACGAACAGATAGATTGAGGTCTTTAATAATACTCTATATAATATTATCTAGAAAATGGAACATGAGGCTAAAATGTCTTGGACATATAAGCTCAAAGAAAATTAGTTGATTTATAAAACAAAAACCTACACTTATATTCAAGAGAGTAAATATTAAAAAGGTTTCAAGACATAAGAACTAATTCCCACCAATTTTTTTATTCCCTTACTCCACATTTCCATTTTAGATCAATTTCCCAAAGATGGATAGTCTCTAATCCATATTAATGATCTTGAATCAAGTCATGGGAAAAGGTTGTACACACTGAATAACCTCAAAATTCATTATAATCATGTTTAATACATAATCAAGAAGGTTTTTCTCATTCACTCTTTCACCCATGTAGATTTCGTGTTATCACATAGACTACCAATAATACCAACATAGAAACCACTAATTTAGAAATATAAATATGAATGTCATATTTAAATACATGTAGAGTACTCTAATAGAGTATATTCCCCAATAAAAATAGATGGAGAGTGTATCACAGCAGCCACTAGTGTGAGAATCCAAAAGAAACACTATATGTAACCACTTGGGTTGATATGTAGGTCCTCACTAAACTACATTGAACTAAAAAACATATTATTCTTATAAGATTAAAATAAACAATGAAGAATAATCTTCCACCATTAATTACCCTTAAAATATAGTTTAGTAAATTTTTCACATCCATATCCCCTTACATGATAGTTAAATCTATGTAAGAGACTCAACATATGGAATTATATTATCTATAAAACTATGTTAGGATAAAAATCCCACCATATTTAAGAATTAAGGATTTCATAATTAATACTCATAGAAGATACATAGTGAAACTAAGATCTATTATCCTACTTCTAGGCATATTCTATTTACCATGACCTTCACCATTATGTTTTTGTGGAATGTTAATTAATAAATAGTAGGGGAGTTTTAATTTTTTTTCTGTATGAGTTATCATTTTAATTTGGGGGAGTCATTCATTAGAAATGATGGTACGTGATGATTTTTTATATGTAATTGGATGTGTTTTGGGTTACAGATTAGGTTTTTGGATTTTTTTCTTGTTTGATCAATTTTCACCTATAGACTTAATCCTATAGGAGGAACTAATTACCTGGTGGGAATACACTTGGTACATTGTGGGGAGGGAAGATGCCCTGGGCACTAGGTGGCCCTAAACCAATTACCTGATGTCCCTAGAAATGTCACACAATGGGCTAGTATTTCTTGTCTCTTCCAAATGGGGGAACATTGTTCACATCCCCTATAATTTTAACCACATTTTTTAATACTTGAAACTTATTCTCCTACAACCCGATGTGGGATCTTCCTTCAAGTCTCATTACTCACCTCAACAATCTCATTCTTCCTCCATGATTGTGTCTTCACCCAAGGGAATTATCTCACTATTAAAGATAAGGAAATGAATCATTTACCTCTCATCTCTTGTTTTTGTAATTATTTTAAATAAACCCTTTCCATAGAAGGTACACTTAAATCAGAATTTCCCTAATGCCATGGTGAAATATTTTCTTATTCCATATATTCTTTTAGTGTTGTTCAGGGAGTCCAATGTATGTGATTTCTTGGAGATTTTATTCTATTTTGACATAAGTATTTATAAGAAAAAATAGGTAATTATATGTCATGACTCGTCCCCCGGGGCCTGTGTCGTGACTAACCAAATCCCGCCTCCCAATTTCCTAGGGCTTGTGACTAGAACCAAATAAATTTTCCTATAAATGGGAGGTATTTTCCATGTACCTATACACACGCACAAAACACCCAAAAATGTACTAGAATGTAAAATCCATGTCAACCATGCATGAAATCCACTAAGTCAAAAAACCAAGAGTACAATGGAAAGTAAAGTACTAGGTGGAAACCCTGGCTAGTATACAATCCCACCAAAAAAACATAATAAATGTAAAAAACTAAGTCCCTGAAGCTTTTCCACTAGGAAGCCTACCTGAAATGCAGGTGAAAGGTAGCTACCTGAAGCTGTAGAATTATTCCTCGCATGTCCTCTCTCATTGAACTCCACCTAGTGACGGTCCTCCCTGGACTCCGTCAAAGTGTCAGTGTTATGAAAAAGAAACAACATGTGCGGGAAAATCTTGTGAAGGGGTGAGTAAAACAATACTTAGTAGGGGACCACAAAACCACAAAGTTAAAACACATTAGGGAACCCCCACATAAATGCACATCCAACTCTATATAGGTATTTTCCCATATCTATACCAAGAACATCCAGATATACTCATCTTAGCCACTATAAATCATAACATCCAACCTTATAGCCAGTACCAGGATTCTCACAGAAGGCTCAAAGAGTGACACATAAACCAGGAGTACATGCTCCACGAGCTCTCCATCCCTGATGGGACCCGTCTGAGAGATACACTCCATTGGATATAATCCTACCATTTCTAATGGTACGTCAAAGAGAACATCCTGCATTAGGAACATTATACTAGGTACAACTATAGTGCCCAGCACTATAGGTCTAGTTTTCAAATTCATGAACTTGATTCAAGACAAATGAAACCCAAGGGAAGAGGACCACTCCTCACCACTATGCTCAGTTGAGGGGGCACTGCTCAAGACTAACTTGTGTTACCTCAGTCACTCCTGTAAGGAGTGGCCCATACATCAGTTTGTCAGGGGAGCCCTAGATCCTATCGAATAATCCTTTTCATCATGTGGATGGGCCCACTCCTTGCTAATATGTCCAAAAGTAGAGGGAGATGCATCTCCAATTGAGGACCTGCACCTTACCTGCTAGGGGAGTTATACTCATTAACTAGAGGACCCACACCCTGGTATAATACTAGAGAACTGAATATGTTAGTTATTGTATGGAGGACCCCCAACCTAGTATAAAATGGGAGTACCAACTCCTATAATAGAAGACCCTCAACCTACCCTTTAGAGGAGTACTGACTCTATTCGATCATGTATAGAGGACCCACACCCTGAAACAGTAGGAGAGTACTCACTCCTATCATAGAGTATGTGCACCCTACCGGGTATGGGAGTACCGACTCTATGTATGTTGGATTTATGGAGGACCCACAACTAGAATCAGTTGGCGAGTACAACATCATATATCGAGGTCCATCACCCTACCTGGTAGGGGAGTACCACTCAGTGACTAGAGGACTCGCACCCTGGTAATATAGGGGAGTACTGACCCTGTCAGTTTGTTCGTTATGGGTTACCTACACCCTAGTACGTTAGGGGAGTACTGAACCAAAGATATAGGACCCTCTCACTAGAATATAAGGGGAGTACCAACTCTACAGTATCATTGTGTAAGGATGACCCTTACCCTAGAAGAGTAGGGGAGTATTGTCTCCTACAATAGAGGACCTCCTCCCTACCTGGTATGGGAGTGCCGACTCTATATGAGTTATATATGGAAGAAAAAATGAAAAGGAAATGAACCTATACCCATTATGTGGGGATTCCCATCTCTACATAATAAGAGGGATAAGGTGTACTCACTCCTTGAGTCATCAAGGGTGTAACCGTCCTCACATTCCTTCATAAGAAACAGCATGGTTCTGCCCAAAGTCTTCTTGAACCAGAAGATTCGATTCATCAAACCAAATATTTAGTCCTCTAAAATTCTCAAATATAAACTTAGAGTATCTCAAAAGTACCACCTTGTATCAAGAGTCCCAACATCGCAGACAACCTGTCAAACATACGCTCTGTTTAGAAGATACGACCACTTTAGCGTAAGGGAGGCCGGTTGGGTCCGTGTTTGACCAGACCTAATGGGCCTGGACTGACCCATTGGGATCGGCCTGATAGGAATTGGGTCTGGCCCAGGATTTATATCTGGCACGTTCCACCAGTAGCAACCCGGCCCACCTTTGAGTGGGTCAGCCTCTCCGAACCAGACATGGTCGTGCCACATCTATTGTGCACCGGGCAGCGCCTGCTGGCGCCTCCACCCTAGCAAATAGGTCCATGTAGTGGACTATGTCATTTCATATGACCCAAAACATGTCATGGGTACAGGTCACACTATGGATGAAGTCTTGGTTTCTCAATGAAACTTCCTCCATAGCCCCTCCCCCGTGGAACGTGGTCGACAACGGTCATCCGCCAAGTCAGAAGCCTGGAGCTTTTTGTTGCGGGACCGGTAAATGTTGTGGATTTGATTTTTCAGCCCCCTCCACATCAGACAACCGCTAGACATATATTTTGATGCTTCCGCGATGCATCGCCGCATCCCATTACATTGGAAGCTACTTTGGAGGATCACTGGACAAACTTTGGTGGTCCGTTCTTCGACCCGAAGAATGATTCAGAACCCTTGGGTCGCGTTCTTCAATATCCGGGGATCTAACCTTCTTTTTGATCCCTTCTACTAGATTTTTATGAATTACGGTATCTCTCATGCTGCTTTATTTTACCTTCCATCATCATCGACAGACCCTACTCATGCTACATCCATCTACGATCCACAATGTTGGATCGTTGTTCCACAAGGTGAATGTTTGACGATCTTATGTTCAAATCACACAAATAATTATGAAAATAGATTAATAATAAGGAAGGATCATGATGAAACAAATCAAGGAATGATCTTCGACCATTATTTGTTATGGACTTATCCTGCTCCCATTAGAAGGATCAAGAATGGAACTGAAATCATCATTAATGATCGATTGAACCGCATGTCAACATGTTCCTGGGTTGATCCATGTTCGTCATTTTAAATCCATGAAAGGGAAAGTTACAAGTTAAGAACAAAAACCCCTACCTCGATTAAATTATTTCTCTGACAAATAATGTCTCTTCATTGTCTTTATTTTTCCTTAGTTGACCTAAATCGTGTTCTCCAGTTTTTTTATCTGTCGTCGTTGGTGATCATCGTTCGTCATTCGTCAACAATGATCCTCCTGAGACTCAAGGCTTTCATCTCTACCTCATCTATGATTGACCTTGTCAAACCATTAAGGTGTGTTAATTTCCTTTCTGTTAATGATGTGACGTCGCATCATTATGTTGTTTCATTAATTAAACAACAATTTGGTTACGCTTGGGTGGAAATCTATTATGATGCAATGATTTCGAATTCAAACAAAAATAAAATAAATCCATTTTATTTTATTTAACTTTTTTTTTCAAAAATCCCGAATAAAAACATTTCCGGTCGACCCAAGCCGGTCATAGTTAAGTCCTTTCTAGAAGAATCCCACCATTTTGAGTTCAACGACGTGCTCATATTTCGATCCAAGAACAAATTCAGAAGATAGGAAACCCCAATCGTTTGTTTAATTAATAAACTTTAAAAAAAATTCAGAAATCCATTCCAGCCACTCTGGGTCTCAGAATTACATGTCATCTTAGATCTTGGTCTCCTAAAATCCCATTTAAAATTTAAAAATAAAATCCATCAAAATCAGGGACATTACACTCTCCCCACATTAAGGCTTTTCATCCCCGAAAAGTAAAAGCCTAAAATAAAGGGATGAAACCTGAGTTCATCAAGGGTATCAACGATGCTTACAAGAACACACCTAGAAGAACCACCCAGATCAACCACTTTCATGTCTAGCTTCTGCTAGTTCAACATCATGCAACAATGAGTACATGTCTCTTTAGCTTCGACAAGTAATAAAAGAACAAATAAATGTGATCCATTTGTAGTGATTGGGTCTAGCGGCTCACCTCTACGCTAACCTGACTTAGATATAGACAAAAACCCACAGTTCACATCCACCCCTAGATGAACTGTGTGAATCCTCCACAAGAATTATCCATTAAAGGTTGATTCAAAACACACAGGTGTATTTACGAATAAAATAGGGGTTCGCACAAGAAAATGTTGTGTCTTACTAGGCCCTCTGTCTATAACCTCCAGAATCCACACAACTTTCCAAAACTAGAACACTGACACACTCACTAGTGGAATCTTAGTTGTGTATGGATGGTAAAAAACCTTTTCAAATTGTGGAAACATCATGGGGTCTAACTCAGCCACCATAGAATGATCAAAAATAAGACTATGTGTGAGGGTCCACTATCTGCTTCCAGGGTTTTCCTTTTACTACAATGGGAAATACTTCCTTATCATCTTGGTCACACCACATCCTATCCCTAATATCATCAATCCAGGTATGAAAGGTATTATTCCATAGCTAGAATCACGTCCTAAGGCCTCGACACCATGACTAAGAGATCCCAACCGCAACTCTCTACCAAGAGTCAGGTCACACTATCAACGCCAATGTGTGATCAACGAGTCTCCTCGAGAAGGAGTCTCTAAGCATAATGTTCAAGTCCATGGTCCAACCGGAACCTTGAAGTCTCAAAAAGAAACTCATGGAAAAAATGGAGGATGACAAAAGCTTTTGTTTATTTAAAAAAGGTATCCAAATGAAAAGGCACATATTTATTGTTAAATTTCACCGGGAGCTTCCTGTTCATAAGCAAAGATCACTTGGAGCTATCCTTTCCCCTGTCCTCCATCTCCTTGAGCCTGGTGTGGACCACCTAGGGTGGTGGTTTCAAAGCTGCAAACTACCTGCCCCCTACAGTTACTCATCCAAATCCTATACCTTACCTGTCATCTTGCTGAACTCCTTGCTCCAAGAATTTTCTCTTCCAAGGAGGCTTATCTTTCGGCTCCCTCTCAGTGGCACGGTAGGTCAGAAAATCCCTAGTGAGATTTCCAAAGTCGTCGTAATCATAACACTACCTCTCCTATGGCTAATATGCTCCTTGCTGTTTCTCCTACACCATAGACCCATGTGCCTTTGTTCGGACATGGTTATGCCTCCTATTCAGCGCTCCTATCGCATTTTGTCTGATAGATCCAGTAGATGACTCTACCTCGTGACCGCTACTATATGTCACAACCATCTTCTCCTCCTCCAAGAATATCTCAACCTTTATGGCTCTCTATAGAACCCCAATAATACAAGAGAATGATAAGGGGTATCAATGACGCCCTGATATCCTGACGTAGTCCCTGATCAATGGTCTGGGGCCTGTAGTAAGGGTCTTGCACCATATCCATACAGTAGTGAAAAATATCTATGAATCTCACCGAGTACTCTTCTACCATTATGCTACTCTGCAGTAGTTTCAGCGCCTCAAGTATACGAACAGAGCATTATGTTACCAGAAGGAACTCCTCCCTAAAGAGGCGCTCAATGTCAATCTCAGTGAGGGTTGCCTCATCGTGTGTTTGGATCATCATGTTACACCATCCCCCACCAATACTGGAACAATCATTTCATATAAGATCTCTGTCTAGTCAAGAGGCATTCTCACTATGTGGAGGACTCGTGTATCCACCTCAGGCCAATCATCAGCCACCTAAGCATCCGTATCACCTTAGAACCCGGGAGGTCTATGCCTCTGGAACTCATGTAGCTCACTCGGCCTACCCGCATCCTCCACTGGTATCACTACAAGCAATTTCTAGTCTGCGAGTGGTTGCATCACTGGTGCACGACCTGAAGGTAATGCCACAGATTTAGTTACCTTCAATGAATCCTCCACTTGGGTTGGATCATCATTATTATCACATTGTAGAATCCAATCTAGTTGTCGTATAGTGGCATCCTGAAATACATAAAGATGAACCATGGTTAAAGAGTATATCTGGAGAGATGACTCAATAAGGAAACAGAAAGCACAACCATTCCTACAAGATCCATATACCCATTATTTTCCCCACAACCACATTTTCCATGTACTGAGTTGGTATTTTTTTCTGGATTCCTGGTGTATGGATATGTTGGTCACCGCACCACCACTGGATTCGCTAGCCTAAAATCTGAACTCGAAACTCTTGACACTGTTTCCCAAAACAAAAAACGAAATTCTCGTGGTCTTTCAGGTAGAACCAACCACCTCTGATACTAATTTTTCACAACCAGTACCCCGGGTCCTATGATGTGACTACCCAAAGCCCAACTCCAAAAGGGAAAGGGATGGAAACTAGAGTCGAATGCATTATCCTACAAATGGGAGGCGGTTTCTAAGTACTTGTAAACACGAACACAAATCCCAACCATAGTTAATAGAAAGTAAAATCCAAGGAAACCATTCATGAAATCCACTATGTAAAACATAACCAGAGTACAACGGAAAGTCTTTTACAAGTTGGTAACACGGACTGGTATACAAGCACACCAATATAGAAATAGAACAAAAGGCCAACTCCAAGTCCCTAAAGCTCATCCTCCGGGAAGCCTACCTTATGGGTAGGTGAAGGGTAGCTACTTGAAGATGTAGAAGTACACCTTGTTTATCTTCTCTCACTAAACACCAACTGGTCTCAGTCCTCCTTGGACTCTCTCAAACCATGGGTCATTTTCACAAGACACAACACATGAGGGAAAAGCCTGTGAATGGGTGAGTAAACCAATACATAGTAAGGGACCCCGAAAATAAAAAGGTAAAACAGAAGATAGAAACCAAAAATAATAGCACAGTCGTCTCTACAGAGGTATATTCACATACCTATAACAAGAACATCCAGATATACTCATCTTAGACACTAAGAAGCATAAGTTCCAACCTTATATCCAGTACCATGATTCTCACAGATGGATCAATGTATGACACATAAACCAGGAGTACACGCTCCATGATCTCTCCATCCCTGATGGCACCCATCCTAGAGATATACTATATCAGGTATAATCCTACAATTTTTAATGGTACATCCGAGAGAATTTTCTCCATTGAGAACAATCTACTAGGTCTAACTCTAGTTCCTGAAACCAGAGGTTTAGTCGTCAAAGTCTTCTGCCTAATGCAACACTAAGAAAACCCAAGATAAGAGGCTTGTTCCTATCACTATGCTCTGTCGAGGGATCACTGCTCCAGAAAAACCTATAATACCATATTTGGTCCTATAAGGAGTGGCACACACCTCATTCTGTAAGGAGAGCACTAGATCCTTTTTAGGCATCGTTTTCATCAAGTGGATGGGCCCGCTACTTGCTAGTGTGTCTGACAGCTGAGGGATATCCATCTCCAATCATGGACACACACCCTACCTGGTACGGGAGTACTACTAAGTGACTAGGGGACCCACACCCTGGTACGAAATAGGAGTACTGACTCTGTCAGTTCACATGTGGAGGATTCATGCCCTGGTACAACATGGTAGTACCAACTCCTATAATAGAGCACTCACACCCTACCCTTTAGGGGAGTACCAACTCCATTCAATCATGTGTAGAGGACCCATGCCCTGAAACAAGAGGGGAGTACTAACTCCTATCATATATAACATGCACCCTACCTGGTAGGTAAGTACTGACTCTATGTATGTTTGATTTAGGGACGACCCGTGCCCTGAATCGGTAGGGGAGTACAACCTTTTATATAGAGGGCCTTCACCCTACCAAGTAGGGGAGTACCACTCAATGGCTAGATGACCTGCACCCTGGTAATATAGGGGAGTACCAACTTTATTAGTTTGTTCTCTATGGGGGGGACCCTCACCCTAGTACATTAAGGGAGTACTGACCCTAGCCTAGAGGACCCACTCCCTGTCACAGAAGGGGAGTACCGACTCTGTTGTAGCAATGTGTAAGGAGGACCCATACCAGGGAATGGCAGGGGAGTACTAACTCCTACAATATAGGACCCTCTCCCTACTCAGTAGAGGAGTACTGACTCAATATGGATTATATATGGAGGAAAATACACAAAGGAAATGAACCTACACCCATTACATGGGGGGTCCGGTCTCAACATAATCATAGGGATAAGTAGTACATGCGTCATGAGTCATCAAAGGAGTAACTATCCTAACATTACTTAATATGAACCATACTAGTTTTGCCCAAGTTATTTTATAACTAGAAGAGACTACCCATCAAAACAAATAGTTCATCCTCCCAAATTTTTAAAAACTATCTTATATTATCTTAAAAGGACCATATTATCGCAAGGGTCCCAATGTCGTAGACGAATCATCAAACATACTCTCTATTTAGAAGTTACAGCCGCTTTAGAGAAATGGGGGCGGGTTGGGTCTGACCTGGTTGGACCTATGGGTATCGACCTTATGGGTTTCAGGTCCATCCATCTGGGCTCACCTCAATGGGTCATGAGTCTGGCCCAAACCACTTGGCTGGTCGAGGCCCACCTTATGTAACACATACCACCTTTGACTGGGCTGGCTCCTCAAGACCAGATGTTGTTGTGCCACATCTGTTGTGCACCAGGTAGCACCAGATAGCTCTTCTGCCTATATTAATCAGTCTAAATAGAAGACCAGGTTTCTCCGCATGACCCGAATCTTGTTGTGGGTCCATTTCACACCCCGGCCGGAGCTACGGTTTCTCTACGCAGCTCCCGTGTTGCTCACACCACTTCCCCCTCCGCCGCAGAATGTGGTCGACAATGGCCTACTTCTAGGGTATAATCCCATGACTTTAACCCGCAGGACTAGACAACACCATGGATTTGAAGAAATGGCCTCCTCCGCATCATACAGCCGCCAGACGCGGCTCTCGGTTTCACTAGGTGCTGCCACTGGTGCACCAAGAGAAGCATCGACCGACCACTGGTAGCGCTCTGGTCGTTTGTTCTTTGACATGGTGGGTCATCTAGAACCCTTGGGTCATGTTCTTCACTTTCTAGGGCTCAAAAATATTTTTAGATCCCTTCTGATAGAAGGTGACTGAATGAATGTATCTCCTCTACCACTTTATTTTACATGTCATTGTCGTCGTCGCACCCCACTTGTGCTATTTCCGTCTATGATCTGAAATGTTGGATTTTTGCACCAGAAGGTGAACATTCGATGATCATTTGTTCATATCCCACAATGAATGAAGATTCATAGGAATAAGAGGGAAAGATCATGAGTAATCAAACTGAGGAACAATCTTCATCCATTGTTTCTTATGACCATGTCCCACTCCCATTAGATTGATCATGAATGGAACTAATATCATCTCTCAATACTGATCGAATCGAGGGTCAACCTGTTCATGGGTTGATATGTGTTCATTGTTTTAAATATATTAATAGTAAAGTTACAACTTATAAATGATAACCCCTACCTTGGTTCAGTTCTTTCACTAATGAAGAATAACTACACATTGTATTCATTTGTCTATGTTTGATATAAATCATGTTCATTGATTTGTTGATCCATTATCATTAGGTATCACCATTTATCATTCATCATTCATGGACAGTGATCCTCTATTGACTTAGAGATTTCCACTCTACCTCGTCAATGATTGATCATTGTCAAAACATTAAGGGTTGTTAATCGCGATTCTGTTATTGATGTGACACAACATCGTTACGTTGTTTTATTAATGAAACAACATTTCCGGTATGCATGGGATGAAATACGTTATGCTGTAACCATTTTTAATTCAAAAAAAAAAATCCATTTTATTTTATTTGACTTTTTCTTCAAAATTAAAATAAAATAACTTTTCCTATCGACCCCCCATCGGTCAAAGCTATGTCCTTTCTAGGAAAATCCCACCATTCTGATTTCAACAGTTCCCTCAGATTTTCAATTCTAGCACGGGTTCAAAAGATAGAAAACCCCACTCACTCATTTAATTACTAGATAATAAAAAAAAGTTTGAAAATCCATTATAGCAACTATGGGCCTCAGAATTACATGCCGTCTTAGATCCTAGTCTCCAAAAAATCCAATTTAAATTTGAAAAAAATATTCCATGGAATATTGAGAAATTACATTATAGAATTAATTATTTTCATATTTACTATTATTAATCAAATAGGTACATAAATTCATTATAAAAATATTATGTCACATTTAATTCAAAAAGGAAATATTTTTATTAAATTATTTTTTATATGGTTTTATTTAGAAGTTTAATTTTCAAAATATAAAATTTTATTTTGAAAAAAAGAATTTAATTTTTCATTTCATCATGTCAAAATTACCTTAAGATAAATTTTTGAGAATTTTCAATCATATTTGATTTTTTAAATAATAGTGAAAAAAACTAATTTTATTTAATATTGTATTTTATTTTTGATTATTAACAAAGTGAATTTAAATTTGGGACTATTTTTAAAACATCATTAGTTCCGATTTATTTAAAAAAATATAAGTATGGTTTTTGAAATAAATTTTATCTAGAATTTATTAAAAAAACATGTTACCTTTAAAAAAGGCATTTTTTTCTAAATAAGTTGTTTTACTTCACATTTTGTCGATTTAATTTTAAATGGAATTTTGTCATTTATTTTCTTCGAATAATATAAATTGGATATCATATTTTGAATCATTAGGTTAAATTTTGGTATATATTCCACTCTTATTTTTGTAAATTATTTAGAGTAACCTTAATAATATTTATTTATAAGGAAAAGGGAAAATACGGTACTTAAGGGTAAAAATAAAATGATAAGTAATAACAAATGGATTAAACACTATAAATAATATTATTGGATTAGTATATAATACATATAGTCATCCAAATGTCAAATATATTTCCTTATTCCATTTTTCCATGATTTTATCATTTATATTATTTCATATAATGAAATGTCAAAAAATTAGTTCTCTTTGGTTAATTATATTTAAATAAACATTGATTAATGTTATTTTATAATAAATAATTTTTAGTAAATGATTTAGAATTTATAAAAATATTATATTTGGAAAACTAAATGTTATATTGTTTTTAAAATCAATCATGGTCTATTTATGGGCTTTTCCACTTAAATAATAAATATTTTAAACCCTTAATAGTAGAAAATATATTATCGCTATAATTTTCAAAAGGGTTAACAAGGGTTTAAAACAAAACAATATTCGAAAAAAATGTTATCCAAACTTGTCCAGATTTTATCAAATTAGTTTATTTTGACTCATACTCATTATTAATCAAATAATATAAATTTTTATCCATATGTAAATCAAAAATAATTTATATTAATTTATTATTTTACAAAATTTCTATGATTTCTTGTCCCATATTTTATAAAAGGGAACCTCTTCTTCCCATTTCAAAACACATAATGAACCGTTTGCATAAAAAATTCATACCCAAATCCCTCCCTTAAATCCCTAATAACATTTTATAGTTCTTGGATTTTTCATAAAACCATCCTAGGGAATCATTTGATGTAAAACTTAAGAGGATGTATGAATAAGAGGTATAGTTATTAACCAAGTGATTTTATATTTTATTTCTTATCCCACCTCCTTCAAATATTAATTAACCATTATTAAATAAACACATCAGTATCAACCATAATCTATGATTTTTTGTTTGTTTTAATAACCAATATTAATCTATAACTCCATAAAATGGGATATGTATCCATCGTTTTTATGTACAGTAGACTACAACCTCAAGAACCAATGTAATTATTTTTTCATCGCCATCTCACACCATTGGTTATAATAATAGATTCAATGTGTATATATTGGCTACCACTTACAATAAACATTGTGATTCATTTATCTACACCACACCACGTGGATTCTAAATATATATACAAATAGAATAAATATGATATTTATTTTTTTAATATAATTTGGTAACGATAAAATTAAACCTACCTTCTATCCTTAATGATCATTGAAAACTGGAAATATTACTCATTCTTATGTACGGCCTAACATCTTCATGATTGTAACAAAGATAATTTATAAGAAGCGTATTTCATGATAAGTTTTAAGAGTATAATTGATGTATATAAATGATATTTTTTCATGAATGTTATTCTATATATGATATAATAATAACCTATTTACCCATATTCATCCAAGAAAGAAATTTTGGACTTATGAACCGAATATCATCAGAATGTTCCTAGTGAAGTTAATAGAATTTCTAATTGTGTATGACATGGAATAATATTAAAATAAATGACAAAATAAACTTGAAAAATGTTCTCAATAAAGTAAATAATTAACATGACTATATTATTCATTACGATAAATAATGTATGTGATTAGCCAAACTCAAGGTAAGGGGATTTCTTTTACAAATCCTCTTTTAAAGTCTCCCTTGCAACTCTCTATCTTCCATATCCATATTTGTAAATTATATTATAGATGTATTTATATGAATTTTAAAAGGAATTTTTTTTCTCTTCTAATTTTCTTTAAATGGTTTTCAAAAGAAATATTTTGATGGAATATTTTTATTTTCTTTATAAAATAAAAAATGAATTTTCTATTTTAACCTATATGATGACACTGACTTTTTCGGTCACTAGAAAAGTTATTTTATAATATGATTACTTCAAAATACTCATGTTTTCCTCAAATAAAAACCCCATTATTCAATATTTTGAGTATTTTTCTAATAAATGGGTTTTAAATTGAATGTATATTTCTATATCCAAAAATTCTTTCTTATGGGTGTAAATATTTTTTTATGATGAAAAATTATGTGTTTTCGGATTATGTTGTGGTTCTTAGTCATTTATTGTGATTATGGTTGGTGCCTCTATAAACTAAGGGTGGGTGGGTCTGTGTTATATATCCAATTCATTGTTTAGGATTTATATCTGTATGTTGAAAATGACGGTTACTCAAATTATAATTGTTATAGTTATTTCAAGTGTAACATTGATAGTTACTACATGTGTAATGGTGATGGCTTCCCTTGTGTAACCATGAGGGTTCATCAATATTTTATACTGATATGAAAATGATTCCTCAAGTTACTAAAAATATTTATTTATTTTTTCTATGGTTTTCATAGAATTATTTTGATTTCACAAGGTGACCTAAAGATTTTTTTTCTAGAGAAGTGTATTTTATAATTATTATGTGTGAAAAGTATACCTTTGTGAAAAAGTTTTCATTAACTTTTTATGAATTTAAGAGACCATTATTATTTTTATTTTTTATTTACGATTCCTAAAATATTTATTATGAAAATATTTGGGTAGATAAGTTGATTTCTTAGGTAAGGAAATGATTTTTTTGAACACAAAGTTTATTTTAAAAGAGGAAAGATTTTATAATTATTCATGGACTAACGGTTTCTTTTTTTAAGTCCCTTAATAATATTTTAGTGCACATCCAACATTATAAAATGTTTTTGACCATATTTTATTTTTCATTTTGGATAATGATGAAGACCATAAATTTTTTTAGAGATTTTTTATAAAAATAAAAAATTTTCCATTTTCAATGTTTTATATCGTAGAAAAAATATAAAGTGAGTAGTCATGTATAATTAGTATTATATAAGTTGTTATGTGTGTTTCATGACTTAATTATATAAAAAATTGTACCTAAAAAATCCTCATAATAAAAAAAACTCAATACTAAAATAGAAACTCAGGATTGTGTAATATTAAAGTCTAGTTCATTGAAATTTATAAGAAGTAGATTATTTTGGTATTTCTTAATTTCAGACATTGCTTTAAGGATTATTATGGTTGATTAAATCACTTGTTCCACCTTATTCGTTAATAGTATAATTACTTTTGTATTTCACAAGTGATTTGGTTAACTTTCATTTTTTATCAGCATAGTTATTTTTGTCACAAGGTTAATTGATTTCAGTAGTTGTGGAATGTGTTTTTGTGATCATTAGAGAATTATATTATTTTTTTAGTGTAAAAGAGGAGAATCATCTAGGTTATTCCATTTCTAGGTTATTTTTACCCATATTTAATTCCATTGGACCTACTTCATAATGAATTTACACTTTTTTTATTTAACCTTAAAAATGAAATCCTATATAATTTTTTATGATATGGTTTTAGGGGTTTCAATTAATACCACACTCTAATATTCAAATAAGGTTCTTATGAAAACAGTCATTTTAAATTATTTTTGAAATGGTTGGGGATCCAATAAATATTCTTATCATGTGAGTATAGTCCTTTTCAGGATTTTGTTCCTTTGAAAACATCTCCATAATGTTTGTATTTCTTAGAAATCCTTAACACTTCCATATCAGGATCCACTTTTCAAAAAGATAAATTGTGAAGGCATTATACAAGAAATTTATTATATCTATAAAATTGATAAAAAATAACAAATATTATCCTTGATTTAGTGAAGTTGATATTGTGTACTTGAGTTCTATGTATATTTTAATGATATTAAAATCATTATGAATATCAAATTTAGCTACAAAAGTATCACTTATAGTTTTTAAAGTGTTAAGAATTTACTTATTATATAAAAACTTACACTTATATATGACTTCAAAGTTATCAAATTAAACTCATGTATACTCATAATTAATATTGAAATGACATATTTATTGAAAAAATTTAGGAATCATGGGTAGTGTGAATACATTAAAAATAGAGTCACTCTCTCTTGTGTCTTTAACTAGTTTATTTTATAGAATCATTAATTCCTATTTAAAACCTCATCGGTTATAATTCAAGGATACAAACATTAATTTAGGTAAAATTGCATCAGTGGAGAGGTAACATGTAGGTTAATGTAAAGTGGAATGAAATGATGTTACAACTATATTTAATTGGTTATATTAATTGGGATCCAAACCAAATTGAATACCTTATTTAGAAAACCATCAATTATCACTCTTCATAAGGTCCTTGAGACATTATTGGTGTCAAAAAAACTATCTTATCAGAACATTATTTTTTAAAAAAATATTTAAAGGACTAAATTTACCCTATATTTTCATAATTTTAAATTCTAAATTATATCATTATATAATAATAAAACCCAAGTATATGTTTTCCATTAAGTAAATTATATATATATATATATATGAACTTTCATTGAAAAGAAATATAATACTAATTTGATATTTTAAATTCATTGTTTATATCATCCATTACTCTATATCTAGAAGATGTTGGATATTTAATTGATATACAAAATGCTATAATTTTTTTTTCTAACAAGTATTTTACTAATGTGTTTTAATTACTAATAATGCAAGAGTTTGAGAGGTTTTTCTCAATGTTTTATCAGAAAAGTTGTTACAATATAATAATATGTTTGATATGTTCCAATGTTTTATAGTCAGTTTAGTGTATCTCATAAGGTTTAGGGTTGTGGAAAATATATATGAAATACTTTAGTTGTCATCGGGTACTTGGAATGAAGGGTAGGATCTCTAGGGATTAAAGGGTTCAACCATG
Organism: Viscum album; assembly: GCA_963277665.1. Classification (NCBI taxonomy): domain Eukaryota; kingdom Viridiplantae; phylum Streptophyta; class Magnoliopsida; order Santalales; family Viscaceae; genus Viscum; species Viscum album. The sequence goes on along the minus strand of OY728151.1, from coordinate 1,048,506,180 downwards.
TACAGGTGACCCTAGATTGGGTACCTAGTGGTCCATCGTTATTTTTTCTTCAATATGGGAGAACATTGTTCATTTATTATCCTTATTATTAACCCTATTTGAGATTAGTTTCAATATAATATCCCCCAAATAGAAGGTATTTCTTCCTTAGGATCTCATTCATAACCTCAGTCATATACTTATTCCTCCATAATTATGGATTAATCCATGTACATTATTCCATTATTAAACATAAGGTAACCCATCCTCACTTCCATCTTATTATCATTTCTTTTTCCACTAAACCCTTGTTGTAAATGGGTATCATTATATGTTATTTCCCCAAATATATCAGGAAAACCATTTTAAAACCATGCCTTCCTCTTTTTTGGGTTAAATGATTACTAAGTGAGTCATTTTATAAAATTTGTTAAATATTTTTGGGGAATACGTATTACATAAGGATTTATTTGGAGAATTATTTATTTATTTCCTTTTTAAGGATTATTTTCTATTCTTTAATTATGGATTACATATGATTATTGACTAATATAATTATTATTGTATTTCCCCAGTGATTCCATTAGGTTTTATTAGGTATTCAAAATGGTTGTTTTGACAGCATGGGTAATTTATTTGAATTATTTTTTATTTTTATTTTTGATATTATTAGAGGCTACAATGATGTCATTAGAGTTCATGGAAGGAACTCTTCAATATTATCCCATTAGTAGGTAGTTCTTAAAAATATAGAAATTTTTATAAATTTATTTCGATTTGAATGCCACAATTTTTCTTGAAATTATTAAATTCTATTTTTATAACCTTTTAAAGATTTTTTTATGAAAGACATTCATGTATATTAAAATAAAATTCCGATTAAATAAATCATTTAAACTTAGGGTTTAAAAGGTTTTTGAAAAAATATATCTCCACATTTATATATATATTTGTATTAATTTTTTTCTTTTTATGACATCTCAAAAGTTTTGGGATTTTTTCGACATGTTCATCTTTTACACTTCATTACCTTCTCTTATCTAAGTGAAATTGTGATGGGTTAAGAATTAAACCTTATTTTGGATAAATTAACAAGTAATTGAAAATAATGAATATCTATTTTTTTAAAGGAAACTAATGAAGAATATATTTTGTAATTGAGTTTCAATAATTCATTAATGATATTTAAATCATTATTAACTTAAATTTTAGTTGAAAAAGTATCACTTATATTCCTAGGTGTGTAAAAATTTACTTATTCATGGTTATTGACTAAGCATTTGGGAGATTAATTGAAACATATAAATAAATTCATTGTTTTTATCTAAAACACCTATGTACTTGTAATGATTATTTAAATGATTTATTTTATGAAACATGTTAGGGGCTTTGGGTAGATTGAATACATTGAAAATGAAAACATTATTCCCTTATTCACTCACTAACAATTTTATGGAATCATTAATTCCCACATAAACCTAATTAGTGACTCTATATGTAACACCACATATTCAAAAACTACTATAGATATATATTTGGAGTTATCCATCTTTATTGTCTTGGGATTTAGCTTTATTTTTAGACTAATACCACTAGTAAATGTGTCTTATTTCGATACATCATAACAGCATACTTCATTATATTACTTCCATTATAGGAGTACTCATCCTCTATACTCCATCATCATCCATGTATTGATATTTGTGAGAACATTTTGGGATTCATCATGATTCACTTCCTTTATATCCATTATAGTCACCTCTGGCATATTTTTATTAATGAACCGTTCTTAAAACAAAGATCCACTATTCTTAAATGGTGTTAGATACCATATTTGTTATCTTATATATTTTATTTTATTTATTTCCATGAGGGATACTATGAATAATGAATCTTTGGAACATGATTTTCCCTCTGTTTCACTCCATCCTCACATTCATTCAAGATAGTGAATCTATTTCTCAATGTAATATATATTTATTCCATTTATATCCCCCTTTAAGATGATAATGGGTTTTTTAATTTTTAAATAACCAATATTTAACATGATGTAATGCATTTCCATATACCCATCCATGACATTCCATACCTTGTGTAATCAACCGTTAGTTTATATTTCCATTTTCTTCATCTAAATTTCCTCAAAAAATACATCCATAATGTATAATATGACTCTATAAAAATATTATCTCATTTAAAACTTCATTCGAGATCCTTATATACCAGATTTATCATAAAAATTTTTTCTTCTTCCGAATTCCATATTTAAACTCCCATTAATTATACATGTTGGTCATCCATAGAGGGAAGGTCAACCTTATTTATTTTTTTGGGACTTTAAATTTTATTCGAGCTCCTTAATCTTCTAATCCTTCTCTTTCAATGGGGTATCAAAAAAATTTTATACATAAGACATATCATTTTGAAACTTTTAACCTCTCTTTAGGAATGATCTTGCGTAGAAAAATAATCTATTTAATAACCTTCTCCTTATAAAATTATTCTCCCAACTAGTGTAAACAATTGTCAAGTATATCAGTTTGACCCTTCTTTCTGGAACCCATTTTCATAATCTCTTTATTCAAGAACACCTCTTTTAACCTCAATATTCTATTCTCTATTAACAAATTTATTATGAATTCATGGTACACATGATGAACGGTAACCAGTTGATTCACATTTTCATATGGACTTTGGATCTTGTCCTGAACACAACTAGGACATTGTTTATATTGATGATGTATTGAAATATTAAATTCATCAATGGACACTCAAATTCATTATTTATCCATATATGAATATCAATTTCTTAAATTAGAAGTTTCATTCCTCAAAATTTAAGGACCAAAATTATCATAAGATTATTCCATGTATACCTCAGTTATTATGTCTTTATTTTTTGTAGGGGTATTATGATTAAACATACTCTTCTTTCCTTTTAAAATAATTAATCATCCCCTACCAATGATGGTGATTTCTAAACCTCCTTTTTATATTCTTATTTCCCATAAATTTCATCCAAATTCTTTTAAATATCAAAATCACTGGCATAATTAATGAATTTATTTAATACTTGTCATTTTATGATTATTGTTATAAATATATATGTCTCCACATCACAAAAAAATTCATTGCAATTTATTAATTGATTATATAGAAGTATATATTCTATGATCTCTATAACACACATCTATAAGAAAACACAAATAACTTTATTATATCTATCATAATCATTTCCATTACAAAAATTTAATATTTTCATCAAATCAATGTATGAGATGAATATAGAAAATTTAATATTTGACCTAATATTAGAAACCATTGGTCTAATACAACCTGTTGGGACCAAGTTGAATATGTGCCCCCTAAGAGGGTGGTGAATCAGTTTGTTTCCCAATTAAACTATTTCTATGATTATGTTCATCCCTCTATCAAATATTTTCCCCCTAGTTCAAGTAAATCATAAAATATTTCACTCACTATATATAACTCATTTCAACATATATAGACACCAAAATATGAAGTATAAAAGTACCTGGGGATTTTACATAGTTCACTTAAAAGGAATATGTCCAAATTCCACACACTAGTGTTGTTTCTATGAACCAAAATCCATTATACTCAGCATTTTTGGGATAAAATTTTATTCATGGATAGTTTCTAAATGTACTAGGGACTTTATAACATTTAGGTATCACTCAATTCTCACCCATAAGAACTATAACTTCATTTTATCAGTGCACTACTTTGTGGAATGATTATTTGGATTTTAGACTTAGGAGTCTATTCAATGTTTTATATAAATGATGTAATATGCTAGTTTAATATAGGATAATGTGAAAATTTTAATATTCACAATTAAAACAAGATTTTTTGTAATACCCTCATCATTATGCTACTAAGCCTCTAAATCAAAATGAGGTAAACTCTTTATAAATAGATCAGTCTTTTTCTTCCACCTTAAAATCAAATGAGAGAGTCCTATTAATTTGAGGATGAAATCTATATATTTATAATAATAATATAATCTATTATTAAAATCCTCTAAATACAGATTATCCTACACTAGAAAAATCATATTATGATCTTTTATCTCCACAAATAACCAAAAATTAAAATGAAAATGTATCATCTTATAAAATATTAAATCCTCAATGAAATATGTGATTAATTAAAAAATTTTGTGGCACTATTATTTTAATTATCCCTTATACAAAAAATTTCAATGGCATTCCCTTATCGAAATTGGATTTTTCACTATAGTCATCCTTTCTAAATATACAATAATCATTTTTTATAGAGTCTCCAAAACCATTAACTTTGATTTTTAGATTGTGATCAATTTCATTATCCTATGGATACATGATAATTTTCTATTCCCAAAAAAATACTATGGTGATAAATTATAAATAAAAATATAGTCAAATCTCAAAATTTCAATGAAAAACATCAAATTGGAAAATTACATTCACATCCTCATTTAGCACCTACCGTATTCATATTCTTTTTGAATGTATCTGGATTATAGTGTGGTAAATGTTAAAATTGACTAGTCTTCTCATATTTTTATTGGATATTGTGTCGAAAATTAATCAAAATTTCTTTGGATTCCTGAATATATGCATTTTAAATATATTCTAGGAACTCCCTAGTGCTTTCTTTCTCTATAGGGGAATCAAAATTTTTTGTTTTACAAGAATCTTACAAAATAATTTATGAAAAAAATAATTATAAGACTACTTCAAACATAACATTATATTTATATTATAATTGTTTCAGATTTATTAATATTATAATTAATCTTCATTAAATTTTATATAAGTTAGCCTTCCTCCACTATTGAAGGTGATATCTCAACTTCATTTTCCTCCACTAATTTCCCTTCAATTTATTATAAAATTGCATCACCTGGGCCTCAATTATAGTAATTGAACATTTTATTTTCATTATATTATAGTAAAATTAAGATTTTAATGTTTCATGGAAGAAAAATGCGAATTTAATACAATGAATATTGATTTTGAATATACTATTTCAAAATAATCTAATTATAAATTTCTAACGTTTTCCCATTGAAATACGTTTTCATGAATAATTTGAAAAGTAATATTTAACTATATATAATTTTTAAATAATGTTTTATAATATTATTAATTACCCACTAATTAATTTTATATTTAATAATAATGCATGCACGATAATTTTGTGGTACAAGGTGTTATTTTTCATAAAACTATTTTTTAGTGAATCATGTTTTTACATATTAATTATATAAACTAATGTGTAATAATAAATGATTTAATGGAATTTTATAATTTATATATCTAATTATATGAATTTAAATTCATATAATGTTCATTACCAGTCATACAGTTAATTTAATATTATCTTCTTATAGAAAAATACATTTTTCTAGAAAACATATTTTTCATCACATTTTATGGGTTTCTTTTTAAATTACTATATAAAATTTATTATAGTGGAATTTGAAAAAAAAAGTTTAGAATTATCATGTAAAAAATATTTTATAAAGATGCTTTAATTTTTTATCATTATGATTTGTAAAAATAGTAAAAATTGGTTACCACAATTGAGGGTAAATTGAGTTAAAAGAGTAAAAAATAAAGGGATAAGGCTTTATAATAATGGAAAAAAGATAACGTCAACTGATTTGGTTGGTTTTATTTTGAACATACATTTTTTACATTAGAATATTAGTTATTTTGGAACTATTTTAATTGATTAATACATTAATATATTCTAATCTACAAGAAAATTAAAAGTGTATTCTCTCACACACTTTTAAAAGTGGACCTCCTCCACTCACTTATTCACACTTCATTAGAAACTTAGATTTATTAAACCATGAAATAATATCTCCAAAACATAATTATCCATGTTATAGTGGTGATTTTATTCCCGAAATACCACCCCCATGGTTCTTAATAGGAGGACAGAATGAGATCTTTCAAATTCGTGGTAAGCATTTTAACCAAGAACATCCATTTTTTTCTTCTTTTACCACATTAAATTATGTACTAATATTTACAATATAATAACACTCTTATATTGCATATAATTATATGTTATTATGTTGATATCATAATATCTATCTACCACCTCAATTAAATGGCACACAAAACCACCTCTCATGTGTATGGTAGACTACCACATTGCAATCTAATGTAATTTGTTTCCATCATCGCGTCATATGAATTTTCATAATGAATGTTCTAATTAGAATATAAGTTATCTATGAAATAAAAATGATTAATTAAATTTATTATATCATCTCATTTATTACCCTTGAACCCAGTAAAATATTATAGTGTCGCTAGTGCGTATGTGTAGAATACCACCTCCACGAAGTGATTTGATTCATTTTTCCTATCTATTTTTCAGGAATAATTATTAATAGGTATATAATGAATATTTATGATGAATATATAATGATTATATTTATGGTCATAAAAGAAATATGATCAATACAAATGGATCATAACTATTGAATCAAAACATTCATAAAAAATAAAGTATTTAACTTTAAAAATAATGATAATAATGAAAGATTTCTAACAAATGGGTGATAATATGACATCAGTAGATCACATATGAAACTATTGACATGTATGGTTTTAATATTTGTGTTCAATAAATCTATATATATTTTAAAATATGATAAATCATTTTCAACTCAGTGGAGGCATGAAGAAATGGATTTTATCTTGATTTTTATTCCATTGAAAAATTTATCACCTTATGCGCCTGTCTTAGTTTATGTGGTGGTAATACTACCCAATTGGTGTATATAAGATGAATCTATATTTTTTCAAGATAATAAAATTTGTATTTGATGTTTACTCTTTAAAGGGTTTATAGTCCTAATGTTACCAAATAGGTGGAAAACTATTTTACTATCTATTTTATGAGATTTCAAATATTCTTTTAAAGGAATGATAAGATTTATCCTTCATGAACTCCCAATATATTTTTATACTCTATAATATTAATTATATTAAATTTTATCATCCCTATTTTCCTCTATTTGGAACCTGAATCATTTAATAAAATATCGAAAAGAGAATCTAATATTATTTATCTTTTAGTGAGGTATATTTTTCGTTCAAGTCTATATTTTTCAAAATTGTATTACAGAAGTCATTTATATTTAGTCAAAAGATTTATTAAAGATATATTATGTTATATATGACTTATTAGAAGGTTTTAATATAATTATTCTATTTTTTACCTAAATTTTTATCATCAAATTTCATTACAATGTTTAAAAGGAATATTTATTTTTAATTTATACGTCATTAATTAATTTCCCCATAACCAAAACTGTAACGTCCCGACCCAGCTCACCACTAAACCGGTGGCCAGACTGGTCACCACATGACCTCAAGCCTGTCTCCCTGTTTGCAAGAGGCTACCGAATAGTAGTGATGATCTATGGATAGTTAATGGGGAGACTATACCCTCAATTCAATGTTCAATAATATACAATGTCAATAAATATCGAAAGCAGTCAAATAAAAGATAAAGTAGTGGAATGAAGATTTTATAACTCTTGAAAAAACAAATTGCCAACGCCAATTATATAGAAGAAGCATGCATGACATGATAACGATACAAAAATAGAAAACAGTGTAAAAAAATCATGCTTTACATAATAATACAGAAATAAATAAACAATGACTTAAAGCCCCTGAGGGCGGTCTCCCCAAGCATCCCGATCTTCCACTCGATCTCTGCTCCTATCTCCCAAGTAAATGTAAATAGCAGAATCCTATAACCAAATAGAATCTACTTAGGTACCCCAGTCCAATGGCGGCTTGAGTAGGGTGTGAGATATAAATCTCAATAGGCCAGGACCACTAGTGTCTACCCTATATCCATACATTTAATAGATAATTTAAACTGTGTGAAAGCATGAATAAATAAAATAAGAAATACAATGTCACTATATAACCATGTACCTACTTCAGCCCTCAGCTAGTGTTTAAACCTACATTATACATTTATCTTGAATAATCTAAAATCATTACACAGTCATTTTCATTTATCAATTATTAAAACCTCATTAAATTAAGAAAGTCTCTAGATTTTTCCTAAGCCCGACATTCCCCGTATAATTCACTCACTAAAGATGTCTTTAAAGACCATATATGTAATCAACGTAAAGACCGAATCCAAGCTTGTGTTTTGGCTTGGATAACATGTCATAAGATATTCAGTTTAATCTTTCATATACTATAACCAATCCAATCCACTAAAAATAGTGATTCGCTCTTGGGTCTGTCCACTAATAGTGATTCCCCAATTAATTAACAAGTCTGAACCCTTTCTCATATTCAATTCACAAATCATTTTGTCACAACAGTTTTCATTAACCATTAATTCATTCCCTCTATGAACAATTGGACCCATAATCAGACGTCAATTAATGGGTGTAGAACATCATGTCTAGCACCCTCGTGAATATTTGGTGTGTCAGTCCCTGTCTCACAACCCATGGGTATTTGGAGCATCAGTCTATGTCCAATAAAAGAATATTTTCCTACATGTTGGGTGTATAATGCCTTGTCTAGCACCCCGTGAATATTTGGAGCTTCATTCCTTATCTCACAGCCCATTTATCAATCATACGTATATATTTATCATTGGTGTAGAACACAATCTCTAGAACCCTATGAGTATTTGTAGCTTCAGTCCTTTTCTCACAACTCATTTATCAATCATACATATATATTTATCATTGGTGTAGAACAACATGTCTAACACCACAAAACCATCCATTAATTAATTCGAAAATTAATAATCAAATCTGTTAATTAATTCAACAACTAATCAACAAAATAAATCTCTCATCAAATAAATAAACTATTAATTAACCATTCAACATCTCATTAGTTAATAATTAATTAACAATTAATTATTCATATCAATCCAACTAAATAATTAAATCAACATTTAATTATCCAAATTCTTTAATAAGTCTGTACCCGTCCACTCAAACAATGATTCGTCCAGGACTTTAACAATTTACATGCACGTCATAATAATCTCAAAACATGATAAATAAATCCAATATATTTGGAAAAAATCTCACACAAAATTTCATATTTTTAAACAACTCCATCCAAGACAACATAACTCATGGAAAAATAACATGCATCAAAAGGTACCCTTGGCCAATAGTTATAACAAACAACCAATTCACATTCTTAATTTAATTCATTGAAATTAAATTCCCATGATCCATTAAAATTTTACCACTGAGAACAAGGTCATATTTCAACCAAGACCCATATATGAAACATGAACACACACCACATATTCCCAACAATCATTCCAAAAGAACCCCTTTCAATAAAAAGACCTTTTTATCGAAAACCATTTCCGTCAAAACAATTTAAATGAAAAAAATTTCAATTCCAAACCATTTCAATATAAATAAAATTTTATTGAAGCCCATTTATTTTGAAATTATCTTTCCCATTAACCATTTTACTATTCCATAAAATTCATAATTTTAAATCATTATTTTAAATTTATGAAACTAAACCCCATTCGCACAACTATTCCCCAAATCACGCTATTTCACAAAAGCCATAAATCATCACTAAATAAGATTTTTTTCCTTTATTTTAAAAATAAATACACCAATTAGAATCTATTCCAATCAATTATAGGAAGAGAAGATGAGAGTAAAGCCACATACCTCAAATGTTTTGACGAAAACCACAACGAACGAAGAACGCACAAGAAAATCGGGTTGATTCTCCAACAACCCCCATTTGATCTCTTCTCCTAACAAGACCAAGACAAAATCTCATAAAACATTTCATCCACACATTTATATATACCCATAACAGATGTAAATCTAAGAAATAGAGAAAATAGGAGAAGTAGATCTATGTAGATCTAAGAAACTGAACAAGAACGAAGAATAACGTCAACATACCTCAAGAGTCCAGATTTGATTCACCAGGAGAAGCCTTCGGATTGCCTACAATATAATGGGAGAACCTTCTTTGACCTTAGGAGAAGAAAAATCCTGATTTATGGCTACTTAGAATGAAGAACGATCCACTTAGATGAAGAAGCGTGTGGGATCCACTTTTTTAAGATCTCATTTATGTTCCTGCACGGTTTGGCCGCATGGTTAGACAAACCGTGTTCTAACCGTGCGTTAGCCACTGCCTCGGAAGACCCTCGACACACGGTTTGGATGCATAGTTAGAAAAACCATGAGATAACCATATGTTGGCCACTGCCTCGACAGAACCTCCAGGCACTGTTTGGCTGCACGATTAGACAAACCATGCGCCGCCCGTGTGACTTCCCCTTTGCCTCAAAACATCATTCAAAGTTCTCCCAACTATCCCATTCATCATCCTTAACTTTATTTCCATGAAAAGACCCAAGTAAGGGTTACATACTAGAAATCGGGGGGGGGGGGGCTAAATTATCCCCACCATTGGTCTTTCCATCCATAGAAAGTAGAAAACCCTCACCCAACTGAAAGAGTTCTGACCACTGCTCCTTCACTTCCTTTTCGTGTTCCTAAGTCTCTTCCTGAAAACCTGAACTAGGCCGATGTTTTTCCACACAAGACTTTCTCTTTTCTATCCACAATTCGTACCGGGATATGTATCAATGAAGCATCTGACTCTAGGTCAACGTGATATCATCTGATCACATGGTCAGGATCAGGATGTTACTTTTTCAACTAGGATCCATGGAACACCTTATGCACTGAAATAAACTATAGTGGTAATTCCAACCGATATTCCACCTCTCCAACCCATTCTATTATCTCAAAAGGGCCAATGTATCTACGAGATAACTTGACCTACTTAACAAATCGACAATGTCCAAGCCTTGGAGAGATCCTTAAGAAGACATAATCACCCATAGAAAATTACAATGGTCTTCGACGATGATTTGCATAAGATTTCTGACGACTCTAAGCTATCTCCATCCTCTTTCTAATAAACTAGATCTTATCTATTGTTTCTTGGACAAGGCTTGGTCAGACTAGTGAAGTTACACCCTTTTCCACCCCAACTCTTTATTACCCTATCGTCGGATTATATTTCCTACTCCTGCCCTAGGACTAAGCGTCCCTCCTCCACTTGAACCCATCGTTCGAGTTCCCACTATTCCCCATGGTTACCACCATGCTTCCTCCGCCTGAAGCTCCCAATAGATCCCGCTCAGCAACCGATGCTCGATTCACCATCTCTGTGTAATTACAGATACAAAGCAGTGCTATTTTTTTTGAACGGATCTCTTGAATTAACCCCTCTTCGAAGATCCCTGCCTTCAAAGATATGCTACCTGCCACCTCTTTTTCAAACCACACTAAGCTCATAAAAAAAGTTTTATACTCCTTCACAGACATATGCTCTTTCTTCTGACTAAAGAAATTAGTTGTGCGCTGAATTATGAACGTATGTGGGTAGAATTTTTTATTAAACAATTTCTCAAAACCTTCCCATGTCATAACTTGGTCCGTTCAAAAACACGGTATTTTATAATATACCCACCTTAAAAACTTTTCGTCCCCAATAAGCCATCAAGAACCACTACCAAAACAACCAACCTACCAAGGTCATTTAATCTCGTTAAAACTGACGTGTTGCATTCTCAATGCCAAACGCACCTTTAAACCTTCATAAGCATAATGACTAAGCCTTTAAAACTAGAGAAAAATCTCACTTTGTCGCTTAATAAACGAAACAAATCTTATATCTGAGTCCATTACAAAGACCACATCAATGAAAATGGTTGAAACTCGATTAACCAATAAAGCAGGTTTTGCATGCTTTCTTCAAAAGACATCGTGAACCCAAAACCCCATTTCACCCTTTATCTGATGATGTGCCTTTAAAACTATCCAAAACAATCCACATGTAAAACAATGTCCTTACCTGACATCTGGTGAAATTTCCAAGTCAGGCCATTGCAAGGCTATTTTAAAAACAATCATGCCCTAACATGAATAAAGGAGTAGCCCAAAAAAACCACACATCCTGCATACTACCCAGATAAGAACCACTCATCAAGACAAACGTCATTTAAAATGTTGTGCGGCATAAGACCAACGCTATCTTAGTGTCTCCAGTACAAGGTCAAGATAGGGGACATACTCGTCATATTCAGAAGAGTGCACTAAGAGAAAACCGAGGTCATTAAGAAGATAAGTCAAACCATTACCAGACAACTATGTTCTAAAATCTTGGCATCACCTACCAACACGTTTATCAAAAAAAAAAGCGACAAGACCCACTTTAGGATTTTCCATGACGTCTCAAGAAAAGATCAACCACTCACCAGTGCCGATTTTTAGAACACATTAATGCATGCGTGTAACATTCTTCGAACCATGATCACCACATAAAACATTGATCATAAAAGTCATATCATAAAACTATCGGTATTCCATAACACTCGAGTACCAAGAAGTCCTCCCGAGTAGTGGGACAAACATACTTTAACAGTCTAGAAAATTCTAAGGGTACTACCTACCATGGGTTATCCCCTTACAAAACATAAACGTTGAATCTCTTTCTTGGTCATATAAAATTGAAATTATAAGGTTCAAAAACCCTTTTTATTTTTATGAATTTTAATTAATTAATTTCAAACTTTTTAACATTTGAATGAATTTAAACATACACACAAGTTCATCTACACAAAAAGTCACTTGGTTTTCAAAACAATGCCCTACAGAAAAAAGGCATTTTATCACAAACATCCTCTTTAATCATATAAAATTCAGTTTTATTCAAATATAAACAAGAAAATTAGCATCTAAATTCCTTTTACCAATAAAGGAGACCTCTAGAGGTCTCCTTTTTTCAATCTGGGTTCTTCAAAAAGCAAACCAACAACATTTCATTTCAATCAAAACTCAACAGTTTTACATTTGTAATATTTTTAAAACATATTATGGTTTTATAAGTTTCAAACACAAGGGTGGTTATCTACTAATCGATAAGGCACCCATACACCTTATCACTGGAATTTGGCTCTTATTTATCACAATCAACATTTATTTAACATTTTAATCTTTGAACCCCTTTCACATATCCAAAATATCTCTAACATGTTAGCATAAGCAGTAACACAACAACATGCTATAACACAGAAGCATATCACAACAAAAAAACATGCTAATAACTGAGGGAGTATGGAATATAATCACTCAAACATCTTAAATCTATCACCAAAACATGTTATCTAGAGAGGCATGCTAAAGTAGATAAAAACATGGAATTGCACCCAAGGAACACAATCCAAATTAGTAGGCATCCTAATAATTCCACTACATGACATGTTATATGCATGGTATGTGAATCTCTAAGTGCATAAGATAATGCATGTACGAAACTTCCTTTCCATATTAGGCCAAGACAATTATTTTTCAAAATTATGAAAATCAATAAACAACAGAAAATACACCAGTCACTCAAGGTGAAATCATATCAACTGTAACCTCTAATAGTAAAAACATCAATTCCCATCCTTGGCCACTTGATCATTTCCCATACATGATGTGATCAGTAAAAAGCATGGCTATTAACCCAAGCACCGACACATTTCTAGTCTCCTGTCTACCAACCCCAAAACAGTAAGGTAAACGAAAAGAAACCTCCATCTGAAACCATTTTGTAACGTACCGACCCAGCTCAACACTAAACCGGTGGCTGGACCGGTCGCCACATAACCTCAAGAGTGTCTCCTCATATGCTAGAGGCTACCGACTAGAAGTGAGGTTCTATAGATAGTCAGTGGGGAGACTATACCCCCATATAAATGTTCAATAATAGATAATGTCAATAAATAGCGGAAGTAGTCTAATAAAAGATAAAGCAGTGGAATGAAGATTTAATAAATCTTGTACAAACAAATGGCCAATGAAAATTATATATTAGATGCGCGCATGACATGATAATGATACCAAAATAGAAAATAGTGAAAAAAACAGCATGCATTACATTCCAATACAGAAATAAATAAAAAATGACTCAAAGCCTTGAGGTCAGTCTCCTGGAGAATCCCGAGATTCGGCTCAGTCCTCTGGTCCTATCTCCCTAGTTAATGTAAACGACACAATCTTGAAACCAAATAGAATCTACATGGGTACCCCAGTGCAATGGCAGGCCGAGTAGGGTGTCAGATATAAATCTCAGTAGGTCGGGACCACCAGTGTCTACCCCAAATCCAGAAATTTAATAAATAATTTAAACCATGTGAAAGCATGCATAAATAATATAAGTAGTACAATGTAACTATATACCCAAGTACTTGACTCAGCCCTCATCTGGTTTATGATCCTACATTATACATTTATCATTCATACTATACAATCATTACAAAATCGTTTTCATTTATCAATTATTCAAACCTCATTAAATTATAAAAGTGTCTAGATTTGTCTTAAGACTAAAATTCCGCATATAAGTCACTCACTACAGATGTCATTAAAGACCATATAATTAATAAAATTAACGACTGAATCCAAGCTTGTGATTTGACTTGGATAACGTGTCATAAGATATTCAATTTAATCTTTCTTATACTTTAACTGAGCCCATCCACTAAAAATAGTGATTCGCTCTTGGGTCCGTCCACTAACAGTGATTCACCAAATTCATTAACAAGTAAGAACCCTTTACTATATTCAATACACAAATCATTATGTCACAATAGTTTTCATTAACCATTAATTCATTTCATGTAAGTCTGATTGGACCCACAATCCAACATTAATTAATGGGTGTAGAACATCATGTCTAGAACCTTCATGAGTATTTTGAGAGTCAGTCCTTGTCTCACAACCCAAGGGTATTTGGAGAATCAGTCCCTATCCCATAAAAGAATATTTTCTTGCAAGTTGGGTGTAGAATGCCATGTCTAGAACCCTGTGAGTATTTGGGGCTTCATTCCTTGTAGCGCAACCCATTTATCAATCATACGTATATATTTATCATTGGTGTAGAACACAATGTCTAACACCTCGTATGTATTTGGAGCTTCAGTCCTTGTCTCATAATTCATTTTTCAATCATTCATATATATTTATCATTGGTGTATAACACCATGTCTAACACCCCAAAACCATCCATTAATTAATTCATAAATTAATTAATCAAATCCGTTAAATAATTCAACAACTAATTGACAACATAAATCTGTCGTCAAATAAGTCAACAATTAATTAACCATTCAATATCTCATTCATTAAAAATTAATTAAATATTAATTATTCATATCAATCCAACTAAATAATTAAATCACCATTTAATTATCCAAATTCTTTAACAAGTCTGAACCCGTCCACTAAAACAATGATTCGTCCAGGACTTCAAAAATTTACATCCACGTAATAATAATATCAAAACATGCTAAAAATCCAATATATTTAGAAACAATATCACAAAACATATCATATTTTTAAACAAATCCATCCAAGACAACTTAAGGCATGGAACAATAACACACATCAAAAGTTACCCTTGGCCAACAGTTGTAACAAACAATCAATTCACAATCTTAATTTAATGCATGCTAATTAAATTCCCATGTTCTGTTAAACCTTTTGCACTGAGCACAAGGACATATTTCAACCATGCCCCATATATGAAACATGAACACACACCACATATTCCCAACAATCATTCCAAAAAAACCCCTTTCAATAAAAATACCTTTATATTGAAAACCATTTCGCCAAAACAATTTCAATGCCAAACCATTTCAATTCCAAAAAATTTAAATAAAAAATCCATTTTTATTGAAAACCATTTATATTGAAAATATATTTTCCATCAACCTTTTAGGAATTTCAGAAAATTCATAATTTAAAATAATCATTTTAAATTCATGAAAGAAAACCCCTTTTGCACAACTATTCACCAAAATCACGCAATTTCACAAAAGCCATAAATCATCACTAAAGAAGATTTTTACATGTTTTTTAAAATAAATAAACCAATTTGAATCTAAGACAATCAATTCTACCATGAGGATATGAGATTGAATCCACCTACCTCAAATGTTTTGATGAAAACCACAACGAATGAAGAACACACAAGAAAACGAGGTTGATTCTCCAAGAACCCGCCTTAGATCTATTATATTAACAAGACCAAGACCAAATCTCATCCAACTTGTCATCCACACATTTAGATCTATCCATAATGGCCATAGATCTATGAAACTGAGAGAAGAGGAAAAGTAGATCTAAGTAGATCTAAGAAACTAAACAAGAACGAAGAATAACGTCTACATACCTCAAGAATCCGACTTCGATTCACCAATACAAGCCTCTGGATCGCCTCCAGAATGATGCGAGAATGTTATTTGAACTTAGGAGACGAAAAATCCCGATTTATGGCCGCATAGGATGAAAAACAAGCCAATTAGAGGCAATGCATGTGAGATCCACTTTTTTAGGATCTCATTTAAGTGTCCACACAGTTTGGCCACACAGTTAAACAAACCATGCGCTAACTGTAAATTAGACACTACCTCGGTAGACCCTCCATTCACGATTTGGATGCATGATTAGACAAACCGAGGCCCGCCCGTGCGACTTCCCCTTTTCCTTAAAACTTCATTCAATGTTCTCCCAACTATCCCATTCATCACCCTTAACTTTATAACCATGCAAACCACCAAGTAAGGGTTAGATACTAGAATCCGGGGGTACGACAATAACGATTTTAAAATTTTTAGCTAATTATTCATGTTTCCAATTGTTTTAATAAGAAAATTACTTAATCCCAATTTATTTTAAATACTTTTCTTCTATTCTCTTGTATTCTCCAAAATACATGATTTTATTAAAAAAAATCAACTTTTATTATGAATTGATAGTCATATTTCATCTCCTGATTAATTTTGTGGTCATTAAATTTCTCTTGAATAAATCAATCTATTATGATGATATTTCATCAAATATAAAATTTCTTTTCCATATCCATATTCTTTATATCATGGATATCCTTAATCCCTAAACTGCATACCATTTCAACTATAAATTTTATTTGATATACAGTGTAAATATTGATATTCCATATTCATTACACAATATGGGTAGTTTTTTATGTGGAATATTATTAATGAATTATATTCATCATTAAATATATGATGAATTTATTGCATATTCAATTATGGGTGGGGCCAAGTTATATATAGCCCCTTGATGCATTGATGGGTCACATGAGAAAAACTAAATGTCTTTCCTTATTAAATGGGTTTTTATGTTTTACTACCCATATTTGAAAATATCTTCTCATATTTCCTTGATCAAAACTTCTGAAATTATGCATTTTATTCATTTATAATTCAGTTATTATTATCCATAAGATTATTACATTGATATTATACATGGATTCATTTCAACCTCATGTTGTTGATTAAATGGAATGGGTTTTCAGATATTTACCCTACTCGAAAGTGGGAATATAATAATTTTGATATACCAATAGTGTTATAATATTATTGGTAGTGGTCCCCCTATACAATATATTTTTTCAAGCCCTTGGTAGATCCTATTTATGGGAACATTGTAACAATTGTTTTAGACAACATTTTGTATTGATAATGCTTTACTGATGGTTTTTAAAAACCATTTTTATAGACTTCCCCAGATTACCCATCAGCATGGCCTCCGCTCCTCCCACTTCGCTCTCATCCAAGTAAAACACTTTAAGTGAGTGGCCTTCAATTTTATTTCCAAAATGTGTAAATATCTCATTACATCCTATTTTATTTCCATTCGTCATGAACAAAAAATTGGTGTTCTTCAAATCCTCAAACCCTTATCTAAACAACCATTTCTATTTTTTACAATGTCTAAAACAATATCCTTTATTGTTTTCATCATTATTCAAGATTCATTGGATAAATATTAGTTTTGGTTTTATTAATTATTTTATTTCATAACAAATATTATTATAGGTGATGTATTTTTTTAATCCAGTTTCATTCTGCATCAATATATATATATATATATCTATTATGAACCTATAATTTTGTGTGACATAAATGAGTTAAAACTAAACATATTTATTATATTAAATTGTATTTTATTTTTCTGAATAAATTAGGATTTATGAAATTATTAATTTAAATATTTTATTTTAATTTTCAAAAAATTTCATTTGAAGTCTTAAATATGTCTCGATTTCAAATGTACTATATGGTTTGGATATATAAATTTGTATTGTTTTCATAAAATCCTGAATATGGACAGACTTTTTTTTAAAATGAACATATTTCATAAAATATGTCAATTATGTGGAAATAATGTTTATATAAAGGAGTATTTACTCTCTTCTAATATTCGAAAATATATTATTTTTTATTCCTTATGCTTTGTGTGAATTTTTATAAGTAAGAACTTTTTATAAACTATTCAATATGAAATAGTTACTTAGTTTACTAACTATATAATATAGTTATTGACTATCCTCAACCACATCCATGATTGTTTTTTAACTTCTATGATTTAGACCATAATATATACAATCATTTGGGTTTTACATGCTTTTTTGTATCATAATTCTAATATGGACTACTTTTATCAATTATTCCATAAAAAATTTTATTGTGTGGTATCATGTATAATCAACTCTCATTTATATAATGTAATTCAATATTATGGTTTTATATATATAGTAATTTTTTATCTCATTGGATTTAGTGATGAAATTATTGATATTGGTGACAAATATATAGATTGATTTATTTCAAAATGGCCTTTCCCTTATAAAATTATCATTTTCATGCTAAAATCAGTTGTTTTTTTTAATTTTTTATTCATGTATGATAAATTTGGTCTTTATACACATATATGAATAGTGATTTAAAATGATTTTGATTTAAATATTAGTTCAATGTTTTTCTAACTGATTGAAATAATGTGAAGAAGTATTTTTTTTCCATAAATATATTGGGGATTGTACTTTAATATTTTTTTTTAATATGACATAAATTATTTTTAAATAGAATAGAAAGATGTTGGATGTATGTAACATGTTATAAACCAATATATTTTCAAAATACAGTACATATTTTTTAAGATTATTCATTTACCAATTCTTCATATAGAGGTATTATACACTACCTAAGTTATAATTGTCTTGTAAGACCATGGTTAAGTCATGAATGAGTTATCTACCAAATAAAAAGAGTTATTTCTCAATGAAACTAATTTTTTGGTTTTAAAATGGGGAGAAAAGAGAATCTAATAATGTTAATGATCTAAATTATAGGGATAAATTGGAGAATTTATTATAAGTATAGTTTTCATTTATTTATAATCATGAGAAAGAAAGGATTCTAATCCAGGAAGACAATAATACGAGTACACATGATGTAAAAATTTACATAAACAACTATATGGATTGGACATTAGTTGATGAACATGGATTTTATAAAAACAAAATTCATTCATTCTCGGGATATGGTAGCTTATTCTAGGAGGATACCATTGAAATAAATTATTTTATAAAATATGTCACATATTAGTGGATTCCAAATACTGTTGAAAACCATCTCGTGTGCCTTAGAAGTTTATATTTCACATTCCATTGACTTCGGTAAATCGAAATATTTCATTGTCTGATGAAATATGAAAGATATATAATGGAATGGTACTTAGAGAAATAAGGACAAAGATGATCTATTTAGTTCTATAGAAGGATTATATTTGATGAAATTTGATGCTCGGTATCCAAATTTTGCATCAAACGTGCATAATTTGACATTGGGTATATCTTGTTATGATTTTAATCCTTTTGGACATATTCTCACTACACACATAAGATTTCCATTTTTCATGCATATTTATAACCTTACTCCATGGTTGATTTTGAAAAAAAAACATTAACATTCCAGTTTATACTCAAATATTGAATTTATAATCCTATTAATGATACAGATGTATACATTTTACCATTAATAAAATTTTTCAACAATCATTGGAATATGGGTGTCCACACATAAGAATCGTGTTCGATATTCATATTTCATATGTGTGTTGTGCTTACGTGAATGATAAAATATTTTCCTTCTTATAAAATGATGTCAGGATATAGCACAAAGGGAATACATTATTTTATAGTTTTTTTCATGAATGAGTGATTTAGAATACTTAAATATCATTTTAGTTTCATTTTTATTTGTTATAAACCAACCCGGGTCTGGTCGCCCGTGTCGGCCAGCGACAAGGCCCAAAAGGCATTCCCAATCCACCGAGGGTGGTGACAAGTGCCAAGGGCATCAAAAAAGTGATGATGGGAATGATTTTTCCCAATATAAAAAATAGAAACAATGTAATAATAATATAATAAACCAAAAATAAATAAATTGAGTAGAACAACTAATCATGGATGGAAAAGAAAAACTAACCGGACCTCATGAACACTAAACTCCACGAGACCCTACGGGTCACTCCCTGATCCCAAGACTCAACATCGCCCAAGGCGATCGAGATCAAACTGAAACCTTCACATGAGACTAAAAACAATAATGATGTATAGTCTTGAGTATTAAATCATAGTAGGAATACACAAGTAATCTACTCCCAAATTCATTTACCCTAAACAAAGGAATTATCAATTTTTGGTTTTAACTACAATATATAAAAGTAAGTTATTCACACATTTTTTCATTTAATGAAAATCACAGTCCATTTCCCTTTTTACCATTTATTACTATATTCCTTCCCATGAAGGAACCATATTCATTTTTTAAAAAGAGATGTTATTTGATTTATAAACGGGAGATTAATTATAAAACATTTAAAAAAAATTCCATTACCATTTGAAAAAAACCTTATCATTTTAGCTATAAAACACACTATTCTAGAAGCAAGCTCAACAATCATACAACTAGGGAAATGGGAAGTAACACACAATAATATCTTTCCAACAATGCATCAAAACATTCATACCAGTACACATGGGTGAAACCTAGGATCTCGTTAGTAGTCTAGAATGTACAATAAATTTGACTCATCCCGAAGGGATGCCCTACTCAATGACGTCATAACCCCCTAATGCCCAACCGTCATCCTACCTATCCTGGTCAAGGGGCCCAATCCCATAGAAAAATTGACAATAGAATATCCCATTCTATGGGCACCTAGCTAGTTCATAATCTAAACTATTGCAACAATCATTCAATGAAAATTCGCTCGCTATGTTGGGTTCCCATGTTCAGACTAAAAAGGGATGGTGAGTTAAAAAAATACTCACCAATAAATCAAACACATGCATTTTCATCTTACACCACTAATTCACACACACAAAAATCACCCATGAATAGATCGAAGGTATTTTTTCCCTCTTTCTAACAACCATCAATACATAAGGGAAGTCCCTTCCGAGGACCACTGATTATCTTCAACGTCCAACATACCTAGAGGTGCATCCCAAAGAGGGGTTTAAAAATAATTAAATTTATAATGTACCAAATGGGCCTCTAGAAATCACTTAACAATAAATCATTTCCAAAAGAACCAATAAATACCATTACATTGAAAACCAAAAATGCATTTGGAAACCCATTTATTAAAATCAATTCACCACTTTTAATCCAAAGCACATTTATAAGGGCCAAAGGGGCATTTCACCAAACACTTAGTAAGCACCTTTAGTAAAACAGTTTTAGGTAATTCAAATACAAAGTGGGTCTTAAATTATTTCACAAAAAAAAATTATTCTAAAACCATAAATTACTAACTAGCATTAAATAAAAGTGAAAAAAACAAGAAATCAATAATTCTTTAATTTAAAGGCCAATGGATAGGGAAACCTACCTCAATAGGGAGTGGACCAAGACAAAAAATTCGGCACCCGAAGCCTTTGATGAAGACCGTCCCACAATTGCGCACACATACACTCCTATATATATAACCCTTAATCCAATACACATATTCCCCACGCCATGAGGGAATATGTGCAGGGAGATTTCTATATATATATATACATACCTATATATGTGTGTAAAACCCTTTGAGGATACTCCAAACAAATTAATTAACCAATAGAAAACCCACACATAAAAATAATTTCATTTCAAAAACTAGATTCCCATTATTTAAATAATTCACAACTCATACTAAATGTATACAAAAGAGCCTGCATTCCAATACAAATCATCACTTTCAATTTTACTCACACAAAAACCCATTTCAAATGCATTTACAATCACTTAAACAATTTATAAATTCCCCTTTTATGAACACAAGAAAAACACACTCTTTCTCAACCAATTCTCCCGAAATCCCCTTTTTATAAATCCAAACACAACCTAATATCATTTCAAAACATTATTTATTATGATTAAACGATCTAAAATTAAAACTAAAAAATACACGACAAGACCTATTTGCCAACGCTACTCTATTATTCAATAAAAACTCATTTATAATGAATATGCACCCCATGTTCCTTTGTAGATATAATTTTCACTTTGCAAATAAGGAATAAAATACATTTTCAAGAAACATTACAATACGTAATGCAGAAAAAATGGCCATTTATTTTGAAAAAACACATTTTTAAACCATAAAAATGATAAAAAATTACCAAATAAAACTTTGAATTTCCCAAATAAGATTTATAACACATTAAAATTAACTAAAAAAATAAGAGGTTAAAAGTAATCAACCAAAAATGGTGGTTGATGAACCGGAATGGACCGAACTACTTAGCCTTCGGCGGCAGACACTGAATCCCGCACGAGGAAGTCCTGGGAGACTCAACGAAGACCCTAAAAATGGAATAAATCACCAAAACTCAGTCATCCCATGACAGAGGGTTCTGTTGATACAAACAGAAGAAGAATACCTGTCAAATGATTCATCAGTGAGGACATGCAAGGGATAGAAGGTCGCCTGAGGGAGAGGCCATGGAGAGGGAGGTTCTCTAGGAGGAGAGAGAGAGGAAAGAGGTCCTAGAGGGGGGGGGGGATAGTGTCACTCTATTGGAGGAAGGGGTAGGGGGGCTCGACATATCATGTTAAGGGGGAAAGGGTGGAACTCAACGTGAAAAGGGGATAATAGGTTAAATTAGGTTTTTTTTCATTTTATTTTTATCATAATTCAAATGATATAATTAAAAAAATAAAACTCAGAAATGAATACAATTTAATGGAAACTGAAAAATAAATAAAATAATCGCGATGTGTTGGGTTGGGGTGTGAAAATTCTCCCCACCATAACACTTTATGCCCCTATAAAGTACCAAGAGATTTATTTGATCAAAACCAAAGAAACGAATATTTGCAACCAAGGAAAAACCTAAAAAATAAAAGACCAAAGAACCAATAATCGCTTTCATTCAAAGCCCAGAACTATATATTCCCAAATATAAACAAAGAGACCACCCTTAAAAGAAGCCACACATCCGTGGAAGACATCACACAATACCACAGAGCTCAAACAAACACTGAAGAGATTATAAAGAAGAGACTTACTCTTTTCTAAACACAACCCAACAAGGAACACAACAACCGCTAACACAAAAACTACCGAAGAAACCATTCAAGGCATGTTCAGGATCTCTACAAGAATACATTACACAACCCATTATCCAAACCAACCAACTAATATGGTCAGGGTTGATCAGATCGAAAACAAGGGAATTCTCAATCAAGAACACTTGGAAGATGGATTAATCATGATCTCATCTCATGGGGGTATCCCCACCATATTGAGACTCTAAAAAAAATTGATTTCACAAGCTGGAAAAAATCTCAAATCCTAAAGAAGGATAGAAAAATCCATAGATTCAAAACATGGGACAAAAGACACAACCATTCAACATCAGAAACATTAAAAACATTACAATGACATACCCATTAAAAAAATTCCAAAAGGACCTGGAACATAATTATTCACACCCAATAAAAGAAAACACCATAAATTACATTAATTACAGCAAAAAGATCATTGGAAAAAAATGACGCTTCTGAATGAGCATGCCCTAGTGCTACGTTCGTCCAATTAAACTGGAATGTTCTTCAAGGAAGTGGATCTACCTCCATGTCACTTCTTGGTGCCTCACTAGAAAAACATTTGAAAAATACCTAAATGGACATAGGTAATACAAATCATAGGTGCATCACAACATGAAACCTTCTTATTCCCCAGCTCCCCGACTGAGAACATAGCCCACAGTTCCTCTTAGATGAATCTGGTGAGTCGGAGAACAACTGAATTTTTTTGCCTCCTCTCAACTGGCCAGACGTTGCTAAATTATCTTCAACTTTAACAGCCCAACTCACAAATTCTTCATAATAATCATTGAATGAAGGCATAGATAGAAGGAATTATGATCTGATACCCCTTTCAATGAATCAAGCATTCAAAAATTCATCCGCAACGAGGTTTGGGATATACAGAACTAGCTCGACGAAGCTGTTAATATACTCCAACACTACTGAATCACCCTTATTGAGACCGTACAACCTTAAACCCATCGGTGTCTTCACATCATCAGGGAAGTATTTCTATATGAACAAGTATTTATAGAATTCCCAAGAGAAATTCTTCTGTGATTCAGCCTAAAGAATGATTTCCACCATTCCCGACATAGGCCTTCCAAGGTGGAGGTGGAAGGCACCATCTTGAGTGGTTCAGGAGATTCAAACCGAACAAATATCTCATCGATATTTCACATCCATTCCTCAGCTATCCCTAGTTCATACTACCCATGTAAATGAGGTGGGTTCGACTCTCGGAACATCTCGAAAAACTCATGATATTGAGAAACACCAGGCTTCATATCCAAACTGGACAACCCAATTTTCTAAAGCACAGCATGATTAACTGAAAGCCACGTGGTGGCAGAAACACCCACAGATGCTTCACAGAATCCCTTATAACTCAGTGGGGAAAAAACCTAAAAACAGGGAGCATGAAACCAAATCAAAACATATCATAAATCAAAATTCCACATCACATTTTCAATTCAACAACCCAAACTCCAGATATGATTTCAATCACACCTCCAACACACTAAAGACAATGTTGAAAAATGAAAACACAAAAAACAAAAGGGAAACATCACAATCTCACACATTATAAAACATTGAAATCCCCCTTTTTGAATTTTTTTTTTCAAAAAACATATCAATCCTTACGAACCAGTCACCCTCTATTGGTATTCAATTTAGCCTCACATACATACACTCTTGGGTTTTCTCATGAACTCAACCATACATACCAATAACCATCTAGGCACCACATACATAAATCTATATACTTATATGTGATAACTCATAGGAATAATAAGAGTCGTATAAAAGAAACATTATCACTTTTAAAACCACTTTAAAAATACCTCAAATAATTTTAATACCACACATCATCATCAAAGAAAAAAATTCAATTTCCACAATCATTATCCAATTTCACCTTTCTAAAAACCATTTAGAAACCTCCAAAATATTTTCTAAAAAAATCCCATTCTCGAAACAACCCATTTCACTATCAAACAAATCCAATGTTTTGGTTTTGGAAATCTCATTTTTGATCAACCAATCATAATTTTTTCAAACCAAACATCCATTTAAAATCTAATCAATTCACCCCAAAACAATCTCATCCAACATTAAGTACAAACTAAAGAAACCTACCATTCAATGGGTCTAAAATCCCAAAATCTCAAAAGGACCCAAAAAAACTCACCAGAGGAAACTAGTGTCGATGGGTGACTTGGTCATATGGTTGGAAGCTATATTCCAATCAAACCACCATCACAGAGAGTCTTCTATGACCATGTCACCAGCTCTACATGGCTTTCCAAACCGTAAGAATTCACTGAGACAACTTGTAAAGACCCAAACCTAGTTTCCTGGAGCCGGTGCCTTATTTGATTACATTGGCATATAAATAAGGAATAAGATTCTCAAAGGACCGAGTAGTTTAGTATTATTGGAAAAAAGTTACATACATAAGTTTAAAATTACAAAATGAAGGAAAAAACAACACTAATTTATTCCACTAGATACATCACGTCTCCTAGATTATGCTTGCAAGACATTCATAAATTACTTCTTCATGTTCGGAGAAAATAAAACATAAGAAAGGGGTGAGCTAAAATGCTCAGTAAGAGTAAGAAATACAGAGGAAGATAATATAAACATTAGACATGGTGAATAATTGAAAACACATTCCTTTAATAATAAACTTGAACACATTATGGAAAGAATATGATTTGAGTGAAAATGCCATAATAAAACATAATCTTGGGTATTCTAATAGTCGAATAACCACATGAACTTTCAATTACTAGCTATATAATGAGGTAAGTACATATTCTGGACATTTTGAAACATTTTTTCATGGCCTCTTCCAAGACGTCTAGTGATTAAGGCCTTTTCCAAAATCCATATCACATTAGGAAAGGCCTCGGCCAATTCCACGTCTAGTTGTCTCATGAGATCTAATGATGCATATATGGGATATAGCTGGCCCCACACATCACAAAATAAGTCCAATGAATTCCTAATATGAGTGGGTATCAACATAAACGGTATATACATTCATATTGAATCTGTCATATGAAATGTAACTAACTTTCCCAAATAATTAAATATAAAACACTAACCATTCCGAGTAATATGGTAAATGGTTTTAGGATAGATCATCCACAATAGAGTTAGTCATAAACCATTAAATAAAATATGGTAGATGAATTCATAAATTATTAAACCCAATAATACCATGGAATCAACAAGAGTGATTAATTAGATGAAAAACACTCTTATAAAATCATTATGCAATTCTAGAGATAAATACTCTTTTATTTTGAAAAGAAGAGTTCTTTTGGAATAAATCTTTGTATAAAACCAGAAGTTAAGTAAGATAGTATTTTTACAATAAAATTAGTTTTTTTATAAGAATAATTGTTTCGAAAATTAGATTATATATTTCCCTTGAGAATAGATATGAATTTGAGAAATTACCTTGTATTGGGCTCGTATTTTTGGAAATAATTTTGAGAGATTCTTTTAAAACATGTAACTATCCAGAAAAAAGGGA
Source organism: Viscum album (assembly GCA_963277665.1). Classification (NCBI taxonomy): domain Eukaryota; kingdom Viridiplantae; phylum Streptophyta; class Magnoliopsida; order Santalales; family Viscaceae; genus Viscum; species Viscum album. Next base: position 1,048,479,125 of record OY728151.1, on the reverse strand, counting down.
AGGATTCTAGTTGGTTTACATATATATAATACTCAAGCAGAATTTATGAGGAGTACATAAAAATACATAAGAATTTCATCAAGGAAATTATATGATAAAATTAACCCTAAGGAAAATGGAAGTTCGGGTGGAAAACCCTTACCTTAACTCCAAATGTGTTCCTCTCTTGAACATAAGCTCCTAGAATATGAAATTATAATTATTAATAAATTATTTAAGAACCTATTAGAGATGTATTTATTTTATCATAATTCTTTTTAGTTCATTTATACCCTTATTTCTATGTTATTATATTGAATTTTGTTGTTCTAGGGTTTTCGTTTTCTTTATTTTCATAGTCAGTTCACTTGTTTTTAAGTAATGGAGTTCATGTGGAATGGTTATAAATCTCAAATATTGGAATTATATATTATTAATGAACATAAATAATTGATAATGGTAATTTCTATCATTTGGTTACATGGAATTAGGATGAATCATTAGATGACAACCAACTCGATTATTCGGCGGTATTTGGATTATTATGAACTAGTTTTGTCATACAACTTAATTATATGTACATATTCTGGTTACTGAATATTAATTATGTTATAATACATATATTATATTCTTTTTAAACAATAAATATGGTTTCATGACTAGTAATGAAGAATAAATTGAATAATGAAACCCCATCGTCCACGAAGGCTATAAATTGGAACCTCGTGGATATTGATTTCGTTTATAAAAATAAAAGGGAGGGAGTGAGAATATTTATGATGGTTATTCCATTAAAATAATATAATTATTGTATATATATGATACTGGATTTATCATGATGATTTGGACAGAGGAGGTGAAGATAGAATAGAAAAAGTAGATAAATTGAAATGAAACCAAATGAAAATGAAGGGTGTTTTACCTCTTGAAATAACATCCTTGAGAAACTTCTTAAAGAAAGGGGTTTTGGTCTTTTGGAAAGACCATAATCTTCATGTAAGTGGGTAGGGAGTAGTTAAGGTAAAATGGGCAGAACGTTGAGGAGCTTCATGTCTTAGAGAAGTGAAGAGAAGAGGGAGTGGTGAGGAGATTTTATAGTGGAAAAGAGGAGTAAATTTTCAATATTTAATTCATTATTTTATTATTTCCCTCAAGAAAACCAATAGTGTTGTTTAATGTGACCCCTAATAGTAATAAGTTAATGTGAGTTCCAACCAAGTGGCCTTACATCACTTATTATGTCATAATTAGTTTTTTTAACTGATAATTTGTATATACTGTATTTTATCATATTTCACTGTTTATCAAAAATTCATGAATTTCAGAAAAATCCCAAAAATTCACCACTAAATTTTTTTGATGTGTAGAGTTCAAAAGTGAAATGCATTTTTCAAAAATAATTTTTAAAATATTATTAATTTAATTTTTAAATAAAGTCATAGTTAATTAAGAAATAACAATCTTAGAGGTATAATTAGTTTTATGTGACATTGAAAAATTAATTATGATCCCATTATCTTATTACCTTAAGAAAATAAAATAATATCATTATTTACTATTCATAAGGGTCATATTTCTATTCATACTACTATTCATAAGGGTATGTTACTATTCACCAAAAATCATGTTTGTTCCATCAGACTCCAAATGACTTACTGAACGCAACTCTAGAAGACCATTTTTCAAAATTCAAAGCATAGAAGAGGAAAGGGTTCTTTTAATGGATAGATTATAAAATTGCATTCAATATTTATTATAAAAGCATTTGGGTGTTACATTCTCCCATACTTACTAAAAACTTGTCCTCGAAATTCACAAAATATTACCAAAATTGATTCAGGAGTGTCTTTAACATTAACTCCTCAGGCTCCCATGTGGCTTCCTCCATCTTACGGTTCCTCCATAGAACCTTCACCGGATGAGTCATCCAATTTATCAATACTTGTTCTCTAGTATCAAGAATCTTGATAGGCTCCTCACAGTAAGATAGATCGGGCTCAAGTTCCACTTCTTCATAAGTGATTACATGTGTTGGGTCGGGCATGTACTTTCTTAACATTGACATGCGGAATACATTGCGAACCTTAGAGAGACATGGAGACATTGCCAAATGGTAAGAAAATGATCCAATTCGGTCCAAAATTTCAAAAGGTCCGATGTACCTAGGACATAATTTCCCCTTCTTACTGAATCGTATAATACCTCTCCATGGAGATACCTTTAAGAAAACGTAATCACCTTCTTGAAATTACAAATCCTTCCTTCGGTTATCGACATAGATATTCTTCCTACTATGAGCTATTTTGATATGGTTCTGGATAATCTTCACCTTTTCCATTGTTTCTTCAATATGTTCTGGTCCCATGAGCTTTCTTTCACCAACATCATCCCAGCAAGTTGGTGTATGACATCACCTCCCATTTAATGCTTCATAGGGTGCAATCTAAATACTTGAATGGAATATATTATTGTAGGAAAATTCCATGAGAGGTAAATAATGATCCCATATGCCTTGTAAATCATGTGAACAAGACCTCAACATGTCTTCCAATGTTTGAATAGTCCATTATGATTTTCCATCAGTTTGTGGGTGGTAGGCAGTGCTCAAATAAAGATCGGTATCTAGGTCATTATGAAGACTCTTCCAAAATCGTGATGTAAAACGGGGATCACGATTGAAAACAATTGATGAGGGTACACTATGAAGTCTTACAACTTCATTAATATATATTCTTTCTAAATGTTCATGTGGTAAATCTTCCTTTATAGTATGAAAATGAGCAGATTTTGTAAGACAGTCAACAATGACCCATATCGTATCATTCTTTCTTAGAGTCTTTGGTAGCCTCATGACAAAGTACATCGTAAAACCATCCCATTTACACATAGGTATAGGAAGGGGTTGCATGACTCCACCAAGATGTTGTCTTCCCACCTTCACCTGTTGACAAACTAAACATATTGACACGTAATCAGCAATCTCTCTCTTCATGTTTTCCCACCAAAAATGTTCCTTTAGATCTATTATCATCTTTGTGCTACAAGGGTGTATGGTGAAATTTGAGCTATGAGCATCATCTAATAGTTCCCTTTTTTTCTCAGGTACTGATGGAACACATAACCTCTTCCCAAACATCAGAACACCGTCTTCATACACGAAGTCGGCCAGTCTCCCATCCCTAACTGTTTTAATTTTCTTGTGAAGATCCTCATCATCAGATTGATAAATTTTTATCTTCTCTAGTAAAGATGGTTTAGCAATCATTTTAAAGAGGATTGATGTTTCCCCTTCCATAACAATTCCCATATTAATCTTCAGTAGATCCATGAACATAAGATCTCTTTCAATCCTCATTTGAGTCAGAAGTCCATGATCTTTCCTACTTAATGCATCTGCCACATTATTCGCCTTTCCTGGGTGGTAGTGTATTTAAAAATCATAATATTTGAGTAACTAGAGCCATATTATTAATCTCATGTTTAGTTCTTTTTGTGTGAAAACATATTTCAAACTCGTGTGGTCCATATAAATCTCACATCTCTCTCCGTAGAGATAATTACTTCGTATTTTCCGAGCAGAGATTACAGCTACTAACTCAAGATAATGATTTGGATAATATTTCTCATGAGTCTTCAATTTTCTTGATTCATAAGCAATAACATTATCGTTTTTCATAAGGACGTAACCCAGTCCATTCTTTGATTCATTATTGTATATTAAAAATTCATCATTTCTAGATGGAAGAGTTAAAATTGGAGCATTGACCAATCTTCTTTTCAATTCACCGAAGCATTCTGTACATTCTTTTGTCCACACAAACATAAATCCTTTATGTGTGATCTTAATTAGTGGGTTAACCAGTTGGGAAAAATTCGGAACAAAATGCTGATAATAACCTGATAAGCCAATAAAACTGCGTACCTCAGTTATGTTTGTTGGTGTGTGCCAATCGTGGATTTCCTTTGTCTTCACAGGATCTACTAAGATTCCATCCTTAGAGACAATATGGCCTAGAAAAGAAACTTATTGAAGCCAGAATTCACATTTTCTAAACATCCCATATAATTTATTTATTCTAAGAGTTCTCAGAATAACCCGTAAGTGATTGTCGTGGTCTTTATTGATTTTTTAGTATATGAGGATATCATCGATGAATAACACAAAAAATTTACCATTATATTCCTTGAAAACTCTATTCATTAATTCCATGAAAACCTAGGGTGCATTTGTTAGTCCAAAAGGCATCAATGTAAACTCGAAATACCCATACTTGGTTCGAAATACTGTCATTTAAATATATTCCTTCCTAACACGCAACTGATGATATCCAGATCAAAGATCAATCTTTGAAAATTATTGAGATCCATGATGTTGGTCAAATAAATCATCAATACAGGGAAAATGATACTTATTCTTTATTTTAATAGCATTGATTTCCCTGTAATCAATGCAAAGCCTCATAGATCCATCTATCTTCTTGAAAAAAGGGATATGGGCTCCCCCATGGAGAAACACTATGTCAGATAAATCATTTTTCACTCAAATCCTCTAGTTGTTTCTTTAGCTATACTAATTCCACAGTGGCCATTCTATAGGGAGTCTTTGATATAGGTCTTGAATCAGGAATTAGATCAATAGAGAACTCAACTTCCCTCTCTAGAGGATGTCCAGGTAAATCCTATAGAAATACATCAATGTACTCTTTCACTATGTGCACATCTTCAATTTGTAGATTTCTTTCCTCGCCCATAGATATTAGTTTATCTTCCTCTCCAAGTATTGTATTTAGTATAGATACTGGGGGTGGTTCTAGATAAGAATTAGGTGGTGATGTTTCCTCCCTAAAGATTAGGGATTCTACACCATTTTAAAAAATTGTAACTTCTTTCTTCATACAATAAATCATCGCATCATAATTTGACAGCCAATCCATACCGAGAATTATATCAAATTTAGTCATTGGTATGATGATACGGTTAGCAACTAGAGAACATTTTGGTGTCTGGAGGGGGACTAATCGATATGCCTTTGTTGCAATGATACATCCACTGAGATTTTTGACTGATAACTCGTTTATTAAATTAAATTTGACATATTGAATTTTCTTGGAAAACTGGGAAGATATAATTGAATGAAACAATCAAGAATCAAATAAAGTATTGGCTAAATTTGAGAAAATTATTAAATTACCCACCACCACATCATTAAGAACTTAAACCTATGCAGTTGTGATTGCATAAGTTTTTCCCTGATCCCTTGGCCTTTTCTGTTGTATATTTCTTTGACTCCTTGGACAATCATTAGCATAGTGTCCCATCTCCTGAAAATTATAGCATTGAACATCATTGGCTTCCTTCATCCTTTTGGAATCACCAGCAATATGGACTTTCTGACCACATTTGTAGCATACTCCTTTTCCTTTTAGTCATGCACCAGGGTGTTTCCTTCCACAATTATCACATGGTGGAAATTCAACTATTCCCTTCTCCCCATTTCCTTATTTCTATTCCAGGGGTTTTTAGTATCCCTTTTCATTTCTTGCTTTCCCTTAAATTCATAAGACTTAGAGAATTCTTTTTTTGTCTTGATAGCACATGAAACTATATCCTCATATGATGAAAAACATTGGGAGACCAGTACTTACCGGAGAAATGGTTTTAGGCCATCAAATAATCGGTCAATTTTTCTACTTGGATTTCGTTTATAGTCTATAACATTTCTTTCAAACATTGTGAAGTTGGATTCATACTTGGAAACCTTTTCATCCTCCTTCTGCCTCAGATTCAAGAATTTTCTCTCCATATCCGCTTGCTTCCCATGCGGGAAATATTTTTCTAACAATATTTCTTTAAAATCCCTTCATTCCATCTCTTCTATATCTTCTTCCTCCTTTGTGTTTTGGATTAATGACCACTACTGATCCGCATCTCCCGATAGACGATATACTTCAATGAAAACCTTCTCTCTTTCATTACATCCCAAATTAAGAAATTTCTTCTCAAGGGAACTTATCCACTGCTCATTTACAAATGGGTTTGTGGTCCAATTGAATGATGGAGGTTGTTGTTGCATAAAGTGATCTAGCATAGCTCCTCCACGTGGTGGATCTAGATGCTCCATACGGGTAAGGTTATTATTCATAACCTGAGTAAGTTTTCCCAGTATAGTTTTGAGTTACTCAGCACCAGTAAAAACAATAGAGCCAAAATCATTATCTGGCATCAGAGAAAATCCCTACAGGGGACACGTGCGTTCATGCGGTTTCCATTCCTTCCACTTGGCACCATCTCTAGATAATTTCATACACTAGATTAGGTCATGAATCATAATTTATAATCTTAACATAACAAAATACTTAGAAAAAACCAAGATCCTATGAATGGCTAATCCCATATTCACAAATATGGTTTCTTTGAAGAATATTTGACATTCCAATCCATCATAATGGATTGTAAATAAAGTGTGAATTATCCTAAGCATATCCCGCGGGAGTGTCATAACCAAGAGTGCAGCAAGGCCCATTGTCGTGCACTAGTTCCCGTTCAAGTCTAGCTCAAAGCGGTGTTTTTGGGTTTTACCCATAGATACATATATACCAGAATCGCCTCTACCTGATTGTATCCAGACAGGGATGTATTGCTTAAAATATCCACATAATCTATTCCTTACCAAAATACCAGGACATTATTGTATGTATATCCTCAAAGAATAACTTAGGGACTCTTCCCTAATTCAATGTTTTCTAAATCTTGTTTCCAAGTATTCTACTAATCTTCCTTTGATACCAACTTTAAATACCTGACCCCAGTTTCCTGGAGTCAGTGCCTTATTTGATTACATTTGCATATAAACAAGAAATACGAATCCCAAATGACCGAGTAGTTTAGAATTATTGGAAAAAAGTTACATACATACGTTTAAAATTACAACATGATGGAAAAAACATCAATAATTTATTATACTAGAAACATCACGTCTCCTAGATTATACTTGCAAGTCATTCATAAATTACTTCTTCACGTCTTGAGAAAATAAAACATAATAAAGGGGTGATCTCAAACACTCAGTAAGATTAAGAAATACAGATGAAGATAATATAAACATTAGACATGGGGAATAATTTAAATCGCATGCCTTTAATAATAAACGTAAACACATTATGGTAGGAATATGAGCTGAGTAAATAATGCCATAATAAAACATAATCATGAATATTCTACTAGTCGAATAACCACTTGAACTTTCAATTAATAGCTTCATAATGAGGGAAGTGCATATTCTGGACATTATGAAACATTTTTTCATGGCCTCGTCCAAGACGTCTAGTGATTAAGGCCTCGACCAAAATCCATATCACATTGGGAAAGGCCTCGGCCAATTCCACGTCTAGTTGTCTCATGAGATCTACCGATGCATAGAGGGGATATAGTGGGCCCCACCCATAACATAATAAGTCCAATTAATTTCTCATATGAGCGGGGATAAACATAAACAACATATACATTCATATTTAAACTATCATATGAAATGTAACTAACTTTCCCAATTCATTAAATATAAAACACTAACCATTCCGAGTAATATGGTGAATGGTTTTAGGATAGATCATCCAAAATAGAGTTAGTCATAAACCATTAAATAAAATATGGTATATTACTTCATAAATTATTAAACCCAATATTACCATGGAATCAACAAGAGTGATGAATTAGATGAAAAACACTCTTATAAAATCATTAAGCAATTCTGGAGATAAATACTCTTTTATTTTGAAAAGAAGAGTTCTTTTGGAAAAAATATTGGTATAAAACCTGAAGTGAATTATGATAGTATTTTAATAATAATATTAGTTTTTTTAGAAGAATAATGTTTTCAAAAAACATATTATATATTTCCCTTGAGAATAGATATGAATTTGAGAAATTCCATTGTATTGGGCTCGTATTTTAGGAAACAGTTTTGAGAGATTCTTTTAAAACATGTAACTATCCAGAAAATAGGGAAGGATTCGGGTTGGTTTACATATAAAGAATACTCACACAGAATTTATGAGGAGTACATAATAATAAATAATAATTTCATCGAGGGAATTAGACAATAAATGTAACCCGAATGAAAATGGAAGTTCTGGTGGAAAACCCTTACCTTAACTCCAAATGTGTTCTGCTATTGAACATAAGATCCTAGAATATGAAATTATAATTATTAATAAATTATTTAAGAACCTATTAAACATTTATTTAGTTTATAATAATTCTGTTTAGTTCATTTATACCCTTTTTTTATGTTATTATATTGAATTTCGTTGTTCCGGGGAGTTCGTTTTCTTTATTTTCATAATCGGTTCACTTGTTTTTAAGTAAAGGAGTTCATGTAAAATGGTTATAAATCTCCAGGATTGGAATTATATATTATTAATGAACATAGAAAATTTATAATGGTCATTTATATCATTTGGTTACATGGAATGGAGATGAATCATTACATGACAACCACTTCGATTATTCGGCGGTATTTGGATTATTATGAACTAGTTTTGTCATATAACTTAATTATATGTGCATATTCTGGTTACTGAATATTAATTATGTTATAATTCATATATTATTGTTTGGTTCAACCATAAATAAGGTTTCATGAATAGTAATTAAGAATAAATTGAAGAATAAAACTTTGTCATCCATGAATGCTATAAATTGGAACCTCATGGACGTTGATTTCGTTTATAAAAATAAAAGGGAGGGAGTGAGAATATTTATGATGGTTCCTACATTCACATGATATAATTCCAGTATATTGATGATACTATATTTATAAATATCATTTGAGAAGAGGAGGTGAATAGAGGATAGCAAAAGAAGATAAATTGAAATGAAACCAAATGAAAAGGAAGGGTGTTTTCCTCTTGAAATAACCTCCTTGAGAAACTCATTAAGGAAAGGGGTTTTGGTCTTTTGGCAAGACCATAAGCTTCTTGGAAGTGGGGAGAGAATAGGTAAGGGTAAATTTGCAGAACTTTGAGGAGCTTAAAGGATTAGAGGATTGAATAGAAGAGGGATTGGCGAGGGTTTTTAAAGTGGAGGAGAGGAGTAAATTTTGAATATTTAATTCATTATTTTATTATTTCCCTCAAGAAAATCAATAGTGTTGTTTCATATGACCCCTAATAGTAATAAGTGTATGTGAGTTCTAACCAAGTGGAATTACATCACTTATGATGTAACAATTAGTTTATTTAAGTGATAATTTGTATATATGGTATTTTATCATGTTTCGCTATTCATCAAAAATTCATGAATTTCAGAAAAATCCCAAAAATTTAACCTTGTCATTTTTCGATGTGTAGAGTTCCAGAGTGATATCCATTTTTCAAAAATAATTTTTTAAATATTATTAATTTAATTTTTAAATAAATTCATAGTTAATTCAAAAAATAACAATCTTAGAAGTATAATTAGTTTTAAGTGACATTGAAAAATTAATTAAGATCCCATTATCTTATTACCTTAAGAAAATAAAATAACATCATTATATACTATTAATAAGGGTCATATTACTATTAAAATTACTATTAATATTACTATTCATAAGGGTATGTTACTATTCACCAAAAATCAAGTTTCATCCATCAAACTCCAAATGACTTACTGAACGCAACTCTAGATGACCATTTTTCGAAATTCAAATCATATAAGAGGAAAGGTTGTGTTTTATGGATAGATTGTAAAATTTCATTTTATATTTATTTTCAAAACCTTGGGGTGTTACACAACTCATAACACCCTAACCCTAGAAGCCTGGAGTCAATGCATTATTTTAATAAAATGGCATGCTTACAAGTAAACAAGTCCCAAAGGACCAATCAGTTTTGTAGTCTTCAAAAATATATTATATATATGAATGTTACATTACACATTAAAACATACAACACAACATAAATAATCCTTTGATAACACCATTATTCCCCCAGCTTAACCCTGCACATCAATCATAATACAATTCTTGGAAATTCTACGAAAAATAAACATAAGAAAGGGGTGAGATGAGATGCTCAGTAAGGGTAAATAATTTAGCGTAAGCTATAAACTTTTAAGGAAATATGTGTAATAAATAAAATAAAATTTTAAACATAAAATTCAACATAATATGGAAAATTAAATCAAACATTACAACATAAACATGCACATGGATATTCTACTAGTCGAATAATCACATGTAATAACTAATTTTATAATGAGGAAATGCATAATTCTGGACATCATAACCACATAGTCAAGGCTTCGTGCGAATAATAGAATTAAAAACATTTTCAAGGCCTTATGCCAAGACACTAATTTATATCATGATACCTACCGATGCATCCAGGGGATATAATGGCCCTCGCTCATCACATACTAAGTCTAATGAATTCCTCATATGAAAAGGGGGAAAGATAACATAAACAGTCATATTAAAACTAGCACATGAAATTTCAATACTTTAACCATAAATGGTATATAAACAGAATATCCACATTAACACATATCATAACCCATTCAATACAATATGGAATATTATATAATAATTAATCATCCTCAATCAAGAATAATATCTAGTAAAGGATGTTGACATGGTTGAAAATGATCAGTAAAACTATTTGAGAGAAATATGACTTTTCATGAAATCATTTAAAAGTCACACTATTTATAAAGTAAGACATTTAAAATATATTTTTAAATCAAAGTGTCCCATAACACTTTGAATCTTTTTAAAGGAATTAAAATTTTAAAAAATTCATGTTCATATAAATAAATTCATAAAACCATTTTGAAAGCATAGACATTAATGAGAATTATTTATAAGAATAAATATTTAAATGATTTCAAATTATGTTTTATATACAGAGTCCCTTAAAAAGATTCATTTTTAAAAATATTTTATGAAACTTGGACATATATAATAAATATTCCCCAGTAAAAACATACACATAAACATACTCGAATAATAATGAGATTGAGGAATTAACTCTTTCCTTGTACATTACTTTGTGATTCGATCTATTTTCACTTCATCCCTTACACTAGTAAATAAATGTTCAAAAATAATTTTTTTCATACACCTGAAGAACTTTTGATAAATCATACGGTCCACAATTATTCCCTTAATCCTATAAATGTTTACCGAAAACCAAAATTTTAGGTCCAAGTATTCAATAAATCATACATTAACCTCAAAAAAATATCAAGTGTAAAAATTACTCAATTCCAACCTTTAGACTTATCCAAAATAATTGTGTCCACACTCAAAATCCAAAAATTTATAAGGAAGTTAAACATAACATGTTGATGATCTATTTTATAACATAAAACCAATTGAATTAATTCATTACGTATTCTATTTAAACATGGTAACAACCTGAATTACCATAAAACCTTATTTGAATCAGTATGTGCTTATTTATTCCTTCTTTAAAACATAAAATACTAGATATACTCCTTAAATATGAATTTTTTTTAATATCCAACAATTATTGTATAAAAAAACCATTAATTAGTTCCAAGGTAGTCAATAATATCCAATATAATTTATCCAACTCAATTATCTCTTATTCCAAAAACACTACCTCAGTTTCAAGACCATATTAAGCTTTATCTTTCTCTTAACCATATATTTTCTAAGAAGTTTAGCCAGCTATTGAGTCACTTTTCATGGTACCACACAATCTCAAATCCATAACTAAATAGTATTACAGTACAATCCTTATATACTCTATAATTCATATTACGTGTACATCATTAATAAAATACTCAAATGACACAATTCATTAATAACAAATTAATAACAGTAATCATTCCTATTTATCTGCGATAGTATTACAACTTTATTATTATCCAATAGCATCATTTGGGGTATAATCTGATGATTGGGACATTGATTTTTATAGTGTACCAACTCCTTTTAGATGAATCATTGTACATTTGAATCCTTTTTTCTTACCCATGAAATCATGAACTTGGTCTTCATTTTCTCCACACTTATAACAAACTCTCATTCCTTTAAAACATTTAACAAGGTGGTTCTTTCCACAAATATAAAATGTGAAAAATTTATTCTTTTCCTTCTTCCCTTTATCCATCTTTCCCAATGCCATCCTATTCTTATCTGGATTCCGTTAAAATCCATTGGACTCAAAAAATTATTTACTTATATTATTAACACATGGTACTATTTCTTCATATGATGATAATATATGGGATTCTATTTACCTTAGAAATGTTGGATTAATACCATGAAGGATATGATCCTTATTACTCTTTGGGACATCCGTATTGTTGTAGTTCTCATTCCTTCTACTGGGTTCCATTTCCAAATGACGACATACACTAGGTTAGATCATATCATAATTTATAATCCAAAAATAAGAAAATTATAAACATTAATTGAAGATTGTCACACATAGGGTATCATAATCATAAAAATGGTTTCTTTTATAACATATTTACTCATGAATCCTTCAAAAGGGATTGTAAATTAAATTTGAATTATCCTAAGCATATACCCCAGGAATGTCAAACCATGTTCGTAGTAAGTCATGTTATCATGTAAAATGATACCTTGGGTCAAGCCCAAAACTCCTTGTTAGAGTTTTCACCCCTAGGTACATCTGTTCCAGAACCATGTCCACTTGTAGTATCCGTACATGGATTTATTTCTTGGAAAACTCCCAAAATCTCTACATTACCAAAATTCTAGGAAGTTATTCTACACTAATCCTCAATGTTTATCTTACGGTAATGTTCCATAATCAAAGTTTTTCTAAATCTAGTTTCCAATGTTATTTTTAAAAATCCTCTAATACCAATTGTAATTCCCCAACCCCAGAATCCTGGAGCCAATGCATTATTTTAATAAATTGGCATTATTACATGGGAATAAGTCACGAAGGACCGATCAGTTAAGTAATCTTGGAAAATAGATTAAATAAATGAACATTACATTACACATTCAAACATAAAACATGACATAAATAATGATTTAAGAATTCCTTTATTCCCTTAGCTTAACCATGCCTATTAATCATAATAAACTTCTTGTAAATCTTGGGAAATCAAAACAAAATAAAGGGGTGAGCTTAGATGCGAAGTAAAGGTAGATAATTTAGGGGAAGCTATAAACTTTTATGGAAGGATGTGTAATAAAAAAACCTTTTAAACATAAACTTGATCATAATATAGAAGAAAATAAATCAAACATTACCACATAAACATACACATGGATATTCTACTAGTCGAATAATCACATGTAATACCTAATTTCATAACAAGGGAATACATAATGCCATACATAAAAAACACGTAGTCAAGGCCTTGTTCAAAGAATAAAAATAAAATTATTGTTAAAGCCTAATGCCAAGACACAAATTTGTCTCATTATACCAACCGATGTATCAAGGGGATATAATGTTCCATTCCCTTCAATTACTAAGTCCAACACATTCTCATATGAAATGGGTAAAACATAACATAAACATTCGTATTAAAACTAGCATAAAAAATTTCAATAAATTAACTATAAAACATGAATGGTATACAAATAGATAATCAACAGTCAAACATATCATAACTCATTCAATACAATACATAATATTGTATTATAATTTAGAAACCTCAATGAAGAATAATATCTGGTAAAGGATGTTGACATAGTTTAAAATGATCAGTAAAACTCTTTGGGAGAAATATACATTTTTCATGAAATAATTTAAAAGTTTCACAATTTAAAAAAAAAGATATTTAAAAGATATTTTTGAATCAAAGGGTCTCATACCACTATGAAACATTTGGAAGGAATTAACATTTGAAAACATTCATGTCCATGTAGACAAATACATAAAACCATTTTGAAAATATGGAAATTAATGCGAATGATTTAGAAAAAAAAATATTTAAACCATTTAAAATGATGTTTTAGTTAATGTTTCCCTTAAAAATATTCCTTTTGAAAACTATTTTATGAAACATTTTCATAGATAATAAATATGACCCAATAAAAACTTACACATAAACAATCTCGGAAAATAATGAGATTGAGGAGTTAACCCTTACCTTGTACTTTCCTTTGGTCGAGGGTACATTTAACCACATTTATAATGACCATAGTATGTTATTAAATTATACCATCACCATATTTATGTCTATTATATAATAATTTATTAATTTGTGACTTTAAACTACCCATTTACTAATAATTTCCATGTTAAAATAAAATTTTGGGTAACAATCACTTTTCTAATCGTAAATGTTTTAACTTATTATTCTTGATCGTATCACTTATATCATGATTTAATTGATTCCAGAATATAAAACATTATTTATGTATCATATATATTCATAATATTAATATGTATAATAGATATATATATGAAATGGAAAACACAATTTATGGAGACGGTAGGATGTACGTACACAGAAACGCTATTTCGGTTTTCATATCATATTAAAGATAAGTAAGTGAACGAGATATATGTATATATATAAATATATATATATCCATTATAATTATTATTTCATATATCACATACTTATTAATAATATTTTTTTTAAAATCATTGTTGAATGGTGAAAGTGGAAATGAATCGCATAGCGTCGTGGAGATGGTAAGTCGTACGTACGCATGAGCGACGATGTCATTATATTAATGGTGAAATCATATGTAATTGGATGGTATATTATATATAAATAATAATTAAAATTTTATATTAATTATTTATATCAATTATACTCATTATTATACTCATCTAAATAATGAAGCATTGAATAACAAACTACCCCACGACGTGGAGACGGTAAGCCATACGTACACACGTACGGTGACTTTTCCATTCATAGGATGGATAAAATAATTAATATGGTTGAAAAATATTTATAATAACATATAATTATGTACAAGGTACTAGAGTTATTATTTTATTATAGTTAAAATAACGAAAGATGATGTACAAGATGAAATGAACTTCAAAAGAGGTGATAAAATAATTATCTCTTCTTCAGGTGTTTCCTTTTGATTTCAATAAAATAGCTCCTTTGGTTGGATTAATGAACAATTTAAGGCCTCTGGGATGAAGTGAGTGTAGTTGGGTAGATATTTGAGTAGGGTTTTGCCAATCCAAATGGATTTGGAGGTGTGAATTTGATATAATGGAAAGTACCCTTTTATAAGAGAGGTGAGGGGAACTTTTTGAAAACCTTGAAATATTATTTGTTATAAAAACATTTTTTGTTTCTAATTGCTAAAAATAAATTTTTTTCAAGTATAATCTGAGGATTGGTCGAAAGCATCTCAAGAAATAGGTTTTATAAATGTTTAGGTCACAATTTTAACCTTATCATTAAGATTTAACCCTTAGTTAAATAGTTAACTTTTACCATTTCTTCTTATATTTTGATAATTCAAGTTTAATAAATATACTATAAAATTCCAATAGAACCTAAAGTGGATCATTAATGACATATATATCATTATATAAGTCCTTTGGCTGAATATTATATTTTTATTAAAATTATATAATTTAATAATATAGTATTTGTTTTAAAAACTCATTTATGTCAATTTTGAAACTACTTAGTATTTGGTTTATGTGAAAGTCATAAAAATTTTATTACATCAAAAAAAATACATTACATCAACCTTAACATGTAATATTCACCTTGAAAGTTCGTTTATGGCATCAGAAGTCTCAATTTTTTTTTTTGATATTTATAATATCAATTATTTTAATCATTCATTAATAAGGCAATTACTACAGTATCATTGTTTCATAAATAAATTTAATTATTTAATTTATAAAAATTATAAATAAAATACCATGATGTAGTAAATCTTGTTAAATTTGTAATTAATATTTATAGTCGAATTTATCTTATGTGTGACACTATATTAAAAATGGTTTAGTTATTAAACATTGAATTTAACACTTTTAACTCTTCTTTAAATAAAATATAATAAATGTCATATTCTAACCCAAATGGATCAAATGATCTAAATTTTGTCCTAAGGTTTATTTTTGTCTAATAAAACATATAAAATTGAATTAGGACATGTGTCGGGGTAATTTTGATATTATTTTTACCTTTAATTAACTTATTTAATTTTAACGGTGGTAAATAAAATTCAAAAGTTACAATTCACAAAAAATTATTTTCCTCATATTGAACCACATTTTACATACTTATGTCCACTTTTTCTCTTATATTTTTTAAATTCAGTTCATAGAAATGGTAATATTATGTTTTATGAAAATTTTCAAATGTTCCTAAAAGGTAGATAAATGTGACCATGCTGTGGGTACAAAGTCATTAAAAAGGCTCAAAAAAATATGATATATCTAATATTATTATAAAATGACTCTAATTAATTAAATTGGACTAAAATATGTATTATTTATGTTTTTTTATTTAATATAAATTAAAAATAATTTAAATGAAGGTGTTGGTTTTTATCTATGACGGAGTATTTTCCAATATTCATCAAAAATTGAATGTTTTCATAAAAATACCAAAAATTAATCCAAATATAATTTTGATATTTAAAATTAATAAATGATTTCTATTATACCAAATTAGAAACATAGAAGTTGCATTAATTAATATAAAATGAATTCTTGTTGTCAAAACTAGAAAATGGGTTTTTGAGAAGTAAAAACTACCGAAAGATTGATATGTGTTTATATGCAATTTAAATGTAAAATTACTTCTAATGAACAAAATTGGATTAAATTATAAAAATATAATCTAATTATTCATCAAAACCATTCAAATTTATAATTTAACACTATAACTTATTTTTATTAAAAAATTGATTTAACATTTATTATTTTTCACTATTCATCAAAATATGAAAGTTATCAGAAAAACACCAAAAATTTATCAACGCTATATTTTTATGTCCCACTTCTAAATAAGAAGTTTATTTTTTCAAATTTAATATATATATATATATCTGTGTGTGTGTGTGTGTGTTTCAAATATTGGATTTAAAAGGGGTTCTCCTTTAAAAGGCGGTAAAATTGATTTTTTTTAAAAAAAATTCTTATTTTGTCTAAAAAATTGTATTTGTTCTTATATTATGTCTATGAAATAAATAAAATCGATGTTAAAATTATATGGAGTATATAAAATTCAAATTTCAGTTAATACTATTCATAACCGCTTTTTATACGGCTAGTCTGGTAAGTTGTGGTGCGCTCGAACTCGGTGTTGTGCATAGAGCAAGCTATTGAATTTCTTTAATGAGATAACATACTATGAAATAATGGGGTGTTACACAAGTTGCCCGACTCTCTTTTAATTTCCCCAATTACCAAGCAACCCACATGAACCCAATTATCCAAGAAAACCCAACTTCCGATGGTAACTCAAGGTTTGGACAAGAATATGATGGCCAGACACTCCCCAGAACCTACACCTAAATCACCCATAGTCCTGCTCTATCTATGTTGACAACAAAAATAAAAAAGGGAGCTCTTAAAGCTAGGTACTTGAAAGAACCTAGGCTCTACTACCATTTTTTCATGAACGAACCTGAGTTTGCTGACATGATTTGGCCCGCAACAAGGCCCGAGAGGCGTTCCTAATCCTCCTGGGATGGCGACAAGTGCCAAGGGCATCAACATAGGGAATATTGGAACAATTTCGCCCAATATGAATAAATAGAAGAAGTGGAATAATAATAAACCATCCCCAAAATAAATAAAATGAATAGAACACCTATGAAAGGACGAAAAAAATTAATCGGACCTGATGACAACTAAACTCCACATGACCCCATGGTTCACTCTCTAATCAAAAAAATCAACATCACCCAAGGTGATCGAGATCAAAATTAAACCTACACCTGAGACTAAAAAAATAATGAAGTATAGGAGTGAGTATTAAAACTCAGTAGTTGTTCCTAACTAATCTACTCCCAAATTCATTTCCTTTAAATAGAAGAATCACCATTTTCAGGTTTGAACTACAATATATAAAAGTATGTTATTCACAAATTTTATCCATTAAATCAAATCACGGTCCATCACCTTTTTACCATTCAAAACTATAATCTTTCCCTAGAAGGAACCATATGAATTTTTTAAAGAGAGTTGAAATTTTATTTATAAATGGGGGAGTGAGTATAAAACATTTCCAAAACAATTTTCCATAACCACTTGAAAATACTTTATCATTTTATCTATAAACCACACTATTCCAAAAGCAAGATCAACAATCATACAACAAGGGAAATGGGAAGTAACACACAAGAATATCTAGCCAACAATGCATCAAAACATTCATATCATTAGACATGGGTGAAACCTAGGAAATCTGAAATACTCTAGAACCTATTATACATGTAACTCATCCCGAAGGTATTCCGAAATCAATGATTTCATAACTCCCTAACGCATGACCGTCACCCTACCTGGCCTAGTCGAGGGGCCAAATCCCATACCAATAATAATAACAGAGTATCCCCTACAATGGGCCACTAGCTAGTGCATAATCTAAACTAGTGCAGTAATCATTCACTGAAAATTAACTAGCTATACTAGGTTAACATGTTCACACTAAATAGGGAGGGTGAGTCAACTAATACTAATCAAGAAATAAAACACATGCATTTTCATCTTACATCACCAATACACACACACAAAAATCACCCCTGAATAACTCCATGGGATTTTATCCCTCTTTCCATCAACCATAATCACATGAGGGAAGTCACATCTAATGACCACCCATTCCCGTCAACATCCAACAAGGTAAGAGGTGCATCCCAAATAGGGTTTTCAAAATAATTATTTTTCCAAAGTACCAAATGGGCCTCAAGAAATCACTTAAAAATAAATTATTTTCCAAAATAAGCAACACACACCATTACTTTGAAAACCAAAAATGTGCTTGGAAACCCATTTAAGAATCACCTCCTTAAATATGAAGTACATTTATAAGGTCAAAAGGGGCATTTCATCAAACACTTAGTAACCGCCATTAGTAAGACTGTTTCATGAAATTCAAATACAAAGAGGCTCTTACTTTATTTCACAATAAGAAATTATTCTAAAACCATAAATCACTTACTAGAATTAAATAATAATGCGAAAAAAAGAAATCTATATTTCTTTAATTTAAATGAAAATATATAGGGATACATACCTCAAAAGGGAGTGGAGCATGATGAACAATTCGGTGCATGACGCCTTTGATGAAGACCGTCCCATAATTATGCACACATAAACTTCTATATATATACCCCATAATCCAATACACATATTCCCCAGGACATGAGGGTATATGTGTAAGGAGGATTTAAATTTATATATATATATATATATATATACGTACCTATGTATGTGTATACAACCCTTTATGGAGACTCCGAACAGATTAATTAACCTATAGGAAGCCCACATATAAAAATAAGTTCATTTCCAAAACTAGCTTCCAATTATTTAAATAATTCACAACTCATACAAAAAGTTCTCAAAAGGACCTAATTTCCAATAAAAATCTATTTGTTCTATTTTACTCACACCAAAAACCCATATCAAATGCATTTACCATCACTTAAAAAATTTATAAATTCTATTTTGATAAAGACTTTAAAAACACACTCTTTCTCAACCAATTCCCTAGAAATCCACTTTTTATAAATCCAAAAACAATGAAAAATTATTTCAAAATATTCATTTTTATGAATAAACAATCTTCAATTCATAAGTAAAAATACACGGCGAGGACTATATGCCTACACTACTACATTCTTCAATAAATACTCATTTAAAACAAATACACACCTCATGTTTCTTTGTAAATATAATTCTCACTTTTCAAATAAAGAATAAAATACATTTCAAGAAAAATTTCAATAAAATATGCACAACAAATAGCCATTAATTTTAAAATATCATTTCTAAACCATAAACATGTTAAACATTACCAAATCACACTTCGCACTACCCAACTAAAATTTAGAATACATTAAAATTAACTAAAAAAATAAGAGGGTAAAAGAAATGAACCTAAAACGGCAGAAGATGAACTGGATTGGACTGAAATACTTTTCCTTCAGTAGTGAATGCTGAAACGTGCACGAGGAACCCCCAAGAGACCTAACACACACCCTAAAATGGAAGAAATCACCCAAACCAGGTTAACCTATGACCTAGGGTTTGGTCAGGACAAACCAAAGGAGATTACCTATCAAATGAGGCATCAATGAGGTTGCTCAAGGGATAGGAGGATGATAGAGGGAGAGGTTGTGGATAGGGAGGTTTCCCAAGAGGAGGGAGCGAGGCTGGTGGTCAGGGAGGGGGGATAGCATCGCAAGACTAGTGGTAGCGGGATAGGTGGATCGGCATCACGATTCAAGTTAGAAATGGTTAAAGAAACATTATAAGGGGTTAGTTGGTTAGATTAGGTTTTTTTCATTTTATTTTTATCATAATTAAATTGATTTAATTTAATAAAAGAAATGAAAGCCAAAAAATGAATAAAATTTAATGGAAACTCATAAATAAATAAAATAATCTCAAAATAACTGGTCAGGGTGTGACATTATGGGACATCAATGGTTTATTATTATGTATGGTCTATATATGAGTAATCATAGAGGGTTTAAAAAAAATTAAAACAAAAAATCCACCATAGTTTATCTCTGCAGTTGATGTGATTAATGAAAATAATGATGTTAGTTTTTCAATTGGGAACAATAATATTAACTCTAGAAATATGAAGATTTCTAGAACTGATTTCAATTATAATTGAAGGAATATAAGTATCTTATTTGTGTTTCCTTATTATCCAACTAATTTTTTATGTCATTTTTTAGAAATAACTCACATAGAAAAAAAATATTCTAATGTTTATTTCAATTGAATATTAAAGGGAAGAGAAAATATTATTGATGATCTTAGTGTGACTTGATGGATTAGGGTATCAGACCAAAATTTAATCTTGTTTGTATTAATAAAAATAAATGGAAAGTTTAGTGTGTTTATTATTTGTCGAACCTTAAGAGGAAAATCAATTTTGGATGTACCTCGGAGTATCAAGGTTCTCGATGGTTATTCAAGAAACATATCAAAATGGTTCAATAGAAGAGAATTGTAGTTAACATCCTTCAAGACCCATGAATGTTACAACCTTCTTCAGGATTTGATTCTAACAAAAATCATCCATATACTTTACAACAATCTAAGGGTGGAAGTTATTCAATTCTTCCATTTTTATAGGGAACTTTATGAAAAAAAATCCAATCATTTCTTGCAAAAAGTGTATGAAGAGACACAATTAAATTTTTTTTTGTGTTAGAATACATTTCCTTCAAATTTTTTTTTACTTGGATGATGAATCAAATTATCCATTTTTTTACTAAAATACTTTTTAGATAACCTATTACATTTCATTTTATGTGTCCAACTAAATGGAATGTGTAAACATTTATTATTTAATCGAGAATATGAATCATCATAAAGGTTTCATTAAAAAAGATTTCATTGGATCAAGAATCTATGTATTTCTATTCAATATATTTTTCTGATGTGACCATGAAAAAAAAATGAAAAATGAAAAATGAAGAATATGAGTACGCGCAAATTAAATGAAGTTTTCCATGACAACTCTAATTATGGGAATTCATGGATTATATAGATTAACTACTTTTCTGTGAAGAGCGGGAGTTGGAACATCATAATATTTTTTAATAGTGATATGTTTGACTACTATATCAAGTAAGTTAATTGAACATGTATATGTTATCTCATCCTATGTAATTTTACATATTTGTTAAAATATTTATATAATTATATACAAGGAACTTAATTAATCTATTTATAGAAATCATCAGTCTTTATCGCTAAGAAAGTGAGAGACTTTTCAGATTAATTTTTTTGGTTTTTCTATAATTGAAGGTAGAAATATTACATCAATAAAATAAAATAAATAATATCCATTTATTTTAAATATTTATATGTATTTTAGGTACTGATTATACCTAATGACTCTGTATCTGGAGAAATAATATTTTTTTCTTTTGGTCCTAATTGTGTGGTTCACGAATGTAAATAAATTATAATCAATGGGTACAAACATATTATCTTTGAATTAGTAATTAATAAGTAGAAAAAAATGATGGTGTTATGGTAACTACAAAAAAAGAAATTATACTAGTGCATCTGATAGTAGGCCTCGATTTGATAATGTATCTTATTTTGGAGTTGTTAAAGAAATAAAAATTTTGGATTATAACTCTCATGGTCATGTCCCTATAATGAAATGAAAGTTTTTTGATTTGATAATAAGGAATGGAATATTTATTGATGAAATTGAATTTTTAATTATTGAAAACACTCACATTCTTGATATTGATGAGCTGTATATATTAGCATCATTAGCAGAACATTTTTTCTTATATGAAAAATAATTTTAGACTTGAATTTAGTTTCATTATTGAAGTAATCCAAATACATAATTTTGATAATGGTGGGGATTAAATTAAAACTGCCCACATTGGACTCAATTAATTTATTACATGTGATGAATCAAATAGACCAATTGTTTGAGTATATTCTAAACCTGTTTTGTGGTGGGTAATATATAGATTCATCTAGCTTTCTTCACAGTTTGTTTGGTTTAGCTCGACATGAGTTGTTTATGTTAGTAATATTCATATTTATTTATTTTTTATTACCTATAATTCAAATCCAACTTGATCTTATTGTGAATCTTCAATATAAACTATTTATAGTTTTCTTTGAGTTTCATTTTATAGTATCAAATTGAAGTATATTAGAAGTTAACAAGCCAAAAAAACTAAGACTATCCTATTACACAAAATTAAATATAGATTGAACAAAAACATATTAAAATAATTAAAATAAAAAATCAAAGAAATTAAATTAATGAACTAACAAAAAAACGAAAAAAATTACCATATTCTGAATATAAACAAAAGGACCTGATCAAGAAAATTGTAAAATTACCTAATCAATTGACCAAAATGAACCAAATGACCTACCAAAACTGAATTGAATCAAAATAATAATGTAATAGTAAAACTATATCATACCCATGTTTAATATGCTGATTAGAACTTTTTATTTTTCTATAACACATCATTTATGTTCTGATATTATTTACATTAAACATAAAATGATTATGTTATGTCACTATATGTCCTTTATTTGACATGAAAATTGATATCCTTTAATTAATTCATATATCCTCTTCTTTATTTATTTTCTTAAACATTAATGCATATATAATTTACAATATTAGAAATGATAAATAGTGATGTGTGATAAAGGAAGAGGATGTTATGTAAAAATTGCTACATGAGAGAGATGGGGATTCTTACTCTAGTGCCTGTTGTGAGTGTTATATTTCAGATATACATAAATAACATATAATTTCATGACATTGATCATTTTAAAATTTTTAATCTTGAACTAATTCCCAATAGATAATTAATTATTCTCCATTGAATATAGTGGACGTGGTGCTCAGCCAAACAATTTGAGGGGGTGGGACTAGAGCTACTTGTATCACTCATCATACTTGATCACATCATGTCCCTTCATTAGATATACCATCTAAAACACTTTCTTATCACATCGTGGAATTAGAGGAACATAGTATATTTGTACAACCTTTATAGTTTCCACCATTTAAATTTGATCCTAATTATATTTCTTTTCTTTATGTGATGATGACTCCCACTCCCCATCCAAATTTTCCTCTACCAAAAACATAAATGTCATCTTCTAATCCTTCGACATTATTGCCTCTAGGATTTTACATTCATTCTCCTTGGGCACTTTCTCTAACACATTTAGATACACATGAGTATACATTAGAACCCAATGGTACTTCACTATTCAGTGATCCTTCATAGCCTAGTGATCCAGAATTACCCACTAATCATACTAGATTATGCATATTTATATAACACATATAAATTTCTTTGACCAAAATTTATTTTATTTATATGATGTAATATCATATTTTTATTTTTTTCTTCCACAACAAGGCTCGGCACTATAAGGTAGTGTGGGAGTACATGCATGCGGGAAGTGTGAAACTACCACACATAGTTGATGGTTGATATAATGATCATAATCAACTGAATGGGATAAAAGGGTAAAAATGCATGAGTTTTATGGCAATAATTTTAAAATACTATAACCTTATTATGAGAAATACACTCTCCTAAAGATATCATGAAAATATTATAATGTTGAATTCATGGGTTGAAATATAGTTATGAAAATTCATAATATTTATATTGTATTATTATTGTATTTATATGAATTTTTATTTTGTAAGTAGCTTCATAATAAGTTTCCCAATGATGTTGTTGTTATGATTACATGGTTCATGGAATTAGACGAGTTATAGAGGCCACATAATCATGATTATTATAACATTTGGGTTGCTAGAGTTGGAATATATTTTGAGGCTATACATATCTTGAATGAGTTTTCAGCAACACATTATCACGGAATGATTTCTCATCAGAAGAGAATCAAGATTAAGTTATTAATCAAATATGAGGGTTTTTTTTGAAAAATAGGATGATTTTCATTAATACACTATTTTTTAATATTTAAAATTCTTCTTTTGGAAGCATCAAAATTCAATAAAAACCTGGATACTATAAATTGTATCTATACTTTTGGGTAGATGAAGATGCTAGAACATAAGAGGAAATGGGTATTTTTCTTGGAAAATTTAATTTATTTGGGTATATGTCTTGAAAATCTATATTAGTTTCCATATTATGATTTAGTGAAGTTTTAAACCCACTAATCAATAAATTAAACTTTCTCTCTTGTTGGTGTATATTTAAGTAATTACATAATATTTTCTAGAAAGTCATGAATGTATTTATTCTTACTTATATAGTGTTCAATAGTGTGGGATAATGGAAGGACACATAATCTCTAAAAATACCTATAAGATAGAAAAAATTTCATTAATTCCGTCATTTTTGGATAATCCAATCCTCTGATTCTAACTTCATAATAGATGAATAGAATATAAATAAACTTATAATATTTACACCAAAATAATCGGTATTAAATTCTAATATATATAGCTAAATTTATCATTTAAATACATAACAACATATATTCTAAAAACTAGATGTGCAGTGAAAAAATTATAGAACTTCAGCGAAATATAATATGCTAATTTTGGTTTTATTGACTTCAGTTTCACATAGTTGGGGATAATACAATACATTTCTATGATATTTAATTCAATTTATTTTGGTTATTATCAATTAGATATCAGTTTCAATGAGTTAAATTTTCTAAAAAATAAAATAACACTAAATAATGGTTTTCAACATTTAGTGTTGTTTTTTAGGGATGTATTGAACATTGAAGGATGTATGCCTCAAGAAAAATTGTTTTTATCATTAAGAAAAAAAGATTAATGTTAGGTAAATAAATAGACACAACTTAAAATTTTAAGTTGTACTTGGATGATTTTAAATTTTAATATCTATTATGTTACTAAATAGTTCATTTATATTTTAAATAGGGTTATTTAGATTTCATTTATGAGAAGGAAGCTATCAAATTTGGGCCAAACTATAATTTTCCCCAGGTATTAGGAGATGGGAACCATGGGAGGGCATGATGTGGACAAGGTAATAGTATTGCATCAAGTAGATATTGGCCCACATCAAGTGCTAGTTCATGTATAATTGAGTTGGAAACAGCTCATGAAGAGGTAGAACATGCCCATATAGAGGCATCACATGACAAAAAAATAGCCATTAAAGTGTGTGAATGGGGTCGAAAGGCCAAATATAGATTATGAAAGTTAAGGAAACTATATTTCCATCACATCCACCAAATACAACTATAATTTTTTATAATTTCAATTATATGATGTGTTTATTATATGATAAACTAGGTGATGGTGATGACGGTCCTAGTGGTGGATAGGATTATGACATTCCCAATGACAATAACGGCTATAATGGAAATAGAGATGTTGAAGGTGATTCCAATGGTGATTGTGAGGATGATGGTGATGATGATGATAATGAAATTGATGATGATGACAGCGAGGATGAAAATGGTGATGGTCATGGTCATGATGAGAGAGATTGATCTTATAAATTTTTTTACTAATATTTATGACACATGATGTTTAAAAATTATACGTGATTCTATATATGTGTTTTTTTAGATTCCTACAATCACTAGTTTAATAGATTATTATTTTTGTATATTATTTTAAAGTTTTTGGGGGTGTGATTGCATGTGTTTAAGTGTGTTTGGGTGTCTTATATGCTTTGTTAAGGGTTGTTGGCTACCTAAGTGAATGAAATCTATACCAATCATTTCACCGGCCCCCCTCCTTGGCCCTCTTCGGCCAGGGGGGGGAGGTGAGTTGTACCCCTCTTCCATCGCCTAGTCACCCTCTTCCCTTTTCTCCATTTAATGATACTTCTTCTCTCCCTAGCTTCCCCTCCATTGAGGTTTTCCCTAAAGTTCAATCATGTGTGGATGGGGTTCCCACATTTTCGATTTCATCCCTGAACTTCACGAAGGCCTCTGAGATGGAGGGTCTTTCACTGGTCGCTTGTTTTGGCAAGAGACAACCCACCGTTGAAGTATTCGACAGATTCATAGCTAACCGGTGAAAGGTTCAAGAACGCATGATCGTAGGGATCTTGGATTCCAAACATTTCATGGTTCATTTCCCATCGAAAAATGATCTAATTTGAGCCTGGGAGAATGCTTCGTGCATAATCACAGGTCTGTGGTTTTCACTCTTTCGGTGGACTTTTAATTTTCACTTGAAGCGTGACCCTCCTACCACAGTGATTTGGATCTCTCTTCCTGTTCTTCCCGTACCATTTTAGAACCTGGAAATCCTTCTTCTTGTAGGTAATCCGTTGGGGAGATTTCTCTGCTTGGACCAGTGCACCCGAGTTGTCTGCCACCCGATTTCTCCCAAGATTTGTATCGAAGTTGAAGTTTCCAAGAAACCAAAGAGCACTGTTGGAATTGATATTGAAGGAGAACTGTGGTGGTATGAACTGAGTTTCTATAAATCATGGGTCCACTTCTTTTTGTCCTGCAAACGTCTTGGGCATGAAGCCATCAGTTGTTGGCAAGGATCGTTAGGATTCTCGCATGCGGACCTTCACTCAGACATCTCGGGTGAAGGAATTCCTCTGTAGGTTAGGTTGGAGAGTGGAAAGGTAGTTTCGGCTATCACTAACATAGTGATGTTAGATTCAGGATCCAGCGAGAGTAGGATTTTTCCTACCATCCGGAAGGAGGATAGGGTCGTTCTTTCAGAGACAAAGGTTGTTAATGTTTTCAAGTGGATGAGTCATGACTTGGGAGTTAATTCAGTAGAAAGGGAGAAGATCTATGGACCTAATTGGAGGAATTCGTCTCCCTTTCATATGTAGGGATGTGATGTCTAATGGTTGTGGAACTCTGGTCCAGGAGGTTCATGGGGGTGATGAAACTATGTGCAACCAAGGGTCTGCTCAGCCTAGTGCAGTGTGCCCATGTATTAGTGATGGCATATCTATGGATGGTCCAGAGGGTCAGGTGGCTACGCTTGATGCATGCATGCTTTTATGTCCCAACCTAGGTTCTAATCTAAGGAAACCTCTGGAATCTATCACATCAAACAACTATTTTGAGGTTTTGAGTTCTGATAGAGGGGATGAATGCTTCTCTTTTTTCCCATCAGAATTAGAGTTTGAAGGAGAAGGGAAACGATCGAATGATAATGTTACATGAGGGATCAAAAAAGGCCATCACAACCTTAGGAGAAAGAAGGGAAGTAAATAAAATAGGGACCTTGGGTGCTGCATAGTTTCTAAGAAATAGAAACCAAAGGGTCGCAAAGACTAATCATACCTCCCTAGGCCAATGGAGGCTTGGTCTACAAAAAAAGGTGGCAGACTCAATGAACATGAGGATCAGATAGTGGTAGGTGAGGAGGCCCTCCAAGTCAGAGACTCTAGGTCTCCAGATCATGGCAAGGATTTTTCTAAGGCAGTTAATAGCTTGGATATTTTTTCGAATCCTCTGGGCGAGGAAGTTGAGAGGTTGGAGGTCCAGTTATGGGAGACTCCATTGTATATCGAAGCTGTGGAATTAGGGAAGGAGGCTGCATTTCCTCCTGAACAGAAGGGTAAAGGGGAGATATGGGAGGTAATCATCCATTCTGAGTAAGATATTTTGGAGAAAGCGGTTCTGTTTGACGCCCCGAAGGAGGATGGTGATAAGATGCCCGAGAGAGCACTTCATTTGGCCACTAGTGAGGTGCATATGGAGTGGATCGACAAGAAAGATCATATTTTGGCAAGAGAATTTAATGCAGGGAAGGTCAACCTGGGGGAGTTTATAAAAACATGGGAAAAATTCACTTTCTGGTTTGAGGACCTCATCGAAGATTACAAAGATTTAGAGGTAAATGGAATTTTTTGGAAACTACTTAGGAGTAAAATGTCTAAATGTCTCAAAATTGATTTCAATGTTTCATCTATCTCGTTTGTGGTGTAACGCTGTGTTTTTGTACTGACATGGGTTCTCACTTCCCCTTAAAAGTGTTTGAAAAAAAAGTAATTCAGGTCAGGCAAGGAGATCATTGGTATAGGTCGATACCACTCACCATATTCCCAAAAATATGTAGAACTATTGGTATAGGATATACTAATGATTATCTAGCATATACCAATGATTTTGAGCTATTGGTATAGGCTATATTCCTAGAAATTCTACCTCTCCATATTTATTTTTCCTTGTTTAATCGTGATTAATTTTTTCTTAAAATGCCTTATGAATCATTTCAAATAAATAATATTTCTTCTTTTCCTATGATATGATGAAGGAATATATAAAATATTTTCAATGATTCATAATATTTAATTTATTATGTTTTAAAATTTTTTACAACATAAAATTGTTTTCAAGTTTGTATTTGGTTCTTAAAAACTGCTAAACTGATCAATACATGGTGATGTTATCAATTTTATCTTATTAAATTGTAACAAAGTAAACACAAACTCTGGAATATAGATATTAGGGTTGTCATAGTTGGTATCAGATTAACTTTAGCAGAAACCTTATGAACTTGATTTATGAAAACATAGATTAGAGAACATAACCCTATGATAGAGTCCAATGGTAAGTCTATGTCTATAAATATATCACAAAATATTGGTAAGGTAGATAATATGTGGTTTTCCTAAAAAACACATTCCTATTTGGATTCTATAAGTGGAAATGATAATGGCACATATGCATCTACGGGTAACAACACTAAAAATATATGTTCAAGTGTATCTCTTCCATATTTATAGTGTATGGTTAGTGGGTCCATACTATGCACCTATTTTGACCCCCATATGGGATATAATTTATCTTATTCATTGCTTTTTATAAACAATTATGAATTATTTGAAAAAAATTATGATTAGAGGATATTCCCAAAGAAACCAGGTTTATGATTCTGAGATTATTTATTCATGAAAATCCATCTTATATGAAGTGTTACACACATTATATACATTGATTTCAAATTTATAGTCTTATGTTCTGATCAATATATTTTATTGATTAGAAATGGATCATTGTAGGATTAAAGGTATCAATACTCTTGCCTTATGTAGATATTTCCTTACGAAGAAAGATAATACAACTGCTATTATAGCTGAGCAGATAATGGAAACATTAGGGCAGATATCCCATGTTATGACTAATAACTTTTAAAATATGGATCAATATGATGTTCTCTCACATGATACACCAATGATTGATTATTTAATATGACATAATCATCTATATTTTGGTGGAACTACAGATCCACTAGTAGATGAGAAAAGGATTAAGTCCCTTGAAAAAAAATTTATGGCCTTCAGATGAAATGAAATGGAAAAGGTTATGTCGGAGTTTTATTTACATAAATATAACACTAATAAATGGTTTTTTTCTAGAATAATAGGTACAAATAATAAATAAAACATATCGAATAGATATATTTTAATGTAGAAATCCATCACAAATAATTTCCTTTTGGGGAGTGTACTGAAATGAAGACATACTTCCCTATAATAAAAAAGGAATAGGAAAGTATTGCAGAGCATAAGAACACTTTAACAAGACAAGGAATGTATGTTGTATATTATATAAAAAAATATGGAAATCAAGACTAACAACTAATTAAAATGGATTAAACCATGACTTTAAAGACCACTGGTTTCACAAAATTATGCATCATATAATAAAATAATTGTATGTTCTATAATAATTGAGAAGGGATTTCCTAGATATTATATCATTAAGGGAAATTATGAGAAGAAAAATCTAGTCTATCACAAAGAAAAATGGAACATGAAAAAGAAAAACAAGGGAATGAAGAAATTTCCATCATCTAAAAATTATGGAAAGAAACATCCTATAAAAATATTTAAGGGCTTGAGAGTTTTTTATAAGTGAGGAGATGAAGGTAATATAGCTAATTAATATAAGGGAAAGAAAAAACCCGCTATTATAGAATTTTCTAACTATAGGGATATTGACCATTCTTCAAACTAATTTTTTACATAAATGTACCCTACCCCCAAAGAGGAAATTAGGATAATTAGAATCTTATGTGATCAATATTGCTGAGGTTGAATATCTTAACGATATTATGGAAACTACTTTAGTCATGGGCACATAATACAATAATTTTTATTTTACTCTAGATCATCATACACTTTTACCTTTTCCACATTTTCCCTAAAAATTACATATATAAAAATCATCTTAGGAATATGGTTTTAAATCAAGACACCCAGTGGAAAACATAGAACTACAAGGATGTCTTAGTCAGTTCTAATTTTGACTCATATACTAAACTTGTTGATATTATTTTCATACATAAGGATAAATTAGATATAATCATTTTTTAGACTAGATTCCAAAATTTAATGCAAAAATTTCTTACTAAGAAAGGGATATTAAAATTCATGATGATGTTGTGAAATTCCTTATCTATAAAGGGGATAAATCATCATCTAGTTTATGTCTAGATCCACCTCTTGTAGCACTTCTGAATGTGACTATTAGGGTAAAATAATACATGAAATCTTCATATGGGAAATTTAATATTAAAATTATAGGTTTAACTATTTTAAAAGAATAAACATATGTGTTTCTTGAATAATTAAATAGACTTACACTATAAAATGAAGTTAAATTTTACATTGATACAATACCTGATGAAAGAACTATATCAAAGAATCCCTATACAATACTCATAATAGAATTAGTGGGACTGGAGAAAGAACTTTAGGATTTGTGTGAGATGGGATTTATTTTCCCTAGTGTTTCACCTATGGGATCCAATGTTCTTTTAATTATGAATAGAGATGGATCTATGAGGATTTATGTTAATTACATAGAAATCAATATTTTTACTATAATGAATGAATATTGGTTTCTTATATTGAATAATTTTTTGATCATATTCATGGACATCAATATTTTTCAATGATTGATTTTTATTCTCTGTATCATCAATTATAAGTAAAGATGAAATGTAATCTAAATACATCATATCATGTGAGTTATGGATATTACAAGTTTATAATATTTCCATTTGGATTGAATACTCCACCCTCCATTTCTATGGATCAAATAAACATATTATTCAAGGAATTTATTGATAAAAAATTTGAGTTATTTATTGATGACATCTTGGTGTACTCTAAAAGCAATGAAGATTTGGAGAATCACTTGGGAATTGTTCTTGAGACTCATAGAGAAAATGTGTTATTTTTTTATTTTATAAAGTTGGAATTATGGTTAATTAAAAATTATTTTCATGGTCATATTTTTCTAAAAAATGAATCCTAGTTGATCATGTGGAGAAAAAGAATTAAAATAATGGCCTACACCAACGAACATAATTGAGGATTGTTGTTTACTTGTATTTTCAGTCCATTGTCAACTATTTTTTGAAAATATTAATTGAATAGAAAACCCATTAATTGGGATTACACATAAAGTGTATAAGTTTATATTGATAATGTAATTTTAATATTTTTTTGATGAATTTATCTAGAGATTAATCTGTTCTATAATATTGAATATACCATTAGTGAGTTATCTAATTAGAATTCATTACATTTTCTTTGAGAATATAGATATTTTATTTCTTTGGAGAAATATGTGAGATATACATAGATTATAAGAGTCTGGAATACGTATTCTCCTATAAATTTATAAACATAAGGCAATGTATATGTCTCAATATTCTCATGAATTATGATTTCTCAATACACATAATCCTAGTCAAGGGAAAAAAGGTTGTGGATTTATTTAGTAGGAATATTCATTGTGTTCGGATCAAAATATAGATTTATAAGGATCCTAAGTTCATGGAATTATAAAGTATGGATCTGGGAATTATTAAATAAAGGGAAACATAACTCTTTTTTCAAACTATTTCCAAAAAATCTATAATGGAAATGATATAAAGTTATCTTCTTGATGATGATGATTTTTTATATAAAATTAAATCTTTGAATGATGGAAATTGGGAAAAAAACTATAAAGATGGTGTTATGAAATTTGGAAAGCTTTTATGTGTTCCATATAATAAAGATATGAAAATGTAATTATTGGATGATTCCAATTGATTGAATTTCTCTATAATCCCTTGTAGTATAAATATTTATATTAATTTTAAGGAACAATAATGATGGGAAAATATAAAGTAGTAAATTTCTGATTATGAATTATGATACTTCTTTTTTCATCATGTGATGGATGAGTGATGGAATCCTGTAGGACTCATTCAACCGCTCCCTATTCCTGTATGGAAGTGATATGAAATTACAATGGCCCTTGTCACTATATTTCCAAATAATATATGAATGAATTATAACATATAGGTTATTTTAGATATCCTTAAAAATTCCATCCATTTCCTGAAAAAAGATATTATTTATATCTTGAATGTCTTGTATTCATATTTGTTAAATATGTTGTAAGACATTATGGTGTACCTCATTCAATTTTTACTGATCTTAATCCATGATTTACATAAACATTATGGAAAATTATTCATATGAAACTTGATACCAATCATCATTTGAGAACCTCTTAACATCCTCAAATCGATGCGCAATCTAAAAGAACTATTCAATGATTAGAAGAAATTTGTTTCTTTCTCAATTGAATTTCATGGTTTATTGGATCATTATTTAACTTTTATGGAGTTTTCCACGAACAATAACATCTATTCAAGTATTCAAATATCTATTTATTAAACATTATTTTTTCTGAGATGTTGTACAATAAATTTTTTGGATGATGTTGGTGAACGGAATGTAATGGAACTAGAAATTATTGAGAAGACAATGGTGAATGTGAAGACTATTCTCCCCCATATAAAAATTTCTCAAAGAAGTTATGAGAG
The DNA here is from genome assembly GCA_963277665.1 of Viscum album. NCBI lineage: Eukaryota > Viridiplantae > Streptophyta > Magnoliopsida > Santalales > Viscaceae > Viscum > Viscum album. Next base: position 1,048,445,675 of record OY728151.1, on the reverse strand, counting down.
TTATACTGATAATAAATGGAATGATTTGTAATTTTAAGTGGGATGTAAAATTTTCATGAAATTACCTACAGGGAAGGGTATTATAAGTTTCGATAAAAAATTTAAATTGAGCCACATGTACATTAAAAAGTTTAAAATTATTGAATGAGTTATAGATATGACATACCATTTTAAAATTAAACTAATCCTCTCTAAAGTAAATTATGTTTTTCATATCTCATTGATATTAAAATATATTTTGTACCCAATGCATTTGCTCATCTATGAATAAATTTAATTCTAACCTTGTATATCATACTATACAGAGACTATCCCGATTATTCATACTAGATAACAAGTCATATATAATTGTTTGACCCTACTGGTAAATATAATTTGGTGAAATCATAAAATATGGAAATAAATGTTGTAACCTGATGATGATATGAAGAAGAACCACCATCATTTTATTAGAGATTGTTATCCAAAATAATATCAAGAATGAAATTTGTCAGGAGGGAAGAATGTGACACACAAGCATAAAATATAGTAATGGATCATTTTATTTTTATTAAACTATAGTGAAATTAACCTTTTCATATTTCACAGGAAAAAATTGTTAATTTGATAATATGAATATCAAATTCTAAACATACTATTTAAAAATAAACCTTAATTTTTTAAAAAAATCCCTTAGAAATAATATTTTGTCAATAAATAAAAAAAAGAAAATTTAACTAATCCAACTTCAATATTATTTTTCTAACACATGTAGTTCACCATGAATATATTATCAATTTTTTATAAATTAAATATATTACCATTTAGAGGTAAAAAGGGATATTTTTCATAAAACTATTTTTATTGCATAATATTCTTCCATTATAATTAATTAAATTAGTCTGTAATAAAAATGATTTAAATTAAATATTTATATAATATATCTATAATTTTTAATTTAAATATTTATAATACATATCATTAGTCCAATAATTAATTTAAGATCATATTATTCTTGAAAAATGTAGTTCCATGAAAAAAATGGCATGTTTTTCTTGATTAATTTTAAGTTAAGTTTTTCCACTTTTGGAAATGGAATTGTAAAAAATGGTTTTTTATTTTAATAAACATGTTAAAATTTTTAATTGTTGTCACATTAATTTTTTTCATTGTGATTATTAAATATAGTAAAAATTGGATACCACGGTTAAGGGTAAAATGAGTTAAAAGGGTTAAAAAACGAATAAGGTTTGATGATAACCCCAAAAAACTTAATATTCATTGGTTGTTTGTATTTCGAACATAGACTTATCAAATTAGAATATAAACAATTATGGATCCATTTCTCCTGAGTAAGAAATTAATATATATTAATATTTTGAAGAATTCTAAGCATGTCCTCTCCCTCACTTATAAAATCGCACCACCTCCTCCCACTTATTCATAAATATTTACCCATTAATCACTATAAAACCATGAACTCCACCCAATATCCTTATCCATGTTTTGATGAAAAATTTCTCCCAAAAATATGAAATTTTGGGTCATTAAGATGAGATTTAATGGACCTCTTTCAAAGTGGGGGTAATTATCTTAATAGAACACTTACATTTTTCTTCTCCTTTTATGTAATGACCCGCTAATTTTCATTGGATTGAGAGTAAAATGAGTAATTAATTAGCCTTAAGTTACATCTCCAAGATGCCAAAGGCTGGAAATAAATGAAGAAGAGTTTCAAATAAAAGTGGGGGACCGTTTACACTTTATGAATAAAACCATTATCCAAACTACTCACTATACAGTTCATTAACAAATGAAAAGAAACTCAATAACATTATATATATCAAAACCACATCAAAGTATGAAATATCAGAATAATCAAAAACTATAAATGTAAACATTAGAAACCCACTAATGACTCCAAGAATACCACAATACTTCAACTTACACATTCCCCATGCACCAAGATCACCAAACAGCCCAAGCATCACAATGTAGTGCCAAATATGTGTGAAACGTTACCTTGGACCCTATCGTAGAAGATAACATCTAATAAAGAACCAATGTTCCAAAGTAGGGGTGAGTATAAGCTCATTAGGTTTCCCCAATGACTTCCCTACTCATTCCACTAGGATATAAGAGTTATAAATATTTACCTAAAATAGTTTATATAAAACAATTTCTCAAAAAAGTATATAACTAAATATACACATTATTTTTGAAACCATTTATAACCAAAAGCATTCAAGTGAAATTGAAACCAATTTTCCAGAAATTTATTTTTTTAGAAAAATAACTAAACAAATATTTAGAACTATTTCTAAATATTCCTTTGGCATACCCAATCCATTCCATTCATCCACACAACCAACCATGCATGCTACGCGATGATAGTTACATAATCATGAGTGGTCTCTCGTAGATCTACCAAGTCATCACAAGGTAATTATATCTCATGTTCTATTTTACCTTTGTCACTGAGAACAAGTTCATATTTCAACAAAGACCTAGAAATGTAAAATGAACTCACAAACCAATATTCCCAAGGATCATTCCCAAAAAACCCATTCAATAAAACAACCATTTTGTTGAAAAACATTTCCATAAAATGCATTTTAGTGCCAATACATTTCAGTAAAACAGTCTTTTTATTGAAAAACCCTTTTTCATCAAACCATATTTCAATTCCAGAAAATCCATAATTTAAATTCACCATTTTAAATTCAAGAATCTTAATCAATTTTTAAAATAATTCACCAATATTACACAATTTTAAAAAAATGATAAATCATCACAAAAGAAAATTTATTCCATGCATTGAACCAAGATTTAAAAATTAGTTGCATTTAATTTGACCAATTTGAAACTAATCCAATTAATTCAAGCAAGGGGAGATGAGAGTGAAGCCTCCTACCTCAATGGTTTTAATGGAACATTAAAATAGACAAATAACTCTAAAGAAAACCAGGTCAACTCTTCACAGAACTTCCTTAGATAAATTTTTCTAGAAATATCAAGACCAAATATGAACTAATTTAGAATACACACTCATAGATCAACCCATAATGGGGGTAGATCTGAGAAACCAAGATGAGGGGGGAATTAGATCTAAGAAATTGATCAAGAACAATGAAGAAATATCACATACCTCAAGAATCTGGCATCGAATCCCCAAGGGAAGCATTCATATTGACATTAAATCACTAGAGAGAGGTTCTTCTACCATCACGTAAGATAAATATTGAGTTATAGACACATAGGAGAAAAAATTAGCATCTTAGGGGAAAAAAGTGTCAGATCCTTTTTTATGATCTCAATTAAACCATGTGAATGGTTAGTTTGAATAGTTATAAAAGTTGTGCACTAATCATGCATTATCTACTTTCTAGTAAGACACTCGCATGACCTCCTTGTATTGTCTCCCAAACCGTGTGCACAACATGCCAAATCACTCTACCTCCAATTTTCTCTTGTGCACGATTTCTACTAGGATTTCTACATGGTTTCGATAAACCGTGGGTAGCATGTGGGCCACCACTTTTGTGACAAAAATATAGTGAAATATAACTAAAATATCAAAACATTACCCCTTATACATTATATCCACAAAAATGTGAGGAAAGTGTTATTTATCTGAAATTGGGGGTACTACATTCTCCCCATCATCTGTATTTTCCTCCTCAAAAAGTAGAAAACCATCGCTTCCTTGAATGAGTCATGGACATTGCCCATTCATTTCCTTATCATGTTCCCATGTCTCTTCCTAGATATGACCATGTTTCCATAAAACTCGCACTATAACGATGATTTTCCAAAACAATACATTATATTTTTTTATCCACAATCTGCACTGAGATATTTTCCAATAAAGCATTCAGCTCTAGGTCAACGTAATCCCATCTGATAAAATGGTGATGATTAGGCTGATACATTTTCAACTAAGATAGGAGAAACACATTATGCACCAAACTGAACCGTGGTGGCAATTCCAACTGATATTCCCCCTCCCCATCCAATTCCAATATCATGAAAGGGCCAATGTATCTAGAAGATAACATTCCCTTATTCCTGAAACGACGATGTCCAAGCCTTAGAGAGATCCTCAAGAACACATGATCGCTTGTGGAAAATGAAAACAATCATCGATGATGATCTGCATAACATTTCTGATGACTCTGATCCATCTACATCCTCTTTATAATTAATGTAATCTTCTATTTTGTTTCATGGACAAGGCTCATCCCAAGTAGTGAAGTTTGACCAGTTTTAACCCAGCATAGTTGAGAATTACTAGGATGCTCATACAATGCTTCAAACAGAGCCAGATGTATTGATCCCAGATATATGTTATTATATGGTAACTCCACTAAGGGTTATTTATCCTCCCATGAGCTAGGGAAATCTAGTACATAATTCCGGATAATGTCTTCAAATGTTAGTATTTTTCTTTCGAATTGGCCATCTATCATTGGATGATACACTGTGCTCAAATTCAACTGAGTACCAGGGGATTTCTATAAGGATTTCCAAAAATGATATGTGAACCTCAAATATCTATCTGATACTATTGAAACTCATATTCCATGTCTCTTTAACACTTCTTAGATGTAGATTTTTGACAGATCAACCACCATATGATTTTCGCATATTGGAATGAAATGGGTCGAAATTGTAAGGTGATCCACTATCACCCATATGGAATCTTGTTTACGAAACATTCTTGGGAGGCCTATAAAAATATTCATATCTATATGATCCTATTTCCACATTGGAATCTATAAATACTGAAACATTCCTATAGGTCTCTGATAATCTATTTTAACATGTTTAAAAGATAATCACTGTGATACAAACTCGACCACCCTCATTTTCATGCCTTTCCAAAAAACTATTCCTTCAAAACCGTATAAATATTATTTGTAAATTGATGTACATAGCATCTCTAATGGTGGTATGCATGAAGGAGTTGTTCATGAAAATCCATAGGTACAACCATTTGATCTCTGAAACAAAAAACTGAACTCCTATTAAGTGTCTAACACTCAATGGTATCCCCACCATGGATTTTTTTACTCATAAATAGAAATTCTGCAAGAGATATTTGTTCCTATTTGACCATATTTACCAAATCAGGAATAAGAATAGCTGAAAATAAAACCGTAACTTCACCTTGGTCATCACATTCCACATGCATGTCATCTAGAATTTACATCAACTTTAATTCATCCAAATATTGTTTCACTAACTAAGCATATTAATTTTTTCTCAATGCATCTACCACTAAATTCCATTTTCTAGGTGTTGACATAAATTAAAAGAAAAAAATTTGGAGATACTTCATCCATATACTTTGAATCATATTCAAATCTCACTGTGATAAAATGTGTTTCAAGATTTTGTGGTCTGTCAACATAGTAAATTTCTCACCAATGAGATAATGATTCCATGTCTTCAAGGCATGAACGACTACTACTAATTATAAGTCCTATGATGGGTAATTCTTCTCATTCAGTCTCAACTACCATTAACCATAATCCACAACATGGTCTCGTCATGTTAGAACATAGCCCAACCCCAATTTGGAGTCATTATAATACACCATATATCCTCATCCTGATTTTGTAAAAATAAAGACAAGTGTTGAAGTAAGATGAACATTCAACTCCTGGAAAGAATTATATCATTCCTTGTGTCTATTAAAATGGAGAATTATTCTTTTTCAATGCATTCATTGATGATTCTATCCTTGATAATTCACACACAAAGCATTGGTAATAACCAGCTAGCACATGAAAATATCATATCATAAAGACATTCTTTAGTGATTTCCATGAGATCATATCATCTTTCCTTTCAAGATCCACTGAAATACATTTTTTGAGAATCACATGGCCAATAAATAGTACCTCATGTATCCAAAAACTACATTTTGATAGTTTGTAATAAAAATGTTGATCTCTCACGATTTGTAACTCTATCACCCGGTGTTGCTCATGCTCAGTACATGTCTTTGAATACACCAAGATTTCATCTAAAAATACCACAACAAAAGATTCCAAATATTGATGAAATATCTGGTTCATCAAATCTATGAATACTAATGGTAACTTATTCAGACTTAAAGTCATGAATACTTATTAGTAGTGGCCATATCTACTTTATAAATCAATCTTCGTATTATCCTCCTTCCTAGCGCATAATTAATGATATCCTAATCGCAAGTCGATTTTAGAGAAACATCGAGCTCCCCTCAATTGATCAAACATATCACCAATACATGGAAGTTGATACTAATTCATTACCGTAATTTGGTTAAGCTTATGATAATTGACGCACAACAAAATAGTTCCATTAGCTTTCTTCACAAAAAACATTGAGGCCTCCCATGGAGATGTTCTTGGTCGAATAAAACCCTTCATTTCTATCTCCTCTAACTATACATTCAATTCCCTTAACTATATTGGTTCCATACTATAAGATGGAATGTAAATTGGACTCGTCCTCGGAAGTAGATCAATCATAAACTACACTTCCCTTATAGTTGGTAACCCTAAGAAGTGTTCTGGAAAGGAATCTGGAAATTGATCCACCACTAATGGAAAACTGACATCCTCAATATCTTCAATCGATGCCGAAGTCAACACCACCAACTGGTAAGAGATCGTTCCCAGTGCTGGTTCCAAAAATCCAGTTTCACCCTTCTTCATGACCTTCTCTCCTTTGAAGAGATGCTCAGTGTTGTCCTTAGTCATGAAACTAACTTTCCTCCTACAACATTCAATGCGAAACTTGAACATTGTCAACCAATCCATACCAAGGAATACATCATAAACATCCATCTCTAACGTCAATAAGTATCATTTCAACTTAGCTCCATCAACAGTTATAGAACAAGATATGAACACGAAGACTTTCAATTCTCTTTCACTGATAAGAGTTTGGAGTTTTATCACAGAAGTCATAATTTCAATCTCCAAACACATAATAAAAAAGACATGAGAAGAAAAGAAGCAATTCAATGCATCGTTATCAAATAGTACTTTCATGAAGGTAGAATTCAAAAGAATCATACCTATCACAATAGATAGTCTAGCCTTATTATCCACAATCATCTTCCCTACTCCATACAGTTCCTTCGTCTCTACACTCTTATCTTTGTTAACTTAATGATAATTCACTTGAAGAGGAGTCGTGGTATTCTGAGAGTCACCATGGATAGCTTTGTTCTACTAATGATACTGATTCTGTTTGCCTCATCTTGTTGAAGCATATAATGCTTGTAATGCCTAATAAGTGTCTTGAGCATCCAACCTCTAGTCATAGTGACAAAAGAGCTTAATGTGTCCCATTTTGTAAAAATTCGTGAATTATCTTTGTGTTAATGTACACTCCCACTTTATGTGGTCAAAGGAAACACATTAGTTTCATCCTGCTTGTCTCTTGGGTCATGGAGGATGATTTACTGATCCAGCTATCAGATTCTAATTCCATCTCCCAACATGGAAATAGGTATCTCTCTTTCTCTTTCTCCCAAAATTTTACTTTCCACCATTTTTCTTATGGATCCTCATACTTCCTCCTCCCATATATTCTCATATGTCTCTCTCAACCACTACTTCTCTATTTTCCATCTCTGTAAAATGATTGACACATAGAACTGAATTCTTCGATGTAATTTCCTATCTTATTCCTAAATTGAAGATTCAGGCCTTCAAGGATGTACTTGCAACAACATATGGTGAAAAGCATACTAAATTCATCAATTTAGCTACATATTCTCTGATAGAGAGATTCTATTCTATCATGATAAATATGTATGTCGTCCTTGGGATCATGAATGTGTGAAAATAGAAATTTTTATTAAAAAATTCCTCAAAATCCTCCCAAGGGATTCATACGCTTTAGCATGCACTACCATATCCCATAACTGGCATGAAAGATCCTCAAGAATATATGTTCCCATCTTGAGCTTTAGCTTCACTAGTGTGATGATGAAGTCCATGATACGATTCATCCTACTGTACCACACCTCTTCCTTCTCGGGTTTCGAATCTCCTCTAAATATGGGGGATTTTTTTAAGGAACTAGAAGGAATGTTCAACATGCCTTGTCTAATCCCTCCAGTTCCCTATGTCCATCACCTGAAACACCTAGATGATGCTCTGAACTGGCTCTTAGTTCACCTATGGCTCAAGTGAAACCTTGTTCCCTGAAGCTTCTTCCAGTTGGTTTCTACGATGCCTACCGTGTTCCATTTTCTAAAAAAACAACAACCTCTATAAGTCTCACTCTCTAGAAACTGATGTATTAGTATTTCAAATTCTATGACATCAACAATTAAAACATTGTTTTCCAAAAACATCTATTTCACATTTAACGAATTTTGGAAAAAATTCCTGCTTTCTATTGAAAATAAAACCATTTTCAAAATACAATACGTATCCTCTTTTAAAAATCTATCATTTTCAAACAAATTCTGAATTTTTCAAAAATTTACTCATTTTATCAAGATCATAAATAATTTCTCAAAATGAAATATGGAATCCTATTGGGATTTAATTCCTCTAATTCAAGACATGCTCGGCTCATTGTCTAAACCCATGAAAATTTGATTTTGGTATCCTATAAGTGTATCCAAAACACTCATGTACCCAACACCCAGGTAACTTTTGGTTCATCATAAATGGGTTAGCTACATCCTTTTATGCTATACGTTTCAATTCTTTATAATCCTACACCTTTCTAAGATCACAACCAAATTAATAGATATGAATGAATTAGCTTCAAGACCAAGAGTGTGAGAATTTCTTGTTAGGAAAGGACTGAAAAAGATGATACCATTTATAATGACCCACTAATTCTAATTTTATTTGGAGTAAAATGAGTCATTACATTTCCTTAAGTGACATACCCAAGGAACCAATGGTTGGAAATAAATGTCTAAGGGTTTAAAATGCAAGTGGGGTTTATTTACCCATTAATATTAAAACCATTAATCAAACTGCTCACTATATGATGCATCAAGAAGTGAAAGTAAACTCAACAAATTTATATTTATCAGAAACAAATCAGAGTATGAAATAGTGGACGAATCAAAAACTATAAATGTAAATAGCTAAAACCGAATAAAGACTCCAAAAGGTCCACAAGACTTGAAATTCCATATCCCCCATGCTCTAGGATCACCAAACAGACCAAGAATCAAGAAGTGGTGCTAAAAACATGTGAAACATTATCTTTTTCCCTTGTCTCAAAAGATAGCATATGCAAAAGCACCAATGTTCCAAAGCAAGGGTGAGTATAAAACATAGTAGTTTTTAACCAATAAATTCCATACTAATCCCACTAGGATGGAAGAGTTAACAGTATTAACAAAAAATAGTTTATATAAAACAATTTCTCAAAAACACTTTATAACTAAATATACACATTATTTCTGGAACCATTTATAACCAAAAGCATTCATGTGCAATTGATACCAATTTTCTAGAAATTTAATTTTTTAAAAACAACTAAACAAATATTTAGAACTATTTCTCAATATTTTTTTGGAATACCCAATCCATTCCACACATCCACGCAACCACCAACGCATGCTATGTAATGATAGTTTCATACTCATGAGCGGTTTCTCATCGATCTACCAAGTCATCACAAGTTAATTATATCTCATGTTCCCTTTGACATTTGGCACTGAGTACATGGTCATTTTTCAACCAAGACCTGGAAATTCCAAATGTACTCACACAACAATATTCCCAAGGATCATGCCAAAAAATACACTTTCAATAAAACACCTTTTTTTTTAAAAAACATTTCCATAAAAACCATTTCAATGCCAAACCATTTCAATAAAACACAAATTTTATTGAAAAAACCAGGTCCATTAAACCATAATTCAATTCCAAAAAAATTAATAATTTAAAATCACCATTTTAAATTCAAGAAACTAAAACAGTTTTCACAAAAAAACACTAAGATTACATAATTTTAAAAAAACAATAAATCATCACTAAAGAATATTTATTTCATGCATTGAAAAAATATTTCAAAACAAATTTCATTCAACTTAATAAATTTGAAACTATTCCAATAGATTCTAGAAAGATGAGATGAGTGTGAAGTGACATACCTCAAAGGATTTGATGAAACGTGACAACAGACAAAGAATGATCAAGAAAACTGGGTTGATTCTTCACGGAACGTCCTTAGATCTATTATCCTAGAAATATCAAGACCATATATCAACTTATTTCACATAAAAACTCATATATCTACCCATAAAAGGTGTAGATATGAGAGACCAATAAGAGAGGAGATACAGATCTAAGTAGATCTCTGAAACTGATCAAGAATAATGAAGAATGATCACATACCACAAGAATCCAGCTTCGAATCACCAAGAGACTCCTTCGTATTGACTCCAAATCTATTTGGATAGGTTCTTATACCTTCAAGTAAGAGAAATGCCAAGTTATGGATTCTTGGGAGAAAAAATTAGCAACTTAGAGGAAAAAACATGGGAGATCCCCTTTTTTAGGATCTCATTTAAACCATACTCATGGTCAGTTCACACAGATATACACAACATGTTCTAATCATGCGTTACTTACTATCTAATTAGAACCTTTCATGGTGTTCTTGAATGGTCTCCCAAACCCTATTCACACCATGCCGAATCTCTTTGTCTGCAATTTTCTCATGCGAATGATTTATACTAGGATTTCTACACGGTCTGGATAAACTGTACACAGCCCGTGCGTAGCCTGTGTGCCTCTCCTTTGGTGCCCAGAACATGGTGAAAGTTCACCAAACTCTCCCTACATTCATCCTAATACTCTATTTCTATAAAAACACAAGTAAGCGGTTATGCCCTTGGAGAAAAGAGTATTACATTTTACAAACTTCATTTATGTTTTATCGATTTCAATATAATAAAACTAATATATCCCATATATTGAGATATTATTATTTTGATGATATAATATTTACCAATCTTCTTCTCCATCAAATGGGAATGAAATCCATCACTCATGAGTATGGAGGGCTACCAACTTGCGAACCGATGTTATTTTTTTATATCAACACCTAAATGGATTATCATAATTAAGGAACTAATGAATATATATGATATTCATAAAATAATATTGATTCATTAAATTTAATATATCATCTACTTACATACCCTAAAAATTCTTAAAAATTGATTACACCTTTTTGTGAGTATATGTAGGCTACCACCTCTATGAAAGGATGCGATTCAGTTTTCATGTATTCTTTTCATGAATGATTCTAAAAATGTACATAATTCATATGTATGGTGTATATATCCCGATTAAAATTTTATAAATTTTATAAATAAGATCAATACAGAAGGATAGTAATAACAAAATGAAAACATGGATGAAAAAACTAAGAAGTTAATATCCAAAACAGTTATAATAATTAATGATTGTTAAAAAAAAATGTGATAAGATGTCATTCATGGATCATATATGATATTATAGATATTTTTATGGTTCTTATGTAATTATATTAAATATTAATATATTATATAAGATTTTATATCATGTTTAACTAAGTGGAATCATGATAAAATTGATTTCATCTCAAAGTGTACACTATTTTGACATATTTCTTATTATAAAACTATTTTATTTTATGTGGTGTGAATAATAAAAATTTGATTCATATAATATGAATATATATTTTTTCATGATAATTAAATTTTCAATTCATGTTTACTCATCCAATTGGTTACAATTTTATTGTTTCCAAATATGTGAGAATTTATTTTACATTCATATTTTGTGTGATTCATAATACTTTTATTAAAGTTATAATATAATTAATCATTCAAAAAATTCATTTATTTTTTTATCATTTTGTTATTTAATAAGTTCACATTTTTTTATTCTAATATATCTTCTCATTGGAACTTGAATCTAGAAAACAAATGTTTAAAATAAAATCTAATCTTATTTTCCTTTTTGATTGGGTATATTTTTCTTCCTTGTCCATATTTTCCAAAATTGTTTTATATGGTAAATTTTATTCAGTTATATGATTTATGAAGGAAATTTTATGTAATCCTTGACCTTTTTCAATGTTTTAAAGGAATCATTCTATTTTTTTGAAAGGGTCAATTTTGAAATTCACTAAAAAATACAAATGGAATATTTCTTTATACCTTATATGGAGTTAGTGGAATTTCCAATTGACACAATTTTTTAATGCTATATAGAATCTTCTAGAAGTTTTGAATGGTTTTACAATGAAAATTAATTAATTAAAATTTATTTGATATATTTTACTACCATTTTCTTCTATTCTCCATATGGCTTGATTTAATTATAAAATTTTATTTTCTAATGAATTGATGGGCATATTTTATATCTTGAATTATTTTTGGGACTTTAACATTCTCTCTAAAAATTCACTTCCTTATGATAACCATTGATCAAATGTTACATTTATCTTATATATCTATATTCATTGTATCATGGATATTTTTATTGACAAAATATTATACCATTTCTACATATGGTGTTTTTTGTGAAAGTTAGTACATTAATAAGTGAAATAATGATATTTTCTTTTCATTAGTCGATATGGATATTTTATAATAATACATACTATTTATGAATTGAATTGATCATTCAACATATAAGTAATGTATTTGATAGGAATTTATCTGTGGGGTTCAGTTATATATGGCCCCTTGATGCATCAACAGGTCTCATGAGACAAACCAGATGACTAACCTTATTAAATGGGTTTTTCTATAAACCAGCCCATATTTGAGAATATATTGTAACATGGACATGATAAATATGTTCATAATTATACATATCATTCATTAATAATTCATATATTATTATTGATTAGATTTTTGCATTGATATTATATATGGATTCATCTCATTTTGAGGTTATTAATTAAATGGAATGTGTTTTTAGTTATTTACCATTCCATATTGTTTTTTCCATTACTCTTGTTATCATCCACACTACACAACCCTTAATGATAATTTTAGACCTCCTATATTTTTTTTCCTTTCCCTGATATGTTAAGAACAAACCTACGAACGGGTTTCAAGGAGAAATAATATTTATTTTTTCTATGTTTAATATTTTATTTCCAATATAACATGATAATCATATATTTATATGGTTCATTAAGACCACTAAATTGATAAAACCATACTGATTTTATCCCTTCTATCTTTTTACAATGTAATAAAGTATACACCAATTCTAGGTTAATAGAGTTGGGGTTGTTATAATAATCATTCAAATATGAAAAACCACAATCATAATGAATGTATTTGTACAATTTCTCACTCGATATACCTCTATTTAAAAAAAATGTTTCTCTTCATCATATACTCATTTATTTTGGTTTCCCTATTTTTTATCCCAAAGTATATATTCCCTTATCTATTCATAATAATAATACTAAAAATAATCATGTAATGGCCCAGACCCTCATGACCCCTCCCTTTTCGAAATTTCGGTGCGATAGATCGGCACGACTGATCGGTGTTATCCAGCTTTTTTGGGTTTAATTCTACAGTTTTTCCTGTAACACCTCTTTTAGGCTTTTTGACCTTCTAAGTCGTTTCAAGGCCATTTTTAACCCATAATTAATATCTAAAAATCCATAGAAACCTCTGTATTAAATAAAAATTAATTTAGTCATGTGTAACTACCAAACTGTGTGAGGAACCATGATCCTAATTTAAAGCGTTTAAATTTCTCATATCCCGTAACAACAGGATTTTATCTATATATCACAGAAGAAGTTCTTCTTCCCCTTTCTTCCCTTTTAGCCAACTTCTCTCTTCTTCATGGTGCACTTGAAGTCATTTCTTCTCGATACTTGTGGTGTACCTAGGCTAAAGTAGTCTACTCGTCCTTGGAGTTCCTGACATTCCTCCCCTGCAAATCGTGCATCCCCTGTTCTTGGAGCATAGAGAAAAACGTCTCCTTGATCAGTCAGGTAGGTGTTTCACCTTCGTCTCTCCTTTCGATGTATCTTGCAGGGTGGGTACGCTACTGATTCTGTAGAATCGGATGAACCTAACTTTAATGAAGATAATAAAAGGATTCTAAAGAATGAAGGGGAGGGGTGTGATCGATGATGCTGCTCTGTTTTTATCCTCTTTCATGATTAATGATTTCTGAATTATGTGGGCTTACGCCTACTGAAAATCATGTCCATTGGTGGTCTTCCTCTATTCACTAATAAACCCTTAACTCTTGTGATGTTTAAATGGCTTGTATTTTGGTTGTGAACCTTTTTATGTGTAAAGGAAATTGGTTAAATACGTATGTTTGGATAAATAAATTGGAAGCACCAGGATCAACTCCTTTTTTATGATAACCCATGTTTAAGCCCAGTGGATTTGAAATCTTGGAGTGTGTTAAATATTTTCAATATGAAAATACCTGTTGAGTCTGCCTTGTATTGGTAGTATTGGTTTGGTTTTTCCTCCATGGGTAGAGTACAGGTGACCTTATGGTTTTCTTGGATAGGGTCTTAGATTGTTGGGGTGATATGGGTGATGATGGGATCCTCTGTTTGTATCATGAATTGGGGTGGGATCCTTTTCTGTTGTGAAACCTTCTTATTCATAGTTTTGGGAACTTGGTACTATATCTCACTTTGACCTGCTTTGGTTCCAATACGTGGATGGGTCTCATTTGATGTATTTTTACAGGAGAACCGGGTTTGAATGTTTAAATTGATGTTGGGTGTACTTTCTTCTTGGCATGTACTTATGCTTACTAGTTTCCCAAGTAGTTGTAGAAACTTATTTAAACATTTTCACTGAACATGAAAACAAGGATGGGACAAATGGGGATTTGGTTTAGTGTGATTTGTGACTTGGGCATGGGTGATGTTCTCTTTTCTTATGATTGATTATTAAGGATGGTGTTCTTTAAGCTGGGTGAAGAAAAACCTAGTTTTGGTGAGTGCTTGTTACCTATACATATACTTGTAGTTTTTGTGTTTCTTATTTGCGCCCCACCCAAGTTGAGCCCTTAGTGCCAGAAACCCGATTTCATGGGGGAGGGAGTTTTTTCTAACACTCATATGAGTGGCTGGTTATTAGCTCCTTTTCTTCTCCCTTTCCCGAATAGCCCAAGACTCTACGGGCAAGCTGTGATGGCCTGATGTCTATTATTGTCTCATGAATCTTCGGGCAGGGTAGTGTGGTGGTTGTCCCAGGTGTGTGCGGGTAGGTGGTTTCCCAAGTGTCTTAGGGATGACGCCTAGGTGTCTTCGGGCATGGCAGTAGTTCTTCTAGCCCAGGTGTCTTCGGGTGTGGCAGTGGTTGTTCAGGCCTAGGTTTTTTCAGGCATGGTAACATGTGACAGTTATGGCCCAGCTTTTTGCGAGCGAGTTAGTGGTTGTGGTCCAGGTGATTGTGGGCGGGTTGTGTGGTTGTGGCCCAGGTGTGTGTGTGTGGGGCACGGTAGTGGGACTGTGATGAGAATGGAGGGATTGGTCTGGTGCGTAGGATGTCTTCAATAACCAGTGGGAAAGTGGCACGGGGTTCCCAAACATCGATGTGTTATTACTATACATTACTTGACTTTCGTTATTTGGGGAGTGTTCCTTGGTGAGGCTTTTGGGTGGTTAGTTTCCTTGCTAGGTGCTTGGTTATCTCTTTTCTCACAGGGCATTAGTATACCTCCCCACTTTTTCATGAGAGTCTTTGGTTATTCCTTACTGAGTATACTTGAATGCTCTCCCTAAATATATAAAACTGCTTTTAGGTTACCTGGAAGACTTTAGGGATCATGCGGGACCGTACTAGCTTGGACCTTTGGGGCAGTTGTTGTAGTTGTTTTCTTTTCTTGGTATCCTTTTACCTTTGGAGTTTTGTGACTTGTATCTTTTACCTTTGAACATGTATATGGGAATGGTTTATTTTCAGTCGTATTTGCACTTTCAGTTTTGGTGTTTTGGGATTTACTATCTTATCTCCTGATCCTATTAAAAGAAAAAGGGTAATGCCTTCCATTTAGTGTGTGATTTTATACCCTTGGTGATAGTCTCCACTCCGGGACCTATTGAAGGCGGGTTTCAGGGGTCATTATCTCTCCTTCAACTTAATGAAGGAAGGGCCTGGAAATCTGCTGACCCTTCCCTCCTTTTGGTGAAGGCGGGTCGTGAAAAATCATTTCCTTCTTTATTTAGGCATATTTTGTGTCATTAAAAATAGTTTTTCTCATAATAAAATACTTGTATGAAACAAATTTGAAAATAGATTTAAATTTTTAACCATAAATCATAACATGTGGCTCTTATACCACTAGTTATGGCCATGTGGAATATGTTCACACTAAGAGGATAGGTGAATACCGGTGATGCATGATTTAATCATTTTAATGATCACATTTGTCTGATTATCAGATATTGTTCTTCCATTTGAAGGAACTCATTAAATTGTTCACAATTGATGGAACTATCTACAAATCATAAAAGTTTGTATAAATATAAAGAAAATATGTGCACAAAGATTTTACTTGGTTCACTACAAAGGGTTTCTTCCAAGAAAAACAGACTTATGAGGTTTCAATGTGCTAAAATCCATTATACTCACTTCCTATGAAAGATAAATTTTTTCACAACCCTCTATGACAATTTTGAAATTCGTTAAAAACTTTAGCGAACTCATAACTCACCCATGGGGTACACTATACTCTCTCACTCTATAAATTTATGGAAGGATTTTTTAATACATAGGATTTAGGGTCTATTTAAACCTTTATAGACATAATGGTTTACCAAGGTCATCATAGGATTCTAAGTAACTATGAATAATTTATTTTATAAAAAAAATCCTTATTATTCTCTAAAATGATGTTGCTACAAAATTCCAAACCTAGTTGAAATCGACTCCTTTTAAAAATTTGAGTCCTTATCTTCCCCTTTGAATTATAAATATGAGTTTCCTCTAAATTCGAGGATCCACTCTTTATCCATAGAATAATCAATACTACATATATCCTCTTCTATGAAAAGATTATGAAACACTGGAATAATATTGATGAGACATGTCTTCATCATCAATAGATATATAAAAATGGAAATGTATCTTCTTCTTCAAGACTTCTTATTTCAAACCAACTGTGATCAATGGAACTGCATTATGTCTCTCCTCACTTCATTTTCAACTATACAAGATATATCATTTTTGTTCCATTATCTCAATTAAATCTTATAATGTGGTTTTATTTTTCAATACATTCATTATAATTTTATATAGAGTCTCAAAATCTTCTAACATTGACCCAATGATTGGGATCAATCTTTTCCCTTAAGTCACATTATCATCCCTTATGTATACACAATAATTATGGTTGTAATTCATGTATTCAAATCGACTAGAATCTAAAAAACTCAATCCTAAATTTCTCATTTTATAATTAAATCTAAGTCACTACTTAACTATAGCTATATTCTTCTTTAAAATGTATGAATCTGAATTTTCATGTGGCTCCACAACCAGTTCACTTACTAAGGCATGAATCCACTTACAATGGCATGAAATATTCTCAAAAAAATATTTGAAAAAATAATATATTGAAAACAGTGTCTATGGAAATCCATCCTCATATATATTCCCTAAAATTTATCATATCAGCATAATCCAGAGACTTGATGTATTTAATTAATTAATTATCAATGAAAATATTCATTTAAATCCTCGGAAAAAATTCTACATTAAAATATTCTATTTATTTTTTCGTGATATGCTGCTAATATTTTTTGATTAATTCTCATGATATTTACTTATACATGTATTACCACACATTAGAATCACATTTTCATGATTTTGGAAAAAAATATTTTCACTTATGTAGCCCAAATAAATTAGAGTAAATTTTACAAATCTTCAAACATCATAGATTCTTCAACTCTAGTTTACTGTTATGTGAATTGTATACCATTGGATTTTATATTACATATATTATAGTCTAATATTACTCAACATTTATTCATTATTAATTAAAATTACATAGCTTCTTGATTACACTTATGATTATCTTGAAACACTAAGGTTATTCATACACAACCTCTAAAACCCCAAAGTTATTATTAAATACCATTTTGTTACACTTACATTTTTGGGTAAAGCATCACTTTAGTTCTACACACCAGCATACTTTACAAAACACAAAACGGAACTGAGTTTTTATTCTTACATATATTATTTTTCACTCTTAGGTAATATATTGACTCATAAATCTATTCATACATTTATAATATATCATCCTGATAAATCTCACATTTCATAGAGTTATTATTATGAAATTCATTTACCATATTTATACTCTTATGTGACTAGTTCAACATCCATCTTAATCATATAAAAATGAATAAAATATCTTATTACTCTCATGTATCCATATAATTTAAGAAATATATATCTACTTTATTCTAATTATATTCAAGTATTGTCCCACTTCTTTCAATAGTATAGAATTTATAAAGGGATATATTTCTTTAATAATACATATCCAATCCTACCCCAAATGCATCCACACAAGATCATATTTCACCATTAACAAAATAAATTTTGAATGAAAATAATTCAACTCATTAATCATTCATACATGCATGATTTATCATGATACATTAAATCTCGATATCTTCTTCAATTTCATGATCTTTTGCATCCATTTCCTTGATATATAAAAGTGTAAAGGTAGTTATTCCTTCAAAAATGCCTCTATATCCCCACTATTATGGCTTTAATCCTTTGTATAATTATTATTGAATGCATCTAAATGAATCTATGTATCCTTCTTTCTACACTCTACCATTTTATTTTTTTCTAGATTATTACCATAAACTGTCAAAAAAATTACATCAAATAGTTCATTACTTACACCAATATGTAATATACATGAAAAAGGAAGACTTAATATATAAAAATATCTAACATAGAATTTTAGTAAAGTATAGTAGAGATTTCACTCTGGTACGTAACATTTCATGGACAATAGATAATTTTTTCTGGAACATACCTAACATTAAATATCAGATTCCAGAGAATATATAATAATCATCTATGATCAAGTAATAATAGCTATATAATATGTACACGTAATTCTAAATATATGAGTTAATTTTAGTATATGTAAGAGTAATAAAGTGATATGAAAGATTGACTATAAATTTATTTTTCTTATGGGTTTTTACTATGAGATTATGTAAGAGTTACCTATGTTTTGAACTAATATATAAGACCTCACTAAATTTCACGTACTATTAAATAGGTTTTCTCTGAAGATATATAATGTCTAAAATTGATGAGTTTGTGTTTCTATTTAGTGATTAAATGTCATAATTCCTGACGGATTAAGCTGTGAAACCATTTTAAGATTTCGATGATTATATATAAAGAATGTGATTTAATTGTTGGAATAAGTTTCACACCAAATTTTTATTACTTCTTTCCTTCATGAATACATCACTAGTATAAAAATAATTTTTAAAATTTAGTTTTTTTTGAAATCAATTTTATATGTTATGTTATTATAAGTGATGTAGTAAATATATTTTCAATATTAGTTGTTAAAGCATATGATAAAATAATTATTTCAAAATATTTAAAGAACTATTTTTTGTAAATGATGTTAAAAGTAACTTCTAACATTCATTACTAAATAACTGGTATTAAAAGTGTCTTTTTAAAAAATTAGTGGCATTTACTCCATTAAAAGTAAATAAATTATTGAAAAATTTTAAATTTTCATAAATGAAGTTAAATCTGGAAAACAAATCTTGAATCCTTGACTTAATATTCATTATTTTTTCTATCACTATCAATATTTTTTAGGAAATAACTCATGAGGAAACAAAAAATGAGACTTATTAGGAAATTTAGTCTCTTTCTTGTAAACTCATGAAGATGCTTCATTTTTAAAATTTGTATAAAAAGTATTCTTCATTATAAACATATGAATCATGAACAAGTATATCAATAGAAAAATATGGTCATGAATAAATAATAAAATGGTTGAATATTTAAAAACATCATATCAAAATTTTAGGAACAATGAACCAGTGTAACGAAGATAGAAATTGATGGAATACATCATAAATGAATAAAGGTGCACCATTGAAAAATTTATATAATTCTTGAAAAGGTGAAACAATTAGTTATAAATTTTAATGTCATTTTTAAAATTGGAAATAATTCATTCAAAAAAATTAAAATATCACTTTTACATGACTTAAAATTTAATTTATAATATAATTTTTTCAAAAATAAACACTAATAATTCTCATAAAAAGGGTTTAATGATGTTTTTTTAAAAATCAACATTAAAATTCATGTATTTAATGTTTAGTTTTTTAAAACGTATGTTAAAAACTACTAGGAAAAGGTTTTAATGACATGTTTTAAAAAACAATGTTAAAACTCTTTGATTAAGGACTTTAATGTCACTTATTTATATAATTTATGATAAACACTGTTTAAAATCTGTTATTTAATAACCAATGTTAAAACCTGGATGTGAATGTTACTTTTCACAAATTCATATTGTTTATTTTTAAGTATTAAAGAAAAGTTAATTACTTTTTGTTAAAGAATTCAATGGATCAAGAATATATTTTCATTTTGTCTTCAAAATCTTCTTACATGTTAGATAGATATAGTATAATGAAAATTTGAGAGACATTTCTATTTTGAAATAGATTATATTGGTAAATTATTATTCATACTCTTCATCTAATCAATTTATGATAATAGTGATGTATATGTGTCTTGGAAGCATCCTGGACATACAAAGGATGTTTTCACCCACATTAGGGGTGAACCTTGTATAACATGTTTGTAATTTTGTGTCCTTTTTTAGAGAAATTTCATATTGTTGAGGGTAGGACATAATTATTGAGTGGATCTCAAATATAATGAGTCATAGTGGTTTTTTAAAATGGAAATTATTCTATGGGTAACACATAATAAACCCACTATGTATTCATAATTAGTCTTCTAGGAAATTCAACTAGTTCAAATCTGTCAAGGATAACTATAATAGTTCCTATCTTAGATGAAGATACATGTAGAATCCTAATTGAGTTAATAGAATAGAAATACTGATATTTGAGGTAATTAACTATCATGGATGGAAGAATAGGATGATTCCCAATCTTATCTCACTTATCTTGGATATTATTTTTGTTTCCTCTATTGGTTTTACACCACTTTATGTAGATTTTACAATGACACATGGTTAAAAGAGAAATATATAATTTTATGGAAAGGATAAGAATAAAATAATAATTTACCTATTTTAAAAGGTGTATTCCTTGCTTCTGGGACTCAGTAAATCTATACTGCATCGAAATAAGCTTCAAAATATGTTTCAAAGAAATTTTAATGTGACGGATGCTGAGTCATAAATCTAGAGAGCTAAATTTGAGGATTTTTGGATAGTCGATGATGAGACTTTTGATAAATTATTCATAATAGTAAATGAAATTGTTAAAAATATCAATGGTTTATGATATATATTTGACGATATTAATGTTTTTAAGAAATTTATTAGAAACCTCATTGATATATTTGATAAAAATATTTTTCTTTTGGAAGATAAAGATTATTTTTTTCTTTAGTAAGTAACACAATATTCTATTTCCTTATGAATTGAGAACATATTTTATTTTAAAAAAATTTATGGATGTGGATAATTATATGGAATTCAATACATTGAAAAACATAAAATAAAGGAAATTTATCTTATGATTCTGAACATGATGATGAAAAATAAGAAGAACGTGAGATGATAATTAGCTGAGCTTTTTTATAAAAAAATTAAGGATTTTACTCTAACCAATTTGATATTTTATGGCTTATTGAAATATTTTTGGTTTATAGAAATTTTTAGGATTTATTGTGAAAGTGTCATAATTATTCATTTTTATGTTTTTTATTAATTTTCTCGGGTAATTTTAACATCTATAAATTAATCTGTGTTTTTACATGTTATTACATAAAGGAAAACCCTAATGTATTAGTCATATATTCATATGTAAGAGTTATCATGGAGTTCCAAGGAATATTTAAAAGACATTATAAGTAATTGATGATGAAAAATTAGCGTAAAGTCCCAAAATATATAAGAGTAATTATCTTCAACTAAATAAATATATATAATTCATTAGTTCTCCATGTTTAAACGTCAGTTGTGTAGTTGGATACAAATATAGAAAATTATTGATGTGTTAATGTAATTTATTAGATATATAAGAGTGAATTATGACATATGAAAAAGTAAAAAATATATCCATGTAGATAAGTAAATTTAATATACCTTACTTTTTGGATGGTTTTAACCATGTTAGATGATACGTAAGAGTAATTAACGTGATACATAAAGGTTTATCTAAGAATACATAAGGGTACATTACTTAAATAAAATCCATAAATGTTTCTAATAAAACATTCATACTATTTCATGAGGGTGAAAAACTCACAAACATAATGGTCATCAATATATATGTGAAGGTTCCATCATTTCTGAAATCTAAATAATTGGAAGAACCAATGTTCTTATCATTCAATAAAGACATACACCATAAAGATAAATTTTATAGTAGTTCTTAGAAAATCTAAAGATTTCAAAATTTCATGTTATCTATTTCACTAGGAAAATTGAATACCATAGTGGTTCTGAAATGGAAATATAGTACATACCACATAGTGAAGAGTTTTTGGGGAAGTACAATGGTTATTACCATTTTAACAAGACAACACCTTGATGTAATGAGCTAAATCGTTGTGAACTAATGAAGGAGATTCCTATAACATTTGTCCATTTAAAATATTGCAAATCTTTTATTGACCAAATGAATTAAATTCATAGGATAATTAAAGAAGTGGTTCAACTAATAATCATAGAAATATGTGAACAAATTTATATATGGTGAAACTTAGTTAAATAGGCTACAAAAATGGAAACATCACATTAACCTAGTGTTACATGTGTGAAAGACACACGGATGCATGTTGAATCCTATTTATCTACCTATTTATGTTCATAATATTTTAATAAATTGGATAGGGTTATGTCCCTTTCCTTTTGTTTGGGAATTTTTTTTTTTAAAAAAATTAACTATAATTCATTGTATTTGTTTTATTTCAAAAACTATAGGGCTCTTTTTTTCATTTATTTATCATTTACATTGTTCTTCTGTCTACTATAATTCACATTCTAGATACAAAGGTAACAATCCTCAGGGTTGAACAAACATTTATTAAAGTAATGAAGTTGAACATTGAAAAATTTGACAGGGAGTGCCCCTTTCTTCATTCCCTTCTTATCAATGCTTAATTCTTCCCTCTTTTTATTTTGGGGGTTTGATATTTTTATTTTATTTTATTAAGGTACTCATATCATGGTGTCTTCTAAACAACACTGGGGGTGATAGAATGTGGGGATTCCTATTAAAAAACCCTTTCTACCTTTATAGTTTGATTGATCATCTACAAATCCATGGCTATATGTAGTATAAACAAAACATTTCTTATGGGATTAACCATTTTAAGCATTAATTTTTTATACTACTTTCATAGTGTTATAACAATTGGTAATTTATTTTTTTATAGATTATGTTTAATTTTGGATCTTGACTCATTTCACCAATTATAAAATAAAATTATGTATATTTGTCCTTGTCATTTTATTTCTACACTATGTTTTATGAGCATGGTACTTTTTAATTAATTAAAATACATGCTTTTATTTACAGTTGGGGTACAACAAATAGCTTAGTAGATTTATTTGTCTTTATTTTTTTCAATTTTAAGTAAAATTTTAGCTCTAATGAATATTTAATTTCTTTTTTAACTCAAGAATTTATTTTGATATATTTTACTTCAATTTATATGTAATGTATTTTTAAATGACTATTATTATAGGATTTTTTCTTGTTTTTTTTTGAACATTTTTATATGTTTGCCTAATTTTTCAATTCTATGTTAATGAAACACTATCCCAAAATATTTTTATATTATTTTTAGGTATTCTAACCTATTTTGACTTATTCTTTATAATGCCCTTAGTTTAATAAGTTAAACTTAGGTCTACGATAAGAAATATAACTTGTGATTAATTATATTTCAAATATAAAAATTTTATGAATTTTTTTTATATAAATGTTTCACTTATTTGGATATATAAATTTTTACTTGAGACCTACCCTTTACATATATCCCATTTTAGACCATAGAATACATGAATTTCCTTATAGTCTTAAACAACTTTAGAAGTTGATTTTTCCTTACTCGTATTCACTCTCAACACATTAAAATTATTCTTACTTGTTTTAGTGTAATGGAATATACTTTAATGTTTGTTATGTAATGAATAAGCTCATTTTTTATGTGATTTCTTATTGTCACTATTCTGGGAATTATACTAAGAAATGGTCATGATTCATTATCTTCATTTTTATAATACCAATTCTCTTCATATTAGAAAAAATTAAAAATTAATGATATTTACTCAATCTCTATGTTTACTCATATGATGAATTTACCTCAGAAATAATAAGGGAATTAGTTTTTATGCAATCATTGCATTACATTTTCATTTAGTTTTCAATGAAAAAATGGAAAAAGTTAAAAAAACATGATAGTTAGGATGAGACCATTTCTTTCGTTTATTGTATGACTCATTGACCATTTCAATAGAATGGGTGTAGTGTTATAACTTGTCACTAGATTTTAGTGAGTTATATTTCTTATAGTTTCACATAATTATTTTTATGATTATATTTTAGAGTTTATCTACCTCTTTCTGTCTATATATTTTTAAAATGTTTTTACCCAAAAACCAATGTCCTCCAAATAACCATAGAAAAATACCTCATGTTTGAAAATGATTTCATCTCACTCAGTTTGGAGAAATGATTATTTTTAAAAACATATAGTGATGTATAAATTTTCCATTTATGTGTATAAATTTATATTAAATATATCTTGAGTGAATATTGACATGAATTTTATCGTGAGGTATGTTTTGATTAGGTCATGGAAGGAATTTTTATGTTGAAATAATTTAAAAGTGGGAGAAAAAATAAAATGAATTAACTTTCATATATGTGGATTGATGAATATTTTTTTAAAAGAACATCAAAAATTATCTCACTATTTTATTTTATATTTATTTGAAGTGGAAATAAGATGATTTTCTAATCGTGTAGTGCTTAAGTGTGGGAAAATTGATAGAGATTATATTTTCATTATATTTTAATTTGAAATTCAAAAATTTTATTTCCACAAATTTCAGGCTTCTTAGATACTTAAAAGTGATCATTCACCATGTGTAAAGATTTGTCATTTTGTGGGACAAGAATTTAGAAAACTCATGATAAATAAAATTAACGCTGAGGGTGTGTATAATTAATTCAGTTTATACATAAAATAATATCGTCTGATATGTAGATGTGTTTTCTTCTTTTGTCGAGGGGATTTTAACCAAGTGACAAAACACATATGAGTATATAAATTTATACATTTGAGTTCATCTGAGAAAACATATGAATCTTGCACATATAGAAAACTAGATCAAGATTTATACATATGAGTCTAAATTTTTTTCAATAAGATGAATCCCATTTATGTAAAGTTCACCCTTTCAGGCGTGAATGTTCCATTATATAAAAAATATGATGAATAAGAAAGACTAAAGAACATATCGTGTGATGAATTCCCACACAATGAAGATAAATCATCCTATCAATCAGAAAAAATATATAGATGTTAAAATATTAATCCTATCATTTCACTAGAAGTTGATCATGACATGATATTTTTAATTTATGAATATAATTTAGACCATATCGTGAATGTATTGTCTCATGTTTTTAGAAATCATAATCTATCCAAACACAATATGTGAAAAATTGTAAACTTATTATTATTGTTATTATTTTTTAAAAGGAACTTAAATTGATTTGATAATACATCATACAATATAAAAACTAAACTAACAATAGTTTATTCATCCATGGTAAAACATTACATAAAAATAAAAACACACTAATTATTTTACAACAGGGGTTAAAAATCACCAAGGATTATTAAATGCTTTAAAATTTCAAAAATAAAAAGGGGGGGAAAGATAGGTGAGAATAAAATCATCAACCTTAGGGGATATCCTATATCATTTTCAAAATTTAGGATTATTAATATCTAAGGTAAACCTATACTAAATAAGAACATCATAAGGTAATAAAGAAAATGATCTAATATAAAATGAAAATAATTAAAATAAAATGTGTAAATGGAATGAATGAGTTTTGTAAGCGTATATATAAGAAAGTAAATGGGTCATTAAATGTATGGTACTGAAAATATATTCATTATAAATATTTTTTATGAAAATTTTTTATTCGATATACATGTTGAGTCAATAATTTTATTTATGAATTTTCTATTCCTTTATGTTTTGAAAATCACTAACACATTTTATAAAGGAAAATTATCTTTCTCTAAGAAATATTTTCTTAAGGAAAATTTTATTTTTCCAAAAATGGAATTGACCATACCTACAGTTTAAATGATTTATCTAATTTTTCCTTAAAATAAGTCTTACCATGTTTTTCTTATGTCAAAAAATAGAATCATTATCTAACTCAGAACCTTACAGTTCCTTAGAATCTGATTTCACCAAAATTGTGAATCTAACTTCTCTAGAAATAAAAGACTGATTTATTTTTGAACTTAGACTCTAATTTCATCTAAAATCATATTATAGTTTCTTCTAAACTAAAAACTTAATTTATTCTAAAATCAGACTCTCATTTTTTCTAAAATTAGAACCTGATTTCATCTAAAATCATACTCTGGTATCTTTAGAAATTAGAATCCAACTTTTTATAATTTTAGAATCTGATTTTCAATATTTCTAGACTCTGGTATTCAATTACTTATGATTTTAATTAAATTAATTTATTACATTTATAAAATTCTCTTAATGTAATGTTTCATTTTATCGGATCCTAAATGTGATAATGTTTCTTAATTTTAGCAATGTTTCGTATAGTTAGTTATTCCAAATGAGGTCATCCAAACTATTTTAACTTAATCATTTCCTGGGTGCCACATGTACAATTCCCATGGAAATGTAAGTAAAAGTATGATCGTCGGAGGAGGAATTCGACCGTTGGAATCCATGCCTATAAATACACTGCCATTTGAATGAGATCAGAGTTAGAGTTTTTGTGGAGAGGTGTTGATCTATGTAATGAAGTGATAATATATGAGAGCTATGCTCAATCATGATTTGTGTGAATGTTGTGAAAAACTTTTTCAAGATGATATCATCTTGTTCAACCTACCAAGTACGAATTTGATTATTGATGTTATCAATCAAGGGCTTTTGGGAAAGGATGATAGAGGCATCAGTCACCTTAGAGATTGACGACTTACAAGGATAAAAAAATTATTCGGATATTCATTTTGAGGGCTTACCCTAGTGTGAATATGGTAGAAATTATTTAAATAATAATTCAACGGACCTTTCTCCAAGTTTTTTGGATACCCTTCTCTTCCGGTCAAAAGATTTATTATACATGTCTTGTTTTGTTACAAGTATTATTTCAACTTTATTTTATTAAAGATAAGAAGTGTAACTTTCATACACTATATAATACTTGTATACTCTGATATAAATAATATTCTATACTCTTTAATGTTTAATATTTCCCTTAGTAATCTAGTCTTATGTTTCTTTATAGAATACATATTACCAAATCCTAATAAAGTTTGATTCATTGATAAGAACTAAATAGGGTTTATAAATCCACTTTTTTTAACTTGGTTAAACATAGATTTTCATAAGGATAAATATGAAGGTTTTTAAACCTATAATTCACTCCCTTGTAATTAATCAATCTACATAGAAATTTTGATCCTAAAATTATTATTAGAGGAGGTCTCTGAAATACTTATATTTATAAATATTTATCTTTCTCAACTTTTTAGACGTAACCTTACTTGTTCAAGTTTCTCTTAAGTCATTCCATATAAATTCTTTGTTTATAAAGTCTTACTACTAATCCTTTTTTTGGAAAATAATTTTTTTTTTATGAATGGTAGGAAAGGAATGTTGGTTCTATAGACAACCTAAATCCTACCAGTCCTCAAATATTTGATGGAAATGACCATGAATACTATAATGATAGGATGAAGACCTTTATTATCAATAATAGTTTGGATAAAATTGTTATGTTAGCTGGAGACTACAAGATTCTATGGAAATCAGAAAATTCACCAATCAAGAAAAAAAAGATTATTAGCTTACCTTTAAGGTATGAAATACTTTATTATGTTCTATGAAAAGGAATATCTATAGCCAGATTTTATCTTGTGAACCTCCTAATAGAATCTAGAAGAATTTATAATTCACACATTTTTGGCACATCCAAGGTCATTGAAATAATAAGATCTGTACTTAGAGCTAAATACCATGGTATTATGTATCCTTATAGAGAACCTATATGTAAAGTTCAGCAATGGTTTATGACTATTGTCAACAAACTTCAATCTATGGGTGGAAAAGGACTTGATAATGAGATTCTTGTGGAAAATACAATATATATTATTCCCAATGAGTGGGAATATAAAAGAATATCGATTGACGAGAATTGGAATGTTTCAAACAACACTCTAGATGAGTTATTTGGGACTCTTCTAAAGTATGAAAACAGAATGAAGAGAGATGCAGAGATCAATAATAAACAACTCGGTAATTATAGTGTTTCTTTTTAAAACACTTTAAATCATATGAAATCCAAGACTCATGAATTATTTACTAGATCAAAAGCCAATAATTCTATTGTTATATATTAATCAAGTGGTAGTGATCATTCTGAGAATGAAAATTCCAATCTTTCACGAAGGAAGAACAAGATTGTGCAAAAGAAATATTTCCAATATAGAAACAAGAAGAAAGACAGAAATGATAATAATGATTAAAAAGTGACTTGTTATAAATGTAAGAGGGCAGTTCATATCAGAATATACTATTCTATGTTCAAAAGGAAATAAATAAAGGATATTAATTTAGAAAGAATCAATAATAAATACTATAAGTCTGAGCTTAATAAAGTAAAAAAATGGTGATACCTAGAGTGCTAGTGGTGGTGATACATCTGATGAATCTTCAAATATTGAATATTATAGACATAATAATATTGGACTTATAGCCATAATTCATACAAAAAACAATGTCTCATGGATAAGGTAAATATTACTGAATATTTAACCAATCATTCTTTAAATGAAAATTTTCCTAATAAACAATATTATGAATCTTCAGATGAATAATATTCATCATAAGAAGATAATAAATTACCTTCTTTTGAAGAAGAATCTAGGTTTTCCAAGTTACATGAGAATGAAAATATTATGAAAAATAAGAAACTTAACAAGGAAAATTCTAGAATATATATTTTAACAAAATAAATGTTAGATATTTTAAAATATCTTGATCAGAAAAACCTATATTTTGAAACTATTTCCAAATACCTTAAGAATGTTAATTCTGAGAAGGATAAACTTTCAAAGGATCTTGAAAAATTAATTTCTAAGAAATTTTTTTTACACACAATCTCAAATTCTGATACTAATGACTATGAGGATAAGAATTTAGTCAGCAGATTAAAATATGACAAATTTTCCTTAAAGAATATTTTTTCAAACTTTACTCATGGTAAGGACCGTTTTTACAAAATGTATTCCCAACTTAGTCCTCTAAGAAATAGTTCGGGATTTGGTTATTCTCTTTCAAAACTATTTTTTAGTCAAAAATATTTTGTTCCCTAAAGATTTCCTTTTTGCAATAATTTTCAATGTGGTGGACATTTGGAGAAAAATAGTTCGTTGAATAAAACCCGGTCCTTATGTTTTTTAAAAGCCCAATTTTTCTAATCAAATTTAGATACCAATGGTTTTACATTATAGCATTACCGAATACCTGAATGTTTGGATTTCTAAAGTTTAATTATTTTATTTTCATGAAAACAAAGGAATTGACAACAAAAATACATGGTACATGGATAGTTCATGTTCCGATCACGTGACCGGTAAAAAAATGTCTTTTCAAAAATTATCAAGATGAAATGTGGAAAAATAACTTTCAGAGAAAAAGTTTAAGGATAAATTATTGGTATAGGTAATATTGTTCTTCTCGGAAAGGCTTTAATATCAAATTTTTTGTTTGATAACGGTTTAATAAAAACCTTATAAGAATATTACAATTATGTAATAAAGGTTAACTTGTGAATTTTAGGAATGATAAATGTCTATTATATAATTCCAAGTAAAAGTTTATTCTCTCCACCCATAGGAATGAGAATGTTTATACACATAACATAGAAGACCTTAGGAGCCAAGACCTACCTTGACTTAGTGAAATGGAATATCAATCATGGTTATGGCATAGAAGAATTGGATATTGTAACCTTATAAACCTATGAAAACCCTCAACTAAAGTACTTTTTTAGGATCTACCCGGGAATAGATTTGATTATTCAAAATTTTCTGATCCTGTTCAATATAGAAATCAATATAATACAAGATTTAAATAAATTAGTGAAGTCTCAACATCTGATGCATTACAGATAGTCTATATTGATCTTTTTGGTCCAACACAAACTTTATGTATTGGTGGAAAATTATATGTTTTTATTTATATAATGATTACAATAGATTTACATGGGTATATTTTGTAGAAAAAAAATATATTAATCCTTTTGTATTTTAAATCTTTTTCATCCAAAGTTAAAAATGAGAAAAACCTTCCATTGATAACTATTCATAGTGATCATGGTGGAGAATTTGGAAATTCAGATTTTATAAAAATTTTAGTAAGAATGGAATTACTCCAAAATTCTCTCCTCTAAGAACTCCTCAAAAAATGGTATTGTTCAAAGAATAAATTTAACTCTTAAAGAGATAACTGGGACCATGTTGACTGAATATTATATTACTAACCACTTTTGGGATGATGCTGTAAGTACTGATTTCTATACTAAAAATTGAGTTTTAATTTGACCTTTTTCTTAATAAAACACCTATGAGTTGTGGATTGGTCGAAAACCTAAATTTTATTACTTCAAATTATTTGGATGTAGAGTATTCACATGGAATAAAAATGACATATTACATAAATTCTCACCCAAATCCAATGAAAAATTTTATTAGGCTATTCGGATACTTCTATGTCTTATAGAGTTTTTAACAAAAATTCATTTAATTTTGAAGAAACATTACATGTTAAATATTATGAAATTGATTCTTTTTTTAAAAAAAACCATAACCTACATCTTCGGATGTGTTTTAAAAAACTGATTATCATCCTTTTATGGAAGACCCATCTAATAAGTAAAATAATTAAGAAAATGTTTTTGATGTTTTTAAAATAGTTGAATTTTTACCTTTTATTGATGAATAAGTTTTATAGAACCCAAATCAGTTGTTTCTTCATAATCATCCCAGTAATAGTATCATTGTTGATGTAAATCAGCCTGTAAAATCTATATATTCTCTAATAAATTAAGTAGATAATTTAGTATTTATTTCCAAATTATAACCCAAAAACACTGATGAATATTTTTTTTATTATGATTAGATTAATTATTTGAAAGATGAACTAAATTAATTTGAAAGTATCAAAATTTGGAAATTGGTAAAAATACCTAAAGAAACTTCTATAATTGGTGTAAAATGGGTCTTCAAAAATAAGTGTGATAAAAGTGGAATAACTGTAAGAAATTGAGAAAGATTAGTTGCTAAAGGCTATAATAAAAAAGAATGAATAGACTATGAAGAATCATATGCTCTAGTAGCTATACTTAAATCTATTTGTATTATACTATCCATTGCGGTATTTTTTTTAATTTCAATATTTTTCAAATGGACATGAAGTATTCTTTCCTTAATCAATATGTTCAGGAAAAATTTTATGTGGAAAAACATCCTGGTTTTGAAGACACAAACTACCTGAATGTGTTTACAGACTTACCAAAGCATTATATGGACTTAAACAAGCCCCTAGAACTTTTTATGATAGACTTACAAGATTTTTGTTACAAAACAATTATGTGGAGGGAACTGCATATCAAAAACGTTTTTTAAATAAAGATAAGGAAAATGTTTTGATTAATTAAATTTATGATTATGACATTATATTTATATCAACTCGGTAATCCTTAACTAATTAATTTTGTGAATCTCATGAAATATGATTTCAAAATGAGAATGATGAGTGGGTTTACATTTTTTCTTTGTTTTAAAATTTATCAAAAACTAGTAGGAACTTATATATCTCAAAATAAGTATATTAAATATCTTCTTAATAAGTATTGATATGACAACACTAAAAGCATAAGTACTCCAATCGGTACCTCAAACACTCTTGATCTTGATGAAGCTACAAAGCTGTAGATCAAACATATTTTAGAGGTATGATATGATGTTTATTATACATAATAGCTAGTCATCCTGACTAGATGTTTTTAGTATTCTTAAATGCATGATATCAATCTAATCCAAAATAATCACATTTAAAAGTAGTAAATATAATTTTTCTCTATTTAATGGGAAACATGGATTTAAGACATTTATATTCTTCTAGAAAAGATTTTGTTTTAAAAAGATTTTCATATGATGACTTTTGTGGTTGTAGAATGGATAGGAAATTAACATTCCTAATTTTTCATTTTTTTAGGAGATTCATTAGTTTCTTTATCATGTAAGAAACAAAACCCATTAGAATATTCAACTACTGAAGATGAATATGTATCATCTGGAAGTTGTTTTTCTCAAGTGTTGTGGATGCAACACACACTCATAGAATATGTCATGAGTTTTACCATATCATAGATAATGTTTGATAATAATAAGTTCTATTTCCCTAAGCAAACAACCCTACAAATCACTCTCATAAAAACACATAGACATTAGGAATCACATTCTTAGGGATCACACAATAAAAGGGTATGTCATTATTTAATTTATCTTAGTTAAATATCAAATTGCTAACATATTTAAAAATTATTATTTATCATTTGATACATTTCAATACATTAAAAAAATTTAGGAATAATAATTGTAGGGTAATTCTCTATATTAACTCTTTTTTTGAAACTAATCTCCTAACATTAAGATACAATTTTTCATAGGGGAAGTAAATATGTTTACTATTTTATATTTCCTTTTCCAAAAAAATCAAAACCTAAATTTTTTTGTAACTTGATATTTTTTCATTCCCTAAAAAAACATTTTAGGACCTGTGTTTTAAAAGAGGAACCATATCAGTAATAAAAAAATATTTCTGAGCAATCTCAAAGCTATATTTCCTTATCTATATCATCATTATTTCATTTCTACTAGTTGGAATTCCAATATAAATTTAATAAAACCTTATTGGATTGACGTTCCAATAAATCAGCTTTTTCCTTAAAACCTTGAAGGATCCGAACCTACAAATCCTTCATCCATATTGATATCAACTATCATATTAGATCAAGAAAACCTCAACCATTGGATTGATTCGGGAATATAAACTATCACCACGAAGCCTATATAAAGGACCACTTGTTCACATCCCACATCAGTTTTTTTATAGTTTTTTGTGCAGAAGTCCTACAGCTCTTCAAAGTTTCCATTCATTTTTCCCTTCTCTTCAAATCTATATGTCACTTAATGTTTCTTCATAGACTCTGATTCCGTCAAACATGAAACTAAAGGATTGTATTATATTCAAGAAAATGTTGGTGGACCCGAAATTCTTTGTTAGATAGAACTCCATGATTTCAAATATCATAAAGAAAAATAGATGGGAAGGTCTCTATGTATCCAAATAAAAAATTTAGGATCTAGTGTATGCAGGTTTCATTATAGAATTTTATGATACAGTTCATTTTTATAAACAAGGAGTTTGAGAAATGTTTTCGTTCGAAAGTTATGGAAAGAATTATTATTTGTATTTCAACACGGTTTCATGTTTCATGGATATACGTTTTCAAAGTAAAGCAATACTTTTCTCATAGAGATTTCTAGATAAACAAGGTTCTTTTGAAAAAATTAAGGCTATTGAGTGCCTTGGGCTTAAAGTATTAAAGACCCTGACGATTTTTCATCTCTCAACAAACCACAAAATATTTGGTATTTGGATGCATGGTTATATATTTCTGAGAAAGGGAAACAAGGATTCTCTTAAGATATATCATATATTCATGATGTAAATTTTGGTGAATATAAGGAAGTTGAATCTACTCAAGTACACTCTTTGGACCATCAACAATATTAATAATGGAACCATCATGTCTCGAATCATTATGTACCCAGAAATATTGTCTAATATCATTGTATTAGTCTTATAATCCTTCAAAATTCCATGCCACTATAATACCAAAACCATTAAGATATTGTTGTTAAGTGACTATACCTTGAGAAGGATGAATATTGGTTTTATTTTTAATACAGAAGATCTCTTTAAACATCATGAAAAAGATGATCAAGATACCATCATTAAAGGTGAAGTTGGAGAAGTCTCTAAACTAACCCCTATGAAATGAAAAGGCAAATAGATGGAAGTAAAATAAAAATCACCATCACCTGAGTATGTATCTGATCCACCTTAGACGAAGAAACAAAGGAATTTTTTGATGAAGTTGTTCCTAAATGGAGAGTTCTCAAGAAGAAGAAAAATGAAGGATATGTAGTTTTTGGTTTTGATCCTACTGAGGATAAGGACTTAAAATACAAGGAGGTGAAGAGCTTGAGAGGAATGCCAATGAGAATAAGTTGAAGAAGATAAATTCAGAGGCTGAAATTATTTATTCTTTCCTTAGAGACACCGAGAAGGAAACTAAAAAAGTTCATATACTAGAATCATTCTTGCAAAAACCACTGACAACTGAGACTCTAGTTACAGATAAGAGAAAGAAAGATATTTCAATTATGGAACCCATAGTTGAATAACAATAAGAAGAAAAATAATTGTAGTAAAGTGAATATTTTATCCGAATAGTTGAAGAATATAAAGAGATAGAGAGCATATCTCACAAGTTGTCAATCAGAACTTCACAAGATAAATCCACTATGATTATTTCAGAAGGAAAATCTATTCTGAAAGATGATGATGCTTAGGATGAGGTTAATAAATCTCCTTTAGATGATGAGAGTAGTAATTATTAAATTTTTCAACATGTTGATGATATGGATGTCAAGAATGATAATGATAATGTTGTTAATGTTGATAAAGGTACTGATAAATAATTAGATAATGGTGAAAACATAATTATTCAACTTTATGATGGAGAAAATGAGGTTTAGAATCTTGAGAATAAAATTTATAACAATGATCAATGAAAGGAAATATTTTTTGAAACACCTAAGAAGGTAGTTATTGAAAAGTCAAAAGAACGATGTTGTTGAAAATTCTAAGAGGAAATAAGATGAGAAATATTAAGTTCCTTCTCCAAGAAAAAGAAATTGTATCTGAGTTCTGATCTTCTTTAGTGATTTATTATTTCATTAAATCAATGAATATTCTTGTAAATTTCACCATTTTAATTACTTATATTGATTCAAGATGCCATCTTATTCAATAAATAGTCAATAAGAAATCAAATTCAACAAATAATCTTATGAAAAATTTTCTCAATCTTGAAGTTGAGTTTAAGACTTTTGAAATCAGTTATATTTCCCAAAGAATATATTTCAAATAAATCACAAAGTGGTAGAAGTCAGTTATAGATGATCTAAAAATTCATTATTACTTCACCGATTCAGTAAAATATTCATTTGATATGACTAATCAAAGAATAAATAATCTTTCAAAAAAATAATAAAAGCTAAAGGAAGAGTGAGATAGTCGTCATCTAGAAGATAATGTTCTCAATGGAAAAATGAATTCAGTTTCTCAAAATCTAAAAATGGAAAAGGAACTTAGGGAAGATATGGCTGAAAAAAAATAAAGATCAGGAAGAAGTGATAAAGTGTAAAGGATAAATTCATATGTATCGTGAAGACTGAATCAAAGATCTTAAAATGAAAAATCAGGATCTGGAATAGTTGATCAAGAAGATCAAAGATGATCACAAAGAATTGATGAAGCTGAAAGATACCTTGAAAATTATAATACCAAAGGACCAAAAAATCACTAATAACCCATTAAAACCCAATAATTTTTTGTAAAAACATTATTTATATTAATGATAATTTTTATCTTTCCATTATTTTTTTATGTTTCATAAATTTTTATTGAAAATTATTTTTATTTCCCTCTATAACATTTTGAAAGTAACCAAGGGAGAGAAAAGATTAATAAAAAAGAATGATATCTAAGTAGGGGATATATTACATAAAAGAATAAATTCTTAATCAAGGAAGAGTTATTTCTCTAAAAAAACAACATGATCCTTAGGGATTTCATAACCAAAGTGAGAGTTAATCATATTCACCATCAGCCTTAAACAAAGATAAGGGACACATGTATTTATTTTACGTTCAAAAATGAAAAATATAGTCCTTTATATTATTTTATGAAAATTCATTTTTCTTTTTAAAAATAGGGATATTGCTGAGGAAATAAGTCTCCTTATGACTTAACTATTCCTTTATATTTGGAAAATCACAAACATAATTTCCTAAGCAAAAATATCTTTCTCTAACAAAATATTTTCTGAAGGAAAATTTTCATTCTCTAAAAATGTTTTTGACCTTAACTATGATTTTAAATGACTTATTTAATGTTTTCTTAAAATAATTCGATCCTTATCTGACTCAGAACCTTACTGTTACTTAGATTCTGATTTCCCTAGAATTGTGAATCTGATTTCTCTAGAAATCAGACTCCCATTTCTTCTAAAATCAGACTCCAATTTCTCTAGAAATTAGACTTTGAATTATCTCAAAATTATACTCCAATTTCTTTTGAAATCAAACATCGATTTATTTTGAAATTAAACTCTGATTTCCTCTTAAATAAGGCTCTGATTTCATTAGAAATCATACTCTAATTCTCTTTTATTTTATAATCCAATTGACAATATTTATAGACTCCAATTTTTAATATCATAAGAATATGATTAAATTAATTTCTTATAGTTACCAAATTTTCTTAATTTAATGTTTCATTTTATTGGATCCTAAATGTGATAATTTTTTTAGTCGTAGTAATATTATTTATAGTTAGTTATTCAAGACAATGTCTTCCAAACTATTTTAACTTAATCGTTGCATGTGTGCCACGTGTACAGTTCCCTCCAAAATTTAAGGAAAAATATGACTGTTGGAGGAGGAATTCTACCATTGGAATCCATGCCTATAAATACCCATCCATTTGAATGAGCTCATAGCGAGAATATTTATTTAGAGCTGTTGATCACTAGAATGATGTGATACTCTACAAGACCTCTAATCAAACATGATTTGTGTGAATGTTTCTAACAAAATTTTAAAGATGGGAACATCTTGTTCAACCTACCAAGTGAGAATCTGATTGTTGATGTTCTCCATCGAGGGCTTCTGAGAATAGGAAGATGGAGGTACCAATCACCTTATAGATGGAGGGCTTGTGGGGATAACATGACAGATTCTGATATTTGTATCATGGGGTTACCCTGGTGTGGGTATGAAATACTTTCTTGAAAGTATAAATCAAGGGACTTTTACCCAAGGGTTTTGTAATCCCATGTCTTTGTGTCAAAATATATCTTATACTTCTCTTGTTTTGTTACATGTTTTATTTCCACCGCATTTTATTAAAAATCAGAAGTGTAAATTTCTTACACTTTCTTTTAGTTGTATACTAAGATATAAATAAGATTCTATATGCTTTAAGTTAGAATCATTCCCTAATTAAACTTATCTTAAGTTTCTTTATCGGATCCATATTATCATATCATAAGCAAGTTAGTTTCCTTATTAAGAACTAAAGAGGGTTTGTGAAACCTTCTTGTCTAACTTTTTTAAACATATATTTTCTTAAGGATTAATATGAATGTTTTGAAACTTATAATTCACCCCTCTTAAAATTGAGAAATATACAAGTACATTTAGATCCTACAATAAATTTCTTTTAATAGGTATACAAAAGTAATGTATCTTTCCTAATAAGAATCATATAACATAATTCATGAATAATAGATAATGAAATTATAAAATTTTAAATATTATAAAAATATATGTGTTTAAGGATAATTAAAATTATCATTATTAAATTATGATATGATGTATTTAAAAAATTAATATAATATAACACTATAAATGTTTTTGTAAATTTAAATGTTTTAAAATAATTAATAATTAATGGTATTTGGTAAATATTATATAATATAAAATTAATATTTTTCAAAGAACCTACTTCTTTTAGTGTTAAAAAATTTATCATAACTAATTAAATAGGGAAATTTAAAATAATATTATATATTAACTAATATATTAACATTAGTTAAATTATAAATTAGTATTGAATGATATC
This sequence comes from Viscum album, assembly GCA_963277665.1. Classification (NCBI taxonomy): domain Eukaryota; kingdom Viridiplantae; phylum Streptophyta; class Magnoliopsida; order Santalales; family Viscaceae; genus Viscum; species Viscum album. The sequence goes on along the minus strand of OY728151.1, from coordinate 1,048,407,165 downwards.
AGGAATAGTTAATGTTAAAAAATATATTTTTTAAAAAAATCTCCATTTCATTATATATTGTATTTTTATTTACAAGATAATGTTATATATTTAGAAAATTATTATTATAATAGGAAATTTATTTTTAATTTAAGAATGACAAAATAACATTTTTGTTTATTTTGGGGATTTTTTTTAATTACATGATTTTTAAGTGTGTGGTGAAAAATACAGGTTTTACAAAAATAGTAATTTTTATGAATTTATCATTTTAAAAGAAAAAATTAGAAATTTATGAGACATTTAATTTATAAAATATATATTTAATTGGTATAATTATTCATTTTAAATATTACTATGAACATATAAAATCTATGTTTAATTTTTAGAGAATTTTATTTAAATTTAAAAATTATTTTCATTATATTATTTTAATTAAGTAATTTTATGTTAAAATTCATCTTTGAATTTCATTGAAAGTCATGAAAAAATTATTTTTTTATAATATACCAATAAATCACATGGAAGTTATAATTATTTATAATTTTTACCTACACATAGTTTCTAATAAAAAACATACTTTCACTAAAAACAATTTTATGAAACATGTCTAATAATTATGAAATTAACCTTTTGAAACCTTTGGAATTTTATTTGATAAAATTGTTTTTCAAATTCAAATAATAATTTTAAAATTATATAATTTTTTTTTTATTTTTTAGTCATTATAATTAATTACCAAGTAATAAATTGGATTACAATGGTAAAAATACCTTAAGGAAAAGGTAAAAAATTAAAAATTAAAATTCCATAAATTACTCTGTGTTTTATCTAAAATGAGTGGTGGATAGAATAATTGTAACAATAGTCATCTCCACATCCTATTTTCATCCTTTTTAAACTCTGAACATGGAATTTGTTCTTTTAACTGTTGAAAAATAATGGTTGTTGACAAAATTTCTATTTTATTCTCTTTTAAATGGGGATCACATATACCCTCTAAAATTTTTGAATCCCCTTAAAAATTTCCTTGAACCCCTACCCAATTTACATGTCCTAGAATTCAATTTCCTTTCCTAAATCCCCTAGTCACAATAAGTCTCCCCACATTATTCATTTACAGATATATTTCAAATAAAATATGAAACTTTCCAAAGTGATTATTACTTAATTGTTATCGTTTCCTTCTCAATCATTCTCTTATGAAGATAGAATAATCATAAGAATATAATAAAAAAATATCATTAGTATAATTTAGTATTTTTATTAATGTCAAAATCATTATTAATTTCCTTTCCATCCACTAAAAAACAAAATAATATTAATTTTGTGTACGTGTGAACTACCACACCAACGAAGTGGTGTTTATTGTTTTTCCTCACCACCAAAAGTGGATGAATTTAAAATTTTATTTATGGAATATAAATTGATTAAGATATAAATGATATTATATAAAGATAATAGTGGACATTTTATATGTGATATTAACAATAATCTTCATAGTAAACATAACTACCTAAAAAGAACATATAAGAGTTCCTTTATAATTTAGAGTTTTAATATAAGAACCTCTATAACTATATAAATTTTATTATAATATAATAATAAAGGATATCAAACACTTCAGTTCTAGAATTTATTCAAATGCCCTGAGAAAATCAAGACCAACCTAAGGGTTTCTTGTTTCAAATTGTCACTCCTTGAGATATATTTATTATCATACACTATTTATTTTTTAGAATGGTGTATATAATGTCCCATCCTTAAATATTACATTATCTTGAATTAAGATAACAACAAACATTGATGATCTTTTCAGGTTTAGAGTTTTATAGAATTAGGAAATAACTATTACATTAAATCTCAAATATTACTGAGTAAACACTTCTACACAGTATCTATTTTTTCATAAAATAAAAACTCTTGAAAAAAAGAGTCATTTCAAGTTCAATGTTTATGACAGCGTGAATTTTCCTCGATCCCATCCTTGACCCTATTCTTCGTTACGCCCTGTGAAAAACATTTCAAAAACATGGGATGAGCATAAAAATATCAATAAGGGTTATAAAACAAGGAAATAAAACATTATTCTATCAATACATACCAAGCATAAGCTCTTTAACATGCCAAATGAAATCATAAAATTTATGAATAACACATAGAAATCATAAATTATAAAGGTAACTTGTGGAATCCATATCATACTTTCATTGTAGCTATCATAGATACATAGGGAGTTATGTTCAAATACCCATCACAGCATATTCCCTAAATCCTTTAGGAGAAACATTAAAGTTTACCTCTGTCATGTTACCCAATGCATTAGAGAGTTATCTCGGGCTCACCCGCCCTAGGATTATCACGGAACCACCCATATTCGTAAACAATTCCCAAGAACAATAAAATAATCAAAATAAATGAACAAGCCTAAAAAAAGATAACATTTCTACATTTCAATCACAATATATCATTTCAAGATATTGACATAATCAATGCTTTATCAAACCTTTTTCAAAATCATTTAAAAAATTTAATAAAGATATTTTTTAATCAAAGTGTACCATACCGATTTAAAGTTTTTAAAAGAAATTAACATTTAAAAAAAATTATTGTCCATATAAAGAAATCATTAAAAACATTTTGAAAACATGGAAATTAATGAGAAATATTTAGATGAATAAATCTTTAAAATCAATATTTTAGCTAAGGAGTTATGAACCAAATGAGAGATTCTTGAATACAGATAATTGATGAATGAAATTTAATAAAAACATAATAATATCATGAGAAAAAAGGTATTAATGATATAATATTCCAAAGGATAGTACATACACTATATAAAAGTGAATTGTAACATAACAATAATGAAGTCTCAATGGAATGTAAATTGATACGAAATCCCTTATAAAGACGGTATCCTTAGATTAAGGATAAATCAATTACATAATTATGTGTGAAAAATATAAATACACTCAATGTGATTGTATATTAAATGTAAAACAATCATATTTCATTCACACATATTCATAACACGACATAATCATCAAGTAGAAGTTTAACCCAAAGAATTGAAATTTGGTTAAGATGTTCCCTAACAAAAATGACAGCCTAATGACGTCACATAAAATTTCAGAAAATGAGTTAATGAGAGAGAAAAGGTTATCTCATAACATGGTCATAAAATGTAAAGAAATCAGGATATATAATAACATATCCCAACATAAGTAAATGTAAATTAAAATACTTAACAAAGAATAAGTCTTTAACTAAAAGAGGTGGGTGAAAGGTTCCCTTACCGATTTGGTAACTTACGAAAGATACACCAAATTAAAGAAGGATCATACAATGAAGATTTATATATAAATAAATTAAATTATATTACACAAATAATACAATCATGGTCAGTACATACACCACAGAAAAGGAAATAGTGCCAAATATAGCATGAATCTCACATTAATAAAAAGTGAGATGAAAACCCCTTACCTCAAGTTCGACTTGTCTTGTATGTTCCCTGTTCTTCATGAAAAATAAACTTGAGTTAATTTATAATTTCCTACTACAAATTATTAATATTATTATACCTTTTAAATCACTTATTACCTTTCAATAAAAATTAGTTAATTATTTGAGTTCATATCAGACATTTTGTCGATGTTCGGAACTTCAGTCAAAAATGATCTTGTTATAATTACAAATTGTCCATGTGGTCAAAATTCTATTATCTCCAAAATCATATTCATGATTTAAAATCATATATATCAATTATATATATGTTTTCGTAATAGAACATAACATTTGGGGATAAGGAATTAAATGCACCATTCATGGAGATGGTAAGTCGTACGTACGCATGAATTCTACTTTCATTTTTAAAATGAATGGAAATTGAATGATACAAAGGTATATTGTAATTATATTATAATATTATATGATAAACGTGTTATATAATTTTATTAATTCCATCCTTTATACATTCCACGTTTGTGATGAATGGATCATATCACCTTGAGGGGATGGTAGTCCGCACTTCCTCAAATAAAATTATCATGTTTACACATATTGGAAATTATAAATTTATTTTTGTAAATAAAAATTATATAAGAATCAAGAAAACATAAACATAATTTATATCATATATAAATATAGTGCCATCATAATGGCCACAATGAGAGGTGGTAGGAGAATATTGAACAATAATCATTTTGTGAGGTAGCAGTTCACCGCCCATAGAAACATTATGTTCCTTACCCATTAAACAGGGGTTTGGGTTAGTGTGGTTCCAATACTCATCATAAAAAAATCCTATAATTTTGAGGATACTTGTGTTGTTATAAAATAATTTAATAAAGAGAGTTTATGGGGTTGGAGAAGGAAAATAAAAGAAAATAGGAAAAGTGATAGGATTAGGACATGTATCAACCAATAGGATCAGGAAACATGTTTGGGTAATTTAATATTATTATAATATTATTTTTTATCCTTATTTTCCATATTTACCCTTTAACCATGGTAAATAAAATATTTACTGAAGTTAATATACATAATGTAAAAAAATAAAACTTACCTATTTAAAAAATTTGGACCTCCAGATTCCAAATATGGAATCTATTTTTCAAAATAAAAAACACTGAAGTGTTAGAAATTAATTTAAAATTAATTTCTGTTGTCAAAACAAAAATTATGCTTTTAATAAATAATAACTATCAAAATATTGGCCTTTTTAAATGTCCAATTTAAGATTGAAATTACGTCCAATGACAAACATTGGATTAAATGGTAAAAATATAATCCAATTATACTTTCAAACCAATAAAAAGGACTATCTAACTATATAAATAAATAATATTAAAATGTAGTTCTTAATTAAAAGGTAGTATTTTTCACTATTCATAAAAAATGAACTTTATCAAAAAAATACCAAAATTTCATCCAAAGTAAATTTTGATGTCTGAATTCTAAAGAGGAATATTATTTTTTCCAATATGACATGTAAAAGTGAAAAAAACTGTATTTAAAAATGGTTCTCCATCAAAAGGTGGTAAATCGACTTTTTAATGAATATTAGAGTATTTATGCTTAAAATTGTATTCATTCACATTTTAACCCTCTAAAATTTATTTTTTATATGAAAAAACACTTAACAAACATGTGTAATCATATTGTAGTGAGTTTTGTTCATTCATGCGAATACAACGACTATGTGTTAACTACTACTTAAAATAATAATATTATAATAATATTTTTTAGTATAACTCAATATTGTGTGGAACGTAAGTTTTCAACCAAACTAGTTGTTGCGTATCCAGTATGCCATCGAACATAGAATCCCCCTTAAAGACAAATTAATATTTAATTAAAAAATATTATTAAATATGAAAAATGTTATATTATTTATTTACTTGGGATGTTACATCCTTCTCCCCTTTTGGAAATTGCACCCTCACAATTTTAAAATTGGGATTGGAAATTTCATTGAAAGTATCACATCAGAAAGATAGTCAATAAAACTATCACTATAAAAGAGTGAAAGAGAGGTACCAAGGTCACCACGGATAAAAAATACTATGATTATATGAAAACATGGATATGGAAGAGAAACTAAGCATCAAGTTCTGATGGAGAGTGATAGAAAACATGATCAAGATAAAGTAAACAATCAGAAAACCACAAACTTGTGATGGGTTAAATGGTATTTGATTCTCTAATAGGAAAATTAAATGGAAATTGTTTTTTTTTTGTTTTAGGTTCCCTCTTATGTGGTTGAGTAATTTATTTATGAGATTCACTAAGATCATAAGGAAACATACTAACATCAATAATAGAGTTTCATCCTTTAGTAAATTTCTTCTATAAACTCATACTTTCTCCAACGATGAGTATTCAAGATAAATTTCTCACATCTCTAGCTCTGGAATCAACTTATATAGAATAACGTAATCCAAAAAAAGATAAAATATTTATTTTCCCTATCTTTAGACATTAATGAAAACTATAAAGATTATTACAAGATCAAATAATTCCCCAAAATTAAAATAATTTATAAAAATAAATACCACTCTTAATCTCGAAAATTGAAAAAAAAATACACAAAGTTAAACAAATATCATTCAATATACAGGTGTCCTTAAAATACTTCAATATATTCCAAAATAAGATTAAAACCCAAAACTTAGAAGGATTTAATCACATAGTCTTCCATAGTTAATCTTAAAATTTATCTCTGTATAATATCGACTACTCTAAAAGTCTCATACTAAAATTTAATTAACCTAAACAAAAATATCTAAGATAGGTTAATAATTTTCTTAAATAACCCAAAACTATTATAATTCCACAATAAAAACATAGAATCTTCCAAAATAAAATTCCACCATTACTCCTCAATTGAAATCCCAAACTATTATATTTTCTATAGGCATATAGTGTTTCCCCAAAATAGAGAACATCATCCAAAATAACCTTTATTACTTATTCACCCAATCATTTTCCTATACTAAGGAAATCCATTTAATAAATCATATGATCGCAAATAAACTTATTCTTTATCAATAAAATCATTTCAATAAAAATAATAAGTCATAATAACCAGGGACATCATGTAGTCTAGTGGTAGGAGATAAATCCCAATCACACTTTGGTTTTGGGTTCGATTCCTGCAGATTTTCCAAATGTGATGGTTTATCACACGGTCTTCATGTAGTCATTTTTCTAAAACTAAAAAATTTTGTAACATTCCCAAAAATGAGAGAAATACCACAAAAATAACCATAACATATTTTAACCACCAATGTTATCACATACCAAACATTTTCATCCCAAAATTAATAAACTATAATTGCCTCAAATTCAAGGATCATATAAACCCAAATGGTTCTTTATAACTGTATCCACAAAAGAGAAGATAATTATTCCTTGAATAAAATTTTCACATATAAAATTTCATGGATACAAATACTATAAAAAGTATTACAATGTAATCCCATCATCAAAAGAGCATTAATAATTTTAATTATTTCATCTTCATAAAATATACCATAACTCTTGAATCCCTTATATGTAGACTTCTGACTCATTTTATGTTCATCATGATCCATTAACTATGCATTTCCACCTTATTTCTTAATACATCATTTCTGCAGATCAAATATCCTCATTGTTTATAAATATCAATCCAAATATGCTTCCTCATTTATTGATATGAAAAAAAAAATCATACCTTGAATCCAGATATCATGATCTTCAGGATACTCCCTTTCTCTTTCAGCAAGTTTTCATACTTTCAAAAAGTAAATGTTCGCTCCACCTCTGTAATTTCACTTTTAGATAAAAATGGAAAAGTTGAGATCCTGAAATCATATGAAAAAGATACCCTGCCCCATAAAATTGTTTTATAAAATATTAGGTGTTGGATAGCTCAAACAATTTCTTGCAGGTGACTTGAATACTCAAGAATCTATCAAAATCATTCGAACAGTATTTTTCCATAATAGTGATGATAAATTCATCAAGGAGGGATATGAAGGCTGCACATTATATAATTCCTTAAATCTTGAAAATTTATCCTTAATCTTCTGAAAATAATCAACAAATAAACATGAAATCAAATATTATTATAATAATAAAAAGAATCCTCTATAGATAACATAAAAAGTTTTTTATTAGTATAATCCATCAACCACCTTATATATCCTTTATTCAGGTTTTTTATCCAATAAAACTATTTGAACATACCCCTACCAATGTTTCCACATGTTAATAACCCTCTAGGTTATATGGGATCCTTTACCTACTCCCAGATAACACCCTAACCTCTAATGTTATCTAAACTGACCTCTGATACCAACTATAAGAACTCGACCTTAAACATTACATAATCATGAATTAAGATAATAATTCACATTTAGGATCTTTTTAGGTTTAGAGTTTTAGAGAATTAGGCCACAAATATTACAATACATCTCAAATATTACAAATTAGAAACTTCTGCATAGTATCCATTTTTTCATAAAATAAAAACTCTTGAAAAAAGAGAGTCAGGTCTAGTTCCATGTTTTAGACAGCATGACTTTTCCTTTATCTCATCCTTGACCCTATTCATATTTATGTATTGTGGAAAACATTTCAAAAACATGGGATGAGAATAATAAGCTCAGTAAGGGTTATAAAATAATGAAACAAAACATTATTCCATCAATACATACCAATCACATGCTCTTTATCATACCTCAGGAAATCATAAGATTTATGAATAACACATAGAAATCATAAATCATAAAGGTAACTCGTGGAATCCATATCATACTTACGTTATAGATATCATATCTACATAGGGATTTATATTGGAATACCTATCACAGTATATTCCCTAAATCTCTTAGGAGAAACATTAACGTTTACCTTCATCATGTTACCCAATGCATTGGAGAGTTATCTCAGGCTCACCTGCCCTAGGTTTATCACGGAACCACTCATATTCTTAAAAAATACCCAAGAACCATAAAAAACCATTATACATGAAAAATCATAAATTAAAGAAGAAATTTCCCTATTGTAATAACAATATATCATTTTAAGATATTGACATAATCAATGCTTTATAAAACCATTTTAAAAATAATTTAAAACTTTTAATAAAGTGATTTTTGAATAAAAGTGTCCCATAAAAATTTGAGGCTTTTAAATGAAATTAATATTTAAAAAATTTAATGTCCATATAATTAAATCCTTAAAACCCATTTTGAAAACATGGACATTAATGAGAAAAATTTAGAAGATTAATTTATTAAAGAAATATTTTAGCTAAGGAGATCTTAACTAAGTGAGATATTATTGAATACAAATAAATGATGAATAAAATTTAATAAAAAATTAATAATATCATGAGAAAAAAGGTATTCATGATATAATATTAAAAGTAAAGTATATACACCATATGAAAGTGAATTCTCACATAATTACAATTAAGTCTCAATGGAATGTAAATTGAGATGAAATCCCTTATAAAGACGGTATACTTAGATTAAGGATAAATCAGTTACATAATTATGTGTGAAAAATATAAATACCGTAAAGAAGATTAGATATTCAGTTTAACAAAATCATAGGTTTTTCACATATATTTATACCACGACATAATCAACAATTAGAAATTTAACCCAAAGAATTGAAATTGGGTTAAGAAGTTCCCTAAAAAATTTCAACAGCATAACGTCGTCACTTAAAAATTCATAAAATGATTTGATGGGAGAGAAAAGGGTATATCAAAAAAAATTCATAAAATTTATATCAATAAGGATATATAAGAATGTATCCCAACATAAGAAAATGGAAATTAAAAGACTTAACAAATAAGTCTTTGATTAAAAGAGGAGGGTGAAAGGTTCCCTTACCGATTTGGTAACATACGAATGATACACCACATGAAAGAAGGATCATAAAATGAAAATGTAAATACCCATAAATTAAATTATATTACACAAATAATACAATCATGGTCATTACATACACCACTAAAAATTAAATAGTGGAAAATAAAGCATGAATCTCCCGGGAATAAAAAGTGAGATGAAAACCTCTTACCTCAAGTCCGACATGTCTTGTATGTTACTTGTTCTTTTTGAATAATAAACTGAAGTTAATTTCTACTTTATTAAGACCCCTTTTCAAGTTTATTATTCCTTTTATATCACTTATTTCCTTGTTATAACAATTAGTTAATTATTTGAGTTCATATCAGACATTTTGTTAATGTTTGGAACTTGAGTCACAAATGAACTTGTTATAATTACAAATTATCCATGTGGTCAAAAGTATATTATCTCCATAATAATATTCATGATTTTAATATAATATATTTCATATATATCCAGCATATATACGTGTTTATAATAGTATATAACATTTGGAGATAAGGAATGAAATGCACCGTTCATAGAGACGGTAAGTCATACGTACGCATGAATGCTACTTTCATTTTTCCCATTTTTAAATGAAATTGAAATTGAATGATAAATAGGTATATTTTAACTCTATTATAATTTAATATGATATATATGTTACATAATTTCATTAAAACCATCCATTATATGTTCAATGTATGTCAAGAATGAATCATATCACCTTGAGGGGGCGATAGTCAGCACTTCCTCAAATGAAATTATCATGTTTACACATATTGGAAAACATAAAGATATCTTTGTAAATAAAAATTACAGAAGAATAGATAAAAACTAAAAAACATATATATAATATATAAATATAGTGCCATAATAATGTTCACCATTAGAGGTGGTAGGAGAAGATTTAACAATCATCGTTTCGTGAGGCAGCAGTTCGCCGTCCACAGAAACCGTATGTTCTTTACCCATTAGACAGAGGTTTTTTTAGGGTAGTTTGATTACTTCTCATAAAAACATGCTAGTATTTTTATGATACTTCTTTTGTTATAATATAATGAAATAAAGAGATATTATGGGGTTGGAGAAGGAAAATAAAAGAAAATAGATTGGGAGAAGACGTGGCCTTTAAATTAGGTAACTCCATTTTGGATGAACCAAAAGGCTTTATTGAAGTGCCTTCTGCCTAAGGTAAGACTTATAGTAAGAAGAGAGGGATGTTGGAAGCTTATTTCGGTAGATTTTGGATGATCCAAGGGGATTCGGAGGTGTGAGTAATGGGTTATGGGTGGTGTCCTTTTATAATTGGGAGGAGGGGCTCTTTAGGAATGTTTGAAATAATTATTTTTGTATAAAAAAATTTTCAGTTTCAAAAGGTAAAAAACACATTAAATTATAATATAATATTTCTCTTGTTCGAAACAAAAATATCCAATAAGAATTGGACAGGTTTTGGATAGTTTAAATTTTATAATCTCATTTATTTAAATCATTCATTAATAAGGAAATCAATGCATCATCATCGTGTCTTAAATGATTTTATTTATTTGATGTCTAAAAATTATAAATAAAATACCATGATGTAGGGAATATTTTCATATATAAAATTAATATTTATATTTTAATGGATAACATATATAACCCTATGTAAAAAATTTTTTACTAAAAGATATGTGTTTATGATACTTTTGTCTTTACATTAATTTAATTAATATAAAGTGTCATTGTCACTCCCAAGTGGCTCCATGGGGTCCAAAAATCGACCAAATAATGCCCATGGTTGGAAATATATCATTCAATGGGATTAGAACACATGTTAGGGTAATTTATTATTATTATAATATTATTTTTTTACCCTTATTTCCCAGATTTACCCTCTAACCATGGTAAATAAAATATTTACTAAAGTAAATATTCATAATGTATAAAAATAAGAGTTATCTATTTCCACAATTTAGACCTCCTAATTCAAAATATGGAATCCATTATTCCAAATTCAAAACATTTAAGTGGAAGAAATTAATTTAAAATTAATTCCTATTGTCAAAACAAAAATCATAACTACTAGAAAAACACCCTATACCAATGGTTTGGAACCATTGGTACAGGCCTCCAAAACTTTGGTATATCCTATACCAACGGTTTGGAGAACTATGGGCAAGTAAGCCGTGGGGATAGGGCTATACCAACGGTTTTCCCAAAACCCTTGGTATAGTCCTATCCCAATGGTTTTCAAAACCGTTGGTATAAGTAATATGAAAAATCTATACCAACAGTTCCATAAAATCATTGGTATATGTATTTCAAAAAAGAATCATTCGGTGGGTTTTGATCCGAGTACCTGCATTTTAATATTAAACGACCTAACTACTAACCTAGATTGACTTTTTTGAACATAATTTCATAAATATTTATATGTATTATCATAATTATTTTAAATTTTTATTTATTTAATGTTCTTGGTAAGAATATTCCATAAACAATATGCGTACCTATACCAACAGTTCTCAAAACCATTGGTATAAACCTATACCAATGGTTTTGAAAACCATGGGTAAAGGTTCTTTGATTTTGGGACCTATACCAATGGTTTTGGATAAACCCTTGGAATAGGGGGGCCTATACCAACGGTTTGTCCAAAACAGTTGTTATAGGTCTATATAAGTGACCTATACCAACGGTTTTCCCAAAACCATTGGTATATATCATATTTATAGTAGTGCATGATTTTAATAATTAATAACTATCAAAAGATTAGACTTTTTTTATGTCTAATTTAATATTGAAATTACTTACAATGACCAGAATTGGATCAAATGGAAAAAATATAATCCAATTATACTTTAAAACCAACAAAAAAAACAACCTAACTATATAAATAAATTAGATTAAAATATAGTTTTGAATTAAAAAGTAGTATTTTTAACTTTTCTTAAAAAATAAACTTTATAAAAAAAATAAAAAAATTTCATCCAAAGTAATTTTTTATGTCCCGAATCTAAAGAAGAATATTATTTTTTCAAATAGAAAATGTAAAAGTGAAAAAAATATATTTAAAAATGGTTCTCCCTCAAAATGTAGTAAATTATCTTTTTAAATAATATTAGGGTATTTATACATGAAATTGGATTCCTTCACATTTCAAGCCTCTAAGATTTATTGGGTAAATGTAAAAACGTTTAACAAACATGTGTAATAATATTTAAGTGGGTTCTATTCATTCCCTCTAATATAATAGTTATGCGTTAACTTCTATTTAAAATAATAATATTATATTAATATTTTTTAGTACAAATCAATGTTGTGTGCAACGTATGTTTTCAATGAATCTCGTTGTTGCGTTTTAGGTACGCCATCAAACATAGCATTCCCTTTAATGTAAAATTAATATTTAACTCAAAAATGTTAATAAATATGAAAATGTTCATATTCTTTATTTACTTGGGATGTTATAGTGTATCTAGTTCACATATATTATATTTTATTATGGTCTCCACCCCCACCCCTCACCCCCACTATTCATGGTATTTAATGATTCTGTTGAAATCATAATATTCAATTAATTTTGACTAAAAAATTTATAATTTCATAAAAGTGGTTATTTGTATCAAATTTAATTCATTAAGAAATATTTCTTATTATAAACCATGATATCTTTGATATAGTGTTATTAATTCTGAATTTATTTTGTTATCCATATTCATGAAATTCATGGGGTTTAAATATTAATATCATGTTCTTTATTTAAATGGGTTTCAATTTAAAAGATACCACTCTTTTAAGCGTATTTTTTAACAAAACTCCATTTATTAAGTTATAATGCTTATTATCAATATCTTTACAACCAATATTAGTTTATTACAACCTAGGATGCAATTTTTTATGATATTATCTTCCTCTATATGGAAAATAATTTTTGAGTGTGAATTATAAAGGAATATTTTTTAACTATGGTGTAAATATTTCCAAGAAACTCTTTTAGTACATATGTCATTGTATGACAATTATTCTTTATGTAGATAAATTTAACTATTTTAAAATAGTTTTCCCAATTATTTTAAATTCTTATTATTTTTAAAATAAAATAATACATTCCTATATTTTTTTTATAGTAATATGTTTTTAAAATGAAATTGTTATTTTAATAGGGTATTTAAAAGAAATTGTTTTTAAAAATAACTCTCCTAGAATTTTTTATATATCTTCAAAGATAGTTTTTTAAAGTAAATTTATCTTATAAAAATATTTTCTAAAATACCCTATCTTTGTTTTGAGAAAATTATTTTTAAAATTTTTATCAATATCAAGTATTTCAACATAGAAAAAATCATTTTTAAGGCCATTTTATATATATACCCATACTTTTCATCTGTATATATTATGTCTTAGTAGATAAATATTCAATAAATAACGTTATGATCCATGCCAGAATCATTCAGGTCTTGTATCTTTGGATACATGGAAAACTAAACAACTAGTTCATAAATTATCTACATCATCCCTCTCTTTTAATTCATATCTATCACCATTATTCGACATTCCATACTTAGTACCAATATTTATATCATGGGGAAAGGAAACATAAGAAAAGGGTCACCTTAGTTGCTTAGTAAGGGTAAAAAAGGGTGATATAAATTATCACATAACAATAACATGATCATAAGGGTATGACAGCATAATATTCATGTCTGAAAATAATACCATATATATTGATGATCATAATATTAAGACAAGGAATAACTATTGACAGTTCATGTGAGATGATTCATAAAGGAATCAAATAACATTAACCATTAAACCTTAACACAGGTATAAGACTTTCATTTATGGAATAAAATTAATCATAGAAAATAATTTATATAGTAGTCAATACTTCACTATCGTGACTAACATAGTAGATTGGGTTTACTCCCCAAACCATTATAGTAGTGAGGTTTCACTTCTAAGACTATCATACTAGACAAATACCTTACTAAACTATGTTCACTCCCCACTTTAGTTTTGTTTATCTCATGAGATATCAATATTTACCCAATAAATTGGATGTTTATATAGGTCACAGCCATCAAATAATGAGAATCATACATATGTGTTCCATAAGATCATAAAACATTCATTATATGAGAACACAAGAAAAGAAATTGTTTTGATAAACATCTCATCATATCATAACCCATGGAAAGGTAACATGTTTCATAAAAATATTGTCATCATAAACATTAATCATCCAGATAAATAATAAGGATAGCTTCTTGGGATCATATTCCTAGTAAATAAAAGTTGATATCAAGGGTTTTTTACTTTCATGAATATAAATTCCATTAAATTTTTACTAAAGCCTTCATGGAGAAAATATCCTTTACATTATGATATTACAACTTTAAAATATAAAATGATTAGACATATTAAATAATCCATTTTCCTTGAAAATAATCTTGAAAACATATAATGTAATATTCATTGCATTGATAGGTGATGATGGAGGTAAGTTCCATTCATTCCATGAAATTGAAAAAACATTCCTTCCGTACTTTTTTTCAAAAGTAAACAAAGAACCTCATTTAAAAAAGTATTAGAATATTCAATTAAATTAGTTTGTAAAAAAGTTAAAAATGGATAAAACTATCTTTAAAAATAATTTCAGAATAATTAAAAACATCTATAAAACATTTTTTTAAAACATGGATATAGAGGAAAATGTGTTTTCAACTGAAGATTAAAATAAAGTTAATTATCATTAAAATATATTTTCAATCTATTGAGTGCATAACATGAAAAAATTAAAATAAAACATTTTTTTTCAAAAAATAAAAAGAGGATAAAAAAATTTTTATCTTATTGAGAGACTTATCATAATATTTCATCATTGAAACAAAATCATTAAAAATCCTGACAAAAAATTAGATTGTAATCATAAAACCCATTACATCGAGTTATCCTTGCTTTGAGAAAACTATAACCTCCTATATAATAAATTTCAATTTAATATTATTATATACTAGAGTAATTTTCATACTTATAATATCATACACGATCCTTTTATAACATTTCAAAACCTGCTTTTATCAATAATACATTATTAAATATGAAATTTCTGGACATTAAATCTTCTATTATCATGACTATTTCAAATCAGTATTTAGGGTCATTGTGCATATAAATTAAATAAAAAATCTTGAAAATATTATTCATGATATAAATATTATATATATTAATTATATATATAATTTTGATAGAGAAAAATTATTTGCACATTTCATGAAGAAAAGAGCTTGTATGTACGCAAAATGTTGTTTTCTATTTTTTTGATGAATGGAATCAAAGAATGATAAATATTAATTTATTTTTAAAGGATAATTATTATATTATATTTATCATATATATAATTATCAAATTAATCTATATTACCATCCAAAGATAATATAAATGGAAAATAAAGAACATCACTTGTTGGATGTGGTATTCTACAAGTATGCATGAACGCCTTTATAATTTCCTAAAGAATTTCATTGTAAGTTGGTAGATGTGATAATATAATACTAGAATTATAATTGTTTCACAAATATCATTTATAATTATTAAACTCATTATAATATCCATCCATAAACAATGATAATGAAATATGTATTTTAATGATATGTGGAGACAGTAAGATGTATGTATGCACAAGTGATACTTTAAGATTATGTTTGGTGGGAAAGAGGGTGTATAATGGTTTTTTAATAATCATAATAACATTTTAAATAATTTATAATAATTAAGTTATTAGTTTATGATAAATACCATAGATTTAGATGAGTTAATTAAGAGTAAAAAAAATTCATTGGTTAATTTGATTATATCTTCCAGGAAATGACTCCTTTATATCTCCAAAAAAGGTCTACAGGGATGGTGTTGTATTGATAAAAATTTTTGGCCCCCATATGGCCCTTTTTGATTTGGTTTGATTTTTTCTATTTCTCAATTAACTTTAAAGTAATTTTTTATATATAAAATATTGGTGGTAATGTGTATAGAAAATTTTAGAAGATAACTTATCAAGGTTTGTTCAAGATACAAGGATAAAAGTGGTGTAAATTAGTGGCGGAGGTGCTTCCCTTTTATAATTGAGGTGAGGAAAAACTTTAGAATTTGTCAAATGATTAAATTATTATAAATTTCTTATAAATTAAAATGCTTCCAAATGGATAAATATTAGAAGATATGGTAGGATATATTGGTCAGACCATCAACCAATAGAATTTAGACAGGTTTTGGTGTAATTTTAAACTGTATATTCTTTATTAACCCTTATTTGATAAATTTTATTTTTAACTATGGTATAATGATTTTCAATATTAATGGGTTGTAATTTTTACTTATAAAGTTAAAATTCACACATAAATGACCAATTTAGGAAATTGGAGAACTTTTCATAACAATATTATCTTATTTCTAAAATATTATGATTTTTATGTAATTTAATAAAACATTAATTTTATAAAATATCATTATTGTCAATTTTGACACTATTCATTTAATTTGACCGAAATGGATTGAAGACAAAGATGAAATTAAAATATTATATTTTAACATGACACTAATTTGTCATATCCACCTAGAAAATTTGTGTAAAAGTATAAATTAATGAAATTATATCACTATTAATATTTTCAAAATCATTTAATTTATGTTTCCATTAATGTAATAAAAAACATTTTGGCATTTTTTTTAATTATTTAAGGTAATTATATAATACATGAAAAATATGATCAAATAAATATCTTGAGTATAATTTTATTATGCTCAAAAATAATATTAATATTAATTCATAACCATTTTTTGGTCCCTTTATTAACCAATAAGAGATATTAAAAACAAAGAGAGTGACATTTTGTAACCTTTTTTGATTTAAATAATATATAATTAATTTTTATGAATAGGTGTCCATTAAATAACTCATTTTTGATACTAATTTATTATTGTTCGAATTAACTTAATCCAATAAGAATTATTATGAAAATGTATATCCTTATCAAATAGTTTTTTCTAGATTAACATGGTTTACCCTTTACCGAGGTGTGATAAATTATACCATGATTACTATTCATATTGACCAAAAATAAAATGGTATTATTTTCCCAATTTTTACCTCAGGAATCCAAATATATAATTCATTTAATCTAATTAAAAGCCTATAAATGGAAGAAATTATTTTTAAATTCCACAAAAATGTGACAAAAATTATCTTTTAGAAAATTTTTTTTTTTGAAAAAACGAATTTATTGTTATCCTATGCATTGAAAAATATTTTTTGAATGTTTAAAAATTTTGATCAAGTAAATAATGAACACATTTAAATAAATTAAATCACCAATAGTTATTGATTTACTTTTGTAGGATAAAAATACATTTCACACATAAAAATATTTTTTCATAAAAACATCTCTGTTACTTTCAAATGATTTTTTTCTTTTCAAATTAATTGATAGCTAATGAATTCTGAAATGATCTATCAATTATCATTCGATTTAGAGTACAACAAGTCATCACTAGGTCTTAAGGAATATTCTCAAGACACAAAAGGCTGGAAATAAATGCTGAAGGGTTTCAAATACAAGTGGGGGGATGATTTACCCTTTGAGAAATAAACCAATAAACCAACCAACCATAACCACACATTCACTATATGATGCATGAACATATGAAGGAAAACTAAACAACTTCATGTATCTCAAAACCACATCAAAGTGTGAAATAGTGGAAGACCAAAAAAGTATCAGAGTAATTAGAGAATAAACAACTATAGACTCTCAAGAGACTAAGAGACTCCATTCTCCAAGCTTTGCAATCACTAAATAGCCCAAACATCATGAGGTTGTGCTAAAAATGTGGGAAACATTACCTTTGTCCCTTTCCCAGAAAATAACATCTGCCAAAGCAAAAAAGGGAAAAATTAGGGGTGAGTATAAAACTCAGTAGGTTTTCCCCAATTGTAAAGACCTGGAAATTCTGTGAAATTTCGTTGTAAATAAATGGTATTTTTACGAGTCTTTAGTTTCTCACGGTGCTAGATTTCAAGGCCCGGTGTGCCCGGATTCAATTTCTGAAGTTTTTCTCAGGTACATTCAGTAACCGTACGTGCAGGATTTTTATATCTTTTGAACCGGTGCTCAGAATTGAAATCCAAGGGCACCGCTAAACTTGCAGTGTCGGTATTCTCTTAAAGATACATTTACCATAGTTACATTTTATCGAGGTTGGAAGCTAATTTTTTGGTATTCTAAATAAAATAAAATAAAAATATGTGTACATATTTTTATTTAATTAGTGGTTAAAACCACCAAGTGGAGGTTAGGGGTGGGGCCCACCACACCCTCTCCTCCCTTGGGAGGATTTAACTAGGTGGGGACCACTCTATTTTGAACCCCCTTTAACCCCCATTTAACTTTCATTTAATTGTGGGATGTCTATTAAACTTCCATTGAAATTAATAAATCCACCTCTCCTCATTTAAGTTTGAACCTTCCACCTTCTCTCGTTAAAGTGCTAACACCCATTAATTAATGAATTGAGCTCCCACAATTAATTAATTAATTTTTAGAGATTTTAATTCTTTTGAATTCCATTTGGAATTCATGGTACGAATAAAATAATAGGGAGGATTTTATTTTAGTTTGGGGTGGACACATAATAGCTTTGGGAGAACTCTTGGAGAAACGGCATCTTCTAATGAAGGACAATCTATTCAAACAAAGAACACTCCTCGTCTCCGAAGAACATGAATCATAATATTCTTCCTTCTTTAACCGCAGCATGGAAGGGAAGCACCGCCGCCCACAAAGTACATTGAGGGCATCGTCTCAACTCATCTTCACCAAGCTCTACCTCCTCTGATGTTGACGGAATGATGTACGTTTTCCGCAACGTCCATCTTCTGCGACTCGTCAACATACTACGACAAATACGAGGTAGGGGGATTTGCCTTTATTTGGATTGACGTTCTCTATTATTATTTATAAATGACGAACGTGGACTAGCCAACGAACAGGCTGATCCGCGGTTTAATCGTTCTTGCTGGTAAGGGAAGAATTTCATGCGGGGTTTATATTTGGGATCGATCGGTCTTGTTTATGATCTTTATTGAAACCTGTTATGATATTCTAACGCTGAGGGTGTGGGCCAATCCAAAAACTACTTGATTCCCTCCGCTGATCTTGTGATTCTCTTCGGCTTGGTGCATTCTTTGTGGTCGACAGTCCAAAGTGGCAGCGACGGAATCCGGAGGGTCTAGCATTGAGGGCGGTATCCCGATAGGACCCACAGCTTAGACTGATCAAATTTCCGACCACCGGAGCGAACCCAGTGGTCCGAAGAAGGTGGGTCGCTGGGCGGTGTTGCCGGCGACCGGAGGTGGTGGCGACAGTAGCGTCTGCTCGTCGTCCATGTGGAGGGACCAGTGGCCGTTCGGGCAGCCTGGTCCACGGGACGACCGGTCGGCCGATCCGACCGGGCTACAGGAGAACTGCAGTGCCTGCAGACGCCGCGTGCAGGAGGACGCGACCCGCGTCTGCTGGTCGCTTGGCTGGACGAACCGGCTGGCCGCGTGACGGCCAGGCTGGAGAACAACGGCGCCCTCAGGCGCCATGTGGGGAGAATTGCGGCCCGCAGTGTGGGCTACGTGCGCTAAGCCGAACCGGCAGGCTATGACCGGCCGGGACATAGGAGGAGGTGGTGCCGCCGGGCGAACCAGACTGGCCCGCAGCATGGGCCGAGTCCGTGGGTGGGCCACTCCACACCGGTCCAGGCCAACCCCGAGCTAGGTTGGACCCACCAAGCCGGGTCGGGCCGACTCGCCACCCCACTGGGCTTGACGGGTCGGGCCCGTCTTCACTTAAATGTGAATAACTCCTAGACCACTCATCTGACTGATGCGCCATCTGCGGCACTAGGACCCCCACGACGAGGCGGTACATTTGGGATACTCTAAGTGGGTTTTGGAAAAATTTTGAAAACTGTTGGGTTTGGATCGAGCATAAATCCAACCGGGCCCCTAGAACGGATATTCCAATAACTCTTAGATCGGGCATCCAATTAATGCGTCGTCTGTCTTGTTGGGTTCCTTATCATGAGGAAGAACTATGGGATACATAAAATTAGGACTTAATGATAGTTGATGTTTCAAATCTTGGCTCGAGGAGCGGACCCTCCTGGAATCGAACGTGCGATGTGCGGGAACCCTTGGGCTGGCTGCGATTGAGATGACATGATCCTTTGTGGGTTCGACAGCGACGATATTATACCAGGATCCTCCGTGGGTTTGACAGCGATGAATAATGTACCGAAATCCTCTGTGGGTTCGACAGAAATGACTACTGTATCAGGATCCTGCATGGGTCCGACAATTCTAACTTCTATTCCTCTATCCTTTGTGGGTCCGACAGAATAGATGTTCATGTATCCTATGTGGGTCCGACAACATAGTGGGTCCTGTATCCTGTGTGGGTCCAATAGCTTAGATGAATCAGTGACTACATATGATCATCTCTATCACTCTACAAAAAATGTATACCTGTGTGAGGTGAGTCATTTTTTTCAACAATTATCATCAGGGTGATTGACTTTAATTCCTTTGTGGAATGGTTTTTGCTTGGGCTCAAGAGTTGGAGCCAGACTGTGATTGATAACATAGGTATATATATGGGAATATACCAAATTAGGTTTGGTTGATACTTCATGATTGTATCTTTCTTCTTCGGTTTATCCTTTGTGAATTATGGGGGACCTTCTGGGGTCTCGGGGTCCCCTACTGAGTATTGTTATACTCTCCCCTTCACGGGCTTCGCCCGCACCTTGTTGTGTTCTGTGCAGACAACGGATAGTAATGATCGAGGCTAAGAGTGACAGATGGGAGGATTCTTGGAGCTGGACTAGACGGGTCGTACCATAGGGATGAGTTGTTCGAGTTTTGTACCTACCCTTCAGGTAGGATTCCCCAGTGGGAGATCCAGGAGCTGTTTTCCCTTTTTACTTGTAATTGGTGTTCAGTTGGGTTTGTATACTGGACCACTTAATTTCAGTACACTTTTATTTTCTATTTTAGTACTTGTTTCTTCTATGGGTTTTTTCAGTCAGTGTGTGTTATAGGTTTAAAGGCAATTCCTTCCCTTTTATCGGGATTACACCTTTGGTGCTAGTTTCCAGCCCCTGGCCTATGGAAGGCAGTCTTGGGGTAGTCACAGAACGGGACCCGAGAACGGGTAATGAAAAATTGGTATTAGAGGAGTTAGTTCTACTTCAGAACATCGACTCTGATTCTTTTAACAGAAATAATGTTAAGTGTTTTGGGTGTGGTTATCAGTTTAGGGAAACCAGTGTTGGTGCGGCAGCCAACGTATCCGTACACTAGGACTCTAACTTCTGATTTCCAACTCAGCTCACGAAAACACTGATTTCATGTGTGTGTTTCCTTTGAAAAAATTTCCCTTCTGATTACTTTGTGTCATCTCACCAGATATACTGTTTTATCCATGGTGAACCTATTTCTTTTCAGGATGGCCCTAAGAAGGCAATCAGCTAGGGTTATGAGTTACGTATGAGATGGTATCCCACTGAGCGATGAGGCCTCGGTGTAGGTCCTCGTACCAGTGGAGGTACCAGTGGTACCACTACCCACTGGTCCACCGATACCACCAGCTCTAGCAGCATAGAGTGCATGCCACCTGAGTGTGTCGCATGAGTTCTAGCACAAGTGGTCGCGCAGGTTCTTTGGGGAGACAGACCCACAGGCATTTGAGGATTGGATGCAGGCTATCGTGAGAGTTTTACTATTTGTAGGGACACCGTCTGACCTCATGGTGATCCTTGTCACGAGTCTCCTGCATCCAGCATCAAGAAGATGGTAGAGCCTGATGCTCCAGGTGCATGATGAGGAATCATTACTCTGGATAGACTTCAAGAGTCTCTTTCGCTCAGAGTTTGTTCCAGCCACCCTTCATGCAGTGTGGATTCAGGAGTTACTTCATCTGCAGTAGGGCAGCGTGATAGTAGCTTAGTACTCAGCGAGGTTCACCGACCGCTCGCGCTACTCCACAGATATGTTATGGGACCCATTCTTCTGGGCTCGGACCTTCGAGCAGGGACTCAGGCATGAGATCTGGGTTTCGATGATCCCCCTAAGCATCTTGATGCCGGTGTGGGTGCTGGAGCGAGCCCTTCTAGTTGAGAGTTTCCCTGCTGAGCAGTCACCAGTAGTGATACCCACCACAGGGCGACATATAGAATATTCTTCTACAACCGACAGTAGAAAGATGTCACGGAAGACCAAGTGGACCAGGCCATCAGGTGGGTGACCCTAGGATATAGGTTCAGTCGTGTGGGGAACATGAGACAGATCTAGCTATAAGAGGAGCAGACAATGTTGTGCATGCGGCGAGCAGGGCCATATGGCTCGTGACTTCCCGAACCGCCATGAAGATTAGCCGAAGATAGTAGAGGTACCTCCCAAGCAGAGGCATAGGTTCGGCCGTGGTGGTCCTCTAGGAGTAGTCATATGGGGGAGAGGAGTTCGTCGAGCAGTGGGTGGTGGACAACATTTCGAGGCTCTACCACCACCACCACGAAGAGATCCACCCCGGCCACAGGGAGCTGGCAGATAGAGGTGGGCTTACCTCCAGGTAGTCGAGGCCTATGACCACGGTGCACCTGACATGATTCGAGGTACTATCTGTGTCTACTCCACCCTTGTTGTAGTAATTATAGACATAGGTGTGAGTCATTATTTTATTGCCACTGACCTCATTTAGAGCTTGGAGATTCCGACGGATCCGTTCCTTAAAGCTAGAGACTCTTACGGGAGAAGACTCGTTGATTACGCACTAGTGCATGCAGGGTGATCTTACTCTAGGAGGCGAGAGCTTTGGTTGGGATCATCTGGTAGCAACATCGAGGAATTACGACATCATCTTGGGTATGGACTGGTTATCCACAGTTCATGCCCATATTTACTGTATTAGGTGCAAAGTGCGGTGTATCTGTACGGATGGGACCAGGTTCACCTTCACCAGTGAGAATGGAGCCTTTGCAGCACATGATGGACTTGCACAGAGGAGGGGACATCCGATCACACATCAGTTGGCTAGACTCATCCTCAGAGCGGTTGATGTACAGGTAAATGTATAAGTCTACCTCTATGTGCGGAGGTAGTCCTAGAATGTCTGCGGGTACAGCCTTATCGGATTCCATCTAGCAGTTTTCATGAGTCTAATTAACATGATCTTCCAGCCTTACCTCGATCACTTTGTCGTAGTCTTCATCGATGACATACTGATCTACTCAACTACTGAGGAGGAGAATGCCTACCATTTTCAGGTAGTACTGGACACACTTTGAGAGCACCAGCTTTATGGTAAGCTCTCGAAGTTCTAGTTTTGGATTTGAGAGGTTCGCTTTCTGAGACAGGTCATCTCAGAGGCTGGAGTGGTACTAGATCCAACAAAGATCGAGGCAGTACTTTCTTGGGAGCCACCCAGGAGTGTGATGGAGGTACAGAGTTTTCTGGGACTGGCTGGGTACTATCGGAGATTTGAGCCAAACATCTCTAGAGTTGTAACACCACTTTCATCATTGATGAAGAAGGGGAAACCCTTCGTGTGGTCAGAGAGATGCCAGAAGAGCTTTCAGGAGCTAAGGAAGTGGTTGACTAGTGCGCCCATCTTGAGGCTAATGGAGGAGGGTGTTGGGTACGTAGTTTACTGCAATGCATTAGGGACCGGACTTGGTTTTGTCCTGATGTAGGAGCGAGCACTGATCACGTATGGTTCTCGTCAGCTAAGACAGCACGAGGAGAACTACGATACCCATGAACTGGAGTTATCAGCAGTGGTCTTCGCCTTGAAGATGTATTGACACTAGCTTATGGTTGAATGTTTTACAGTCTACTCTGACCACCAGAGTCTCAGGTACATCTTCTCGCAGAAGGACCTGATCCTGAGACAGCGACGATGGCTCCAGTTCCTCCAAGACTATGACATAGAGATAGTCTATACTCCTGGGAAGGGGAACATTGTAGCAGATGCTCTCAGCAGGAGATCATAAATTCAGCTACTAGGAGAGGTGACAGATCAGTTGGACATGTTGCAGATATTTTTTTTGGATAGAGATGGAGCAGCCTTTCTGCATTCTCTCACAGTCACTCCTCCACTTCTTCCGCGAGACAGGGAGGCACAGTGTGGGGATGTTGACTGTGAGACACTACGTGCTTAGATATCCATAGGGCAGTCACCTGATCGATTTTATGATGGTGGGGAACATGTCATTTTCTTCAGAGGATGTACCATTGTACCAGTTTCACTTCAGGAGGAAGTGTTGTGGGAGATCCACACATCTCTTTTAGAGGTACATCCCGGAGTGGCGAAGATGTATCAGGACCTCTGACGATAGCACTGGTGGCCAAGTATGAAGAATGCCGTAGAAGAGTTTGTCTCACGATGCCTCACTTTTAAGAAAGTTAAGGTGGAGCACTAGGTTACAGCAGGCTTGGTGCAGCCCTTAGAGGTCCCAGAGTGGAAGTGGGACAGGATATCCATGGATTTCGTGATAGGACATCCACATAAATCCGGAGGACACGACTCTATCTGGGTGATTGTCGACCAACTCACTAAGTTGGCCTACTTGATATCAATCAGAGATCCGAGATCATTAGACATCTTGGGATGCCTCTATGTACAAGAGATCATACGGCTTCATGGTGTGCCATTGACGATCATCTCTGATCGAGATGCTTGTTTTATTTCTCGGCTGTGAAAGGGGTTTCAGAAGGCTTTCGGGATGTAGCTACGCTTGATCACTACCTTCCATCCTCAGATGAATTTTCAGACTGAGAGGACCATTTAGACTCTCGAGGACATGCTACGTGCATGTGTCCTTGACTTCGGTCGTATCTGGGAGGACAACATACCCTTGGTAGAGTTTTTATATAACAATAGCTACCACTCCACCATCGTGATGAAACCTTATGAGGCACTTTACGACCGACCATGCAAATTGCCTCTATGCTGGACTGACACAGGGGAGTCAGTACTTATAGGACCAGAGATGGTGCAGTCTATGATGGAGAAGGTGCAGATCTTCCAGGAGTGGATGCAGACTGCATAGAGCAGGCAGAAGTCCTATGCTGATAGGTGATAGAGAGCACTGGAGTTCGGGGATGGAGACAAAGTCTTTCTACGGGTCTCACCTCGACAAGGTCTACTAAGATTTGGCTGAATCAGAACGTTTTATCCGTGATTCATCCGACCATTCCAGGTCCTCAGCCGAGTAGGCGAGGTGGCTTACCACATGGCTCTTCCACCTCAGTTGCACCGGGTGCATGAATTCTTCCACGTATCTCAGCTGAGGAGATACGTGCACGACCCGTCCCACATCATCGACCATGGGGAGCTGGACATCTATGATGGGGATACATTCACATAGGTTACAGAGGAGATTGAGGATCAATAGGAGTAGGTCCTACATGGATGGTCGATTCCTCTAGTGCGTGTTCGCTAGCAGCACGGGAACCTCTAGGAGAGCACATGGGAGCTGGGGGCTCATATGCCTGCTCAGTACCCTCATTTGTTCCATTAGTATGAGTTATAGCTTACAGGGACATAAATATATTAGGTGGGGAAAATTTAAAGACCCAGAAATTATGTGACTTTTTTTTAAATACATGGTATTTTTACGAGTCTGTAGTTTTTGACGGCGCTTGATTCTGAGGTACGGTGTCCCCAAAATCAATTTTTGAAGTTTTTCTCGTGTGCGTTCAGTAAACGTACATGCAAGATTTTTATATCTTTTGAACCGGTGCTCAGAATTAAAATCCAAGGGCACTGCTGAACTCATAGCGCCGGTATTCGCTTAAGGAGAACTTTACCGTAGTTGTGTTTTATCGAGGTTGGATGTTAATTTTTGGGGATTCTAAATAAAATAAAATAAAAATATATGTACATATTTTTAGTTGATTGGTGGTTAAAACCACCAAGTGGTGGTTAGTGGTGGGGACCACCACACCCTAACCTCCCTTGGGAGGATATAACTAGATGGGGCCCACTCTATTTTGAACCCCCTTTAACCCCCATCTTACTTTCATTTAATTGTGGGAAGACTATTAGACTTCCCTTGAAATTAATAAATCCCCCACACGTCATTTAATTTTGAACCTTCCACCTTCTCTCATTAAAGTGACAACACCCATTAATTAATGAATTGAGCTCCCACAATTAATTCATTAATTTGTAGTGATTTGAATTCTAATGAATTCCATTTGGAATAGATAGAATGTATAAAATAAGTGGGAGGATATTATTTTAGTTTGGGGTGGAAACATAATACCTTTGGGAGAACTCTTAGAGAAATGACATCTTCCAATGAAGAATGGTCTATTCCAAAGAAAAATGTGCATCGTCTCTGAAGAATTTGAAGCATCATCTTCTTCCTTCTTCAACTGGAGCAAGGAAGGGAAGCACTACCGCCCACTAAGTACACCGAGGGTGTCGTCTTGTCTCGTCTTCACCAAGCTATACCTCCTCCGATGTTCATAGAACGATGTCCATTTTCCGCGATGTCCGTCTTCTGTGACTCATCAATGTACTACGACAAATATGAGGTAGGGGGATTTAACTTTCTTGGGATTGACGTTCTCTATTCTTATTTCTAAACGTTGAATGCGGACCAGGCAACGAACAGGTTGATCCGCAGTTCGATCGTTCCGGTAGGTAAGGGATGAATTTCTTGTAGGGTTTAGATTTGTGATGGATTGGTCTTGTTGATGATCTTTATTGAACCCTGTTATGATTTTCTAATCCGGAGGGTGTGGGCCAATTCGAACATGGCCCGATTCCCTCCGCTGATCTTGTGATTTTCTTCAGCTTGTTTCATTCTTCGTGGGCGATGGTCCAAAGTGGTAGCAACAGAATCCGGGGGGTCCAGCATTGAGACGACATCCCATGAGGACCCTCAGCGCTGATGAATCCAATTTCTGACCACCGAAGAGAACCCGGGGGTCTGAAAAAGGTGGGTCACCGGGCGGTGGCGCCGGTGACTGGAGGCGGTGACGGCGGCGATGGCAGCGGCCGCGGGCTGGATGCGTGGATTGCCTAGCGGATGCTCGAGCCGTCCGGTCAGCGGGAAGACTGGCCGCCCAATCCGGCTGGCCCACTGGAGAACTGCGAGGCCCGCAGGCGCCGTGTGGAGGAGGACGCGGCCCGCGTCTGCGGGCCTCTCGGCTGGGCGAACCGGCCAGCCGCGTTCTAGTAGGGCTGGAGAACCGCAGCGCCCGCAAGCACCGTCGGGCGAACCGGACCGGCCGGCAACGCGGGCCGGGTCCACAGGTGGGCCGCGCCCCACTGTGTCGGGCCCGTCTTCGCTTAAATGAAAATAACTCCTAGATCACTCATCTAATTGATGCACCGTCTGCGGAACTAGGAACCCCATGACGAGGTTGTCCTTTTGGGATACTCTATGTGAGTTTTCAAAAAAATTGGAAAACGTCCAGGTTTGGATCGAGCATAAATCCAACCAGGCTCCTAGAACGGAAATGTCGATAACTCTCACATCGGGTGTTTGATTGACGTGTCATCTGTCGCATTGGGTTCCTAATGATGACACAGAACTACGAGATACATCAAATCAAGACTTTTTTATTGTTGATGTATCAAAACTTGGCTTGAGGAGCGGACCCTCCTAGAATCAAGCGTGCTATGTGGTGGAACCCTAGGGCTGGCTGCGACTAAGATGACAGGATCCTTCGTGGGTTCAACAGAAACGATACTATAGTAGGATCCTATGTGGGTTCGATAGTGATGACTACTGTACCAGAATCCTATGTAGGTTCGACTGCGATGACTACTTTATCGGGATCCTCCGTGGGTCTGACTGTTCTGACTTCTGTTCCTGTATCATGTGTGGGTACGACAGAAAAGTTGTTCATGTATCATGTGTGGGTTTGACACCTTAGCTGGTCCTGTATCCTGTATGGGTCTGACATCTTAGATGAATAATTTACTACATCTGATCAACCCTATCACTCTATGAAAAATGTATAACTATGTGAGATGAGTCATGTCATTCAACCATTATCATCGTGGTGACTGACTTTACTTCCGTTTTGGAATGGTTTGTGCTTGGTCACAAGAGTTGGAGCCGGACTGTGATTGATAACTTATGTATATGTATGGGTGTATACCTAAGTAGGGTTGGTTTATACTTTTTTATTGAATCTTTAATCTGTGTTTTATCCTTTGTGGATTCTGGGAGACCTTTGGGGGTCTCAGGGACCCCGACTAAGTATTTTTATACTCACCCTTGCACGGGCTTCTCCCGAACCTTATTCTGTTTTGTGTAGATGATGGACATCAGTGATCGAGGATGAGGGTGAAGGATGGGAGTCTTCTCATAGCTATACTAGATGGGACGTACAACAAAGACGAGTTGTTCGAGTTCTGTACATACCCTTCAGGTAGGATTCCCCGGTGGATGATCCAAGAGATGCTTTCCGTTTTTATATGTACTTGTTGTTCAGTTGGGTTTGTATACTGGCCCACTTACTTTCAGCACACTTTTCTTTTCTATTTTAGTAATTTTTGCGTCTACATCTTGTGTTCAGTCAGGGTTTTTTACAAGTTTAAAGGAAATTCCTTCCCTTTTATCGGGATAATGCCTTTGGTGCTACTTGCCAACCCCTGGCCTATGGAAGGCGGGCTTGGGGTAGTCACAGCACGGGCCCTGAGGATGGGTCGTGACACTAATGACATCCCTACTCACACCACTAAGATAGAAGCGTTAGCCACATTTATATGAATTATTTTATATAAAATAATTTACACAAACTTTTTATTACCAAATATAAATAAGTTCCAAAAATCGTTTGTATCCAAGCAAAAAAAGCTAAATGAAACCAATTTCCAAAAAATTATTTTTTCAGAAAAAATAACTAATTAAATCATTAAAAATCATTTCTTCTTAGCATTTGGAATACGCATTAAATAGTTCACACACACCCACACATGTGTTCTTCATTTGACAGTTCCATACTCATAAGTGGTCTCTCGTCCAATCCCCTTGTGTCCCAATGACACGCGCCCTCAATAAAGGGTCATGTCCCTCCCCAATGGTACTTGTCCCTTATTAAGGCCTGGTAATCATGAACTCGCACCACACCATTTATGCCAAATATTACCATTTCCAAGAAAAACCAATTCATCAAAACTGGACTTTTTTTTAAAACCAAAGAACATCCAATTTCAATGCAACATTTATTTTAAATAAAACATCCCCTTTTATTGTAAACATATAATCCCATTTATATTCCATCTATACATAAAAATACCCTTTTTAAAACCCATGTTTAAAATCATGATTAAAATCACTTTACTCAAACACGCAATTTTCCATATTTCACAACCATCGCTCAAAAGGGTTTCCAACGAGTGTAAAAAACCAATTCACAATCAATTAAACACCACATGTTCAATTTTAAATCATTTAGATTAGTTCTACAATGTCGGGTTGAGAAATAATCCTCCTACCTCAAAGGTTTTGATGAAAACCATAACGAATGAAGAACGCACAAGAAAAATGGTTGGATTCTCCAAGAGCCCACCTTAGATCTCTTATCCTAGAAATATCAAGACCAAAACTCATTATATTTGGAATCCACACACTTATATAAACCCATATCGGGCGTAGATCTAACAAAAATATAGAATACGAGAATTAGATCCATGTAGATCTTGGAAACCGATCAAGAATGATGAATAACAATCACATACCACAAGAATCTGGATTCGATTTGCCATGCGAAGCCTTTGGATCACCTCCGGAATAATGGTAGAAACTTTTTTGGACTTAGGATAAGAAAAATCCAGATATATGGCCTCTTAGGTGAAAAACAGATCCACTTAGAGGAAAATATTTGTGAGATCCACTTTTTTAGGATCTCACTTAAACCATCTGCATAGTTAGTTCACACGGTTAGAAAAACAGTGTGTCATCTATTGCCTAGGAAAACTCTCACACTGCTTCCTCACATGTTATCCCTAAATATTAACCAACTATGTGGAAGCCACTACCTCAAGAGGACAAAAATGCACAGTTTGGCCACACGGTTAGACAAACCTTGTGCAACCCATGCGACTTCCATTTTACTTTAAAACTACTTCCAAAGTTCTCCCAAATCTCCCAACCATAACCCTTAAACATTATAACCATGAAAAGAATAATGTAAGTGATACTTACTAGAATCTATTGGTACTAATATCTCCCTACCATTGGTATTCTTGTCCCTATAAAATAGAAAACATTCGCTGCCCTGAAAGAGTTCTGGCCACTGCTCTTTCATTTCCTTCCCACATTCCCAAGTCTCTTCCGGAATTGGAACATGCTACCATAAAACCCAGACTAGACTGATTATTTTTTCATGTAACACTTTTTATTTCCTATCCACAATCCTTACTAGGATATTTATCAATGAATCATCTGAATCTAGGTCAATGTGATCTCATCTGATCACATGGTCAGGTAAGGCTGATAATTTATCAACTGAGATACATGGAAAACATTATGCACTGAACTAAACTTTAGTGATAATTCCAACAGATATGCTACCTCTCTAACGCATTCCAGTTTCACAAAAAGGCCCATGTATCTTGGATATAGCTTACCCTACTTCCCAAAATGATTATGTCCAAGCCTTGGAGATGTCCTCAAGAAGACATGATCACCCACAACAAACACCAATGGTCTTATACGGTGATCTGAAAAATCTTTCGGACAACTCGAAGACATCTCTATCCCCTTTATAATCAATTGGATATTTTCTGATGTTTCTTGGACAAGGCTCAATCCAACTAGTGATGTTTCACCTGTTTCCCCCACCATAGTGGAGAACGATAAGGATTCCCATACAATTCTTCAAATTGAGCCATTTGTATCAAGTCCAGAAAGCTACTATTGTATGAGAACTCCACCATGGGTATATGATCTTCCCATGACCCACCAAAAGACATTTCACAGGACCACACCATGTCTTCCAACATCTATATCTTTCTCTTGGATTTCCCATCCGTCTGAGGATGATACGTCATGCTGATATTCAACTGAGTCCTAAGAGCTTTCTGTAAGGATTTCCATAAATGAGACGTGAACCTCATATCTCTATCTAAGACTATTGAAATTGGTAGACCATGCCTATTCACCAATTATTGGATATAAGTTTTAGACAGATCCTCCACCATATGAGTTTCACGAATTGGAATGAAATGGGCCGACTTGGTAAGTTGATCCAATATCACCCATATGAAATCGTGTTTTTGGATCATTTTTGGAAGAATTGTAACAAAATCAATTACTATCACCTCATATTTGAACATTGGAATATGTATAAACTGCAACATTCTTTCTGGTCTCTATTTCTCTTCTTTATCATGTTGATACGTTAAGCACCGCGATATTAACTCATACACCTTCCTTTTAATGTCGTTCTACCAAATTTGTACCTTCAACGCCTTATACATCTTCTATGTATTTGGATGTACATCCCATCTATAATGGTGGTAAGTATGAATGAGTTGTTCTTGATAAGCCATATGTTAAACCATCTGATCTTTAAAGAACAAAACTAAACTCCGATCAAGTTTCCAGCACTCAATGGTCTCCCCACCATTGAGTTTTGAACTGATAACCATAAATTCTTCATCATCTGATTGTGTCTCTTCAACCATTTTTACAAAATTATGATATAGCTTATCTGATAAGAAATCCATAACATCACCTCATTCATCACATTCCACATGCATGTCTTCTAGGACCAACATCAACTTCCATTCATATGAAGCTTCTTTTGCCAACAGATCATATAACATTCTACTTAATGCGTATTCCACTAAATTCCATTTCCCTGGTATATACATCATGTCAAAGTCAAACATCTGGTGATACTCCATCCATATCCATTTCCTCATATTCAAATCTCACTGTGAGAAAATGTGTTTCAACATTTTGTGGTCTTCAAAAACTGTAAATTTCTCACCAAAGAGATAATGTCACTATGTCTTAAATGCATGGACGACTGCAGATAACTCCAAATCATGTGTTGGGTAATTCTTCTCATGCAGTCTCAACTGCCTTGAACCATAATCAATCACATGGTATATTCGCATGAGAACATAGACTAACCTAGATCCCGAATAATCATAGTACATCACATACCCTTGTCCTGATTCTAAAAAAATGAAGATAAGTGTTGATGTAAGCCAAACTTTCAACTCCTAGAAAGACTTTTGGCATTCCTATATCCATTGGAACGGATCGTTCTTCTCTGTAAGAGTTGTCGTTCGCAAGGATAGTCATGAGAAATCATGCACAAAGCATTAGTAGTAACCAACTAGACCATGAAACTTCGTATCTCGAACACATTCTTCGGTGGTTTCCATGAGATAATAGCTTATATCTTTTCAAGATCAATAGAAATTCCTTTTCAAAAATTACATGGACAAAGAAAAGTTCTTCCTGTATCCAAAAATCACACTTTCATAATTTGGCATGCAAATGGTGATCTCTCAAGATTTGTAACACTGTTTCAAAATGATCCTCATGGTCAGACCCTATCTTTGAATACACCAAGTTGTCTTCCACAAACACCACAACAAAAGAATCCATATATCATTGAAATATCTGATTAATCAAAGCCATGAAAAATGATGGTACATTTGTTAGACCTAAAGGAATGACTAAATATTTGTAGTGGCCATATGTTCTTCTAAAATATGTATTTGGAATAACCTCCTTACCAACTCGCAATTGGTGATATCCATATCGCAAGTCAACATTTGAGAACTATTGAGATCCCCTTAATTGATCAAATAGATAATTAATGCATGGAAGTGGATATATATTCTTTATTGTAACTTAGTTAAGCTTCTGATAATCAACACACATCTGAAGAGTTTCATCTACATTCCACATAAACAAAACAGGTGCTTCCCATGAGGATGTACTTGGCCGAATGAAACCCTTGCTTTCCAGCTCCTCTAATTACACATTCAATTATTGTTACTCTATTCGTTCCATCCTCTAATAAGGAAGGTAAATGGGACTGGTCCTTGGAAGGAGATCAATTGTAAACTCCACTTCCCTTATAAGTGGTAACCTTAAGAAGATCTCGGGGAATAAATCTATAAATTGATCTATAACTTCTGGAAAACTAATTCCCTTGATTTATTCCTTTGATTACAATTTCTATTCCACCAACTGGTAAGGTATCGTTCCAACCATTGGTGCCAAAAAAAATTCGGATTTCTTTACCATCTTTTCACCTCTAAAGAGATGATTGACGCCATCCTCAATCGTGAAACTAACTATTCTTCTATAATAGTCTATGTGAGCTTTTATCAGTATCAACCAATCCATACCTAGGATTCCATCATATACATACATGTCCAACATCTAGAAATCTCATTTTAGCTCAACTCCATCAACAATTATAACACATGCTCTACACACCAAGGCTTGACATTCTCTTTCACCATGAGGAGTTTTCAATTTTAAAACAAAAGGAATCATTTACAACTTTAAACATATAAAGTGAATAACATGTGAACCAATGAAAGAATTTGATGCACTAGTATCGAAGAGCACTTTTACAAGGGTCGAATTCAAAAGAATTGTAACTCTTATCATAGATGGTCCATCTTGATCATCGACCATCATCCTCTCAGGTCCATACAATTATTTCATTATTGCACTATTCTATATATTTCCTTATTGATATTTCACTGGTTGAGGATTCAAGTTATTTCAAGAATTACCATGGTCGTCTCTACTATGCTAATGAGACTAATTTGGTTGTCCTTGCCCTGTCAAAGCATATGATTCTTGCGACGCCTGAGAAGTGTCTTGAGAACCATACCTTGGAGAAATATGAAAATAGCACTAAAGATGTCCCATATTGTTTAAATTATGACTTTATCTATGTTGTTTCGTACCATCTCTATTTATGTGGTTAAGATAACCATATTAAAAGAAACCTACTTTGCTCTGGGGTTGTGGAGGAAGGTTCACTGATCAAGCTGTCTGATTCTGACTTCCACTTCCAACTTGGAAAGAGGTTTCACATTTCCTCTTACTCCCAGAGAATGTATTCCCACCATTCCCTATAGGTATCATCATTCCTCCTCCTATTGATCCAGATATATCACATTCATCCATAGTGGCTTTGTTCACCATCTCTGTATAATCCATAATACAGAGCGCTTCAATCATCGATCGAATCTACTACCTTAGCCCCGATTCAAAAATGTGGTCCTTCAAAGAATCACTTTCCACAACCTCTCGTGAAAAAATAGACTAAATTCATGACTTTAGCTACGTACTCTGTGACAAAGAGACTCCCCTATTTCAGGCTGAAGAATTTCGTCGTTTTCTGCATCTTGAACGTATGAGGATTGAATTGTTTGTTGAAAAATTCTTCAAAATCCTCCCATGTAAGGACTTCATCCAATTTATCCTGCACTGATATATCCCACAACTTTCGTGAAAAATCCAAGAGCATATAAGTCACCAGCTTGAATTTGATCTCTGATTATGTGCTGATGAAATCAATGATACGATTCATCCTACTCAGCCACACCTCCAACTTCTTGGGTTCAGAATTACCTCAAAAGTTAGGTGGATTCAATTTCATGATCTAAATGGTATGATCCACATGGCATGGCTCATTCCTCTGGTTCCCCATATCCACATCTTAAAAACCTTGGACAATGCTATGAACCAGCTCTTGTTTTACCTGTGGTTCAATTGCAACCACATTCTCTGTAGCTTCTTTTGGTTAGTTTTGACGATGCCTACTGGGTTCCATTTTCAAAACCAACAAAAATCTCTGTCAATATCACTCTCTAGAAACTAATGTCTTAGCATTTCATATTCTATCACATCAACTATCACAATATTGTTTTCCAAAAAGATCATTTTTCCATGTTCAATAATTTTTGAAAATCAACTATTGATTTTAAAAATCCAACCATTTTCGAAAGATACCAAGTATCCTCTCTTCAAAATCATTCATTTGAAAAAAAAAATCTTCATTTTTTAGAAATTTAAATATTTGAACAAAATTGTAAATCATTACACACAATGAGATATGAAATCCTATTGGGAATTCATTCCTCTACAATGAATTTCATGCTCATCTCATTGGATAAACCTCTAACAATGAGATTTCCAACATTCTAGAAGTGTATCCAAATCACCAATGTACCCAACATCCTGGTAACTTGAAGTTCATCATAAACGGGTTACCTACATCCTATTATGATATACATTTCAAGTTCCAATAATCCTACTTCTGTATAATATTCTTGCATAAGGAATAGATGAAAATTAATTAAAACTCCAAGGCCAAGAACACAGATGATTTGTACCATAAATGAAGGACCAGACTGATACAATTTGTAATGACCCCCCAATTCTCATTGTCTTGAGAGTACAAAGAGTCATCACTAGGCCTTAAGCGACATCCCCAAGACACCAAAGACTAGAAATAAATGGTGAAGGGTTCAAAATAAAAGTGGGGGAAAATTTACCCTTTGAGAAATAAACCAATAAAGCAACCAACCATAACCAAACATTCACTATATGATTCATGAACAAATAAAAGACAACTCAACAACTTCATGTATCTCAAAACCACATCAAAGTGTGAAATAGTGGAAGACCAAACTAGTATCAAAGTATACATTGGATAAACTACTAAATACTCTCAAGATAACACAAGACTCCATGATCCAAATTCTCAAATCTCTACAATAAGAGTACATCCCAAACATCACAAGGTACTGCTAAAATTGTGGGAAACATTACCTTTCCCTGGTCCCAGAAAATAGAATCTGGAAAACCACCTAAGATCCCAATCATGGGTGAGTATAAAAATCTGTAGGTATTCCCCCAATGAATTCCCTACTCATTCCACTAGGATAGAAAATTTATCCACATTTATATAAAATAGTTTATATAAAAAAATTTACCAAAACAGTTTATAACCAAATATGAACATGTTCCAAAAACCGTTTTCAACCAAGTGAAAACAAAACTAAATGAAACCAATTTCCAGAAAGTTATTTTTCCAGGAGAAATAACTATTCAAATCTTCAAAACCCATTTCTTTTTATCATTTCGCATACCCATTCAATACTTTACACAAACCCACACATGCATGGTTCATTTGATAGTTCCATACTTATGATCGGTCTCTCATCCAATCACCTTGCGTCCCAATGACACACGCCCCCAATCCAGGGTCATGCCCCTTGTACCCCAATGGTTCTCATCCTTTATTAAGGGCCTGTTAATCATGAACTCACACCACACAATTTATGCCCAATATTTTCATTACCAAAATAAACCACTTCAATAAAACTAAACTTTTATTGAAAACCAAATCACAACAAATTTCAAAGAATCATTTCTATTCAATAAAACTTCCCCTTTTATTGAAAACATAAAATCCCATTTATGTGCCATCAATCTATAAAAATCCCCTTTTTAAAACCCATGTTTAAAACCAGGAGTAAAAGAAATTTAATCTAACACCCAATTTTCTGGATTTGACAACCATCACCCAAAAGGGTTTCCAACGACTGTTAAAGAACCAATTAACAATAAATTAAACACCAAACATTTATTTTGAAAGAAATAAAATCATTTCTACTCAGTGGATTCTATATATAAGCTTACTACCTTAATGGTTATGATGAAAACCAAAACGAACGAAGAACGCACAAGAAAAACAGGTCGATTCTCCAAGAACCTTCCATAGAACTCTAATCCTAGAAATCTCCAGGCCAAAACTCATAATAATTGGCATCCAAACACATATATATACCCATAAAGGGTGTATATAAAAGAAACCATGATAATGGGAGAATTAGATCTATGTAGATCTAAGAAAGTAATCAAGAACAATGAAGAATGATCATATACCTCAAGAATCCGGCTTCGATTCACTAAGGAAAGCATTCGGATCACCTTTGTATTGATGGGAGAACTTTATTTGGCCATAAAAGAAGAAAAACTTGAGTTTTGGATGCTTAGGGGAAAAATTATCCTCATAGAGGCAAATATTTGTGAGGTCAACGTTTTTAGGATCTCACTTAAACCATCTGCATGGTTAGATCACACGGTTAGAAAAATTGTGCTCTAATTGTGTGTCAGCTACTACCTAGGTAGACCCTTTCATGGATTCCTCACAAGGTTTCCCTAACTGTGCTCGAACCATGTGGTAGTCACTGCCTCAAGAGGGCTAAAAATCACAGTTTGGCCGCACTGTTAGAAAAACCATGTGCAGCCTGTGCGACTTCCATTTTTCTTTAAAACAACTTCCAATGTTCACCCAACTCTCCCAACCATCACCCTTAAACATTATAACCATGAAAAGAATCAAGTAAGGGTTACATACAAGAAACCAGGGGTACTACAAATTCACATTATAAATGTGTGAATTATAATTTTTCATAATTTAGTTATACCTATTCATACCCACAAATCCAATGTATAAGTCAAAATAATATTTTAATAGTGTATCTCAATTCATCATAACATTTTGTTGCGTTTAACGCAAACTATCAATGAAATAAAACTATTTAAAGATAAATATTTCATATAGATTTCGGCATGTCACATTCTACCCTCCTTAAAATGAATTTATCCATCAAAATACATCACTCTGATTCAAATAGATTATGGTACTTCTTCCTCATTGCATCCTATGGTTCCCACATTACTTCCTCAAATTTATGTTTTCTCCAAAAAAACATTGACTAGGTGAGTGGTCTTGTTTCATTGAACTTTCTATTTATGATCTATAATATCCATAGGCTCTTCATCAAAATAAATATATTTCTATTGTATAGCATCCTCAAGGTTTAGTACGTTTGTGGGATTAGGTATTTACTTCCTCATAGGAGATATATGGAACATGTCATAAACTTGAGAAAGAGTCGGTAGAAGCACCCATAAATTATCTACCATCTTGATATGATAAATAATTTCAAAATGATGAATATATTAGGGCTTTTATTTCCATTTCCTCTAAGTCCCATCAACCACCTACAAGGAGATACTCATAAAAATACCTTATCACCATCATCAAACACTATATATATATTTTGATTATCGGCATAATTTTGTTTAACTCTAACATGCTCTTATGTGTTGTTGAATGGATCGAACATCATCTGCAATCTCATTAGCTTGAACAAGTCCCAATAGCTTTCTATCTCTAACTTCATTCCAGAATTTTAGAGTTCTGCACATCCTAGAATAGAGGGCATCAAACCAACCACCTGAATGCTAGAATGAAATCTATTATTGAAAAAAAGTCCACCAAAGGAGTGTTTTGACCCCCAACCACCTTTCAAATCCATTTATAAAGCTCTCAGGATGTCCTATATAGTTTAAATGGTCCTCCCAAACTGATAATCTATTTGTATATGATACGTAATGTTGAAATGTAACTTTTTATCCAGATCCTACTGAAGACATCTCCAAAATAGTGAGGTAAACCTTGGATTCCAGTCAAATATAATTGATTGTGGTATACCATGAAATCATACGACATCGTTAATGAATAACCTAGTAAGCTGAAAAAATAGATATATCTTATCTAATAGAAATGAATTGTATTGATTTCATAATGTGAACGAATACTAACAAAATGTAATTTTTACCTTTATATTTTTTGGGAAGTGTGACGACAAAAATCCATAGGGATGTTTTAACATTTCCATTTTGGTATGGGTA
Organism: Viscum album; assembly: GCA_963277665.1. NCBI lineage: Eukaryota > Viridiplantae > Streptophyta > Magnoliopsida > Santalales > Viscaceae > Viscum > Viscum album. The sequence goes on along the minus strand of OY728151.1, from coordinate 1,048,367,977 downwards.
TTGATTGTAACATCCCCTTAGACATCCGCCTCCTAGACATTACTTGCTAATATACCATGTATTGAGAAGAAAATTCTGAAATATATCTCTTGATTACATCACACTAGAAATACTCTTTGAAATCTATATACATCTTCATACATCCAATATTAATATATAATGAATAGAAATGAACATTACGCATCTTATCCTGCTTAAAATCTTGTACCGAAGGGAGACATATATGGTTCATGACCCTTATTACTCAAAAAAATAATGGTTGAACTCAAGAACATTTCTCAATCAATTTTATAGCTCTACATATTTTTTGTGCCACATTAGTATTTACTTAAATAGACGGTTGAACATGAATTTGATCCTGATAATATTTTCCCCATTCATCATGGTCTCAAGATCCATCCTTTGGACTTCCAAAAATATTGGATATTTTTTATCCACATCAAAGATAAGAATTTATGATCCTTTTGATTTATATCATCTTCCTCCATGTTATCTTTCCTTGGTTGATAATGTGTTGAGTATTCATAATCTTTATTCATCTCCATCCAAATTTATCAGCACATGTTCATATCTTTTTGAGTTAAGATATATTTTAATCTTTTTTATCAGTATATATGTTACACCTTTCTACGTAGAGATATTTCATCCATATATTTAATAAATAAATAACCATAGTTATCTCTAAATCATGAGGTGTGTAATTTTTCTCTTCGAACTTCAATTTCCATGAGAAATGATCTATAACCATATCATTATGCAAGATAATTCATCCTAGTCCCTTATTTTATGCATCAATATAGATTAAAGGCCTTCAAGCACTATATGGTATTTTTGTCACATGTGTCATGACTAGCCTTCTCTTTATTTCCTTAAAAAAAATTCCTCACTTTCATCCATCCAATGGAACTTGGTTCCCTTCAGAGTTAACTTGGTGAATGGATTCAATAACCATAAAACATTCTCCAAAAAGTGCCAATAATATCCATAATAACCAAGAAAACTATAGAACCCAGACACAATAGTTTGTATGTCCCATTGTATAATATCTATTATATGTTAAGGGTTTATAGATATACCCACACATGAGATTTTATGACCCAATAATGATACTTTATAAGGAAAAAAATCACACTTGGTAATTTTTTCATAAATATTCTCCTTCCATATGGTATTCAACACAATTATCAAATGATTTTAATGATGTTATTTTCTATTTGAATAAATAAAATTATCTTATATAAATACTACAACAAACTAATCAATGTAATATATAAATAATATATTCATTAAATCCATTAATATAGTAGGGTATTTAGTATGACCATGTGTAATAACATTAAATTCACAGGTTATATACCTTGTATGGAATGTTTTATGAGTATATACCCCTTCTTCACCATCAATTGATGACATCCATAATGAAGATCAATCTTTGAAAAGTATATATCTTTGGGTAGTTGATAAAATAAGTCAACTATATAGGTTAGAGGATACTTGTTCTTTATTGTGATCTTGTTATGTTCTCGATAATCAATGCCGAGACTCATTAATCTATATTTCAGCCCAATAAATATAATAGTTTGACCCAAAGGTGATTCACTAGGATGAATAAATCTCTTTTCAAGATTCACTAGGATTTAATTATTTAATTATTGAAACTAAATTGGGTTAACTATATATAGTGTCTTATAAATAGGTGTATCACTGAGTATGAGTTCTATTGAAATCTCAAAATCAAAATTCGATGGAAGACCATGATACTCTTCCAGAAAGACATCAATAAAACTATTTCACAATAACCATGTCATCAAGTTTATGATTATCCCCAATAATATGATATAAACACCCCTTTTTAAGATGAATAATATCCCATGTTATGCAAGTAATTACCCTTATAATTTCACTTTTATCATCACACTGATAAATAATCATAGGTTGGTTTACAATTTCAAATTTAACTTCTCATCCACTATAATTGATGTGGGATTTTTGTAAAGAAATTAAATCCATTCCTTAAATTACTTTGAGTTCAACTAGGAAAATAATAAAAAAATTGTATGAAACGCGTTCACATAAATTTCAACTGAATAAGAATCATAAACTGGGGACGTGATCATCGTACCATTTGAGGTTGTTGCTTATAACATTGAATATAATTTTTGAGGTGGTACTATGATACCATTAGAAAATTATATAGAAAACGAATATTGGGCAGATCCAGAATCAAATAATACATTATCATTTCTTGATAGGATGGTAATCTTAACTTTTACCACAAAGTTATCATACCCATAACCAAAAATAGTGTTCTCCTGAGATTTAACTTTATCTCTAGGATTAAGAGGTTATAGATATTGATCATCATCATTAACTCTTGGATTTGGAAACTAGTTAGAATATATTCCCATACTCATTGCATTTAAAACATGAGAGTGAGGGTGGTTCATTTGATGGATCTTTCCCTCTATTTTCATCATTTTAAAACATTTTCCCATCACTTTGGAATGTGATTTCCCAATGACCTTCCATTCCCAACATATAACATTTACCTATTCCATTAAAATAATTTCCACAATGATTCCTTCAAAACATTGACCATAAAGGAAGACTCATCATCTTCCTTATAGGATTTTTATAATTTCCTTTAAATTACATTTTTCTTCTCTTATAAGAACAATGATATTGATTGGTAACTATAATCACTATATCCAACTTTAGAGGATGTAATAAAAATTCATCATATCTATTGATGTCCCTTATAGATATTCTTCTTTAGAGACTTGATTTTAATCCACTGAAGAATCAATCAACCTTACTTTCAGGTTAGATGATAATTCCAAAAGCGTACCATGAAATATTGTGGTTTCATAGTCATAAGAATCACTAGATTCATCATCCTTTTAGTTTAACTTATTGAATTATTTATCCATTTTCATATGAATAATATGAGGAAAGTGATTATTGAAAAATAATATTTTAAATTCATCCCACTACGTAGATTGAATTTCTTCTAATTCCAATTTCTTCTTAATATGATTCCACTCATAATCAACTTCACCTTCCAAATAATAAATAGAGAGAAAAAAACTCACATGTTATGAACACTTGAGAAAGGAAAATATATTTTTAGTGGTACAAATACATTGCATAGGAAATTTCTGATCAATGGACCCACTAAAAGAAGGTAGAAGTTTCTTCATGAAGGAATCAACAGAACATTATTCTATCCTTTTTTTGTTTGTAATATCATCATGAGTAAAATTTATAGAATGATTTTTGAGTATAGAAAAAATATTTTTCATTCTATATCCCAAAACATTTGGACTATCAATTTGAAAATCATTTCATTTTCCATCGCATTAAAAATTAACATGACTCCTTAGGCTTCTGTTCGCTGACTAAAACTAAAAATAATAGTGTGAGAAATAATAATTATTTTTGGAAACTTGAAAATTATAAAAAATCATTTATGGGATGTCTATGTCATGATACCTTATTCAATGACACCTTAGTTAAATCCTAGGACCTACTAGATCATTACCAAAACATTAGAATTTTATATTATACATGGACTTGTCCCTAGGGTTCTTACTAATTTTTTTATCCTAGTAAAAAAAATATTAATTAAACTATACTCTAATTCCAACTATTGTGATCCATAATTTTCAAACATATATATTATTCCTTAATAGATGAATATTCATTTCATAACATTACAATGCATGCCAAAATCATTTAGGCCTAGTATCATGGGAAACATGGAAACATAAAAAAGTAGTTCATAAAATATCAACATCATCTCCCATATATTTCTTCATCAATATCACCCTTCATTAATATATCATACATAATACCTTTCTATGTATCCCGAGGAATGGAAAAATTAAAAAAAGAGTTATCTCAGATTCTATGTAAGGGTAAACAAGGGAGATATCAATGATAACATAATCATAAAATGATTTTAAGGGTATACGAACATTATCTTAATATTTGAAAATCATCCCCTTCGTATCAAAGAACATAATATCCATTCATGAAATTAATATTTATAGTTCATAAGATAAGAATTTTAATTGAATTGAAGAATAAGAACCATGAATGATTAAAATAGTTTCAAGACAATGATTTTTGGCATACACATAAATATAGAAAATCAGTCCAATAGATTTAAAGTGATCACTATGGGGATTATCATAGTAGATTGGGTTCACTCCCCAAACCATCTTAGTATTCATGGTTGAATCCCAAGCTAGTCATATCGGACAAAGTCAATTATTTAACTATTTACACACCACATTACATTCTTGTTTATCTATTGAGATATCAATATTTAACATATTCATTGGAGTGATATACAGGTTCCACCAGTAATATAATGAAAGTCAAACATATTTTTTCTATAATATCATAAAATGTTCATCATGTCATAAACCATGAAAATAAATGGGTTTCATAAAAATTTCACTAAAGCATAACCCATGGAAAAGGAACAAGATTCATAATAATAATGAAATCATAAAGATAAATCATCTAGAGAAATAATTATTATAAAATCCTAGGATCATGTTCCTAGTAAAATAATAATTGATATTGAGGTTTGCTGTCTCTACTGAATAGAAATTCCATTAAAATATAATTAAAACATTCTAGGGGAAAATATCATTTATATTTTAAATTTTATTATTTAAAATCTAAAAAATTCTCAAATATTAATGAAACCATTTTCATTGAATATAATCTTTGAAATTTATTTTAAAACCCTAGAGTTCAAGTATTTAACCATTTATTTATTATTTTTAAGTATTTAAACAGTTTGGGAGATGTTTCTGAGGGTTTGTAAGAGGGTTGGAATGTTTTTGGGCTTTTATAGTGGTGCACAGTTGGTACACAGTTTGTGGAAACCTTGAATCTTCTACATGAATCCATGAAGAGTGGGTAAGAGGATAAGGGGAAGGCGCATGGTTAGGCACACTATTTGTCCAAACCATGTGGCTACTAAGGATAAACCATGAAAAGTTGGATAGATATATTTTTCAAAGTTGGTACGTGGTTTGTCTAACTGTGTATTTCGTTCATATCAGGTCCTTATTAAGTAAAATTCTAGAGCATGGTTAGTCCATGGTTTTCCTAACCTTGAAACTAACCATACATAGTTTAAAAGTTAGATTTATAAATGTGGATCTAACTTAGTTTTACCACTAATCTGCTCATTTTCTTTCTCTAAAATTACCCTTACTAAATATGTATTCCTCCTAAACTATTTGTAACCTCTCCCTATCAAATTGGATGTGATCTATTGTGTTTTAGTGTCATTAAATATTTTCTCCAAAACTATTATGGTTGGTGGCTCCACTATTGACTCCTCTTATTTAGAACATGACAGATTAGTTTTTGATTCATTTTTTTCTTGAAATTGATTGTGGAATCCTTGTGAAATTTTCTCTAAAAACCCAATTTTGGGATGGTTTATTAAATTTTGAAAATTGGTTGTTCTTTGGAAAGTGAAATTGGTAACTTTATTTTATAATGATGATTTCAAATTGGGGGTTTGTTTCTGATGCATGGAAAAAAAATTCAATAAAATGATAGTTTTACTAAAATGGTTTTGAAAACATGGTTTTGTCATATGGATTGCTTAAAAGGTTAAGCGTGTGTGGAATGGGATGGATAATGGTCATGAATTACCACTATCAAAGGGAAGGGTTATAGACATGAAGTTTCATCATGAAAGGTAACACCATATTTGAGTGGTTGTGTGGATAAGGGTGTGTGTGTGTTTATGTGAAATGGAAGGGCTTATGCCAACATGAAAATTGACACATGGTTTAATGAGTTGTTTTCTTTCTTTCCTTGGAACATGATGTTGTTTTTAGAAAATTTTATTATTTTGGAACTTTTTTAGCATATGAGCCTCAACTAGGTTGGTGAGGACTCCTTAAGTGCATCCAAGAAACCCAGAATCAAATCCAGGAGAGGAATATTTCTGGGGTACTGTAGAATTAATGTAGCAATATTGTAGAAGGTATTGTAGTAGTAACTATAACAGGAACTGTTTGGCACTGTAGCATCCAAGACTATTCCCTCGTTTGGGCCTTCAGCCAATAGATTTGGTCCCCGAGTCATTTAAGGCATTCGTGCCACCTAGGCCTTCGGGTTAGTAAGGCCTTTGGGACACCTCAAGGCCTTCAAGCCACCTTATGTGAAGATGCAAACTAGACAACCTACTAGGAACAAGCTCCAGAAGAAGGATGAGCAAGGAGATTTCACCATAAGAATAATCTAAATGAATTTCAAGAATGAGAGGGTATGGAACCTACCATTGGGAGAAGCCTTTACATGCCTGGGAAAGCCAAGTTGAATAACCATACAAAGGTGGAGAGCTGATTTCACGATGGAGATGCTGGGGAGGAACAGTTCCAAGTAGTTAATCTGGGTTGTATGTAATTTTGAAGCCTACGAGAAATGAATTCCTCTAAGTCCTACGAGCCATGTAATACTTATGCCTACAGTACTTGTAAGGGTTCCACCTCACCCCTTGAAAGGTGGATTATCAAAATCAATAAAAAATGAAGGCCTTCGGGCCATTGGTGGATGAGGTGGCACTTGTTTATATTTTGATATAAACTGTTAAATAAATTATTTTATATAAAATATTTTATATAAATTTTCTACCATGTTCTATCCTAGAAGCATGAGTAGTGAAGTTATTTGGGGAAAGCCTATTGAGTTTCATTAATCACCCCTACATTGGAACATTGGTGCTTTTAGAAATACTGTTCATTATGACATAGGAAAAGGTAAATTATCACATTTATTTAGTGGTTTATCATTATACATAGGCTTTTTTTTGCAGTTTAAACATGGGGTATGTTGGGAGATGTGGAATTATATCTTGGTGTCTTTGAGTTTTGTTGGTTTTTTCAATTTATGTGTACTTTGATATTAGTTATCTTTCTAAGTATTACTCTTTTGTAGTTGGTTTTGAAATATAAAGAATTTCTTTGAGTTTTCATTCTTTGTTATAATTCATCACATAGTGGATTAATTTTTAATGGATATTTTTGTTGGTTATCTTATTTTCAAAGTAAAAAAAATTTCCTCCATCTATTAATAAAACCCTTTTAATTTATTTCTAGCCTTTGGCACCTTCAGGATATCACGTAAGTCTATGTAATATCAAAAAGTGTTCAAAATAAAATTAAGCGGGGAGAGATTTTAAAGTGGTATTAGTCTTATTCAGTCTAAATATATTTCTAGAATAAATTATATTATATTGTTCAATCCTTGGCTAATAAGTGATTTTTACTTATGTTGGTCTTGGAGTTGACAATAATTCTAGGTGGGTATTCGAGTCAGCATCATAAAGAGTAGTAGGTTTGATAGGATGTGAAATTTTGACCCTAAAAAGACATAGATAACCTTTTTAATCTGAACATCAACATACCTGGGAGTTGGGTACATAAGTGTTTAAGAGAGACTTCCCTTGATGGTGAAGTCTATGTTGGTGAATCTGTTGAAATGTTGGAAATGGTGGATCTCTGTAGTTGTGATATTTCAAGTGTTTGATGCTGTTGTTTTGACTTGATATGTAATTGGGTACCGACAACCCTTAAACCGGCCATCTGAAAAGGAAAAAAAACGATTTGCAGTTTTTAAGAGACACTTATTAGAATTGGAATCCCATTTACATGGGTTTAGCTAATTAGATAAGCATAACATGCATTGTAGAAATGAATTCCCACTATGAGTGAATATTTCATTTCAAGTAATGATTTGGGGAAATTTTTTGAATTTTGAAAAATGTTGAAGTTGTTTTAAAATCTAGGAATTTGAAAACAGAATGGTTGTGGTATTTTGAAAATGGTTTGATTTTCAAAAATAAGTGGAGAGTTTTATTGAAATATTATTGAATATGGAAATAGTACAGTTTAGATAACATTTATTTTATAATTGGGATGTGGTATAAGTTTAAATTTTTAAGACTTCAGTTGATAGAGAGTTAGAATTATTGAGTTTTTTTAGATAGTGGAACCCATTAGGCATCTTAGAATCCATCCAGAAGAAGCTACTGACAATGTGGTTACAACTGAGCCACAGGTGAACCAACTACTATTTAAACTTATAGTTCAAGTTTTTCAATCTATCGATCATGGGAACAATAAATATTAACCACGGAAAATGGATCAATCAATCTAGTTCCAAAAGAATAATCCACCCATCTTTCAAGGTGATTCGGAACCATTGAAGGAAGGTGTGTCTAAAATGGATGAATCAAATATTTGAATTACTTGGCACACCAGCAGAGGAGAATGTCAAGCTGGTGATGTATGTGTTGGAAGCTCTTGTACGATAGTTGTGGGATTTAGCAGTTCAAGTTAAATTATACCAAGCCCTTACCTGAGAGGATTTTTATGAATTATTCAACAAAAAAATACATCCTTATACATTCAGGGTTGCGATAATGCAGGATGTATTAATCTTGATGTAGGAGAACCTCATAGTAACAGAGTATACTACTAAATTAATGAATTTAGTGCACTTTTCAACCAAATTTTATGCTAATTCATCCTTGAAGGCATTGATTTTTGAATTAGGGATGAGGTAGTAAATTTTCTTGAATATTTTTGAGATCAGCATTATAGATTATACCAATATGTTCAATCAGATGATGTTAGTAAAAATAGATATCTTTGGAGCAATGTGAGGATAAAGAATTTTGATACCCATAGGAAATGATGTGAACACTAATTTCAGGAACAAGTGGATGATGGAAACCTACATACAAGGTGTGAGTATGACTCAAAATCATAAGGACAGATTAGTTAATCTTCTCCAAGACCTAAGAAGAAACTATGATTTTTCCAATGTTGTTCCTTCAATCACATGACTCAAGAGTGTATAGCATAACCTGGAGCATGCCATAACTTCAATAAGATGGGGCATATTTACCACTATTGTCATAGTGCTCTGAGGTATGGTGTTAAAGACACTTCTGAACTGTCACGGATGTCGTATACTTCGATGGGATAAGTGCTTATGAATAAATATCATCAGTAGAATAGAGATATCCATGGAGATTATAGGAATACCATGACTACTCAATAAGGGAAATATCAACAGAGAACTATGGAACAAAGTCTTGCAAGGAAGAAATTCTATGGAGCAGAGCATGTGATTCTGGGTGATCAGTATAGACCATCAAACATGAGAGGTCTGGTTATTTTGAATTCTACCCATATGGAAACATTGTTTGATAGAGGTGAATCCCATTCCTTTATTGATCCTTATGCTATTGACTTTTAGTGTTTATAATTTTTGATTATTCCTTCTGTGTTGAAACTCCATGATTCTATTATTCAAAGAGAGTGTAAATCCATTGTCTATTAAGAATTTTCTATAATAGTTGATGGAGAAGAGATAATATGGGATTTCTATTAGTTTGAGATGTATTTATATGATATAATCCAAGTTAAGGACTGTTAAAAAAATTCAAGTATCACATCAACTGTCATACCAGAAAGGTCATTTTAACAACTGATGATTTCATCGAGCATCTCTTTAGAGTAGATATAAATGTAAAGGTTTGTGTAATGGGTTTGTTGGGACTATTAGTTGGAATGATCTTATACTAGTTGTAAGTGTTAACTTTGGAATCGATGGAAGAGATCAAAAATATTAGTTTTCCAAAACTTGTTGATTAGTTTACAGATGGTTTTCCCAAAATATTATTTAGGATTCCAGTAATGAGAGAAGTGGAGTTTAAAATTGATCTCATCTTGGGGACTAGTTATATCTCACTTTAATCTTATAAAATGGAACCTACAGAACTAAGGGAGATTGAACTTTATTAGGAAGAGTTGAAAAGGAGAGCTTCCATCCGGTCGAGCTTTCCATAGTGGGCAACACCAGAATTTCTTGTTAAAATGTTAGATGTAACTCTTAGGTTGTGCATGGATTATCATAAGCTTAACTAAGAAATGATAAATAATTGGTATCCACTTCCATAAATTTATTATCTATTCAATCAAAGGAGGGAAGATCAATGGTTCTTTATGATTGTATTATAATCAAGATATCACCAATTGCAAGTTCAGAAGGAGGATATTCCTAAAATAGTTTTCAGGAGTAAATAAGGCCATTATGAGTATGTGGAAATTCCTTTAGGCCTTACAAATGAACTAGTAGTTGTTATGGAATTGATGAATGATATATGTATTATTTTAAATGGGTATTTTTTGGATAACATATTGGTGTATTCAGGGACAAGGGATGAGCATGAGCTACACTTGGTGATAGTGTTAGTAATCTTAAGGGGTCATCGTCTATATGAAAAATTATCAATGTGTGAATTTTTATAAAATAAGTATATTTTGTTTGGAAATGTAACCTCTAAAATAGGTTTCTTAGTGGATCCAGAAAAGATAAAGGCGATTATATCTTGGAAACCACCAAAGAATGTCTTATAGATACGATAATTTCTTAGTCTAGTTGGTTATTACTGATGTTCTGTTTGTGATTTAACAAGAATAGATTCACCTATGACAACATTGACAAAGAATAATGTTCCATTATAATAGAACATCGAATTTCATATTCATTTTCTTGTACATAATTTTCTCCTCACATCAGCACCAATCTTAATTTTAATAGAATTATGATAGGTGTGTGTGGGGTATTGTGATGCCTCAAGATATGGATTAGGGTGTGTTCTAATGAAAAGAGATCATGGTTTTGCTTATGGCTCAAATAATTTATGGTTACATGATAAGAAATACCCAACACATTACTTAAAGAAAGCTATCATGGTCAATGTTTTGAAGACATGGAATCATTACCTATTTTGTGAGAAATTCATAGTGTATATGGATTATAAAGAAATTGAAACATATTTTCTCACCAATGGATTTGATCCTGATACAAAGACTATGGATGGAGTATCTGCTAATGTTTGACTTTCACATTATGTATACACTTGGAAAGAAAAATTTGGTAGTAGATGCATCAAGAATAATGTGATATACCTAGCAGGAAAAATATTCTTTAGATGTTTGGTTGTTGATGTTGGTACTAGCCAACACGTACTTGGATGTGAAAAAAGTGGTGAAGTTTTATTCTTCAATATAGTTTCATTTGTTTCTATTTTGGTGAAGTTGGTTAAATAGGAACATATATCTGATGTAGAATGTGTGTCTATGAGGTCAAAACTCAATGGTGGGGAGACCAGTGAGGGATGGAAGCTATATGAGAGTTTAGTGTTGTGGTTCAGAAATAGGATAGTCATACTTAGGGATTTTCTTTAAAAACATATTCATGATTACCACTATTCAAGATAGAATTTGTTTTATAAAAGTCTAGAGGATGTGCCTCTTTTATTAAAAACAAGTAAAGGAAATGTCTAAGAGAGTACAGGAATCAAAATGAACAATAACCAAAAATTAACGACCTATTTTTTTCATCAATATTTCAGTGAGTTTGCTTTCCTCCTCTTGAAGAAAAATCCATCCTGCTCTCCCGCAACCACGCCCCCAACCTCTTTCTCTCCCCATGTTTGAGGTTAGAGATTGAATCCTTTCCAGAAATGTTTCAGCACCAGCAATATCATCAGATTTGTATTATTTTCTTTGCTATGGAAAGTCTCTATGTTCCACTAGATTCATCTCCTCTTTATCTTCAACTATATTAGATGGAGCAGTAATCTTTTGTTGCATCAACTCTTCAATTGTGCCCAGGATAAAGACCTACATCTTATCAAAATCATTGAAATTTTGGTCAGAGAGGGGAGAAGATTACCTGTAGTAAGAAATGTATCTTAGTTTTTTTTGAGATACCTAACTTTTCAGAAAGTTATGGTAGAGAATCAATGACCAATGGTGTGTTTTAGTATTTAAATATTACCGTTTGGGAAATGGAAAATATAGCTATGGATTTTGAAACTAATATCCCAATAATTGTTTGGAAATACAATTACATATGTTTGATAGTGTATTTTCTCACAAGGTTGTACCATTTCATCCCAATTCGTGAATCTTATATTGTGGAGGACTTATCAGATATCTATATACGAGAAGTGGAAAAGAGGCATGGAATACCAGTTTTATTATTTCCAGACATATATCTATGGTTTACATAATGTTTCTAAATTTCCTTACAGAAATCCCTAGTCACTTAGTTGACAATAATCATGGCGTATTATACTCATACGGAAGGGAAATTTTAAAGAACTATAAAAACATTGGAAGAAATTTTGGGGGATTTTCTAATGGATTTTGTCAGCTCATGAGAGAATCATATATCGTTAGTGGATTTTTCATATGACAATGGTTATCAGGCCTTGATATATATGGATCTTTTTGGGTCATTGTATTGGAGTCCCAGTCTTTGTACACTTTGATGGGTGGAAAGAGCTAAGACTTAACTGGTTGGACAAAGCCTTATATAAGGGAAAATGGAGAAGATTCAGTTGATCAAAAAATGGTTGGAGATGGCTAAGAGTTTTTATAAATCATATAAATATCATTTTTAATGGTATTTCTCATTTGAGGTGAGAAATAATGTTCTTTTTAGGATCTATCCAAGACATAGACATCATCGTTTTGGTATGAAGGGATAGTTATCTCATCAATACATAAGCCCTTTGGAAATAATTCAATGGTTTCATGAGGTGGAATATTGGTTGGAATTTCCACCATAGTTCAGTACTATGCATAATGAGTTTCATGTATCATAGTTTAAAAGGTATCATCCTAATTCTAACCATGTGATTCGATGTGATCACATTGACCTAGAGTTTGATGCTTTGTTAGTGCACATGCTAGTGTGGATTTTGGATAGGTTAGAGAATGTATTGCATGGAAAAATAATTGGTTTAATGTGGGTTATGTGGAAAAATGTTCAAATTGAGGAAGATAATTGAGAACAAGAGAATGATATGGTCGAGCAATGGCCCAAACTCTTTTAGGATAGTATTTTATTTCTACTTTTTGAGTATGTAAATACCAGTGTTTGGGACAATGTATCACCCTCAATTTTAATTAATTAACCCATTATTTATTAATTTTAAGAATTTAATGTGTTTGGGTGATGTTTGGGAGAGTTTGGAAGAGGTTTTAAATGTTTTTTGGGATTTTCTAAGGGTGAAAAATTGGTGCATTGTTTATGGAAACTTTGCAACAGCTATAGGAAGTCATGGACAGTGGGGAATAGGCTATGGGGAAGGTGAATGGTTAGGAACTTGGTTTTTTGAAACCCTGCGACTACTAAAGAGAAACCTTGAAAAGTGGAAAAAAGAGATGTTGCACCATTGGTTCACTATTTGTCTAACTATGTGGACCAATTGTGTGATGTAATCCTTGAGGTAGAGCCTAGCACTTAGTTAGCACACTATTTTCCTCACCATGAGACTAACCATGTATGGTTTAAAAGTTAGATCCTAAAAATGTGGCTCTAACATAGTTTTTCCTATAATATTCTCTTTTTTATCCAAAATGACTCTAACATAATATTTATTCCTCCCAAATACTGTGGAACCTCTCTCCATATAATCAAAAGCAATATTGATGTGTTTTCAGCTGAGTTGAAGGATGATTCCATTGGTATGTCCTTGTTTATGGTATTTTTTGTGATTTTTCTTTGATATAATTCCCTCTCTCTCCCATTTTCTTAGATATACTTCCGATGTGGTTATATATAGGGTTTTTAATTCCAATTATGGTTATCTTTAGACTTATTATTCATAGTAGAAGATATCTGGGGTGGGTTCTTGGATAATAAATCTGGTTTCATGGGTGTTTTAGCGTCGTTCTTCATTTTTACCAGAACACTCAAGGTAGGCGGAATAACTGTTTAATCCTTTAATTTAGAACTTGAAGTATTACTTTCAAATTGAATGATTTTCTTGAAATTATTTGTGTAATCATTATGTAATTATTTTTTAAAACCCAATTTTTGGATGTTTAATGAAATTGTAGGATTTTGGTGTTTTGTGGAAATTTAATTTGGTAACTTGATTTTAAAATGATGATTTTAAAATGGTTTTTGGGTTTTGATGCATGGAAAAGTGTTTTAAATAAAATGATATTTTTATTTAAATATTTTGGTAAACATGGTTTTGGAATATGGTTGGATTAAATGGCTACGTATGTGTAAAATGGGATGGATAATTTTTGTGAAGTACCACCATAAAAGGGATGGGTTATGGATGTGATGTTCCTATATCAAAGGGAACACCAAGATTTCAAGGTTCTGTTGATAAGGTTGTCAGTGTGGTTATGAGGAATGGAATGGGTTATTCCAACATGGAAATTGTGAAATGGTTTAATGAAATTTTTGGTTTTATTCCTTGGAATATGATATTGTTTTGAGAAAAATGTTTTATTATGGAACTTGTTTATATAAAGATATAAAAAAATTTATAAATTGTTTTATACCGACTATTTTATATACATATTCTATCATTCTATAACATATTGGTGTGAGTAGGGATGTCATTTGGGGAATGCCTACTGAGTTTCATCACTCACCCCTTCTTTGGAAAATTTGGTGCTTCTGCAGATATTTTTTATCCTGGCTCTAGAAAAGTTAATGTATCACAAATAATTAGTGTTGAATCATGATTCATGGGTTGTTTTGTTGAGTTATATCATTGATCATGTTTGGAGTTGTGGAGTTTTATCTTCGAGTATTTGAGTTTTGTTGGTTTTTACTTCCGTTGTGTACTTTGATGCTAGTTTTCATTCGATATAGTACTATTTTGTAGTTGGTTTTGAAATATATGTTAATTCATTGAGTTTTATTTCATTATAATCATGAATCATGAAGTGGTTTATTTGGTTATGTCATTTTTGGTTGGTTGATTTATTTACAACGAGCAAATCAACCCCCATCTGTTAATGAAGCCCTTGGAATTTATTATCAGCCATTGGCACCTTGGGGATGTCACTTAAGGCAAAGTAATATCCTAACACCATATTAATATAATAAGTTGGTGCGGGATGTTACATTCATAGAGTAGGATTCAATACATTGAAATATCATGGAGACTATAAATTCTATTCACGGTGTATAAGTTAAAAACTATTCCGGCCATACATCTGTTGGAAAATTAACTTGGTACCACATTTAGAATAAAATAAGAATATTACTTACAAACTATTATATTAAAATTAAAAAATGGGTATGAATGAATTTAAAAAAATCATATTATAATAGTAAAAAACATCTTTCAAACATTTTTAGAAAACATGGATAACGTAAAAAAGGGTTTTTGTCCGAAGAGAGAAATAAAGTCGATTTTCCTTAAAAAAATTGGTCTCTTGAGAACATAAGGTGAAGATAATGAAAGGAAAAAATATATATTAAAAATATATTATGTATAATAAATAAATGATTTTTTAAGATATATATCATATTATTTCATAATTGGAAACTTAATCATAAACAATCCTAATAAACAATGATACTGTAATAAAAAACACCTTACCCTGAGTTCACCTTTCCTTGAAAGAATTATAACCTCCTAAATAATAAATTTAAATTTATTATAACTATATTATAGAGTGTTTTTTATAATTATAAAATAATATATAATCCCATTATAACATTTCTACACACCATTTTATCAATTTTTCTTTATTTAAATCCTTATTTCATGGTGTTTACTATTTCATTTATCATGAGTATTTAAGTTTTGTAGTTCTAGTACTTTTGCATTTATCTCAGTTAATTAATCTCTATAACATTAAAAATGATATTAATATCATATAAATTCATTATACACATAATTATAGTTATACATAAATGATAGAGATAGATAACTGAATTACATTGATCATGGAGATGATAGGTTATACGTATGCAAGAACACTATTTTGATTTTTTGATGGATATAAAAAAAGAAAGGAAAATACTAATTCAAATTTCTAGGATCTTTATGATATCCAATATATCATATATATTCATCAAATTTATCCTCATTATCATCCATGTAAAATATAATTATAGGTTGTTTTCTACACGTATGCACAGACAACATTATAATGTCCCAATGGATTCGACTGTAAGTAGGAAGATGTGATTATATAACTATAGATGTATAATTATGTCATAAATATAATATATAAACATTAAATCCATCCAGAAAATATGAATATTAAAAATTAATAGTATTAGTATGTGGATACGGTAAGCCGTATGTATGAACAAGCGATGCTTTCACCTCATATTTATTAGTAAAGAGGGTCTATAATGCTTTTTTCAAAATCGTAATAACATTTTAAATTGTTTAATGTATTTAATTTAAAAATTTATGATAAATAATATATATTTATAATCATTAAATAATTTTATTAAATAAAGCATTCGGTTTATAAGGCCCCAGCCTTAAACCTTACTTAATCTTGAGTTATTACAAGATTACACATTGAGGATCTTTTCAGGTTTAGAGTTATAGAGAATTAGATCATGAAACTTGCATTACATTCCACATTTAAACAAAGTGGTTACATAAAAGATAGTATTCATTCTTCCCATCAACGGAAACATATTTAAAATATAACACGGATTCTTTCTTGACACATCCCTGACACTATCATCACATCATGTACCTTTCCCTTGACCTGTGAAAAACATTTCAAAAACTTGGGATGAGCATAAAAAGCTCAGTAAGGGTTATAAAAAATATGGAAAGGAAACATGAGTTTATATATATATATATGAGAATGAAATCATACTTTACCCATAAAACATAGGCACTTTAACATACCACATCAAACCATGAATAAATCATAGAAAACATAGGACATAAAGGTAACTTGAGGCATTCATAACATTCTTACGTAGGGAGTAACCCTCTTGGTTACGTTTGGAATACCCATCACAGTATATTCCCTAAATCTCTTCGGAGAAACCTTAACGTTTCACTCCTTCGCGTTACCCAATGCATTGGAGAGCTATATCGGGCTCACCCGCCCTTAGTTTATCACGGAACCACCCGTTCTACATAACAATGCCCAGGAACCATAACATAATCGTATAACATAAACATGAATAAAGGAAACATGACATTTCCACATTTCAATCACAATATAACATTTTAGTATATTGAAATAATGAATCCATTCAAAAAGAAACCATTTCCAAAACCATTTAAAACATTTAATAAAGAGATTTTTGAATCAAAGTGTCCCATACCACCTTGAATATTTTAACATTTTAAACCATTAATATCCATATAAATAAATCCTTAAAACCATTTTGAAAACATGGATATTAATAAGAACAAATAATTAAAACATTTAAAACGATATTTTGGTTAAAGGGGTTTTACCAAAATTAGAGACACTTGAATACAATAATCGAGGAATAACATTTAGTCAGAACTTTATAATATCATGAGAATAAAAGGATTCATGATATAATACTCCAAAGGACAGTATATACACCATATAAGAGTGAATTGGTGCATAACAACAATGAACCCTCAATAGAAATGTCAAATGTGATGAAATCCATTATAAAGAAGGTATCCTTAAATTAAGGACAAATAAATCTCAAAAATATGTGTGAAAAATATATATACACCCAATATAAGTGGATATTAAGTGTAAAATAAGAATAGGTCATTCACACATATTCAATGGATGACATATTCAATGACTACAAGTTGAAACCAAAGAAATCGAAATTGGGTTAAAAAGTTCCCTTGACAGCCTAACGACATCACATCAAAATGAGTTTATGAGAGATAAAAAGTGTATCTCATCACTTGGACATAAAATTTACATCAATAAGGATGTATGAGAACATATCCCAATATAAAAATATGTAAATTAAAAGACCCATAAAAGAAGTCTTTTAAAAAAAAGGAGGGTGAAAGGTTCCCTTACCGACTTGGGTATCTTTCAAAACATACACCCCATGAAAGAAAGACAATAGGTAATTGATGTAAATACTCATAAACGAAAGTATATAACACAAAGAGTAGAATAATGGGCAGTACATACACCACTCAATTGAATTTGTGGCAAATGTACCATAAATCTCACGGGAATAAAAGTGAGATGAAAAATCCCTTACGAAAACATGGCAGCCTAACGGCGCCACATAAAACTTCCGAATATGGATTGATGAGATCAAATAGGGTATCTCATCACATTAAAATAAAATGTACAGAAAGAGGAATATAAAAGAACATCCCCCAACATTACAAAGAGGAGCTTAAAAGAAGTGACACAAAGGAGAGTACTTAAAAATAAAGAGAGATGTTAGATCTCTTAAAAAATTCGGCAGCCTAACGACGCCACTCAAAACTTCCAAAATGGATTGATGAGAGATAATAGGGTCTCTCATCACATGAACATAAAAATTACAGTAGGAGTAATATAAAATAACATCCCAATCATAAGAAATATGAGCTTAAAAGAAATGACATAAAAGACTGTACTTATAAAGAAAGAGAGTTGTAGGATCCCTTACTTCGGGTCCGACTTGACTCGATCGTTCTTTAATCTCCTGAATAATAAACTTGAGTTAATTTATAATTCCTTAAGAACCTTTTTCAAGTTCATTATTACTTTTATACCACTTATTACCTTGTCATAAACATTATGTAATCATTTAAGTTAATGATATTTGTTTTGCCGATATTTGGTTCTTAAGTCGAAAGTGGACTTCTTACAATTACATGTTGTTCGTGTGGCCAAATTTTTATTATATCCAGAATTGTATTCATTATGTAGATATCATATATGTCATATATATCCAGTACATGCATGAATTTATAACATTACATAATCATTTAGAGGTAAGAAATGAAATGCACCGTTCATGGAGACTGTAAGCCGTACGTACGCATGAACGCTACTTTCATTTCTATTTCATATTTTATAGAATGGAATAATAATGATATAAAGGTATATTATAATTCCAGTATAATATCATATATAATATCATCTTTCCATCCTTTATACATCCCACTTATGGTATTTAACGAATCAAATCACTTTGAGGGAGAGGTAGTCCGCACTTCCTTAAATGAAGATATCGCGTATACCCATAATGGAAGCCATAAAGGTAAGACAAAAATGAAAAATAAAGAAGCATAAATAGAATATAAACATATTATATATCATATATAAAAATAGTGACATCATAATGGCCACCTTTGAAGGTGGTAAATGAGTATTGAACAATCATCGTTTCGGGAGGCAGAATTTCACCATCCACGGAAACCGTATGTTCTTTAACCATTTGATGTAGTTGTGTGAGAGTGTAGCTCGAAACAATCTTATAAAAACATCCTAGTATATTTAAGATACTGTTTTTGTTACAAAAGAAGTAAATAAAAAGAGTTTAGGGTGTTGGAGAAGAAAAATAAAACAAATGAACATGAGAGAGTGAATTACCTTTAAAAGTGTAACTCCTTTTGATTTGAGCCTAAAGGCTTCCTTTGAAAGGATTCTGCCCAAAGGGAATCCTCTAGGAAGAGGAGAGGGATTTGGAGAGAGTAAATGGGCAGGGGTTGGCCGAGGCAAAGGCTTGAGGAGTGTGTTAAATTAGGTAGAGGTGGGGGCCTTTTATAAGAGGAGAGGAGGGGTACTTTTGGAAAGTAAAGAAATATTACTTTATTTGAAAATGTGTTTCGGTTTCAAAAGGACCCAAATTTATATAATTCGTGGATAAGGTGATAAGGCTTCGAAATACACTCATCCAATAAGTTTTGGACATGTTTAGTTCATATATTATACATTATCATTCCATTTTATTTAAATCGTCAAATAATGATGTCATCGCTGCATCATTATTATGTCATAAATAATTTAATTTATTTAATGTCTAAAAATTATAAAAAAAATACTATGATTTAGTAAATCTTTTTATATTTCCAATTAATATTTATAATCAAAAATCTGATCTTTATAACCCCATGTAAAAATTGTTTTTGTTAAACATATTATGTTTGTGTCATTTTTACTTTTACATTAAATAAAAAGTTATTTAGGTCATTTCCCAACCAAAGTGTCTCCATGGGGTCCCCAAGTTGACCCATGGCTTGTCTTGGTCGGCCATGACTCACCCAATAGGTGTATGACAAGTTTCATGGTGTTTTCACATTCTTATAATATTATTTTTACCTTAAACTACACTAATTACCACTAATCGCGATTAAAAACTTAATAAGTTACTATTCACCAAAAAATTATTTTAATCTCATTGAACCACATTTTACTTCTTAATGAAAACCATGTATGTCGGATTTTTGATAATCAAAACACAAATATGGCAAAATTTCATTTAAAAGGAAAATCAGCTTTTATAAGTACCACTTAGTGGTTTCACTATTCATCAATAATTGAAGTTTTTCAGAAAAATCCCAAAAATTCACCCTAAGCTATATTTGATATTCCGAATTCAAAAATGAAGTCCGTTTTAAAAAATTAAAAACATATTAGTCACATTAATTAATTTAATAATTAATTCCCGCTGTCAGAGCAAATAGCGTGTTTTTATAAAACAATAAGTTTCAAAAGATTGACACTAGTTTAAGTCTGATTTCAAAGTGAAATTAATTCCAACGACCACTATTGGATTTAATGGTAAAAATATTTTCTAATTTCACTTTAAAACCAATTCAAAATATAATATAATCATATAAATAAATTAGATTAAAAAGAGGTTTTGCATTAAAATACAACATTTTACACTATTCATTAAAAAATGAGCTTTATCTGAAAAATACCAAAAAATTACACAAAGTAAAATTTGATATCCCGATTCTTAATAAGAGTTTTATTTGGTCCAAAAGAATGTTTAAGAGTGAACAAAACTATATTTAATGACGGTTCTCCATCAAAAGGTGATAAGTGAACGTTTAGTGAAAACTAGGGCATATACGCCTAAAATTGAATTCTTTCCATATTTTAAGACTTTATCTTTTATTGTATAAATGTAAAAATATTTAAGAACATATATATTCATATTTTAGTTATTTATAACCATTCCCGCCATTACAACAGCTACATGCTAACAACCATTTAAAATAATATTATTTTATTATTAGAGTGCAACGTAAGATTCCCAAGAAACTCGTTGTTGCGTGTTGGGTACGCCATAGAGCATAGCGTCCCCTTTAAAGTCATATTAATATTTTATTCACAAATATGGATAAATATGAAAATGTCATATTCCTTATTTACCTGGGGTGTTACATCCTTCCCCCCTTTTGGGAATTGCGTCCTCGCAATTTTAAAATTGCGCTTGGAAACATCCTTGAACGTCCCACATCGGAACAAGAGTCGGTAAAACAATCACTTTAAAATAAAGAAAGATAAGCACAGAGGTCACCCGAGTTAACCCATACTAGGATTCCAAGTATGAAAACATGGACATGGAGGAGAAAACATAGGTTCATGTTCTCATGGAGAGTGATAGAAAACATGTTTAGGAGAAAGTTAACCATGTGAAAATCACAAACTTGTGATAGGTTAAACGGTATTCGATTCCCCAGTAGGAAAAGTTAATAGACAACATTTTTGTTTTAAGTTACTTTTTATTGAGGAATTTATTCATAAGGAAGCATAATCACTTATCATTATGACTTTCAACTTTTACTAGATTCCTTAGTCAAACTCATATTTTTTTCCAAAAGACGAGTATTTAGGGAGACTTTTTCGCATTAAGAGTACTATAATCAACTTCTAGAGAATCACCTAATCCCCAAAAGAGAACTATATACATCCCATGTATTTAGGCTTTAACCAAAACCAAAACCAAAAAGGTTAGTACAAGATCAGATAATCCAGAAAAGGATAACCCCTTATAAAAAGAAAATTTATTCTTAATCTCCAAAATTTGTCCAACAAAACCCAAAGTTCAACGAGGACCATCCGATAAACAATTTGTCCATAAAAATTCCTCAAAGTAAACCAATATAAGATTGAAACCCAAATATTTGAAGGGTTTAGTCGCATATTCTTCCAAGATAAATCATAACATTTATCTCCAAACATTATCAGTTGCTCCTAAAGTCTCGTTTTTTAAAGTAATTAACCTAATCACATATCCTCCATGATAGGATAATCATTTTCATAAATAAACCAAAATAAACTTACTCTTAATTCATAAAATCATATAACTAGAAAGAATCAGTCAAACTAACCAGGGACTTCACGTAGTCTAGTGGTAGGCGATAAATACCAGTCGCACTTTGGTTGTGGGTTTGATTCCCGCAGCTTTGTCCGACGCGACGGGTTGTCACACGGTCTGCGTGTTGTCGTTTTTTCAAAACTATATAATTCTTAAAACAATCCCCAAAATGAGATAAAATCTTCAAGAATAATCATAACATATTTTAACCTCAAGTTTATCTCATTCCTTTCATTTTCCATCATATCATAGAGTAACCCATAATTACCTAAAAATTAATTATCATATAAACCCTAATGGTTACCTTAATAATTATTACCTGAATTTCCACATCGAGTTGGCCATCTCGTACATGATTCATTAGAGAACTCACCAAGGTTGAAGTGGTTGATCATGACTCCTTGATATTTGGTTTAGAACAACCACGAGTTTCCTCATTGAATCCTCCATTTTATCTAGTATCTTAATCAGAGAACCACCACAGTTTCCTTCAAACCTGTTGTCTCTTTGGTGCCTGCTAGATCCATCCATTCACTAAAAATAGAAATGTCAGTGTGAGTATATCAACAAAACCATCATGTACTAATGAGGAAGGTAAACACTAAGATACACTTACTCATTCACTTTATCTAAAACTAGGACTCTTTCTGAAATCCTAACCATTATGGTAATTGTCACTTATGCTTAATGAATACCCTAACCTCTAAAGTTATCTAAAACGACCTTTGATACCAACTATAAGGCCCCAGCCTTAAACCTTACTTAATCTTGAGTTATTACAAGATTACACATTGAGGATCTTTTCAGGTTTAGAGTTTTAGAGAATTAGATCATGAAACTTGCATTACATTCCACATTTAAACAAAGTGGTTACATAAAAGACAGTATTCATTCTTCCCATCAACGGAAACATATTTAAAATATAACACGGATTCTTTCTTGACACATCCCTAACACTATCATCACATCATGTACCTTTCCCTTGACCTGTGAAAAACATTTCAAAAACTTGGGATGAGCATAAAAATCTCAGTAAGGGTTATAAACAATATGGAAAGGAAACATGAGTTTATATATATATATGAGAATGAAATCATACTTTACCCATAAAACATAGGCACTTTAACATACCACATCAAACCATGAATAAATCATAGAAAACATAGGACATAAAGGTAACTTGAGGCATTCATAACATTCTTACGTAGGGAGTAACCCTCTTGGTTACGTTTGGAATACCCATCACAGTATATTCCCTAAATCTCTTCGGAGAAACCTTAACGTTTCACTCCTTCGCGTTACCCAATGCATTGGAGAGCTATATCGGGCTCACCCGCCCTTAGTTTATCAAGGAACCAACCGTTCTTCATAACAATTCCCAGGAACCATAACATAATCGTATCACATAAACATGAATAAAGGAAACATGACATTTCCACATTTCAATCACAATATAACATTTTAGTATATTGAAATAATGAATCCATTCAAAAAGAAACCATTTCCAAAACCATTTAAAACATTTAATAAAGAGATTTTTGAATCAAAGTGTCCCATACCACCTTGAAGCTTTTAACATTTTAAACCATTAATATCCATATAAATAAATCCTTAAAACCATTTTGAAAACATGGATATTAATAAGAACAAATAATTAAAACATTTAAAACGATATTTTGGTTAAAGGGGTTTTACCAAAATTAGAGACACTTGAATACAATAATCGAGGAATAACATTTAGTCATAACTTTATAATATCATGAGAATAAAAGGATTCATGATATAATACTCCAAAGGACAGTATATACACCATATAAGAGTGAATTGGTGCATAACAACAATGAACCCTCAATAGAAATGTCAAATGTGATGAAATCCATTATAAAGAAGGTATCCTTAAATTAAGGACAAATAAATCTCAAAAATATGTGTGACAAATATATATAAACCCAATATAAGTGGATATTACGTGTAAAATAAGAAAATTTCATTCACACATATTCAATGGATGACATATTCAATGACTACAAGTTGAACCCAAAGAAATCGAAATTGGGTTAAAAAGTTCCCTTAACAGCCTAACGACATCACATGAAAATGAGTTGATGAGAGATAAAAAGTGTATCTCATCACTTGGACATAAAATTTACATCAATAAGGATGTATGAGAACATATCCCAATATAAAAATATGTAAATTAAAAGACCCATAAAAGAAGTCTTTTAAAAAAAAGGAGGGTGAAAGGTTCCCTTACGGACTTGGGTATCTTTCAAAACATACACCCCATGAAAGAAAGACAATAGGTCATTGATGTAAATACTCATAAACGAAATTATATAACACAAAGAGTAGAATAATGGGAAGTACATACACCACTCAATGGAATTTGTGGCAAATGTAGCATAAATCTCACGGGAATAAAAGTGAGATGAAAAATCCCTTACGAAAACTTGGCAGCCTAACGGCGCCACATAAAACTTCCGAATATGGATTGATGAGATCAAATAGGGTATCTCATCACATTAAAATAAAATGTACAACAAGAGGAATATAAAAGAACATCCCCCAACATTACAAAGAGGAGCTTAAAAGAAGTGACACAAAGGAGAGTACTTAAAAAGAAAGAGAGAGGTTAGATCTCTTAAAAAATTCGGCAGCCTAACGACGCCACTCGAAACTTCCAAAATGGATTGATGAGAGATAATAGGGTCTCTCATCACATGAACATAAAAATTACAGTAGGATTAATATAAAAGAACATCCCAATCATAAGAAATATGAGCTTAAAAGAAATGACATAAAAGACTGTACTTATAAAGAAAGAGAGTTGTAGGATCCCTTACTTCGGGTCCGACTTGACTCGATCGTTCTTTAATCTCCTGAATAATAAACTTGAGTTAATTTATAATTCCTTAAGAACCTTTTTCAAGTTCATTATTACTTTTATACCACTTATTACCTTGTCATAAACATTATGTAATCATTTAAGTTAATAATATTTGTTTTGCCGATATTTGGTTCTTAAGTCGAAAGTGGACTTCTTACAATTACATGTTGTTCGTGTGGCCAAATGTTTATTATATCCAGAATTGTATTCATTATGTAGATATCATATATGTCATATATATCCAGTACATGCATGAATTTATAACATTACATAATCATTTAGAGGTAAGAAATGAAATGCACCGTTCATGGAGACGGTAAGCCGTACGTACGCATGAACGCTACTTTCATTTCTATTTCGTATTTTATAGAATGGAATAATAATGATATAAAGGTATATTATAATTCCAGTATAATATCATATATAATATCATATTTCCATCCTTTATACATCCCACATATGGTATTTAACGAATCAAATCACTTTGAGGGGGCGGTAGTCCGCACTTCCTTAAATGAAGATATCGCGTATACCCATAATGGAAGCCATAAAGGTAAGACAAAAATGAAAAATACAGAAGCATAAATAGAACATAAACATATTATATATCATATATAAAAATAGTGACATCATAATGGCCACCTTTGAATGTGTTAAATGAGTATTGAACAATCATCGTTTCAGGAGGCAGAATTTCACCATCCACGGAAACCGTATGTTCTTT
Source organism: Viscum album (assembly GCA_963277665.1). Classification (NCBI taxonomy): domain Eukaryota; kingdom Viridiplantae; phylum Streptophyta; class Magnoliopsida; order Santalales; family Viscaceae; genus Viscum; species Viscum album. The sequence continues at coordinate 1,048,342,226 of OY728151.1, read as the reverse complement.
AACCATTTGATGTAGTTGTGTGAGAGTGTAGCTCGAATAAATATTATAACAACATCCTAGTATATTGAAGATACTGGTGTTGTTACAAAAGAAGTAAATAAAAAGAGTTTATGGGGTTGGAGAAGCAAAATAAAACAAATGAACATGAGAGAGTGAATTACCTTTAAAAGTGTAACTCCTTTTGATTTGAGCCTAAAGGCTTCCTTTGAAAGGATTCTGCCCAAAGGGAATCCTCTAGGAAGAGGGGAGGGATGTGGAGAGAGTAAATGGGCAGGGGTTGGCCGAGTCAAAGGCTTGAGGAGTGTGTTAAATGAGGTAGAGGTGGGGGCCTTTTATAAGAGGAGAGGAGGGGTACTTTTGGAAAGTAAAGAAATATTACTTTATTTGAAAATGTGTTTCGGTTTCAAAAGGACCCACATTTATATAATTCGTGGATAAGGTGATAAGGCTTCGAAATCCCCTCATCCAATAAGTTTTGGACATGTGTAGTTCATAGATTATACATTATCTTTCCATTTTATTTAAATCGTCAAATAATGATGTCATCGCTGCATCATTATTATGTCATAAATAATGTAATTTATTTAATGTCTAAAAATTATAAAAAAAATACTATGATGTGGTAAATCTTTTTATCTTTCCAATGAATATTTATAATCAAAACTCTGATCTTTATAACTCCATGTAAATTTTTTTTTTGTAAAACATATTATGTTTGTGTCATTTTTACTTTTACATTAAATAAAAAGTTATTTATGTCATTTCCCAACCAAAGTGTCTCCATGGGGTCCCCAAGTTGACCCATGGATTGTCTTGGTCGGCCATGACTCACCCAATAGGTGTAGGAAAAGTGTCATGGTGTTTTCACATTCTTATAATATTATTTTTACCTTAAACTACACTAATTACCACTAATCGCGATTAAAAACTTAATAAGTTACTATTCACCAAAAAAATTATTTTAATCTCATTGAACCACATTTTACTTCTTAATGAGAACCATGTTTGTCGGATTTTTGAAAATCAAAACACAAAGATGGCAAAATTTCATTTAAACGGAAAATCAGCTTTTATAAGTACCACTTAGTGGTTTCACTATTCATCAATAATTGAAGTTTTTCAGAAAAATCCCAAAAATTCACCCTAAGCTATATTTGATATTCTGAATTCAAAAATGAAGTCCGTTTTAAAAAATTAAAAACATATTAGTCACATTAATTAATTTAATAATTAATTCCCACTGTCAGAGCAAATAGCGTGTTTTTATAAAACAATAAGTATCAAAAGATTGACACTAGTTTAAGTCTGATTTCAAAGTGAAATTAATTCCAACGACCACTATTGGATTTAATGGTAAAAATATTTTCTAATTTCACTTTAAAACCAATTCAAAATATAATATAATCATATAAATAAATTAGATTAAAAAGAGGTTTTGCATTAAAATATAACATTTTACACTATTCATTAAAAAATGAACTTTATCTGAAAAATACCAAAAAATTACAAAAAGTAAAATTTGATATCCCGATTCTTAATAAGAGTTTTATTTGGTCCAAAAGAATGTTTAAGAGTGAACAAAACAATATTTAATGATGGTTCTCCATCAAAAGGTGATAATTGAACCTTTAGTGAAAACTAGGGCATATACGCCTAAAATTGAATTCTTTCCGTATTTTAAGCCTTTATCTTTTATTGTATAAATGTAAAAATATTTAAGAACATATATATTCATATTTTAGTTATTTCTAACCATTCCCGCCATTACAACAGCTACATGTTAACTACCATTTAAAATAATATTATTTTATTATTAGAGTGCAACGTAAGATTCCCAAGAAACTCGTTGTTGCGTGTTGGGTACGCCATAGAGCATAGCGTCCCCTTTAAAGTCATATTAATATTTTATTCACAAATATGGATAAATATGAAAATGTCATATTCCTTATTTACCTGGGGTGTTACATCCTTCCCCCCTTTTGGGAATTGTGTCCTCGCAATTTTAAAATTGCGCTTGGAAACATCCTTGAACGTCCCACATCGGAACAAGAGTCGGTAAAACAATCACTTTCAAATAAAGAAAGATAAGCACAGAGGTCACCCGAGTTAACCCATACTAGGATTCCAAGTATGAAAACATGGACATGGAGGAGAAAACATAGGTTCATGTTCTCATGGAGAGTGATAGAAAACATGTTTAGGAGAAAGTTAACCATGTGAAAATCACAAACTTTTGATAGGTTAAACGGTATTCGATTCCCCAGTAGGAAAAGTTAATAGACAACATTTTTGTTTTAAGTTACTTTTTATTGAGGAATTTATTCATAAGGAAGCATAATCACTTATCATTATGACTTTCAACTTTTACTAGATTCCTTAGTCAAACTCATATTTTTTTCCAAAAGACGAGTATTTAGGGAGACTTTTTCGCATTAAGAGTACTATAATCAACTTCTAGAGAATCACCTAATCCCCAAAAGAGAACTATATACATCCCATGTATTTAGGCTTTAACCAAAACCAAAACCAAAAAGGTTAGTACAAGATCAGATAATCCAGAAAAGGATAACCCCTTATAAAAAGAAAATTTATTCTTAATCTCCAAAATTTGTCCAACAAAACCCAAAGTTCAACGAGGACCATCCGATAAACAATTTGTCCATAAAAATTCCTCAAAGTAAACCAATATAAGATTGAAACCCAAATATTTGAAGGATTTAGTCGCATAGTCTTCCAAGATAAATCATAACATTTATCTCCAAACAATATCAGTTGCTCCTAAAGTCTCGTTTTTTAAAGTAATTAACCTAATCACATATCCTCCATGATAGGATAATCATTTTCATAAATAAACCAAAATAAACTTACTCTTAATTCATAAAATCATATAACTAGAAAGAATCAGTCAAACTAACCAGGGACTTCACGTAGTCTAGTGGTAGGCGATAAATACCAGTCGCACTTTGGATGTGGGTTTGATTCCCGCAGCTTTGTCCGACGCGACGGGTTGTCACACGGTCTGCGTGTTGTCCTTTTTTCAAAACTATATAATTCATAAAACATTCCCCAAAATGAGATAAAATCTTCAAGAATAATCATAACATATTTTAACCTCAAGTTTATCTCATTCCTTTCATTTTCCATCATATCATAGAGTAACCCATAATTACCTAAAAATTAAGTATCATATAAACCCTAATGGTTACCTTAATAATTCTTACCTGAATTTCCACATCGAGTTGGCCATCTCGTACATGATTCATTAGAGAACTCACCAAGGTTGAAGTGGTTGATCATGACTCCTTGATATTTGGTTTAGAACAACCATGAGTTTCCTCATTGAATCCTCCATTTTATCTAGTATCTTAATCAGAGAACCACCATAGTTTCCTTCAAACCTGTTGTCTCTTTGGTGCCTTCTAGATCCATCCATTCACTAAAAATAGAAATGTCAGTGTGAGTATATCAACAAAACCATCATGTACTAATGAGGAAGGTAAACACTAAGATACACTTACTCATTCACTTTATCTAAAACTAGGACTCTTTCTGAAATCCTAACCATTATGGTAATTGTCACTTATGCTTAAAGAATACCCTAACCTCTAAAGTTATCTAAACCGACCTTTGATACCAACTATAAGGCCCCAGCCTTAAACCTTACTTAATCTTGAGTTATTACAAGATTACACATTGAGGATCTTTTCAGGTTTAGAGTTTTAGAGAATTAGATCATGAAACTTGCATTACATTCCACATTTAAACAAAGTGGTTACATAAAAGACAGTATTCATTCTTCCCATCAACAGAAATATATTTAAAATATAACACGGATTCTTTCTTGACACATCCCTGACACTATCATCACATCATGTACCTTTCCCTTGACCTGTGAAAAACATTTCAAAAACTTGGGATGAGCATAAAAAGCTCAGTAAGGGTTATAAAAAATATGGAAAGGAAACATGAGTTTATATATATATATGAGAATGAAATCATACTTTACCCATAAAACATAGGCACTTTAACATACCACATCAAACCATGAATAAATCATAGAAAACATAGGACATAAAGGTAACTTGAGGCATTCATAACATTCTTACGTAGGGAGTAACCCTCTTGGTTACGTTTGGAATACCCATCACAGTATATTCCCTAAATCTCTTCGGAGAAACCTTAACGTTTCACTCCTTCGCGTTACCCAATGCATTGGAGAGCTATATCGGGCTCACCCGCCCTTAGTTTATCACGGAACCACCCGTTCTTCATAACAATGCCCATGAACCATAACATAATCGTATCACATAAACATGAAAAAATGAAACATGACATTTCCACATTTCAATCACAATATAACATTTTAGTATATTGAAATAATGAATCCATTCAAAAAGAAACCATTTCCAAAACCATTTAAAACATTTAATAAAGAGATTTTTGAATCAAAGTGTCCCATACCACCTTGAAGCTTTTAACATTTTAAACCATTAATATCCATATAAATAAATCCTTAAAACCATTTTGAAAACATGGATATTAATAAGAACAAATAATTAAAACATTTAAAACGATATTTTGGTTAAAGGGGTTTTACCAAAATTAGAGACACTTGAATACAATAATCGAGGAATAACATTTAGTCAGAACTTTATAATATCATGAGAATAAAAGGATTCATGATATAATACTCCAAAGGACAGTATATACACCATATAAGAGTGAATTGGTGCATAACAACAATGAACCCTCAATATAAATGTCAAATGTGATGAAATCCATTATAAAGAAGGTATCCTTAAATTAAGGACAAATAAATCTCAAAAATATGTGTGACAAATATATATACACCCAATATAAGTGGATATTAAGTGTAAAATAAGAAAAGGTCATTCACACATATTCAATGGATGACATATTCAATGACTACAAGTTGAACCCAAAGAAATCGAAATTGGGTTAAAAAGTTCCCTTGACAGCCTAACGACATCACATCAAAATGAGTTGATGAGAGATAAAAAGTGTATCTCATCACTTGGACATAAAATTTACATCAATAAGGATGTATGAGAACATATCCCAATATAAAAATATGTAAATTAAAAGACCCATAAAAGAAGTATTTTAAAAAAAAGGAGGGTGAAAGGTTCCCTTACTGACTTGGGTATCTTTCAAAACATACACCCCATGAAAGAAAGACAATAGGTCATTGATGTAAATACTCATAAACGAAAGTATATAACACAAAGAGTAGAATAATGGGCAGTACATACACCACTCAATGGAATTTGTGGGAAATGTAGCATAAATCCCATGGGAATAAAAGTGAGATGAAAAATCCCTTACGAAAACTTGGCAGCCTAACGGCGCCACATAAAACTTCCGAATATGGATTGATGAGATCAAATAGGGTATCTCATCACATTAAAATAAAATTTACATCAATAGGAATATAAAAGAACATCCCCCATCATTATAAAGAGGAGCTTAAAAGAAGTGACACAAAGGAGAGTACTTAAAAAGAAAGAGAGAGGTTAGATCTCTTAAAAAATTCGGCAGCCTAACGACGCCACTCAAAACTTCCAAAATGGATTGATGAGAGATAATAGGGTCTCTCATCACATGAACATAAAAATTACAGTAGGAGTAATATAAAATAACATCCCAATCATAAGAAATATGAGCTTAAAATAAATGACATAAAAGAGTGTACTTATAAAGAAAGAGAGTTGTAGGATCCCTTACTTCAGGTCCGACTTGACTCGATCGTTCTTTAATCTCCTGAATAATATACTTGAGTTAATTTCTAATTCCTTAAGAACCTTTTTCAAGTTCATTATTACTTTTATACCACTTATTACCTTGTCATAAACATTATGTAATCATTTAAGTTAATAATATTTGTTTTGCCGATATTTGGTTCTTAAGTCGAAAGTGGACTTCTTACAATTACATGTTGTTCGTGTGGCCAAATGTTTATTATATCCAGAATTTTATTCATTATGTAGATATCATATATGTAATATATATCCAGTACATGCATGAATTTATAACATTACATAATCATTTAGAGGTAAGAAATGAAATGCACCGTTCATGGAGACGGTAAGCCGTACGTACGCATGAACGCTACTTTCATTTCTATTTCGTATTTTATAGAATGGAATAATAATGATATAAAGGTATATTATAATTCCAGTATAATATCATATATAATATCATATTTCCATCCTTTATACATCCCACATATGGTATTTAACGAATCAAATCACTTTGAGGGGGAGGTAGTCTGCACTTCCTTAAATGAAGATATCGCGTATACCCATAATGGAAGTCATAAAGGTAAGACAAAAATGAAAAATAAAGAAGAATAAATAGAACATAAACATATTATATATCATATATAAAAATATTGACATCATAATGGACACCTTTGAAGGTGTTAAATGAGTATTGAACAATCATCGTTTCGGGAGGCAGAATTTCACCATCCACGGAAACCGTATGTTCTTTAACCATTTGATGTAGTTCTGTGAGAGTGTAGCTCGAAACAATCTTATAACAACATCCTAGTATATTGAAGATACTGGTTTTGTTACAAAATAAGTAAATAAAAAGAGTTTAGGGGGTTGGAGAAGCAAAATAAAACAAATGAAAATGAGAGAGTGAATTACCTTTAAAAGTGTAACTCCTTTTGATTTGAGCCTAAAGGCTTCCTTTGAAAGGATTATTCCCAAAGGTAATCCTCTAGGAAGAGGAGAGGGATGTGGAGAGAGTAAATGGGCAGGGTTTGGCCGAGGAAAAAGCTTGAGGAGTGTGTTAAATGAGGTAGAGGTGGGGGCTTTTTATAAGAGGAGAGGAGGGGTACTTTTGGAAAGTAAAGAAATATTACTTTATTTGAAAATGTGTTTCGGTTTCAAAAGGACCCACATTTATATAATTCGTGGATAAGGTGATAAGGCTTCTAAATACACTCATCCAATAAGTTTTGGACATGTGTAGTTCATATATTATACATTATCTTTCCATTTTATTTAAATCGTCAAATAATGATGTCATCACTGCATCATTATTATGTCATAAATAATTTAATTTATTTAATGTCTAAAAATTATAAAAAAAATACTATGATGTAGTAAATCATTTTAGCTTTCCAATGAATATTTATAATCAAAAATATGAGCTTTATAACCCCAAGTAAAAATTGTTTTTGTAAAACATATTATGTTTGTGTCATTTTTACTTTTACGTTAAATAAAAAGTTATTTATGTCATTTCCCAACCAAAGTGTCTCCATGGGGTCCCCAAGTTGACCCATGGCTTGTCTTGGTCGGCCATGACTCACCCAATAGGTTTAGGAGAAGTGTCATGGTGTTTTCACATTCTTATAATATTATTTTTACCTTAAACTACACTAATTACCACTAATCGCGATTAAAAACTTAATAAGTTACTATTCACCAAAAAATTATTTTAATCTCATTGAACCACATTTTACTTCTTAATGACAACCATGTATGTCGGATTTTTGAAAATCAAAACACAAAGATGGCAAAATTTCATTTAAACGGAAAATCAGCTTTTATAAGTACCACTTAGTGGTTTCACTATTTATCAAAAATTGAAGTTTTTCAGAAAAATCCCAAAAATTCACCCTAAGCTATATTTGATATTCCGAATTCAAAAATGAAGTCTGTTTTACAAAATTAAAAACATATTAGTCACATTAATTAATTTAATAATTAATTCCCGCTGTCAGAGCAAATAGCGTGTTTTTATAAAACAATAAGTATCAAAAGATTGACACTAGTTTAAGTCTGATTTCAAAGTGAAATTAATTCCAACGACCACTATTGGATTTAATGGTAACAATATTTTCTAATTTCACTTTAAAACCAATTCAAAATATAATATAATCATATAAATAAATTAGATTAAAAAGAGGTTTTGCATTAAAATACAACATTTTACACTATTCATTAAAAATGAACTTTATCTGAAAAATACCAAAAAATTACACAAAGTAAAATTTGATATCCCGATTCTTAATAAGAGTTTTATTTGGTCCAAAATAATGTTTAAGAGTGAACAAAACTATATTTAATGACGGTTCTCCATCAAAAGGTGATAAGTGAACCTTTAGTGAAAACTAGGGCATATACGCCTAAAATTGAATTCTTTCCGTATTTTAAGCCTTTATCTTTTATTGTATAAATGTAAAAATATTTAAGAACATATATATTCATATTTTAGTTATTTCTAACTATTCCCGCCATTACAACAGCTACATGTTAACTACCATTTAAAATAATATTATTTTATTATTAGAGTGCAACGTAAGATTCCCAAGAAACTCGTTGTTGCCTGTTGGGTACGCCATAGAGCATAGCGTCCCCTTTAAAGTCATATTAATATTTTATTCACAAATATGGATAAATATGAAAATGTCATATTCCTTATTTACATGGGGTGTTACACGGTTATGGTGATTACCTCTTATTTGAAAAGACTCCATTAGATCTCCTCTAAAGGGCTCTATGGTTGGTATTTTGGGAAGACCATAACATTTATAATGTGTCTAAGTATGTTTATAATAGAAATTAGCATATATTGGTCAATATATAATGCATAAAGTGGTGTAAATAATTTAGGGATGATGTTCCTATTAATAATTGAGGTGAGGGGAACTTTTGAAATTCCAAAAAATAGTAAATTATAATAAATTCATTCTTAAGAAAAATTCATCCAAAGAGATAGTTATTCTATGAAAATGTAGTATAATGTATTAATACCATAATAAAATAGAATTTCGACATTTTTTGGTGTCCTTTCAAAACATATCATTATGCTTAACCCTTAGTTAACCAATGTTTTTTATAACTATGGTAACAGCCTTATCAATATTAAAGGTTTCTAATTTTTGCATATAAAGTGATAATTGGCCTATAAAATTCCATGTTATGAAATATTTAACAAAATCATATACAACTTGTCTTATTTCATGATTTCTTTCATTTCTAAATAATTTAATAAATTTTATTTTGATAAATTATCATTATTGTTACTTTTGATACTATCACTTAATTTCACTTGAAACACCAATATAAAAAATTTGAAGTTAGAATATAATCTTTTAAAAATGCTAATATTTAATATTAACTTATAAAATTTTTATAACACAATAAATTAGTAAAATTAAATAACATTAAATATTATGAAAATCTTTTGTTTTAATTTTTCATTAATTGAATAAATATTGCTTTGGCATTGTGTAAAAATTTAAGGTAATTATATAGTACCTAAAAGTTATAAGTAAATTAAAATCATTAATATTATTTAATTTTGAAATTTTTTTAATATAATTATTCATTCATAACTGTTTTTTGTCCCAATGTTTTCACGTAAATAATATTAATAACAAAGTGAGTGATAGTTTGTAACATTATTTTTTTAGAATAATATATATGTCATTTTCTAATATAAGTTCCCATTAAACAACTCAATTTCTATCCTACGGTTTTAATGGTTAAATTAACTTCATCTAATAAGAACTAGGATAAATCATTATGTCCTTGTCACTTATTTTAATCTAAATTAACATGATTTACCCTTTATATATGATAAATTTTACCAAAGTTACTATTCATATTGACCAAAAATAAAATGGCCCTAATTAAAAAATTTAATCTTCCTAATTATAATTATATATATTAATTTATATAATTTCATACCAATAAATTTTCTAAATTAATTTTGACATAAGTTCACAAAATACGATAAAAAATGCTTTTAGAAAAAAATACTTTTTTAAGCATAAAATTAGAATTATTCTAAACCTATGCTCAAAAAAATATTTATTTAACATTTAAAACATTTTATAAAGTAAATAATATACATATATATGTATCCTTAAAATAATTCACCAATGGTTATCAATTTATTTTATTTTGATAAAAATACCATTCTCACTAAAACATATTTTTTCATAAAGACAACTCATTTATTTTGAAACTATTTTTATTTTAATTTATAATTAATTGACAACTAATTAATTCAATTCAAACACATGAAATACATACATTTAAATAATTTATTTTTCCATATTCTTACCCACCAATCTAATGTCTTGGTGGAAATAATATTTTAATAGTATATCAAAATTCATCTAAACTTGTTGTTGCGTGTAACACAAGATATCAAAGAAATCAAATTATTTTAATAGCAAAATTTCATAAAAATCTCTTGGTGTTACATTTCAAAATTTCAAAGGTGGGGCATCACCTATTAATTTTCCAATTATTTTTCCAAATATCACAAAATTTTATTTTAATTCAATTAAAACAACCCTAAAACTCCTAATGTTACATTGGGGATATTTTTTTAAGCTTTCATACAAACTTTTTTGGGATGTATTAAAGAATGTTTAAGGATTTTTTCATGAATTCTTCCTCCTTTACATGGGTGAATTTGGTTATGTATTAAGTATGAATGTTTTTATCCCCTAGTGGGATGTACATATATGGAGTATTTTTATGTGACAGGTGGTTCCTATATCAACCTCCAATGAATTGGTTAAGGATGTATACCTTATGAGATAATGATGGTAATTGAGTATTGATTCTCACTCACCTATGGGAATCAGGAACTAATTTAGTCTCCATTATTTTTTTGGAAATTTTGTAGTGATTCATTATCAAATTTGTCTATCGTAATTTTGTAGAGATGTTTGCACCACTGTGATATAAGAAGAAGGTAGTGAAGAATGATCCATTGCGTTTATGGGAATCATGTTGTAATTATTATTATATTATTTTGATGGGATCTAGAAGTGATGCATCATCGATTATGGGAATCAAGATGTGGTTTCATATTCACCATGTTATGGGAAACTGGTAGTGATTCATGCTTTACAATTTTCTAATTTATATTCCTACGATAGTTCCATATATTATTGTTATGCTTCATTTCCATAAAACTTCATATCATTATTCCTATGATTATGCTCCATGGAACATGTTTATTGTATCATGTTTCAATACACTTATTTAATGGTATATGTGTTCTCCTTTGAAATTTCATTTCTTTTTATCATAGAATATGGATAAATATTACTGATCCTTGTTCCTTTTATTCAGATAGTTCTCAAACACTCAAATTTTCTCATATGATTTTTATATAACCCTTCATGACATATAGATGAGTTTTCCCCTTACTAAACATTTTATCTCACCCATTTATTTTGTTTTGTTTCCACAAGTTATGGATATGGGTATAACATCTGAAAAATGTAAAACACAGTGTACTATGGCTAAATTAGGGTGAAAAATTCATAATTATGATAAACTAAATCTCTTATTTAGCTAATCCTCAAACACACTAAATCTTTCATTAATGGGATGTTGTTATTATTTTGAGAAATAATATTTAAATTATGTTAATGATAGAAAATAAAGATAGGTCCATCTCAATTTGTATAAAATCTAGCACTTAATGAATGTACTTAAGTACTACATTTGACAGGGTTGGCTAGGGGAACCATAGTTGGCAATAGAGTAGGGATTAATTACTTTTTAGAATTAGTTTAGTAATTCATAGTGATTTGGATAAGTGAACATTTTTTAAAATCCTAGGGATAATTATAAGGGATAATTCTAATTATTGGATTACATCTTAATGTTTTGGTAAAGTAGATATTATGTTGTTTTCATAGAGATTTCACCCCCATATGAAAATTGGTAAATTGATGCGATTATAGAATAGATGCACCTATGGGTAATCACCCTAAAAAATTTAGTTTATTATTAATTCAATATTCAGTATGGTGAACTATGAGTGGTTCTAAGACTCCACACCATGATAAACACTAACATGGGATATGTTTTGGTAAATCACATTTTCTTTTCAATCCCCTATGACATAACTATTTTATAATTACATTAATGGATTATGTTAAAAACTATAAGAGAACCCATCTTAAAATAACCAAGATTGAACTAAGAGAGTTATAGGGTGATCAAAGTGTTACATAGTAAAATTGAATGTATCATAGGTTGAAAGGAATGTTTCATTAAAGAATACATATTATGATTGATATTTCATATTCTTATGATCATTTACTCCAATTATGATCGATATAATCATAATCATTTTTTTAATATTTTGGTGTAAATTGGATCTTGAAAATGATGTTCTGTAATGTATGTCTCTAGAAACTAGTATCACTTAGATAATGAGGTATATATGGAATAAATGGCTGATAATTTGAATATATTTTATTATGTGGGAAAATATATTTTACCTATTGAACTTAATATTTAAATTTTTCTATCTCTTAAAAGGTAAAACTTAGCTCGTGATTATCTTTATACAATATTTTGTAATGTAATTACTGATTGATAATTAAAATTACAACGATGAAATCCGTTTTAGGGGGAGAATGTAACACCCAGGGTTTTCAGAAAGCATATCTTTTCCATAAACTATATTTTTTAATTCTAAATGATGTTATTAATATTATTATTATTATTATAAGGGTATTGAAATATATTATGTAATAAATCATAAATGGATGGAATTAATGTGACAACCGGGTCCCGGTGACAGCACAGCCACCTAGCCTTAAAATGGCCGTCGGGTCCTGGCCCACCGGTTTCCTAGCAGACACGTGGGGCCCACCCCAGGGTCTACTCACATGCCTAAATGGGTCATATCACTAATGATTGTCCCCACAGGCCAACACATGTCCTTTCCACTGTGTTTTGTCCTCACTCACACACACCCTGGGAGAAAGTCACCCATCCTGATCACTACTCCAGACCAAGCATGCTTAACTGTGGAGTTCTAATAAGATAGGCTCCTAAAAAGGAAGGTACACCTTGTTGACATGCGTCATATAATTTAGCCATTTAACACTTTATCATTTGGGGATGTTACAATCACCACTCTTTTAGAGAATAGTGCCCTCGTTGTGGACCCTACATCCCGGGTGCTTTTTCCTCACTCACACACACCCTGGTAAACATCCCAGAAGGTCACCCATCTTGATCACTACTCCAGGCCAAGCACGTTTAACTGTTGAGTTCTAATCAGATAGGCTCCCGAAAAGGAAGGTTCACCTTGTTGACATAAGTTATATCATTTAGTCATTTAACACTTTATCATTTGGGCATGTTACAATCACCCCTCTTTTATAGCACAATTCCCTCATTGTAGACCCTACATCTCAACCCGGTGACAGCACAACCACCCCATCTTAACATGGTCGTCGGGTCCTGGCCCACCAGTTTCCCCGCAGACACATGGGTCCCACCCTAGAGTCTACCCACATTTCTGAATGGGTCATCTAACTAAGGACTATCCCCACAGGCCAACACATGTCCTTTCCAGTGTGCTTTATCCTCACTCACACACACCTTGGGAAACTTCCCAGAAGGTCACCCATCCTGATCACTACTCCAAGACAAGAACGCTTAACTGTGGAGTTCTAATCAGATAGGCTTCTGAAAAGGAAGGTTCACCTTGTTGACATAAGTCATATAATTTAGTCATTTAACACTTTATCATTTGGGGATGTTACAATCACCCCTCCTTTAGAGCACAATGCCCTTGTTATGGACCCTACATCCAGTGTGCTTTGTCCTCACTCACACACACCTTGGGAAACTTCCCAGAAGGTCACCCATCTTGATAACTAATCCAGGCCAGGCATGCTTAACTGTTGAGTTCTAATCAGAAAGGCTCCTGAAAAGGAAGGTGCACCTTGTTGACATGAGTCATATCATTTAGTCATTTAACACTTTATCATTTGGGGATGTTTCAATCACCCCTCCTTTAGAGCACGATGCCCTCATTGTGGACCCTACATCTCAACCCAGGCAGTGCACGTCACTTAAGGCTGGGTACCACCACTGATACCAAATGTGACAACCGGGAACCGGTGACAGCAAAGACTGCCCGCCTTAACATGGTTGTCGGGTCCTAGCCTTCCAGGTACCACCAGTTTCCCCGCAGACACATGGGGCCCACCCTAGGGTCAACCCACATGATTGAACGGGTCATCTGACTAATGACTATCCCCATGGGCCAACACATGTCCTTTCTAGTGTGTTTTTCCCTCACTAACACACACCCAGGGAAACTTCACAAAAGGTCACCCATCCTGATCACTACTCCAGGCCAAGCACTCTTAACTTTGGAGTTCTAATCTGATAGGCTTCTGAAAAGGAAGGTGTGTCTTGTTGACATGAGTCATATCATTTAGTCATTTAACCCTTCATCATTTGGGTATGTTACAATTAAACTAACAAAAAAAATTTCATTCCCTATAAAGCATAAAAACAAAAGCACATTAAACTAAATAGTACACACCATGGATAATTATATCTTTTAAGAGTTCATAAATTAAATAGGGAGAATAAATATAAAAGAATAAAATCTTAAAAACTATAATATCTCAAGGATCATATTCACCCATGAGGATCCCTAATGGACAAAGAAAACCAATAATAAGGTGGAACATCAATAAATTAGAAAGAATATTGTTAGATCTAAAATGAAAACTATGGAAATGATATTTGTAAGATAAGAAGTGTGCATAGAATGAATGAGTTTTTTAATGCTAAAAAAATATTGAGAGAAAGTCATTATAAATATGGTTGTTCGAAATATGGTTATTGAAAATATGTTCATTGTATGTACATGTATCTAATTTGTATACTAATTTCATGTATTGTTATTAGTAAATTTAATTTAATATAATTTGTGGACAATAGATAATGAATTAAAAATACAATATTAAAATACTATAAATATATATTTCAATGATAAGTATTGACAATATTATTATCAAAATATGATATGATGTATTCATAAAACAAAAATAAGTTTATTGACATGCATTGATTAGCAAAATTATTTTTTTATAATTATAAATAACTAATGGTATCTAGTAAATATTATTTAACATTAAATTAATACTTTCCAAAACCAAATAACTTTATAAATTGTTATATATTTTATCTATAAATGTAAATTGAAATTTTTTAAAATATTATTATATATGAACTAATATGTTAAAATTCTATAAATTGTAAATTAGTATGGAATAATATCAAGAACCCTTAATGTTTAAAAAAATTATTTTTCAATAAAATACATTACTCTTTATTTTTTATTGACAAAAAATATAAATTTATCAATTTTTTTATTGGAATGAATTTTTTAATTCATTATGAATTAATAATATTAAGGATTTTTTTTATTTTTTTGAATTACATGATTTTTAAGTGAATAGTGAAAATATAATATATAAAAAATGTTAATTTTTTTAACTATCATTATATAATAAAGATATATATAATAATTTAAAAAATTAATTGATCACTAATGTATTTATGTTCTAAAATTATTCATTTTAAAATTTAGTATGATCTTTAAAATCCTATGATTAATCTTAAGAACTTAGTAACATTTTATTGCAATTTTTAAATACTTTATAGAATTTTTTATTAATTAAATACTTTTATGGTAAAACTCAGTTTTGGACTTATTTCATCACCAAAAAAAATTACTTAATTTATAATACATCAATTTATGTCATGGAATTTAATAAAATTGAAAATTTTAACCTAAAAATAAATTTAATGCTTATAAACACTGATTTTTTATAAATTATTTTCTTAAATTAGGTGTTTTTGTCCTAAGATTAAATTTTCTAAAATTATGTGATTCTAATTGATAAAATGATTTTAAAATTTAAATTTAATCTATTTAATTTATGTAATAAGTTAATTTTTGATTTCATTTCACTAAAATTAATAACCATGGTGAAAATTTTATTACCATGGAAAAATTATATTAATGTAAAAGTGAAAAAGTAAAAAAAACATTAAATCACTCCAAGTTATCTGAAAATGATTTTTGAGTAGAAACTAGGCCCAATAGCTATCACTACTTCATATTTTCCACTATTGGTCCCTTTAAACATTGAATAGTGTCATTCTATTTTTGAAAAATAATTGGTGTTCACATAATTTCCTTTCTCTAAACATAAATGGGGATCACTTCCACCCTCTCAAAATTAGACATGCCCTTCAAAAAATCCTTGAACTACTATCCTATATGAATCTAATAGATATCCCTTGAAAAAACTAAATCTCATAATCACTATAAGTGTAACACCCTAAGATTGTGAATCGACACTATATTTGATAGTATATACAACACGCAGTGTTGATCTTAAATGAACCATATAATATTATTATTTAAATATGACTGTTATAACCTTGTTTTTAAAGTGGCATGTATGAATAGTATTAATTTTATTACTAAATATATCAATTAACTTGTTTTGGATGAAGATGTTATGATAAAATATATTGATGAATGAAGGAGGTCTGACAGGGACTGGGAAGTATATCCTTTCCTTTTTCATTTTAATGGAGGATCCATAGTTAAGTCTTTAACATCAGGTTCATATGTAACATCGATGTTATTCTATGTGTTAATTGGTGTGCAATCGGTGTCATCGATTATAACATCTCTGATGGTCTCCAATGGGTTTATTTGCAGAGCCAAAAACACACAACAGTTCCCATACCAATGATTCATGGACCTACTTCCAAAAGGTAGGAACTCACTAGATAATTTGGATAATGACACTTAGAGAAATCACATTGGTTGAGAGGATGGGAACTCGGTCTCATCTCACCTTTCTGGGGGGAATTTTTTCCTATTTTGGGGCTCTCTTATAGATTGAAGCTGTGTTCAAATGATCATGAATCCTTGTTTCACTCCCATGAATGTGTCTGTGGTATATCCCTTGGGAAGAAATTGATCATGATTATGCATGATTTTGGTATCATCCATAAGTATTTGAGGATCTCCATCAATGGATGAATCTATATATATTCGAGATCATCTATTAATGTTACCCTTTTATGGAAAGGTTAGATATTATTGGTTCATTCATTAAGAAAACACTTGGTTTTAGCCATATGGGATGGTTCTCTAGAGTTTATCATTATCTAGGAGTGGGAGGTGTTTGGATTTTGGGATTGAACTCATGATATGTGCTTCTTAAGTATCCTCATGAGATGAATCATAACCCACATAGTTGGTTTCCACCTTACATGAAACATCAACTTTTAAGGTCATGTGACTAGGGCCTAACCATGCATTTTAACATCATGTGGTAAGGACAGATAGGTGAAAGGTTTCCTGGTCAAGGGTGGTATGTGACTTATGCTGAAATGGACCAAAGTTCCCCAAGGATATATGGTCTTCTCAGAAGATATGACCCTATTGGTGATATCCCCTAAGAAATCTTACGATGATTTGGTTGTTTTGTTTGGACCTTACGGAGTCTTCCTATGTATCCCAATTAGTTAAGAATCAATGCCCCCATAATTCGGTTGATGTTGGGACTTACACTATAGAGGAGGCCCATTATGGGAACATGATAGGGGATTACACATGGGAGATTCCCATTTGGTGAATTTTTTTGGGCATACATCATTGTGTATGCATGTTTGGAGACATCATATTAAGGATTACACCTTATAGGTGGCCCATTGGGTTTACCTTTGAGCGAGGATAGGTCTTACATCTATGGAGGAGGCCTAGATTAAGGGGTATTTGATTGGGTCTTACACCTTCAAGGAGGCCTGTTGAGGTGATAGGATTGGGGCATACAGATGGGAGCCTTCCATTTGAGATTATTAAATTGGTGATTACACCTTTAAGGAGGCCCGTTGTGTCACGACCTGTCCTCGGGGCCCGTGCTGTGACTACCCCAAGCCCTCCTTCCATAGGCCAGGGGATGGTGACTAGCACCAAGGTGTAATTCCCGGTAAAAAGGGAAGGCATTGCCTTTGTAAAGTAAACAAACACCATAGAGAAAGAAAGCAGTAGAAGTAAACACTATGTAAAAACGGGGTACAACAGTAAGTGCGGAAATGTAAGTGGGCCAGTATACAAACCCAAAATTAAAGTAAAGTACAACTGGAAGGGAAAACAGCAACTGAAAAGTAAAGTCGCGACGTTGAGTTGTCCACTGGAAATCTCACCTGAAGGGTGAGTACAGATAGCCTCCACAGATCTGCAGGTCCAGCAGTCCGCTCCGAGAACATCTTGCCCTGTGGTCTACCTCCAAGTACCGTCCTGCTCCGCAAGCCTCAACCACGATCAGCGATGTCCGTCGTCTGCAACCAACACAACGTAGTGTGGGCATAGCCTGTGCAGGGGAGAGTATAAGCTACTTATTAGGGACCCCGAGACCCTGAGACCCCCGAAGGTCTCCCAGAATCCACAAAGGATAATCCACAAAGGAAAGATACAATCACGAAGTAACATTCGACACTGCTTAGGTATATGCCCATACATATACCTAAGTCATCAATTCTCGTTCGACTCCAACATCCGAGCCCAAGTACAACCCAGTCCACACAGGAAAGCAAAACGTAAATCCACACCGGATAGCACAACACAATCCACATAGGAAAGAAAAACAGGATTCAACTCACCCAGGTATACTTCTTCGTATACTGATAGAGATGATCAGATATAGCCACTGATTCATCTAAGTCATTGGAACCACAAAGAATCGATAGTTACTAACCCCCGCAATGACCCACAAAGGATCTGACCCACACAGGATCGATAGGTAACTAACCCCCGCAAAGACACACACAGGATCGGACCCACACAGGATCTGTAGGTGCTATCCCACACAGGACCACTGAGCACTGACCCACACAGGATCAGACCCACACAGGATAAATAGCACTGATCCATGCAGGATCGCTGAGTGATATAGTCATCGTCGTCAAATCCACTGAGGATCTCTGTACAGTCATCGTCGTAGTCGCAGACGCAACCAGCTCTAGGGTTGCTGCACACAGAAAACTCATTCGGGAGGGTCTGCTCCATGAGTCGAGAGGCTGATACATCAAATGAAATATATTCTAGAGTTGATGTATCCAAAAGTTCTGTATCGTCAACAGGAACTCAACGTCGTAGATGGAACGCTAATCAGACGCCTGGTCTGAGAGTTATTGGCTTTTTCATCCCAGGGGGCTGGTTGGTTTTAAAGTAAAAACCTACCCGGCCATACTCCACCTACATCCAAACCTCGGTCGGAGTAAGCCAAATGATCCGGCTTACTTAGAGGAATCCATCAAAGTGGACGACACATCAATCGGACGTCTGGAGCTCAAATTATAAGTGTTTCCGCTCCGAGGGCCCGGTTGGTTTCATGTACGAACCAACCCGGACAAACTCAAAGTTCTTCGAAACCTTGTGTGAGATATACTGAAATGACTGTATCAATCCAGGGATCACATCGCAACTAAAGGTGCATTGATCGGAGGCCTACATCTCATGTTATGGGAAACAGACCGAAGAGGATCGGTAACACGAGGTTCGGGCCCGGTCCGACCTAGCCCGATACCCCCAGGGTCGGCCCGAACTGGGTCCGGGTCCGGCCCGCTTGGCGCGGCCCATCCTGGCAGTCCGGTTCGGCGGACCGGCCAGAGCAGTCGCCCAGCACGCGGCGCGCTGGCGTGCCACCAGGGGTTCGGCCGAACGGCCGAACTGTTTCGGGGCGGGGGGCGCTGCCCCCGCGTGAAGTAAACTACGGCCCCTTTAATGGGGCCGCTCAGCTGGCCGGCCTGGGGTTACCACCCCCGGCGCTCTCCTCAAACCGTCTAGCCTGCACCAGTCAGTCGGATGTTCCGCCATGGGACCTATAAGGGCCGGTCCCCTTGCTATGAAGCCGGCGGCCCAATGACGGCCTCCGGTTCCCCTTGCATCACCGCATCCCGGAACCGGCCGCGACCTTCGTCCGTCCGGCGCAGCGCGACGGCGCCCTGCCCCTCCGCCACGGCCCCTCTCCAGCCGCAGGGCTTCTGAGGTCCTCCTGCGTGGCGCGATGGTGTCGCGTCCTTTGTTCATTTTCTACGGCGCGGCGCGACAGCGCCACAGATTTGTTTCTTCCCACAGCGCGGTGCGGCGGCGCCGCGTTTCTCCGCTATCTCTTTTACAATTTCCGCATGGTGCTTCGGCACCGCGTTGCCTTGTTCTCCACATCAAAAATCCACAACCAAAATGGGAGGAGTGTCGTCCGTGTTAGTGCGGTCTGAACTCCTCCCGTTAATGCGATAACAGGCGGTTCAATTGAAAGGGGAAAAACAATGGAAGAAAATCACAAAATAGAAACGCATAAAACCCCTACCTCAACGCTATCATCTAACGAGCGTTCGTCGCGGAATTAACCATCACGAAAGAAGAAGATCTCCACAGAAGAAGAAAATCGCCATTGGCGTTAGGTGATCTCTGAGGAAGGTGCCACTCGCTGTCACCCGCCGCGGGAGATTGGCGTTCTTCGTCGGTGGTGGTGCATTCTTCACGTTCTTCATCGAAGAATGAAGAATCTTATCCTTTTTCTCTCAAAATTTTAACATAACACAAACCCCCAACAATAATAAAATAAGTCCTATTCTTATTTTATTATCAACTTAAGAATTTAAAAATAAAAAGATAAGAAACGAACAATTAATTCGAATAATTAATTGTATCAATTTAACAGCCCAATTTAATGGGGTGTTTCTTAACCAGAAAAATGCACATTTGACTTTCATTAAAGAGGGGGTTTGCGGGTGCGTTACTTAGGAGGGAAGAAACGGTGGGGCTCGTGCGGGACACACCTCACAAATATCCTACCATGTGGGTAGGATATTTTGGGTTCCACCCTATCCTCTTAACTTAGCTTAAGTGGCTTTAAGTGAAATAAAATAAAGTGTTGCACCACTTTTATTTTATTTCTTAACTTAACCCCAAAAATTAAAAACCACACCTGAGAAAACGCAACTCCAGAAAAGGCGTTTCTAAGAAAATAGCGGCACTGCGATTCCATCAGTGCCCTCGGAATTCGATTCCGAGCACCGGTTCAAATGTTATAAAAACCCACTCATTCGTTCACTGGACGTACCTGAGCCAAACTTCGGAAAATGATTCCGGGCACACCAGGCCTCGGAATCAGGTGCTGTCAGAAACTGCGTTCTTGTAAAATTCCAAAGAAAATTAAGAAAAAAAATTTCTTGAATTTTACGGTTCTTTAAATCACTCCCACATCAGGGCTTTACGTCCCCGTAAAGATACATCATAAACTAGGGAAACAAATGTTGGTACTGAGCATGCATCTGAGCCTCCCGCTCCCAAGTGCTCTCCTGGAGGTTCACGTGCTGCCATATGATGCACACTAGAGGAATCGACCGCCCACAAAGGACCTACTCCTGTCGATCCTCAATCTCCATCAGGACCTCTGCAAAAGTCTCCCCATCATCAACATCCAGCTCCCCATGGTCAATGATATGTGTCGGGTCGTGCACGTATCTCCTCAGCTGAGATACGTGGAAGACGTCGTGCACCCGATGCAACTAAGGTGGTAGAGCCGTGCGATAAGCCACCTCTCCAATCCTGCTGAGGACCTGGAAAGGTCCGATGAAGCGTGGAGAAAACTTTCCGCCTCGGCCAAATCTCTGTAATCCACGTCGAGGTGAGACATTCAAGAAGACGTGGTCGCCATCCTCGAACTCTAGTGGCCTCTACCTCTTGCCAGCATAGGACTTATGTCGGCTCTGAGCTATCCTCATCCACTCCTGGATGATCTGGACCTTCTCAGTCGTGGCCTAGACCATCTCTGGTCCCACAAGTGCTGACTCCCCAGGGTCTGTCCGGCACAAAGGAGATCTGCAAGGTCGGTCGTACAATGCCTCGTATGGTGCCATCCCGATGGTGGAGTGGTAGCTGTTGTTGTACGCAAACTCCACCAAGGGTATGTGGTCCTCCCAGCTGCGACCAAAGTCAAGGACACATCCGCGGAGCATGTCCTCGAGAGTCTGAATGGTCCTCTCCATCTGACCATCCGTCTGAGGGTGAAAGGAAGTGCTCAGACGTAGCTGCATCCCGAACGCCTCCTGCAACCCCTTCCAAAGCCGAGAAGTAAAGCGAGCATCTCTATCGGAGATGATAGATGATGGAACACCATGAAGTCATACAATCTACTCAACGTAGAGACATCCCAAGCTCTCCAATAAGCCATGCTCTCGGATGGTTAATAAGTGAGCTGACTTGGTGAGTCGGTCGACAATCACCCAAATGGAGTCGTGACCTCTGGAAGTGCATGGAAGTCCAGTCACGAAGTCCATAGATATCCCGTCCCACTTCCACTCCGGGACCTCCAAGGGATGTACCAAGCCTGGTGGTACCTGATGCTCTGCCTTCAGCTGCTGGAAGGTGAGGCATCGAGAAAACAACTCTACCACAGCCTTCTTCATGCCTAGTCACCAGTTCTGTCGTCTGAGATCCTGGTATATCTTCACCAATCCCGGATGTACTACCAAGGGATAGGTGTGAAACTCTCTCAGCACCTCCTCCCATAAACCAACTGGTACCAAGGTACGTCCACTGAAAAGGGCGTCGTGCTCTGCCCCATAGGAGAAACCATCTGGTGCCTGTCCTGAGGATATATGTGAATGCCACATCTCACAGTCAGCTTCCCCACGCTGTGCCTCTCTAACCTGCTGCAGTAGTGGAGGAGTGGCTGTGAGAGACTGAACGAAGGCTGATCCATCTCTGTCCATGAAGGATATCTACAAAGCGGCCAGCTGCTCTGTTGCCTCCTCAAGTAGCTGAATTCCCATCCACCTGCTGAGAGAATCGGTTACCACGTTCCACTTCCCAAGAGTATAGACTATCTCAAAGTCATAGTCCGAGAGTAACTCGAGCCGTAACCATTGTCTCAAGTTCAGGTCCTTCTGAGTGAAGATGTACCTGAGAATCTAATGGACAGAAAAGACTGTAAAGCGCTTGCCCATCAGGTAGTGTCGCCATGTCTTCAGAGCAAAGACCACTGCGCATAACTCTAGGTCATGGGTAGCATAGTTTTTCTCATGCGGCCTCAAATAATGTGATCGATAGGTGATCACCGCCCGCTCCTACATCAGGACACATCCGAGTCCGGCCCCTGATGCATCGTTGTAGACTACGTACCCTACTCCCTCCTCCAGAAGTCTCAAGATAGGGGCGCTGGTCAATCTCTGTCTCAGCTCCTGGAAGCTCTGCTGACATCTGTCTAACCACAAAAAGGGTTTCCCCTTCTTCGTCAAAACTGAGAGTGGTGCCACAACTCTGGAGAAGTCTGGAACAAATCTTCGATAGTATCCTGCTAGTCCCAAGATACTGCGCACCTCCGTCATGCTCCTAGGTGGCTCCCAAGCTAGCACTACCTACATCTTCGCAGGATCCACCGCAACTCCCACCTTAGAGATGACGTGACCCAGGAAGTGGACCTCACATATCCAGAACTAACACTTCGAGAGCTTTCCATAAAGCTGGTGCTCTCGGAGTGTGTCTAGTACAACCCGCAAGTGGTAGGCGTGCTCCTCCTCAGTCGTAGAGTAAATAAAAATGTCTTCGATGAAGACCACAAAAAATCGATCGAGGTATGGCCAAAAGATCATGTTTATGAGGCCCATGAACACTGCTGGAGCATTGGTTACGCTGAATGGAATAACTAAGAACTCATAGTGGCCATAACGACATCTGAAGGTCGTCTTCTGTACGTCCTCGTCCCGAACTCTGAGCTGATGATATCCTGACTTGAGGTCTATCTTTGAGAACCACCGTGCTCCCTTGGGCTGATCGAAGAGGTCATCAATCCTCGGTAGCATATACTTGTTTCTCAGTGTCACCTGGTTCAGGCGACGATAGTCGACACAAAGTCGCAAGCTCTCGTCTGCCTTCTTGGTGAACAGTATCGGGGAATCCCAGGGTGAAACACTAGGTCGGATGAATCCCTTGCCCTGCAAGTCCTCCAACTGTACCTGTAGCTCTCGAAGCTCTGTGGGAGCCATCCGATATGATGGGGTGGATATCGGGGTTGTCCCAAGGTACAGATCAATATAAAAGTATACCTCTCTGTGAGGAGGTAGTCCGAGAACATCGTCGGGAAAGACGTCCGCATTCTGATCCACCACAGCAGGAAAACTAAGACTCCACACATCAACTACTCCTTGGATAAGGCTAGCCAACTGATGAGTGATGGGCTATCCTCTCCTCTACAGAAGTCCATCATGTGCTGCGAAGGCTCCCTTCTCACCGGTGAAGGTGATCCTGCTCCCGTCGGTGCGTACACATTGCACCTTGCGCCTCAGACAGTCAATCTGTGCATGGACTATAGATAACCAATCCATGCCTAAGATGACGTCATAAGGCCTCGATTCCGCTACAAGAAGATCCCAAACGAAGCTCTCACCTCCTAGAGTAAGCTCACACTGCTGGTACCAATGAATAATCATCGAGTCTACTCCCGTAGGAGTCTCTAGCCGTAAGGATCGAGCCAACGACTCTTTCGGAATCTCCGAGCTCTGAACAAGGGCAGCGGATATGAAAGAATGACTTGATCCTGTGTCTATAAGAACTGCAGCAAGGGTGGAATAGACACAGATAGTACCTAGAATCATCTCGAGTGCGCCATGGTCGTAGGCCTCCACTGCATGGAGATGTGCCTGTCTCTGCCCGCCAGCTCCCTGTGGTCAGGGTGGACCTCCTACCTCTGCTTGGGTGACCCCTCAATCATCTGCTGCTCCTCAGCACGACGGGTCAGGAAGTCACGAGCCATGTGGCCCTGCCCGCCGCATGTGTAGCACTGCCTGCCTCTCGAAAGACTGGCTTCACGCTGTGTGCCCCGCACTACTGAGCCAGTGTCCTGAGGTCGTCTGCCTGAGGGTCTGGTCTACCTGTACCCATGAGTCATCCGTTGACTACCTGCTACAGAAGACTCTGCTACCTGTTGCCCTGCGGTAGGTCTCGCTACTGAATAAGGCTCAAAAGGAAAGCTCTCATTCAAAAGGGCTTCCTCCAGTACTCCTGCCAGAGTTGGAATGCTAAGGGATATCAGTGAAGCCCCGATATCATGCCTCAATCCCTGCTCAAAGGTCCGGGACCGGAAGAATGGGTCACGTACCATGTCTTTCGAGTAGCGCGATAGATCGGTAAATCTCGTCGAGTACTGGGCGACTGTCAAGCTACCCTGCTGCAACTGAAGAAGCTCCTAGATGCGCACCGCCCGGAGGGTGGCTGGGACGAACTCTGAGCAAAAGAGGCTCTCAAAGTCTACCCAGAGAAGAGATGCCTCATCGTGCACCTGGAGCATCAAGCTCCACCATCGGCCCACTGCCGCGTGCAGTAGGCTCGCTGCGAGGATCACCATGAGGTCGGCAGGTGTCCTTACTAACCTGAAAACTCTCACCACTGCCTCCAGCCAGTCCTCGGCTGCCTGGGGGTCCGTCTCCCCACGGAACCTAGGCGGTAGCTGGCGCTGGAACTCGTACAGTGCACTAAGTCAACGTGCATCGTCAGCGGCTGGGGTTGGAAGCATCAGTGGCTCGGTGGGTAAAGGTATCGTCGGTGCCTCAGCTGTCAAAGGGCCCTATACCGAGGCCTCGTCGCTCGGTGGGTTGTCGTCACGCTCAACTCTCAGAACCCTAGATGGCTGCCTTCGTGCGGCCATCCTGAAAAGAAACAGGTGCACCACGGTCAAATAGTATACCTGGTGAGATGACACAAAGTAATCACAAAGAAAACTTGAAACACACATGCAATCAATGTTTTCACGCATTAAGTCGGAAATCAAAAGTCAGGGTCCTCGTGTGCGGATACGTCGGACGTCGCACCAACACTGGACTCCCTAGACTGATAACCACACCCAATACACTTAGCACTATTGCTTCACATAGAAAAAGATCTGAGTCCAATGTTTTGTGGTAGAACCGAACTCCTATGATACCAATTGTCACGACCCATCCTCGGGGCCCGTGTCGTGACTACCCCAAGCCCGCCTTCCATAGGCCAGGGGCTGGCGACTTGCACCAAGGAGTAATTATCAGTAAAAAGGGAAGGCATTTCCTTTGTAAAGTAAACAAACACCATAGAGCAAGCAAGCAGTAGAAGTAAACACTAAGTAAAAACTGGGTACAACAGTAAGTGCGTAAATGTAAGTGGGCCAGTATACATACCCAAACTGAAAGTAAAGTACAACTGGAAGGGAAAACAGCAACTGAAAATTAAAGCCACAACGTCGAGCTGTCCACTGGAAATCCCACTTGAAGGGTGAGTACATATAGGCTCCACAAATCCTCATGTCCAGTCGTTCGCTCCGAGAATGTCCCGCCCAGTGGTCTACCTCTAGGTACTGTCCTGCTCTGCAAGCTTCAACCACGATCAGCGCTGTCCGTCATCTGCAACCAACACAACGTAGTGCGTGCATAGCCCATGCAGGGGTGAGTATAAGCTACTCAGTAGGGACCCCGAGACCCCCAAGGGTCTCCCAGAATCCACAAAGGACAATCCACAAAGGAAAGATACAATCACGAAGTAACATTCGACACTGCTTACGTGCATTCCCATACATATACCTAAGTCATCAATTATTGTTCAGCTCCAACATCTGAGCCCAAGTACAACCCAGTCCACACAAGAAAGATAAACATAAATCCACACAGGATAGCACAACACAATCCACATAGGAAATCAAAACAAGATTCAGCTCACACGGGTATACTTCTTCGTATGATGATAGAGATGATCAGATATAGCCACTGATTCATATAAGCCGTCGGACCCACAATGGATCGATAGGTACTAACCCCTGCAATGACCCACAAAGGATCGATAGGTAACTAACCCCCGCAATGACCCACAAATGATCTGACCCATAGAGGATCAATAGGTAACTAACCCCCGCAAAGACCCACACAGGATCAGACCCACACAGGATCTGTAGGCGCTAGCCCACACAGGACCGTTGAGCGCTGACCCACACAGGATCGGACCCACACAGGATATGTAGCACTGATCCATGCAGGATCACTGAGTGCTGTAGTCGTCGCCGTCAAATCCATTGAGGATCTCTGTACAGTCGTCGTCGTAGTCGCAGACGCAGCCAGCTCTAGGGGTTCCCACACACCGCAATCTCGTTTGGGAGGGTCCTCTCCACGAGCCGAGAGGCTGATACATCAACTGACACATAGCCCAGAGTTGATGTATCCAAAATTTCTGTATCGTCAATAGGAACTCAACGTCGCAGAAGGCGCGTTAATCGGACGTCCGGTCTAATAGTTATTGGCTTTTTCATCCCAGTGGCCCGGTTGGTTTTTAAGTCAAAACCAACACGACCATACACCACATGCGTCCAAACCTCGGGAGGAGTAAGACAAAAGATCCGTCTCGCTTAGAGGAATCCATCAAAGTCTACGGCACGTCAATCGGACGTCCGGAGTTCAAGTTATAAGCGTTTCGGCTCCGAGGGCCCGGTTGGTTTCGTGTACGAACCAACCCGGCCAAACTCAAAGTTCTCCAAAACCATGACTGCAATATACCGAAATGACTGTATCGATCCAAGGATTGTATCTCAACTGACGGTGCATCGATCGAAGGCCCGTAGCTCATGTTATGGGCAACAGACCGAAGAAGTTCGGTAATAGGGGGTTCGGGCCCGGTCTGACACGGCATGATACCCCCAGGGTCGGCCCGAATCGGGTCCGGGTCCGGCCCGCTTGGGCGAGGCCCGGTCTGGCCCGGCCGGGCGTGGCCCAGCCTGGCGGTCCGGTTCGGCGGACCGGACAGGGCAGCCGCCCGGTGCGCTGGCGCGCCGCCAGGGGTTCGGCCGAACGACCGAACCGTTTCGGGGCGGGGGGTGCTGCCCCCGCATAAAGTAATCAGCAGGCCCTTTAATGGGGCCGCTCAGCTGGCCGGTCGGAGGGTTACAACCCCCGGCGCTCTCCTCGAACCGGCCGGCCAGCACCAGTCGGCCGGCTGCTCCGCCACAGAACAGGCAAGGGCCGGTCCCCAGGCTCCGACGCCGGCGGACCAGTGCCGACCGCCGGTTCCCCTGCATCGCCGCGGCCCGGAACCGGCCACGGCCTTCGTCTGTCCGGCGCGGCGCAACGGTGCCGCATATTTTTTACTTCCCACGACGTGGTGTGGCGGCACCGCATTTCCCCGCTCTCCCTTTTACAATTTCCGCGTGGTGCTTCGGCACCGCATTGCTTTGTCCGCCGCATCAAAAATCCACAACCAAAATGGGAGGAGTGTCGGCTGTGTTAGTGCGGTCCGAACTCATCCTGTCAATGCGATAACAGGCAGATCAACTGAAAGGGGAAAAATGACAGAAGAAAATCACAAAATAGAAACCCATAAAACCCCTACCTCAACGTTGTCGTCGAACTACCATTCGTCGCGGAATTAACCGTCGCGGAAGAAGAAGATCGCCGCAGAAGAATAGAATCGACATTGGCATTAGGTGACCTCTGAGGAAGGTGTCACTCGCCGTCGTCCGCTACG
Source organism: Viscum album (assembly GCA_963277665.1). NCBI lineage: Eukaryota > Viridiplantae > Streptophyta > Magnoliopsida > Santalales > Viscaceae > Viscum > Viscum album. The sequence continues at coordinate 1,048,313,825 of OY728151.1, read as the reverse complement.
GGAGAATGGCGTTCTTCGTCGGCGGTGGTGCGTTCTTCACGTTCTTCGTCAAAGAACGAAGAATCTTCTTCTTTTTCTCTCAAAAGATTAACACAACACATACCCCAATCAATAATAAAATAAGTCTTCTTATTTTATTATCAACTTAAGAATTTGAAAATCAAAAGATAAGAAACTAACAATTAATTCGAATAATTAATTGTATCAAATTAACTTCCCAATTTAATGGGGCATTTCTTAACCAGAAAAATGCACTGTTGACTTTCATTAAAGAGGGGGTTTGCGGGTGCGTTACTTAGGAGGGAAGAAATAGTGGGGCTCGTGCAGGCCACACCTCACAAATATCGTACCATGTGGGTAGTATATTTGGGGTTCCACCCTATCCGCTTAACTTAGCTTAAGTGGATTTAAGTGAAATAAAATAAAGTGTTGCACCACTTTTACTTTATTTCTTAACTTAACCCCAAAAATTAAAAACCACACCCAAGCAAACGCAACTCCGGAAAAGGCATTTCTAAGAAAATACCGGTGCTGCAATTCCATCGGTGCCCTCGGAATTCGATTCTGAGCACTGGTTCAAAAGTTATAAAAACTCGCTCGTTCGTTCACTGAACGTACCCGAGCCAAACTTCGAAAAATGATTCTGGGCACACCGGGCCTCGGAATCAGGTTCCGTCAGAAACTGCATTCTTTTAAAATTCCAAATAAAATTAAGAAATAAATTTCCTTGAATTTTACGGGTCTTTACACGTTGGGTTTACCATTGAGTGGGGTAAGGGTTTACAACTATATAAAAGGCCCATTGTTTTGGGAATTATGAGAATGTAATGATCAACACCAACCTCTAATACCACATGACTTATGCTTGGTGTGAGAAACAAGGGGAGGTGATGGATCTATAGATTGCATGTCCCACATAATCTACTAATAGATGGTACTAGGGCCAAAATATGGGAGAGAGAAAGGGATTTTGGTGTGCCCTTCTCCTCGCATTCTTGGAAATCCCGAATAGTCAGACATATCCAGGTATGCCCTAAAAGGAGGCAAAGAGGAGAACTGATGCATACTCCTACAAGAAAACACTAGGGTCTTACCTTAGTGGGAGTTCCCTCTATTTCATATGGGGTATGCTTAATTTTCAACTCATATACCTTAAAAATCCATAAATTTTAATGTCATGTATAAAAGACATTTTGGTGTCTTTTAGTTTAAGGTCCTACAAAGAGGACAACTTATTATAGGGACAAGGATTAACCAGAGGATAATCGGTCTAGGATGTTCAAACATGCCTTGAAAATGAGAGGGATTGAAAGTGTAAACCATGATTTTGGGGGTTCTCGGATCAGGAGAAATGACATGGGGCATGGGAGCCATTTTGGTATACTAAAATTGAATAGACCTCTCCTAAGGATGAACTTGTCTCTGGTTAATAGGCCTTTTTTGTAGGAAACATATGAGAAGCCACTAGGGAATTGTGTTCATTGTCACGAAAATATGTACTTAGGACATCAAACATCCATTTTTGATGGCCAGGGAGGTTTATAATGATCTGAAATGGACTAGGCCATGATTTTGTGGATTCTTGGATCATGAAAAATAACATGAGTCATGGGAGCCATTGTGATTTATAGAGATAGGAGAATCCTCTATTGAGGGTGAATTTGTCTCTGGTAGGTAGGCCTTTTTAGGGGAAAAATATGAAAAGCCTTTGGGCGATTGTGCGTATAGTCATGCAGAGGTTTCCTTAGAACAACGACCTTCCATTTCTCATGGCTAGTGAGGTTTATTATGATCCAAAAATCAACCAGAACATGATGTTTAGGATTCTTGGATCAGGATATTTGACATGAGGCATGGGATTCATTGTGAAGTATAGAGATACTAAAAGCCTCTCCTGAGGACTAATTCCTCTTTGGTTGACATGAATTTTTTTTGTTGAAAACGTATGTAAATCCATCAGGGAATTGTGTTCATAGTCAAGAAGTGGTGTCCTCAGGATACCAACCTTCCATTTTTGAGGTCCAGGGTGTTTATGAAGATCTGAAATCGATCAATACCTGATGTTTGGGATTAATTGATTGGGAGAAATTACATGAGGTGTGGAATACATTTTGACATACAAAGATATAATATTCCTTTCCTATGGAAGAATTTATCCTTGGTTGACAAGCCTTTTTGTGGGAAAAGTATACACGCCTATGGGGGAATTCTGTGCATACTCAAGCATAGGTTTCCTTAGAACACTAACCATCCATTTCCGATGGTCAGTGAGGTTTATGAAGATCCAAAAAGCAATCATAACACATAGTTTTATGGATGGAAAAGGGTGCATCTGAGCATGTGAGAAACATTCAAACCAAGATTGTATAGGGAGTTTTGGATCAACATAACCTAGGAGGTAGGTTTTGGGGTTTTGGGCCTTCATAAGGAATAGGTTGAGTCATGGTATTTTAAGGGATGGATGTTGGGGTGGCACAAGGGTGCAACAAAAATGTCACTGACCTGACCCAAAAATATTGTGGTGTGACTATTCATTTTTCATGTGGGTTAGTGATAATAGCAAAGAGACTAGCCCTGATCCCGAGTGATGGTGCGGGGGCATAACCCCCACGGTATAGACCAATGGGTACATATGGTTTTCTACATAGCTCTGGCCACATAAGGGGCTTCTACGAATGAGCATCCGTGAGGGATCTTTAAATATAGGAGTGTTGGCCACATCGGAGTTGGCAACATATGAGCTGGAGAAGGAGGGTCCATGGGGGGCATTAGTTGTATAGGAGCTAACCATGTATAATCTTTCCTCATATGGAAGTTCTCAAAGGATCATTTTTGGTGGGTTATCTACGAATCGTTTTCTATTTACCCATGGGGTCATAAATTGACACCTATATTTTGCGAACGAAATTTCCTCTTCATGTTTTCTTCAACATATTCTAATCTTCTTATGGTTCATGGGATGGAATTCGGCAAACAGACATCCACCTAAGGTTTATGGGATTGCTTCCACGAATTTCTTCAGTTGTAGGAGGGATTTCTCTTTCACCCTCTCCTGATATTATTCTTTATGCCATCATTTATTTTTCAAGATCCTCTCCCAATCATCCTCTAAATATCCTCTTCCAAGATCCACTTTTTTCATTCCCCTTAGAGTCATTTTATAAAGTAATGGCATACTGGGCTGGCTGGTGGAAATGGGCCGTAAGGCCTCCGTTCGCGACAACTCATGGAATGTTCCTTGTTCTGTGGACAACATAGTCTGTGGGGACATATTTTGTGGGTGTTTGGTAGTTCCACCTCATCCCAGGAACTACTTAGTTCGTGGGGATATCTTTTTATAGGGAGCCATCGGTATTTCCATTCTCATGAACCATTTGAGTTTACATGGGAGGTGGTATGCAGGGTGAATTTCTCCACCTCGCTTCCAAGAATGACATGGTTAGTGGCAGTGGTATTGCAATATGACTCCTTCTAGGAACTATTGAGTTTAGATATTCTTCATGGAATTACTTGTTGAGTGGTGGTTCATGAAGAAATTTTCATTTCACAGTCACTCCCCTTTGAATATTTTCTTCATGCTTCTTCCGGGTTTCCTTTCTATGCTTTTCCAAATTAATGGAATTCTCTTATTCTTGAATGAGGAATTATCTGGACCCAACATAACTACACAATAAAAAATTATTAATTAGTTCTTACTAAATATGAACTCAATTTTTTTAAAGAAATTTTATATTTCAAAATATGTTTTCTCCAAAAATAGATTTTATTGCTTCATGTGGTAGAATATTGTAATTAATTTCTAGAACATTTGAAATCCTATTTGAAAAAAATAATATAATTTCTAAAATAAGTATAATAAGATTATCATAATTTTATGTTTTTTTATTTCCCAAAATGATTAATTTTGCAGTGAATCATGAAAAATAATGATTTTACAAATAATTTCATTTATTTTCATTAAATATTGTAGTTTAAAATTACCATTATATTTCGGATTTTTCTCAACATCAAATATGATCCATTTTATTTATAGTATTCTAATTTGAGTTACAAAAATCATAGATTTTGATATAAGTTAATTTTTATGCATAAAATACAAATTTAAAAAAACTATTTTTCTCTGTGTTTTACAAGATTATATTAAAATTAAATCCTACCATTTCATGAAAATGAATATTGAAAAACTGATACTATATTTTGAATAATTATTTTCAATTTTTTAAATAGTCAGCTTTTATTTGTAGGCATTATGAATAGTATTTTTTTAAAATTTATCACATCGGTAAATGATGAATAAGTTAATAAATTTTGAAAATAATGTGATAAGGAATTCAAAATCGTACCAAAACATTCTTTTATTTAATTATATGGGTTGAATTCGTCCATAGACTTCTCAAATTATAATATATATAATTTTGGACCATTTTCACCTTAGTAATGACATTTATACTATTTTTATTAATGAAAATTCAAAAATGTCTCACTCTTATTTCAAATTTGTCTAATATGTTCACATAGGTATAGGAATATTTTATGAATGAATATAAAATGAAATTTTCAAAAAAGTAATTATTTTTATCATGATAATTTTCTTCTAATTTCAAGCGATAAAATAGTTAAATTATATTTTTAAGCAATGTTGACAAAGTATTATTCTAATTAATAGAAAAATAATATAATTATTTAAAAAATATAAATGTAATATTTTTGGGTGATTTATTGTGAAATATGAATTTTATATACAACATGAAATATTATAGATCTATTAAATGTCTATATTATAATTATATATATTTCATGACAAATTTAAATTAAAATTTACTAAACATCAACAAAAATTGCATTATAGGTATTTTATGAAAAATAATATTTCAAAAAATTATTTAAATATCCTAAAAATATTACAACATAGCAAGTAAGCTCACAAATTTTTTAGAGTTTTATCCCTCTTCAATTTTTTAGAAAATTATTATCTTATATTTTAAATTATATCCCTTTAATATTGAAAAAATCATTATTGTGATTATGGTTAAAATTGTTTATCAAATGGGATTAAAATAAAATATAAGGTATAAAATACCACATAGACCTTTCCAAATTTTCTTTTATGAAGGTATTTCAACAATATCTAATATTTTTATGAAATTATGTCCACTTTTAAACACTTTCACTTGAAAATTAATTTATTATATTTAAATCTTTAAATTAATTTAATATTCGCCCTTTTGTTAACTATAAAAAGAAATAACCTCTCAATACTTATATAGACTACCGAAAACCTATTATCTTGAAAAAAACCTAAAAAATATCTTATAAACATCCTTATATAGTATTTTTAGGATTTATTCTTCCTGAAACATGAACCCTAGGTCCCTTAATAGATTATCTAAAGGAGCACATTCGAAGAAGAGGAAATCATCTTTACTAAATATTTCAAATTTCTTCCTTAGATGTTAGATAAATATATTTTAACTATTATAAAATAATAATTCCATGATAATAAATATAATCATATGATATTATTATTATTTTAAAAATTAATGCATCTATCTTCCATTCTATAAAAAGTGAAAACATCACTCATACGTATACACATCTTACAGTCTCCATGTAAGGGTGTAATTTATTTTCGATCACCTTTTATAATGGATGGTTATAAGGATGGAAATAATGAATATAAATTATTTTTATGACATGAATATTATTCTATAATTATAATACTACATATACCTCTATAACTTCCAATCTACCTGAAAATGATAATTTCATTTGTGCGTATGTGTGGACTACCACTTCCAAAAAGCGGTGTAGTCTGTTTTTCCATTCCAATTTACATGGATAGTAATAAGGGTAAATTTAATGGATATATATGATATTATATCATGACTAACATTATGGATATTATGGAACCATAATAAATGTACATGGAGTAGAACTTCCATGAAAAATTATGCATGATAATATAAATCTATTAACACCCAAAACAATGAAATGACTTATAATTTTACCTTGTATTTACACTTATATTTTTAGATTTACATTTTTTAAACATAATCACTTCACTAATTAATTCTAACTTCAATGTTATGTTCATTATAAGGGTGTTCGTCTGAATTTCCATTCAATTGAGACATGTTTGGTAGTATGAACCTATTTGATTTTATAGGATTAATATAAATACCATTTAATGTATTTAACATTAATATATATTTACTCATAATTATTAATTATAAAATTCAAGTTACACTTTTGGTAGGATTATTTAACAGAAAATTTGATCTTATTTTTCTTTTTATCGGGTATATTTTTCTACCACGCCCTTATTTTTCAATTTTTTTTAAAAAAGTATTTTTTATTATGAAAATGATTTATTATGTAAATATTAAGTTATCCTTTACTATTAAAGGGTTTTAAAATATCTAATCTTTTCCCAAAAGGCTTTTTTAACTTTCTTTTTAAGAAGTCAAAATAAATGTTTTCCTTTTCAAATTATACAGCGTTAATGAAATTACCCTCCACCATAACCATTTTACACCATTTATCTTCTTCTACAAGTTTTCAATGGTTTTATTAATAAAAATATTTAATGAAAGATTATTTTAATTTTCTCTCTTTAATTTTATTTGTTTTCTCTAAAGTACATGATTTTATTTTAAAACTTATATTTCTGATAAATTGAATTTCCTCTCTTATCTCTTATTAAATTTCTTCCCACTGACTTTATATTGAAACAATAAATTTCTTTTAATCATTGTAAATTAATTTTCACTTAAATACCTAGTATATTTGTTTCTTGGATATGATTATTTCATAGACTGTATACCATTTCCACATAAGGTTTTTTACATTGAATGTAGTTTTTTTACCATGGAAATATTGATATTGTACATTATTTACTCATTAGAGACATTTATTTGTAAGGTATATTGTTTATGGATTAAATTGGTAATTCAATATATGAGGAATACATTAGAAATTGAGTAATGAGTGGGCATAGAAATTATATATCACCTTGATTGATTAATAGGTATCATGAGACAAAGTAGTTGGACAGCCTTATTAAATGTGCTTTTATGCCAATTCAGAGTTTAATGTATCATGTCACAATGTATTATCATTCAATATATCATGGTTTATGAGATCATGAATTACAACATAATGAATTTTCTTCACTGGTAATTCAGTTATTATTATCCATGAGATAACTACATTGAAATTATCCATGGATGCTTTTTTCTCAAGTAATTGATTAAACAGGATATGTTTTAAGTTATTTACCTTGAAATATTAATTATTAATTATTTAATCATGATTAATTTCACTATACTTAACCCTTAAATATCATATGAGATCACCATTTTTATTTTTTCCTTTCCCCGTGTTGTGAAGAAGGATATTATGATTAATATCAAGGATAAGATAATGTTTCTTATCCTATGTATTTTTTATTTCCAATGTATTATTAGAATCATGTAGGTATCTAGTAATAAAAGACTACTAAATTGTTAGGACATTATTTGATAAGACCACTTGTATCTTATTCCAATGTAATAAGGTAGGTACCATCTTTGAGTTATTAGATTTGGGTTTGGTAAAGTTGGTGTCAATGGAATTTTAGTAGAATATTACTATATTTAGGAAAATATAAATTATGCAACAAAACCATATTAATATATTTGAGGATCGATCTAATTCTAAAATAATATCTTAATACTTTGGGAAGTTATAGATTATGCGGTTTCCCACTATGATTATTGTTTCTAAAACAATGATTTTTGGGATTTAGTAAATAGTAGGAACTGGTAGGAATCATGTTAACAATGAATGTGATGGAAATGTGGTAATTATGAGAAATCAAATTGGTAGAGGCTTGAGTGAAAGAAATTTTGATTATGATTAATCATTTATCATGATATTTGATTAATAACCTACACCTTAACCATTTATTATACTCTCTAATGAATTAAAAAACATAGTTTCATGAGAGATCCGGTGGTGGAGACCATGGAGGAAATAAATCTCAATTTCCATCATGTAAAAAATATAAAATGATACATCCTATTTAGTGTCATAAAGGATTGAGAAAATGTTTTATATTTAAAAGTTAATGGAATGTATCAATTAATTGTGGAGGAAAATTTAATAGTTTTATGGATGGATATGAAGTTCATTAAAAAATAACATTTATAGTTCAATGTTTTTTTTGTTGGTAGTGTGAGAATTAGCCAATACCACACCCTAATCCAATGGTAAACTCCTTGACCAAGGAAGGACATGTATTAAGCCATTTTTTGGTGTAATGATTCATGTGATTATATATATTGTCGCAATATCCTGATTAACATTTAGTAAGTAGATGTGGTAGTATTGGTGACCTTATAACTGGTTAGTGACTTGATTAAAACATGATTTATCCCATCATTGTTGAAATTGATTGATTTTTTGGAAATATGGAAATAGCCTCTAATTTTATTTGAGGAATAAGTATTGATTTATTTTTTGTAATCATATATGTTTTCACATGGGGATAAATTAGTAGTTGTGGATATCAAAATGGGTTTATAAGTTTATGGATTCCATAATTTTAAAGGTATAGATACCCCTTTTTCAATTTTAAGTGATCAGATCTTAAGGTTATTTGAAACATTTACCAGTTTTTAAGAAGAATACTCTATTGATGTTTATATAACACGTTGGATTAGTATATGATTTTTTTTTTCAACTGGATAATGGGATATAAATAATCATAATGGTAAAATAGAGATTACATAACAAGGTGATATTATTTGAAATATTTATAGTCTAGATAATATTATTAACTTAGGTTATAAGATAAATTTTATTCCTGATATCTTGGTAAAATTCACTATAATATAATATTATTAGGGTGATTATTGATATTTTTTATATGTGTCCTTTTTTTAAGTGTATATAACCTTTAGTTTTAACAAGTGGTTTAACATGAGTGAATATTAGAGAAGAATGTAATTATGTTTTTGTAATGTAAGTTCAAATATATGAGAACATCATTTGTGCTAAAACATTCCTTAAAGTTGAGGTTATTGAGGTCAATTTAGATGTAGGTTTATTCATTTGTGGAATAATATATAATGAACCATTGGTGTTATTATGGAAAGTTTTATGCAAATAGTATTTTTTTTAATTTAGGGGATTTTATATTACAGATTTTATCATAAAATATGGTAATAATTTTAGATTTGGTTAAAATTTAAAGACACAAGGTATCGATTTTCATAATTTTTTATATTATGTGATCTATTAAAAGTTGAGTTTATTACTTCATGTAAGAACAAATCATCTTGAATACTCATTATTTGGATAAAGCGTATAGTTGTGATCGAAATTCATTAAATGATGAAATTATACTAGTAAAGTATGTATATTTAAATTTATTCTTATTCTATATGATAAAGGAATTACTCGACTCTTGGAAAATGATCATGAAATAAAGATATTATCCTATTATGATCATTTATAGTGAATCGATGGTCTTTTCACCCATCATATAGTTATGGTTTTTAGTAGTCAATTTTATTCTAACCATTAAGAATATCACTCTATATTAATATTTGGGAATAATTTTTATTCTCCATGTCCATATATTCACATCCCACTACTATGATCATATTTTAAAACCCAATTTTTTGTTATTTCAGAAGACCCACGTATATCCCTTTCACTCTTTTACGAGGAATTTTTTTTGAATTTATATTATGATGTGGGATTTCCAAAAAGTAATCTTCAAATGTAAACACACTGATTTCCAAGAACAAGTTAAAATTTTAAGAATTAAATTTATTTAACGGAGGGGAATGTTAGACCCCAATATTTGAAAATAACACTATGGTTGATAGTGTATCCAACACATAAAAGAGAACTTAAAAAATCATGAAATATTATTATTTAAATATGGTCTTTGTAACCAATTTTTTTACTTAGAGTGTATGAATAGGATTAACTATATCGTGAAATATAAAAATCACCTATCAATTAAAATTTATTGATTAATTCTTAGGAAATAATCACTCAATTTTTATAAAAAAATATTTTATTCTTCAAAATGTGTCTTTAAGAAAAAAGGTTTTTATTTCTTTTCTGAAAAAAAGTAATTACTTCAAAAAACATTTAAAAAATTTATTTAAGAAAATAATAGATTTCATAAAATCAAAATACCAAAATTATATTATGTTTATATTTTTTTTATTTTTCTAAAATGTCTTATTTTTCTATAAATAGTGAAAAATATTGATTTCTCAAATTATGTAATTAATTTTCATTACATAAAGTAATTTAAAAGTCCCATTATATTTTGGATTTGGTCTTAATGTAAAAAATGAACCATTTTATTTATAATAATATAATTTAAATCAATAATTTTTTTTATTTTTATATAATTAAATTTTTATGATTACAAACACATTTTTCCATACAATTAACATGTTACTTTTTACACATTTATAATAAATTTAATTTATACCACATCTTGAAAATGAAAATTGAAAAATTTATACCATATTTATAATAATTATAATCATATTTGTTAAATAGGTCCATTTAATTATTTTTCATTATGAATAGATACCATGATAAAATTTATCACATTATTAAAACAATAAATGAAGTATCTAAGGCTAAAAAGAAAGTGATAAAAAATTTAAAATCATCTCAACGATTATATTGATTTAATTGGATGAGAGGGATTCATCTATAGACATACCAAATTCAAATATATTCCATTTTTTAGATATTTTAACTTTTAATGAAATTTATATTATTTTAATTAAATAAAATTCCAAAATGTCCCTCTATTTCGTGAAATTTATTTCATATGTTCACATAAAGAAAATAATATTTTAAAAATTAATATAAAATATTATTTTTAACATAATTTATTTATTTTATCATGTTAATTCATTTATGATTTTAAGTTATATAGAAATTATCTTAAATATTTATTCTACACTAATAGAGTATTTATTCAATTATTAGAAAAAATTAATAAAATTATTTAAAAAAATTAGTTTTAGTATTTTTTGTGTGTTATAGTGATAAAAGAATTTTATTGATAGATACGAAATATTAGATATATTTTTAAGTATATATTTGAAATAAAAATTTGTATTTATGTCATTAAAGTCAATTTAAATGAATAGTGTCAAAATGAAATTAGTGACATATTATGGAAAATTTTATGAAATTATTTAAAAATCATAAAAATATTTAAATATTACAAGTAGTATTATAAATTGACTAAAATATCATCCCATTTCCATTTAAAATAATATTATTACCTTATAAGTAATGTTCTAACACTCTAATATTGAAAGAGTCATTAATACGGTTAAGGATAGAATTGTTTAATGAAGGGGATAATCCAAAGGATAAGGTCTAAAATACCAATTAAACCTATCCAATTTTATTAATTTATGGTATTTCAACCACATACTATCTTATCTTGTATATTATGGCCACATGTTTTTACTTTCAAATGAATATAAATTTATTATATTTATAACTTTTTATTAATTCCATGTGTGTCCATTCTTTCACTGTAAAATGGCATCACATCTCCTCCATTCTATACTCAAACTACAGCCTATTAACTAAAGTAAACCATCCTAAAATCTACCAACAAGAAATTTATCTAATTTATAAAGGTTTTGTCTTCCTAAGAGACCAAACCTAGGTCCCCTAGTAGAATATATAATGGAACTCTTTCGAAGAATAGGTAATCTTATCTAATGACTCTTTCAAATTTATTTCTTCTTCAAAGTTATCTAAATATGTTATAAACATTATTAAATAATAATTATAGTACCATAAATATAATAATATTTTAATTTTATTATGGTACAATAATTTTCCATCTGTTTTCCATCCTTGGAAAAGCGATAACATCGCGCATGCGTATATAGGGATTACCATCTCCACATAGTGATTTAATTTATTTTTCATCACTATTTTACATGGATAGTTATAAATATGTTACTAATTAATTAATATGATATTTATCACATAAATATGTTTATGTAAATATAATATCATATATACCTTCTAACCTTCTATTCCAATCGAGAATGATAACGTTTCTCGTGTGTATGTGTGGACTAGCACCTCTATGAAGTGATGTGAGCCATTTTACAATTATCATTTACATGGATAGTCATAAGGATAGATTTAATGGGTATATGTGATATTTATGACATTACAAACATTATAGATATCATGGAAGAATAGTCAAAGTAAAAGGGCCATATATTCTATGAAAAATCGTACACGGGAAAATAATTCAGTTCACACCCAACACAATGATAATAATGAATCATTAATCAAGAAAGGGTTATAAGTTGTTATAATATGATAAAGATGATATTATAAATGTTATTATGGTTCTGGTATAAATTAGTAACATGTTTAATACTATTATACGAGAGGTTAAAGATTATTCAAATAAGGGGAAGGTGTATCCTAACTCAATTTCTACTCATTAGGTTATAATTTTACTTTATTAACTATATGTTGATATTATTATATATGAAATTAACTCAAATTGTATTATTTTTTATTTCCACTTTTTTTTGTGAAATTTAATTTGTTTCACATAATCAATTCACTAATTAATTATCACTTCACTGATAATATCTTTTTAAGTGATTTCATCTCAATTTCTACTCCACTAAGACATATTTGGTATTATGCACCTATTTAATATTATGTGGTGTATATACTACCCATTAAAAGTGTTTACTGTGAATATAAATTTATTCACAATGACTAATGATTCAATTCATGTTACACTTTCAATAGTAATGTTTAAAATAAAATATGATCTTATTTCTCTTTTGATCTTGTATATTTTTCTTCCTTGTCCGTATCTTTCTAATTATTTCATAAAAGTTTTTTTAGTACTCAATTTAAATAATAAAGAAATTTAAATTTATCCTTGAATTTTAAAATGTTTGAATGTAATCCTTCTAATTTTTTTATAAAAAGGTTCATTTTGACTATTCTTTATGAAACGTGAAATGGAATACTTTATCTTTAATGTATATGGAATTAATTGACATTCCTTACACAAGAACCATTTTACTCCCTTTAGATTCTTTTAGATGTTTCAATTGGTTTTAAAAAGAATATACATTAATGAAATAATATTTTAATATTCCCTATTATTTTTCTTTATTTATTCAATGAAAATTATTTTCTTACAAAACCTATATTTCAAAGGAATCCATGGTCATATCCTTTCTCTTATTAATTTTTTTAGTAGTTTACTCTCTCTTGAAACATTAACATTATTATGATCATTGGATATTACATTTCCCTTAAATATCACTATTCTTTGTATCATGGTTTTTATTATTTCCAAAAACATATACCATTTTTACCTATGGTATTTTATATTGATAGTTATTTTGTTGACAAGGGAAATATTGATATTCAGTATTCATTACTCAATACGGACATTTATTGATAAGTAATTTTATTTATGAATTAAATTGATCGTAGAATATATGAGGATTCATTTAAAATTCACTAATTGGTAGGGAAAATAATTATATATCCCCTCAATTCATAGATAGGTCTCTTGATAAAAACAATTTGGTTCACCTTATTAAATGTTTTTTTGGTTTATTCTTACACGTAGTTTGAACTATCTTGGAAAATGGTATTCATGATAATGATATCATGAATCCCAAAATCAATTCATCCAACATTAATCATTTCATTCATTGATAATTTCGCTATTATTATCCATTGTAATTATGTATTGATATTATCCATGAATGCATTTTGAGATCATGTTATTTATTAAATGGAATGAGTTTTTAGTTATTTTCCTTTCCATATTAATTAATAGTTCTTTAATCCTGATAGATAAAATAATAATTAAACATTAATAAGAATTTGATCTCACCCTTCATTTTTTCCTTTACTTAGGATGTGAATAAGTATATTATGAATAATATCAATGATGCAATATTGTTTCTTATGAAATTTATTTTATACTTCCAATGTAATATGGGAATCATGTATGTATCTACTTCCTCAAGAACAATAAATTGTTCAGTCCTTCAGGATGATATATTTTATACCATATGAAAATATAATATGGTATACAATGGATATGGGTTATTGGATTTGGGTTTGATACTATAATTTATCATAATCCCTTTATTCAGAAAGAGACTTTCCAGAGAAAGGTCAAGGTCTCAAAGTGATTATTACTTAATACTTATACTTATCCTCAAAATTCTTATCTTCCCAACACATACAAGACAAAGTAATATAATTAACTTAGTATAATTATTATAATGATGTGTTAATATATTAATTAAATAATTATTATTTCTTATTTTCCTTCAACTCATAAAAAAAGTATGTCGAGCATGTGTATATACAAGCTACCACCTCTAAGATACGTTGTGCTTTATTTTCCTTCACCACTAAACAATGATATATTTAAAAATGTATTTATGTTAAAAAAATTATTTTCATTCCACTATTAATATTACTGAAATTTAATATTGGATATTTTAGAAGTGATGTTCACATTATATTCATTGTAAACGTAACTATCTAGAATTACTATATCCATGTCCCTTTCCTAATCTGAGTTGATTTTATTAAAATATATATAATTTTAGATATTTTATGATAATATAAAAATAATGTACATACAACCCATAAAAACTGAAGATTAATAAGTTATTATACAATACCTACAGTTATGGTAAACATAAGAAAAGGGTTATGTAGAAATCGATCGAACCACATCAAATAACCAATATAGGAAAAACAAATATGACAAATAAATAGAATATGATAAAAAAATTCTTAGAAATTGAATCATAAAAAAAATAAAAATCCTAATAAACCATCAAATAATCATTATTTTCTTACTTTGTAAGTTAGGTACATGCGCATTGCGAAGCAGGACCAGAGTATTGATTTCTTATATAAATTTTCCATCTCTTGCGACATATTTCTTATTATACAAAATTTTTTATTGGGAAGGTTTTTTCTACTCTCCCTTTAACATTTTTCATCATGAACCTCTCACTATTCATGATATTTAATTTTTAATTTAAAATATTATCCATCAATGGGTTTGGATTTGAATGTTTCTCATGGAATAATGGGTTATTTTTGTCGAATTTAATTTCATGAGACAAATTTCATATTATGAACCATGTTATCATTGATATGGTGTGATTACTACCTATTGAATATATTTTTCCACATGAATTAAATTCATTGGTGTTTTAAGGGATATGTCATTTTCTTTCCTTAAATGGATTTCGATTCAAAAGATACTAGATTTTTAAGGGTATTATATATTTCAAATCACTTTGTGAGTTTAGTGCTTCTTATTAAACATATTTCTTCCAAGATTAGTTGATTCCACCCTAATATTGTATTATGGTTCTTTCTGTTAATATATGGGAAAAATTAATTTTTAATTTGGCTCATTTATTTCTCTTTTACAACTATGTTATATACTTTTTATATAAACATAATAATGGTTTATTTTTCTATATGAGTGTTATTATTTATTAATAATCCTTCATAAGTTTTTAAATGGTTTTTGAAATGATTTCAGGTCATGATGTTTTTATTAAATTAAATTATTTATTTATATATTTCATTATAGTAAATGTTTTATTTTTAAATGAAATTATTAGTTTCAAAAGGGGTTTTAAAGACTTGTGTATTTAAAATGAATTCATCTGGTGTTTTTTCTCTTGTAAAATAATTTTTTTAAATCATCTTACTCATTCAATTGTTTTCTTTTGAAGAACAAATTTCAGTTTTCAAAAATTATTTTAAATTTTTTTATGTATCTAATTTTTATAATTATAAGGAAACAATTTTTAAGGTTTTTTCAGTTATTTTTAAGGGGTTGTCATCTTTTATTTTTTTATCCTTTTATCCAATGATCTTAAAAAATAATATATGAAAACATCTCTAATACTCTTTATGTTACGCATGAGATATTCATTTTATCCACTATATTTTTATACCTCTCTCTCTCTCTCATGATTTTTCAGGATCATAAACAGTATCTTATGTGTATAACGCTTTTATTTGACTGATTTTATGTATGAAATTTTGGTCGTTAACTGATGTCATTGATGGACTTGAAAATTATGTTAAATCCTATTCCAAGTCATCTTGGTGATCTTGATAAATTATTGGACCAGTCTTAGTTCATGTTTGATGATCTTTGTATGATGTTGGAGGACCATTAAAATGACTTTGAAGAATGTGGAGTAGGATATGGTGGATGAAGGATGTTGTATAAAGAACTAGATTGGTGTAGAGTATTAGTCATCCAATGCATGTGGAAGGAATCAAGAGTTTCAACAAAATACCACCAGCCAGAAGGTGGAGTCTAGATAAAATTTGAATCCTCTAGAAAGATAACATGTTATATTGTCTGATCAATAAGATAACTAGTTTATTTGTTCTATAATATTATAATAATCATTTAATGGTGATAAAAAGGCTCAGATAGTGCCATAAAATCCCTAGCTAGACCGTGGACCCCCTCTATATCCTGGTAATCTTATTAATAGAGACCACAGAAGGATTTGATAATTTAAAATAAAGAAATTTTATAGGATGATCATATCATGTGACTATTTAATGATGAATCTCAAGAAAATTACCTCCAATACTACAATAATTTATAGAGACAATTATAAATTTTAAATTCTCTTGGGATATTACTATCTAACTTTGTGTCTCTCTAATATTTTTTTTATATTTTGATAGATACATGGCCAAATTTGAAAGGGATTTTAACCATGTAAAACATTGTCTTCACATCCAACCTTTTACAGTGGGTTTCTTATTACAACTAGTTAAAACTAAGAGATATGGGTACTTACTACCACCAATGTAAGGCAGTATTGGTTTCATGCTACTTCTATAAAAAATAAAGGGTGTATATTGTTTCTTTATCTCCATTACTAGGTTTCTTTCGGATATCCCACTCAAGCAGATATCACCAACCAAGCTTCAAATCTCACATACCGATGAAAGAATAGAATATCCCACCTATATGGATATCCCTAAGAACGTGACACATACCACGAACTAGAGTTGACCATGAACATATAGACTGAAGGTCTAGAATATCCCTCTCAAATGGATCACCTCAACTATGCATCATGTATCACATGTCATCTAGTGCCGAACAAAACATGTTTTTCATTTCATGTATCAACTAGATTTCCCAAACCTACATGATAAACTAGAGAAGAAAGTAATTATACCACATTTGAAAAAAAAATATGAAAGATCAAACATCAATTTAGTCAGTAGTGTCAACATCAGAACAATACAAATAAATAAACATCAATAATAGGTCCAAGATACACAAATAACTCATGTGATCAAGCATCAATAATTTGTCTCATAGGTTATATATGGACTCCAAAAAATTCCTACTAATTCTTTTTATAAAAAATTGATAAGGTCAAAGAATTCATAACTCATCTATCAATGCAGATATCAAGGATTTTCAATAGTATCATAACCCATACAACTTTTTAATAATATCTATAACACGATCATACACCATGTACTCAAGAGGTTGTTCATGAGAAGTATCTCCATGATCAGTTCCAAAAATTGGGAGGGAGGATCCATGGTATTAGGTAGGAGATATTACATTGTTATTTTCTAGAAAAAGTCACTATGACATAGGTTGTAACTCAATGGCATGGGGGAAATCTTACACGGTGCACGGTTAGCCACCATGATGAATATGTATGCTAAAAATGATTACCATGATGTAGGACATACACTATAACCTTGGAGTGGTGTTAAGGAAGAAATCTCCCCTAGAGCATGGTGTAACATTACTGCATAGAGTTGGCTAGGATGAACTACCATGGTGCAAGGTCGGTCTCCACAGTGTAGTACCTGATAACCACAGCATACTCAGAATGGTTACAACATGGAACTATACTGAAACATAAACCATTGTGGTGTAGGATGAGTGCAATAACATGTATCCCATCTATATCACTACTGAATTCTTGAAGCATACAAATAAAGGAGGTATAAAAGGTATTTACTGGGGTATTCCACAATCTTGAAAACCCCTCATCAAACCACATTATCTTTTTAACATCCTTTTATGAGGATTAATCACCCTAAGACAAATGGATTCATTGATTAATTTCTATAACACCCCATTAAAGTCTATAATCACCAAAATAAAACTAGGGTTTCCTAAGATAATGAGTATACATTCTAATTAAGAGAAAATAAGTCTTAAATACTCGTGTTATGTTCATAGATTAATCACCTATCTAAAATAGTCACAAAAAATGCACTACGACATGGTATGGGACACCACGGTGCAGCATTCCCAAAAAACCCTCCACGGATGGAGAATACAGTGTAAACCTAGCATAAATATATCACCATATAATATCCCATTTTTTATATCATGTACATTACTATACATCACTACTACACAACAACCATATCTATCACGCCTTAGACTGCCCTTCAATGGTATAGATATGAGGGCTATGATGTGGTAAGACTATTTTTTCCATCAACCACACCTATATTTCCAAAACAGCTCAAGTATAATCTTAATGCTTACAAATACTCTTTAAATACCAGTAACCTCTACCAAAATAAGGATCACTTCTAAATAATGAGGAGGGATAGGTTAAAAGATATTTTATTAAGGGAAAAATTCAGCATTTAACCCACATGCTAGTTAGTGGAGTTCACAGGCTAGCCACTGGACTCTGGAAAGAAGTGGAACCCTACGGAAATAACAACAACTAGATGATGTAATTTAGTATCTAGATGGTGTCCTCATTCCATAATCCTCTCATGGGAATTTAATTAATTTCCAAAATGAATTGATATGGCTATTGAAGCCCTAGATTGACCTGAGAACCCTCCATCTCAAGTTAAACCTATAAATAAAGACCTCCAATGGCTTTGATATTATCTAATATTATTATTGGATTTTATGATCAAATAATGTAATTCTTCAATGACATATGTCTTGAGAATTATCTCCAATATTAAGATCTTCTATGGAGATAATTCTCAATTATCAATTTCCCTTGGATCTCACCATATACTATTGTCTATATATCAATCTTTTATATTGTTCTATCTTTTGATAGATAAAAGATTAGCTTTTTATAATATTTTTTTAATATACTTAAATGTTAAAATATCTCTATGTTTGATTGTATATACAACATGCAACACCGAGCTTAAAAAACCCTGAAATATTATTTTTTAAATATGACCATTATCACATAGTAGCTGAATTTGAATGTATGAATGGGATTAAAAATAATATTAAATATATATATATATAATCTCTAATAAATGAAAACATATTCATTAATTATTAGGAAATAAGAACTAAATTTTTGGAAAAGTCCTTATGCCTTTTGAAAATACATTTTCTTTAAAACTTATTCTATTGTTTCTCAGGAGTGAATATTATAATTAATTTCTATAACTTTTATAAATTATATTTATTAAAAATGGTATCATTTTTTACATAATCATATCAAAACTATATTATATTTAATTCTTGGTATTTTTTTAAAAAAATATTAATTTTCTAGAAAATAATCGAAATATTAATTTCATTGAAAAACTATATTTTTTCTTCAAGTAATTGAAAAGTTATATTTATTAAATATTTTATTAAAAAAATTAATTCTATTCTATTATTAATAAAATAATTAGTTTTATAGTTTAATTTAGTATAAAAACTTTTTTATATAAAGTAATAAAATTTCAGGAAAACCAGTTGGTTGTTTGTTGCTCTATTTTAATTTTAATTTAATTTATACCACATAAAAAAATTGAATTCGAAAAAAATTAAATCATTATTTTGAGTCATGAGGTCAAATTTTTATGAATATTTATCTTCTTTTTTTCATTATGAAAGGTTACCAAGTTAAATAATTGTCACCATGGTAAGGGTAAATCAGGTAATTAAGGTTAAAAATATTATGATAAGAACGAAACAATTACCCTAACCCTTAACATAGTTTTATTGGATATGATATATTTTCTAATATTCATCCTAAATTCATATATATGAGATTTTAGAGTGGTTATACCATGGTAATGACATTTCTATTTTTTTAAGTGAAGAAAGTTCCAAATTGTCCCTCTCTTTCTTTTAATTTCTTTTATATATTCACATAATTAAAAGAATATGCAATGAACAAATATAAAATATTATTTTAATCATAATCAATTTATTTTTATCATGGTAATTTATTTTTAATTATTAGTGATTGAATAGTTATCTAAAATTCTTATGCAGTGTCAACACAATATTTATTCAATTAATAGAAAAACTAGATAAAAAATTTTAAAAATATTAAAATGAATAAAGTTTTAGTGAATCATTTTGTCCCATAAATTTTATAAATAATTATAACATATTATGGATATTTTATGTAATTATATTATAATTAAATCATTTCCTTCATTTTTTAAAAGTTAAATTAAATGAATATGGTCAAAAATTACATTAATGATATTTTATGTAATAAATATTTTATTAAATTACTTGAAAATGATAAAAATATTTTTATATTTGGAGGATATGATATGTTCTAAAATTGCATCTTGAGTCCATTTATGATCCAATTTTTTCTTTTATCAAAATATTAATGACTCTTAGATGGTAAAAAACATTAATATTGTGGTAATTGTCAAAATGGTTAACTCGGGGTTACAACTAAATTATAAGGGTGAAAACATCACCAAAACTTGTACAATATTTATCTTAATATATTATTTTTACCAATACACACCTTATATTTTAATTATATGAATTAAGATTCATTTTAATGTTATAATGAATTTGTATTAATTTAATAATTTGGAAATTCTTAAAATACCCCTTCATTTATTATAAAATAACACCCACTCTCCTATTTTATTCACACTCCAAGAACAATTTTTTTCTTCCAAAAAACAATCCAGGTACCTTATTAAAATCCCTCCCCACATTATAGAGATCTTATTTTGAACATTATATCAATTTGTGTGGCCTTAAGGTGTAAATCAAACAAAGTTGTCTGAAGAATAAGTGTATGTCTTAACAGAATATTTTAGTTTCATTTCTTCTTCTACCTCTATAAAATATACATAAAAATGATAAAATAATAAAACATTTCACTTAAATTTATATATTTTTATTTGAGTTAATTTAATACCCTATATTCATATCCTCTTCCATCAAATGGGAAACAAAACTATCATTCGTGTGTATGATGGATTACGGCCTCTTGAACCAATATAATTCATTTTCCATAATTGCCTCTCACGGATGGTTGTAAGGATGGATTCAATTATTATATATGATATTAATTATATATTTATAATTATAAAAAGATAATTTATCTTTCTACTTTTTTTACCTTTCCATCCATTCAAAAATGATATCATTGTTTATGCATACGTGTGGAGTACCACATCCATGAGGTGATGTGACTCATTTTCCTACACCACATCACATGGATGGTATATATATATATATATATTTATTTATTTAAATAAATTAAAATATATTTATTATAAAATTATAAATATATAATTATTAAGAATCTCTT
This sequence comes from Viscum album, assembly GCA_963277665.1. Classification (NCBI taxonomy): domain Eukaryota; kingdom Viridiplantae; phylum Streptophyta; class Magnoliopsida; order Santalales; family Viscaceae; genus Viscum; species Viscum album. The sequence goes on along the minus strand of OY728151.1, from coordinate 1,048,292,169 downwards.
ACTTTATTTATAACATGATTGTTTAAAAATAGAAATGTTACTCGTACTTACATATGACTTATGGTCTAAATGATTGTAACATAGTTAATTTTTCAAAACCATATTTAATATTTGGTTTAAAAAGAATAATTAACAGATAAAGATGATAATTATTTCATTATTATTATTTTTGAGGTGATGTAACAATTACCCATATTAGAACGGTCAATATACCAATGTTGTTTTGAAATTAGGAAGTAAACATCTGAAAAATATCCTACATGGAATTAACAAATTAAGTAAATAAATAATTTTTTTTAAAATAAATGAAATAATTGGTTTTATTAAATGGTATTAACCCCATAATGTCTATTAATAAATAAAATAATTAATATAATTTTATTATAAAGGTGATAAAGGATTTTCATAATAAGTCTGGACTCAATTTTTGGGGTTTCAGAACTCAATTTATTTTCATTGGGTTATACTAATAATTAATTAACTATTTTATAATAGGATTATATGTGAAATGAACTTTTATTGTATTTTTTTTTTATTTTCACTTTTTTTTGTGGATTTACATTTTTCACACATAATAGATTCATTAATTATTTCTTACGTCAATGATTTGATCTTTGTAATGTTTTATCATCTAAATTTTATTACTTTGTTACATATATCATGATATGCACCTATTTATTTTTATGAGGTGTAAATACTAATCCTTATACATATTATATAATGAATGAAATTTTTTCAATTATATTTAAATTTTCATTTGAAGTTATTTTTTCATGTATTTTATGATTCAAAAGTTACCAAAGTATGAGTTTATTTTACAATCACATTTTTATTCAATAATTTTTATGTTTCATTAATCACTACAATATTTCATTAATATTATGTATTAAAAACATATATTTTATTGTACCTGTATTTTTTTCTTGAAATTACATGTTTTCCTTCCTTTAACCTTTTTATAATTACTCGTGGTTAAAAGATCATGTTTTTATGAAAAAATGACAATTTTTCCTACTCATCCAGGAATCTTTTTTTTATATATCCATATTTTCATTAAAAATTTAAATAATGGTTTTAATTGTAACACCCCGACCCTAGAAGCCTAGAGCCGGTGCATTATTTTAATACATTGGAATGATATAAGGAATCAAGTCTCAAAGTATTGAACAGTTTAGTAGTGTTGGAAAATATATTACATACATGAATTTCAATATTACAACTTGAAAAGAAAAACTTCAATAAATTATTCCATTACAAACATCCAAGCCTCCAAGATTTTTCATACAAGTCACTCATAACTAACTTCTTCATATCCTTGGAAAATGAAACATAAGAAAGGGGTGAGCTCAAATGCTCTGTAAGAGAAAACAATACCGTGGAAGATAACATAAATATTATGTATGGTGAATAATTGAAAACACATGCCATTACAAATAATAAACATGAACAATTTTATGGCCAGAATATGAGCTAAGTAAATAATGTCCTAATAAAACATAATCATGGGTATTATACAAGTCAAATGACCTCATGAACTATCAATATTATTTTCATAATTAGGGAATGTATAATGTCGGACATTCTGAAACATTTTTTCATGGCCTCAGCCAAGACATCTAAAAATGATTAAGGCCTTGGACAAAACTATATATCAAATTGGGAAAGGCCTCAGACAATTCCACATCTAATTGTCTCATGAGACCTACTGATTCATCAGGGAGCTATAGTGGGATCCACCTGTCACATACTAAGTCCAATACATTCCTCATATGAAAAGGTTGAAACATAGCATAAACAATCTTATTAAAACTAGCATACGAAATGCCAATGATTTAACCACAAACCATTAATGGTATAAAATAACACATCCATAGTCAAACATATCACAAAACCATCAATATAATATGGAAGATTTGTATCATGATAAATCAACATTAATCAAGAACAATATCGAGTAAAGAATGTTGACATAGATGATAATGTACAACAAAATGCTTTAAGAGAAATACCCTTTTCATGAAATCATTTAAAAGTATCACAATTTATAAAGGAAGTCATTTAGAATAGATTTTTGAAAAAAGTGTCCCATACCACATTGAAACTTTTTAAATGAAATATCATTTCAAAACATTCATGACTATATAAATAAATCCTTAAAATCATTTTAAAAACATGGACATTAATTAAAAGGGTTTAGAAAGATAAATCTTTAAAACATTTTAAATGATGATGTAGTTAAATAGACCCTCCCACAAAACCTTTAAAGATTCATTTTAAAAACATTTTTATAAAATATGGGTATCTATGATAAGTATGTCCCATAAAATACTTACACATGAACAGTCTCGGGTAATAATGAGATTGAAGAAATAACCCTTACCGATTTGGTAACTTGCAAAACATACATCCCATAAAAGAAGGATCATACAATGAAGATGCTAATACCCATAAGTTAAATTATATTGCACAAATAATTAAATCATGGGCAGTACATACACCACTCAAAAGGAAATAGTGGCATTTATATTATGGATCTCACAGGAATAAAAAGTGAGATGAAAACCCCTTACCTTGTACTTTCCTTTAGTCGAGGGTACGTTTAAACACCTATATAATTACCATAGTTGGTTATTAAATTATACCAGAACAATATACATATTTATTAAATAATAAATGATTCATTTATGACTTTATACTTCCCATTAAAAATAATTTCATTGTTAAAGTAACATTTTGGGTGATAGTCACTTTATTTATCATACTTGTTTTAACTTCTTATTCTTGATCATATCATTTAGATCATGATTTAAATACTTCCAGAATATAAACTTTGATTTATATATAATATTTATTTATAATATGAATATTTATATTATATATACATATGGAATGGAAACACCATTCATGGAGACGGTGGTCCATACATACGCATGGACATTGTTACTGTTTTCTTATCGTATTGAATAGAAGAAAGTGATTGAGATATATGTAAATAAAAATACATATATATACACATATATATATATAGTAGCATTATTATTTCATATATTACATAATTATTAATAATATATATTTTATAATCGTCATTTAATGGTGAATGTGGAAACAAATCTCATCGCGTCATGGAGACGGTAAACCGTACGTACACACGAGCGACGATTTTATTAATGAACAAATGGTGTGGAATTGGATTGTATATTAATTATACATAAACATTATCATGTTATTTTTACTATATATATACATAGTACTCATCATTATATCCCTCAAAATAACATATTGTTGATTAACAAATTACACCACGATGTGGAGACGGTAAGTCGTACGTACGCATGTATGGTGACTTTGTCATTCATATGATGGATAGAATAATGAATATTGTTGTACCATTTTTATAATAACATCAAAGTATATATAAGATACTGGATTTATTATTTTATAATGGAAACAACAAATAAATAGGATGTGGAAGAAGAAAAGAACTTGAAAGAGGTGATGAAATATTTATCTTTTCTTCAGGTTCTTCCTTTCGAATTGATCAAAAATGATCATTAGATTGGATTTTTTATCAAACTAAGGTCTCAATGCTGAATTGAGATAATTTTGGAGGATATTTGGGCTGGTTTTGGCTGAGCCAAATGGCTTTGGAGGTGTTATTTTGAGAGAAGGGGAAGTGCCCTTTTTATAAGATGGGTGAGGGTCACTTTAAGAAAAGAGTAAAGTATTAATTTATTATACAATCATATTTGGTTTATAATGGCTCCAAATGAATTTATTTAGAGTATTATGTGTTTATGGGTCGAAATCCTCTCAACCAATAGGTTTTAGACAAGTTTCGGTTACCATTTTAACATTGTCTTTTAGTTTTAACTCTTAGTTAAATAGTTGGACATTTACCTTGTCTCTTTGTATTTTTATATTATATGGTTAATAAACTTACAATAAACTGCCAAGAGAACCCGAAGTAGTTAATTAATTATATAACAATCATTATATAAGTCATTTGGCCGAACAATAGTTTTTTAGGAATATTATATCAATTAATAATATAATATTTTCTTTAAAAACGCTTTTATGTCAATTTTGACACTATTTAATAATTGATTTTTTTAACTCCTAACAACTTTATTAATTAGAAATAAATTTATTTAATAAATACTAACATGTCATATTAACCTATAAAATTAGTTGATGGCATAAAAACTTTAAAATTATATTTATTAAAACATTTATAATACCATTTATTTGATTCATTAATTAATAAGGAATATACTGCTCCATCATTGTGTCAAAAATAAATTTACTTATTCATTTTCTGAAAATTATAAATAAAATACTATTATGTAGTAAATAGTTTTTTATTTCTAATTAATATTTATAGTCTAAGTGATACATATATAACCCAATGTAAAAAATGTTGTAATAAAAGATATATGCTTATTTCATTTTTGTATTTACTTTAACTTAATTAATATAAAGTGTCATTATCACATACAAGTGGCTCCATGGGGTCCCAGAATCGACCCAAGGATTCCCACGGTTGTACATGGTCATACATGTATCAGAAAATAGGGTTAGGACACGTGTTAGTGTAATTTAATATTATTATAATATTATTTTTATCCATTATTTACAGGATTTACCCTTTAACCATGGTAAATAAAATATTTACCGAAATAATTATTCAAAATGTCTAAAAATAAAAGTTATATATTTACACAATGTGTACCTCATGATTATAAATATGGAATCCATTTTTTTAATTCAAAACACAGAAGTGACAGAAATTAATTTAAAATTAATTCTTGTTGTCAAAACAAAAATCGTTTTTTAAGAAATAATAACTATCAAAAGATTGACACTTGTTTATGTCCAGTTTAAATGTGACTTTATGTCCAATGAACAAAATTGGATTAAATGGTAAAAATATAATCTAATTATACTTTAAAATCACAAAATATTATAATTTATGTAACATCCCCAAATGATAAAGGGTTAAATGACTAAATGATACGACTCATGTCAACAAGGTGCACCTTCCTTTTCGAAAGCCTACATGATTAGAACTCCACAGTTAAGTGTGTTTGGCCTGGAGTAGTGATCAGTTTGGGTGACCCATTCAGGCATGTGGGTGGACCCTGGGGTGGGCCCCACGTGTTTGTGGGGGCAACTCGTTGTACCCGGTTGGCAAGGACCCGACGGCCATGTTAAGGCGGGGTGTATGTGCTGTCACAGCATAGCCACCCCGCCTTAACATGGTCGTCGGGTCCTGGCCCACTGGGTACAACCAGTTGCCCCGTAGACACGTGGGGCCCACCCCAGGGTCCACCCACATTCCTGAATGGGTCATCTGACTAATGACAGTCCCCATAGTCCAACACATGTGCTTTACAGTGTGCTTTGTCCTCACTCACACACATCCTGGGAAAAGGAAGGTGCACCTCGTTGACACCCATCCTGATCAATACTCCAGGCCAAGCACGCTTAACTGTGGAGTTCTAATCAGGTAGGCTCCCGAAAAGGAATGTGCACCTTGTTAACATGACTTGTATCATTTAGTAATTTAACCCTTTATCATTTGGGGATGTTACAATCACCCCCCCCCCCTTTTAGAGCACAACGCCCTCGTTGTGGGCCCTATATCTCAACCCAGGCAGTGCACCGAGCACTTAAGGCTGGGTACCACCTCTGATACCAAATGTGACAACCGGGTCCCGGTGACAGCACAGCCACCCCGCTTTAACATGGTCGTCGAGTCCTGGACCACCAGGTACCACCTGTTGCCCCACAGACACGTGGGTCCCACCCCAGGGTCCACCCACGTGCCCGAACGAGTCATATGACTAATGAAATTCCCCACAGGCCAACACATGTCCTTTCCAGTGTGCTTTTTCCTCACTCACACACACCCTGAGAAACTTCCCAGGAGGTCACCCATCCTGATCACTACTCCAGGCCAAGCACGCTTAACTGTGGAGTTCTAATCAGATAGGCTCTCGAAAAGGAAGGTGCACCTTGTTGACATGAGTCATATCATTTAGTCATTTGACCCTTTATCATTTGGGGATGTTCCAATTTATCACTATAAATTATTTTTATTAAAGAAGTTGTTTTTAATTAAAGTTTAGTATTTTCATTATTCATCAAAAATTGATTATTTTCATAAAAATACCAAAAACTTATTGAAACTAAATTTTTATGTCTTGATTATATAGAAGAAGTTTATTTTGTCAAATTTATTATATAATAGTTTCAAATATTGGATTTAAAAAGGGTTCACCATTAAAAAGCGTTAAAATTTCATTTTTTTTTAAAAATACTGCTCTTATCTAAAAAAATGAATTTATTCTTACAATATGTCTAAGAAACTCATAATATATATTATAAAATTATAAGGATTATATAAAGTTAAAAATTATGTAAATATTATTAATAACTGCTGCTGAATGGTTAGTTTAGTAAGTCGTGTTGCGTGTAGTGATAGTTATTGAATTGCTTTGAAGAAATAGCGTACTATAAAATCTTGGGGTGTTACATTGTCCCATCCTTTAATAAATTGCGTCCTCACAATTTGAAAATTTTCTTTGAAAATAAAAGGTTTAAAAAATACAAAAATACATTTGTGGAAAACTCACAACAGAAATTGGGTTAAGAAAATTTATTCTTAATAAAAGGGAAAGGGAAACGAACAAGTCACCACCAAATTATGATCTCGATTAGGAGAACATTGGTGGAAATTAGAGAAACATATTTGGATGAGAAATGTAAATATATATAGGGAGTGATTGAGTTCCTCAATCACAAACAAGTGTACAATTGAGGGCCTCAAAGCCAATGATCCATGATGAATTAATATATCATCAGTTCAACAAAACATAAGGTATTAGGATAACACATTTTTGGTTTTAAGATATCTTCCCTAAAGTTTAAGAATTAATTTATTCATAGAATAAGAGGAAAAGAATATATATATATATATATATATATATATATGTACATATACTTGACATGTAGAGTTTCATCCTTTATCTAATTCCTACCACAAACTCATCTTTCAATCCAAAAGATAATAGAATTCCAAAATATTCAATTTATCCTAATCGTATAGGGTTAAAAAATGTGTTTATAATCATTTGGAATACTATTTTATAAAAAACTACATTATAAAAACTAGTACATCACGTATTCTAGTGGTATGTGATCCACTCTTGTCACCCTTCGATTGTAGGTTCAAGTCTCGCGGCCTTCTTGGACACGACGGGTTGTCGCTCGACCTCGGGGATGTCCTTTTTATGATAATCCAAAAATAATCTCAAGAAATTATTTATCCTTAAAAATAGTATCCAATGTCAAATATATTCCATTCCAACATTTAGAATTATCCCAAATACATCTGTCCAAACTCTCAGTCCAAAATATATATAGAAGGTAAACATAATGAAGATCCTTTTTCCCACGTAATAACATGTGAATACCATCATCATGTATTATTTTAAACATGATAATGCCCTGGATTACCATAAAACCTTATTGATTACATTCATTCTCCCTTATTCCTTATAGAATACTAGATATATTCCATATATCCAAAAATATTGAATACTCCAAAAATTATGAAATAAACAAACCATTAATAAGTGCCAAGGTAGTAAAGAATATCCAATATAATTTATCCAAATAAACCATCTCTTATTCTAAAATTACTACCTTAGTATCAGGACCATATTAAGGATTACCTTTCCTTCAACAATGTATTTTCAAAAAAAAATTAACTTTTTGTTTAGTCACTTTTCATAGTACTATATAATCTCAAATCCTTAATGAAATAGTACTGCAGTACAATCCTTATTTATTTACATAATTCATATAACTGGTACATCATCGATAAAACATTGAAATGACATAATTCTTTAATAATAACATAAAAACTCTAGTCATTCCTCTTTATATGTGGTAGTATCATAACTTGATTATTATCCAACAGTATTATTTGTGGAATACTCTAATGACTAGGAAATTGATTTGCGTATTGTCTCAACTCCTTGCAGATGAAGGATTGTACATTTGAAAATTTTTTCTTACCCATTCAATCACATACTTGGTGTCCTTTTTCACCACACCTATAACAACTCTCATTCCCTTCAAACATTTACCAATGTGATTCTTTCCACGGTTATCACATATGGGAAAATCCGTCTTTCCCTTATTCCCTTTATCCATCTTTCTCTCTTCCATACTTTTCTTCTCTTTCTTCCCTTCAAATCCGTAGAACTCAAAAATTTCTTTACTTTTCTTGTTAACAAATGATATTATTTCTTTATATGATGAGAATATGTGGGATACTATTTCCCTTTTAAATGTTGGCTTAATACCATGAAAGAAATGATCCTTCTTACTCTTTAGATCATACATATTGCTGGAGTTCTCATTCTTTCTACTGGGCACCAAATCTAAACAATGTCATACACTAGGTCAATTTATGAATTGCAATTCATAATTCCAAAATTTGTAAAATACCTAATGTAAATTGAACAGTTTGTGGATATAATACATAATCATAAAAGTTCTTTATTTGAGGAGATATATTCTCATAAATCCTTCATAATGGTTTGTAAATAAAATGATAATTATCCTAAGCATATCCCCCAGGAGTTTCATAACCAAGAGTGCAGCAAGGCCCATTGTTGTGCACCAGATCCCATTCGATTCTAGCTCAAAGCGATGTTTTTGGGTTTTACCCCTAGTTATATCTGTGCTAGAGTTGCCTCTACCTATCCATATCTAGATAGAGATGTATTTCTTGTAAAACTAACAAAATCTCTACAATACGAAAATTATAGGAAGTTATACTATACTAATCCTCAAAGTCTTTCTTAGGGTAATGTGCTCTAATAAGATTTTATCTAAATCTAGTTTCCAAGGTTTTTACTACACTTCCTATGATACCAACTGTAACACCACGACCCTATAATCCCGGAGCCGATGTATTATTTTAATACATTGGCATGATACAAGGAATCAAGTCTCGAAGGACCGATCAGATTAGTAGTATTGGAAAATAGATTACATACATGAATTTCAACATTACAACTGGAAAAGAAAAACATCAATAATTTATTCCATTAGAAACACCCACGCCTCCTAGAATTTTCCTACAAGTCACTCATAACTAACTTCTTCATATCCTGGGAAAATGAAACATAAGAAAGGCGTGACCTCTAACGCTCAGTAAGGGTAAACAATACAGCAGAAAATAACATAAATATTAATTTTTGTGAATAATTGAAAACACATGCCTTAACAAATAATAAACATAAACACTTTTATGGCAGGAATATGAGCTGAGTAAATGATTCCATAATAAAACATAATCATGGGTATTATACCAGTCAAATGACCTCATGAACTATCAATATTTTTTTCATAATCAGGGAATATATAATGCCAGAAATTATGAAACATTTTTTCAAGACCTCGGCCAAGACATCTAAAAATGATTAAGGCCTCAGCCAAAACCATATATCCAATTGGGAAAGGCCTCGGCCAATTGCACATCTAATTATCTCATGAGACCTACCTATGAATTAGGGAGCTATAGTGGGCTCCACCTATCACTTACTAAGTCCAATACATTCCTCATCTGAAAAGTTTGAAATATAACATAAACATTCGTATTAAAACTAGAATACGAAATGTCAATACTTTAATCATAGACCATGAATGGTATAAAATAACACATCCATAGTCAAACATATCAAAAAACCTTCAATATAATATGGAAGGTTTGTATCATGATAAATCAACCTCAATCAAGAATAATATTCAATAAAGTATGTTGACATAGTTGAAAATGATTAGTAAAATGCTTTAAGAGAAATACCCATTTTTCAAGAAATCGTTTAAAAGACTCACAATTTATAAAGGAAGTCAGTTAAAAGAGATTTTGGAATCAAAATGTCCCATGACACTTTGAAACATTTTAAAATAATTATCATTTCAAAACATTCATGTCTATATAAATATATATTAAAAATCATTTTGAAAACATGGACATTAATTGAAAGGGTTTAGAAAGAAAAATAATTAAAAAAATTTAAATGATGATGTAGTTAAATAGACCCTCCCATAAAACCTTAAAAGATTAATTTTGAAAACATTTTTATTAAATATTGGTATCTATGAGAAGTATGTCCCTGAAAATACTTACACATGAACAGTCTCGGATAAAAATGTCATTAAGGAAATAACTCTTAATAATTTGGTAAATTACAAAACATACATCCCATGAAAGATGGATCATACAATGAAGATGTAAATAACCATAAGTTAAATTATATTACACAAAGAATACAATCATAGGTAGTACATACACCACTCAAAATGAAATAGTGGCATTTATAACATGGATCTCATGGGAATAAAAAGTGTGATGAAAACCCCTTACCTTGTACTTTCCTTTAGTCGAGGGTACCTTTAACCTCCTGTATAATGAGAATAGTATGTTATTAAATTATACCAGAACAATATTCATATTTATTACATCATAAATGATTTATTTATGACTTTATACCTCCCATTAATAATAATTTCATTGTTAAAGTAACATTTCAGGTAATAATCACTTTCTTTATCGTACGTGTTTTAACTTATTAATCTTGATCATATCATTTAGATCATGATTTAAATACTTCTTGAAAATAAGAATTGATTTATATATCATATATATTTATAATATATAGACATATGAAATGGAAACACCATTCATGGAGATGGTAGTCTGTATGTACGCATGGACATTGATTCCGTTTTCTTATCAAATTGAATGGAAGAAAGTGATTGAGATATATGTAAATACATATAAAGACACACACACACACACGCGCGCAAAGAGATATATATATATCCAGTATCATTATTATTTCATATATTACATACTTATTAATAATATATATTTTTATATTTATCTTTTAATGGTGAACGTTGAAACGAATCTCATCGCGTCATGGAGACGGTAAGCTGTACGTACACACGAGTGACGATATCAATTTCTTAATGACTAAAAGGTGTAGAATTGGATGGTATATTAATTATAAAGAAACATTATCATGTTATTTTTATTATATATATATACTACTCATCATTATATCCATCAAAATAACAGTATTGAATAACAAATTACACCACGACGTGGAGACGGTAAGTCATACGTACGCACGTATGGTGACTTTTTCATTCATATGATGGATAGAATAATGAATATGGTTGTACCATTTTTATAATAATGTCACAGTATATAGATGATACTAGATTTATTATTTTATAATGGAAACAACAAAGAAAGATGAAGTGGAAGAAGATAAGAACTTGAATGAGGTGATGAAATATTTACCTCTTCTTTGGGTTCTTCTTTTTGATTTGATCAAAAGGGCTCCTTAGGTTGGCATTCTAATCAAAATAAGGCTTCTAGGTTAATGTTTGGAAATTTAGGAGGATATTGGTGTAGGTTTTGGCTTATCCAAATGGATTTGGAGGTGTGATTTTGAGAGAAGGGGAAGTGCCCTTTTATAAGAGGGGTGAGGGTCACTTTAAGAAAAGATTAAAGTATTAATTTATTATACAATAATATTCGGTTTATAATGGCTCAAAATAATTTTATTTAGAGTATTTTGTGGTTATGGGTCGACCTATTATCAACCAACAGGTTTTAGACAAGTATAGGTTACCATTTTAACCTTATCTTTTAGTTTTAACTCTTAGTTAAATAGTTTGACATTTACCATGTCTCTTTTTAATTTTATATGTTATGGTTAATATACATAGTATAAACTCCCAATGGAACCCCAATTGGTTCATTAATGATATAACTATTACTAGATAAGTCTTGTGGCAGAACATTATATTTTTAGGAATATTATATCAATTAATAATATAATATTCCTTTTAAATACACTTTCATGTCAATTTTGACACTATTTAATAATTTATTTATTTGTAGTCCTAAAAACATTATTAATTAGAAATAAATTAATTTAATTAATACTAACATGTAATATTAAACTATAAAATTCTTGGATGGCATCTAAACTATCAAATTATATTTATTTCACCATTTATAATACCATTTATTTGATTCTTTCATTAATAAAGAATATACTTCACCATCATTGTGTCATAAATATATTTTATTATTATATGTCTAAAATTTATAAATAAAATACCATTATGTCGGAAATTGTTTTATCTTTCTAATAAATTTTTATAGTCAAAGATATAACATATATAAATCTATGTACAATTTTTTTTACTAAAAGAAATATGCTTATGTCTTTTTTGTATTTACTTTAACTTATTTAATATAAAGTGTCATTATCACATACAAGTGGCTCCATGGGGTCCCAAAATCGACCCAAAGATTACCATGGTTGGACATGTATCATCCAATAGGGTTAGGACACATGTTTGGATAATTTAATATTAATATAATATTATTTTTAACCATTATTTACCGGATTTACCCTTTACCCATGGTAAAAAAAAATATTTAACGAAGTAATTATTCAAAGTGTCTAAAAATAAAAGTTACCTATTTACATAGTTTTATCCTCCTGATTCAAAATATGGAATAAATTTTTCTTCATTCAAAACACATAAGTGGTAGAAATTAATTTAAATATAATTCTCGTTGTCAAAACAAAAAACATGTTTTTAAAAAATAATAACATTCATAAGATTGACACTTGTTTATGTGCAGTTTAAATGTGAAATTACGTCCAATGACCAAAATTGAATTAAATGTTAAAAATATAATCTAATTATACTTTATAAACAATAAATATTATAATTTATTACTGTAAATTATTTTGATTAAAAAAAATTAATTAAAGTTTAGTATTTTTCACTATTCATCAAAAACTAATTGTTTTCAAAAAAATACCTAAAATTTATTGAAAATAAATATTTATGTATTGATTCTATAGGAGAAGTTTATTTTTTAAAATTGGTTATATAAAAGTTTCAAATATTTTATTTGAAAATGGTTCTCCATTAAAAGGTGGTAAAATTTCATTTTTTTGAAAAATACTTATTTTATCTGAAAAAAATGAATTTTTTCATACATTATGCCTAAGGAACCCATAATATGGATTCTAAAATTATAAGGATTATATAAAGTTCAAAATTTAGTTAATATTATTTATAAGCGCTTTTGATTGGCTAGTTTTGTATGTTGTGGTGCGCTTGAACTCAGTGTTGCGTGTAGTGAAAGTTATTGAATTACTTTGAAGAAATAACGTACTATGAAATCTTGGGGTGTTACATTAATTATCATGGAATGTACTAGTAGGTCCCATGCCGCGACTCCCCAAGCCTTCTTCCAATAAGCCAGGGGCTGGTGACTGGCACCGAGTAGGCATATTACTAACATGGAAGGTATTGCCCAAGTACCTGTACACACACACAGAGTACGACGGAAAGTAAAGTACTGAAAGTAAACTAGGCCAAAATACAAGCCCACCAAAAAGAAGAGTCTGAAAACTGCAAGGTCCAACCTGTAAACAAAGAGAGGTGTTGGGACTACTTCTCATAGCCATAAGAATACCTCATCCAGTAGGGAACACAGAAATCTTGGTCCTCTCTTGGTCCACCATGGACTCTGTCAAAAGGCTGATCATCATCAAAAGACACAAAACGTGTGGGTAAGGCCCATGCAGGGGTGAGTATAACAATACTTAGTAAAGGACCCAGAAATCCATACAACAGTATAAAAAGGAAAATTATTGTCATATCCACTCAATATATGTCTACTGAACATATAATAGGATATCACAATCCATATATAATTAAAACCAAGACCCGTAGTCTGATGAAAAGTCACACCACCACATACCCCTGCTATGGATTTAGTTCGAAGATTCCATGAAGCAATCATCCGGGAGAACTCAATCCACAAGTCTGATAGCTCTGATGTCGTCCTTCTAAAAAGTATTGTTCTTCAGGAAAATCCATGAGAGATAGATGAACTCATTCTATGAGAACACACTCCTAAGTGGGGAAAGATCATGATACACAAATTAAGATCACTTCCAGGGTCTTGATGGATTCCGCGACTCATCCCAATTCACCTGATAGGTAGAGGATCGGTGTAAGAACCCAGATCTTCTTTCAGGTACGTTTTTCCTTTTTCTGTACTTTTTGAGAAAAATGAATTTTATGGAAATTTCAGAAGTACACGCTGTGTACTTTCTGAGTACACGCCATGTACTCTTCTCCGGCTCGAAGCCGCGTGCTGGCCGTGTCCGGGCCACACACACGGTGTGTAAGGCTGAGGTGGAGGCTGATTAATTCGGAGTACGGAAAAATTGAAGTACATGACATGTACTCAAGAAGTACACGCCGTGTAATTTTTTCATTAAACGTACCGAGGTCGCGCCTAACCCCCAAAACCATCATCTTCTTCGGTTTTCATTCGTCCGAGAGCGACCGTACGATCGAATCTTCCCCGAGTTCCTGCCTCACCATATGTTCTCTGATTCGAGCACGGTCGATTACGTTGGAATCACGGCGGTGAGTTATTCCTTTTTCTTGAGTCTTGTTTCTTGATTCCTCCTCTTTTCCAAGTTATCGTGGGATGAACTTTTTGTGCATATTCTCAAATCTACGTTGTTCTAAGAGGAATCTATCATCGAGGTTCGCGTATATCGATCTCTTCGGATCGAGGTAGGTGGTTGGTGCCTTTTTTTAGAAAGTTGATGAATATTATGTGCAATTTCCACGAATACCCTTGAATGGGGTATTGCGTGTTTCCTGTTTTTCCCTTGTTACTTGCCTGCTTTTCCTGATTGCTTTAGTAGAGGGTATTTTTTGTGATTAGAGTAATTTGTTTGTGCTCAGATTGCCTTGCCATTCTTGTTCTTCCTATTTTTCATTTGCCAGTTTCCATGCCTAGTTGTAGGATAGTGGAACTTTTTTTTTATTATTAATGTTGAGCCTTAGTTGATAGCTAAGTAGTTCTTGAGGTTTACTTGGACGGTATACGCACGCTGAGCATGTTTAGTTATACTCAGGACTGTGAGAACTTAGAGTAGTAGACCAAAAGGAGAATTGATAGAAGGGATTCTCCAGAGTGTCTTTTAATTACGATGTGAGACTACAGGGGGAATTGATGTTGAGTGCTTCCCCAAGGATTCTGTAGATCCACGACGTGGGCCACAGGGGGAATTGACGTTGAGTGCTTCCCTAGAGAGCCTTTAGCATGATACGAGACTATAGGGGGAATTGACGGTGAGTGCTTCCCCAGAGAGTCTGCTTAATTACATAGTTGAACCAGAAGGGTGCGACTGTGTGTGCCTCCTAGAGGGTTGCTAGTACTTAGAGGTTAAACCTAGGGGTTAGACTGTGAGAGATACCCAGAGGGTTATCTATTTTCTTCATGTTTCTGACTTCTTGCTTATGTGCTTTACTTATTAGAACTGTGGATTGTATCTGCTTGTGCTTTTCTATTTACTGCCTTTTGTTTTATTACTGTCATGTATTCATTGACTATTAGGCACAAATCTTTAGGTGATTTCCTTCTGGGATTGTATCTCACACCCTGTTTGGGCCATGCTTTTGGGCCCAAGCAGAGTATGTTGTTGCAGGTATAGACAAGGGCAAGCGCCCTTGTTCTTCAGGATCTTGACAGCACCAGGAGGTGGGGAGCATTGGACCGAGCCGTGGCTCACGATGCTGAGGAGCTTACTTTTTTTTTCTTTTGCACTTGGTTTCAGTTGTATTTCAGCATGTTGTTGTGTTTTCTGTTTTCCTTAGATACTTGTACCTGCTGCATCATTGTCATCATAGTTATATATCTACATTGTTTCCACTATTTGGTTTCTGTTGTTATGCATGTTGTTTACTACTTCTGTTGTTTATTGTTGTTTTCTTACCTTGTATACCTTACCGAATGAGGGCATAGTTTCCCCACTGACTCACCAAGGCCCTCACTGCTAGTCGGCAGCCCCTGGCATTCGGGGAAACGCGCTTGAGGTTATATGGCGAACCGAGTACAGGGCACCAGTGGAGGGGCTCCGTACTCGGGACGTTACAATCGGTGCCCTGTGGGAATAGTCACGTCGATACATGACTCTACCTAGGGTCAATAATGGATAGAGGATCTCACTCCGGGCCTCTCGGAGGGATACCTGACTCTATCTCGAGAAGTCCTATTGAAGGGATCATACTCCTATAGAAGGAAACGATACCTGAAGTTCATGGGAATGAGAAAAAGGTGCACTAACCCAAACTAAATATGTTTAAGATATGGTGGGCAAGGAGAAAAAGCCATGTATTGAAAATTACATGGTGTGTAGAAGTGTCACACGTCGTGTCTTCTGACCTCAAGTACTGTCTGTGTACAACGACCCGTGTCTCAAGGCTGGTCGTGTAGAAAAGTCAATACACGGTTTGTAGTAGAGATCACATGCCATGTCCAAGTAATATGGGCTTGGCTCCGTGTATGCGTCTGTTTGATCGTACATAGATTTATCTCGTGTGCACCATCCCGTGTAACCGGTACATGGGGTAACCCATGTAGTCACCTGGTATGGCCGTGTGGTGGAGTACATAGTCATGTACTCCACCTTGTGTTTGTGCATCGCCTGAGACACACGTTGAGTCCCACGCAAGGACCCATATTCCATGTTCTTCAGAGAACATGTTGTTTCATTACTTTTCACACCATGGAACCCTAGCTGCCGCTGAGCCAGTCCCACACACCATGTTCATCAGGATACACACTATGTATTCAGGAAATTTTCAGAATCATGAACCTCTACCATCACGCCTCTTGTGCTACCCCATTCTTCGATTTGGCCATCCGGTTGTTAGATAACTCAAGGGTTTAGGTCAGCCTGATATCATGAAGTCGATTCTGTCAGTTTTAGGCCTCCAATTGGCCCTGAAAATGAATTTTGATCATTCGCGTGAAGAACGGTCGAAGAACGATTATTCTCGAACCGTTTCAATTTTTCCCCTGCGATCATCATCACACCTCTTTTAGGTCTCCATGATGTAAGATTTCCAATTTGGTATAGTTTCATCAAAAAAGGATGTGCAACAATCTGTTGTTCGTCGCCCCGTGAAGAACAAGATGAAAAGAGGAATAAAATCCAGCACACCAAAATGAGGAATGAAAATCCATCGCCATCTGTCATGACGTTGATCTGCTACCACTTGAAGGATTAAATAAGGAAAATCAAAATGATAATCCAAAAATTATCAAAATTAAAATTCCTGATTCAAACCCCAAATGAAACAGAAAATAACATCGTCCCATTAGAACGCACGATCCACGAGTCAACATGTTCGTGGTTGATCCGCATTCATCGTTAAATCCAAAAATGGGGGAAATAAGAATCGAAATAACAACCCATACCTCGAGAAGGAATTGAACACTGATTAAGGGTTCGTGCTGCCATCATCGCCGAGATCCTTCAACTTTGTTGGTACATCGATTCACATCTTTGATTCGTAATCTTTCATCGCCAAGAGTTTTTCTATAAATCTCCAAGGATTCTACAGAGCTTCTCTCCACCTTCTTCCAACAAGAAATGATTTATTAACCCATTTAAATGATGGAATTCATTTCTTCATTTAATTATGTTGAGTCATTGTCATTACGTTGTGGAAATAATGAGTCAGCATTGCTGTTTTCAAAGTCATTATGGCAAGGAATTAATTATCAAAACAGCAACCTCATCGTTGCTTTGTAGCGAATGTTTTCAAATAAAATGAAATAAAATTTTGAGAATTATTTTATTCTATTTTACATTATTTTACTAAAAATGTTTGAAAATTAACTTTTTTCCTTAGCCCGCGCCGGTCAAGGTTAGATCCATTCTTAGGTAACTTCAAAGTCCTAGACCCAACGGTGCCCTCAGATTTTTAATCCTATAATTCGTTCAAAAACTTCCACAACCGCGCACATATGCCGACTCACTTAGCTTAAAAAGGTCAAACCACCATTCTAGGCTCACTGTGCCGTAGAATGATGTGTCGTCTCTGTTTTTGGTCTCTTAATAATTTCATATAATATTTAAAAATAGTACCCATAAAATCCAAGACATTACATTCTCCCCACCTTGGGGCTTTATGTCTTCAAAAATTCAAAACAAGGCTACTCAAAAAGATGTGGTTACTGGGGGTGGATCTGAGCTTCCCGCTCCCACGTGCTCTCCTAAATATTCTCATGCTATCACTGGACGTGCACTAGGGGAATAGATCGCTGATAAAGGCTCCTCTCCTACCAATCCTCGATCTCCAATGGGTGCTTATCAAAGGTCTCTCCATCCTCAATGTCCAACTCGCCCCAGTCGATGGCGTGCAATAGGTCAGGCATGTACCTCCTCAGCTACGACACAAGGAAGAAATCATGTACCTGGTGCAGCAATGGTGGTAGATCTTGGAGGTATGCCACCTCGCCATGTCTGTGCAGTATCTGGAAAGGTCTAATGAACCTCGGAGATAGCTTGTCTTCCTGGACAAATCTCTATAACCCTTGTTGAGGTGAGTCCCGAAGAAAGATGTGGTCTCCCTCCTCAAACTCCAGATGTCTCTGTTGTCTGTCAAAATAAGACTTCTATCATATTTGTGAAGTCATCATCTATTCCCATATGATTTGAACCTTCTCAGGGGTAGCTCGCACCAACTCTGGACCCATGAGTGCTCCCTCTCCGGGGTTGGTCCAGAAAAACAGTGACTGAAACGGTCTCCCATATAAAGCCTTGAATGGTTCGATACCAATGGTGGAGTGGTAGCTATTGTTGTATGAAAACTCCACTAGTGTTAGGTGGTCCACCCAACTGTGACCAAAGTCCAAGATAGAGGCCTGCAACATATCCTCCAGAACCTGAATGGTCCTCTTCGTATGACCATTTGTCTGGGGATGGAACGTTTTTCTCAAGCATAGCTGAGTCCAAAAGCCTCTTGCAATCCCTTCCACAACCAGGATGTGAAATGGGAATCTAAATCTGAAACTATTGTCGAAGGGAAGCCATGTAGCCAAACTATCTCCTACAAAGGCAACCCAATCTCTCTACGGAACTCTTATCCCTGATATCTATGAAGTGGCCCAACTTGGTGAGTCGGTCAATGATCACCCATATATAATCATGCCCCTTGGACGTCCATGGTAAGCCTTCCATGAAGTCCATCGATATTCCATCCCCCATACACTCTGGAACATCTTGGGGGTGAGCTAATTCTGCTAGAACCTGGTGCTCGACCTTCACCTACTGGCATGTAAGGCATCGAGAAACGAACTATTCTAATGCATTCTTCATTCCTGACCACCGGAACATCCATCGTAGATCCCGGTATATATTCTCCACTCTAGGATGTACCACCAAGGGGGATGTATGAAACTCCCTTAGGACCTCTTATTACAATGCCATTAGTACAACAGTGCATCCTATGAAAAGAAGTATGTGCTCCCCACCTTCAGAATATCCATCAGGATCATGTCCTAAAGACAACTGAATACGTAAAGACTCACAGTCGATATCCCCAATATGTACCCCCTAACCCGTTGTAAGAGTGGAGGGGTGACAACCATCGACTATCGGTAAGTCGCATCCTCTTTGTCCATGAAGGATAACTACAACGTGGCTAACTTCTCAATCGCCTCACTCAACGGATGGGAGCTCAACCTTCTTCTAAGAGAATTTACCTCCTTGTACCCTTTTTCCAAGAGTATAGATTATCTCGAAATCATAGTCCTAGAGGAACTCTAGACAAAGCCACTATCTTAGATTCATATCCTTCTATGGGAACATGTACTTGAGAATATTGTGGTCAAAGTAGATGATAAACTGCTCGCCCATAAGGTAGTGTCTCCACATCATCAATGTGAAGAATACTGCTGCTAACTCAAGATCATGGGTCACATAGTTCTTCTCATGTGGCCTAAGCTGGTGCAAACCATAAGCAATCACTACCTGCTTCTGCATCTGGACATAGCCATGCTCGGTCCCTGATACGTCCCAGAAAACTACATACTCCACACCCTCCTCTGGAAATCTCAAAATTAGGGTCCTCGTTAAACTCTATCCCAACAACTCAAAATCCTTCTTGCACTTCTCCATCCACTTGAAGGGATTCCCCTTCCTGATCAAGGCTATCATCGGTGCTGATATCCGAGAGAAATTAGGAATGAATCTCTGGTAATATCCTTCCAACCCAAGGAAGCTTTATACCTCTGTCACACTCTGAGGTGGCTCTCATGCTAACACTGCCTCCACCTTGGCTAGGTCCACAACTGCTCCATCTGCTGATCTGACATGTCCTAGAAAGTGGACCTCCAAAATCCAGAGCTAGCACTTTGAGAGATTCCCATCAAGATGGTGCTCCCAGAGTGAGCTTAGAACCATCTGCATGTGTCTCGGATTCTTCTCCTCTAACGCAAAGTATACAAGGATGTTGTCGATGAAGACCACTACGAACCGATCTAAATACAGCTGGAAGATCTAGTTCAAAAGTTCCATGAACTCTTAGTGGTGTTCATCATGCCGAAAAGCATCACCAAGTTCTCATAGTGACGGTTGCAGCGTCTAAATGTTGTCTTCATTATATCCTCATCCCACACTCATAATTGGTGATTACCTGATGGAGGTCAACCTTCAAGAACCATTGTGCCCCTCTCAGCTTATCAAATAGTTTGTTGATCCTAGGAAGTGGATTCTTATTCTTCACCTTTGCCTAGTTCAGGCACCGTTAATCCACGTACAACCTCAAACTCCCATCTTAATTTCTAGAAAACAAAACTGGGGCTGCCCATTGTGAAGTGCTGGGTCTTATGAAACCATTGACCTATAAATCCTACAACTACACCCTTATATTGCAATGCTCTGAGGGATCCATCTGATATTCTGGTGAGGAAATCGATGTCATCCCAGGGTGTAAGCCAATGAAGAAGTCAATTTCCTGGTGGGGAGGTAATCCTGGAACATATTTGGGAAAGACTTCTTCGTACTCCACCACTACTTCTAGGAATTGAGAGCTCATAACATATACTACTCCAAGGGAAAGGCTAGACAACTCATGAGTGATCGGTTGTACCCTCCTATGCATGATCTCATTCTGTGCTACCTGGGTCTCTTTTTATCTACCAAGGAAAACCTCGTCCCATCACTGTGGACAAACCACACTCTTCGCCTAAAACAGTCAATCTAGGCATGGACCTAAGATAACCAATCCATACTGAGAATGACGTCATAAGACCTCGACGCTACCACCAATCGGTTCCAACCAAAACTCTCACCTCCAAGGGTAAGATCACACTTTCTGCAAAGGTGTGTGATCATCGATTCTCCTCCCGTAGGTGTCTCCAACTATAAGGATCGATTCAACGGCTCTACCGGAATCTCAAGGTTTCTCACAAGACATGTGTCAAGGAAGGAATGGCTGGAAAATGTTTTTATGAGTACGGAAGCTAAGGTATAGTATACAAAAATCGTACCTAGGATCATCCCTAGAGTCCATGGGTCATATTCCTTGACCACATGAAGTTTTCCCCGCCCCAATCCCCCAGCTCCCTAATCCTGGTTCGGACCTCCTCGGGTGGTGGTTGAAGTAAATCAAAGCATTGCCACCACCTGCAGCTCTCCCTGCTCCACTACCACGTCCGCCGCCTTGTGAGTCTATTGGCACCATTCTCTGCCTCTACCTCGATGGTCCATCCACCGCCTCCCTGTCAGCAGCTCGACAGGTCAGAAAATATCAAGCGAGATTTCCCCTACCGTCGCACGCATATCATCGCTTCTCCCTAGGTTAACTGGACCGAGCCTAAGAGCCCTAGACTATCGATCCTCTATCTTGGTTCCTCCTATGACGTCTACCACACCCTGATCCATGTTCCTGGAATCGGCTCCCTACTTCCGAGGTCTCCGCACCTATCTTCCTACTGCTAACTATCATCGGCTATCTATACTCCACTAATAATCTCTTGATCCCCAAGGCCCGCTCGAGCACTCCAGCATAAGTCAAAATGCATAGAGGAACGACACTAGCTCAGATGTCCCTACGTAGACATCACTCAAAAGTTTGAAATCTGAATTATTGATCCCTGACCATATCCATCGAGTACATGGAGAGGTTAGTGAACCTCGATGAATAGTCATCTATCATCAAACTTCCCTACTAGGGCTGAAGAAGCTCCTTGATGTGCACTACTCTTAGTGTAAACAGAGGTAACTCCTCCCTAAAGAGTCACTCAAACTCCTTCCACGAAAGAGACTCCTCATCATGAGTGTGTGTGGTCAGACTCCACCATCGTCTCGCTGAATCCTGAAGAAGTCTCGCTCCTAGGATCACCATCTGGTCTGCTGGTGTCCTCAATAGATGGAAAAATATGGTCACCGCCTCAAGCCAGTCCTCGGCCACCTAAGGGTCAGTCTCAACTATGAACCTGAAGGGTCTCTATCTCTGGAACTCATGGAGAGTGCTCATCCAGTGCCCCTCATCGTTCTATACCCTATGTACCACGGGATGCTCCACTAGTGGTGGTATAGCTAGTGCACCACCCGGTGGCAATGCCTGGGGAGCTGGTCCTTGTATCGAAGCCTTATCACTTATGGGGTCATCCTCGTGATCACGCTGCTGAATCCTAGTGGGTATGCATCATGGAGGCATCCTGTAAAAAAACAAGATGTACCTTGGTCAATGAGTATATTTGGATAGCTGACACAAAGGAAATTGATAACTCAACCCATTCCTATATGATTCATGAACCATTCTTTTACTTCCATGCAACTATTGTTTTCATGTACCAAGTCGACAGGTAGGTTATCAGAGTCCTGGTGCATGGATACGTCGGCCTCCCACGCCAACACTGGAGTCTCTGGCCTGAAATCCGAGCTTGAAACACTTAACACTATTTCCCCAATCCAATATAATAGACTCTTTGTCCTAAGGTAGAACCGACCACCTTTGATACCACTCTTTCATGTCCCATCCCAGTGGGGCCTGCACTGCGACTCCCCAATCCAGCCTCCAATTGGCTAGGGGCTGGTGACTAGCATCGAGTAGGCATATTACTAACATGGGAGGCATTGCCTAAGTACATGTAAAAACTCATACATCTCCAAGTCCACAAATTATGAAATGTAAAAACCACTAATGAAGAAAATGTATGCATATAACTAAACCCAACCAATAGAGTATGACAGAAAGTAAAGTATTAAAAGTAAACTGGGCTAGAATTCAATCCCACTAAAAAGAAGAGTCTGAAAACTACAAGTTCCATCTTGTAATCACAAAGAGGTACTGGGACTTTTGATCGTAGCCATAGGAACACCTCGGCCAGTAGGGAACTCAGAAATCTTGGTCCTATACAGGTCTGCCCAGAACACTGTCAAAAGGATGATCGTCTTCACAAGACACGACACGTGCGGGCAAGGCCTGTGCAGGGGTGAGTATATCAATACTCAGTAGAGGACCCCAAAATCCACACAACAATACACAAAGGAAAAGTACAATCAGCTCTAATAAATATATATTTACTGAACATATAATAGGAGAACACAATCCAGATATACTTAAAAACAAGACCTGTAGTCTAGAGACAAGTCACACAACCACATACCCCTGCAAGGGATTCAGTTCAATGATTCCACGAACAACTCATCCGGGAGAACTCAAACCATGAGTCTGATATCTCTAATGTCGTCCATTTGAGAATTATTGTTCATCAGGAAATGCCGCGAGATATAGATACACTCATTCTAGGAGGACTCACTCTTGAGTAGGTAAAGATCATGATACACAAATGAGGATCACTGCCAGGGCCTTGGTGGATATCCTAACTCATTCGGATTCACCTGATAGGTAGATGATTGGTGCCCTGTGGGAATAGTCACGTCTATACCTGACTCTACGATGGGACAAGAATGGATAGATGATATCGCTCTAGGCCTCTCGGAGGGATACCTAACTCTATCTTGGGAAGTCCTGGTATAACACCCCAAGATTTTATGAGATATATTCTTTTTAATTTCATTGATGTCTTCTATTATACACTACACCAAGATTATCCTGTACTATAAGCAACACCGTATTAGCTTGCAGTATACGCAACACTATTCTTGGCTCATGTTTCACACAATTTCAAGTTCGTTTTGTAGAAATTATTCTACGCAACATTAAGTATAGATTTTTTTAATGTATAAATGAAATAAGTTTTGATTATGTTATACGCAATACCAAAGGGATCATGCACTACACGCAGCCCTGACTTGGCTTGCATTACACGCAATCGTGACCTTCCTCAATAGCGTGTGTAGTACGCAATATTGGGTTTCACTAAACAATGATATATTGTTATAATATTATTATGAACGAGCTGTTATGAATAGTATTAACCAAATTTTGAATTTCATAACATTATTATTCATCTTACACATTTTCTAGAATATGGTATGAGAACAAAATAAACTTTTCAGGTAAAATAAATATTTTTTGAAAAAAGCAGTTTTGTCACCTTTTGATGGAACACCCAATTTAAATGTAGTTTTTGAAATTTTTATAAGTTCAATTTGGAAAAATAAAATACTTCAATAGAATTAGGATATAAAAATTTACTTTGGATAAATGTTTCATATTATTCTTCAAAATTTCAGATTTTAATGAATATAAAAAACACGTTATACTTTAATTAAAAACAACTTTTTTCATCGTAATAATTTATATGTTTAAATTATAATATTTAATGGTTTTAAAGTATAAATAGAATATATTTTTACCATTTGATATAATTTATTTCATTATCATTGATCTTACATTGAATTCATAGTTAAAATCATTTCAATCTTTTACAATGTTATAACTTTTAAAACTCATTTTTTTAACAACGACATTAATATTAAATTAAATTTTGCAACTTCTATGATTTTAATTTGGAAAAATGGATTCTATATTTTGAATCAGTAGATCCAAATTATGTTAATAGGTTACTTTTTATTTTTGGGCACTATGAATATTAACTTCAGTAAATTTTATTTACCATAGTTAAAGGTAAAGCAGGTAATTAAGGGTAAATATAATATTATAAAATTACCCTAACACTTGTATTAATATAATTGGATGATTATATTTTGTCCTAAGGAAAATTTGGATCGAAATGAAATGTATTGTAACCCACTTGGATGTGATTAAAACTTTTAATTTATTTTATTTTAAAGAAAGCGAAATATGTCTCACTCAAACTTTAATAATTAATGTATTTTTGATATAAGGTTATATAGAATATAATTTCGATTATAAATACTCATTTGGAATCTAAATTTTTTTTCTTTGTTATGGTAATTTATTTTTAATTTTTAAGAAATATTTAATTACCTTAATAGCTTATACATTAATGATGCATAAATTATTTACTTAGTGAAAAATCAATAATATAGTTTTTACTAAAGTAATAATACCCATAAAAAGGCCCAAAAACTTGACCAAAACATATTGGTCGATTATATCTATACAATAATAATCCAAGGGTCTACTTGGGGACCATTTTGAGCCATATAAAAGAGATTAGGACATTTATATTATTTTATTTTAAATGAAATCAAAGTTGTCACCTTCTTAATTTAATAAATATAAAAATTTATATGTTGTTATTTTAAGATGATAAATTAGATTAAAAGTATTATTATGAGAGATATTATATTTATATTAATCATAGAATTTTATTTTTAATTTATATGCAAAAAATAATTATATTAAATAATTATACAAAAATGTTGTAGTAATTATTTTATTAAGAGAAATATCAAACAAATGGTTTAAAAATATTAAAATAAATATTATATGAAGTAATTAATGTTACCAAAAAAATTTATAGATTAATATGACATGTTAGGAGTCTATTAAATATTTTGGTTCAAATATATCTTATGTGTGGATTTTATTTAAATTGAAATAATTTAATAGTGTCAAAATTGACACTGTTGTTATTTTATAAAAATAACATATTATAAAATTGTTTAAAAAACACAAAAATATTTAAAAAAATATAAATTGAAATTTATATGCTCTAAAATTTCATAAAGTATCTAATTATGGAAAATACACAACACATAAGTAATTCTTTATATCAATTTAAAATTTAGAATATTATTACCATAAATAAAATTAAATAGATTAAATAAGGATAAATCAAGTTCATAAGGTTTAAAATAATTTCCCAACATGTCTAACTTTTATTTTTTGATGATATTACAACCATATATATTCTAATATTAGGACATGAGTAATTTTTGGATGTTTTTATGTGTGGTTTTAATTTATTATAAATTAATATTTTTAGTTTTCCAAAGGTACCCCTCTCCTCCCTTATAAAAGGGCACCTCCTCCCTCTCTTCCTCGCACCACATTGAGCCTTCAATCTCGGAAAAACCCTAACCATTTCTCTTCTACACTTCCCTAGAAACCTACTATAGGATCTGGACTTCTTCAAAGACCATCTTATTTCTCAGAGAGGAGGTTAAGAGGAGGCACATCGATGAAGAGTTAATATCTTCTACTGGTTCTTTCAAAGTTTCTTTATTCTTATACTTATTATTCTTTAGTTGCTTCATTATACAGTAATAAAATCAGTATAAATAACATACTGATATGTTATTATAAATATGAAACAACCCTATTTCACCTTCTACCCATCCTTCGAAAAATGAAATCACCGTGCGTGTGTACGTACGGAATACAGTCTCCACGTCGTGGTGTAATCTGTTTTTCCACCACCACCTTACTTGGATGGGTATAATGGTGGAAAAAATTACTGTATATTCTTATTATAACATGATTATAATTATTATATATTATATCATCCACTGCAATAAAATTTAATAATTATGGGAACGATATCATCGCTCGTGTGTACGTACGGGTTACCGTCTCCACGACGTGAAGAGATTCATTCTCCATGTTAACCATTCCAGAATGATTATAAAGTATATATATAATAAATAATGATGAAATTTATGACCTAATAATGCTACTGTATTTATATATATATATATATATATATATATATATATATTTCATCTACTTACTTCCTTTCAATTCAATAATGAAATGAAAACAACGTTCATTCGTACGTATGGTCTACAGTCTCCATGAATGGTGTATTTCATTTCATTTATCTATCTACTATATCCATATATATCCTAAATATATATGATCTACAAATCATTTTTTACATTATTTAATTAAGTATATCATTATATAATTAATAATAAAATCAAGAACAACAATTCCAAACACATACGATAAATGAAACGATTTTACCCAAAACCCTTCTTTAACGTGGAATTGTCAAAAGCACGGGTAATATAAAGTCATAAGGTAATCATATATGATATCATAAATATTATTATTGTTCTTTTACAAGTAAATAATATGGTTAAACACACTATAAAGGAGTCTCGGAAACATAAAGAAGAAATTTTACATAGGGTAAGGGATTATTTTGCAATCTCATTTTTATCCGAGATTCCATATAAGTAAGTATTTATTGGGGTTATATTTTTCATCCATGTCCATAAAAATGTTTTTTATAAAGTATTTAATATTATTAAATGTATTTTTAATGTCATTTTTACCTCTCTCTGACTTTTACATTGTGGAAGTAATCTTTCTTTTGTTCACCATATGAGGACCTTTTTGACTTTTCCGGCAAAAGTACTAGGAGAATGTTCTTTTAACTTATACGGCATGAATGGATTTTTACGGTTTCATAACACCTAATTTTCATGAAGATTCCTCTACAAGGTTTCATGATTATTTTCATCAAAATACTTTTCTTTTAAAATTGAATGGCATTTTGTTAAAATAAAATTATTTTGAAGAAGATAGGATATTTTTCTCAAGAATTCATTTCAAGTGTTTTGTCGAAACTATTTTCCATCTAAGATGACATTATTTAGTATGATTATGTTTCAAGTATAATGTCTCTATTATTTAAATGGTTTTATCATTCTTATGATGAAATGATATCCAATATTTTATATGGATTACGTTATGGTGGGATGATGTTTATGAAACCCATTTTATTCATTGGGTTATGATGAATGATTTATGATTATTTTGTAGCCCAAGTAAGAATGATTTCATTATGAGATGGGTGGGACCTATATCTCCCTAAAATGCATTGGGTAAATATTTATATCTCATGAGATGGACATGGATGGAATGGTAAGTGATTCTAGTTCAGTAATACAGGGATAGAATGACATGTAAATCCGGTTCAGTAATGGACTTTTCCACTATGATGGTCTTGGCAGCAATTCCATGGCTACTATGGATATCATATCTTGTGCTTAATGGTTTTCCAGAATTACATGTTTTATTCTCATGCTATTTTATCATGATTAATGTTCCTTTATTATCTATGCCTTATGTACTGCCAATATTTATGTGATTACTCATGATTTTGATATTTTATGTTCATGGTTTTACGTTCAAATGTTTATGGGTTTTTTTATGTTCTCCATGTTTTCCCTTACTGAGCATTTGAGCTCACCCTTTATATGTTTTCTTTCCCCAGGATTTAAAGAAAGGTTTTAGGTAGGAAAACAAAAGGGGATGGTCATTATGGGAGATTTTGAAGATATTTCAATGTGATTATATTATTATGTTCCAAGGTTCCAAAGACACTAAACTAATACGGTCTTTGGGAATCTGGTTTTGTTATGTTTTTAAGTATTCCCACAAAAGTAATTTAATGTCCATGTACAAAAATCTTTGGGTCTCTAAAATTGGTATCAGAGTGAAGGTTTAGTCAACCTTTGTAAACAAGGATGCAAAAAATTTACTAAGATCCCTAGAGATATTTCTAAGGTATGTCTAGGGATGTCCCTAAGTTTGAAGATGATGTAGACACTATAAATGATATATGAGATGAAAGAAGTGTAGGGGAATAAAATGATGAAGCTCAGTCAATGGTTTGAGAATGTAGTGGAATGATTGCATGTTTATCAAGAATAATATATGATAATATGGAATAATGAAAAATCTAAGGACTATTACACTGTTGTCTTTCCTTGAGTATTTGAAAGTATATGATGAATGGTACTGGTAACCATGAAAAGTGATTGAAATATATTTGGAAAGAAGATGTTATGCGAATGATGAAGGGATAAGGAGAAAATAATCTGTTTGATAGTATTAGTGAGCTCATGAATAATAAAAGGACAAAGTGATATCATGGTTTGAGTATATAGAAATTTTTGGATTTTGGTATGTGGAAAGAGTTACCCTTTGACAGCATTCATATTTTCACTAACATTTTATGGTAATTTATGTTTCAAGAGAATACATGATTAAGGTATTCACATGTTTTGAATGCGATCAACAAGATATATCTTATGATATATGGGGGATAAATGATGGTATTCACATGCTTGTTAGGTGACCTTTCCAGTAATTGTTTTCTTTATACTATGATATTGGACAGATGTATTTTGGATAAGTCTAATTATTGGAATGGATTATGTTGGACATCAGATAGTATTGTTTAAGGCTAGAACTCTTTTTGATATTATTTTTGTAATGTTATAATACTGTAGTTTTAGAAAAAGGAAAACCTTTAGGACGGGTGACAACCCGTCGCGTCGGACAAGGTTGCAGGAATCGAACCCACAACCGAAGTGTGACCGGCTTTTATCTCCTACCACTGGCCTACAGGATGTCCATTGTTAGTAGAAACAAGTTTTATTTTATTAATCAGGATGATAGATGAATTATAAGTCCATTTTTGGAACCATATGTGATTAATGCCACCATAGATGGACTTATGTATATAAAGTTCGCTAACAATATGTTTGAGAAAGATGGAATGACCTATCATTCTATCGCATGATCTACTAACACTTTACAAAATAAAAATTCAACTTCATTTTTTTAAGAGATTTAGTGGAAATTGTTCAAGACATGAGCAACGATGAGATTGTACTAAAATCAAGTAAGTATTTCTTTTAATTCAAAAATTATTGAACATTAGGGAAATGATCTTGAAAATCAAAAATGTTGTCTTAGTGCCCTTATATCTGATGAATCAGAT
The DNA here is from genome assembly GCA_963277665.1 of Viscum album. Taxonomy (NCBI): domain Eukaryota; kingdom Viridiplantae; phylum Streptophyta; class Magnoliopsida; order Santalales; family Viscaceae; genus Viscum; species Viscum album. The sequence continues at coordinate 1,048,262,087 of OY728151.1, read as the reverse complement.
GGTACCTTAGATCATCACAAATTTATGGCTTTGTGATTATTGGATTTTTCATAGCCATGTACTCTACCACTCTTCATCAGAAGTTGATGGTTATATTTCTCTTCCATATCTATATTTTCACCTATGTTCTCCTATGTGGAAACCCAATAATGAGTAAATTTGGGTAACGGTTTTGTTTTTACATCACTTTTTAAAATTAAGTTTTTGTATTCCTTTTTACTATGTAGAGTTTCTTTGAAAGAAACTTTCAAGTAGTAAATTATTTATAACCCCGATGAATTTTGAGGGCGAAATTCATTTTAAGGGGGGTAGAATGTAACACCCCATGATTTTATGAGATATATTATTTTTAATTTATTTTATGTCTTCTATTGTACACTACACCAAGATTATATTGTACTATATGAAACACCGTATTAGCTTGTAGTATATGCAACACTATTCTTGGCTCGTGTTGCACACAATTTCAAGTTCGTTTTGTAGAAATTATTCTACGCAACAATAAGTATATATTTTGTTTAATGTTTAAATTAAATAATCTTTGATTATGTTATATGCAACATCAAATGGATCCTTCACTACACGCATCCCTGACTTGGCTTTCATTACACGCAATCGCAACCTTCCTCGATAGCGTATGTAGTACGCAATACCGGGTTTCACTAAACAACGATATATTATTATAATATTATTATGAACTATATGTTATTAATATTATTAACTAAATTTTTAATTTTATAACATTATTATTCATTTACACATTTTCTATAACATGGTCTTAGAACAAAAAAAAAATCGGGTAAAATAAGTATTTTTCAAAAAATGCAGTTTTGTCGCCTTTTGATGGCGGAACCACATTAAATATAGTTTTTGACATGTTTATAATTTCAATTTGACAAAATAAAATTCTTCTTAAGAATGAGGATATAAAAATTTATTTTGGAGAAATTTTTCATATTATTCTGATAACATTAATATTTTAATGAATAGTAAAATCACGTTGTATTCTAATTAAAAACAACTTTTTTCATCGTAATAATTTATATGGTTAAATTATAATATTGAATATTTTTCAAGTATAAATAGAATATATTTTTACAATTTAATATAATTTATGTCATTATCATTGATTTTACATTCAATTCAATGGTAAAATCATTTTAATCTTTTGCAATGTTTTAACTTTTAAAACTCGTTTTCTTAACAATGAGATTAATTATAAATTAATTTCTGCAACTTCTGTGATTTAAATTTAGAAAAATGGATTCCAAATTTGGAATCAGTAGGTCCAATTTATTTTAATAGGCTATTTTTTATTTTTGGGCACTATGAATAGTAACTATGGTAAATTTTATTTACCATCGTTAAAGGTAAATCAGGTAATTAAGGTAAAATATAAATTTATAAAATTACTCTAACAATTATCTTAATATAATTTGATGATTATATTTAGTCCTAAGGAATATTTGGGTTAAAATGGAATCCATTGTAACCCACTTAGATGTGATTAAGACCTTCAATTTATTTTATTTTAAAGAAAGTGAAATATGTCTCACTCAAACTTTAATAATTAAAGTATTTTAATATAAGGTTATACAGAATATAAATTCTATTATAAACACTAATTTGAAAGCTAAAATTTTTTACTTTGTTATGGTAATTTATTTTTTATTTTTAATAAATATTTAATTACCTTAATAGCTTATACATTAATGATGGAGAAATTATTTACTTAGTGAAAACCCAATAATATAGTTTTTATTAAAGTAATAATACACATAAAAAGGCCCAAACACGTAAAAAAACTTAGTTTTCGTGTATATATATACCATAATCATCCAAGGGTCAACCTGGGGACAATTTCGAGCCGTATAAAAGTGATTAGGACATTTATATTATTTTATTTTTAATGATGTCAAAGTTTTCACCTTCTTAATTTAATAAATATAACAATTTATATGTTGTTATTTTAAGATGATAAATTCAAGTAAAAGTATTATTATGATATATATTATATTTTTCTTCATCTCAATATTTTATTTTTAATTTTTATGCAACATATAAGTATATTAAATAATTATACAAAAATGTTTTAGTAATTATTTCATTAAGAGAAATATCAAACAAATGGTTTTAAAAATATTAAAATAAATAATATATGAAGTAATTAATGTTCTCCAAAAATTTTATAGATTAATATGACATGTTAGGAGTATATTAAATATTATTTTTTGAATATATCTTCTATTTTTATTTTAATTAAATTCCAATAAATGAATAGTGTCAAAATTGACACTATTGTTATTTTATAAATATAACATATTATAAAATTGTTTAAAAATCAAAAAAATATTTAAAAATTATAAAATGAAATTTATATGGTCTAAAATTTTATAAATTATCCAATTATGGACAATTCACAACACATAAGTAATTACTTATAACAATTCAAAATTTAGAATATTATTACCACAAATAAAATTAAATAGATTAAATAAGGATAAATCAAGTTGATATGGTTTAAAATAATTTTCCAACATGTATAAATTTTAATGTTTGATGAGATTTCAACCATATATCATCTAATATTCGGATTTGAGTCATTTTTTGAAGTTTTTAACTGGGTTTTGAATTTATTATAAATTAATATTTTTAGGTTTCCAAAGGTGCCCCTCTCTTCCCTTATAAAAGGGCACCTACTCACACTCCTCCTCACACCACTTTGAGCCTTCAAGATTGGCAAAAACCTGCACCTTTCTCTTCTCCACTTCCCTAGAAACATACTATAGGTTATGTTATTCTTCAAAGACCAACTTATTTCCCTATGAGTAGGTTAAGAGGAGGCGTGTCGAAGAAGAGGTAATCTCTTCTATCGATTCATTCAATGTTTCTTTATTCTTCTACTTCTTATTCTTTAGTTTTTTCATTATAAAGTAATAAAATCAGTATAAAAGATAAACTTATATGTTATTATAAATATGAAACAACCCAATTTAACCTTCTACCCATCCTACAAAAAACGAAATCACCGCGCGTGCGTACGTACGGAATACCGTCTCCTTACCGTGGTGTAATATGTTTTTCCACCACTACCTTACTTGGATGGGTATAATGGTGGAAATAATGACTATATACTCTTATTATAAAATTATTATAATTATTATATATTATATAATCCCCTCCAATACCATTTACTAATTATGGGAATGATATCATCGCTCGTGCGTACGTACGGATTACCGTCTCCACGACGCGATGAGATTCATTCTCCATGTTAACCATTCCAGAATGATTATAAAGTATAAATATAATAAATAATGATGAAAATTATGACATATTAATTCTACTTGATTTATATATATATATATATGTCATCTACTTACATCCATTCAATTAAATAAGGAAATGAAAACAACGTTCATGCGTACGTACGGTCTACCGTCTCCATGAACGGTGTATTTCATCTCATTTATCTATCTATTATATACATGTATATCCTGAATATATATGATATATAAATCATTTATTACATTATGTAAGTATGTATATCATGATATAAGTAATAATAAAATCAAGAACAACAAGTCCAAACACATATGATAAATGAAACGATTTTACCCAATACACTTCTTTAACGTGGAATTGTCAAATGCACGGGTAATATAAAGTCGTAAGTGAATCATATATGATATAATAAATATTATTATTGTTATGTTACCAGTAAATAATATTTTCAAACCCACTATATAAGACTATCACAAAAATATGGAAGAAATTTGACATAAGGTAAGGGATAATGTTTCAATCTCATTTTTATCTAGATTGCTTATATCTAAGTATTTACTGGGGTTATAATTTTCATCCATGTCCATAAAAATGTTTTTCATAATGTGTTTAATATTCTTATAAGTATGTTTAAAGTCATGTTTACCCTTTTAACTTTTACATTGTGGAAGGAATCTTTCTTATGTTTACAATACGAGGAACTTTTTGACTTTTCCGGCAAATGTACTAGGAGAATGTTTTTTAACTTATACGGCATGAACGGATTTTTACGATTTAATAACGCCTAATTTTCATGATGCTTCCTATAAAATATTTCATGATTATTTTCAAAAAAATATTTTTCTTGAAAAATTGAATGGAATTTTTTGAAAAGAAAATAATTTTGAAGAAGAAAGGATATTTTCCTCAAGAATTCATTTCTAGTGTTTTGTCAAAACTATTTTCCATGTAGGATGACATTATTTAGTATGATTATGTTTCAAGTATAATATATCTATTATTTACATGGTTTGATTATTATTTTGATAAAATGATATCCATTTGTTTTATATGGATTACATTATGATGGGATGATGTTTATGAAACCCATTTTATTCTTTGAGTTATGATGAATGATTTATGTTTATCTTGTGGAACAAGTAAGAATGATTTCATTATGAGATGGGTGAGACCTATATCTCCCTGAAATGCATTGGGTAAATATTTATATCTCATGAGATAGACATGGCTGGAATGACAAGTGAATCTGGTTCAGTAATACTAGGCTGGAAGGGCATGTAAACCCGGTTCAGTAATGGACTTTGTCCACTATAATGGTCTTGGAAACAATGCCTTGGCTACTATGGAAATCATATCATGTTCTTAATGTTTTTCCACAATTACATGTTTTATTCCCATTCAATTTTATCATGATTAATGTTCCTTTATGATCTATGCCTTATTTACTACCAAGATTAATGTCATTACTCATGATTTTGATGTTTTATGTTCATGGTTTTATATTCAAATGTTTATGGGTTTTTTTATGTTCTCCATGTTTTCCCTTACTGGGAATTTGAGCTCACCCTTTATATGTTTTCTTTCCCCATGATTTAAAGAAAGGTTTAAGGTAGTAAAACAAAAGGGGAAGATCATTATGGGAGATGTTGAAGATCTTTCAACATCATTAGAAGATTAGGTTCTGAGTTTCCAAAGACACTAAACTAATATGGTCTTTGGTCATCTAGTTTTGTTATGTTTTATGTATTTTTTCCAAAGTAATTTAATGTCCATGTACGTCAATCTTTGGGTCTCTACACCTATTGAAGGGATCATACTCCTATAGAAGGAAACAATACCTGACATTTAGGGGATTGAGAAAAAGCTCCACTAACTCAAATGAAACATTTCCAAGATACAGTGGACAAGGAAACCAATCCATGTATTTAAAAGTACTCAGTGTGTAGTAGTGTCACACACTGTGTCTTCTGACCCCAGGTACTTCCCATGTACAACGGCCCCTGTCTCAAGGTCGGTCTTGTAGAAAATTCAATACACAACATGTAGTATAGATTACACGCCCTGTCCAAGTAATCTAGGGTTGGCTCCATGTACGCGACTGTGTGCCCATACATGGATTTATCCTATGTGCGCCATCCTGTGTAACCAATACATGAAGTAACCCGTGTAGCCGACCTAGTTTGGTCGTGTGGTGGAGTACACAGTCGTGTACTCCATCTCGTGTTCTTGCATCTCCCTAGATACACGTCGAGTCTTGTGCAAGTACCCACACGCCATGTTCTTAGTAGAACATGTCGTGTCATCACTTTGCACATCGTAGAACCCTAGCTGACACTATGCATGTCCCACACACCATGTTCATTGGGATACACAACGTGTATTCTGGAAATTTCCAGAATCACAAACCTCCACCGTCGCACCTCCCATGCTGCCATATTCTTCAATCCGGCCATTTTATTTCCATGTAACTCAAGGTTTTATATCACCCCAACATCACAAAGTTGATTCTGTCAGTTTTGGACCTCCGATCGGCCCCAAAAATGCATTTTGATCTTCTGAGTGGAAAACGATCGAAGAACAATTATTCCCGAACTGTGTTGATTCTTCTGCCTCCATCGTTGTCGCACCTCCTCTAGGTCACCATTATGTTGGATCTCCAATTTGGAATCATTATGACACAACCCGGATGTGACAATATCCATTGTTCATCGCCCCACAAAGAACACGAAGAAAAGACGAAGAAAATCCAACACACCAAAATTAGGAATGAACCTTCTCCGTAGTTTGTCATGATGTTGATCTGCTTCCATTAGAAGGATTAAAAAAGGACAATCAAAATGATAATCAACAATTATTACAATAAAAATACCTGAATCAAACACCGAAAGAAATATAAAATGACACCCTCCTGCACGAACGCATGATATGTGGGTCAACATGTTCGTGGTTGATACGTATTCGTCATTAAATCCAAAAATAGGGGGAAGAAGAATCAAAATAACAACCCCTACTTCGAGAAGGAATCAATCACTGATGAAGGGGTCATGCTACCGTCATCTCCGAGATCCTTCAATGTCGTTGGCACTGCGATTCAAAGATTTGATTCGTCATCGTTTGTTGCCTAGATTTTTTCTCCAAATCTCTAAGGATTCTCCAGAGCTCCTCTCCAACTTCTGCCAAAGTTCAACATTAGATTAACCCATTGAAAGGAGGGAATGTGTTTCATCATTCCATTATGATGAGTTGTTGTCATTATACTGTGGAATTAATGGGTCAGAGTTACTATTTTCAGAGTGATTATGGAAAGGAATTAATTATCAAAAGAGCTACCTTGTCGTTGCGCTTCAGCGAATGTTTCCAAATAAAATAAAATAAACTGTTTTGAATTATTTTGTTTTATTGTAATTTCTTTTACTAAAAACATCTAAAATTAACTTTTTCCCTCGACCTGTTATGGTCGAGGCTATACTCATTCTTAGGTAATGTCATCTTCCCGAAGGCTATGGTGCCCTCAGATTTTTAATCTGTGCATTCGTTCGAAAACTTCCACAACTGCACACATACGTCGACTCACTTAACATAAAAAGGTCAAACCACCATTCCGGGCTCACTGGGCCTCAGAATAATGTGCCGTCTCCATTCTTGGTCTTGTAATAATTCCATATAATATTTAAAAATAATACACGGAAAAACTGAAACATTTCATTTATATTTTAAAATTATTTATTAAATAAATTTCCAAACATGTTTTACTTTCTACAAAAGTTTCTAAAAGGAAACATTTTTTCATTTTCTAAATGAGTTTCTTTTTTATATTTTACCAAAAATGTGAATAAATATTTGTTTTAACATATATTTAATGAATTGGATTTCATTTTTTCTTAACTAATAAATTATTTGAGGATTCAATTTAATTTTTTAAAGGTTCTATAAAATAAAATTATTTCTTAATATTCTGAATAACAAAATTGTTTTTAAATGTTTTTTCAAATTGAAAATTTTAATTTTCTACAAGAATGATTTTAATGATAATTCCATGGTATTTATATTAAAAAATGACAAATGCCCTTTATTTTATTTTTACTCCACTGGGGATATATTGTAATAATATTATCATTAATCATACTTTGGATGGTTTATGATCAGTTTGACCAGGGAATTATTTACATTCACTTTCATGATTAATTTTGGGGGTGGTAACTTCTTATTGAAACATTCAATTTCTTGTGATAAATTAAAATTATATATATATATGTATATATATTCTTAGTATCATGGATATGACTATTTCTTAAACCATATTCTATTTATACATAGAGTGTTTTACGTTTAATGTTATTTGATTGATTGGGGAAATATTGATATTCTATAATCTTTACTCAATATTAAAATTAACTAATAAATAATATTAATTATGAATTAAATTTATCATTAAATATATATGGAATTCATTATACATGAAGTCGATAGGGTGGATCATAATTATATAACCTCTTGTTTCATCACTTGGTCACATGAGACAAACTAGTTGAATAGTATTTTTTAAATATGTTTTTGGTGCATGTCAACCAATAGTTTAAACTAACATGGAATAAGGTCTTGATGGTATGTTTAAATTTTCCTATCACAACCCATCGAAAATAAGTTTTAGATGTCATAAATTATTTAATCCATCATAATGAAATCAATTATTAATGTCCTAGATATTATTTTCAATAATATCTATGGATAAGTTTCAAACTCATGTGATTATTGTTATGTAATCATTTGATATTCATTTTATAAAGTCATATTAGTCATCATGATCAAGTTATTTATTAAATTTAATGTATTATTAGTTATTTACCTTGATAAGTTGATTATTATTTTTTATTTCCATGAAAGCTTTCATTGTATGTGTATCCTTACTGTACATTTGAGCTTAACCTTATTATGTATCCTTTCCACAGGACTCTAAGAAGTGCACTATGTCTGATATTCATTGATATTCTAGATAGAATAATTATGTTCTCAAAAAAAATTCATTTTTTCATTTTTTTTTTCAAATTTAGTTTTATCTTCAAGTATGAATATTGTTCTCCCGTTCTACTAAACATATTATACCTTTAGGATTAGATCCCTTGTATATATTACAATGTAATAAAGTAAACACTGTCTATGGGGTATTGGAGTTTGGGTCTATAAAATTGGAATTATAAGAAGTATAGTAGAACCCTTGGGAACTAGATTTAGGAAAACAATTATTTAGGAACATAACCGAATGACTGACTTTGAGGATAATTATTAGTATACAACAACATCCTATAATTTTGGTAAGGAATAGACTATATGGTTTCCCACTATGATTATTATTTTTTATATTATGATTTTTTGTTTTACTCAATGGATATAACCATGAGGAATAATTTTCACATTCAATTTGATAGATAATGTGGTGATTATAAGTAACAAAACTGAATGATGATTATAGTGAAAGATATTAATATTTTTCATAATCAATTATCATGATATATGATTAAAAACATATAATATAACCAACTCTTGAAATTGTTAAGGAATATAAGGATATGGTTTTCTAAGAGAGTAGGTGGTAAAGAATAGAGAATGTTAAAAATTAATGGGAAATATTTTATATAGAGATAAGAAGGGTATAGTTCAATGAATTATTGAGAAAAAAGGAGGATTTTGTGGGAGGTATATAAATTTAATCCCAATATATCATTTATAGTAAAGTGTATTGTGTGTGGGAATATGGGTAGCATCCAAGACAATGCCCTAATCCATGGTTTAACACCTAGACCGAGGAAATAAATATGTTATTACAATCATTTATATTTAAGGATTGAAGAGCTTGTGTATTAGTATTTGAGAATTATATTATAAAAGTGTTATATAAAATATATTTTACATATAATAATCATGATATGTCTAACTATTATTCCACTGTAGATTTAAATTATGGATTCAAAAATATATTTTGAAAGCTACTAAAAACAATGTAATTTAATTTAGTGGTATTAGGATATTGGTTAGATGGGTTACAGAGAATATTCAAATTGATGAACATAATGTGGTAGTATTGGTGAAATTAATTTGGTTTTTTATTTGAAGACAAAGGGATTTAAGTCATTACTAATAAATATTACTACATTTTGGAATTTATGGAAAGATACTATGATTTTCTTTGACAAAAAAAATGTTGAATTATAATTTGGAAGCATATATGATTTTAATGTAACTTTATGGTGATTCGAGTTATCTGTAGAAATTATTAGAATATTTTGGATAGGGAAAATACATTTTTGGTTATATGAATTAAAAATAGAGATTACAGATAAATTTTAAATTAATATTATAAGGACCTAGCCTTAAAACATTACATAATATTGAAATAAATGAATAATTTACACTGAGGATCTTTTCAAGATTAGAGTATTAGAGAATTATGACATAACAATTACATTCAATCTCGAAAATTACAAAGTAGACACTCAGTTTCCATTTTTTTCATAAAATAAAAACTCTTGAAGAAAAAGAGCCATGTCCAGTTCCATGTTTTAGACAGCATGACTTTTCCTTGATCTCATCCTTGACCATATTAATCTTTAAGCACTATAAAAAACATTTCAAAACATGGGATGAGCATAAAAATCTCCGTAAGGATTATAAAATAAAAAATAAAACATTAGTCTATCAAAACATAATCTTTTTAACAAACTTAATGAAATCATCAGATTTTTGAATAACACATAGAAATCAAAAATCATAAAAGTAATATGTAGAATCCATATCATACTTACATTGCAGCTTTCATAGCTATGTAGGGAGTTATGTTTGAAATACCCATCATATTATATTCCCTATATCACATATGATAAACATTAATGTTTACCTTTGTCACATTACCCAATTCAATGGAGAGCTATCTTGGGACCACAGACCCTAGGATTATCATGGAACCACTCATATGCGTAAAAAATGCCCAAAACCATAACATATTCATAAAACATAAAAAAAATCATAAGGGAAATATAATATTTCTACATTTCAATCATAATATATCATTTCAAGATATTGACACAATCAATGCTTTATCAAACCATTTTCAAAACCATTCAAAACATTTAATAAATAGATTTTTGAATCAAAGTGTCCCATACCACTTTGAAACTATTAAAGGAATTGACATTTTAAAACATTAATGTCCATATAAATAAATCCTAAAATCCATTTTGAAAACATGTACATTAATGAGAATGATTTATAAGAATAAATATTTAAAACAATATTTTAGTTAAGGAGTTTTAAACCAAATGAGAGATGCTTGAATATAATTAATTATGGAACAACATTTAATCAAAACATTATAATATCATTGGAATAAATGTATTCATGATATAATAAGCCAAAGTACAGTATATACACCATATAAAAGTGAATTGGTGCATAACAATAATGATGTCTCAATGGAATGTAAATTGAGACGAAATCCCTTATAAAGACGGTATCCTTAGATTGGGGATAAATCAATTACATAATTAAGTGTGAAAAATATATATACACTCAATATGATTTGATATTTAGTATAAATAAATTAGAGTAAATTCACACATGTTCTTTTAGAAACAAAACCAATGACTTGGAAGTTTAACTTAATAAATGGAAATTCAGTTAAAATTACCCATATGAAGTTCATATCAATGACTTGAGAATTTATCAAGGGAGTGATTATGTGTATCAAAAGTATAACCACACAAAGGGAAGTGGAAATTAAAACATAAATAAATTAAAATTTATTCCATACATAATATTGTCATAATATAAACAAGTATACATAAAACCCAATGAGAGGAATTTCATTTTAGAAATTCCCTTACAAAAGTTCGGCAGCCAAACAACATCACTCAAAAAAATCATAAAATGAATTGATGATAGAGAAAAGGATATCTCATAACATTGACATAAAATTTATTGCAATAAGGATATATAAGAACATATCCAAATAGAAGATAATTTAAATTTAAATACTTAATAAACAAGAAGTCTTTGACTAAAATAGGGCGGTGAGAGGTTCCCTTACCGATTTGGTAACTTATGAAATATACACCCAATGAATGAAGTATCATACAATTAAAGATATAAATACCCATAAATTGGATTATATTTAATTAATATTACAATTATGGACAGTATATACACCACACAAAAGGAAATAGTGGAAAATATACCATGAATCTCATGGGAATAAAAAGTGAGATGAAAACCCATTTCCTCGTGTCCAACTTGACTCATTCTTTCTATAATCTCCTGAATAATAATATAAAGTTAATTTATACTTGATTAATAAACTTTTCAAGTTTATTATTCGTTTTATATCTCTTATTACCATGTTATAATCATTACATAATCATTTTAGTTAATAATAGTCGTTTTGTCGATATTTGGTACTTTTGTCAAAACTGGTCTTCTTATAATTACAAGTTGTCCAGGTGGTCAAAAGTCTATTATCACTGGAATGATATTCAAGATTTAGATATCATATATATCATATATATCCATTATATATGTATATATTTATTTATTTATTTATTTATTTATAATATTATATAACATTTGGAGATAAGAAATGAAATGCACCGTTCATGGAGACGGTAATTCGTACGTATGCATGAACATTACTTTCATTTCTATTCTGTATTTTAATTGAATGAAAACTTAATAATACATAGGTATATTATAATTCCAGTATAATATGATATATAATTTCATTAACTCCATCCTTTATACATCCCACGGATGGCATGAACGAGTCATATCACTTTGAGGGTGCGGTAGTCTGCACTTCCTCAAATGAAATTATCGTATTTACCCATTATGGAAACCATAATGGTATGACATAAATTAAAAATACAGAAGCATATTGACATTATAAATATAATATATATCTCATATAAATACAGTTCCATCATAATGGTCACAATGAAAGGCGTTAGGATATAATTGAACAATCGTCGTTTCGTGAGGCAGTAGTTTTCCATCCACAGAAACAGTATGTTTGTATCCATTAGATGGAGTTGTGTGGAAGTTTAGTTCGAATATATCTAATAAAAACAAACTAGTATATTTATTATACTATTTTTTTATAAAATAAAGTAATAAGGATAGTTTAGGGGTTTGGAGAAGTAAAATAAGATAAAATAACTTGAAAGAAGATGTTACCTTTAAATCGGGTAACTCCCTTTTGGTTGAACGAAAAGGAATTATTGAAGTGCCTTCGGCCAAGGGTAAGTCTTCTAAGAGGAATATAGGGATATATGGAACTTAATTGGGCTGAGTTTGCATGATACAATGGGCTTTAGAGGTGTGAGTAATGGGTTAGAGGTGGTGTCCTTTTACAAGAGGGAGACGAGGCTCTTTAGAGAAGTTTGAAATTATTATTTTATTATAAAATGATTCTCGGTTTCAAAAGGACCAAAAATCATTAAATTATAACATAATATGACTATTTTTCGATATAAAATCATCCAATAATAATTGGAAAGCTTTTGGATAGTTATTTAAATTTTATAAATTCATTTATTTAAATTATTTATTAATAAGGTAATCATTGCCTCATCATTATGTCATAAATAATTTTATTTATTTGATGTCCAAAAATTATAAATAAAATATCATGATTTAGGAAATATTTTTATCTATCAAATTAATATTTATATTCTAAGATATAACTTATATAACCCCATTTAAAAATTTATTTACTAAAAGATATTTGTTTATGTCATTTTTGTCTTTACATTAAATCAATTAATAGAAAGTGTCATTATCACTCCCAAGGGGATCCATGGGGTCCCAAAATCAACCCAAGGATTCCCATGGTCGGAAATGTATCAAATAATTGGATTTGGACACATGTTAGTTTAATTTATTATTATAATAATAATAATTGTTTACCCTTATTTACCAGATTTACCCTTTAACCATGGTAAAAAAAATATTTACTGAAGTAAATATTCATAATGTCTAAAAATAAAATTTACCTATTTAAACAATTAGGTAATCCTAATTCAAAATATGGAATACATTGTTCCAAATTCAAAACACAGAAGTGTTATAAATTAATTTAAAATTAATTCATGTTGTCAAAACTAAAAGTGTGTTTTTATGAAATAATCACTATCAAAAGATTGACAATTGGTTATATCCAATTTCAAAGTGAAATTACTTTTAATGACAAAAATTGGATTAATTGGTAAAACAATTATCTAATTACACTTTAAAAACAATTAAAAATATAATCAAACCATAGAAATAAATTAGATTAAAAAACAATTTTGAATTAAAATACAGTATTTTTCATTATTTGTTAAAAAATAAACATTATCAGAAAAATAAAAAAAATTCATCCAAAGTAAATTTCGATGTCATGATTCTAAAAAAGAATTTTATTTTGTCAAATAGAACATATAAAAGTGAAAAAACTATATTTAAAAAGGGTTTGTCATCAAAAGTTGGTAAAACGACCTTTTAAAAAATATTAGAGTATTTATGCTTAAAATCAAATTCCTTCTTATTTTAAGCCTCTAAAATTTATTGGATAATTGTAAAAAAAATTAAGAAACATATTTATTAATAATATGATTAGTTCTATTAATTCCCACAAATACAATGTCAAAGAGTTAACTACCATTTAAAATAATAATATTATATTAATATTTTCAGTATAACTCAACGTTGTGTGAAACGTAATATTTCAAAGAAACCCATTGTTATATATCAGGTACGCCATTTAACATAGTATCCCCTTTAAATTAAAATTAATATTTAATTCACAAATATTAATAAATATGAAAATGTTATACTCTTTATTTACATAGGATGTTACATCCTTCCCCCCTTTTGGGAATTTTGTCCTCGAAATTTTAAAATTGGGCTTGGAATCTTCATTGAAAGTCCCACATCAGAAAAAGAATCAATAAAAATATCACTTTAAAAGAAATAAATATAAGTAAAAAGGTCAAATGAGATATCCCATACTAGGATTCTATATAGGAACACATGGATATGGAAGGGAAACAAACCATCAAGGTCTGATGGAAAGTGGAAGAAAACATGATTAGGATAAAGTTAACCATAAGAAAATCACAAACTTGTGATAGGTTAAATGGTCTTTGATTACCCAGTAAGAAACGTAAATAGAAAATGTTTCTTTAAGGTTCTTTTCATAATGTTCTTGAATTTATTTCCATGATTGAGTAAGAACATAAGTAAATATACTTACTTTTCAAGTAGAGTTTCACCCTTTAATAAATTTCTACCAGAATCTCATCTTTTATCCAAACGATGAGCATTCAAGATGACTTCATCACATCTGAAGTGCTAGAATAAACTTCTAGAGAATCACATAATCCACAGAAGATGAATTATATATTTCCCCTATCTTTATATATTATCCAAAACCAAAAAGGTTAGTATGAGATCAGATAATCCACTAAAATGATAATCCTTTATAAAAATAATACTACTCTTAATCTCCAAAATTCAACAAACAATACCCAGAGTTCAACAAAGACCATTCAATAAGCAACTATCCTTAAAATTATTCAATGTAAACCAAACTAAGACTGAAACCCAAAATTCATAAGTATTTAATCACAGTATTCCACATTAAATGAAAACATTTATCTCTAAATAACATCGACTACTCTTAAAGTCACATACTTAAAAGTAATTAACCTAATCACATATTCTATATTATAGGTTAATCATTTACACAAATAAACCAAATCTCCATATGTTCACAATAAAAACATAGATTCTTCCAAAATAAAATTTCAACCATTAATTCAAAAATAAAATCCTATAGTATTCTATTTTCCTTAGGCATATAGTGTTTCCCCAAGAGAGACAACGTCTTCCAAAATAAAATTTATCACTTAATCACAAAATCATTTTCTAATACTAAGGATATCCATTTGATAAAACATAAGTTCCCACAGTCAACTTACTCTTGATCCAAAAAATCATTTAACTAGAAATAATTAGTCATAATAGGAATGGATTTAACATAGGCTAGTGGTATGTGATAAATCCTAATGGCACTTTCGTTGTGGGTTTGATTACTGCAGCTTTGTCTGACGCGATGGGTTCTTACACGGTCTGCATGTTGTCCCTTTTTTCATAAATTATATAATTTTATATCATTCCCAAAAATGGGATAAATACCTCAAAAATAACCATAACATATTTTAACCACAAATGTTATCTCATACCTAGCATTTTCATCCCAAAATTAATAACATGTAATTTCCTAAAATTAAACGATCATATAAACCCAAATCGTTCTTCATAACTATATCAACAAAAGAATATATAATTATTCCATTAATAACATTTTCATATATAAAACATCAGTGTTACACATACTATGAAAATTCTTCCAATGTAATCCCATCATCAAAAGAGCCTTAATACTTTTAAGCATTTCATCATCCTAAAATCTATCATAACTCTTGAATCCATTTTGTGTTGACTTCTCACTCATTAAATGATTTTCATGATCCATTATCCATTATTTTCCATCTTATTCTGAAATACTTATTTCCAACAAACAAAATCATGAACCATATCCTAAGATTTAATAATTCCAAAACATCAGTTAAGAAATAACTCATACCTTTTATTGGTCATTTTCATTTTCCTCATCCTGAATTGGAATGGAATTAGATATTGGTAAACATATATTTGTATGATCCTAGTGATCTCATTCTCGAACCTTATTTGTAGGACTTCTATTTTTATAATGACCATGCACACCACATTTAAAAAATTCAATTGATCCTTCAGAAAGAACTTCTTTCCCTTTCCTAGTGTCAACTAGATTCTTCCTTTTTCCATGGAAGGTTCTTTCTTTATGACCTTTATTTCCAAATCTATATAATCTTCCCATCACTTTGAAGAATTTTTCTAGGGGTTTATTTCCACATCCTAGACACATATGTTTTTTAATGTACATACCTTTATGATTATTACCTGAACATCTGTAGGGATTTGTTTCTCGTATATATGATGCCTTATAAAAGTCACCAAGGTTTACGTGGTCAATAATGACTCCAGATAGTTGGCTGAGAATAACCACAAGAGTTCTCATTACAGCTCCCATTTCATTCAGTTGCTCATTCAGAAAACCATAATTTTTTTCTTCTAATCCACTATAGCTTTGGTTCCTGCTAGAACCAACCATTTTATAAAACCAAAATTTTTATTGTGAGTATATTAGTAAAATCAACATATAATATCTTATGAGGAGGTTAAATACTAATATAGACTTATTCAATATATCTTAAACTCATTCAGTTTATGTAAAATAACTATGAATGTTCTAATATGCTAACCATTATGGTTATGTCACTTATTCTTAAATAACACCCTAACCTCTAAAGTTATCTAAACCGACCTCTCATACCTACTATAAGAAATCAACCTTAAAACCTTACATAATCTTCAATTAAATGAATAATTTCCATTGAGGATATTTTCAGGTTTATAATTTTAGAGAATTATACCATAACTATTACATTATATCTCAAAAAATACAAAGTAGACACTTTTACTCAGTTACCATTTTTTCATAAAATAAAAACTCTTGATAAAAAAGAGTAATGTCTAGTTCCATGTTTTAGACTGTATGAATTTTCCTTGATCCCATATATGACCCTCTTCAACATTAAGTCCTTTGAAAAAAATCAAAACTTGGGATGAGCATAAAAATCTCAATAAGGGTTATAAAATAAATAAATAAAACAATAGTCCATCAAAACAGATGCTTTTTAATATACCTCATGAAATCATAAGATTTAGGACTAACACATAGATATCATAAACCATAAAAGTAAATTTTCAAATCCATATCATACTTACATTGTAGCCTTCATAACTACATATGGAGTTTCATTTGGAATACCCATCATAGTATATTCTCTAAATCTCTTAGGAGAAACATTAACGTTTACCTTCATCACGTTACCTAATGCATTGGAGAGCTATCTTAGGTTCACCTACCCTAAGATTATCACAGAACCACCCGTATGCGTAAAAAATTCCCAATAACCATAAAATATTTATAACACATAAAATAAGAGTAAAGGAAAGACATTATTTCCACATTTCAATCACAATATACCATTTCAAGATGTGGACATAATCAATGCTTTCGCAAAAAAATTTCAAACCCATTTAAAACATTTAATAAAGATATTTTTGAATCAAAGTGTCTCATAACCAATTGTTACTTTTAAACGAATTAATATTTTAAAACATTAATGTCCATATAAATAAATCCTAAAAACCGTTTTGAAAACATGGAAATTAATGAGAATGATTTTGAAGAATAAATCTTTAAAACAATATTTTAGTTAATGGGTTTTTAACCAAATAAGAGATGCTTGAATACAATTAACTGAGGAATAAAATTTTATCAAAACATTATAATATCATGACAATAAAGGTGTTCATGAAATAATATGCCAAAGGATAGTATATACCCCATATGAAGTTAATTGGAACATAACAATAATGAAGTCTCAATGGAATGTAAATTGAGATGAAATCCCATGTAAAGACAGTATCCTTAGATTAAGAATAAATCAATTACATAATTATGTGTGAAAAATATAAATACAACCAATATAATTGGATATTAACTGTAAATCAATCAGAGTAAATTAACACATGTTCATGTAGAAACAAAACCAATGACTTGGATGTTTAACTCAATGAGTGGAAGTTGAGTTAAGATTACCCTTATCAAGTTCATATCAATGACTTGAGAATTTATCAATGGACTGATTATGTGTATAGAAAGTATGACCACACAAAGGGAAGTGGAAATTATAACATAAATAAATAAATAGTGTTTCCACACATAATCTTGGCATAATATAATCAACGAAGTTTACATAAAACCCATTGAGGGGAAATGGAGTTTAGAAATTCCATTACAAGAGTTCGGCATCCTAACGACGTCACTTAAAAAAATTCATAAAATGAATTGATGAGAGATAAAAGGGTATCTCATCACATTAACATAAAATTTAAATCAATAATTATATATAAAAACATATCCCAACATATGATAATGTAAATTATAAGACATAACAAAGAAGTTGTCTTTGACCTAAAGAGGATGGTGAGAGGTTCTCTTACCGATTTGGTAACTTATGAAACATACACCCCATGAAATAGGGATTATAATATTGAAGATATAAATTACAATAAATTATATTATATTAAAAAATTATTAAAATCATGGTTAGTACATACACCACACAAAAGGAAATAGTGGCAAATATAGCATGAATCTCACGGGAATAAAAAGTGAGATGAGAACCCCTTTCCTCGTGCCCGACATGACTCGTTCGTTTCATTAATATCCTGAATAATAAATTAAAGTTAATTTATACTTGATTAATAATATTTTTCAAGTTTATTATTCCTTTTATATCACTTATTACCATTTTATAAACATTACAATATTATTTGAGTTAATAATGGTCTTTTTGTCGATATTTTGTACTTAAGTCAAAAATGAACTTCTTTATATTACATGTTGTCCATGTAGTCAAAATACCATTATATACAGCATTAAATTCATGATTTTATATCATATATATCATATATATTTAGTATAAATATATTTATTTATAATATTACATAACATTTGGAGATAAGAAATGAAATGCTCTGTTCCTGGAGACGGTAAGTCGTACGTACGCAGGAACGCTACTTTCATTTCTATTTTGTATTTTAATGGTATTAAAACATGATGATAAATAGGTATATTATAATTCTAGTGTAATATAATATATTATTTCATTAAATCCATCATTTATACATCCCACTTATGGCATTAATCTGTCATATCACTTTGAGGGGGTGGTAGTCCGCACTTCCTCAAATGAAATTATCCTATTTACCAATTATGGAAACCATAAAGGTATTCCATAAATTAAAAGTAAATAATCATAGATAAAATATAAATATAATATATATCACATATAAATATAGTTCGATCATAATGTCCATCATTAAAGGTGGTAGGAGATAAGTGAACAATCATCATTTCGTGAGGCAGTAGTTCGTCGTCCTATTGAAACAGTATGTTCGTATCAATTAGATGGAGGTGTGTGGAAGGGTAGTTCTAAAAATTATCATAAAAAGAAACTAGTATAATGACGATAATGTTTTTATAAAATAATATAACAAAGATAGTTTAGGGAGTTGGAGAATTAAAATAAGAGAAAAGAACTTAAAATAAGATGTTACCTTTAAATCGGGTAACTCACTTTTGTTTGAACGAAAAGGATTTCTTGAAGTTATTTATGCCTAGGGTAATTATTCTAGGAGGAATATAGGGATGTAGGGAGATTAATTGGGTATATTTGTGATGATACAAGGGGATTGAGGGGTGTGAGTAATGGGTTATAGGTGGTGTCCTTTTATAAGAGGGAGGAGGGGCTCTTTAATAATGTTTGAAAGTATTATTTTATTATAAAATGATTCTCAGTTTCAAAAGGTAAAAAACTCATTAAATTAGAATATAAGACGAATATTGTTATAAATATAATCATAAAATAATAATTTTATAGCTTTTGGATAGTTTTTTAAATTTTATAATCTGGTTTATTTAGATTATTCATTAATAAGGTAATCACTGCATCATCATTGTGTCAAAAATGAGTTTATGTATTTGATGTATAAAAATTATAAATAAAATACCAAAATGTAGTAAATATTTTTATATTTAAAATAAATTTTTATAGTTAAGGAGATAACTTATATAAACCCATGTAAAAATATATTTACTAAAAGATATATATTTATGTCATTTTTGCCTTTACTTCAAATCAATTAATATAAATTGTCATTATCACTCCCAGGTGGCTTCATGGGATCCCAAAATCGACCCAAGAATGCCCATGGTCAGAAATGTATCATGAAATAGGATTATAACACATGTTAGGGTAAATTATTATTATAATAATAATATTTTTTTCCATTAATTACCAGATTTACCCTTTAACCTTGGTAAATAAAATATTTACTGAAGTAAATATTCCTAATGGAAAAAAATAAAAGTTACCTATTTACACAATCAAGGCATACTTATTCCAAATATGGAATACATTTTTCTAAATTCAAAACAAATAAGTGGTAGAAATTAATTTAATATTAATTCCCGTTGTCAAAACAAAAAACATGTTTTTAAGAAATAATAACTATCAAAAGATTGTCACTGGTTTATGTCCAATTTGAAAGTGAAATTACTTCCAATAACTAGTACTGGACTAATTGGTAAAAATATAATCTATTTACACTTTAAAACCAGTTAAAAATAGAATCTAACCATATAAATAAGTTATATTCAAAATCTTTTTTGAATTAAATTTCAGTATTTTTCACTATTTATTAAAAAATGAACATTATCAAAAAAAATACCGTAATTTCATCCAAAGTTAATTTTGATGTCCCGATTCTAAAGAAGAATTTTATTTTTTTCAAATAGAACATATAAAAGTGAAAAAAAACTAGATTTAAAAATGGTTCTCCATCTAAAGATGGTAAAACAACCTTTTAAAGAATATTAGAGTATTTATGCTTAAAATCGAATTCTTTATTATTTTAAGCCTCTAAAATTTATTGGATAAATGTAAAAACATTTAAGAAACATATTTAATAATAATATGGTTTGTTCTATTCATTCTCACTAATACAATGGCTAGGAATTAACTACCATTTAAAATAATAATAATATATTATTATTTTTTATTTTAACTCAACATTGTGTGCAACGTAAGATTTCAAAGAAACCTGTTGTTGTGTTTTGGGTATGACATCGAACATAGAATCCCCTTTAAAGTACAATTAATATTTAATTAAATAATTTTAATAATAATGAAAATGTTATATTTTTTATTTACCTAGGATGTTACAAATATTGAAATAATATATAATCAAATCCTTCTAATTTTTGGGTTTCAATCATGTTTTGGAATATTTTCAAGAATTATAGGTCTAGTTATTTATCAAATGATCTATGTTGAAATTTGTGTATTACTATTGTGGATTTGGATATTAATATTGTATTCATTTAAATTAAGACATACACATTTTTTTAATTTATGTCTAAATATGTAAAGAATATATTTTTATCCTTCGGTGGATTATGTTACCCAATAGAAGTATATTTTAGAGCTTTAGGAAAGAAAACTTCCTCTTGAATACTCATGGTTTGTAGAAAAATTAGGGATTGTGGTGGAAATTAATTAACGGTTGAAATTTTACATGTCGAGTAAGTTTTCTTTCTTAGTATATATGGTATATAAATTTATCCACTCATCGAAAAGGATATTAAAACAAATATTTTATCCTATCACCTTCATTTCAGATGAATCAATTATCTTTTTCACATCTCATTGGTTAACAATTTTTTGGTTGTTAACTTTCGCTTGATCATTCACTTTATTCTAATAAATGATCTATGTCACTCTCCATCATTATTTGAGAATTAATCTTTCATAAATGTCAATATTTTCATTTTTCTAATTTTTTCCTATTTGGAAACCTAGTTATCTGTTATTCCAGATGACATTTGTATTTCCCTTTCCATAATTTCAAGAGAATGGTTTCTTAAATCATTTTACAACACAGGATTCCAACAGAGGTATTTTCAAATTTCAAACCCTTGAATACCAAGCTCATTTTAAAATTTAGAGGACGCAATTTATTTAAGGTTGTGAATGTAACAACCTGAGATTTTTAAATAACATTATTTTTTATAGAATATACAACATGCAACATTCAGCTTAGATGAAGCACAAAATATTATTTTTTAAATATAAATGTTATTGAATAGTAAATGAATTAGATGTTATGCATATTAATAAAAATATTTTGATATATATATATATATATATAAAGTACTTACTCAGTAAAAAATAATTTGTTAATTCTTAGTAAATAAGCACTGAATTTTTGGCAAAATCATTTTATTCTTCAAAGAAATACTTCATCTAAAATGGTTTTTATTTATTTTTTGTGAGAGAATATTATAAATTCATTATATAACATTTATAATTTTTATTTTATAAAAATAATATCATTTTCAAAATCATTATATCAAAATGAAATTCGAGTGACTTTTTCTTATTTTTCTAAAAATACTTATTTTTCAGTTAATTGAGAAAAATAGTTCTTTTATTAAAAACTATACATTTTTTAATAAATTAAAACATTAAATTTTGTTTTAGAAAACTTTAAATGTTAAATAATTTATAATATATTATGAATATTTCAATTAAGTTCCTTATAATCAATTTATTTATTGAATTTTGTTTAAAATCATATATGTACATAATAGGGAATTTTTATAAAAAATTATTTTTTGTTGTGTTTTGAGTATTAATATAAAATTTATATCTGGAACTTATAGAAATTGAATATTGAAAACATTTAATTTATATTTGTAATAATTATTTCCAATTTTTGTTACTCAGAACCTTTTATTTTTTTCATTATGAATAGTAACCATAGTAAACAATTTTCACCACTATAATGGTAAGTCTGTTAATTAAGGTTAAAAATAAAATGATAAGGACTAAAAATGAGCCCAAAAGTTTATTTAATTTCATTTTATAGGTTAAATTATTTCATATACATCCCAAATTATAATATATATAATATTGGATCCATTTGACCTTGGTAATGACAATTAATTTATTTTAAGGCAAGATAATTCAAAAATGTCCCTTTCTAGCTTTTAATTTTTATATTATGTTAACATAAGAATAAGAATATGTTACTAACAAATATAAAATATAATTTTTAACTTAAATAATATATTTTTATCATGTTAATTTATTTTTATTACTTAGTAATAGAATAATTAGTTAAAATTCATATACAATGTCAACAGAATATTTATTCAATTAATAGAAAATTTAAAATAAATGATTTTAAATATATAAAAATAATATATTTTGGATGGATATTTTATTCCCAAAACTTTTATAGATAATTAATATATTTATAGGTATATTTTTAGTGGTTATATTATAATTACATCTTTGTAATTAGGTTTTCAAAGTCAAATTTATTGAATAGTGTCAAAAATGATAATAATAATATTTTATGAAAATAAAATTTATTATATTATTTAAATATCCTAAAAATATTGAAATGGAACTAGGGGATATTATATGATATAAAATTTCATACCTTGTCCATTTTTGTTCCAATTCCCCTTTTATGAGAACATTTTATACACTTACATGGTTGAAAACTTTAATATTGTGACAATTATCGGAAGTGTTAATAGGGGTTGAAACTAAAAGATAAGGGTGAAAAACATCAACCTAGCATATTAAATTTTTATTTAATTGGATATTATCAACACATATTAATATTTTATTTTAATTATATCAATTTGGATCGATTTTAACTTTGAAAATAAATTATATTAATCTAATACTATAATAAATTCCAAGAATACCCTCCTCCCTCATTATAAAAGGACCCACCTCTCACACTCTGAGAACCATTTGATTCAAAAATGCATACTGAAATACCTTCATAACATCCCTTATCAAATTATATTTATCCTATTTTTGGAATAATATGAACCTTATAGGTCATAAGGTGTAAATAAAAGGAGGTTGTCCCAAGAATATATATATATTTTAAGAAAATGGATTAGTTTTTTTTATTCTTATAAATCCCAAAAATATTATTAAAATATACATAAATAAAATCACCAATATATTAAATATGATGATATATTTTAATTTTAATTTTTATACCTTATATTCATCTCCTCTTCCATCAAATGGGAAACAAAACCTGCGTTCATGTGTTTGGAAGACTACCACCTCACGAACGAATGTAATTCATTTTCCATCAATGCCTCTCACATATGTTTGTTACAAAGGATTTAATGTTTCTATATGATATTCAGGACATAATTATCATTCTAATAAAATATTATATAGTCAAATATCGTCCATTTCCATCAACTGAAAAATGTTAATATCATTCGTGTGTACGTATGGACTACCACCACCACGAAGTGATGGGATTCATTTCCCAACCCCACATTACTTGGATAATGTAAATAAGTTTATTTTATTAAATAATATGTTTATCATGATATAATTATAATTATTTAAATATAAAATTGTACTTATGTTCATTCCACCATGATCTTTAGAAAATGGAAGTGTTACTCATTTGTATGTATGGCTTAATGTCTCTTTAACTGTAATATAATTCAATTTTCATAACCCGGATTTTTTGTTGGTGATAAAAGTAAATGTAATATTTAAAAATTATAATAATTCATTATTATTATTTTATAGATATTGTAAAAATTACCTCTTGGAACACATTCAACATACTAATTTCATTTTGGAATTATGTAATGAATTCCTCAAAACATCCAACATGGAAATTACAGATTATGTAATTAAATTTCTCATAAAAATAACTGAAATAAATGGATAAAGGATGAGGGATTAATCATATAATTGATTATTAATAAATAAAATAATTTATATAATTTTATTATATAGGTGGTAAAGTACATTCATAACAAGTCTACACTCTAGGTAAAGGGTTTTATAACTCAATTTCTTTTCCCTAGGTTATACTTTTTCTTAATTTACTATGTCATTCCATGACTAAGTGTGAAATTAAAAATTATATTATTATGATTTATTTTCACTTTTTTTGGTTTTAAGTTTTTTACACATAATATCATCACTTATTAATTCTCACCTCAATGATTTGATCGTTGTAAGGCTTTTTTCATATCAATTTTGTTTTTATGATACATGTTTGATGATATGAACCTATTTATTTTTATGTGTTGTACATAATTATCATTTGAAATTTTCTATCATTAATATTATTTTGTTCATGATGTTTAATGTTTCATTTTAATCTCATATTTCATGGAACTTATGATTCAAAAGATACCATAGTGGTAGGAGTTTATTTTACAATCTCATTGTTATTCAGGGTTGTTTATGTTTTGTTCAC
The DNA here is from genome assembly GCA_963277665.1 of Viscum album. NCBI lineage: Eukaryota > Viridiplantae > Streptophyta > Magnoliopsida > Santalales > Viscaceae > Viscum > Viscum album. Next base: position 1,048,236,713 of record OY728151.1, on the reverse strand, counting down.
CTCTAGGATAATTATTTAATATATCTATATTAAACCCAATATATTTTGGTATCCTATGACTTTTTATGAATATTATATACTTTCCTTTCATTTACTTTTCTTATGTACTCAAGTTACTGGAATGATTTTTTATAGAAAATCAGCCTTCTTGTCTACTTGGTTAGGAATATTTTTCATCTAGATCTATTTTTTAATTAAAATGTTTTATAGAATGTTTTTAGTATTTTAAAATAATTTATTAAATACATTTCAACCCAGGTTTAAATTTTTACAAAATGGTTTATAAGGAATCGTGTAGTCATTTTGAGAATGAGGTACTTTTTTACTTTTTTACTGAAAATTTGTAAGGAATCTTTTTTAAATGTACTAAAAATTAACATAGTTTCATGCTTTCATGACCACTCAATGTTATGAATATTTCTTTATAAGTTTACTTGTTTATCTTAAAATAAAATTTATTTTCTAATATTCTAAAAAAATGGGTTTAAAGGGTTATTTTCAAGTTGACATGGGTATTTTTCTCAATAATGTTTACAATGATCTTTACCTTGTATATTTATTCAATAAAGAAAACAAAATTATATTTTATTTTGACACCACTAGGGATATGTTGTCATGATAAAATTGTTATTATTTATTTTGATGGTTTATAATCATTTTCACTTGGAATGTATCGTCATTCAAATTCTTCATTAAATTTCTTTCATTGAAATTATTTTTAAACAATCACATTCTCATGATCATTGGACATTAAATTTCTCTAAAATATATATATTCATAATATCATGAATATAATTTCTAAAAAAATACCATTTCATCATATGGTATTTTACTTTGATAGTTATTTTATTTACTGTGGAAATATTGATATTTTTTATTTTTTTCAAATGACTTGATATATTATTTGGTTTCACAACCCATACCCTCAAAAAAGTATTAAAAAAAGTGAAGAATATAGTGAAAAAAGGTTTAATGATTATAAACCATGAATGAAATAAAATATTCAATAATAAAATGTGACAATAAATATACATTATTGGATAATAAATAGAACAATCTAATAAAACATTCTCAACTCATGCCATCCCCCTATGCATCTATGATCTCCCATAGTAGTAACACATGAATCATATAAATTATTATATGAACACCATGTCTCTAATTAATAAATTATTTCTAACTTTGTCAGATTCTCATTACATCCCAACTATTACTTAATTATGAATATGAGAGGTATGTTCTCTAGGGAATAGAAGATTATCATCAACAGAAGAAGAAAATTTTTCCTTGTATTCCTTCATGTGGAGTAAGGAAAATCTCCTTTGGATTTGTGTGATAAGAATAAGAATGGTGAATTATCATACAGCCTTTAGTATTTGGTAAAATAACCTCTATACAACACACGGGTTGTTCCCTTACACTCCAAGAGCGCATTTTTATCACTTTGTATCCTAAATGGTAACTTCATATATTTTCAAAAAGATAAAAATTGAGCTGAAAGATTAATCAATAGTTTCATTCACCCATGTATGTGTCCCTTTATTTTGAGTAATAATGCATGTCCTCAAATGAAACATGTCCATATTAGATATGAATAAAAACACCTACATATCATCATAGTAAGAAGACACATAGTAAATCAAGGCACCACAGAAAACCAACAGCATAAGAAATACACATCAACAGAATGAGATCATTAAATTTTTCCATATATTAACTAAAAACATGACATGATGATCATTCCATCAAAATTATTTCTCTTAGTAAAATATTTTGGCAAAATTATTAATAGAGACAAAAAATCTCCAATAATAGAATAAAAAATCCAATCATTCTACTGTATTTGGATGTGGTTCAAATAAATCATCAATAAAAACATGAATTTTCTACATAAAACAAAATCATAATAGAAACCAAAATAGAAAGAAATCACCATTTCCAGATTCAGAGTCCTTTTTTAGCATTGAAATACTAAATTTGAAACCTTTAAACCTGATAAAAATAAAAAGAACTCATTTCCATGTAACTTTGACTAAAATTAAAGACAATATTTTACATAAATTATTCAACCAACATAATGAAAATTCTATTACTAATTTGAATGTAAATATCCACAGTGACTTCACCTTTCATAATCATTTGGAAAAAAATTCCATATTTCTCATCCAACCAAGAATCAACTTCTTATGAAACATCCTCCTAAATCTGGTATGCATCCCCCACATTTGGGTAAGATTCTTTATTAAAATGAGTGTTACTCAAATAATTTTCACTAGAATATGTGGTATGATTTTTATCAACCTTATTCTAAGGGTAAATATCTATTTCTACCTTCCTAGAATCATCTAATGATCTAGTAATAGTTTTTATATATTTATTAGAGTAGTCATTACATTTCTAGGTCTTCTTGTGGTTTGGAATAATGAATGCATCCAAACCAATTCATGCATTTATTAATAAAGAATTTTCTTATGAATTAAATTGATCATTAAATATATGAGGAATTAATTTCACATGATGTAGTGGGTGGAATGTAGAATTATATATCTTCGTTATGCATAGGTAGGTATTATGAGAGAAACATGTTGTCTTTCCCTATTTAAGTCATTTTTTGGTGTATACCTACCTATAGTTTAGACTATCCTAGTATAAGGTATTGGTTGTATGTTTTAAATATTTTCGGAATAGACCTTGATGGTATGTTTCAAATGTATAGCATTATGCATTCCATCATTATGAAAACGGTTATTAATGTTCATATGGTCATTTCAAATAATATCAATGGATAAGTTTTAAGTTCATGTGATTATTTATATGGTATCATTTGATCTTAATTTTCTCATACCATATTATTCTTTGTGCTAATTTTATTTATTAAATGGAATTTTTTATTAGTTATTTACATTTCCATATTGATTATTCCTTTTGATTATTTTCTATATTTCATTTTTCACATACCCTTACTGATCATTTTACCTCAACTATATCGGTTTATTTTCCTCATGATGTTAGGAAGTGTACTATGATTTATTAGAAAGAATATTTTTTATAGAATAATAATGTTCTCAAAGAAAATTCTATGTTGATTTTTTTATTTTCAAATGTAATGTGATATTAAAGCGTATATCTAGATCTCCCAGACTACTAAACTAATAGATCCTTCAGAATTTGAACCCTTATATCTATTCCAATGTAACAAAGTTTAAAATGACTCTATGATACTATAATATGGGTCTTCACATTTTCACTAATAAAATATGTCACTTCTCATCCTACCTTCTAAAATGGGTCTCTTTCTAGAACCAGTGAAAAATAAAGGTAGACAGGTGCTTACTACAATTAAAGTAAGAGTGGATTGGTTTATTGATATATATATAAACAATAAAGGGTGTATATTGTTTCTTAACCTCCAATTAAATCACAGTAATAATAAATATCTCTCAAATAAATAGTAGGAGGCATAGGGTCTCTCACCGATTTATTCCCAAACTCCTTTGTAAAACTATGTTTTTTCTCTCCTTTTATTTCTGCATTGCATCATATTATGTTAATATATATAATTTCATTATTTAAATTCGCCATATTTATATTTTCATTAATCACATAATTAAATTTTATATAAAATTTATCATAAATATTAAATTTATCACTTCATCATATTGAATTTATTTCATTTTGAATGTTTCCCTTGAATTTAATTTTTAAATTTTTTTAATATAAAATTCACCCCCCCCCCCCCACTTCCATTATACATGAACCAAAACATCCAACATCTTTCTCTGGTTATATTATGGATTGTTCTAGGAGTTTTTTTGTGAAACCCACCTTTTTACATGTTTTAATTATGTAGTTATTTAAGTATAAAAAAGTTCATGTTCAAATAGAAAATATATGAATGGATGATTTTCATGTGATTCTTTGGTCCATATGTCTCCCTCCAATTAATTTTTTATGTATTTATATCTCATGAAAAATAGTGGGTTTCATGTATTGATGCTCGCTCTACTATGGGAATAGGTAAGTTATATCTTCTTTACTATGTATTTATAGTCCAGTGGTGATTTCTATTCCACTCTGTTTATGGGAATTAGGAAGTGATGTTTTCTCTACTATGTTATGGGAATGGGGTAGAGATTATTTATCCTTTATTTATATGGGAATAATTTAATTATTCATGAACCACTATGTTTATGGGAATCTTGTAGTGATTTTTCCCCACTATAGAAATTTGGTTGTGATGCCTGCTATACCATGTTCGAGTAAATAGCAAGTGATTCCTGCTCCATTATTTTATTGTTTCTATATCTATGTTTATTTTTTAACAATATATTATGATTCATTTCATGAAATTACATATCTTTATTAAAATTATTATACTATAAGTACTGTGATTATTTTCTGATGTTTCAATACTATTATTTCAAGTTATATCTTATCTCTTCTGAGATTACATGTTTGTTATCGTGGATTATGGATAAGTACAATTTTTCCATGTTCTTTTTAATAGTATATTTTCCCCTAACCATGTTTCTCGAATACATATAATATAATCCTTCATGAAATGTTGATGATTTTTCCCTTAATATTCATTTTATATCATAACTATCTTTTATTTCCATTCATTGGGTTATGAAGATGATTTTAACCAATAAGGAGTCTTGAAGAGATTCTAGTGTGATTATATTGTTGATAGATTTTAAAAAGTATAATAAACTATGTTTTTTATGTTTTTATTCCAAAAAGACACTAAACCTTAAATTATTTGTATTGGGTAAATATTTTGAGAATAAATATTTAACTTATTTTAATATGGTAAAAAAAGATATTATCGTCTCACGTTGCACCAAATCTAGGAGTCCAGTTCTGGACTTCCTCACATAAGAGTATTTAGAGGAGTTTAGTGGTTCCTATGGTATGAAAAATACCACTCCATGATATAAATAGAAAAACTATTATAGCCTAATCAAAGTATATTAAAGAAACTTTTCCCCATTTAAATATTTCAAAACAAATTGAACTTGTTAATTAAATTTAATATAGAATTGCAGAAGAACATTGTTCAATGATCATCAGAATATTTAATGGAAATCATATGTAAAAAAAAATTGGTAATTAGCCTCCCAATTTATAGATTCTCCATTAACCTAGTGTTTTATGTAAGATCACTATACCCATGCACATCGATCCATACTTCTCTACATATTTAAATGATTAATTAATTTTATAAAGGGTATATTGGGGAAGCCCAACCTTTTGGTTGGAAAAAATAGTAATTTATGGTATTATTTTCTAATTTATTATTTAGTAATTTTAATCTAAATTTTAATTTCTATATTTTATTTGAATAAAAATATTTATTGTTTTATCTTATATATATCATTCCCTATCATGTTTCATTTACTACAAATCACTTTCTCTCTTCATGGAAAATGAACTTCGGTGTTGATCTATGGGTGAGTAAGCTAGTTATTTATGCTTTATCTTAGAATATATATATATTCTCTTATATTCTCATATTATGAATCACAATAGAGTGTAGATAAACTATTTATATGTGATGATGGTCCTATTTCCCACGCAATCTATTTCTCTTCTGACAAATCATGTTCTTCCAATTCTTCACTTCAATGTGTTTTCCATCATATGATGGAGGTGAAAATTAATGTAGAGAATGTCATAGTGATAGTTGGTTATGTGTTGAGGGGATCTTCCCTACATAAAGGGTACACTAGGGTATGTTTCTAGTAAGTTAAAATCATGATTAATGTTTAGTAACTTCCACATTACGTAGAAATAATTGTATAAATTCACATTAAAAATATAGGTGATGACCATCATAATTTAAGAACAAGTGGGGTTGAGTAGTGAATTTTTAAAATTCACACAACAAATGGAGAGTAGATTTTAATAATATATTTTTATATAACAATGATATGGAATATTCGGTGGATCCCCCAAGGAATTACTACCTTTAACATAAAATCTTTTGATATTATTCTTTCTTTCACGACATATATTTTCCATCAAAACAAAAAACACAATTTTTCCTTTAATACTTATAAAAACACTAATAATAATAATAAATTTTATTAAAATAATTTTTGATTGGTAGAAAATTCTCCTAAAGAGATACTACCATGGTCAAACACTATGTTTAACTATGAATACAAATTGTATTTTTATATTCCTTCAAAATGTTTTGTCAATAATGTCTCTTATTTCAAGGAATTTTAGAAAAGTAAATGGTAAGTACAAATTAAAACTCCCATGAAAATGTTCCATGTTTGGTGTAATTGGGAAATTTCTAATTGACTATCCCTAGAGTAAGGTAATTCTATATGTTCCTGATGATAAAAAAATGATTTTAGTTAAATAGATGGATTAAAATATCTAATAAAATCAAATAACATGTTGAAAGAAAGAAAATTCTAACACTGATAAAAAGAAGAAATTTGCAAAGAAAAGAAGATGATGATTATTCCACTTCAGGAAGTCAATCATAAGAAAACTCTACTAAAATTCTTGTAAATATTTTTTTTCATATTTAAAAACATTGAAAATCCTCAATCAATGAATAAGAAGGTGAAGATTCCTATATTAAGCATATGATGAAATCTGATCTTTAGGTTGGTCGTGACAAAAACACCAAAATCAATAAATAGATCAAGAAAATTAAGAATGAGCGTAAGGATAAAATAGATTATAAAAATTATTTACTCACAATAGAATCTAGTTACAAAGAAGAACTCAATATTGTCAAGGATACAATAATTGAACAAGACAATATGATAAAACATTTTGATAAAAAATCTTCTAATAAGTAAAATCTGAATAAATAAAAATTGATTTTTCTTGATTTTGAGAAAACCTTAATGAAGATAAGATGTGACTAATATAACATTTTTAAAATAAATTCAAAAAAATCACAAGTTATAGACTTTTGAACAAAAAAATGATGTGAAATTTGTTCCTAAAAAAATGTTTTTAATCTATTTCTTTTAATAAATTAGGTATGAAATCCAAATGTAGGAAACTTTTTTCTATGAAAACTCATGAAAAACTAATATTATTTTAAAAAGGGTTAAGGAAAACATGATAATTAATAACCCCCAATTAAAATTGAAAAACAAACATTGATTGAATCAAAACTTAAACAAGAAATTCATTCTCTTAGAGACATATGTGGAAATAATAAAAGGGGTATTTATCCCATAATGATGACAAATATTTATATGAAAAAGAATTTAGGTTTGAATATTCAAAAATGATATTATTTATAGATAACCCATGTTTAATATGTTACTATAAATGTAATTTTTATGACTAATTAATGAATATTATTCTAGTATAATAATCTCAATCATTTCATGCTCAAATAATTTTCCAAAAACATAAATTAGTAAATTGAATCATTTTTAGGGTTTCTTCAAATGCTAGAAAGAGAAGTAATCCATTGATACATGAAAGTGGATGTTCAATCCATAGTATATGATACTAATGTCTTGAAAAAAAATTATTTTTCTGGATGTTCGTTCAACTAATTTTATAAATTATATCCCCTCAAGATTAATAAGAGTTCTTATAAGTGATCTTTAAGCCTTGAAATTGAAATCCAAGGATGTTCTATTTGTGCATGAGATTAAAAACATTATTTTGATCCAACTTTTTGAAGATGGGAATAAATTCGTTTTTATAAGTAATTATTGTGTCATCAAGATCTTAAATGGTGGGTGAAGTATTACTAAGGGATAAAGAACCATATATAACTTATTCCAAATTTCAAATTAAAATGAAACATGTTATATGATTATAAAAGATGAGAATATGATCTGGTATTAAAGGCTTCAAAATCATAGTTAAATAAGTATTATTAGGATAGCATTGGGATATATAGTGGGAGACTTACTCAAACAAAAGTGAAAAATACATAACATTTTTTAAACTTGTCGAATGGAAAAAATATGTCTAGGAAATCAGAAAAAGGTGTAAATTCAGTAAACTATGACACTTAAAATAAAAAAATTTATCTTATGTGGTCCAATGAGACATAAATGTACTAAATATGATCTTTATTTCATTAAATTTGTTTATACCCAAGATTATCAAATATAAATATACATATTTTTTTATGAATATTCTGTAAATTTTACAAAATCACACTTGATAATCATAAAGGATTAGTCTATTTGAAAATAAGATACCTAACAAACTAGTTTATAAAATATCTTCAACATCCCCCAAAAATATCTTCCTATTTAGTGTTCTTGTTTGAAATACCCTACTTAATAATCTTTTTCATAACCCAGGGAAAAGAAACATAAGAAGGGGTGAGTACATATTCTTGGTAAGGGAGAACATGGGAGATATCAACCGATGATCATATGAGAGAATAATATAATCATAAGTGTATTATATCATTAAAATAACATACAAATTTCATATTAATTCTATCCAAGAATGAAAACATGAGTCATGACATTGATCCTAATCATTTAAAAGTCATGATTAATAAGTGTTATAATTCATTATAAATCACCAAGAACCACATGATAATTTCATAAAAGTGTGTCACTTTACTAGAAATGTTAAAATTTTCATATGTGAGGGGTAACTAACAAGAAAAATAACTCAAAATGGATTAGTACCTAATAGTTTTCTCCCATAGTGGATCAAGAACATAAATGTTTTTCCTATAATTGATCAAGTATATTAACTTGATTTGCATGATTTTCTCATGAGATAAAAAACTTTTCCCAATGCATTTAAGGGATATATAATTTTGGTCCCACTCAACCTTAGTTATAATGTAACCACCATACATGATTATAATGTAACCACCACCCTATGGTTATAACATAACTACCATTCTTTGGTTATAATTTTACCACCATCATTTAGTTATAACATACCCACATTCCCTTGTTTATAATGTAACATGAGTCCTTTGGTTATAACTTAACCTCTATTGTTTACTAATAAAGTAATTACCATACTTGTTTATAACATAAACCCCCAGAAATTTATAAAAAACATCTATATATGTGGCACAATATCATAAAAAATTTATTATATCATCACACCATAACTCATGCAAATAAAACAGGTTTTATAAACTTTTTTTCCATTCATTATAGCATAACACATGTAAAATAAATGGGTTCCTAAAAATTTCATCAACATTAATATTAACCATACAACTAAATTTTAATAATGGTATCAATGGATAATATCCTTGTTAATTAATAAGTTACATCAAGGATGTTATCATGGATAAAAATGACTTCAAAATATCATTGGAACATTTCATGAGGAAATAGATTTTCCACTTTGATAATAAATTTTTCAAAATATAAAAATGTTGAAAATATTTATGAAGCAATTTTATTTGAAAATAGAAATTGAAAATTATAAATTAATATTCAAAACATTTACAAGTCATTAAGGAAGGAAATTACATTCATGTCGTATATTTTAAAATAAAACATTCCTTTGTCACTTTTTTATATAAGTGAAAAATAACTTCACTTGAAAAAAAAAATTCATTTAAAAAATATTTCTTAATAACATAATGATATAGAAAAAATTGTATTCATATTTAAATCCAAATAATTTTAATGGGAGTAATCATAAAAGAAATTCCTGGTAAATATATACACCACATAAAGGAATCAAGTGGAAAATATGGCATGTGTCCCACATAAATAAACTTTAGAAGAAAATCCCTTATCTTGGATCTAAATTCCTTATTACATATTTGAGCCTCCAATATAATAAATATAGGTATATTATACATATATTTTAGAGCTGAGATCATATGTATCATAAAATATATGATTTAAATATAACCTTTTGTCAGCCTTTTATTTAAAATTCTTTATAAAAAATATTTTTCAAGTGATAACTACTTAATTTTTCATATATGTTTCGGTTTGGTATTTTTGATCCTTGTATATTGATCATGGATCAACTTTAAAAATAGTTTTATATATATATCCTATATATTAATTATATATTTTTATATTCACACATAAAATTTATAGATAGAAAAATTAATTACATCGTTCATGGAGATAGTAGGTCATACATACGCATGAATGTTGTTTCCACTTTCAAATGGATGGAATGAAATAAAGGTAAATAATAATTAACAATTAAATAATCATTATTATATAAGATAAATAACATATATTTATCAAACCATTATTTATTACCATCGAGGTAAATCAGAACTGAAAAAAGAATTACATCGGTTCACGAGGCGGTAGTCCTACATACACACGCCTGATGGTTTCATTTCCCATTTGGTGGAAAAGGAGGTTGATATAGGTTAATACATTAACATAATAACATATAATTATATGGTATAGAGTATTTTATTCTATTAGTGTGGGGGAATAATATTTTGATGAGTTGGATGAATAAATAAAACAAAAAAATACTCGATTAAGAATATACCTCTTCTAAGGACAACATCATAAGGTTTACACCAAAATCCTACCTTGGTTGTATTTATGATCATAAAAAGGGCCTCTATTATTTGAGGAATAATTTATGTAATTTATTTACATAGTTTTGGGTAGAAAAAATGGTTTTATTATGTGAAAATAAATGAGAAGAATGTATTCCCTTTTATAAGAAAGGGGAGGGGCACTCTTGGAATATCTAAAAATGTTAATTTAAATTAAATTAATTTTCGTGTAAAAATGGATAAAAATTCATAATATTTAAATATAGTATTCGGATTAGTGAAAATACTCTCTTCCAATAATATTTTTATAATTTGGGATCACATTCGTACCATTATCTTTTTTTAACCACCCATTAACCCATTGGACAATTACAACCATATTAAGCTTTTTTATCCTTTATGGGTTAAAAATGTTACTATAAAATGAAAAATAACCCATAAATGGACCGTGGTGGATATTCTAAAACATATCCCATTATTTATCCTAAATTTATTATTTTTATGAATTTTAAATAATTTAATAAAATATTATTTATCATAAAATATAATTAATTTCATTTTTGTTACTATTATTTTAATTTTACTTTAAATACAGAAAGTAATAAAATAAAATTAGAATATAATGAATTAAAAACTCTCTATTATCTATGTTTTATATAAAAATATCTTGGAACAAAAAAAACTTACTCAAATAATATTATTTTTAGTGGTTTTAAAATCACTTATTTTGTTTTTGATTTAATTAAATCAATACTAAGTTGGTGTTGCATAAGAATTTAAGGTATCTATTTCATAACTAAAAAATATAAATAAACAACCATGATAAGTAAAAATAATTTATCATTTAAATTAAAACTTATAACCTAATATCCCTTCTTTTTATCTATATCTAAAAAATGTAAATATGATAAAACAAAGACATTTACATTTTCTACTTTGTATAAAATAACATAAAGGTCCAAATCATTTCCAAATCACAAAAAAACATGAATATATTTTATTTTTCAATGATTCGGGATGATATATACTCATAAAATAAAATCGAGTATTATGGTCATTTTTATGTCCTTAACATTTCATTTTACCCTTAATTAACTCATTTACACTTTACTATGGAAACAATAATTAAAATTATTACTTTTCATAATGTCTAAAAATAAAATAGAAACATTGATAAAATTTATACCCACTGATTCCAAATATTCAAACCAGTTTTAAATTTTTTTATCAAAGTTGTAGAAGATATTTTAAAAATAAACAGACAAATCTCTAAGAAAAATTGTTTTATTGAAACATGCCCATTTCAAATGAAAATTATTTTTATATGAAACATGTGTTTAAAAATAATTTCAAAACCTTAATTGGATAATCTTATATTAATAGAAACTAATTTAATTTTAAAAACTAATCCAAAATATAATTCAAATTTGAAAATTCTTGTTAAGGAATCATAATTTTCAATAAAAATATGTATTTTTCTAAATTCATTGAAAAACAATATTTCCAGAAATTAACAAAAATTAATCTTTCGGTAATTTTATATATTCTAATTTCAAAAATTAATTTCATTTTAGAAAATATATTTTCTATATTTTCTATATACTTATTATAGTTTTTTTCATAAAAGTGATAAAATCATTTTTGGATGAGAACATAATTTTGAAACATAAAATGACATTATTGAAAATTGATTGATTATATATTGAGAATTTATTAATAAATTTATATTGAGTATGAAAGTTATATATATTTCATATGGTATATAATCCTTTTCATACCTACCAATTTAATGGATTGGTTAAAATGGTCATATTTAAATAATAGTAAGTCATGGTTTATTTAGACTTGGTATTGCATGTAACTCAAGCTATCAAAGAAGTAAAATTTTCTTATAGAGAATGATTTCATAAAATATCAGGGTGTCTCATTATACCCCCTACAAATAAATTTCACCCTCAAAATTAATCAATTTGAAACAAAAATATGAGGATACTTTTGCCTCATCACATCCTCAGGTTCCCATGTAGCTTCCTCAAATTTGTGGTTTTTCTAAAAAATAATTATGACCAGGTTAGTGGTCTTGTTTCATAACACTTTATCTCTATGATCCAGAGTCTCCACATTCTATTCTAATATAGATAGATCTTATTCCAGTGGTATAAAATCTATGTTGAATATATATGATATATCATTTATGTACTTCATCGGGGGAGATATGTGGAACACATAGTGAAGTTGATAGTGATTCGGTGGGGGCCCCAAACAATAATCTACATCCCTAATACGATCAAAAATTCAAAAGGGACCAATATTTCAAGGTATCAACTTTACCATATTTCTAATCCTCATAGCCTTCTTCTATGAATATATTTTCAAGAATACCATATCCCAAACTTTGAACTTCGGATATTATCAATGATTATTAAAATACCTTTTCTATCGACTTTGTGATTCCCTTATGTGTTTTTTAATGGTTCTCACCATATATTTCATTTCTTTAGTTACCTCAGGTATAAATATATTTCTTTCTCTAACTTTATCCCAACAAAATGGAGTTCTACAGTTCCAATCATAGAGGGATTCATAAAGAACCATCTTAATTCTTGAGTGAAAATTATTATTGTAAGAAGATTACACAATAAAAAGGTGTTGATCCCAACCACCTTTTAACTCTATAGATCAAGCTCTCAACATTACTTCTAATGTTTAAATATTCCTCTTATAATTTTAATCTGTTTGAGTATGAAATGCAGTACTCAAACTAAACTATGTGTTCAAATCCTACTAAGGACTTCTCTAAAAAATAAAGTTAAACCTCGTATCCTGATAAAATACAATAGAATGTGTTACTCCATGAAATCATAACACTTAATTAATGTATAACCACAAAATTTGATCAAGGGAGAAATATTTTGTGATGGAAATGATGTGTGTAGGCTTTGTAAGGTGATAAATTGCATCCCAGAAATAGTGATCCCTTTTGATGTTTTAGGGAGTAGAATGATGAAATACATGGTAATGATTTTAATTTTCCATTTAGGTATGGGTAATGGATATAGCATTCCATTAGACTTATGTCTCTTAACAATAACTTTCATAAAACCCAACTACCAAGATACATACTCTTCAATGTCTCTCTTCGTCTTGTCCCACCAAAAATACTCTTTCAGATCATAATATATCTTGTTACTCCCATGATGAATACATAATGATGAGCTATTATCATCATACAATATATCCTTCTTCATGCCTATTATTTATGGGACACCTACATGGTTATATAATCTAATAATTCCATTTAAATAAAGTTTTAATTTAGTAATATTTCTTTCCATCTTCAGTAGCACAACATATTCCTTATTTGCCACATTAATAATCACATGGATAGATGGTTCAACGTTCATTTGAATTAGATTCATTCTATACCCTTTCCTCATGATTCCAGGTTTTATATTATGAAAACCTATATGTTTTTATATCTTTCAGTCCATATCATGGGAAGACTATCATGGCCCTTTCAACTAGGAGAATCGTCTACCTTGTTCGACTTCTGTGGGTGTTAATGTATTGAGAAGTCATAATTTATAATCAACTCCAACCATCTTCTCTGATCCATATTCAACTCCTTATGTGTGAAAATATACTTCAAAAATTTATGATCATCGTATATGTAACACCTTTATCCTAAAAGATATTTACTCTATATCTTTTATGTAAAAATTATAGTAGCTAACTATAAATCATGGGTAGGGTAACTTTTGTTATTAATCATAAATTCTGGGTGGGAAAATCTATAATAATATCACTCTACATTAATAAACACCCATTACCCTTATTTGAAGAAAAACTATAGATCACAAACCCTTATCTTCTATATTTTATTGTGAGCATAGTTGCATCAACCAACCTTTTCTTCGGCTCCATGAAATTATCTTCACATTTAACAATCCAGAAAAACATAAATCCCTTCCATGTGAATATTGTGAGTTAATTAGATTGTTATGATAAATTTCTCACAATGTGTGAACGATATTATATAAACCCAAGAAAACTATGGATCTTAGTTACCATAGTTGTTCTAGGATATGATCAATAACTACTATCTCTAAAATATCCACTAATATAACCTCACTTGAGATTATATGATCCAATAATGAAACAATATAAGGCCAAAAATTACTAATGGTAAATATTTCATACAGATTATCCTTTCTCAATGTCCCACGAAAAATTGTCATATGATCTTCACAAAACTTTTTTTCTATTTGAATATATAATAATTTTGTTTATAAAGACTATCAAAAACTAATCATTGTAATATCTAAAGAATCTAATCATAAAATCAATGCAGATAGTGGAGGAATTAGTAAGACTAAATGGTATCACTATAAATTAAAAGTTTCTATGACTTATACTAATTTCATCCTAGTTATATCATTATTTTGGATGCTCAATTGATGATATCCATAATTATGGTAAATCTTACAAAAGTATGAATCATTGTAAAGTTGACCAAACATGTCAAAAATATGGGGTAGAGGATACTATTTCATGACAATGATCTTGTTATGTTCTCAAAAATAAATGCAGAGTCGCATTGAAAAATATTTCTTATAAACAAAAAGAACTGTAGTTTCTTATTTTATTCCAATAACTTGATTGGGGCCATTCCATATAGAGTCCTTGAAATAGGTATAGAACCAATTATAAGTTCCATTAAAAACCCAACCTCATGAATCAGATAAAGAGATGTAAATTCCTCTAAAAATACATCCATAAACTTCTAAACAATAGGTATGACTTCAATATTGAGTGTATCCAAATAAATAATCTTCATGGATTAGAATTAATATCCACAATATAGAAGTGACTTCCATTGGTATTTTTTATTCATCATTACACCAATAAATGATCAAATGTTATTTTGGAATATTACATGTGATTTCCCTTCCACATAAATTGATATGGGATCCATATAAATAATTTTATTCAATCCCTAGGATCACATAAAATTCAACTAAAGGGATATCACAAGATTTTTAGGAATCACAGTCCCACAAACTTTAATCAAAGAGAAACTATAAACTTTAAATGAAACCATCATACCTTTTAGAGTTTTTACTTCAAACTTAGAATCTAATCATTGAGTATATGAATTAAAATTCCTAGATAAATTTCCTAATATATAGTAATTCATATAACTAATATGAAAAGGTGTACTTCAATATTTTATCATAGATATTACCACCTCAGATTTATCATTATATCTTAAATCACACAATAAAACAAAATTTGTTTACATAGACATTAGTCATATTTAATCAGAGTGATAAATCATGAAAAATAATTCATAAGATTTATAAATCATGACTCCTTCTTATAATACTATGGTAACATAGGTTTAACCTAGTTTATTTTCGATCATTACCAAAAACTTTAGGATCTTAAAAAATATGTATACTTATCCATAGGGCTTTTACAAAATTTTTCTAAACCTTATCCCTCAAGAAAACTAAACATTTCATATGACAACATCTATAGTGACCCAATCTTCTCATAAGAAATATATATATTGTTTTAGATGAATATTCATTAATTTTCAAAAAATAATACCTAAATAACATAAAGGTATAGTGTCTTTAGATACTAGATACATAAAAAACTACTTCATAAAATATCTTCAACATCTCTAATTAAGATCTTTGCATTTAGTGTTTCTCATGGATATATCCTACTTTAGAAATTTATTCATAAATTGGGGAAAAGAAATATAATAAAGTGTGAGATCATATTCTTAATAAGTATGAAAATGTGAGGTATCATTCATCGAACATATAAAATATTAATATAAGGACAAGGGTAATAGATCATGAAAATAACTTTCAAAGTTCATACCCAATTATTTCTAGATCAAAAACATTAGTTTTTTTGTCCCTTAATTCCACGTGGGGATGGAATAGAATTATGTGGTGTTGGTTGGATAAAAATTACATGAGACACATACAACCACGACCTTTTCATGAAGTTTCCAATAGGTCTTATTCATGGAACTAGAAACACCCAATGGTTCTTATATCCATGATGACTCATTCACCTACTTTCTAAAGTTAGGTTATCTTTGGGAGGCTTGGCTAATGATACATAAGAACTCACATTGGTCAATAGGATGGGAGGACGGGATCATCTCACCCTTTTCTAGGGAATATTTTCCTACTATGGGAAAATCCTTTATATTTAATATATTTTAGGGAATCCTTCATAAATTCCAAAGTATACCATAAGCAAACCTTGAATTAAAAATAAATTATTAGGATGCATAGGTTGTAGAATCATCTACATGTATTTGAGTTTCATCATCAATGGATACATCTATATGTATATGAGGTTATCCATCAATGGTTCCCTTTTACAAATATATTAGATATTATTTTGTTGTTTATTATCATGATGTTGGTTTTAAGCCACGTAGTGGGGCACCCTAGAGTTTATTGTCATATAGGGGGACATGAGTTGTTTTGATGATGCGATCAAACCCATGAGATGGTATTCCAATGTATCCTCATTAAAGTAATTAGAAACCATGTATTATTTTGTGACTTAATAGGATACATCAAATCTTTTAAGGTCATGTGATATGAACCAAACCATTTAGTTTAACGTCATGCGGCAAAGACGTCTAGGTAAAAGGTGCATAGTCAATGTTTGGTGTATGACATATACTAAATCATCCTAGGGAACATAGATGGGATATGGGGTCCAATTTTGGATAAGAACCTACTGTGAATATGAACCATATAGAATTATGGTTGGTTTGGGTGTTGGGTTTGGACCTCATGTATCTTTCCTATGTATCCCATTTGGATAGGAATCAATGACTGTGTATTTCTTTTTGGAGGACCCGTGCCTATAGAGGCCCTCAAAAGTTTTGTATTATAGGGAATGAGACCCATTTAGAAGGTTTATTTGGTTATTATACCATCTATGGGGATTCCATATGGTTGGATATATGAATTTAAGGACCCATTCCTATGGAAACCCTCTGAAGGAAGGCGGGAGAAAGATCTAGAAAAAGATTCTCCACTGAGACATGTGTCTGAATATGTGGATATTAAGATCATAACTAACCTCTAATACCAAGTGAGTAATTATAAATTACGAGAAACAATAGGAAGTGAAAGATCCTCCAAACCACATGATCCTCCTTCCACTAGTGGAATACTTTGGTTCAACGGGAGAAGATAAAATGGTTTTGACATGCCCATAACCTCCTATAATTGTACACAGGATAGTTATGTCTGACTAAACATATGGATAAAAACTATGGGAATGGAGAAGGATGAAGTAACGATGAAAGGGGGAACCTATAAGAATTTCTAGGACCTTACTCTAGGAGTTATTCCCTAGTGACTTGTTCCTCTGGAAGATAGAACAATGAGACACTACACCTGAAATGGAATGGTAAGTGTGATTCTCTACCTCACCACTATGAACTGGGGGTCCATAATCTTAGATAAAACTAGAGAAGTATGTTTACATAACCCTAGTATTTGAGATTGGGAGTTCCCCGACACTACCCATAGGGTCGGGGTCCTCGTGACTAATGGAATTCATTTACACATGCACCATGAGGACCCAACCAGTCAGGTAGAACATGTGTGTGACACCTTGGACTAGAGGAATGAATATCGAAATGTGAGACACACTATAACACCTCATACCATTATCTTGGAGGACTATAGGATTTTTTGGAGGATTCAACTTGGTCTCCCTCATATGATGGGTCCAAATGAAGAGGAACCATGCCATTAGTGTCTTAGAATAGGGCTCAAAAGGGACTTGCGCTAGTCCTGGAATGTCGAGCAAGAGGTTCTTCTCATAGGACTATGGAGTAACTAAAATTTATTTCCTTATGTGGGGTTTTCCTATTAAAAATTAATAATAATTGGTCAATGGAACACATTGGCACCATCACATAATTGAGGCCTTGGCCTAGGCACCACAAGTCTCGTCAAGTGTCCCTGGAAGGATCTCACACATGTCCCTCGTTAGGGAAGGGTCCTTCATCCTAGTGGTTGTAAACTAGGGGAGAAGAGGTCCTCACACAGGTGTATTTTCTTTTCAGTCCCTGGGAGGACTTTGATCTCCATATCCCCTATTGTCACGACCCAACCTCAGGGCCCATGTCGTGACTACCCCAAGCCCGCCTTCCATATGCCAGGGGCTGGAGACTAGCACCAAAGGCAGAAATCCTGATAAAAAGGGAAGGAATTGCCTTTATAAAGTAAAAAAACTCTATAGAGTAAGCAAGCTGAAGTAAACACTAAGTAAACTGGGTGCAACTGTAAGTGCTAGAAAGTAAATGGGATAGAATACAAACCCAAATGAACGTAAAGTACTACTAAAAAGAAAGTACAACAACTGAAAAGTAAAGCAGCAATGTTGAGCCGTCCACTGGAAATCCCACCTGAAGTGTGGGTACAGATAGTCTCCTCAGCTCCTCGGTTCCAGTTGTCCGCTCCGTATACGTCCCACCCAGTGGTCCACCTCCAGGTAGCAACTTTCTCCACAAGCCTCAATCACGATCAGCGTTGTCAGTATTCTGCATACAACAAAATGTAGTGCGGGCATAGCCCGTGCAGGGGTGTGTGTACGCTACTCAGTAGGCACCCTGATACCCTCGAAGGTCACCCATAATCCACGAAGGATAAACCACAAAGGAAAGATACAATCAAGAAGTAGCAACCAACTCTACTAGGGTATATTCCCATACATATACCTAAGTCATCAATTCTAGTTCGGCTCCAACATCTGATCCCAAGTTCGATCTAGTCCACACAGTATATCACAATCCAATCCACACTGGATAACACAACCCATTCCACATTGGAAAGCAAGTCAATCATATCGAAGATATTGATTGAAATTCAAGACTCAGCTCACACAGGTATACTTCTTCGTAAGATGATAGATATGATCAGATGTATCCACTGATTCATCTAAGCTGTCGGACCCACGTAGGATACAAGACCAGCTAAGCTGTCAGACTCACAAAGGATACAAGACCAGCTACACTACCGAACCCACGTAGGATACAAGTACAGAGTCAAACATTGTCGGATCCATCTATGATACAAGAATAGTAATCACGTACTGCCAGACCCACAAAGGATACAAGAACAGTAGTGCTCTCCATCGAACCAATGAAGGATTCCAGTACAGTCGTCGTTGCTGCCAAACCCACGGAGGATTTCAGTACAGTCGTCATCGTCGTCATAGTCGCAGCCAGCTCTAGGGTTCCCACACACAGCATGCTCGATTCCTAGAGGGTACACTCGACGAGCCAAGGGGGTTCGATACATCAACTGAAACGTAGTCTGGAGTTGATGTATCCCAAAGTTCTGTCTCGACAAAAGGAACTGAACGCGACAGACGACATGTCAATCGGACGCCCGTTCTGAGAGTTATTGGCTTTTTTGTCCCAGGGGACTGGTTGGTTTTTAAGTAAAAAACAACCTGAACACAATCCAAGTTCATGCAAACCTCGAGCGTAGTAATCCAAAAGGTCTTTCTCACTAAGAGTAAACTAACAAAGTCGACGACACGTCAATCGGATTTCCGGAGCTCATGTTATAAGTGTTTCCTCTCCGAAGGCCCGGTTGGTTTCTTGTTAGAACCAACCCGGCCATACCCAAAGTTCTCCAAATCCTTGAGTGTAATATACTGAAACGACATCTTCAATCCAAGGATCGCATCGCAATTGACGATGCGTCAATCGGAGGTCCGTAGCCCATGTTATGGTCATTTGATCGAATCTGCCCGTTTTTAGGGGGTTTTGGGCTCGGACCGACCCGGACCAAGACCCCCTGGGTCGGCCCAAACCGGGTCGACCCGAACCAGGTCTTGGTCCGGCCCACTAGGGCATGGCCCGGCCCGGCTGGCGCGGCCTAGTCTCGCGCGGGCGGGCTGGCACGGGCGCCGCGTACCGCGTGAACGCTGAAAGGGGGGTGGGGGAGTCACCACCCCCCCTTCGAACTGAACGGCGGACCCCACGGGGTCCGTCCTGCTATGCTGACCAGGGGTTCAAACCCCCGGTTTCTCCAGATCTGGTCGGCCGTAATGGTAGGCCAGTTGTGCCGCGCGGGACCAGCCGGTCCCGCCTCATGAGCACTGCCGGCCGGTGGTTCCGGCCGCCCTCCCCTGCTCCGCCGCGGCCTTGGTCCGACCAGCACAGCACCCCTCTGCCACGGCCTCGCTCCTGCCGCGACATCTTTTGGCCTCAACGGTGTGGCACGATGGCGCCACGCTCCTTCGCCACGGTGAAATTCCTTGTTCTCGCGCGGTGCCGTTGCACCTCACCACCTTCATCCCAAACCGCAACGGTGAACACCAACAAAGGGGGAGGAGGATCGGCCATGTTCGTGCGGTCTGACCTCCTCCCGTTAATTTGATAATAGGTAGCCAAATATTTAATGATTAACTCAATAAAAAATCACATCGTAAAAAATAAACCCCTACCATGAAGTAGTTGTCGAAAGAAGATTGTTGCGGAAAACGGCGTCGTGAGGTAAAGCTCCGTATGTGCTTGACGGAGAATGTCTGAGGTGGAGCGGCATCTAACACCGGCTTTGAAGAGGAGAAGAAAGGCACGATGATCACTCCTTGCGGTGACGGCATTCTTCGTCGAGGTCTTGACGTTCTTCGCGTGGAAGACAGCGTTCTTCAAGACTAGATCCCTCCTCTCCAAAAAAACTCCACACAATGATTCAACAATAATAAAATAAGGCTTTGTATTATTTTATTACTCATGCCAACAGTTTTCAAAACTCAAATTTAATTCACCCAATTAATTAACTTGCGTTTTCCAATTAATTAGGTGTTTTATTGGCAAGTATTTTAATTTGGAAGAGTGGAAGAGTTACAAAATTAATTTCTAGAGGGGAAATTAATTGGGTGTTCAGGAAAATGAAGGTGGTGGGGGATCATGTGGGCCCCACCCCAACATCCTCACATCTTCCTTTCCATAACACTTAAACCACCGGTAAAGAAATAAAAATAAAATTGTAAAACAATTTTTATTTCTATTCCTCACAATTTTAACATCTCCTCCCGTGCAAACACAACCCAGAAGAAGGTGCTCTTAATCAATTACTGGTGTTGCGGTTTCATTGGTGCCCTCAGATTTCAATTTCAAGCACCAGTTCAAAATTTATAAAAACCCACTCGTTTGTTCACTAAATGTACTCGAGCTAAAATTCGGAAAATGATTCCATGCACACTGGGCCTCCGAATCAGGTGTCGTCAGAAACTACATACTCATAAAATCCCAAAGAAATTAAGAAAGAAAATTACCTTGAAATTTACAGGTCTTTACATTACTCCCACCACAGGGTTTTACGTCCCCTTAAAGATACATCACAAACTAGGGGAACAAATGAGGGTACTAAGAATGCATCTGAGCCTCCCGCTCCCATGTGTTCTCCTGGAGGTTCCTGTGCTGCCACCTGATGCTCACTAGAGGAATTGACTACCCACGTAGGACCCGCTCCTATCGATCCTCTATCTCCACCGGTACCTCCACAAAAGTCGTTATGTCATCAATGTCCAGCTCCCCATGGTCGATGATATGTGTCGGGTCGTGCACGTATCTCCTCAGATGAGATACGTGGAAGACGTCATGCACCCGGTGAAACTGAAGTGGTGGAGCCAGGCAATAAGCCACCTCGACTATCCTGATGAGAACCTGGAATGGTCTGATGAAGCGCTGAGATAACATGTCGCCCCAGCCAAATATCTGTAATCCACATCGTGGCGAGACCCGTAAGAAAACGTGGTTGCCATCCTTGAACTCTAGTGTTCTCCGACTCCTGTCATCATAAGACTTCTTTCGTCTCTGATCTGTTCTCATCCGCTCCGGGATGACCTGGACCTTCTCTATCGTGTCCTGGACCATCTCCGGTCCCACAAGTGCTGAATCCCTAGGGTATGTCCAGCACAGAGGTGATCAGAAAGGTCGGTCATACAATGCCTCGTATGGTTCCATCCCGATGGTGGAGTGGTAGCTGTTGTTGTACGCAAACTCCACTAAGGGTAGGTGATCCTCCCAACTGCGACCAAAGTTGAGGACACATGCACGGAGCATGTCCTCGAGAGTCTGAATGGTCCTCTCCGTCTGACCATCCGTGTGAGGATGAAAGGTGGTGCTCAGACGTAGCTGCATCCCGAATGCCTCCTAAAACCCCTTATAAAGCCTAGAAGTAAAGTGAGTGTCTCTATCAGATACGATAGATGATGGCACACCATGAAGTCGTACGATATCATAAACATAGAGGCATCCCAAGCTCTCCAATGAGCTCTACTCTCTGATAGGTAAGAAGTGGGCCGACTTGGTGAGTCGGTCGACAATAACCCAAATGCAGTCATGACCTCTGGAATTATGTGGAAGTCCAGTCACGAAATCCATAGATATCTCATCACACTTCCGCTATGGGACCTCCAAGGGTTGTACCAAGCCTACTGGTACTTGGTGCTCTGCCTTCTTGTATTGACAGATAAGCCATCGAGAAACAAACTCTGCCACAACCTTCTTCATACCCGGCCACCAGTGCTATCGTTTGAGATCCTGGTACATCTTCGCTACCCTCATATGTACCGCCAAAGGGGAAGTGTGAAACTCTCTTAGAACCTACTCCTGTTCAGCATCTGTTACCATGGTACGTCCTATGAAAAGGATGATGTGCTCTCCACCTGCAGAAAATCCATCTGGTGCCTGACCAGTAGAAATCTTTGCACGTCGTGTCTCACAGTCAATGTCCCACGCTGTCCCTCTCTGACCCACTGTAGTAGTGGAGGAGTGACTGTGAGTGACTGAAGAAAGGCTGCTCCATCTCTATCCACGAAGGATATTTGCAAAGCGGCTAGCTGCTCTGTCGCCTCCCCAAGTAGCTGAATTCCCGTCCTCCTGTTGAGATCATTGGCTACTACGTTCCCCTTTCTAGGAGTATAGACAATATCAAAGTCATAGTCCTGGAGTAACTCGAGCCATCACCGTTGTCTTAGGTTGAGGTCCTTCTGCGAAAAGATGTACCTAAGACTCTGGTGGTCAGAGTAGACTGTAAAGCGCACACCCATCAGATAGTGTCACCACATCTTCAGAGTGAATACCACTATTGCTAACTCTAGGTCATAGGTAGTGTAGTTCTGCTCATGTTTCCTCAACTGTCGTGATCCATAGGTGATCACTGCCCACTCTTGCATCAGGACACATCCGAGTCCGGTCCCTGATGCATCACAGTCGACTACGTACCCTACTCCCTTCTCCGGTAGCCTCAAAATGGGTGTGCTGGTCAATATATGTCTCAGCTCTTAGAAGCTCTGATGACATCTATCTGACCACATGAAGGGTTTCCCCTTCTTCGTCAAAGCTGAAAGTGGTGCCGCAACTCTGGAGAAGTCTGGCACAAACCTCCTGTAGTATCCAACCAGTCCTGGGAAACTCCGCACCTATGTCACACTCTTGGGTGGATCCCAAGCTAGCACTGCCATGATCTTCTCCGGATCCACCGCAACTCCAACCTCAGAGATGATGTGTCCCAAGAAGTGGACCTCACGTATCCAGAACTGACACTTCGAGAGCTTACCATAATGTTGGTTCTCTCGGAGTGTGTCCAGTACAACTCGCAAGTGGTAGGCGTGCTCCACCTCAGTGGCCAAGTATATCAATATGTCGTCAATGAATACCATGACAAAATAGATCAAGTAAAGACTAGAAGATCATGTTCATGAGACTCATGAACACTGCTGGAGCATTGGTTATGCCGAAAGGCATAACCAGGAACTCATAGTGGCCATACCGACACCTGAAAGTCGTCTTCTGCACATCCTCATCTAGAACTCTGAGCTGATGATAGCCTGACCTGAGGTCTATCTTTGGGAACCATCATGCTCCCTTGAGCTGATCGAAGAGGTCATAAATCCTTGGTAGCGGATACTTGTTTCTCATGGTCACCTAGTTCAGGTGACGGTAATCGACACATAGTCGCAAGCTCTCATCCGCCTTCTTGGCGAACAAAATCGGGGAAGCCCAGTGTGAAACACTGGGTTGAAGAACCTCTTGCCCAGAAAGTCCTCCAGTTGTACCCGTAGCTCTCGAAGCTCAGTGGGAGCCATCCGATATGCTAGAGTAGATATCGAGGTTGT
The DNA here is from genome assembly GCA_963277665.1 of Viscum album. Taxonomy (NCBI): domain Eukaryota; kingdom Viridiplantae; phylum Streptophyta; class Magnoliopsida; order Santalales; family Viscaceae; genus Viscum; species Viscum album. The sequence goes on along the minus strand of OY728151.1, from coordinate 1,048,212,049 downwards.
CCCGGGGTATAGGTCAGTATAAAAGTCTACCTCTCTGTGAGGAGGTAGTCTTGGAACGTCGTTAGGAAAAATGTCAGTATACTGATCCACCACTATAGGGAAACTCGAACCTCGCACATCAACTGCTCCTAGGATGAGGCTAGCCAACTTATGAGTGATCAGTTGTCCTCTCCTCTGCGTGAGTCCCTCCTACGCTGCAAAGGATTCTTTCTCGTCGGTGAAGCTGAACCTACTCCCATTGGTGCGGACACGCCGCACCTTGCGCCTAATACAGTCGATCTGAGCATAGACTATAGATAACCAATCCATGACCAAGATGACGTCATAAGGCCTCGATGCCACTACAAGAAGATCCCAGCCAAAGCTCTCTCCTCCTAGAGTAATCTCGCACTACCGGCACCAGTGCGTAATTGTCGAGTCTACTCTCGTAGGAGTCTCTATCCGTAAGGATCGATCCAACGGCTCTATCATAATCTCCGAGCTCCGAACAAGGGCATCGGCAATGAAAGAATGGCTCACTCTTGTGTCTATAAGAACTACAGAAAGGGTAGAGTAGACACAGATAGTACCTCGAATCATCTCTAGTGCGTCGTGGTCGAAGGCCTCCACTACCTGAAGCTGATCCTGCCTCTACCCGCCAGCTCCCTGTGGTCGGGGTGGACCTCCTGGTGGTGGTGGTGGTAAAGACTTAACGTGTCGCCCACCACCTGCTGCTCGGTCAGCTCCTCTGCCTCGTCCGCCTGCTCCCTGCAGACCGCCATTGTCGACCCTCTGCCTCTACCTGGGTGGTCTCCCAATCGTCTGATACTCCTCTGCATGGTGGGTTAGGCAGTCGCGAGCCATGTATCCCTACTCACCGCATGCATAGAACTGTCTGCTCCTCGTAAAACTGGCTCTGCACCGTGTGCCCCGCACCTCTGAGCCAGTGTCCTGAGGTTGTCCGCCTGATGCTATGTTCCACCTGGACCCCTGTGACATCTGTCGACTGCCAGCTGCATAAGACTCAGCTACATGCTGCCCTGCAGTAGGTCTCGCTGCTGGTGTAGGATCAACAAGAAAGCTCTCAACGAGAAGGGCTCGCTCCAGAACTCCTTCCTGCGTCGGGATGCTGAGGGAGATCATCGATGCCCTGATCTCATGCCTCAGTCCCTTCTCGAAGGTCCGGGCCTGGAAGAATCAGTCTCGTACCATATCCGTCGAATAGCATGAGAGATCGGTAAATCTCACCGAGTAATAGGCTACCATCATACTGCCCTATCGCAGCTGTAGTAGCTCCTGAATGTGCACCGCACGGAGGGTGGCTAGGATGAACTCCGGGCGAAAGAGGCTCTCAAAGTCTATCCAGAGGAGAGATTCCTTATCATGCTCTTGGGGCATCAGGCTCCACCATATGCCTACTACCACATGCAGGAGACTCATTGTAAGGATCACCATGAGGTCAGCTGGTGTCCCTACTAACCTAAAAAATCGAACAATAGCCTCCATCCAATCCTCGCCTGCCTGAGGGTCCGTCACCCCGTGGAACCTGGGTGTTCTCTGACTCTGAAACTCGTGCAGTACACTAAGGTGACGTGCACTCTCAGCGGCTGGGGCTGGTGGCATCGGTGGCTCAGCAGGTAGAGGTACCACTGGTGCCTCCACTGTAATAGGGCCCTGCACCGAGGCCTCATCGCTCGGTGGACTATCGTCTCGCACAAAGCTCGGAACCCTAGCTGGCTGCCGTCGTGGGGCCATCCTGAAAAGAGACAAGTGTGCCACGGTCAATACAGTATACCTGGTGAGCTGACACAAAGTAATCACAAAGAAAACTTTTGAAACACCCATGCAATCAATGTTTTCATGCACTGAGTCGGAAATCAAAAGTCAGGGTCCTGGTGTATGGATACGTCGTCCGCCACACCAACACTGGACTCCCTGGACTGATAACCACACTCAATACCCTTAACATTATTTCTTCACAAAGAAGAAATATCAGAGTCCTGAGTTCTGCGGTAGAACTGAACTCCTCTGATACCAATTTGTAAGGACCCGTCCTCGGGGCCGGTGCCATGACTACCCCAAGCCCACCTTCCATAGGCCTGGGGCTGTCGACTAGCACCAAAGGCGTAAATCCAGATAAAAAGGGAAGGAATTGCCTTTATAAAGTAAACAAATTCCACAGAGTAAGCAAGATGAAGTAAACACTAAGTAAACTGGGTACAACTGTAAGTGATGGAAAGTAAATGGGCCAAAATACAAACCCAACTGAAAGGTAAGTACAACTGAAAAGAAATTATAGCAACTGAAAAGTAAAGCAGCAACGTCGAGCCGTCCACTGGAAATACCACCTTAAGGGTGGGTACAGCTAGTCTCCTCAGCTCCTCGGTTCCAGCCGTCCGCTCCGTGTACGTCCCGCCCAGTGGTCCACCTCCAAGTACCAACTTGCTCCACATGCCTCAACCACGATCAGCGTTGTCCCTCGTCTGTATCCAACACAACGTAGTGCAGGCATATCCCGTGCAGGGGTGAGTATACGCTACTCAGTAGGGACCCTGATACCCCCGAAGGTCTCCCAGAATCCACGAAGGATAAACCACAGAGGAAAGATACAATCACGAAGTAACAATCAACTCTACTAGGGTATATGCCCATACATATACCTAAGTCATCAATTCGAGTTTGGCTCCAACATTCGAGCCCAAGTTCGATCTAGTCCACACAGGATAGCACAATCCAATCCACACAGGATAACACAACCCAATCCAAATAGGAAAGCAAGTCAATCATATCGAAGATATTGATTGAAAGTCAAGACTCAGCTCACATAGGTATACATATTCGTAAGATGATAGAGATTATCAGATGTAGCCACTGATTCATCTAATTTGTCGGACCCATGTAGGATACAAGACCAGCTAAGATGCCAGACCCACAAAGGATACAAGACCAGCTACTATGTCGGACCCACGTAGGATACAAGTACAGAGTCAAACACTGCCGAACCCACGTAGGATACAAGAACAAGAGTCATGTACTGTCGGACCCACAAAGTACACAAGAACAGTAGTCATCGTCGTCAAACCCAAATAGGATTTCAGTATGGTCATTTTCGTTGTTGAACCCATGGAGGATTTCAGTACAGTCGTCATCATCCTCGTAGTCGTAGCCAGCTCTAGGGTTCCCGCACATAGCATGCTCGATTCTGGGAGGGTCCGCTCCACGAGCCAAGGGGGTCGATACATCAACTAACACATAGTCTGGATTTGATGTATCCCAATGTTCCATCTCGACAAAAGGAACTCAATGCGACAGACGGCGTGTCAATCGGACACCCGGTTTGAGAGTTATTGGCTTTTTTGTCCTAGGGGCCCAGTTGGTTTTTAAGTCAAAACCAACCTGACCGCATCCCCACTGCATCCAAACCTATAGAAGAGTAATCCAAAAGGTCTGTCTCACTAATAGAGAACCAACAAAGTCGACAACACATCAATCGAACGTCTGGAGCTCATTTTATAAGCATTTCCGCTCCGAAGGCCCGGTTGGTTTTGTGTTCGAACCAAGCCGGTCATACCCAAAGTTCTCCAAAACCTAGAGTGTAATATACCAAAACGACCGTCTCAATCCAAGGATCACATCGCAACTAATGGTGCATAAATCAGAGGTATTTAGCCCATGTTATGGGCGTTTGAACGAATCTGCCCGTTTTTAGGGGGTTTTGGGCCTGGACCGACCCGACCCGAGACCCCCTGGGTCGGCCCGAACCGGGTCGACCCGACCCGGGTCTGGTTCTGGCCCACTAGGGAGAGGCCCGACCTAGATGGCGCAGTCCGGCCCAGCCAGGGCGGGGACCTGGCCCGGCACGGCGCGGGCAGCCCTTCCCGGCGCGGCCGGTCCAGGCTGGCACGGGCACCGTGCACCGCACGAACACGGAAAGGGGGGGGGGAGTCGCCACCCCCCCCCCTTCGAACCAAACGGCGGACCCCACGGGGTCCGCCGTATTACGCTGACTGGGGGTTCAAACCCCCAGTTTTTCCGGATCTGGTCGGCAGTAATAGTCGGCCATTTGTGCCGCGCGGGACCAGTCGTTCCCGCCTCCTGAGCGCTGGCGGTCGGCGGTACTGGCCACCCTCCCCTGCTCTGTAGCTGCCAAAGGCCCCTGCCTTAGTCCGACCGGTGCGGTGCGACGTCGCCGCACCCCTCTACCAATCCCCTCCCCTGCGGCCCCGCTTCGGCCGCAGCCTCTTTCGACCTCAACGGCGTGGTGCGCCGGCGCTACGCTCCTTCGCCGTGGTGAAATTCCTCGTTCCCACGCGGTGTCGTTGCACCATACCGCCTTCGTCCCAAACTGCAACGGTGAACATCAACAAAGGGGGAGGAGGATCAGCCTTGTTTGTGCGGTCTAACCTCCTCCCGTTAATTTGATAACAGGTGGAAAAATATTTAATGATGAACGAAAAGAAAAATCACATCGTTAAAAACACACCCCTACCTTGAAGTAGTTGTCGAAAGAAGATTGTCGCAGAAAATAGCGTCATGAGGTAAAGCTCCGTACATGATTGATGGAGAACGTCTGAGGTGGAGCGGTGTCTCACACCGGCTGCGAAGTGGAGAAGAAAGGCACGATGATCTCTCCTTGCGGTGACTGCGTTCTTTGTCGAGGTCTTGACATTCTTCGCGTGGAAGATGACATTCTTCAAGGCTAGAGCCCTCCTCTCCAGAAAAACTCCACATAATGATTCAAAAATAATAAAATAAAGCTTTGCCTTATTTTATTACTCATGCCAACCTTTTTCAAAACTCAAATTTAATTCACCCAATAAATTAACTTGTGTTGTCCAATTAATTAGGCGTTTTATTGGCATGTATTTTAATGTGGAAGAGTGGAAGAGTTACAAACATAATTTCTAGAGGAGAAATTAATGGGGTGTAGGGGAAATTGAAGGAGGTGGGGGCTCGTGTGGGCCCCACCCCAACTTCCTCACATCTTCCTTTCCATAAAACATAAACCACCGGTAAAGAAATAAAAATTAAAATGTAAAACAATTTTTATTTTTATTCCTCACATTTTTAACATATCCTCCCATGAAAACGAAAGCCATAAAATGGTGCTCTTAAGCAATTATCGGCACTACGGTTTCATCGGTGCCCTCAGATTTGGATTCCGAGCACCGGTTCAAAAGTTAGAAAAACCCGCTCATTCGTTCACTGAACGTACCCGAGCGAAACTTCAGAAAATGATTCCGGGCACACCGGGCCTCGGAATCAGGTGTCGTCAGAAACTGCGTACAAGATAAATCCCAAATAAATTAATAAAAAAATTCCTTGAAATTTACAGGTCTTTACACCTACAATTCCATCTTATCTCAGGTTTTGGAGAGATGCGAGAGGGGTCTTGAATGACCTGGGAAAAGGGGTCGCACGACCAGATATTTGAAGGTTCTTCCGACTTTCCAGTTGTATAAAAGTGAATTTATATTGTCCTATTTATAAGAACATAGGATACTATAATCAAATTAGTTACCCTGCACTTGTCTGTATAATATGTACTCGGTGTATAAACCTAGAGAATGTGTGGTTGATTGTTCATTGTGGCACATGTGGGGATGTGCGGAACTTCTGGTGCATATAGGTGGTCTGTGCTGGCCATCATAGGAAAGTACCTTTGTCTCTTATTGGGGATATTCATCTTTATAACATACTTGAGGTACTCTACATAATCTTCTCATCCCATGTGAAAAAATATGTTGTTAACAAATGAACCCCATATTATTTGATCCATTCAAATGGTTGGGGTCCAATCATGAGATAAATAGTGGTAATTATTATGTATGTTGTAGAGGTCTACATCATAGGTTACACATGCAGGTTGGTGGTTTTGTCCTCGACTGAAATTCTAGTGCACATGTCCTTGGTTTAGTTTTAATTCACAGGTCAGTTAAGTCTATAAATATTGTTGACACCCTTTTTTGATTTCTTCCTTCTATACTCATGCCTCTTTCCCTCATTGTGAGGATCGTCTTCCCAATCGTGATGATGTTTTTATTTTTAACAGTTCTATTAGATAAATCCCTCATATATGTATATGGGACAGCTACTTGAGTGAATATTCTACATGGAAATATCTTATCGAGAATTATGTGTGGGATCACATGGTTAGAGGGCCTATGCTGAGGACATGATTCAATGTTCTGTGCAAAGGACTTCATCGAGGGGGCTGCTTGATGGATCTTCCCTTTATATAATTCTAAACTATTCTGAATCAAGATTTTAACTTAATGAAAAATATTGATATCTTCTTACAGGTTTTCTACGTCTACCTTTATGAATTCTCTCAAGAAATATTATGCATGTGCATTAGAGATGATCAAGGATGTTTTTCCAGATTGCTACGACATGCGCGAATCCACTCTCCTTGATTTGGAGACACACATGAAATGGTATTGGTGAGAATACCAATGATGGAACTACTTTACATTATACAGTCAGTGGATTTTAATGGAATATATCGTCCTGAAGGCTTAGATTTATTTCCCAAGGTCATGGTTCATGAAACATACCCTCTATCCTGCCATTAATATCTCGTCTAAGGGTGTCTACATCTAGTAGTAAATTGTTCTTAATACCTGTTTCATGCATCACATCCACTACACCCTAGATCTGAATTCTTATACCCTCAATTTGAAGACTCACTATTATGATTCAACCTTCTTCACTTCACAAAGAGGACAGTTGTAATTATTGAAGGAGTACTGGGACATCCTCTCTTGAGGGGGTGTAAAACACTAATGGATGTGGGCGTACTAGGTGTGATAGACAGTATAAGAGTTCTAGAATGAGCTTCATGATGTAAGAATTTATGTGTATTTTTTGTGAGGAAAACATATGTTTACAAGAATCCAAAAATTGTCTCTGAGCTGCTAAACCGATCGAGTCCTCGTAGAAATTATTTTCATCTGATGAATGGTGAAGTTGACACTAGATTTTAAAATGTCTATAATATTTATAGAGGTCCTATCCTTGGGGAGATGTATAACTAGTTTTCCCCCACTGCGTACAACATGGGACGATGCTGTGAGGACCCTTCCTATGGCTTATGATATTTTTATGATAGCTTGGAAAGTGAAAAAAATACACTTTCCCCTAGGGGGGAATCCATATGGGAATGTGGATGAAGGATTTCCTCAATCTATAAGAAGAGTGTCCAACTTTATATGGCCATATAGGATGTCCTGATTTGGAAAATTAGAGTGATTCTAGAAAATCCTTTCCTACACTAAAGGAAGTATATTATAGTTGTTAAGGTTACAAGGTCAATCATGATGTTTCTGTAAAGACCCATCTAGAAATATTTCTCAAAATGTGGTTGAGTGTCTTCATAGTACAACCCCATGAATCCAATGGTGGTGTGAGACCAAGGAATTTTGTAATTTTAGCCAAATTAGTATAAGGGATCCATATTTGGTTGGACTCCCCTATCTTAGAACGGATATACAAGTGGTTTTTACATGTGTACATTAGGAGGGACCTATTTAGAATTTTAGGGTCTTCTCATGTGTTGTGGGGGTGGATTTTAGAACATTTCAGTTCTTATGTTATCTTAAGGGGGGATAAAATCCCTAAAGGCCAATTACTCTAGTTTGTTCAATCTGAATTTAGGATTCAACCTTTAACATTGAATATTAAGGAATTATTGAGGATGATGAGTGTATTAGGAGATTTATACTTCTTCCCATATGGTGATCCTCCAACTGGGATGTTCATTGATAGCAGAAAATATAATGATGAACTAAGGGCATACATGATGTCACTCTGAGATGGTATATTAGAAGCTTGCGTTGAAAGAGAGGCCATCTGTGAGGCATATGCTTCATATCGATTTACCCATTAGTTCCAATGTCCGCAACAGTCAGGAATATTTCCCCCACACATGTTAGGATTCAGAAACACCCAATGTTATCCTAACTACTCAGGATTATAATATCCATGGGGGGGACCAAACATTCATTCACTTTTCTTCTGTGAGATACATCAATAAGTTGTCTCATGGGTATGATAATGCATGGATCTCTTTATAACCTCAAGGGGTAATAATGAAAGGCTTTCACTGGGTCATGTCCATAATAATTGTTGCTCATTGAATATGCATTAGAAATTTTTTAAATGAAGGAAATGATATTGAGGATCTAAATTCTTTGAGTCGATCATGGGAAAAGACCATTGGGCATGCTAGGGTTGAGAAAAACACATCTTCTGAGCCATAGTAGTATAGTATTTATCATTTAGAGGAGACTCATTTTCCATTCACTTGGTATTTTGTGAGGTAAGGGTGACTTGAAAAGGTTTTTACATTAAAAGGTGTTGGGTCTTTATCACAACCAACCACATTAGATCCAAATTATGTGAGAACCCTAGAAATCCCATCTTGATAGAGCATATCTCATGACATCAAAGATTCATGGATATTTATCGAGGGTTTCATACACATCAAATCAGTGGGGGATGACTTAGCACCCCCCCCCCCCAATCCTTCACACATACAGTGATTTGTCCAAGGTGAAACAATATGTTCAGAAGTTTCATAAGTTGATATAAAAAACTGATGATTGGATCAAGGCCAAAAGTTGAGTATCTCCCAAGCCTTCACACAGTCTCCTAAATTGTTAGAACAATACCTAGGTTAGAGGATGATAATGGAGGAAATGGTGGGGGTGATTCCCCAACTTCCATGTCAGGTGTTAGTTCCTAGGAGGACCGATACAGGACCCTCACCATATTGAGAGAGAAAGAGAAAGAGGGTGGTAAATTTGTATTGACATATGCTCCACAATAATCCTTTGTGCTGTTATTTAATATCATGACTTTAAAAACATACTTTTTTTACCTCGCTCTCCATTTACATTATATATTTCACTTTACTCCCTAAAGGGATTGATTACTGGTCCTTCGAGGATCGAGGGGGACAACCTGGAGGAGGCACAAACCCATTATGATGAATCCATCATCTTGATTGATGAAGCCTCAAGTGAAGTTACTGTGTCTTCCCCCATTCATGCTGAGAGGGGATAGGGTATGGTAATGTTAGATGCACATCCTATGTTTTCATGTGTTGCTTTTGGATATTCTCTCCACATACTATTTTACATTAATCACCTACACAAGATAACCTATAAGTAGTCAAAATCAATGTCTTCAAAACTTATAAAGGTGATGATTGGGATATTGGGAGTTCTGATGAAGGTCTCTGTGCTGAACCTGACTACATAGGGTTTGATGATGTCGATCTTGTTGAGGATTCAACATCAATAATGGTGCCAATTTCAATCTTGAGCCTTACGTATCAGATACCCAAATAGGTGAGTATGTTATCAAATGTATGGGAATATAGAATGGAAAAATTGGGGAATTAAAAGAACTTGATGATAGGATCAAAATCATTAATATCCCCACATATCAATAGGAATTTGATAAATTTAATAGGTTATTGGATGGATATGAGTTATCTATTTCTTGAAATATTTCTTAAATATAATCATCCTCTCTTCATTTTATGTCTCATATCAAATCATGACATGTACATCTTTGTCTACATAGAATGTAGCCAATGAAATTCTAAAACAATGAATCTAAGTCCATCCGTCTCCCATTATTGAGGGAGTGGCAGCTGAGAACCCTGAGGTAAGAGATTCTTTAGAGCCTTTGATCCCAGTCTATAACTAATCTCAGGGGTAAATTTCCTATATAAAGGTTCTTAATTTGAAATTAGAGTACAGGAGTACTGGGGAGGTGCTAATCCCAATAGTTTACCCAATTATGGGTGAGTGTTATTAACCAATTTGGTTTTATTTCTTCCTTTTTTGTTGACCCACTGATGTTGATGATGGGTGTCACTTGTTATTAACCATCATCAACTTCAATGGCATATCATGAGGTGGGTCCTTCTATTCGAGTTTAGTTGACACTGGTTGGAGAAACTAAGGATGTCTTGGAGGGAGCGGAACAAGGCGACTCATTGAGAGAAATAATCCCAGAACACATCTCTCCCTTGGAGATCAACATTGAGTCATGATTAGAGACAAAGGATCCTCTTTTAACCATGCACTATATTGGTTGGTGGGACATCTTGAAAATAGTATCTACGACTCCTATTACCTATCTACCTGCACAAATTCACTAGCTTCCACTCAGGATTCTCATTTTGTGATATGGTTGATTTTTAGTACCATGTGATACATCATGTGGTGAAGTCAATGATCCAATATTAGTATGAAAATAAAATATAACAGCTACCCAAGGCACACATAGCAGGCCAATTCAAGGATCTCCAAGTTGTCACATCTCAAGTTGTGCTCATCCATACCAAGGAGGTTCAGGATTACCCCAATAACCTTGAGGATAAATCTCTCTAAATGATGCACCTTTAAGAATAATTAAATGTCATGTAGAAAGATTATTCACACTCTAAAGTTATTTGGAAATGGCCTTTCCATAAAGAATATATTATGTTGGTACATAGATAGTGAATCTCAAAACTATTATGGAGGATTCATCTACAAAAATTTTCAAGATTTGGAAAAGTGATGGAAATTCTTGGGACATAGTCCCACAACTCAAATTTTATGTTCAGAAGAAGTTGTAAAACTTAGTAGTGAGACTCTGACATATGGAAGATCCTCCATATTCAAGAAGATAAATGAAAATCACTTTTTATTTCAATTACAGGTTCATGTATTCCTATCCTCATTGTAATCATAATACAACACTAAAAATGACTTATCTAATTGAATTTAATTACATTATAATTGCAATGATAAGGGTGAGGGTGCACTGAAATTATTTCCTATGTAATGAGACATATCGAGTGGTGTTTGACCATTGATAGGATTATATAGGTAACCCAACAAACATTGAATATTTTTCTTAATTTCCCTAACTTTTTTCCTAAGTCCAATATGAAGAATGATTAGTAGGTAAGGATTGGATTTTTCTTATACTACCCTTTTCAGGTTTTCATCCTAACAAGATTTGTACCTTTTATCTTTTTATTGGTTGATTATTTCCAAAACCATGAAGGGAATAGGTCTAGTGAGTTGAGACTTGACTTTTTTATGAGTTTCCCATTGTGGGTTTTTACCTGGTGAGTATTGCGTCACTTTTTGTGGTCAGTTTAAAATTGATCAAGCTAGACTAATAATATTGGTCTTTTAAGTCAAAAATTTTGACCGAGATTTTTGGAATAATGACCAAAACAAGGTGTATTAAACAAGAATGTCTTGAAAATATTAAAATACCTGAAGGGGAATATTGAGTCATGATTTTGGGATTCCTAGATATAAAACAAGATACGATATAGGTAAGTGAGAAAATGGGAATGAACAAAATTAAAAAAGTGGTTTACAACAAAATATTGTGGAGGATTATGTTAATTGATAAGGTATCTCCTAAGGATGAATATTCTACCAATTGAAAACCCATTTTTGGGTGAATATATGAAAATCCAATTGGGAAAGGATATAACATAGCAAAACAATGACCTCCTCAGGTTCACATGACTATTTAATGGGTGACTTATGCAAATCCAAAAAGGGTTTGTTTCTGCATATTCCGGACAAAGGTGTCCTTTGGTATCATAAATTCTATTACCAATGGTCAATAATTTTTGGGGATTTATATTTCTCAAGACTATGAAAGGTGGTTTTGAAGGGGAAGGTACTTATGAATGAAGAGATTATATGTATTGTCATTGGCCCTAAATGGGAAAATACATCTAAATGAATTTGTCTTATGTGAAGGATTGTACATTTTGTTCAATGATCAACGTTAGGGGGAAGGTCCATTTCTGATAACGATTCAGACATTGTACAGTTTAATGTCATGTGACAGGGACATGGACTGTGTAGTTTAAAATCTTATGGAGTGGACATTATTGTATAGTTTAATTTATTATGACTAGGATATTATGAAATAAAGTTTAAATTTTTACAGAATTGAAATTGAGGGTTACAATTTAAGGTTTTTTTATCTTGGACCGAAATAATTGTAGTTTTCCATTCCATAGTGACTGGATTAAGAACATTCTACCATTCTCAGGAATGAATGGGAAAAGTCGTAAGATGTAATTAGGGAGTTTTTGAATGCAATAAGTTAGATGGTACAAGCATGTAGAGAAGAATAATGTCTTTGGGTTTTACAAAGATACAAGATGTTTCCCTTGAAGAAGAATATACCAAAAGTTATTAAACCATTTTTTGGTGACTTTATATAAATCCAATTGGGGCGTGTTTCAGCATGGCCAGAAAACAACATCCTCTGGTAGATAGAAACATTTAGTGGGAGACTTTATGAAAATCCAACTAAGTCATGTCACGTCATAGTTAAGACAGAGGTGTCCTGATTATCCATTGAAATAGTATAACATTCATTTTTAATATTTATAATATTCATGAGATTAATTATTTATAAACACCATTTTAGTTCATTTTACACTTTGAACATTATTTCAAATTATGATTGTAATTCTTTGTTAAAGTTCACTATTACATGGTACATATTTGAGAACCTCCTAAAACACATGATGTACTTGATTATGTTTTCATATTTTATTTTCAGTTCTCCCATGCTATAAGGAACAATTCACAATTTTGGAGCACTTGATGATTCACATTAGAAGACCACCAAAGTTGGCCTTAAACCTACACCAATCTTAGCAATGTAAACTGGAAAACATCCCAATAAATAGATTGTAGAGGCCATGATAAAATCCCAATAATTCTTAAAATTGAACTTAGATATAGGAAATCAAGGTGAACATTTCATCCAATAGTGAAAAGTGCTAATTCTAATGTTTAAAGGATTTTTTAGGCAGCCCAAGTTGGAGATAAAATTATTGTCCAGATTCTGCGGCCCAGAAGAATAGTCCAGCATTTCAATAATATATCCAACAAAAAATTATATTTGGGATGATATTTTAAAGTTAGTTATAAGACATCAAAATATCTATTTTCTTCTTCTATGTCACACTCTAATTCGGCCATATAGGAGGTCATTTAGATACATCTGTTCAGAGGATGCAAGCTGGCTTCCACTTCGGGTCAAGGGTGGAAAACTCTAAGTTCCACAAGCTTTCTACCACCCTAAGCCTACCATACTCAAGTGGGATGACATTAACTATTGTAGTCACGACCCAAGGCTCCTAAAATTCGTATTTAAGGTAGTTTTGTTGGAAGATTTTTTAATCTTGGATGCTTTCATTCATTGTAATGTAATGCTGCAATTTTGTTGTCTCAAGTTTGCCTTTCACATGTAAGTTGTTCAAATTCATCTTATTTTCTTAATAAAAGTTCTTATTATCCAATTATTATATTCTTATTAATATCAATTTGATACTATTGGATCATGTTGTTAATTTATTCACACAAACCATGTGAAATTATCACACAACGGTGGGGTGATAGTTATTTCATTGTCTTTTTTTTACTTCTTTAATTATTCCCTCATGAGTCTGCTTCCCACTTACATTGAAACCATAGCATAAATGGAGGGATAAAATATTTATGATTTTATCCAAGGTAGTATCAAGGGGCTGGATTGGATGTTATATTTCACCCCATTAAAGTCTAATCACTTATTTTAATTGAGATTTTTTTAGGAGTTTAAAACTTCTACTTCCTTGTTGAATTTTAAGGCCACATAATTCAAGAGATAATACAAACCTTTACATTGGAGTGATCATAAATTTTATTTTCCAAGTGTATAGGTGATTATTATTATGTCCTTTTGGTATTAAACCAGTAATTGATGAATTATTTTGATCTTCATGAATAAACTCATCTCGAATATATGAAATTGAAACTGTTAAAAAAGAATTTCATCCAATCCACCCCAAGTGATAACCTAGGATCAACTCATTATTTTAAATTAAATTCACTTAAGCCTCTTAGAGTACACTTAAAACCATGTAAAATAAACCTATGTTTTCCACTTCATATCCAAAAATCCATCTCATAGGTGGTGTATCTAAGGTGTCTTCTTAGGTCTCAGTGGATTAGACAACCCAAGCTAGACTACAAGAATTGTTCTACCTTCATCTCTTCGGTAAATTTGAGCAAGAATAAAATTTTGGCACCATTTATGGGGAACTAATTAAGTTATCTTATATACTAATTTCCTTTTTTCACCCCACATATCTTTTCTCATCCTCGATTTCACTCCTATGGAAATACCTCTTTAAAAAATCCAAACATGGGGAACCTCCCCCTACTTTGAATACCCCACAACAAGTGTGTTGTACAATGAACATCCTAGTTTCTATTTTTGGGATAATCAAAAACCTATTAAGCCACTGTTTTTTAACTTCTATGCTCCACAAAACATGACAACCTATAATAAATTCCAATCCCAACAAGGAAAATCGGAACGTCCTCTTGTGGAATTCCAAGAACTTAGTTATCCTCTTGGAATAGACAATATATCTCAACCCCTTTCCCATCATGATCCAAAAAAAATTAATTGAGAAATTGTGTCAAAAAATGGAATGAATTACTTCATAGGTTTCATCTATGAGAGTATAACTAAAAATCATTGAAATAGTTTTGGAACCCATTCCCACTCGGATTGTCGCTTCCTTAACATTGATAGAAGAATCTTATTACACCCAAATACCTCATAAAAATGATAAAGAAATGTCCTCTAAATATAGGATACCTAAATAACATGAAGTAATAGTTTATGGGTGTTTAAATCAAGAGGAAACTGATTTTTTGTATTCACAAGAGGGAAATTTGACATCTTGGATTTTGTGTCTAGAATATTTATCCATTAATGATTTTTCCGAACCAAAACTCAATAAACCATTGGGAGAAATAAAATAATTTGAGTCAATAACCATTAATGAAATAGATATTTCCAATTTGTTGGTTTAATATTCCATTCAAAAGGAACCAATTTTGTTGAGAAATTTGGAAAATGAAACTGAGTTAGATTCAAAATCTCAACTTGTGTTTGAGTGTCCTATCCAAACCGAGATCAAAATTATTTTTCCTTAATTCCCTGATCAAGTATCCTTTCATAGGGTATAACCATGACCTTTTAGTTGGAATTTATTATTCTCTGGATACTAAAAAATTTTGAATGATCATTGATGCCTTTGGGAAGACTACAGTGGAAACTGAATCAACCATTTCTGACATTCCTTGGATTTTAACACTCAATGTAAAACATAGGTTTTTACATCAAAAAATCATAAAAATAGAATAAATATCAACCTAGTAGAAGTGGTGAAACATGTGGTCCTTAAAATTTTAAAAGTTTGTATTGGGTAAATTGTAGGGTTCAATTTGAGCTAACGACGTTAAAGAAAAGCACTGCATGGGAGGCAACCCATGGTTTTCATTTTCCTAATCATTATGCATCATATTTATTTTTCAAATAAGATTAATAAATCAAGTTTATATTAAAAATTTATATTTAACTATGAATATTATAGTACAGTAGACTTTTTACATGTTCTTCAATTTGGATTATGGATGGGTATGAAATGGGAGCACCATATTCATTGGTGTCACGTGGTGTGATCCTTGAGTAATACCTTACCCAAAAATTTAAAAAGAATTAAATTTATCATAATTTTATTTTCATGGGATTGTAGGTTAAAATAAAAATACAAAAAATAATAATTATTAAAAAAATTACACATCGTAGGTTGTGGGGAAAACCCTGTCACTACCAGAAAAGCTGCAGGGACTCAAACCCGAGGCCGAAGGGAGACTGGGGCACGTGCTTTCCACTGACCTATGGCTTATGGTGCTTTATTTGTCTATATTTTATATATATATACTTATATTTGACTTATATATATATTATTTTATTTTTTTCATTGTGATACTTGTATCGATGTTTGGAATGATAAAATAAATAGCTATGTGTTTTTGTCTTTGTCTTTTTTTAATTAAGGGAACCTCTCGGGGATTCCATGGTTTCTAATTTAGTTTTTTTGTGAGAAGCAGAGGCTATTGAGGTCAAAGTGTTTTATAGGGAAATCAACTATATCCAGAACTTCCACAATTCTCTACCATCTTCCCCTGGGACTCCATGAGTAGCATTGATATAAAAGGAATAATTAGGAGCGTTATGAACATCAACTTCAAAAAACCAGGTGACTTTTTTCCATGTTTATTTAATCAAATCCCATTTAGAACTCCTCTATTCTACCTCTACCCCCTTCTAAATTTTCTTTTCTTCAAACACTGGGGGTAGTGTTATTTTAGGTTGGGGGGAATGAAATAAAAAAAATCTTTTGTGTAAAAAAATTATTTTCTGAAAAAAAAATGATTCGAAAAAAAAGTGTGCCTTAATGGAACAAAAAATTTCTATAACTATGAACATGATAGTACAAATTTCACACTTTCAAACTGAATATCAAAAAATTTAGCATGCCCTTATTTTGATTTTAATCCATGTATAATTTCATGAGCATTGATTTGGGAAAGTGTGGTTGTATAATTTTAAATTTCATCGTTTATATTTTCATTGAAATAAAAAAAGATCACAACGCACGTCCTTTGGATAGTGGGGTATTGGTTTTATTTCCTTGGGTCCCTCAAATAAATATCATAGGTTTGGTGATAATCTTTTTTTTAATATTATTATTCCAAGATTCAAAAAAATTAAAAAATAAAATAATAAATTGCACGTAGAGCAATGAAATGACCTAATGTGTGGATTTAGGCACTTAGGGATAGTGATTCTATAGTTTTATATCCCAGAGTTAGTAATTTTATCTCTATTTTTGGTAATTTGACTTTTTTTTATTGAGTTAACTCGATTTGATGCCTGAGTATGTGGTCTTTACTTCGTGCCCTAAGGTCTTTGACCCTGGGAGTCATCGGTAAAGTCTTGCTACATGGGTTGACATGATTGAGTTCAATTTAAATTACCATGGAAAAATTGAAAAAAAAAATTATTAATACTCATCTAAATATTGATATTTTATTCCACCAAGAACTTCCATTATTTACCCCTTGAATAAAAATGAACCTCCATGTCTATTGTGATACACAACACACCTTCATGCTTAATTGATATTGGTTGAAATATAGTGATGAATTTGAACAAAGGAATGGGATTGAGGTCGGGATATGATTATGAAGCTATATTGTATTAAAATATTTTGATGGTATCCATCATTGTTTGGTATAAGGTTTCTTGGTTATCATTGTGTATTAAAATGTTTTTGGAAAAGGGAATTTCAATTTCATATTTTTGAGAAATATTTTTCTCGGGACTAGAAAAACTCAAGTTGGGGGTGTGATCAGCCACTGAAATAAGATAATATTCATTTTTAATATTTATAATATTCATGAGATTAATTATTCATAAACACCATTTTAGTGCAATTTACACACTAAACATTATTTAACATTATGATTGTAATTTATTGTAAAAGTGAACTATTACTTGGAACATATTTGAGAACCTAATAAAGTAAAAAAATTACTTGATTATATTTTCATATTTTATTTTCAGGTCTACCATTCTCTAAGTAACAATTCTTACTTTTGGATAACTTGAATATTCACATTAGAAGGCCACCAAAGTTGTCCTTGAACCTACAGCATTTTTGGCAATGTATACATGACAACAACCCAATAAATAGGCTGTAGAGGACATGATAAAATCCCAATAATTATTAAAATTGAACTGTCGATATAGGATATCAAGGAGAAAATTTCATAAAATAGTGAAAAGAGATAATTCTAAGTGTTAAAGGATGTTTCATGCGGCCCAAGTTGGAGATAAAATTCTGGCCCAGATTCTGCACCCCAGAAAAACAGTCCACCATTTCGGCAATATCTCACAAAAAAATTCAATTTCAGTGGATGCAAGCTGGATTCCACTTCGGTTCAAGGGTGGAAAATTATAAGTTCCACAATCTTTCCACCACCTTAATCCTACCATAATCAAGTTGAATGATTTTCACTATTGTAGGATAGACCCAAGGCTCCTAAAATTTCTATTTAAGGTAGTGGTTTTGGAGGATTTATTAATCTTGGATTCCTTCTTTCATTGTAATGTTATGCTGGAAATTTGTTGTCTCATGTTTGTCTTTCACATGTTAGTTGTTTTAATTCATCATAGTTTCTTAATAAATGTTATTATTCTCCTCTTATTATATTCTTATTCATATCAATTTTATACCATTGTCTCATGGTGGGAATTTATTTACACCAAACCTTGTGAAATTATCACACAATGGTGGAGTGATTGTTATTTCATTGTATTTTTTTTACTTGTTCAATTCTTCCCTCATGAGTCAACTTCCCACTTCCATTGAAACCATAGAATAAATGGAGGGATAACCTTCTTATAGGTTGATCCAACGAAGTAGAAAGGGGCTGGATTGGATGTTATTTATCTCCCCATTAATGTCTAATCACTTTTTTTAATTGAGTTTCTTTTTGAGGATTTTAAAACTTCTTCATCCTTGTTGAATTATTAGGCCACACACTTCAAGAGATAATTCGAACCTTTACCTTGGAATTCTCATAAATTTTATTCTCCAAGTGTATAGGTGATTAGTATTATGGTTTGTTGGTATTAAACTAGTAAATGATAAATTTGATTTATATTCTTGAAAAAACCCATCTCGAATATAAGAAATTGAAACTGTTAAAAAGGATTTCATCCCATCCACCCCAAGTGATAACCTTGGATCAAATAATTCTTCTAGATTAAATTCAATTAAGTATCTTAGAGTTCACTTAAACCTATATAAAATCAACCTATGTTGGCCACTTCATATCCAAAAACAGTCCATAGAATGTACGTGTCTATATGTTTCTTCTTAGGTCTATGAGGATTCGACAACCGAAGATAAACTACAAGTGACTGCTTAAACCTAAAATCTTGGATAAATTTTGGCGAGACCATGTCCTCCTGTATTAGAAATTATATTTTAGATAAAAAATGAAAGATTATCGAGATTCATTTTTCCTTAGATATAGATTTTGGTTTGTGTAGAGATAGTTCAAGAGTAAAAAGACATAATTCCTAACCAAAATCAGCTGGTAATAGTGGAAAAAAATTTCCATATGCGGGTCTAACCCATATGCAAGGAAGGGGATATTTTTTTCATATAGTTGGGCCTAATATGTAGGATTCAGGCATCACTATATACCTCAATTGAATGAGAACAAATACTTTTATAGTTCCTAGGATATCATGCAGTTTAACGTCATACTTAAAGGATGAATCTTTCCACCTAACATCATATGATATGGATGATATTGAATCTTTTAGTTTTGGGTCTTACAACTAAGACCATAATATTGTGGAAATGATGAGTAGTATAATTCCTAGTTGGAAAAGGTTGTTCTAGCATACATTAGATGTGAGGGAGGAAATTGGTAAACCACGATCATGGGGTTTTTCAGGTCAGAGGATGTGAAATGGGATGAAGACATTATTTCAAATTATGAAGATAGAATATGATTCTCCTGAAGATGAATATGTCATTGGTCATTAACCCAATTTTATGGGTGAATTTATGAAAATCCAATGAGGGTGTGTTTTAGGATAGCCCAAAAATAAAATCCACTCATTGAAAGTCCTATTTAGTGGTCGAATTTATGCTAATAAATCTAAGGTGTCTTACAAAATAGTCAATATATATGGGTACTTAGGTATTAGACATCTTATTTAAGATAGCTAAAAAAAATTATCATGATTTAAAATCATATGGGATTAGGATTATGATGTTTGGAAGGAATATGCATCAGTATAATGGATGCATTTGGACTAGAATTGGCCAGGAGTTGAAGAGTCCCTTGAATAGATCTAACTCGTATGTAGAGGGGAAATCCATACATCCATGATAGGCCCCTGGATAAGGGATCCAAAATTAAATACATAAGAGTTGTGTCATTTTTATTTAACCCATGTCTAGGAAAAATAAATAAACCCTTGGAATCACTAAATATCCAATTGAAATGAGAATCAAGGAAAACATATTTCTAGAATGATAGTGTGGTGGAAAATGAACTCCATAGATAGTGGTCCCCTCAGGAAAGGTCAACATTTATGTGATTTTTTATGGATTTAAAAGTATAGAAAACATGTATTTTAATATCATTCGGCAAGGACCCAGGGTGTTCCTTTTAAGGTCTTTCATCCAGAACCATGATAACTCTGTCAAATAGTGATATGCTTTGTTTTGGGAAAGACCCTTACCAAAACACCTAAGATCGTGTGAGCTATGATCAGGGTTCAAAAGAACTAATGAAAAAGTTTATTCTTTCTATATAGAGGAAATAAATAAGGGGAAGGGTCACTTTGAATCATGAGGTGGATAGACCAAGATATTCGATCAAGGCATCCCTACGTATCTAATTAAAAATGAGAATCAAGTCATATGTAGTTCTATAATCCTGTGTTGTTTAACATCATTTATTGAGGATGAAGGTGAATCAACAAGAAAAAGGGGTATTACTATATCTGGTCCCAAGAATGGATATCTGGTTAACACTGCATATCCTTTGATGGTAGAAATCAAGCTACACATAATTATAGAAAAATAATTCCCTCCATCAATAAGGTTTTGATGCGGGAGAAAAGGGGACTTTGTTATTTTTCAAGAATGATGGTTGACACCAATACATAAGTATTGGGTATCTCTAAATATATAATTTTAATTGAGATTCAAACCACATGTAGTTCTGCAATTGAGGTGTGGTAAATGACCAACAAAAAGAATTGTGACCTGCTTGAACATGGATCGAAATGCTATGTGGTTTTACGTAGTGTAGCAAGGCGGTGAACCATGCATTTTTATGTTATGTAAAAAGTAAATGGTAATAATATTTAATATATTATGAATAAGATAATATTATAGTTATTCTAAAGTCCTATATCTCAGATAATGATTTTTTATAGTTTTGGGTCATAAAACTAGAACTATATAGTGTGCCTTTTATGGTTGTGCATATAGGACCATGATGCTTTGTAGTTTAATGTCATTCATAAAGGACATTTATGTCATGAAGTTAATAATATTATCATATGGATGATATGTCTTGATTTTTAAGGTCATGAAACAAAGACCCACTATGAAGTTTAACATCATGTAGCTGAGATGTACCACAGTTTTATCACACAGAGTACTTTTTGAGAAACCTTGTGTTGGTTTGGGCCGTAATGAGCTATCCATCCATATAGACCAAGGAACAAGCTCCATTAGAATGAACCTTCTGTATATAATAAGTTCCTTCCCACTTTGTAACAATCTTTGGAGGCTTCTTTCCTGGTATCATCAGAGTTATGAGGACCAATACGAGTTCTCCTTTGAGGAATGAGCAGAGGAATACCTTCTTGTTAAAATCTCACGCTATTTTATTTTGGTGGACCTATAAATGATGAAAAGTGTAAAATAATATCTTATTGAGTCACTCCAATTCATCCAGTCCTTTATAGGATTTCACATCCATGGATATCTGATCACGGATGAAAATTCAGAGTGATGGAAAATAGAACTCGATGGGAAGAACTTCTTTTGTCTTGTATACAAGTGAATACGGGGTTTCCCTTGTAGAACTACAAGTTATAGTCTTGTACACCCCCAAGGAATGAAAGATCTTATTAGTAGAAGACACTTTCTCTTTATCCACCATCATCTAAAGTATATTTTATAGGGTCTTTTTGATGGCCTCTCTCTATCCAATTTAACAATGCATGAGAATGGGTTGAGTAGTTGGGTTTGATATTATATTCGTGATGCAACTTTTACAATAATTAGAGTACAAATTGGTTCCTTTTACATCACTATTTAATTAGGGACACCAAATATGTTAATTATGTTGGACTTCATGAATCTAAGGATGATTTTATCCCTAGATTCATTGAGGGGTATTGCCTCAGCCTATTTAGATAATAAATCAGTAGCAGTTAAGTTATATTTAAATTAATTGGATGTGGTAGGAGGATATGTTCCAACAATATCCTTTCCCCTTATAGATAATGGATTGGATTATTTATAAGTGTGTATAGACTTCAATGTTTGATGGATGATGTTTTCATGCACTTAGCAGGAATGGAACTTTTATGTAAAATTTGTTCAATCCTACATCATAGTAGGCCAATAATACCCCAGCCTCCAGATTTTATTGGAAATATGAATCCCTGACTACTAGAAACCAAAACAAAATTCATTTACTTCTTAAATGATAGCATCAATCTCTTCTCCATCGATACATCTGAGAATGATGCCTTCAAAGCATCATTTGTAGAGGACTTTCTGGTGATTTGGTCCTTTATAAAGTGTGAAGTTGGTTTCCTACCTTTGTATTTTATACTTTTTGACTCTGTTTTATTGGATTACTCCATTTTGAAGGTAATATGTGATGGGAATCATCAATATAGTGTTAGAACTATATGGTTTGGAAAAATGATTGATTTCATCAGTCTATTCCTTGCTGACATAAGCAAAAGGTGAGACCATTCAACGATGCACAATGTTGATTACCATTTCCTCCCATTTGGTATCCTCCAAATCTATAGCTACATTTTCAAATTCATCTACGTACACATTCTTCGAACATGGGATGTGATTCAATGTTTTATCCAACGATAACTCTTCCATTAACCCTCATACATAGTTAAATAGGGGGATTTATCTCTTCTTTTCCGATGGCATAGTCCTCATTGATTTGTTTGATTATCATATCTAAATTTCCATTTTCCTATAATTGGAGCACTAGTATTTTGAAAACCAATTCTAGGCCTATAATAAGGGTTTTACATTCTACCTCATTATTATTACAACATTCTTATAATACAAAAGTGTAAGGAAAAACATCCTTTTCTAGAGAGATGAGTACGTCTTCCATCCGGCCTTTGTTGAGCTTGGGGTCTTCCTTTATTTTCCCCTTTATGATCTTGGATTCACATTCAAAATACATTTTTCACGTTTTGGGGCTATCTTGAATAGAAAATATCACATCATTGGTAAATTCCTTATTTTATGATGTTGTTTCTGCAGATGGGTGTTCCACAAGAAAATCTTCCAATGCATGATCGTACAATGCTTTCTTGCACACGAACTATATATCAGCTACTATAGAATAACCTACCACCAAGATAATAAACCTCTCAACAAAATAAAAATGATGATATATTTTATAGGATTATTGTAATATATGAAATGGGACTATTGGTGCTTCATTTGGTTCTTTAATTCTGAAATTGTAAAGAAAAATTCCTAACAACTCTTTTCAATATCAGAATAATGACTCTCAACATTGATCATGGTTTTACTTAGTTAATAAAGGTTTTCCTCATTCCCATCAACATTATGTTGTGCAAGTAATGTTCTTAGTGGCCTCTCCAAGGTTGTCACATATAGAATTAGTGGCTTTACCTCAACGGCCAGAATTAGCACAATTATTCTCAAGAGATATTTCCTGATGTTTTCAAATGCTTCTTGACAATCACTGGTCCATTGATATGTGACAAAATTATTCATCGATTTGGTGAAGGTAAAACACTTTCCTATAAGGTTGGGTATAGTTCATAGTATATAGTCCAAGTGTTCTTGATTTCCTCTCAACTCTTGAGGTTTTGAGGATTTGAAAATATAAGGATATCCTTTGTCTTCTAAGGTTTAACTTTGATTCCATGATGGTGTACAAAAAAGATGAGAAACATTTATATGGTTACCCCCAAGAAAAATTTTAAGGGGTTTATCTTCATGATATGTTGGTTTGATTTGTTGATGATGGTATCATGATCAGCCATCTGGTCAGAACGTTGTTGGGATTTGACCATCACGTCTTCGATGTAGCATTCAAAAATATTTTCAAGAAGGGTTTGATGATTTGATACATGGAACATTAGTGTGTCACACTGGAATTATTCAAGTAAAAGCGTTTTACCCAATAGAAAAATACTCCATGGGGTCCTTCAAGGTATTATATTTCTCATATTCTAGGACAGTGTTAGTTGATATCTCTAAATTTGATGAATAATCTAATTTTCCCATTCATATTCTTCACTGGGAAAATGTTTTCCATCCATTCTTGGATACTAAACATCGTGGATAAAGTTATATTTGATATTCTTGTCCACTATAGACTCAATTATGAAAGCATGAGTCATGTGTGTTCTTTTGGGTTCCTGTTTTTATCCTCGATGGTATTTAGGAAAGCCTAAGTGGTGGGAGGCCACCTCGAGATCAAGGCCTGGAATTTATATATAATTCCAGGAAAACATGCCCTGATGTTTCTTCATGAAGATGGTATATACCTCTTTTTATTTGAAATTCATGTCCACACTAATCAAGGTGGGTCATGGATCTTCTATTTTACTCAAATCCATTTCTCTAAGGACTTTAATAGTGGAATAGACACCTTCCTCAAATACTTGAGGGGAATATCTATGTTATTCTTCTGATTTCTCTTCCATTTACTTTTCCTCTTACACTTCTACCTTACTCTGAGGGGAAGTAGATGATGAAGAAAATTTATCAGAGTATGAGGTGTATTTAATATTTTAAACATCATATGAAAAAGAAACTACTTCCAACCCAACTGATGATACAATGACTTGTTACAGCTCATGGAATGGAATGAGGGAATTCCCACTCATTCTTTTTTCACTGTCTGGAGATTCTTTAACTTCTCTAGTTCCTCAAGGTTTAGTTTCTATGAATCATATCATGGAATTTTCTAAACTTGTGCCTGAAAATGGACCCATCCATTCGATATGATTGATGGGCATCACATACTCTACATTGATATGCTTGACAAGATTATCTAGGGTGATCTCCAAACCATTCAAGTCATGGATTTTAGAATCATTGTCGATCATTGGTTTTTTACCTTCCCTTTTATAGATTCTTTCATCAATGTATTGTGATTTATAGGATGTAAATGGGTCTTTATCAACATTAAATGTACCAATATTATCATTAATGAAATATTTGAGGCATTAGTTGTACGATAAGGGAATATATGCATGTTCATGTAACCAATGCCTTCCCAATTGAACATTTAAGGTCAAGTCTTGAAGAAAAATAATGAATTTGGAGTCAGATATGAGATCCCTGAACTGAGTCCTAAGTATTATTTTGACGAAAGGATTTTTCTCACTCTTATAATAACCCTCTATAATTCTATTGGAGGGTAGAAGTGGGGCTTATGGTAACCTAGTTGAAAAAGTGCTCTACCAAAATGAGCTTGGAATTAGAGCCATTGTCAATAAATACAAATAGGATATCAATATCATTAACCCTTCCAGATACATAGAAATTTCTGAAGTGTCCTTGTATAATAGTGTATGTGTCCCATTACATGAAATTATGATCATGTATAATTTTGTAGGACCTATCTCTAAATGATATACTTTTGTAGCAGAAAAATTAGCCTAAAATTAATAAGGTCTTGACAAAGCCTCTATGAGTGCTTCCCAAAGGCCTTTTTATAGACACAAACCATCCATTACTAACAACGTGGTTGGAACCAGGGCTATCTTCTTTAAAATATCATACTTCTAGTTTAAAGGCATGTGTTTATGAGCATAAAAAATCTCTTTTTCAAGAACTTTAGGAACTAAATTACATTATGTAGTGTATTTGGCCATTGGAAGAGCAATTGAGGGTACATTTATCTTTAGTGGATTAGCTCAATTAGTTTTTCCTATGCACCGAGATTGATTGGTCAGCGGAACCTCCTCTTGTTGATCTTCAAAAAAACTCAAGTAAATAAAAACACTAGATTTTGTGAGAGAACATTCTTACTCCTTTTGAGTTTATTAGAGGTGTTTCCTTTGAGTTTATGTTGTATATACTATCTAACCAAGGACATGACTGGAGTCATGAGTTCTGGAAGGACCACATCTTCTCCTATATCTTCTTCAATGTTGGACTCTTCCCCTGATTTCCTACATGGGTGATGGGAATTCAGGTTCATATTCACACTAATCATTCAATAAGGTATCCATTAAGTTTATAGAATTAATGAAATCTAAGATAAAATCCTCATCTTTTGTGGACTTCATTTTACGGTTTGATTCTTGTGGTAGCATTTGGTGGGGTGGAGCCCCTACTTTTGAGACTGAAGGCATGAAGTTTGATAAACTAAAATCCAATATCATACCTGGTACAAGTTCATCTTCCAATGTTTTCATATAAATTTTCTATCCATGTCATTTTTTGGAAGACTGGTCTTTGGGGGACTGAGCCTCCAATGGATTTTGTTGTGTCATAGTAGAAGTGATCGAGTTCATAGTCGGTTTTTTCAACTATGATCGAAGGATATCCTCAGTTTGATTGATCATATTTATGAGAATACAATAACTAAAAATATACAAACCTTACAATTAAATTCCTACCATTCATACACTTCCTCTATATCGGTAGAAGAAACACATGCTACTTGTGCAGGTGGCTTTCCCAACTTCACCTGCTCTGATTCCACTATCTTTGGAAAGATGTATTTAAAAACAAAATATTCATGTATTTTGTTCCCTAATGTTTAGTGGAATGGGAAGTCGTTTTGGAGACCTTAATCACCATGTTGTTTGGCTTCTTGGGATTTGTAAATATGATAAAATTGTTTTTAAATGGAGATATAAAGTATCTAGGGACTTGGTCATTCGAAAAAAAAATAAACCTTATTCTTCATATCCTTAAAATATTTCTTCTTCTACTCCTTTTTCTCATCCTAATAAAGTAGGAATTGTTTTTTATGCTTAGGATAGAGAACCACATGAGATGGTGTAGTCCGTTGAGATAGAATTGGTGTGGGGGATGTCTTATGTGTAATAGTACCAACCTCTTGTTCCCCCATTGTCATTAAGTGAACTGATGGAATTACTTAAGAAAAATACATGGTTCATTCAAAGGAGTATTCCATCCTTTGAAAAATTGTGTCAAGATCCTAAAACCCTTATTTGTGTTTCATAGGGATGATTTGTGTACACAACTCATCTCAAAGATTCTTTATAAATATGGGAAAAAAATAATCTTGGGGATGTTGTAAACCTAGGGAGTATGTCCACCCATTCCCACCAAGTGATGAAATATGAGACCCTCTCATTCTCCCACTTTTTGCAATTAGAGATTTTGAGTATTTTTTTTCTTTTATAGTATTGAGCTAAATTCAAAGAGAAACTTATGATGGAGATCTTATTCTATGTAATTAACTAGGCCAAAAAACTTGTATACCATAAAAAGGATGGTACCTATAGTCATTGGATAAAGAACCTAAGTTTCACTAACTCATGTTGTTTAGAGGTACATATTATGGGGGCACAGTGGGAGACAACATGCAACAAATACAGCTCTTGGTCTCCCAAGCCATTGAGAATAATTGTTGGGTTCCCAAAGTTCGGTGGGGGAATATTTGAATCAACGCTTTCGGGGTAAGTATTCCATTTTAGTTGTATGGATGAATGTCATTCCACCATATCATCCAATTGATTCGTTAGAGGCTCAATAGTGTTGGTGATCCCTTGTGTAATGTCTTACTGAGTAGGAGCTTAAATAGGGTAAGTATACGGTAGGGTCAACTGTGGCGGCCCAACTGGGGTCTCCCGTGGGTAACCTATATGGGGAGGCCTATAAGGATGCTTCTAGCCTTATTATGTTTCTCTACCCAATAGTGGTAACTCCCAATCCTCTGATATGGGATCCAAGTATATTGGTTGTTGGTACCCCGCATTGAGCATATGTTCGAGCTCCATTTTGGTCGTTGCAGTTAACCCTCTTTATCAGGTTACACTGGTTAATTCATTCATCTCTTCCTCTTTCTGAGAAAACCTTTCCTCAAGTGTAATGGGTGTAACCTTTTCAAGGAGTAGGTGAGATGAACCCTTACCTTTTCCCTTTTCTTTGTTGGGTTCTCTTTGAGGATTTAATGGTGGAGTATTTTAGAGAAATCAAAAATTCAGAGAAAACCATTGGTTCTAGGTACACACACCTCCTTCAATATTTTTGGTGTGTCCTACATTATAAACTGAAACTCCCTCCTATAGCTCATCTATATTGAAATTCTATTTAAAATAATCTATAGGGGTTTTGTTAATGGTTTTCATTGATGGATAATTATTTGTAGGAACAAGATCAGTCTCTTTGCAAGAGTGACTTTGTTTTCACCCTCTATGATGTCGTGTTACCATCTTCTATGACTTTAATGGATTTTTTTGGAAGACAATAATTTGAAGGGAATATTTAGATAATTTCTTCATCCATATTTACAATGAGGACACCGAATAAAAAATTGTGAAAAAATAGAAGGATTCATTCTACGGTTTCCCCCCTAATCTTGAGAAGACTGACCTTCACTTAGGAGGATGTTTTTGAGGTGTAAAATCCCCCATATCTATGGGTTGGGTCTGTTCCCACTCCATTTCAAAAACTCTTCAAACTAGATATGTTGGAATTCAAGGTTTTATTGAATAATCCCCCAACCCCGTGAGTTAGGGTTGCTCCTAGATTTTTTTGGCTACTACTATCATGGCTAATGTCATAATTTTATAGAGTCATGTTGGAGTATTTATTGGGTGCATCATTTGGTTTACACCTGAACCATCCTTTTTTAAGACTATTTCACTGTCCTTTAAATTTGGGTAATTTGACTAGTGACTTTCCTTAAGTGGGAATCCGACATAATCTTTTCATATTCCTAATTTAATGTTCTACCAATGGATTTCTCTCTTCTAAACTGACATTGGTGATAATTGTTCGGGCCATGTTTATATTGATCATAACATTGGTTTTGAACATATTTGGTATTTGGAATCTTCCATGAAGCTATAACATTGAACTATGCCATATTTGGCGGGCATTGTTGATTTGGGAGAGAGGTGAAATTAAATTTTCCATGTTCACCCCATCCAATATTATGAATACTAGACAGAGTATCTATGATCATATGATACAATTACTTTAATGTGTTAAGGCATGCACACTGAAGGGCTCCATATTGTTTCCCCAATTTTTGATTTCGTGTAACCAGGGGAGATTCCAAGTCAATTTGGTGTTACTTTCCTTCTATTACCATGATTTGATTCTGATACACATCTTAGGGTAATAATATTTATCTCAAGTGATGAAGATTTTTCATATATATTTAGGCAAATTTCGTTCACACAATCTTCGAAAAATACCTTTGGAATGCTTAACTGAGGAGTGTCTAATGGAAAAAACATTACTAGAACATCACCTTTATCTAATTTTTTCCTAATGTTCAGTGTGACTTCTTCTTATTTATCCTGAGGCACCACGACCTAGTCTAACCAAAGTGGATTCTTCCTTACAACCTTTTCATGATTAGTGATATTGGTGGGGACTTCCTCTATTGCATTGGAATGCAAGAGATCTATGGGTGGTTTGAAGAGTGACCATCAACTTGGGTTATATTTCTGCTAATAAATGATTTCACTCGTCGATGATAAGGCATCAGACATGAATTGTCTCATTTTCATATTGCCTCGCAGTATGAGGTATTTCTCAACATTAAATCACCAAGTCGAGGACTCTCTTGATAAAGTGAAAAACTAATGTGGAGAGTCCTTTCACTAATAATGACATAATGGTGAGGACTACTATTGTTAAATAATTATTGAATGTAAGGATAATCCCTAAAACATATACCCTGTGGAGGTTCTTTAGGGGGGTATAAATTAAATGGAATATCTGCTTGTTGTTTGAAAATATATACATGTGTAGGGTTAACATGACTCTCATCTAGATGTAGGATCTCAATATTGATTAGATTATGAACATGAAGCAAGTATTTATGGTGAAGCATCTAGGTAGGACCTTTAGAATAACTGCTACTGTCACCATTATTTGGTAATAGGAGAGTAGGATCTTGAGCTACTACAAATAAACATCTGAGGGCTCTAAGACCACTAGTATTAAGTTGGGTGAGATCATAGATTTTCTCTTCATTTTTATCCATCTCTATTGATGCTTATTTTTGGATAGCTTCTTCTGATTAACTAGGGACACTTTCAGGGTAAATTGTATTCTATGTATGGAACCTAGCTTGACTAGCTCCCGTATTTCTACAGAAATTTTATTATAGTATTCCAGAATTTTGGCAGGGGTTTGATATAGCCTTAGAGTTTCCATTGGAATCTTCTGATTACCTCCAGTTATAATGGGGGTTTGGACTCAATCTATTGAACCATTTATCAGGGGAATTTTTTCCCACATCCCTCTTAAATTAGATAAGAGGTGTGTGACTTCTCTAGAGTGACTTGTTGAGGAGTCATCCCATTTTTAGGGACCGAGTGATGTATACAACCCTCTAATATTATTTTCACTGTTATGATATCCTAGAATGTCTATAGGATGTGGGAAAGAATTTTCACCTATATTTTCACCATTTTTAGGATATTCATGGTTACATTATTGGCTAAATGGGAATATATGTTAGTTCTATA
The DNA here is from genome assembly GCA_963277665.1 of Viscum album. Taxonomy (NCBI): domain Eukaryota; kingdom Viridiplantae; phylum Streptophyta; class Magnoliopsida; order Santalales; family Viscaceae; genus Viscum; species Viscum album. Next base: position 1,048,181,635 of record OY728151.1, on the reverse strand, counting down.
GTTTTAGTAGGTGTGTGTGCCTAATACTATCCTATGTTTACTACTAGTGGATATCGGCATAACATAGGTGTGGGACATAGGTTTAAGGCTTCCCCATGTTCTTCATTGGGTATTTCTAGCTGAATTCTTTTGGTTTTTCCATATAATATTATTGGTATGCCTAATAAATATAATAATGTGTGTGTGCATGATCATGGTTTTTTTCTTAATTTGGTTGATAGGCTTCTTCGGATGTTTCCAGACGAGTATACTAGTAGGCTTGGTTGATATAGAAATGTGTTTGTTTCTTTTCATGGGTTGTTGTAGAATTTGTCCAAAAAACATTCTAGGTTCGAGAAGCTATTTTTTCTTACTCACTGTGTGCCACCATAATTAGTTAGAGGGATTTTTTGAATTCTTCCATACAAGTCCAATGGTAGGGTTGGTTATCATGGGTAGTTGTATGTTCATACTCTTTTTCTTCCAAAAAATGTGATTTGTGGGCTTCTCCAGAGGGGGCAGAGTTGTGGACATACTTTTTCTTGACTAGTTTTTGTCCCCGTTGGGCAGTCTTGTGTGCCCAGGTCTCGATGACCTGGGCTGGACTACTGAATACATCACCCTTATAATGTTGAGGGTTCACTATAACATGGTTTTGGCATTGGAGACTACTGGAATGGGAATATAGGAAGCAACCATTTTTCTTATGAGTGGGTCATTGGCGGCCTCTTGGTCTACCTCCCAAACATAAGGGAGGAGTTGATTATTTCATTTCGTGGATAATCACCCAAAATGGATGGACATGGAAATTAGTTTCATCTACTTATGGACCACTGGTCATCACTGAGTGGATGACTCGTGGGGCTTCATGAGTTGGAGGGCCCAGAGGGTAGCCTCGAGGGTCGATATGGTATCAATCTGGTAGTACTCTCGGACTAGTACATTTGAGGCACGGTGTTAAAGAAGTTGGGTTAGTGGTTGTGACCTTTTCTTAGATGAGGACCCATCATGAATTTTAGACATTGAATATATCTATGAGAGCTGGTGTTATGTCATTTGGATTCAAGGGAGATCTTTGTTAGATGTTTTCAAAATACGGCTGAAAAACACAAAAAAATAAAACGTCATCAAAATAGAATTACAATAAATTAATGGATGCATTATTTATTTTCTTGTCTATCCATCTTATATTTTTATAGAAAAGGGGCCCTGAAAGGTGGGTGATAGAATTATCATGGTTAAGGATTCACATCGGGTTCACCATTTTTTGTTTTGTGCCTGAATGTCATGTGGGGATGGAATGACATTTTTTTGTGTCTGTGGGATAACCTTTATATTAGGAACATACACCCATCCCCTTTTTAGGCAGTCTCCATTAGGTTTTATTCGTGGAACCATAAACACTCAATGGTTCTTATATCTTTGATGACTCATGGGCCTACATTCCAAAGGCAATTACACATTTAAAATATTTTCCAATTATACTTTAAACCTAAAATTAGTTGAGAGGATGGGAATTAGGGATCATTAGACCATTTTGGGGGAAATTGTTTCTTAATACATGAATATCTTATAGATTTAATATTCAGTAATCCTTCATTAATTCCCAATATAATGTAATCTACCCTTGAATTAACAATTGATTATTCGCTTGAATGGATTTTAGGATCATTTTTATGTATCTATGTTTCTTCACCAATGGTGATATATATATGTATCCATGTTTCTATATTAATGGTACCCTTTTAAAAATGGATTAGATATTCTTTTGTTGTTTATTATCATAATGCTAGTTTGAAGCCAAGCAGTGGGGAACTCTGGAGTTTATCATCATCCAGGGGGGATGAGAATTGTTTTAATGTCAGGATCAGACCCCTACAAGGGGATTCCAACATACTCTAATAAAAGGAATCATGACCCACATAATTTGGTTCCACTTAACAGGACACATCTTACCTTTTAAGGTGATTTGATAAGGACCAAACCATGCAATTTAACGTCATTCAAAAAGGACATCTCAGTGAAAGGTGCCTAGTCAATGTTTGGTGTGGTACTTATGCCAAAGTGGCCCAGCAAACCTATAAGGGATATAGGATACCATTTTGGATAATAACCTACTAATAACATGGCCCATAGATAATTATGGTTGGTTTGAGGTGTTTGGTTTGGACCTCATAGAGGCTTCCAACCTATCCCTTTTTTATGGGAATCAAATCCCACATAGTTTATTTAGGAGGAAAGACACATATATAGGTCCTTTTAAGGTTTTTTTTAATGGGTAATGAGGTCCATTGAGAATCTTGAATTATGTATTACACCATGTAGGAGTATTCCGTATAGTTGGACGTATGAATTTGAGAACCCATGACTATAAACTCCCTTTAAAGGAAGGTGAGAATAGAATTAGGAAAAAGATTCAATGGAGAGACATACATCAGAACCTTTGGATATCTATATTATAGATAACCTAAAATATCTTTTGATTCAAGTTCAAATGTCAAAAAAAATAATCATAACATCCTATAAACCAAAATATCCTCTTTCTGTTGGTGGAAGAGGTTGATGTGATTCAAGAGGAATAACGTGCTTTGACGTGCATGTCTCCTCCTATCGTTTCACCCTAGATAGTCATGTATGACTGCCCATATGGACACAATTCATATGAATGAAGAAGGGGGGAGGAATGAAGTATTAGAGGTCCCAAAATAAAGGATAGTTTCTTACTCTAGTTGGTATTCCCTAGTGACTTGTTTCTTAGGAGGATAGGAGGACAAGACACTGGACCTCAAAGGGAATTGAAAGTGTTATTCTCTCCCTCCCCACTAGGAACCGGTGGTCCTTATTCTAAAATAAAACTAGTGAAATAATTATTCCTAACCCTACAATCTAATACTGGGAGCTCCCTAATAGTTCCCCTAGATTCGGGGTCCTAGTGATCGAGGGAATTCATATCCACAGACACCCTGAGGACCCTACTTGTCAAGTAGGACATGTGCATGATAACTTTGACTGAAGGAATACATATACATATGTGAGACACACTGGAACACCTCATTCCAAGGTCTTTAAATTCTAGAGTCTTTGTTTGAGGTTTCAATTTTTTTCCCCCTAATATGAGGGGTCAAAAGGAAGAGGAACCTTGACATTAGTGGCATAGAATTGGGCTCAGAAAGGTCTCATGTTGGTCTTGTCCTAGCGAGCAGTAGGTTCTTCATGTAGGAACTATTGGTTATAACATAACCAACATTATATGGTTATAAAGTAACATATATTCTTTAGAATAATGTAACCACCAACATTTGATTATAACATAACCACCACCCTTTGGTTATAACAAAGCCACTATCTTTTTTTAACATAACAACCATCCTTTGGTTATAATGTAACCACCATAATTTTTTTATAACATAACCACCTTCCTTAGTTATAACATAACCACCCATTAGATAATGAAAACCATAAAAATGTGTGAAAAAAAATATTAAAACATTTATCATATCATCACATCATTACTTGTGTATAGAATATTGGTTTCATAAAACTTTCATCCACTCACCCTAGTGTAACCTACGGAAAATAAATGGGTTTCATAAACATATCATCAACATAAATATTAACCATGTAGAGAAAGAAAAATAATGGTATCATTGGATCATATCCCTAATAAATCATATGTGACATCATGGATAATAATTCCATTAAAATATCACTAGAACATTTCATGAGGAAAATATCCTTTCTATTTTGATAATAACTTTTTAAAACAAAAAATACATAAAAAATATTAAATAAATCATTTTCTTGGAAAAAACCTTGGAAACCTATAATGGAAGCATTAATAAATTTAGTGTTCCTATCTAGGGAAAATTTCATTTATGTCATATATGTCAAATGTAAACATTCTTTTCAATATTTCTTAAAAAGATAAAAAGTGCCTCATTCAGAAAATGATAAAAATATTCCTTTTAAAAATATTTTGTAAAAACATCATGAAGTACATTACCATATAAGTATATTTAAATCCACATAATTTTATTTAGAATATTTATAAAATTCATTCCTTATTAGTATATACATTAAATAAAATAAAATGTGGTAAATTTATCATGTGTCCCACAAAAAATAAACATGAGAATAAAATACCTTACCTCAAATACGACTTGCATTTTACAGTTTAGAAGAAGAATATTTTTGATGAAGATAGACTGATGAAATGTTGATAAGGGAATTACTAATAGAGAAATTATAGAGATAAACTACTACTTTTGTATGTTCACGACATCGATGTACTTGAATATTATAAATCATAAATTCATATTGAACATTATGAATTCTTTAAGAGAATATATTTCATGGGGGTTCAATAATTCATATGTTTAAGAAGACCATTTAATTTTAATTTGATAAAAATATTATAAACTGGAGGGATCTAGTATAAAGAATATTCTACATACTTTATAATTTTGAAATAGATTATCAGGGTAAAGGATGATATATTTCCTCCTTATAATAACTTTATAGTATTTTTTATACATCTTTGTCTTGTAATTCACCTGAAAACAACAATGATGTAGTCTCCTAAATTGTGGGTAATCATTGTAAAACTCATATTTTGTTAATGTTATTTTTTATTACTTTTTAATAAGGTTGATGGTGAGATTTAAATATCAAGAAGATCATTGCTCAAACAAGCCGTAGAGGTTTGTTTCATAAAAAAATTATAAAAACGGTAGCACTAATACACCCCCCTGTGTTGAACCACCAATAATTTGAGAACATAATATAAAATGAAATTATATTTTTTTCCTTTTAGTAAATTTTGTGTGTAAAAAACATAATTTATAGAGAACTATAATTTAAAATTAATTTTTATAATTTTGTATTAATAGACTATTTATTTTTTCTCTAGGATACTTCAGTTGTGAATTTTATATGACCAGTACTTTACCTTGTTTATCACCTAGTAATATAATAAAGTATATTAATTAATACCAATGAAAGAGTTTGAGAATTTTTTTGAAAGGTTTTAGTGAAGCATTCTTTCTAAATAAAATATATCATATAGTTATTACAGCCATTTAAAAAAGTTATTTAAATAGAGAAGTTCATTATACCCTATGATATGTTGGGATTAATACTTGTATACTTGTTTGGAAACCATAACGAGTTTTATTGGGAAAAAACAATTCTATGTTGTGACCATATGAAATAGAAATTCACTATATATATGATAATATCTGTGAAATATTATATTATGTCTACTTTTTTATATATTTATTACATTACCTTTTACTTTTTTCCCAAAATTATTATGTTGAAATACTACAAGAGGTTGTGAATTGTATTTAAAAAGAAACATATATTTTTTTGACACCCTCATCTTTTATGTGGAAAAAAATATGATCTTCTGATAAAATTAAAAACTATCAATGTATACTTGTAAAAGATTAGTAACAACTAAAACAAGAAACATAAGTAAATTATAATGAATTAAATAATCATTATATAAATAAATAATGAAAACAATGTATAGAGTATTAAACCACAATTTTAACACTCCAAAAAAGGATAATATAAAACCAAAATTCTTTATCCTTATGTGATAACATTGAATATATAACTAAATTTAGGTATCCATGATATTATAACTTTAGAAAGGTTTGTATTCCTATCCTTTGAATCCTTCAATCCAGTTGATCAGATACAATGTCTTCTTGTCCTTGAATTCCCTTAACACGTAGTTCGGCTACACAGTCTATAAACTAGGTTCTGTTTATAACTTACCAAATCCGTTAATCTCAACGATCATAAAATCAATGATTAAAAGGAAAAATAAGATCATTTACAAGGAAACCCATGCGTAATTGTATATTTTCCCTAAAATGGTCACAAATGAAATTTACACTAATTTGAAGCACTCTCAAGGAAATATAATATTTTTGAACATCAAAATGACCAAAAAACTGTTGGCGTTAAGAAATGTGTCACTACCGCTCCTTGAAGAAATAGTTCCATTTATGGAATTTGTTGTAACAAACTAAATGTTAAAATTATATTTTATTCAGGTTCAGTTGTAACTACATCCAAAGATTCATCATCATATTTTGATGGACTTTTCTTAACTATTTATCTTCTGATGAATTTATTTATGAACCACTAAAATGCTTGAACATACAATGAATATAATTTCTCATTAAAATTTTGATCAAAAATATCATATTTCTTATTAAGTGCATCAAAATTTCTATTATCAAAAAATCATGTATGGTACACAAAATATTAATAAAAAAAATATTCGATTTAAAACATATTATAATAAATAATATGCTTGTATTAAAAATAAAATAATGGAGTCATAGACACAAAAATTTACCACTATTTTAAAAAAATTAATGAATCATAAGAAAAATTGAAAAGGTACACCAAATTTTAAAACAAAACTCTCTATATATTCTAATGGAATGATTTTCATCCCTTTTCCATATAACATTTTCAAACATTATATACAAATGGGATATAATAATAAAAATAGTCCTAAAACATTTCCTAACAAAATTCTAAATTTTCTACCTCTTTATCAAAAACATATAATTTATTTTAAATTTATCCACCTTTATTGGAACTCATAATGTTTATATTACTCCACCTTACAATATTTATTAAATTTTGACCCCTTTTTTATTTTCAAAAAAAATATGGGGAAATTTTTCAAAAATAATTGGAGATTACATATTTTTAAAAAAATATATATCTCCCCTTTAAATTTTTAATAAATTAATGGGGATATAATTATTAAAAAATGACAATGTTTTAGAAAATGAACCTCCCATAAGTTTTCTTTTGATACATAGTTGATTTTCCTACTCTAGGGGTCATTAATGAAAATAATCCACTTAAATATTATTATATTTAATAGAAAATATTTCATTGAAAATATAATAAAGATAATCCTACTTTTATTTAAGTAGTTATTTTATAGGAACATTGAAATATAATCAATGTAACATTTTACAATGCTAAGTTCAACATAAAACATTAATCTGGTTAATTTATCCCCCTTTCTTCAAGTCATTTTTTATGATAGAAGATAGTTTCAACATAAATTAAATTGGAGAAAATTTTAATTTAAACATCACCAAATTATGACTAATGTATGTGAATATGTCAAAATTTAAATTCTTCTTAAACATATCAGCACTATAATTCTTAGTTATGAGAAACTCAATAATAGGTTCTCCTTTTTTACATGGTCACTAAGACAGAAATATCTTACATCTATGTGATTTTTGCATGAGATATGTGGTGGTTACATAAGGAAAGTAATAGAAATAGTATTATTGTAAAGGATTGGATTTTGATAAAAAAAACATAAACTAAAATCCATGAGTGTGTGTTTCATCCCTAACACTAGTGCATAATAGGTTCCTACTGTTAAAATTGGAATCTATCTATGGAGAGTGAAACTGAGTGTTCCTTATTTATAGATAAAGAAACTAAATATTATCCAAACAAATTACTTGTTTCGTAAGTACCTTACTTGTCCAAAATATATCCTCCAAATTCTATATATATGAAACTTTTATTTAAAAAAATAATTTTCATAAGAATTAAAAAGACCATGTTATGAGGATCCTTTAATTTAATAGAAACTTCATTTGACCACTGTAAGAAGTCATTACTTTGGATTTAATATGAGTATTTCAAAAAAAATTATGTTGAAAATATTATGTTAGGTTTAAATAATATTAGATAAGTTAAAATTTTGGTCACACCCGTATAATTTTTCAAATCAACCGATTTCCAAAATTCATCAAGATCATTATTAAAATAATTTTTTATCATAGTATTTATACTTGAAATGTTTTAAAAAATAAAACATTTGAGTAATCCTCTAATATATTTGTCTTCAATTAAAATATTTCTTCTTGGTATTAGAGTAACTTGGAAACTAATTAAAATCTTATGTTATCACATCATACTAATTTCAAAATAACTTTTCATATCTTTCGATAAACAATATGAAATAAAAGTTTGAGTAGAATAAAATATAATATCATTGTCATCGATTTTAAAAAAAACATATGTACTTAAAAACATTTTTTATAAACTTATGTGGATTCAAATTTCACTAAACAAGAAAATTATTAATTAATAATATGGTAAGCTTATCTAACTAATATCTTAGGGAGTATTTTACTATGTAGAGTGCTTTATTAAGTTTCAATAAAAGTTTTTGAAATTTAACATCATTAAAACAAAGGCATATTTTAGTATAAACTTCCTCCTATGAAAATAAATTTATGAAATATTTTTTCTCATCAATTTTAAATAAATTAAATTATAGATGTTTTTTGATGGCTAAAATGACCAGGATAGATTTGATCCCTTCTACTAGTGAAAATTTTTCACCATAGTCTAGGCATTTATCATCAAAACTAAACCTTATAAATGTGTATTTTCTTATTCATTAAAATATTTTTGTTTTCATCACACTTATTTCTAAAAACACATTTTAATCAAATTGATGGAATTTATTTAGGATTCTCAACCAAAGTCCAGAATTGATTTTTATCTAATTGATTTAGGTCTTATGATATTATTCTAATATAACATTCATCACTTAAGGCATCATGTACTATTTCAGTTTTAAATTTCAACAGTATTCAATTGTTATTACAATGATTTCTTAATAAACTTAATGTTTTCACTAGTTGGATTAAATCTATTATGATATCATTAGTGGGATGATTCTTTAAGAATAACTAATTTTTAGGCTGAGTGGTAAGTTTATACTCAAATATTTATTATATATAATCCTTTTAATAGTTATTTTATTTTGAAAATCCAAAGTTGTTATTTCTAAAGGATTTACTACCAAAGGGTGTGAATCAGTTTTCAATAAACATATAGTATTATTTTAGAAAATAGTATCTAGAGGATTATATTTCATAAATTTTACAAAAATAAAGGGTCAATTTTAAACAAACATTACACGAACAGTTACTTTTCTAGTATTTATTTATTTATTAAAAACATATAGTACATACTAGAAATATAATAACCATTAAAAATGACTTCATTCGTGTTAGGATCAAATTTATAAAGTCGATATTTAGTATTCAAGATGAACACCTTACACCCAAATAAAATATAGTATGAAAAAATTTTATTTCATCCAGTCTATAACTCAAAACGATTTTTATTAAGAAAATTTTGTAGTTAAACTATATTTAAAGTATAGCAAGTGTCACTCACTACCTCAGCCCAAAAAAAATCTCAAAATTGAATACTGACTTATGAGAGTGTTAGTAATTTCATGAAAAATGTATCTCATTTAAACTAAACCATTTTTCTATTGTGTCACTTATGGTGAAAATTTATTAATAATACCATTAATACTACAAAAGTTTCAAAATAAGAGTTTACAAAATCACCATAATGATGACTCCAAACATTAATAAAAGGTATGTTTTTATCATTTATTATTGAATCATGAAATGTTTTTATGTGAGAAATTGCTTTGTATTTTTTTGTGATAAAATAAAATGATTTAAATATAGTGTAATAATTTACTAATAAATACACATTGAATTTACCTCCAATAACCTCATACATTTTACAACAAAATAAATCCATGTGCACTAATTATAAAGCCTTAGATTATGATATGTCACTATTTTGTTTAAATCATGACTTATTTTTCTTTCCAAACATACAAGGGTTAGAAAGTCTTATTGAATTAACTTATGTTTTATTAGTTCTCAAACATTTCCTTTCCTATAAAATTTAGATAAATTCTGAAAATTATATTATCCAAATATTATATTCCAAAAAAAGATGAATCTTCAGTTTCACTCAAAAAAGGTAAATTATTATGAGCTCCATATTCTAATTAAACTATGTATACATTTTCATGAATCTTTATAAATTAAATAAAAGTACCATAATTATTTAGAAGACTAGATTTTTCATTCATGAATCAAACTCTTATTACATGATTGAACAATGCTGATAAGGTTGTACTTATGTCCTAGAATAAATAATACATTAGAAATTAATGTTTTTAAAAAAATAAACTTCAATAATTCCAATGATTTCACATAGTGCATTATCTCCAAAAGTGACACATACATTGTTTAAAATTTTCAAATTCTCGAAGATGTATTTTCCAATATAAATATGTCAATAAAAATTACTTTCCATTTAGTTTTTATTCTTAATTTTGGTACTCATCCTAATTTCCTAATAAATAATATTAATTTTTTAGAACCCAAACATTCTTGGGTCCAATTATGTTTAAAAATAATTAATAACATATATCATCCCAAATATTTTATATTGAATATATATTATAACTTTGGAAGGAAAATCTCTATGAAAATCAAAATATTGATATTGGTTTAATGAATAATATTTTTCTCAGTGATCTTGTCTGTGACAATTAGTGAAATCAGGTTCTCTTTTAGGTACAAAATAATTTAATCATAAATTTGATTAATTAAAAGTAAATAATATTACATTGAATGTTATAGTAGGTCTCATTTCTCTATACAGTTTATCAAAATATTCTTTACTAGAAGTAAAATTACTCAATAGTTTCATCGAACTACAAACATCATATTTGATTTTAACAACTAAATTTTGTCCATCTATTTCTTTATAAGACTAACACATAGAATCTAATTATAATCAATCATTGGAAACTTTAGTAGTTAATAAGGAAATTAATTTTTTAGAATTAATGAAATTTTCTTCATAAAAATTTTATTTTATTTTTTAGATTTTATTTTCCTTTACCTTAATAGTTACACATCTCACCATTTCTTCAAAATTAGGAAAAAAATCAACATCATCTAGAGAATTAAATTTTTCATCATCTGGTGAATTATCTTTTTCATCAACAGAAAAATTTAAATAATTCTCATCATGAATAAATATAAATATATTATATAAAGTTCAATTTTTTAAGATTTCAATTGTTACCTTAATTATAATGTATTTTTTATTCTTTAGAAAATTTGAATAAAAAACACTGATTTTTTTACCATAACATACTCTATCATTCAATGAACTGTTAGAAGTCATATCACCATCACTTAAACTCAAGCTTCCCATGGAATTTAAAAAACTTTTTCTTCTACTCCTAAACTATTTCTAAAATTTAGGATCTTTCTTATTCAATATTAAACAATCTGGAATAATGTGTCATGTCTTCTTACATTCATAAAAGATGGCATTCAAATATTATTTATTTTTATGCCTATTATTTATGTATTTATAATGTGTATATCAATAATTATTATTTTTTAAAATTCTATATATTATTATATCTTATTGACCACGTTTATCCTCATTGTTATGACTCATTCAATCTAAATTCATACACTTCTTCTTTGAAACCTAATATTTAAAAAAATCATTAAAATAATTAAAAGAACCAAAGGTATAATTTCTAGATGTGGATGAAAAGGACAATCCATTTCTTTCATTCCACATTTTCAACATCTCTCATAAATCTAATTTAATATTTCATTAAAGTACCAATTATGTAATCAATACTTAACTTTGTAAATTTTTTTATTTCATTGATAGTTTTACTCATTGATTGCAACTCTTTTATAATATAATCAATCACATTTTCAATAACATGATCTTTCATTAATTCATTATTTCCCAATGATTGTTTACTATTTCCATAGTTATAAAACAATTATGAATTTTAGTTATTGTTTCTCAATTTAGGAAATCAATAGACTGATAGACATCTCTTCTAAATGCTCTTTGATTCTCCAATACCTTTGAATTTCCACAATTAGTAACCTATGATTTATTCCAAATTCTAATTTTTATCTCACAATTTGATATCTGAATATAAATATTTATATCCACTGAGAACAATAGACAATTGCATAAATTTTTATTATCTTCATATGCCATATTTTCTTCATAAGAAAAATTAATATCCTCTTTATCCACAACAATATATCCATTTCCCTTCATGAGAAAATTATCGACATCGATATTAAAGATAAATGATTTTATATGTCTACCCTATTATTCATAATCCACTCCATAAAAATTATGGTTTTAGTACCCCAAGTTTTTGGTATGTAACCCTTAATTGACACTTCTATGTTTATAAAGTGTAAGGGTGATGGATGGGGAGTGTTGGGAGAACTTTAGAAGTGTTATGGGGCTAGATGGAAGTCGCACAAGAGGCATACGGTTTCACTAACCTTGCAACCAAACCATGCACAGTGGTCCTCTTGAGGAATTAGCTCCATCATGGTTGGAGATCGGTTTGGAAGACCATGCAACAGGAAGTTGTTTGGGTAGTGGCTACTGCCTGGTTAGTGCATGATTTTCCTAACCGTGCGGTCAAACCACGCGCAGAGTCAGAATGAGATCCTTAAAATAAGATCTCACTCATTTTTTCTATAACTCCCTCTTTCTCCCCCTAAATATCCATAATTCAGGATTACTCTCCATTTAAGGTATTATAACCTCTTCCATGTTTTTTGGAGTCTATTTGAAGGCTTCCCTTAGTGAATCAAGATGGATTCTTGAGGTATGAGATCATTCTTCTTCGTTATTATTTGGTTTCTTAAATCTACATAGATCTACTTCTTCTCTTCTCTTGGGTTCTCATATCGACACCCATTATGGGTAGATCTAGGTTATTGGATTCCAAATATGATGATATTTTGTCTGGTTCTTTCTAGGAGATGAGATCTAAGTTTGGTTCTTGGAGATCGACCCAGTTTTCTTGTGTGTTCTTCATTTGTTGTGGTTTTCGTCAAACACCATCAAGGTAGGAGGATTCACTCTAAACTCCTCTTAGTAGAAATGATTATAATTCATTCAAATTGAATTTATTATTCTGCATTTATTGTAATTTGGTTGTTGAAAACTTTTTGGAAACCTTCTTGAGTGACAGTTATGAAATCTGGAAAATTGGGGATTTTGAATGAGTGCTTTGGGTCTTGGTTTTAAAATATGGATTTTAAAAAGGGTTTTTTTCTGGATTGTTGGAACATGAATTGGTTTAGATATTTTCAATAAAATGTAACATTTTATTGAAATTAAATGTTTCTTTGAAATTGGTTGTTCTTTGGTTTTCAATAAAAGTCCAGTTTTGTTGAAGTGGGGTATTTTGGTAATGGAAATATTTGGCATAAAATATATTGGGGTGATTTCATGCTTAACTTACCCTTAATAAGGTATGAGTACCATTGGGGTACAAGGTGCATGACCATGGATTTGGGGCGCATGTCATGGGACACATGGTAATTGGAAGAGAGACTGCTTATGAGTGTGGAACTATCAGACCAAGCATGCATGTGTGGGTGTGTTGTGAACTATGGAACGGGTATGAAAAAGTGATAATAAGAATTGGTTTTAAGCTTTGATTAGTTATTTTTATAGAAAGTAACTTTCTGGAAATTGGTTTCATTTGTCATTGTTTTCACTTGGTTACAATTGGTTTTCGAACTTGTTTATATTTGGTTATAAACTATTTTGGTAAATTTTTTTATATAAACTTGTTTATATAAGGTGATGCCCATTTTATCCTAGTTTTGGGGGTAGGTAAGTCTTTGGGGAAAACCTACTGAGTTTTATACAAACCCCTACTTTGGAACTTTGGTGTTTTTGCAGATTATATCTTTCAGGAAAGTGTATAAGTTAACATTTCCCACGTTTTTAGCACTACCTCATGATACTTGGATTGTTCAGTGATTGTGGAGATTGGAGCGTGTGGATCATAGAGTCTTGTGGTATCTTGAGATTCTTTAGTTGTGTATCCACTGTGTACTTTGATACTTGTTTGGTCTTCCGTTGTGGCACACATTGATGTGGTTTTGAGATAAATTAAATTTTTTAGTTTTATTTCTTCTATTCATGAATCATTTAGTGAATGGTTTAGCGATGGTTCGTTGGTTATTGGTTTATTTATTAAAGGGTAAATCATCCCCCACTTGTATTTGAAACACTTTTATATTTATTGTCAGCCTTTAGCATCTTGGGGATTTCTCTTAAGGACCAGTAATGAATCATTGTGCTCTCAAGCCAATGAGAATTAGTGGGTAATTACAAATTTTATCAGTCTGGTCCTTCCTTTTTGTTAAAAATGTTATCAACTTTTTAATTCCTTTCCTAAAAGGTGTCATTAGTGTTCTTGGTCTTTGAGTACAAATTCCTTATTTTCGATTCTTTGGGGTGAAAACTTAAAATGAGTAGGATTTTCAGAATTTGTAATGTATAGAATAAAAGGATGTAGCTAACCATTTTTTGTTGAACTTCAAGTTACCAGGGATTTTGGTACATAAGTATTTTGGAGACACTTATAGAATGATGGAAATATCATTGTAATGGGTTTATCCAATGATACAAGCATGAAATTCATTTTAGAGGAATGACTTCCCACTATGAGTTCATACATCATTTTGAGTAATGATTAAGGTTGTGTATAAAGTGTTGATTTTTGAAAAAGTATGAAACTGTTTTCAAATGAAAGACATTTACAAATAAAGGTTGATATATTGTGGTAATGGTTTGATTTTCAAGAATAATATTTTTCAAGAATGGTGGAAATGGAAAAAGGGTTGTTTATTTAAAACAATGTTGTGATAGTTAATGTGATATAATTTGAAATGATAAGCCATCAGTTTCTAGTGAATGAGATTGATGGAGATTGTTTTTGGTTTAGAAAATGGAACCTTGTAAGCATCGTCAAAACCAACCCAACGAAGCAGTGTAGAATGTGGCTGCACTAGAACCACGGGTGAACCAACAGCTGATTCATAGTATTTTTCAAGATTTTCAAGCTATGGATATGGGGAACTGGAGGAATGAGACATGGCATGTGGATCACACCTTCCAGTTCATGAAGTAGAATCCGCCTAACTTCTATGGTGATGCTGAACCTAAAAAGGAAGAGGTGTGGCTCAGTAGGATGAATCGAATCTTCAACTTCCTAAGCACACCATCAGAGCTCAATGTCAAGATAGTGACATCCATGCTTGAGAATCATTCAAACTGGTGGTGGGATTTTGTGGTGCAAGATAAATTGGATGAAAGCCTTACATGGGAGGATTTTGAAGAATTTTTCGACAAACAATTATATCCTCACACGTTCAAGATCCATAAAATGATGGAATTTTTCAACTAGAAACAAGACAGTCTCTCTATCATAGAGTATGTAGCTTAGTTCTTGAATACACCTGAAGTTGTGTCATGTGTGTCCTTGAAGGAACGCTTCTTCGAATTAGTGCTAAAAAAAGATATTCAATATAAGATTTCAGTGATCTTTATTATGGATTATACATAGATGGTGGATAGAGTGAATGTTGTTGAACGTGATATCTCAGGATCTATGGGAGGAGTTATAATGATACCTATAGGGAATGGTGGGAACTCAACTACTGGGAGAAAGAGGAAAAGGGAAACCTATTTCCAAGGTGGAAGTGGAAATAAAAACCAGACGACTGGATCAGTGGACCTTCCTCCATGGACCTAGAGAAAATAAGGATGCTTTCAATGAGGTTCATTTTTCCACATAAAGAGGGAGTGTATAGAACAACCTAGAGCAAGTCATAACTTCAAATAAGTGGTACATATCCAGCGCTATTATTGTAGTGCTCTATAGGTCAGGTGCCTAAGACACTTCTCAGGCATCACAAGCATTGTCTGCTTCGTTAGGGTAAGGACAGAATAATCAGTCTCAGCAGCAGAGTAGAGTAAGCCATGGTGATTGTATAAATACCATGACTCTTCAACCAGGGAAATATTAGTATGGAAACTAGGAGAATAATTCAGCAATGAAGTAATTATATGGAGTTGAGCAGATGATTATCGATGATCAGGTTGGACCATCTATAGTGAGAGGTATGATTATTTTTAATTATACCCTTGTGTAAGTGTTGTTCGATACTAGTGCGCCACATTTGTCATTTCTTCTCATATGGTTTTTATTCTATGTTTAAAGTTGGAAATGATGCCTTCAGTTTTACAACTACAAGCTCCTCTCAGGGAAAGATAATTCCAAGCCTTTGTGTGTAGATCATGTTCTATAACTATTGATGGAGGTGAGCTAAAATGGGACATCTAGATATTGGATATGGATGTATATGATGTAATCTTAGGTATGGATTTGTTGACAATGTTCAAGGCTCACATCGACTGTTATAGGAGGACAGTTAGTTTCATGACTAAGGATGGAATCGAACATCTCTTAAGAGGAGATAGGATGGTAAAGAAAGGTGAAAAGACCTTGTTGGCACAGACGATGGGAATGATATCTTACCAGTTGGTAGCATTGACTTTATAATAAATTGAAGAGATTGAGGAAAATAAATTTCTAGTAGTATTGAATCAATTTCTAGATGTATTTCCTAATAAATTCTTAGGGTTACCACCTATAATGGAAGTGGAGTTTATGATTGATCTCCTACTGGGGACCAGTCCTATTTCCCTTACGTCTTATAGGATGGCATAAATGGAGCTATGAAAATTGAAAGAGTAGTTGGAGGATCTGGAATGAAAGGGTTTCATTCAACAAAGTATGTCTTTGTGGTCAGTACCAGTCTTGTTCATGAAGAAAGCATATAAAACTATGCTACCATGCGTCGATTATTATAAGCTAAACCAAGTTATGATAAAGAACAGATACCCACTTCCACACATTAATGATCTATTTGATCAATTAAAGGGATATCAGTGGTTCCCCAGGATTGACTTGTGATCATGATACCACCAATTGTTAGTTCGGAAGTAAGGTATTCCAATGATAGATTTCTGAAGAAGATTTGGCCACTATGAATATGTAGTAATTAATTTAGGTCTAACGAATGCACTAGTGGTCATAATGGCTTTGATGAATCATATATTTCAGCAATATCTGGAATCTTTTGTTGTGGTGATTATCGATTACATATTGTTTTATTCAATGACAAGGTCTGACCATGAGGAAAACCCGGAAAAAGTGTTAAAAATATTGATAGATCACTATTTGTATGAAAAAATATCAAAGTGTGATTTTTGGATTCAAGACGTATGTTTTCTTGGCCATGCCATTTTTTGAGAAAGGTGTTTTTGTTGATCCTGAAAAGGTAGAAGTTGTTATCTCATGGAAACCACTGAAGAGTTTCTTTAAGATACAAAGTTTTCTTGGTCTAGCTGGTTACTACCAACTCTTTGTGCATGATTTCTCATGACTAGATTCGCCATTGACAGCTCTGACAAAGAAGAATACTCCATTCCAATGGAAAGAGGAATTCCATAATTCGTTCTTGGAACTGAAATTTCATCTTACATCAGTACCAATATTGATTTTTCCAGAATCATGGTGGGGTTTTGTTGTGTAGTCTGTTGCTTCAAGATTAGTGTTTTTTTGTGTTCTCATGTAAGGAGACCATGTGGTTGCTTATGGTTCAAGACAATTGAGGGTTCATGGGAAGAATTAACCAACACATGATTTGGAGTAAGCTTTATCTATCTATGGTTTGAAAACATGGAGAAATTATCTATTTTCTAAGAAATTTAGTGTATGCAAAGACCATAAAAGCTTGAAGCACATTTTTCTCATAGTGAGATTTGAATCTGAGGAAAAGGAGATGGATGGAGTTTCTCTAGATGGTTGAATTTGAATTGTTGTATGCACTAGGAAAATGTAATTCGATGGAGGAAGAAATGAGTAGATTTTCATATGATCAGTTAGCAAAAGAATATTTATATGAATATTAGTTGATGTCGTTCTTAGCCGACATGCATGTGGAATGTGAAGACCGAGGTGATATTGCAGCTTTCTGTTTAGATATACTTGTTCCTGATTAGGTAACTATGATCAAAGAGGCCCAAACTTCTATTGCAGAATGTCTCATTATGAATTCAAAACTCAATGGTGGGGAGACCATTAAGGGATGAAAACATTATGGGAGTTCTATTTTATGTTTTAGATATTTGATGGTTTTACATATGACTTGTTAGGAACAACTTATTAATGCTTACCTCCATTTGAGATGGTATGTACATCTCGGTATATAGAATATGTATAAGGTGTTAAAGGTGTAGTTTTTGTGGAGCGGCAGGAAAAAGAAGGTGGTCGAGTTTGTCTCATGGTGCTTAACCTGTCAGCATATTAAATCAGAGCGTCAAAAAACAGAAGGAATGTTGTAGTATTTACCTATCCCAGTGTGGAAATGGAGGTTGATAGTGATGGATTTTGTTACAGAACTTCCAATAATGGTTCGAAAACATGATGTCATATGCGTGAAAGTAGATCGACTAACCAAGTCCTCCCATTTCATTATAATTTGTGAAACTCATACGGTGGAAGATCCGTCAAAAATTTATATTCAAGAAGTGGTAAAGAGACATGGAATATTGGTTTCAATAATCTCAGATAGAGATCCGAGGTTCACATCTCACTTTTGGAAATCCTTATAGAAAGACATTGGGACTCAGTTGACTATGATAAAATTGTATCATCCTCAGACAGATGGGCAATCCGAGTAGATGATACAAATTATGGAAGATATATTGCGGTCTTGTGTAATGGATTTTGGTGGCTCATGGGAGGATCATATATCCCTAGTGGATTTCTCATATAATAATAGCAATTAGGCCTCAATACATATGGCTCTGTTTGAAGCATTTTATGGTCGTCCTTGTAATTCCCCACTGTGTTGGATGGAAACGGTTGAGACATCACTAGTTGGGATGATCCTTGTCCAAGAAACAATGACGAAGATCTAGATGATTAGAAAAAGGATGGAGATGGCTCAGAGTCTTCAGAAATCTTATGTGAATCATCGTCAATGTTCATTTCCATTTGAAGTAAATGATCATGTGTTCTTGAGGATCTCTCCAAGACTTGGACATCGTCACTTTGAGAAGTAGGGAAGGTTATGTACTCAATAAATAGGCCCTTTTGAGATACTGTAAAGGGTTGGAGATATGGAATACTAGTTGGTATTACCACCATGGTTCAATTAAGTACACAATGTGTTCCATGTATCTTAGTTGAAAAAGTATCATCCTAATCCTGGCCATGTGATTAGATGGGATCACATCGACCTAGATCCATATTCTTCATTGGTACATATCCCAGTACAGATTGTGGACAGGAAAGATAAAGTATTGCATGTAAAAATAATCGTTCTTGTATGGGTTTATGGAATCATGGTTCGATTCAGACAGAGACTTGGGAATGTGATAAGGAAATGAAAGAGTAGTACAGAGAACTCTTTCAGGGTAGTGAATATTATAATTTTTAGGGACGGAATGATGAATGTTGTAGAGAATTTATTACCCCTGCTTTCTAGTATGTAACCTTTTCTTGATATTTTTATGGTTATAAAGTGTAGGGGTGATGGATGGGGAGAGTTGGGAAAACTTTAGCTGTGTTTTTAGGGACAGATGGAAGTCGCATGGGAGGTGCACGGTTTCCCTAACCATGCGGCCAAACTATGTACAGTGGTCCTCTTGATATAGTTGCTCCAAAATGGTTGGAGCATAGTTTTGGAGACCGTATAATGGGAAGTCATGTGGGAAGTGGCTACCACACGGTTAGTGCAAGGTTTTCCAAATTTTTCGGTCAAAACGTGGGCATAGTCAGAATGAGATCTTTAAAAATAGGATCTCACTCGTTTTTCTATAACATGTTTTTCCCCCCAAATGGCCATAATTTGGGATTAATCTTCATTAAAGTTAGT
Source organism: Viscum album (assembly GCA_963277665.1). NCBI lineage: Eukaryota > Viridiplantae > Streptophyta > Magnoliopsida > Santalales > Viscaceae > Viscum > Viscum album. The sequence continues at coordinate 1,048,161,944 of OY728151.1, read as the reverse complement.
ATAACCTCCTCCATGTGTTTTTGAGTCGATCTGAAGGCTTCCCTTAGTGAATCAAAGCTATATTCTTGAGGTATGTGATCGTTCTTCTTCGTTCTTGTTCAGTTTCGTAGATCTACTTAGATCTACTTCTTCTATTCTCTTGGTTTCTCATATATATTCTTATTATGGGTAGATCAAGGTTGTTGGATTCCAAATTTGATGATATTTGTTATTGATCTTTCTACAAGAAGAGATCTAAGGCAGGTTCTTGGAGAATTGACCTAGTTTTCTTGTGCGTTCATCATTCATTGTAGTTTTTGTAAAAAAAACATCAAGGTAGGAGGCTTTACTCTAAACTATTCTTAGTAGAAAAAATTGTAATTCTTTCAAATTTAATTTATTATGCAGAATTTATTTTTATCTGGTTGTTAAACAGTTGTTGGAAACCTTCTTGAGTGACGGTTTTCAAATCTGGAAAATTGGGGATTTTGAATGAGTGATTTGGGTCTTTGTTTTAAAATATGGATTAAAAAAAGGGAATTTTTTTATTGTTTGCACATGAATTGTTTTATATGTTTTCAATAAAAGGAGAATTTTTATTGAAATGAAATGTTTATTTGAAATTGGTTGTTCTGTGGTTTTCAAAAAACGTTCAGATTTATTGAAGTGGTTTATTTTGGTAATGGAAATATTTGGCATAAATGGTGTTGGTGTGAGTACATGCTTAATGGGCCCTTAATAAGGGATGAGTACCATTGAGGTACAAGGTGTGTGGCCCTTGATCAGGGGCATGTGTCATTGGGACACAAGGTAATTGAATGATTGTTCTCTTAAGAGTATGGAACTATCAAACAAAGCATGCATGTGTGAGTGTGTTGTAAACTATAGAATGGGTATGCCACTATGATAAAAAGAATTGGTTTTAAGCTTTGATTAGTTATTTTTTAGAAAATATCTTCATTGAAATTGGTTTCATTTATCTTCATTTTCACTTGGTTATTCTTTGTTTTTGAACTTTTTTATATTTTTTTATAAACTGGTTTGGTAAATTGTTTTATATAAATCGGTTTATATAATGTGATAACCATTCTATCATAGTGTTGTGTGTAGGGAAGCCATTGGGTAAAAACTACGGATTTTTAAACTCACCCCTGCATTGTCACTTTGGTGATTTTTCAAATTCTATCTTCTTGTTAAGGGGAAAAGGTAATTTTTCCCATGATTTTAGCACTACCACATGATACTTTGGTTTTTTGGTGATTGTGGAGCTTAGAGATTGTGATTCATGGAGTCTTGTGGTATCTTGAGAGTCTTTAGTTGTTTATCTAATGTGTACTTTGATACTTTTTTGGTCTTCTCATGTGGCACAATTTGATGTGGTTTTGAGATACAAGAATTTTTTTAGTTGTCTTTCTTATATTCATGCATAATCTAGTGAATGGTTTGGTGATGGTTTGTTCGTCTGTTGGTTTATTTCTTAAAGGTTAAATCATCCACCACTTGTATTTGAAACCCTTCAGCATTTATTTCTAGATTGTGGCATCTTGGGGATGTCTCTTAAGGCTGAGTAATGACTCATTGTGCTCTCAATATAATGAGAATTAGTCGGTCATTACAAGGTTCCTTCAATGGATATATATTCTCAATAGTTATAATTATAAATCCTACTATAACAAAAACAAAAAAATCTTTACTCTATAATATAGTTAATCTTAGAAGTAAACCATAAGAAATTTCTTTGTAAACCTTTAAAATATATAAACAAGCATAGATTTAGTAAAAACGTGATTTAATACCAAATATTTGTATTTATAAATAATATCTAATTCTCTAAATAATATAGAAAAGTGTTAGGATACCAAATATTTTCCCAATAATGTTAGGTAGAAATACTACAAGTGGTGGGTGAAATTTAGTTAAAATGAAAAAAATAATAGTATGAAACCCTTAGGTTTTATTCTCATCATAAATATGATATACTAATATAATTATAAGTTATTATAGTGTATATGTGAACGAAGAAGTAAAAAATACTTTTGTAAATATAAATGACTTATAATGATGCTAATAAACACAATGGAACAAAGTAAAAAAAACAATTCATAGAGAGTCGAATCACAATTTTAACACTTATAAAGAGTATATCATCAAACCAATATCCTTTAGACTTAATTTGTAATGAAGTCTATAAACATGAATTTATGTGTCCATGATTTAAAACATCTGGAGAGGTCTATCTTCCAATTCCCATAAGATCTCAATCTAGTTGATCTATTTCTCTATCTTCCTTTCCCAGGAATCCATCAACACACATGATAGTTTCACTCTCCACAAACAAGAATATCCAGCTTCATTAGTTGAATCCCTTAATATCCACAATTACAGACTCTATGATTAATAGGTAAACTAACATATTTTTCAAGGAAAACATTTCAAAATGGTGTCTTTTAGTTAAAAACCTCATAAATTAAATTAAAAATGATTAAAATCTGTCTCAAGGTAATATGATATTCCACAACATAAAAACAACCTAAAACATTTGAATCTTCAAGTAACATCTCAGTTTTTCTCTATGAAGTTGTAGCTCTATTTATATACTTATTTGTAGCTTACTATTACATTTGAATTATGATTTTTTCAGGATCAGTTGTAACTTCAAAGAAAGATTCATAATCATCTTCAAATCTATCATGAATCATTATATATACTAGCTTTCATATTTCTTCTTAAGTTCTTAGTTTTTTCATTAACCATAAATTTTTTTCCTCACGATAGATATAACTAAGAATAAGATTCAAGTTAAAAAATATTCTATCAAATTTTATTATGGTTTTCAAAAAAAATGAAATAATTGAGTCCTTGACTAAAGATTTATAATGGAATTTATTCCAAAGAATTATTTTTTTTATGATACTAATTAGTATAGTGGTTTTAATTGAATTTTTTCAATAATTGATATTACATTGATAATTGATAAGAAAGTTAGAAGGGGTGTTTTTTTATGTTTGTAAAATATAAATTGTCAATCATGTATAGTTTTATTCCGAGTATAATGGTTGTATTGGCTATAAATTCATTGACTTTGTATACCCCTTCACATCTTCTTTTGGATGGGAGTAGAGATTAAATCTTTTATACACCTTCCCATTTTTATAGGAAAATATAATACCCTAACTCTAGAAGATTTACACCTAGATGGGATGGGATTCAAGACTATCTAACCTCTAGAGGGACATTGATATTGGTATTTTTGAATAATATTAGCTCAAGTTAGGATCCTCCTGATATAGGGAGTTACTTTGTTATATCCTCTTATTCATCTGTATACTACATGAATGAATCCATAGAATTTTTTCTTGATAATTTTTTAATAAAATTATTTTTATATATTTTTATATAAAGGAGTAAGTTTATCTAAATAACACACCTAAGGCTAATTTATATTTAGTGTAAAAATAATGTTTCCCTACATAGTGTGTTATTATCAAACCCTACATGAGCACTCAAGTGTATATCCAGATTTGAGATTCATTTTTAGGTACCCATAAGTACTAGTAGATATCTAGATTATTATATTTGTTACACATTTTCATCATTGGTATGGGTTGTATTCAATTAATTTTTGGGGTGGATACTAGATGGTGTTGGGAATTATCTTTGTATATTGGACACCAATTATTTTTATCATAATTTATCAATGATGGTTATTTTATTACCTGATAAGAATTTTATTTGTATTGTATTGTATAATTTTATTTATAGTTGACCTACCATTGTGCATAAATAACTCTTACAATGCTTTGAGTCCAGTGGTACTAGTTACCAATCATGGGGGATTAAGGACCGGTCATAGGATTATGTGGTGGCCAGATCCGGGTACCATTATGGTGATATATATAATAATTGGTAGAGAAAAATTTTAACTACTCCAATTTCACCAACTTCATCCTAGATTATCCATTTACATCATGTTTCCTTCGATAACTAGGAACTATGGAAGAACCATTTCATCCCCTTATCTCTTATATGTGAGATAAATCTATGTAGATACCCCTATGTAAGAACTATGTGGGGATTGAATCATGATATTATAAGATACATAGTGATATCTGAACCATATTCTTGAGACCCAAACACAAATTTCATCCTCCTCAAGTCCCCATTTCATCATGGTATGTGGGTCCTTACATAATCACATAGGGTTTCCTTTAATTACCCTGCACTGAGGAGAAATTATTTTAATCTCTATACCCTACATTCATTCATGTTTTATGGAGAGACCCTTTGTTCCATAACTATGTGTGTCTTGATTCTATTTTTCCTAGAATATGTAGTGATACTTGGATGTCCCATTCTAGTATTAACTTTTATCCAACAACCCACACATTTTATGACCTCTTCATTCATAAAAATTATTTCTATACTTAACTCTAAAATGTGAAGAAATATTTTATTTCTATAACTATATGTGGTTTGATTTTTGTGATTGAGGGATATTTAAAGAATTACATACTGTCTATCCTAATCCCATCCATATATTATAATCCACTTACACTCCCTTATAAAATTCTTCAATGGCCCAATAATTGTCAATTTTGAGCTATATTATTCCAAATACCTGTTGAAAAATCCCTTAAAATATGTAATACTTTTTACCTCAATCATTAAAATCATAGAAATCCATTCATGGATAATGATAATGAGTATAACTATTCTAAAAGGGACCTTTCTATTTAGTTATGGTACATATGTCACATATTTATTTCGCCTATAACTAACTAGGGTCATTTATTTTTCCTAGAGATAAAATTTTCTAACCCCAAATTCCCTTAATAGAATTTTATTCAAACCCATAATTCGAATATGGTCAATGATAAACCTAAATATTCTTCCTTAATGGTATGGTAAGGGTTTTGTCATATAAATTTGATCAGTAGTTTTCTTAGCCTACCATTATCATTTCATCATTCAGAGATTCAAATAATCCAATTTACAATTTACACCACTATCATCCTCTACTCAATGTTTTTGAAATGATTCTAACACTAAAAATCCAATTTAGGTTATCAGACTTCCAACCAAGTTCATAGAACTATTGTAACATTTCGACCAGTCTAACCACTAAACTGGTAGCCAAACATATTGCCACATGGCCTCAATCATGCCTCCCTATACACCAGAGGCTGTCGACTAGAAGCAATGGGTCTAAGAAGGTGATGGTGGGGATACTATACCCTCTTGATCAGAGTAGAAAAAGGTGTATCAAAAAATAAATACAGATGAAATAAGAAGAAAAAAATAATTAAATACATAATAGTGAAATAATAGTATATCAATTGAGTAAAAGTGGCCAATGCCTATATACAATAATGCATGTGTGTTAGATGATACAATTATAGATAGAAGGAAAATACGACAGGCAGGTACAATAGAATAAAAGAAAGAATTCACAAACGATTACTCCATGACAATACTAAGTAATAGCTTATTCATGTGCTCCCTAGCTTCCACACACACAACATAGAACAAGAATATGATTCCAATAACCTTCAAGCATGAATAACTACTCGGAAACCTTAGTGCAATGGGGACTTGAGCGAGGAATGATATACAATCTTAGTAGATCACCACCCACGGTTTATTGGCCAATCCATTTGATGAAATATAAAATTAATAGTGTGCCATAATAAGTAAATTCAAAATAAAAATTATTAAATAAAAACATTGTACTCAGTTCCACTTGGACACCCCTCCGATTTACTAACTTTAGGTTAAGCTAGTGAGTCTTAACCAGAATATCCTACAATGGAATATTGGGTGAGATAATATGTATGAAGGTCCACTATCCCTAATATTTTGATTGATATAGGAGGACAAATCTCTATGTTTTTAATATCATTAGATCAATTTTCATTTTAAAATGTTCATTTAACTTTTCTTTAATTCAATTTGAAATCCACTTTATGAAATATAGTGTGAGACCCTGAGCCCATCCATGAAAATCTGTAAGTACTTTCAATGCATCCCTTAAGAGGCTCGGTTTAAAACCACGGCCATGGAGTCCATCCATTATGACCCAAGGATGAATTCCCACATCTCACTCAAATAATGGTATGAATATTCATGTACTATCCTCCAAGTATGTATTTGGTATCACGCGTAGGGGCATAAGCCTCACTCGAGGCATGGTACAACCACCATTCCATCAATCCTATCCAAGGGGTCTCCCTTAGGGAACCAGTGTCATTATTATAGAGGTAAAAATAGATAACGATCGACTAGACCATCCTAGGAATAGTTCATGTCACCCCTAGAGTGTTAAAAAACACTAAAAATATCGACAATAAGGCATAAGAGTCTATCCAAGGGGTCCTTAATTCGGAACCCCTTGCATCACCCTCACCACTAAGGTAAAGAATCCCACAAGAAATGCACATTAATACATATATCACATGCCTAGAATGTACTATCTCATTTTTTCAATAATTTATATTACCATAGTCATGTTTTTCAAGTCATATCATCGCAAAAGAACTATTAATCCATAATACACGAGGCATAAATAGAAAACAATGCCTTAAGGAATTAAGAATAGATGTGCAACCAATGGGTATAACCAATTAAGCATGTATAAGTTGAATCATTCAGCATAAGAAATTAAATTATAAAGTATAATGCACGAATCTCAAGGGCTAATCTCATGGTCATCCATTTAACATAATTCAGTTTAAATTATTAACTCATTTAACAAAGTAGAAACTCACACATGCTAATTTGACCATTTAAGGCATTAGAAAAATAGACATTAATGGAGGTCACACCCAAAGGGGTGGCTAATGATCAAGCGAATGACCCAAATATGGGGGTTCCTATAAGGATGGGTCATATAGGTCATGGGAAACCATTTTAATTAATTTATTGTGTAATAAAGAAGAGTCACTGAAAATTTATAGAAAATGGCTTGATGGTGCATCATTTAAAGTGTGACAAACAAAATAGGAAATATCCTAGACAACCTACCTTATATGGAGGATGAATCAAATATATGATGTGGAGCATTGATTTGGTCCAGTTCGAGAGAAATCGAATATATGGACATCTTACCAAAAAAAGGGTAAAATTAGTCTCAGAAAAATAGCACAATAGATGGACTAAGATCCTTGAAATAGAATATTTATAATTGAATGGCATACCAAGGGCTTTTTGTTACTTCTTACAGTGAGTGATTTGGATGACAAATTAAAGAGAAAACCAGATCACTAGATCTTGAAGGAGGAGAGCTCACACGTGGGGGAGAGGAGAAGAATACCATAGGAGGAGAAGAGGAGAAATAAATTTTAAAAGACTAAATTAATGGGAAATGGATAACTTCACCCATAAAATAGGTTTGAATGGTTTGGTTGCACTGTTTATCCAAACCGTGATCCAATCCTGTGGATCCTACTGTTTAGGAACCAACCTCAAATTTTTTGACTTTTTTATAACATTTAAAGATTCTTATCAATTTTTTCTCAAATATCCTTCATATTTTTTGGACCCATGACCCTAGGTAGACCTCACTTAATAGAGACATCAAGATAGAGTTTTTTCATTTCTATTTTATTATATATGTCTCTTTACATCTTGGATCTTAATAGATTCATTAGAAATTAGTGGAAATCCATGGTTAAAGAACCTCACACTTTCAGGATTAGATACAAGAGGTACGGTATAATCTTATTCCTCCAATCGTGATAAGTATTCCATGAAAATGTGGGAACACATCAGCTATTCACTAAGATAAGATTTCCCATGTCTCGGAATTCATATAGGATCTTTAGGGGAACTCACTCTAATACCAATTTTATTTCCCCAGTATAGATGACCACATAGTGGAAGGGATGAATCAATGATTTTTATTTATGAATTCTGGATCTTATAAATTCAACAAATTAAAATTATTAATGTTTCGGGTCCTCTAAAGAAAATCTCACAACCCCACCTTATAAGTAGTAATAATAAGAGATCAAACATCACACAATATTTAAAATATTTGGAGGAAAATTTTACACCTTACCATTTTGTTTAGATACCCAAACATGGATTTTCCACTAAATCACTAAGTGGCTATATTAGGAGAAACTTATACACCCTAACCCTACAACACTAGTTGTTGGTCATACACCCCAACTATAATCTTTATATAACTAGTTATACACCCTAGTTGTGGAATTATTAAATTATGATAAAAATGTATAATTAACGCATTAAAATATGGGTTTCTCTTATACCGATTGTGAATTTATCTCCCTCCACATGTAGACAAGTTCAATAGTTGTACTTCAGTATAATCTTAAATAACATTAATAGCCACTTGAAAAAGTATTTTTTGGTATTGAACCTCTCTAGTATTTTGGATGATCTAGATTCTCCTCATTCCTTGAATACTTAGGCATAGTAGGTTTCTTCCTTCCTGAATTCCCCCATGTTTTGAAATCCTTATCTCTCTTTATTCCAAATTTTTTATAAACTCTCAGAATTCTCACTTAATAATTCATGAGTTCTCTCTAAAATGCATCATATAATTCATATTCACACCTGTGTGAATATTTATTTAAAAAATAATAAATAATTAAAATGTTTTCCATTTGTTCTAAGATAACATTTAATATTTAATATCCTAAAATTTTAAACAGGATCCCCTTCTTCTACTTTGATCAAAAAATCATCAATTCGTTCTAGTTTTAAATCTCCAAAATAGATAGCCTCAAATCCCCCACTTGTTAATTTTTTTTTGGGATATTTGCTTAATAAATTTTGTGACATTAATCATTATTTAAATCCCTATTTGATTTTAAATATCTAGAATATAATCATAAAATCTCACCTTAGCATACTCACTAATCCTTCACCCTTAAAACTATTTAAATATTACCCTGCATATTCATGCAACATGATGAATTTAAAGGACTTAATAGTTTCATCCGCATATGCATGAAAAATTGAATACATGCATTTCTCACATGTAATCTCATCATGGAATGTGGAAATCATCATAGTGTATAACGATTTCTCCTTTAAGGGTTCTTCTTCATTAATGGTTTGGATCATGATCACATGAATGATCATGTTGAATAATCTGTCATAAATAGAGGATTCGTTATCTGAATATAATTTCTATAGAATATAAAAAACTTTTAAATCAGGATTTTAACCCAGCAGAATCTCTTAGAAATTCTCTAAGTGTTTGACTAACCATGATTCAAAATATTAACCGTTTAAAGAAACCATGGGGTGTGCAACACTGAGAGGATTCCATAACTTTTAGATCAACAATTTGAATATACTTCATGAAGCAATCTAGATCAATTGTAGGTTTACTCTAGATTTACTATATTTTGGATTGACCACATGTACAACTCATCCACTCTGCCTTTTGGAACCACCATGTGGATAGACTACATGAACAAACATCAAAACAAAAATAGTATTAGATTCATTGTATGAATAATAAATTGGCTATATGACCATGTTTTAGATCAATAACATTACTAATCAATTAATTGTGAGGAAACATTCTCCATATCTTGAAAATTATTAGTTTGACCACTTGTACAGATCCAATGGAAAATACATGTAGTGACTTCAGGTTCAGTAGATGAACCACACATCTAAAAGTGAATACATGGTTAGTAGATTGACTATACATATATAAATTCTATACTTTATTAACTTAAAAATTTTTCCCCCTCAAATCATCTAAATCCCTTCCCAATAATCTCAAAACTACATCAAATATGATTTAGAAATTGTCTCAATTTCTACCAAACTTTTTCCATAAATTACATTGAAGAACACACATCAAGCGTCACATTCAATAAATCTTTTTCTTTAATATGTATAAGTCAAAATTTTAATTTAAATACTCAAAAAAAATATTATTATTTGATGATTTATCAATAATAACATCGAATTCCAACTCATGAATCAAAAAAATCATATATGCATCATCACCACATTTCTTCACTAATGATATATTTTTAAATTGATAAAAAATATACAATTATTACTTAGTTAATTCACATACCTCTCATTTTATAAGATGAATATTGATCTTGATTTCTAAAATGTGACTCCAAGTGAGATTAATAGTGAAAAAACTAAATATTGTAGGTCAAAACCCCAATTTCTCCATCATATGTACCTTGAAGAAAAACCCTAAGGTAAATGATATTAATTTTAGGTATTTTTATCTTATAAATTTTTTAAAGACCCAAAAAATTAATTAAAGACCACCTCACTCATTCCCAATTAAAACTAAGGTGATTTACCTTCCAAAGAACACCACTACGGAACCAAATCTCTAGTTATGTCCTAGGGGCACCACTACGGTTCCAATTCACTAAGCTCATCCTAGGAACACCACTAGGGTATTAACTCTCCCATTTGGTTCCAGGAGAACCAATATAGATCCAATTGACCTAAGAACCCCCATGATCACCACTCAGGCTCGGTAGTACCCAGATCTAGATGCCACTTTAAATAGTGCTCTATGTCGGTTTAACACAGGGCCTTAGGTGTTCCTTCTTGTATTCCAAAGGCTACCAACTAGCAGCATGGGTCGGAGAGGTGATAGTGGGAATAATATACCCTCATATGGTGATAACTATAAGGGTATATATATATATAATCAACATATTAAATATATTTGAAGCATAATTAACATCTGTTGAGGAATAAACATCCCCAAAGGCCTAAATACCATTTTTGGACAATGCATATCATAGTAGGTCATACAAAACTATAAACATGTGAGTCTCTTGTGGCTGACCACATCAGTACATATATATTCAAGAAATAACTCCAAAGTAAAATATAGATGATTCAAAGGATCTTCCATGGTCTATATCCCATCCATCCCATGATAATAGTAAAAAACGATAACTAAGGTCTGATTCCTGGGCCTAAATACTTAACATATTTCAAAAGAATAATGTATACATGTTTCCTGAAGGGGCCATGTGGGTAGTGAAAATAAAACTAATTAAACACTAATATGTGTCTTTATTACCTCCATAATCATGCAGGTGTATTGCAAAAATCATAAAATGGAAATATATGCACATTTAAATAGTTAACCCACATCCCATGTGCTTAGCAGCTATAAGGAAGCGATCACCTTCTTCGATCATCACTAAAATCTATGAATACATTCCCCTGGTTATATATATAATATAAAACACCTATATATATAACTATAATGGAAAGGAACCTTGGAATAGTTCCCAATGAATCCCCTGATGAAAGAAATCCAGGTGAACCCTCAGGTTCCTCCTATAAATATATAACTCGGAACCTCATTCCATCAATCTCAGAACTGATATCTGAATGGTATTCCCAGTCATGTTCATTTTCTCTTGGACCTCAACTCAAAAAATCACCATCATCTTAAAACCTGAATTCCAAAGGCCTGGTGATATTTTTCCTCTAATAAATATATTCATCATGAGTTCAACAGTTGATGTCATGAGGCACGACAATATTAATCCTCCCAATATCCTGGCCCAATATCCCCAAGTAATACAGTGAGCCTAATCGCCCAACTGATGGTCTCAACACCATCAACTGATGGTCCATCACCATCCACATGGATTTATATGGCGACAACCGCCTAATAAATCTAGTAATCAACACCATCACCCGATCCACACACTCTATGGGATCCTCCATGCACAATGAGTGGTCAAAACACCTCATCTAAGTCCTATCTATGTGAACACAACTCCAATTGCACGTCGGCCAAAAAACGGGGAGAGAAAATGACCAAACAATCTATGTTACATCATCTTGATCTTTTTACCCCTACGACCATGTCACTAAATCATTATGGTCAACACTGTCTCAAGTTACTCAGGCCATTCCCCCACCCTAAAGGCCTCATAACTTCGGTACGAGGGCCATGTCACCTCAAGATGGTGATCAACATCACACCATGTAACACGAGTCTCTCCCAATCTGATGAACAATATTGGCTCATTCTATGTGATCTGCATCACCTCAATCCTCATTCCAATCCCTACATCTTCCCAAATATCTCATTAATTGAATATAATCAATTCAATATAATATAATAAACACTCGAGACCAAAACTTCCCAGGTTGGTCCAACCCCTTACCAAGCTTTACCATTTATAGTGGAATCCATAGCATGCCCATATTCATCTCATATAATCATTAGAATAATATAATAAGAACACACTAAATTAATTAGTGTCTCACTTAGACCACCCACATGGTGTATATGAATACACCCTCTAAACAATTATAAAATCTAGGGTGAATCTAGCCACCACCAACCTGATACTAGTAGGCGCTCTCTTATTTGATATTGACCTCAAACTCGATCTGAATTGGAAGAAAATGGAATTTTAGATGAACTCCCAAGAAATAGGGAAACAAAATTTTATGGATTTGGTGTTTCATATAGAGATATAAATGAAGAAAATATGATAGAATATTTAAGGTCTTGTCGATGTGGTTTTGCATCCACCAACAGATCAAATATCGAAGCTTGATTGGAGATGTTAGGCTATAGCCATGGTGAGAGAGAAATAGAGGAGGGGATCTTGTGTGTGTGGTGGAATGAATGGGAGAGGGAGGATAAAATCTAATAATTATGGAATTAAAGTTTTTTATGTTCACCAAAATTAATATGTCGAATGGTTTGGCCACATCATTTGGATAACTGTGTGCCAACCATGTGGTGTTCTCTACCTAAGCACCACATGCGCACAGGCTAAGCACAATATTTTCCAAATCGTATGTAGACTGTGTAAAATCACTCTATTAAAAATTTTAGAATCCTCTAATTTTGGTGTACCCCCTCCTACATGGTTTTTAAAGACATTTAGTGTTCTACTATAGGGTTACACGGTTACTTCTAATAGGTTTCATGGTTCGTTTAAACCGTGTGCCTGAGTCTATTCTTTCTCAAAACTGAAATTTTGGGCCCTTCCACACCTGAAACCCTTATTCACTTTAATGGACATAAAATACATCTAAAAATAATTCCATTGTTCAATAAAATTCCTATAATTAGGTTCTGTATATCAAATTAATAGTTGGTGTGCTCACCAAACTCAAAAATTAAAGCAGGTTGGAAAAATACAACCCGATCAAAAACTCGGTACATTTCGATCTCCCCACCATTATATATCATGTCCCTTCGAAATCAAGCCTTACCCATATATGGTTCCAAACATACCTATTCCATTTAAATCCATCCAGTAAACCCCAGCCATTAATTCACCAGTCAACTCACCTCAAGGTGCTCTTCACCTTAGTAGTTACCTAATTGGTCACTTCCATGTCCAAAATTCAAACAATTCTGATGGTCTGTTGACCATCCCTAGACTATAAAATCATCCCATGACACATATTTATTCATTCACCTAATAAAGTTCAAAAATCATACTTGTTTCATATCCAACACCCAATGAATCCTACTTCTCATCAAATTCCCATCAAAATCTGGATGCCTACGCACCTCATATAAAACGCACATTGCAATGATGCCTAGATGCCAATGCACCACATGTATAACTTGAATCACATAGATTCCCATAATAGATATCATTACAGTTCACCTCATATATATATATATATATATATCATGAATCATAATCGACTCCAACCTACTAACCATCACTTGGTTAGTCAAAAATCCTTACACATGCAACTCATTCATCAAAACCAGTCAAAATCCCAATAAAAGGAAACCACGATCATGCTCATAATCATCACATGCCTCTATCTATAGTTGGATCTGAAGACTTCTCTACACCTAGAATATCAACTGCATGCCTCTAGCTTAAAGCCTAATTAGACAAGGCATGGCCTCCCTATAGAGCTACACCATCTACCGGCCATTATGCCTATTGTTTTGTCCCATTGTCTCCGTCATGACCTTTACGTGAAGATAAATTTTGGCTACCATATCCTAGTATCACTCCTAATACAACTTTAGAACCCTAATTCTGCACCATTCCCTATCTTCAATCTATCCTTGAATACTTCCTATAGATGTTCTTCATATTCCCCATATGACTATATGCCAAATACTCCTTTGGAACCCAATCACACTGGGTATGAATGTTCCCTAGCTACCCACACAGGAAGAACACTACTGAAGATCCACTTCATAGGGGTCATACTGAATTTTTAGCATTAATTCCCTATTAGGACTTCACATGGACCTGTTTCTTGCAACCTGAAGCATCATTATTAAAATAACCTAATGTCATCACCTGAATTAAATAAGACCAGTCTTTCAAATTTCCTTATATTTTCAACTCCAGATTGATTTCCCCTAAAGAGGATGTCACCAATAAGATATTGAAATTCACCTTCAGGGCATGCCACAATCCATCCTCAAATCATTGCACCCTTGCAATGTTGTCTCCCACCATATCAGGTGAAAATGAGATAGGTCTATAAAATTGGTATCATAATCCATGACTGGAGTATCCCCTTGTAGAATATTCATGAACTCACAATCCCTATACACCCTCATCATATCCAGAAATAATTTCTCGAAGAAAATGGCTTCAAAATCCTTTCAATCCATTCCCATGTGTCTTCTCTCTTATACTCTTATAATTGTATATCACACAATATCTTCATTGGTCCTCTGGGCATGTACATCACCATATTCACCCTCCACCTTGAGGGTGTCTCAAGTCATTCGAAGATGGTCTGGGCTGACTCAATCTAGTTCTTTACTTCCTATGGTCCACCCTCACCTTGAAATAGTGGTGGGTTCTAAGACTGGAACTCTCAAGTCAAGTATTCCATAGAGGGATCAACTCCTTAAGATCCCCTATTGATACCATGTAAAACCCAAACCTATCTCTCTATGAGGTTCTCATCAATCCATGACCCAAAATATTCCATCAATGGACGTCCTTCCTACACCAGAGCTAGTACCTGCAGCTCAAGATCATCCTGACCATTCAGGGTCTCATTTTGATCGTCAATGGCCACATCGCATGCATGCTCACATGGAACTATATCAATTACCACCTCATGACCCACTAGAATACATATATTTTACATTCCACTGAAAATTGATATATGGTTTGGAATCCATAATAGTATATATACCAATATCACATATAAACAAATCTATAATAGTCAATTCATCTCACCACCCTTACACTCCCCTACCACACTATACCTCATGACATCTGGAATCAAGGATCCTTACCTAACCATATCAGGGTTAGGTATCAAGTTTAATCCGGCCACATGTCCCCCTTTCTTCCCGAAATAGGTTCAGGCATCACAGATCACATATCAATATCGGGTAGCTGAGTAGAATGTAACCAAATATTCCATACAGGAAAACATTTTTTATCATCATTATGGACACTTTAAACAACTCACCCCAATCATCATCCCTACATAATCATTCTAGATTCAACACCATATCTCATATGCATATAAAATCACAAATCAATCTCATTGGAACCACATTCTTGGGCTCCCTGAGTAGAGTACCACCAAAAGAGGCTAAGAAAGAAAACATTGTTTAGCTTCTTTATTGATAATTTAAATAGGCCGACCCCTCAAAGTGAATTCTAGGTTCCCAATGAAGATCACAAGAAAATCACATCTTATAAACCTAAGTGCCTATCATGATCCATAATCAAATCTCTATTGTCATATTGGGAAAGGGTCAAAATTCATATAAAAATAACGACCACATTCAAGTGAGACACTCGAGGTGTAAATCAAATAAACTATAAAAACACATTATAGAACATACATTTATCACCCATGGAAACTTGTTCTATCCACCATGCATGAGGATACAATAACACATACATGATCACTATACCCAGTTCTGACTACATCTGAGACTCTAGTCTACCATATCCCAAATAGTAAATCCAATCAAAAATTAAGCATTTGATATCATTTGTAGCCCACTGGTCATGGTTACAGTTTAATATCCAAGTATTTTTGTGATTCTAAGAAACAAAGATAAGAACCCACTCAGATACCACTTATAGATCCCCAACCAAAATTCCACTTTAAACAATGCTCTAAGAAATTTGACCACTAGGTGTTGGGCGTGCATCCCCATACGCCATAGTCTAATGACTAGTAGTGAGGATGTGAGAGGTGATAGTGGGGAGACTATACCCTCTGGTGATAATGATAATAATAATGGTATAAATATATGTATATAACAGTGTAAGAAACATATGAAATACATCATAATCATAACCAATAGTCATAGAAGAGTAGACTTCCCCAAAGGCCTAAATTCCATTTATAGACAAATAATATCATAGAAGGTCATACAAAATTATAAATAGGTGGGTCTCCTATTAAAAACTCATCATTACATACATTTAGAGTCATGTGGGAACTCTAACGTAAACTCTATATAATGAAAAATATCCACCATGGACTATATTCTATCCATCCCATACTAAGCAGTAAGACACAAGGTTGAGCTCCTGAACCTGAATCCTTACCTGATATCAAAACCATAATGTCTACATGAGTCCTAAGGGACTCATATTGGGTGTGAGAGTCAATATCAGTAGGTCACCACCAACATGTACCATCTTTAAATCCATAGTCATGAATTATTATGCTAAAATGATAAAAACATAGCACATGAACCTTTAAATAATTAACTCACTCCCCTTGTGCATAGTGGCCACAATGAAGAGATCACCTACTTCAAATGTCGCCAAAATCTCTGAATACATTCTTCCAGTTATATATATAGCATAAAACCTATCTATATATATATACACTTGAACGGTTCCTTATCTTAGAACCCAAGGTATCCCCTCACAAAATAAATTCATCTAAACCCTCTGGTTCCACCTATAAATACATAACATGGCACCTCATTCTATCAATAATAGAACTATAGTCTGAACTACAAACCCAAACATGTCCATGGCCCCTCAATCCTTATCTCAAAAAATCATCACTTACTTGAAGCTCAACATCTTGAGGCACAATGATATCTATCCTTCAAAAAATTTATTCACTATCGGTTCAATAGCTGGCATCATTAGGAACAAATAAATCCCTCCTCCCAATATCTTGGCCAAAAAAACCTCAAGTAATACAGCGAGCCTCATCCCCCAACTGATGGTATAAACACCATCAATTGATGGTCCATTTCCATCCACATGAATTTATATGGTGATCACCCCCTAAATAAATCTGATGGTAAACTCCATCACCTATACTGTATAGTCTATGGGGGTCTACATCCACAACGAGTGGTCAACACCATCTCATTTTAGTTCTATATATGTGCACATGACTCTAACAATATGTTGTCCAACAAAAGGTGAGCATAAATCACTTAAAAACCTATGATATATCATTTGGTACCCTGTTCCCCTATGAATGTGTTTCTAAATCACGATGGAAAACACCATCTCTAGTAACTAGGGACATGCCCCCATCTTGACGACCTCAACACCTTAGTCTGATGACCATGCCACCTCATCCTAGTGATCAACATCACCCCAAGTAACTCAGGCCATGCCCAACCTGACAACCTATGTGACCTCCATTTAGGTGATCGACATCGTCTCAATCCTCAGTCCAAGCTTATCACAATACCAAGGAACTTATGTATTTAATATAAATAATTCAATATATTTTAATAAATACCCCTGTCTAAAATTCCCAGGCTGGAAAAATCACCTTACCATGCTTGACCATTTGTAGTGGATTCTAGAGAATTCCCATAGAAATCTCATATCATCATTAGAAAAAATTAATAAGGATTCATTTAATTGATTAGGATCATGATTAAACAACAAATATTAAATATAATAATGCACCACTGAAACACTTCTTAAATCAATGAGAAATATAGAAACCACCTAACTCATATTAGTTATCACTCTCTCATCTATTATCGGCCTCTAACTTGGTATGAATCAAAATAAATTGGAATTATAGATGAGGGTACTAGAAATATTTCAGAAAACTCACAAATATTTTTTGTTCAATATAGTGAGATAAATAAAGAAAATAGGATAGAGTATTGTAGGTCTAGACAATGTGGTTCTGAATCCACCAATGGATCAAAGTTCAGAGAACGATAGAAGAATCTATGTCATATCCTAGGTGGGATAGAAATGGAGGAGGAGCTCTTGTGCATGAGGTGGAATGAAGGATAAATAGAGGGGAGAATATAATAAGGTAGGAGTTTATTTTTTGTAATTTCACCCAAATTTATGGGCTTCAGGGTTTGTCTGTATGGTTTGGATTATTGTGAAAAAAACATGTGATGATGTCTGCCTAAGCACTACACACGCACGGGTTAGGCACATTGTTTATCAGACCTTGGGAAGACCATATGAAATACCTTAGTTAAAATGGAATAATTATCACAAGGAAATTTTCCCCCTCTGGTAAGATTTATCAAACTATGTCTAGTTCCATAGGAGGAACACATGGTTTCTTCTGGTATATTGCACGGTTTTTCCAAACTATGCGCCCGAAACTACGCTTTCCTAAAAATGATTTTTTGGGCCCTTATACACTTGAAACTCAGCTGAAATAATAAGAAAATTTCTAGGCCTTAACATCGATCAAAAAATAAATATTTGGTTCAACAAAACTCTTGAAATAAGGTTTTAGAGATCAGAGGAGGAGTTTCCATGCTCACTAAACTCATAAAATCAAAAAGGTTGAGAAAATGTGACCCGATCAAAAAAACCTAGGATGTTACAGGAAAAAATTCAACCAATCTATCTTAGAACCACAACTTGGCTACCAATTCAAATAATATTACCAAAGATTCATTCTGGTGAATTAATTATCTCAAATCTCCTATCGATGTTCATTCCCAGGTTTAGCACTCACGACTTCCAAATATCTTCAAAGACTAATCATGCTCCTCCCTTATGACCACACTTGGGATCCACTTTTGTTAAACCTTCCAAAATGGTTACCCTAACTTCCATGGTCCCCCACCTTCACTTTAATTAATATCATTGTACAAAAATAGTTAAATACCATGTGGAACCCCTCATTCCCAAGACAAGTCTCCCAAAGGAACTCTCCACACCCTCACACCCAACATAAATCCTTCAAATGGATGATCCACCTATGCATAATATATGGACAATTAAATTACATGAATTTGTTATTCACGTAATCCTACTCTATTTAAATAATGTATTCCATTGATAATATAAAATTAAATAATCTTTTGAGATATACACCACTCATTTTCCTCCATAACAAGTAGGTTCCCTAGGGTATAATCAATCATGTATTCACTTGATAATAAGAATCTTTCCTTTTATATTTCCAATGGGACTCATCCTAGCCCCAAATACTCATCCTGTCTACTCTAAAATATTCCTCAAAAATTTCAAGTAGCTAATCATCCTCCTCAATTCCAGTTAATGTTCCAAATACATAAAATATAATACTACCTTTTTAATCAACAACCATCCTTTTCCTGTCCCATCTATCAAGTTAAACTAAAAAGTGTTACTCATCCAAAATTCATATTCATAACACTATTAGGTACCTTTGACTAAGAATTCCATTCTAATTAATTTAAAGAAAATGTTTATTGTTAATATTCATATGACCTAAAACTACAAAGACAATATGGTCCTAGATTCCTAAATTTATATGTCACAACAATGGTCTAGGATGCATGACTTTAAAAGAAACTAGTTTTGTCATGGATGCATGACTATAAGAGGAAATTTTCTATTCATAGAAGCATGAATTTAAAAGGGACCATGATAGTCCTCATAACATGAAATTAAAAGGTATTTAGTGCCTTATTAAATGGAAATGATCCCCATGGTATTTCATTCAATACACTAGGATATATTGGTTCCCCTTATCATGAGTAGATTCTGAAGTGCTCAATACTTAACACCTACCGACTTGGGGATATATTTCAAATTACATAAATTTCTCGATTAAAATCAGAGTATAACTTACCCAAAAGGGGTGATGTAGATAACCTATGATGTCTCGGGCCTAGTTTTCTTATAACTAACCTAACTAATGGACACCATGTTTCAAGTGTGCCTCCTCATACATCAGAGGCTATTGACTAGAAATGAGGATCTGATGATGGTGCAGTGGGGAGACTATAACCTCTAGAAAAGTACTATATTAAACAGAGGAATATATAAATGATATTAATAATGGAATAATAAAAAAACTAAAATACTGAAAAAATACAAAAAAAACTAGTGAAGACATAAATATGATACAAATACTCAGATTAGTCAATCATATTGTAGTTAATTCATACAATAATGCTATAATGAATAACATAATAAACAAAAGAACCAACTACAGTGTTCACATGAGTACGTGCTCATCCCTCAATGTCCATAGCTATTCCAAGACTCAAATAAGAAATAGTATAAATGCATCAACCAAGATCCAAACCTATATCCAAGAATTCAACCTAGGTACTAAACAGCAACCCATACAGGGTTTGAGTAAAACCCAGTAGGCCTCCATCAATGGTGTCTAATACTAATTCATGTATGTTAATATAAAATATAATATTTTTTTGGTATAATAATTTAAATAAATATAAATAATATAAACCATATCGAGCTAAGGCTCTTCATAGGGTACCTGGTCAACCATACCTACTTCGGACTCAGTCGAAATATCTTTTAACATTTGAAATTTTATAAATTGGTATAGGGCCCAAGGCATTGATCTGAGGATCCCATATATAACGATGGCATGGTGGGACTCAATGAGAACCCAAGGAATCCATTTAAAATAATAATCGAGTATAATATAAACCTAATATCCTATCGGATTGTCCAATGCATTCTGTATCAGAATCCAAGTGTCTCTTAAGTGATAATGTAATCCATTTCTCTTATGAACCTATGCAAGTAATTCCATTTTGGAGTCCAAGTATCACCCATGGAAAAATATAATTCAATGTATGTATGATCCCATCCATGGAATTCCATATGATAATCCATGTATCTCTCAAGGATTAGTATAATTCATTTAACTTATGAGCCCATCCAAGGAATTTTGTATCAGAATCCAAGTATCACCCAAGGAGAAATATATTTCATTTAACCTATGAAATTCTCCAAGGATTTCCGTATCAAAATCTATGTGTTATCCATAGAATAAAATAATTCATTTAACATATAATCCCATCAAAAGTATTCAAAGGAAATATCCATGTATCTCCCATGAAATAACATAATACATTTTCATTTTTCATTTAATAATTAAACATAGTCCATGTGTAATATCCATGATAATTTAAAATGAAAACATATATTTAATCAATCCCCCTTAAAATAAATTGGGGTTAAGTGGAGTGTATCCACATTATTTTTCAATTCAACCAGTTCAATTATGTCAACCCCTTTCCAAGAACTAAGGGATAGTATTCAAACTATTTAAAAAATCATTTAATTCATCAATATATTCCACTAGAAAGTGGAAAACTCATCACACCCAATGTGTGGTTTAATTAAAAGGAAATAAAGGTAGTCAAATTCATTTAGTCAAACCCACCCAATCGAGGTGGTTTAGCCTGAGGTAGTTAAGAATAAATTAAACCCATTTATTCATGGGTTTAATTCACCTATTAATAAGGTTCAAGTAGCATGGTCTTACCATTTAAAATTCATTTAATTCATTTAACCCTTTCATTTAAAAGAAAATCCAAACCCATTTAAGAAGTTGGTTTGGTCATCATGGCATGATAAAAGTATCAAGTGATCATATATAATAACATTTGTGTGGTGGTTCATGTTATGGTCATCACCCTCCAGTATCACCAAGGGTCTATGAGAATATCTTGATTATGTTATCAAAAATTTAAAATGAAATTAAAAATTTTTACAACAACATGCAGAAAGTCATGTGTCCAACACAATAATTCATGATATAAAAAACTATAATTTTAGGGAAAATTACTTGACCTCATACCTCATTCTTATGAAACTTCACTCATCCAATATTGGCCTTTAGGATGATCAAAAATGAGACAAAACTAGGGACCAAAAAAATATCCATAGAAATATTTCATATGATCTCGAATGGTAATAGCATCTAATATTATAAATAAAGAAAATAAGAAATAGGATTGGGAGACTGACTGAGTGGGATCCAATACAACTGAAAAAGTTATATTTAGATCTTGGATAGAGGATATAACTTGAAACCTTCAATGGTAGGAAGGGAGATCATGGAGTAGTTGTGAATATGGAATTGGAGAGGAGGAAAAGGAAAATAATATTTACAGGTAAAATAGGTTCTAAATAGTAATTTAAAACATTTTTAATAGGGTGCATGGTTTGTATGTATGGTTATATAAACTATGCACCAACTTGGCACCCCTACTGTCCAAGTGGCACACAGCCACACACGGCTAGGTGCATAGTTAGAAAAACTTTGTAGAGCTACTATCCAAGTGCTCCGCCACCATACACTATTAGGAACATGGTTAGTAGAAAATATGTTTCAACCATGTGATACACATAAAATTTATTTCATAGGTTTTTATGGTTTTCAAGAAACCACAATATGGATTTCACAAACCATTCTCCCTTCTTCTTTGGGTCACATGGTTCATGGGAACAATTATAAAAAATGTGTGCTAGCTATATGCATCACTCTGGTTCTCCAAAAACCATAAATCCATGCTCTAAACAATCCTGAGCATCCTAGAAGCCTTTCATATTCCCTTAAGTACCTTTATTAGAGTAAAACAAAAGGCTCATTGTGAAATTTAATGTATTCATTCCTCCATGAGAAATTGGGATCTTAAAACATCCCCACCTTAGCACTTCACATCCCCATGAAGCCTTTTTGTTATCCAAAAAAACTACCCAACCTAGTTAGGTTGGTAATTCCCATTCAAATAGTCATGTTTCAATTACAAATACCCAATGAATCTATAAGGATAACCTTAATAATATGGTTTTTAAACCTCTAAAACTAAATAAATCACTTGCAATCATAGTCAAAACAACCGGATGGTACTTACCCAATCCCATATAAGTCAACCCATAATCACATCGCTGTTTGATTCCACAACTAATCTATACTACTCTGCATCATAGGTCCATTCCCTCAATATAAAAAAACCTCTGATACTTATATAGTCATAAAGACCTATCTAAGCACACCCTTGGCATCTTAACGACACTCACAACTCATTTCTTAACATTTTTAACCTAGTCACACAAGATGAAACTGCCTATGATCATTTATTTGATTGAAATGGTTGAAGTAAAGCCAACCAAACTAAACCTAGTTATGTCATATTTTCCTTGAAAATCTAGGTTATACCATTACACTAAACTCGCATCATCCCAATGACATTCCTGATGCAGTTCCTCACTAAGAATTTATAACTTCTCAAAAGAACACATATCAAAACACCTCTAGTAGAATATTTTAGAAAATTATCTTCTTAAATAGTTGATGATTCCAAAACCAAATCCCAACATTTTTAATCTAAATAACCATAATATCATTTTTATTATTCCATCCAAATCCCTTAAGAGTCTTATGGTGTCATCTCCTAGATGAACCATCCCATTTTAACATTTGTTATCATACCACAGGAAGAAAACTACTTCATTATCAATCCAGCATCCTAAGACCATCACAAGATTTTTCAGGACTGATTCCCACACTCATAATTCCCACAAGTCTATCTTATAACTAGTACCTGGACATCATAGATAAAATCAGTTTCTAGTACCATTTATCCAATGGAATCAGAGATTCTAACGACCATCCAACAGTCATCCTGACCTGGATAAAATCTCTTCTCAAATGAGGGTTACCTTCCAACATCTAATAGTGTTGTATCTACTATATGGACTATCTTACACCACTACTAGTGTGAAACTCCCAAGGATTACCTTCATCAAACAATAAAATTCATTTAATTTTCTCTTCATATAGTTGATGCTTTCTTATCGTACTCAATATTATGTTAAGATATTTTGCATGATCATCAAAAAATTGAGATTACACTAAGAAATTTTTTATGATTACCATCACAACTATACCATTACCATTGTTTCCTATCACCCATTTTAGATCCATGGAAATGAAAAATTTATCATTTGAGGAATATGATATTAAAATTAATTTATTTATCTCCCTAAACCATAATCCCTTCAAACTAGACTTTGCTTTCCTTTAACCAATCCATGATGAAACATCTCCCAACAATGCATGTCAATCCCCAACCATGGGTTAACCCCCCTTAAAACACCCAGTTTATTTCCTGTATAGTGATCATCATAATTCATGGCATGATCATGTTAGTGTCCTTTCGAATTTCCTTCAACCAGAACCCAATCCACTCCCATAGTATCCAAGAAGAAGTTCCAAACATGGTTTCCAACCCACTAAATCTACCTTCATGCAAATTAAACCCTTAAACAACATGCATCTGACTCTTCACTGTAATGCTCAGTTATGACCATCAAAACATCATCACTACTCAATCATGATTCCATTACCACTAGAGGAATCTTTTGATCATCCAAACACACATTGAGGTATAACCCTATCCATATGATGCAAATCCATGGTCAAACCATCATCTGACTATCTTTACAATTATCATGTCATGAGCATCAACATGTCATTGATTGTCTCGTGAACCATGAACTATGGACTTCCCGACAAGTTGAACACTAACCCATCCATATTATTCTATAGGAAAATATGAGTGTTCTCATCCGTAATAATTTTGAAAATTTAATTTTCACATTAAATTATGAAACACATATCATCCACATGCTACACAACCATTAATAAATAATCATTTTTAATGATTTAGATTTAACTATCATTGCATGAATGCACTTTTCATTCTTAACTTGTAACAAAAAAATTATCTTTACCAATAAAATAAGTTTTATTACTAAAATTTTTGTTGAACCACTTCAGGACGAATGATTTAATGGACATCTAACTAAATAGATGATGTATTATTCAAGGGGTCGATCATGTTAGCATATATCCCAAAAGTACCTCTGATTGTTTTGGCATATCCACCAATGTTCAATCCTCCTCCAATGGCCCGAAGGCCTTCATTTTTTATTGATTTTTGATAATCCACCTTTAAAGGGGTGAGGTGGAACCCTTACAAGGCCCGTATGTGTAAACATTACATGGCCTATAGGCCTTAGAGGAATTCATTTCCCGTAGGCTTCAAACATTACATACAACCCAGACTAACTACTTGGAACTGCTCCTCCCCAGCATCTTCATCGTGAAATCAGCTCCCCACCTTCGCATGGCTGTTCGGCTAGGCATTCCCATGCATCCACAGGCTTGTCCCGATGGCAGGTGTCATACCCTCTCATTCTTGCAATTTGTTTAGCTTCTACTCTGGTGAAAGCTCCTTGCTCATCCTCCTTGTAGAGCTTGTTCCTCGTAGGGCATCTGGTTTTCATCTGCACTTAAGGTGGGCCGAAGGCCTTGAGGTGGCCCGAAGGCCTTACTGACCCGAAGGCCTAGCTGGCCCGAAGGCCTTAAAGGACTCGGGGACCAAATCGGTGACCCTAAGGCCCAAACGGGGGCATATTCCCTACTACTACAGTGCCAACAGTACCTTCTACAGTTCCTGCTACAGTACCTGGTACAGTACTACACAGTTCCCGCTACAAAACTGCTATAGTACCTAGAAATGATGTCTCCGCCTGGATTTGAAATCATATTTATTCTACCAAACTAACACATCACCCAGATTTCTTACGCACCTCGAGACTGAATTTGGAGTCTATAATTAGATTGAACTCGTTCCAAAGTATATAACTCAACACCACCCTAAAACCAGATGGGTCAAACTCACCAAATCATCGGCTTCCAAATGAAGTTCTGAAAATTTCCAATTGGTTCTCTATGGTCATATTCCTTCTACCTTAAAGGAAGTGCTTTTAATACCTGATGTGATTCTCCCCACCTTAAGAGTGTCTTAGTTTTCATCTTATAGTGAACGGAGACTTATCCAAGACACAAGATTCATCCACCACTGAATATGGATTATGGACATATCCAACATGGTTATACTAAGAACCAATATTAAAAGAGAGAAAAACCATATTATTATCAGTTCAATCGAATGGTTCTTCACTTAGATGCACGTGTGGAATTATTCCCAAGACATGTTCATGAATTTCCTCAGCATCAAGCAAAAAAGAAAAAACTAAATCATATTGATAGTTTTATATCATCAGATCATTTCTTTCTATATCAACTGTATCACAAGAACAATCCAATCTTCTATTTACATCTCAAGTCTATGCCTCTCACGGTGGCTCTTAAAACCTAGGCCACTTTACTTTGTAGATAACCCATGAAAGTATCCTTCAATAACTCATGAGAATTTTTCAAGTGGTTTTGAACTAACCATTTTAATCTATTACCATGATCACATCTCAATAAACCAAAAAAACTTGAGAGATTATCATCAAACTATTTATTTCACATTTCACCAACTCTTAACTCAATTGAACTATGGTTGAAAACATGTACTAACTTGATATTGAATAAATAAAATGGGTGTACTATCTTTATTTAATTCACCAGCCCAATGGCATAATGCATTCCCTATTTTCAATATCCTACATAATATACCAACCCATAGTCATGTTTTCTCATAGGACCATTAGTCTGGCTATCGACTCTCTAGAGTCACACGCCACTAGAAATGAAAGGTCACATAACCAACTAAGTGTCTGACCATAACCTCAGAATATCAATCCATCAAAACTGAAGCATCCACATTGATCATGTCTAACAAGAATCCAATTTGAGAACAACCACCCATCTACTCAGGTGTTTCATTTCATCACTAAGAGTTTTATCCAAACTAAAATTTAACATAAATAGCACTTTCCATGCCTAAATATAATCAAAAACGTTTACCAATAATTTACCTCTGAGGGAACTACCACAATTGGATAACCCCTATCCTACAAAAGGAACAAACTATATAGAAATTACACAACTAAAAGGACACTAGTCAAACTAATATAACCACTAGTTCAAATAAAAAATAATTATTCATCGGAGATCGGTAGGAAATTTTTGTGTTATCATCCATGGAGAAAAGTCAATGTGGGTTTAGGCTAGCTTATAAGAACCCTAAAATCATTCATTAAGTCATTACATTGATCTCATTTATTATTAACATTTAAGGGCTCAAATATATGAAATGAAAAGTACCAGTTACAAATGAAAACATTTTTCAAACTATACTTGGTACTTTAATTAGCTGGAATATAATATCCTTCTTGGAAAATTATCTCAAGATTCACTTATTGACCATTATTTTAACATAATTTATCAAAATTAGGCCCCATTAATGAAATTTAAATCAAAATATATAGATAAAAAACCTTCAGGATATAACTGAAATTTTAATTAACTGATGCATTGTAACAATATGATACAAACACAAACCATAAGGACTTTATCATATTAATGGAAATGGTTGTGTAAGTACCCACCATATCACACAACAATATTATTTTATTTTATTCAAATTTTATTAAGGTACAAAAATCCAAAAAAATGAAAAAGATAAAGAAAGCCAATGACATCACCTTCATGGTGGTCTGAAGTAGTGGAGACCTAGGGCATCTACATTGACTGGGTTTTAACCCTCAATAGGAATGGAACCATGATTAGAGAAATGAACTGTTCTGTCACTTTGAGTCCCCTAAGAAGCCAAGAAATCATCCCCTATATTTCCTTCTCACCACATAAGCATGATATCCATGTGAGATTTTAGGAACACCCTGCACCATTGGAATGTATAATCAATATACCAAGGTATAGTACCCAATCCATGAAGAACCCTGTATAGAATCTAAGAGTTAGTATCAACTTCTTATATGGGAAGATTCCTTTGATTTCAAGCCATTATATCAGAGATAATTTCCATTCCCTCTGCTTAAAGGTATTTTTCTCTTCCATAATTAACTGAGGTGGACAAAATAATAGACCCCTACTGGTCTTGGATGACCCATCCCCCAGCACATGACATATGATATACATGATCTATCAGTATTGTGTTTAATCTCATGTTGGGGAGGTTTCCACAAAACCCATCACCTGTTATCTGGACTAGAGGTCCTATATAAAGTGGCATTGGAAGCCTAAAATAATAATAAGGAGGGGTCAGAATCCCAGTTCATGTACAAACTTGAAAGTTCCATTAAAACATTCTTTTTTTCATATGATAAATGTTTTGGAGTTGTGCCTTGCTTTGTGTTTCACCTCATTTGTGATGGTCTATATAAACCAAAGTCTAAAATAAGGATTTTAGATCTTACTTTCCTCTTTGATCCATAGTTATCTGCACCCTAGAACCATTTTGCTAGAAATACCACTCATGTTTGGTTGTCCATCCTAGTGAAAGTCTTGAATGTGTTCTATACAGCCCTTTTTCACTTGATTTCAAAGAATAAATGGTTTTTAGTTTCATTACATGGATCACTGCAGTATAGGAACTTTTAAACAAGGATCACTCCCCGATGTTGAATATTTTCCTCTATTGGATGTGTTCTATTCCTTACATTCCATTGTAGGAAGTTAAAATTTGTTGGAATCTCCTTACACCATAGCGTGTTTCCCCAAGAAACATTATCAATTTGTTCCATGTCCATACTATGGAAATTATTCATAATGAATTCCCCTGAAGTGGATCCTATATAAAAAACATTTCTGGTTTTGAGCTTGTTCCTCATTGAGAATGGCATTGATAAATATGGGATGTTTTCTGGCATCCTTGAAAGTGATGTTTAGGGAAGGACAACCTTGTAATCCCAACTACATCCCCACTCAGTTTTTGTAAAAAAATTGATATCACCCATACCAATAATCCATCTGAAGTGTTGTTGTATACAAGGAATAAAGGGCTGGATAATTTTCCAAATCCTTTAATATTTAACTCTACCATCCCTCAGGGCTCGTGTCATGACTACACCAAGCCTACATTCCATAGGACAGGGGATGGTGACTAGCACCAGAAAGACATACCCCAAAAAGGGAATGTGTTGCCTTTAAACCTATATGAACACACGTCCAACCACATCCCAACACATTGAATGGGGAAAACATTATACCACTAAAACAAAGTTGAGTGCAAGTACAAGTGAAAGTAAATGAGCCAGAATATAAACCCAACAAGGAACTGAAAACAGTAAAGTATAAAAGGAAACTCTGATAGACACCCGTAGAAAACCCCACATAGTCATGGGAGTAGTGAATCTTCTGGAATCTGATGTAGTGTGTCCCCCCCCCAGGTCCTATTGGGCCCCACCTAGTCCTTGGCCACTAAGTCCACCGTCGTGGAGTCCGTTTGTCTCGTCCCCCCTGACCACCTCTGTCGAAACGGAAATCATCTGCACCAGAAACAACACGTGAGAGAGAAGCTCGTGAAGGGGTGAGTACAAAAATACTCTATAGGGACCCTGAGTCCCCCAAAGGTCTCTCGGTAATCTATGATGTAAAACACCACATATAAAAATACCCCTAAGGTAAAACCACCAAGAAATACCTCAACCACATAGCACAAAGTAAAATACAAAGCTCACACCAGGTATAACTTAAGTATAGAAGTAAAGGTGATTAGTCGTAAATCTATATCATTTTATTATGTCAAGATTCTATGTTGCTAACCCACATAGGGTCACTAGGTGTTGACCCACAAAGGATCACTAGGTGTTGATCCACAGAGGATTTCTAAGTGATGACCCACAGAGGATCGCTAGGTGCTGACCCACAAAGGATCGCTAGGTGTTGACCCACTTAGAGGATTTCTAGGTGCTGACCCACTTAGTGGATTTCTAGGTGCTGACCCACGGAGGATCTCTAGGTGTTGACCCACTCATAAGATTTCTAGGTGCTGACCCACTCAGAGGATTGTTATTCTTTCTTCACATCATAGCTAGCCACTGGATTCACGCACTTAGCACACTTTATTCTATAAGGATCTAATTCTCAAGCCATTGGTCATACCTAAACATCCACGAAGTCCCACATAGAGTAACCTAAAGGACAGTCTTGTCAGGATCACATCATTCCCATGTTTATTTTGCATATACCTACCCCATAGAGTTCTCCCCTCAATTAAATCCCATTCAATCATGGCATGCAACCCTCTCATGGTTCTGGAGACACTCCAAAGATTAATTCCCCCTTCAGGTAGAAGTCTTTCCAGCCTACTCCATGAGGCCCAATGGTGTTTTCCTTCTAGTTTTCCATCGCACAAGAATGACACTATCATTATCTCCAAATTAGATATGAATTTATTTGGATCATTAAGAGAAGAGAGGACATGTACTAAGATTAATGTAAGAACATTATTCAAAAGGGTGATTCCCCCACCAAAGTATAGAAATATGTTCTTACAATTCACGATATGACCCATGATTTTATCAACCACCTAGTCAATGTGGGGAATTTTGAATTATCTTGGTGAAACTGAGGCCACCAAACATTCCATCAGTAATTAAATTCTCTGTATTTCTATCTATATATCCACCTTTCTCACCTTATTATCTTATCTATTTTTCTCCATAAAAATATACTCTTATCCAGATTCACTAATTTTTCACACCATTTTCCATATTCCTCCAAAACCTCACTAAGTCATTGAACTGGTCAGCTACTGCCATTGAAAAAAATGATTGTATCATCTGTGAAAATTAAATTTGAGAGACCACCTTCCATGTTCCTATTAAAATAAGGTAAAATTAAACCCATTTAGAGGTTTTATTTGATAAGGTTTCTTAGTTCATCTAGATTATGAATAAATAGGGTTTGGGAAAGAGGGTCCCCTTGTCTTAAACCCCAATCTGCTTTAAAGAAGCCATATTGTTTCCCCTAAAAAGTTATTGATAACCATGCAGAGATGAAACAGTTAAACAAGTAAGAGGAAAATCCCATACCAACCAGCATGCTTATGATAAATTCCCATTCAACCTTATCATATGATTTTTTCATATGAAATTTGATGGAAATATTTGATCCAATTTTTTTTTTAATTTATCTCACTAGCACCTCATGTGCCAAACCAATTACACAGTGAATGGTCAATACTTTGATGAATCTGTGTTTTTCTTCATATATCCATTGAGGAAGTTAGAATATGAGCCTCTTGTTGAGAATAGAATCCAACACTTTCTATGGTACGTTTCACATACATATGGTCTAGTGATGGTTAAGGGGATTTGGGTATTTCACCTTCGGTGTCAGCACAATATTTATGGTGCATGAAACTTGAGGAAGATTTCCCCAGTGAAAGTAATCCTACATTTCATAAATCATGTGCCTATTAACAACTTCCCATGCAGCTATGTATAAGTAGTACGGGAAGCCATCTGGCCCTATCGTGCTCTCCGGTTCAAGGGTCCACACTTCATCACGTATCTCCTTCTCATCTAGAATTAGATTCATATTATTATTTTTCTTATCTATCACCCATTATGGAATAAAAGTGAAAATATTACCATCACCCCTTGGATAACCCCCTTTCATTTTCATGTTAGGCCCTACAATAAGGGATTGGAAATGTTTTTCTTCCATCTCTCCCACCATATCCTGGTCATCTGAGTGTGTTCCATCCACCATAAGGATATTGGGATTCTTGAAGCATTGTTTTCTCTAATACATACATGGAAATACCATGTCTTATGATCACCTTCTCAAATCCATCAAACCCTTGATTTTCCTCGATCCATGGGTTCTTGTTTCATCAAAATCTTTGTGAGTAAATATTTCATATTCCTAAGTTCTCCAAACACAAACTCATCCCATTCATCTTCTAAAATAATCTCTAAATTCTTAATATCTCTATTGAGTGCCTCCAAGTCTTTTTCACAGGAGACATTTTTTTTATTTCTTCTGTGAAGATACCCTTTGAGTTTCCTGATATTATTATGCAAAATCATCCAGGTATGTCCTTGTGCAGGTCAATTATGTGATTCTCTCACAACCTCTGGAAATTTTGAGTTTTCTATCCACATGTTAGAAAAATTAAACTGCTCATCTATATAATTTCTGAAAGCCAAGGAAATATGAAGAAGGGAGTGATACAATAAACTACAGGCTAAGTGAGAAACCTTGATATCTATAAATAGCGGCATTGCCTTGCCATTCACCAGGCACCGATCCAACCGACACCATGTTCGATGTCCACCTATTTTATTTTTTTCACCATGTATATATATCCATGACATATGCTGGGTTCGATATCCTATTGATAGCTATAAATGACACAAAATATTGGCTTTACCTCCTTGGAAAGGTTCTGCCACCTTCTTCTCTTCTAGATACGCTGTGATATTGAATTCTCTGACAACCATCTATGGAGAATTTTCCTGGTTGAAGGATCCTAAATCACTCCATATGTAATCCCAGGGCTATGTGACATATTTTTCATAAATGAATGAGAATAAAAAATGGTGATACCCTACCTTGATCTCTATGTGTTAAAATTGGTCTGAAGAATCAGGCATATCGATCGGGACATGATCCTTCTAAAACTACTAGATGATCATATTGGTTGCATTAGAATTCATGAAGCCCTTCGTTTTAATCCACTTAAAAAATTCCTTGATCAATGAGGAATCTTTTTTGGGTTTTATAATATCCAAATTTGACACAAAATTGTTGGGCGCCTTCTTGGTTGGCGCACCGCATAACACGTCCACAATTGGAGCATCACGCGGTTTCTCCATTAATGAGGTGTTTTTAATGCTGGTCAAGATAGCGTGAATTAATTCATGTGGAGAAGCATTTTTGACGGGGTGACACATCTTAACGCTGATTATTTTGCTATAAAATGAGGCAGTGAGAAGACTTTTAAGGGGCATCCACAATATCAAGAGTAGAGCCAATTTGGTGATCACCTTTCATCAATGATCATTTTTCTTCTACATTGGAGAGTATTACTTTTGAGATCCCTTTTATTTTTGGGGATTCTCTACCATGTACTTATTCATTTTAGTGGATCCCTCTTTCTGTACTAGGTCTCATGGTTTTTCCCTTTCGGGTTTTCCACGTAAAAATTTCCAGTGTCAAATTTATTTTCTGAACATTTAATTTTGTCACTGGGCATCCACTTCTATTTGGGGGGAAAGATTCAATTTCCACTGCGCGTTTGCTTTTTTCTTTTGTTTGTGCGTTTGTTGCTTTCCCGTCTTTCCAAACATCTGGTATCAGAGGATTGGTTGAAGTCCTCAGTTGCAGAACATGTTGACAGACATTTGATGGAGTAGTTTTTCAAGAACTTGAAGGAGGCATGTTCCATAGTTGATAATAGTCAGAGTTCTATTTTGGATTTCTTTTTGTAGGGAGACCGATTGCAGGGTTGGCAGTTATCCCCACTTGAGTCGGAGGGGGAGTTTGCTGGGCGCCTTCTTGGTTGGCGAACCGCGTAACGCCTCCTCAATTGTAGCATCATGCAGTTTCTCTATTAATGAGGTGTTCTTAATTCTGGTCAAGATCGCGTGAATTAATTCACGTGGAGACACATTTTTGACGGGGTGACACATCTTAACACTGATTGTTTTTCTATAAAAGAGGGCAGTGAGAAGACTTTTATAGGACATCCACAATATCAATAGCAGATCCAATTTGGTGATCGCCTTTCATCGACGATCATTTTTCCTATTCAATGGAGAGTATTACTTTTGATATCCCTTTTATTTTTGGGGAGTCTCTACCGTGTACTTATTCATTTTAGTGGATCCCTCTTTCTGGACAAGGTCCCGTGGTTTTTCCCTTTCGGGGTTTCCACGTAAAAATTTCCGGTGTCAATTTTATTTTCTACACATTTAATTTTGTCAATGCGCATCCGCTTCTATTTGGGGAGAAAGATTCAATTTTCGTTGTGCGTTCGCTTTTTTCTTTTGTTTGTGCATTCGTCGCTTTCCCATCTTTCCCAACATCTGGTATCAGAGGATTGGTTGAAGTCCTCAATTGCAGAACGCGGTGACAGACATTTGATGGAGCAGTTTTTCAAGAACTTGAAGGAGTCGTGTTCCGTTGTTGATAATATTCAGAGTTCGATTTTGGATTTCTTTTTGCAGGGAGATTGATTGCAGGGTTGGCAGTTATCCCCACTTGAGTCGAAGGGGGAGTTTTTTTGTTGCCTTCTTGGTTGGCGCACTGCGTAACACCTCCTCAATTGGATCATCACGCAGTTTCTCTATTAATGAGGTGTTTTTAATACTAGTCAAGACAGCGTGAATTAATTCACGAGGAGATGCGTTTTTGACGGGGTGACACATCTTAACGCTGATTGTTTTTCTATAAAAGGAGGCAGCGAGAAGACTTTTACAGGACATCCACAATATCATGAGTAGAGCCAATTTGGTGATCGCCTTTCATCGAAGATCATTTTTCCACTGCATTGGAGAGTATTACTTTTGAGATCCCTTTCATTTTTGGGGAGTCTCTATCGTGTACTTGTTCATTTTAGTGTATCCCTCTTTTTGGACTAGGTCCCACGGTTTTTCCCTTTCGGATTTTCCACGTAAAAATTTCCAGTGTCAAATTTATTTTCTCCACATTTAATTTTGTCACTGCACATCCGCTTCTATTTGGGGGGAAAGATTCAATATCCACTGCACATTCACTTTTTTCTTTTGTTTTCGTGTTCGTCGCTTTCCTGTATTTCCCAACATCTGGTATCAGAGTATTGGTTGAAGTCCTCAGTTGCAGAATGTGGTGATAGAAATTTGATGGAGCAGCTTTCAAGAACTCGAAGGACGTTATCGAAAGACAGTGGCGGTACCAGAGGTGTTTCTGCGATATCTAAAGTCTTATTGACTAGCAGGATTCATGAGGTGTGTTCCGTTGTTGATAATATTCAGATTTAGATTTTGGATTTCTTTTTGCAGGGAGACTGATTTGAGGGTTGGCAGTTATCCCCACTTGAGTCGGAGGGGGAGTTTGTTGGGTGCCTTCTTGGTTGGCGCACCGCATAATTCCTCCTCAATTGGAGCATCACGCAGTTTCTCTATTAATGAGGTGTTTTTAATGCTGGTCAAGACCACGTGAATTAATTCACGCGGAGATGCGTTTTTGACGGGGTGACACATCTTAACGTTGATTGTTTTTCTATAAAAGGAGGCAGTGAGAATACTTTTACAGTACATCCACAAGATCAAGAGCAGATCCAATTTGGTGATCGCCTTTCATCGATGATCATTTTTCCTCTGCATTGGAGAGTATTACTTTTGATATCCCTTTTATTTTTGGGGAGTCTCTACCGTGTACTTATTCATTTTAGTGAATCCCTATTTCTGTACTAGGTCCCGTGGTTTTTCCCTTTCGGGTTTTCCACGTAAAAATTTCTGGTGTCAAATTTATTTTCTGCACATTTAATTTTGTCGCTGCGCATCTGCTTCTATTTGGGGGGAAAGATTCAATTTCCGCTGCATGTTCGTTTTTTTCTTTTCTTTGTGTGTTCATCACTTTCCCGTATTTACCAAAAAAAAATTAGAATGAAGTTCATTTGTACTAAAATCATATTTGACTCGTGACCCCAGCCCCTGGGAATTTCATATTATAAATGAAATCATTGCGCACTATTCATTCTAGATTTGGCCCCAGATCCATGGCTGGGATATATATGAGATGATGAGGGATCCACCTTTCCTTTGTATTTGGATCCAGTGTATACTCCTTGATTCTACCCCAAGGAACAAGAAGTAGGGAGATAACCTGGGGTACCACCTCCTGTAGTGGACAACGCAGGTCTGGCACGGGAATTTTTCATGCCGAGTTTAATGAAGGAGGTCTTGACGTTGTAGTGGGTGAGGAAGTGATTTTTTGTAGAAGAACATGCTTCTCTAATGGAATCTTTCAAATATGAAGGTGAGGGAGAAAAAATGGCACAGGCAGTAGAACACTATCGATCAAATAAAGGGTTTTAGGACACAAAAAATATGGACCTAGGATCTGAGATTTTCAAGTAGAAGAAGATCTACATCCATGATTGTACAACACAATCTCGGAACCTAGGTTCCCCATGGATTCTGGTTGATCAATCTGAAGGGAAGTTAAGCCTAAATCCTCTAATGATGAAGGGAAAGGGAGGTTCTCCTTACCCCATAAATGAATATCTAGATCAGAACGAACCATTAGAAAATGACCATCTACCGATGAAGCAGAATTTGAGCCATGATTGCGGGGGTCCACCTGATTACTTTCTATGTTTAGAATGATGGTGCTTCCGACAAATGGGTACCGTGAGCAGAACCTTGGGGGAGATGGGTAAAGAATATTTTGAGACCATTCCTCTATTCCCTCAACTCGAAGGATTTATTTCATCGGAAGAGGGTTCACCAGATCCATTTCAATGCATATCTTGGCCACCGTTGTATCCTCTAGCTACAGATTCCACTCATCCGCACAAAGAAAGCATCTCAATGAGTCCCCTATCTCCCATAGAATTCCCAGATTTATGAACAAAATTGGGAGGCCAAGAAGATAGATCCATACTACCTCCTTTGGGTAATCATTCCCATTGTGACCTTCCATCGACTATATGAACAAGGTAAATCTAAAACATCCTATAGATCTGGGGAAGGTGCACCAGGCCTTAATAAAAACATGTAAGGATTATTGAATGACACAGAAGTATTTTTGGTTTAATTAAAAAACCCTTTTTATAGATTTCAGTCCCCATGAGTTGACAAAATCTTTGAATAGTTCTTGCGGGGGTTTGTCTATTCTGAACCTAACAACCAGAGTCCACTTAAGATGATCTGCCCCATCCCTGCACGTTGTTTTAGGGATGGAGATAATTGGAAAACCAGATTTTGAAGAACATTTCAAGTCAAAAGGAACCTCCTAAAAAATATGGAAGATGACCACTGAGAGGATGGTTGTTGAAACAGAACTTCCTTGAATGACAGTCAAGATACTGGGTCAGATCCCCTAGAAGGAGGAAATCCATTAATAGAGGAGGAGAGCGGTGAGGGAGCCGTAGGACCGCAAACACTGGGGCCTGAGAAGTGGCTGGTTTTGAGGGTTGAAGGAGAATAAGGACCATAATCTGTTAATTACTAAGTCCCATAATAATAAATACGATCTACGAGGGTCCTGTCACACCAACATGAGTCATGTTATATGGGTTTCCATTCCCAATTTATGGGGTGGACACTCTATAAATTAAAATTGGCATGAAATTTTGGTGAAACCCATAATATTAAAATTATTAAGATTTCAAAACAACATTAGTGGGTTTATTTCATGGGAATAAAATTCATAGATTGACCTGCAAGGGTCAAATCAAACATATAAGGTCTTAGTTATGCGGGCAGCCATTCCCAAGTTATGATGTTCTGGACCTTTGTGACTTGCAATTGGCACACTATTTAACTAGAATACATAATAAATGAGTTTAATTTATTAAAAAATCAATTTTCTTGACATTTCAAGATCTATTCATGTTAATTTGTTAACTAATTTTAAAAAAAATCTGTTTATTACTATATTTTAAGATGGTTAAATATAATTCCCCCGTAGAGATTTAAGGGAAAACACAATTTAGGTTGATGCAGAAAATTTATTTATCTAGAATTAAACTATAATAAAAATATATAAAGTTATCACATCATCAGAGAATAAAGGTAGATAAGTAAAAATCTCATAATCATGGTATACATAAAAATGTGGCACATAATCACAGAATCATGGTATACATACAAGCATACTAATGATATTTAAATCCTATGTGACTGAAATAATGAAAGAACACACCTATTATACTTCCTTATCGGTACAATTGTTAAATCCTATAAGTCAATAACCAGTGGAAAAATAATAATAGTCACTCAAGGTTAAATAATAATCAACTGTAATAATGAAAGGCATGAACAAGAGTCTCATCCCTAGAAACGTGGTCCATAGCCCTTGCGTGGGTTAGCCATTCCCAAGCACGAGCTATTTACCATGTTCCAAAACATTCCCGGTCTCTTATATACCACCCCAGAAAAGTTAGACAAAGAAAAAAAAGAATCATTTTCTATGACTTTTTGACATCTCGGGCCTTGTTCACTCATAAGTAACATGACTCAGTGCCACATGTCCTAAACCACACCTCCCTATTTTCTAGAGGATTCCAACTAGCAGTGAGGGTTTAATGATTGTGTAGTGGGGAGAATATACCCTCAAGATCAGTAATATATAAAATAGAGGAATAAATAAATGTTATAAACAACAAAATAACAAAATAGTTGAAACCACATCAAAATCTAATAAAACAAACAGTGAAATATGTAAGGATGATACATATATATAGAGTATTCAAGCATAAAGTGGGTAATTCATATAGTAAGGCTTGATGAAATAAAATAACAAACAAATAACCCAAATCTGATGGAATCCTAATAACATGATCAGACCACATATCCAATCACAATTACATGCCTCAAATAAGAATCATTAAAAATGCATCAACCATGATCTAGACTTGCAGCCAAGATTTCTTCTCATGTGCCAAACAACAGCCCAAATTGGGAGTGAGTAAAACTATGTAGACCACCACCAATGGTGTCTAATAATAATTATAGTATATTAATGTAAAATTTAATATTGTTCAAGTAAAATAATGTAAATTAGTAAAATAAATATAAACCATGTCAATCTCATGATACTCATAAGGTACCTGAAGAACCATACCTACTTAGGCCTATATTGGAATATCTCTGAACATTTACCATTTTATAAATTTTTTGGGACCTAATAAATATAACTAGGGAATCCATGTATTACAATGGTGAATTTTGAAACAAATATAAAACAAGGCATCCATGTATAATTATAATATGGAATAATATAAACCTATTGTCCTATGAGCACATCCATGGAATTCCGTATCAGAGTCTAAGTATCACTCATGGAATAATGTAATCCAATTTTCCTATGGCCCATTTAAGCTATTCCATATTGGGATCCAAGTATCACCCATGGAAAAATATGTGTCATTTAAGTTGTGACCACATGTAAGGAATTTTGTTTCAGAATCAAAGTATCACCTAAGGCATAATATAATCCATTTAACCTATGATCCCATCCAATGCATTCTATATAAAGAAACAAGTGTCACCTAAGGCATTATATAATTCATTTAACCTTTGATCCCATCTAAATCATTCCATATCAAAATCCAAGTATCACCCAATGCATAATAAAATTCATTTAACCTATGATATCATCCAACACATTTAGAATCAAAACCCAATATCACCCACAACATAACATAATAGAATTTCATATATCATTTAATAATTATTCATCCCTTAAATACATTCATTGAGTCAATATCCATTCAAGTGATAAAAAGGGGTCATGTGGAGTGTATCCACATCAATTTACAATTCAACCAGTTCATTTATGTTAACCCTTTACTAAGATCCATGGGATGGTATAAAAACCATTTAATGATTCATTTAAATGATCAATTACTTCCACTATCAAGTGTTAAGGTCAACACACCCATAGTGTATTTAATTACAAGGCAATAATGGTAGTCAATTACATTTAATTGAACTCTCCCAATGTAGTTTGTTCAAGTTTGGGTCATTAACTCTCATTTAATCTCATTTATTTATGGGTGTAATTAACCTTTTAACAAGGTCCATGTTACATGGATTTACTATTAAAATTTTATTTAATTCATTTAACACTTTTATTTAAAAGACAATACATACCCACTTTGTAGGTATTTTGGTCTTAAGGGTGTGGTAAAAGTGTCAAGGGTACATATATAGGCTCACTTGTGGGGTGGATCAGGTTAAGGTCATCAACCTCTAATATAGTCAAGGGCCCACGAAAGAATCTTGATTAAGGTCTAAAAAATAAAATATGAAATTACACATTATAAATGAAATTCATGGGAAGTATTACATGTGTCATAATAGTGAATAATAAAAACAACTAAAATTTTGAGGAAACTAACTAGACCACTAACTCCATGCACAGGAAGCTTCACTCATCCAAAATCAGTAATTGGTTCATACTAGAATAAGAGAAAAGGAGATAAAACAAATTCCCTAAAAATTTAGAATATGATATTTTGTTATAATGGAATCCAAAAGAGTAAGAAAATGTATAAAAAGTAAGAGGATTGAGACGCTAACAGAGAGTGATCCAACACAGCTGGTGGCATTGTATTTGGATCATGGGTAGAGGAGATGCCTTGAATCCTTCAAAGAGGGGAGGGGATAGAATAGATAATTTGTGGAGGGAAAATGGGAGAGGATGAGATAAATTAGATTTAGGTGCAGAATAGGATCAAAATAGTAATTTTACTTATTTTTAATAGAGTCTATGATTTAAAAATACTTTTAAGAAAACCAGTTTCCAATCATGCGCCCATATTGTCTAAGTAGAACACGGCCTCATACGGTTAGATTTGTGGTTATATAAACTGTGTATAGACCATGTGAAGATATTGTCCAAGTGTTCCACCCTATTACATGGTTAGGCGCATGATTAGTAGAAATTGTGTGACAACTATGCAATGTACCTATGATATATTTCTAAGGGTTTCATGGTTTCCTAGAACCCCCTGTATGGTTTGTAAAAATTATGCTCCCTTCTTCTCTAGGTCACATGGTTCGTGTGAACCATTATAAAAATCATGCGCTAACCATGTGCCTTACTCTGGTTCTCCAAAAACCATAAAATAGAGGTCTGAGAAAGACTGAACACCCCCAAAGCCTCTCTTAATCGCTTGATAACCTTTATTAGAGTAATACCAAAGTTTTAAGCTAAAATTTAAAGGATTTATACATGTACAATAAAACTAGGATCTTATAGAATATCTCATACAGATAAATATATAACACTCATACATATAGATAGATAATCCTAGATATAAATATATATATATATATTCTAACATGGATTCATGGTAAGAACTTATCACTTTCAAGACTAGGGTTACTAATATTATTACCATGTAGGATTTCATGAAAATTTCTTAAATCTATAAGAGTCTCTCGGACTAGGAAAAAAACCCCTCTTGGGATGAGCCAACCTATAATCCACTTTATCTCAATACATAATTCAAAGTGTATTTAGTTCACTCTAATTACTACCCATGTTTATAAAGTTGGTCTAAAACCAAAAAATATAGATACCGAGACACAATAGAAACAACATTGCATGTCATTCACCCAAGTGGATGATAACATGTCACTCCCCTAACCTAAATAGATTAACATATCACATGTATATCATTTTAGTATAATTATAAACTTCCTCATACTATATTAATCAATGTCCTAGATGTAATACTCATCATATGAGAGGATAAATCCAATCTTAGTTAAGATGAAACTGAGGAAATGTTCCACAAAATTCTCACCCACCACCTAATTAGATTAGTTCAAGGTTTTCATAATAATGGTATAAAATTATAAAGGTTATAAAGCTTGGTAACTCTATAACCTTAGGTATGGTGATTAAATATGAAATATACACCACTAGTATACCAAATACATAGTGTATGAGACTCCATGTGGTATTCCTGGTTGGTCGTCTAGTGTGAAAAACTTTTTGTTGTGCATCATAAGGACATTTTGTATCACTATAAAAAACCTAAACCATAATTGCCTTAATATTTAATCCCAATAAAGAAAAACCCATGATGAACATTGATTATGGGTAACTCAAAGTCATATTTGAGAAGTCAATTTTTGTTACACTTCATAATGTAATAATATATTGTGAAATAATAGTTATGTGAAGAGTTCCTTTTGTATCATGTGATACATTTTATATTCTTAACCTCTTTTAAGACTACTAGAAAAACCAAAAATAGTTAGACATATAATCATATCCAATATAATAGACTTCCATATAGATCATAATTTTTCCCTTTCTTTAGGTTTTATTAATCATATTACATCACTATTTAATTACTTTCACATCTTTATGTTACCATATGATAAAATATTCCACTACACTTATTTTAGTGTTTCAAATAATATTTTCTGAATAATAGGGAGATTTATAAATAATATTCCAAAATGTTTAATTCTTTTAACATAGTATTTAAACTAATTTACTTCACAATATTAAATATTATAATGTTAATAACCTCTATTCCCTACTTAGAACACTTTATATGTTCATAATTACCACTATGTAACATTTCCATTTAATCATTTCCTTTGAGATCATTTGGTAAAAAAATATAAATCTTTACAATATTTTATTTCAAGAACATATTAAACTCTTTTAATGTTTAAAGTGACTTTAATTTGGAATCTGACTACTATAATATTTTTTTTATTTTAACTTAAACATTATAAGATCAAATATGCTCTCATTATTCTCTTAGAAACAATATTCTCTATAATATCTTTCTAAGATACAAAAAACTCCTTTATGTGAGGAAATAATACTTATTTCCTTCGATGTTAATATTTAACAAAAAAACTAGTGTATCCATATCATATAGGGTATTCTATATATTGATAGTAGTTTTCTAAAAAGAAGACTTTATTCCTAAAAATATTACACCATTTGGGTGGAGGGAACACTTTTCCTTACATTTTAAAAAATATTATTCATAAACTCTTTTTCTAATAAAATAAACCTTTTATCCTTATCTTCTAGTCTAGAATATTGTATAATTAGATCAAATCATAACCCTTGTATATTAAAAACATCATCATCTATTTTGGTAATAACCCTTGTATATAATAACAACTCTATTATAAAATAATAGAAAATATATATGATAATACACATCTTTGATTCAAATTCACAAGTGTTTTAAATTGATCCAAAAAATCCAACTCCTCGATATAGACCCCCCTTACGTCATCACTATAATACAGACATTAGGATATAATAATCAATTCATAATAAATATTATTTCAATTACATATTCACAATGGTTTTTTAACAAGTAATTAGTTTCCCATACCCTTTAAAAATAATAATTGGTTTATAGAATATAAATACAAGATGTGGACTCTCAAAATATTTTCATGGTACCCTTTTGTTATTCTAGTAAATTACCCCCCTAATTTCTTTCCCATAGTAGAAAGAATCTCAAACTTTATAAGATTATTTATTTCGTTTATAAGTTGGTATGGAATCTCCATAACCTATCTTCTTCTCCATCTATAAAAAACATTTACCCTTTAATTTATGTAATATCATCATGGAAATTGAGACCCATCCTTCTATATTCTATTTATCATTCCTCAATATATTTAAGATATTTTTAAAATATTTCTTAAACATGTTCATGTTTTAATTCATAAAAAAACTATCAAAAAATTTTCTACTGTTATTATAAACATAACATCAGGACTTTATCAAGCCTTAATGGTGACTGATGTCACTCAAATTCATTTACATACCCAATAATAATGAGTATATGGGTTGATATATATGTAAACTCAACCACCATACATTCAATGTTTGAATTTAAAACTTTTTATCACTATTGTGTATCATGTTATTTATAGATCCTTTCTAGGCTAACTATCATCCCAAAATTATCCATATTATCATGTTTATTTTTTATTTTGGGATATATTTAAATATATATCAATTTAGAGATGGAAATAGAAAATTTAAAATTCCAAATATATGTATCATTCTTTTATTTATCAGCTTCATTAGTAGTAGGCTTCTTTGCAATTTCTTGACATAATACATTGATCTTTATTACTTGTTTGAGAACTATTCACATCTTCCTATACCAATCTAGAAAGACAATTCAATTAATATTTTATTTATTTAGTATTTATTTAAAATTCATGCTCCATGATAATTAATTTATTTTATCCAAAAAATAATATTTTATCAAATGAGTATATTTTTTTATATTTTTTTAATAATGTCCTTTATTAAATGTTCTCCCACTAAAATAATGATCCCTTTTAAATTCCATCATATAAATTTGTGACCCAATATAGATATTTTACTAAGTAATGAATCTAGTTTATTGATCCCTTCATTACATAGCAATGTAGGTA
This sequence comes from Viscum album, assembly GCA_963277665.1. Classification (NCBI taxonomy): domain Eukaryota; kingdom Viridiplantae; phylum Streptophyta; class Magnoliopsida; order Santalales; family Viscaceae; genus Viscum; species Viscum album. Next base: position 1,048,117,905 of record OY728151.1, on the reverse strand, counting down.
GTCTATTATGTCAATCATATCATATATAACTCTTGTTTAGTTGAGTGGACAACCCTCTTCCCAATCAATCATATGTATAAAATCAACTCTATTCCTCTGATATCCTATATTATAAGGTTTCTTAGATAATTTATACTTATATAATATTCCAGATATGGTAACCTAACTATTCTAGTCAATAATTACTAGATTTTATGACACATGATAGTCCATGGGAACCTTGCTTTGGCATGAACCTATCTGGTTGGATGGTCGACATCTTGAAAATTGTTACTTTTGAAGGAATATAACACATAGTATTTATAATTATATTTAAATATCTTTTCTTATATCATTTATTCCATTTTACATATGAATAATTCTAGTGAATTAGTTTTGAATCTATATTCTTTCAAAAAAATCTATATGCTCAAACAATATTAATGAGTAAAAAATTAAACAACTAATAACTTCTATTACTAACCCAAATTAAAAGTCTACTATATTTATACATATTAAAATTTATCCTTTTTATAATGTACAAGAATCCCTTTCGTGTAACATCTTAGAATCATTTGAATTTAAAAATCCCCACAAGAGTAATCTTGGAGTGATAAGTGCCAACTCCTACTTCTCAAGACAAATCCTAAGTTCTCAAGATAGTGAGTAGCCCAACCCAAAGTCCCACCACCCATGGTTATTTACCCAAGAGACACACTAATTCATGGTAATTCTAACACCTAACATGTATAAACTATAATAAATATTTAAATTTGACCTCATATACTAGTGATATTAGACATTCAATAAAGAAAAAAGACTAATTAAATTATTATAACTAGAATGTTACTCCATAAATGCATGTATAATAATTTAAAGTAGTAGTTTAACACTTTAAACAAAATCAATCATCCATTCATAATATATTACTTTATATTAATAAGTAAACCAGGTAATAACAATAAAAATGAATAATTTGTAAATTTTTACATGAGATAAACATCTTACAAACACTTACCAAATAAAGAAAATATAAACACATTTTAAATTTATCATTTTCTTAGTTATTGTTCATAAAAAATATAGATATAGTTATTTTACATTTATTATAACACTGACCACTTCATATTCTTAATTTTCATAAAATCTAATATGAACTTATTCATATTTAAAATAAAAGTTATTTTGTAAAAAACCTTTTAAAAATATAAACAATTCATATATTATGTAAATTATTTACATAATATAAATACATTGAACTTTATTTTATTTAGAAATTTGATCAAATCATCAAAAAAAATTCAATGAACTAAAAAATTTACCAAATTTGTTCCTATAATAAGACCATTTTGTATTCTCATTTATGATTAAATATTTTATTTTCATTTAAAAAAAGTGAATATGTTCTACAAATACATTTTAAGGGGCCTAAAATAGTAAGTCCCAATTGTGTCTTGATGAATAATATATTTATAGTCAGGGGAAGGGATCCAAGAGATGAAAAAATAAGAAAGTGAAGGGAGAAATTTCATTTTCCACCTAAACATTTGTCGCTCTATTCCCCTCATTCTTTGTATATATGTTTGAAGAGTTTTGGTTAATAATATGTTTTCAATCATGTAAAAGATAAATTATTAAATAGGGAGACATAGATTGTAAATGAATGAACCTGATAACATGAGATGAATCCACATTTATCATTGGAAATGAAATACCTCATGTGTTATAGATAGAAAATCAATTATAAAACATATTATATTCTGCCATCATTGAACATTCCTTGCTGTACAATATAATGAAGGAAAGGATCAACTCCCAAAATTATTTTCCTATATTCCCTTCACAATTAATGATGCCATTGGTTCATGAACCATCAGTATTAAACTTGTACCATAAATTAGGAGAATGTTAGTCGACCTAATGTTTAAGACCACCATGGTTTCTCATATTTTTGTGATCTGTCATAGTATTACCATGGGAGACCTATAGTGAATATAAAACATTTCACCCCTATACAATTTTATCCATGCCACTAATAACTAATAACAGTTTTATTCTTATACTTTGGAATATTTGTCGATTAGCCTTGTGCTCGGAGTCATTTAGACTCACCCAAATGCTCCAACAACCTATAACCAAAGGTGTTATATGAGTTTGTCGAATAGATGAGTTATTATTATACCCATAGAACCATATAGTAATGAAGAAATAAAGCGAATCAAAGTTAAGGTATATTTATGCCAAATACATAATAAAATATCAGATGATCCTAGTCAAATATATTTATAATAAATGATACTCCTTTGATTGAATTTATGATTGTGTATAGCATTAGAAATGATAAAAAATAAATTTTCCATTATGTTGGGTAGAAATATGAATAGAAATAATTTTGTAATGCACACTCCACGCTAAGAATTTGATATTTGAAGGGATTCATTTCTTCCAAATAATATTTTTCCATTTTTATTTTTATTTCAATGATTTATCATAAATAACAATGTTGTAATCTATCCCATTAAAGTTTCCATATTAGACCTGGGTAAAAACACACTAATCATGATCTTCCTTCAACACTATTACTTTATGTAATATCTTTAATTATTTATTTATAAATGTATTTTTAATCATGGGCTGATCCATGGCCTCTCTAAAAGTCATCTTTGAAGCTGATATGTAGGGTAAATAAAGAGATATTCCTAACCAATTATCCTTAAAAAAGTTCCTCCATTTTTTCAATGATCCACTATGGATGACTGAGTAGATTGAAAACATGATCATGAATATTATGATAATCCTAATAATCCATTATATTAAATTGTCTCAGGATATCTTTAAATTTCCCATAATTCTTCTGGTATATTGTTCCAATAATGAGCTACCCCAAATGAATTCATAGGGTAGTTTGGAATGCATGGCATGTATGGTTTTTAAAGACACCTTATATATATCCCTCATTCATTATCTGGTATTTTGGTCAAATTTATCTTATGGAATGACACTTTCCTTCCTAATGTGAATCCAAATTAAATTCATTAATAATTTTCTCAATGCTCTAAATGACTCCTTTATGAGATCTGATTACAGATAGAATATATATGTTAATAAACCTGAGGACACTATTAAATGAAGTTAATATACCATTGAAATAAATAAAAAATTATTCTAATTGGTTGTATGATATAAAGGTATACTAAATGATATCAAATTTATGAGGTTGTATTCATCCAGTAAAGAGTGGTTCCCCGATATACTCCATAAGAAAACTACCTCTTTATAACCCAAGACCTTACTTGATCATCTTAACAAAACTACTTGAGAAGTCTATAGAGATGTATACATTGGTTTTAGACTAATTCACTGGTTTCACACTTCTCTTATAATACATGTCTGATATTTCCTTGAAACCCCTAATAGAACTACTCCACATATTAAGAAAAAAACATGTCATTGCCAAAATAATATTTAGATTTACCTATATATTCAGGTCTCCTATTAAATTTATACATAAGTCTAGTGATTATTTTTTGATTAATATCTTACTAATTGTTACTTGATCAGTCATAAATAAATTGAGATAAATAGATTTACCTTATAAAAGGCCACTAAAACCCTTAAAAAGCCAAATTTCCATCTCATGAGTGAGACTGATAACCAAAAAGTTCCATGAAATTGAAATAAAAAGTCACACAATGATTTAGAGAAGATAAATTGGGTTATGGATTTAATAATAAATCTCTTTAGTATCTCATAGTATTTACACATATATAGTTTTATCAAAAAAATTATCCCCAAGGCAATACCATAATTAGGGATATAGTAAGATCGCCCTGAGAAGGGGTGGATCAGGGTGTGCTAGACATAAATAATATAAATACTTTGAGAATAAATATCTCAACTACCCTAAATGGATCTTGACCTATCAACCTTGAGGGTCACTAGGATTTCTCTTTTACCAAATATGCATAAAGGTCCCTTTTACTTCCTTTTGGTGTTCATGCATAATGTAAATAGGGACACTGTGTTTTGACTTGGCTCTCCCTCACTATGATACATCCAAATACCATGCATAGAATTGTTCCTATTAACCATAATAACTATTTTTTCAAGTTAAATCCCTTATCACCTAAGATCACCTCAATACAAGGTTTAGGTTGCACTCACTATCACTCAAGGCTCACTTTCAGCTCATTACATATTCTTCATCTCCCATTGCTCACCAATCTAGGAATGGTCAACACATTATTTATGAATATGAGGGTCCCTTATTAAAAATTTAATTAATATTAAAACTATAATAGATTCTCCATTGTATTCACATTTTTATCTCCCTTACAATCTATGAAAACAGATTTGAGGTAACACTCATTTTTTCTTTACTTTTTTGTAGGCATAATAATCACAACCTTTACTTGGAAAAGTATCCAATGAATTATAATAGATTCTTCAAAAATTTATAGCCCCTTTCCTGGAATATAAACATCCCCTATAATAATCAAATATTAAATATGCTCCAATTATCCTATCACTTTTATCTATTTTGTAAATGTGAAAATAAGTTCATAGAGATTCCTGATATTCTATACCATTGGAATTCATAATCTTCCTTGATAAATATGGGATATTATGCTAAATAAACTTCCACATGTTATCACGTAATTGGGTTATTTTATTTTCCAATATAAAATATCTATGATTTTCCATGATCTATATGCATTTAAGACCTCCAAATTATAAACAAATTCAATACACATGGATTCCTAGTATAAATCTCCTTTTTTGTATGGTTTTAAATCCATTAAATCCATCATTTAATTTACTATAAAAACCATTAATATAACTTGAAACCACGCAATAAATTATTTTTAAACTTCCATTAGAGCCAATAATTTTTCAAAACACATTTTTCTAAATCCACACTTTCGAGCGCTGAAACAAAATGCACCATAGCTTGGTTCAAGACTTTTGGTCATCTTTCCTCAACACCCCCAACACTATAGGCATGGTCCTATACTTTTTTCTATTTCTACTCGTTACTCTACCTATAAATTAATACCACCTCCTCCATATATGTTATCCTGCATGTGTTTCCCTTATTTTATTGTATGTCTCAAAAACATACTCTTCATTACAGCATGTTGAAAAAATAGTGGTTTTTCTCCTCCATCATACTATGCACAAAGGCAATGGTCTCCTCTACATAAATAGTTTTTCATAAAATCTTATCCTATCAACCATATACACCACCATTATAGTATTTTTCTTATTCTATTTCCATTTCTCATAGGTACACTAGAAGCCCACCACTAGGATCACCACGGGCAGAGTCCCTTTCCATTTGTCTATTTATGGAATCATCTTCTCAAAATTTCAAGGAAATGTGTTTGGCCTTTCCTATATTGGGTACATTCTACATACCAAGACTTGATCCAATGAATGGTCCTCCCATACCATCTCCAAGATTCCTTCACCCTTATTTGGACCTTCTCTTACACATGTTGGGGCCATAAAAAAATATGTTCATCACCTCCAGATTTCCACTGAACATCATTCTATTTGTGTGTAAAATGAGTCCAAAACAACAAAATTAAAGATTCCTTATAAGAATATTTTCCATCAATATTTGGAAACAAAAAGTCTTCCAAGAACCACTTCTTCACTTTAGTCATCTTCAACACATGTTTTCAATAATTTTTCTATCAACAAAACTAGTTTTCTTCTTAGAGATTCCAACACACATCTTAGCATCACCCTTGACCATTATGATTTTATCAATTATTCAATCCTTACTATCATGAAATCTAACACAATCCATTTTTATTTCTAACAATATCACCCTTTTTATTTTTTTTGATAACATTCAATACTTAGAAACCCAAAATATCTTACTCCAAATTATTGGAAATGAAATATGATGGAAACATAATGTTCTACCAAATAAGGGGATATCCCTTTGAATAAAAAACTCCCATTTGAATTGGATCATATAAATTAATTTTTACAAACATTATCCACTTTTATGTATGGGAATAAACTTTATGTACGGTCAAATCATCCTTATTATTCATCTTCTAGGAGGGCTTTCTCAGGGGATTCAACTCCCCCTGTGAGGATAAAAACGAAATTCCTTCTCACATTTAATCTCCCATAAGCCAATATTCATTCCTAATGAAATTTATAATTTTATTTAGTTAGTTAATTTAAGACATTTATCTTGAAATTTCAATAAATCCTTTAATCCTATTAGGCCATAGCTCGGTTTATGAAAAATAGTTTTTATAGAAAACACTAGTTTTTTCTATGTCACTTGTGAATACCAGTACAAAAATTATAATTGATTTAGATCTATAAATTATCATTACATAACCTATAATCTATTTCATAATAAACACTAAAATATTAGTGAATAAAATAAATCACCTTGTCTGAGATTTATACAACAAGTAGAAGTAATTGATACCATTTTTTGAAAATTTAACACCACTTGTTGCAAGAGTTTTTTAGTTTGAATAAATGATACCACTTAAACTCCAAATTATTTTATTTTTTCATAGAGTTATTCAAGTTCTATATATGGTTAAGTATCCTTTTAATTTATATCACCATTCCCGAAAATTATTTTTCCCTTGATACAAATTTTTCATGTTAATGTTCAGGACACCACATGTGGATGATATAATAGATCAGTCATTCATCCCCCATAACATGTTCTTTTCTAGTGAAATCACCCCATAGAATATATCTATCCATTAATTATGTACCTCTTAATATATAGTTATAAATAATAAGTTATATGGGGATAGGGATACCTAAAACATCCTCTTGTAGAGGAATATAATGGGTCAAGATGAACCAAACCATCACCATCCATCTCTCCTTTTCACTTTTTTATATTTCATCAAAGGAATGTAATAATATATTCATGTTCTACATCATTACTTGTATATGGAAATATCTACCTCTTTATAAATTATTTCCTTTTCATGCATCCACTATCATTCTTATCTTCACAGATTTGATCCATGGAATTATTATTTGGAATGGTATTTTCCACAGTTGTGGAATCAATCACACTTGAACAAGTAATGTATTAAATAACATAATAAGTAGATATCACCTATGATTTCTTCTTCATTTCAACTTCATATTTCTCCTTATAGTGGTTTGTGTGGAACCTCAATGGAAAACCTCTTCCTTGATGGAAATGATATCCATCTTGTTATACTAATTCTTTAGTGGAGTCAACTTCACATTCTCTTCCACCTTCTTCATAGCTGGAACAATATATTTATTTTTCATTAATATTTTTATTCACTCTTTCTAATATATTTATTGTGAAAAAAAAAATTGGTTTTGATAAACATTGAATTTAAGATCAATTTCATCCTCCCAAACATTGAACCTATTTTCTAGTATAATATGCCATTTTCTTGGATAAGCATTCTTCTTTTAAGTCATTAGAGTGGAGTGTCTCCATTTATGTTTTTTACACAACCATAAATTTATCCAATTATATTAATTTGACTTATAACTGAGGTTAGAAAGAGTCAAAAATCTACTATAAGAATCATTCCTCATGCGGTCTCTCCTTGATTGAGATGTTGGCACTATTCGAGTTCTTTATACATCTTTGGGATTATTGATGTCAAAAAAACTACTCATAATGTGCCCAAATTTGAAACAATAGAAGTATTTTGGTTATTCCTTAATTTAGGTAACCAAACTTCTAAATTTTGAATATAATAACTATTTTCTTCCAGATTTCGTATCTGGATTCTTGATCATTACTGCAAAATATGAGGTATCTTTTACAAATATATTCCTCTACTTTTTTGAGGTGTTCATACTTACCTCAAAGTCTCTTATCTTCTCATCCTTTAATTCCAAATTTTCATCTAAAATTTTCAACTATCAGTTATTATTTCTCAAATTTTATATTATTTCCTCATGTTATTTTCAATGTGAAAGAACACTTTCCTTCAATTCTCATTCTATTTTCAATTTTTTTCCAACCACTTAGGAATTATCATCTAGTGTATCTCTTAATTATTTCATATTCATTCCCATTATTTTATAGATAAAATTCATCCCACTTAATTATTATTAATCTTCCTGTTTTTTAAGGACATATCTTCAATTACAAGAAAATACACTCCATGTATGATACTCTATAAATATTTATTATCATTTCATATGAATTCCTTGGAGTAGAAACATGATAATTTTTTACTCTTAACCAACAAAATAACATTTCCTTTTCATAAAAAATTGAGAATCTAAAATTTCAAATCCATTATTCACACAAGGGTTAAAACTAGAAATATTATAAGCCTCATATTTTACCTCAACTGAAGAACTCAACTTCTGGGATAACTTCCCCTTGTTCATTTTCTATTTTCCATTTAGTGTTAGCAAATTCTGTTTTGGAATCACTTATTTGCCAAAAATAACTTCTAACTTCATCCACAAATAAATGGAGAATATACAATAACATACCTATTTTTCAATATCTTCCTCAAGAGTTTCCCTTAATGTATCTAAGGCCAAAGAATCAATTCAAATGATTCTTTGATCTTCCCAATTGATATCTTTGTGCCAACTTAACAGAATAATTCAATCTTCAAAAAATTCTTAAGGACCTCCAAGAGAATCTACCATGTACAAAATGAAATCCTTTTTAAACTATTTGAAATTTCTATCATCTAATATAGGGTCCTTTATTGTGGATTCCATTTTTCTTCAATAACTTCAAATCAAGTTAGAGAAATAACAAATCCAAGATAAATCAACATATCTCTTTGATACCAATTTGTATTCCCTATATAGGGGATAGAGTGAGATCAGACTGGGTGGTGGTAAAACAGATATATGAGACAAAACAAATTAAAACAATTTGATTTTTAATATCTCACTTCCCATAAATATATTTTTATCTCTCATACTTGAGGGTCAATTATGTTATTCTTCATCCAAATATAATTTAATATTACTTTTACTTCCTTTTAGTGTGCACAAAAAATATAAATAGGGACATGGTGTTTTTAATTAGTTCTCCTACACTGGGTTACATACAAGGGGAATGCATGGTTATAATAATATGCACTGAAATAAATAGATAATCATGTTTAATCACTTATCACCTAGTCCCACTCTCTTATGAGGTTTAGGTTCAACTCACTATCACCCAAGGCTCACTACAGCCTCACTGCCACATCTTCCTCATCAGTTTATCACTACTCTATAAAGTATCTTTACACGATATATAGACATATAACTCCATTATTCAATATTTAAAGCATATTAAAATGAGGATAAATTCATTATTGTAATCTTGTTTGTTTCTCCTTCACAATTTGGGAAAACACCCTTGATGAAGCACTTCTTCTATCTTCACTTTGATCATTGCACAAAAATCACAACATTCACATAGAAAACTCTAATTAATTTCAACATCTTATTCAACAATTTCTTACCCAACTCCAAGAACATAAAATTTTTCAATGATAATCATATCATTATTGTGCTCCAATACCCCTCTCACTTTTCTCTATTTTCTGAATGTGTAAATAACATCATAGAGATTCCTACTATTCTCTATATTTGGCCTTCATGATATTCCTTGATAAATATGAGATATCATGACATATACAATTCCACATTTATCACATAATTAGGATATTTTATTTAAAGACCCATAAATTTCAAGGAAATTGTTTTCTTAATTTTCTTTGGAATTTTACAAGAACGTAGTTTCTGACGGCACCTGATTCAGAGGCCCGGTGTGCCCGGAATCATTTTTTGAAGTTTGGATCAAGTACATTCAGTGAACGAATGAACGGGTTTTTCTAACTTTTGAACCAGTGCTCATAATCAAATTCTGAGGGCACCGATGGAATCGCAGCGCCGGTATTTTCTTAGAAACGCCTCTTCCGGAGTTGCGTTTGCTCAGGTGTGGTTTTTAAATTTTGGGGTTAAGTTAAGAAATAAAATAAAGTGGTGCGATAACTTTATTTTTATTTCACTTAAAACCACTTAAGCTGAGTTGAAGCGGATAGGGTGAAATTAAAAATATCCTACCCTCTTGGTAGGATATTTGTGAGGTGGGGCCCGCACGAGCCCCACCGTTTCTTTTCTACTAAGTAACACACCCGTGAAAAACCTTTTTAAATAAAAGTCAACTGGGACGTTTTCTTAAACAATTAAACGCTCCTATTAATTGGACGGTTTATTTATTGAAATTAATTCTATGAATTAATGGGTTGTTACTTAGTTTGTTTTTCGTTTGTTGGCATGTAATAATATAAGACCAACATTTTTCTTCATGAGTGTTGTTCGTTGAGAGGATTTGACAGAAACCTTAAGTCCTTCATCCTCCTTCGCGAAGAACACGAAGAACGTGAAGAACACGAAGAACGTGAAGAACGCCGGCCTCCAACGAAGGGAGACGAAGAACGCCGAGCCCTAGGAGATCGACGAAACGATGCCAAGTACCGTGACGCTGACGATTCTTCTCCCGCAAAGTTCTTCTGCGACGTTCCTTCATCCTCGAAAAATCTTCGATCATCCGTTGAGGTAAGAGATTGCGGACCTTTTAATTCTTTGTGGTTTATAACAACAACATGGATTTAATTGTTATAATTAAATCTATATGTTCTTGATCCTCGGAGTTCGTCGACACAACGCCATATACCGCGACGATGTGACGCCCTTCCGTGACGCGACGATCCTCTTCTTCCGCGATGATCAATTCCGCAAAGAACGCATGTTCGACGACTTCGATGAGGTAGGGGTTGATTCTTAAAAATCATTGTGATTTATACCCACGACGTTTGTTAAACTTTTTGTCGTGTAATTTTTTTTAAACCACTAACGCGGTGGGTGCGGACTAACGAACAAGTCTGAACCCACCGCACTTTTTCGTTCTTGATGCACGAAACGGAGGACGATGAAAAACGGGGCCGCAATGGCGATTTGAGGGCCTGGCAGTGAAGAATGGGACCTGGAAGGAGCTACGGCGCAGAAGGAAATGGAATCGGACCACTGGAGCAACTCCGGTGGCCCGCGGAATCCACTGGCGGCGCCGACGGCCGGAGGCGGCGGCGCCCCAGCGCGCCGCTGGATGGGGCCGCCCCGGCTGAAGCCGCGGCGGCGGCGGCCGACCAGACCCGCGACCGCGTGGGTCCGGTGAGACACGGGATGTGGCAGATTCGTGTCCGCTGACCAAGTGCGGCCCCACGCGGGGTCGCGACTCCTCTTCCAGCGGGGGGGCAGCACGCCCCGCGGCCTCCTTGCTCGGCCGCTCGGCCGAGCTGACCCACCGGCCGAGTCATGCCCAGGCTGGGCCGGGTCGCGCCCAACTGGGTCGTACCAGACCCGAGTCGGGTCGACCCGGGTCCGGCTGACCCAGGGGGGTCGGTCCGGGTCGGTCTGGGCCCAGACCCCCCGTTTCCGGACCTTTTCGGTCTTTTGCTCATAACTTGAGCTACGGGCCTCCGAACGATGCACCGTCAGCGGCGATACGATCCTTGGATTGGGATGGTCGTTTCAGTATATCACACTCATGGTTTCGGAATACTTTGGGTTCGGCTGGGTTGGTTCGTATACGAAACCAACGGGCCCTCGGAGCGGAAACACTCATATCTTGAGCTTCGAACGTTCGTTTGACGTGCCGGTGACTTTGTTGAATTCTTCTAAGTGAGACAGATATTTTGGATTACTTCACCCGAGGTTTGGACGCGGGTGGAGTATGGTAGGGTTGGTTTTCCCTTAAAAACCAACCGGGCCCCTGGGACGAAAAAGCCAATAACTCTCAGACCGGGCGTCTGATTGACGCGCCGTCTGCGACGTTGAGTTCCTGTTGACGATACATAACTTTTGGATACATCAACTCTGGACTATGTGTCAGTTGATGTATCAGCCTCTCGGCTCGTGGAGTGGACCCTCCCGAACGAGATTGCTGTGTTCGGGAACCCTGGAGCTGGCTACAACTGCTACTGTGACGACGACGGCTGTACAGAGATCCTCAGTGGATTCGACTGCGACGATGATGAAAACAGTACGGGAATCCTCCATGTTTTCTGTAGTGACTACTACGGTACATCTTGGGATATGTCAACTCCGGACTACATGTCAGTTGATGCATCGACCTCTTAGCTCGTGGAGTGGACCCTCCCGGAATGAGCATGCTGTGGGCGGAAACCCTAGAGCCGGTTGAGACTTGACGACTGCTGAACAAATGACTCAGTGTGTTACGGATAGCCCAGTGCGGAGCACTTGGTTGTAGCGGCAGACCCACGGCGAAGGAGCACTTGGTTGTAGCGGCGGACCCGCGGTACTCAACAGAAGGAGTACCTCTGGAGGCTATGAGGGGGAGCGCTTGGTTGTAGCGACAGAACCACGACGGAAGAGCGCTAGGTTGTAGCAGCACGGGGGAGCACTTGGTTGTAACGGCAGACCCATGATGGAGGAGCGCTTGGTTATAGCTGCTGACCCGTGGTACTCAACAGAAGGGGTACCTCTAGAGGCTATGAGGGGGAGCGCTTGGTTGTAGCGGCAGACCCATGGTGGGAAGTGCTTGGTTGTAGCAGCAGGCCCCCAGTCCACGATAGGTGGAGTACTACAGCAGTCCAAGGTGAGAGGGAAGTGCTTGGTTGTAGCGTCATAACCACTGTACTTGGTGGAGAAGGAGTTTCCCAATAGCTTTGGGTTCAACTTCATGATTGATCCTGTGTGGGTCATTGCGGGGGTTAGTACCTACAGATCCTTTGTGTGTCTGATGGCTTAGATGAATCAGTGGCTACATCTGATCATCTCTAACGTCATATGAAGAAGTATACATGTGTGAGCTGAATCCTGTTTTACTTTCCTTTGTGGATTGTGTTGTGCTATCCTGTGTGGATTTACGTTTTTCTTTCCTGTGTAGACTAGGTTGTACTTGAGCTCGGATGTTGGAGCCGAGTGTGAATTGATGACTTAGGTATATGTATGGGAATATACCTAAGCTGTGTCGAATGTTACTTCGTGATTGTATCTTTCCTTATTGGTTATCCCTTATGGATTCTGGGAGACCTTCGGGAGTCTCGGGGTCCCTATTGAGTAGGTTATACTCACCCCTGCACGAGCTATGCCCACACTACGTTGTGTTGGTTGCAGATGACGGACAGCACTGATCGTGGTGGAGGCTTGCAGAGCAGGACAATACCTGGAGGTGGACCACTGGGCGGGACATACTCGGAGCGGTCGGCTGGACTCGAGGAGCAGTGGAGGCTTTCTGTACCCACCCTTCAGGTGGGACTTTCAGTGGACGGCTCGACATTGCGGCTTTACTTTTCAGTTGTTGTTTTCCCTTTCGAGTTGTACTTTACTTTCAGTTTGGGTTTGTATTCTGGCCCACTTACTTTCCGCACTTACTGTTGTACCGGTTTTTACGTAGTGTTTACTTTTGCCTGCTTTCTTTGTGGGGTTTGTTGTTTACTTTACAAAGGCAATGCCTTCCCTTTTTCCAGGATTTACGCCTTGGTGCTGGTCACCAGCCCCTGGCCTATGGAAGGCGGGCTTGGGGTAGTCACGGCACGGGCCTCAAGGATGGGTCGTGACAAATTGGTATCAGAGGTGGTCAGTTCTACCACAGACTCTGATCTTTTCTCTATGTGAAGAAATAGTGTTTAGCATATTGGGTGTGGTTTTCAGTCCAGGGAGTCCAATGTTAGTGCGGCGGCCTACGTATCCGTACACCAGGACCCTGACTTCTGATTTCCAACTTAATGCACGAAAACATTGATTTCATGTGTGTTACAAGTTTTCTTTGTGATTACTTTATTTCAGCTCACCAGGTATACTGTTTTGACCATGGCACACCTGTTTCTTTTCAGGATGTCCCCACGACTTCACCCAGCTAGGGTTCCGAGAGTTGTACGTGACGACAGTCCGTCGAGCGACGAGGCCTCGGTACAGGGCCCTTTGACAGCAGAGGCATCGGCGGTACCTCTACCTGCCGAGCCATCGATTCTTCCAGCCCCAGCCGCTGACGATGCACGTCGCCTTAGTGCACTGCATGAGTTCCAGTGCCAGCGACCGCCCAGGTTCCGCGGGGAGATGGACCCCCAGGTAGCCAAGGACCGGATGGAGGCAGTTGTACGAGTTATCCGGTTAGTGAGGACATCAGCGGACCTTATGGTGGTCCTTGCAGCGAGCCTCCTGTATGCGGAAGTAGGCAGATGGTGGAGCTTGATGCTCTAGGTGCATGACGAGGCATCACTCCTTTGGATGGACATTGAGAGCCTTTTTCGCTCAGAGTTCATCCCAGGCACCCTCCGATCGGTGCGCATCCAGGAGCTACTACAGCTGTGGAAGGTCAGCTTGACAGTAGCCATGTACGCGGCGAGGTTTACCGATCTCTTGCGCTATTCCACAGACATTGTACGGGACCCATTCTTCAGGGCCCGAACCTTCGAGCAGGGGATCAGGCGAGAGATCAGAGCATCAGTTGTTTCTCACAACATTCCGACACATACAGGGGTGTTGGAGAGAGCTCTCTTAGTGGAGAGTTTCCTTGCTGAGCAGTCTCCAACAGCAGGACCCACCACTAGCCAGCATGCGGCAGAGTCTTCTGCAGCGGGCAGTAGACAGATGACGCAGGGGTCTAAGAGGACTAGACCAACTGGTGGTCGACCGCGTGACACAGGATCATTTGTGCGAGGCACCCGGGGTGGACAACGACTTACCATGAGCGGACAGTGTTACTCCTGCGGCGGGGTTGGTCACATGGCTCGTGACTGTCCGACCCACCATATGGATGACCAGAAGATGAACGAAGGACCTCCCAAGCAGAGGCAGAGGTTCGATCGAGGCGGATCGCATGGAGCAGGAGACCGTGGCAGGGGATCTGGCCATGCAGCTGGAGGTGGACGACGCTTCAAGGTGTTGCCACCACCACCACCAAGAGGTCCACCCTGACCGCAGGGAGCTGGTGGACATGGGAGAGCTCAGCTTCAGGCAGCTGAGGCCTATGATCATGGAGCTTCGAGAGCAGATGGACAGGAGAGGGACTAGCTCCAGACCTAGAGACTTTTGTTTATGCTTCTTCTAGCGTTGTTGATGTTTGTTTGTAGATGTTTTGTGTCTTTGTACTTTGAGCTGCAATAATAAAAGACACTTTTCTTACGGCGTTTACCTTCATGTTCTCTCTTTTAGTTGTTACTAAGAGGTTCCTGTTTAAAAACCGTTGACTTGACCCTCACTTTGAGATACCTACTAGAGGAGACCCAGTGACCACACACTGATGTCGACAGTGTGACTCAACCCTTGGAGGCGAGAGTAACGGTTGGATCTCTTGGTAGTAGCGTTGAGGCCTTATGACGTCATCCTTGGTATGGAATAGTATCATCCATGTCAGGGTTGACTTTATTAGGTGAAGAACATGGTTCATCCAGTGGATGAGACCAGATTACTCTTATCGGCAAAGAAGAAATCTCAGCAGCTCTTGTGGGACCAGAGATGGTTCGGGCCACGACAGAGAAGGTCCAGGTCATCCAGGAGCGGATGAGGATAGCTCAGAGCCGGCATAAGTCTTATGCCGACAGGAGGCGGAGGCCACTAGAGTTCGAGGATGGCGACCACGTCTTCTTGCGTGTCTCACCTTGACGTGGATTACGGAGATTTAGCTGAGGCGGCAAGTTGTCTCCATGCTTCATCGGACCTTTCCAGGTCCTCAGCAGGATTGGCGAGGTGGCTTATCGCCTGGCTCTACCACCTCAGTTGCACCGGGTGCACGACGTCTTCCATGTATCTCAGCTGAGGAGATATGTTCACGACCCGACGCATATCATTGACCATGGGGAGCTAGATGTTGATGATGGGGCGACTTTTGTGGAGGTCCTGGTGGAGATCGAGGATCGACAGGAGCGGGTACTACGTGGATGATCGATTCCTCTAGTGCGCATCAGATAGCAGCACATGAACCTCCAAGAGAGCACTTGGGAGCGGGAGGCTCAGATGTGTGCTCAGTACCCACTTTTGTTTCCCTGGCTTATGATGTATCTTTACGGCGACATAAATCCCTTAGGTGGGAGTGATGTAAAGACCCGTAAATTTCAAGGAAATTTTTTTCTTAATTTTCTTTGGAATTTTACAAGAACGCAGTTTCTGACAGCACCTGATTCCGAGGCCCGGTGTGCCCGGAATCATTTTTCAAAGTTTGGCTCGGGTACGTTCAGTGAACAAACGAGCGGGTTTTTCTATCTTTTGAACCAGTGCTCGGAATCGAATTATGAGGGCACCGATGGAATCGCAGGGCCGGTATTTGCATAGAAACGCCTCTTCCTGAGTTTTGTTTTCTCGAGTGTGGTTTTTAAATTTTGGGGTTAAGTTAAGAAATAAAATAAAGTGGTGAGACAAGTTTATTTTTATTTCACTTAAAGCCACTTAAGCTGAGTTGAAGCGAATAGGGTGGAATTCAAAATATCCTACCCTCTTGGTAGGATATTTGTGAGGTGGGGCCCGCACGAGCCCCACCGTTTCTTTTCCTCTAGGTAACGCACCCGCGAAAACCCTTTTTAAATAAAAGTCAACTGGGGCATTTTCTTAAACAATTAAACGCTTCTATTAATTGGACGGTTTATTCGTTAAAATAAATTCTATGAATTAGTGGGTCGTTACTTAGTTTTTTTTCATTTTTTGGCATGTAATAAAATAAGACCAACATTTTTCTTCTTGAGTATTGTTCGTTGAGAGGATTTTACATACACCTTAAGTCCTTCATCCACCTTCACGAAGAACGCGAAGAACGTGAAGAACGTCGGCCTCCAATGAAGGGCGACGAAGAACGCCGAGACCTCGTAGATCGACGACGTGATGCCAAGTACCGCAATGCTGACGATTCTTCTCCCGCGACGTTCTTCTGCGACGTTCCTTCATCCGCGACAAATCTTCGATCATCCGTGGAGGTAAGAGATTTCGGACCTTTTAATTCTTTGTGCTTTATAACAACAACATGGATTTAATTGTTATAATTAAATTTGTATTTTCTTGATCCTCGGAGTTCGTCGACGCAACGCCGTATACCGCGACGATGTGACGCCCTTCCGCGACGCGACGATCCTCTTCTTCCGTGACGATCAATTCCGCGAAGAACGCACGTTCGATGACTTCGACGAGGTAGGGGTTGATTCTTAAAAATATTTGTGATTTATACACGCGACGTTTGTTAAACTTTTGTCGTGTAATTTTTTTTTTAACTGCTAACGCGGTGGGTGCGGACTAACGAACAAGTCTGAACCCACTGCACTTTTTCGTTCTTAGTGCACGAAACGGCGGATGATGACAAACAGGGCCGAAATGGCGATTTGAGGGCCTGGAAGTGAAGAATGGGACCCGGGAGGAGCTACGATGTAGACGGAAATGGAATCGGACCACCGGAGCAACTCCGGTGGCCCGCGGAATCCACCGGCGGTGCGGGTTGCCAGCGCGGCGGTGTCGGCGGCGCCCCGGGGCGCCGCCGGATGGTGGCTCCGCGGGTGAATCCGTGGTGGCGGCGGCCGACCAGACACGTGACTGCGTGGGTCCGACGACACACGGGACGCGGCAGAGCCGCGTCCGCTGACCAAGCGCGGCCCCACACGGGGCTGCGGCTTCCCTTCCCGCAGGGGGGGGGGCAGCACGCCCCGCGGCCTCCTTGCTCGGCCGCTCGGCCGAGCCGAGCCGAGCCGACCCGCCAGCCGGGTCGCGCCAAACCGGGTGGGACCGGACCCGAGTCAGGTTGACCCGGGTCGGGCTGACCCAGGGGGGTCGGGCCGGATCGGTCCGGGCCCAGACCCCCTGTTTCCGGACCTTTTCGGTCTTTTGCTCATAACATAAGCTACGGGCCTCCGAACGACGCGCCGTCAGCGGCGATGAGATACTTGGATCGAGACTGTCATTTCAGTATATCACACTCAAGGTTTCGCAATATTTTGGGTTCAGTCGGGTTGGTTCGTACATGAAACCAACCGAGCCCTCGGAGCGGAAATGCTCATATCTTGAGCTTCAGACATCCATTTGACGTGCCGGCGACTTTGTTGAATTCCTCTAAGTGAGACGGATCTTTTGGATTACTCCGCCCGAGGTTTGGACGTAGGTGGAGTCTGGTCGGATTGGTTTTTCCTTAAAAACCAATCGGGTCCCTGGGACGAAAAAGCCAATAACTCTCAGACCGGGCGTTTGATTGACGCGTTGTCTGCGACGTTGAGTTCCTGTTGACGATACGGAACTTTTGGATACATCAACTCTGGACTATGTTTCAGTTGATGTATCAGCCTCTCGGCTCGTGGAGCGGACCCTCCCGAACGAGCATGCTGTGTGCGGGAACCCTAGAGCTTGCTGCAACTACTACTGTGACGACGACGACTGTACAGAGATCCTCAGTGGATTCAACTGCGACGATGATGAAAACAGTACAGGAATCCTCTGTGTTTTCGGCAGTGACTGTTACGGTACATCTTGAGATACGTCAACTCCGGACTACATGTCAGTTGATGCATCGACATCTTAGCTCGTGGAGTGTACCCTCCTAGAACGAGCATGCTGTGGGCGGAAACCCTAGAGCTGGTTGAGACTTGACGACTGCTGATCGAACGAATCGGTGTGTTACGGATAGCCCAGTGGGGAGCGCTTGGTTATAGCGGTAGGCCCACGGCGGAAAAGTGCTTGGTTGTAGCGGCAGACCCGTGGTACTCAACAGAAGTAGTACCTCTAGAGGCTATGAGGGGGAGCGCTTGGTTGTAGCGGCAGACCCACGGCGGAGGAGCGCTTGGTTATAGCAGCACGGGGGAGCGGTTGGTTGTAGTGGCAGACCCACAACGGAGGAGTGCTTGGTTGTAGCGGCTGACCCATAGTACTCAATAGAAGGGGTACCTCTAGAGGCTATAAGGGGGAGCGCTTGGTTGGAGCGGAAGACCCATGGTGGGAAGCACTTGGTTGTAGCAGCAGGCCCACAGTACTCAATAGGTGGAGTACTACAGCAGTCCAAGGTGATAGGGAAGCACTTGGTTGTAGCGGCATAACCACTGTACTTGATGGAGAAGGAGTTTCCCAATAGCTTTGGGTTCAACTTCATGATTGATCCTATGTGGGTCATTGTGGGGGTTAGTACCTACAGATCCTTTGGGAGACCAATGGCTTAGATGAATCAGTGGCTACATCTGATCATCTCTAACATCATATGAAGAAGTATACCTGTGTGAGCTGAATCATGTTTTACTTTCCTTTTTGGATTGTTTTGTGCTATCCTGTATGGATTTACGTTTTTCTTTCCTGTGTGGACTGGGTTGTACTTGATCTCGGATGTTGGAGCCGAGTGTGAATTGATGATTTAGGTATATGTATGGGCATATACCTAAGCAGTTTCAGATGTTACTTCGTGATTGTATCTTTCCTTTGTGGTTATCTTTTGTGGATTCTGGGAGACCTTCGGGGGTCTCGGGGTCCCTACTGAGTAGCTTATACTCACCCCTGCATGGGCTATGCCCGCACTACGTTGTGTCGGTTGCAGACGACGGACAGCGATAATCGTGGTGGAGTCTTGCGGAGCACGACGGTACCTAGAGGTGGACCACTGGGCGGGACGTACTTGGAGTGGTCGGCTGGACCCGAGGAGCAGTGGAGGCTTTATGTACCCACCCTTCAGGTGGGACTTCCAGTGGATGGCTTGATGTTGCGGCTTTACTTTTCAGTTTTTTTTTCCCTTTCGAGTTGTACTTTACTTTCAGTTTGGGTTTGTATTCTGGCCCACTTACTTTCCGCACTTACTATTGTACCAGTTTTTACTTAGTGTTTACTTTTTTCTGCTTGCTCTGTGGTGTTTTTTGTTTACTTTACAAAGGCAATGCCTTCCCTTTTTCTGGAATTTACGCCTTGGTGCTAGTCGCCAGCCCCTGGCCTATGGAAGGTGGGCTTGGGGTAGTCACGGCACGGGCCCCGAGGATGGGTCGTAACATTTTATTTTCCATTAAAACACATCCATGTTTTTCCATGATCTCTATGAATTTTGGATATCCAAATTATAGACATGTTCAATGTACTTAAAGACCTACAAAAAGTTTCCTTTACTGTGTGGTTTTAACTCCATTAAAACCATTTTTTTTTGAAATTAAAATTAAAATCCCATTGAAACTTAACATTAAATGGAAGTTATGACTTCCATCAAAACCAAGAATTCATTGCATAATCGTTTTCTAGGTGAGCATATTTGAGTGTCGAAACCGCATGCACCACATCCTGGTGAAACACTTCTGGTTGTTTTTCCTCAACATACATAGCACAATGGGTGTGGCCTCCCCCATATTTCTATTTTTACTCTACAGTATACCTATCAACCATATCCACCTCCACTGTGGCCATGGTCTTACACCAGCTTCCCTTCTTTCATTATAGGTATCAAGTATGTCTTCTTTACTATGACATGTTGAAAAAACATGTGTATTTTCCTCCAACATCCCAAGAACCATAGGCTTCATCTCCACTAATTAGGATGGTTTTTCTAACAGCTTAACCTGTCTACCACAAACACTCCCACTATAGTCATTTTCTCCTACTATTGAAATTTCCCATAGGTACACTAGATGTCCACCACGGGGATTACCATGAACATATTCCCCTTCCATCTACCTATTTTGGGCATCATCATCTCAACATTCCCAAGTAAATGGGCATGATCATTCCTATATTGGGAAACTTCAACCTTCCATGCCTTCATGTAAGACATGGTCTCCCCCTACCTTCTCCAATATTTCATAAAAATTCTTCATAAATTTTATTGACCATGTAGGCTCCTTGAAGAAATTACAACCCATATAGATTCCCATTGGACATCATTATCTCTGTGTGTACAGTGATTCCAAAAAAACCATCAACATGACTTGTCAACAACTTGGCCATCGTCATTTGGGATAAACGGTTATCTTAAGTGTTACTTCTTGAATTTGGTCATCTTCAATGTTTATTGTCAACAATTATAGTATAAAAAAAACCAACATGACTCATTGAGATTCCAACACAAATACTAGCATCAAAATTGACCATAAATATATTGTCAATGTTTCAAACCTTATTTTCCACAAATTCAACAAAATACATACTGATTTATGACACCCCAAAACTCTCATATTGAGATCATAAAGTGTATCCCAATATCTCCTTAAATGTTTCTATTTTTCAAAAAAACAATTTGGAAATAATGGATTCAATGTAGTTAGATATTCTATCAATGATGATTTTAGAAAAAATCTATATGATAAATTACACAAGATGATAGAGTTAAATTGTTTAAAAGAATTTGGGTTCTTGACTTTTGGAATCAATTTTTTTTATCTTTTTAGCTCTAGGAAGAGAACCTTCGTTGAAATTATCTTGGATATCCTCAATGATCTCCTTTTGGATGATTTCCCAATAAACCTCATAGAGATATCTAAGAAAACCATCATAAACCATATCTCTATCTTGGTTTAGTTTTTTGATTTCTTCAAGAATATCATAATTATTTGGAAAAGATTTAAGATGATTTTTGATACCTACATCAATGACGTGGGATATTAGATTGAAAAACTATTTATCTTAATCGAATTAATTACCCCCATTTGGTAGTGTAATGAATATTTAAGAAATTTATAGAGTTGGTCTAATAAAAAATGGAATGTAATAATAATGGTAGTGTAAAATGACTTTTCCCCCATATGATGATTTAAATTCCTAATGAGTTTCCATTTTTTTACACATGCATTAGATATGTATTATTTCTATATCACTACTTGAACCACTTATTCATAGTCATTTCCTATAAAATATTATCTTATTATATAAACCTTTTATAAAAATATATATTTTTATCCATAAGAGTAGTGAATGTATCATCATCTCAATCATCCTATAGATAGTTAATAAGAGCATTGATTTATCCCTTCAACACATTTCAACTACTATTATTATTCCCATATTTTTATTCCCATTCTGTTAGTTCCCTCTACATATGTCTTAGTTTCCTTTTAAGATCATTTTTTGAATATACATTTATCTGAAATTTTCATGAATTCTTGAAAACTTCAAAAAAACATCTGATTTAACCCAAAATATATATAATTAAAACAAAAATTTTATCACACCAACATTTCTCAAAATAAGTAGGACTGGTGTGATATCTGAAAATTATTTTTTCAAGTGATAGACAGTAGTACTATAGATGTCTCATATCCCATGATGTTTGGTATTGTATCGATCAAGCTAACTCCAAACTCTAATATCCCCATTCTTATTATTTCAAAATTTGAATTAATCCACCTCATATCCAATATATAGTAGTTTATTAACTAATAGGAAGATTCTAAATTATTCATATCTTTTCTTGAGTAGTTCTAGCATCTTTTTTCTCAATTTGATCAAGTATATAGTTAAAGACACCCCCCCATGAAGCAACCATAAGAACCAGGGTCACAAGTTGAGTGGTAATTCAAAATATATCATATATCTACTTCATTAGGCATGGATGAAAAAGAGGAATCATAGAATGAGACAATATTTTAGGTCGCCTCTGTAGAGATATTTTGGGGAGAGGAATTAATAATAACCACTCACATTTGGTTTTTTCATAATATCCATATGTGCATGTTTATCGAACTATCATTCATAAAGAATATAACATGATACATAAAAGTATACTAATAAATAGTTTTTTCATTTTAATTCAATTAAAAAATAAAAACAATTTCTACTTTGGAAAATTTAAATTCATTATTAATGTGTAAACATTTCCCTTGGGATCCTAGAAATATAACATTCCATAAGGGTAAGGATATAATAATTAAAGAATTATAGATCTTGTTAGAACTTTAATATCACTCCCCATGATATGGGTATATATATTCCCTATAGGAATTTTCTTGGCCTTTGGTAAATATAACTTTCAATCACATTAAAGTAATAGTAGGTTTATGGGACCATTTTTTTCTTGCAAGATTTTGACACAAAATCAACCTCCTCATCATTATATAATAAACTAAAAGAATTAAAATTAGTCATAGATTTGTTCTCAACCTATTACGGGATGTATGAAATAGTATAATAAGTAATATAATTTCCCTAAAACCCTCAAACAAAAGGATAGTCACAGAACATAATGCTAGTAGAAAGTTTTGGAAGAGGGTTAAATAAAGTAGCCAAACTTCTACGATATGATAGGGGTATATCCTCACTTGAACCATCACCAACAAAAAAATAAAGAGGGGAAAGGACCGTATCACCCACTATAGAGAGGTGACGCTCCACAAAATTAGAATCTATAATATTAGTTATAAAATGAGTGGGATCCCCAATATTCTATATAAGGGGTGGAATATTTCCTGAGTATCACCTAGGATAAGATCTTCCTTATAGTGAATGTTCTAATAAAAGTATTAGAATAAAATTTTATATGTGGTTTATTCATTTTGGTTTAATGGTCATATTATAAGCCATAGCTGTTTTAAATTCCATTTTGAGTGGAGTGGGGTATTGAGGCTTTATTTATGCCATGATAGTCTTATCAAATCATATTCCATATAAACCGTAAATTTTTTCAGCTGAAAGGAGTCATTTTAGGAAATATATTATCAATATATGCCATGTTATGGTTTATTCATATAATGGGGATCACCACGATATAGTGATTAACTGGCCATCTCATGGATAAATTGAAAATATAATGCTTATTTTTCACAAGTATTTTCTATGTAAATTATTCATAAAGGAAAATATATTCTTATAAATTTTATAAGACCAAAACTATATTGACAAACACTTATGTTATAGTTATATAAATATTCAATATCCAAGCCTGTTTTGAACTACTCTATTCCCTAGAACCCAGAATTATTGGTATAATAGTTTCTTTATCAAATTGAGAACTCAATAAAATTAGCAAATAAGAGAATTTGATACCACTAAATTGTCTTATATAGGATAGAATTTATCGTAATGTAGCTAAAAGTATAAACCAAAACCTCAAAATAGTAGGATCTTATATTTATATAAGATCGAATAAAAAAAATTAAGAGGGAAATACCACTTCTTTAATATTTTGAATATGTCCATGATCTTACACCTAAACTCTATAGTGATCACGATGAAGCATCAAACAAACTTCATCCTCCATGGGTATCCACGGGCTAGATAAATCTCAAAATTCTTCAGAAGGATCCTCTCCTCCTCATAGTTTTCATGAATATTTTTTTTCAAGGTGAAATACAGGGGATAGCATAAAGGATTATGTTTAAGGAGTTTATCTCAGTGTCTCAATATAATGGAATGACACGTAGATCACAAACTTTGAGTCTATGTATATACCCATCCAAGGAGAATACATGGATTTCAAAGGATCAGTTACAATGAATGAAATGTTTTATAAAGGTCTTATGAGTTAAAATATTTCATAACTCTTAGATATACATTTTCATAAATTCTGTAATGTTTAAACAATTTATTTGATTTTACAGAATCATCTATATTACAATCATATGATAATCAAGTTGAAAATTATTCTTTAAGTTATAGAATTAATATGAACTGTTCATTATCATATAACATGTAAAACCTTCATCTACAAAACCATTACATGGTGACACTCCCCGTGTTATGGTGTATTAAAACACATACCACAATGTGGTCTGAATCACCACATTGTGATATTTCTTGAAGTACATAATTTTATCATAATTATAATTTATATGGATGTACATATTTAATAACCCACAACCTTTAATATTACACTATAAGACTCCATATCCATGTAAATACACGATATTATATTTCATATATAGAAACATTAATAAATATCTTCTAGAAATTTTCAATGTTTCTCAAAAATATTATTCAAGTTACTTTATTACAACTACCTTATTTATGAAATAGTTTTCAATAAAAATATATAGAAGTTTATTATCTTAAATCCAGACACAATTTAATATAAATCCATTATTTCATTTAATCAATGCATGACCAGATGATATTAATTTTGAAACAAATTTGACTTCATAGAATCAAATCCCATGATTTTCTTCAAATCACAATGTATTATTTTTATCAAAATCCAATCCATTTTTGGAAAAACGAAAAATATAAATTTTATCAAATAAATTTTAAATGAAAAATTACTTGATAACTCTAAAAAAATAAGAATCTATACAAAATAAAATTGAATCACTTAAATAACGATTATAATCATCATAGAAAAGAATAGGGCCCACTTACCATAACGATGGTTTCTATAATTCCATAGATTATAGATTTCAAGTCTCTCACAAGATTAGGATTGTCACTTAACATAAAATAATATTATTTTTCAAAATCCAATGTCAAACTCCATCAATATCCAACCCTCTTGACAAAGAATCAAGTAAAATGGATACATGGGATCAATAAGGGAGATAAATCTATGATTTAGCTCCTTAAATCATGTTTCTATTTGATTGATAAATTATCAAAATTCTTCAAATTCTAGTGGATAACACTTAAAATATCCCTATAAAAACACTATATTTGTTGAAATTCATTAAGGGGAAGTTATGGTGACATAATAAGTGTTATGAGATACTTTTATAGAATATCATTTATCTTTGTAGCATGTTCATAGTTAAGTCACTGGATCTACTAATAATACACAAAAACATGCTCTATACTTTATTTAAAAATTGACCTTATATAGTTAACTCACATAGTTTATAAAACCACGAACCAATTCAATACTTTTCTTGTGACACGAAAACATAATTTCATAGTTATCATTTACAGTTTGATTCCAATGTTCCAAAAAATTGATATAGCTAAAATATTCCATTATTTCAATTTATCACATAGAAATTATCAAAAAAATAAACCGAAAAATAACATTCCATATGAGAGTGTCACAGTTTTTTCATGTGTATCACTTCATAGGTAAATAAAAATACACTTTAATCAACATAACCAACAATATAGTTAATTTTTCAAATGTATGATAGGGATTTTCCAACATAGTTTACCATAGTCTCTAGTTTACCTAGATCACTATAAATCATACTTAGTTGGTCACATGGATCTCTTTATGACATTAATATTATATATTTAATTTATATATAGTCAAATTTGGGCTTTTCATGACTTTTTATCATGTATATATGATTTTTATAGTGACGCAAAAAATACTTTTCTCCATGAATGAAACTAGGTTAGACCTACACACATATATTGACTCAAATGTATAAATTCATCTATGGTACTACCCTCATTTTATTCATTGCATATTATTTTCAATCATAAATAAAAAATAAATGGTTATATGTATGGAACATAAATTTGTATATTGTTATCATCTAAATCAATTATTGATATTCATGAATTCAGAGGTCAAACATAAATCATTCCATTATAAATGTTATACATTAATTTTAATTCAATCATTCATCGAAAATAATACATACACCTATTATAACACTTTAAATCACTATTGAAATTAATTAAGTATATTCACATAATATTATATTATATTTATATATATTTGGAAAGGTTAGAAACAAATATAACATGACCATGGATCCATGTTTCAATCTGAATAGTATCCATGGGCTCAAGACAAATGATAAGTTATATTTTTTATGGTACTCACAAAATTTAAAAGGTATTAAATATTTATAAATAATTAATTGATATATAGTCAAATTTTCAATTGGAAGACATCAGAATCATCATAGTTTCCACAAATAAAATTCTATAACTTATATACCCTCTATATAAAATCATAAAAAATTAAATCATGGGAGTATACTAAAAATTGGATAATAAATTACTATAAATAATGTGAGACTTCAAGGAAAAAATGAAACAAGTTTTAGTTTCTTAATACTTATAAAATAAATTTCTTATAATTATAAAATTTATAAAATTAAATTTTAAAATTTCTAAGAGGTTTCCCAAGAATATAATCAAATAATTGAATGATACAGAATCTTGTGAGATAATATGAGGAGGAAAGTACCTCCTAATGTTTTTTATTATATTTTATTTAGACTATTCAATGATCTCATTAGTGAAAAGTGTGATAGGGAAATTATAGGAAGTAGTTTATGAAAACTAAAGGTCCAAATGGGATACATCAAGGGTCATATAGGTGGAAAACCAAGCCAAAAAACTAAATTTTATGACTTAATATATTTTTTATAACTTGTAACATAAGTCTTAAAATAATTATTTAGTATTACTAATGGAAATACCTACCCCCGATGTTGAATGTTATATTTTGAGATATCATTTCCAGATTATTATGAACACACTAAAGATTAATAAATTATTCTATTTAATTTTTTGTGATGTTATTTATATTTTTAATAAAATAAATTTGAGATTTTTTTCATTATCGTAAAGATATTTTATAATCCACGAATTTTCAATGAAAAATAATTTTATCCTTACACATTCTTTGTTACCCTACTCTTTTTTATAAGAAAAATATAGTATAAAAAATTTAACATTTCATTTTTTATCTTCATATGTTATGTGATATTAATTAATTATCATCATCATAAATGGTATATTCAAAAATATGGTTCTTTAGACTATATCATTCATGAACCAATACACCCCCATATCCAAGAAAATTCCTTGAGACCTATAATATCAATTTATTTTTTGATTTATGATATTGAATTTGGAAAATAAAACTTCTTAAAAACATCTCAAGAACATAGTTGGGAGGGATAAATTCTGAAAATCCTCTCAATGATATATTAATAGGTATAAATTTACAAAACTACTTTCAATCTTTGAAAGTGATCTCCATCCATTAAACTAGTTTTACTCAATTGTATTTGAATTAGACCTTTTTAGGATCAAATTAATGTGAATTTTTATGTAGGAAGTTCCTAGTGGTGATTGTAGTGGGTGAGGTCAACCTAAAGGGTGTGATAAGGGAATGTTAGATGAAAAATCGACCCAAGTACAAAATCATCAATTTGGAATGGTTTTTTTAAAATCATAAATTTAGTGTTAAATCTCTTAAATTGAGTGAAAAAACATTAAAAACATCCTATAGTTAAGGGTATTGTAATAAATATTCATTCAAAGATTTAGTAAAAAAAATATGAAAAACTCATCTACATGATCTTATTGGTAAGGTAATGGTAGAATGAAATGAAAAAATATAAATAAATCACGCCTTACTGACTATTTTGAATCCTCCACTGTTATAACATCTTATTTTTTGAAAAAAAATTAATAAATTTTCACTGTAAAATTCATGTATATATATGTGTGTGTGTGTGTGTGTCTATGTGTGTGTGTGTGTGATAAGTGATCTTATATTTCTTTTTTCCAAATGATATGAACTTAGAATATATATACATATTTGAATCCATTTTTTCTTGAAAACATAATCTAGTTATAGTGTATTTTAGCAGTACTAATTGTTTATTGTTTTCCTAAAATAATTTTTTATTAAATTCATTAGACTTTTTACACATATAATTTTATTTGATAACTATAATACTTTTATTAGAGGTTTTATATCCACATGATCATTTAAATGGTAATTAATTATTTGTTATCTATTTGTTAACAAATTAAGATGCTTGTTTTCATAGTCAGAAAATTATAAAATATAACTATTAAAAATATAACATATGATATTTTATGTGAAAATGTGATAAAATAAATGAGAAATTATAATTTTTACAAAAAAATAATAACATTTTATGACTTTTTAATTTAAAAAAACAGTTTATTTAACTTAAACATGGTTATTATGATATTATTTTCACATGTGTTATTACTCAAAAAAAATCCTTTAATAATGTTAAATAACATGATTTATAATAAAATAAAAGTATGGAATATTTATAATTTTTATTTGAAAAATTAATTCTTTATAGGTATAGAGTCTTATTATCACTGAATGTTTATTAGATCATGATTTTTTATTTTTTAGATAATTAAATTGTCATCGGAATTCCATTGTAATCAAAGAGTACAATGTTTTTCACACTAAAATTATTTCTCAATTATATATCTAAAATCTAAATTCCACTTAATAAAAATAATAATTTATTAAAATTTATTTTTGACATGTATTATTAATCAACTAAAATAATATAGTAATTAATAGGTAATAAAAAATATAAATGTAACCCCTCAAAACAAAATATTTAATTTTTATTCAAAATATATTGTTTTCTAATATATTATATGATTATATTTAAAAATGAAATTTATAAATTTTAGAATTTGAATTTGATAAATTGAAATTAATTTTGGGATCATTACATAAAAATTATATTACTTGGAATTTTTTGGATTTTTCTAAAAAAGATTCATTTTTTGTGAATAATAAAAAATACAAGTTTTACAAATAATCATGAATTTTAAAACATAATAATGATATAAATATGTTGAAAAAATTTATGAAAATTTTTTTAGACTAAAAAAGGTTTTAAGGAGTATAATCATGATTTTAAAAATAATATTTTGAGTTTTTAAACCAATATTTGAATTTTTCGAACATAAGATATTTATTATTATAATAAAATATATTTTGGTTATTTGCTTTTAATTAATGGTTATGATTATTTCATTCAGTTTTTACTTTATTTTAATGTCAAATACCCCCACCCCAACCCCTTTGTTCTATAATAAAATAATATATATCATGGTAATGAAAATTATTCATAGTAATTTTCCAAAATTATAAAAAAATTACTTCATTCTAAAATTGTAACACCTAGAGATTTTTATGGGACAGATTCTTTTTATTTTCTTTAATGTCTTGTGTTATACACTACACCAAGATAATCTTAAGTTATATGAAACACTGAGTTTCTATAATACATATTTTTATTATTATAAAATAATAACCTAGTAAATAACTAAGTGGTTATGAAAAGTATTGACTAACTTATGAAAAATATAGGGTTTATAAGATGAATTTATTGCTTACAAATTTCATAGAAACGAAAATATATATACATATTGAATATAAAGGTAACATTTATATTTTAATAAGTTAGGGATATTAATAAAACATATATGTTATATCTTCAGTCAAATATTTACATCCAATAAATTGTATTCTCATAAGATAAGAATAAATCTAATTCTACCAATAAAAAGATATATTTTTCAATAAGGTAATTTTATAACCTTTTAGTGGTAAACCTATTTCAAATCCAATTTCTGAAACTTTTATGTATTTAATTTGATATAATAAACATATTATATTAATTTTTAATGAAAAAATTTACTTTGGTTGAATTTTTGGTATTTTTCTCATAAGTTTCATTTTTTGATGAATAGTGAAAATACTGCTCTTTATTGAAAACTGTATTTTCTTTTAAATTCGTTACAAAGTAAAATTATGTTTTAGATTAGTTATAAATTTTAATTTGTTCATTTTTATCCAATTATGGTTTTTTAAATTATTTTATACTTGAATTTATTATAAAAACATTTTTCGTTTTAAAAGGACATTTTTCCAAAAAAAATCTATATTTCGTGACATTTTTTTGGATTTATTTTAAATTTAATTAAACAACTTCTGGGTATTGAGTTTAGAAAAATAGATGTAAAATTTGTATTTGGGAGTTCCAAATTTGTTAATTAGTTCTCTTTTACTTTTGATTAATATGAATAGAAACTATGGTAAATTTTGTTACCATAGTAAAGGGTAAATTTGGTAATTTAGGTTAAAAATAAAATTATAAAGACTATAAAATAGCATAAATAAATGAAAAAATCATTTAATGAATTTAATTCAACCCTTAATACATAAGGATCTAAATTATGGAATTTAATAGACACTTTTCCATGAAAATTATGTAAATAATATTTAAATAAAAGAAAGACACAATGTGTCATTTTCTTCCTCTTTAATATCTATTATATGTCCATATAAATAAAAATGGGTGGTATCAACCAATATAAATGGTTATTTTCAATATAATAAACATATTTCAATAATATAAATTTATTTTTGACATTTTGAGGCCATTTGGGAGATATTATGGTATTTATAATGTTTTATTTAAATGAAAATTTAATGATATAACATTCATTTTTTAAATAATTTATTATTTTTAATATAAGGTTATAAAGAATCTAATTTTGACTATAAATAATAGTTTTAAAGATAATTTTTTTTATTTATCATTGTAATTTTTTTAATTTTTAGGAAATAAATAATTACCACAAAGGATCATAAATTGATGATGTATAAATTATTTAGTTG
This sequence comes from Viscum album, assembly GCA_963277665.1. Lineage (NCBI taxonomy): Eukaryota > Viridiplantae > Streptophyta > Magnoliopsida > Santalales > Viscaceae > Viscum > Viscum album. The sequence continues at coordinate 1,048,086,680 of OY728151.1, read as the reverse complement.
ATGAAAAATCAATAAAATTATTTTTATTAAAATGATAATATATATTAAAAGACCAAAACAATAGAACCAATATTATTAGTCAATTATATATCGACCATAATCATCCAAGGGTCAAATTATAGACCATTTAGAGCCACATGGAATAGATTATAACACATAGAATATTTTACCTAAAGTAATGCTAAAGTTTTTATTTTCATGTTTTAATAAGTATAACATTTCTAATGCAGGATTTTTTTCAGAAGATATATTCGGTTATAATATTATTATGAAATATATAGGATCTATCTTAATCATAGTATTTTATTTTTAGTTTTTATTCAACATATAAATCTATTAAATAATTTCACAAAACTGATATAGTAATTATTTTATTAATGGAAATATAAAATTAATGTTATTAAAAATATTAAAATAAATATAATATGGGTTCATTAATATATAAAATTAATTTTATAGCTTAAATTGACCCCTTTTTAATATATTAAAATATATTCTTTTTTGATAATATTTTATCTTGAAATTTTTAAAAATCCCTGAAATGAATAAAGTTAAAATTGAGACAATTGATATTTTTTCCAAATAATGATTTATTAAAATTGTTTAAAAATCCTAATACATTTTTAAAAATGTAAAATAATTATGATATGGTATAAAATTTGGTTTATTTTTTATTTATGGATAAATTGATATCAAATAAGTAAAAATATTCTATTTTACTATTGAAATATTTGTTACCAGAGTTAGAATTAAAATAGAATAACTAAGGGCTAATAAAAATGATAAGGTTTAAATTGATATAAAAACATATATATATATAATTTATTAGATGATGATATTAAAAAAACTTCTCATTTTATATTCTAAATTACGAAATTTTTGGGTTTTTTGGGTGTGATTTTATTTTATTATAAATTAATAATTTTTGAGATTCCAAATATGCCCCTCACATCAATTATAAATGGTAACATCATACCTCACAACTTCACGTCACTTTTAGAATTAAATATTAGTTATTCTCTACTCATTTCCAATATCAACTTCCATAGTCACATTATATAGGTGCTGGTCTTCTCAAGAGACAAACTCTAGTGCCTTTAAGAGGCCATCTAGAGGGAGCTTGTCGAACAAGAGGTGGTCTCCTCTATTGATTCCTTCAAAATTATTTCTTGCAATAATTACTCTTCATGATTTGTTTCCATTATAAATTAATAAATACTGTAAAACTTATATAATAATATTTTATTATGATTATTTAACAACCATATTGCACCTTATATCCATCCTATGAAAAACAAAATCATCATGCGTGCGTATGTATGGCTTAATGTCTCCACACTATGGTGTAATCTATTTTTCATCACCATATTATGTTGATGGGTATAATTATGAAAATAATAAACATAAATATTTATTATAACATGATATTGATTATGGAACAACAAATGTACCATCCACTTCCATACTATTTATTATTAAGGAAATGATATCATCGCTCATACGTATGTACGGCCTTCCATCTTCATGATGTGATATGATTCATTATTCATTATCTCCATTTATAGAATGAGTATATAAATTTATAGAATGAATAAATATGATAGATATTTTATTAATATCATTCTTTAAATTATATTATTATAACAAAAGAATATTAATAAGAACTTATCTGACAAAACACGTGTAAGAAAATAAAGTAGTTAATACCCAAAGGACGAGTAATAATGTAATTAATAAATGGGTAATAATAATGTAACTTATAATATTTTAAAAATTAATATTATTCTAGAATAAGTTAATGAAATTACTTAAACCATTATATACGAGGTTTTGAGAGGTGTGAAGGTACCCAGACCAAAGGTAAGGGATAATTTTACAATCTAATTATTATCTGAGATTATTTATACATAAGTATATACTGAGGTATATTTATAATCCATGTACATTTTTCTTAAATATTTATTCCAAAATATTCTTTCCATACTTCTAAAATTTTTTCTAGTCAATTTTACCAATTGGTGAATTTTTATTAAATGGAATGAACGTAATCTTTTTTCATTTTCTATATGAGGAACTTTTTTGACTTTTCCGAAAAAAGTACGAGAAAAATGTTTTCTTTTAACTTATACAGCATGAATAGATTTTTACATTTTCATAACACCTTATTTCCATGATTCTTCCTTTATAATATTTAATGCTTATTTTCAAATAAATTATTTTCTTTTAAAATTATGTCGCATTTAAAAAAAATCATTTTTGAAAAATAAAGGATATTTTTATAAAATAATATTTTCAAGTGTTATATCAAAATTATTTTCCATCTAAGATTGAATTATTTAATAAGTTTTTGTTTCAATTATGCTTTTCATATTGTTACTATGGTTTTATTGAGTTTGTTAAGGAATGCTTTTTATGAAATCCATTTTTTACATGTATTATGTCATGAAGAAATCATGTTTAAAGAAATCCATCTTATTCCTTCAGTTATGCTATATTGAATGATTTATGTTTTGTATAACATGTAATAATGATTTCGTTATGAGATGGTTGGGACTTATATATCCCTCCAATTAATTGGGTAAAGATTTAACTCTTTTGAGATAGATAGTTCTAGAAAGGGAAATGATCTCATTTCAGTAATAGAGGGTTGTAATGGTAAGTATAATTGGTTTAGTAATACAAGTATAGAACAAGGAGTGAACTCAGTTTAGAAGAGGACTTCTTAGACTATGATGGTCTTGGTAATGAGCCTTGGATAATATGGAAATGAATTTATATGCTTCTATTTTCTCCAAAATTCCATTTTTCTGCCAAATCTATTTAAACATTACTCATGTTCCTTTATGATTTATGCCTTATGAAATACCAATATTTATTGCATGACTCAAGATTTTCATATTTGTTATACTTGGTATGATTTTCAAAAGTTATTTTCATGTTTTTACATTATTATGTTTATGTTTTGTTTGATATTTTCCATGTTTATCCTCACTGATCATTTGAGCTCACTCTTTTCATATGTTTTCTTTTCCCCATGATATAAATAAAGGTTTTAGGAATGAAAACTAAAGAGAATGATCATTATGGGAGATGTTTATGATGTTTCACCAAATTAGAATAATGTGTTCTAATTTTCTAAAGGCACTAAACTAATATGGTCTTTGGGCGTCTATTTTTGTAATGTATTAATTATTCCAAAAAAGTGATATAATGTCCATGTATGTAAATCTTGGGCCGTTATAGCTGGTATTAGAGTGAAAGTTTAGTCAAATTTTGGAAACATTTTTGAGAAAAATTTAGTGATATCCCTAAAAATACTTCAAAGGATATGCCTTGGTATGTTCCTAAGGATAAATCTATGTATAAGTTACAATCCTGGAGTTTTGGTAATGATCATAGTTAACCTATAACTAAACCTGAGATATTAGATATTTAATGTACTCTTGCTTGATTATGTTGTCCTCTTACTATTATTTTTTCCTCACACACAGTTATTTTTGGGTTTTATAAAATGGATAGAACCTAAACAAAACCGTTTTAATCATAAATTCAATGGGAAATTCAATGATTTTCCTCTTGAAAAAAAATTTTATGGGAACTGGAATGAAAAATCATATCGCTATACTTACACAAGCTGTGAATCATTCTGGACTTCTAAATACGTAGATAAGGGAGTGACATTCTATTGAGTCCTTCATGAGGTAACATCCACCTTCCTTCAGTGGGTCTTCTGATCTACTTGTTTCTAAACAATGGATCAACACCATTGAAAATATATTCCGCGTCCTTCATTTTTCTGAACATGAAAAATTAATTTTGGAAGTTTATCACTTAGAAGACAAAGTGGACAAGTGGTGGACCCTAATCAAGAATACGAGGCAACAAGATGAAATTGAATCCATGGAATGGAATAATTTCATGAACTTATTTTTCAATAATAACTATCCTTATATTCTTCATACAATGATGAAGAATGATTTACTTGAGCATAATAAAAACAATAATGAATTTTTTGGTACCTATGAAGCAATTTTTACAAGACATGCAAGGTATGCTTCTGGAATTATTATCCAACCAGAGAGTATAGTTGATCAATTATTTAGAGGCTTAAAACTAATACATTGAAGGTAATTATCCATAAAATACATTTTTAGTTATGAATATATTTTGTGTTTTACAATAAAGGTAGAAATGGATGTTGGGGTTACATATCAATTTCATGATTTCGATAACAAAAGAAACATGGAGTTCAAGGTAAAATCTCAAAAAAAATGGTGAAAATAATATGAGCATTTCTTTATGGTCAAAGTGTAGAAAGAATCATCGTGGGGATTGTGTTAAAGGGATTGTAAAATGTTTTATGTGTGGAAACTAAGTTCACCAGGCATTTGAGTGCTAAAATAATGGAAAAACTGTTGCTAATGATGAGAATAATGAAAATGCTATATAGAATGCACCTCCCACACTTCAATGTTACAAGTGAAATGAAATGGGGAATTAAGCTAAACAATTTATTTATCTATGTGTTATTGATGACAATCAACGTTAGAAACCTCTAAAGGTGAAGGACAAAGAAAAATCACATGCGATCACTATTGGTGATGTAGAGTATGACAAAAAAGTGGTGGAATGATTGAGTGTTTATGTAATGGGATTATAGAATAATGTTGTAGAATCACTTTTATTGTATTATAGAATAATGAAATATCTATGTATTGGTCCATTGTGGTTTTTTCACATGTATTTAAGAGTATATTCTTAGTCATACTAGTAACCATGAAAAGATATTTAGATATTTTTTGGAAAAAAAATTAAGGGGGGTATAACCCCTAATATGTGCATGATGTTGGGATAATGAAATAAAGAGATATTTTATTGTATTAACAGCCTCAGGGCTGATATGATGCAAAGTTTATTTATGAAATCATGGATTAATTATATTTAATATCTGTGATTTATGTTATGTGGAATGTTATAATTTTTTAAATTATTCATGTTTTCACTAAGATTATATGGTAGTTAAATTTATTACCATGTTTCAAGAAAATACATGATTGAGGAATTCACAAGCATTGAATGTGACCAGCAAGATATAGCTTATGATATATGGGAGATAAATGTCAATCCAAGTTGGTGAAACTCTTTATAAAGTTTTTTCTTTTCATTTTTCAAATGGATTGTATGTTTATCCATTTATGGAAATTATAAGTTAAACTTCAAAAGAAATTCGTTAGAATAATGTATTATCTCACCATAGGTGAACTTAGGAATCTTTGAAAACTTGTGCTAAAATTTTTTTTGATAAATATAGATGGAATTACATGTCATTATCTTTATGGATAACATGATCTGTTAACACTTTATGAATAAAAATTTCAACTTCATTTCTTAAAATAATAGATGAAGTATAAATTTATCAAGGCCAAAAAAATGGAGAAGTTTACCTGAAATCGTGTACATACATTCCACTCAAGGAAAAGGATCATGAAACACAAAATGTTTTTTCCTTGTACCTTATTTTCAAAAGAATCAAATGGCCCCTTAGATCATCAAAAATTTATGGCTTTTTGATTATTAACTTCATGCTAAACATGTTCTTTATTAAACTTCAGAACATGAAGAGTAGATTTCTCTTCCATGCCTATGTGTTCACATGGAAGCTTAGTTGTGAGTTACTTTGGGTAACCGTTATGTTTCCAAATTCCCCTTTTAAAAGGATATTTTTGTATATATTTTTATGATGTACGTTTCTAAGAAAATAACTATATAGTATTAAAACATGGATAAACCCAATGAATTTTGAGAGAGAAATTCATTTTAAGGGGGACCCCAATATTTTTATGGGATGGATTTTTTTAATTTTTTTGATGTCTTGGGTTGTATGCTACCCCAAGGTAATCATATGTTATACAAAACACCAAGTTTCTAAAAAACTAAATTTTATTATTATATGATAATAACCTAGTCATTAAGTTAACAATTATGAATATTATTAACTAACTTATGAAAAATGTAGGGTTTATAAGATGAATTTATTGGTTAGAAATTTCATAGAAATGAAAATATATACAGATTGAATATAAAGGTGATATTTTTATTTTAATAAGTGAATTATATTAATAAAATTTATATATTATGTGTTCAATAAAATATTTTCATCCAATATATTTTATAGAAATAAGATAAGAATAAATCTAATTCTATCAATAAAAAGATATATATTTCAAAAGTTTAATTTTACCACCTTTTAATTTAAAAACCATTTTAAATCCAATTTATGATAATTTAATGTATTTTATTATCCTAACAAAGGTGGAATTAATTCCTCAATGCGCAATTCAAATTAGAAATTTATATGTTCCCCAAAATTTACTAACTACTAGGGCATTGTATGGTAGAAGTCTGAGGTCGATCCCACGATGAGGATTTTGTTCTTGTAAAGAGAAGAAATCTGCTCTTGAATTGTTTGTAGTATTCCTTTACTAGTTGACTAATGTTTGGTATTTTTCTAACTAATTTCGGGTTTGACTTTAATTAATTAAATAGGGGTCGGGACCAAGTTCGAGTACCTAGATAATGGTGATCCCAGTTCTAATCTTGGAAAGGTTCTAAGTGCTTAGTTAGTAAGAAAGTGGTAGGTGCTAGTCAATATTGGTTGGGTATTCTAGTTCTACCTTGAATTTAGTTATTCCCTGGTTAGGAGGGTAGCTATAGTCCTAAATTCATTACTTTCAGCTTCTATTTCAGAATGTTCCCTATCTAATGGTCATAGTCAGAGTTTACTTCAATTATGATAGGGTTGTTTTCCTGACTGTCTGATGGTCATGTTACAGTCTCACAAATGGGGTTTGATCATTGGTTTATATCCTAATTATTAATCGTTTTATGTTTTCCAGTATTATAACTAGATATTTAATTATGTTTCTAGATAAATCGAATCTTTATCCCTACCCCAAAGCGTTTATCTACTCCTAATGGTAATTAAAGCAATTAAAGGGGTAAAGGAAGTCATAAATATGCTAATGGAATTGAATAAATATGTGATGAACATGCAAGAAAACATTAAAAACCATACTTTAAAGGAAAAAAATGGAAATGAAGCGATGCAGGAATTGAAGGCATTAAAGAAAAGGAATCCACGACTCCTTGATTGAAAATGTAAAAGAATTAAAAAGAACTAAAGTTTTTTAGAGGGGGAAAGAGAAAGAAATTCCGAAAGGAGTCTAAAAGGGAGAGAGAGGGATAATCCAAGCTTGTTCTAAAAAGTGTTGTTGAGTTTCTCCTTATATAGGAATAAATGGTCACGACGTGTACTTAATTTTCTCATCGTGAACATTAAATCTACGTTATTTCGATGAGGATCTTTAGTGTGGCATACGGATATTAAGTGGATTAATGATTTTTGACCATGGTCACATCATGTATAGGTGGTTCATGACTTGTACCTCATGGCCAGTTGGCTTTTCTCATTGAATCATCGCGGATTTCTTGGGGTCTGGTTTGACTAGTGTCACGACGTGTAGGCGCGAATCATGATGTGAACTAAAAATTTCTTAGGTCATCATGGTTGTTCACGACATGGCTTCACAGCTTGATGCAGGCTGTGATCATCAGGTACATGATGTGAACTTGGCCATCATGATGTGTAATTAGCTATTTTATTCTTTTCTTCCTTTCTTCCTTAGAACCATGGGAAGCCCTATTTCCTGCATAATTTGACATATACCAGATGCATTATCTAATATATGAATTAAAAACATTGGAAAAGTTACATAAAAATATATATAACGTTTAGGCTCATCAAATCCCCCACACTTGAATCATTTCTTTTCCTTAAGAAAAATATCTCAACAAGTATTTCAAAAGGATAAGAAATTTACAAAGAAAGAAATGTGTGTTATGTCCATGTAATTAAATTAAGTGTAAGAAGAAAAGTATCCAAGTTCCAGTTTTAATCATGCCTAGTAAATTATTCATTCCTCATAGTTCATATTTTTAAAACAAATTATATTCTTTTAATCATAGTATCTTAAATATTACTTAAGCTATACTCCTAGTTGCAATTTACCTAACCATGTTTTTTTCTCATCACTCAGGGTAAAATTTAAGTAAGGTATGATCGTACCCTGAGTCCATGTTCCTAACCATAGGCTTGTAATGGTTCTATCAACTCCACTGTGTAAAGACAAGTATAAAAATAATCTTCCGAACTTTTAACAACAATGTTCTGATGACTCTGAGGCTCTAGGTATGTAGGTAAAATGTGAAAATATGGATCAAAAGGAGAGAAATCTCTAAATTACAATGCATATGAAACAAGATATGTGTAAAAAAATTCCTCCATCTAGAGAGTGAGGTCCATACTCCCTTAGATCAGGTTAGATCCATATCTATCGCAAGTAAGTAGATAAAGAAATGATTCAGTTCCTTTAATTTTTCTTTTTTATTTTTTGAAAGTTATACCCAGGATAGATCTCAAATCCATTACCTCACCACATATGATCCTTTGAGGGAGTTATCAGTACGAAAAATGGTGATTTTTTACCCTCCTAGTACACAAACCATACCAATTTTTTCTTTTATTTTAAATTTTAAAAGGGAACAGAATATGAATGAGATACAACAAAAAGGAATATGGATCATAACCTGGTAGGCTCGTGATCACACCTCACATATATAGAAGTGAAAGTATTTTATGTTGTCTGAATTCCTCCCCTATACTTTTTCAAAAAATAATAGTCAAGCATTGTACAAAGAGAAGGGTAAGAATTGAAATAGGTTTGAAACAACTTTTCTTCTAAAAATCCATTCATGTAAACTGTGGACTAAACTGAGGATAGATGTCAGGTGGGTCTCATGTAAAATTGTAATCAAAGGCTACCTCAATAATTTTAAATTTACACTTGTTCATTCATCGTTCTGATAAGATCTTAGTGCAAGTTCTAGTAGGTTTCCATGTCCCAAGTATCTCTCAAGAAATATGCTCAGAAAAGAAAATGAGATTGAAGGCTTAGAATCCTCTCAGGTACTAAGAATAAATATATAAACATGAAATTACAAATGGCATAAATCCTAAGTAGTGAGTCAATTAAACATGATTTCAAAGATTTTGAATTTGAATTAAAATTCTAAGATTAGCAATAATTATAAAATTATAATTAGGTGTGAAACATGGTTCTTAACTTTTTCCTTTTTAACTTTTATCTTTAATTTACAAGGGAATAACATTTTTCAAATTTGAAGCATTCTGATCAATTTGAAAAATGTATCCTAGAATAGTGAGCAAAAACAGAAATCATGTTTATCTCTATGAAAATATGAGAAATATCCCCCCCTACACACACACACATAAAAGGAGAAAGTTTCCCCATTATATATGAAATAATTGGTGAGAGTGGTGTGGTAGGGAATATCGAGAATTGAATTGAAATGGTGGTGATGAAAAAATTTAAAAATTTGAAAATCGAGAGCTTCTTGAGATGAAGTGGTATGCCATGGGGGTGTCTGAGCTATCTTAACACTTATGTTTTTATTCACCTGCAAAATATGTTAGTAGAAAAATCTTTCACTATAGGAAAAACACTAATCCACAGGTTAAAACATTTGAATAGATAAGAAATAGAAAGGTGTAAAAAGAAGGAATAATAGTAACCATTTTATTTATTGAATGAAAGTTTGTAAAAAGTACTACAATGAAACATTGAAAATTCCAAGACTCAAACAAAACATAGAAACAACTATGGGTTGCCTACCAAAAAGTGATAACATATCATCATCATCCTGGCTTCCTTATAGTTTAGTTGAATATGGGGTTGAGGACATATCTCTCATGGAATGGTTCTTGAAAAATATTCAACATTTGACCATTCACTTTGAATAGAGGATCTCCATATCATTGAATTTCAATTTCTCTATATAGAAAAACATGGATAACATCATTAGGATAGTCCATCTTGATTCCAGTTTTCCTGGTAAAAGTTTCAAACTTGATTTGAATAGTAGAACCTTATTCCCTAGGATAATGGTGCATCTTTCAATCCATCAGTCGTGCCATTATTTTGTTTTTTCCTTATAAATTCATGTGTTCTCATACGAATATTTCCTTAATTCTTCCATCATGGTTAATTGTAATAACCGCTTCTCTCTAGCCTTGTATAACTCCAAATTTAGTTTTTTATATCCCAAATTGATCGGTGTTCTAGCTCCACCAGAAGATGAAATGGTTTTCCTTAAACTATATGAAATGGGGTGGTTTCTATGGGTGTTTTATAAGACATTATATACGCACATAATGCATCGTCCAATTTATGAATCCAATCATTTATTCTTGTATTGACTGTTTTTTCTAATATCTGGTTTACATCCCTATTTGACAGTTTGACTTTCCCACTCATTTTTGGGTGATATGGGGTGCTAGTATTGTAGCGGATCCCATATCCTTGAAGCATATTTCTCACTGGTTGATTGTAGAAATGTGTTCTTTGATCACTAATGAGAATTTGTGGAAATCTAAAACTTACTAACACATTTTTCTAAAATAATTTTATGACCACTTTAGAAGTGTCCTGAGTCATTGCTTTGGATTTGACCCATTTAGACACACAGTCCACTACAACCAGAATGTATTTATTTCCATGTGATGTGGGGAACGGTCCCATAAATTCGATTCCCCATATATCAAAAACATCAACTTCCAGCATGGGGTTCTATGTCATTTAATTTATTTTATAGATATTCGCTATCCTTTGGTATTGGTCATAGTGGGGGCAGAATCTCCTGGTGTCTTGATGTAATGAGGGCCAGAAAAATACACTTTGTAGGATCTTATCCACTGTGCACTCAGGCCCAAGATGTCTGCCAGTTGGCGAAGTGTGTCACATTCAAATTACATTATGTACCTCTTCTTATGGAATGAAACATCTTAAAAGGACATCATCACAATGCTTGAAAAGTAAAGGTTCATCCCAAAAGTAGTTCTTAGCATCTGAAAGAAACTTTTTCTGTTGTTGATAAGATAACTCTTGAGGGAGGAATATTGTTGTAATAAAATTGGCTATGTCGGAGAACCAAGGCTGGGTCTGGATATTAAATAGGATCTCATCAGGAAAATGTGTCTCAATATTAGTTGTGTTGTCTTTGATGATGGTTTGAGGTAGTCTAGAGAGGTGATCTGAAATGACATTTTTCGTTCCCTTCATATCTTTGATTATTGTGTTGAATTATTGTAGCAATATAATCCAATATATCAACCTTGGTTTTTCATCTTTCTTGGTCATCAAGTACTGAAGGGAAACATGATCCGTATGAATAATAACTTTTGATAGAACAAGGTAAGAACATAATTTTTTAAAGCCATACATGATGGCTAGGAGTTCCTTCTCTGTGGTCTTGTAATTAATATGAGATTCATTTAAGGTATAATTTGCATAATAAATTGATCATAAGATGTTATTTTTACGTTTTCCAATAACAAATCATATATCAAGGTCGTTGGCATCGCACATAAGTTCCAAATATTTTTCCCATTTTGGTGCAATGATGACTAGAGATGTCATCATGCTGTTTTTCAAAGTATCGAAAACTTTTCATCATTTCCAATTTAATTCAAAATGAATATCTTTTGAAAATAAGTGTGTCAAAGTATGTACAACTTTAGAAAAATCTTTTATGAAGTTTCTGTAGAATCCAGCATGCCTAAGAAAACTTTTGATGCCCTTAATAGTGGATGGCTCAGATAGATCATTGATAAAATTGATCTTTGTTGGATCTACTTGGATGCCTTCTTTGGAGATGTCGTGGCTAAGTATGATTCCTCCTTGCACCATGAAGTGGCATTTTTTCCAATTTAACACCAAGAATTTTTCTTCACAGCATTGAAGAACTAGTTATAGATTGCTAAGATAGACATCGAATGATCTTCCATAAATTGAGAAATAGTCCATAAATATTTTGAGAAATTCTTAAGTCATATCACGAAAGATGTGTGTCATATATATTTGGAAAGTTTCTGGAGCATTACACAAATTGAAGGACATGCATCAGTACTTAGAAGTACAAAAAGTAAAGATGAATGTGGTTTTTGGCAAGTCCATAGGGTCGAATGAAATTTGATTGTATCAGGAATAGCCATCCAAGAAACGATATAAATCATGCCCTGGTATTCTTTCTAACATTTTTTCCATAAAATTTAAGGGAAAATGGTCTTTCCTTATGGATGACTTTAAACATCTATAATCCATGAAAACTCTCCATCCAGTGATGGTGTGTGTTGAAATAAGTTCATTATCATCTGTTCTTGTTACTGTGATTCCACCTTTCTTGTGAACAACTTGGAGGGGTCTAACCCATTCACTATCTAAGATAGGGAAGATTATTCCTACATCCATGAGTTTCAGAACCTCTTTCATGTAAACTTCCATCATGGGTGGTGTGAGCTGCCTCTGAGGTTTTCGTTTTAGTTTTGCACACTTTTCAACTAAGATTCTATGAGTGCATTCAGTTGGATTGATCTCTTTAATGTCTACCACTCCCCAGGTTATAGTCTTTTTGTGGCGTTTGAGTACATCAACCAATTTTTCTTCTTGATCATGTGATCTTTGAGGGAATGGTTGTTGTTGATCTTGTGGTTCTTCATATCCAGCTTTGTAGTACTGATATAGATTTGGTCCACCGCACATCTCTCATGATTTTAATTCCATTACAAGGGCAGTAGGGGGTTGAGTAGTTGGTATTTGAAATTCTTATAACTTTTTAGTGAGAACATCCACTTGCACTACTAGCCTTGTGGTCTCATAAATTTGGTGGATTCCACATCGTGTAGGTCCATGATCACTCTACCATAGACTGGAATAGGGAGATACTTCATCTAGAATGGTTCTTCCAGCTTTAGGAGTCTTGAACATGAGTCCTCCATCAACGGATGCATCAACAACATTTTGTGCCGCTGGTTGGAGTCCTTGATAGAAAGTTTGGAGTTGTATCCACATATCCAGTCCATGATGAGGAAACTTCATCATTAATTATTTAAAGCGGTCCCATGCTTCATAAACAAATTCTCCATCAATTTTGTTGAAATTTTGAATGTCCATCCAGAGCTTCCAGGTCTAAATGGGTGGGAAGTACCTATCCAAAAATTTCATGTCCAATTTTTCCAAAGTCATAATTGACTCAGGACCTTGACTTTTTATCCAGTCCATAGCTCTGTCTCATAAAGATAATGGGAAGACGCAGAGTCTTATTGTATCAGACGAAAATCCATAGTTGTAAAAGGTATTGAATGCCTCTAGGAAGTTGGAAGTATGTTTTTGTGGATATTCACTCTAAATAGCACTAAATTTCCCCATGTTCTAGATCATATGAATGGGTCCATGATTTATCTCAAATGTGTGGAATTGGATAGGCGGACGAAAAATACTAAGATTAATTCCATGGATTGATGGAAATCCATAGTACATGATTTTTTTATCCTGGTTAATTATTGGGTTCTCTCCTGGAATGATTTTATGGTTGGGTTTTGGTAGGTTAGGTCCCTGATCGCACCGTGATCCACTGTTTCATTTTCACCCTCTTACCACTATGTAAACCTGATTTTATATCATAAATGCGGAATTTAATAACATATTTCACTCCATTTTTTATTAATATATTTTTTATCACTATTAAAATATAAATTTTACTTGTTTTGATAATTACATTGTAGGAGGAGATGATTTGCAGGTTCATGATGAATTCCAAGAAAAATGGGCCAATCTGCACAGGATTCAAGAACACCAGTGGACTAAACAGAATACTTATACTAAACCGTACATCCCAATAGGCTGAAATTTTGTGATCTTGTCCAAAATTTAATGCGATAAATTTCATATGAAAGAAACCAATCCCCATTAGGCATATACAATTCCCATACTAACTGATCTATCTATGAAATCAAATATGCACAAGTCAAAAACGATGTTCTGCATTTTATCAATATATCCTACTGTGATTCTCCAAATGGATCCAAAATTTATTTTGATATATAAATTAGGTGGTGATACAACTTTATAGATTTTTCCAAATGATATTCGGATGTCTAGGGGCCAAAAACTATGAGCCAAGTGGTTTTACACAATATGTGTGCTCAAAACCACCTTCCAATTTGCCTATAAAAGAACACCTTGGGAACCTCATTTAGGAGTTCTACCAGGAGATAATGGGCTGAAATTTTGGAGTCCTAAAGGTTTCTTCTCATTATACATATAAGTTTTGGAGGCTATGGGAAGTTCTACTTCAATATATTCTTCTTCCTCCCCTCCCATGGTTTTTTAAACCCCTTGTGATCACCCAGGGAGGAACATGATGTAAATCCCAAGCTTCATTTTTGTAATATTTGAATGATATTTTTAATTCCAGGTTTTTATGTTGTTTTTCATCATCCTATATTCTTATTTTATTTATTTATGTACTTTTATTTCATTCTCAACTCATTCGATCATGTTTGGGGGTACTCATTCATGTGATGTTTCACACACCGTTCACCACTTCTTTTTCCCCCTTTCAATTATAGTGTTTGTGAGGTTCATATTGTTTAATTGAACTCACATAAAAACTATAATGTCCATGTACTTTCAAATCATGGTAAAACATTGAAATAATGTACAAACCATTACAACTCATCGAGTTATTCCTATGTTGCCTTGGTGAGTTTCAGTTATGATGTCGAACACAAATCACCCAATCATCAGCGGTGCCCGGAGAATCATTGTGTGTTTTTGACTAAACCCTAGGATATATCCTATAATAAACTCAATAACATTATGGTAATAGGTGTTACAAACCAGGAATTAAAATATCTATACCCTTTATCTTGAATCGATGAAGGATGAACATCACAAGATTTCCTCGGTTTGATCACGTTTAATTAATTTTGTTAACTTCCACTTTGTTTTATCGCTTTCCTCTTTCTTTTGGAGTATTAAATCATAAAAACCAAAGTTTTACAAAACCACATTACACTTTTTACTTTCATAAAAACAACCTCATTCTGTAAATAATGATATAATGCTCCGTCGAGAGATGGCCTAGAGTTGCTGATATACTGCAGAAATTCTAGTCAAAAATAAACAACTAATTTGATGTACACAACAATGCGATCAAATTTTTGAACCATTTATGGGGATCCAAGATCATTTATTTTCTTTATTTACTTTTATTTATTTATTTTATATCTTAATTTTTAATCCTTTAAATACCCCACCCCCATTTTATTGTTTTTGTTTTAGTTTTTTGTTTCTATTTTTGGTTGTTTTTGTGTATTCTTTATCTCTCTCTCTCATTCCCTCTCTCTCTCTCACACACTCTATCTCTCTATATTATATATCCCTATTTCTATAATTCTATATTATAACATTCTATTCTCCTTTCACCCTTCTTATTTGATGTTATCAATATTCAATCACAAAGAAAACAAACTTCATAACTTATTTGCATGACCCAATCAGAAAAAGAAAAACTGCTTGAATTTGACCCTGAAATTGAAAAGAAACTTCACAAAAAAATCAAGGAATATAGAGAAGGTAAATCAAGTAAAACTAAGGAACACATTGTGGAACCTCAATTGGTCATAAACCAAAAAAAAAATTAACCCAATCAAATCCAAGAAAACATGGATGCAAATAATCAAACCTTAAAAGAACTGACCACCCCGGATGTGGAGTACCAACCTGTGTACACCAAATATCCTAAGGAAGCATCCAACATTGAGCTGAGATCAGGCCTCATCCACCTACTTCAATAATTTCATGGTCTTCCTAGTGAGGACCCTCACAATCATCTCAAAGTGTTTCACATAGTCTGCTCCACTATAAAACCCCAAAATGTGTATGAGGACCTAATTAGGTTTAGGGCCTCCCCTTTCTCCCTTGATGGTGTAGCCAAAGATTATCTATACTATTTGCCTACAAAATTGGGGGCTGGAATGACCTGAAAATACTCTTTTTAGAGAAGTTCTTCCTTTCCTCCCCAACTACATCAATTAGGAAAGAAATTTGTGGCATTAGGCAATCACAAAGAGAGACCCTTCATGAATACTGGGAGGGATTCAAACGACTTCAATCAAGAAACCCCCAACACCAAATTAGTGAAAAACTATTAATCCAATACTTCTATGAGGGACTTATCCCCATGGATTATGGAATGGTTGATACTCCACCTGGTGGTGCCCTTGTTGATAAAACTCCTTTCGCCACTCGTGACTTAATAGCCAACATGTCTCGAAATTCACAACAATTTGGTACACAAGCAATTTCACCAACACGAGAAGTTCATGAGGTAAGTCATTGAGACCTAGAACAAAAGGTAGATAATAAACTTAATGAGAAGCATACCCTTCTAAGGAAATTATATCAAGCACAAGGTAACTCACACTCTTCTTCAGTTCCATTACAATGTGGTATTTTCTCTAAAAATACTCATTTTTCTGACCAGTGCCCACAACTTCAATATTCACCTGAGTCTTGTGCAGCCATGTTCCCAGGGCGTCCATACCAACAAGAACCTTCCTTCAAGCAAGATCCATTCAGGCCAAATCCAAACCCCGGGTGGAAACCACAACCCTAGTACCAACAATGAGGAAACTCAATCTACCCCAAGAAAAATTGCTATCAACAAGGACAAGGTATGAAACCTTTTTATCCATCAACTTCTTAAAAAAATAATCCTCGTCCTCCAAAATCTGTACCAAACCTCGAGGATATGGTGAAGAAAATGGAAACCCAGAACCTATAATTCCAACAAAACACACAATCAGCTATTCAAGACCTGTGAAATCAAGTGGGGAAATTGGCGAACACCATTAGTGAGCTTAAGATGCAAGGTTCTTGACAACTACCATCCAAACCAATTTCCAATCCAAAGGATAAAGGTAATTTATGTGAACTTAAACTTTGTAGTGGTAAATAATTTTCTCCTTCTACTGATTCTATGCATCAGTTATGTCCCCATATTGAAAACACTCTTTCCAAACCCTCAAAAATTTAAAGTGATGAGAGACAAGAAAAAAGGCGTAATCAAATTATCATTGATTATCCAAATGAACAATCCATTCCTCTTCCTTTCACCCAAATACTCTCTAAATCTAAGAAAAAAATATGATAATGATATTTATAATGAAATAATGGATACATTTAAAAAATTTCAAGTTTATATTACTTTATTGGATGCAGTCAAGAAAATTCCCCGTTATGCCAAATTTCTTAAAGAACTTTGCACCCATAGACGAAGGATAAAGGGGAATGAGAGATTAAACTTGGAGAGGAATGTCTCAGCCTTGATTCAACTAGCAATGCCAACCAAATGCAAGGATCTAGGAACATTCACAATACTATGTACCATAGGGGAGACTTTCTTTTCTGATTTTATGCTAGATTTAGGTTCATCCATTAATGTAATACTTCACTCCTTGTATACTTCTTTGCAGGTTGGAGAGCTTTAACCAACAGGAATTTTCGTGCAACTTGCTAATCAGAGTATAATGCATCCAATAAGAGATGTACTTATAAGAGTGGAGAATATTATCTTCCCCGCTGATTTCTACATTCTTGAGATTTAAGATACCCGAACCCAAGGACACGCTCCTCTCATACTTGGGAGGCCATTCCTCAAAACAGCAAAGATGATCATCAACATTCACAATGGTATTTTTTCCATGGATTTCAGTGGATAAAAGGTAATTTTTAACGTCCTCGAGGCAATGAAACACCCCATTGAAGAGCACTTCACTCTGCCTATCTATTTAATGGAAGTTCTCTCAAATGATGCACACACACACAATTATCTCCTAAATACATACTATGATTCATTTTCCTCTTCTATAACCTTGGATGATTTGAGTTTTGATTCATGTTTTGAGTGTTTTTTGGGTTCTAAAAAGTGTAAATTTTGTGTTTTAATTGATGAGTGTGTTCATTATGAGGTACTCTTGACCGTCGATGATTCTGCAAATCTCATTTCAATAGATAATCTTTCCTTAGAGAATAAACATGAGTACATAGACAGTTTCAGGGACCTCACTCCCACTGAACCCCCTCCCTTAATCTAAAAACCATAAATGTTGGAACATAAACCACTTCCTTCTAATTTAAAATATGTGTATCTTTAGGGTATTGACCAAATTCCCATCATTATTGCCAATAAACTCTCTCCACAGTAAGAATCAAAATTTATCAACCTTTTGAGAGAGTGTAAAAGGAAATAGAATTGACATTGGCTGATATTCCTGATATTAGACCATCTATTTTTATGCACCATATACTTTTGGATGATGAGGATAATCCTGTAATACAATCTCAATGCTAGTTGAATCCCACTCTATTTGAAGTGGTAAAATTGGAAGTCAGTAAATTACTTGTTGCGGGGATCATTTATCCTATATCTGATAGTAAATGGGTTATCCCAGTGCAAATTGTGCCTAAAAATTAGTAATAACAGTTTTTTTAAATTAAATAAATTAATTGGTTCCAGTACATGTTCAAAACAGTTGGTGAGTTTGTATTGAAAACTGTCGACTGAATCAAGCCATGCAGAAGGACCACATTCCTCTACCTTTCATTGACCAAATGCTAAAATGATTGGCTAGTAAGTCCTGTTATTGTTTCCCTTATGGTAATTTAGGTTATTTTCAAATCCATATAGCCTCTGAGGATTAAGAAAAGACAACATTTACCTATTCATTTGGCACATTTGGATACAGAATGATGCCTTTTGGTCTTTGTAATGCTCCTGGTACTTTTTAGCATTATATGTTGAGTATATTTTCATAACACCTTGAGAATTTCATGGAAGTTTGTATGGATGATTTAATAGTTTATGTAACTTCTTTTGATGATTGTTTGTCACACCTAGGTTCTATTCTCCACCATTTAATAAAAAATATCTTGTATTAAATTATGAGAAATGAAATTTCATTGTTGAACGAGGGATAGTTCTTGGGCATGTTATTTAAAAAGAGGGGATACAAGTGGATAAATAAAAAATTGAATTAATTTCAACCCTTCCATATCCAAAATTCATTCGTGAGGTGTGATCTTTCTTGGGTCATTCTGGTTTTTACCACCGATTCATTAAAGACTTCAGTAAGATCGCACTTCCCTTGTCCTGATTATTAATAAAATAGTCAAAGTTTTTGTTTGATAAAAAATGTGAGGATGATATAAATTAACTAAAAAGGAGTCTCACATCACCTCCCTTCATCCAACCACCAAGGTGGGATCTCCCCGTTGAGCTTATGTGTGATTCCTCTAACTTTGTAGTTGGGGCAGTTTTATAACAAAGGGTTAAGAAGGCTCCTCATGTAATTTTGTATGCCTCACGTACCCTTGGCCATGCCTAGGAAAACTACATAACCCCTAAAAATAACTTCATTATGTTGTGTTTTTCTTGGAAAAATTATATTTGTATCTTATCAGGTAAAAAATAATTGTCTTTTCTGATCATGTTGACCTTTGTTTCCTCCTAAAGAAACCTGAAGCTAAGCCATGCCTCATTCGGTGGATACTCCTCCTCTAGGAGTTTGACCTTGACATTAGAGATAAGATAGGAGAGGAAAATGTAGTAGATGACCACATTAGTAGGATTTAACCACCATTGGACCATCATTTTGACTCACCCCACCCCCATTGGAGAACTTTTACCTCGTGAGAACCTTTGTGATGTTGTGGACCTTACCCCCAAGTATACGGACATTTTGAATTTTATAGAAATATCTAGGGTCCCCACTGATTTTAGCACTTCACAATCATAGATACTTAAGTATGATTATAGATGGAATATTTTGGATGACCCATATTTGTGGAGAATCTTTAGAGACCATGTTGTTTGTTGGTATGTCCTTGACCATGAGTTCACCTCTGTTTTTACCTTCTTCCACACTCTGGAATGTGTGGGCCACTTTGTCTCTCAATGTACAGCTCAAAAGGTCCTTGACTCAGTTATTTATTTTCCAAAATTGTATATATATTCCCATAGGTTTTGTAATTCATTCACTAGATGTCAATTCACAATGAATTTCTCCAAGAGGAATAAAATTCCCCAACAAACCATGTTATTTTTTGAGATCTTTGATGCATGGGGCATTGACTTCATGGGGCCTTTTCCAAATTCATTTGTCTTTGTGTACATATTATTGGTTGTGGACTAAGTCTCTAAATGGCAGGAATCAAAGGCCACTAGGACCGATGACTCTCGAGTTGTTGTTGATTTTTTGAGGTCACAAATTTGTTTCTGTTTGGTTTTCCGAGATTCCTCATTAGTGGTCAGGGTTAACATTTTTGCAATCACAACATGAAAAAATTTCATTGTAAGTATGGGGTTGATCATAAATTATCCACTGCATATCACCCCCCAACTAAAAGACAAGTAGAAATCTCAAATCAGGAAGTTAATACAATATTGGAAAAAATAGTACAACCCAACAGGAAAGATTGGAGTTTGCCCTTGGATGATGCACTTTGGGCGTATCATACAGATTTTAAAACCCCAATAAGAATGTCACCATACACAATTGTGTTTGGAAAGGATTGTCACATCCCAGTGGAGGTAGAGCATGGTTCATATTGGGCTATTAAACATTGTAATATGAATCTCTCATATGCAGGTGAGTATAAGAAGTTGCATATTCAAGAGTTGGAAGAAATTCTACGTGATACATATGAGAACTCCCAGATATATAAAGAGAAAACAAAGGCTATCCATGATAACATGATTCACCAGTAGAAGTTCCATATTGGTGAGAAGTTACTCATGTAAAATTCTAGTCTTAAGCTCCACCTAGGTAAGCTTTGTTCCCAATGGTTCGGTCCTTATATTGTTACTAATGTTTACCCTTTTTGTGAAATACATGTTTTACATGAGTAGAGTGGGTGAAGTATTACTGTCAATGGGAATCGACTTAAACACTTATATGAGGAGTTTACAAAGAATATAGTGGAGGAAATCCACATTCTAGAAGGAGTTTACCAGTGAAACACACCACGTTTTATCCTTCCTTCTCACATTATCATTTATTTTAGTGAGGACACTACAGATTCTAGGTGTGGGGGAGGATACATTCCTGAGTTAATTAGGTTTTTTATTTTTTTTCTCTCATTCTACTTTTGTTTCATTTTAGTTAGTATTTTCACTTGCTCCCCCTTTATTTTCCACCCTCACTTTTATCCCAAAATGTTATTTCTGATACCCACCACTTTATCATGGAAAACGATGACCGATTAATCATAGAAATTATTGAACTTTCATGAGGAATTTTCCTTTTTTGTATTGTTTTAGCATCTTCAAAATAACATTGTTTCAAAGATGGAATGTGTATTTTTGAATGAAATTAACATCAATGAGTGATTTTTTCTTGGAAATTGGTTGTTTTTGGATGATATAAATGGTTTTATCACTTAGAACCCTTTGAGAATAATGGTACCCTTTTGTGTGAGTAATTTAAGGGAAAATTGTGTCACTTATTTTCTCCACACATCTTTTCACAAAACCATGAAATGAGAATTTTTCATACTCAATAGAAGGTGAATATAAGTTAGGTTAATATTTATCATCTTTCTAAATGATTTTTCCATATGTTCATTCTTTATCTGATCTGTTTCATTACTGTACCGTATTGACCTATGCGTGTGTACCTGTTATTCAACTGTTATATGCCCTCAAAAAAATATAAATAAAAAAACACACAAAAAAGGGGGTTTTATCTTGGGCAGGTCAAAAACCACACTTCCTCAACTTTTTATTTTGTTATAACTATTACAATTAGTGTCATGAGATGATCAAACAATGGTTGAGAGAAGAGTGTGAGATTTATTCTAAGTGAAATTTTTCAAAAAAACAATAATAATAACAACCATAAATGATGGGAGTGAATAAATTTGAAACATATAGGGATATCTATGTCAGGACCTTAATATTTGACATTCGAGAATGCGTAATTGAGGGGGTTTTGAAATTTTATTGCAATGGATAGAGGGTAGGTTCGGTGGACAAAATCATGTAAGCAAAAAAACATTAAAATAATCGATATTTACTGGATATAAAGTAGAAAGAATAACATGACATGGTTTTCAACCACACACTTAGAGAATTATTGAAAAGGTTATCTTTTGAATTATTTTCTCAAATTGGTATCGTTTACCTCCTTGAATTTCATGCTGATACAATTTATGAGACATCTTTTTGTATGATAACTAAGAATAACTCCTTTCTGTGATTTTTTATTTGATCACATTTATATCACATTTTTAACATTAATTGAATATATTCATGAAATTGGGAATATATCCTTGAATACTTTTTGGAAAGGTGACTTTTCCCAGGAGTGCAAATGTGTACGTATGGGGGTGTGATCGCACTGTAATTTACTGTTTCATTTTCACCCTCTAACCACTATGTTAAACTAACTTTGTATCATAAATTATAAATTTAATAACAAATTTCACTTCATGTTTGATTAATATATTTTTTTATCACTTTTAAAAGATAAATGTTACTTTTTTGATAATTACATTGTAGGAGGAGATGATTTGGAGGGCCATGATGAAGTCCAAGAAAAATGGTCCAATCTGCACAGGATTCAAGAACACCAGTGGACTAAACCAAATACTTATACTAAAATGTGCGTCCAAATGGGATTAAATGTTTTGGTCATGTACAAAATTTAATTTTCTACACTTCATATGAAGGAACCCAAGCCCCATTCAGCCTCTAAAATTCCCATACGAATTGATCCTTCCATGGAATCAAATCTTTGCAAGTCAAAAGTGGTGTTCTGTATTTTATCAATATCTCCTATTGTGATTGTCCAAATAGAGCCAAACATTCATTGTAGATATTCATGAGGTGGGGATACAACTTTATAGTTTTTTCTAAAGGGATATTCGGATTTATAGGGGCCTAAAACTATGATCCAAGTGGTTTTACACAATATGTGTGCTCAAAACCACCTTCCAATTTTCCTATAAAAAGAACACCTTGGGAACCTCATTTAGGAGTTAGACGAGGAGGTAAGGTGCTAAAATTTTGGAGTCCCAGAGGTTTTTTCCCATCATACCTAGAATTTCTAGAGGATATGGTAATTTCTACTTCAACATCTTCTTCTTCCTCCACTCCCATGGATTTCTAAACCCGTTGTGATCACCCAAGACGGAACATGATGTAAATCCGAAGATTTATTTCTGTAATATTTGAATGATCTTTTTAATTCTAGGTTTTTATGTTGTTTTTAATCATCCTATATTCTTATTTTATTGATTTAGGTAATGGTATTTCATGCTCAACTCATATGATCTTGTTTGGGGGTACCCATTCATGTGATGTTTCACACACCTTTCACCACTTCTTTTTCCCCCTTTCAATTGTAGTGTTTATGTGGTTAATATTGTTTAATTAAAATCACATAAACACTATCATGGACATTTACTTTCAATTCATGGTAACACACTGAAATAACATACAAACATGGACAATGCATCGAGTTCATCATGTGTTTCCTTGGTGAGTCTCGGTTATGATGTCAAACACAAATCACCCAATCATCGGCGGTGCCCGGTGAATCATTGTGTGTTTTTGACTGAACCCTATGAGGTATCCTAGAATTAACTCAGTAGAATTATGGTAATGGGTGTTACAAACGAGGTATTAAAATATATATACCCTTTCTCTTGAAGTGGTGAAGGATGAACATCACAGTTTTCCCCAGGTTGATCACGTTTAATTACTTTTGTTAACTACCACTCTGTTTTATTGCTTTCCTCTTCATTTTGGCGTATTAAGTCATAAAAACCAAAGTTTTAGAAAACCAAATTCCCTTTTTTACTTTCATAATCAGAACCTCATTCTGAAATTAATGATTTAAGGTCTCGTCAAGAGAAGACCTAGGTTTTATGCTATATTGCCTAAATTCTAGTCAAAATTAAACAACTAATTTGATGCGCTCGACAATGCGATCAGTCCCACAGGGTGTAATTTCTCGGCCATTGTTGACCGTCTAAGAGAAGAGGGATTCCTTTTGATCTTGGGATTGAAGTAAAAAATATATTTTTCATCAAGAGTCTTTGAAAGAGTCAAAGGACCTTGGTACATGCACGGGGTGAACAAAAAGAAAATAGAATGACACAAGGGCGTCTAGAAACAAAGAAAATGGGTGAGGTAAAGGTAATCCTAGATCTAGAATAGATTCCTAATCCTAAAGAAATAGCGTTTTTCCCCAAAAACGGTGCCAAGATTTGCTCGTCCGCCCAAAGGCGTCGTTAATTCCTCAGGGCATGATTCAAATTATAATTTTATATGTGTCCCAAACTTTACTAACTACTAGGGTGTAGTATAGTTGAAGTTACGGATCCATACCATGAGGAGGATGTTGTTTTTGTAGGGAGAGGAAATTTGGTCTTGAATACTTCGTAGGA